>OX031041.1:3089736-13089736 GCA_943735995.1 Sesia bembeciformis
TAGGTTTCAGAGCATTTATTTGCGATGTTACGTAGCAAATTTCTTCGTTTATAATGGCAGTCGTTTCTTTTAAAAACCTAATCCGTATTGGTCTGCAATACCGTGGAGATGAGGGGGTCGGATTTTGCCAAACTACTCTCTTTTCTTTGCCACAAAGGAGTTTTAATGGTACCATAGAGCTCTGGAAAATGTTGGCATCAGAGTCTGTTTCGCTTTCCAATTTCATTTTATATTGCATTTGTGTTGACCCATCACATCCCCATTTACTGATCAATTCCAAAGATTTTTTGTCATCATTGTTCAATCTGTCAACCACAACCTTCAAACTTAAAATTAATCTTGAAATCGTATGATCCAGTAAACTTTGTAAGTTTACCTCGGCACACGTGGCGGTCACTCTGAAGGATTCTTTGGGGGGATAGCAATCTTGTTTTACTTTTTGGATAATGCTGTAGCATGGGTACATGTTTTTGTTATTGGATCGTACGATTTCATATTGTGATCGCGAAAGTTCAGCGTCTACGTACATAGATAACGCAGCCAAAGGTGAAAGTTTGCGCAATGGCTCTTCGCTGCTCTTTCTATAAGCCATTTGATACTTTTTTTGCTCGAGTTGGGCTTTTACTTAAATCCTTTACAATGTTTGAAGCGTCAATTTTGCCAGAAGCACGTAGTTTCATTTGAGTCGCATAATTCAACATATCTACTTCATTTAAACGAAGTTGTTCTGTTTTGCGACGCTTGCTTCTGTCACTCAAAAAATGTTTTTTCAGGACGACCAGGACGATCAACTCCTGTAAATTATATACATGTTTAAGGATGAATTGATACGAAAGAGCAAGACGTTAAATATAAATCCACATCTATAAATACATACCTGTAATTGGTACTGGTAACGGCGTCATACCATTAAGCCAATCGCTGTTATTTTTTACAAATATGTTTCGCTTTTTGTATGCAGCTAACCATTTGACCTTGAACTGATGTTTAATCAGTGATAATTTATGCTTAATGTCTTTTTGTTTTTCGTGGTCTTTGTCATACAAGCTGAGTACTTTTTTCTCCATGAAGTCAAGTTTTTTGTCAAAAATTTGCTCACCAGAGCTTTCTACCATTGTATAAATGTCTTTTCGACTCATAAAATGCATGCCAGAAGGCCCTGAAAAAAAATATAGTACATTTTACTGATATTTGCTTCTTTTTTTATTTTACAACAAACCGGAAAAAAAATCATTAAAAATGTATCCGCGGCCCTCCACGCCAGATCTTTGTAGATTACTATTCTATTATAAATACACGTTATTTTCAAGTTTTATTGAATGCTTAGAAACGCTTAGAAGTAAGGTAAAAACTTAATGTTCGTGTGAAATAGAGTAAAAACTATGTTTTCAATCTAGCATGTTCTTGCCACAGTTTTTGACCGAACTTTGTAATCATATTTAGTAAAAACTATGTTATAAACAAGTACATACCTGGTTCTGATGAATCCATAACAGCAATGTCACAAACAATTACGCGTACACGAATAGCGAACGATGACCTCTGACTGAAGGATTACCGTCGCGTTCGCGTTGCACGCGTTGGTCTAAGGTCAAGTCAAAAAAATGGATATCTTCTATTATACTGGCTCACTAGCTGTTCTTGAAACCAGTTTTTGGTTAGTTGCGGAACATTTTAGAAATATGACTTATGGCCAGCTTTTTATGTCTAATACCCCACTGTGCGTTGGGGCTCCCACCCCTACAGTCAGAAGCTGTTGTATAATGCCATTATCAGAAGCCACTTTGACTATGGATGTTTCTTGTTGGAACCATGCAGTAAGATGGCACTTTGCAAGCTGGAGAGGATTCAGGCTAAATGTTTGCGCATCATTACTGGTGCCATGAAATCTTCCCCCATTAACACCCTCCAAGTAGAGTGTTTAGAACATCCTTTAAATCTCCGTCGACAATTTTTAGCTGATAGATTCTTTTTCAATATTATTCAATTCTCCTCCCATCCGTTTCTCAAAGACTTAGATTACTGTCTCAGCTACTGACCTCATCTAGTTACTGGTCTCATAAGGAGACCCCTCTTTTACTCAAAAGCCTCTCAAAATTTTCTGAGCTCCCTTCCCCTACTTTCCAACTTGATAAGAATCCTCTGTTCCATTTTAGTTTTGAATCTCACTTGAACCCAAGTGATTCTTAATTTTGGCATTTAAAAAAAAAATTATGAGGCAAATATTGCATTCAATAGCATATTAGATGAGAAATGGCCCGGCTGGTTAACCGTTTATACAGATTCATCTAAGCTAACTGGAGGTGATAATGTAGGTTCTGCAGTATGGATTCCCAAATATAAAATTATTCTTAATTATAAATGTCCCCCTCAAACTTCTATATTTACTGGGGAGTCTTTAGCTCTCTTGGAGGCAGTATTGTTTATAAAATCGCATAAGTTAAATAGGTCTATCGTCTTCTCCGACTCATTGAGTTGTCTGCAGGACATTAGCAAGTCTCCTTTTCATGCTAGAGACAACTTCTATGTAACCCTAAAGATTAAAGAGGTGCTTTATAAATGCCGCCTATCAGGCATAGAAGTCGTACTTGCGTGGATCCCTAGTCATTCTGGCATCTCTGGTAATGAGTGGATCTTTTGGCAAAGGACGCTATGCGTGTGGGATGTGATTCATATCCAAATTATTTTTCTCGCTATCTACGGGCTCTGGCTAAACCTTACTTGGATAAATCCTGGAATGATCTGTGGCAGTCGTCTAGACTAACTAAAGCTAGACACTATGGTTCCATCCAGCCGACACTATACCCCCAAGACCTTGGTTTTTTAAGCATCAGAACATCAATAAAGTGGATACGTCGGTTATCATTCGGTTAAGATTGGGACACGTATGCTCGCCGGCCTTCCTGGCTAAGCTAAGGATTCGGGATCATTCCTTGTGCGAGTGTGGACTTGAAGAAGGAACTCTGGAGCACATTTTTTTTAGTTGTCCCCGCCTTGCAATACCTCTTTACGATATACTTCCTCCTTCTCTTCCTCGCCCTGTAAATGTGAATTATATACTAACCCTTGTCTTTTCCCCTCATATTAATATCCTTCACAAATTCATTACAGTTAATAACATTGTTCTTTAATCATTTTTTAACTATTACATCATATTCATCATCAGTATTATATGTTAGGTATATTGTTATTAACCAAAAATACTTTCTCTCTGTCTTCATATCATACTTCTATAAAACTAACATCTAATTTGATCTTATATTCTTATGTATTTATATACAAAGTTAAGTATTCTTTGTTTTAGTGAGCTCAACTGGAATCAGTATAATCTCTGCGCGTTTTATCTTTTGCTAAATATTTTTTACTGTTTCATTCAACCTTGACATTGGCAGAATCATCGAAGTCTCGATGGGGCCATATTAAGAAATTGGAATTGGAATTGGAACAAAGCAGAAAAGTGTACTAAACTACCCACATTACCATATATGACATACCCCCCCCCCCTAAGTATGATAAATAGAATAGTATTATAATAGGTAATAATTCTTCATATGAAAACAGGAAATGATTTAACGATTCAATGTCTTTTGTAACGTAACTTAACACATCTATACTTTATCCATTGGCCTCTAAGACAAATAAAGATTATTCTTCGGTCTTTGATATGGGCTTTTGAAATGCACATCTAATTTCTTTTTTATCTTTCCTGGTGCAGACGAAGGCGTCTCAATTGGTGGTATCCCTAACATATCCGCCCATTTGTCAGCATCTGGAATCTCAATGATCATATCTGATTCTTGACTATCTGGTATATCCGTCTCATCATTTATGTCTACACTTTCCGGCTGTACCCCTTCATTTATCACTGGATCTGCAACTAATCTCTCTCCTTCCTCTGGCCTGGATTCTCCACATGTCTTTTTTATTATTTGGTCGATGTGACGGTTAACCATAGAACCATCCTCTGTTCTAATTCTATAGCTGGATGAGCCGGTTTTGTCAGCTACGTTGCCCGGCAACCATCTTGGGCCTGCTGTACCATAATTCCGATACATAACTTTATGGCCAATACTTGTCTCTAGCTTTTTTCTCATTGTTATTATTTATCTGTTTCTCAATCCTTTTATGTTGACGATTGTCTGGGTGTATGGTGTCCAGCAATGTACGTAGACGTCTGTTCATTAATAATTCTGCTGGTGTTTTATGTGTTGTAGTGCACGGTGTGACACGAAGTCCCAGCAGCAGATTTGGGATTCTAATGTCCCAGGGTAAATCATCCATTTTCCGAAGTTTGTCTTTTATGGTTTGTACCATGCGTTCAGCCAAACCGTTTGTAGCTGGGTGATATGGTGCTGAGGTCACATGACGGATATTATTAACATTGAAGAACCGTTTCATCTCGTCCGATACAAAACAGGTGCCATTGTCAGATACAACCATATCGCAAAGCCCATGTGTAGCGAATACCGTTCTCAAAATTTTTACAACAGTAGCCGAGGTGGTATTATTTACCATGAATAATTCTGGCCAACGTGAGTATGCATCCACTATAATGAGAAAGTACTTGTTGTGAAATGGTCCTGCGAAGTCTATGTGGATTCTTGACCAGGGTCTTGTTGGTGTAATCCATTCATGGGTGGTCTTTAGGGGCATATGTCAATGTTCAAGACATTTAGTACAAGTGCTCACTAGCGATTCGATGTGTTCATTGAGGCCCGGTCACCATACATAACTTCTGGCTAGCGCCTTTGTTTGCACTATACCGGAATGTGTTCTGTGTAGCATTTTCAAAACCGCCTGACGAAGTGACTCTGGTACCACCACTCGACATCCCAATAGTAAACAGTCATCTTGCAGTGACAGTTCTAAACGGTTTAACCAAAATGGCCGTAAGTCGTTATCAGTTACTCTAGCGGGCCAACCGCGTTGTACATAGTATATAAGTTGTGCTAATGTCCTGTCACGCTTCATTTCAGATGCTATGTGTTCCACATCGTAAGGGAAGTCCTCTGGTGTTTCAGCCATCAACAAAATTTCATTAAACTGTTGTTCTGGTTCTTCTGGAACCGGTAGTGACCAGCGACTAACACTGTCTGCACAGCTAATTTGTGATCCCGGTTTGTACACTATTTCATAGCTGTGAGATTTCAACGCGATGGCAATTCTTGTTAAACGTGGTGAGAGCATATTGGGCATTGGTTTTTTTGGGTCAAAAATGCCCAGCAACGGTTTGTGGTCCGTCACTATTCGAAAACGTCTTCCCATAAGATAATTATGGAACTTTGTGATGCCAAACATTATAGAAGCAGCTTCTTTGTCTAGTTGAGAATAACGTCGTTCATGTGAATGTAGTGTTCTTGAGCCCATTGCTATTGGCCGTTCCTTCCCATCATCAGTTTCACGACACAATACTGCACCGACCCCGTATTCCGAGCTGTCACATGTTAGTACTAATGGCTTCTGTAAATCATAGTGTACTAGCGTTAAGTCGAAAGTAATATGGCGTTTTGCGGTATCGAACGCATTTTGTTCAACCTCGGTCCATTTCCATGTTCGTGATGTCTCCAATAACCTATGCAATGGCTCTAGTATTGTCGCCTTGTGTGGTACAAATCTTTCATAAAAGTTGTATAAACCGAGGAATGCTTATAGTTCCTGTTTGTTCTTAGGTTCCGGAGTGTGTGTGATTGCATCCACCTTACTTGGTGCGGGGTGTATGCCCTCTGCGTCGATGACAAAACCAAGGAACTCCACTCGCTCCTTAGCGAATTGACATTTGTTTTTATTAAGACGAAGGCCAGCTCGACCAATACGTGCCAGTACTGCATCTAGTCTTTCCTGCATCTCCAGCCTCGTACGGCCACTTACAATAATATGGTCAATCAGGACAGCTATACCCGGAACACTAGCAAGTAAAGAAGTCATTAAACATTGAAAAATGCCTGGGCATGCTTTCACTCCAAATGCCAGTCGATGCACGGTGTATAGACCTTTGCAGGTGTTCAATGTTAACAGCTTTGATGTGTCTTCGTTGACGACCACTTGTGTATAAGCTCTATCCAGGTCTAACGTTGAGAAAAATTTGCCTCCGGCAATATTAGCGAATACTTCATTTGCAGTCGGCATCGGATATGTATCCGATTCAGTTGCTTCATTGACTGTGCTGCGATAATCACCGCACAATCTTATTTCCCCTGACTTTTTACTATAGGCACAACTGGCGTAGCCCATTCAGAGTAAGAGGTTGGACGTAGTACTTCTTCACGTCTAAGTCTGTCAATTTCTTCTTCTACCTTATCCTTGATAGCATAAGGAACAGGCCTTGCTTTCAGAAATTTTGGTGTCACGCCTGCTTTTAGATGTATTGCCACTGGTTGTCCACGGTAGGTACCGAGTCCATCTTGAAACACATCTCCGTGTTTAGCTATCAGTCGACCAATTTCGAGATTATCTGCATTTGAAATAAAGTTAATATTCAGCTTCTGGTGTCCTAAGTGCAAGTCTTCGATTTCTCTTCATAAAGCTTTTGAACTAATCAGCACTTGCTATATTATTTTTATGCCATGAGGGAGGTATATTCTTTGCGTCAATTTTAACAGCACAGTGATATGCCAAATTTCTGACTTCTACTGTTAGCAGTCCAAAATAAATGTCCGCACATGTCAATAAGTATGAAGATATCTTCTCTTCCACTTCCTCTGTAAATACAAATCTAGGTTTTACATAGCCAACGGATGACGATTCATTGTTTTTCCTTTTTTTATGTATCTATACAATGGTACATGGCACAAATTGAACGTTTTAGCTGCTTTTCTCACACTGGTCTTATTTTCTATAACTTCGATGGCAGCCAACTCGTACAACTTCTTTACTTTGAGTTGCCCGGTTACACTTTCTTTTGTAATTTCTCATTCTGGAATGGAAAGAAAAGAAGTTGGTATGAACATTAATATATAGATTCGGTACACAATTTTGTTACAACTTGCCCCACGGACCCCACTATAATTTTTGACACAAACTAAGATTTATAAAAATCAACATAATTTAAATAGAAATATCTAAATAAAATAAAATAAATATCTAAATAAAATTAAAGAAATTATCTAGAATTTTGAATAAAGTTAATAATAAAAAGCTTTTAAAACGGTGCTTAAACAAAGATTTACGAATACGATTTTTTCCAATATCTGGTAGAAACGGAGCGCGTGCACATGACCACTTCATGCGCCGCACATAGGGGGTATTTTGCCAATCTAGGCGGCCAAAATTATTTCTTTCGATTTTATTATTCTAAATAGGTTTTCTAATTGACTTAAGCTATAGAAAGTGTTTTGAGACATATATATGTGGGATAGAAATAATAGTCGTAAATTGACTCAAATTAATTTATTGAAAATAACACAACTTTTTGCCTACGCTTCCTCGTACCTCCTTCGCCATTTTTTATTTTTTCGCTCTCGACCAATCACAAGCCGTTTCCTTTTTTTGCATTCCATTTTACAGAATGTACAACACTACTTTAATAAGCCATTTGCCTTAAGTTAAATAAAATTATATTATTTTATAAAGTTATTTATAAAATTATTTAATTACAATCCTACAGTTTCGGTCATCCTGCTGAAGTCTGTCCCCAGACTTCCCTCAATCAGTTACTTATTACAGAGTTTGGATTTTAAACTAACTGAAACTAACATGAATTTCGAATAAACAACAATATCAATACATCACAATCTCTTAATTTTAATCTCTCACATAGTACAATGGAATGGATAGACACTATAATTATTCTTACTAGATAAAAAGCTTTTAACATAACCTATCAATTAATTTTACAACTTACACAACAGTAGTTATTAGAAACAAACATTAAATAATTAAAGGTAAGTAAGTCATTGAGAATCTGCATCATATTTCTGACCTCAAAGACGCTATGCCTTGGACAACCATTTGAGCTGAGCTCATACTGCACACAACTAAAATAAAATAATAAAATAAGATACAGGGTGCGCCAGAGAAACTTACTTATTTGAAAAAATTCCCGCGCGGTGAGTTGGGCGGGTAGAGGGGCAAGAGGGGGCGCATCTGGAGGGGGAAGTTCCCAAGTTTGTTTCTCCCTCCAGTCAGTTGCCATCATGCTCTGGTCTAGAGAGCAGCGGGCCTTCGCAGTTTGGTCCTTATTTTTTTGAAGAAAACGAACGCGCAGTTACCGTGAATGGAGCTCGTTACAGGAACATGATCGAGGAATTTTTTCTTCCAAGACTCGAAGAAATGAACGTTAGGAACGTGTGGTTTCAGCAAGATGGAGCCACAGCACACACAGCACGAGACTCAATGAATTTGTTGCGACAACGCCTCATCTCTCTCAGAGGCGATCTCCAATGGCCGGCACGCTCTCCAGATTTGACTCCATGCGATTTCTTTTTATGGGGTTATTTGAAATCCCTGGTTCGACCACGGACCATAGCACACCTCAAGAACAACATTCGCGACGCCATTGCCAACATACCGATTGATATGCTGCGAAGAGTGGAAAAAAATTTCAAAAATCGACTTCATCAGTGTATGCGCAATGGGGGTCGCCATTTATCCGATGTCATTTTTAAGACTGCATAAAAAAAAAATTGGGATATTGTATTCTCAAATAAAAAAAAAATTTAAAACAATAACTGAAGTACTTTTTTTTTATTGACCTTTCAAATAAGTAAGTTTCTCTGGCGCACCCTTTAGCACCAAGTCCAGTAAATTCTATATTTTCCCTGACGTAGCAGGTAACACTTAGTTCGAAAAACAAATCTTGCGATATTAAATTTAAATCACTACCGGAATCTATTAAACATTCAACTTTTGAACCACCAATTTTAATTAACTTCACTGATTTATTTTTGCTACACTGTATGTTAACATTTAACGCCTGTTGACTTTGACAGCTTTGACAGATACGCATTTCACAGCTGTCGCTTGCGCCGCCATTTTGATCAGTAGTGTCAGAACGCTCTCCGGTTGTGACGTCGTCACCACCGGAATTCGTATGCGTATCCGCTGCCGACTTCAAGCACATAGCGCGAGGCTGCCATCTTGCCGCGCGAGTTTCGCTAACGCCACCTTCATGTTGCTTGTTGAACTTCTCACTATCCCGCCCTTTAATGCATGACGTCGCAATATGGCCGAACTCGTTACATTTGTAGCATTTAACACCATTTTTACATTTACTAGCTATGTGATCATTTTCACCACACTTAAAACAGCGTCGGATCGATGCACAACCGCCCTTTTTTTCAATTGATGACAATTGTGGTGAATCCTGACGATTTTTTGTCATCTTCTTTTTCATATTTTCATAAATAGCCAATTTTTCTTTCAGTATAGGATATGTAGTGACACCATACAAAATAGCTTTGTTACATTCATAATCAATTACGCCATCAACTATATACTGGATCGCTATATAGTCAGGGATTTTTCCTCTCCTTCCCAACTCCTTCATGACGAGCATATACTCATAATAAGTCTCATCTTTCTTTTTCTTCCTTGCCGACATTAGCTCATGAATTTCTTTACTATTAACTGAGTCAGGGAATTCCTTTAATAAGGCCGCCTTAAAATCATCATAACATTTAAATATCTTTTCTGACCTGACCCACAACTCCGCCGTGCCCGTCAGACAACGCCGCGCCACGATAAGCTTTTGCGTCGGTGTCCACCCAAATAGCTCACCATTTTCATCTAAATCTTGTAGCCATTTTGAAGAGCTGAGTGTTTTATCCGTACCGTCAAATTTAGAAATTATACCTTCGTATAGATGTGAGGCCATCGCATTCAAATGGCTCGCCGCGTGGCTTCGCCCGCCATCACCGTTGTTACTTCTTTTGCCTTCGTCCGCCATCTCCGTACTTTCCACACCTTTTCGCCTTAAATACTCCTTCACCTTTAGTACACCTTCTTGTCACCGTAGATATGACCTTCTCCACGCCCGAGATTTTCTTTGTTCGCAAGCCACGTGTCCGGCATGCGATGAAAAAATTTTATTACACCTTTTCCCCATACACCTATACTATATTTCCATCCCGGACGAGCCCCCAAATTTTGTGGGATAGAAATAATAGTCGTAAACTGACTCAAATTAATTTATTGAAAATAACACAACTTTTTGCCTACGCTTCCTCGTACCTCCTTCGCCATTTTTTATTTTTTCGCTCTCGACCAATCACAAGCCGTTTCCTTTTTTTGCATTCCATTTTACAGAATGTACAACACTACTTTAATAAGCCATTTGCCTTAAGTTAAATAAAATTATATTATTTTATAAAGTTATTTATAAAATTATTTAATTACAATCCTACATATATTTTAAAAAAATTATCATATTTAACTCAAAATTTTAATTTCCGAAAAATAACATTATAAAACTATGATGATGATGAGTGCCACGGTTCATCATCCTGTTCACTCTCTTCGTCTTCTGAAACCTCATCTGAATCGGAGTTATCGTTGTCAGAGAGGGGTTCAGCTGGAATTAACAACTCAATTGCATCTTTTGTGAAAGCCATCGTCTTCTTTTTGGGGGTTCGTCTCAAGCTAGTAATAAGGGGGTCTGAGCTTAGTAATAGCCTGTTTATTATATCAAGGTTGCATAACTCTCTTGAAAATTTTCTTGCAAAGTTCTGCCTGTACAACCTGAAATGTTTATTCCGTGCCTCAGCGGCTTCTTCGGAGAGCAATCCAATTGGCAATAATGCCTTTTCTACCACAGTTGCACCGTGAACAAGGATCTTGTGCATCGTGGGCGTCATAGGATGCCATGGATACAGACGTATATAAAGTTTTGCAGTTTCAATAGAATAATCTGCAAACTTCTGTAAATGGATCTTGTGGCCACTTGATATTACTTCTAGGATAATTTTAAGTTGGTATATCAAATTAAAATCAACGCCAGTGATTTCCGCAGCTAGTTCTGGATTGGTGAAAAATCTTCTGCTGGTATTACCATCATTGGTGTTACCAAATCCAGCTTTTGGTACATCCACTATCAAACCCGTTTCTCCTCTTAATTTTTCCTGTATTTCAGTTTTCCTCTCGTTAACTATGGCTTTGTCAGCAGCTGTTCTTAACTGCCATTTTTTCACAGGGAGTTTATACGAAAGGTGCAATATGCTTTCGAACAGACGAATCCTGGCGTGCAAAATGGACAAACCAAACGAAAGTGCATCTACATCAACATCTTTTTTGATGGTTAAATCATTAAATTCTTTAGAGGTTGCGCCACAAATATAGCACCTCATGGTTGATGTTGTTTGTGTGGCAGCATTACACACTTTCGTATCTACCATAGTAAGTGTCATTATATGTTTTACAGAATATGCCTTGTCTTCCAATGTAAATTTGGTATTTTGTAAGGAATTGATGGCGTTTTCTACGTGTTCTATTTCTTGTTGGGTAATATCCACAGTTTCTTTTACAAATCTGATTCTGATAGGACGACAATATCGCGGTGAAGATGGGGTTGGGTTGTGCCATATTACTTTCTGCTTATTTGTACCACAAACTAATTGAAGGGGCACAAAGCTACTTTGAAAAATATTGCCATCAGTGGCATCATTTTGCATCTTCTGTTTAAATTGCGCCTGTTGTGACCCATCACAACCCCACTTGCAAATCAGCTCTAATGTGTTACGTTCTTCTGAACTTACGTTATAAATAACCTCCTTCAAACACGTTAATAATCTTGTAACAGTATGGTTTAGCAAATCTTGTAGATTTACTTCAGCGCATGTTTCAGTCACTTCATAAGATTCTTTACGCGGATAGCAGTCACTTTTTGCTTTTTGTAGCAAGCTATAACTGGGATATAACTTTTTACTGGCGCTTCTAATTATCTCATATTGCCGCCGAGAAAGATCAGCTTCTACGAACATTGAAAGAGCTAATAATGGCGTTAATTGTTTTTCATTGTCTTCTTGACCCTTTTTGTACGCTTTCTTTAACTTCGTAGCTCGCTTTGGAGAACTAATCATTTGTTTCAGTATATTCGAAGCATCTCTTTTTCCAGTAGTTTGTAATTTCGTCTGCGTAGCATGCATTAACACGTCATCATCTGCCACACTACGAAGCTTGACTGTTTTTCTTCTTTTACTTCTTTCGCTCAATTCTGTTAATGATTTTGATGGTCGACCCGATTTTCGCTTCTGCACTCTCGGTATTTCAAATGTTTTCTGCAGCCATTCGTCATTATTTTGAAGGAATTTTTTTTCTATTTTAGCTGCTTTCTTCCACCTCTGTTTGAATTCAGATTTAATATACGAAAACTTTTGCTTCAAGTTCTTTATTTTGTCATCTGAATAGTCTTCGCAAGACAAAAGGTAAGTTTCCAAATATTTTAACTTTTCTTCAAAATTGGGAAAGTTTTGCTCTTGCATTTTATCGTACAGCGATCTACGGGTCACCACCCTTACGCCTGAGCCCCCAGATGACCCTGAAACAAAATAAATACCACGTTAACATAATCTAAATTTTTGATTTAATATCTGTCATTTTTTCACTATCATGATTGTTGACACATAAGTCGAGAAGTTGCGGATAGTTGCGGCTCATTTGATAATGATTATTCGGCAAACTCTCTTTGTCGTTGGCTACTGTGAGAGAAGTATGAAAAAACATCTTTGACAAACAACTCTATAGAACGAGGTAATTTTTTGCATGCATAACTCACTGAAAGGTTTGTTGAGTGGCAAATACATTTGAAAAAAATGCAGTTTGGGTTGACTTCCCTAATTTTAGATACCACGCTATTCCTTTCGCCGAACATAACATTCGTGGTATCAGCAGCGAACCCTATTAAATTGGATATGTTAAGGTTTCTTTCAGATAAGGCACATGTTAAACTATCAAACAAATCCTGCGCAGTATCACCAAGTCCACCATACACAAAAATTTTGTTTGTGGAGATTGCATTTTTTCGGAGTAGTACTTTATTGCTGCTGCAAGTACCTTGGTAGTACTGACATCTGTGCTCTCGTCGATAATGAGCGAAAATACTGGGCTTCTCTCAGTTTCATTTTCCAGTCTTGGACGTAATTCTGCAAGCATTTTTTCTTCGAAGTTATTGCAGGCAATGCGTTGTAGGCAATTGCGGCAGATTTAGTTCTTCTACAGGAAAAACGTTTTGCGATTTCGGAGTCGTGAAATGCCCTTGAAATAACTTCGCTTACATGATCCATTACGCGAAAAGGAATATTATGTTCAACTAAGGCAGCTACAATGCTGATTTCTGCTTTTTTTACTTCTTCCGAAATGGTTGATGTTTTGAAAATCGTATCAATCTGTAACCAAAGAAGTTAAAAATAAGTATGCAGGACATTTCATATAGCGCTATATAGTATCATATAGCGTTGTATAGTAATTGTTATGTAAATGCGTAGGTAATAAACGTACATAAAACAGCGAATGTTTGCTTTTGAGTGGAAATCAAATTCATAAACTTTAGAACATAATACGGGTTCACACTACTGCGTAAGTTGAAAGTATTAAAAAAAAGTCTTAACAAGAATAATTAACTAAGAATTACATTCCACATATTAACTAAGTAACTTGCATACCTGAGAAATGCCGGAATATCCTTTCATATTTTTTATATGCTTTGATGTAGCCATGTGTTCCTTTAAAGACGCCACTCTACTTAGTAGGGGAACCTGTTGTACCTCGGGTAGTTTTTTCAATATGATTTTTTTTCTGACATTTGGCTTCTTCTACACTTACCGTATTTACTTATTTTCAGAGGTAGGTTATTTGGGTACCAACCAGAAAAACATTAAAAATGCTTGGTTCATATTAATATATGTTTAGGGTGGTTAAGTGAAAATCGGGAATACGACCAAGGTACAACATACCTTATGTACCTCGGTCAGTACGGTGTTGTACCTCGGACATATAGAGTATTTGGAGGGAAAACATAAATATTTGCGCGAATTTTTATTACTTATTTATTGAAACCAAGTTATTTGGTAAACTACACTTAACTATAGTAAAATAAAACTACACAGCTACATAAAACAGGTAAGTGACAGGTTTTATAATGTAGTTACCTACATTTCTTTTAGGAAACAAAATCTTTAAACAATCAACACATTATAATGTACTTGTGTGGTGTGTGTTTGTGTGTGTGTATGTATGTATGTATGTGTTTGCCTGCGTGTGTGACTGTGTGTAACGTTAATTTACTTTTCAATCAGTCTTGTTAATTTGGCAGTCATTAGGACTAGCTATTATAGGAACATTATTGTCAGTTTTTAATGTTTAGCAGAAACCCCAATACTTCTGCATCTCTGGAACATGATAAAATTCTCTTTTTGAGTAAACTTTTTGAGGTGTTTCAATTTTTTCTTTAATGTCAGTTATTGGGTACAGATTTAAATCCTCTCTTTCAGGCCATTTCCAGTTTTTGAGTGACTTTTGCATAGATTTCATTAATACACCCTCTTCAGACATTGATTCAATTTTTCCAACAAAATAAGAACCTTCGTATACGAATATAACATAGTCTCCAACGTTGTAACTTTCTTCATCAATATGCTCAGTCTGAAGGTTTTCATTCTCAGCGTCATTTTCAGAGACATCCTCAGATGTGTCAAATACTGAATAGTTATCACAATTCTCGCTGGTTTCCGATTCAGATAAAAGTCTTCTTTTGACAGAAAGTTTGGAAGTTTTGATGTTGACCTCATTTTTAGTCTTGGGTTTATTTTTAACCTCTGCCTGATTTTTAGGCTTTGCCTCATCAGATTTAGTTGGAACAAGTTTCTTGGACTTTATATATTCAATTTCTTGTTTTTCCGGGGTATCGGTCAGTATTCGTGATCTTCTTTGCTTCTAGGCATGACTTCTGAAAAAATCATATAGCATTTAAATAAAAAATTAACATTAAAAAAAGGAAATTGAAAACAACCATCCCACTGGCCAAGGTACATCTTCCAGGTTGTACCTAGGCCACCAACCAAGGTACAACTGATCAGTAATGACCTAGGTACAACACTGCTTCATTACCGTTGAAAAACGCGAAATCAAAATATTTTGAGGTTATGAATCTGACATGTTTGTCACTTTTTTAACACTTGAAAAATCAAAGTACTAACCACACCTAGTAGTTATGTGATAATTATATAGTGTACGAAAATAACAGTCTTTAAATTATATTGAAAATACTTACTTTTTTTGGCAAAAAACCTTTTTCTTCGATAAGGCCCAACACTTGGCCAATGGTGGTTAGCAACTAACTTCACATTATACGGTCCGAAATGATGTATCGAATACCATGGACAACTATAATTAAAAAGCGCGGGAACATTTCAAAGGAGCCAACTGGCCGAAGTACACATAGTGCCAAGGTTCAACAGGTTCCCCTACTTCACAGTTGCATGCTTTACAATGAGCACTCGTAGTGTTTACCTTAGATTTACATAACCAACTTTTAAATGAGGGATCTTGCTCCCATTCATCGCGATATCCTTGTGTATATTTACGTTTCATTTTAAACTCGATTATAAAAATTCTCAATAAAGGAATTCCCACTAGTCTATCACACTCTATGCTCACGGCACGAATGGTAACGAAAAAAATGAAAATTAAATAGTTACAATCCATTCGATGAAAGGGGGAATACGCCGCATTTATCCGATATGCCAAAAAAGTACTAGAATAACTGAAAAGCGTGAATTCAGAATTCTACTAAAATATACCAAATAATTTTTACATACTAAATTCTGTTGCCAGTACCTCAAAATCTACCAAATAAAGTAGAAATCTACTAAATCTGGTCACACTGCTGGTGATGCCCATGTAATAGAGCACGTTATATAGGATAGATTAAGTCGAAAATAATGTAAATAAACATTGGTTTACTACCCAAAAATTGGGTGTTAATACTTGCCCCTGCTACAACTAGCCCCCCGCTCCCCTACTATCGAGGTTATTTGGATTTGGGACTTTTTATTTTAGCCTGTATTCCACCAATATTCCCGCTTCAACCCTAATCTAACAATCTTATGTAGTATCAATCCTCCAAGGGACATAAATGCCATTAAGTTTAATGAACTAAATAATGACCCAATAAATGCTGGGTCAGTGCTCAGTGATGTTATTGCCTCAGCAACACTCTCTGAGTAATAAGTTTTTAGTAATGATAACTCACCTGAGAAAACATAGTCAAAATTTATCATTAGTGTCTGATTAGTTGTTTTGATGTTAACTAAGCAAATATCTGACATGTCTTCTAATGTCATAATGTATGGTTCTGGATTGCAACTTAATGCATGTCTAGTCCAGCTACAGTTTGACTCAAAATCTAATAATCCTTCAACTTTAATATCATAAGCTTTGAAGATTGCATAAGGTTTTTCTGAGCAACCAGTACATGCATAACTTTGCTCCACAGATATCTTACAAAAGCTTGGACTTAGATATAATGAGTCTAAAATAAATAGGTGATAGATAAATGTTTTTTTTTTTCATTTTGGCGCCAATCATTATTAAATTATTGTACTGATATTAAAATGAAGTGGGGTGATAATGAAAACCATATTGCTGTAATTGAATTACGCAAAGTAGGCATGGAGGCAAATGCAATTTTTATAACTCTCCATCCGCTTGGTATTAGTCGAATGTTTGTGTACCGAGCTATTGGTAGGTACATTGAAACGTTCTCTGTCTGTGTCAGAAAAAGATCTGGTCGACCACGCACTTTCCGTACTAAACAGAAGATTAAAGTTCTAAAGGAGAGAATCCGAAGAAATCCCAACCGGAAGCAAAAGATTTTATCCAGAGAGATGAATAGAGCACCCAGAATCATGTCACGTGTTTTAAAAGAAGATCTAAGACAGCAAAGTGAGCTTACAGACAAATCTTATTTACGGACTAGAAAATGTTCACCATTGAGGAACATTATAACAAGCCCCTGGTGTTGCAGGTGTCCATGGGTGGCGGTGACACTTATCATCACGTGGGGCAGCTTGCTCGTACGCCTACTTCACCATAAAAAAAGCAGAATTATCGAGTTTATCCTCACAAATCTAGAGAAGCTGCGCAATTGGTCAATAGGGTGCAACGTGGCCATTATCCTGCTTTAGTAATTGTTTGGTGGGGTGTTAGCTATCAAGGAGTGACTGAACCATATTTTTGTGAAAAAGGTATTAAAACGTCGGCTCGTGTATCAAGATACGATTCTTGAGAAGGTCGTAAAGCCTCTTAACAACACCCTGTTCCATAACCAAGAATGGTCTTTTCAGCAAGACTCACCAGGTCATAAGGCTCGCTCAGCACAGGCGGGGCTAGGAAAAATTTTCCCGACTTCATTAAAGCTGAAGACTCTTTTTGAACGGATTGAAATTAAATGTGTCAGAAAAATAACTTAACCGAGATGTTGTGTGGCGAGTAGCCGCTACACAACAGCGCGAATATTGTGAAATAAGCGCTACGTGAATCATTGTAAGTAGCACTAAGTACCCACAAGAGTCATTGAATACACTCCATTTAGTGATACGAATGTACGTTGAGGACATTTTATCCCAATGACGGTATCAAGTTTATGACGGAAAAGGCGATATTGCATCCCTCAGTCAACTGTCCGCCTCCGACTGGTTACTCAACTCTCTTACCTGTAAGCGTTACCTTACCCGTATCCTGATATTGCTGTAAAATGTACCAGAATTGGCAGTGAGCGACAGCTGCTGGGGCCATTATTGGTATTTTTATTTTTTATCTATTTTATGAAAAAATCTATTTATTTTTCACCGGGAGTTTATACGAAAGGTGCAATATGCTTTCGAACAGACGAATCCTGGCGTGCAAAATGGACAAACCAAACGAAAGTGCATCTACATCAACATCTTTTTTGATGGTTAAATCATTAAATTCTTTAGAGGTTGCGCCACAAATATAGCACCTCATGGTTGATGTTGTTTGTGTGGCAGCATTACACACTTTCGTATCTACCATAGTAAGTGTCATTATATGTTTTACAGAATATGCCTTGTCTTCCAATGTAAATTTGGTATTTTGTAAGGAATTGATGGCGTTTTCTACGTGTTCTATTTCTTGTTGGGTAATATCCACAGTTTCTTTTACAAATCTGATTCTGATAGGACGACAATATCGCGGTGAAGATGGGGTTGGGTTGTGCCATATTACTTTCTGCTTATTTGTACCACAAACTAATTGAAGGGGCACAAAGCTACTTTGAAAAATATTGCCATCAGTGGCATCATTTTGCATCTTCTGTTTAAATTGCGCCTGTTGTGACCCATCACAACCCCACTTGCAAATCAGCTCTAATGTGTTACGTTCTTCTGAACTTACGTTATAAATAACCTCCTTCAAACACGTTAATAATCTTGTAACAGTATGGTTTAGCAAATCTTGTAGATTTACTTCAGCGCATGTTTCAGTCACTTCATAAGATTCTTTACGCGGATAGCAGTCACTTTTTGCTTTTTGTAGCAAGCTATAACTGGGATATAACTTTTTACTGGCGCTTCTAATTATCTCATATTGCCGCCGAGAAAGATCAGCTTCTACGAACATTGAAAGAGCTAATAATGGCGTTAATTGTTTTTCATTGTCTTCTTGACCCTTTTTGTACGCTTTCTTTAACTTCGTAGCTCGCTTTGGAGAACTAATCATTTGTTTCAGTATATTCGAAGCATCTCTTTTTCCAGTAGTTTGTAATTTCGTCTGCGTAGCATGCATTAACACGTCATCATCTGCCACACTACGAAGCTTGACTGTTTTTCTTCTTTTACTTCTTTCGCTCAATTCTGTTAATGATTTTGATGGTCGACCCGATTTTCGCTTCTGCACTCTCGGTATTTCAAATGTTTTCTGCAGCCATTCGTCATTATTTTGAAGGAATTTTTTTTCTATTTTAGCTGCTTTCTTCCACCTCTGTTTGAATTCAGATTTAATATACGAAAACTTTTGCTTCAAGTTCTTTATTTTGTCATCTGAATAGTCTTCGCAAGACAAAAGGTAAGTTTCCAAATATTTTAACTTTTCTTCAAAATTGGGAAAGTTTTGCTCTTGCATTTTATCGTACAGCGATCTACGGGTCACCACCCTTACGCCTGAGCCCCCAGATGACCCTGAAACAAAATAAATACCACGTTAACATAATCTAAATTTTTGATTTAATATCTGTCATTTTTTCACTATCATGATTGTTGACACATAAGTCGAGAAGTTGCGGATAGTTGCGGCTCATTTGATAATGATTATTCGGCAAACTCTCTTTGTCGTTGGCTACTGTGAGAGAAGTATGAAAAAACATCTTTGACAAACAACTCTATAGAACGAGGTAATTTTTTGCATGCATAACTCACTGAAAGGTTTGTTGAGTGGCAAATACATTTGAAAAAAATGCAGTTTGGGTTGACTTCCCTAATTTTAGATACCACGCTATTCCTTTCGCCGAACATAACATTCGTGGTATCAGCAGCGAACCCTATTAAATTGGATATGTTAAGGTTTCTTTCAGATAAGGCACATGTTAAACTATCAAACAAATCCTGCGCAGTATCACCAAGTCCACCATACACAAAAATTTTGTTTGTGGAGATTGCATTTTTTCGGAGTAGTACTTTATTGCTGCTGCAAGTACCTTGGTAGTACTGACATCTGTGCTCTCGTCGATAATGAGCGAAAATACTGGGCTTCTCTCAGTTTCATTTTCCAGTCTTGGACGTAATTCTGCAAGCATTTTTTCTTCGAAGTTATTGCAGGCAATGCGTTGTAGGCAATTGCGGCAGATTTAGTTCTTCTACAGGAAAAACGTTTTGCGATTTCGGAGTCGTGAAATGCCCTTGAAATAACTTCGCTTACATGATCCATTACGCGAAAAGGAATATTATGTTCAACTAAGGCAGCTACAATGCTGATTTCTGCTTTTTTTACTTCTTCCGAAATGGTTGATGTTTTGAAAATCGTATCAATCTGTAACCAAAGAAGTTAAAAATAAGTATGCAGGACATTTCATATAGCGCTATATAGTATCATATAGCGTTGTATAGTAATTGTTATGTAAATGCGTAGGTAATAAACGTACATAAAACAGCGAATGTTTGCTTTTGAGTGGAAATCAAATTCATAAACTTTAGAACATAATACGGGTTCACACTACTGCGTAAGTTGAAAGTATTAAAAAAAAGTCTTAACAAGAATAATTAACTAAGAATTACATTCCACATATTAACTAAGTAACTTGCATACCTGAGAAATGCCGGAATATCCTTTCATATTTTTTATATGCTTTGATGTAGCCATGTGTTCCTTTAAAGACGCCACTCTACTTAGTAGGGGAACCTGTTGTACCTCGGGTAGTTTTTTCAATATGATTTTTTTTCTGACATTTGGCTTCTTCTACACTTACCGTATTTACTTATTTTCAGAGGTAGGTTATTTGGGTACCAACCAGAAAAACATTAAAAATGCTTGGTTCATATTAATATATGTTTAGGGTGGTTAAGTGAAAATCGGGAATACGACCAAGGTACAACATACCTTATGTACCTCGGTCAGTACGGTGTTGTACCTCGGACATATAGAGTATTTGGAGGGAAAACATAAATATTTGCGCGAATTTTTATTACTTATTTATTGAAACCAAGTTATTTGGTAAACTACACTTAACTATAGTAAAATAAAACTACACAGCTACATAAAACAGGTAAGTGACAGGTTTTATAATGTAGTTACCTACATTTCTTTTAGGAAACAAAATCTTTAAACAATCAACACATTATAATGTACTTGTGTGGTGTGTGTTTGTGTGTGTGTATGTATGTATGTATGTGTTTGCCTGCGTGTGTGACTGTGTGTAACGTTAATTTACTTTTCAATCAGTCTTGTTAATTTGGCAGTCATTAGGACTAGCTATTATAGGAACATTATTGTCAGTTTTTAATGTTTAGCAGAAACCCCAATACTTCTGCATCTCTGGAACATGATAAAATTCTCTTTTTGAGTAAACTTTTTGAGGTGTTTCAATTTTTTCTTTAATGTCAGTTATTGGGTACAGATTTAAATCCTCTCTTTCAGGCCATTTCCAGTTTTTGAGTGACTTTTGCATAGATTTCATTAATACACCCTCTTCAGACATTGATTCAATTTTTCCAACAAAATAAGAACCTTCGTATACGAATATAACATAGTCTCCAACGTTGTAACTTTCTTCATCAATATGCTCAGTCTGAAGGTTTTCATTCTCAGCGTCATTTTCAGAGACATCCTCAGATGTGTCAAATACTGAATAGTTATCACAATTCTCGCTGGTTTCCGATTCAGATAAAAGTCTTCTTTTGACAGAAAGTTTGGAAGTTTTGATGTTGACCTCATTTTTAGTCTTGGGTTTATTTTTAACCTCTGCCTGATTTTTAGGCTTTGCCTCATCAGATTTAGTTGGAACAAGTTTCTTGGACTTTATATATTCAATTTCTTGTTTTTCCGGGGTATCGGTCAGTATTCGTGATCTTCTTTGCTTCTAGGCATGACTTCTGAAAAAATCATATAGCATTTAAATAAAAAATTAACATTAAAAAAAGGAAATTGAAAACAACCATCCCACTGGCCAAGGTACATCTTCCAGGTTGTACCTAGGCCACCAACCAAGGTACAACTGATCAGTAATGACCTAGGTACAACACTGCTTCATTACCGTTGAAAAACGCGAAATCAAAATATTTTGAGGTTATGAATCTGACATGTTTGTCACTTTTTTAACACTTGAAAAATCAAAGTACTAACCACACCTAGTAGTTATGTGATAATTATATAGTGTACGAAAATAACAGTCTTTAAATTATATTGAAAATACTTACTTTTTTTGGCAAAAAACCTTTTTCTTCGATAAGGCCCAACACTTGGCCAATGGTGGTTAGCAACTAACTTCACATTATACGGTCCGAAATGATGTATCGAATACCATGGACAACTATAATTAAAAAGCGCGGGAACATTTCAAAGGAGCCAACTGGCCGAAGTACACATAGTGCCAAGGTTCAACAGGTTCCCCTACTTCACAGTTGCATGCTTTACAATGAGCACTCGTAGTGTTTACCTTAGATTTACATAACCAACTTTTAAATGAGGGATCTTGCTCCCATTCATCGCGATATCCTTGTGTATATTTACGTTTCATTTTAAACTCGATTATAAAAATTCTCAATAAAGGAATTCCCACTAGTCTATCACACTCTATGCTCACGGCACGAATGGTAACGAAAAAAATGAAAATTAAATAGTTACAATCCATTCGATGAAAGGGGGAATACGCCGCATTTATCCGATATGCCAAAAAAGTACTAGAATAACTGAAAAGCGTGAATTCAGAATTCTACTAAAATATACCAAATAATTTTTACATACTAAATTCTGTTGCCAGTACCTCAAAATCTACCAAATAAAGTAGAAATCTACTAAATCTGGTCACACTGCTGGTGATGCCCATGTAATAGAGCACGTTATATAGGATAGATTAAGTCGAAAATAATGTAAATAAACATTGGTTTACTACCCAAAAATTGGGTGTTAATACTTGCCCCTGCTACAACTAGCCCCCCGCTCCCCTACTATCGAGGTTATTTGGATTTGGGACTTTTTATTTTAGCCTGTATTCCACCAATATTCCCGCTTCAACCCTAATCTAACAATCTTATGTAGTATCAATCCTCCAAGGGACATAAATGCCATTAAGTTTAATGAACTAAATAATGACCCAATAAATGCTGGGTCAGTGCTCAGTGATGTTATTGCCTCAGCAACACTCTCTGAGTAATAAGTTTTTAGTAATGATAACTCACCTGAGAAAACATAGTCAAAATTTATCATTAGTGTCTGATTAGTTGTTTTGATGTTAACTAAGCAAATATCTGACATGTCTTCTAATGTCATAATGTATGGTTCTGGATTGCAACTTAATGCATGTCTAGTCCAGCTACAGTTTGACTCAAAATCTAATAATCCTTCAACTTTAATATCATAAGCTTTGAAGATTGCATAAGGTTTTTCTGAGCAACCAGTACATGCATAACTTTGCTCCACAGATATCTTACAAAAGCTTGGACTTAGATATAATGAGTCTAAAATAAATAGGTGATAGATAAATGTTTTTTTTTTTCATTTTGGCGCCAATCATTATTAAATTATTGTACTGATATTAAAATGAAGTGGGGTGATAATGAAAACCATATTGCTGTAATTGAATTACGCAAAGTAGGCATGGAGGCAAATGCAATTTTTATAACTCTCCATCCGCTTGGTATTAGTCGAATGTTTGTGTACCGAGCTATTGGTAGGTACATTGAAACGTTCTCTGTCTGTGTCAGAAAAAGATCTGGTCGACCACGCACTTTCCGTACTAAACAGAAGATTAAAGTTCTAAAGGAGAGAATCCGAAGAAATCCCAACCGGAAGCAAAAGATTTTATCCAGAGAGATGAATAGAGCACCCAGAATCATGTCACGTGTTTTAAAAGAAGATCTAAGACAGCAAAGTGAGCTTACAGACAAATCTTATTTACGGACTAGAAAATGTTCACCATTGAGGAACATTATAACAAGCCCCTGGTGTTGCAGGTGTCCATGGGTGGCGGTGACACTTATCATCACGTGGGGCAGCTTGCTCGTACGCCTACTTCACCATAAAAAAAGCAGAATTATCGAGTTTATCCTCACAAATCTAGAGAAGCTGCGCAATTGGTCAATAGGGTGCAACGTGGCCATTATCCTGCTTTAGTAATTGTTTGGTGGGGTGTTAGCTATCAAGGAGTGACTGAACCATATTTTTGTGAAAAAGGTATTAAAACGTCGGCTCGTGTATCAAGATACGATTCTTGAGAAGGTCGTAAAGCCTCTTAACAACACCCTGTTCCATAACCAAGAATGGTCTTTTCAGCAAGACTCACCAGGTCATAAGGCTCGCTCAGCACAGGCGGGGCTAGGAAAAATTTTCCCGACTTCATTAAAGCTGAAGACTCTTTTTGAACGGATTGAAATTAAATGTGTCAGAAAAATAACTTAACCGAGATGTTGTGTGGCGAGTAGCCGCTACACAACAGCGCGAATATTGTGAAATAAGCGCTACGTGAATCATTGTAAGTAGCACTAAGTACCCACAAGAGTCATTGAATACACTCCATTTAGTGATACGAATGTACGTTGAGGACATTTTATCCCAATGACGGTATCAAGTTTATGACGGAAAAGGCGATATTGCATCCCTCAGTCAACTGTCCGCCTCCGACTGGTTACTCAACTCTCTTACCTGTAAGCGTTACCTTACCCGTATCCTGATATTGCTGTAAAATGTACCAGAATTGGCAGTGAGCGACAGCTGCTGGGGCCATTATTGGTATTTTTATTTTTTATCTATTTTATGAAAAAATCTATTTATTTTTCACCGGGAGTTTATACGAAAGGTGCAATATGCTTTCGAACAGACGAATCCTGGCGTGCAAAATGGACAAACCAAACGAAAGTGCATCTACATCAACATCTTTTTTGATGGTTAAATCATTAAATTCTTTAGAGGTTGCGCCACAAATATAGCACCTCATGGTTGATGTTGTTTGTGTGGCAGCATTACACACTTTCGTATCTACCATAGTAAGTGTCATTATATGTTTTACAGAATATGCCTTGTCTTCCAATGTAAATTTGGTATTTTGTAAGGAATTGATGGCGTTTTCTACGTGTTCTATTTCTTGTTGGGTAATATCCACAGTTTCTTTTACAAATCTGATTCTGATAGGACGACAATATCGCGGTGAAGATGGGGTTGGGTTGTGCCATATTACTTTCTGCTTATTTGTACCACAAACTAATTGAAGGGGCACAAAGCTACTTTGAAAAATATTGCCATCAGTGGCATCATTTTGCATCTTCTGTTTAAATTGCGCCTGTTGTGACCCATCACAACCCCACTTGCAAATCAGCTCTAATGTGTTACGTTCTTCTGAACTTACGTTATAAATAACCTCCTTCAAACACGTTAATAATCTTGTAACAGTATGGTTTAGCAAATCTTGTAGATTTACTTCAGCGCATGTTTCAGTCACTTCATAAGATTCTTTACGCGGATAGCAGTCACTTTTTGCTTTTTGTAGCAAGCTATAACTGGGATATAACTTTTTACTGGCGCTTCTAATTATCTCATATTGCCGCCGAGAAAGATCAGCTTCTACGAACATTGAAAGAGCTAATAATGGCGTTAATTGTTTTTCATTGTCTTCTTGACCCTTTTTGTACGCTTTCTTTAACTTCGTAGCTCGCTTTGGAGAACTAATCATTTGTTTCAGTATATTCGAAGCATCTCTTTTTCCAGTAGTTTGTAATTTCGTCTGCGTAGCATGCATTAACACGTCATCATCTGCCACACTACGAAGCTTGACTGTTTTTCTTCTTTTACTTCTTTCGCTCAATTCTGTTAATGATTTTGATGGTCGACCCGATTTTCGCTTCTGCACTCTCGGTATTTCAAATGTTTTCTGCAGCCATTCGTCATTATTTTGAAGGAATTTTTTTTCTATTTTAGCTGCTTTCTTCCACCTCTGTTTGAATTCAGATTTAATATACGAAAACTTTTGCTTCAAGTTCTTTATTTTGTCATCTGAATAGTCTTCGCAAGACAAAAGGTAAGTTTCCAAATATTTTAACTTTTCTTCAAAATTGGGAAAGTTTTGCTCTTGCATTTTATCGTACAGCGATCTACGGGTCACCACCCTTACGCCTGAGCCCCCAGATGACCCTGAAACAAAATAAATACCACGTTAACATAATCTAAATTTTTGATTTAATATCTGTCATTTTTTCACTATCATGATTGTTGACACATAAGTCGAGAAGTTGCGGATAGTTGCGGCTCATTTGATAATGATTATTCGGCAAACTCTCTTTGTCGTTGGCTACTGTGAGAGAAGTATGAAAAAACATCTTTGACAAACAACTCTATAGAACGAGGTAATTTTTTGCATGCATAACTCACTGAAAGGTTTGTTGAGTGGCAAATACATTTGAAAAAAATGCAGTTTGGGTTGACTTCCCTAATTTTAGATACCACGCTATTCCTTTCGCCGAACATAACATTCGTGGTATCAGCAGCGAACCCTATTAAATTGGATATGTTAAGGTTTCTTTCAGATAAGGCACATGTTAAACTATCAAACAAATCCTGCGCAGTATCACCAAGTCCACCATACACAAAAATTTTGTTTGTGGAGATTGCATTTTTTCGGAGTAGTACTTTATTGCTGCTGCAAGTACCTTGGTAGTACTGACATCTGTGCTCTCGTCGATAATGAGCGAAAATACTGGGCTTCTCTCAGTTTCATTTTCCAGTCTTGGACGTAATTCTGCAAGCATTTTTTCTTCGAAGTTATTGCAGGCAATGCGTTGTAGGCAATTGCGGCAGATTTAGTTCTTCTACAGGAAAAACGTTTTGCGATTTCGGAGTCGTGAAATGCCCTTGAAATAACTTCGCTTACATGATCCATTACGCGAAAAGGAATATTATGTTCAACTAAGGCAGCTACAATGCTGATTTCTGCTTTTTTTACTTCTTCCGAAATGGTTGATGTTTTGAAAATCGTATCAATCTGTAACCAAAGAAGTTAAAAATAAGTATGCAGGACATTTCATATAGCGCTATATAGTATCATATAGCGTTGTATAGTAATTGTTATGTAAATGCGTAGGTAATAAACGTACATAAAACAGCGAATGTTTGCTTTTGAGTGGAAATCAAATTCATAAACTTTAGAACATAATACGGGTTCACACTACTGCGTAAGTTGAAAGTATTAAAAAAAAGTCTTAACAAGAATAATTAACTAAGAATTACATTCCACATATTAACTAAGTAACTTGCATACCTGAGAAATGCCGGAATATCCTTTCATATTTTTTATATGCTTTGATGTAGCCATGTGTTCCTTTAAAGACGCCACTCTACTTAGTAGGGGAACCTGTTGTACCTCGGGTAGTTTTTTCAATATGATTTTTTTTCTGACATTTGGCTTCTTCTACACTTACCGTATTTACTTATTTTCAGAGGTAGGTTATTTGGGTACCAACCAGAAAAACATTAAAAATGCTTGGTTCATATTAATATATGTTTAGGGTGGTTAAGTGAAAATCGGGAATACGACCAAGGTACAACATACCTTATGTACCTCGGTCAGTACGGTGTTGTACCTCGGACATATAGAGTATTTGGAGGGAAAACATAAATATTTGCGCGAATTTTTATTACTTATTTATTGAAACCAAGTTATTTGGTAAACTACACTTAACTATAGTAAAATAAAACTACACAGCTACATAAAACAGGTAAGTGACAGGTTTTATAATGTAGTTACCTACATTTCTTTTAGGAAACAAAATCTTTAAACAATCAACACATTATAATGTACTTGTGTGGTGTGTGTTTGTGTGTGTGTATGTATGTATGTATGTGTTTGCCTGCGTGTGTGACTGTGTGTAACGTTAATTTACTTTTCAATCAGTCTTGTTAATTTGGCAGTCATTAGGACTAGCTATTATAGGAACATTATTGTCAGTTTTTAATGTTTAGCAGAAACCCCAATACTTCTGCATCTCTGGAACATGATAAAATTCTCTTTTTGAGTAAACTTTTTGAGGTGTTTCAATTTTTTCTTTAATGTCAGTTATTGGGTACAGATTTAAATCCTCTCTTTCAGGCCATTTCCAGTTTTTGAGTGACTTTTGCATAGATTTCATTAATACACCCTCTTCAGACATTGATTCAATTTTTCCAACAAAATAAGAACCTTCGTATACGAATATAACATAGTCTCCAACGTTGTAACTTTCTTCATCAATATGCTCAGTCTGAAGGTTTTCATTCTCAGCGTCATTTTCAGAGACATCCTCAGATGTGTCAAATACTGAATAGTTATCACAATTCTCGCTGGTTTCCGATTCAGATAAAAGTCTTCTTTTGACAGAAAGTTTGGAAGTTTTGATGTTGACCTCATTTTTAGTCTTGGGTTTATTTTTAACCTCTGCCTGATTTTTAGGCTTTGCCTCATCAGATTTAGTTGGAACAAGTTTCTTGGACTTTATATATTCAATTTCTTGTTTTTCCGGGGTATCGGTCAGTATTCGTGATCTTCTTTGCTTCTAGGCATGACTTCTGAAAAAATCATATAGCATTTAAATAAAAAATTAACATTAAAAAAAGGAAATTGAAAACAACCATCCCACTGGCCAAGGTACATCTTCCAGGTTGTACCTAGGCCACCAACCAAGGTACAACTGATCAGTAATGACCTAGGTACAACACTGCTTCATTACCGTTGAAAAACGCGAAATCAAAATATTTTGAGGTTATGAATCTGACATGTTTGTCACTTTTTTAACACTTGAAAAATCAAAGTACTAACCACACCTAGTAGTTATGTGATAATTATATAGTGTACGAAAATAACAGTCTTTAAATTATATTGAAAATACTTACTTTTTTTGGCAAAAAACCTTTTTCTTCGATAAGGCCCAACACTTGGCCAATGGTGGTTAGCAACTAACTTCACATTATACGGTCCGAAATGATGTATCGAATACCATGGACAACTATAATTAAAAAGCGCGGGAACATTTCAAAGGAGCCAACTGGCCGAAGTACACATAGTGCCAAGGTTCAACAGGTTCCCCTACTTCACAGTTGCATGCTTTACAATGAGCACTCGTAGTGTTTACCTTAGATTTACATAACCAACTTTTAAATGAGGGATCTTGCTCCCATTCATCGCGATATCCTTGTGTATATTTACGTTTCATTTTAAACTCGATTATAAAAATTCTCAATAAAGGAATTCCCACTAGTCTATCACACTCTATGCTCACGGCACGAATGGTAACGAAAAAAATGAAAATTAAATAGTTACAATCCATTCGATGAAAGGGGGAATACGCCGCATTTATCCGATATGCCAAAAAAGTACTAGAATAACTGAAAAGCGTGAATTCAGAATTCTACTAAAATATACCAAATAATTTTTACATACTAAATTCTGTTGCCAGTACCTCAAAATCTACCAAATAAAGTAGAAATCTACTAAATCTGGTCACACTGCTGGTGATGCCCATGTAATAGAGCACGTTATATAGGATAGATTAAGTCGAAAATAATGTAAATAAACATTGGTTTACTACCCAAAAATTGGGTGTTAATACTTGCCCCTGCTACAACTAGCCCCCCGCTCCCCTACTATCGAGGTTATTTGGATTTGGGACTTTTTATTTTAGCCTGTATTCCACCAATATTCCCGCTTCAACCCTAATCTAACAATCTTATGTAGTATCAATCCTCCAAGGGACATAAATGCCATTAAGTTTAATGAACTAAATAATGACCCAATAAATGCTGGGTCAGTGCTCAGTGATGTTATTGCCTCAGCAACACTCTCTGAGTAATAAGTTTTTAGTAATGATAACTCACCTGAGAAAACATAGTCAAAATTTATCATTAGTGTCTGATTAGTTGTTTTGATGTTAACTAAGCAAATATCTGACATGTCTTCTAATGTCATAATGTATGGTTCTGGATTGCAACTTAATGCATGTCTAGTCCAGCTACAGTTTGACTCAAAATCTAATAATCCTTCAACTTTAATATCATAAGCTTTGAAGATTGCATAAGGTTTTTCTGAGCAACCAGTACATGCATAACTTTGCTCCACAGATATCTTACAAAAGCTTGGACTTAGATATAATGAGTCTAAAATAAATAGGTGATAGATAAATGTTTTTTTTTTTCATTTTGGCGCCAATCATTATTAAATTATTGTACTGATATTAAAATGAAGTGGGGTGATAATGAAAACCATATTGCTGTAATTGAATTACGCAAAGTAGGCATGGAGGCAAATGCAATTTTTATAACTCTCCATCCGCTTGGTATTAGTCGAATGTTTGTGTACCGAGCTATTGGTAGGTACATTGAAACGTTCTCTGTCTGTGTCAGAAAAAGATCTGGTCGACCACGCACTTTCCGTACTAAACAGAAGATTAAAGTTCTAAAGGAGAGAATCCGAAGAAATCCCAACCGGAAGCAAAAGATTTTATCCAGAGAGATGAATAGAGCACCCAGAATCATGTCACGTGTTTTAAAAGAAGATCTAAGACAGCAAAGTGAGCTTACAGACAAATCTTATTTACGGACTAGAAAATGTTCACCATTGAGGAACATTATAACAAGCCCCTGGTGTTGCAGGTGTCCATGGGTGGCGGTGACACTTATCATCACGTGGGGCAGCTTGCTCGTACGCCTACTTCACCATAAAAAAAGCAGAATTATCGAGTTTATCCTCACAAATCTAGAGAAGCTGCGCAATTGGTCAATAGGGTGCAACGTGGCCATTATCCTGCTTTAGTAATTGTTTGGTGGGGTGTTAGCTATCAAGGAGTGACTGAACCATATTTTTGTGAAAAAGGTATTAAAACGTCGGCTCGTGTATCAAGATACGATTCTTGAGAAGGTCGTAAAGCCTCTTAACAACACCCTGTTCCATAACCAAGAATGGTCTTTTCAGCAAGACTCACCAGGTCATAAGGCTCGCTCAGCACAGGCGGGGCTAGGAAAAATTTTCCCGACTTCATTAAAGCTGAAGACTCTTTTTGAACGGATTGAAATTAAATGTGTCAGAAAAATAACTTAACCGAGATGTTGTGTGGCGAGTAGCCGCTACACAACAGCGCGAATATTGTGAAATAAGCGCTACGTGAATCATTGTAAGTAGCACTAAGTACCCACAAGAGTCATTGAATACACTCCATTTAGTGATACGAATGTACGTTGAGGACATTTTATCCCAATGACGGTATCAAGTTTATGACGGAAAAGGCGATATTGCATCCCTCAGTCAACTGTCCGCCTCCGACTGGTTACTCAACTCTCTTACCTGTAAGCGTTACCTTACCCGTATCCTGATATTGCTGTAAAATGTACCAGAATTGGCAGTGAGCGACAGCTGCTGGGGCCATTATTGGTATTTTTATTTTTTATCTATTTTATGAAAAAATCTATTTATTTTTCACCGGGAGTTTATACGAAAGGTGCAATATGCTTTCGAACAGACGAATCCTGGCGTGCAAAATGGACAAACCAAACGAAAGTGCATCTACATCAACATCTTTTTTGATGGTTAAATCATTAAATTCTTTAGAGGTTGCGCCACAAATATAGCACCTCATGGTTGATGTTGTTTGTGTGGCAGCATTACACACTTTCGTATCTACCATAGTAAGTGTCATTATATGTTTTACAGAATATGCCTTGTCTTCCAATGTAAATTTGGTATTTTGTAAGGAATTGATGGCGTTTTCTACGTGTTCTATTTCTTGTTGGGTAATATCCACAGTTTCTTTTACAAATCTGATTCTGATAGGACGACAATATCGCGGTGAAGATGGGGTTGGGTTGTGCCATATTACTTTCTGCTTATTTGTACCACAAACTAATTGAAGGGGCACAAAGCTACTTTGAAAAATATTGCCATCAGTGGCATCATTTTGCATCTTCTGTTTAAATTGCGCCTGTTGTGACCCATCACAACCCCACTTGCAAATCAGCTCTAATGTGTTACGTTCTTCTGAACTTACGTTATAAATAACCTCCTTCAAACACGTTAATAATCTTGTAACAGTATGGTTTAGCAAATCTTGTAGATTTACTTCAGCGCATGTTTCAGTCACTTCATAAGATTCTTTACGCGGATAGCAGTCACTTTTTGCTTTTTGTAGCAAGCTATAACTGGGATATAACTTTTTACTGGCGCTTCTAATTATCTCATATTGCCGCCGAGAAAGATCAGCTTCTACGAACATTGAAAGAGCTAATAATGGCGTTAATTGTTTTTCATTGTCTTCTTGACCCTTTTTGTACGCTTTCTTTAACTTCGTAGCTCGCTTTGGAGAACTAATCATTTGTTTCAGTATATTCGAAGCATCTCTTTTTCCAGTAGTTTGTAATTTCGTCTGCGTAGCATGCATTAACACGTCATCATCTGCCACACTACGAAGCTTGACTGTTTTTCTTCTTTTACTTCTTTCGCTCAATTCTGTTAATGATTTTGATGGTCGACCCGATTTTCGCTTCTGCACTCTCGGTATTTCAAATGTTTTCTGCAGCCATTCGTCATTATTTTGAAGGAATTTTTTTTCTATTTTAGCTGCTTTCTTCCACCTCTGTTTGAATTCAGATTTAATATACGAAAACTTTTGCTTCAAGTTCTTTATTTTGTCATCTGAATAGTCTTCGCAAGACAAAAGGTAAGTTTCCAAATATTTTAACTTTTCTTCAAAATTGGGAAAGTTTTGCTCTTGCATTTTATCGTACAGCGATCTACGGGTCACCACCCTTACGCCTGAGCCCCCAGATGACCCTGAAACAAAATAAATACCACGTTAACATAATCTAAATTTTTGATTTAATATCTGTCATTTTTTCACTATCATGATTGTTGACACATAAGTCGAGAAGTTGCGGATAGTTGCGGCTCATTTGATAATGATTATTCGGCAAACTCTCTTTGTCGTTGGCTACTGTGAGAGAAGTATGAAAAAACATCTTTGACAAACAACTCTATAGAACGAGGTAATTTTTTGCATGCATAACTCACTGAAAGGTTTGTTGAGTGGCAAATACATTTGAAAAAAATGCAGTTTGGGTTGACTTCCCTAATTTTAGATACCACGCTATTCCTTTCGCCGAACATAACATTCGTGGTATCAGCAGCGAACCCTATTAAATTGGATATGTTAAGGTTTCTTTCAGATAAGGCACATGTTAAACTATCAAACAAATCCTGCGCAGTATCACCAAGTCCACCATACACAAAAATTTTGTTTGTGGAGATTGCATTTTTTCGGAGTAGTACTTTATTGCTGCTGCAAGTACCTTGGTAGTACTGACATCTGTGCTCTCGTCGATAATGAGCGAAAATACTGGGCTTCTCTCAGTTTCATTTTCCAGTCTTGGACGTAATTCTGCAAGCATTTTTTCTTCGAAGTTATTGCAGGCAATGCGTTGTAGGCAATTGCGGCAGATTTAGTTCTTCTACAGGAAAAACGTTTTGCGATTTCGGAGTCGTGAAATGCCCTTGAAATAACTTCGCTTACATGATCCATTACGCGAAAAGGAATATTATGTTCAACTAAGGCAGCTACAATGCTGATTTCTGCTTTTTTTACTTCTTCCGAAATGGTTGATGTTTTGAAAATCGTATCAATCTGTAACCAAAGAAGTTAAAAATAAGTATGCAGGACATTTCATATAGCGCTATATAGTATCATATAGCGTTGTATAGTAATTGTTATGTAAATGCGTAGGTAATAAACGTACATAAAACAGCGAATGTTTGCTTTTGAGTGGAAATCAAATTCATAAACTTTAGAACATAATACGGGTTCACACTACTGCGTAAGTTGAAAGTATTAAAAAAAAGTCTTAACAAGAATAATTAACTAAGAATTACATTCCACATATTAACTAAGTAACTTGCATACCTGAGAAATGCCGGAATATCCTTTCATATTTTTTATATGCTTTGATGTAGCCATGTGTTCCTTTAAAGACGCCACTCTACTTAGTAGGGGAACCTGTTGTACCTCGGGTAGTTTTTTCAATATGATTTTTTTTCTGACATTTGGCTTCTTCTACACTTACCGTATTTACTTATTTTCAGAGGTAGGTTATTTGGGTACCAACCAGAAAAACATTAAAAATGCTTGGTTCATATTAATATATGTTTAGGGTGGTTAAGTGAAAATCGGGAATACGACCAAGGTACAACATACCTTATGTACCTCGGTCAGTACGGTGTTGTACCTCGGACATATAGAGTATTTGGAGGGAAAACATAAATATTTGCGCGAATTTTTATTACTTATTTATTGAAACCAAGTTATTTGGTAAACTACACTTAACTATAGTAAAATAAAACTACACAGCTACATAAAACAGGTAAGTGACAGGTTTTATAATGTAGTTACCTACATTTCTTTTAGGAAACAAAATCTTTAAACAATCAACACATTATAATGTACTTGTGTGGTGTGTGTTTGTGTGTGTGTATGTATGTATGTATGTGTTTGCCTGCGTGTGTGACTGTGTGTAACGTTAATTTACTTTTCAATCAGTCTTGTTAATTTGGCAGTCATTAGGACTAGCTATTATAGGAACATTATTGTCAGTTTTTAATGTTTAGCAGAAACCCCAATACTTCTGCATCTCTGGAACATGATAAAATTCTCTTTTTGAGTAAACTTTTTGAGGTGTTTCAATTTTTTCTTTAATGTCAGTTATTGGGTACAGATTTAAATCCTCTCTTTCAGGCCATTTCCAGTTTTTGAGTGACTTTTGCATAGATTTCATTAATACACCCTCTTCAGACATTGATTCAATTTTTCCAACAAAATAAGAACCTTCGTATACGAATATAACATAGTCTCCAACGTTGTAACTTTCTTCATCAATATGCTCAGTCTGAAGGTTTTCATTCTCAGCGTCATTTTCAGAGACATCCTCAGATGTGTCAAATACTGAATAGTTATCACAATTCTCGCTGGTTTCCGATTCAGATAAAAGTCTTCTTTTGACAGAAAGTTTGGAAGTTTTGATGTTGACCTCATTTTTAGTCTTGGGTTTATTTTTAACCTCTGCCTGATTTTTAGGCTTTGCCTCATCAGATTTAGTTGGAACAAGTTTCTTGGACTTTATATATTCAATTTCTTGTTTTTCCGGGGTATCGGTCAGTATTCGTGATCTTCTTTGCTTCTAGGCATGACTTCTGAAAAAATCATATAGCATTTAAATAAAAAATTAACATTAAAAAAAGGAAATTGAAAACAACCATCCCACTGGCCAAGGTACATCTTCCAGGTTGTACCTAGGCCACCAACCAAGGTACAACTGATCAGTAATGACCTAGGTACAACACTGCTTCATTACCGTTGAAAAACGCGAAATCAAAATATTTTGAGGTTATGAATCTGACATGTTTGTCACTTTTTTAACACTTGAAAAATCAAAGTACTAACCACACCTAGTAGTTATGTGATAATTATATAGTGTACGAAAATAACAGTCTTTAAATTATATTGAAAATACTTACTTTTTTTGGCAAAAAACCTTTTTCTTCGATAAGGCCCAACACTTGGCCAATGGTGGTTAGCAACTAACTTCACATTATACGGTCCGAAATGATGTATCGAATACCATGGACAACTATAATTAAAAAGCGCGGGAACATTTCAAAGGAGCCAACTGGCCGAAGTACACATAGTGCCAAGGTTCAACAGGTTCCCCTACTTCACAGTTGCATGCTTTACAATGAGCACTCGTAGTGTTTACCTTAGATTTACATAACCAACTTTTAAATGAGGGATCTTGCTCCCATTCATCGCGATATCCTTGTGTATATTTACGTTTCATTTTAAACTCGATTATAAAAATTCTCAATAAAGGAATTCCCACTAGTCTATCACACTCTATGCTCACGGCACGAATGGTAACGAAAAAAATGAAAATTAAATAGTTACAATCCATTCGATGAAAGGGGGAATACGCCGCATTTATCCGATATGCCAAAAAAGTACTAGAATAACTGAAAAGCGTGAATTCAGAATTCTACTAAAATATACCAAATAATTTTTACATACTAAATTCTGTTGCCAGTACCTCAAAATCTACCAAATAAAGTAGAAATCTACTAAATCTGGTCACACTGCTGGTGATGCCCATGTAATAGAGCACGTTATATAGGATAGATTAAGTCGAAAATAATGTAAATAAACATTGGTTTACTACCCAAAAATTGGGTGTTAATACTTGCCCCTGCTACAACTAGCCCCCCGCTCCCCTACTATCGAGGTTATTTGGATTTGGGACTTTTTATTTTAGCCTGTATTCCACCAATATTCCCGCTTCAACCCTAATCTAACAATCTTATGTAGTATCAATCCTCCAAGGGACATAAATGCCATTAAGTTTAATGAACTAAATAATGACCCAATAAATGCTGGGTCAGTGCTCAGTGATGTTATTGCCTCAGCAACACTCTCTGAGTAATAAGTTTTTAGTAATGATAACTCACCTGAGAAAACATAGTCAAAATTTATCATTAGTGTCTGATTAGTTGTTTTGATGTTAACTAAGCAAATATCTGACATGTCTTCTAATGTCATAATGTATGGTTCTGGATTGCAACTTAATGCATGTCTAGTCCAGCTACAGTTTGACTCAAAATCTAATAATCCTTCAACTTTAATATCATAAGCTTTGAAGATTGCATAAGGTTTTTCTGAGCAACCAGTACATGCATAACTTTGCTCCACAGATATCTTACAAAAGCTTGGACTTAGATATAATGAGTCAATATCAACGCGGGTGGTCGCTCCAAACGCCGTCGCGAACGCTTCATTTTAATCGCGCTCCGCAGTGAGAAAATAAAAAGTAGTGAAAAAAGTGCTCTAAGTGCCTTAAACGATATATAAAATTCCGGTAACAACCTCAGTGATTTGTATATGCTATCGATCTCAACTGAGTGAGCCATTTCTAAATCCCTAAACTCGTCTAGCCTACTAGAGCGCTTAGTCAGCGATCTATCTAAACTACTTTGCCTAGATCTCCTTGGGTGGAAAATTTTGGCGATTAAACCTACACGGCAGTAAATACGAAATTAACACGAAAATTGACACAAAAGTAAAAAAAAATTGACACAAAAGTAAAAAAAAAATGACAAAAATTAGATAAGGGATATAGGATAATTTCTTAGGACTAGGACATGGGAATACACTTGAAAGATTCAAGCTACTCACAGTTTCGTCGTTGAATCGAGTTCTGGATTCCTCCTCTGCGCAGCACGCCGTAGATTCTTTATAGCAACAAGATTCGATGTTAGAAACTTTTAGCTATCCTACCGACTGCGCCAGTTATGTGCGGCTACAGCAGAGGATTTAATAAAAAATCAATTTTTGATTTTATTTATTAAACTAAGATTACAATTTATAATATTACTAACTAAATGCTACTCTAAAAATATACGTCTTGACCGATGCTAGGTCTAAAACGAAGTATCTCTACATTTGATAATACAAACTAAAATACTAATCTAAACTACCCGTCTTGACCGATGCTAGGTCTAAGACAAAGTGTCTACATTATAAAATACTACAAACTAAAATACTAACTAACTAATCTAAAAATACACGTCTTGACCGATGCTAGGTCTAAGACGAAGTGTCTTGAAATCCGAGCCATTCGGAGCTGCTGGCGGGAATTACGTCATTGCAAACAGTGCCGTCATTGTTCGATTATTGAGAGCGCTGTTTATCCATAAATCTTTATAAGTTTATGTAAACAAGTAAAGCATGTCGCGCGATGTCAAGTGTCGTTCCCAGGGCCGTTATTGTTCTGAGGGCGATTACATAACATGGCTTTGTTTTCAAAAATATGTAAATAAAGTGTTGAACTTAAATACTTGTTTAAAGATAGCGCGCGAAACCACAAATGAAAATATAAGAAAAATTACGAGCTTTTATATAGGATTTAAATACAACAAGTAACGACAGGAATAAGACAAACACGCACAAACTTGTTTATCTCTTTCGACCGGTGAACGCAAAAAGCATGGAAGCAGTCCTCTCATACTAGCTAAACAGTATCGGTAAGACGTCTTCACTCACTGGCCGTCGCGACTAAACTAAAGCCGCATACGTCGTATAGCTTAGCGAATCCCAAGCGTTTTTCTCTATTCACAGCACTCAGATATGGTTTTTTCCTCGCAGTTCTGCCATATATTTCGGCTGAGTGCAGAACATTGCGAACAGTTTGTGCACATACTGACTTGCTAGATGTTGATGCGATGTGATTTGCCAGTGTTTGAGCACTGGAAAATGGTTTAGCTGTTGCTTCTCTAATGATAGTCCGGCGCTCTCTCGCCGTGAGTATCTTCGGTCTACCTGTTCGTGGTTCGTTTTGCGTACTTCCCGTTCTTTCGTATTTTTGTACGATGTACTGCACTGTCGTGAAGTTTAATTTCAGTTCTAGACCAATTTTCCGATAACTTTGTCCGCGTTTCCGAAGGAAAAATAACGCGATCTCGTAGGGATATGGATATTTCACTTTTCTTATTGGCCATGCTTACTCTATGAAGTTTGAATGGATACTAATCCGAGAAGAGACTACAGTGTTGCCAACAATAATTTTGAAATCCCGCTAAGTTTGGTGCGAAATTCCGTCAGAAATCCGTTAAACCATTTTTTTTTCCGTCAATAAACTCCGTCATAATTTGATTGTTTCACTTGTGGCGCGAGCTATTTTCTATAATAACAGGATCTCACATACATGCTATTTAGTATTAGTTCATATTAGTGGTGGTTTCAATAATTTTGAATAAAGGTTTCTGCTTTTACTTTACTAACATTGGTCCTTGGTTAAGTTTTCTGATTTAACCTAGCTTATAAATAATGAGACAAATAATAAAATAACAACACTATTATATTTCAGTCTTAAAAAATAATAACATAATCATCAAAATTACATTACATATAAGGTATCACATCTACATCGTCGTCACTCTCCGTGCTTTCGGGTTGTGCGTCCGTTGCATAAGCTGTAGATGTCGAAGTTTGACTATAGCTTTGAATTGTTCCAACCAAATTAATAACTTTATCTGGCAAGTCGTAAGTGTGACAGGTTTTCTCACATCGTTTTAGTCCTGATCGTATATTTAGAATGGCATTAACCATGTCTGTCTTCATTTTATTTCTTAGTTTTGACTTCACTCCATTCATAACACTAAAAACCCTTTCTACCTCGGCATTCGAATGTGGTAATAGCAAAATTGAAAAAGCAAAATCGCTCAATTCTTTGAAGGGATTAGTGCCGGTTGCATCTTCATACTCCCTCACCTCTGACCAAAATTCTACAGTATCTTTTACTTTCGTCCACTTCGTGAGATTGATTGCGTTCCATTGAGTTTCTATTAGTGCTATGATATTATTTGGATATCGCAAATGGGCCAGTAAGGGGCTTAAAGATTCTTTGTGAACTTTCAGTACATTTTTACATGACAGCAAATTTGCTTTCTGCAATACTTCGATATTGTCAGGTAGTCTGGAACGTAATTGTTGTATTAATTTTATAATAAAACTAATGCATCGTTGACGCTGGTCTCGTTCAACAGCTTCGTCTATGATGTTATTTTCTCTCATTTCTCGTATCTTTGATTCGAACCCGTAACCAAGGTATGGCTTTGGATCCAAATAATTTTCCACATTTATCGTCAAAGCATCAATGTTCGGACGCGGTATGACTACTTTTGAAACCAGAAATCCGATAAGTGTAGACAAATCCTTGAACAGTTTGCAGGGATCTGCATTTCTAGCCTCAAAGGCTTTATTCACCCGTTGCAGTTCCTCTAATATTGGGCATAAAAATGAAAATAAAGCGAAATTGCTTTCATCTTTATACATATTATTATACAATAAATATGCAGTATAATTTTGCGTGGACATTTCAAAATGTGTTTTAAGTTCAACCCACTGTTTCAATATTCTGTCTACAGCTGAATGTATTGATAGCCATCGAGTTTGGCAAGCACGAACAATTTTCAATGGTTCGTGGCCGTCATTAATTGTTTTGTACAAGATTTTATACTCGGCCTGCCGAGCCGATGACTGAGCGAACCAATTGTATGTTTCGGATACCATAAATTCAAGATTTCTTGGTAAAGTACCTTCCGATGCGTGGGATATGGCAAGCTGGATTGAGTGGCACACGCATCGCACGAGGACTAGTCCAGGGATATCATTTTTCAGCTTCGCATATACACCGTTATTTACTCCAGTCATAACACTGGCATTATCGGTTCCTATACCAATAATATTTTTGAAGTCCAAACCAAATTCAGTCAGGGTGTCTTTAAGTGCGTCGATTATTCCATCTGCAGTGCATTCAGTCAATGGTGCTAGTTTTAAAAATGACGTATTTATTTTATTTGATATTGTACTGTAGTAAATTATTACTATGCCAAGATATTTTGTGACAGTTATGTCTGTAGATTCATCCAGAAGAAGGCTAAATTTCCCATTTCCAATATCTTGTTTCAAATTGTCTTTGAAATGAGGACTCAGGACATTTTTAATAATGTTTGTACATTTTGTACGATGCAGTTCCATATTTTTAATCGCTTCAGAATCAGCACCCACTTTTTTCATAGTTTGTCCTAAATGATCTACAGTTAATACACTGCAATGTTCAGCAATAAAAAGTGAGGTGTAGGCTTCACTTGGCTTCGTTTTATCAGACTTTTTTTAGCGAAATCAATAGTTTTTTGCCTTGATGGTGCTAACATATTTGAATTATTAATGTGCTTTTGTGATTTCATGTGAGCTTTTAAATCTAAATATTTATTATTTTTACTCACGATGCACCGACAGAATTTGCATTCTGGTAGAGATTCTCCAGAACTATCTTCTTTTCTAACAATCCAGTCTTTAAATAACTTGTCTGCAAGCCACTCACTGCGGAACTTTTGTTTATATTGCGTTTTTGGCATTGTTTTAACTTTTATCACTTATCAACTTGAACAATCTTTAAGAACGAATGAACTAAACTGAGAAAGAAACCAAACAATTCACGTAGGTAGAGTACGCGCCACCAAAGAAACCTATGCAGCGGAAATAAAGTTGAAATTCGCTTAGCCGTCCGCCGGGACTTCTTTAGTTCAATGTTTACTATTCGAGAGAGAAGGGGCCGGGAATCCCCTCCGTTAGTATTGCCGCTAACAAAAAGACAAAAAAAATGCGTTCATGTAGCCATAACTAATAAAAAATCTTAAACAAACGACAAAATCTGAATAAGTATAATTCCGTTAAAAATTCCGTCAGCCGTTAAAACATTTTTTTCCCGTTTTCGCTCATCGTAATCCGTTAGATATGACGGGAAATCCGTTAAGTTGGCAACGCTGAGAGACTACAATGTAAACAAACATTTGTTTACATTTGAAGACGCTGTGTGTTCATGAAATACTTTGTTCGATGGCTTAGCAATATAGACCTAAGTGTACAAATACTTTTTTGACTTCTCAATTCTTGTATTTTTCGTATAACTTTTTTATGTCATTATTAAAAATTAATTTTTTACACATTATCTCTATACATGTAAAGTATTTATCAACCCAAATTTTGTTCACCTGGCATTCGTTCGATTCAAGTTATGGGTAAAAAAGTAGGTGTACAAATACTTTTTCGAGCCACTGTATATCCCATGTTCTTTTTTATAGACAAGTGTCTCATATGGTCTAGCTTTATTATTTTGTTATTCAAATTATATATTTGCAGAATAAATATTCCAGTACAGCTACAGATGGTAATGTTTTATTAATATGAATGAGCTTGTCCTCTGATTCATTCTACCAGTGTACGGGTGTGCAAAATGATTGCTCAAATTTCAAATTTTTGTATCCATGTCATGAGTACCTTAAAAATATTCGATATTTTTTTTTTTGAATGGCAAAATATTTGTGCCCCTGATGGCCTTATGGTTTAGGGCAGGCATGGGCAACCTTTTGGAAATTGCAAGCTAAATAGTCAGATATTCATGATATCGCAGGCCATAGGTAACACTGGTCTACACACATTTTGGTGCCTAAGATTTTAGACCTGATTTTAAGTGTCTTGTGAGCTGATACAAAAAAACCAGTCACATTTTTTATATCAGCTCTAGTTTATAAGATAGAAAAAAACCACATTTTTACAAAAATATCAATTTATTTTGGGATAATACATCAAGAAATTGTCTTTTGAGTGATTTTCTTGAGTGAAATTATTGTCTTGGGCAATCATGCATATGTCCCCAGCAATAATCGGCCATCATATGAATGTCCCATCTGCCTAGGTACCTTTTCTCCATTGTTTTTATATCTTGATGGAAGCGTTCTCCTTGTTCTTCACTAAGATCTAAATTATGTTGGAAGTGATCTATATGATTATGGAGTATTATGTCCAGTAGTTAATTAAAACACATTGTAAGTCGATATCTTGTATTCAGCTCGGTAGCCATTGCAAACTGACACAGCTGTCATCATTTTATGAATCTACCCCTTAATCCACATTGTTTATTAACAAAGCAGAATGTGGAATGTTTTCTTCAGACATAACTACCTTGATGGATTTCTGACGCGAGTGCTCCGGACATAAGTTGTATGTGGCAGTGTGCTTGCCCAAACAAAACAGACAAGTGGAATCTGCTTCCACAACCTTACAAGAGTCGCCCCTGTGGGGTTGTGCACACTTGTAGCACCTTGGGGTAGACCTACATTGTACAGCTGTACGGCCGAATCTACAACAATTGCGGCACTGTATGGTAGGGAGGTGATATAAAGATACAGGTATAGATGAATTAAAGCTGTAGATTCTATCAGGCAGAATCTGCCCCAAGAATGTAATAACTACTGTTGTAAAGGGAATCCACGTTCTCACACCATCAGTAGTAGACCTCCTATTCAGACGTCTGGCCTTAATGACCGGGCCACAATTCGGAGGGAAAGTTAAACTTTGTACAAACTCCTCTAAAGTCCAGTCAGTAGGGACCTGTCTGACTAAACCTAATCTTGTAATATGAAAAGCGGGAACAAATACTTCGTAGTCGCTATTCTTAAACTTCTCATTTTCAAGCACTTTGTTGGCTGCTTCTGCATTTTTGAATTCTATTGCAATTTTATTCCTCCCAGCCGACTTAATACCTCCTATTGTTATGCCCTCGATGTTATTTTTGTGGATGAATTGGGCCAGTTTTAGTGTCCTTAGGGGTGCACTAGAAGCAGGATCTGCTTTGGTAATATGGACGATGAATGGACCTTTATCTAATCCCGTATACTTTAACTTTTTGAAAGACTCAAATTCCGGTTTGGTGTACGTTTCCTGTACTGAGGCAGAAGGAGAAATAATCTTTTTGGCGTTCTCTTCAACCGGGTCACGCTCTGCCACGCGCTTTACCGCAGACTTAGTGAGAGTAGGATGATTTAATTGTGAACTTTGAGACATTTTCACATCTACTTGCGACTGAATGAACCAGCATAAGCCAATATTGGCCACCATCGCGGAGAGATGGCTTAAGCCTGGTTTCCGTTTTAGGTTACCAGGGTACTCATGTCTCCGAGATGACCGTGCTGATGGTTATGCGGGTTGTGCTTTACTCATTAATAATTGTCTGTCGTTCTCCCAAATTCCATTTCCACCTCACAGCCCTGACTTCCATGCAGTGGCTGCAAAAGCTTCAAATATTACTTTCATTTCAGTTTATATTCCCCACCCCAATCCTAATATAATATCCGAGCTTAATTGCTTACTGTCTCTTATTACGGGCCCATTGGTCATCGTGGGAGATTTCAACTGCCACCATATCCTGTGGGGCTCCCACACTTGTGACACTCTCTCTGCCACCTTTCTTGACCTTCTGGACGACCAAAATCTTTGCATTTTAAATGATGGTGATCACCAACACAGAACATTAGTGCTGTTGATCTTACCCTTGCTTCCCCTAGCCTAGTCCCTTCTCTTTCTTGGAGAGTTCTACCTAACTCCCACGGCAGTGATCACTTTCCTATTTTAACTACCATACACCATTCTGTCTCACTCTCTAAAGACCCTCCCCCTCTTCTTAAATATAGATTATCTATGGCAGACTGGGACAAATTCTCCCAGCTAGTAGATTCCAAAATCGCTTCATTGCCTCCAGTTAATATGTCCAATTTTCTTCAATATACATCGGCTCTCTTAGCTGCGGCGGACGAATCTATCCCTTTAAAAAATTCCTCTTGTAATAAAATTCCTTCCCCTCCATGGTGGGATGCTGATTGCGCTGCCAGTATTCGACAAAGAAATGAAGCTGAATCCATTTTTGCTAGATATTCAAATATGGATTCCTATATTAACTACAAAAGAATTCTGGCTCAGTCCAAAAGATTGCTCTCTAAAAAGAAAAAGCAAGGATGGCGTACATTTTGCGAATCCCTGTCTCCTAGATCTCCTGCCTCTCTAGTGTGGAAACGGGTAAGAGCTTTCCGCCAATCCTATTCCAATAACCGTAATATTTCCTCTAATGGTGTAGATTCCTGGCTCCCTGACTTTCTAAATAAATTAGCTCCTCCCTTTGTTCCTTCTGCAGATAGCCTGCCACTTCCTACGCTTACCTCTTTCCATTCTGTTGATAGAATGGATGAACCATTTTCTCTTACTGAACTTCACTGTGCCGTTGATCACCTTAGAGATTCTAGCCTGTGGATGTGGATCTAGGGTAGATGGGATCCCTTACTCTTTTGTCACCAAGTCATCTATTTTGGTTAAAACTTTTCTTTTAAATTTAGTCAATCACATTTATAGTTCTGGCTTGATCCCAGACTCTTGGAAAACTCAAATTGTGATCCCCATTATTAAGCCTGGTAAAGACCCAGATGACTGCTCCTCTTACAGACCTATTGCATTGTCATCAGTTTTATCCAAAATTCTTGAACACCTGGTCAAGAATCGACTAGAGTGGATGGTAGAAAATAGAGGTATGCTTCCAAAAACCCAATTTGGATTCCGAAAGAAGCTGGGTACCATGGACAGCCTTAGTACTTTTACTTCAGATGTCCGTATTTCTTTTTCTCGTGGAGAACACTTGATTGGTGTCTTCCTTGACATATCGTCGGCCTATGATAATGTCCAGCTTTCAATACTCAGGCAGAAGTTGCTACAGCTGAGTATCCCTGTGAAGTTGGTCAACATCATCTGCAACCTGTTTATGGCACGTTCCATATCCGTCAGATACCGAGGCTCACTATCTCCTTCTAAGTATGTATGGAAGGGACTTCCACAGGGCTCTGTCCTTAGTCCTCTGCTTTATAATATCTATACCCACGACCTGGATAAAACTGTAGATAGTTTTTGCAACATTCTTCAATACGCAGATGACATTGCCCTCTACGTATCCTCAAAATTAATCACTGACGCTACTAACCGCTTAAACTCAGCCTTATCCTATTTAGACGTCTGGCTCAATGATCATGGTCTAACTCTGTCTATCACTAAATGTAAGGCAGTCGTCTTTTCTCGTAAACGTACAGCTCCTACTATTAATTTGTCAGTCGGTGGACAAAACATTTGCATTCAAGATACAGTGAAATTTTTAGCGGTGATATTTGACTCCCGCATCCCACTTGATGACTGCTTAACAGACACCTGGATAAGCGAAGATTAATGACGCACAATTTGGCTTCAGGTCTCAACTCTACTGAAAGAGCGATCTTGTGCCTCCAGCACAATGTTCAGTACTACACAGCAAGGAAGATGCCTGTAAACGCCTGTTATCTAGACCAGTCCCAAAGCTTTTAACCTGGTATCATACAGTGTACTGTGGGGAAAGCTGCAACGTGATACTAGCTTACCTCAAGAAATTATATCTGTATTTATTAAATACTGGTATAATCCATCAAATAATAGTGTAAGGTGTAAGAGTTTAAATTCCGCGCACCAATATGCTACTGTAGAATAAGACGGCATTGTCTCCCAAAGTAGAGAAATAGATAACCGCACGAACTTCGATTTTCTCCATTTTGCACACTAATAAAATTCCCGCCAAATGTAAACAAACGAAAAAAAAATTGGTGAGGCTTTTTTTTAATTCTTTTGGCGCTGACTACTATTAAATTTGAGATTCGAATGAAATAGAATGCAATCCTATAATTTAATGTAAGGTATCCGATTCCAGAAACTTATTGATCAACCTAGAATACTAACAATATTTCCCAAGTCTAATTGTTACCAATAAATTATTATTATTAGTTTCGGTAAGGTTCGGTTACAACCTGAATAAGCTACACTGAATCGGGTAGGTATTATACATAGTATAATATTAACAAAAACTTACTTTCTTCTGTCCGTCCAGATTGTGTGGGTGAGGTTAAAGGTGTTCTTTTCTGTAAAAGATAAAATAAGTAGTTTGATTTAAAATGTCGACACCACTTCATCAACACATTAATTATTATTAATTGTCATTGTAATTGGCGTCATTATAAGTAAGGATCTGAAGTGGGATGCTTGATGACGGGTATTCACCACATGAATCACATTGTGAGAAAATGCGAGAGCAACATCAACGTGTTACGTGCTCTTTCGGGGGTACGTTGCACAGTGGGGTATTAGACACAAAAAGCTGGCCATAGAAGCTTGTGTGACTTTTTGTTTATTTTTGCACTTGAAAATAATTTCCAACGGTTGTTTACATAGGATATGGTTTATATTATAGTGATTTATCATTTTTCGCGTCGATTGACAAAGTAAAATATTAAAAAAGCATTTTATTACAAGTAATCATTCTTGGTCAGTATTTTCATCGTCACTTTCAGATTCTGAAGAGCTGTCGGCTTCTCCAGACAGTAATAAATCCAAGGTTTCCTTGGAAAATGACCTAGAACTCTTCTTTGGCGGCTTTCTCATTCCTGTGAGTAGAGGATCAGATGTAAGCAGGAGACGATTCAGGACATCTAAGTTGCATGTTTCTCGCGAAATTTTCCGAGAGAAGTGCAGTCTATATTCTCTGATATGTTTATTGCGCGATTCTGCGGCTTCCTCTGACAGCTGTCCTATTGGGAGCAATGCAGATGATATTTTAAGTGTCTTGTGAGCTGATACAAAAAAACCAGTCACATTTTTTATATCAGCTCTAGTTTATAAGATAGAAAAAAAACACATTTTTACAAAAATATCAATTTATTTTGGGATAATACATCAAGAAATTGTCTTTTGAGTGATTTTCTTGAGTGAAATTGTCTTGGGCAATCATGCATATGTCCCCAGCAATAATCGGCCATCATATGAATGTCCCATCTGCCTTGGTACCTTTTCTCCATTGTTTTTATATCTTGATGGAAGCGTTCTCCTTGTTCTTCACTAAGATCTAAATTATGTTGGAAGTGATCTATATGATTATGGAGTATTATGTCCAGTAGTTAATTAAAACACATTGTAAGTCGATATCTTGTATTCAGCTCGGTAGCCATTGCAAACTGACACAGCTGTCATCATTTTATGAATCTACCCCTTAATCCACATTGTTTATTAACAAAGCAGAATATGGAATGTTTTCTTCAGACATAACTACCTTGATGGATTTCTGGCGCGAGTGCTCCGGACATAAGTTGTATGTGGCAGTGTGCTTGCCCAAACAAAACAGACAAGTGGAATCTGCTTCCACAACCTTACAAGAGTCGCCCCTGTGGGGTTGTGCACACTTGTAGCACCTTGGGGTAGACCTACATTGTACAGCTGTACGGCCGAATCTACAACAATTGCGGCACTGTATGGTAGGGAGGTGATATAAAGATACAGGTATAGATGAATTAAAGCTGTAGATTCTATCAGGCAGAATCTGCCCCAAGAATGTAATAACTACTGTTGTAAAGGGAATCCACGTTCTCACACCATCAGTAGTAGACCTCCTATTCAGACGTCTGGCCTTAATGACCGGGCCACAATTCGGAGGGAAAGTTAAACTTTGTACAAACTCCTCTAAAGTCCAGTCAGTAGGGACCTGTCTGACTAAACCTAATCTTGTAATATGAAAAGCGGGAACAAATACTTCGTAGTCGCTATTCTTAAACTTCTCATTTTCAAGCACTTTGTTGGCTGCTTCTGCATTTTTGAATTCTATTGCAATTTTATTCCTCCCAGCCGACTTAATACCTCCTATTGTTATGCCCTCGATGTTATTTTTGTGGATGAATTGGGCCAGTTTTAGTGTCCTTAGGGGTGCACTAGAAGCAGGATCTGCTTTGGTAATATGGACGATGAATGGACCTTTATCTAATCCCGTATACTTTAACTTTTTGAAAGACTCAAATTCCGGTTTGGTGTACGTTTCCTGTACTGAGGCAGAAGGAGAAATAATCTTTTTGGCGTTCTCTTCAACCGGGTCACGCTCTGCCACGCGCTTTACCGCAGACTTAGTGAGAGTAGGATGATTTAATTGTGAACTTTGAGACATTTTCACATCTACTTGCGACTGAATGAACCAGCATAAGCCAATATTGGCCACCATCGCGGAGAGATGGCTTAAGCCTGGTTTCCGTTTTAGGTTACCAGGGTACTCATGTCTCCGAGATGACCGTGCTGATGGTTATGCGGGTTGTGCTTTACTCATTAATAATTGTCTGTCGTTCTCCCAAATTCCATTTCCACCTCACAGCCCTGACTTCCATGCAGTGGCTGCAAAAGCTTCAAATATTACTTTCATTTCAGTTTATATTCCCCACCCCAATCCTAATATAATATCCGAGCTTAATTGCTTACTGTCTCTTATTACGGGCCCATTGGTCATCGTGGGAGATTTCAACTGCCACCATATCCTGTGGGGCTCCCACACTTGTGACACTCTCTCTGCCACCTTTCTTGACCTTCTGGACGACCAAAATCTTTGCATTTTAAATGATGGTGATCACCAACACAGAACATTAGTGCTGTTGATCTTACCCTTGCTTCCCCTAGCCTAGTCCCTTCTCTTTCTTGGAGAGTTCTACCTAACTCCCACGGCAGTGATCACTTTCCTATTTTAACTACCATACACCATTCTGTCTCACTCTCTAAAGACCCTCCCCCTCTTCTTAAATATAGATTATCTATGGCAGACTGGGACAAATTCTCCCAGCTAGTAGATTCCAAAATCGCTTCATTGCCTCCAGTTAATATGTCCAATTTTCTTCAATATACATCGGCTCTCTTAGCTGCGGCGGACGAATCTATCCCTTTAAAAAATTCCTCTTGTAATAAAATTCCTTCCCCTCCATGGTGGGATGCTGATTGCGCTGCCAGTATTCGACAAAGAAATGAAGCTGAATCCATTTTTGCTAGATATTCAAATATGGATTCCTATATTAACTACAAAAGAATTCTGGCTCAGTCCAAAAGATTGCTCTCTAAAAAGAAAAAGCAAGGATGGCGTACATTTTGCGAATCCCTGTCTCCTAGATCTCCTGCCTCTCTAGTGTGGAAACGGGTAAGAGCTTTCCGCCAATCCTATTCCAATAACCGTAATATTTCCTCTAATGGTGTAGATTCCTGGCTCCCTGACTTTCTAAATAAATTAGCTCCTCCCTTTGTTCCTTCTGCAGATAGCCTGCCACTTCCTACGCTTACCTCTTTCCATTCTGTTGATAGAATGGATGAACCATTTTCTCTTACTGAACTTCACTGTGCCGTTGATCACCTTAGAGATTCTAGCCTGTGGATGTGGATCTAGGGTAGATGGGATCCCTTACTCTTTTGTCACCAAGTCATCTATTTTGGTTAAAACTTTTCTTTTAAATTTAGTCAATCACATTTATAGTTCTGGCTTGATCCCAGACTCTTGGAAAACTCAAATTGTGATCCCCATTATTAAGCCTGGTAAAGACCCAGATGACTGCTCCTCTTACAGACCTATTGCATTGTCATCAGTTTTATCCAAAATTCTTGAACACCTGGTCAAGAATCGACTAGAGTGGATGGTAGAAAATAGAGGTATGCTTCCAAAAACCCAATTTGGATTCCGAAAGAAGCTGGGTACCATGGACAGCCTTAGTACTTTTACTTCAGATGTCCGTATTTCTTTTTCTCGTGGAGAACACTTGATTGGTGTCTTCCTTGACATATCGTCGGCCTATGATAATGTCCAGCTTTCAATACTCAGGCAGAAGTTGCTACAGCTGAGTATCCCTGTGAAGTTGGTCAACATCATCTGCAACCTGTTTATGGCACGTTCCATATCCGTCAGATACCGAGGCTCACTATCTCCTTCTAAGTATGTATGGAAGGGACTTCCACAGGGCTCTGTCCTTAGTCCTCTGCTTTATAATATCTATACCCACGACCTGGATAAAACTGTAGATAGTTTTTGCAACATTCTTCAATACGCAGATGACATTGCCCTCTACGTATCCTCAAAATTAATCACTGACGCTACTAACCGCTTAAACTCAGCCTTATCCTATTTAGACGTCTGGCTCAATGATCATGGTCTAACTCTGTCTATCACTAAATGTAAGGCAGTCGTCTTTTCTCGTAAACGTACAGCTCCTACTATTAATTTGTCAGTCGGTGGACAAAACATTTGCATTCAAGATACAGTGAAATTTTTAGCGGTGATATTTGACTCCCGCATCCCACTTGATGACTGCTTAACAGACACCTGGATAAGCGAAGATTAATGACGCACAATTTGGCTTCAGGTCTCAACTCTACTGAAAGAGCGATCTTGTGCCTCCAGCACAATGTTCAGTACTACACAGCAAGGAAGATGCCTGTAAACGCCTGTTATCTAGACCAGTCCCAAAGCTTTTAACCTGGTATCATACAGTGTACTGTGGGGAAAGCTGCAACGTGATACTAGCTTACCTCAAGAAATTATATCTGTATTTATTAAATACTGGTATAATCCATCAAATAATAGTGTAAGGTGTAAGAGTTTAAATTCCGCGCACCAATATGCTACTGTAGAATAAGACGGCATTGTCTCCCAAAGTAGAGAAATAGATAACCGCACGAACTTCGATTTTCTCCATTTTGCACACTAATAAAATTCCCGCCAAAAGTAAACAAACGAAAAAAAAAATTGGTGAGGCTTTTTTTTAATTCTTTTGGCGCTGACTACTATTAAATTTGAGATTCGAATGAAATAGAATGCAATCCTATAATTTAATGTAAGGTATCCGATTCCAGAAACTTATTGATCAACCTAGAATACTAACAATATTTCCCAAGTCTAATTGTTACCAATAAATTATTATTATTAGTTTCGGTAAGGTTCGGTTACAACCTGAATAAGCTACACTGAATCGGGTAGGTATTATACATAGTATAATATTAACAAAAACTTACTTTCTTCTGTCCGTCCAGATTGTGTGGGTGAGGTTAAAGGTGTTCTTTTCTGTAAAAGATAAAATAAGTAGTTTGATTTAAAATGTCGACACCACTTCATCAACACATTAATTATTATTAATTGTCATTGTAATTGGCGTCATTATAAGTAAGGATCTGAAGTGGGATGCTTGATGACGGGTATTCACCACATGAATCACATTGTGAGAAAATGCGAGAGCAACATCAACGTGTTACGTGCTCTTTCGGGGGTACGTTGCACAGTGGGGTATTAGACACAAAAAGCTGGCCATAGAAGCTTGTGTGACTTTTTGTTTATTTTTGCACTTGAAAATAATTTCCAACGGTTGTTTACATAGGATATGGTTTATATTATAGTGATTTATCATTTTTCGCGTCGATTGTCAAAGTAAAATATTAAAAAAGCAATTTATTACAAGTAATCATTCTTGGTCAGTATTTTCATCGTCACTTTCAGATTCTGAAGAGCTGTCGGCTTCTCCAGACAGTAATAAATCCAAGGTTTCCTTGGAAAATGACCTAGAACTCTTCTTTGGCGGCTTTCTCATTCCTGTGAGTAGAGGATCTGATGTAAGCAGGAGACGATTCAGGACATCTAAGTTGCATGTTTCTCGCGAAATTTTCCGAGAGAAGTGCAGTCTATATTCTCTGATATGTTTATTGCGCGATTCTGCGGCTTCCTCTGACAGCTGTCCTATTGGGAGCAATGCAGATGATATGACCTCAGGGCCATGGCGCAGCACTTTATGGACAGTAGGTGTCATAGGATGCCATTTGTACAGCTTTACATATAATTCCTCTGTTTCCCTGGCGTATTTTGTAAACGCCGCAACATTTATTCTGTGTCCGCTTGATATCACTTCCAGGATAATTTTAAATCTATATATGAGGTCCGGGTCAATTCCTGTTATTGATGCGGATAACTCGTGATCTGCAAAAAATCTTCTGCTTGTATTCCCATCATTTGTGTTACCAAAATTAGCCTTAGGCACGTCTACTAGAAGACCCATCTCGTTTCGAAATCTATCTTGGATTTGTTTTTTTCTTTTCTGTATGGTATCTCTGTCAGATGCTGTTTGTCTCGACTTTCCTATTGGGATCTTGTAGGCAACATGAAGAAGACTTTCAAACATCCGAATTCGTGCGTGCAGTATAGAAAGACCAAATTTCAACGAGCTGTCTATAACATACCTTTTTTTTGATAAATTGTTAAATTCACTGGATGTGGCACCACAAATATAGCACTTCATGGTCGATGTAGTATGAGTAGCTGCATTACACACCTTGCCATCCACCATGGTAAATAACAGTGTATGGTTGGTTTTTGTACCTTCAAATTCGGTAGGTTTCAGAGCATTTATTTGCGATGTTACGTAGCAAATTTCTTCGTTTATAATGGCAGTCGTTTCTTTTAAAAACCTAATCCGTATTGGTCTGCAATACCGTGGAGATGAGGGGGTCGGATTTTGCCAAACTACTCTCTTTTCTTTGCCACAAAGGAGTTTTAATGGTACCATAGAGCTCTGGAAAATGTTGGCATCAGAGTCTGTTTCGCTTTCCAATTTCATTTTATATTGCATTTGTGTTGACCCATCACATCCCCATTTACTGATCAATTCCAAAGATTTTTTGTCATCATTGTTCAATCTGTCAACCACAACCTTCAAACTTAAAATTAATCTTGAAATCGTATGATCCAGTAAACTTTGTAAGTTTACCTCGGCACACGTGGCGGTCACTCTGAAGGATTCTTTGGGGGGATAGCAATCTTGTTTTACTTTTTGGATAATGCTGTAGCATGGGTACATGTTTTTGTTATTGGATCGTACGATTTCATATTGTGATCGCGAAAGTTCAGCGTCTACGTACATAGATAACGCAGCCAAAGGTGAAAGTGTGCGCAATGGCTCTTCGCTGCTCTTTCTATAAGCCATTTGATACTTTTTTTGCTCGAGTTGGGCTTTTACTTAAATCCTTTACAATGTTTGAAGCGTCAATTTTGCCAGAAGCACGTAGTTTCATTTGAGTCGCATAATTCAACATATCTACTTCATTTAAACGAAGTTGTTCTGTTTTGCGACGCTTGCTTCTGTCACTCAAAAAATGTTTTTTCAGGACGACCAGGACGATCAACTCCTGTAAATTATATACATGTTTAAGGATGAATTGATACGAAAGAGCAAGACGTTAAATATAAATCCACATCTATAAATACATACCTGTAATTGGTACTGGTAACGGCGTCATACCATTAAGCCAATCGCTGTTATTTTTTACAAATATGTTTCGCTTTTTGTATGCAGCTAACCATTTGACCTTGAACTGATGTTTAATCAGTGATAATTTATGCTTAATGTCTTTTTGTTTTTCGTGGTCTTTGTCATACAAGCTGAGTACTTTTTTCTCCATGAAGTCAAGTTTTTTGTCAAAAATTTGCTCACCAGAGCTTTCTACCATTGTATAAATGTCTTTTCGACTCATAAAATGCATGCCAGAAGGCCCTGAAAAAAAATATAGTACATTTTACTGATATTTGCTTTTTTTTTTATTTTACAACAAACCGGAAAAAAAATCATTAAAAATGTATCCGCGGCCCTCCACGCCAGATCTTTGTAGATTACTATTCTATTATAAATACACGTTATTTTCAAGTTTTATTGAATGCTTAGAAACGCTTAGAAGTAAGGTAAAAACTTAATGTTCGTGTGAAATAGAGTAAAAACTATGTTTTCAATCTAGCATGTTCTTGCCACAGTTTTTGACCGAACTTTGTAATCATATTTAGTAAAAACTATGTTATAAACAAGTACATACCTGGTTCTGATGAATCCATAACAGCAATGTCACAAACAATTACGCGTACACGAATAGCGAACGATGACCTCTGACTGAAGGATTACCGTCGCGTTCGCGTTGCACGCGTTGGTCTAAGGTCAAGTCAAAAAAATGGATATCTTCTATTATACTGGCTCACTAGCTGTTCTTGAAACCAGTTTTTGGTTAGTTGCGGAACATTTTAGAAATATGACTTATGGCCAGCTTTTTATGTCTAATACCCCACTGTGCGTTGGGGCTCCCACCCCTACAGTCAGAAGCTGTTGTATAATGCCATTATCAGAAGCCACTTTGACTATGGATGTTTCTTGTTGGAACCATGCAGTAAGATGGCACTTTGCAAGCTGGAGAGGATTCAGGCTAAATGTTTGCGCATCATTACTGGTGCCATGAAATCTTCCCCCATTAACACCCTCCAAGTAGAGTGTTTAGAACATCCTTTAAATCTCCGTCGACAATTTTTAGCTGATAGATTCTTTTTCAATATTATTCAATTCTCCTCCCATCCGTTTCTCAAAGACTTAGATTACTGTCTCAGCTACTGACCTCATCTAGTTACTGGTCTCATAAGGAGACCCCTCTTTTACTCAAAAGCCTCTCAAAATTTTCTGAGCTCCCTTCCCCTACTTTCCAACTTGATAAGAATCCTCTGTTCCATTTTAGTTTTGAATCTCACTTGAACCCAAGTGATTCTTAATTTTGGCATTTAAAAAAAAAATTATGAGGCAAATATTGCATTCAATAGCATATTAGATGAGAAATGGCCCGGCTGGTTAACCGTTTATACAGATTCATCTAAGCTAACTGGAGGTGATAATGTAGGTTCTGCAGTATGGATTCCCAAATATAAAATTATTCTTAATTATAAATGTCCCCCTCAAACTTCTATATTTACTGGGGAGTCTTTAGCTCTCTTGGAGGCAGTATTGTTTATAAAATCGCATAAGTTAAATAGGTCTATCGTCTTCTCCGACTCATTGAGTTGTCTGCAGGACATTAGCAAGTCTCCTTTTCATGCTAGAGACAACTTCTATGTAACCCTAAAGATTAAAGAGGTGCTTTATAAATGCCGCCTATCAGGCATAGAAGTCGTACTTGCGTGGATCCCTAGTCATTCTGGCATCTCTGGTAATGAGTGGATCTTTTGGCAAAGGACGCTATGCGTGTGGGATGTGATTCATATCCAAATTATTTTTCTCGCTATCTACGGGCTCTGGCTAAACCTTACTTGGATAAATCCTGGAATGATCTGTGGCAGTCGTCTAGACTAACTAAAGCTAGACACTATGGTTCCATCCAGCCGACACTATACCCCCAAGACCTTGGTTTTTTAAGCATCAGAACATCAATAAAGTGGATACGTCGGTTATCATTCGGTTAAGATTGGGACACGTATGCTCGCCGGCCTTCCTGGCTAAGCTAAGGATTCGGGATCATTCCTTGTGCGAGTGTGGACTTGAAGAAGGAACTCTGGAGCACATTTTTTTTAGTTGTCCCCGCCTTGCAATACCTCTTTACGATATACTTCCTCCTTCTCTTCCTCGCCCTGTAAATGTGAATTATATACTAACCCTTGTCTTTTCCCCTCATATTAATATCCTTCACAAATTCATTACAGTTAATAACATTGTTCTTTAATCATTTTTTAACTATTACATCATATTCATCATCAGTATTATATGTTAGGTATATTGTTATTAACCAAAAATACTTTCTCTCTGTCTTCATATCATACTTCTATAAAACTAACATCTAATTTGATCTTATATTCTTATGTATTTATATACAAAGTTAAGTATTCTTTGTTTTAGTGAGCTCAACTGGAATCAGTATAATCTCTGCGCGTTTTATCTTTTGCTAAATATTTTTTACTGTTTCATTCAACCTTGACATTGGCAGAATCATCGAAGTCTCGATGGGGCCATATTAAGAAATTGGAATTGGAACAAAGCAGAAAAGTGTACTAAACTACCCACATTACCATATATGACATACCCATACCCCCCCCCCCCCTAAGTATGATAAATAGAATAGTATTATAATAGGTAATAATTCTTCATATGAAAACAGGAAATGATTTAACGATTCAATGTCTTTTGTAACGTAACTTAACACATCTATACTTTATCCATTGGCCTCTAAGACAAATAAAGATTATTCTTCGGTCTTTGATATGGGCTTTTGAAATGCACATCTAATTTCTTTTTTATCTTTCCTGGTGCAGACGAAGGCGTCTCAATTGGTGGTATCCCTAACCCCATTTGTCAGCATCTGGAATCTCAATGATCATATCTGATTCTTGACTATCTGGTATATCCGTCTCATCATTTATGTCTACACTTTCCGGCTGTACCCCTTCATTTATCACTGGATCTGCAACTAATCTCTCTCCTTCCTCTGGCCTGGATTCTCCACATGTCTTTTTTATTATTTGGTCGATGTGACGGTTAACCATAGAACCATCCTCTGTTCTAATTCTATAGCTGGATGAGCCGGTTTTGTCAGCTACGTTGCCCGGCAACCATCTTGGGCCTGCTGTACCATAATTCCGATACATAACTTTATGGCCAATACTTGTCTCTAGCTTTTTTCTCATTGTTATTATTTATCTGTTTCTCAATCCTTTTATGTTGACGATTGTCTGGGTGTATGGTGTCCAGCAATGTACGTAGACGTCTGTTCATTAATAATTCTGCTGGTGTTTTATGTGTTGTAGTGCACGGTGTGACACGAAGTCCCAGCAGCAGATTTGGGATTCTAATGTCCCAGGGTAAATCATCCATTTTCCGAAGTTTGTCTTTTATGGTTTGTACCATGCGTTCAGCCAAACCGTTTGTAGCTGGGTGATATGGTGCTGAGGTCACATGACGGATATTATTAACATTGAAGAACCGTTTCATCTCGTCCGATACAAAACAGGTGCCATTGTCAGATACAACCATATCGCAAAGCCCATGTGTAGCGAATACCGTTCTCAAAATTTTTACAACAGTAGCCGAGGTGGTATTATTTACCATGAATAATTCTGGCCAACGTGAGTATGCATCCACTATAATGAGAAAGTACTTGTTGTGAAATGGTCCTGCGAAGTCTATGTGGATTCTTGACCAGGGTCTTGTTGGTGTAATCCATTCATGGGTGGTCTTTAGGGGCATATGTCAATGTTCAAGACATTTAGTACAAGTGCTCACTAGCGATTCGATGTGTTCATTGAGGCCCGGTCACCATACATAACTTCTGGCTAGCGCCTTTGTTTGCACTATACCGGAATGTGTTCTGTGTAGCATTTTCAAAACCGCCTGACGAAGTGACTCTGGTACCACCACTCGACATCCCAATAGTAAACAGTCATCTTGCAGTGACAGTTCTAAACGGTTTAACCAAAATGGCCGTAAGTCGTTATCAGTTACTCTAGCGGGCCAACCGCGTTGTACATAGTATATAAGTTGTGCTAATGTCCTGTCACGCTTCATTTCAGATGCTATGTGTTCCACATCGTAAGGGAAGTCCTCTGGTGTTTCAGCCATCAACAAAATTTCATTAAACTGTTGTTCTGGTTCTTCTGGAACCGGTAGTGACCAGCGACTAACACTGTCTGCACAGCTAATTTGTGATCCCGGTTTGTACACTATTTCATAGCTGTGAGATTTCAACGCGATGGCAATTCTTGTTAAACGTGGTGAGAGCATATTGGGCATTGGTTTTTTTGGGTCAAAAATGCCCAGCAACGGTTTGTGGTCCGTCACTATTCGAAAACGTCTTCCCATAAGATAATTATGGAACTTTGTGATGCCAAACATTATAGAAGCAGCTTCTTTGTCTAGTTGAGAATAACGTCGTTCATGTGAATGTAGTGTTCTTGAGCCCATTGCTATTGGCCGTTCCTTCCCATCATCAGTTTCACGACACAATACTGCACCGACCCCGTATTCCGAGCTGTCACATGTTAGTACTAATGGCTTCTGTAAATCATAGTGTACTAGCGTTAAGTCGAAAGTAATATGGCGTTTTGCGGTATCGAACGCATTTTGTTCAACCTCGGTCCATTTCCATGTTCGTGATGTCTCCAATAACCTATGCAATGGCTCTAGTATTGTCGCCTTGTGTGGTACAAATCTTTCATAAAAGTTGTATAAACCGAGGAATGCTTATAGTTCCTGTTTGTTCTTAGGTTCCGGAGTGTGTGTGATTGCATCCACCTTACTTGGTGCGGGGTGTATGCCCTCTGCGTCGATGACAAAACCAAGGAACTCCACTCGCTCCTTAGCGAATTGACATTTGTTTTTATTAAGACGAAGGCCAGCTCGACCAATACGTGCCAGTACTGCATCTAGTCTTTCCTGCATCTCCAGCCTCGTACGGCCACTTACAATAATATGGTCAATCAGGACAGCTATACCCGGAACACTAGCAAGTAAAGAAGTCATTAAACATTGAAAAATGCCTGGGCATGCTTTCACTCCAAATGCCAGTCGATGCACGGTGTATAGACCTTTGCAGGTGTTCAATGTTAACAGCTTTGATGTGTCTTCGTTGACGACCACTTGTGTATAAGCTCTATCCAGGTCTAACGTTGAGAAAAATTTGCCTCCGGCAATATTAGCGAATACTTCATTTGCAGTCGGCATCGGATATGTATCCGATTCAGTTGCTTCATTGACTGTGCTGCGATAATCACCGCACAATCTTATTTCCCCTGACTTTTTACTATAGGCACAACTGGCGTAGCCCATTCAGAGTAAGAGGTTGGACGTAGTACTTCTTCACGTCTAAGTCTGTCAATTTCTTCTTCTACCTTATCCTTGATAGCATAAGGAACAGGCCTTGCTTTCAGAAATTTTGGTGTCACGCCTGCTTTTAGATGTATTGCCACTGGTTGTCCACGGTAGGTACCGAGTCCATCTTGAAACACATCTCCGTGTTTAGCTATCAGTCGACCAATTTCGAGATTATCTGCATTTGAAATAAAGTTAATATTCAGCTTCTGGTGTCCTAAGTGCAAGTCTTCGATTTCTCTTCATAAAGCTTTTGAACTAATCAGCACTTGCTATATTATTTTTATGCCATGAGGGAGGTATATTCTTTGCGTCAATTTTAACAGCACAGTGATATGCCAAATTTCTGACTTCTACTGTTAGCAGTCCAAAATAAATGTCCGCACATGTCAATAAGTATGAAGATATCTTCTCTTCCACTTCCTCTGTAAATACAAATCTAGGTTTTACATAGCCAACGGATGACGATTCATTGTTTTTCCTTTTTTTATGTATCTATACAATGGTACATGGCACAAATTGAACGTTTTAGCTGCTTTTCTCACACTGGTCTTATTTTCTATAACTTCGATGGCAGCCAACTCGTACAACTTCTTTACTTTGAGTTGCCCGGTTACACTTTCTTTTGTAATTTCTCATTCTGGAATGGAAAGAAAAGAAGTTGGTATGAACATTAATATATAGATTCGGTACACAATTTTGTTACAACTTGCCCCACGGACCCCACTATAATTTTTGACACAAACTAAGATTTATAAAAATCAACATAATTTAAATAGAAATATCTAAATAAAATAAAATAAATATCTAAATAAAATTAAAGAAATTATCTAGAATTTTGAATAAAGTTAATAATAAAAAGCTTTTAAAACGGTGCTTAAACAAAGATTTACGAATACGATTTTTTCCAATATCTGGTAGAAACGGAGCGCGTGCACATGACCACTTCATGCGCCGCACATAGGGGTATTTTGCCAATCTAGGCGGCCAAAATTATTTCTTTCGATTTTATTATTCTAAATAGGTTTTCTAATTGACTTAAGCTATAGAAAGTGTTTTGAGACATATATATGTGGGATAGAAATAATAGTCGTAAATTGACTCAAATTAATTTATTGAAAATAACACAACTTTTTGCCTACGCTTCCTCGTACCTCCTTCGCCATTTTTTATTTTTTCGCTCTCGACCAATCACAAGCCGTTTCCTTTTTTTGCATTCCATTTTACAGAATGTACAACACTACTTTAATAAGCCATTTGCCTTAAGTTAAATAAAATTATATTATTTTATAAAGTTATTTATAAAATTATTTAATTACAATCCTACAGTTTCGGTCATCCTGCTGAAGTCTGTCCCCAGACTTCCCTCAATCAGTTACTTATTACAGAGTTTGGATTTTAAACTAACTGAAACTAACATGAATTTCGAATAAACAACAATATCAATACATCACAATCTCTTAATTTTAATCTCTCACATAGTACAATGGAATGGATAGACACTATAATTATTCTTACTAGATAAAAAGCTTTTAACATAACCTATCAATTAATTTTACAACTTACACAACAGTAGTTATTAGAAACAAACATTAAATAATTAAAGGTAAGTAAGTCATTGAGAATCTGCATCATATTTCTGACCTCAAAGACGCTATGCCTTGGACAACCATTTGAGCTGAGCTCATACTGCACACAACTAAAATAAAATAATAAAATAAGATACAGGGTGCGCCAGAGAAACTTACTTATTTGAAAAAATTCCCGCGCGGTGAGTTGGGCGGGTAGAGGGGCAAGAGGGGGCGCATCTGGAGGGGGAAGTTCCCAAGTTTGTTTCTCCCTCCAGTCAGTTGCCATCATGCTCTGGTCTAGAGAGCAGCGGGCCTTCGCAGTTTGGTCCTTATTTTTTTGAAGAAAACGAACGCGCAGTTACCGTGAATGGAGCTCGTTACAGGAACATGATCGAGGAATTTTTTCTTCCAAGACTCGAAGAAATGAACGTTAGGAACGTGTGGTTTCAGCAAGATGGAGCCACAGCACACACAGCACGAGACTCAATGAATTTGTTGCGACAACGCCTCATCTCTCTCAGAGGCGATCTCCAATGGCCGGCACGCTCTCCAGATTTGACTCCATGCGATTTCTTTTTATGGGGTTATTTGAAATCCCTGGTTCGACCACGGACCATAGCACACCTCAAGAACAACATTCGCGACGCCATTGCCAACATACCGATTGATATGCTGCGAAGAGTGGAAAAAAATTTCAAAAATCGACTTCATCAGTGTATGCGCAATGGGGGTCGCCATTTATCCGATGTCATTTTTAAGACTGCATAAAAAAAAAATTGGGATATTGTATTCTCAAATAAAAAAAAAATTTAAAACAATAACTGAAGTACTTTTTTTTTATTGACCTTTCAAATAAGTAAGTTTCTCTGGCGCACCCTTTAGCACCAAGTCCAGTAAATTCTATATTTTCCCTGACGTAGCAGGTAACACTTAGTTCGAAAAACAAATCTTGCGATATTAAATTTAAATCACTACCGGAATCTATTAAACATTCAACTTTTGAACCACCAATTTTAATTAACTTCACTGATTTATTTTTGCTACACTGTATGTTAACATTTAACGCCTGTTGACTTTGACAGCTTTGACAGATACGCATTTCACAGCTGTCGCTTGCGCCGCCATTTTGATCAGTAGTGTCAGAACGCTCTCCGGTTGTGACGTCGTCACCACCGGAATTCGTATGCGTATCCGCTGCCGACTTCAAGCACATAGCGCGAGGCTGCCATCTTGCCGCGCGAGTTTCGCTAACGCCACCTTCATGTTGCTTGTTGAACTTCTCACTATCCCGCCCTTTAATGCATGACGTCGCAATATGGCCGAACTCGTTACATTTGTAGCATTTAACACCATTTTTACATTTACTAGCTATGTGATCATTTTCACCACACTTAAAACAGCGTCGGATCGATGCACAACCGCCCTTTTTTTCAATTGATGACAATTGTGGTGAATCCTGACGATTTTTTGTCATCTTCTTTTTCATATTTTCATAAATAGCCAATTTTTCTTTCAGTATAGGATATGTAGTGACACCATACAAAATAGCTTTGTTACATTCATAATCAATTACGCCATCAACTATATACTGGATCGCTATATAGTCAGGGATTTTTCCTCTCCTTCCCAACTCCTTCATGACGAGCATATACTCATAATAAGTCTCATCTTTCTTTTTCTTCCTTGCCGACATTAGCTCATGAATTTCTTTACTATTAACTGAGTCAGGGAATTCCTTTAATAAGGCCGCCTTAAAATCATCATAACATTTAAATATCTTTTCTGACCTGACCCACAACTCCGCCGTGCCCGTCAGACAACGCCGCGCCACGATAAGCTTTTGCGTCGGTGTCCACCCAAATAGCTCACCATTTTCATCTAAATCTTGTAGCCATTTTGAAGAGCTGAGTGTTTTATCCGTACCGTCAAATTTAGAAATTATACCTTCGTATAGATGTGAGGCCATCGCATTCAAATGGCTCGCCGCGTGGCTTCGCCCGCCATCACCGTTGTTACTTCTTTTGCCTTCGTCCGCCATCTCCGTACTTTCCACACCTTTTCGCCTTAAATACTCCTTCACCTTTAGTACACCTTCTTGTCACCGTAGATATGACCTTCTCCACGCCCGAGATTTTCTTTGTTCGCAAGCCACGTGTCCGGCATGCGATGAAAAAATTTTATTACACCTTTTCCCCATACACCTATACTATATTTCCATCCCGGACGAGCCCCCAAATTTTGTGGGATAGAAATAATAGTCGTAAACTGACTCAAATTAATTTATTGAAAATAACACAACTTTTTGCCTACGCTTCCTCGTACCTCCTTCGCCATTTTTTATTTTTTCGCTCTCGACCAATCACAAGCCGTTTCCTTTTTTTGCATTCCATTTTACAGAATGTACAACACTACTTTAATAAGCCATTTGCCTTAAGTTAAATAAAATTATATTATTTTATAAAGTTATTTATAAAATTATTTAATTACAATCCTACATATATTTTAAAAAAATTATCATATTTAACTCAAAATTTTAATTTCCGAAAAATAACATTATAAAACTATGATGATGATGAGTGCCACGGTTCATCATCCTGTTCACTCTCTTCGTCTTCTGAAACCTCATCTGAATCGGAGTTATCGTTGTCAGAGAGGGGTTCAGCTGGAATTAACAACTCAATTGCATCTTTTGTGAAAGCCATCGTCTTCTTTTTGGGGGTTCGTCTCAAGCTAGTAATAAGGGGGTCTGAGCTTAGTAATAGCCTGTTTATTATATCAAGGTTGCATAACTCTCTTGAAAATTTTCTTGCAAAGTTCTGCCTGTACAACCTGAAATGTTTATTCCGTGCCTCAGCGGCTTCTTCGGAGAGCAATCCAATTGGCAATAATGCCTTTTCTACCACAGTTGCACCGTGAACAAGGATCTTGTGCATCGTGGGCGTCATAGGATGCCATGGATACAGACGTATATAAAGTTTTGCAGTTTCAATAGAATAATCTGCAAACTTCTGTAAATGGATCTTGTGGCCACTTGATATTACTTCTAGGATAATTTTAAGTTGGTATATCAAATTAAAATCAACGCCAGTGATTTCCGCAGCTAGTTCTGGATTGGTGAAAAATCTTCTGCTGGTATTACCATCATTGGTGTTACCAAATCCAGCTTTTGGTACATCCACTATCAAACCCGTTTCTCCTCTTAATTTTTCCTGTATTTCAGTTTTCCTCTCGTTAACTATGGCTTTGTCAGCAGCTGTTCTTAACTGCCATTTTTTCACAGGGAGTTTATACGAAAGGTGCAATATGCTTTCGAACAGACGAATCCTGGCGTGCAAAATGGACAAACCAAACGAAAGTGCATCTACATCAACATCTTTTTTGATGGTTAAATCATTAAATTCTTTAGAGGTTGCGCCACAAATATAGCACCTCATGGTTGATGTTGTTTGTGTGGCAGCATTACACACTTTCGTATCTACCATAGTAAGTGTCATTATATGTTTTACAGAATATGCCTTGTCTTCCAATGTAAATTTGGTATTTTGTAAGGAATTGATGGCGTTTTCTACGTGTTCTATTTCTTGTTGGGTAATATCCACAGTTTCTTTTACAAATCTGATTCTGATAGGACGACAATATCGCGGTGAAGATGGGGTTGGGTTGTGCCATATTACTTTCTGCTTATTTGTACCACAAACTAATTGAAGGGGCACAAAGCTACTTTGAAAAATATTGCCATCAGTGGCATCATTTTGCATCTTCTGTTTAAATTGCGCCTGTTGTGACCCATCACAACCCCACTTGCAAATCAGCTCTAATGTGTTACGTTCTTCTGAACTTACGTTATAAATAACCTCCTTCAAACACGTTAATAATCTTGTAACAGTATGGTTTAGCAAATCTTGTAGATTTACTTCAGCGCATGTTTCAGTCACTTCATAAGATTCTTTACGCGGATAGCAGTCACTTTTTGCTTTTTGTAGCAAGCTATAACTGGGATATAACTTTTTACTGGCGCTTCTAATTATCTCATATTGCCGCCGAGAAAGATCAGCTTCTACGAACATTGAAAGAGCTAATAATGGCGTTAATTGTTTTTCATTGTCTTCTTGACCCTTTTTGTACGCTTTCTTTAACTTCGTAGCTCGCTTTGGAGAACTAATCATTTGTTTCAGTATATTCGAAGCATCTCTTTTTCCAGTAGTTTGTAATTTCGTCTGCGTAGCATGCATTAACACGTCATCATCTGCCACACTACGAAGCTTGACTGTTTTTCTTCTTTTACTTCTTTCGCTCAATTCTGTTAATGATTTTGATGGTCGACCCGATTTTCGCTTCTGCACTCTCGGTATTTCAAATGTTTTCTGCAGCCATTCGTCATTATTTTGAAGGAATTTTTTTTCTATTTTAGCTGCTTTCTTCCACCTCTGTTTGAATTCAGATTTAATATACGAAAACTTTTGCTTCAAGTTCTTTATTTTGTCATCTGAATAGTCTTCGCAAGACAAAAGGTAAGTTTCCAAATATTTTAACTTTTCTTCAAAATTGGGAAAGTTTTGCTCTTGCATTTTATCGTACAGCGATCTACGGGTCACCACCCTTACGCCTGAGCCCCCAGATGACCCTGAAACAAAATAAATACCACGTTAACATAATCTAAATTTTTGATTTAATATCTGTCATTTTTTCACTATCATGATTGTTGACACATAAGTCGAGAAGTTGCGGATAGTTGCGGCTCATTTGATAATGATTATTCGGCAAACTCTCTTTGTCGTTGGCTACTGTGAGAGAAGTATGAAAAAACATCTTTGACAAACAACTCTATAGAACGAGGTAATTTTTTGCATGCATAACTCACTGAAAGGTTTGTTGAGTGGCAAATACATTTGAAAAAAATGCAGTTTGGGTTGACTTCCCTAATTTTAGATACCACGCTATTCCTTTCGCCGAACATAACATTCGTGGTATCAGCAGCGAACCCTATTAAATTGGATATGTTAAGGTTTCTTTCAGATAAGGCACATGTTAAACTATCAAACAAATCCTGCGCAGTATCACCAAGTCCACCATACACAAAAATTTTGTTTGTGGAGATTGCATTTTTTCGGAGTAGTACTTTATTGCTGCTGCAAGTACCTTGGTAGTACTGACATCTGTGCTCTCGTCGATAATGAGCGAAAATACTGGGCTTCTCTCAGTTTCATTTTCCAGTCTTGGACGTAATTCTGCAAGCATTTTTTCTTCGAAGTTATTGCAGGCAATGCGTTGTAGGCAATTGCGGCAGATTTAGTTCTTCTACAGGAAAAACGTTTTGCGATTTCGGAGTCGTGAAATGCCCTTGAAATAACTTCGCTTACATGATCCATTACGCGAAAAGGAATATTATGTTCAACTAAGGCAGCTACAATGCTGATTTCTGCTTTTTTTACTTCTTCCGAAATGGTTGATGTTTTGAAAATCGTATCAATCTGTAACCAAAGAAGTTAAAAATAAGTATGCAGGACATTTCATATAGCGCTATATAGTATCATATAGCGTTGTATAGTAATTGTTATGTAAATGCGTAGGTAATAAACGTACATAAAACAGCGAATGTTTGCTTTTGAGTGGAAATCAAATTCATAAACTTTAGAACATAATACGGGTTCACACTACTGCGTAAGTTGAAAGTATTAAAAAAAAGTCTTAACAAGAATAATTAACTAAGAATTACATTCCACATATTAACTAAGTAACTTGCATACCTGAGAAATGCCGGAATATCCTTTCATATTTTTTATATGCTTTGATGTAGCCATGTGTTCCTTTAAAGACGCCACTCTACTTAGTAGGGGAACCTGTTGTACCTCGGGTAGTTTTTTCAATATGATTTTTTTTCTGACATTTGGCTTCTTCTACACTTACCGTATTTACTTATTTTCAGAGGTAGGTTATTTGGGTACCAACCAGAAAAACATTAAAAATGCTTGGTTCATATTAATATATGTTTAGGGTGGTTAAGTGAAAATCGGGAATACGACCAAGGTACAACATACCTTATGTACCTCGGTCAGTACGGTGTTGTACCTCGGACATATAGAGTATTTGGAGGGAAAACATAAATATTTGCGCGAATTTTTATTACTTATTTATTGAAACCAAGTTATTTGGTAAACTACACTTAACTATAGTAAAATAAAACTACACAGCTACATAAAACAGGTAAGTGACAGGTTTTATAATGTAGTTACCTACATTTCTTTTAGGAAACAAAATCTTTAAACAATCAACACATTATAATGTACTTGTGTGGTGTGTGTTTGTGTGTGTGTATGTATGTATGTATGTGTTTGCCTGCGTGTGTGACTGTGTGTAACGTTAATTTACTTTTCAATCAGTCTTGTTAATTTGGCAGTCATTAGGACTAGCTATTATAGGAACATTATTGTCAGTTTTTAATGTTTAGCAGAAACCCCAATACTTCTGCATCTCTGGAACATGATAAAATTCTCTTTTTGAGTAAACTTTTTGAGGTGTTTCAATTTTTTCTTTAATGTCAGTTATTGGGTACAGATTTAAATCCTCTCTTTCAGGCCATTTCCAGTTTTTGAGTGACTTTTGCATAGATTTCATTAATACACCCTCTTCAGACATTGATTCAATTTTTCCAACAAAATAAGAACCTTCGTATACGAATATAACATAGTCTCCAACGTTGTAACTTTCTTCATCAATATGCTCAGTCTGAAGGTTTTCATTCTCAGCGTCATTTTCAGAGACATCCTCAGATGTGTCAAATACTGAATAGTTATCACAATTCTCGCTGGTTTCCGATTCAGATAAAAGTCTTCTTTTGACAGAAAGTTTGGAAGTTTTGATGTTGACCTCATTTTTAGTCTTGGGTTTATTTTTAACCTCTGCCTGATTTTTAGGCTTTGCCTCATCAGATTTAGTTGGAACAAGTTTCTTGGACTTTATATATTCAATTTCTTGTTTTTCCGGGGTATCGGTCAGTATTCGTGATCTTCTTTGCTTCTAGGCATGACTTCTGAAAAAATCATATAGCATTTAAATAAAAAATTAACATTAAAAAAAGGAAATTGAAAACAACCATCCCACTGGCCAAGGTACATCTTCCAGGTTGTACCTAGGCCACCAACCAAGGTACAACTGATCAGTAATGACCTAGGTACAACACTGCTTCATTACCGTTGAAAAACGCGAAATCAAAATATTTTGAGGTTATGAATCTGACATGTTTGTCACTTTTTTAACACTTGAAAAATCAAAGTACTAACCACACCTAGTAGTTATGTGATAATTATATAGTGTACGAAAATAACAGTCTTTAAATTATATTGAAAATACTTACTTTTTTTGGCAAAAAACCTTTTTCTTCGATAAGGCCCAACACTTGGCCAATGGTGGTTAGCAACTAACTTCACATTATACGGTCCGAAATGATGTATCGAATACCATGGACAACTATAATTAAAAAGCGCGGGAACATTTCAAAGGAGCCAACTGGCCGAAGTACACATAGTGCCAAGGTTCAACAGGTTCCCCTACTTCACAGTTGCATGCTTTACAATGAGCACTCGTAGTGTTTACCTTAGATTTACATAACCAACTTTTAAATGAGGGATCTTGCTCCCATTCATCGCGATATCCTTGTGTATATTTACGTTTCATTTTAAACTCGATTATAAAAATTCTCAATAAAGGAATTCCCACTAGTCTATCACACTCTATGCTCACGGCACGAATGGTAACGAAAAAAATGAAAATTAAATAGTTACAATCCATTCGATGAAAGGGGGAATACGCCGCATTTATCCGATATGCCAAAAAAGTACTAGAATAACTGAAAAGCGTGAATTCAGAATTCTACTAAAATATACCAAATAATTTTTACATACTAAATTCTGTTGCCAGTACCTCAAAATCTACCAAATAAAGTAGAAATCTACTAAATCTGGTCACACTGCTGGTGATGCCCATGTAATAGAGCACGTTATATAGGATAGATTAAGTCGAAAATAATGTAAATAAACATTGGTTTACTACCCAAAAATTGGGTGTTAATACTTGCCCCTGCTACAACTAGCCCCCCGCTCCCCTACTATCGAGGTTATTTGGATTTGGGACTTTTTATTTTAGCCTGTATTCCACCAATATTCCCGCTTCAACCCTAATCTAACAATCTTATGTAGTATCAATCCTCCAAGGGACATAAATGCCATTAAGTTTAATGAACTAAATAATGACCCAATAAATGCTGGGTCAGTGCTCAGTGATGTTATTGCCTCAGCAACACTCTCTGAGTAATAAGTTTTTAGTAATGATAACTCACCTGAGAAAACATAGTCAAAATTTATCATTAGTGTCTGATTAGTTGTTTTGATGTTAACTAAGCAAATATCTGACATGTCTTCTAATGTCATAATGTATGGTTCTGGATTGCAACTTAATGCATGTCTAGTCCAGCTACAGTTTGACTCAAAATCTAATAATCCTTCAACTTTAATATCATAAGCTTTGAAGATTGCATAAGGTTTTTCTGAGCAACCAGTACATGCATAACTTTGCTCCACAGATATCTTACAAAAGCTTGGACTTAGATATAATGAGTCAATATCAACGCGGGTGGTCGCTCCAAACGCCGTCGCGAACGCTTCATTTTAATCGCGCTCCGCAGTGAGAAAATAAAAAGTAGTGAAAAAAGTGCTCTAAGTGCCTTAAACGATATATAAAAAGACGCGTCTTAACAAGACGAATCATTCGGTGCCAGTGTCAAAATTGTGGGACGTAACGTTGGACTACTAAATCCCAAAAACTATCAAAAAATCACAGAACTGAAGACGCCGCACAAACAAGATCGATGACCCCCCCCCTTTTTTAGTGTCAAACTGTGGGGTCTGGAAGCCTCCTCCCCTGCCCCGAAGCTCGGATTCTTAACACCTCTTTTGAGTGAGATACGGGGAAAAAACACTTTCCTTTGTCTCCGTATCTCCTCAGCGGCTGTGAAGTTGCAGCTTCTGGGACCATCATTAGAAAGACCTCGCCGAAAGAAGAAGTTTGACGTAGGCTGAGGAAGAATCGGACCAGTGGCTGCAAGGTTACAGCTGGATTCCGGGCACACGGGCGATCCTAATACATCGACACGGGTCTGGAAATCGACTTTTTCTACAAAAGCATTTCGCCAGAACCGTGTCGCCCAGGAGGAAGAGGGGGCTTCAAAACCAAGTATAGCGGCGTCAAAAAATGAAAATATAGTGTAAATAGTGAGTTAAGTGAAGAAACATAAAAATATTTTAACATTTCTAAAAAAGAAAAAATTGTAGGGTACACAAAAATTCGCTTCTCCGCACCATCGACGAAAGCGAAAGTGAAGCTCGGAACCGGCGCACCTCTGGGCGTGGCTTCACGGTCTGGGAATTCGTCGCTCGCATTATGACGTCACGAGACATCCTGAATATTCGTAAACATATCGTCAAACATTTTAAAGATATTAATCGGCGAATCGGCCTAACTGTAGTGATTTAATTGAAATAAATAAAGTTTTACATTTCTATTGTATGCGGTATCTGTTTTATTGAGCAGATATCGCATAATTAATTAGGCAACTGTATTTGAGAATTAAGAGCCCAGGATGTCCGGAAGAAAGGCGGGATCTAGCGCTACGGCAACATCCAGCGCGAGCAAAGCGAATCCAAGTACCAGAACAACTAGGAGGAAGGTAGAGAATCCCCAACACACGAATAGTCCCACAAATATAAACAGTCCATCCGGGGAGCTCCCTCCGCCGTTTGATATCGGTCCCCCTGTCGCTTACGACGACGATGGTGATGACACCTGCACACTTTTAACCGATGCAGCGGGGGATTATTATCGACGGTTGGAGATTCTCCTGGATGAGGATAAAAGCATAAAGCCAAAAATGAGAAAAGCAATTAAAGCAATAGTAAGCAGCTTATATAAATCATTGCGATCCGTCCAAGACTCGCGTTTGCAGTTGCGGATGGAGATGAGGCAGTGGAAGGAGCAGGAACGGAAGAACTTGCAAAGGAGCGAATACTCAACACATCAGGGTACACAAACGACCCGGATCGAGGAGGGGGACCCTGGTTCGGAGTCGGCCGTGCAGGAGATCCTAGAGGAAGTTAGGGCAATACATCAGAAAGTGGACGAAATGAAGGAAAATATGAATACCCAAGAATTTGAAAAGATTGTGAAGAGGGATGTCCGTAATACACTAAAAGAGGAACATGTTAAACTGAAGGAAGAAAACGATCAAAGGTTTGATAGATTACAGGAAATAGTGGAAAGACGAAATGAAACATTGATGAAAACCACATACGCGGGAGTAGTGGCCCGGGGCACCGGACCTTTACATCCGGTTGGATCGGGGCTGCACTCCATTGTCGTAACTTCTAGAAATGAACAGGACACGGGAGAGGAGGTTTTGGATCAGGTGAGGAAAGCAGTGGATGCGAAGGAGGGATGGGTACATGTAGAAAGGGTACGGAAGGCCAAGGACAGGAAGGTGGTTATGGGCTTTAGTACAAAGGAAGACAGAATAAAGATAAAAGAAAGAATAGATAAAATGAATGGTAACCTCGTCGTCGAGGAGGTAGTAAACAGGGACCCGCTTCTGGTGCTTAGGGACGTCCTTAGAATAAATAGCGACGAAGATATCCTAAAGGCTATGAGGAACCAGAATCGGGGCATCTTTGGAGGCCTCGACGACGGGATGGACAGGATAAAAATTAAATACAGGAAATCCACGAGAAATCCCCACACCAATCATGTAGTAATGAGCACGTCCCCGACCATCTGGAGGCGGGCAACGGAGGCGGGAACACTGCACATCGACCTGCAACGTGTAAGGGTCGAGGACCAATCCCCCCTGGTGCAGTGTTCCCGCTGCCTTGGATACGGCCACAGCAAGCGCTTCTGCGTGGAGGCTGAGGACCTATGTAGCCACTGCGGAGGCCCGCACTTGAAATTTCAATGCGCGGGATGGCACGCGGCTGAGAAACCTTCGTGCCGGAATTGTGCGAAGGCAAAAATGGACCGTCAGGATCATAATGCCTTCAGCACCGAATGTCCGGTGCGGAAGAAGTGGGACACACTGGCCAGATCAGCCGTGGCCTATAACTAGTGCGCAGTGCGAGAGCCTCACAAGCTTGGACCGCCGCGGCACAATTCTTGTAATAAAAGGCAAGAAATTAAATCGCGTTCTATTTCATAGGAAAAGAAACGACTTAAACGAAGAAATCTCAAAACACCAAGAAAGCAAATTCAGTCCAGCTTTATAATGAAACTTGACCAATTACAGCCGAAGAGGAACATTTTAGAACCAAGAAACAACATTGATGATTTCGAAGTGCCGCAGCGGCCCTAAAATTAGCTAACAAAAGGAAGAGACAAAGCCAGAAGTCGCAATTGCTGCAGTGCCGCACGGAGCGGAAGTTCTATTTGGGGGTGGCTGGGGATGTTTAGTACATTGAAAGTAAGAGAATAGAAAGAACATGAAAGAGGAGCGACACACAAAAGGAATTTTTAACTTAAGACTAAATACGAATGTATGTAAAACACACAAATGGGGTTACGACGAAACATATGTGAGTAATACATAGAATAAGTGAAACATATGTGATAATATAATAAAAATAGTGCAATACATAATATAAGAAAATATAGAATAAGTTTTAAACAGACATAATATATAATAATATGAAAGCCATGACATGGAGACGGAGCTGCTAGCTGATAGAAAGAATCGTAAAATATACTGAAATAAGAACAAGACATAGATATTAAGTTTGACAGTATATGTTAATATATAGAAATATATAAATAAGGAAATGACGATGAATAGAAGAATGAAATTTGGAATAAGTTTTGAATAGAGGTAAACATAAAAAACGGTACAACAAATAAAGTGACAATACAAATAAACTAAACGGCTACCTAAACAAGACAGAAAAGATTGCAACACTAATATATAGAAATAAAAATAGAATGTAACTAAATATAAAGAAAATTGCAACGAAACAAACATTGAAGTGAAAATAAGTTAAATAAGGCAGACACAGACTCTGATCTATGTTAGAGGTTTACAGGAAATGGCAAATCAAGGTTTTTAGCCGGTAAGAGTCCGGCACTACCTGGGGCCCCCATTCCCAGGTGTCCATGAGGATTTTCCTTGATTTGTCACCTCAAAAAAAAAAAAAAAAAAAAAATATTCCCGCTTATTACAGAGGCACCATCATAACATTGTGCTATTAGTTGTTGTGGAGGTTATCTGGAGTATGTGTAATTCTGTTAGTATAGCAGTAGTAAGTCCATCAGCAGTATGGGATTGCGCCGTAAGATATTTCCAAAACCGTTTGTGAACTTTTCTGTATTCCTCGTATCTTAAAATCATAACCATCTGCATAGTTGTGGGTACGTCGGTAGTTTCGTTAGCTTGAATTGCTACGTATTCACATTTTTTTTATTGTATCCGACAATTCTTTGTGGTACACACATAAAATTGAGTCCAAAATATCGTTCTGAATAGTTTTTGAAGTACCTTCGAAGACTGTAGACGATGCGAGATGTTCCTTCATGACTGTATCCAACTCCGATACAAAATCTATCAACCCGCGGAACACACCCGCATTACTAGACTCACTTGTTTCATCGTGACCTCGCAAAGCTAACTCAAATGCACTACAAAACTTGATAGTCGATAAGGCGTGCGGGTGGGCCATCTATCAGTTGGAATTTGAACTACCATTTATTTTGAGTTTGAAATGTAATATGACATTTATGAGGTGACAGAAAATTAGTTTTATGTTTGACATTTACGAAATGGGTCGCTTTACGCTTGAAGAAAATTGGGAAATATTAAAAACTTACTTTCAAAGTCTTCTACCCAAACTGTAAGAAATTTACGTAATAATATTGGTAGAAATCGAGTGCCTTCAATGCAGTTCGTGGATCAATTTGTGAAGCGAGTTCCTGAACATGTATCGTTATTGGACAAAACAACCCGTTTACGTTCTCGTCCAGTGCGCGCTCAGCCGAAAACATTGCTGCTGTTGCTCAGTGTGCTTGAACAGCCATCAACACCAACTCGTCATCGTTCTCAGAAATTGAACATTTCTCGCACTTCACTGAGGAGAATTTTGCATAAAGACCTTGGCATGAAGGCCTACAAAGTTCAATTAGTCCAGGAACTGAAGCCTCATGATCATCCGACGCTTTATCGGTTCGCTCAATGGGCTGAAGATTGCTTGGTTGAAGATGAGCATTTTTACCGGAAAATAATTATTTCCGATGCTCATTTGCACCTCGGAGGCTATGCGAATAAGCAAAATTGTCGCATATGGGGCTCAGAAAACCCACGCGTCATCATGGAGAAGCCGATGCACCCACAACGAGTGACTGTTTGGTGCGGCTTTTGGTACGGCGGCATCATTGGGCCATTTTTCTTCGAAAACGAGCAAGGAAACGCCGTAACGGTTAATGGCGAGCGTTACTGTGAATGAATTTTTGTTTCCAAAAATTGAAGAGGATGACGTGGACGACATTTGGTTTCAACAGGACGCCATACAGCCAACGCAACAATCGATCTTTTGCGCACTGTTTTCGAAGATCGCATAATCAGCCGAAATTCTGATGTCAATTGGCCTCCTCGCAGCTGTGATTTGACTCCGTTGGACTATTTTCTGTGGGGAGCCGTTAAGGATAAGTGATATGCTAACCATCCAGAGTCTATGGAAGCCTTGAAACATGAAATCGAAGCTTCCATTCATGAGATAGAAGCCCAAATAATCAAAAATGTACTGAAAAATTGGGTTGATAGAATGGGGTATTGTAAAGCCAGCCGTGGAAGTCATTTGAATGATGTCGTGTTCCATGCTTAATGGCAATGTTTACACTTTCTAATAAAGCCATACTTTTGAAAATATATCCATATTCTTATTATATCCAATATATCCAAATATATTGAAAGAATATCCATTGAAATATATTCTTTTTTCAGCCAAAATAAATTCCATATTTTAAATGGCCCACCCCTATTTATATACCTATTTTTATCAACTTGTTCGTTATGCTTTTGTATATTTGATCTATACACAGAATCTAATTGATTACGTATGTCAACGGTGCCCAACACAGACAAACTCATTACATTTTGTAGGTGTACTTGCGATGAATCATGTTTTTTATTTTTTCACTCAAATGCGTGAAATCCTTGACTCCTGTTTCCGTCCAAATTGATTCTCCGCCATAAATAATGCAAGGAAAACAAAATAATGTATTGAGGCGATCACATCCACACAACCATTTCTTTTTATTGTAAATTTCACTTTTAAAACTTCGCGTAAATGCTTTATTTTTCGTTTTGCACTCTTGTTTTAAATTAAGAAAGGGCCCAGGTGGTCCAGCCAATTTTATATCTACTTTGTTTTGAAAAGATTTTTTATTGTTTTTAATATAGTCAATGTTAAAGTTAATGCTCATATGTTAACCTAAACGAGTACAAAAACAAAACAACCACTAATTAAATGACGTAAACAAAAAATTTGACGCGTCGCAGCGACACTGATCGACAAGGCAACGACAGACATACCAACATGTCCGATCTCGCGCGCTATGAGAAACGTTTGGGGAGGTACAGTTAAGCTCGGCAGAGCTCGACGCCCCCGTGCGGCGCACGAGATAGGCCAATTACTCCATACAGTTTGTATTAACTATCTTTTGTCTCACGTGCCAGGCGTGTTAGCTCGTATCTCATACAAGTTACTCAAGTTTCACCGTGCGCTTCGACCTAGCGCACGTTAAGGAAATCAAAAGCGAATTGATCAATATATATATATTTTATATATTTCCAATTTCTCTAAAATTTTTAATCATACAAAAAAATGAAACAGTATCAAGATAAATAAATAATACATACAATAAGTAATACATAAACATATTACAACATTAAATAAAGCGTTTCCGCGCTTTTCTCTCAGCAAAACTTTTTATGATGTCATCTATATTTATAAAACGTACAATATCACGTTCCAAACTTATTATTGTTAGATAATTTAGCCTTCCTTGACTCATTGATACCCTCGGGGGATCATTAACAATATCTAATTATATAATATATTAAAAAATTATCGGTTATTAAATATTATATTTTCTCAAAGAAGTCTTATTATTTGAATGATCAATGTGTATGTTCCACGTTCTTTGATTTTTCGAAAATGTAGGAGACAAAAAAATGGGTTATTCAATTTGTGGGGGCCCCTGGCTTGTGGGGGCCCCCGGGCACGTGCCCAAAGTGCCCTTATGTAAATCCGCCACTGTGTCCACCGTGAGCAATAGCGGCACCCATCGGGCCGACACCTTGGTAAATCTTTAGAATATGACCGCACGATTTAAGGGGGGGAAAGGGGTAACTCCCTGGTACAACCCCCCGTCCGCGGAGATGCTTAGTTAGTGAGAAATATTAATTTGAAGTTTCTTAGAAACTAACCTCAAAATTACGACAAAGGATTTTTATAAAATCATCATACAAATTGAGGGGGTCCATTGCAACTGCTCCAGCGCTACGGGAAGTGCAGCCCCTTCGCCCTTGCGTAACACAGCGGGCGAGGGCTGCCCTCCCTTCGCGCCTCCGGCTTATAAAAATACTCAAGGGGTAGGGCAGACAAGTACCACGTGGATTCGGGGTTGACAGATTCGGTTCTGTGACACCCACTAAAGTAATAAAAGAGTTTATTTATATTCATTAATTTATTTTATAACTATACTTTACAGCCTTTAAAAGTTCAACAAATATATCTCTTTTATTTTTATTAATTGATCTTCGCCACACAAATTCTACTATTACATCAGCAAAGTTTTCTGGGTGGTTATAATTATATTTATAAAAGAACCTTTTAACCACCCGCCATTGGGACTCTATTAGCTGAGTGTGAGTCCCATCATATGCCACAAACGGGTTCTCAGGGTCGCTGTGGTTAACTTTTTTATGTATGAACCCATGATCTCCTAGGCAATCATACGCCCGCCAGAAATCTGTATGTATGGTGGTGCCCTCCATGACGTGTTTCTTTATCAAGGGCACCAAAACTTCAGCTGATCTGTTGTTGTCGGGGCAGACCTCAAGCCGTAGGTCCTCGCTCCCATCCTCAATCATTCCGTGGACCCAATACCCCTCGATTCGCCTACCTGCAAGTAAAATTCTAAGTTAAATATGCTATACCAAAATAAACTACTTAAATTACAATGACAATGGATAAAATAAAACTTTCTTCCCTATAGACTGCTCTTTTTGCAACTGAGATACACTGGATCGCAAAAATTACGGGTCGCTAATAAATGACGTGATAGTTTCTTAAATACATAAGACTAATTTGCGAAACTATAGTATATTGTAGATGACTGATTAATATATATAAAAAAATGTGTAACACGTTCTCTACACTATATAACTTTAACTAAATACTAAAAAATAAGAAAATTTCACTTCTAACTTACGACAACAGAAATACACTTCGCAGTAAATCTTAAAAAATAAAAGTTTTTTTTGTCAATTTAATATTTTGTATTTCCTCCACGAGCCCGTATCACTTCAATAAGACGATGTGGCATGCTGTAAACCAAATTTTTAATACGATTTTGGTCTATGTTTGCCCATTCTTCCACTAGCGCATTCTTTAACTCGTGTAAGGTAACGGGAGCAGGAGAGCGTTGTCTCACGCATCTCCCGAGCTCGTCCCATGCATGTTCTATGGGATTTAAGTCTGGGCTGCGAGCTGGCCACTCCATGCAGGTAATACCGACGTCTTGAATATACATATTGACCAAATGAGCAGTATGTGGTCGCGCATTATCGTGCATAAGAATGGAAATTGCACCCATATTCATTAAGAATGGACCAGCATGCTCATTTAAAATCTCTCCTACGTATCTGACAGTAGTCAGAGAACCGTTTTCTATGATCACTAACTCCGTGCGATCCTCTGAAGATATCCCAGCCCAAACCATTATTGATCCTCCACCGAATGGCACCTTTTATTCAAAACACGCTTGATGATACCGTTCTCCTGGCCGTCTAAATACTCTTCGTCTCCCGTCGTGCGTAAATAAACAAAATCTGGACTCATCGGAAAACATAACCTTGGACCAATCTTCATCTGTCCATCGGATGTGTTCTCGAGCAAACCGTAACCTGGCAACTCGATGTTCTCTGAGCAGTTTGGGGCCGTTTGCTGGTCTATAAAGCTTTATATCAGCTTCACGAAGACGTCGCAGAATCATATTAGAGCTCACATTGTTGTGGTGAATTTCTTGAAGACTGTTTCGGACCTGAACAGCCGTGAGATGTCGATTTCTTAACATAGTGCTCACGATGAATCGGTCTTCTCGTGTAGTTGTGCACCTTGGCCTGCCATTTCCTGGTCTCCTGATGTTCATCCCGGTCTCTTGAAATCGCTGGAGTACTCTTTGGACCGTTGATAAAGATACTCCTACTATTCTAGCAGTGCTACGCTGACTTCTACCTTCTTGTACCATGGTAATAATCCGTGTACATTCTTCAGGTGATAACGACATGATATTGCATTGAAAACTCTGATCAATCCAAGGAACCATTTATAATGACAGCTCCGTTTGAAACAAAAGCAGAAAAAATATTCTTTTCCTAATTTTAAATTTTTAAATTTTTCAAAATGCAGAATATTTTTTTTTTTATCTGTAACTTGTACAAATGAAACCTCTTTAGAGATTTAGAACAAGCATTAGTAACCTCCTTACTACATATTATTTATTCGAGCGATTTAGGTATATAATTTATGGAGATATCACGGTTTTTATTAGCGACCCGGAATTTTTGCGATCCAGTGTATCACCACTGCTTTCCGAGAGTAACTATACTAGTCGGTAATGGTGGCACTAGACAGACTGTTCCTTTTCATCCTTTAAAATATCTTCCCATATTACTTTTTCGTGGGGCCAATGATGGGCAAAACAATACATTAAATAGAAGACATGGGGCAAGTCAATTTTTACTTTTTCAAACCATATTCCGTTTGCTCTGGAAATTCTTCCCATGGTTCTACAAGTAGCCTTGTTGCAAACAAAAGAGCCGACATTGTTATCATGTGCCATGTCTATCCTCATTGGTTGTCTGTGCACCCGGCACTCTTTGCTAGCCAACACTAAACTGTGTTGCTCAGCAAAAGCTACACATTGTTGACGCGTGCCTAATTCAATTATTATTTTCTTCAAATTCCATTTGCCGAGCACCTCCGAAGTGTACATTCGGCGCTTAACGAATGACTCGTCAGTGTCAAAATGACTCGCCGCCGCCGATCCACGACTCGGTGCAGAATCATTTTCTGATGTCATCTTATTCCAAATCGCTGAGCACGCAGAATCCAGTACAAATGCCAAAGTCTAACAGGTCAGGTAGAATCGAAGTCCAGAAGAATTGCCAAAAACGTTAGAAAATCCACTAAAAGTTATCAGAGAGCACATTCACGTAACAACGAAATTCACGACAGAAACGGAATGAATGGAATAAAATGTCACTTGCCCACAAAATCGCCGGGGGATGTGTTCCGTTTCATGTTAGGTGTTTATTTCACAAGGAAGTTCTTAACGAAAAATGTCAAATTTTTCTCAAAATTACTAACTTTACTACATATTTCTTCAGTCAAAGATGAAAAAGTCTTCTTGAAATCATCTCCTTGACAAAACACATAAAGTTTGAAAGTTTGAAAATCAAACTTATTTTGTAATTCTTTAGTTTCTTGTACAAAGTGCGTTTAAAATAAAATTAACTTTCAATATAGTAAGTTTGTAAATGCATTTATGTAGCAAATTAAATATAGTTACTTTGGCTTCTTGTAGGAATGACTCCAGTGTTATGAAGTCTGTCGTAGGTATTTCAGGTTTGGATGTAATTCTATAAGTCATGAATCTTTGTCCGAATGCTGTCTCTATTAAATGTACGTTATGTAAATCTTGGTGTAAAGCCAGAACGTTATTTTTGTGTGCATTACTTTTTAAATGGTTAATGGTTGGCTCTGTTGTAGGTGGCGTATCCTGGTGGACTAATTTTTAACGACTTCTTCGCATAAATGAGGCCCAAATTCATGAAGAACGCGAGTTTTGTTGGCCTTCAGGGCGGCAATCCCCTGTGGTTTGTCTGCATAGACCAGAGATTTTACGTAGCCCCACAGAAAATAGTCGAGCGGCGTTAAGTCACACGATCTCGGTGGCCAGTTGATGTCGCCACCACGCGAGATGACGAAGCCCTCGAACTTCCAATAATAAATAAACATCCAATAAATTCAATGTTTCCCGTGCAGTATGGCAAGTGGCGCCGTCCTGTTGGAACCACATGTTTGTAAGATCCAAACCATCTATCCTAGGCCACAAAAAAGATGTTATCATCGTCCGATATCGGTCGCCATTAACAGTGAGCGCGGCGCGGCTCCTTGCGCATCTTCGAAGAAATAAGGGCCGATGATACCGCCGGACCAAAATCCACACCAAACAGTGACTTTTCGGAGTGTAGAGGCACCTGATGAATCTCCCGTGGATTTTCGTCGCTCCAAATCCGGCAATTTTGCTTGTTTACGAAGCCACTTAACCAGAAATGAGGCTCATCACTGAAGTTGATTTTTTTCCCAAAAGCAGGGTCTGCCGCCAAATGCTCTAAAGGCCAGCTTACTCCAAAAAACGTGAATTTTTTCAATAAATTTTATTCATAGTACAAAACATGTTGAGTAATCAATTTTTTTTACATATGAAAGCACATATATGGCGGTTTTGAAAATGGCTGCTGAAACTCATCTGATTAGTAGATGGATGACATCATTTCTTGGAAACGAATTATCTGAAAGCAAAAAACAAAACGGTTTCATGTTCTGTATCGAATTGGCTATGGCCTCAAGCAGAATGAAACATTTTCAATGAAAAAAAAACAAAATGGCGGACTTTTGAATTTTTTTACCTTTTTTTTCACTTTTAATTGTTTATAACTTTTTTAAATAATAATGAATATTTCTGGTTCTGCTTGAGGCCATAGCCAGACATCTAAAGAGTAAAATGCCGTTTGGTTCATATCGATAAGTGCAATAGTTTTGAAATGAGTGTCATCCATGCGAAAAAACGTGGTTCGGAGAAAAATCAGTTTAAAGTTTTTATTCGTGAAAAATCGTAAAAAAAAGTGAATTTTACTCACATATCCATTCCAGCTTCATACACAACTCCTTCCTGGTCTTCGTAAGCATCATTCTGAAGAATTCTTGCATTTCTTAAAGCAGTTCTGTGTTCCTTAGACGCTTCAGTAGCTTCTAGCTCAGCTCGATCAACACGCCTGTTGTTGGCCCTATTAGCAAAGTGCCTTGCTTCCGGGCCGATTCTGACACCCATAACTTCCATTACTTTTAATATGGGTGAAAGCCCTTCATTAAAAATGCAAGCAGCACTGAGAGCAGCAATTTCAAGCGTTTTTTTCCCAACAAACTTATGTTTAGGGGCTATGTTCCAGACACATGAGTTGTAACTTTCGTTATTGTTTTGCGTGTTAGCCCCTAAACATCTCTCGAGCAACTTTTCGTCGGTTAGTTCTTCATAAATTGGCTGTAAAAGATCTTGAATTTCCTGATCGAAAGTAGCTACTTGAATTTGTAGCTACTGCCTTTTGATAAGCGCACCATGAATCTGCTCCGGCTGGACAATACTGGTGTTGTGGCTTAGCATCGGTGGAACACTTGTGATAAAATGAGGCCAGAATTGCATTCTTCATGTCTGGCACAGAATCGGGGTGAGTAACCACAGCTTTTTTAAAATAGCTAGATAAGAGCGACAGTTGCGCTTCAGTAAATTTTAAAGATTTTACGACAGGTTGTTTGCTTTTTTTTAGCCTTCTTTTTGGGTACTTCTTCACCTCTTTCTAGTGCCTCTCTTTTTTTTTGCGCTTCCAGAGCTCTTTATTTTTGCATGTTTTTTTTTGGCTTCTTTACCACGTCTATATATACTCTTGCCTACGTGTAAAACACATGCTTTTTTCTTTACTTTGACAGCCTCGCCGTACGGTTCAGATTCTTCGAGTCTCTTGAAAGTTTTAGCGTCACCGTCGCCGACATAATATTCATACATAACACCGTACTGCTCCACAGACCTCCGAAACATCTCTTCCACTCCTTCAACTTCTATAAGACCGGCACTACCATCATGATTCCTTGTGCAATTGCCTGCTTCACAATGTTCGGTAAACCAAGGATCAAACTCTGGCGTATTTTCGGGGATTTTTTTTGAATAGTTACTGCATGCTTGGCAAATCTTCGATTTTACTATAACATCTATGACTTTGTTCGTGTACTTGTCGATCAAACTAACAATACCGAGTAAAGCTGTGAATCCTCTTTTTGGCCAGGAACCATCGCCCGAAACAGTAAGCCTATCTTCGGGTAATCCTCTCTCTTTATTCTTTTCTTGCTCTTCTTTAGCAGCTTTTTTAAAAACTATTTCACTAACAGCCTTCAATGCAATATAAACTTGCTCTATGCATTTATAATAGCCAGTTATACTTAATGCAGTTGCTGAGATATCCATCAGTCCACAAAAATTCAATAAGCCATAAAATCCAACTCCTAACAAGCGCATTGCATAAACTATTCTTCTGTTTATTTCATAACCATTTTTGATTTTTGGAGATGAAGGGATTGGTTCACTCTCCTCACAATCACAGATAATTTGTAATTCAAAACCTAATCCTTTTTCGTCACTGCAAATTCCACTTTTTTATTACACTTTGCACAAACAACTCTCTGTTGCAATGTAGCAAATATAGACCACTGAACGATCACGTAAGTCAGCAACGGATGGATTTTCACTTCAAGTTGAGGATCGGCGTTTTTCAGTTTTTTTGCAGCAGCACTGGTTTGTTCTGTATCATCATTTGAAGTATGTTGATTACCCAAAAAACTCCTTCTTCCTGATCTATGTGGGACACCACTTCTTCTTTTTTTGTCCATGATTATATACGAAGGACGGTCTCTAATTGTAAAGGACAGAATATTTTCGAGAAATAGAGGGGAACAAAACAATAAGACGATCCGAAGGCACGCAGCAGCTGCCGCTACCGAAGGCGTTCGAGCGGCCGGATTTACCGCACCGCTCCCCACTCTTTTATACCTGCTTCTCGGTCTTGCTGACCTTCGGGACTAATTCTATACTATTTCTACGAGTATACAGTAGCAATTTCTGAAAGAAAAAAAAATTCGATTTTTTCAAAATTGTTTGGAGTAAGCTGGCCTAAAGCCCAATCAGCGAACACACGACGCTGTCTGTGGTCGTTGGGCTTTAGTTCTTGAATTAATTGAACTTTGTATGGATGAAGGCCCAAGTCTCAACGCATAATCCGCCAAGTTGATGTCGCAGAAAGACCAAGCTCTTGCGCACGACGCGGAATGGACTGTCTGGGGTTTTCTCGCACACTGTCCCGAACGGCAACAATATTCTCCAACGATCTTGCGTTTCTTTGACGTACAGGCAGTGCTTCATCGGCCACCGACCCGGTTGTCTCAAATTTATGGATTAAACGACGGATTGTGGACTCTGCAGGACGGCCACGAATACCATAAATTGGATGCAGCGCACGGAACGTTAGGCGAACAGAGCACTGATTTTGATAACAAATTTTAACAATTTCAACGCGTTGTTGAATTGTGTAGCGTTCCATGATTAAATGTCAAGACTAAATAAGTATTCCTGTCAAATTTGACAGCTGTAGCTTCACCAAGATGGCCGCTATACAATGTCAAAGTTCGAGCGCCCCTATTGAAAAACCCTTTAGATTGAATGTAGAACTAAAAGTAGGTATGAGTATACAGTTTAGAATGAGTTTGTTCAACGTGTTCGCAGAGCTGATAGAGCGCCTGATCGAGGAGATCATTGTTAATATTTGAAGCATCCACAACGAGATGACTCGCGTTGGAGCTGTCATCTTCCGTCGCACCCTTCTTTCTCTTCTTATCAAACAAGGCTTCAATGTTGTTTGGTCTTTTTGAAATGCTTTTCTTAATCTTTGCAGCGATTGAGTCATCCACGTCGGTTTCGTCGTCACATAGATTGTTCGGAAAATAGTAGTTCTTGAATGTATACTCTTCCTGAAACAAACACAGCCGTTAGTAAATAATAAAAAGTTATTCCAGAACCTCTGGAATTCGAAACCAGTACCTATCAATTTGAATAGATGCCATGTTATTCCCTTGTTTGTATTATATCTCTTACAAATTAATCCTAGAATATTTTCCTCGCAATCGTCTTTTCCGCAAGAAGGAAAAAGAGAAGTAATATTCGACCATTTTTTTACTGTGAATTCCTTTTCTTTTTTTTTATTTTGAGCAGGTTCTTTACCTTTATCTTGTTCTTCTTCTGGTCCCTCTTCTCTATCACCTTCTATATCATTTACATCGGCAGGTCTGGCCTGCACTTCCACTTCCGAACGTAACATTCAGTTAGGAAGGTGAACAAAATTGGCCGCATTTTCGTCTCCACTTTCTTCATCGGTAACTTGACCATCCTCAGGAGTGAACAAGATCATGTCACCAGGGTCGTCTCCACTTTAATGCTTCCACTATTTCGTTCAACCTCAACCTAAAGCAGGATAAAGAGACTATTATGCACCACGGCAATTTAGTTGCAATACTACCCTGTCATTTTAGGTGTCACCTCTAGTGACAATTGATAACTCGACCGTTATTTTAGGTACAAAACTAATTGTTTTTTGAACAAAATATACTCATTTTATAAGTTCCATTATTTAACAATAATTTGCAATAAAAATGATGACAACACTTACCTATTTGACATTTTTACAACAATTTCAATTCTACAAAGGTGCGTAAAAATCAAAGGACCGTTTAAAACAATAGAATTAATTTGACAGATGACATAACATCAGTGTTGCCAAAATAAAATCTAAAATACTACTAAGTATTAACATTCCAGTAGTTATATATTTATTTTTAAAATACGTCAAATTGCATGTTAAAAAAATTGCAAACCTTAGTCACCTAGAGGTGACACTGTGAATTGACGAGTTAAGAAGTTAACCCGGCGTCATGGGGGTGGAAAAGTGTTAGGCCCTTCGTCCACGCGTCGACTCATCTTGGACTCGTTTGATACGCGACTGAGATTACTTTATGCGTATGCTACTTGTTCTCGACCAACACTCGTACACGCGTCGACCTAAATATTCGCGACTTTCCCACCGTTTAGGATGTCTGATTCAGAAGAGGAAATTTTATTACTTTATATTGCTTATAAAAGGGCAATGAAACAAAAGAAAAAAAGAAAATTTTGGATACATCCATATATTGAAAGAAATCTAAATTGTCGAGCATTTGTGGCTGCGAAGGAACTACAAGAAGATGATAAAATGTTTTTGTTATGCTACAGAATGTCAAAAAAAACTTATTTGTCTTTGGTGCAATTGCTCACACCTTCCAGACATAAAAGGAACACATCAATGCGAGAATGTGTCAGTGCAGAGGAAAGGATTTTAATAACACTCAGGTATGTATTCATAATCAACGTATTATTCATTTTAAAAACCAAGATATCAACATTATAAACATTAGATAATGAATTATTAGGTTAAGTTATTAGTATCACTATTTTGCGCATTTGTCATAGCATCTGCCATGGTTTCGTAATAAAGAGTAATTTGGGAATTTGGTTCAGCAACAACTGGAGGAATGTTAGTTAAAATTTCTTCAATTACCTCCATAACTCGACGTTTGAAGCATCTCATCTGAACATCTGTCATTGGTTCGATATCCGGTAGCAGGCTGAGCAAAAACATTCGTCTTGGATTACTTTCCAATTCTACGTTCCTTGGTTTTTTACTTGCTAAATATTCAATAATGTTTTTGTCAACATCGGATTGCCTTTCCTTCTTTGGTCGAGGTTTTGGTGGGTTTGAGCATGTAGATGCAGATGATGACGGTCGTTGTTCCGGCGATGGCGTGTATAACAACGTGTGTTCTGTAGTAGATGGAGATGGCATGGAAAGGATTGATTCTGATTCGATGACAGGTAATGTATCTTCTACTGCTGTTTCAAATTCTGAAAAATTTAGTTCTTCTTCGTGGGTGTTCTCATGCGATACTTGTGATATAGGCAGACTTCCAGAAATTGAACTTTCATTTAATTTGATGTATGGGAGCGCAAATTGCATAACGTTTTCTAGATAATAAGGTCTCTTTTTTTTGCTGAAGATCCACTCTTTGCTGGTTTCAAATTCCGAACAAATACACTTCGTATATTTCTCCATTTCTCTTTGCTTTCTGGCCCTGAAACAAAGGTTTTAAAGCTACATTATGTATATCTTTTTCTTTTTCAGATATTGGGGGTCTGGAAGTACATTTGGAAGCATCGCATTATACTTTGCAAGAGGAGGTTGTACAGTGTCGCGAATCGTAGAGGAAACTACAGTTATTATTTGGGAGTCGTTAAATAAATTCTATATGCCAATTCCAAACTTGCAGCAATGGAAAAAAAATGCAGAACGTTTCCATCATCTTTGGAATTTACCTAATTGCTTGGGAAGTTTGGACGGGAAACACATTCGTATAGAGAAACTTCCTAATACTGGATCAAGCAATTTTAATTATAAATCCTATCATTCTATTATTTTAATGGCATGCAGCGATGCTGATGGATTGTTTACTTTTATAGAAACCGGGTACGCTGGAAGAAACAGTGATGGTGGAATTTTTCGGGTATCTTCGATTAAAAATTTAATCGAAAATAACGCTCTTAAATTGCCTCCACCGTCAAAACTACCAAATGATGAAAACGAAAACCTTTTCCCCCATTACTTTGTCGGTGATGAAGCATTTCCATTATCGAGATATTTAATGAGACCGTATCCACAGCGAACATTAAATAATGTGAGAAGAATTTTCAACTACAGATTGAGCCGAGGTAGAAAAACCGTTGAATGTTCTTTCGGAATGATGACAGAAAAATTCCCTGTTTTAAGTAATGCCATAAGATGTCATAGCGTGGACAAAGTGGTTAAAATTGTAAAAGCGGTCTGTGTCTTGCACAATTATGTTCGCCAAAACGAGGGTGTTCACTATGCTCAAAACTTTGAAAATGCCAATGTTAATAATGATTTAGTTCCTGAAACTTTGCAAGTAACACCACTTTCATCACCGCAAAATTTGAGAAACTACCTTGCTAATTATTTTATCACTCCTCATGCTTCACTTCCGTGGCAATATAATTGTTGTGTATAATTAATATTTATTTATTTATTACTAGTTACCTACGAATATGTAAAAGAAGTAGGTATAACATAAAACAATACTAACCTGTCAAATTGAATTTTTCTCCCACTTTGCACCATGCTTTTTCTATTATGTCCTTCCGGGAATATTCTGGCAAGTTATAATTATATAAACATGCATTTTTCTCCACTTCTTGCACAAATAATATATTATTTTGTTCGTTCGCCATAATTGCTTACGTCATTCGTATGATACTCTAGTCGCATGCGACGAGCACAACCAGTCGCGCAGAACTGGTATCCGACGCGTCGCGTCGAGAGCGCGTCGCGTCGACGCGTGTACGAACGTTACCGAAAATATATGGCGGAAACTGCCGAGCGACACGTATGACATCCGTATCATACTCGAATCGGGAGCAAGTCGACGCGTGGACGAAGGGCCTTACACGGACGTTGGGGTGGGTCTCACAGACCCGTTCGTTAGTGACAAAATTATTCCAATACTTTGTAAATAATAAAGTTGATATTTATGTGTTAAGTATTTTAGGTATTTATGTAAATAAATGAAACACAATCATATTATATTATGTTTTAATTATTAGGTAATAGAACTTTAAAAAAAGAACGACAAATGTCAACAAAATTTTTCTATTCTACTTAAATGTAATTATATTACTAACAATCAGTCTTAATGTTTTAATGACACTTTTTTGTAGGAAACTAAATTAACTTAAAAAAAAAGAATTAATCACTCCGAATCATTATCTTTGGTACATGACCCACCTACGCCCATGGTCCTACCAACCTTGCGGTTATACGGACCGAATCGTCGGGAGGTACGCGCCGTTCGCCTGCTGAGGGCTATGTTGCGGCGCGTATCAAACTCTGCCTCCTTACAAGTATTCTCTTTTCTTCCTATGTCCCAAACGTCATTCTCCCCTTTTGGGGCTGTATCTACGTGTACTAACGTTTGCTTCGGTGCCGAGCAGCTCTTTCTTCCGGGCTCCTCCTTCTGTGCCATCGGTGTGCAAACTCTGAGCCCGCGGAAGTTCGCTTCGGAGGAGACGAGGTCGCAGTAGTATACCGGACCCTCCTCCCGCCGCACAATCCCCTCGAGCATACTACGTCGATCTTCCTCGTATAGAGGACAAGACCATAGGATATGGTGCAAGTCCTCGTCTGCCATGCCACACTCACACTGACTACTGTCACTCAGCCTCATATCATACAGTCTCTTACGAAAACAGCCATGCCCAGTGAGCAACTGCGATGTCTCATAGTCTGGTTCGACCCAGCGCGATTTGAGTCGAACCGCCACGTCAGGGAAGAACCTGAACAGTTCTCTGCCCTTATTCTCGCCAACCCACCTTTTCTGCCAGCTAGCCACGGTCTCGTCCCAGATGGCTTTCCTCCCAACACGCGCCTCCCCCCCGGTCGCGAGTAGACGCGCCAGATCCATCCTGCCAGCGCGGATCACCTCCAGGTCTGCTGGAAGCACGCCCGCCAGTACCGGTAGCGCTAGCGTGCTGACCGATCTATATGCCTTCGTCAATAGGATCAACGAAGGCCGCTGGGTGCGCAGTAGGGCGCTCCGAACCACGTGCAAGGACGCACGCTCAAACCAGCACGCCGCGGCATAGGTGAGCGTCGCCACATACGTACCACGGTACAAGATCCTGAGGCCCCGGAAACGAATTCCCCACGATGAGGCCGACACTCGGGACATTTTCCCAAACGATTTACTACTACTAGCACCTATGTACTTCGCGTGCTCGACGAACGATAGGCCTGCATCGATCACCACCCCCAGAATTTTGGCCGACGTGACGGCTCCCACCGAAGCGCCGCCAAACCTAATAGTGGGCGGTCTCTGGAATTTCCCCCTCATGGTCATAGTTTGCGACTTTGTGGGGGAAAACTCCAGTCTGTTGCGGACCCCCCACTCACTAATAAGCTGCAAGACATCTCCCGCCAAACTCTCTATTTGAAATCTTGACTGCGCCTCGATGAGGACCGTGACGTCGTCCGCATAGGCCACGAGCTGAACCTCTGGCGGAAGCGGTAACCGAAGCAGGTCATCCATTAATAGGTTCCAGAGCGTGGGTCCAAGCACAGATCCCTGTGGACATCCCATAGTGGAAACCTTCCATTCCACACGGTCCCCGACGAAAAGGCCCACCCGACGGTCGGTGAAGTAGTCCGCCAGCATCTTATAGATGTTTGGCGGACAACCCCCCCTTTTGGCTTTGACCATTATCATCGGCCACCAGGCGTTATCGAAGGCGCCAGAGATGTCCAAGAAGATAGCCTGCACGTACTTTGCAGTCGAATACTTAGTCACGCCTATAATTGTTCTGAGCGCCGTTACCGTCGATTTGCCTGAGGTGAAACCGTGTTAACATTCCGAGATCTGATTTCCAATCTGTGGCGCACTCAGAAGGAGTACTCGTTCCAAAATTTTGTCCAGTACGGGAAGCAACGTGATCGGACGGTAGGCCTTGGGATCCGTCAGTGGCTTGCCGTTATTCTTAGGCAGCACTAATAGGCGTCCACTCTTCCATACGTCCGGAAATACTCCCTCAATCACACACTTGGCGACAACAGCAGAGAATTCTGCTGCTGCCACCGCCCATACATGCCTAAGAATCCTACCCGAGAGGCCATCCAGTCCCGGTGCCGTGTTAGGCAATCGCCTGACTATACCATCCAGTGCATCCCTGGTCGGTGGAGGCGCATCGGTGCCGGAGGGTGGGAACGACGCCACAAGGCGGACCAGTCGGTGATACTCTGAGTCCCTTGACTGATCGTCATCAGGACACAGAGCCCGGACCAGGCCGCCCACGGCCGCGTCAACACTCTCGGCGTGCCCTTCCGCATATTTCAGGCCATTAATAATGTTGCTAGGAGGCCGAACGCGACCACTAGCTTCTCGGTACGCCAAGCCCCATGGGTCTTGGTTCCCGCTGTCAGCAATTTTCCTGAAATATGAGGATTCAGCATCCTCCATCGCTCTTCTATATCGTGCTCTTATCTCATGAAATATTGCCTTTGCATTCTCCTCTCTCGTGCCCCCGTGACGACGCAGCCTCTGCCACGCGCGTCTTGTACTCATGCATTCTTTCCGGAGTTTATCCAACTCCGGATTCCACCATTCATAGCCCGCTTCCTTGTCACTTTCTTTCTTCCCCAGACATTCTCGCGCCGTTCTTACTATCACATTCGTGAAATCTCTACATAGTTCAGGAGCGGGCTTGTTAATAGCCAGCCGTCCCATTCGTGCGTGGATTCCGGACCGGAATCGCTCCCAGTACACACCACGGTCCCGAAACCTCGTGGGCTCCCCTCCAGGCTTTGCACACCGAGCAGGGCCACGCGCGCCAATCTTGAATGTTATAAGCCGATGGTCGCTGGTGCTATCCGATTCCAACACTCCAATGTGTCACCGCCACTCCCCTCGTCGACAGGGTCAGGTCCACATTCGACTCCCCATTCGGTCCATGAAAGGTCGAGGGCTGGCCAGCCGCATTGTGAAGGACAAGCGACCGGCTTAGTATGAAGTCTTCCATCATGGACCTCCTGTGGTCCGCGTCCCGACCACGGCCGGTATACTATAACGGTCGGCAGTACCACATCGGAGAGTGTGCGTTACTGTCCATTCCTATCAGGCACCGCTTCCCTCGTAGCTGGTTCAGTATTGTGTCCAGGTCATCCAGGTATACGTCAATATCGTGGCTATATTGACAATAGCACGATATGACGTACAGTTCTTGGTCGCCAGCGGCAATGTGGCAGCAGACAGTGTGCGTGCTGCTAAGGTGCTGGAGCACCGCACACGTAATCTTACTGCTGCCGACATAGATTCCAGCTTTCGGCTGGTCCCCACACTGGATGATCCCGGAGCCGCTATCCCGGGCCTGGTAGTATTGTTCCTGGACAAGAACAATATCCAGGCCCCTCTCGCGAGCGATGGCTGGTAGCTCCCTCGTTGCCGCCGCTGAGCCACCCAGGTTCAGCTGCCCGATGTTGATATGGTGGCAGTTGAAGAGGCTATCCATAGTGCGTCATCGCGACGGCCCTCTGCTCCGCGTGCAAGCGTGCCGGGCATGTTCGGGCCGCCGTCGTATGCGTGCTAGCCTCTTTGTGGCCGAAGCGCTTACAGGTAGCGCAGGACAGCACCTTGGAGCTGCATTCCGCGTCGCGGTGCCCGATATTCCCGCATTTCGCGCACGTCGTATCCGTGGCCCTGCATAGCTTCTCGGGATGCCCGTAAAGCTGACATTTATGACAGCACGTCACCGACAGGTAGTCGCATACCTCTATGACTTCCCAGCCAATGTATACGCGCTCCCTGGCTGTCAGTATGTCGCGAATCGCGGGTGCACACTCGAGGACCATAGTGGTCGAGCGGCGATCCCTCCGCGATCTCTTAAATGCCAGTTTGGTGCCTTTCTGAAGATCAGCCAGGGAGCACTTGCTATCTTCAAGGAAGTTCTGGTGGTGCAGCGTCTCTAGTGTGGCCCCGTATTCCGGGTCGCCCTCCAAGTTCCTGAGGGCGACCAAGGGCAGGCGCTGCTTCGCCTCTGTGACCCGTAGCGTGGGAGGTGCTGCCTTCCTGAGCCTGTCGGCGGCCGCCTGCGATGTGGTCTGAACCACTACCCCGGCATTACCCACCTTCCGTAGGCCTGCCACTTGGAAGTTCACCTTCCGCGGGTCCACCGTCTTCTTCAACTCCTGCTTTGTGTCTTCGGCGGATTTTAAAGTTTCAACTTTATCCGCCGCAGGATAGAACGCCAGGGTGGGACCCTTTGACCTTGGTAGTGGCTGTGGAGCCTCTCCCCTGCCGCGCCTCAACACCGCAGCGTAGTCCATGGTCGCCGGGGCTGGTGCAGATTGTTGGGTCGCTACCATGGTTCTGTGGTCCTTATCCTTTTGTTGTAACTGCTGCCTGAGCTGCTCGGCCTCCTTCTGTGCCCTGGCAGCGCTGTATTTGGCTTCGGACAGCTCCAGCTGGAGGTGAGCCACGATGGCGATAATGTCCTGCCCCAGGATGTTCACCGCACGGATGTCCGCCTTGTTTAGCTTACTGGTGTCGCCAGTTGTCAGGTTGGAAATTCTCCTTACCACACTGTGGGCCTTATCCAACAGCTGTCTGCCAGAGCGCCTGTCGAGTCTCTCGTAGTCATCGCCCGCCTCCACGTCGCTACTCACCGACGCTGCCGACATGAAGGGACTACTGTCGTCTCCCTTCGTTAATATGAGGGACGGAGGTGCCAGAGTACGCGTTAGCTTGCTTCCTATTTTCTTCTTGGGGCCCCCTGCCTCGCCAGGGGACTCCCTGATTCGCTTCGTGGACCCCGACGCACGGGGTGGATGCTCGGTCATCTTCGGTGGCGTGCGCGTGATCGACTTCCTTGGCTTAAAAGCCGTCTGCTCGGACTCCGAGTCCGATGACATTGTCACCGACCCGGAGGCAACGTTCGTTGCCGTTGAAAATTTGTTGTGGAAATATAAGTTAGCACAATTTACAATTTAAGCCAGCAATGGACTAGTTAATTTGCAGCGAGCAGTGTACTACGTACACTGCTCAGTGCATGCGTCACCGTCAATGTCAAGTGTCACTGTCACTGACAGATGACACAAGTAAACTGTCACTGTGGACACTGGTGTAGCCGTTTGTACTGCACAACGAAGCAATGTATTGCAACTCGGCAATGTATATTGTCTTAAAATTAGATGACTGACGTCCTACTGCTAACCTAAAAGCTAGAACTTAAACACTAATCCGTATAAACTAAACTAAACAACTAAAAACTGTTTGTAGCGTCATCAGGCACTGGTAAACACAAAAGTTATGGTCTTTATACACTAGTTAATGCGATATACACTATATATATTGTACCTGTAAGGCGTCCTTCCGCAACTAAAAACTACACTTAAAACACTAAACCGTCAATATTCGGATCCTAGAACTAACACACAATGTATCTAATGCACTAAGGCACAAAACGCACTCAACAGTTTCTAGATTTGGAGCACTTTGATCGCAAATTTTTATTTATTTCCGCGGATAAACAAGAGAGCAATGTTGACAGTTGAACTGTCAACACCGAAGTACAGACAGCACAGAAAGGTACTATATGTTCTACACAAATATATTTGTTACAACTCTCGCAGGTGTAGTTTGTCTTACGGTCTTTCTTGGCTGGACACACTTGGCACCTTTTGCGAACATTAGCCTTTTTTGCCGGAGGTTCCCCTGAAGATTCACCAACAAATTTTCCAATTTTCTGTCGCAACTCACGTGGAAGCTCTGATACATTTTGGCGAAGTTTTAGGTGTTCCATGACTCCATTAATGGCAGCTATGTTCAACGAGGCATAAAAAAACTGTCAATGGCCACCTTTTAGAATTACGACTTACGTCGTATGTAGCACATAGCTCGTCGGCTACATCCACACCACATTTTGTCGTATTATAATATGTTTCTGTTTTTTTTTTTTTTTTTTTTTTTTTTTTGTCTTGGAGGGGAAATCCTCATTGGATTCCTTCCGCCTTAAAAGTGATCTATTCCTGGCGGAAGGATATGCCGGACTTGTACCGGCTAAAACCCCTCCATTGCGTTGAACCCCTGATGTGGAGGTCAGGGCCTGTGTTTTCCTGAATTATTAGTTTCTTAATTTGATTTATTTTTCTTTTGTTTTCATTTGGTATTTATGTATACCGTCAAAATCTAGTCTATTTTCTTCGCATTTTGACTCCTGATGTACAGGTCAGGAGTCTTTGAGTCATCCTATTTACACAATTTGACTCTGATGTATAGGGTCAGAGTCAGTCAACGCCGGAATTTTATTTCGCTTGGCTTCCGATGTAAAAGGTCGGAGTCATTGCGATGTCATAATTTCTTATACTATATTCTTATCCTACTTCTGATGTAAAGTCAGAAGTCTTGTCATTTCTTACTTATTTATATTTATATTTACATTTGGCTCTGATGTATAGGTCAGAGCCCTAGTCCTATATTTTACTTATTTCTATGTTTGTTCCACGCCTTCCGTTCCGTCTTATACGTGGTTCTAAGTTTTATCTGTTTCTATTTATAGTTCTTTTTGCCACGTATAGACAGAACTCCAGGAGTGTGTGTCGCCCGTCGTCGTTGGCCATGATTCGAGCGATATTTTCCTTTGTCAGGCTGCAGTCTAACATCATCTCCGTTTCAAATCTTCTTTTTCCATATACAGGGCAATCAATGATTAGGTGCAATATGCCCTCAGCCGCGTCTGGGTCACAGATACACGCCGAACTCTCCTTGCACCGGAAGCGATTCAGGTACTCGGAGAATCCGCCGTGTCCCGTTAACACTTGAGCGATCACCGACTCCATTTGGATCTTTTTAATGACGCCATATGCCCTAATGGCGTCCGGAAAGAAGGTCTTGGTTACAGCCGCCGTCTCTCCCTCTTGGTAGCGCCGGTTCCACTCGTCAAGCGACTCCTCACGGATTTGTCGCTTGACGAATGAGACCGGGCAGCTATCATATTGTGCCTTCACTTTAAGTTTCCTGGCAGCGAGTTTTGCCAGCTGGTTAGCGCGCTCGTTCCCTTCCAGCCCCGAATGTGCTTTAATCCAAAACAAAGAAACTTCTTTGTTTTGGAGTAAACTTTTGTTGATGTTAGCCCTCGTTTCAGCGGCTAGAGGGTGGGGGCTGCAAGGGTTGGCGATTGTTTCCAACGCCGAGCGTGAATCGCTGAGTATGCAAAAGCTCGACTCTCCGCTTTGGAGGATCAACCTCGAGGCTCTGCATGTAGCCAACAGTTCCGCCTGGTAGACCGTGCAGTACGGCGGCAGTCTAAGTTTGATGGCTCTAGTTTCGGCTTCATTCTTCCAAATGGATAATGAAGCCCCCACTTTGCCATCAATCTTAGACCCGTCAGTGTAAATTTTTACCGCTATTTGTTTGGTAGAGTTTACAAATTGTTCTCGATCTTCCAGGCTTATGAACTGCAGATCTATATGCTCTGCCGGATGCGGAGTGTCTGCAAATGCCACCCTACGCTCCACCTCTACGTCCATCGGCATCGTCCGGAGTATCCCTCTCTTTGCCTCATATATGGCGGCTGCCTCTTGTATTCTGAGGTCGAGTGGTAATACTCCGGCTAATAATAGTGCCGAGTTTAGGGAGACGGTGCGATAGGCTTTGCAGAGCTTCTGAGCAAAACCTCTTTGGACCACGTTCAGTTGCCGTTTGACGCCCATCCTGGTGGCGGCCGGCGCCCATGCGCAGGCGGCATACATGATTATGGGCTCCACCGTTGCCGTATATATAATACGAATTATGTCTGGGTGGAGCCCCCAACTTATCCTGGCGGCTCTAGACAATTGCCCATAAACGTTCAGAGCTTTCTTGCAGGTGTTCGCAATGTGGGCTCTGAAGTTGAGGTTCTTGTCTACTGTGAGCCCCAGGATTTTAATCTCATTGGACATTCCAATGTCAACCCCGCCCATGCTGAGAAGCGGTATGTCAAATTTCAGCTTTTTGGTCAGCACCATAGCATTGGTTTTATGCGGTGCAAACCTAAGCTTATTCTCGACACCCCACCCCCGAACATACTCGAGGGCGGCATTGGCCTGTTCCTGCACTTCCTGCGCAGTGCCGCCGGCAAACACCAGGACGACGTCGTCAGCATAAGCTTGAACGTAGTCTCCGCGCTGTTCCAGACCCCTTAAAAGTGGGTCAATGAGGAGGTTCCAAAGAGTAGGTCCCGCAATGGACCCTTGTACGCATCCTTTGTGAGTGTCCTTTATGTACTCCTCTCCGGCATACCTGACTCGGACTCGTCGGTCCTCAAGATAACTAGTCATCATCCGCCGGAGATTCACCGGACACTCTTCTTCGGCCAGTCTGGCTTTTATCTTTGGCCACCAAGCATTATCGAAGGCTCCCTCTATGTCCAATGATACAACTACCGCTAGCTTCTTTTCACGAAGCTTATCGCGTATGTGTTGTATCAGGTCATAAAGGGAATCCTCAGTGCTTTTTTGTGGCATAAAGCCATACTGGCGGGTGCTCATTTTTGGTATGAGGTGCCACTTTAGCCTCCCCACCACCATTTTTTCCAGAACCTTCCCCATGACCGGCAAAAGGCCTATGGGCCTGTAGGACTTCGGGCTGGTGTAATCCTCCTTCCCTGGTTTCCTCAGGGCTACAACTGTGGTCTCCTTCCAGATCTTAGGGAAGTGGCCCAGCTGCAGGCATCTGTTAAATATCCCCAGTAACAGCCGTGGGTCGGCGGACTGCACGTGCTGACAAATGTCCGCTGTGAAACCGTCCACTCCGGGGGCCTTTTTGGGGTTTAAACTTCCCATCGCCAGTTCCATTTCGATCAGGGTAAACGGTGGGTCATGTTTTTCATTATGTACCCAACCGTTTACCTGGTCTGCTAAAGCTCTGGTTCGGCGATGGTCTGAAGTTTCCCCTTCCTCGGAGTCCTCCGGGTAGAAGGTCTCAGCCAACAGCCTCGCCGACCCTTTATCGCTGTGTTTTCCCCAGCACGGCTAAGGGCATATCCTCCTGTCTTTTCTTCGTCCTTCCGATTACCCTGTATATTCCTTCCCAGACCCCCTCCCTAGTCTGTTTTGCGCAGAACCCTTTCCAGCTCTCTATTTGAGCTTTCTTGGCCTCCGTTTCATATATTTCTTTTAATTTTAGGTACTCCTCGACGACCCTCGCCCTTCTAACCGGAGCAGCGCATCTGATACGACGTCTCCTGGTGGTGACCTCCTTCTTCATTTTTGCGAGCTCGGCAGTCCACCACGGCACATTAACAGTTTCGATATTTTTCTTCGCAGGAATGGCATGTGTACACGCCTTTGCTATCATGCCATTCATTTTATTTATCATCGTTTCCATTTCCTCTCTATTACTAATTTCCTCCACTTCTTCCATGTTGATTTTATATTCCGTTTTTAATTGTGCCAGTTTCACATGAAACTGGCTCCAATTTGCTTTCTTTGTATTGTAAATTCTGGTTGTTCTTACTATTTTCATACCTTTTTCTTTCTTTAGTTTTATCTTAAAAGCTATGCCGTTGTGGTCCGAGCTCGTCAAATTCTCCTCAATCTTCCAGTCTTCCACCAGGTTCAGCACGTTGGTGGAACATGTTGTAATATCCACATGGCTTTGGTATCGCTTTCCTCCTCTTACGGTGTCGAAAGTCGGAGTGTCTCCCTTATTCAATATGTGGAGGCCAAGATCATTCAGGAGTCCGGACATTTCCTCTCCCCTGCTGTCTGTTTTAGCACTCCCCCACCATGCGCTCTTCGCATTTGCGTCACCTCCAAGTATTAAGTTTTTTAAGTCTGCCTGTTTGCAAATGTTTTTCAGTCTCTCCAGGTATGGCTCTATGGGCAGATCTGGTTCGAGATAGAGTGAGACCAGTGTGATCTCCCAGACTCTGGTTCGGATTCCCACCACAACGATGTTGTTTGTGGTGAGTTGCGGGTATTGTATGACGTCAATATTTGGGTCGAAGACGGCTATTGTCGCCTTGACGTTCCCTTCTCCTTGCTCAGAGTTCTGGAAGACCCTGACGCCCCTGTAGCCTCTCAGGCGCCTGTCTCCGCCCACATATGGCTCCTGGATCAGCGCTGCAGTGGCCTTTCGGTTTGAGGCCTCAATTAAAAGTTCCTCTGTTGCCAGCTTTTTTCTTTGGAGGTTCGCTTGTAGTATCAGGTGAGGGAGGCTCACATCCTTTGCACCCTTAGCAATAGGCCACCGAAGATCTGGCCAATATGTCCCACCGTCTTCTTATGGGGCAGTCCTTGCTGAAGGCGTTGTGGTCTCTGCGTTCCATTTTCGCCTTCCAGCAATTTCTGCACGACGGGGCTGCTCCTTCTGCTTGCCGGGTGCATTCTGCTCTCATGTGCGGGCCTCCGCAGTGACTGCATAGGTCCTCACTTTCTTTACACATACGTTTGGTGTGTCCGTATTCAAGGCACCGGGAGCACTGCACCAATGGGGATTGGTCTTCGACTCGAATTCGTTGTAAGTCGATGTGCAATGCTCCCTCCTCCACCGCCCGTTTCCAGACAGCAGGGGATGTACTAATTATTATGTGGCTTGTATGAGGGTTCCTTGCCCTTTTTCTGTATTTTATACTTATACGATCTTCTCTCTTCCCCAGTCCGGAGAAGATGTGTCTATTTTGGTTTTTTATAGCTTTTAAGACATCTTCATCATTGTTTATTGTTAACACGTCTTTTAAGATCAGGAGGGGGTCTCTATTTTCTACTTCTTCCACATTTAAATGTCCTCCTGTTTTTTCCAACCTGTCCTTCACCCTCTGTCTTTCCTCCCTTGTACAACATCCCATAACAACTTTTCTATCCTTCGCTTTTCTCACTTTCTCTATGCGAACCCACCCTTCCTTTGCGTCGACGGCCTTCCTAATCCTATCCAACACTTCGTCGCCCGTGTCTGTTTCACTCTTGGATGTTATCACCAGCGAGTGCAGCCCCCGTGCCACAGGATGTACAGGTCCGGTGCCCCTAGCGGCCACACCCGCATATGTGGTATTTTCCCCAGACTCACACTTTTTGTTTTCCACTATTTGTTTTAATTGTTCTACACTGTTTGTGAGCTCCGTGGTCTTCCTTTTATTCTCCTCTAGCGCTCCCATTATATCCTCCATGTTTATCTCAGGTTTGTGCTGTTCTCCTGTTGTTTCATCAATCTTGTCGTCGTGATGTAAGCTAGACATCAGCAATACTGTTTTGTTTTTTTTAGGCACATGAGTGACAAGTGTGACATCCTTTTGAAAACCAAATCGAGATGAGAAAACTTCAACTCCCTTCGAGTTTTAGTAAATTCTACTGGAACTTGTCTCTTATTTTTGCGCAGGGTACCAACTGATGTCAACTTATGTTCTATGAGTAAATGCTGCACCAGTTCATAACTAGTGAACCAGTTATCAAATGTCACATTTCTGTTTGTTTTGGTAATAGGCTGTACAATCCGTTCAACAACATCAAATGGCCAAAGGCTGCTTCCCAGGATATATCTCTAAGTTTTTGATATAAAAATTTCTTGCGTCGACTAGAGTAATGATTTTTATCCCGTATTTAGCAGGTTTGGAGGGTATGTATTGGCGAAATTTACACCTACCTCGGAAAGCTACAAGCATTTCGTCAATTGTTAGACAATCACTTGGTGTGTAAGTTTTTTTACAGTTTTCAACTAATGCTTCAAACAATTCTCTAATTGGAGCCAGATTGTCTACTTGCTTTCTTTCCTCACGGGTAGAATAATCATCGAAGGCCAAGGAACTCTGAATAAAATGAAATCTCTGCAAGGACATTACAAGCCGAAAAATATCCACACCTGTGCCATCAGTAGCCCATAAATCGCTCAAATTTTGTCTGCCTGATCGGTAAAGACCAGCTAGATAAAGAAGGCCTATAAAAGCTTTCAATTCAATCATAGTACATTCTTTTACATGTGTGTACTTAGATAAATTAGTACATGAAGCTATTTTAGGTATAATGCGTGCATTAGTATGCATAAGTATGATTTGCAGCATATCCTCAGTAATGAAAAGATTCCAGCATTCCACTTCAGACATCGCCGATTTTGCTTCTGGTACTACACCTGGCAGTTGATGAATTATGTTTTCAGCTCTGGTTCTGACATTTTGTCGAAAAGGCGTCTTAGACCACATTGTACCGTCTTTGCCACGATAAAAGCCCGAAGAACACTCACGGTTTGCGTTTGAAGAACTAGCCGATTCGGATATACATTGCTCCTCTCGCGAAAGATTTCTATGTAATCGAATAGACAGTGGAATGTCATCATCATCAGTATCTGAGATATCTTGCTCTGTGTCACTAGGATTACTACGCTCACTCAAGTGATCTTCTTCGTCACACACATCCTCATCTGAGAACTCAAAATCAGAGACAGACTCTTCTAAAATTGCGAGAATACGCTGTCGTTCTGTGCTGTTCTGGGAATTTTATTAGTGTGCAAAATGGAGAAAATCGAAGTTCGTGTGGTTATTAAATATTTCTGCCTGAAATTTTTTTCAACGAAATGTGTTTTTGTAGAATCGCAGTCTACTTTGGGACACAATGCCCTGTCTTATTCTACAGTAGCATACTGGTGCGCGGAATTTAAACGCAACAAAAGTCTTTTTTTTTTCGGATTGACTAAATTCTTGTGGCCCTAGTGGCCTTTCAAGAGTCACCGGACTTGTTTAGATTAAGGCGAGCGCAGAAGGCGCTCAGCCAGGAGCAAAAGTGTGTGTTGCAACGAGCCTAAGGGCTCCCCCGCCGGTAAACCGGCGGAAGGAACGGACCTCGGCTTAGGGCGTTGCATTGGGGGGATACCGCGGGATCGCGAGTCGGCGAGAAGCGCCCAGGCACGTGTAAAATAATAAACAAGAAACAAAATAAAAAAATAATTTTATTTGTTGAAATAACAACCAAATTAGTAACTCAAGGTATCCATTTTTCAAAATAATAATAATAATGAATAAAAGAGACCCGTGAAAAAAAAAATTTCAAATTCTGGTATGTGATAGCTGAATATATGGTGTATCGACCCCTTAACGTTGGACCACTATTTACGACACACCCTGTATACGATAAGCTTCGAACACTGGTGACAAGTGTTCGCAATGCGACTTGGTCGACAACTGCTAGCATTGCGTGCTGGCCAACCCCGACCAACAACGCCAACGCGCGAGTCTACCCCCCGTCCCGTACCCCGCAGTCTTCACCCGACCGTACAACAGTCGCCGTCGACCGTCTCACGGAATAGAAAAACTTCTATTCTCGCTAAATTAATATCAGTGGGCCGGGCAACTAAAATTATCCGGCCGTGGACGAAAAAGCCGTGTGATAGCCACCGGGTGTCGTTGTTTTCCTTTTTTTGTTAAAATGTTAATACAAAATTTACAGCCATTTTTAAATAAACTCATATAAAAATCAATTTTCAACAATATACATATTGTTTGTGTTAACATTTCATTTATAATAATGCATAAGAATTATTTAATATTAAAAAGATATATTTTTCTTGAAATAATACATTTTTTTGTAATAAATTATTATTGCAAATCATAAAATAAATGCTATATTGTATACTGCTTCGATTAATATATATAATAATCGACATCAGTCAGGGGTGCTGATATTAAATGACCGTACATACTATTAACCGGCTTTTTCGTCCACAGCCGGATAATATTAGAGGCCGTGCAAGCCCGTAGGATATTTGTGCCAGAGCCACACTCAAGAGTTCAAAGAGCCGCACTTTGCCGACCTCTGCTATAGGCTAATGGGTCTGTAGCTAGCGGGATCCGAGCGGTGTTTGCCCGGTTTGGGGATGCCGATGACGACGGCTTCTTTCCAGGCGAATGGAAAGAGATGATTCCGCATGACGGCATTGTAGATGGCCGCGACAAGAGCGATCAATTGGATCGGAAGACTTTTGAACACCCTGTTAGGTATTCCGTCGATACCAGGAGATTTCTTAATTTTAAGATTTTGAATAATCTCCTGGATTTCTGATACCGTAACCGGTAGAAGGGAGTCTGAGGGAGGGATGTAGGCTCGATGACTCACCTCTCCGTCAACCAGGTCGACGTGGGACTCGTCAACCGGCTGGCTGCTAGGGGAGCACTGAGCCTCTAGGCTATCAGCCAGGCATTCGGCCTTCTCTGCATCGTCAAATGCGGGAGGACCGTTCGGTCTTGTCAGTGGGGGCATTGAGGCAGTATTGTCTGTTTTCATAGACTTCGCCATCCGCCAGTAGGTTGTGTGTGAAGGCGAGATCTCTGACAACAGGGCTTCCCAATTGTTGTTTCTGAATTCAGCGATGCGATTCTTTACGTCCCTCTGTAAAGCTCGCATTCTACGCCTATTCTCGATACAGGGGAAGGAGTCGTAAGCACGGATGGCTGCGTTCTTGGCTCTTAGCAGCTCCCTTATGCCTTCAGGCAGCTCCCCCTGGAGGAGCTTTGGATTAAATCCTTAAGGTGGCTGCCGAGTCCACAGACCGCCGTGTTTGTGTCATCCGCACTGGTCAGGTCGTCGGGGATAGAATCGAGGTGGGGAGAGCTAGAAGCCTTAAGGGCTTCTTTTAGCTTGGCCCAGTCGATAATGGTCTTGTCTTGGGGAGGTGAATCGGTCTGCCGTCTTAATTTCATGATTATGGGGCGGTGATCAGAGTCTAACTCGGCAAGGGTTTCTAGCGAGTTTAGACGTAGGGTAATGTTTTTAAAAAGGGCGATGTCGAGGACGTCGGGTCTGTGGGTAACAATACGAGGGTAATGAGTTGGCGTCGTGGGAGCTATAACGTCAAAGTCGAGTAGGTCGATAAGTCTGTAAAGGCGATTTCCGTTACGGGTGGAAGTATGACTATTGAAACTGGGGTGCTTGCAATTGAGATCTCCTGCCAGGATGACTGAGTTACCTAAGTCGAGGAGTGACTCGAGGTCAGTCCTGAGCAGTTCTCTGTCGGGGGGCATATATGTAAACAGATGCCAGAGTGACAGGTTGATGACCTGTCATAGCTATACGGCAGACCGAGGCCTCCATGTTAGTCAGTGGAGGGGTAGGAATGGGAATGCAGTGCAGAGACCTCTTGTGGTAGCCGCTGGACTGGTTGCAAGGGAAATTTCTTCTCTGTCGGATTATCCGTAACATGTCAGGGGGGAGAAATCTCTCCAGGCGAGTACGGAGTTGATAAACAAGTCTGTCTCTCTTTATTAAACGCTCGAACCCATACGAAACGGTGTCTATTTCATTCTAACATAAACATTTCACAAGTTTGCCGTTGAAGCGCTAGTTGTTTCGTGTCCGTCCTTTGAGCAAGACGAAAACAAAGTCGGTCTGTGGTTGTGACGTCACATAAGGGCGTTAAGTGTTTGTGTGTTTTTAGTGATTATGGTGATATTTACTATCTTCAACAACACAAAAGTAAGTGCAAGCGATGATGATGATGATCCCAACTGATACTATACAAACACAAATAAAAAGAGAATTTTCGTTTAAAACTACATTTTGTTATGTTGCAAGCAAAGTTCCCATGTGTAATGTTTACAGTCTAGTAGAATAAAAAAAGTAACACTACAAACTTGTCTTGACAGACAATCGTAAAGCCCTTTTCAAACAATATACAAAAAGCACAACTGAACTGCACTTTAAAGGGTCAGTGTGTCGTAAAATAGATGTTTTATTGCCTTCCTCGTTGACGTGCATTTCAAGGTCAAGTGTCTCCGCATTGGAGCTCCTCTCAGGAAACTCTCCATAACAGTCAAGCGGGTAGATGAGGGTACCTCCGCCATTTCTGGCCAACCTGTCATTCCGTACAATGTTGTACTGGGCGATTTTGGGATCGCGGTGACTAGGCTATTTGGTGATTTGGTGGTGATCTATTTGGTGATTTCTGAAGAAATCATGGATCTGGGTGCGTTGGAAGCGGATGCCGTCAGCGTTGAAGAACGCGACGGAGAGGGAGGAGGGTTTGATTCTCTTGGATGTGGTATCCATTTTAGAGAATTTAAAAAGAAGGAAATTTAGGGACAGGCCTTGAAGAGGCCAAGGGCGCTAAGTACGGGCTCGTACCTTATGATGAGGTCCAGACGGTTGCCGTCAGTGGACCTGAGAGCTTGGGCCAGGTTTCTAATTTCCTGGAGATTTATGGTCCCCAGGAAGTTGCTGACCAGGGCCAGATCCTCCGTTAGACCAGGACTGGCCTGGGCTTGGGAGGAGGTGGCCTTAGGGGGCTGCGGTTTAGGGACAGGTTTGGGGGCCGGCGCAGGGGCGGCTGGAGTGATCCTCCAAGCTTGCTGCGTGGGTTTGGGCAGCGAAGGGAAATTCGCGGGTGAGAGCACCGCGGCTGAAGTGGGTTGCGCAGAAGGCGCGGGTTTGGGTGCCTTTCCTTGCACCGACATGAGGGGGGCCAGAGGCGCCTGCGTAGGAGGGCGCTTGGCGGAAGGAGGGGGTCCGGCTGGGACCCACCTGGATGGCCTCCGCGGCGCTTTAGGGCAACCACGATAGTTCGCGGGATGCCCCAGCTGTCCGCAGAGGACGCAGCCAGGGGGGTCCTCGGCGCCCTTGGGACGGGTGCAGCTGCTGGTGCCGTGGTCACCCAGGCACTTTACGCACCGGGGTTTCGCATAGCAATTGCGAGCTGCGTGGCCATAATATTGGCAATTATGGCATTGGCCAATACCGCCACGCTTGTTGGAGGTCTCAACAGAACCGTCTGTAACGACGAGACTCGCTCTGCGCGCCCAACAACTATTGTTGCCAGGTCCAGTGTGTCAAATATCGGGACGGAAGGTTAAAATAATCGGGAATTTGGTTTTCAAATCGGGACAGTTACAAAAAAATCTGGTTTTTGTGAATCATCATTTATTTTAATCGGTCGGTCAATTTTTTTATAATGGTATGTTACCATTGGTTAGTACAACAAACAAAACTTAAACAAACTAGATAAACATCTTTAAAATATGACAAAATTCAAAGGTAACCGTTTTGACGAATTAAATCGAATCATAATCATCTTTATCTCGCCAACACAATACGCGCGAAGTTTGAAATCTTTATGATGACTATTTAGTCCGAGTTTGGTGAGAAAATATGAAAATGTGAAAGCAAAAATATTTTTATGGAGTAACAGCTTACAGATGTATTCGTTTTTCCTGTCAAAATTCTCGATCAAAAAACAGACTAAGGAGGTTAGTGAAAAATCGGGACATTCGGCGTCCCGATCAAGGGTGAATCGGGACGTGTCACCAAACCCCTGAAAATCGGGACGTCCCGCTCAAATCGGGACACCTGGCAACACTAATTGAGAGGTATAATGGAATGGGGTAATCTCGCCCCATTCACTGTACTTCCTATTCCTCATTTTCCCTGCTTGTCATGTCATAATCGACTGATGTTGGCGTATTTCGCGGATATCCACTTACCACGAAGTAGATAGTCCGTTCGTCTTCCACCTTATTTCGTTCGACAACAAAAAAATATCCACAATTTATTTTCCTTCTAACCATTTGTTGATTAATTATTGGTAGGTAAAGATAAGAAGTACCTACGTTTTCATTGGTTTTTAAACGCAATTATGTACCTAAATGTGATTAATTCAAATTAATGTACCCAATTAACTACATTAATGCCATAGTTAATTATTATTAATAATTGTTGGTTCTTTATAAAAATAAAACTATGATATGTTTTTGTTAATTTGAAAGTTATTTATTACAATATATCCATCCTTGAAATAACGTTATCCATATTTTATGTCTCAATATCCATTCATAGACTTTGCATTATCATAAGCAACTCTGAAGTCACAAGTTGTGCATTGACCTCAAATTCAGCGGCCGCGGGCCGCCGCGCGACGGCTGCGGGCCCCACGTAGGTATTAATTTTATTGACAAGCTGTTGGTGGCCCTAACAAATGACGTTTAGGATTCAAAATCGTATGTGCGCTTCTATTAAAGCCTGTAAATTGTCATATTTTATCGAAAAATGTAAAATATTGGTGGATTTTGTTATTAAACATTTTATTTTTACCTAAAATGTAAAGTCTACCACAAATTATTCCTATTACATTTTTGCGTGTAATATGAGAGCTCAATCAAATAAAGGTTCTCTTCCATAAACTTTTAGTGGTGGATTTTGGTAAACGTGGGTTTAGTAAGCTAAAAAAATATATATTAAAGTGTTTTAGAGCTATTAGCAATTATTTATTTATGAAATATGGGGAAAATTGAACAATTAGAAGATTATTTAAAAAAATCAATGTTTCCAATAGTTTTCTCGTTGGATTCCTGTTTAGTACGTATTGTTTGCAGTTTTTATCGGCATACACGAAAATATAATATTATTAATATATTTCCCCATAATAATATTTTAATAAGGGCCTTTTTTTATATTTCCATAGCTAAAAATAAATGGATTCGTTAATATAGTACCTTAAAAATGTTTAAATATTAGGATTATTAAAAAAAAATGCTATTTTTAAATAATGCAATTTCAACACGTAATTTTACTGGACTATTAGCTTTGGTGCTGCATTACTTGTTTAGTTTAAGAGATATTTATTGTTTAACTCAATTAAAATGTCGAGTAGAAAGCAGTCGCGTAGCTAGGTAACCAAGGGCCCTGGGGCAAATTAAAAAATGGGGCCCCACTGCTATGTAAACTGATTAGGTTTTATCAAATAAAAATATGAAATATACAAATACTTTAAAAATGCTAAGCTACTTAAGCTCTTTTTTGTGCACTGCAGGGCAGGTAATAAAAATATTAAACAGTAACAACATAAATTACAATTAATACTTGGTGTAGGTTTGGCTAATAAAACGAAATAGAGAAGATTCAAGGGTTTATTATATAAAGGTCGGGCCTACCAACTGACTAAATAACAATTATATTTACAATTTTTTCCTAGCTTTAGTTTTCGCAAAAGTATCAATGACTTCGTTTAAATCCAGGCTTGATGCGGTTTTGTTTTCAATTGCTATTAGCGATAAATGTCGGAGTCGAGTTTGGTCCATATTATTTCTTAAATATTTTTTTATTATTTTTAATTTGCTAAATGACCTTTCAGCTGCTGCAGAAGTGACAGGAATTGTAAAGAATAATAACGTTGCTGTAAATACTTCCGTTAGGTCGCATTCTAGCACTCCATATTTGCTCATTATTTCCTTACATAATTGGTGAACAGTCCATGCTTGAGTTAGTTGAGGTAAAACTAGGTGGTAAATATTAATAAATTGAAGTGCAAAACTAGGGCCTATTATATCTGAATATTTTCTTTGGAATTCGTCACACTTTTGTAATAAAGTTGCTTCATCAACATGTAATAAAAATGTTGGTGTTAGAAAATCGAATATATGACAGACTGCACTCATACAAATAAAACGTGTATCTAATTGAGATATTACTGTATCTAGTACATTATTGAAAATCTCAATTTTAAATATTTTTTCTCGGTTTGGAAATCGGTGATCAGCACCGATCACCTTTATTACGGTAATACTTTATTATATTACGGTGATCAAAATGTTTTTTAACTTTTCTTTGCCTTTTTTCTTGAAAATGGGTATCAATACCATATTTTCTTGCAGTTTCACTGGCTTTGCACTTGAATAATTCGAAATCATTTCTATAAATTTGCAACTTTGCTTTGGTCTCTGCTAAAACTTTACTCGCCTCGCCCAAATTGATGTCGCATTTTTGTAAAGTTTTGGATGCATAATTGATGTCGTTCAATACACTGTGCATGAATTCGCAAAGCAACACGAACTCGAAATTTAGCATTTTTGTTTTAATACTCTGCTTCACTACGCTCATCTTTATTAGGACTCTTTAGAACTATTTCTGATAATGCTTTGATAATATCAAAATAAGGAAGTTTTATTGCAGATATCGTATTGACCCTACTGGACCATCTAGTCGGATTTAGTTTTTTTAGAGTGGTGTCCGATTCGCCAGTGAATTTTGACAGTAGATCCCAACGTTTGATGCTGTTTCCGAAAAAGTTATACAAATCTTGCAACGTTGCGAAAAAAATCTGTATTTCCACACAACTGCTAACGGCATCATTTATCACCAAATTTAAATTATGAGTGGCACAATGTACGTACTCTGCGTTAGGCTGGATATCCTTAATATGTTTTTCTACACCATTATACACACCACTCATCACACTGGCTCCATCATAGCCTTGCCCCACACATTTTTTTAAATCAATATTTTTGTCGATAAATAATGTTGTCACTTGGTTGACTAGATCTACTGCGCCATGTTTGATGGCTGCATAAAAGCCTAGAAACACTTCTTTTACTTCTATATCAATTGGCTGTCCATTTTCCGATCTGGTTATTAGTACATACCTCACAACAATGCTTAGCTGATCTACCTTCGATATGTCCTGTGTCGTATCCATTATGATGGCAAAAAACGGTGACGCTCTAATTTGTTCTAGTAGATGGGTTTCGAGTTTGGTCCCCAAGCTCTCAATCATTTCATTTTGAATTGTTGCACTCAGATATCTTGTAGATCCTAAAAACATAAAAAAACACAATTTCAAAAAAAGTCCTGATATTAAACAGTTAATAATTATAAACAAAATAACACGATAAAAAAACTTAGAAATAATTATTATTACCTTTGGGCATATCCAAAACTTGCCGCAAAATGTGATCATATCGGGCGACAAGCTCTACAAAGGACAGAAAATTTCCGTGGTATCCTTCCTGACTTAAGTCTTCTTGATGTCCTCTCAAAGCCAAAGAACTCTTTGCTAGGGTAAGTATGATATCGAATAACCTTTGAAGAACCATTTTCCAAAATGATGCTTCTTTGCGAATTTCATTTTCAAGTTCCTTGTCGATAGTATTAGTATCGTTTTTTTTTCCAAAATTCATATACAGCACATGCTTCCGAATGGCCACTCGAACAACTGTGTTGTTTAATTCTTTCTGATAAATGCTTCCAATCTCGAATTCCCGTACACCAAACATTATTCCTTTGTGAAGCAAATAACCAGCAGGGTTGACAATAGGCAGCGTCTAGTATTTTGGAATAACACAACCAAAAACGATTAACTGGCCCATATTTAGAACACGAAACGTAGTAGGTACGATTTTGAAAAACACCTATTGTTCTGGTTGATGTCTGTTGGAAAAGGTCCTGAAGGCTGTAAAGGCCCCATATCAAGAATTTGACGTTTTTCGTTATCACTTAATATTTTGTTCGTGAAGTTTCCCAAGTCATAAGAAGATTTGTCGTACACATTTTCGAAAAATGTAGAGGTCTGTGGTTCCTCCAAACCCTCCGCTCTTATGTGTGTCATGCAAACATCATCCACGTTCACATGATCGGCGGCGGAGGTATCTCCAACTGCAATAATTGTCGAATCTTCTTCAGTAGGCTTCTCAACCAACACTGCAGTTACCACATTATTTGAGTCACTATCAATAGAAATATTTTGGCCAGATGTACTTGCAGAAGGCTGACTAAAAAACTTGTCAATTTTGGGCAATTTTTGTTTACTATCTTCTCTTTCTTGGCGTTGTTTGCGTTTAAATGCACCACTGGGTTTCTTCTTTTTATCCATAATTTTAGTTTTCTAATTTATTTAAACAATACAATATTAGATTGTGCTCGAGTAGGTAGGTACTCACTGACGACGTTAAAAGTAAAATAAAAGGAAAGAGAAACACAATGATACGCTACAAGTGTCGTTGGGGAATCCCCGGATTTTTTTTTATCACCGTTAGTGTTACCACATTTAACGGTGGAGACCATGAACGATCTCCTGCCCGCGGACCTGAATTAATGTACCTACTGCAGGTGACTTGCATTTTTTCACGATATTTCGCGTTATACAATGAGCTGTAGCCGAAATCTATAGATTTGACACGATTTATTGACTTAACGGACATCAATATGAGTGGTAAAATCAAATAAAATTGAACCACTATATTGACCAGTACAAAAAAGTTTATTGACATTAGCTTACTTACTCCTGATACAGCATTAATTTTTTAACCGTTCTCGAAAAAAAAATCTTAACTCGAATTCACAATAAAACGCACATCGATGAATAATAAAACGCACATATCACTACCCGTCAAATTGACAACACTGCCAACCTACAGAAAGAATTTAGGGGAATTCCCTAGGCATAACTTTTGAATTTCTCTCAACTGAGTTGTCATGATTAAAGTGGGGTTGCAACCTGTCATATTTATTTTGAAAATGGGAGAAATTTCCAAAAGTTCAGTTCGATCGATATTTCTGGTAAGGATTCGAGGGCCCCCTGAGCTTGAGGGCCCCGGGGCACTGCCCCGCCTAGCCCCTAGGTAGCTACGCCACTGGCTAGAAAGTGCAAACAAAGTTGTGATCGCTTTTGTTATGTTTGTGGACAATTTATATTTACAAAAAAGAAAAGACATATAGTAGAATCGTTGAAAAGTGCATATCTTCATTATTTCGGATTTCCTGTGGCTAACCAAGAAAAAAACTGGGTTCCCCATGTGTTTTGTGAGAGCTGTAGAATCACTTTAACATACTGCAATGGTCATGCGGCGAAAACGTACACTTTTCATTTGGTACACCAATGTTGTGGAGGGAACCAAGTAATCACAAAAATGATTGTTACTTTTGTGTTACGAAGACTTCGGGTTTTAGTAGGAAAACTAAGTCGGGTATTGTGTATGCCGATGTACAATCTGTTGCATTCTAAAGACCTTCCATATAAAGACCTTGGTAGATCCAGAAGACATTATTTTGCCCCCGCTACACATAAAGTTGGGACTTATGAAAAATTTCGTTAAGGCATTAGACAAAAACAGTGATGCTTTCCACTACTTACAAAAGTTTTTTCCCTATATCACCGAAGCCAAACTTAAAGAGGGGGTATTTGACTGCCCACAAATACGCAAAATCATAAGTGATTCTAAGTTTGATACCCTTTTATCTATGAATGAAAGAGCTGCTTGGAATTCATTCAAAACTGTTATTAAGGACTTTTTAGGAAATAATAAAAGTGAAAACCATAAAGACATAGTCGCTGATTTATTACAAAATTATCATAAGATTGGTGTTAACATGTCATTAAAGATCCATTTCCTGCATTCCCACTTGGATTTTTTTCCGGAAAACTTAGGAAGTATGAGCGACGAGCAAGGAGAGCGTTTTCGCCAGGATTTAAAGGCTTTTGAAGATCGCGATCAAGGATATTGGGACGAAAATATGTTGGGAGACTACTGCTGGTCTATTTTAAGAGAAACCGATTCTGAAACCTATAAAAAAAAGTCCAAAATTAGTCATTTTTAGTTTATTTCTTATCCTTTTAGTCCATTTTCTTATTTTTTTTCTTTAATAAATAATTCTGAATGTGGACGTGATGGAATTTTTTAAACATTTTTCCTAGACTACCTTTAGATGGATAGATAAAATTCAACAACTTTCAGCTGGGGTATAAAAACCTTGTAAACTAGTGTAATCGAATCTTTGTAGATTCCCGCCCACACGTTAACACTGAAACGGTGTTGGTAAGAATGTGTTTTTGAAAGCTTGGGGTTTCGGTATGCCCAGTAATGTTCATTGTGGCTATTGAACACTCCAATGCGCGTAAAAAGGGATTCGTCTGTAAACAGAATGTTGGCGTCCGGATTAGCCAAAACCCACTCACAAAAATTTAACCGTGGTTGCCTGTCATCGTCACTGAGTTCCTGCACCTTTCTAAAATGGTAAGGATGCATGTCGGAGGTGTTCAAAATCTTCCATATGCAGTATTGACTAACATGGAAGTGTTCAGCTCCGTCCCGAGTACTTCTTCGAGGATCTTCTTCAAAGTAGTCCAACACGTGATCGTATAATTCCTGTGGGTATGGGGTTCTACCTCGTCCTTGAGCATGAGATGGTGTGAAAAATTGACCATAATCCAGCAATCGTTGCCAAGCTCCCAACATAGTCTGATGAGCGGGTTGTCTCGCATTTGGGTAGGTACAGTTCACGGTACATTCTCAGAGCCGCAGCTACATTTTCACCGGCGAGAATGTACGCTCGCACCATGTTCGCGTATTCCCTAAAGGAATATTGAAAAGCCATGATAAAAAAAATCTAACGATGCCGGGAGCGTAGGGCGCGCACGCATACACACACCTTATATCGAGGGCGTTTCGCGGCCGACTGAGGGGCGTTTTACGGAGTAAAAATGGTAGTTATATATTTCATATATTAATGATGACCTCACGTGTTTCATAGATATACTTACTATAATTGATGTCCCAGAATATATTGCTTCCATGGAATGACTTCTTTTGAATCTTGAATTGTACTGACCCCGCGAAATATTTTAACGATCAAATTCGAAAAGACAATAACTGCCAACACTCCACCACATCAAACGACGATATCGATATCGATCGCTGATTGGAAGACAGTAACAACCAATGAAAGGATTGCGCCATGACGCAGCAGCATGTGTTCCTAATATGTGCCTAAGAAAGAAATGAGCCAATAGACGGCGCTGACAGTAAAAAAAACTGTAATTGTTACTGAGCTATTGGCTTCAGCGTAATCATCAAATTTTGCATCATAATGGAAATTATCGTACAATCTGCGTACGATAGTAGTGTACCATGGTACATCGTACGTAGTTATGAAATTATCCCACATGTACGATAATTATCGTACGGTTCCGAACGCTGGGCGAGGGCCGAACGTGGCCGAGCGAGCCCGAGCTGGCTTGCGGAGCAAGCTGTGTGCGCGGTTGCCAAACTGTGCTGACACTCGTATTGGTTGGGCTCTAAGATGAAATAGTGCAAGTGATGTTTCTTATTCGTAATTTCATTAATAAAAGTTGACATTATCGTGAAGTATTATCCGATTGAAATAGGTTGGCATTTGCTGTAGTAGTATTATTAGGATTCAGATGGATATTTGAAATATGTCATGTATTTTAGGTATCCTTGACTTATTGTAAATTTCGGACGTTTTTTGGGAATTTTTGAACTTAACGTTTTATTATGTTTTTTTATGGAAATGTATTGTAAAGTAATGTTCGAAAATGGAGATTTTTTTTCTGTAGCAATTAAAATTTCACGGTGTATACGAGTATGTAGCATTAGAGGAAGCTCACTGTAAATGTTTCTCTAGTTTTTTATCGCCAGCAGATACTCGAAACCTTAAAAGCTCTCTGAAATTCCTTTCGTTCACAGTCACGTCGGATTCGTTAGAATCTCATGAATTTCAATTATAGGACGAAGTCGTTCCCTGTTTTCTTCCACCTTTTTGAGACGTTGTTGATGTACACGGATGATTACTTCCAGGTTAGTCTTATTGTAGGTATGAAAGAATGCTGTCCCCTGTTCTGCAGCTCGTTTATGACAAATATAATTAGCATGTATCTCCAAATCCCCATTCTGCCCTGCAATATCTTAAAAGTTTATCAACGGTTTTGTCACAAGCTTTTGCAAAGGCACAATTTTTTGACCTCCACCAACACCACCAGTTCCGAAAAAGGGGCAATATTTACAAAATAAACCTAGTTTAGCATGTGAAATCATAAATTAACCAAATGGTTTTGATATTATACTTTACGTAAATAATGTATAATTTTCATAACTGAATCGGAAAGACAAAGATACTCGGTTTACAAAGACAAAAAATAAAGAAAGACTTGTAAATAATAAAATAAGAGTGTATTTCTATCATTCAGTACAATAATGTTACATAAATAATGTCTTCATATTTTTTTTTTATGAATATTAATCGAAATCTGATTCCAAAGCTTCGATTCCAGATATATGGCTAGCATAATCGAAGTATGATTCTAAAACTTCTATTTCAGACATTTCACTAATGATTGTAAAATCTATATTTTCATTATTGCTATCTGATATAGAACTATCTTCTCCGCCAAGTTGAATTATAAATTCTTCCAAATTATTGTCTACAATGTGATCTTGTTCTTTATACTTATTTTCAATATTTTTAACATAAAAAAATAATAATAAAAATGGATTTTATTGTCGGTAGTCCTTTACATTGAGAATAGTGAAATCTTAAAAAAAAACACCAAGAGCAGCAGAAAATACTCTACATAAGGATATATTGTCTCCTTATTTCCTTTTACGATCAGGTTGCCACAATCACACATAGGGTACCTTATGGTCCCTGTGTCGTGTGATTGCGTCACCCGGCCAACACCACAACAGTTAAGTCTCTAAACTTTATAGTTAGGGTCATCTACTAAACTCAATTTATGGGTATTGTGCAACAGTGTGTAAATGTTGTGTTGTATTTATGTGTTGTGTGCATTGTGATTAAGATCATGGATATGTAAATTAATGAAATGGATATGTTATGAAATTATGGATGTGAAACTTGCATAATTTATTTATTTATAAATTTTTAATAAATTCACTGTTTCATTGTAATTTAAGGTTTTTAACCATTTACTATTCTTGATATTATATTTGTTTAAAAAGTATATACTCAAGTGCTTGCTTATCTGGTTATATATTTACATGTGGACCAATAATGTGAAAGTGACGTTTGGAAAACACAGTTCGATGTTTTTCAATATTGAAGACTAAGTCTTTCCGACGCTTATTTTCAATTAAGTTCTCATCAAAAGGGATAGAATTATGTGTGCGCAATATAACATTAAGAACAAAAAGCTGTCTCACTGTGAGCACTTGACTATCAGAATAAATCTTAGAGGTTGCATATAGATTTGGTTTCTTGTAGATAACCTTTAGTACTGCCCTCTGTGCCCTTTCAACTTGTAACATTGCAGTTTTATCAGCTCCACCCCAAACGGCTATACAATAAGTTAGGAGCGATTGACAGAGGGCGAGATATGTCATTTTTAGTGTACTAAGGTTTGCAACCTGTCGGAGAATTTTAAATATATAAATTAATTTTCTAACTTTAGAGGTTAAATTTTGGATATGTTTATGCCAATTTAATGTATTGTCTATAGTTACACCCAAGTATTTAATATCTGAGGTTCTACTCAAAGGCAGACAAGAGCAATCCCTAAGAGAGTCAGAACATTTATGGACTCGTATAGTAAACTTATCACAAGGTTGAGAGGATTTACGGTGAGAGTAAGTGAGGAATTTGGTCTTCGAAATGTTTAGTGTTAGCTTGTTATTTGCAAGCCAGTTGGTCACAACTTTCAGTGTACTTTCAGCCATCTGGCGACCTTCCTCCCAATATTTAGCGTGTATCAAAAGTGCAGTATCGTCTGCATATGTAGGGTAAAAGCCGGATAGTTGCCCCACTTTACGTAAAAGCTTAATTTTTCAAAAATATGAACTTTCTGAAAATTATTTAGTATATATCTTAAAACATGGGCCTTTTATCTTCTATAATAGCCTACTTTTGTACACATAATTAATAATGGTTTTGAATAAATGTTGTTTTATTTCACCTCTCAAAAGAGGGATAGTTGCCTACTATGGCAGATAGTAGCCTAGCGAGGAAAACGCTTCGGGGGATACTTGCCTCGTACGGGGATAGTAACCTCGGTATGATTTTTATCTTAGATAGAAGAAATTTATATCAATTAAAATAATCTTTATTATTTATTTAACATTCTTTATAATTTACTGAGATCTTTTATTAAGTACAATGTGAAATATTAATTAACATTATTAAATATTTTTCAGTTTTAATGATTTTAATTATAAAAATATTATTCAAACTTAAAGTTATGTAAGTTATTATAAAATATTAGCATTTATCTTAAGGCCTTAGGCCACTCTAGAGGCCGAAAAAAATAGGCTTTTTGGGAATTTTTTTTCAGAAATACTACAAAATAAATCGAGATAACAGAAACGTGATTTTATTATTCATATCAGTGACTGCTTACAATAATTTTTTTAAAACGATTTAGTGCAAAATGGCGGCTGCGCAGCGTTTTTGCGATGACGTCTCTTTTTTTTCGGGGTCCACGGCCGGACTAACAGCTCCTGTAACTTTTTAAATCATAATGAGCCAATGAATTTTTTTTATTATATATAATAACTGCTATAGAAGTACGTAGGATTTTTGCGATATATTGATTTTTGGCCAAATGGCGCCCTTCTAAAGTGGAAAGTGAAGAACTTGCCTAAAAAATTGTCAGATAATTGTTAATAACGAATGAACTACGCAATATAAAAAAAAATCCTACGTACTTCCATAGACAATGTATTTTTCAAGATATTTTCAAAATTTCAAGTTAATCGGTTGAAAATTGCCTGAGTTATGAGTCCGGCCAACTTGAAAAATGCAGTATTGAGATAAACGCGTTTGAAGTTTTGAGTAGTATAAAATCATGAATAATTTTACAATACCTTTAATCTGCGATGCCTGCACCATACAATTGGCCTTCCAGATTATCTTCCTGCTCTTGCATTTCTTTTCTGCTTGATCTTGAAGCGATTCTTGCCTCTTTTACCCGGTCGGACAGCGATCTTTCTGCAAGCTTTATGCGCTGTTTGTCGATCTCCAGGCACATTTCGTAGCTGTTCGGGCCGATTTCCAAGTTCATTGCCTCCATTACGTGCAAAATTGAAGCAAACCCGTCATTGAACACACAAACTGCAATATCCGTGGCTACATCCAAGATTGTTTTACCACTCGAAATGGATTTCGGGGCCAATGCCCACACAGTGGAATTGAAGCTTTCATTATTGTTTTGTGTGTAACCACCGATGCACCGAGTTAGAAGATCTTCACTGGTCAGTTCTTCATAGATTGGTTTGATAGCTTCATAGACTTGAATTGGAAGAGCTGACTTATGTTTGTAGTCAGCCAAAGTATTTGTAGCTTTAGCGCGTTGCCATGAGCACCATGAATCCTCTCCAATAGGACATTTGTCGTGCTGCGGTTTATCATCAGTAGATAATTTGTGATCCAGTGTAACCCATATACTGCTTCTCATGTTCTTAACTGAATCACTGTTTCTACGAATCGCTAATCCATAATAAATAGATAGCTCGTCTATAAGTTTCCCAGTCAATTTGCCCCTTCCACCGAGACCTTTTGTCTTCTTTTTCAACTTACGTAGTCGGGTGCCCATTCGCTTTTGCACGTGATCTATGCACTCTTTCTTGAGTACTGTGAAATCCTCATACGGCTTAGCATCTGTAATGCCTTTGAAAGTCTTAGAATCACCGTCACCAATATAGTGAGTATATTTGAGCTGGTGCAAAGTTTCAGAGCGGCGAAACATCTCAACAACTGCATCGACTTCCATTTTTCCTGCCGATCCATCGTGATTCACAGCGCATTCTTCTGCATGATTTTCTGCCCACTCCGCATATTCTTCGGTATCTTTTTTTTTAGCCCAATATTCACACGCCTTACAGTATTTTGATTTTACTACACAATCAACGATTTTTCCAGAGTTATAGCCAATAAGAGTCGTTATCCCATATAAAGACGTAAATCCACGTTTTCTCCACGAGCCATCGCCTGATACTACAATTCCATTTTCTCCATTTTCAATAGATACGGTTTTCTCTTCTTTCGCAGCTCTCATCATACTGTTCTTGCAAACTAGATTGGTTGCAGTGCTCATTTTTTTGACAACCTTATCGTAGAATGAGTGAAAGGTAGACCGAGGTAATTCCATGAATGCACAGAATTTTCTTATTCCGTGCCAACCAACTCCAAGCAATCGCATGGCAATTATGATTCTACGGTTGATTTCATAGCCTTTCTCAACAAGTGGACAACTCGGTATCTCAGTCTTTTCACAATTCTGACAGGACACTACTAGTTTGAATCCCAAACCACGCTTACTGCTTTCAGTAAATTTCACTTCCGATTGGCATATCTTACAAACGACAGCGTTCGAAATAGCCGAAAATACTGCGATAAAGTTAATGATACGATACCCAAACGCTGGATTCACTTCAATATCATACAAATCTTCCGATTGCTTCAGTTTTTTTGCCGATGTACTGGCATTCAAGTCGTCTGGTGCTTCTAACTCATGGCGATTCAATGGTCTTCTTCGAGATATTTTTGGTCTCTTTCTGGTGCAAAACGTCGTTTTTATTCCTTTCTTCTCACTGTACACCACTTTATCACTCATTGTAGAAACAATTTAATAATTATACAGGGAAAAAGAAGTGAAAATTCACAGAAGTATCGAGGAAAACAAGTGTTTGTCGACTAGCGTCCTTCTCAAATGCTTGGCTGTGCCTAACTAACTGAAAGAGACGTTCGACGCTCTAGTCCCCTAACGTACCTTCTCCCTAGCGCTCACAAAAGGAACTCGCTGCGGACCAGACGGCCTTGTACTAAAATTCGAAAACCGAGTACCTAAAGGTTTTTCCCGGCCATAATCTTTTGGGACATCATTTTTGAGGTCCTAGGGGACCACTTGGAATTAAAAAAAAATATCGATTTTTCGAAAATTCTAGGGTGGCCTAAGGCCTTAAGAATACAACAATTTGGTAATTAACTTTGGAATATTAACATTAATTTTTGCCAGCAGCTAAGGTTTCTAACTTTCCACATCTTTTACAATAGTTTTTGAATGTTGTACATGTTTCATGCAACCACATCTGACACAGCTCACATTGAATCCAATCTGATTTTGATTTAGTCAAATTATAATTCTCATAACATTCTACGCAATAATTATGAATTGAAACTTTTTTAGTCGTATTTACTATTGAATTAGCATTTTTGACTTTTAATATTTTTTGAGTGTCGCTTATCGATTTTTCGTCCTTGCTTCTTTTGATTGGAAGTCCTTTGGTGGCTTTCCCTTTAATCGTTTTTGAACTGAAGATATTTTCTTCACTTCCACTACTGTCAGAAGTGTCAAAAATGTAATCTTGTAATCTTCTCTTTCTTAATGTTTTCACTTTCATATCAATATATTTTTTAGTCTTTTTTTTGTTTTGCTGCAGCCCTTTTTTCTTCTTAATGCTTTTCTTCTCCCCAGCTGGTTTATTTGTCTCTGTGGTAATTTTAGTTTTCGTAATTTTATTTGTTTTCGTTATTTTCTCCGCTTTAGCCTTCTTCTGGACAATTTTATCGTTGGAGATTAAAATTTCTGCAGATTGCTTAGATCTTTTAGTTATGCTTAGCGGTATTCTTGGTATAGGAGATGCTTGATGTAAAAATTTAAATGGTGTTTCTTTTTCAAGATTTTGGTTTTGGGATTCATTTAAAGATATCAGCGATGGTAATGATACCGCAGTATTATCAAAGATATAATCTTCAATGTCGCGATCTTCTAAGGCTAAACAGTCTTGAGACAAATTTAATAGGCTTGAAGGCGGCCTCGGTGGCGTAAGATTTTGGTTCACGTTATTCTGCTCAGACTCATGTACGATAATTTCCAGATTATCAGCATTACTTGGAACTTTATATCCTGATGGAAGCAGTTTGTTTCGATGATGTAGACCTTGATTAGACTCGGATTCCGGTACGGTACAAATACCTGGTACTTGTTTGCTGAGGGATGACACTTGGCCTCTTTCATTTGACGCAAAACCTTGCTCAGAATCTTGTGAGTGCTTTCTTAACGCAGACACTCCGGAAACGCCTGGTACTTGATCATTTAGCGGATTAGATTCTCGTTCCTGCGCAAGTTTCCCCAACGCTAGATCTGATATAGCAAATTCAGCGTCGGATAGAGCATTTGGTTCGACTGGGTAGATTCCACTGCCACGAAAACCACTTATTGCATTGGCGGGGACAGCTGCTCGAATCCATGCCTTGGATATTAGCTGACCCGAGTTGTACCGATTCAATTTTTTTTGTGGATTGGTACGCATGAAATTATTTGTCTCAGTATTATAATATTTTTTAAATGGTCCGAATACTGATACATCTAATGGTTGCAAAGCTGAAGTAGAGTGACTAGGTAAACAAAGTAATATCACATCATTGTCCCGAGCAGTTTCTAGCATATTGACAGCACTTGAATGCGATGAATGACCATCCAAAATCAGTAATACCTTCCCTGGCGGTTTGCGTGGAATAAAATGTTCAGTCAGCCATTTATAAAAAAGATCTGCGGTAATAGATGCCGATTTCTTTTGCATGTAAACTTGAGAACCAAGCGGAAGTCCCTCTTCGAATTCTGGTTTCTTCTTTACGCCTTTAATAATCAGAACCGGTGGGAGAAAATTGCCAATAGCGTTACAACAAGCAACAACAGTAATTGTTTCTCCTTTTTCACCGAAAGTAACTGATTTAACTGCTTTAGTGCCTTTTTTAGCTAATACTTTACCAATTTTATTATTTAATTGGATACCGGTTTCATCCAAGTTAAATATTCTATCTGGCTTATCCAGCAAATTATTCTCAGTTAAAGTAGTTAATAAGAGTTTGAAAAAATTTGCAACTTCTGTTCTGTTGAGACCCTTCGCTCTTTGAATTGATATACCCTCAGCTTGTCTCAAAGCTATTTCAGGATTTCTTTCAAGAAAGCTTTTTAGCCATTGTGATCCAGCCATTTCATTCTCATTGTTGAAACTGTGTTTTAATTTCAACTTTTCGGCAAACTGATAAGCTAATTGGCGAATCACAATTCTGTCAGGAGGAAAACCGGCGTCTCCGAGCTTCAATATATGAGCTACCAGTCTTTTTTCATTTTTGAAGCCAAGAACAGGATATTTTCCTAGAAGTGACAAAAAATACAATTACGTTAGCTAAGAAGGTATGTAGATAGAATTTTGTATTTATACTGCTGAGTATACACCGTAAAATCAAAAATATACCTTGAGTTAGCAGTTGCTGGTTACTTGTTTCGTAGCGTCTTCTTAAAGTTCGAGAGGATATTCCGTACGTTCGAGAAATTTCATTGATACCTTTTTTCTTTTCTCTCAATTCTTCCAAAGCAAGGGTTAAGCTATCTTCGGTCCAGTTGATGTTACGTGGCACCACGCCTGGTTTTCGCTTATATTTGCGAGGCATTTTGATTATCTAGAATAAATATATAAAACCGTTAAGTACATATTTATTTCAATTACAACAAATTAGTCACAGTAAATTCGAAAAAACAACAAAAAAAACAAAATTCATCTTTGCTTGTTAAAAAATGTTTGGTTTCTGTAGGGGCAACTATCCGCAAAAGTAAGTAGGGCGACTATCCTTTTTGATGCGGATACTTGCCCTTTATATTTGCGAAATAAATAAAAATTATTTTGCAATAAAACATAATAAACAATGTAATTTAAACTCTAATGCATGCAAAGAAACAAAAAGTTGACTGAAACTACGATCAGTAATAAAAATATTCAATAAAAATTACTTACCAATATAAGTATAGCGCCTGTCAAAGTGTCGCCGCGGAAGATATTTGCTCACACGGACAAAACACGTACGACTATTCCGATGGCTCACGCGGCACTGAGGCCTGTGGGGGGTCACTACTTATTGTAGTAAAGCGCTAACACAAATTATATTCCTAACATAGTGTATTAAAAACCGGGGCAAGTATCCCCCCGAGGCAACTATCCGGCTTTTACCCTAAACATTTTACAGTTAGGTAGGCGAAGAAGACAAAAATCATTTATATTGATCAGAAACAAAGTTGGTCCGAGCACACTACCACTCTGATACACTCTAGAGCACACTCTGATACCATTTTTTTCCAATTTGTTTAAAAGAATGGGAACGGAAACAGTATCAAAAGCTTTAGACAGATCAAGAAAAATACCAATGCATTTTTCTTTCTTATCTATATTCCTGACGACATAATCAGTTAAAGCTGCTACTGCATCCTCAGTGGATTTATTTCTCCTAAAGCCAAATTGATTATCAGCTACTTGATTTTGAGACCCCAAAAAAACTAACTAATCGAGTGTTCAGAACTTTCTCTAGTATTTTAGACATAGCTGTAAGGACAGATATAGGTCTGTAGTTATTTACACTCTTCCCGTCCGCACCCTTGTATACAGGATAAACCAAGGCCTTCTTAAAAACCTTAGGAAAAATTCCACCAGATAATGAGAGGTTACATATATATGTTAGTAGTGGTGCAAGCTTTTTACTACATGATTTTAATATCGAAGTTGGAATATCATCCCATCCAACTGCACAATTATTGCGTAGTTTCAAAATAATTTTGTCCACTTCATCCACATCAACCGGAAGCATAGCAAAGGAATTACACGGCTGTACAATTTTTGTGTAAGGTTCGGGAGAGCACAAAGGGGAGTCATTAGCTGGAGGCACAATTTGATCAGCTAAGTTTTTCCCAACACTCACAAAGAACTGGTTAACTAGATTAACAGAAGTTATGGGATCAGTGGAAACTTTGAGACGCTCAGTAGTGTGCTCAGGAGCGCGATTCATATTTGTGATCCGTTTAATTGCATCCCAAGTTGCTTTCGGGTTATTCTTTCCGTTGTAAAGTAAATTTTTATGATAAGAGTTCTTACTTTTATGGAGTAAGTTATTTATAAAATTACGATAGCGTGTATAGGTGGTTTTGAGTACCAAATTACTTGGATCTCTTTTATGTTTAATGTGCAATTTATCACGATTACGGATGCATCTCAAGAGCCCTGGAGTTATCCATGGTTTAATAATTATATCCTTCTTTGGTAACTTAGTTATCTTAGAATGTTTATTAACGATTGCAGACAGCATGTACACTAACTGTTCAGCTGCACTATCTGCATTCGAAAACTTCATTACCGTAGTGAAATCCCACTCTATTCCACTCTATTTACATGATTACATGATTTATTACATGATCACACTCTATTCCAATCATCGCATGTTATAGATCCAAATGCTTCTATTAATCTTGGAATTACTTTTTTTTCTGCAACTTTTCTTTTAACTAGACTCCAAATTAACTCTATCGGATTTAGATCACAGTGATAGGAAAGGGTAACTTTTGTGTTATATGACTATTTTCATGAAGAATTCTATCAACCTCATAGATGGGCTTAGGTTTGTGTCTTTTCACAAGTTCTAATAAGGCAGCCTTGGTCATTTGACCTGTGAGTTCAATATCGTTGGTCACTAACCATTCTTTGATAGCATCTTCCCTTGAAGCAATTGGGGGTGCTTTATTTGTTTGTGTACAATGATAAGATCCGTTATCCACAATTACTACACTTGGCCCAGGACGATTAGGTATTAGTCATGTGGTAAGTCATTTCTTAAAATTTTCTTTGTTCATATCGTGATGGAAATCAGCATTATTATCGTTCGATTTGTATACTAGATGTGCATTAGGTATAAATCCCTCTTCAGTTCCTGCATGAACCACTATATAGCGTTCTCCAAAGGAAATGTCAGATGATGAACCAAGTTCATTGTCACTCTGTCAGTATTTTGATACTACTGTACTGTACTATTGTACAACCGGACTATTGAGCCTTTTAGTTCGGTGTTAACACTTCAATGGCTACTTCAGTAAAAGGACTCAAATAGGAAACTGTTCAAGAAAGTAAAAGTACACAAATAGAAAACTTGAAGTATTACACTGATACTGTTCTGTGGCTCGGTGCGGGTTGTCTGGGTCCCAAAAAGTGGATGTGCCCATGTATTGGCCATCCAGTTGTATCTCCGCGGAATCCAAATGTGCATAACTTAGCGCATGCTGTTGAAGTGGGGAAACGCTCCCAAAGACATTTATTTATTTATTTGAAAAGGAAATACAACAGGCTGAATAGCCCAAAAAATATATAAAATATAAATGAATATTGGTTGACATAGTAGTAGACTTAAAGTAGGAAATTATAATACAAAAGGATACCTTATTTAAATTCAAGTAAACAACTCAAAGCGGACTTGATTGCACCGATATTAAGATCCAACATTTCAATCGATAAATAATGATTTGCTAATCTAGTCAGTCTTGGTATCATAGAATCATATAAATATTTAGATCTACAGAAAAATTCTCGAAACAGATATACAAATCTCATATCTCGCTCGTTAACATAAGGTATAAATTTCGAATGTAATTCAACACATTTAATTTGTCGAGATATGATTTTGTATACATATAGCAAGTCGTTGAATTCTCGAACAGAGCGAAGAGATGGTAATTCTGTGAATATAGCAATTTCATTATAAACATGACTAAAAAAAGGACTTGGAAGTTTGAATTTAAAGGCAATATAAGAGAAAAATTTGTGTTGTACAGTTTCAATTCGACATATTAGAGCTTGCGTTTCTGGAGACCAAATCGGCGTGCAATACATCAATTTCGATTTAACTAAAGAGTTGTACAACATAACAATTGTTTTCACGGACTTAAATTGCGACGTTTGACGTTTGACAAAACCTAACATTTTCATAGCTTCATTTATAATATAATCAATATGGTTTGTAAAAGACATTCTTTCGTCTAAGATTATACCCAAATCTTTGATTAACGAAATTTTATCAATTGGTAAGTTCATTAACTGATAATCATAAACAAGTTCATTGTGACCTCTATTAAATCGCATTAATTTACATTTCTCAATATTAAGTAACAGTTTATTTGTCGTACACCAATCCAGTAACGCAGATAAGTCATTTTGTAATAATCGATTATCATTTTCGTTTTCAATTATTCTCCAAAATTTACAATCATCAGCATACAAAAGAAACGACGATTTAATAAAAACTGAGCTGATATCATTAATAAAAATATTGAACAAAACAGGCCCCAGGTGAGAACCTTGCGGGACTCCTGATGGAACGTTAATAATACGCGATTTATATTCTCTATATTTAACAACTTGTGATCTTCCCAGGAGGTAATCAGCAAACCATTTTATTGGTATACCACTAAGATTGATATTTGACAATTTATACAGTAACAGGTTAATATCAACTCTATCGAAGGCTTTGGAAAAGTCGGTGTATATAGATCTATTTGTTTACCTCTATTTAACGAGTTAATAATGCTATCGGTAAAAAGTGACAGATTACTGCATGTCGAGCGGCCACTAAAAAATCCATGTTGTTATGATATTATAATAGTTTCAATTTGTGGATGCAAATAATCGAGAATCAAACTTTCAAACGTCTTACTTATTCCGCAAAGTATACTTATTGGCCGATAATTTTTAACATTTGTTTGATCGCCTGTTTTAAAAATCGGTGTAACAAAACTTGTTTTCCATTTGTTTGGGAACGTACCAGTTAACAAAGATTGATTAAAAATAATTGATAAGGGAACAGCTAAAATTTGAGCACAGTTTTTGAGGATGAAGTCAGGAATCCCGTCAGGACCCGGGTTGAATTTGTCGCTTAATTTTGAGAGCTTATTCATTACAGAATCTTCAGTTACCACGAAAGTAACATCACGCGCTAAAATATCGTAAGCATCCGGTGTTATATCGACGGTAGGAGTGACATAGCATGACTCGAAATGATCGGCCAGTAAGTTGACAATATCCAAGTAGTTTGAAGCTGTTCTGTCATTCAAAGACATTATATTCGGAAGACCATAACTTGATTTTTTACTATCTACATATCTCCAGAAAGATTTAATATCTGCATAAATTGACTTCTCAAGATTATCGATCTTTTTGTTATTATTTTTACGCAATTGTTTTTTACATTCAGCACGTAATCTTGAGAATTCAATTCTATCAGCTATCAACCCTGTTGTTTGGAACCTGAAATGCGCTTGTTTCTTTAGACGGTGTAATTGTGTCAATTTTTTATCAAAAAAGCATGATTTTAAATTATTTATTTCATAGGTAATTTTCGGTATATGCTTCTCGAATAAGTTGTAAATAATAGAATAAAAATGTTCAATAGCTGCATCTGTAGAGTGTATATAAAATTGACCAATCGGTATGACCATGCAATAACCGCCTAATTCTAGCGTTGATCTGTGCTATGGCTCCGTCATCTATATTGGAGCTAGTATGTCTAGGCCTGCGATCGTGGAAGTTATGAGCACCTATAGTCCACGCTCCGGCAAGCTCGTCTTCATAACGCCCCTGTTCATCTCCGAGCAATCTGGGTGATTCAGGCACCGAAGATGCGATTTCAGCGGCCAGTGTCACGGCGAGTTGGTATGCCATTGATACACATAAGTTGCTTTCGATGTATTGCAAAGCCTTAACCATGTTTTGACAGGAAGCAGGATAGTGTGCCTCTGTAAACAATCCATATAGCTGGTCTTGTATGTTGACCCTGTGTTGGTTAAACGGATCGTGACCAGCAACGATACGTGCTCCTCTGTATACGGGTATCGGTTGAACCCCGGGCAGCAGAAAGTTGGTCCCCTGTGCATATATGTTCTCATCTAAAAGAACAAGGACCAAATTTCGAGGTCCTGGTATATCCACTTGATGTGCACAAGGCATGCCGGTTGAGTATACATTGTTCGGAACGCCGTTTACGCCAGTATGGGTAGCCTGTGAAATTATGGACATTTTTCCAGCCCATAGAGCGGTTGATGTAAAGGAGAGGAGGTATTCAAGTTGCCATGGCTGTCCCACCATATCGGAGCTAATTGGAACTGCTGTCCAGTCTGTGTCCATTCTTGACAACGGTATGCCATCCGGCCCGTCATCTGACATCCCTGGATCTAATTTCTTTAGGTGGGAAGCGTAACGGCCACAACTCTAACAGCAAGACGGCCAGCTGCGGGTGTTTGGTGCCATACATTGATCCTGTTACCTCTTGTTGCAATGTCCTGTCTTCTTAGGAACCTACGATCGAATGAGTCGAAGTACCACGCATCATTCGAGTTAGGGTATACGTAAAGTAGCCCCCTGAATGCAGTGGCAGTGTCGATGAAGGATGCGTTATACGAACCCGCATATGATACCAGTTCCTGTATAGCGGACATGTCTCTTGCTAGAACGCCTCTAGATGTAGGTAGATAAGGCTGTGTAGACGCGCGATCGTTATTAGATGCGTAGGATTCGATGGCAATCATTGCTTGGCTTTTGGGCGGTATAGTTGGTTTACACCCTTTAAAAGCCATAGCTACCGCACGCACAGTTCTGAATGGAATAACTGATGAATAATGGAATGGTGTTCCTCTTTGCTGGTGCGGCACCAGGATCTGCGTCCTCGACATCATCTCCGTGGCGTCCGTGGGCTACAACCGCGACCGCAGGTGGTGGTGCGTGTTCGTCGATGACACGTCCTTCGTCATACGCAAGCGCGATTGCGCGAGCTTGAGCTTCTGCGAGCACAGCCGATCGATAACACGCATTTCTAGGCAGAGATGTTAATGCTGCTCCTCGGGTAGTTATGTACCTACCTTGTGCTCGGAGGAGCTGCCTACGCTGAACGTTGTTGACACTAGATAGCATAGCTGTAACTTGATTTAGTGCTCCGTCAGCCAAGACTGACATTCGAGGCTCGGGTCGATGCTCGGCCACGCGCTCATTTTCGAGAGGGCGATAACCTATGTGTGTACTGTGATGATGGGTTTGTGTGTTCCAGGTTGTGATAGTTAATTCGCGTTTGCTTCCTCTCGCATGGGCATAGTCGGTCATTGTGGATAGATCTCCCAGCTTTGAATTAGAAGATCCAGACATTGGAAGAGGTGCCTGGAATGTTGATTTGAATAGGTCGGTGGTTAGGCCATCCGGCCTTATGGAAGCGTAGGCTTGCATGTTAACAGTTCTGTACTGTTGCCTGACAGATTTTACGCAACATAGCAGATTGCGTGTTTGAAAGGGAAACCTCCCTTAATTCGTTTCTTATGATTGTCACGTAGTCTTTTTTGTGTGTGAATAAAAGACTCCACTACTACATAGAGGTATATTTTAAAATAGTGAATAGATCCGGGATGGGTTCGATTCGCTCACGTCAGAAGTTATGACCCGGTCCAAAGAATGCCACTGCCCTGCGATAGCCTTCCAGTAGGTATTCCGCGGTAGGCCAGAACAGTCTCGCAGCTAGCAGCGAGCAGTAGGTAGGTGGTATATTCGCATAGGTGGCGAGCAGGTCACGTCCAAGTCGACTGCCGGGTAGGTGAGCCCCAGTAAGTAAGGGGATTCACATACACAGGACACTAGTAAGTCGGCACTAGACTCGCCAAAACCTTCAGTATCAGTTATTTTATAATTATTTATTTGTAGACGGAATGTTAGTCTACACAGATAGCCAACGTGGAGAGCCAATGACGCGGTACCTACCTGCGTTCGATTCGATGCATAAGGACCGGTTTTATAGTTCACTCCACGCGCAAACAATAGAATTGCAAAACATATAGTGCGCTCCGGCTTTGCTTTCGAATTAATATTTAATCTATATTTTCGTTATTTAAGTATGTACTTTAATGTAGTTTCGCTTAACTACTGACGTAGTGAAACGAAACCGTTACATGATGGTGATAACTATAAGAGTGGTAGCCAACGTTAGTGTCATCAATATGAGGTATAGTTTCCAGTCTTTTCGTGAACGTTGCGGTATTAGGTCGCTGCCTATATCGGATTGGGTGTCCATTTATATCTGTGTTTGTTTGTGTTTCGGTTTAATTTGAAACAACAACAATTCTTTCGTGTGGTTTACTTGAGCGTGTAAACGTACGCTTTGAGTCGATCTGTTCTCACATCCAACGGTTTCCTCGGTGGGTCCTCTCTGGTACAGCGACAGCGACAGCAACAGCAACAACTAGGATGGGCCCAAAAGATAGGGCAGCAAAGAGAAAAATAAAAAGCCCGCAAAGTAAAACCAGCCCGCAAAATGAATCGTTACAGGAGGACATCCCGACCCCGTACGACATCGATACGGACAAGGAAAACTACGATGATCCTTGTCCGGTCCTATTTGATACGCCGCAAGCTCAATTCCACACAGCGGGTGCTCTTCTGGAAAGTTCCGGCAATTTAAAAACAACACCAAAAGAAGGCTTGCTGAAGACGATGAGGGGCATGTATAAAATATTGCTATTATTCTACGAGTCGCGAATGCGGCTGCAGAAGGAGATAGATGAGTGGCACAAATCCGACTTACAGAGGTGCAAAAGTAATATAACACTACAGAACAAGAAACATAAACGAGCCAAACTGGCGAAGGGGACGCGGGCTCGGAGCCGACCGTACAGGAGGTTCTCGAAGAAGTAAGGGCCTTAAACCAAAAAGTAGATAAAATGACAAATATAAAAATAAATACCCAGGAACTTGGGATGATATTAAAGTCGGATGTTCGCGAGACAATAATGGAGGGATTAGGGGAATTCAAAGAGGGAAATAAGGAAAGGATTGACAGATTAACAGAAATGATAGAAAAACAAAGTGAAACTTCGGTAAAGGCCACATATGCGGGGGTAGTAGCTCGGGGCACCGGACCTGTACATCCGGTGGGACCTAGGCTGCACTCCGTAGTGGTCACATCAAGTAACGAAAACGATACGGGAGAGGAGGTGCTGGATCAGGTAAGGAAAGCTGTGGATGCGAAGGAGGGATGGGTTCATGTATAAAAGGTACGGAAGGCCAAGGATAGGAAGGTGATCATGGGATTTAATACAAGGGAAGATAGAAGAAAAATAAAAGAGAGAATTGAGAAAACGAAAGGCAACCTCGTCGTCGAGGAGCTTGAAAACAAGGACCCGCTTCTGGTCCTTAAGGACGTCCTTAAAATGAATACCGACGAAGACGTCCTTAAGGCGATGAGGAACCAGAAATCCCCACATCAACCATATAGTAGTAAGTACATCCCCGGCCGTCTGGAAACGGGCAACGGAAGCGGGAACACTGCACATCGACCTACAACGTATAAGGGTCGAGGACCAATCCCCTTTGGTGCAGTGTTCCCGATGCCTTGGATACGGCCACAGCAAGCGCTTCTGTGTGGAGGCTGTAGACTCGTGTAGCCACTGCGGAGGCCCGCACCTGAAATTTCAGTGCGCGGAATGGCACGCGGCTGAGAAACCTTCGTGCCGGAATTGTGCGAAGGCAAAAATGGACCGTCAGGACCATAATGCCTTCAGCAACGAATGTCCGGTGCGGAAAAGGTGGGACACACTGGCCAGATCAACCGTGGCCTACAACTAGCGCGCAGTGCGAGAGCCTCACAAGCTTGGACCGCCGCACAGTGGGACAGAACCGTGCGTACCGTCTCAAAAATCTATAACTTTTTTGTTGATTGAAGTAAATCGCTGAAATTTGGTATGTAGTGTCTCCAGAGTACATACAATCCAATAATGAATGTATCATTGTCAAATGTTTAATAAATAATATAAAATAAAATAAAACAAAATAAAAATGTATTATTTTAATATTAAACCATGGTTTGGTTAACTTATTGAATTATAATTTTACAGTTTTATGATATTAATAAACCTATTTTATGTTATTTTATATTACATATGAATCTTACATTTAAATAAATGACAAATATATAATAACCCACTCCAAAAATATGTTTTACAAATAATGTACGAAATTATTTCGATTTAAATAGCTAAGAGGTTCTTAGCTTCCTCTAACAATTTCTTGGATATAGTGACTGATGGTTTTCTGATACTTGATATATAAGGATCTGACGTAAATAGAAGACCATGAAATACGTCTTCGTTTGTTGCGGACCTAGAGCATTTTCTAGCATGATGCAATCTGAATTTTTTGTAATCTTTATTACGCGATTCTTGGGCATCCTCAGATAAATGACCAATGGGCAGAACAGCAAAATGTCTTATTATACTTTCCCCATGTATTAAGATTTTATGTACTGAAGAAGGCATATTATACCACATATATTTTGTTACGTACAGTTGTGCGGTTGCACGAGTATATTCACCAAATTTTTCTGGATTTACAGCAATACCGGATGCCATGGTTTGCAGAATAACATAGAACCTTTTAATAAGTTCCTCGTCAACCCCTGTAATTTCTGAAGCGCAGTAGTAGTTCTCAAAAAAACGCCGAGCTGTATTGCCGTCATTACTGTTTCCACTTCCTTGTCGGGGCTTATCAACGTGCAATCCCATCCGGCTTCGAAACAAACTTTGTACAAGCTTTTTCTTGTCTTCTTTACTTTTTTTATCTTCCGAAGTTCTCGCAGCCCATTTTTGAAATGAAAGGTTATATGAAATATGTAAAATTAGCTTCATGCACCTGATCCACGCGTGTAACGTAGACAAACCGTATTCGTAAGCATTTATATTATCTGGCTTTGATGCAATCTTCTCCAAATTATTCATTTCACTTGGCTTAGCCCCACACACTGTACATACAGCTCCAGAACTTGTGTCAGTAAGAACTTGTGTAACTTTTCCATCCACCATAGTTAGAAATAGATCGTGACTTATTTCAATTACCTGCGTCTCCTTGTGTATCTTTGATGTTTGCAAATTATTAATTTGACCCCGAATATCACCAACCACTGATCGGGTTTTCTCGGGCGTTTCTTTTGCAAGTTCCATCAGGATTGGTCGGCAATAACGAATAGAAGAACAAGCCGGATTTTGCCAAATTATCTCATGTGTTTCTGTGTCAGTCAGCTTTATTGGTACCAAAGACGCTATAAATAAGTTTGTATCTGAGACTAAGTCACTCTCATCTGTTAAAACTTGTTTATATTCGCTTTGCCCCGATGAACCATCACATCCCCACTTGGTAAACAATTTAAGAGATTTTCTTCTTGGGTTGTAAACGTTTTCAATCTTTAAGATGCGAGCACAAGTGTGATCCAGCAAATCTTGTAGATTTACTTTAGCACTTATATCGGTTATTTGAATGCTGGATAGTGGAGGATAACACAGTTTTTTGGCGTTCGTCAGTATATTATATGATGGCAATATGTCGAAGTTTTTGTTAATCAAACTTGCTCGAAGAAATCCGTATTGTGATTTCGAAAGATCTAAATCTGCAAACATACTTAAAGCTTCATCCACCGTAAAATCTGTTCCATTGCGACTTTCATGCAATAATTTTTCCTTCATGATCCTTTTTTCATTTCTTTCACAATTCCGCATCATTGAAACAACAGTAGCTTCTTCGATTTCTCCTTCAGCCCGCAATCCTTGAACGTATGCATTATGTATATACTCGAGTCCATATTCTTGTACCAATTCCATATTCTTTCTTTTTTTCGATTTCTCTGATAGATCTTCATAAGACTTTGGTAGACGTCCACGTTTTTCAGATGTTGTAGGTGTAATATCCATCGGTGCTTCTTCGAATTGTACCTTAAATTCACCGTCTAACCACGATATATTATTACTAAAGAAACGTTCTTTAGTTCGGTTAGATTTGGTCCACCGATCGTTAAACGCTGTTATAAGCGTTTTTTGAATACGTTTCACAATTAATTCACTTTTTTCAGACGACAAATGGTGGTGTTGTTCTAAGTATTTTTGAATATCTTCTGATTTTGTTCCATGGCCAATAAAAAATTCGCATAATACTCGTCGAGGCACAACAAATTCACTCATTTTGTTTTTATTTTTAACTACTTTTTTTTTACCGAGGTTGGTGAAGACTATATTATGTTAAAGCACACTAAAGTACTGGTAAATGACAACGTAAATCAATAACTTTTATACTGAAATTTCGTGTGAAAAAATATTACTATCTAGTGTCATTATCAAGTTCCTAACCACTATCTATGAAGGTGGTTAGTAGTAGGTAGGTACTGATAATGTACACTAACAACTATAACTAGATACCACTTGCTCCCTTTTCCTTCACCGCGATAGAGAAATACATAAACTATATGAGAAACATGTAATTCACACAGTGATAACAAAACATTAACCACATCTGACCGCACGATAAAAAAAATATACTACATACTAATACATTACCCAAAACTCCCACTTTACCTAAAGATTGAGTAAATAGATAATATTGTTTAAGAAAAAAAGGTCAAAAGTGATCTAAATATCCAAAAATCTCATTAATCAGAACTAAAATAATTTTTGGAATATTTTGTATTTTCTCCCCATTAGCCATTTTTAGTTTCATTTCAAGGGGGGCAGATTCGGGCACTCAATTTTTTTTGCCCTAGCTTTAACATTAGCTGCTCTATACGATGCTATCAAAATTACGACATGGGCAGACACCGCTAACTGTCAAAAGTCTATGCAAAGTTTCTAATAAGGATAGAATATTAGGTCCTGAAATAAAAATTCTTTACCTCCCCAGGTTTCACATAATGGTTCACTTAAATTATTTTTAAATAGAGTACTTCATCACCATTCTAACCATATATCACACTTACAAATTTGCTGGTAAAGTAATGCAAATATGACCATGTAAACTGGTGGAATTGTGTTCTACATAATTGACATAATTTTGAGCGTCAACTTGCAAGCCTTATTCTAATACAAAAAATGAGAAATAGTGTATTTCAACTGCTATATAATATGCATTGAACATTCAGTTAGACATATGCATTAACAAAATATTCAATATAGAACATTACGAAAAGCTATTTTTGAGACGGTACGCACGGTTCTGTCCCACTGTGCGCCGCGGCATAATTCTTGCAATACAAACGGGTTCAAATAGCAGAAAATTAAATCGTGTTCGGTTTCGTGAGAAAAAGAATCGACTTGAAGGTAGAAATCGGAAAACACCAAGAAGGCAAATTGGATCCAGTTTCATAAGAAACTGGATCAATTACAGCTGAAAACGGAACACTTTAACAGACAACAACACTGCCGATTTCACCGTGCCGCAGCGGCTCCAAAAAACTAGCAAATAAAACGAGGAGACCATAACCAGAAGTCGATTTGTGTGGCGCTGCAGCGCCACACAAATCGGAAGTTTTTGAGGGTGGCTGGGGATGTTTGTACACTGGAAGGATCTAACAGGAAGAAAGAAAAGGCTAAATGGCAGGAAATAGATAGAAAGAGAAAAGAAAGAAAATGAAAGAGGAGCGACACTAAATATTAACAATGGACAGTATATGTACGTATACAAAATATACAAATGGGGTAATGACGACACATACGTAAATAATATGTAGAATAAGTTGAACATATATATATATATAATATAATAACTGCAATATAAAATATGACAAACCGTGCAATATAAAATAGCATAAGTTTTAAAATAGATATAATTAATGTATAATAGTGTGAAACACTAAGAGCAATGACAAGGAAACAAAACTGCTAACTGACAGAAGAATTATAGTAAATAGAACGGAGACAATAAAGAAAATGATAAATAGAAACAGTAACAAGAAAAACGCATAGTATCAGTGTTATACTGTATAAATACTAGAGATTAATATACGGTAATGAAAACAGAAGAAAATAGATAGACACAAAATTGGCAAGAAATTGAGTAACCGAATGAAAAATGGAAATATAATGGAAGAAACAGACTCTGATTCATGTTAGTGGTTACACGAAATGGCAAATCAAGGTTTTTAGCCGGTAAGAGTCCGGCACTACCTGGGGCCCCCATTCCCAGGTGTCCATGAGGATTTTTCCTTGATTTGTCAGAAAAAAAAAAAAAAAAATAGAAAACTTTTATTTATGAATGATAAGTACAAAAATAATGACAAACTTCTGCTATCTATTTCTTCCAATACACCAAGCATTCAACAAAAAATAAATTAACTTCTATTTTTCCAACACATTAAATATACATAAATATATATAGGTATAGCAGTTATTTTTTAGAAAGTGCAAACTTCTATTTTATCCAACACGCCCTATTTTAAATGGGTACTCCGGCAGGGCGTTAAGTGGCTGTCCTATCAAGAAATGACCTGGAGTTAGAGCCTCCAAGTCGTTAGGATCTGACGAGAGCGGACACAAAGGGCGCGAGTTGAGGACGGCCTCAATTTTACAAAATACCGTTACTAGTTCCTCAAACGTTAATACCGTTTCGCCGATAACGCGCCTTAGGTGAGTTTTGGCTGATTTCACGGCTGCTTCAAAAATACCTCCCCAATAGGGGCAGCTAGGAGGATTAAACTGCCAGGTGATGCCCCGGCAAGATAGGGACATTCCAAGATCTACCTGGTTAGCCTCTAAAAACTTATATATATCCTTAAGGTAGTGGTCAGTACCCCGATAGTTGGTTCCGCAATCAGATCGAATTAACGCTGGAAGTCCGCGCCGGCTAACAAATCTACTAAATGTGGCAACAAATGCCTCCGTACTAAGAGCGGAAACTACTTCCAGGTGAACAGCCTTGGTTGACAGACACACAAAGACGCACAAATACGCTTTCTCTATCTTCGCTTTTCGAAGTCGCGACGTCTTGATCATGAAATCGGCAAACGCCCGGCAAAATCGGTGCCAACTCCGGCAAAGGGTCTGGTCTGGAAAAAAAACCTTTTTATTTCAACCCTGGTCCGAGGTAAGCTACTTCGCACCTTAGCAATTCGCACTTATCGGTTTGGACTTTGTGTTCGTACCTTTTGAATCTAGAGAATAATACCTATTGACTCTCTTTTGTTGATGCTCTTTTGGTTGTCCATTTTTGTGACATACGAGCAATATTTTCAATGACGACATTTTCCACCGAATCACATTCACTTACCGAGTTATTTCTCAGATTATAACGCCTGCGTTTTTTTGGCAAATGGACAATCTCATCTTCACTCTCCGAATTACATTTTTTATCCAAAGAAGATTAGATTCTCTTTATCCAAAACACTGGCTTCCAATAAATCAATTTCCGTAAATCTGCTTGTGTAAAAAGCAAGTCCTCTATATCTAACTCACACAAAACATTGTTATTCATGTTTGCACAAAACAATAAAGTAAGCAATACTCCAAACAGAATTGGCCGCCATGAGTTAGAACAAAAACATAACACGTGTTTCGTTGTAGCGTTCGCAGGCGACTGAGGGACGGATGCCCGGGGAAGTGACCACTCCGGCGTCTTGGTAACCAAAAATGACTTCTACTTACGAGCGCCATGTAGGTGACCCCATAGTTTTTTTTTTGAGATTTTATGAACCCCTCTAATCCCAAAATTAATTAATATATTTTTACTGATTTTTGTCATTTTCACTACGGCGTTTAACGTGTTAAAAGCTGTTTTGGGAATATCTATCGGATGTACACTGGATCGCAAAAATTCCGGGTCGCTAATAAATGGCTTGATAGTTTCTTAAATACATAAGACTAATTTGCGAAACTATAGTATATTGTAGATGACTGATTAATATATATAAATAAATGTGTAACACGTTCTGTACACTATATAACTTTAATTAAATACTAAAAAATAAGAAAATTTCGCTTCTAACTTACGACAACAAAAATACACTTCGCGTAAATCTTAAAAAATATAAGTTTTTTTGTCAATTTAATATTTTGTATTTCCTCCACGAGCCCGTATCACTTCAATAAGACGATGTGGCATGCTGTAAACCAAATTTTTAATACGATTTTGGTTATGTTTGCCCATTCTTCCACTAGCGCATTCTTTAACTCGTGTAAGGTAACGGGAGCAGGAGAGCGTTGTCTCACGCATCTCCCGAGCTCGTCCCATGCATGTTCTATGGGATTTAAGTCTGGGCTGCGAGCTGGCCACTCCATGCAGGTAATACCGACGTCTTGAATATACATATTGACCAAATGAGCAGTATGTGGTCGCGCATTATCGTGCATAAGAATGGAAATTGCACCCATATTCACTAAGAATGGACCAGCATGCTCATTTAAAATCTCTCCTACGTATCTGACAGTAGTCAGAGAACCGTTTTCTATGATCACTAACTCCGTGCGATCCTCTGAAGATATCCCAGCCCAAACCATTATTGATCCTCCACCAAATGGCACCTTTTCTTCAAAACACGCTTGATGATACCGTTCTCCTGGCCGTCTAAATACTCTTCGTCTCCCGTCGTGCGTAAATAAACAAAATCTGGACTCATCGGAAAACATAACCTTGGACCAATCTTCATCTGTCCATCGGATGTGTTCTCGAGCAAACCGTAACCTGGCAACTCGATGTTCTCTGAGTAGTTTGGGGCCGTTTGCTGGTCTATAAGGCTTTATATCAGCTTCACGAAGACGTCGCAGAATCGTATTAGAGCTCACATTGTTATGGTGAATTTCTTGTGGTGAATGATGTGATTTACTTGAACTGTAAAGTTACTGTTGATGATAGCTACCAAACATAAGCGACATACTAGATAAATCAGAACATGCACAATACTTTACAACATTAGATCTTGCGTCAGGATTTCATCAACTTCAAGTAAACTGGATCGCAAAAATTCCGGGTCGCTAATAAAAACCGTGATATCTCCATAAAGGGGGTAGCGGGTTAAGAGGGGTCTGGCGGCCCCCAAAAGGTTTGATACAAACGACCCAAAAATCTTAGGGTTGAGAAAAAAAAAATTTAAGATTTTTTCCGACCCCATGGATCCTCAGAAAAACCCCATACACGAGAAAAATGTGTTTTTTCGATATTTTAATTTTTTTCGAGCATTTAAATCAAGTTTTAAGCGGTTTCAATGCAACTAAAAATTTGTTTCGGATGTGTAGAGGTTCCCTGAATTGTTCTAAATTTTACTGTAAAGTTAAATCATGTGATATATAGCTTTAAATCCAAAAAAATCGTTAAAAATCGAGATTTTTTTTAAACAAGTCCATGGTATTTTCGTGCAGATTCAATCAAAAATAACGGCCTAACTATGGTTGAAAGATACACTCTTACTCTACAAAATGCCGCTAAGTGGACTCAATTTGGTTGATTGTAGTCTGCGATAACTGAATTTGAGTAAAACGCGATTTTTAAAAGTATGCGATTTTGGCCTTTAAAAAAATCACAATTTAATTAAACAAAAAAGCACTAAAAATAATGTTCATATAGGGGTATTTGAGGTCGCTGAACAAGAATTTGATGTCAAAAACATGTTTTGACATTTGACAGCTGTAAAAATGCTGTCAACAAGGAATAAAAATGTTATATTTTCAATTTTTTAAATAAATGATCAACATATGCTTTTACTATTGGTTTTTGAGGTCGCTAATTATAAATTCAATACTTAAAACATGTTTTGGCAATTGACAGCTGTCAAAAATGCTGTCAACTAAAAACGAAGAATTCATTTTTTTTCAATTTTTTTTGAATGCACGGATAATGGTATTTATCTAAGACTTTTGAGGTAATTATAATCATGAATTTGAAGTTTATAATATACGTTGATAAATGACAGGTGTCAAAAATGCTGTCAACAAGTATAAAAATTTTAATTTTTTTACCATGCAAAACAACAACAAAAATTGTTACGAATAAGAAAACAGGTGTTTTGAAAGTCCTCATTTTTTTAACATGCCAAAAACGCCAATTTATTCATAACAATATTTAATAAATAAACAAAGAGATACATATAATTGCTACAATATAACATAAATTGTTAATCTTCGTCGCTGTCTTCGTTTATAACTGGTTCGACTCTTTCAACGTGGAACAGATTTGTCAGAATTTGAGCTGGACGGATGATTTTCGACAAATATCGCGCATGACTCAAAAAGTAAATGATTGTTGCAACGTGTGCACAACATCCAACAGTTCGAAGTCCATTCGCACAATCGCAGACGTACTCTTTTATACCGCAAGTCCGATTGTATTAGGAGTGTAATGAACGTAACATTTGTACACTTTTCTATTTATATGTCGACTTGACTTCACATCTCAAAATGGAATTATTTTCTAATAAGAATTTCATGTTGAGAAGTCCGTCTTCGGTATATATTTCTGCTAAGTAAGAAACAGTCAGCGACAATTGATAAGAACCTGTAAAAAGGATCTTCAACTCTTTTTCTGTCATTTCAGGAAAGTCTGATACATCGTCTGATGTTAATGGTTTGAAGATCTTTTTTTTTCTGTTCCAGTTCTCTTCCTCCACTACTTTCGCTAAAGAATTATCAACGTCTTTTTTCAACAACATTTGCTCGGCGATTTCATCTTGTAAATCGGTATCATAATTCAGTCTTTTGCCAAACTCATTAACCAAAAAATTAGCTACTTTGCAATAAAGCATCGCTGATGTCAACATATTGTTGTTGAATTGATTATGCAACAATTTGAATTTAGTACCAATAATACCATGAACAGCCTCTACCACCCACCTCAATTTCGTTACAAATCGACTTTCGTTCGCTTCTATTGTTGGCAGTTGTTTTCTTTTCCCTTTCAATGCTGGCATCAACACAACAAACCCTTCAGATTCTAACCAATCTTTGACGTCTCTAAAACCTCTATCAAGTATAAAAACATCACCTTTTTTGAGAATTGATCTCAAGCCGTTTGGATCTTCAAGTACTTTTTTCATAATCGCCGCATCATTTAAGGTTCCCTCGTATGGCCCGTAAACATCAATTACATATCCATCTGTAGTACAAACTGTGAATGGTTTACAGTGGACATTTTTTTTGTCCGGAATATGATTTTTTTTGGTAACAATTATTACTACTTTTTTGGTGTCGAAGATATGATCCGTCAGCAATCATAATCAAACGATCCTCAAATCCGTGTAATTTTTTCACATAAGATGATGTGTGATTAGCTATCAAATCTTCGCGAGAACAAGCTTGCGCTCCTAAACGAACTGGAAGAACGTCTTTTTGAAACGCATTCAAAACTGATTCGCAATAATCCGATACATTTTGTTCGTACTTAATATCAAAAATTGACGCAGTTATACTGTTGGAATTTCCTGTTCTCAATTTGAAAAGAAAAACAAAAAGAGCTTGATTAACGCTGCGATTTCCAGAATTCCGCATAGAGACACAAGTTTTTTAAAATGTTGATTTGTGCAACTGTGAAACCAGTCAATGATTTTATGCGTTCGTCAGATAAGTTGTTGTCATCTACTCTGTCTAATATACTATTATTACAATTTTTAGATAGTGTTTAAAAATAATGCCAACTCGTCAGAGTCAATAGTACACGTACTCGAAACAATATTCAATTTCGGAATTTCATCAACGTAGAAGCGATCATTGATGACATGTTCAGGGCAGCAACGATTGCCTGTCGGAATAAAAATTCTTGAACTTATGAATACCTGTAATCGAGCCTTGAACGGAACGACGATATAGTTTTTAGCCGGAACAAGACAAACGCAGCAATATTTGTGAGTCGCGACAACACTCTTGAACGGCATCTCAATTGTTTCTCGGTGAGTCGGGTCTCTTACACGCACACCGAAAGATGGGTCACCAAAAGACTGCGATGACAGCGATTCCGAAGTTGTTGTTTGAGTTGACAAGTTCGAGAGTTGTGATAATTGTCTTTCCACGCGATCACCATCTTGCGGAAGAGTTTCGTGATGACCGTGGCTCGTCGATGGTATATTCGGATCCTCGAGACGGCCCTCTAGTGGAGGGATTTCATGATGATCGTGGCTCGTTGATGGTGGATTCGGATCCACAGCCATCAGCATCTCAGCATCGGCATCTGGGGGCGGAGTTACATGATGATCGTGGCTCAACGTGGATAGATCCGGAACCGCTCCGACTGGACGAGTTGAACGACGACATTTTCCGCACAGAATGTTTCCTACATCCACTTTTTTGTCCAGCTCAACCGAAAACAAGTTGGCTTCGATTTCTGAAGCAATGACTTTTTTTTGTCCGGTGTCGTATCGCAACAGTTGGTCGCATTTTATGCATCTTTCATCATTTGGAAATTTTCTTTTTTTTGTTGGCATCTTTGTTTTAGCTGAAAAAAATTTCAAAAAATTAATATCTTAGAGAAAATCTAACTAGCATAATGCTAACTTCGTAAAAAAATTACGATAAACGCCTGTGATAAATGCGCGACAGCTCGACGAAAAACGTGTACTCACAGCAATAAACGCACAACAACGCGACAGACCACGCGCGACAATGCGGCCGTAAACGCGCGACAACGCGGCGATAAATGGGCGACAACGCGGCAGTAAATGCGTAAATTCATAGCGATAAACGCGCGAGAATGCGGCGGTAAACGTGCGACAACGCGGCTGTAAACGCGCGATAACGCGACGGTAACAGGCGACAACGCGGCAATAAACGCGCGACAACCCGACGGAACACGCGCGATAACGCGGCGGTAAACGCGTGTATTCACTCCAATAAACGCGCGACAATACGGCGAGAAACACGCGACAATGCGACGGAACACGCACGACAACGCGGCCGTAAATGCGCGACAACGTGGCGATAATCGCGCGACAGCGCAACAGAACATGCGCGACAATGAGGCGGTAAACACGCGACAATGCGACAGATAACGCGTTATTTCTTGTTAGTTTTGTTTATTAACGTATAACAATTTTTGATCGAAAGCACAATTTTGACGGTAACTGATTTAAGTTATTTATTTGAAATGATAGATTTTTTTGTTTTACAGTGTTTCAAAAGACTCACCTAGTAACAGCTTTTACACCTCTTGCCGTCCTTCGGATTCGTTAGACCCGGTTAAAAAATATATAAAAAGGCAGATTAAACATTAAATAATTGGGAATTTGAAAAAAAAAATTATTGATTTTTTTTATGTATTTTAAAACTTTATTATGAATAATATTAATATTTAATGAGAAAAACTTAAAAAAAAATTGTTTTCAATTAATTATAAACAATTAAAAATTGATCAAATTTTAAAAAAAATCACGTGACTATGAACGCGCCACGATTAGTCACCATAGTTGTGACGTCATAATGTTAAAGCTATTTTAGAACAGTACAGCGTTTACGGTTATTACACGTGAATTGACAAAAATATTGAAAATTTACTGCTAAAAAACGATTTGTTAGTTAATTCCGATTAGCTATGTGTGATAAAGGATTTATAAAGGCAAAGTCTGATAATATTCCTGATGTTGATATATTTATGATAACCAATTTTTTAAAAATTGACGTTCGGTTCAATTCTGCTGAAGTTCGAGGTGCCAAGGCATCAAGGTAAGTCTGTTAAAAAATAATATTATAAATGAAAATATTTAAGTATTTATTCTCCATTATATTAAATATAATTATTTATTGCATTAATTGTAGAGCATCACGTGAGAGTTACGGCGACAAAGCTATAGGTTATGTTCAACTTAGTCGTAAGAATGGTATTTGTATCGTAAAAGGACGGGTATGTCCAGAACATCGAGTTCGGAGTAAAGCTTATTCAGTTACTTTAACTATTAATGAAAAGTCAAGAAAAATTCAGGATGTTCAATGCCATGACTGCGCAGCTTCAGCAGGTAATTTATACTTCTATTACACTCAAGTTGATTGATGTTATAAACAATAATAATCTTCTATATTGTGTGTACAGGTGGTTGCAAACATGCATTAGCATTACTTATGTGGACCCATCGCAGAAGTGAAGATCCGACACCAACAGAAGTAGCTTGCTATTGGAAAAAATCTCGATTATCAGGCATTGGTACAGTTATAAAATATATTGAAGCAGAAAAACTGACAAAAAAAACCTCTGCTACTCCTGATGATAATTTGCCGGATAATAGTACATTTTTACAAGAAGTGATTCAATTTGCCAAAAATCAACAAATAAATTCTCAAATTGGGCAATTAAATTTTGATTAAGAATCCAAAAAAGCTTACAATTTATCGTTACATCGACTTATTTTTGATTTTAATCAAAGTACTGATTTGCGAGTTGAGAAATTTTTGGAATTTGCTAAAACTAAAATGGTAGAAGCTGTGTGTGAAGAAGCTGAACAGCTATCCAAGCAGCAAAGTGAATGTGCAATTTGGCATGAACTTCGTTATGGACGTATTACTGCATCAAAATTTTATGAAGCTGCTCATTGTAAAACTGATAATGGTTCACTAGTTCAACAAATCATTGGTGCGAGTAAAGTTCATGAGACAAGTGCTATGACACGAGGAAAAGAATTGGAAAAAGACGTAATCGAAATTCTTGAGAAAGAATTAAGAGTACCAATAACGCGTCCGGGAATGTATCTTGTACCTAGTCATCCGGTTTTTGCAGCATCTCCTGATGGAATGACTAGCAATGCCATTGTTGAAGTAAAATGTCCCTCCACTCAAAAATCATTGGATACTTTTTTACCAAAAGGTAAAGTCAGCTTGAAGTGTAATGCACAAATGCAACTACAGATGTTATTGACTGGTAAAAAAGAAGGTATCTTTTGTGTTGCTGATCCAAATTTTGAAGAAAATGAAACTATTTATATTAAAAAATTAAAATATGATAATGCACATACACAAGCTCTAATTAAAAAAAGTCTAGTATTTTGGTCCAAAAATATATTTCCAAAACTATTAAAATCTGTACAAACTTGAAGCGTGCAGTAATCTTATTAATCGTTATATTTTGATGTTGTTTTATAAGTGCAATAAATAATAAATATATTAGCTTAGATAAAACATACACCTAATAATTTATTTTATAATACAAATACTCTTAAGCTTAAGTAGAAATTATAGGCGCTTGTAAATTCACTAGTGCTGCAGCAATGACAACAATATAGTCTGTTAAAGGTAACATATTATGATTAACAACCGCATGAGGTTTTAGAAAATCAAACTCTCTCATTCTTCCGATGACGCGTTCTATATGAATACGTAGAGCAGCGATTCGTTTGCCTTGTAAGACGTCAGATTGTGTTAATTTTACTCCAGAAGTAACTGAAGGTGGTCGAATTAATTCAATATTTTTATCGTCAAGAAGTGAAACAATGTTTTTGAATCCTCGATCGGCCATGACAGCACAAGCTTCGGGTAGCTCTTCTAATAATCCGCTTTCTTGAAATAATAACTCATCTGAAATTCGACCTCCAAATCCTTTTGATATGAAATTTATAAAACCATCTGGTGTACAAGATATTAAATACTTTTTAATTAAAGTATTACACTTTATATACTCTGACCAAATTAAGGATCGCTCTACTCTGGATCACTTGGTTTTTCAATTTGTATCTCAAATGCATCAATAATAGCAATCACATGATTATATGAGGTTCTAAATGGTATCGGTAGTATTTTTTTTATGTTACTAGTTTCCGGCATATAAACGAGTTTTTTTAATAAATGTGCCAATACAGGAACTGTTTTATTAAAAATAATACTAGCATTGCTGACACTCATTCCAAACTGTTCACTTAATCTTTCAAAAGTATCTTGGCGTCGTATTTTCATCAAAGATAATTTTATATGGGTAATATTAATATTAGATATAACACTAATACGTTCTAGCATCACATTCCATTCTTGAGGAACTCCAGTATACGCTTTTAAATTATCGTTGATTAAGTAATTTGTGACTTTCAAAATTTCAGATTTTTTCACAGGAGATTGAAAGCTGCTAGAATCCATAGAGCCGGTATTTTCCGAAGGTTCATAAATATCTTGTGAACTATTTGAATGTGTAAAACTACTAGATGACAAACTTTTCTGATCATCTTCGAGTAAATTTGAAATTGATTTTTGACGCAATGGTTTTATTGGAGATGTTGCAGTACTAATGCTACCAGTTTTAATAGGTGAGCAGGATTATCAACTCCGATTGATAAAATTTTACACTGAACTGACACGCTACGATACTTAGAACGACTATTCACTTGTACAGCAACAGTACGGTTGTTAATATTAGTTTGTGTTTCAACACTGACTTTTTGGTCAGATGTTACATTTAAAGGAGCAGAATCAACTTCAATATTTTCAACAGTGTTGGCTGATACGGCATCAATGTTTAGTTCTTGAGGATTACCAATTTCAATATTTTCTGACGATTCACTCAAAATTTCTTGAATGATTTGTTGTCTCCGTCTTTTTTCTGCAGCTGGTCTAATAATCATTGTGGTGCCTTGTCGTTTACGATTAGGTTGACAGTCAAACTTGTGTGGTACCACATCAATTTTAATCTTTGCTTTACCTCCCATTGTTGTGTAATAAATATAATTTTCCATATCATCTTTTAGCTAGAAAAAAAAACAAATCATAAGAATTATTTAAATGTTATTATAACAACAGAAAAACCACTATAACATAAACTTAAAAAAATTTAATCTAGTCTAATACATAAGCTAGAACGTTATAAAATTATAAAAATATCAAATTGAATCCCAATCATTAAATAAAGATACATGAATTTATTATTTAAGCACTAAATTATCAATAGGAAATTTTTTAATGCTATGATTTTAAAGGTTATGATTTGGAGTCCAATTAAAAAAAATTATTGACTGAACTCTATTTATTTGATTTGTAGACTTAGATAAATAATAATTAATAACAATGGTATTATGAAATACTTACATCGAAATGATCTTCACAACAAAAAAAATCGATTTTGTTTTGGGATTATCTCGGTGCACTGCTTGAAACCATTTGTTTCGACGTTTTACATCTTGCGGAACATTTAAAAACATTTTGTCACGAGTTGTTTTTGTAGTATTCTTACATAATGGTACAAAACAAGAACGATAACTTTTGAGGTTCGACATTTTCAATATATATTTGAGTATTTAACAATGACAACAGAATCAAATAGATCAAAACACTGTACTTAATATCTCTGTAAATCTGTAATCTGTATCTCTGTGAAGACTAACATTATGACGTCACGCGCGCTCGGGGTTGTTCGGGAGCGGTCGGCGGGTCTTCAGTACTGGATTCAAAAATTAATTTTTATTTTGATATAACTTTTGAATTATTGCAAAAAAAAAAAAAAATAGTTTTGTTATAAAACTTATATATGATCTTTCCATTTATAACAAAAAAAAAAAAATTCAAATACCCAATTGTCGCACGTAATAATAATAAACCGATTTATTTAACAAACAGAGCGCGTCACATAGCATGTGCACTGGACGGAGGCTGGTTACAGAGAGAGTAAGACAGTTAGCGCGTGGGTCGGAGTACAGTGCACGTAGGTGCGCAGTGTGGATGCGCAGTAGCAAAATGATGACGAAGTTGGGCCGCGTGGGTCTAGGATTAGGTTAAGAGCGGAACCGATAGAGGGCGATTCAGTAGACAGATTTGGAAAATAAATTGTAACCTTTGATTTTCATGAAAAAAAAATTTAAAAATTAAAATTTTTATACTTGTTGACAGCATTTTTGACAGCTGTCAATTGCCAAAACATGTTTTAAGTATTGAATTTATAATTAGCGACCTCAAAAACCAATAGTTAAAGCATATGTCGATCATTTATTTAAAAAATTGAAAATATAACATTTTTATTCCTTGTTGACAGCATTTTTACAGCTGTCAAATGTCAAAACATGTTTTTGACATCAAATTCTTGTTCAGCGACCTCAAATACCCCTATATGAACATTATTTTTAGTGCTTTTTTGTTTAATTAAATTGTGATTTTTTTTAAAGGCCAAAATCGCATACTCTTAAAAATCGCGTTTTACTCAAATTCAGTTATCGCAGACTACAATCAACCAAATTGAGTCCACTTAGCGGCATTTTGTAGAGTAAGAGTGTATCTTTCAACCATAGCACATACGGGTATTTGAACGATCTACGCGGTCAAAATTATTTTACGGTCAATATTTGTTCTAAACGATATTAGTAAATGAAACAAACATTCTAATATTACATCGAGACACATTTATTGAAAATAATAAAAAAACTACAATTTTTAAAATAAATTTTCATCTTCGCTTTCTGAAGAATGACCACTTTCATTCGGATTCGCAGGGATGAGTAGAGCAATTGTTTCTGGCAAAAAAGAATTGTTTTCTTCTTTTCACGCTTCTAATGCAACTTCTTCTAACAAAGGGTCTGAACTCAAAAGAAGGCGATTAAAAATGTCTGTTACAATTTTCTCTCGAAAATTTTCGAGCGAAGTTTTGGCGATATGATTTATAATGTTTATTTCGCGCTTCCGCGGCCTCTTCAGATAGCTGCCCAATAGGTACCAACGCATTTTTTATTACAACTGCACCATGGATTAATATTTTATGCAATGTTGGCGTCATGGGGTGCCAAGGGTATAGATCGACATATAAACGAGCAGTATCTAATGCGTATTTGTCGAATTTTTCTGGATCAATGTCCACTCGAAATCGTTTCAAGTATGACTTTTAATCTATATATCAAGTCATAACTGATGCCCGTTATATCGGAAGCCAGTTTAGGATCTTCAAAAAATCTTCTGCTTGTGTTGCCGTCATTCGTGTTTCCGAAGTTTGCCTTTGGCATATCCACTAGCAAACCAGTCTCTTTGCGAAATCTGGCCTGGATTTCCCGTTTCCTTTCATTTTCAATTTTTTTTTCGTCCTCAGTTTTCCTCTGTCTGTATTTCTTTACAGGCAATTTATAAGCCAGGTGGATAATGCTTTCGAAAAAGCGAATTCTTGCATGTAGAACCGAAAGCCCGAACTCGATAGCTTCAGGACTAATCTCTTTTTTAGCATCTAATCGGTTGAAATCCTTAGAAGTTGCACCGCATATGTAGCACTGACTTGTGGATTTCGTGCCAGTGGCAGCATTGCAGACCTTTCCGTCTATCATTGTCATGATAAACAGATGTCTTACAAAAAACTTGTTCCCATTTAAATCAATCTCTGTTGCGTTTAGCGAATTTGCAGAGTTTTTGACATAATTAATTTCTTCTTCCGTTATATCAGTATTCTCTTTCACGAAACGAAACCTTATTGGCCGGCAATATCGTGGAGAAGAGGGTATTGGGTTTTCCCAGGCAATCTTTTTTTCATCTTGGCCACAAACCAATTGTAGAGGGACGAAGCAGCTCTGAAATATATTCGCGTCTGAGTCGGCATCATTTTCAAATTTTTGTTTAAACTTAGATTGTTGAAATCCGTCGCAGCCCCATTTGCATATCATCTTTAGGTTATCTCGTTCTTGCTCTTTTAGTGTCATCAGGACTTCTTCTAGGAAGATTGACAGGCGCCTAACGGTTAGATCAGCCAAAGGTTGCAAGTCGCTTTCGGCGAAGGTACTCGTTACTTTACATGCCTCTGTGGGTGGGTAACATTCTTTTTTTGCCTTTTGTAAAATACTATAACAAGGAAAGAACTTTTTGTTAGTATTTCTAATTATTTCGTACTGTCGACGAGTTAAATCAGCTTCTACAAACATGGCCAATGCTTGTAATGGTGTAAGAGCGCAAGGTTTTTCTTCTTCCCTTGTTTTTGAAAATGCCCTTTTATATTTTGTTGCACGTGTCGGACTACTGGTGATTTCTTTTAATATATCAGAGGCATTTCGTTTTCCACTTTTCCGCAACTCAACCTGAGCAACATGAACGATCACTTCTCCTTCGAGATTAGACCGAATCTCCTCAGTTTTCCTCCTTTTAGTTCTTTCACTTGAATCGCCAAATAACTTACGTGGGCGGCCTGGCCGATTTTGTGTAACCACGGGAATCTCAATAGTTCCTTCAAGCCATGAATCATTGTATTTGCGAAATACGTCTTCCTTCTTATGAGCGTTTGAACACCTTTGTTTTAATTGGCTTATAAAGTGAGAAAATGTGCGTTTCAACGTCTTAATTTGGTCTTCTGAGTACCCCTCGCATGACAGAAGTTCCTCATTCAAGGAAGTCAGTTTTTCTTCCAAATTAGGCAAATCAAAGTTCTGCATGCGATCAAACAAGTATTTACGGGTGACAGTTCTTACTCCCGAGGTATTTTGTGAACCTTAAACAAATAAAAATAGACTTTTTTTAAAAATAATATCAACATAAATAATGACTAAATTTTTGTAAAAAATGAAAGTATCAATTAGGTACTTATCCGCGACTTTCCGCGGCAAAATTTTAAATCATCTACTGCTCAAAGCTTCAACCTTTCGACTGCTTTAAGAATTTTGACAGGATCTACCTTGGAAGTATAACAAATTCCCTGTTATACACAAATCACAGCTAAAAATATTGAAATTCAATTTTAATTAGTAGATAATTACCTGCTGTATCCGGATCCATAACTTCTTTCTTCTAACATACAAGCAAAAAAATAAATATTCACTGATAAACTCTTTAATTGCACAATAACGTCGATAACAGACACATAGGGGAGAGGGGGGCATAGTGGGGTATCTAAGATGTTATGGATAATTTTTCAGCTAATAATGGCGTTAGGTTGACTATCAAGGTTTTTTTTGATTGTACAGCATGTCTATCATTATTTGGCACGCCATTTTCTAATTTAGTAGTAACAGTTACGCTCACGGAACGACATACATTCAAAGTGAAGTTTACCCCACTTTGCCCCGTACAGCGGGGTAAAGTGGGGTACCAGGTGGGGCATTGTGGGGCATTTGTATAGAAATTATGTCAACAGTTTTTTTGTAATCAAAATATAAACTTTTAATTGTTATAAGTTTCTTAAAACAAAATTAAACATTTTTGCTCAAAATTTCAAAACAAAACATGAATTGACATCTTAAAACAAAATTAAACATTTTTAGTCAAAATTTCAAACCTAAAATGAATTAATATTAAAAACCCTTGATCATTAATCAACAACGCATATGGCACATACATGTGTTGTTTCGTCTTCCTCATCATCTTCTCCTGCGCAAGAGCAGTGTGCCCAACGATTGCACTTTATGCATCGTATCCAACCCTCCGTAGACTGTGACCATAAATAACCGCAATAAATGCATTCAGCATCTTCATCATCTACGGTTTCCTTTACCTTTTTTTGTTTTTTGTCTATTTTGTTACTTTTTTTATTTTGTTTATTAGGCCTTAGATCGATAGTTTTGGTGACCTTTCTTTTCATTTCTTTACTCTCTTTCAGTGCAACAAGCTCATTTTTATAGGGTGATTCTGTAAGGATTGCTGTTTTCCCTCTTCGTCTTACAACCCTCTGTGTCGTACGGTTTTCCTTCGGCAAAGGCATAATTTGATCAGGGGACGTCAAAAAAGAACTATTTTGTGAATTATTCATCCAAGAACATCCAGGCTGTGGAGAGCCTTGCCTGGGTTCCGGAGATCTTTGTTCTCGAGTCGAGAGATTTGTAGTTGAGCCTGTCGGCGGTGGTGTCTCGTTAACAGTAAGTGGAACGTGAGAGGCATTTTGTGGATCATAAGATGCTTCCGGATATTGTGGATTATTTGTTGTTTCAGCTGGCGCAAAATCTGCGTCAGTAAAAACATTTCGATCCATAGGCCAGATTCCAGTTGCTCTATATGCATTTATCGCGGTTGTCATCGTGGCTGCAGCTACAAATGCCCGTCCAAATAGTGTTGGCGTCTGGAATTGAGTCACCACACGACCTGGGTTGCTTCTTAGCCATTTTTTCACTTCATTTCCATAGTAAGTGCTAAGTGGCTTCATAAAACTTACGTCTAATGGCTGCAGACGATGTGTGCAATGTGGAGGGAAACATAATAAAATTACTCCATTTTCGCGGGCCATGTCGATTACCTCCAGAGATTTCACATGTGTCGCATGTCCATCTAAGAGCAAAAGTACTGGATCGTCTTTTGTAGCATGTGACCATTCTATAAACCGCTTTAGCCAGAGGACAAAAAGGTGGCTTTGTATCCATCCTGATTCATGGCATTCTCCCCAAGATCCAGCTGGAGCCCCATCAAGTAATTCTGGCTTCATCCGCTTTCTCGGGAAAATAAACATGGGAGGCATGTAATTACCAACAGCACTGAAGCAAACAATCGTTGTCATTAATTTGCCTCGTTCTGCAGAAGTCATCGTTCCTACTTGCCGTTTGCCACACGACGCTAGAATTTTTGAATGGCTTTTGGGCACGACCGAAACACCTGTTTCATCGACATTAAAAATGCGCTGTGGATTTAGTTTGTGTTTGCTGTAAATCTTCTCCAGTAGATCAAAAAAATTTCCAACAGCAACTCGATTGAACCCCATAGCTCTGGCTGCGGAGGTAGGTTCAGGCTTTCTGTAGCTAATATCGCGATGTCGTTTTAAAAAACCTTTAAGCCAGTCTATTCCCGCCAGCTCATTCTGTGTATTAAACCTGTGTTCAATTTTGTTTTTTTCGGCTAACGAAAAGGCAAGTTTTCTAAGTTCCTGTGATGTAAGACCGAAAAATCGCTCTTCCATTATCTTAATATAACTAATCAGTTCTTCTTCTTGATCAGGAGAAAATATAGTCGTGTAATGGCCTAACTTCTTTAGAAATATAGTACTATCTGGATTAGCCCTATATTTTGCCACATACCGTTCGAGTGTAGTTTGCGGAACAACATGTGACTGTGCAGCTTTTTTGTAACCCATTTCTCCTGACACCACACTATGTACTGCTTTTTTCATAGCCTCCATAGACCAAGAGTGCGGATTCGTTTTTTTTTTATATGTGCGAACCATAGCTGAAACAAACAATTGTTTGTATAAATAAACTTGATAATTATGAATTAATACGGGGGGCAAAGTGACACTAAACTCCTTACCGATTGACTACCCCACTATGCCCCATCTAGAATACCCCACTTTGCCCCTACCCGCATTGCAAGATAAAATATTAACAACTACATCTTACCTTTGATTTTAATCCAATTTCTTATTTCGTATTCGTATCCGGTATAGTTTACAGCAAAATGTAGCACACAATCACAAGCAAGACATTACTAGAACATACATTAATTATCACACGAATAACAGCAATTTTTTTAACAAATACGTAATATTATTACTTTTGCTGCGAGCGCTGCAACCGTCGTCGCGACTGCGTGTAACGTTAGCGAAGATCATACGACGACTAAACACCAATCACAGCGCGTCATTTGAATCGTCGTACAACTGTTTCTTTACAGTGTTTTGTTACTACCCCGCTATGCCCCGCTACCCCACTATGCCCCCCTCTCCCCTACACCGGGCGGGACGATCGAATTCCGGCTGCACGCGGAAGCGCGACATTCACGAGGGAAAGGCGGTAAGCGCTGCAGCGCTTACCGCGCGCTGGGTATTGTTCTCCAAGCTGTCCCCTAGCACAGGTAGTCGTTTTTTTTTAACTGTTTTAAATTTTGTATATTTGACTTTTGGCCGCGTAGATAGTTCAAATACCCGTATGTGCATAGTTAGGCCGTTATTTTTGATTGAATCTGCACGAAAATACCATGGACTTGTTTAAAAAAAATCTCGATTTTTAACGATTTTTTTGGATTTAAAGCTACATATCACATGATTTAACTTTACAGTAAAATCTAGAACAATTCAGGGAACCTCTACACATCCGAAACATAGCTATCATCAACAGTAACTTTACAGTTCAAGTAAATCACATCATCACATCATGATAGTTCAGCTATCATCACATCAACAGTTCAGTTTGCGATAGTTTATTTCTTTACGATAGTTTATTTACGCCATTTCTTTTAACCCGATGCGTCTAATATTTTCGTAACTACCCAGATCGGACTACTCCAAGGAGAAGAGCTAGGCCTGATGATATCTTGATCAAGCATCTTCTGGACTTAATTTTCATTAATTTGAGGAAATTGATATGTTTTAATGTGAATAGGGACATCTGTTGTTTCTCGAATACGATGCTTTGTGTAATTTGATTACTAAATGATAATGATAATGACACCTGTTTTCCCATTACGTCAATAAACTCATTACAGATATTCGCTGATAAATAAGAAATGTTACCTTCTCCAGGATTCCCAATTCTTTTTAAGTGATCTGCAAGAAATGGATCAAATTCACTCAATAATTTCACACATCCCAAATAATTTCCATTGTTGGGAGATCCTAGAATTTCATTGTCACCGCGAAACGGAAGCCCTCTCGATGCCAAATTTTACAATCAGTTTAAGTACATTTCTCCAGTAATCCACTTCTTTTTGATGTTGAGATAATAATAAGTCAATATCTACTCTACAACCGCTTTACTTCGTGCCAGATAAGTCATCATAGATTGCCTATGTGCTGGGCTATTTTCATGTGTTAAAATTATGTGATTAATGTGCTTCTAATCATTACATCCACTCAGGAGAGCATAGATTTACATCAGAAGGGTTAAATAAGCAGCATGAAAAACAATATACAGAGTTTTTGGAAGCCGAGTACAACAACCATTTTCTTTCGACGCTTTCATTGTTCTTTAATTTGCGAATAAATAATGCTTTGTTGAAATACCTAGTTACTGATTTATTACCATCTTTGTAGGTTCTGGATGCCTCGGAAAAGTCAGAATCTTTATTTTGAAAATATACAGGTCCCTTACGAATCAAAATTTCGCGATTTTTTTCTGTAAAATTTTCATGAAAATCGGCGGGGTCGTGTGATATGTCTTCTGGGTTGGAAAACGGTTGTTGTTCAACTGACACAGTTATCGGTGTTGGTGAAGTCACCGAAGTTGTTGCACTTTCGTCATAGATTCAATCTTTCTGATTTCTGATTCAATCTCTTTTCCAATATTGTTAGAAATTGGTGTAGAACATGAAGATTCAGAAATTCCCGCAATTTGTGATCGACACGACTCATCATGTGGAAGATTTATTGTTTGATTGCTACTTACAGAAGTTTCTCCAGTAGTAGTAGTAAAATATGATATTAATTTTGGTAACTTTTCAATTACTTCCTTCTGATGTACGGCTTTTTTCCTTTTTTCAGATCCACTAGGATATGACCGTTTCGACATTTTATATTATAATTCAGTATTTATTTTTACACCGAAAATAGTCGCTAACACAAAACAAAACAGGCAAACGACGATTTAATCAAAGAATACCCCAGAGAGCGCAGTCAATAACAACTAGAAACAAAACAGGCAAACGACGATTTAATCAAAGAATACCCCAGAGAGCGCAGTCAATAACAACTAGAAACAAAACAGGCAAACGACGATTTAATCAAAGAATACTCCAGAGAGCGCAGTCAATAACAACTAGAAACAAAACAGGCAAACGACGATTTAATCAAAGAATACCCCAGAGAGCGCAGTCAATAACAACTAGAAACAAAACAGGCAAACGACGATTTAATCAAAGAATACCCCAGAGAGCGCAGTCAATAACAACTAGAAACAAAACAGGCAAACGAGGATTTAATCAAAGAATACCCCAGAGAGCACAGTCAATAACAACTAGAAACAAAACAGGCAAACGACGATTTAATCAAAGAGTACCCCAGAGAGCACAGTCAATAACAACTAGAAACAAAACAAACGTCACAACACCACAGACATACAGGGGAATTCCCGATCGTCGCGTCGGTTTATTTAAGTCGGTCGGTCACGTTCAGTTTTACGTCGCTATAGGGATCCTGCGAGTAGATCTTAGCGCTGTCTGTTGTCGAACTAGAACCTCAGTCCGTTAACAATTAATAATCCGAAAAATTACTTTAACAAATATTTTTTTATTTTATTTATAAAAAAATTACAATAAATAATGAAGTATTGTTGCATTAGAGATTGCACTAATTCTGATATTAAAAATCGGTCTAGTAAAATAATACTTATTTACAATAGTTATTTACCATGGATAGTAATGTGTACAATAAAATTTTAATCAAATATTTTTATTTTTTGCTTTCTTAATTAAATTTTGCACTTATTTTAAAGGTTTTTTTTTTGTATAAAACATGCGAATAATCGATGAAATTATGAATTTTAAACATAACATAAAACACATTTTGTATCAATTATTTTATGTACTTTCTCAATTAAATTCGTTAATTCAAACTTGACGCTTCACGCTTCGCTTCGTTCGCTTAAGGGGGGCGATACATGTAACCGTCTAAATTTTGGCTGCTTTTCAGACGCTTATTTTATAAGGAAGGAATAAGTAAATATTTTTGAAAGTAAGCATATTCATCATATATTTAAATACAACAAACAACGAAAATCTATTTTTTTCCAAAATCGCCGCCTTAACGACCACTCTACGGAGACCCTCGCGGCGGAAGGTACCAATCGGCGGGAATTCTAGTGTCTGTTGTAGTGATTTGGAATAAAAAATTCAAGTTGTAGAATGTTCAGAAAGCATGTATTTTCTAGTTAAACTGTTTCTAGTTTCTAGTTATATGGTGAGGTGTTTAGAAGGAAATCACTTCACAGTTGTTTTGAAGCAATATATTTAATTGTAACATATTATTCCCTAGCACACTGTTATTGTCCTTCGGATTTACTTTAATATGTCTTGACGAATCTATTGAATATATTATACAAAGCGTATTTATCTGAGTATGTGGCACCGTTAGCTATGCGAGCTCTTGACTACTGCGGCGGCGCGGCGCATGCGCAGAACTCCTGCGCACCGAGCCGGCCGGCGCACGCGCGGCGGCTTAACTATAAGCGCCGAGCGAATCTACCTTCTAAGGTGTATTACCTCCACCACACTATAAAAAATCAAAAAAGTGAAAGAAATTGTAAATTAGCACGCCTAAAAAAAAAGTTCGATTTTTCACTCACTTTTTGGATGATTTTTGGATCAAAAATTTTTTTTTGGCATTTTTAGGCTTAACTAGAAACTAATACTACAGAGAAGATGTGTACCAAATTTCATTGAAATCGGTTGAGAACTTTTTGAGTAATCACTCCCGCCAATTTCAAAAAAGTAGTTTGGAGAAAAACGCGTTTAAAGTTGACAGGCTTGAGCTGAGTTGAGGCGGAGCACTTTAACGAGTTATAAATTTAAAAATAAAGAGATTAATTTTGAAAATTTACAGGCATATTTCTGAGTAATCCACTTCTTTTTGATGTTGAGATAGTCAATATCCACTATGTAGATAGTCAATATCTATCTACAGGACTAAAAAAATTGCAATTTATGCAACAAAAAAAAAACTTTTTTTTAATTTTACATGTATCGCCCCCCTTAATTTAAATGGCGCGAGTCACTACCGTAACTCTTGATAATTTATCTAAACATGCTGAAATCGGAAAGCTTGATTTTTGGGCACGAGTAGAGTAGCTTCGCGCATGCAAAAGCTAATAAGCAAGTTGGTATTGTAGTCAGTCATTTAGGTTCGATTTATTCGAATTAAATAAGTTTTTCGGTAATAAATATCGGTTATCGTTTGGTGATCTGGCAGGAACTATCGACCGCGGGGCCCTGGGCACTTGCCCAGTGTGCCCAGTGGGAAAGAGGGGCCTGGTTAGATAGATTTCACTCGTGCTCGGCCCGACAATATCCGTGACATTTCCAGTATCACCTGAACGTACAAAATATTTAACAGGTGTCGTTGGAGTTGCTAGTGTTGATGTGTCAAGACTTGGAACAATTTCGTTGGTAGGAGTTGAAATTTCAAAATTTCATTGCCTGCAGTTTCAGGTAGTTCACAGTGAAGAGCATCTATCACGGGCATCTGCTGTTGGAGATGGAGGTACATTTATAACTTGAGACTGTATAATTTGTTCAAGTATTGAAGGCGATGGTGTCATATCATGATCAACTACTTCTGTCTGCAAAGACCTATTGAGCTGTTGATTGTTTTCCAGATGAAATGGTTCTTCTGTGACTGTGGCTGGTTGGAAATCAGATTCATCAAAAATGTATTAATCGGTGGGATAAAGACCTGTAATTTTGAAACCATTTACAGCATTATGAGCCGTGGCAGCTTTCATGTAGGCAGATGCAAACAAACTAGCAATGTCGTCTTGATTTATGATTCGCCCAGCATGCGCTTTCTGAAACCAAGCAATGGCCAGCTCAAAATATATTTTCAAAGGCCCGGTAGATACAGTAGTATAAAGGTTGCATTCGATGTGTTGTATTGGGTGCCAGAGAAATAAAAATGACATTGTGTGTAGAAGCAAATTACAATGCTGGTAAATATTTATGAGATTCGTGATTATAATGAGATTCGAGATACAAGAATATTTTTTTTATCTGGTGTTAGTCGGACAGTTTCAACTAAGAATTTCAACCATTCCAAGAAGTTGGCCCATTGATCCAACCATTGTCAATACAGGTTTCCTGGCTGCCAGGTCAGTAATATTTGTTGTTCAAATCGCACAATCCGTAATTCTTTTCCCGGCTTGTCCACTTTTTTTTTGGCGTCGTTTCATAGCGTTAATATAGCAATTACGTAACTTATTCCAATTTTCTTTATGCAACTGCAACAATAGATTTTTTAAACCAGTATTATATGTTACAGATTCCATATAATACTGATACAGGTACAGATACAGGCTACGGGCAATTCATTTCGGTCTATCGCATTCAGTTATCGCATGGGATTTTCTACTATACATATTATTGTGAAGGAAGTTTGTGAAGCGATTTGGAAACATCTTCGCCTTATCGTGATGCCGCAACCAACAGCAGTAAACGTATAGGTAAACGTAATCCAAATTGCATAGGTGCTCTGGATGGTAAACGTGTGAATATAAAGTGTACAATAAAGGGTGGCTTAGATTATTGGAATTACAAAGGTCAAAATTCGATCGTTCTTCTGGCTTTAGTAGATGCTCGTTGCAAATTTGTAGTGGTTGACGTGGACTCCTATGGAAGAAATAGTGAAGGAGGTATTTTTGAAAAATCGACACTTGGTAAACTATTAGATCAGAAGAAATTGAACATACCAGAAAATCAACCTCTCATGCCAGGATCAGAACCGTTACCGCATATTATAGTCGGTGATGAAGCATTCCCGCTTAAACATTATTTACTAAGACTTTACAGCAAAAATGTTTTGATCAATAATGAACCGCGTAAAATTTTCAATTATCGGCTGTCTTGAGTCCGAAGGATTGTAGAAAACGCATTTGCGATATTAAGAGCAAGATGGCGGGGTATTACACGGGCCTATTCAGATACAACCAGAAATGGTGGACAAAATAGTTCTAGCAGCACGCTGCCTTCATAACTATTTGGGCACAACGTTTGAGTTACAAGATGAATAATCTACAGAACCTACAGAGCAACGATTATTAATTGCATTGGATGCCCTTAGAAGGAACCACACGCAATATGTGTACACCAGATGTCATAATGCGTTACATACGTTGCGTACGTGGGATCACGTGGGATTGCTTATCACAATTTATTATTCCATCTATATCACAATTTATTATTCCATCTATATCACAATTTATTATTCCAGAAGTTTGTCGAGCAATTGATACAGCATTGAAACAGTTTATTAATGTAAGTGTTTATTTATTTATTTAATCAAATCAAATAGGTACACATTTGTATCAAAATCCAAAAAACATAATTTTAAGCATTATGGAAGGCAAACTGTATGATATCACTGTCTTGTGCGCTTTCGCCGTGACTATCATTATTATATGAAGTTACTGGGAAAAATACACTATTATCGCTGTACTGGAAACCCGTGGAAAAAGAACTTGTAGTGCTTGATGGAATAGGCTCTGGCGGAGGACAGGTTGAAGGTGCAGGTGGACAGATTGAAGGTACTGGGTAGCTCGTAAAAACTTGTGCAGGATTCCATTGAGCGGATGATGTATTTTGAGATTTCTGAAAAGATTGAGAAAATTGTGTAATTTGAAAAGAATATGCATTCCTGGCTCGTATCTGCCTGTTCCTCTGATAATTTTTTCATTTGTGGCAAGACGCTTTTTCCAAATAGATCTAGATCTGTTTCTTCGTCGCATGTGGGTGTGTTGTCGTCGTGAATATTTCTTAGATCTTTTATCATGTTAGATAGTTGTGATAATTTACTCCGCTTAGGTTTTATGGGTGGAGTGAATTGTGGTGTCTCTGCTGCAGACTCATCTTCTACCCCATTTTCCGAGCGTGGTGAATTTATCGATGATGATCCTGGTTCGCTGCCATTTGAGTTTTCTACGTTATCCTGTAAGTAAACAAAAGAAAAAGTAATTTAATTATCAAATTTTTTTACAGGTTCCAAATGCAGAAGAATGGAAAATAATCGAACCTGGGTTTAGAACAAGATGGAATTTCCCCTCATGTTATGGCTCTATAGACGGAAAACATGTGACGACAACCAAAGCTCCTCTTAAACGTGGAAGTTTATACTTTAATTACAAAAAAAAACAAGCAGTATTGTATTGTTAGCTGTTGCCGATCACGACTACTGTTGCCGATCATGAATATATAAAGGCTGATCCAATTCCAGTTTCCTAACTTTTATTAAAGAAGAAACACACAAAATGTAACATTATTTTAGTTTTTTTTTTATTAATCGAATATTTGGTATTATTAATTAATTATGGAAAATGATGTCAGGAAAATGGCCGCCTCTGGATCTTCTGCAGCAGTTGATTCGTTCGAGGTAATTTTCGATGACTTTTTCGTAAGTTTCGGGGGTTATCTCGGCTATAACTTGGCAGATGTTAGTTTTTAGGTGCTCCAACGTTGCAGGTTTGTTGGCGTAAACGCAACTTAAGAAAACCTCACAAAAAAAAAAGTGTTAAATCGCATGATCTTGGCGGCCAGTTGATGTTACCGCAACGTGGAATAATGCGACCTCTGAACTTTTCACGCAAAACAGCTAACGTTGCACGCGATGTGTGGCAAGTTGCGCCGTCTTGCCGAAACCACATGTCTCCCACATCAATATCTTCGATTTCATGCCAAAAATAATCGGTTATCATGCGCCCATAGCGCTCACCGTTGACTGTTACTGTCTGACCTTCATCATTTTCAAAAAAGTAAGGGTCAATTACGTCGCCTGACCACAATGCCCACCACACAGTTACTTTTTGGGCATGCAATGATGTCTCGTGTATCACGTGAGGATTTTCCTCACCCCATATGCGGCAATTTTGTTTATTAACATACCTAGAGAGTTGGAAATGTGCCTTATCAGAGAAGAAATTTTATTATTTTGAAAAATAGGCATCAACTTCCTGCTGCTCTAACACCCAATCTGCGTAAATTCTTCGCTGTCCATGATCTCTGGGCTTCAGTTCTTGTGTTAGCCGAATTTTATACGGGTGTAGGTGCAAGTCCTTATGCAAATTGCGCCAAAGAGAGCCATAAGAAAGGCCCAAACTCTGCGAACGGCGACGAATCGATAATTCCGGGTCTTCGGCCACACTATCACTCACAGCAGCAATATTCTTCGCCTGAACGTGCGCCACGATGATGCACACGGCTTACCCTATATCCAATTCTTCCAGTTTCCTCAATTTTTTTCACTACGTTGCGAATTGTTTGCTCAATAGTTAGATTGACCATAATCTTCCCGTAAACGTCGATATACAGTTCGTACAGAATTGTTATTTCTGTAGAACAATTGAACAATTTTAACACGTTGAGCGGTGCTTAAGCGATCTATTTCGTAAATGTGTTGTTTCAAACTAACATTTGATGTTTCAAACACGTGCCATTATTGACAGCTGTCTAATTTACAGTGTTGCCAATATAGGAAACTCGAATTGGATCACCCTTTAGATGTGGGCGCATGTGGTAGCGCATCTGATGGAGGAGTTTTTAAGAACGGTTCAATCTACCGAGACCTGAAAAATAACTTGTTACCTGAAAACGTCCGGGGAAAACGTGAAAATTGTCGGGGATTTCCGCTAAAGACATATTTAATGAAGCCGTATCCAGGTGTTAACCTCAGTACAGAACAAAAATTATTTCTGACCACTGGCAACTCTGGCCATTTTTTCCGATAACAATGTCTTGTTTCATTTCCACACAAGTAGTTTGACGGTAGAAGAAACGAGACAAACATACTACAGCCGCAATACCACGATACCAGCAGCAAAATAAAAGAAAAAGACCTTGTGAGAACCAATTTATTTGCTCAAAAAATCATTTAAACTAGAAGATATAAAAATATGAGTACTGTCTCTAATAATTTGGCTACCATTAGTACACTCCGGGACTGGTTTAAACTCTGTTTTCATTGTAATTTTCGGCGAGGCTTCTTTATGTTTTTTCGTTTTCTTTGTTTGATTTTAACTTTTAAATTAGTTATATATTTTTTATAATCTTCAAGCAGTTTGAATACTTCGTCTTTGTTCTTCGAGTTCAGGGCCCTTTTCAATCCATGTGCCTTACGATTTCCTCTCGAGTTCAAAACGTCAAAGACATCATTATGCATCTTTATGAAATCTGCAGTAGGTTCACTTTCGGCAAATTCTGATGACAAGTCTTTGCAAGCTTGCAGCTATTGTGCGACACTATTACTTAAAAGTTATATGGCCAATTTAACTTTCATAATCTGCTGGCGAAAATTAATATGACGGCTGGTAAGTTTGTTGCCTGATCGCAATCCTTCGACGTCTTGGATCTCTTGTAGGCGTTCTACGTACTTCCAATTTGCCATTTTTGTCACTAAATTCTTGTCTTGCCTCGAAACTGTTTCTGACCGACTTTAACATATGGCATGCGTCTATCATCAACACTATGTCATTTCCAATAGTAGGGTGTCTAAAAGTTGGTCTTAATGCTTTAGAATCGTCGAGTTTGCAACCCAAAATCCTCATTGCTGCAATGTTGGTTTGATTGCCATCACATGTGACTGAGGCTTGAGCACATTTTTCTAATGCCATATTTATTAAGGTTGCGAGTTTTGCTCCAGTGAGACCACGAGTAAAAAAATATCCTATTGGCAGTTTACATGTCAGATTTAAGCACACCAGTAGCAATACTAATGCTGAGGAAGCCAAGCTCTGACAATCGTTTTTTTCGCCTAATCCATAGTCAACAAAGCCATGATGTTTGTTTCCGTCAAAAAGCTTTTGTTGGCGAATCAACATCTCGTCCATCACTAACTTACAGACAATTTTTGACTTGGAACTATCGCTTTTTATTTTTAGTACATTGAATGCTTCTGCTGTAAAACTCGGTTATTCAGCAACGTTCTTGGGCAAGGCAAACAATTATTCAAGGATGCACGAACATATTTATATGCTGCAGGCGACTAAAAATTAAGTGATACGCGAACTTTCTCAGTGCAACAGGAAACTTTTTAAAAGACCTTTTCTTTAGAAATGAATTTTGAAATACGTTTATTAAAACACGCAATTCATCATTAACATTTAACTGCATTTCTTCTTCTTCACTTAAGTAGCGCATATTTTATGTTTCTTTTATTACGTCTGACAACTGTTTCTTCTTTGACTTGTCTTTTGCGTTTTTGTCTTATTTTTTTTTATACATATCAATCTCCGATGACACAAGCGCTTAATGGTTTTTCTCATTTTATGTTTTCGTGGTGTTTCTAATATTCCAAGCATTTCTTCATCAGTTTTTTTTCGCTTTTTGTCGTAAAAATAAAAGGTGTAAAATTACCATTAACTGATAATAATGCTGCAAATAAACAATATGTTGATCAGGAAATAATGGATTTTGTTAAAAAAAACAATGCAAAGTGAATTTAAAAATATAAAACACCAAATACAGTTATTTATGAAACAGATTGAAGAGAAGTATTACACTAAATCCGACGTTAGTAAAATACTAAAATTTAAAAATATTGAACAATGCCGTGTCTTCTATTTTTCCAATAAAATATTTATTTTCGTATGTTTTGAATGCTTTTAACTGTTCATTTGCATATACTTTTCTAAATAAAGGGTGTTTTTTTTAGAGGTATAGAACTGAAATGGAATAAAACAAGGATGAATTTTTGAAATTGACATGAAATTGACTTTATTCAAAAGATAATCTTTTGGCATTATAATTTAAATATGATTTCTGGCATATGACCGACACGGCTGGCTCGGACGTAATCCAATCTGGAGGTCCAATTTTCAATAACTTTTTCCAACGTTTGTGGGCGTATATCGGCAATAACGCGGTAAATGTTGTCCTCGCAAGTGGTCGATCGTTTCGGGCTTATCGGCGTAGACTAGCGACTTCACATATCCCTACAGAAAATAGTCTAGCGGCGTTAAATCGCACGATCTTGGAGGCCAATTCACGGGTCCGGAACGTGAAATTATGCGGTTACCAAACGTTTCCTTCAGTAAATCAATTGTGGCACGAGCTGTGTGACATGTTGCGCCGTCTTGTTGAAACCACAGCTCCTGCACATCATGGTTGTTCAATTGAGGAACGAAAAAGTCAGTAATCATGGCTCTATAGCGGTCACCATTGATTGTAACGTTCTGGCCAGCATCGTTTTTAAAGAAGTACGGACCAATGATTCTACCAGCCCATAAAGCACACCAAACAGTCAGTTTTTCTGGATGTAACGGTGTCTCAACATACACTTAAGGATTATCTTCACTCCAAATACGGCAGTTTTGTTTATTGACGTAGCCATTCAAGCAAAAGTGAGCTTCATCGCTAAACAAAATTCTCTTATGAAAATCGGGATCAACGGCAATCTTGTTTTGGGGCCATTCACCGAATCTACGCCTTGCTAGGTGATCGCGTGGCTTCAATTCTTGCACGAGTTGTATTTTGTAAGCACGCAAACCAAGATCTTTCCGCAAAATCTTCCATAAAGTGGATGGACACATATCCAATTCCTGTGCACGATGGCGGATAGACTGATTCCGGTCTTCCTCTACGCTACGCTCTACACAGCAGCAATGGCTTCTTCTGTACGCACTGTACGACGTCTCTGTAGATGCGTATTATCATTTAGAGTAAACGTGGTGCGAAAACGGTCCATAGTTAGTCGAATTAATTGCTCTGATGGACGATTATGTTGACCGTAAAATGGACGTAGTGCGCGATACGTATTTCGAACAGAACCATTATTTTCAAAATAAATTTGCACAATTTGGAAGCGTTGTTCAGGCGTCAGTCTATTCATGTTGAAATGCCAAACCAAACTAAACACAAATCACTTGACAGCTGACAAAATGGCCGCCAGTTAAAACAGTGTTGCCAACTTAAAGTTCTATACCTCCAAAAAAACAGCCTTTACATACTTTAAATGTTCCTCAAATTTTCGCTCTTCAACTTTTTGTGTCCATGTCTTATTCGAGGAGATTAATTTACCTATAGGTATAAGGTATAACATCAAATAGTTTTTATTTTTAATCAATGATGTAATCACTCTCGTTATCAACAACCTTTTTCCATCTAAGCCTTTGCCATCTTTGCAAATTTTCAATGCTGGATCGATAAAAATCAATTGGTTTTTGTGAAAAATATCTGGAGATGGCATTTTGGACATCATTCAAATTTTCAAATTTTTTGCCACTTAGAAAATGTTGACTATGTACTATGAAAAGTACTTCGAAAACCATTCGGTGAGCTTCGATAGGTGTTCCGTGAAAAGGGCCATCAGGTCTTGTGAGACAACCAGTTCATTAGATGCCGCATTTTTATACAATTGCGGGAAGCAATCTTGACCGCCGCCTTCATTCATTTTTTTTATCCACAACTGCAGTTTCTTTCTAAACGCCGCAATCCTCTCCGATAGTTTCAGAATGTGCGTGTTGTTGCCTTGCAAAGACAGATTCAAATTATTTAGTTTCTCAAATATATCGCACAAATATGCTAGTTTTAGCAAAAAATCTGGTTCAGTAAAATATTTGGCTTTTTCATGACGTTCTTGCTGTAAAAAAGTTCTAATTTCTTCGTGTAATTCGAACACACGAAATAATACATTTCCACGTGAAAGCCATCGTGAATTGCAGTAATACAGCAGGGCCGTATGTTCAGCTCCCATATCTATGTATAGTTTTTTAAAAAGTCTGGCCTTTAGAGGCCTAGTTTTTATGTAGTTTACTGCACCAATTACACATTCCAGTACTTGGTTCAGTTCAGAGCTCATTGCTTTTTTTACGAATAAGCGCTTGTATTGCCCCATACCTGCCAGACATGGATCGAGCACCATCAGTACATACACCGATACACTTTTCCCAATCCAAACCATTTTCTGCAATAAACTTGTCAAGAATTTCAAATAAGTCTTGGGCCTTCGCACTTTCGGTAATGCTTTTGCAGAATAAAAGGTCTTCGACAATAATATTGTCGGCCAGAAAGCGTACGTAGCAAATAAGATGTGCATCATTATTATTGTGAGTAGCCTCATCAAGTTGCAAACCAAAATCCTTGCTTTTCATTTTTTCTATTAATTGGTAATTGAGATCCTCAGCTATGTCATGGATTCTTCGACTGATAGTATTGTTAGATAAGGGTACCTTGGAAATCAATTTTCCAGCCGATTCTCCCACCATAATATTCACCATGTCGAGAGCAGCCGGTAGAATAACCTCTTCTGCAATAGTATGAGGTTTTTTGCATTTTGCCACCCTGTATGCCACCTTGAATGATGCTAACAGTGCGTTGTTAGGTACTCAGGCTTGCTGAGTGAATAGGTTTTTTTTTTTTTTAACTTTTGTAATTTCCGGTGAAAAAAATCACGCGATTTTTCAGCCATAGTTGGATGAATTGTCTCGAGATGTCGCTTTAACTTACTTGGAAACATACTTTCGGATGATAGTATTTTCAAACAAAGCACACACTGCGGTTTTTCTTCACTGTTTACTTATATTGAAGTAAAACCAAAGTCCAAATAGCTATCATCGTATTTACGATATTTCCGCTTCTTTGCTTTCCCGCCGCCACTAGTAGATGCTTTATCATTATCATTTGAACTACCGACTTGTTTATTTAATAAAAATCTGTCCATTTTGCGTGAGATATTTGACGAAAAACAAAGCGAAACAAAACACGATGACACGTCCGTCGCGCGGCTCGCTTGAAATAAACGGGCATTGCGATTGCGAGCAAGCGAGCGCGGGCGGGTACAGACGTGGGAGGGGTAGGGTATCAACGGTTTTCAAGCGCGTAGGTACTTTTCGGCGAGTGAGCGACGGCGACGCGCGCGACGTAAGTAGGTACCTATGTTCTTTACCGATGCGAGCGCTCAAAAAAGGTACCCGCGAATATTGCGAATGATAGAGGATCGACTCACGGCGCCCCTCTTTACTTTCTATGGCGCACCAGGACGCCGCGGCGCACACTTTGGGAACCCCTGTGTTATAGCATTATTAACCCATCTGATAGATTGCCTTATCTCCTCTACGACCCAATACCTTGGATCTCTTGGGATTTATAAAGAAAGCTGTTTCGTCTGCATTAACCCGGCGCAAATGACGTGAAAATAATTACTAGGACGATGACGCCGGGTCATATTGACCCGAAATTTATCGATAATTTTTCAAGAAATTTAGCAAGTCAACTTAATTTTAATGAGTGTTTATTAAAAAGGATTCTTTGCTTATGTAGTAAAATAAAAATAATAACAATAAGTTCTAGAAATATCTTTTATTAACTTTTTCAATAACACATGCAAAATGAACTTTGAAAACGTAACATGTTTATATTTTGAATTTTTGGTAAAGTATTCTTAGCAATAATAGGAATCAATAATCTTACGTACTAATAGAGAGATCAAATCAGCTTTATAATATGAAAATAATATGACGCAAGATCGATATTTTCTGAATCTGACCCCGAATCACTAGCTTCTTGTTCGCTTTCACTGTCATTGCTGCCTTCAGATAAATGGTCGTCAATATCCACGTCTGAAGCAGCTTGGGAGTCTTCATTGTCGGAATCAGACTCTTCTAACAACGCCACAATTCTAGCTGGGTCATTTTTCAAAGACATTTTCAGTAAAAACCTATAAAAAACAAGGTTAATTAACATTAAACACTAAATAAGCAAATAAACGTATGTCATTAAATTACTACGCCAGCTATGACGCTGGGTCATAATTACCCGTTTTCACTTGACGCACGTGTATCTCTCAGCGCACGCGGCGTCGCACTGAGCGTACCAATAAAGCGGGTAGAGGGGGGCCGTATCTCCAGCTACACAAATGTTCGAATCATACCACCGACGCAAAAATAAAATATATTAGTTTAAAATTGCCTCGGGTCAATATGACCCAGCGTCATTGTCGCCGGGTTAAAGACACGACTACCATTTTCAAGAATACTAAATTCATTCTGTTCCTGCAAGTATTTTTGAACTTCGGTGAACCATTCTTTTGTAATAGAGGCTCTACTTTTGTAAGATTTTGGGCCATTTTCACACTGACTTCAGGATGACGTCGTAAAAAACCTTCATACCACTTCCTTCCTGGAGGTTTGTTATTGAACTTTTCTCCTTTACCAAGCTCCGTGACTAGCCGTACAACGCTTGCCATAAAGCATTATTTTGTAATATAGAGTAAGAGCCCGCGACGGCCAGACCTTCGTTATTTTATAAAAGTTGAAAGTTTCTCTGCGCATGTCCCCAACACAGGTAAGAACGATCAGCGACTATGAAGTTTGGACCATGGTTCCTTTGGCAGGTAACAGGCAACAAAGGTGTATAAAATAGTACCTCAAATTCGTTAAAGTATAAAGCTCATCTTTTTTATATTTTGTTCGGAATAATATGACGTGATTTCACGTCATCCATTGCCAGACAGTACAGTTGCAACCCCCTGCCAGACACCCCTAAACTTTAATAAATTATAATTATACTTACGTTAAAGTATGAAAGCTGAATTTTATATATGTTACTTGGGGAACTATCAAAAGATGTTACCTCAGTAGCCAGACAGTTTTGATAGTTTTTACATCTTGCCAGACACATTGAAAGACTGCCGTAGGTGCGAGCGCGAGGCAATATATATTCAAGCGGATGCGAGTGAGATAGTGAGTTCGGTCTATTGCGATCTTTTACTGCGCATCATCTGTCGTTTATACTGTATTATGTGTTGAACTATTATACGTTCAGTGTACGTTTTATTATTTATTTGTGCAGTTTATGAAATAAATGTGATCCAATTTTAATAGTGTTATCATGGGAGATGTATTAATAAAGTGTTATCATGGGAGATGTATTAATTTGTTTTGTTTGTAAAAAAGTAATGGCAAAATAATTGTTGTTTTCTGAGGAAACGTTAAGAAAATGTCAAACTGTTTTGAAAGTCAGAAAAATACATAACCTAAAATATAAAGACATTATTTTGCCCAATGAATATACAGACAGTGGTTATCACCGGGAATGCTATAGACTTAGAGCATTCACAGGACTTATGAAATCATCTTGGAAAGGTCCAAATCATCTGCTATTTCTCGATTTACGTGTACTACCGTGTGATCATTCAGTCTTTGCTGGGTTATAGTACTCCTTAAATAAGTTTTTATTCTCCGTAATGCTGAATCAAATGACCGTTCGGCGGTGCATGTCGATACTGGAATAGTTAAAACGATTTTTAATAATTTGATGACTTCAGGTATCATATGTTTGGTAGATTCGCAATGAGAAAGTATAAAAGAAACAATATCTTCCACATTATTCAGTCAGACATTTTTTTTTCGTGGAATATCTAAAAGCCTGTTACGATGAACAAACAAACGATCCACATCAAAATCATCTCCGTGGAACTCTTTCACACAACTGCTGCTTGTATCATTTTGCTCAGTAAGAAATAGTACCATGTTACTCAAGTGTGTAATAGCATTTTTAGTAAAGCGCTGTTCAATACAACCTACGACTTTATCGTAACACTTCAAAATATATTTTTCGATAAAAGTCAGCTGACGAGGAAAATTGGTGCGGTTCGGTTCACTTTATCTTTTTAGGCCTCCTCCTTATTTTTGGAGTTTTGGGTTCATCCCATTCCAAGATATGAACTAAATCTAGAGTAGATTTCCAAAGGTTTTGAAACTTTTCGTCGGTTCTATGGGACGATATAATTTGCTTGACAGTATTAATATTATCGCCAGCTTTTTGCAGATGTAAAGAAATCTTCTGTAAAATAGCATTTAGAGATTCGATAAGATCAAGAATTTCTATCAGAAATTTGATAATAAAAAGAGATTCGTAAAACTGAAGATTTTTTAAAAACCCTTTTGCTTTCGCGCCGGCATCATCTTTCTGACTTTCTGTGTTGTTCAAAAAACATAGCAGTACGCTATAATTGTTTAAAATAGTTTTCAACGAAGATATACGGCAACACCATCTTGTTGGGAAAAACGGCCGCAGGGATTTTGAGCCTGTAGTGATTCAAAACAAGCTTGGCGTTTCAGTGAACCACGTACGAAGACAATAAGCTCTCTTATTAGTACTAAAAAATCTATTGCAGGTACTTCTTTCATTGAGTCTTGAACAAACCAGGTTTAACGAGTGAGCGTTACTTTAGCTTTAACCCGCGATTGAAGACCAATATGCGATCCACTAACATTAGCAGCGCCAGTTGTACGTAGACCCCTACACGTCTTGATATTTATGTCCGACCTTTTAAGTACATCATTGAAAATTTCAATCAAATTTTAGGATGTTGTTGATATCGTTTTATAGAGGCCGAAAAAAGTTTCATGTATATTATTGAGCTTTTAGTCCACGTAACGAAAGCAGAATGTGACTTGTACATAATTCGAAATATCACTAGTTTCATCAACTATAACTGAGTAATAAACCGCATTTTGTACTAGTTTGATTATTTTACGCAATAATTCGTGACTCAAAATTGTATACAGTTCGTTAGTGATATCGTGTGACAATCACCTATATTTGTTACGCTGGAGTCACGAGTTTAACTCGGGAATATCCTGTGATTGCAGCTTCAACAACCGAGTGTAATTATTTGAATGTTCGTCGTCGTGCCCCCTTATAGCTAGGCCTCCGGTCAATAAAAACGAAGAGTAGAAATCATTTTTAAAAGGGCGGTTCTAGCTGTTTTCATGTCTTCAAATTTACTTTTTGATAACATGGAGTATACACTGACGCCACGTTCTAAATTGGCTTTATGCGGTACACAAAAACGGTGAACGTCAGGCATTTCGTGCTTTTTAAACCTTTCTAAAGCTTTATTCCACACTTATATCTTTTTTCTATTTAGTTAATAAAAATAATATTGTAGCTATCTTAAATTTATTTTCAATAAACAACTGTAAAATAGTTATTTTTTTCTTTAATTTCTTAATTGGAGTACGTGTGTTGTTATTGTGATAGGTATGTTATGTATGAATAACTAAGTGAAATTTTGAGTCACCTTTTGCTCCTAAATTCAATAAAACACCCAGTTTTATAGAACTCTTAATTTATTTAAATTTAAAATACACTTGACAAATTAAAATATCCTAAAACTAAATTAAAAATACGTAGAGGATCTTAACTGAATTCACTTCCTAATCAACATATTACTTTTTTATTATTTCTTAACATCAAAGATTGTTTAAGATTATTTAGTTAGTCAATTAGAATATAGATGGCGCTGAACCGTTTCTACATCACGCTAGCATTGTCTGCCATAGAATTAAGGCTTGGAATTGTTTAAACATTATTTAGTTACTCAATTACACCACAGATGGCGCTGAACCATTTCTACATCATGCTATCGTTGTCTGCCGTAAAATTATGACTGAGTTCAAAAATTTTTTGTAATTCAATCAAAAGTTATTATGTGTTATGAAGTTACCCATAAAATAAAACAAGTATTATATAGGCAAGTGCTAGTAAAGTTTCGATTCTTTTACAGAGATATTATCTAACGAAAATATGTTATATAAACTTTGAGATAAAATTACCCCTATTGTGACAATGGTCGTAGTGGATATAAATACAAAATATGCCCTATATTTAGTAAAAAATACAATTAAATATTCAGTGGATTCTAATTAATTTGATAGTTTTCAAATAATACAACTAAAATGAACATAAACACACAACAAGGAAAATATACATATAGATAGGTACATAAGAACTGTTTTGAGCATATTTGAAAGAATTTAAATTATAAACGTTCGTAGTATATTAATGAAATTTATTCGTAGTATATTCGTAGTATATTACTAACTTTCCAGTAAGAGTTGGAGATTGTGGATTTGTTGCTACATTTCTTTGTTCTACGTCATTTTCCTTCAATTCATTGAATTAATTCTGAGATAGAATAGATGGTGAATATTTTCTGATATTTTCTTCGCAATCGCAATCAGAGCTATTGTCACGTCTTGGGGAAACAACAGAACTTCACCATCTATTCACCATTGTAACCATAAATTGTTACAAATGGCCCCCTTATCCAACTCGGGGACCATCTGTTATTATTATTGTAAATCATCCGATCCCAATGATCGACAAATGAATGTAGAATCACCCGGATCGAATGACTTACAACAATATCTATTTTGTGGGGGGTGACTTGAAAACACACGAACGGCCCCTTCGAACTGTCCGTATGTTTTCTTGTCTCCAGTCCCTTCAACGGTGCCTTCTTCGTGGTTTGTGATCACCCCAGGGCGCGGCTAAACGGGACGTTGTGCTCGTGGTAGGCGTAGTTCTAATTCACCGGACTTGTAGAATGGCGGCGCAGGAACCAACGACTATGGAGGTCTTGAAATGAAACTCTTGATTTATCTTCAAAATGGCTTGAGGGCTTGCGGTGGTGTTTTGTGGAGCGAGACTGCGGTATATTTCTTCTTCTTCTGTCCCGAGGACCTTGTTCCAAGTTCCTTGTTCGCAAACTTGTTCCAAGTTTTGCGTCGTGAAGCTAAATAGTCTTGTACGACTCGCTCGTAGACTATTGTCGGTGCAGGTAAGGTTTCGTAGAAACCGTGGGTCTGGGCCGCCGCCCTACCAAAATGGCCATTTTCGTTCGGCTCACGAGCATGCATCAAATGTCGCACGCCTGTAGAATCCGAAAAATCTCCTAGGCCTTCTAGGTATTCACCTGCTCCCGCGGCAATTACCGCAGATCCGTATCCTTAGACGAATCTGATGAGTTTGTCCTGTTCCGCACTAGCTGTCCCGCGCTTCTGGCTGATGAGTGCTTGTTTGTACCAATAAATTACTATATGGTAGTAAGCGTGTGCCGACGCTGGTATGCTCTTTGCGTAGTACCGGTCAACATCCGATATTGCCTTATACTCCTCCTCAACTAAATGCACGTATCCAGCTGCATCTGCTTCGAACTCCTTTGCTGCGTCTTCGGAAACAAAACCTGTCTCGCCATCAATTACAAAACTGTCTTTCCATAACGGATCATTAGTTAATGGTGTTTCTGTTGTTGATTTCTTTGTCGGTAATGGAATAGTTCTAGTCGTTTTGTTGTATGGTCTCTTGAAGTTTGGTTTCTTCTTCTCTTGAAAAAGAGGCGCTGCTGAGGTCGTCGCTTGCGCGGTTGAAAGGTTCATATTATGTTGTTGGGTCGTCATCATGACATTTCATGAGAACTTCTAATCTCATAAGATTAAAAGTTCGTGGAGCTGACATATTAGAAGTTGAATCATGCATTCTTGAAACATTTTGAAGCGAATCATGTGGATCGGGCAACTAAGTGAGTGCCGAGGGCGCGTACGGTTCTTCAGGAATTGCGTTAGGATCATACGGAAACAGGCCGGTTGCTCTAAACCCATTGATTAGGTTTTCTTTGGTCGTACACTTAGACCAAACTTTTGTAAAAAAAATATTAAAACGTGCTTTCGTAAGTTTACGACCTGGATGCTGATAAGACATAAGACGGATACAGTAAGACTTCTTCGTCCCAAAAATGTTCGTAAGATTTGTTTACGGATTCGTCAAGCGGTTGCAGTTCGTGTGTGGTATTGGATGGTAAACAATAAAGTACAATGTCATGAACGTCAGCAGCATCAACGATTCTAGCATCTAAATGGGAAGAAGCCCCATCGAAAATTAATAAACATTTTCCTGAAGATTTATACTGACCCAGGTGGTGTTTAAAGTCTACAAAAAGCTCGGTCGTCATACTACCCTTCGGAGCCATCTTTACTAAACTACCATGTGGAAAATTGTCACAAAATTCAGATCTCAATCTTTTTCCCTTAAATATTACCACCATAGTACAGGATTTCCAGTTGCATTTACACACATTGCAATTGTGATGTTCTCTGCGTGTTCTTGAGCGACAAAGTGCACTCTTTTTGTCCCTTTCGCAGCAAAAACTTTCTGTTGATGTTGAAGCGTTAGTCTACATCCTTTTTCGTCCATGTTATATAATTATATAGGGTGGCTAGAAATATTTAAGTCGTCATATATTTTTTTGACGGCTTCAAAATGTTTTAGTACAATAGGCTTGTTGAGCTTCTGTGCTCTCGCCGGATTCATCAGTTCAGCCCTACGAAGAGATATTTCTGGATTGCGTTTGACAAAATTTTTCAGCCATTTTTTTACAGCATTATGTTTTTTATCATTAAAAGAATTTGGTATGTCATTCGATTTACAGAATTCATAAGCTTGCTTACGAACAATTTTGGGTGTCAATTGCATACCCACCCGAGCAAGTCTAATCACCCTTTTATATAAAAATCCCTCTCGTGACTTAGTGAGAATCGGGACGCGACCGGTTATTTTTTCACTGGATCCAGATTTTATATGGTTTCTTAATGTACGCCTTGGTATGCTATATGTTGCGGCTGCTTTTCGTTGTGCGAATTATTGTTAACTTACCACCTTTTTTTTTGTTTATTTTGACCGGGCTACTGTTTCAATAGTATCGGTTTCCGATGTGTCGTTATAGATGACTGTGTTTCGTATTTTCCTTCCTCTGGTTGATATTTTTCTTTCAGGAGCTTTCGGGAAAGGTCTGACAAGTTCTGGTGAAAAATCTGCTTTGCTGGTTGAAGGTTAATTTGCACTTATATGGTTTTCGCACTCAAACATTTTTATTTCCACATCGTTAGGTTATAATTCTTGATTTTCCGGAGTTTTAGATCTCTTCTGTAATCTCACGATTCCGCAATCAATGGATCCTCAATAATGTGTTGAGGTCTTGAGGTTCAGCGAGAACATTTACAGGGTTCTCTCGTGATGAATTCACGTCCACTGATTCGATTGGATCATTAGGATTTGGTTTATCTGTTACAAATGATGGTGCGAAATCAGTTTCGGAGAACAAATTGCGGTTGAATGGAAATATCCCGGTGTTCCTGAAACCACCTTGAATGTTAGCTGGGGTTATGGCCACTGGAAAAGCTGTAGCAACAATACCGGTAATATCATAAATACTCATTCTTTTTCCAGCGTTGTTACGCATCTAGGAATCATTGGCGGTGTTAATCGCTTTTTTAAATGGCCCATAAACAGATCTGTCAAGGGGTTGGAGTTTGTGTGTACAGTCTAGAGGAAATAATATGACGATTCCATTTTCCTTTCAAAAATCTAGACATTGTATATTCACATGAGAGGAATGATCGTCGATCTACAGCAACACTTTGTGAGTCGGAGAAGCATGTGAATGTTTGTGAAGATATTTCAAGAACACTAAAAAGCTGTCTTCCTGCATCCATCGCGACGGATTTGCTGCCCCTATACAACCAACTGGACCATCTAATAAAATGATCTTGAAACTTGACACTAGGGAATACAAACATGGGTGGAATAGCGTTGCTTATAGCACTTACAGCAACAGCTACTGTTCAGCATCAGCCCCTTGTTGCCGACTCTAAATCAAGCGCGATACGCGCATTAGAATGCTAATCAAATTAAAAATAATATTGTCATCAGTTTCAATGCATACTAACACTAGTGCACATATCTGTGGCGTCTGTTGCGTAGAAATTGGCGAGGGAGGCTCCGTATCTGAAGTCCACTGAGACGTGGAAGTCCTCACCAGCTGGTACACTTCACATTCACTATTTTTCGAAGTCGATGGCAAACCAAAGTTTATTTCTACAATTATTTTATAGGTTATCAGTTAATGCGTCCGACCGGCGACCGGCCGCCCAAGCGAGATTGGAACCGCGAGAGTGTGTATCGTGTTGCCACTAGGCAAATGTCAACACCGCCTTTTTTAAATTTCTGACTACCAAAGAAGTCAATTGCGAACAGCTACTGTACCCAGATTTCCTCGTTCAGCTGAGGTTATGGCTCCTACTTGTCGCGATCCACGTTGGGCTACAACTCTGTCTGGTCTCTGAATCGTCGTGACCCCTGTTTCATCCACGTTATAAATATCACGTGGTTCAAAAATTATTAAACTAGTGGCTCTTGCCAGACTTGTTGCTTGTGCTGTTCGAACCGATAACTCCTCTCTGGCCATATGATTCTCATCCCAAGTACTAGGTCTTTTAAGACCATTTTAACGGCCAATTTTCGAACTTCTTTTTGTGAGACCAAAATATATGTCAGCAGAACGAGTTAAGTATTTAGTTAAATGCGTCTCTTGTTCGGTAGTGAATACTTTATTGCGAGCATTATAGCCCATTCCCACAGTGGCATCGTCTTCTGCAGCTTCCCTTTTCCTTTTATAGCGTGTAAGAGACATATGAGATAGGTTGTATTTATTGCTACTGATCAAATTGACACATCCATTTTTATTTCGTCTATAATAGGGGCCATTCATTTATTACGTAAGACGATTTAGGGGGAGGGGGGTCGACCATGTCTTATTTTTTTTACAAGGGCCTGAGTCTTGATAGTTCTTACGTAAGATCACAAAAATGCGCAAAGTTAAGTTAACTTTGAAAAAGCACGGGCATCCGCGCCAGTGCCTAGGCGCGCGCTCGGATGCGTATAGGTAAAAATTAAAACAAACCAAACGTGTATTCATTTTTTCCTTTAGATTCTTACGTAATAAATATTAAACAGGGGGGAGGGGGTCGGCCTATTCTTATTTTTTCTTACCATAGTGGGGGAGGGGGCCAAAAACTGACAAAAATCGTCTTGCGTAATAAATGAATGGCCCCATACGCGATGTCATGTTGTCCTATTCTAGTTTTATGCGTGCGAGTACGCTGCATTTACAAAACAAAACAATCAATTAAGTTTTGTTGTGGTTAGACATATACAAACTTTTGCGATATCAGCAACGCACTTGTTTTCCCTCTGGCGTTGCAGGTGCAGGGCACCTGCACCTGAGCGACTGTAGTCATTTACCATCAGGTGAACCGCCTATCCGTCTGTCACTAACTGCTATAAAAAAAATTTGGGGGGTCAGTTGAGACGTAACAAGAGACCACAGAAAAATGTCACAATTGACCCTAATCTCTTAATTTTAGTATTTTTATTTTTAATAAAAAAAAATATGAACGTGCCAAAATGTAACTCCTATTTCCATTCCCTAATATCCCACGAAAGACGGAATATCACACATTCGTATAGCATGCACCATTAAAGAAGGAATCGAAAGATAGTTTACAATGAAGTACTACCCAGACAACCGCACGCGCGACACGCCTCCGGCAACTAGTGAACGAGTTCGAACGTGTTTGAGGCCTCCTGTGATCTCGGCCACGTTGCGCTGGAATGTAGTGTTTTAAATATTTGCTGTAACAATTGCTTGCTAATATTTGCTGTTTGGTGTATCAACCGACCTCCCGTAACAACCGCACTCAGTCTCTCCTGTATTATATACCATTAATAGTAACAATTAAAAAATCAGTTTTACAAAACTTTTTCTCTTTGTTGGTTTCATTCATTTCACTCCATCTTCGAAACAAATCTTGACAAACTTCTACCCACAATAACCGTCTAATGTTTCTATCGCTGTATTCTTTTAAAGTTATGTCATATAAAGGTGGTCTTCTCTCAATTTCAGTAACAAGCATTTCAATATTTAAATTTTCATCCAGATTTTCTGAATTAATGCTCACTGTAGCCATCGTTGCTCCAGAAAACATTTATAAGGTAAAAATTATTCAGCGAAATGCCGTAGTGCGCGCAGTCAAAGCATAACTAATATAAACTGCGGCGCGGCATTATTCCGCAGTGCATTTTCGCCGTGCGCCCAAAAACTCTTAGTGCGCGCCTAGCCTAAAAAGCCGCTGACTCATTCTCGTTGGTTCTTACTATTGCAATGTGGGTGCAATTAATGCACCCAATTACTCGCGGAAATCCGAAATAGACAAAAAACCTGTAAATACAATTCATTCATAACCCGGCGTCATTGTGGCGGAAAAGGTTACACTTACGTTGATGTGGGTCATTATGACCCTCGTACAATTTTACCTAGTATTAAAAAATTACCTATTTTATTTGAAAAATTCTTTCTTAATTTTTAAATCTTATCTTCATTTCAAGATAATGGCAACTAAAAAAAAACAATATTAATTAATTCAAATCATTTTTATTTGAATTCTTTTTAAGGACTTTTAATTAAATAACAAAAATGGAACTGTTCTAAATTTTTTTTTAACAGATCAAAAATACTTAAAATAATTAGAATCAAAACTCATTAAAAATATACTTAAATCGAATCTATAATATGAGGTCTTTGAAATAATAATCACGAACTTTCTTATAATTAGTCCTTTTGGTTTAGGTTTTCACTGCAGTTTTTGCAATAAGAGATCACGTGTTCGGGACATATAAACCTACGGCAATTGTTACACGTATGACTTGTCTCTTTCTGTCTTTTTTGTAGGGACAATCTTGGCATCTTCTTCGAACACCAATAAGCTTTGCAGGAGGTTCTCCAGACCTTTCTACAGTGAATTCCTTCATTCTTTTGTTCCCGAGGAAGATTTGATGAATCTTTGCGTAAAAAGAAATGTGTTCATTTACGAGTGACAGACCTAAGTTTTTTAAAAAACGACGTCGTTTTATATTTGGCTCATTGTCGGTATTCCTTATAATGGCAACATTTACTCCGGCCATTTTTTTGAATTACGGCAAACATTATATTATGTTGAACAAAGTTCATCGGAAACATCCATCTGCTCCGCCTTTGGTTGTATTATAAAAAGTAATAATCTCAAGCTTTTTTCCATCTACAGTAGTTGAATCAATTTTACCGTCAAGATGCAAGCTTGAGAGAAGCAGAACAACTTTAATTTTCTTTGGTATGTGTGACATAATTGTTGTCTTTTTGATACCCAAACTTAGTCGAATAAAAACCTCCTGCGCGCGGGTTCTCATAAACTGTGGTGGTATTTGACATTTGTTTTTTCTCAAAGTATCTACACATGTTAATTTATGTTCCTTGAGAAGGTGAGCTATAAGTTCGTAGCTGGTAAATCCAATTACACTTGTACGGTGTAGCTACATACGCACAACCATGCATGGCCGAGTCAGCGGTAACGCAGACATAAATTAATCTACAGCAATCAAACCAATTAGTACGAAAACAGCGCTACTCGCGTGTGCTCCCCGCGCCTTTAGGATAGATTAGCTTATAATTATGTAGTGCAATTAAATCCTTAGCTCCAACAAAGCTGCTTATTATTTGCTCTCGACAAGCAACTTCTACATCAACAACTAGCAGCTTCTACAACACTGGTCTACAAATTTTAACTTTAAAAAAGTATTCTTCATGTAAAGTAGCTTTTTTTATTTATTTTCACGTACTGAATACAAAAATAATTAATATATATTAAAATTAGTTTTCCTTTTTTTGGAAAAAAATTTAAACTATTTTTGCAAAAATTAACAGAAATTATACAGATTTTTAATTAGAGATGCGCCGAATATTCGTTTGGTATTCGGTATTCGGCATCTTTTACACTATTTGTATTCGTCCGAATTATTCGGTTTTATTGCCGAATATATTCGGTTCGAGTACAGTGGTGCCTCACACAACGAACTTAATTCGTTCCAGGAGCAAGTTCGTAATGCGAAAAGTTCGTTATGTGAAACGCGTTTTCCTATATAAATACATGTTAAAAAAAAAATTCGTTCTGTAGCATAAAATATGCTAAGATGACATAAAAAAAGATAAATTTTTTGTTATTATTTTTATTTAGATACATACATCTAAAAACATATTTTTTTTAATTTTAAGACAGACTAAATAGAGTCTACCGAATCTTGCACATCTTCATCCATTTTCTGCTTTTTGGCCGATGGTTTCATGAAAAACCTGTCCAAAGTCGTTTGTTTTTCTCTTTTCTTCAACATCTGCCGGAAATAACGGACAAGAGTATCGGAGTAAAGATCGTTGATCCTGTTTGCTTCAGTTGAATCCGGATAGTGGGCATTGGTAAACTCCTGAACTGCTTTCCATTTGACCAGGATGTTCTTGATGTCAGCAGTTGGGATTGGTTGATTGTTTGATTGTTGATCCTCGTTATCAGATGACGCTTCCCTTTGAGCATTGTCCTGTTGCAGGATCAGAAGTGCTTGGAGCTCTTCAGTTGTCAGCTCTTCTTCGTGTTCCTCAATAAGCTCCTCTACATCCTCTTCCTCTACCTCTAATTCCAGCCTTTGGGCCACTGTGATGATGTCCTTCACCACTTCTGTGTCATCAACAACTGCTTCTTCCTGGGTCCACGAAGGCACAAGCATCTTCCAAGCAGAAATGAGGGTCCTTTGTGACACTTCTTCCCAGGCCTTCTGTATAAATCGTATTGCCATAAGGATATCAAATTTCTTCTTCCAAAACTCGGACAGTCATATTGTCTCCACCAAACTCGCATTCTTCAAACACCTTATTAAAGAGGGCTCTAGTGTAGAGTTTTTTAAAGTTCGCAATAACTTGCTGATCCATTGGCTGAAGAATGGATGTGGTGTTTGGTGGCAAATACTGCACCCTGATAAATGGATAATTTTCCTGCAATATTTCCTCTAGGTCTTTTGGGTGAGAAGGGGCATTGTCAAGTATCAGAAGGGCTTTGAGCGGCAGTTCTTTTTCCAGCAAGAATTTCTTCACGGCAGGAGCAAAGGTTTCCAGAATCCATTCGTTGAAGATAACTTGGGTCACCCAGGCTTTTTGATTGGACTTCCAATGGACGGGCAGTTTGGACTTAATAACGTTATTTTGCTTAAAAATTCTTGGATTTTCAGTGATAAACCAATAGAGGTTTGATCTTGAGGTCTCCGCTGGCATTAGACGAAAACATAAGGGTAAGTCTGTCCTTCATGGCTTTGTGTCCTGGCAATTTCTTCTCCTCTTTTGTAATGAAGGTTCTGCTCGGCATTCTTTTCCAGAAAAGACCCGTTTCATCGGCATTGAACACTTGTTGTGGGCAGTATCCTTCATCCTTAAAACATTTTTGAAAGTTAATAGAGAACTTTTCTGCTTCTTTCTTGTCAGCACTGCCAGCCTCACCATGCATAGTAACGCTGTGGATTCCACACCTTTTCTTAAATCTAAAAAACCACCCCCTGCTGGCTTTAAATTCTTCTTCATTATCTTGATTGCTGCTACTTCCAGGGACGTTTTTCTTTAGATCGTCATAAATTATCTTGGCTTTGTGACAGATAATATCTTGGGTTGTTACGTCACCTTTCACCTGCCTGTCCTTAATCCAAATCGCTAATAGCTTCTCCAATTCCTCGTGGATTGAAGACCTATGTTTTTCATTAAATAGTTTTGATACTCCTTTGGCTACTTTGGCTGATTTGATTGCATCCTTATTTGTCAAAATGGTGAAAATGGTGGTCTTGCTTAGGCCAAACTCTTTGACGAGGTCACACTGTTTTACTCCACATTCACTCTTTCTAATTATTTCCTGTTTCATTTCAACAGAAATCACCTTCCTGCTTTTTTTAGAACCCATGATATAGAAAAAATATTGAGTTTAACTTAAAAGGACGACTGCCGTGATACGTGCGTAAGTTAAGCGCAGTGACTAACGACTGCAGTGCCTGCGCGGGAGGATGCAATACATCGGCAGCGATCGTGGAAGCTCGGGCGACTTCGTTGTGTGAAGCGAAGTTCGTTGTATGAATCATGAAATGAACGAATAGGAAGTTCGCTGTGTGCAGCGTTCGCTGTGCGAGGCGTTCTTTATGCGAGGCACCACTGTATTTCTATTTTCTTGGCTACATGACATGGTATAGAACTAAAAGACAAAACTTCTTATGTAAAATATATGTTATATTATAAGTCAAAGAAAACCTATGAAGAATGTGTTGAATAAAGCTAATAAAATAAAGCAATTAAACTTCAAATCAACATTTATTTAGAAACCTTAAATCAACATTTATTTTTAAACTTAAAATCAACATTTTTTAAACCTCAATCAAATCCACATTTCTTTTTAAAACTTATATCAAGCATTTATTTTGAAACCTCAAATGAACATTTTAAATTTTTAATGAACACACTTAAGTGGCAAATTGACAATAAATAATATACACTATAACAGAGATATATAGAGACAGAGAGACACTATAAAAATATAATAGAGATCAGAAATAAAATAAAAGATAAGCAAAAAGAAACATACATATTCTAATATTTATAAATATAATTATTTAATGGTAAATTATGGTGCAGAAACACCAAGCTCTCGGCCCTCTCCGGCAAGTCTGTTGCGTTTTTCTTCATATAAGTTCCCTGCTTCCGAAAATAATCGTTGGCTATACACACTACTACCAGGAGCACTTAGAAACACTCTGGCTAAATTAGCTAAATGTGCATATTTATACTTATGCTTTGCCCACCAATCAAAAGGGCTCTGGTTTCTAGTTAGAAGACTTTCAGCTGCATATCTGTCCAATTCCACGGCGATTGGGCTTTTAGGATCTTCCGAAATGACAGAATTCGTCGAGGCAAGTTCTTCATAACAGTTCCAAAATGCCAAATGAGATTCCTCAAAAAAAATTGTAACATTTTGTGGAGGTCTTCCCCTGTTTGTTACAGTTTCATCTTCGCTTGAGCTTTCAGCATCAGGGTCGCTTCTTTGAAGGGCTTCTAGAAGAAGCCTTTTTCTTACCAGTTCGCAATTTTCGGGAGCAAAAAATCTCATTCTAAATCGGGGGTCCAACAATGTGGACAGGCAGTAGTATTTGTCTTCTTCCAAATTTGGAAAACGACTCTGAACTTCTCGTAGTTTCTGTACCGTTTCTGGTACATTTGGACATATTTCTGAAATTTCGGGCTTTGTTAGATATTTGATCAGAGTGTTACTGTGGGGAATCACTTCAGAAATTGACGAAAATGTAGAACTGGTAATTTTGGTGACTTCTTCAAACGGTTTTAATAGAATTAAACATTCTTTGAGAATCAGCCACTGTCTTTCAGTACAATTTCGAATGTTAACTGAGCCAGAATTGTCCGAAATGTAAAGCGAAATCGCACGTTTTTGTTCAACGATTCTTTCCAACATATAATAGGTGCTGTTCCACCTCGTTGTGATGTCCTGTACAAGCTGATGCTCAGCTAGATTAAGTTCTTTCTGGATATTTTTCAGTTTTTCTTGCGCCAAGCTGGAGTGGTTGAAGTGTGTTACTATTCTTCGAGCAGAGGTCAAAGCATCACTTACGTTTTCAACCTGTAATGAAGCTTTAATTGCCAACTGCAATGTATGTATAAAACATCCCTTGCCTACAAATGGACTTTCATTTATGGCTTTAACCATATTGGGACCATTATCTCTCATAATCACGTGGATAAGCGAAGCTATGTCCCAAGTTGAAGCTAACTCTTCTAATACAGAACGTATGTGATCACTTGAGTGAGACCCAGCAAAACGTTTCATTTGCAGAACTCTATGTTGTAGAACAAAGTCCTCATTAAGCCAGTGTGCAGTGAAGCTTAGGAAGCTAAGCATGTTGTTCAAGCAAGTCCACATATCAGATGTAATCGAAACAGCCTTGGCTTTTGAGATTTCATCTTTGATTAATTTTTTCACTCTATCATAAATTGCCGGAATTACCACTTCACTCATATACTTTCTTCCAGGCAACTTATATTTAGGCTTCAATAAAAGCAATAATCTGTTAAAGCCTTTGTTTTCCAGAATTGAAATAGGCTGATTGTCAATTGCGATCATTTCAGCGATGGCGTTATGAATTTCCTTTGCTCGAGAATCTGTTATGTCCCAATTTGTAATAAAAGCCTCCTCTAGAGTTTGTTGTGTACCTCGTGAATGAGACCGGTCTATATTGGATCTTACACTCGAAGTTGTAGGTAAAGTGTCTGAGCTATGTTCAGAAGCACTTACAGAAGTAGACGTGGTTTCTGGCAGTTGTTTTTTATGCTTCAACTTCAAATGATTTGTCATACTACTCGTGGAAGCACTGCGCCCTGTTCCACCGCGAGAAATAACACAACTACACAAAGTGCACTTAACTTTTGTTTTGTTATCTCCCATTTCGTCAAAAAAGTCCCAAGCACGTGATCTTTTACGCCCACTCATATTGCAAACACAATGAAGTTAATATTATCAGTATTTTAATATTTTTGTAATGATAAGCACCTTTGTTTTTTTATTTGTAACGTAATCGTGCGATGTTTTGAAGCAAAGTGACAGCGCGGTGTGTGAGCGGGTGGCGGGCGGTGAGGTACGGCTCGCTCGTCATCTAGCCAGCAGCGACACGTAGCGTACATGTTAGAACCTGTTTACGCGGTAAAACAATGAAATGGTAAACCGAATAATTCGGCCGAATATCCGGTTCGGTAAAGGTTAAAACCCATAGAGTGCACACCTCGGCCGCCGACCTATAAGTGCACACTGGGTCAATGTGACCTATGACGATTTTCGGAGCGTTATATCTCAGTAAATATGCATATTTTTTTTTTGTAGAGACCTTTTTTGTAGTTAAGTATCTATATTTTATGGCTGCAATTGGTTTTTTTTTAAATAATAAAGATTTAATGCCAAAACATTGGCTTAAAGTGGAGCATGCATTGAAAAATACGCACTTTCACGAAAAAAATCGTATTTTTTTTTTTATTTAAAAAAAAATCCCTTTGGGCTTTTCAAGAGGAAGGTATGTACATACGAAAAAAAATATATAGTGTCGACCAATCTTCCAAAAAGTATATTTATCTCGAAGTTTGAAAAGAGGCATTTTTTATGGAGTAAAAAAGTGGGAAAAAACGATTTCTATGAAGAATTGTTTATTCATAAGTGCAAAAAATGAACAAATATTTGTCTGAAAACATTACACATATGAGTTTTATTCATTTGCACCACAATCAGTGCATAAGTAAACGCTATGCATTCCACACATAGCCCTTCTGCATCTAGGGCACTGCTGTTTTGTTTTGTGGTCGTCCCCGTGATTGCAGAGACTGCATCGGACGCGTTTAGCAAATTCTGGACTGTTAACCTCATCTTGTGGGACCTCTCCACCTTCGTTGAGGATCATTTTCAAGCTTGCTACTATCCCAGATCGTAAACAGGCTGTCTCTTGTAACCTCCGACGAAGAAACGGCCGCAATAGGTGATGTGCAATTTTTTTTTTGTCGACAGTTTTTCTTTGTCTAAATTTGCATTCACTTTTGTACAAGTGTACAAGATGCGACTGTTAACTGCTGCCTGATCGAGAATGCCAAAAAAAACGGACAAGTGGAAAAACGAATTGCAACGGACAAGTGGAAAAACGAATTGCAACGGACAAGTGGAAAAACGAATTGCAAATTGGTCAAATTGGTCAAGTACATTAACAATCTGCCCGTAAAACTTCAAGTTAAAAATTTTTTGCGATTCGTTTTGCCACTTGTCCGTTGCGATTCGTTTTTCCACTTGTCCGTTGCAATTCGTTTTTCCACTTGTCCGTTGCGATTCGTTTTTCCACTTGTCCGTTGCAATTCGTTTTTCCACTTGTCCGTTGCAATTCGTTTTTCCACTTGTCCGTTGCAATTCGTTTTTCCACTTGTCCGTTGCGATTCGTTTTTCCACTTGTCCGTTGCAATTCGTTTTTCCACTTGTCCGTTGCGATTCGTTTTTCCACTTGTCCGTTGATTTAACTAAACAACACTAATTATTAAGCTTTTTGTACGACTTATGTGCTAAGGTCGAACAAACTAATAACTGACTAACTAACTTAAGTTGACTTATGTCATAATTCCACTTGTCCGTTGCGATTCGTTTTTCCACTTGTCCGTTGAAGTTTCACTTCTAGTATGTGTCCCAGCACACATTTTGATTTTTTCGCAGGTTTACTGCAAATTATGATTTGGATAGGTTAGGTACATTTTAATGAATGAATTTTTTATTTACACATATTTTATTTTATCAAACAAAACAAACAAAAAAAACTAAGTTCAATCCAGAACAGAACAAAAAAAAAATATACATAGCCTACTCTAAAATTATACATATACAAAGGAACATTAACAAATACACATCTTTCGTCATCAATCTTTATTCGGCTCATCTGCGTTATAATCAATGAAAGATACAATCGGCTTATGGTAACTAAAATATGATATAAAAACTTGAGATTCAATTCTATTGATGAATCTTGCAAAAACGGCGTCGAGTGTTGTCCCATGTCGAGTTGTAGGTTCTCGTGGGTCGTTGCTTAAATCTAACAATAGTTTTTCTTTTAAAAAATCTACTAACATTCTTGACTCGTCCGAAGCAAAGTTAACATTAAAATCTCCACTCAAAAGCATTGGGAGTTCGTGTAATTTTTTCCCTAACGCAGCTGAACCTATCGGAGTATAGGCTAGCAATGACTGATGTATAAAATCTATGATGTCCGGCACTTTAGAGTGAGGCGGAAAGTAAACTACTATTAACACTAATTCTTGTCCATTCTCTAGTCTGCATCGAGCTGCACATATATCGCCTACTGCTCCATGTGAGACCGTAAAAGTATTCAAATTGCGTAATGTTATGTCGAAGTTGTTTGTAACAACGTTCGTAGTATCATTACGATTCTGATATATGGCTACGCCTCCTGCTCGACTATTTTCCCGCTTTAAATGAACAATGCAATTAAAATTAGGAATATCCAATGGTTCTCGGTTATTCATCCAAGTTTCAGATAGTAGGAGAACATTTGAATTTTGAGCAACCGGATCATTGAAATCTCCTGCATGTGCTCGTAAGCTTTGACAATTTAAAGAGAAAAGCGAGAAACCCTTTCGTTTTCCCATGAACTCGCTTAAAACTTGTGTCGCCGTTTCTAACCGATTTAGAGCTAATCTTCTAAATTCTCTTTGCAAATCTTCCATGCCAGCTGATGTGTGACGTCCGTGATAAAACTTTCGATCATTATTGTTTTTTGGTACAATGAAGAGACCTTCAATTGAAGTTACTCGAGACAAAGCAACGTATAACAATGATTGGGAATGTGATTTTTCATATTCATAAACAACGTTATCAAATGTACCCCCTTGCGACTTGTGTATAGTCATTGCACACGCTGCGGCTAATGGAAATTGGTTTCTAATGGCGTGAACACTCTTATTTTTGTTCATTGTTATGTTCGTATTTCTTCGAGAAATCGGCACAGCAGTGTTCTTAATTCCATTATCTCTCATAAATCCTGCCGCTTTGGTCCTGATTTTCCTCCCTGTTTTTTGCGAATCCGGAAAGTCTAACCACACTCGAGTTACTTGACCTTCATTATCTTTCTCAACGAAAACTAAGTGGCCAAGTGCACCATTAGCCAGCCCATCAGAGACATCAATATTTGTGGTGATCATATAGGGTTTATTTATAACGAATGTAATCTCGTACGGCAAGCCGCCAGTATCGATAACAGACAGTTTATGCAATTTTTGTCGGAATGTTGCTTCTTCTTGAGCATTTGAACAACCTCTAAATATGTCGACAGCCTCGGATGTTACTTTTTCTTCAGCACGATCTAACGCAGACATGTTATATTGGGAAACCGAATTATTAGTTAAGAATAGTCGCACCCCATGCGGACATAGCCTGTCAGCCTCTTCCCGTGAATAAAATCTGGCCTCAAGCAGCTGTAACTGATCGGAATCCAAAATTCCTCCGTTTCCTAATTTTGTGAGGATGTTTGAAAACGCTGTATTGGATTGACGCATCACCTCAGTCAACTCGAAGAACTTCAAGTCTCGCCACAGAAATGGTTCCCCCAACCGCTGTTTTCGTTGTCTGTATATTGGTGTCGCTCTAACTGGTGGCAGTTGTCTTAAATCTCCAATTAAAATAATATCTATCCCTCCAAAATTTACCTCGAAATTGCCTGTTATCTGTTTCAACCTCTGATCGATTTGAGCGAGCATTTCCGCCCCGATCATACTAACTTCGTCTATGATGAGTACTTTGACAAATTTGAATAGAGTTCGGTACTGCAGACATGTTTCATGCGACAGGGGTATTATTTTGGAGAGCGTTATTTTCAGAGCTGTATGTACTGTTGTCCCATCAATAGCGACTGCTGCCTTGCCAGTTGACGCACATGTTATATAAGCGTTGCAGTAGCCGTCAGTGTCGGTAAACCGATTATAAATTTCCATCATAAGTTTAATGACGAAGGTCTTTCCCGCCCCGGCCGGCCCGGTGAAGAAAATTTGCAACGGTTTCGAATGTGGCGTCAGTAAATTGTGGACCACATGCATAAGCAACTCCTTTTGCGCTTTGTTTGATTTTCTCATAAGATCACAGAAATCTTTGTGGGGCATAACATTTTCTCTTTTTTTCGCGATTGCCCCGAGTTTATTTAACGTTGCAAGTCTCAAATCATCGTTCATACTAGCATTTGGATTTGCGTAGAGGTCAGCAAATGGATTTTCTTGAGGAAATCGCCTATTTGCATCGTCGATGTTATCTTCACCTCCCTCCTGTTCATCCCTGCACAACTCTCGACATATTTCAATAGTCTTTTCTATGTCCAGATTAGACTCGAATTCCTTTCTCCTCTCTAATATAAGTGCTTCATTATCTGAGTACAATTCGATAAATTTCATATTGGCCAAAACGTCCTCTTCTTCATTCCTAAATGGAATATGCAGTAAAACCATTTCTCGTCTATACTCATCATAATCTTTAGTTATATCATAATTTCGGTACCGGATAATACGTGGCTCTGCTCTCTGCAACCATTCATCGCCCATGTTTTTTTTATAGTATTTGGAAGTAAATTGTGCGAGTGTAACATCATCGAGGGATTCCGGGCGTTTTTCGTACTTTTCAATATGATTATCGCGCCAAATATCTGTGCAATCATCCCCGATTTCCAGCTGGTCCATTTCTTGTCTGGACTTCTTGATTTTCTGTCTTTCTAAAGGCCAAACTGTTGGAATGTACGTAATCATGACGTTACTCTTCGACATTGGCTCCCTTAGTAAGAACCAAGCAGCCTCTTGACTGGACATCTCTACAGTATTGAGCATATCTACGCTCATTTTCCTCGTTACCTCTACGATATTAAAATCAGGATATTCTTCGATTATTTCCAACATTTTGCGCTGCAGATGACTGACTCCCCTATTTGTTTTATTAATATATTCCACTACATAGGCAGCACAAGAGTATTCCTCAGTTATAAATTGGAAATCCATATTTGATTTAAGAATGTTGAAAATAAATGGATTGAAAGGGTTATGCCATTTCTCACCGGGTTGGCGCTTAATGAAAACTCTGGGCCGATTGATCCCCGCTCTCAATATTTGAACATATTCCTCTTCTGACTGAATATCATTGTCTGTAAAAAAATCCTCGAAATCTGTATAATCTTTTGTGTCTAAATTTTGACGAACAACCTTGTATTTGGTATTCAATTCATTGAATAACGGCTCAGTATTTTTCATGGGCGTGAGTATACGAGTCTCGGAACTGGGCATGAACGGGGCTTGAAATCTACATTTCTGGACTTGGTTAGTAATTTTTTTGTAACACGTAAACGTGTGCTTACGAGTCTGCAACTGGATTTTATTAGACGCTTCCGACGCCGAGACTGAAACTAAGTCATCGATCATATTGACGGCCGCATTATAATCTCGGCCCAATGGGTCTTGCGGGGCTTCGTCTAGCCATATAAGTATATGCGCGTGCGGACTGCCCCTGTGCTGGAATTCTATACGTTTAAAATAATTTTTCACCCTATACTGTTTGAATGGTGATTTTTTTTTGGCCTGCAGAATGGTTATTATGACTTTTACGAGTTTATTAAAGTAAATTGCGCAAGTGACGGGATCTTCGTTTATTAATGTGCTTTTTTCCATATATGGTAAATTATCAGCTTGCTCTTCTGAAATGTCTACCCCGTGTTTGAGCCGGTATAATATTTTAAGCAAATTGGGCCACCCACTTTCATTAGCACTCATTGTTAGAAACATCGTAGGCTTACCCAGTTGCCTTATCATTGCAAACAAGTCTCTTTTTCGCTCAGCCCAGTACCAAGTTGAATTAGGAATCGTTTTTAAAAACGCTAAATTTGTATCAATGCAGTCATGAATGTATTCATCGGATTCAATTTGCGCTCGAGTGATTTTTGTACCTTGCCCGACATGTTTGAAGGCTATCGTCAAAGTATCTCTAACTCTTAGTCGCATAATTTTCATCGCCAGGTATAATAAATGTTGAGGGCCAACCCCACGGCGATCTGTCCTTCTCAATTCGCTCGTTGCCATCATAAATGCTGTTACCGGGATTTTGAAAATACGGAAATGGCCCAGATAAATTTTAGGGAAAGACAGTTCCTCAGCATGTTCGTCAAATAGAATACTGACTGGGACATTAGTCTCTCCTGGAGCAATTCGTAAATAGTTTTCTTCATTCCATAGCAGTGTATTTTGTTGTGCAATCGGACCCTCTTCCATAGGAATATTTTCACTTATTTGATCGATTTCGAGGGTTTCTTCATCACGATCGAAAAACGCGTCATTAATTTTAATATCGTAGTGTAAATAGAGCGGCGTTTTCAGAAGATACTTCAACCATGCTTTGATGCAACGCTTATTTACTAGCCCATACAGGTAACTAGATCTATGTATTTTCTTTCGTTTTATGTGCACGTTAATGCAATAGTCGTCATCGAGAGCTCTCGGTAAATGCTTAACCATATTATCTATCAATCGTTACTGGCACATTAATAATTTTACCGTAAATTGCGTACTGTCCTTCTCTGTGTCTTAGGCGGCGAATTTGCATGAATGGTATTCTTGGGGAAACCAATCTTTCAGCTACTAAATTAAGATCCGGCAAATTTGGAGGAAAATCAGGATACCTGAACCCATTATACTTTGAGAGAGGCGGAATTTTCTGTTTGAGCAGCATTTGTTTACAAGTATTACATAAATCAATTGTTTCCGGTGCTTGTCCCGGTAAAATTTGATCTAATATTTTTTGACAATGGGTTGACGGTTTTGTCAAATCAGATTTGAACCATAACCGATCGCAAACTGAGCATGAATGACCGAATGGATTATCATGGAATGCCTTGACAAATTGTTTATGTGCTAAGTTATTTCGGACGAACCCTGCGTATGGTAAATTGGAGGCCGCTCGTGGAATCACCGCTGTGATGATGCTGGAAACCTGCCCCGTACTCGGCCCCGCTACTTGACTTTGAAGTTGTCCTCTCGATTCCATCTCTTTAACGCGCCTTGCCAGTCTAGCTTTTGATTGTCGCTGGGCTGCTGATTGGGGTTGTTTTTGTTCTTTCGAGGATCCTTGGGCTTTTTTCCGAGCCCGACAGTCTCGCTGTCTCTCAGCGGGCGTCTTCCCCATTTTGAACTCCGGTCAGTTTAAATTACTGTTAAATAAAAAACATATTTAAAAAAAACTGTTAATTAAAAAATATTTCAATAAAAAATATTTCAAGAAAAAAGATTCCAAAAAAATATTTCAAAAAAAATTATTCCAAAAAAAAATATTTGAAATCAAAATTAAAAAAAAAAAATGTCAAAAAAATATTCAAAAAAATATATTTTTTTAAAAATATTTGAACAAAATTATGTTAATTAAAAAATATTTCAAGAAAAAAGATTCCAAAAAAATATTTCAAAAAAAAATGTCAAAAAAATATTATTCAAAAAAATATATTTTTAAAAATATTTGAACAAAAATTATGTATATTGCATCGGCCGCAATTAGAGGCAATGGTACCCCAGCCACGTGGAGATGGAGAGCGGACGTAAGAAAATAACAGCTGAACACATGCCGGGACTCTAGCGGAGACTCCTATCTCCACTCTCCACGCGGCTGCGCATTATAGCCATCTAATACAGCCGTTGTCCTCTCTCCGCCGCTGCTAGCCCTTCTCACCCTTCGCCGCTGACGCCTCTTGCCGCGTCATATACCGTCTACCCCCTCCACTGGGCCGTGACACTATTTCGTGACTAAAAAATCCTAATACCCCCCGTCTATATAGAAGTTTCACTTCAAAAATCGCATTGGCCACCGTCTTGTTCCCCGCGAAACGGTGTACCGGTGACACAGTTGGTCGAAGGTATCAGTTCCACCTTTTGTGGAATTATAATGTTCCACCATTAATGGTTTTCCACTGCTACCATTTTTACTGTCATGTCCATGCGATGAAGCCAACAGCACTATTTTGTTTTTTTTTGGAGTCCAGGACAACAGCGTGATGTTCCCATGATAAGCATACTTCGATGATCCTGCCGTGTCAGCAATTTTCATTTCCAATGGTATTTCCCGCTTGTTCTTCCGTATCGTGCCAGTGATAGTAAGCTTGAATGGCTCCTTCATCATTTTTTCCAGTAAAAGTATCGACATAAACCAATTGTCACACGTGACTCTCCGATTCGTCCCGTGGATTGGTTCCGTGACTTGTTAGAAAACGTGCGAAGGTACAGATTGCCCTTTTTCGACTCGAATCTTTCCGGTGTACGGTACAGCATTGATCTGCAATTGAAATATTTTTATAAATAACAGAGATGAAACTCAACAAGAATTGATATTGCTAAGGAGATACCAAGTAGGGGCTTACCAAGTAAAATGTTTTGGCGTCGTTGAGCGTGACGATTTTTAACCCGTAGCGATCCGGTTTGCTCTTGATGTATACGCGGAAAGGACAGTGTCCACGGAATCCTAAAAGTTGCTCGTCGATGGTGCAATATGTGTGCGGATTGTAATTCTTCGTACAATTTGCGATAAAGATGCTCCAAATTTCGTTGATAAGTGAGAAGCGGTCTGGGTTTGTTCGATTTGAAACGTCATCAAAACGTAAACATTCCGCTAGAAAGATGAACCGCCTGCAAGCCATCGTCGAACGGTAGACGTTGTAGCCTTCTTCGTGGGACTAGAGATCTTTCACCCAAACCCGATTCGCTTTCCACGTACCCATATAAAATAGGAGCCCGATAAAAGCGTCGATCTCAACTGAATCGGTTAGCTTGTGGTAAGTTTGGAGTACATTTTGATTCTCGACTACAGCGTCCAGAACTTTTTGAATTTTTATGTTGGTGTAGTGTAGAGGTGGGCGTTAACGCTAATGTACAAAAACGTCAACACCTGTTGACGTTAACTACGGTTAACTGTTGATGTAAACTGCTAACCTGTTAACCACTGTTAATCTGATAACAGCTGCTTTATACTGCTTTATAGTTTCAGCATGTAATATATACTATTCCATCTTGTAGGAACTGATTGGATTAATCTTTTAGGCTGTGTAACATTCACTCTTAATTGATACTGCATTAATTTATGAGATGAAGTGGGACTCTTTTTAAAATGCATTACTACTTTTTTTATTTTAGTTAAAGTATTGTTAAAAACTTTTAAAGCGTCCTGAACAATAAGATTTAATGAGTGTGCATAACATCCGAAATGCTCATAAAAAAGATGATTTTCAAAAGCACCGATTATGTTGGCGGCATTGTCTGAAACACCCAAGATTACCTTATTGTTTAAATCCCACTCGATTAGGATGCGTCGAATTTCGTCTGCAAGTTGTTTTGCTGTATGGCTGCCCACGAAAAGAGCACAGTCTAATAAGACCGACTTCATTCTTATATCTTCAGTCAAAAAATGAACAGTCACAGCAATATAAGATTCCGTGGTTCTGGATGTCCAACAATCGGTAGTAAGACATACATTTTTTGCCTCCCGTTGTACATATTCCCTGACTTTATTCAAGCAATCATCAAACATATTAGGGATTATTTTATTTGAAATCACTTTACGGGATGGCAATTGATACGAAGAGTTTAAATTCTGGACAAATTCTTTAAATCCTTTATCCTCGACAACACTAAAAGGCTGGAAATCTTTAACAAATAATTTCATAAATGATTGATCAATTTTTTTTTGCTGTTCAGTTGTGATCTTTCTGGGAATATAACTAGATATATATCTTTGCTTCCTTTTTATGGCAAATCTTTCTAGCTGTACCTGTTTTGTTGCTAGTTCGGGCTCTGCAAAAGATGTTGAAGCCGTAGGCTGCTCAATACTGGATTGTAAAGGCTGAGGTGCTGAAGGTCTAGGTTGCTCAATGTTAGGTTGTTGAGACTGATCATTTGTGGAACGAGAATCTAATATTAATGACGCTGATAATTGTATGGGATGTAATCGTTTTAAATGTGATTTAAGATTAGTTATAGTAGTTTTATATGAAATCGACCGTTTACATATATTGCAAGTGGCACATTTTATGTTATCGTCAGCACAAAAATAATTCCAAATTTCACTTTGTTTGCGTCCAGACATTGTTCTAAACTAGTCAAATTAATGGCGTAAAATAAAAATAATACTATTGTTCAATAAACTATACCTATTCCTACTTAATTATAGTACATAACTTTACTATAAGAAAGAAACCTATTGTCCAAAGAAAGTCACAGAAAATGAACTAAACACTTATACCTACGAAATCAAAACTAAAATAAAAGTACATATAAAAACTATAACAAAACTGTCCTATAAGGCGAGTTCCACAATAACACTAAACATACAAAGAACACATTGTTATTCATTAATATTGTTTATCATCAGTCACAAAATACTTCGCGTCTCAAATGTAAACAAAAATAGAACGCAGCAGAGTGCGTACGTTATCGTCAGCAGGCGTCAACAGCTCAACTGAGTAACTAAGTTGTTAAACTGTTTACGTCGTAAACGATCAACAGTTCTACACTCAACAGTCAACACCATAGACGAAAAAATTGTCAACAGATAACAGATTAACAATCGATTTCGTTCGTTTTTCCTCAACTGTTAATGAATTTTTTCGTCAACAGTTTTGTTCGTTGATGAAGAAAAACGTGGACGATTAACTGTTAACCGCTTGTTAACTCACCACTAGTGTAGTGTGTTATCAGATCTCTGATCTGTTTCGTAAACAGGATTTCAAAAAATTCCTCGATCGTTTTGCAATTTTTTGCATCATTTTTTGGGCCCGGAATGTTTATATTCGTCCTCGAAAACCGATCTGAAAATTTTATAAACAAATACAAATAATGAAAAATAAGAATAGAAAATTTTTGGAGTAAAAAATTGTATACAAATTTATGTATTATATTAACGTTCGAAATTTGTTGGCAATACAACGTCTTCATACTCGAGATAATGTTATATTTATACTGGAAACATCAAGCCCTTGTAAAAAAAAAAATTCTCTCACTTTGTATACCGTTTCAAATCGAAATTAGAAATTCCGGACTTATTATTATTCGGACACCGGGATTCGAACCCGAGACTGCTCCCCTCTTGACTTATTATTATTATTATTACTATTTAAGTACATTTATTACCTGAGGTGCGAGCAGATTTCTTGCTCCAGGTATAACCGTCCTTTCCCGCCAAACGAGTGATCGGCCTACCGCGAGAGCGGGCATTAAAGGCACGCCGTTGCTGGCAGCTCGTTTCCGCACCCAGGTTATCGATGTCGTCCTCACTATCAGTAGTTTCCTCCTCCATTTCCTCTATATAGTCGTCATCCTCATTGGACATATTGCCCCCCAAGTCTTCATCATCTGACTCCGCGAGCAAAACGCGTTCCAACGAACTGTCAGACTCCTCGTTAGACATTCTACATTTTTTCGATTTATTATTATTAAAACGTAAAAAAAATAAATATCTAGTAGCATTTTTTATCACAATACACTCACCTGTTGAGATAACAAACACAATTTCATTCGAAAAAAAAAATCAATTTTCAACGCACTAGTGCACACACGGAACAATATGACCCAAGGTCTATTTCCGATGGCTATCCGATGAATACTAACGCGGACAGAAAATTCCTTACCTAGTCAGGAAGACTGGGGGAAACATCACCCCGTCGAATATTCGGGAAAAAGACCGTTATATTTCGTGGTACAACCGGCGAAAGCAAAATGCATGGGTCAAAACGACCCAGTGTGCACTTTAAGGGTTAAACCGAATAGTATTCGGTATTCGGTTATTCGGTGAAACCACTATTCGGCGTATCTCTATTTTTAATCATTAGTAGAATTGCGACGTGGTTTTTTCGCTGCCCTCTTGTATTCTGCTTCTGTAACATCTCGACAAACAGTCCAGCAATAATCCGCCAACATTGAAACGTTCCAATGGCCTTGATACCGTTTTTCCATGTTTGCGTTGTCCCGATGGAAGCGCTCCCCATGTTCATCGCTAAAAGCCCCACAATTATCCGGAAAGAAGTCCAAATGAGAATGTAAAAAGTGGATTTTCAAAGACATGTTGTAACCCAGTTTTTGGAATGATGATAACATATTTTCGATAAGTTCAACATAGTTGTTACTCGCTCTTATTTCCCAAGAAGTTTTTTGCGACAAGGCGAAATCCCAGTCTTTTTTTTTCTTTACCTTCTAGAACCGAATCAAAGTTATCATCTATACTATATAAATAAAAGAAAGTCGTGTTAGTTACACTATTTATAACTCAAGAACGGCTGTACCGATTTGGCTGAAAATTGGTGGGGAGGTAGCTTAGAACCAGGAGACGGACATAGGATACTTTTATCCCGTTTGACCGCGTTCCCGTGTGACGTGACATAAACGTCAAGTCACTATAAAACGTGGTATAACAAAAACGCATCTGACTTGGAATAACAAAACGCAAATGACAGCTAAACGTAATTTTGTCTATGGTTAAGTATGGTTGAAAATTTGATAATTATTATATCAGTAATAATCAGTAATTTGTATTCTCTTTGAATCATCATTAACAATGACCCCCTTTACACCGTTAAATTGGTTGGTACGCGTATCAAGCTGGTGCGCACTAAACGTTTGATACGTCTCTGTTTACATCGACCAACTTTGAAACAGGATCAAGAGTATCAGACCAAAATAATCCACTAGCGTTTATACCGTGCGTACCAAACGATTTAGTACGAATATAGTATTTAGTCCGCCTATCAAGTACTCGGTGTAAACTAGGCCAATGCCGCGACCAAGACGATCGAATCTTTCCCGACAAAGCCGTAACGCAAGAAGGATACGAAACATTGCGAATGAAAGGACTGAAGAAGAACAAGAAATTGCCTGTGAAGAGCGCCGCGTTAGTATGGCTCGACTTTGTGCTTCTCAATCAGAAGAGCAAAGTGAGGCAGCCCGTGAAACGGCTCGGTTGGCAATGCGAAATCGTCGAGCAAACAACAGATATCAACAAGTAGATAATTTTAGACGCACAAGAAGAGATTTATCAAGTGCTGATTTGAATCGAGCAGCGTTTCGATACGATTGCAGTACTGATTACTGCTTGCATCCTAGCGTTTGCATTGGGACAATGGACGTTGTTTGCGAGTATTGTGGCGCATTGAAGTTTTCCGGAGAAACGCCCGGATTGTGCTGCCCTAGTGGGAAAGTGAAATTGCCATTATTGACTCTGCCACCTGAGCCATTGCATTCATTTCTTTGTGGCGAAACACCCGAATCAGGTCATTTTCTTGCAAACACTCAAAAATACAATGGTTGTTTCCAAATGACCTCATTTGGGGCAGACATTATCGAAGAACGAGGATTTAATCCGACATTCAAGGTATTTATTTATTTATTGTACTTACACACAATATAGTAGAAGAATAATTACTATACTTATTTGTACGTATTATGTTTGCTAATTCTAATAGGTGTTTATAAATCAGTAATACTGTCTTTGCTTTTTATTATGTAGATACAAGGACAGATTCACTATCGAATTGGATCATTGCAACCTCTCCAAGATGCACATCATAATTTTTTACAAATATACTTCATGGGTAACATGGAAGAACAACTTGATCGACGTCAGGAGAAGATCAATGCAGCAATGAAAAGAGCAATTCTTCAAGATTTGCAGCAACTACTTCATGAACATCATGCGTTGGTCAAGCTGTTCAAGAGTGCTTTGGAGCGCATGCCAAATGATGACTACAAAGTCGTGATCAGAGCAGATAAACGACCATCTGGAACACACGAACGCACATTTAACGCTCCAACAATAGATGAAGTTGCCATCGTGATTGTTGGTGAACACTTAGAAAGACGCGATATTGTGCTTACACGTCGCGATACTGGGCAACTGCAACAAATATCTGAAACACATCGTTCATATGACACGTTGCAATACCCGCTGATGTTTTGGCAAGAAGATGGATATTATTTTAATATTAAAATGATAAATCCATTGAATGGTGAGTATCAATATCATAGTTCAACATGACGTAGATTTTATATTGTTTGGTTTTGGTTTACAATAAAAAACCAATTACACTGCTTATTACCAGGAAAAGATTAGGGGTTGTTTGTATAGATAAATGGACAAATGACTGGCAACCGATTTAAAATCATTTATCTTGACACCTTTATAATTAGGGTAAAAGTGGGATGGTTGCCCTAGGAGGATAGATGCCGCGTAATTTAAATTGAGGCTTGTAAACTTGACACGATCGTAGGTAATATTTCTATGCAAAGGTGGACCACCACCCCCCCCCCCCCCCCACACACCGCCAGTGTGCGAGCAGCAACCGCGCTCAATGGTCGTGTCGTCTGTTATTTAATAAAGTTGATAACCTCGCTCACGGACAACGCGGATTACGAAATCAACGGATTTTTGGAAGCGTGTAACTTTTCATTTTATACAGTAAGTTGATTTTATTTTATTGTTATTTGCAAGTGTATGGTTTGAATATCACTAATAGGTAGAGGTTTTGAAATTTTATTTACGATGTTTAGTTTTAAAAAAGGGGGCATCTATCCCTACTAAAAAGGATAGACGCTTCGAATTTTTTGAGTATAGATGCCCCTAAGGGCACCTATCCCCAATGGCTTAAGCTGAAGCATGCATGGCCTTTAACCAAAGTTTTTGTTTTTAGAATGCCACGTAAATATATAAGAAAGGTTGGAGCTCGTCCACGTGCTGAATGGACGCAAGAGACCTTAATAGCCGCTTTGGATGAAATGTCGAAACGCATTCTTGGGATCAATGAAATATCTCGTAGATATCGGATTCCATCGAGAACATTAAGGAGAAGGTTTTCAAACAAAAATTCTGAAAAAAAGACACTGGGTAAGCAAATGGTTCTACATTCGATCGACGACGGAATTAATTTATTATTAAAACTAACTAATAGGATTAACATGTTATTTTTTTTTTAGGAAAACATCCACTTCTCGATTTTAAAAACGAAAAACGTTTGGTGGTACACATACAAAAACTGGAAAAGGCTGGTTTCCCTCCATCTCGTGACATGATACGAAGATTGGCATTTGAGTTCGCTGAGAAACTGGGTATAGAAACACCCTTTGATAAAGAGACACGCAAGGCTGGACCGCATTGGTTACGATCGTTTTTAGAACGTAATTCAGAGCTTAGCATACGTCAGGCTGAAGGCTTATTTGTTGCAAGAGCACAGGGATTAAATCGAGAAGAGGTCAATAAAATGTTTGAGCTACTGCTAAAAGTGATGACAGAATTTGCTTTATTGGATAAACCAGATAGAATCTACAATGAAGATGAAACTGGTGTCCAATTAAATAATTCTACTGGAAAAGTTATTGCTACAAGAGGAGCAAAAGTAGTTCATTCTATTACTTCTGGTGAAAAGGGTGAAACTTTATCGATTGTAGCATGTTGTAATGCTGTAGGAAATTTTCTCCCACCAGTAGTAATCATCAAAGGAGTGAACAAGAAACCAGAGTTTCAAGATGGACTACCACCAGGCGCAGAAGTATATATGAATAGAAAATCTGCTTATATGAATGCAGAATTATTTCATAAATGGTTAAAAGAACACTTTGTGCCTAAAAAACCCCAAGGAAAGGTTATTTTACTTTTAGACGGTCATTCTTCCCACACGAACTCTATAGATATGCTTCAAACTGCTCAAGAAAATAATGTTATTTTATTTTGTCTACCAAGCCACACCACCCAAGCCCTACAACCATTGGATCGTAGTTTCTTTAAGCCTTTTAAAACTTATTATACAGCAGAAACGAACTTGGTATCACACAAGGAACGAAAGATTAATCGATTAGTTGCAGGAAAACTTATTGGGAATGCATGGACTCGAGCAGCCACTACTTCCAATGCAATTTCAGGATTTAGAGCTTGTGGAATTTACCCTTTCAATCCTTCTGCAATTCCAGAGAGCTTTTTTGCGATATTTGACAGTTCTTTAAACAATCAAAGCTCTGTAGAAGATAACGCAATTCACCAAATAGAAGAGACTAGAGCAGGAACCAGGTCCATCCAATACACCAGTAATTCTGGTGAGTGATCGAGGTCTATCCGATATTTCTTCCAGTAACACGGATGCAGTTATTCAAAATGAAGACACTCCACAACCGGAACCAGGTCCATCCAATGAATCAATTCTAGAAGCTGAACAAAATGTACCCAACATTTCTCCCGATAGGAGATTTTCTAATTTAAGTTCATCGATTCTTTTGCAAAATAGCGATATTATTAACATCACCGATACTTCAGAAAAAGAAACACCAAGCAAATATTTGCATGTATGTTCTCCGGTACCACAAATTCCGGTTCCATTGTATAAGAGAGGAAAACAATCTGCTGCAATTTTAAACACGAAAGAAAATATTGAAGCTAAGAAAGTTAGGGCTAAAGATAAGGCTACTCCGAACATACCTTGCAAAAATAGACGTCGGCCAGCTGAAACTGATATTCAGAGGAAAGTGCCTGCAAAACGCTTTAAGAAAAGACCAAGAAAAATATCAAGTTCAGATGAAAATGAAATGTCTACAGAATATTCTGATCAATCAGATACAAAAAAAGATTCAGAATGTACAGAATGTTGTGAAGAATATGGAAAGACCAAATCAACTGTTGACTGGATACAATGTATAATGTGCAAACAATGGTTACATGAGGATTGTACTATGTACGGTGACTATTGCAACAAATGTGGTCGTATACTTAAAACGTGCAAATTTAAGAAAATTTAGAAGTTGTATTTTGTTCTATTATTATTTTTATAAGAATATAATAATTAAAACTTAATAATAATTAATTAAAACTTTAATTAATAATAATATAATTAAAACTATAATAGGTAATTAAAACCAGTGTAATGTGCCATTGATAAAGATTAAAATAAAACGTGTTTATTATAAATTATCTTTGATTAATCCCTATGGGCAACTATCCTCATAGTGATGTAAGCATCGGGGCATCAAACCCATATAGTAGGCATCTATCCTCACAACTAGTACTGGGAATTTCATTACTTTTTTATAATATTTGTTATAGTTTTATTCAATTACTCTTAATCACATAGCAGCTCATAGACATGATTTTCATCAGAAATAATAATCTGTTTAAATATTATTATTTTTTCGGAAAAGAACAGTCAATTTCAAAATGTGGGGCAACCATCCCACTTTTACCCTATGCTAAAAATTTACATACGAAATAATAAATCTACTGTTTTAATTTCAGGTGAAGAAACTACAAAGAAAGTTAGCTCGATGAATTATTACGCATATCGTTTGATGATTCGTCAAAATGCTGACAACTATTTGCTGCGGTTTCGTCGATCGTTTCAGCAGTATTGCGTTGACATGTACGTCAAAATAGAAACGGAGCGTTTAAATTTCATTAGGTTGAACCAAGCCAAACTGCGTTCTGAGGAGTATATCCATTTACGTGATGCAATTAATACTGAAGGAAATGCAGCTAATATTGGTCGATTAACTATTCTGCCGGCGACGTACATAGGTAGTCCACGTCATATGCATGAATATGCGCAAGATGCAATGACATATGTTCGTCATTACGGTCAACCAGATCTCTTTATTACTTTTACGTGTAATCCAAAATGGATAGAAATTGTTCAATTGCTGCTTCCCGGACAAACATCAAGTGATCGACACGACATCACAGCACGTGTATTCAGGCAATGTATTATATGTGGCATGTTCACGGGTCGGAAGACCATCTGCGTTGTTTGTTCTTACGCCTGATAATAAAACATAAAATGTCGTGTATCACAAGGTACTTAACTGAAGAATGCAACCTATGCACCAAAATACATGAACAATAAAGAATCATTAAAATACTTATTTTTTTTATTTGTATTTCTTAATAAAAAATTGAACTTAATAAAATCACAAATTTTGCTTATTTATTGCCTCTAAGGCGGAACAGAGTTCGCCGGGTCAGCTAGTCTTTAAATAAATTCCTTATTTGAGGACCGACGAATAAACCTTCCTTGACCTTAGCTTCACTTAATCTTGGAAATTTCTGGCGAAGATATTGAAAAGCAGCTCCTACAATGCAATGGTGGAAGTAACACTTTTTGTGGGTTAACTAAAGGGTCATTTTTAACATTTTTTTGCCCAGGTTGAAGTGTCTGACGATGAAGCCACAACTTTTTTTTATAATGCTCTTTTCTATCACGACTATCCCATCCCATTTGCAAATAAAGCAACAAAATTTCGTGTAGCCTAATTGTAGTTCAGTGTACGACTTTCAAATCCCCGCAGATTTGCCATTGGTGTTCATCATACTTAATCCGCAGAAGGGTTTTCATATTTTCATAAGACTTTCATACGGACTGCGTAACCAATAGAAATCGAAGGTAAAATATTTCGGTTATGTAACAAAACAGCTTTTAAGCTTAACTTAGAGCTATCTATGAAATGTCGCCATTCGTTCTGTTTATACGTAATGTTAAGGGCTTCCATCAAACCACTGACATCTTTTACAAAAAAAAAAAAACTAAACTTTCAGCCATTTCAAAATATTGCGTCAACTCTTTTTGTCTAGTACGGAAAGATGTAATAGTCACAGCACTTTTTAAAAGGTTCCATTGTTGCAGTCTCCAGCTTAGAAGTTCTGCTTTGTTCTTTGGCAATTCTAAGTCCCTTACAAGATCATTTAATTCAGCTTGTGTTTGTGTGGCTGTGATGATGTACTAGGTACTTCGTATTCTGACATTGAAGAAATTGATGGTGAAGTAAGTGTAATTTCATCTTCGTCAATGTTAGGACGTTTCGGAATGGGGTGAAAATTGCTGTGCGGCAGAGGACGAGTAGCCGATGGTAGATTTGGATACACAATGGCATTCTTCTTTTTTTAGAAACACCCTTGCCTTTTTCAAATACATCAGCCAATTTCTTAAACCTGTAGCACACGGATTGCACCAGAAATGTGGAACCCAGCTTTTATCCTGGTGTTTTATGTTTTCGTTAAAATAGTAAGAATAGGCTATTTTTATTGTAGGCGATATAGAACACCTTTGCTTACTAAATATAACTTCACCACAAATGTAACAAAAATTGTCGGGATTATTCACACATTTTCGAGACATTTTGCTATAAAATATAATTATTTTTTCACTTTTAACACTTTTATCACTTAGTAATACAGAACAGAGCACTAAAACACAATATTTTTAACATTCGATGCCAACTATGTAAATATATATATCAACATTATCAAGTTCAATGAGGATAGAATCAAGTATCGGAAAATGTCAAGTATCGCAAAAATTTAAACTAATAAATGACTTTTACTTATCAACTTGTATTCAGCGCGGGTAGATATGTAGAAATTAGTTAAAATTATTTCGAATACTTTTTCATTGTAGACCAGTGTTATCAAATGTAATATTACGGCTACTTTTTCAAATAGACTTCACAAGACTGTTAACAACATCAAAGGGCCTGTCATCTGTGCTGACAAAAAATGGGCCTTCAGGTTGCTTTCCTGCATAAATTTCCAAATTTGAAATAAAAAAGTTCTTAGCATCAACCAGTGCAAAAATTTTTATACCATACTTTGCAGGTAGTAAGTTCATTTGAAATTTGACAGGAATTTTTGCATCGGCGTAATAAAAGGCGGCTCCTATTCCTTCACTTTCCTTCGATCCGTCTGCAAATATTTTTAAAAAAGTGCCATATTCTGAATTAATAAAATCACAAAAAAGGTTTTTTAAACTAACAGGATTGTATTGTCTTTTTGGTTTGGACATAAGGTGGGCATCATGCTTAATGATTTTAGAAATATCAATATTACTGACCCATGTATTGAGGAGAAAACATATCTAATTTATTACTACAATGAATGTTTAGTGTCTAACGAGTTGTGAACCTGAACTAGCAATGGAATTTTTTTGTTATACCAATATCTAGTTATTACATAATATAGATAGTTCAGCAAAGAGGTTTATGGAAATGTTTGTGTTCAAGGATTTAGTTTTTAGCCAGTATTTACCGGCCAGAAACCGACGTCGAAGGTATAATGGCTGTAGGCATAACTCGCTTTCCATCACGTGAATAGGCGTCGTTTTAACGTAACCACCTACCACTCTCATGACCCGATTTTGAAACTTATTTAATTTTTCCAGGTGGGTTTTTGCACTATTGTCATAGAAAAAACTCGCATAATCTATACGGCTTCTGATTAAAGATATATAAAAATTTCTCAAATATTTGGGGTGCACACCCCAGCTAGATCCAGCAAAAACTTTAAAAACGTTTATGTATTTAAGCACTTTTTGAGACGTTTCGTTGATATGTCTTCCCCACCTAAGCGAACGGTCCAACCACATTCCAAGATACCTCACCGAGTCGACGACCTCTAATCTTATATTATTATTATAATTGTGAAATCAACTGAATGTTTTCTATAGCCTCTGTGAAATATACAAATTTTGCTTTTATTTGGGGAAATGCTGAGATTAAGAGAATCAAATAAATTGCATAAAATATTTAGAGCGTCTTGTAACTCTGCGGCAGATTGACTAACGTTGTGAGAGGTAATAAAAAGAACATAATCGTCAGCATTGCTGCGAAAAAGATATAGTACTAGGTATTGATTATTTACCTACATAGAAGATGGTTGCTATATTAAATAACAATGGGGATAAGGGACAATCTTGGGCCAAGCCTCTTCTACCTATTCTAGTGACATTATGATCAGTAGTCGATTTTAAAATATCTCTCTTTAAGAAATATCTACCACAAATATCTACGGTATCTAGCTGTAACACCGAGTCGGTCCAAGGTCAACAAAAGCCTGGTAACGTGCACATTGTTGTAAGCGCCATCTATATCAAGGAAACATCCGATAGTTAATAGATCTTTTGAGAAACCGATTTGTATTTTAGATATTAATGAATTTAAATTGTCAATGCAGGAGACAGTCTACAGTCTCTTCAGCAAAGACACCTGCATTTTCCAGGAACCATTCTATTCTTCTGTTAATGATGGTGTGGAAAATCTTATACAAACATGACATTAAAGAAATAGGTTTCATTGCGAAAATAGTTGAAGGATCCCGGCCTGGCTTTGGAATTGGTACGATGCGAATTCGACGCCATTATTATTATAATTATTATTATTATTATTATACTATATAATTATTATTATTCCATCGATATATAAAGTTAAATTACCACTGACTCACTGACTGACTCACCTATAGTTGATCTCCGGGTTCCCGCCTGGTGGGTGAGGAACTTTGAATGGGGAAATACGCGGATGGGTCCCGTGACCACCAGAAAAATCCGACTTCTGCAACTTCTCCAAACCTCACGAAAATTTCAAACGGCCAGGCCCAACGGTAGGAGGTGCGCGGGGGGTGCTCGACCAAATGTCATAGGGAACCGCCGGCAGATGCCAGGGGGCGTCGCGAAAATTTGAATTTCGAACGTCCAGCATCGCCTCCATACAAAATGAAATCGTTCGTAGTTTTCAAACGGTAAGAGGTAGGGGGGAGGTGCTCGACCAAATGTCATTCGGGCCGGGGTGGGTCTTCTCGTGGGCAAAAAATTTTTTCAAAATGGCGGATTCAAGATGGCGGCCGTTTTTCAAGTTTGTCCCAGGGGGGTGGAATTTGGCATCCGGGGGGTCGGGGGGGCCCTGACTGAGAATTTCGGGTCGGTTTTTCGATCCCGTCATTTCCAAGATGGCGGCCGTCAATTGAAATTTCAAATTTTGATCGGCCATAATTCCCGCGAGGCCGTAGGCCGAGACCAGCGAGCGAGGCCGTAGGCCGAGCTCGCCCAGGAGCTGCACCGAGAGCGGGCCCGTCACCATCCAGTAGACCTTCAGCTCGACGGTCGACGGCCTGCCCAAACGGTGAGAGGTAGTCGCATGGTGCTCGACCGAATGTCATAGAGAACCGCCGGCACTTTGACGAGAGCGCCATAAAAATTCAAAATGGCGGATTCAAGATGGCCGCCATACAAATTTATTTTGACCGTATCTCCCAAACGGGTGGAGATATCGGATCGGGGCTCAAACTAATATGAGGGGGCAAGTCGATGTCCTTCCACTGGATGAATTTTTTTTTCCAAAATGGCGAATCCAAGATGGCGGCTATTTTTTAAATTGTTCCGATCGGGATGAAAATTAATACCTGGGGGGTTCAGGCAACCCCGATTCGGGATTTCGGAACTTTTTTTTTATTCCGCCATTTTTCAAGATGGCTGCCATACAAAGTGGAAATTATGATTTTGGCGTCCGTGGGCATTCGCGGGGCCGTAGGCCGAATTAGACGGGGGGTGCGGGGCGGATTTTCCCCTCGTTAGAAACTCCGGTCATTGGGAAAACCGGGTAGAATAAAAAATCCAAGATGGCGGACACAAAATGGCGGAAATTTGAACAAAACTTTTGGTACTTTAAATATTCCTGGACGAACGTGTTTCAACGTGGAAAATTGGGGAGGAAATTGGCCTCCGGAGAGTTCCCATTAGGGATTTAGGGTAGGTGCCGAGATTTCCCAAGATGGCCGACATACAAAATTCTTTCGACGACAAATCCGGAACGGTTAGAGATATCGGATTGGTGCTCAAACTAATATTGTTTATCATGACGATGTCTTTCTACTGAGGGGAAAATTTATTTTCAAAATGGCGAATCCAAAATGGCGGCCATTTTTCGAATTCATTCGATCCGGATAAAAATTGATATCTGGGTGGCTTAGAGGTTCCTGACTAAGGATTTGGAATTATTATTTGTATTTCACCCTTTTTGAAGATGGCGGCTATACGGCGAGGCCGCAGGCCGAGCTCCGCGTAGGGCGAAGCCCGGAGCGTCCGAACTTTACCACCGTGTAACTTACGCGAGGCCGAAGGCCGAGCAGCGTTTCACGAGGCCGTAGGCCGAGATCCGCGTAGGGCGAAGCCCGGAGCGACCGCACTACGGTATCACCAGCCGCGCACGTTGTGTAACTTAGGCGAGGCCGAAGGCCGAGCTGCGTCTAACGAGGCCGCAGGCCGAGCTCCGCGTAGGGCGAAGCCCGGAGCGACCGGACTACGGTACCACCAGCCGTGCACGTTGTGTAACTTAGGCGAGGCCGCAGGCCGAGCTGCGTCTAACGAGGCCGCAGGCCGAGCTCCGCGTAGGGCGAAGCCCGGAGCGACCGGACTACATTTTACAGCAGTTTTTCAAGTTGTCCCATCCGGATGAAAATTGATATCTGGGGGGCTCAGAGGACTCTGATTAAGGATATATGGTTATTTCCAAGATGGCCGCCCCACAAAATTATTCGGGTGACATCTCCGAAACGGTCAGACATATCGGATTGGTGCTCAAACTAAGATTGCTTATCATGACGATGTCTTCATATTGAGATAATTTTTTTTAAAGATGGCGAATCCAAGATGGCGACCACTTTTCAAACTCATCCGAGCCGAATGAAAATTGATATCTGGGGGGTTCGGGGTGGGCCGATTAAGGATTAATAGTTATTTCCAAGATGACCGCCCCACAAAATTCTTCGGATGACATCTCCGAAACGGTTAGACATATTGGATTGGTGCTCAAACTAATATTGTTCATCTTGACAATGTCTTTATACTGAAGTAGGATAAATTTAAAGATGGCGAATTCAAGATGGCAGCCATTTTTCAATTTCACCCAAACCGAATGAAAATTGAAATCTGGCGAGTTCTGGGAAGCCCGATTGAGGATTTGGAATTTTTATTTAGATTCCGCCATTTTTGAAGATGGCCGCCACGCAGGACACGCACGACGAAACTACAGCGACCCCTCCCAGTGAGTAATCTACGCGAGGCCGAAGGCCGAGCTCCACGGCGCGAGGCCGCAGGCCGAGCTCCGCGCAGGGCGAAGCCCGGAGCGTCCCCCCCCTCAGGGGGAGGCCGGCGCCCGCGGGGCGCCGCCGAAACCTAGTTATTATTATTATTATACTATATAAAGCTCGATTTATTATTATTATAATATATAAAGCTCGATTACCACTCACTCACTCATCTATAGTTGATCTCCGACTTCCCCTATCGGCGGGGGAAAACTTTGAATGAGGAAATACGCGGATGGGTCCCGTGACCACCAGAAAAATCCGACTTCTGCAAGTTGGTTACCTGAGACGAAAAATGACAACGGCCCGACCAAACGGTAGGAGGTGCGCGGGGGGTGCTCGACCAAATGTCGTAGGGAACCGCCGGCAGATGCCAGCGGGCGTCGCGAAAATTTGAATTTCGAACGTCCAGAATCGCCTCCATACAAAGTGTAAATCGCTCGTATTTCTAAAACGGTAAGAGGTAAGTGGGAAGTGCTCGACCAAATGTCATTCGGGTTGGGGTGGGTCTTCTCGTGGTGAAAAAATTTTTTCAAAATGGCGGAAACAAGATGGCGGCCGTTTTTCAAGTTTGTCCCAGGGGGGTGGAAATCGGCATCCGGGGGGTCGGGGGGCCCCTGATTGAGAATTTCGGGTCGGTTTTTCGATCCTGCCATTTTCAAGATGGCGGCCGCCAATTGAAATTTTAAACTTAGATGGGCCATAATTCCCGCGAGGCCGGAGGCCGAGCGGCGCGGGCGAGGCCGCAGGCCGAGCGGCGCGGGCGAGGCCGCAGGCCGAGCTCGCCCAGTAGCTGCACCGGGAGCGGCCCCGTCCGCATCCGGTGTACCTTCAGCTCGACGGTCGGCGGCCTGCCCAAACGGTGAGAGGTAGTCGTAAGGTGCTCGACCGAATGTCATAGGGAACTGCCGGTAGACGCCAGAGGGCGCCGCGAAAATTCCAAATTCAAAAAAAAAAATGGCCGCCATACAAATTTCAATCGCTCGTAGTTTGAAAACGGAAAGAGGTAGGGGGGAGGTGCTCGACCAAATGTCATTAGGGCCGGGGTGGGTCTTCTCGTGGGCAAAAAATTTTTTCAAAATGGCGGATTCAAGATGGCGGCCGTTTTTCAAGTTTGTCCCAGGGGGGTGGAATTTGGCATCCGGGGGGTCGGGGGGGCCCTGACTGAGAATTTCGGGTCGGTTTTTCGATCCCGCCATTTCCAAGATGGCGGCCGTCAATTGAAATTTCAAATTTAAATCGGCCAATACTCCCGCGAGGCCGGAGGCCGAGACCAGCGAGTGAGGCCGCAGGCCGAGCTCGCCCAGGAGCTGCACCGAGAGCGGGCCCGTCACCATCCAGTAGACCTTCAGCTCGACGGTCGACGGCCTGCCCAAACGGTGAGAGGTAGTCGTATGGTGCTCGACCGAATGTCATAGAGAACCGCCGGCACTTTGACGAGACCGCGATAAAAATTCAAAATGGCGGATTCAAGATGGCCGCCATACAAATTTATTTTGACCGTATCTCCCAAACGGGTGGAGATATCGGATCGGGGCTCAAACTAATATGAGAGGGCAAGTCGATGTCTTTCCACTGGATGAATTTTTTTTAACAAAATGGCGAATCCAAGATGGCGGCCATTTTTTTAATTCTTCCGATCGGGATGAAAATTAATACCGGGGGGGTTCAGGGGACGCTGATTCGGGATTTGGGAACTTTTTTTTTATTCCGCCATTTTTCAAGATGGCTGCCATACAAAGTGGTAATTTCTATTTTGGGGTCCGAGGGCATTCGCGAGGCGGTAGTCCGAATTAGACGGGGGGTGCGGGGCGGAATTTCCCTTCGTTAGAAACTTCGGTCATTGGGAAATCTGGGTAGAAAAAAATATCCAAGATGGCGGACACAAAATGGCGGATATTTAAAAAAAAACTTGGAAATTTAAATATTCCTGGACGAACGTGTTTCAAGGTGGAAAATTGGGGAGGAAATTTGCATCCAGGGTTTCCGATTAAGGATTTAGGATAGGTGACGAGATTTTCCAAGATGGCCGCCATACAAAATTCTTACGTCGACAGCTCCGGAACGGTTAGAGATATCGGATTGGTGCTCAAACTAATATTGTTTATCATGATGACGTCTTTCTACTGGGGGGAAAATTTATTTTCAAAATGGCGAATCCAAGATGGCGGCCATTTTTCGAATTCATCCGATTCGGATAAAAATTGATATCTGGGTGGCTTAGGAGTTCCTGACTAAGGATTTGGAATTATTATTTGTATTTCACCCTTTTTGAAAATGGCGGCTATACGGCGAGGCCGCAGGCCGAGCTCCGCGTAGGGCGAAGCCCGGAGCGTCAGAACTTTACCACCGTGTAACTTACGCGAGGCCGAAGGCCGAGCTGCGTTTCACGAGGCCGTAGGCCGAGATCCGCGTAGGGCGAAGCTCGGAGCGACCGCACTACGGTACCACCAGCCGCGCAAGTTGTGTAACTTAGGCGAGGCCGAAGGCCGAGCTGCGTCTAACGAGGCCGCAGGCCGAGCTCCGCGTAGGGCGAAGCCCGGAGCGACCGGACTACGGTACCACCAGCCGTGCACGTTGTGTAACCTACGCGAGGCCGCAGGCCGAGGTGCGTCTAACGAGGCCGCAGGCCGAGCTCCGCGTAGGGCGAAGCCCGGAGCGACCGGACTACATTTTACAGCAATTTTTCAAGTTGTCCGATCCGGATGAAAATTGATATCTGAGGAGCTCAGGGGACTCTGATTAAGGATTTATGATTATTTCCAAGATGGCCGCCCCACAAAATTCTTCGGATGACAACTCCGGAACGGTTGAACATATCGAATTGGTGTTCAAACTAATATGGTTTATCGTGACGATGTCTTCATATTGGGATATTTTTTTTTTAAGATGGTGAATCCAAGATGGCGGGGATTTTTCAAGTTCATCCGATTTGAATGAAAATTGATATCTATAGGGCTGAGGGGACCCTAATTAAGGATTAATGGTTATTTCCAAGATGGCCGCCCCACAAAATTCTTCGGATGACATCTCCGAAACGGTTAGACATATTGGATTGGTGCTCAAACTAATATTGTTTATCTTGACGATGTCTTTATACTGAGGTAGGATAACTTTAAAGATGGCGAATTCAAGATGGCAGCCATTTTTCAATTTCACCCAAACCGAATGAAAATTGAAATCTGGGGGGCTGAGGGGACCCTGATTAAGGATATATGGTTATTTCCAAGATGGCCGCTTTAAAAAATTCTTTGGATGACATCTGCGAAACGGTTAGACATATCGGATTGGTGCTCAAACCAATATGGTTTATCATGATGATGTCTTCATATTGGGATAATTTTTTTTTAAGATGGTGAATCCAAGATGGCGGGGATTTTTCAAATTCATCCGAGCCGAATGAAAATTGATATCTGGGGGGCTCAGGGGACCCTGATTAAAGATTTATGGTTATTTCCAAGATGGCCGCCCCACAAAATTCTTCGGATGACAACTCCGAAACGGTTAGACATATCGGATTGGTGCTCAAACTAATATTGTTCATCTTGACAATGTCTTTATACTGAGTTAGGAAAAATTTAAAGACGGCGAATCCAAGATGGCGGCCACTTTTCATATTCACCCAAGCCGAATGAAAATTGATATCTGGAGAGTTCAGGGGGGCCCAATTAAGGATTTGGAATTCTTATTTAGATTCCGCCATTTTTGAAGATGGCCGCCGCGCAGGAGCCGCACGACGAAACTACAGCGACCCCTCCCAGTGAGTAATCTACGCGAGGCCGAAGGCCGAGCTCCACGGCGCGAGGCCGCAGGCCGAGCTCCGCGCAGGGCGAAGCCCGGAGCGTCCCCCCGCTCAGGGGGAGGCCGGCGCCCGGGGGGCGCCGCCGAAACCTAGTTATAATATATAAAGCTCGATTTAGGTATAAAATTCAATGAAAAGAAGATGTTGTGTGTAATGAAAAGAAGATACCAATATTTGTGTAAGATTGATTGTATTTGACTCATGCCTATGCCCAAAGATGCCCGAATCTCATGGTAGGCCACATGCCTGTCTGTTTCGATTATATGGCGCACAGCATCGATGTTTTCGTTGTTGACAGTGGTGAACGGGCGACCTTCACTAAATTCGTCACTGAGATTGACAGGACCGCGCTTGAATTCTGCAAACCAACTATAAATTGTCGTCTTGCTTGGTGCTTCATCACAAGCAGTTTGAAGCCAAGCGAGGCTGCTGAGCTGTCAAAATACACAAATCGTAGAAAATCATACAGCGAAAATTTTCACGAGTTAAATCCATCGTAAATGCAGTAATGTAATCGTAATGAAACGCAATTTTAAAATGACGCCACAATGAAAACACAGATGACCTTTAGTTGAAACAAATTTTATTCTACAGCCAAATAGTTCCATTTTCAAATATTGTAATTACTTTTTAAATATTGATTATGTAAGTGGCCAGTTCCAGAAATTTTCAATATGACCTATGTATCATTAAGCGATGCCCCCAGTACTAGACGCACAACTTGCATCAAAGACTACTCTAATTTTGTCCGAACCCGATTTGTAAGTTCCGTAATCAGATATTATTACATTGATAGTGAAAACTGTGGCATTTGCTAATAAAACATTTAATTTAAGTAAGCATTACGTTTATTTTCACATAGAGGAAAATATATAAAACAAAATATGTGACACCGCTCTAGACAATAATCACAATAACAAGCTCAAAATTGAGCATAGACAATAATAGAAACATGAGTGCACATTACAACCCTCCAACACCTTTTCCTGATGTGCACTCGTGTGGCTGAAGCATGTCCCACTTCGTTATTATATCAGCTAGCTGAATCTCCGTCGGACAGTAGCTGACATTGAGCAATCCTTTCAGGAAGTATTCGTGAATAAAGTGGTATCGCACATATCAATATGTTTCGATCGCTTGTTAAAGGAGCCAAATTTTATATAATAAGTTGAATTGAACTTTGGTTATCAATGTGTAAATTTATTTTCACTTCCGAATCAGTTATTTTCTTTAACAGAGATTTTAGATACAATGCTTCTTTGCAACAGTCTGCTGCCGCTGCTATATACTCTGCTTCAGTCGAGGATAGAGCCACTATAGGCTTTCTTTTGGATGCCCGTGATATTGGTCCATTAGCCATCATAGGAACGGAACCAGATGTGCTTCGTCTTGTTAGTGGATCTCCAGCATAGTCCGAATCGCCGTAAGCAGCACCAATAGAGCCCAATATGCTCTATTGGGCTGTTTCGTTTGAATAATATGCCTCTTATCTTTAGTCCCAATTAAATATTTCAATATTTTCTTCACTTTCGTGACATGTTCTTTAGTGGGATTTTCGATCTTTCTGCTGATTTGATTTACACAGCTTGTGCGATGTCTGGTCTATTTCTTGTGGACAGATACAGTAAACTTCCCACTGCCTCCCTATAGGGGTAGTCCTTCTCTTGGGGAGTTTTCTGTGTCAACTTTGCATCGTTACTTCCAGATGTCTCATAAGGTTTAGCATTTTTCATATTATACTTTTCTACCACCTCATATGTAGTTCTTTTGAGTTAACTTAATACCTTCTTTAAAGTTATTTATTTCCATACCTAGATAAGTAAGAGCTCCGGTTTTCATTTCTAAATGTAAAAAAATGCTATTTGTTTAGTGGCAGGATTAATATTCAGGTATTTCAAAATCTAATTAAAATATTTACAACTAGCATATACTAGATAACAAAAAGAAACGCTTTACATTGGAACTGATGGCTGCATGTGAAAAATTGCTATTTATTTATGGCAGGGGTAACTTTATGGTACCTAAAAATAGTTACAACTGGCATACTTACAGGATACCAGTTTTTAGTACTCTTCACCTTCATGGGCACCACGAAAAATAATGTAATTAAGAAACAATTTAAACAGAATCATCATCATTTATTGGTTTTCTATGTCTAATAAAATATTTTCTAATGATAGTGCAGGGTGTTCAAAATTGTCTTGATATCTAGCCCATCCTAGGTAATATATCACTGACATCACATGGGCGCAACTGCCCAACTTTATCTTTCCATGAATGCAAGAGCAATAATGCTCCGATATGCCATTCCTGCCAGTTTCTCTTTTATATAAAATATACGTATAATACGTCTTGCTCCTTACGTGTCTCGATTGTATGCGACATCTAATCAAATCGCAGTTTTCACCATTTAAATCAACGGGCACTGGGTCTCTAAAAACTTCAATTTCATACACGCCCGTCCTCTTGATGTGCTCGCTGCAATACGAGCGAGCTATTTTGAAGTGGTATGTACCCACTGCGAACAAAATCAGTTCTTCTTCCGTAAATCTTGGGAGGTCTGTCAATTCTGGGTCGTTTGCTTCCAACCGCACAAATGCCGTTCTTAGTCGGTTTAAGTTATGCTGAAGCACGTAATCCGCTAAAAGATTTGGCGTATGCATCTTTGTGTTTATCGTTTCAATAAACTGTTCTGTGTATCTGCTGTCTTCATATGGCTCTTGGAAACAATTTATAATTGCTGCGGCTATCTTGTAGTCCGTCATTGTACTCGGCAATGTGCGATTAAAAACTCTGTACCGGAATATTTTAAAATCTCTTAAATCTTCCGTTGATTGTTTCAACGACCCATCTACATAATGTTACCAATCTTGATTTATTGGCCTCTTCGCAGGTTAACTGAGTTTGACCGTGCCTTCTAGATGGTGGCATATGGACCACATAGCCGTGAGTTTCAAGAGTAGGAACGGCATCGCGGAATCCTCTGTCGACTATAAATACATCGTCCTGTTCTAGGAAATAATTAATGACAGCTTCTTCCATCGGACCATCATGGTTTTGTAGAATCTGTTCCATAATAACAACGTCAGAGGTAGTTGCTCCGTACGGGCCTGTCACGTCTATAATATGTCCATCCGCGCATATCAGCAGAAGTAGTTTAATTAAATTGGAAAACTTGTGTAGACTGTAGCTTAGTCTTTGAAATAGGAAATTCGAGCTTTTTTGAATAAAAATGTAGCTACCATCGCATATTAAAATGGCTCTTGGCGATACATTACTTCCAAATATATAGTTTGGTAGAATTCTATTTCTCTGTATCACTTCTTCTCTGGTGTGGTGATCAAACCCCAAATGCAGAGGAACAAACTCGTTGAAAAGACAACGTCTGAAGAAGTGAATTTTTCTGTCTATAGATGGCCTAGACTTATTGAAAACAGCACCTAATCGTACATTAGGTTCTCCAGTTCTTATTTTACTCAGATAAATACCCAGATCTTCTCGCGCAGAACTAGATCTGCGATGCAAGCTCGGTACTTGTTCATATAAATTGTTGAACTGCTCGTGACTCAAACCGATACAGAAATGTAGGTCTTCAGCTGTTATTTCGTTAATATTGTTAAAATCCATTACTATAAGTGCCTCTGTTCTAGCGCCAAGGTATACATATTAACAATATCTGGAATGCTGTCAGCATTAAAATCTGATTGACGGCGTGTCACGTTATGAGGCATATCTTCCAAGGTGTTCATTAAATGATGTTGACAAATCCTTGCAAGCTGGGGTATGTGCAATCGGTGGTAGCTTAAAAGATAAACCTTAATGCTATTAGGAATCTGGCGCAGCTGTGCGTTATTGCAATCGTCCATCATACAACGCCGTGATGTATTAGCTACCCGAGTGAATCCAGAAACAGGAAATGTGATGGGATTTTGAGGGTCGCGTAGGGCTTGATGTTCACCACGACGTAATGCCTGGTCGACCCTGTGCCAACAGATGTGGCATATTGCACTTGACAAGATATATAATCTGTGTGCACAACATGTTGCAGAATAAGTTATTTAGTGTAAATGTTCCTTCAAATATAGTGTTTTATGTTTGCTATCACATGAAAATCTTACACCTCGCATGTCATAATCTATCAATATCTATTCGCGTTTAATCTCATTAAAGATAACACGACTAGGCGTAGGCATTTCATCGAACTGATATTTAGCTTCCATAACAGGAGCGCTGGCCACCAGTTCTAACGCTCTTTCATCGTTTTGAGTATCATTTTGCGCATTCGTTTTGTCGAATTTATGCGAATTCTTATGCAATATATAATCTGCTAAACCATCCACTATGGAGGTGAGCAGAATCAAAGAGCATCCAAACAGTTCATGTAGAGCTTTAAAACGGAAAACTGCATTGAACACAAGTTTGAGTCCAAGATATATGAAATAGATTGTGAAAACAATCGATCCGCAATTTCCGAGCCACTTAAACCAACCCCACGTCCCTAACCACCACTCGTGGAATTGGCCCTTGAGCTGATCCTTATCTAGTATAAGACCATAGTTAATGTTAGCATGAGAAATGCTATCCCCATTCAGTGCTCCAGCAAATATCTCAGATATCGCCTTCCGTTCCTGTGGATACATTATCTGATGCCTGACCTTTTCTATTTGTTCACTTGTATATATTCCGGCGTTAACAATATTACCCAAGTCCAATCCATCCCACTTAACAGGGTTTTTAGGAGAGAGAGTTATAGGATTGTTCATGGGTATCATTCCATTTCGCGAACTATACCATCTTCCGCCTATAAAATAGCCAGGGAGAAGTATATCGGCGCATGGTATTGCAGTCCCAGTTCTTTGTAAAATGTGTGATCGTGGAGAAACGTAATAGCTCTGATTTAAATAGTAGACTGGATACTCAATCGTACAATCAGAGCTAGATCGTGGAGTAATAGGCACGGGATGGCATTTTATTACATGTATAACTTCGCCTGAGGCAATTGCAGTATAACCTGGTGAGTTCATATACTGATATGCGAATGACACAGGCGAAAGCGATGCAAGCGTTTGTAATGTTTTTAGATGCGAGCGTTCCAACTCACAAATTTCAGTAGATAGTGTACGATAAATATGTTTCATGCTGCGTTCAACAGCTCTTGAAACATGTATTATTTTAGCATTGACGTAAATGAATAGATCAAGGTCCTGAACGGGGATCTCTTTCTGTATGAAATATACATTTCCGTCTTTTATCTCTGTTATTAAGTAGTTAGGATGTTCAGTCTGAAAAACCTCAACGTTGCAAACAGTCTTATGTCCGACTGTAGCTAAAGTGAAGACCTGTTCGTCAATCTTCACGCTGAACATGTAACTATGCACATCTTGATCGGTACGTTTACCGACGAGAGTCGCGATCTTAGTAGCTGCACCCTGATACACTACATGATAAGCATCTTGTGCACATGGAAATAGTGATTCAGGATTCCAGAAAGTATAACCATAGGTGGGATCTAGACAGTCGGATGAGTCAGTATCGCATGATATGCCACTTGGCAGGTGCATGCTATCGGCTTTAAAGGCTCTAACCGCAACACCTGACGAGAGCATAATGTTAAGCTGACCATGCGCAACAACATCCTGGTAATTACCCCATTTGTTATTGAACATCCCGCCCTTGCAAGTCCCATCGTGATCAATCCCACCTGCGAGGGTAATCCATCGCATCGTGGTTTCGTTAAATTTGTCAACAATATATTCCTGTCCGTAGACTCTTACTCTTCTCAGTTGGTGCATAAGTTTACACTCGTCACGACTCACTCTGTAATTCTCGGCGACAACACCTCCTTTTACGAGTGAACCGTGACTATGCATTCCACAATGGTACACCTGATATTGCAAGGTAATCAGGCAAGAGTACGTCTCTATATAAGACGATTCTTTAAGTTGTAGCAATTGAATTACAGTTTTCGTTTCAACAAAGTCCTCTTCTTTAAATAGGCATTCGCCAACGTGAAGTAATGAAAGTGTAGTATAGTTAGACTGGTCAGAAGTGCAATCGAAAGCGATATTCTGTCCATTGACGTAAGAAATGGCGATAAGAAGCATCAAGTGAAAGATCAACATGATGACGACTAAACGCGCGCGTTTTTCCAGAAGCTTAGAGTATTTCAACGTTCATATTGCACTTGTGCTGTGCGGACGTGTCGCTTTGGCGCCTACTCCGTATGTCTAGCCGTATGACCCAGTTATCGGAAGTGAAACAAGTCACGTCTAATGTGTAACTACCTGTTAAGGCGCAGCTTTAATTTGTAAATTATTATGGCTTCGCCTACATTTAAGTTAAAAACCGAAAACGAACATCTACTGTATCAACACTATAAAGAAGAAAAAGTAGCACGTGAGAAACTGCAATGTTTAGTAAACGATCTAAAAAGTCAGATAGCAGCACTCCAGCAACAATTGAGTATCCAGGAGCAAACCCATAAAGCCCCTAAAAATATACATGGTGACACTGGAGAGACCTCAGAATCGGTCCAGTATGAGACAGACGAAGAGGAGCTCGCAAAAGAAACGGAGTGGGTTCGTCAGAAAAGCAGGAAGAAAAGGAAATTGAACATATCATTATCCCCACCTCTACAGCAAGAAAGTCAAAGAGAAAAACTAAAAGCTAAAATCACAACCAAAAAGTTACCCCTTCCGCCACCTATTGTAGTTGAAAATATAAATAACTACCAACAGTTCTACGACCTTCTTTCTACAAATATAGCCCAAGACTCATTTATTGTAAAAATGATGAACGGAGAGAACGTGAAAATAAACGCCAATAGCGATGACTCATACAGAGCTATCATGAAATTGTTGTTACAAAACAACAATTTATGGTACTCATACGAGAATAAACAAGACAGACCAATAAGAGTAATGGCCAAAAACTTGCATTCATCGTGTCTGCCTGACAGGATAGTGGAAGATTTAACTTCAAAGGGATACAAAATCCACGAAGCGGTAAACAAACTAAGCTGGAAGAAAAAGTTACCTCTTAACATGTTCATGCTTTCATTTCACAAAGATGAAGATATTAATAAGATCTACGGTATAAAGTCTATTCTGGGTTGCAAAGTAGATATGCAACCTTTAAAAACTTCCAATCTCATACCGCAATGTAAAAGATGCCAAGCCTATGGACACACACAGAAATACTGTTCTATGGAACCTAGATGTGTAAAGTGTACAGGGAAACACCTAACCAAAGATTGCAAAAAACCAGCTGAGACAAAGCCAAAATGTGTTCACTGTGGTGAACCTCACCCAGCAAGCTACAGAGGGTGTATAGTAGCCAAAGAGTTACAAAATATAAAAAATAAAATAGCCAAGAAAAATGTCACAGCTCCCGCAGCCCAGACTACTGTAAACAAAGAAAAAAAGGTTACCAGTCAACCCGTTAACAAGGGCGTGTCTTTTGCGCAAATCACAAAAGGCGATCACTTGTGTCCTAAACCACAGTCTCCACCCAGTACGGACGAGAAGATTAATCAAATTCTTAACCTTTTAACATCATTTGATGAAAGGCTGAAAAAACTTGAAAGTAGCACCAAGACAGCTACACCCAAACATAAAAATGGCTAACACATTAAAAATCATGGCGTGGAATGCAAACGGACTCCTACAGCATCAAAACGAGCTACGTGCAGTCATAATCACGCAAAAAATTGATGTGTGCTTAGTATCGGAGACACATTTTACAAAAGAATCCTACATCCACATCAAAGGTTATAATACTTACTATGCATTGCATCCCAATAACACTGTAAGAGGAGGTAGTGCCGTCATCATAAAAAAGAGCATATATCATTATGAAGATCATAAATGTGAAGAAGAGGGAATTCAGGCTGTAGCTGTTTGTGTAAAAACAAAACGCTATCCTATTATTATTTCAGCCATATACTGTCCACCACGGCATGCAATAAAAGCAGAGCAATACCAACAGTCTGCTTAAAAATCTTGGTGACAGATTCATATTAGGAGGTGACTTTAATGCTAAAAACACTTACTGGGGCTCAAGGCTTACCACAACAAAAGGAAGAGAACTACTCAAAGCTATTAGAGAACTCCAATGTAATCCCTTATCTACAGGGAAGCCCACGTACTGGCCAACGGATCCACAGAAGTTACCAGACCTAATAGACTTTTTTATTTATAAGAACATATCTAGTAACTTTCTACACATCGAGGAAGGTTATGACATGAGCTCAGACCACTCACCTATTATTTTAACATTATGTGATAAAATAGTTATAAAAGAGAAAAATCCCACCTTAATAAATAAAAATACAGACTGGGCAAGTTTCAAGTCAGACTTGGACAGTACAATTGACCTGAAAGTCCCACTAAAAACTCCTGACCAGCTAGATCTAGATGTAAGAAAATTCATAGGAGATATCCAACGCTGCGCGTGGGAAAATACGCCAGATGTTAAAAAAAAGATAAGAGTTAATTACTATCCAAAAGAAATAAGGCATCTTATAGCGGAAAAAAGAAAACAGAGACGGAAATGGCAACGAACTAGATTTCCGCAAGATAAAAAGTTGTGGAATAAACTTACAAAAAGACTACGGAAAAAAATTCAAATGTTCCAGGACGAAACTATGCACACTTACCTTAGTCATTTAACAAGTGATCGCACAACTGAGTATTCATTGTGGAAAACTATTAAAAATATGAAAAAACCTATGATGCATATTCCCCCCATTAAAGAAATGAACGGAAAGTGGGCCAAGAGCTCTGAACAGAAAGCAAATAGGTTTGCACAGCATTTAGAACAAATTTTTCAACCCAACGAAGATAACCCGGGTGACCTTACCTTAAACAAAACGTTACAGGATGAACTAGAAATAAGACTTGTGACGCCAAAATAAGTCCAAAACGAAATAAAGAACCTAAACCGGAAGAAATCCCCCGGATACGATCTTATTACTGGTGAAGTTCTCCGACATCTTCCACTTAAAGCTATAGTAAAACTGACCACCCTTATCAATGCTACTTTTCGACTTAAACATGTACCTGACATGTGGAAAGTTGCCGAAGTTATAATGATACCGAAGCCTGGTAAACCACCACACGAAACAACATCATACAGACCGATCTCTCTCCTCCCAATAATGTCAAAATTAATGGAAAAACTTCTCTTGAGACGATTGAAACCTATCATAGAACAAAGAAACCTAATCCCTGACCATCAATTTGGTTTCAGGGAAAAACACTCTACAATCGATCAAGTGCATAGAATTACAACCACTATAGAAAAAGCACTAGAGGAAAATAAAGTCTGTACGACAGTTTTCCTGGATGTAGCACAAGCATTTGATGGGGTCTGGCACGAGGGCCTTGTACATAAAATAAAAAATATGCTCCCCAAGCAATTCGCAGACATATTGGAGTCTTACCTAACACAGAGAATGTTTAGGGTAAGACAAGATGATTCATTCTCAGAACTCAAGCAAATAAAAGCTGGTGTACCACAAGGGAGTGTACTAGGTCCGGTCCTGTACTTATTATACAACTGTGATATTCCAGAGATAGAGAACAACACCATTGCAACATTTGCAGATGACACAGCCATCATGTCTACTGGGGTCACGCATGAAGACGCAGTGGAAAAGGTACAAACCGCCGTCAATAAAATCCTTGACTGGGCAAAAAAATGGCGAGTGAAATTAAATGAATCTAAGTCAATTCACATAGATTTTACGAATAAAAAACCCAACTATCATCCGGTATACATAAACGGCCATGTGATACCGTACGCGAATACAGCCAAGTATCTAGGCATGACTCTGGACGCGAAGCTTCGCTGGAAGGCTCATGTCAAAAAGAAACGTGATGAGTTAGAACTTCGCTACAAGAAGTTGTACTGGTTGCTTGGGAAACATTCCTCTCTGTCATTGTATAATAAAATACTATTGTATAAACAAGTCCTCGTGCCAGTTTGGACTTACGGTAGTCAGCTGTGGGGCTGCACCAAACAAAGTAATATCCTCATGATCCAACGATTCCAGAACAAAGTACTTAGGGGCGTGGTCAATGCGCCCTGGTACATTAGAAATGACGACCTCCATCGGGACCTTAAAGTGGACCTCGTTGCCAACGTTATTAAAAAATACGCCGAAGCTCACGAACGAAGACTTCATCACCATGTGAACGTTGAGGCCATCCAGCTCCTTGATAACACGGACATAGTCAGAAGACTGAAAAGGACGAAACCTTTTGAGTTAGTGTAGTGTTAATATTATGTAGGTACTTAGTGAAATAAGTGCTCCGAATAAAGTTCACAAGAACAGAGTGACTTCCCCTTAATAGAGACAATAAGTAAAGTGTTATTGGACACATTCTTAGTTTTACCCTACTTAGCAATTTAAGTAAAATTTAAATTACTCATTAGTCTTAATATTATGACCAGATCGTAATTTTAAATGTAATACCTCGTTATTAGGTATGTCATTGTTAAATAAAAAAAAAAAAAACAAAAAAATCTATCAAGCCGTTTAGGGCGCAGGGCGTGCTAAAGAAATATATAAACACCCGTACACCCGAAAAACATCACCCTCCTTTCTGTAGTCGGTAAAAACATATTGTTATTTTTGTAGGTACGGCACGTACCTACCTTTGTAGGTTTGTAAGTACGTACCTCTTCGTTCGGTGCTAAGTTCCGTAGAATGTACTCCACGAAATCTCGGTGAGATTCAAAAAAATCTCTGAGAGAACATGCCTCCGAACCCGTCGTAATGGACGATGACACGTAACACAATTGTTCATTTTAAACAGATACCATTCACAATGCAAAATCCGAAGTCCAAAGTAATGCTGAAGTCGTAATATAAGTGTCAAAAATCGGTTAAACAAGGAAAGCACAGATCGCAACGAAGGTTTTCGAGGGACTGCACGCACATTGACATTCATTTAATTGACTTGCGCAGGTGTAAAACAGAAGGAGAATACGCAGTATCTTGAAGAGTGAAGGAGATAGCAGATGTTTCCATTGTTGTGTATAGTACCGTGCCGAACCTCTCGGAACCGGTTGCCGTTGCGCCCACGCAGCCCCATCCGTAGTGACACTAGTGACTAATAATATAAATATCTCCCTCTCGCTCTTACTTAGACGTCTTATGGAGCGCTGTAGTGATGCGTACTATGAATACTACCAATAATCGAGAAAAGTCATGTGATTTTACGTAGAATCACACAGTAAAAAAAATTTTTAAAATAATCCCTACCACTAAACAAATAGCAATTTTTTACATTTAGCCATCGATTTTGATAATGCCACCTATGTGGCATTTCATTTCACATTTTTACTAAAAAATTGAGATACATTCCCTTTGCGCCAAGCCTGGGTTTTTTTTGAGCATTGTCCTTTCTACATCTTTTCATTGCAGCTGTATCAGGTATTTTTGCGCCCATTATAGTAGCCACCAACGAACCATCTGGTGTATGACAAACACTTACTTCATGTGCCTTTGAAGCTGTGATACGGCCATATCGCATCGCATACCACAAGCTGCTCTTGTTCTGCCTCCTTGTTGCTTCTTCGATGGTACTTGTCACGGCTTCCGTGAATGTTGCTTTCATCACATCTACAAGCTTGTCTACATCTGCTTTAATTTCTGCGGATTGGTCCATTATAAATCAGTGCAATGAATACTGCATCACATCACTATGTTTATAATCGTGCTGATATTTTAGCAATTCACGGTTGTTAATTTTTCTCTTTTTGGCTTCTGAAATAAATTCAGTATAAAGTGCTGATGTAGGGTAGACTGGGTACGGTTGTAACAATTTTCATTTTGTCGCCTACAGGACAGCCACTATGCCTTTAAACAATGGTTGAAGCATGTAAGATGAAAGCCTGTCTTCAAACTGATATAAAAATCAGATGCCCAAGTAAAACAGTTTAGCAGATATGAGCCGATTTAATGAGTGTCGGAGATTGTTACAATCGACCCCATGCCAGGGGCAGTTGTAACAGTGAGGGGGGGGGGGGCAGTTGTAACACTCCGAAATTATAAACAATTCAAGCAATTTAATCAGTTTGATTACTCAAAAACACTAATATGTACTTTTAACTAATATCACAATATTGTAGGCACATTATAAGCAGTCTTTTCATATAATTTTTAGAGCTAAACTAAAAGAAATCAACAAAAATAATGTTTCTCTTATACATAATGGAACTCAATAAACTCAGCATACGAAAATAATGTCCAATAAGTAACAATTTTTAAACTAAAATCAACAAAATTATGTTTTTCCTTATCCTTAATCAGAATCACTGCAGTTATGACATATGTAATATCTATTACCATCTGTACAGGCTACGTGAGACCATAATCTACAACCACCTTGACATTGAATCCAGCTGTCTCCAGACCGACTCCCTGAATACGCTTCTAGACAAAGGAGGCAGTAATATTCTTCTTCTTCTGATGAATCAGGTGGTGTATTAGCCTTCTTTTTCTTAGCTTTACCTTTCCCTTTGTTGGTCTTTCCAGTAGATGGTTCAAGCACTTTTTTCTTTGTTTGTTTGTTTTTCAACCTTTTCTGTCGCTCTTCATACTCTTTTCTAACTGCTTCTTTTTCAGGAGTATCAGTGTAGATAGCAGCCTTTTTGGTTTTTCGACCTCTGGTTGCTATTTTCCTAGGAGCTTTGGGGTAGGGCCGTAATGCCTCAGGCGAGAACACTGATTGTCTGCTTGTGGACGGAATAGGTTCTGAATTTTGAAACAAATCAGCACCACGAGGAGAGATGTTTGGTTCCAGGTTCTGAGTAATAGCTGACTCTCGATTGTTTTCTACAGGAGTTTGTCTGGGTGGCGTTCTTGAAATTTGGATCTCAGCAATTTGAGGAGAGGCTGATGATTGACAGTCAGTAAATGCTCCGTTTTCAGTTTCAGGTGGACGTACTGTGCTGGTTGAAGATGCTCTGTTTTCAGGTTCAGGTGGACGTACTACGATAGTGGAAGTTAAATCTTCATTCAATAACGAAGGTGATAGCGGTGGTGTTTCATCATTAGGTGCTAGTCCGATGCTTAATGTATTAGGAGTGGCTACCTCGCCTGTAGTATTTGGATCTGGTCTGTCTATCACGAACGATGGTGCAAAATCAATTTCATTAAATAAGTCGCAGTTGAATGGGAAGATCCCTGTCTTTCTAAATCCGGCCTGAATATTCACCTGAGTAAAGGCAAGTGGCATTGCATGTGTAATAATATTTTGTATATTGTAAATAGACATAGTTTCACCTGCATGATTGCGCATCCAGGCATCACATGCAGTGTTTATGGCTTTTTTGAAGGGACCAAAAACAGACCGATCCAATGGCTGCAATTTATGCGAACAGTGGGGCGAAAATGACAGTAATACTATTTATTCCGTTCTCTTTGCAGAAGTCTAAAGAATTTATATGTATATGAGACGAATGATTGTCTAACACCAGTAAAACCTTATGCGACAGAGAGGCATTCGTGTGTTTTTGAAAATGTTTTAGAAACAATAAATGTCTCATCTTGCATCCACCCTGATGGACTACCTGCACAAATTGATCCCACTGGTCCGTCCCTGACGAAATGCTGTTGATATCTAATTCGAGGAAATATGAACATTGGAGGAATTGCGTTACCCAATGCGTTAGCTGCAAATGCTAATGTGACCAAAGTGCCTCGTTCAGCAGAGGTTAGTGCGCCCACCTGCCTTGTTCCACGCCTTGCCACGACTGTCAGGCTTCTGCACTGTAGTAACTCCGGTTTCATCGACATTATAAATATCCTGAGGTTCAAAGTGGTCCCGGTCAATTACGATTTTAAGCTTGTCGTAAAACATATTGACATTTGTTCTGTTAAATCTTGTCGCTCTTGATAAGCTTGTAGCTTGGGCAGCTCGCATAGATAGTTCGGGATTCCTCTTCATGAACGAACGGAACCACTCCTCTCCAGCCATTTCATTTTGAAGCCAAGAGGGAGATGGTAAGTTCAAAGGACAACTTTCTTACCTCTTTTGTGGAGAGACCAAAATATATGTCCGCACAATGAATCAAGTATTTCGCCAATTGACGTTCTTGTTCGTCTGTGAAAACTCTGTTGTGAGCCACATATCCCATGCTAACATTTTCTACCTGGTCAGGGTCATCTTCACCTGCTGCATCCCTCTTTCGCTTATATCTCAATAGAGAGACGTATGTTAGTTAATACTGTACTTCTCTGCAGCTTGTCTCAAAGAAGCCCTTGTACGACAATATGTCGCTTTCACCTCTCGAAGTCTTTCTTACGCGTTTCCTAGGCATACTGCAAGAAAAAAAAATGAAACTAAAGTTACAACCGTACCCACAAAAATCGTTACAACCGTACCCACCCCCCATTTTGAAAATAAAGCGGTCACAGGCACTAGGCAGAATAACCTATACAAAAAAGTACCGGCTTATTACAATCCCTAAAATACAACAATTACATATGCAAATACTCAAAAACGGTATTTATAATACTAATCAAGCTATATTGTAAAGAAATACATCAAAAGTACTTACTTTTGGTTCTCAAAACACAATAGGCCTCCCTGTAAGCGTATTTAGCGCGCGGAATGCGACGCCACACTGGGAATCGTGTCGGGGCTTGCAGCCCGGGTATTCTTCCCCTTGCACCCCTCCCCGCACCGCTTATAGTTTCGGTAATATTCGTGTTGTTACAATCGTACCCTTACAACCGTACCCAGTCTACCCTACTCGGTCTGTGAGGTACTTCTTTTTTAGACATCTGCTGCACAGTGATTTACTTCAGTAGTCCCTACTCTGGACAAAGTAGGCTTTTCCAATAGCACTCTACTGAAGTACATGCAGGTTCCTCAGTGCGACGATGGACCCACATCAAAAAAGCAACTGCATGCTTGCATCCTCCAGCTGAAGCAGCACAGTCGTGGCACTGACAGCTAATAATTTCGCTGTCATTTTCGTTTATAATCATCGTCACATTATTATATGCTTTGGTTCTTACTTTATGCTCTGGGCACATTTTATACTTACTTAACTGTGCAAACCCCACGCTCGCGGTGTAGTTGGACATAGCCAATCGCATCGTCTTCATAGGATTCCCTTGCAGACCTGTGAAACAAAAGAAAAGACTATGACAAAGTGAATTTACATGAAATTTCTGAGTATTTATCAACATAACCTAAAATGAGATTTTACAAAACTGATGAAAAAAGTAAATAAAAAAGTAATCATACATAAAGGTTTGTAAATAAATAATTCCTACATGGTACTTACACTGTTGTTTTTACATTTTTAAGTTCCGCAGCATATTAATCAGCGTTATTCTTAAAGAAAAGTGCAACCATAAATGCGTCTATTTTAGGTAGGTTGCCGTTATCAGCTCTCACAAAATTTGACTCCATTTTGAGGTTCGACACGAATATTTTTGCCACTAGTTATAAGATTTATCAAAAATTATTAGAAAACTGCTTCAGAAATAGCTCAAAGATCGAATATAACACCCAGAAAACATAAAACGCGAACTACAATCAGTCGAGGAAGGTATGTTTACTTGCGTGTGACGTCACCAGAATTGCAACCAATCACAGGGCGTTCCCGTCACAGATAAAATTTCAAAAAATATATTATTGTTTTTCGTGTAATCTGCAAAAGATACATAATTTAGTTTAAAATAAAGTGAAATATGTTTTTTTACGCTATTATCTGATAGGATGACCACAATTTGTATTATAGTATATTATTTTCAATGTTGTCAAATAGCCTATTGTCTTGAAGCCCAAATCCAACATCACTCGAGTAAAAGTTTTATTCCATGTGAATGGAGCTTGTTTTAAGCCATATAACGACTTTTTCAGTCGGCATACTTTTCCCGTAATATTGTAGCCAGCAGGTATAATACTTTCATGTAAACTTCATCTTGACAGATGACAGCCCTGACGGGCTATCAACACATGACGGTGCCGCAGGAGCTGCGGCGTCACACCGCAGCTTCTAATCCTAATAGTAGGAGAGCTGAGTGACAATTTTGGGTAGGTATTTGAGGCACTATGAAAATTTGTCTAATACTTTTGTCTAAGCCAGAGATTTGCAAAATTATTTTGGCAAAAAATCCAAAAAATATATTTGAGGCACTGAAATTTTAACAGGGCAATCTTTGTCATTAAAAATTTATATTTTAAAAAAGCCAGATCATTTTGGTGGAATTTTTTACCTGCCACGTGATCGAGAATGTTACTCATAAGTGTAAGTGAACAGTGGTATATATAGAACTATAGGTAAGTAAAAGTGCGAGAGACAGCGTATATCGGCAGCTGTCTCGGCTCAAGGACGCTGTGATGTGATTAGTTCTCTCAAGACCATGTGATTCGCAGCACCCATGAGGACATTACTGAAAATTTTGGAGCATTAATAATATTCTTAGTTGTAATATTTTCTTTTATTTTATAATTACTATATTATATTTATTAATAAATGAAAAGCATAGTTTATAATATATATCTTGTAATGTCTTATATAATTAGAACAAATTAGATACTTTTTATCAAGACTGGTTACTTTAATGTAATTTTTATGAAATAGAGCCAATTGAAAAAGTAAATGAGTAAAATTATTAGATTAATTTTTGATGTTTTATTAAAATGAACTTATAACCATAGTATATAAATGAACTTGAAGTTTCAAACGTTGTCAATCATTTAATGTTTCTGTAAAAAATATTAACAATTTGTTTTACAAAATTTGTTGAGAATCTAAAGATCTAGTTTTTAGCTCAAAATCTAAAAAAAAATTTATTCATTAAAAATTTAGAAAAATGTTTTCACGTGTAAAAATATTGTATAATATAAAAAAAAATTTCTTTATTCATGGTCAGAATTTGTTTCTTCATCTTCAGTGAATTCTTCATCAGAGTTGGAATATTCTTCTTCTTCAGCTTCATTTGAATTATCTGCGTACAATAAAGCAAGTGTATTGATTAAATAATAAAATGAAATGTTTCATTTTTACGTCTTCGTTGACTCCTGATTCTGAATACCATTCGTACTTTTCAGACGTAAGGGCTTTCTTTAATAAAACTTTGTTTGTTTTTATTTTATCATAAAAACGAGCAGTTATTATTGCTGTTAATTTTTATATTCAAAAGTCCTGCCATTACCGAGACCCGCATGCGAACTCGATCTGGTGTCGACAAATGTTTCATGAGAGAAAAAGTTCTCTCTCTACTGTTATTAAAGTTCCGGGGATGCATAAAACAAACTAATGTGGCTTTCATGGTTATCCATAATTAGAAGTATCGGATTTTCTTTGCTTGGTTTTGCAAAAGAAATAAAAGGATGCAACCAATCCACAAAAAGATTTTCATTTATCCATCCGGAATCAGAAACAGCGGCAATCATGTGGGCATTACCTTAATAGTGAATTATTACGCTTTCTTTTAAAAATAAAGACAGAGGGACATAGTTCACCAGTAGCATTGAACGCACAAACAACGGTAGTGATGGTTCCTCTTTTTCCGCTAGTAGCCATGCCTACTTGTTTCTGACCTTTAGGTACCAATATTTTTGAATTTCGTTGAACATTGGAAACCCGTCTCGTCAACATTAAATATATGAGCAGCATCATTTACCAATAGTTTTAAAGCCATTGATAGGATAGCTGTTGTTGGCATTGTAGCAGCTTGAACAAAAGCTTTGCCAAACAGTTTAGCAACTTGACGCATGGTAATTACCATTCCTGGATTGGTGTGGAGCCATGTCGATACAGCTTAGTCATAGTATATGCTCAATGGCCTCATCAAAACTATATCGACGGGTTGAAGACGAAGAGTGGTTTGCGGTGGGAAACAAAATTATATGACTCCATATGCTCTAGCTTCATTAATTAAGTCTATGTTCTGAGTATGTGTGCTGTGTCCATCCAACAGTAATAATATCCAATAGCACCACTAAATATGACAAACTGCTTGAGCCATTCCAGAAATCATTCGGTTGTCATTCATCTGGAATCAGTGCAGACACCCGAAGACCCCGGTGCAGCATTGAGCATCAATTCAGGCTTCATCCTCTTTCTCGGGAACACTTGGGTGGCATATAACGCCCGGCGGCATTGAAGCAAACTTCGACTATAACACTCGTTCCTCTTTCAGCAGACACTATTGCACCGATTTGTTTTCGGCCTTTTCTAGCTATAATTTTTTATCTAGTTTTAGGTACCACTGATACAGCCGTCTCATCACAGTTATATATCCGATATGGGGTCAATTTGTGCTCGTCGTAAACGTTTGCCAAAAAATTTAAAAAATCTGTGACAACTACTTTGTTGAAACCGGCAGTTCTTGCGACTGAGGTGTGTTCTGGTTTACTGATAGACAATTCAGCGTGTCTTGCCAAGAAATTTCTAAGCCAGTCCTTCCCAGCTTCAGCCTTATTAGTATTAAATGGACAAGGCTTAATATTTCGTGCATCAAGTTGATAAACCATTTGCTCCATATCTTTGGTCGTAAGGTCATAAAACCTGCTCTACATATCTAGTAAATAATTCACCAGCTTATCTTCTTTTTGTGAAAAATACAGGTAGTCTGGGACACAATGGTACCTTCAGGTTCTCTCTATTTCATTACTGTTTTCACGAGCCTTTTTTACTTCTCTCTCCAATATGGTTTGTGGGATTGAAAAGGACTTATTAGCAGTCGTTTAGAAAAACGGTATCTACTGCCTTTTTCATTGCCTTTCGGGTATCTTGCTTGATCAGATCCACAAGATTTCAGACCATATTGAAGATGAATTGATGGGTAGATTGAAAGATAGTAACGCGTTTGCAATGCAACTTGACGAAAGTACAGATGTCGCCGGACTACCAATACTGTTTTTGTTGTAAGATACCCTTTAGGAGGATCTATCGAAGATTTTGTTTCTCTGCGCGCACCTTTGGAGACATGAATGCGATAGACCATATTGATTGAAATAAATGTATTGACGTATGCAGCGATAGAGCTGCAGCTATAACCGGAAAAATAAAAGGAACCGTATCAAGAATAAAAAATGTTGGACCAAAATGTAACAGCAAATTTTATCAATAATCGCTTTGCACACATGCTTTATTATTGTCCTAATTAATAGTTGTTTCGCCTAATCTAAAGCTTGAAGATAAATTCCTGATTGGAACGCCGCTCACCATGGATCTGAAAAACAAGGGTATTAACGTTTGTATTACATATGTAATGTAGGGTAAACCGGCCTACCTTGTGCCACTAATCTCTTGGAAGTTTTTCCTCAGCACTCTTATTATTTTTTTTTTTATAAATGCATATCTTGATGTAGTCTATAGGCTGATAACTAAACAATTCTCTGGCCAGTTGCGGTTTACAGTTTTCTCATAAATTGACCTTTCCTAAAAGCCGACCCTTGGCACAAGGTAGGCCAGGCTGGCCTACCTTGTGTCACTGGTACGTCCTACCTTGTGTCACAAAATAAAAATACAACAGCTTTATGAAAATGAGTTTATTTTGTTTAGTTTATTTATTTTGAATAAAAACAGCTTAACGAATAGTCATTTTACTGGGAAAACTTAAATTAAAATTGTAGTGACCTCGGCGAACAGCTGGAGCTGGCAGTATTTTTTTGACTGACGAAGTTTGAACGCTTGACATGTCCGGTACCGGAGGAAATATAAAAGACTTATTCTTTTTCCGCAAAAAATTGACGGATATTTCATCACCATCCCTGTTTACTGAAGTCACTTGTCCGGTATAGTAAACGACAGACGTTTTATGCCCTTGTGTCGGCCTACTATCCATATGGAACTTAATAAGCACCCATGAGTCGACATTCACTTGGATGGCACCACTGTCGTCAATGAAACCACTTATAGTCTGGCCAGCGTCATCTTCAGAAGATGTCAAGCAGTCACTGACTCCAGAACTTTCACGAACATCCAAGAGCTCGTTGTCGTCTTCTTCTTCACTTGATGAACAAGATGGCACGTCTTTTTTCTTCTGCTTAGACGCTGTTGCACCGGAGTTTTCTCTGAATGTGATCATCCGCTTCACAGGTTTCTTTCTACTTTTAGATTCTCCGATTTCTTTTTTTTCGGGCGTGTCGGTTGCTATGCGACTTTTTCCTGTTTTTCTTCCACGGGCAGTCGCCAGTCGTTGAGGACCTTTTGGGAACGGACGTATTTCTTCAGGCGTCACTGCAGTCTTAGGTATCGCGAGGTCGACTTTCATAGCAGACAACACATTTCTCTTCGGTGTTTCTTCCACCGGCGCTGACGTGGATGGTTCTTGGGGTACAGCTGCTGTTATACCTTGATATGGTCTGTTGGTCATCTCTGCTGTCAAAAAAACGTCTTCTGGAAAAACATTCCGGTCAAGGGGCCAAATTCCCGTTGCACGAAAGCCCGACATGATATTGGATGGCGTGAAAGCTCTTGGAAAGGCCTTTCCCACCAGACCAGCGACATCGTAGATAGAGACGGGCTTGTTGGGATTGCTGATCATCCATTCCCTAATTACTTGGTTTAAGTGGGTCTTGAATGGCCCGAAGGTGGACACATCTAAGGGTTGGAGGCGATGGCTTGTATGGGGAGGAAATGTGAAAAATATAACTCCGTTTTCCCGCGCCAAATCTATAGCTGGTATTGACAGGTGTGTCTCGTGGTTGTCCATTAATAGCAAAACTTTGTTTTCTTTGGTAGCTTGAACTAGCTTTATGAAATGCTCAAGAAACCTAACAAAAAGCTGTTCATTTGACCAGCCGGAAGGAGTTGCCAATCCAAGAGTGCCAGGAGGTGCACCACGCACCATATGACCTTTATAGTGCACGCGGGGGAAGATAAGCGCTGGAGGGATGAAAGTGCCGGCAGCACTTACGCAACTTATCATAGTTACATTTACACCCCTTTCCGCTGAAGTTGCTGCAGGTACTTGTTTGTCTTTAACTGAGGCCAGAACTTTGGGCGGCCTTAGCACAGTCGAACAGCCTGTTTCGTCAACATTCCATTATTTGTAGGGTGACCATTCTTGGCGTTCGTAAATCCCAACGAGCAAATCGAAGAAACGTCCGACATTGAGTTTATTGAAGCAAGCCATCCTACCAAGACTCGTTGCTTCCGGCTTCCGCAGCGCTAATTGTCCTTTTAAGTGGTATCGAAAGTGCCGGTACCACTTTTCCCCTGCCTTTTCTTCTCTGTCCCAAGCTTCGGGGTATTTCAATTTTTTTTTTGAAGTGAAACCTATATAGACGGGGGGTATTAGGATTTTTTAGTCACGAAATAGTGTCACGGCCCAGTGGAGGGGGTAGACGGTATATGACGCGGCAAGAGGCGTCAGCGGCGAAGGGTGAGAAGGGCTAGCAGCGGCGGAGAGAGGACAACGGCTGTATTAGATGGCTATAATGCGCAGCCGCGTGGAGAGTGGGGATAGGAGTCTCCGCTAGAGTCCCGGCGTGTGTTCAGCTGTTATTTTCTTACGTCCGCTCTCCATCTCCACGTGGCTGGGGTACCATTGCCTCTAATTGCGGCCGATGCAATATACATAATTTTTGTTCAAATATTTTTAAAAATATATTTTTTTGAATAATATTTTTTTGACATTTTTTTTTGAAATATTTTTTTGGAATCTTTTTTCTTGAAATGTTTTTTATTGAAATATTTTTTAATTAACATAATTTTGTTCAAATATTTTTAAAAAAATATATTTTTTTGAATAATATTTTTTTGACATTTTTTTTTTAATTTTGGTTTCAAATATTTTTTTTTGGAATAATTTTTTTTGAAATATTTTTTTGGAATCTTTTTTCTTGAAATATTTTTTAATTAACAGTTTTTTTTAAATATGTTTTTTATTTAACAGTAATTTAAACTGACCGGAGTTCAAAATGGGGAAGACGCCCGCTGAGAGACAGCGAGACTGTCGGGCTCGGAAAAAAGCCCAAGGATCCTCGAAAGAACAAAAACAACCCCAATCAGCAGCCCAGCGACAATCAAAAGCTAGACTGGCAAGGCGCGTTAAAGAGATGGAATCGAGAGGACAACTTCAAAGTCAAGTAGCGGGGCCGAGTACGGGGCAGGTTTCCAGCATCATCACAGCGGTGATTCCACGAGCGGCCTCCAATTTACCATACGCAGGGTTCGTCCGAAATAACTTAGCACATAAACAATTTGTCAAGGCATTCCATGATAATCCATTCGGTCATTCATGCTCAGTTTGCGATCGGTTATGGTTCAAATCTGATTTGACAAAACCGTCAACCCATTGTCAAAAAATATTAGATCAAATTTTACCGGGACAAGCACCGGAAACAATTGATTTATGTAATACTTGTAAACAAATGCTGCTCAAACAGAAAATTCCGCCTCTCTCAAAGTATAATGGGTTCAGGTATCCTGATTTTCCTCCAAATTTGCCGGATCTTAATTTAGTAGCTGAAAGATTGGTTTCCCCAAGAATACCATTCATGCAAATTCGCCGCCTAAGACACAGAGAAGGACAGTACGCAATTTACGGTAAAATTATTAATGTGCCAGTAACGATTGATAGATAATATGGTTAAGCATTTACCGAGAGCTCTCGATGACGACTATTGCATTAACGTGCACATAAAACGAAAGAAAATACATAGATCTAGTTACCTGTATGGGCTAGTAAATAAGCGTTGCATCAAAGCATGGTTGAAGTATCTTCTGAAAACGCCGCTCTATTTACACTACGATATTAAAATTAATGACGCGTTTTTCGATCGTGATGAAGAAACCCTCGAAATCGATCAAATAAGTGAAAATATTCCTATGGAAGAGGGTCCGATTGCACAACAAAATACACTGCTATGGAATGAAGAAAACTATTTACGAATTGCTCCAGGAGAGACTAATGTCCCAGTCAGTATTCTATTTGACGAACATGCTGAGGAACTGTCTTTCCCTAAAATTTATCTGGGCCATTTCCGTATTTTCAAAATCCCGGTAACAGCATTTATGATGGCAACGAGCGAATTGAGAAGGACAGATCGCCGTGGGGTTGGCCCTCAACATTTATTATACCTGGCGATGAAAATTATGCGACTAAGAGTTAGAGATACTTTGACGATAGCCTTCAAACATGTCGGGCAAGGTACAAAAATCACTCGAGCGCAAATTGAATCCGATGAATACATTCATGACTGCATTGATACAAATTTAGCGTTTTTAAAAACGATTCCTAATTCAACTTGGTACTGGGCTGAGCGAAAAAGAGACTTGTTTGCAATGATAAGGCAACTGGGTAAGCCTACGATGTTTCTAACAATGAGTGCTAATGAAAGTGGGTGGCCCAATTTGCTTAAAATATTATACCGGCTCAAACACGGGGTAGACATTTCAGAAGAGCAAGCTGATAATTTACCATATATGGAAAAAAGCACATTAATAAACGAAGATCCCGTCACTTGCGCAATTTACTTTAATAAACTCGTAAAAGTCATAATAACCATTCTGCAGGCCAAAAAAAAATCACCATTCAAACAGTATAGGGTGAAAAATTATTTTAAACGTATAGAATTCCAGCACAGGGGCAGTCCGCACGCGCATATACTTATATGGCTAGACGAAGCCCCGCAAGACCCATTGGGCCGAGATTATAATGCGGCCGTCAATATGATCGATGACTTAGTTTCAGTCTCGGCGTCGGAAGCGTCTAATAAAATCCAGTTGCAGACTCGTAAGCACACGTTTACGTGTTACAAAAAAATTACTAACCAAGTCCAGAAATGTAGATTTCAAGCCCCGTTCATGCCCAGTTCCGAGACTCGTATACTCACGCCCATGAAAAATACTGAGCCGTTATTCAATGAATTGAATACCAAATACAAGGTTGTTCGTCAAAATTTAGACACAAAAGATTATACAGATTTCGAGGATTTTTTTACAGACAATGATATTCAGTCAGAAGAGGAATATGTTCAAATATTGAGAGCGGGGATCAATCGGCCCAGAGTTTTCATTAAGCGCCAACCCGGTGAGAAATGGCATAACCCTTTCAATCCATTTATTTTCAACATTCTTAAATCAAATATGGATTTCCAATTTATAACTGAGGAATACTCTTGTGCTGCCTATGTAGTGGAATATATTAATAAAACAAATAGGGGAGTCAGTCATCTGCAGCGCAAAATGTTGGAAATAATCGAAGAATATCCTGATTTTAATATCGTAGAGGTAACGAGGAAAATGAGCGTAGATATGCTCAATACTGTAGAGATGTCCAGTCAAGAGGCTGCTTGGTTCTTACTAAGGGAGCCAATGTCGAAGAGTAACGTCATGATTACGTACATTCCAACAGTTTGGCCTTTAGAAAGACAGAAAATCAAGAAGTCCAGACAAGAAATGGACCAGCTGGAAATCGGGGATGATTGCACAGATATTTGGCGCGATAATCATATTGAAAAGTACGAAAAACGCCCGGAATCCCTCGATGATGTTACACTCGCACAATTTACTTCCAAATACTATAAAAAAAACATGGGCGATGAATGGTTGCAGAGAGCAGAGCCACGTATTATCCGGTACCGAAATTATGATATAACTAAAGATTATGATGAGTATAGACGAGAAATGGTTTTACTGCATATTCCATTTAGGAATGAAGAAGAGGACGTTTTGGCCAATATGAAATTTATCGAATTGTACTCAGATAATGAAGCACTTATATTAGAGAGGAGAAAGGAATTCGAGTCTAATCTGGACATAGAAAAGACTATTGAAATATGTCGAGAGTTGTGCAGGGATGAACAGGAGGGAGGTGAAGATAACATCGACGATGCAAATAGGCGATTTCCTCAAGAAAATCCATTTGCTGACCTCTACGCAAATCCAAATGCTAGTATGAACGATGATTTGAGACTTGCAACGTTAAATAAACTCGGGGCAATCGCGAAAAAAAGAGAAAATGTTATGCCCCACAAAGATTTCTGTGATCTTATGAGAAAATCAAACAAAGCGCAAAAGGAGTTGCTTATGCATGTGGTCCACAATTTACTGACGCCACATTCGAAACCGTTGCAAATTTTCTTCACCGGGCCGGCCGGGGCGGGAAAGACCTTCGTCATTAAACTTATGATGGAAATTTATAATCGGTTTACCGACACTGACGGCTACTGCAACGCTTATATAACATGTGCGTCAACTGGCAAGGCAGCAGTCGCTATTGATGGGACAACAGTACATACAGCTCTGAAAATAACGCTCTCCAAAATAATACCCCTGTCGCATGAAACATGTCTGCAGTACCGAACTCTATTCAAATTTGTCAAAGTACTCATCATAGACGAAGTTAGTATGATCGGGGCGGAAATGCTCGCTCAAATCGATCAGAGGTTGAAACAGATAACAGGCAATTTCGAGGTAAATTTTGGAGGGATAGATATTATTTTAATTGGAGATTTAAGACAACTGCCACCAGTTAGAGCGACACCAATATACAGACAACGAAAACAGCGGTTGGGGGAACCATTTCTGTGGCGAGACTTGAAGTTCTTCGAGTTGACTGAGGTGATGCGTCAATCCAATACAGCGTTTTCAAACATCCTCACAAAATTAGGAAACGGAGGAATTTTGGATTCCGATCAGTTACAGCTGCTTGAGGCCAGATTTTATTCACGGGAAGAGGCTGACAGGCTATGTCCGCATGGGGTGCGACTATTCTTAACTAATAATTCGGTTTCCCAATATAACATGTCTGCGTTAGATCGTGCTGAAGAAAAAGTAACATCCGAGGCTGTCGACATATTTAGAGGTTGTTCAAATGCTCAAGAAGAAGCAACATTCCGACAAAAATTGCATAAACTGTCTGTTATCGATACTGGCGGCTTGCCGTACGAGATTACATTCGTTATAAATAAACCCTATATGATCACCACAAATATTGATGTCTCTGATGGGCTGGCTAATGGTGCACTTGGCCACTTAGTTTTCGTTGAGAAAGATAATGAAGGTCAAGTAACTCGAGTGTGGTTAGACTTTCCGGATTCGCAAAAAACAGGGAGGAAAATCAGGACCAAAGCGGCAGGATTTATGAGAGATAATGGAATTAAGAACACTGCTGTGCCGATTTCTCGAAGAAATACGAACATAACAATGAACAAAAATAAGAGTGTTCACGCCATTAGAAACCAATTTCCATTAGCCGCAGCGTGTGCAATGACTATACACAAGTCGCAAGGGGGTACATTTGATAACGTTGTTTATGAATATGAAAAATCACATTCCCAATCATTGTTATACGTTGCTTTGTCTCGAGTAACTTCAATTGAAGGTCTCTTCATTGTACCAAAAAACAATAATGATCGAAAGTTTTATAACGGACGTCACACATCAGCTGGCATGGAAGATTTGCAAAGAGAATTTAGAAGATTAGCTCTAAATCGGTTAGAAACGGCGACACAAGTTTTAAGCGAGTTCATGGGAAAACGAAAGGGTTTCTCGCTTTTCTCTTTAAATTGTCAAAGCTTACGAGCACATGCAGGAGATTTCAATGATCCGGTTGCTCAAAATTCAAATGTTCTCCTACTATCTGAAACTTGGATGAATAACCGAGAACCATTGGATATTCCTAATTTTAATTGCATTGTTCATTTAAAGCGGGAAAATAGTCGAGCAGGAGGCGTAGCCATATATCAGAATCGTAATGATACTACGAACGTTGTTACAAACAACTTCGACATAACATTACGCAATTTGAATACTTTTACGGTCTCACATGGAGCAGTAGGCGATATATGTGCAGCTCGATGCAGACTAGAGAATGGACAAGAATTAGTGTTAATAGTAGTTTACTTTCCGCCTCACTCTAAAGTGCCGGACATCATAGATTTTATACATCAGTCATTGCTAGCCTATACTCCGATAGGTTCAGCTGCGTTAGGGAAAAAATTACACGAACTCCCAATGCTTTTGAGTGGAGATTTTAATGTTAACTTTTTTTTATATATTGGTATGCCAACCTTCTCAAATCATCAACTGTCAGCCCATATCCCCACTTCGATGCACGCATTAAATATTGGCAAATTTCTTCTTCTTGTTCGGCAATAAATACACGATGAACAGCATTGTTTGGTTTGTATTGGCCATGTATGTATCAAACTATAGGCCAATCTCTATTCTTAATTCTATACCGAAACTTTTTGAAAAAATGGTCACTAGTTGCGTTTATAGCAATTTCAGGAATATTATATGTGAACAACAACATGGTTTTATCGACAAAAGGTCTGCGTGCACTAACTTAGTAATTATTAAAAAACATATAACCGATGCCTTTGAGAAGTATGGACAGATCGATGCGATTTACACAGATTTCTCAAAGGCATTTGATAGTGTAAATCACGATATACTGGTCTCAAAGTTGAATAACATGGGTATTGGAAATCCGTTGTTAAGTTGGCTGAAAAGTTATTTGACTGATAGATCTCAATTTGTCGAGATAAAAAATTGTAAATCTAAAGTTATAAAAGTTCCTTCTGGAGTCCCGCAAGGCTCCCACTTGGGCCCTCTTTTGTTTAACTTTTTTATAAATGATTTACCTTCATGTTTAAAATTTTCTTCGATACTTTTATACGCTGATGATGCTAAAATTTATAAGAATATTGAAAACTCTGTTGATGCAGAACTTCTGCAAATCGACATTGATAGTGTAATGGAATGGTGCAATCTAAACTTATTGAAACTCAACGTTAAAAAATGTTCAATTATTTCATTCACAAGAAAGAAGACTGGTATAGTTTACAATTATGTTATGGGTAACGATCAATTGCAACGGGTGGAAACTGTTAAAGATCTCGGTGTCTTGCTTGATGCGAGGCTTTATTTTAATGATCATATCAAAACTATTTCTTCTAAGGCAATGCGAATGTGGGGATTTGTTTATAGAAACACGTCGGAGTTTTCGCGTGTTAGTACACTACTTTTACTATATAAGTCTCTCGTTCGCCCTTTGGTGGAATATTGCTCAATCGTCTGGTCTCCTTTTACAAACGAACAAATTAAACTCATTGAAAAACCTCAGCATAATTTTCTGCGACACGCGGCCTATCGCGATGGTCACGGAATGTCACGCGATAATCATGATTATTCTTACATTCTTAGTAAACTGGGTTTGCAATCTTTGCAGGAGAGAAGAGTAATTTTTGATCTCACTTTTTTATTCAAAATTATTAACAACTTTTTAGATTGCTCTTTCCTAACATCGCACATAAATTATAGAATAAGTGCTGCTGGCACGAGGAACTCTGATGTGTTTTATGTCCCCTATAGAAGAACTGACGTTAGCAAGAATGAAACTTTGATACGACTGATGCGCAAGGCTAACGCTCTTGGTGATACTGTTAATTTTTATGGTAACGATATTGTTGAATTTTCGCGCCAACTGAGAAGTTCTGATCTTGTGTTGCTTTGAGTTGTACTTTCTATTTTCCTTTCTTTAATCTGTTATGTAAAAAGGGTATATCCCGTATAAATAAATAAATAAATAAATAAATTATTAGCAGTCCTTTTGCGAACATGACGTGCTACCGTCTCTCTATTGACATTGAACTTTTTTGCGGCCTGGCGGCAAGTAAGAGTTTTTGTAAAGGCTTCCACAGCCTGCTCCATTGCTTTTGGGTCGTACCCTTTTTGAACTTTTAGGCATCTGGAAATGCAACACACAATAACTTATCAACGAAAATGTAATTTAATGTTGTGGCACAAGGTAGGCCTGAAGAATTGACACAAGTTAGGACATAATATATTTTGCAGAAAAAGTGTCATAATTCCAAAAGTGTGTAAAATAATCTGAAAATCTGACAGATTTCAATATTATTTACACCACACCAATTCATTAGAAGAATAAAAGCAATATTTCATGCATAATTTGAAAAATATTATAAGACAAACCCTGTATACGTAGTAACTTGATGATCACAATAGCAACTGCTCGCCATTTGACAGCCAGGGGTGCCAACTATACAAACCAAATTATCCTAACAATCATTTGGCGCCAATTCCTACAAACTACGATGTTTTAAAAGTTAAAAAATTTTTTGCTTAGTGTGCAGGGGGGCCTGGCACAAGGTTGGCCGTGACACAAGGTAGGACGGTCTCCCCTAATGACTAATTCATAATTTACAAAAACAAGGTGCAAGAAAACGTGGTCCAATTTAAGGGAATCTCACCGATGCACAGACGGGTATTTGAGTTTATTAGCCGGTCATAAATCGATTTTGTCAAATAGCAGGATGATGGACGTGACTAATAAAAATGGAAAGCTAATGATATTGTGAACCCAAAATCGGTTTGCTTAGCCCTTAATGCTTAATATGTGCATTCCAATCATCAGTTCAAACTAAACCTCATTAGAGTTGGTATTGTTCAACTTCGCGCGGCACAATTTAAAGAAAGTTTCAGTGTTTTATAAATATTTTAACAACAACGAAAAAAAATTCAATGATGCAGTCTTCTGAATCAGGTATTTATAATTAACTATCAATATTCAATTTCATAATTTAGAGGTTTTTTCATTACGTAACTGTTGTTTATAAGTGACTTTGTATTTAGAGAAGTTTTTTTGTTAAATAATTAATTTAAAAGTCCTAAACTTCCAAGTCCTAACTTCCAAACTATACTTCCAAGGGTTTCCCGGCTGATTTTTTTTTTCTCAAACCATAGAATAGAATATGGTCTATTCATCTAACAAGTTTTGATCTGCGGCATTGTGTGACAATCTAATTTTGTTGACCTTAGATGCTGACTAGTTCAAAATACAAAAAGTTTTAATTACACCTATACGTAATTGTATTTTCTTAAATTTCGGTTTAATACTTGACAAACATAACAGTAACTTATTTTTGACTGTTTAATAATTTCAATTGTGTTTCATAAATATATTTAAATACATTTCCCTTGTTTCAGGTCCATCTGGTGTGAAAATAGTAGCGAGAAAGTTTTTATATGTAAAAATGCAAGAATTTGCTGATGGTGATATAAACGATCAGTTAGATAAATTGGAAATGTTTCTGATAACATCAGAAAAATATTCTGACCATGAAATAAAAACCGTGAAGCATGTTTTCATATTTTAAATCAGAATACAAAAAGCGATGGATTGCAGCTCACAGAAAATCAGATAGATTTCTCTCCACAAATCAGAAGTGGCTTGAAGGAACCATTGAGTTACCGAAATCGATTTCTCAGCCAGGTCGACCACAAAAGCCGTTTAAAGATACCAGTGAACGTAGCAAACGACGAAAAACAGAAGAATTACGGCAAACCGTGGAAGCAGACAAATTAATATTTGCTGCTCAAGTAAAACTTCAAACTTGCGGAATGCGTACTGCTTCAAAAGTATTGAAGGATATAACAAATTCGCCAACTCGTGCTAAAAAGTCATTAAAAAAGTGCTAAAAGTCGTATCAAAAAGCTATTATAAATACTTCTCAAGAAAATATTGTGCAAATATCACCAGACCAGGCATTAGCATTTTTTGTTGAAGCTGGATTGACGCGAGCTCAATATGAAATAGTGAGAAATACCAAAAAAACGTTGTATCCTTGCTATAGTATATTACAGAAGGCAAAACAAATGTGTTATCCAAACAAAGAAGCAATCATTGTCACTGAAACCCATGCTGAAGTTTTACTTCAAGCATTGATTGATCACACAGCACAAAGGTTGTGTAAATACTTGGAAGACATAATTCAAAATTTGTCTGGAGATGACATAAGGATGACATTAATGTGTAAATGGGGTTGTGATGGCTCTCAACAAAGCCAATTCAAGCAAAAGTTTGAAAGTGAAATTGAATCGGACTCGAATATTTTTCAGTCCTCATTTGTTCCTGTTCAACTTATTTGCAATAAATAACAGCAAAAACATGATATGGCAAAATCCAGTTCCATCAAGTCCTCGATATTGTAGACCAATGAGAATCAGATTTATTAAAGAAGCCGTCGACGTGACTAACGAAGAGGTTCAATATATGACTAACCAAATTCAGAACTTACAAAACACCTCTATTGTTGCTGGCGAGAAATCAATCAACATTGGATTTAAATTTGTTATGTCCAGTGGATACTAAAGTCTGTAATGCTATCACTCATACTACCTCCACCATGAGATGCTTTATTTGTGGTGCAACTTCGAAAGAATTTAATAAAATAGATGTACAAAGGCCTATCAATTCTGATAATCTCATGTTTGGATTGTCTACATTACACGCAAGAATTCGACTTTTTGAAAGTATGCTTCATGTTTCATATAATTTAAATGTAAAAAAATGGCAAATAAGAACGCAAGAAGAGAAAAATGATGTGAAGAGTCGCTAAGAAGAGATTCAAAGAAAGTTTAAGTCTCAAATGGGCCTTCTCGTTGATATACCAAAAGCTGGATATGGTAATACCAACGATGGCAACACCAGTAGAAGATTTTTTTCTGATGTTGATTTAGCAGCTGAAATCACTGGCCTAGATAGAAATGTATTATTCCGCATAAAAGTAATATTAGAAGCGATATCCAGTGGTTACAAAATCAACGTCGAAAAGTACAGTAGCTACGCATTGGATACTGCTAAGTTATACACACAACTCTATCCCTGGTATCCAATGTCGCCTACCATGCATAAAATTTTCATCCATGGCCCTCTCGTCATAGAAAAGGCTTTATTACCTATTGGTCTTTTATCCGAAGAGGCAGCTGAGGTTCGCAATAAGCATTTTCGACTATACCGATTAAATTACTCAAGAAAGTTTTCGAGAACGCATTGCAATCAAGATATACTTAACAGACTTCTTCTTACTTCAGATCCTTATATTTCAAGCAACAGACCAATCCCGAAGAAAAAAACGAAACCTTTTCAGAGAGAAACTTTGACGCTGTTGCTCACACCTGAATCAACAGACGAAGGTACTGCAGCTTCTTCTAGTGATGAGGATTATTGCATGACCGATGAAGATGGAGAGCCATGGACATCATCGTCTGATTAACATTTGATAAAAACTATAGTTATAAATTTGTATATAATATAAACATTCTCAATCATACTCTTTATACTATGTACATACATTTAGGTAATTTAATTTAAGCTATAAATATATGTCCGCGTGCTCAAAAATTTGTTTAATTTGTAATCTTCCAATCAAAGAAATCATAATATAACATCGAAATATTGCCTAAAATAATTTTGGGCGGCTAAAGCAGTCAAATACCCGTCTGTGCGATGGGCTGTTAAAAAAAAGGCTACCAAAAGTGGTCAAGCAGCCGTTCCGATTTAAAAATGGCAATACGAGGATGAAATGAGCTTTTTCTTAGCCCATTACAAAGAAAGAGCAACTAGAACTTCATTAACCGAAGACAGTGACCTGGAAAGTGTTGGTAATGACGATTCTCAAACGTCTGCTCTGGATCGGCAGTCAGTTGCTTCTGAATATCAAGAAACTTCTATAATTGAAGATCGTCCACAATCTGAGGCTTCTACAGGCACAACAAAGTTTTCAAACTTTACAAAACTTTCCAAAAAAAGACGACTTCCGGAAGAAGAACCTTCTGCATCATCATTGTTGATGAAATATATACTAGATAAAAATAAAATACAAAAGAGGAAGATGGTATTGTCAATTTTTTTTTGAGTTTAGCTTCAACAGTAATTTTTTTTAATGATTATAATATTAAGCAATGATCAAATCTAAAATGTTTAATATTGTTTCACAAAACGAACTGCAAGAATTTTCTCAAAAATAATATTTGTAGCTTATGTTACGCCGGAGCACTATATCGTGCTCCGGCACACGATTACTTTGATTGACCTATTTTACGATTTCTCAACGGTTACGTAAAAATTATAGTGCACTATAATTATAATATAATATGCACTATAACTACGGTAATAATAATTATTAATGTTCAGGGCCTTCTGGATACACTACTACACTACCACAATCCACTATGCAACACAAAAAGATGCCACGCAGGAAAACGCTACTACTACTATTTTACATTGTCAACCAATGATAACGTTAAGTAGGTTGTACGATGTAACTACGCACAACCATACATAGCCGAGTCAGCGATAACGCAGACATAAATTAGCCTGCAGCAACGATACCAATCAGTACGAAAAATAGCTCTACTCGCGTGTGCTCCCTGCGCCTTTAGGATAAATTAGTTTATAATTATGTAGTGCAATTAAATAGCTCCAAAAAAGCTGCTTATTATTTGCTCTCGACAAGCGACTTTTACAACAACTAGCACCTTCTACATGGTCCTTCGAGCCAAAACGGTCCACACTTCTACATGGTCCTTCGAGCCAAAACGGTCGCCACTTCTACATGGTCCTTCGAGCCAAAACGGACGACACTTCTACGTACTAGTGAGTGCGACTGTACTGAATCAGCATTGTGGACGTCAGTTCATTGACTTCACCAACTCGAGAGCGTCAAGACAATAATAGCAGCATAGCAGCTCAGCAGTCGGCGTCAGCATTGTTGTCGACATCAGCAACAGCGGGTAATAGACACCCAAAGCAGTAGCAAGAACAGCAAGAGCAAGCAATACCCGCGAGTTACAAGTACCAAAAAGAAGGAGACGCGAGAGCGGTAACTGTCATGGAATCCCGAGGTTCCACAAGCAAACTAGATGACATGTTACGCAAGCAAGCGGTTAATTTCAAAGCTTTCAAGCGAACAGTGAGCAATATTGAACTAGAGTCAATCTTTGATAAATGGGAGTTAGATGATACACTAAAAACCTTGCAAACTAGATGGTCTCAAATTGATTCTCTCCATTGGGAAATACAGAGCGAGATCAGTGAAGAAGATGACGACTACGAATTTAGTTTCACCCAGCATGAACAGACGTTCAATAAATTAAAAAAGGCCATTAACATGAAGCTATACAGTGTATCGCATAGAGAGCAGTCAACGCCCCGAATGGATGTACCTAGTTTCTCAGGTGATTGTCAACAGTGGCTATCTTTTAAAGATCTTTTTAATGAAGCTATACATAGCAACTCTTCCTTGTCCAACGCACAAAAAATGCAATTTTTAAAAGGCAAGATAAGAGGTGAAGCCGAGAGACTGATTCAGCATCTATCGATATCTTCCGACAACTACAACACATGTTGGGAAATACTAAACAATAGATACAATAACAAGAAGCTTATATTTACTTCCATAATTAATACTTTACTAGGATTACCGACTGCACAGCATCAATCTCTAGCGCATATTAAAAAACTACATGACGTTTCATTAGAAACCCTTCACGCTATTCGCAACTTAGGGATCAACATCAGTACTTGGGATCCACTTCTTGTGCACCTACTGTCGCAGAAGCTTGACAGCGAAACATATGGTGATTACATTGATTCACTTAAAAATCCGAAAGAACTACCGATATTACAAGAATTTTTAGGCTACTTAGAGAGCAAATTTACAAGTCTGGAGTCATCTCGCAGGAAGCAAGATCATTCAGCATCAAAATTCAGCAGTCAGCCAAATCAAAAAGTATCTCATAACGAAATAGCAAGAAAATATAACCATGAATTTGTGGATAATTATAATAAATCCAAAACAATAAATAGGGCATTTAACGTGACTACAATCAAATGCCAAGTTTGCAATCAATTGCATGCCGTGTATGATTGCAAAACATTTTTAGAATTACCAAATCATAACAAATTAAATACAATAACAAAATTAAAACTATGTATGAATTGCTTATTCAATCATAATGGTCAGCAGTGCACGTCCACGAAACGATGTCGTAAGTGCGGTGGAAGTCACCACTCCGTCATACATGACGTCTGCTTAAAAACGAGGCCGCAGCCGAATAACACAGCAACAACAAGTTTGGACTTAAATCAAACAAATAAACATGTGGCGGTGACTACCAACCCCACGCAGAATAAGCGAGAGATAAACGAAGCTTTGCAGGCGACAGCGTTGATTAAAGTAGCAGCCGTGGATGGATCTTTCCAAACTCTCAGGGCTCTCATAGATCCAGGATCTCAAGTCTCACTAATCAAGGAAAGGGCAGTTAAGAAGTTAGGCTTACAGAGGTCACGATGCAATGGTTTAATATACGGTATCGGAGAAAAAGAAAACAAATGCAAAGGCATGTTAACAATTAACTGCGCTTCCTATAACAATAATTTTACATTCAGTACAGACGTACTAATTATGAATGATTTATTGAAAGATTTACCGAGCAAATCATTTAGCGCGCCACAATGGTCACATATTGAAAACGTAAAATTAGCTGATCCGCACTTTTACGTTAGCCGCCCTATAGACTTATTACTAAACACGAGTGTACACGGGATGATTTTATTAAATGGACTTATTAAAGGAGAGTGTGTAACAGAGCCTGTAGCACAGCAAACACAGCTGGGGTGGATAGTATACGGCGGCGGTAGTGAAATTACATCTTATCAATGCAATGTTGCACTAAATAATATTAGCGATATACAGCAATTCTGGGAGATTGAAGACATCACCGAAGGAACAAATTTCTCGTCTGAAGATCAAGACTGTATTAATTACTACTTAGCAACTACAAAACGCCGAGAAGATGGAAGATACGAAGTAAAGTTACCACTGCATCCAGATGCAAATAAAAAATTAGGGTCATCAAAGGAGATGGCCATAGCGCAGTTTCATAACTTGGAACGAAAATTTAATAAACAGCCTTCGTTAGCAGAGCAATATAAAATATTTATCAATGAGTACATAGCCTTAGGTCATATGACGCCGAGCCGCGGCAGGGGCTCCCGCACCTCATGTTACCTCCCGCACCATGCCGTGCAACGAAAGGAATCATCAACAACTAAACTTCGCGTAGTATTCAACGCATCGGCAAAAACATCTAGCGGAGACAGCATAAATGATTTGATGTTAAAAGGGCCTAATCTGCAGCAGGACCTACAAAATCTTATCTTAAAATGGCGTCAGTATAAATATGCGTATACTGCCGACATAGAAAAAATGTACAGGCAGATTGTGATAAGTAAAACTGACCAACCATTGCAGCAAATAGTGTGGAGAGCCGAACAAAATCAACCCTTACGCACGTATACATTGACTACAGTCACATACGGTACTAAAGCAGCACCATTTTTAGCAATGATGACCTTGAGGCAGTTAGCGACTGACGAACGCCTTAATTATCCCAAAGCTGCCAAGGTCCTAGAGGAAGCTTTTTACGTTGATGATCTAGTACATGGGTCCCATTCTATCGAAGAGGGTATCCAGCTGATCGACGAATTAAATAAATTACTAAAATCAGGCGGATTTACGTTGCGAAAATGGGCTGCAAATAAACCAGAGCTTCTTAGAAATATACAAAACAGGAAATGTGATGGCGAGATCATATTTAATTTCAAATCAGAAAACACATCTAAAACACTAGGTCTACGTTGGAACTCAGTAGATGACAAGTTTACGTTCAAATACAACTCAACTAATCAAGTATCAAAATTGACCAAACGAATACTTTTATCAGAAATATCCAAATTATTCGACCCCTTAGGGTGGTTAGCGCCGATAACAACCAAATTGAAATTAATATTTCAAAAGCTTTGGATAGACAAAATGCATTGGGATGACGAAGTCCCTGAAAGCATCAGAAAGGAATGGACAGCATTAAAAACAGATATTGAGCAAATAAATCAATTTGAAATACCTCGATGGATCGGGTACCAACCCGGTGACGTTATTGAATTGCACGGCTACTGTGACGCGTCGACAAAGGCATACGCCGCGGTAATATATGCACGTATCAAGAAACGTGATAAATCAGCTGTAGTGCTACTCGTCGCCAAAACGCGATTGGTACCTACTTCTAAAAAAGTATCATTGCCAAGGTTGGAATTATGCGGCGCCGATTTATTAGCAAAACTAATGAAGAAAGTAGTAAATTGTTTAAGCGAGCCACCCATCAGCATATATGGGTGGAGTGATTCAATGGTTGTCCTAGGATGGCTCCAGGGTGACCCGGGACGCTGGAAAACATTCGTAGCAAACAGAACAAAAAGTATAACTGAGGTCATTAAGCGAAACTGCTGGCGATACGTGAAGTCAGAAGACAACCCGGCCGATGCCGCCAGTCGAGGCCTGTCGGCATCTCAGTTAAAGAATCATTTATTATGGTGGCAAGGGCCACACTCATTAAAGTCATTTGATGACAAAACATCAGCAATTAATATTAAATACACTACCAATCAAGAAGAAAAAAGTATATTAACGCCAATGCAAGCAAATATGACACAAACAAGTAGTGAACAAAATATTATACAGCAACTATTGGAAAGATACAGTTGTTTCTCTAAAATAACAAAAATATTAGAATGGATTTTACGAGCAATCAAAATATTACGAGCGAGCAAAACTATAGCGCCAAGCAAACATAACAACACACCTGGATATCTAACGCTATATGAGTTAAAAAATGCTAAACAATTAATAATAAAAGATGTACAAAGAGCGGGATTTTCATGTGATATTAATCATTTGAAAAAATACAACAAATTAAGCAATAGAAGTAATTTATTAAAATTAAATGCGTTTTTGGATAGCAATGCCATCTTACGAGTGGGAGGTCGTTTAAGCAAAGCAAACATATGTCAAGAAATGAAATACCCTGCAATAATTCCCCATAACTTATGATAAGACATAACTTATTTTCAAATAGATGAAATCTTAGGTTCTCAGTAGCATCTCGTGTGCTTTGAATACCTGTGTGTTTGTGGAGCTAGCCTAAGGGCACCTGGGCAGGTATCAGGTGAGAAAGGTAACTAAAAATAAGAGTTACTTAACTTAAATTTGTATGTCTGATTTTTATATATGTTTTGTAGAATATTATTCTAAAGTAGTATCATAACTGTCAGACACTTTCCATGGACCAAAACTTTTGTCAGACGCTTTAAAGCTCCACAAAAAATAAATAAACTTTATTTATTTTTACATGTCTGACTCAAATATGTTATCAAGGCAACTATTACTGAGTTATATTTCGTTAGTCAGACCAATTGTAATGACCGAACAGCCCCTAAACATAAAAATTATCAGCCGGGAGTATGAGTGCGAGAGCACTATGAATGCGTTTCAGAGCGAGTGAGACGTCTATAGTAACTCGGTTCCCCTTCTTTCATATACATAAACTCACAATGTCTCAGTCTAATGTGTATGTGCCCTTCATGCACAACGTATAGTATTCAGTATAGTTCGGATCTGTTGGAGCACATGTTTTTGTTGTTTACGTCGTGTAATTAGTGAGTAATATTAAGTTATTTATAATAGTGAAAAGTATGGAAGAAGAAAAAAAAATTAAGTGTACGTTTTGTAAAAGTGCTCATGATAAATTAACACTATTCTCCGAAGAGACATTAAAAAAAAGTAAAATTATTCTAAAGCAGCGTATAATACATAACCTCAAATATAAAGACGAACTTTTACCTACACCGGATGATTTGTACGTTCTACCACTCCTGACAAACCAAAAAATGTTAAAAATTAGAGATGAAACGGATAGATGTTGTGCCGGATACCGGATACCGGATATTCGGCCAACCTTGAAGCCGGATAGCCGAATATCCGGCCGGATAGTCGAGTGGCGACTCGTTACAAGAGTGAATCACTAAGCGATCGGGCGGACTCGGGTGATTTCGGGCCCTTTCGTTTATGAGTGACATTAGCGCTTTATTGTCTTCTTGAATTGATTGCAAATACGATCATAAGAGGTTATGAAAAAACGTGTTCTTGTTGTCTGAGTTTGTGGTCATTTTATTAGTGTTTTTTTCTATAAATTTAAAGTAAGGTACCGAAGAAAAATGTCTTCGATAAGAAAAAGATCACCTTTATGGAAATATTTTGATATAAAAAGTAACGATCAAAAGTTTGCTATTTGTTCGTTATGTAATGTTAAAATTTCTCGTGGTGGGGAAGGAAAAAAGGCAGGTATGTACCAAACAAAACTAGTTTCTCTTTTTATATGTGTTTAATTATTTGATGGACTTTATCACAGATCGAACGAATTATTAAATGTTGTGGTTAGGTAAATAAGTTGAACAGGTGTAAGTTAAGTACATTACGTTTCAAAAATGCATACCGCGGTTCGGACTGGTAATTAGTTAACTTGTAGCTATCTTGAAACTGATAAATTCTTCAAAAAAAATTAATAATGGGTTTATTTATTATTTAATGGTCCTTCAGAATTTTGGTAATTATTTCTGCTTTTGCACTTCTCTTTATTTTATACCACTTTTGTATAAGACAAAATATATTTTTATGAAAACTTTCATCGTTTGTCGTGTTTCATCATATGCACTGCACTTTTAATTTAAAGTCGATCGAATTTACAAGTCAAGTTAGTAGGTAACATAGTTTTGTTAACGATATAACCTACACTCGTATTTTCGTTTTCTAGGTACTAGTGCCATGAAGAATCATCTAAAAACAAAACATCCTGATGAATTTAGTACACTGAATATTAATATAGATTTAGCCAATGCCGAGCCAACTACAATTGCGTTAGCTAACCTGGGGACAAGTTCTTCGAAAAATATGCAATTGAGCTTGAAAGAATCATTCGAAAGAAAATCACTTTGGGACACGTTAATGATCCAAAAGCCAAGAAATATCATTATTTAATAGCAGAAATGATTGCACTTGACAACGAGCCATTATCCATAGTAGAAAGAACCGGATTCAACAGACTCCTAGAACAAGCTTTACCCCGCTATAAATTGCCAAGCCGTACGTTTATTACTCAAAAAATTATTCCTGACATCTATGACAGAATTTATGAGAAAATCAAAAGTAACATTGCAGGTGCTCCTGCAATTTCGGTGACATCTGACATATGGACTTGCTTACATAATAACGCCAGCTTCCTGAGCTTCACAGCCCATTGGTTATCTTCTGATTTCAAACTAGAACACGGAGTTCTTGCAATGAAGCCCTTCTCAGGTACACACACAGGAGAAAATATAGCAAAGGAGCTTAATGCTGTCGCGGACCGCTGGGATATTGAACATGATAAAATACATTTACTGATTCATGATAGTGGGGCCAATATGGTGAAGGGCGTTCGATTAGCTGAGTACGACTCGGCTAGATGCTTCATACATACGCTCCAGAGAGCTATAACCGAGTCACTCAAAGTCCAACCTGAAGTAACAACAATGATTGCTGCTGGTAGACGGCTTGTTACGCACTTTAACCACTCGGGTTTAGCTCAAGAAAAACTACTGGCGATTAAAAAAGAGTTAAATTTACCCGAGCATCAATTGGTTCAAGATATTAATACAAGGTGGAATTCCACCTTTTATATGATAGAACGTCTATTAGAACAAAAGCGGGCCTTATCGTTATATGTTGCTGATCATGATAAACTCACCAATTTGACTCATCAACAGTGGTGTTTGATGGAGAATGTATCAAATTACTGAAACCCTTTGAAGAAATAACCAAATTAACAAGTTCTGGTTTGTCCTGCGTATCAGAAGTGATACCACACGTTGCAGCCCTAAAAAAGTATTTAGACAAAGATGAAACTAAGCAAAGAACACCTGATTTACCAAACATGAGGGTCTCATTGAGAGCAGAATTAGAAAGTCGTTTCAACTTCTTAAATCAAGACTACAACTACTTGGTTGCAACTTACCTGGACCCCAGATTTAAAACAAACTTTTTGGGTATTATTGAAGCGGAAAGAGCTCGCCAGAACATTCTATTGGAATTCATGAAAATGTCTTGCGAAGAAACCTCCAACAGCAGTTCATGTTCATCGCCAGTCAAAAAAAGTAGAAGAGAAGAGTCGGCTGTATCTTGCGAAGCTCATGATACCTTTTGGGATTGCTTTAATGAGGTAGCGACAGAAAATGACACTAGTCAATGTCACGATCAAGGAAAAAACGCAATGGCGTGTGAAATTGATTCTTATCTGAATTCAGTGCGCATTGGTCGCGATCGTGATCCTTATATTTGGTGGTCAGCTAATGCTGTACAATACCCAAACTTAACGAAGTTTACTAGAGTTTATCTTTCAGCGCCCTGCAGCAGTGTATATAGCGAAAGACTTTTTTCGGAAGCTGGCCTTGTATACGAAGACAAGCGAAACCGTCTGTTGCCTTTTAACGCAGAGAAATTGGTATTTATTAATCATAATTTGCCCTTAGTGCAGTTTGAGTATTAATTTTTTTGTTTTGTTATTAAAAATTCATGAGTCTCTATGTTAAATAAAGTGCCTTCAATCTTTATGTCGTATTTATTTGAAATCCGGTATCCGGCCGGATACTCGTTTCTTATCCGGTATTCGGCCGGATTTAAAATTTGAGCCGGATAGGCCGGTTACCGGATAGTTACCGAATATCCGTTTCATCTCTATTAAAAATAAAAATTCATCCAGTATTGCTGAAAATGCATCAGATACATAGACATCAAGCCTACCAAGTAATCCTATTACTGATACTGATTCTTGTATACCATCTACCTCGGTTCTTGAAAATAATTCTACAGTTACAGATTCAGATATAGTATCAAACTCAAGTCCACCTAGTACTACAGCTGAGCCTATTGTTATACCTGACCCAGGTGTTGAATTAGAATCAGTCGAACCAGTCTCATCTCATTCTGAAGGACTTTCTGTGTCGTTTGAATGTGTTGTTGATTCCCCTTCTCAAATCTCATTTGAAAGTGATGTGAATAAAGACGAAAACCACGCATGTATATATTGTGACCAGAAGACAAAAAAACACAAACTGAAAAGACTACCATTGCATGTGTGCGATAAAAACGATTTTTTAAAAAAATTGAGTGAAGAAGAGAAAGACTCACAGGAATTAATTGAAAAAGTGCAAGATGTGACGGATTCTAAAGTATACTATCACAACAAATGTCAGTTAGAATATTCTTATAAAATATCATCGAAAAAGAATACTACTAAAACGTCTTGGCATGATCTTCGTCAGCACCATCAAGCTGTTTTTGATGAAGTCTGCAATTTCATACAAGAAAATGTCATCGAAAAAGGTCACAGTTACTTTCTGACTTATCTTCACCGTCACTACATGGAGTTATTAAAAGAAGAACTAGGAAACTCCAAAGAAATAATTGGGAATTTTGCTCCTCACAACTTGGGGAGAGTAAAATAAACAATGTATTTAAGAAAGAGACCAAATTTTTATTGCATCATAATAAAAAGTTACTTGCTCCGAAGCATGTAACTGTTATTGATGATGAGTTTTTACAAAATTTAAAAGATCAAGATATTCTCAATCAAGCAGCTTTATTATTGAGAAAAATCAGTACTGGCAACTGAGAAAAATACATTGCCAAGTAATTTATATGTGCACGACCTTCAGAACGGAGAAGTTTTAGTTCCGGAAGACTTGTCGAATCTTTACTTTACTCTTATTGCAGGAAGTAACAGCAAAAGAAAAAAAAATGTTAAATGTATTCGACAAGTTCATTCTTTGAGTCAGGATGCTGTATATGCAATCTTAAATGGCCAATATAAAACTTCAAAGCACATTAAGCTTGGAATGGCTTTAAAAAGCTTAACAAGTAGTCGTAAAATAATCGATATTATCCACCGATATGGCCATTGCATTAGCTATCCAGGAGTAGAAGAGATGGAAACTGAAGCTACCCGTTACACCATGCAGAAGTCAACTGTATGTCCTGAAACTATTAAAAAAAATCCGAATCTATGCACTGGAGTTGCCTTTGATAATTATGATAGGTTTGTGGAAACCAAAACTGGGAAGGACACGTTACACGACACTGTCGGTATAATATATCAAAACGTGGACTCAAATATTTCACATGAATCAGAAACTTCAAATCTGCCTTCAGCCACCAGCGGAGAACCTGGAACGTCGAGAAAAAAACGACACAGAACATTAGAGGTGATTGAGGTAGAAGGTAGACCATACATGAAAAAACCTAAGATGACTGATGAATTACAAATTTCTATTCATGAAGCTGAAGAAACACTGCCTGAAAATTTACAATTATACAAGAATATTGATATAATTTGGATGCTAAGTCATGCTTACCAATTACCAAATATTCCAATGTGGGTTGGTTACAATTGTTTAATTACTAATAATGATAATAAACCAAAGCAAGTTGTTTCTTATCTAACTCCGATAAATTTATCACCCACAAACACATCGGTTGTTTTGGAAACAATGGAGAAAAGCTTAGAGATTTGTGATGAGCTTGTACAATCTTCGATTCAAGTTACTTATGATCTTGCAATAGCAAAAGTAGCTTTACAACTTCAAGCGACCGAAGCACCCAAGTTTGATAAGCTTTTTATTCATTTAGGACCATTTCATATAATGTTGTCATACTTTAAAGCTATAGGAAAATTTATAGCGGATTGTGGCTTGTCCAACGTCATGGTACAAAGTAATTTGTTAGCTTCAGGGTCAGTTGCTGGATTTCAGGAAGGAAAGCACTTTAATCGGTGTAAAAGGCTTCATCCGTTGTCACTAGGTTTAGAAATTTTACATTTTAAATAGTTTTTAGATATTAATAATGTTGAAGTTTCGGGTACAATTATTGAAGAAATTACACGTCTGCAAAATACTCCGATATCATCTTTTCAAATTGAGAATGAAGAGTTGAAAGAACTATTAAATAATTATTGCATTTACAAACAACAGACTTTAAATGGCGAGCACGGAAAAACATCGCAGTTTTATTTAATATATATAAACCTTGTCAACTATTATTTAACTTTATCCAGAAGCATTCGTATTGGAGATTTTAATCTATTCAAGTATGTATTACCGAAGATCACGAATTTATTTTTTTATCTGTAACCAACAAAACTATGCTCGTTGGGCTGTTAAGTACTGCGCAAATTTGTTAAATGTTTCGGAAACTCATCCTAATTTGTACGAAGAATTCCAAGAAGGTTTTTTCGGTATTCGAAGAACCGATAAGCCTTTTTCTAAACAACCAACTGATCTTGTTCTTGAACAAACAATAAACGCTGATGCAGCGAGGAAACTCACAGGTATAGTACATTTTACAAATTCAATCTCTGCACGTCAACGATGGGCCCGAAGTCATGATATTAGATCAACAATAATTAGCTCAATGTATAAGGACTTAGGTCTAAAAAAGAGCAAGACGTTTCGGCCGAGCTCACCAATCATGCTGTAAAAAATAATGCTAAACAGTTGCGAACATTCATCAACACTTTTGATTTATTTATAAATCCATTTGACTCACAAGTGCCAAAAGATCTTTTAATCAATATATCATCGGGTAAAGCTGCTTCGGAGCCCGTAGAAAATTTTTTGCTTAATATTGAAAAAAATGCTGAAGCTAAACGTCAAGCGTTTATCTCTGAGTGTGAATTAGACATTAATAGATTCGAAAAAAGTATTCACAAAACATCACTGGAAAATTGAATATTGGAAATGTCCCGAAAACTTTTGGAGGTATTTCAAAAAAAATGCTTCAAATGGTAACGCAACTCAAAGCGATAGCATACCACGTTATTTTTGACCAATATTTCTCTCCTTCGATCAAAGACTACGAAAGATCTCTTCGCCAAGAATCTAATCAATTGGATTTCAACATTGCTGCCCCCAATCAAGTTAGACCATCAGATTTTTTAAAAGAACTTAAAAATATCCATTTTAAACAGGCCCTCGTTGATTTCTTTATTCAACACTGGGCATCTGATGAAATGGTACCATTTATTGAGAATAAACGGATAATTATCAATTTTAGACAATGTCATTCTTACATTGTTGATGATAATAAGATATTATCGAGTATAGATGACAGTTTATCGTGTCCAGAGCATGAAGAAGCTGATACTAAAATTGTTTTTCATGTTTGTAATGTAGATGCTCAAGCTAATTTTGTTATAAGATGTTCTGATACTGATATTGCGATAATTATGCTAGGACATATGCATAATTTAAAAAATGATGATTCGAATGTATGGTTATACGCTGGCACCGGAAATAACCAAAGATACATAAATTTAACAAAGGTTTACGAGCACTTGGGACAATCTTTGTGTAGAAGTTTGCCAGGATTTCATGCATTGACTGGATGTGACTCAAATCCCGCCATTTTTAAAAAAAGGTAAACAAAGACCGTTTAATATACTAATGAAGAAACATGAATATCAGCAAGCTTTTATGCAATTTGGTGACCCAGAGTTGTTTACCGATGAGAACATACATAAAAGTATTTTTAATAAAATACAAAAATTTATCTGTGAAATTTATAGTGTTCCTGGTATACTCGACGTTAAATACCGCACGATATGAGATGTTTTTAAATAATTACAGCGTATCAAATATTAACGAAGAATTTAATCCAAAAAATTTAAAAATTTTTGATGCCAGCTGTTTACCACCTTGCGAATCAGAGTTATTTCAACAATTCCTCCGAGGTAATTACATTGCTATGTTAGCATATGGAACAATGCAAATCTAAAACAACCTACTATTTTCACTCCTAAAAATAATGGATGGAATTTAGAAGAAAACAAGTATAACTTTCATTGGTTTGATGGTGACCAATTACCAGGAGACGTTAGTGAATCTCTCCAAGAATCAGGTACTGTACTTTGACTTCGTTTAAATTTTTTTTTATATTTGTGATTGTTTTTTTTAATTTTTTGATCTATTTTTTACAGAAGAAGCTGCCAGCAACGAAAACATAGCTGACGATGATGAAGATGATGGGGAATGAACAATATGATTGGGCTAATGACGAAAAGTCCAATGATTGTGATGATGATTATGATGACTAAAAGATTAATAAATATGTTCGTAACTATAATCATAGTTAAATATTTTTTTTTATAAAATGATTTTTTTTAATTGTTTGAACTGGCACCTTCTTATAATAAAATAAAAATAATTTTTCATAAAACAGAATTGCGCCGAATAAATTTATTTTCCCGAATGTGCAATAAATTAATTTATTATTTAAATATTAATTAATGATTACTATAATGTTTGAGTTCTTCTTATTAATTCTTATTAAAAGAGATGCAAAAACATTAAATCGAAAGCAGTAAGTATTTCAAAAATGTTTAAATATTTCACTTGCGCATAGTGTTCTCGCACATACTCCCGGCTGATAATTTTTATGTTTAGGGGCTGTTCGGTCATTACAATTGGTCTGACTAACGAAATATAACTCAGTAATAGTTGCCTTGATAACATATTTGAAAGTCAGACATGTAAAAATAAATAAAGTTTATTTATTTTTTGTGGAGCTTTAAAGCGTCTGACAAAAGTTTTGGTCCATGGAAAGTGTCTGACACTTATGATACTACTTTAGAATAATATTCTACAAAACATATGTAGGATTGTAATTAAATAATTTTATAAATAACTTTATAAAATAATATAATTTTATTTAACTTAAGGCAAATGGCTTATTAAAGTAGTGTTGTACATTCTGTAAAATGGAATGCAAAAAAGGAAACGGCTTGTGATTGGTCGAGAGCGAAAAAAGAAAAAATGGCGAAGGAGGTACGAGGAAGCGTAGGCAAAAAGTTGTGTTATTTTCAATAAATTAATTTGAGTCAGTTTACGACTATTATTTCTATCCCACAAAATTTGGGGGCTCGTCCGGGATGGAAATATAGTATAGGTGTATGGGGAAAAGGTGTAATAAAATTTTTTCATCGCATGCCGGACACGTGGCTTGCGAACAAAGAAAATCTCGGGCGTGGAGAAGGTCATATCTACGGTGACAAGAAGGTGTACTAAAGGTGAAGGAGTATTTAAGGCGAAAAGGTGTGGAAAGTACGGAGATGGCGGACGAAGGCAAAAGAAGTAACAACGGTGATGGCGGGCGAAGCCACGCGGCGAGCCATTTGAATGCGATGGCCTCACATCTATACGAAGGTATAATTTCTAAATTTGACGGTACGGATAAAACACTCAGCTCTTCAAAATGGCTACAAGATTTAGATGAAAATGGTGAGCTATTTGGGTGGACACCGACGCAAAAGCTTATCGTGGCGCGGCGTTGTCTGACGGGCACGGCGGAGCTGTGGGTCAGGTCAGAAAAGATATTTAAATGTTATGATGATTTTAAGGCGGCCTTATTAAAGGAATTCCCTGACTCAGTTAATAGTAAAGAAATTCATGAGCTAATGTCGGCAAGGAAGAAAAAGAGACTTATTATGAGTATATGCTCGTCATGAAGGAGTTGGGAAGGAGAGGAAAAATCCCTGACTATATAGCGATCCAGTATATAGTTGATGGCGTAATTGATTATGAATGTAACAAAGCTATTTTGTATGGTGTCACTACATATCCTATACTGAAAGAAACATTGGCTATTTATGAAAATATGAAAAAGAAGATGACAAAAAATCGTCAGGATTCACCACAATTGTCATCAATTGAAAAAAAGGGCGGTTGTGCATCGATCCGACGCTGTTTTAAGTGTGGTGAAAAAGATCACATAGCTAGTAAATGTAAAAATGGTGTTAAATGCTACAAATGTAACGAGTTCGGCCATATTGCGACGTCATGCATTAAAGGGCGGGATAGTGAGAAGTTCAACAAGCAACATGAAGGTGGCGTTAGCGAAACTCGCGCGGCAAGATGGCAGCCTCGCGCTATGTGCTTGAAGTCGGCAGCGGATACGCATACGAATTCCGGTGGTGACGACGTCACAGCCGGAGAGCGTTCTGACACTACTGATCAAAATGGCGGCGCAAGCGACAGCTGTGAAATGCGTATCTGTCAAAGCTGTCAAAGTCAACAGGCGTTAAATGTTAACATACAGTGTAGCAAAAATAAATCAGTGAAGTTAATTTACAGGGAAAATATAGAATTTACTGGACTTGGTGCTACAAAGATTTATTCATTAGGGAAGATTGAATGTGAAGTAGATTTTGATGGACACTGCTTTAGTTGTATATTTTATATATATTGTGCCCAAAGGGGTTATGCCTTATAAAGTAATTTTAGGTCAACCATTTCTGCAAAACACAAAACTTGTTTTCAATAAAGGGATAGTGAATGTTTGGTCACAAGGGAATGGTGGTATGCCACATTGTTTGGTTACAGGTGTTACGGAAGAACCAATCGTGTATGTGCCAGATCAGAAGCTAAAGGCTGAAGTGGAGGATCTTGTGAAAAAATATTCTCCTGTTCAAACAAAGGAGGCACCTATTGAGATGCACATTGTTATGAAGGATGACATTCCTGTTGCACAGAGACCAAGGCGTTTGGCTATCAAAGAACAACAGTTGGTAGATAATCAAGTAAGTGAGTGGTTACTTAATGGTATTATTAAACCTAGTTATTCAGAATATGCGAGTCCTTTAGTACTGGTAAGAAAAAAGGATGGGTCGACAAGGATATGCGTGGATTACAGAAAAGTTAATGCTAAAATAGTGAAAGATGAATTTCCGCTTCCAATAATAGAAGACCACATTGATAAATTACTAGGAGCAAAGATTTATAGTAAACTAGATTTGAAAGATGCGTTTTTCCATCTGAAAATTAATGGAAAGTGTACAAAGTATACGTCATTTGTAACACAGAATGGACAATATGAATTCACCCGAGCACCCTTTGGATTGTCTATTTGCCCTAACTATTTTACTCGGTTCATCAATTCTATTTTCAGAGACCAGATTGCGGAAGATGGAGTGCTGATATTCATTGACGATGTAATAATACCAGCGATATCTTATAAGCAAGGAGTAATGAAGCTGAGGAAGGTCCTGCAAAGAGCGGCTGAGTATGGTTTGCAAATCAACTGGCGAAAGAGTGAGTTACTTACAACTAGAGTAGAGTATCTAGGACATGTGATTGAAAATAGTACCATAAAATCATCTACTGATAAGACAGATGCAGTGATGAGATTTCCACAACCTAAAAATCAGAAGGAGTTACAAAGTTTTGTTGGACTTACCTCGTACTTTCGAAAGTTTATTCTGGATTATTCAATGATAGCGAAACCCATTACAGATCTACTCAAAAAGGATAAATATTTTCATTTTGGCATAAAAGAAACTCATGCTTTTCAGATGTTGAAGCAGAAGTTATCAGAACATCCCGTGTTGAGAATTTTTGACCCAGCTTTGGAGACACAGTTGCACACGGATGCTTCTCAGGTGGCATATTCTGCTATTCTCATGCAAAAAGACCCCAATGAATCTCTTTATCACCCAGTTTACTATATGAGTAGAAAAACATCTGAAGCGGAGACGAAGTATTCCAGCTACGAATTAGAAGCGCTAGCCGTGGTAGAAGGTGTTAAGAAGTTCCGTAAATATTTGATTGGGATTCCGTTCACAATTGTGACTGACTGTTTAGCTTTTGAGATGACATTAAAGAAAAAAGACTTGGTAACCAGGGTTGCAAGATGGGTTTTACTGCTACAGGAATATGATTATAAGGTGGAACACCGAGCAGGTTCGAGGATGAGGCATGTAGATGCTCTAAGTAGAAGTCCATACATTGGAGTTATGGTGAATAGCATTCATAATCAACTAAAAGAAGCTCAAGACAAAGATGAAGGTTTAAAGGCTATTAAGGAAATTCTAAAAACAAGTACATACAAAGATTACTGGATAGAAAACAATATACTCTACAAAGGAAATCAACGTTTGATAGTGGTACCGAGAAGTATGGAGAAGGAAATAATTGCGAAAATACACAACAATGGTCATTTTTCTATCAGGAAGATGAAAGATTTGATTAACAAAGATTATTTTATTTCAGATGTAGATAAGAAGCTAAATGACTATGTGTTGACCTGCATACCTTGCATACTAGCATCAAGAAAGAATGGGTAAACAGGAGGGATTCTTAAGCCCAATAGAGAAGGAATCATTACCACTCCAAACTTAACATCTTGATCATGTAGGTCCACTGACAGCAACACATAAGCAGTATAATTACATTCTGACAATTGTAGATGCCTTTACAAAATTTGTATGGTTATTTCCCACTAAATCAACCACAAGTAAAGAAACTCTGTCAAAACTTTATATTTTACAGCAAATGTTTGGAAATCCAGATAGAATAATTACAGATAAGGGGACTGCATTCACCAGCAGTGAATTTAAGAAGTATTGCGAAGATGAGAATATATTGCACATAGAAGTTACAACGGGAGTGCCTCGTGGTAATGGACAGGTGGAACGTATTCATCGTATCTTAATACCAATGTTGACGAAGCTATGTATTCAAGATCCAGGTTTATGGTATCAACATGTCAGTAAAGTACAGCGAGCACTCAATTGCACCTATCATAGAAGTATAAATACAACACCTTTTAATCTCTTGATTGGAAGGGACATGAAAAATAAAGAGGATATGGAGCTAGTAACTTTGTTACAACAAGAAGGTGCGGAAATTTATAATGATGATAGAGAACAATTAAGGATAAAGGCAAAGGAGCATATATTAAAAATTCAAGAGGAAAACAAAAAACAGTTTAATAAGAATAGAAGGGAGAGTAAGAAATATAACATAGGAGATATGGTGGCTATTAAGAGGACACAGTTCGGTCCAGGCATGAAGTTAAAAGCAAAATATTTAGGACCTTATCGGATAACTACAGTAAAGAGGAATGATAGATATAATGTTGAAAAAGTAGATAGTTCAACAGAAGGTCCTCGTGTGACATCTACCTGTGCTGAGTACATGAAGCAGTGGCCAGTTCTTTAAAGCTAGGCAAAAAATATTTAATCCTATCTTATTTTATTATTTTATTTTAGTTGTGTGCAGTATGAGCTCAGCTCAAATGGTTGTCCAAGGCATAGCGTCTTTGAGGTCAGAAATATGATGCAGATTCTCAATGACTTACTTACCTTTAATTATTTAATGTTTGTTTCTAATAACTACTGTTGTGTAAGTTGTAAAATTAATTGATAGGTTATGTTAAAAGCTTTTTATCTAGTAAGAATAATTATAGTGTCTATCCATTCCATTGTACTGTGAGAGATTAAAATTAAGAGATTGTGATGTATTGATATTGTTGTTTATTCGAAATTTATGTTAGTTTCAGTTAGTTTAAAATCCAAACTCTGTAATAAGTAACTGATTGAGGGAAGTCTGGGGACAGACTTCAGCAGGATGACCGAAACTGTAGGATTGTAATTAAATAATTTTATAAATAACTTTATAAAATAATATAATTTTATTTAACTTAAGGCAAATGGCTTATTAAATAGTATTGTACATTCTGTAAAATGGAATGCAAAAAAGGAAACGGCTTGTGATTGGTCGAGAGCGAAAAAAGAAAAAATGGCGAAGGAGGTACGAGGAAGCGTAGGCAAAAAGTTGTGTTATTTTCAATAAATTAATTTGAGTCAGTTTACGACTATTATTTCTATCCCACACATATATAAAAATCAGACATACAAATTTAAGTTAAGTAACTCTTATTTTTAGTTACCTTTCTCACCAGATACCTGCCCAGGTGCCCTTAGGCTAGCTCCACAAACACACAGGTATTCAAAGCACACGAGATGCTACTGAGAACCTAAGATTTCATCTATTTGAAAATAAGTTATGTCTTATCGCTCTGGGATCTTGGACTATAACACGGTGTTGGTCGAAAGTAATGTGATAAAGGTGTAGGTATGCAATAAATATGAAATGCAATATCAATTATTTATTAGAAAAATATGTACCTATTAGTAACACAAATAAACATTTGTACTTTTATCATTAAAATAGAACTTCTTTTATGAATGATAAACAAAACTAATGACTTCTCGTCAGGAATTATTCTTAATCTTAGTAACAATGAGATCAACCTTTATGAAATTCAGTTTTCTATTCAGACTTGCAACTAAGACGCACAGTGTGCATCATCATTGATGCATGCAGCATGTGACCACTCTTTACATTCGATACATTGTATCCACTGCTCGTTTGGCCGACTATTGCTAAAAAGCTCTAACTAAACAAATGGACAAAAGCAATCTTCTTCGTCAGATGAATTGTTATTTTCACGGTTTCCATTTCTTTGGTTACCTTCTTCGTCTTCTTTCCTTTTGTGAATGTCAATTTCCTCTTGCCTTTTCCAGTATCATGTTGTAAAACTGATTTCTTGGCTTTCTTTCTTTGTTTATATTCTTCTTCGATAGCATTTTTTTCGGGCGTGTCAGTCAATATCGCAGTATTATGTTTCTTACGCCCTTTATTTTTTATTATATTGTGACAAACCAAGGCATAAATCTGTCATGGACACCTGGGAATGGAGGCCCTAGGTAGTGCCTACTGGCTAAAAACCTTGATTTGTTATACATTATGTCCTCTAATAACTTGGGGATCAGAGACTGTGTCTACATTTTCTTATTTTTAAAAACTTACATTTAAGATCTCGTCTTATCTCAATGTTTATTTCTATTCATTATGCCTCTTTTTTCTTTTTTCTTTGTTTATCTTGTTTTCGTTAACCGTCTGTTTTTTCTTTTGTTTCTCGTTTATTTATTTTTATTTCTTTTATTCTTTTATTATTTACAGGCATATCTGAGTACAATTTTTTATTACAACTAATCCTTAATTACGTATTTCTTAATGCTAACGTCATATCCTATTCCTGTTATCATTCTATTTGTTAGGCCACTAATTTTGTATACTTATTACAAACAGTGGCCATTTGCTTATTTATTTTTTTCTTAATACTATAATTACAATGCTTACAATCTTATTTATATTTCATATGCTGTTTCTCTGCTAAGTCCAGTGTCCATTTCTTGTTCCGAATTGTATCGCAGGAGGGAGCTTGCAGGACAGTCGAAGAGGAGGTGCTCAATTGTTTCCTCGACGTCAGGTTCGCAGATACACGATGGACTCTCCTTACATCTGAACCTATTTAGGTATTCGGAGAATCCTCCGTGACCCGTCAAGACCTGCGTCAAGACACCCGTCATTTCTATTTTTCTGACTGTCTTATAGGCATTTACCGCGTCCGGGAAAAAGATTTTTGTGGTTGCAGCCATCCCACCATTCATAGACCTCCGGCCCCATTCTCGCATCGGTTCCTCGCGGATTTGCCGCTTATATTTGACACAGGTGATGCCGCTGAGAGTGGACACAAGTTATACGCTGGTTTGGTTTTGAGCTTTTTGGCTGCAACCTTAGCTAGATGGTCGACTTTTTCGTTACCCTCCAGTTCGGCATGTGCTTTTTAAGCCAGAACAAAGATATTTCCTTGCCCTGGGCCTTGCCGGTTTTTATGTTGGCGCGAGACTGGACTGCTAGTTGGTGCTTAGAGGCGTTGTTAACAACCGTATCCAGTGCAGATTTCGAGTCGCTGTATACGCCAAAACTCTGTTCCCTGCGAGCCAAGATTATTTTAGTGGCCAGGAGTTCCGCCTGATCAACAGTACAATAAGGAGACAATTTAAATTGGACAGCCGTGATCTCAGCATCGCCATTCCATATGGACAGCGATGCCCCGACCCCTACTGCCATCCGTATACACTCTAATTAATAATAGTCCATGAACCCCAAGCTCATATGTTCCGCCGGATGAGCAGCCTTGGCATATACAACCACTCGCCCCACTTCTCGGTCTCCTAGGTCAGCCCGGGGCACCCCCCTCTTAGCCTCATAGAGTGCAGCTGCTTCTCTGATTCGGAAATCAAGCGGGAGCAACCCAGACAGTACCAGGGCCGAGTTCAGGGATACGGTTTTATAAGTTCTAGTCAGTTTTTGTGCAAAACCTCTTTGCACATTATTGAGCTGTTTTAGCACCCCCAGCCTCCCAACCTCCGACGCCCATGCACTGGAGGCATACGTTATAATAGGTTTCACGCCCGCGGTGTAGATTGTGCGGACGACTTCGGGGTGGAGGCCCCAACTAACTGTGGCGGCTCTGGAAAGCTGTTTGTAAATCTTGATAGCTTTCCTACACACTTCTGTGGTGTGCTTCTTGAAGGATAGCTTGTTATCAATGCAGAGCCCCAGGATTTTTATTTCTTCAGACCCCGCCCATCCTCAGGGCCGGGACAACTTAAGTCTCTTTGTTTATGACCATTGATTGCTTTGGTCTTCAACGGACCGAAGTTCAGCTTATTTTCGATGCCCCAGCCCCGAACATAGTCGAGGGTGGCATCGATCGGCACGTCTCTCTATTTCAAGAGCCGCACACCCGTCAAATAGGACTACGTCGTCCGCAATCGCCTGACAGTATTCTCCTCTCCACTCTAGCCCTCTCAACAGGGATCCAGGAGGAGGTTCCATAGTATAGAACCGCCAATAGAGCCTTGTACGCAGCCTTTGCTGGTACTTTGTGACTTGTTGGCGCCCATAGCGGACGTCCACCTTCCTGTCTCGTAGGTAGCTGTCAAGCACTCTCCGTATGTTTATAGGACACTTTTCCTCAGCCAAACGGACTCTAATGGCTGGCCACCAAGCGTTGTCAAAGGCTCCCTCTATGTCCAGCGATATCACTACAACTATCCTTTTATCGGATAGTTTTTGTCCTCATAGTCTTCAGTTTCTTTTCTGGGGCATGAGTCCGTATTGGCAAGTACTAATCCTCGAGAGTATGTGCAATTTCAGCCTACCCACGATCAGCTTCTCCAGAATTTTTCCCATCGCTGGTAGCAACCTCATTGGCCTGTAGGCCTTTGGGCTACTGTAGTTTTCTTTCCCTCGTTTTCGCACGACCACAACCGTCGCCTCCTTCCAGAGGGTCGGGAAGTGTACCAGCTCCAGGCATTTGTTTACCAGTGATAGGAAAAACCCCGGATCACTGAAGACAGCATGGTGCAAATGTTGGCAGTGAAGCCATCCGCGCCCGGAGCCTTTCTTGGGTTGAAGCTCTCTACCACAGCTCGGAGTTCCTCCATCGTAAAGGGAGGATCATGTTCGTTATTGGTCCGACCGTTATTAACACAGTCGGCCTCCTCTCTGATCTTTCGATGATACGATGTATCCTTTTCCTCCGAGTCATCCGGGTAGAAAGCCTCAGTTAGCTCCTCCGCCGACTCCCGCCAGTCCATCATTTTCCCGTCCTTCGCCAGAGGCACGTCCTCTTGTCTCTTGGCGGTCCCACCCATTGTTATTTTATTATGGTAACAAAATCATATGAAACTACCCCCATCTATCATGTGGTGTGTATATCTATGGGTGTAGTAGTAAATAAAAGGGTAGTTCGTTACTGTCAACCGTAGTTTGATTAACACCCATGACTATAGATCCCCTCCCATACTCCCTCTCTGTCTTACTACAAAACTCACCTCAACTCTCTGTCTGGGCGATTCTGGCCTCTCTCATATCTCTCCTTTGTCTGCAGGTACTCACCGACGACCTTTGCTCTACGCACCGGCGCTGCACAGCGGATCCGACGCCTTTTTGTAAGGACTTCTCTCTTCAATTTGCAAAGCTCCTCGGACATCCACGGTAGGGCAAGCTTTTCCCCAGAGTTCTTTCTCGGAAGGACCCAGAGTCCCAACTCTTTTACATTGTTAATTTCACTTACCCTATCTCTTGATTTATGGCACCTTCTTCCTTCAATTGCCCCAGTTTCTCACAAAAGCGGGTCCAATTGGCCCTTTTGGTGCCATAATTCCGCTAGAGCAGGCGGTTACGTCAATGTGACTTGTGAGTCGCTTATGTACCCTGGTAGTCTCAAAAGTGGGGACATCCCCCTTGTTGAGCACCTGCAAATCCATTTCGTTTAGAGACCCGAACATTTCTATTCTACGTCGGTCGATTTTGTCACCGCCCCACCAGGTGTTTTTGGCGTTCGCATCTCCACCCAGAATGAGCATACCCAGTTGTAATTCTTTTTGTATATACTTGAGGCTCCTCTAAGTAAGGCCCTATGGGCTGATTCGGTTCGAAATAATACGATACCGCGACGATCTTTCAGGCCCGAGTCCGGATCACCACGATGTTATTTGTGGTGAGTTTTGGGAACTGTCCGACACCTACTTCGTGGCTAAAGACGGCAATAGCCGCCTTGACAGTTCCCTCTCCCTGACCCGCGCTCTGGTCTTTCAGAGCGAGGATCTTTCCTCGCCCCTCTACAACTTTTCATACATTTCAAGCCGCCCACATACGGCTCCTGGAGCAGCGCAAAGGCCAGCCCCCTTCTGTCAGCCTCCAACATCAGTTCAGATGTTGCAAGCAGCATCCTTTGGAGGTTGGCCTGGAGTATATTATACCGCCTTGGTTTGCTCGAGGTGGCTGCGTCCGCCACAAAAGGATCGCCTGAGTTGCCTTTAGCAGTGGTAGGCTACGGAGGACCGTGCCAGCGCATACCACCTCCTACGCACCGGGCAGTCTCTGTCGAAGGCATTATGGTCCCTTTGGACCTGTTTCGCCCTCACACAGTTCCAGCATTCCGGTTTTTCCCCGGTGAGCAATTCCTCATACTGGAGTTTTAAGTGAGGACCGCCACAGTGACTACACACATCCCGTTCTTCCTGGCACAACCGCCTTCCGTGGCCGTAGCCCAAGCACCGGAAACACTGCACCAGGGGGGATTGGTCCTCCACCCTGATTCTTTGAAGGTCTACGCGCACGGTTCCCACCTCCATTAAGCGATTCCAGAGCTGCGGTGATACTTTCAGAACTATGTGTGAGGTGAGCCGGTTCCGGGTCATTTTCTTATATTTAATATCTAGACGGTCGTTTTCCGGAGCGAGTCCCTCGAACAACCGCTTGTTCTGAGCTCTCAGCGCCTTCCGCACTTCATCATCCGTATTGTTCTGGAGCACGTCTCGCAGGATGACCAGTGGGTCCCTATTTTTTGCTTCTTGGACATTCGAGGTCCCCGCCAGCTTCTTCTATTTTTCTCTTTACTTTTTCCATCTCCTTTTGTGTCTGGCACCCCAAAATCACCTTTCTCTCTTTCGCTTTTCTCACTTTGTCAATCGTTACGCCCTTTTATTTGTTACGGTCCTTGGACCTGCTTGTGGTAAAGGTCGAATATCTTGGGGTAAGAAAGGAATTGTCTGAGAACTTGCTTGTAGCCCGCTAGGTCCAGGGTATTGGCGAGTTCTGACTGAATACGTGTGGAATCTAATGAAGCAGAAAGTCGCGGCAAAAATGTAAACCAATCTGAAAAGGAGATTGAGAGACTAAGCCGCGAAGCAATTCAGTCAATAACTGCGGCCGACTGGAGAAAGGAAGTGAATCACGTTGACAGGTTGGCACAGCAGTATTGGGAAAAAGAAAAACTCGATGAATTAGAAGAAAGACAATTGATCACAAATGTTGGTGATGACAGCGATTCCGATTCAGAAGATATTCATTTGTTTTTGGACGCTGAAATATCAGGTATCGAAGAAATGGATGTTGATGACGAAGATTTAATATAAATAAAGAATTTATTGATTTTGGTATAATATTTTTATTAATTCTCCCGTTAACTCCAGAATATTATTATTAAGTTTTTATTTTCTTTTTTGTTTTTATAACAATAATAACCAAATAAACTATTGCCTAATCTGAAATTAGTGTTAATAGTGTTAATTTATTTCGATGAAAATTTCTTTATAGGTAATTTGTAATGACATATACAATCAGTTTTTTGCTATCGGTACCCGCATAGCGTGCGAATGACGTCACGCTTGACATTCGTCTAGTTCGCTTGGTCGTATAATAAGTACATTATTATTAATCTTTAGTGCTAAGTATAATTTAAATTACACAAGCCTTTTTTAACACTATGTCATACATAGGTTATTTTTGGTGTTAGCTAACATATTATTACTCGCAGCTAAAGAAAGCCATACTATTTTTACTACTACTTTTAAGAAAATATTTGAAATAACTCCACAAGCACTGAATGTGTAAACTTACATATTTACGAAACACTTCTACACCTATAGATTCAACATGTAATGTCAGTTGTTTATTTTACTACGTCAGTTTGTCACTTTCTGTAATATTAATCTAATCAATTTTATTTATGTTAGGTCCTCGCGACCATCATATGGCTCAGTCTGCTCTGCCAGACCATCATAGCCTGCTCTCAACCACCAAAGGTTAGCTGGAAGAAAATGCTATATAGCATTAAGTTCGCCTTTGTACACACATTTTGGTGCAATAAAGAATTTATCTATCTATCTATATGGTGATGATGCTATAAGTTACGTGCAACTTAAACGTGAAGGTAAAATTTGCATTGTGAAATGCAAAATTTGCCCGGAACACAAAGTCCATGCGACGTTATATGCAGTTACATTGACTGATGAAGTCGAAGAAAAGGTAACATCTGTTCAATGCCACGATTGTGTTGCTCCTCAAGGGGGTTGCAAGCATGCCATAGCGCTCCTTATGTGGTGGGTCCATCGCAGAAGCGAAGAACCATCTTGTACTGAAATACAATGTTATTGGCTGAAATCTAAACTGTCCAGAGTTGGCACTACCCTGAAATTTATAACAGCAAAGGACTTATCAAACGGTAGTTCTATCTTACCACTACCTCCAAAGATATATATAATAAGTTAAAAAACTACTTAGATGTCAATGATATACCAATGAAAAATATAACATCTTGTGCTGCAGATGGCGCCCCTAATATGATGGGCAAGAAAAATGGCTGCTTAAAATTGATGAAAGATGCGAATCCAGAAATGATTATTGTACATTGTGTTATTCATAAGGAAAACTTGGTAGCTAAAAATATCTCGCCTGTTCTAAATGAAGTACTACATGCAGTAATAAAGTGTGTTAATGCTATTAAAGCTAGTGCCAAATGTGAGCGTCTTTTCAAGTTATTTTGTAAAGAACAAAATGAAGACCATGTGAGACTTTTACTTCATACTGAAGTAAGATGGCTATCCAAAGGAAACTGCTTGAAAAGATTTATGATACTCTTAGTGGTTTTTTAAGCGACAAACCTGAAATGAAGTATCTGTTAACAATCGATGGTAAAGCATTTGTAAGTTATTTAGCCGATATCTTTGAAAAATTAAATATATTAAATAAGCAACTTCAAGGACCAAAGAAAACACTTGTCGATGCAAAAGCAAAGATATTTGGTTTCATTACCAATATAGAGTTATATCAGAAACATATTAACAACAAAAACTTTGAACAGTTTCATTGGCTCCAAAAATGTGAAGTAACTGATACCGCTTTACTTGTTATTGTCAATAATTTGAATATTCTATCCGCTGATTTAAAAGAAAGATTTTCTGATTTAAAACAAATTCATTTCCCAACATGGATGATGCAGCCAATATTAGTGGATTTGTCTGATATATCAAATATGCAGTATCAAGAAGAACTCGCAGAATTGCAAAATGATGAAACAGTAAATACTTTATTTAATATAAAAGGAGCGATGGCATGGCTTTGTGAAGAAACTGAAACTAAATACCCAAATGCAACCAAATGTGCAAGAAAACTTTTACTACCGTTTCCATCTTCATATATAGCTGAATGTGGATTTAGTGCTGTAAATGATTTACTGATAAAAAAAGAAATCGACTTGATATAACACAACGTGGAGACTTGAGATTAAAGCTAAGTAAATTGGAACCTAATATAAAATCTCTGTGCAGCAAGCATCAAGCGCAAGGATCGCACTAAATGAATATAGAAAAATCGATATTAAAATTATTTGTAATTTCAGTTTTTCATTATATGTTTTGAAATTTTCTTTACGATGTTTTGATAACAATTTCATAGTGATTTCTTCCTAAAACTTATCATTTATAAGGGGTTTTCCAATAGGGACTTGACAACTTTGAATTCAATTTGTGAACTCACCCTTTCACTAATCATCGAACTGTCACTGTCAATTTATTCAGTAAACTTAACATTTTCATCATGGTAAAGTACACGAACGAACAACGTCTGCAAATTATAAAAATTTACTACAGAAATTCGGAGTCGGTGACCGCTACTTTAAGAGCGTTAACTCCGATTTTCGGTCGTAATTCTCGCCCTAGTAGACAGGCAGTAACAAGTTTAGTGCAAAAATTTGAGTCTACATATTCGTTGTGTGATGTTGCCGTGCCAGTGAGACAACGGGTTGGTCGAAGTGTCGAAAATATCGCTGCCGTTGAATCGTCCGTAGCAAATGATCCAAAGCAGTCAATTCCACGGCGTTCTCAAGAGTTGGACATCGCCCAGACCACTTTATGGCGAATTTTGCGTAAGGATCTTGGTTTACACCCATACAAGATCAAGCTGACTCAGGAATTGAAGCCGATGGACCATTTGAAGCGACGCACAGTGTAATATATTTGCGATCTAATGGGACAATATTAATTTTTGGAACTTGGCTAAACCGGTTCAATAGTTGTATGAATTCATTGTAAACAAGCTATATTACAATGAACCAATGTTTGTTTTCTAAGAAGTCACTCATTATCTAATGATAAAAAGGTGGGAACAGCCGCCTACCTGCTTTTCGTCAATGCGTTCAGTAAACGGTCGTATCATTCATCCGAGTTTGCTCGATGAATACGCTGTGTTTTCGTACGCTAGTAGTAAAAATGTCTTGGGATTGTTTTCAACTGAACCTTGAGGTATGATTGCATACATTTTTTCTTTCATCTGTGTTTTAAATTTTTCGTGGGCTTTATGAGAATAGATCGATGTTATTTTTTAGTAATAAAAATGACTACGACAGTTTGTACTTGAGGTTTAGTTTATTATTCCGCATTATTCCGACAATATTTTATATTTTAATGAAAGAACTACTTATAAGCTACAAGAAACTATTTTATTTGTTTGCGAAAATTTGCGACACTCATACAACTTTTTCTCATCTTCAGAATGACTACGCAAATTTCACGACGTTCTTTTTTCGACGTTTGGTTTGCTAACGCAAAAGAGGTGAGAATGGATGCCTTGTTACATCACATTCAGCAAGAACTTGGTGGTCTGCCCCTTTCTGATGACCATGTAAGGAGTATCAAGGCAATAATTAGTAATAACTGCGCAAAAATAGATGCAAAATGGTTGAAGTCGGGAAGACATCGAGACCGCTTTTTAAAAGCGAATTCTTCGTGGCTAGAGGAAAACATTTTGCTTCCAGATATTGTCAGCGAACCAATCCTGGATGTTTCGCTACCTGAAACGAGTAACCGACCTGGGAGACCACAAAAAGACTAGAGATTCTAGCATAAAAACAAAAAAGCGACGAATCCAACAACTCCTTAGAACATCAAGCCAGGAAGAGTTATCAATAGCAACTGAAGTACAACTTCGCCAGGCTGGAAAACGGGATTCAGCAGCTATCCTGTCTCTCTGTCTCAGTTCACCTCAACGAGGTACGAATATAAAAAAAGGGCGGGAGTATTTAACACGACTAAAACTAGACGGTCTTTCAGAAGACCAAGCTCTCTCTTTAATAATTGACGCCAATCTCTCGACACATCAGTATAATGTTATACGTCAACAAACAACAGAAATCAATAAAAAACTATATCCAGCTTACTACAAAGTTAAAGCGGCAAAACAAAAGTGCTACCCTAGTGACATTAATGTCACAGAAGCGCACGCTGAACTAAAGCTACAGTCTTTAATGGATCACACAGTCAATCGTCTATGCAAGGTTCAAGAAGAAGTCTTGAAGACTATAGGTGACTTGAGAAATCTGGATATAATAGTAAAGTGGGGTTGTGATGGAGCAGAACAAACCAGATACAAACAAAAATTTTCGGAAGAATATAGCAGCGATGCCAGCTTATTCAGCATTTCGATGGTGCCTATCAACATGTATGCAGTGAATGAACAAGGTTTCAAAACTATTGTGTGGCAAAATCCTTCCACATCTTCCACTAGATATTGTAGACCCATAAAGTTTGTATTTGTAAAGGAAACTGCGGATGTGATTGTTAAGGAAGTTGACAAAATTAAGGAGCAGGTAACTTCATTGTTGCCAACTAAGATTATTATAAATAACTCGGAGGTATTGGTAAAGCCCACATTGATTTTTTGTATGATTGATGGCAAAATTTGTAATGCTGTAGCTTCATGTGCGTCCACACAAACTTGTTATTTATGTGGAGCAAAGCCTAGAGAAATGAATGACGAAAGGCTAATATTAGAAAAAACTGTAAATAGCGAGTTTCTCTCTTTGGGTCTGTCTCCTCTGCATTCTTGGATAAGGTTTTTTGAGTGCATCTTGCACATATCTTATCGTCTCGATATGAAAACGTGGCAGGCTCGGGGAGCTGATAATAAAAATAAATTAGAAGCAAAAAAGAAAATCGTCCAAGAAAAGTTTAGGCGTGAGTTAGGCTTGTTAGTAGATGTGCCTAAGCAACAAACGGGGAATACAAATGACGGGAATACGGCCCGTAAGTTTTTCAGAAAGGCTGAAATATCAGCCGAAATAACAGGTGTCAACGTTGAGCTTATCAAGCGCTTCCGAGTCATATTAGAGTGTATAAATAGCGGGTTTCCTATTAATATCAATAAATTCGAGGAATACGCTAAGGGAACAAGGGAGTTGTACATAAAGGAGTATTCTTGGTACCCAATGCCTGTAAGTGTGCATAAAATTCTTTTTCACGGAAGATATATAATTGCCACATGTGTTCTTCCAATCGGACAACTGTCGGAAGAAGCACAAGAGGCTAGAAATAAGCACAATAGGAAATTCAGAGAATTATTTACGAGAAAGACATCGAGAATAGATACCAACACAGATTTGATAAATAGATTGCTGGTGTCATCTGACCCAGTAATTTCAAGTTTACGTGCACCCCCAAAAACTAAACATGGACAAATTACTCGTGAGGTATGCGAGCTTTTAGAGGCAATAACTCCAGCTCGGCATGGTAAATTACGACGTTTTCCATCAGATTCTTTAGAGTCTGATGAAGATTCTTCAGAGTATGATGAAGATTCTGAAGAAATTGATAGAGAATCTGAAAATTCTAATTAATGATTACCACTGATAAATACATCACTGATCTAGTTCTCTGAATTTCATATTGCTTTTCAATATATTTAAATATTAAGGTGTAATAGTAATTAAGTGATTGTTATCAATAATTAAGTTATAATTAAGTACCTATAGTATTTGTATTAGGTTAATTATATTTGATTTTTATTTTTTTGTAATTATGTTGAAATAAATAATATGTAAAACCTTGTAAATGTGTTTAAATCTCATGAAATACATATTTGATTAACTATTAGGGTATTTCACATACATAGATTGAGTTAAATAATATTGTCCCACTAGATCGCGAATATATTACACTGTGCGACGTACGTTCTCCGATTGGGCTCTGGAAAAGATGCGCCAAGATGATCAATTTCATCGCAAAATCATCTTCAGTGACGAATAAATGGCTCAATGGGTTCGTCAATAAGCAAAATATGCGTTATTGGTCGGGTGAAAATCCACATGTGCTTCATGAAACACCACTTCATCCACAAAAAATAACTGTTTGGTGCGGTTTGCATGCCGGCGGCGTCATAGGGCCATATTTTTTCGTCGACGATAATGATCGTCACGTTACTGTGAATGGTAATCGTTATCGCGCCATGTTTACCGATTATTTTTGGCCCGAATTGGAAGATATGGACTTGGATAACATGTGGTTTCAACAGGACGGTGCCACAAGCCACACAGCACACGTTACAATCGATTTATTGAAGAGTAAGTTTGATGAGCGTGTTATCTCAAGAAATGGACCAGTCGATTGGCCGCCTCGTTCGTGCGATTTAACGCCTCTAGACTTTTTTCTTTGGGGCTACGTCAAGTCATTGGTCTATGCCAACAAGCCGACGACGTTGGAAGAGCTCAGAGCCAACATTGAACGCAAAATAGCAGCCGTTTCGGCCGAAATGTGTGGCCGAGTCATCGAAAATTGGGTCCAACGAATCGACCGCTGCAAACGTGCCCGCGGCGGTGGCCATATGAACGAAGTCGAGTTCCATTCATAAATGTTTTGATTGTACTTCAACCCGATAATAAAGTTTTTGAAATATCTCAAATGGTTTGCATTTTATTTTGAAAAAAAAGTTGTCTAGTCCTTATTGGAAAACCCTTTATTTTTTAAGGGAACAAAACAGTTTTTAAAGGTTAAAAATTATGTATGGGGGGGGGGGGGGGTGGCATAATAATTTTAGAAATGTTAAGGTGGGGCATGACCTAAAAAAGGTGGGAAACACTGATCTAGGGCTTATGAAGTCAGTCGGTGCCAAAAAGGTGATGGCATACTGATATCACTTGGTATAATTCACTTGGTTTATAATTCTCATGGTAAAGATATCGAACATTTATGCTCAATTTATAAATCTGCGAAATTTGTTATTGTGGGTGATTACAACCTACCCAAGATTAGATGGAAGCGTGGTTATTGTGATGATAGCTCTGAGTTTATTGACTCTCTTTTGTCTGTTAATGCGTTACAACACAACGAAATATCAAATTGTTCTGGTAATATTTTAGACCTTGTTCTTACAAATTTCAACTACATTCCTATTGTTAATGCTCTTGAACCGTTATTACCAATAGACAAATTTCACCCACCACTTAGTTTTGAAATAAAATTACCGTGCACAAATAACTCAAATGACCAAGAATTGAATTACTATTATAATTTCAAGTACGCTGATTATCAAAACATTATTTTTGAGTTGAATAATATTAATTGGATAGAATTTTTTTCCGATGCGGATGTAAACGTGAATATTGCTGATTTTTATTCTTTTTTGTATTTTCTCATCAATAAATATGTTCCGTATTGCCGTGAAAGGAAGAAATCATATCCACCGTGGTATTCCACTTTGCTAATCAACATGATTCGCGATAAGAAAAAACAACATAAACTTTTCAAACAAACTCATCTGCCTATTCACTACAATGAATTTTCTCGTTTACGCGCCGCATGCAATGTCACACAAACTGAAAATAAATTGTCTTATTTTTCAAATCTTGAAGAATCGATCAAATACAACTCGAGGGCCTTTTGGAATCATATTAGCGCGACTACTGATTACAATGAGATTCCTGACACTGTTCACCATAAGTCAGACACATCTAACAACCCTATAGAAATTGCAAATCTTTTTGCTTCTCATTTTAAATCGAGTTACAATTTTGATGTAAATAATCAAGCAAATGATCATGTTATCTCACCTACTGATTACAATTCTACTTTTTATATGAACTGTATGGAATTATCTCTTAGTGCTGTATTCGATGAAATTGCCAAGCTGGACATCAGGAAGGGTGCAGGGCCTGACTTAATTCCTAATATCTTTTTGGTCAACTGTATATATGCTGTGACAAAACCTTTGCATCTTCTTTTCTGTAAATCATTAGCTATGGGCATTTTTCCTGATGCCTGGAAGCTTGGCAAAGTTGTTCCCATTTACAAGAGTGGTGATAAATCAGATGTATCAAACTATAGGCCAATCTCTATTCTTAATTCTATACCGAAACTTTTTGAAAAAATGGTCACTAGTTGCGTTTATAGCAATTTCAGGAATATTATATGTGAACAACAACATGGTTTTATCGACAAAAGGTCTGCGTTTATTAAAAAACATATAACTGCGTTAATCTGCGTTTTATCGACAAAATTATTAAAAAACATATAACCGATGCCTTTGAGAAGTATGGACAGATCGATGCGATTTACACAGATTTCTCAAAGGCATTTGATAGTGTAAATCACGATATACTGGTCTCAAAGTTGAATAACATGGGTATTGGAAATCCGTTGTTAAGTTGGCTGAAAAGTTATTTGACTGATAGATCTCAATTTGTCGAGATAAAAAATTGTAAATCTAAAGTTATAAAAGTTCCTTCTGGAGTCCCGCAAGGCTCCCACTTGGGCCCTCTTTTGTTTAACTTTTTTATAAATGATTTACCTTCATGTTTAACATTTTCTTCGATACTTTTATACGCTGATGATGCTAAAATTTATAAGAATATTGAAAACTCTGTTGATGCAGAACTTCTGCAAATCGACATTGGTAATGGAATGGTGCAATCTAAACTTATTGAAACTCAACGTTAAAAAGTGTTCAATTATTTCATTCACAAGAAAGAAGACTGGTATAGTTTACAATTATGTTATGGGTAACGATCAATTGCAACGGGTGGAAACTGTTAAAGATCTCGGTGTCTTGCTTGATGCGAGGCTTTATTTTAATGATCATATCAAAACTATTTCTCCTAAGGCAATGCGAATGTGGGGATTTGTTTATAGAAACACGTCGGAGTTTTCGCGCGTTAGTACACTACTTTTACTATATAAGTCTCTCGTTCGCCCTTTGGTGGAATATTGCTCAATTGTCTGGTCTCCTTTTACAAACGAACAAATTAAACTCATTGAAAAACCTCAGCATAATTTTCTGCGACACGCGGCCTATCGCGATGGTCACGGAATGTCACGCGATAATCATGATTATTCTTACATTCTTAGTAAACTGGATTTGCAATCTTTGCAGGAGAGAAGAGTAATTTTTGATCTCACTTTTTTATTCAAAATTATTAACAACTTTTTAGATTGCTCTTTCCTAACATCGCACATAAATTATAGAATAAGTGCTGCTGGCACGAGGAACTCTGATGTGTTTTATGTCCCCTATAGAAGAACTGACGTTAGCAAGAATGAAACTTTGATACGACTGATGCGCAAGGCTAACGCTCTTGGTGATACTGTTAATTTTTATGGTAACGATATTGTTGAATTTTCGCGCCAACTGAGAAGTTCTGATCTTATGTTGCTTTGAGTTGTACTTTTTATTTTCCTTTCTTTAATATGTTATGTAAAAAGGGTATATCCCGTATAAATAAATAAATCACTCATCATGGGATGGGGGGGGGGGGGGTGTTAATCCAAGACACACCAGCCATGAAACGAGATAGAAGTTTAGAGGATGCAGTGCGGGAAACAGTTGGTATGAAGCTGGGGAAGAAAATTAAGAGTTCTGGATTAATAATATCCAAAAACTATCCAATGATAGCTGGTTCACCTGATGGCATTTGTGAAGATAGCATTATTGAGATTAAGTGCCCCATGAGTAAAAAAACTTATCTAAATTATATTATATAAAAAATGGGAAACCCACTATGAAATGCTACGCCCAGATGCAGATACAAATGTATTTGAGTGGACTAAAAAAGTGTGTTTTTTGTATGTTTACACAAATTTTATGTGTAACATTTTATAAAGATTACGCATCTGATTTTCTTAAAAGAATAATTAAATTCTGGAAATCCTATGTATATCCATTGTTATATGTATAAATAAAAGTACAGAGTAGTAAATAAAAATGCAGAAATTTCTTGTTTCTATTTATTTAATAATAGAACCTTGTGGGTTAATTAAACCACATGCTATTGTTACTACATCATCAAGAACTTTGACCAAACTTCATATCATATTATCATATTCAAGTTTTATCATATTAAATTCTCGTAAACGTCTAATGACCCGCTCAATGTGAATTCTCAAGCTGGCTATTTGTTTAGTTTCCTTAACTTCAGTTTTAGACAGTTTAGCTCCAGATACGACACTTGGAGGCTGTACTAATATACACTTCCACATGTTTGAACCCTCTATCAGCCATTACACACATACCCTGTTGCAAACACTTTATAAAGTAACAGGATTCTACTAAACACGTGTCTGTTATTCGTCCTCCATAACCAGGTGAAATATAGTTCACTAAACCATTTGGTGTACAAGATACTTAATTGTGTTGGCTTTTTTGTAATCCGACCAAGAAAGAGCTTGATTTAATGCCTTTGAAGGCTTTTGCACTTCAATCTCCATACAATCTATTATACAGCTTACTTTGTTATATTTATGCCTAAAAGCCAAGCCACAGGTAAATTTCTTTTAATCATTTCATTGTCTAGTTTTACAATGAAAGAACGTATTACACTTGCTGATATAGGTATATTTAAAAAAAATATTTTGCTTGCTAAGTTGTATCCAATATCCATGGCAAAGTCATCAGCGAGTTCACGGAATGAATTATTTAATCTAATTTTCTTTAAACACAATAAAATATGGTTAGAGGGGATATTGGTCTGCTCTTGAATCAAATTAATTAAGTAGTAACAGCTTATTGGAACGCCAATGTAAGAACGTTGATTATTTGTGATTTTCTTCAATGTACATTCTAAAATTCTTAAAGCCTCTCGTTTTTTATCATCTTCTATCATCTCGCTGCAGTGAGAAGCAGACTCTATTTGAAGAGATTTTATTGATGGTGATGATTCTGCGTGAATTACAGAGGGAGTATAAGTAGTATCACTATCCGATTCGTCTTCTATTCTAATTGTTCTTCCCAATACACTTACTTACACTGGGTCTTGATGGGTTACTATTAACACAATGACTGATTTTAAATTTAAGTGAAAAGAACAATTACGCAGCATGTACTTATAAAGTCACAATTTTGAATTAACACAATAACACCAGCACTTACTTCTTACCAATAAACGTTATATTTTAGTTTAAAAAACTGATCAGGTGGGTGCCATGCACAATAAGAATAAGATGCCTTAGTGGGCGGGGGAGCGCGGGGTTGGAAATGCCGATGGGAATATCTTAAAGACAAAAAGAGGTATCAGCATTTTCATACTGCGTCGCAGAACATCTAACCTTCGCGCATCGGCGGCAGCCATTTTAGTTCACATTCATTTTTTAGACACGGATCGAGCGGACGGTGTGTAATCGGGTGCTCTGTCGACACGTGAGTAAATATTTTTGTATTTATACTTTTTGGCCCATACTCTTCGTTTTTTAAGCTATTAATGTTGGTGATTCACTGAAATGATGGATGGTAGTTTATTTACAAATCGCCTGTCGTATTGAAATTTGGGTTCTGTTAAATACATATTTTTTTATTTGATAGAAAGTGTGTGTCCTTGTAACGGGCTTAAAAGTGCCTAGTGATCCATTATTTACTACTTTTTTTTAATAGGATGAGGACCTACAAACGAAAGGCAGAGGGGGACCACTTCGAAGGAGCTTCTACAAAGAGCTGCTGACGTGGTTATAAAAGATGGCCGTAAATTGAAAACTGTAGCACGTGAATTAGAGATATGCAAATACAAATACAAATACATACGACATTTCAACGGTTCAAAATATTCCTGACTCGTGGCATGAAAATGGAATGGTAGGCACAGATTTATTCACTAACTTTTTGAAAAGGAACCCATCGCTTTCTATTAGTACACCAGAAGCGACATGCGCGGGTAGCGCGACTTCGTTTAACAAGTTCAATGCCACCGACTTGCACTGCATGTTCTTGTAAATTTTATAGCAGTGCCGTGCACAGCGTGTTCGGTGTTACAGTAATATTTCAAAAACGAATCCGTTTGGTCTACTCAAAATCACAGTGTAGACTAAATATGGGATTAATTCAAATTTTATAATCATTTTTTTATATTTAGAAAAAAAAGTCCTGCAATGCCATGAACACGCTAGGTGTGTTCACTTATCAAACGCTGACGCATGTTCTCAACCTTTGATTCAAACATTTCGGTATAAATAAAAATATAAAAATACTCAACATAAAAATGTTTTTTATATGTTGTATTGTGTGTAAAATAGACATATTTTTGGTGTTTTGCTTAAAAATTAAAATAAGTATGTTACGCGCGCTCACATCATGGAAACCGCTGACGCCTCAATACCTACCGCGTGTTACCAATAGGACATAGAAACGGGGACATTGCTGACGGTGTGGCACGTGTAACTGTGGAAAGACTTCATCGCACCGAAGCATGGAAAATTCCGGGCACTTATAATCCAACCTCGATTAGGGTAGCACGTTAGCTTGTAATTATAATTAGTAATATCTCTGTATTGCCTTTATAATTAAATTTAGTATTAGTAAATTGGTTTTTTTTCGCTCCTCCGACGGCGGTCTACGTAATTAGCGCAATCGGTAGAATATTCGGTCGGGTCGGTTCGCGTTCGCGTTCGCATACGTTCCAGACTCGATCGTCCCGCAGCGCGCTCGGTGGCATCCTTGCCTTAGCCGAATATCTGAACAAAGGACCATGTCGCCGGAGAGGAATCCAGACTTCGATTGGGTGGAAGAAGACCATGCTCGTGTAAGTACATTGAAATGTTCTGTGTAGTTGCTTCCCTAATTTTAGTCCTTATCCATTATCAAAATTTTCCACCCCGAAAATTCGGGTTTCCGCGAGACTACTTCACCTAGGCAGTCTCGTCGGCATAGTACCTTAGACATAGGTAGGAATATAGTTTCCGATCTAGATATCAATAGCCAGTAGGTTAAGGGGGGAAATGGGTCGGAAAATCGATTTTTTTTTAATTTTTTTTTCTGATACTACAACTCATAAGGAATATTGTCAGCAAGTTTGAAGTCATTAGGAGCAAAACTTTTCGAGTTATAGGCAAATGAGTCTCCGGGCGCTCGGTCTCCCTTGACCGTCACGAGTCTCCCGTGACCTTTAGCGCGGCAATTCGGTACTTGACAGTATTTTTAGATAAAAATAAGGTTTTATCAAAATGATAGATTAGATGTTAAAAAGTCATATTTCAAGGTCTATTGACTTTTTATAGTCATATTTTTTTAGAAATTCAATAATAAAAATAAAGTTTTTGAACTGTTTGTCACGTGACTACGAACGCCAATCACGATGCGTGACGTCATAGTTCTTGTTTACATGTCGCCGCTAATAAAGTACCAAGTGTTTTTTCGTAGTTATTTTGTTGGTGTTTAAGGAATTTTGTGGTGTTTTGTGGTTGCAAAAGAGTGTTATAATGGACAACAATTATGGAAAAGGATTACATAAAAGCAGACAGTGCAAATCTGCCCAAAATCGACGTTCTTATGGTGGGAAGTTTTTTTGCGACGAACTCCGACTTTTGTTCTGCAGAATTTAGAAATGTAAAAACATCAGTGTAAGTACTAATCATTACATATTATTATGTCAAAGGATTATTTATGTAAACAATAGATTACATTTTCTTTGTGAAACTTAACAAGTGACATAGCTAATGAAAGACGTAAACGCGTAGAGGTTATGTTTGTTACTTTATATTCACACAAATATATATTTTTTTCCGGTTACAATCATTAACAAAAATGTTTTTTCTCTTGCAGATCTTCGAGAGATTCATATGGTGATGACGCAGTCGGCTATGTACAATTACATCGGGATACAAAAACTAATTTGTGCACAGTAAAATGTAAAATATGTCCCGAACACAAAGTGCGATCAAAGCCTTATAAAGTCACTTTAATAGTGAATGAAAAAGCAGATCGTATATTAAGTGTGCAGTGTCATGACTGCGCTGCCTCTCAAGGAGGTTGCAAACATTCGGTGGCATTTCTTATGTGGATGCACAGAAGGAGCGAAGAACCTCCTTGTACCTCTGTACAGTGCTACTGGAAAAAATCTAAATTAGCACAGGTGGGCAGCACAATCAGATTTGTAAAGGCAAAAGATTTAAGTAAAAATAAAAAAAGTTCAAGCACTTCAGCAGAAAGTTTGGTTTTTACTAAATTTGTAAATGAAGCGAAGAGATGTCGAGTGAACAACTGCCAAATATTAAAGCATTTGCCTGATTACGAAGTGAAAGGTGTGCAAATGCTTTCTCTGCATCATTTATTTTTACAATATAATGACGGAAATGATTGCAAAAGTTTTCTGGAAAGTATACACATTCTATTTTCAGAAGAAAGCATAAAAGAGATTGAAGAAAAAACAAGAGACCAGCATCAAAATGAATTATGGTATGCCTTTAGGTACGGCAGAATAACGGCTTCAATAGCATACGAAGTTAGCCGTTGTAAGACCCTTGATGGGTCTTTAATAGCTACTATCATGGGAGCACGAACCCCAGATACATCAGCAATGAGAAGAGGGCGTCTCTTGGAAGAAAAAGTAAGACAAAATGTCGAAAAAGAAATTGGCAAGATAGACAAGTGCGGTTTATTTATCTCGAAACAACATCCCATAATAGCAGGATCGCCAGATGGTATATTACATGATGCCATTATCGAAATAAAATGTCCTGCAAGTGAACAAAGTTTTAAAAATTATATTAAAAATGCAAGAATTACTGCAAAGTTCCTATGTCAAGTGCAAATTCAAATGTATGTCACAGGATTGAAGAATTGCTACTTTTGTGTTGCACACTGGGAGTTTGAAAAAAATGAAAAAGTGCAAATAATCAAGATTTCTTATGATGAAACATATGTCAATAATATGTTGAATATATTACTTTATTTTTGGAAAAATAATATTTATCCACTATTATCTACAAGTACTAAAATAGAATAACGTGTACTAAAATACTAATATGTATTTTACTATTTTATTTTCAGATATGAAGGGATTTGATCGGTTCATTGAAAAATAAAAATTATTATTACCTTTAGTGAAATTGTTTTTATTTCACCTGTCATTAAACCAAAATACATAACGAAGACAAAGAATGTAGATATTTGTTACATAAAATAAATATATAACTCATACAAAGTTGCATATCGCTATTTTTTTATAATACTGTCTTGCAAATTAATGAGAGCGCATGCTATTATTATCACTTCATCTAGTAAACGAGTTAGGTTGATATTTACAACTGCGTGCAGTTTAAGTATAGAAAATTCTCGTAACCTACGTATGACCCTTTCGATATGAATTCTTAAACTGGCAATTTCTTTCGTCTGTTTTGCTTCGGCTTTTGTTAATTTTGATCCAGTAGCGACACTTGGTGGCCTCATCAGATGATGTCCTTTTACTAATAACAAGTGCTCAATGTGTTTGAAGCCTCTGTCAGCAAGAATAAACGTCCCTGGATTTAAGCTATCTAGAAAATCGCAATCTTCGACAAGTTGTACGTCACTAATTCTGCCACCATATCCTTCTGAAATGTAGTTAACTACACCATTGGGCGTACTGCTTATTAAATACTTGACTGTGTTCGCTTTTTTATACTCGGACCATGTCAGAGCCTGATTAATGGCTTTTGCAGGTTTCTGGATTTCTATTTCTAGGCAATCTATTATGCATCCGACATTGTGATATTTATGCCTAAATGCAGTAGGCAAATTCATTTTTATACTTCTGTTATTTAATTTTACAATAAATGCACGCAAAGCGTTCGCAATAATCGGTACATTATTATAGAAAATCTTACTTGCGTATGACATTGTCATACTAAATTCATCTCCTAGTTCTTCAAACTTGGTATTTAATCTAATTTTTTTTAGACACAATAAAATATGTTCTTCTGATATTTTTGTCTCTGTTTGTATTATATCAATTAAAAATAACAATCTTGTGGAACTCCAATATAAAAGCGAGGTTTCCTTTTAATCTTTTGTAGAGTATTTTGGAGTATCAACTTTTTTTGTTCTTCTTCATGTATGACCTGTTTTTCTGATGCAATAGATTGCATAGATGTCGAAAATTCGTCTCGTGACAGTGAAGCTGTAAAAACAGAAGCTTCACTTTCTGACGTTTCTTCAGCAACCAGTTTTTTAATGCCTTTTTAACACCTGATGTCGAAATATCTATTTTCTTGAAAGGCGAAGTAGAGACGTTTGTAAATGTTGATTTTAACGGTGAAGTTGCAATATTCATCGTACTGATATAAGATTGCGTTTGTTTACTTCTGTATTGTTTGTATATAGACACTTGAATCGATTTATCAACTTGCGTAGACTGCATTGCGCTAAATTGTGTACACTGGTCTTCTTCCATTTGGTTTGCGGTACCTTGTATTTCAGATGGACTTACTTGGCCTTCTACTTGTTGTGAATCTGTAAATTCACCATATTATTGATATTTGTATAGGTAATATACCGTGTCACCGTGTTAATTTTTATACAATATGAACATTTTTTATGAAATATTTATTATCGCAAGCATACCTGTCGGAATATCAGTTATCTCTTTTTTTTTAGCATCATTTAACTAATGCTATTCTTTGCCTTTTAATGATAACAGCCCTCGTAGTGATTGCAGCTGTCCGCTTTCTTCTATCTGGCTGGCATTCGAACCTTGAGGGTACACATCCCTCTTTCATTTTGATTTGTTTAACTGAGCCCATCAAACGGTACCTGGTGTAATTTTCCATGTCGTTGGGTAGCTAAAAATATTAGAACGCACTTTACGAAATAACTTTGAATGATTGTTTCTTGACAAATATTATAACCTCAACAATATTATAACCTCAATGTCTATGGTAAATATTATAATCTCAACGAAATAACATTTCCATATAACAAATTTTTTTGTATATATAATATGCAAACTACTTAGATAAACAAATAATACTTACATCAAAGTGATCTTCACAAAAGTAAAGAATGGATTTCAACGATATGTCAGATAGATTTCTTCTTGCAAGTAGCAACCACTTTCTTCGAATTTTCGGTTGTTTTGGCGCATGAATGAATAATTTAGTGGGTGTACTTATTGTAGTATTTGTACACATAGGGACTGCACAGCACTTATAATATGTAGGATTCATGATGTTTAAAAATTAGAAAGAAAACCCGTAAAGCGATTCAACTTACATATACAAAATCGTTTGTTTATAGAACTATGACGTCACCAACATGGCGTCACGACAGAGTGCCGTTTTCGCGGGAAAATCGAAATTTGACTATAAAACTTCGATTTTATGTTAAACCTTGACTTCAATTTAATATACGCTTCAAGTTATAAACATATACACACATAATCTTTCATTTTAAATCAATTCAAAAAAATTGTCAAGTACCGAATTGGTTTGTAGCGGCTGCTTTTTTCAATTAGTTTGGCATCGTTCGTCTTGCTGTACGGACATATAGTATTTACGCGATAAGTTTATTTTATTATTGATAAAATGGGTAAAATTACAAGATATGACCAGACAAAAGGTATTCGGAGTGATAGACCAAAAAAAAGAAAACAGAATTTTAACCCGAACCGAGCCGAAAATGTGGGAAAGTCTTTCGCCAGCTCGTCAGAAAAAAAACTGAAAATTGATGAGGAAATCAAGGTACCACAGAGTGCTGTTCAGTATAAAATAATAGACTTCATGATCGTGTTTACTGCGATTTCTAATTTGGTGACGTGTTCTAAAATCATTGATAAAAAGATTTGTAATGGCAAAGTGAATTTTACAACATGCCAAAAACAAGGACTTGGTTTTACAATTAAAGTGAGCTGTAAAAAGTGTAATCCAACGTACATTGTCTGAGGCAAGAAAATAGGACAATCGTATGAAATAAATCGACGATTTATTTTTGTAATGCGTTTGTTAGGCCTAGGTCTCGCAGGGTGCAATAAATTTTGTGGTCTAATGGACTTATCGTGCAGTTTCCTGAACCAATCAGTCTACGATTGTAACATCAACAAAATTCTTGAATGTGTGCGTACGGTTACAGATAAACTTTTTTCTTTTGCTGTCAACGCCGAAAAAAATGAAAGGTGTACTGAAACGGGTATTGATTCATCAGATTTGACTGTCTCAGGTGACGGTACGTGGAAAAAACGTGGATTCACTTCCTTGTTCGGCGTAACTTCTGTCATAGGATACTACTCTGGCAAAGTCTTGGACGTTTTTTGCAAAAGTTCTTACTGCAATCAATGCGAGTTCTGGAAAAAAAAAAGTACCACAGCAGAATTTGAAGAGTGGTATAACGAACATGTTGAGAGTAATAAATGCAACGCGAATCACGAAGGTCCATCTGGCAATATGGAAGTGCAAGCAATACTCAAGTTGTTCGAACATATCAAAAGCAAATCGCAAAACCCAGGCTGCTACTCGAGAGGAGAGAATTCGTCGTAGGATGGAGCAAAAGGATGCTTTGGATCATGCAGAAGCTGCAGGCGAGTTGCTTTATGGAGCTGGAATCGACGATTCGATGTGTTTGAAAAAAAAAAAAATATCTTGATTTTTTCATGTATCAAACTTCAATCGCGTTTTTCTCAGATTTTTTTTTTTTAAGTCGGTAGGCAAGATTTCTCGAAAACCCTTCGACCGATTTCGCCTAAACTCTGCACACTTCTTTTACATACTAAATACTCGGATCTGAACGAAGGATTTTTTGTTTGTTCAATTACAACTTATTTTTTAATTGAATAAAGGGAGCAATTTTGGGCAAAAATCAGAGTTTTTTGATTCCACCTTCACCAAAAATTCAAAAATGAATATTTTATTAATTCCTTCGTTCAAATCCAATATAAACTTATGTACTAACGAAATCTTTTTGGGTTTTTGATTTCAGATGAAGCAATCAAAAGTTATCCTGCCTACCGCATGGAAACTTTTTTTAAAAGTGACTCGTTCCTCACCACTACCACGGGCTTATTTTTGGATATTTTTTTATGAAAATTTAACAGAACATTCTTCTAATGATGCTTAATAATGTGACAAATTAAAAAAAATTCTAATAAATAAGGAACTGAAAAAAAAAAATCACAAAAATATGCTTGTATTTTTGTATTTCCCCCCTTAATATTAGGTAATAAAATGGCCTCCTTTGATCCTGACACCATTTTTAAGGCTTTACGTCTGGGGCCAAAATTCGACGGAAACCCGCACATTTTAACTAGATTTATAAGGATCTGCGATTAGCTTGCTATTCAATACCTATCAGACGCCCCTGGAAATGAATTAAGTAATTTATGTCTACTGAGTGGAATATTGAATAAAATCACTGGTTCAGCAGCGCGAACTATAAGCTCGAATGGTATCCCCGAAAATTGGCTAGGGATCCGAACTGTGCTGATTAACAACATTTCCGATCAACGAGATGAGACGGCCCTGTATAACGACCTCTCTCTCGCTACACAGGGTAATTCAACCCCTCAGGAGTTCTATGAGCGCTGCCAAACACTATTCAGTACGATAATGACGTACGTAAGCCTACACGAAACCTTGGGTACCACTAACGACGCCAAGCGCATCCTTTATAAGAAACTGACAATGCAAGCATTTGTTAGAGGGCTAAAGGAATCGTTGGGCTCACGTATACGATGCATGCGACCAGACACAGTAGAAAAAGCGCTTGAATATGTGCAGGAAGAGCTAAATGTAAAATATATCTTCAGCAAAGAAACTCTGATCCGGTGTCTGAGCGCAAGCACAACACGCCAATACCTATCACATACAAGATACTACCCATGGCCCCTATGGCCTTACTCACACAGAAACCATTTACACTTCACACACCAAACTGGCAACGACCGATGCCTCAACCACCACCATTCCGACCATCCTTTCAAATGAATCAGACACCATACCGTCCACCGCACATGCCTACGCGAACACAACAGATGTTCCGAGCCTTACCACCCAACTACAATGCTCAGGGCAACGCCTTTAGATCACCATCCAGCCATACACCATATAACACTACTACACCGAAGCCAATGAGCGGAGTTCATTTCAAATCATCGCCTTTCCCACCTTCGGGTCATGACTGGCGTAGATTTGGGAATCCGCCACCCTCAAATTATTTTAAGGCCCGAGAGATTAATTTTAATCAGTGTTCCGACTATAAAGACTATATTAACTATTATTTACCTGAGCACAACGAATCTTACAATTATGACATTAACGATCATGACTACAACTACGACACGAATTATAATACCTACGAAGCACGCATCAAACTTCTAACAAAACAACATCAAAACAAAACAACTCCACATAAAAAATTACTAATAAAATAGTAATTTTTGAGTTAGACGCAAAAAGTGTTGTACAGTGCGGGCCTAAGGTGCGATTCACCTGGATTATCGTTTGCCACACTTCACCCCTGCGGGATCCAGAGATACAGGACCTCAAGTTTGGACCCAGAATCACGCCTGAGTGGACAGTGATATAAAGATGGAATAAATTACATCGGCGAGACTGTCGGAGTCCTACAAGTTAACACCAACAACATGTAAATCCATCCAGGAATTAAGGAGCTACAGGCTGCGGAAAACACAAAATAATAGGCAAGTTTAACCTCATTTACTTACGCGTCATACTTTGTCTTCAAATTGTGCACGGAGAACGTGACTACATGCAGCTTGACCTGAATTCGGGGCATTGTCGTCATCGTCGAAGCGAGTGCTGTCGGCGAAGCAAAATTTTCCGTGTGTCCGGGGGTTCCGCAGAAGTGCCCAAAACAACACCACCACCGCAGGATCCAAAGACATCGGACCCTGGAGCGTCGCGTGCTCAGCATCGTCTAGAAAATTAAGTATTTTAAATTCAAATTCAAATTAATTTCAAAATATCAACAATTATTCACTGGACTTATTATATATTCAAAGTTAATTCATTCAAAATTTTTAACCCAAATAATTATAACCCTGAAATAGTTATAGTTATAAATATTATCATTTACATGTCACAAAATTAAGTTAATTCACAAATCCCCCGGGATCAAAAATCACCCCCTCCTCCCTGTTCTAACTAACTAGCCTCCCCACGAAAGTCCCCCCACTCCTCCCCCGCGCTATTAAAAACCTTCACCCCCCCGGAGAGTAACTCTGTAACGGGTGTAGCTAGACCCCTCGAGTTGGGGCTCTTTTTGAAAGAGGGAAAAAAGGGCAATCTTTTAGCCCCTACAGAATCCCCCTCCTCCTCCCCCACAATTAACTCCGAAACGGGTATAGCTGGACCCCTCGAGTTGGGGCTCTTTTTGAAAGAGGGAAAAAAGGGCAATCTTTTAGCCCCTACAGAATCCCCCTCCTCCTCACCCACAATTAACTCCGAAACGGGTATAGCTGGACCCCCCGAGTTGGGGCTCTCTTGGAAGAGGGAAAAAAGGGAAATCTTTCTACCCTTACAGAATCCTCCCCCTACACCTACACCTATTTTGCAAAATCCCCCAGAAATAGTACACGAAAGTCCCCCCCCCCCCCCGCCCGCGCAATAAAATCATTCCCCCCCCATTTTCAAAACCCCCCAGAAACAGTCTCCACACGAAAGTCCCCCCCCTCTCCCGCGCTATTAAAAATATGCGCGGCGGCTTATAGAACAAATAGGGAAATATTTGTGGGCTTATTGAACCGCTCCCTTTCCCTGGGACACTTTCCAACGACCTGGAAGACGGCGGTCATCCGCGTGGTCCCAAAGGCGGGGCGCGATGATTACACAAATCCAAAAGCGTACCGCCCAATTGGACTCCTCCCGGTCCTAGGAAAGATCTTTGAAAAAGTCTTTGTCAACAGACTGTCCTGGCAATTCGGGAGCGAAGAAAAACTGAGTCCTAAGCAATATGGCTTCTTGCCGCAACGCTGCACCGAGGACGCCCTGTACGATGCGGTGAATATGGCTAGGAAAGCTCTGGATGATAGGAAAATGGCGGCCTTCGTATCTCTGGATATCGAAGGTGCTTTTGATAATGCATGGTGGCCATCCATTATCCACCAACTAAATCAAAAAGGTGTGGACCCTTCACTAATCAGGATTATAAATAGTTATCTGGTAAACCGAACGGTTAAGTTACAATTCGCTGGAACCGAGGCGACAAAAGTAACTACCAAAGGTTGTATACAGGGATCCATCCATCTGCGGACCGATATTATGGAACGTTTTGATAGATTCACTGCTCGTAGAGGTGACATCAAAGGGGAGAGTCCATATACAGGCCTTCGCGGACGACGTGTTGCTGATTGCCGTTGATAACGATACTAATCAACTCCAACAACACATAAACGAAGCCCTAGACATAGTATCTAAATGGGGACTAAAACATAAATTGAATTTCGCGCCTCACAAAACGAAAGCGCTACTAATTACCAAAAAACTTAAATACTAAAATAAAACAACGTATTCGCATTGACGAGTGGCACAGACTTACTTTTATTTTAAACCATAAAACAAACAAACATGTCTACCGACAATGCACGACAGATGGCAGCACTAGTAACATATAGTGTAGATATTAGACCTTTAACACCCCCACTATATCTAACAATATGGATATACAAAAATATTACAATCTTTGAATACCCAATACATCCAAAAACTTATAATGTTTCACAACACATAAAGCCTTCGTGAATACATCAGCTGGCATCTCAGCTGTAGGCAAATACTTCACATTTACAATTTTATTTACTACACATTCTCTACAAAAGCGAAACTTAATGTCTATGTGTTTTGTACGCTTGTGAAACATTGGATTCATAGTTAGCTTTTGTGCACTCTGATTATCGTTGAACAAATCAATGGTATACAAATTTTGTGTAATTTCATATAGTAAGTTTCTCAAATAAACAGCTTCTTTACATGCTTCTGTAATAGCCATATATTCGGTCTCACTACTAGACAAGGCTACAGTAGTTTGTTTTTTAGTTTCCCAAGAAATTACACAACCAGATAAAGTGAAACAATATCCTGTATATGACTTCCTATCTATAACATTTGCACCCCAATCTGCATCTACATATCCTTCTAATATTGAATTTCCATCAGCAGTGTACTTCAAACCGTAATTTTTAGTAAATTTTAAATATCTCAATCGACGCTTTACATATGCACAATGTTCTCTAGAATAGCAATTGTTAAATTGACTCAAAAATCCAACTGTATAAGTAATCGAGCTTCATATATTATAATAATATCAGGTCTGGTTAGAACTGCTAAGTACATTAGACAACCAATAACTTGGTGATATGGGAATTTTCCAACATAGTTTTCCCCCTTAGATACATGCAACTTAGTTTCCATAGGAGTCTGAATGGGTTTGCATTGACTCATGTTAAATTTTTGTAACACCTGATCAATATAATCAGACTGGTTCAATGTGATAGTTTTCTCAGATTTATTAACACTTACATTGACACCAAGACACTTTCTGATTTCACCTAAATCTTTAAGTTTGAAATGGCTAGCTAATACATTTTTCAAATATTCTGTTTCTTTACAATCATTTGAAAAAATAAAAAAAATCATCCACAAAAAGTGTAACAATAGTCCTCAAATTATTTCTAATTTTTGTGTACATACATGGTTCTATCTTAGATCTCCTATAACCAATATTTAACAAACATTCATCCACTTTCCTGTACCATGCTCTCGAAGATTGTTTAAGCCCGTAGATTGCCTTTTTTAATTTAAGTACTTGACCCTCATGGGTCTGCTCGGAAAATCCTTCTGGCAACTGCATAAAAATGGTTTCATCAAGAGCACCATTCAGGAAGGCTGTAGTTACATCAAGGTGAGTAATGTCAAATCCTAACTTAACTGACAATGCAAATAGTAACCTCAATGTAGTATGCCTCACAACAGGAGAAAATGTTTCTGTATAGTCTATACCTTCAATTTGTGAAAAACCTTTAGCAACTAAACGTGCACGGAACCGAACTTTGTTATCACTATCATATTTTTTACGAAGCACCCACTTACACTGTACAACCCTACCATCTTGTGGACTATCACATAATTCCCACGCATCATTTTCTTTGAAACACTGTAGTTCTTCTTGCATGGCCAACATCCACTGTTTCTTTTCTGGTCCGTTTAAAGCATCATGCAGTGTCAAACCTGCCCCATCATCATAGGTTTCAGCGCTTTTACAAAGATTCGACATACCATATCTCTCTGGTGGTTTCCGTGTTCGCCTGGGTTTGTCCATGAAATCTTCATTTTCACACTGAAGTTTACTCTCTGAGTCTTCATAATCTCTTGGAACATATGTTTTATCATTGTCATCAGGATAGGAATAATCATTTTCGCTGTTGGAGTTATCTTCAAGACTAGATGTTGATTCAAAACTTGTTACCTTCTGGCCTTGTTGTTCTGGTTTCACCTCATCCCCCACTGAAGCAACATTCTGGTCTTGCACTTGAATCATACATTCAGAATTGATTTCTGGCTCAATAATGACCACATCTCTACTTGTAAACACAGTCCTTGTTTCTGGATTATAGACTCTGTATCCCTTTATGTTATCTGGGTATCCTGTAAGAATACATTTCACAGATTTCTTATCCCATTTCTTACGCTTTTGTTTAGCAACATGTACCATGACAGTGCTACCAAATATCCTAATATGACTGATATCTGGTTTTGTGCCAGTCCATAGTTCATATGGCGTTCTATTATCCAACGCAGCAGCCACAGTTCGATTCTGCAGGTACACTGCCGTATTGGTGGCCTCACCCCAAAACTCTTTGCCCAGGTTTGCATCAAACAGTAGACATCTCGCTTTTTCTACGACTGTGCGATTGAATCTTTCACATAAACCATTTTGTTCTGGGGTGTATGGGTTGCTTTTCTGGTGGATAATACCAGCACTGTTTAGGTAATCTTCAAATTCCTTATTGCAATACTCTAAACCGTTATCGCTTCTTATCACTTTTATTGTTCTTTTTGTTTGATTTTCCACCTGTGCTTTGAATATCTTGAAATACTTCAGAGCCTCATTTTTGTGCTTCAGAAAATAAACAGATGTTATGCGACTGTAATCATCGACAAATAACAAGAAATACCTTGCTCCTCCTATCGATGTAGTCTCCATAGGGCCACAAATGTCTGTGTGCACTAAATCTAGCAAGTTACTGCTTCTCTGACCACTGCCTTTAAATGGTAAGCGACACTGTTTACCTTCACAACATGTTGTACAAGAAGCCTTGCTTATTTCTACTTTTTCATCAAATGACATTCCCAAGACAGCATTTTTCATTTTATTTAAGTATTCCTTGTTGACATGTCCTAATCTGCGATGCCATGTTACTCCTGACACAGCTGATGCAGCGAAATACTCCTGGGATACCAAGTTTACTTTGTATACCCCATTGACCAATACTGCTGTAGCGACTAACTGTTGCTTTTTATTGTAAACACAACAGCCTTTATCTGTGAAAGACACACTGTTTCCTTTTTTAATTAGTTGACTGACTGATAGTAGGTTAGTAGTCAGAGATGGTAAACAGCATACGTCTTCTATCACGATGTCGTACTCGCAATCATCAGTTGAAGTCGTTATTTTAACATTGCCAGAACATAATACTGTCATCTTCTCACTATTAGCTACGACAATTCCTTTATTTTGTTCATATTTGGCATTCATAACCCAACTTTCGTTTGCTGTTAGGTGTACACTTGCACCGGAGTCTATATACCAATCATTTTTGTTGAAATTCGCACTTAAAAATACTGTACTAAATGCGTTTGATTGCATTCTTTCCTTATTTTTCTTATTTGCTGAATTATTTTCGTTATTCATGCACTGATTTTTGTAATGGCCGACTTGTTTACACCGGTAGCATTTCACCGCCTTGGTGTTTGACTTCGACGGAACAGTAATACTACCAACATCACAATTTTTCTTGGCCATAGTCAAATTATTCTTATTTTGCTTTGCATGATTTGAATGACTGACGAAAGCACCGTTCATTTCACTCTCGTTGTAATCTACCGACTCCATGTCTAATAATTTTGTCTTGATATTGTCTGCCGTAATGGAAATGCCCGAATGTTCGATTGCCATGATCATTGGAGCAAAACGATCAGGCAATCCAGCCAACAACAATGACCCTGTCCATTGATCATTTATTTCAAATCCCGTTCCACTTAATTTCTGCGCTGTATCGATAATCTGCGTCACATATGACGTCATCGAACTGCAATTATCTCGCCGGATTGAAATCAAATTTCTCAACAGACTTATTCTCCGTGAAAAGCCACTATCATCAAATAGTTGCTGTAGTTTATTCCACAATTCTTTCGACGATTTAACGGTTTTGACGTGGACATACAACGACGGGTCGATGGTCATAATCAATTTGGCTTTAGTTTTTTCGTCATCCGCGCTTGCTATTTCTTTTCCCGGTTCTGGCTTGATACAATGCTTCATGCCTTCGAGAACTAAGAAATTTCTGCAAATATATTATATCAATATATTATATATTGAAAATATATTATATCAATTATATAATATAATTATATTAATCTATATACTCTTAACAATTATATCAAACTCTGAATTATTAACAATAGTCGTTATCTGTGCGTCTCCCGAACACGACACTGGTAAACTCATTTGGTTTGCAATTAGGATTTCTTTCGTAATTGGGTTGCGTGACATATTAATTATTTGTTTTTCGTTGGCTATCATATGAGTGCTGGCCCCGGAATCGATATACCATTCATCTTGATTAAATTTTCCGTTAAGAAACACTGCACTAAATTTATTAACAGTCTTTTCTTTCAATAACGGACACTTATTCTTATAATGTCCGGTTTGTTTACATCGGTAACATTTTATCTTCTTGACAGTCTTACATGACAATTCAGCAGTATTGCCAACTTTGCCGCTCCTTTTGTTTCGGTGCGCCACTGTCGATATAAAAACGCCTTCTGCCTCAGTGCTGCCAATATCTGTACTCATGTCTAAAAGTTTCGATTTTATGACGTCGGTGGAAATGGCAATACCAGAATGCTCTATGGCCATTATCATCGGTGCGAATTTTTCGGGTAAACCCGCCAACAATAATGAACCTACCCACTCTTCATTTATATCAAAGCCGGTTCCTCTCAATTTCTGCGCTGTATCCACGACTTGAGTAACGTATGCCGTCATTGACTCACTGTTCTCCAGACGAATCGAAATCAGACTCCGCAACAGGCTTATTTTTCGAGTAAACCCAGAGTCGTCGAAAAGCGATTTTAACTTTTTCCACACATCTTGAACTGATTTTTCACTTCTAATATGCACATATAGGGATGAATCAATGGTCATTATCAATTTCGCTTTCGCCTTCTGAACATCAACGATAGACACGGCTTCTTCATCTGGCTTGTTGATATCGACGCCTTCCAAAATCAAAAAATTCTCGGCCGCAAACGCCCACTCATCAAAATTTTCACGCCCCTTGAGCTTAGGAACGTGTACAATATAATTTCCAGCCATTTTACTACGAAAAAACTAATAATTTACACTAAAAACGGGACTGGGCCCATAACCTAATAAAACACCGTTGTGAGTTTCACCACAGACTGACTTTATTAGTACGAATCTTGTTATACCCTACAGCCATAAGATGACGTCAGTAGTACGATATGTTGATAAGTATCAACAATGGTCATAATCAATTTGGCTTTAGTTTTTTCGTCATCCGCGCTTGCTATTTCTTTTCCCGGTTCTGGCTTGATACAATGCTTCATGCCTTCGAGAACTAAGAAATTTCTGCAGCGAAACACCACTCCGAATAATTATCGCGTCCCTTTAGTTTCGGCACATTGATAAGGTAGTTTGTAGCCATTTTGACGAACAGTTTCTACACTTTATACACTGCGATAATTAATACGATCAGTCAGTTCACAGCTAAATCGCACTGAATACTGTCTTTTAACACTTGCTTTACTGCAATATCCTTGTTAAAACGACTCAATACCGCGATTTTATGAGCGTATGGCCCATAACCTAAAATAAAACAACGTATTCTCATTGACGAGTGGCACAGACTTACTTTTATTTTAAACCATAAAACAAACAAACATGTCTACCGACAATGCACGACAGATGGCAGCACTAGTAACATATAGTGTAGATATTAGACCTTTAACAAATACGAACTCCCAAACTTCACTATGGACGGCCATAGCATCTGTATAGAAAAAAGCTTTAAATTATTAGGTTTAATTATCGATGATAGACTCACCTTTGGACAGCACTTACACGAAATAATAAAGAAAACTTTAGAATTGTATAAACCACTAGAAAGAGCTGCCAAAGCACAGTGGGGCCTCAATTCGGAAATTGTCAGAACACTATCTGGCAGTAATTGAACCCACTGTACTCTACGCCGCGAGCGTTTGGGGCAATATAACGTCCAAAAAATATGTAGTAAAACTTCTCAATAGAATAACGCGTATCTTCGCTCTTAAAATCAGCAGAGCCCATCGCACGACTTCATTCACTTCGGCTGTGGTACTGGCAAGAATTTTCCCACTGGACCTAAGAGTCAAAGAACAAAAGCTTTTGTACGAAATAAAAAGAGGTGCCTCAATAGATCAGCTGCCTGGAAGATCCCTAGAACAAAGGGTCAGCCCATTCGACCTTGTGCATCCGGCGCTGAGACAACCAGTGAGGTTTAAATCGATAGCATCACAAAGAGAAGCAGATAAAATAGGTTTAAGTGTTTTTCAAAATAAATATCACGGTCAAAAACCGCTGTCCCATGACTTCGGTGGATTTTTTCTCCATGAAATACTGCACTGAACTATATTATTTGTATATAACAATTGTAAAAAAACCAATAAACTAATCAGTTACGTAAAAAAACCACTTAAAACCATGCTAAATAACTATTTTTTGTAACATAAACCAGAAAATGGACCCCGATTTATGGGTGTCCCACTCGCACTTTGCAAACTTTGGAGCGAAATATACAACACCTCTCTCCTTCTAAGCCCGAAAATACTTGTTGTGTGAAAAGGTCATATTGTCCAGAGTTCATTTAGAACCTTATTTCTTATCACGTAAAGTAAAAAAATTGATAAATTCGAATTTAATTCGTGTCCTTCAATATCGATGTAGTGGAACTTTCCACCAACGTAACAGGGTTTTTACCAATTTCGTAACAAAAATCTACCAAAATGGATGCGTTTTTGACACAATGGCAACATTACGTTCCTTTTAAACTGTTTAGGGTATGTTTTACTCGGCAGTAACGTTCTAAACTTGCAAGGTGTTAGTAGTGCGTCACGCTGTACGGTTTTTTTCTTCCACAACGAACTGGATGTACTGAAGGTAAGAAATCACTGTGTGCCTGAAAGTTTATGAGTTATTATTACTACATATGTGATGTAACTTAATAAACCGTTTAATTGAAGAAAATGCAAGGGATCAAACAGCTATTTCGCTTTATTTTACAACCAGCATACCTACGTCACATCCACTACGCTCCGTGATGTATTAGCGGAACAAAAAAACGTGACGTATGGAATGAAACGGCATGGCTTACATGCCGGTGGCTTTGAAGTGCATACGTCATGATATCTTGTGTTATGGTATTGATTAATAAGTAAAGGCGGATGAAAAATCATAAGTAGGTATATTAAAAATACTTAGCTTATAAAACGGCATGCACCACAATATATTTTTTTTCGTGTGTCTATGATAACACTGATAGCAGTTTGAACGCTTGTTTAATGTCCATAATATATAATAATATTTTATATTTATACTTAAAACGGTCTTAATTCACTTACGTTGGTTGGTTAGCTTGAATTGTAGGGGGTAGTCTAAGATTATTAGCACATTACTCAACTAGATCCCAATGTGATTTTCTAGGATCGTAGTTTTTGGCGTTCTTTGGTCTCTGCATACCCCAATGGGATGAAGGTGTGAGTACATGTATGTATGTATGTACTCAACTGGGGTAGTAAAGCAAAGAAAGATCGAAATCGCAGAGTCGTAGCCCGAGCCAAGTAAATATGCGATCCAGGGCTTTCTTCATTACCTCGGGTTGTTTTTATTTAAACATTTTATATATCTTGGCCAGATTGCGGCATTTTCCGTACGCGTAGCATTCGGTAAAAGCCACTTTTTGGCCGGGTGGGTATAAAATATTTTACATGTGTGATGTTTGTCATTGTGTATGTTTTATCTTCGTCCCGCTCTGCCCAAGCTTTTTCAAAGAAACTTCAAGATTGTGCTCAATGTTCTCTGCAAGAAATGAAGCTTGATTGTCTTCAATATTGTGATAATACATACATATTTTAATTCCTTACAATATCAGCCAACCGATCCAATAGACATGGCTTTTCCTTGGATCTGATAACTTCTTAATGCAAAAGCGTTATAAGCTCGTGAATTTTGGCCGCCATTTTTAATTACAGATAATGAATTTTTAACTACAGTTTAGTTAATTAAATATGGTTTTTCTAGAAACCAACATGGGTTTGACGGCTGCCGAACGGGCGAAACGTTATCGAGAAAAAATCAAACAGAATGCTGAAAAGTTTGAGCAACATAAGAAAAAAGAAAAGTTACGACTTCAAAAACACCAAAAAAAAATTGCAGCTCTCACAGAAGAAGAAAAAGCAAAAACCAGAAAAAAGTGGAGAACAAAAAAAGAGACAAAAAGAAAAAAAAACTGAAAAATACACCACCTAAAACAGAAAATAAGACTTCGAACCCAGCACTATTCCCAAAAGCTACTTCACAGTCAGCCAGGATAAAGAAGTACAAAAAATTGTCTACACTCTACAAACAGGCTTTAAACCAGGTAGAAGCTTATAAAAAAACGGCAAACGCTTTGAGGAAAAAGCTTTATCGGACGAATAATAAACTTATAGAAGAAATAAAATCGTTACGGGAATTACGGTCTGAAAATAATAAATTGAAAGCTCGTCAAGAAGTAATGGAAGCTTCTCTGCGTGATGTGTATGGCGATTGTAAAAAAAACGACCACAAAAGAGTTCTAAAACGTGGTTACAAGACTGGGTCATCACACAAACCAGAAACCTGACCTCAGTATATTCGGTCTCAAAAGTAAGTCGATAAATAAACGCAAAAAAAAGCCGTCAAATAACAAAATTGAATTGGAACTCAAAGACTTCTACCACCGAGACGATGTCAGCAGAAGCACGGCTGGAAAGCAAGAAACTCGGACTATGAAGAAAAAGAAGATGCAAATAAGATACCTCGTCGATACGCTGCAAAATCTTTACCAGGTTTATAATTTAGATGAAGGCGGAAAGTCTAGTTTCACTACTTTCTTCAGGTACAAACCATTTTACGTTCTTTCACCGAATGTCAAGACAAGAGAGACTTGTATGTGTATTCGACATAGTAACATTGATTTTATGTTCAGTGCTCTAAAACTTAAAGGAGTAATACATTACAAAGGCATGACTGAATTGTTGCACGATTTGGCCTGTAATGTTACATCGTACCAATGCATGTATGGTCAATGTATGCAATGCATGCAGCAATCTATTAAACACAACGAAGATACGTTGCAAAATAATATCGAATGGTGTGAATGGGCGAGAAAGGACCACTCCTATGAAAAGTCTGGGCAAGAATGCATGACCAAAAAAACCGTAAAACAACGTGTAAAGGGTACAGTTGCCAAACTTCTAAAAGATTTTGCCACGGAGCTGAGAGACTTTAAGAAACACTATTTCAACTGGCAGGAACAGCAAAAACAATACCGTAATTGCGTCACCCAGATGAACGAGGATGAAATAGCTATTCTTTGTGACTTTTCAGAAAACTATAGTTGTAAGTACGGCCAAGAAGTTCAAGCCACGCATTTTGGAGCCTCCAAATGTTCGGTCACTCTACATTGTGGGGTCATTTTCACTAAACACTGTTCTCAGTCGTTTGTTACAGTCTCTGAAAACAATTGCCACGAGCCTCACGCTATATGGGCACATCTAATCCCTATTATAAAACTAGCAAAGGAAATTAATCCCATGTTGAAAGTCATCCATTTCTTCTCTGACGGCCCAAGCTCTCAGTATCGTCAAAAAAAAAATTTTTACTTATTAAACCTGTTTACTCAGAAGCTTAATCTGACACATGCGACTTGGTCGTTTTCAGAGGCAGGTCATGGAAAAAGCATGGCTGATGGGATCGGAGGATCTGTAAAAAGACAGTTGGATAAAAGAGTCTCATATGGCCAAGATATTACCAGTGCTACTGAAGTGTATCAAGTTCTTCAGACCAGAATGAGATCGGTCAAGTCTTTTTATGTGTCCAATGGAGAAATTGTTAACATGAAGAAATTAGTCCCCGACAAACTTCGCCCAGTACCGCAAACGATGCAACTGCATCAAATCGTTTCACAAGAGCCACGGCAGATCAAATACCGTCCGTTAAGTTGTTTCTGTAGTGAAATGCGAGGCACATGCAATTGTTACTTGCCCAAAACACACATCTTCGGAGCTCCATCCACAAACGTCAGCACTCCCAGAAACGCTATTTCTCCGATCCCAGGTCTTTCAGGTATTGAACCACTTGTGCCACAAAACAGTCAAAATCCAAAACTGACAGTCAGTGAACCCCAAACAGATTCTAAATCTCCCATCACATCAGCGTCATCTATAACTATTAAATCCCCGACAAAACTCCCCGACAACCCGATGCAGCCCGTTCCAATCATTGGCGACAATTCCATTTGCAATGAACTTTTGTCAGAGGTTCTTGACATTCCCATGGAAACCTTAAATAATAATGTACCTGGACTGTTTGAAGAACACGATGCATCCGAATATGTATTGCTTGATATTGAAGGTGCAGACAGTCTTCTTGAAAATATTTCACCACTGACAATCCAAGAACTGCAAACGGTACCTAGTGATAATAGGCGACAAATTCCATCTTCCACTGATAGAGTTTTTAAAACTCTTGATTGCTGCCAAGTTGAATCTTCTTTAAATAGCCAGGCTCCAATTCCTGTCCCAGTGCTATGTCAAAAAGATAAACCTCTGAAACCATGTCTGATTTCCAAAAGCAGTGACGATGATTTAAGACAATCTCCACATGTAACTTTAAAGTACTGTCGAACATCATTGACCGAAGACCCATCGCATGCCGTAACACCCACTAAAAAAGTTAAGACTATAAAACCATATCAGCGTAGCGCAAATACAAAAACTGTGAAATCAGAAAAAAAAACAATTAAGACTTTAGAACATTCATTGAAAGTAAACCAAACTAAAAAAAATACAAGCACGAAATCGTTTGCCACATCAAGAACATTTCCTTGCTATATATGTAAATCTCGTCAACCGTTTAACTTGCACGAAATGGCAAAATGTATGGTTTGTTTCAATTGGGTTTGTTATAATTGTAGCGGAACCACTGCGTTTGACTATATTTGTTCAATTTGTTTGACCGTTGAGTAGTAGAGTATTTTTTTAAGTAGGTTAACTATGTTAAACTGCACCTAGACAAAAAAAATGTTTTTGTTTGTATATCACATCTAATTTGAATTTAAAGTTGTGGGGTTTTTACTTTTGATTGAATCGAACCAAAATAATAGAGCAAACTAAATCAGGTTTTCTACAATAACATTAAGGTCTTGGTTGAGAGAAACCATTCTACTAGTACTATTTTCCGCACATGTAAACCTTTCATGTAGTTCCTAAACGTGACATTATGCTCCATAACGTCACTTTGTCCAATTATGGCTGTGATTGATTTTGTTAATCTTTGTATTAGATTATAACGATAATTATTGTGATTTAGATCTCATTTGTAAGAATAGCAAGTGCCAATTAATAATTATAACTTTTTATAGTATTTTTACTACGTATTTTAGGGTGAGACGAAAGTTAAACTGTGGTAATGACCAAAAAGTAACGTATTGGAAATATTTTGTTAAATAACTTTATTGCAATACTGAATATTGCAGCTGTTTGTAGTTTTTGAAGATTATTTTTGTTTCATATTTCATTTAATAAAGACTGATTTCAAAAAAACACCTTGAACTTTATTTAAACCATGCCTAAAGTTTGTAACGTACTGGAACTTCTCCTTGGGTGTGAATAAGTTGAAAGTCATTTATTTAAAATATAAGCAATTTTTATCTCATCAAAGTTATATTTTCATGAAATATAAATATGAAAGATTTAATTAACAGCGATTTCAATAAAAAACATTTTTTTTCCCCTTGGTGGAATTCCACTACGTTACGGAACAAAATTTGAAAAACCCTCTTAACCAACATCTGGCTCTACACAGACGGGAGCAAGATCGATAGCAAGGTTGGAGCTGCGGTGTCGTGCTGGAAGCACAACAGGGAAAGCATGGCCCGAAAAATAAAGATGGAGGATTTCTGTACGGTCTTCCAGGCGGAGCTATTGGCGATTAGAACAGCGCTAGAAATAACAACCAAGCATAACGTCAATAACGTGATAAACATCATCAGTGACTCTAGATCCGCCCTCGAAGCGATAGGCGACTGGACAACCGCGAACCCTCTGGTAGATCCGCCCTCGAAGCGATAGGCGACTGGACAACCGTGAACCCTCTGGTCCACGATATACAAAGAAAGAAGCGTGAACTCGAGAGCAGAGGGTACAACATTGATCTGTTCTGGATCAAGGCCCACGTGGGAATCAAAGGTAATGAAAGGGCAGACGAACTGGCAAAGGAAGCTGCAATCAAAAGCAAAAGGGCTCCTGAATACGATAGAGTCCCTATATCCCACGCCAAAAAGCTCCTTAGGGACAAAACAGAATTAATGTGGCAACAAAGATACGAGTCACTAAGTACAGGCAATACAACAAAAATGTTTTTCCCAACGACCGCAGAGGCGTACAGGACCTTGGGCAAAATGGAACTAACTAACATTTTGGCCCAAATACTGACTGGCCACGGCGGGACGAGGGAATACCTCAATAGATTCAAACTATCGGAAACTTCAGCCTGTTCTTGTGATGACTCGACCACTGAGTCAATCGACCACATTATAACTGAATGTCCAAAATTTATGTACCTACGGCTGGAGACGGAGCAGTCGCTGGGTTTCTCAATTAAAGCCACAAACTTTAATAAGGCTATCTCAGACGACCAACATAGGAAGGTCTTCCTGAATTACTGCGAGCGGATTATGAGAACGGTGTCGAAAGCAAATGGCTCGACAATTAAATAATGAAAAATATAATTAATAATAAAAGGAACAAAAAAAGTAAACATAATAAAACAAAGTATAATAGAACCAATCGATCAAACGCCGCATTATAAATAGTGGCGAGGAATAATAGAGAAGGCAAATCAAGGTTTTTAGCCGGTAAGAGTCCGGCACTACCTGGGGCCCCCATTCCCAGGTGTCCATGAAGGATTTTCCTTGGTTTGTCTTTAGGAAAAAAAAAAAAAAAAACGGGTATAGCTAGGAGTTGGGGCTCTTTTGGAAGAGGGAAAAAAGGGCAATCTTTTAGCCCCTACAGAATCCCCCTCCTCCTCCCCCACAATTAACTCCGAAACGGGTATAGCTGGACCCCCCGAGTTGGGGCTCTCTTGGAAGAGGGAAAAAAGGGAATCTTTCTACCCTTACAGAATCCTCTCCCTACACCTACACCTATTTTGCAAAATCCCCCAGAAATAGTACACGAAAGTCCCCCCACCCCTATTTTCAAAACCCCCCAGAAAGTCTCCACACGAAAGTCCCCCCCCCTCTCCCGCGCTATTAAAAAACCTTCACCCCCCCCGGGAGAGTAACTTTGTAACGGGTATAGCTCTAGACCCTTCGAGTTGGGGCTCTTTTGAAAGAGGGAAAAAAGGGCAATCTTTTTGCCCCTACAGAATCCCTCTCCGCTACAAATACCCTCCCCACAAATTCCTGTAAAAATGTCTTCCACAAACAATACACTCGATATATTTGCGGAAGAGCCTAGATTGAGCAGACAGAGGGTGGCAAAAAAGGCGGCGCCTTCAACTCGCGCGCACCCATCTCCAATCAACCCGTGCCCATCCACCTCTGGCAGGGCGACACGACCGCTTCGTCAGAAAATACTAATAAAAAAGACTTCACTCGAGGGTTCCACGACGGGCGAAGATTCTGCACACTCTTCAGAACCAGCCACGAGAGCCAAAACAGAGGCCCAACAAAAAGTACTAGCGTGGGAGCAGGCAGAGCTACCCCCGCGCCCCGTAGTCTCTGACGACGAGGCATCATCGGGGTCACACTACAGCTCGCCGGAGACCACTGCAGCAATAAAAAGACGAAGCCTGCTACCCATCTCGGGCAGGCGAGCGGGGGCAGAAATGGATTTGGCGACGAAACTGGCGAATGACATGTTCCAGAAGGGCAAGGAAGCTCTGGAGTCGGCGGGGAACATGAAAAGGGAATGTAAAGCCACAGTAGCAGAGTGCCTGCAGACCCTGTATGAAACGGTCCTTGCGTTGTCCGACTCCAGATCGAGGCACAAAAACAATCTAGAGATAGAGCGCTCGCGGCACGCACAAGAATTAGTACGCGTGGAACGAGCGCACAGAAAAAAAATAATGGAAGTGAACATGGCTCTGGGTTCCCAGCTAACCGAGGCCCGGAGAGACATCGCCGGAACGATGCAGGAGACCAAGGAAATTCGGAAGTGGCTCGGATTTGAAACACTGGAGCCCTACCGCAAAATCAATGAAATTATACTATATAATCTCCAATGCAATCGGGGAACTGGAGCGATGCATTCGGGTATTAGGAGAAGAGATGGGACATCAGCGGAACACAATTAAAGGAGCCGAAGACCAAGAACCTTCCAAACACAACTACACCAAATTAACCAACAGCGTAGCGGTACTGTCCAATCAACTGGACGAACTGCGCAGAGGAATGGAAGGCATTAGAAACGAGACGAAAGTAGTCCTTGCCGTTTCAGAGAAAACTCTCGCAGCAATTAGCTCGAGCCCTCAAACCCCCCCACTGGGAGAGGAGAACAAACAAATCCAAAGAGAAATAGGCATAGTGAAAAAACTAATTCTTGAGCTTAAAACAAAACCAGACGCCGTCCCCCTTCCAAACGCCACAACTATAACAGAGGATCACCTACAGCCGATCACTGAGCGTCTGGAGGCGGTGTCGTCGGAACTACGAACCATAAGGGAGCTCAAACAACAAGTAGTGCCGACGGCGGGTAGTCTGGCAGCCGAACTCGCGGAAACTGCCGAAAAAATGAAAACAACTGCCAAGAACAAACCTGTGATTGTTCAGGCGACACCTAAACCACCTCCTCCAAGACCAAACCACACTCTGATCATCTCCTCGACGGACCCCAAAAAGACGGTAGAAAACGTCGTGGAGAAATTAAGGGAAGCCCTAAATGTAAAAACAACCGGGGCAAGAGTGGATAGAGTCAGAAAGGCGAGAAACCAAAAGGTGGTCCTCAGCTGCGGTACGAAGGAGGACTTAACTCTAATAAAGAATAAAATAGAGAAAACAAAATGCCTAAAGGTTGTGGTTCCAAAATCAAACAATCCGCTAGCCAAACTCAACAACGTGCTCTCCTATCATAGCGACCCAGAAATTGCAGAACACATAATAGCGCAAAATAAACATCTGTTGCAGGGCATAGACACGAAGGAGAGCACCATAAGAGTGCGCTACAGGAAGAGAACGAGGAACCCGCACGAGTGCCATCCCGTTATGGAGCTCTCTCCGGAGATCCATAAACGATTCATCGATGCAGGCAAAATGTACATAGGTCTCCAACGGGTATCGGTGGTTGACCACTCCCCCCTGGTGCAGTGCACCAAGTGCCTAGGTTTTGGTCACACGAAAACCATCTGCCAAGAGAAGGAGGACCTCTGCAGCTACTGTGGACAAGCCCATTTATGGGAGAAGTGTCCCAGTAGGACGACCGGGAAGTCTCCACTCTGCAGAAACTGCCTAAAGATGAATGGGGAGGGCTCCGACCTCGCACACAACGCCTTTAGCGAGGAATGCAAAGAGAGAGCAAAATGGGACGCTATAGCGAGGTCTCGTGTCTCCTACTGCTAAGGCGAACAAAGAAGATAGTCGATTACAACATCAGAATGGCGACTAGCAATAGAGACGACGCCGTGGTCGAGGCCCTGGCCGGGACAGGAGGACGTAGGGTAAAATAATAACAAAATAAGGGAAATACTCGACTTATTATAAACTAAAAAACACTAAATCGTTTGCATTTAAATGTATCGGCCGATACATGTAGTCTTTTCGAAACTTATTTTAAAACAATGCAGGTATTATTAATATAAAAAGACCTCATATTAATATTACAGTTAATTATAACATTAATCATTTCTGGTTATAAATAAAAAATAAATAAATAAAAAAAATTTGATGTTGATTATTTTTTAAACTATATTTTTTCTTTATAGTGGATTAAAGTTCATAATTCTCGATCGATTAGATTACAAAATTGTTAGGTGAACTATCGACTGATGTACAATATTTAAAGTAATTTACTTACGGCAGTATATAAGTTTTACTTTTCGCCGCCCCACTACGGGGCGTTATATTTACAGATTTTGTATTGATTTTCTAAAATGTACTGCAAAACCATGCGATAATAAAAAATAAAAAAAAAGAATACATATAACAACATATAAAATAGCAATAAGAAACCATAAATAAATAAAAAAAAAAATTATCAAGTTTCAATAAACAATAGAAAACACTTTAACAAGGGCACGGACAATAAGTCTGTGGAAACGATATGGCAAATCAAGGTTTTTACCCGGTAGAAGTCCGGCACTACCTGGGGCTGATGGATTTTCCTTGATTTGCCAGCAAAAAAAAAAAATACCTACGAAGCATAATACTATACCGAAACCCTGAAACAAATGTACAGACAACTGAAGCTGTTAATCGATACAGGTGCTAATCAATCCTTCATAAGCCCCGAAGTAGTACAACGTTACTTTCCACATGTCAACCTGGATTATGATCCTTTCGAGGTAACAAACGTACACGCAACCACTAGGAACGACTATTCAATTACTATCCCTTGCTTCGCGGAATTTCAAGAACCAGAAAATTTTCTGTTTCTGTAAACCCTATTCACATGCATAATTCTCGTAACGTGAACCTTTATGAAGACAATACCGGCTAACATCTCGAACTTGTCCGCATCCCTATTAATACTCCAAATCTCTCACAGACGAGCTGGGTTCCGTAATTAAAAGCATAACATTACCGTTATGCTTACCGATGGCATCGGATTACCAAGATGCCATCAAGTATAATCACGCCATTAAGATATTGGAAAATAATCCAAATGCGATCTCTTCTGAATTAAATAATCATATTAGTCTCAGCAAAGAATGGACGACGCAAGGGAATAATATCATAACCCAGTTAGTTGAGCATCAAAAGAGAATTAATGCAACATTACTTTTGTTATTAGAAAGCAATGCTTACGCAGAATCTAGTTTAATAAAAATACGCCAAGTTTGTTCAACTATTGGCAATAATTAGCGAAAATGTCGACGACTTATTTCTTAGTTAGAATCGAGGACATTCTAGCATTTATTCAAGTTTCAATTACTCATCTTTCTATGTTAAGTTTAAATATAATTAGTGGTATGTTAATCAAACTTAAGAAAATTTATAACGAGATCAAATTATTAGACATAGAGCCTAGAGAATATTATAATGTTATTAAAACTGGGTCTTATTACATAGATAGGCAATTAGTAATAGTTTTTCAAATACTCAGTTTCCCAAGACATGTACGATTTTTATAAATTATCTATATTTCCGAATAAGTAAGTATAATCAAACCCTCGTCCCTCCATATCCTTTCATAGCAACTAACAGGTATACATTCATGTACATGGAGACTGAAGGCCCGAAGGTAAATCTACGCTACCTATGCGAGGAGAAGATCAGCCACCAACTACACACTCAAGCGGACTGCATTCAAAACCTCATCATCAACCAAGCACTGAACAAGAGATGAACCCCAACGACAATAGTTCTCTCCAGAGAAGCAATGGAAAATCTCGACGACCGGTACTACGCGATCGCCTTCCCACATCCAATAAAAGTTAATCTCACATATCGCCGAGAAGATTTCGTTACATTACAAGGCAGTTATTTGGCTACCGTATCCACCAGTTGCATCAAACGTACATCCGAGTTCACAATCGTCAATACCAACGACCGAATAGAAGGCAATCCCATGAAGATAACGAAAATTTCGTTCGACACCAACGCCCCCGATACTATTTCATCTAACATCGTTTTAAACTCCATCAATCTAAACATATTTAATCTAAAAGTATATCAACTTTACAAAATTTTCATACTTAATAACCATTTTATTAGTATCTTACAAAAAAGAATAATTATTTTTAAACATCTTTTAATCACTTCAGTTCAAATTTCAAAAGGAATACTCAGCATTTCCAATGCTCCTCGCGCATAATTTAATTTGATGTTCTTATTTTCAGCGATTAAATTAGCATCGCATATTATTGTTTATAATAAAAATAATAAATTTTCAAATTCTCAAATCATATTCTTTAACTGGGAGCTAAAGAAATTGCTACACGGCAGTTTTAGAAATACAAAATATTAATAAGAAATAATACCTTAACAATAAATATATACAAAAGGTTGACAATCCCTGCTAAAATTACGAAACTACAAGTAGCTTACCTTATAGTTTATTCTTTGCGTTCTTTGTCATCTTTCCAGGTTAAAACGCACTGAACAGTCGTCAAACACTTTTTAAATGCGCTGCAAAAGTTACGGACACTGTTACGACCACAAAAATAACAAAACAAAAAATGTACCTTTACACAATGGTCAGTGAACGCGCGCATGGCGCGTCCATTTATTTCAGCTTCTAGTGCATGCCGGTGACACGCTTAGCGTGTCCACCGTGATATAAATTGTCTCCAAAAAAGAATAAAATTGTCTTGTGTTTGTCGTCTTATCACCAATCTGTGTCTCGAGAATCGACAGAAAAGCCGGAAATGATCGTAATGTATAATAAAACTAAATCCGAAACCGACGTTTTCGATTTTTTGTGCACTTCATTCACTTGCGTTCGTAAAACACGTCGTTGGCCTATGCGCCTCTTTATGGGGATTTTGGATCAGGCATGTGTAAATGCATGCATTCTTTACAATCTACCACGTGAAAATCCGGTCAAAGATCGTCGACAATTTTTGAAAGAATTGGTACTAGAGTTGATTACACCTGTAATGAAAGACAGAGTGCAAACGCCAACTCTTTCGCGAAATCTTGTCAGTAACATCAAATCTGTCGTTGAAAAACCCGAAAACTCCGTTGATTTGAACGATAAACTCAAAAAAAGAAAGCGATGCTCTGTGTGCGATTCGAAAAAGGACAGGAAAACAATCAACTGTCGCGTAAAATGTAAATCGCCGATTTGTGACGAGCATAGATTCTCGTGTTGCGAAGATTGTCTGTGGTAAGAAAAAAATATGATATAAGTTGAAAAATGTATGTATCTGTATTTTGTAACGTTTTTAACCATTTTTTATCAATATAAAACATCAAAGCATAAAAATGGATTGAATTTTTTCACGAACCTTCAAATTTCCTGCTTTGAAAAATGCCCCACTTAGTACTAAAAACTTAAGCATTTCTTTTGTTTTTATCAAGTCCGCAATTTTTTCCGTAAAAATACTATTCTTAAATTTTATTCTGCTTTTTGGATTTTTCCGATATCGCAATTTGTTCAAAAGTTATTAATTTTTTAGTGGAGGCCTGCAGTCTTTAGAGGTAAGGGTGTTTATGACAAAAAAAAACAATATTTTTAAAAATCTTTTTCCAATTTCAGCAATGTGCCCTCAAAATAGAAGTATTCAAGTGTTGAGGAATTTTATTAGATTTTTTTGCCGCAAATTGTATGTTTTAACACGGCTTGGGTCTTCAGCGACCCACGATAAAGTTATAAGGTGTCGAAAAAAGCGTTAAAGTGATCGGGTTAAATTTGATTGTAGAATGTGTGGCGTCCAAGTAATTATAAAAAGTGATAGATCTGGAAGTGAAATAAATCAACATGTTGTTCATGGTATCGTTACCTCAGGTAATGGGTTTGCTCAGCTAGACGAATTTTGTGCACACGTTGATATTCCTTGCATGTCTGATAAGCTTTTCATAAAAGAAAGCGTTAAATTTGGCGATCACTTTAAAAATATTGCTTTGGAAAGTATGCACCAAGCCAACATGGAAGAAAAAGATATAGCCATCAGAAAAGGTCATGTAGATCCTGACGGAATTCCTTATATTACAGTTATAGTAGACGGTTCATGGGCCAAACGATCTTATAGGACTAATTACAATTCATTGTCTGGAGTATCCTGTATAATTGGTCTCGAAACAAAAAAAGCATTATTTTTGGGCATCAGAAATGCATATTGTTGCGCGTGTGCTTTAGCCAAGAACAAAAAAAACTGATCCAAAAGTACAGCGATGCTTTAAAAACTGGTCCAAAAGCTCGACGGCTATGGAAGCAGACGGCATCGTAGAAGGATTCAAATGTAGCATCGACATGCATAAAATAAAATATAAAACGCTGATCGGTGATGGTGATAGTAGCGTTACTAGCGCTCTAAGCGAATCATTGCCGTACGGACACTGTACAATAATAAAAAAAATTGAATGCAGCAATCATTTGCTAAGAAATTATTGCTCGAAAAAAAAAATTAACAAAAAAAACGGAAAATAAAGGGGGTAGCGGGTTAAGAGGGGTCTGGCGGCCCCCAAAGGGTTTGATACAATCGACCCAAAAATCTTGGAGGGTCGAGAAAAAAATTATTAAGATTTTTTCCGACCCCATGGATCCTCAGAAAAACCCCATACACGAGAAAAATGTGTTTTTTCGATATTTTAATTTTTTTCGAGCATTTAAATCAAGTTTTAAGCGGTTTCAATGCAACTAAAAATTTGTTTCGGATGTGTAGAGGTTCCCTGAATTGTTCTAGATTTTACTGTAAAGTTAAATCATGTGATATATAGCTTTAAATCCAAAAAAATCGTTAAAAATCGAGATTTTTTTAAACAAGTCCATGGTATTTTCGTGCAGATTCAATCAAAAATAACGGCCTAACTATGGTTGAAAGATACACTCTTACTCTACAAAATGCCGCTAAGTGGACTCAATTTGGTTGATTGTAGTCTGCGATAACTGAATTTGAGTAAAACGCGATTTTTAAAAGTATGCGATTTTGGCCTTTAACCCTTAATTGGACTAAAGGAGCATATTTCCCACCTTTTATTTTGTGTGCTGTAACTAATCACAAGTAGCCTAGTTCCCACAATATGTCAAATATAAAATTATACTAATATAGTCTACGTTTTGGAGTTAAACGTCAAACGGAACTTTTAGTTTTATTTATTCTGTGGGCTATCAAAGTGTCAAGCTCATTTCGTTCATTGAATTTGTAACGGTTTTCATTGTTGGTTTTAATTAAAAAATCATTATGTCGCAGAAAAATACGGTAAGTTAATTTTAAGTTGTATTATCCATAATTTAAGAGTTGTTTTAATGACTTTGTGTGTTATTTTCGAGTTTGCAGTAATTTAAATGAGTAATTTTATAGTTTAAAGTATGTGGGAAATATATTACTTCAGACTGCAAGGAGATCATAATATTATCTAATGTGGGAAATAGTTTTCATTACATATTTTAATGTATTGTTACTAATGATTAATTTTGTTAATGCTTGCAGAAAAAGCTGTTTAACTTGTCAAAACAAGAAGACGTAGAGATGGCATTAGCAATGCTGTTTTCTTCAGATGATGATGAATCAGATGACAGTACTGAGCATCCGAAATTTGATGACGAATCTAAGACAAATACAATCTTAGACCAAATACAAAATCCAAGTGTTACTAATGAAAACTTACTTGATATATTGAGCTGTAAGTAATAATGAATGGTTACATTGTTTTTTCAAAAATGAAAGACAGTTACAAATTTTATATTGACAATATTTTGCAGGTGAAGAAATGACCCCTTGTGCTACAGACGAACCGATAGCTAGCAGTAGTAACACCCATATGCTACAGCCCTCTTTGGATGTACTTGGTCCTGAAGATAGAAACCTTCCATCTACTTCTAATGCAGGCAGACCAAATTTGACGCCTAGACCAAGTTATTTGGATATGCAAAATAAACAGCGGTTATGGACAACAATGATACAAGATTCAAATTTTCCTACATTTGATAAGTGCTTACAAGTAAAAAAGATTTATAGCAATAGAAGCACTCCAAAGGACTACTTTGCAGACTTGTTCCCGAGTTCCATAATAGACATGATAGTATCAAACACAAACATTTATGCACATGAAAAAAAGTCTCACGGGTGGAAAGACATCACACAAGAGGAATTAAAAGCTTACTTGGGTTTAATGATACTGATGTCCATAAATCCCATTACTGATAGCCAGCTTTATTGGTCCACTGACATATTTTACAAAAATCCTGTCATAAGCGAAGTTATGACTCTAAAAAGGTTTAAAAAAATCACTGAAAACCTACATATATCTGATGTAAGGATGGAATTACCAAAATCATCGCCAAATTATGACAAATTATGTAAAATAAAACCACTTGTCCAAATATTGAATGAGACCTTTGGTCAAATCTGTACAGCATCACAAACCCAATCTATAGATGAGTCGATGATAAAATTCAAAGGCAAGAGTTCTATGAAGCAATATATGCCTAAAAAACCAATAAAGAGAGGATATAAATGCTGGGCTAGATGCGACTCGAAAACTGGTTTTTTATATCAATTTCAGTTTTATACTGGTAAAATTGGTCCCTCAGCAGAAGAAAATTTGGGCTATAGAGTGGTGCTGGATTTATCAGAAGATGTCCCAGAAAATACTCTGTTAGTATTTGATAATTTTTTTACAAGTTTAGGGTTGATGACAGCTCTTTATGAGAAAAAAATATTTGCAGTTGGCACTCTCCGTTTCAACAGAAAAGGTTTGCCAGATATAATTACCAAAAAATCAAAGGACACTGCATTAATTACTGGTGAATTTATTTATCAATATTATAAGCCTCTCTCTGTCTTGAAATGGAAAGACACAAAGGACGTACTAATTTGTACTACTGCATTCAAACCAACTGAAGTCACAGTAATAAAAAGGACTCAAAGGGACGGCACAAAAAAAGAGATATTTTGTCCATTAGCTATAAAAAAATATACAGAGTACATGGGAGGAGTTGATCTCTTTGATCATTTTAGATCTTCATATCCCATAGGAAAGAAGTCTAGGAAAAATTGGCACAGGCTGTTCTGGTTTCTATTTGAAGCTGCAGTTATAAACTCATACATAATATATATGACTAGCCACTCCAGCCGTAGGAACACCCATCGCGAGTTTCGTTTACGTTTAGGGCGTGGGCTTGTTGATAATTATTGCAGCAGGGAAAGACGTGCACCCATTTTCAAAACAAAAAAGGGAGGTCTGTATGGAGTACCAGATGAAACTCGCCTATCAAATGTTGGAATTCATATGCCAAAATCTGGTAAATATAGGAGATGTAGGCTTTGTAGCACACGTGCAAAAGAGCAGCGCTCCAAATATTTTTGCTCAACGTGTCTAGTTCCTCTATGCGCTGCTCCATGTTTTGAAAATTATCATTTGCACTAGACTTTCCAAATAAATGAAAATTATTTCCCACACATTGGGAAATTAAAAATGCCCATCTGATCTGAAGGTGGATATTTCCCACATGTTTTTTTTTATATTTAATAAATATATATTTGAAAACTAAATACTGCGTTTTTATCTAATACTCTTTTAAGAATTTTCAGTAATCTTTATAAAACTCTAAACAACTCTAATAACCCAGGCCCAATTAAGGGTTAAAAAAAATCACAATTTAATTAAACAAAAAAGCACTAAAAATAATGTTCATATAGGGGTATTTGAGGTCGCTGAACAAGAATTTGATGTCAAAAACATGTTTTGACATTTGACAGCTGTAAAAATGCTGTCAACAAGGAATAAAAATGTTATATTTTCAATTTTTTAAATAAATGATCAACATATGCTTTAACTATTGGTTTTTGAGGTCGCTAATTATAAATTCAATACTTAAAACATGTTTTGGCAATTGACAGCTGTCAAAAATGCTGTCAACAAGTATAAAAATTTTAATTTTTTAAATTTTTTTTACATGAAAATGAAAAGGTTACAATTTATTTTCCAAATCTGTCTACTGAATCGCCCTCTATCGGTTCCGCTCTTAACCTAATCCTAGACCCACGCGGCCCAACTTCGTCATCATTTTACTACTGCGCATCCACACTGCGCACCTACGTGCACTGTACTCCGACCCACGCGCTAACTGTCTTACTCTCTCTGTAACCAGCCTCCGTCCAGTGCACATGCTATGTGACGCGCTCTGTTTGTTAAATAAATCGGTTTATTATTATTACGTGCGACAATTATTTAATGTTTAATCTGCCTTTTTATATATTTTTTAACCGGGTCTAACGAATCCGAAGGACGGCAAGAGGTGTAAAAGCTGTTACTAGGTGAGTCTTTTGAAACACTGTAAAACAAAAAAATCTATCATTTCAAATAAATAACTTAAATCAGTTACCGTCAAAATTGTGCTTTCGATCAAAAATTGTTATACGTTAATAAACAAAACTAACAAGAAATAACGCGTGTTCTGTCGCATTGTCGCGCGTGGCCTGTCGCGTTGTTGTGCGTTTATTGCTGTGAGTACACGTTTTTCGTCGAGCTGTCGCGCATTTATCACAGGCGTTTATCGTAATTTTTTTACGAAGTTAGCATTATGCTAGTTAGATTTTCTCTAAGATATTAATTTTTTGAAATTTTTTTCAGCTAAAACAAAGATGCCAACAAAAAAAAGATTTCCAAATGATGAAAGATGCATAAAATGCGACCAACTGTTGCGATACGACACCGGACAAAAAAAAGTCATTGCTTCAGAAATCGAAGCCAACTTGTTTTCGGTTGAGCTGGACAAAAAAGTGGATGTAGGAAACATTCTGTGCGGAAAATGTCGTCGTTCAACTCGTCCAGTCGGAGCGGTTCCGGATCTATCCACGTTGAGCCACGATGATCATGTAACTCCGCCCCCAGACGCCGATGCTGAGATGCTGATGGCTGTGGATCCGAATCCACCATCAACGAGCCACGATCATCATGAAATCCCTCCACTAGAGGGCCGTCTCGAGGATCCGAATATACCATCGACGAGCCACGGTCATCACGAAACTCTTCCGCAAGATGGTGATCGCGTGGAAAGACAATTATCACAACTCTCGAACTTGTCAACTCAAACAACAACTTCGGAATCGCTGTTATCGCAGTCTTTTGGTGACCCATCTTTCGGTGTGCGTGTAAGAGACCCGACTCACCGAGAAACAATTGAGATGCCGTTCAAGAGAGTTGTCGCGACTCACAAATATTGCTGCGTTTGTCTTGTTCCGGCTAAAAACTATATCGTCGTTCCGTTCAAGGCTCGATTACAGGTATTCATAAGTTCAAGAATTTTTATTCCGACAGGCAATCGTTGCTGCCCTGAACATGTCATCAATGATCGCTTCTACGTTGATGAAATTACGAAATTGAATATTGTTTCGAATACGTGTACTATTGACTCTGACGAGTTGGCATTATTTTTAAACACTCTATCTAAAAATTGTAATAATAGTATATTAGACAGAGTAGATGACAACAACTTATCTGACGAACGCATAAAATCGTTGACTGGTTTCACAGTTGCACAAATCAACATTTTAAAAAACTTGTTAGTCTCTATGCGGAATTCTGGAAATCGCAGCGTTAATCAAGCTCTTTTTGTTTTTCTTTTCAAATTGAGAACAGGAAATTCCAACAGTATAACTGCGTCAATTTTTGATATTAAGTACGAACAAAATGTATCGGATTATTGCGAATCAGTTTTGAATGCGTTTCAAAAAGACGTTCTTCCACTTCGTTTAGGAGCGCAAGCTTGTTCTCGCGAAGATTTGATAGCTAATCACACATCACCTTATGTGAAAAAATTACACGGATTTGAGGATCGTTTGATTATGATTGCTGACGGATCATATCTTCGACACCAAAAAAGTAGTAATAATTGTTACCAAAAAAAATCATATTCCGGACAAAAAAAATGTCCACTCTGTAAACCATTCACAGTTTGTACTACAGATGGATATGTAATTGATGTTTACGGGCCATACGAGGGAACCTTAAATGATGCGGCGATTATGAAAAAAGTACTTGAAGATCCAAACGGCTTGAGATCAATTCTCAAAAAAGGTGATGTTTTTATACTTGATAGAGGTTTTAGAGACGTCAAAGATTGGTTAGAATCTGAAGGGTTTGTTGTGTTGATGCCAGCATTGAAAGGGAAAAGAAAACAACTGCCAACAATAGAAGCGAACGAAAGTCGATTTGTAACAAAATTGAGGTGGGTGGTAGAGGCTGTTCATGGTATTATTGGTACTAAATTCAAATTGTTGCATAATCAATTCAACAACAATATGTTGACATCAGCGATGCTTTATTGCAAAGTAGCTAATTTTTTGGTTAATGAGTTTGGCAAAAGACTGAATTATGATACCGATTTACAAGATGAAATCGCCGAGCAAATGTTGTTGAAAAAAGACGTTGATAATTCTTTAGCGAAAGTAGTGGAGGAAGAGTACTGGAACAGAAAAAAAAAGATCTTCAAACCATTAACATCAGACGATGTATCAGACTTTCCTGAAATGACAGAAAAAGAGTTGAAGATCCTTTTTACAGGTTCTTATCAATTGTCGCTGACTGTTTCTTACTTAGCAGAAATATATACCGAAGACGGACTTCTCAACATGAAATTCTTATTAGAAAATAATTCCATTTTGAGATGTGAAGTCAAGTCAAGACATATAAATAGAAAAGTGTACAAATGTTACGTTCATTACACTCCTAATACAATCGGACTTGGCGGTATAAAAGAGTACGTCTGCGATTGTGCGAATGGACTTCGAACTGTTGGATGTTGTGCACACGTTGCAACAATCATTTACTTTTTGTGTCATGCGCGATATTTGTCGAAAATCATTCGTCCAGCTCAAATTCTGACAAATCTGTTCCACGTTGAAAGAGTCGAACCAGTTATAAACGAAGACAGCGACGAAGATTAACAATTTATGTTATATTGTAGCAATTATATGTATCTCTTTGTTTATTTATTAAATATTGTTATGAATAAATTGGCGTTTTTGGCATGTTAAAAAAATGAGTTGACTTTCAAAACACCTGTTTTCTTATTCGTAACAATTTTTGTTGTTGTTTTGCATGGTAAAAAAATTAAAATTTTTATACTTGTTGACAGCATTTTTGACACCTGTCATTTATCAACGTATATTATAAACTTCAAATTCATGATTATAATTACCTCAAAAGTCTTAGATAAATACCATTATCCGTGCATTCAAAAAAAATTGAAAAAAAATGAATTCTTCGTTTTTAGTTGACAGCATTTTTGACAGCTGTCAATTGCCAAAACATGTTTTAAGTATTGAATTTATAATTAGCGACCTCAAAAACCAATAGTTAAAGCATATGTTGATCATTTATTTAAAAAATTGGGTTGTTGAAAAAAAAAAAAACTTTGATTTTTATTTTTTTTTATGAAGCTTTTATCGCATTAGAGCCCAAAACAGAAAAAAGTATTGATTTTGTATAAGCCTGTAAATAGATATTAATAATTAAAACGTCTGAAAAATTCAAATTTTTCATATGATCGTGAAACGCTACGTGATTGGTCCAAGCGTTTGTGACGTCACGATGTTATACGGACGCCACGCGAGTGCTCCAGACTGTAGGCAAACTGTGTGACTAACCTCTTAAACGTTCGGAAATTTTTCGATAAATTCTAATATTTTGTGAAGTACAAAAGCAGTGATGTGCGAAAATGGATTTGTGAAAGCAAACGCTAATAATTTGCCACAAATAAATATGTTCATGGTGTTAGAATTTCTGAAAGACGACGATCGTTTCAATGCTCCGGAGATGCGTTGTGCGAAAGCTTCATTGTGAGTAAAATTCTTGCCTTTGCATAAATAAATTGCAGTTGACAAGAAAATTTGCTGCAAAGTGATACTGGTTATATTATTTTTTTCTAAATTTCATTATTCGAAGGGCTGGTCGTGAGAGCTACGGAGATGCAGCAATAGGTTATGTTCAATTGAAACGTGAAGGAGACATCTGCATCGTGAAATGTCGAGTATGTCCTGAACATAAAGTGCGAAGCAAGACATATTCAGCGACACTAATTGTTAATGAAAAAACAGAAAAGATTACAGACGTTTCTTGTCACGATTGCGCAGCGTCAACAGGTAATTATCTATGAATAATGAATACGTATAATGAACCTCTGTAGAAATAATTTTTTATATTAATAACATAATATGGAATTTGTTTTACGTTCCAGGTGGTTGTAAACATGCATTGGCATTTCTTATGTGGGTACATCGAAGAAATGAAGATCCCGCACCCACAGAAATCACATGCTATTGGAAGAAATCACGTTTGTCAGGAGTCGGTTCAGCTGTCAAGTACGTCGAAGTAAAGGATCTGCATTACGTCGAAATGATCTTCACAGCAAAAAAAGTTCGATTTACTGTCTTTGAGGTTATCCCGTTGCGCTGCGTTAAACCATTTTTTACGGAGTTTCACATCCTGTGGCACCGTCACAAAAACTTTGTTCGGTGCACTTTTCGTCGTATTTTTACACAAAGGCACGAAACACGTCCTGTATGTTTTAATTGTTGTCATTTTCAATTAAAATCCGTACTTGCAATATAATTCGTTGATCCCGTATAACATCGTGACGTCACAGACCATTCGGGTAACTTCGGGCGTAATCGGAGCGTCGTCGGCTATGAATTTATTATTCAATTTTCCAAACGCTATATCTTCGTTAATATTGACTTAAAAAAAAAAAAAAATTACTTCTCAATAAAAAACGTATATAAACTTTCGAAAAAAAAAATAAAAAAAATACGTTCAACAACCCAATTGAAAATATAACATTTTTATTCCTTGTTGACAGCATTTTTACAGCTGTCAAATGTCAAAACATGTTTTTGACATCAAATTCTTGTTCAGCGACCTCAAATACCCTTATATGAACATTATTTTTAGTGCTTTTTTGTTTAATTAAATTGTGATTTTTTTTAAAGGCCAAAATCGCATACTTTTAAAAATCGCGTTTTACTCAAATTCAGTTATCGCAGACTACAATCAACCAAATTGAGTCCACTTAGCGGCATTTTGTAGAGTAAGAGTGTATCTTTCAACCATAGTTAGGCCGTTATTTTTGATTGAATCTGCACGAAAATACCATGGACTTGTTTAAAAAAAATCTCGATTTTTAACGATTTTTTTGGATTTAAAGCTATATATCACATGATTTAACTTTACAGTAAAATCTAGAACAATTCAGGGAACCTCTACACATCCGAAACAAATTTTTAGTTGCATTGAAACCGCTTAAAACTTGATTTAAATGCTCGAAAAAAATTAAAATATCGAAAAAACACATTTTTCTCGTGTATGGGGTTTTTCTGAGGATCCATGGGGTCGGAAAAAATCTTAATAATTTTTTTCTCGACCCTCTCCAAGATTTTTGGGTCGATTGTATCAAACCCTTTGGGGGCCGCCAGACCCCTCTTAACCCGCTACCCCCTTTGGTTTGGTTCCAGTGAAGTTACGAAAATCTCTGGATGTAAATATCTTGCGATTACGAAAGGCCATAAAAGGCGCCGTTGATCATACATCTAAATTGCCAAATATGACTATGGAGCAAAAACTAAGTATGTAACGGTTTCGTTTCACTACGTCAGTAGTTAAGCGGAACTACATTAAAGTACAAACTTAAATCAACTATTTAAAAAAAAAAATAACTACTACATAAAAATAACTATTATTATTAACTATTTACAATAAATAATACCTTAAATTATAAACACATACTTAAATAACAAAAATATAGATTAAATATTAATTCGAAAGCAAAGCCGTAGCGCACTATATGTTTTGCAATTCTATTGTTTGCGCGTGGAGTGAACTATAAAACCGGTCCTTACGCATCGCATCGAACGCAGGTAGGTACCGCGTCATTGGCACTCTACGTTGGCTATCCTTTCTGTGTAGACTAACATTCCGTCTACAAATAAATAATTATAAAATATCTGATACTGAAAGTTTTGGCGAGTCTAGTGCCGACTTACTAATAGTGTCCTGTGTATGTGAATCCCCTTACTTACTGGGTGAGTGTTACAAATTTTATCCATCGTATAATGGGTAGCTAGCTACCTACATTGTTTTGCACTTTGGTCAGCTTTGTAAGCTTTGTTGGAATATGGCGGTCATAATATGTAATTAATTTCTGTTGTTCTCTTCTGTATGTTAACGCCCATAAGTGCTAAGTGTATAAACTATTTAACTTTAACTGTTGGTTGACTGCCTCATCATGAACACCATTTCTTGCTAATCACGCCATCTGATTTTGCTTAGCATCTTCTAGTGCGGTTCTGAGCGGGTTTATGATGTCGCAGTCAAGCTACGAAACTTCCGGATGGGTCTTAAAATGTCCGAAAAATATAAATATTACAGGGTTCACCTACCCGGCAGTCGACTTGGACGTGACCTGCGCGCCACCTATGCGATTATACCATCTACCTACCTGCTCGCTGCTAGCTGAGAAACTGTTCCGGCCTACCGCGGAATACCTACTGGGAGGCTATCGCAGGGCAGTGGCATTCTTTTGACCGGGTCATAACTTCTGACGTGAGCGAATCGAACCCATCCCGGATCTATTTTTTTTAAATATACCTCTATGTAGTAGTGGTCTTTTATTCACATACAACTGAAAGATTGTCACAAGTAATTTAAAACAAGATTTATTGAACAGTCCGTGCCATGTATTTGGTGAACATGAAAACTGTAAGCCCTATTTTTGTAAAGGAATAATTGACGTAAATTTAGTTCCCGAGATGAAGAAATGTGGCTTGTGGTACGACATTTTTTCTGTTTTGAGTCTTATCGTAACAAATACAGAAAGTCTTTTATCTGCACAAACAAATAATATTGCAGAGCAATTTAATTCCATAATCGCTAAATTCGTTGGCGGAAAACGGGTAAACTATTGTCTGCGCGGTTCGTACGAAACGCGGTGCTACGCAGCAGTAGCTAAACAAAACACTGGCAATTTAGCGAAAACGCTGGCAAAGGACACTCAAATAACGAAATATTTAAAACGCAATACCAATAAAAATAAAAGGAAAGCAGACACTAATAGAAGCGCAAAACGAATAAAAAGAAATGCAGCACTAGCAGACGAGCATTATGGCAATATGGAGAAGGAAGCAGATCTCGACAATGACATTTTTAATGAAAAGAAAAACAAATACTTACTAGAATTAAACCAGTGCTTGTCAAAGTAATGAAATTCAAATCATGACAATAGGTCAAGGGGCTAACCAAGAGTGGTTGAAGCATAGAAAAATGCGGTTAACTGCTTCATTTTTTGGTCAAGTTTGTAAACTCAGAAAAAACGACGTCGTGCAAAAATATAGTAAAACAATTGTTATACAATAAATTTAAAGGAAATGATGCGACAAAATATGGTCATGAAAATGAATCCGTAGCACTAAAAGATGCTGAAAAACTTTTAGGGCTTCATATCGAACCATCTGGATTATTTATTGATGAAAATCGTCCTTATCTCGGAGCAAGTCCAGATGGTTTGATAGGTGATAACGCCATCGTCGAAATAAAGTGTCCTTCTAGTGCAACAAATATAACACCAATTGAAGCAATCGATAAAAAAAAATACTTTTTGCACAAAAGACAATGACATAAATAAAATAAATTTAAAGAAAAAAACAATTATTTCTATCAAATTAAGGGAGTACTCTTAAGGGGGAGAAATAGGTTTAGATGACTCAAAAATGATTTTTTTTTATTCCATAAATTGTTAGTAAAACTATTCAAAAATATGTTCCCAGTTTCAAATAAATATTTCAATTCGTTCTGATGTTATGAGCGTTTAAGTGAGGTCACTAAGGTAGTCATTTATGAACTACCTGAGATATATTTGGAAGGGAGGGGAACGTCACAGATGTTCTTTTGTTCATTTTCACAATAGAGACCTTGGATAGAAGGTGCTAAGGATGGTTTTAGTATGAACTCATTTTGTACTTCAACAGATTTAAGATATTTATTTACGAAGAGTGGATTTCAACTTCCGAACTCTCCCAATACAATTAGATCTATAGTTGTAAATTTTTCAAATAATGTTAAAGCTGGCATGATTACGGAATTTTCACGTCTTAAGATACAATTGCAAAAATTTTCGCTGACTTTTGACGAGTGGACATCTCAGAAAAATCGCCGTTATTTGAACATAAATGTTCATCAGAAAGATACCCATTTTAATCTTGGTCTGATTCGAATACATGGTTCATGTACTGCTGAACATTGCATTGGATTGGTCAAAAAACGTTTGGCGAGTTTTGATTTTGACTTACAAACCGATATTATTGGCATGACACCTGACGGTGCAAGTGTCATGGTAAAAGTTGGCAAACTTGTATCTTGTTATCAGCAACTATGTTTCGCACACGGCATACAGTTAGCTGTGGTCGATATTCTATACAAAAAAAAAAATTTGAAAGAAAAATTAGAACTTACAGAAAAACGTCGACTGATTTGGATGTAGATGATGACGACGACGAAGATATGGAAGAAATAAATGATGAACAAAGTTTGGCCGTAAACATCGATAGGCAATCCGCTGAAGTGATTCCCGACTATAGTGATGTTATTCAAAAAGTTCGAAAAGTGGTAAAGATTTTCCGAAGATCACGAACTAAAGATGACATGTATTTGCAAAAATATGTAAAAGAAGAGACAGGAAAAGAATTAAACTTAATTCTAGATTGCCGCACTCGTTGGAACAGCTTGCTAGATATGTTGGACAGGTTTTACAGTTTTAAAGTATGCATTGAGAAGGCTCTCATCGACATAGCATCTGACATAAAATTTACGGACGAAGAATAGTACAAAATCGAAATGGTCATTGATGGCTTGCAGCCCTTTAAATTGGCCGTCGAAACATTATGCAGAAAAGACTACCCTAATAACTGCAGACACAACATTTCGATTTATTTTAGAGAAACTGGAGAAGCAAGACACAGTTTTAAGCATTGAGGCGCTACGAGCACGAGTGAAAGAAAGACGTAGTGAAGTTACTCCCATGTTGATTTACTTGCAGAATCCAAAAAAGTATGACCAAGAGTTAACAACGCCTAATCCTACATTTGTAATGCCAAAAAAGAATAAGTTACGGCAAGAAATGAAAAACATTTTATGCAGAGTTATTAAAGATGAAGCTAAAAATGTATAACTTGTAGATGATGTAGATGCAGATAATAGTCAACAGTCTGAAAACTAATTTAACTTTACAAGAGGAATTAGAAATGCAGCTAAAGCAAGACAATGAAGATTACACTAAACAGACAGCAACTAGAAAAGAGAAAGACTATGAAAAAATATTAAAAAAAGAAATGGCAGCATTTGAAACTGATGGAGTAAAAGAGAAGTATTTGACTTTGTTGCACGACTATTTATTAACTATCAAACCAACAAACGTGGAGGCAGAAAGAGCCTTTTCGGCTGCTGGCTATATACAGACTATTCCCGGCTATTTCCCGATAAAGTCGGGCTGCTTTTCTACCGATGCCTCTGCATTCGCCATAAATAAAATGCATGTCAGCATATTCACGCGGTGTGTACTGAGACATCGTCTAATCTTCACTTCACTGCACGTTTGTCGAAATCGTTGAGCAAATCAAAGTCCAGATAACGTAGCCGATGTCGTAGGGATTACAAAAACCTACAAGTCCAAACAGAAGCAAATCAGAGTCCTGGAATAAAACAAGCAATTCAACGGAGGAGATACACACAGAAACTAGAAGCGCATGCGACATACGGGATCACACTGAAGCATTTTAACTGATAAGATTATTACGAATTTCTACTTGGCATAGTCTGTCTCATTTATACTTAAGAGAATAGCAATAAAAAAAAACCTAGTCATTTTTTTCACTACATGAGTAGAGTAGCGCGCTACACCGAAACGTTTCAATGAATCTTTTGTTATCTGGCCAAGTACCTACCCTTTTATTACCTAGGACACATTTCTTTACCGGTGATATGTTTGTGCATGACTCAAATAACACTCAGCTGTTAATAGTTAAGTTAAAATTTACTTCTAATTGGGTTCAAAACATTTTGCAATACCGGTGAGTTAATTAAAATGAAAAAGTATATTTTTTGAATTCGGCTCCTTCTCCGTTGAAATGACAATAACTTTTTTTTCATTACGAAATCGGTTATTATTAATACCATTTTAGAATCTGCATTTATTGGACAAGTTTTTAAAATAATGGGCACAGATAGTGTAGTACATTTTTTTTACACCATTCGCCTCCGAATTCACATGATTTGCGACAGATTAGAGTTAAAATTTGAAATAAACACATTTTTTCTTTAATATCTTTTAAGTTTCCATTAAAAAAATGATTGCATGTGATAGCACATGTATTTATCAATAATAAATAATAGAACAATAATAGAATCAATAATAGAAACAAAATAAAAAAATCATGTTATTTGTTGAAATAACAGCAAAATTAGTAACGCAAGGTATCGATTTTTCAAAATAATAATAATAATGAATAAAACAGAGACCCGTGGAAAAAAAAAATTTCAAATTCTGGTATGTGATAGCTGAATATATGGTGTATCGACCCTTTAACGTTGGACCACTATTTACGACACACCCTGTATGTAGTTCTATAAGAAGTAGATTGGGAGATAACACTATTGATGCTATTTGCTTTTTAAGATCATATTTCCAAAAAGAGAAGTGACTTATTATTTGATATTTATAAATTTCTTACATTTCTTATTGATTCTTTACTTTAGTGAGAAAAATTAAGACAATTAGTAAACTTAAATTCATATGATACTCTAAATATCTGAATGAAGAAGACTGATTATAATTACCTCAGATAAAGATTAGAAGTAATATTTTTAGTTAACTAGAGTACAAAGTACAAAATTACCAAATATTGATATTTGCTATTGTTTTTGAATTTTTTATTAATAAATAAGTAGTCAAACAGTAAAATAATTAGTCAACTAGATGTAGTAAGATATTGTTGATTTTAAAAACTTTTAATAATCATTTAATTATACCATAACAAAGAATATTTATTTTAATTTCAAAAAAAACTATAACCTTTGCGGGATCCCGCTGGATTGAAGTCAATCCAGCAAAAATCCCGCTGGATTGAAAACAGTGCTGGATTGCAATCCCTAGTTGGTATTTCCAAAGAATGTTATTTTTTAATTCAGTTGTTGCATAAACACACAAATATAAAAATAGAACACATTTTGCTATGCTTGAAAAAAATTAGATTGAACAGCACATTTTCTGAACTAGAGGATAATTTCGGAATATCATTACCTTATGCCAGTAAATTATTTTTAGGAAACATACAAATAATAAGTAGTTTTTTAAGACCATCCATTGTAAACTTAGACAAAAAATTAATAAAAAGAATCTCCCTATTGCATTTAGACATACGAGGGGCGTTCAAAGTATTCTCGGTATCTGAACTTTTTTGTTAGTAATGAGGGTAGTTTTTGTCTATGGTTCTCTTATGACATTATCCAAGGTGACAATTAAAAATTTTCGTCGGTTTATCATAATACGTTTTTTCACAATCTTGCTTCGAGTGCAACAAAATGGCAGACGCGAAAATGTTGACCAAATTCGAGCACCGCGCAGTTATTAAATTCCTGACGAAACAAGGAAAATGTCAAAAAGATATCCACGAAGAGATGGCGGCCGTTTACAAGGATTCCGCTCCTTCGTTATCCACCATTCAAAAGTGGTCAAGTGAATTTAAAAGGGGTAGAGAGAGCATTGAAGATGACCCTCGATCAGGTGGTCCCGTTTCTGCCACTACGGAAGAAACGTGAAAAAAGTCGAGAAACTTGTACTTAAAGATGCTCGGATAAAAAACAATTCTTTAGCAGAAATTACCAAGCTATCTACAGGTACCATACATTCAATACTTCATGACTTTTTGATCCTCTCAAAAGTCAGTGCAAGATGGGTGCCACGAATGCCACCGCACCACCGCAGAAACAAACGCGAGTTGAATGCTGTAAAGAGTTTTTGGAGCTTTGTGGTGAAAATCCTACCAGTGTTTTCGATCGCATCGTTACCGGCGATGAAACCTGGGTTCGTCACTACGACCCTGAGAGCAAACACGAGTCAATGCAGTGGGTCAAAAAGGGTGCAGCACCTCCGAAGAAGTTCAAAGCCACGCAATCGGTCGGAAAGCTCATGGCCACAGTATTCTGGGACTCGAAAGGGATTTTGCTTCTTGAATATACCTAAAGAGGCCAAAGTATAACCGGACTAGCTTATGCAAACACAATGCGTAATTTGAGGGAAGCAATTAAAGAAAAAAGGCGCGCCCGTTCATTCAGCGCGTGTGGCCAAGGCTGCTATTCAGGAGTGTGGTTTCCAAGAAATTAATCATCCACCGTACAGCCCAGACCTGGCACCTAGCGACTATTTTTTGTTCCCTAACCTGAAAAAAGAGCTTCGTGGAAAGCGATTTTCGGACGATGAAGAGCTCAAAGCGGCCATAAATGATCATTTTTCACAGAAGGACGAAAATTATTTTTTGGGGGGTATTGAAAAGATGATTTCGAGATCTAGTAAGTGTATTGAAATTGCAGGGGACTACATAGAAAAATAAAATTATTTCAGGTTTTTCTGTCTTTTCTTTCATATCCATACCGAGAATACTTTGAACGCCCCTCGTAACTATCATAATGTCAGCTGCATCATCGATTGTCTAGAAATCGATATACAAAAACCATCAAACCATCAGGCACTGACACGGTCCGAGTACAAAAAGGGAAATACTGTGAAGTATTTAATATCCTGCACGCCTAATGGTTTGGTTAATTATGTTTCTCAAGGGTTCAGGGGTAGAACAAGTGATGTTACCATAGTAGAAAACTGTAACTTTCTAGATGGATTACTACAACAGAGAACTTGCATCTTAGCTGACAGAGGCTTCAAGCAACTTGAACAGATACTTCATGAAAAGGGCTTGAAACTATTAAGGCCACCCAGTGTAAATGCTGGTGCAAAGTTATCAAAAACTGAAGTTCGACAAACTAAAATAATCGCTAGCTTGCGAATTCATATTGAAAGGGTAATAAGGCGATTAAGAGAATTCCATATGCTGAAGCAACAACATTCACTGATAAATACTAACATACTTCGTGTACTTGATCATGTCATTATTATTGCATGTGCTCTAATAAATTTGCAGGAGTCTCTTATTAAATCTGTGGTCATAGATCAGACAATGATAAGTACATTTTTGCTCAGTATGACTTATTAATATAGGTATAATCGCCAAAAAATGCTCTTTCATTTGGTCATATCAGGATAACTACATGCAAAATATTACTGTTGTATTGAATACTAATCAGATTATGATAACTTTTATATTTCAACTTTTGTTTTGGTCATATTGCGTTAAGTGATTTTATTAATTTAGATCTGACCGATTTTATTGATCAGAATATGACAAAAGCACACATCAACTTATGATCAAAAATTACTCGGTTAGCGGGAAACATGTCATAACGTGTCGTGTCATTATTGTTTCGCGTACCGCACATTTCGTAGTTTATTGTTAGTTTTCGTTATTTCGCCGGTAAAGGAACATTAATATAGGTTATAATTACTGTTTAAATGATGAGTGCTCGCTGTAAGAAGTTGTTGGAGTTAGCTATGAGGCAAGAAGATTCAGAGGTATGTTTATAATTATTTTTATTGTACATATTGTAATAATTGATATGACTGCTTGTGCCTAGTATATTTTATATTAAACGAACTCTGAACAAAACATAATGACCGTTAACTTACGTAGGTAATCGTTCAAAAGATAAAATACTGGCACCTAGGTCTAACGTTGTTTTTTTTTTTCATTTTAGGATTTAGCTGTGAAACAATGTATGAGAGAACGTACTCCATTAGCCAGCGCCGGCTCTAGCTCATGTAGCGCCCGGGTGCAGGGCGCCCTCTAGTAGGCGTTTTGAACTCTTTGGAGGTGTCGCGAGCGGCGCTCGGCGCCCCCTAAGACCCTGCGCCCGTGTGCACCGCACCCCCTGCACCATAGGTAAAGCCGGCACTGAATTCAGCGCTCGACAGGCGCCCCCGGGCGCGGGGCGCCAGGGGTGCACCGCACCCCTTGCACCCCCTGGTAAAGACGGCCCTGCCATTAGCTCAGAAGGATATCTTGCAATCTCTGCTCGACCCGTCAGGTAATCGAGCTTATAGTTCTGATGACGATGTGCAGGATTGTAATTGGTTCCCTGCTGGTACACACGATGAACACGTGTCATCATCGTCATCTAGCAAGACATCTACCCCTAGAAGTATTGGAAGCATTGCTGTCCCAGCATTGGTTTCTCAAACACAGGATGACGTTAGAAGAAAAAGGAAGCGTGGTGTCGGTATGATGCAAAGAAAACTCCGTAAAGAAAGAACAGAAAAAATTAAAAAGGGAAAAGAATACATAAATCAAGCTGGGAAAAAAATATTGGGTAAATCTGTAGGTGTACTAAAAGAATGCAGATTAAAATGTAAAACTAAATTTACGAATGCACAATTACAAAGAGTTTTTGCGGATTATCGCGCTATGGAAACTAGGGATATGCAACGTTTACATATACTATTAACACCGCCAATTAGAGTTAAACAGGTTGAATACAAAAAGAAAAGAGAAGTATCTGTAGAGTACTTTATTGAAAATGAAGGTAATTTAGTAAAAGTTTGTCAAAACTGTTTTCTTAACGTGTATGGTGAGAATCGTGTTTTTGTGAATGGCATAATTGACAAGAAGAAAAAGTCAGCTACAGGTATCATTGGACGGGATGAAAGAGGCAGACATGAGCCAAAAATTAAACATTCAAATGAAGCAATTGATTATGTGCGTAATCATATTTCTAATTTCCCTGCATACGAAAGCCACTATTCAAGACGACACACTACGAAAAAATACCTAGAGACTGGGTTGAATTTACAAAAAATGTATAACTTATACCTAGACCAACATACCATGGACAACATAACTACAAAAATAGTCAGCCTTTCTACATATAGTAATATTTTTAAGACATTCAATTTAAAATTTAAAAAGCCACATAACGATACTTGCCATACTTGTGATACATTTGTAGCAAAAATAAAAATTACAATAAATGACACTGAGAAAACGAGACTACATGACGAACATATCTCTCATCAGGATAAAGCAAATTTCCATTACGAATGTAAATCTTTCGATAAACAACGTGCCAAGTCATCAGGGAATACTATCGTTGTCGCTGTGTGTGATTTACAGCAGTGTCTCGCTACACCATACTTAAATAATAGTGTAGCATTTTACAAAAGGAAGCTATGGACTTTTAATTTCACAGTCAGAAATTGTAACACTGGGAAAACTACTTGTTTCATGTGGCATGAAGCTATCGCGCAACGTGGTGCTGACGAAATAGCATATTGCCTAAAAATGTTCATAATGAGTTTGCCCGAAGAAACAGAACACGTTATTATTTATTCAGATACATGTCCCGGGCAAACCCGCAACAACACATTACCTGTTGTATATAACTACATACTTACGCAGAAAGTTGGTTTGAAGACTATAGATCATAAATTTCTAGTTCCTGGTCACACACATTTAGAGTGTGATGCTGACCATGCCTCAATCGAGCGAGCCAAGAAGAAATATAATGGAAGAATTTCAATTCCAAATGACTGGTACATGCTTGTGAGAATGGTCAGCAATAAGTTCACTGTGATAGAATTGTCACAAGACGACATTTTTGCATTTTCGAGCATTCTAAAGCAGTCGCTTATAAAGAAGACCAAAGATCAGAATAACGAACCTTTTCTGTGGCGTAATATATTTTGGATACGTGTCGAGAAAGAACATCCTTGTTTCTTTTCTTTTAAGTATTCACTGCGAGTGGAAGACGAGTTTAAAATATGTGACATGAAGAGGAAAGCCAGTCAGTCGAAATAATCAGCCAATAATGGATGTTCGTAAGGCGTACAATCAGCCATTATTAATAAGTAAAGAAAAACATAAGGATATTTTATCTTTATTACAGTACATTGATCCAGTGTACCATGATTTCTATAAGAATGTAATAAAGTCTGACAACGACGTAGTAGACACATCACATATTAGTGATTATAATTCCGATTCTGAATAGAAATTATTCTATTATTAAGTCTATTATCTTATTTTTTTAATGCTGCTTCGAGCGCAATGTTATATGCCAAATATTCTGCATTGTCATTTTAAATTTAAATAAAGTATTTTTCTCATATTTGTCTTTCATTTAAGATCATAACACGATAACTACCTACTTCTTTTGATCACAGTGTGACAAGTGCAACCATTCTTTAAAAAAGAAAACAATACGTGAATACTACGCATTCCACAATGAACTTTAAGTATTTTTACAAATTAGTAACACATTTCCTTAATTTTAAAAATATTTTTTTTTCATATATCGAGTGTTTCATATTTTAATAGTGCCTTCAAGATTTCTTAATAATTTAATTGCTTGTCCCGTAAAGTAATGAAATTGCATTTATCATATTCTGACCTATGGCCACAGAAATAATGTATCTAAATAATGTAAAATCAAAAATAATAAAACAAAAAATACAGAATGTTTTTTTTATTTAATCATTATCACAGACCGGTGTTACAATACAAAACCAGAAAATAGCTAACTTTTGTATTAAGTTATTAACATAATCACTATCGTATGTCACTAGAATAATGTCTAGATTCTTTGTTTCTTCAAAGTTGCTACCAGCAACACAAAAATAGCACTTTTTTACACCAGTTGCATACATTTGCAGTTGCACCTGTGCCTTACATTTCTGTGATAACACCATTTTTTAAATAACTATCCTTAGCTTTTGCCTTGGTAGGGCATTTTATTTCAATTAACGGCATCATTCATTAAACCATCAGGAGACGCCGCAATCATGGTAATCTCTTGGCATACATGAAGCCCACATGAAGTGATTTTTTTTTCAATTTATTACCAACTGTCTTTCGGACGAATAGTAACAGGTATTTTTGCGCCCATTATATAGTAGCCACCAACGAATCATCTGGTGTATGTCAAACATTTACTTCATGTGCCTTTGAAGCTGTGATACGGAAATATCGCATCTCATACCACAAGCTGCTCATGATCTGCCTCCTTGTTACTTCTTCAATGGTACTTATCACAGCTTCAGTGAATAATGTTGCTTTCATCATGTCTACAAGCTTGTCTACATCTGCTTTAATTTCTGGGGATTGGTCCATTATAAAACAGTGCAATGAATACTGCATCACGTCACTATGTTTAAAATCATGCTGATATTTTAGCAATTCACTGTTGTCAATTTTTCTCTTTTTGGCTTCTGAAATAAATAAAGTGCTGATGTACTTGGTTTGTGAGGTACTTCTTTTTTAGATATCTGCTGCACAGTGATTTACTTCAGAGTAGTCCCTACTCTGGACAAAGTAGGCTTTTTCCAATAACACTCTACAGGGGTTCATACAGGTTCCTCAGTGCGATGATGGACCCATATCAAAAAAGCAACAGCATACTTGCATCCTCCAGCTGAAGCAACACAGTCGTGGCACTGACAGCAAATAATTTCGCTGTCATTTTCGTTTATAATCATCGTCACATTATATGCTTTGGTTCTTACTTTATGCTCTGGGTACATTTTACACTTAACTGTGCAAACCCCACGCTCCCGGTGTAGTTGGACATAGCTGATCGCATCGTCTCCATAGGATTCCATTGCAGACCTGTTTACATGAAATTTCTGAGTATTTATCAACATAACCTAAAATGAGATTTTACAAAACTTCTGAATGATCATACATAAAGGTTTGTAAATAAATAATTCCTACGTGGTACTTACACTGCTGTTTTTACATTTTTAAGTTCCGCAGCATAGTAATCAGCGTTATTCAGCGCCACCTTATGCAAACGAACGGGACGATATGTGCGCTCCCGATTGCAGAGTCCTGGCTTTCAGCTCTCGCCCCAGGACTTATGAACTCCCGACTTTCGATGGGAACCCAAAGGAGTGGTTGTCATTCAGGGCAATCTACGACCAGACTACGGAGCTGTACGGATTGTCGAGAACAGAGAACATGATGCGGCTGCGTATATCTCTCAAAGGATCTGCCAAGGAAAGGGTCGCTTCATTTCTCTTCACCGAGCGCGATCCCGATGTAATCATGAAGGCTCTCACGCGACACTTCGGACGCACCGATCAGATCTTCCTCAACCAGATCAACGCTCTCAAAGAATTGCCGCGTATCCTGAATCCGAGGGACATTATTCCATTCGCTGCCAAGGTAGAGAACATAGTAACAGTGAAAGCCCTGGATCGAGTGGAATACCTGTACAGTCCGGAACTCTCGACCGGAATCTTCGAGAAACTGAACCCCTTCGTAAAGGCGAAATGGGTAGGCTACGCCAAACACCGTAACCTACCACGAATGAATATGTGGAATCTCTCAGTTCCTGAACGACGAAGCCGACGCCGCCGAGATGTACTTGCCGCTAACGAATGAAGTCAAGAGCGTCGTGCCTACCAGACCGACATTTAGATTCCAGTGACATTAGAAGACACTTGAAAATCTTGCCCGTAACAGTGAGTGGAGCCAAAGGCAGCGTATCTACTAGACCTACGCGCTACTAGACGACGGCTCGAGCGTTTCGCTCATCGATGAAGCCCTCACTCAAAGTTGGCTCTAAAGGCCCAACAACCACCATGGAGCTAAACACATTGCATGGTACGACGGTAACGAAGGTGTCAATGGCCGTTCAAGTCAGAGTCAAAGGACAAGGAAAGGCAACGTACACACTCCAGCAAGTGAGGACCATGAAGAGCCTCGACCTGCTGGCGCAAGCAGTAGATATTTACACCTTCAAATAAACTTTCCGTGAAAACAGAGATAATTTTTTTATTTCTAACAAAACGGCAGCCACATCACATTATGACATTACTTTTGCCTATATGGAGTATTATGGACTGAGTATAAGATGGACAGATTTACGTAAATTAGTTTACAAGTATGCCGATCGTAATAATATCAAAAATTATTTTGATGATAGCAGTAAAACGGCAGGATTAGACTGGGTGCAAGGTTTTATGAGACGCAACCCTTGTGTTGCTGTACACGCTGACTTCAGATTCCTTACCCACGGTTGGCCAATTTAAAGAATTCCTAACTAGTAAGTATCGTGCCTTGGAATTTATTGAACCTAAACATATCAACAAACCACCCACGACGTCTCATGCAAAGCATACTGGTTATAATCAAAACCATACTAAGGCTTTTCACGCGACTGATGTCTCTGAAATTAGCTGTGTTTTGTGGTGAGAAACATAAACTATGTTTTTGTAAGAAGTTTGCAAATCAGGATTACGAAAAAGGACGTGAATTTGTCACTAATAATAGGATGTGCTTTAATTGTTTAGGAAGTAATCTTGTCAAACCCCCATCAATTGTAAAGTTTGTAAGAAAAGGCATCACTCCTTACTTCATCCGAAGGGTGTTCCCGTTAACTTCAACAACACTAACTCCAAAAACGGCTGAATAAATGAAGAATTATTTGTCGACCGACTCAAACATTTTGTAGCATATGCCAAGCCGACGCAAGAATCTCCCGTACTGTTAATACTTGACAACCATAGCAGCCACATCTCGCTTCAAGATTCGCCAAATGTTTATACAGAGCAAGACTTCTTGGTAGCATCGCTGATGGTTCAAGACTCGGATCAACCTCCTCAAAACAAAGATCAAAATGATGTGATTATGAATCGAGGATGTAATATAGTGCAATCTATTCCTCTTACCTAAATAGGAGGATGGCAATAGACGGGGGCACTATTCCCGTAGCCGGTGAACTATGGTGTCTTGAAGGATCCAAGTGTGGCATTGGTCGTAACTAGACTCACATTAGATCAGTCAAAATTAAACATGGCAATTATGAGACTCGTTTGACGTCAAAAGCGGTAATCTATACCTAGCCTAGGTTCAAATACGGAATTCTTGAAAATCAAACGTCTTCTTACACTCCTAAACCTCATTTGATGCTGGGATTGTCGTGGGATGGTGGGATGGGATGGTTTGTGGGAAGCGGGTATAAAGTCCACGAAATATCACATTAAGAGTGATTGGCGACTATGACTAACCTATGAAGAACTGTCAACATTGCTCAACCAAATAGAGGCGTGCCTGAATTCGCGGCCTATATCAGTGATGCATAATGACCCAGAACAGCCAAATCCGTTAACACCGGGTAATTTTTTAATAGGAGAGCCTCTGGTTACAGTCCCATAAATAAACTATGAGTGCTCAAATGTAGGCACATTAAAGCGATGGCAGTTAACACAGCAAATGCTTCAGAACTTCTGGCGAAGAGTATTTACCCATTATTTGCACCAGTATAAGTGGGTTCATAAAGTCCCGGAACCTAGAGTTGAGGACGTTGTTTTGGTGAAAGAGGATGACATGCCTCCAACTAAGTGGCTTTTCGGCAGAATTACAAAAACACCCTGGCCCTGATTTGTTAACCAGAGTTGTAACCATAAAATGTAAAAATACGTTAATAAAATGTCCAACTTCAAAACTTACTGTTTTGCCAGCGACTGATTATTTAAGATTGTTAATTGTTCATAATTGAATCAGTTGTTGTATGTTTGGTGGAATGTAATGTTACCACAACGCCATTTGATTTTGTTTTGTACCTTTTAGTGTCCCTTGGCCACTCCATGGTGGGCGGCTATGATGAAAGACATATTGTCCTTAGTGGGTGGTATGTTGAAGATTGTTTTAATGTAGTTTAGTTTGTGTCAAGGCCAACAGATGGCGCTGTATCGGTTCTACATCGCTATGGTTGTATTCCGTTGTAAACCTTAAATGGTGAATTTTGGTTTGTTGGGTGACCTTGCCAGTGGAGTGATAAAATAAAAGGATATATAGTCACACTTGGTTCTTTTGGATATCTGAGTGCAGTCGTGTACAATCGATAAAATGTTATTATAGGTATGTTATATATGTTACGGGTAATGCCAGAAGAACGAGTAAACCTAGGTTTCGTACCATTTCTCAGTTGTTGGAATCTGCAAGTATTCATCTTTCAGTGTATTCCACAAAATATTGCATGTCTCGCTTACTTTGAATTCAATTTGAAGAGACTAAACCGTTTTGTCAAACTAAAAGGTTTTCAGCTTTTCAGTCATTTCCGAATTCCAAGCTTTTTACAGAGCAACGATTGGATGGTGAAGGTAGATCTGAGCCAGGCATATTTTCACCTTCCCATAGCCGAAGAACACAGGCGATTTCTGAGACTCAGCTACAAAGGCCAACTTCTACAAATGACGTGCCTTCCCTTCGGCCTTTCATCAGCGCCACGAACGTTCACATCCTTGACGAACTGGGTAGCCGAGTTCCTGAGAAGGCGAAATATGAGGTGCGTGGTATACCTAGACGATTTTTTAGTAGTGAATCAGTCCTGTCAAGTTTTACGCGAACACATTACATTTATGGTGAACCTAATGAGACACCTCGGCTGGACTATCAATATGGACAAGTCTGTACTGGTTCCGACACAACGCCTGGAGTTTCTGGGTGTTACATGGGACACCAAACTCAACACGAAGTCCCTGTCGAAACCGAAGTGCGAAACGCTACGCAAAGCACTTCTCAGTCAGATGTCCAGAGGCAGTTGGTCCCTCAGACAGGCCCAGTCCCTTCTGGGGAGACTCAACTTCGCCTCTTTTGTAATACGCAGAGGGAGGTTACATTGTCGAACCCTGCAATTTCACAATCGATACCTTCCCACGGAACACCCCTACAAACAAGTGAAATTGCCACAACCGGTACTCTCCGAAATGCGATGGTGGTTAAAGGCAGCACAGGGCTCACTTCCTATACATACAAACTCGATCTCTCATCTGCTCACGACGGATGCATCGGATTTCGGCTGGGGAGCTCAGCTGGGCGACACGAAAATGTCAGGACAGTGGACAAAACGGCAACAGTCATGGCATGTCAATCTCAAAGAGCTGTTTGCTGTCTACGCGGCAATACAACAAGAGAACAGCCTGCTTCACAATGCTCACATTTTACTGCAAACAGACAACCGAACAGTCGTAGCTTACATAAACAAGGAAGGCGGAACGAAATCGAAGAAGCTTCTGAACCTCACACGGCAACTATTGAAGGTGATGGACCACTTAAATCTACAACTGACGGCTCAGTACTTTCCGGGCCGATTCAATTGCGAAGTAGATGCCCTATCACGCGGCAAGGTCTGCCCCGAGTGGCACCTACTCTCTACAGCAACGGACAACATATTCAAGATGTGGGGCACACCGCAAGTAGACTTATTTGCGTCGGAAACAGCTCACGTAGTAATGAGGTATGTATCGCTGGACACGCAAGACCAGCAGGCTCTGTTTCACAACGCATTCCTTCACCAGTGGGACTACGAACTTGCGTGGCTATTTCCTCCACCGAACCTAATACCCCAAGTATTGTCTCACCTGAACACAGCGAACGGTCAGTACATCTTGATCGCTACGAAGTGGAAGATAGTATTTTGGCAAGCAGACCTACAAGCCCGGACCATTCAAGAACCTTATCACATCCCGCTCCTTCCACAAGTTCTGATCGACACGAAAACCGGAATGCACCCGCCAGAGATTCAAGACATTCATTTGGAAGCCTGGCTGATTTTGGGTGGACAGACGAAATCAAAGAATGGTCAGTAGAAGAAAGATCACTGTTATTGTCAAGTTGGCGGCGATCTACAATAAACACCTACATGCCAGCATGGAACAAATGGAAGGTATGGTGCTCCTCTAACAATTCTTCTTACAGAGATCCGAGTCCAGAACAAGTTGCTCGTTACCTGGCGTATTTACACAACAGCGAAGGTCTGGCTTATCGAACTATACTAGTCCATAAATCTGTTATTTCTACTTTTACCAAATTATCAGGTAATACTACATTGGCATCTAACTTTCTTATTAAACATATTTTAAAAGCTATTTCAGTTGCAAAGGACAAGAAAATGAAACCACCTATTTGGAATGTAAAGAATGTATTACAATACTTAGAAAATAATACACCAGATGAAAATAATTTGTACCAAGTATCCAGACGTGCCGCTATATTACTTTTGCTAGCGGCAGGACGACGAGTACACGACCTGACACTGCTGAGGATCAATGCCGACCAATATATAGATGAGGGCAATTCTATTGTCATGTGGCCTTGTTTTGGATCGAAGACGGATGACGCTAACAACAGGCAATCTGGATGGAAACTAAAAGCACATCCGAACAAAAATCTCGACTGTGTATTTTGGACTCGTCAATTAATCGGTACTTCACAAGATCGTCGGAAATCAGGTATGCTGTCAGAACTTTTTATAACTGCTAGAGGTGATCCAAAACCAGCTTCTAGAACTGTAATCAGTGGTTGGATCAAATCTGTTCTAAAGGACGCGGGTGTCGATGCCACGCCAGGCTCAGTACGCTCTGCCGTAGCCTCTCTCAATTGGCTAGAAAAGTTTCCTATTGATCAGATTCTTCAGACTGGAAATTGGCGGCAAGAACATACTTTTAGAACATACTATCAAAGAGAGCTAGCGAATCAATCCAGAAATAATGATTTTACGACGTCAGTTTCCTTGTCAAATTTCTTTGAACCTGTGCGATAACAATGATTTGGTTAATTTGATGATTAAAACTGTATGATTCATATATAACATTGAATAAATATTGTTTACTTTTAATAACTTATTATAATTTATTTTTTTATTTTACATAACACATTATAGCATCTACATAATTATTGTAATAATTATGGGCATACCAGGAGATAACAAACATATCACTCAAGATGGATTCCGGATATCGTCACGGAACAAATAATAGAGAGTTTTAACTAACAATAAAACTTACCTATTATTTTTCCAACGATATCCGGAATCCAGGTAATACCTACCTGGTACATCGTGAGTAAGTATAATGAGGTAAAAGCCGAGCGCCATGCGGGTCGCCGCCATCTTAAACGATAAAACGAGGCGACAGTGGCGCCGGAAGTCGAAGAGGGGAAGTTGCTAGGACGAAAAACGTGAAAAAGACAGGAGCTTGACTCAAGATGGATTCCGGATATCGTTGGAAAAATAATAGGTAAGTTTTATTGTTAGTTAAAACTCTCTATTTTTTTGTTTCAGTCAAAACAGTAAAAGCAAGATGGAAAAACCTGCGAGCATATTTTTTTAAAGAACATCGAAAAGCCGAAGAGTGGTGATGGGTTTGATGAAATATGTACCAGTACGTGGCAGTATTATAATCAATTATTATTGTTTTTAAAGAATTACTCTGCGATCTCAGAGAGATTCAAATTTAAGTGGTAATGACTGTTGCCGCTTAAGGCAACTTATAAATTAATTGTTTATCAAATAATTAAATTGTAACTTCATATTAATTTTCTATCCGTTAAATATATCTAAAAATTGTCTATTATAATATTGTCTATCGTATGGTCTATAATTATTGTCTATTCTTTGTTGTCTATTGTATAGTCTATGCTTCTTTTTTTTTATTTTTTTTTATTCTCTGCAACTCGCAACATTGACATTAAATTTGACAGCGACCAATTTTTGTAAAAACTATAACTGCGAATATAATTGTACAACAAATTCAACTTTGAGTTTTAATAATAGTAAGGCTCCATTGTGTAACCAAATACATAAATTGGTGGCCCATGAGGGGAACCTTCAACCTTCAACAATAATTGCATGAAATCGCAAAACATCGCAACTCGTTCCGGCTTCGCCAAGTGGTACCGGGTGCGTATGCAGTAAGGCCCGAAGACAAAGAGGAGAATCAACTAATCAAGGCTGAAGTAAAACTCATCTGGGCTTCGTCGAGGCTCGAGGCGTGGTATATCTAAAGTACTAACTCGCGCGGCGCAGTCTGCAAAGATAAGTGTCCATCCTTTGTTCCTCCTAATCTAATACCTATCCCTTTTGTCAAAATTGTGAACAAATTTTCTCTTTGGAAGCTTAAAATTACATAATTACATTATTAATATCACTCCATGTGCGCAAATTGTTTAAATTAATTTTCAAAATAGCTTAAATTACATTAAATAAGTGCTCAACTAAGTGTTTTAACCAACAAGTACCGAGCATCTTATCTTATTTTCCCTTAAATCTACATTCTTAATTCTAATTAATTAAATAAATGGTGGCCCATGCTTAAAACAGTTAATAAATATTATTAAAGTACCTACATTTCTTTTTTAAATAAAATCATTAAAAGGAAGGTTACATTTCTCTTTTAATTATCGATATTAAATAAAATTAGCCTTGTTCATTGCATTAAAGTAAAATATTTAAACGGAAATTCCAGGGTTATTCTGCCGGCGCGCACCCTGCTCAGCCGGCGCGTTGCTTAACAACTAGTTTACGTTGTCAACGGGTTAATTAGCTGTCCTGCCACTTTCCCAGTGACCTATTAAGGAACGTGAGAATACTTTTTCTTTATTGTATTTTCTCAACTATTTATTGGAATTCAGCGTGCATTCATAATGTCTAAGACCGATAAGCCATCAAGTTTCACTCATCAAGAACGATTAATTAATTTAGTAACAATGAGAAGTTCCATTAGGGGACAAATAACCAAATTTAAAAATTATTTAACTACATTTAGTTCGCAAGAGGAAATTACAAATATATCTCTTGCCGAGTTAAGCTTAAAACTAAGCAAATTTGAAAGTTTATCGTCGAAGTTTGATGAGTTGCAGGGTGAGATAGAGATATTGAATTCTGAAAACTTAGCTACAGAGCTTGATGAGCGTGAGATAACAGAGAACAACATAATTTCAAATATTGCAATAGCTAAATCCATAATTGACAAACAACACAATTTCGAGACCGAGCGACGGAACTCGATCGCAGTCGAGGCTCAATGTTCTCACGATCATCGGGATCTGGGGTTTAGGTTACCTCAAGTTCAGATTTCTAAATTTGATGGTGCATATTTCCGCTGGCTTGAATTTCGTGATACTTTTGAAAATTTAATTCACAACAATGATCGTATAAAACCTATACATACATTTCATTATCTTATATCTTATCTGGAAGGAGATGCAGCTAGGATTATATCCAACCTGGAAGTATCTTCGATTAACTACGCGAAGGCCTGGCAGCTTCTCGGAGATCGTTATGACAACAAAAGATTGTTGACTAATCACCATTTAAGTTCATTGTTTAATATACAAGCTCACACCCGAGAGTCTGAAAGGTCTTTGCGGTTTTTGGTTGATCATGTAACTAAGAACTTACGTGCCTTGGCTAGCTTAGGCCAGTCTACTGATGGATGGGATGTCTTGATAATTTTTATGTTGTCGTCTAAACTTGACAGCCGGACTCTGATGAAATGGGAGGAGTACCGTAACACTCTCGATGATGTCCCGACTTTGGATCAATTTCATAAATTTTTAATTGTTCGCGCTGATGTTCTAGAGGCACTCAACCGTAATAAATGCGATAGTAATTCCAAATACTTATCTGTAATGTCACGGCCAGCGCCCGCTGCACCTACCTCCAGTAGTAGCAATAATAACAAACATGAACGAAATAATCACACAAAATCATTCGTGAGTGTTAATAAAAAAATGAAAGGCTTATCCACTTCAAAACAATTAATCATTAACTTTTGTGTGCATCATATGCAGCGAAAATCACAAGGTTTTTGAATGTCCTAAGTTTATTAATAAAGGCATCCAAGAAAGGTTAGCAGACGTGGCTAAGTATAAATTGTGTGCCAATTGCCTCAGGCAAGGGCATCCAGTAAGCGAATGCCGCTTCGGCCCGTGCCGGGAGTGTAAGCAGAGGCACAATAGTTTGTTGCATGATTCGAAACAGAGTGTAGTCAATAATTCAGCTGTTATAAGCTCAGTCTCGTCTGCGGTTAATGTTTCCAAAGGTTCCAATCGGGTACTTCTCTCCACAGCGGTTATCGAAGTAGTGAACCCTAACACTAATAAAAAGGAAAAGGTCCGTGCCCTTTTAGACTGCGGTAGCGAGTCCTCGTTTATCACTAAAGCGTTAAAGGAAAGACTGTCATTAAAATCGCACCCAATTGACTGTCTAAACGTCATAGGTGTCGGTAACAGTCACAACAATAACATATTCGAAAAGATGTACCGCCAGGTTCAAGTGAACAATGAAGACCGTGACTTGCAACTCGTCATATGGAGAGGAGATGAGTCTGAGCCCCTTAAAACTCTGCGATTAAGTACTCTTACTTACGGCACCGCAAGTGGGAGTTATTTAAGCACTCGCTGTCTGTCGCAGCTCGGGGAGGAGCAGCGCGATCCTCTCATAAAAACGATAATACAAAAAGATTTTTATGTAGATGACCTTATTACAGGATCTAATGACGAAAACGAATTGCGGTACATACAAAAGTCGGTCGCGGAGGCTTTGAGATTAGGATGTTTCAATTTGCGAAAATATAAAAGTAACTTACCTACTTTGTTCGAGGATTCAAGCATAAATATTCATGGAAATTTAACTATAAGTGAGTCCTCGAGCACACTCGGACTGGGGTGGAGTCCTATACATGACACATTTAATTTTCCTATAAAAACTCCCCTTCCCGTTCAAAAAATTACTAAGAGGTACATAATGTCAAATTCATTCAAAATTTTTGACCCCTTGGGTTTAGTTAGCCCTTGTATAATCAAAGCTAAAATTCTTTTACAAAAGCTGTGGAAGGAGGGACTTGATTGGGACGAAGCAGTCCCAGATATCTTTAAAGAAGAGTGGGATAAATTTGTTGACAACTTACCTTTTATTCAAGGGTTAAATGTAGTTAGGCCAGTTATATGTGACTCACCTAAATCAATTGAAATGCATGTTTTCAGTGACGCCTCACAAGTCGCCTACGGCAGTTGCGTTTATATGAGGTCTGTTGCTCTAAACGGTGACGTCACTGTAAGACTTTTATGTAGTAAATCTAAAATCTCACCTGTGAAGCCCACGACGGTGGTACGTCTCGAGCTCTGTGCCGCACTGCTAGCTGCGAGGCTCAGCAAGGCTGTACTGGACTCGCTGCGTTACAAACCTGGTCGTGTGCTTTACTGGTCTGACTCGAGCATAGTTCTGGCATGGCTGAAAAATAATATAACACAGTTAAAATCATTTGTGGCAAATCGTGTCACAGAAATATTAGAAATAACTTACCCATCAACCTGGCGGTACGTACCCACTGCTGAAAATCCGGCTGATCTGGTTTCCCGTGGCGTAGATGCTTGTAGCCTGCAGTCCCTGGATCTGTGGTGGTGCGGACCTAAATTTTTAGGTAAACACGAACATCATTGGCCCGTGTTAAAATGCAATAAAAACATTGAAATTCCTGAAATAAAATCAAAAATTACAACTATTGCGGAACCATTAATTAATTTTGAAAGTTACTCTTCACTTAATCGAATTCAGCGTTCATTTGCTTATGCCCATAGGTTCATTTATAATTTGAGAAACACCAAAAATAAACGGCTGGGAACCTTAACCGTAGATGAGCTGACCCATTCATTCAACGGGCTATGTGTAATAGCTCAGGTCGATTCTTTCCCCACTGAGTACGAAACTCTTAGTAAAAATAAACTGTTGAGTCCCAAGTCTAAAATATTATCGCTGTCGCCTTTTTTGAGCGAGAACTTGATCCGAGTCGGTGGCAGAATTGATGCTTCTAATTATTCGTATGAAAAGAAACACCCAATTTTACTCCATGCGTCCCATCGACTTACTAAAATTATATTTATTCACGAGCATAACAAAAACATGCACGCGCCACCTCAATTATTGTTATCCCTGGTCAAGGAACGAGTGTGGCCTATAAATGGAAGGCGACTCGCTCGGCGCACGGTAGAAAACTGCGCTCGCTGTCGACGCGTTAGCGGCAAAACTTTGTGTCCTTTGATGGGTAATCTCCCGGCTCAGAGAATTAATCCAGATTTTCCATTTATCTCCGTCGGTCTGGACTTCGCCGGTCCTTTTCAAATATTAAACCGTAAAGGTCGTGGTAGTAAACTTATAAAATGTTACCTTTGTTTATTTGTCTGCTTACGGTTCAAATGCGTTCACTTGGAAGCCGTAAGCGACTTAACTAAAAATGCATTCCTAATGACTCTCAGAAGGTTCATTGCACGAAGAGGTAAGCCAGCGGAAATATTCTGCGACAATGGTAGAAATTTTGTCGCTGCTGCCAAGGAGTTAGGTCAATTTTTAAAATCAAACCAGGAATCTCTGTCTGACTTTGCAACTCAAGAATCCATTAAATTTGTATTCTCACCAAGTCGAGCGCCACATTTCGGTGGAATCTGGGAGAGTGGCATCAAATCTGCTAAACATCATTTAAAACGTGTCATGGGTAACAGCCATGTCACTTTCGAAGAACTCTTAACTTTATTTGCGCAAGTGGAGGCGATCATAGATGAGACACCGTCAGAGGAATTCTGTTCAGTCCAATTCAAGTCACGCAAGTTGTAGTAAAGCATCACAAAGTTGTAGTCAAGCATCACAAAAAAAGAAAAAAAGATCGCCATCAAGGATATTGGGACGAAAATATGTTGGGAGACTACTGCTGGTCTATTTTAAGAGAAACCGATTCTGAAACCTATAAAAAAAGTCCAAAATTAGTCATTTTTAGTTTATTTCTTATGGTTTTAGTCCATTTTCTTATTTTTTTTTCTTTAATAAATAATTCTGAATGTGGACGTGATGGAATTTTTTAAATATTTTTCCTAGACTACCTCTAAAGGTAAACCTACTACCTACTGACATAACGGAACATGGCACACAAAGTAATCCGAAAGATCAAACGTCTAAAGTCGTTTATGACGACCCGTTTTTGGATGATGATTTTACAGATTTCTTTACTAATGATGTCATAAGTACAAGAAGTCATGATGGAGGCTATGGTTTTAAACTAACAGAACATAAGTTAGTGGATGTGAAGAACCTAGAGTTACAACTTTCCATTATTAATACGGATGTCCACCTAAGAGGAGGCGGTGATGCAAACCCCTCTATGTCCGAATCACCTAGGCAGCTAGGCACTAAGGAAGATCTTGAGCAGATTACTTGTCGTCTACGACAGTATACATCTGTAGATAATTTTGACCTACGTGTTCCAGGCGTACGCCATAAACAGGTTGAACAACTGGATAGACTTAAACGCTTGTACCTAAGGAAGTTAAGCTTCTACTTCGATGAAGATTCATATCTCATACGGAATTGGGAAGTTGCAGCAATGCGACATAATAGCGTTATAGTGGATAAGATCAGTACACTTCGAAGCAGGGAAAAGGTTTCAATCATAACCTTGACAATTCACACAGATTGGCTACGGACAGCCCTAGAGTACATTCGAGACCTAAAGGTTTCAGTTGGAACAGAGGTTGAAGTCAATAGCGATACATCTGCATATGGATTGGACTTAGCTGGAGTATATGCACTGGAAGATTTGACAGGCTCAGGACCACGACTAGTAAGGAACATCGCTTTGAGCGTATTTTCTACGAACGTAGTTGAACGAGCAGAGAGCAAATTGGAATTAGTGCTACAACGTAATGCTCATAAGCACTTCTCGGCTGACAAGATATGTCAAACGATGTTACGAATTTGCCGTGCGGCGAATTTGAACTCAGACGAATTTCATGGATTCATGAGACATCTTAGAGACACCAATCTACCTACATGTCCATGTGGGAATAAGGGGTCCAGTCAAGATGCATGGCCTGCACACGGTTGCAGATACGAAGCATGGATGATCCGTCTTGGGATCGCAGAGACAATTGGATACAATTGGTTGATGACCTACCATCTTTGGAGCCTAAGCCAACCTCACCTGCTAGTGAGTGGTGCACCCTGCTATTAACTAACTTTTACGGTGGGAGGGTTACTCCGTCGGCAAAGCTATCACCCTTCCATCTAAATGGATAGATAAAATTCAACAACTTTCAGCTGGGGTATAAAAACCTTGTAAACTAGTGTTATCATTATACATATCACAACATTCAAACTAGATTTAGAAACGCGCAAACAATGGGAACTCCATATTTCAAATGGTTCCGATGCGAATGAATTTAGATCAACTTAAGGGTTTCATGGAAAGTCGCCTTCGTGCTTTAGAATTTGTAGATGCGAAAATACATTCAATGCAACAGAACAGTGCGAATCCTTACGCGAAGCCGAAGGCTTTCTGGTTGCTAATGTCACATGTATGCGGTGTGAGTTCTGCTCCGAGAATCACAAATTTTACTTTTGTAAGAAATTTGCCAAGCAGAAATGTGCACAGAGACGTAATTTTGTAGCCAAAAATTCCATCTGCTTTAATTGTTTAGGCAGTAATCACTCTCTTTTACACTCGGAGGACAACAATTTAGGGTCACCTACCATCTTTGGAGCCTAAGCCAACCTCACCTGCTAGTGAGTGGTGCACCCTGCTATTAACTAACTTTTACGGTGGGAGGGTTACTCCGTCGGCAAAGCTATCACCCTTCCGTCGGAGTCCGCCGCCATAATGGTGCCATATTAGCCGCGAGGCCCGCATCGTGTTCCGGCGATGCGCGGAAGAAGCCGTCCCGAGAGAGATTGTTGCGTGTGGAAAGGAGGACCAGCGGTTGCGGGGGATTACAGGCGCATAGGCGTGACGTGGTGACGCGGGGATCAGGGAGACTCGGTGAAACGGTTGTCCGGTGGCCGCCCGCGGGTTGTTGGGGGCCCGAGCCCGGGGATCTCTCTTTAATCTCCACCTCGAGAGGCTGCCCCGCCGTACGCGAGTCCCTTGGGTTAGCAGTTGGGCCGGAGGAGACCGGAGTGGAACCCGACTGCTACCGTCCGGGGGGGACCGGGGGCCCTTCCGTACCTCGCGCCAGCAAATCACACAACCTTTGTGACCTAGTTTTTCTCTGCTCCGTGCTTTGTCCTTTGATCCACATGCAAGCATCTCTCTCTCCGGCCCCCCTTTTTTTCCCCTATTCACACTTATTTACAATGGCCAAGAAAAAGAAAGAGTACAATGTTCACTCAGCGGCCCATCCTTTAAGTTCCACATTTCAAGTGGACTTTGACAACAGCAGAGGGATATGCATAGTAACATCGACGCCGTCCACTACCACCTTGAGACGGCAAAGCCGGCCTTACTTTTCTTGACCGAGACACAGATATCCTGCCCGGCCGATACATCGTATCTTCATTAGCCCGGCTACAAACTGGATCACTGTTTTGTGCGACGTGCTGTGGTATGCATGTAGGTCCGGGAGGATATTTGTTGCTGCCGCCTCAGCCATTTCAAAGACGGGGACCTGTCGATTCTCTGGGCGCGTATTGACTATGGAGGTTCCACTAAAGTCTACGCTTGCCTTTACAGGTCCCACAGCGGTGATACAGAGACGACTCACTTTTTTGAGCGCCCACAAGAGACGCCTGATAGCATGCTTGAGCAGTTCCCTTGCGCGGAAGTGGTAGTCCTCGGTGATTTCAACGCTCACCATGAAGAGTGGTTGGGATCCAGAACTATCGACCGCGCAGGGAGAGCAACCTACAACTTTGCCCTAGCCTATGGTTTCTCGTAGTTGGTGTCCTCACCCACGAGGATACCTGATATCGAGAGCCATACTCTCTCCTTACTGGACCTCCTGCTGACTACGCAGCCGAATGACTCCACAATGTTGTTGTTGATGCTACAATATACTGCGAGAGCTGTGAATAGGATTTTGCAAGGTCGGCGGCGCGACCGCATACCCCCTGGTGTTGCAGTTGTCCATGGGCGGCGGTAACACTTACCATCACGTGGGACAGCTTGCTCGTCCGCCCACTAGTAAATAAAAAATAATAACTACTAATAGTACAACAGACAAAGAGCCTATTGAATAGGCTCTATTCAAAGTACTCGCTCGGCAACTAGTGCAGCCCCAATAGTCTCATGTCTGTCGACTCAGAAGGTCTCTGAAAACGCACATGTGTTACTAGCCACTGTAGTGAACGCCGAGTCTGAATCTGGGGGAAACAATGTCGTGAGAGCTTTATTAGACCAATTGTTGGATCCTGTCTGGAACGGTGCACAATCGCAACGAAAACCCCGCTCGACTACATTCAAAAATTAAAACGAGAAGAAATTAAATTAACCCTCAAAAAGGCAGATTTGATCCAACTTTTAACGAGTAGTATGAAGAAGCACTAGTTGCTCCACACAGCTCAACAGCTGCTCCGAAATCCGATTTAATGTGAATGTAAGTGTGCTTTTAAGACCATGCCACAGCAGTTTAATTTATGACTGTTCAAAAAATCCGAGTACAGAATCCGCTTTCTCGGATTCAGTTACCTCAAAATAAAAATAAAACTAATAAAATAGCTCCAGTAGTTGCTGAGATATTTAAATTAAAGATTTCATCGTTGCGCTATTGCATATACAGGGTGTGTCGTAAATAGTGGTCCAACGTTAAAGGGTCGATACACCATATATTCAGCTTCACTTCACTTCATTCCTAATCTTCCTAATCTTCACTTCACTGCACGTTTGTCGAAATCGTTGAGCAAATCAAAGTCCAGATAACGTAGCCGATGTCGTAGGGATTACAAAAACCTACAAGTCCAAACAGAAGCAAATCAGAGTCCTGGAATAAAACAAGCAATTCAACGGAAGAGATACACACAGAAACTAGAAGCGCATGCGACATACGGGATCACACTGAAGTATTTTAACTGATAAGATTATTACGAATTTCTACTTGGCATAGTCTGTCTCATTTATACTTAAGAGAATAGCAATAAAAAAAAACCTAGTCATTTTTTTCACTACATGAGTAGAGTAGCGCGCTACACCGAAACGTTTCAATGAATCTTTTGTTATCTGGCCAAGTACCTACCCTTTTATTACCTAGGACACATTTCTTTACCGGTGATATGTTTGTGCATGACTCAAATAACACTCAGCTGTTAATAGTTAAGTTAAAATTTACTTCTAATTGGGTTCAAAACATTTTGCAATACCGGTGAGTTAATTAAAATGAAAAAGTATATTTTTTGAATTCGGCTCCTTCTTCGTTGAAATGGCAATAACTTTTTTTTCATTACGAAATCGGTTATTATTAATACTATTTTAGAATCTGCATTTATTGGACAAGTTTTTAAAATAATGGGCACAGATAGTGTAGTACATTTTTTTTACACCATTCGCCTCCGAATTCACATGATTTGCGACAGATTAGAGTTAAAATTTGAAATAAACACATTTTTTCTTTAATATCTTTTAAGTTTCCATTAAAAAAATGATTGCATGTGATAGCACATGTATTTATCAATAATAAACAAGAAACAAAATAAAAAAATAATGTTATTTGTTGAAATAACAGCCAAATTAGTAACGCAAGGTATCGATTTTTCAAAATAATAATAATAATGAATAAAACAGACCCGTGGAAAAAAAAAATTTCAAATTCTGGTATGTGATAGCTGAATATATGGTGTATCGACCCTTTAACGTTGGACCACTATTTACGACACACCCTGTATACTAGGGTGGAGCGATTTTATTTTTTATTTATTTTTGCTTCAGCATACCTGTTAAAAGTTGCTATTATAGGTCATAACTAAACACAATAAAACTCAATTTGCTTACGCTATGTTTAGAGGTGCCCCCATCATCATAAATTTTTGAATAATTTAACCAAATCTCATGAAATCGCAAACATTCTATAAACGCTGAACCACATCCTAAGCGATGCTTTATTAGTATAAAATAAACAAAATTGAACTTGAAACGTACGTGTTCTGATCGGTAGGTAAACGGGGTGCGGGGGAGGGGTATTTTACATTTCGCTCTCTCACACCAACGGAATGACATTTAGTCAACTCGCGCGCGTACAAGAGTTCACTTTTTTGTCGTGCACCTAAGTACTTGACGCATCGAAATATACCCCTGGGAACGAGATATTTAAAGTAAGTAATATTTTTCATCTTTATTACTCGCAGTTTTGTTCATAACTTTTGTACTATTGTTTATATTCTTTGTCTTGATTACAGAAATATGTCTCAAGTTAAAACACGACAAATGACGAGCTGTCCTGTGTTTGGTTTGCCAGAAAAGTTACCTGTTTCTCAGTTACCAACTTATAACGACGTAATGAAAAATTATCTTTTTATCAAACATGAATTAAAGCCCGATAAAACAACAAAAGAGCCAACAGTTCATGAAATATCCGAAATATTGGCTCAAGAAGTTTTAGAAATATGGCAAAAATCGTCGCTGCCAACTGTAAGTGTAAAAAGAATTCTACAATTGATTCGCTCTTATCACGACAAATACAGACGCTTAATGAAACCATATAAAGGCCGTCAAACGAACATTAAATACCAAGAAAACATTAATAAATTTATATCAGAATCCCATAGCTTGTTTGATATTTGCAGCTGCAAATGCAAAGTTATCTCGAATTGTAACTGTGTTAAAGGTAGTAGTGTTCCCAAGGAGGAAGTAAATTTCTTACTAGATCAAAGAACGAGCAGAAAAATGATGATAGGCGGTGTGGATGTGGTTGCAACTGTAAAAAATAAGAAAAAACAAGAGAGAAATGAAAAAAGTTTATCGCGTAACAGAGAGGTAAACTATTTTGATAAACCTTGTTGTTCTCGTTCTTTGACTGATAACTTGCCAAGCGAAAGCAGCAGCTCATGCGATAGTTTACTTGTGCCATCTTCTAGTCCTCAGTATGAAAACCCGGAACAGTTGAAACACAAAGCTTCGCCACCTCAAAAAAAAAAGAGACTGAATTTACCATCTTTAGCTCTTGCCTGTGATCGTACTGGAGTTTCGGATAGAGCCGCTGCCATTATAGCTTCTTCTGTCTTAAAGGATGTTGGCATTATTTCATCTAACGATCCAAGTCTTGTTATTGATCGTTCAAAGTTGCGCCGTGAACGAACTAAAGTCAGATCAACTTTACAAGAATCTGACTGCAAGAAAATTATTCGTGGTATGTATTTTGATGGGAGAAAAGATAAAACTTTGGTTCGTATTGAGAAAGAAGGGAAATTTTACAGAAAACGGGTCATAGAAGATCATTATGTGATATTATCGGAACCAGGAAGCAACTATTTTGGGCACGTCACGTGTGAGTCGGGAACTGCTAAAGGTATAAAAGATACTATGATAAATCACTTGAAATCTAAGTCCGTAAAACTGAGTGAAATAGCTGTAATTGGCTGCGATGGAACAGTGGTGAATACAGGTTTCAAAGGTGGTGTTATTCGTCTGATGGAAGAAGAACTGCAGTGGTTTATTTGCCAATTACATTCTAACGAATTACCACTGCGACATTTGTTGTTACATTTAGATGGCAAAACTACAGGGCCCAAATGCTTTTCCGGTGCCATCGGATCTCAACTACAAAATTGTCATACAATGCCGATAGTCAAATTCACCGTTATACCCACAATATTACCTGCAATTACAAAGAGAGACCTGAGTACCGACCAAAAATATCTTTATGATGTAATGACTGCTATCAGTACTGGTATATTTCCTTCTGATTTAGCTAATATGGAAATTGGACAACTTAACCATTCCAGATGGCTAACAACAGCTAATCGAATTTTAAGGTTGTATGCCACTAAAACTGACCCAGAAGAAAAGTTAGTAGTATTAGCCACGTACGTGATGAGGGTTTATGGACCGATGTGGTTTACAATAAAATCTAATTCTTCGTGCATTAACGGAGCCAAGCACCTATGGCAAACTATTAGTCTTAGTCGCTATTTGAACGCCAATATGAAGACAATTATTGACAAAGTAATCCAGCGAAATGGATATTTCGGTCACCCAGAAAATCTTCTTCTTGCCATGCTTGGCGATGACAGAGAGGTTATAAGGGATCTTGCATACCGAAGAATTATAAAAATTAGATCAGAGAATGTTCGAGGGCTTCGAAAGTTTAAGGTGCCTGCATTTAATTTCGATGCAAAAGATTATACGGACATTATTATGTGGCGAGATTTTGAGATAACGGAACCACCTCTTACTTTAAATATGTCCGATGAAATCTTGAAAGACATAGTCAAAAATGGTCTCGGCATGTGTCACAATATTATTGATTTTCCATGCCACATCCAAGCCGTAGAACGCTGCATCAAGTTGGTGACAGAAGCATCAAATGCAGTTTGTGGGGAAAATAAACATGATGGTTTCATTAGGGCAAGATTACTTTCGCGTAAACGAATGCCTAGTTTCAATACAAAAAAACAATTTGATATTTAAATATGTTTTTTTAATGTTTCTAATTAATTTTTACAATAAATGAAAAAAAGAGAAAAAAAAGTTTTTTTTTTCAATATTCAGCTGTTCTGGGGCACCTCTCAACGTTATCACTGGTGGCTGAAATTTTGTGCTTTTGTTTTATATATTACAAGACAACTTTTTATCGCTATGCCGTTGAAATAAAAAGAATTTTTCAAAACTCCATACATTATCACTCCACCCTAATATATACGCTTCCGTTCTCCCCCCACTACTCGATTTTGGGGTAACTGAATCCGTTTTTAGTCATTTTTACGTGCATTTCTGACCTGTTTCGCAGCATTTTAGGGAAAAAGTAAAACATACGTTTTGTTACACTACACTTCTACTTTTCAAATCCGTTTAAAAAATTAAAATCGGACGATCTATAACGCATCCCAGACCTGCTGCAAAATAGCGCATGAAAATTACAATTCTGCCACTAAACTAGCGGCACGCTAAGATAGCCGTTTTGACGTTTATCCGCTCATGAAGTTTCGTATAAATTAATAACTACGTTTGAAGGAGCAAATTGCTGTTCTTTATTATCAAGAGTAACGTGCAGTTAGTCATAAAATTCATCGAATGTAACACAAAATTAATTTATTACATTGATTTCTAAACTATATATAATTATTATTATGGTCTAACTATATAATATGGTCCCGCGATTAATCTTTTCACGTTTTTACTAAAAAAAAACTAATACCTCCGATACGATACTACGATGCTAATACGATCGTCACATATAGGATCGCTGGCCAGCACAACTACTACCTCCGGCAAACTCGCGTCAGTGCTCAATGCAAAACAAAGCAATTTCGGCTTGACGTTGCTTCGAAAAGGACAAACTGTGAGTGCACTGCGATTGTGATATAAGGGGTTTTCCAATAGGGACTTGACAACTTTGAATTCAATTTGTGAACTCACCCTTTCACTAATCATCGAACTGTCACTGTCAATTTATTCAGTAAACTTAACATTTTCATCATGGTAAAGTACACGAACGAACAACGTCTGCAAATTATAAAAATTTACTACAGAAATTCGGAGTCGGTGACCGCTACTTTAAGAGCGTTAACTCCGATTTTCGGTCGTAATTCTCGCCCTAGTAGACAGGCAGTAACAAGTTTAGTGCAAAAATTTGAGTCTACATATTCGTTGTGTGATGTTGCCGTGCCAGTGAGACAACGGGTTGGTCGAAGTGTCGAAAATATCGCTGCCGTTGAATCGTCCGTAGCAAATGATCCAAAGCAGTCAATTCCACGGCGTTCTCAAGAGTTGGACATCGCCCAGACCACTTTATGGCGAATTTTGCGTAAGGATCTTGGTTTACACCCATACAAGATCAAGCTGACTCAGGAATTGAAGCCGATGGACCATTTGAAGCGACGTACGTTCTCCGATTGGGCTCTGGAAAAGATGCGCCAAGATGATCAATTTCATCGCAAAATCATCTTCAGTGACGAAGCTCATTTTTGGCTCAATGGGTTCGTCAATAAGCAAAATATGCGTTATTGGTCGGGTGAAAATCCACATGTGCTTCATGAAACACCACTTCATCCACAAAAAATAACTGTTTGGTGCGGTTTGCATGCCGGCGGCGTCATAGGGCCATATTTTTTCGTCGACGATAATGATCGTCACGTTACTGTGAATGGTAATCGTTATCGCGCCATGATTACCGATTATTTTTGGCCCGAATTGGAAGATATGGACTTGGACAACATGTGGTTTCAACAGGACGGTGCCACAAGCCACACAGCACACGTTACAATCGATTTATTGAAGAGTAAGTTTGATGAGCGTGTTATCTCAAGAAATGGACCAGTCGATTGGCCGCCTCGTTCGTGCGATTTAACGCCTCTAGACTTTTTTCTTTGGGGCTACGTCAAGTCATTGGTCTATGCCAACAAGCCGACGACGTTGGAAGAGCTCAGAGCCAACATTGAACGCGAAATAGCAGCCGTTTCGGCCGAAATGTGTGGCCGAGTCATCGAAAATTGGGTCCAACGAATCGACCGCTGCAAACGTGCCCGCGGTGGCCATATGAACGAAGTCGAGTTCCATTCATAAATGTTTTGATTGTACTTCAACCCGATAATAAAGTTTTTGAAATATCTCAAATGGTTTGCATTTTATTTTGAAAAAAAGTTGTCAAGTCCTTATTGGAAAACCCTTTAGTTTTGATCTGGCTTTGGATTTCGGATATTGATACTGCATTACTGTTGACCCTTGCTCGTTAATTTAAGACTGTTTACGCATTTTGTTGTGGCTTTCGTCGACATGGTCGTCGTTACCGCCTTACCATTGTGAATACAATGCAATTGAGTTGGTGTGGGCTCAAATTAAGGGATATGCTGCAAGACGCAATACAGAACCCCCATTTACCACAACAAAAATGCTAAAAATATTAGAAGAAGCTTGTGAACATGTGACTAAAGGAGACTGGGAAAAGGTTGTGAATAGAACTGTTAAATTAATAAGGGAAGATTATGAAAGAGGTGTGAAAATAGATAATATTTTAGAAAATGAACTTATAGTGATTAACTTATAGTGTGACGATAGTGATTAAATATGGTCTTTTGTCTCTTTCTGTATGAATTTGTTTCTTTTGTGCAAATAAAGTATGTATATTCATTTTCATTCCAATATTCAGTTCATTCAAATATAATAAGTAAACATTTATATTTTCGTTTTATTAAAACTTTTTAATCGGCTACTACTTGTAATACTAGTTATAAATCCAAAAACTAATAGATGCGACTCGCATTTGATTATGTTTTTTTCGATAATAAATTGACATTTCACGTCACTATTGTAATGTGTCAAAACGGCCATCTTAGCGTGCCGCTATTTTAATAGTCTGACAGCGTCGGGGTTTTGCACACATAAAGTACCTATAAATTACTACTTTTTTTGCGAAGTTTCAGCCCTGTAAGTTTAAAAACGACCAATTTGTAATTTTTTTAATAAACGCTGAATTTTCCCGTTTTCACGGATTTTCTCTATTGCTAATTATCCGATCGAGTCGTTCGACCTCTCATTTTGTTTGTATTTTTATTCTATACAAATCTATTTAGATCAATTTATTTTGAGCATTAAGATTGCTTCATTAGTTTCCATTTTATGAGCAAAAAACTAAAAAAAAAACGATTTTTTGTTTAAAAATGTTTATAACAAATTAATAAACAAACATTTCCGAGTGGAAAATATAACGGAATTCATCTACGGACTGTCCTTCATATGATGGCACAGTCGGTTTCCTACTAAGATTTATGTCACAATGAATTGCTCTATTGCTTGGCCTACGAGCACTGACTGCCTTTGAACTTATATTGCTAAAAAAATTAAAAGAGTTGTTATTAGAGGCAAACGTATTAATTAATCTTGAAGTACAGGAGGACATAACATTATTACTTTTAATAAGGGAAAGATTTTTGTCTGCATCAAATAACTTTCTTTTTGGTAATCCAGGTTTCAGTAATCCAATATATGGCTACAAAGTAGGTACTTGAAAGCCATGCGAAATTGCCTGGAGCAAAAAATCCAAAAGCGATCTCGTTTACAAGACTAAGAAATCATCTTGTCACATTGACACAGATTTTCACCATGTCTAAAAATGACTTGGATTCATGGGTCATATCATATACAAACGATGTACGAGTACATAAAAAGTCATACAGACTGCCGGATGTCGTCTACCAGACTGCCAAAATTTCTAAACTCCTTTTACTTATGGAAGATGGGAAAACAGATGAATACAAAGGAAAGTCCATGGACGAAATTAATTTAGATCTGAATGAAGAGTTAGATGTAGATATAATTGATCAAAATTCAAAACGCCTCAAAGACGGGAATGATTCAGAAGCAAGGAAATCGGGTGCCGTGCGAGTTAAAACCGAGAGATGTTGAACAGCATTTGTTTGCTTGAAAGGCAAAGACGGAAGAGATTTCTGCATCGCATTGTGACTGGGGTCGAAAAATGGGTTCATTACAATAACCCCAAGCGCAGAAAATCATAGGGATATCTCGGTCATGCTTCCACGTCGACGGCCAAACCCGAATATAATTTGTATCTCTGTACTCACTCGCGATACTTTTTGGGTGCACTGCCTATGTCTCTTAACTTGTTCCTAATTCCACTATTTGCCGTCCCCTGTACTCTTAATTGAAATAGATCATTTGATTTCTCAAATGATTGTTCTGCAGGACCTTCCTTTCAATTTTGTAGGTGTCGGATTTCGACGACTTTTACAATTCATTGTGCCGAATTATCAGTTAAGGGGACGACATTTTTTTAAGTCATTTATTTGTGATGAATGGTATAAACTTTACCACTGAACAATTAAATTCAAGATTTGGAGAACTTCCTTTTAACAACTTCTTCGCAATAACTACATATTTGGATCCTCGTTACAAAACGAAATTTTTTAACGAAGTGAATAAAGAAAATGTTGAATCTGAATTGGTGAGTTTGCTTGACAGCATAGATAACTCTGCAAATCAAGCAGAAGGTATAATAATAATACTGACGCTCCTGCAGAAAAACGGGTAAAGTTCGCCATCAGCAGATGAACCTAACAATAATGTCCAATCCATTTTACCAAATATATTGATGAGTAGTGACGATGAGGATGCGGACACGACCACCAACAGCCATCCTGTTGATAAATTCATTGTATGGAAGAGCTTACTCAATGAGTACAAGAAAGAAAAACGTATTCCTATCAGTGACGATCCCTTACTATGGTGGAAAAATAAATACAAAATTTCAAACATTGTGCTCGAAAGTTCGCCAATATTTATCGTGTCCACCAGGCTCGGTGGCAAGTGAGCAACTTTTTAATGGCGCTGGCCTAGTATATGATCCGTTGAGAAATGGACTAGACGGAGATAAAGCTGCTAAGCTTTTGTTTATTAAGTACAATTTGATACTTTTAGTCACACAAATTGATTTAATATTTAAGCATATTGTTCGCGACGACCGGCTCATAATATGTACATAGCATATAAGTATATAATGTATAACTATAGGTTAAGTACAAATATAGTTGATCCAAAGCAGTAGGTTAAGGTAGGATACTAAAGTTAAATTGTCTTTGCTAGTTTGTTCCATACAGATAGTTATTTCATTAATTGTAAAGGGATGTTGGAGTTGAACAAAGGACGAGAAAGCATGTAAAAAATTAACAGTTTACGCTTCCCCGCTTGAACACATTGAACACAAAGAAAGAGAAATTGCATCCCAGACGAACGGCTTGCACATGCGGACCGTAACGGGCACGTAGGCCAAAACAACGCACTATTGGTCGTCGTAACAATAGAAACGCCCAACTCCAGCATCTCTCATTGTATCAATATAAATAAGGGCGAATCCCAGCCCACAGCAGTCAACTCGTAGTAATCACAGTAAACGCATGTCTAACAAATAGTTAAATCTGTACCGAATATAAGTCTCAACAGTAGTTCACCGCGTTTTCATTCTTCACAATCCCAGTAACAACACAGTGCGGGTAATATAAGCCCGCACATTCTGGTCCTTCGAGCCGGATCATTGAAGAAAGAAAACGTGAATCGTCGAAGAAAAGAAAAAATCAAGATGCCAGTAACAAGATCGCAAAGCGGAAATTCGTATCTACAGAACTTTCACGAATCGGACGACGGTACAAGTTCCTCGGCGACAGAAACCTCAACGGGGACGACACTAACAGAAACCGCCGTTACCATCTCTCCAAGGACTGCGATATCGCCAAAACGACAGCAACAGAAACCACCGTTACCGGCTCTTCAGGTATTGCGATATCCGCTACAACAACGGACAAACAGAAAAGGGCGGGGGTTGATATACAGCAAATTTCCACGATCCTCCCCCCCACCTCTCAACGTTGAAACTCGAAAATCATCGAATAAAAACAGTAAGAAATCGAAGTCTCAGCGCGCGCTCCGTTTAGCAACAACACAGTGCGGGTAATATAAGCCCGCACACATATGTTTCTACTGTTGCATGTTACCTACGTATGTGTATTATTATTTATATTTGACTGATTACTGAATTAGGTTTCTATTATTTCATTAGAACTGCCCTTAACAGTGAGTTAAAACATCTCTCTTTTGCTCCGACCACAATTCAAATTTAAAATCTCCGGCTCCGACTCCGGTTCCGGTAAACCCACTTCCGTAACATCCCTAGAAAGGAGCATGAAAACAGTTCGAAACGGACCAAAGCTAAGTAAGTTAAGAAAAGGTTGGATGAAGGAAAGACTAAAAGAAATACCACAAAAAGGAAGAAAACTAATACACAACAGGAATCATCATTAGAAGAGGAGCGGTGCTTTTGCTTTGTTTGTATGTCTCAGTATTCAGAAACAGACCCGGAGAAAAATGGATACAATGCACAAATTGTAAACGGTGAGCTCACGAAGAGTGCACAGAAGATGGTTTTAGCTATGTTTGCCACAATTGTGACTGAATGATGCCAAAACTAGAATTTATAACTAAGTATTTTTGTTTGATTTATTACTAATCAAAATCAATAGCATTGTTATTAGAAATATTTTTATTTTAGTTTATTATCAATTATATTGTTTTTGATAAGTACGCACATTGTGTATAATTGTTACGTATTCATATTGTCAGACAAGACTGATTATATGTATATATTTTAAGATGTGCACCCTAAAACATGATGGCCGATTAGAAATATTGTTAAATAGTATCTTTAAATATTGATGACTGATTTATATTGTTAAATGGTGGCTTAATTATTCTTAAAATTAAAATAAAACAATAATAAATTAAATTAAAATAATAAATAAAACAAAGTTGTAGGGGAGACCGGGGTTGGTTGACTATAGGGGTAGGTAGATTAAACTATAAAATATAAACTATAAAATTAATAAAGGTTCAATAATAACTAACATGTTTTATTTTACACCAATCCTCTGTATTTACACTAATTACGTCCCAGGACCCGTGCATGTGGTCAAACAACCCCGGGTATGGGGTAGGTTGACCAAGAGTCAGGGTTTCACAAAAACGACTAGATAACCTATGGTGATAAATATTTAGGTTATGGTATTTCCATTTTTTTTATTTTCTCGATGACAGTTCTAATTTGATAGTTGTAGTGTTGTGACCAAATAAGTAATGATATCGATCGCATATATTTATTATATTTTGAACAAAGACAAATACAACAAAAACATTCAAATATATTTTTTTCAAGGTGGGAACACTCAATGGCCCACCGCCATTTTGTGTTTGTTTTAATCTGTCACTCGCAACAAGACGGTCGTGCTAGTCACTACATTTCTGTTCGCTGAGTTTTTTCACATTATCCATACGTTACGTTGTGTATTTTGTGTTCCTCCGTGTTGATTGCTGCCCAGCTGTCAAATATCAAAATGCCGAAAGGATCTGTTCTGAAAAGGCAGGCGAGAGAACTAGTGATCAAGGTTCGTAATTACTTTGAAGCAGAGTATCAAAATGGTGGCCCGCTATTACCACTGTCGCAAGTGCGAGAGCGTGTTGCGGCCGCATTAGGAATTAGTGGACCTACTGTTTCAAAAATTACTACCGAAGCTTACGGTACAAGCGGCATGCAGGAAAATAAGCTTCGTACGCCGAAGAAAAAACGCCAACCACGTCGTGTGACATCGGTTGACAACTTCGACGCTGACGCTATTCGCCGTCATATATATGACTATTACTTGCGCAAAGAAATTCCAACACTTAAAAAACTTGTTGTTTCTTTACGTGAATGTGGTTTGTTCCATGGCCAAAAATCGTCATTAAGCTTGGTTTTGAAAGAAATTGGATTTTGTTATAAAAAATCGGACAAACGTAAAATATTGATGGAGCGTCACGACGTTGCTATGGCTCGCTGCGAATTTTTGAGCGAAGCCAAAAAGATATCAGATTGGTCAAATGTTATTTTCACTGACGAGACTTGGTGAAATGCAAACCACACAGTATCTAAGAACTGGACTGACGACACCGTCGCTTCCACTAGTTCAGTGCCAATGGGAAAAGGTGAACGCCTCATCATATGCCATGCAGGGTCTACGAAAGGATTCATGTCAGATGCTTTACTGGCCTTTAAATCCAAGAAAACAGTGGACTACCACGAAGAAATGAACGCGGAGATTTACGAAGGATGGTTTAAAGAAATGGTGCAATCTCTGGAAGAACCGTCGATAATTATTATGGACAACGCTACATATCACTCCAGACAAATTGATAAAATGCCGACGCAGGCCAATAAAAAACAAGAGATAATTGACTGGCTCCAACGTCATGGCGAAAATGTGGATAATATGTACTTTATTAAAAGTACAATTAGTGAATATTTTAAAATCGAATAAAAGCCACTCTAAAAGATATGTTATCGACGAAATAGCTGCCGAATGTGGTCATTGGGTTCTTCGACTTCCGCCGTATCATTGCCAGTACACTGCTATAGAACTAATATGGGCACAAATCAAAGGACACGCCGCTCGAAACAATACCCATCCCCCTTTTACGGCAAACAAGATGTAAGATTTATTAAAAAATGCATGTGCGGAAGTAACTGCCGAAAACTGGGAAAAAATTGTGAGAAGAACCCAAAACATTATAGCGTCGGATTGGGAAATTCATGTGGCATTCGATAATATAGAAGTACAGGAACTTATAATAAATGTTGGGGAGAGCTCATCGAGTGACAGTGACGATTCATCAGATTTTGATTAAAATAAATAAATAAAGATTACCTGTCATTATAATTATTTCGTTTCATTGTCGAGTACCTACCTATACCTACTTATTTTACAACAGCTTCGAAAATTTTAAAGAAGTTGGCATTATCAATCAAGAATTAACACGTGTAACATCTTGTAATGAAATATAATATTAGTTAATAAATTTGTACAAAAGTATCCGGCAGTAGTTTAGTTTCTTACATTTTGTAAAAAAATATCGGATCTGTTATCGTGTTACGTTTATCGATAACTACATCCCTAAAATTGCTTTCTGGCTGACGTGACCTTGTTAATGAAATATGACGTCTTGGTGCCTAATTTTTGTTCGGAGTTTTAGGCGTTGACGCTAGAACAAAGTTATATCGGACCACTGTGTGTCAGCTGTCATCGAGAAAATAAAGCAATGGAACTTGTATAGTAATGACTATTTTTGTTAGCTGAATAGTTCTCCTGCCTGTGACGGTGATTGTTTTCTCTGTATCTATTGAAACCTCAAAGTTATACAAGTATGATGTATGGGCAGTTGATTTTTTTTTTTTTTAATTTGATCTTGTACTAAAAATAATACACCGGGTACTCAAATAATACACCGGGTACTCAAATGGTACTGCCTATTAGTAGATAGAAATACGCACTTGTATTCAACATATCTGCATGATCGCTCGGTTTATTAATGGCAATGCTATGGACGATATAAGCTAAATTATTTTAACCGTACCCAATCTACTCTACGTGTATTGCATTATTGTCATTATTTACATTAACGTTTATTACTTGTTGACAAGAATGTATAGAAGTTTACAAAAGTAAGTATTTTGTAGAATATTATTCAACATTGTTTCCGTGCGTAGTTTACTGTTGATTTGAGCTATGTACTATGTATGTTACTAGTATGTAGTATGTACGAGCTATGTACCTTACTTACCTACCTACACATTTTCTTCCATGGCTGTAAATCTATTTTAAAGAATTTTCACGGATTTTATAAAGACTATTGTTATTATATCATCGATTACCTATGTTGGTGATTATTTAAAACGTTCTCTGTTTTGTTATAGAAAATTATGAGTATGTCGAGTTCAGAGCCTGATCGTTTCTTAGACTACCAGAATTCAGGATCTGAGTATTTGCCGTCTGGGTATGACAGTAATTTGCAACATCAACAACCAAGAAACCGCCGATATGGAATTATTTAGTTCTTCAGAAGGTAAGGAAGGTAATGGTAATGATTCATGTTGAGATGAATCGTCCGTCTACATCTGGTAATATCTCTCTTCAAGAAAAAAAGGAAACTAACAATAAGTAGAAAACGTCTTGGACATCATCAGAATGGAAAAGAGAAAAGGTAAAGACAGCGCGAGTTCGTGGTTAGGAATATGAAAATGTAAAGGGTAATAAAGTACCGTCAACTCCCACTACATTGCCTTCGTAACCCATCTTTACCTAAAACACAAAAATCGTGATAGCTTGTGAACTACTCGTTTTGTAATATTGAACACAGCCGTATTAACTAGAAAAAATAATTGGCAACACAATGCTGTTACCGCCATATTGGTTCGTCATATTGGGAGTTACCCGCCAAGCCATTTCCAAGCGATTGCATGCGTTGGGAATGATTCAAAAACAAGGAACTTGGGTTCCTTATGATTTGAAGCCAAGAGACGTTGAGCGTCGTTTTTTCGCCTGTGAACAACTGCTCCAGCGGCAAAAAAGGAAGGGTTTTCTTCATCGCATCGTTACGGGTGATGAAAAATGGATTCATTACAGCAATCCAAAGAGAAAAAAATCATGGGACTGCCCGGTCATGCTTCTACGTCGTCGGCTCGGCCGAATATTCACGCCTCGAAGGTTTTGCTGTGTATTTGGTGGGACCAGGACGGTGTTATTTATTATGAGGTGTTGAAACAGGGCGAAACCATCACTGGAGAACGGTATCGATCTCAATTGATGCGATTGAGCCGAGCACTGCGCGAAAAACGGCCACAATACGAGTAGAGACACGAAAAAGTGATTTTACAGCATGACAATGCTCGGCCTCACGTTGCCAAACCCGTTAAAACCTACTTAGAAACGCTCAAATGGGAAGTCCTACCCCACCCGCCATATTCCCCAGATATTGCGCCGTCCGATTATTACTTGTTCCGTTCGATGGCACATGGTCTGGCTAATCAGCAGTACCTAATACTTATTTGCGTCTTTACTATTTAACCTTGAAAGATCGGTTTTGGCGTTGGGGCTATAAGTGACATTTGCTCAGGGCAGGTTGTGGCATGTCACTACAGGTCCCGTAGTGCTTCTTGCTGACTGGTGTAATTTGGGGTATATAATTTGTTGATTTTTGTAGGATGAGGACGTATAAAAGAAAATCTGAGCGTGGAAAGATAACTAAAGAGACTTACGAAAAAGCAGCAGCTATTTTGGAGAAAGATAAAACTAAAAAAATTCGTGGCATCGCAAAAGACTTCGGATTATGTCATATGTCGCTTACGAGATATTTAATGAAATGACATTACTTTCAGGACATATCTCACGATGAAACAAGAGATTACACAACAATCTACGAACGGCGAAACTGAAACTCGACCTGTGAGAGACGCTTCGAAAATAACAACACCGCGAAAACGACGTTATCAACATATTGACCCAATGGTATCGGAAGCACATGCTGTTATGACTATTATGTTTCTGAATCCTGAACAAAAAGATGAATATACGTATTTTGCTTTACAAATTGCGTAATTTAAGGCTTTTGTTGGAGGCAGAGTTGGGTCACTATGATTATCAGAGACTACTATGAACCTTAACCGAGTGGCCAACTACACCCCACCCCAGATACTACACCCACTACACCAGATACTACCCATTATACTACACCCCAGTTTCGGCCGAATTCAACCCCACATACGACAATCAGTGACACCGCCACGTCTGTTTCTTTAAATCAATCTATAACACCTAATACATCCAACGTAAACTATTCATAACAGCTGTACCAGCAGAAACTGATACTGATACCATTGTCAATTTGAACAACGAAACAGAGGAATTACTCCGACAACTGGAATAAAATAATATCCCAGTGGTGTCGTTGACAATACATGTATTGTATTTTAATATAACATTCTTTTATTCACGCGTTTTATTTCACAATACAGAAAAGGAAATCTATTATATAAAAATAAGTCGGGTTTTCCTTCCTGACGCTATAACTCCAGAACGCACGAACCGATTTCCACGGTTTTGCATTCGTTGGAAAGGTCTCGGGCTCCGTGAGGTTTATAGCAAAGAAAATTCAGGAAAAATTTCAACAGAAAAGCGGGATAATCTTTTTTACATACAGCGCCATCTCTGATACATAGCATGTACTACAAACCAATATTTTAAGTAGATGGCGCCGGTGCGTGATACATTGTTTGACAGCTACTCATTGTTCTCTGCTCAGTTAATTTCATGTGACAAACCGGTATTGTGTTCACTGTGAAATTGTGAAAAAAAATTAAAAAAAATAAGTTATTCGTTTCATAACATTTCAATTGGAAACCATCAAATCAATCACGTGTATTGTGCAAATTTTTATTCAATTTCAACAGCAGGCATTTGTCTTTAAGGTGGTAAGTTGAACTGTGTAAATTATGTGGATCGTGCATTTGAGGTTAAATTCACCACTCTGTCCATAGTCCAAAATGCCTAGAGGACGACGTGCGAACATCGGCCGCCGCACAAGACATGCAAGCCAGCAACAAGTGTATTCACAGAACTTAAGCGAAGAAAGACAAAATATAATAAGAGAAAATGCCCGATTGAGACAACGCGTGAGGACACGAAGATCATTGGCATCATACAATCGCTTGGCATTCCAATATGATCCCACTGCGAACTACAGTGATGATGAAAATTTAGATATTGGACCAATGACGACTATATGCCGATATTGCAATGCGTTAAAGTTCAAAAGAGAAACGGCTGGATTGTGCTGCGCAAGTGGAAAAGTCAAACTGGATCCATTACTTACACCACCACAGCCACTGAAACCATTGTTCGATGGAAGTGATCCCGATTCCAGCCATTTTCTTCAACACATCCTTGAATACAATAACTGCTTTCGCATGACTTCCTTTGGAGCTAATATCATTCGAGAAGGCGGCTTCATGCCGACTTGCAAGGTAAAAGATACAACACACATAACCAATCACTCACACCAACACAATGAATTGCAACACATAACAACTACATATACACCACACACTACACCATCACACGATCAGAAGTTACACCGTCTTCTTCAACAAATGATTGTTTGCAATTACAGATACAAGGACAAATATATCATTTGCATGGTTCAATGGTGCCAACACCAGATGAACCGCATCAATTTCTGCAAATATATTTCATTTCGTCGATGGTGGATCAGCTGAATGTGCGGTGCAATATACAGGGAACACAACAGTTAAAGAGACGAATTATTGAACAGTTGCAAGCATTTTTTCACGCTAATAATGCTGTGGTTAATATGTTCAAAACAGCATTGGAACGAATGCCATCGGATACGCACAAATTTGTCATAAGAGCGGATTGTACCCCAACAGGTGAACATGTGCGAAGATTCAATGCACCCACCGTTAATGATGTTGCTGCAATTATTGTTGGCGATCCAACTAAATCGCGAGACATTGTCGTTCAGCGAAGAAGCAATATCATGCATCGTGTAAACGAGACACATCGTTTGTACGATGCGTTACAATATCCAATCATTTATTGGCAAGGGCAAAACGGATACGACATCACGTTGAAGATGGTCGATCCAATTACAGGTACAATATTCACACACTAATTATTGCTATTATTGGTTTCCATTAAAAATTCATTTAATTTTGCATTTTCAGGCGTATCAACGAATAAAAATCTAAGCGCAATGAATTACTATGCGTATCGTATGATGATTCGTACACATGAGGAGAATGTCATTCTGAAGTGCCGTCGGCTATTCCAGCAATTCGCTGTCGACATGTATGTCAAAGTCGAGACCGAACGTTTAGCGTTCATCCGATTCAATCAGGCAAAGCTACGATCTGAGGACTATATACACTTGCGTGATGCTATTCATTCAGATGGTGATGTTCAGAATATTGGACGTCTGACGATTCTCCCATCATCTTATATCGGAAGCCCAGGCCACATGCACGAATACGCTCAAGACGCTATGACGTACGTGCGAAATTATGGAACTCCGGATTTATTTATTACGTTCACATGCAATCCGAAGTGGACGGAAATTGAACGTGAGTTGGAACCGGGCCAAAAACCGCAAGATCGCCATGACATAATCGCCAGAGTATTTCAGCAAAAACTCAAGGTTATGATGGATGTGCTTACTAAGTATCGAGTTTTTGGTGACACACGTTGTTATATGTACTCGGTGGAATGGCAGAAGCGTGGACTACCGCATGCTCATATCCTAATTTGGTTGCTGAACAAATTACATTCAAATGAAGTGGATGACATCATATCAGCTGAAATTCCTGATCCAGTCACTGATCCCCATCTACACGACATTGTGACGACACAGATGGTGCATGGACCGTGCGGTGCATTAAATCCATTATCGCCTTGCATGGCTGATGGAAAGTGCACAAAACGATATCCGCGACCGTTAGTTGCTGAAACAGTCACAGGGAACGATGGATATCCAGTTTATCGTCGGCGTTCAAAAGAAGATAATGGTCGAACTATCAAAGTTAAAGTTCAAAATCAAGAGATTGAGGTCGGAAATGAATTCATTGTACCATATTGCCCGCTGCTATCACGAATTTTCGAAACACATGCAAACGTTGAGAGTTGTCATTCGGCCAAATCAATCAAATATTTGTGCAAGTACGTCACAAAAGGCAGCGACATGGCTGTGTTTGGTATTGCGTCGGAAAATGCGAATGACGAAATCAGCAACTTCCAAATGGGCAGATACGTCAGTACTAATGAAGCACTGTGGCGATTATTGTCATTTCAAATTCATGAAAGATCTCACAGTTGTACATTTAGCAGTGCATTTGGAAAATGGCCAGAGTTTACTTCACTGAGGCTAATGCGGCACAACGAGCTGAGAGACCACCATCGACAACATTGACTAGCTTCTTTGCAATGTGTGAAGCAGATCCATTCGCAGCGACGCTGATGTACGTTGAAATGCCCAAGTATTACACTTGGAATCAATCAACAAAGAAATTCCAACGTCGCAAACAAGGAACCCCAGTTCCAGATTGGCCACAGGTGTTTTCCACTGATGCACTAGGTCGCATGTATACTGTTCATCCTAGAAATGATGAATGTTTTTATTTGCGACTGCTGTTGGTAAATGTACGTGGACCAAAATCATTTGCGCATTTGAAAACTGTGAATGGCCACCAATGCCAAACATATAGAGAAGCATGTCAACTATTGGGTTTGCTGGAGAACGATTCTCATTGGGATTTAACACTTGCGGATTCAGTTGTTTCATCAAATGCGTACCAAATACGAACGCTGTTCGCAATTATCATCACCACATGTTTTCCTTCACAACCAATTCAGTTATGGAACAAATACAAAGACGACATATGTGAAGATATCTTGCATCGCTTGCGCATTCAAACGAATAATCCTGACATCCAAATAACCGATGAAATCTACAATGAAGGATTGATTCTGATTGAGGATCAATGCTTGACTATTGCAAACAAGCTACTGATTGAAGTAGGAATGATTGCGCCAAATCGATCGATGCACGATGCATTCAACCAAGAATTAAATCGAGAGCTGCAATACAATGTTGATACATTACAGGAATTCGTTCGAAATAATGTGCCGTTGCTGAATGAACAGCAAAAACAAGTATACGAAACATTAATGCAAGCGGTGGACAATAATACTGGTGGTCTATTCTTCCTGGATGCACCTGGAGGAACAGGGAAAACATTTGTCATTTCATTGATTTTGGCCACTATTCGATCAAGATGTGACATAGCTTTGGCGTTAGCATCATCTGGAATTGCGGCGACTCTTCTAGATGGCGGTCGTACTGCACATTCTGCGCTTAAGTTGCCACTCAATTTAAACACAATTGATACTCCAACATGCAATATTTCCCGATCCAGTGCAATGGGAAAATTGTTGATGCAATGCAAGCTCATTGTTTGGGATGAGTGCACAATGGCACATAAGAAATCACTTGAAGCACTTAACTTCACACTGAAGGATCTTCGGCGAAATAACAACATCTTTGGCGGCTTGATGATATTATTGGCAGGCGATTTCAGGCAGACGTTGCCAGTAATTCCCCGTGGAACGCCTGCAGATGAATTGAATGCTTGCCTGAAGGCATCACCTTTATGGAATAACGTAAAAACATTATCGCTAACCACTAATATGAGAGTTCAACTTCAAAATGATCAAAGTGCTGCACAATTTTCCAAACAATTGTTAGCTGTTGGAAATGGAAAAGTCCCAGTTGATGCGACATCTGGATTAATTACTCTTACCAACGACTTTTGCCGATTTGTAGACTCTCAATTAGCTCTTATTGAAAATGTTTTCCCAAACATTAGTGAGAATTATCAGAATTATGCTTGGTTAAGTCAACGAGCAATTCTTGCCGCAAAGAATAATGATGTACACGCACTGAATTTCACCATTCAATCAAAAATTGCTGGCGATTTGGTGACATACAAATCCGTTGATTCCATAACAAATCCCGATGATGTAGTAAATTATCCAACGGAGTTTTTGAACTCTCTGGAGTTACCAGGATTTCCACCACATAACTTGCAACTCAAAGTTGGTACAGTTATTATGATATTGCGTAATTTGAATCCACCGCGACTTTGCAATGGTACTCGACTTTCGGTAAAAAGACTTATGCCGAATTTGATTGAGGCAACCATTATTAACGGAAAGTACGCAGGTGAAAATGTATGTATTCCTCGAATACCAATGATTCCGACTGATCTTCCGTTTGACTTTAAACGATTGCAATTTCCAGTTCGCCTTGCGTTCGCAATGACAATTAACAAGTCGCAAGGCCAATCGCTTAGTGTTTGCGGGATAAATTTAGAAAATCATTGTTCTTCACATGGGCAGTTATACGTTGCGTGTTCACGAGTTGGGAAACCATCCGCTTTGTTTGTGTTAACGTCAGACCAAAAAACAAAAAATGTGGTTTACCAAAGAGCACTTCAATGAAACGGATAATTTGCGGACACGTATAACGCTTCGATTCAGTATTTACTTTGGATTCACTTTCATTTACTTAGAGAAGTTCAACTAAATAACACTTCATTTTTGTAATCGAAATGAATTCATTACTGTTGTGAAATGAAATAAAATTTTTCCTTTTCAAATATAAAACAAAAAAAAAATCGGAAAAAATCAAGCCGACTGAGAGCTTTCATCGAAAATGCTGTCTTATTCTTTTGAAATTCATTCCACACTGACACCACATTAGTATCTACATTGCGCCCGTGCGAAGCCGGGGCGGGTCGCTAGTATTATCTAAATATTATACTGTTATATGTTAGAATAAAAGAAGAGTAGCTAGTCTCATTATACTATGTACGAATGCAATGTCCTAGATGTCAAGCAACAGGTAGTACCTGCTCATATACTCGACTTGACCTCACACGTGGATGGGATGTCTGTGCAAGAGATTGAATGGGCGATTAGACGTAAAGGTGGTAAGAGGGTGTATAGAAGAGTAATTAATGTTAGAGAAGCCAAAGGAGTGTGTAGGAACAGGGCCAAATGGTACTCAGTCATGTAATGTAATTAATATTGAATAACAATAATGTATAGGTAAAGTATTTTGAGAATATAATATTTTGAGAGTTGTTACGCGCGCTCACATCATGGAAACCGCTGACGCCTCAATACCTACCGCGTGTTACCAATAGGACATGGAAACGGGGACAGTACTGACGGTGCGGCACGTGTAACTGTGGAAAGACTTCATCGCACCGAAGCATGGAAAATTCCGGGCACTCATAATCCAACCTCGATTAGGGTCGCCTGCTAGTTTGTAGTTAGAATTAGTAATATATCTGTAATACCTTTATAATTAAATTTACTATTAGTAAATTGGTTTTTTTTTCGCTCCACCGACGCACACTGGGGTATGCTATAAGGAGGCAATGCCCATAATCAAATTTTTAAAATGTGGGTAGTTCATAAAAATTATGGCAAGTACTCACTTTATGATATATTTTGTATCAGTTAGCATCGGTCTTATCTATCTAAAGGTTATCAGTTTGCTTCTATACTACCTTAAAGTTCACAGTGTTCATAATTATTGCATTTGCAATAGTGAGATTGATACATTAAAGTTGTCATTACTTTAGCGATATAATAGTTATCTTAAAACTAAAATATGATTAGTGAAGCTCAAGGTCAGTACAATTTAAAATATTAGTCAAATTAAGTAACTGGATTGTTTAAGCATAGGAAATTAAAATCTCAAATTATTATTATTATTTTTTTTTTAAATGAGTGTTTCTTTATTATGCGCAATGATCTTTTGAAATTGAATATTGTATTATAGACAGTGAACCTTCCTTATTAAGAAACCACAAGCAAAAGTAAAAGCACTTTGCGCAAATTTGTAATATTTTACAATTTTGCTTTTACTTCATTATTAGGCGCATTAGATTTTTTAAATTTGATTTCAGATATAACTGCCAAAGTCAATATTAAGAGAAAATCTTTACTAGAAGTATTCTTCAATAGCAATTATAAATCATTTGATCGCAAATTTAAAGAAATAATAGATTTTGTTGCCAATAAGACCACTTGTCCAAAGCGATCTCGTACTGATTTAGTTTCAGAACTACGTAACTTCAAACAACAATTTAAAAATAAATGGCTGTTGCGCGGCAGACATAAAGAAAGGTTCTTAACTAATGAAAAGACGTGGATTGATGGAAGTTGTGAATTTACTCGATTTATGGTTTCAAAACCAGGAAGACCAACTTTAACTTTCAACGAATGTAGTGAAAATTCGAAACGTAGAAAAACATCTAGTCTCCGTACTGAGAATGCAGATTTTTTAACTTATGCTGCTCAAATGAAGTTGAGGGCCTCAGGAAAAATTACAGAAGCTCAAGTCATTAAGAAAATGTCAGAGTCTTCCAAATATGCCAAGGACTGTTTAGACATATCTACCGAAGAAGCTAAAATTAAGAAATTATCACCACGAGAAGCTCTTTCATTACTTGTTGAAGCACAACTGTCACGTAAACAATACGATATAATCAGAAACTATGCAAAAGACATTTTCCCATCTTACAAACTGATACAGGCTGAAAAGACTTTTTCTTGTCCGGAAAATGTCCACGTAACTGAAACTGAAGCTGTCGTGCCTCTTCAATCTTTGTTAAATCACACTGCCATTCGTCTGGTGCAGTCACAGAAATGTGTTTTGGATTCACAGTCAATAAGCACTTCAGATAAAATAGTACTATACACAAAGTGGGGTTTTGATGGGAGCTCCAGCCATACTCAATATAAACAAAAGTTCATCTCAGAAGCAGCTGACGACAAATATATGTTCTTAAGTAGTCTCGTGCCATTAAGACTTTCATACGAAAAAAATGGTAATTCAGTTATTTTGTGGCAAAATCCAAAGCCTTCTTCGCCGCGATTTTGTCGACCCATCAGTCTCCAATATCTTAAAGAGACAGATAAATTAGTAAAAGCAAAAAAACAAGATATTGATAATCAAATTCAGAATTTATCATCAACAGAGATTAATATAGATGGTAAACTATATATAATTGACCATGAGCTCATTTTTACAATGATAGATGGAAAGTTGTGCAATACACTGTCTGACACCAAATCTACCATGAAGTGTTATCTGTGTGGTGTAACTTCAAAAGATTTCAATAATCTTGATGTAGTTTTGCAAAAACCCGTTAATACTGAATACATATCGTACGGTTTATCAGTTTTGCATTGCTGGATACGATTGTTCGAAGCGCTTTTACACCTGTCATATAAATTACCCATTCGGGCAGGGCGTGTAAACAAAGAAAATAAAGATATAGTTGAACAAAATAAAAAAAAGCTGCAAACGGAGTTTAAGAAACAACTGCATCTAATTGTTGACAGGCCGAAACCTGGGTTTGGCAACAGTAATGATGGAAATGTAGCACGCACTTTCTTTCAGAATTATGAAAAATCTGCAACAATAACACAGATTGATCTGCAGCTCATAAAACGATTTTATATAATACTGCAAACTATATCTAGTGGATTTAAAATAAATGAAAACAAATTCAAAATGTTTTGCCTAGACACGGCTTCTCTATATGTAAATCTATATCCATGGATGCCAATGACACCAACAGTCCATAAAATATTAATTCATGGACCTGAAATTATTAACCACGCATTGTTGCCGATCGGTCAACTCAGCGAAGAAGCACAGGAGTCCAGGAATAAAGATTTTAAATCATACAGAGAACGCTTTAGTAGAAAAACCTCCAGAGCTGAAAATCTCATGGACGTCATAAATCGTTTATTTATATCCTCAGACCCCATCATAAGCCTGATGCGCGAAGTACCCAAAATGAAAAGAAAACCCTTTGATCCGGAGGTGATTGACATGCTAGAAGAGGAATAAATGTTAATAAATTATTGTTTTACATTGTGTGACTTTTGGGTAATGCCTGCATATAGCCTGCCCCAGTGTGCGACGGCAGTCTACGTAATTGAGTACAATATTTCGCCAATATCATATTTAGAGAATATAAATATTGTTAATAAAGGAGAAATAAGTACTGTTATTGTGAGGTTGTGTTAATTAATGTCATGGTTAATTAATGTTAGTTAACGTTAACGCAGTTGGCTAAGCTTGAAATCAATGCTCGACAAACAACATATTTACAATATTTTAATCAAAACCTCGTAGTTTTATCGGATTTGCACAGGCAATATAAGGAGGTCGGGGGGAGTTATGGATTTCACGCTACTGGTAGCACAGGAAACAGCGGTCTCATCGAAGTTCCGCCATTTTGTCGTGTATCGCCATCTAAACGTGTGTATTGTGTATCGTCGTGTAACGTGTTTGAATTACATATTCCGCTCTTGCTTACGCACGTGTACACAGTGATTCCCAAACTTTTATGGTCGGCTAACAATTTTGCAGTTGTTGATAGATTTGAAATCTAAAGGTTTTAGAGCTACTGGTACAGTACGGGATAACAGGACTAAGAAATGTCCTGACATGACCAAACAAGAAATGAAAACGAAAGACAGATGCTATTCTGATCACCGTTTTGATAAAAATAATGAAATATTATGTGTGAAATGGCATGAAAACAATGTGGTATGTCTTTTAACTAATTTCGACACGGTTGTTCATAGTTATAATAAAAACATGAGAGGAGTCGATAAGCACTATTGGTTGATTTCTAAATATCCAATTCGTTTTAGAGGTAAGAAATGGTATTGGCCACTAGTTATTAGAGTTTTGGATATGGCTCTAGTGAATGCATGGATCATTTACAATTTCGTGAATTCTAAATGAAAAAATCCCTTTTCTAGATTTTAGAAGACGTGTATGATTTTCTTCGGTAAAAAAATCTGAAGCTAGTCTAAATAAACAAACTCCAGGGACTTTTACAAACTATCAGGTTTGATAGTTTAGTTATTTTAATATTCTTTACTCCCAATGTCATAATTATAGGACAGGCTGAATTAGCAACCGGGGATTATTATTTTTTGTTTTAATGTCATATTCCTTCTTTTTAATGTATTAATAACTAGATTTCAAAATATGAATAGAAATATCCCACGTTTTTGATAGTTGGGAAGTAATGGGTTAAGAAAACAGGTTTTAACAGTGACCCTGTTAACATTTTCTATGACATTTAACAGTGACATGTTCTCCGAAGACGATTTTATGGCATCGTATGTAACAGACCGTCCGGAACCAGAATATCAATCACAAGCAAGCCATACAACAGAGGAAGATACAGAGTTGCAATCTATAGGGCCTCAAATAAGAGCACCTTCGGCGACTGTTGAGGTGGAGGTAGAAACGTCTGTGCTTTTGCCATTACCTGCCACTGCATAAGCAACTCAAGAGCCGTCAAACAATAAAGAAAACCGAACACCTAATTTTGACATACCATGTACATCCAAAGGCGATGCTTCATTTTCACCTGAGTTTGTAAGACCATTTCCTAAAGCAGGACCCAGAAAACAACAACAAACACGAGGAAAAAAGATTATGAAATAAAGAACTGATTTAAGAATAAATATGACTTTATTTATTCTTTAACAGGGCCCTGCCATGATTTGAACAAAATCATGATCAAGTGCCCTATTGTAAAATAATAATTTTCTTTATTTCAGGGCAAGATTCTTTAAACCGCTAACAAAGGAGGAAACGAAGGCTTTATGCTTTATTGAGGCTAGCAAAGTCATAAACATAGCTGGGCATAAGACCGCTAATCCGTTAATTAACGAAGTTAACTTTTCGTGTAACGGATTAACTTTTAAGTTAATTTTTAAAAATGTTAACGGACTCTTTAACTTCCGTTAACTTTCTATGAGTCCGTTAATCGTTAAAGTTCGCCGCGAAAAACATGTTCTTACTTGTTCGGTCGTGTGCGCGTAGGCGGTAGTTAGTTAATAGGCGTAGTTCAAGCGGTGGTGGCGGAAGTAGCAATGGAGAAGAAGATGATGATTTTTTTATTTCTGTCACGCAATCTAAAGAGAAGACTAACGGACACCGATCTTTAAAAAATAAAGCCCAAAGTCTAGTGAAAATGTGGCTGGACATGAAATCAAAAGACTCATTCAACGATGCGGCATTTTAACGGAGAAAAATGCCGGAGAACAGACTTTAATAAATCTATTTATTAAATATAATACCGCTATATCTTCCAGTGCTGCAGTTGAGCGACTTTTTTCCATGGGTAAAGATATTTTGACCCCAAAACGATCATCGCTGTCCGATGAAAATTTCAATATGTTAATGTTCATAAAGGGAAATATGCATCTCATGTCAGACAGTGATGAATAACACCGGCCGACATGATTTTCCTTGTTCAAGGTCTGATTAATACGAAATCAGACCTAATTTTATTGTATCACATCAGGTTTTTAGTAAAGTTAATTTATTGGCTATTTTATATTTTTTGACAAAAATAAATTAAATTATTGGATTTTGGCGCTCGTTTCTCGTGAGACCTCTCGTGAGAAAATATATTAGTTGCAACAACGACATACCCATTCCAAACGGGTTACATGAAAATAAGCCTTTATTTACAAACTTTTTAATAAAATTAGTGTGTTTATTTAAAAAAATTGTTTACGTTTTACTCTTAGTATTTAATAAATTTTATCAATGATTTGTGGTTGAAAAACTTCTAAAAAACAGAATGTCTTCGAGAAAGTGTCATAATAGTGCGGATGTATTCTGTTACATTTGTGGAAACTTTGAATTCCAAGCAAAAACAAAAAAATACTGACTGTGGAAAATTCGTATAATGCTTATTTTGGCTTCAAAATACAACTAAAATCGTGGACTCCGCAGTTAGTTTGTACTATTTGCGTTGAACAATTAAGGCAGTGGACATACCGCAAAAGACAATCTCTACCTTTTGGTAGGCCTATGATATGGAGAGAGCAGACTAATCATATTGATGATTGTTATTTTTGTTGTACAAATGTGAAAGGTTTTAATGCTAAAAATAAAAATAAGATAGTCTACGCAAATGTACCCTCAGTTACACGTCCGATTCCACACTGTCCAGAAATCCCAGTGTCCCTTCCAAGCTCAATATCTGATCTCAGTTCAACATCATCAGAACAAAATTTACAGCGTCAAGAATCGACGGAAGTTTTTGAACCAATCTTAAATCAACCACAGAAATTTACTCAAAGTGAATTAAATGATTTAGAGATTTAAATCTTTCTAAAAAATCTGCTCAACTTCTTGGGTCTAGACTTCATGCAAAACACCTGTTAGCTCCTAATACATATTTTGCTTGGTATAGGAAACGTGAAGAAGAATTTGTACCTTTTTTTAGTCAGGAAGAATCATTAGTTTATTGTAAAAATATTCCTGATCTTATTGAAAAGTTAGGAGCACAATATAATCCTGGAGCATGGAGACTTTTTATAGATTCTTCGAAGCGGAGTTTAAAAGGTGTTCTTTTACACAACACTAATGAGGATGCTTCTGTTCCAGTCGCTCACTCTGTTCATTTGAAAGAGACTTATGAAAATTTGGAGACATTACTAGATAAAATTGGATATGAAAATCACGGTTGGCAGCTTTGTGGAGATCTAAAAATTATAACTATGCTGTTAGGTCAGCAGTCAGGGTACACAAAATATCCTTGTTTTTTGTGCGAATGGGACAGTAGAGCACGAGAAAAGCACTACGTACAAAAACAATGGTATCCTCGAAAAAATCTTAAGGCCTTAGGCCACCCTAGAATTTTCGAAAAATCGATTTTTTTTTTAATTCCAAGTGGTCCCCTAGGACCTCAAAAATGATGTCCCAAAAGATTATGGCCGGGAAAAACCTTTAGGTACTCGGTTTTCGAATTTTAGTACAAGGCCGTCTGGTCCGCAGCGAGTTCCTTTTGTGAGCGCTAGGGAGAAGGTACGTTAGGGGACTAGAGCGTCGAACGTCTCTTTCAGTTAGTTAGGCACAGCCAAGCATTTGAGAAGGACGCTAGTCGACAAACACTTGTTTTCCTCGATACTTCTGTGAATTTTCACTTCTTTTTCCCTGTATAATTATTAAATTGTTTCTACAATGAGTGATAAAGTGGTGTACAGTGAGAAGAAAGGAATAAAAACGACGTTTTGCACCAGAAAGAGACCAAAAATATCTCGAAGAAGACCATTGAATCGCCATGAGTTAGAAGCACCAGACGACTTGAATGCCAGTACATCGGCAAAAAAACTGAAGCAATCGGAAGATTTGTATGATATTGAAGTGAATCCAGCGTTTGGGTATCGTATCATTAACTTTATCGCAGTATTTTCGGCTATTTCGAACGCTGTCGTTTGTAAGATATGCCAATCGGAAGTGAAATTTACTGAAAGCAGTAAGCGTGGTTTGGGATTCAAACTAGTAGTGTCCTGTCAGAATTGTGAAAAGACTGAGATACCGAGTTGTCCACTTGTTGAGAAAGGCTATGAAATCAACCGTAGAATCATAATTGCCATGCGATTGCTTGGAGTTGGTTGGCACGGAATAAGAAAATTCTGTGCATTCATGGAATTACCTCGGTCTACCTTTCACTCATTCTACGATAAGGTTGTCAAAAAAATGAGCACTGCAACCAATCTAGTTTGCAAGAACAGTATGATGAGAGCTGCGAAAGAAGAGAAAACCGTATCTATTGAAAATGGAGAAAATGGAATTGTAGTATCAGGCGATGGCTCGTGGAGAAAACGTGGATTTACGTCTTTATATGGGATAACGACTCTTATTGGCTATAACTCTGGAAAAATCGTTGATTGTGTAGTAAAATCAAAATACTGTAAGGCGTGTGAATATTGGGCTAAAAAAAAAGATACCGAAGAATATGCGGAGTGGGCAGAAAATCATGCAGAAGAATGCGCTGTGAATCACGATGGATCGGCAGGAAAAATGGAAGTCGATGCAGTTGTTGAGATGTTTCGCCGCTCTGAAACTTTGCACCAGCTCAAATATACTCACTATATTGGTGACGGTGATTCTAAGACTTTCAAAGGCATTACAGATGCTAAGCCGTATGAGGATTTCACAGTACTCAAGAAAGAGTGCATAGATCACGTGCAAAAGCGAATGGGCACCCGACTACGTAAGTTGAAAAAGAAGACAAAAGGTCTCGGTGGAAGGGGCAAATTGACTGGGAAACTTATAGACGAGCTATCTATTTATTATGGATTAGCGATTCGTAGAAACAGTGATTCTGTTAAGAACATGAGAAGCAGTATATGGGCTACACTGGATCACAAATTATCTACTGATGATAAACCGCAGCACGACAAATGTCCTATTGGAGAGGATTCATGGTGCTCATGGCAACGCGCTAAAGCTACAAATACTTTGGCTGACTACAAACATAAGTCAGCTCTTCCAATTCAAGTCTATGAAGCTATCAAACCAATCTATGAAGAACTGACCAGTGAAGATCTTCTAACTCGGTGCATCGGTGGTTACACACAAAACAATAATGAAAGCTTCAATTCCACTGTGTGGGCATTGGCCCCGAAATCCATTTCGAGTGGTAAAACAATCTTGGATGTAGCCACGGATATTGCAGTTTGTGTGTTCAATGACGGGTTTGCTTCAATTTTGCACGTAATGGAGGCAATGAACTTGGAAATCGGCCCGAACAGCTACGAAATGTGCCTGGAGATCGACAAACAGCGCATAAAGCTTGCAGAAAGATCGCTGTCCGACCGGGTAAAAGAGGCAAGAATCGCTTCAAGATCAAGCAGAAAAGAAATGCAAGAGCAGGAAGATAATCTGGAAGGCCAATTGTATGGTGCAGGCATCGCAGATTAAAGGTATTGTAAAATTATTCATGATTTTATACTACTCAAAACTTCAAACGCGTTTATCTCAATACTGCATTTTTCAAGTTGGCCGGACTCATAACTCAGGCAATTTTCAACCGATAACTTGAAATTTTGAAAATATCTTGAAAAATACATTGTCTATGGAAGTACGTAGGATTTTTTTTTTATATTGCGTAGTTCATTCGTTATTAACAATTATCTGACAATTTTTTAGGCAAGTTCTTCACTTTCCACTTTAGAAGGGCGTCATTTGGCCAAAAATCAATATATCGCAAAAATCCTACGTACTTCTATAGCAGTTATTATATATAATAAAAAAAATTCATTGGCTCATTATGATTTAAAAAGTTACAGGAGCTGTTAGTCCGGCCGTGGACCCCGAAAAAAAAGAGACGTCATCGCAAAAACGCTGCGCAGCCGCCATTTTGCACTAAATCGTTTCAAAAAAATTATTGTAAGCAGTCACTGATATGAATAATAAAATCACGTTTCTGTTATCTCGATTTATTTTGTAGTATTTCTGAAAAAAAATTCCCAAAAAGCCTATTTTTTTCGGCCTCTAGAGTGGCCTAAGGCCTTAAACCTGGAACCAAAAATGTTATACGAAAAAATTTAATTGATCCTAAGAAAATTTTACTACCTCCGCTTCATATTAAACTCGGTATGATGAAACAGTTCGTTAAGGCATAGGATAAAAACAATGCTAGTTTTCAATATTTGTGTAAAAAATTTCCAAGATTATCTGATGCAAAAATAAAAGAAGGTGTTCGATGGACCACAAATTAGATCTTTGATGGCTGATGAAAAATTTGATGCAACAATGAATACTACTGAATTAGAAGCTTGGCTGGCGTTCAAAGATGTTGTCAACAATTTTTTAGGAAATAACAAACACCCTGACTATAAAAATAAAGTTGCAAGCTTATTAGATAAGTATAAAAAATTGGGGTGTAATATGAGTATAAAACTCCACTTTTTAGATTCACGTGGATTTTTTTCCTGATAATCTTGGTGATTATAGTGAAGAACAGGGAGAAAGGTTTCATCAAGACATAAAAACTATGGAGACAAGGTACCAAGGTCGATGGAATGTGAATATGATGGCTGATTACTGCTGGTCACTGAAACGTGATATTACTGAAGAAACTCACAAAAAAATTACACCTAGACGTAATTTTGTCGCTAAACGTAAAAGATGTCACTCTAAATAGTCCTGTAGCAATGTTTACAATTGATGTTTTCTTTGTTAATGTTTAAATATATGTATTTATAATATAATTATTGATTTTTTCTTAAAATTAAAAAAAAAAAACGCTTTTTCCTTTTTATAAAAAAACCTGATGTGATAGGGTAAATATGTACGTATTTTTGTGTTCAGAATACTATAATTTGGTGATATTTTTCACTCAAATAAAAACAACGTTCAAAAAAATTTCATTTGTCGGCCGATGTAATAAATGTTACGGGTTTTTATTTTCAGCAAGATTGTCAATTTTGATCACCCTTATAATAATTATCCCATTAATTATTTAATCAACCTGAATATTATGTCAGATACCTCCAGATGATATTTTTGATCGTGTTCTTCGTTATTGGAAAGTACAGTGGATGGATTTGTTGTGGAGTTCGGATTCGGAGCCACAGGAGTTCTAGAATGGTAGTGGTGGAGGAATTGATGATGCCAGGGCTATGGACTTGCAGGATTATCTGTTGACAATGTTTTGTCTATAGATAATACAATTTTAACAGACCAACCTGGGGTCTTAGGAGAGGTGATGGTGGTAGACCAGTGTGTAATCACAACGCCAACTAGACCAAAGTTGAAATTGAGTACTCCCCGAGCTATTGGTAATTCTTATTATAACATAAAATGTTACATGTCTGGGCCTGTCAGAAGTGAACTCAAAAAGATTACTCGCACCAATTGCAATGTGTGAAGTATAACATAATATTCTTATTTTAGTGTGTAGATCATCCTTGCGGTACTTTTTTATTGAAAAAAGATGGTAGACGAACATACAGCTGCCTGATTTTAAGCAGATACAGGTGCCCATAATCATGTCAAAAAAGACCGACATTAGGATGGACATTAGCATGTTTGCGGATGGTATTTATTGCACAAATTGAATGGATTTCAAACAAAATGTTACGAGTTCACGTTTGACAGGTCCACATATTATTTTGAATGTGTAGTAACTAAAAGGTCTTTGTTTCTTTTACATTCATTCCTCGTGGTCCGATCAGAATGTCCAATTGATCTGACTACGATGAATCGTTATTCTCGTTGGTCAGATTGCTCTTCTGTACAGTTCGAAACATAAATAGTAATGATGATCGAACATAATAGTAAAGTACATTAAATTAAATATGAGTGCATAATATCAGAGAGGAAATTCGACGAAAAAGGCCAGATTTCTGGAAAGAAAATTCTTGGATTTTGCACCACGATAATGCGCCTTCGCACAAGGCCATCATTGTGAACGAATTTTTGACCAAAAACTCAACAAATACCATCGAGCAACCACCTTATTCACCAGATATGGCTCCAGCCGACTCTTTCTTTTTCCTAAACTCAAATTACCACTTCGTGGCACCCGTTTTCATTCGGTAGAAGACATAAAGGAGAATCCGCGGCGAGAACTGAACTCAATTCCGGAAAAAGCATTTAAAAAATGTTTTGATGATTGGATTATTCGTTGGCGCAAATGTATTGTTTCTGAAGGAGCATACTTTGAAGGTGATAAAATAAATTTGGATGAATAACTAACATTTTGTGTATTACTGATCTATTCCAGGTACTTTCTTGGCAGAGTAGTATGTTAGGCCTAACATATATGATAACATCTTGCCACATTGCTTAACATTTTGATAACATCATTTAACATCTTGCTTAACATCTCGATCGTTTTTCCGGTGTTGGAACCATAACATCTTGGTAAACAACGGTAAACTGGCAAATAAAAATTATCCACGGAATGAAAAAGGGCGCCATTTTTCTAATGCGCACTTTCAACGAGTCATGTCAAATGGCGAAATTTATGATTGGAAATGGTTGACATATTCAAAGTCTACACAGAAGTTTTATTGTTTTTGCTGCTATATATTTAACCGATCCAAACCTTGTAAACTTGGTAACGTTGGACTTTGACGATTGGTCACATGTATCGCCGGTACTGAAGACCCATAAAAATTCAGACGACCACCAGTGAATTTTATCAATGTGTGGCTCGAAACTTCAAAAAGATTGGGGACATGTTCTGAAATTGACAAAGCCTTTCAAATGCAACTGGAGAATAATAAATCTAGATGGTGCTCTGTGCTGGAAAGAATACTAGCAATCACACTTTTTGGCGGAACACAACCTATCTTTTCGTGGCAATAGTGACAAATTAAATACACCAAGGAATGGCAATTTTCTCGGTTTAGTCCGATTATTGGGTAAATTTGATGCAGTCATGACTCATGACAGAGCATTTGCGATGGGTAATGCAATGCACAAGGAAACCAATTATTACTATTTCAGTAAAAATATACAAAACGAAGTAATACATTTATTAGGAAACGAAATCAGAGGGCAGATCATATCAAAAATTAAAAAAGCCAAATATTTCTCGCTTTGATTACCATTCAATGGGATTTTCTCTTAATATAAATATTCAATTCTCTTATATAATTTGAAAAACATTAATATTAGGACCTTGAATAAGTTCTCGCTGTTTCTTTAAAGATGGCAGTAGCAGTACTCCGGGCATGGAATTTCAAATGGTAACGCACCTGAAAGGAAGTACTGTATCTAACCTTAAATTCCAGTGTATGGTAGTTCACTTTAGTGTAAACAAAGTAATTTTTTATTGGTTCTGAAAATGTCTATTTTTGTGCCAAATAAAGTGTATTTGCGGGGAATTTTATTGCACTATTTTATTCAAAAGAAATCTGCAGCTGAAGCACACAGGATTCTTGTTGAGACCTACGGTGACAATGCTCTGTCGGATACGACATGCAGAGACTGGTTTCGACGCTTCAAAAATAATGATTTTGAACTTGAGGATAAAGAACGTCCTGGCGCACCGAAAAAATTTGAAGACAAAGAATTAGAGGAATTACTTGATCAAGACCGATGTCAGACGCTAGCAGAACTTGGAAAAACATTACAAGTAGATGAGTCAACAGTTTCAAAACGTTTAAAAGTGTTAGGAATGATCCAGAAGCAAGGACATTGGGTGCCGTATGAATTGAAGCCGAGAGACGTCGAACGACGTTTTCTCACGTGTGAACTACTGCTTCAACGGCAGAAAAGAAAAGGTTTTTTGCACCGTATCGTGACTGGCGATGAAAAGTGGATACATTACGATAATCCAAAGCGTAGAAAATCATGGGGTAAGCCCGGCCATGCATCAACATCGTCCGCAAAACCAAATATCCATGGTTCGAAGCTTCTTCTCTGCATTTGGTGGGATCATCAGGGTGTAATTTATTATGAGCTGCTCAAACCGAATGAGACTATGACGGGAGATCGCTATCGACTTCAATTCATGCGTTTGAGTCGAGCCCTAAAAGATAAACGGCCGCTACACGAGCAGAGACACGACAAAGTGATTTTGTTACATGACAACGCTCGGCCTCATGTTGCAAAACCAGTGAAAACCTACCTGGAAACGCTTCAATGGGAAGTTCTACCCCACCCGCCGTATTCACCTGACATAGCCCCTTCCGATTTTCACTTATTCCGTTCGATGGCACATGACCTGGCTGAGCAGCGCTTCCATTCTTACGAAGATACTAAAGAATGGATCGATTCTTGGACAGCCTCAAAAGACATATCGTTTTTCCGACGCGGAATTCATATACTGCCAAAAAGATGGAGTGGTCTCTAATGATGGGCAATACTTTGAGTGAAATGTTTTTGTTCCTTATATTTTAAATAAAGCTATTTTGTAAAAAAAACAGCGAGAACTTATTCAAGGTCCTAATAAGATGACCAATAATATATGGGGCTAGGAAGCTTGTTAAGGATATGACTACACGAGAACATCGAGAAGCAAAGAAGAACTGGAGAGAGCATTGCAACAAGTATTGTGATAATAAAAAAGCATTAAAAAATAACGAACTCGTACATGAGAGAAAATACGCCAGATTCGGAAGCATCTAATCCGTATGAACAGAGGCGGCGTAAGGCGTGGGCGACGTGGGCCACCGCCCACGGCCTCGCCGTCCGAAGGGCCTCGCGCCTTGAAGAACGCGACGAAAAAAATTTATTCGTCATAAAACGATAAATATACCAAATTTGTTTTTATTTAGCGTAGCAACATTTGCTGGCGTTGCGTTCTGTTACGGGGACACATAAAATTACACATCATAATATTTGTTATATACACCGTGAAATTTTAATTGCTACAGAAAAAAAATCTCCATTTTCGAACATTACTTTACAATACATTTCCATAAAAAAACATAATAAAACGTTAAGTTCAAAAATTTACAAAAAACGTCCGAAATTTACAATAAGTCAAGGATACCTAAAATACATGACATATTTCAAATATCCATCTGAATCCTAATAATACTACTACAGCAAATGCCAACCTATTTCAATCGGATAATACTTCACGATAATGTCAACTTTTATTAATGAAATTACGAATAAGAAACATCACTTGCACTATTTCATCTTAGAGCCCAACCAATACGAGTGTCAGCACAGTTTGGCAACCGCGCACACAGCTTGCTCCGCAACGCCATCGCGCCAGCCAGCTCGGGCTCGCTCGGCCACGCTCTGCCCTCGCCCCTCAGTCGGCCGCGAAACGCCCTCGATATAAGGTGTGTGTATGCGTGCGCGCCCTACGCTCCCGGCATCGTTAGATTTTTTTTATCATGGCTTTTCAATATTCCTTTAGGGAATACGCGAACATGGTGCGAGCGTACATTCTCGCCGGTGAAAATGTAGCTGCGGCTCTGAGAATGTACCGTGAACTGTACCCAAATGCGCGACAACCCGCTCATCAGACTATGTTGGGAGCTTGGCAACGATTGCTGGATTATGGTCAATTTTTCACACCATCTCATGCTCAAGGACGAGGTAGAACCCCATACCCACAGGAATTATACGATCACGTGTTGGACTACTTTGAAGAAGATCCTCGAAGAAGTACTCGGGACGGAGCTGAACACTTCCATGTTAGTCAATACTGCATATGGAAGATTTTGAACACCTCCGACATGCATCCTTACCATTTTAGAAAGGTACAGGAACTCAGTGACGATGACAGGCAACCACGGTTAAATTTTTGTGAGTGGGTTTTGGCTAATCCGGACGCCACCATTCTGTTTACAGACGAATCCCTTTTTACGCGCATTGGAGTGTTCAATAGCCACAATGAACATTACTGGGCATACCGAAACCCCAAGCTTTCAAAAACACATTCTTACCAACACCGTTTCAGTGTTAACGTGTGGGAGGGAATCTACAAAGATTCGATTATCGGACCCTACTTCATTGACGGACGTTTGACCGGTGAGAATTACTTGAATTTACTTCAAGAAATGCTACCCCATTTGACCGAAGTGTGGGATGATGAGCCATTGGCACGGCTGCGATACCTCTACTTCCAACACGATGGCGCTCCGCCTCACTATCATCACGTTGTGCGCGAGTAGCTGAATGGTGAATTTGGAGTGCAGTGGATCGGGCGAGGCGGCCCCGTGCCGTGGCCGGCACGCTCCCCGGACTTAACGCCAATGGACTTTTTTCTTTGGAGCGAAATAAAAAGACGAGTGTTCGTTAGTGAGCCTACAAGTGTAGAAGACTTGCGAGAACGCATTACCAACGCCTTCGAGGACGTTTGTGCGCAGAGGGAGGTTTTAGTGTCGTTAAAAAACAATCTGCACAAAAGAGCGCGAGTGTGCATTTCTGAAAGAGGTGGCCACTTCGAAAAGCTCCTGCAATACTTGTAAATACCTAACAATCATCATGTAAGTTAAGTTGTAAATACTTAATCGTTGTAAATATCTTGATTTCAATCTTTTAAATACGCCAAAATTACTTATCCTTTTTATTCTTATTAGTTGACAGTACGTAGGTACATGTGCTTGAATCTACCTAAAATTTCGTAATTGAATTTGAACTCTACGGTACCTACCTACTCAAATTCAGTTAAGTCATTTTGCCGGTCCTAAGCCCGGGTAAAGTATGAAGGAAAGATTGAATATTTTATCAATTATCATATTCATCTCAGCTGAGTCTATCGCGGCCATTTTGCGACGTTGCCATATCGCGTTATGTAGGTGAATGACCTCGGAGACCTTGCTATAACTTTCATTGACACGCTAAACGTCAATTTTAGTTGTACTACAAGTTTTGTGTATTCAAATTTGGACGTGTTTTCGGGATACGTACATATTGCAATAAAATTACTTTTTTCTATGAAGCTTATACCTTTTTTTTTCATTCAAACTTGTTTTTTAATTATTGCACGCACGTCATTTGATTTTCTGGAGCATTTAAAATTTCAAGGTGTATTTGTATCATCGATTTTCTGAGTTAAAATTCGTTTTTTCCCCCTTACAATTTTTTTATTTGGTACTTACGCATATTTAATGACGGAAGTTTATTAATCCGATTGTCATTCATTATTACATTTCTTTTACTTCAGTCCTTTTCTTATAGAATCATTTCATTCATTGTGGACATGTGTAGTAGGTTTTACAATAAATATGTTTGTACTTTAAAAAAAGAATGAAGTGCTAATATTATTTTTCGTTATAGGTTACTCATACAATTTATGACCTTATCTTAACATGTCAGGCCAAGGCCCTAAGAGAGATATCGGGAGGAACTGGGAATCTGGATCAGCAAAAAGAAAAAGAAAAGCTGAAACAGCTGTATCAAACCAGGTTTTAAGATCAGGTATGATGAAGTTTCTTAGTCAAGCTACATTGAGTAGTACAGAATCATCTGAACCGATTGCTTCGACTTCTAAAAAACATGAAATAGCCACGTCCGAGACTTCGTTGAATTTGGGAAGTATACCAGACGCACTGAACACCGATACAGAACGACAGACAGAAATAGAGGTAGGATCAAATTCTGGGCAGTCAGAATCTGACACTGAAGTTCCCGTATTCACATTGAGCAATATAATTCACGATCACGAAGAACAGATTGAGATAGACTCTCTACCAGTTGGCAAGTAATGCCAGTCGTGTAGTTAAACAAATATTTATTAATTCGGATCCGGGAATGTGGACATTTCCTATAACGGATTCTCAGCGTCATGATATAGTTCAAAGCGGCCCCACACAGCAGTTAAATAACAGAGATGAAGATTATCCCAAAGATGACTATCATAGGCACTTTTCTAATTTTCATTTCTCAAGAAAATTAAATAATGGTGAAACTCAACATCGTCACTGGTTGGTTTATTCAAATTCTCAAAATAAAGTTTTCTGTTTTCCATGCAGGCTATTCAGCAGTTCACTAAACTAAGATGGTACAGGGAGGTTGTTGTGACTGGAAACATTTAAGTAGTATTTTATATAGACATGAAAATACCAAAGAACATATGACCTTTATGTTCCAATGGATAACATTAGAGAAAGGAATAAAGCACGGAAAAACAATAGACCAGCAGTGCTATTCTGTTAGTTAAATATCTTGAACTCGACGCTGCGGCAACGCTGAAACAGCGACGAGACACGTTACGGCATCGACCTTCTAACCTTCTAGACGTCTAATTCAGGGCGAACACTGTCGGGCAACACGTTAGACATATACGTCTTATTTAAGATAGCAAGCGCGAACTCTACTTCAGTACTGACCACTTCTGTGACCCGTGCACACGTTGTCGTTGCGTGAACGTCTCTCTACGTTTAAACAAAAAATTAAGTACGATAGAACATTTGCCCTAACATTAAATTTTTATTCTACTAAAGCTTATAAGTATGTTAGAAAAACCTTTCAAACATGTCTACCATCAATCAAAACCATTAGCAAATGGTATCAGACCGTTGACGGTAAACCAGGGTTCACCAAAGAAGCATTTATTGCTCTTAAACACAAGGCTAGTATGTACAAAGATGAATTAATTTGTACTTTAATCTTTGATGAGATCAAAATAAAAAATAAAGTGGAATATGTTCCATCAACTCAACGTACTTTCGGATACGTAGACTTTGGTGGTGAAATTCAAACGGATTGCACGGATGAATGCACCGAAGCTTTAGTTTTGCTGGTGGTAGGATTGAACAAAAGGTTCAAAGTACCTGTAGGATACTTTTTAACAAAAGGTACTAAAGCAGACCAGAAAGCCAATTTAGTATTACAAGCTATTCAGTTGTGCCATGAAAGCCAAGTAATTATTAAAGCTTTAACTTTTGATGGATGCCCGGCGAACATCTCAATGGCTAAGATATTGGGATGCGTCCTAGACCCAGAAAACCTTAGAACTAGCTTTAAACATCCAAATACAAACGCAAATATTTTTATTTTCCTAGATCCAGTACATATGCTTAAGCTCATTAGAAATGCGTTTGAACATTATAAAATTTTTATCGACAGCAAAGGACGTAAAATTGAATGGGAATACTTAAAATATTTACAGGAGTTGCAGGATAGAGAACAATTTCATTTAGCTAACAAATTACGCCTAACACATATCCAATTCAAACAAAACATAATGAAAGTGAAATTAGCCGCCCAACTATTTAGCCGCAGTGTCGCAACAGCATTGCAGTTTTGCAAAACAGAACTTAAGTTAACTGCATTTCAAGACGTAGATGCAACAGCTGAAATGCTGGTTCTGGTTAATGATTTATTTGACATTCTGGATTCCAAAGTTCATGGCTATGGGTTTAAAAGGGCACTGAATAACGATAACGCAGCAAATGTTTTTGAAAAATTAGAACTGTGCAAAAAATTTCTTATAACTGTGGCTACAAAAAAGAACCAAACCTGCAATATAAAATTGATCAAATCACCACGAAGTACAGGTTTTCTCGGACTTTGTGTAGCAATACAAAGTGTGAAAGGGATGTATGAAGATTTAATCGTAAATGACAGTTCCTGTATTAAGTACGTACCATTCCACAAAATTTCACAAGATCACCTAGAGCTGTTATTTGCAAGTATTAGATCTCACGGCGGAAGTAATGATAATCCGACACCACGCTTATTTGAAAGCATTTATAAGAAAATTTTAATACATACTGAATTGATTGAAATATCCACAGGTAACTGTGTACCTTTGGAATTAATTTCAATATTGAACTGTTCATCTGCAATTCAAAGAATAAACTTGACTACAACGGGAGAAGATAAGGAGGAAATTCCGAACGCTATCGAGAGTCAACAAGATTCAGAAAATGCTATAGAATCGATTTGCCTATCTCAGTTTGCTGAAAGTGCTATTGAGTACATTGCTGGATTTGTATCTAGCTCATTAATAAAGCATTTAAAATGTAAAACCTGCATAGGAGCGCTGGTTACTTTAAATGAAGACAAAAGAAGTTTTATAGCTTATAGAGACTTGGGTGGTTTGATCTGGCCATCACAAAGCGTTATTAAAATTTGTCGACGCTGTGAATTAATCATTAAAGCATATCTCGTAAATATAAAAAAAAGTCTTCCACGCAAAGCAGATTTTTTAGTTAATAAAACATTGAGTAGTTTTATTGGCGAAGAACTGTTTTCTGAGATAAGTTACCATCAATTTCATAGTGAAGAAACTAACCATGTTGTAGATTTAGCAAATAGTGTGATGTATAAATACATATCCACAAGGTTGGCATTTCTTACAAAATCTTCAGATCACAAACCTACAGTTCGAAGAATTTATACAAAACTAATTCATTTTAAAAATAACTAATTGCTTAAATTATATTAGCTGAACCCTAACTCTTTTAATTTTTGTATAGATTAGTTTGATTTTAATATTAACTAAATAATAATTTTTGTTTCTTTTTTGTCTTGGTGTTTTGTGTTTGTTCTAACTCTTTTATATGTAAGTTTTTTAATTTTTGTATAGTTTGATTTTAACTTTAACTAAATAATAATTTTTGTTCTTTTTTGTCTTGGTGTACAGTGTGTGTTCTAACTCTCTTATATTATGTAAGTTTTAATTCTTGGAAAGTTTGTTTTTGTTTATATTATATGCACCTACTTTTTAATATGAAATATAAAAATATGTTTCTTTTATAAAGTGTTTTCTTTTGTAATACATTTACATTAAAACATATATTGTTAATTTAAATTATTACTCGTGATGAGCACGTCCTACATTTCCCATCACTAGTTGTGATTTATGACCTACCGCGACCTTGAACCGGCCAATCAGCATGCATTTTTACCGCTCTCCCCGACCCGCATACCTCATCGCTTTGACACATTTGTTTGTTTGTAGAAATTAAGTCATTAGGCGTCTATAAGGTTAGAAGGTCGATGCGTTACGGTATTCACAAAATCGTTTAAAGCGACACTAGCGCTCTACGACGAGGACGGCGTGAACTAGAACTACTGAAAGTCGAACAGTTTGACATTTCTTCATACATTTTGGTATTCTGTAACAAAAAACAGCGTCGAGCTCGTCTACAGCGTCGACCACAGCCACGATTTTAACTGTCAAATCCAAAAGCTACAATAGTTGAGACTGATTTGAATGAAAGATACATTATTTTTTCTAGTTTTATTTAAACGAAGTGTTTCGCGTCCATTTGATAAAAAATAATGGCTGCTCGTTTCTTTACAATGCTGTATTTGTTGGAAGAGGCTAAAAAAAGCGACAACTTGAAGAAGCGTCGACAGGCACAACACCTGAGAAACTTAGGAATTATTTCACGCGATGTAGACTTCATTAATCACTATAGATTATCTGAGGAGTTAATTGGGTTGTTGAAAAAAAAAAAAACTTTGATTTTTATTTTTTTTTATGAAGCTTTTATCGCATTAGAGCCCAAAACAGAAAAAAGTATTGATTTTGTATAAGCCTGTAAATAGATATTAATAATTAAAACGTCTGAAAAATTCAAATTTTTCATATGATCGTGAAACGCTACGTGATTGGTCCAAGCGTTTGTGACGTCACGATGTTATACGGACGCCACGCGAGTGCTCCAGACTGTAGGCAAACTGTGTGACTAACCTCTTAAACGTTCGGAAATTTTTCGATAAATTCTAATATTTTGTGAAGTACAAAAGCAGTGATGTGCGAAAATGGATTTGTGAAAGCAAACGCTAATAATTTGCCACAAATAAATATGTTCATGGTGTTAGAATTTCTGAAAGACGACGATCGTTTCAATGCTCCGGAGATGCGTTGTGCGAAAGCTTCATTGTGAGTAAAATTCTTGCCTTTGCATAAATAAATTGCAGTTGACAAGAAAATTTGCTGCAAAGTGATACTGGTTATATTATTTTTTTCTAAATTTCATTATTCGAAGGGCTGGTCGTGAGAGCTACGGAGATGCAGCAATAGGTTATGTTCAATTGAAACGTGAAGGAGACATCTGCATCGTGAAATGTCGAGTATGTCCTGAACATAAAGTGCGAAGCAAGACATATTCAGCGACACTAATTGTTAATGAAAAAACAGAAAAGATTACAGACGTTTCTTGTCACGATTGCGCAGCGTCAACAGGTAATTATCTATGAATAATGAATACGTATAATGAACCTCTGTAGAAATAATTTTTTATATTAATAACATAATATGGAATTTGTTTTACGTTCCAGGTGGTTGTAAACATGCATTGGCATTTCTTATGTGGGTACATCGAAGAAATGAAGATCCCGCACCCACAGAAATCACATGCTATTGGAAGAAATCACGTTTGTCAGGAGTCGGTTCAGCTGTCAAGTACGTCGAAGTAAAGGATCTGCAGAAATCAACAACATCAAAGCCGCAACAACCATTAACCCTGGATAATAGTACATTTTTACACGACGTCCTACAAATTGCGGAAAGAAAACAGATAGACTGTCAGATTTCTCGACTAGGTGTAGATTTAGAGAGTCTACGAACAAATCAATTATCGTTGCACAAACTCCTCTTAAAATTTCATTTAAGTGGAGGTTTAAACCCAGGAGACTTTTTGACTTTCGCCAGTTCTGAGATGACTCAAGCTTTGTGTGTTGAAGCTGAACGATTGACGAGAAACCAGAGTGATTCCCCACTGTGGCATGAACTTAGATATGGAAGAATTACAGCTTCGAAGTTATATGAAGCAGCGCATTGTAAAACTGAAATTGGCTCATTCGTTAAACAGGTTACAGGGGCAAGTAAAGTTCATGAAACGACCGCAATGTTGCGAGGTAAAGAGCTGGAAAATCTTGTACTATCGGAAGTCGAACATATACAAAGTGTACGCATTAAGCAAGCAGGGCTGTATTTATTGCCACATTATCCAGTTCTTGGTGCATCACCTGATGGTTTGGCGGAGGAATATATAATTGAAATAAAATGTCCTTCAAATCAAAAAGCATTCAACAGATTCTTGTCAAAAGATAATGTTATCAATTCGAAGTGCGCAGCTCAAATGCAATTACAAATGTTAGCTACAGGACAGAAAAAAGGATTATTTTGTGTAGCTGATCCGACATTCGAGAGTACAAAAAAAGTACACATGCAATGGCTTCAATACGACTCCGAATCAGTGCAGGACTTGATGAAAAAGGCATCATTGTTTTGGGAAAAAAATATATTTCCACTCTTACTATCGTCTGTACAAAAAACCGCTGTCAATGTATAAAACTAGTTACTGCCACAATACACAACATAAAAAAAAAAATTTAATGCACAGTCATTTGTATTTTTACATGTATCCATTACATTATAATTTTCCATCATTTCACATGTCCTTATCAATCCATTCTATTCAACTATTTTTTAATTATAGGTGAGTGCAAATTAACCAATGCTGCTGCAATAACGATGATGTCATCAGTGTGAGATAACATACTGTGGCTGATAACGGCGTGTGGTTTTAAGAAATCAAATTCTCGCAATCTTCCAATGACACGTTCTACGTGAATACGCAAGCTAGCAATACGCTTGGTCTCTATAACTTCCGATTTCGTTGGTTTAATTGTGGAAGATACACTCGGCGGTTTTATTAATGTACAATGTTTTTCTTTTAACAAAGATTGTATATTTTTAAAACCTCGGTCTGCCATTACGCCGCATTTTGGTGGTAGCTGATCTAGTATATTACTTTTCTCAAATAGTAATACATCTGATATTCTCCCTCCAAATCCAGTAGAAATGAAATTAATAAATCCGTCAGGCCCACATGATATCAAATACTTGAGAGTATTGCACTTCTTATACTCAGACCATGTCAAGGCTTGATTTACTGGATCGCTCGGTTTTTCGATTTGTATTTCAAGAGCATCAACAATCGATTGAACGTGACTGTACGAATTTCGAAAAGCAATCGGTAAATTTTTTGTAACGACTTCTGGGTTAGGAAAGAAGATCAAAGTTTGAAGAAAATGTCTGAGAATCGGAACTGTCTTATTGAAAATTATGCTTGCATTACTAGGACTCATACAAAATTGTTCAGCGAGTCTTTCAAACGTATCTTGTCTTCTGATCTTCATCAAGCATAATTTAATATTTTGCATACTAATGTTACTTTTCATACTCAAAAGATTCAATAACTCGTTCCATTCGTTAGGAATTCCGAGGTATGCTTTCATGTTGGTACTTATAAAATAGTCTGTTACTTTTAGGATATCTTGAACAGTTTTCGTAGGGCTATTAGAATCGTTGGAGCTCGTTCGATTAGTAGGGGTATAATAATCATTAGAACTAACAATGCCTATCGACGAAATTGAGGTGCTTATAGATTCAGATACGTTTGGACGGTATTTTTTTGGAGACGTCACTATATTAGAAACGTTTGGCAATTTCATTGGTGAGGTACACTCGTCGACGGTACATGCTTTAATTTTGCACATACTACTCACACTTCGGTAATGTGGGCGAATATGAGCCTGCACAGCAGCATGACGCTGCGTTACAGAAGTCTGCGTTCCAACATCTTTTTTGGCAGCTGCTGTTAATGTAGAATTATCTTCCGCTGAAGATTTAACAAGATCATCCTTCGCTGCGACAGGGTCACTTCTGGTTGAAATTGAAGTGTGATCTATGGCATCGAAAGGACTTGTTAAAGAGAATCCACATGCTTCTTCGAGAAGCTCGTTTATCTCCATCCGTCTTTGCCGTTTCTCCGATGAGACCCGTGGACTTGGGCATGTCCTACGCTTACGATCCGGCTGGCATTCGAATTTGTGTGGTTGCACGTTTTTTTTAATTTTCGCTGGACCTCCCATAGTTTTATAATATAGGTAATTTTCCATATCCTCTTGCAGCTGTAAATACAAAATTTGTTGTTAGCATCAATGCTACATTATAAAAGATTCATAAATGATTAATACTCAATGATTAATATTAATTCAACAATTTAACTTCTTTTTAGGGTATAAAACACATTTGCTTACGTCGAAATGATCTTCACAGCAAAAAAAGTTCGATTTACTGTCTTTGAGGTTATCCCGTTGCGCTGCGTTAAACCATTTTTTACGGAGTTTCACATCCTGTGGCACCGTCACAAAAACTTTGTTCGGTGCACTTTTCGTCGTATTTTTACACAAAGGCACGAAACACGTCCTGTATGTTTTAATTGTTGTCATTTTCAATTAAAATCCGTACTTGCAATATAATTCGTTGATCCCGTATAACATCGTGACGTCACAGACCATTCGGGTAACTTCGGGCTTAATCGGAGCGTCGTCGGCTATGAATTTATTATTCAATTTTCCAAACGCTATATCTTCGTTAATATTGACTTAAAAAAAAATAAAAAATTACTTCTCAATAAAAAACGTATATAAACTTTCGAAAAAAAAAATAAAAAAAATACGTTCAACAACCCAATTAATATGTTAGAAAGTGACCTTACTACGTATTTGCCTCTTTATGATCGTTCCGGGGCTCTACCTAATAGACTTAAGGTTTGTTTGTAAACAGTGATAATTATTACCTATTCTTAGTTATTATATTTATTCTCTTATCTATTTAGAACCAATTAGTAATAGAAAATAAAACAAATGGACGGACTATATAAAATACGTGTACCTCTAAAGTTGTTTTTATTATGTTTCAGATATTGTGTACGCTCTCATTTTTAGCTAGTGGGAGTTATCAAAAAATATTAGGCAAAAATATAGACACATATGTGTCTCAGCCATCTGTATCTAGAGCAATTCACCAAGTTGTGGATGCTCTAAATAATTTAAATATTATTAGAAAATATATAAGATTCCCACAAAATTCTAATGAACGACAGGTTCTTAAGGAAAGGTAAATAAAAAAATGCATAACTAAACAAAATTGATGATTTATGTGGTTTTCTTAAGATCGTACCTATCGTATCGTAAGATCGTACCTATCGTATCGTAAGATCGTACCTATCGTATCGTAAGATCGTATCATAGGTACCCACATTTGTTTTAATACTAATAAACTATATTTCAGACATAATAAACTTTATTTCTGTTTTGTGCTATTTTCAGATTTTATCAAAAATTTAAAATTCCTGGGGTACTGGGTTGCATTGATGGCACTCTTGTGTCCATGATTCGACCCCAATTACATGAGGAGAGATATTATTGCCGAAAAGGCTATCATGCTAGAAATGTTCTTATTGTAAGTTTGATTTATAGATTATAATAAATTTATAAGATTAGATTATTATTTTTAGATTATACTTTTCATTTATTTACTTATAATTTTTTTAGATTATACTTTTTATTGAGGTTAAAATAATTTAAGACATTTTATCTTCTTCTAGATCAATGATGCTGACTTGAATATTTTACATGTGGATGCTACATTTGGAGGAGCAACACATGATAATTTTAAGTATTATTAAAGAACATTTAGAGACAATTCTTAATAATGGAGAAATAGTATACCTACTTGGTATGTTTTCAAAATACATAATAAGTACCTATGTTAAAATATGTATAGTAGGTACCTCTAAGTTAAATTTTTCATATTATAGGTGCCTATTATCTAAATGTCAGGATTCAATAGCTTTACTTATAATTTCAGGTGATTCAGGATATGCTCAAAGGTCATACCTAATGACACCATTCAATAACCCAGACCCAGGGACCCCCGAGGAACACTATAATAATATACACAGTACTGCTCGCAATAGTGTGGAGAGGACAATAGGCATTTTGAAAGGAAGATTCAGATGCTTATTAGTTCACAGGGTACTACACTATGATCCCAAAATGGTTGCCAAGATAGTGGTGGCTTGCTGTGTGCTACACAACATGTGTAACCGTGCTGGGCTACCTGCTCCTTCATTAGCCCCAAGAGATTTGGAAGAAGAGAATAGATTGTTGAGAACACTGAGACAGCACCAAACATCCCAAGATAGCTTAGCAAGTGGACGGTTAAGTAGGCAGTCACTAGTGAACCAGTTATGGCGTGCACATCATTATGGCGCTGTTTTGGCCCACGTGCTCGTTACGGTGCACATGTGCAAGCCGTTCGTCTGGGATGCAATTTCTCTTCCTTTGTCTTTTCAATGTCAATAGTAAAGATGTGTAAACCCTTAAGTGGGAACGCGCGCTTTCTTGTCCTTCGTCTTGTTCAATGTTAATAGCGGAATTGCGTAAATTGTTAGTTTGTTGTACAATTTCTCGTCCTTTATCTATTCAATGTTTATAGCGGGGACGCGTAAACCGTTAGTTTTTTACACGCTTTCTCGTCCTTTGTTCAACTCCAATGTCCCTTTACAATGAATGAAATAACTGTCTGTATGGAACGAACTAACAACGATAATTTAACTCTGTATCCTACTTTAACCTACTGTTTTGAATCAACTGTATTTGTACTTATACATTATAGGCTTATAAGCTATGTACTGGATATGGATATGGAAAAAAATAATGTAACGTTTCTATTATTAGAACTAAACCAAAGAATGCACTATTTCAACTTCAAGCCACAATAATAACGCTGCAACCACGTGGTAATTAATCTCTTGAAGTTGAAATAAACTATTTTAAAGTGTTTTGTTTATTTACATTTCACATCACATTCACGTCAGTCAGTGGCCCGGTAATTTTTTTATGACGACTTTGGCAAAGGAATTAATATTCAGCCAAAAGAATAACGTTAAAAAAATGTAATGAGGCTTAGATTATGTATGTAAAATTATATTTTCACTCTATTTTACCAAATAAATTGATAATTCTATTATAGCAATAATTTTAAACCGATCAAAATGAAGTCTAGGAAATATCGACTAAGATGTGAAGAAATTTGCGGCAAACCTTAACTCTTCTTTGAAACAGCGTCGAGTTGATGCAGCCTACAGTTCGTCGACGAGGATAAACGTGTTCGTGAATACCGTTTCGCGCAGCGCTGCGCTCACAGTCGATCTCGAGGCTGTCTCGTCGACGAGCTCGTCGTCGAGCACAGCGACGAATTGGTGTTTTACAGAATAGCACAGCAGGAAAACGAAAGGCTAATTCGTGAATTGGTAGCTAATTGGTAGTTCAGACTAGGGCTTTTTTTTTTTTTTTTTTGCGTATCGTGCAATCAGTCTTTATTGACTATGAGCAGATGGGTTGTGTGAACATTGTCGGTGAGGTGTATTCCCCATTAGGAATAACACCTATATTGCTATATTGACTCATATTCTGCCTAGTTCTAATATTCGGCGTCGCCTTAGGCGAGTGATGCAGTCTGGCAAAGTAAGCTGCTGGGCCAGCAGGTTAGGGTGATTTTCCAATCTAACCCTATATCTTCTGGCATGTGCTACTATTTCCTCCTTAACTGTGGGCATGTTCAGATGTTCGTGGACCTCAGAGTTTCTTATGAACCAGGGGGCGTTACTTATTTGTTTCAAGATGTTATTCTGGGTTCTTTGAATTTTTGTTATATTTGAGGCACATGTAGCACCCCATAGTTGTATGCCATAGGTCCAAACTGGTTTTATGCTGGACTTGTAGACAAGCAGTTTATTGTCTATTGACAGTTTAGAGTTTCTGCCTAGTAGCCAGTATAGGCCTCTGTATTTAAGGTTGACCACATTTCTTTTGGCTTCGATGTGGTTTTTCCATGTCAATCGACGATCTAGATGCAGGCCCAGGTATTTGACCTTGTTGCTCTGGGGTAGTTCTCTACCACCCAGTCTTACTGGAGGGCCGGTTCCTTTCCGTAATGTGAATGTGACCTGGACGGACTTGTTAGCACTTGCTACGATTCTCCACTTATCCAGCCATATGTTGATTGCATCTAGGCTTCTTTGAAGTACAGTTGAGGCTTGCACAGGGTCCTTGCTAGATGTCAGTATAGCAGTATCATCTGCGTAGGTTGCGATAGTTACTCCTGGTGTTTTTGGTAAGTCTGCTGTAAATATGGTGTACAAGACCGGGCCAAGCACTGAACCCTGTGGTACGCCAGCAAGGATGTCGTAGAACCCAGATGTGCAATCTGATTCTTTTACTTGGAATATTCTATCCTTGAGGTAAGATTCTATGATAGGGTAGAAATTGTGGGGCAGTAGTAATTTGATTTTGCACAGGAGCCCCTTATGCCACACTCGATCGAAGGCTTGTTGCACGTCCAAGAACGCAGAAGAGCAGTACTCTTTCTGCTCTAGACTATTGCTAATGTATTTGCACACTCTGTGTATCTGTTCTATCGTGGCATGTTCAGGTCTAAATCCAAATTGATGGTTTGGTGTTACAGAATTTTCATGCATGGCTAGTGATAGTCGTCGTAGGAGTATTTTCTCCAGCAGTTTTGAGAGCACTGGGAGCAGGCTTATTGGTCTGTATGATGTCACCTCGTGTGGTGGTTTTCCAGGTTTATGGATCATAATAACCTGCGACACCTTCCACAATGCCGGGAAATAACCTCTTCTGATAATGCAATTGAATAGTGTTGTCAGGTATGTGATAGCCTTTTGTGGTAATTCCATGAGGACTTTCTTGTCAATCAAATCGAACCCTGGTGCCTTGTTGTTGTCAAGTTGTTTGACAGTCCTGATCACTTCTCTTGGCGTTACAGTTTTCAGTGGTAATTCAAGTTGGTGGTCACGTTGGAGGATTTCTGCTATATCTGCCTCGTCGGAATCAGGTTTTGGTTCATTTGGGAGAAAAACCTTGGATAAGTGTAGCGCAAATGCGTCAGCTTTTTCTTGTTTGGACCTAGCCCAGATATTTCCATGAAGTCGAAGAGGCGGTTTTGGATTTCTTATAGGGTTCATATTTTTGCAGGCTTTCCACAGCGCATAGTCCGTTGAGGCTGTGGCAGTGAGCGACAGAAGGTTTGCTTCAATTGTAGCATTTTCAGTTTCCTTTATAGTTTGTTTGAGTAATTTCATGTAGCTGTTATATGCTCTTTTGTCATCCGAGTTTCGACTAGTATGCCATACTCTGCGGAACCTTCTCTTCTCCAATATCATTTCCCTTATCTCCTGAGGAACTTGATTGTGTCTTGAATTTTTGTGTGTTTGTTCTTCTGTGCTCTTCCAACATGCGTCCTGGACCGCACTTGTGAAGCTAAAGGTTGCGTTGTCAATTTCATCTTCGGTTTTTAGGGTCAAGTTTAGTTCTAATGAGTCCGTTAGTAGTGATCTAAAGTTCTCCCAGTTTGTTTGGCGATTATACATTCTCGGATTTTTTTGGGAGTTCAATACTTTAGCACTTATGCACAGTATGACTGGAATATGATTTGAGGAACCATCCAGACAACTTTCGATTTCATAGAACAGTCGTGGAAGACCTTTCATTATAAAGAAGTCCAGTACATCAGGCAACTTATTCGGATCTGTTGGCCAGTGTGTTGGCTCCGATGTAGATATAGTTGTTAGGTAGTTCTTATCAACAGCTTTTTTAAGTTCTCTACCTCTGGTGGTAATTAGCCTGGACCCCCAATGCACGTGCTTAGCATTCCAGTCTCCTCCTGCTATAAAACGTGGGCCAAGAGTGTCGATATAACCTTTGAATTGATGTTCTGTGATTTTATGCTTTGGAGGGCAGTACACTGAGGATACAATAAAATTCCCATTTTTATCTTGGACTGAAACTGAGGTCGCTTGTATATGTTCAGTTTTGAGCTGGGGAAGTTCATAGTGCTCTATGGAAGATCTTATTACGACGGCCACTCCCCCGTGAGCAGTACCGTCGGGATGGTTTGTTGTGTATATGTTGTAGTTACTGATATTTACATGGCTGCTATTTGTAAAGTGAGTTTCTGATATGAGTAGGATATCTAGGTCATGTATTTTTAGTAGAGTGTCTACTTCGCTTTTATTTGGCGAGAGACCATTTATGTTCCAAGTGGCGATTTTTAGTTTCATCATTTTGTCAGTTTGTTGACTAGAGTTGTCAAGAGCCCCATCATGTTGCTCATTTGTTGTAGGATCATGTCAATTTTTTCTGATTGTTTTATGAAAATCTCTTCTATTCTGTTGTGGGTTATTTGCTGATAATTTTCTTTTTGTGGTGGAAGGTTCAAAGATTTATCTGGTAGTGTGCCTTTCACGACATCACTGTAGTATTTTGGTTTTTCAGTGTCAGTTTTGGTTGCGTTCTTTGTTTGATCTTGTAATTGTGTGATCGCATTAAGGTTTGTCTGAGGTCTTGAAGTGGTGCGTTTTTGGGTTTTTCTAGCCAATATTTCTTTATATACTTCGCAACCTTTGTAGTTTGATGGGTGCGGTCCTAGACAAAGGGCGCACGTTGCTGGGGTTGTGCGACCAACCTTTGGGCAATTCTTGGTTGGATGAGATTCAGCGCATTTAAGACAGCGATAGGGCCTCATACAGTAATTTTTTGTGTGTCCATACTGCTGGCATCTTTGACACTGTACTATGGATGTTCTTTTTCTTGGGTCTTCTATCGTGACAAATTGGTGGAAAATATTTCTTATGTTTTTTGCGGCTTTGTTATTGGGGCCAGGTTGGAGGTTAACAAAGAAGGTCGAGGTAGGTTTTTTTTCTGGTCCATATCGTGCATTTATAATCTCCCCAACTACTGTGTTACCTGTTTCTCCAAATGCATCTATGATAAATTTGTGAGGGGTTGTATGATGCAGATTTTTGATGACGAGTCTATAGCTTCTTTCTTCTTTTCTATTAAATGTATGCCCGATAAGCCCTTTCTCTCGAATTCTTGAAATTATATTTTTGTAGATATTAACATCTTTTGTAATGATTCTAATTTGATTTTTATTAATTATTTTGTAGTTAAATGTTGATCTCTCTGCTGTTGTTTCTAAGAATTCTGTAAGTTTATTAACGTCCTCTACCCCATACAGTACAATTGGAGGAGGTTTACTTGGTTTCTTTTCTTTTGGTTGGTATTTTTCTTGTGCGTTGTCAGATATGGGTAGTTCAGAGAAGCTATTTGATATTGGAACTCCATCGGGTGATGGAGGGTTCGACATTTTCCTTTTTTTATTTCTGTTGATTGGCACTTTTTGCCAGTTAGGTAGCTCAGGATCTGTTTTGTCTATTTCTTCTTGAGGGTCCTGAGTATAATTTTCCTTGTCGGTTCTAGAGATGCTTCCGACGGAGGCACTCCTACGTCTTGCTTCAAAGAGGGTGAAAGGCTTGCTGCACTAATTTTTTTGCTTGTATAGCTGGTGTTTCTTTTTGTGGTTTAATTTGTAAATTATTGTTCATATTCATTTTTGTTCCCACGAGCAGAGTCGATTTAAAAGGTCGCCTACAGGGTTACGCCCTTTCCTGTAGGAAGGCACTATTCAACAACGTCAGCCAGTTTCGTCGAGGTTGGCGTTCACGACTGAGTTCCCACAGCCATCCATCTTCTCGGCACGGTCCCACCTTAAGGGGGGATTGTCTTTTTTTTCGACAAAAAAATCGATTTTTCGCTGACCGCTGTTTCATATTCTTCAAAGTGTTGAGAATATGTGTGCAAAATTTCAAATTAAAATTCTCAAAAATGGCAAAGTTATAAGCGATTGGAATCGTCGTTGGCCAGCAAGCATCAATATTCGCCGATGCGCGAGATATGCAGCGGATAGAGAGGTCAACGAGATGCAGCCTCGAAGCAACGAAAGAGGCTCGAACAAGACGCAGAAGCGAAACTGCTTCACTGAATGAGTGGTTCGAAGCCGAGGAAGGCATCCTGTATGGCCCTGGCATAGCAGATTAGATTAAAAATACTGTAAGTACTCGATATGTCCCATAAACTGTACTCATAACTTTAAACGCGTTTTTCTCGAAACAGCTTTTTCACAACTGGTGTGCACGATTTCTCAAAAACTATTCAACCGATTGCCTTCAAATTTGGACAGAATGCTCAGCTGACATCCTTTTATCGTTTGATGAAGCAAAAAAGCAATACGTTTAATAGTTTTTTATTTATAACAAAAAATCGATCAATTTTTTTCGAAAAATCGATACTTCAAGTTCAAAACGTCACCAAATCGTCAATTTTTTTTTTTAATTTTTTTCCCTTCATCAAACGATAGCTATATGTGTCTAAAGTAAAATGCTTTTGGGTTTTTGTTGCAGGATGAACGTGAAGGCTGTAATCGTGCACACCATCAAAAAAGGACCATCGCGCGTCGAGGGGGGTGGGAGGCGGATTTTTTGATGAAATTGTTTAAAAAATTTTTTGTATGTAGTAAACAGATCAATAAAACTATATGCCAAGTTTCACAAGTTTTCGTTGTATACTTTCTTCGCAAAAAAATTCCCAAAAAGCGGTAAATTTTGCGAAAAAAAAAGACAATCCCCCCTTAAGATTGGGGTTATTTTTTTATTGAGGTTGTCTTCCTCGTGGTTCGGGCAATCAAGCCAAGACCCTCAGTCTCGCGAAACATGACCACGAGATACCGAGTTTTTGAGGTCATTTCCTACCTGCAACTACCGAGCTGGTTAGGCTCGTCAGATCGGGTTATTTAACCGCCGCCCAAGACTCGGCGTTGTTACTCGTTTAGCACCACCCGGGGGACACGTGTAGGGTGGGCCTAGGAAAAGGTGGTAAATCCTACGGACGCGAGTAACTTAGGCATGGAGGATAGTTTAAAAAAATCGAGTGAATCAGTTTAAAAAATAACAGCATCTTTTCTCAGATGAACTATGCCTTGTGAATTGGGAATCATCATTTAAGTTTTCAGTTTGATGGCAAAGGGGTTCCAACAGTTTACTAGGGAGGTTGGAATAGACCCGAGCCGTTATTTTGTCATTTATTCAAATCTGCGTCCACACGATGTGATCTACATATATCGATATGGGCATGCATAGACAAACAAAAAATGTTTTATAATATTGTGTCATAAAGTGTCACTCCCGAGAGATTACGTTTGCAATATCCCTATACATTGTATGACTTTACTAAATCTAATCTCAGCCCTTTGACCCTCGAGTCTGTTTAAACGTAGACAACCCTGGTCCAGAACAGTCTCTTACAGATAACCTACAGTTTTTTACTATCTGTGAGGATGACCAACATGCAGAGGGACAAACTGTTGGCTGGGGTGGCAGCATGGATGGCGGCACCCCTACCACAGGTTGGTTCCAAGAGTACAGGCCTCGCTGGTGCACCACGAGGTCAAGACGTCTATTCGGCTACCGGCTGCCGTGGTGGCAGTTGTACTTCCTGGGCGCAGGGATCGGTATCATCATTGGCCTCGTTGCAGCTTTATGCAGGAGACGGGCCGGCGTACACCAACCTGGTGAGATTAGGCATACAGGGAGATACGCCCACAGAGGAAGAGCTGGCAGCGCTCGAGACTCCGGCTCGGAGGCTCCACGCGATTGGGAAACTCACCTTCTATCGGGGGGTGGGTTTTTTGACATCGAAGCAGGCAATGTCCGAACGCTACAAGCGGAAAATATCGGCAAGGACTGCCCCTGAACCGCCAATCGAACAGATCTTTGAACATCTCGCTGAACCAGCTATACCGCCACTCAGACCATTAAGGGACCTAAAACCTAGACCAGTTTCAACGGACACCGAGAATTGGAACAGCTATAGTGATACCGTCCCGGTCTATAGTACCAGCGTTAATACCTGGGCAAATGAAGACGAAGAGGTGCCGTTCAGCAGTTTATACAATCACGTCGCTGAACGTATCACTGATCCCAATGCAACTGGAGCTTTGGGAGCCCTAGTCAAGGGGTCCACTATGAAGGACTCTGCAAGTGTGATCACTATGGTTAAGCACATGCAGAAAGGGAACGGATCCTACAAAGATGTAGCACCACTGGTTAGGTGTATGAACATGTTAAACGCCACAGGCGTGCAAGGAGCCCCACCCGACCCATTGACTTACCGTTTCTTTAGAAACTTTCAAGCCATCGAGCCAACGGTACTGGAAAATTTCCAGGGGGAAAGGGTGGGTGGGCAGGTTATAGCAGTTCCACATGACATGTTTGTTGAACATGTTTTTTTGAACTTTAACACCCCATTTCCATGGATAGGAGGAGGAATCAACAATTTTTCCCTGGACAGTATGGATGAAACGTGGGTTGCAGTGCCTGTATCTAATGATCTACTTCGTACAAAAGCACTAATACCATATCTACTATCTTTTCTGACATCATCTTACACCAATGGTACCGTCAATCACATAGTGCGTGGTCAAACCAACGGCACTCATAATCTAAATCAGAAGGACAGAACAGCGTCATACCGACTTTTTCCAAGGTCAAACTTAGCACACATACAGGCGCAAAACATGCTATACTGGTACTGACAGACTGTACTTCTTCATCGTCACCGGACTCGATAAGAGGCGTGGGGTATGAGATCCCTGTTGCTAACGCATACCGAAGGGAAACGCCCGAAGAGCCGTTACCCATCCCGACCCAAATAGACAATTTGGTCCAGGTGTGGTGGGTGCCATTCGGCGCAGCGGCCGGCGGATCTGACATCGTCACTGCTATCGGGGAAATAGAATCAAAATTGTGTATTGATGGCGTCTCCCGGCTGGCCTGCAGTGTTGCTGCTGAGATGCATGGTGCCCAATACCCCACACTGATGGTGTCTGCAGACGGGACTGATTACCAACGAGCAAATCCACTTTTCGGGGCGTGGGTGTTGGGGGGGGATCCGGAGCCACCGCTCTATCCTGGGTCAGATTTTAGAGCTTCTAGGGCTTTGGCCGAGGACGACACGACCCAGATCCGTAGACTAATGGTTGGGTACAATTTCGGGGCGATCAGTCCGCTGGCTCGTCCCTATACTGGAGCTGCTAACACTAGAGCCGTCCCGTCTGTAGTTGACCCTCAACACCCGGGACGTATATGGACCAATCATACACCAGCACATCAAGCACCAGCAATGGTATTGAAAACAATGGACTCCATGTCACGGGTGGCAACATAAATGGGACTTGTGATAACTGAAGACATCCAAACCGGTTTCACGTCCGCGAGTGGGGCAAGAGGATGGTTTAGAATGCTCGCGCAGGCAATATCTATGCAGACGGCATTGCTTTTCGCGCGATCAGACTTATCCTTACGCGTGTGGGCAGGCTTCGACTCAGTTACTAATGACCTGACTACACGAAACACATACACACAATACATAAGAATGGCAACGAACGGGTTGTGCGGTTACGTCGATGTTGGTCTGATGGTAGCACCGTGGGGTATGTGGGACGAGGACTGCACGGCGGAATATTATGGGATGGACCCTTTTACTGACGAAAACTGGTTATCTTATCATCCTATGCCATGTGTTATGACGACCCAGTGGTCAAGAAAGATGGCATTACCTGAAGAAAAAAAGCCAACACAGTCAATTTTCAGATATAGAGGAGAACACCACCGTGGACTACTCACAACCCATGATACTGCAAGTACAACGCTCGAATCCGTGTCAACAATTGACTTTGATAAATACGCACCTATAGTGTTGTACCCGGATGATCACAACGAAATACTGAGACCCATGGGTATGTGGATTGACTGTGACGCCCACATCACGAACGACATGACGCGGGCGCATACGGGACAACCAAAAACCATATTAATGAGTGGCACATTTGCTCTGTCAACTCAGTCTCTAGCCACAGAGATTATTGAACCTAGACGAATGTACAGACTAGGGCTGTTGATAATTTTAGAAATATCGATATTTTTAAATATATCAATACCTAGGTATATCTAGGCAGATTAGAAATATCGATATTTCGATATATCGGGTTTATTTACAAGAAATAATTGTCCAATTCAAAAAATATTTTTTTGTTTTTTAATAAAGTATATTCATTAAAGAAATTAAATAACAAATAAAGAAAAATGTTAAATCAGTGTATTTTCCGTTGTTGAGAGCTCATAATGTCAATTAAAACTCCGCTACTGTCAGATTGAAAAAATGATGTGTACCAATATTTGTCAATAAGTGTGTAAAAATATCGACACCGATACTAAGATTTTAACCCGGCGACAATGACGCTGGGTCATATTGACCCGAGGCATATTTAAACTAATATACATATTTTATGTTTGCGTCGGTCGTATGATTCGAACGTTTGTGTAGCTGGAGATACGGCCCCCCTCTACCCGCTTTATTGGTAAATTGGCATTTCAACATGAATAGACTGACGCCTGAACAACGCTTCCAAACTGTGCAAATTTATTTTGAAAATAATGGTTCTGTTCGAAATACGTATCGCGCACTACGTCCATTTTACGGTCAACATAATCGTCCATCAGAGCAATTAATTCGACTAACTATGGACCGTTTTCGCACCACGTTTACTCTAAATGATAATACGCATCTACAGAGACGTCGTACAGTGCGTACAGAAGAAGCCATTGCTGCTGTAGAGCGTAGCGTAGAGGAAGACCGGAATCAGTCTATCCGCCATCGTGCACAGGAATTGGATATGTGTCCATCCACTTTATGGAAGATTTTGCGGAAAGATCTTGGTTTGCGTGCTTACAAAATCCAACTCGTGCAAGAATTGAAGCCACGCGATCACCTAGCAAGGCGTAGATTCGGTGAATGGGCCCAAAACAAGATTGCCGTTGATCCCGATTTTCAAAAGAGAATTTTGTTTAGCGATGAAGCTCACTTTTGGTTGAATGGCTACTAGGGATTGCAATTGCTGGATCCAGCATACAGCAATCCAGCTGGATCCAGTGCCTTTTTAAACATGCTGGATCCAGCATACAGTGCTGGATCCAGCACTGCATGTGCGAATGAAGAATTCACGGCTCCTGCACTGCCGAACACTGCATTGAATTAGTGTCAGAAAGGCTGAATATTTTCGGCTTAGTGATGGAAACCGATACCATTGGTATCACTACCGATGGTGCGTCCGTAATGGTAAAAGTTGGAAAACTTTTGCCTTGTTATCAACAATTGTGCTACGCTCATGGTATCCAGTTGGCTGTGGTGGACGTGCTATACAAGAAGAAACCTCATAAGGAAGTAGAACAAGCAGCAACAGATGAAAGTGACGAATGCGAAGACGATGAAGACTTAAGAGACAGAGATGAACGATGGATTGGCAGTTACAGTCGAACCAACATTAGTGGACTCTGTTGAATTAATCCCACGATACAGAGCACTGCTTATAAAAGTACGCAAAGTTGTAAAACTTTTCAAAAAATCACCCACCAAAGATGATTTATTTTTGCAAAAATATGTTAAAGAAGAGAAAGGTAAAGAGCTAAGTCTGATTCTTGATTGCCGCACGAGATGGAACAGTTTGCTCAGTATGCTGGAACGTTTCTACAACCTAAAAGTTTGCATCGATAAAGCATTGATAGACGTCGCACATACGGGTATTTTGCTAATCTACGCGGCCAAAAGTAGAATTTACAAACTGAAGATAATGTTGAATAGGACGACTACCTGAGCTAAGGGACAGTCCCGGGCACAATGACACGCCCTCCCCGCTCCGCTACCTGCACTAGTCGCGTCATACATTTAGTCGGAATTTGATCGTTCAACTTGTTGTTTGTCTGTTCTCGGCGCTCTCGTACAAAAACATTAACTTTGAAGTTAAATATTAAATATATTGCGAAAACTTAACAAGTGTTTGTGATGGATCCTGAGGGAGCAGGTAATTATGCTGTATTTTATTAAGTTTTTTGTTATTTTCATCATTACAAAGGTAAGATATCATACTTTGAAAGTACCCATATGTTACGGCGATTTTTCATTGTATATATTTTATTTCGTCGTGTATTTGTTATACTATCAAGTTAGATCCTGCCATAATTCCTTATACAAATGAAAGTTTGAAGCTTTGAGTAGTAAAAGATGAAAAAAACTGCCGCGGATAAGCGCGGATACGTTTGTTTTGATAATTTGAACTTATTTTGAGTAATGTACAAAAAAATTACTGTAATTCTTATAATTCTAAAAAAAAATGTCTTTTGTTTTAGGTTCACGAGGTACCTCGGGTGTAAGAGTAGTGACTCGTAAATACATGTTTGACCGTATGCAGAGCTTTGATTTGCCTAACTTGGAAGAAAAACTCGATTCCTTCAGAAGCCATCTATTGTCTAGTGAAGATTACACAGAAGAACAAATTGAGACCCTTAAACGTAACTTTGCACACTTCAAATCACAAATTAAGCAAAGATGGCTAAAAGCACATAAGAAGGAGGACGTATTTCTCAGAATTAACCACTCATGGCTTGAAGGAACTTTTGAGATACCCGCCATTTCACAAAATAGACCAGGACGGCCATCTAAGTTATTTAATGAATCGAGTGAAAGGACCAAGAGGAGGAAAACTGAAGAGATTCGGTCTGTTGTGGCACAAGATGTAATCATTCATGCAGCTAAGGTTGAGTTGCGGAAATCCGGAAAAAGAGATGCTTCCGAAATACTTAAAGAAATCACCAGTACTCCAACTCGAGCAGCAAAATATAAAAAGGCTTTTTCCAAGTCAACAAGAGAAAAAACATGCTCCCTTACTCCAATACAAGCATTGTCGATGTTTGTCGAAGCCGATCTTACTCGTCGACAATACGAAATAGTAAGAAATACTAACAAGAAGTTCTTTCCTTGTTATACTCTGTTACAGAAAGCGAAACAAGAATGTTATCCGCCCCCAGAATCATGCAGGGTGACGAGTACCTATGCTGAAACCGATTTACAACCTTTGGTTGACCATACAGTTAGGCGTTTATCTATTTTCCTAGAAGAGGTTCTAACAACATTAAAAGAACAAGAACGAGAGAGCCTAAAATTAATTTCTAAATGGGGATGTGACGGCTCACAGCAATCACAGTTCAAACAAAAGTTTGAAAATGATGCAGACTCTGATGCCAACATATTTCAAAGTAGTTTCGTGCCTCTACGATTAGTTTCTGGCTGTCACACGGTAGTTCAAAACGCCCGAGTCGCTGGCCAAAAGTCGAAAAATGAAGGTTGAAAAATCGATATTTTTAAAATGGATTCTTGTAGAGTTTGGGGCATTCAGATCGCATAAGCAGGGGTCACAATATTGTATACCTGCTTCCCTGCGACAGTCGTAAGTTGCCTCTCGAAGGAACACGCGCGCAACGCTTCAGTGACCAGTTTTACAGTGCTCCAGAAAATCATACATAACCTTGCAACAACGTGTCCGATTCCATTTTTCCAAAATGGAAAATGATTATGAAGGTATGCAGAAAAATTTCATGTACTTCAATGTTCAAAAATGTTTGTTGTTATTAATGAAATGTTATTAGTCGTGATTTTCATATTTTTTAGCTTTTTTAAAAATACATTTGTATCGATACAAAAAAATTTTAACACGCTTTAACGCTGGCATTCACAAGGACATGTTTGTTGAACTATCTATTAATGAAATTTTCGAGAATTATTATAGCTGCCCCAACGTTGCCGTTTTTGAATAATATCGATTTTAGTGTTACCGTGCACGCTGTCGTGCGCGTTACGCACTGTGACTAATAGCGATATTCTCCGCTCAACTTTCTATACCTGAGGCTTGAAAGGTCCCAGGTATAGAGGGTTTTTCGTAGATGTTTTCTATCTCTTTCTAAGGTATTGTGGAGATAAGTACAGTTATTGCAATGGTGTAGCATTATTGTTGCAATGGCGTAGCATTGTGAATAAAGATTTGAAATAAAATTCCAACCGTAACGTCCATTTTTACAAATATATCGAAATATATTTACAAATATTATTTCAAACCTTGTTCATGAACAATAAACACAATTTGTAAAACATAATAATATTGTTTTTGCTCATAATATTTTTACGTTACGTACAATATATATACCATATATATACCATATATATGTATACAATATATATATACAATATATATATATATACACAATATATATATTAGACTGGGTCAAATAAATTGAGTATTTTTTTTTTCCTCGATATAACGAAAAATGTATTGTTTGGGATCTCAAAAGAACCCTCTGCAAGTATTAGCCCTTCATATTTAAGTTAAGAGGTCCCTCATCGCAAATCTTTATTTCCCATTTAAATAACATAGGAAATTTTTTTGTTCAACTTTGGAATTTTATCAGGCTTTAATCGTTGAGGTTAGGATATTTTTTTTAGCACATTTATGTAGAAAATTTAATGCTCTACAAAAAAGCTCTCTTGTGTCTAATCGATAAAACTAACCGTTCAGAAAATAAATATACAATATATACAATACATACAATATAGACAATATATACAATATATACAATATATATACAACTTTTTCAATTTTAACAGGACAAACATGCAAAGAAATCATTTGTACGCGCAGACAAATATTCTTGGCTCTACATAATGAATTGGGCTCGAAATTTGACAAACAAATAGAAGTTCTGGAAAAATATTTTACCGAATCGGAAGGATGTCCTTTCGCAATCTCAATTGATGAAAGGAAAATTCTAAGGAATCTTTTATTTACAATGAAGAAAAAATGGCAGGATAGCCACAGAACTCTGGAGCGCTTTTACGCCACTCATAAAAAATGGCTTGACCAGGACGTAGCTATTACGGTTTGTCTATTTTCCTATTTCTTATATCATTGAAATTTTTCATTTAAACGTTTTTTTTCACTTTCGAACTGATGTTATTGCGATTTGTTGTAGAATGCGGATTTCAAAAACAGGGATGTACCTACTCCTAATTCTGATACATCAGGATCGGATGAAAGCCACAAATTTGGAAGACCCTCGTTGGACTTTTCATCATCCAGCGAACGGAGTAAGCGACGAAAAGTTGATGATCTTCGGAAATCAACAAGTCCAAGGGCATTGGCATTCGCAACGGAAATGAATCTTCGTGCTTCTGGGTCCCACGCTGCAGCAAAGGTGCTCAAGGATATTACAACCACTTCTCCTACGCGAGCCTCTCGGTATCAGTTAGCATTCGCACAAAGTTCCAAACCAGTACGTCAAGAAATTAGCGCAGATGTTGCTTTGAACTTGATAATAAGCGGTAAGATGACGAAAGAAACGTACAATATGGTCCGGGAATTAACCAATGAAAACAGGGACGCGTCAGTTTATCCCAGTTATCATAAAATATTAGCTGCTAAATCTCGTTGTTACCCACCAGAGTGTTCAATACGTATAACGGAAACAAGCGCGGAAGTATCATTGCAGGCTTTACTCGACCATACTACAGCTCGTTTGGTTCAAGTACAATCTGATGTCATAAAAACACTCGACAGTTCCTTCACGAATAATATGAAATTAATTTTGAAGTGGGGATGCGATGGTTCGTCGTCGCAGCAGTATAAGCAAAAATTTTCCGAAAGCGACAGCTCTGACGCTCATGTATTTTTTACGTCCTTGGTTCCGTTGCAAATGCTAGCTTCAAACGACAAATCTGAGCGGCAACTTGTCGTTTGGAAGAACCCAAGGCCTTCTTCACCCCGTTACTGCAGACCGTTGAGATTGCAATTTTTGAAAGAAACCGTGCAGTCAACTGTTGACGAAAAAAACTTCGTTGATAAGCAGATAGCGTCTCTCGTCACATTCGCTACAGTAACGGAGGGTACGAACGTTGAAGTTAAATATGAATTATCGTTTACAATGATAGATGGAAAGGTGCGAAATGCTATTACTGACACTAAATCTGCGCAAAGATGTTACTTATGTAATTTGACGTCGAAAAATTTCAATAATTTACAATTGGTTGAACAAACAGAATGTGACAGCTCGAAACTGAATTTTGGAATTTCTTCCTTACACGCGTGGATAAGGTTTATGGAATGGATGCTTCATATTGCATATAAATTAAACGATGAGACGAGTAAATGGCAGGCGCGAACAGTCGATGAAAAGAAAGCAGTGGGCGATCGTAAGGAACAAATCCAAAAGAAATTTAAAGCTGCTTTAGGTTTAAATATTGATATGCCTAAGCAAGGATTTGGCAGTACAAACGACGGCAATACAGCCCGACGTTTTTTTGAGAACGTTGCCTTAACAGCAGAAATTTTGAATTTGGACGAAAAATTCATAGCATGTTGCAAAGTAATTTTGCAGACAATGGTGAGCGGTTTCGTTGTACATATCGACAAGTTCAGGGTTTATTGCTTAGACGTCGCGAAACGATATGTGGAGCTATATTCCTGGTACCCGATGCCAACATCGGTACACACCGTTTTAATTCATGGCTACGCGATAATAGAAATGGGTGCCTTACCAATTGGACAACTTTCCGAGGACGCTCAAGAAGCGAGGAACAAGGACATTCGTCGGTACCGCGAAAATTTTGCTCGAAAATGTACGAGAGAGAAGACAATGTCTGACGTTTTTCGTCGGCTTCTTGCATCCTCAGACCCACTCATAACAAATTTGCAAAAATTAAAAATGAAGAATAGTGCACCATTACCTTCTGAGGTAATAGAACTTCTACTGGCAACACCAGAAGATAATGTCACAAATAGTAGCTCACCCTCAGCAGAAATTGACACATGTGCGACAGATCTGTCTGACCCAGATTTTGATTTTTAATTAATTCAATGGCATTAATCTAATGGGATATGTATTGTATGGTATTATGTACGTGAGATAAAATAAACTTTCACATATTTTACAAAATTGTTCTTCATTTTAGAATTTCAAATGTCATTAATCTAATAATAAATTCGTAATCAGCGACCTCGAAAACCCAATGGTGCAAATTTTCCCACCGATAAAATTATTATTTTTTCAAAATGTCCACCATTTTTGATCCGCCATTTTGAATTTCATAATTTTGATATCAAATTCGTAATCAGCGATCCCGAAAACCTCGCGGTGCAAATTTTCGGACCGATAAAGTGATTATTTTTCCAAAATGTCCGCCATTTTTGGTCCGCCATTTTGAATTTTATAATTTTTATATCAAATTCGTAATCAGCGACCCCAGAAACCTTAAATAGGAAATTTTGAAATTATTATTCTCACTTTTCGACTTTTGACCTGCGATTCGGGCGTTTTGAACTACTGTGTGTCAGGGTGAAAAACTTGTATGGGAAAACCCAACACCTTCTTCTCCGCGATTTTGCCGCCCTATAAGATTCCGTTTTGTTAAAGAAAATACAGATGTAACGGAAGAAGAAATCAACTTCGTGAAAAATTCTTCCAATTCGCTAAGCGCCACAGAGGTTGACATTAATGGGAACAAGTACTCGGTCTCTCATGTCTTTGTCAAAACAATGGTGGATGGCAAGGTCTGCAACGCGGCCACTGGCACAAAATCTACAAGTCGATGCTACATATGTGGTGCAACTTCTAAGGACTTCAACAAAATTGATAATCAAAGAGAAATAAGTCCAGAGGCTATCGAGTTTGGACTCTCAATTTTACACGCTCGGATTCGTCTATTCGAAACCATTCTCCATTTGGCTTATAAATTGCCAGTAAAGAAGTATAGAGAGAGGAAGACAGAAAACGAAAAAAAAATGGAACATGAAAAAAAACTCGAAATTCAGAAAAGATTTCGCGAAGAAACTGGATTATTGGTGGACATACCAAAGGCAAATTTTGGCAATACCAATGATGGTAACACAAGTAGGAGATTTTTCGAAGACCCAAAATTGGCATCTGACATAACAGGCATAAATCATGACCTAATATACAGACTTAAGGTCATACTAGAAACTATTTCGAGTGGCTATATAATCGATTCGGAAAAATACGACAAATACGCTTTGGATACTGCCCGCTTATACGTCGATTTATACCCTTGGCACCCAATGACTCCAACAATGCACAAAATTCTAATTCATGGTGCAGTGATCATAAAAAACGCGCTGTTACCTATTGGACAGTTATCAGAAGAGGCCGCAGAAGCGCGTAATAAACATTTTAGATTATATCGCCAGGATTTTGCCCGAAAATTTTCAAGAGAAAACTGCAACAGAGATATTTTGAATCGGTTGCTTTTGACATCAGACCCTCTTATAAGTTGTATGAGAGGTTTAAAAAGAAGAAAAATGCAGTGTTTTTTGCAAGAAACTATCGCGCTTCTCATGCCTGGGGAACCCAATGTTGATTCTACAGAGAGCGAGGAAGAAAACTAATAATAATGAAAAGTAAACTCGACAGATAAATCTTTTTTTATCTTTACTTCTGAAATATATTATATAGTGAATAAAATCTCTTTATAAACCACAAAAGTATTTTTTCTACTAAGTTATATCGTTTAGAAAATATCAAGAACATAAAATAATTTTGGCCGCGTAGATTGTCAAAATACCCGTATGTGCGTCGGTTCCGAAATAAAATTTTCCGGCGATGAATGGTCAATAATCAATGAGTTGATCGTCAGTCTTCAACCGTTGAAACTGGCTGTAGAAGCTCTTTGCAGAAGAGAGTCCACATTGATAACTGCCGACACAACCCTGAAATTTGTCTTAGACAAGCTATATAGCCAGGGCACTACCCTAAGCGCCGAGCTAGCTGAAGCACTACGCAACAGAATCGCAGAACGGCGCCTCTCCGAAGTTACTGGTACGTTAGTGTACTTGAAAAATCCAAAAAAGTATGAAGAAGCAGTAAAAAAACCTGGCTATTTTCCTTTGCCAAAAACGAATGCGATGCGGCAGGAGATGAAAACTTTGTTAAAACGAGTAAATAAACAACATATTGTAGAGCCGGTGCAAGAAGATATCATGGAGTTAGAAGAGGATGGTCTAGATGATGACGCAGAACCCGTGAAAATGACTTTAGAGCAAGAGCTTGAGATAGAACTTAAAAGAGAGAAGGAGAACTTTAAGGCCAGCTTACTCCAAACAATTTTGAAAAAATCGATTTTTTTTTTTCAGAAATTGCTACTGTATACTCGTAGAAATATATATATATACTATAATAGCCTTTATTCAGATCAACTTAACCTAGAAAACAAAAGTATGGAAAGTATAGGTATACAAGCTAAATGTAAAAAACTAAATATAAAATTTTCTTATATGTTACTAAAGTATTTGTTGTTTGTTTATTTTCTGAAGATCTGTTTGCCAATCGGCAAAGGCCTCCTCCAACCTTTTCCATTCTAATCTATCTTGAGCCACTCTGTTCCACATCGTGCCTGCTACTTCTCTAATGTCATCATCCCATCTTTTCTGTGGTCTGCCTTTTTTCCTTTTACCTTCCCTTGGATACCATCTTGTCGCTTTCTTATTCCATTTGTCATGACCCCTTATCATGTGCCCTGCCCATCTCCATTTAAGTCTTCTAATTTTCAGTGTTATGTCTGTTATTCTTGTTTTATATCTTATGGCACAGTTTCTCAATTTGTCTGACCTCTTCACATTCAACATACTCCTTTCCATAGCATATTGACAAGTTGCAAGTTTGTTTGTTATTTCCTGAGTTAGTGTCCATGATTGGCAGCCATACGTAAGGACGGGTAGTATGCATGTGTTAAACAGTTTCCTTTTGATGTTTATATGAAGATTTTTGTCTTTCATAGGTTCTTTCAAGTTCCAGTAACTCCTCCAGCCGTTAGTAATTCGTCTTTTTACTTCTTCACGCATAGGTTCTTTTAGAGTTATGAGCTGTCCCAGATAGACGTATTCGTCAGTGTAGTTAATTTCTGTGTTTCTAACTTCTATCGCGGTCTTGTTTCCATTTGTCATCACTCTTGTTTTTTCAGGGTTGAGTTTTAGGCCGACTATCTCGCTTTCGGTTGCAAGCTCTTCTATCATTCTGTTAATGTCTTCTGGTGTTTTGGCGAATAACACTATGTCGTCAGCAAATCTTAGGTGTGTCAGCGATGTACCGTCTACATTGATCCCGAATTCTTCCCAGTTGAATCGCCTAAAGATAGATTCCAGAACAGCCGAGAACAGTTTTGGAGATAGCGGGTCTCCTTGTCTAACTCCTTTTCCCACTTTAAATGATATGCCTTTCTTTTCTAGTTGGATTCTGGCGGTGCTGTGACTGTATACATTCTTTATTAATCGGATGTATTTATACTCGATTCCTTGTTCCACTAATGCTTCCCATATGTTTTTGTGTAGTAGCGAGTCGAATGCTTTGCTGTAGTCGATGAATGCGATATAGTATGTAAGCTGATACTCATTGTACTTCTCTATAACCTGACGAACTGTATGAATGTGGTCAATCACCGAGTAGTTCTTGCGAAAGCCAGCCTGCTCAATAGGTTGCTGTTCGTCTAGTGTTCTTTCAATACGTTTTTAGTATGATTTTGGCGAAGACTTTATATATATTAGACATAAGGCTGATGGGACGATAGTTCCCTATTTCGTGTTTATCTCCTTTCTTATACAACAGGATAATGTTAGACTCTGTCCATTGCTGGGGGATTTTTTCAGTGTCTATGATAGCGTTGAACATATCTGTAAGGGCCGGTATTAAGATTACCTTGCCTTGCCTTAGGATTTCGTTGTTTATTCCGTCGGGACCTGGTGTTTTCTCTAAACTTTGTGTATCTATTGCTTTTTCAACTTCAGCTTCAAAGATGCTAGGGATGCTTGTGGTGTTATCCAAGTCTATTTCTTCTTCTGTTTTATTGTCTTCGTACAGTTTCTTGTAATATGATGTTGCTGTTTCCAGTATGTCTGTTCTGCGGTGATTCCATTTTCCACTATCTTTTTTAATCTTAACGATCCAGTTCATCGAGTTCTTCAGTTCTATGTAAGCTTTTTTGATTCCACCCGTTTTACCCATATACTTTTCTATTGTTTCCATTCTGTTCTTCTTCCTGTCGTTCCTTATGTTGTGTTTGATTTCTTTATTAATCTTCGTTAAAAGTTTCTTTCTGTCTTGTGTATGCTTAGCGCTGATTAAGTGTTTTCTGTCTTCTAGTAGTTGCATGGTATTTACTGTTAGCCATTTTTTCACTCTGATATTGGTACTTGCAGTGAGTTGTATCTGGGTTTTTATGGTATCTTCCATCCAGTTGTACTTTTCTTGTGTTCCTAGTTCTTTTGTGTTAGATTGGTTTATGAGTTTGTTCCTTAGGTTTGTTGTTATCTGTTCCAGTTGATGTTTTCCGAGCTTAGCGTTTATTGGGTTTTGTCTTGGTCTAGTCTTTTTTGGTTGAGTTGCTACGAGTTCTGTTCTGATCATCTTATGATTTGTATTAAAGTTCAATTTGTTAATTATAGTAAAGTTAGTGAAGTATCTGTTTCTGTTAGTCATTATGAAGTCTATTTGATAGTATATCGTAGAAATAGTATAGAATTAGTCCCGAAGGTCAGCAAGACCGAGAAGCAGGTATAAAAGAGTGGGGAGCGGTGCGGTAAATCCGGCCGCTCGAACGCCTTCGGTAGCGGCAGCTGCTGCGTGCCTTCGGATCGTCTTATTGTTTTGTTCCCCTCTATTTCTCGAAAATATTCTGTCCTTTACAATTAGAGAGCGTCCTTCGTATATAATCATGGACAAAAAAAGAAGAAGTGGTGTCCCACATAGATCAGGAAGGAGTTTTTTGGGTAATCAACATACTTCAAATGATGATACAGAACAAACCAGTGCTGCTGCAAAAAAACTGAAAAACGCCGATCCTCAACTTGAAGTGAAAATACATCCGTTGCTGACTTACGTGATCGTTCAGTGGTCTGTATTTGCTACATTGCAACAGAGAGTTGTTTGTGCAAAGTGTAATAAAAAAGTGGAATTTGCAAAAAGTGACGAAAAAGGATTAGGTTTTGAATTACAAATTATCTGTGATTGTGAGGAGAGTGAACCAATCCCTTCATCTCCAAAAATCAAAAATGGTTATGAAATAAACAGAAGAATAGTTTATGCAATGCGCTTGTTAGGAGTTGGATTTTATGGCTTATTGAATTTTTGTGGACTGATGGATATCTCAGCAACTGCATTAAGTATAACTGGCTATTATAAATGCATAGAGCAAGTTTATATTGCATTGAAGGCTGTTAGTGAAATAGTTTTTAAAAAAGCTGCTAAAGAAGAGCAAGAAAAGAATATAGAGAGAGGATTACCCGAAGATAGGCTTACTGTTTCGGGAGATGGTTCCTGGCCAAAAAGAGGATTCACAGCTTTACTCGGTATTGTTAGTTTGATCGGCAAGTACACGAACAAAGTCATAGATGTTATAGTAAAATCGAAGATTTGCCAAGCATGCAGTAACTATTCAAAAAAATTCCCCGAAAATACGCCAGAGTTTGATGCTTGGTTTACCGAACATTGTGAAGCAGGCAATTGCACAAGGGATCATGATGGTAGTGCTGGTCTTATAGAAGTTGAAGGAGTGGAAGAGATGTTTCGGAGGTCTGTGGAGCAGTACGGTGTTATGTATGAATATTATGTCGGCGACGGTGACGCTAAAACTTTCAAGAGACTCGAAGAATCTGAACCGTACGGCGAGGCTGTCAAAGTAAAGAAAAAAGCATGTGTTTTACACGTAGGCAAGAGTATATATAGACGTGGTAAAGAAGCCAACTGTCGCTCTTATCTAGCTATTTTAAAAAAGCTGTGCTTACTCACCCCGATTCTGTGCCAGACATGAAGAATGCAATTCTGGCCTCATTTTATCACAAGTGTTCCACCGATGCTAAGCCACAACACCAGTATTGTCCAGCCGGAGCAGATTCATGGTGCGCTTATCAAAAGGCAGTAGCTACAAAACAGAATTACAACCATCCTCCAGCTTTCGATCAGGAAATTCAAGATCTTTTACAGCCAATTTATGAAGAACTAACCGACGAAAAGTTGCTCGAGAGATGTTTAGGGGCTAACACGCAAAACAATAACGAAAGTTACAACTCATGTGTCTGGAACATAGCCCCTAAACATAAGTTTGTTGGGAAAAAAACGCTTGAAATTGCTGCTCTGTGTTGCTTGCATTTTTAATGAAGGGCTTTCACCCATATTAAAAGTAATGGAAGTTATGGGTGTCAGAATCGGCCCGGAAGCAAGGCACTTTGCTAATAGGGCCAACAGCAGGCGTGTTGATCGAGCTGAGCTAGAAGCTACTGAAGCGTCTAAGGAACACATAACTGCTTTAAGAAATGCAAGAATTCTTCAGAATGATGCTTACGAAGACCAGGAAGGAGTTGTGTATGAAGCTGGAATGGATATGTGAGTAAAATTCACTTTTTTTACGATTTTTCACGAATAAAAACTTTAAACTGATTTTTCTCCGAACCACGTTTTTTCGCATGGATGACACTCTCATTTCAAAACTATTGCACTTATCGATATGAACCAAACGGCATTTTACTCTTTAGATGTCTGGCTATGGCCTCAAGCAGAACCAGAAATATTCATTATTATTTAAAAAAGTTATAAACAATTAAAAGTGAAAAAAAGGGTAAAAAAATTCAAAAGTCCGCCATTTTGTTTTTTTTCATTGAAAATGTTTCATTCTGCTTGAGGCCATAGCCAATTCGATACAGAACATGAAACCGTTTTGTTTTTTGCTTTCAGATAATTCGTTTCCAAGAAATGATGTCATCCATCTACTAATCAGATGAGTTTCAGCAGCCATTTTCAAAACCATTTTGAAAAAAATAAAAAAAGTTTTTTTCAAGTAATTTCATATATGTGCTTTCATATGTAACAAAAAATTGATTACTCAACATGTTTTGTACTATGAATAAAATTTATTGAAAAAAATCACGTTTTTTGGAGTAAGCTGGCCTTAATAAACAAAAGCCAAGTGGTCAATTAGATTACGAAAAGGTCCTGAAAAAAGAAATGAGCGTTTATGAGACCGAAGGAGTGCAAGGTGAACATTTATCTATGGTTTATGACTATTTATGGTAATGACCCTAAAACCGACCAGTGTAGAGGCCGAAAGGGCATTCTCAGCAGCCGGCTACATATGCAGTTCTGTGCGAAGCAGGTTGGGAAATAAGACTATAGATAAAATTTGTTTACTTCCAGAGGATTCAAAAAAAGAAATAGTCAGTCTCTTATCGTCAGATTTTAAACTGCCTAATTATCAGCTTTCGATTTTCATAACATATATTAACGATTAACGAGTGCGGAGAAGATTATTTCGGAGCTTCTTTTGATACAAAAAATAGATTGAAGATTGAAATACATAGTATTATTATTACGGTCCTTTTTTGTAGTTAATTTTAAAAGAATTTGTAAGACTGATTGCTACTGATTAGCCGTCCTATCATTAAACATAAACGTAATAAGATATTGCTTACTTAGAAACATTATCTAAAATGTTATATGAGGTTATATGTTATTTAATTTTAAGTTGATTCTTTTGATCTCAAATGATTAAGAAACCAAAGCAAATTGATATGATATCTATCACCAAACGAGTGAAAGATTTCATAGATTATCGTAAGAAGTACAAATTAATAAAAAAAGTCTTAAAAATGTCGTCTTTTTATTTTCGTTCCACATTTTGCTGGATCCGCGCTGGATCCAGCTGGATTCAGGTCAATCCAGCAAGAATCCAGCTGGATTGAAAACGCCGCTGGATTGCAATCCCTAATGGCTACGTCAATAAACAAAACTGCCGTATTTGGAGTGAAGATAATCCTCTTGTGTATGTTGAGACACCGTTACATCCAGAAAAACTGACTGTTTGGTGTGCTTTATGGGCTGGTGGAATCATTGGTCCGTACTTCTTTAAAAACGATCCTGGCCAGAACGTTACAGTCAATGGTGACCGCTATAGAGCCATGATTACTGACTTTTTCGTTCCTCAATTGAACAACCATGATGTGCAGGAGCTGTGGTTTCAACAAGACGGCGCAACATGTCACACAGCTCGTGCCACAATTGATTTACTGAAGGAAACGTTTGGTAACCGCATAATTTCACGTTCCGGACCCGTGAATTGGCCTCCAAGATCGTGCGATTTAACGCCGCTAGACTATTTTCTGTGGGGATATGTGAAGTCGCTAGTCTACGCCGATAAGCCCGAAACGATCGACCACTTGGAGGACAACATTTGCCGCGTTATTGCCGATATACGGCCACAAACGTTGGAAAAAGTTATTGAAAATTGGACCTCCAGATTGGATTACGTCCGAGCCAGCCGTGGCGGTCATATGCCAGAAATCATATTTAAATTATAATGCTAAAAGATGTCAATTTTAAAAATTCATCCTTGTTTTATTCCATTTCAAAGTTCTATACCTCTAAAAAAAACACCCTTTATTACTCAAATAATAGATGACAAGCGCAGTTTTTTGTGAATAATTGTAGTGCGGGACATATATGTCCCAACAGTAATTTTCAGTGGGACTCATTTGTCCCAACAGTGTTGTAAACATTCCAATCTCAGGAGTACATTTGCTTTTTAAAATGACGAAACGAATTCTGACCCAAATAGAACTGGAGGATATAGCTCAGAATTCGGATTTTTCAAGTGAAGATTAGTGAAGTTTCACGTTAGTGATGATTTCAGCGATTATTACCCGTCGGATGAAGAAAACCCAGCAAAGCGATCGAAAGAAAACTTCAGAAAGTGAGGAGAGCGATAAAGATGATCCTGATGCAGCGACATCCGGCGGTGATCAACAAAATGCTGAAGCAACTGATCAGTCAAGTGACAAAGACCTAAACGCCAATGGCCCTAATTATTGGGAGGATATTGAGAAAATACAGAATTTTCTCCCGAAAAAAAGCCTGCCAATATTTTGAAATGCAATAGTTTTATCTTATCTAACATCAACAGCTCAACCAAATTGGATATAACTTTATTACTGAGTTTGTTTCCAAGAAGGACCTTCCCTCGTAGTTGATCCAAAGCAGTAGGTTAAGGTAGGATACTGAAGTTAAATTGTCTTTACTAGTTTATTCCATACAGACAGTTATTTCATTCATTGTAAAGGGATGTTGGAGTTGAACAAAGGACGAGAAAGCGTGTAAAAAACTAACGGTTTACGCTTCCCCGCTATAAACATTGAACAGATAAAGGACGAGAAAGCGCGTTCCGACCTAACGGTTTATACATCTTCACTATTGACATTGAAAACACAAAGGAAGAGAAAATACATCCCAGACGAACGGCTTGCACATGCGGACCGTAACGGCCAAGTAGGCCAAAACAGCGCACTATTGGTCGTCGTAACAATAGAAACGCCCAACTCCAGCGTCTTTCATTGTATCAATATAAATAAGGGCGACCGGCGAATCCCAGCCCACCCAAGTCCGGTGACTCTTGAAAGGCCATTAAGGCCACAAGAATTTAGTCCTTCCGAAAAAAAAAAAAAAAAAATCACAGCCCACAGCAGTTAACTCGTAGTCATCACAGTAAACGCATGTCTAACAAATAGTTAAGTCTGTACTGAATATAAGTCTCAAGAGTAGTTCACTGCGTTTTTTCCTTCTTCACAATCCCAGCAACAACACAGTGTGGGTAATAAATATAAGCCCGCACACTACGCTTAAAAGTAAGGGTGAGTGAACGCACCTACTTTAGCCCTAGAAAGATAGTCTACGTAAAATTGACGCATGCGTGTTCGAAATATTGCTCTCTCTTTCTAAATAGTGCGAATCCATCGCCGTGCATTTCGGACATCTCACTCGTCGCTTGGAGCTTCCGTGAGGTGGCCGCGTTACTAAGGTCAGTGTCACCATTTTTGAAATATAACGACCGTGTGAGTCATAATGACGCATGATTATCTTTTGTGACTTTTAAGATTTTATCTTAGATGATTATTCGTGATGTTTTTTGATTTGTTAGTTGTTGTTGTTATTTTGCTATTGCTGTTATATTTTTATAGATATCCTGACCCAACAACGTTATAATGGGGAGTCGAAATTTAGAGGATGATCGTATCCTGGCCGCTCTTTTAGAAAGTGATAGCGAGCTCACCTGTGAAGACACTGATAGTGAGGTTGAAAACCAAGAGATTGAAGATGACGTGCAGAGCGACATAGAAGAAGCTTTAATAGATGAGCAGAGAGAAGAAGAGCCGACGAAGTCCATTGGCGAAGAAATTATTGAACAACCGGCTTCTTCATCGGCTTCTCATCGAATAATAAGTTTACCGCGGCGAACTATTAGAGGTAAGAATAGGCATTGCTGGTCGACTTCGAAGTCAACATGGCAGAGTCTCAGTACTATGTTAGGTCTCAAAGGGGGCCGAAACGTATGTGCCGTAACCTATAAGATCCTGTCTTATGCTTCAATATTTTTATTACCGATAAAATATTACGTTGTCGGAAAAGTCATGACGCATTTTTCTATCAGATGGCGTTGGTTTTTTTATCTATATCTATATATATATATATATACAGATGGCGCGTCTATATTATTGCTATGCCATTTGACAGCTGACAGTAAAAACGTCTATAAAAAATCAGCGGGATTAATCATGTTATGCAGATTTTACAGCAGGTTAAAAATGGAAGACGAAAGTGTACATTTTCGCCATATTTTACTCTTTTACTTCCGTAAAGGTAAGAATGCAAGTGAAGCTTGTGAAAAGTTGCGTAAAGTTTACGGTGACGATGCTCTACAGAAACGCCAGTGTCAACGATGGTTCCATAAATTCAGCACGGGTGATTTTAATCTCGAGGACGCTCCTCGGTCAGGAAGGCCCACCGAGGTTGATAACGACAAAATAAAGGCATTGATCGAGTCAAACCCACGTTACACACGACACGAGAGATTGCAGAAACATTGAACATCCATCATTCAAGCGTTCATGACCACCTGAAGAAGCTGGGATATTGAGTATCTCGATGTTTGGGTTCCTCATGAACTCAAGGTTCTTAATTTGACGAACCGTATAAACATGTGATATGCTCATTAGACGTCAGGAAAACGATCCTTTTTTGAAGCGGGTGATGAGAAATGGATTGTTTACGACAATGTGGTACGCAAGCGGTCTTGGTCCCAACTTGATAAAGCGCCTCAAACGAGATCTAAAGCAGACATCCATCAGAGAAGTCATGCTGTCAGTGTCGCGGGATTTTAACCCGGTGACAATGACGCTGGGTCATATTGACCCGAGGCAATTTTAAACTAATATATTTTATTTTTGCGTCGGTCGTATGATTCGAACGTTTGTGTAGCTGGAGATACGGCCCCCCTCTACCCGCTTTATTGGTACGCTCAGTGCGACGCCGCGTGCACTGAGAGATACACGTGCGTCAAGTGAAAACGGGTAATTATGACCCAGCGTCATATTATAGCTGGCATAGTAATTTCATGACATACGTTTATTTGCTTATTTAGTGTTTAATGTTAATTAACCTTGTTTTTTATAGGTTTTTAGTGAAAATGTCATTGACAAATGACCCAGCTAGAATTGTGGCGTTGTTAGAAGAGTCTGATTCCGACAATGAAGACTCCCAAGCTGCTTCAGACGTGGATATTGACGACCATTTATCTGAAGACAGCAATGACAGTGAAAGCGAACAATAAGCTAGTGATTCGGGGTCAGATTCAGATAATATCGATCTTGCGTCCGTACAACACCAATTACGGCAACAATTTTACAAAGGAAAGGATGGGACAATGTGGCAAAAAGCACCTGCACGGCCGAATGTACGTACCAGATCTGAAAATATATTATCTGAAAGGCCTGGTGTAAAACCTGTAGCTCAAGGTGCCAAGACTGAGTTAGAATGTTGGGACTTATTCATTACCCATGAGATGTTGTGTAAAATTCAAACATACACAAATTTACATATACGTGACAGAAGAGCTTCGTGTGTGGATTTGAGTAAACATAAATATATGAATGAGATTGAACTATGTGAATTGAAAGCTTACATAGGGCTTTTGTTTTTAGCTGGATTTTATCGGTCTAATAGACAAAATTTGAATGACTTATGGGAAACAGATGGCACTGGAGTGGAAATTTTTAGACTCACTATGTCACTACAGATTTTATTTTATACAAAGCTGTTTACGCTTCGATGGTAAGTCTACACGTGCTGAAAGGAAACAATTAGATAATTTGGGACCAATACGTGAACTTTTCAGTACTTTTATTGATAAATGCCAAGAAATGTATTCGTTGGGTGAAAATTGCACTATTGATGAGATGTTGGTGGCATTCAGGGGTCGATGCAAATTTCGGCAGTATAGTCCCTCTAAACCTGCCAAATATGGCATAAAAATATTTGCGTTAGTGGACTCACAAATATTCTACGTGAGCAATTTAGAGATATATGCCGGCAAGCAGCCGGATGGTCCGGTTTCACTTAGCAACAAACCATTTGACGTAGTAAATCGCCTAGTGTTGCCAATTTCTAATACTCATCGTAATACAGTCGACTCTCGTTAATTCAAAACTGCGATAATTAGAACCTCTCTATAATTCAAAGTTATCACGAGTTCCCTACAAAATCTCTTTATATTTCGAACTAAATCAATACATTTTTATGCACTTGGTAATTCGAACGAAAAAATCATTGCTATATAACAAAACGACGCGTTAATTCGAACTCATCGGCGTCCAACACTCGACAATTAAAAGTTGCAGAGAGAAAGAGGCGGAAAGATTGTATGTAAGTACATTTTGCGACATGTTCAAACTTGTATCAACGTACACGAGCCTTTGTTTTTGTTATGATTAGTTTGACTATTTGACACACACTTCTCACGAATTGGTTTGTTTAGTTATCATTCAGTTACTGTTCCTCTTTCGTTGGTATACAGATTAAAAGTTTGTGTTAGTTATGAGCCCTAGAAAGTATAAATGTTTGAAGATTGCTGAAAAGAAGAAGTTAATCGAAAAAGTAGAGGAAGGTGAGAAGAAAAGTGATGTTGCAAAAGAATTTAAGATTCCTCTGAGTACTCTCTCAACCATAATAAAGCACAAGGAGAAAATTAATGCTGCTCAAACTGCTGGAGTACGGAAAAGAACTACTAAAGGTGGATTTCCTCGTCTGGAAGAAAGCCTGTAGGGCTAGCATGCGTACAACGAGATATCTCTTGACGAGAGAGATAGATAATGTCTACATCGAGTATTTTCTCGATTACCCTAACATGCGCACTACGAGAGACATAATTCTCTTCCGAAGACTTCACCTTGTCGAGTAGAGAAACTCGTGCTGCCCTTACAAAAAAATAAACAATATTTTTATAATGCAACACTGATATAATTCTAAATTTACACTAGAGTCCTTTTCATGAAAGAAGTCCCGCGGTGATTTTTGGAACTAAATTTGACAGGTCGGCCATGTTGTCGTTCGTCGATGTTATCAAGTTCGTTTGTTGTGGTAGATTTTTGTGAGTTTGTAACTAGCTTAGTGCATTTTAAAGATTGTTTACAATGCCAAAAGTTGTAAAAAGTTCGGCTCGAGAAATGATATTGAAGGTGAAAGAGTTCTGTGAAGCGGAACAAAAGAATCAAGGTGTTTTAATACCACTAAACAATGTTCGGAAGAGAGTCGCCGCCATAACAGGTACTTTTTAGAGTTGCCATATAATAATTTTTTGCTGTATTGATGGGACTTTTAGGATATAAATTCATTTTTGCGATAAAATTGAACAAATACCAAACGTGATGAAACTAGGTAACTGAAATTAAAACATATATTACATAGTACATAAGCATTATAAACTTAAAGTTACTATTATTTTTAATTGTTCATTATTTAATTGCAGGTGTGTCAGAGAAAACTGTAACAAGAATTACAAAAGAAGGTATAACAGCGGCGAGTACTTCGAAAAAAATTGTCACCCCGGGGAAGAGTCGCCCGCATCCGAAAAAGGTCGACTTAGACGGGTTCGATTTGTGCGCTATCCGGCAAAAAATTCACAGTTTTTACGTTGTGCATAAAGAATTACCAACATTGGCTAAATTACGGGCAGCTCTGAGAGAAGACATCAATTTTCAGGGAAGCATCACAACATTGCACAGGATATTAAATAGGATTGGTTTCAAGTACAAGCGATGTCAATCCAGACGCAAACTACTTATGGAACGTCACGACATTACCGCATGGCGTGCAAAATATTTGGATAAAATACGAATAAATCGCACTGTGGAAAAACGACCCGTTGTATACTTAGATGAGACCTATATACACAATACTTATCATACAAAAAGTTGTTGGCAGAGTGAGGAGGAACCAGGAATGTTCGTCTCAGAGTCATCGGGGAGTCGCTGGATAATCGCTCATGCGGGAACAAAAGATGGATTCATAAATGGTGCATTATTAATGTTCAAATCCCAATCAAAGTCCTCAGATTACCACGATGACATGAACTCTGCAAATTTCTTAAAATGGGTGACGGAAAAACTAATACCTAATCTATCTGAAAGGTCGCTTGTGGTAATGGACAACGCTCCTTACCATTGCACTCAATTAAACAAAGCCCCTACAATGTCAAATATAAAAAGTAGTATGCAGGAATGGCTCCGGCAAAAGGGTATATATTTTGAAGACACCTGGAGAAAAGCTGTGCTGTTTGAGCTAATCAAACAAAATAAAGGTCCACCGACATTTGCATTGAATGAATTATTAACAGCTCACGGACACGAAGTATTAAGGTTGCCGCCTTACCATTGCGACCTCAACCCGATTGAGAAAATCTGGAGCCTTGTAAAAAGAAAGGTGGCGGATAAGAACGTGGCACAAGATCCAAAAGAAATTGTAAAATTAACTGAAGAGGCCTTTGAGTCTATTACGGCGGAAGATTGGACAGCTCAGTGCACGCATGTCGAACATTTAGAGGAGGAATATTTAAAAAATTACGGCCTTATGGATGAAGAGATGGACCGAATAATTATATCTACGGCTAGTGATACTGAAACAGAATTTGATTCTGATTCCATCCACTCTTCAGACAGTGATGTTCCTATGGCCGCTGATCACAATTATTCAATAAAACTCTGAATAAAAAATTGTAATGCTTTTCTTTACCCTATTTTCTCATCTTTTACATGTAAGTAGGTAGAACACCGCTTATATAAGTAAATAAAAATATACTTTTTACATAACAGAAATATAGGTAAATGGGCATTTTTATCAAAATGTCTACCAACCCACTCATGGGATGACCCATGCAATAAGTCCAAATAACTAACGTTATTATGACTTATTATTGTTTTAAGTTTCGCACCTAACAACATAGTAAAAAACGAAACTTTAGTCATTTGAAACTATTTAATAATAACACGACACTTACAGTCATAATAACGTTAGTTATTTGGACTTATTACATGGGTCATCCCATGAGTGGGTTGGTAGACATTTTGATAAAAATGCCCAAATATACTTTTGACTTATCAGAAATATACATGATTCACTAATCTGAACTATTGTTATAGTATGGGCTTGAGTAATGAAATTACAGCCCATCTAAAATGTATTTATTTCTTAATACAATTTAAGAGCTTATATTGTTTCATCGAAGTATGCAGGAAATAGTATTATTTGATAAATTACATATGCTAAATGTAAAATAGGTAAATTTTTTACTCATAAATGGCAACATTATGTCACGCGAGTACAGCGCTGCGTCTGGGGGACTTCTTTCATGAAAAGGACTCTACGTTTAATCTACATTGAGAATAGATTGACATTTAGTTCCGATTTGAAAATCTAAGAACGCTATAGAGGCTATTTTTTCTATTTTTGTTTTAAATTAACGCGTGTGAAAAATGGAAAATAAAAAGACGTAAGTAAATAAATTTAATTATATATGTAACACTATGCTTGTGTTGTGCTTAATATCTTGTCGTACATTAAATAATTGTAATTCTATCACGTATTGTTGTAGAATAAGAAGCAACAGGGCGCAAATAAGATATTTGTGCCATTATATGGCACAAAATCCCAGCTTTGCCGCCGGTGAGTTCCGGGCCCCTCTTGGGGCGCAGAACATTAACGAGCAGTGGCTTGTATTAAAGCAAGCCCTTGACGAACTTGGTCCAAACAGATCTGTGGACCAGTGGAAAATAGTAAGTTATTAAAGTACATGAGCTACATTGTTCTTAGTGTAAGTTACATTAATGAATTGAATGATTAAAATTATATTAATTTTGGGTTACAACTCTCACAAAAGTATATTTAAAGTACTATTAGATATCATAATTAATGTTTTAATATAAATTTTTCCTTTAAGTGTTGGCGCGATCAAAAAAAAAAGCCAGAGAGGAGGCGGGAGCCTTGAACAAGGCCAAAAACACGACGGGGAATTTTGTTGTTCTCCCAAAATTGTCAGAGAATTCTTCGTTGGTGCTCAGTGCAATTGGGAAGGAGATGGCAGTAGGTTGTGGCCCAGAGGAGTCACCAGTAGGTTGTGGCCCAGAGGAGTCACCAGTAGGTGTAAGTTAAATATTTAGTTCATAGTTTTAGGGTTAGCCTTTTTATTTTTAAAGTTAGGTTATTATCATATTAAACAATTTTCAATCATTAATATCTTCTGTAAATCTACGTAACAGAATAAATAAATGCTTACGATTATGCATTAAATATGTACAAAGGTGGATTTGTTTCACCCTTGAATCTCTAATAGTTGACCTTTATTTTGATGATATTTAATTCTGATATTGTATGTAAAACCTTGTATTCTCAGTTTAAATCATTCTCTGTATTTACACTATTATAAATTCTAAAAGATCTCTTAACTGATCTTTCTATTTTCAAACATCAATGTATATATGTAATGTCCCTTTCTTTTAGTTCAATCAAGAGCCTACAGAAGCCACAACTTCAGGCCAGCGTGTAGTAGTACCTACAAGTACAAGGAGAGCACCACCAAGAGTTCGCCAGGCCCTACCGCATGACAGGTTTTTGAATGCGCAGTTGGAGTTAAATGATTTAATGAAAGTAAGTTAATCTTGTTCATTGATTTAATGAAAGTAAGTTAATCTTGTTCATTAAAATTAAAAATATTTTTCAACAAAACAGCAGTATCTACATCTGCCCCTATATTCCTAGCTTGCTAACCGTGTGTAAGTACCTACTGTAAATTTGTTTGGTTGTAGGAATTAATCAGAGAAGTGCGACGCAGCAACGACCTCAGCGAAAAACGACTCAATTTCATGTGAGTATTCGAAGATATAGCAATCATTTAAATTTCCTAGTATTGTTTAAAAATAACAGCAAAATTCAATTTAATATTTTCAATACAAAAGAGGTAATGGTTGTTAATTAATACCATTGGGCTAATCTCTGAAACTAGTCATCCTATTGTAGAAATTATATCATTAATGGGTATCTGCACTATCAAGGAGTGTCCTAGGGTTGGTTAAAATGAGCAAAGTGGGGACAGGTGGCAGGTAATGATAACTACAAGTACAATCATTTAAAAATTTTGATTTAATTAAAATAAATATTAATTATCTCGGCCCGTCTAATTTCGCCAAGTCTAATGAGCTGCCTAGGTTCTTCCATCCCTCTAGGCTCATTAATCTGCTGCTCATTTTCCGTCTCTTCCTCTTCCTCCAGTGGTACACTATAATAAACAATACATCATTAAAAAATGCCCACAAGTTATAATAAAGAACAATGCATACTGAAAACTATTTTAATACCCAAAATGCTTCATTAAATTGAAAATAATGCAGCAAGCATAAATTATTTCTGCTGCTTTTGGTGGAGCATAATGGAGAACCCGGTCACCACCTAAACATCTTAGGCTACCTTTGAGGTAGGCATTTGCCCTTTCAACTGTATTGCGGGCTCGACAGTGCCAGTCTGTGTACTTCTTCTCTGGAGTGTTGAGCTCCGCATGTAGTATTGGCGTCATTAACCATGGCTCTAATGGGTAACCTGAGTCACCTGCAATAATAAAAGAAAATAAATATTTTTTACAGGTGTGGTGCTAATAAAGAAAATGAGAAAGAAAAATAAAAGACTCTTAACCCTGTTGCTGTGATGATTCTAAGCTGTGATGATTCCAATATATACAGGGTGTGTCGTAAATAGTGGTCCAACGTTAAAGGGTCGATACACCATATATTCAGCTATCACATACCAGAATTTGAAATTTTTTTTTTCCACGGGTCTCTGTTTTATTCATTATTATTATTATTTTGAAAAATCGATACCTTGCGTTACTAATTTGGCTGTTATTTCAACAAATAACATTATTTTTTTATTTTGTTTCTTGTTTATTATTGATAAATACATGTGCTATCACATGCAATCATTTTTTTTAATGGAAACTTAAAAGATATTAAAGAAAAAATGTGTTTATTTCAAATTTTAACTCTAATCTGTCGCAAATCATGTGAATTCGGAGGCGAATGGTGTAAAAAAAATGTACTACACTATCTGTGCCCATTATTTTAAAAACTTGTCCAATAAATGCAGATTCTAAAATGGTATTAATAATAACCGATTTCGTAATGAAAAAAAAGTTATTGCCATTTCAACGGAGAAGGAGCCGAATTCAAAAAATATACTTTTTCATTTTAATTAACTCACCGGTATTGCAAAATGTTTTGAACCCAATTAGAAGTAAATTTTAACTTAACTATTAACAGCTGAGTGTTATTTGAGTCATGCACAAACATATCACCGGTAAAGAAATGTGTCCTAGGTAATAAAAGGGTAGGTACTTGGCCAGATAACAAAAGATTCATTGAAACGTTTCGGTGTAGCGCGCTACTCTACTCATGTAGTGAAAAAAATGACTAGGGTTTTTTTTATTGCTATTCTCTTAAGTATAAATGAGACAGACTATGCCAAGTAGAAATTCGTAATAATCTTATCAGTTAAAATGCTTCAGTGTGATCCCGTATGTCGCATGCGCTTCTAGTTTCTGTGTGTATCTCCTCCGTTGAATTGCTTGTTTTATTCCAGGACTCTGATTTGCTTCTGTTTGGACTTGTAGGTTTTTGTAATCCCTACGACATCGGCTACGTCATCTGGACTTTGATTTGCTCAACGATTTCGAGGTGCGGGAGCACCTAAATGCAACATATCCACAAAGATGGATAGGGCGACTAGGTCCAATATTGTGGCCACCTCGCTCACCGGACCTCAATCCCCTGGATTTCTTTTACTGGGGGTGTTTAAAAGAAAAAGTTTATAAAGAAGACATCACTTCTGTGGACCAACTAAGAGAAAGAATTCGGTCAGCAGCTGAAGAAATTAGTATAAGCGGATTTACTCGACGAATAAAATGTTCATTTGTCAGACGGTGCAGAGCGTGCATAGCCGCTAATGGTGGTCATTTTGAACATTTAATGTAGGGTAAGTGGTCCAACAATTAGCCACTCGTATACAGTTATCCGCGCCCATATTTCTCAAATGCGTCGTTGCCGCTCCGTGCATACTAGAAATTTCGATGCCGCAACAGTTACTCTCCCCGCTCCCCAGTTGGCGGCGAGCTCACGCGCTCAACGGTTGTGTTACGAGTAAATTATTGAAAATCAGTGCCAAAATATTAAAAAAAAAGTAAGTATTTTTTCAGTTTCACATCTTTCAGTTTATTATTACAAAAAACCGTATATGTTGACCGTGTAAATATACTTTTCGTGCATCTATTAACATACGCTTGGTTTCAATTGTATGAATAATTTTAAAGTGATAGTGTTCAAACGCTTTACGGGGAGGGGTAGTCTACAATTAACCAAACCCATATGTTCAACAGTTAGCCATGGCTAATTGTGTACCAACTGGTGGTTAAATGTTGCCCTGCTTATTTTAATTACAGATGGGCCGGAATAAAACAACAGTTAGAAAACGAGGAGGACATACTGAAGATGCTATGAGGAAAGCAATGCAGCTGGTGAAATCTGGGATGAGTATAAGAAAAGCAAGCGAGGAATGCCAGCTTAAATATCCGACGGTCAGATTGTATGTGAATAAAATCAAAATAAATCCAGAGGTACGTTTAACACCAAATTATGAAGTTAACAAGATTTTTACAACAGAGCAAGAAAAAGAATTATCAGATTATATTGAATATTGTGCTCAATTATTTTACGGACTAACAACTAAAGATTGCCGACGCGTTGCTTATCAAATGGCGAAAGCCAACAATTTAAAAATACCACAATCATGGATAGATTCAGAAATGGCTGGATTTGAATGGCTGCGTTCCTTCAGGAAAAGACATCCTGAAATTTCACTGAAGAAGCCAGAAGCCTGTAGCTTAGCCCGGGCAACTGCTTTCAACAAGCACAACATTGAGTCATTTTTTAGAAATTTAAAATCAGTTATGGAAAGGCATCCGAGCTTTGCAGATGGTACTAGAGTGTACAATTTGGATGAAACTTCAACGACAACTGTCCAACGACCAGGAAAAATACTAGCACGAAGAGGCACGAATACAGCAAAGGTTACAAGTGGCGAAAGAGGTACCTTAGTCACAACATGTTGCATTGTCAGTGCGACTGGCCAAGCTTTGCCACCGGCTATGGTTTTTCCGAGAAAAAAGTTTCAACCACACATGATACATGGAGCGCCACCGGGCACATTAGGCTTAGCTGCAGCTTCTGGGTGGATGAATGCTGAAATATTCGTGGATGTAATAAAACATTTTATAAAGCATGTTTCAGCCTCAAAAGAAAATCCTGTGCTATTAATAATGGATAACCACGAAAGCCATCTTTCAATTGAAGCGCTAGATCTGGCTAAGTCTTCGGGTGTCACTGTTTTAACTCTCCATCCGCATACTACTGCCAAACTTCAACCACTTGATGTTGGATTAAACGGCCCATTCAAGTCGTATTATAATGCAGCTGTAGATTCATGGCTATTGAGACATCCAGGACAACCTCTAACTATATACAATGTTGCTGAGTGTGTTGGTTCTGCATACATGAAATCTATGACTCCGATAAACATAGTAAATGCGTTCAAGAAAACTGGAATATTCCCATTCGATGACTGCATTTTTACGGAAGTCGATTTCATGCCTAGTACCGTAACAGATAGGCCACAGGTCGTACAAGAAATTGATGATCAACGAGAAAAGTCTTCCACATCTCCTTCTATTCTTGAGAACGTTGGTTCCACAAGTCGAGATAACGATATCACGCCACCAATGATTGAAGTTCCCGATTTTCCAGCTTCATTATTAGTTCATGAAGATGTTGATCTGCAAGTTAACTTGCCAAGAAACCATGATGACGACACCACACTACAAATAATTAAAGCTCCCCATTTTCCAGCTTCATTATTAGTTCATGAAGATGTTGATCTGCAAGTTAACTTGCCAAGAAACCATGATGACGACACCACACTACCAATAATTAAAGCTCCCGAATTACAAGATCCATTACCCGTGCGTGAGAATGTTACTCTGCAACAAAATTTGTCCAGAAACCCTGATAGCGATATCACACCTCCAGTAATAGAAGTTTTCCATTCGCCAGCTCTATCACGAGTGCTTAAAGAAGTTGGCAACCAAGATATCACGCCTCGTATAAGAGAAGCTGCCGGTCCGTCAAAGTTTATTTCGCCCAAGGAATTTATGCCACCAATAAAAGCGAAACCACGTGATCCAAAAAAGCGTAGAACTCCTGGGAAAAGCATGATCGCTACGGATACGCCTGAAAAGGATGCTATTGCTGCAAAGAAAATAAAAGTAATCAAAAAACAAATTAAAAAAGCAAAGCAAGACCTGTTCACAGGTGTTAAAACCCAAAATAAGTCAAGTAAAAAGAATAAAAGAGCCATTAAGGAAAGAAAAAAAGATATTATAGAAAGTGATGACAGTTCAGATGAAAATGATTTTGTAGCAAGTGGATCGTCGTCTGGTGGAGAAGAATATATAAGTGAAAATGAACATGAGGATGAGGAAAGTAGAATTATACTGGACGGTAATTTTTTACCTTTACTACGAGATCCAAAAGAGCAAGAATATGTCATCGTATTATTTCCATTTAAGAAAACCTCTGTCTATTACGTTGCGAAAGTTTTAGAAACAATAGATGATGAAGACGATTCTGACTTTTTTGTGAGTTTCTTAAGACTAAAAAGTAGAGCATGTCAAACATTTTGTGAGCCTCTGGAACCTGATACAGCAGGAGTACAGGCAAAAGATATTAAATATATATTACCAAATCCTAAAATTACTGGCAGCAGCCGAAGGCAAGCGTCTTATTTGTTTGACGTATATTTTGATTTGACTCACTTGAACCTGCGTTAAATGTTAAGGTTTTTATTTGTAACAAAGCTTTATATATATATATAGCTCATTACCTACTTACCTACTATAGTTCTCGATTAAATATTGTGAGACCGAGAAGAACTAATGCTGTGACAACGTAGGTTACGTTAAAGGTTCAGATATTTGTTTATTTCTTGTTATTATACTTAAGTTTTTGATAAAAATACGAATAATTTGATAATTATTTTAAGTATTTACCAAAACCTACTAAGACTTTACTAATTTTAGAATAAGTTTGTTGAGACTGAGATCATTTAATATTAAATAACTTGCGAATAACTAATCCTGTGAAACTTGCGTTAAAGGTTTAGACCTTTATTTATTTCTTGTTACTACACTTCTTAAGTTAGTGATTAAAATACGATTGATAATTATTTTAAGAATTTACCTGAAACTAATAAAACTTTGATAGTTTTCGATTGAGAATGCTAGTTAGTATCTTAAGTGCCTACATAATTTAAAAAGATTCACCACTTTAAGATTAACAATGTTGAGACTGAACTGTGCCATTATAAAGTTACCTAATAATTAGTTGTAAGTCAACTGTTAAAAGTACTAAATAATAAAAGACTCATTTTCATACCACTCATATTGTTTTTTATTTAAGAAATTAATAAATCATATATAGCGGTTAAATGTGTACACTTTGGTTAACTGTGGAACACCCTGTGGTTAATAGTGTACTATAGTGTGGACACAGTTAGCCAATCCCCATTTTTTTTAAAAACTCATATCTGCAAAAAATCTGAAGTAAATTCAGCATTTATTAAATGCAAATATGTAGCCAATAAACCACTACTTCGTACCTTGCAGATAATTATATATTTTGAATTACCAATTACGCGCTATGATGATCAGAAAATTAGGTGGTTAACTGTTGGACCACTCACCCTAACGATGATGTGAATAATTTAATAAATAATAGTTGATTTATGGAGAATGTTTTTTTTTACATAACCTCACTCAAATACTTATCTTAAAAAGTGTAAAAAATACTTCTAATTGGGTTCAAACCGTTTTCTACCGATGCCTCTGCATTCGCCATAAATAAAATGCATGTCAGCATATTCACGCGGTGTGTACTGAGACATCGCCTAATCTTCACTTCACTGCACGTTTGTCGAAATCGTTGAGCAAATCAAAGTCCAGATAACGTAGCCGATGTCGTAGGGATTACAAAAACCTACAAGTCCAAACAGAAGCAAATCAGAGTCCTGGAATAAAACAAGCAATTCAACGGAGGAGATACACACAGAAACTAGAAGCACATGCGACATACGGGATCACACTGAAGCATTTTAACTGATAAGATTATTACGAATTTCTACTTGGCATAGTCTGTCTCATTTATACTTAAGAGAATAGCAATAAAAAAAAACCTAGTCATTTTTTTCACTACATGAGTAGAGTAGCGCGCTACACCGAAACGTTTCAATGAATCTTTTGTTATCTGGCCAAGTACCTACCCTTTTATTACCTAGGACACATTTCTTTACCGGTGATATGTTTGTGCATGACTCAAATAACACTCAGCTGTTAATAGTTAAGTTAAAATTTACTTCTAATTGGGTTCAAAACATTTTGCAATACCGGTGAGTTAATTAAAATGAACAAGTATATTTTTTGAATTCGGCTCCTTCTCCGTTGAAATGGCAATAACTTTTTTTTCATTACGAAATCGGTTATTATTAATACCATTTTAGAATCTGCATTTATTGGACAAGTTTTTAAAATAATGGGCACAGATAGTGTAGTACATTTTTTTTACACCATTCGCCTCCGAATTCACACGATTTGCGACAGAAGCGAAACTAAGAGAAAATCTCAAAACCCCAGAAAACGTGCATCCTCCAGAAGCAAATGTGCTCCCATCTTTATACAATGTAAACCTGGCCTCAACTTCATTAGCAACACTTGAAGAGATAAGACCCTTTCCCAAAGCGGCGCCACTTTCAGGTAATAGAAGAAATATTCGGAAACGTAAAAGTACTATATATACAGACACTCCTGAAAAACAAAATCTTATAGATATGAAAAACAAAAGAGAAACTTTTAAGAAGAAAAAAAAAGATACAAAAAACAGAATAGAAAAAGGAAAAGGAATGAGCAAAGGTAAGGGTAAAGGAAAAGGAAAGGGCAAAGGAAAAGGAAAGGGTAAAGGAACGGATAAAGTAAATGATGATGCTGTGGATTCAGATGACGAGAGTACAATTTGTTTAGAGTGCACTGAATCTTACGCCGATAGTGTTCCTGGTGAACAATGGATTCAGTGCATAACTTGTAAGTTATGGGCTCATTCCAAATGTGTAAAAGGTAATCTAATGTTTTTTGAATGCAAACATTGTATTTCTGATTATGAAGACTGATAACTGTCTGTTTTTTTATATTTTTAAGTATACAAAGATTAACATGTGATTTAAAATGAGACTGAAGAAGTTTAGTTTAAAAAAAAGTTTCAATACAAAATACAAGTACTAAGCAATTACTATTATTTAAGTAGAGCAATAAAAAATGTGCATTTAATTTCTAGCGTAAGAAAAGTTAATTTAAAATTGTTACATTAATATACGTAATAAATGTTTAAATAAAAAACTAAGAGTTGATACTGTTGTTAAAGACTTATAAAAGATGTCTGTACCTGATTAAAATTGTTTTTGAATAAAGAGCTCAATTAAATTGAAAAAAATGTTTTATTGCTTGACTCTTCTCATAATTTGTCGCTTATTGATACGTAGGTCTACCTACCCCGGGCGTATAGTCAATCTACCCCGGAACCGGGGTAGATTGACTAAAAGTTGGTGTTCTGTAAAATGCATTAAAACATGATCATGATATTGAATAATGAACTAGGTTTTATTTTTTTTTATTAGTGTAATAGTTATTCTATCCATTAATGCGATTTTATTCTGTATGTATGAAAACACAAAAAATATGTATGATTTAGTAAAAAATTAGTCAACCATCCCCGGTCTCCCCTACACTGTCTTACGAACAAGAAATTTTCTTTAAAAAAGTTGGGAAAGGAAATGTAAAAACGGAGATATACTCGACTAAAAGTTTTGATAATTATCCTCATTCCTAAACACATATTTTATTTCTGCACGCATTAATTGGCTGTGACACAACTTCTGCGCTTTTTAAAAAGGGAAAAAAATCATTTTTAAAAGTTTTTGAGAAACTGACAAATTTGGATGAACTAGCTGCAGCATTTGAGGAAGAAAATTGTTCGGCCCAGAGATTATTAGAAAGTGGAACTCAAACCTTATTGGCAGTCTATAATGCTCCAAAATCTGTGAAAAGTCTCGATCATCTTCGTTATATGCATTACGTCAAGTCTACAAAACATAATAAACCTGTGCAGCTTTCAAATATTCCACCAACAAGTGCAGCTGCTCATCAACATTTCAAACGTGTATATTATCAAGTTCAAACTTGGTTAGGGCATGATTTGGAACCCCAGGTATGGGGTTGGGCAATGCGAAACGATTTTCTGGAGCCTATCATGACAATTTTACCACCTGCTCTAGATTTGCTAAATACAATTTTCTGCAACTGCAAGAGTGGTTGTGGTTCGCGATGCGGATGCAGGAAAGCGGGCTTGCAATGCTCTTTAGCTTGTGGCCAATGTAATGGGCAAGCTTGTCTCAATGCTCTACCATATCAGAGCGACATTAACGAAGATGGAACCTTTGACCCCGAAATCATGGAAGAACTTGAGACAAATGTCGTTGAAGACGATAATGAAGACCAGTTTGAAATTTACCAGCAGCCGGAAGACGACGATGAAGAGGAAGATGATTAAAATTATAAATTGTAGTTTTTGTACCCTTTATTCCATTTTTTTACTTTTAATAAAAATAAATGTATTGAATGATATTTTTTAATAAAAAGATTAATTCATAATTTATTTGTTTTTTTTTTTTTCATCATGTAAGAAGTTATTAATATTAATTAGGTTAAAATTCAAATATAATTCCTATATTTTCATTAACAATTCTGCAATTACATGGGCAGGTAAGTGTTGTTAAATACATTAATACTAAATAAAAAGTGGATAGGTTAGGAAAAAAATGATAAAATATAATATAATAGTTAATAAAAATTGACAAATATTTATAATCATTGATTTATCGATAGTTCATCAACTATATATGGCGCGTTTTCGACCGGAGGCACCGGTTGACCTGAAGTGATCCTGTGACCGCGCGCTCTCCGCCCTCTATCTCGAAAACGGTTCACCGTATAAAAAAATTTTTTAAACAAAATTTGTAGAGAATTTTGTATTCTACAATATTGATAATAAATACAAATAGCAAAAAACCCATAGGAAATGAGATATTTACAAAAAAAGCGCAAAAAACCGATTTTTGTGACCTTTGACCTTGAAATTTAATAGTTGCGTACACCCTACCATATGTAGGTTTTGAGACAACTTTTAGGGTGTCAATATACAAGTATTTACAGACTTACAGCTGGGTATCTCGAATTCTGAGATTCTTACCTAATTTAACCTTAAATGACTGGACTATACTGGCTCTTTGTGGATCTCAAAAAGATGCTCCAGGGAAAAAGATTTGGCTCGAATGAGGAGGTGATCGCTGCTACTGAGGCTCATTTTGAGTCAAAAGACAAATCGTTCTACAAACATGGCATTGAAAAGTTAGACAAGCGTTGGAATGATTGTATTACACTTGAAGGAGATTATGTTGATGAATAATAAAGAATTTTGCAGATAAAATGTTGTTTTCATAGTTAGTCCCGGGACTTATTGAACGATGTGTTATCTACCTATGAAACCTATCAAGAGGTATAAATATCTGGGAATTGTGTCATTCCAAAACAGGGTACATAGTAACTTTGATATTTATTCTGGTAAGGAACCTGCAGTTGACCAAGATAAGACGGTTGTCAAGAAATTAGTGAAAGATATACCTCCAAATGAAGCAATATTCTTATGCTTTGATCGATTTTTCACTTCCCTGAAGTTATTATCCAAGCTACCCTTTGCTGCCACTGGTACATGTATAGGAACACGAAAAATGTACCTAAGATAATAACAAAACTGAAAAGAGGAAAACATAAAATTGTTGCGACTACCAGTTCTCTAACTTGAATACCTAACTACCAGTGAAGTTTTTGTTCTCAGTAACTGCCATTCAGATGGAGTAAGTTTCTACTTGAAACTTACTCCATTGAATTGAATAGAAAATTGAAAAATAGCGATTGTGCTTTTTGAGTGCCCACTATCCATTGCCACTATAATGCATACATGGGAGGGGTAGATTTATCAGATTATCTCACAAGGCTATATGATTTCCAAAGAAAATCAATGAAATAGTGGCAAAAAGTATTTTACAAGCTACTAATGTGACCACAGTGATCAATGCTCACATAATATATTGTACAATGAAAATTCATCACAAGGAGAATACTATATTGTTCAATTGTCGACTTTGCAGAAGAACTTGTGAAAAAAGGCAGAGCAAACACAAAATTTATCAGAAAACAAACATCAGGACATCCTTCAGCTACTTCTAGGCATCTATACAATGTTGGAGACCATCTTCCTACTCAAGGACCGATGGGAAGAAGATGTTTCAGATGCACTCAATGGAAAATTGAAGTGAGAACAAAGACCATTTGTATTCAGTGCAATCTACCTCTCTGTAACAAGTGTTTTACATCATATCACACTTAACGATGTAATGAGATAAATAAAGTTTTGATGTTTTATGTATATTGAAATTGTTGTTGGGACAGATGTGTCCCATCAAAACCCCCGATTGGGACATATCTATCCCACAGTCAAATTTGGATTTTTATTACCCTCTTTAACCTCATGGGCTAGACAAGCTCCTAAGCCATGCTTGGATGCCTCACAACTTAATATTAACCCTTTTACTGGTGGTGGCAATATGTGTGCCACCAATATTTTTATGATTTTTTCAACTTTGTAGCACCAATACCTTAAAACTTAGTGACGCTGCGTAAAACGGAACATATTGTTGGTGTAAAAAAAAAACTACAGACCCATTTGACATTACGTCAAACAGCTGTCAACTTGTCTTTTCAAATTTTGTTTGAATCTCTGATCTGTGTGATAATTTAAAAAAATCTTCATATTGCAAGGAAGTGACGGTAAGATTTCATATTTATTGTAAAATAGATTGTGTACTAATTATATTACATTGCATATTTCAAAAAACGAATTACTGTTTATCGAAAAAAGTTACTTCAAACATGGTGGCAATATACTTGCCATTACCAGTTCCGGTGTTCGGTTTCGATTCGATTAGATTTCGATTTTGTTTGTAACTTTTAATTTTTTAATTTTTTTAGACGATGAATAAGAGAAATAAATTTCTGCGAGACAGCCAAATCGTAGAAGAGCTAGAAAATATATTTGATATACCAGATGGCTCTATTTCTGAAGATGATGAAGAAAATTTGTCGGATGCCGAGGGTACTAACGATAATACAGACTTGCTCTCTATATTAGTCGGTAAAGATGTAATGATAAGTTCAGCCGCAGTAGAAAGACAAGAGAGTCCCGTGTTGGCACAATCTCCTAGACCTTCAACATCCAGGGCTGTCAATGATTCTCCATCCGTAACTACTAGAGTTCATTCACCTAGCTTGGAAAATAGAGAAATCCAAAATCTTTCAGACTTTTCTTCTTCTTCCGATGAAGAATCAGATGCTGATGAGATAGAATGGAAAAAGCAGACTTGGCAACAGAGTCCAAATTTGGAAAGCTTTGATGATTCACCGTTACGCTGTACCAGAAACCTACCAAACAGGACAAGACCAATAACATATTTCGAGTTGTTTTTTGACGTAGAAGTAATGGATAATATAATGATACAGACTAATAAATATGCAGAACAAGAAAATGCACGAAATTGGACACCTGTTACAGTAAATGAATTGAAGGCATTTCTTGGCATCATTATACAGATGGGTATTCACGTACTTCCTACAATTGAGGACTATTGGTCAAGTGATCCACTATTACAAGTAGTAGAAATAGCTGAGACTATGACATTGCAAAGATTCCAAAAAATTTTGAAATTCTTGCATGTCAACGACAATTTGGCAATGCCCAGTCGTACAGATGAAAACTACGATAAGTTGTATAAAGTGCGACCCCTTGTTGATAGGTTGAACAATCTATGTCAAAGCAATGCATCTATAACCAATTCTCAATCCATAGATGAATGCATGATAAAATTTAAGGGTCGCTCTAGCCTAAAACAATATATGCCTATGAAACCCGTAAAGCGAGGCTACAAAGTGTGGTGTCGTGCAGACAGCAGTACAGGATACCTTTATCAGTTTCAAGTTTATACTGGCAAAACTGATACTGCAGAGACAGGACTGGGCAGTAATGTTGTGAAATCATTATGTGAGCCCTTACTTCAAAGTGGTTATACTGGTCATATGGCTTTTGATAATTTCATTTCGAGTTTTGACCTTTTGCAACATTTATATGAACAAGGTGTCTATAGTACGGCAACAATTCAAAGTGATCGCGTCGATTTACCTCTTTTGGTAAAGAAACCAAAAAAGACTGGAAACAGAGAAGAAGATGAGAGGATATCTGTAGCAGCTAGTAAGGCAAGTACAAAGATAAAAAAACTGAAGAAAGGAAAATGGAAATGGAGAGTGAAGAAGAACGTAGGATTTGCAGTTTGGAAAGATACCAAACAAGTTAATGTTGTTAGCACAGCATTCCATCCCAAAGAAAAAAGAAATTGCAACAGGACCCAAAAAGATGGCTCAAAAAAGTCTATCAGATGCCCTTTACTGATTCCAGAATATACGAAACGTATGGGTGGAGTCGATCGTTTCGACCAATTACGAACACACTATGCTGTAGGTAGAAGAAGTCGCAAGTGGTGGACTCGAATATTCTATTTTTTTATAGATGTTGCAATAACTAATGCGTATTTGTTATACAAAACGAAACCCGAGTGCACAGCGTTATGAGCCAAAAAGAATTTAGAATTGCTCTTTCAAGAGAGCTGGTGGATAATCAAACGTTTAGAAAAAGATCATTCCAAACAATGCCGAAACATATAACAAAGAAAAAGAAACGAGTGGAAGAGAGTGATGAGAGACAAAAAAGACTTTATAGGGTACCAGAAGAAGTAAGATATCAAAGATTAGGTGATCACTGGCCTGTAGAAATAGACACCTATAAGAGGTGTCGCTATTGCAGCACTAAAATAAATAATAAGAGGTCTAAAATAGAATGTGAACGATGTAAAGTGGTACTATGTATTAACCCATGTTTTCAATTATTTCACCAACTGCAAGAGGAAAATCCATGAACAGAATTTAACAGAGCTCATACTGGTGTTGGCAAGGATATTGCCACCATGTTTTTTTCTTCCACTAAATATGAATATTTCTTTTTTCTTTAATAAAAGTTATTAAAGTACCCACAATAAACCCAAAAAACGAGTTTTTATTTTTCCGAGACACAAAATTGCTTCTACCAGTTAAAGGGTTAACAGTAATTTTGGGTTATAATTAATTAATATTTCGTCATAGTAGTAGAACAACGACGGTTTTGATAATTTTCAATTTTTTTTTTTTTGCGTAAACTGGCTTTATATGTCGTACTTTATCAACCAAAAACACTTTTTGACAAATATTATTTAAAACTTTCCAGATACAGAGTTGGAATACTGACGGATTTGATTTCTAAACACAGTACAATGGCGTATCAATAATTTCGCCAGTGTACAGCGCTGACCCCTGTCCCCCGCGCCCCGCTCCGGCGTGGCGGATGATTAGTACTGTCCATGTTCTAGGCTAGGTCACGCGTCGCACTTAATTACGCTAGATTATTTTTGTTTAACTGTTATTTTAAAAAGTTATGAATGATAATTGTTTCTACATTAAACTTTAATTAATTATGGCATCAAAAAGGTCCATGCAGATCCATCCATGCCTTGATAAAAACCGCTAATGAAAATACAAAAAATGCAAATGAACCACAAATTGATAACTTGTCTACAAACGAAACGGAAGAACAATTTGTCAGTACGGCAGGTAAGTTATTGTTGCTTCTATTAATATTTTATTACGAATTTTACATTTTGTTTTAAGGTGTAATTCGTTTTTGATTACACTTTCGCTGTACAACGACGGTCTGTCAAATCCGTCGTTGTACGTGGTAGTCTGGAATAATTAGTTTTGTGTGTCTTGATTTTACGACATTACTAATTTTGAACTACTATTTGTTTATTGTCGTGTCTGTAATATAACAAAATTAAGTTTTTTTTTCGGTGACGAAAATTAAATACCGACACTGTTCTACGAACTCATGTTGGACGTATGGTACAAACCGTCGTCTTTTTACGGATAGGTGCCAGTCGGTTTTGAACAACCGATGTTATTCTTTGGACATATTTTCGCATACGCCGTTGTTCGATTATATTTTTAAATTTCAACCAGATGTTTACTGTTTATTTTTATCTAAGTTATTTATGTTTTTGAAAAATAATTAATTCGTGGTCCTTTCTTTTATTTTACAGCGGAAGAACAGCGTTCCTCGCCACTACCACCAGGAGCGGATGCAATCCTATCGTCTGAAGTAATGCAAGGCTTATGGACTGAAGTATTTTCAGATGATGATTACCAGGAAGTATCAACCACAGTTAAAGATCACTTAGATGAATCATCTGCAGCACCTGCCACACATGCACATAATGTTAATATTGAAGATGCTTACATTCCTACAGATCCAATGACACCCGCAGACATAAATTTTTGCCCGCAATCATTAAATTCTCAACTTGATCAGAACTCTCCTATGCCGTTAACTCCCATTTTCAGTAATTTGCTCAATCAATCTTCACCAGTCACTCAAATTAATATTGTAGAGCCGGAGCAGCAATCAGATGTACGAGATACACCAGTGCCATCCCCAGTCAATAGACATGCAACATATTGTGGTGATCCATTTTGCTGCCAACACGAACCCGATGAATTTGATTGTCCATCAGTAGATACTAATGGTACGGATTCTAATCATCCGTCTCCAGCCTTGCTGAAGAATAGGGGGAAAAAACGATCTAGAAACTATGAAAACTGGAGTGATATCAAGAGGAAGAAACTGAAAAACCAGGGCAAAACGTATTGTTCGAAGAGAGGGCGTACTATTCAAGCTAAAACAATGGCTCCACCATGTCGCTGCAGATTTAAATGTGCCACGAAAATATCAGAAGAGGAGCGAATTGAAATTTTTAGTAAATTTTGGGAATTAGGCGTTAGAGAGCAGCAATGGCTGTACGTAGCTACATATACTACAAAACAAAACAAAGCTAGGACATTCCGCCGTGAATTAAAACACCAAAGAGAATACACTTACAAATATTTTTTACCACAGAAAAGCACTGTCAATGTAAGTTACAATAAAATAAATGTCTGCAAAACCATGTTTTTAAATACCCTAGGCATCAGTGAACGTTTAACAAGAACCGCATGGATGAAGTACGACGGAAGTACAGCTGTGGAACAAGATATGAGAGGGCGCCATGACAATCACAGAAAAGTAATCGATGACGAAATGGTCCTATCTGTGTGCGCTCATGTCAACTCCTTTGTGCCAGTTGAGTCGCACTACTGTCGAAAAGCTTCAAAAAGACTGTACTTAGATGGTAGTCTGAGTATTGCTCGAATGTTCAACATGTATAAGGAGTGGCCTGATTTGGAAAAATATACCAAAAAAGCTACAACTCTTCGACAATACCGACATATTGTAAACAGTAAATTTAATCTGTCTTTTCACATCCCAAAAAAGGACACTTGTGACCAATGCCATATATTCAAACATACTGAAAATCCACCTCAAGAAATAAAAACTGATTACAATAAACATCAAATAAACAAGAATATTGCTAGACAAATAAAGAACAATGACAAGACAGAAGCAACCCAGTCCAATGGCGACATCTTATGTGCGACATTCGATTTTCAAAAGGTTTTATCCTGTCCACATGGTCAAATGAGCATACTTTACTACAAACGCAAACTGTCTTGTTATAATTTTACAATTTATAACATGTTTACCAAAGAGGGCTACTGTTACGTGTGGGATGAGAGTGTTGCCAAGCGTGGTGCTAATGAGGTCGGCAGTTGCCTTTACAATTTCATTAAATATTTTTCCGGCAAAGGTGTTAAGGATTTCAGATTTTGGTCAGACAACTGCGGTGGCCAAAATAAAAATCGGATTATATTTGCATTGTACACACATGCAGCAAGGGAGTTTGGGGTCACCATTATTCACCGATTTTTGGAAAAGGGCCATACCCAAAATGAGGGGGACTCTGTCCACTCAGTGATTGAAAGAGCTGGTGAACACAAACTTATTTATACTCCAGAAGAGTGGAAGATTTTAATAAGATGGGCAAAAAATGAAAATCCGTACGAAGTGATAGATGTTACTAGGGAACTGGTTTATAACTTTAAAGAGTTACTAAAAAATAAAAACTGGACGAAAAATACGAATAACGAAAAAATTGCATGGAATAAAATTAAAGAAGTAATAATCCAAGAAAGCCAGCCGAATAAAATACAATACAAGTACAATTTAGACGACGAATCCATGACACTGATTACTCGAAAAGAGACAAGAAACCGTGCATTTATTCTCAAAAATGCATATGCTGAGCCGATTGCCATTTCTAATGACAAATTTAAAGATCTAATGTATCTGTGCGAGACTGGAATAATACCTGCCAAGTATCATGAATACTTCAAAGCTCTGCCGCATGACCATACTACCGCAAATGAAACTAATGATGATTCAGAATAAAACTTCATTAATTTATGAGTAACGTTTGAGACTGATAGTATTGTTAATTATTATTGTTTAATTTTAAGTAGGTTAACTTAAGATGATTACTTTTGTACAAAACTTGTGATTAAAAGCAAACTGATTGATCTCAATTTTAATGCCATACATTTTCGTTATAATTCAGAGTTTATCTTAATGTTTCTTAAATATAAATACATACCAAACGTTTAAGATTGTTAATAATATTACATTAGTATTACTGTATTGCTTAGAGTTTAGAAATTTATTTTTGCACTTAACATTTAAGACAATATTTCATTTAAAAATAAATAATAAATGATTAATGATAACATGTATATTTTTATTTTATTAACCATGAATTTGAGATCCGTCAGGAACTTTTGACAGAGATTTCCTAAAACATCGACGGAAACTACCTTACGTCATATAAAGTTACCGGATAATCCGCAAAATAACGTCGTATGATGACATACGACACATTGGTGTTCATAGAACAGTGACGCATGTGACATTCTATGAAATCCAAACATTTTAGGCATTTATTTTGAAGGTCATATTATAAAAGTTCATAAACACAACAACATATCCAAATTTAAAGCTGATCGGATCAGCCGTTTCCAAAATATGTCTTAAAACTCCATACGAAAACTTCAAAGTGCCATACTGTAAAGTTACTAAATTGCAGAACCGTCGTTGTTCTACGGCTACGACGACATAACGAACTTTTCGCATTACGAACTTGCTCCTGGAACGAATTAAGTTCGTTGTGTGAGGCACCACTGTACTCGAACCGAATATATTCGGCAATAAAACCGAATAATTCGGACGAATACAAATAGTGTAAAAGATGCCGAATACCGAATACCAAACGAATATTCGGCGCATCTCTAATTAAAAATCTGTATAATTTCTGTTAATTTTTGCAAAAATAGTTTAAATTTTTTTCCAAAAAAAGGAAAACTAATTTTAATATATATTAATTATTTTTGTATTCAGTACGTGAAAATAAATAAAAAAAGCTACTTTACATGAAGAATACTTTTTTAAAGTTAAAATTTGTAGACCAGTGTTGTAGAAGCTGCTAGTTGTTGATGTAGAAGTTGCTTGTCGAGAGCAAATAATAAGCAGCTTTGTTGGAGCTAAGGATTTAATTGCACTACATAATTATAAGCTAATCTATCCTAAAGGCGCGGGGAGCACACGCGAGTAGCGCTGTTTTCGTACTAATTGGTTTGATTGCTGTAGATTAATTTATGTCTGCGTTACCGCTGACTCGGCCATGCATGGTTGTGCGTAGCTACACCGTACAAGTGTAATTGGATTTACCAGCTACGAACTTATAGCTCACCTTCTCAAGGAACATAAATTAACATGTGTAGATACTTTGAGAAAAAACAAATGTCAAATACCACCAGAGTTTATGAGAACCCGCGCGCAGGAGGTTTTTATTCGACTAAGTTTGGGTATCAAAAAGACAACAATTATGTCACACATACCAAAGAAAATTAAAGTTGTTCTGCTTCTCTCAAGCTTGCATCTTGACGGTAAAATTGATTCAACTACTGTAGATGGAAAAAAGCTTGAGATTATTACTTTTTATAATACAACCAAAGGCGGAGCAGATGGATGTTTCCGATGAACTTTGTTCAACATAATATAATGTTTGCCGTAATTCAAAAAAATGGCCGGAGTAAATGTTGCCATTATAAGGAATACCGACAATGAGCCAAATATAAAACGACGTCGTTTTTTAAAAAACTTAGGTCTGTCACTCGTAAATGAACACATTTCTTTTTACGCAAAGATTCATCAAATCTTCCTCGGGAACAAAAGAATGAAGGAATTCACTGTAGAAAGGTCTGGAGAACCTCCTGCAAAGCTTATTGGTGTTCGAAGAAGATGCCAAGATTGTCCCTACAAAAAAGACAGAAAGAGACAAGTCATACGTGTAACAATTGCCGTAAGTTTATATGTCCCGAACACGTGATCTCTTATTGCAAAAACTGCAGTGAAAACCTAAACCAAAAGGACTAATTATAAGAAAGTTCGTGATTATTATTTCAAAGACCTCATATTATAGATTCGATTTAAGTATATTTTTAATGAGTTTTGATTCTAAGTATTTTAAGTATTTTTGATCTGTTAAAAAAAAATTTAGAACAGTTCCATTTTTGTTATTTAATTAAAAGTCCTTAAAAAGAATTCAAATAAAAATGATTTGAATTAATTAATATTGTTTTTTTTTAGTTGCCATTATCTTGAAATGAAGATAAGATTTAAAAATTAAGAAAGAATTTTTCAAATAAAATAGGTAATTTTTTAATACTAGGTAAAATTGTACGAGGGTCATAATGACCCACATCAACGTAAGTGTAACCTTTTCCGCCACAATGACGCCGGGTTATGAATGAATTGTATTTACAGGTTTTTTGTCTATTTCGGATTTCCGCGAGTAATTGGGTGCATTAATTGCACCCACATTGCAATAGTAAGAACCAACGAGAATGAGTCAGCGGCTTTTTAGGCTAGGCGCGCACTAAGAGTTTTTGGGCGCACGGCGAAAATGCACTGCGGAATAATGCCGCGCCGCAGTTTATATTAGTTATGCTTTGACTGCGCGCACTACGGCATTTCGCTGAATAATTTTTACCTTATAAATGTTTTCTGGAGCAACGATGGCTACAGTGAGCATTAATTCAGAAAATCTGGATGAAAATTTAAATATTGAAATGCTTGTTACTGAAATTGAGAGAAGACCACCTTTATATGACATAACTTTAAAAGAATACAGCGATAGAAACATTAGACGGTTATTGTGGGTAGAAGTTTGTCAAGATTTGTTTCGAAGATGGAGTGAAATGAATGAAACCAACAAAGAGAAAAAGTTTTGTAAAACTGATTTTTTAATTGTTACTATTAATGGTATATAATACAGGAGAGACTGAGTGCGGTTGTTACGGGAGGTCGGTTGATACACCAAACAGCAAATATTAGCAAGCAATTGTTACAGCAAATATTTAAAACACTACATTCCAGCGCAACGTGGCCGAGATCACAGGAGGCCTCAAACACGTTCGAACTCGTTCACTAGTTGCCGGAGGCGTGTCGCGCGTGCGGTTGTCTGGGTAGTACTTCATTGTAAACTATCTTTCGATTCCTTCTTTAATGGTGCATGCTATACGAATGTGTGATATTCCGTCTTTCGTGGGATATTAGGGAATGGAAATAGGAGTTACATTTTGGCACGTTCATATTTTTTTTTATTAAAAATAAAAATACTAAAATTAAGAGATTAGGGTCAATTGTGACATTTTTCTGTGGTCTCTTGTTACGTCTCAACTGACCCCCCAATTTTTTTTATAGCAGTTAGTGACAGACGGATAGGCGGTTCACCTGATGGTAAATGACTACAGTCGCTCAGGTGCAGGTGCCCTGCACCTGCAATAGGTGCCCATGCACCTGCAACGCCAGAGGGAAAACAAGTGCGTTGCTGATATCGCAAAAGTTTGTATATGTCTAACCACAACAAAACTTAATTGATTGTTTTGTTTTGTAAATGCAGCGTACTCGCACGCATAAAACTAGAAAAGGACAACATGACATCGCGTATGGGGCCATTCATTTATTACGTAAGACGATTTTTGTCAGTTTTTGGCTCCCTCCCCCACTATGGTAAGAAAAAATAAGAATAGGCCGACCCCCTCCCCCCTGTTTAATATTTATTACGTAAGAATCTAAAGGAAAAAATGAATACACGTTTGGTTTGTTTTAATTTTTACCTATACGCATCCGAGCGCGCGCCTAGGCACTGGCGCGGATGCCCGTGCTTTTTCAAAGTTAACTTAACTTTGCGCATTTTTGTGATCTTACGTAAGAACTATCAAGACTCAGGCCCTTGTAAAAAAAATAAGACATGGTCGACCCCCCTCCCCCTAAATCGTCTTACGTAATAAATGAATGGCCCCTATTATAGACGAAATAAAAATGGATGTGTCAATTTGATCAGTAGCAATAAATACAACCTATCTCATATGTCTCTTACACGCTATAAAAGGAAAAGGGAAGCTGCAGAAGACGATGCCACTGTGGGAATGGGCTATAATGCTCGCAATAAAGTATTCACTACCGAACAAGAGACTTACTCGTTCTGCTGACATATATTTTGGTCTCACAAAAAGAAGTTCGAAAATTGGCCGTTAAAATGGTCTTAAAAGACCTAGTACTTGGGATGAGAATCATATGGCCAGAGAGGAGTTATCGGTTCGAACAGCACAAGCAACAAGTCTGGCAAGAGCCACTAGTTTAATAATTTTTGAACCACGTGATATTTATAACGTGGATGAAACAGGGGTCACGACGATTCAGAGACCAGACAGAGTTGTAGCCCAACGTGGATCGCGACAAGTAGGAGCCATAACCTCAGCTGAACGAGGAAATCTGGGTACAGTAGCTGTTCGCAATTGACTTCTTTGGTAGTCGAAATTTAAAAAAGGCGGTGTTGACATTTGCCTAGTGGCAACACGATACGCACTCTCGCGGTTCGAATCTCGCTTGGGCGGCCGGTCGCCGGTCGGACGCATTAACTGATAACCTATAAAATAATTGTAGAAATAAACTTTGGTTTGCCATCGACTTCGAAAAATAGTGAATGTGAAGTGTACCAGCTGGTGAGGACTTCCACGTCTCAGTGGACTTCAGATACGGAGCCTCCCTCGCCAATTTCTACGCAACAGACGCCACAGATATGTGCACTAGTGTTAGTATGCATTGAAACTGATGACAATATTATTTTTAATTTGATTAGCATTCTAATGCGCGTATCGCGCTTGATTTAGAGTCGGCAACAAGGGGCTGATGCTGAACAGTAGCTGTTGCTGTAAGTGCTATTATAAGCAACGCTATTCCACCCATGTTTGTATTCCCTAGTGTCAAGTTTCAAGATCATTTTATTAGATGGTCCAGTTGGTTGTATAGGGGCAGCAAATCCGTCGCGATGGATGCAGGAAGACAGCTTTTTAGTGTTCTTGAAATATCTTCACAAACATTCACATGCTTCTCCGACTCACAAAGTGTTGCTGTAGATCGACGATCATTCCTCTCATGTGAATATACAATGTCTAGATTTTTGAAAGGAAAATGGAATCGTCATATTATTTCCTCCAGACTGTACACACAAACTCCAACCCCTTGACAGATCTGTTTATGGGCCATTTAAAAAAGCGATTAACACCGCCAATGATTCCTAGATGCGTAACAACGCTGGAAAAAGAATGAGTATTTATGATATTACCGGTATTGTTGCTACAGCTTTTCCAGTGGCCATAACCCCAGCTAACATTCAAGGTGGTTTCAGGAACACCGGGATATTTCCATTCAACCGCTATTTGTTCTCCGAAACTGATTTCGCACCATCATTTGTAACAGATAAACCAAATCCTAATGATCCAATCGAATCAGTGGACGAGAATTCATCACGAGAGAACCCTGTAAATGTTCTCGCTGAACCTCAAGACCTCAACACATTATTGAGGATCCATTGATTGCGGAATCGTGAGATTACAGAAGAGATCTAAAACTCCGGAAAATCAAGAATTATAACCTAACGATGTGGAAATAAAAATGTTTGAGTGCGAAAACCATATAAGTGCAAATTAACCTTCAACCAGCAAAGCAGATTTTTCACCAGAACTTGTCAGACCTTTCCCGAAAGCTCCTGAAAGAAAAATATCAACCAGAGGAAGGAAAATACGAAACACAGTCATCTATAACGACACATCGGAAACCGATACTATTGAAACAGTAGCCCGGTCAAAATAAACAAAAAAAAAGGAGGTAAGTTAACAATAATTCGCACAACGAAAAGCAGCCGCAACATATAGCATACCAAGGCGTACATTAAGAAACCATATAAAATCTGGATCCAGTGAAAAAATAACCGGTCGCGTCCCGATTCTCACTAAGTCACGAGAGGGATTTTTATATAAAAGGGTGATTAGACTTGCTCGGGTGGGTATGCCATTGACACCCAAAATTGTTCGTAAGCAAGCTTATGAATTCTGTAAATCGAATGACATACCAAATTCTTTTAATGATAAAAAACATAATGCTGTAAAAAAATGGCTGAAAAATTTTGTCAAACGCAATCCAGAAATATCTCTTCGTAGGGCTGAACTGATGAATCCGGCGAGAGCACAGAAGCTCAACAAGCCTATTGTACTAAAACATTTTGAAGCCGTCAAAAAAATATATGACGACTTAAATATTTCTAGCCACCCTATATAATTATATAACATGGACGAAAAAGGATGTAGACTAACGCTTCAACATCAACAGAAAGTTTTTGCTGCGAAAGGGACAAAAAGAGTGCACTTTGTCGCTCAAGAACACGCAGAGAACATCACAATTGCAATGTGTGTAAATGCAACTGGAAATCCTGTACTATGGTGGTAATATTTAAGGGAAAAAGATTGAGATCTGGATTTTGTGACAATTTTCCACATGGTAGTTTAGTAAAGATGGCTCCGAAGGGTAGTATGACGACCGAGCTTTTTGTAGACTTTAAACACCACCTGGGTCAGTATAAATCTTCAGGAAAATGTTTATTAATTTTCGATGGGGCTTCTTCCCATTTAGATGCTAGAATCGTTGATGCTGCTGACGTTCATGACATTGTACTTTATTGTTTACCATCCAATACCACACACGAACTGCAACCGCTTGACGAATCCGTAAACAAATCTTACGAACATTTTTGGGACGAAGAAGTCTTACTGTATCCGTCTTATGTCTTATCAGCATCCAGGTCGTAAACTTACGAAAGCACGTTTTAATATTTTTTTTACAAAAGTTTGGTCTAAGTGTACGACCAAAGAAAACCTAATCAATGGGTTTAGAGCAACCGGCCTGTTTCCGTATGATCCTAACGCAATTCCTGAAGAACCGTACGCGCCCTCGGCACTCACTTAGTTGCCCGATCCACATGATTCGCTTCAAAATGTTTCAAGAATGCATGATTCAACTTCTAATATGTCAGCTCCACGAACTTTTAATCTTATGAGATTAGAAGTTCTCATGAAATGTCATGATGACGACCCAACAACATAATATGAACCTTTCAACCGCGCAAGCGACGACCTCAGCAGCGCCTCTTTTTCAAGAGAAGAAGAAACCAAACTTCAAGAGACCATACAACAAAACGACTAGAACTATTCTATTACCGACAAAGAAATCAACAACAGAAACACCATTAACTAATGATCCGTTATGGAAAGACAGTTTTGTAATTGATGGCGAGACAGGTTTTGTTTCCGAAGACGCAGCAAAGGAGTTCGAAGCAGATGCAGCTGGATACGTGCATTTAGTTGAGGAGGAGTATAAGGCAATATCGGATGTTGACCGGTACTACGCAAAGAGCATACCAGCGTCGGCACACGCTTACTACCATATAGTAATTTATTGGTACAAACAAGCACTCATCAGCCAGAAGCGCGGGACAGCTAGTGCGGAACAGGACAAACTCATCAGATTCGTCTAAGGATACGGATCTGCGGTAATTGCCGCGGGAGCAGGTGAATACCTAGAAGGCCTAGGAGATTTTTCGGATTCTACAGGCGTGCGACATTTGATGCATGCTCGTGAGCCGAACGAAAACGGTCATTTTGGTAGGGCGGCGGCCCAGACCCACGGTTTCTACGAAACCTTACCTGCACCGACAATAGTCTACGAGCGAGTCGTACAAGACTATTTAGCTTCACGACGCAAAACTTGGAACAAGTTTGCGAACAAGGAACTTGGAACAAGGTCCTCGGGACAGAAGAAGAAGAAATATACCGCCGTCTCGCTCCACAAAACACCACCGCAAGCCCTCAAGCCATTTTGAAGATAAATCAAGAGTTTCATTTCAAGACCTCCATAGTCGTTGGTTCCTGCGCCGCCATTCTACAAGTCCGGTGAATTAGAACTACGCCTACCACGAGCACAACGTCCCGTTCAGCCGCGCCCTGGGGTGATCACAAACCACGAAGAAGGCACCGTTGAAGGGACTGGAGACAAGAAAACATACGGACAGTTCGAAGGGGCCGTTCGTGTGTTTTCAAGTCACCCCCCACAAAATAGATATTGTTGTAAGTCATTCGATCCGGGTGATTCTACATTCATTTGTCGATCATTGGGATCGGATGATTTACAATAATAATAACAGATGGTCCCCGAGTTGGATAAGGGGGCCATTTGTAACAATTTATGGTTACAATGGTGAATAGATGGTGAAGTTCTGTTGTTTCCCCAAGACGTGACAATAGCTCTGATTGCGATTGCGAAGAAAATATCAGAAAATATTCACCATCTATTCTATCTCAGAATTAATTCAATGAATTGAAGGAAAATGACGTAGAACAAAGAAATGTAGCAACAAATCCACAATCTCCAACACTTACTGGAAAGTTAGTAATATACTACGAATATACTACGAATAAATTTCATTAATATACTACGAACGTTTATAATTTAAATTCTTTCAAATATGCTCAAAACAGTTCTTATGTACCTATCTATATGTATATTTTCCTTGTTGTGTGTTTATGTTCATTTTAGTTGTATTATTTGAAAACTATCAAATTAATTAGAATCCACTGAATATTTAATTGTATTTTTTACTAAATATAGGGCATATTTTGTATTTATATCCACTACGACCATTGTCACAATAGGGGTAATTTTATCTCAAAGTTTATATAACATATTTTCGTTAGATAATATCTCTGTAAAAGAATCGAAACTTTACTAGCACTTGCCTATATAATACTTGTTTTATTTTATGGGTAACTTCATAACACAATAACTTTTGATTGAATTACAAAAAATTTTTGAACTCAGTCATAATTTTACGGCAGACAACGCTAGCATGATGTAGAAATGGTTCAGCGCCATCTGTGGTGTAATTAAGTAACTAAATAATGTTTAAACAATTCCAAGCCTTAATTCTATGGCAGACAATGCTAGCGTGATGTAGAAACGGTTCAGCGCCATCTATATTCTAATTGACTAACTAAATAATCTTAAACAATCTTTGATGTTAGGAAATAATAAAAAAGTAATATGTTGATTAGGAAGTGAATTCAGTTAAGATCCTCTACGTATTTTTAATTTAGTTTTAGGATATTTTAATTTGTCAAGTGTATTTTAAATTTAAATAAATTAAGAGTTCTATAAAACTGGGTGTTTTATTGAATTTAGGAGCAAAAGGTGACTCAAAATTTCACTTAGTTATTCATACATAACATACCTATCACAATAACAACACACGTACTCCAATTAAGAAATTAAAGAAAAAAATAACTATTTTACAGTTGTTTATTGAAAATAAATTTAAGATAGCTACAATATTATTTTTATTAACTAAATAGAAAAAAGATATAAGTGTGGAATAAAGCTTTAGAAAGGTTTAAAAAGCACGAAATGCCTGACGTTCACCGTTTTTGTGTACCGCATAAAGCCAATTTAGAACGTGGCGTCAGTGTATACTCCATGTTATCAAAAAGTAAATTTGAAGACATGAAAACAGCTAGAACCGCCCTTTTAAAAATGATTTCTACTCTTCGTTTTTATTGACCGGAGGCCTAGCTATAAGGGGGCACGACGACGAACATTCAAATAATTACACTCGGTTGTTGAAGCTGCAATCACAGGATATTCCCGAGTTAAACTCGTGACTCCAGCGTAACAAATATAGGTGATTGTCACACGATATCACTAACGAACTGTATACAATTTTGAGTCACGAATTATTGCGTAAAATAATCAAACTAGTACAAAATGCGGTTTATTACTCAGTTATAGTTGATGAAACTAGTGATATTTCGAATTATGTACAAGTCACATTCTGCTTTCGTTACGTGGACTAAAAGCTCAATAATATACATGAAACTTTTTTCGGCCTCTATAAAACGATATCAACAACATCCTAAAATTTGATTGAAATTTTCAATGATGTACTTAAAAGGTCGGACATAAATATCAAGACGTGTAGGGGTCTACGTACAACTGGCGCTGCTAATGTTAGTGGATCGCATATTGGTCTTCAATCGCGGGTTAAAGCTAAAGTAACGCTCACTCGTTAAACCTGGTTTGTTCAAGACTCAATGAAAGAAGTACCTGCAATAGATTTTTTAGTACTAATAAGAGAGCTTATTGTCTTCGTACGTGGTTCACTGAAACGCCAAGCTTGTTTTGAATCACTACAGGCTCAAAATCCCTGCGGCCGTTTTTCCCAACAAGATGGTGTTGCCGTATATCTTCGTTGAAAACTATTTTAAACAATTATAGCGTACTGCTATGTTTTTTGAACAACACAGAAAGTCAGAAAGATGATGCCGGCGCGAAAGCAAAAGGGTTTTTAAAAAATCTTCAGTTTTACGAATCTCTTTTTATTATCAAATTTCTGATAGAAATTCTTGATCTTATCGAATCTCTAAATCAGGTATGGGCAACCTTTGACATGTTGAGGGCCAAACTTTAGCGTGCAAATACGTTCGCGGGCCGCGTTTAAAAGTACTTAGTGCATTTTAAAGTAGTGATAATATTTTTTGCGATAGATATTAGACATGAAATAATACGACAATGTTATTATAGTACAATTTATTAAAATAACAAAATGAAATTTAAAAAAATGGTACATTATAATTAAATCGTTAAATTTGCAATTGTTACAAACTACGAAAGTTAAATACACCGAAATCAATGAGACACTTGAGCTTGAATTTGGGAAACTAAACCATCGATATTTGGATTAATTCCACTGATACAAAGACGTAAAGAATTTTCCAAATTATCGTCAGTCAGTCTTGTACGATGTGTTGATTTATTAACTTTCATCAATGAAAAGAACTGTTCGCATTTATAAGTACTGCCAAACGCACAAATCAATCTTCTTGCGAATTTTCTAAGCTGCGGAAAATTGTCTTTTTCTAGGTATTTTTTGTAGAAATCGCACAACTCTACGTCTTCAAATTTGGATTTTAGGAGTGAGTTTTCTTGAATCTCGATCAACTCCATTTGTAAGTGTATTGGAGCATTTTGTACATTATATTTTGTAGGAGTAGCAAATAAACTGAAACAGTCTTCCATGTTTTTGAAGTCGCTAAATCTGTTCGAAAATTGTTCCGACAGTAACTTGAGTTCTTCAGCATATTGAGCATAAGCAATATTTTCATACGCAGAGAGCGTGTTGAAATGGTAACTGTTACCAGACAGCATCTGTGACTCCCACAAGCGTAGTTTGATCTGAAACGCTTTCAAATGGCTGTACAAATCATTTACTAACTGTCCTTGTTTTTGAAGTTTCAAATTTAAATCATTCAAATAGCCTGTAAGATCGACCAGAAATGCTAAGTCACATATCCATTTTGGGTCACTTAATTCAGATAGTGGTTTATCTTTTATTTTCATAAAGTCTGCTATCTCATTTCTAAGCTCGTAAAACCGTTTCAACATTTTTCTTTTGCTCAGCCATCTGACTTCACAATAATATGTTACGTCGTTATATTCAGCTGATATTTCATCCAAAAACGCCTTGAACTGACGATGGTTAAGCCCTCGGGATCGAATAAAGTTGATGGTTTTTACTACCACATTCATAACATTCTGGAGTCGAATGGACTTAGAACACAAGTTCTGTTGGTGGATAATGCAAATAATCATCTTTCTGCACATTTAATTCTGTTGCTTTTTCATTCAAAATTCCGATGAAACCTTTACGTAAGCCGACCATAGAAGGTGCACCATCAGTGCATACTCCAATTAATTTTGACCATGGCAAGCCAAAACTTGTGAATACCTTTTGAACTTCAATAAAAATATCCTCTCCTGTAGTGGTTCCTTTTAGCGGCTGTAAAGCAAGCAATTCCTCAGTAACAGTGAACTCCTTATCAACACCTCGAATAAATATAGCCAGTTGAGCTGTGTCAGACAAATCGGTGCTCTCGTCTAATGGTATGGAAAATGATTCAAAACCAGCCATACGGTCAGTCAATGTTGTTTTTATATCATTAGCCATCATTTCTATACGTCGAACAACAGTTCGTCTTGACAAACTAATTTTTTCAAATTCATTTTTCTTTTCAGGACACAAAATACCGCAAACTTCTAACATACACTCCTTGATAAATTCTCCTTCGGCAAATGGTTTTAATGCCTTTGCCAATTTTGAGCTAACTATAAAACTAGCTTGTTGCTGTTTTTCCAAATTTGCGGTAAGCTTCTGGATTTTGTCTGTTCTTAATTGTCCTGTCAGTGTGTGCAGCGTAGCATGCTTAGTTGAGTAATGCCTCTATATATTGAATTCTTTCATTATTGAAATGGATTCATTACACAGCAAACAAATAGGCTTACCATTGTGCAAGATGAAAAAGAATTCTTCAGTCCATTTTTCTTGAAACTGGCGACCCTCTGTATCTACTTTTCGTTTCTTTCCACCAGACATCATTTTTGTTTACTTTTCGTTCAATAAACTTAATAACAAACTATAGTTAGTAACCACTCAAGATGCACACAAAGTCACAAAGCAAGTTGACGGCTCGAGCAGTTCGCTAGGATATCGCTTGTCCAAGTTATCACCTCGGTAGCTCAAATAGAACTGAACTAACGTTCGGGCCATCCACCCGCTTATATAGGCAAAATGAATGAATAATCTGGAATAAACTACTTTAGAATAATTGAGAAGCAATAAATCTTTTGATGTGTTGCCCGTGAGGCGGCAAACCTCAAAGAATTTGATCGAGCAAGCCGAGTGGCGGCGATTATCAAAGAGTGAGGCGGCAAACATCAAAGGATTTGATGTTTGCCGCCTCACTGTCACTCCCGTGAGTATAAGTACCTAATGTAATATTTTTTAATTGGGTTTTTTCAAAATGTCTCGCGGGCCGGATCATATCTTACAGCGGGCCGGATCCGGCCCGCGGGCTGGTTGTTGCCCATATATACTCTAAATGCTATTTTACAGAAGATTTCTTTACATCTGCAAAAAGCTGGCGATAATATTAATACTGTCAAGCAAATTATATCGTCCCATAGAACCGACGAAAAGTTTCAAAACCTTTGGAAATCTACTCTAGATTTAGTTCATATCTTGGAATGGGATGAACCCAAAACTCCAAAAATAAGGAGGAGGCCTAAAAAGATAAAGTGAACCGAACCGCACCAATTTTCCTCGTCAGCTGACTTTTATCGAAAAATATATTTTGAAGTGTTACGATAAAGTCGTAGGTTGTATTGAACAGCGCTTTACTAAAAATGCTATTACACACTTGAGTAACATGGTACTATTTCTTACTGAGCAAAATGATACAAGCAGCAGTTGTGTGAAAGAGTTCCACGGAGATGATTTTGATGTGGATCGTTTGTTTGTTCATCGTAACAGGCTTTTAGATATTCCACGAAAAAAAAATGTCGGACTGAATAATGTGGAAGATATTGTTTCTTTTATACTTTCTCATTGCGAATCTACCAAACATATGATACCTGAAGTCATCAAATTATTAAAAATCGTTTTAACTATTCCAGTATCGACATGCACCGCCGAACGGTCATTTGATTCAGCATTACGGAGAATAAAAACTTATTTAAGGAGTACTATAACCCAGCAAAGACTGAATGATCACACGGTAGTACACGTAAATCGAGAAATAGCAGATGATTTGGACCTTTCCAAGATGATTTCATAAGTCCTGTGAATGCTCTAAGTCTATAGCATTCCCGGTGATAACCACTGTCTGTATATTCATTGGGCAAAATAATGTCTTTATATTTTAGGTTATGTATTTTTCTGACTTTCAAAACAGTTTGACATTTTCTTAACGTTTCCTCAGAAAACAACAATTATTTTGCCATTACTTTTTTACAAACAAAACAAATTAATACATCTCCCATGATAACACTTTATTAATACATCTCCCATGATAACACTTTATTAATACATCTCCCATGATAACACTTTATTAATACATCTCCCATGATAACACTATTAAAATTGGATCACATTTATTTCATAAACTGCACAAATAAATAATAAAACGTACACTGAACGTATAATAGTTCAACACATAATACAGTATAAACGACAGATGATGCGCAGTAAAAGATCGCAATAGACCGAACTCACTATCTCACTCGCATCCGCTTGAATATATATTGCCTAGCGCTCGCACCTACGGCAGTCTTTCAATGTGTCTGGCAAGATGTAAAAACTATCAAAACTGTCTGGCTACTGAGGTAACATCTTTTGATAGTTCCCCAAGTAACATATATAAAATTCAGCTTTCATACTTTAACGTAAGTATAATTATAATTTATTAAAGTTTAGGGGTGTCTGGCAGGGGGTTGCAACTGTACTGTCTGGCAATGGATGACGTGAAATCACGTCATATTATTCCGAACAAAATATAAAAAAGATGAGCTTTATACTTTAACGAATTTGAGGTACTATTTTATACACCTTTGTTGCCTGTTACCTGCCAAAGGAACCATGGTCCAAACTTCATAGTCGCTGATCGTTCTTACCTGTGTTGGGGACATGCGCAGAGAAACTTTCAACTTTTATAAAATAACGAAGGTCTGGCCGTCGCGGGCTCTTACTCTATATTACAAAATAATGCTTTATGGCAAGCGTTGTACGGCTAGTCACGGAGCTTGGTAAAGGAGAAAAGTTCAATAACAAACCTCCAGGAAGGAAGTGGTATGAAGGTTTTTTACGACGTCATCCTGAAGTCAGTGTGAAAATGGCCCAAAATCTTACAAAAGTAGAGCCTCTATTACAAAAGAATGGTTCACCGAAGTTCAAAAATACTTGCAGGAACAGAATGAATTTAGTATTCTTGAAAATGGTAGTCGTGTCTTTAACCCGGCGACAATGACGCTGGGTCATATTGACCCGAGGCAATTTTAAACTAATATATTTTATTTTTGCGTCGGTGGTATGATTCGAACATTTGTGTAGCTGGAGATACGGCCCCCCTCTACCCGCTTTATTGGTACGCTCAGTGCGACGCCGCGTGCGCTGAGAGATACACGTGCGTCAAGTGAAAACGGGTAATTATGACCCAGCGTCATAGCTGGCGTAGTAATTTAATGACATACGTTTATTTGCTTATTTAGTGTTTAATGTTAATTAACCTTGTTTTTTATAGGTTTTTAGTGAAAATGTCTTTGAAAAATGACCCAGCTAGAATTGTGGCGTTGTTAGAAGAGTCTGATTCCGACAATGAAGACTCCCAAGCTGCTTCAGACGTGGATATTGACGACCATTTATCTGAAGGCAGCAATGACAGTGAAAGCGAACAAGAAGCTAGTGATTCGGGGTCAGATTCAGAAAATATCGATCTTGCGTCATATTATTATTTTCATATTATAAAGCTGATTTGATCTCTCTATTAGTACGTAAGATTATTGATTCCTATTATTGCTAAGAATACTTTACCAAAAATTCAAAATATAAACATGTTACGTTTTCAAAGTTCATTTTGCATGTGTTATTGAAAAAGTTAATAAAAGATATTTCTACAACTTATTGTTATTATTTTTATTTTACTACATAAGCAAAGAATCCTTTTTAATAAACACTCATTAAAATTAAGTTGACTTGCTAAATTTCTTGAAAAATTATCGATAAATTTCGGGTCAATATGACCCGGCGTCATCGTCCTAGTAATTATTTTCACGTCATTTGCGCCGGGTTAATGCAGACGAAACAGCTTTCTTTATAAATCCCAAGAGATCCAAGGTATTGGGTCGTAGAGGAGATAAGGCAATCTATCAGATGGGTTAATAATGCTATAACACAGGGGTTCCCAAAGTGTGCGCGGCGGCGTCCTGGTGCGCCATAGAAAGTAAAGAGGGGCGCCGTGAGTCGATCCTCTATCATTCGCAATATTCGCGGGTACCTTTTTTGAGCGCTCGCATCGGTAAAGAACATAGGTACCTACTTACGTCGCGCGCGTCGCCGTCGCTCACTCGCCGAAAAGTACCTACGCGCTTGAAAACCGTTGATACCCTACCCCTCCCACGTCTGTACCCGCCCGCGCTCGCTTGCTCGCAATCGCAATGCCCGTTTATTTCAAGCGAGCCGCGCGACGGACGTGTCATCGTGTTTTGTTTCGCTTTGTTTTTCGTCAAATATCTCACGCAAAATGGACAGATTTTTATTAAATAAACAAGTCGGTAGTTCAAATGATAATGATAAAGCATCTACTAGTGGCGGCGGGAAAGCAAAGAAGCGGAAATATCGTAAATACGATGATAGCTATTTGGACTTTGGTTTTACTTCAATATAAGTAAACAGTGAAGAAAAACCGCAGTGTGTGCTTTGTTTGAAAATACTATCATCCGAAAGTATGTTTCCAAGTAAGTTAAAGCGACATCTCGAGACAATTCATCCAACTATGGCTGAAAAATCGCGTGATTTTTTTCACCGGAAATTACAAAAGTTAAAAAAAAAAAAACTATTCACTCAGCAAGCCTGAGTACCTAACAACGCACTGTTAGCATCATTCAAGGTGGCATACAGGGTGGCAAAATGCAAAAAACCTCATACTATTGCAGAAGAGGTTATTCTACCGGCTGCTCTCGACATGGTGAATATTATGGTGGGAGAATCGGCTGGAAAATTGATTTCCAAGGTACCCTTATCTAACAATACTATCAGTCGAAGAATCCATGACATAGCTGAGGATCTCAATTACCAATTAATAGAAAAAATGAAAAGCAAGGATTTTGGTTTGCAACTTGATGAGGCTACTCACAATAATAATGATGCACATCTTATTTGCTACGTACGCTTTCTGGCCGACAATATTATTGTCGAAGACCTTTTATTCTGCAAAAGCATTACCGAAAGTGCGAAGGCCCAAGACTTATTTGAAATTCTTGACAAGTTTATTGCAGAAAATGGTTTGGATTGGGAAAAGTGTATCGGTGTATGTACTGATGGTGCTCGATCCATGTCTGGCAGGTATGGGGCAATACAAGCGCTTATTCGTAAAAAAAGCAATGAGCTCTGAACTGAACCAAGTACTGGAATGTGTAATTGGTGCAGTAAACTACATAAAAACTAGGCCTCTAAAGGCCAGACTTTTTAAAAAACTATACATAGATATGGGAGCTGAACATACGGCCCTGCTGTATTACTGCAATTCACGATGGCTTTCACGTGGAAATGTATTATTTCGTGTGTTCGAATTACACGAAGAAATTAGAACTTTTTTACAGCAAGAACGTCATGAAAAAGCCAAATATTTTACTGAACCAGATTTTTTGCTAAAACTAGCATATTTGTGCGATATATTTGAGAAACTAAATAATTTGAATCTGTCTTTGCAAGGCAACAACACGCACATTCTGAAACTATCGGAGAGGATTGCGGCGTTTAGAAAGAAACTGCAGTTGTGGATAAAAAAAATGAATGAAGGCGGCGGTCAAGATTGCTTTCCGCAATTGTATAAAAATGCGGCATCTAATGAACTGGTTGTCTCACAAGACCTGATGGCCCTTTTCACGGAACACCTATCGAAGCTCACCGAATGGTTTTCGAAGTACTTTTCATAGTACGTAGTCAACATTTTCTAAGTGGCAAAAAATTTGAAAATTTGAATGATGTCCAAAATGCCATCTCCAGATATTTTTCACAAAAACCAATTGATTTTTATCGATCCAGCATTGAAAATTTGCAAAGATGGCAAAGGCTTAGATGGAAAAAGGTTGTTGATAACGAGAGTGATTACATCATTGATTAAAAATAAAAACTATTTGATGTTATACCTTATACCTATAGGTAAATTAATCTCCTCGAATAAGACATGGACACAAAAAGTTGAAGAGCGAAAATTTGAGGAACATTTAAAGTATGTAAAGGCTGTTTTTTTTTGGAGGTATAGAACTTTAAGTTGGCAACACTGTTTTAACTGGCGGCCATTTTGTCAGCTGTTAAGTGATTTGTGTTTAGTTTGGTTTGGCATTTCAACATGAATAGACTGACGCCTGAACAACGCTTCCAAATTGTGCAAATTTATTTTGAAAATAATGGTTCTGTTCGAAATACGTATCGCGCACTACGTCCATTTTACGGTCAACATAATCGTCCATCAGAGCAATTAATTCGACTAACTATGGACCGTTTTCGCACCACGTTTACTCTAAATGATAATACGCATCTACAGAGACGTCGTACAGTGCGTACAGAAGAAGCCATTGCTGCTGTGTAGAGCGTAGCGTAGAGGAAGACCGGAATCAGTCTATCCGCCATCGTGCACAGGAATTGGATATGTGTCCATCCACTTTATGGAAGATTTTGCGGAAAGATCTTGGTTTGCGTGCTTACAAAATACAACTCGTGCAAGAATTGAAGCCACGCGATCACCTAGCAAGGCGTAGATTCGGTGAATGGCCCCAAAACAAGATTGCCGTTGATCCCGATTTTCATAAGAGAATTTTGTTTAGCGATGAAGCTCACTTTTGCTTGAATGGCTACGTCAATAAACAAAACTGCCGTATTTGGAGTGAAGATAATCCTTAAGTGTATGTTGAGACACCGTTACATCCAGAAAAACTGACTGTTTGGTGTGCTTTATGGGCTGGTAGAATCATTGGTCCGTACTTCTTTAAAAACGATGCTGGCCAGAACGTTACAATCAATGGTGACCGCTATAGAACCATGATTACTGACTTTTTCGTTCCTCAATTGAACAACCATGATGTGCAGGAGCTGTGGTTTCAACAAGACGGCGCAACATGTCACACAGCTCGTGCCACAATTGATTTACTGAAGGAAACGTTTGGTAACCGCATAATTTCACGTTCCGGACCCGTGAATTGGCCTCCAAGATCGTGCGATTTAACGCCGCTAGACTATTTTCTGTAGGGATATGTGAAGTCGCTAGTCTACGCCGATAAGCCCGAAACGATCGACCACTTGCGAGGACAACATTTACCGCGTTATTGCCGATATACGGCCACAAACGTTGGAAAAAGTTATTGAAAATTGGACCTCCAGATTGGATTACGTCCGAGCCAGCCGTGTCGGTCATATGCCAGAAATCATATTTAAATTATAATGCCAAAAGATTATCTTTTGAATAAAGTCAATTTCATGTCAATTTCAAAAATTCATCCTTGTTTTATTCCATTTCAGTTCTATACCTCTAAAAAAAACACCCTTTATTTAGAAAAGTATATGCAAATGAACAGTTAAAAGCATTCAAAACATACGAAAATAAATATTTTATTGGAAAAATAGAAGACACGGCATTGTTCAATATTTTTAAATTTTAGTATTTTACTAACGTCGGATTTAGTGTAATACTTCTCTTCAATCTGTTTCATAAATAACTGTATTTGGTGTTTTATATTTTTAAATTCACTTTGCATTGTTTTTTTTAACAAAATCCATTATTTCCTGATCAACATATTGTTTATTTGCAGCATTATTATCAGTTAATTAATGGTAATTTTACACCTTTTATTTTTACGACAAAAAGCGAAAAAAAACTGATGAAGAAATGCTTGGAATATTAGAAACACCACGAAAACATAAAATGAGAAAAACCATTAAGCGCTTGTGTCATCGGAGATTGATATGTATAAAAAAAAATAAGACAAAAACGCAAAAGACAAGTCAAAGAAGAAACAGTTGTCAGACGTAATAAAAGAAATATAAAATATGCGCTACTTAAGTGAAGAAGAAGAAATGCAGTTAAATGTTAATGATGAATTGCGTGTTTTAATGAACGTATTTCAAAATTCATTTCTAAAGAAAAGGTCTTTTAAAAAGTTTCCTGTTGCACTGAGAAAGTTCGCGTATCACTTAATTTTTAGTCGCCTGCAGCATATAAATATGTTCGTGCATCCTTGAATAATTGTTTGCCTTGCCCAAGAACGTTGCTGAATAACCGAGTTTTACAGCAGAAGCATTCAATGTACTAAAAATAAAAAGCGATAGTTCCAAGTCAAAAATTGTCTGTAAGTTAGTGATGGACGAGATGTTGATTCGCCAACAAAAGCTTTTTGACGGAAACAAACATCATGGCTTTGTTGACTATGGATTAGGCGAAAAAAACGATTGTCAGAGCTTGGCTTCCTCAGCATTAGTATTGCTACTGGTGTGCTTAAATCTGACATGTAAACTGCCAATAGGATATTTTTTTACTCGTGGTCTCACTGGAGCAAAACTCGCAACCTTAATAAATATGGCATTAGAAAAATGTGCTCAAGCCTCAGTCACATGTGATGGCAATCAAACCAACATTGCAGCAATGAGGATTTTGGGTTGCAAACTCGACGATTCTAAAGCATTAAGACCAACTTTTAGACACCCTACTATTGGAAATGACATAGTGTTGATGATAGACGCATGCCATATGTTAAAGTCGGTCAGAAACAGTTTCGAGGCAAGACAAGAATTTAGTGACAAAAATGGCAAATTGGAAGTACGTAGAACGCCTACAAGAGATCCAAGACGTCGAAGGATTGCGATCAGGCAACAAACTTACCAGCCGTCATATTAATTTTCGCCAGCAGATTATGAAAGTTAAATTGGCCATATAACTTTTAAGTAATAGTGTCGCACAATAGCTGCAAGCTTGCAAAGACTTGTCATCAGAATTTGCCGAAAGTGAACCTACTGCAGATTTCATAAAGATGCATAATGATGTCTTTGACGTTTTGAACTCGAGAGGAAATCGTAAGGCACATGGATTGAAAAGGGCCCTGAACTCGAAGAACAAAGACGAAGTATTCAAACTGCTTGAAGATTATAAAAAATATATAACTAATTTAAAAGTTAAAATCAAACAAAGAAAACGAAAAAACATAAAGAAGCCTCGCCGAAAATTACAATGAAAACAGAGTTTAAACCAGTCCCGGAGTGTACTAATGGTAGCCAAATTATTAGAGACAGTACTCATATTTTTATATCTTCTAGTTTAAATGATTTTTTGAGCAAATAAATTGGTTCTCACAAGGTCTTTTTCTTTTATTTTGCTGCTGGTATCGTGGTATTACGGCTGTAGTATGTTTGTCTCGTTTCTTCTACCGTCAAACTACTTGTGTGGAAATGAAACAAGACATTGTTATCGGAAAAAATGGCCAGAGTTGCCAGTGGTCAGAAATAATTTTTGTTCTGTACTGAGGTTAACACCTGGATACGGCTTCATTAAATATGTCTTTAGCGGAAATCCCCGACAATGACTCCGTTTTCAGGTAACAAGTTATTTTTCAGGTCTCGGTAGATTGAACCGTTCTTAAAAACTCCTCCATCAGATGCGCTACCACATGCGCCCACATCTAAAGGGTGATCCAATTCGAGTTTCCTATATTGGCAACACTGTAAATTAGACAGCTGTCAATAATGGCACGTGTTTGAAACATCAAATGTTAGTTTGAAACAACACATTTACGAAATAGATCGCTTAAGCACCGCTCAACGTGTTAAAATTGTTCAATTGTTCTACAGAAATAACAATTCTGTACGAACTGTATATCGACGTTTACGGGAAGATTATGGTCAATCTAACTATTGAGCGAACAATTCGCAACGTAGTGAAAAAAATTGAGGAAACTGGAAGCATTGGATATAGGGTAAGCCGTGTGCATCATCGTGGCGCACGTTCAGGCGAAGAATATTGCTGCTGTGAGTGATAGTGTGGCCGAAGACCCGGAATTATCGATTCGTCGCCGTTCGCAGAGTTTGGGCCTTTCTTATGGCTCTCTTTGGCGCAATTTGCATAAGGACTTGCACCTACACCCGTATAAAATTCGGCTAACACAAGAACTGAAGCCCAGAGATCATGGACAGCGAAGAATTTACGCAGATTGGGTGTTAGAGCAGCAGGAAGTTGTTGCCTATTTTTCAAAATAATAAAATTTCTTCTCTGATAAGGCACATTTCCAACTCTCTAGGTATGTTAATAAACAAAATTGCCGCATATGGGGTGAGGAAAATCCTCACGTGATACACGAGACATCATTGCATGCCCAAAAAGTAACTGTGTGGTGGGCATTGTGGTCAGGCGACGTAATTGACCCTTACTTTTTTGAAAATGATGAAGGTCAGACAGTAACAGTCAACGGTGAGCGCTATGGGCGCATGATAACCGATTATTTTTGGCATGAAATCGAAGATATTGATGTGGGAGACATGTGGTTTCGGCAAGACGGCGCAACTTGCCACACATCGCGTGCAACGTTAGCTGTTTTGCGTGAAAAGTTCAGAGGTCGCATTATTCCACGTTGCGGTAACATCAACTGGCCGCCAAGATCATGCGATTTAACACTTTTTTTTTTTGTGAGGTTTTCTTAAGTTGCGTTTACGCCAACAAACCTGCAACGTTGGAGCACCTAAAAACTAACATCTGCCAAGTTATAGCCGAGATAACCCCCGAAACTTACGAAAAAGTCATCGAAAATTACCTCGAACGAATCAACTGCTGCAGAAGATCCAGAGGCGGCCATTTTCCTGACATCATTTTCCATAATTAATTAATAATACCAAATATTCGATTAATAAAAAAAAAACTAAAATAATGTTACATTTTGTGTGTTTCTTCTTTAATAAAAGTTAGGAAACTGGAATTGGATCAGCCTTTATATATTCATGATCGGCAACAGTAGTCGTGATCGGCAACAGCTAACAATACAATACTGCTTGTTTTTTTTTGTAATTAAAGTATAAACTTCCACGTTTAAGAGGAGCTTTGGTTGTCGTCACATGTTTTCCGTCTATAGAGCCATAACATGAGGGGAAATTCCATCTTGTTCTAAACCCAGGTTCGATTATTTTCCATTCTTCTGCATTTGGAACCTGTAAAAAAATTTGATAATTAAATTACTTTTTCTTTTGTTTACTTACAGGATAACGTAGAAAACTCAAATGGCAGCGAACCAGGATCATCATCGATAAATTCACCACGCTCGGAAAATGGGGTAGAAGATGAGTCTGCAGCAGAGACACCACAATTCACTCCACCCATAAAACCTAAGCGGAGTAAATTATCACAACTATCTAACATGATAAAAGATCTAAGAAATATTCACGACGACAACACACCCACATGCGACGAAGAAACAGATCTAGATCTATTTGGAAAAAGCGTCTTGCCACAAATGAAAAAATTATCAGAGGAACAGGCAGATACGAGCCAGGAATGCATATTCTTTTCAAATTACACAATTTTCTCAATCTTTTCAGAAATCTCAAAATACATCATCCGCTCAATGGAATCCTGCACAAGTTTTTACGAGCTACCCAGTACCTTCAATCTGTCCACCTGCACCTTCAACCTGTCCTCCGCCAGAGCCTATTCCATCAAGCACTACAAGTTCTTTTTCCACGGGTTTCCAGTACAGCGATAATAGTGTATTTTTCCCAGTAACTTCATATAATAATGATAGTCACGGCGAAAGCGCACAAGACAGTGATATCATACAGTTTGCCTTCCATAATGCTTAAAATTATGTTTTTTGGATTTTGATACAAATGTGTACCTATTTGATTTGATTAAATAAATAAATAAACACTTACATTAATAAACTGTTTCAATGCTGTATCAATTGCTCGACAAACTTCTGGAATAATAAATTGTGATATAGATGGAATAATAAATTGTGATAAGCAATCCCACGTGATCCCACGTACGCAACGTATGTAACGCATTATGACATCTGGTGTACACATATTGCGTGTGGTTCCTTCTAAGGGCATCCAATGCAATTAATAATCGTTGCTCTGTAGGTTCTGTAGATTATTCATCTTGTAACTCAAACGTTGTGCCCAAATAGTTATGAAGGCAGCGTGCTGCTAGAACTATTTTGTCCACCATTTCTGGTTGTATCTGAATAGGCCCGTGTAATACCCCGCCATCTTGCTCTTAATATCGCAAATGCGTTTTCTACAATCCTTCGGACTCAAGACAGCCGATAATTGAAAATTTTACGCGGTTCATTATTGATCAAAACATTTTTGCTGTAAAGTCTTAGTAAATAATGTTTAAGCGGGAATGCTTCATCACCGACTATAATATGCGGTAACGGTTCTGATCCTGGCATGAGAGGTTGATTTTCTGGTATGTTCAATTTCTTCTGATCTAATAGTTTACCAAGTGTCGATTTTTCAAAAATACCTCCTTCACTATTTCTTCCATAGGAGTCCACGTCAACCACTACAAATTTGCAACGAGCATCTACTAAAGCCAGAAGAACGATCGAATTTTGACCTTTGTAATTCCAATAATCTAAGCCACCCTTTATTGTACACTTTATATTCACACGTTTACCATCCAGAGCACCTATGCAATTTGGATTACGTTTACCTATACGTTTACTGCTGTTGGTTGCGGCATCACGATAAGGCGAAGATGTTTCCAAATCGCTTCACAAACTTCCTTCACAATAATATGTATAGTAGAAAATCCCATGCGATAACTGAATGCGATAGACCGAAATGAATTGCCCGTAGCCTGTATCTGTACCTGTATCAGTATTATATGGAATCTGTAACATATAATACTGGTTTAAAAAATCTATTGTTGCAGTTGCATAAAGAAAATTGGAATAAGTTACGTAATTGCTATATTAACGCTATGAAACGACGCCAAAAAAAAAGTGGACAAGCCGGGAAAAGAATTACGGATTGTGCGATTTGAACAACAAATATTACTGACCTGGCAGCCAGGAAACCTGTATTGACAATGGTTGGATCAATGGGCCAACTTCTTGGAATGGTTGAAATTCTTCGTTGAAACTGTCCGACTAACACCAGATAAAAAAAATATTCTTGTATCTCGAATCTCATTATAATCACGAATCTCATAAATATTTACCAGCATTGTAATTTGCTTCTACACACAATGTCATTTTTATTTCTCTGGCACCCAATACAACACATCGAATGCAACCTTTATACTACTGTATCTACCGGGCCTTTGAAAATATATTTTGAGCTGGCCATTGCTTGGTTTCAGAAAGCGCATGCTGGGCGAATCATAAATCAAGACGACATTGCTAGTTTGTTTGCATCTGCCTACATGAAAGCTGCCACGGCTCATAATGCTGTAAATGGTTTCAAAATTACAGGTCTTTATCCCACCGATTAATACATTTTTGATGAATCTGATTTCCAACCAGCCACAGTCACAGAAGAACCATTTCATCCGGAAAACAATCAACAGCTCAATAGGTCTTTGCAGACAGAAGTAGTTGATCATGATATGACACCATCGCCTTCAATACTTGAACAAATTATACAGTCTCAAGTTATAAATGTACCTCCATCTCCAACAGCAGATGCCCGTGATAGATGCTCTTCACTGTGAACTACCTGAAACTGCAGGCAATGAAATTTTGAAATTTCAACTCCTACCAACGAAATTGTTCCAAGTCTTGACACATCAACACTAGCAACTCCAACGACACCTGTTAAATATTTTGTACGTTCAGGTGATACTGGAAATGTCACGGATATTGTCGGGCCGAGCACGAGTGAAATCTATCTAACCAGGCCCCTCTTTCCCACTGGGCACACTGGGCAAGTGCCCAGGGCCCCGCGGTCGATAGTTCCTGCCAGATCACCAAACGATAACCGATATTTATTACCGAAAAACTTATTTAATTCGAATAAATCGAACCTAAATGACTGACTACAATACCAACTTGCTTATTAGCTTTTGCATGCGCGAAGCTACTCTACTCGTGCCCAAAAATCAAGCTTTCCGATTTCAGCATGTTTAGATAAATTATCAAGAGTTACGGTAGTGACTCGCGCCATTTAAATTAAGGGGGGCGATACATGTAAAATTAAAAAAAAGTTTTTTTTTTGTTGCATAAATTGCAATTTTTTTAGTCCTGTAGATAGATATTGACTATCTACATAGTGGATATTGACTATCTCAACATCAAAAAGAAGTGGATTACTCAGAAATATGCCTGTAAATTTTCAAAATTAATCTCTTTATTTTTAAATTTATAACTCGTTAAAGTGCTCCGCCTCAACTCAGCTCAAGCCTGTCAACTTTAAACGCGTTTTTCTCCAAACTACTTTTTTGAAATTGGCGGGAGTGATTACTCAAAAAGTTCTCAACCGATTTCAATGAAATTTGGTACACATCTTCTCTGTAGTATTAGTTTCTAGTTAAGCCTAAAAATGCCAAAAAAAATTTTTTGATCCAAAAATCATCCAAAAAGTGAGTGAAAAATCGAACTTTTTTTTTAGGCGTGCTAATTTACAATTTCTTTCACTTTTTTGATTTTTTATAGTGTGGTGGAGGTAATACACCTTAGAAGGTAGATTCGCTCGGCGCTTATAGTTAAGCCGCCGCGCGTGCGCCGGCCGGCTCGGTGCGCAGGAGTTCTGCGCATGCGCCGCGCCGCCGCAGTAGTCAAGAGCTCGCATAGCTAACGGTGCCACATACTCAGATAAATACGCTTTGTATAATATATTCAATAGATTCGTCAAGACATATTAAAGTAAATCCGAAGGACAATAACAGTGTGCTAGGGAATAATATGTTACAATTAAATATATTGCTTCAAAACAACTGTGAAGTGATTTCCTTCTAAACACCTCACCATATAACTAGAAACTAGAAACAGTTTAACTAGAAAATACATGCTTTCTGAACATTCTACAACTTGAATTTTTTATTCCAAATCACTACAACAGACACTAGAATTCCCGCCGATTGGTACCTTCCGCCGCGAGGGTCTCCGTAGAGTGGTCGTTAAGGCGGCGATTTTGGAAAAAAATAGATTTTCGTTGTTTGTTGTATTTAAATATATGATGAATATGCTTACTTTCAAAAATATTTACTTATTCCTTCCTTATAAAATAAGCGTCTGAAAAGCAGCCAAAATTTAGACGGTTACATGTATCGCCCCCCTTAAGCGAACGAAGCGAAGCGTGAAGCGTCAAGTTTGAATTAACGAATTTAATTGAGAAAGTACATAAAATAATTGATACAAAATGTGTTTTATGTTATGTTTAAAATTCATAATTTCATCGATTATTCGCATGTTTTATACAAAAAAAAAACCTTTAAAATAAGTGCAAAATTTAATTAAGAAAGCAAAAAATAAAAATATTTGATTAAAATTTTATTGTACACATTACTATCCATGGTAAATAAGTATTGTAAATAAGTATTATTTTACTAGACCGATTTTTAATATCAGAATTAGTGCAATCTCTAATGCAACAATACTTCATTATTTATTGTAATTTTTTTATAAATAAAATAAAAAAATATTTGTTAAAGTAATTTTTCGGATTATTAATTGTTAACGGACTGAGGTTCTAGTTCGACAACAGACAGCGCTAAGATCTACTCGCAGGATCCCTATAGCGACGTAAAACTGAACGTGACCGACCGACTTAAATAAACCGACGCGACGATCGGGAATTCCCCTGTATGTCTGTGGTGTTGTGACGTTTGTTTTGTTTCTAGTTGTTATTGACTGTGCTCTCTGGGGTACTCTTTGATTAAATCGTCGTTTGCCTGTTTTGTTTCTAGTTGTTATTGACTGTGCTCTCTGGGGTATTCTTTGATTAAATCCTCGTTTGCCTGTTTTGTTTCTAGTTGTTATTGACTGCGCTCTCTGGGGTATTCTTTGATTAAATCGTCGTTTGCCTGTTTTGTTTCTAGTTGTTATTGACTGCGCTCTCTGGGGTATTCTTTGATTAAATCGTCGTTTGGCTGTTTTGTTTCTAGTTGTTATTGACTGCGCTCTCTGGGGTATTCTTTGATTAAATCGTCGTTTGCCTGTTTTGTTTTGTGTTAGCGACTATTTTCGGTGTAAAAATAAATACTGAATTATAATATAAAATGTCGAAACGGTCATATCCTAGTGGATCTGAAAAAAGGAAAAAAGCCGTACATCAGAAGGAAGTAATTGAAAAGTTACCAAAATTAATATCATATTTTACTACTACTACTGGAGAAACTTCTGTAAGTAGCAATCAAACAATAAATCTTCCACATGATGAGTCGTGTCGATCACAAATTGCGGGAATTTCTGAATCTTCATGTTCTACACCAATTTCTAACAATATTGGAAAAGAGATTGAATCAGAAATCAGAAAGATTGAATCTATGACGAAAGTGCAACAACTTCGGTGACTTCACCAACACCGATAACTGTGTCAGTTGAACAACAACCGTTTTCCAACCCAGAAGACATATCACACGACCCCGCCGATTTTCATGAAAATTTTACAGAAAAAAATCGCGAAATTTTGATTCGTAAGGGACCTGTATATTTTCAAAATAAAGATTCTGACTTTTCCGAGGCATCCAGAACCTACAAAGATGGTAATAAATCAGTAACTAGGTATTTCAACAAAGCATTATTTATTCGCAAATTAAAGAACAATGAAAGCGTCGAAAGAAAATGGTTGTTGTACTCGGCTTCCAAAAACTCTGTATATTGTTTTTCATGCTGCTTATTTAACCCTTCTGATGTAAATCTATGCTCTCCTGAGTGGATGTAATGATTAGAAGCACATTAATCACATAATTTTAACACATGAAAATAGCCCAGCACATAGGCAATCTATGATGACTTATCTGGCACGAAGTAAAGCGGTTGTAGAGTAGATATTGACTTATTATTATCTCAACATCAAAAAGAAGTGGATAACTGGAGAAATGTACTTAAACTGATTGTAGCTGTTGTAAAATTTGGCATCGAGAGGGCTTCCGTTTCGCGGTGACAATGAAATTCTAGGATCTCCCAACAATGGAAATTATTTGGGATGTGTGAAATTATTGAGTGAATTTGATCCATTTCTTGCAGATCACTTAAAAAGAATTGGGAATCCTGGAGAAGGTAACATTTCTTATTTATCAGCGAATATCTGTAATGAGTTTATTGACGTAATGGGAAAACAGGTGTCATTATCATTATCATTTAGTAATCAAATTACACAAAGCATCGTATTCGAGAAACAACAGATGTCCCTATTCACATTAAAACATATCAATTTCCTCAAATTAATGAAAATTAAGTCCAGAAGATGCTTGATCAAGATATCATCAGGCCTAGCTCTTCTCCTTGGAGTAGTCCGATCTGGGTAGTTACGAAAATATTAGACGCATCGGGTTAAAAGAAATGGCGTCTAGTCATTGACTATCGCAAACTGAACTGTTGATGTGATGATAGCTGAACTATCATGATGTGATGATGTGATTTACTTGAACTGTAAAGTTACTGTTGATGATAGCTACCAAACATAAGCGACATACTAGATAAATTAGAACATGCACAATACTTTACAACATTAGATCTTGCGTCAGGATTTCATCAACTTCAAGTAAACTGGATCGCAAAAATTCCGGGTCGCTAATAAAAACCGTGATATCTCCATAAAGGGGGTAGCGGGTTAAGAGGGGTCTGGCGGCCCCCAAAAGGTTTGATACAAACGACCCAAAAATCTTGGGGTAGAGAAAAAAAAAAATTAAGATTTTTCCGACCCCATGGATCCTCAGAAAAACCCCATACACGAGAAAAATGTGTTTTTTCGATATTTTAATTTTTTTCGAGCATTTAAATCAAGTTTTAAGCGGCTTCAATGCAACTAAAAATTTGTTTCGGATGTGTAGAGGTTCCCTGAATTGTTCTAGATTTTACTGTAAAGTTAAATCATGTGATATATAGCTTTAAATCCAAAAAAATCGTTAAAAATCGAGATTTTTTTTAAACAAGTCCATGGTATTTTCGTGCAGATTCAATCAAAAATAACGGCCTAACTATGCACATACGGGTATTTGAACTATCTACGCGGCCAAAAGTCAAATATACAAAATTTAAAACAGTTAAAAAAAAACGACTACCTGTGCTAGGGGACAGCTTGGAGAACAATACCCAGCGCGCGGTAAGCGCTGCAGCGCTTACCGCCTTTCCCTCGTGAATGTCGCGCTTCCGCGTGCAGCCGGAATTCGATCGTCCCGCCCGGTGTATGTGTCTGTTATCGACGTTATTGTGCAATTAAAGAGTTTATCAGTGAATATTTATTTTTTTGCTTGTATGTTAGAAGAAAGAAGTTATGGATCCGGATACAGCAGGTAATTATCTACTAATTAAAATTGAATTTCAATATTTTTAGCTGTGATTTGTGTATAACAGGGAATTTGTTATACTTCCAAGGTAGATCCTGTCAAAATTCTTAAAGCAGTCGAAAGGTTGAAGCTTTGAGCAGTAGATGATTTAAAATTTTGCCGCGGAAAGTCGCGGATAAGTACCTAATTGATACTTTCATTTTTTACAAAAATTTAGTCATTATTTATGTTGATATTATTTTTAAAAAAAGTCTATTTTTATTTGTTTAAGGTTCACAACTCGGGAGTAAGAACTGTCACCCGTAAATACTTGTTTGATCGCATGCAGAACTTTGATTTGCCTAATTTGGAAGAAAAACTGACTTCCTTGAATGAGGAACTTCTGTCATGCGAGGGGTACTCAGAAGACCAAATTAAGACGTTGAAACGCACATTTTCTCACTTTATAAGCCAATTAAAACAAAGGTGTTCAAACGCTCATAAGAAGGAAGACGTATTTCGCAAATACAATGATTCATGGCTTGAAGGAACTATTGAGATTCCCGTGATTACACAAAATCGGCCAGGCCGCCCACGTAAGTTATTTGGCGATTCAAGTGAAAGAACTAAAAGGAGGAAAACTGAGGAGATTCGGTCTAATCTCGAAGGAGAAGTGATCGTTCATGCTGCTCAGGTTGAGTTGCGGAAAAGTGGAAAACGAAATGCCTCTGATATATTAAAAGAAATCACCAGTAGTCCGACACGTGCAACAAAATATAAAAGGGCATTTTCAAAAACAAGGGAAGAAGAAAAACCTTGCGCTCTTACACCATTACAAGCATTGGCCATGTTTGTAGAAGCTGATTTAACTCGTCGACAGTACGAAATAATTAGAAATACTAACAAAAAGTTCTTTCCTTGTTATAGTATTTTACAAAAGGCAAAAAAAGAATGTTACCCACCCACAGAGGCATGTAAAGTAACGAGTACCTTCGCCGAAAGCGACTTGCAACCTTTGGCTGATCTAACCGTTAGGCGCCTGTCAATCTTCCTAGAAGAAGTCCTGATGACACTAAAAGAGCAAGAACGAGATAACCTAAAGATGATATGCAAATGGGGCTGCGACGGATTTCAACAATCTAAGTTTAAACAAAAATTTGAAAATGATGCCGACTCAGACGCGAATATATTTCAGAGCTGCTTCGTCCCTCTACAATTGGTTTGTGGCCAAGATGAAAAAAAGATTGCCTGGGAAAACCCAATACCCTCTTCTCCACGATATTGCCGGCCAATAAGGTTTCGTTTCGTGAAAGAGAATACTGATATAACGGAAGAAGAAATTAATTATGTCAAAAACTCTGCAAATTCGCTAAACGCTTGTTACTTAGGCTAAACGGAGGTTACTAATGCTTGTTCTAAATCTCTAAAGAGGTTTCATTTGTACAAGTTACAGATTAAAAAAAAAATATTCTGCATTTTGAAAAATTTTAAAATTTAAAATTAGGAAAAGAATATTTTTTCTGCTTTTGTTTCAAACGGAGCTGTCATTATAAATGGTTCCTTGGATTGATCAGAGTTTTCAATGCAATATCATGTCGTTATCACCTGAAGAATGTACACGGATTATTACCATGGTACAAGAAGGTAGAAGTCAGCGTAGCACTGCTAGAATAGTAGGAGTATCTTTATCAACGGTCCAAAGAGTACTCCAGCGATTTCAAGAGACCGGCATGAACATCAGGAGACCAGGAAATGGCAGGCCAAGGTGCACAACTACACGAGAAGACCGATTCATCGTGAGCACTATGTTAAGAAATCGACATCTCACGGCTGTTCAGGTCCGAAACAGTCTTCAAGAAATTCACCACAACAATGTGAGCTCTAATATGATTCTGCGACGTCTTCGTGAAGCTGATATAAAGCCTTATAGACCAGCAAACGGCCCCAAACTGCTCAGAGAACATCGAGTTGCCAGGTTGCATCGTTTGCTCGAGAACACATCCGATGGACAGATGAAGATTGGTCCAAGGTTATGTTTTCCGATGAGTCCAGATTTTGTTTATTTACGCACGACGGGAGACGAAGAGTATTTAGACGGCCAGGAGAACGGTATCATCAAGCGTGTTTTGAAGAAAAGGTGCCATTCGGTGGAGGATCAATAATGGTTTGGGCTGGGATATCTTCAGAGGATCGCACGGAGTTAGTGATCATAGAAAACGGTTCTCTGACTACTGTCAGATACGTAGGAGAGATTTTAAATGAGCATGCTGGTCCATTCTTAATGAATATGGGTGCAATTTCCATTCTTATGCACGATAATGCGCGACCACATACTGCTCATTTGGTCAATATGTATATTCAAGACGTCGGTATTACCTGCATGGAGTGGCCAGCTCGCAGCCCAGACTTAAATCCCATAGAACATGCATGGGACGAGCTCGGGAGATGCGTGAGACAACGCTCTCCTGCTCCCGTTACCTTACACGAGTTAAAGAATGCGCTAGTGGAAGAATGGGCAAACATAGACCAAAATCGTATTAAAAATTTGGTTTACAGCATGCCACATCGTCTTATTGAAGTGATACGGGCTCGTGGAGGAAATACAAAATATTAAATTGACAAAAAAAACTTTTATTTTTTAAGATTTACTGCGAAGTGTATTTCTGTTGTCGTAAGTTAGAAGTGAAATTTTCTTATTTTTTAGTATTTAGTTAAAGTTATATAGTGTAGAGAACGTGTTACACATTTTTTTATATATATTAATCAGTCATCTACAATATACTATAGTTTCGCAAATTAGTCTTATGTATTTAAGAAACTATCACGCCATTTATTAGCGACCCGGAATTTTTGCGATCCAGTGTATCTCAGTTGCAAAAAGAGCAGTCTATAGGGAAGAAAGTTTTATTTTATCCATTGTCATTGTAATTTAAGTAGTTTATTTTGGTATAGCATATTTAACTTAGAATTTTACTTGCAGGTAGGCGAATCGAGGGGTATTGGGTCCACGGAATGATTGAGGATGGGAGCGAGGACCTACGGCTTGAGGTCTGCCCCGACAACAACAGATCAGCTGAAGTTTTGGTGCCCTTGATAAAGAAACACGTCATGGAGGGCACCACCATACATACAGATTTCTGGCGGGCGTATGATTGCCTAGGAGATCATGGGTTCATACATAAAAAAGTTAACCACAGCGACCCTGAGAACCCGTTTGTGGCATATGATGGGACTCACACTCAGCTAATAGAGTCCCAATGGCGGGTAGTTAAAAGGTTCTTTTATAAATATAATTATAACCACCCAGAAAACTTTGCTGATGTAATAGTAGAATTTGTGTGGCGAAGATCAATTAATAAAAATAAAAGAGATATATTTGTTGAACTTTTAAAGGCTGTAAAGTATAGTTATAAAATAAATTAATGAATATAAATAAACTCTTTTATTACTTTAGTGTGTCACAGAACCGAATCTGTCAACCCCGAATCCACGTGGTACTTGTCTGCCCTACCCCTTGAGTATTTTTATAAGCCGGAGGCGCGAAGGGAGGGCAGCCCTCGCCCGCTGTGTTACGCAAGGGCGAAGGGGCTGCACTTCCCGTAGCGCTGGAGCAGTTGCAATGGACCCCCTCAATTTGTATGATGATTTTATAAAAATCCTTTGTCGTAATTTTGAGGTTAGTTTCTAAGAAACTTCAAATTAATATTTCTCACTAACTAAGCATCTCCGCGGACGGGGGGTTGTACCAGGGAGTTACCCCTTTCCCCCCCTTAAATCGTGCGGTCATATTCTAAAGATTTACCAAGGTGTCGGCCCGATGGGTGCCGCGATTGCTCACGGTGGACACAGTGGCGGATTTACATAAGGGCACTTTGGGCACGTGCCCGGGGGCCCCCACAAGCCAGGGGCCCCCACAAATTGAATAACCCATTTTTTTGTCTCCTACATTTTCGAAAAATCAAAGAACGTGGAACATACACATTGATCATTCAAATAATAAGACTTCTTTGAGAAAATATAATATTTAATAACCGATAATTTTTTAATTTAATATATTATATAATTAGATATTGTTAATGATCCCCCGAGGGTATCAATGAGTCAAGGAAGGCTATAAATTATCTAACAATAATAAGTTTGGAACGTGATATTGTACGTTTTATAAATATAGATGACATCATAAAAAGTTTTGCTGAGAGAAAAGCGCGGAAACGCTTTATTTAATGTTGTAATATGTTTATGTATTACTTATTGTATGTATTATTTATTTATCTTGATACTGTTTCATTTTTTTGTATGATTAAAAATTTTAGAGAAATTGGAAATATATAAAATATATATATATTGATCAATTCGCTTTTGATTTCCTTAACGTGCGCTAGGTCGAAGCGCACGGTGAAACTTGAGTAACTTGTATGAGATACGAGCTAACACGCCTGGCACGTGAGACAAAAGATAGTTAATACAAACTGTATGGAGTAATTGGCCTATCTCGTGCGCCGCACGGGGGCGTCGAGCTCTGCCGAGCTTAACTGTACCTCCCCAAACGTTTCTCATAGCGCGCGAGATCGGACATGTTGGTATGTCTGTCGTTGCCTTGTCGATCAGTGTCGCTGCGACGCGTCAAATTTTTTGTTTACGTCATTTAATTAGTGGTTGTTTTGTTTTTGTACTCGTTTAGGTTAACATATGAGCATTAACTTTAACATTGACTATATTAAAAACAATAAAAAATCTTTTCAAAACAAAGTAGATATAAAATTGGCTGGACCACCTGGGCCATTTCTTAATTTAAAACAAGAGTGCAAAACGAAAAATAAAGCATTTACGCGAAGTTTTAAAAGTGAAATTTACAATAAAAAGAAATGGTTGTGTGGATGTGATCGCCTCAATACATTATTTTGTTTTCCTTGCATTATTTATGGCGGAGAATCAATTTGGACGGAAACAGGAGTCAAGGATTTCACGCATTTGAGTGAAAAAATAAAAAACATGATTCATCGCAAGTACACCTACAAAATGTAATGAGTTTGTCTGTGTTGGGCACCGTTGACATACGTAATCAATTAGATTCTGTGTATAGATCAAATATACAAAAGCATAACGAACAAGTTGATAAAAATAGGTATATAAATAGGGGTGGGCCATTTAAAATATGGAATTTATTTTGGCTGAAAAAAGAATATATTTCAATGGATATTCTTTCAATATATTTGGATATATTGGATATAATAAGAATATGGATATATTTTCAAAAGTATGGCTTTATTAGAAAGTGTAAACATTGCCATTAAGCATGGAACACGACATCATTCAAATGACTTCCACGGCTGGCTTTACAATACCCCATTCTATCAACCCAATTTTTCAGTACATTTTTGATTATTTGGGCTTCTATCTCATGAATGGAAGCTTCGATTTCATGTTTCAAGGCTTCCATAGACTCTGGATGGTTAGCATATCACTTATCCTTAACGGCTCCCCACAGAAAATAGTCCAACGGAGTCAAATCACAGCTGCGAGGAGGCCAATTGACATCAGAATTTCGGCTGATTATGCGATCTTCGAAAACAGTGCGCAAAAGATCGATTGTTGCGTTGGCTGTATGGCGTCCTGTTGAAACCAAATGTCGTCCACGTCATCCTCTTCAATTTTTGGAAACAAAAATTCATTCACAGTAACGCTCGCCATTAACCGTTACGGCGTTTCCTTGCTCGTTTTCGAAGAAAAATGGCCCAATGATGCCGCCGTACCAAAAGCCGCACCAAACAGTCACTCGTTGTGGGTGCATCGGCTTCTCCATGATGACGCGTGGGTTTTCTGAGCCCCATATGCGACAATTTTGCTTATTCGCATAGCCTCCGAGGTGCAAATGAGCATCGGAAATAATTATTTTCCGGTAAAAATGCTCATCTTCAACCAAGCAATCTTCAGCCCATTGAGCGAACCGATAAAGCGTCGGATGATCATGAGGCTTCAGTTCCTGGACTAATTGAACTTTGTAGGCCTTCATGCCAAGGTCTTTATGCAAAATTCTCCTCAGTGAAGTGCGAGAAATGTTCAATTTCTGAGAACGATGACGAGTTGGTGTTGATGGCTGTTCAAGCACACTGAGCAACAGCAGCAATGTTTTCGGCTGAGCGCGCACTGGACGAGAACGTAAACGGGTTGTTTTGTCCAATAACGATACATGTTCACGAACTCGCTTCACAAATTGATCCACGAACTGCATTGAAGGCACCAATGCACCAATATTATTCTACCAATATTATTACTATTATTAATATTATTACAATATTATAATATTATTACGTAAATTTCTTACAGTTTGGGTAGAAGACTTTGAAAGTAAGTTTTTAATATTTCCTAATTTTCTTCAAGCGTAAAGCGACCCATTTCGTAAATGTCAAACATAAAACTAATTTTCTGTCACCTCATAAATGTCATATTACATTTCAAACTCAAAATAAATGGTAGTTCAAATTCCAACTGATAGATGGCCCACCCGCACGCCTTATCGACTGTCAAGTTTTGAAGTGCATTTGAGTTAGCTTTGCGAGGTCACGATGAAACAAGTGAGTCTAGTAATGCGGGTGTGTTCCGCGGGTTGATAGATTTTGTATCGGAGTTGGATACAGTCATGAAGGAACATCTCGCATCGTCTACAGTCTTCGAAGGTACTTCAAAAACTATTCAGAACGATATTTTGGACTCAATTTTATGTGTGTACCACAAAGAATTGTCGGATACAATAAAAAAAATGTGAATACGTAGCAATTCAAGCTAACGAAACTACCGACGTACCCACAACTATGCAGATGGTTATGATTTTAAGATACGAGGAATACAGAAAGGATCACAAACGGTTTTGGAAATATCTTACGGCGCAATCCCATACTGCTGATGGACTTACTACTGCTATACTAACAGAATTACACATACTCCAGATAACCTCCACAACAACTAATAGCACAATGTTATGATGGTGCCTCTGTAATAAGCGGGAATATTTTTTTTTTTTTTTTTTGAGGTGACAAATCAAGGAAAATCCTCATGGACACCTGGGAATGGGGGCCCCAGGTAGTGCCGGACTCTTACCGGCTAAAAACCTTGATTTGCCATTTCCTGTAAACCTCTAACATAGATCAGAGTCTGTGTCTGCCTTATTTAACTTATTTTCACTTCAATGTTTGTTTCGTTGCAATTTTCTTTATATTTAGTTACATTCTATTTTTATTTCTATATATTAGTGTTGCAATCTTTTCTGTCTTGTTTAGGTAGCCGTTTAGTTTATTTGTATTGTCACTTTATTTGTTGTACCGTTTTTTATGTTTACCTCTATTCAAAACTTATTCCAAATTTCATTCTTCTATTCATCGTCATTTCCTTATTTATATATTTCTATATATTAACATATACTGTCAAACTTAATATCTATGTCTTGTTCTTATTTCAGTATATTTTACGATTCTTTCTATCAGCTAGCAGCTCCGTCTCCATGTCATGGCTTTCATATTATTATATATTATGTCTGTTTAAAACTTATTCTATATTTTCTTATATTATGTATTGCACTATTTTTATTATATTATCACATATGTTTCACTTATTCTATGTATTACTCACATATGTTTCGTCGTAACCCCATTTGTGTGTTTTACATACATTCGTATTTAGTCTTAAGTTAAAAATTCCTTTTGTGTGTCGCTCCTCTTTCATGTTCTTTCTATTCTCTTACTTTCAATGTACTAAACATCCCCAGCCACCCCCAAATAGAACTTCCGCTCCGTGCGGCACTGCAGCAATTGCGACTTCTGGCTTTGTCTCTTCCTTTTGTTAGCTAGTTTTAGGGCCGCTGCGGCACTTCGAGATCATCAATGTTGTTTCTTGGTTCTAAAATGTTCCTCTTCGGCTGTAATTGGTCAAGTTTCATTATAAAGCTGGACTCAATTTGCTTTCTTGGTGTTTTGAGATTTCTTCGTTTAAGTCGTTTCTTTTCCTATGAAATAGAACGCGATTTAATTTCTTGCCTTTTATTACAAGAATTGTGCCGCGGCGGTCCAAGCTTGTGAGGCTCTCGCACTGCGCACTAGTAATAGGCCACGGCTGATCTGGCCAGTGTGTCCCACTTCTTCCGCACCGGACATTCGGTGCTGAAGGCATTATGATCCTGACGGTCCATTTTTGCCTTCGCACAATTCCGGCACGAAGGTTTCTCAGCCGCGTGCCATCCCGCGCATTGAAATTTCAAGTGCGGGCCTCCGCAGTGGCTACATAGGTCCTCAGCCTCCACGCAGAAGCGCTTGCTGTGGCCGTACCCAAGGCAGCGGGAACACTGCACCAGGGGGGATTGGTCCTCGACCCTTACACGTTGCAGGTCGATGTGCAGTGTTCCCGCCTCCGTTGCCCGCCTCCAGATGGTCGGGGACGTGCTCATTACTACATGATTGGTGTGGGGATTTCTCGTGGATTTCCTGTATTTAATTTTTATCCTGTCCATCCCGTCGTCGAGGCCTCCAAAGATGCCCCGATTCTGGTTCCTCATAGCCTTTAGGATATCTTCGTCGCTATTTATTCTAAGGACGTCCCTAAGCACCAGAAGCGGGTCCCTGTTTACTACCTCCTCGACGACGAGGTTACCATTCATTTTATCTATTCTTTCTTTTATCTTTATTCTGTCTTCCTTTGTACTAAAGCCCATAACCACCTTCCTGTCCTTGGCCTTCCGTACCCTTTCTACATGTACCCATCCCTCCTTCGCATCCACTGCTTTCCTCACCTGATCCAAAACCTCCTCTCCCGTGTCCTGTTCATTTCTAGAAGTTACGACAATGGAGTGCAGCCCCGATCCAACCGGATGTAAAGGTCCGGTGCCCCGGGCCACTACTCCCGCGTATGTGGTTTTCATCAATGTTTCATTTCGTCTTTCCACTATTTCCTGTAATCTATCAAACCTTTGATCGTTTTCTTCCTTCAGTTTAACATGTTCCTCTTTTAGTGTATTACGGACATCCCTCTTCACAATCTTTTCAAATTCTTGGGTATTCATATTTTCCTTCATTTCGTCCACTTTCTGATGTATTGCCCTAACTTCCTCTAGGATCTCCTGCACGGCCGACTCCGAACCAGGGTCCCCCTCCTCGATCCGGGTCGTTTGTGTACCCTGATGTGTTGAGTATTCGCTCCTTTGCAAGTTCTTCCGTTCCTGCTCCTTCCACTGCCTCATCTCCATCCGCAACTGCAAACGCGAGTCTTGGACGGATCGCAATGATTTATATAAGCTGCTTACTATTGCTTTTCTCATTTTTGGCTTTATGCTTTTATCCTCATCCAGGAGAATCTCCAACCGTCGATAATAATCCCCCGCTGCATCGGTTAAAAGTGTGCAGGTGTCATCACCATCGTCGTCGTAAGCGACAGGGGGACCGATATCAAACGGCGGAGGGAGCTCCCCGGATGGACTGTTTATATTTGTGGGACTATTCGTGTGTTGGGGATTCTCTACCTTCCTCCTAGTTGTTCTGGTACTTGGATTCGCTTTGCTCGCGCTGGATGTTGCCGTAGCGCTAGATCCCGCCTTTCTTCCGGACATCCTGGGCTCTTAATTCTCAAATACAGTTGCCTAATTAATTATGCGATATCTGCTCAATAAAACAGATACCGCATAGAATAGAAATGTAAAACTTTATTTATTTCAATTAAATCACTACAGTTAGGCCGATTCGCCGATTAATATCTTTAAAATGTTTGACGATATGTTTACGAATATTCAGGATGTCTCGTGACGTCACAATGCGAGCGACGAATTCCCAGACCGTGAAGCCACGCCCAGAGGTGCGCCGGTTCCGAGCTTCACTTTCGCTTTCGTCGATGGCGCGGAGAAGCGAATTTTTGTGTACCCTACAATTTTTTCTTTTTTAGAAATGTTAAAATATTTTTATGTTTCTTCACTTAACTCACTATTTACACTATATTTTCATTTTTTGACGCCGCTATACTTGGTTTTGAAGCCCCCTCTTCCTCCTGGGCGACACGGTTCTGTCGAAATGCTTTTGTAGAAAAAGTCGATTTCCAGACCCGTGTCGATGTATTAGGATCGCCCGTGTGCCCGGAATCCAGCTGTAACCTTGCAGCCACTGGTCCGATTCTTCCTCAGCCTACGTCAAACTTCTTCTTACGGCGAGGTCTTTCTAATGATGGTCCCAGAAGCTGCAACTTCACAGCCGCTGAGGAGATACGGAGACAAAGGAAAGTGTTTTTTCCCCGTATCTCACTCAAAAGAGGTGTTAAGAATCCGAGCTTCGGGGCAGGGGAGGAGGCTTCCAGACCCCACAGTTTGACACTAAAAAAGGGGGGGGGGGGGGGGTCATCGATCTTGTTTGTGCGGCGTCTTCAGTTCTGTGATTTTTTGATAGTTTTTGGGATTTAGTAGTCCAACGTTACGTCCCACAATTTTGACACTGGCACCGAATGATTCGTCTTGTTAAGACGCGTCTTTTTATATATCGTTCAAGGCACTTAGAGCACTTTTTTCACTACTTTTTATTTTCTCACTGCGGAGCGCGATTAAAATGAAGCGTTCGCGACGGCGTTTGGAGCGACCACCCGCGTTGATATTGACTCATTATATCTAAGTCCAAGCTTTTGTAAGATATCTGTGGAGCAAAGTTATGCATGTACTGGTTGCTCAGAAAAACCTTATGCAATCTTCAAAGCTTATGATATTAAAGTTGAAGGATTATTAGATTTTGAGTCAAACTGTAGCTGGACTAGACATGCATTAAGTTGCAATCCAGAACCATACATTATGACATTAGAAGACATGTCAGATATTTGCTTAGTTAACATCAAAACAACTAATCAGACACTAATGATAAATTTTGACTATGTTTTCTCAGGTGAGTTATCATTACTAAAAACTTATTACTCAGAGAGTGTTGCTGAGGCAATAACATCACTGAGCACTGACCCAGCATTTATTGGGTCATTATTTAGTTCATTAAACTTAATGGCATTTATGTCCCTTGGAGGATTGATACTACATAAGATTGTTAGATTAGGGTTGAAGCGGGAATATTGGTGGAATACAGGCTAAAATAAAAAGTCCCAAATCCAAATAACCTCGATAGTAGGGGAGCGGGGGGCTAGTTGTAGCAGGGGCAAGTATTAACACCCAATTTTTGGGTAGTAAACCAATGTTTATTTACATTATTTTCGACTTAATCTATCCTATATAACGTGCTCTATTACATGGGCATCACCAGCAGTGTGACCAGATTTAGTAGATTTCTACTTTATTTGGTAGATTTTGAGGTACTGGCAACAGAATTTAGTATGTAAAAATTATTTGGTATATTTTAGTAGAATTCTGAATTCACGCTTTTCAGTTATTCTAGTACTTTTTTGGCATATCGGATAAATGCGGCGTATTCCCCCTTTCATCGAATGGATTGTAACTATTTAATTTTCATTTTTTTCGTTACCATTCGTGCCGTGAGCATAGAGTGTGATAGACTAGTGGGAATTCCTTTATTGAGAATTTTTATAATCGAGTTTAAAATGAAACGTAAATATACACAAGGATATCGCGATGAATGGGAGCAAGATCCCTCATTTAAAAGTTGGTTATGTAAATCTAAGGTAAACACTACGAGTGCTCATTGTAACGCATGCAACTGTGAAGTAGGGGAACCTGTTGAACCTTGGCACTATGTGTACTTCGGCCAGTTGGCTCCTTTGAAATGTTCCCGCGCTTTTTAATTATAGTTCTCCATGGTATTCGATACATCATTTCGGACCGTATAATGTGAAGTTAGTTGCTAACCACCATTGGCCAAGTGTTGGGCCTTATCGAAGAAAAAGGTTTTTTGCCAAAAAAAGTAAGTATTTTCAATATAATTTGAAGACTGTTATTTTCGTACACTATATAATTATCACATAACTACTAGGTGTGGTTAGTACTTTGATTTTTCAAGTGTTAAAAAAGTGACAAACATGTCAGATTCATAACCTCAAAATATTTTGATTTCGCGTTTTTCAACGGTAATGAAACAGTGTTGTACCTAGGTCATTACTGATCAGTTGTACCTTGGTTGGTGGCCTAGGTACAACCTGGAAGATGTACCTTGGCCAGTGGGATGGTTGTTTTCAATTTCCTTTTTTTAATGTTAATTTTTTATTTAAATGCTATATGATTTTTTCAGAAGTCATGCCTAGAAGCAAAGAAGATCACGAATACTGACCGATACCCCGGAAAAACAAGAAATTGAATATATAAAGTCCAAGAAACTTGTTCCAACTAAATCTGATGAGGCAAAGCCTAAAAATCAGGCAGAGGTTAAAAATAAACCCAAGACTAAAAATGAGGTCAACATCAAAACTTCCAAACTTTCTGTCAAAAGAAGACTTTTATCTGAATCGGAAACCAGCAAGAATTGTGATAACTATTCAGTATTTGACACATCTGAGGATGTCTCTGAAAATGACGCTGAGAATGAAAACCTTCAGACTGAGCATATTGATGAAGAAAGTTACAACGTTGGAGACTATGTTATATTCCAGGGTTGCCACGAACCTGGAAAACCTGGAAAACCGGGAAAAGTCAGGGAATTAATTTAGACCTGGAAAAGTCAGGGAAAAGTCAGGGAATTTTTTCAAATTCCTGGAAATTTTTTGCGCCGTTATTTTTTGTCGTTCGAGAAAAAAAACTTCATATATATATATATCTTTATACATAGTATCTGGCCTCGACGAGAGTGTAAGATACACTACGCGCGACCTCTGCCGTTAAGCGGGAATACTTTGTCGAGAGTTTATGTTTTGTCGGCGCGCTATTGGTAGTTGACTCTCCTTTCCTCGTTTCCAATGTTTCCATTGTGCTACGAGCTATCATCGCATCCAGACATAGAGAAACAAGTGCACGAGAATCCTAAATCCCACGAATACAGGTAAAACTTTAATTACAGGCTCGTTAACACCCATTCTAAAGTTTCGATTTATAATTGTCTTACTTTTCAAAATGTTCTATTTTCACTAGTGATGTATTTTCATAGTATTTCTCTACCGGAAAAAAAGTTCAGAAATATTCTTAGTGTTTTTTCACCGAATGTGCTTGTTTTTAGCTTGTTTTTTTTTTATCAATTTTTACACCAAGCGATAAAGCAATAATTTTTATACACCATACTGTATGAATGTATATTAATTAGATGAAAATTAAGCTCACATAATTCCAAGAGTCCCTATTGAGCAATAAATCGTTAATAAGTTTAGATTTTATCAAATTTTGCAAAAATATAGGTTTACATTTTATCAAATTTTGCAAAAATATAATCTGGCACCTATCCAGCTAAAAATGTCTATACAAATGAGCTAGGCGACAATGTTTGATTATTGAATGTGGTGATAATCGCTTAAAGAGTTCAGACTTCATGATATTATTTTTTTTAATACTCTTTAATTCCGGAGATGTCGACCTATCATGATGAAATTATATAAACACAGCCGATTAGCATTTTTAGTTTTTAACCATACAACAGTACATTGTCAAAATTACCATGACCTTTTTTACGAAAAGCATGTATCCTTGAAAGTCCTCCGTGCAAAAGCCAAACTTAAGAGAGCTTTTTACTTATAAAGGGAACTTTGTAAGTGCACAAAATCCATGATCGAGCAATGTGCCTATTCCAATTTGTTCTTTTTTCTATTTTTTCCAGATATTGTGAAACCATGCCTGGGAATAAATATAAAAAAACCGTGTACCACGACAATTGGTCGATGGAACCCGATTTTCATTGGGCATCAAAAGTCGAAAAAGATATTTTTTCTTGCTACTGCTCAATCTGCAAGAAAAATTTTTCTCTCAGTAATATGGGCAGACAGGCTCTAATAAGTCACATGAAAGGAAAAAAACACATGGAGGCTGTATCGAACACACGTTCTTCCCACAGTTTAGATCGATTCCTCCAAATTCCTTCTGCAGTAGTTTCGACAGGTCAAGGTCAAGGAGATATTCCTGACATATCGATAAGGGAAAATCCTGACGATCCTGAGAAGCAAAAAACAAAGCCTCCTGTTCCATTAACAGAGGGTTCGAAAAAATCGTCGGCGAGCTCGGGCAATTTCATCATCAAAGCCGATGTTACGAGAGCCGAGTTGATATGGTGTCTTACTACCATGCATACTCATATTTCGATATCGGCAGCTGGTAAATGCGTCGATGCCATGAAACGTATGTTTACTGACAGTGGCACTGCTGCAGGCATGAAACTTCAACGTACGAAGATCTCGTACATTATTGTTTACGGACTAGGACCGTACTTTCGTGCACAGGTAGAGCATGAGATATTGCAATGCCAGTTTTTCTCAGTTGCCTTCGATGAGTCACTGAATAAAGTCAGCCAAAAAGAACAGCTGGATATTATGATAAGATTTTGGAGCTGCTCGAAGGATCAAGTCGTATGTAGATATTTCGGGTCAGCATTTCTCGGTCACACGACTAGTGAAGATTTACTTTCCGCTTTCAAAAATGAGCTGGCTGTCCTGGATTTGAAAAAAATGGTTCAAGTATCGATGGATGGACCGAATGTAAATTTGAAATTTTTGAGAATTCTGAAGGAGCAACTTTTGGAAGAAAATCCGCTTAGTCCGGTCATGTTCGACTTGGGAAGTTGTGGCCTCCATATTATTCATAACGCATTCAAGTGTGCAATGAAATCGAGCCTCTGGAAGATCGTCGAATTTCTAAGAGCGATTTACAATGTGTTCAAGAACGTCCCCGCGAGAAGGGCCGACTATTTCGCGTGTACTGGATCTACTGCACTGCCAAGGAAGTTTTGCGCAATTCGATGGTTGCAGAACGTTACCGTTGCTCAGAGAGCCATTGAAATTTTACCTAATTTGAAAAAATATGTAAAAACCTTCGTTGATGGAAAAAAATCGATGTCTCCGAGCTTGCAGATGGTGGCCGATGGAATTGACGATAAATTTATTGGGGCTAAACTGGCCTTCTTCGAATCCGTTGCAAGCGAGGTGGAGCCTTTTTTGACAGATTTTCAATCAGAGGCCCCGATGGCACCTTTTATTTACACCGATCTGACCAACATTTTACGCGTTTTCATGCGGAAATTTGTTAAAAAAGATGTCCTTGAAAAAACCACAGTGCTCACGAAAATCGATGTCAACAAGTCAGACAATATTATTTATACAAAAGATGTTGACATCGGATATGGTACGCGCGAAGCTTTGAGACAAGTAGCCGGAGTTTCGGACAAAGACAAGATGCTTTTCAAACGAGAGTGTCAAAAATGTTTGCAAACTTTTTGCTCCAAGATTATCGAGAAATCTGCATTACAGCACAGATTGACAAAAGGGATTTCGTTTTGTGATCCATTCGTTATACTCAATTCCCCGACTGTAAGCTATAGTAGATTGAAATCTACACTAGAGATTTTCGTGCATAATAAATGGATAACAGGTCAACGCGCAGATATTATCGATCGGCAATTTAAATCAGTGTGCACCACTCCAGCGGCTGTTGATTATCTCAAAGATTTCACACGCACAAAATGGCGACTGGATGATTTCTGGAAACTCGTAACAGCGACCGGCGATTTTGGTGAATTGTTAACATTTCTCAAAATGATATTTGTTCTCTCTCATGGAAACGCAAGCGTTGAACGTGGGTTTTCCGTGAACAAAGAGTGTTTGATCGAGAATCAACTGGAACGATCTTTAATTTCTCAACGATACATATGCGATGCTTTAAACAATGCTGGGGGTATCGAGAACATCGAAATCGATTCAAAAATGATCCACGCTGCGCGCAATGCCCGGTCTCTGTATATGGAGGCGTTGGATAAACAAAAGAAGGAGCGATTGAACGAGAATAACGAAAAGTTGCGACGAAAGAGGGCAGCGGAGGCGGTAAAAGAACTTGTTGAGAAGAAAAAACGCGTACTGGAAAATGCACAAAAAGAAGCAACGTTGATTGATGAACAAATTTGTTCAGTTGAGCGATTTAAAGACTGAAAACGTATCAAGATTTAAAAAGTTGTGATGTGATATTAGTCGATATATTCCATGTGATATACGAGCTGTTATACTACTCAGTATCTGTACGACTTAGTCGTTAAAAATGTTATTTTTGTTTGAAACTTTGATATTATGTTGAACTATGATTTAATGAAGATCATATAATATAATAAAAATAAAAAAGTCTGAAGATTATAAAAAAGGACAATTCATTATTTTCGACGTCGTTTCACCCAATGTCTTTCCTTTTTAGAATATTTCGCCATTCGTTATTTGGTGGGAAAAGTCAAATTATAATTCAGCCTGTATTCAGCTAACGATTCTAGGACCACTGAAATAAGCGAAAAGTGCTCGAATCATTGACGTTTTATTGTTAGTTCTATTGTAGCTAATAATTGAACAATGTTTTGACCCGCCATAGATAACCTGGAAAATTCCCATTTTTGGTCTGGAAAACCTGGAAAAGTCAGGGAATTTCAGTTTCAGAATTTCGTGGCAACCCTGTATTCGTATACGAAGGTTCTTATTTTGTTGGAAAAATCGAATCAGTCTGAAGAGGGTGTATTAATGAAATCTATGCAAAAGTCACTCAAAAACTGGAAATGGCCTGAAAGAGAGGATTTAAATCTGTACCCAATAACTGACATTAAAGAAAAAATTGAAACACCTCAAAAAGTTTACTCAAAAAGAGAATTTTATCATGTTCCAGAGATGCAGAAGTATTGGGGTTTCTGCTAAACATTAAAAACTGACAATAATGTTCCTATAATAGCTAGTCCTAATGACTGCCAAATTAACAAGACTGATTGAAAAGTAAATTAACGTTACACACAGTCACACACGCAGGCAAACACATACATACATACATACACACACACAAACACACACCACACAAGTACATTATAATGTGTTGATTGTTTAAAGATTTTGTTTCCTAAAAGAAATGTAGGTAACTACATTATAAAACCTGTCACTTACCTGTTTTATGTAGCTGTGTAGTTTTATTTTACTATAGTTAAGTGTAGTTTACCAAATAACTTGGTTTCAATAAATAAGTAATAAAAATTCGCGCAAATATTTATGTTTTCCCTCCAAATACTCTATATGTCCGAGGTACAACACCGTACTGACCGAGGTACATAAGGTATGTTGTACCTTGGTCGTATTCCCGATTTTCACTTAACCACCCTAAACATATATTAATATGAACCAAGCATTTTTAATGTTTTTCTGGTTGGTACCCAATAAGTAAATAAGTTTTATACCACTACCTCGGAAATAATACCTTTTTATACCAGAAATAATTTTATACCACTACAATACCTCTGAAAATAAGTAAATACGGTAAGTGTAGAAGAAGCCAAATGTCAGAAAAAAAATCATATTGAAAAAACTACCCGAGGTACAACAGGTTCCCCTACTAAGTAGAGTGGCGTCTTTAAAGGAACACATGGCTACATCAAAGCATATAAAAAATATGAAAGGATATTCCGGCATTTCTCAGGTATGCAAGTTACTTAGTTAATATGTGGAATGTAATTCTTAGTTAATTATTCTTGTTAAGACTTTTTTTTAATACTTTCAACTTACGCAGTAGTGTGAACCCGTATTATGTTCTAAAGTTTATGAATTTGATTTCCACTCAAAAGCAAACATTCGCTGTTTTATGTACGTTTATTACCTACGCATTTACATAACAATTACTATACAACGCTATATGATACTATATAGCGCTATATGAAATGTCCTGCATACTTATTTTTAACTTCTTTGGTTACAGATTGATACGATTTTCAAAACATCAACCATTTCGGAAGAAGTAAAAAAAAGCAGAAATCAGCATTGTAGCTGCCTTAGTTGAACATAATATTCCTTTTCGCGTAATGGATCATGTAAGCGAAGTTATTTCAAGGGCATTTCACGACTCCGAAATCGCAAAACGTTTTTCCTGTAGAAGAACTAAATCTGCCGCAATTGCCTACAACGTCTTAGGCAATAACTTCGAAGAAAAAATGCTTGCAGAATTACGTCCAAGACTGGAAAATGAAACTGAGAGAAGCCCAGTATTTTCGCTCATTATCGACGAGAGCACAGATGTCAGTACTACCAAGGTACTTGCAGCAGCAATAAAGTACTACTCCGAAAAAATGCAATCTCCACAAACAAAATTTTTGTGTATGGTGGACTTGGTGATACTGCGCAGGATTTGTTTGATAGTTTAACATGTGCCTTATCTGAAAGAAACCTTAACATATCCAATTTAATAGGGTTCGCTGCTGATACCACGAATGTTATGTTCGGCGAAAGGAATAGCGTGGTATCTAAAATTAGGGAAGTCAACCCAAACTGCATTTTTTTCAAATGTATTTGCCACTCAACAAACCTTTCAGTGAGTTATGCATGCAAAAAATTACCTCGTTCTATAGAGTTGTTTGTCAAAGATGTTTTTTCATACTTCTCTCACAGTAGCCAACGACAAAGAGAGTTTGCCGAATAATCATTATCAAATGAGCCGCAACTATCCGCAACTTCTCGACTTATGTGTCAACAATCATGATAGTGAAAAAATGACAGATATTAAATCAAAAATTTAGATTATGTTAACGTGGTATTTATTTTGTTTCAGGGTCATCTGGGGGCTCAGGCGTAAGGGTGGTGACCCGTAGATCGCTGTACGATAAAATGCAAGAGCAAAACTTTCCCAATTTTGAAGAAAAGTTAAAATATTTGGAAACTTACCTTTTGTCTTGCGAAGACTATTCAGATGACAAAATAAAGAACTTGAAGCAAAAGTTTTCGTATATTAAATCTGAATTCAAACAGAGGTCGAAGAAAGCAGCTAAAATAGAAAAAAAATTCCTTCAAAATAATGACGAATGGCTGCAGAAAACATTTGAAATACCGAGAGTGCAGAAGCGAAAATCGGGTCGACCATCAAAATCATTAACAGAATTGAGCGAAAGAAGTAAAAGAAGAAAAACAGTCAAGCTTCGTAGTGTGGCAGATGATGACGTGTTAATGCATGCTACGCAGACGAAATTACAAACTACTGGAAAAAGAGATGCTTCGAATATACTGAAACAAATGATTAGTTCTCCAAAGCGAGCTACGAAGTTAAAGAAAGCGTACGAAAAGGGTCAAGAAGACAATGAAAAACAATTAACGCCATTATTAGCTCTTTCAATGTTCGTAGAAGCTGATCTTTCTCGGCGGCAATATGAGATAATTAGAAGCGCCAGTAAAAAGTTATATCCCAGTTATAGCTTGCTACAAAAAGCAAAAAGTGACTGCTATCCGCGTAAAGAATCTTATGAAGTGACTGAAACATGCGCTGAAGTAAATCTACAAGATTTGCTAAACCATACTGTTACAAGATTATTAACGTGTTTGAAGGAGGTTATTTATAACGTAAGTTCAGAAGAACGTAACACATTAGAGCTGATTTGCAAGTGGGGTTGTGATGGGTCACAACAGGCGCAATTTAAACAGAAGATGCAAAATGATGCCACTGATGGCAATATTTTTCAAAGTAGCTTTGTGCCCCTTCAATTAGTTTGTGGTACAAATAAGCAGAAAGTAATATGGCACAACCCAACCCCATCTTCACCGCGATATTGTCGTCCTATCAGAATCAGATTTGTAAAAGAAACTGTGGATATTACCCAACAAGAAATAGAACACGTAGAAAACGCTATCAATTCCTTACAAAATACCAAATTTACATTGGAAGACAAGGCATATTCTGTAAAACATATTATATAATGACACTTACTATGGTAGATACGAAAGTGTGTAATGCTGCCACACAAACAACATCAACCATTTGTAGAATTTAATATTTGTGGCGCAACCTCTAAAGAATTTAATGATTTAACCATCAAAAAAGATGTTGATGTAGATGCACTTTCGTTTGGTTTGTCCATTTTGCACGCCAGGATTCGTCTGTTCGAAAGCATATTGCACCTTTCGTATAAACTCCCTGTGAAAAAATGGCAGTTAAGAACAGCTGCTGACAAAGCCATAGTTAACGAGAGGAAAACTGAAATACAGGAAAAATTAAGACGAGAAACGGGTTTGATAGTGGATGTACCAAAAGCTGGATTTGGTAACACCAATGATGGTAATACCAGCAGAAGATTTTTCACCAATCCAGAACTAGCTGCGGAAATCACTGGCGTTGATTTTAATTTGATATACCAACTTAAAATTATCCTAGAAGTAATATCAAGTGGCCACAAGATCCATTTACAGAAGTTTGCAGATTATTGTATTGAAACTGCAAAACTTTATATACGTCTGTATCCATGGCATCCTATGACGCCCACGATGCACAAGATCCTTGTTCACGGTGCAACTGTGGTAGAAAAGGCATTATTGCCAATTGGATTGCTCTCCGAAGAAGCCGCTGAGGCACGGAATAAACATTTCAGGTTGTACAGGCAGAACTTTGCAAGAAAATTTTCAAGAGAGTTATGCAACCTTGATATAATAAACAGGCTATTACTAAGCTCAGACCCCCTTATTACTAGCTTGAGACGAACCCCCAAAAAGAAGACGATGGCTTTCACAAAAGATGCAATTGAGTTGTTAATTCCAGCTGAACCCCTCTCTGACAACGATAACTCCGATTCAGATGAGGTTTCAGAAGACGAAGAGAGTGAACAGGATGATGAACCGTGGCACTCATCATCATCATAGTTTTATAATGTTATTTTTCGGAAATTAAAATTTTGAGTTAAATATGATAATTTTTTTAAAATATATGTAGGATTGTAATTAAATAATTTTATAAATAACTTTATAAAATAATATAATTTTATTTAACTTAAGGCAAATGGCTTATTAAAGTAGTGTTGTACATTCTGTAAAATGGAATGCAAAAAAAGGAAACGGCTTGTGATTGGTCGAGAGCGAAAAAATAAAAAATGGCGAAGGAGGTACGAGGAAGCGTAGGCAAAAAGTTGTGTTATTTTCAATAAATTAATTTGAGTCAGTTTACGACTATTATTTCTATCCCACATATATGTCTCAAAACACTTTCTATAGCTTAAGTCAATTAGAAAACCTATTTAGAATAATAAAATCGAAAGAAATAATTTTGGCCGCCTAGATTGGCAAAATACCCCTATGTGCGGCGCATGAAGTGGTCATGTGCACGCGCTCCGTTTCTACCAGATATTGGAAAAAATCGTATTCGTAAATCTTTGTTTAGAGCACCGTTTTAAAAGCTTTTTATTATTAACTTTATTCAAAATTCTAGATAATTTCTTTAATTTTATTTAGATATTTATTTTATTTTATTTAGATTTTCTATTTAAATTATGTTGATTTTTATAAATCTTAGTTTGTGTCAAAAATTATAGTGGGGTCCGTGGGGCAAGTTGTAACAAAATTGTGTACCGAATCTATATATTAATCGAGCTTTATTTATTGACATGTGCGGACATTTATTTTGGACTGCTAACAGTAGAAGTCAGAAATTTGGCATATCACTGTGCTGTTAAAATTGACGCAAAGAATATACCTCCCTCATGGCATAAAAATAATATAGCAAGTGCTGATTAGTTCAAAAGCTTTATGAAGAGAAATCGAAGACTTGCACTTAGGACACCAGAAGCTGAATATTAACTTTATTTCAAATGCAGATAATCTCGAAATTGGTCGACTGATAGCTAAACACGGAGATATGTTTCAAGATGGACTCGGTACCTACCGTGGACAACCAGTGGCAATACATCTAAAAGCAGGCGTGACACCAAAATTTCTGAAAGCAAGGCCTGTTCCTTATGCTATCAAGGATAAGGTAGAAGAAGAAATTGACAGACTTAGACATGAAGAAGTACTACGTCCAACCTCTTACTCTGAATGGGCTACGCCAGTTGGGCCTATAGTAAAAAGTCAGGGGAAATAAGATTGTGCGGTGATTATCGCAGCACAGTCAATGAAGCAACTGAATCGGATACATATCCGATGCCGACTGCAAATGAAGTATTCGCTAATATTGCCGGAGGCAAATTTTTCTCAACGTTAGACCTGGATAGAGCTTATACACAAGTGGTCACATCAACGAAGACACATCAAAGCTGTTAACATTGAACACCTGCAAAGGTCTATACACCGTGCATCGACTGGCATTTGGAGTGAAAGCATGCCCAGGCATTTTTCAATGTTTAATGACTTCTTTACTTGCTAGTGTTCCGGGTATAGCTGTCCTGATTGACCATATTATTGTAAGTGGCCGTACGAGGCTGGAGATGCAGGAAAGACTAGATGCAGTACTGGCACGTATTGGTCGAGCTGGCCTTCGTCTTAATAAAAACAAATGTCAATTCGCTAAGGAGCGAGTGGAGTTCCTTGGTTTTGTCATCGACGCAGAGGGCATACACCCCGCACCAAGTAAGGTGGATGCAATCACACACACTCCGGAACCTAAGAACAAACAGGAACTATAAGCATTCCTCGGTTTATACAACTTTTATGAAAGATTTGTACCACACAAGGCGACAATACTAGAGCCATTGCATAGGTTATTGGAGACATCACGAACATGGAAATGGACCGAGGTTGAACAAAATGCGTTCGATACCGCAAAACGCCATATTACTTTCGACTTAACGCTAGTACACTATGATTTACAGAAGCCATTAGTACTAACATGTGACAGCTCGGAATACGGGGTCGGTGCAGTATTGTGTCGTGAAACTGATGATGGGAAGGAACGGCCAATAGCAATGGGCTCAAGAACACTACATTCACATGAACGACGTTATTCTCAACTAGACAAAGAAGCTGCTTCTATAATGTTTGGCATCACAAAGTTCCATAATTATCTTATGGGAAGACGTTTTCGAATAGTGACGGACCACAAACCGTTGCTGGGCATTTTTGACCCAAAAAAACCAATGCCCAATATGCTCTCACCACGTTTAACAAGAATTGCCATCGCGTTGAAATCTCACAGCTATGAAATAGTGTACAAACCGGGATCACAAATTGGCTGTGCAGACAGTGTTAGTCGCTGGTCACTACCGGTTCCAGAAGAACCAGAACAACAGTTTAATGAAATTTTGTTGATGGCTGAAACACCAGAGGACTTCCCTTACGATGTGGAACACATAGCATCTGAAATGAAGCGTGACAGGACATTAGCACAACTTATATACTATGTACAACGCGGTTGGCCCGCTAGAGTAACTGATAACGACTTACGGCCATTTTGGTTAAACCGTTTAGAACTGTCACTGCAAGATGACTGTTTACTATTGGGATGTCGAGTGGTGGTACCAGAGTCACTTCGTCAGGCGGTTTTGAAAATGCTACACAGAACACATTCCGGTATAGTGCAAACAAAGGCGCTAGCCAGAAGTTATGTATGGTGACCGGGCCTCAATGAACACATCGAATCGCTAGTGAGCACTTGTACTAAATGTCTTGAACATTGACATATGCCCCCAAAGACCACCCATGAATGGATTACACCAACAAGACCCTGGTCAAGAATCCACATAGACTTCGCAGGACCATTTCACAACAAGTACTTTCTCATTATAGTGGATGCATACTCACGTTGGCCAGAATTATTCATGGTAAATAATACCACCTCGGCTACTGTTGTAAAAATTTTGAGAACGGTATTCGCTACACATGGGCTTTGCGATATGGTTGTATCTGACAATGGCACCTGTTTTGTATCGGACGAGATGAAACGGTTCTTCAATGTTAATAATATCCGTCATGTGACCTCAGCACCATATCACCCAGCTACAAACGGTTTGGCTGAACGCATGGTACAAACCATAAAAGACAAACTTCGGAAAATGGATGATTTACCCTGGGACATTAGAATCCCAAATCTGCTGCTGGGACTTCGTGTCACACCGTGCACTACAACACATAAAACACCAGCAGAATTATTAATGAACAGACGTCTACGTACATTGCTGGACACCATACACCCAGACAATCGTCAACATAAAAGGATTGAGAAACAGATAAATAATAACAATGAGAAAAAAGCTAGAGACAAGTATTGGCCATAAAGTTATGTATCGGAATTATGGTACAGCAGGCCCAAGATGGTTGCCGGGCAACGTAGCTGACAAAACCGGCTCATCCAGCTATAGAATTAGAACAGAGGATGGTTCTATGGTTAACCGTCACATCGACCAAATAATAAAAAAGACATGTGGAGAATCCAGGCCAGAGGAAGGAGAGAGATTAGTTGCAGATCCAGTGATAAATGAAGGGGTACAGCCGGAAAGTGTAGACATAAATGATGAGACGGATATACCAGATAGTCAAGAATCAGATATGATCATTGAGATTCCAGATGCTGACAAATGGGCGGATATGTTAGGGATACCACCAATTGAGACGCCTTCGTCTGCACCAGGAAAGATAAAAAAGAAATTAGATGTGCATTTCAAAAGCCCATATCAAAGACCGAAGAATAATCTTTATTTGTCTTAGAGGCCAATGGATAAAGTATAGATGTGTTAAGTTACGTTACAAAAGACATTGAATCGTTAAATCATTTCCTGTTTTCATATGAAGAATTATTACCTATTATAATACTATTCTATTTATCATACTTAGGGGGGGGGGGGGGTATGTCATATATGGTAATGTGGGTAGTTTAGTACACTTTTCTGCTTTGTTCCAATTCCAATTCCAATTTCTTAATATGGCCCCATCGAGACTTCGATGATTCTGCCAATGTCAAGGTTGAATGAAACAGTAAAAAATATTTAGCAAAAGATAAAACGCGCAGAGATTATACTGATTCCAGTTGAGCTCACTAAAACAAAGAATACTTAACTTTGTATATAAATACATAAGAATATAAGATCAAATTAGATGTTAGTTTTATAGAAGTATGATATGAAGACAGAGAGAAAGTATTTTTGGTTAATAACAATATACCTAACATATAATACTGATGATGAATATGATGTAATAGTTAAAAAATGATTAACCCTTAATTGGACTAAAGGAGCATATTTCCCACCTTTTATTTTGTGTGCTGTAACTAATCACAAGTAGCCTAGTTCCCACAATATGTCAAATATAAAATTATACTAATATAGTCTACGTTTTGGAGTTAAACGTCAAACGGAACTTTTAGTTTTATTTATTCTGTGGGCTATCAAAGTGTCAAGCTCATTTCGTTCATTGAATTTGTAACGGTTTTCATTGTTGGTTTTAATTAAAAAATCATTATGTCGCAGAAAAATACGGTAAGTTAATTTTAAGTTGTATTATCCATAATTTAAGAGTTGTTTTAATGACTTTGTGTGTTATTTTCGAGTTTGCAGTAATTTAAATGAGTAATTTTATAGTTTAAAGTATGTGGGAAATATATTACTTCAGACTGCAAGGAGATCATAATATTATCTAATGTGGGAAATAGTTTTCATTACATATTTTAATGTATTGTTACTAATGATTAATTTTGTTAATGCTTGCAGAAAAAGCTGTTTAACTTGTCAAAACAAGAAGACGTAGAGATGGCATTAGCAATGCTGTTTTCTTCAGATGATGATGAATCAGATGACAGTACTGAGCATCCGAAATTTGATGACGAATCTAAGACAAATACAATCTTAGACCAAATACAAAATCCAAGTGTTACTAATGAAAACTTACTTGATATATTGAGCTGTAAGTAATAATGAATGGTTACATTGTTTTTTCAAAAATGAAAGACAGTTACAAATTTTATATTGACAATATTTTGCAGGTGAAGAAATGACCCCTTGTGCTACAGACGAACCGATAGCTAGCAGTAGTAACACCCATATGCTACAGCCCTCTTTGGATGTACTTGGTCCTGAAGATAGAAACCTTCCATCTACTTCTAATGCAGGCAGACCAAATTTGACGCCTAGACCAAGTTATTTGGATATGCAAAATAAACAGCGGTTATGGACAACAATGATACAAGATTCAAATTTTCCTACATTTGATAAGTGCTTACAAGTAAAAAAGATTTATAGCAATAGAAGCACTCCAAAGGACTACTTTGCAGACTTGTTCCCGAGTTCCATAATAGACATGATAGTATCAAACACAAACATTTATGCACATGAAAAAAAGTCTCACGGGTGGAAAGACATCACACAAGAGGAATTAAAAGCTTACTTGGGTTTAATGATACTGATGTCCATAAATCCCATTACTGATAGCCAGCTTTATTGGTCCACTGACATATTTTACAAAAATCCTGTCATAAGCGAAGTTATGACTCTAAAAAGGTTTAAAAAAATCACTGAAAACCTACATATATCTGATGTAAGGATGGAATTACCAAAATCATCGCCAAATTATGACAAATTATGTAAAATAAAACCACTTGTCCAAATATTGAATGAGACCTTTGGTCAAATCTGTACAGCATCACAAACCCAATCTATAGATGAGTCGATGATAAAATTCAAAGGCAAGAGTTCTATGAAGCAATATATGCCTAAAAAACCAATAAAGAGAGGATATAAATGCTGGGCTAGATGCGACTCGAAAACTGGTTTTTTATATCAATTTCAGTTTTATACTGGTAAAATTGGTCCCTCAGCAGAAGAAAATTTGGGCTATAGAGTGGTGCTGGATTTATCAGAAGATGTCCCAGAAAATACTCTGTTAGTATTTGATAATTTTTTTACAAGTTTAGGGTTGATGACAGCTCTTTATGAGAAAAAAATATTTGCAGTTGGCACTCTCCGTTTCAACAGAAAAGGTTTGCCAGATATAATTACCAAAAAATCAAAGGACACTGCATTAATTACTGGTGAATTTATTTATCAATATTATAAGCCTCTCTCTGTCTTGAAATGGAAAGACACAAAGGACGTACTAATTTGTACTACTGCATTCAAACCAACTGAAGTCACAGTAATAAAAAGGACTCAAAGGGACGGCACAAAAAAAGAGATATTTTGTCCATTAGCTATAAAAAAATATACAGAGTACATGGGAGGAGTTGATCTCTTTGATCATTTTAGATCTTCATATCCCATAGGAAAGAAGTCTAGGAAAAATTGGCACAGGCTGTTCTGGTTTCTATTTGAAGCTGCAGTTATAAACTCATACATAATATATATGACTAGCCACTCCAGCCGTAGGAACACCCATCGCGAGTTTCGTTTACGTTTAGGGCGTGGGCTTGTTGATAATTATTGCAGCAGGGAAAGACGTGCACCCATTTTCAAAACAAAAAAGGGAGGTCTGTATGGAGTACCAGATGAAACTCGCCTATCAAATGTTGGAATTCATATGCCAAAATCTGGTAAATATAGGAGATGTAGGCTTTGTAGCACACGTGCAAAAGAGCAGCGCTCCAAATATTTTTGCTCAACGTGTCTAGTTCCTCTATGCGCTGCTCCATGTTTTGAAAATTATCATTTGCACTAGACTTTCCAAATAAATGAAAATTATTTCCCACACATTGGGAAATTAAAAATGCCCATCTGATCTGAAGGTGGATATTTCCCACATGTTTTTTTTTATATTTAATAAATATATATTTGAAAACTAAATACTGCGTTTTTATCTAATACTCTTTTAAGAATTTTCAGTAATCTTTATAAAACTCTAAACAACTCTAATAACCCAGGCCCAATTAAGGGTTAATGTCCATAATATATAATATTATTTTATATTTATACTTAAAACGGTCTTAATTCACTTACGTTGGTTGGTTAGCTTGAATTGTAGGGGGTAGTCTAAGATTATTAGCACATTACTCAACTAGATCCCAATGTGATTTTCTAGGATCGTAGTTTTTGGCGTTCTTTGGTCTCTGCATACCCCAATGGGATGAAGGTGTGAGTACATGTATGTATGTATGTACTCAACTGGGGTAGTAAAGCAAAGAAAGATCGAAATCGCAGAGTCGTAGCCCGAGCCAAGTAAATATGCGATCCAGGGCTTTCTTCATTACCTCGGGTTGTTTTTATTTAAACATTTTATATATCTTGGCCAGATTGCGGCATTTTCCGTACGCGTAGCATTCGGTAAAAGCCACTTTTTGGCCGGGTGGGTATAAAATATTTTACATGTGTGATGTTTGTCATTGTGTATGTTTTATCTTCGTCCCGCTCTGCCCAAGCTTTTTCAAAGAAACTTCAAGATTGTGCTCAATGTTCTCTGCAAGAAATGAAGCTTGATTGTCTTCAATATTGTGATAATACATACATATTTTAATTCCTTACAATATCAGCCAACCGATCCAATAGACATGGCTTTTCCTTGGATCTGATAACTTCTTAATGCAAAAGCGTTATAAGCTCGTGAATTTTGGCCGCCATTTTTAATTACAGATAATGAATTTCTAACTACAGTTTAGTTAATTAAATATGGTTTTTCTAGAAACCATCGGCAGCCATCAAACCCATGTTGGGTTTGATGGCTGCCGAACGGGCGAAACGTTATCGAGAAAAAATCAAACAGAATGCTGAAAAGTTTGAGCAACATAAGAAAAAAGAAAAGTTACGACTTCAAAAACACCAAAAAAAAATTGCAGCTCTCACAGAAGAAGAAAAAGCAAAAACCAGAAAAAAGTGGAGAACAAAAAAAGAGACAAAAAGAAAAAAAACTGAAAAATACACCACCTAAAACAGAAAATAAGACTTCGAACCCAGCACTATTCCCAAAAGCTACTTCACAGTCAGCCAGGATAAAGAAGTACAAAAAATTGTCTACACTCTACAAACAGGCTTTAAACCAGGTAGAAGCTTATAAAAAAACGGCAAACGCTTTGAGGAAAAAGCTTTATCGGACGAATAATAAACTTATAGAAGAAATAAAATCGTTACGGGAATTACGGTCTGAAAATAATAAATTGAAAGCTCGTCAAGAAGTAATGGAAGCTTCTCTGCGTGATGTGTATGGCGATTGTAAAAAAAACGACCACAAAAGAGTTCTAAAACATGTGGTTACAAGACTGGGTCATCACACAAACCAGAAACCTGACCTCAGTATATTCGGTCTCAAAAGTAAGTCGATAAATAAACGCAAAAAAAAGCCGTCAAATAACAAAATTGAATTGGAACTCAAAGACTTCTACCACCGAGACGATGTCAGCAGAAGCACGGCTGGAAAGCAAGAAACTCGGACTATGAAGAAAAAGAAGATGCAAATAAGATACCTCGTCGATACGCTGCAAAATCTTTACCAGGTTTATAATTTAGATGAAGGCGGAAAGTCTAGTTTCACTACTTTCTTCAGGTACAAACCATTTTACGTTCTTTCACCGAATGTCAAGACAAGAGAGACTTGTATGTGTATTCGACATAGTAACATTGATTTTATGTTCAGTGCTCTAAAACTTAAAGGAGTAAGTAATACATTACAAAGGCATGACTGAATTGTTGCACGATTTGGCCTGTAATGTTACATCGTACCAATGCATGTATGGTCAATGTATGCAATGCATGCAGCAATCTATTAAACACAACGAAGATACGTTGCAAAATAATATCGAATGGTGTGAATGGGCGAGAAAGGACCACTCCTATGAAAAGTCTGGGCAAGAATGCATGACCAAAAAAACCGTAAAACAACGTGTAAACTGTACCCACAGTTGCCAAACTTCTAAAAGATTTTGCCACGGAGCTGAGAGACTTTAAGAAACACTATTTCAACTGGCAGGAACAGCAAAAACAATACCGTAATTGCGTCACCCAGATGAACGAGGATGAAATAGCTATTCTTTGTGACTATTCAGAAAACTATAGTTGTAAGTACGGCCAAGAAGTTCAAGCCACGCATTTTGGAGCCTCCAAATGTTCGGTCACTCTACATTGTGGGGTCATTTTCACTAAACACTGTTCTCAGTCGTTTGTTACAGTCTCTGAAAACAATTGCCACGAGCCTCACGCTATATGGGCACATCTAATCCCTATTATAAAACTAGCAAAGGAAATTAATCCCATGTTGAAAGTCATCCATTTCTTCTCTGACGGCCCAAGCTCTCAGTATCGGCAAAAAAAAAATTTTTACTTATTAAACCTGTTTACTCAGAAGCTTAATCTGACACATGCGACTTGGTCGTTTTCAGAGGCAGGTCATGGAAAAAGCATGGCTGATGGGATCGGAGGATCTGTAAAAAGACAGTTGGATAAAAGAGTCTCATATGGCCAAGATATTACCAGTGCTACTGAAGTGTATCAAGTTCTTCAGACCAGAATGAGATCGGTCAAGTCTTTTTATGTGTCCAATGGAGAAATTGTTAACATGAAGAAATTAGTCCCCGACAAACTTCGCCCAGTACCGCAAACGATGCAACTGCATCAAATCGTTTCACAAGAGCCACGGCAGATCAAATACCGTCCGTTAAGTTGTTTCTGTAGTGAAATGCGAGGCACATGCAATTGTTACTTGCCCAAAACACACATCTTCGGAGCTCCATCCACAAACGTCAGCACTCCCAGAAACGCTATTTCTCCGATCCCAGGTCTTTCAGGTATTGAACCACTTGTGCCACAAAACAGTCAAAATCCAAAACTGACAGTCAGTGAACCCCAAACAGATTCTAAATCTCCCATCACATCAGCGTCATCTATAACTATTAAATCCCCGACAAAACTCCCCGACAACCCGATGCAGCCCGTTCCAATCATTGGCGACAATTCCATTTGCAATGAACTTTTGTCAGAGGTTCTTGACATTCCCATGGAAACCTTAAATAATAATGTACCTGGACTGTTTGAAGAACACGATGCATCCGAATATGTATTGCTTGATATTGAAGGTGCAGACAGTCTTCTTGAAAATATTTCACCACTGACAATCCAAGAACTGCAAACGGTACCTAGTGATAATAGGCGACAAATTCCATCTTCCACTGATAGAGTTTTTAAAACTCTTGATTGCTGCCAAGTTGAATCTTCTTTAAATAGCCAGGCTCCAATTCCTGTCCCAGTGCTATGTCAAAAAGATAAACCTCTGAAACCATGTCTGATTTCCAAAAGCAGTGACGATGATTTAAGACAATCTCCACATGTAACTTTAAAGTACTGTCGAACATCATTGACCGAAGACCCATCGCATGCCGTAACACCCACTAAAAAAGTTAAGACTATTAAACCATATCAGCGTAGCGCAAATACAAAAACTGTGAAATCAGAAAAAAAAACAATTAAGACTTTAGAACATTCATTGAAAGTAAACCAAACTAAAAAAAATACAAGCACGAAATCGTTTGCCACATCAAGAACATTTCCTTGCTATATATGTAAATCTCGTCAACCGTTTAACTTGCACGAAATGGCAAAATGTATGGTTTGTTTCAATTGGGTTTGTTATAATTGTAGCGGAACCACTGCGTTTGACTATATTTGTTCAATTTGTTTGACCGTTGAGTAGTAGAGTATTTTTTTAAGTAGGTTAACTATGTTAAACTGCACCTAGACAAAAAAAATGTTTTTGTTTGTATATCACATCTAATTTGAATTTAAAGTTGTGGGGTTTTTACTTTTGATTGAATCGAACCAAAATAATAGAGCAAACTAAATCAGGTTTTCTACAATAACATTAAGGTCTTGGTTGAGAGAAACCATTCTACTAGTACTATTTTCCGCACATGTAAACCTTTCATGTAGTTCCTAAACGTGACATTATGCTCCATAACGTCACTTTGTCCAATTATGGCTGTGATTGATTTTGTTAATCTTTGTATTAGATTATAACGATAATTATTGTGATTTAGATCTCATTTGTAAGAATAGCAAGTGCCAATTAATAATTATAACTTTTTATAGTATTTTTACTACGTATTTTAGGGTGAGACGAAAGTTAAACTGTGGTAATGACCAAAAAGTAACGTATTGGAAATATTTTGTTAAATAACTTTATTGCAATACTGAATATTGCAGCTGTTTGTAGTTTTTGAAGATTATTTTTGTTTCATATTTCATTTAATAAAGACTGATTTCAAAAAAACACCTTGAACTTTATTTAAACCATGCCTAAAGTTTGTAACGTACTGGAACTTCTCCTTGGGTGTGAATAAGTTGAAAGTCATTTATTTAAAATATAAGCAATTTTTATCTCATCAAAGTTATATTTTCATGAAATATAAATATGAAAGATTTAATTAACAGCGATTTCAATAAAAAACATTTTTTTTCCCCTTGGTGGAATTCCACTACGTTACGGAACAAAATTTGAAAAACCCTCTGATGCAATAGTTTTCTTGGGCCATTTATAAGCTTTAATAAACTTTAAATTTTAACTTTTAAGTGAAGGTAACAACGTTTTATATAACTTTTGCAGTATGAACGTAACATCTGAACTAGTCAATATCAAATTTAATTTTAACATTGTCCACCATTAAAACTGTTTGCCATTGCCCTGGGTTACCGCCTTTTATATTTATCACATGATTTACTTTTCTTTTGTGCATAATTTTGAACACTTTCAATTTTACTCTCTTCATCCTCCTCGGTTATCTCTTGCACTTGCTTCCTTTGTTGTGGATTTACTGATTTCACTTTGCACATGCTTGCTAAATGTCCTTTTTTCCTGCACCTGTAGCACTTCATTATGGGACTTACACATAGGATTAATGTGTCCTTTCCGTCCACAACAGTCCACCACCTTTAGTGCTAGTAGGTAGTCATAGGTGTAACTTTATTAACTTCCCGTTCATACTGACCTATGATCATTTTGGCTTCCTTATCAGCTAACTCCATTTGCATGGGGCCACCTCTACTGGTTGCACAAATGTCAGCTTCCTTTATGAAAAGAAACTTCTTATTCTCATTGTATTGTTCCCTTCTTAATCCATGCACAAACTTATAGCGAAGTGCTCTATTTAAAAACATTTTAAACTTACAAGTCTGTACCAGTTATTTCAATGCTGCCACATACTCTAGTATAATCTCGTTGTCGAGTTGCATCCTTTCATAAATTTGTACGTTTCTGCTATTTCCGACTACTGACGTTTTAAATGCCTCTCGATTAAGTTTCATGATAATTCGTATCCGTTTTTTCCGGAAAACATAAGTTTGTCAACGACGTCACTGTATTGAATCCTACATAACTTACAAGTGGGAAGATACATGTGGTATTTTTATTTTAGCACTTCAAAATCGCCATCTTGTTTTCAAATATTGGGTATAAACTTTCCACGATGTTTTGTTGTTATCAAATTCGGGTATGCTATTGCTGATGCTGTATGCTGCCGGTATATTCATTGCTAGCTTCTGCTGCTGCGCCCGAGGCTGTAATGCGACGTCATTTTCATTGTTGCTGGCCATTCTTGGTTAAATGACGCAATTTCTATTTCACATAAACCTTAAAATCTTCGCCGTAGACGTGACTACAGCTCCCACGAACTTTTGTAACTCGTCGCCAATGTTAATATTTAGTTCGTAAGTTTATTTATTAAAATAAAACTACATGTGTACGTGAAGGAGGTATTTAATTTTGGTATGAATAACCTAGGGTTGCCACCTTCAGAATACTAGAGATGTGTAACAATGCGCTGCGCCGCGCAATTGCGCCAACTCAGTTTATTGTGCCGGATGTGTCGCTCACTTTTTCGAAATCTAATGGCGCACAGCGCAGCTTAGCTCAAACGTTATTATGGTCTTTTTCGTGGTGTTCTAGGAATCTTTAATATTTCATTTTTTTAAACTGCAAATTATAACTCAGTGAAATATAAAAGTAGTGTAACACTATCTAACACTACTAGTGTTAGATAATATGTAAACTATTATCACAGTGACACTTCTTTCTTAGTCGTTTACATATTTATTAATCATCTATTTTCAAGTTATACGACCAAATTATTAAGTATACCTTTACAGTAGTAATAGATAGAAATTTATAATCGTTTATATTTTTTTTTATAATCGTAGTCTTTTTTATATTTTACTGGATTATAATTAGATAGCTCTGGCTTGTTTACGTTTGAAATGAACGAAATATGGCTACCAGATTGGAAAGGTGTTGAGTTGCCAGCGCAGTAAACAAATTAAATTAAATATCTGCTGGGTCGTCTTCATGTGTAAAACTAGCGCCACCGTTAAAAAAATCCTTATCCGTTATAATGCATTTAAATAAATAGAAAACAATATTGCTAAAAATAATTTGATCGAAAAAAAAAATATCTTGACGAGCTCTATTACTAATCATAGTCGCATAGTTTTCACACTTTATGAAAATAAAAAAACACAGCTTTTAAATCCACAATCAAGAAAATCCACAATTTCATAAAGCAGCACGGCGCGTCACAAAACAAACAACACAACAGTCAACACACCGGTGGTCCACGGGCGTAGCCAGGGGGAGGGTTTTGGGGGTTCAAACCCCCCCGAAAAGTTCAGATATTAACATTCATAGAATTAAAATAAGAACAGGCGTGCGGAATATGTCATTGATTACTAACTATTACCTAGGAGTTTGAATTCCTCCGCCACCGTCGATTATCGGATCGCATTCGGTAATGTTCGTATATTTTCGTGCCCTTTCGTACCGCACGTGCTGCGCGACATTGTGCGCGGCGCACTTGTGGCGTTCACTTAATTACCGAGCGCGTGTAAACGAAGTTATTTTGTCATTTTTGTGATTTGACCTACGTAGATTTAGAATTTTCGCTACATACGTTAAAAGGATTTGACTTCAAGATAACACAGGAGTAAACACTTGTCTTATAAATAGAAGAGTAAGTAAATAGTAATAAGATTTAAATTAATTTAATCATTTTTAATGCTATTTAATCATTTTGTTTAATCAGGGTCCCTGATTCAGGGATAGGTTGGTTATTATTTTAAAGCTTTCTTGACATTCAAAATTCAAAGCTTTCCTCTTTCAAAGTTCACTTCATTTTGATCCATTCTTCGTTTAGCTTTAGTCACGTTAATAGCTTACCTATATTTTATACACTATGTATTACTAATATTGGAAATCATCATCATCATCAACCAATAAATAGTCCACTGCTGGACCATAGGCCTCTCCACCATGGGAGGATTTGGCGTAATCTCCACGCTTGCTAGGCGGGTCGGAGATCGCAGTGTAGGAAAAACAGAAACCGCTGCTGCCCATTTACTGGTTCAAGGAGGTTTCAAATACACTATGTATTACTAATATTGGAAATCATCATCATCATCAACCAATAAATAGTCCACTGCTGGACCATAGGCCTCTCCACCATGGGAGGATTTGGCGTAATCTCCACGCGCTTGCTAGGCGGGTCGGAGATCGCAGTGTAGGAAAAACAGAAACCGCTGCTGCCCATTTACTGGTTCAAGGAGGTTTCAGATGTTCCTTTTCCTACGGGAAAATTAATTTATCGCGGGCGAAGCTGCGGACGGAAGGCTAGTCAGCCTATAATGTGTAGATTATAATACCTCTTAGTACAGTATTTTATTATTATTTTAGGTTACGAGAAAATGGAGTCAAACAAAAGAAAAGGGGATAAGCTTAAAGGTATGGAGTATTGGAAAAAGTGGTGTAGTCAAGCGGCTACCCGTAAAGAAGAGTATTTGGGACCAACAACTAGTTCGCATGCCGACACTAAAATTGTAACGAAAAGCGAGCCTTGACTTCGTTTGCAGTATCCAATGTCGAGACCGAGTCGGTGATACCGCCGGCGCCCTGTTCCATGACTACCACTACCGAGCCTACATTTATCCTAGAATCAACCAGCAGCAGCACCAGCTCACCTGTTATGTCATCTTTTCTTTCTGCTAAATTGGATGTTGGTTTTTATGCGAATCAAGATAAAATCGAGGATGAATATCTAAAGGCTCAAATTTTAAAAGAGCCTTGGACTCCATCTAAATATTATAAGTTTCCCATTTCTACAAAACGAAATTTGCGCTTTCAAATGAAATGGATGGAAAGATTCCCCTGGTTGTCATATTCTGAATATAAAAGTGGAGCATACTGTAGAATTTGTGTCGTAATGAGACGTTCGCTTAATGAAGGTAAAGGGGGCCATCAGCGGGTCGGCCAGCTTGTAACCGATCCTTTTTGCAAGTGGAAAAATGCATTAGAAATATTTGAAACTCATGCAAAATCAGGATATCACAAACGAAATTCGGAACTCGCAAATAACTTCCTAAAAGTAATGTCTTCTCAGGTTTCTTCAGTCGATGATCAGTTATCTTCTGAAAGAAAGAGACAGCAACAGGAAAACCGAAAGAAACTTATCCCTATCGTAAAAGGAGTAATTTTTTGCGGCAAACAAGAGGTAAAACAACCTTTAAGAGGTAAAACTGATTCGGGACGGATTCACATTACACCAGAGTCTGAACAACCACTTCAAAATGATGGTAATTTTCGAGCACTGTTGCGGTACGCAGCCGAATCTGGGGACAAAAATCTTTCTGAGCATTTGGTCACTTCTCAGAAGAATGCTCTTTACACTAGCCCTCAAATCCAAAATGAAATAATTGACATTTGTGGTGAATTTATTCAACATAAGATCATCGGTGAAGTAAAGGAAGCCAAATTTTTTACGATTCTTGCTGACGAGACGACTGACATTGCCCGTATTGAGCAAGTCTCGCTGTGTTTGCGATATGTTGATTTAAAAGATGTTAAACAACATAAAGTTAAGGAGATGTTCTTAGAGTATATTCCAACTGTTGACGTGACAGGATCCGGTCTTGCAAAACTCATAATTACAGCTCTGAAAAAGCATGGACTTGAATGTTCTCATGTGGTTGGTCAAGGTTACGATGGGGCTGCAGCTATGAGTGGGCATTTGGGCGGTGCCCAAACGTATATTCGTCAAGAATGTCTCTTGCTCTTTATGTACATTGTAGTGCACACTCTCTCAACCTTGCTATTGCTGACTCATGTTCACAAGTAGATGTGCGAAATTGCGTTGGGATCGTGCAGTCTGTTGGATTCTACTTTAGACATTCGGCTCAACGCACTGCTGTTCTGAAAGAAAAAATTCGGGATCTGTTACCGGCTGATCACCAAAAAAGCCTGCTCGCCATGTGCGAAACACGGTGGGTTCACAAGCATGAAGCCGTTATAAGATTCAAGGAAATTTATTCAGCTATTGTGCATGCTCTCGAAGAACTCCAATCTAGCCACAATAAAGAAACATCGCAACAAGCCATCCAAATGCTTAACACACTTCGATCCTCGAATTTTGTTATGTGCTTAGTGATTCTTCAAAAAGTCATGAGCTACACATTGTCGCTATCAAAGCAACTGCAGGCAATTAACACAGATCTCATAACAGCATTCAGTCACGTGGATGATGTTATTAATGCTTTGCAACTTTTGAGAGATAAAGTTGACGAAGAGTACATCCATCTCTATGAAGAAGCAAAGGTGTTGCTCGAAGAAAATGGTGGTATACTGCTTATGCCACGTATCGTCGGAAGGCAGTTGAATCGCTCTAACATTCCTGCGTCGGATATATCCACGTATTACAAAAGAAATTTATTCATCCCATTTCTCGACCATACAATTCAACACTTGATTGAGAGGTTTACAAAACACCGAAAAGTAGTATCGGCACTATCTGGTGTGTTACCGTCAAATTTTGCGGCCGGTTGTGAAATCGAAGAGGCATTTTGTATGTATTCGGTAGTGCTGCCCGAAAAAAGTACATCTGTCGTCAAAGCAGAACTTGAAGTGTGGAAAGCAGCTATGACTCTCACCTCTCCTACTCCAAAATCAGCTTTGGAATGCTTAGATAAGTGTGACCAAAAATTATATCCAAATATTTATACATTGTTGCAAATATTGGCTACCATACCTGTTTCCACTGCTACCCCAGAAAGGACCTTTTCAAGCCTAAGAAGACTTAAAAACTACTTGAGGAACACAACGAGTGAAAACAGACTGAACGGCTTAGCTCTCATGAACATTCACTATGGGATAGAAATTGATGCGAGTGAAGTAGTGGATATATTTAAAAAGAAAAACAGAAGATTAATTTTGTAATATTCTAGTTTCTGTGATATATAACAGAACGTTATTTTTTTTATTTAGCTTATAGTTTATACTGCTCGAAAAAGGACTCCCCTAATTCCTTCGAGGAATTTTTTTCTGTGTGTATTTTTCACATCTTTAATATTTTTCTTATATAAGGGTTATTTTATGTACTTTTAGTCGTTTTATTGTCTTGAACCCCCCCCCGATACTAAAACCTGGCTACGCCCGTGCGGTGGTCCCACCTCTCTCATTCATTCTCTTACTTACTCACTGAGCCAACATTTTACTAATCAAAATGGCAACAGAAAATGAAAATATATACTTCAACACATCCATATTATGATGCGAAGCTCCACTTTTCACTGGTATAATCAGATAAAAATAACAATTTATTAACCCGTGATCCCAATAGTTCTCATTTCTTGTCACCAATCCATCCCTCTTTGGTGGCGGACGGCGGGCAGTACAGTACAGACCAGCTCAGCCAGTACAGTACACAAATTTACACAATAGCAACACAGGGACGACGACGATAGGCCGCCTTTACATACGTAAGTTTTACTCACGTAAGTATACTTACGATAAATTTGCAAATGTAAACACTCTTGTAACTAGCTTTTTAAATAGCAAAATTATCGTAAGTTAATTACGTAAGGTACTTACGTGAGTAAAACTTACTAATGTAAAGGCGGCCATATAGACAGAGTCAGTGCCGGCCCGATGTAAGTTTTAGGATGGAGCGAGATCCAATTATGGCGCCCCCTTGCTTGCCCCTAATACATACCAGTTATGCGTGCAAGCATGGAACTTAGAAGATCTCGACAACATCTTAAGTCTGTTACTAATTTGTCGATTGAAAACAGCCATGCTCGTTGGCACTGCACTCCTCACAGGAACACTGAGGCGCCCCCTGGGTCTTGGCGCCTGGAGCGGCTGCTCCATTCGCCCTATGGTAGGGCCGGCCCTGAACAGAGTATGATTTAGTGATGTATGAGAGTGAGTGACTAGGCGCAGCCCAGCAAGTATCGAGTATTGTAAAAAGTATCGATTCTTACTCAGTATCGTATAAAAAAGTATCGAGTACCAAAATACTCGGTATCGTAACAAAAGTATCGAGTATACTCAGGTATGGATACTTTTCGGATCCCTAGCGCGGGGTGGAGATGGCGCGCACTTTGTAGCTCACTTTGCGCGTTCCATTTTGATGCGCCATGGCGCAATTTTTAATTAACTCAAAGAGCCGGCGCAGTGAACTGCGCCTGAGTTAAAGTGTTGACGCAAGGAATTTTGCTGAGTTACCCATGTCTAGAATACTCTAAATCTAAACACGAAGATTTAAAAAAATGGGACAAAAACGAAACAGGAAATAGTAGTGAATTTTTAATTTAAAGTTAGTACCTAAAGTAAATTATTACTAGTACTAAATCACGAATAAAATTACCACAAGATAAACTTATACTGTCTTAGATACACACAGCGACGGTTTAAATTGTATCTTTACATTTGTCACAACAATAATCTTTAAAGTAATGTATCTATCTTAGTTGATATTAAGTAATGTTTACTATAGCGGGTTTAAAAATCATATTTCTATTTTTTCTGAGATTTTTGAATGTTCAACATCGTAGCCGTGCCGCCCGGAGATTTATGATGTTACTCGTAGCTCGGACAAGCATCGTCCAAACCCGGAGGGGTGGCAGCCCTAATTACACCAGTGACAACGAGACGTGTCGTCATAGACAACTGTTACGGACTTACGATCCAATACAAGTCACAATTTTATAGAATCCATCCATACTATGGACACAGTTTTCCTCGTTGCCACTGATGTGAAGAGTGATCTCACGCAGCAGAAGAATGTTACATCTAACTTATAATTCCAAAAATAAACGTCCAAATTTCCCTAACTACATAACCGTACAAGAACTCTATCAAACTTTACAAATTTGTATTAAACAGGTACAGAATTCAGGAAGACAAGAAATGTAAATACGTAAGGATACATCCCCAAACAAAGTAATCTGCATACACTTAGTCTAGGCCCTAGACTAAGTGTCTAGGGTTGCAATATGTCTCATGTATACGAGACTCACCGTATTTCACTACTCGGTCCCGTATTACTATTTGTCCCAAAGTAAATCCCGCACATTGAGTCTTTTTTAGGTAAACCCATTTTTTATACCTGTTAATTAAAAAATAGAAAAATCAAACATTACAGTTCTGGAAGTAAAGTATGTATTACAAGAGACAAAACAAAATATGATCGAGAAAAATACAATTTAATTGGAATGGCGACAAAACAAATCTTGAATCGCATAAAGCAGCACCAAAGTGGAAACTTTCGAAAAACAGGCTATCATTTTCTTTATTTTGTGGGAGAAATATTAAAAAATGGTGACCATTAAGGTGACCACATCTGGTAAGTTATTAGCAAACTTTTTGACAGTTTTAGCTTGTCTATCTAAAAACGCCTTGGCAGTCATATGTAGGTCAAATGTTGTTAAGGGAAAACTACAGTCCGAGCATGTCCCCAGTTAACTGCTTTTAACATTGATTTTTCTTCTTCAAATATAAAAGATGTTTGACCACCAGCAGGCCTCCCATGCAAACCCTTGTAACGATTATTAAGGGTTCCAAATGGAATATTTGACTGGAATGGAAGCTGCGCTGATCGCCATTAAGCCATCGGTGATCTTCTGTAGAGCTTCTTCCATGGTCCCTCTGTATACTTTTATAATTCCGAGACCCCGGTGTTTTCTTATACTTTCGCACCATCGTTTAATTAGATTCTAAAAAGAAAATGGGTGAAATTGACAATCAATACAAAACTATAGACAATTAATTACATTCCCAGAAGAGGGGTTACTTTGATAGCTATCAATGTAGCCCCGTACCTCTCATCAAAGTCACCCACATACTAAACACCTTAATGTAGTCAAACACAGGCAAATACAGAAAACAAAAACGGGTTTAGATTAACAATAAAACAAATAATAAGTCAAGTTAGTATCATGTGTCTAGGTTCAACAGATTATCCTGCACATTTAGAGTTATACAGATATGTATTTCTTACCTTATTTCCCACATTTTTTTTTTAATCTAATGGAATGCTTAAGCGCACAAAACACCAACTGACTAACTGACAAGATTTCCGAAATGTCAAAGTTGCCAGAATAAAAAATATATTTGGGCTGCGTTCCGTTTTAAGCAAAATATGGAGCAAATTGCAAAAAAATATATTAATCATCAAATTCGCTCCTTCATTTGAAAGTCGGGCTCGAGGTCTCTAGTACCGTCAAGTACTAGAGACCTCGAGCCCGACTAAACTAAAAAAACTAAACTAAATTAAAAACGTGTTCATAGGCCAGTATGCTGACGATTTTGTACTTTATAGTTCGAATAAAAGGGTGTCGCAGATAGTGTAAGTGGGATTCAAAGAGCTTTAAAACACATTATTATTATTATTTTGAATTCTTCAGGGCTTGAATCATTCACAAATAAAACCCAATATTGTCTTTGTAATAGAGGAAGAGGGTTGGCTTTAGAATATGACCGCACGAATTTAGGGTTGATAGGGGTGGCATTTTAAAGGTATATGTCTCCCCTTTCAAACGACACCCCTCCCCCTCCGCGGAGATGTGTGGTTTTTTTTAAATTAGTTTTTTGTGCACATATAATGGAGCAACATTTCAACAAATAATATAACAAAAATATTCCAAATATTGTGTTTATGCAAAAGATATAACAAAGTTGCGACAAACAATGCATTAAAAATATTGTTCGATAAAAACATGCCATTTTTATTATTATTACAAGCTTTTATTTAACTTTGTTCGGGTCAAATCTTGCAAGCCAAATTTGAACCACTTCCTCTAAACTTACGACTTTGAAATTTTGCATGCTTGTTCAGTTCTGAGGACAATACACTAAAATGATAGAAATAACTTGATGCTGCAGCCAGGATTGTCTCCTCACGAGGGCGCTCCTCAACGGTTAGTAGCACGGACACAAAACTTTGCATATAGATTTAATTTTGATAGCTAAACATGATCTTCACCATGAACTGATGCTGCAGCCAGGATTGTCTCCTCATGAGATATGATGGGACTCACACCCAGTGAACAGTCCCAATGGCAGGTGGTTAAAAGGTTGTTTTATAAAGATAATTATAACCACCCAGAAAACTTTGCCATGTAATAGAAGAAATTGTGTGTCGAAGATCAATTAATAAAAATAAAAGAGATCCATTTGTAGTCCATTTGTAGAGATCCATCCTTTAAATGAAAAAAATGCACATAAAAATGAAATACTACATCAACAAAAAACAACTAGATGTTGTGGAGTGCCAGAAAGATCTTGGAGTACACATCACATCAAATCTAAAATGGGAAAGCCATATTATTAAAATAACTAAAAGAACAAACTCCATTCTATACACAATAAGAAAAGCTTTCTCCTACATAGATGAAAATCTCATCCTAATAATCTACAAAACTTACATACGTCCACTACTAGAATATGCATTCCAGATTTGGAATCCTTACTTCAAGAAGGATATTTATCTTCTCGAAAGAGCACAGCGCAGAGGAAACAAAATGGTCCCATCTTTGAAAAACTGTACATATGAAGTTCGACTCCAAAAACTAAGTCTAACCACCTTAGAACAACGAAGACAAAGAGGAGACTTAATAGAGACATACAAAATACTAAATGGACATTACAACACACCAAAAGAGTCAAACATTTATGCTATGAACGAAAACAAAAACCTGAGAGGACACTCACTTCTCACAACTGTGCCGACTACAAGCAATCCGAAGAAACACTTTTTGCCCAACCGTGTGGTGAAAGACTGGAATAAATCACTGGAGACTGTTATTAGTGTCCCCTCAGTGCACTGTTTCAAAAATAGACTGGACAATCATTTAAAAAAAGTGCAACAAAACAATGTACAGGCATCAGCTTAAAGCTGCTAGTGTATCGGAAATAATAATAATTTGTTGAACTTTTAAAGGCTGTAAAGCATAGTTATAAAATTAATTAATTAATATAAAGAAAATCTTTTATTAATTTAGTGGGTGTCACAGAACCGAATCTGTCAACCTCGAATCCACGTGGTACTTGTCTGCCCTACCCCTAGAGTGTTTTTATAAGCCGGAGGCGCGAAGGGAGGGCAGCCCTCGCCCGCTGTAACATACACAGCTCCGCAGCTTCGCAGCTTCGGCTTTTTGGTCGCCTTCTGCGACCAGCCTCAGCCGCTACGGCTCGCACGGGTTTCTATGCTGTGTTACGCAAGGGCGAAGGGGCTGCACTTCCCGTAGCGCCGGAGCAGTTGCAATGACCCTCTCAATTCGTGCGATGTCTTTATGAAAATCCTTTGTCGTAATTTTGAGGTTAGTTTCTAAGAAACTTCAAATTAATATTTCTCACTAACTAAGCATCTCCGCGGCAGGGGAGTGGTACCAGGGGGTTATCCTGTCCCCCCTCTCCCTCCCCGGTCCCTTTCCCCCCCTTAAATCGTGCGGTCATATTCTAAAGATTTACCGAGGAAGATTTCAGGATATATATATTATAGGTACATGGTAAGTGTCGATAATAAATAACAATAAATTTCGCAGAATCGAGTTAAGCGTGGTCACAGCGTAGGATGCAAAAAAAATATATAAATTTATTTAATATAAAATTTACTTTAATCTAATAATTATTACAATAAATTATAATCTATAACTATATCTAAGAACGTGCTGCTTCCGCCGATGTTAGGCCAAAAGAGAACTTCAACTTGAAACGGTGGCGGCGACATCACCTCGGCTATGACGTCAATCAGCACGTTGATGCAGTGTCAGCGCCTCGTGCCTGGTGTTGCAATGGTGCGACCAAATGAGGTCGGTGCATACGCAGCGATCTTCCTACATTAGGCGTGCGTAACACCTCCACCCGTAGAACAGCGAATATTGGAGACCTTGGTCGTAAATTGCGCTGGGGGTTGATTAGGATCAACCCTTACTCTGTGTGGGACCGCGTAGACAACTCGGGGTTCATGTTGGCCTTCGTATGCGTTCTCTATCGTTTTCTTCGCCTGACTTGAGCGATGTTTGCGGTATACAAGTGCTATGACGAGTGCACATGTACTGCATATCACGATATACATCGGGATCGTAGTATGATAGATGCTGTAATCTGCGTTCGTCTTGAGCTGTGCGGGAGATTGTAGAGATATCTTCGTATTAGTTGCGTGTAGGTGGTCCAAATTGATGGAGTTTAGTTTGAAGATTGGGACTGAAGACGCGTTGGCGAGGACTTCCTTGGGTAAATCCATTATTTTCAGCGCTTGACCCTTTAGACGATCGTTAGTGTTCGCAATTGTGAAGTCCGGCGTATCTATGTAGCATTTGTGGGGGAGGATGGCGAGATAGCTGCCTTGAAGTTCGCGGTATAGATCTTGTCCACAGGATAGATGTATCTTCGTGGGGTTCGGAAAGCTGATGGTGTAATGTTTGTCGTCGAGTTCCTCAAGGGCTGACCTTTCCAGTGAGATTGTGACGGGATCGCATATAGGGGTTCTTTGTTGCGTGATGATGAGCTGCTGGATGCATTCTTGTGGCGTTCGACTTTGTAGATTCCGCTTCTCCTTGCATAGATACCACTTGCTCGTCTTCGGGCATTCAGCCGCTATGTACTTGAACTCTCTCTCGTGAATAGCCAGGAATGGAGATGGAGGTATGAGGATTTCGTGGTTTTTATTGGGTACGATAGATAGTTTGTACATATCATATACTTGGGGCAATGTTATAGGGAACTTATATACCATAACTATTTCGTTTCCTACATAATAAAAACCTAACTTTATTATATCGTAATATTCTCTAATATCTAAGTCAACGACGCTATCCTTACCATACAATTCGTGTGCCTTGTTAACTAAATTCTGAAGTGAATTTAGGCTTAGGACAGAATGGTGAGTGCTAGAAGCTCGAATAAACGCCAATACATTTTGTAACTTAACTAGTTCTTGCGATATACAATCTACATTATCACCTAAAATAAGAAAAACCTGTGCCAAATGGGCATACTTAACTAAATCATAGTCTCTAGTAGCTTCACCTTCTCGTATTTTATTTAATAAAACTTCTATCTTATTCTGATTATCTACAATGCTATCTATAATTTTAGTATATCGTGTAGACCATTCTTTAGTTAGACTGATTTGATTGTTTAATTCTGATACTGCTTTATTTTCATTTTCCTGAATAACCTTTATGGCATAGTTATAACGTAGTGCATCGGTATAATCGAGGTTACCGGTTACGCTTTTTACTATGGAACCAAGACCATCTACGAGACCTCTCTTTACACGATTTACCTTGAAAGTTTGCAATTGCTCGGATACGCTACTAAGTTTATTTCTTAAATACTCGATATGAGGTTCATATAAAGATGAAGTTTTAGTGTGGAGTTCGGGACTGATATTATTTAATTGATCTTTAACTGAGTTTATTTTATTTTGTAGGTCCTGAAGATTAATATATTGTAGGAAGGAGTGATAGTGAGAAATGATTCTCGTAGGGCCCAGCTTGAATGGTAATATACCGGGTCCATCGTCAAGGCTTTCAAGTTTTATCTCCTGCATTAGAACGGGTTGCAGGAGGAGATGAAGTATCAGCAGTGTCCTGCAACAATTGGGCACTTTTAGGGATTCGTTTTAAACGAGACTTTGCGATGGGTCCGTGCTTTTTCTTGGTATAAATGTGGATAGGGAGGTCCGCCATTATGGTATCATGAGTGTAACGAGGGGCTAACTTTTGTCGAGAGGCAATCGGATTCCGTACAAATACTTGTTGCTCGGGAGAATATTCAACCTCGGGTTCTCGGGTTTTGTTTCGGATCTCGGTTAAGTCTTTACGGTGATCAGTGGTCGTCTCGTGAACTAGGTGATAGGCTCTACTCATTCTATTTTTATGATCTGTCATATACTGCTGTAATAAATGGGCAGATAGGTCTACGTCAAAGGGGTCGCGTGGGTCGAAATGGCCCGTTATTAATTCTATCGGTTTGCATTTTGTAAAACTATGTATCGAACTATTATAGGCCAGAAGGGCATAAGGCATTAAGTTTATAACAGATTCGCTTTTCTGATTAAGCTTTAAAATGCGTAGATGTTCTAATATGGTTGAGTGAAACCTTTCGACGATTCCGTTCTCATTAGGAGTGTGGGGTGCGACTCTATGGTGCTGAATCTTATGTAATCTCACGAATTCCGCTAAAAGTTGATTAGTGAATTCGGGGCCGTTATCCGTGACTATAGTGATAGGTATACCATGATGAGTACAAAACTTGAGCAAAGCTTGAACGACACTAACTGCAGTTCCGTCTCTCAAATAGTACGCCTGTGAGTACTTAGAAAAAGCATCGACTAAGGTTAAAAACTTTTCGCTTTGAAGCGTGAGCAAATCTAAGTGAACTAACTCGAAGGGTTTGCTGGCTGGTGGAACTACACGAAACTGTTGCTTTATAGGCCTGCGATCGTACTTTGCTTGACCACAAACTGTGCACTCATTTATAAATTTAGTAATATGCTCTCTCATTTTTGGCCAGTAATACTTGTGAGACAAAGCTAGATAGCATTCGTTAATTCCGCGATGGTTAGTTTTACCATCGTGATATTTCTTTATGATATCTTGCTGACGCAGATATTCTTTAACATTTTCTAGCTCTACCTTAGATAGCATAAGATTCATGGATGAATTTTTAAATGTACTTTGTATGATAGGAACAATGGAATACATTGCTAAAGGTGGATTGATAAGTAAGCCTGATTTAATTTTGGGATGGACGTATTCTCTGATCGCGTTAATGACATCTTCTTCGAGGTTGGATTCGGACAACTGAATAGCCGTTCTTGTATGAGTATCAAAAGGTTTTGTTACTACTGGTTTTCCTTTGATATCGCCAACTACGGTTAAAATTATTTGCTTAGTGAATTTGTTTAAAGGTTCGTCAGTAATCGGGACTTCCAAGATGGGCTTTTCAGCATCTGTATGGACTGTAATGGTTCTAGAATCATCGGCGGATTCCGAAGCTGTTATGGTTCTAGAATCATCTAGAGATGGTGCCATTTCTGAAGGATTTACTACAATAGAACTTAATTCATCGATGTTAATTTCTATTCGCGATAATGCGTCCGCGTTCGTGTTGGACTTGCCTTCTTTATAAATTACAGTGAAGTCGTATTCGCTTAATTTTAACTTCCATCTTGTAAGTCGCGAATTGAGCTCCTTTAAGTTCATTAACCATTGCAAAGGCTTGTGATCTGTCATAATTTTGAATTTACGGCCAAATAGATACGGTCTGAAATACTGAGTTGCCCAAACGATGGCTAAAAGTTCTTTGTCTGTCGTGCTGTAATTTAATTCACTGGAATTCAGAGTCCTAGAGGCATATGCAATAGGCTTATCTGAACCAACGGGGCCTTGAGATAACACGGCGCCTACGGCAACATTAGAAGCATCAGTCGTTAACAAGAATTCTTTTGAAAAATCAGGATACTGTAAAATCGGATCGTTTACTAAAAGAGTTTTGCAATGTTCGAAACAGTTTGTATAATTTTTATCAATTACTATTTTAGAGCCTTTCTTCAAGCATTGGGTTAGTGATTTCGTAATGCGTGCAAAATCTGGTATGAATTTCCTGTAGTATCCTAGCAGTCCGAGAAAACGTTTGATTTCTGTGGTGGTTTTAGGTAATGGATATTTTTCTATCGCTTTAATTTTATTAGGGTTTGGTTTTACACCGTCTTTACAAATAACGTGACCCAAGAACTCAGTCTCCAACTTCAAAAATTCAGACTTATCCATCTGGATTTTAAAGTTAGATTCTCTTAATCTGTTGAAAACTTTTTCCAGGTTGACCATGTGCTCCTGAAGGGAGGTGCTGAAGACTATGATATCATCGAGATATACTAAACATACTGTGTTTTGAAGATCTTTAAGAACATTGTCCATCACCCTTTGAAAAGTTGATGGAGAATTTTTTAATCCCATCGGCATTCTCAAGAATTCATAATGTCCGTTCTCTACATTAAACGCGGTTTTATGAATATCTACAGGGTCCATTTCTACTTGGTAAAATCCACTCGCTAAATCAAGGGTGGTAAAATATTGGCATCTACCAAGCTTGTCCAGTACATCAGAGATGTTAGGAATAGGATACTTATCGTCAATCGTTTTCTCGTTCACTTTCCGGAAATCTACAACAAGACGCCATTTGGTTTTGCCAGAAGCATCCGCTTTTTTTGGTACAATCCAAATAGGAGAGCTCCAGGCAGAGTCAGATGGTTGTATTATGTTTTGTTCAAGCATCTTACTTATTTGATCTCTGACTTCATTTAGGCTTAGGACAGAATGGTGAGTGCTAGAAGCTCGAATAAACGCCAATACATTTTGTAACTTAACTAGTTCTTGCGATATACAATCTACATTATCACCTAAAATAAGAAAAACCTGTGCCAAATGGGCATACTTAACTAAATCATAGTCTCTAGTAGCTTCACCTTCTCGTATTTTATTTAATAAAACTTCTATCTTATTCTGATTATCTACAATGCTATCTATAATTTTAGTATATCGTGTAGACCATTCTTTAGTTAGACTGATTTGATTGTTTAATTCTGATACTGCTTTATTTTCATTTTCCTGAATAACCTTTATGGCATAGTTATAACGTAGTGCATCGGTATAATCGAGGTTACCGGTTACGCTTTTTACTATGGAACCAAGACCATCTACGAGACCTCTCTTTACACGATTTACCTTGAAAGTTTGCAATTGCTCGGATACGCTACTAAGTTTATTTCTTAAATACTCGATATGAGGTTCATATAAAGATGAAGTTTTAGTGTGGAGTTCGGGACTGATATTATTTAATTGATCTTTAACTGAGTTTATTTTATTTTGTAGGTCCTGAAGATTAATATATTGTAGGAAGGAGTGATAGTGAGAAATGATTCTCGTAGGGCCCAGCTTGAATGGTAATATACCGGGTCCATCGTCAAGGCTTTCAAGTTTTATCTCCTGCATTAGAACGGGTTGCAGGAGGAGATGAAGTATCAGCAGTGTCCTGCAACAATTGGGCACTTTTAGGGATTCGTTTTAAACGAGACTTTGCGATGGGTCCGTGCTTTTTCTTGGTATAAATGTGGATAGGGAGGTCCGCCATTATGGTATCATGAGTGTAACGAGGGGCTAACTTTTGTCGAGAGGCAATCGGATTCCGTACAAATACTTGTTGCTCGGGAGAATATTCAACCTCGGGTTCTCGGGTTTTGTTTCGGATCTCGGTTAAGTCTTTACGGTGATTTCTATTGATTGATACGGTGATTCTCGGTTAATTTCTATTCGCGATAATGCGTCCGCGTTCGTGTTGGACTTGCCTTCTTTATAAATTACAGTGAAGTCGTATTCGCTTAATTTTAACTTCCATCTTGTAAGTCGCGAATTGAGCTCCTTTAAGTTCATTAACCATTGCAAAGGCTTGTGATCTGTCATAATTTTGAATTTACGGCCAAATAGATACGGTCTGAAATACTGAGTTGCCCAAACGATGGCTAAAAGTTCTTTGTCTGTCGTGCTGTAATTTAATTCACTGGAATTCAGAGTCCTAGAGGCATATGCAATAGGCTTATCTGAACCAACGGGGCCTTGAGATAACACGGCGCCTACGGCAACATTAGAAGCATCAGTCGTTAACAAGAATTCTTTTGAAAAATCAGGATACTGTAAAATCGGATCGTTTACTAAAAGAGTTTTGCAATGTTCGAAACAGTTTGTATAATTTTTATCAATTACTATTTTAGAGCCTTTCTTCAAGCATTGGGTTAGTGATTTCGTAATGCGTGCAAAATCTGGTATGAATTTCCTGTAGTATCCTAGCAGTCCGAGAAAACGTTTGATTTCTGTGGTGGTTTTAGGTAATGGATATTTTTCTATCGCTTTAATTTTATTAGGGTTTGGTTTTACACCGTCTTTACAAATAACGTGACCCAAGAACTCAGTCTCCAACTTCAAAAATTCAGACTTATCCATCTGGATTTTAAAGTTAGATTCTCTTAATCTGTTGAAAACTTTTTCCAGGTTGACCATGTGCTCCTGAAGGGAGGTGCTGAAGACTATGATATCATCGAGATATACTAAACATACTGTGTTTTGAAGATCTTTAAGAACATTGTCCATCACCCTTTGAAAAGTTGATGGAGAATTTTTTAATCCCATCGGCATTCTCAAGAATTCATAATGTCCGTTCTCTACATTAAACGCGGTTTTATGAATATCTACAGGGTCCATTTCTACTTGGTAAAATCCACTCGCTAAATCAAGGGTGGTAAAATATTGGCATCTACCAAGCTTGTCCAGTACATCAGAGATGTTAGGAATAGGATACTTATCGTCAATCGTTTTCTCGTTCACTTTCCGGAAATCTACAACAAGACGCCATTTGGTTTTGCCAGAAGCATCCGCTTTTTTTGGTACAATCCAAATAGGAGAGCTCCAGGCAGAGTCAGATGGTTGTATTATGTTTTGTTCAAGCATCTTACTTATTTGATCTCTGACTTCTTGTCTATGAATATATGGATATCTATAAGACTTGGTATATACAGGAATTTCATCGGTTGTTTTAATCTTGTGTTTGATCTTGTTGGTGAATGTTAGGGGTTCTCCCTCAAGATAAAACACATCTGCATATCGTGCACACAAAGACTCCAAATTAGCAAGCTCTTCTGGATTTAAATGTTCAGTGCGGAGACGCGATAAAACCTCTTTAGCGCGATCTGATAAATATTCAATACGCTCGCACTCGACATTGAACACTTCAGCTGTTACTGCACGATCCATAGAGAAAATGATGTCGTAAGATGAGGTGTTAGTAATTTCTACCCAACCGCGGTTATTCTCCACTTTGGTTAAGCAATCTGAAATATGGCAATTACATATGGTTTGGCTTGCAACTATCGCATCTCCGTCTATCAGGTTAATAGGTAACCGTACTAATTTTGATGAATGCGCGGGAAGAATTTCCTCATACAAGTTAACGTTTCGTGAATCGTACATAATAATTGGATTACTGGTGGTTCGGGTAACGAGCATTTTGTTTTTAAAGTCAATGCTACATCCCCATTTCTCTAATAAGTCGGAGCCAATTAAACCGTCAAAGTAATTGTGGAATTTGTAAACGAAAAATTTTATAGGTTCACCGTCTTCAAATTCCGGGAAGCACGGGATAGTTATAGAGTAGTCATTTCGAGTCGTCGCGTGTACGTTAGTTACTTCGAAAGGGTCATAGTCAAGGGGAAAATTCGGAAAATACCTATCAACTGCTTCGGGACTGAGGAAAGATTGGTTTGCTCCTGTGTCTATAAGTAATTTCAAAGGCGGTCTGTCTATCTGTATGTACGGTAGCTGTCGTTGGGTCTGTAGGTTAAGCTCTATTTTAGTTTTCCTGACTTCGAGCGCGTCGGAAAATCCTGTGAATTTGGAGGTCGGTCAGTACGGTCGCTAGTTTCTGTATCGCTTGGTGGAGTAGCGAGCTCCGTCACTCGTGCACAGTCATTATCGTATGAATAAGAGTCGTATTCATAGTCCGGGTACTGTTCGTAGTTATAGTAACCCTGGTAATGGTCATTGTAGTCATAGTCGTTGTCGTAATAGTTGTTATAGTCGTAGTCGACTTCGTTTAGGTTTACCTCCCGAGATTTGAAGTAGTTACTTGGGCCAGGATTGCCAAATTTACGCCAATCATGGCCGGAAGGTGGCAGAGGTTTGGACACATAATGACTTACACCGGTCATAGGACGTGGGGTGTTGAAATTGAAACCTTGTTGCGCTTGGGGCCTATTGGGCGATTTAAAAACGTTGCTCTGGGGATTGTAGTTTGGAGGTGGGGCTCGGAATATCTGTTGTGTCCGTGTGGGTCCACGGAACTGTTGTGGGTGTATATTAGGCTTCCAGCCTTGTGAAGGATGTGACTGCATGGGCGGCTGACGCATGGGCGAAAGCATGTGGAAAGGTTGTTGTCTAGAGGGACCTGGAATGTTTAGTGCATGGTTCGGAAGAGACCTCTGGAAGGTATTAAGGGGTAGGTTGTAGTTCAAGGGGTGTTGGGACTGTGGCTGCCTATTTGACCCGCCTTCGTTTCTCTGCTGAAGATAAAGGGTATTGAGCTCCTCTTGTACAAACTGTAATGCTTGCTCCATGGATTCAGGCCTCATACACCTGATTCGTGAACCAAGAGGGTCTTTGAGTCCACGCAAATAAGATTGGAGGGTAAGCTTTTTGTACAACGCGCGTTTGGCCTCGATGGTGGTAGGCACTGTTTCATGTAAACTTATATATGTCATTATAGTGCTGAAAATAGTTTGACATTTCTCGAAAAATTCCTGGGGGGTGCTTGATCCCTGTGTCTGTAAGGACAAATCGTTATATAGAGCTGTCTCGTCCCTATGATCTGCAAAATTATTTATAAGTGCACTCCGTATGCCACCCCAGTTATCGGCTATTCCATTTGAATTTATTAACCTAGCTGCGGGGCCCGTGATTTTGTTGAGGATTCCGTTGATTAGCGACAAATTCGCTAATTCGTGTCCAGGGTTAGCATTAAGGTGAGCTAATACTAACTGATCGCATAGACTAATGAACCGAGTAAGTACGTGTGGGTTTCCGTCGAATTCAGGCAGGAGCCTGAGTGATTTGTAGATAGTATCAACCTCATCGTGAGCCATGATTTGGGATGCTTGTCGAACTACCTGGGGTGTTACCGGTTCTATTAACTGCCTATTTTCGTCTATATTACTGAATCTATTATCTAACCTAGTACTATCTAACCTACTCTTCTTAAAATTCCTCGGATGGAAAATTTTGAAGGACTATATTTTAACTAAATGCACAAATTAAATGGGAAAAAGAAAAAAAAAATATACACATATAACAGGAATGTGAAAGGTTAAGATAATTAGGTACGGCTAGGGTTTAGGAAGCACTTGAGAGATGTGTCAAGTACTTACCAATACATCTGGTATCTTTCTTGCTTGAATCGATGTTCGGATTCTCCTCGCTGGAACCACTTTGTAGATTCTACGTATAGCCGCGGAACAATGCTAGTTTCCTTAGCTATCCTACCGACTGCGCCAGTTAAGCGTGGTCACAGCGTAGGATGCAAAAAAAATATATAAATTTATTTAATATAAAATTTACTTTAATCTAATAATTATTACAATAAATTATAATCTATAACTATATCTAAGAACGTGCTGCTTCCGCCGATGTTAGGCCAAAAGAGAACTTCAACTTGAAACGGTGGCGGCGACATCACCTCGGCTATGACGTCAATCAGCACGTTGATGCAGTGTCAGCGCCTCGTGCCTGGTGTTGCAATGGTGCGACCAAATGAGGTCGGTGCATACGCAGCGATCTTCCTACATTAGGCGTGCGTAACAATCGTATAAATATTTAGGTTTATGGCTAGATAGGTTCCTCCGTTGGAGTAAACATATTAAATAAAGAGTTGAAATGGCGCAAAAATTCCCTATTTTACTTAAAGTGTTAGCAAACTCATCGTGGGAGGTTCATCCAAAGAGCATGCGCAGAATTTATATTTCCCTGGTAAGGAGTAGGATGGACTATGGTTGTTTTTTGTATGACGTCAGTGCTACAAACTGGATAAAATTGAACTATACGACATAATAAAAAAAACAAAGTGGACACCTTCTTAATGGAGAGATTAGGGTTGCGTCTCTTTCTCACAGTGAAGTGCCATAAAAAAGGAAAATAATAAATCTGCATGCATTTTGTCTACGTCAGGAGTGCAAGGTGGTGTAAACTAATACCTGGTAAGTTATTCAAAGCGGCCTATCTTGGTCCTACCGTGTTGTAAGTTGGTGTGACACCTTAGGTGTTCTCTAGCTAGTGTTCACTCTGTTGGACGGGATCTCTGTGTACAGATTAAAATTAATATAATTTGTAGATACTTCTTTTGTCGCAGCAGTTCATGTAATGAAGTTTCCCACTCTTAAGATTTAATTAGTTAATATTTTATCGAGCAATTAAATAAAAGCGTGAGAATGTAGTTCGTGTAGTTCCAAGGTGTCCAATTCAGTATCACTTTACTAAGCGACTCTTACTTCGACGGGACTGCACAATGACGTGATAAAAACAATTTTGTTTTATTATTTGCCGTGTGGACCAGTGGATAGCCAGGTTTCAAATAAATTATAAAAAATAAATAAACCTATATTTGAAATAAAAAAAAAAACATTTGAATTATTATACATACGAATATATTGTCAAAACAATTTCACAATACAAGAATTGATATTACCTACATTGTGTAATAATAATTGAAATTACCCCAATCATAGATACTAATAAATAGGTGTATTTCTGTAGAATATCTTTAATCGTTAGGTACATAAAACATCAAACTTAAGTTTGATTAATTTTTGAATATTACTAAATTAATACGAAATTAACAATAATAAAAATAGATTTTTTTTATTTTATACTTAAAAATCTAGTGTAAAATATTATTCACTAATTAAGACCAGAATTTGGACGGACAGAACATAATATCCTAAATTAATTTGTTTAACATGTGACAATCAAAAAAAAAATAATGAGATATATGCAAAAGATTTAAGGCACATTTAAAGGTAACAGTTTAAAGGTAAGGCACAATTTACATAATTTGTATTCACAAGAAATTAAGGCAAACCGGGGTAATTATGATCAGAAGTATTTAAAAACACGTTGGGACTCGAGTGCACAAATGAAATGTCTAGTTTATTATTTACCCAAGTTTATTGGATATCTACATTATTTAGTATTAATCTTAAGATGGAGGAATTATATTGCCAAATAAAATATTTAATTTGCGAAGTATTTCTATTAGTGTTCACTCCATCTCATCCATAAGTCAAATTTAGTCAGAAGTTGAAGTAAAAAATTGGATAATTTCTTTTAGTTCATGAATTTTGGATTTATTACCGTCAATTATCCCGATTGACCCAATATGCGAATTGCTTTGTCAAGAAATGAGAAACATATAATATCTTAATTAAATAAGCCATTTTATAGTGTAACATGATTGAAAAATGGTAAAAACTTCTACACGAGTTAAAGGACACGAGTGAATTTTTACCTTTTAAGGGTAATAAGTAATACTTTATTGATGATGGTAGTCTTTTTTGTAGTGATTATACAGGTGACCTATCAATTCTCCAAACTTGAAATCATGGATTTTGCTGATGATTTAGAGGTAACTGAGTTCAGATATACATTTTTTGCACCTTTGTATTTAGCAAATATGTCGGAAGTATTTAACAGAGTAAAAAAAAAAAGAAAAATAATACGTACGGTCGGCTGCAGAGACTATGTGTTGTTTCAATACTATAAATTATCTTATTAAAGTCTATTTTCTAAATAATTTATTATCGCTAGGAGTATTACCCCCTATTATTGAAAAATTTCCAAAATGAATTATTATTATTATTATTCTATTAACAGTAAGTAATCATGTACAGTTAACATGTAATTAACATGTAAAAGTTTTCGTGTAATTAATTCAGAATCATGAATTGAATCCATCGTTTCAGTCTGGGAATACATCGTTTCAGTCTGGGAATACATCGTTTCAGTCTGGGAATACATCGGGACACATGTAAAAATTCTCAACAGTGGATAATATTTTTTTGAGACAATTTGTTATAAAATAACAAAAAGTTGTGTAACAAAATTTAACCTGAGTTGTAAACTTGAACCAAGCGGTTCGAAATTAACCTCCAAGTCGACCGCATAAGATCCTTACAATTCTAAGACCGAGAACCGCCTATTCACCGAGCCCCTTGAAAGTTTTGGCTAATAGTTACATACAGTACTATCAATTAAATAACGCCGTCTTATAAATAATATAAAAACAAACAAATGTACAAACCTAGTGTTGCGATTCGATAGCCAATTATGAATGGTCTATCGAAATAGTAAGTATGTTGACAGCGTCCTTTAGTTCAATAGTATTGGTTACATATTGCACGTTAGAGAACTTTCGCTAATTCGACAACATTGATCCGATCACACTTTTAGAATTAATTACACTTAGTTGTAACCACTCTATGTCGTACAGGGTTAAAATAAAGCTGCACCCTCTTAACGCTGAATTTCTTTCCTAAACTACTACTACGACTTTTTTGTTCGTATTCGTTTTGGGGAATATTTGCCTATTTTCAGGTATTCGTACTCGTATTCTTTTTTTTTTTTGTAGTAAGGCTGCAGACGAGCATACAGTCCACCCGGTGGTAAGTGGATACTGTCGTACGTGAACATGCCCGATACATGGCAACATCTGTACAGAATGACAAACGCTGGCAGGCCCGCGGGCGTCTACCTTTTGTGATGTAGGAATTGATTTGGAGAAAGGGTTGGGAAAATGGGGAGGGATAGGATGGGAATGGGCTTTGGGATATCTCACTCACTATCAAAGCACGTACGTATATTGAGTAATTGGATATAGTGCGAAATGCATTTCAAGGTAGTCTTCTGTGAGAGAGGGGTAACGTGGCCAGTCGAGTGCGGCTGTTGGATTGCAGCGTGCATCCTCCCCTTACAATTAAGTAGTTATAAAATGAAATTAAAATGTCCCGAGCGGTGATAGTCTAGGGGCATGTATACTTGACTCATATTCGTGTGATCGTGAGTTCAAATCCTCCGCCAGTATCACTGACTTTCTAGCTAAGTACGGAATTTTAAAAATTGTCATTATCTCGGCGGTGAGAGGAAAACGTCGTAAGGAATCCCGAATGGTCCAGAAATAAAAAAAACGGAGTGATCCACGAATCTGCACCGGGCCTGTGGGCCGATACAAGTACAAATCGATCAGCGTTCGACCACGATTGAAAATACCAAAGACGTCCGACGGCGTTATTTAATTAGGAGTATTGTACTTTATATAAAATACGTTTATAAACTAATGTGATGAAGCCTGGTGGGTTTAAAAGTGTATTTACAATACTTTAACTTATTTTTTTTAATATTTATAATAATATTGCAACTAACTTATAATAAATTGTAAATAATAATAATTAAATTGGATAAAATTTACAACAAGCTTGTATAATAATTCACTTTGATACAACACTTTGTGCCGATATGTACATGTGTGAAATAAGAACTTTGTTCAAATAAAATAATTTTCTTTATGATATGTTATATTATTATTTTAATAATTTGTCACATTATCAGTGAAAAGGAACTTTCCCAAAAAGTCCTATTTCCCAAATTTTGAAGTTTTAATTAAATTAATTACTGTATCTTAATAATCAGTAGTTAGAGCATGTCTCTATTTAAACAATGAAATTTTAAATTAGAAAAATCTTAGTCAAAGTCAGTAAGTCTATACCGACATTAAGGTCCCTTTGCTAAAATAACGTCACATACACTCTTATGCTTATACAGAATGTGTTCAGACTAATCCTAAAGCCTAAAACCTGAATCGTGGAATGATTCAAATTTCATTGACAAGAAAATTTTTACAAATATTTTTTGAAGAAAATCCATTCTCTTTTAGTTGTTTTTACCATCTTTTTCATATATAATTTGCCAAATATAAAGTCCATTTTTTTTTTATTTATATTAAAAAGTAACATTATTTATCAAGGAACTCGGCATTATGGTTTCAGGCTTTGGGTATAGTTCAGAGACACCTTATATAGTTCAAGGATTTATTAAAAACATGATTGCACTCTTAAAATAAAAAAAACGGTCCGAGAGAGATAGTGAACAGATTATTTTTATCTTTACACATGAGGGTTGATAAAAAAAGTTTTCAGAATCCGATATTTCTAGTTGTAACATACTCATTGGTGTATATCGACGTGAATTACAGCATTGTACTTTTTATGTACAAATTGTAATATTTTTTTCAAGTTTGTGTGGCGATACGTTGAGAGAGAAATAGATAAAATTGAAGTTCGCGCCGTAACTAAATAATTCACAGTGAAAACAATATCTACTAAAGAAATTTTTCAAGAGTTAAGTTGATGCTCCATCATAATTTACAGTTGCATTTTCGTGTTTGGAATTTAAACGTCGAAGAACCACGGGTAAACATGAAGCCCGCCCTCAGTCCCTCCCTCCATGAAGGGAGTCCCTCCTCGTTATTATTTCATACTGATTCTGGAAACTTTATTCAACTCGTATGTATAATGGAAATGTCTCACTATCCCGCCTCCTCACTTTCATACGCATGTACCTGGCAACAAGTTAGAAAGGGACACAGATACTCCGGTCGAACCTCTTCCTTGGATCGTTTATCCTGAACATTAATAAAATTTGAACATCCGTTTTATCAATGAAATTATAATTTTATTATTAAAATTTAAAGTTCTTGTACCAAATACGTTTTTGACTACACCATGGTTGAGAACTAACTCAATTAAACATTGATAATTTCATGATATACATTAAAACCAACCAGTGACGACCGCTAGGACAGCTACCTATAGTGGTTACATGACTATGAAAACAGTTTACGACTCCCGAACTCGTCGAGGCATGTCGACAAACAATTCCCTCCCACCCGAGTATGTCGCTCCCAACCTTAAAGTACCGTATTTATGCGAAAAATGGCATTTTAAAAAAATACGGCGACGGCAATTAGGAAACTGCATGAGCATTCAAACGTCATAGTGGTCGTCACTGATTAGACTTCCTTTAGTCATATATAATATAGTCATGGTATGAGATTCCGTCGCGACTTGGGACTATGATTCCTCAAGTTAAACCCTTATGAATAAAAGTTCCTCCCTATCCTTTATTACAGGGCCCTATTGACCTTTTTTAAAGAATATATATCAATTTATTAAAAAAAAAATAGAATACCTACACGCACTAAATTCATAAATGGATAATGGATAATTCATAATGGATTCATAATTCTTCCCTCAAAAAAAAACTTTTGTTCGCAAAGTGGGCAATTAAAAATGCATGTTCCCCTTTTTTAAAAAAAACTAATACTTAAAAGTTGTTCTCTTGTTAAAAAAATGTTTACAAAATGGGTAAGTAAATATTCATGGATTCCTATACTGCCCTCCTAAGAAGAAAAGGTAGACTTAACATGTTTAACGAAAGTGTAAGTACATAAAATTATATTCGGAAATAAAAAATAAACTGATTTTTTTTTTTTTTTTTTTGTAAACAAGCTTCTAGTTTGATTTTAAAGTAATGAAAATTTTATCAATTTTTTTTCGAATGTCAACAAAATGTACTTTTGCCTTTTTTTCTAAGCAGAGCAGACCTTCCTAACTCATGATGCTGACTCTTTTCTAAAAAAATGTTTACAAAGTGGTTAAAAAAGGCACTACCAAACTGGGCTAATCGATCGTCAAGGGTCAATTAGAAATAGGACCGTTAAATATAAGGGTCATACGGAACTATGAATTGTTTAGAGGTCAAATGGGCACCTATAAATATCGGGTCACATCTTAAAGGTCCATAGGGTCCAAAAGCCGGGTATTTATGTTGTGTTTAAAATTTATAACGCCACACCTTTTTGGTGTCCATAGTTAATAAATTATTAATTACATAATTTCTTAAAACCTCTTTTACGACAATGACATTGAAATGAAATTTATGTGATGTCGTGTATTTATTTTATGTCGTTATGAAAATGACATAAAATGCCAATCTTAGCAGTGCAAGTACTTGCACTAACACGCTCAAGTAAGACGTCCATTTATGTGACTTTTCCTATACACAGAAGGTATAAAAGATAGAAACTATCTCCCATAACCAAATTATAATTCAGTAGGTACATAACAATCCTGATAGAAATGAATGAATGTGTTTAGATTACGAACCGTTTTAAAAAAAAACATATCCCAAGCTAGTCCGTTTTAAAGCTTTAAAACTGCTTGTATTATTTCTTAATACGAGATTCAGATAACCAAGCGACTTGCTTGGTTTGACTGTGGATAGTCAAAAGTTTTAAATTAAAACAATCGATAAGGAAATCCTTTCCTGTTCGGCCAATAAAGAAATACAAACTCTTTTACAGCTCAATATCAACATGTTCAATAGGCGGCTAGGTGCCGCCGACCGCAAATGAAACAAAGCTATACATTCGGTTAGAGCTACGAATATGAACGTTAAAGTCACAATAATATAACTCGTTCACGAACGCAAATGAAAGTTTGTAATCGTGCTAACGCTCGGCTAGCCAATGCTTTAAAACAATATTTGTCTACAATTCTGTAGCTAAGAGACAAAGAAGAATAAGTATCAAAAATGTAATTTTAGACGTAAATTAAAAATAAGCCGAGCATAAATAACATGGAATTACTTTCAGGGAAATATTTTTAAACTATTGCATAGATGGTTTATATATTTTTTTCCACACGATAAGCCAGAGCCGGCTCTAGCCCATGTAGCGGCCGGGTGCAACCCTGGCGCCCTCTAGTAGGCTCTTTGGAGGCGTCGCGAGCGGCGCTCGGCGCCCCCTAAGACCCTGCGCCCGAGTGCGCCGCACACCCTGCACCATAGGTAAAGCCGGCACTGCGATAAGCTAGCCATTACAAAAGACGTAACAGTGAAATCTAAATTAAAAAAAAACTAGGTTTATTATCCTTTATCTTTCAGCTATAGAAACATACCATTTTAATGTGACAACACTTCTCACTTGTACTGTGCTACTAATCAGTTGGAAAATACAGTCCGTTGATTTTTATTTATGTCCCAAGCAGCACTAATATAGCCCAAAGTATAAAATTTGCTTATTGAAAGCTTTAAAATATTTAAAAATAAAAGTATACACTTTGGGCTATAAGCGGATATATATTTCCTTACTGAAAACAGCCAGTGTGCTGCTTGGACTGGTTTAAGAATGAACTATCAAAAATCCCATACATACTATTAATTCAAATGTATACATACACCATGTTCACACTGCCCTCAAGCATCATAGAATCATACCTCCGTACTGTGAGTTTGTATTCTCACTTTCTTCTGACTACCATTCCGGTTTAACGGTGGAGAATGTCCGGAGTACCCCGGGTTCTGGATACCAAGACCCCCGGGTTCCCCCGCTCGGGGTCTGGGTTTCTTCAGTGAGGATCTTAGGGGTGATCTAGTTATGGTGCTGGCGTCTGATAATCCTGTGAGCGTAGTGGCGGTGGTGTTCATTGAAGCAACACTGCCATGCCCGTTCGTGCTATAAGGCTTTCCCGATGCATCGGTCATTGATATTGCTGGAAATATCAAAGTGTTTATTAATAAAGCGACCATGCGAGCGACTTCGGTCGCGTCAACTTATGATTCCCGTAGGAACTTCACAATTTATTTGGATAAAAAGTACCAATGTTAAACTATACTGGGGAAGTTAGAACTATGGCAAGTTTCATTAAATACTGTCCAGTGGTTCTTGGGTGATGCGTGTTCAGACAGACAGACAATAATTCCAAAAAATTGTTGGTTTGGGCTCTGTATCAGATTGTATTTTATTTTCTAATGACTTTTAAAAAAATATTTCATGTACAAACATGTTATTTATTATTTTATACCGCGAACCCGCAGGCTGTGGAACGAACTGCCTCAAGAGGTCTTCCCATTAAGCTAGGACATGGGGTTCTTCAAGAGAGCTGTGAATAGGATTTTGCAAGATCGGCGGCGCGCCCGCATTCCACTGGTGTTGCAGGTGTCCATGGGCGGCAGTAACACTTACCATCACGTGGGACCGCTTGCTCCAACAGTGCGCGACACCTCCGTATCGAGGAAATCCGGATGGACCGCACTTCTGTGACGGGAGAAATGAGTAATTAATTAATATGTGTCACTGATTAACTATAGTTTTACTTAATCTTACCTGTCATTGTACCTACCGCAATGATCGAAAGGTTGACTGGGAGATAATGCATTAAGTCAACCTTTTGTCGCTGTGTAATAAATAAATAAATGAAATAGATCGTTACCTCGTCCTTCCTTAAAACCCGGGTTATTGATGGTAGTGGCCTCTGGCTCTTTGAGGGGGTCGGTCGGGTCTCCCCCCACTCGGCGGGAGAACAACGTGTCATATAACGACATTATAAACAGCAGCGAATTTATTACTATGGACACTATCTGTAAAGAACAAAGTGGAACGGTAATTAGCGCATTTCAATTGTAATTAACTTTTATAGAAAAAGAAAGAATCCGGTCCTGAGGCCCAGGACCGAATTATTGGTTCCATGTTCATGACAGCTAACTTTTATAGCTTAATACCATCCAAAGGTACATAGACATCGGAAAAAAATCTACCCTCAGCCCGTCTGGCGTAAGGTATGGTATCACTAGTGATACTTTGGGTCTGTGCTATAAAAAAACTGGTTGTTTAGGAAATTTTAATTATAGTTATTTATTTGTATGATAATAAAAATAATAAAAAAACAGTTTCTGTTTACATTGAAACAGAGAAAAATATTACATTCCTAACATTTTACGAATGTCAGGTGACTGCAACATATTCAAGCTTGCTCTGGTCGTGATTGACGTAATTTGACTGCTGGAGAAATGGTGAATGGCTACAACACAAAAAGAAAGCCTATATATCCAACACTTAAATTATTTGTATCGTGTCCCGTTAGATGGGGTTGCAAAATATTTTAAACTGAAGGTATCACTGGTGATACCGGTGATCTCAGGAGGTTATACGGGATAGAGGGTAAATAGGTAAATCGTCTATTTGATGGTCACCGTCACCAGCACTTTTATTATTCACTGCTGGGCGCGGGCCTCCTCGTGTACATTATTTTGTACATGAGGGACGTATGGCCCTAAAACATGACGCTGTCGGCGGGCGACGGATTGCCAAGGCCATTCTTTTAGAAGTGGTGTAATTCCTCTGGGTTTGTGGTAGCGGGTTTGTTATCCCTTAGACGCCTTTAACTACACCCGCGGGAGGAGGTGGGCCGGTAGTATTCTAAAGCCGGCCAACTTAAAAGTACGATAGTAAAATATATCTATTATGTATGTGAATCGTAAGAGGAATCACAGGAGAATTCTATGAGAGATTCAATTGGATTTTTTAAATCCAGGGGTTCCCTGGGCAAAGGGTATATGGATTTAAGCATAATAAAAAATTATTACATACAGGCTGTCCCAAAATTCAACGTCAAACGGGAACCAGGGAGTGGACCACCTTATGACTACCCCGAGAAAAATAAAAAAAAATATCGACGTATTTTTTTTTGTGATAAGACTGATATTAAGACAGCATTTTGTTGAAAAACGTTTAAAAAATACCTCCTGTGCAACATTTTTCGGTGCTACGATTACAGAAATTTGCAGATATAACTCCGATTTTTTTGTGTTTTTTATATTTTTTTATTTTTCTCGGGGTAATCATAAGGTGGTCCACTGGGTGGTTCCCGCTTGACGTTGAATTTTGGGACACCCTGTATATTCGTAATAAACTACATTGCAATTATTTTAGAAACCCTTTCTTAACTAAATAAAAATATTATCTGTAACCTGTCATAAACCAATGGTTTTTTCGCCCTTTTTAACAACAATTATCATTTATCTTATTTTTGCCACGAACTGTCTGATAGTTATAGTCACATTAATTATTTCGAATTGTTTTTCTTGTATGAATTTATTCCTTTTTACATTGTTTAATTTCCTGGCCTTTGATAGATTATTTTTATTACACAAACAGTAATATCACCAGGGGATCCATATCAGTCAGGGGAGCCACGTGGAGAAACAGTCCAAATGAATCCGCCAGGGGATTTAAATGGACGGAGGCCTTTTATCGATTCAAGTTTTAACTAAAAGTACCGATATTTTTTAATATCGGTTAATCCCTGCTATTGATTCTAAAGTCAGAAAGTAAACACTCAGTTTAGACCTCGACTAGTAGCGTACATTGGTATTTGAAAAAAACTTCAATAAATGCAATAAAATGTAAGTTAATTAATAAATTTACAGTACCTGGACATAGAAGGCTTCTCCTCTCGTCAAATAGAAGCCCCTATCTTCTCCTTGCACGACGGACAGACCCGCTGTTACTATGGATAGCAAGGCTGAAAATTATCGAAACCCAATGTTATTTGTAAGTAACCCACAAAGGTCATCACACTGTTATTTTAAAACTCGTCCCATTGCGGAGGTATAGGCCTTTCCATACCCCAGAAGATTATCGTGTGACAAGAAATTTTGGACTATAATTCACCACCTGGGGATTTCTGGGGATCTACTCTGAAATCACAAAAACGATATTTGGCCCATATTTCGGGGGATTCCTACCACTAAAACGTTCACTCCGATATATCGGGCGGAACGAAGTTAATTTCCGGTAGCACGAGACAGCAATCGGATTATAGATTTTAACGAGATACTACGGTAATTAAAGTCTAATTTCACTATAACAAGGGAGATACATTTTAAGATACTCGAAGATAGCCAATATAATAGGGCTCCGACTGATGGAGTCAGATTTGGATTATAGCACTTCGTTCGTTCAAACTTCGGCCGGGCCCGATATTTCGGTGTTGTAAAATAGACCGCCTGGTCCGATGCAGATTCGTTTTTTTTTTCTTTTCATATATGGCAATGGTGTAATGAGCACATTTTGCCAGTGTTAAGTTTTCTTCGTTATACACAATTTCAAAGTCTAAACCCTATCCCGTCAATGTCCTGTCCCGTCGGAGTAGGTCAGAGTTAGCTCTACTGAGCGACTCACTACGATCACTTTACTAAGTGATAGTAGGTTTACTGAGGACAAAAGAGGATTCCTTGGTAGCAGACGAAAAACGGAGTCCTATGCTTTTATTTGATTATCACAAACATTAGGTATAAAAAACACTTTGAAGTTTAATAATAATAAACTATCACTATTAAACCACAAGAAGCACATTACACAATTTTTATAATAAGTCTATCGAAAACATAACTCGAGTTCCCTTCTCGAGTTTCTGCCAAAAAGTGTGGATTCGTGGTGCACGTGCCCCGATTGGGAGATGTTGTAGATATATACTTTCGAATTTAAGAAAAACATTATAAATCTTGACTTGGGGTGAATAACTGATTCAAAAATATCCCTTTTGCAAAGAAAGTTGCATTCCTGTTGCACAGAACGCGGTGCACCGCCAACGGCATTCTGCGGGTCATGGCTGCAAAATTTGATTGCCCCACTTTGCAGCGTTGGGTAAATATTTTGCTGGGCGACGTGAAATAGATTAACTGATTTTTATGTTAATTTAGTCTTTCAATGATTTTTACATTTTTCGCATTAATTCTTTATTTTAATACATGCTTTTGTTTTTCGCTACTCTTGTTATGTCTTGATACTTGAAATAAATAATAATAATTAAAACACCAACCATACGATCTCTTCACCTTCCTATCTCGGTACACCCACATACTATCTCTATCATATTATTTCTCTATTAATGCAATACTTCCTGTTCTCCATCCTTCTCCATATTATTTTCATAATCTGTTTCCTAAATGGCCAGATAGGCAACACAAAGACCAATAATTAGCCTAAAGACTACTCATCTACAATACATTTTTAGAATACAAGACAGCCCGGTAGTGCCACGGAAGATCAAAATTTCCTATGACACTACCTGGCGACGAAGTTTTTTTTTTTTTTTTTTTTTATAGATTAGTGGGCGGACGAGCAGGCGGTCCCACGTGATGGTAAGTGTTACCGCCGCCCATGGACACCTGCAACACCAGGGGGTATGCGGGCGCGCCGCCGACCTTGCAAAATCCTATTCACAGCTCTCTTGAAGAACCCCATATCGTAGCTTAATGGAAAGACCTCTTGAGGCAGTTCGTTCCACAGCCTACGGGTTCGCGGTATAAAGTAATTTTTGGACCGAACAGTGCGCGACACCTCCGTATCGAGGAAATGCGGATGGACCGCACTTCTGTGACGGGAGGTGCGGTTATAGAAACCCGAGGTGGGAATTATATTGAACAATTCTTCAGAGCATTCCCCATTGTACAGGCGGTAGAACACACAGAGAGACGCAACGTCTCTCCGACTGCTGAGGGATTCTAAACCGCCCGTGAGAGTGGGATCGTCGATAATACGAACAGCACGTCGTTGGATGGAGTCAAATGGGTCCAGTTGGTATTTCGGTGCGCCGGCCCAGAGATGGGAGCAATACTCCATATGGGGCCTCACTTGAGCTTTGTAAAGCATAAGGAGATGCCCAGGGGTGAAGTACCGCTTCGCTCTGTTCAGCACACCGAGCTTTTTGGAAGCCATGGGAAGTAGTGTCACGGGAGATGCTATTTCACCCATTGCACTACCGGTAGTGTCACGGGAGAGTAAAATTTCCCATAACTCTACTGGAAGTGCTAAGCAGTAGTGCTACGGTAAAGAAAGGCATTTTAGCGGCAATCTAGGGGTTTATTTTTACTTGCCGATAAAAACAAATGCAGTCTTTTTTGTAATTGCATGAACTGGTTTTTTCACGCAAACAACGTATCCATCGATCTGTTACTTGATTGAAACTAAGTTTGCGCCGAGTTGCCATACTTATATGACCTATTTATTGCATGTAGTAGGTAACATTAAACTTACATCTAATGACATCACCATGCAAGGGCACAGTAATTCTTGTTTTTTAAAATAAAGACTTTAAAATCTAGACTTTAAAAGGCTTTTAAATATTTTTAAATAATAATAGAGATTTAATTATAAATTGCATTAAATTAAATTATTATTCTTTAAATTATACGATACATTATGAATGAATTATTAATTATTTTCTTATTAATTATTATTTAGTTATTTATTAGTCATCTCAAATATTTATTTATTTTATTATAATAATATGTTAAGACGTATCTGTTAAAAACATCCATAAAAAATGTTAATTCTTACATTTTGGCCATGTTTCGTACATATTGGGTCTAACAAGCGGGGCGTCCATAGGATAATTGGTCCGTGGCAGTACATTTGCTAACGTGCCAACATTCGTTATTTGATTGACTGACGTTGACCTACGTGCCTTGTAGGTATCGCAGATGGCTAATGACAACACTCACTTAGTATCAGGCCTGACTGCTCGTCTGTCACCTTCCTAAGAAAAATATACGTTCAAAAATATAAAAATTTACTTACTTGCTAAAAGCGCCAGCGCCAATTTCGTCATGACGAGATGGGTATACTTCATGAAGCCGACGCGCTCCTTCGACGTGATCATGGCCAATTGGAGTATGGACATCAAGCAGAATAGACCAAGGATGCCGACCGCGGTGGCGCCAACAACGCCCGCTATGTAGACTGCAGCTGTGAACAGAAATGGATAACATTAATGCTGATATTGCATTTATGGAGGGAACTGAGGTTCAGAGAAGCAGAGGTTAAGGTGGGCAGGACATTTGTGGACGTGCTAACGTTTATCATTCTGTACTAACGTTGACATGTATAGCAGACATCCATGGGCGAGAGTATCCTGCCACTAAGACTGTAGGACTGTCTACTTTTCCGCCAGCTCCCTTCCATGAAAAACTGCGGATTCCGTAACCAGCCGTTTTAGTATCCACTGCTGGAGACGGGCATCCTTATGCGCACTGTCTTGTGCATGAAGGATGTAAAGCCTAAAACGTCACACTGGCAAATTGAATTGCCAAGTCTACTTTTCAAAGGTGGTGTAGTTCCTCAGCGCTTCTGGTAGCTAGCGGCTTTGTTATCCCTTAGTCGCTTTTTACGACACCCAAGGGTAGAAATGGGGTGATGATATTCTAAAGCCGATGCACACCACACGCGCGTTAGACTTAGCCGTTAGCTGAGACGGTTAGAGTGGCCAAATTCAACGGACAATCACACTAACAGAAATGGGAAAGGACAATGGTCACTGAACTGGACTAGGCACCGAAACGCAACTAAGATGAAGACGAATGCCGAACTTGTAAATGATACTTAAGTATCATTGGCGACATTTTTTTATTTTTCAGCTAATTATAAAAAAATACCACTTTCTATAACTCACACTAGAAATGTCGTGAGTCGAGAATAACGTAAACCATCTCGACGCCGCACAAAAATTTGTAAATCTGAACTCATCACCTGAAGCAATGGTAATACCATTATTTACATAGGAATAGAAGGAAGTCGCCGAGTGTCTGGATAAGAATGTGATGGCGAGCCTTGGGAGTAGTGTACATACGACCGTGGAGACACAGGCTGTTGTGAAACTTATGACACATCAATATGCTATAGACGGTATAAGCTCGTAGCGTCTTAACCGCTATTAATCGTATCGAGTCCGTCATAACAATCTGAGGTTACATATATACGAGTAGAATAGGAGATCTGGAATTAGATATGGCACTTATATCTTATTCTATGTCGGATTAGACTGTTTCTCCAGTAATGAAAGTTCTCCAAATAGAAGACAAATTAAATTAATTAATTAGAACTAGATTTGATTTATTATCTGCAGTAATTTAATAAGCCATTTTAAACATTGCATTTTAAATATTAGCGTTGGTGACACGCGACTTGATGGCGATAAACAAATGGTGACATGACAAACATAAATGAATAGTTTTGACTCAAAACTCACCCACACTACACAAGTCCTATAAAACTAATGTTTCCTTATACAAAGTAGACAGCTGACTGACATGAGCTCGACTTGACTCACGCACGCACTTTCCTCTTGACTCAACTTATTTTACAAATTGAATGACTACATACTCTATGAACATTAATTTTATTAATTCAAACATTAGTCTGATAATAATGCTAAGAATAATCACTTTGACACTATTATTCACTTTCTTTCCTAAGTATTTATAATCAATCATTAATTAATGTTTAGATTTTTTTATACAATTATAGCAACTTTCATCTATTTTTATTGTTAAAAATTACATGATGTATATTGTATTATCCATAGTCACATAATCCAGTTTAAAAAAAGATTACGTAATACATTATGATATTGAAACACAAACATTTTATACATAGGTACTTATATAAAATGGTGTGTTTATTTAATATACAATTTTTTTTTATCTATTGAACATCCTGATAGTATATTTAAATGTAATTTGAGCTTTTATTACTAAAAGAATAATTAAAACTCGAGATCTAGTTTAGTTATAATAATTTCAGTAAAATATAAATTTTATCCTCTTTCTTTTTCCTGTCTTTCAGCTTTATTTCATCTACCGATGTTATATTGACAAAAACGGTCAATATAACATCGGACTTATATGACAAAAACGGACTTAAAAGATTAAGTATGTCAATTTAATACTTTAATACATATTGTAGGGCTATTTTAAGAGCAAGATATAGTATTAATTTATATGTTACAGCATCTCATAAAAAAGATATACTTACATTTTTTGCAATGTTTCATTAGATAGTGGTTAGGCAGAAGGAACTACCGTATTCCAGCAGCTAGAGACTAAGATCCACTGAACTAAAGGAGTTAAACGGAATAAATAAATATTTCAAAGATCGATCTTCCATTACTTAGACCGGTTAGTTGAGAACTAACCTGTATGCATACCATCAGCCAATGTCCTCCATTACCCACTATCGGCCTTTCCCAAAGCTAGTCACCATTCACGATCTTCGGCTCTTTTCATCCAGCCACCACCGGTGAACTTCTTCAAGTCGTCTGTCCACCTGGCTGGAGAGCGTCCCGCACTGCGTGGCCTTCCTTCGAGGACTCTGCTACCCCACGTGTATAGTCGACCAATTTTATCCGAGCCTAAGTCAGTAAATACTAATCTCGATAAATATATTATAGTAAATACTAGGTTCAAATACTTCGCAGTCAAATATTTTCATAGGACAATGCAGTTTCGTATTAACATATTTGGGTCGTATTTTAAGGCTTGCCTTATTCAGGTCACATTTGTAAGCTAATGCTCGTCTAGTGAACTAGTAATTAAGTAAAATTATGCTCGTTTGGGTAATAAGCCCGAGTTACTTTATAGAAATCTACTTCATGACATCTTCACGTAACATATTACATTATTATTATTATTATTATTATTACGTAACATACTAATACAAGATACATTATTATTGTAACAGACAGACAGACAAAAAATCTTGTTTGGGCTCTGATCGTTCGCATTTTACACTGCAATGACTTTTTCCTAATAATATTAAACGTACAGACACTGCTTTGTTACATTATATTATTATGTATATATTTGAGACGACAAAGACCATGCCCGCTAGGAACAATACTTCCTGACGATGTATTTTCTGTTTCATTTCTCCTATACAATCAGTAATTTTCTATTTCTATTACATGCAACACCAGGGAGGACTGATTGTTTTATATTTGTAACCCAATAGCGATACATAGTATATCTATACATATAATAAAATTGTAACAGGCCGATGTCTGTACATTATAGATATTGAAAAAAAACTAATATGGGGGGGGGGTCTTTATTAGAGCAACGGAAGCCAAAACTTTGTTTTTAGAAATTTTGTCTGTCTGTCTGTATGTTTGTACCCGCATCACGCAAAAACTACTGCATGGAATTGAATGCAGTTTTCACCGATGTATTGCTAGAGGTCTAACTTAAAATATAGGCTCCATTCTACCGCAGGAAAATATCTTATTCCGATTGTTTTAAATTTAATAAACCGAAGCGAAGTGAGGGCGGGTCGCTAGTACATAGTATATATAAACAAAAATTAAAGTTATAAACCAAGTTAGAAGTATAAATAGAAGTATAGAAGTATACATTTAGTGTACATGATTATATTAAACAGTTATTAAACATATCTATTACTAAACATATTGAGGTGACAGCGAGCTGCACTCGCTCGTACCTATATTCTTATATTACATATATTGCGTATGCATGTATATTCGCACACACAAGCGTTTGTGCGTGTGTGTGTGTGTGTGTGGATGATATTCTTGGATTTCGGTGGGTATAATACTCATCCACCCACTGAGCATAAGTTAAACATTTATGTGCCTGATACCTTCACTGTATTATTTACGATGCAATTTAATTATTGCGTTTTTTAGAGAAATTTTGTTAAGTTATATAAGTCCAATTCTGAGTAATAAAGATTATAGGTACGTACAATGCTGCAAAGTACAGTGTTTTGCGTATAATTCCTATGCGGTATATAGGTGCCAACAGTAACACTGAAGCTAGAAGATCTGCGCAGTTCAATTGACCACAACAATCGTTTGCAACACTTATCATATTGACGTAGTCTCATAGCTAAATTTCTATATCTCATATTTTTCATGTGTAATTATGGTGATGCAGGTGTATTGGGCTGAACTGCAACTTCTCTTACGCTATCGGCCCAAAAGAGTTCTGTTCAGAACACTCTTAAAGAGCTATATAACAAATGGTGATCAAAATTTTTTAGCGATAGACCTCGGCGTGTAAATAACCTAGATTTAGAACCAATACTTTTTAATCTTATTACCATAACGTCTAATCAATTCACAATATGCACGTGGTTTAAGCTAGTGTATAATAAAAATGATGAACTTAAACGGGCATTTATTTAATCATTTCTCTGTAATACGGGTTGATTACTTCCACACACGATTACTTCAACCTGCTTTTAAGAACAATACGGTGTGTCGTCACGCAAGCTGCGGTCATCGCGAGACAATGGTTTCGACCTTGCAATCTGCATCCATTCGTAAATAAATTGCCACAATTACATCAGATGCAGTGTCAGATTGCATTCAAGAAAACTCATTCCTCACGGAGGGAAAACCGCAGAAACCTACTGTAGTACAGAATCAGATGCTAGATTGCTAGAGCAACTAATAGTCTCTTTCTTGTTAAGCCCATCTCTTCCTGTGGGTGTCGACTAAGGGTTAACAAAGTCGCTACCATCAGCTCTGAGGAACAAAAACCACCTCTAAAAGAGAGGACTCACCAACCCATTTGGCCAGCGTGCCGTTATAAGGTCATACTTCCCTCAAGCATAAGACAATGGGCATGCGGAGGCACATGTTCAGCAGTAGCCGATCAAAGGGCTGGTTACGGTAACGGAGGATTGTCGTTGGATTCAAGGGAAACTCCACATTTGAAGACCTCAACGATTTTGAATGCCTTATCGTTAGTTCATGCATTTTTTTTGTTTTAGATAAAATAAATTTTATTTCTTAGAAAAACTACTACTAGTAGATACAATTTCATAAGAAGAGTAATGGGGCATTAAGTTTTCGCATATAGCGACTGCATGAACATTAGTGAATCGTCTAAAAATAATTAGTGTGCATGTTGTCAGCTAATAAAAGAATTATGAAAATCACACAACAGTAGAAAAAAAGCGATTACAATATTTTATTTTACGAGTAAGCGTATGTAGTTCTACTTACTACAAAAGGGATCAAAATCCACATCAAGACTAATCTTATTAAAATTAATAGTGTATCGTCATTATTTCACATTAACAGTATATTAAAACGGGATATTAAACAGTATTACATAATTTACCGCAAATTCTTAAGTCATTGTTTTGAAACAATGTAGCACAAAAACCTCCTACGAAAGTGCATGATTAATAATTAATCAACGTAAAAGGTCAGACGACATTTTTTCACGTCGAGATTCACTCGACGTGTAAAAACACTATTCTATTCTTTACTTTTAGCAATACATTGTCAAATGCCCTCGAGTATTCTAAAAGGAGATGCATACATGTAGCGTGTTCTACAGCAAAATAATAATAATTTAATTTATACCGTCGATTATGAAAAACAAGGTATCATTGAGGAATTGTTGTTTAATCTCTGACTCATGTCTTTGTAATGTTAATAACATTTTTGCATTAAGATTGTTAGAAATATCTAATAGAATCGTTTGTTTAATTGTAAATGCAATTAATACTTAAAGTGTTACTTAAGTATGTACATATTTCAAAATATATTAACACAGTACTTTAAATTCCATACCTTGTGATATGAATTTATTTTAGTAAAATTGAAAACATTTATAGTTTAAAAAAATATTTTAGTTTAAATTTTATCAAATTATCGTTGGAGAGGAAACGTTTAAAGATAATGTAATATATGAGTATAATATTAATATACTATGATATACCCACATTTATATTCTCAAATCGATGCTACATACTTGAACAAATGAACATACTTATACATACTCAAATGATACATACTTATACATACTTGAACCTCTAAAAAGCATTATGCACTTTAATAACATTATCTAACTAGCGCGTGGTTGTCATATAAGAGTTCTATTCATTCATTCATTTCTGGAAACCTTTATCAAACGCATTCATTCACATGTTTTTCACTTGTTATTATTTCAATATAATTATTAGTTGCGGTTATGTATGATATACCAGAATATTATGAAAAATTAGGTACGAGTATATTCGGTGAGAGTAGATTGCATGCTGTATTCCCACATCCGCTGGGCGCACTCGACTGGGCACGTCAGGGAGGGGCCCTGACAGAAGACTACCTTGAAATGTACTGCATTTCCTACTTTATCTTATTTCCCTAATGTACGTACGTGTTTCGGTAGTGAGTGAGATGTGCCAGAACCCATTCCCATCCTATCCCTTTCTCCAAATCTATTTCTATATCTCCAAACATAGACAGCGCATCCGGGGGCGTGCCAACGTTTGTCATTTTGGACTAATGTTGGCATGTACGGATGTCTATGGGCGACAGAATCCACTTACCATCGGGTGGACTGTATGATCGTCTGCCGCCTTCCTCTATAAAAAAAACCTAGTCAATGTTAAGTGCTGTCGTGACAAATTGCTAGAAAAATTACAATCTATTAGTTGTTTATTATCTTATTAATTACTAGCTGTGTACGGCCACGCGTTGCTGTGGCTGCCGAACGGATGGCGCTTACCTTGTTTTTACCGGTTTTTGGGTAAAAGCATGTTTTTACCCTGTGATAGGTATATAAAAACACGCGCGTATTCGAATGCAACGTTGTGTCAAAATTTCAAAGCAATCGGTGAAAACTTTCGGAGATTTAAGATTTTGAACAAACGAACGTTTACATTTTTATTTATTTATATATATAGCTAGATAGAGGAAGATTATACAATACAAAACAGAATGTGAAACAGATATAAACGTCTCCTTGTCTCATGCATTGCAGTCGACATTGCGAAACTACGAACTGTTATATGTCGCTTTGAAAAACTGATTTCCGAACCATAGTGTAGTTCCTTCTGGTAATTCTAATTACATATTATTCCAATTTGGAAATAACAGTAACTACACATTGAGATAAGGTATATTGTTTTTCTGCTATAGTTATACTCGTACATGCCGTTTCAACCTTATACATCCTGGAGAAAATTGCGAATATTCAAGCGTTGGTGGGGGCCTTTCGTCCCCCCTTGACATGAGAGAATTATAGTCATAAACTCGTGACCATGAAACTAACGAAGTATAGTATGTACCTAATTGCATTTTTCTAAATTCTAAATACATTTTTTCGTCTCTCATCGAACGCATGTGTCTTTTAGTAATTTCGTATTTTAAATATTCCTTAAGAGATATGAGAACCTTTGCTTTTCAAATGACAGTGAAAGTTCTTCCGCTTGCATTCTTCTATTACTCTTTCTCCTTTTCATGCTCCAACTAACACATATTATTGTGATTTTCTGAATTATCCCAATTCAGATTAAATTTAACTTAATTTAAGATTAATTATTATTTTTATGTCGGGAGTTGTAACCCAATCAAAAATAATACATGAAATTTCACGTATTACGGAGTAACAAAAATTATATATAGTACTTCATGTTTTTTGTGACTGTAAACCTGGATAATTTGTGCACATACTGAACATTCCTAAAAATCCTATTATAGTTACAATCAATGACATGATTTGTTTATTATACTTAGGGAAAAATTAAGTTTAATTTATATCTAACTGTAGATAATAATAATCATAAACTGTAGATAATAATCATAAACTATCCTATTCTTATGTTAATGCGAGTTGTATGATTTAACACTTCAAAATACCATTTAAGATTACTCAATCGGGATTCTCAGTACAGGTGAATTCTTTGGTGGGATTGGAAATTCAAGTGCATATGTGGATTTTATCTATAAAGAGAAAGTGGCAAATAAGCAGACAGTCCACTTGGTGGTAAGGGGATAGGTACTGCCGCCCATCGACATTCGCGTGCCAATATGTTTATGAAAACAGAGCAATCTTGCTATTATTCTTCATGTTTAAATTTATTGAATGCTCAGATTGAGTCCTGGGCATTCGGATTTGAGCCTTACGAGTCTCGTAAGAATTATAAAACACGGGATAATGTAAATACGAGATGATTCAATGGTTACCCGGAAAATATTAAATATACCTATGTCAATACAGCGGTGTCCATGGTAAATGCAACATGATGTCTGCGCTCGTGCACTGCATTTGATTACTAAATGACTCACAATCACAATCCGCGGTATTGACCAATCAGAATAAGCTAGCGTTTATCCTAGACAGGAATTTAAAAATGGAACGGAAGGTCATTTCAACCTTTCGAACTCGTTTCAAAATGTTCTTTCTTTGAACGACGCAACATGGGTATCAGAAATGCAGAACCATAATCGTTGGGATTTTATTAAGTAGTACCTATACCATGTGTCATGATCTCTATGGTAGTACTTTATTACTTGATACGATCTCTTCTCTAGTAGATTGTGGTGAATTGTCTTGACTGCGTTAGGTCGTATTTGCTATGGCCGTTGTCTCCCATTTCAGTTAGACAAGTTACAATTTTTATTATAAATAAAACTGATCATATTTACTTAAATTATTGTAACTGATAATAATTTAACTAGATTGTAAAAAAATTAAAAAAAACCTGATTGTTTATAACACACATATCAGTAAATAGTGAAAAATAAATACTCCTTCGTTGAATGTAATAATAATTTTATTCATGTTTTATATAGGTATAATCCAGGAAACAATTAAACGTAGCAGAGGAAAATTTAGAGGAAATCTAAAAATCTATCCTCATACGACACAACAGCTAAACCATTCTAACATATAAGGAAAACGTATTTATTTGTACGGAATATAGATAACTTGACATAACAAAGATGGAAGCCTAGCCTAATCTGGTATGTCAACTATGAGTTAAGGGAACCAGCCGTTTTATCGCCCACTGCTGGACATGGGCCTCGTAGGGATATTTAGGGATAGCCTAGGGATACTTGTGACATTGTAAGTTCGTACTACGGAGTTTTTACTTACGAGTATGTGTGGATTTTTCATCAGAACATTAAAAGAAAACAGTATGTTCGAGTATTAACATCGATAGCGTGTGCTAGTCTGAAAAGTAGATTTTGCTACATACGCAAAGTTGTACAACTTTACGGGCCCTATCCAACGACGTGTAATTTGTATTTGGTTTGAAAAATACCTATTGGATGAATTCCTACTTCATTTAAATATGGTGGATATTTGCGGAGCGTCGTCGGGGAACCATAGAATTATAAAATAAATAGCATCTATACATATAATAAAATTGTAACAGGCCGATGTCTGTACATTATAGATATTGAAAAAAAACTAATATTGGGGGGGGGGGGTCTTTATTAGAGCAACGGAAGCCAAAACTTTTATTTTTAGAAATTTTGTCTGTCTGTATGTTTGTACACGCATCACGCAAAAACTACTGCATGGAATCGAATGCAGTTTTCACCGATGTATTGCTAGAGGTCTAACTTAAAATATAGGCTCCATTTTACCGCAGGAAAATATCTTATTCCGATTGTTTTAAATTTAATAAACCGAAGCGAAGTGAGGGCGGGTCGCTAGCTTTAATAAAAATCTAAGTATGGTGCAAATTTTATACGTGTCAAATGACGACGATAACCTTGCACAAGTAGATTAAATGAAAAAATTGGAACCAAGTCATTGGTTAACGAAGAAAATTGGATGTGTAAAAGAGATTTTATTTTATACAAGACCACTCAATTGCAGTAAACTTGTGGCGATATTTCTAATAATAAAATATTTGTATAAATTTTCGTCGTACTTGCTCAACCGAACTCAACCAGCCACTACTGATACAAGGGGGTATAAACAATGAAACCTTTTTTGGGATTCTCTAAAAGTAACACCATCGTCCTAAGGGGAGGCTTGAGCTCTATGTACACGTTATAGACTGCCTTCGATAATGTCAGTCAACTTGTACGTAAGCCACACATATGTGTATTTATAAGAGTGCCTAATATGGCTAACTGTTCGTCCTGAATCCTAATATTCGTAACACCTGCAGTCATTGTCAGTTTAGTATGCGTCGCTTGATGTGTTCTCAATATGACACCTGAGACGTGGGCTATGTAGATAGACTGACGAAACTCCTGAGGGAATCGTGATTAAAACTTGCAGAAGCACAGTTCGGACATTTTTTTCAGTATTCTTTACATTTGAAATAATGGTCCCTTTGTTCAGATAACATCCCATACAAAGATATTTAATAAAGCATTTCATAGACTAATTTATGATATTTTTTTTTTGTATTTGTATCAATGAGAAGTCACAGGCCTCCCCTAATAAATCACTGGAGGGTTTCGGGCCGTAATCTACCACGGGGACCCTGTGAGGATTAGTAGATATACATACTTCATTTTTTTTTATTTCTTAACCATGCTGATTTCCTCTCAATGTTTTCCTTTCACCGCCGAACTAGTGACATATTTTTTAAAAATTTAAATGGTACAGGCTGAGGATTTGAACGCATGATCACACGAATGTGAGTCGAATATAGATATACCCCTAGGCTATCGCCGCTCCTTTTTTTAACTTTTTGATTATTCAGCATTTTTGTGTCGAAGATTTTTTACATGTCGTTGACTGTCGAATGGAGCCATGTATTCAAAACTAAATTCAGAGGAGGATAGAAAATAGGACGACCTCTTGTACTCAATATATGTCCTTAATAGACATGAAAATAAGAACTAAATTGTGAAACAATAAACTAAAAAAAACATTTTATCTAGTGTAAGAGGCAAGGCACCAGACCTGACCAGCCCCCTAAATACTAGTAATAATAATAAATACTAGGCTAGTCGAATGGTAACTAAATACATAGCTTTTAGTCACAGAATTATTAAATTTTGTTATAAAATTATCACTAGGTCGGTGAAGAAAACATCGGGAAGAAATTAGCATGCTTGAAAATTTAAAAAAAAATACACTAATCAGCACTGGTCCGCGTAGATTATGGCCTCAAAACCAAAGTAATTTACAAGAGAAGATCTGTACAGTGGGATGTTATAGTCCGATACTGATATTAATTTACCTTATTACGAGGGTAAAGAGAGCCCCTTCTAATTTTTACAAGCTCTTTCAAACAACAGTTAAAGGATGTCTTGGAAACAATGAAAGTATTATACATGGTAAGTGACTACTTTTAACACAATGACATTGTTTTCGCATTACGTGGACTCTGCGGTTATAACATCCTGTATAGTTATATGAAAACTTGGTATATTCATCACCTTATTGACTTATTTAGAGTGCATCAAAGAACAAAATTAACCAAATACTCGTGAGCGTTACATAGTCCATATTTTTTAACGTATGATGGTATTAAACCCTTAAGGTTAAAAGTTCGAGTCTTAAACGGTTAAAATTAAGGTTCTTAAGGTTGATTAATGCTGACTTGGCGCTCGAGCGCTCAGCGGTCATTTTTACAACTTAATTTTAACTTATAAACCCCCTCGTGATTACTAGGAGAGGTCAGTACCACAAGAAGCTCGGTGTGCTGAACAGAGCGAAGCGGTACTTCACCCCTGGGCAACTCCTTATGCTTTACAAAGCTCAGATGAGGCCCCATATGGAGTATTGCTCTCATCTCTGGGCCGGCGCACCGAAATACCAATTGGACCCATTTGACCCATCCAACGACGTGCTGTTCGTATTGTCGACGATCCCACTCTCACGGGCGGTTTAGAATCCCTCAGCATTCGGAGAGACGTTATCGTCTCTCTGTGTGTTCTACCGCCTGTACAATGGGGAATGCTCTGAAGAATTGTTTAATATAATTCTCACCTCGGCTTTCTACAACCGCACCTCCCGTCACAGAAGTGCGGCCCATCCGCATTTCCTCGATATGGAGGTGTGGCGCACTGTTCGGTCGCAAAATTATTTTATACCGCGAACCCGTAGGCTGTGGAACGAACTGCCTCAAGAGCTATTTCCATTAAGCTACGACATGGGGTTCTTCAAGAGAGCTGTGAATAGGATTTTGCAAGGTCGGCGGCGCGCCCGCATACCCCCTGGTGTTGCAGGTCCATGGGCGGCGGTAACACTTACCATCACGTGGGACCGCTTGCTCGTCCGCCCACTAATATATATAAAAAAAAAAGAATAAACAATAACTTATATTTATTCTCATGTCAGTACCCTGCAATGAGATGTTATTTTCAACTCGAATTTTGTTCTAAATGATTTTATACAGCAATTATCACCAATTGTTAGAAGTTTAATAAAAATACGGTTACTGTAAGCATATCTACAAAATCTAGTAGAGTAAAAAGTAAGGAATATTCATCAGTCGGGTAAAAAGGAAGAGATATTGGACAAATATTTAAAGCAAAAAAAGCATCAAATATTTTGAAGAAAATTAATACATTTTAAACTAGTTTCGTTACAACGGACTAATAACTGTAAACGATTTCAAGGCAAAAACAGAATCTTACCGCATGAAGGTCTAAAATCTCTTGTTTGATGGACAAAAACTGACGTCTTATTAAATTGTTTGCGATAATTAACGGACAGCCGTGAAACGGCCGTGGGAGATTTGTAACAGTTGATGGAAGTGGTACGTGCGACACTTACAAATGCTCACGTCGAGTCATCAATGGAGACCACTTTCAAATCACACATAATTTAAAAAAAGCAATTAGTGCAAGTTGCGTTTGTTGGTGGAATTGGGTTAGGCCTACATCCAGTAGTCAATAGACATAGGTTGATGGTATGGTATGCGGTAAATGTGTAACCCACCTCATAAAAAGTAGCTTACGACTTACCATAACCAGCCCTTTTATCGTCCACGACTGAACATACGCTCATGTACTCGTACATCGTCTTGTGTATGACGGACGTATTGCCTCAAAACACCACGCTGGCCATGTGGGTTGGCGAGACCACTCTCTGAGAGGTTTTGGTGGCGGCTTTGTTATACCTATAGTATCTTAGTCGCTTTTTAAGACACCCACGGGAAGGGGTGGGATGGAATTATTCTAAAGCCGGCCGCCAGACGGCAGCTTACGACTTATGAGCCAACTATAATTCCAAGTTGGCCCTATTAGGGCCAATGATACAAAAGAGAGCAATTAAAGGACAAAGGTCATATAGCTTGATAGGTTAGATCGCCCTGCATTTTAATAAAGAACAAGTAACAGACAATATAAAATACCTTGTCAATAAGCACGGTAAAACACGATCGTTATCAAAAATGTCCACACTTAACGATCACATTCCAGACGCAACAAACATTCCTTTATTCCACAAAATCTAATTACTTAACACGTTTAGATATCATATCACCGACGAATGTTGAACTGAGAAAGTGGCCGGACTAATGAAACTAGCCTTAAGTAATTAAGGCGACGTTCCCCGGAGACGCAGGGAAAAGTTTTATTATGCGCATGTTTTTGTATTTAGGATTTGTAATAACCGCAATTGCACACATGAGATTCATAATTTGAATTTCTGGTTTTTCTGTGTAAAAAATATATTTGAAACTTACAAATAGGCTCAAAACAGCCCCCAATTTTTAAATATTTTTGTTTTTTTTGAAGCTATTTATATCACTTTATCAGTCAAAATTTATGTTGAAATAAAATGTTTTAACAAGACCTAAAGAGTGTACTGATAGTTTCTTAAATTTTACTTAATTGTCGATTTAAGAAAATACATTTGTTTAGCGCTACTTCACGTGAGGATGCGAATGCGAAGAAGTCATATTTCCTGACAAAACTTTTGCTGATGTCTTAATAACTCCTTTTTATAATTCTAAAATAACATTGGTAAGTCAGACGACAAATATCTTTTCTCAAAATGCGTTTTGTAGAGCAGATATAGACAACGCAACAATATATTTCAAGGTAGTCTTCTTTGAGAGAGGTGTAACGAGGCCAGTCGAGCGCGCCTAGCACCTGTTGGATTGCAGCGTGCACTCTCCCCCTCAAAAAATGCCATAGTGCAATGTTTTAAATTTGCCGTAATGTAACTTAAATGCAACTAATCTATTTCATATACTTTCCACTAAAGAATAATAAATCTAACAGCGCTACCCCTTAACAATTTGCTAATATAACATATAAAATTAGTTTTTTTCGTGACATATCATTTGCTGGATCACGTAAGTGCCAAAATACGTCAAGTGATAATGAAAAACGCCACGAGGGCCGCCCTTGTCCGATTACCCAAGCTACATCCATGGTTCTTACGGGACTAACAATAAGGGTTAAAATCGAACGGTTTTTAGGTTCATTGTGGTATTGTTGACTGTACGATTTGTCAGTTCATTATGGAAATAACTAGGCATTCTGCGAATTAACTTTGTTTATGACCTTTACAGCAATTTTATTGTCCTTTACCTAGTTACGAGTAATTTGTTTGGATTAAAATTAACTTTACTGTGAAGGGAATAACGTGTAACACTATCCAATCCTATATCATCCCATCCCGGTGCCCTCATTCTACAGAAGGAGAGAAACGGGACGGGACGGCATGTAACTGGAAGCATTTGATGGCGAACGCTTTGATGATGTGATCGCTAGAATATTCTGTTAGTTTGTATAGTTATATTACAGGGTATTAACAAATAATTAAGTACATACATGAGAAAGTAAGTTGTTTAACATCACACTTGGACACGTGTGAAAGTTCACTTATGCATAATTAGTTATTTGCTTCACATAACGTACGGTATCTGTCCGATTTCACTGGGAAAATTATTAATTACACTGTGTTTTATTAACTTCGAATTATTATTCAAATTTAATTTAAAAAAGGTTATTGTTTTATTATTTTTTAAATAAAATATTGTCTCGCTATAAAAACAAAGTTCGTCTTTGTCACTCGTCACTTATATAGTCACTCGTGCAGAAAGAGCTGTGATAGCTTAAGGACATCTACATCTCGGTGCTCTGGATTGCTATTTCATAGTAAACTATTTTCATACCATTTAGTTTCGCATAAAAATAAAAAGTAAGGTGTGTTTGTCGCATCAAGACAATTCAATTAGAACCCGAATAGATAGCTATTTCAATTAACTTAAGTAATCGATAAACACGTAAGTACCAAATACGTTTGAAACCTCTACGTTTGCGACCCAGCATAGGCATTTTATTAAGTATTTTTTTTATAATTGGCAAATGCGTCACCATTTCCCGTTGTTACCACATCAATCAATTGGTCCTGTCTGTGCATTATTATGATTTATTTTTTAGAAGATAGAATTGATTCACTATTTCATAGTTTAGCCAATGATAGAGCTATACCTGCAGTATATTTTCGGAAATTCAAACATAAGAAAGTCACTGGTAGTCGCTGGATGTAAATAGAGGAAGATCGTGCTTGGTGGTCGGCCTCGAAAAAGATCGCTCAACAGTGGGAAAGTCATAGCTGATGGTATGGTACAAGTATGGTAGTATGGAAGGGTCAAAATATCCATGATTTTGAATACTGAATAATTTCCTCTAGATATTTTTTTGTTTTATAAAAGAACTTTCATGCTCACGCACAAAACGTTGCCGAAGAGCCATGGACCTGTGAAGTACACTATACCTTTATGTATAGGTATATGTTCAGTGGCGATATTGACAAGTCTACTAATTCAGTAGTATTCGTCCCACAAATACTGGCGAAATATAGAAATATATCTACCAACTGACTCATAAATCTAATCGCTTCCTTCCGGACTCTATTTGATATTAATCTCCTTTGATTATCTGAGTGTATTAATACGAGTACACCTCAATGATCAAAGGTTTCGCCATTTATGGAGAACACACATTCTACAGTATATACTTGTGTATACTTGTAGTATAGAACTCCCGCTTCGATGAAAAGGTGTGTATTAATAATAATTTATACGGTGTTTCTTCAAAAGATACGAAATTGAAAGAGGTGTTATGTACAGTGCGGTCTTCAAAATACTTTATATCGCGAACTTGGAAGTTATGGAATGAATTGCCAACTGAGGTGTAGTGTATGTACTTACGTATAACGTATTTGTTTAACCAATGCATCATTAAATAAAGTAGTTTAAATCAGCATTCCTTCGTTTCACTCGACTCCGGAACTGCCGACATCAGAGAGGTTTACCACTAAGCTATGACATGTATTTTTTCAAGAGAACTGTATAAAGCTGTAACGTGATCCTGCAATGTCAAAGGTGTCTATGAGCGATGAAGAGCATTTATCACCATACGGACCATCTGTCTGCCAATTCTTCTATAAAAAGGAGTTCGAATGTGGTCTTTGCTAAGATACCCCGCCTACCTTTGGAGATTAAGAAGTGGATTAGGAAATAGAATTGTAATGGATGGAGGTTAAGGAATTATAACGGGATAAGGAGTTTCATGGAATGAACCAGAAAAAAATAGCTTGTATATCTTTTAATGTGCAGATATAGACTCTCAGATTGCTATGCTATAAAGTCATCAAGTTTATAAAGACGGGTTGAAAAGAATCGATACAGAAGACATTATGGTAATAAGTTTCACGAGTCGTTTTGTTAGCAACGGACGACCACTTAGTGATTATAGCGTGTTGCGTCGACCCCTTGTGAGTTAAGGGTAGGTTTACTATACTTTGAATTTTTATTCTTCTTGATGTGAATAAAGTAAAATACAGATTACACCGTTCAAAAGTGTCCGTACCGAGTATAAATGATAGGTCACTACGCGCTCATATCGCCCATAAAACTTTACATTTCAAAAACCCAAAGACGAATATGTATACGGAAAGCCGAATATTTGAAAAGGAACGTTGATGTTGTGATTTTACAGTCGAAAACGCAAATATGTAATTAGAAATTATACCCTTCTCCCTCTTACGAGTATCTTCTTTTATATTTGTCAAACATTTTTCTATGTATACAGTTTATGCATCAATATATACCGACAAAAATTCTTTGCTGTAGTCAAACTGACAATTCCACGACTTTCCATGAATAGTAACTTAATTTTAAAAGGTAAAAGTCAAATATTCGAATATAACGGAAAAGGGCGCCTTAACAAAGCGTTGTACGGGCGTCGCCCCCTAAAATAGGTCAGTGGTTGCATTTGGTGAAAGAAAATTTATGGGTCTGAAACATGTTACGAAACAATAAATACGGATTATAATGGAGAAGGACCGGGCAAAAAGTATCCAAAACCGACAAACGTAAATTCAACTTTAGTATGTACCTTTAAGAAAGATGTGGATCAGAATCGTGGCAAATGAATATCTGTAGTTTCCGCCTTCCCATATGGAATACAGGGGATACATAATATACATCTATACATAGTATAAAACAAAGTCGCATCCCGCCGTCTGTCCCTCTGCATGTACGCTTAGATCTTTTAAACTACGCAACGGATTTTAATGCGGTTTTTATCAATAGATAGAGTGATTCAAGAGGAAGGTTTATACGTATAGTTTAATATTGTTTTAACGAAACCGAAGCGAAGCGAGGGCTTTTATAATGAAATCATGACACAGCCGTATTTACACAGCATACAGTTCACCAGATGGTAAGTGGATACCGTCGCCCATAGATATCCCCGCGATACATGCCAACATTAGTCCAAAATAACAAATGTTGGCACGCCCCCGGATGCGCTGCCTACCTTTGGAGATATAGGAATGAATTTGGAGGAAGGGTTGGGAAAATAGGGAGGGATAGGATGGGAATGGGCTCTGGCACATCTTACTCACTACCGAAACACGTCCGTACATTAGGGAAATAAGATAAAGTGGGAAATGCAGTACATTTCAAGGTAGTCTTCTGTGAGAGAGGAGTAACGTGGCCAATCGAGCGCACCCAGCGGCTGTTGGATTGCAGCGTGCACTCTCCCCTTGACAAAAAGTTTAGTGTTGTTAACTTATTATTGTTCCTGACATTATCCAGTCAGTTAATATATATATAAAGATTACAATATATATGAAAATTATCTTTATATAGGGTACCTGCATATTATTACTATCTACTGTTTACATAATTTCAAAATAAATCACTTCACAGACACAGGCAGCCATTTTTATTCCATTTTAATACTCTTAGAAAAAATATATGGTATATAACTTCATTTTCAGGAAAAGATTCTCGACAACAATTAGTTTATCTTAACAAACTGAAACATCTCGCATTCTTTCAAGTGGGGTGGATAACAAAAAAAATATAAACTATTTAATATTCACCAGATGATTGAAAGTTATACAATCTTCAGACACGAGTGAACGTGCTATTATTATGAAAAAGTATATATTAAAACCGCCCTTGAGCTGATTCGTTTATATCTTCAAACGGCTGCGATTTCATTCACATGGTATACTAAAATATGCTTTCATTATATATCGATGCGTGGATAATGGAAAATAATAAGCTCTTATAGCGGGTACTGTAGTATAAATTAGTGGAAATATAGAAACAGCTTCAATGGCACGCTTCAATAGAAAAGTTAAATGTCGCTTTTTCTGTACATTTTAGAAAAAATATGGGAACAAACTATTTGATCTGTGAAGTATTTTGATGTTATAATAAATTAGCTTAATAAATATTTAACTTTCTTATAACATTCTACCTGTATTAAAATTATTCTAGTACTTAACAAAATTTGATTAGCTTTTTATCGAGATTGATTTAATTTAATTTCGAGCAGGTTAATAAACAGCGTTGATTATTTGTAAATCTAATCTGCTTACAATTTAATTATTGTACCGAACAAATGATTGATTGATTGATTGATCGATCTATATGTGCAAACGAACCGTACAAAAATGAGAGCGCTTTAAAGCGCTCAAGACAGAAGAGAAGTAGTCAAAGTTGTATACTTTGTTGTATACATTGCATATAACCGTCAGCGTCTGATGCTGGGATCTGATGCATAATGAGATATGGAGTTGCATTCATCACATTATATTACCTGAGAGATAAAATGGGGTGGGAAGTTGGATAACATAAGATTAGATGTTTCTTAACTAAAATCTGAAAATTATAAGATAAAATTAAAATGTTTGATAAAACGCCCGATGGTTAAAAACTCTAATTAAATTACTTTTGTAAAGGTTAAATAAAAAACATAAATAAGTTAAATTAGACGAAGGTTTATCGAACGTAAAAGAAGCAAGAACTTTTGTCACGCGTGACGACGGTGATAAGTTGGTTGTATTAAACTATAGCAGATTATCAATAAGACTGCTGACTGGTTTATATTTTCAATTTAACCGTTTCAAAGGTAATTAAAGTTTTTTAATCGGGGTTTTTATCAAAAAATTTAATTCCAGAAATGCTGTTTTCCGTCATAATGCTAAGAAATGTAACTGTACACAGAAACATACATACCCAGTTGTTCTGCCCTCCTAAGAAGAAAAAGCATAACAAACATTTTCAACGAAAGCATGAGTATATTATATTCGGAAATTAAAAACAAGCAAAGATAATTATCAATTCAAGGAATATTCAACAAAGAGAATATTCGTCTCGTTTTATGGAAAATTCCAAGTTTCTACTTTGATTTTAAATTAATGAAAATTATATGCATTTATTTGTGTCATTTGTGTGCACTTGAGTCTTTTATTTCCAAGGAGGATAGTATTAATATATAGAGGTAAAGAGAAATATATTTATTACTTACTCGATGGTCGAAACTTGGATACATCGTGGCCGCATTTTTCCCTGTTGTACAACAGCTTCTTGCAGACACGCCATGGTCCGAAGTACCCCTGGTCGAAGTTTGGATTCTCCACTACGAACAAAGATAAAGCAAATTATATACTGTTATAGATTTAATTTGATACAAATCGGACTTAATTTCACGAATGTTCTGCTTAATGTAGGAAAGAAATAAAGTCAAATGCGTCAATTAACACTTTATAAGGCACAAGCTACATCATATGTTTTCGTGTGTGGTAGCGGACATTAGGAGGGATATCTTGGCTATCGAGCTACAGACGATCTTATGATATGGCGCTAGAAAGTATTAGCTAATCAGGTGTTCATATGATTAAAAAACCATTTTCAGCTCGTTATCAAATTAATAAATAGACGCGTAAGTGACGCCAAGCGCAATAACAATTTGTTGTAGTACAGCGTTATATTTTCAGTTTAAAACACAGAATATGCACGTTAGATACCTTATGTGAGTTATTTCGGAACCGCAAAAAAAACGTTGCAATTGTTCGAATGTCTGTATGATTTACTTCGGTGTTTATTACACGTTATCCTGTTTTAAATAATTTACAGAGAAATTAAAGTACTATTTTCATAAACCCCCCATTTTTTCTTCGGATTCATAACATTTTACTGATATTTTTTAAATGATGCAAAAAGAAAAATCGATGTTTTTCTCCTATCGTATTCTTCCTGATTACCATACATTGTAATAATAACCTTTTTACAAAGTTTTTATACTGTTAAGGAAGGTCACAGCTTCGATCCTCTTTTATCAAACATTGACGAGTGACGTTATGTTGACTTTTTGTATACTATATATATTATATATATATATAGTATACTATATATTTGTATACTATGTATGTATTTTTGTATACTTTTTGTATACATTGTTAAGTATACTAGAGTATGTTTATCCTTGAACCGATAAGTTAAAATAACGACTTGGAACGTAGGCTAAACGTTAAACGTGGGTACCATGTATGTTTAACGCTTCTTAATTTATCAATTTCATAAATACTTGTGAATTAAGGCAAAATTGGTGAAGAGCATGGCGTGAATGAGTTATCAGTAGTTATCACTTAGCAGTCCACATATTGTCGCGAATTATCGCGAATATTTGACAGTGGTAAGTTATTAATTAAATAAGATAATAAATTATATATTTGGACATAATGTAGATTATACTGGCACAATACTCTATTAACCGTTGTATACTGGTTTCTTTATATTGACAACACTATTCCTTATTCTCTATGAGGTTTACCTTTTGGTACGAAAAGACGGGTTGAGGGTAAGATGGCAGATAAAAGGCGCCAGCGACGTGAGCAAGTGAAAGGGTAGGAACGAAATAAGAACGGGTGCATGGGCTAGCGATGCTCGTGCCTGATAGGCAGTATATTGAAGGTAAACTGGTGAGTGATTTCTTTGTGAATGAGACAAAGATATGCACAATTATACAGTTATGTGAAAGATAATGATGAATTTAGTAATGCCTAGCTGATAATAGAGAGAGCTATTGAGTGCGCGCGTGGCGGTCAAGGGTAGGCTAGAAAGGATGGTGTTGGAGGTCTCCCGAGGACCAGCAGCAGCATAAGGTTCCCAGCGCGGCCGAACCCCGATGTGTCTTGGTTTTTAGAATCATAAGTGCTTAGTAAGAAATTAGGAATGCCTTATCTCCCGATGAACATCATGTACTTTAATTATGAATGTTACTGAATTTTAAGATATTGTACCTAGGCTGAACATAACCCTATAAAAGTACACCTGATGGCGACATATATCGCGAAATGCGCGTTTGTATGGGGTGGGGGTTATCATAGTCCAAAATACTGCATTTATAGCGACTCGGGGTGGTTAGCATAGGAGAAATCACCGGATATTCACACTGGGGGGGAGTTACGCAAAATGATCACTAAGCTCGACTAATTGCGGAAACCCGACCAAAAATCTCGACCAAAATAAAGTTTATGATGAATTTGGGATGGTCATGAGATGTTTTTAAGCCAGGTGGACCGATGAGCTATAGGAAGTCGCGGGAATTGGTTGGATGAGAAGAGCGGACAGGGGAGAGGGGGGGCAGGGTAGCGGGCCTTGGGAGAAAGCTAACGATAATGTGATGCAATCGAATCCAGTAGTGCAGAAATAGGTTGTGATGTTAAAAAGTTTCTATATTTATTTAAACTTTATTGCACAGACAAAATGTACAAAAACCTTATGGCATTCTCTATTAGTCTTTGAGTAAACAGAGAATCAAGAGGGGTGCATCATAAAGTTGGTATTATGCTCGTAAGAATTAGAAAATATATAAAGATAGTACATATACGAGAACTTAACAATACAGGATTTTTGTATAGAAAAAAGGAGGCGGACAAGTATACAGTCCACCTGATGGTAAGTGGATACTGTCGTCCATATATGTCTATGTCCGCAATACATGCCAACATCAGTCCCGAATGACAAGCTGGCGACGACCTTAGTTATATTCGTGCTGATTTTCTGCTATTTCTGAAATTCGACAATTATTTACGGCTCCGGTGAGAAAATTAACAACCTCATTATATGCACGAACTAATAAACTAATAACCACATTGTATTTACAAATTTTAGTAACAATTACACATGATCGATGAGAATGACAGATGATTAATGTAAATGTTATGAGGCTGTTTACATCGAAACGCACGATTCGCACGTTCACACATTTCTAACAGCAAAATATTTGCCTTTTGGGTGGTGACGCGTGCTAAGAAACCAGTTGCCAGTTGCACAATGTAGTGGGCCGAGGGTCAAGTTATACATGGGCCTTAATAAGGTGTATATAAGGACTAGAATTGTGTTGTGGATTATTAATTTGACCTACAAAAACCTATATCTGTCGATGAGCATTGTGATGCAACCTTCGGACCACCATACTCAGTTACCTAACACCTGTTTTCACAAAAACATCATGATGTGTTTGTTTTGTGCTTCTATACCATGGACTATGTCGTCAACATAAGTCGATACTTCTAGAGGAATATGGACATTATTCTTTAGCAGATAAGACACGTGAAATTGGTTTGTCGGAGGCAGTGACTTACAGTAGTCTTATGGGACAAACATTATAGTTTCTATTAGAACCTTTTCACTGACCAATTTGGTTTCATAATCGTAGAAAAATAAGTTACGTATGGCTCAAGGTTTACATAGATCAAGTCATTTAAAAGTTTCATAACTGTTAATATTTTACTTCACTACATTTTGCCCTTTGCTAAATATAGGTAGGGCTTTTCTAGAGCAAGCTAGCCGCGATCTTTTGAGCACGATCTACGCCTTCTACTCCCAAAACTGTTATCAAAAAGATTGTAGAAAATTAGTGTTCTGATTTTATAGAAGTCGTCTTGATTAGCGTTACCATTATCGTATATCATCCCATGGATGTAGCAAAAGGTGACTAAAGGATAACAAAGCCGCTACCACAAGCCATGAGGAACTACACCATCTCTAAAAGAATGGACTCGCAAACCCGCTTGGGCAGCGGTTAAGCCCATACACATCCATGTCCAGCAGTGAATGTTAAAAGGACTGGTTACGGTATATCGGGTCGCCCTTTTGCAAATATCCTCCTGAAATGTGATTTAGAATTATCAAATATAGTTCTGAAAACTTGCGATAAGCATTTTGAATTCCTCATACAAATTGCAGGTTTTTTTTTTGTATAGGAGATCAATAGCTTGCGTTCCAAATGTCTAGCTATTGATGTAAACCACCCCTTAAAAGGATGTGCGCTAATTTGAGGAAACCTGATATATCGGGCATATGCTGACACTATCGGCTGACACTCCTTTAAACAAGGAACTACGAAATAGTCAGTTTTCTTGGCCCAAAAATTGACTTCAATTTTATGATAATATTACGGCAACTCCATTTCCAATGAAATAAAATACACAAAAGGATTTCAAACAAACTGAACCACTTTTTATAATACATTGGGTTTCAAACAATGCCCTTTCAGCCTTTAATAAACCACGACGGTTTCACACGACCTTCTTCTGATCGGAGACGTGCTAAAAGGAGAGCACAGACTTCAAACAGTCACGACTTCCTGACAGTCTAATTTAATTTGTGAAGTATTGCGAATTGAACGTCCCGCTAATTGGGTAACGAGGATTAACTCTCACTGAAGCATTTTGAGAACTTCCTATTCGCTTTCAGACCTACACCTTCCAATAATGTAATCGGGATGTTTGCTCTCGAAGTATTTGCTCATAAATAAAGCATTAGTTATACAACACCAAGATGATGTTAGTGTCATAGCCAGAGAAAAATCTATCAGATTATGTGACAAAGTCATTCTGAAATACAAAAATGAACCGAGGAGAGCACTTCCTGACTATTTCGAAAGATACAAATTCTATCTAATATTCCCAAGATTTATTTAAGTATTGAGCATTCATGTAGAATTAGTATACGCAGTAAAACTCTACTCAGTACGAGATGCAGAGAACAAACCTATTAGAAGATTGTCTAATCGATGATATTTAAGCACATGTCGACGTGGAAGTTGTGGAATTGACCCCGAATAAATATATTCGAGTATAGCGTATCAAAATGCGTAGCGGTCATACGTGGGCGTAAAGTGGTACACGACAATCTGTACTCTTTACATCTTTAAGAACTGGTAATACGAACGAGATTGCAACGGTTTCGGTTAGCAATACTGTAATAATATAACTGTGCCAACAGTTGACACTGCAGTACCTTGGAGATTGCGGTTTGGGATATGAAAGCAGAGTGTGATATGGTACATGCGATGCGATTGTAAATGCCTTAAAGATGGAAGGTTTGAATTATGCCATTTTAATGTGGAGCGTTGAACGGGAAGGAGGTTACATGATAAGGCTCTATTACTATATTAAACTAGCCATTTCCTTTAATCTTCATCCGTTTAGTTTTATTTTAGCCTAACAAAAACCTTGATATATAGCTACAATATTTTCATTTTATTTTCAAACCAGCAAATTCAATCATAGTTATCATCTCATGCTCCGACTAACTACAGAACTGCATTCGGGCAAAAAAATTCGAATATTTAAATGTAACTTCCTAAATAATTATCGCCACAATAGGATTCACGGAGTTCCTTTTGTCAGTCCAGACACATACATAACGACGAACAGAAAAGATTGGTTAGTGTAGGAACAAACATTAGAAACATTATCAACTGAATAAAACTATTGGCCATACTGCTAGAGTCATATTTCTATATGCCTGTTATAATACTACACCATACCGTATCATCAGCCAGTGTTCCACTTTTAGATATAGACCTCTCCTAACGACCGTCCTACACACGATGTTCTGTTCATCTCATCCAGCCACAAGCGGCGACTTTCTTAAAGTCGTCAGTCTACCTGACTGGAGGGTATCCTACACTACGTGTTGATGGCCGCGCAGTCACACAACGTTTTTGATATATTTTTACCTTTTTATGTGTCTATGCTTTTACGGTTATCGTTTTGTTTTACGAGTTCCGTGTCAAGAAGTAAATGGTATAAGGCGTTTCCTTAGTCCTCCGTCCGGCACACTACGTTTCTCCGTGCGTGGTCTCGAGGACCACGAGGACTCGAGGACTCGTCTAACCCATTGGTTATCGGTCTTACATCATAACTCATAACAGTCATAACCGATAACAAATAAAAAACTCAAGTCATAAATATTTGCCCCCCAAAACGCAGCCTCAACAATTTTATCACTTTCTTATTGGTGTTTTGAAATAATCTTAAGAAACCTTACGCAATTACGAATTACATTAACACATCATTAACGATGGTGAATCATGTGTCGTATGTCAATTGGCTATGGACAAATGTTGACTTTTGACCCACTCTCTTTTTACGATAAGCAGGTGATGATAGTAGTGCTTTTTAAAAGGACATGTGCTAAATAATAGTCCGGTCTTTTTACAAAGTAAGAAAGCTCGGTAAGCCTTTGTGCCACGTTTAATTTGAATTTGTGCAACGGTTTTATCAAGAATTAAAAAATAACCTTTTATTGTCAATTGCCATCCATTGTATAACCCGTCTAAGACAAGTCAATGACAGCATATGCTGTCTAAGCTGTCTACTTCAAAGATTATCAGACTATTAACAAATAAAGCCTTGTATCTGGTATGTATAAATTGGGATTCCATATGGATTATACCAATATATGAATTTTGCCAGGAAGGCAGATTAACTCTCAATTGGATAGAAGCCACGGACTAGTGTAGACCGTCTGGTATTATTAAAAGTAAAGCTAACTTATGTTACAAAAATACAGCTTGACAACACAGTTCAGGCACGATTACTTCTTGTAACGTTATCTAGCTAGACGTCACGCTCACGCTCTAACGAGTCCACAGAAAACATTATAACTGACGTAACAGCTAGGTTTATGGTTTCCAGATGTCTATAGGTAATTCCACACACCGCCCTTACCTGGCAGATCAATATAAAAAGTCAAATTAATTAAAAAAATATATGTGAGCGTCCAAGCAAACACCAGATATCGGGTTCTAGTTTTTCAGATATTTATTATCCACATTTTTCTGTGATTGGGTGAAGACATTTTTTGATTTGAATTGTATATTAATCTACAGTCACGTACCTACAATTTCACGCCACGAACAATGAACATCTTTATGGCGTTTCTAACTCGCATATTGTAGATTTTCGCGTTTTTCACATATAGTATCTATTCAAACGGTTCTCAACGCGTATGTTTATCTTATTTATCGTGCAGTGTTTTGGCTCGTTTTGATGGGTTCGCAATTTTGATGTCAAAAGTTAGTGACATGAGCTTGACAGTCTGGTTCGGCAAGATGGGTGTCGTTAGAATTGGTACTAAAAAGGAGTAAATAAATTAAACGTAACAAAACCGTTTTGTCAATTTCCTTCTCAACGTATCGACACGAACTTGAAAGAAATATTACAATTTGTACATAAAAGGTGCAATGCTGCAATTCACGTCGACATATATCAATGTTTGACGTTAAAATAAAAATATAACTATCCATATATCAAAACTACAAATATCGGATTCGGGAAACTTGTGTCTCTGGTTTTTTATTTGATTGCATTATATGAAATGAATAAATTGGTAAATTTGTATTGTTAAACATGTTAAATTTTCATAATATTTCATTCCCTATGTAAAGTTTGATCTGTTTGAGTGCACGCTGCAATCCAACAGCCGCTGGGCTCGACTGGCCACGTTACCCCTCTCTCACAGAAGACTACCTTGAAATGTACTGCATTTCCCACTTTATCTTGTTTCCCTAATGTACGGACGTGTTTAGGTAGTGAGTGAGATGTGCCAGAGCCCATTCCCATCCTATCCCTCCCCATTTTCCCAATCCTTTCTCCAAATCCATTCTTATATCTCCAAAGGTAGGCAGAGCATCCGGGGGCGTGCCAACGTTTGTCATTTTGAACTAATGTTGGCATGTATCGCGGATGTCTATGGGCGACAGTATCCACTTACCATCAGGTGGACTGTATGCTCGTCTGCCGCCTTCTCCCATAAAAAAAACAACTTTAATGTCCAATTTTCTCTAAGACTTGTATATTTTTTAGGACATTATTACTTTTTTAAAGTCATTTATTACCAAATATTATACTATTTTCAGATTAGAAGTTAAGTGATCGCCATGGCCTTAATCAACTTCCTCTTCTACCGGTATATAATGTAAAACATTAATTCGATCCTGTATAGCAAACCGACCACATCCGTTGAAATCATGTTGCACAGGTTCTTACAATTCTCCACATTTCCCCTCGTTCACTTATGGAGAAAATGTGATGAAAAATAACTCATTTTCACATGCGCTCGATTATTCATGCGTTCGAAAGCGATTAGCGAAGTTGTAATGAATTCAAAGTAACTTTGTCCGCCGTTTCTCTGTAGATTCTACTCGTATATCAACTGATGCGTCCCAGACCTCTCCTTGCAATCATGTAAGGTTTATGAGCCACAAACTACTGCGCGGGTCTAATGTGTATTGATGGGTGATACCTATACAGCTTTTCTTTTCGTCCACTGCTGCCACATTGGCATTTTGTCCTGTGTACGAGAGATGTATGGCTTTAAAACGCAAACCCGAAAACCTTTAAGAGACCCTAGATAATGTTGAATACTGCACTAATTAGTAAATGTATTGTGAATAGTCAGTGGTCCGACAATTTAAAGAAATAAAAAAAAAAGAAAGAGTGAAAAATGGTGGCGAACCTTGGGAGACGTCAATATCTAACATTAAAGAGACACCAGCTGTAGGTATGTCATAGTTAGGAAGTTTTAGGAATGTTTTTGTATGATACACCTGGGCTACAAGTTAAGCTTCTCATGTCAAACTGTGATTATATCCATGACCATTAATGTGCTATCAATAATGACTAAAATCGAATATCTTGTTAGTTCTAGACTAAAATCGTTAATGAGAAAATAGCGAAGAAATCGAATCTGTTACGTAACGTTGTCGATAAGACAGCAATTTAAAATGATGAATATTTTAATAGATAGGTAATAAACCTGTAACTCCGCTTCGGTCTTTGCAGTCGTGGTGTAACTGTTAAATTATTGCAGTACTGCACGGAACAATACGTAATAAAAGTCGCAGCGATAAATTTTACGATTCCCCCCAGTTCCCCGTAAACCGATAGCCTAGATATTGGAAATGCTTTTGCTTCTACTATTTGATTATGAAAGGAGTGTTGAACTCGTAGTAAATGGTTGTCAAGGCGTAAAATTAAATGATAAGCCTTTGCTTCAAATCAAATTGAAAAACAAATTACTCATTCAACAGTAGGTATATAGCATTGATCGTTTTCATTCATTCATATATTCGGGGACTGTTTTCTTTATATTTCCTTTTCGAAATAAATAGGTTAGAATGAAATTATTCTATGATCAACAACTTTTTTAAATAATTTTCAGTTATTTGAATATGATTAACCTTTTGGTTAGATTTAGTTAACTTAAAATATATGAATATCCAGTAATGATATCCACTTTTTGCAGACGAATAAAGTAGACCTTGTATTTTTTAATAACTTTGTCTATGGAAGTCACGATATTCGGAAAAGAGCATAGTTATCTATAGTTCATGGAATTCTAATTTGGAAACTGGAGTTAATTACTTATGTCCTAAAGTATTATTTATAATAATGAAAATAATAAATGTGTCTGCCGTCAACTATTGGATATATATATATATATATAGTTGACGGCAGACACATTTATTATTTTCCTTTCGATCAAGAGGCTAACTAATAAGTCCAATAACACTCCTTCAAGAGCTTTCAGTCTTTACGACAATGAAGTTGGAACTTAACGGGAAAGGGCTATTCTAAGAAAGAACATTTATTTTTACCAGTTTATCATTTTTGACATTACTCGAGACTTTAGCTTTCGATCTTCTGCAGAAGTCACGAATCGTTTAAACCACTGAGCCGGGGAGGCGAACAACACTTTCTAATTAAAAGATTAAGTGGCCCAGATTTCCAACTTATCTCTACCATCGGAATTGTATTTTATATCGTCTTATAAAAAGACTATAAAGAATCTATACATATAAAGAGAAATACCCTGACTGAGCGATTCATCCATACCTAGCCCAAACCGCTAAGCTAAGAGCATGACATTTAAACATTATCTTCCTTTTATAACGTGAAGACTTGGAAGGAATTTTTCGAAATTCAACCCCTAAAGCGTTGAAACGGTATGTCAAAATTTGTATGGGAAAAACATAATGGTTCTCAAATATTCTACAAAACAAATAACTAAAGACACGTTTGAGTTACAATTTTTCAAGATTGAGTCTGGGGTTAAAATACAGGTTGTCAATTAGTACTTGAATATCCTAAGGCAATTTAAACCAAGCGAGCGAAACCGCGGGCAACGGCTATTATCATTATGTAGTGCGTTTATATATTTATTTAACTATGCTATGCGTTTAAATAGCAAGACTCAAATAAAAGCATATTCATCAGTGCGGGGTTATGTTGTCAATATGTAACAGTTTTTCAATCTTCGTTAGCTCGAGAGCAGTAACAGTTGCGAACTCAAGCGCAATGACTATTTCGCCAGTGTACCGTAATAAGTTTTTTGCTGTCTGTTGATTACAGTTGTCTGTGATAACAGCGTCATGCATTGACAGTTTTAGCGGCGCGACTAGGCAGCACTGCTGAAGCACCTACGATGCTGAGTAAAATTACGACTAATAAATTTAATATTCTAAATCGAGTCGTGAACGTAAATATAAAATGTGTACAAAACACGAAAGTTTAAAAGTTATACAACTAATAAATCCTACAAAAAATGCACACCCAAATTAAGTAAGGTAATGAAGTAATCATTTCTTGTGGATGTCGTAAGAGGCGCTAAGCCACGATAAAAAAGCCACGGGAGCCGAGGAACTACAACACCTTTGAAAGGGAGGACTCGCCAACCCCCTTGGCCAGCGCAGAATGACGTTTTGAGGCCATACGTCCCTTATGAACAAGTCAATGTGCATGAGGGGGTCCATGTCCAGCAGTGGATACCGAAAGGGCTGATTGCATTGCATGAAGTAATAAAGTAAACGCTTTACACAGTATCCACGATAGATTTAATGCCAAATGTGTTATTATTCTCAAGTTTCTCATGGTTTTAGTTAACAGTGAAGTGTCGAGTTTTTTAAAATAAATTTACAGATTACAGCTACCTATCGCAAAGCATTTCTATACAAATAGTTGGCATGTAGTTCGCCACCTCGAGCAAATTATATAACACATGCCAATTTTCAAGAAGTTTTTGTAAAGAAATATTCAAAATTTGTATAGGTGTACAATTAAATTTCTTTTAGCCGAAAGCAATCAAATCATTAAGAAACGCACATAGCATAATTATCGATTCGGTGGTAAAAGTTTAAAATAAAGATACACAAATTTGCCCGTAATTAAAAACTAATGACAAATTAACCACATTATAATACTGTTACTAGACTTGACACTTCATTTAACATTAATGTCACAGACAATGATCGACGATGTACAAAAACTACGAAAGAAAAAAAGTGTTTAGGACTTCGGAATTGGCATCCCGAGTCGGGGTCGTTGCCTGTCCGTCACAAAAAACGGCATTGTCATGACCATTGATGAAGCCAGATACGCGTTGGCAGACCTCAACCACAGTTACTCTATTGTAAGTTCCACATAACATTGTTTTGCTTGGAACGTTTTTTGAACACCGCATTGTAGTTTTGAGAGTATTTTAAGAAGTCGGTCACCGCCCTTTGGTGTTTATTTACTTTAAAATCAATATAATTTTTCTCCTTACACAATAATGTCGTAACATCATCATTTCCTTGACTTATGATGTATTATTTTAGGAATATTTATTTTAATAAAAAATGTTCTCAGAAATTACAACGACTCCTTAGTGATTTTGTTATTTTAAAGATTCAAATTGATTTGAATTATTATACTCGTCGTTATCGTACGTGAGCACATACAACACATACGAGTACGTGATATAGTATATGAAAGCAAATAACTTTAGTACTGATAAGAAATAATTTAGAATAAAACATGTATCCTCCAAGTAATTTTTAAAACATAGCTATACCAGTTAATTTTAACGGCCCAATTTCATAGGTCAGCAATTATGGTGAGCGTTTAATTTTTAAACTATGGTCATTAATGAATTATTCAGGTAAACGAACCTTTAATACATTTCCAATGTAAATTGTTCGTATACGAACTGTTATGTACAAAGGCCAATTATAGCCTTATGAAAAACATACAGACATACCGTTATTATGTAGGTGTAGATTAATAGTGTATCATTATTTCGAATTAAAATGGTATTGTTATACGGAAGGCTTATTGAAGAGGCATTTAGCTTATCATTTAGTGACGTCACATGTGAAGGACATATAATAACACTGTTGAGTTGGAAGCATTGTATTAAAGCGACTGAAGACGGACGGTGGTCGCCCACCGAGCAACAATGACTGACAATAGAGACGCAATGGTGGTGACTAAATGAAATCGTACTAAAAAGACCAATAGGCAGATCCAGAAAAAGGTGGCTCAACAGCGTTGAAGATTTGAAAGTAATGGGAAATCGTGCAATACAGAAAAGAGAAGTCAGGGACTTGAGCAATGGGAGGAAAATAGTGGAGGAAGCTAAGACACTGAAGTCAAGAAGGACGTGCTACAATATAACAACAGACTTCACGATTCATAGTTAATTCCCTAGTGACACGATTTCAAAACTTCGTAGATTTATCTGAACTGAGACTCAGGTTCAGATAAATATACGATTATCGATCATAGAATCAGTTGAAATTGTGTTTATAAGAACCTTATGCAGTTTGCATAGAGGCTAGTATCCTACCACTTAAGACTAAGCCAAGAACAATCTATTTATCCGGATCTCAGTAAGATAAAACTAAAGAGTTTAACATCACTAAGTATAATTTTCTGGTGAAGAGCATGTTGCCCTTGTCTGGTAAGCTAGGAAGTTCTAGAATGCAAATTTATGCAATGTTGAATTCGTCGTGCAACTTTCTTTTTAATATAAACACAAACTGTGTTTGACATCTTCTTTTTGCCAGCCACCACGTCCATTTATGTGAGATCTGCTGTTTTAATCTTGAGGTGCCATTCCTCCTTAGTGATTGAATGTTGTACAATATATCGTCACATTTTTTACGGCCTCATCTGTCTAATGCAAATCTATCGAGATTTTGTTCAGTCGGCATCTTCGTCATTGTTTCTTATTGAATAAACAATTTTTGTCGCATCTACAATATTTATAACTAAACAGTCTCCAGTGACTTTCTCCATGCCAACAATCTGTAAACTGTTGCGTAAACTTGAAAAACTGCAATAAGGTTTTTATCAAATATTTTTAAATTTCAAACCAGATCCGCCTAACGGAATTTGAGCAATAAATAATGAATTTAGCATTCAGGACTCGGGCCAAACAGTCCATTTATATTCTATAGCAAAAGTTGAATGCACGAAATCTATCCATACTAACAACAGTCTAATCTGTTTGTGTTGTGCAGTCATTTATACAGCACAAGGAAGAATGAAGATAGATTCACGGAGGTGATATTCTATTTGTATTCATTTTCATGAATCTTGAGTCTATTTGTCGCATTTTTTAAAAGATCCGCGTTCGAAATCTGCCAATTCACGACACAAGATGAAAATTTGGACGTGAACTAAAAAGAGCCGTCTTTCTTTGGGTTTAAAATATTGTATGCATGTAGGTATTATTGGCATGTTTTATTGGAGAGCTAACACAGGGATGTAACAAGTATATACTATATTCCCAAGGATGACATCATGCGATCCCGTTCATGATTCTCTGTGTGATTGGCCTGACATTCTATGTACTTTTTTGTAATTACATCTTTTGTAGTTTGTAATTTGGTTCACAATCTAAAAAATATGTAAATTTTTTATGTCAATTAACTCGGAATTATGAGTGAAATCGATAGTTTCGTTTCAGTCTAGAGAAAAATAACAGTATTTAAAGGATGCGAGGTAAGTCGAGTACAGTATTAGTCAATCGAGGGTTCGTAGACGTACAAACTTCTGTGCAGCTCGTCATCAACTTATTCGATAAACGATTAAGCAGCGCCATCCACAAGCATAACGGCTCACGAATATGAACTTTAAGAATCACTATAATAAATCGTTTACGAACACAAAAAAGTCTATAATCGTGCGAATACTCTGGACGATACTTTTATATTTGTAACGTATTAAAACCAACCGACTGCAGATTACCAACCTATTTTGCGTTCTTAGAGGAGTTACCTATATTAACTTTAAAGTTCACATTCGTTGCTCTAACTAAATGAATAGGTTTGTTCTGCAGCGTTATATTTGCGGTTGACGCTACCTAACCGGTTATTGAATTAGTTGATAATGAACTGCAAAGGAGTTTGTATTTATGCGAATCTTCGATTGGGCGATACTGTACTAATGCCTCATGCTTGGTCTCGCCTTTACTGGAAAACCGCTTTAAAATTTACTGTTGCTTATCCCGCTGGCTAACACATAGTTTGTAAATGTAATCACACTGATTAGGTCATTAACTGATAAAGATCTTGATTACTAGCTTTAATGGACCTTGTCTAATCTACTGTTTTGTTTGCTAAGGTTCTCTTAGCAAAAAAGAAGACTAAATTTAGACATTTAAACCCGTGATTTTAAGTCGTCGGTGTGGGACTTTGTGAGACAAGAAGACTGTGTTGGTGGAAGAGGCCTTTTATTATGCTGATCATATACATTCAGCATACCGCATTGTCAATTGGTGGTATACAAAAGCGGCTACCACAAGCACTGCACTAAGGAACTATTACACCACCTCTAAAAGAGTGGACTCGTCTACCCGATTGGCCAGAGTGGCGTTTTAAGGCCATACACCCCTCATGGATGAATGTGCATGCGGAGGCCCCTTGTGCAGTATTGTCACTTATAATGTGCACGAGGCCCATGTCCAGCATTGTCACTTATACCGGCTTAATTTTGTATTAACTGTCACTCGTTCATTATGTTCATAGTTCACTACGAATTTAGAATGGAGTAACCCTGTCCAAAAACAGTACTTGATACGGATGAGCATACCACTACTGACTTGAAAGGGTAGTGGTGAAGAGCTGAGTTGCCGTCGAAAGCAAAATTATATACCATACATCGTATACCACGGGGGTTATTACAGGGTAGTCATAAACGCAAGCAGTCTATGATAGCAACTGCCGTCCAATAATAAAATCAAATCGTCCAATAATATTTATAAATCTATCTAACTTTTTGCAAGTTTGTTTTTTGAAACACTTCGTATCATAATACATTAAGAAAATTATTTATTTTTTGTCATGAGAAAATCTCCTGTAAATTAGATTAAAAATACAAACAAGTCGGATAAAAAGTAGGTCTGTGTAGTTTAAAAAAATAAAATCCAACTCCATAAGCACGAGCACTGTCGCACATCTCCCACAAGTTTTGTCACAAAGGTCTCCGAGGTCAATAACCCGTTTGGCGGGCGCGCCACATTTTAAAATGCAGCGTGGAATTCGGGCAGGGACAACGTCTCTTGTACAGCCTAATCGAACCACAATCTTCCAATTTTTTTTAAAGCAAATTGTAGCAAATTAAAGCAAAGAACCAAGTAAAGCAAAGAACTGTGAAAAATAAAATTTGCGTATAGATATAAATAGCAAGTAAATTCCTTAGCCCATTTACAAACACTGCTATTTGACTTTTTTTACCGGATTTAAGCTTCCGTGGAAATTTCAAATCATGGATAAAAGGACTCATCTTTGTATTAGTTTTATGTTGCAAAACTGGTTAGTTTCCCTATAATTCAACATGAAATACGAGCGACTCCTGCAAAATTGGCTAGATCATGATAGAGTTGCATAATCTATTTTATCTGTTTTATCTAAACAAAAGGGGAGAAACAGTCCAAGCGGCGGCGCTATTCTGTTCCTGTAGCCCCAACAATAGGAGATGATACTGACAACGGAGAAACTGATTGAGGAGACCAGTGAAATGAGAATATTTATAAACTGTTGCAAAATTTGCAATGTCAATTTATTCCTGTGCCTAAGTCTAAGTCTATTTGTTACCCTTACAAAACTATCTTAGGTTATTTAACTTAAATAAAATTAAAACGAGTAAGAAAAATGAACAATACATATTTTTATTTAATTCTTGAACTTGTAACCATAGATTATTCTTAGAATAATATTTAATTTTCTTATCACTCAGATAAAAAATCCTCCTGGTTCGATTGTTTGAAATTTTTATTTAGCCATCGAACTACGAGGACTCACAAATCCTCGTACTTAGATTAATCGAACCATAAGGACTTAAAAATCCTCCAAGTTCAATTGATCGAACTACGCAATCGAACCTCGCGGCCCTAGGGGATAATTCATAATAGCCTTTTCCCTTTTTACGTGGGTAGTTTGGTGTTGATAAACTAGCGAACTAATCATTTATTTCATATACATAATTAATCTCTAACGTTAGAAATTTTCAAAGCAACCGAAGTCACGGTTGAAAGGTAGTGGGAACAATAATAACGGTAGAGTAGATTCACGACATGATGAACATGACTTTAATTCCACTAGAGGTTAACCAGCTGCATTATACTCCAATGTCAGCAGTCAAATGTCAATAGACAAAAACAGTTGAATTACATTCACCCAATGGTTATTTCAATGCAGATTTTTTAAAAAAATAGTCTTTTAGATTCGATTACGGCGATTTCGATTTTTGTGTTATCGATTATTTTCTAAAAAAACGTTACTTAGTTAATAACTATAAGTACAAAGGACTCAAGGGAAATATTTTAAATGCCTAGATATTTTCCTTGTTTTTAAAAGAACCCACATATATGAATCACCATTTTACCATTTTAATGATTTTAACGCGATAATGAATGTTATGCTCCACTTTGTTTAAACTGCCTCAAGATGTTTTTCCACTAAGCTACGATATGGGGTTCTTCAAGAGAGCTGTGAATAGGATTTTGCAAGGTCGGCAGCGCACTCGCATACCCCCTGGTGTTGCAGGTGTCCATGGGCGGCGGTAACACTTACCATCACGTGGGACCGCTTGCTCGTCCGCCCACTAGTCTATATATAAAAAAGAAACAAATAATGGTGAAATCACCTAGGAAACGTATTTATAATAAAATCAGTAGCCTACCTTCTTTTTGTATCGGATCGGATAAGAGAAAAATTAAATTCCCATTTCAAACCAAAATGAGTTATAAAATTACCTCTCAATTTCTCATGACTGGTTGTGACAAGAAATTTTGCAATAGATAACTTGCCGAATCTCGTAATACCGAATGATAATTCTCAAAATATGTCTGTTTTAAACATTTCTTTTTTTAATTATTTTAACCACAACAAAAATAATTATACAATATATGACATGGTAATATCTGCCAAACTGCAGAACAGTTTGTGGGCAGAACCGCTCTCTGCTTAAATTAATTGTAGTGCAGTCTATTGTACAATTAACATGTATTTATGTATATCATGACTATTCATGACAAACTCTGTATTATGTTACAAACTATGTTAATACTTTTGTTTAGATAATAATCTATACTAATATAATAAAGAGAGTGCGAATTTTGTGAGTTTGTGTGTATGTGGAGGGTAATCTCCGGAAACACTGCACCTATTTGAAAAATTCTTTCACCATTTGAAAGGTACATTATTCCAGATGGACATAGCCTATATATTATGTGCAAATTAGATAATGTTATGATGATGTTCGTCATCGAAGTCGGAAAAAAAACTCTTATAAACCGAAGCGAAGCGAGGGCGGGTCGCTAGTGTTATATAAACAATGCTTTATTTTTTAACTGTATTGACTGACCTACTACTGCGGAACCTAGCGGAAATTTAGCGAGATACTTTAGGCCAAGTATCTACTGTGGAGATTCACAGGTATTGAGCAAGTTCTTCAAGATACCTATTGCAAATCTGGATAGAAACAAGACAGGTACTTATTGCTGATATTCAGCATGATGTTAAAATAAAAAGTAAAAATAAATATCTATTGCCAAGTTTGATACAAGACAGACAGACAGATTGGCTAAATTTCTACTTAGAAAATGCATATACACTTTCTATTTTGAACAACAGGGCTTTATATAAGGTTTTTATCGTGTCATCGATAAGACATACAAATCTACCTACGAAGGGGGGAGTGTATCACACTAAGTCTAAATATATTACCTAGCTTTATGAGGGCTGTATATAAAATTGATTTAGTCTCTACGTAAGGTGTATAAGAAAGTACCAGTTACTTTAAGAAATAGTTGAATTGAATGTAAAAGTAATTTCTATACTATCGAATTCGTGACTGGCTTTAACAGATCAATAGTGGAAAATGTTATTTAAAAATAGTGAACGAGAAAATGCAATCGCTAATCTAATCTAACACAGGGCGGTAGAAAGGCGAGGTAACAGTATAGCAGTACCATTGCTCAGGTTGGCCTACATACATTATAGAACAGAAAATCGTAAAGACAGTAGGCCATCATTATACAAATGTTGTAAAGGCGCTATACGCACACAAACGCAGCGATGAACTGACGTCAGGTTCGTAATTAATTTAATGACTTAGAAAACCAACCAACGTCCCAAGTGTTGTCAAGAATAAATAAACTCGACTTTAAAACGACTTTAGAAAAAATAAACCACTTATAGTGAATATACACCACACGTATCTTCAGACTGAGACTCAGACACGGATCAGACTGGTACTTGTGAGTCCTGCGCTAGATCAGTGCTTTTATTCGCGTACGGCACACCATAACAATTTTTTTCACGGATAGAGCCAGTAGGCCATCATTATATAAATGTTGTAAAGGCGCTATACGCACACAAACGCAGCGATGAACTTACGTCAGGTTCGAAATTGATTTAATGACTGGAAAACCAACCACGCGCACGGTACCATGCTTTTACGGTACCACGCGTGGAAAACCAACCATGCTTTTATTCGCGCACGGTACATCACAACATTTTTTTTCAAGGATAGAGCATAAACTGGTGATTCTACAAAATTACGCATAATGCACGACTTTGAATAACTTGTAACTTGAAAATAGCTTTTAATGACGCGAAATTTAACTACTTATTTAGACAAATTTATAAATTTTATCTTGTTATAGTGCTTCTAAAAGTATTTATTTATTTAATAATTTACTGTACACATGAAATAAATAAAAATGAAGAAAAAGAAAAAAATGTACAATAGGAAAGCTTATCTCCTGCGTAGATTTATTCTAATTTAAAATTGAAATTCCAAATCTTGGGAAATTGAAATATAGGTCAAGACAGAAAGACAGGCGTAGCGCGTACGGAAAATATGAGTGCAATAATACAAAATATATACTAATAAATATGTTGTATTTAGTTTTTAAAATATACCAATATACGATAGGTCAACCTAAAAGTTCTTAGAACTTGCTAATGTACAATACGATAGAAAAAAACAAATTCTAATTTTGAAAATTGAACTCTTTGATTGTCAAACGTCATTAAATTTTCAAAGTAATCATTTGTTTTTTTTTATTTTTGGCGACAATTTTAAAATGAAGTGTTTGCGGAAATATGAGTTTAACGGGAGAACATTTTGGTTCAATGTTTTTTTATGACTTCCGTTGCGGTGTAAACCAGAAACAAAGTTATGAAAGATTTAAGTTGAAAAATTCGACAATGATCAATCAGATACTGTTTTTGATATAGGAACAGGTGATGTAAGCTGGATCTACTGCTAGGAGCTTGAAAGTAAGAGGTAATCTGCGCAGTGGGTCTTTCTTTTCGTGGAGTTGCCGACGAAAGTGAAGAAAGGACGGAGTGCTGAAAAGAAGATGATTGCCTCCTTTTTTGGCAGATCGGGTCAATTATCTACTATAACTTTAGAAAATAAAAGAACAGTAACTGCGGACTGATATGCGAACAGCTGCTTGCCTTCTGTTTTGGAAAAAGTCAAAGAACGATGTCCACGAAGCAAAATCACATCCTCCTTCACGACATTCACGGCTTCACGGCAGCTCACTCCGCCAGACACACGAAGCAATTTTTGAGTACTGTACATGTAGAGTTATGGGTCATCCGCCATTCGGTCTCGACCTTGCGCCCTTTGAATTTTATTTATTTCCTAAAATTAAGAATAAATTTAGAGCAATACGTTTTATGAATGCAGAACAGGCAGTAACGGCCTTCCAAACGGCTGTTGTAGAGGCGCCTAAAGCAGGGTGGTGGACTGAATGCTTCATATGATGATCTCATCGTATGAAAAAGTGTATCGATTTTAGCGGAGAATACTTAGGAAAAGCAATAAAACAACTTACATCTTTATATCTTATTTCATTTTTGAGATTCTAAAAACTTTCAGTGGCACCCACGTGAGTCCTGAAACTGGTTATAATATATTACTACTAACTATATTATTTTAGTATCAAAAAACGACATTAACGTAACTTTCTCTCAATATTATGTCAGTACATCAACGGACCCTCGCGTATGTACTTTGTTCAATCATACAAGCCAACGCTACTGATCATTTTTTCGAGCCTGTGGTAACTAAAAGTCGCGGAATTATGAACTAATTTGAAGAATCGTCCTCGAACATTCCATGTGATCGTAAACTTACTGTCATTTCAGTTATTCATAGCCGTCTGAGTTATCACTAATAGTTTCTGTTAACTATAAATTAGCCTATGTGTGAGAGCCGTATTTCAAGCAACTTTATGAAGATGACCTACTGTGCTTCAATGCATTGAGATTGCAGCCTGCGGTGCGCAACTTCCGTTGATATGGGATCCGGTTTTTTATGCTTTAGTTTTATCTTTGTTCTACCTTATAAGCCCTTTTTGTTTCCCGTTATGTTATCTAAGCTTTCAGAATTTTTGTAGCTTCATCCAATTTTTCTATACTTTCCTGTAAACAGTAATAAAATAACCTAAGGGTATCTATTCTCGACACATATAAAGTTTTAAATTCGAACTAGGCCTGTACCACTGTATTTCTACGTCATTACGGATTTTGAATTATAACTTGCTAAGTGGTGAAGGAAGTGGTGACGGAAAAATGGATGGAAACACGAAAATTGAAAAAGAATATGTAGTACGTAACGGGTCTTTCAAAAGGGACGCTCGATTTTAAAACCCTATTGCGGCCAAGTTCAAAAAGATATATGTGTAATATTTGATAGTAATGTTTATAGAGCTTCACCATTTAATCGTGGAAAATTACACGATTCAACAACGAGTGGAAATCATTAAACTTTTCTATCAAAATGTCTGTTCAGTTCGTGGAACGTTCAGTGCGTTACGTGGGTAGGTATCGGGTGAAGATAACCGATTATTTGTGGCTTCGGGTAGGTGATATGGACATTAGCCATATGCGGTTTCAACAAAACGGTACCACGTGCGCATGTAACAATGGACATTCTGCAGGAGAAGGTCGCGGGCTCCATTATCTCGCGAGGCGGCGACATCAACTGGCCACCGAGATCGTGTGATCTAACGCCCTTAGACTTCTTCTCGTGGCGTTACGCTAAATCCTAGGTGTTTGCAAATCAACCGCTAATAATCGATGCCTTTACCCGCGTCATTAATGAAATCGAGTCCGATTTATTTGATAGTCACCGAAAATTGGACCTCCAGAATGCGTGCCACTCAACGTAGCCGTGGCGGCTATTTACCGGGTATCATATTCCATAATTTATGCTATCGATTGTCCTTCCAAATAAAAAAAATATATAGCGGTATCGATTATACAACTTATTTTATTTATATTTAAAACTAGCCTACTTATTGAAAGACCCTTTATAATCACGTGTAACATCACTGATTCAAATAGCAAGCAGATAGTTTGTTTTCAAAATGTCCTGTTGAACCATTGCATAGATAGAGGTTAGTTTCGTTGGAACTACTCAATCTAAAACTCTGATAAATGGATATATATCAAATTGTTTTTGGTTTAGACTTGGTTCTTGACTTAAGAGTTGTCGGAAATTAGTCTTTATCCATATGATGCTACGAAATAAGACTTGGATTAATTCTAAGAGCGAGAATTGTCTATTTATTGGGGCCTAAGAGCATTCTGACTTTGATTTTGTTAGATCGAGTGATTCAAACCTAACCTCTAGTTGGACCACATGAGGTCCTACAAAATAAGACTAACTAGATCGTGAAGGCGACTATTTATTTGGGCCTAAGTCGACATCTAAGTCTTAGAAAAATAAGTAACAATGGTCTCAGAAAAGTTTGTTTACGGTCTTAAGTACTTATGTAAGATGTATATGAATATATAGAATACTAATTAAATTATATGAAGAAGTAAAGGCTAAGCAGAACAGGGCTCTTGTCAACCAAGTGCAGCCATAGAGATAAAGTGTCAATAGGAAAATATAATATATCCAAGATTTATTGTCGTATTGGGTTAGTCGCTACAAATGAAAATGTACTTACAATAATATGTCTGCACCGTAAGGGAGAGGTCAGAATCATCTGAAAAATCATTATTGCCTATTTGGTATGCTTTATACAAGATCAGGCAATAGGCAGTGCAGATATTATATCAAATTAATATTTACATGCACAAAATTCAGATCTGTAAAATGGAAGTTTACATGTAAATATGAAAATGCAGACCGAAGTTTTAAACACATGTTTTAAATTTCCAGTCAAGATTGTTAATTATGCAATAGTTAATAACACAGTTGTTCTATTATTATAATAAAATATTAATAGTACATACCATTATTCATGTTATTTGATTAGAAAGTAATCTCAAGGAGTTATGTTATTAACTTGTATACTGCTATAGTCTGGCAAAAGAAAGTTGAGACTGGAAAATAAAAAAGCGCAATAATTTAAAAAAAAAATAAGGCCTCTTCAGATATAAGTGACATTCGCTGCCGCCTGCGGTAGCGATATTATGACGTTGATACGCGATCATTCATTCGTTAAGACAGGCGATATCCGGTAACCGCTACTATAACGCAACGGCGGCGATATAACGCGATATAGCGCGTATAGCGGCGGCCTAGAGCCAGTGTTAACAATACCCCTTACAATTAGCCAAGCGGTAACACGCGTGTCTGGGCGATATTCACTCCTGGTTTTCATTTTTGACATTTTGTTATTTTTACCCTGGAGGTCAAAAATGACATGTTTTATATAAAAAATAATGACAATAGATTGCATTAATATAAGTATTAAATAAGATTATTGTATTTTTTTTCGTTCTTATGACATTAATACTATGTAAATATTGTACGCCTGATATGGATAACAACTGTGTTGCAGTTTACAATAAATATATTGTTTCTAATCCTGTCTAATTCGCGCGAGTTGCGGTACTCGTACAAAGTACCCGATGGGATATCGCCTGCTATAGATAGACATTATCGTTACCGCAGCTAGGCGGCAGCGAATATTGCTTATACTTGAATAGGTTATAACTAAAAAAAAGTTGGAAAAACAATTTTAATACTTGAATTCAATAATAAAATTAACCCAACATTAAATTCAAGTATCAAAATTATTTTTGGAACTTTTTTTAGTTATAATAATCTATTAAATTTTCTTGAATTTACTGCGCCTTTTGAGTTTCAATTTTCATTTGGCAGACTACCCGATCCATTAATTTTATACTGCATTGACATTAAAAAAAAGTCATGTCTTCCGTCCAGTGTAGCATATGACAACGTTAGTTGGTCAATAGAGGAATGCTCCCTCTTATAAATGGCCAATAGGTGTAATCACGAAACTGATAGGTAGTGATTTTACGTCACTTTTTTCTTAACTTGAACAGAGTATACATATTAGGGTGAATTTAAAACGCTGTAAAAATGCTCTTCTTGACAACCTAATTCATACCGCACCTCTTTCTGTATTATGATGACGATAGAAAAAGATGCACTGTAATTTGATTGTCAAAGAGTGACGATAAATGCATGTTTTGGAAGTCAGCCTAAGGCTTTCCTCCAAGTGGAATTTGATAAGCTAATTACAGTGAAATCTTTCTCGTAATACAATAAAGAGACAGCATATGACAAATAGCAATTTTAGTATCTTTTAGAATAGAGACTAAAATGCACATTGCTAAGTCGAAGACAGAGAAAAATATGGGAAAAATAAAAAAGTACGTACCCTAGTTATGTAAAGTCTAATTTGACCTCTTCTACATTAGTAAAAGTGTGAATGGCCAATTAAATTAGTCATAGCATAGAACTAAGCTGTAAAAAAGGGACCTCTAATTACTTATTATATAGCTATCTAGCTAGGTTGTATAAAGGTCTTAATATGTTTATAATCAAACATACAACCGAGCTATAGAGACACAAGATAAGTGGTGCATCTGCAGCCCGCTCTTAGTACAATCCCTGTGTTACCTCACCTCATACTCCTGCAACCACGCAGGTGAAGACTTATCTTCATTGGCTATAGACAAACAAGATAAGTAAGTCTGACTTAAGCAACCCAGGGTTAGAGTTAGCTATGTGATTCCCTGAGATTCAGGAATTAATGCACTTCTTTGATCTATGATGGGACTACCGCTGTACTTAGTGAAACTATGTGATTGATTATGTGTAATATTATTTTAAATGCTGATAGAGTATAGTATAATCATACTTACAACTGTAGAAGTATCCCCAAGTAGGCAGGCCGACAGAAATGGCACCTACAACAAAGCAGATGAAGCCAAGTGCGATGACGGCTATGGAATACAGAGCCTTGCCATTGGCCATGTCTACATGACTCAGCCAAGCTCACGGAACTTTTTAGATGGCATCAGGAACATCTGTGTGGTGGCCGGTGAAGTGATTGGCACATCTGTGGAAAATAAACTGGATTTAAACATAAAATAATAAATTTTGGAATAAGTTCAAAGATACTTCAATGAAACAGCCAATAACATCCCACTGCAGGGCACAAGCCTGCAATTCCTAGCAGGCCCTAGTAAAATCACAAGGGGGGTTTCGGGCCATAATACACCACAAGGGGCCTAGTGCAGATATTTTTTTATTTCTCGAGCATGCAAGTTTCCTCACTATGTTTTCCCTCACAGCCAAGCTACTGATAATTCTTTAAAAAATCCGTACTTCAGTAGATACTCACTAGTATGGGCTGAGGATTAAAACTCAGGATAACACAAATGTGGATCGAGTATAGATCTCTCAGCTATCAGCACTCTTATGAAGATACTTAATGACCTAAATTTTATTCTGTTCTGGGTTTGTAACAATACTGGGTTTCAAGTAATTCCTAAGAACCACAACTGGCCGCTAATACAAACCTAAATTAAAAATTTGCTCCAAATGTGAAATGCTTCCACTTTGACTCATTGATTTGAAGGATGTGCTTATACAACTCTGCTAAAGCCTTCAGTATCAATATTTGTGAATATTCCACTATTAAATATTTGCACATAAAACTCAACTAGTTCCATCCTACTACAAATATTAAAAAAATAAATTATAATAGTTTCATAAGTATTTATTGTTTCAGTGAGTTTTATTATTATGTATATGTTTATACTAATAATTTGCTAAAATAAGGACTGGCTGGTATTCTTACATGAAGAACCTCTATCACCTGAGCTAACATCGCCAGCCCAGAGATGAAAACCAACTACCTAAAAGCTAAAAAATATACAAAAAAAACATTAAAACTACTACATATGTATATTAAAAAATATGTGTTTTTTAAAATATAATCATTTATACTTATTTATACCAATATACCAAGTTGTAAGTAAATATACCAAGGAATGTGCAGCAACTCATATAAACCAGTAATGGTTTCCGAACGCTTAGAAATTATATTATGTAAATCCTTAAAATTATATTTGGAAGTTTAGGTAATGATTTATTGCTTAAATCTTACTTAACAGTTTGTTTACAATTTTACTATGAATTAGCAAGTGGACATGAGTTGTACTGTTGTTGTACAATATACATATTGGTACACTGTTTATGAAGTTCAAACTGCAAACCGGTCTTATACCAGTGATTATACACAAAGGAATGTGGAATCAAAACATTTACTCAAAAAACAAGGATACCGTCGCACAGTGTTGTCAAATCCAGTCATAAACTACAACATTCCAATTGAAATCTTACTGGAAATTGTCAACAAAAAATGTACAATGTAACAATGAAAGCACATAGCGTATCTAAGCTACAATTACAGTTATTTTCATGTTACTTTTACTCACGTTTGCCTTCGAACTCGTCTCAAGAATTCGTCACACAACGATCACTCAAGTATGCAAAGACAATTGATTCAAAGATGAAATTCGCAGTCTATAAACATCTCTTTTTCACACGCTAGAACACACAATAAAACACCTGTTTTCACGTGAGTGCACACAAATTCACTCACAATTCAAAATTCGAATATGCGACACACCTATATCACTGTAAACATAGCAAAATGTACCGCAACTACACTATAACAGTTCATTCACTATTGACAGTAAAACAATCGGGTAACTATATCAAAAAGCTATACAGATTTTAATCGGCGAGAAAAAACACGATTAAAATAAATTCTAATGCACAGCTCAACGCGTTTACGTTATGCAGTACGAGTGGTGTTCGGTAAATAAACTGGTTTTTTGATTTGGGTTGAGCGGGCTACGTTGCTACGGAAACTTAAAGCTTCCGAATAAAATGCTTGTTGGCTCACTTACACATACTATGGATGTACTAGTTAGAGAGGGATAGAAATAGCAAATACTCAAATGTGCCCCTTCCCTAAGCGATATGACAAAACAGATATCGTCTAAAAATGAAGAAACTTACAGTTATTTTTTTGGGTATTATTATTAAACATATTTTCAGGAATTTAAAGGTGTTTTAGTAACAGAGAAGAAATTTCTTTTAAAGTAATATAATTTTTTTTCTACTATTTCTGAACGACACATTCTGAACGTCATACGTCAGAAACGTTCCGTTTTACGTAGTACTTACTAATATTTTTTGCATAGGCCTAATTCGAAACAATTAAAACGTTCTAATAACTATTTAAAGAATTGTAATATTTACGTTAATATCTTTATGTTTATGTAATAATACCTTCTGTTATGTTTAAATAAATATGTATCTTGCGTCAATCACGGGAATGAGTTAATTACTAAAACACATTGGTTCTCTAAATATTAATTAAATGAACATCACGATGGGTCTACAGAAGATTAAATGTATGAGATTTTGGCGGAACTCGAGAAGTGAAATTAAGTTTTTGTTTGATTACTTTGTGTATTGTGCATTTTGTAATATAATAATGATTGTTTATTAAACTTTAAATTATTTTTTGTGGTATGATACCCAAATAAAAGCATAGGATTGCATTTTTCGTTCACGTGCAAATAAAAGCTAAGGAGTCCACTTTTGTCCTCAGTAAACCTACTATCACTTTACTGAGCGACTCCAAACTTACTTCGACGGGACTCTGGACTGGTCAATGACAAAATACGTTTTAGACTTTAAAATTATTTATTGCCAAGAAAACTTGACACTGGCTGGAAAAAAAAAGACTAATAATTGTGTTCACTGCTACAAAATGTTACAATGGTTCTGAATTGAGCACAAATACATTGGACAACACTATAGCATGGTATTCAATTTGCACAATACGTTTATAAAGTGCAATCGTACAATAATAAAATTAGCCTAGCATTGAATTCAATTAACAAAATTATTGGTCCAACTATTTTTATTAATAACCAATTTTTTTTACTTGCCCCGTTTTTCTTGTCTCATCTTTATCTCGCGACTCTATCTATTCAATAGCTCGAAAACTGTTGAACAAATTTTATCAACATCATTTATCGCAGTTCCGGCTTTTATAGAAATTTATTTTAAAAATCCTGCAATATGAACAATATTCTTTTAATAAAAGTTAAAGTTATAATTGGGGGGTGTAAACGGATGACGTTGTATGTACTTGTTGTAAATTGCCTTTTATAAATCTAAGTAAAATATATCTTTTACATAAATTTAATAAAATGCTATATCTAACTGAAAAATTTAACCACATGTATTTACTCGTTAGTAAAGTCATCGACATAACTTACAAAATCTACATAGGTACTGAAATGGCAATGTACAAGTGATGGCTGCCGAAGGACCGACAACCGATGGGGTAGAGGAGTACATGAATGAAGTATGAAACACAGTATAGGATGCATTTTGTATAGACCGTGGACAAACGTCTCGGTAGTCGATAGGGTTCTTCAAGAGAGCTGTGAATAGGATTTTGCAAGGTCGGCGGCGCGCCCGCATACCCCCTGGTGTTGCAGGTGTCAATGGGCGGCGGTAACACTTACCATCACGTGGGACCGCTTGCTCGTCCGCCCACTAGTATTTATATTTAAAAAAAAGACGCCTTCTGGTTGAAAAGAATAGACAATCTTGTGCAGTAGCGAGCTTTAGGCCTTTATACATATAGCAGTGAAGAGGCTAATGCTCTGGGCATAATTAGCATGGGCTAATGCTAATGCATGGCATGTATGGTATTTATTAAAATATCTCTAAATCGTAGATCAGATATTATATCTGTAACAGGTTAATTTGTACATGGATTGTGCAAATGTACAAACTGTGCACCGTATAACCGCATTATACTAATTAGGGGCTGGTTTTGGATACATTACTTTGGATACTTGTTGCCAATGGTAGGTACCTATTAACTCCTTGCCCTAGCGAGGTCAATATCTATTTTATGCCTCGTACTATACTAATAATAAATCATAGGTAAAAACTTAAAAAATAAAATAGGTCACTGACACAACGTAAATAAGTATGCAATTGTCAGAGTAATAAAAATTAGCCGTGTAGTTTGAAGTTATTTCTTATTTCACTTGTTTTACTGTTCATTGACTTCCAAACATGTTTAATTTGGTCGTGCAATACCTACTTTTCGTCGGTGTATATGCTATTTTTAAACTGATGAACTGAATTTCACTCTACCAAGAATCTTAGTAAAGTATCATTCGTTTCTGACTTGTAAGCGTCTAAATTATTAGTCCATCTAAATAATATCTTGATATTCCAAAAGTAGAAAGTAAAATTAACAAAATAATATACGTAAGATGTGGTGCTCTCAAAGGGAAAATGTATCTTTTTGTTTTAACAAAAGTTTCCTTATAATTACTACATGTTTACTTTCGTCCACGTGTAAGTATTTTATTTTATTTGTGATATGGCACGTCCAAATTAATATTTGTTTTATTAGCATTTTAATTCTTTCAAAACAAAATTAAAAAAGTTTTGTCTTTATTTTTAGTTGCCTTACCGCCTACGGATAAAGTAGTAAGTGTTAAGTGTTTTCAGCTATCTTTAGTTGCATTATTGCAATTATAAATAATTGTCGATTTTTTAACTATCTCGGGTATTTAAAAAAAAAATGATTTTATATTTTTTCTGTGATTTATTAAATAACTAATAAAGTGTATTATTTAATTATAGCCAGAAACTTTGGATTGTGGAGAAGATGGTGATTGCCCGTCTTCACCTGTCGATTGTCAAGATAAGTGTGGATGTGATAAGTCTGGGTACGTATCGCTTTCTGTCGCTTCTCTTCTGTCTTCTAAGAAGCCTACGTCATATGATAGAGGGTTATAGAAAAATATGAGGAATTTTATTGGATAATTTTCATACATAAAAATATACAATTTAGTGCTATGAATTTTGAAAGTACTTATACGGACATAAATGAATTTGCTGAAAGTCAATATTATTTATCTATCTGGAACAAATTTTATCACTTTTGTAAAAATCTTAAAAACTTTTTCTTTTTTAAAAAATAACATTCTTATTTTTGTCTGATTTGAATATCAGACAAATTGTCGTAGAGCAAAAATTGTTTGATATACTAACCTCATTTCGGAATTTAATTTAATTTCTCTTCAAACATTCCTGGCTCTTTTCATACGAAAACGTTAATTGTAATCTAGTCCGCCTTTTATTTTACTCCAAACTGTACTGAAGATACGTTATTTTTTCAGGCTTTACCACTACAACTCGAACACGGACGAATGCATTGTAAATTTAAAAAATCTCATGTTAATTATGATAGAAAAATATAACTCCCAAGGTAAGATTTACGCAAATTACAAAAATAAGATTTTCTAAAAAAAAAACGCATCTCTTAAATGCTGAACTTTTCACAGATTACGATTTCAAAGTTGAAGAGAAACTGGCAAGTATGTCCAAAGAAAAACAGTCAAGTATTGCACAGTTCTGTTCCATTACCTATTTGAAATATAATAATTATTTTTACCTACAAAAAATGAGAACTTCAGAGAAATTAATGTTTAAAAATTTACCAACCGTTTGTTGTTGTTTATAACTTTTTTTACTTATTATTATTGTTTTAACAAAAAAAGACCCATTTCCACTACCTATAGGTACCCATTTACATTTTCGATCATCATTTTATATGCCTCCTATTTACCAAATAAATACCATAGAACTAAATACATGCATCTTTGGCTCAAATTCGGCAGAAAGTAACAGTGATGCGCGCGGTTAGCCACACTGGGTCCCTGTGTCGTGGGTCCAGAGACTCATATAAAGAGGCACACCACCCAGACCGGAATAAACATTTGTCTTTAAACAAATCAATGTCCGACCGGAATCAAACCCGGGACCTTTTATGTAGCAGTAAGGCGTACTATCAACTGTACTGATATTTCGTTAATAAAGAATATTTGGCTTAATTAAATTTTTGTTTGCTACCAAATTAGTTTCATTCATCATCATCATGTGTATAACTGAACAAATGATGACGATGAATGAAACTTGAAGTAAATTTATCAAGAGGCTTTCAGTTAACCCTCAAAATTTATATTCAACTACTCAAGCTGTTATATGGCATTATTGTACTTTTTGCCGCCTTCAAATGTTGGAGAACTATCGACAGCTGCATATGTACCTATATTTACTGGTAAAATGTCTATGGTATTGTATCTTGTATTGATTTTACATCTGGTTGCTCATATTACGAAAATAACATTTTTTTTTTCATTTTATTAATGAGACCTATATTTTTTTCAGAAAAAATAAGCAAAGAAGCAGACACAGTCTTTCAAGGGATATTAATATCCGTTATTTTATTTGTTGGGTGCGCCTGCGTATGTGTATTGGGTGCCTGTTTTTACTGTTTCCGTATACATTATACGTAAGTAAAGGTTTTCTATAAATTAGGTAATCATTAGTAATCAATGACATAAAATACTATAATTGACTAAAATAATATTTCATGGGAGTAGTTACCTACCTTAGAGTAGTTTACATTTACCTTAGAGTAGTTAAAGCGGTAACAAAGGGGTTATAAATTAGAAAGTGGTATAATTTCCTTACTTATCCTATAATAAATTAACAAACAGTAAGATAAAATTATCACATGGTCGTTGATGCATCCAAACATGACGCAAAAAAGCGGCAAATTAAAGTAATGAGTTATTAACACTTATTAATCTTATTATAGTCAAGGCAAAAATTTTAAAACTCATGATTTTCTCTAAGTCTGCTAAATTATCCCGTAGCTGAGCTATACCTTAGGTAGGTACCTAACCATAATCACTTTCAACAATTTGTACATGTAGGTACTTACATGGAGTGCCAGCGACTCTGGTCGAGTCAACTTGTGATTCCCGTAGGAACTGCATAATGTATCTGAATAAAAAGTGCTCTAAATGTTAACCCAGCATATAAGTTATTATAACTATGCTACGTTTCAATAAACTTCGTCCAGCGGTTTATGCGTGGTCTTCAGAAAGACAGACAGACAAAAATTCTAAAAGTACGTAAAGTACACCACTCTACGAACGGTACAGAGTCCAAAATCACCATTTTTAGAATGTTTGGCTGTCTGTATGTATGAACGCGCACCACGTAAAAACTACTGAACGGATTTTAATGAAACGTTATAGCTTATAGCTTATGTACCGGTTTAAGATTCAGGTTACTTTTTATCCAGATCGATCATAAAGTTCCCGCGGGATTGAAGTCGCTGGCACCGCTGGTCAATAAATACATATATGTACATACTATAATGTAAGTGTAAAATGTCGTGTAAAGAATTCCGAATAGTTGTATCTCGTTTCAGTATATTATGCCATACGACTGATAAATAATCGACGGGGGAGACGAGTCCTCAAACGGAGACCAAGTACCGGAAAACGTAGCTTGGGATATCCTCCGGCTAGGTAGACTGACGACTTGAAAAAAGTCGTCAGTCGTCATTAATGGCTTGATGAGAGGAGCAGAAAACAGTGTATGGTGACGCTCCGTTGGACAGACATCTAGCAGTGGAGAGACACAGACTGATATGGTGGTATTGTAACACGATTAAATTGCTATACCTTGGGCAAAGCGACCGTGTTCTAATACGAAAAAAAAAAGTCTTTCATTGCTTATTAATTTTTTCAGAGATTACAGACTCAGGAAAGAGGTAAAAGGACTAGCCAAGCATTTAGGAAAAGATCATCGTATAAAGAAACCGAAAGTGAAAAAACTACTGACACCCGCTGAGCAGAATTGCAATGTCTTAATTGAAGATGGGATTTTTATTGTTTAACGTGCTGAAAATAATAACTTGTAAAGAAACGGATACTCATTTGTACACAGTAAAATAAAAATAAATAGTTTGATGCCTTGCTAAAAATATTCAATTCATCTGTTTACCTTGCAACCTCGTCAAAGTATGGCCGTTATGTCATGTTGTGACGAAATACAGCAACTTCTGAATTTTCCTTTGCGACTTTGCTTTTCGTTTTAAAGGTTCATAATGTGAGTTTAGCAAATGTTTAACAGTTCAAACTTGTACCAATTTATTTAGTAAAATATTAATGGTCTTTCATAATACTTGTTCATCATTACATAGTGTAAATATGGTCCCTAAAATAAATGTACCTAGGTACCTTCGCGAGAAAATTAAAACTATTCAAACGATTTTGATACAGTAATGCAATTTATAGGGACGGTAATTTTGAGAATAATATTCATCCTGCAGTTTTCTAAGATACTGTATGTAATTCAGAGTGCGTTCATCTAAATTGAAACTTGAGTTTTGTGTGCCGTAACATGATATCATCAATCGCGATCTTCACTGCTACTTGGTTCTTATTTTTTGTGCTATTCTAGCCTTACCCTCATGCAAGTAAATTTTATAGATAAACTTATGTCGTGTAAATAAACTAATAATATTTAAGGTAAACGCACTTAATCAAATATCAGACACTTATAAATTTGGAACTAAGGAGAAAATCAATACAAGCGCAAAAACTAGTTTATTTATTAAAAAACAAATTGTACAATAGTTTTGAGATGATCTCTAACTGAGGTTATATTTTTTCTTTACCATGAAGCTTTTATAACCTACCTTTTATTTCTGCAAATGAAAAATCAGGGTTTTGTATGAAATAATTAATCACCATAAATGCGTTTATTTTCGGTAGATCATCTGATTATCCTTGGACAAAACCCGCCTCGATCATTGTTAAAGATGTTTGCAGTATTTTATTTTGTAAATATTATTTTCGATTTAGGGTAATCTTGAAAAATAAATGAGGAAATTACTGTCACAATTACAAATTCTAATATAACGATTATATCCATGACTCAAAGCAACCATAATTGGCAATTAGCCTTGTTAATTGCTTTGAGACCCATGGTATCCATCTTACGTTACGTTTTCGTATTTGAATTTCATATCTGGACAGCAAAAATTACGCAATCTCGCCTGTTGCAAATTGTCTGCAAGAAAGGTAATCCTTCGATTGCTCGTTTCGTTCAGTAAACGAAATTTTGAATTAAAATAATTTGTTAAACCAAAATCAAGAGGTCTTTTCATACTACGATATGGGGTTCTTCAAGAGAGCTGTGAATAGGATTTTGCAAGGTCGGCGGCGCGCCCGTATAACCCCTGGTGTTGCAGGTGTCCATGGGCGGCGGTAACACTTACTATCACGTGGGACCGCTTGCTCGTCTGCCCACTAGTACATAAAAAAAAAAAAAAAAAAAAATACCAGCCATTAAGTTTTATTATACTAAACTTGCAAATAATGCAATAAAAATTCGTTTTTTTAACACTATGTGCATATTACTTTTTATGTGATTAAAATATGAATAACGCTTGTAAATGTTTAGTGAAACAAAATTTAGCATCTATTTGCATTTTTATTATTTTTGGGCAACCAGCTATCAAGCGATTTATAGTGCTTTTATTTGTAGTATGTTCATTTATGAACGATGAACGACGGACGTCATCGATTCAATAATGGACGAATGAGAGAACAGAAGTTATCGTTCTTGTTTTCTATTGGCTTAGAAGCTAGTAATAGTAAATATTATGACGTTTGACATCAATCATAAACATTGCGTATTTTTATCAACGAAATAAACTTCAATAATAGTGAAACAACAAAGTATTTACATACGAAAGTGTAGTCCATTATTTTATTACATTTTACTGTAAGTAGATACTCATTTCTATTAATTTTTAAATATTTCATCAATGTTTAACGAGTATGTATATGGTGATTCCTTTAACTAATTTGAGCTTTTTTAATTTGAATATTTTAAAGCAAATGCGACGTTATAATCTGTTTTTTAATTAGAACACTAAAGAAGGACATTATATGTTAAAATACTATATACAAGCGGTAGAAATATGTTGCATATAATATTAATATAATTTAGTTTTCTAGGGTGCCAGATGTGTTGAAAAAAACCGCACAGGAGATACAAAAGAATTATTTTTATTTAAGTGTTTTGAAAAATCACAAATTATAATAAACTAGCTGACCCGACAGACGTTGCCCCGTCCAAATTTCAATAATACAATAATTTCAAGTTCATACAAAAATCTCAACAGAATGAACAGCAATTAACAAAACAAAGTGACAAACAAGTAAGAATAAAAAAAATATGTGTACTCAAACAAAGGCTTGCTCTTTTCCGGAAGAATTCTTATTGTATGGCAATTCATTTTTGTAACAAATTATTAAACATTCTAAGAATTAAATATTAACTTATTTAGAAATTGTTTTTTTAAATGGCTTCTTCATTAGTGCTATTATAGTATAAATTAATTTCTGAATGAAAAATTGCATGCTATATACTATAAATTATACTATAAACATACATTTATACTATAAATAAAGTTTTTAGTATTCTTGTGCTATCCAGACATTCTAATTGAGATCTAAATTACCACATATTGACCTAAAGCAGACAGATTTTATAGTTATTATTATTTTATTTGCCAATTATAATTATTTGACATTATACTTATTTAGTATTGTAATTATTTGACATTGTAACTATTTGGCATTAAGCTGGTATTTTTTTAATATAATTTGTAATCAATAACAGACATCAACATTGAGGTACTATATTCGATTTTTTTGTTTCAATGTTTATTATTTTGTTCAAGATGAATATGCAACTAATGTAATGTAGATGATATATATGTAGTTTGTAACCTGTGTCTATAGTACCTGATTATAAATAAAATATATTATTATAAGAAAAAAGTTCCTATGGAATATAAGGTCCCTTAGCTCAGATAACATTACATTTTTAACTTCTGTTTTATGTTTCAGCTATAAAAGCCGCAATGATAGGAGCAAGCCTCTTGGATATGGTGTTAACAACAATGGGGGTGCTAGTAACTTTGTCACTGCTGAGCTGCTTGTGCTGTATCTGTATGAAGTATAGGTAATATCAATTTCTTTTATATCTTTTAAAATTGTGTTCCAATCAAGCAATGACCTTTGACCTATTATTGTTTGCTTGGCTGCAAGAATCCCCTTGCTGCCGAATTGGTTAAATGATGTTTCATGGCTATAATTCAGACCAGAACTAAGACTTGTCCGAGTTAGATAAGTGCTGGTATGTGATGACTTGATGAGCTTGTATGTGATTTACCATCTATTACTACTCACATTGCAAATACATGATTTGATTTTCTCACCCATATTTATGCAAATAAATTATTTGTTTTGATTTGACTGTTTCTGACAAAAATTCTTATCATAATGACTATCTGAACTCAACATGAATGATAGTTAAAGCTACACTGAGGGCATCAATATCTTGCTAGATTGCGAGGCTGATGCATTGCATGTTATAATGGTCAGCTTTATGGTTGCCAGTAATGTCGGCCAAGCACTTTGTGATGTCCTTAAAAAAGAGTATGATTGGAGTACGATTTTCAAAACACTTTATACTGCGATCTCGAAAGTTGTGGAATAACACTTCCCTTTTACATTTACACTAACTACATATAACGTCGTGTGGTTCTTCGAAAGAGCTGTGAATAGAATTGTAGGAGATAGGCAGTTATCACCCTGGTATTGCAGGTGTCCATGGGCGGCATTGACTACTTACTTGCGTCTGCCGACTCTTATAAAAAGTGTATATAGAAATATCGTACTTGAATACCTACACTATCACATAATGGTTGACTTTTCTGTTTTTTGTTCTGTTTCACAAATGTGTAACTGAGAAGTTTTATTGAGTTTTATTGAGAAGCCTTTATTTTTTTTGTTTAGCCGCTCTAGTTGTCCTCACTTCCGTGACTACTTTTTAAAAATAATATATAATAATTATTTTGCCTTTTATGATTAGTGCATATTTCTATTTAGACAACAGCTGGAAACAACGAAATTTAAGTTTTTAATGAATTTTTTTTAAGTTTATTTTTTAATGAAACTCATTTAATTCTAATCGACAATATTGGTCCCTTTGCTCAGATAATATCACATTTATCACCTACTTTAATACAGCAATATATTATTTTTCAGTGACCTCAAAATGAAAAGCTATATTCTAAGATTGGCAAAGAGGAAAGGCCTCAAAGTGGACTTCGATGAATTGGAATCAAAACCACCAAAGTGTCAGTCTCCACACTCAAGTGAAAACTGTACAATTATAGTGCCCGATGTTGGTATTATACTTTAGTTATTTGAAATATTAATTTTATTTGACGCCATGGAATTGTGTAGTGACATCTATGTGGTGGTAACCCGATAGTATTTCTATGTTGATTTCTGTCCAGCATTTCTCTTTTAGATGATATTCTTTAAGTAATTAGAAAGTAAGAAACAATCTAAAACTTTTTAGGGCTCTTTATTTGAAATTAATTAAAAAACCTTGCTATTATAATAGTATTTTAGTCTAATAATATTATAATCATAGGAACGAATGTGGTGTCTGTTACGAATACTTGTTTTAAAATTAAAATCCTGTCTAGTATAAGTACAAAAAAAAATCATAAAATTATCTTTATGCTGTTGCATTGCCATAATTAAGAATATTACCTGACCTAGTCATTTTCTGAGCAGAAAAATAATTCAAATAAGACAAGAAATATCAAAGATTAAGTATGGCAAAGATTACGACTTAAGTATCACTTAATAATTGTTACGTAAACGGATTACTCACGATTTATTATAGCCAATATCAAATATCATTATCATAAATCAATATCAGATATCAAAAATCAATCAAAAACGATGGGAGGGTGGACAGATTTGTATGTCAATACAATAACACCTTCACCCGCCTCCGCAGTCGGGAGGCGCGACCACGGCTCATGGAACTGGACCGAAATATCGGCTATAATAAATAAATCGTGAGTAACCCGTTTACATAACAATTATTATGTCCAACCACGATAACAAAAGTTTAAAATCTTAAGTATTATTCACCAACTGTGCTTGAGAAATTAAAATTTTATCAATTGTTCTAGTCAATTTCATAATGGGTATTTGCTATTTGATCGTTACAATAAGGAAAACTTATATTTGAAGGAATTATGGTACTTATTGTGATTATTATAAATTTCAAGTTCCAATTTGAACAAATGAATTGCTTAATTTGTTTCTAGATTTCGTAAATCAATTTTCCTAATAGCATTTACGATGAAATTAACCGCAATGTAACATGAAGTTTGTGATTTATTGAAAAAATTGTCTAAATTACCGCCGATGGAATTGTATATGTACTTGTAGTGAAATTTACAATCCACCGAAATATCACTAATTTGCGTATATGCGGCGGGTTACTTATATTATTATGTCCGACTTTCTATTTCGATGTCGTCAATTCCATCGTAGGGTTAACGAATATTCACAAGCAGTTTGTATCATCAGGTTTAATAGATATGCAAAATAATTCATTGAATGCAAGTGGATCACAATAGTAAAACCACCCGAATTATAGTGTTTTTTTAAAAATATTAATGGAGGCTGACGGGCAAGCGGTCCAGATGAGCCTGGTAAGTGGTAAGTGGCTACTGCCGCCCATGGACACCTGCAACACCAGGGTGTATGCGGGTACACTGCCGGCTTCGCAGAATCCTATTCACAGCTTTCTCGAAGAACCCCATATCGTAGCATAAGGGGAAGACCTCACGAGGCTGTTCTTTCCACAGTCTGAGGGTTCTCGGCAAGGATGTTTTAGACCGTACAGTGCACAACACCTCCGTATCAAGGTGTACATACATCCGTATGCGACATGAGAGATGTTGGCGCGGCCCCTATGCATGGCATCTCCAGTACAGTCATCTGCATAGCAACGTATGTTACCAATTTGCAACAGATCGTTGACATGCAGAAGGATCGGAATTGGAGATAGCACGGAGCCTTGCGGAACGCCAGCATTAATAGACAAGGTGTCGGAGCAGCTACCGTGGATAACGACTTTGATGCTCCGCTCAATCAAGAAGTTGGCAACCCATTCGCACAATGACTCAAGTAACCCGAAAGACGGTAGTTTGGAAAGTAGCGCTTTGTGCCAAAAGACGCCAAAGCCGGTCGGAAAACTTTGGCGATGTCTGGACTGACAACCAGAGTCTCGCCTCTACTCTCAATGGCGATAGTACGAAAGTACTATCATATTAATACTCGTTACATACTAGATAGTACGGCGGAATTATAATACATACGAAGCTCAAAATTTTAAACGAAGCCAAACAAAGATTAATTTACTGAAAATATATGTAAAGGATTTTTAGTAAATATAAGATAAGAATGGAAAAACGATTTATAAACCGTCCAGCTTTAGGTTAAGTATCGGCCAATCGAGCGTACGAACAAAACCAAACTCCTTTGCAGTTCACTATCAACTTACGGTTAGGTAGCGTCGACTGCACATATAATGTTCTAAAACAAACTTATTCATTCACTTAGAAGACTTAGAGCAACAAAAATAACTTTAAAATCATTGCAATAACTTACAAATGCAAAAGAACTTTGTTATCGTGCTAACGTTCCGTCGGCCACATTGTATGTACAAATATGGATAGTAATTTTCTCTAGTAATTTATAAGGTGTAGAATATAATTACACTTTATACTTGTAATAACGCTGCTTACAACGTTTTATAATGAAACTCGTATGAAAAGGGCATATTTTCATCCTATTGTATGTAAAGACTATGAAATTAAACGTGTCTTAAAGATTTTGATTAATGCGGGTATATATTCTAAATAATAATGTGAAAGAGGTCTGATGGTGAATTTGGAAAGTAGTACTAAATTAATTAGTAATTATAACTTATACTAGGGATGTTCGGAATATTCTCATTCGTTTTGGCGAATACCGCTAATTTTTAAGTGTTCGTATTCGAATTCACTTTTTTAAAACAAATACTCGATTATGAATCGAGTAATAAAAGCTCAATATGAATAGTAGTTGAGGGGTGTTCTATAAAAAAAAACTAGGAATCAATGTTTATTTGAAAATTTGTTACGTACCTAACTTTAAATTGAACTAAATATATAACTTACTAATTGAACTAAAATAATACTTAGTAATTTTAATTGTAATTAAAATTACTAATTTTACAAATGAGTGCTTAGTAGGTTAGATACTATTCGTATTCGCGAATTTTAGACAGATTGTTCGTATTCGTGTTTGTATTCGTGAATAGTGTTTCTTTGCTATTCGAAACATGCCTAAGTCTTAAACACTTTCACTTGGAACTAAGATATCGAAATCGAAAATACTTGTTATTTTTTATTTAATTATTTTATCGTTTTGTAAATAAATGCACACTCCGACCAACAAAACATAGCTCGATGTAGACTGAAAGGTACAGCGCCATCTAACGGAGATATTAAGGAACCACAAATTCTATCAATAAACAACTTGACATGTGATCTTACAAGATAAAGAATAGTATTTTAGAAATTAGAAAATATTAAGTTCAAGATCTTCGAGCTCAAAATCTTTTAATTTTGACGCTCTTTTCTGCAATGTTTCGATATCCTAACAATATCAGAATTATAGCATATAAAATGCTAATTTTATTATTTGTAAAACGCTACGATTACGTATTATTGTAATAAAATTTAAGTTTGTTTCTCCCCGTTTTCTCTTACTCGAAAATACAATTTTCTAGTCATTTTTTCCTCTTTATTTTTATTTTATTATATTATTAATTATTACGGATTATTATAACTTGACGGATTTAGTTGTAGTGAAAGTCAAAATAATAATTATAGTTCATACTGATATTATATATGTAATTAAAATAATTTTCTATGTACCACCGATAGATGGGAGTCTCCTATTTCAAGGCGTTCGGTATGCATGTTGATGTCGCAAGGACATCAATATTCAAGTAAGCTCAACACATAGTTTTACTCTTCTTCCTTCCTTTCTTTCCTGTTATATTTTTTTTGTTTATTTTTAATCTCATTTTAAATTTAATTGTATGTGTATGGGCCATCGTTGCCTCAATAAAAAAAAAGAATTATTATTAAGTCAAATGTAAAAGAAAACTACCGCGACACCAATTACAGTACAGTACTACTAATTAAATAATGCCGGTCGGCCATCGGTACTAACTTAAAAACTTCACAACAAACACGAAGATATGATTATTGAAAAAAGAAACAAACGTAAACACATTTTCAAAATTCATTATGTTACATTGTAACCACACTATGTTATATACTCTTACATCTCTCAGCGTTCGGTCACGTTTGGGAATGCGAAGATGACCGACCGGCGTTATTTAATTAGGTAGTACTTTATTTGATGATAAATAGCACGTTGTAAGTGAGAGAGTCGATTGGCAATTTATGTTTTTATAAAACTTCTCGTCAACCATCACGTGGTGGCCTCGTCAACTGATGTCAGTTCGGTTGTAATAATTCTTATATGTATAACTATATATCATCAGCCCGAGTCAGCATATCTATATATATATATATATAAAAGATGTTTGTATATTGGAGATTAATAGACTTCGACACCGTTTGACCGATCACCATGAAAATTGGCACGTATATGTATCTTTTCATGGAGAAGGTTTTTATGCTATCGACTTTGTTGTAACTCGCCACTAGATGGCACTGCAGCACATCAACTTCTATGGCAGGACAACGACTGCCGGGTTTTGCTAGTATGATATATGTGATGGTGTTCACACTAATAATGATAGAAAATCATACTATATTACTTAAAATGTTCTTAACGTGGACTCGTCTTTAAGAGTACACGCTTTACTATTATCCTGAACATTTGGAAAGTTCCTACATAATTTTTGTATACTAGTCATATAACTAACACTTATATACGAGTAATTATATGTGTATATTAGTGTTGTAAACGTTTTTACGGAACATATAATCATTCAAGAGTTGAATGGCCTTTTAGAGTGATGCCTAAGAAAAGTACCTAGCTATTTTTAGGTGAATTTTAGATGTTTTTCATTCAATAAAATTATACTGTATACACATTAGAATTGATAAGCAAAAGAATTTTGGTCGAATCCCATACAAAGTCATTGCCAAATGATCGGAGTGAGTAGTGCTATTCTACTTACTACTTACTACTTTAACATAAACTCTTCTCATCAAAAAGTCAGAGTTTTAAAACAATAAATATAATTATTACTGGAAGTATGGAGAAAACGTTTGGCAAAGATTTACAACAAAAGACAAATACATATTATTTGAATATATTGAGAAATATATTTGAGTTCGTTGCCCCAATACTGCAAGCACTACTTATTCCGATCAATGTTTATTTTCGATCTTTCATTAAAACACTAAAAATAAAAAATATTCCTTATTCGTTTTTAAAGTTATATTCCATTTACTTTTTGCAAAATGTGATATAATGAATTTTTAGTTTTAATACGAAAATATTTAAAAAAGCAATGTTAACCGCTTTATAATCTTCATGATAGTAGAGATATCTCTAGAGGATTTTAATATTATATTTACCAAACTATGTGTAGTTATGGTGAAAGTAAATACAGGCAGTCCTCGGTTTTACGTCATGTTAGGTACCAGTAATTAGAGACGTAAAACGAGTCATATTTCTTCATACATTTATATGTGAAAAAATTAGTTAGGTTCTTGTAAGTGAAAAAGTATAAATTTTTAAAGTATAAAAGTATAAAATTTTCAAAATATCAATAACTTTTATTTATTAAGAAAATGACGTTTAAGAAATATAATGCACATACATACACAGGAATATGAAAATTCTTTGTTTTGCGTCTTTCTTTCTATTTTCGTAAATTTCTCTATAACATTTATAGGCGATAGAAATGTTATTATTAACTTCAAAGCTTCATTCAAAGTTGGGATCATTTGCTTTAAATATTTGCGTTGCAGCTTGGATGTGATTGAAAGCTTGTGATTGTGATTGTCATTTGAATTTGATTCCATACGCCCCACCGTCGAGCCGCCAACCGGCAATTGTGACGTAAAGCGAATCACAGAGACGTTAAAACGAGGAATAGTGTCAAAATGTTGACTGACTGACTGACGTAAAACGAAACGACGTAAAACGAGGACTGCCTGTATTTTTTAGGATATGACAGTGTAGTGATATTTATAATAGGTATTTCCTTCGTGAATTCCATATTAGCAATGAGATTTTTTCTGTGATGAGTATCAGTCAGTGGCGGACTAATCTTGGGCTTAGGCTGGGCTACAGCTCCGAGCCTCACCCTTGAGAGGTTTCCGCCTTTTATATTAAATTTTTTTGTCAGCTTTTTCTAATTTTGGTCCCTTAAAAGAGTCGTTAGTCTCGGACCCCGCACGATCTTAGTCCGCCACTGGTGCTAGTTTTGTCCCCTCATCAAATTATTGATGAAATGGGACCTATATTCTGGAACGGGCGAATTATTTATTGATCAATATTTTTAATTTTTAATAATTTTAAGAGTATTTTATTTGTTTTTCGTCATGTAATATAAAGTTTTAAAAACAAAGAACTTCTAAATTCGTGTTCAATTTTTGTAAATTGTCTTTACTCAATTTCTCTGTATTTATTTTTATTAATCGTTTAATAATTATGACTTGTATTAATATACATAGGTAATGAATATTGGATACATATTACCTATAATTCATCTATTTAATATTATTATACAATTATAAGAATGCACTTAAAATATAATAACTAATAGTGATAGTTTCGCACAAAATGTATAAAAATGATTGCATTAAATCGTTGTTTACATACGAGTACACAGTAATATTTTCTGTATTTAATTTTGATTACATTCAGAAATAAATAATTCTATGTGGGAAAGGGGGAGAGTCACGAATATTAACAAATAGTACTTATATTTACTAATATTAACTATACTATATTTAAAGTACTGAAAAGTTAAATAATTGTAGAACGAATTTAATTGTACCGAGATGTCAGGAATCGGTATTAATAACATTGCGGATATTTTTATAATTATCCTATACAACGTGTCACTGAAATAACGTAATGGCTGAAGTAGGTTGTTCACTATCGGGACTACAATTCGATTATACTATTTTTACAATATTTTTTTTCATAATATAAAGTTCATTCCTAGTACTTTTATCTATATTCTATATGTATCTGTTATTGTACGCGCAGTTGCAGTTGCAACGTGACGCGTCGGCCGCGCCGCGCCCGGCCATTACCATGTACAGTGTTACGAAGTTTTACCTACAACAAAACTTTACACGTTTGTAACTTTTGATTTAGTTCCTAAATAATTTTATTTTTCTCTAGAATAGTTCTATATATTTTAAATTAAATTAATTTGATTATATTATAAGGCTACATTAAGCCTAAACGAGAAAAAATAAAAGTGACGTCACCAACTTGAAGTTCGTACGAGTTGCGGCCGCTACCGAGCAATTGTGATTTCGTCCCCACTTGGACGGTGGCGGCTCTCGGCTCATTTAATTAGATGTTAATAGTGTAATATTGTTGGTGTTCGGTGCTATTCTCCAGGTATTTTTAATGAGACTCTAAAATCATTTCTAAAGTGGATAGATTTTGTTTGCTGTTTAAATATTTTCCTCATATCTACTGTATTAAATAATTGAAAATGTTTTTTTTATAATATTTTAATATATTAAATTAAAATATTTTCAAATTAGTAATTAATTATTTTTCGTTATTTCAGTGGCATGTATAATAATATGTTTTAAGTAAATGTTGCTCGTCTGTAGACAGCTTTAGAACTGAGTACTGCCACTTATGCCAACAGTGTGACTGACAGTCTAGTCTAGCCATAATTTTATAGTCGATTTATGAAAGTAGTTGAAAATTAATAAAAATATACTTATATTAAACCTATGGTCTTTTATTGATACTCATTGACTCATTCCCTAAAGTCGTGTACCTATACATTAGCGTAGTGACGACTCGTATCCGAACTTGGTGGACTTCTTTACCTTTGAGGTGAAATAGGTCCCTGAGAAATGAGGATTAATTAGCTTTTAGTAATTTTTGCATAATGATCTTATTGAATATTTAGCTAATTGTTTGACTAAAGCATTTTTTTTATAGAAACTTGAAAGATGGTGCCAGACGATCAGTGATTTCATCTTGTATACTGGTCGCCTGTGGACATCGGCGATATATGCTAACTTCAATCCAGAATGACAAACGTTAGAATGCGCCTGGTTGCGCTGGCTAACTGGAGATTTATGGATGGAAATAGGGTTATGAAAATGGGTAGGAATAGGATAGGAATGGTCTCTGATATATCTCACTCACTATACGTACCTACATACGTTACAGCATTTTTTTTGGACGAAGGCTGCATACGAGCATACAGTCAACCTGATGGTAAGTGGATACTGTCGCCCATAGACATCCGCGATACATGCCAACATTAGTCCAAGGAAAAACATTGCCACGCCCCCGGATGCGCTGCCTACCTTTTAAGATATAGGAATGGATTTGGAGAAAGGTTTGGGAAAATGGGGAGGGATAGGAATGGGCTCTGGCACATCTTACCCAAACGCGCACGTACATTAGGAAATTAATATAAAGTGGGAAATGCAGTTCATTTAATGTAGTATTCTGTGAGAGAGGGGTAACGTGGCTAGTAGAGCGCGCCCAGCGGCTGCTAGAATGCAGCGTGCGCCCTCCCCTTTCTGAAATTCCAAATCTCTAAAATACGAAACACATCTGAAAAAGGAAACAAAGTTACACGATGCTAACTAGCTTAACGAGATATCCCACAATTTCTGCTTTAAGAGAAGAAGTTTTGAAGTTGCAACAAAAGCTGCAATCACATTTCATAGAGCTGAAAAGTTTCTTACAAAGATTGCAATGTAAAACAACACTGGATAATTTTAACTACAAATGTACAAGTTACAATTACAAGTAGATATAGACTCTATGCTGGTCATTTAAAGTCAAAAATAGCACGCAGTTGCTGGACAGTTGATATTACTTCTGGGTGGCTAGTTGTAAGAACTTTTGTGGTAAGACTAGATTTACTCGGAAATCCAAGCGAAACTTTACTTGTTTGTGCAAATATGCACTGTGAACACTTGGACATCTCATAAAGATTCGTTTATTTTGTAAAGAACATAGTATACTATAGTAGGTACCTACATAATATATCAAATGGAATGTCCAACGTCGAACTCTTGAGATAAAATATAGCTATATTGTAGTGAAATATAGCTGTATTGTAGTGAAATATAGCTGTATTGTAGTAAAATATAGCTGTATTGTAGTGAAATATAGCTGTATTGTAGTGAAATATAGCTGTATTGTAGTAAAATATAGCTGTATTGTAGTGAAATATAGCTGTATTGTAGTGAAATATAGCTGTATTGTAGTAAAATATAGCTGTATTGTAGTAAAATATAGCTGTATTGTAGTGAAATATAGCTGTATTGTAGTGAAATATAGCTGTATTGTAGTAAAATATAGCTGTATTGTAGTGAAATATAGCTGTATTGTAGTGAAATATAGCTGTATTGTAGTGAAATATAGCTGTATTGTAGTAAAATATAGCTGTATTGTAGTGAAATATAGCTGTATTGTAGTGAAATATAGCTGTATTGTAGTGAAATATAGCTGTATTGTAGTAAAATATAGCTGTATTGTAGTGAAATATAGCTGTATTGTAGTAAAATATAGCTGTATTGTAGTGAAATATAGCTGTATTGTAGTGAAATATAGCTGTATTGTAGTAAAATATAGCTGTATTGTAGTGAAATATAGCTGTATTGTAGTAAAATATAGCTGTATTGTAGTGAAATATAGCTGTATTGTAGTAAAATATAGCTGTATTGTAGTGAAATATAGCTGTATTGTAGTGAAATATAGCTGTATTGTAGTGAAATATAGCTGTATTGTAGTAAAATATAGCTGTATTGTAGTGAAATATAGCTGTATTGTAGTAAAATATAGCTGTATTGTAGTGAAATATAGCTGTATTGTAGTAAAATATAGCTGTATTGTAGTAAAATGTAGCTGTATTGTAGTAAAATATAGCTGTATTGTATTAAAATATAGCTGTATTGTATTAAAATATAGCTGTATTGTATTAAAATGTAGCTGTATTGTAGTAAAATATAGCTGTATTGTATTAAAATATAGCTGTATTGTATTAAAATGTAGCTGTATTGTAGTAAAATATAGCTGTATTGTATTAAAATATAGCTGTATTGTATTAAAATGTAGCTGTATTGTAGTAAAATATAGCTGTATTGTATTAAAATATAGCTGTATTGTAGTAAAATATAGCTGTATTGTAGTAAAATATAGCTGTATTGTAGTAAAACATAGCTGTATTGTAGTAAGATATAGCTGTATTGTAGTAAAACATAGCTGTATTGTAGTAAAACATAGCTGTATTGTAGTAAGATATAGCTGTATTCTAGTAAAATATAGCTGTATTGTAGTAAGATATAGCTGTATTGTAGTAAAATGTAGCTGTATTGTAGTAAGATATAGCTGTATTGTAGTAAAATATAGCTGTATTGTAGTAAGATATAGCTGTATTGTAGTAAAACATAGCTGTATTGTAGTAAAACATAGCTGTATTGTAGTAAGATATAGCTGTATTGTAGTAAAATATAGCTGTATTGTAGTAAGATATAGCTGTATTGTAGTAAGATATAGCTGTATTGTAGTAAAATATAGCTGTATTGTAGTAAGATATAGCTGTATTGTAGTAAAATGTAGCTGTATTGTAGTAAGATATAGCTGTATTGTAGTAAGATATAGCTGTATTGTAGTAAAATGTAGCTGTATTGTAGTAAGATATAGCTGTATTGTAGTAAAATATAGCTGTATTGTAGTAAGATATAGCTGTATTGTAGTAAAATGTAGCTGTATTGTAGTAAGATATAGCTGTATTGTAGTAAAATATAGCTGTATTGTAGTAAGATATAGCTGTATTGTAGTAAAATGTAGCTGTATTGTAGTAAGATATAGCTGTATTGTAGTAAAATATAGCTGTATTGTAGTAAGATATAGCTGTATTGTAGTAAGATATAGCTGTATTGTAGTAAAATATAGCTGTATTGTAGTAAGATATAGCTGTATTGTAGTAAAATGTAGCTGTATTGTAGTAAGATATAGCTGTATTGTAGTAAGATATAGCTGTATTGTAGTAAAATGTAGCTGTATTGTAGTAAGATATAGCTGTATACCCGATACAAATAAGTTGTAGTGTAAAGCTTTTATGTAAAATAGCTATATGTTGTACGTTTCCTTTTAAATAATTTTCCTTATGAGACGCAGGCGGTTGTCGGGGAGTCAAGGGAGACTGTGTCAACAAGATATCACCATGATAAAGCAATCTGTGGGCGTGAGGCGAATATAATTCTTAGATTTAGCAGCGACGTGATTTTAATGTCAACTGCTTCTGAAGTCTGTTCACTGATATCATTCTTATTGGTTGCGTAATAAACGCCATTATCTCTTGTCATAATCACTTGCCTTATAGTTCCCATGATAGCAACAGAAGTCGCATTTGTGTAAATGCTGTGGCGAAATGATTTGCATCCCGAAATTGAATAGATACCTACTATTTTCTTGCGTAGAACCGGGAATTGTTGTCAGGAATTACTGGATCTATTTTGTTGCGTTTTTCACTGTTTAGCCCAATAATAATGGCTGTTAATAATAGCTTCATTTTGTTATTAGTTTTAAAAAAGTCTTTTTTGATAGAGCGCCTCCACAAAAAATATCTGTTATAAGGAGTAAAATTCAGTTTTTTTAAATTATTTATTTATCTATTATTTAGATTTTATTGCACGAGTAATTGCAGAAATGGCGTTTTTAAAGCCATAGGGCATTTTTTTCCAGTCAACCACAAGCTCGAAGAGAAATAGAGACGCGGCGCAGCGGGATGACACATACCCATAAATAAAAATATTGAATGTAACTATTTAATAATAATGACATAATCAGCATTATGCGCGAAATAGGACTCAAGCAGTGATTCTAAACGGATTCACCTCTTCTTGGATGAGTATCCCATCAGGAAAGTCGCAAGGTTCTCTCTTGGGTCCGTTCATGATCATTCTATTTATAAATGACATTGGCAACTGTTTCAAAAATCCTAGACATTTATTATTTGCAGACGATATGAAAATTTTCCGACCTATCAATAGTATTTGTGATGCAGTACTTCTCAGGGAAGATTTATTAAGAGTTTCATTTATTGAGATCTAGTTTGTTTAATCGACAGTAATCATCTATTACTGTCTATTAAACAAACTAGATTTCAATGTCTCATGACTTTTATTCGTAAAAATATTCCCTACCGCTGCAACTATGAAATCAAAAGCCAGCAGTTACCAAGAGTGTGTGAGAGTAGAGATCTTGGAGTCTTTCATGACAACAAACTCTCTTTCAATTGTCATATCAATAATATGTAAGCCGTAAAGTCATCCAAAGCTCTCGGTTTTATTATGCGATCCTCACACTCATTTAAAGAAATGAATACTGTTAAGCATATTTACTGTGCCTATGTTCGGAGCCACTTAGAGTAAGCTTCACAGATTTGGAACCCTCGTAACCGAACACCTATAGACAGCTTGGAAAAAAATTCAGAGAAAGTTTACTCTCTTCGTGTTCTTTAAATTCAATTTATCTTCTATTCAATATGATCAACGCTATGTTTGCCTGCACTTACTACCGCTCAGCGTGCGCAGAAATATTGACGACATTACTTTCCCTATGAAGATTGCGAATGGGTATATTGACTGTTTTGAACTACTGGGTAAACTTTCGCTGAGGGTCCCGGCGCACTTGTCACGATCTAAACCTATATTCAACATTCCGTGTTTTAACGCTAACTAGTGGAAAAATAGTTTTATAATCAGAGCTAGCGCTGCATTTAATCTCATATGTGATGACGAACGCATTGACTTATTATTTTTTAATATAAAGGCAGTTAAATACTCACTAACAATTATGTATTAGTGACCAATCTTCAGAATTTTAAACTTGAAGTTTTATCTTCTCTTTCTTTTTATCCATTCTATCCACTCGATGCACTCTAGGCGTTTATAAACCTCTATTATTATAAACCTTAGTGACTGTGAAGATCAATACTCGGACGATGAATAACGATAACATCATTACTTTTTGGTCTTAAAGTAGTCTTTTTTTTACAGAATAAAGGCATACGGTCCACCTGATGGTAAGTGGATACCGTCGTCCACAGACATCCGCGATACATGCCAACATCAGTCCAGAATGATAAATTTTGGCACGCCCCCGGATGGGCTGCCTACCTTTGCAGATTAAGGAATGGATTGTGAAAATAGCGAGAGATACGATGGGATGAGAGTGAGCTGTGGCATATCTCACTCACTACCTAAACATGTACGTACATTGGGGAAATACGAATACGATAAAGAGGGAAATGCAAGCAATTTGTAAAAGAAAAGAAAAAACTTTCTATGGATGTTTTTCAAGTTAAGATTTTTACCGTACATTCGCCTCACTCTGCGAGGGTGCAATTTCGGTTTTATCTCGGAAACTATATTTTTTCACTGAAAGGATTAGGTATTAATTTTCTTATATTTATATTAGAACTAGCTTCTAACATTATACTTAATTCTTATGTTTATGATTAATATTTAATTTATAGATAAATTAACAAATTTCAATAGAACAATTGGCCGTATCATTCCTGAAGGCTCTTTTATTATTATCATATTATTCTTTGTAAATCTTTTTATTTGATTTTTCTGCATTATAATTTATTATTTTTCTAAAAATAGAATCCATACCTGGGTCACACCGAATAAGTACCTATAGCTGTGGAGTGGAACGTAAATTAAGCACAATGCCGTCTTCTGTTCCATGCAGGGCCGTCTTTACCAGGGGGTGCAAGGGGTGCGGTGCACCCGGGCGCGGATCGCCCGGGGGCGCCTGCTGAATTTTTGGATATTTCATTGAACTTAACGCCATTGCACAGTTTTATATACTTGTTACTTACGACAAATATGTATGCGCAAGCAAAAAAAAAATAGTCATTAACAATAATATTTTTTTTACTTTTATTACGCTTTCGGCGCTTGTCATACCGCATTACTACACTACACAAATAACAATTTTATTTAATACAACACGCGCGCGGCAAAATCTCTAATCCAAAGGCAGTGTATGTATGTACGTTTGACACGTTGCCGCCCGGTAGCAAAATGATCTCTAAGTCAATAGTGTAAGTTCATTTGAAATGGGCGCGCGGGCACTTATGGTATTTACTTATGGTGCAGGGTGTGCGGCGCACAGGGGCGCAGGGTGTTAGGGGGCGCCGGGCGCCGCTCGCGACGCCTCCAAAGAGTCTACTAGAGGGCGCCAGGGTATTGATTGCACCCGGGCGCTACATGGGCTAGAGCCGGCGCTGGTTCCATGTAAACTAGAGAGTTATATATTGCCGTGTAGATTGTGTGAAGTGTGTGCCAGGTCGTGTCATATTTCAGTTGTCTAAACTTGGTGCTAACATGAGCCAAATTAGATTTTACCCATATCGTTAGTCCAGATTTAGTTAAATACTATGACCTATTTTGCTATCCTACGGGTACAATGGTTGTATATACAAACGAGGCGAGGTTGTATAATATTATTTCCAACTAAAGAATTTATTTATCTAATTTTTGTGCCCGATGAGAAATCGCATTGGCAACATCTCAGGAACTTTTACACCCTTAGGGGATGAATTTTCAAAAATCCTTTCTTGGTGCTCACGTACGTTATATGAGAAACTCCTGTGCAAAATTTCATGCTTCTAGACCCACCGGTTTAGGCTGTGCGTTGTCTGTCAGCCAGTCAGTGTTAGATTTTTATTAAGTAGAAGATTATTTACATACAATTTTTATTTTTTAATATTAATCTATACTTCTATAGAGTTAAAATTGTGTGGTTGTAGGTATGTTAGGGGTAATCTCTGGAACTATTGAACCTATTTCACATATAGAAAGCTACATTATCCGTGTCTAATATAGGATATATTAAAACTTCTAAACCGAAGCGAAGCGAGGGCGGGTCGCTAGTATCATATACTTTGTTATCATAAATACATTATGAAGACAATCCTAATAAGATACATTTAATTTAATCGAGCTGTTAAAATTTTAAATAAATATGATATTACATATTTAAAAAAATAAAATTATGTTACTATCTTTTTCGAAAGATACCTATACCTAAAATAAACTGGATCGCAAAAATTCCGGGTCGCTAATAAATGGCGTGATAGTTTCTTAAATACATAAGACTAATTTGCGAAACTATAGTATATTTGTAGATGACTGATTAATATATATAAAAAAATGTGTAACACGTTCTGTACACTATATAACTTTAATTAAATACTAAAAAATAAGAAAATTTCGCTTCTAACTTATAACAACAAAAATACACTTCGCAGTAAATCTTAAAAAATAAAAGTTTTTTTGTCAATTTAATATTTTGCCTCCACGAGCCCGTATCACTTCAATAAGGCGATGTGGCATGCTGTAAACCAAATTTTTAATACGATTTTGGTCTATGTTTGCCCATTCTTCCACTAGCGCATTCTTTAACTCGTGTAAGGTAACGGTAACGCTCTCCTGGAGCGTTGTCTCACGCATCTCCCGAGCTCGTCCCATGCATGTTCTATGGGATTTAAGTCTGGGCTGCGAGCTGGCCACTCCATGCAGGTAATACCGACGTCTTGAATATACATATTGACCAAATGAGCAGTATGTGGTCGCGCATTATCGTGCATAAGAATGGAAATTGCACCCATATTCACTAAGAATGGACCAGCATGCTCATTTAAAATCTCTCCTACGTATCTGACAGCAGTCAGAGAACCGTTTTCTATGATCACTAACTCCGTGCGATCCTCTGAAGATATCCCAGCCCAAACCATTATTGATCCTCCACCGAATGGCACCTTTTCTTCAAAACACGCTTGATGATACCGTTCTCCTGGCCGTCTAAATACTCTTCGTCTCCCGTCGTGCGTAAATAAACAAAATCTGGACTCATCGGAAAACATAACCTTGGACCAATCTTCATCTGTCCATCGGATGTGTCCTCGAGCAAACCGTAACCTGGCAACTCGATGTTCTCTGAGCAGTTTGGGGCCGTTTGCTGGTCTATGAGGCTTTATATCAGCTTCACGAAGACGTCGCAGAATCGTATTAGAGCTCACATTGTTGTGGTGAATTTCTTGAAGACTGTTTCGGACCTGAACACCGGTGAGATGTCGATTTCTTAACATAGTGCTCACGATGAATGGGTCTTCTCGTGTAGTTGTGCACCTTGGCCTGTCATTTCCTGGTCTCCTAATGTTCATGCCGGTCTCTTGAAATCGCTGGAGTACTCTTTGGACCGTTGATAAAGATACTCCTACTGTTCTAGCAGTGCTACGCTGACTTCTTCCTTCTTGTACCATGGTAATAATCCGTGTAATTCTTCAGGTGATAACGACATGATATTGCATTGAATACTCTGATCAATCCAAGGAACCATTTATAATGACAGCTCCGTTTGAAACAAAAGCAGAAAAAATATTCTTTTCCTAATTTTAAATTTTGAAATTTTTCAAAATGCAGAATATTTTTTTTTAAATCTGTAACATGTACAAATGAAACCTCTTTAGAGATTTAGAACAAGCATTAGTAACCTCCTTACTACATATTATTTATTCGAGCGATCTAGGTATATAATTTATGGAGATATCACGGTTTTTATTAGCGACCCGGAATTTTTGCGATCTGTAGGTATCTAAAAGATACCCGTATCCAAAATATAGAGAAAAGTATCCGTTCATTATTAAATTCGAAATACAAATAACAATAACGATTTTTACAAATAAATATACCATCAGCCTGTCTTTCTACTACTAGATATAGGCCTCTCCCAAGGCTCGCCGTCACACACGGTCTTCAGCTCTTATCAACCAGCTACTATCGAACTCCTTCAAGCCGTATGTTCAGCTGGCTGTGGCTTCAGGGCGCCCTTTATTGCCACAGATAAAAATCTATATCCGATAAAATCATAACAAAGTCATGTCTGTACTTGTTGAAGTGGAAGGTGCAAATGATATTTGTCTGTTTGTCCGTCCATCTGTCTGTCAGTCTGAACGCCCTTCACGTAAATATCACTCGACGGATTTTAATGAAACTTGGCATCTTATCCAGTTTCACTGTCAAGTTCCCACGGGAATCAAACTAACACACATCGTATACGAAGTGGTAGGCATTGCTAAATAAATCGATATTAGCGCATGCTAGCGCGGGGTCTCTTATTCAAAACATGCAGGAAAAGTTATATATATATATATATATATATATAATATATAGTATTTATGCACTCCTCCCGTCGACCTTGGTTAACTTGGGGTGTGGTGATAATATATATATATATATATATATATTTAAGGCGGACGAACAAGCGGTCCCACGTGATGGTAAGTGTTATCGCCGCCCATGGACACCTGCAACACCAGTGGTATGCGGGCGCGCCGCCGACCTTGCAAAATCCTATTCACGCTTTCTTGAAGAACCCCATGTCGTAGCTTAATGGGAAGACCCCCTGAGACAGTTCGTTCCACAGCCTACGGGTTCGCGATATAAAATAATTTTTAGACCGAACAGTACGCGACACCTCCGTAATTTTAGCGCATTTTCCCCTCCGTGTCCGGAAGTACATATAAAAGTAGGTAACTGGACCACTTTCCCCTGCGTATTGACATCTTGCACCCCCATAGGGGTAATATAGGACTGCAATTTGTAAATGGGATACTCGTGTACCATGCCACTTTACAAATTGATTAGCGTTTTGAAGGTGGCGAAATGTTAGCCGCGTATTTTGTGGATACATTGTAGGTCTAAGCAATGTTTCGCAAGCTCTCAATAATAAAGCTGTATAATATAGTGATAATAAGGTACATTATTATATTGTATTTATCTCAAATCGCAGTATTAGGGTTAATTGGAAAACTGCTACACAGATTTTCGTACAATATTTATCGTAAATTATTCTGCAGAAAGCCAGCAGAAAGGAAGGCCAGCACACTGTGGTACTCCTCAACGACGAACAGTAGATATATCGTGTTATAAAACATAGTGTCACCACCTTGACCTGATACTGCAGCTAAGAAGGCCAGCACCCTGTGGAAATCCTCAACGGAAATATGGCGTGTGCGAACACGTCATGTTTGTGCTTGTTTTGATGGGTGCGCAATTTTGATAACAATTTTTATTTGATGGTACCTAAATTTAATACATACGTAAGTTGAATTCTAGGTAATTTCTTAAATTGTAAATTCCAATAATCTAAATTTTAACTGCCTCATAAATGGTATTTAAACGTAACGATTGCTCAAAATCTCTTGTCCTTTTCTGGAAAATGCTTTTAACTTCCAGTTTAGAAAATGATAAAATATCTTAACCAACGATACGGTTACGAGTGGGTTACAGGTTAAATATTTTGTTTAGTATTTACGTATACTTACATATTGTAAGTACTAATTATTATTTTTGATTCGACACGAAATAGATTACAAATACATAAGATAACTTATGTCAAGGTTACTTTGTTAACAATTTACAAACATGTTCTTTCTCAAAATCAAATTGGCGTATGGAGAATCAGAGTTGTACACGCTCGCATCCCTCGTCAGAGCCACAACAAAGTTTCAAGCCACTATTCTCCCATTGTAAGACTTTAATCTATAGGTTTATTTACTTACACCGCATACGGCACTTAATAGGTACTATTTAATCCAAGATCCTTGTATAAATTCAAATACATATCCTTAGTATTCGGAGTCCGTAGCTTCGTTTGGAATTCAAATAATAGGATGTTTCGCAAACCCCCGTTCTTTAGTGAAAACTATTAGTTTATTCGTGATTATCGATGGTAAACGATTGATTTATAAGACGAGTAAATTGTTTACATTTTTAATAAAGTTATATTTTTAATAATTTTTAATAACTCACTTTGTTTTTATTTTAATTAATTTATTGTAATTTTATTAGTTTTAATAATAAAGTAGGTGTTGTAAAAGGCGACTAAGTGGACTGCCTTCTCGTTTGACACTTTTCTATATTGTGAAAAAAAAAAGTAATAAGGTTCCAGAAAAGTGATGACAGCTAAGGAAAGCGAATAAGTGCAAGTGATAAAAAGTGGGCCTATATTAGTTTGGAATACCCACAGGATCTGACCTCAATAAAATGGCAATCTTTTATTTTTGGAAAATAACATTGTAGTACAGAATCCATCAAGTCTACGCCGTGGATCCATCCGGTGAGTTAACGATGATTGATGTTAAAACAGTTCCGTAGGGATATCAGCTGGGAATAACATAAAAAAGGAATTAGATCACGGAGTCGGTGGCTGATATTAAATTAGTTAACTTTGATAAAGAATATATTTTTTACACGCGTTTAATTTCTCTCGTCTACAATTCGTCGATGGATATACTCAATTATTAGATTAATTAAGTATTCTTTATTGTACACCATAGATAAAAACAATATAATATAAAATATACAAAAATGATCAACAATCTATTAGTATTATTATATGAGTACTATATATATATACTCTATTAGTACATACCTATTATTTGAAAATAATAAGAGAATCGGGTGTGGTGGTGAGCCTTGGGAGACGCCTATATCCACCAGTGGAGAGACATAGGCTGATGGAATGGTATGGTCTTTGATTTTTTTTTCCTTTCTACGCCTAGACTTTGTATTAGTCGCCTAATTCTTCTCTTAAGTATCGAAAAAGAATGTCCAATGAAGGAAAATAAAATGCATATGTATTTCAGTATTATGTTGTATTTATATTTATTTAAAATATTTTTGCTCAAGGCAAAATAGAGATATATTGAGCATGTTGTGCAAATTTTGTCCCTCTGGCAAGGTATCCAGCATGCTGGTGGTATTACTGCTGTTTAAGCCGGAAGAGACTGTGTACCGGGCGTATTGTTATGGACATAGATAATGGAACGCTCATGTATACAATCTCGCGCTGCCCATACATCACAGCAAAACAAAATAAAAACAAGAAGGATAAGTTGTCTGTCATGTTACGTCATCAAGAGCGGACTTGTAGTCCAGCTAAAAAGTATAAATTAAGGAGTTTCTGGCGGCTCCTCAAGATTTTAGGTTCCGACAGTGCCTTATCATCGAGTCCATAGGTAAAAATCAGCCAGGCGCCTTGGTGGTGGGGTTTGCGCTCCCGGAGTTTTGATGCGGAGTCTCTGGATGTTGGGAATCCGACGTTAGGGCGCTCAGTGGTCGTCGGTCTTTGACGAGGTGAGTGTTCTTTTATTCCTTCCCTACCAAAAAGTCGCTGCCAGACACAGTAGGCTCTCGTTACCGGGTTCTGGAGTCCCATATAGTCTAGCCTTGGGATTCTCACGGCCGCTCCAACTTCGTTCGATTGCTAGGCTAATGCTTTGTGCGAGATAATGCCTGGTCCTAGGATAGGTAGATAGATGAAACTCTTTATTGCACACCAAAACAAAACAAGACAGTAACAGACATTGCACCATATGAAATGCAGAAAAGATGGTCTTTATATATATATATACACACATATATCCACACACTATATACAATACATATGTCAGTAACCGATTGAAAGATTACAAAGCTAAATAGTGTTTATTAAGTTGACTTCTAAAACTGGATAAAGATTGAGCACGTTTTATCTTCGTAGGATTATCGTCGTACGTATATAAGATCGTCGGTGCTGTCGACCAGGCGCTTTGAGAGGTTCTTAAGAATAAAAGTAAATATGCACTAGAATCGCATGGGCCTAGGGATAAAAAATATGTATTTTCTGAACATCCCTTGAATCTCTGTGTGTAAAACAAAAATAAATATCAACTATCCAAATTCGTATTACAAAAACTAATGGTAAACGTTGAACGGAAAGCGTGCAGGAATTTTCTATCAAAGCGTGAGTTCCAATTTCCGAGTTCTGTCGTCTCTCGTGAGTCAGTTACTTACATATTGAATTTAATACTGGAAGTTGAAGCATTTTTTCCTCTTACTTCCATACCATAAACCGGCATCTCCAAAACCATTATTGCTGGATATAGGTTTCCCATATATGCGTTTTAAGAGTTACATGGAGACGTGTGTCCTCGAATAGTATTTAAGTGGAAACTTAGTAGTGTGGGCTAGGATTTGGACTCATGATCTGGCCAATGTGAGTTTATACTCTATTCACATTAAGAAAAGAGTGACGTCATCCATCCAATGTAGTCCAATTTTAACAAGTCAATAGAGGAATCCCCTCTCTCCTAATTGGTCAATTGGTGAAATTACATAACTGACGGTGATAACATTACTTATTTTTTAACTTGAACATAGTAGAGAATCACTATTAGCCTGCCTTAGAGCGGTGCGATTGCGTGTAACGACACGGGATGCGAACTCGTTTACTCTGATACGACTAGTCGCAGATCAGGATATATAACGTTGTTGTCAGCTATGATTGACTGTAATTAGTGGTACATCGGATACAAATAGGCCTTAGGGCCTATTTCACCATCTCTGAGTAAAGTTCTGAGTAAGCTAACCGACAATTAAAGTGACAGTTAATTGTAGCATCACATTTCACCAAGTCCGAGTATCGCTAATCGGTGAAATCGATCAGACATACTCGACAGTCTTAATTGCCGATTAGCGATAATTGTTAAATAAAAATCGTAGCTTTACTAGAAGGTAGTAAAATAGGCCCTTAAAAGTATTAAAAGAATCCGGAAAAATACATCCTTCTATTTTGTATTTCTCAGTATTCTCATTTTGTTTTCCTTTGAAAAGCCACGAATGTGCTCAAAGCATGTTCGAAGTCTGAAAGTGAATATTTAATTAATGAAATGTTTTTCATGAGACTCGTTTGAAGTCTAGGTAGACTTAGAACAAATAAAAAAAAGAAGGATACGTTTCCAATTCAATGGAAAACAAATGAAACGAGTATTTATTTGCTTTGAATCGGGCGTTCAATTATTCACATTTTTTGTTTTGTTACTTTAAGTGGACGAATACAATACCATTTTTCTCATCATTTTTATACCGCCAGCTGTTTCTTAGATTACAATGTTATAGAGTTAACATGTAGATTAAAATATTGTAGTAGTTAATTTACCTACTCAGTTTCTTTTCAAACATAAAACTAATCGAAATGTGGGCTATCCCAACAAGCAAAACAAGTAAAAATTGGTATTTTAAAATTTATACGTGCAGGATTTGGCGCGAGGCAGGCAGGATCGTATATGTGGCTCCAAACATGATAATTCAGTCTTATAAAAATTGTGTTGGAACTGTGTTAATTATGATATAAAATAAGTTATTTGCAATATACGAGTAATGCATCCCCCCATAAATTGTGTGTGTCTCTGGAGTCACGTCACACGGAATCCTAGTGTGGATGTGTGGTGTTCTTTATTAAAAAAAGTCATTTTGTTAGACGGAATGTACCGCGAAACGTAACGTCGGAGGCTCTTTGTTGGTCCAACATTTCAAAGAAAGTTGTCAGTAGAGGCTTGCGACGAGCGGAATATCGCGTTGCCTTGCGAGACGCTTATATTCAATAATGGCGAGACACATGCTGATGGTGGTAAGGCAGATGATGGTATGAGTATGGTGTTGTAAATAAAAAATAATTGATTATACAAGATATAGCGTCTTTCAATAAAAAATCGAACGAAATATTACAAGTTTATTTGCGCGTAGTATACTAAAAAAGTGGTCACCGCAGGGTTCTAAATTCTCAAATTCAAACAATTTATTTGCAGACTATAGGCACTACAAATAAATATTAATACAGTAATGTGACCTTAAGCCACATTCGACCTGTCAGGGCGTGCAAAAACTTTATTGTTCACTATAATAATTGTTATGTAAACGGGTTACTCACGATGTATTATTTATTTATTATAGCCGATATTTCGGTCCAGTTACCGTGGTCGCGCCTCCCGACTGCGGAGGCGGGTGAAGGTCTTGTTGCAATTGACAGACAAATTTGTCTACCAAATCTGTTTCAAACTTGCGTGTGTATGGTTGTTGGTTACGATATATATATTATATATAAGGCGGTGCTCGCGATCGATGTTATACCGCAGGCCAATGTTGCAGGCCGCACGTTGCCTTCCAACGGGGGGGTGTAGGGGTGAAATACGGAAATAAAACGCTGCTCTAATTCACATTGAACCACAGGAGCGCAGGGAGGAAGCGGCAGTCGGCAGCGAACTCGCTTGTATGAACTTGTTAGGTATCTCCACTATGAGGAGTCTGTTATATCAAGTCACTACTTAGAGTGTTAAGTACGAACTGGTAGTTCAAGTTACTGTTTGAAGTGCTGAGGACGAACTGGCAAAGAGAGGTCGGAACCTATGCCTTTTATAGCAAGTTCGCTGCCCGTGCGATCCCCCTGCTCCCTGGGGAAGTTTATTGTGCTATTCGCTCTCCAACGTCATACATAACTTCTGAGCTACAAGTCACTTATCCTAGGGTTTGTCCTCCTCTTATGCGGAGGACAAGGCTATTTTCGATGACGAAGTATGAAGATCTACATTTTTCTGGGCAATTTAGCCCTTTTTTCCCTCCCGCCTTCCTTGAGTAGCAAGGGGAATGGGAGGACTGAAGGTAAAGGGAAGACAGTGGCGCCAATACCGGATTTTCGTCATCTAGCCCGCAACTTTATATGTTTAATTCAATGCTCAATAAAACACACTGCGGGCGGTAGCCTTTGTTTTTCCTATACCCTGACCTGTAACCCAGTTTCCTAATACATTTATGGAGAGCGAATACAAAACACATACAATTTATAAACAAGGACAATAATAAAAAACATAATATAAATGTACGTACTAACATCCCATAGTCTCGTAGGAAAGGTGTATGGATTTGTCTCGTACGCTTCTATTAGTGTTATGTGAGAATTCATTCGTCCTCACCTCGCTAGTTGCGTAACCCTTGTGAGACAACCCCCTTTCTTCCCCGAGCCGTGCGATGCCAGTACGTACATATCACGTACACTTGATTCTATTTACATATTAATACACTGCACTTGTGCTACGCTTTCATTCTGTCGTGCACATTCTCCCGCCGTCGCAACACTGCGAACCGACTGGTAGCACGACGATCTTCTTCGTAGGTCTGCGTAGCACGGTGCCGTTGCCCATGGTGATGTCGACGACTCGTACCTCGTTGTCTTTACCCGGGTAGACGTTGGTGACACGGCCTCGTGGCCAGGTGTTCCGGGGTAAGTTGGAGTCGCACACGATGACGATGTCGTCGATCTTCGGTGGTTCACCGGTGCTGTGGGGCTCCCGCCGGTACTGGAGTAAGGGCATGTACTCCCGTACCCAGCGGTGCCAGAATACGTCTGCGAGCCTCTGGGCGCGCCGCCAGTGATGGCGCGCGTTCAGGTCGCCTTCGGTGAAGTCTCCGGGAACCGGCATGTGACAGTTCGGGCCGAGTAGTATAAGGTTCGGCGTTAGTGCTGCCGGTTCGTCGGGTGTCACCGCCACATGAGTGAGGGGGCGGGAATTTATGGTCATCTCCGCCTCAGTCAGCAGTGTGCTGAGCGTCTCGTCACTTGGATGTTGTTCGTGCAGGGTGACTCGCAGGGCTTCTTTAACGGAGCGCACCATGCGCTCCCATGCACCGCCCATAAACGGCGCTGCTGGTGGGATGAACCGCCACTTGATCATGCGGTTCGTGGCCTCGTGCTGGGTTGCTTCAGCTATGGACTGGGCGAGCTCTTTATCAGCCGCCTTGAAGCAAGTTGCGTTGTCGCTCCATAGCTCTGTTGGACAGCCTCTTCTGGCTATAAACCTTCTCAGCGCTGAAATGGCTGAGTCAGCACTTAGGGAGGTCACGACTTCTAGGTGTATGGCGCGTGACGTCATACATGTGAAGAGCGCTACGTATCTTTTCTCGCGGTGGCGCGCGACGGTGACTTCTATTGGACCAAAGTAGTCCAATCCGGTGAACGTGAAAGGTCGTGCGTGATGGGCCAGGCGAGCTGGAGGTAAGTCGCCTGTGGCCGGACTTGTTGGTTTAGTCTTTTTTATTCTGCACGCCATACAGCTCTTGATCACGTTTCGCACGGCCGGTCGGATTTTCATTATCCATAGCCGTTAGCGTAGCTCATTTACGACTGTTTCTACGCCTCCGTGATGAAGTTTCTCGTGGACGTGTTGTATATACAATTTTGTGTATATATGTTTTCCATTCAGTATGGCTGGGCTCACAGATTCTGCGTGTATTCCCTCGGCCGCAGTTATACGACCCTTTATTCTTATTATGTCGTCACTGTCGATGATAAGACTAAGTGACGACAATAAATCTCCGGTAGGTGGCGCCCTGTTCTCTTTTATGCGCAGCTTTTCTACGTAATAGCTGTCTTGTTGCGCCGCTCGGATCCACAATCTTTGGGCCCTTTCAATATGACGCACTTCTAGGTCAATGTCGCGGCGGGTCGATGAACTCGTGGGAACCACCGTATCGGTTGATTGGGGTCGAGTTTGTTTATCTTTTTTCTTCCAGTCGGGGTCACGTGACTTGTTTGTCCGCGTTCTTTTGTAACGCGTAGCGGTGATTTGGAATTTATTTCCCCGACATAATTCGACAAATTGCAGCACTCTAGCTGTCGCTCTTATCAGTCTGATCCATTTTGAGAATCGTCGGACATCTGGCAGATGGTCATGAGTTGGCTTATCGGTTATTGTGAAACACTTTTCTCTCTCTTCCCCAGAGTTGTTAATCTTAACCTCGACTTCTGTAGGCCACTCATTCTTAGATAGTAGTAGATAGGAGGGGCCATTGAACCATCGATGTTTTAGGTTGAAGTCGTGAGGTGTCGCTCTTGTCGCGTCGTCTGCTACGTTATCCGCCGTAGGTACCCATCGCCACTCATTTTTCTTAGTGAGTGTCTCTAATTCTGCGAGTCGGTGCGCTACGAAGGTTTTGTAGGTGCGTGGTTCGGATCTTATCCACGCCAGGGCCGTACGCGAGTCGCTCCAATATGTTTTATGCGCGACTTCAAACTCGTGCTCTCGTAGCACTGTATCGGCTAGGCGGGCCCCTAGTAGGGCGGCCTGTAGTTCTAACCTGGGGATTGAGACGAGCTTCAGTGGTGTCACGCGACTCTTTGCGGCTGCCAGCGTGACGTGTACACTTCCGTCGTTACGCACGATTCGCCAGTAAACGCTTGCGGCGTAGGCCTCCTCGCTGGCATCGACAAACGTATGTAGTTCGTAAGTGGTTGCCGATTCATAGTCGTAACATCGAGGGATGCGTAGGTCTTCTACCTTTCTTAGCAATGACAGCCATGCGTCCCATCTTTGCCTTAACTGTTCTGGAATGGGCTCGTCCCATTTGGTACCGTAGCGCCAGGTGTCCTGCATGATTCTTTTCGCGGGCGTTGTCATCGGCGATAGTAAGCCCAATGGATCGAACAAGGACATTATGACACTTAAGGCCTCCCTCTTGGTTGGTGGGCGCGTGTTTTCAAGCATTTCAGGCGCTATTCTTGTTTTGTTCAAGCGGAAACTTATGCAATCATCTCTTGTGCTCCATAGGAGACCGAGCGTTCTTTCTGTCTCGCTCGCACCTATTGGTATTGCGTTTGTTTCCGTTCTTTCCTTGAAATCTTTTATAACACTCATGTTGTTAGATGTCCACGCTGTCAACTCGAACCCTGCTTGTCGGTGTATAAAGTCGACTTCTTTGATCATTCTGATCGCCTTCTCAGGTGTGGGGAAGCTTTGTAAGTAGTCGTCCATGTAGTGGTTTCTTTCTATTGCGCACGCCGCCTCTGGATAGATGTCGACGAACTCGTTCGCGTTTTTGTTCTTTATGTGTATGGCGGTGCATGGTGATGAGCACGCACCGAATATCACCGAGGTCATTCTGTATTCTTCTGGCGGACCCTCCCGCCGGTGATCTCTCCATAAAAAACGCAAGGCATCTCTGTCCTCTTCTCTTATGCTGATTTGCATAAACATTTCTTTTATATCTGCGGATACGGCGTATGGGTGTTGTCGAAATCGCATAATAACGCCTGGGAGGGACTGTAATAGGTCAGGTCCTGCCAACAACATGTCGTTGAGGCACAGTCCATGCGATTGAGCCGCCGCATCGTGTACCATTCTTATCTTTGGCTTTGCGGGATTGATGACCGCGAAGTGTGGGAGGTACCATGTTCTGCCGCTAGTTGGCGCTGCGGGGGCTCGCTCGGCGTATCCGCATTTGAAGAGGTTGTCGACCCGTTCTTGGTATTGAACTTTCAGCTGTTCGTCGCGATCTAACTTCCTTTCTAAGTTGTAGAGGCGCTTTAGTGTGTTTTGGTAGTTGTTGGGTATTTTTAGTTCGTCTTTTCGCCACAATAACCCGGTTTCGAATCTGCCATTGGGAAGTCGTCGAGTCGTGTTTTCGAGTATTTCCAACGCCCGTTGTTCGGGATCGTTCTTGGGTTTTCTGGGTTCGATTCCCAATGACTCCAGTTCGAAATATTTCCTCATTGTTTCTTCCATTGTGTCACCCTGTGTTGTGGATAGGTGACCACAAAAGGTTACGGGCTTACTTTTCGACGTGTGGCATCCGTGGAGTACCCACCCCAGTTTCGTTAGTGATGCCACTGGTTGGTCGCGCCGACCCTCTAGAAGATCACGTGACACTATTAGGTCCCAGTTGTCCTGACCGATCAGTATCTTTGGGGACGCGTAGTCGTACGTGAGCTCTTTTCTTATGTTTCGTAGATGAGTGCAGCCCTTCATGTTTTCCTCTGTTATGGATTGCGACGTGAAATTCAGCCTTTCTACTGTTCTGGCATTTTGAATTTGGAATTCTTTGCCGCTGAATTTCCCTTTAATGCCCAGGTTGACACTCCGACTTTGTTCGTGTTTTATCTCTGTCCCACTCACCCCTTGCACCCACATTGGTTGTTTGGGCCCATCTATCCCTAATATATCGGCCAGAGATGCGTCGATAATGGTTACTGTACTCCCCTCGTCCAACAACGCGTACGTCTCTATTTTATTCTGGGGACCGGATAGCACGACAGGTGCTATTTTTAGGTACGCCCGACGTCGCGTATTCGAGTTGGTAGCTACTGTTGAAGTCAGTACCTCTTCTGTTCTTTCTGGGATGTCTGATGGTTGATCGGTTTTCTGGTGGTGGAGTAGGACATGGTGTCTCATGGTACATCCGTCGCGGCCGCATGGTTTGACGCGACACGTGTTTCTTTGGTGCGTACCTTTTAAGCACCGGAAACAAGTATGGCTCTTTTTTGCCATCTCCCAACGCTCGTGTATGTTAGCGTTGAGAAACTGTGGGCAATGCACTAACTGATGTGATTGTTTGCACTGCCAACATTTTTCTTGCCACTTTTCTTGCGGCTTGCGCTTTTCTTTTATTGTGTAAGCGCGTTCGACCTTTTTTCGCATAGGTCGCTCCCTCCCTGTTGACTCGTCGGCGATGTATTCTGGAAGGGCGTAAGCGCCAAACTTATCCGCTTCTTCGTTCAAGTATATTGACATCTTTTTGAAGTCGGACACTTCTGAAAGCTCTCTCGCCGCGTAGTCTACCCATTTACTTCTCAGGGTTGGAGTGAGCTTCTCCACCACGTTGTACAACATCTCAGGGTGGTGGAGGTAGTGTGGTTTCTTTAATGCTTCTATAGCAGCCACGATGTTCGCTAATTTACTTGCGAATATGCAAAGGTCACGTGGGTTTTCACTGACCTTGGGTAAACGCTTCACTTTTTCCAATTCTAAGCGGATGAGTGCCTCTGGCCGCCCGAATCTTCTCTCCAGCGTTTGTAATATGACTGGCGGGTCAGGCTCACTTATTAGTAGGCAACTCACGGCTTCCATGGCGGGTCCCTTTAGACATTTTCGTAGTCGGGCCACATTTTCAGTTTTAGTGAAGCGTTCCTTTGTTTCGTTGTACGCTGCTCGGAAGGCGAGCCAGCTATGGGCGTGTCCACTGTACACGGGTAACTCTTGTATGTACCGAGGTGAGTCCCTATTCTGGCGCATAGCTTGTGAGAAGGCCGTGGCTAATGTAGTCACGTCAATCGCCGGTGGAGAATGGTCTGAAGACGGGACCTCTTTCGTGGGGGTTCCCGCAACACCCGGGTCTCTTTCATTCCCGGCCGATTGTCTAATACTGCCTTTTTCCGACACAGCTGCTTCCTTGGGTTTGGGACTTTTCTCTCTCTCGGCGTCTTTGATGGCTAATATCTGTTTTTGATTGTGTAGCCATCGGTGGACACGCTGAGGATCTGAATCCTGTTCGTCCAGTTCGTCCTCCTCACTCGACGACGAGTCTAGTTTCAGTCGTTCGAGTTTTGCCTTTTCAAGTTCGGCTGCGGCCTGGATTTCTTTTGTTTTCCACTCGGCCTCTCTTAGGTACAGCTCGGCGAGCCGCTCTTTCGCCTCTAACTCCGCGAGGAGTCTCTTGCGTGAGGGTACGGAGCGACGTGACCGAGCGTGGCTCGAGTGTGGGCGCACTGTGTGGATCCGAGCGGCGCAACAAGACAGCTATTACGTAGAAAAGCTGCGCATAAAAGAGAACAGGGCGCCACCTACCGGAGATTTATTGTCGTCACTTAGTCTTATCATCGACAGTGACGACATAATAAGAATAAAGGGTCGTATAACTGCGGCCGAGGGAATACACGCAGAATCTGTGAGCCCAGCCATACTGAATGGAAAACATATATACACAAAATTGTATATACAACACGTCCACGAGAAACTTCATCACGGAGGCGTAGAAACAGTCGTAAATGAGCTACGCCAACGGCTATGGATAATGAAAATCCGACCGGCCGTGCGAAACGTGATCAAGAGCTGTATGGCGTGCAGAATAAAAAAGACTAAACCAACAAATCCGGCTCGAAGGACCAGATGTTGGTTACGATATATATATTATATATAAGGCGGTGCTCGCGATCGATGTTATACCGCAGGCCAATGTTGCAGGCCGCACGTTGCCTTCCAACGGGGGGGTGTAGGGGTGAAATACGGAAATAAAACGCTGCTCTAATTCACATTGAACCACAGGAGCGCAGGGAGGAAGCGGCAGTCGGCAGCGAACTCGCTTGTATGAACTTGTTAGGTATCTCCACTATGAGGAGTCTGTTATATCAAGTCACTACTTAGAGTGTTAAGTACGAACTGGTAGTTCAAGTTACTGTTTGAAGTGCTGAGGACGAACTGGCAAAGAGAGGTCGGAACCTATGCCTTTTATAGCAAGTTCGCTGCCCGTGCGATCCCCCTGCTCCCTGGGGAAGTTTATTGTGCTATTCGCTCTCCAACGTCATACATAACTTCTGAGCTACAAGTCACTTATCCTAGGGTTTGTCCTCCTCTTATGCGGAGGACAAGGCTATTTTCGATGACGAAGTATGAAGATCTACATTTTTCTGGGCAATTTAGCCCTTTTTTCCCTCCCGCCTTCCTTGAGTAGCAAAGGGAATGGGAGGACTGAAGGTAAAGGGAAGACAGTGGCGCCAATACCGGATTTTCGTCATCTAGCCCGCAACTTTATATGTTTAATTCAATGCTCAATAAAACACACTGCGGGCGGTAGCCTTTGTTTTTCCTATACCCTGACCTGTAACCCAGTTTCCTAATACATTTATGGAGAGCGAATACAAAACACATACAATTTATAAACAAGGACAATAATAAAAAACATAATATAAATGTACGTACTAACATCCCATAGTCTCGTAGGAAAGGTGTATGGATTTGTCTCGTACGCTTCTATTAGTGTTATGTGAGAATTCATTCGTCCTCACCTCGCTAGTTGCGTAACCCTTGTGAGACAACCCCCTTTCTTCCCCGAGCCGTGCGATGCCAGTACGTACATATCACGTACACTTGATTCTATTTACATATTAATACACTGCACTTGTGCTACGCTTTCATTCTGTCGTGCACAATGGTGATATTGTTAGTATAGTGTGCAAGGAACTTAATCAACAAAAATAAGTTCAGTGTGGGTAGGTGATTCAAATACGAACACGATGGAGGGTAGACACATATGTCTGTCAATAGCAGCAACACCTCCACCCGCCACCGCCGTCTCGCCGCGACTACCGTTCGTGTAACTGGACCGAAATATCGACTGTAATAAATAAATAATACATAGTGAGTAACCCGTATACATAACTATTATTATGTTCAACCACGATAACAAAAGTTTAAAATTTTATTATTCACTGTTGTGCCAAAATGTATACAAAGGATGTCCCAGATTGAGCGCCGATTTAATTTAGAAAAAAAATATAGTCATTGTTTCTCCGGCTGTGTGACATGTGGCACCATCCTGTTGGAACCACAGTTGATCGAGGTCCAGATCTTCCAATTGGTGTCAAAAAAACTCCTGTAGCATGTTCCGATAACTTTTTATGCCTACCTAAATACCGATACCTAAAAAAATGGCCTTATGATCCCGCCGAACCAAAAGCCGCACCAAACTGTAACTCTTTGAGGATGCACCCGTTTTTCACGAATCTCATAAGGATTGTCCAATTCCCAGATAGGATAATTTTGCTTATTGACGTATCCGTCAAGGTAGAAATGGGCCTCGTTAATAAAAATTATTTTTTCGAAAAAATGATCGTCCACTTCATACTGCTCTAAAATTCATACTGCGTTGCTCTTTCGTGTAGCGTTCCATGTTGACTAATTGCAACTGTCATGTGTGACATCTATAAACAAACCAGAGTTGCCAACTACAAACAACAAAATGGCACGAAATTAATTATATTAGTCAACCCGGGATATATATTAATTATATACATATACAATCGTCAAAATTTAAAAGTGACAATTTATTCATAAGAAAGCTTTATAGTATTTATAGTATGCTTTATTTACCAAAAAGAGTTACAATTTTCTTTTAAATGTCTTTGTTCTTTTTAAATCTAAATTCAAGTTCTCAGTTTATTTTTCAATTTGTCAAATCCCTTCAAAATTAAATTAAAAACCTCGTGGCATTGGGCGGTTAAGCCGTTTCAGTTTAATGCAATCACGATCTTCGACACAGAGGAAACAATTGAATTTATATGGATCGTGTTCCTAAACTATCAGAAGGGATTTGAAAAGACATTTCCTCAGCCCTACTAAATTAATTCTTTGTTCTTAAAAGATGGCTAAATAAATATTTGCTTATTATTAAAATAATAAGATGTTAGAGACCTCAAATATTAAAACCCCGCGTCAAGCAAAGCACTATTGTTGTGTTTTAAGAAGATTTTTATAGAAAGCAGGTGGCAGATGAGTAGAAATACAATAAGTATTGACATTTATCTCGTCCGCTCTTCGTTTTAAAGTGTTAAAATTCAATGTCCTCCTTTGTACACACTCTGTGTCAATGACATATAGACGGACATTTTTTTATAGAAAGAAGGCGGCATACGGGCACACAGTCCACTTGGTGGTAAATGGATACTGTTGTCCATAGATAATGGACATCTACGGTACATGCCAACTTCAGTTCACAATGACCAACATTGGCCCCCGGTCCCTACCTTTGGAGATGTAGGAATGGATTTGGAGAAAGGGTTGGGAAAATGAGGAGGGATAGGATGGGAGTGGGCTCTGGCATATCTCACTCACTGCAGTATATTTCAAGGTAGTGTTCTGTGGTAAAGAGACCAATCGAGTGCACCCAGCGGCTGTTGGATTGCAACGTTCACCCTACCCCTTATACTAAATATTGGATTGAAAGCCTTTAAAACGCTGTGATGGTACGCGTCAGTCAGACAGGAAGATATGACTATTTCCGTACGTTTTACAGGAAAATATTTAGATAAAAGTTATATAGCTTTTGGGCGTTGTGCATCAATTAAAGGCCAAGCCTCGACGTATATCTTAATATATATCATTTTATAAACTCCATCTTCATGATACCAAAATAATTGTCTTTGGAAGGTGCGCATTATAAAGCAGTTACAAACGCAACAAGCTAGTAAGCTCTAACCAGCTCGTAATCAGCTCTTTTGTCGTCCACAGCTGGACACAGTTTTGTGCCTTCTTATGCACGAGAGATGTATGTTCCTAAAACGTCACGCTGGTCAAGCGAGTTGGCGAGTCCACTCTTTTAGAGGTGGTTTAGTTCCTCAGGGCTTGTGGTGGTGGCTTTGTTATCCCTTAGTTACCTTTTATAACAACTACCGGAATATATAGCGTGGGAATATATAAAGCCAGCCAACATCACACACTTATATTCCTTTAGAACCCAGCACAAAGAATATCTAATGACAGTTGTTAAATCTGCTTTGTTAAGCCACTGAAAATGTATCTTGCACAATTACTATTAATTACCGAGAAAATATTTCCCTTCATTTTTATCACCGCAGGTCTGAAAATTTCATGTAAAATTCCCTTTGCTTTGTCAGATTTACGTCGACAAATTGGCGTCTGATATCGTGGCCCTTGAAAGTTCTTGAAACTTACGCGTTGACAAAAATCGGCCATCAGAATAAATGATGTCTCATTTAATTGCTGCGTTTAAAGATTTGTGTTATTTTATAAAAAGTAAGTATTTTTGTCAGTTATCGGTCCTGTGGTAAATATGATCTGTCCATTGCCACTTTAATATAGATTCTATGGCCGATGTGGTAGCCGAGCCCTCGAATGGAGGCTAAGTACCGGGAAGCGTAGTATGGGACGTCCTTCCGTCAAGTGGACAGGCGCCGGCGGTTAATTGATAAAGTTAGCCGGTGATGGCTAAATGAGGAGAGCCAAAGATCGTGTGTGGTGGCAAGTTTTGGGAGATATCGATATCCAGCAGTGGCATGGTATGGTTTTTCATAATGTATACATATTTACAAATGTTGTATACATGTCTAGGATTTATTTTACTAACAACGTGGTAATAAAAATGGTAAACTTACCCTATGACAATTTCAGCGAGCTGCAAAAGAGCAGTGGAAAAAATCTGTGGAAATAAATCCTTCCTTTTTATTTCACGCGCCTGTGCGTATGAGAAATATGGGCGATAGTTATTAGATAGCCGTAACTTATGTGACGATAGAGATCATAGCGTAAAACTAAGGCTAGCATACGTTACCATTTATCATTCGTTGAATTCTTCGGCTTAGAATTTTTTCTTTTTATATATGGCACTGGTGTAATTGGCACATTCTGCCTGTGTCAAGTTATCTTTGTAATTAAGTCAAAATAATTCTAAACAGATCCCTTCAATGTGTAGTCACGTCGCAGCAAGTCAGGAGTCGCTCAGTAAAGTGATAGTAGCTTTACTGAGGACAAAGGTGGACTTTCCAGAAGCTCACGAGAAATGCAGTATAAAATGCTTTTATATGATTACTAGCTGTGACAGCGACTAAAAATTAATAAAGCTTTGTATACAGCATCTTTCAAAGCCTATTCGAAGCGCCAAACTAAGCTTAATTAACCTGTGGAAACCCCATGAAAATCCGTTCAGTAGTTTTGGAGATTAGCGTGTTCGAACAGACAAACAGATTTCAAAATTGTCTTTTTGTATTCTGACACTCTTCCTTCATCGCCCCCAATCAGTTTTTGGTAAATTTATTCAATGTACAGACACGCTGGTTCTACAGTTTTAATGTATATGGTAGATAGATCACAAACATTACGTACAAACACTAAACACTTTGAAGTTTAATAATAAACTATCACTATTAAACTACTAATCCCATAATACACATTTTTTTACGATAATCAAATTAAAAACTTAATCTTCACGCCAAAAAGTATGGGGTCTGGGTTTTTGTTGAAGCGCCTTGATGTATTGTAGATGTGGGAAAGGTGTGTGGTGAGTCCACAGGACGGCTCCATTTTAGATAAGTGACGATTCTGAGGTCACTGGTGGTGTCAACTATACGTTGGTCTTTAAAAAGTGATTGCGTAAGTTTTTTTTTTTTATGGTTGAAGGCGGTAGACGAGCGTACAGTCCACCTGATGGTAAGTGGATACTGTAGCCCATAGACATCCGTGATACATGCCAACATTAGTCCAAAATGAGAAATGATGGCACGCCCCCGGATGGCACTGCCTACCTTTGGAGATGTAGAAATGGATTTGGAGAAAGGGTTGAGAAAATGGGGAGGGATAGGATGGGAATGGGCTCTGGCACATCTCACTCACAACCGAAACACGTACGTACATTAGGGAAATAAGATAAAGTGGGAAATGCAGTACATTTCAAGGTAGTCTTCTGTGAGAGAGGGGTAACGTGGCCAGTCGAGTGCGCCCAGCGTCTGTTGGATTGCAGCGTGCACTCTCCCCCTCAGTAGCGACAGCCAAAGGAATAAAAGTGAAGTTGGCGTCAGTATCAGTAATTGTGACGTTACCAAAGGAAGCTTATTTAACAAAATAATAATAAATAACTCCACTCTCAATGACCCACACAAGGATTTGCAAAGATTTGCCTACACAATGTAGAACTGTCAACATTGTCAACCTGAGTCGAATAAAAAATCCGACTTTTAACATTTGATTTTAAAAGTAAATGAATAAAAAAATGTGTTTTTTTAAAATTGCACTCGAACTTCAATATTAGAACTTACATTAAGGTTCCTTCTTTCAGATAATGTCAGAACGAATGCTGATTGATTAACATAATTCTAGACAAACCTTCGTGGTTTTTGAGTGTCTATTATTTAATTGTAATAATTTAACTAATTTGATAAATAAATAAAAAAAAAGTAAAAAAAATATATCACATTGCAATTTATGGTTCCATGCTTGATTTCCGGTGGATTTTTGGTTGTACAAAATTATATATATCATTGTTATTATTTTATTTAAAAAAAGTTGCGGTGACTGCGATACTTTTACACCTCGTGTGTCAAACGCCTTAGCAAGACTGAAACTGACAATATGTCGAAACAAATTAACGCATGTCAACAGCCACCGATAGAAGACGTATTATCTGTTGTTATTACGTTTGTGACAAACGATCTCATATTTTAAGCGTTATTCGCAGTTTGCGACAGACAGAACTGATGAATGATGTTCATATTGTTTATTAGTCTATGTTACAATTTTTAGGGGGTTACAGGTTTCTGAATAATATGAGATAAGGGTGTTATATCTTCCTGTGGGTGTCGTAAAAGGCGATTAAAGGATAAAAAAGCTGCTACCATAATCGCTAAGTAATTACACCACCTCTAAAAGAGTGAACTGTACAACCCGCTTGGTCAGTGTGGGTTTTGAAGCTCATACATCCCTTATGTATAAGACACTGTGTATGAGGAGGCCCATGTCCAGCGCATCCGTAAAGTCCATCATCTTGGTCAGTAATCTAGAAACAACGAAGTCACGTTTCGAAGAAGATGACTATATCGTAAATCTACGCCTTGCCACTCCACACCTCATACCATTGCTTTTTTTATAGGCAGGACAAATGATGGCAAGTGATCATCGCTGCCAATGGACATATGCAACGCCAGGAGGCACGCGGGTGCATTGCCGACCTTGCAGAATCCCGCTCATAGTTGAAGAGCCCCATGTCGTAACGTAACGGAAATACATCAGCTGGCAGTTCATTTCACAACTGTAGGGTTCACGGTATAAAGTGACTTTAAGACCACGCTATACGCAGCGACTCTGCCAAAGAAGCGCGGATGAACCACACGACGATGTAGATGGCTGCGAGTTTTCCATAAAACTCTTAGTTCAATCGGACGGAGCCGCGGGTAGAAGTTAGTATTTGTATAATACTGAGATCATGTAGGTGACCTAAGTGAGGATCGGTTAACAAACGATGCGATAGGGCCGTTGTCTTCTACATTCGCTTACTCCTATACATGTTTAATAAATAATAACATACCTACAGCAACAGGTCAACGTATACCCACCGGTACCTTAAAATGCTAGGCAATAAGCCCTAGAATCGAATGATTTTCTTTACATTAGCGTATACTTTACATCGACTTATGTTCTGACGTAACGTGTCTGACACGAAATATTGTAATATTATTTGGCTCTTCGTGCAGAATAATAAATTTTGGACGTGCCAACTTAAGTAAAAATATACCCTAAAAAATAGGACACTATCTTTTTTTATTATTTATATCGTTAGTGGAAAGATAAAGATACTAAAGTGCGATACTACTAACTTTACAGAAACGAAGGATTAAGTTCGTTTTTTAAGGAAAAAATTCATAACTGTTTACTTGTCCAATTCTCACGAAACAAAGATACCCGAAAAGTTTAAATTATTTATCGTCTCATAATTTAATATTTATAATTGCTATTGGTTTACGGCATCAGATACAATCGGCAGTTATGCCGTGTTGTATCTGAAATATGAAATGGAATAAAAAATCTAAGGTATTCCAATTTGGCAGCAGTGCAGAGTACCGGCCGGCAAATGAGAGATTGATTGAAAAAAACCAAAGCAAAGGTAAACCAATCTATGTCGATTGAAACTGGAAATAGGTACAGTCGGGAGCAAAGATGGGTAAACCTTTGAATAAAGAAACACAGCAATCAGTTTCACGACGTCACTTCAAGGTCTGACAGCCGACTTGTCACATAATCTGTTATACTTGGTATATATTGAATTGGTGTATGTAAATGTGGCACTTCATTGAATAATTACAAAAGCTGCCATTTTATGGGCACTTGTTGACACCTCATAGACATCGCGTGTCCCACGCATAGAATAAAGCTCTATGCAACTGCAAAGTTTACAATAAAAATACATATCTGATACATTTTATATTCTAAATCGGGTACAAAATAAAATATAATAATTTGTAATATAAAACGGGTAGAATATAAAATGTGTACAAAACCGAAAGTTTACAAAGTTGTGTATATCTGAGTTAAGCGTTATAGGCGTTATAAGCGTTACTTGATACGCGTAATACACGCTAAAGGTAAACGTTGACACGCTCCCGGATTATTATTTAATAAATACCTAATGTACCTAAGTATGTATTTCCGTAGATTGTTAAAGTAATTGGATTCGTTAGTGTCTTTCCCTGTACTTTAGTACTTTTTTCGTTTCGGGAATAACGAGGAAATGTTTTTAACACATTTGTCTTGTCCAATTCAATTATTGAGATACAGAATTATGTTTTCCATGGACTCATAACGAGTTCTATGAGGTTATGTGGAGTTTGTAATAACGATAAATTTTTTATTGTAACTGCCTATATCTTAATTTAGCTATTTGAATGCTTTTGGGGTCTCTTGTAAAATTTGTTAAATATACTTACAGTAAACGCCCGAAAGTAATACGACTATGATCGGCTAGCTTTGGTTTTGTATAGCGTCGTCTGTCGTGTGCCGTTACGACGGAGACGACGTCTACAAAACTGAAGCTAGCCGATCATAGTCGATGTGTATTACTTTCGGCCGTTTACTGTACTTGGTTTTGATATGGGACAGCGGAAGTGTCGGGACGATATAGTGGAAACCACCTCTTAGTTACGAAACTACTTAGTATCTTTCATTTCCTTTCCTAATAAATCTTTACTAAGAAATTCAATAAGTGAGGTAGAAATGTGGCATAAATAATTTAGAGGCATAATTTTTTGCGCTTATTACGTATTATTTTGATGCCGGAGGGCTGACTCAAATATCGCTTTTATTGCCGGCAATTTGAACATTATGACTACCATTTGCTTCTATTTTTTGGGCGACCTCTTTTTGTTTAGAAGAAAATGAGAATATTTTTATAGACCGTGAAATGTGAGCTCACTTCCATGTTAAAGATTTATTTTCTAAGATTTGTAAAATAATGAAAGGTAGGAAATATGTTGTTTGGTTCCGGCTGTCGAATGTGAATCTTTTTAGCTCTGACGCAGCGCTTGAGCTTCGAGCGCTCAACGCTCATTTTAATAATAGATAAATAGAAATAAACTAATAATAGAAATAAAAAAAAAAAACAATTCTCTCCGATTATATTAACCTTATTTATTGTTTAACTAGCAGTTCGTTTGCGTAAATTCCTGTGGAAACTCTATAATATATCTATGTAAAACGTACCCTAAATATTAACTCGGCACATAAGCCATAACTATGCCTAGTTTCATTAAAACCCGTCTCGTAGTTTTTGTGTAATGCGCGTTCAGACAGACAGACAGACAGGCGGACGGACAGATGGACAAAAATTCTAAAAATTGTTGTTTTAAGCTCATATAGAGTTCATTCGTACTTACTATTGCATTCACTTTTTTCAAAAAAAATAACGTAAAAACACGATACAATTTTATTATACTCGAATGTTTAGATTTAACAGCGGAACAATATATGTTCATGGGCCTTAAGGAAATAAGGGATGGAATTGATTGGTTTTGGAGACGTCTTATGATGATCTTAAGATTAAGATGATGATGATGATCTTAAGATGCGTTTTAAGATCGGCACTCATTTATGGCCAATATTTACAATAGAAAACGTATGTATAGCCTTAAAATACTATGATTCTATTCTTTTAGAGGTGATGTAGTTCTTCGGGGCTTGTGGTAGCCGCTTTGCTATCTCTTAGTTACCCTCTGCGACACCCGCGGGGGGGAGGTGGGGTGTGGTGGTATTCTATAGCCGGCCCACACCACATTTCATAGTGGGATTACATAACTTTAAATTCGTTTATAAATAAACATTTAAAATTATTTTGATATTAAAATACCTTTTAATACTCAGTATTAAATCATTTCTACCAATCCTTCTGAATATGGAAGCAGATTAAACTTCTAGTTATTCAATTATTTATAGTACGGGTGCCCCTCGTTATGAGAAAAATATGCAAATGTAAGTGAAAACTCAATTTGTGAACTTTCTTTTTAATTATACACTTGAGATATACGATAGCATACTACTTCAAATGGTTCCTTGAACTATATCTGAAAACGTGGAGCTTAAGAACGAATACATCTATGTATGTATGCATGTAGCGAATACACAGGATTTGTGCTCTATTTTTTTTTTAATTTTTATTAAGTTTTTCATACATATTTTTTCTTCAAAAATACATGATAATTCACGCTAATTAGATCAGAATCAATAGAGGAATTCATAGCTTTAGTCTTGGGGAATAAATCAGAGCCACCCTATATTGTATTATTTTTGATATTTGGGTATTTCCCAAATATCAAAAATCAACAATGAAAATGAATTAAAAATTCATTTTTATTCAAAATGAAAAACTAAAAATATGTAGACGCTTAAAAGCAGCTATTCTAAACGAAAGTCCTATTTCACTATCAAAGCTGTTTGAATATAGGTACAAGGTTTCAAGTTCAATAGCGTGAGAACCTATGAAAGAGACCGTTCAAGAACTTGACTGAAAAGCAATTTATAACGAAAAATGAAAACCTTTTTACATAAAAAGTATTGTAATAGTTGTCTGGTGCTTACTTCGATTTATGGAGGGCATATTTCACTTTCTTATGATGTAGCTCGTTTATGATAAGTTGCTAACCACAGAGGTTTTAATAGAATAGAAGATCTTTGTCTGCGTTACGCTGGCCTAAGTTCAATGTTATAGTGTTGAGTTTTATGAACTAAGCGAGACTGGTGTTGCAGGTGTCCATGGGCGGCGGTAACACTTACCATCACGTGGGACCGCTTGCTCGACCGCCCACTAGTACATAAAAAAAAACTATGTTTTTTGTTTTAGTATGTACGAGTACCCACATTTTGGTTTTAGTATGTACGAGTACCTACATTTTGGTTTTAGTATGTACTAGTACCTACATTTTTGTTTTAGTATGTACGAGTACCCACATTTTGGTTTTAGTATGTACGAGTACCTACATTTTGGTTTTAGTATGTACGAGTATCCACATTTTTGTTTTAGTATGTACGAGTACCTACATTTTGGTTTTAGTATGTACGAGTACCTACATTTTGGTTTTAGTATGTACGAGTACCTACATTTTGGTTTTAGTATGTACGAGTACCTACATTTTGGTTTTAGTATGTACGAGTATCCACATTTTTGTTTTAGTATGTACGAGTACCTACATTTTGGTTTTAGTATGTACGAGTACCTACATTTTGGTTTTAGTATGTACGAGTACCTACATTTTGGTTTTAGTATGTACGAGTACATATTTTATTTTAGTATTATTTTTTCTTGGCAATAAAAAGTCTATGATTTTCATAGCCCTTATTCGTTTTTTATTAATATCTTATTATTGTCTAGTTTAGTACGTTAATAAGAAAAATACGGAACAAATTTTTATTACTTCGCATACTCTTTCAATGCATACGGAATCTACTTATTACGTTGTGCATTTAGTTAAGATAGTTTTTCGGTGTACTCGTGTGAATGCTTGTTGACAAACATTCAAAAATGAATGTTAGTTTTACAACTGCTTGGGGACTAGTTAAAAGAATAAATAAAGACCAATGTTGTAAATCTTTATAATAGTGACTATATATTTGATTTATGACATAGAGACTAAAATTTACAAATAAATTGGATTTACTGTTAAATTAAATATATAATAATATCTTAGTATTTTTTATTGAAAATTGAAATATTGTATAATTGAAAATATTGTACAAATTGGATCTCTGTGGCAAGCTTCGCGACATTATTTGGTGCTTGGTGCTGTCAAAGAATCATTTTATAACACATACATTTTTTTTTTTCAATGCCTAATTATAATTATGGCATAATTCTAATCCTGTGGCCCAATTTTACGCACAGTATTATATAGTTTAAGCTGAAAGAAACTTAAGTACTTTTGGTTTTTTTCATACTTCTATGGTTTGCACAATACATGTCTGGTTATACTTATGGTGTTCTTATTTTCTCACCCACGTCATTTCCACAGTCGTTTCTTTAATATGTACATCGATACAGTCAAAGTAGTAAAGAAATCGTACGCGTGGTCTCAATCGTTATGCCCGCTCTACCTACATAGATTCTCTGTGGTTAGCATTATATTTTGTAATAATTTAGCTTATACGATGTGAGCTTGGTTGATGTGGCGCCATTTATAACGCTGTTGAACTAGTAAACTGGCGTTTTAGATATGAGGGGTTAAAGATCTTTTAAGGGCTACCCCACACTATTTGTTTGTCAGTCGTTTCATTAATGCTTACTTAAGCATCAGATTTTCTATTTTTATAGAAGGAGGTGGCAGATGAGCATTCAGTCCGTATGGTGGTAAGCGGCTACTTACCACTATTACAAATACATGAAAACGCCAGTCAAAAAGGATGCATGGATGAACCTTGACATACCACTAAAAACGTTGCCTAATATGACAGGGAATTAGAAAGGCCATAAGATTGGGAATACCACCTCATCTCACTTTCTTATCCCCATTCGATTAGGGAAATTGGATGTTATGGAACTAAAAGCTATAAGGTTCCACATGATGTCATTTCACTGGCTGGGAGTGACGGGATGCGATGTTAATTCTTGTTATTAATCTTCTATATACATATAATAAAATCGTATCAGAGCCGTGACTGTACGAGACATATTTTTTGAAAAATATATCCCAAAACTACCATTTTTAGAATTTTTGTGTCTGCATCCCGCCAATACCATTGAACGGAATTTAACGAAACATATATATATATATTCTTGCATATTTTTCTAAATTAAAAATATACAGGCCGACCGGTAAGTAGGTCGACATATTTGTTAAAGAATTTAAAAATTTTAGTTTAATTTTAAAAATTTGAGAATTTTATAGGTTAAAAAATTATCCACTTGATTAACGAAGTATCTAACCAAATGTTGTTAATTTTTTAAAGCATTACCATGTATTACATCCCAAGGAAATAGGTCAACCTATCAGTCATCTGTATACTTACGAGTATACTAGATTCTTTACCGGAGTAGTGTAATGCCGTCAAATACTATAAGATTTTTATTGATAATGTAAGATTACCCATTAGATTACCCATTGTCCTGTCTCATATTCAACGCGTGTTGTCATCTTATCATGTCATGTGACGTCACTGTTCGTCACTCGGCTCTTTGTAATATTTCATTCGCACATGAAGTCACTCTGCTTGAGCTCTTAACATGACTTTCAATTAGATAGAGTGACAGCGCGAGTATGGTGAGATTTCACTATGAGCGATGGAAGATTGGGCGAAGGAAAACTATGGCAGTTTGAAATATTGATATTTAATGGTGTTTATTGTTTTGGTAAACACCATTCAATTGACAGAACATAACAGCTGTTAGGGCTGCATTATTTAACCAGTCAAGCAATGACCTTTGACCTTTTACTGTTTGTCTATAGTTTGCGGGATTCGTAAACCGAAACGCCGGCCTATTGGTTAAACAGAAGGAAACAGAATAAGAAATTCATACGTGTGGTTTTAATTAAGCTTATAAAAGGGGAAGTTATTTTTTTAAAGTAAGAAGGCGGCAGACGAGCATCCAGTCTTATCTGGTGGTAAGTGGATACGTTATCCATAGACATCCGCGATACATGCCAACGTCAGTCCAGAATGACAAACGTTGGCACGGCCCCGGATGCGTCTACCTTTGGAATATAGGACTAGATTTGGAGAAAGGTTGGGAAAATGGGGAGAGATGGGATATGATTTTTTTTTTATATACTAGTGGGCGGACGAGCATGCGGTCCCACGTGATGGTAAGTGGCCCGCCGCCTATGGACACCTGCACGACCAGGGGGTATGCAGTCGCGCCGCCGACCTTGCAAAATCCTATTCACAGCTCTCTTGAAGAACCCCATATCGTAGCTTAATGGAAAGACCTCTTGAGGCAGTTCGTTCCACAACCTACGGGTTCGCGGTATAAAGTAATTTTTGGACCGAACAGTGCGCGACACCTCCGTATCGAGGAAATGCGGATGGACCGCATTTCTGTGACGGGAGGTGCTGTGATGATTGGGGTGGGAATGGAAAAAAGGGGAATTGCATGGTAGTCTTCTGTGCGAGAGGGGTGTACGAGTATGCTTATATATAAGGTAGAGGTATATACATTATATATTTTTTTTTATGTACGAAGGCGGCAGACGTGCATACAGTCCACCTGATGGTAAGTGGATACTGTCGCCCATAGACATCCGTGATACATGCCAACATTAGTCCAAAATGAGAAACGTTGGCATGCCCCCGGATGTGCTGCCTACCTTTGGAGATATAGGAATGGATTTGGAGAAAGGGTTGAGAAAATGGGGAGGGATAGGATGGGATTGGAATGGGCTCTGGCACATCTCACTCACTACCGAAACACGCACGTACATTGGGGAAATACGATAAAATGGGAAATGCAGTACATTTCAAGGTAGTCTTCTGTGAGAGAGGGGTAACGTGGCCAGTCGAGCCCGCCCAGCGGCTGTTGGATTGCAGCGTGCACTCTCCCCCTCAAATACAATATATACGTATATGTTTCATTTGTATGAAGGTGGCTCTTCTCTATGGCATAAGAAAAAAAGAAGCTGAAATATAGATAGCTACTTATTCGTTTTATCTTTATTTATATGTATTATGTACACCAATAAAGGTGATGCAAACGCTAAAATATTATCTTAATTTTTAATATCTTAATCTTAATAATACATATCTTCACATCAAATCTTCAATCATCACAAATCTTATCTTCGCATCGAAATAAAGTTTTTCGCCTATTTCATTAGCGTAATATCGCTTCGCTTTCTAGTGTAGCGAAAGCCTTTAGTATGTGCGTCATACAACATTTTGAAGGCGGAAATTGAGAGGGTCGAACTAAGGTCAGAAGCTAGCATGTATGGTAAGCTTCGTAAGCAGGGTTTTTGGAAACGACTTCCAAATAGCGAAGTTACTGAATTATAAGTACGAAGTATTTTAATTGTTTTCGTATTTTGTAAGTAAGTAAGTATTCTTTATTGTACGCCGCAGATGAAAACGCAACATCATACAAAAAAAAGTATACACAAGTCGTCTCCCATTGCACATCCAGATACGTGTTCTCCATTTGAGGACTCGTCTATCCCAACGGCCATCGGTCCTGCGATAAATATGGCCTACCCATCTCCACTTCAATATGCCGATCCTACGTTTCGATGTAGTCGTTGGACGAGAAGAGCCGAGGATCGTGTGCGGTGTCGAGTCTTGCGAGTCGCCTATATCCAGCAATGGGGAGACATAAGCTGATGGTATGGTATACGATACGATACGATACGATATATGGTAGTCTCATCGCTAGTAGCGATAAGACTTTCAATCACTTCCAGATCGCCCTTGAGCGAAGGCTCATTTACACAGCGCCTGTGTAATGAGCGCCACGAACGTTTTAGATAGAACAACAATTTATATATTTGTATTTTTTTATTTATTCTCTAAAATAATTTTAATTTATCCTAGAACGCTCCTATATCCTAGTTTATCCTCCTATTTTTCGCTAGAAAAAGGTTTTAGGTTTAGCGTCATTTGTGTGACACGTTGTAAAAAAAAGTGATGGTAGTTCTACTCTGGTTTTACTTATTAATTCTGGTTTGGTTTCTGGTTTGGTTTTCTGGTATTGTGTCAATGCTCAATCAGCTTCCGGTGCGACGTGGTTACGGTAGGCGGTACAATTTTTAATTACCTCGACCTATATTCCGTGAAAGCCTTAACGAGTTGATTACGAGATTTACGAGGTTGAAGGTTATCCTCGTTAGCTTGTTCGGTTCGCGTTTGATGTAAATGTCGAATTTTGTAAATAAAATTAACTTTCCAATCTAATCCACTTTTGAACTTAATCTGGAAGCGCGGTATTAAACGCCTTCCTGTCAAGTGAATCAACCCTTTGAAGAAGTAGTGGCTGAAGGAGAAATGCCGAAGAAAGTGTGACTTATTATTACACACTAGTGACCCGCCCTCGCTTTGGTTCGGTTTATAAGTTTTTTTTTTCAAAATTTCAAAAAAAAAAACTTATATTAAACACGGATAATGTAGTTTCCTATTTGTGAAAGAATTTTTTAAATCGGTTCAGTAGTTCCAGAGATTACCCCCAACATACCTACAAACACACAATTTTACCTGGTTATTATATTAGTATAGATGATAGTTCTTAATTTTATCTCGGTTAATGCGAAGCCGCGGGCTATAGCTAGTGTAGTACAAAATAAAGGAGAAGTAATTGAATAATAAATAACTAACAGCACACTCTATGGCCCACACTGGGATTCCTTGTCGTCAAGACATATACAAAGACAACAACACATGAAACACCCAGACCCGAACAAACATTTCTCCGACCAGGAATCGAACCCGGGACCAGTTGCACACCAGGCAAGGTCACTACCAACTGGGCAAGGTTTAGGCACTGTTTAGGTTCTCGGATGATAATAAAGAATTTAGTGTCAACTCGGTGATGACATTTTTAGTAATTTAAAATTTATTTATTGCATTAATTCAAAAATAAGTTGTTTTATTGATTATGATTGGCTGTCCATTTCGTATATTTTGTTGATCATTTAAATACAAGTTTTTAAAATAAACTATTTTAAACGGAAAAATAAAACATCCCGGAATATTAGTTTTTAAGCGATTCCAGTAGTTTATGAATATTCTAAGAAGCTATCGAAGTGACATATAGACAGACATACGTTTCTTTATGTTATAAATGTAGAGGTATTCGTACGCTGTCTCCCATAAGAGTAGATAAGAGATCGTCATAACAATGGATTTTTTCCCTCCGATTCAAAATACAATCATTTCATAATTTACAAATGGTATAATAATAGTACATTACTGTCCAGGCCCGAAATAAAGCAATTGACGGTCGAGTAATATTAGAAGGACGAGGCGAAGCCGAGTCCTTACGAAGTGATTTTAAAGGACGAGTCCTTGTTTTTTTTTAACTTTTGAAAAGAAATGCACATTCAGCCTTTATAATAATAAATATCGTGTATCTAAAAAAACCTAATTCATGTTAGTGTGCACTAAAAATAACCTCGCTACTGTCCAGCAATCTCTATTATTGTCGTGTTGGAGATTACTGGCGTGCGTACAGAAAAGAGCCGATTGACGTATTCTTTTTTTTAAAATAATGAAGCCATTTCCGAGCAAGTAGGAGCAAATTTTATTACGAATTCAAAACGCTCGGCTCCTTATACTTTTTTTTCGTTTCTATATGGCAATGGTGTCATTCTGCCAGTGTCAAGCTTTTCTTCGTAGAAAAAAAAAATCTAGCCTAAAACATATTCTGTAAAATGATAGTAGGGTTTACTGGCGACAGAAGAGGAAGAACACAAGCCCAGGTTTTTATTTGATTATCGCAAACATCACGGACAAAAAACACTGAAGTTTAATAAACTCTCAATAAATCACAAAACGCACAATACACAATTTTTACACAATTTCAAACAAAAACTCAACTTCACTTCTCGAGTTGCCGCCGAAAAATCTCCTCTTTATACTTTGTACCTAAAGAAGCCAGGAAAGGTTTACTCCAGCATTAAACGGGTAAAAGTAATTACATTACCTCAGTAAACAAGAGGTCACTTCCGCCCGCTTATTGAAGTTTTCACGAAATTACAAACGAAATTCTCTTTTTTTTCGGTCCAAACTAATTTATAGCTAAGTGCAGGCCATAATGGACACTACTGGCCTTGTAATAGGATTTATAAAAGCGGACGTATCTTTTAGCGTGTTAGGGTTATCACGATAGTAATAATAATAAAAATCTTTATTTCACGTAACAACGACTCATATGACAGGATAATTAATTTAAAAATTCTAATTGATATATGTATATATATATATATATATATATATATATATATATATATATATATATATATATAGAGGCTTGTGCCAAGTATGACCCCGGTGTTGTAGGATGGATGAGTCACACTTGGCAGACAACGCTGTCAGGATACCGTTGGGTGACATGATTGATATGTGCCTTTAATATGGAAGCATGTAAAATTACTGCAGGAAGGAGAGATAGAGATAGAAAATTACTAAATTTAAGTACGAGTCTAACAGAGTTACCCCTCATAGAAGGATTCTGTGAACTGTATTACTTGATGAGAAGTCACATTTCCTAATTGTGACACTTGTGGGAAGATAGAGTATATTTAACATTTGTTAGGAGAATGCGATAGGAACCGAATTATGCTATTAAATAAAGGTATTGGTAGTTCTAGTCTAGATATTGATGTTTTTCAATCCACTCCAATTCAACCCAATCCCATCCAATCAAATTCAAGTACATAGAGTCGTCACATTTGCCATTATTAACTTGCAAAATTAATATTATATACTTTACTCGTGGAAAATGAAAGGCTTACACAAATATATAAACAACATATACTGGTATGCTGGTCAGCCATGTTCTTTCAATAAAAAAAGTTTAAATACAATAAATTATTCTGGAAGCCTCTGCAACAAATCATAATGAACGACGGAAATATGGAGAATTATAACCATTTACAATAAAAATGTTGTTACCAGAATACGTCAGAAGTTGACAACCTTACGCGTCTACATTAGAGCTACTGAGGCACTTTAGAGCCTTTGTGTCAAGCAATTTATTTCACTACATGAGTGTACGTAGAGAGAACGGTAGCGCAACCAAGATTTTCTTGAAATAATCACCTGAAACTGAAAGAAACAAAATAAAGATATATTTAAGTATATTGTGTGTCGCGACAACAAAATGGAACTGGCTCAGCAAACGCTGCAGATAATCCACAGCACTGATATTCTAGTGTAAGATTTTAATTGTAGCATTATTAAAATTATATTATTTTCCTTTTAGGACCACGAGCCTATATGCTCGTGGTCCTATGGAATCTCGTTCTGCACCTAATATGGAATAGTAAACTACAAGGGCTTTATTTTTGTAACAAAGTTTTTTTTATTAATTTAGTGTCTATTTATACAAACACAGAATCCTTTGATGAGCGTCCATCTGTGCTGCAGCCCTCGACTTATGACAATGACGCAGAATGCATATTCTCTTTTGGTCACTATAGTGAGGACAAGAAAGGTAAAAAGTGGATAGATACAATGGTATTGTATTGCTTTTGGACAGTGAGGCCATGTAGAGTGAGCAGGAGCAGATGGTGATGATTTAAAGACTGATATTGAAGTTCTATTATACGGAATAGTCGTACCTATTCTATAATGGGAGCACTTTTATCACTTGTCATTTTCTCATTTTTACTACATTTGTTAAAATAGCAACGTTATGTATGTTTATGTTGGCTTTTACATCACATTACAAACTATTTAATCTCAAAGAATGATTAAAATATTGTTTAATTATACATTTATTGAAGTTTCATACTTCAAAGTTTGAACTTTGAACCTCTATATACGAGAGGAGGTGCAAAAGTTTCCGGCCTGACAGAGAAAAAAGGACACTCAAGTTCATGAAACTATTTTTATTTTTCAATATAGTCTCCGTCTATTTGAACACTCTTTTCGGATCAAACAATTAGCATTTCGATCCCAGTATAAAAATAGTCAGAAGTTTTATCGGAAGGTCACTTTATCATCAGTGGAAAATCGTCTACCCCTTCAGTCCGCCTTGAATTATGAGAACAAATAGTAATCAATGAGAGTCAAGTCAATAATTGTCATAGAGAAGCCGCACACCTTTGTTAAGTTTTCTACAATGTTTCAGCTTGATTGCTTCTCGTAATTACTCTATAACGTTAGCATAATAGCTTCCAGTCACCGTAGTATTGCGTTCTTTTATGTCTCTAAGCAATATTACTTGACAATCCCAGAATATCGAAGCCATAATCTTTTTGGCGGTCTGAGTCACCTTTGCGTTTCTGAGTGGTGCTTCACCAGAACGACGCCATTCCATCGACTCCTTTTTGGAAAGGGATCATAGTAAAGAACCTTAGTTTCATTCACAGTAACAATTAACCCTAAAAATCGTTTCCTTTTCTCTGAAAGGCCTCCAAAAGTTCCTTAGAGCACGCTACTCATTCACTTCACTGCACATCTGAAAGAAGTTTTGGCACCCACCACGCACTGACTTTATTCATATGTAGATGTTCATGAAGAATCCTAAAATCTGTAGTTTTTGAAAGCCCTGTCCTTGCTTCTATTTCTTTTGTTTTTAGCCGTCGGTCGCTCAGAATTTCTTCTTCTACTAATTTGATGTTGTTTGGATGTGAGTGCCTCAACGGGTGGACCGTAGCGAGGTTCGTCATCGATGGACTCTCGTCCTAAACGAAATTACATACATCAATCTATGATGGTGGAAAATGATGGAGAAGAAGCCCCGTATATATTATCCAACTTTTGTTTGATATCGGTCGAGCTAACACCTTCCTTTGTAAGGAACTTAATTACGGAACGATATTTACAATAACATATAATTTGTTTTTTTAGACATCACTCATGCTGATGCAGGCTGATCCTGCGCAGGGGCACAGCATGTCCCTCTGCCCCCTCCACATAGATGCCACTAGCCACACGCATCAGATGATACCCTTTAATTGAATAGTTGTTCAATAAATTCGTTTAATGACTGCATCTTTTAAATGTCAACGTAAGAAAAAAAATTGTTGATATTATAGATAATTATTATTTGAAGACAATCGTGAAAGTGAAGTACAAATAGAGTACCTCACTCATACATATGATATTGAACGTAATTATGGTATTGAAATATATTGTATTATTTTCGTATTTATTTAAAAAAAAATTGTATTTATTAGGTGCGCAACTAAGTTCTCGCTGTTTTTTTGATGAAAATGCCACTTTATTGTGAAAAAATGGTTACAAACGAATCATTCAAAATATTTCTCATCGCTAGCGACAACTTATTCCCATCTTTCTGGCAGAGCTCGAATACCGTCACGGTAGAAGTGTTCGTCTTTCGAGGCTATCCACGAATCAAGCCATTTTGAGATGTCTTCATATGAGCGGAACTGCTGATTAGCCAGACCATGTGCCATCGAACGGAACAAGTAATAATCGGACGGCGCAATATCTGGGGAATATGGCGGATGGGGTAGGATTTCCCATTTGAGCGTTTTAAGTAGGTTTTAACGGGTTTGGCAACGTGAGGCCGAGCATTGTCATGCTGTAAAATCACTTTTTCGTGTCTCTGCTCGTATTGTGGCCGCTTTTCGCGCAGTGCTCGGCTCAATCGCATCAATTGAGTTCGATACCGTTCCCCAGTGATGGTTTCGCCCTGTTTCAACAGCTCATAATAAATAACACCGTCCTGGTCCCACCAAATAAACAGCAAAACCTTCGAAGCGTGAATATTCGGCCGAGCCGACGACGTAGAAGCATTACCGGGCAGTCCCCATGATTTTTTTCTCTTTGGATTGCTGTAATGAATCCATTTTTCATCACCCGTAACGATGCGATGAAGAAAACCCTTCCTTTTTTGCCGCTGGAGCAGTTGTTCACAGGCGAAAAAACGACGCTCAACGTCTCTTGGCTTCAAATCATAAGGAACCCAAGTTCCTTGTTTTTGAATCATTCCTAACGCATGCAATCGCTTGGAAATGGCTTGGCGGGTAACTCCCAATGCTGAAGCAAGCTCATTCTGCGTTTGGCGCGGATCCTCATCGAGCAATGCCTCCAATTCAGCGTCTTCGAAGGTTTTTGGCCTTCCTTCACGCGAACGATCGTCAACATCGAAATCACCGTCTTTGAAGCGACGGAACCAATCACGGCACGTTGTTTCACTTAGAGCAGCATCTCCGTAAACTTTTTGGAGTTCTCGATGCGCTTCAGCCGCCGTTTTCTTCGAATGAAAGAAGAAAACCAACACTTCCCGCAAATGACGATTATTTGGCACAAAATCAGACAATTTCGCACAATCAAAAGTATACGACGCAAAAACAAAACCAGTAATGTGTCAAAGCGGTTTGTTTACCATATGTCTAAGCTTGGTTCATGACGTTTTGGTTATGGCATAATCGTCCAGCACTTACTAGTAGAGCCATCTCTTGAAAAACAGCAGGAACTTAGTTGCGCACCTAATATTTTCATTTTAGCTAATCAATCACCAGTTTACAAATTATATGATAAATCGCAGATAATATCTCTTCCCGTGGATCTAGTAAAAGCGGTGACCGCGGGCCCTGGGGAACTACACCACCTCTTAAAGAGTGGACTCGCCAACCTGCTTGGCCAGCGTGGCGTTTTAAAGCTACATCGCTCATGCACTAGACAATGTGTATGTGACAATGGCAAGAGACTTATATCCAGCAGAAACACGTATATTATTACATGTATGAAGATCAACTACTGTCAGTTTTTTGTACTATTTATTACACGTGCGATATTCAATGAGGCAATCTGGAGTGAACTTGACTATTGGAAAAAAAACTCGAGCATCCTTTTAACGCGGCGAATATGTGCTTGCTTATGTTACTTTTATTGTTACCCAAGTAGATAATGAAGAAAACATTTTTTGGTAAAGATGTGGAATAACTCAATCTGTAAGGTTTCAGTTGAAGATGTGGAAGTTATAAGATTGGAAAAATTATCTGTAGGAAGTATTCCGTTTGATGTTTTATCGCCGAGTTAAAGATAATTGCAATATCCATATACAAGTTTTAGAATCTCAGTGAATCGAGTTTCGAATTTATAATTTAACGGACATGAGGTACGGAGGAATAGTCCGATAACACTAACGTTATGTGCTAAATATACTCATTTGAACTTTACTTTTTCTAAACACAGAATAGTATATTTATTCATTATAGACTAAATTTAACTTCAATTTGTCTAAATACTGAAAAATATATAGATTAATTGAACTTCAAACTGTTTAAACACGGAAAAGTTTATAAATTAAATATAGACTAAATTGAACTTGAAATTATCTCTAAATACACAAAGTGAGTATGTAATTTTAGGCTTTAACTTAATAATAATCATAATTACAAATGTTTTTTCAAAAGGGAATCAAACCTAAGAATCAAATAAGAATGAAAATTCAGATAGAACTGTTGTAGAGACTCGTCGCCACCCACAGTGTGGTGCAACTACGCTGTAACGAAAGCATTAAACTCTTGATGGCATCTAATGAAGAAACTTTGGTTTCCGTAACCAGCATTAGGTAGGGAATTCTCCCGCTTAGAGAACTCAATTTTGTGTAGAAAACACATTTAGCACCATGCCAGGTCAAAAGATAGATAGATACATGGATGTAATTCTTTATTGTAATAAGGCTTTTTTTGCTTTTTTATTCAAAGACTTGAAAGTTTGCCTGAAAGCTACTTACGTATTATCAAAAGTACTACATTGAATTTTATAAAAAATATATTAATTCTTTGCCGGAATTAATGTTCTAAACAATAGCCAAAACTGTAAATAAATCGGCACAATATCTCCAGAGATTAATACGAAAATACAGATACACGAACATAAGTTGTCTTTTATATACGAGTGTAGCTATTAATATTGATAAAATGTTTAATATTGACAATCGAATGTTACAACAGATACAAACTCCTTTGCAGCTTCATTATCAATTTATTCAATGAGCGGAGGTGAGAGAGGGTGCGCGCTGCAATCTAACAGCCGCTGGGCGCATTCGACTGGCCACGTTACCCCTCTCTCACAGAAGGCTACCTTGAAATCAGTGTTTATCAGTGATTCCTGGTGTTTAGTCTTGGGTTGGCTCGAGGGGAATTTTTTTTTTGTCAAAATCCCGAAATACGAATTATCAAGTCTTTAATTAAAAATTTAAAAAGTACAATTAATTAATGAAACATATTACTTATAAAGTCTCGTCAAACGATCTCGTCGAGGAAGCTTTTTCCAAAAGATCTACTATAGACTAGCGACCCGCCCTCACTTCGCTTCGGTTTATTAAATTTAAAACAATCAGAATAAGATATTTTCCTGCGGTAAAATGGAGCCTATATTTTAAGTTAGACCTCTAGCAATATATCGGTGAAAACTGCATTCAGTTTTTGCGTGATGCGTGTACAAACATACAGATAGACAGACAGACAAAATTTCTAAAAACTGTTGTTTTGGCTTCTGTTGCTCTAATAAAGACCCCCCCCCATATTAGTTTTTTATCAATATCTATAATGTACGGACAACGGCCTGTTACAATTTTATTATATGTATGTATAGATATAGATATCGCTGGATCACTCATTTTTCCATTAGAAATAACTTTAATACGTAATTATTTAATTGAAAAAGTCAAAATCGTAAGCCAAATAATCCAATGAATGACATACAATCACACAAACATTTATTAGCGCCTTTCAAAGCACCAAATAGCTGTTTAGTTATCTGCGTACTAAAGCTATTATAGGCGCGAAGCAGGTGGCGTGGGGTCGAAACGCGCGAGGCGTGCACTTATATGAAATTCATTGGCGATAGAATCGCCAACACAGATTGAACCGCGAGTCGCAACGTGAAGGCTTGTGCAAATAAATTTAAATTGTTTAAACCTGAATAATTTACTATTATGTGGTTTTATTTGTTTAGCTTGTTACCTATATTTTTATAGATGAAATAATTTAATTATTTTGTTTGTTTGGTTTGGCTGCGCCAAATGCGCCAACTTAAAGAAATCGCCACTGCTTGAAATGTACTGCATTTTCCACTATATCCTATTCTCCAACATACTTACGTGTTTCGGTATTGAGTGAGATATGTCAGAGCCCATTTGCATCATATCCTATCCCTCATCATTTTCCCAACACTCTTCTGGTATCTCCAAAGGTAGGCAGCGCATCCGGGGCCGTGCCAGTGTTTGTCATTCTGGACTGATGTTGCCATCTACCGCAGATGTCTATGGGCGACAGTATCTACTTACCACTAGCTGAACTGTATGCTCGTTTACCGCCTTGCTTATAAATATAATATATAAATGAAAGGTGACGCAAACCGCAAAACAAACCTGTACTTGCAGATAGAACAACGAATATAAACGTTGAAAACACCGAACTAGTTTACAAACGCAAAAAGTTCGTGCTCGGTTGGCAAATGCTTTTGCCAATTGAATAAATCATGGCCACATTTTGTTCTTTCATTAAACCTCGCGGTTCCATGGGGAAAATTACAATGCTAAACTCATTATTTATTCCCTTACAAAGCCGTATGCGCCGAGTGTAATATATGTGTGAGGAGTACTCGTAAACAAACAATCATACATATGAGGTAAATAAAGTTGCGTGTATGAGAATATGCTCGCTAGTGTATCTTTGTCAACTGTAACATATGAATATTGCCGATGTGTATCGGAATAAATATTAGAATTTAGATACGATACATTCAGACATGTATAATATGTATGACACGTTGTATAATAACGTGTCATTGAAATAAAACAAAACCTGAAATACTTCAAGTAGTTAAAATACCTATCTAAAACCTTCATAGCGCTCATTGCTTGCTCAGTAGGTATAGTCCACGCAAAACTTCTAGGGCTTTGCCCTTAAATGGGCGTCAACAGTCTGCATTTGTTTCTCCCACAATTGCAAACAACACTCAATAAGGCGAGTGTATCATCAGTAGGAAGTTATTGTTGCTTCTCGCTCGAACTTGCGAACATAAAAAATTGTAAAACATATTGTAAATACCCCCTCCGTTGCATTCCAGCCCGCACCACCAAACGGACCTAAAAATAAGCTACTGCGCAAGTTTGGCATGTGATATCGCCAGAGACCAAGAAGTTTTGCGTTATTTATGCAGGACACGGCCATACCACCAATTTTTTCCATACCACCCAAAGGTTGCCTGGAAGAGATCGCTTTGGCGATTAGGCCTACGTAAATTAGGTCTTTTTGCAACATGTATTTGTGTACAATAAAGATTTTTTTCTGTCTATTTATATATTTATTCTTTACCTGCTGTATCAAGAACATACAACACAGATAATTTTTCGCATTTGATTTTCCTTTCGTGAAATCCGTTCAGGCTTATCTATAAGCAATTAACCACACGTCAGAAGAGCACAACCGACATCGCAAACTTAATTTGTATGCAAATTAACGTACATTATAATCTCAACGTTCGGTTGAAGTACACGTTATCAGATTTTAATTAATCGATCAACATTTGTTAGGGGGAATGCTTTAATCTCACAGTCAGTTGATTGGCCGCGTTATCTCTTTCACTGAAGTATTTTTAACTACATTAATTGCATGTTTTGTTTTATTTATTTATTAGTCACAGTAACACAACAAAGTAAGTAACAATTTAGTGTGCAGAAAAGTTTTATGTATTACATGGTTTGTATACAACAGTGCAAATACAGCGGTGAATCCTAAAACAAGGTAGGACCTATGCTATTAGGATCAACAATCCTGAAAAAGTTTTTTAAATAAAAGCTACACAATGGCCCACTCTAGAATTTGCTGTGTCGTGGGTCCAGAGACACATATAAAGACAACAACACGTGCAACACCCAGGCCCGAGCAAATACCTGTCTGTAAACAAATGATTGTCGTCGGGAATCGATCTCGGAACTTGTTGCACAGCAGGCAAGGGCACTACTTACTGGGCTAATTGGTCAATTAATCAATCAATTAATCAAATGTGCAATTAATCTGTTTCAAATTGCATTGAAACAGATTTAACTTGTGTGTGTGTTTTGTCTGTGTGTATCTCTGTATTTATATGTCTATGAGTTTGTGTGGATAACGGAATTTAATGGCTAAAAATGCTTATCTAGATTGCCATGACATGTAATGTTCAGAAATTAGTGAAATTGGAATCTATTTATCTTCCACTTCTATCATATTTCACCCTGTTTCATTGAATCCCATACCGCATCGTCCGCTCATACCTGTAGAAGCGGCATAAGATGGTATCGGTAACAGCTTGTTATGTCCCACTGCAAGACAGTGGACACACCCTTTCCTTTGCGTACAATTGGTTTCGGGTCAACTACGGATCGATGGATATTACACATGTGGACAGATGTTTTATTTTTTTGAATATACGGATTTCCTCACGATGTTTTCCTTCACTACCGAGCTAGTGATTATGGAAAAAATCGTACTGTAACTATAACCCCTATGTCTCTTATAACGTCCTCAACACCATCAATAGTTTTTTGTCCGTTGCCATCAATCACTCATTCACGGGATATTGATATCGGCTAAAACAATCTCACTCGTAAGTACATGCATCATTAGTTCATACAGTTAATCAGATGGCCGCCCTTGGCGAGGTAAGTTTATTCCGATATACTCGTACAAATGAGTTTGTCCCATTTGTCTTTCTTCTTCTTTCTCGAGTACACACCTCCCGACCGGGGCGTAGTGACCATCCTCAATAACAGTCCTTCGTAAACTTTTTTCGCTTGCGCCACACTTACAGTCTTCTAAAAAATCTTTAACAACAACCGAACTAAAATATAATTAAAAGTATAGGATTATAAAAAAATAAGTGCATTCTACTAATTTACTGATTAAAAATTATTGAATAAATGAAAAAGTGTTTAAAACCGCTTGTGATTCAGGTTACACTGAGGCATACCATCGTCTTACCAGTGTGCCGGGGCACACCCACTCTGGTGACGAAAAGTTGCTATAGTTCTAAAAATAAAAACTGCTGTACGGATGTTGGTGGAGTCATTGTCCCACGGATGTGAGTCGTGAATAGATATCCCCATATCCCTATGCTATTACTTACCGCTTTCGGTGATTCGATAATGATATTTCCCGTTCCCCATACTCATATCCAAGTGATTATACAAACAGGAAGATCACAATATTATTACCGCACCTGTTAGTAATCTTAATTTCATTTGCGTTATGTCATCAACATCAGACAACCCTCTCGGCTCTGGTATCTAATTGGAGACATGATTACAACTGCCGAGAATAAAACGATATGATAGCAGATTCTCCTACGTATAAAGAATTACACACTTAACATTAATCTTAAAACATTGTTAAACTTTCAAAATTGAAACAGAACTTGTATGGATTCTACTAGACAAGCAATGCAGTACCTGAAAATTGCTCATTACGGTCAATTGTCCACAACTCCTTTAGTTGATCCCACGCAAGCGGGAGAAGAAGTGCTGTAATATGTACATCAATTTGACATCAAACGCTGTAATCGACAAAATACTACATATTTAGTTTAGTGTGGGAGATATAAGGTTGTTATTATTTACATGTGCACTGTTTTTAATTGATTTGAAGTTCATTTTATGTCATTACTCATTTATTTTGTATTTTGCTATAAAAACAAAATACATTATTTTGTCGTAAACTAAAGTCATTCGTCAGCCATCTTAGTATGTCTTTCTCGCTTACTTTAATTATGTAAGAGCGAGTAGCGAGAGCGACTACCAGTTTGTAGGTATGTTGGGGGTAATCTCTGGAACTACTGAACCGATTTCAAAAATTCTTTCACAAATAACAAGCTACATTATCCGTGTTTAATATAAGCTATATTTTATTATGAAATTTTGAAAAAAAAAAAACGCTTATAAGCCGAAACCAAGCGAGGACGGGACGCTAGTAGAATATAAGAAAGACTCATACAGATGAGGCTATTTTTTTTTTGTGTCATAGAAAAAGGCGGCTGACGAGCATACTGTCCACTTGATGGTAAGTGGATATCTACTGTAGCCCATGGACATCCGCGATATATACCAACTTCAGTCCAGAATGACAAACGTTGGCACGCCTCCGGATGCGCGGATTAAGGAATGAATTGGGAGAAAGGGTTGGGAAAATGGGGAGGGGTAGGATAGGATGACATGGGAATGGACTCTGGCATATCTCACTCACTGATACACGTACGTACATTGGGGAAATACGATAAAGTAGGAAATGCAGTACATTTCAAGGTATTCTGTGATAGAGGGGTAACGGGGCCAGCAGAGTGTGCCCAGCGGTTGTGGGAATACAGCGTGCACTCTCCCCCTTTAACTGCCTAACAATCAGCCCTTTAGATAGATAGAAATCTTCATACACACAGGTGATAGCATAACATGACAATTTTTTATTATAAAATGTCATTTAACACGGATAAACGACAGCAAACAAAAAATATAAATTAAATGTGTGTCCCATAATTTTTCCCATGTGTATCGAAAGTGCATCTTTCACAGGACAAGCTGAATATTGTAAAAACGGCATAAAGCGCTGATTTTCAGACGGAACCATGATTTCATTTAAAGAAAGATATGTACTTGTATGTAGTCATTCGACCGAACCTCGTAGCAAACGCAACTGTTAGCTACGCATATAGCATATAGTAAGTATATTATTAACATCGTATTCGGAAATTCAAAGAAGTTCTAAATAATATTTTCATAAATATATTTTACTCGTATCGTATTTCGTGAATATATCGAATCGTCTATGTTATGTGTTCGTTCATATATCGTTCTTCAGGATTAGCGAGATTTCTTGACGAGCACTGCAAACGGGTGGAATCAAGAAATCAAGAAGCACGTACAGCAACTGTGGAGGAGTCGCAGTGTGCGTGATACTTTTACATAATCCGAACGATCTTCCACGAGACACCGGTTATTTTTTATTTAGAGCCACTAAATAAACGGCAATAGGAAATAAGATTCTTTAAAGGTTAATCTAAGTAATGGCTGTTACAAAAATAATACAGTTGTTTTGAACTTTGTAAACGAGGATATATTTGGTAAATTAATATGTAGTTTAAGTATATTTAGGTTAGGTTCAGATTTATCGCATTCACTCCATATATCGTATTTTCACTTAAGTTCTTAAACTGTTTTTGTCATTCGCTTTCCTTAAGTCAATAGTTTTCAAAAAAATTGCACTCTACTATTAAGTTTCTCGTTGCCATCGTGCAAGTATATCTACCAAAAGAGATATGGATGCAATGCTGTATTTACAAAATGTTATGCGCGGTCTTGAATAGAACCGGACCGTGCAGCATCTATATATTTACGTTCCATGTGTCGGGCCCTTTCTGCTTCCTTCGGATTTACCTCTGTTGATTTTGTCGCAATTCTCCATGAAAATTAATAAAGATTATTTAGCTTGGTAATTAATTTTTATTAGAGGGGACGTACGAGTGTTGGTAATTTTCGACGACTAATGATAATATGTTCGGGGGTGAAATTAACAAGTAAACAGGATTTTATAATTAATGTTAAATTTTCCGTTAATGCAGAAGAGTATGCGGAAGTGTTCTATATATTCAACAGTGAAGAGACTTAGGCTGCTGATGTATTTATACAGACAGTGTATGTCTATCTGTATGTATACTATCTATATAAAGACATTATATCTTTATTGCGCGTCTATTTGTATTCGTCTACAGATTTTCCTTACCATAAAAAGGTTGCCAGGAGGAAATCGGTTTAGAGATCAGACCGCCGCTAGTACTTCTAATTACTTGTATTTTGTGTTTCTTTGTATGTTTTGGTGTACAATAAAGTACCTATATTTATCTATCTATGGTATAGTTTGAGATTTAAACAACGGTTTTTCGCTGTTTTCATCCAGCCACTACCGGCAAACTTCTTCAAATCATCGTTCTATTTGTACGGAGGGTGTCCTACGCTACTCTTCCCTGTATGTGGTCTCCATTCAAGTTCTCGTCTGTCCCGTCGGTTGTAGGTCCTGCTGCAGTAATCATCAATGTAAAGACCAAAGTCTTTCTACTGATATGCACTAAATCATGTAGGCACTAAATTATATAGACAAAATTGAATTACAATTCAAAAATCTATTAAAAAAACCAGTTCAAAAAATTAGTGTGAACTAGTGTGTATACGAGAAAATTTTCTTAGTTTACAAAAGAGTATTAAAATTGAATCAATCATTGTTTTTAGAATCAAGGCATTTGGTTAACTACCGTCACACAAAACGAGAGAACACACTCTGCCTCTACTTAAAAAGATGTCCTTTTCAAGGAAGTGTGATACTTTGAATTTAGGGTCGTTACTTGTAGTTACGTAAATAGCCCAAGTAGTTTGGACTCGGATGAACACTTGCACAGAATACAGATATAACCAGTAAACTGACTTTGTATAGACGCCATAATATTTGTCACACACAGAGATGAGTTTAGTTTCGGGTGGCCTAAATGTCTACTGCGAACTAAGTTAAATTGAGGTCAATACTTTTACTGAACAATATAGAGCCCCAAAACAAACATTTTTGGATTTTTTTGTTTGTCTGTCGGTCTGAACGCGCATCACGTAAAAACCACTGGACGGATCAAGGCCGTCGCCAAGGGGACGGCAGTTGCCCCCGTTCAGAGATTCGAAAATAATTGTATTTGTACCTACAATTCCTATTTTTCCCATCCTCTCTCTCATAATGCCCCCCCCCCCCCCACCTAGGATATTGGCTGGCAACGAACTTGAAATGTTTAACATGTAATTGCAATTTGCTGCCGTTACAAAAGTCAGCTGTCAAACGGTATATTACTTTCCCGCCAGTGAATTCCAAGCCTAAATTATAACTAAATAAATTAAAGTATAACTATAACTAAAATAAATTATAACTAAATAAATTAAAGTATAACTATAACTAAATAAATAAACAGATAACTAAATTCAAAGCCACTATGAACAAACGGCAATTTCATAGATAAGGCCCTAATATCTAATTTGAGATAGCCTTCTTGGTATACGAATTAATTATAATGTTTTGTATTAATATGTACAATTATATTGTTTATGCACAAGTATAATAAAATAAATATATATTTATATAAGTACATAGTGTTAGTATTACTTGTGAATATAGGCATAAGTATTTCCTAGGGTTCCTACGCTAAATTTCAAACATACAAAATCTTCAAATACATCTAGTATCTATACATCTATCATGAAAGTTTTGAAGTACATGTTACTTACATACATACATGAGTTACTTATTTACACATGAAGTTATGTTTCCGTATACTGTGCTCTAAACTCTTATGTAATGGGAAAGTATAGGGGATGGGAAGTAACGCAGCAAGTTTAGACCGTCACTGAAGTCGTTTTTAGTAATACTGGTATTTTCCTGGTAATGTTATCCTGGTATTTTTTTGTTAAATGGTCACGAAGTAGAATTTTTTGTGATTCTTGGAGATATTTGACGTTATTTATTTATTTATTTCTAATAAATAAGACTTTTCGGCTGGATTATATCAACCATGGTCACGAGTTGACAGTCAGAAGATCAGTCAGTCAGGTCGGCCAGCGGGTCAGTCAGCTCAGTCAGCAACTCAGTCAACTCAGTCAGCAACTCAGACAGCGGGTCCGTCCATCAGCTCAATCAGATCAGTCAGCTCAGTCAGCAGATCAGTCAGCTCGGTCAGCAGCTCAGTCAGGTCTGAGTATGGTTGGTGGCAAACGTCAAGTTTTTTAAATATTTTTTTGATAGTAAGAAGGCGGCAGATGAGCATATAGTCCACCTGGTGGTAAGTGGATACTGTCACTCATAGACATCCACAATACATGCCAACTTCAGTCCAGAATGACGTCATTCTGGACGTACGTACGTTGGCACGCTCCCAAATGCGCTGTCTGGCTTTTAAGATGCAGGAATTGATTTGGAGAAAAAGTTTGGGAAAATAGGGAGGGATATGATAGAATGAGATGGGAATGGCCTTTGGCATACGTCACTCACTACCAAAACACGTACGTACACATTGGGGAATAGGATATGGGAAATGTAGTACATTTCAAGGTAGTCTTATGTGAGAGAGACGTAACACGGGTTCGACGTTTGTAAAAAGTGCGAATCAATTACAACAAATGAGTGTTCTTAATGTTGGGTAGGCCATATTTGTCACAGGATCGATAATTTGATTTGAAAAAGTCGTCGCTCTTAGCGGGATGTAAAGTGCAAGATCGTGAGTGGTTGCGTTGCTTCCAAGTGGAAGAGAATATTTAGCAGCAGAGATGGTATGGTGCTAGTGTATCAAAAAGTGAAACATTATTAGCCTATTCAATTTAAAATTTGCACGCCGTATTTCGGTTAAACAGTTATTATTATAAGTTATTTACAATAACGTCTTGTATTTACCATGAAATAAATATGTATATTTTATTTCAATTTATTTAAGGATAATTCCTCCATAGATAGCCATACGTTGTTGGCCAACGACGTCAAAACTTTCTTGACTACGAATGCTTTCGGGGGTAATAAAACCGTATAAAATAATAAATAGTTCTATAGAGGTAATATAGGTAATAAAATAGAGTTCTAGGGAAATAACACAAGATAATTAGTTGTGCCGTCAAACAATTAATGTTGTCACGGGTACAGGTACAAACTTTTAAAACTTAAAATTAAGACAATGGCGTTGCTTTGAAGTCGTTACTTAAGACGTCGAGCACCCGTAGGAATGTTTTGTATAAATTTTAAGTTTCAATGTCTACATTGCCTATTGATTGGGTATAGAGACACGTCGAGTTACAAAAAACATCCTATTCTGACCTCTGTTACTAGCGCTTTAGGATGCTCCTCCTCTTAGTGTTGTATTCTATATTCATGTAAGTCGTGACTTTATCCAGGAATCGCCTTCTCTGCTGATTCTTTTCCATCCGTTCATCTTCACGGCGTCATGTATAGTATAATAAATTTGTGTATCGATTGTGGTATGGATTTTGTCGAACTCGTATAGGGCTGCGTTCTCTGAACCTCTTTCGTTCCACCTTTATCCGTCAATAGTTTTTCAAATTGTTACAGCTTTTCCGTGCAATGTGTCTAAAGTATTCAAGGATAGCAAGTATGATAGCAAGTGTCCTTTTACCCATCTAGATCCAAAATTTATGAAGCAAGGCGAGGTGAGGCAAGTGCACTGTCGCTACTAAAGAATTGTTATTGTCTGTTGAAGTTCTGATCAAGACGTTTGTTTTGTACATGACGAGTTTAGCACTAAAGAAAGGTATAGGATAGCAAAAATATGTTTTACACCAAAACTCGTATCAGCATGCGACAAGTATTTTCTTTGTAATGAACTGCTTTCGGATCGGTTAGACATTGATGGCCAATGAGACATTGCTTCATTTAAACGAGCTCGTTTTAATAAATACATACCGCAACGTTCTAGGACCCACACTGCGATCCTGTGTCGTGGGTCCAGTCACATCCAAACATTGTCTTTAAACAACTGAATCGGAAACCCTTTGCACAGCAAAGAGGGTTGCAATAACAACTAGGCTAATTGATCGTCAAAAAAATATTAATGATTCTAATTATATTATAGTTTTATGAATTTTACTTAACGATTTTATTCAATTTGATAATAAATACTAAGGATTTTTTTATACTGAGTTCCTATTTATCTTTGTTTACCCTTGACGTGAAACCTTATCATCATTGTATTACGTTTTACGGCCGAGCGTACGTTGGGCCCGAACGACCCCAACGGCCGGGAAACAAAACTGTTAATATAACATGAGCCGTTCTGTGGTAAAATAGTGAGCTGACAAAATTGTGTTTATACAGTTTGTTTTGAGGACAAATGGCGAAATTCCCATGCCATTTTGGTATTAAGGGGAATATATGGGAAAGGATCGTGCTAATAGCTTTCATAGTCATTTGCGTGTGAGTGGAGATCTGTTTATGGGTTGAAAGTTTGAAGATAAGCTTAAATTGGATTAAACTATACTCGACAAATTTGATTACCGTATAAATCCAAATTTTACATTTAGCATAAATGGTGTGAAAAGTATACCTTCGTTTCACTTTGAAAGTGACATGAATAGGTAATGGTTTAAGTAACTTTGCAATGCCTATTCACTTAAAATGCTTGGCGATAAAGATAATACTTTTCTTGTATAGATGTTCTAAGAATGTACCAACATGATGGACCAACAATCGATTTTTCCAATTATATTCCAGCTACATTTATTCATTTATCGTGGGTACGAGTTATGGTATTAACCTTATTTGCGATAGGAGACGGTAAACATCGTAAACGGAAATGTGAACGCCACGGGTCATAAAGACTCCATATTGTTAGTTATCGAACGCCCGCGATCGTGTGTTTATGTACGGGTTAAAACAAAAAACTTAGCACCGAGGTAAAACAAACATAGTTTTTAGATAAGGTATTAGTTTAAGCAGAATTTCTAATCAGAACTAATTGTATACCATTCAAAGTATACTTTAAATAAAACAATGAACTAATTGAATGCGACCGCACGGGGTACTTCCCCGTTCCTCTATTGTTTGTTATCCTTCTCGAGTTCTCGTCGCTGTCGTTCACACAATGGTTCCCGAGAGTTTATATTTTAAGGGCTGTCATGTTTTGCCTCCTGTCCATTGTCTATCTAGCTATATATATATATTAAAAATTATTATAGTTTAATTTACAAATATTCAAACTAGTTTAATTTACAAATATTCAAACTAGTTTAATTTACAAATATTCAAACTAGTTTAATTTACAAATATTAAAATTAGTTTAATTTACGGTTATTTTGCGAAAGTTCAAATCAAATTTGGATCAGAATTATGTAACTGTAACCAGCCCGTTAGCCTGTGAAGTGTTATGTACTTACGAGTAAATTCATCACCAGTTATTTATTTTTAAATTTTTAGTTTAATAAAATAGTTTTAGTATGCCGATTGACATATTGTAAGAATAATTTTTGGAGTATGTATTGTCCTTTACCGACATTCTCTTGCTGCTAAGGTCGGTGATAAGGTGACTGAATGTAAAAACGGATCATTAAAACTTAATGGTCTGTTTTCACATTCACAGTTTACTTTTATAAAATCAGATTTATAAGCGCCTTTCATTTGTTTCAGTATTTTTTTTACTATTTTAATATATTTACTGATAAATAAATTACTGGAGTGAAGACCGGGTGCCATTCGTTTGGAACCCGTCTGAGCAAACGTCGCCATATTAAAATATTTTACACTATTTTTGTACGACCTTTTATGTGAAAATACAGAGTTTATTATCGCGGTTTCGCCTACTTAAGTTTAGGTTAGAAACTATCTTATGTGTTGACTACACATATACAGTGAAATTTGATATCTATCGCAGAATTATTAGGTAACAAACAAACAAACGAATCTATCGTGTCAGTTGTTTAAATAATGTAATTTTGTGTTCGAATCTGCTAAAATATCTACCTGGCTTATTTAAATTATTCTGGCAACGTTAGATTCCAAGTAAAGCTGAATATTCCCGCGACGGGTAATACAAAATACTAATTGTTTGAAGAGTTTTATTGAGCAGGCACTACAGTTTGGTGGTGTTGTTCTTAAAAACAATTAAATTAAGAGCTGTTTTGCTTTAGATATTGTTCTTAAAGAAGGTTGTATCAATATTGGGCTACTTCGGAAATTAAATGGTAAATGTTAGCTTACGTTACACTTGATACAAAACAAGAATTCCCATCTATAATTTTCGTGTTGCTAACATAAAATTTAATATTTATTTTTTAAAGATAAAAACGTTTTAAGAGAACACTTTATGATGGAGATTTTACAGCAGATACTTATAGGGAATTTACGGCACTTGACTTATACATTATAGTAGCTATAATGACGGTTATTCATTTTGCTACCCGGGGAAGTTCCTATCGTCGATAATAATCGATGTTTATAACTCCACGGGGTCGTAGCCGAGTCACCCTTTACTTCTTAGGGGTGACTTATAATACGTAAATGGCATGTAACCTTTTCCGTTTGGCGGTTTTAGGGTTATGTGAAAACAGAAACGTTTTTTTCATCACTGATATGATTTAAAAAAAAATTAACAGTAATAGCCTAAGGATATCTACTCTCGTCTATCACTTCGTGAATTCAAATCCTCGGACTGTACCATTGAATTTCTATTTAAGAACGGATTTTTTTAAAAATTAACTGGACGGTAAAGGAAAATCCGCATGCTGGATAATAAAATAAAAAAAAATTGAGCATATGTATTTTTCAATCTGCACCGGGCACGTGTGGATTATAGCCTGAAAGCCCCTACCTAGTGTTTGCCAAGGAAGGCCTCTGCCTACGTGGGCTAATGTTGATATAATTTAACATCGAATTGGGATCGGCATAAACCAGGTTCATCCCGCATGACCCTGCCGGCCAGTCGTATTTTACTCAATTCGGTTGCTGAAATGACCCATTCGCCCTCCGCTTAGAGTTTGAAATATGAACTCTATTGGGTCAGGATTAGATTCTGTATAGGGGTGAGGCATACATATTGGATTAGGTATGTGGATTAGGTATTTTTCGATACTAGTCCGTACCTAATCCAAGACGTCGAGTATTAGGTATTTCATAAAATATCCATCCATTAGAAATAATATTAAGCCTTATGCCCTATAGCATAAGTTTCAAATTCATTTAGCACTATCGTCAGCGCCGTCTAGGACACTACTTGAACATGACGAATTATTGCATCGCTAGGTGGCGTTATTTTATGATATTCTTAAGTCAAAGAAAAATAACAAATCTTTCATGTCTGTATGTATAAGGAAATAGATGTGTAAAAATCAGAAAGAGGTGTATAATAAATTGACTTAAAGGGTTATATACACATGATAAATAATAAATGATGTAAATTACTACACATATTACAACAATTTTAATATAGCTTATCCAAAAAAAAACAAAAATGTCGTCCGAGTTGTTTCCGTTAAGATCCACGAAAAGAGTACACTTCTACTACATTTTCTACTAAAGTATGCAAAAAAAGTTAAGACTTCATTTTAAACAAACTTGTTGCTTGTCTGGTGCACTTTGACCTTCAACTTGACTGTTGAAGTGGTACCGTGCGTGACCCGCGACACACACCATTTATTATTTTCACTTATCTCCACTTGGCCTAGCCATAATCCAGTATACGGGCCTAGTACGGATAGGCATTCCACAATTTTTTTTAAATTCTCGAGCTTACAGACCCTCTCTCGAAGTAGGTATTTATGTTTCGCTGCAATATTATGTGAGAATACATTACAATAATTAAGAATAAAATGCCTAATGAAACAAATATAAACATAAATACCTACACAGTAAACACACTAATTTATGTATTTTACCTTTACTTTTTGTATCGTTTGCCCGTCGCGAAATGAATAAAAATCTACCTAATATCAGAAACAGAACGTCCATGTATTGTTCGTACTTCATATCGAGTCGAATACTTCCTACCTAATCCACATAGAATACAGAATATCGTCAGCCGACCGACCATGCGTGAGTTTCGTGATTCCAATCTTGTTCACGGACACTTTTTCGCCACTTACACCTAATCACGGACTCTATAATATATGTAGCTCTGTCAAATTTGTATTAGGCATTTTTTTAAATAATTATTCGGAAATTAATATAAGAAGCTATTCAGTAGCTATTGGAGCAATAATTGACCTCTTTCCTTTCTAGTAGTTTCCTTTTAGTTAGTAGTTCGTGTGTGTAACATGACAATTCAATTTAACTCTTGCGGAACAGCGACTGACTCGTTTTGGTAGGCATATACTAAAACTGTGTTTTCACTGCTGATTATAGGCCTCTCCCAAGGGCCGCCGCCACATATGGTCTTCTGCTCTTCTCATCCAGCCACTACCGATAACCTCAAGTCGCAGGATTACAAACTTCCTTGCGTTAGAACACTTTGTTGGCCGTTATACAAAAGTATGTCTATCAAACTGGCTAACGACATGAATAAGCTGGATAAGAAGAGCAGAAGACCGAACTATTTATTTTGATGACTTTAACGTTCATATTCATTAATCGTACGATACTCTTTGAACAAGTGGAAAGACCACAGAAAGAATGAAATACGCTGTTAGCGGTTCGATGAAAGGAATTTAAGATCAAGTGTTTGTATTGTGTGAAACTTATATGTAGCAGAGATGAGATATAGGCAGATGGTATAATATGCTATCTTCCTACAAAAATTTCACTGGATGGCTTGACTCAATTTAGGTACTTTATAAACTTGCGATAAAATGTGTCAATGTTTGACAAATTGTCTTATAAATTACTGTCACATATTTCAAGTCAAGTCTGGTGTTAAACGACTTGGACTGAAATGTGTCAGGTTGATTTAGGCTAACATGCCTAAACTTGGCAATACAAAGGCTATAATGTGCGACGGAGACGAGTGTTCTTATTTTCGTTTCTCGTGCATTCATCAAAGGTACTGTTTTAGCTCAGAACACCTGAATGGGGGCGGTATTAGGTAGACGCAGTAGAGAAACCTCGTAGAAATGTCGGAAATGTTGCGCACGCACACAGATGTCATAATAAAGTAAGCGTCAGTGATACCTCTCGGTTGTTTATACAAACTATATGAGATTTTTTTCTTGTTCTGTTATCATTTATTTGTTTTACATTTAAAAGTTAGCGCGAATGAGTGCGCTCAGAACTGCTGCGTGTGAGCAGCACATGAGAAGAAACTTCTAGAAGTTTATGGGAAAATGGAAAACCAAAGAATTTCAATACCAAGATGGACCTAAACAGTAACAGTACGGCTGTTTATCTTACACCCCACTATTTCTGTCTCTCTAAGCTCGCCGTACGTCTCTCGCTTACACAAAACTCATTATATCTGATTTTGATAACTTTGGCGATATTTTAATAGAAAGAGGTGGCAGATGGGCAGGTAGTTTCTCCGGTGGTAAGTGGATATTGTCACCTTTGGAAATCCGCGATACATGCCAACAACAGTCCAAAATGATAAACATTGACACGGGCTACTTTACCTTTGCAGTGAGAAATGAATTTGGCGAAAGGGTTGGGAAAATGGGGAGGCATACATTTGGGGTAATAGGATATAGATAAAACCAGCACTTTTTACGGAAATCATCCGTGAGAGAGGGGTAACTTGGCCAGTCTAGTGCACCCAACGGCTGTGGGATTGCACCTTGCATCTTCTACTTTTTCAATGTTGTGCTTGTTTTATGCGATTATTTGAATGTTGTGTTTTATTTGAAGTACGTAGTAGGAAGGCTCCAAATAAATCACTATATTACATCTCACTTACTGTGACTGCTACTTATTATGATGTAATATGACGTAAGCTTACTCAAGGGTTTCTACTTATAACAAAAGCATCGACTACACAGTGGAAGATCTTACAATATGTTATTCTGAGTCCTGTCTGTGTTCTGAGGCCCTTGCGTTCCCACTACAGTCGTGATAGCATCGCGCTAACTCTAAGGCCTTTGTTAACGTGGAGAGCGGTGAGCGGGATATGCGCCAAGAGGCAGGACTGGCGCAGAGGTGATTTTTTTAAATTAAATTCCGTAGCTAGAATATCGCCTTGGTAAAAAGAATAGGTAATGTACCTTCAAATATACCTTAAGAAATTCAACATACTTTTGTTACGATTTTATCTTTGTAGTTGTTAAGGGTTTTACTCGAGTAATTTCTTATTGAAAATTTTAATGTACAACGTAATTAATGCCCCTTTTGAACTACGTTAATGAGAAGCAGTCAATTAATTTTCACTGTATCTAATTTATGAGTTCAGTCAGTTTTCAGACGAAATTCCAACGATTTCCTTTTCAATAGATTTAGATACTGGCTTTTAAAGGCATTCGAGGAATTAATCTAACAGAGCAATGAAGTACAGAAATAATGAGACATTTCGTGAAAGTGTTCCAGTTCTAAATTGATTTCTGTTCCAGAAGAGAGAAGTTATTTATAAAATAGGAATTCAGAATATTTATATTTTTTTGAGAACGTAACGATAAGATCACAATACTTATACAGCGTGTCAACGAAATAAGCATGCCAACCAATTCAAGATATATAAAACAGTTCTAGCAAACACTATAATTATTTAAATTAATAAATCAAAAGTTACAGACGTGTAAGATTTTGTTGTGCTGTCTAAAACGTTCGTAGCACTCATTATTCAGATCGGGCGCCTAGACAGCGCGCGCTCGCGGCTCTAGAATAAATGATATATGTACTAGAATTATACTATAAATTTTGGAAAAAAATCTATTAGAAAAACTGGTACAATCTCTGGTACGTACTCTCAACACTATTTTCAGATTTTGCATTATTTTAATGACACGTATTATTATTATTATTTTATTATTATTAATATTATTATTGTAATAATATAAATATACTATTATATACTATATACCTACCTACTAATTAAACTGCGATCGATCCATAAATATGTTTTTCAAATACTGCACAGAATTTAATAAAATACCTAAAGGATAAAATGGATAAGGCTTAAAGTCTAAAATAAAGTGGGAAATGCACCACTTTATTCTAGACTTTATGTGCACATACATTAAAATTGTAACAGAGCCGTATCTGTACGATTAGTATTTTAAAAAAAGGAACTGCAGTGTAAAGTACTATTGATATAGGGCCGAAAACAGTTTTTTTTGGAATTTTTGTCTGTCTGTCTATCTGAAAATTACTGCTCGGATTATAATGAAACTAGACATATGTATAACTTATGTGTTGGGTTAATATTTAGGGTACTCTTTATCTAGAGAGTTCCCACGGTAAGCACAAGTTTACGTGAAAGAAGTCGCTCGCACCGATAGAATAAAGTGGTACATTTAAGAGTAGCCTTCTGTGAATGAGGGGTAACTTAGCTAGTCGAGTGCGCCAAGCTGCGGAGTGTAGCGTACACCGTCTCCCTCACCACATAAGATCCTTAAAATCACAAATTGGTCTGTCTAAAGAAAGATGACATGATGAAAGATTTGTGACATGATCTAGGTATAGGAAAATTATACTAAGGCAATTAGTCCATTCTGGTAATAAGCTTCCTTTGTTCAAACCTGTGATTCAAACGAGGCCACTTCTATTTAATCGGCCTTAAGATTCTCTGTTTTTGTTACAAGTAAGCTACGTCATCTGTCCGTTAACTGTCTAATAAAAAAAAGTTTACCAAATTTAAGCCACCATCCTAGCTAATTTAAACCAAGATCTAAATGAGCTTTTGTAAGGATTTTCCGTCGAACGTCGTTTTAAGCTTGCTATTACGTAAAATAACAAAAAAAATTAAAGTAATTTGCTTTGCTAATAACCGCTCAGCACTTAGGCAGGTAATTAAATGCTCTTAAAATTTAGCGAAACGAGTTACAGTGAGGGGGAAGAAATTAAATTGGAGTTTTGTTTCTTGAATAAGATACGTTAAAAATGGCGCGGTGAATATATTTATTTTTATATTTTTATATACTAGAATATATTTATTGGGAGCAAGCGGTTCCACGTGATGGTAAGTGTTACCGCCGCCCATGGACATCTGCAACCATGGAAAATTACAAGAGATCCAGTATCCAAGACAACAATTTTTGATTCTTTTTGTCTGTGTTTGAATGCGTATTACGCAAAAACCACTGCACTGGGTGGATTTTAACGGAACATCGGTAGTTATGGTAAGAGTATATCTTAAACGTAAATCGTAAACGGGCTAGTTTTTTGGCAATTTCCAGCTGCAATTGTGTGGCCTTGAAGTCGCCGTCCATGTCACACAAATCAGTGCAACACATGGTGCAATCTTGCAAAGTAGCCCGGTGATATTGCGTTTATATTTGATCTAGCCGCATATATTAGACTGCTTATATTAGTCAAGGTTTCGCGTCTATTTAATTATGAGCGGATCCATATTCTTCTTCTTTCATTAGATATGTTTAAATGATGATACATTACGATAAATGCTGCAGAAAAAAATAGCCTCGCTGTTGGTCATTTGATTATCTCACTCTGCTATCTCTAGCCCCAGTATTGCTCACGTGTACGAACTCAATTTCCTGGCAATGCAACCTTGCTGGAATATACTCTGCAATCTATTGCACTATTAAATTGCAACAAGAGTATCGCCGTAAATATTGGTGGGCTATAGTTGGCAGCAAGATTTCCAGCAACATGCAACTTTTATAGCCGGTTTACGAGCCACTTTATAAATAAAATAATAAACAGAACTATTTGTATTGATTTTATTAACATAGGTTTATTATTATTATTTTTTTCTTATGTACAAAGGCGGCAGACGAGCATACAGTCTACCTGATGGTAAGTGGATACTGTCGTCCATAGACATCCGCGATACATGCCAACGTTAGTCCAAAATTAAAAACGTTGGCACGCCCCCTGATGCGCTGCCTACCTTTGGAGATATTAAGAATGGATTTGGAGAAAGGGTTGGGAAAATGGGGAAAGATAGTATGAGAATGGGCTCTAGCACATCTCACTCACTGCCGAAACACGTATGTACATTGCGGAAATAAGTGGGTAATGCAGTACATTTCAAGGTAGTCTTCTGTGAGAGGCGTAACGTGGCCAGTCGAGCGGGCCCAGCGGATGATGGATTGCAGCGTGCACTCTCCCGCTCAAATTATTAAATTTCTTTAAATCTTATAATTGCACGATGACGTCCAATATTTTGTATAGTAATTAATTCAAAATTAATATTTACTAATTTTATCTGAATAGTGATTGAAAAGTAACATTTAGTATTTACTTATCATATTTTTGTACGCCTATAGCAGGATATAATGGAAGATATTTATTATTTAATACCACTTGAAATGAATAAATTGAGTTAAATTGATATATTTGATTTATTACAATTAATTCCATATTACTTCAAACGATCTAAGTACTTATTTTACCACACCATATTTTGAGCCAATGCATAAATACCCGCGTAGACTTCCTTCACAGCGTATCGTAGTTCTTTCGGGTCCAAAAAATAACCTCCATGATTACTGCCTCTAGTTTCGATGATATAAGTGAAGATAACTTCCTTGTTGTAAGCCCAGTCAATGGATATACCCGCAGACTTCTTCTTATTATGCGCATGCCCGAAAATGTAAAAATGATTGATTACTGCGTGCATTGCCTGTTGAAGATTTTTTTTTTAATTTATTGGAAAAAACAAATAATTATATACACCATGATACACACTAAAAGATCCGTTACAATCCAATTTGCCGAAAATAAAACCAAGTCAATGAAATATCTCAACATTTAGTTTATGAATATTTATTTGTAGTCTTGATGAATCAAATTATGGATATGTAATCAATTATCACCTCACTATTTAATTAATGACCGCGTCAATTACATCAGGCAGCCACGTTTGTTTACATTTTGGATAAATTGGATTGGAACAATGTACAGGTAAACAAAAACAAATAAATGTACAATTTACACCGATTTTTTTACAAATAGTTTATAAGACACAGAAACAATTAGTTCAATTAACACATTGGAACTGTCATTGATTTCAAATGTGCTAACTGTGCTGAGTGCACTAATTAGTTACCAAGTTTTTGTACTTAGCTATATACGTACCAAATACCATACCGTAAGCCAATGACTCTCCACTGCTGGATATAGGCCCCTCTCAAGGCTGGCCACCACACACGGTTTTCGGCTGTCATCATTGAGCTATCGCCGACAAAATGTTATTTAGCTTGTCACTATGGAGTTCGCGCTGTTGCATCCTAAGCACCTGGTGGTATTGTAAAATGGGCGCTGGATGCTGAACGTTCGAGAGCTGTACGATCGATAATGGACCTTTAAGATAAACGTTAAACGCGTTAAACGCCCGTGAGTGTTATAGTCCAAGTTATTAACGTTGATGGTATAAATTCTTGAGGCTAAAATCGACACTGAGACGGTGAAGATTAAGGTTTCTTAAGGTTCATTATCGCTGATATAGCCATCGAGCTTAAAGTCAGCGTCGAGCACTTATATTTACATAAGGCTTGTAATTAATTACACGAGCAGAAGAGAAATTGCTGTATGTTTCAGTATGTTTTTATTGCTTATTCAATTATTTCTCGTTTCAAAACTAATCTGGTTTCACTGACTTAATAAATGTTAGGTAACTCATAGTTTTTTGAGAAAAACCTATTATACTGTTTTCCCAACTATTTTCGTTACTTGCTTTGCTTTAAGCATCGATTTGCTGAATGTTTCAGTATGTTTTATTGGTTATTCAATTATTTCTCGTTTCAAAACTAATCTGGTTTTACTGACATAAATATGCAGTAACTCATATTTTTATGAGAAAAACCAACTATTTTCCCAACTATTTTCGTTATCTGCTTTGAATGTTACTCACCGAGGACATCTCTTGAGCGAGCCTCATTTGGGACTCATTGTCTTTAGTAGATCTACCAGACATTATCCAAGGAAGATACACGGCGCTACCGTACGAGTGGACTGACACGTACAAATGGAAGTGAGTGCTTTCCAACACCGACTGTTACGTGGCAGAAGAATTCAAAAGATAATCATCTGGTGGTAGACAAATAAATAGTCCTCTTGATATCACTATGTCATATATAAACATTTGGTCTGTGGCCTTGGCCGTCTATGGAATAGTACAACTCCATCTCGTCCCGTGGCTGTCGTGAAAGACGACTAAGGGATAAAGAAGCTGCTACCACAAGCTCTGAGGAACTACACCATCCCAAAAAACATACACTCGCGAATCCGCTAGGCCAGCGTGGCGTTTTAAGACCATATGTCATTTACAAAAAAAAATGTACGTGAGAAGGCATGAGCTGGACATGGGTTCAGCAGTGGACGATGAACGATGAGCCGGTTAGGGTTATATGCGGTATATGAATATTGCCAATAATAATGAAAATGACAAACATAGGCATATCTGACCACTATTGAACGCAGGATTGTGGAAAATATGAAACTGTAGGAAAGGGCTACGCTGTAACATGTTGTTAAGTTACAGCAGTTCTCTGTGAGAGTAACTCACAGGGCAGTCTGATGTGCCTTCAGTTTAGGGCAATATATTATCCATCCTTTTTATGTAGTCACATCGTAAACGAACGAAATTAACGCAATTAACGATACGTTTGCAAACATAAATTAACGATAGCTAAGTTACAGCGATGTCAATATATAAGTCAATGTTTATAAGTTCAAATCTATACTTTCGTTCTATGCATACACACTGTTCCTAATGTCAACATTAGATTTGAGTATTTTGAATACTCCCATGAAAAACATTAACAATTTAGGCATGACCATGATTTCGGATCCAAGGTCATGTTTAAACTCTAGAATGTTTTTTCATGTAAAAAAAATAGAAAAAACATTCTGGGGTCGTCATTTAAAGTTTCAATCATAAAAATTGAAATGTCTACGCCGACGATTATTGATCTCCGCCCTGGCCGCAGGTTGTCTTACTATAAAAAGTAGTTGGACGGCCTATAATTAGGTAGGCTGACCATTTAAAGAAAGTCGCAAGTTGTGACTGGATGGGAAGAGCGACGACCGAGTCCGACCGAGTATGGTGATATGCTTATGTCACATGAATAGTGGAGAGTCACACGCTGATAACAAATTAATAGAACAACCTTAATTGTCTTGGATTCTTCCTCTGAAAATGGCTCTGGTCCACAGTATCCATCGCTGCATATTATATTAGAGGCCCCTCTCTCGCCCCAACCCAGACTAGATACAAAAACATTTTTGTAAAGCACAAGTCCAAAAAAGTTTCCTTTGCCTAAAGCCGTGTACCGAAAGCCAATCGATTCTAGTTCTCATTAATAATCCTTTATTGTGTCCATATTGCAAGGTGATGACATGCCTTGTCGCCATTTGTTTTAATACAATAGGCATCTGCTGTGTATATTAAATTAATTAATTAATACAATATGGCTGTATTTAAGAGAGCCATATACCATCATCGCTTCCAAACTATTGAGCCAAGTGAAAGAAATCACTAGAAATCTGTAGTACCCTACAATACCATCAGTCTGTGTCTCTTCTTCCTGGATATATGCGTATCGATGTACTACCAGCGAACATCTTCAAGTCTTCGATCCACGTGGCCAGAAGTCGCCTCTCCTGGAGTCTCTATTCAAGGACAAATGTCTACCGCATCCGTTATCACTCCTGCGGAACGTACGACCTACTCATTGCTACTTTAGCATGCTGACTGTACGAGTTAAATCGGTGGTTTCGTTCATCAGTGACTCTCATTATCACGGATATTAACTTGCAAAGAAAGTTTCTCTCTCGATGACCGATTTTAAACTTTGGATCAAGCGTACGTGGAAGGCACGTTTTGGCATCGTACATCATAACTAAGAGGTTGCACAAATTGAAGTGCTTCGACTATAAAAATTGTAGTATTTCTTCTCTCCTCAAATTACTAATATCTTAAGATTTTTCAATATTGATGACGGCAAAGTTAATGTTGCTCAATGTTGGGGAATGTTGCACAGTTTAATGCTGCACTTTCCATAGGACATTATTTTTTATTTTGTCTCTAATTACGCACATGAACCATTACAAAACCAACTACATTAAATGAATATGTTTCATAAACGTGGAATTAAATTTATTGGAGCGTGTAGCAAAAGTACCCGCGGCGGCGGGTCGCGACGGTTTTAACAAAACAAAGTTTGAAATGTTGGTACAGTTGCCCATAACACAACCGTAACCTTAAGGTTATGTTATGGGTAATACGATATGTGGGGTGATTCTTCAGATGTATGTGTATCTCTATGCATACATCTGAGATTCCTCAGGATGGTTTTCTTCACCACCACACCAGTGTCATTTTAAAAATCTGTATCTGGCGAGAGCATTAATAGCCTTCTGGTATCTATATTCGACTCTCATTCGTGAGGTTGTGTGTCCAAATCCTCGGTCCGTAAGATATCTACAGCAAAAAAAATTGAGCGGTAAGCGATCGACAAGGCTAGGCAAGAAAAAGGCAACTTTTAAAGAGCATACAATTTATACAAACAGCTCCTTGGTATTATCAACTGTCACTACGCGATAAGTACTAAGTTTTTTTTATATAGAAAAAAAGCGGCAGATGAGCATACAGTCTGATGGTAAGTAGATACTGTCGTCCATAGACATCAGCGATACGTGTCAACATCAGTCCAAAATGACAAACGTTAGCACACCCCCAGATACGCTGCCTACCTTTGCAGATTAAGGAATGGATCAGGAAAATGGGGAGCGAGAGGATGGGATGTGGATGGACTCTGGCATATCTCACTCACTACCGAAACACGTACGTACATTGGGGAAATACGATAAAGTAGGAAATGCAGTAAATTTCAAGGTAGTCTTCTCTGAGAGAGGGGTAACGTGGCCAGTAGAGTGCGCCCAGCGGCTGTGGGAATGCATCATGCAACTCTCTTTCTACCAAAATCCAAAGTCCGGGGAATTAGTAAAAAAAGTAATGGGTATGACATAGTAACAGATAGGTAGGTAAATTGTTGGTGGTGTTCGCCGTGCTGTACAGGAAGGAGGGCGGTAAATTAATTTTTTCTAGTGAATGTAGTCTACGTTGTAGGTAAGGTAGAATTATTTTCGCGATTGGTCGATCGATCGCGATTGACCGTGTTTACGCACCTCTACCACAATCTACCACACAGCTCACAATCTCAATGAATACCAAATATATTTCAAATTGAACTTGTTAATACAAATAAAGTTTGGTTTAATTGGTAACACTTATATGACTGTCACGGACTCCTTCATTTACATTCTTGTCCGATTATACACTTCAATATGGTGCCGGTTGTACATTACGTTTGGTTCGAGTTAAAACTTTTGGAGTTCAAAACTCCGCACCCACTCAACATGCAAAATACGAAAATGTTTGAAATTGTAACGCCACGAACACGATGGTCCATATAAGGCACAATGTGTAAACATAATGGCGCATTAAAGGGTTTTGTTGTTACTCAACCAATCCTCCTCCACGAGCTCTGAGGACACCTCTGGAAGAGTGGACACGCCAACACACTTGGTCAGTGTGCCGTTTTATTGTCATATATCTCTCATGTATTTACAAGACAATATGCACGAGGAGACCGATGTTCAGGAGTGGATACGGAAAAGGCCGATTTCATTGTTGTATTTAGATATTTAGACTTTAACAAAGATTTTATAACAAAAATTATAAAATCTTTGTGGTTTCCTGTGTCAAATCTCAAATTTATATCGGGTGATGGATTTTAGGCTCGGCTGATAACAAAGACCTATGTCGCGGCATCGGCTGATTCAATATGTAGGTTTTGCACACCGTCAAAATGTGGAATAGGCAGCTTGAAAAAAACTTACGTAACGTTATGCATCACACTACTCAAGACAGCGCCTTGCTATTCAATTAAAAAAATATAGAAAGTCCCGCCGCCAGTGCCGCAAACGTGTATAAGTATGTTAAAACTTTTGGCGTCAACTTTGAGAAAAACTTAATTACAACTTGAGATGTTTTTAGTTCCTATAATATGATGTATTTAAATAAACCCACAATAATTACAAAAATGAGAACTTTTATATGAGCGTCTTGGTTCATGAAGGGCTATCTCCTGTTTTTCATACCTTCAAGGTAAAATTAGCATCAAGGTATACTTACGCAAAGTTCCTATTGATGTCAACTCCATCGCACGGTCCGCTGAATCTTCGCCTGTTCTTCCTCCACATACGATCTTTTGTCATGCTGTATTCATAGCCATCTGGATTTACTACTGGAATTATGTACCTTCAACAAAATTGCCTTTATTGTGAAGCTAATATTTGCTTTGATGATTTAATCGCTTAGGATTCAACTTTAACCAGAAAATCGATAATGGAATTAAATTATACTTTTTTTATATTTTATATTCGAGATTTTTAATATTTATACTAAAGAAATAGGCTTATATTAATTTATAGGATGTTTATCTTTCCTATTATAGGATGTTATTATTATGTTTATATTTTCCTATTATATCCTACAAAGCCGCTGGACTTCACACACATTCACATTCGCATTCACACAAGATTACTGTAAAATGTACTGTTTTTCTCAATGTATCCTTTCCCTTCAATGTACGTATGTGTTAATTGAATAATTAATTAATTGAAATATGTCAGATCTCGTTTCCATCCCTTTATATTCTATTCTTTCTCATTTTTCCAATCCTTTCTACAAAGTTATTCCAAAATCTCCAAAGATAGACAGCGCATCTTCGGGTATGCCAACGTTTTTCATTCGGGACTGATGTTGGCATGTACCACGGGTGTTCATGGGCGACAGTGTCCATTTACCACCAGGTGGACTGTCTGCTTGTCTGGTACTATCTTTCTGTACAATACTTTTTTTTTTCTCTTTTCATATATGGCAATGGCGCAATTAGCATATTCTGCCATTGTCAAATACATTCAAATACAAATACATTTGCCTGAATCTTACGCGATAGTTCATGTGTAAGCCCATCGCTCATATACATAAATAAATTGTATACACAGTAAAATCCGTTTTTGGCAATAAGCTTTATTTTTATGTATGATATTAATAAGTTAATATTAATATATATCATATTGATATATGATATTAATATCATATTATTAATATCATAAATAAAATTAAATAATGTCGGTACATACCAATCCTTCTGCGTTATGTAGTAAGGCTGCTTAGTGAAGTTCCATGCGATCGTGTCTATGACATAAAGTACAGATGCTACACTGGCCCATTCACGTCCATGTATACCTCCATCGATCAGAAATGGTGCGTTGTGCCTTTTGCTATTTGAGATTTTTAACATCTAGAACATGAAATATACATACTTCTAATGAGATTTCTCAAGAAATCTACCTACTACGTAGATTTACATTCGAACTTTGGAAAAAAAAAATACTACATATTAAAGGGATAACAAAATCGCTACTACAAGCCCTGACGAACCACATCACCTCTGAAAGAGTGGAGTCGCCTTTACGTTTGGCCAGTGTTTTAAGGCCTTTATACACTTTTTTTTTTTAATAATAATAAACTGTTTATTGTAAGGCTAAGGCCGTTATCCTTTATACACAAGACAATGTGCATGTCCTGCAGTGGATACTGAAAGGGCTGGTTGCATTGTATTGGATAGGGTCCGTCACGCTTTACAACATTTTTCTAAACTTTTTTTTATAACGTACGGAATACAGCGAACTTGCCCGGTTAATCGTACATCATTTATTTATTACCTTAATTGGTTTTTTATGTAAAGTGGTTCCAACGGTTGAGAGAGTACAAACGGATGGGTTCGCTGCAGCCACCTTGGCCAAGTAGGCGTTGATCTCACTGAGTTTTGCGTAATATGTCCACGGTTTATCCGTCATTTTATCGCCTGCTGTGTATCATCAATTTTAATATAAGTTTCGAATCCAATTTTGCTCAAAAATTGTAGTATTGGTCTTTAGAACCTCAAAAAAATATAGAATTAGTAGCAGTACCGCTATAGAAGCCCGACAGCCCGGTCTATCTGATAAATATCAAACCGATAGTATTGGATTGTTATAGTACCTACTAGTAAAGTGTAAAGAATTACTTCTAAATAAGAATCGCCCCTGCCAACATAACAGTGAATACTGTGACAGAACTGAACAAGTATTCACCATAGCGTAGTAAAAAATATTTTTACAACACTAAGGGTCTTTCTTACCACCTCCTGATAAAGTAATTCTTTTTTACTGTTAACAATCTGATAGATAAATTATCTGCTTAATTAAATCCAGCTGATATTGAATTTCTGATAAAGTATAACTAACATTCTGATATCTTCTGATAAATTATCAGGAGGTGGGGAGAAAGGCCCTAAGTCTCCGAGACTAGCGCGCCAAGTGTAGAGTTAAAGTTGTAAGAACTGACCTGCTCGCCTTGCAGCCTGTATCTTATTTTCCTCGTCTATTTTCTCCTGTAAATTGTTCAGGAACACATTGTAACTAACGTTATGCGTCCTCAGCATTCCGTAGAATTGGTCGGTTTCGTTTCTTCTGATAAGGAAGTCGATGGAATCGCTGTCCCACCGCCACACATCTTTACTGAAACGTGGTTTGACATCACAAGAAACTGTATTGTAAATTAAAGATAATAAATAGTCATATGAAAAAAGAATCGGTGAAGAATATCAGGTATAGAAATTTAACGTTTTTATGGCTATATTACCACTTGTCGTAATTTTGCGCTTTATGAAAAGTGGGGGTTTGTCATGAGTTAGGAGGGGAGGTCATGGATTGCACGCGGCAATTCAACAGCCGCTGGGTGCACTCGACTGGCCTTGTTACCCTCTTTCGCAGAAGACTACCTTGAAATATATTTGAATTATCCACTTTATCTTCCACAATATACGTGTTTTCATCCTATCCCATTCCTTCCCATTTTTCCAATCTCTTTCTCCAAACGTTTGTCATTCTGGACTGAAGTACTGCGACATGTACCGCGGATGTCGCAATGTCGCCTTTAACCTATTAAAAAAGTTGCAGGCAGATAATGCAACTGCCTGTAAAAATCGATTACGTTAGATTTCTATTAACATTATACACAGTTTTCTTAACATGTGACCTCGCTGGAGTTTTATATAATGCTTTGAACCGGAAACAGTTAGTTATTGGTAAATGGATTAGAAGTGGATTAAATGAAAATATCGGTAAACACTGGATCAAACAATTACAAAGTTTTGTTGCGGTTAGTGAAGAACTTATCTATATTAATAAAGGTCTACATTAGATTTTTTAAACAGAAAAAACAATGTTATTATATTTTTCCAGTTGCTTGCGATATATTGAATAAGTTGAATGAAGAACTGCAAAGTTTATAAATCCAATATAAATCCAAGTATAAATCCAATTTTAATAGTATTTTGCATACCTTGTTCTTCTATTTTGTTAATTAAATCCGATGATATATTCCCACCTTGTAAATTCACCCGCCATACTTGCGAGCCGTCGTACCGCACCTTTTCACTAAATACGTCTAAAAATATTACACATTTTAGTTCCATTAGGTCTTTTTAATAATCTTATATAAGCTCGAAAAAAGAGGCAATTTTGTGGGAAATGGCGGATCATATTTTAACTTAATGATGTTACTGGTGACTTTGGTCTTAGACACGAATAAGAACATGTAGGTATTAGTATTTTAATATATTTCTTTTAAGAGGGATGATAGCCCAGGGGTATCTGTACTGGACTCACATTCGTGTGATCGTGAGTTCAGATCCTCGGCCCCATACCATTCAGTTTCTAATAAAGTACGGATTATTTAAAATAATCACTAGCTCTGCGGTGAGTGAAAATATCGCATTATAATAACTTTGAAGAAAAAAATTATTAGAGACAAGTTGTTGGCATACAAATTCCATATCACTATGGAACAAGATGAGCTCTTAAAATACACGTTACTCCAATTTCAGAGTCGTCACAAATATGTGTATTTATATCCTTTATTAATTTTTTTTTTTTTTTTTATGTACTAAGGCGGCAGACGAGCATACAGTCCACCTGATGGTAAGTGGATACTGTCGCCCATAGACATCCGCGATACATGCCAACATTAGTCCAAAATGACAAATGTTGGCACGCCCCCGGATGCGCTGCCTACCTTTGGAGATATAGGAATGGATTTGGAGAAAGGGTTGTGAAAATGGGCAGGGATAGGATGGGATTGGAATGGGCTCTGGCACATCTCACTCACTACCGAAACACGTACGTACATTGGGGAAATACGATAAAGTGGGAAATGCAGTACATTTCAAGGTAGTCTTCTGTGAGAGAGGGGTAACGTGGCCAGTCGAGCGCGCCCAGCGGCTGTTGGATTGCAGCGTGCACTCTCCCCCTCAAATGTCAATACCATACCATCAGCTCATGAGTATCTACTGCTGGATACCACACACCGTCTTCCGCTTTAAAAATAAAAATATTTTTATTGACATATTTCGGGAGAACCGAATAAAACAATAAAGAATGTTTTTATTCATGTTATTACTTGTATTGCCATAAAGATTAATTATATATCACAAAAAGCTAAAAGTTGCTTTGGTTATCACATCGTGTTCGGTTTTATTTTTCAAATTACGTAATAGTTACATGAATAAAGATTTTCCTAACTTTGTTTAAAACATTTAAGTAATTACGTATCAAATAAGTGTAAGAAAATAAAATCCAAAATTCGTACCATCACGAAAAAACAGAACCATTAAAATTACTAAAGGCATGTTGAAACTGAAAATAAATTACAGAACAAAAATATTGTATTTTTATATTCCGATAATAAAAAGTCTTACAGCGGTTGATAAGCCTAACAACCATTTTCTTTCAGACGAAAATCAATTTCGCTTTTCATAAGACATTCTGGAATAAACATGATGAAATAATTGTTGAAAAATTTGTTGTAAAATACCCAATTTTTAGATTAAAATGGAGTTTAAAATATTTTGTATATACTACAGTAAAATAAATAGGTCACCCACGTATCCTTTTATGCTCCACACTCCTTGGAATTGGATGAGACGGGATAGAAATTAGGGATGAAAAACTTCCTTTATTTCATTATTTTCCCCACTCCATGTTAAAAGGTTATGGCGTATCTTCTTCTCTCTCGCAACACAGTTCTTTTCGCGGTAATCTTCTGTGAGAGAGTAACTCGGACAATCGGACATGCACAGTCGAACAGGGATGCAACATTAGTGTTGTAAAAACGAGCGATGAGCGCTCGACGCGAGCGCAGCGCGAGCACTAATGGGATGGTAATGCGATGGGAATGAGCTGCGAAATGGGGATGGGAATGGGTATGGAAATGCGATGGGAATGGGATAAGAATGGGATGGGAATGGAATAAGAATGGGATGGGAATGGAATGGGACGGGTGTGGGTTGGGAGTGGGATGGGAATGGGATGTGAATGGGATGGGAATGGGATGAGAATAGGATAGGAATGGGATGGGAATGGAATGGGATGGGAATGGGATGGGAATAGAATGGGGTGGGAATGGGATGGGAATGGAATGGAAATGGGATGGAAATGAGATGGAAATGGGATGGAAATGGGATGGGAATGGGATCTGGCATATCTCGCTTACTACCAAAACACGTATGTACATTGAGGAAATACGATAAAATAGGAAATGCAGTACATTTCAAGGTAGTCTTCTGTGAGAGAGGCTATGGATATGCTTTCTCTTAGAAAGTATGTTTGTTGTTTTGTAGAACATATGTTTTGTAACCCTCGATCACCTTATACGACACACCCACGGGAAGAAATTGGGTGGCGTTATTCTAAAACCGGCCGACACCACATGGTCCAACCACATCGTGAAATTAACGAGGACATGAGCTTTGCATCTGTGTGAGTGGTCGCCGAATTGTCGAATCCGATTGTTGAAATGGTTCGCACTGTACACTATCCGTGTGCACTCATGTCTCGTTTATTTCACTGTATCACAAGCCCCGAGGAACTATAATACATCAACTCTAAAATCAGTGGACTCGGCAACCCGCTTGGCCAGCGTGGGTTTTTAAGGTCGTACATCCCTCATGCACGAGAGAATGTGAATGAGGAACCGGTGTCCAGCAGTGGAAAATAAAAGGGCTGGTGATAAAAAATATTACTACATCTATTTGCGTAACCGGAAATTGAACGCGGCTATACAAGAGAAAGTATCTCTGTAGACTAAGCTAATCGGTCGTGGGCTCGAGAAAATTCTTAAGTAATTTCATTGAAAATCGAAGTCGGTATTAATTACGTTTAGGGGAAAGAAATGAGAAAATTCCCGGCTCTTTCTACTGTTTAATTAAACCAATCGGACTCTTCTCGGAATAGCGTCCGGATTCATTGATGGTTTAGCTATTAATAGAATGAAATTTATTTCGCGTACAATTTAATTATTAACCACTTTATTTTGACAATAGAATATGTATAGGTTGTGAAAATTAAAAAGGAACTATAGTGAAAATATCTGCAGCAGTACCAGCAAGCTGAAATGGCAGCGGGCAGGCCATATATGCCGATTGCCGCAGGAACCATAGCCGAGAGGGGAGAAGAAGTTTTCGAATGGAAACCACACACCGGAAAACGTAGCGTGGGACGCCCTCGGGCCAGGTGGATTGGCAAATTGAAGAAAGTCGCATATAGTCAGATAAGCAAAAGATCGTGACGGTATGGTATACCTATGGCGGAATGCTATAAGAAAATGGCAACGCTGTGTTATTGACGACATTAAAACAGTCATCCAGTTGTTTTTTATCTTGTGACTAATAATTAAGTCACTAACGTGATCTTGTCCTTAATAATTAAGAGGTTTTCACTTTAATTTCACGGGGTATTATTATCTAGTATATATTTTTTTAAATTACGGCATAGTCAATGATTAATTATACTAATTATACTAAGTAAACAATTATCTAAACAGTGTGAAAATACTCTAATGTATAATGAGTTTGATGTCGAATTCAAGTAAATAAACTAAGTTGTAAACACGAAGCGGAAACAATGCAACGAACGAGAAGTTTCCCACACTCCTATGAAACTTCTGGAAGTCGGCATTCATTGAAATTATCCAAGTTCCCTGGAGTTTGAGAGACAAGAAGATTGCAGACGTCTTTATATATGAATCACTTGTAAAATAATTAATTAAATAATGTAAGGGTGCTACTACATTGAGCGTATCGTTCTATGATACGCGTATTCATAGTGATACAATGGAACGTGTAGTTTTATTGTATACGTGTACACGAGTGTAAGGCGTATGAAAACATGATATGCATATCTTAAACGATCCATGACAAAAGGATAAGGATTCTAATGTCCATCGCCATCACACATCTTCGGCTGTTCTCATCCTGTCGCCACTGGTGAACTTCTTTAAATCGCGGTCCACGAGTAGTATAATATACTTTTTCGTAGTTGCGTAGCAAACATGAGCAAGGATACGGATATTACGTTAATAGCATCATAATACTACTCTGCTATACAAGTACATCAATTTTATAACAGTAGGTATTGAAGTGATTGAACTTTGCAAACCCAGAAGAGTGAATGCGTTTTCAAACTCGCGCGTGTGTGTGTGTGGTGATCTTGTTTGCACGGGGGAGAGTGCACGCTGCAATCCAACAGCCGCTGGGCGCACTCGACTGGCCACGTTACCCCTCTCTCACAGAATACTACCTTGAAATGTACTGCATTTCCCACTTTACCATATTCCCCAATGTATGTACGTGTTTCGGTAGTGAGTGAGATATGCCAGAGCCCATTCCCATCCTATCCCTTCCCAGGTCTCCAACCCTTTCTCTAAATCCATTCTTTCATCAACAAAGGTACGCAGCGCATCCAGGGGCGTGCCAAAGTTTGTCATTCTGGACTAATATTGGTATGTATCACGGATGTCTATGGGCGAAAGTATCCACTTACCATCAGGTGGACTGTATGCACGTCTGCTATAACGACCATAAAAAAAAAAAAACTTAAATAACAAGTTTAGTGTAGGCAGGTTTTTTACCATATCGGCAATTTATCTTATATTTTTTTTATCTTTTACTCGCTAGATGTAATTTGATTCTGTTTGAGAAGTATATGAGTGCCTTGTAAAACATTTTCTAGTTTCAAAACTATATTAAATTTACTCTTTAATCAGTAATACTCGATGTTAGCGCGAAGAATTTCCAATTTAAAAGTTAGTTTTTATCAGAATACGATCAGTAGTTTTGAAACTATAAAAAGTTTTACAAGACACTCAAATTTTAATTCTGATACTAATGAAACTTGGTATAGTTATAACTTATTATTTATGGAGCCATCACAGTATGTCATCACTGTTACAAGTATATTCCTCAATAATACCATGTATGATTTAAGTATGGATGTATGGCCACTTTGGTCAAACGGGTTGGCGAGCCCTCTCTTTTAGAGGTGGTCATTAAGAACAGCACCACCCCATCTCTTGCCGTGGGTGTCGTAAAAGGCGACCAAAGGATATCAAAGCCGCTACCACAAGCGCTGAAGAGTTACACATGAAGTATAATACCACTTAATAGTCTATCAGAGGTTCACGTAAATATTGTTTGTGTGTTTATCCAGTAAGAAAATTCAAACAGTTTGTAAGGCTTGTTGTTTCTTTTAAAGACAACTAAATCCGTCCTTTAAATAATTGGAAGAAAGCTAGGATTATGAGAGATTTACTAGCATTTTAATGTGTGACATACGTTGTTGAGGGTAGGTTTAATATAAAATATATAGTGTGGATTGAGGGTATCTAAATGAATAATGAAGAGGGGATCTAGATTTAATAAATCAGTCATCATGTACCTACACCTTGTTTAACTTGGACCCTTACACCACTACATGGTGTCAGGTGTCGTAAAATGTGAAAAAGTAACCAGTACAAGTGGGATTCGTACAAATTAATGTGTTAATTAGAAAGTGATTTGTTTTGGCGTGTCATAATGGTTAAAACAAATAAAGATGATGGGGCATATTATGTTGCGATACAACAACCGTCGCCGTTATCAGGAGACGGTAACATGGCGGTTAATTGGAGGGATTGGAAATCGGCCTTTGATTATTTTTTAATTGCATCGGGGAAGGAATCGGCAGCCTCTAAAGAAAAATGTGCTTTATTTATGCATATAATTGGTAAACATGGACGAGAAATTTATGAGGAGTTGGACGTGAGTGATTCAGAGAAATACGATTATAAAACGTTATGTCAAAAATTTAGTGAATATTATGATCCAAAAATAAATATTAATTACGAGCGACATGTTTTTTGAAACTTATCAAAACGATTTAAATATTGATAAGTTTTTGGGATCTTTAAAAATTAAAGCTAAGAGTTGTGAGTTTAGCTCTTTAAAAAACAGTCTCATATTAACTCAATTGATTCGTGGACTAAAAGACGGTCAAATGCGAGAGAAATTATTGGCTAAGTCTACCCTAACTCTGGAAGAAGCAAGTTCGTGGTGTCGAGCGGCGGAGCGTGCCAGCGAGCAGGCAGCAGTCTGCAGCTCGCATCAGGCGATTGCAGGGAACGTCGAATATATGTGGAACGCGGGTCCGGCTGACGCCAGCGGTCGACGGGCTGCTATCCGCGCAGGCCGTGGAGGACGAGGTGGGCAAGCCCACCTGCAACCAGTTTTACAACGTCGTCGTGGTGATACTCGGTGTGAAAAGTGTGATCTGTGGCACAGTGTGCGTGATAGGTGCAGCGCTTATTCAGTAAAATGTTACAGATGTGATAAGATCGGTCACTTTGCTAAGTGCTGTCGCGTACGGGTTACGCGGGAAACGGTGAACAACAGCTACGACGAAAATGAGAACCATGAGTACGGTCACGGTGAGGACGATTACGCGGCGACCAGTGAGTTAATCATGCATAATATAAACATCGAGGCGTCGTCGGACTATTATCGTGAATCTTGGGCTGCGAATATTAAAGTGGATGGTGTTCAAATAAAATTTAAATTAGACAGTGGCGCGGATGCTTGCGTCATGTCCTTCGAATGTTATAAAAAGCGGGGTTCAATGCACACAAATTAAATAAATGTGACATTGTATTAAAATAAATCAGCAAGAAACGTTTACCGGTTGTGGGTTATTTTAAGGCCTTATTGGAATATAATGATCAAAAAAGTTATCATAATGTTTATGTATTGAATGTTTGTTGTAATAATTTACTAAGTTTAAATACGTGTGTATCCTTAAAGTTATTAGCAAGAATTAATCAATTAACAACTAATAATATCAATTTGAATGATACAATATTCGATGGTATTGGTTGTTTGCCCTCTGTGTGTAAAATAATAGTAGATATAAATGTTCCACCGGTAGTGAGTGGTACGAGAAAAATACCTATAAAATTACGTCCACGATTAAAAAATTAATTAGATGATATGATAAAATTAGGTATAATTAGTAGAGAGGACGGTCCCACCGATTGGGTTTCAAACATTGTTATTGTCGAAAAAGCGGACAAATCCTTACGCATCTGTCTAGACCCAAAAAATTTAAATCGTGCAGTCAAACGTAGTCACTTCTAGCTACCCACACTCGATGAAATTGCCAGTAATCTTTCTGAAGCAAAAATATTTTCAGTGTGATGCCAAAAAGGGTTTTTGGATGATGCGCCTGGATGAGGATAGCTCGAAGTTATGTACGTTTTCTACGCCGTTCGGAAGATACAGCCTTTTGGGATTAACTGCGCGAACCGAAATATTTCATAGAGAAATGTCCAAAATATTTAAAATGGAGGGAGTGGAGGTATTCTGTGATGATGTATTAATTTGGGGTCGTAATAAAAAAGAACACGATGATAGGTTAATGGAGGTCATACGTAGGGCAACAAATTACGGTGTTAAATTTAATAAACAGAAGTGTATATTTAGTGCTACAGAGGTTACATTTATGGGACACACTTTTAACGCAAACGGTATGAGACCTAATGAAAATAGAGTAGACGCAATATTGAAAATGATAACACCGTCAGAAAGGGATTGGAACGATTTTTAGGAATTACGAATTACCTATCCCAATTTATACCTAAGTACTCAAAAGTATCAGCTCCGTTACGAGAATTACTGAGTAAAAAAGTTGAATTTGATTGGCTGCCAATTCACGAAAATGCGTTTAAGTTACTTAGAACAAAGATAAGCAGTGCACCAGTTTTAAAATATTATTCGCCAAACGAACCGGTGACAGTGTCGGTGGACGCGAGCGCGCACGGGCTAGGAGCGTGTCTGATGCAGGGCGGCCGCCCTGTTGCGTACGCGTCGCGCACGCTTACACCCACAGAGACACGCTGGGCGCAAATCGAGAAAGAATTGCTGGCAGTGGTTTTTGGATGTACAAGATTTCATTACTACGTGTATGGTCACAATAGAGTGACAGTAGAAAGTGACCACAAGCCACTGGAATCTATTATGAAAAAAACACTAAATGAAACACCAGCGCGGCTTCAACGAATGCTGTTGAGATTACAGCATTATGATATTGACCTACAGTATAAACCAGGGAAATTATTATTTATAGCGGATACACTATCAAGAGCTGCGCTGAATCAAAATACTGATGATTTGGATAATGTTGTCATGATACATGTTAATATGCTTTATGAAAATGTCGAGGCCTCGCCACAAATGTTGCAAAAAATTAAAGAGGAGACTCAGAATGATCCTGTATTGACGGCACTCTGTAATTACTATTTAAAAGGGTGGCCTTTTAATAAAAAACAAGTAATTGAAATAGCTAAACCATATTGGAATGTACACAGTGAGCTGCATGTTGTGGAGGGGGTCTTATTTAGAAACCAACGAGTGGTAATGCCCATGTCTCTGCGTAAGGAGATGTTGCGTAGGATCCATGAAGGACATTTAGGCGTGGAGAAGTGTCAGCGGCGTGCACGTGACGCGATGTGGTGGCCGGCCATGTCGGCGGACATCGCGCGTGTCGTTCAGAGCTGTGAGACGTGCCAGCGGCACCGCGCCGCCAACCCGCGTGAGCCGCTTGCACCGCACCCAATACCAGACCTGCCCTGGGAAAATCTTGCCGCTGACATTTTCGAATTTAAAGGGAGGCAATACTTACTAGTAGTGGATTACTTTTCAAAGTATGTAGAAATAACATTTTTACCCAATATGCAAAGCTTGACGGTAATTAGAGCCCTAAAAGACATTTTCGGCAGATTCGGAATACCTAAAAAATGAATCACGGACAACGGCACTCAGTTTACATCCGATGACTTTAAAAAGTTTTGTCAGTTATGGGAATTCGTCCACGTGACGAGTTCTCCACACTATCCTAGGTCCAACGGTCTCGCAGAACGCAACGTGCGAACAGTAAAGGCACTCTTATTAAAAACATATGAAAGTGGTGAGGACTGGCAGTTGGCGCTGCTCAATTTCAGAAACACACCGCTGGCTGGCGAGGAATACTCGCCAGCACAATTATTAATGAGCCGTCGCCTTAATACGAGGTTGCCTACGTGTAATAAAATATTATTGCCAAAAACGGTAAACAGGCGTATCGCTAAAGAAGACCAGATAAAAAAAAAAACAGAAACAAAAACAATATTATGACCGTGGGACAAAAAATTTGATGCCATTGCAACCGAATGAGGCTGTGCGCATGAGAGAAGATAATAAATGGGTAAAAGCGAGGGTGACAGGGCGAGCGCGCGGCGAGCGCTCCTACTGGCTAGAAACGAGAAACGGCAAAGTACTGCGTCGTAATCGGAATCATATATTGAAATTACCTGGGTCGAGTTGTCTTGGGCCTAATGACATTAATGTTAAAAATAAAACAGGTTCTAAATGGGACGACCTAGATACCACACATTATACAGGTGGAACAAGCGCACAGACGGAACCAGCGCAGGGCCCAGAGCAGGGCTCGTACACAGTGACCCGTAGTGGACGAGTGGTGGGTCCGCCTTAGTACTTTCAATGCAATTCTATAATGAAAGAACCTTCATCCCTTCTCTTTCCTATTTAAACTGAACAACAAAAAATTCTAAAGCAGTCAGCTAGCCAAAGATTAGCAATTACTAATTGTATCATAGTCTAATTTACTCTTTGAACTTAATGTTATATATAGAGGATGGGATGTGATGTTAAATAGTAATTTAAGTAAATTTATTATATATAAAGGGAGATGTTGAGGGTAGGTTTAATATAAAATATATAGTATGGATTGAGGGTATGTAAATGAATAATGAAGAGGGGATCCAGATTTAATAAATCAGTCATCATGTACACCTTGTTTAACTTGGACCCTTACACCACTACATACGCATTCAGTGTGAGCGTGTGTGTGTGCGATGGAGTTTACATTTGGATAATACTTGAGCGAGTATTAGCTTAATATCAACTGAATAATCTATTGAGTGATACGAGTGTTGAGTAGAATTTTATGATGTCGTTATTACCAGACTTTTGTAACACAAAGACATAACTCTTTTTCTCACCGAATAACCTTTTAAACACGTATCTAAAAATTTTGTTTCAGAGCGTCCAAAAGTCTCGATTTTTAAATACATATATAAGTATAGACATGAAAATAAGATAGTTATTTTCATACGAAAAGAAAACCGTCGTAGCTAGTGTAAGTCCGAAGGATTACGAGGGGAGAACAGATTCGTTTAACCACTGAAAATGTAATAAATTATTAAATATTTATACCGATACGTTACGAAACATTCCGATCAATTATAAAATAACAATTTACAGATTTAGTTTTTTTACTACTAGTTTATGCTTCTCATTATAATCACAATATAAATGAAGATAAAAGGTTTTCTGAAAGTCAAATGCAGGATATTGAACCGATATGACTGTAGTTGAATAATTGAAAGCCGCATAACCAATAATGTATTAGGTCCTTACTTATGAAGTTTCAATGTTTTTTCACACTAACTACTCTTGAACTTGGACATCTTTAGTTTGACTTAGAATTCTGAATTCAAATACATTTTCATTTAGCTACGTTTTTTTTTTCAAAATCAGCTATTCATTTGTTTCTCTGTTGATTGTTAATGCTCGACTATTATCGTGTGTGCAATCATGAAAAACATGAATTTTTCAATTCGCTGCATTTTTGAATACGAGTTCCGTCGTGGCAGTTAACGCAAAGTTAATCTGTAGTTCCCTATTTTACAATAAGGCCAGTCCGAGCCTACGTTTTTTTATCCAATTTAGTATTAAGCACATGTAAACACTCCATAAGCTACCAGGACTTCAAAGTAAATTACGACTCAATACACTCGTAACCCAAATACGGATTATCAAAAAAATCAGGCGTCGCATTAAGATTTACCCAAAAAATCAGTCGCCTACTTAAGATGTATTGGCTGATTTTTCACGTAACGCGAATAATTCTGAGCACATACTGAGCCTTTGATTTCAGTCGAATGGATTCAATTTTGTATGCTGCTTCATTTGACTTTATTGTTGGATTTCGTGTTAAAAGAGTCTGTAATAAAAATTGGTCTGCGTTATGTATAGCCAGGAGTACCGATTAGTCCAGTTGGGCTCTACAACGCTCTACAAAATCGAAGTTAGCCGATCATAGTCGATGTGTATTACTTTCGGCCGGGAAGTGCATTTTGTTGATTGATCATGATTTGCTGTTCACTTAGTATTTCTCACTGCCCCTTTTAAATATAAACCTTTGAAATCACCCTACATTTAAGCTAGAATAAAGCACTAAAATATTATAATACTTTCTATTTTACAACTTTTGAAGGTATTAAGATACCCGAGTCTTGGCAGAGCTTCGTCTCACTCATCTCAATGCAAAAGCAGTAAAGTGAAGAGTTCTGTAATATAATTCCTAAGTTTATATAATTAATTCAAAGTTTATGTTATGTTATGCAAATATTCTGATCTTGATTGGAGTAATAACTTTCCATGTACTGCAAACCTGGTTCGCGCAGCTTTGTCAGGTACACTAAATTATTGGAAAAATATTTGTAAACACCAAAATCAGATTAAAGCATAAATAAAAATCCATAAATAAAAAATACTCCTAAAAATTTTTTATATATATATTTTTGTATTTTTTATTTATTTATTGTGTAGGTATACAACCATCTTCTTACACATTACTTTTAATTAAATATAAATATAGCAATACTCAATATACTGCGTTTGATTAATGTTTAAGGTAATCATTAAGGGCACAGTGAAATTATGTTATTACTGGTTATAATTAGCTGAAAATTAATTGAATAACATGTAACATGTATGTAATTAAATAATTTTAAATTTAAATAAAGTCGATAAGTGCATAAATAAAGTCGATAATAAATAATATTGATATATGTATAAGAAGCCAATGCCAGTTTAATAAGTAGATAAAACAATAAAAAAAATAGTTTTTTAGTACTGTTGTTATTTTATTTTGTTCTTAAAAAACTCAAAACCCTACATTCTAATAAAAGTTCAGATATCATTTTCAAAATACTAAATTATCAAATAAGAATCAAATGGTGTTGATTTTTCTATATTTGAAGGAAAAAATTTAATATTAAAAGTGGTAGCTCATATTTGGACCTTCTCCTCTATATTATATTATGGGTAAATTGCGAATCACCTCAAATTACCCATAATATAAGAAGATAGCTGAGAGGGCCGTTGTTCCAGCCTGCTTGCGGCTGATCTGCGGGAGGGAGACTGCGCTTGCGTTCACTACGCCTTAGGGTTACGGTGCGAAACGGACGCGCACGTTGTTACGCTAAGCTCGAAATAATTCGGTGTCCATCTGATGTGATAATAAAAGAAATATCGGTGCCATTCGGACGGTATCTTTTGTTATTCCATCTCTGATATTAATTTCCTTATAATATTTATCACCATTGCTACAACGGCTACTACTGAAAATTAGCGCTACAGTTTCTGCTGCAGCACATGCCTGTTATTAATTATATAGTTTGTTATTGTGTGTTATTAATAATAGTACCTGGCACTAATAAATTTCTAACTTTCTATTGAAACAGAATTTTTAAAACATCGAAAATTTATGTTAAGAAATTTCATATACTCGTATGTATCAAGATTACATTTTAATCACTTATGCAGCATGTCAGTAAATAAGCCAAGTAAATAGTAATAGGCCAAAGCTTGAATCTGTCGATAGGCCAGCTCATGACCTATCGAATCGCATGGGTTTTGCAGATATTGACCCATTTATAATTAATTTAAACATCGACACCCTTGGTCAGTAATTTGCGTGCTTTTAGCTACAAATAAAGGAGAACGCACATTCTGTATTGCGGCTATTATTCTCGAAGAGTTGTTCTGTTAAACGTAAATCAGTATTTTTCATTTTCTGTTATGGTATCTTGGAAAAGTTTACGCCTTTTATTTAATTGACAACCTGTATAATTATTAGAATATGTTGGAGAAAACTTGAACTGACAGTATCTTATACTCACAAATAGCACATCGATCAAACAATGTTATCTAAATACTTCATTGATAAATACATTTAAGTAGATACAATTTATCGAGTTCCGAACTCCAAAGAACCTGCGGCAAACATTTAGCCGAACTAACCTGAATAGAGAATTAATTTCGAACATAAACAATCAACTTCGTAAATGTAGCAATCTCACAGTTAAACAAACTTGCTCTAATGAAGTGTGCAGAAAGTAAACGTTTTACGGTAGGGTAGCTATAAATGTCATATTTATTTTACGTATAGGTAGGCTACTGCCTACATGATTATAAATGTTATGTGAGCAATTCGTTAACTTTGGTTATGGTTTTTTATAACTTTTTAGACGTTTTTTGTACACGAAAACGAATTAACGAATTTAGCAAATAGCATTTGACAAAATTAAACCTTGCGATTTACCGTCGAATACGTCAGCGGACATCTTTAGTGGAGTATATCGCAGCCTTTCCAAATGTGAACATCAAATGTTGGTAGTTGATAAAACTGCTCGCAGCTTCCATCCCGGATTACCCGCCTCGTCAGTCAAATCGTGACCACGGCTGGTGTAGGCAATACCGAAACGTCGAGTACAAATAAAAGGTAATCAAAAACGTTTAGGTTTAAGCGTTCAGACCCAATTTATACTATAAAATATGGCTTTCTAATTTCAAATTTTGTTGTTTTTTAAAAACGAATAACAAGTAGTAAAGTGTATTTTCTTTACATAGTACAAAACGAAGTCGCTTCCCGCCGTCTGTCCCTCTGTATGTACGCTTAGATCTTTTAAACTACGGATTTTAATGCATTTTAATTTTAATTCATCAATAGATAGAGTGATTCAAGAAGCAGGTTTATACGTATAGTTTAATATTGTTTTGTGTTAATTTGTTATATTGCCGGGCGTGCAACGCATGCCGGGCACAGCTAGTAATAAATAAATCTATACCTATAATAAAATCGTAAAATAGCCGTGTCTGTACATTAAATAGTTTAAAAAAAAAACATTATTGCAATGTACACTATGAAGAGATTAAAACAGCAGTTATAGAAATTTGTGTCTGTCTGTCTGTCGGGACAAATTTTAACGAAAGTTGGCATAGTTATAGCTTATGTGTTGTATTAACATTTAGAGTGCTGTTTATTTAGATCAGTTATGAAGTTTCCGCGGGAATCAAGCTAACCACACGTATTTTAACCTCCACGCACACGAAGTCGCTAGTAAATGAATAAAAATAATTTGACTAACCCAGTTAAGCTAGGGCCTTCCTCTCACTAGAGCGACAAATGAAATAAACTGTCTGAAAAAACTGTTTCATCTGGAAAAATACAGCCGACAATGAGGTCTTTGTCAAATAATGTCACATATTACCCGGTCATGTACTCATAAACTCATCTAAGCGGGAACATTTGTCCCGGCCTCCGTACGAACCTGACCACGTCGGCGTTTTATACGCCAACTTCATTTGGATTGTCTTCCTTTTTGTTTTGTTTTCCTCGAGATGGTTTCTTTATATAATACATTTTTACCGGAGATATACCTGCAACGTTTCATTTCTCGCCATACTTCACTCTTGACGTTAGAACAAAGAATTTTTGCTACATGATCTTAGGGAAATTTTCAAAAAGCTTTCTATAATTAGTAATGAATTTTCTGCTTAGTTTTTTTTTTATGTACGAAGGCGGCAGACGAGCATACAGTCCACCTGATGGTAAGTGGATACTATCGCCCATAGACATCCGCGATACATGCCAACATTAGTCTAAAATGAGAAACGTTGGCACGTCCCCGGATGCGCTGCCTATCTTTGGAGATATAGGAATGGATTTGGAGAAAGGGTTGAGAAAATGGGGAGGGATAGGATGGGATTGTAATGGGCTCTGGCACATCTCAATCACTACCGAAACACGTACGTACATTGGGGAAATTAGATAAAGTGGGGAAATGCAGTACATTTCAAGGTTATCTTCTGTGAGAGAGGGGTAACGTGGCCAGTCGAGCGTGCCCAGAGGCTGTTGGATTGCAGCGTGCACACTTCCTTATTTTATTCAGCACTTAGTCCATACCATCAGCCTATGTCTCTCCACTGTCGGATATAGACCTCTCCATCTTCGTCTCTTCTCCTCCAGTCACTACCGGCAAACTTCAAGTCTTCGGTCTATCTGGCCGGAAGCCGTCCCACGCTTGGTTTCCCGGTACGTGGTCCCCATTTAAGGACTCACTCACTCTCTTAAAATTCTCATGTTTTTGTTTTCGTATACGAGTTAATACAGTTATTTCAAAGTTATTTTTCATGCTCTAACATGTATGTATTTTATGTAAGTATATACATTTTTGTTAACTGTATTCCCGAAGACTGAAATCGTGGATCTCGCTCATGACTGCGAGTTAATTGATAAATTTTTACGTTTTTTTGTAGAAATATGTATTAAGTTTGTAAAAATATTTCGTACTATCGACCCGCCCTCGCTTCGCTTCGGTTTATAAGTATTTTTTTTAGATTTCAAAATAAAATGTAGCCTATATTAGAGACGGATAATGTAGCTTCCTATTTGTGAAAGAATTTTTGAAATCGGTTCCGTAGTTCCAGAGATTACCCAACATACAAACACACAATTTTACCTCTTTATTACATTAGTATAGATTTAGCAAATATTTATGGAGAATTTAACAAAAATTACTAGCTTCTTCGTGAGTGTAAATAAAATACATATTTCTTTAAACTTTATCTTTCAAACGTTTTAGTCTAATCTGATTAGATTTATATTTACGTCTCTCAGTCCCGTGGTTTTAAATTCGTGTATCAAATAATTCGTGACATAAAAAAATAATATATATATATATACATGAGATATTTGCAAAAAAGGTTCGTAAAATTTTCATGTCAATTAACATTAGGTCCTTACCTATAAAATTGCTGTTTTATATCGAAAGATTCAAATATATTTTTTTTGTATGAACATTATATATTTAATTAATCAAAGTATTGTCCATTACTATCAATGCACTTTTTCAATTTTGATGGAAGTTGATTGATGGATTTTAATTTTAATGGAACTGCTATCGCCTAGGGACGGGAATCGATGAATTCTCTGAAGGTGTGTTTCACTGCCTCATCGGAGTTGAATTTTTTCCCCTGTAAAATACTATCCGAATTCCGTTATCATGGAGAACCAGTGGACTAGAGCTAATGACACTCACCATTCACTTCACCATTGCCATTCACTTCACTTTGTCCACCATTGTCATATATGAAAAGAAAAAAAACTTGAGTCACTTGCAACGAGTTTGCATATAACTGAGCATAATACATATATTCTTGTAGTAGCAGCACGGGAAGAGATGAGGTGGAGCTATTCTATCGTCTAAATATCTTTTTTTATAAAATTTACCTCTTTTGTTGCTTTATCTTAAAATATTACAGCATATTTAAAGACCATACCATTCCACGGTAAATGTCGCTGTACCTTGCAGAAACATGCTATCGTTAATTAACCTCAGAATGTAAGAGCAAGTTAAGAAATTTTTACTTTTAATTAGAAACTGAAGCATAGTTTTTTGATTTACACCCACATTTACGATAGAGGGCGCCCTATAGTAAAATTGAATTTCGGGCAAGAACAATGTCCGTACCGACAATAAGCTTCTTGTTCAAGTCACATTTATTATCTCAAAAGGAAATTAAGTGCAAGGACTTAATTCAGTGAAAACCATATTCTTTTTATTTATTTTGTAGGGGCATTGTGTTGACACAGTGCACGCAGAGCGCGCACGCCTCCCCTCCGCACGCCTCACGAAATGTATATTTTATTAAATTATTTCATTCTATGATCATTTAATAAAGTGGTATGGAGGACATAGGAAGTTATTTTACGCAACCTTTTGAAGCTACATGATACACAGTAAAACAAAGAACCTCCACAATTTCAACGTTCACATACCCTAACGTAATTAATCTGTAGCTGAATCTATACATAAAAATTGTAACAAAGCTGTGTCTGTAAATATAATATTTTTTGAAAAAAGTGATTGCAATATCGAGTACGTATGATATAGAGTCCAAAGCAACATTTTTTGTCAATCTGCCTGTCTGTCTGTCTCAACGCGCATGATTCAAAAAACCACTGTGTAATTATAACTGGTGTACCGGGTTAACATTTAGGGTACTTTTAATCCCAATCCGTTATTGAGTTCCCGCGGGAATCACTCTAAAGTTCAAGCGAACGAAATCGCTGGCACCGCTAGTTTCATATATATATATAAAAATGGATGTTGGTATATCTGATGTTAATAGACTTCGACACCGTTTGACCGATCACCATGAAAGTTGGCACATATATGTATTTTTTTATGGAGAAGATTTTTATGCTATCGACTTTGTTGTAACTCGCTACTAGTTGGCGCTGCAGCACACAAACTTCTATACCGTTCAACCGATCGCAATGAAAATTGTTATACATAGGTATTTGAGCAATGAATATTTTCGAGCTATCCGCTTTGTTATAACTCGCCACTAGATGGCGCTGCAGCTCATCAACTTTCAATGGCAGGACAACGTCTGCGGGGTTTTGCTAGTAATATTCATATATTATACTAGCTATCCGCCCTCGCTTCGCTTCGGTTTATAAGAGATTATGTTTTTCAATTTTTATTTCAAAATTTCAAAATAAAATGTAGCCCATATTAGACACGGATAATGTAGCTTCCTATTTGTGAAAGAATTTTAGAAATCGGTTCCGTAGTTCTAGAGATTACCCCCAACATACAAACACACAATTTTACCTTTTTATTACATTAGTATAGCTGTAACAGTAATTAATATTCATATAATCAATTCGTCTATTGGCTATTGCCACGGTCTGAATAGAATTGTATTTTAGGTATTCCAGTTCTAGTCTAAATGGTAAAGGTCAAACGTCTAGACTAAAATAAATGAGTCTAGTCTTAAACACTTACAATCAAAGGTTTAAAAATTGATTTTTTACCTTAATTTTTATTCGATATTTCGACACGGGCGGTATCATTCGTGGTCACGAGCTGACTGAAAAGATAGTCCACGACAGTTAAGAACGCTCTTTTGTAATACGTAGGGGAAAGTGCACCCTGCATTCCCACAGCCGATGGGCGCACTCGACTGGCCACGTTACCTTTCTCTCACAGAAGACTACCTTGAAATGCACATTTCCTACTTTATCGTATTTCCCCAATGTACGTACTTGTTTCGGTAGTGACTTAGTGAGTGCCAGAGCCGATCCTATCCCATCCTATCGCCTTTAAATTTGCTGCCATAAATGCTGAAAATGCTGCCGATCCAGTATTTTCTGCTGCTCAGTTTATTGAAATTGAACTGTCTTTATTTCTCTCAGTTTTTACATACCATACTTTGAGTAAGCCCCTGCTCTCAAACTAGATTAAAAATCTGTACGTTGAAAGCCCGTGCCTCCCCTTACACAAGTTTAAAATAATTATTACTCATTAAAAAAATATCATAATGTGTGTAATTTTCTACCATCAGTTCTTGGACTGTACGTACTTTAATTATATTCGAACAAAGGGCATAATTAGAAGCGCTTCGAACTGAATGCAGATAATGACTGAATAGACAGAATTGAATTTGATTAAGACCACAAATAAGGTTGAAACGTAATTGATTTAATATTTACTTAATATGTAGTTAGTTTGAAAGTTGCAGATTGAAGCTTTTGTTACAATTGCCAGGCATGAGAGACTGAGATAACAATAGTTGATACCTACCTAATTTTTTGAATAATGTATATATACATTTAAAAAAATGTCAATATTGACTGATTCATTAATGCCGAGGCGAATCTGCTGAAACTAGAAACATGACTCGTCCGACTAGTCGGATTACGCGTAGTTTATTTTCCATTTGGTCCAACTGATCTGATCAAAAGGAATTAAACTGCTCTTGATTAAACTGCGAGAGAAAATGTACTGTCGGTAACAATAATGTATCTATGAAAAAACTAGACCAAGTGGAATGACTCCAATTTTATCGTATATTACATTTAAGTATGTTTGTATGATATGTACTTATGTATGTATGAATGTATGTATATGTTTATTTATGCCTATCATGGTGTTTAATTAACATGCGTCACTTTTAACTATAGTTTTACTTAAGAGGGGACGACAACAGCGTTTTGTCCATACCAACGTATTCCCACGTATTCCCACGTTTTCTCGAGGAATTTTCAGTAGGGATTTTTTTTAATATGTTACATATAACTATCACGAGTATGTCCTTAAGTTTTGATTATTTTGATTAGTCGTTTCTTATAGGAGCCAGGACCCATGAGAAATTTAAAAAAAATGCTCCGATTAAACGCTGCAAAAATCAAGCCCTGTGTGAAAATTTTACAACTATTATTTAAAAAAGCAAAACGTACCGACATAGAGAAATTACTCTGTAATGCAAATCAGGAAATTCAAATCATTTTTGGAGGAGGAAACAGAGGAATACGGAATCTCGATTTTTCCGAGCATAGCTCAAAGTGCAACTGTCCCTTTCTCTCGAGGAAGTTGCAGCGCTCGCTGCCGAGACATGAACAAATTGTAAAAATAGCTATTTTTGAAGTCCGCTACAGCCACCTTCTTCTCTTGATCTTACCTATCATTACAACTACCGGCCGTCTCTGCATAACACAAAGGTTGATTAGGAGACAATGCTTCTAAGAATTAAGTCCGCCTGTTGTCACTTAGTACAATAAATTATTAATAAATTTTGAAAGATGATCTCGGTGAATACTAACACACAAAATTAAATTTCTTATTGGATATAATAAGTCCTAAATACACAGGCTCAACTCGCCCACAAATGTGATTTGCCCGTTTTCAATCTTGCCAATGTTATATCTTGAGAGATATGAGAAAATGTACGTATATCCATTTAAGTTAGATTTGGACCTGAGCTTGTAATTTTCTTGAAATCCATTTCTGTATATCTTGTAATGTATTTATGTATGTATTATAAATAAATAACGGCAATCTCTAGAACCAGATCTCTTCGCGTGGGTGTTGTAAAGGTGACTAGGGGCCAACAAAGGCGCTACCATTTTCACTAAGGAACTTCAACTTTTCTAAAAGAGTAGATTCACCAACCAACTTGATCAGCATGGCGTACATCCCTCATGAACAAGGCAATGTGAGGAAGCTCATGGTCCAGCAGTGGATGTTAAAAGGGCTGTTTACGTTTTTACGGTTACTAGGTACACTAGAATTCATTGTGTCGTGGATCCATTGACACACACAAAGATGTACTCGTACTTAAATAGACATTAAAATTTGTGTATAAAAAATGAGTTTCCGATTGGGAATCGAACCCAAGATTATTTTTGTACAGCAGGTCATCAATGTTTATTCTTAAATATTCTTTGGGTGTCATTAATAGAATTATAATAAACAAAAAATCAATTTTTATCTATATATTTAAGAATTACTAAAATCCTTAAAGATCCAAAAATCGGTATGTTTCTCCATACAAATGTTTTAAATCGTTCACTATTTTAATTATTATATATTATATTTTGTGTAAAAAAAATCTTTATTCGATTTACCCTGTCCAAAAAGGCTACAGAAAAAAATGTTGTTCTAATAACATCTTCACAAACGAATCTTATCAGAAAAAGTATTATAAAATAACAAGAAAAATATCAGAGAAAATTCCAAGTCCTCTGAAAATATTCTCTCAACAAAGCCATGGCGCTTCTTTACAAAAAGAGCCTCTAAATAATAAAGGGTAAAGCGGCGAGACGCCACGAAGTCCACAGATAAGACATTAATGGGTATCTAGCATACAGACTAGAAATTTAATGAAAATATACTTTATTTTCGTGTTACATTCTATAGTTTTTATTTTATTGTACATACAAAATTATATAGCTATAACAATATGTGATTAAATGACAGAAGATGTATAAAAGCTAAGCTTATCTCCCGTGGAGATCTCGTCCAGCGGACCTGTGAAATAGAGACATTGGTCTGGAACAGAAGATGCGTGCGTATATAGTACCTACATAGTACACACTAGTTATTATTTTTATTACACATTAATTTTATTCATACGTGATTTTTGTCTTTATGGGTGATAAACGAACAAACAGTCTGCCTGGTGACACCGTGAATATTTTCGATTCGTAGGAAAGTTTCGAAAAACCTGTTGCAAGTGAAGGCGCCCTTCAGTAGCAAGTTACGAACTGAACCCAACGATGTATACCATACTATACCCATTAGGCTATGTCTGTTTACTGCTAGCTATAGGCCACTCCCAAGGCTCGTCACCACACGAAATCTTCTGTTCTTCTCATATAATCCCCACCGCCGAACTTATTTAAGTCGTCACCCCACCTGGTCGGAAGGCGTTCCACACTGCGCTTACCGGTACGCGATCTTCATTCGAGGACTCGTCTAACTCCATCGATGTCTAAGTACTATAGTATTTCCATTTCTTTATTTTCTCGATGACAGTTCTAATTTGATAGTTGTAGTGTTGTGTGACCAAATAAGTAATGATATCGATCGCATATATTTATTATATTTTGAACAAAGACAAATACAACAAAAACATTCAAATATATTTTTTCAAGGTGGGAACACTCAATGGCCCACCGCCATTTTGTGTTTGTTTTAATCTGTCACGGTCGTGCTAGTCACTACATTTCTGTTCGCTGAGTTTTTTCACATTATCCATACGTTACGTTGTGTATTTTGTGTTCCTCCGTGTTGATTGCTGCCCAGCTGTCAAATATCAAAATGCCGAAAGGATCTGTTCTGAAAAGGCAGGCGAGAGAACTGGTGATCAAGGTTCGTAATTACTTTGAAGCAGAGTATCAAAATGGTGGCCCGCTATTACCACTGTCGCAAGTGCGAGAGCGTGTTGCGGCCGCATTAGGAATTAGTGGACCTACTGTTTCAAAAATTACTACCGAAGCTTACGGTACAAGCGGCATGCAGGAAAATAAGCTTCGTACGCCGAAGAAAAAACGCCAACCACGTCGTGTGACATCGGTTGACAACTTCGACGCTGACGCTATTCGCCGTCATATATATGACTATTACTTGCGCAAAGAAATTCCAACACTTAAAAAACTTGTTGTTTTACGTGAATGTGGTTTGTTCCATGGCCAAAAATCGTCATTAAGCTTGGTTTTGAAAGAAATTGGATTTTGTTATAAAAAATCGGACAAACGTAAAATATTGATGGAGCGTCACGACGTTGCTATGGCTCGCTGCGAATTTTTGAGCGAAGCCAAAAAGATATCAGATTGGTCAAATGTTATTTTCACTGACGAGACTTGGTTAAATGCAAACCACACAGTATCTAAGAACTGGACTGACGACACCGTCGCTTCCACTATTTCAGTGCCAATGGGAAAAGGTGAACGCCTCATCATATGCCATGCAGGGTCTACGAAAGAATTCATGTCAGATGCTTTACTGGCCTTTAAATCCAAGAAAACAGTGGACTACCACGAAGAAATGAACGCGGAGATTTACGAAGGATGGTTTAAAGAAATGGTGCAATCTCTGGAAGAACCGTCGATAATTATTATGGACAACGCTACATATCACTCCAGACAAATTGATAAAATGCCGACGCAGGCCAATAAAAAACAAGAGATAATTGACTGGCTCCAACGTCATGGCGAAAATGTGGATAATACTTTATTAAAAGTACAATTAGTGAATATTTTAAAATCGAATAAAAGCCACCCTAAAAGATATGTTATCGACGAAATAGCTGCCGAATGTGGTCATTGGGTTCTTCGACTTCCGCCGTATCATTGCCAGTACAATGCTATAGAACTAATATGGGCACAAATCAAAGGACACGCCGCTCGAAACAATACCCATCCCCCTTTTACGGCAAACAAGATGTTAGATTTATTAAAAAATGCATGTGCGGAAGTAACTGCCGAAAACTGGGAAAAAATTGTGAGAAGAACCCAAAACATTATAGCGTCGGATTGGGAAATTCATGTGTCATTCGATAATATAGAAGTACAGGAACTTATAATAAATGTTGGGGAGAGCTCATCGAGTGACAGTGACGATTCATCAGATTTTGATTAAAATAAATAAATAAAGATTACCTGTCATTATAATTATTTCGTTTCATTGTCGAGTACCTACCTATACCTACTTATTTTACAACAGCTTCGAAAATTTTAAAGAAGTTGGCATTATCTATCAAGAATTAACACGTGTAACATCTTGTAATGAAATATAATATTAGTTAATAAATTTGTACAAAAGTATCCGGCAGTAGTTTAGTTTCTTACATTTTGTAAAAAAATATCGGATCTGTTATCGTGTTACGTTTATCGATAACTACATCCCTAAAATTGCTTTCTGGCTGACGTGACCTTGTTAATGAAATATGACGTCTTGGTGCCTAATTTTTGTTCGGAGTTTTAGGCGTTGACGCTAGAACAAAGTTATATCGACCACTGTGTGTCAGCTGTCATCGAGAAAATAAAGCAATGGAACTTGTATAGTGAAATACCCTATTATTTTTCACTAATACTTAGACGAAAAGACGAGTAAGACGACAGTAGTGAAAATAAGCGTTAATAACGCTTATTTTCACTACTGTCGTCTTACTCGTCTTTTCACGCTTAACACATGAATAATTCACAAAATTCACAGTACTTGAGCCGCGGCACAAAGAAAGCTTACGAAAAAACTATCAGAGCAGAGATTAATGGTCCTATCAAGGGGATATTGTTAGCTCGGACTTTGGAGTAGGATAACGTTGTCAAAAATATAGAGAAAAATCGGTATGTCTTTCCGTACAAATGTTATTCACGCACATCGAAGCGCCACTTACTCGGCGTCTGTCTTGAAGATCAAAAAGTTTTGAGAGAATTTATTCGCAAGTGCACCTTTACGCCGTCACTAGACTTATGCCGTGAAGTCACGCCGTGAAGCTACGTGCCCCGAGAACACTCTCTACACTCACAATTGTTCGCTGTCGCATTCACTCACTTTTTCTAAATGTGTGTAACAGTAGTTACACCTACTCTCGAACGTATGAAAACTTTCACCGTCTTCATGTATTTAGTATAACACGATATGGTTTTCATTCCAATTCTGGCTCTGAAATCTCCAAAAAACAACATATTCGAATCCTCGCATTGTGATTTTTGTTGCAAAGCGGATATATTGCATCCCATAATATTAGTTCAACATATTCCAAAAACTTTAATTCTAACTCACATTGTATACATCCGTTGTGGTAAATCTAAGTGAGATTAAAATGTGAGGTACAATGTAAAAAGAAATCACAAGTTATTGTTTACAAGTTTTATATATTATTTACCTTAGCCTTCGTTATTCTTGACTGATGTTGATATGTGACCCGAATGTCCATAGGCGATAAAAATCCTGTATCCATATACCACCTGTCGAAAACTGTCTGCTCGTTTGCCATTCTCTGTACAAAAAAAAAGGATGCTCCAAATACGTTGTTAGTGTACTTACTGTTCATTTAATTCTACTGTTACGTTGTTCAACAACAGAGTGGCTTTATGGAAGTCGCTACGCGGAAAATAAAATCGATTCCGCTATATTTGCCTCTACTTTTCCGCTCAAAGGGATTCGCGTTTTACGACTACGTATTTTAGGAAATTGCAAGTTTCTTAGGATATTCTTTCAAACTATGTTTATCAATACCAATATAGAAATTCGACGTATACCTACTTAACATTATTTTAGCTAAAAATACAACTGTCACACCAGCCCTTTGATCGACTACTGTTGGATATGGGTTAGGGGCCTCTTCACCTAAATTGTCCTGCGCATGAGGTATGATCCTAAAACGGCACGCTGGCAAAGCAGGTTGGCAAGTCTACTTTTAGAGGTGGTGAGTTCCTTATGGCTTGTGGTGCGGCTTTGTTATTCTAGTAGCCTTTTACGACACCCACGGTAACAGATGGGGTGAGCCATTTTAAAGCCGATTGACACGGTCAGTTAAGATTATTTGGGCTCAAAATATCTAGCAGGCGTTATATATTCCAGGATGATTTAATCTATTGGCTGATTCCGTGTCATCGAGGTTTACCTTCACTTTAAGTATTACTGTAGCTAGGTGTGAAGTAATATAGGTGGGTCGGGTCTCCTGTCGTTTGCTTTCTTACTTGACATATTTATTGTCCGATCTTAAGAAAATAGTGGCGTCACGAATATCTGGAAATGCACAGGATTTTTTACATCATGTAATGGAAAGTTTGGCTTTGATTATTTGAAATTTATTGTTTACTAGTGACCAGCCCTGGTTTCTATGGGTAACGGGAACGCAAGTGTTGCTCTTAAATCCATTTGACTAAGTTTACATTTCTAAAAGTGGAAGAAATTTTAAAAAACGATTCCGTAGTTTTTAGATTGCCTCTTAAATGGAAAAAATAGAAACTGTTTCTTTCTACAATATTAGGGTTGAATTAACAGACGTTTCTAAGACCGTTTTTTCGGTTTCTTGCACAAATTGAATTCGCCCGAACCGTGCAAATTGTCTTTTTTCTTCGTCCACTGCTGGATACGTCTTCCCTCATGCACATTGTCTTGAGCATGGAGGATGAATGGTCTTAAAACGCCAGGCTGTCCAAGCGGGTTGGCGAGTCCACTTTTTTATATGTGGCGTAGTTCAGGGCTTGTGGTAGCAGCTTTTTATCCCTTAACCTCCTGTTACGACACCCACGGTAATAGATGGGGTAATGTTAAACCCGTTGGACACCGCACGGCCATTTCGTTAAATGCGCGTCCAAAATTGAAAAGCGAATATAATCTTACAATTAACTTCATTCAAAATGAATTCCGTTCGAGGGTGACATAGAGCTGGGAGCAAGTTCTGACTTAATTGCGAAATGTAGGTTCACACAGATTTCCATCTGGCTTACATTTTGTCGTAAATTAACAAAGGCTCGCCCCGGTGACTTACAGTCTTACACACAGAGCGTTTTGAGAGCGTTTTATTAAAGCCAGGGCTTGAATGCCGGTTTATTATACAAATCGTACACACGTATTGTACACACGTACAAATTCCTTTTCATCGAAGACGGAAAATGTAGTCCGTCGTTCCAGATTTTCAAACTTAATAATGAATTGTAACCAGGAATTGGTTTAGATGGAGTTCACTAAATGTTTTTAGGACGGAATCGCAAAGATGTCAAGCAAATCTGTTTTATAGTAATTTTGAAATGTTTCATTTGGGGTCATCCATAAATTACGTCACACGTTAAATGGGGAGAGGGGGTCAACAAAGTGTGACATCTTAAGTATTAAAACTAAACTTCAACTCTAACGATAAACTTTAAAATATTACCAACTCTATCAATATTATTATAAGGTTGTTTTAATTTATTAATTTCTAAATTTAAAATTGCCAAATATGTGACGTCACACCAGGGTTGGGGGTCACACAAATGTGACCACCTGTAACAAGGACGGGGGGGGGACTCCAAAAATCATGAAATTCGTGTGACATAATTTATGGATGGCCCCTTTATGGTTTGAAAATTTATGGCATCAAATTGATTTTTTTAATGATAGAAAAGCTTTAAGATGGTGCAGATATTTTAGTCAACTCTGAATATCTAAGTCGCGCTCAGCAGATGCCATGGCCGGTGTAAGCCGTCTAATGTGATTATGTTTTTTAGACACCATTTTACATCTGTAGAGGAATTTCAATCTTAATAAAGTCTCTGCTGCACAATGAAAAGTGGTGTTAGTAAAACATGAAAACATAGGTGGTGTTAGTAAGAGCCCTATAAACTATGTTAGCAAGAAACAAATTGTAACACTACTTATCTATTTTGTCGTTAGTCCCAGCCAAAATTTTTGGATAGGACAATTAATCCTATTTGCGACCACCATCAGAATACTGTTGGTAGTGTCCAGCATTCTGCGTCACAGGGATGCTACTCTCAAGCAGTAACATCCCTGAGGCACTGTAGAAGCGTGGCAGTCCCAACAGCATCCTGGAGTGTTGGTTTAGCGGGGCACTGTATTCTCTCCATGTAAATTTGACCCACAGATTGCTCGTATAAAACACCTGACAGAAAGCTTTAAAAACAGTGATTTAAACCTGTTTTGTACAACTAGCAAATGTGCAGGCTATAATATTAATACGCACTGCCAATGCCCTGCGTTCCTATTCAATATCGGGATCGTCTTTCAGGTCGTCAGTGACAATCTGTCCTAGGTGTTTAAATTGCGTGACTTGATTAACATTTACTGAATTATTCATTTATTGTACCTTTGTCTGGATTGAAGTGGGCGTGGGCGACAGTATGCACTCACCACCAAGTGGACTGCATAGACCGATGCCTTCCCTTGGAGACAAATCGTTAAGTCCACTTTTTTGGGGTTAGGCCTTGCGGCTTGTGGTAACCGCTCTTACAAGCCCGTGGTCGACTCATTCTAGTTACCAGCGACACGTGTACGGTCGATCACCGCCACCAGCCCTGTTATTATCCACTGCTGGACATGATCCTCCTCATGTACTCATTCTTGTATATCTTGGGTTGACGATTTATCTCTATAAAAAGTGGTATAGTTCCTCGGGGTTGTGATAGCCGTTTGATTTTATCACTTATTCGCCTTTTACGACACCCGCGGTAAGTGATTTTGTTATTTTAAAGCCTTAACTAATTTAAAATTACGTCGTTTCAAGACTGAATAATTGAAATACAATTTTTAAAATAAATCGATAAAAAATGTTATTCGTTGTCTCAATATCTGGGAAATTAGACAATAAGGTCCCTTTTCTGAGATAATGTAACATTTAATATAATACAATTTTAATCTAAAAAAGTATCTTTGTGAAGAAGTCACCTTCTGAGTTTTATTGACTTTCTAAAGATAACTCGGTTAGGGAAACGCGCTCGGAATGTATAATTGAGGTGCACGGTGGAAAATACAGGTCGGAATGAGGCCTGAGCTAGTGGTGCGATGATATTTTATCGACATTTATCATTCGAAGTCACAAAGTTGCCATGCCAGTGCTGGAACAGAGTGCAGCAGTGGAAATACCATACCAGTGTAATAGCAGCATTACTTGTGTTCTTAAGATATCGAAATATTATTTTCTGTGATACCAACATATTAAATGGCGATGCTTTTAATGGAATTGATTGGCCTTAAAACTTAATGCAGTCGGAGAGTCCATTCTTATGAAAGTTATTGATGTTTCACGGCTTGTTGTAGGGTTGCAATTGCAAGTGATGGCTATCGCCGCTGATATTCGGCATTGTGTCATCTAGCACCACCCGGGGAATACATGTGTTGATAGGTAACTTTTAAGGACTAACGTTCTCCATATGAATACGTATCATAAAAACTTATTTGAGTATTTGTGTTAAATTACAATTTTAATTAGTTTATATTGATAGAGTTCCCTTTTAAAAGATATAAAAATGTTTGTGAGAAAAATTAAGATAATTGTAAAATCGATATATCGACCATCGACACTGAAACGACACTAGCTGAGTCAACCAATTTCAAGGCGAATTATTTTCTTGCAATAAAATGTCTTTTCAGCTACGTTTCAAGTACCAGTAGTACTTTAAACATTTTGTTGTGTTCTTCCTTGTTAAGCTACCATTTTAAACATCTGTAACCGTAACCAGCGATAGTCTGTACATAGTCTTGAGGAATGTATGGCCTTAATCGGCCTTATGCTGCGCTGGCCAAGTGTGTTGGCGAGTCCACTTTTTTAGACGTGGTGCAGTTATTCTTTAGTAATATTCTGGTGTTGCTATTTGAACTTTCACCAACACTACACGGCCTAATTTAACGTTGGAGGTGGGTCTAAGTTTATTGTGTGTTTATAAACTTCCAACAATTTATGTAATATCACAGAATACACAATTGTTGTCGATACATCGGCAATATGTTGCCAATATAAGCGAAACTATGCGCACTTGCAGTTTATAAGTGTATTGTTAAAACAGCCGTCGACTGAAGAGTAGGGACGTGTTCGACGCAAAAGAACCACTCTGGAGGCAACAAGAATGCCTTTGTTCGCTTTGTAGGCAGTCCCGAGTTGTGGAAGTACGCCGCCAACCAACAACGTTTACGAGAAATGATGATACAAATAGAAAGTGCAGAAAATGGTGTAATTTGTAAACCATTCTCTATTATATATCAAATCATAATAAAAAAAAACTGTTTTTGAATATTTTGAAATAAATAATTATTAATTATTAAGAATGATAATTAAATTATATGAGGGGGAGAGTGCATGCTGTAATCCAACAGCCGTTGGGCGCACTCGACTGGCCACGTTACCCCTCGCTCATAGAAGACTGCCTTGAAATGTACTGCATTTCCCACATTATCTTATTTCCCTAATGTACGTACATGTTTCGGTAGTGAATGAGATGTGCCAGAGCCCATTCCCATCCCTCCCCATTTTTCCAACCCCTTCTCCAAATCCATTCCTATGTCTCCAAAGGTAGGCAGCGCATCAGGAGGCGTGCCAACGTTTGTCATTTTGGACTAATGTTGGTATGTATCATGGATGCCTATGAGCTACGCTACAGTATCCACTTACCATCAGGTGGATTGTATGCTCATCTGCTGCAACGTCCATAAAAAAAATGTCAAGACGAAGTCACGGGACTCCTACGTCTTTATTGTCACTAGAGAAGCTGAATCTAACCCACTTTTAAATTTGCTGCCACTTTCAGTAATTCTGCTCCGTATTTAATTATTTCTCCATTTTATGTATTATATATATACACACACAGTATATTTCTATGTACTAATATGTGTGTGTACTAGACAGAAATTAACAAATCCGATTCAGCAAATCCGGTGATTGTAATGAGGTGTATACGAGAAAGGTAGCTATAAAGATCGACTACTTATCTTAGAGCAATAACTAATAATCATTTCGTTCAAGGAGCCATCGTGGAAGCAATCTGTTAGAAGTGGAACTATAAAGATAGATTGGGGCTTCGCAGCTATAAACCGAAGTGAATGACACTCGATTATACGCGAAAGAAGAATGAGATATATAATATATTGTGACGACGATGAGATAATTGCATCAATAGTTGTATTTTATTGCTTTTGGTGTCGAGACCCCAGATTCGTGGGATCCTAGGGCGCTTTATGTTTCTAAAGATTTTTGACAAGTCCGGTCAATAGCATGGGCGAGACTAAAGGGCTGGCAGTTGTTGTCTCGTGCAATGCATCAGCCTTGTCATCCAGGCAAGTAATGCCGTCAGCATGTTGGCTACCTTACCATAGGGATCAAATTTGTAAAACATTATCAATATATAGTTTTGTACTTTGAGCATTTTGTGAAATAAACGCTTATTATATTTTTATTTTTATTAACATTATTTTCAATTTATGTTAGTCTTAAATTATATTGTAATCTGATATACTTTTTTTGTGAAATAAATGAGAATTGTAACACAAAAGAAAGTTTCGGAATATTTTTATAAATTATTAAAAACATTCAAGTGAATTTTAATAATTTTCATTTGCCTTATTGGGATAATAAAGCTACTGTAATTATTTTTGTTTCATCTATTTTGAAACAAAAAAAAATAACAAAAAATAACACTAGCTTTATTTATTGGAATAAGGACGAGAAGAGCCGAGGATCGTGCGCGGTGGCGAGTCTCGGGGGAGGCCTGTATCCAGCAGTGGAGGGACATAAGCTGATGGTGTGGACATTTTTTTAAACAATTATTTAATATGATTTCAGTTTATAGTAAAAATGATTATAGTACCTTTCTAGAAAAACATAAAGTGACAAAAATAAAACTGCTTTATAAAACAAGAGATAAAGAAAAATGTGAAACTTATTGTCCCATAGCACTAATTCCCGTTTTTTCTAAAATAATTGAATAAGCCATTTATGTAATGTCAACACGTGATTACAATTTATGTAATGTCTATATATGTGTTTAGAGAAAAATCATACATTAATTAAAGGACAAAATCACTAGAAGAAACAAATCTACTCTACGCTAGCGATATATTTTTTTTTTTATATAGACTAGTGGGCGGACGAGCAAGCGGTCCCACGTGATGGTAAGTATTACCGCCGCCCATGGACATCTGCAACATCAGGGGATATGCGGGCGCGCCGCCGATCTTGCAAAATCCTATTCACAGCTCTCTTGAAGAACCCCATATCGTAGCTTAATGGAAAGACCTCTTGAGGCAGTTCGTTCCACAGCCTACGGGCCTACGGGTGTAACAGATCAGTTACAAAATAAAAAAAATTAATATTACATTCTTATATGATTTGTATGATATATGACTTAATCAGCAACTAATTAAATAACCATTTTATGGACATGCCAAAACCTTAGACTTTGTTTGTCGATATACTACTAGTAAAAATATATAAATGCAAAATAAGAGGACCTTCCTCCTTACAATTTGATGTTCATTTTATAGAAGCATCTTGTGCGGGCTTATATTACCCGCACTGTGTTGTTGCTGGGATTGTGAAGAAGGAAAACGCGATGAGCTATTCTTGAGGTTTATATCTAGTACAGACTTAACTGTTTGTTAGACATGCGTCTAGTGTGGTGACTACAAGTTGACTGTCGTGGGCTGGGATTCGCCCTTATTTATATTGATACAATGAGGGATGCTGGAGTTGGGCGTTTCTATTGTTACGTTGTTTTGGCCACGTGTTCGTTACGGTCCGCATGTGCAAGCCGTTCGTCTGGGAAGCGATTTCTCTTCCTTTGTTTTTAGTGTCAATAGTGAAGGTGTATAAACCGTTAGGTCGGAACGCGCCTTCTTGTCCCTTGTCTGTTAAATGTTTATAGCAGGGTTGCGTAAACCGTTGGTTTTTTACACGCTTTCTCGTCTATTGTTCAACTCCAACATCCCTTTACAATGAGTGACATAATTGTCTTTATGAAACGAACTATTTTAACAAAACGTATCCTACCTTAACCTACTGTTTTGAATCAACTATGTGTATTTGTACTTAACCTATAGTTATACATTATATACTTATAAGCTATGTACAGATTATGAGCCGGTCGTCGCGAACATTCTCCCGCCGTGCGTAGACTCTTCCTGTCTACGCATCTATTTGGGTTGCTGGCGCGCGACCGGGTCTGTTGGTAGGATAACAAGCTTCTTTGTCGGTCGACGTAATGTTCCTCCTTTCGTTCTTACGTCAGCTGTGCGAACTACTCCATCGGCTCCCGGATAGGTGTCTGTGACTATTCCTCGCGGCCATGTGTTGCGAGGCATCGTATTGTCTGCTATTAGTACTATATCTCCTTCCTTCAGCGAATGCCCTCGACCGCGGGGCTCCCGCCGGTGTTGAAGTTTTGGATCTTTGTCTATTTTCTTATTTATCGTCATCAGTCTCTTGTAAGCGTTGTCATAGTTCGCGGGCATCACGACATTGTCTTTCTTCCATAGTAGCGCTGTTTCGTAACTCCCGTGCTCTGATTCTTTCGTGCATTCGTTGAGTATGTTGAGTGCACGTTCCTCTGGGTCGTTTAGAGGTCGCTTGGGCGTGATCGTGAGAGACTTTAGTGCGAAATACTGCCTTAGCTGTTCATCCATGCTCTGTTCTTGCAGGGATAGATGATGTGTGTAGTGAATGCGGCGCCCTAAAGTTCTTGTGTGCGCGCCATGCATCACCCATCCGAGTGGAGTGAGAGAGGCGATTGGTTGGTGTTTCAGCCCTTTTCTGACTTCAGTTGCGATGAGCAGGTTCCAATTGTCTTGCCCTATGAGAACTTGTGGCTTGATATTAGGGTATTTTAGGTTCTCTTTTATGTCGTCTAGATGGCGGCAGCCGTCTAAGTCTTTCTCCGATACCCCTTGTGCTGAGAGTTGTAGGTTTTCGATGGTGCGAGCTTGTATTTTATGACTCTGAGTCGCACCGTGTATGGTGAGTGTGATTCTTCGTGAGCGGGCCGCTTCCAATTCGGTTTCCGCTATAGCTTGAATATGCAGTGGGTCGACGGGTCCCTTCGCTCCTATTCTCTGTGCCACACTGGAGTCGATTAGTGTGACTGTTGAACCGTCGTCTAGAAGGGCGTAGGTAGTAACGTCCCCTATGGGACCGGAGATTCTAACTGGAACCATTTTCAAATAGGATTGCGTCCTATTCGATCCTATTGGAGTCCACGCGGTTGATACGACGTCTGTTTTCGGCTCGGTGTCGTCTGTTTCTGTCTTTGTGAAATGTAGTAGTTTATTATGCCAATGTTGACATCCGTCGATTTCGCATCGTTGTCCGCGGCAGCTGTGTGTCTGATTTCTGTATTTGAGACATCGGAAACAAAGGCGTAGATTTTTTGCTAAATCCCATCTTGCATTTACGTCGGCTTGTTGGAATATTTTACAGTCTATTGTTGGGTGCCCTCTTTGTTTACAGACAGGACATGTGGTCGTTTTCTTATACTGTTCTGTCGTCGTGAATGTCCTGTGCGCTCTTTTATGTGTGTTATTGTACGAGTCTGGTTGTGTAGGGACCGACTCGGGTTGAGCGTATGGGCTACACCTTTCTGCTTCACGCTCAAGGAATCGCGCGAGCTTTGGCAAATCGGGCTCTTCTTTCGGTTGTTCGATCGCGTAATCGAACCAGCGATACTTCATAGCGGGCGTGAGCTTTTCTATTGTTGCTTTCGTTACTTCTGGATTATACAAATAGTATGTTTTCTGTAGCGCCCGTAGGGTCGATACGATATTGGATACTCGGGTAGCGAAGATACATACTTCTTTTGGGGCGTCTGAAGGGCGGGGGAGTGCCCTCAGACGCTCCAGTTCGGCCAATGCTATAGAGTCTGGGCGGCCGAAACGTGACTCCAGTGTTTTTATGATGTCGTGCGGCTTCGCATTGTAAATAAGTAGGCTCTCTACCGCTTCTCTGGCTCGACCGCGGAGGCCTTTGCGAAGTCGTGCGATGTTTTCTGTATCTGTAAAGGAGGCCGACGACTCGTCGTAGGCTGCCTTGAATAATAACCACTCTTGATGCGACCCATTGTACGGGGGTAGCTCTGTGTGGTGGCGTGGAGAAGTCTGTTGTCCTGTTCTAGCGGCCATTGTGATCGCACTAGCGAGTTCTGTTAGATCTATGTGGTTCTGCTGGTGTGTCGTGTTGACCGTGGCTCCCGCCGGTTGCGTAGTCGTTACGCCTGTTCGGTGAGTGGCTATCGCTGTGTAGTTCGCGCCCTGGTTCCTTACGTCGGGTGTCTGTTCTGTGGGGGCGGAGGTAGGCACGAGAGGTGGAGGCAACGCGAGGCGAACGGCATCTTGAGCTATGTGAGTCGGGGCTTGATTGTTCTGTACTGTAGCGCCGACCTCTTCTGTACTGTACTGTTGATGCGGTTCCCTCGATACGGCTAACTTGCGCGTAGTATGTAGCCAGGTGTCGACTCTTGTCTGTGCTTCTATGTCGGTAATTACTGTGTCGTCGTCTTGTTCGCTGTCTGAACTTTCTGCTTCTATTTCGGCGACTTGGGCTGTGGCGAGTTCAACTTGAAGTCGTAGTAAGTCTGTTTTAGCTTTGGCTAAACGGAGCGCGCGCTGAGACTTCGATTTCTTACTGTTTTTCGATGATTTTCTAGTTTCAACGATGAGAGGTGGGGGTGTCGTGGAAATTTGCTGTATATCAACCCCCGTCCTTTTCTGTTTGTCCGTTGTTGTAGCGGATATCGCAATACCTGAAGAGCCGGTAACGGTGGTTTCTGTTACTGTCATTTTAGCGGATATCGCAGTCTCTGGAGAGCCGGTAACGGCGGTTTCTGTTGCTGTCGTCCCCGTTGAGGTTTCTGTCGCCGAGGAACTTGTACCGTCGTCCGATTCGTGAAAGTTCTGTAGATACGAATTTCCGCTTTGCGATCTTGTTACTGGCATCTTGTTATTTTTCTGTTTACTTTTCCTCGACGATTCACGTTTTTCTTTCTTCAATGATTCGGCGTTCGAAGGACCAGAATGTGCGGGCTTATATTACCCGCACTGTGTTGTTGCTGGGATTGTGAAGAAGGAAAACGCGATGAGCTATTCTTGAGGTTTATATCTAGTACAGACTTAACTGTTTGTTAGACATGCGTCTAGTGTGGTGACTACAAGTTGACTGTCGTGGGCTGGGATTCGCCCTTATTTATATTGATACAATGAGGGATGCTGGAGTTGGGCGTTTCTATTGTTACGTTGTTTTGGCCACGTGTTCGTTACGGTCCGCATGTGCAAGCCGTTCGTCTGGGAAGCGATTTCTCTTCCTTTGTTTTTAGTGTCAATAGTGAAGGTGTATAAACCGTTAGGTCGGAACGCGCCTTCTTGTCCCTTGTCTGTTAAATGTTTATAGCAGGGTTGCGTAAACCGTTGGTTTTTTACACGCTTTCTCGTCTATTGTTCAACTCCAACATCCCTTTACAATGAGTGACATAATTGTCTTTATGAAACGAACTATTTTAACAAAACGTATCCTACCTTAACCTACTGTTTTGAATCAACTATGTGTATTTGTACTTAACCTATAGTTATACATTATATACTTATAAGCTATGTACAGATTATGAGCCGGTCGTCGCGAACACATCTGATTACGCGGTTCGATGGGAAACTTAAGCCGTAATCAGATGCAACATGAAACTGATCGCGCAGTCAGATTGGAACAAGCCCTGGGAAATAACTCTTACGAGACGTGGAAGACAGTTGCCCCCTCTGGAACTTTGGACTATCTATATTTGATGTTCTCGCTTATAATTAATTAATAATTATAATCCGCCGTTAGACTGCACCGCACGTACTCATTGGATAAACCTTTAAGCCAACAAGGCTTAAAGGATTATTGCGGTCTTTGCTAGCTTTCTCTACCGGGTTAAACGTGACCTGACAACACCAGAGACTTCGTTGGCGCGAGAGAGTATTGTTGATGTACTGACCTATCTATAGTTACTAATATTATTTTAGACGGTTTTTTGTTTTAGAGGTTTTTTTTCTTCATATATAGCAATTGTGCAATTATCTCATTCTGCCAGTGTCAAGTTTTCTTCGTAATAAACAATTTCAAAACGTATCCTGTCAACGTCCATTGTCCAGTCCCGTCGTAGTAAGTCAGAAGTCGCTCAATAAAGCGATAGTAGGTTTACTGAAGACTCCTTGGAAGCACTAAACTCTTAAACCACAGAACGCCTAATACACAAATTTTACAATAATCATACAAAAACTCAACTTCACTTCCCGATATCCCGTCAAAAAGTCCTATGTAAAGCTAAGAGTGATTTGGAATATCACTATGTCACTTTTTGGAAGCTAAACTGCGATCCTGTATCAAGTACCTATCCTTTAAATTCCCACGTGTCATATCTCGATCGCACGAATTTAAGGCTCATACAAGGAGTGTTTCCCGAAGGGCTCGAAGGAGAATATTGTATTGGAATTACGATTCTCGTATGCGACTAAACTTCATACGATTCTCGCTTGCAACATTTGACATTATGATAAAAACTATGATAAAAATTATGATAAAAACTGGATAATAACAGTGATGATAACAGTTGTATATTATAGTAGACAGGTATATGCATTCTTGAACAATTTTCTCTCTTGCACGTGTTTGAGAAATTCATCCTTGTGTAAATGAGTCTTTATTCTTTACAAGGCCTGCCAGCGAGTTCATTCGCGTGAACAGTAGTTTTTATATGATGTGCGTTCAGACGGACAGATAAACATTCTCAAATTGGTTGTTTTGGGTTGTGTATCATTCGTAGAGTAAACTGCAATTATTTTAAAAAAAATATCATGTACAGACACTGTTTTGTTACAGATTTTATTATATGTATAGATTTCTGTTTGCCGAGCACACATTTCTCAGGCGTGTGCCAGACCTGTACAATAAAACATTGGCTGGCATTGATCCCTTTTTTCTCATTTTACCTAAATTTACATTAGAATGTGAAAGGCTGCTATCACAGGAGTTACGAGAGAGCCTATACGGTTATACGCTTAGCGCTTCATGCGCTTATATTTACAATATTTCACGAAGCTTGTTTTTTTTTATGGCCGAAAGCGGCAGGTGAGCATATAGTCCACCTGATGGTAAGTGGATACTGTAGTCCATAGACATCCGTGATATATGCCAACATTAGTCTAAAATTACAAACGTTGGCACGCCCCCGGGTGCGCTGCCTACCTTCGGAGATATAGGAATGGATTTGGAGAAAGGGTTGGGGAAATGGGGAGGGATAGGATGGGAATGGGCTCTGGCACATCTCACTCACTATCGAAACACGTACGTACATTAGGGAAATAAGATAAAGTGGGAAATGCAGTACATTTCAATGTAGTCTTCTGTGAGAGAGGGGTAAGGTGGGTCAGTCGAGCGCGCTCAGCAGCTGTTGGATTGCAACGTGTACTCTTCCCCTCATAGCCTGTCGATAGCATAGGGTATATAAACACGGAAAGAAAGACGAATCTAAAAAAAAATATTGTAACATCTCCTACGAACGTGGTCATTTATTTACTGTTCTCTTTGCTTCTCTATTTGTTACAATTCTTAGTTAATATAAAGATATATACATATGTGTACAAAACACGAATACATTTTAAATTTTTGTGAAAACAAGTTTTAAATTTTTGTGTTAAGCTGTAAGGGTATTCAGGATATGAAGGATATTAATGATAGGGTGATTTTTAAATCTTTGTTGTGGGTAAATAAAATATTTTGCATTATGATTTTTCACTTTATTATTCAGCTGAATGCAGGTTATAAATAACAGCTACGAGTTCAAAGAGCATTGTTGTTTGAAAAATATGTGCTTTTGCAGATGAAAAGCATAATAAATAACCTCTCAAGCGGTTTTATCTATACAACCCAGGATCTAAAATATGTTTACCTTTATATCTATACTAATATAATACAGGTAATCTCTGGAACTACTGAACTGATTTCAAAAATTCTTTCACAAATAGGAAGCTACATTATCCGTGTCTAATATAGGCTATATTTAAATTTGAAATTTAAAAAAAAATATATAAACCGAAGCGAAACGAGGTCGCTAGTATTTTATATGTAGCCACCGAAGACAGATTTAATACTACATTTTAATTATTCTGACTAATTTAAAAAATAACAAATCGACATCACTTTAAATATTAGAAAAAATATGTAAAAGTATATTATTATAATTAACTTAGAATTTGATTTAATTTGTCCGTAATTTCATTATATTTATATTTTACTAGCTGTTGCCCGCGACTTCGTTCGCGTGGTCTTCAAGTACTAATACAGAAGCCTTCGCGGGCGCACATTTCACCAAAGTTTCATCGCAATCGGATGAATGGTATAGGAACGCATACGGTACAAACAAACAAACATTCATTTTTATATATATATACTAGCTGTTGCCCGCGACTTCGTTCTCGTGGTCTTCAATTTAATGCGATAATATAGAAACCTTCGCGGGCGTGTGCACAACAACTCACCAAAGTTTCATCGCAATCGGATGAATGGTATAGAACATTCATCCGATATCGCAAGCGCATAGAGAACAAACAAACAAACATTAATTTTTATATATTAATATATAGATATTCAAGATAGGATATGTATGAATATAATGAAATTACCGACGAACACTGGGGAACCCATAATTGAGGAAGTGAACATATTAAGAACGTTTTAAATGTATAATGTACAGAGTTACGTTCTCCTTACATCATGCAGCAGAAAATTTAACTTTCACACTGAACGCAATTGTAAACTTCTTCCGCTTCCGCGACATTTTTGTAACTGAACAACTAACTTCGTATGCGGCGTTCATTGTAAGCCGCGACTGAGTTGATAAAATTGAAACTAATAGGGTTGTTACATTCAATAATGAAATATTTACTGTCAATGGAGAATAATTAAGATGGAGTAATGGAGAATGGATGGAGTAATTAAGATTGTCAATATACATTGTTAGCGAAGATCCATGTTATATTTTCTGATACGTAGTCTTCCTTCATCATTTGTGGTCGTGGTGCTAGATGGACTGACGACTTGAAGAAAGTCGCCGATAGTGGCTACACGAGAAGAACAGAGAGGCCTATATCCAGTAGTGGAGAAACACATGCTGATGGTATGGAATCTTCATTCGAGTATTCCTCTAATCCATCATGATCAGTCCTACGATGAACATCCTTCGAATTGAATAAACGATAGAATCGAATGATACCGGTATAAGTAGATTCAACCCCCCCCCCCCAAAGTCTCATATGTAATAAACAAAACAGTAGAACTTTTAACTTAGCACTTCAAGCTTTAGCACTTAGAACTGGAATGTTTTTTTTTATAAAAGATCAAAACAAGTTTCCTATACCGAGAACCGTTATTATTAGTAATGACTAAAAATTTGCAGAGTATAGTCCACTCCTAGTAAAACATTAGGAGATTTCGGGCCATAAGCCACCACTCGGGGCCAGTACGGATAACTCAATACACATGTTCTTGAGTGTACGGATTTCCTTATGATGTTTATGAAACATGTAGTGGGTGCCGAGGATTTGAACTCGCCGACTTCACGAATGAGAGTCTAGACTCTAGACTAGACTATTCAAGACTCTCAATCGTGACGTCGGCGAGTACAAATCCTCCCTGTCTACATCCCTAGGGGCATAGGCTATCACCGTTCTTTAATGTTCTTATTAAGGACGAATTGCCAATGAAAATAATTTTTTTATAACTAAAAAAGAATTTTATTTTATTTTCAGGTAACCCTAGCACTATTTTTGACGGAAGCCGAGCCTTTGTCGCTACACCTTTACAGTCGCTTTTAATTTGAATTTTAAGTGATCCACAAGACTTGTTTCATAAATTGTAAATTTAGATTTTACTTTTTTGGTAAAAGGCCGTGGGATTAACTACCGCGATGTTATGAATACTGTTTTTTCCAAAGGCCTTTATTTCAACGAGCAGCAAAAAATATTTAATGAGCAGCAAATCATCAAAATCATCATCAAAACAAACTATTTTTGTGTAGCTGAAATAAACAATTTAAAATCACTAAGAATGTCATCACATAGTCAATGGAGTCCAGCTTTGCGGGACTCCTATTTCTGTATTGTCACCAGAGTACATAGTTAATCCATCTTTAAATTTCCTGGCATCAATTTTCGATCGATCAAAATTTTCTGGTAATCATTCAATAAATTTTCTTTTCTAAAGTTTTACTCGTTATTCTGCTTCTATAAAATGTCCATAAAGATTAGCTGAACAAATTTGTTGTCCTTTCCCCTTCTCAATATTTCTCAGTCCTTCTTCAAAATCCCTTCATAAATGTCCATAGGTAGACGTCGTATTCAGAGCCGTGTTAACGTTTTTCATTCATGACTATTACTGGAATGAATCATGGACCTCCATGGGCGGCAGTATACCTCCTGACCCACGACACCACTATGCCGCACTACTAGTTGTGTTGCGGGGTTTTTTTTCCTTTCCACACCTCTGACCAGTAGTAGTGTTAGTGGTAACTGAGCTCTCAGTAGTGTCGTAGGGAATGATGGATCACACCAGTTTTAAATTTACCCACGAGACCACTGGTTAGTAGTGCAGAAGAGAGAAAAAAATCCATCACACCACACTACCGGTAGTGCTGCTTGGTAGTGTCGTGGATCAGAGGGGGACGGTATCCACTCACCAGCAGGAAACTATCTGCTCATCTACCACCTTCTGTCGACATAAAATATTGTCGCTGTTTCAAAGATTCTTTTCGTGACTCTGAATTGTATAATGGTTCATTTACACAAGGAGATTTTCTCGAACGGTTCAGGCGAGAATATTATATAGATCCTCGTAAACGACCAAACTTCATACGATTCTCGCCTGCTAACATGATAGGTAGATATTTTATTTTTTACATGGTGGTAAAAATTCGATGATACCAGAGATAACAACCATCCAAATGGACGATAACAGTTGTTTATACTACTTACTGCCTTCCTCCGAAAAAGAGCACAGGGCCGTTCGAGAAAATGCAATTTTTTTTTGTGAATTTTTCATTATTTTATAATCAAGCTAGTATCTTGGGAGTTTCGGATGAAACAAAAAGAATAAACATAAACATTATTTTTGTTTATTTTTAATATCTGAATATTGTGTTTTCTATGGTTTCGTTAAAAAAGTTACTAACGCTATTCTTTCTTTGCCGATTTTCTCACCTGTTAGTCTTTGAGAAACTCTCCTTGAGTAAATGAGCCTTAAGATTAAAAATTTAATTTTGCGCGATTTGCGCTGCGCCATTTTAATTTAACTGTCTAGCAATCGAAAAGTGTTCTAAAATACATTATTTTGCGCGTTTACATAAGCGTATTCTAAATCGAATCCACCCATTTTGTTCGGTTCGCTCGGCTTTGTTTCAGATTACAACGTTGAATTATTGGGAGTCGCTCAGGTGTAGCGTATCGTATCGTAAACAAAGCGTTTACGTTATATGTTTGGGATGTTTTTCACTTTCCCTTTGTAGTGCATTTTTTTATCCGATTAGTATAATATTTGTCTGCGGCTTTGGTCATTATATTCATTTTTTTATAGAAACAGGCGGCAGACTAGCATACAGTCCACCTGATTGTAAGTGAGTACTGTCGCCCATTGATATCTGCGATACATGCCAACATCAGTTTAGAATGACAAATGTTGATACGTACTCGAATGCGCTGCCCGGATTTTCATATTAAGGAATGTATTGGGAGAAAGGGTTGGGAAAATGAGGAGGGATAGGAAGGGATAGGATGGGATGGGAATGGGCTCTGGCGTATCTCACTCACTACCAAAACACGTACGTACATTGGAGAAATACGACAAATTAGGAAATGCAGTAAATTTCAAGGTCGTCTTCTATGAGAAAGGGGTAACTAACTAAGTCATTCTTTCAGAAACAGTTATATTTTCTATACGTAATCGTATCCAGCCCCTTACCCCAGAGATGGGGATGCACGTTGTCTTGTGCATGAGGAATGTATAGCCCTAAAAGTCCGCGCTGGTTAAGCAGGTTGGCGAGTCCACACTTTTAGAGATGCTGTAGTTTCTCAGGGCTTGTGGGCGACTTTGTAATCCCGTAGTCGCTGCTTGCGACAATCACGACACAGATTATATAATCCTAACCTACTGGAACAGAGACGGTGGTGTTATTTCCAAACCGGCTGACACCACACGATCGAAATACACTGACACAAAGTAGCCACGAGAGACTCACCAACTTTGATTAAGATTTTCTAACTTAAAATTTCGTTGCTTCAGATTTTTTTAATTTTTTTTTGGGGGAGTAGGCGGCAGACGAGCATACAGTCCACCTGATGATAAGTGGATACTGTCGCCCATAGACATCCGCGAAGCATGCCAACATTAGCCCAAAATGACAAACGTTTTCACACCCCCGGATGGAAAAAGGGTTAGGAAAATGGGGAGGAATAAGATGGGAATGGGCTCTAGCCCCTTTCACTCACTACAAAAACACGTACGTACAATAGGGAAATAAAATAAAGTGGGAAAGGCAGTAGTCAAGATGGCCAGTCGAGTGCGCCCAGGGGCTGTTGGATTGCAGCGTGCACTCTCCCCCTCTACTGTTTCAGTTTAAATGGAAATATGCTGTAAAAGATTATTTTTAAGATACAGTGGGAAATACAGTACACTTTACAGTAGTCTTCTGTGAGAGAAGGGTAACGTGACCAGTCAAGTGCGTCCAGCAGCTGTGAGATTGTAGCGTGCACTCTCCGCTTTTTTCAATTAAAAAATGTATATCTATATTGTACCTGCTATTAATTTAATTTCTGTATTTTAATCGATGTATTTTTCACTAACAACTTTAATTAGTATCCATCAATCAATTGTACCGATAAACAAGCTGTGAATGGAAACGTGAATAAGTTATTTTGAATACAAAAACGGAGTCATTTAGAATGTATTACACGCCAACATGTCTGTCAATTAGACGAAAGTTTAAAGACTGCTTTCGCCAGTTCATTTTCGTTACAAAAAGTAATCTATATAAATAAAAATTAAATTCTGTTCGTTGGTAAGCACATCAGTTGAGAACGGCTGGACTGAAATGGCTATTTCTTTTTAAATGTTCGTAGTCGTATAGTTCGTAACAAGGTTTTTAGGGAAAGAAAATTGGAAAAGTTGCCCGGAAAATTGGAAAATTCGGGAAAAACTGAATATGCTCTTTTCTATGGGATTTTTGTATGAACTTATTGAAATTATTGTATTATTGAAATTTGGACAGGACAACGTCTGTCGGGTCAGCTAGTAAAATAATAAACATAAGTATGAAATTATGTGTCGCAAAACAAAATGGACACCTAACTCAGCATACAGTTGCGACGTGTGAGACAGGCCGTAACGTTGATTCTGCTCGGGCCACCAGTGACATGTCAGGGACGTATGAACAGAGAACCGATATATATACACTGACATATGTCTCTCTAGTGCTGGATACGAGCCTATCACATACGATTTTCAGCTCGTCTCATCCAGCTACTACTAGCGAACTTTAAGTTGTTCGTCCATCTGGCCGGTGGGCACGTGGCCATTTAAGAATTCATCAGCCCCATCGGTTATCAGTTCTGCAACAGATTTGACCTGCCCATTCCCGCTTCAACATGTTGATTCTAGAGTTCTAGTGTTCTGATAGCTTAGGGCATCGTTTCTCAACCTTTTTAGTGTCCCAACCGTCTAATAAGACCAAAAATGAAGTAAATAACTACAAGACTCCCTTACTAATATAATTAGGTCCTAATTATATTTTTTACCGTTTAACATTTGATTATAAATCAATAATTTATATAAAATGTTTTTCGAAGATAAGTGTATGATTTTTCCTGAACAACTGCGACCCCTTGTAATGGGTATCTCAACAAGCCATTGAAATTCGAATCGCTCGCCATTTTCGCATGTCAATTGTGCTGTTAGCCACATTTGGTACTTTATTAATTAGAACATTGTCATTTTTGAAAATGCCGCGTTACAGTCTGGATTTATTAATACAGTTACAGTCTTTATTAATAGTAAAGACCCATTACAAAAATGGAGAAAAATTTACAGTAACAATTCGTAAGTTACATTATCATTTTGGTGTGCATAATCGATTAAGCACATCCTTTAGATGTGATCGCAACCCCTAGGTTGAGAACCGATGGCCCAGGTGTATCAATTGTCGACTCCCATTCATAAAGTCCTGAGTATCAAATCCTCGGTCGGTACGCTACTTTCTACTTAAGTATGCATGTTTAGAGTTATCGCTAGCTCGGCGGTGAACAAAACTTCGCGAGGAAAGCCTTATGCTCGAGAATAAGAGAAAAAATCTGGAGCATGTATATCCACCAATCCACACTGAGTGGATTATGAGCAGAAACCAGGTGATTTACTAGAGGAGAACTGAGCACTGCTGAGGGACGTTATATCCCCAATTACCCCATATTCTCAATTACGCCTTAATCTTATATTAACCCCACTGCTCCCAATTACCTCATATCCCTAATTACCCTTAAATTATTTGGGTTATGCCGGTGATTTTTATACAACAGAGAAATATTGTGTGCTCCTTTTAAATCCACGACGCTGTAAAATTGTTAACAAAGAAACAAGTAGAAGGTTCCGAAACATAAATTGCTCACTGTGCTTCCGCTAGGAAAAGCGTAGTATTTTTTACCTTTATATTTTTTCACAGCGCCTAACTATGTGTGTAGAATTAACATTCGTAGCGTGACAACACCATTAAAAACTTTTCTTTATACATTTTACATTTATTTTTTATACTTAATGGAGCACAAAGAGAAAGAGAAATTTGTTTTATTGACAGCAAAAATATTAGTCAGTACTGCCTTAATATTTCCTCAGCCTTAATTATAAATTGACTTGACGTGATTGACTTCCACGCCTGAGACATCTCGCGGCGTCTATAGGAACTACTGTGAAAAAACATTCAAATCTGCGTGAGAGTATGAAGTGTCAAGCTAGAATGTCAATCGTCCAATATGGCAAAAGCATCCAAAGTTTAAAGAGGCCGTGCCCGTGCTAACTTCAATCACGGATCATAAAATAACAAATGTAATCGAGGAATGTCGATGGCAGATCAAGCGAGTGTGAGTGGACGTCGTGCCTGTGCGAATTATATCACAGAGCAAACCCAATAAAATAATCTGGTAAGTTTACTGACATTCTTAAATACCATCCATTCTGTGATACCATAAATACTTATATACACAATAATTGAGCGGAAAGTAGATATAAAGAAAGGGATATTAATTGTCGTGTCAATTAGCACATGTTGGAGCCACACCGGTGATCACGAACGATTACACTAAGCCATTTTCACATTTTACAAAATACATAAAGATGAATACTCAGTTAATATATTTACAATTAATTTTTGCACGCCTGTTGGCGCACAACATAATGGGTCATGTTTGTAATGAATACCACATGTTGGAGTTGTTTGTGTACCTTAAAATATTTGATTTGATTTGAACACACACAAACAAACAAACGTTTGTCTTTAACAACATTTGTTTTTGGCTTTCAAGTATTGTATCGGCCCAAAAATTCGGTAAGTGTTTATCTGTGAGTTAAGTCTTCGCGACGAAACTAGGTACTAAACTGTAACTGTAGGGAGTTATTTTCTGGCCTCCTTCGAGACAAAAAGCACAAGAGTATACTGATGACGTTTTGGAAAAAAAAAAGGTGAAATAATTAATTTAAAATCGAGCAAGAAACTGGAGTTTTGGATAAACAAAACGAATAAGGTTTGTTTGTACACCTATTTACTTTCCAAATATATGCCGTCTTTAAAATGTCATTATTGCCTTTTCTTCATAGGAGGACAGTTTTGTCGTTCACTGCTGGACACGGGCCTTGTGGACATTGATTGTCTTGTGCATGAGGCTTACTGTATTTTGTATTTTTTTTTATGGACGAACGTTACAGACGAGCATACAGTCCACCTGATGGTAAGTGGATACTGCCGCCCATAGACATCCGCGATACATGCCAATATTAGCCCAAAGTGACAAACGTTAGCACGCCCCTGGATGCGCTACCTGTCTTTGGAGATATAGCAATGGATTTGGAGAAACGGTTGGGAAAATGGGGAGGGATACCATGGGAATGGGCTCTGGTACATCTCATTAGGGAAATAGGAGAAAGTGGGAAATGTAGTACATTTCCAGGTAGTCTTCTGTGCGAGAGGGGTAACGTGGCCGGTCGAGCGCGCCCAGCAGCTGTTGAATTGAAGCGTCCACTCTCCCTCTTAAATAGTCCTTTATTGTATTTTTTGTTACCTTACGCAACCTTCTTTCAGTTATTCTAAGATTGACATTATATCGTAGTAACCTAATAGCAAAAATATAACAGTAGTTCAACTCCGTCCCCGTTCTTCAAAATAATTACCTACTCTCGATTCGGAGTCTATCGTGTGTTATGATACTGTTATATTTTTACTATACTATTATTGTCTTTGTTGTATAACAACTGATATATAATAATTATATATAGATGTAGGTAAATTGGCGTGAAAAGCGATCAATAATAAAATATGACGCAATCATTCTGTTACAGATGGCAAAGGAAGTCCTTTGAAATAACAAACAAATATAGCCCCCCAACATTTTCGTCGTCACAATGCCCAAACACAGTTGTGTTTCACTTCAGTGTCGCAAAATACGTCCCACATAGTAGAACGACCAGCTAAACTGGACCTCGGAAATATGAATTAATTTTCGCAACACCAAAACATTTTGTTAATAGCTTGAGAAGGCTGCGGATCCGTTTATATTTGTCGGTTAACAATAGGCTTGTCACTTGGCACCCACGGGTTGTTCATTTGAAGATACAATACAGCAATATTAGTCTTCACTCATCGTTAATGGAATAATTCTGTGCCTCCACGTAATTAGAGCATACCAGCTTTGGCATACATATTTAATAATCCAATAATCTAATATTTATTAGTAAAACTCTCGACAATTGATTAAAGACTTAAGCTTTCGTCAGACTGGTGCTTTGTCTGATGGGACGCGGGATGCGAATTCGTTAACGCGAACTCCCGATAATCGTAAACGATATTACTTTTCCATAAATAGACCATATTTATACTACCCAAAAAGGTCGAAGGTTATAAAGGCCAGTTATAAAGGTAGCGCCCTATCCAACGTATAGTTTACGACATATAGTTCTTTGTACTGTGTTAGGATTTTCTGAAAAATTTACATCATCATAATTTTAGAAATACTTAACCGATTTATCTACGAACAACTGAAATATAGACCAAAACTATTTTTTTACCAAATTGCATTTAATTGATTCAGAAATGCGCCATGCAGTTTGTTTTATATACAATTAAGAAATCTACCATATATACAATATTATATTTAGTATATGACTACAGATTATCTTCCTTCAAGTACCTGTACGCGCGCCATGTGAAGTAAGTGGGAAGAGGAAATTGTGTATTACACGGTAATGGTAATTCGGAGATATATCTGAAGATATCGGATCTTCAGATGTGGAGATGGAGGATGGAAATCTGAAGAGCTATCGGAAATATTTGCAGAGCAACGCCAGAATATAATGCGTTCTGTAAGCAATGTCTAGACTTCGATTTGCTCCATACTAAGCCTATTGCGTCACTTTTTTGTGGGAACTCGGGAAGTGAAGTTGGGTTTTTCTTTGATTATTGTAAAAAATGTTTATTAGGGGTATTGTGGCTTAATAGTCATAGTTTATTAAACTTCAAAGTGTTTCTCGTGCGTGGTGTACGTGATAATCAAATCAAAGCGTGGGACTGCGTTTTTCGTGTGCTTTCAAGGAGTCCTCTTCTGTCCTCAGTAAATCTACTATCACTTTACTGAGCGACTCCTGACTTACTTCGACGGGACTTGACAGGGTACGTTTTAGACTTTGAAATTGTTAACATCATTGCTATATATGAAATAAAAGCCTATTGTGGTAAGAAATTTACATTTAACTCGGTTTTTCGGTTCTTCAGCTCCATGACCATCTGTGAAAACTTATTGGCCTCAACTGTCTGCCCATCCCAACTCTTTGTTTGCATATTGTTTTAATAATGCTTAGTTTTTCATGTAAACATGTAATACATAAATATACCTTTAATCTGTCTTCTATGTCAATTGAACCAGTCACAGAACAACAACAACAAGACAAATAAAACTAGTTTTTAACGGATACATGAAGACAAGTTGTACATACGTTTCTGGCCATAAGAATAAAATTTATTTTGACGTTATATTTGAAGGAATATAAAATTATATATAAAATAAGGAATATAAAATATACAATTTTTGGATAACCGCATTTACATCGAGGCGAGGTGGCGCACGACCTTGCCTATAATTGAATGAGGGTCGGCAGGCGAAAAATATTTTGTTATGAAAACTCTGACAGACGTGGCATATTAAAATGTTAACACGTTCACAGACAGCGTTACGAGGTAGATTTAGTGCCCGTGTTCACATATAATACTTACGGTACGCGTTCACCCGCTGTCATTATTGTGATAGTATTATTGTAGGGATGGAATTTAGGGTGGTAGAGGGTAGTGGTAGACGTGCATACAGTCCACCTGATGGTAAGTGGGTACTGTCGCTCATAGACATCCGCGGCACGCCACCGGATGCGCTGCTTACCTTTGGAGATATAGGAATGTATTTGTAGAAAGGGTTGGAAAAATGGGGAGGGATAGGATGAGAATAGGCTCTGGCACATCTCACTCACTACCAAAACACGTATGCACATTAGGGAAATACAATAAAATGGGAAATGCAGTACATTTCAAGGTAGTCTTCTGTGAGAGAAGGGTAACGTGGCCAGTTGAACGCGCCAACAGCTGTTGGATTGCAGTGTACACTCTCCCCCTGACAAAATAGAAATGGAACAACTGGCATGGAAAAAGTGGATTTTACGTAAATTATTTTTATATTCTTAGCCTATACAAATCAATTTTCAAACGAAATGAGTTGGTTCAAACTATACCTACTTTTTTGTAAAAGAGATTTAGAAAGAAAATAATTATATTAGGTTATGCCCTACAGGGCAAGTTAATACATAATTAAACTCATAGTACAATACATAAATATAATCTAATATATAAAAATGAATGTTTGTTTGTTTGTCCCGTATGCGTTCTTATACCATTCATCCGATTGCGATGAAACTTTGGTGAGTTGTCGAGCGCACGCCCGCGAAGGTTTCTGAATTAGTTTGAAGACCACAACGAAGTCGCGGGCAACAGCTAGTAATACATAATATATAGAAAAACAGGAAACCCATTTTACTACTTATTACTAAAAATGATTTGGAGTATACAATATCGTTATTTTTCATTATAAAACATGGGTGGTCGACATTGTAAACACTCTACTGTCGAAGATCTTCGGCTAGGTGGACCGAAGTTAGCCGGTGGTGTTGATGAGAAGATCCGAAGATTGAGTGACATGACGAACCTTTGGAAGAAGCCTATATCCAGCAGTGGATAGACATAAGCTGATGGTGTGGTACAACATTAAAACCACGAGAAATTCCGACCACCACCTATAGCACACCACCTATAGCACGGGATAGCACTAACAGCCTCACAAACCGAACAGATAAATGTTTCCTCTACGAATGTAAAGACCTTATAGATGTAGGCATACAACTATGTGCCAAGTAAACTACGGGAAAGTTTCCGACTTTCCCTTCCCGGGCGTTTGAACATTGTGTTAATAGTTTGCTACGTGATACCGCCCGCGGAACAAACTTGTGTACATTTAGTACGAGTTCTGTAACAAACGCTAATTTTATGGAAGGAGTTAAAAATAATAACGTTGTAAGAATTTGTTCATATTTTCGTAATTTATTCGCTAAACCACTTTATCAGTGTGGCGTTTTAAATCCATACATCCATCATGTACAAGACAATGTGCATGTACAATGTGCATGTGCCCACTCTTTTGGAGGTGGGGACTTTTTTGGGGGAGATGGCACACTGCTATCCAACAGCCGCTGGGCGCACTCGACTGGCGTCGTTACCCCGCTCACAGAATACTACCTTGAAATGAATTGCATTTCCCACTTTATCATATTCCCCAATGTACGTACGTGTTTCGGTAGTGAGTGAGATATGCCAGAGCCCATTCCCGTCCTATCCCTTCCCATGTCCACAATCCTTTCTCCAAATCCATTCTTTCATCAACTTAAGTAGGCAGCGCATCGGGGGCGTGCCAACGTTTGTCATTTTGGAGTAATGTTGGCACGTATCGCGGATATGTATGGGCGACAGTATCCAGTTATGACCAGGTAAAAAAAGGCGGTGTAATTCTTCAGGGCTTGTGGTAGCGGCTGTTTTCTTTTAGTTGCCTCTTACGACACCCACTATTCAATATTGGGGTGCTATTCAATAGCTGGTCGACACCACACGTCAAAAATATTTTTAACATGTATAAATATTTGTTAACATGTTTTTATGTTCAAATTGTGAAAAAACCAAAACTGTACATTAGAAATCGGCATTTATTTAACGAATATAGAGGAAGCTATAGTGCAAAGTGACAAACTGGGCGACGACATCCAATGCACTTAGCTGCACAAAGTTGCGGGTATGTGATAAGTTTGAGTTTAAGGTACCTACTTAGTTGCGAGGTTTTAAGGTAAGTTGCCGGTGCACTTAGATAGTTTAGAATATAGGGTATCTGTATAAACCAAGGAAGTCTTAGTGATTGTCAGAAATTTTACCTGGAGTTACATAGGAGTGTGGAGTAAAATGTAGGGGGTTTCATAATCCTGCTCCTTTGAGTAAATAGTAACATAGAAGGTATGCACCCGTAGTTGTAAAAACACCGGAAACATTTACACAAGTTTTTGATACTGAAATAATCATTTTTATTTATTGTTGTATTTTCATTTTCAGTTTCATATATATTTCTCCAAATCCATTCCTATATCTCCAAAAGTAGGCAGCGCATCCGGGAGCGTGCCAACGTTTGTCATTTTGGACTAATGTTGGCATGTATCGCGGATGTCTATGGGCGACAGTATCCACTTACCATCAGGTGGATCGTATGCTCGTCTGCCGCCTAAAAAAAATGAAATATTTCAATTTTTGTATTGTATTATCTGTTAAATCTTTCCTTATATGTTTAGTGCAAAGTTTGGTGTATAAATGGCATGGTCTCTGCTGTGGGCAGTCCGTGGTCACCGGTGCAGTTCCATCGGAAAATCAGCGTCACAGTTCACGCTGTTACATATGCCGAGTTGGTACCCATTGGCACAACATTCAATATTCATTTTGTTTTTGTGTTTTAAATTGCCCTTTGATTTCACATGTTGTTATCAATAAAATAATCTTTTGATTCTTTCTTTTGTGATTCTAAAAAAATCAGGAATTTTTTTCAGTTTTTCCGACTTTTTTTACAAAGTTTAAACTCTTATATGACTTTGCTAAATCGACGGCGAACGCGAAAATTCAGGTTGCAGGTGAACATGGCTGGCAGTGACCACTTACCATCATGTGTCCAAAAAGACTTGACAATATTGTACAAAACGAGTAAATAAATAAATAATCTTAGTTATGTAATCGGGCGATAATTCACCACATTGGTTATCTTATCAAAAATAATAATCCTCAAAAAATTGTGGAAAAACGTAATTGGTTCCACAAAATGTCCAAGCTTGTAAATGCCCACTTAATTAGGAAAAACTCCAACTTTCGAACCTCCAGCTTTATGCGGTGTTTAATTTAATTTGGACCAAGTTTAATGTGATTTTATTCCTGCAGCTTCATACCGTCCATTAGTCGCGGTTTATAACTGACAACAGGTATATAAGTACTAATGTAACACTTTATTTTTGGATCTGAACGAGTATCTTTAACATGAAAATAAAATAACGCCACACTCAATGGCACACATTAGAATTCGCTGTATCGTGAGTCCAGTGACACAGACAAAAATTTACCCAGAACGATACACACATTTGTCTTTAAACAATTTAATCGAATCCGGAAGTTTTGCACTTCCAACTGCGCGTAAAATGTCTGTAACATGAAAATAAAATAATGCCACACTCAATAGCCTATACTATAATAGAATTCCCTGCGTCATAGACACATATAATACAAGACGGATACTCCATCCAGACCCCAAAAAACATTTGTCATCAGACCGGGAATCGAACCTGCATCTTTACACACAGCTGGCAGGAGAATCAGTTGTCAAATAAAGAGGATAGTTAATAAAATAAAAGAATAAGAAGACTCCGGTGATTGACTGTGATTGTGGTGAACGTGTTTTTAAGTAACTGAGATAGTATAAGGAAACTACTTATTTTATTATTTCATCCCTCTCTCTAGGAAAGAATGGGGAGTGAAATGAGGAAAAATGTGGAAAATTCCGTTGTAAAAGTACTCATTTAGTTGTATTTACCACTCACCATCGTTCCCAAACTTTTTTCAAATACAACTTTATCTCCAAAGGTAGACGGCGAATTTGGGGAGGCAAGTGTGACGAACAAAAGAGAGTAACCAACTACCAGGTGAATGGTTAGCTTGTCTTTCACATTATTATTACAAAAATCTTGTTTTGTTTACTTAGTTGTAAACAGAACAAGATTTCTTATAAGATTGTATAACTAAAATTAAGGCTGGGAACCGGTTTCAGTATACCATTTAATAAAGGTTTAAAGCATTTGTCAAAGAGGAATGAGGATGCGATCTGCATTCTGCTTTCTGGGTAAAACCGACATTTATTCTAACGTCAACACACGGTTAGTTGTCAACACACGGGAGCGAGTATATAACTTTTGTCCCCTGAGTCTTTTGCCAAATACGGCCCGATTGTATCTGTGTATCGTTTCTCATTTGAGCTGAATAAAAACATTGCAAAGTTATGTTCAAGAAAACGTTTTTTTTTATTATGTGCAAAATGCTTTAGTGAAGCAGAACATACATTTATTAATGTTTTCGACCGGACAGTTCGGTTTTGAGGCGAATTGTCGGTGTCCAATTCCCTACATGCGAGCGGCCTCAAATTGTCTGGTTTATTTACAAATTGTAAACTGTAAATGTAATTGGGAATAGTCATTTTCTCTACTCATTCTCACAATCATTATTCATTTAAATTGATTAAAAAAATAGTCTTATAAATTAAGTAAAATAAGATCTATAATTGTTTTCGCCTAAAATGATTATTTTTCCGATTTCAGATACCAATTAAAAAAAAATTAGCACATCTACGGCTTGACATTCTTTATCATTTTATCCTACAAAATAATAATCCTGCTTTATCCACGCTCCTCAGCATCAGCCCGGTCGTGGAAAACTGAAAAGTCTGAGTTCAGGTTTGTGATAAAAATAAACTTACATTCTTGTTTATTGAACATATTCATAGATAAGCGTGCGTTAACGGCCACATGACCCTCACATTTTCCACGTCATAAAACTAAAAGCCTATCCGCTTTTAGTGAACGCGTAAAAAGCGAACAACTGAATGTACTTACTTCCTTAAAATAACATAAGCTACGTTAATGTACTTAGTCTAAGTTCCTGCCTGTGTACGTAATAGCAGTATGTTCACTGTTTTCTTCAGCTTATTACATTCCGCTGCAGGGTCGAGAACCTCATTATTTATTTATACTTTGATGCATTAGAGTGTAACTGCAATATCTTCAAATACAGTGACATTCGAGCCGGAATACTTTTTGATGCATTGCTTTTAGCGTGGAAATCGTGTTCATGGGTTCTAGAAAGGGCCTGGTAGACAGCATGGGCAATCTTACGCGAGGTGATGCCGCCAGCGTCTTGGATAAATTGCCATTGTGACAAAATTTGAATAGCACGCTCAACATATCGCTCCATTACTTGAAACATTTTGTTCGATAAACGTTTATTATACTTTTATTGTTATTATTTACATTGATATACTTTGTTCTCATGTAATGAAAAAATAATAACGCATAAACATTTTTACCAGCCTTGGAGGTTTCTATTTAATCCCGATCTACCTCCCTTTTATCCCGATGGGCCACTGAGATTAGATGGATATTACACGCGAGCCAGATTTTTTAATCCTCTGCTTTCCGCACGGCGTTTTTTCCTTCAGCGGCAAACTAGTGATAATTTAAAAGTCCATAGCGTTTAGGGGCATTTACGAGCGTTTCAACCGCTGTTTCATTACTGGGGCTATTAAAAACCCAGCGGCCCTTAAATGTTTTCCCATCATAATCACCCCCACAGAAACTGTTACGAACCGATCACAGAATACATAATTTTTTACTAGTCAGAAAGGCGGTTAAATTTTCAAACTAATTTCGGGCCAAATAAACAACACCACACTCAATTGCACACTTTAGGATTCCCCGTGTCGTGGGTCCAGAGACACATACAAAGATGAACACACCATCCAGATCCGAACGAAATTTGTTTGTTGTATGTTCACACATTTGTTTAAATAATTCTCTGACCGGGAATCTAACCTGGAATTTTATTTAGCGGTAATCAATTTATTTCACAATTGAATTTCATATCGTTAAAAGCTTATATTGTTAAAAGTCATATTGTTAATATTGTTAGAAAGGTTAGAATTTCACCGTTATTTTTCCGTACGATATTGTTAAATGTTTAAATACAAATAATTACCAAAAACAATGTTTAATTACAACAAATTAAAAAAAAGTTATACAATGTTTTAGTAAGTACATACTTAAATCTACCGCACACGACCTTTGGCTCTCCTCATCGCCGGCGAACTTCTTCAAATGGTCGGTCCACTTGGCTGAAGGGCATCGAACGTAAAAACAGTGGATTCGCACACTCGCAATGGCCAGCGCACATAGGGGTATTTTGCCAATCTAGGCGGCCAAAATTATTTCTTTCGATTTTATTATTCTAAATAGGTTTTCTAATTGACTTAACCTATAGAAAGTGTTTTGAGACATATATATTCTAAAAAAATTATCATATTTAACTCAAAATTTTAATTTCCGAAAAATAACATTATAAAACTATGATGATGATGAGTGCCACGGTTCATCATCCTGTTCACTCTCTTCGTCTTCTGAAACCTCATCTGAATCGGAGTTATCGTTGTCAGAGAAGGGTTCAGCTGGAATTAACAACTCAATTGCATCTTTTGTGAAAGCCATCGTCTTCTTTTTGGGGGTTCGTCTCAAGCTAGCGTTTTAAGGACTTCAAAACTCCTATATTTACAAACATATAGTAGGTATGAAAATTGAAAATATACATGTATATTCGAATAGAAAGTGCGTAGAATCCCACTAGTAGGTTCGTTATGCAGATATAGGTCATTTACACCCGAAGAGTTTCTCGAATGCGAGATTCTCGAACATCGATTGAAACCTACCATAAACAACTGTTATCATAATCTGATCACTGTTTTCACCTAGTCTTTATTATCATATGAACATTTTATAACTGTATGTAGTTTGGTCGCATACGAGAATCGAATACAATATTTTCGCCCGAACCGTTCGAGAAACTCTTTGTGTAAATGAGCCTATAGTCAGTCGAAATCAGTAGGCTTTTAAGATAAACTTAAGAGGATTACAGACAAAGGCATAAACTGGATACATAAACCCGTAAAGCCTACACAATACATACAAAGAGGTTTCATTACATTGGTCTACAGGTAATAAACGTACACTCTTTGAACATTTAGATATATAAAACTTATGTTATTGGCTCTTACTAAGTATGTTATCTGCCTACTTAACGACCCTCATGTATCGTAAACATATTAACATAAAGAACATAGAAACTCACAAGCAATCGATTTCGACAACAACATCACAAGAATTAATATCTAGAAATATGTATGCGTAGTGCTTACCAGTCTTTCTATAACTTTTTTTTTTAATTTCTAAAGGGAAGTAATTAAACAGGCAACAGAAATACTGAAAGTGGCAGCAAATCGATGGCAGCAATTTCAAAGGTGGGTTAGGTTTAGTTTCCTTGGCGACAATAATGACATAGGAGTGCCGCTAAGCGGTATTCTGTTGTCTTTGTGTTGGCGTTCTTAGTAATTAAAACTTGTTTATTTCAGTAATTAGTAGTTTTGTTGATCATGATTTGCCGCCCATTTAGCAGTTTTTGCTTTTTCATGGGAGGTCTATGCCCTGATCACTACGCTGGGCAGGCGGGTTGGTGATTGCAGTGCTAGGCCTCTCGCTTCGGTGATGCTGCTGCCTGTCACCTGTCTCTGGTATTTGAGACCTAGCAAATGAAATGGTTATACCGCAGTTTATCGGTCGTCAGAGCTCCATCCGTTATTCAGCTAGCTATGCTCGGAGTTTCTTTGCGGGATAAGATCCGAAACGAAGACATTCGCCAAAGAACCAAACTCACCGTCATAGCTTGTAGAATCCGCATGTTGAAGTGGCAATGAGCAGGTTATATTTGCCGCAGGACCCCCATCTACTGGTGGGGTAGATGAGTCCTCGATTGGAGGCCATTTACAGGCTGATAGTATGGTATGGAATATTATTTTTTTGGAGAGATGTACCTACTATAAATCTATCTATATATATAGTAAAACTGTAGGTACATTGAATATATTTACCAAAAACTAATTGGGGGCAATGAAGGAAGAGTATCAGAATACAAAAAGACGATTTTGCAATTTTTTGTCCGTCTATTTGTATGTTCGAACACGCTAATCTCCAAAACTACTGAACGGATTTTCATAGGGTTTCCACAGGTTAATTATGCTTAGCTTAGCGCTTTAAATAGGCTTTTATTTCATCGGAATCGGCTTACGGGAAGAAAAAATGCTGTATATGTACAAAGTTTTTTATAAATTAAACTAAAATTCAACGCGTACGAAGTCGCGGGCACAGCTAGTAAGTGTTAAGTTAAAAAGGTGCCAAAATTATAGTATTTTTTGTGTGAATCGTTTTCATACGCAAACTTCAATAATACTACTCTTCTGGTAACCATCGCATCTCTTACAGTGGATGCCATAAAAAGTGACTAAGGATAACAAAGCCGCTACCACAAGTCTTGAGGAACTACAGTCTCTAAAAGAGTGGACTTGCCAACCCGCTTGGCCAATGTGGCGGTTTAAGGTCATACATCCTTTATGTACAAGACAATGTGCATATCGCCCATGTTTATATAGGAGTTGGAGGTAGTCGGGTTTTAAGTTTTAAATTTAAGAAAATAAAATGAACCGCACGACGATGACAAGCAGTGTGATGGTAAAAACCCGAAGTCGGCATCAGAACAGGAAAGTTCTCCACAACATTCTCCATTATACAGGCGGTAGAAAACGCAGGGAGACGCAACATCTCTTCGGATCCTGAGCGATTCTAGACCACCTGTGAGAGTGGGATCGTCAACAATTCAAACAGCACGTTGTTGGACGGAGTCAAAAGGGTCCAGCTGGTATTTCGGTGCACCGCACCGGCCCAGAGGTGTAGGCATTACTACAAGTGGGGTCCAACTTGAGCTTTATAAAGCGGCAAGTGTTCGATGTGTGTTACTCAATCACGTCGAAACAGCTGAACCGATTTCATTGAAATTTGACAAATGGGTAGTTTGTAATCTGGATTAACACATATGTTACTATTAATTTAGACCACGCAAACAAAGTCGCGGGGGAAAACTAGTACGTACTAAATGAATAACTGTTACTTGCACGCACATTGAAAGTCTTATCGTCACAAATTATTTATTGTTCGCGCCAATAACATTGGTGCTTTTATTTTGTAGGGTAATGTCATTTTATTCCCCACATTTTATATAATCACTTCCACCGATTCGTTTATATCGCTGCACCTTTTGTATACCCGCCAGTGTAGCGATCGACCCCTCCCGTCGCCGGTCGATTGTGAAGCTCACATATTTTCGTGGTCTCCTGGACCGTGGAATTGACACACGGTATGCCTTTCCATACCGTGAGTGTATCTGCTTTAAGCTGCATCGTAGCTTAATACCGAAGGACGCTTAAACTAAGTGGAAAACCAAGAAGAAACCGAGAAGAAATGCTACCAGGCACAGTAGGCGCTAGGCGATCGTAAGCTTGGTCGAAAGGCAGCTATTCTCTGGATATAAGATAGACTTTCCATTTAATTATCATTCATTTTGTCTGAGACCTATGTATCAGCTCGTGGATTAGCTCACGGCTATATTGCTTAGCTGTCGCGTTCACATTTATTTTTATGAAATCTTAACAATTTTTGTTTACCACAGTAAAAATATGATGTTGACGTAATTTTGACGATACACATATACAATATTCTATACTCTGTTTACACCATCGCCAGTAAATAGATCATTAGGATTCTTCTCGCGGCGCAGCTGTCGAGCCAGCGGCGTTACTGCCTGATTATCATAATGTGCTTCACAATAACCCCGTTACGACAACATGATTGAGGGTAGCTGGAAGGTTCAGCTTTAGGGTTTTTGGTTAGGGTAACCTTTAGCATATAATTTCATATTTCGTAGCGGTTTGCGGTATTGAACTTCTACTAAGTTAACGGTGGTTACTTGTTATGAGCAAGATTTAGTATGTACCAGTTTAGTAGATTTAAACAGGCGATAGTCTAATGTAGTCTAATGTAAGTCTAGTGTATACAATTGTCTAAACATTTTAATTTCGCGACATTTTTGACGAAAGAGACAATAATAAAGTAAATGACCCGTTACTAATAATTGGGTCCTGATTATGTTCTTTTACCGTTTAACATTTGATTATAAATCATTCATATATTAATACGATTTTTGTACAATAATGCTTAATTTTTTTGATAAATTTTGACCCCTATATATTATGTGATGGTGATTCCCCCGTGGGCCGCGACTCCCAGGTTTAGAAACGATGGTCTAAGGCATCGTCGGGTACACTGTGTCACTGTCCATCCAGGGTGGACTGCGATACTATCTCTGCTAGTGGGAAATACATCCAAACATGGACTGTCTGCCCCCTTGGAGTGGAGTCAAATATTATTTCTAATATACTGTGGACAGGTCGACCGATAATAAAGAAAGTCGCCAATAGTATCTGGATGAGAAGAGCGGAGTACCAAAACAACTTAACGTTTACGGTGGCAGAAGGGTTTCTGCACCCCAGCAAACGATAGCAAAACATTAAAAAGGTCAAAGGTCATTGCTTGACAGGTTAAGTGAGTGACAAAACAAGATGTGGTAAACATCCCAATAACTGACCAAAAAATTATTTAAATTTGAATAGTTACTCATGTGGAACAAAACTGTTATGGGACGATTGGTTGATTTAGTTGGAAGACCAAGTATGGTAGCATGCTTTGGAAGCCAATATCCAATAGCCTATATCCAAATATGGTGAGTAAGAGGCTGATGACACCGTATATATAGATACAGATAACATTAGTTATTTGTAAACAAACAGTTATTGTTCACTACATTTTTAACCCAACGGTGTGCAGTTAACACGTGTGTTGAAGTCTTTAACATTCTATTGTACTAATGGTAAGACAAGAGGTTAAATTTGAGGTTCCATTGTAATGTAAACATTGTGCAGTTATAATAAGAACATGTGAAGTATTTCCAAATATATTTGGACTCGCAGATTCCCTTACTATGTCATCATTCACCGTTGACGGCGTCAAGGTAGTGAGTGATATTTGATAAATGTAACTCAGTAATATATTTGGACTCGCAGATTCCCTTACTATGTCATCATTCACCGTTGACGGCGTCAAGGTAGTGAGTGATATTTGATAAATGTAACTCAGTAATATATTTGGACTCGCAGATTCCCTTACTATGTCATCATTCACCGTTGACGGCGTCAAGGTAGTGAGTGATATTTGATAAATGTAACTCAGTAATATATTTGGATTTTGAAATAATGATGTTAAGAAAGTGAGTCCAGAAAATAGAGATGATATATTGATAGAGCTTCAGTGCTGGAACTGGTTCGCAAAATTTCGTTCGTGCAATTTCGATATTGAAGATGTACCGTGTTCTGGAATGCCAGACCTCACACAAGTGCTACCGCACCCACCATATTCGCCAAAATAAACTAAAATTTTAAATTAAACTAACAAATCACTTACTAATTAAACTAAAAAAGCTACGTAACTGATTTCAAATAAACGTTTAATCTTTTTTTTTTTTTTGCTTTTTTTTTTTATAAGCATTTATAATGTTTTTGTAGAAAACTTCTATCACCTAATATTCACATTGGGCTTTTACTATTCGATTCATATTCGAATATTCGTTTGCGAAATAGTCGAATATGAACACTTCGAAATAGGTGAATACACAAAACGAATATGAATATTCGGAATATCCCTAGTAGAAACACAGGATGGAATATGGAATACTAATGAGTAGGAATATTGGTCGCTGCTATCCTTCAACGACTTTAATACCTACTTAAAATGAAAAAACATCTATCTCGGAGCATAACATCGATTTAAGAATTCATACTAGATATTGTTATACAAACACTCTACGGCAGCGACGTTACCGTCCAAAAGTGTTCTATGTTCAGTAGCTCTCGAATTATTTGAAAATGGAACATTCTTATTACGTAGTACTTAAGTTTTAAATTTGACTTTTTAATGAACCCCTCCTAATCTGATTTACCGCCCCAAGAAGTTGCCAGCCAGGTTTCTTTGATAAGAACGTATGGTGTGTCATCTAGTCTATTTCCTCGTAGCCTATGTCACTCAACTACTGGATACTAAAGCCGACATATATCAAATTATTTGTTGGCATAAGAGCTTTGAGAATTATATTCCGAAATATCTACTTCAGGTTTAAGAAATATCCTTTTTACAATTTGTATTGGAGATACTAAAGAAATTCAGTTATTCAGATCCTTTAAGATGGAGACGATCGTACATAAATCTGTGTGATCTGCACCTAAATAACTTTATTAGGCATAAAAGACGTGTAAAAACAAACGAACTAAAAAAGAAATTCACGCGATTACTTTTCGTTATTTTCTGTATTATAAGGTGATACCCGAATATAATACAGACTCGCTCCATACACCGTCTTCATTTTAGCTTCTTTGTATGATCTCCTCATGATGCATAGCCGCTATTCCTCGTAAGCCTTGTAAGACTGTTAGTTTGCCTTAAGTGTCTCCGAAATGTTGTAGGGCTGTCACTAAGTTTCTTTAAATATGTTATATTGGATTTAGATCTTTCGCACTTCTGTTTCTTAAATAAGTTTGAATTAACGTTGATCAGAATTTAAATTTATTTAGTTATTAGTCTATAGTAAGAAAGCGTATGTAAAATATTGGGCATATTTTACATAGGTACGTTTATATACTTATATAAATTAAGTAAATAATAATTTATTAAATAAATTTGAATTAAGGACATTTTTCAAAAAATAATTTGAATTATATCTCTCGTTTCTTCTTAATGAACACAAACTAGAATCAAGATTAACTAGAATAAAAAAACTAAATTCCAAAGTTATTTGAAAGTACTATTGTAAGTAGTTATTGTAAGTTATTGTAGTTATTGTAAAAAGTACTATTTGAATCTTGCCTATGGGAGCTTTAATTGTTATTTGAATGTTGTCTATGAGCGCCTTTAATTGTTATTTAAATATTGTCTATGAGAACCTTTAATTGTTATTAATTTGTCAACTACGCATAGAATAAGTACACTATAAATTACAAATTACAATAATTACCTTTATTGCTCTAAAAACAATTTCTATTTAGATTAGCACATTTTGAAAGTTAAATTATCTGTATTTTGATAGTCATCGGTGGCGGTTGGATGAGAAAAATAAAAATAATGATTGAGATGATAAGATAGATGTGATGGTACAACTCTTTATTGTCTACTAAAACACAGTAAGATAGTAATAGACATTGTAAACACATAAAATGCATAAAAGTGATCTCGGCGAGACCTGACATATGTAGTCATAGACCGATAACATTGTAATATTTTTAAAACTGACAACCCTAGCATTTTGCAACGTGCATTTAAAATAACCTACAATTTTATTGTAAGCCGAGTTTCGTGAGCTAGCATTAAATTAGAGTATTCCGGTCTTTTGTGAATGCACTTGGGCTCTTAGTCTTTGTTTTGTATGCTTTATTTTTCGATGACGTCAAAAGTTGGAATGTTTGCACGTGACTTCGCTCGCTTAGTACTGACTTACAACCGAAATTTTTTTGAATTGTTTTACACTGATTTATGAACCTTGCTATATTTTCGAATCAACTGGAGCAAACTAACTGAACACCGAGCGTTCTGTTACGCCAGACGATGGACAGGATGTTTTAAAAAAAAAATAACAGAGGAACCTTGGAAAATAGGGTTTTTATTATTGATGAAGAAAAACATCAATTTTCGATATTTTCGTGTTGGGAAATGTAATAGGTTGTATTTGTGACCTCTTGTGGCTGAATTTGCAGATAGGCCTTTAGTTCTCGATATCAGATGTCAGATTTATGCTGACATGATAGAATATAAGTTTTGATCAGGCAACGTTTTACAATGTTTTATATATGCGTGTGGCGCCACCTGGCCGCATGTTGAATAAGTTTATTTTTATTTTATTTTACACGAAACAACAGTATAAACACAGTATAAACACAGTATAAAATTAAATTATAAAAATCTCTAAACACATACGTATTAATGTTTCAACAAATGATAATTAATTGCTTTCATTAAACTACCGGTAAAATGAAGTCTATGAAGACAGGTTACTAATTATAATATGTAAAGACAATAATGCCTTTAAATGTGCGTGTTTGTTTGAGTGTGTATGTGACTGTGTGAGGGTGTGTATGAGTGTGAATTCAGGGAGATGATGATTTCATAATAAATGAATTTAGTTAGATTCTAAATTAGTAATTTAGTAAGCTGCAATGAGTCGCAAAGGAGTTTGAATTTGTACTAATAACTTAAATTTGTACTACAACTTTGTAATTGTAATGAAAAAATAAAAAGTTAATAAATCCTCAAACTGGTTTTTCATCATGGAATAAAATATGTCTCCAGACGTAGAGCACGGTGGTTAAATAAATTACCATCGTTAGGTTCCCGTTACATCTGCAATGGGATTTATTCCATCTGAGGGGGATCAGTTGCGTTTTCCTTCGCAGTACAAGTGTAAGCATGGGCAGAAAAATCTTGGAGATATTCTTATGTTATCTATCTATGTAAGCGTATGTTGTTGCATGTAATGAGCAAGGTCAGTTGCCTATTATAACTTATCTATTTTGTCATCTGTACGTTTACAGCAGTCCTTTTCTTTTACTTTAAAACATTTTCTATGAAAACCCAATGACATTTTCTTACCTAAAAATCTCTGTAAAAATCGATAGCCATAAGTAAAACCAGACCTCTTTTCTGCAAAAAATAAAAAATAAAGTTCATCTGTTTTACATATTTTAACGAGGGATTTTCAGTTTTTACTTCCGCTTTAAATTGAGTTCAACTCATTATCGAGTCGAGATGCCGAAACTTCGAGAATATTAAAAGGGTCGTTATTTGATAACATTTTGCTGACAAGTTTTATTTTATTCAATTGACTATAATTACATAATTGATTAAATAATAAATAGCATAGTGAATTTAAAAGGGTTATATTTGGTTGTACTTATGTAATTTTGTTATTTATTCATTACTTTACTAATAATAAAATTGTTAGAGAATACACTCACAGCACTGGAGATGTTTTTTTTTAAATGGATGCATCCGGCTATTGAGTACTAAGATATAAAATATACTTACTTCATAAAATATTTGATTATTTATCTGTTTGTTTGTGTGCCGTGTGGTGTAGGCCTACTATCCATAGTATCCCGTGTCGTGTCGTGTCGTGGCGACTAAGGGACAACAAAGCCGTTACCACAAGCGCTGAAGAACTACACCACCTTTGAAAGAGTGGGCTCGCCAACCCGATTGGTCAGCGCGGCGTTTTAGGGCCATACATCCCTCATGCACAAGACAATGTACACGAAGAGGCCCATGTCCTGCAGTGGATACTGATCGGACTGATTGCATCATCTGTTTGTATGTCTCATACCTCACGATCCTTTTCGACCCACAGACCAACTGCAAGGATCAAGTAGTTGAGGCTTAGGGAATTTGTAACGTTTTTTCTCCCTTCAGCTTAGTCTCAACGGAAAAAACGTGGATTTTTCTTTACCAGAGGCACAACGGAAACATTAGAATCAAATAACTACTATAACTGACTTAATAGTCAGTTATAGTTTGTATTTTTACTAATGACAGGACTGAATGTTAAGAAAAAAAACTACAAAATCCTTGTAATAAGAATTGATAAAAATCCATATTTTTCTGCTGGCACTGCTGGTTAGGTTGAAAGGAATAAGAAACGTTACAAATTCCCCATGGCTCAATTAGTTGAGCCTTGCATTTGATCTGTGCGTCGGAATGGTCTCAGGGCTTTGGGAAATATATAAAAAGTGATATTTTGATACTTCACGTTAATTTCTAGGAACGCCTTTTAGTTCACCTTTTAGTAGTTCACTCGATGTCCTATTTTAAAATGAGAGTGATAATTGACACCGTACATTTAATAAACAAATAACTTGGACTAGGCGACAACGTGTGCCCGACGCCTTAGGCTGACTTATATTAATTAGATGCTGAAGTACGTAATCTAAAGCAGTTGCCATATATTGTAGTTTTGTATGAGAAATTTACAACTGATCGCGGTAAAGATCACATGTAAGCTTGGGGTTAGCGATTTTAAGAAGTACATCAACTTAATTAAATTGCATAGTTTACCTGACTGCCGACTATTCTGCTCTACCCTCCTCTACTCTACTCCACTCTGCTCTACTCTGCCAACTTAACTCTCAGAGACTGCTTTGTATCTGGGCCAATTCGCTTCCCCATCGTCTATAACGTCTATAATAACGTGACGCGTTGCGACGCGAAATGTTTTTATTTTTAGTACCAAACCGAAAGTAAGAGGGTTATAAAAATACATCGCGGCAAGCTTACTTTGGAATTCATCCTAGTTTACATCAAATTTATTGTTGCTTTGACGCGTTTTTGCAAATTTTATGGCTTCAGTTGCCCGGCGCTAACTACGCGCCTTTTTACAGCTACTAAAAAATAAATAGCTTGGAATGTGTAGCTATAAAGTGTGATTGTCGTTTTAAGTCTTGTAGGGGGAGAGTGCATGCCACATTCTCACAGTCGCGGAGTGCACTTGAGTGGCCACGTTACCCCTCTCTCACAGAAGACTACCTTGAAATGTACTGCATTTCCTACTTTACCGTCTTTCCCCAATGTACATACGTGTTTCGGAGGTGAGTGAGATATGCCAGAGCCCATTCCCATCCCATCCTATCCTATCCCTCCCCATTTTCCCAACCCTTTCCTCCAATCCATTCCCTAATCCGCAAAGGTAGGCAGCGTATCCGGGGACATGCCAACGTTTGTCATTCTGGACTAAAGTTGGCATGTATCGCGGATGTCCATGGGCTACAGTATCCACTTACCATCAGGTGGACTGTATGCTGGTCTGCCATCTTTTTTCTATAAAAAAAGTCGCGTGGAAGCTAGGAATAACGGATATACTTTTTACTCTATAAAGCACAAATTAGGCTCCACCGTGGCCAGCGCTTTTATAAAACTGTTGGACATGGACCTCCTCACGCACTCTGCCTTGTGTAGGACTTCCCAATGCCACGCTGGTCAAGTGGGTTGGCGAGTCCACTCTTTTAGAGGTGGTGTAGTTCCTCTAGGCTTGTGGTAGTGACTTTGTTGTCCCTTAGTCGCCTTAAAGTTAAAAGCGTTTTAAAGTCATACAGCCTCATACACAAGACAAATTTGAGGATGTTCATGTCCAGCAGTGCACGATTAAAGGGCTGGTTACCGTAAGGTAAATAAAATAAATAAATGAATTCGACTCCGAAATTAAACTCTGAATACGTATCTGCACACACACTAATGAAAAGATTAATTAGTCCACGACTAAGGAAAGGCGTGGCTTGTGATGAGACCTCGTTTTGTGCCTGACGTGTTGCTGGAGATTGTGCTGCTTCATTATTCTTAGTCAGTGTAGAATTGTATAGCTTGCAAACAAGTGTGATGACATAGTTTGTGACAAATACTGAACACTATCGTAAAATGTATCAATAGGGATTGGATAAAACTCGTTAGATCCCGTTGCTTCATCCCATCGCAACCCATCTCCCTCTAAGTCAGTTATCCCGTTGCTTGCGTGAAAGAGATAGCTTGTAACGATAAGGTAATCTGTTGCTTCTGTACATCTTATATATCTTATAACATATCATATAAAAATATCTTCTGTACATTTTATCTTATATATGTCTATAGAAAAAAGTGACGTCATCTATCCAATGTAGCATATAACACAGCGTTAATTATTCAATCGAGAAACGCTCCCCCTCGTAATTTTTTTTTATAAAAAAAGGCGCAGACGATCATACAGCCCACCTGAAGGTAAGTGGATACAGTCGTCCATAGACATCCGCGATACATGCCAACATCAGTCCAGAATGACAAATGTTGGCACGCCCCCGGACAAGCTGCTTATCTTTGCAAATTAAGGAATGGATTGGGAAAAAGGGGAGGGATAGGATGAGATGAGAATGGGCTCTTCACTCACTACCGAAACACATACGTACATTGGCGAAATACGATAAAGTAGGAAATGCAGTACATTTCAAGGTAGTCTTCTGTGAGGGAGGGGTAACGTGGCCACTCGAGTGCGTCCAGTGGCTGTAGGAATGCAGCATGCACTCTCCGCTGATTGCATGCCGATTAGTCAATCTAGGAACGCTCCTTAACATAATTGATCCACAATGGTGAATTCACTGGACTGATGGTGATGACATTTTTTAACCTTGAACAGAGATTAGTAGTTCAATCAAAACGAGACTGCAATAAAGAATTTTCATTAAATCGTTTATTCATTCAATTCCGTCCCATCGTTTACCCACTTAATTTTACCCCATTCTATAGAATAAGGAGTAAGTAGTTCAGTAAAATTTTTACCCATTAAATTAACTCCCTATTTTCGGACCTTCCCAAACTTTTCCAAATTGTGAATCCTTTGTATTCTAAGGAATAATCAGTTGCCTTTTACGAAACCCACGGAAAGAGATGGACTGGTGTTATTCTGGTATTAACCGACAATACATGGTTAAAATACAGTAGTGCACCTTAATTCTGCAATAAGCTTTCAGTCATTCTTTAGAGCTAAGTTAGAGAGTGGATAAACGTGCCTGAAGTTGATTCGTATGAGTATGTGAACGGCAGTCAATATCGCCGGACGCGTTGCTTGCGAACTTGGCGAGTGCACTCCCATTCATCTAGATATCTGTATGGGATAAAGGCTTCCTTCACTTCATAAGAAGGAAACTATTAGTTGGGAGGAACTCATTTCAATGGATGGATTAGGATGGTGAGTAGAGAATAGAATGGGTAAAGTCGAAGAAGCGCCCAGTAAAAATAAAAGGTAAATAGAAACCTTTAATTGTACACGTTTAGACCCGATTTAAAATACAAAATGTTAAAAAGGGATATGACATTCGCGGTTTCTTCTCGAATGTGCGAGTTTTGAGAAGGTATGCTGTGGAATTCTGCGAAAAATTGTTTTACAGAATGTAGACATTGATTTTTACAAGCTGGAATGTACTTTCTGTTCTGTTTATATAAATATAACCCTATGCACATTGTCTTGTACATGAGGGATGTAGAGCCTCAAAACACCACGCTGGTTAGGCGAGTTGGCAAGTCCACTGTTTTAGAGGTGGTGTAGTTCCTCAGGGCTTGTGGTTGACGTTTTGTTATTCCATAGTCACCATTTACAACACCCAGGAGAAGAGCCGACCTACACCACACGGTATTTGCTAATTGTTTGCTAATCCATCATTACCGTGACAAATTGGGAATTGTCACGGCAGTAGGCTTCGGGTATTGTACTCCCCCGCAGCGCCACCATTATCCATCGCGGTCAGACATGATAGATTGTTATGTACATTACGTACGTTTAATGTACATTACATTGCATCATGACTAAACACGATCGATGGTGGTAGCGCTGCGGGGAGTTTCACACGGCTTTAGCATAAATCATTCTCGTCCCACTTAAACGACAACAAAACACATTTGTAACTTACATTTTTTCTAACACAAACAATTGTAACTCGATTAATGTGTGTTCGAAAGTAATTAAAAAAGGTATTTTGTCATGTAGCAATATTATATAATATCGTTTATGAAAAATAAATTGGTCTGAAATACACACGTTGAAAATAAATTTATTCAAAAACTCATTAACTCTCTCACGGGCTTTGGAAATAACCCTAAAACCCAAGTAGAATCGAAAGCACTTACGAGTAGAAAGTCTGGTTTCAAGTTTTAAGTGGAGGGTCTATTGAATTTTATAGTTGGGACGAATTCAGTCGCCCACACATTGCCCATTGTAACTTGGTAAGTATTTAGTAAATACTTCCCAAGAGCGTTAATTAGGCAATTAGTTCCTGGTGTCGATTGACTTTAGAATTTCACCACCCCATGTCCTCCCATGGATATCGCAAAAGGCGACAAAGGGATAACAAAGTCGCTACCCAAACCCTGAAGAACTACACCACCTCTAAAAGACTGGACTCGGTAACCTACTTGGCTAGCGTGGCGTGTTAAGACATCCATCACAAAATCTCAAAACCCTTCCCATCACACGATGCATATCGAAATTGCTAAGCGTGCAGCGAAATGCCTATGAGCCAATAAGGACTAAACGCGCTCGACTGGCCACGTTACGCCTCTCACAGAAGACTACCTTGAAATGTATTGCATTTCTCACTTTATCTTATCTCCCCAATGTATGTACGCGTTTGGGTGGTGAGTGAATATGCCAGAGCCCAATCCCACCCTAACCTAACCATTTCCCTAACCCTATCTCCAAATCCACTCCTATATCTTCAACGGTACATAGCGCATCCGATAGCTTGCCGACGTTTGTCTTTTTGGACTAATGTTGGCATGTATCGCCGATCTCTATGGGCGTCAGTATCCACTTACCATCATGTAAGTTGGACTGTATGCTCGTCTGCGGCCTTCGTCCATAAAAAAAGCAGCAAAAAATACTAAATTATGATTAGAAAAACAAATTATTTTTTAATAACTGTAATATATAATTTTAAACTACTAAAAATGTCAAAGTCGACGGACTTCGCGGGATCTTTATTGCCACCAGAGAAACTAAACCTAACCTACTTTTAAATTTGCTGCCATCTATTTACTGCCACTTTCAGTATTTCTTCTGTTTTCATCTCTAATTGAAAGCATTGATATTGAATATGTTATATTAATACTTCTGAAAAATATCATTCGAACATCATTAGTCATTAACCAGTGACAGAAAACGTCTGCCATTTCAAATGTGCTCAGTTGTTGTAAGTTATAAACGTACTAAAATCATGGATATGTGGTGCAAGTTATTTTACTTTAAAAAAATTCAGAGTAATAAAAGCTCGGCGGTAAGGGAAAACACCGTGACGTAATCCAGAAAAAAGTCTGAAGTATGTTCTGCACCAATCCGCATTGGACCCGGGTGGCGAATCACATCCCTAAATCCCGTGGGACGTTATAATAAAAGTACAATAAAAGTGAGTTCACCTATGAAACACAAAAACCTTTAATATTTTTGTACTATTGGGCCAAACCGCGTCAAATAAAAATACGGTTTTATTACTGTTGTGAATTTACTGTTCTGTACGTGTCCATAGAGCAATTTTTCACTAGACGACACACAAGTTAGCGTAGTAGACCATCAACAAGCCTTTCCTGGCCTTCTCTAATCATATAGTTCATATTGTATCTACTAGGACTCAACAATCCTAGTTGGTACTAAATAAATTTAATAAATGCATTAAAACGGCACGGGATATTAGGCGCAGAATTAATTTTTGGCACGTAATCGGAAAAAATAACCTAATAACGAATTGCACGTTATTTCCCAAAATTGTACACACGGATTAAAGCAAGGCCGGTGACTCTTGAAAGGCCACTAGGGCCACAAGAATTTAGTCAATCCGAAGACAGAAAAAAAGAGTCAAATGTTTTTTCTTTTGTTCTTGCTATTTCTTACCAAATGTCTATTTTATATCACCTAAATTGATATAAGCCCGTCAAAGAAAAACAAGTCAATTACATGAATAAATATAAGTAAAATTCACTGTTATCAGCTCTAACGAACTGAAATGAATCTGAATCTAAAAAATATTTGCCAAATGTTTGGAACTTCTCAAAAAACACGATCAAGTGTAGGAAGCTGGCACATTGAACATTTTATACCACAATTACAGGTACTTTTTACGGCAGTCTTCTTTTCTATAGAAAAATGCTGGCAGACGAGCATACACTCCACCTCGTGACATGTGATACTGTCGCTCATGGACATACGCAATACATGCCAATGTCAGTCCAGAATAACGAACATTGGCACGCCACTGCGTTACTTACATTTGGAGATTTAAGAATGAATTTGGAGAAATTGTAGGGACATGTAAAGACAATATCTAAAGGTTATCTAATATCTAACCGGCATCGGATAACATATTAACGTCTGTCAATTGGAACTGATGTTCGCATGTATCGCGCATGTTGCAGAGCTACAGTATCTAATTACCACCAAGTGGACTGTTTGCTCCTCTGCCACCTTCTTTCTATAAGAAAAGAAGTAAGTATATACTTACTTCTTTGTTTGAACCCTCGATTAACTAATTTTACCAGTATTATTGATCCATGGCTTATTGTCCAAACGATAGAACAACAATCGTGCAAGCAATAGAACAGGAAATTGGAATCATTGAAATCAAAATTCGCGTAGTGATGTTATCGTCCAATTGCAAACAAACACCACTCGAGAATTAATTTCTGTTTACGTTAGCCAGGCGCTTAATTAGAAACTGATTTTAATTGTGGTAGGTTTTATTTATTGATTCATAGTAGCTAGCACTAAAGATTTAGCAACCATGTAATTACTACGTTAGCGACTACCATCTCTTTTAATAAAGATACATATTTATAAGCCAAACTGAATGAGGTGTTAGGATTGGTATTTTAATAGGTCAGTCATTCATTCTTTCGTAAAATTGAGAGTTCCAACCACGATCTGCACCAGTAAATTTCTACAAAAGTATGGAGTTTACAGTTATCACTACCTCGGCTTGTGGATTAAAATTAAAATTAAAAAGATGTGTATTTTCAAGCGGGCAGTAATAGCATTGACCAATAAAAGTTTTAAACCATAGAATTCCTTTGCAGCTTATTACCGACTTATTCAACAAGCAGCTAAGTAACGGAAACCGCATATAGAACGTTGTAGTCGGTATAATAATAACACCGTAATAACATACATCAACGAAAAAAAAACAGGACGCCACCAGTCGGAATGGAAATTTCGTTATTTTCCGTACGGTTTAAGTCCCTTCATTGAAAGGAGGCGTTACGTTTCTTATTCTTTTATTATTTTTATTTCGTTTTTCAGCAAACCGGAACAAACTGCTCTCTTGGTAGACAAAGGGTGAGAATAATGCGTTACATGTAGGTTCAGGCCTGGGGAGTTGTATGTGTCCATAGACAGCGGTAATTGCTAATTACAACATGGACCGCATGATGGTATAAAAAAATGAAAACACTAAAACTTATACAAACGCCCTTTTATATGTAGGTATATACCTACCTATTTATTTTACGCGACGTTTCGGTTAGGTTGCACCAACCGTGGTCACGAGCTGACTGAGGAGGAGGGTAGTCCACGTCGAAAATTGCGAGCAATTTCATCAACTACCCGCATTTGGTCTTCATAGTCCGGAAACTTGCGGCACACAACACTCTCGTATTTAAAATAGCGTGAGACGTAAAATCGCGAGGTTGAATTTTATTAAATTTATTTATCTCTGTCATTGAATCTTCTTCTCATTGAGTCATCTTCTCGATTGAAATCTTTATGTTTCTTGATTTCAATTGCTTCACGTACAATCCTGGAGAAATAGTGGTGAGGACAATAAATAAATAAATATGTGTGAAAAACGCGAACATCTCAAATGTTATCCGTTTTCTATGCAATTTATTGTATAATATAAACTGCGTTTTTATAAAGAAGTGGTTAATCCGCCTCCATTTTTCTACATCTACTTTATATATTACTCTACTTTTGAGTTATAAAGGATCAAAATCACATTTAGACGGCGCCGCCGAACCGTAAAGTGACGGTGAATAAATCTCCGTTCTCAAGAAAACACCTTAAATCTCGTCGTCGCGTCGCATTTGCGTCTTCCGCCCTTTCAACTTTGTTATCGATTTTTATGTTATAGCGGCCCGCTCTGACTTCGCTTGGATGGCATAACAAACATAGCCAATGTCCATCTGCATTAGTGGCAAAGTGAAAAAAAGAATCCAAATCGGTCCAGTATTATTTGAATTTACCTCTTAAACCCAATACCCCTTAATGATCAAAATACTACATTATTGGCCATTTCTCTTGAAAAAACGAAATCCATATTATTTTGATTTTAACATATACATTTGATATTGAATAGATTTTTTTCTTTTCCTAGACGGAGTTCGTAGAATGCTTGCCTTTAGAACGCTACGAATGAAGGTGACAGACGAGCGTACACGTCAACATCAGCCCAGAATGACAAAGTGTACGCTCCGGGAAGTGCTGCCTTCTTCCTGTTGTTTATTTAAATCTTGTTATTGAATGTAATCTTCTGTTGAAGCTAATAAATTGTTTTAATCACCTTTTAACTATTTTATAAATACATTTCCAGAACACACACACTCTATAGGGGGAGAATGCATGCTGAATTCCCACAGCCACTGGGCGCACTCGTTTGGCCACGTTACCCTTCTCTCACAGGAGACTACCTTAAAATGTACTGCATTTCCTACTTTATCGCATTTCCCCAATGTACGTACGTGTTTCGGTAGTGCATGACATATGCCAGAGCTCATTCCTACTCATTTTCCCAACCCTTTCTCCCAATCCATTCTTTAATCTGCAAAGGTAACGAGCAGTGTATCCGGGTCGTGCCAACGTTTGTCATTCCGGATTGATGTTGGCATGTATCGCGGTTCTCTATGGACGACAGTATCCAGTTACCACGTGGACTGTATCATCTGCCGCCTTTTTTGCTATATAAAAAATTGACAGTTGGAAGGAGAGAGAGAAAGGGACCGAGAGAGACTTGCATTCCGAATTACGGTGTTACAAATTGATTTTAAATTGAACACTCGTTCCATGGGTTGCGATAACCACTTACCAGCTTCTATAAATAATGCGTCAGAACATCATACCCTGTGTTTGATACAAACACGAGTTTGATAACCATCTTTTATTACGTATTGCTGTTTTTACTATAAAGTTCTGTACTACAGTCTATCTAACATGCATTTCGATAGTCAGTATAAAATAAATGAAATATATCTATCCCTTTGAGTTGATTTCTCGTTCCACTAGCTCTCCAACAGGATGGAGAGCTTGTAACATTGCAAATATTTGCACTCCAGGTCGGACTTCGATAAATTCGTTGTCAGAAATATTCAAGCCTCAACAAGCTAAACCGAACTGCCAATACCATCAGCCGAGGTAAATTGATTGTCGGGGAAAATGGATGACAGTTGAAACAAACAAAGCATGAAATCACTTCCCTTTATCCCCACGTCTCTATTATGTGTAAATTAATTGTGTACGGAATTAAATGTCAATTAAGATTCTCGATTGAAATATCCAATTAAATTAATTGAATTATTATCATTAGATTGGCAATGGAGGAAAATATCGTGAGGCAGCTCTCACACACCCGAGAATCGATTTGTATAATTTAATGTAAAACCAATGAAGGCACAGCAGAATGTGGTAAATAATAATACTACAACACTGTGTGGTGTCGGCCGAGTTTAAAGTAGCAACACACCGTCTCTTTCCTTGGGATTCGTGAATAGCAACTAAAGGATAACAAAGCTGCGAGCACAAGTGGTGAAGAACTACACCACCTCTAAAAAGTTTATTGTTAAAAAACAGTTATTTTGTAATTAATTAACAGGTAGTCGGTAGGTATGTGTGATAATTATCCAAATAATAAATTTTATAAATTTCTTCATGAATTTTGGTAATAAACCGGATCGTGGGTAGCTGGAGAACAATAAAACATTTCCCTTATTTGCAGAAAACAAGTAGTTACAGTGAAATGAATATATATTGTTACTTTGTTCTTTTGAACACATTTTTATATATTTAACGGTTTTTAAAGGTTTATCAGTTTCACATTTCTCGTCGTTTTGGTTGTCTTATAGTCAACATATATAGCAGTAAGTATTTTCTGCCTTTAGTGCAATCCATTATTTTAAAAAATAATACGTCAATCGGCTCTTTTCTGTACGCACGCCAGCAATTTCCAACACGACAATAATAGAGATTGCTGGACAGTAGCGAGGTTATTTTTAGTGCACACTAACATAAATTAGGTTTTTTTAGGTCCACGATATTTATTATTATAAAGACTAAATGTGCATTTCTTTTCTAAAGTTTATAAAAAGAACAGACCGCGCGCAGTCGAATTGACAGGAATGAAACTTCTGTTTCTTGAATTAATTTGTTTATTGTTTCGTCGCAAATTAGAGAAAAGTAGTATAAAGTCTCGGCCGAAATAGCAATTAACGGCCTCGTTTATTTAAAAAGGACTCGGCTTAGCCTCGTCCTTTTAAAATCACTTCGTAAGGACTCGGCTTCGCCTCGTCCTTCCAATATTACTCGGCCATCAATTGCTTTATTTCGGGCCTGGAGAGTAATGTACTATTAAGGGACGCTCGATTTTTAAAAGCCTATTGCGGCCATCTTTAAAAAGATATGTGTCATATTTGAGAGTAATGTTTATTTGTGGCAACATTCTTATTTGACTTCTCGTCTTGTAAGTGTTAAGGAGAACATATTGGAAATCTCAGAAATAAATGTTTTCTGTTTGAAAAATAACATATTGCCTCCTAAAACATTCATAAATCTGTAACGTCCCACAAATCTGTCACAAAGGATCCCGCCATTTATTATTAACGTGCACAAACGGGGAGCCATAATTTACATTGCAAATTCTCTGGTCACTTTTCAAGTGTTGTGGGCAGTATGAAAACAAACATCATGAACCTGTTACCGTACGAGATCTACATTGTTATTTATTATTGATAATTGTATAGGTAGTGCCGAAACATGGTCTCCGACGGTAGGCCTGATACGCAAGTTTAAAGTAGTCTCTTTGCAGGAAAAAATTCGACGAAGAATTAAAGTTGCCGACATAAAGCGGGTGCAGTAAAAATTATACAGTAAGTATAATTAAAGTTGCCGACATAAAGCCGATGCAGTAGAAATTATACAGTAAGTATAATTAAAGTTGCCGACATAAAGCCGGTGCAGTAGAAACTATACAGTAAGTATAATTAAAGTTGCCGACATAAAGCCGGTGCAGTAGAAATTATACAGTAAGTATAATTAAAGTTGCCGACATAAAACTGGTGCAGTAGAAATTATACACTAAGTATAATTAAAGTTGCCGACATAAAGCCGGTGCAGTAGAAATTATACAGTAAGTATAATTAAAGTTGCCGACATAAAACTGGTGCAGTAGAAATTATACACTAAGTATAATTAAAGTTGCCGACATAAAGCGGGTGCAGTAGAAATTAAATGAAATTATTATTATTATTAGTACAAATTATAATTTAAAATATATGAAACCGTTCTAGCAAGAAATAAGATTATTTTAAGTAATAAATGAAAAGTTATAAACATGTACCTACGTTTTTTTTATTGTTCTGTTTAAAACATTTCGTAGCGCGCGACGCGGCTTGAGTGACCCGCGTAGAATAAAAGATATAGGTACTAGGATTGTAGTATAAATTATTTTAAAAAAAATAACCTATTGTAAAAACTGGTGGTGGTAGGAGTTCTATAGCAGAGGCATCAATCATCTTCCATTAAAATGGCAAAAGTGCAGTGATAATAACGGACAACACTGCGATCAACTAAATATATATAAACTAAATAATAACTGCGATTTCATACCAAAAAAATATTTATCTGTTTTCATATAAAACAGAAATTTCATAGGAACGGCCTTATTAATAATATAGGACATAATAGAAGAAAATTACGAGGGTAATATTCCCAATGCTTATATAATAATAATATCTAATGATTCATTTATTTCAGACCCCAAGATCTATATTTCATTCAATAATTAGAGTTAGTAACAATTTTAACTTATAGACTATGTTAGTCCTTATTATTAAGATTTTATTACTAATTATATATGTATATATGTACACACTTACGCATACAAATACATACAGACACACATATATATATATTCCAATATATATATATATATATATAGAGTGTATTTATGTTATACCTACTGAAATTAGTTCGAGACTCGCTACTGCTCTTTATCTATACTGTAGCGCATTGTAAACATTTATTATCAAATCTAATTAATCTTTTGCCATTCACGTGGGTGTCGCAAAAGAGTCGCCTTGTGGACATATATTGATTTCATCTTAAATTTGAGTGGGTTGACAATGTGCTAATATAATGAGTACTATCATGCTGTACTATCATAATGAGGTACTCTTTAAGCACTTGTCACATTGCTGACGACAAAGCGACGGTCAGCTTGTGACGGTGGTTGGTGCAACCCAAGCGAAACATCGAGTTAAACAAAACAAAGCAAACATTAGCGTTATTAAGAGCCGTTTAAATAAATAAATATGTGTGAAAAACGCGAAAAGCTCAAATGTTATCGTAGGAACCTTGCCTAGCCAATTATTGATTATTAATCAATTTCATTTTTTTTTTATTTCAAATTTGGATCTAAATTTAAATGTTTAATTACGTAAGCAAACCCGCCGACGGAAGTTAACTAGTGGAACGTTACTCCGGGCTGTACGCCGTACGCGTCGGCCGTTTGTAAGTCGCTTGCGCACGGCCGAGCCGGAGGGCAGTGAGTACCGATATCTGAAGGCGAATGCACGCGCATTTTTAGCTCTTCAGTTATTTGTAAATTTATATGTTTATTGCTATTATTTCTGCATGAAGTCCATTTCTCTTGTTTCACTTTACTATCCTCACTATTCACAGGCTTAATTTAAATGCTCTTTCTTCACCTATCTTAATCTGCTATTGTGGAACTTGCATTTCTACAAAATATAAAGTGTTGTGCATAAGTGTGAAGATTTCCCACCTTATTATAAAGCCATAGGAAGTCAAATATTTCATCGCGTAAGAAAAGTATCTTTATACTAACTTTAATACTGAGTATTATGTATATTTATAACAAGTACAAATATTTAAGTAGTAGCGATAAGAATATGTATTTAAAACATTAATGTTCACACACCGTGTGGTGTCCGCCTGCAATAGGACAGCACTACCTCATCTCCTCCAGTGGGTGACATAAAGGAAGATCACAAGGTGGCTACCACAAGCCCTGAGGAACTACATCACCTCTAAAAGAATGGACTCGCCAACGAGCTTGATAGCGTGGAGTTTTAAAGCCATATCGATCACGCACAAAACAATGTGCATGGAGTAGCCCATGTCCAGCAGTGGATACTGGCTGGGCTGGTTGCAACACTTTATTGCACATAGTACAATGGGCGTGCTTAATGCTACAAGGCATTTTCTTTCAGCCAACCTTCAGGAGAGAAGAGATATACTGACGTCGCGAGCAGTGCAATCAAGAAAGGAGAAAAATAAAAGGAAAATATAAATATGCAAAAAGGTTTACGAGATAGGTGATTCATTAGTCAAAATTCACTGTTCACTACAGCAAAGTTTACATAAAATATATAAATGAATTTACAATAAATATTTAACAATAAATATATAAATGAATTTACAATAAATATTTAACAATAAATATATAAATGAATTTATGTTTAGGTACAATAAATATTTAACTAGCAAAATGACATTTCTGGAATGCGTAGTGCATGCATCAAAAAAGTGATTGTATATCATAAATAAGAGATAATAAATATGTCAAATTATCCGTTGTGATAACTTGTTCGTTGCAACGACACAGTTACAACATATATCTATATCTATACTATATAAAGAGGTAAAATTGTGTTTGTATGTAGGGGATAATCTCTGGAACTACTGAACCGATTTCAAAAATTCTTTCACAAATAGGAAGCTACATTATCCGTGTCTAATATAGGCTTAATTTTATTTTGTTATTTTGAAAAAAAAAACTTATAAACCGAAGCGAAGCGAGGGCGGGTCGCTAGTTTATTATAAAACTAAATTGTGACGTTTGGACCAACAGTAACACCAACAGTAACCGCTCAATTGAAATATAACTGAGTGAAACTCTGTCTCGGTAAACGTGTACATAGGACCAATTTTTACTAATTTTTGTGAGTTGGGTGGTTATATGCATTAGTTGTGCGAGTCCGTAGGCTGTGGAACGAACTGCCTCAAGAGGTCTTCAAGCTACGACATGGGGTTCTTCAAGAAAGCTGTGAATAGGATCTTGCAAGGTCGGCGGAGCGCCCGCATACCCCCTGGTGTTGCAGGTGTCCATGGGCGGCGGTAAACCCTTACCATCACGTGGGTCCACTTGCTCGTCCGCTCTCTTATCTATAAAAAAAGTTGTGTGCTATAAAAAGTATTTTACAATAAGTAAAATAAGTAGTGATAATAGCTTATGTTTGGTTACAATAAATAACAAAATATCGTCACAATACAAGTGTTGTGACATTTGAGATTTTCACATTTTTCACATATATTTATCTATTTAAACAGATCTTAACGCGAATGTTTACCTTATTTATTTGTTATTAGTCAGCTTGTGACCATGGTTGGTCCAACGCAACCGAAACGTAAATAAATAAGGTAAACATTCGCGTTAAGACCCGTTAATATATGAAGATTAACGGAGATTTGTCGAATTATTAATTTTATCTAATTAATTTAAGATCTACTCTCCCTAGATTTTCTGCTTTAATGAATAAACTGTACCGAGAATAAGCTTATCACACACAGACTTGTTACTAATTGATCGCCAAGACGCTACACGCTGCTCGTCAGTGGGACATATCCCTTAGATTTTTTTTTGTTTTATGTACGAAGGCGGCAGACGAGCATACAGTCCACCTGCTGGTAAGTGGATACAGTCGCCCATAGACATCCGCGATACATGTCAACATTAGTCCAAAATGGCAAATGTTGGCACGCCCCCGGATGCGCTGCCTACTTTTGGAGATATAGGAATGGATTTGGAGAAGGGTTAGGAAAATGGGGAGGGATAGGATAGGATGGGAATGGGCTCTGGCACATCTCACTCACTACCGAAACACGTACGTACATTGGGGAAATACGATAAAGTGATGTATTAGATGATGTATTTCTTGACTCGCTCGTAGCCCTGTCTCAAGGCCTCCCTCCGCGTACAATTTGAAAGCTTTTTAGCTAATAACCTAATAATAACGAAGGCAGGTGGAAGCATCTTTGTCTATATAGAGTTACATTACCACAAAATTAAATAATAAAAGTAATGTAGAATTTCGTTCTAAATAAAGCCTAATTCCATTGAATAATTATAAATTTGTTAAACTTGTTTCATTTATATGACTAAAATATATATTGCCTCTATACAGCAGACACAAAGCTCCCTCACAGCCTCAAGGCAAAACTGTTAACACAAAATTATATATACTCGTATATTGTACATACACTTTATTGTACACCAAAAACATACAAAGAAATACAAAGTACAAGTAATTAGAAGTACAACCGGCGGCCTTATCGCTAAAGCGGTTTCTTCCAGGCAACCTTTGAGTGATAAGAATTCAGTAGACTAAATATAGGTAGATAATGAAATAAGGAAATAATGTCTGTATATTCATAGATACATACAGAAATATATACATATATTCATACAGACAGATAAAGGAAAATAATTTGGGCGTAAGAGAACTCTTAATCTGCGAGGTAGTGTTCCTTCAAGAGTTTTTTAAAACTAGTAAGAGATTGAGCGCGCTTTATAGTTAAAGGTAATGCATTCCATTTTGACAATAAATGAACGTGAATAGAAAGTAGAAGAATGATCAGGAATTTTAAGGAGAAGATTATCTGAAGACCGAATATTGAAAGGATGTGATGAAAAGATAGTTAAAATTTTCTTTAAGATGACAACGGATTAAACTGTATACTGTAATGTTATCTCAGTTGGTAGGAGGTTTTCAGATGGTGGGACGGTGGAAACGCTGTAAATCCTAAATAAATATATAAAATATGTCTCGCCACTGGTGGATAAAGCCTTTCTTAAAGTTCGTCTCTACACTCGGTCTTACCATTTTTTCATTCAGTCGCTACCAGTAACCATCATCTAATCGTTCGCTTCACTTGACTGAAGGGCATGCCACTGAAATAGTTTTCGGATCGTCATTACAAAATTGTCCATCGATCCCTAAAATTTTACAAAATTTAACATAACCAGAGAACCCAATAACAAAAGTCAGATTACAATAAAAGTTCCAAACCCGGGAACGTAAATCCATCCACCCTTCCAAAGATTAAAATAAAGGCTGTTTAATATAATTTATTTATCCAATACAACGGTATCCCTTGGGAATAAATATTTGGTGATCGTTTTTGGACTCTTCTACTTTTAGTGCTTTGTTTATAAGCTTTCACATTACGAAAATTATTTTTAGTATCTTTTCTCTTTTTGTCTATATTGCCTAATCGAACAAATACAAACTAGTATTTTTCCGATTGTGTTGTAAACCCAATCTAATTATAGATATTCTGAAGCTGTGGAAATCATTAAGGACCTTTTTTTATGAAAAATGCGGCAGACGAGCATACAGTCCACCCGATGGTAGGTAAGTGGATACTGTCGTCCATAAACATCCTCGATACATGCCAACATCAGTCCAGAATGAAAAACGTTGCCACACCCCCGGATGCGCTGCCTACCTTTGGAGATTAAGGAATGGATAGGGAAAATGGAGAGCTAAAGGATGGAATGAGAATGGGCTCTGGCATATATCACTCACTACCGAAACACGTACATACATTGGGGAAATACGTTAAAGTAGGTACATTTCAAGGTAGTCTTCTGTGAGAGAAGGGTAACGTGGCCAGTCGAGTGCGCCCAGCGGCTATGGGAATGCGGCATACACTGTCTCCCTACTTGAAACTTAAACTTATCTTTAAACAAGCCGCCACACGGATTTTACCTTTGTTCCTGCACTAGTTTAAGCATCACCTCAAATAAAAGATCTTTAAACGGATATACAAGATAATTATCCTCTTGTTGATCCGCCATTCATGATATTCATGATTCAGAAATAAACTCTCCAATCTTTATTTATACACTCATGTAAAAGGCGACGTGTTACAGTCTCTAATCTAGGAATTAGCGTGAATAAACATCTACTTACGCTCCTCACTAATAAGATTTGTTTAATATGTTTATTCTCGGAGATTTTGTTTATTTTCTTTATTAAAATTCATCTAAGTAGTTTCTTAGAGATAGTGGCAAACGAGTGTTAGGGCTGGGTGGCAATCCAGCAAAATGCTGGGTTGCCACCCAGCATTTTATACAAGGAGCGGTAAAGCAAACAATTTTCTTATAATTTTAAATAGAGATTCTGTAATACAAAAGTCTGTAATACAAACTATAAGAATAAGGGAAGACCCTATGGCAGGGGGCAGGGCAAGCGCCCCACTCTGTTTCACCATATAACAAGGGGGGACCTGCACTTGGACTTTATGCGCTAGTTTTGATTGACTGATTGAGTTGTAAATTACATAGTAGTTTTTGTAAGAAAATAAGGTCTAAATTACCTATATTTTGGGGATTTTTACAGGATTGTTTTTACGGAATTGTTTGTATTTCACAGAAAAGACAGTCCTATACCTCTCACCGTCTCGAGGAAATCTTATTTAAGATTACCATACCATCCGTCTATCTCTGTCCACTACCACCAGCGTCTTCTCATCTAACCACTACCGGTGACTTTCTTACAACCGTTTGTATTTCACAGAAAAGTATAGAATCTTTCAGAATCTCGAGAAAATGTTGTTTAAGAATAAGGATAAGAAACAAGTTTAAGAACACGATTTGAGTATGGGAATGTTATTGACAATGTATAATTTTCTTCCTTCGTGAAATACAAAATTTGTTATTTTTCGCGAAGCCTTTCCTTCTCTTATAAACATAGGGCACGTCAGGATATCGACGCGCACACAACACGCGTGGCACTAAACGTAATGAGATTGGCTAAGTGCCATAAGCCTCCAATAGTTCCAACCTTCCCCCAGACCGACATAATATGAATATACTTGTCGTAGCTTCATTTTGTATTGTAAAACATTCCTTCTCAACCTTTTTTTCTTTTTAACATCCCACTGCAGGGCACAGGTCGTCCCTGGTAAATTACTGGGGCGTTTCGGGCCGTAATTCACCACGTTTATTAGAATCTAAAGCTCAATGGGGAGTGCTTAAATTTCCAGGGAAGGTAGTCGGAGTTACTAAGCACACGGCACTAATTGATTTTCATAGAGTAATCCCGATCGACGGAGTTGGTTCGTTCTTGAAGATAAAGTGTAGAATGATTCATGTATGTCTTTATCTCAGAAAAAGAAGAATAGACAACACCGTGGACAACTATCAACTATCGGACACTGTTTTTTTGCACTTTGTTTTTTATTTTTTCCATGATTTAATTTTGCAAATTTGTCGGGTTATGCGCAATGTGACAATACGACCTTTATTATCTTCTTTTTGTAAGCAATCCTCTTTTCAGTGGACATTTGCCTTATTTTGTGTCTGTTATGGATAACCTAAGTTGGCGGGCATGCATGGGGCTGTCACATCAGTCAGCTCGTCTTATTTTCAGTTTTATTGTTATTACAACAAATCTGGAGGTATTTTCTTTTCTAGTCTACGACGGTATGTCGGTTGTGTTGCTAGATACTTGACGCAATAATTAAGACGGATGTGTAGTCTTTTGTGATAGTCACCATCCATTACTTTTATAGCTTCCCTTACTGTTTATTTGTAAATCCTTATGTAGAAGCGTGTTTGGCACCAAGGAAATATTTCAACGTTTTCAATCTAAGATAGTTGCTACAACATGACATTATTTAAATAGTTAAATTTTAACATACCAAAATGCAATAGCTGATCTAATGTCATCGCCTCCTTAAGTAATGACATTAGGTCAACAATGTTTACGGTGATCTGAGACTCTATTTATTGGCAAAGCTTCTAATACACTATAACGATAATAATAATTTAGGTTCGGGTCCGTCCATTCATTTTCTTTGTCCGCAACATTACTGGGTAACGGATTGACGCAAGTCAAACTCGACACAATTCTCTCGCCTTTTGTCACTACACGCCACAATGCAGCTACCTTAAAGGGCATGTCGGTAGAATTGATGGCGTAAAATAAAGCTCATGTTTATATTTTAAGGATAGACGAGTTTTTGAATGGAGACAAGGTACCAGAAACTCAGTCTTGGACACCCCGGGCAACTGAACTGGAGACATGAAGATAACTAGTAGTAGTAGACGATGAGAAAAGTCGAAATCCATGTTTGATGACGAGCTTATCATAGCAACCTTTAACCAGCAGTGGAGAGACACAAACCAATTGGAACCAGTCCCCTTTTTCGTCCACTGCTGTAAATGTAAAGTATTTTTAGTAATAATAAATAATAATTATAATTTATTTCAGAAATAATCCATAGTACAATATAAAAATACATTACTTAATACAGCATCAGTATTATACAGTCAATTTGATGAATATCAGTCCACTTCTATGGAATGGGTCCATGAATTTCTAACACCGCGGAAAGTACGGTGCTCACCGATCTGTTCTTTCTACCCTTTGTCGCATTAGAATTGTGTATGTGTATGAAGGATGTATGGATCCAAAACGCCACACTGGCTAAACGGGATGGCGAGTCCATTCTTTTAGAGGTGGTATAGTTCCTCCGGCTTTGTGGTAGCGGCTTTGTTATCCTTTAGTAACCTTTTACGACGCTAACGGTAAAAAATGGAGTGGTGCAATTCTAAAAGCAGCCGACGACACCACACGGCTGAATTTAATTGTTTTAATATACAAACCTTAGTTTAATTATAATTTAAGTTATATAAATTTAAGTTTAATTATTATATAAGTTTAATTAGAATTTAATTATAATTTTAGTGTTAAAGTTGAGCGTCTCTATCAAAGAACCTTTAAACAAAAATATATTTTCATACAAAATGGATTTAAGTCTACTGGGAGGTTTGTTTGTTTTACAGATCAAAATCCACTTATCTCACAAACTATGAAAGTCTGCATTTTCGTAAACAATAGGGGCGTTCATATAGTAAATAACAGACAGTCTGCAGAATAATTTCGCCAAAGTTTAGGAAGTTTTTTTAAAAAATCTACCTATTACAGAGATGACGGTTTTCGAATTTAGGAAAAATTTTACCATTCTCGGCTAAAGGAGACCAGCGGAATTCCAAACAACAATCACTTTTGAAATTAATATATATCTACATATGTATTATATAGCTATACATATAATTAGTAGTAATAATAAAACGTTTATTGACATTGAGTTAATTTTTAAAAAAATCTTTAGAACCTAAAGAACCCATAACAGTAGTTTTTTAGAATTTTTGTCTATATGTTTGTTTGAGCATCACGTAAAAACTACTGAACGGATTTTGATCGGGTTTTCATTAATATATAGCTATATTTACGGTAAGAAAACTGGTGTTTATGTCACCTTCATATGACACAAGGAAGTTGAGTTATAGAGGAAAATATAAAAATGTCTTTTAATAGCTCAAACTATCTCAATTCAAAAATAACTCATAAATCATTAATAATTCAATAGTCATAAAAATAACTCATTTAATAACTCAAAACAACTGGATGGATTTTAACGAGGATTTAATCGTCGTGTAGCTCAGTATCCAATCTAACAACGACGCCAGTATATTATTCTTAAATGTATTATAACAAGGGTAGTCTGAAAAAAATCCGTTGAAATATTTATTGTACCTTAGTGCAAAAATACGTTTTGTATAGCTTATTGTCCGAAATGAAACTAGAGTATGTCGCATCTCGCTACGACATAAAGCTGAGCAAGTACAGAAAAATAAATGTAAATATGTAAATAGTAATTATTATTGTAAATATTTGAATTATTATTTTTGTATAACGGAATGACGTCGCGAAGGTCTCTATACATACATGTATATTAAGTTTGAAATCAGTTTAGTATTAATAATTTAAATAAAATAACTTTTTCTAATGGCACTATTTATTTATTAATGATAATACTCGCTAATAGATGGCTCTGCTGGTGCATCGTAGTAATAATTGAAATTCGAAAAAAAACATATATTTAATTATATATGCGTAGGTTCGCTCCTCTGAGTGTTAGAAAGAGCAGGAAAAGTTCAATTAAATGATAGTCAAACGCTTTGTTATAGTTCAACATAGTTTTCCCGTTGTCAATCGATTCCTCGGATAGTAATAAAAACAAACAAACCGACTTTCCCGTTTATAAGATTACCTACTAAGGATGGTTCACAACCCTTTGCATCAATATTCCAACTCCGTTCAAGTGTAATCAAAACATATGTCGTTACACACAGCCGTTTTTATGGATAAAGCCTTTAGACTTGCCTTTCGATAATACGATTTACATTATCCCTAAGGACCGATGGAGTAGAAATAGAAAAGAGCTCGTAGAAGAGACATGATAATGTTAAATACTTTTCTTTTTATTGCATAACTAGCGACCCGCCCTCACTTCGCTTCGGTTTATTAAATTTAAAACAATCGGAATAAGATATTTTGCTGCGGTAAAATGGAGCCTATATTTTAAGTTAGACCTCTAGCAATACATCGGTGAAAACTGCATTCAATTCCATGCAGTAATTTTTGCGTGATGCGTGTACAAACATACAGACAGACAGACAATATTTCTAAAAACTGTTGTTTTGGCTTCCGTTGCTCTAATAAAGACCCCCCTATTAGTTTTTTTTTCAATATCTATAACGTACAGACATCGGCCTGTTACAATTTTATTATATGTATAGATAATAGGTACCCTCCGTGAAGTTTATTGATAAGAAAATCTCAAGCATTTTTTGCATTAAATATGATTTAGCTAAATTTCTAAATACAAAGCGCATTTATTTTTCCTTTTTTACACGAAACTTCATATCAGGTAATTCCGAATCCTTGGTTCCGATCTTCCGGAATAATCTAATAAATCCTGTATATTTAATTGTGTCATTAATCAAAACCAGAAATTAAGTAGATATAGTATTGTATTAAGTAGATATAGTATTGTATTAAGTAGATATAGTATTGTATTAACATGTATTAATATTATTATTGCTCAAAACACAATGTATCGATTTTCTTGAATAATCTGAGAAATCCTCTATATTTGTGTCATAAATTATTAGAAGTTAAGTTATTATTGTATTAATATGTATTATTATAAGTTAAAGCGTACATCAATCAATCCATAGATATAAGTATCCACGTCTCCCATCTCTTATTCTCTATAGTTTCGCCAAAAAATATCTCCGCACCACATTCAGTTTCTTTTTATCTCTGTCAATAGCAACTTCGAAATATCGTTGGAATGTCCTTTTTATGTAACAATGTACGCAGCCGAGTTCGCGAGAATGCCCTAAATTTTTCCCCAATGACGAATTTAAGACTGTTTTATCCAAGTCTCGAGAGAATAAAAGTTAAAGGGATGGCCCGCTGTGAATGTTGAAACAGGGGAGGTTTTTTATAGAAGAAATAGCAAACTAATTGGCGGCCAATATAATGGTGTGTGATCTAATGGTTATATCTAATGGTATGCCCATAGACACCAGCAACACTAGGGGGACGTAGGCGCGCTACTGATCCTATAGATTTCAGTTCACGGTTTTCATGAACAGCCCCATGTCATAATTTAGTGGGAAAAGTATCGCAATGTATCAATTAATCATCGGAAAAGGTTTATCACACAATATCGACTAATCATTACTAGCATTCACGTATAGAATAACAATAACGGTCAGTGTCGAATAAAAACAAACGATATCTATTTGCCACGCATTTACTCTATCGCGATAGAATTACAATCGATGAAAGCAAACGTGACTGCTTAGTACGTGATCTTTGCGTATTAGAAATGGATACGGTGATACCTACGTGTTGAAAACAAATGGGCCTAGAGACGAATACTAGAATACTAAATGAAATTGTATCGTAGGGGTGTTGTCAATAACTCAAGGTCAAGGTGTGACTGACGTAACCTTAACCAGCAATCGTCCACTGCTGGACATTGGCCTCCTCATGCACATCATGTGCTGCACGAACGATGTATGGCCTTAAACGGACAGACAAAAATGTTTTGGGCTCTGTGTACAACAAATTAGGTAGTATTCAAAAAAGGTTTATTGAAGATCCTTACACCTAGAAAAACAAACATAATAGAGAACTACACAAAACGTAACCATTGCGTGATGTACGGTCTCGAAACAGAGCCATCTGTTTGCGTTCTCGGTTACAACAATAATATCAATCGATGGTCGAACACTCTTTGCCACTCATACTTTACTAACTAACACCACTATACTAGAAATACTATATTTATACTAAAAACACGGTTTTGCTACGATTTTATTTTTATAAAAGATTAGAAGATACAACAACGGCATACAGTATATAATTCCATAATAATTTCTATAAACATATCTATTAATCTTTCAACAACAGTTATGACGGTATGATTCCTGTGATTTAGAGGTGCAGTGTCGACTAGTCACAGTGAAAACTGCCATAAGACTCAAAATCCTAACTAATGGTGGATATAAAGGCAGATACATGCTCCTCTAGCAAGTCTCATCGAACATAATTACTGGAAGGTATGCTCGATGTTCCGTCCACAGTATAATGTTTGAACTCATTGTACGCCGCGATAAAGGATTATGAATTGTTTAATGAAATAACGGGGTATGAAAATCAGCCATTTATTATTCTTCTTCACGCATATCCTTCCTTCACTACCCAATATGTCGTACTGACTGACATTTTTAACTTAGAACATTCTGCCAAGGTCAAGTCTTCCCCGCAATAAACAATTTCAAAGTCCATAACGCATCCTGACAATATCCAGTCCCGTCGTAGTAAGTCAGAAGTCGTTCACTAAAGTGATAGTAGGTTTACTGACGATTGAAGAGGACTCCTTGGAAGCACACGAAAAACGCAGTCCTATGCTTTTATTTGATTATCAAAAACACCATGCACCAAAAATATTTTGAGGTTTATTAAGTTTATTTTTTTCTCTATTATACCAAAAAACGCCTAATACACATTTTTTTTCAATAACCGAACAAAAAGAAATTCTACTTCACTTTTCGAGTTTCCGCCAAAAAGTTGACTGACTGACATACTGCGCGGGGTGACCATATGCAGTAATTTGCTCTGTTCGAACATGGAGCAAAAATTGTTTTAATCTTGTTGGCATTGAATTTATTGGTCGATATCGAGCATATTTAAGTGGTCTACTCGATCGATCTTGCTCTAATGAACCCAAATACGTTGAGCGTGTACTTACGTCTACCAAATACCAATACCAAATACCATGTACCAAATACGTGGAGACTTATTTGTACCAAATACGTTGTCTACGTGTACTTACATTAGTATTCGAATAAATTCTAAAGCAACGTGAAAACGTCACTGTGTTTCTGTTTACTGCAAAACTATGTCGATACTCGATTGAAATATAGACATAGTTATCGTCCTAAAGAAGTTGTTTATTGGCTTTTTCGAACCTTTAATTTAGTTTTGTCTGCGACCATTTCTTAGATTTATTGCGAGGTCCTTTGCGAGAACGATTTATTTCCTGTTTCTCCTTTCTTCATTTACTATTTGATCTTCTATTGAATACTTTTTCGCACACTTGGATAAAAACTACTGCTGGACTATATCCAACAGTAGTAGCTATATCCAGAGACAGCATTAGAGGAGCACTAGTAATCCTCTCCCAAGGACCACCGCCATAGACGGTCTTCAGCTCTTCTCATCTTCTTCACTACCGGCGACTTTCTTGAAGTCGCCAATCCATCTGGCCGGAAGGCGACACACGTCCAAGAACATACAATCGAAATAGAAATCGAATTATTTCGTAGATTCGCTGTCGCAGAAACGGGGCCCTGACCTACATTCTGTATAACTTTAATGGAATATTACTTAGTTGGCAACTTTATAGATTCCTACATTTCCTTTGCTTACTCTCCTACTTTTACATGTCATACAACAATCTCTAAAATCTTAAACAAGCTGCTGATTAGATATTTTCACTGATAAACCTCAAGGTTATAGTATTAAGGGTATTTCTCACCACCTCTTTATAAAGTAACTGTTAACAATCGGATAGATAAATTATCTGCCAATTAAATCCAGCTGATACTGACTTTCTAATAAAGTATAACTGACTTTCTGATACCTTCTGATAAAGTATCAGGAGGTCGTGAGAAACTAGTGAAATCTGAATAATTATTTTTAAATTGGATGTTCTTTAAAATCGGATGTTAAGCTTGTTTCTATTTAAACAGAATGTTGAAACAACGAAATTTTAAATTGAAAAATCTTAAACTAAGACAAAGTTTCGGGTCATAATCCAAGACACAGGTCAAACACAATGTTTTTCTTCACCGCCTAGTTAGTGATAATTTTGAAAATCCATGCTTAAGTAAAGTTTTTGCCGACCTCACGAATTAGAGACGAGACTAGATACCCGACAAGAATAGGATTGTGAATACTTGTAGTATGTACTAATAGACCAAACGGATGTATAGATAAGTATTTTACTTGTAACATTGAGACTCATTTACACAAAGAGAGTTTCTCGAGCATCGGTCAAAAGATAGTAGAAACAACTGTTATCATCATCTTAACTTTGTCCCTGTTATCATCGAGTTTTTATCAACATGTGAACAGTTGTAGGTGAAAATTGTATGTTTGTTTGGTCGCATACGAGAATTGTATACAATATTCTCGCCTGAACCGTTCGAGAAACACTCCTTGTGTAAATGAGCCTGTATTCAATAAGTGAATTGAGGCCAATCATCATTGATGTTGTAGTTTCAGTTTTAATTCTCATTTTTATAAGACACAATAATGAGGTGTTTGGACCAGGCCACCCTTGAATATAATCTTACACCAATAATTGGGTTACATTAAGAGTTTTAAAAATTGAAATTATCCAACTAAAAACTTGAAACTGCTGGAAATATTTCATACTTCCTGCTTTGAAAAAATAGAAGAGTAGGGAATTAAAAAAAAAATACCTTGTTTGTTTGTTTCTCATGTACATGAGAAAAAAAAGATACAAAGTTTGAAATTCAAGTTTCCAGACAACGATTTATTTTTAGAAAGGGGATTAGGAATGAAAGATGGACCATGTAAAAAGTTGGAAACTTTTGTAATATGGAAGTTTCAGTTGCTAATGGTGAATTCAATGGACTCGGGGTTGTTCGCATTTACATTGTGACTGATCAACTTAAATTAGGTTTTGGTATACTCACTTTTCGCACTCAGTTCTTTCACGTTGAATTCAACTTAGTGTATCTTAAACTATATTTAGCCTAATTCTGTAATACCATGGACTAACTTGAAAAGAGTTACTCTATTGAAAGAATTAAGAGTAGGGGATTGCACGATGCAATCCCCGAGCCGCTAGGTGCCCTCTACTGGTCTCGTTACCCCTCTCTCACAGAAAACTACCTTGAAATTTACAGCATTTCCCACATTATCTTATTTCCCCAAATGTACGTACGTGTTTCTGTAGTAAGTGAGATATGCTAGAGCCTATTCCCAAATACGTATTTTTTCCATTTTCTCAACCATTTTTGCAAATAGGTATATTTCTAAATCTCCAAAGCTCATTCAGGGGCAATTCTAACGTTTGTCATTCTGGAGTGATTTTGGCATACCACCAGAAGGACTGTATGCTCGTCTGCTGCCTTCCTTTATATAAAAAAATGAGGGCTCGTATCTTGATGTGGTTAAAATAAGTGAAACACCGTGTCGTTGATAAACATTTATTAATATAATTTTATCATTTTCCATATTCCAATATTAGTAATAATACAATTATTATATCCCACGACCAGGAACGTACAATATAGAAGCTACGTACAGAGAATCTACTAGGCTGCAATACCATATACCCCCTGTCCGAGAGTCGCGTAAAGTACATTAAAGATTCGTTTTAATCGATAATATTATTGTGACACATCAATTAATCTAGGTTGCCAATCGCAAATACAAATGGCGTTGTTTTACATAAAGGCTTATAATAGCGTCTTTCACCAAGTTTTCTTTATCGTTAGTCTCTTAAATGACTAGAACATTTATGTCGAAAGTTACATTTATATTTTTTACTATGCTGTAGTGTCCACTACTTTCTATAGACATAAGTTTACCACCAATTTTAGCAACTACTGCTTTATTCATCTACTTTTAGCTTATGTACTTAACTCTACATACATACATTGCAATAGAAATTGAACTGCCACCAGGCCAACGGGTCGCTTGGTCAAAATTAAAATTGGCAACTAAAACAGACTGGCCAAGAACGCGTCACCTGAGGCAGTTACATGAGATCTGATTGGTCGAGTATAGCGTCAAGGCGTACTGATTGGGCAATAAGGCTGGGTGATTGCCCAACCACGTAAGCGGACACTCGACTTAATCAGATGAAGATAAACTGAAATGAGAATTTAAAAAGAAACATCAGAATTGGAATTTTGAAAACAATAAATTCTAAATTTTGTAAAAAAGGTCCAAAAATATTTTGTGAACTAAAATTTAGGTCCCTGTGTTCGATTCAAATCTCTAATTGATATTTCTATAGACTATAATCGAGAGACTATTATACAGATCAAAGAGAAGCTATAGAAAATGAACGCAAGAACGCAACGGGTCCGTTGTTAAACGCAATGGTTGTCGCATCCGATGGAGCGGCGGTCAAGTCGGCTGGTTGGAGTTGGTCGCCGCTTCAGGGGAGCCCGCAGGAGCTGTAATTCACCCCCATTTCTGGAAGAGGCCCATACGCTGACAGCGGCAATTGGACCCCCAGAGGTTGCAGCGGCAAGAGGAGGAGTGGCAGCAGTCCCCTGGACGGTGGTCGCAGTTCCCGCCTCGCCGGACACAGGCACGCCTGAAAACGTAGATCAGCGACGAACGTCTGAAACCATATCATTAAATGCTACCCTAAGTTTGTGCTTGGGTTTAGATTTGTGCAAGGTGCATGCAATGGTTGTATGGGATATGAATGGTAATGAGGAATTAGTAGTAGTAGTAGTAGTAGTAGGTAGTAGTAGTAGTAGTAGTAGTAGTAGTAGTAGTAGATATTACAACATTACATATTATTACAACTAAGCTTATTTTTAAGTAATTTAACTTTCGCTTACAAAAAAGGATTTGTTATGAAATTAGACAACTTTCAAACTTAATTAAAAACAGCTTTTCAGTAAACGAGTAAAAAATACTGCGGGAAATATTAATTAATGTTCTTTGCTCGATTTTAATATTCCAAAAACTTTGTTTTTTTCACATTTATTATCTATAGGCTCGCCATGTTTTTAAATTGACGCAGCTGCTGTGCTAGATACGAAAATATTTCGCTTCAGTGGAATCTACAAATGTGACTATTAATATATTCTATATAAATGTTAAGTACGGACTATTCATATGGAAATCTTGTATCAGGCATCGTTGTCGTGCATTCGAGTACCGTGCAGTATTAAGTAACGAGTAATGTGTGAGCACACATAGATTTAGTGAATACAATATGGAGACGAAAGTAAAATCTTTTTTTTAAATTTATTTTAGCACGATTGGTAAGATAAATTGGTTATTAGACAAAAACTGACAATTAATTGGTATATTTAATTATAAATTATGAAGTATATTGTAATATTTTTTGACAACATATGATATATTGCATTGGATAGATTGCACGCCCTTTAAGACACAATATCATGTATTTAACTTTACATCTCAATTTCAAACAATTGATATAATTTGAAAATGAAATCGTTCATTTCTATGAAAAGTTTGATAGATACGAAAATAACACTTTCAAAGCCCTGAACGAACTGTCACGAAAGAATTCCTATAAAATTTTCCTTCAGAAAGTTATCAACTTGTATTGATTTACAGCTAATTATTGCTAAACCGTACAAAATTTTATTGGAGTATTTCACAACTCCGTATTCGCATTAGTTTGTACAGAACTTAAAACCAACATTTTTTAAGGGTTTTTTTTTGTCTTTTCATATATGGCTATGGTGCAATTAGCACATTGTGCCAGTGTCAAGTTTTCGTCGTAACAATTTTAAAGTCTAAAACGTATCCTGTCAATGTTCAGTCTCGTAGAATAAGTCAGGAGTTGGTTAGTAAATTGATAGTAGGTTTACCGAGGACAGAAGAGGACTCATCGGAAGCACACGAAAAACGTACTCCTATTTGATTGTTACAAACATTGCGCACAAATAACACTTTGAAGTTTAATAAACTATCACTATTATACCACAAAACGCACAGTACACAATTTTTATAACAATCAAACACTTTTTAACTCAACTTCACTTCACTTCTCGACTTCCCACCAAAAAGTCCTTTTTAAGACTTGTATTTAAACTAGCAGCAGAAATTACTGAATGAACACCAAATCATGATCAACAAAACCAACTATTTTTGTATAATTGAATATTTTTCTGTTGCTCGTTTAATTACTTCTCTTTCTTTAACAAACTAATTATACAAAATTAAACCCTATGTTAACGTTTTAACATGAAAATACACTCACTTTCCTACATCCTGCAGCATCTGCAAGTTGTCCGGGTCTTCCCCGTATTCGGGTAAATTGATTTCGACGTCTTCGTCTCCTGCGGGCAAAGTTTATTTTGTAGCGGAAATTCTCTTGATTTCTTAGTAAGGGTTTTGAAGTACTTACTTACATTTCTTTTGATTTTATGTAAAGAAAATAATTTACTGTTTAAAGTAGAAACTAACTTTCAAGCATGCAATTTGTATTAAACATACATCAGCTTTGTAGCAACTAATTTTATTCATTTTAGGATGACCATTTAAACAATAGTGTACTCGACTTATTCTAAAATTGATGTTTCACGTCTTATTTGAGAATTAGAAAAGAAAATAAAACCTTATTAGAATGAATTCTCTAAATACAGTTATGACGTAGTAGGAAGGACCTATTGCAAACTCTGTCATTCTTGTGTGACACTACTGAACAATGACGTCATTATTTTATATGCTGTCCTTTTCTAACTTATAACTTTATCTTGGTTATTTTTCAAAATATTTTAATCTTCATTTCAGGGCTTTATTTCTACTGTCATAAATTCAATGGTGTAATTTAATTGCATATTTTTTAAATATATTCCTCAATAGTGAAGTACCCCATTTTCACATATATACTTATAGGTTTACTTATGTTGTTTATACCCCTATCACACATCCCTTACCAAGCTTTTTCCAAAGTCTGATTCCAAAATCCCAAGTAGGCGACGCACTTGTACACAGAACGCTCTTAACATCAGACCAACTATCTAACACATTATTTCCACAAACAAGTGATTTGATATCTTCATTTTCAGTGCTTTCATCTCACGAAGACGGATTACGCTTAGTAGGATGTACTCGTACATGTACATGGTTTTAATCTGCTCATTCTTACTGTATAAGCTTTTAATGTCCCATTGCAGGGCACAGACCTCCCCTAGTGCTCCTAGCCACGGGGGGTTTCGGACCGCAATCCACAATGCGGATTGGTGGATTTCTCAAGCATGCCGGTTCCCTTACGATGTTTTTTTCCTCACCCCTGAACTATTGACAATTTTATAAAAATCCGTTAGGATCACACGAATGTGAGTCGAGTATAGATACCCCTAGGCTATCTGTTTGTTCATTCTTACCGGGGTCAATGTACGAGGCGTGCGTCCACTCGGCTGCGAGGAGGACGGCCGCTAGCGCCAGCAGTAGGGCGCTGGCGCGCGGCATGCTGCCCACGCACCAACCGCTGCTTGCCTGTAACACAATGTGACACCTTTTTATGACTACAGCACAAAGAAGGAGAGGAGTCGAGTCTAAGTTTTCATGGTTTCAATAACTGATAAGCTATCCACCACCTGCCTCCACAAAATTCTTGAGTACTTCATTCACATTGCCAGAAAGGGAAACACCAATTTGGAGAGACTCATAGTGAGTGCCGCGCGGTTTTAGAATAGCACCGACCGGGGGTGTCGTAAATATGTCGCTTTGTTTATGGCCATACATACCCCATGCACTATGTGCATGAGAAGGCCCATGTCCAGCAGTGGATACTGAAAGGGCTGGTGATAAGGTAGAAGGAAAGAGACCTCGATGACGTAGCCCGATGCATTGCTCTAACAAGATCCGCACTGTCTATTACACCAATATCCACGACGCGCGACGCCATGAATAACGCCAAGGAAACATATGGCACAACACCGTCCGAGACCAGGAGACCAGGACAACAGGAGCAGGAGGAAGATAATCGCTAAGGTCAATAGAATAAGGGATTTTTGTGGCGGATGAGCAGACAGTTCGCCTGACCTTATTATCAGATATTAGTATTCTGAAATTAGTATCCACTGAAGCGGTGATCGCTTAAGTGGTCATGAATATCTACGATCATGCCAACCAGCGTCGTAGCTACTTAGGGGCTGGTGGCAGGGGCGACTGCCAGGGCCCCAGAACCCAGGGGGCGCAAATTTCGACTCTCTTTCCTAGCAACCCTATCAAAAATACCTAGTCAAAAATACCATATAATCTACACACAATATAAAACTAGGGATACCGAGGCATATAGGAATTCTATGTTTGTAATTTTTGAATTTTAAAGAAATATTTTGTGGGGTGGCGTATTTAAGTTTAAACGCGTACGCCTATACAATAATATACAGCACAGGTATTTGACAAAATGGCTCCAGAAAAAACTAGAAGTGTTTTTTTTAATTTCAGTCCTTTCAGTTTAGGGCGCAAAATTCCATCTTGCCCGGGGCGCTCATGACCCTGGCTGCGACACTGATGCCAACATCAATAAAAATGATTGACGTTGGAATGTTTAGGAATTTTTAGGAGTTTTGAATTCCGAATTTAGAAAAGTATTTAGAAGAGATGGAAAGTAGTTAGACAATACAATGGGATGCGATATCTGATGGGATGGAATGGAATTTGGTTAGATGAAGTGTCGAAGTTATTCTTGACCTTCTTTGCTGTATAGAAAACTAGTTCGAAACAAAATCAACAAATTATCAAGTAACCAAAAAGATGAAATCCAGCAAATCGCACTTCTTTTCAATCACTATTCTAATAATGCAGTTCTGAAACGATAATACAATATAATACAAACGAGATACAATACAAAACGTCAAGCGGTGCTACTAATTCCTACTTCCTACAACAATTATGAAATTTTACTCAACATGAGTTTGTTCATTTCCTATATACATTTACAAAGTCTTCTTACTCTTTATTCGGGTTACTCTAGAGTAGTCTAGAGTGACCACTCTTTGAGAATAATCTCACTAATGCAATAATTTCTTCTTTTGTTGAAGTTACAATTGAAGTTTCATGCCACTATAGTGGAATGTTATACAAACGTGAGAAAGAACAACAAAATTATCTTTTACTGTGTAATTTCTGACATGTCGATAAAATCTAACTGGGTACTTGTTGGATTTTACAGACATGAAAAAGTTTGTAAAAACGATTGGGAAACACTGCATTGAATTATTAATTAATAGTGGTTTATTTATTCATCCTTGGCACAGTAATCTCATGTTTTTTTTTTTTGTGTCGGTCGGTCTCAAGTCGGTTTGTGTATCTGATTGTTGATGTGACTGACAGACAGGTGACTGTCTGATTTCTGAATAAATATAATTAAAAAAGAAAAAAATATCAAGTTTAATTAAATGGATTCAGAGAACGGAACGATTTAACAAATTATCTCATTCCTGTCCAATTACTATTCAAATTAATTTATTGTACACACTATTAGCTGAATACTTTATCTATATAAATTAAAATGTAAACGTTCGTTTTTCAAAATCTTAAAAGTCCGAAAGATTTTTACCGATTGCTTTGAAATTTTGACACAGCGTTGCAATTGAAAACGTGCTTGTTTTTATATAATTATCACAGGGTAAAACATACTTTTTACCCAAAAACAGGTAGAAACAGGGTAAGCGCCATCTGTTGGGCAGCCACAGCAACGCGTGGCCTGGCACAGCGAGTAGTGTTGTAAAATATTGTAATTTAATATAAACAGAGTTTCAATAAAATCTTTTGTAAAGATCTACCGACTCCAGTCATAATAGAACAGTCCTAATAATAGTAATTTAACAGCTAGTAATTTAATTAACAAGCACCTGAATCGTATCACAAGTTTACTAACTACTCAAAAATAGGACTTCAGAGGGTAATAACTTCTAGATGTATGGCTTGGCAGGCTACGTACTCCTACAAAGCAATTTCGTTTAACACAACTTCCAATCTCGTAAACTCTCTAGGTAAACTATTCATTAAAGGGGTACAGTCAGCTGCTAATCAAATTCAAATTATGTACTTGAAAATGTGGTATTATTTCATATTTATTTCTGTATTATTTTATTTCTATCCAGTTGCATCTAAAATGTGTTTAAAAACTATATTTAGTATTATAAAAATGTGAGCGAAACTCTAAAATCTAACAAAAGACTATATCAGGTAGTGTTTATATAATTTTATAAACTAGAAAATGAGTATCTTAAATTGTGACTGTATTCTGTTTATTCTCCACAATATAGAAATAAAATAAAACATTGAACAAAACCACGTTACCAGGCTTGTGTCTGAGTCTAGTGAGACTAAGTCTGAGTCTAAGCAATATCCTAACAGGTCTTTTTATCAATTTTGTAATCAGTTCAGTTCCGTTTTCATATGCATCTTTGTAGGCTTCTGGCGTTCTGATTAGATCATCTGTACCTTCTGTAGATTGCTCTTTTCAGCTGCCCCATATCAAAACCCAGTAAGGAACAAATTTAGAAAAAAATGATTTTGTCCAAATTTGATTTACAAAGCCAGGCTCCAAACAATGCAAAGACACGCATTTCGTAAAAAATAATATTATTATATTTTTCATATTTATGAAGATATGAATATCTAGAAAATTAGTTGGTGTATCTCTTGATGCTCGTAAATCTAAATTAGAGGGGGGGGGGGAGTGCACGCTGCAATCCAACAGCCGCTGGGCGCGCTCGACTAGCCACGTTACCCCTTTCTCACAGAAGACTACCTTGAAATGTACTGCATTTCCAACTTTATCGTATTTCCCCAATGTACGTACGTGTTTCGGTAGTGAGTGAGATGCGCCAGAGCCCATTCCCATCCCATCCTATCCCTCCCCATTTTCCCAACCCTTTCTCCAAATTCATTCCTATATCTCCAAAGGTAGGCAGCGCATCCGGGGGCGTGCCAACATTTGTCACTTTGGACTAATGTTGGCATGTATTCCGGATGTCTATGGGCGACAGTATCCACTTACCATCAGTTGGACTGTATGCTCGTCTGCCGCCTTCGTACATAAAAAAAAAAAAAATCACCAAAAATCCTAAAAATCATGTAATAACTATAATATTTTGGGCGATATATCTAATTGAGTGTAATAAATTATGACTTTTTATTTTAACTTCGTGTGTTTTTGCTTGACTGTTTGAATGTTTTTGGGCTCACCTGTAAAATTTGTTAGAAAATACTCGCTAGGTTTTGATATGAGACAGCTGTTCTGTAGATTTGTATATTCTGTACTAGTGTTACGTCTAATATGTTGTCGAGTATACGACAACAACGGACGCCATTTATACAATCATAAAACCCAGAAAAACAGCTTGAATACCCCAGGCTTTTGTGACTGAAACCTAGACATTTCTTTCAAATATATCGAAGGCTCCAGCATACCAAACGATATGCCAAAAATTGTACTTTACATGAGAACCCATTCAAGTTTGAAATAAATATTTGAAACAAATATTTATAACAAATAAAAGAACATTCTCGATATGTGTCATCAATCCAGAATGTTCACATCCACTTAATAATGTAATTTAACTATATCGTTATGTAATGTGGTACTAATGTAATTATAATCCTTAATTGTCGGTCTGTTCGTTTGTATACTTAAACTCAACGTTTAAAATGTACCTACTTTATATTTCATCTAATCAAAAATACAATCATAAAACCAAACGTATGCAAACGTTACTATTTAAAAATGACGTATCGGTGCGAGCACTGAATAGTTTTAACGACAGTTAGCTGTCGGAAGTACTGAAGTTAACCAGCGAAACATCTTTGTTCAAATTACACCTTTATGTCGACGCAGCAAGATTCATTATTCGATTGCTATGTTAGCTTCTGTACAGTTGGCAGCAATCAAATCGCAATTACTCGTTTCCTCTGGAATCGACTTTCAATCTCAAATTTCACGCCTCGTGAGTGTATCGGATCAAATAAGTAATCAAAGTTGTCCGAGCTTTGCGACGAAACTTGTGTGAAGAGATTGAAGATCCAAGTTTGATTGTTGCCCACACAATGACAATGTGGTTTCAACATAAGTATGTATTTTTACCTCTTTATTATATTAGTATAGATATATGTTATATGGGTTTTGTCTGTAGTGAATGATAGGATAAAGTCAATTTTGTTTTGCCTTAACTCATATGAAAATCATCTCAATACTCCACCGATGGCGTATAAGTCGATTTGCTCGTAAGTCTACATTTTCAAGTATTCCACTAGTCCTTTGAATCTTTTAAATTATTATCACACTTATCGCTGTATACAATACTTGTCGACATACATATCCCACGCCATGACACACCCTGACAAACACGAAGGGGACGAAAGTGGATAACCGGTAGTTAATAGAACACGAGAACTTTTGTCCCCGCAGGGTGTAACTTTAGTCGAACTTCATCATAATTTCCTTCGCGATTGATGTATTGGATGTAATTCCCGAAATTTTGTTATATCTTCACTTGGCGCAAACGCGGTGGACACAGCAATGAAACTTACAAGAGGGATGATTACTCGTAATTCTGATAAGTTACAGAAAGTTTTTTAATAAGTATACCTACTGGAATATTACATACATATTTATATACCTAATGTTACTTACATACTAGAAATTATTTCGAATCTAGAATCGATCAAGACCGCTATATAAATTTATTCATATTTATTTCGATCAAGACCGCAGGCAATGTCATTTGTATAAATGACATTTATACAGTAGTGCCGTTATAAGAACGGTGATACCCAAGGGTGATAGATAGCTCGTATATACTCGACTCACAATCGTGTGATCGTGAGTTCAAATCCTCTTTACTTAAGTAAGATTTTTTTTAAATGTCACTAGCTCGGCGCTGAAGGAAAACATCGCGAGAAAATAGACATGCTTCATACATACATATAAAAAAAATCTGAAACATGTGATCCACTTATCTGCATTGGGCCCGCGTGGTGAAATACGGCCCGACCCCCCTCTCTGTGATTTACTAGGGGAGGACACATCCCTACCCTAGTAAATCTCTGAGGGTTTTACTAGGGGCGACATGGAACCTGCAGTGGGACGTTATAGGCTGGTACAAGAATAGTACAAGAAAAGCATAAGAATAGTAAATTACAAATAATAAAAAATAATACATTTTTTTATTATTCTTATAAGCCAGCATCGATCCACGCCCCGTATCATCACGAGGTCGCATCTAGACATACAGTCTGTATTAGCTTCTGTGTATACATATTAATCGATAAATAATCGAGGCGGATTTCACGAGTTCCTAATCAAAAAGTGATTTATCGCCGCCTGCCACGAGCACTCGTGGCAAATATAATATAGAGTCTTGTGGCACCACAAAACGGTTTCAGATCGTTAATTCATTGCCATGTTGGGAAGGTATTATTAACTAGACTAGAGATTTATTAATTGGCTTAACGATCCAAGACGTCGGCATAAGAAAAGCCATTACCATTTATTTGCGACCAGCTTCTGTTCGCGGTTTCGTCAGCTTAAAAACTGATATCGAAAATATCGTGTTGGAAAACATTTTCTTTTACATTCTAGTTTTCTTTACATTTCTCTTCTCATTTACTATTAGCTTTTGGTGAAATTTCAGTCTATTAGTTAATTATTTTAGTTATAATAACCATTAACCTTAAAAGCTCACATTAAAAAACCTTTTACAAAGTCCAAAAATAGTTTGTAGTTGTATCAATGGTTTGTTAACCAGAAGAAAATATAAATTCAAACCGAGAAGTTTTTTAAAACCATTGTAATATTTAATTATGTTGATAGTGCAATGATAAACAGCATTTATCTGTATTTTTTTCAGAATAAATAAACGGTCAGAATCAGATTAAAGATTAAGCTGTGAATGGGATTTTGCAAGGTCGGCGGCGCACCCGCATGCCCCCTGTGTTGCAGGTGTCCATGGGCGGCTGTAACACTTATCATCACTTGGGACCGCTTGCCCACTTCTATATACATAAAAAAAAGATAACTTTGGTATTTATAATAAAAATTTTGTCTGAAATAAGTTGTCGTTATGAATAAAGATTTTCAGGTTTTTAAAAAAAAAAAAAACTATAAAGTATCAAATAACATCAGGTTTGTTTAAACCGCGCTCGTATTCCCATTTGATAAATTACCGCCTACACCACATCGTAAATAACAGTAAAATTTAATTTCGCACGTAAATATACTTTGGTAGGGGATGTTCATTTGTAGAGTAGAATTAGTTTCATGTTTCATCTGCTAGTGGCAGATTTATGACCCGGCAACGTTAAAATTTATATGCCTTAGGGTCCATTCACAAAGCTTTATTGGTCATAATTATTATTTATTAATTCTACGATTGGCTTTTCGCCAATCCAATTTCGTTTGATTGTGTGTATATGAAGAATATTTGTGTTGCTTTCTTTATAGTAAATATGGGTTTTTACCCGACTTCAAAAAGGGAGGAGGTTCTATATTCAACGCATGTTTTTTTTTATGTATGTTCATCGATTTCTCGAAAACTGCTTAACCGATTTGAATCGTTTGACCTGTATTCTATTAAGCTAGTTTCCGAGATGGTCCCACGTATGTTTTTATGATGTGACCACATATCGTTTATCAGAAAAATCGGGAAAAAACATGTTTTTATTTCTAATACATTCCCTATTCGTATTTGATTTCATGCGAACTGCACTTTTAGTTGATCTACCCATGACGAAAATAAACTTGACTAATAATTTTAATATATTGCTATATTGAAATAGAGAATCGCTACTATGCCTACACTAAAAATGGACACTACACAAATTATAAAAAAATCAAACCGACTTCAATAGATAGAGGCATAAAGGCACTAATATATGTGATAAAGGCACTAAAAAGTGAAAAACAACTCCATAACGCAGATTCACAGTTGTTACGAACACACACACACACACCAAGTATTAAACATAAACAATAATAGGTGCTTGTGATGTACAAATTAATTATCTACATATCTAGCATATTTTTTGGAGAAGGTGCCTCCAAAAATTTGAACAGCGTTTTGAATTGAAAGATACAGTGGGAAATGCAGAATATTTCAAGGTAATCTTCTGTGAGAGAGGGGTAACGTGGCCGGTCGAGCGCGCCCCACAGCTGTTGGATTGCAGCGTGCACTCTCCCCCTCCCAAAATTATACTAGTATTATGTATAGATACGATTATGATAAACCAAGCTTTAAAGTGTCAAATACGTAGTAGTCAGTTCCGTATATCTCAATAAGCCTTGGTTTAGCCAAAGTTGGTCTACAGACCCACGTATAGGTACTCACAGTTAAGATTTAGGTTTTTAATCTATCCACTTCAATATTTTCTATTAAGTATACAAAAATGCTTTTGTATTAAATCAACTCTGAAAATAAGACTTTCGCTTTACAAATTATTAGTTAGGGAAATAAACATTAGTATAAAAAATAGATACTTAAAATTTTGTTGTGTGTCCACGAGTATTTGTCCACGACACACATGTCGATGTGTAAATAGTACTACGTAACATAATATTTGAAGCGTCCTAAGCAAATATTGATGGTGTCTATAAATGTATTGTTTTAGGCCACTCAAATAAAAATTGTATTTACACAATGTTCTAAATTAATAGTTGATAGAGATTTTGATCAAATTAAAACTTGTGATGAAAGAGGAAATTAAAGAAGAAAGATGTTATAGTGTTCATAGGTGTACTGGTAAACAAATAATTGTCAATGCAAAGGGACCTTATTTGTTTTATTTATTGCCAAAATAAAACATTACATAATATGATCTATAATCTACTGAAGCCAGTAAGGCTTGTCTGTAGATAACATTCTACATCCGTTTGTCTAGTGAGAATAAAAAGGTACAGTTTATGTTGAAGCTTCTTAGTGAATAAAACACAAATACCCTACATTACAAAAACAAAAAAGACAAGACATAATTTTAAGCAAAAAAGAGATCTTTGGTTAAATTGTTATGGAAATCCTAGTAGGATATATTTATAATTATATTAAGTGGATTGTTACAAGGTATACACAAACACAGAAAAAATATAATTAACTCACTTGTGGGTAGTTACGATAATTGTTTGCTAAGTAATATACGGGTTGCTCAATTATCCCAGTGATGTCGGTATGGAGTTCCTGATTTTGATTAAGATTTAGTAACTTAAGTTTCTTCGTTTCAAAATTATATTTGTTCAAACATCCCCTGCGTTGCCCAAGAGAGTAGCGCTGCACGCCCCCGCATCCCTACAATCTTGTTTATCGATAGTTCCGATGTACTAAATGAACGAAGACGAAAGTCTTCGCGGAACAGTACGTTCTAGTCCAGCGTAAGGAATGAATTCTTAATAGTAGGTACTTAGTACAAGTCAAGATTAGTTATCACAGCATCTAAAGCTGAAACACGTTAGTATCTATAAGGTTGAATTTAGCTTATCAATGGTACAGAATAACGAACAAGGTGGTCCGTTGCAAATAACTTTCAATAAGGCCTTAATAACTACAAGACCAGCGCTCCACCCATTTGTTAATTAACTTGTTGATAACGAACCCGGGTTTGACCAGTTGCCAGTTCGTTATACACAGATTAGGTTACGTAACACGGGTATTATTATTGTCATACAAGGTTAATGGGGAGTCCACTGGCAATAATAAATATTCTCTGACCTTTTGTAAATTTTTGGGCTAAAAATTGGATAAAGGTATTATAACAATATTAAAAAGGAGTTTTAATATTTTTAAAATGTCAACCCTCACCAAAATACGAAATTATAGAAATTCAACATGGAATTATAAAAAGGTATTATAATAGGGATTATAAAAAATCTAAATTCAACAACGATTCAGTTATGTATTTAATATGAATTTTTAAACTATTTTTTTGGGTCCCACATCTAGTAATTTTTCCATTTTAATGAGTTTTTTTAATTACCTTCAATGATATTCGAAGGATTTCATTATTACTATGATTTTATCATCTTATATAAGCCTATGACGTCCCACTGCAGGATATAGGCCTCCCCTTTGTAAATCACTGGGGGGTGCCGGGCCGTAGTCCACCACGCGGACACAGTGCGATTTGGTTCTAGAGATTTACGCATTTTTTTTAAATTTCTGGAGTATGCGGGTTACCTCATGATGTTTTCCCTAACCGCCAAGCCGGTGACAATTTTTAAAAACCGAAGTGGGCTTTGTTTTTTAACTATTAAAATTCGTCTTGTATCCTGCGGTACTTACTGATAAAATTTGATTTGTAGTGTATTGGGACATGCAAGTTATATTACCTGTTCATACTTTCTGTTATAATAACACGGTGACTATCTGCTTTAGAAATAAAGTAAAATAAAAATAAGCAGAACGTAGTTTTACTAACGTATGTACTTCTTCACCAGTTTGTAAATCTTTAACTGATATAATCTTGAAAGTCAGGACCAGTCTTCTGCCTGGCAACTAGAATTTGGTTATTTTAAGGACAATCTGAGGTCAGATTAAAATTACGAGTTGTCTTATTCTTTCTATTAATTTGATTTGTAGTATCAATATTTCATTTATTTGTAGTAACATGTATACTTTTAATTTAAATGGAAAATCACTCATCAAGTCTCGAGTTTGTAACAGGCGCAATACATTATTTCTCTGAGTATGAAGGAATAAAGAAAAATCCTAATAATTATATTAAGGTATACTTGGTCTATAATTGACCCTGCTGGAGAAGATGTCACTATAAAATAAAATCTGGGAGTGAAATAATGGCGGTTCTTGAAAAAGCAGGAAAATAAAACCCAACATATCCGGGTTTTTTTGGAAATTGGACGGTTTTGGCGAAAATTGAGTTACCTACTTGTTATCTTTGCCGCTTTCACGTTTACTTAACGATTATACAAGTAGATTACATCCCTAGATTGTTATTTACACTCTACTCAAGTTCTAATTCTCAGTCGTTGAGAGTAGTGGCGAAGGACGAACGGTAGCGGGGCGGCGAGTGGCGTGCAGCGTACTTTATCTATGGCTCCTATGGGAGTGGCTTTCTATTCACACTCTCCCACTCCTCAGTGGAGAGTAAGAATGGAAGAGTAAAGACTCATAAAGTTAATATACGGGTAGTGGAACAGAATTAGTAATGTCATAGAACAGAATTAGGTACACGACGTAATAACGCGTGTGAAAGAACCCGTCTCAAAGAGCCAACGCGAGCATCGTGCGCTCCCATTCCGCGATTCGTTCCGAATAACCACAGGTAGGGCCTTTTAAAAGGAGACGTGAAGGGTCGTGATTCCAGCTTGATGAATGATGATGAATTGATACGGAGGCGGTGTGGTGCGTCAAATAGGTCTTGTATTTTGTATATCTCCATTGGACACGGGTTAAATTTGTACGTATGTTCAACGGAAACGTGCGGCGCCGCACGTGGCCGTCGACGACCGCTTAAACAAATTTAAATCCCAATTTAAACTCACAGCGTCTAACAAACTTAAACCATTGTACGTAACAGAATAAAGCCGTGCGGCGCACGAGTATGCAGCTACATGCGGATAGGGGCGTCTCTTTATTTTATCTCACACTGTAAATGTAGAATCGCTTCCACGCACTCCCGTCATTTTGAGCTTGCCGCGCCGCCATCGCTCATCACTTGTCACTTGCTCCGGCCTAATACATTATCTGTATGAAATTTGTAGTCTCTCAAGTTCGTAAACTACACATACACATATTGTTCCGTCGATTCCCTGTTAAAATAATACCGATTTAATTACATTCGCTACACTCAACGGCTCACAGTTTGATACCCTATATCGTCACAGACAAATTGGGTATGTATCACAAATGTCCATAGACGACAGTATCCACTACGGAATATATGAATGTAGATGGAAGTCGCATGTTGTTAATTTTGTATGGAAACCTGGAGTCGCCACACTCACATACTGAAATAACTACAATACATCAATAAAGGCTATTTGGCTATTTGTGTTTTACAATAAAATATCGTTGTAACATAAAGCTTAACATTCACAACCTACTTTATTATGACAACAATACCCTTTATTGTTTTTCGTAAGTCAATTCCGCTTAATTGGGCCACATCTTAAAGAACAGAATTCAAACTACGAGTATGAAGAAAACGTTAATTTACATCGGATATTTGGGACAATATTCCGCTTAATCGGAACAAAAATTTAAGATCGCTATTTTTAATATTTAACTATTTAGAAAATTTTATAACAAAAAAATCTAAACATCCAATTATGAATATGGTCTTTAAGAAATGCAGTGCAAAAGAGCACTTGACGGGCGTGTTATACCGTTGTTTTCAATCCAGTTTAGCTCCAACGCGTATCACCGGGGAATCACACGCGTGATTGCCCGGTTTGGTATTTACAGTTCCATAATAGGAATAGAGTTGGGGATAGCTGTCAGATCGGTTGTAATCGTCGATTATTATCGATTATATTCAATTACACAGACTCAAAAATATTTCTTTGGATAGGTAGGCAATAAAATGAAACAATATACTGCATAGCATTTGTTTCAATGATAGCTAAATCGCACGCCACGAGCAGAATGAACTTCGCTCATAGACACGAGACCAGCCAAGACTTTTTTTTATGGTCGAAGGCGGCAGACAAGTATACAGTCCAGTTGATGGTAAGCGGATACTGTCGCCCATAGACATCCGCAATACATGCCAACATTAGTCCAAAATGATAAATATTGGCACGCCCCCGGATGCGCTGCCTACCTTAGGAGATACGGGAATGGATTTGGAGAAAGGGTTGGGAAAATGGGGAGGGTAGGATGGGAATGGGCTCTGGCACATCTCACTCACTACCTAAACACGTACGTACATTAGGGAAATAAGATAAAGTGAGAAATACACTACATTTCAAGGTAGTCTTCTGTGAGAGAGAGGTAACGTGGCCAGTCGAGCGCGCCCAGCGGCTGTTGGATATCAGCGTGCACTCTCCCTCTACAGAACGGTCCTACAGACTGGACGGTAAAAGAGATTTTTATGAAATCGTTGATCACCAACCACTTTACTAGACCCCTTATATTATTGAACCTAAGGTTTTCATTCCTGTTGATATTTATCCTGTACCACGTAATTGATGACCAGTTTGGTGGAATTTATCAAACATTATACACTACGTGTTCGTATCGTATTGTAGTCTAGAGTGGTAGTTCTTGAGAAGCAATGTATATTTATAATATTTCATTGATTATATTACATTATATTGATTATTATAGATCGTGGGTGGGGAGGGGGGTAATCTGACAAAAAAATAAGGTACGTATACAAAAAATCCTTGAATTAAATTATTAATTTTAAGTTATAATCAAGTGTTACATAGACTACCTAATAACCTACAGTGAGCTGTCGTAAGGTTTTTTACTTTATTTTTTGGGTTTTTAGGGGGGGGGGGGGTCGCAATACTAAAAAGATTGAGAAACTATGGCTTAGGACAAACCATCCTGCAATCGGGTTTGGCCAGTAACATGTGTATAATATTATCCATATAAGGTTTTTTTATGATTACGAAGCTATTGAATAACTTTATAAGCATTTTAGGATAATTCGTTTATTTAAAGTAAAAGAAACGAATTAAAATATACAGTTCTTTCACGTTAAAAGCTTTATGTTAATCAGTGTTAATGTTAGTCTATTATTAATACAACTTTTCCTGTCCGAAACTGTTGAATACTTCGGTAAATTCCCACTCATTATGAGCAAAAAGGGTTGGATCATTTGGGAACCGCTACATTAACGCTATATAAACATTTTTGTGGAAAGCCTTATCTGTTTTCTCTTCCAAAACCAGCTATAACTCTAAAGCGAATAGTCTGATAATAATAATAATATATACTCTTTATTGCTTACAAATGGTCAACATGTGCACATAGCTTCAAATGCCAAAATATTATACAATAGGCGTTCTTATCTTACAAAAAGAAAAAAAAAATTACGTACTCTAAAACGATTAAAATTTACAGATAGAATTACATTCAATATATCGACTATATGAGTAATAAATATAGTATAATACATATTTATAATAATAAACAATGACGCAGGGCTGACTATATTTGTTGGTGGGTGCGTAACGGAGATATATCTGTATATATTTGTACTTTAATTGCACGCGTACAATTAATTACAAAAAAAATAAACTTGCGTCATTATATTAAATCCGGCATTGCCGGAAGGTCTAAAAAAAGAAACTGTGTTGCCAACACAATATTATTTTTATGTTGCAAACAACAACCTAATAATAATTACATAAATTATATAAACATACATATCTAACTACATCTTAATTAAGTAGAAATATGTGATAAGTTAGCTTTTGTAATACTCCATTAGCCCTACTAAGTTTTCCCGAAGAAATAAAATAAGAGTGTTAAAAATAAACTTATTAATCTCTTACTAGAGGTCGTATATGAACACGGGAAACTTATTTCCAGCAGTGGGAGTTGTGTTGGAGAATGAACGCCACAAATAAAGTTATTGTGAACAATAATGCCTAAATGTCGGAGCAAGCCACATTCGGGGTCCGCTAACAACTGAATAGGACCTTAATTAAGGCCGCGTTTGATGGTTTTAACAGTACGCGTATGTGTGTGAACGGAACATAACAGAAGTAGTGTCCTTTGTTTAATTCGATAGCCAAATTGGCATCCATTGTTTGTCGTCATTGTTTGGAAGGGATATATCGAACGACCGTCCAAGGATAGCACTTAAAACTGTGGGTCTAACAATCATTCGAATCGAATAATTATAAAGTTGAGTTTATAGTCTATCTCAGATAGACGATGTCACAACGATATCGTGGTCAGACGATATAAATATATAAATGAAATCTTTCTTTATTGCCAACAGTGTTAGAGTAACGTTTATACCTAATTTATTGGCAATTTGACATTGAATTTACGCTGGTATTCAGCACAGCCCCTTAATCTGAAATGCGCTAAATTTCCACATACGTTAGATCTTGCAACACTTCTAATTAACCATATAAATATACATTTGAATGAGAAAATTAAAGAAAATATTCAACGACGACGTCAGATCGTGCATTTGGTTGTGCCATCCCAACATCAAGATATAGTTACAACAGGAAGGAAGCATTTAATGAAGTTGATTTAGGAGCGTGCTTGTAGTGTGACAAAGAGGCTTTTATCCAGCCGTTGACGAAAAAGAGACTGAGAATGATGACGAAGATGTTGATCGTAAACTGAAAAAATAAAATGTACTTACTATATTTTGTATGCAGTGGTCGTCACTGTCACCCCCAATACTGGTATGGTACCTTTATCAGATAAGCTAATGTAGAACCGGCTTAATATTAATAGAGAAATAATTAAATGAGCTGCAGTAAATACTGAACATACAACAAATAGGAAGGGGACAGGAAATTTAATGGAAGGTTTTGGTTCTCCAGGGACAATATAAAAATAGGCGCACCGCGATACGGGTTTCCGTCGACATGATAATGACGTCCTTAGTAATTAAAAATGATTTACTTCATTTATTCAAAACTAGGTTGTTTTTTGATCATGATTTGCTATTAATATAAGAAAGAAACAAAGTATATTTTTCTTTTGTCTTGCAGGAAGTGAATGTATGCCGGCCCAAAATACCTGTACCAAATATATTCCTCTTCACCTTAAGCACAACCATTACGTTTGGAAGAACTCGGAAGGTCGACTGTAATGTTCCGAGTTCATTACGCCTTAAGCCGGATCGGCAATAAAAGGTAAATCGAGGGCTTAAGTAGCCCTACTACAAAGAAGTAAGAGTAGCTAATCTTTGTAAAAGCGTCACAAATGTGATTCACGCACACAATCATACCGTTCACAAATACTTGGCACATGTTATCCTGACTTTTACTTTGTTTGTTTACATAAAACTCTATTTTTTATATTGTGAATCTAAAGTTACCTTTTACTTACCTTTTATTTTTACTCGGCGTTTCGGACTCGTCTACCCTATAACCGATGGTGAAGAAGAGTTCTCGAGTGGAGGCCACCTACCGGGAAGCGCAATGTGGAATACCCTTCTGCCAGGCGGACCGACGACTTGAAGGAGTTCACCAATGGTGATTGAATTAGAAGAGCTTAGGATTGTCTGTGGTGGCGAATTTTGGGAGAGGCCCATATCCAGCAGTGGAGAAATATAGACTGATGTTAGTACAATATACCGGAGATTTAATACTACAGTGTTTCATCGTCGATATTTTTAATGTAGTGGTGAGAAGAGTAAACGTTAGAAACAAGAGAGATTATTTTTGTTGTAATCAAATGAATTAAAACAAATCAATCTCCAATCAAATCCATTTGATTTGCACTCCAAATCAAATGGAGCGCAATATAAATAAAGATATATAAATAAAGATAGATAACTTGCTCCAATCCATTTGATTTGCGCTCCAAATCAAATGGAGCGCAATATAAATAAAGATATATAAATAAAGATAGATAACTTTGAGCTCGATTTGCGCTCGAGAAGCCGAAGAGATAACATCTCTCCGAAAGTGAACGCAGCCACCACTGAAGATGTCAACCGCAGTTGTTGACGAAACGTTTGGAAGAAAGAGAAGAGCTTCCAGAAGACCTCGGCCAAGTAGCCCGGAAGATTCAATTAATATGGACACCGGTTGAGAAAGCCTACACTCCACTACAAATAAAGATAAACTGCTGTTCTTTCTGCACACTGTGATTGGAACAAGCAATTTTCCGGGTCACAGGTTGATACCTGCCCATTGCCTAAATGATTGTTTAAGTAACAGCTATTTGATTGAGGGCTTCCTTTGTAAAGCATTGGCCAACTGAGCGTTCATACGATTACTAACGTTTTTTGCGTTCGTACACGAGTTACCGTGGTGATTATAAAGTTCATATCCGTCGCTCTAACGAAATAAATAAGTTTGTTCTGTAACGTTATATTTGTGGTTGCCGCTATCTTACCACTTATTAAATAAATTGATAATGAGCTGTAAATAAGTCTCAGTAAATAGCGTACGTACACTTGATAGGCCGATATTGTACGTTTATAATTATTAAGATAGATTAACGTTTATCGTATTATTGTTAGTGTAATCCAGCTAATCGATTGAATTAAAATAGGTATGCGTGTTTAAAGAAGTTAAACACGTTTAAAGACATGAAGAAATTCGACAGTGGTGGTTGGATGAGGAGAACCGAAGATCGTATATCTCAGTCATTTTTCGTCAGAAGACTTATTAATGTCGTTTATGGCCGAACTTTCCACGTATACATGAAAATCTATGACCCGTATTCTTTTCGTGGTTGCAAATAAAACCCTATATTATATGCGTATTTTGTAGCAAATAATTAATTCCACACTCATTTTTTGTCGTGATGTCCCGATATTTTTAGACGTCATTAATGTATTTCTTTTTCACAACACTGGGTCTAACAAGTTATCCCGAGTAACACACCAACCAAACCAAAGCAATCGAACCCGAGCACTACCAACGGGGCACATCTGTTATCAAATAAAAGATGCTTACGCAAATACAAGAGAAAACCTTAGCAATTTTCTAAAGATTTATCTTAAGATATCTCAGCAGCGAAATGTAAACTGACAACAAAAGAAAACTCGAAGTAAAGCTAATAACGACCTTTCAGGACTTATTAAATCCCACGATTTGTAATAGAAAATTTCAGAATTTACAGTTCCGTTTATTTACACGTTAGCCTTTACAAAGACCTTCTAGGTAAGACCCTAAATGAAAAGTGACGTGGCGTCTGTATTTGCTTCGAATAGATAATATTTCTATATCCCTTTGAGCGTTACCTTAACAACAACTTAACAACACACGGGACGATTTACATCCGTTTTAATGTCTGCTATTCGCATTCCTGACATCTAGCGTTTTTCATTTAAAAATAAAACGCGCTGTTTTTCAAATATTCATGTGCCCGTTTGGTCATCTTAGAGCTAAGCAGAGATTAAAAAATATTACTTGTTGTAACTCTATCGAACGTCGCTGCATTCCCACTGAAGATTCAATGTACTTCAATCGGGTTTCCTGTTGCAAACGTGCTTTTAATGGGCGTAGCAAACATTCCTAGTTAGTAGCGGTGATATGCAATAATGGCGAACATTCAGTTGGACAATACTTCACACACGGACAATATGAAGAATGTGGCCGTACCTAAAGCTGTGGGCACAAAGTACTCGCTCTATTTTCTTCTATGGAAATTTCCATATAATAAATGTCAGGAAAGCTCTCGATTTTTTTAAATAAAACGTGTGGGCGGACGGTGACACGCGCACAGCGGATATTAATCGTCCTGTGTGTACTATCTGTTATTAAAGGGACAATATTTTTTACTTTCTTTTGAGAAGTGTCAGAAAAGTTATAATGCAAGACATGAATTATTAACGACCTCTCAACAATGGCTCGGATTCCTCACTTCTTTTATAACTTAATTGAAGTGGACGAAAAGTAGCCAAAGTATAGAAGATTCATGTCCGCTTCGTTATCGCGATTTATTTCATTACATTTCTTTAGTTATATATGTAAAGAAAATCTATTTTTTCGATTTTAATTTGCCGCTCATTCCGGGCGCCATCGATATACAAGGTTATCGATCTTGTATATCGATGTAGAATAATCTATGATGGTCTGTAATGTATGGGTAGATGACGATGGCGTTGTTGATTTGGATAGTTTAATATTGTGAATTTGTCTGTTGTCTGAAACGAAAGGGATTGACATTTGAAGAATAGAGTTTGATGTCATTTCTTTTGTTACAGAGAAACTCAATATTGTTTATTTTATAGTGTCAATTCCCTGAAACACTATTATCTATATCGATGGCGCCCGGAATGAGCGGCAAAGTAAAATCGAAGAAATAGATTTTCTTTACATATATAATATTTTTTATTATATACAAGTGCTGCACCTGGTGGCGAGTGGATACTGTCGCAGAATGATAAACGCTGACACGCCTTCGTTGGAGATATAAAAATAGGAATAGAGAAAGGGCTGGGATGAGACGGGAATGGGCTCTGGCGTATCTCACTCAATACCGAAACACGTACGTACATTGTGGAATAGAATAAAATGGGAAATGCAGTAAATAAATTTCACGGTAGTCTTCTGTGAGAGAGGAGTAAGAGGAGTAGTGGCCAGTGTGCGCCTAGCAGTCCTCCTCCTCCTCCTTTTCCTTCAAAAAGCAAAGCAAGCATTCACCATTTAATATACCTGCTCGTATTATCGCGCGTATTTGAATATTTGAAGATATTTGAATGTTTGGTCGTGATAATACAATCTACCAGTCATTAATCACTTGAACAATAAATAAATAGAGATCGAGATAAATTTGAATTTTCACAAATCCAGTTTCCTTTGTGAAGACTGGCGTTATGGCGTTATAAATTAGTTGCAATTATGAACCAAATAATAAAAAGAGTTTCAAAGACATCATTGTGGTAAAGGCAATGATCCGCTACTTATTGTATTGGCTAATTGAGCGTTCAATTATAGTCCGTTCCAAATCAGTAAAATGTCACAACATTCAACATTCTAGGGCAAGCACCACAATGAATCAAATTATGGATATGTAAACAATTCAAGGCCGTGCGCACTACCTCACGCCATGTTTCTTTACATTTTGGACAAATTGGATTGGAACGAGGTATACAAACATTTACGTTCCTCGACGGGCTACTATAGTGGCATTAATATTAAAATTTATATTCGTTGCTCTGAAGCAAAGGCGTCGCAAAGGAAAGGGCAAAGGGCAGGGGAGGGCAGTTGCCCCCCTCTAGAAATTTGAAAAAAATTGTATTTGTATCTACAATTCATATTTCTCCCATCCTCTCTCTCATCTTGCCCCCCCCCCCCCATGGCCCATTGGCTAGCGATGGCTGGCGACGCCCTTGGTCTGAAGGAATATTTATTTGCTGTTGACGTCACCTCAAATAAAATTTGTGTATTCACGAATCGGCACTGAGTTCACGTGATTGCGAATTGCGAAACGACCTCGCGATTATTATGGGCAGTGCAACGTTATAGGCTGCTATAGAATCTAAGAAGTCGAAATCAGTGACAGGAGTTAGTACCATATATATAATACACATATTCATATTACAGTCGCTCTAGACTAAAAAGTAGAGCGAACTTGAAACCTTCTCAAATATCTCTGATTTCCTTGGAGCCCTATAAACCTAAACCTAGTACACGTTGAGAGCTCTCACAAGCGAATACCAGAGAGACTACTATGTAATACATGGATATATAACTGTAAAAGGTATTAGAAAATAATTGATGTGAAAAATTTTCTCCGCAAAATGATAATAACGGAAAAATCTCGTGCCATTTTCATTTTGGTACAGTCAGCAACAAGGTAACGTATACCTATCGGTACTTTAATACGCCCTTAGGAAGTACTAGAATCTAATGGTTTTGGGTACATTAGCGTATTGCCGATTGTACATAGATTTTGCCACAAATGGTAATTACCACATTGACAACGTTATAAGCGAGTAAGAAGGCGGTTTGGAATTGCTCAACGTCCAGAGAAACATTGCGCCTCTATGTTTTTCTAAAACCCTGCATAAAGGGGATTTTTTTTTCATACACTAATGGGCGGACGAGTTACCGCCCCCATGGACACCTGCAACACCAGGGGGCATGCGGGCGCGCCGCCGACCTTGTAAAATAATATTCACAGCTCTCTTGAAGAACCCCATATCGTAGCTTAATGGAAAGACCTCTTGAGGCAGTTCATTCCACAGCCTACGGGTTCGCGGTATAAAATATTTTTTGGACCGAACAGTGCGCGACACCTCCGTATCGAGGAAATGCGGATGGACCGCACTTCTGTGACGGGAGGTGCGGTTGTAGAAACCCGAGGTGGGAATTATATTAAACAGTTCTTCAGAGCATTCCCCATTGTACAGGCGGTAGAACACACAGAGAGACGCAACGTCTCTCGGAATGCTGAGGGGTTCTAAACCGCCCGTGAGAGTGAGATCGTCGACAATACGAACAGCACGTCGTTGGATGCAGTCAAATGGGTCCAGTTGGTATTTCGGTGCACCGGCCCAGAGATGAGAGCAATACTCCATATGGGGCCTCACTTGAGCTTTGTAAAGCATAAGGAGTTGCCCAGGGGTGAAGTACCGCTTCGCTCTGTTCAGCACACCGAGCTTTTTGAAAAGCAAAATGTCAAAATGTTTTTGGAATGTTGTTAAAAGCTGTTCAATTTGATTCAATTGTAATTGTAAATGATAATTACAGGTTAAGAGATGTTACAAGTACAACGGTATGCTCTCCATGGTTATACAATGTTATACTTAAACAATGTCACCTATACTTATATCATGGGTTTTTACAATGTCACTTCTTGTCACAAAGGCTGATTATGACCATACTTGAGAAAGAGTTGTTACATAAGGTGTAAATTTTTTCAAGCGGTGCTTATTCGACCGGTTGGCGTGCGGAAAACATGAGATTACTGACGATTATTTTTTTATACCATAATTTTTTAGCATTTCCGGGTCAAACTGCTTATATTCCTGGACACGGGACACAGCAACAAATTCTGGATAAATCCCGGACACCTAGCAACTTTATTGCAAGATGAACTGTCTGCTCGCCTGTCGCCGTCTTTCTATGAAATAAAGTTATAATCATCTTATTTAGGCAAAATCCAAAATATGTCGACAAATCTGGTTCCTAACGGAAACATAATAGAGTCCAGTGACTGCGATAATGTACAGTCACCAACAGGTTAACCCATACACTTGGTACCTTAATGCGCTTAATAAGGACTAGTTTTATTGCTTATGTGCATAGGTGGGCGATCATGAATGATTTACATAATCGAATTGTTAGTAACTACTAATAATGAAAATTGATTATAAAATTAGTAACTTTTTTTTTCATAATCCAATAATGTTACTAATTCGACGAAAAAATCGTAATTCCACGTGGAATCGTAAATTCCACGAACGATCTCTAAGTAGTTTGTGCATTACTACATTAGCCGTTGAGTAGGACGAGCGTTGTGCTTTGTTTTGGTGGTGGGTAAGAGATGAGTAAGAGTGGGTAAGAGTGGGTAGTAACGTTAGTTTTGTTTGGTGACTACTTACGGTAAGTTTTTATTTTAACTTTTTAGTTTATTCATTCACTGACGCATACATTATTTGTAAAATCTAACAATTTTAACGTAGTTTGACAAAAAGTAAATTAACCTCAAAATTTTATCGATAAGTATGTATTCAATTTTATTAAAGTAACAGTCTGTTAATTTCCTAGGGCACAGTTTTGTTTTTTTATAAAATCGAGTCTTGATTTTGAAGTCGACACTCACTACGCCATAGCCGACGAATTAGTAATTACTAATGGTTATAATCGAGATATCTCGAGACATCTCCATAATCGAATGATTGCATTAGTATATCTCATAATCGCCCACCGCTACTTTTGTGTACATAAGGGTGTTGCTGACTGTATGTCAGGTAGTAGAAACAGCCGGATAATCAAAAACGGACATAATGGTAAGGTAAATGAATTAATAAAAGCAAACAGCAATTTGTTTCGTAAACATAATGATTGATTGTTTCCTTTTTTGTTTTGGTTTCGCTTGTAAACATTCGCGATATTATTGGCTTATTCGTGAAACTCGCCCTTGTGGAGACGCATAATATTTTCGTATTGTCAATGGAGGGCGTATTTCTTAACCAATGGAGTTATTTATCCTATCTAGTGAATATATTTTATTATTTGGGCGACGCCTGTCTTGAACCAATGGGACCACTAATACAAAAGAAAAAAAAAACTTCATAAGCAAATGACCCTTCAGGATACCTGGTTGATAGCGAATCATGCGAACAACCTACAACCTAGCGAACCAGCGAGGTATTGCTATCATTATGTTGAGCACCTTACCATAGGAACGAAATTTCACTGCTTACTCGTACTACACAAGTACACACCCGTCGGCGGAGACGAGGACTTGCCCCCAAGACACCGTTAACACAAACCGGCCTTCTACCAATACTTTTATCCACTTATTGGCATGAAATTCAGCGCTTCAAACTGACTCGCAATTACGCACAGTGCAAATGCAACGCCCTAAACCGAGGGCAGTTTCTTCTGCCGTTTAACCAGCGGTGGGAGCCCTTAGCTTCGTTGCACCCTACGCGTCCTTTCTAGTCGAGCGCTTGCACTCGCCCTAAACTAAACACGTCCGGTGACTCTTGAAAAGCCACTGGGACCGATAGGATTTAGTACAAAGTAAAAATTTCTACATTTTTGACGTAAGTTCATTGATGCTCAGATGAGCTTATTTCCTAATTCACTGGCGGTTAATTACTGACTGCTTAATTGATGTGGTACCAAAATATTTCAAGGCTGAACGAAAATGGAATATAATGGAAAATGGAAAGTGTACAATGTATAAATAAGTGTATAAACAAATAACAGTTCAAAAGGACGAATGATTAATATTCTTTCCCCATTAATCATGACTTTGACTAATGACTCATAGATACTATTATTTTTCATGGAAATTTTGTTTTTTATTACAAAGAGTTATAAAACAAGGCTTTTAAAGCCGAATAATATTCACTGGTAAATCTGACTGTCATTCTCATAGTGATGTTTTCGACTTGAAATAATTGGTTCTCTACAGTCTAGAAGATGTCAATGTCTCTACAAAAGCTTGGAAACCAGGTAACTTTTCAAACAGATTTCACTATACATCGCATCGCATGTAATTAGGGAAATGAACCGTCAACATGTATTTTTACACTAAGTGTTTCTACGACATGGGACTTTACACTAAGGATTCTATAAGTCGGGATTTCTATGAGCTATGGTGACCATTTGCCATCTGATGGACGGCCGGTCTTCTATAAATTAACAAATAGACAAACGTTGCTCATTACATAATATATATATATATATATATATATATATATATATTTGCTGTTTGTAAAAAACTTACCTAACGTGACCAATATTCATATTCGTTGCTCTAAACTGAAAAAATAAGATTGCATTACAACGTTGTTTTTGCAGTTGGCGCCACATAGCCGCCTATTGAATTTTTGAATATGGAGCTGCAAAGTTATTTGTAATTATTCGATCTCCCGGTTGTCCAATACTTTACAAAATGATTCACCTCTCGACCTGTAATTTATTCGATCTCTTTCCAAATTAGGCATCCGTAACATCGCAACCAATTAGATTATAACTCGATAATTGGTTTCTGGGAATAAAGAAAATACCCCCTGTATTTGAGCACTTATAGAGAGTGCATTTAAGAACATTTGTGTATGGCGCAAGACGGGCTATTTCCAGAATTTCTATCAATTATTACTATTGGGGACCTTTTTGGTCCTCACATTCATGGGGGAGAGAATGTGGGACCTTTTTCCAAGTTTTACTACCAGTAACAATACTGGGAACAAATGTATGTATCAATATAAACATTTAACGGTCGTTATGGTTTATTTAGCTTTCATAATTCGCCTCGGTTCACTTTAAAAAAAAAAACCTCAACCACCCATAGTAAGTCCCTATAGCAAAAAAAAAACATTTTATTTTTGTAATCTATAAATAATAATAATTGATAATTTGTAAATTAGTATCCAGAGACGGTGGAGTATATGTACGATGTACATTTTTACTGACCTACTAACTAACGTACTGTACTTAGAACAAATAAAAATACTCTATCCTATTGTAATCCAATATCCGATACCACACCAACTGTTGTAATATGTCAAAGCAATGAATAACCTTTCACGAAACATTATTCAAAGCCGGCTTTCTTTGAATTTTCCAATTACAAGGGACCCCGAGTGAACAAACCGTAACACGGCGTGTGACGGGGGATGTTTGCTTTGTAATGGGGTTTAAACCAATTTAATTATATCCCTAATTTGTCTTTAGGAATTATTTAAACGTGCTAAGCCGATATAGAAAATATATTGGTTTAATTTCAATGACCTCTGACGGTGGGCTTGATCTGTAAGTTCAAAGTCGCTCAGCGAGCTCTGGAGCTCAACTATGCTTGCAGTATATTTGCGGAATAAGATCTGAAATGAAAAGATTCGCCAAAGAACTTAAGTCCCCGATATAGCTCATAGAATCAGTATGCTGTTGTGGCAATGGACAGGTCACATTTGCAACAGGACCGATAACCATTGGGGTAATTGAGTCCTCGAGGAGACCACATACCGGGGAGCAGGGACGCCCTCCGGCCACGTGGACCGACCGCAACGTTCCATTTTTGTCATAAGTAACAGTAAATAGCTGCAACTAGTTGCAAATTAGTAGTATTTTGTTAGTTGTAAATAGTATATCGTTCGTTGTAGGTCACTATTAAATACATTTTACATAATACATGTTGAATTTGTTGAAATTAAGGTATAAAATATGGAATAATTTAACAAATTTTTAATTATAGTAGTTATTAGTTTTCATGCTATAGTTACGCCGTCGAAAGATTACCGATTTGACGGTTCATGAACAGTTGGTTGAACACTTTGAAGTGGCGTGCAAATTGTGACAATTTTTTTTTGTTGTAATTTGTAATGTTAAAGTTACATTAATTTGACATATGTTAAATCGGTAACTATAACTTATTAAACTTTAGCGTTTTGTACACATTTTATATTCTAAATCGGGATTGAACGCGTATAATAAATGTATTTGCTTAACTTTTATTCCCACTCCGTCGTTTCGGCACGAGTTACACCAGCCGTGGTCACAAGCTGACTCACAAGAGGCGGGTGGTCCAGTGGAGCTGCGAGCAGTTTTATTAACTACCCACATTTGATCTTCACATTCGGAAAGTCTGCGACACACCACGCTAATAATGTCCGCGGTTGTAAGGTTTAAATTTGTCGTGCCAAAACGTCGTGTAGGATTCAAAGGTAAACAAATATCTTTATTATAAGCGTTCCGACCCGATTTAGAATATAAAAAGGTGTAACTATAGTCTTTGAACAAAAAGTATCGAGTTCGTTTATTCTGATTGTTAAGAAGCTATTTTTTTTATTTGAATTTGAATTTAACATGGTGTGAGAAATTGTGCCACGTTTAAATTCAAATTCAAATCAGACTGACTCGGTCTGACTGAGACTCAGACTGAAACTCAAACTTATTTGCAAGCACACATTTACTACGTTTCGTTTCACATTTCACTTATGCCTATTTACCGCCACAGGTTAGTTGAAACCAGAACCTGCATGCTGCGTGAATTGTTTATGTTTATTACTCTGTGTACGACGGTGAGACGTTAAAGCGAACACATAAATTTTGTCAAACGTTCTCATTTAGTGGGCTTTATAGGGCATAACTTTATATGGTAACTGTAACTTGAATGTTGAAATAAAATTCACTATGTGAAAACTGAATGACACTAAACGGGTCGCATCTAAGTTTCTTGCCGGTATCGTTATTAACTTAAATTATCGATATGAGAGAATAACTTAAATAAACTTTGCGGAATACTTGAAGCCTTAGTAGATTCAATTTTGCCCTCGTAGGCGGTAAACATTTCAACTCATTTTGGCAGTTTCTAGTAGTTTTAGGAAGTTAGCCTTCTGTACTACTTTTGATAAATATGTTCCCTATCTCCTCCCGTGGGTGTCGTAAAAGGCGACTAAGGGATAACAAAGCGGCTACCACCAGTGCTGAGGGACTACACCACCTATAAAAGAGCTGACTCGCCAACCCCTCATGCAGGATGACAATGTGTATGAGGTGGACATCTGTCCAGCATTGGATACTGAAAAGGTTGGTTGCATTATTGCAATCTCTGTTTCTCAACAGTTTGACATTTTTAGGTAATACTAGCAGTGCTAGTAACATTATTCGCGTCATCACTTTAGAGTGATTCCTGTTGGAACTCTATAAAGGATCTGAGTGAAAAGTATCTTAAATTATAACCTGGCTGTAAAGCAGTAAAATAAGCAAAAAATATGCCAAGTTCCACTAAAATCTGTCCGGGTGTATTTACGTGATGTACGTTCAGACTAATTCTAAAAATGGTTGTGTTGGGCTCTGTATCGTTCGTAGAGTATACAACAACGATTTTTTTCAAAAAATATTTCTTGTATATACACGGCTCCGTGAAGATTTTAATATATGTATTATTACATAACATATTACTAGTAACAGATGTAACCAGGTAACATATTATAATGTTTGTGTGAAAAAGTGTTCCACGAAAGTAATTCCCTCCTGACCCTGTGGGTCACCACGACACCGCTAAGTCCTACTAGCGGCAGCGTCATGGGGAATTTCTTTTTCCTTCTGCACCAGTAGTCCAGTAGTCTTTTTTTTTTTTTTTTTTTTTATATATACTAGTGGGCGGACGAGCAGGCGGTCTCACGTGATGGTAAGTGTTACCGCCGCCCATGGACACCTGCAACACCAGGGGGTATTTTCCAGATTTTGCATTTTCCAGATTGCATTTTGGCCTTATTTTCCAGATGACCCCTAAATTCGACTTTGCTGGAGATGTCGACACCAAGGATCCCGATACTCTCCGAGATCTTAAGAGGTATGCTCTGAAAGCGAGGTGCTACGACAAAGGGGGCTTTTTTAGCGGTGAATGCACAGACTTGCGTCTTACTGGGGTTGAAATCCACTAGGTTCAGAGAACCCCAAATCGAGACTAGATCTAAAGAGTCTTCGATTTCAGACACAAGCCTGGCGCGACTCTCTTCCACTTCGACGCGAGGGATGTTGGCGCGGCCTCTGTACAAGGCGTCACCAGTACTGTCATCTGCATAGCAACGTATGTCACCAATTTGCAACAGGTCGTTGATATGCAGAAGGAACAGAGTTGGGGACAGCACGGAGCCTTGCGGGACGCCAGCGTTAATAGACATGGTGTCGGAGCAGCTACCATCGATAACGACTCTGATGCTCCGTCCAGTCAGGAAACTGGCAACCCATTCGCATAATCCCTCGGGTATCCCGAAAGATGGTAGCTTGGAAAGCAGAGATTTGTGCCATACCCGGTCAAAAGCTTTCGCAATGTCTAGGCCTACAGCCAGAGCCTCGCCTCTACTCTCAATGGCGTGAGCCCAGCGGTGTGTTAAATACGCTAAAAGATCACCAGCCGAGCGATTATGGCGAAATCCATATTGACGGTCGCTAATCAGTTGGTGATCCTCTAGGTACCCAAGGAGCTGTGTGTTTATGATACGCTCCATCACCTTGGAGAGGAAGGAGGTGATCGCTATTGGCCTGTAGTTGGCCGGGTCTGTGCGGTCACCCTTTTTAGGTAAAGGGTGAACATGAGCTACCTTCCATGCTGCCGGGAAGTTTTTTGTGGAGTATGAGAGTCTAAAGAGTCGCGTAAGCACCGGGGACAACTCGGGAGCGCATAATTTGGGCACCACTGCAGGAATACCATCTGGCCCACTCGACTGTCGGATATCAAGAGTTGCTAGAGCTCGCCGGACTTCACGCTGCGTGAAACAGATTTTCGGCATGGAGCTTGTGCATCTCGAGATAGACGGTGGTGATGCACCTCTATCGTCCAGAGTCGAGTTCGAGGCAAAAAGATAGCCCAGGAGATCGGCTTTCTCCTTCGCCCCGTGGGCCAGTGACCCATCGAGTTTTCGCAGTGGTGGGAGTGACGACTGACAGAAGATACCTTCAGCAGCTTTGGCGAGCGACCAGAAAACTCGGCTTCCAGAAGGACAGCTAACTAGTCGATCGCCAATTCTATGGATGTGCTCATTCTTTGCTCTGACAATGATCTTCTTACTGCACCTCGAGGCAGCGTTAAATTTCTTCCTCAAGTCGGTGGTATTCGGATCTTCGGACACCTGCGCTTTGGCCCAGGCCCTGTATGCAGCCCGTTTATTACAACGGTCTCTCTGCAGGACTGATTAAACCAAGGTTGGCTCCGTCCACCTACGGGTATCACGGAACAAGGAATATAACATTCCATGCCCTACAACACCACGTCGGCAACGGAGTCTACACAGGTATCCGGATCTCCCGACGAGAAACAGAGCTGCCCCCAGGGATAAGAAGCATAGAATTCGCGCAACCCATCCCAATCTGCAGACTTGTAGTGCCAGACGTTGCGCGTTCCCTGTGAATGGGTCGGCACGGATTGCTTGGCTGGCACAGCAGTTCGAATGATACAATGGTCGGATGATCCTAACGGAGCATCAACAACAGCATTGTAGTCATCCGGCCGCGTGGTCAGCAGGAGGTCCAGTAAGGAGGGAGTATAGCTCTCGATATCGGGTATCCTCGTGGGTAGGTCACCAACTGTGAGAAACCATAAGCCAGGGCAAAGTTGTAGGCTGCTCTCCCTGCGCCCAACCACTCTTCGTGATGAGCGTTAAAATCACCGAGGACCACCACTTCCGCGCAAGAGAACTGCTCGAGCACGCTATCAGTTGTCTCTTGTAGGCGCTCAAAAAAGTGAGTCGTCTCCGTATCACCGCTGTGGGACCTGTAGAGGCAAGCGTAGACTTTAGTGGAACCTCCGTAGTCAATACGCGCCCAAAGAATCGACAGGTCCCCGTCTTCAAAATGGCCGAGGCGGCGGCAACAAATATCCTCCCGGACGTACATACATACCCCAGCACGTCGCACAAAACAGTGCTCCAGTTTGTAGCCGGGGTAATGAAGTCTCGTGGATAAATTTGAAAATGGTGTGATCTTTCATTTTTCACGACACTACCAAGGGCACAGTTTCCTGCTAAAATTCACGTTTCACTAATTAAATAAAAATAACTAAATTTCACGTTCTAATAACATTAAGATTACTGATCAGTAGTGAAGAAGGGAAAAGAATTTCCCCACGACACTGTCGACGTAATTCGACGTAGTAGTGTAGTGGGTCAGGGGGGAAGAAATTCAGTGTCGCTCTTGACATTTCTTATTTAACCTGTATAAATAAAAAAAACTTTAGAAACAAAACGCGTGCGTTTTTGCGTAAAAATCATCGGAGCCTGGCGTTGTTAAGAAACACTCGCGAGAATTTTATAACTCGCTTAGAGGCATAAGGCGTGACTCGAACGGGCTGTAAAGCGGCTTATAATGCGCGTTTAACACGAATTTACGCTTCGACGACACTGTAATAGGTTTAAGAACGGCTGTTTAAGTTCAGCTTGGCTTTGTGTAAGTATATATCGATGCAGTTGTTTAGATAATATATCTATATCAGAGCAGTTATAGCTTAGGGAGATCTGTTCTCGGCTCTCATCTGTGAAGTCGTGAGCTAAAATCCTCAGCTCGTGCCACTGAGTTGATACTTATGATAAGGTAACATTCGTGGGTGTCGTAAAAGGCAACTAAGGGAAATAAGGCCGCTACTACAAGAGCTGGGGAACTATATCACATCTAAAAAAGAGGATTCGCCAACCGGCATGGCCAACGTGGCGTGTTAAAGCCCTCATGCACAAAACAATGTGTCATGTTTTTCCATGTTTAACAATGGATACTGAAAGGACTGGTACTGGATTGGAGAGCCGTGTCACATATTATGTTTTATATATTTTCCTCTGTGGGAAAATAAATGTAATGCTGACTTAAATTTGATTATAGTTACATTAAATGTTTTAATAACTATCAAATGCCACAGTTTCCACAATTACAACCATCCGCCAATGGTGTATTTTATTTTGGTAATATTTTAAACTAAATTGGCAATACTCATACTAGTTTTATTAAAAACGCTCTAAACCCGTTCATTAAGTTTATCACTGCCATTTGTTATAATTATAGTTGTTATTTTTCTGATATTACGAATAAATATATTTTATTGAAAGGTAATTATAATGTAATTATTCTAATGTTATGTCGAGCACATAATTGTTTCCGTATATCTTACCTGAATTTTAGCTTCGGTTCTGTACAAAATGGCGGAACAGGATTCCTGATCGTTTTACTAAATCAGTTTTCCGTAAATTTGAAATTATACAAGAACGTTTGCAGTGACAATTTTATATCGGACGCGTCCACTTGCATGAATTTGAATTTGAGTATCACGACTCGCTCGGTAGTTTCGACTCGACTCGTTTTCGACGCCACGCATCGGATACCAGTTCCACAAGACTTCCAGTGCTACTCACGTCTCGTATCGACCGCTACGAGATTTGTTCAGAAAGTCGAGAAAATTGCACGAATGTTTAAAAAATATCACTAGCTCGGCAATGAAAGAAAACATCATGCTCGAGTCCGCGTGCTCGAGAATAAAAAAATCTGTAGAATGCGGATTGAATGAATGCGGACCCCGTGATATGGATGTGTATACATCAATCCGCACTGGGCCCGCGGCGTGAATTATGATCCGAATTGTTAGTGTCGAATAAGAGGAAGTCTGTGCCCTGCACTGGGACATTAAAGGCCAATATCGATAGACTCTATAACGTTCTACTATAATACAAAGACCTCCTCTATAAACCACAAGATGGTTTTAGGTCATATGAAAACCACACGCGAGCATTGCTGTGTAAAATATACTACTCTATCAACCACTTCTCGGCTTTTTTTTAATGCTTTGTACCACTCATATGCTCTTATTTTTGATAAAGTCGACTCACCGTAGGCCTTCTCTAACATTTTCAATGATTACGCACGAGAAATATTGTTGGCAACACAAAATTTTAGGCAAATTCTTTGTTCGATATTTATATCTATTATAAAATTCGCAAAGTACACTCAAGGTAGTCTAGAAAATATGAAAATTTTCAGTCAACTATTTGACACATCGCGCCAAAACCTTATATGAAAATTAGCTACAATAGTGCCACCTCACAGCAATATATTTTCACGCGGGCATTCTTTTTTCAAAATTCCCGATTTATATTTAACAGTATGTATACCCAGTTATTTGAAATTATATAGTAAAGATGACAGAGAAGCAAATAGTGTAGCTACTATCATATTAAAAAGTTTATACAAGTTCTAATTAGCTTACATCCAAGGGCGTAGTCGGGATTTTATTCAGGGAGGGGCAAAGCAAACAAGTTTATAGTAATATTAAGTATTACTTATTCTTGGCTATGCCGGGGGGAAATCGCCCCACTCCGCTGTCCCGCCGTGGCTCAAATAATGCTTGCACCAAGTTATAATTAGTTACACAGTTGTGAGTATTTACTTGAGTATCTCTACTCGCGAATAAATGTTGGTCTAAATCCATAAATCTCTACCTAAATTACAGAATCGTGTGGAAATGGCAGCTGGCTGTTGAACCTACGGTGAGATCACTTTAATTTAACCACTAAGTTATTACAAAAATATAAATCCATTCACTATATTAATATGTGTTTTGCCCTCCTAAGTAGAAAGATGTTATTAGTAACATTTTTAATGAAAGCATAAGTAATATTATATTCGGAAATTAAAAATAATCAAAGGGATAATAAACATGGTAATTCTATTTGATTCATCCAAAACTCACAAAGTTCGCATTTTGCATTTTTGCCGAATGGCATCAAAATGCAGTTGTGCGTTTTCCTAAACAGTGTTTAAAACACTTTGTTTTAAACATGCCAATCCTGTTGATTATATTAAATCTGCTTTTCGGCTGTCGATTGCCATCGTTTTATTATCTAAATATGTGTTTAAAGATTTCTAATATTGCCAATAACTACATCTGTATATATGTATACGTATGTATGGATACATACATACAGATGATGAAGAATAAAACAATATATGTGTACGTATATTGTTTTGTATATATGTATACGTATGTATGGATACATACATACAGATGATGAACAATAAAACAATATTACTATAGTCGTATTTTACACGAAATTTAATATCAGTTTCATGGATTATTTTTACGCTAGCATTCAATTTTGGATGCCATTTTAAATATCCGTTGTTGGACTTAAATCGACGGGACATATCACTTTCAATTTATCTTACATCCGTTCAAAAACTTACGATGTATTTTCACAGCGTATTTTTAAAGGGTGTTCAGATGAACTTTAATACGTGCTTGCAGTATGTAACTAATTAACTGGTAGTCACGGCCGTATCGGTCAGTTAAACCTGGGAAATAGACTTAAAGAAAGCTATCGTATTACAGTTGCTTTATAAAATTGGATTAAAATCATAACTTTTTTTAGACTTTAACACTTTGAGGGGGAGAGTGTACGCCGCAATCCAACAGCCGCTGGGCGCGCTCTACTGGCCACGTTACCCCCCTCTCACAGTAGACTACCTTGAAATGTACTGCATTTCCCACTTTATCTTATTTCGCTCATGCACGTATGTGTTTCGGTAGTGAGTGAGATGTGCCAATTCCCATCCTATCCGTGCCAATTCCCATCCTATCCCTCCCCATTTTCCCAACCCTTTCTCCAAATCCATTCTTATATCTCCAAAGGCAGGCAGCGCGTTTGGAGGAGTGCCAACGTTTGTCATTTTGGACTAATGTTGGCACGTATCGCGAATGTCTATCCACCAGTATCCACTTACCATCAGGTGGACTGTATGCTCGTCTGCCGTCTTCGTCCATAAAAAAAAATGTCCCAAAAAAGCTCCTGTTAAATTTTCCCGAAAACACCATGAACATGATGTATAAGGTACATTGAGCATGATAAATACATTTTATTTCTAAGTCTCGCTTTAGTCTAAAATGAAGTATTGTTTTCAGTTAAAAAAATATTTTCCAATAAGGGACACATGACTAATAGAGATATAAACCATCGATCAATCAAAATATATAGATGGATATAATTCCTTGTAATAGATTTGATTGCCATGGCTGATACAAGTGACATAAAAAAAATATTGCTATTTCCAAAAACGAGTTTTGAAAGTTACGTTTATAACTCTTTTCTTTATTTATTTACTTAAAATTAATTTCATAAATATATTATTTAACGCAAAATAATATTATTATGATATTAATTATGCATCAATGATATTATTATAATTTAAGTATACATAAAAAGTAATGTTTTTCAATTATATCTTATATAATTATAATTATATTTATATTTATAAATGAATAAATTGTCTAAGTTTCACATCCATAATTGCATAACATATCCATGATCTTAATCACAATGCACACAACACATAAATACAACACAACATTTACACACTATTACACAGCACCCATAAATTGAGTTTAGTAGATGACCCTAACTAAATATAAGGTATATAGACTTAACTGTAGTGGTGTTGGCCGGGTGACGCAATCACACGACACAGGGACCATAAGGTACCCTATGTGTGATTGTGGCTTCCTGGCCGACACTCGTTGTAACTATTGGTGTAACCTATATCTCAATGTTAAATTGTTCAATAAACGTTATTATTATTTTTATGCAGTTATATCAAAAATATTTTAATTACTGTAAAAATGGAAAAATTACCAATAATAAGGACGTTCCTGGTAGTTTCTGTCACCAAATGGCAGTTTGAAGTGTATACATCTAGGTAGACTCTGACATAGTATAGTAGATCACGAAGTAGATGTCGTAACGTCAATTTAGTTAATTAGAATTGGCACTCTGGGAGGAATGTAATTTGGATATCCGTTGTACCTCAATCAACGTAAGGGACTTTCTGCACGCAATGCTTTTAGCAGTCAGACAAAATCGAATGGACTTGAAATGCTGTTGCAAAACACAACATTTAGTTAGATAAAACTCTTTTTTGCACACCAAAACAAAACAAGACAGTAACAGACAGACATGAAATGCACAAAAGGTGATCTTATCGCGATTGGCGATCTCTGCCAGACAACCTTTGGATAGAGAGAAACTAAATATTCTAATCACAGGTAGATTTCACTGTAGATATTTACATTTCTATTTGCTTTGTCCAACTTTTCACTATTAATTCCCTAAGAAGCCTTACTAGCCGCTATTATTTACAAACCTAAATTCAAATTTGCTGTAAATGTCAAATGCTGGCACATTCATTCATTTGCTATCTGTCGTTGCTATCTGACGTCTATTAATCTGGAAATACAATAGTCACAAATATTGTATATTCGTAAATGTGAATATTATACTAATCGCAATATTCACAAATTGTACTGACTAATCATCAAAACTTTGTAGTAACCTAATAGTTTCAAGCGTTTCCTACGTTCATTAAGAGAAATAAAGTAAAATTTGTGTTTTCGATATGTACATGTACATAATAAACAGCATTTGTACATTAATTTACAAGTACATTTACAAGATCACACTTGCTACTATTATCTTTTACACAGTTACAGTTACTTTTGTACACTTACAGTTCGTATTTCCATCTAACGTACATTATGTACGTTTAATGTAGTACATCACAATCTGACATGTCTCATCGCAATCAATGATGGTGGCGTTGCGTGAGAGTACAGCACGAACGTTTGACAACTTAACTTTGTAGCAGTGCTACGCCGTAGCGCAAAAGATATGCTACCAATTCTACGCCGCTACGAATTCTAAGCTGCTACGATCTTCGCCGCTACGAAACATGCCGAGAGTAGCGCAGCGAGAGTTTACTTTTAAACAATAATCATTAATTAAATTTCTTTTTATCAAAAAAGTTGCATTAACTAATCTTAATAAACGTCATTAATAAAGCCAGCTTAGCGGAAATGCGAGTGTGTAATTAAGGGTTATATAGCGCAAAATCAATACGCAGTGGAACTCAATTAATTAGGTGCACCTATACCTATATCGGCTTAATTAACCAATTAATCGCCATGTGATGTGTTCATTGTTTGTATATTAAAGTGTGTATTGTGTTATGTAATATTAGATATAGCACGCGGCTTCAACTTAACCTTAGCCGAAATATATAATATATATATGCTTCAGTTATAAATCAAATTATAAGTAAATTATTTTATTTTTACAGTGAAGTTACTTTTTAAATTCAATACTGCCTGCTTAAAAAAAAAACGCACAAGTGGATTTGATAACATTCAATAAAATAGAAACAAAATTGGTAAAGTTTTCATTAATTTTAAATCTAGCTACGAATTTGAAGTTTTGGATAAAACAAATGGAATAACCACTATTTATTCTCTATGTGTAGCTATAATCTCAGTATATAGTGTTATTTAAGCTTTCGTGAAACATGTTGCTATGCATTTTCTTCTTAAGAGGGCAGAATATACAAGCGAAAAATAATACTTACTTAAAAAAATATTCTAAATTACAATACAAATGTATATTATTGTCATTGCAAGGAATATTATTGTATGTTCTGTTATTATTTCATATTGAATATCACTTAGTTATGTATGTGTATCAATAATTAATACGAAATTGTTTTATTATTTACAATAATACAGGCTTCACGTTGGAATTATTCTTTACATTATAAGATTTTTATTTAAAACATCAGTGCAATAAAAGATTTTAAATATTTAATTATCGTATTCTTTTTTTTTTTTTTTTATGTACGAAGGCGGCAGACGAGCATACAGTCCACCTGATGGTAAGTGGATACTGTCGCCCATAGACATCCGCGATACATGCCAACATTAGTCCAAAATGATAAATGTTGAAACGCCCCCGGATGCGCTGCCTACCTTTGGAGATATAGGAATGGATTTGGAGAAAGGGTTGGGAAAATGGGCAGGGATAGGATAGGGTGGGAATGGGCTCTGGCACATCTCACTCACTACCGAAACACGTACGTACATTGGGGAAATACGATAAAGTGGAAAATGCAGTACATTTCAAGGTAGTCTTCTGTGAGAGAGGGGTAACGTGGCCAGTCGAGCGCGCCCAGCGGCTGTTGGATTGTAGCGTGCACTCTCCCCCTCCTAAAAGTAGTGTACTCTCCCCTCCTATTCTAAGTAGGTAAAGCCACCGGTCATTATTAGTATTATTTACTAAAGAAATCTAATTTCGTAACTTAATATGCCTCATTTCTACACCTATTATAGCCTTGTCATAATGCTTAATGGGCCGTGTGTCAATCTTGTACCCCTCAAAGAAGATGCAAGGGCATCGATCGCTCAACATCGTCACCCACGCGTAAATATACTTCAAGTGGAAAAACACCACCGAGTTTATGCTTCAGGTTATAGCAATTACTGAACACGGATATGAATATAAGAGCGGTGATAGCTTCTTGCCCGTCTGCCTACATTATTATAAAAAAAACAACAGAAAGCGAAACAGGAAACCCGCAAAACTGATGCGCCGTGTTAACGAGCTGCAAGCTAACAACTTAAACATAACACTACACTTCTATCTGTTAACACATAAATAATACACACGAAATTGTCTGGCATAAGGTTACTTCTCGCCCACACAAGTTCAATTTAAACCATGCAGTTGCACCATACTGTTTCGACGTGACAATGGGAACGGGAACGTATTTCCTGCGGCTTTGTACAGACGCAAGGACCGCCTACTGCAGGCTTTGTGCAAACCATCGTGTGATGTTCATGACTGTTAAACTTAAAACGATGAGAAGCATATCAAATTGTGACCATTTGAAGTATTGTCTTCGTACTTGTATCAGCCTATCATTGCAGGGCACAGGCCTTCCTTAGTAAATCACTGGGGGCCTTCGGGCTTTAATTAAATTAAGGATGAAACTCGGGTCGAGGATTTGAACTCACTATCACACGAATGTGAGTTGAGATAGCCCTTAGGCTATGTACTATCGGACTTATTTATTAAATCAAACTAATATGTTAGAAAAATGTGTGTTTTTCCCACTGAACTAACGATGAAAAACGCATTCAAAAACATTTTTTTCGCTTCAAAAGATCAAAGGAAACCGCACTAGAAACATTGTGGTGTAGGACGAAAGCGCTTTGACCTTTTCACTAGGAAATATCAAGGGAGTGTAACATAATAACTTTGAGTCGGAAATGTCTGTCAGCCTATTTATATGGTTCCAAAGGAAGTAAGAAACGCCTTAAATAACGTGTTTGTTCATCCATCTGTTGTAGGCTTGAAGGAGGGTAAGTCCTTTATTCAGACACGCGGAATGGTTTAGTACCAAAATGTACAGAGCCCATTCCCATTCCATCCTATCTTATTCCTCCCCATTTCCCTAACCCTTTCTCCAAATCCATTCCTACATCTCCAAAGTTAAACAGCGCATCAGATGGCGTGTCAATGTTTGTCGTGTCTAAAATTGGAATGTATCGCGGATGTCTATGGGTGACAGTATTCACTTACCACCAGGTGGACTATATTCTCATCTGTTGCCTTCTTACTATAAAAAAAATCAAAATGGCAAATATTCAAACAGGAAAATCCTTAAATATATTCGATATTCTTAAAATGGCAAATTCGCATATTTTTTCAGTACGGATAGTTGATGTGTGTGAATCCGTACTGAAATCACTTCAAAAATAACTGTTTTGTTACCATTATGAGAATTTGCCATTTTAAGAACTTGTCATGTTGAGAATGTCATTAGTCTTCGCGGCCAAGTTTGAACAAATATGAAGACACTATTGTAAAGGGGCTATGTTCACATCCGCGCCAATTCCGCTGTCTGAACAAACTCTAAGGCGTCGGGCAAACGGTGTCGCGTGGTAGTCAGTCGCTGCGACCTGGCATTGAATAGTTCGAAATGAGTTGTAGGTGATCGCTCTAAAGTGTTCACATGGCGTCATATATCGCGCTACCTGATAGGTGGTCGCTTGATCGAGCCACTAGCCGCCGCCAGCCGTACCCGTTCGTACCTCTTTACATACGCGAGCCTTTAGGAGCCTTTACAAAAAATATCGATTACTATCGATAGTCATTCACTATCGATAGTATCGATAGACTATCGATGTTTAACGTACATTAATACGAGCTATCGCCGAGCAATCTAGACGGCCGAGGATATCGCTGCGAGAGACTCGCTCGCGTAGTTGGCGCTTTATATGTTAACAAGTAAAAGGTATGACGACGACTGACTAGTGGGCTACAGTAATGGATTTGAATTTTGCCTAAACAGGTAAAAAATCGATAATAAGTCGCAAAAAATCAGAAATTCAACTCCATCACTGTGGAGAGACACACGCTGATGGTAGGGTATGGTACGGCATACTATAGCCTACCATATGTAGGCTAAGTACATGTAATAAGATTATGTAATATGTAATAAGTACGATGTAATAAGAATTCCCAATACCTAGGCGTAGGCAAAACGCAGGCTTCTCACTAAAGTCTGGCGTGATTAATTTAAGTGAGTAAGTAAGTAACATGTCGTGTAAGTGATGAGGTTGCAAGTAGTTGAGCGACTTGATGGCACTTTTAGAGCAATTATGGTGAGAGCACTTAGCGACTGGGATGAAGGCATGCATAAAGTGTCTAGGAAGACTTTTGTGCTGCGTATAACAGAACATAATTGGATGTTATATTTCTTTCAATATGTATTCGTCTTAAAACTAGAATCTATTAGTACTATGTAATATTAAATGTTGAAGCATCGAATATTTTTCAAAAAGTAAAAAAAAATTGCACATTTCAAAGTTTATTTCACGAACAAGCCTCAGAGATACACACAAATTATTATTAATCTACGATTTATTGTAGAGTATGCCTTGACGCATTAAGTCCCGCTCTGTACAATATAGTATAAAAAGAGCAAATAAATAAATATATAATAGTACAGTCAACAACATATCAATACACTTGAAACCATTCGATTGTGGCCCTTATTTTCAACACCTAAAAATATCTTTGGCAATAAGTTGACCTATCGCCAACCTTATGTACTTTAAGAGGAATCACGATCAGACGTAAAGAAATAATCGCAAGTACAGAAGATCGCAATTTCTGTATCTTTTATACAACCTTCGTAATAATTAATTATCGTAATATTAACTTAACTTAACAAAACGCACGCCACAAGCTGGAAGAATTTCGGTCATTGGCATGAGGTCAGCCAATACTGGACTTTACTAGGTCAGCCACTTTACTAGACCCCTCATACTAAGGTTCCATAATATGAGGGGTCTAAGAAAGTTGTCGGTAATTAATATTTATATATTATACAGATTGGAACTTTGTTGCCAAGTACCCAATATGCTGGCGGCATTACTCCGTTAGATTACTAAGCCTATGCGCTGAACGAGGCAATTACCGGCTCCGGTATAACTGGTGTATCGACCAAGCCTTATGCTGTCATTAAAAAAAATATGGGCACTGGTATTAGCCACATAGCCCATGCCCATGGTGGGTTTTGACATCAAAGGCAATAAAAGTGTAGTTGGTGTCGATGTCCCAATATTTATGGGCCTTGCGTTTGTCAACCACTTCTACGGCAGCACCAGCTATTTTCTATGGTCCCCCCTGGATGGGAAACTAGGGACATCTCATCCGGTTTTTTGCTATCTTCACGACGTAAGATGTCATTTAAGCTGGAGTGCCATATACGAGAGCCCGTGGTGGCCCAGTCGGTCGACATCTTTGCTACAAGGGCACCTGTGTGAGACATACATCGGCACCCAGTCGAAGACTGCTCGCCAGACGAAGGGTTTTGGAATCTAGAAATGTAGCCGAGTTTGGAGATGGCAGCGCTTAAAGCATATTGACTCCTTTTGTCTAACAACCTTGAGTCTGTCACGTCCAAGCCCCTAAATATTCTGCAGAAGATTATCAAACATGGCAACACATTGTGTATCGGCCCAGCTCCATTGTTTTGTCAAGTCTTTCAGTAAATTATGTCTGGGACAGCCATTTTCAGGCGTTTTTACCCTCATCCCTACCTACGTTTTACGATTGTTCACGCGGCTCCATGGCGTTAGTGTAGACCCGCTTTAACTTCGTCTCAGTCACAACGTCCAAGGGACCAGATAGTCTTATCAAAAAGGTTCAATGCGACTACAATGAAATTATAAGAACTCTTTAGACGATCAATGTTGTGTAATTTTACGACTAGCGCAATGTTCTTAATCTTGCTATTGAAGGAAGTGTATTGAAACTCGTTCGGTTGCAAGTCCCGCTTCAATAATATTGTGCAACAACATGATTCTACAACTTTATTGCAGGTCTAAGGGCCGCCTTAGTTCTTTTGGAACCCTAAAAAGGAGATTTGGACAAAAACGGTGAAAATAAACAAGATAAAAACAGTTTGATCTCTCTTTTATGAAATCTCTCTTTAATCAATCATCAATCCCGGGGCGAATCCATTAAACTATAAAAAGCAAAATTCGCAACGTCACTTGAATTTTATATCGCTAAGAGATAAGTAGTTCAAAGGGTTTGAAAGTGAACTTCATCAAACAAAATTATAATTTGAAGATGAAATTTATCAAAAGCCGTCAAGGGATTCAGTAGCTCGAATAATCTTATATTTCTCTAAATAAACTACACTCGTACCGAATCTAATTATATATTTTTTATACAAAAAATGTGATAAACAAGAAGACATATCCGGTAGTAAGTGGATACATTATCATACATTACTGTCGCCAATGCACATATTATATCCGGGAGATATGCTAGCTTTAGTCACAAATGACGACCGTTGACACACATCTCAGATGCGCCACATACCTTTGAAGATTTTTTTTATAGATAAAAGACGGCAGACTAGCATACACTCTACCTGCTGGTAAGTGGATGCTGTCTTCCATAGACTTCCGCGATACATGCCAACATCAGTCCAGAATGACAAACGTTGGCACGCTCTGCCTACCTTTGCAGATTAAGGAATGGATTGGGAAAATGGGGAGGGATAGGATGGAATGGGAATGGGCTCGGGCATATCTCACTCTCTACCGAAACACGTACGTACATTGGGGAAATACGATAAAGTAGGAAATGCAGTACATTAGAAGTGAATTTCGAGAAAAGAAAGTAAAAAAATACCAATTTACTTCCCATTCACCTTAGGGTGGGAGGATGGGATAAGGACGTTATAATATCCTTTAGGCCGATGTCGTATCGTGTCGACCTTAGAATGCAATGGTTTTGTAATATAGTATTCACTGTATGTCATGATTATTCAAATAAAACAGCTGAGTAAAATTTTGATTTGTAGCCTTTTCAAAGAGAACCGCCCGACGGCTATCCGACATCTGGCATCTAAGGATAAAAATAAGAATAAGGATAATAAAGGATTTAATTTTAGAATATTCATCGGTTGAGAAACGGGAATTTTATATTATTATATTATACTTAGTAGCTTCTTTTTATAAAGACTTACTAAGGAAGCATTTCTCGAAATTCATCCCTAGAGGGGTGGGTGGAACGGCGTGTCGAAGTTACGTTGAAGCTCGATATAAATATTCTACAACACAAATAAATTTACAGATTTTCAAATATGTGACAGAAGAATTGTGTGTGGGAACCACTTAAATCGCCAATATATTTATCGGTTAACCAGTCAAGTGTATTCACATGTTTTTTATTTTGTCTACTTCGGAGAGAACATGATCTAACAAATAAATAGGTGTTTCCTGGGTTGTAATTTCCTCGTGCAACAGCTAGTATTGTCCTAAAAATCAAGTAGCTTTTAGCAACAAATTATGAAATATTGCCATAAAGGAAAGATTACTACCATTGGGGATTAAAGGACAAGAAAAAAAATGTAACCCCATTGGATCACAATATGAGGGCACCTATACGTTAATATAAAAACAAAGCAATACAATCAAAAAGTCTTCACATAGATGGAAAAACAAAACCGACAATCCCTTTGATGTTACCGAGGGACAGTGGAAAAGTACAGGGAAAATACTTTCTACAAAAACTCTCTTTTGGAAACAAAGGTTTTATTCCCAGTAATAAAAGTTTTGGATACTTTTGCATCTTAACAACTTTTTGATGTGAAAAATCGACACGTTTGCACGTTTGTCAATTGTTCTATTTTTTGCCGTTTGTGCCATTCTCGTGCTAATTATGAATTCACAAGAGCAACATTTCTTGTCGATTTAAATATATATGTGTTCTTCCATTCAAAATAAAGTGTCACGTTTAATTTTTCTAGATATTCGCAACTTCGGAGAGATGGTTGAAAAATTACATGTTTAATTTTTATTAAAGAAAGAAGTTAAAATGAAAATTGATTTTGATTTTACCTTTTACGTATAAACAAACAAAAGAATTCTCTCTTCGTAAAATTAGTATAAGTATTGTTAAGAAACTCTTGCTCGCCTCTTTTCCTATTATTTCCCCTTTTTATAGAGACGGAATTCCTTCTCCAGACTATTTAAACTCAACCCCATTGTCTCGTAAAGGATAGGAATGCGTATAACATGGCATTTGTAATACCGATGTTCCGTTACATTCTCGAAAAAAGGTTCAACTGATTACGTGACCGTTGACCGGAATACTTTTAAAACGAATCGGAAAGAGTATAATAGGCCCCAAAAACACCGCAAGAGCGGAAATAGGCACGAATTATTTGTTATTATTCGCCAACAACTGGAAATCAGTACAAGAAGGTCACTTCAATACATTTACCATACCACACGCCTGTATCTCTCCACTGCTGGATATAGGCCTCTCCCAAAGACCGCCACCACATACGATCTGCTGCTCTTCTCATTCAGTCACTACCGGGAATTTCCTCTCCTTTAATGTAATAATGGCGTCCATGTAATGAATTATGGTTTAAAATCCTCTCGCGTTATAGCTCACTTGACCCATAGGGTTTAAAATACTTCACGTTATAGGGAGTAATGTGGTGGAGGCACATATAAAATGATGATACACCAAGAAGGTAGATTCGCTCGGCGCTTATAGCTAAACCGCCGCGCGTGCGCCGGCCGGCTCGGTGCGCAGGAGTTCTGCGCATGCGCCGCGCCGCGGCAGTAGTAGTCAAGAGCTCGCACAGTTAACGGTGCCACATACATTCCTAAACAAAACAACTGTGAAATAAATACCAATCAACGCACCTCACCATAAGGCCAAAAAGGTATAGGCTGATATCGATGCAAAGCGCATCCCGCAAGCCCCTTGGTGTTACAGGTGTCCATGAGTAATCACTTACCATCATGTGGCCCGACAGCTCGTTTGTCATCCATTCTATAAAAAAAGATAGATGGCCAAGTGGTCTTCAGTTCACCGACTGCATTTGGTACTAGTAACAATGCACAATGCACTTACTCAAGTGGAAAATTCAAGCGGCGCTCACTGAAAGAGGATTGGAGGCCTTTATACTTGGTAATGTTAAGTATACATTATACCGTCCGTCGCGTCGGCATGATTTCTTTTGTTTATCGACGAAGAAAGAACTTTCTTTTCGTCTATACATATAACAAAATCGTAAGAAAGCCATGTCTACACATTAAATATTTTTTGAAAAAATCATTGCAGTATAATGATTTGGAGCTAAAAAGCAACATTGTTTAAGATTTTATTTAAACTTGGCATAATTATACTGTAGCTTATGTGTCGGGTTAATATTGAGGGGAACGTATTATTCAGATCAATTATAAAGTTCCCACGGGAATTAAACCAACCTAGCCAGCTTAGGGAATTATTGGTAATATATATATATATATATAAAGGTAGGTAATACTATATAGATATACAAGTATCAGCCATAATGTATAACTACGGGGCAAAGGCCTCCCCTAATAATTCATTGGGGGGGTTTCGGACTGTAATCCAACACGCGGGCCCAGTGCGGAATGGTGGATACATATACTACAGATTATTTTTAATTTCTGGAGCATGCGTGTTTCCTTATGATGTTTTCCCCTCACCGCCCAACTAGTAACAATTTTAAAAAATCCATAATTAAATAGAAACTCAGTGGGACGGACCGAGGATTTGAACTCACGATCACACGAATATGAGTCCTGTATAGATACCCCTAAGCTATCGCCGCCCTTACGTAAGTACTAACTTTATATAAATATATGAAATTGTTCGATTCTAGTCTTTATTGCAGAGGAAGTTAAAGTTATTTATTGTATAAATTTTACAATACAACAAAATTATGTAACAACTTTTAATGAAGAGACAATTTCAAGCGGTCTTATTGCCTTATACTAATTTCTTCCAGACAACCTTGAGAAAGGGTGGGGGAATTATAAATAAGGTTAATACCACCTCAGTCACATATTTAGTACGTAGTTGTTGTAAATACATATTAATTGGTGGAAATTATAAATATATGGTATTTCAGTTGCAGGGGGAGGACCAACTTTCCAACGGACCGCGTCGAAACAAAATTGAAATATGTTAAGAGCAGTGAGAGCGTAGGGTTATTCTCGACTTTCATTCATGAAGTCAAGTTCAATTACATTGCGACCATTAAGTGAAATATAGTGAGGAAACCAGTATGCTCGAGAAAAAAATACTGTATGACGTGTATCAAGCAATTAATGTGTTTTGAGGCGGAGAGTACACGCTGAAATCCAACAGCCGCTGGGCGCGCTCGACTAGCCACGTTACCCCTCTCTCACAGAAGACTACCTTGAAATGTACTGCATTTACCACTTTATCTTATTTCACCAATGTACGTACGTGTTTCGGTAGTGAGTGAGATGTGCTAGAGCCCATTCCCTTCCTATCCCTCCCTATTTTCCGAACCCTTTCTCCAAATCCATTCCTACATCTCCAAAAGTAGGCAGCGCATTCGGGGGCGTGCCAACGTTTGTCATTTTGGACTAATGTTTGCATGTCTATGGGTGACAGTATCCACTTACCATCAGGTGAACAGTTTGCTCGACAGCCGCCTTCGTCCATATAAAAAAAAATTAGCACTGGACCCGTTTGGTAGATTATGGCTCGAAACTTCCTCAGGATTTACTAGAGGTCTGAGTCCTGGTGTTAAGTGGATACTGTCGCCCTGCATCACATCCACGATACATGCCAGCATCAGTCCAGAATGTCAAACGTGGACACTCAGACGAGTGCCCACGCCATATACCTTTAGAGATTTTAGAACTGATTTGGAGTAAGAGTTGAGAAAATGGCGAGTGATAGTATAGGACAGGATGGGAATAGGGTCTTACATATGACCAACTACTCTGCTTAAAATCCTAAATTAGAAATCCTATTACGCTCAGCAACTGTGAAATTTCAGTATACATGCAGTACCGTATTATAGGCTCTAATCGATAAATAAGTGTTATTTCCCTTTTTACATATTGTCAAAGCTTAATGTATAATACATTATTACCAGCTCTCTCGCCCTTCCGTTTTTAAGGTCACGATCGCGTTTAAATTCACACGAAAACAGTGGTATTGCTTGTCTACCCAGGGTAAACTCAAGACTATCCTGACTACAGAGTGTGCAGCGCCTAACCAACATATTTTACGTCCACAAAGTTCACAGCATCGATATGCCGTTTCTTGTGTCATATTTCCATCTTATTCGAGGATATATAAAATTTACGACCAGTCCAGTCATAAACATGTTTTAGTAGGGACTGTACTCTTTGAGTATTTATTTTAATGAAACTGTGCGTAGTAATAAAAGGACTGGCTCACAAACTTATTCCGTTTTCACATACAATATAGGGTTTTTTTTGTTAACAGTTAAGATCAACAAACGCAATAAATACGTCAGAGAATTTAAGTCAAAGATTTAAGAATTTGCATTCTAGGTACATACTGTGTTCACGTGTACACGTGTATGTATGTATTTTGGATTATCATATAGGTATATATTTTTATATTTCAGTATTATTGTATTGTATTATTGATCTATTAGTATTATTTTACATTACTGTATGACTATTAATTAAAGGGGCGGTGGTTAAATCACTTTATTGCTCATTCGTTTCCTGGAAGAGATCGCTTTTAGCGATAAGGCCGCCGATTGCTTCTGTATATATCATACACATTATGTTTAAGTAATATAAATGATTACTAAAACAGGAGTGCAATAAATAATGTTTGCTCATTCATTCATTAATTTCTCAATTTTTTTTTTGGCTTGGGTTATATGATTCGGCAGAATTTAAGTATTTATTCCAGAAAATTTTAGTTTATTTTTGTAACGAGATGCAATTTCGCCACACATGAGACCGAGCGGTTCTATTGGGTTGATCTTAAACTTTTAGTTATTTAATATTTTCTTAACTCTTATAAAACAGCTTATTAGATTTAGATTTTTTAATGTATTCGTAGTAAAATTTTACCCTGTTTATTCAAAGCCTGATTAGAACATTGTTCTTGCGACAAAGATTTTACAAAAAAATCGAAAATTTTGCAAATAAAACCATCTACCTATATAAAAATTTAAGTTAAAAAACTAAAATCCGACTCCTTAAAAGATTCAAACACACAACAAGGCTTTTTATATAATACAAGTATATTATCAATGTATTTTATATGTTACAAATACGTATTATATAGTTCGCTAAAATGACTTTCCTACCTTTTTGGCTTCGCATTAGCAAGATAAAAGTAGACCAAAGTATCTTTATGGTTTTGTTTACCCTAAAGGTTTATATGAAGGTCAATCGTCAAACATAGGCAAAATATTTGTTCCACAAGCAAATATCGCACCGACGCACTGACGAGGACATCGAGGACTCACTGATAGACTGATAGCCTGTTGCTCGGGGAAGGTATAATGGAATAACAAAGTCTACTAAAAGAAACCATAATGTTTCATGTTAATTTTGTCTAGTACCACCCCATCTCTTCCCGTGTGTGTGCTTAAAGACAACTAAGGGATAACAAAGCCACGAGCGCTGAAGAGTTATACCACCTCTAAAATAGCGGACTCGCCAACCCGCTTATCTAGGGTGGTGTTTTAAGACCATACATCCGTCATGCACAAGACAATGTCCATGAGAAGAACCGTGTCCAGCAGTGGACGGTAAAAGGGCGGTAAAATATTACGTATGGTAATTTTGTTGTAGCTGTTTTTTGTGGAAGAAGGCGACAGACGAGCATACAGTCCACCTGATGGTAAGTGAATGCCGAAGCCCATGGACATCCGCGATACATGCCAACATTAATCCGAAATGACAAACGTTGGCACGACTCAGTATGTGCTACCTACCTTTGGAGATATAGGAATGTATTTGGAGTAAGGAAAATGGGGAGGGATAGGATTGGAATGGGCTCTGGCATATCTCACTCACTACCGAAACACTTGGTGTCAACAATTCAAGGTTTTTCAGTTTGCTTCTGTATTCATGTGCCGCATCTGATGGTCAGATTCTGTCTTCTAATTTGTTCAACATAGAACAGTACTTTATCCCAATAAACTCAGAAGTTTATTCGCCAAAATTTCGAAACTTTCATTATAGAACTTTCTGGAAATACATTAAGACGAGAATTGGCAGAAATATTATAACTTGCGATATCGGAAATATGAAACAAAGTTTTAATATCTTTTCACAATTAATGTCCGATGACTTACTAAAAGCAAATGTAAATGTAACCCAACATTTTCTTAAATTAGGTAAATATCATAAATCTCCAAAGGTGGATAGCCTAATTGCAATGTCAACGTTAGTTATTTTTGACTAATGTTGACATATTTCTAGATGTATTCCTTCGTCGTGAGGAAACACGCGTGCCAGACAATTGAAAAAAGAAAATGTCTGGCGTATATAATGTTCATCCATCCGCTCAATAGTACTCAAATCTGATAGACCGCGTTGTGGATTACAAGCTAAGTCCGGATGGGGTGGGTGGCGAATATCCGTAAAGCCACACTTTGAAAAAGCAGCTTTTGAAACTGCGGCGGCGTGGACCAGTGCATTGTCATGGAGAAGCCGCACACCTTTGTTTAGATTTCCACGATGTTTCTGCTTGACTACTTGTCTTAATTGCTCTGTAAGGTTAGCATAATAGCTTCCAGTCACCGTAGTATTGCGTTCTTATACGTCTTTAAGCAATATTCCTTGACAAGCCCAGAATATCGAAGCTATAATCTTTTTGGTGGACTGAGTCACCTTTACCTTTCCAGGCGATGATTCATCAGAAAGACGCCATTCCATCGACTCCCTTTTGGAAAGGCGATCATAGTAAGGAACCATAGTTTCATCCCCAGTAACAATTGACTCGAAAAATAATTTATCCGTTTCTCCGAAATGCCTTCAAAGGTTCCTTAGAGCGCGCTACTCGTTCACTTCGCTGCACACTTAAAAGATGTTTTGGCACCCACCACTCACTAACTTTATTCTTATGAACATGTTCATAAAGAATTCTATGGATTGTAGTTTTTGAAAGCTGCTTTTTCTTTCGTCTTTAGCCGTTGGTCGCTCAGAACTTCTTCTTCCACTAATTTGATCTTGTTTGGAGTAAGTGCCTTAACAGGTCGGCCGGAGCGAGGTTGGTCGTCGATGCTTTCTCATCCTAAACGAAATTGCTTACACCACTCTCTTACTCTGGAAAATATAGAGAGGAATTCCCGTACACATTATTCAACCTTTGTTTGATATCGGTCGGGCTAACAACCTTCCTTTGTAAGCAACTTAATCACGGAACGATATTCCAGTTTAAACATTTTAAAGATTTTGCGACTTCATATTGTTCTAAGAGTCGAGGAATCAAAACTAACGAGGGTTGAACTCTAAAAACTATACACGAATTAGCAGGATAAATGACAATTACAATGACGTATAATTTGTTTTTTTTACACATCTAGAAATATGTCAGGTCTTTTAGTAACCTTACTGGTAATTAGTAACAAATATGTTGTAACAAGGAAGGTGCCCGTAGTAATTAATTGTAAGGGAGGGAGGTCTGCTCCGTGCAATGGGATGTTATATATCGTTGGGCCCGCGGAAGACGAAAGGAGTTTCCCTATGCTACGACACGGGGTTCTGAAAGCTGTGAATAGAACCCTGCAAGGTCGACTACGTAACCGCATACCTCCTGGTGTTGTAGGTGTCCATGAGCGGCGGTAGCCACTTACCATCACGTGGGCCGCTTGCTCGTCTGCCTCTTTTAATATATTATAATAAAAGATGACTGCCAAGCATATGACACAAAATGACACCCTTCTATTAAAACACAACACTTAAACTGTAAGTAAATAACCAATAAGTAAACGCTAGTAGGTAAATAGATAGTTGCAGATATAGTTGAATTTTTTCTATGTAATAGCCTAATTAGTAATTATAAGTCAAAATACAAAAAAATGAGATTGGGACTAAAAAAATGAGACTAAATTTGGATGTGCTGGGTTGATTTTCTAAAAGAATAAATCACTTTTCTATTCTTTATGTAATGTTTTATATTAGTTGGTGGGTTGGGACGATATTCATACAGTTTTTCCTATCGTACTTTCGTTATTTATACTAATATAATAAAGAGGTAAATTTGTGTGTTTGTAGGTATGTACGATTTATATACGATTCAAATTTAGTATATACGATTTCAAAAATTCTTTCATAAATAGGGAGCTACATTGTCCGTGTCTAATATAGGCTATATTATATTTTGAAATTTTGAAAAAAAGAAATTAAAAAAAAAACTTATAAACCGAAGCGAAGCGAGGGCGGGTCGCTAGTATCTCATATATGTGTAAACACGATAAGGATCTTAATTCAAAATACTCCTAAAATGTATTTGTCTTTTCCCAAAAGACGAAATGTTATCATGATCTACCCCAAATCAATAAGAATTAGCTCCCATAGAATTTCCCGGGAATTTTCCTCCCGGAATTACTATAGACGTCAGTATGCAATGGATGGAGGGACTAACCGGATTAGTATCGATTACAGGGGACCCAGTTGCGTCCGGATCAATGGATCGGACGGTAATACCATCACCGTCTTGACGGAATGGTTTTAATTAAAAATGTAAATGGATATTACGGCTTCGGTGTAGTATGGCTCTTGGGGCCGCAGCCCCAAATATTATTGGCCCAAACCAAGCGCATTTTTAAATTTCATATTTCCATAATTTTTAATAACATTAGTATAACACAAAACAAATCACATTCAAAATATAAGAATTCTTAGAATCTTTTCAAAGCGATTCTTTGAAATATTCTCAGAAATTAAATTCTTACAATGATTTTTACCATAAATGTTAAGTATCTTCTGATAATGATATTACAAAATAAAAAGCTTAATTACCTATAATAGGTATATTACTAAAGTAGAAGCTATGAAAAGCTCCTTTATGAGTTGACGTTATCAAAAGCTCTTTGAAGAGTATATAATTTTCTAAAATTGTGGCGTGCTATTACAATTTACGCCACAAGTTATTCGGCTCCTCTGTTTATCTTCTTATTACCAACACTCTTCTCAATGAGTTGCAATGTGAGCAAAGTTTTCTGGTATTAAGGTTCCTAAAATTGATATCCTTAGATAATGAAAATAACTTACCTAATAGATTTTTTCAAATTCATTAGAATATTGGTCAACGGATTAGTTTGATCCTTAATTTTAAAGTGAGCTAGCACTAATAAAACATTTATTAAACACCATTGAAGTATTAACACACCAACCATAATTTAAACACATAAAATACCACAATGAATACAGATTTTTTTTTTTATGATGTAGTGATGTGCCGACAGAAAGGTCTGTAGCTCAGCATATATGCTGAAACACCAAAGAGGATCACGGCACTGATTTTTAGCCATCATCAGCCATCATTTAGATCAGCCAGGCGCTTAGTGTGACCACGGACAATCAGATGGGTGTAAAGTAACCGGCTAAAAAGGACAGAATATAATTATAAAATAATACATTTGTTTCTTTTTTATGGACGAAGGCGGCAGACGAGCATACAGTCCACCTGATGGTAAGTGGATACTTTCGCCCATAGACATCCGCGATACATGCCAACATTAGTCCAAAATGACAAACGTTGGCACGCCCCCGGATGCGCTGCCTACCTTTGGAGATATAGGAATGGATTTGGAGAAAGGGGTTGGGAAAATGGGGAGGGATGGAATAGGATGGGATGGGAATGGGCTCTAGCACATCTCACTCACTACCGAAACGCGTACGTACATTAGGGAAATAAGATAAAGTGGGAAATGCAGTACATTTTAAGGTAGTCTTCTGTGAGAGACGAGTAATGTGGAAAGTCGAGCGCGCCCAGCGGCTGTTGGATTGCAGCGTGCACTCTCCCCCTCAATACTACCTACAGTTTATTCACATATTTCTTAATATCCCATAAACCATGAAACTTATTGGTGTTTTGCATTGAAAAATGATTATTTTACTATTTTGATATCTTAAAATAACTTACACAGTATTTTGTGTAAATTTTCAAATCCTTTTTTAGGTAACAAATAAAAATAAAAGATGAATTTCTCTATTCTGAGTTGACACCTACATTCGGGTTATCATCGCTTATGGGAAACCATTTACCATCAGCTGGGCTACCTGCCTGACAACCACAGCGATTAATCAAAATAATACAGCGTTAAGAATCTCACCGAAACGGAGAGGGTTTTAATAAAATTTATTGACGAAGTAGGTCTGTGGAGTAATTAACATCTTTCTTTCTTACACGTGTTCGCAGCGCGACTGCCTTTAAAAATGAACCTTTTACAATACAATGGGATATTGAAACTTTAGTCCGTTTTATTATCTACTAATTAACCCCTTTTTCATAATTCTTTTTAAGAAATAATTAAAAGAATATCAAATCGATGGTAACAAATTAAAGCGGGATTTCGAAGCGAAAACGAAATTAAAGTGACTGAACCACAAAGTAGTAGCGTTAAAAAGAAGATAATTACAGTTATAAGTTTTTAAAGTATTCATTTTTTTTATTTTTATGGGCGAACGCGGCAGACGAGTATACAGTCCACCTGATGGTAAGTGGATACTGTCGCCCATAAACATCCGCGATACATGCCAACAGTAGTCTAAAATGACAAACGTTGGCACGCCCCCGGATGCGCTGCCTACCTTCGAGATATAGGGTTTGGAGAAAGGGTTGGGAAAATGGGGCGGGATAGGATGGGAATGGGCTCTGGCACATCTCACTCACTACTGAAACACTTACGTACATTAGGGAAATAAGATAAAGTGCTAAATGCATCTCATTTCAAGGTAGTTTTCTGTAAGAGTGGGGGAAAGTCGCCAGTCGAGTGCGCCCAGCGGCTGTTGGATTGCAGCGTGCACTCTCCCCTCATGGAAAAAGTAGCATTTATTAAAAGTAGCGTGACGTCACAGTAACGGCTGCATGAATAGGCTTCTATAACCATTAATGTTTCAATTTTAGGCAAATTTGTGGAATTCGCCTAAGTGGAATTTGTTTCGAATGCAATATTGTCGTAGATCACCAGAAATACAAGCTCAGAAAAAGAAAATAAACGGCAATCAGTTCACAAAGAGATTATTACTGCAAATAGAGGTTACGTTTTCGTTTGTTTAGCTCGATGACATGTGACAGTGAAGTTTATTTTGATCTGTGGTGACGTTACTTTTTTTATACATTATGATAAAAGCAGCAATCCATACAGCCTATTTCACATTTTTCTCTATAATTTCCTAGTCTTTTGTACAAAAAATAAAACTCGTACGAGATACATGTCTAATTCTTTCGAAACGTTAATAAATAATGAATCATCAAAAAACTTACACAATACCTATTGACAAGGTAGATTTGCAAGCTAAAATCGTCACTGTGCTTTAGAAATGTCAAATTGTAACTAAACTTTGAAACGTTCAACATTATCATTAGCCGACTCTTTTTATACAAAAAGGGCGGCAGCTGATGGTAAATGGATACTGTAGCCCAAGGGCATCCTCGATACATGCCAACATCAGTCCAGAATGACAAACGTTGGCACGCCCTCGGATGCGCTCTCTACCTTTGCGGATTGGGGAGCGCTAGGATAGGATAGAATGGGAATGGGCTCTGGCATATCTCACTCATTACCGAAACACGTAAGTACATTGAGGAAATACGATAAAGTAAGAAATGCAGTACATTTCAAGGTAGTCTTCTGTGAGAGAGGGGTAACGTGGCCAGTCGAATGCGCCCAGCGGCTGTGGGAATGCAGCATGCATTCTCCCGTTACACACTTTACGACGTTTGCTCAGACGGTGGAGGAGTTCTTATAAATAGATGACACCCAGTCTTCATTCCAGAAATTTAGTTATCAGGAAAATAATTAAAATAGTAGAAAGACACCTAATAAGGTGTTTTTTTTACAAATATATTGTTATACAGTCGAATTACAGAAACATGCTCAATTACAAGCGTTTTATAAGATATATTCACAAACCTAGATACACAAGGCGTTCCCGAAATGTAATAGGTACCTCTTAACTGATTGAAACTTAGACAGGAGAATGAATCAAAAAGGAATCTAGTCAAAGAGTTTGAAGTTAATTTAAATTTACGTCGTTTACTAGCGGCCAGTGGTTAGGATTTAGCAGCAAGAAGATCAGTAAAGGACAATACTCAAACGAGTATTGTCACAACTTTTAAAAACATATATATAATGTGCTCTAACAAACACCAGAGATAATGTTTAGGAATCACGAAATCAAAACTAAATTGTGTTGCTCTGAAAAGAGATTGTTTTTATTAAACTACGAATTTAAAAGGTATATATTATATTTATTTAAAGGTACTATTTTTATATTAATTTAAAAGGTACGAATCATACCTGAAAAGAGAAACAACATTTAAAGCTATTGATTCTCAAATTCTTTACAGATCAAGTATTCTTATTTATATTCACTTGCACCTGCCTGACAACACAGCCCTTCTGTCAAACCTCCATTGCCTCAACCATAGAGTAACCACAGACTGGCACAAACTCCATAGAGACACCATCATAGTGAATTTGGTAAATGACCATTTACATATATAGAAAAAATTATAAATAAAAATGTGTGGACAAACGATATTATGTTATTGGATAGTACTCAATGGTCTCTACAACTTTCAAACATATCTTTCTAAAACGTACGAAAAAAGTATTAAAATTTATTTTTGCTACTGCCATAGAACATTTTTAATTAAGTACCATTTTTTTATTACAGTTAAGATATATATTTTGTTGTTAACTGTTAGAAGACGTCAATAATATTCAGTAGTAGAAAACACAGACTAACGATACGAGATAATTGTTTAATTAAAGTAAGTAAAGGTTTCAATTATAACTAAGTAATTAATATTCGTTGTAAAACAACCCACACGTTTATTCAATGCTTTTATTCGTTCAAATACAAATGTCCGTGACCTCTATGAGTATCTTGAGCAAGGTCATTTTTATTTTGAAAGTCATAGATTAAACATGTAGATGGGTAACTAATTAAAGTGGACAAATTGAAAAGTATTTTGAAAAAAATTGAGATATTAATATGTCAAAAGATTATTTTATTTAAAAGTTTTTCAGTGAAAATACATACCATAATTAAAATCCTTGAAGTTATTTTAATAGAAGTATTGCGGCGAAATTCATAGGCTTTTAAGATCACTAACAGACGAAGGATTGCCATAGTAATTCATCTCTTAAATGTAAAAAACATACAGAATCCCATTTAGAAACATGCATAACCGAAACCGACGCCGAAATGAATTCCATTTGTTTACATATCACGTACCGCCCAAACCGCATGAGAACAATGAGACATCCACATATTAAAGACAAAAACCATACCACTCGGCGACTTAAACACATGCACGACTCACCGATCACCGTCGGACACACACCGAACACTTACGGAGTAAACCGAATTCAAACTGGAAATTAGAATTTGAAATTCGAATTAGATACGTACGCGCGCGGTCGGAGCTTCGTAGATACGGTTCAGTCTACACCCGCCCGGGCGTTCGGGTGGCGAGTCGGAGGACAAGTGACGTGGTGCCGTGCCGCGGCTGCCCTTATACGAGCGCCCTCAACCCCTGCGGTGTGGGCGGCGTTATGTATTGACAACTTATAGGCATAATTAAAAATACACACATGAAAGTATGCAAGTCAGTGGAGGCGGCTACTTAAGGAAATTGGAGATGAATGGGTTAAATTGCATTTAGAATGTTCAAAGGCTTGCAATTTAGACATATATGTATGGACATATAAGTTAGTTAATATTTATTACACTTATGTATCTATGTAGATACATTAGTATAATGAATATTAAATATTAATTATATATTAATATTATTATTAGTATAGAAAATATTAATCTCGCTAAATAATATTGTAATCAACTCTCTGGTTTGAACATTAATCCCTAAACCAAACTATGAAAGAGTATTCTTTCATAGTTTGGTTTAGGGATTAATGTAAATAATGGTAAACAAAACTAGAAAAGATTTTATGAATTAATTCATTAAAAAATATTGATTTATAATTGAAAAATTTCTGGATTACAAATATTCCTACTTACCTTAAAAAATAAGCAAAACACAGTCAAAATAGCGTTTAATTCTGACTTAACAAATTTTTGTCCAAGGAGGACTGTGATTACTAGACCTATTCTTATTCTTGTAACAGGACTTTTAGTAATTTTCTTCATGACTATACATGTTTGCAAAATAGAAAAAATGAAAGGAAAACCAATTGCTTTGCTGGCACTTTCAATTCGACTGTAACGAAAAACAAAGTAACAAACTAGCAATTCGTTTTAACCAAATAAATTTCTACGGGTTCGATTTTTCTAATACGAGTATTATCCCGAACAGAAAGAAACACGGTTCGCTTTGTATATGCAGAAATAATATATATCTGAAACCTTCCAAGAGTTGAATGATCACAATCAAACTTTCAGAGAACTATTGTAACTCTCAAGTTCTACAAGGTAGAAAAGTATTTTCTTATAGCGAACGCAATGTTTACAATCTTTGACTCGGCGTGATTGTATTTCAACTTTCCGATACATGTTTTTTATATAGAAAAGGTTATAAATTACTCAAAAATTCTTAGTAGCTTCTTCATTTAATTATTTTTTATTTTACAACATTGAGTTATAACACCAACCTCTTGGTTTACACACAATAGTGTTCTTCGGCCAGGACCTTGTATCATGCACATATAATGCTGAAAGTCGAACTGTTACTCACACCAATGTTCTTATTAACCTTTAAGCCTATCGAGTCCTGTTGACTTGTCTATAATGCAATGCAATGCAACCAGCTCTTGTGCATGAGGGATCAATGCCCTTAAAACTTCACACTGACCAGTCCTAGCATAAAGTCCTAGCATAAAGTCCTATTCAGTCGCTGACTGCAGTAAGTTTAACAGTGGGGCATGGGTACCTTCTACGACTCATAGCGGACTCTTATCGCACTCAGTACATAATGTTCAGCGACGGAAACCAACTCTTTGAACAACCACTGCTGAATCTGAATCAGGGTCTGCTCATACACATTGTCTTCTGCATGAGAGATGTATAAGCATAAGGATAATAAATAATTACTTGTATTACTTATTATTCTTATGGCCTTTTTTTATTCGCGTCGCCATTTGCTTTTATGATTCGCACGGCGGGCTGATGGTAGCGGAGGAAAGAACGAAGTTGTTCGAACGTCAAGGGGACATGCAAACCCGAGTGGAAGCGAGCGACTAAATAAAGTCGGATAAAGAGGGAGTTGCCTAGCAGTTCGGCAAAAGTGAGTGAAGCTAAATCGTTGTTTAAAAGCATATTAATACTTATTAGTGCATGTATACTATAATTCTAGCGTAGTTCTCTTATGTGTTGTAAATTTAACTTGATAAAGTAACCTTTAAATGTTTAAAATATTGAACGTAGTTTCGTTTCACGTCAATAAAAAGTAAGTAATGTGTATTTAGAAAATCTGTTGTGCAGTGTATAGAATGTTATGAGAAATTTTGAAGTCAAAACAATATTATAATTTTCATGGCAAAATTTGTATGTAATTTGTCTGAGATGACATACCTTTAGATCCTAATTTTGTAAAATAATGTAAGTGCTGATATAAAAAGAGATTTGCGATGAAATAAGTGACTATATTTATCAACATCCCTCCAAGAGTCCGTGACGTCACCCCCCGCGGGTAAAAGCCACATATCATTTTTAGGGGCTCCATAACTTTCATGTGAAGTCGGATAAATTGCCAGTAAAAGCAGTAAGATCGACACTGTGGCGCACAGCGTTTGACCGTTACCTAAGAACCGTAACCAGACCTCGTTTTCGTCCACTGCTGGACACGGACTTCCTTATGCGCATTGTCTTATGGATGAAGGATGTATGAGTTGAAAATGCCACGCTTTTCAAGCGGCTTTTCAATTCCACTCTTAGAAGAGATGTAGTTCCTCAGGGCCTGTGGTGATGGCTTTGTTATCCCTTAGCCTCCATTTATGACACCCACGGGAAGAGAGAAACCTGCCAACACCCACACGGCCACGTGGAAGCTATAAATAAATGAAATAAAATAAAAAAAGATAAAACAAAATAAACTTACGGCAGAGGCAAACACCTGTTGACGTCAATATGCCATGTTTAATTGATACAGGTAACTGGACTCATTCATTGTGTAGTCGTTGCATGACCACGTAAATTTGCCTTCATAATTAATTCAATTATTGTTATTTCTAAACTTTTCAATGTTATTTCCGTACAAAATGAAATGTTGTTTTTCCTATCGACTTGTGTAACCACGGGGTGTGGCGAATTGAAGGAATAACATTGGTCGTTATACGCTCTGGACAATAATTGAATGGTTCTCGTAATGGGAGTTCGATAACATGTGTATTACATTTTGTGGGGATATACTTGAAGTTACGCCGCGCCCTGTATGTACAAGTATACGCGAAATTAAGTAACAATATAAATTCATATTAGCAAAGATATTACAATATAATATATGTATATATATATTGTAGTTATATTATGTTGATATTATATTTGATATGTTTTGATGGATGTCAAAAGCCTTCACTAACGCCTCAAAAAGCCACATTATTATCCACTACAGTCAATTATAAGAGTCGCTTTTATAAAGATGCGGAAAAATTCAAGACAAGGAAACCCCATAAATAAATAAGCTGGTGAAATTATTTTTAATACATATCTTCCATTTTGCAGCAAGCAAAATTTAAAAATACATCCGAGAAAAACTATTTTAACAAGATACAACAAAAAGCACGTGATGTAACTGGTGTTTTCCGTACAAGTATCCGTAACCTCGAATTCTTCAGAAACTTAGGAGAGAAAAAAACCGGAAACTATCCTGTTGTATGTAAGAAAGATGGTGCATAATTTTCATTTGAGGTTTAAGAAAGTGCCGACACTCAAGTTTTTAAAACCGAAACTAATCGAAGCCATTGATTTCAAAGGATACGAGAGTTCATTGCGAAAAATTCTTCGTCAGCTGGGTTTTCGGTTCAAACTAACAACAACAGGAAAGTTTTGATGGAAAGGGATCATGTAAGATTAAAACTGCTAAAATTCATAGATTGGATTAAAAGGTTTCGATCTGAAGGCAGATAAATTGTAAATATGGATGAAACTCGTGTACATACGTCACATATCACAGGTAAAAGTTGGACTAATTCTACATGAAAAAGAGATATAACGGGCCATTTCTACAGGACAACGACTTATTATAGTACACCCAGGCAGTAAAAAGGGATTTATTCCCCGGGCTTTATTAATATTTAAATCTACGGATACAACAGGAGACTATAATAATGAGACAAACAGCGACAATAATGAAAAATGGCTATGTATGTAATCAGTTGATCACTAACTTATAAGAATTCGCAGATAATGCTGCATATAAGTAATAAATATAAATATGTGCCATAATAAATATGTGGAAAAGCCTCGAGGTTCAAATATATTGAAGCAATATATAATAAATTGTTTGGTGGAACATAATATTAACGTCGATGCAACTTGGACAAAACCACAAATTTACCAAGTTATTTTTCGTGATAAGGAAAGATTAATTGCGGAATATTCTATTGACAGCATTTTAGCTAAATATGGACACACTGTATTGAGATTACCGTCATATAATCCGGATTTCAATCCGATTGAAAACATTTGGTCGCAGCTTAAGGAGCTCAATGAAATGTTGATATGAATATGACCACAGTAAATAAATTTATTAAAAAAATTGATTAGTGATCACGCAATCAAATGCGACGATGAATATAGAAAATATGAACATGCCATCGATGATTTTATAGATAGGATACTACTGAGACTTCTGATGATTCTGAAAGTGACGATAGTCTACTATTATTCTGATTATGACATGGAAAATATTGAATACATACCACCAAAGGGTCAATCAAAATCTCCTAAATGATCTGTAACGTTTGACTGATGATAATAACTTGACTAATGATATAGGTGCTCTGATATAGGTGTTGATTTTTTAAGATATAATGTGGATAAAGCTAACAAAAGCAATATAAAGTTATATCTACATACATTACATAATATAGATACTTATTATATTATGAATAATTATCTAGTATGCAAATATACATAAATAAATAAATAAGACCTAAGTAGAAAAAATGTAATACGATTATCTAGCAATATACTGACTTGTTTAGTAAAGATAGTCTAGTTTAGTAATGTCTTAAATTTTGTATTTATCTCGTAATAAAGTATGCAATTAGAGGTACGGTAATTCATAGACGTGGTTGACACGCGTTCGGGTATTTCCGGATACCTACTTGTGAAGTAGATTTACAATAATTTATTTATATGTATAGGTTTATAGGATATTATATTATCCTTTTATATGAATCATTAAATATATTTTAGTGACCTTTCAAAACAAATGTTTCGGGAATCTGATATTTAGAGAATCTGGTGCTTTGCCATTAAAGGATCACCCATTGTGAAAATCATCACTTTGGAATTAAAAACCCCGCGTACCAGTTTTATTGGCTTTTTGTTTTTAAAAAATATATATATGTAGTTACAAAAAATCTGTCATCCTGAATGTGTGCTTTAGATTGCGAATATAATCTTGTCTTACCTTCACAAAGCGTTTTTATCCACTTTCCACCCTCAATACCGGTATATATATACATATAAAGAGAAATATCATAACTGACTGACTATCTCATCCCTACGTTAACATAGTCCAATTTTACTTATATCCGCTATTTTAAATTTTGATTAATTAATCTAGAAAGAAATTTAGCTAGTGAGACGTCTTTTCTGGCTATTCCCAGTACTTCAATTGTTAACATAAAACAGCTTCAATTGAACTACGGGGAATAATAATTATTCTCAATGATTGAACTGATCAATTGAAATACTGGAAATGTAGAATCTCATCAACGCCGAGTCGAAACCGCTTAAGCTAGAAACGTGAAATTTGAACAGTAGCTTTCTTTTAGGACTTAAAAATATACTAAGAAAGGATTTCTCCAAATTCAACCCCTAAAGAGGTGGGACGAGGTGGTAAAGTTTGTATGTAAAGAAATATGACTTGACTTGAAACTTAATATACATAACTAAACTTAACTTATTTAACTAAACTAAACAAACTAAAATAATATATCTTTTTTTAATTATGTTACGGACTAAAATACACCTGTAAAATTTTATATGGAATGACAATTAAGCCTATGAATACACTCGATATTTTCAGCATTTTGCGACTGCATTAAATCTGCATAGCGTTTTGGCGACACTCAACGCTCGATAGCACATTTTTTCGATTTCATCGACGCTGCATCGCGATCAACTGATAGGGGATGCACGCTGAGCAAATGGGGATAGGGGAAACAGGTGAACATTTTTTAGCAGTGTTTCGCAAATAGAAATCGTGCGATCACACTTTTAAGTTTTACTACTCATAAGCGACTAAGTTACCGATTGACGATGCTAATCGAGTGTGCTTAGGGTCTAAACGCAAATAAATCCACACGGACGAAGCAGCGAGCAATAGCCTAGTACTCTATAATTATTTGACACGAATATAAATATGACGCAACATTTATCCGAACAAAGCAAAACTATTTTTAATTAAAGGTTATTTTCAACTCAACTAAAACACTTTGTAGTAACGTAGTTACCCTAAAAATTCATTTGTTTCCTGACGCAAAAACAAATAGAATTCTTTGTAACACAAACTCGAAGTGACCGCTGGAATTTCGCGTGAGAAAATACTCCCAACATTTAGCAGGCTCTCGAGGAATGTACGGAAAGCTTTGACCTTTTGTTTCCAACGAAAAGCGACTTTGCCTTTTCTTATAATGAAATTCAATACCCATTATAATAAATTGTTTCATTTTTTAATCCATTTAAATATTCATGATATTATATTTGTAAAGAACTAAGAATATGTAGAGGCATTATCAAGTTATTTTTTTTATTTCCTTTATAGAATAGGTGGCAAACGGGCGGTCGGCCGACTAGGTGGTAAGTGGTCGCTACTGGCATTGGTCACATTTATTGTCTAGTTAAGTACGGCAAGGTCCATCGAGCCCACCAATACAAAAGAGAACAATTAAATATTAAACATATTACATTTTAAAGATACAAAGCCATGCCTGTACATTTGATATTTTTTGAAAAATGTCTTAATAGTGTATAGTGTATAATTTACCAATGAAAAAGAGATCAAAACAACATTTTTTGATACTTTTGTGTCCGAATGTATATCACGCGAAAACCGCCGGACTTTTAGATATTTACTCGTACCTACATTTATCTGAATCGGTGCGAGTGAGTGTATATTTGTGTGAAAAAGTGCTGAATTTTATTTTTATTTATTTATTTCTAATATTAATATTTGACCATTTGAATTTGGTTATACACTCAAAAAACCGAATTTCGATTTTCCGGCTATGTATATAATATATGTATGTGTATATATTATAAAATAATTTGTATATAGTTGTGGAACAAAATTTGCTAGTTTACACGAAAGAAATTCATTATTAAGAAGGTGCAGGTATTTTTTATTTAACGCAGCATAACACGGAGTGGTTACAACTAAATAAACTCCGGAAGCATGTTCCGATGATTGTTTCTTTTTTACTCAATCAGCCGCACATGTCGCTAGTGTCGGTTTCTGAAAATTTTATACCAGTGCTGGACATATTTACTCTTAGATTAATTATCGTATCTGTTAGTACTATGTTCTTTGTGCTAGCTTCTGTAACCAAATCCATTCAATCGGTTCAATTGAAATTGATTTTCTTCGCATAAACCGATGGGCGGTTGTCATTCCTGTCCTGCTACATGTGCCATACCCATATCAGATGTCTGTAACGCTTTTCGATCACTTCTTACATCCCACTTACTTAAAATAAATTCTAGAAATTTCCCTCATGTAAACAGTTGGAGCATTGGTGGGGCGCTGCACGGAATCTAATAAGGGAATTTAAAAGACGTGCCCGCCTGTATTCTTATGGGCTCTACACACGAGGAGTTTGAACGATTTGCTGGCGATTTTTCAACACTTTGGTTTCTAGACACTTCCATAGAAAAGTGGGGGGTGTACGCAGCGTATGTTACGTTTTTTATAATAAACATCACACTGTTTTAATCATTCGTTGTCCTTGGGTAATTTGTTTATTAAATCCTCAAATATATCTATACAATAGAGCGCATTTTTTATAAGATCTTGTCATTCTGAATTTTGACCTTGTCCAAAGTTATACTAAAAAATATATCTTCTCTTTTCCTCTCACACTAATGTGTTTACTCAATACGAACTTACTGTAAGAGGGAAAGAGAGAACATGTTTCTTATTATAACATGTTTTTATTACAGAACGATATAGACGTATAATAAATGTGGTTCACGGTATCGATATATAAGTGCATGTGGGTGTATTTTGTAACTGTGTTGTACAGCGTTCTTCTTAACACAAAAATAAAGACCTTTTAAACAATGCTCAATGCTGTCATAACAGATATCAACCAATCAAATACGTCTATGTTTTGTAATAAGGGGGGGATTATGTTTTCGTAAATCGTAATTATTCTAATAGATGCAGCTTTACACATTGTCCAAGATACTGAATTTAGTGAAAAAACGGAAGGGATAAAATGAACATATCAGATTTGGCTAGCGCAATTCTTGAGATACAGATATGGACTTGATATTGCGCTTTTTATGTGGGCATCGACAGCTTGACTGAAGTTGTACAGTCCCTCAGCAAGAGTTAAGCGGTCATAAAACGGCATGTGTGTACATATGCTTAGATTGATCTCGTTTGTGTCTCCACACAAAACAGACAACTGGTACGTATTAAAAAAAGATACTTCGCAAATGGAATATTTCTGCGTGTTTGCTTCAACACGTGAGAGATAATACGTTTGTTTCGTGTATTCGCAACGAGGTCATTGTCCCCGGATTTCCATAAATGATATAATAACAATGAAAAGATACAAAGAGTTTTTTTAAGGATGAGTACTCTTATTATCCATGCCTTTGTTTCATCCTATTAGTATCAATCTTTATGAGATTTTCAGAAACATGTTCTGAGGCATCGTTCGGAGAGGCTTAATCGATCATGTTCTCCACAAAGAGCTTTTTTCTAATGCGAAGAAAAATTTTTTTTTTTTTAATTTTTTGACAAATGTCATTAGAAAGATGCAAACTTTTTTGGGAAAAACATGATTATTTGAATCATTCTAATAATCATACATTTTAAAGTATTGGGTTATCAATTTGAAACCTTGATACCATACAACCTGTCACTGAAATAAAGCAGAAGTTTTTTTTAATAAGTCACTAAAAAATACTTTAATTAATAAGTTCTTTTTTAATAATTTATTGTTCAAGTCTAGTATATCTTTTATTTTACGCGCAGTTCCGTCCTCCATACGAAGCGCTGACACCGCGCTGTGCCGTTGGCGGCACCCGATCCTTGCCCTATACTAAGTAATGAGCGCTATGAACGTTTTAGATAGAACAACAGAACTGTTTCATATCTTTTAAATTATTTTACGTGTTTCAGATGGGTAAACTGATGACTGAATGTAAGAGAATGCTCGAAACTAGAATGTTATACTGTTATGTTATAGTTCTTTCATCTCACGAAGCCGGGTTACGTAAACATGAAAACGCCCAGTTTGGTTTCCGACAAACGCCGCGGCGCACACTAAAGCAATGTACATGTACACACACAAGCATTACACCCACTTCGTGAGATGAAAGAACTATACTTGTACATATGTAAATAAATGTTAAATAAATAAATAATAAGTGTTAAAATGCATTAGCAGGTTGAGTAAAATATTAAACCCTACATTTCTCCAACAAGACTATTATTGTGGCGTGGGTAGACGTGTATTTATTGCCACAGTCTTAGTTTGACGTGTGCTACAATTTACTAGGCCGATCTGCCACAACTCAACCCGGCTTACATGTTGAGCTTGTCCTATTTAGAAACAACACTATTAGGGAAATTTCAGACATTTATTTCGAAAAAAATGTCTATCGCGGATGTCATGACTTTCAAATTTCGAAAAAATCATTAAATCTCAACTAAATAAGGATTACACCTGAATCTAAAACACTGTACATTGTGGGGACACGGTGTCAACGCAGTCTTCGCAGAATGTGCACAGACTTGTTTTATATTGTAAATCGGGTCTAACAAGTAAAATTGAAGGTTTTTGTTCGCCTTTTATTTGTAGTCTACATTTCGGCCAGATACACCAGCCGTGGTCAGGAGTTCACTGAAGAGGCGGGTAGTCAGGGACAGGAGCTGCGAGCAGTTTTAGCAAGTACCCGCATTTGATCTTCACATTCGGAAAGGCTGCGACAGACTTGACTAACAATGTAACTCGATTTACAATATAAAATGTGTACAAAAAGTTGTTTTATGTTGTCCGTATATAGTTAGTCTCACTTTCTTCAATGTATTGAAGGACTTTTGAAGTTTAATAAAGCAACACTTAACATGTAAAACACCTACCTACGCTTAAATCCATAATCTTCAATCAGTTTCGAACACATACATTTTTAAAATTAGTCTGGGCTTATTATCTGATTAGTAGTTCAATCGAATCGGGTCAGTAGTTCCAAAATTATGATACGGTATGGTTTGTAAAACGTGAATTGAAATGTGGGAACACTGACCTAATTAGAAACTTGAAGGCGCTGGGTCATTCAAGCCTGCTTATCAAGCCTTGTTTTCCCGGCACTGTTTTAAGTTCTTGGATTGAGGTAACACTCTGTAGTTCAGCCAAGTGGGAAATTTAGCCGAAGTCGCGGATTTTTCCGTGGCTGCAGTCTTGTTTCCCGGGCGTGGTAAGAAGGGGATAGGTACGAATTTTGTGTAGTGCAGTAGAGTATGCGTGTGTGTTTGCATATGCATGGTGGCGGTGTGCGTGTGTCTGCGATTTTTTTATAGAATAGATGAGAGACTAATGGGCTGGCCACATGATGCTAAATGGTCACCACCGCCCATGAACACCTACAACACCAGGGGGCTTGCGGGTGCGCTGCCGACCTTGCAGTCTTTTGAAGAACGATTTGCCAAACCAGGTTAAAATTTTCATAAAATCACAGAAACAGAAATTCAACTCCAATATATGAATAAAGAGGAATTAAATAAGCAGTAGAAAATAAATTAAAACAAATTTGAACATCCTTGAATACATATCATTCCTACAACACGACATCAATCGCGAAATAATAACAACATCTGATACTTTAAGTGCTGTGTCAAGTGATTTAAATGCCGTGACATCTTCAGACATTGACTTTAATATCATAAATTATTATGTCCATCCAATCGTTGTCATTTCTAGTCACATTTATATACTATATGCGATGTTATCTGAACTTATTGTCTGAATGGCCTATTTTTTGATTCTGATTAAGATTTTCTAACTTGAAAGTTTCATGATTCTGTTTAAATAGAAACATGCTCTAACGTCTGATTTTAATACTATAAAATCGGCATGTGTCTCTCCACTGCTGGATATAGACCTCTCCCAGGGACCGCCACCACACACGGTCTTCAGGTCTTCTCATCCAGCAGGGAAACTTAGCGTAGGACGCCCTCCGACCAGGTCGACTGACGACTTGAAAAAAGTCGCCGGTAGTGGCTGGATGAATGTAGGTATATACTTTTGAGGGGGAGAGTGCACGCTGCAATCCAACACCTGCTGGGCGCGCTCGACTGGCCACGTTACCCCTCTCTCACAGAAGTCTACCTTAAAATGCAGCATTCCCACTTTATCTTATTTCCCTAATGTACGTACGTGTTTCGGTAGTGAGTGAGATGTGCTAGAGCCCATTCCCATCCTATCCCTCCCCATTTTCCCAACCCTTCTTCAAATCCATCCCTATATCTCCAAAGGTAAGCAGCGCATCCAAGGGCGCGTCTACATTTGTCATTTTGGACTAATGTTGCCATGCATCGCGGATGTCTATGGGCGACAGTATCGACTTACCATCAGGTGGGCTTTATGCTCGTCTGCCACCTTCGTACATAAAAAAATACATATGGATCTATATATGTATGTGTATTCGTATAATAGTATATTATTAGTATGTAATAATATAAACGTATTATAAAAGTAGTATTTATAGTAGTTTATTTAGTTACGCACTATGTCTGCCGATTTCATTGCTCACCTATCCCTCTCCCAGGTTTGCTGGTATAAATCTCCCTAACGAGATAAGCACACCTTTTGTATGTATTTTCTTTTAAAACTATTTTTATTATTTGTGTGTATGTACAATAAAGTATATAAATAAAATAAATATATTTTGTCCGTAAAGTTAGCATTAATATCGAAAAGGTTCTGTCATTTTCCAAATTTGCAATGTAATTTTCATAGTAATTTGAAAAGCTGCACGCACCCGCATACACCCTAGTATGCGGGTGCGCTGCCGTCCTTGCAAAGACTTATTTACAACTGTCTTTAAGAACCCCATGTCCTAACAAAGAGAATTCAACTGGCAGTTTATACCACAACTTTCGGGTTAGCGGTATAAAGTGTCTTTACTATGCGCATAGTGTATAGCGTATAGTGCGGTGTCGCACTATACGCAGCGACTCTATGTTAAGGAACTGTGTATGAACTGCACGACGATGACAGATGTTGCAATGATTAAAACACGCAGTTCGTAACAAATTACTCGTCAGAACATTCCCCGTTATTACATTAGGTATAGGTCCAAAATCGGCTATTCTATTGCCGTGAAGGACAGAATAGTCGTCAAATATAGTTGGAGTATTCACAGCCGATGAAACGCGGATGCATATATCGGAAGAGCTGAAATAGCTCGTGAAGTGACCATCATTAGATTGAATTAGGTGAATTTTGTGTTGATAATATTATAAAAATTGTTCATCGAGCGATGGAAATGGTTTGTAGTTTCTTTGATGGGCAGAATCATAGTTGGAGAAATTCCTAAAAGAACCAATGTCACACACTGTTGTGTGTGACATTGGTTCAGTAAACTGAAGGGGCAGTGATCAACGACCGATGGACAGAAGACCGATAGACTATTTCATTTGTTGTTTATTATTGTATATATTATTTACATAATTATTAGGATATAGGCTTCTCCCAAAGCTCGCCACAACACACGGTCTTCCCCACTACCGGCAAACTTCTTCAAGACGACTCTCCATCTGGCCGGAGGACGTCCCACACTAAACTTTCCGTTATGTGGTCTTCCACTCAAGGACTAGTCTGCCCGATCGGTTGTCGGTAGTACTGCAAATATGGCCTACCCATTGCCTCTTTAGCTGATTATTATTTTTCAACAACAACTTAATTATTAATAGAAATACCTTGAGTATAGAGTAATGAAAAACATACTTAAATAACCAATAAGATAGAGATACATCAAACGTATCGGGATATGTCTTTCCTTCCCGAACTTTACGCCCCGATGGTATAGATTTGGCATATATCAAATAGTAATTTAAATTCGAAATATGTAGGTACGTCTTTCAATTAGGCATTTCGTGTAAACCACATAATAGAAAACCTTTGCAGAATTCAAGTTCTAGTAACCTGATATCCAATAAAAATGTTTACAAAGACTATCAGAAAATTGATATTAAAGATTCATGGAAATAAACAAGGTTACATAAACACGGGGGTGTCATGGCCACACTACCGATCGATCGCCATACCGACTCCGTTTTCTGTTATTAATAACTCGAATAGGTAGAAATGGAAATAAATTGAATCATGAATTTTACAACATTGACCTATTTGATTAAATTGATTAATGTAAATGTCATTTCTATGTATTTGTACTAAATTAGAAATTTAAGCACTAATAATATCTACATATTTTTATGGGTTTAGAAGAATCTGAATATAAATATAACGGATACTTTTGTATGTCTCTCTTTTCGCCCCTCAGTCGTAGTCTCATTTTGTTGAATTTTCATATTTCCACCGTTTGTCCTCTTCAACGGTCCACACACAAACTTGCTTCTTTCTATCCACCCACTATCGGTGAATTTCTTCAAGTCAAGGGCTCGCTTGGATCGAAGCGTTTCCCGGTACACGGTCTCCATTCAACAACTCGTCTACACCATTAGTTGTGGCTCCTGCGACAAATATGGCCTACCTATACACTGTATAGCGGGGTTCGCCAATTGGCGGACCGCGGTCTGGATTAGGACCGCGGAGCGTATAAAACTGGACTTTCTACCTTTCTATCTATTTCTATCCATTTTATTTCTATTGTACAATCTGCATAATGTGATGCATTTTCAATATTATTTTCACGCCATTTTTAAAGTGTTAGCGCGAGAGCGATCCGTTGCCATGCAAGCGGCGAGCGAACGAGTACCACAGTTTCTAGCTAGATAACGACCACGCTCTATTATGGCTATTATGGCTTCTTTAATAAACATGAAAATAATAATTATAGATAGTTTTTATTGACCACGTTCCTCTTTTGGCATACAAAGTTGCTTTTAATTATTTTTTTCTGGACTCGATTGAAACACTCTCTCGATTGAAACATTTTAATCATCTGGACCCCACTTAAAATTAATTGCCGACCCCTGCTGTATAGTATACAGTAAATGAAATCTATGCCTTTTTAATAAGAAGTTAATTAAAACATGCCGTCTGTTTGTTCGGCACCTATTCTGAATAAATATTGGGCGAAATATGTTTCTTATTTGAAAACCTTTCTAGCCAATATAAACTATACGACGTCCTTTACTCAATAAATTATGAAGCAGAACGGTAAAACAGCACCTGATGTTAAGTGCCTGACATAAATTATTTATGTTACATACCTAAATGTATCTTAAACTAGGATAATATGATGTAATGTTAATATACCTATTGCGTTTAATTTGAAGGAACTTATCCAACCCATACACATTGTTTCGTACACGAGGAATGTATGGTCTTATAACGCCACGTCGGTCAAGCGGAATGGCGACTCAATTTTTTAGAGGTGATAGTTCCTCGGTGCTTGAGGCGGCTTTATCGCCTATTACGACATCCGAGGTACTATGTATGGCATGGCACGAGGTATGGCGTGATGCTACTTTAAAGCAGACTGCCATCATACAGCCTAGTAACTTGTATTAGGCTTTTGGGCTTAGGTTTCTCTGTATTAGGGGTTCGAAATCCTGTACAATATCTTGTCTTTATAAAAATATTTGTTTAATTTGGAACCGAATTCTGACCAAAGACTTGTCTTTGGCCAAAGATGTGTCTTGGCGAATTCCTCTGCACGACAAGCACTTGCTCTACACACTCAGATTATGTAGATAATTTGATGTTTTATCGTATTTTATTGTATTCTATTGTATTCATGTAGTATCATGAATGTGATATTATATGAAAAAACCTTGTGACGGTCAATTAGACCAGTTGTTAATGACCCTACCTGATGTGCAGGTCCAGCATTCGATTCTCGATTGGACAAACATTGTTTAAAGGCGGGTGTCGGTTAAATTCGGTTTTTGTTTTGTTTAAATTCGGGTCTGGGTGTTGCACGTGGTGTTGTGTTCGTCTTTGGCGCACGACACAGGTAATCCAAGTGTGGGCCAGTGTGGTGTTATTTTTATCAATTTATATCAAGGTTCAAATTAGAAATTATATAGGTATTTATAGGTATTAATATTAGACTATTAGAAAGGTTAAAATTATTTTGAAACGAAAAATGTTCGTTACTTTTAAATAAATTAAAAATTACGTTAAATAAATGGAATGAACACATGCATCTCGAATTTTTACGTCAGCTCAACTCCATTTAAATTTTACGTTCAAAGATAACAATATTTTAAGTAGAAATATTCTGAGTTGACGATATTATTCTTTGAGAAATATCACTAAAAAATTTTTAACTGCATTCATGTAGTAAATTTGCTGCGTTTCGCGACACGTGCGTTTAATCTGCTAAGTGACAGTAAGAACACTTCCATTCAACATATATCGATTTAGGAGGGCATTCATACGAGATGAGATTAGCCTTGATTTGGAGCAGACAGCTCTTCGGAGTTTGAGCATTAGATTAAATCGGATTAAATTTAGACACACTTCGATGATCAAAATACTAATCGAATTGACTATCGATTAAGCTAAACCGAATAATAGAAAGCAGTAGCTTATTAAATACAGTCTTGTCTACTTCAAAAAGATTTTCTTTATTGTACACAAATTCAATTATCGATAAGTACAGCACGCGACAGCGCGAACGTGGAGTTGAGTTATGAGTTTAATCACTTTAGTTTCTATTGTTTGATTTTTTTTAAATAAAATTTATTTTATATGCAAATATATCAATTTAAAAATAATAAACACAAATTAAAATTATCGATAAATACCTATCTAACGTTGTTTTCACATCGCTTAAGATTCCTTGAAACTGCACTCCCGCGCTGTCGTTATATACACTTGTATGCACGCCAAAGAGTACATAATAGTGACATAAAAGTTTAAATAAATGGTATACAAGAAATAAGCCTTTCTCTAAATTGATTTCTTCCATTCAACCTTTACGGTCTCACTGTAAGGCACAAGCTTTATCTATTAAATTACTAGGGAGTTTCGGGCCATGTACTAACTACTACACGTCCATACCCTCCAACTCCCATGGACCTATGGACCTTGCATTTATTGGGACTGAATTGCGGAAGGAGTGCGACGTACTTACAAGAGCTCTTTCCGATAATTTTCTTGACTTCCTAGGAATTCTCATACTGTCCCTCCTCTTTTGTCGGCGAGTTTACTCTTTTGTTGGCGTATTTTCTCTTTTAAAGGTGATATAGTTCCTCAGATCTTGTGGTAGCTGTTTTGTTATCCCTTGGTCGCCTTTTACAACACCCACAGGAAGAGATGGGGTGATGCTAAAAACCGGGAGACACTACACGGCCAAAAAAATTACATTTTAAGGCTGCATTCTCTGTTTAACTATGCCTCTAACTTGGCTGGGTGAAGACAGACTGTTATGAAATCCAAGTAACCAAGTAACAAACGAACACATCTGTAATGGTTTAATTAAAATTCGCCTAATGGTTTAAGACATTAACGTTTTCTCAAAGAATTCTTATTATTTGGATAATTTTATTTCATTGTATTTACGGAACAACCGTATAAAGAGACTAGGAATAAGTAAAAAGTTTAAGTAACAATCTAAACAATTGAAAAAAGTCATACGAGTGTTACAGATACCCATAACAACAATTTTTAAATTTCTATCTGTCATCTGTCTGTACGCGGGTCACACAAAAACGACTTCAAACTTCAGTACTGGATTAACATTCAGAGTACATTTCATCGAGATCAATTATAAAGTTCCCACGGAATCAGGCTGACGACAATACATATTATTGGTGGAATTTGTTCGATTTCGAGTGCCCCGGGTTCAATCAAGAAATAGATGTGATCTGTTCTCCGTTCCACTTGTTCGCACTGAATATGCACAAAATTCATTTTTAGTGCGGGCAACTAATTTATATAATAAGAGCCTGTCTGATGTCTGATATTGTCATTTTTACTTCTTTTGTACGCTTAGAACCTTGTGTAGAAAGGAAATGTGTGGGTAAAGAGATATATGGGGAAAAGGTCACTGGCAATTACTTATTGCCAAATTTCCATTGATTTGGTTAAAACTTTTGTTTTTAACTATCATTATTTTCTAAATTTAGTATTTTGTCTTTGGTCTAATCATTTTTATTTTTTAGTTTTTAAACGTATTACTTTTATAAATGCAGAGTATATAGCCAGTGTCCTCTGAGCAATTTTCCTTACTATCTTAAATTTTAATTCTGATAAAATTTAATGTTATGCGTTGGAACATGTAGGTAGTATACCTATTCATGCTTTCTGTTATAATAATAATGTGACTGTATGTTTCTAAAATAAAGTAAATAAGAAAATAATAAAAATAATCAACCATCAAATCGGCGACACTAGTAATAATTACATAAACTTATGACGTAAATATAGGTGCCCTGTGATGTCGGCCGGCTATAGAATAGCCACTCCATCTCTTCCCGTTAGTGAGCGACTACCACAAGTGCTGAGGAGCTACGCCACCTCCAAAAGAGTGGACTCGCCAACCTGCTTTGTCTGGTGGCATTTTAAGGCCATACATCCCTCATGCACAAGACAATGTGGATGAAGAGGGCCATGTCCAGGAGTGTATACTGAATACTGAAAGAGGCGGTTGCATTGCATTGCATAAATATAGACTTGGAATGCACAAACCGTATCAACAATGCACGCCACAGACGCTATTTTGCAAGCATAGAACTAATTACCACTGTTATGCAAAGCACTTCACTTGCAAAGCACGCCTACTCGCAGCTACATAATTACGCTTGCATTTCACGTTACTCTCACAGAAAACTACATAATTAGTGAGGTCCAATAGTTTCTGGCCTGACTAGATGTCTAAAAAAACAAATTATATTTTAACATATTACATTAAATATAATTACATTTCGCCAAATCCATACCATAAATCTTTAATAGTTGGTTTAACGTGTCTACGACATTCTAAACTCATAATAGCGACTGTATCCACTTACCAGGTGGATATTTACCGTCCACTTACCGTCTGTCACCTTCTTTACATAAAAATCGCATTATTGTAGTTTTTTAAATTAAATGACATTTTAGAATTTCATTATATTAAAAAAAAAAATTTTTTTCTTATTTCGTTAACATAATGGTTTTATATACATGGTGTTAATCTGCTTTAACACTGGTACAATCTGGTTAATCTGGTATAATTTTATAATCTAGTTTTAAGTATATATAAGAAATACATGTTAGGTATAAGAATTAGAATATATATAAGCATCGACGGTCATTGATAGAGGTGATCATGTGTAATAGTCGGCTTTTGGGAGAGGCCTAAGTATATCCAAAAATGATGTCCTAACTAACATAAGATTCAACAAAATTAAAACACCAAAATAAATTGCAAATATTCCAACCAAGTTTTAATTTAAAATTCACATTAAATGTGAATTTTCAACACATTCAACATTTCCTTTTCAGCTTTGTAATTAAAATTAATGAGATCCACCCATGAAGGTTTTCGAATGCCGTCACGATTTTCTGTCACGCATTTAGTTTTCACTGAAATTAAAATATGTCATTCGATTCGGCATGATACATTATCCTTTATACGAGATAACATATGTATGATAGACTTTTTGGTGGGAACTCGAGAAGTGAAGATGAGTTTTTATTTGATTATTATAAAAATTGTGCGTTTTGTGGTTTAATAGTGGTAGTTTATTAAACTTCAAAGCGATTTTTGTGCGTAATGTTTGTGATAATCAAATAAAAGCATAGGATTACGTATTTCTTCTGCTTCCAAAGACTCCTCTTGTGTACTCAGTAAACCTACTATCACTTTACTGAGCGACTCCTGACTTCGACAGGACTGGACACATTGACAATATACGTTTTAGACTTTGAAATTGTACTAAGAAAACTTGACACTGGCAGTATGTGCTAATTTCACCATTGCCATATATATTATGAACAGAAATTTGGGCATAAAACTAATTTGATGTTGTTTGGAGTAAGTGCCTCAACGGGCCGAGTGTATTCGTTCGTCGTCGATGGATTCTCGTCCTAAACGAAATTGCTTATACTAATCTTTGACGGTCGAAAATGATGGAGAAGAATCCCCGTACACATTATTCAACCTTTGTTTGATATCGGCCGGTCCTTTGTAAGGAACATAATCACGAAACTATATTCCAGTATAAACATTTTAAAGATTTTGAGACTTCCTGTTGTTCTAAGAGTCGAGAAATCAAAACAAACTAGGGTTGAACTCTAAAAATTATACACAAATTAGCAGGATAAATGACAGTTATAACGACATATAATTTGTTTTTTTTAGATATCTAGAAATTTGTCATGCCAGAAACTATTGGACCTCACTATTTTAATAACACCAGAGCGTATGTGAATGCGCCGCCGACTTTACAGAATCCTATTCACAGCTTTTTACAAGAGCCCCCATGGCGTAGCTTAAACCTTCAGTGAGCAGTTCCTTCCACGACTTTCGGGCTCGAGGCATAAATAACGCCAATACGCAGTAGTTTTTTTTTTTTTAAAGAAGTGCAGATGAATCGCTCTTCGATGATAATAATCCGAAAATTGCATCAGATTGTACAGCTCTTAAGGACATTATACAGGCAGTCTTATTCATATTTTATCAATTATCTTGATTATACTGAACAAAGAGGTATAAACTCAGCCACAAAGGGATAATATTTAATAAAAATTCACCAGACGGACACATTAGCATCATAACCAGTATTTGTGATATAAATAGCATCCCTCCCCTATAGATAAGTTTATTGAACGAAATGCAGCATATCTATTGAAACACCGATGGTTGACATCGGTCTCAAAACTATAATTGGCTATTTTTTGGTAGTGTTTAGAAAAAAGTATTTAAAGCGTTTCACGAATAACTAACAACATGTAGTATGTATACCACGTCTCTTTTTTTATAGTATAGATGGCGGACGAGCGAGCGGGCCGACGACGAGCGAGTATAGATGGTAAGTGGTCACCGCCGCCCATGGACACCTGCAACACCAGGGGGCTAGCGGCTGCGCTGCCGACCTCGCAGAATCCTGTTCACTGAAATAAAGCAAATTCTGAATATAGTTTGTTTCCGAGGTATTCTGAGGGTTATTCCACGCTACGTTTTTCGGTTCGTGGTCTCAACTCGAGGACTCGCCTCGTCGTCGTCGTCGTCTATACCACAATGTTTGAAGACGAAAGTCTTCAATCAATACGTCCTGCCCGTAATGACGTATTGTGCCGAAACGTTGTCTTTGAAGATAGGGCCCAGTTCACAAGGTCAAAGTCGCTCAGCGAGCGATGGAAGGAGCTATGCTCGGAGTTTCTTTGCTGGACAAAGCGCACAACGAAGAACTTCGACGAAGAATCAGCAAGTTGAAGTGGCAGTGGTAGGTATATTAATTAGTAGACAAATACCCCGTATAACAGATAACACACATTCACTCACCAAACTTTACCAACTCCGTCCAAGATAGGAAACTTATAAGTATGCCTCATAGCAACCTATTATTGAGTGAAACTATTCAACTTGAAATTTTGTTTGTTCCAAACTATGATATACGTAATAATATGGGGAATGTTCTGATGAGCTGTTCAATTTGATGCCAACTTCGCGTTTTTACCATCGCACCGCTCGTGCGGTTCATCCGCACTTCCTTGACGAGCCGCTGCGTACTGTGCGGTCAAAAAGACACTTTATATCGGGAACCCGAAAGTTATGGAATGAACAACCAGCCGAGATTTTTTCATTACCCGACTATATGGGGCTCTTCAAGAGAATGTAAACAGAGTTCTGTAAGTATGACGCGCACCCGCCTGCCAGCTGATGTTGCACGTGTATGGACACCTTTAGGTGTTGGCCAGCTCATAGGGGCGGACGGTGACTATTCACGTTCCTGTGGCCCGCCCGCTCGAATGCTCTCTATTCTATAAAAAAAACTATTTTATTTTATTTTATTTCTATTACATAAATCTACAGCTTATTTGCATGCAAAGTTTACAGATTTACATTACATTTGCAATTCTTATAAATATTGTTAAAAACATAACTACAGTTAAAACTAATTAAAGTGCCCTGCGTCATAAGTGGCCCTATAATAAATGTATGTATTGTGTTTGTGTGTGTCTCTGTGTGTGCGCGTGTGCGAGGGTGTATATATATGTGAATGTGTTTGTGTGTAAGAGAGAGGATGTATAGTCATGTGTAATGGATATTTCATAATTTTGTACGTATCAATATAATGATAGTTAAATTTTCCATTAAATTCGAGAAATTAATGACGTATTTCATGTGTTACAATGTCTGTTACTGTCTTGGTTTGTTTGGTGCGCAATAAAGAGTTCTATCTATCTACCTTGATTTCATTGTTTGGTTAAGATGCTCTGAGAAATGTTACTATTTGGTCTTCTCATTATTTAGTTTAAATATTCCATATCATTCCATCGGCCTGTGTCCCTCCACTGCTGAATATAGGATCTCCACCACACATGATTTTCTGCTCTTCTCATCCAGTCCCTACCGGCGACTTTCTTCATGTCGTCAGTCCACCTGGCCAGAGGACGTCCCATGTCCCACTCTTTGAATATATAATGTATAATAAACAGAAAATAAATTGCATTCTGTAATATGCTCACGTGATACACTCTGTAACTACTGAACTATTCAACTTGTAACTACTAGACACTCTGTAGCACTCGTAACTACTCTGTAACTAATAGACAGTCTGTAACTACTACTAAATTAATTATACACATGACAAATGTCGCACAAAAAGCGATTCAACAGTTAGTTCTGTGTGTCAAATTCATTATTCGACCCTTATCCAAAAGGAGTCCTCCATTACCCAGATTACATATGCTCCAGAGATTTTCACTTTATATGATAATTTTCTTCGTCCTTCTGATCTCCAAACTTCGCAGACGCATATACAAAAAAAAATCCTTTGATCGCTACTCACGCTTCAACAGTAGCCGAGCGCGATTTGGCGAGTTTTGATAGACTGTGGCAGGTATTGGTTCGGAAAAAATGGTAGTGTACACGATCGGTAAACTTTAGCAATAAGTTACACAGTACGCAGAAACGACAGTAGCGTAACTTGGCGCTATTTTGAAAATAATTACTTTAACCAGACAACTAGATATTGAATATAATAAATATACGGACTGTACAGCAATAAAACCCAATTATATAATTTATAAATGCTTATTATCATAAGAACATAGTTTAATTAATACTTAGAAAACAGAGACAAACATTATTTTTCCATCGAATAGATTTACTTACGTAATAGTATGGAGTATAATAATATAAAAATATTTGTCTGTTTGTTCACGTCGATCTTTAGTATTTATCATCAGATCTAACAGTATTTTTTACTGTTATGTGTACCATAGGTGTGTGTTTGTTTATTCAAAAGTAAAAAGATGCAATAGTATTTTTACTGAAAGAAAAATAAAAGGTCTGTGGAGTTATACTCCTTAACTGCATTATTTTATGGCTCAAGTTAGGTTAAGTTTAGTGTATACTTTATTGTTTAATATTAATGCTTTGTGGGATAGAAACTTTTTTCAATATCGCATATTATAATGCTATCTCATTTTTTTAAAATAATATGTATTTTGTCTATTTTTTCTCATGCTCAGTCGTTATTGGTATGTGGTCGAATTCGGTGTCCTATCGCTCTCTCTCTCTCTCTACGATTCAAGAATATGGAGGCCGCCTCCTTTTACTAAAAAAGTATAAGTTATTTTGAAAACCGGTAAAAACAGTATAAGCATCGGCGTGAACTAGCGGAGCAGTAAGTCTGAACAATCATTTTGTGTATTTTATGTTGAGTTCGTTATAAAATGAAATTTATTTGTATTTATTTTAAACACAACCATACAATGAAAAACATAAGCTCATGTGATTGATAAGCACAGTAATATATATATAAGATATACAAATGATAAGTACAGTAATAAAAATCAGTTGGACCACTGATCCTCAACCTAACTATAAACCTATGTATACACCCTACTACTATGTATACACCCTACTACTATGTATACACCCTACTACTATATATATGTACACCCTACTACTATGTACACACCCTACTACTATGTATACACCCCACTACTATGTATACACCTCACTATCATGTATACACCCTATCACTATGTATACACCCTACTACTTCATGTCCTGCATAGCCCAAAGGAGATAATAGTCTATGTCCGCCTTATGTAATAATTTAAAAAAGAGTAGCCTATATATGCGCTATTATGTATTATGTTGTCTTCATCATACATCATACGTTGTCATTAGAGAAACCTGATTGGCAACTTCTAGAGGGATGAAGCAGATGAGGAGGGGTTCAGTAAAAAGCCCATATATCTGATGTTCCATGTTCCATTTCCTAAATACATCTAAATTAAAGTATTCGAGAGCTAGTGAACATAGAACACTATTAGACTTTAATGTTCCTGCCCTAGATTGATAAGAAATCGATGGTGACATAACATAATAAAAATAGCCGTTATAAGAATGATTTGTTTGACACCTAAGTCGCCGCCCGCGCCGGGTAGCTCACTGGGCTTTCCACAAGTGGAAATCACCCGGTGGGAGTGATCGCGTTGGCGACGTGAAGAAACAGGACTCACCAGGGGCAACCCAACTGACCCAGGAACCTGCCCACAGTAGCGGGCAGCGAAGAACCTTCTATAGGTGGACGCACAGCCCAGGAGCGGAACTCCACCCCTCGTGAGGGGGGTGTGAGACGGCTACGAACGTTAAATCGTTTGCCAATATCAAGATGTACTACTGTCATCATGTAGTTTGTTAGGCTCTGTGAACAGATGGGAAAAGTTTTTCAACTCAAACATGAACTAAGACACTTTACATGCCCCTATTTGAAAAATGATAGGGTCAGAATCTTTAGCGAAGGCCTTGCTTGCATCAATTTGCTGGTAACAAAGTTTGATGGATTTACTTTGAAGGATAATAAGGATAAGTTGTATAAGAAAGAGATTTAATTATGAAAATACGTTAAACGTTTACATAAATATAAGATAAATTTCTAGAGACACGCTCAATTGTAATTATTTTAATTTTAAAAATTGTATTTTAACGTAGAATATACATCTTAGGTTGGAATGTTTTGCATCAACAAATTGCAAATACGTTCGTGTGACGTCACGATTTATTTATTTATCCGAATATTATTAAAAATAGTAAATTATTTACGTGTGTCGCAAAATAAAATTTCCATTACATAAGTCACAGTTTTATACAAGACCAGGTATACCCTAGCCCTCACACTAGAATTCCCTGTGTCGTGAGGACTAGTTCATTCCCCTCTTGACATTGTGCATATTTATATTAAGGCTAATAATTGATTTAGATTTAATAAATAAATAATGAATATACATAAAATAAAAAATGCGCATAAATGTTTTATGTGAAAGGATTATGTGTTTATATAATGTGTGTGTGCGTGTGCATATATGTGTCTGTAAATACCCTCCACTCATGGATATGTTAATATTGTTAGAATATTTTATTTATTGTACTATGTGTACAATAAATAATCTAATAATAATTCAGTGTACCGCTTACGAGATACTAGGCCCGTGCTCCTTGGCGGAAAGATTGTAGTGACGCCCTGTTGGATTGATTTCCTCGATTTTCTGAATTAGCGCCAGGAAACGTTTATAATGAATTATTTCCTCTAACCAATCAGATGAAATACAATTTACACGTGTCTGGCAAATCTACACTGGATCGCAAAAATTCCGGGTCGCCAATAAAAACCGTGATATCTCCATAAATTATATACCTAGATCGCTCGAATAAATAATATGTAGTAAGGAGGTTCTAATGCTTGTTCTAAATCTCTAAAGAGGTTTCATTTGTACAAGTTACAGATTTAAAAAAAAATATTCTTCTTTTGAAAAATTTCAAAATTTAAAATTAGGAAAAGAATATTTTTTCTGCTTTTGTTTCAATTGTCATTATAAATGGTTCCTTGGATTGATCAGAGTATTCAATGCAATATCATGTCGTTATCACCTGAAGAATGTACACGGATTATTACCATGGTACAAGAAGGAAGAAGTCAGCGTAGCACTGCTAGAACAGTAGGAGTATCTTTATCAACGGTCCAAAGAGTACTCCAGCGATTTCAAGAGACCGGCATGAACATCAGGAGACCAGGAAATGGCAAGCCAAGGTGCACAACTACACGAGAAGACCGATTCATTGTGAGCACTATGTTAAGAAATCGACATCTCACGGCTGTTCAGGTCCGAAACAGTCTTCAAGAAATTCACCACAACAATGTGAGCTCTAATACGATTCTGCGACGTCTTCGTGAAGCTGATATAAAGCCTTATAGACCAGCAAACGGCCCCAAACTGCTCAGAGAACATCGAGTTGCCAGGTTACGGTTTGCTCGAGAACACATCCGATGGACAGATGAAGATTGGTCCAAGGTTATGTTTTCCGATGAGTCCAGATTTTGTTTATTTACGCACGACGGGAGACGAAGAGTATTTAGACGGCCAGGAGAACGGTATCGTCAAGCGTCTTTTGAAGAAAAGGTGCCATTCGGTGGAGGATCAATAATGGTTTGGGCTGGGATATGTTCAGAGGATCGCACGGAGTTAGTGATCATATAAAACGGTTCTCTGACTGCTGTCAGATACGTAGGAGAGATTTTAAATGAGCATGCTGGTCCATTCTTAGTGAATATGGGTGCAATTTCCATTCTTATGCACGATAATGCGCGACCACATACTGCTCATTTGGTCAATATGTATATTCAAGACATCGGTATTACCTGCATGGAGTGGCCAGCTCGTAGCCCAGACTTAAATCCCATAGAACATGCATGGGACGAGCTCGGGAGATGCGTGAGACAACGCTCTCCTGCTCCCGTTACCTTACACGAGTTAAAGAATGCGCTAGTGGAAGAATGGGCAAACATAGACCAAAATCGTATTAAAAATTTGGTTTACAGCATGCCACATCATCTTATTGAAGTGATACGGGCTCGTGGAGGAAATACAAAATATTAAATTGACAAAAAACTTTTATTTTTTAAGATTTACTGCGAAGTGTATTTTTGTTGTCATAAGTTAGAAGCGAAATTTTCTTATTTTTTAGTATTTAATTAAAGTTATATAGTGTACAGAACGTGTTACACATTTTTTTATATATATTAATCAGTCATCTACAATATACTATAGTTTCGCAAATTAGTCTTATGTATTTAAGAAACTATCACGCCATTTATTAGCAACCCGGAATTTTTTCGATCGAGTTTATTTATGGTAAGAATTTTCGCCTTATTGTCATATTCGTTTAGTTATATTCTTATACGGAGTTATTGAAAGACTAAATTGCTTTTACAGCGACAACTCTTTTATCGTCCTCTGCTAGACGTGTGCCTCCATGTTCATTGTCTTGTGCATGAGAGATCTATGGCCTGAAAACCCTGACCAAGCTAGTTAGTCAGTCCACTTTTTTAGAGATTGTGTTTGTATAAATCGGATCCTAATCCGAGGGTACGACCAATAAAACTACAAGACACCAAAAAAAAAAAAACTAAAAGCAGAATTCACTATTCAAGGCCTACACCGAAACGAAACCATACCGCGATGTAGAATCGATATAGTGACATCTGTTGGCCCTAATAGGAACTAAATCATTAAATTTACCGACTTAAACAGTGTTTGTTATCCCTTGTCTTCTTTTACGACACCCACGGATAGAGATGGAGTAGTACTTTTCTAAAGCCGGCTGACACCGGCTGACGGCTGACGGCCAAAAGGTATAGAGTAAATTACTCGTATAAGAAACATCGAATCGAATCGAGGCAAATCAAATCCAGCGAATGTCAGTTGAAAATAGTACCCCCAGAATATCCCTGTGTTATCACTAGAGATCGGATATTCGGGTGCATATTTACCTACAAGGTGTAAAAGGTATACAAGGTATGGAAGCGGCTTCTTAAAATAATTTATTTGAAAACCGAAATCCCGGGATTTCACAACTAATAGGATGCTTATTTATGAAACTCCTCAGCAGTTTTCAACGTCTGATGGTGACCAGGACAGAGTCGATAGGATCTGAGGCACTATTGAAGATATTAACTTCGGATTTGGACTCAAATTCTTAGTTCTAATAGCGATTGGTAGGAATGCAGCTCTGAGGGTCTTAGAGATTAACTTTACAACTTTAGGTATATGCAGTGTATTCTATAGTCGGAACATAAAATTTGTCGATCCCGGGATTGCGGCATTCGCCCGATACAAAAATAGACTCCATACTTATCGAACACCTCAACTTTAGGTAAATATGCACCCGAATATCCGATCTATAGTTATCAACGTTCACACAAAGAATATGTTAAAACTATTTATTTTTTTCAAATCCACAAAGAATATTTATTAAAAGTAATTAAGTAACATTAAGAATTAAGTAACATTAATTAAGAATATATTAAGTAACTGGCGAAGTTATTCTATAAAAAAACCAATTTGCAAAATTGCTTATTCAAAATTGATCCCTGCGTCGTGAGACAAAGGGCGTCGGGAAGTCGTGACAGTTGTCACGAACGTTGATTTCGCTTCGGATTCTCCTTGACATCTGTCCGAGACAGATTATTCGGAATTCGAAGGCTTTGTGTATACGATTTTCGTCGATGACTTACGGGCTAAAGTATCAGCCGCGCTTTCGCACAAACAAACTCCTTTGCAGCTTATTATCAACTTATTCAATAAGCAATTAGGCAGCTCCAACCATAAGCACTACATTGTCGAACAAACCTTTTCATTCAATTAGATCAACGAAAATTAACTTTATGGCCACCAAAATAACTCGTATACGAACGCAAAAAAAGTTTGAAATCATGTTGTTAACTTTCGTTTAGTCAAAGTTTTATTTAGTATGCAAAATTTTGCTACTTAAACGTTCCCAACAGAACTTCAAATTAGGCGATAATCTATCACTAGTGTCCAATGCGAATTGGTGGATAGACATACTCCAGGTTTTTTTAATTCTCAGACATCCTCAGAATGATTTCCTTCACCGTCAAGGTAGTCATAATTTAAAAAACCCATACATTATTAGTACGTATAACATTATCCGAGCTGAAATCGAATGATACCAGCCCTTATTACTAGTCCATTAAGGTGTCCTGCCTGTACTTATTCTCTTCAGTGGGCAACAGTTGGTTAACCTGTTGCCTCTAACCAGATAGCTAACCTATTGCCGACTGTACAAAAGGCAACATGAAAGGGGAATACTATACATCACACGCAAATCCAGGCACAAATAGATATTTTGATTTATTCCTAAATCCAGGGTTTTGCCTGCCAGGGTTATAAATATGGCAATAATTTAGGACCGAAAAGATGAAATATGTGCGACCTTTTATACTCTCCGTGAGAAATGTTGTTAATATTCTCTCTTAAATATTTAAAATTTAAATTTGATATCTGTAATATTTTTGAAGTATCAGACACATGCGGGAAAGATTAAAGTTTTATATAAAGCGCAGCTTTACGATCTTTGAGGCCACCAAGAAACAATAATAACAAGGATGGAATGGAATGGGATGGAATATTTTTTCACATTGGTGATTCTTTTAAAAGCCTCTCTCTCTCTCTCTTTCTATCTCTCTCTCTTTCTCTCTCTTTATCTTGTTAACTCTCTCGTTGTCTGGTTAACTTTTATGTCACTTTCACTGTATGCAATTCACTTTCACTGCTTTGATGTGCAATAAAGTGCACTTGTACTGTTTTGTAGGGGAAGAATGCACGCTGCAATCTCACATCTGCTGAGCGCACTCGAATGGCCACGTTACCCCTCTCACAGAAGACTACCTTGAAATGTACTGCATTTCCTACTTTGTCGTTTTTCCCCATTGTACGTACGTGTTTCGGTACTGTTGTGAGATATGCCTTCCCATCCTATCCTATCCCTTCCCATTTTCCCAATCCATTTCTTAATCTGCAAAGGTAGATAGCGCATCCGGGGGCGTGCCAACGTTTGTCATTCTGGACTGATATTGGCATGTATTATTGTGAATAATTACCCTCATATCTACCTATAATATTTTCAGTACTAAAGTAACATTTAAAACTTTTTCCAGGGAAAACGAACGAACGACAGTCAACAAGCTAAATTTACATTTAGACAACTCTCAGGTTACCTGTTGAGTGTATTTCAGGAATTTCTCACAGAAGATGGCTCCAAAATTATACGTCTGTATCTGTTCAGACGTGAACGAGAATTGCCTCATGCCACCTCCATTTGAAATACGACTTTCTTTCTTAAAGCTTTTAGTTCATTTTTCAGTGATAATAAGATGGCTCGAGTTGTGTAAAAAAGATTCTCGCTGCTCACAAAATTACCAGTGACGCGAGACCTCTTAAAATACGCGTATGAAACTTTTGGAGGAACTAAAATGAGTGAAGAATTTCGTTGACGTGGTTCAAGAAATACTAGTCGTTATATATGTCTGCCACTGTCTGCTGAAGATCATGGAGTCCCTCCATACTTTCACGACATTTGTTGGATATATAAATGCTTTCGGAATCTGCGAGATATCCTTCGACCTAAAAGTACTTTGGGAATAGCTCCTCTAAATTTCGCGTTATCTTTCTTATGTCGCACCCAAACTTACGTGTGGGTGGTTAGGTAAAACCACAAGGTAAATATGGATAAATCCTACGACCAATTTACCACACGGAATTACTTGTTGTGGATTATTGGACAAAAGATTGTTATTCTAATTTCCACACCACTGTGGATTTTTTAAGGTTCACTGATATATATCAGGATATATATCAATTGATATTTGTCGTCCAAACTATAATTTTGGCAGATGCCACGCTTTTAAATTGTTATACTGACGTAAATACTGTTATACTGATTTCCATTATTTACGGAATTTGGGAAAAAAATTAACTGCGTTGAGGCAATGACAGACGCCTTCAGAGAATTCATCGATTCCTTTCCCCAATAGTTCCATAGCAGAGGCATCATTCAACTGCCATTAAAGTGGCGAAAATGCATGGGTAATAGTGGACAATACTTAGGTTAATTAGATATATAATTTTCATAGAAAAAATATATTTGATTTGTTCCATATAAAACTGCAATGTCATTGGTAAGAATATATACCCAAACTATTTTTATGCCAAATTTAATTTCAATCTGTTAAGAAATGCGCCTTATAATTTGTAACTGCAAGTCGCTATGTAACTACCCTGATATCAGCAGCATAAACCTCGAAACTGATTAATGATTTGTATTCAGCTGGTGACTCTCGCTCTGTAGTGAAATCTTTCCAAAATTCGAATGTCGTGATCTCCTCAATATGTATAATAGATTTATTCGAATATCTCCTTAATAAAGTATCTATAAAAACTGCCTGAATATAATAATAATAACTGCTGTTGAAACAGTTCAAACAATACTCACTTCTATTGTATTTAACAACTAACGTATTTGCGACTTGCTCGTACATGTTAGAAAATGTTTATTAAGCTCGAATGCCGTGGAAACTAGATAAAAATCTGAATAAAAGGTACCCTAATGTCAGCCCAACCATATAAGCTATAACTATGCCAAGTTTCATTAAAATCCGGCCAGTAGATTGGCCGTGATCCGCGTTCAAAGAGACGGACGGACAGAGAGATTGACAGACATAAACTTTAAAAAAAATTGCTTTGGCCTCTGTATCATTCATAGTGTTGTACGCTGAAATTATAATACTTTTTTTAATATTAAGCCTACAGACGTGTCTTTGTTGGGATTTTATTATATGTATAGATAGATTCGACGTCATTTCAGTCTCATTAAAATTCTCTTACAATTCAAATCTTTTAGGCTCTTATTAAAAATTATAATTCTCGGGAGACGGGGAAAAGCAATCAATAATTCCTTACGAATGCTCAAAGAATTTGGGAATATTTTGATCCCAGAAGAACGGTTCTCAAATTACCTGTCTCATCTTAGGATTTGAATTATGCATGGCACGGTTACTTAGAATGTTGAGTGTAATGTGGGATTTTGTGAGATGAGAAGAATGTATTCCTTTCTAATAATAAAGTCTGTGTATTTGCGAAGTATTACTGTATTTTGTTTTAACCTTTTACGAATAGGATTTAAAGAGATTGAATAATGAAATATTACAGTATAATTTAATAATGTAAACGTATTGAGCAAATAAAACAGCTTTTCTAAACCATCGTAAGCAAAAAAAGCAGTTTTTTAAAGCAGTTTTTTTGGTGATAATACTGTTATTTATTAGGTGTAATAAAATGAACCTACGTTATTAACAAGTACTTAGTAGATAAGGAAATAGCACATGTCTGTATTAGATACTCCGAGTACGTGTTGATAGATTTAAAAATAAAACGTTTGAATTTGTAAATGGAATAGGACGTGTAATTTTAAAATTAGAACATTTGTTTCGATAGTTTTTTTATGGGGGGCTACTTAAAGGATTTAATCAACAAAAAATCCTGTCTGTGAACGAGTTAAAACTAAAGTTCCAAATGCTATATTGGATATTCACCATTACACGATCTGAAAGGCTGACTGATTTTTTACAAGAGTGATTCTTTTCATTCCAGATAATGGATCTAATTTTAAACAGTTCATTAATTGAGCAAGGTCTAGCTAGAGTAACTTATTAATTTTATGAGAAATTTATATTTTTTATGATAATATAATCTATGATATATTTTCTATTTTTTTGAAATAAAATTTTAAAAAATGTGAGTAAAATTCATTATATTCAATGTTTTTACCAGCCTGTACGGTATGGTACGTTTACGGAAGCCGTTTAGAAACATGCAGGTTAATTTTATTACACCTTATTGTATACAGATTCACTAATCGTAATAGCCTCGAGGTATCGTAAACAGGATATATAAACCAGTCATTATAATCTAGAGAAGAAGTTATTTTACATTAAACTACATAGAATACTGTACATAATTGATGAGTTTCTGTATGAGTTTTACAAAGGGTTCATTGTTCCGAGACAAATATAAGTATAATGTACTTAATTATTGAGCGAATTTTAAACATTCCTTGTGCTTAATGTGTAATTAATTAATTAGATTAAGGCGTCTTATTCAAGACACGCTAAGAACTCTTTAATTATCAAAACGAATCTTTCAGAAATGTTTGGTACGAAATTTAATTCATGCTTTTGTGGGGTTCAATGAATTAGTTCTGGAAGTACTGGAAGGCATGCATATTAGAGGGGAAGTGGAAGTTCATCCGTTGTACATGTCACATTATAATAAGTTGTAAGACATACATACATTCTAATAAGAAAGTAACAATTATTTATATTTCTATACTCTTAAATATTCCTTCCGCCGCCATCATTTTACCCGCTTTTGTTATTATCATTACATTTTGTTAATACAATGGTGTTGTTACGAAGGCGTAATAACAATGTCGCACATAAAGCCCCTGCTCGGGACGGTTTTTGTATATTTTTCACCATTCACAATCACATTCATATCGTAGTATACAGGATGCTCAAAAAAGTTGAAGAATTTTGTCAATAAGTACTGAGGTTGTTCTTCGGAAATTTTCGTGTTATATATTAGTAATTTCATTATATAAGTAAGTCTCATTTAAAAATGATGGAAACAACTGTTTCTTTCATCTGGTGCGTAAACATGAGAGCGCTGTTGGGTTCCCCGACGTCACCGCGGCATATAACCACTGTTAATTTGCTTAGTAAATTAAACAAAAATAGAACATTAAATTTTATTTTAGGTTAAAAAATTAATAACTTTATGCACAAATAAATCCCTCATTTCGAATTTAATTGGACTGGAATCCAGTGATTAATAAATTTAATAAAATTAAAACTCGCGTATTTTCGTCTGCAGCCACTACTTCAGATATTGTGAATGTTGTGTGCCGCAATTAAATGAAACTGCTCGAAATTCGCGACTGTATATTAATTACCTGTATATTACTTTAAAGCTAATACGGGTTCGATAGATCCTCTTGAATCCCTTTCAACAGTAGGCCGTGATGAAGGGATACATTAGGCCCTGAAAAATTCAATTGATTACAAATGAGTGAAATTTGCTCAAGATATACTTACTCACATATTAGCTTGTGATCGAAATTGTAATATAATGGATACTGGCTCCAATCTGAGGGATGCTTTATACAAATAAATAGTAATCTAGATATTATCTACCCTTGTTACTTACTTCTCGTGTGAAGGTTTCATTAAAATGTTAGACATACAGAAGAAAATTTCAAAAACTATAGTTTTCATATTCGATATCCACCTATAACGTCCCACTGTAGGGCACTGGCCCCTCCTACACGCGGGTCTAATGCTGATTAGTGGATTCACGTGCTCCAAATTTGTTTATGTAAATTCACGAGCAAGGTTTCCTCGAAACGTTTTCCTTCATCGCCGACATAGTGATAAAATTTAAAAAAATCGACTTTAAGTAGTAATGAGTAATTGAGGGGGAGAGTGCACACTGTAATCCAACAGCCGCTGGGCGACCTCAACTGGCCTCGTTACCCCTCTTTCCAGAAGACTACCTTGAAATGTACTGCATTTCCCACTTTATTTCCCCAATGTACGTACGTGACGTATGTCGGTAGTGAGTAAGATGAGAGAGCCCAGTCCCATCCTATCGCTCCCCATTATCCCAACCCTTTCTCCATAGCCATTCCTATATCTCCAAAGGTAGGCAACGCATCCGGAGGCGTTACAACGTTTGTCAACGTTTTGGACTAATGTTGCCATGTATCGCGGATTTCTATGGGCGACAGTATCCACTTACCATCAGGTGGAATGTATGCTCGTCTGCCGCCTTCGTCCATAAAAAAAAGAACTCAATGGTACGGGCAAAGAATTTGACCTCACGACTTCACGATAGAATCCCATAGAAGACCCAGACACTATCACCACTCTTTTTTTTGTCCACTAACATATAATCTTCAATCGTGTTGGCGATTTTTTTATCATAAGTAGTAACCGTAGCCAAACATTTTATCATCCACTATTGACGGGCTTGCCATTGGACATTGTCTTGTGCACGAGGAATGTAAAGCCTTAAAACACCACGTTGGCCAAGCAGGTTGGAGAGTCCACTCTTTTAGAGGTGGTGTAGTTCCTCGGGTCTTCTGGTAGCGGCTTTGTAGTCACCTTTTACTACAACCACGGGAAGAGGTGGGGTGGTGGTATTTTAAAGCCTCATGACCCTACACGGCCCATCATAACTGGTAACGCACGGTAACAATAACGTTTCTTGCCTAACGCTCCATTCGATTAAGCCTCGTTTATGTGGCCTTGTATTAAGTCTCCTCGCTTTACAAAACCCGTTATGTGCGAATAATGAGTCTGGGCTTATAAAAAGCTTATCGCTGTAGGAAAACAGGCGGCAAATTGTCTGGTGTATTATTGCCGTGCGGACATTGTGACAAGCGATGCGGAAAAGACGATTTTATTTCTTCTACCGAGAGTTCTATAATTTCTTCTACAGATGTTTGCTGTTGTCTTTAATTAACTTCATGAATTATAGCGCAAACAGTTAGTTGTGGTTCATTTAAAATTATTGCCGCCATTTTAGTTGCTCGCGAACGAAGCAAAGAAGTTTACGAATCCGCTCCGATTTTATTAATGAAACCATAACATATATAATAAACAAACCAGTGTACAAAAAGACTCGCGTACAAGGATTACAAGCAGCCTTTATTGTTTAATGTAATAATGTATTAAAAAAGAAGAATAACAACATTGTGGCATCGCTGTTACGTTTCTGCAAAATTTTATATATACGTGTCTAACATTTAGAGTTCTCGGTATAAACAAAACAACCCTTTAACTTATAGGTTGAAAACTAACTCTAACTCTAACAGTTAGAGAACTCTAACATAACTCCGCTGGAGATAAGCTTGCCTTTTATAAAATTTTTTTTCTTCGTTTTTATTTATTTCATGTTGTATGTTTACAATAAATGATTAAATAAAATAATAAAATAGTAAAATATAACAGTAGTTTAACTCCGGCTCCAATCGCTGAAAAATATAACTTAAAAATAAATTAAATTAACAGTGAAGCGCTGCTCCACGCGACACCGATTGTCATAAGGTGTTTGGCGCGCATCGTCGTAAATTGTAGAATTGTGTCTAAGAACAGTGCGCGTACACAAGAATACCGTAACTCGTGAGTTTGTATAGATAGCCTACTGTCAGTGCCGGCTTTACCTATGGTGCAGGGTGTGCGGCGCATACGGGCGCAGGGTCTTAGAGGGCGCCGAGTGCCGCTCGCGACGCCTACAAAGAGCCTGCGTCGCTCGCGGCGCTCTCAAAGACCTTGCGCCCGTGTTATGACCGACAGGCGTAGTAAACGTGCTATTGCTTCCCAACATCATTTATAATTGCACCATTTGCACCCAAATTTCCGATCACTGGTGAAAAATAACTGTAAGTATTCCATTTTGATCGCACACCTACTAGAGGGCGCCAGGGTATTGATTGCACCCGGGCGCTACATCGGCTAGAGCCGGCGCTGCCTACTGTTACGTTTTTCCTATGGCTTTTAGATCCCTCCCGTTATATTCTCTTGAAAGCTTGATGAAAATTTGAAAATGGAAAATTTTGTGCTACAACTTTTTTATTTTTTTAAAATTCGTGACAACTAAAATCTACGAATCAGCTAGTATTTGAAATTAATCGCTGTATTCGGTTGCAATTACTGGGCTTTATCTGTTTATTTTCTAAGCAGTAACATTTATTAATCATTTTAATATCATTACACACGTATCGATAGATCTCTTGTTTCTGTTTGATCATTTTATTAATTTTAGGAATCATCCACCGATGATGACTCTTGTGATGGGGGCAAGACAGTGAAACTAAGATTAAAAAAGTGAAAGTACTAAAGTGAAGTAGATCAATAAAGGTTTGCCATCCGGCTCTAGTTTAGGTTTATAAACCTTACTTATACCAATGCGCTAAATTATTCTTAACAACCCATATTTAACATTTTTATCAACTGTAACTCTACGCACACACCCATACATCAACTCACTCAATTATTTGCATCATTGACTCCATTCTAATTTTTAAAAAATCTGATATCTAGAACCACACTCTCATACATTCACATACAGACGTAAACACACACGACGTACATATTATACACAACAATTACCACTTGAATAAGCCTGTTTTCTTTATTAATTGTAACTTAGTACTAAGAAGAGATCTAAGGGAAGGCGCTGATAGCTGTAAAACAGATTATTCTAGTACAGATGTCAGCACACATTGCCCTTATGAATACCATAAATAAATTATTATTATTATTATAAACGCCTCGATGTGAAATATTGCAGTAGAGTATAATCTGACGCTAATAAGATTTACGTAGAAACCTTCGGTGGAGCTATTTTCTAAACCTTATTTTTATAACATAGCTTCTATAATAGATAAAGTCTTTTTATACACACGCTAATATAAATAAATTAAGCTCTTAAAATAAACAAAAAAATATTGTCCTTGTATTTTTCATTATTTCTTTGAGTTTCCGCTCAACGAAAACAGTAACCTCCAAGGACAAAATGCAGCCACAAATGTCTCTCACAGAAGACTACGGTCAAATTTACCTGCTATGTATGTATTTCTGGAGTGAATGTGATATGCCAGAACCCACTTTCCCTCCCATCCAATCCCATCAAGTGAGGAGTATAATGGTATAACAGATCTCCCATACTATTAAATTCCCTACACCCAATCACATCCTAATCCCAGTTGTCCGTTAAATAGAGGGTATAATAGAATAGTCTCTCCTAAGGACCGTCACCATATACATTCTTCTGTTTTTCTCATCTAGTCACCACAGGCGACTTTCTTCAAATCGTCAGTCCACCTTGCCGGACGGCGTCCCACGTAACTGTGCCACTCGTTGCCTGTCTCCATTCGAGTTATTGGCCCTGCGGCATTATGTAAGGGGTCCCAATCACTATCTTACGGGACCCAGGATCCTCCTGTAAACGGCGCACCCTGCTGAATAACGGACGGAGCTCTGATGACCGATTAATGGCAGTGTAACCATTCGATTCACTAGATCTTAAATACCAGAGACCAGTGACGGGCAACACCATCACTGGTGCGAGAGGTCTAGCACTGCGATCACCAACCCACCTGTCCAGCATGGTGATTAGAGCATAATCCTCCTAAGAATAAAGCACAGATTCCCAATTTTAATTGCAATTTAAAAAAAACAAACGTAGTACCCCGTAGACTGCATTACATGTATTTACAAGACTGAAGGGACCGGAGCAGAGAGGTTTTCTGTAGGTCGCCATCTGCCCAGGTGGACCGACAATTTGAAGAAGTTCGCCGGCGGTGGCTGGATGAGAGGAGTCGAAGATCGTGTGTGGTGACGAGTCCTTGCCTATATTCAGCAGTGGAGAGACATAGCCTGATGGTATGGTATAGTAACATAGATGACGCGGATGTGGTGTGTTAGGGCCCAGTTCTCACATCCATTGGTAAGAACTGGTTTAATGATAAATTCGGCAGTAACCAAAAATAACGTGCTATTTTCACAACGAAATTTTCATCTCAATTAAGTAAGTAGCAAACTTTTCCCAACTCTAATGGTATATTAAGCGACAAAACATTGTTTATCTATTTTGAAGGGAAGCAATTATTTCCGTCAAAGGCAATTAGGATTTTCTCGACGGCAAATATTTGACAACAAGGAAGGGGGTGTGGGAGTGTGCGGAATATTTGGGACAAGAAGGGGGGTGTACGGAAATAAGGAAAACCTATTAACGTTTGCCCTAATTTTCGCATAATAAAAGGAAGTGTTGTATGAATATGACCGCACTATATTTTCCCTTGGCGTTGCACATCGCTATCACACGATGTTCCCGTCTAGTCCCACTGGTTCCGTTGACGATATACTTGGATTTTTTTTCTCTTTTACAATGTTTTTGAAATTAATATTTAAACATCTCGTGTGGTGACATGTGCTGTCGGCTGGCTATAGAAAAGCATCACTCCATCTCTTTCCGTGGGTGTCTTAAAAGGCGACTAAGAGATAACAAAGCTGCTACCACAAGCGCTGAGGAACTGAACCATCTCTAAAGAGTGGACTCGTCAAACCGCTAGGCCAGCGTGGCGTTTTATGGCAATGAACATGAGGATTCCCTTTTCCAGCAGTGACTACTGAAAGTGCTTATTGCATTGCATTTATACTTATTCGGGTGTGAACGTTAGTATATGGTATAACGGAAGTTCTAGAACGAATGCCAATAGTACCATCAATGGGATAACTTCAACGGAACTCTTCAACAGAAGTGTATGAGAGTGTCCTAAATCTACAAAAGTTTGCCATCACATGCATCGCGGATGATTATATGCAACAGTATCCACTTATTACCAGTTGAACTATCTGCTCGTCTGGCCATCTGCTTTCTACCAAAACGTCGTACCGCTCTGAAACCAAAACATACAGAAGAGAAACAATAATGTACAAGTAATTGAACAAGTTCAATTAGCGGTCTTATCGCCATTTATTAGACATTTATTATCACCATCTACGAATGTAGATAGATGGTGCAAAAAGATATAAAACATTTCTGAATACGCTTTATACCGCGAACCCGAAAATTGTGGAACGCACTGAGGTTTTTCCGTAACCTACGATATGTGGCTCTTCAAAAGAGCTCTGAATAGGATTCTGCAAGATCGTCAGTGCACCCGAATGCCTCTTAGTGTGGGCATCATGTGAACCATCATGTGGGCCGCCAGCTCGTCTGCCATCTATTCTATAAAAAAAACATTGATACTGTATTAGTTTACTAGTGTTCAAATTACTTTGCATAGCGTATCTTCTTCCATTTCTAATTACTGCCAGTGACTGAAACGGAACCTAATGCATTATTCAAAAAAACATGAACATAACTTATCCACAACACAACTAATTTGTATTTCACTCGCTAATTGAACTTCGACATTAATTAACTAAGTAGAACAAGTTTTTAATTGTTTCTTCAGAGGCCGCTATTTATCTTCCCTGTCGTCGCAGCCATTTTGTTTTAAACTTTGTTAAACAAAGTTATTTTAAAGTTCACGGTCTGGCGCAGGACACAAAATTGTACATTTTTTAAGACATATTATTTGGACGAGCAACATAAATGATTTTGGAAGGAAATGGAATTTTCTTCTCGCATCATGTGTCTGTCTATTGTAGGATAGTTAGTCGCTTTTACGACAGCCACGGGAGGAGATGAGGTGGTGGTATTGTATAGCCGACCGACACCACATGGCACGTTTGTTTAATATATAGACTTAATAAGAAAATCCATATAAATAAGCCCAAACTCCAAACCTTAGGAAAGACAATATAATTTAATGTGGCCATATTTGACCCAGGTACCTCACGATAATGTGCAATGAATTGTATAAATAAATAAATTACATCACTAACAATTATTAAATTTCAAGTTAACAAATTAGGATAAAAAGTGGACAAAGTGAATTAGAGGTCGCAAGCCACGACCGTTAAAGATAAAACAGTAACAAAATCGAAAAAGTTCTCTTTCAAATTGGATAAAAGCCACTATCTTAACGTTACCGAAATTCCGCGGCTCGAAACAGAGCAACATTTCGTTATTTGGGAGAGAAACGAGAAGGGTCAAATATTTCGAGAAGTCGTCCAGTTTAAGCGTCTACTCCTGGAAATTAAAATACCTCCAACGAAATGTAGCGTTAAACGCAATTTTAAAATTAACATTTTTAGATTCCTTTCAACATTAGGCAACATGAAAGTGGCCGGGAAGCAAGCGACCCAGATGATATTATAGTACATACTAATAAGTGGCTTACCGCGAAAATATTAAAGGTATTCATTAAAATAGGCCACACACCAAAAATATAAATGTATGCAGCGGTATATGCATTTGGGGTAGGAGAATGTATATATGTATGTTTGTTACAACTTTTCTCTAATACGACTGGACTGATTTCAAAACGGTTATACTATAAACGTTTAGATTGTATCGTGAGCGTGTTTCAGAATGGGTGTTATGATTCGAACTCACCAGGGGGCGCTACTGTACCGAGATAAATGTTATAATGCTTTATAACTTCTAATCGAATGTACTTATTAGAATGCGTCTTTCTGAAGTAGATAGTTAAAAAGGTGTACATTATACACCCGTCATCATCTGATGCTGAAGCCGAAGGTGGGTAAGAGATCTCCCGGAAATTTAGCGGTACAATGATAGTGTTTGTACTCATTTTTTGGGTTGTTTGGTTCAATGTATAGTTCTAATACATAGAGGAGAATGATGCTGTATCACACAGTGTTATCTCATTCCAGAACTCATTCTCAGGTTAACAGAAGATTGATGTGTACACAATATGAGTATAATTTATATATAAATGCTTTTGTTCAAATGCGTATTTGTATTGTTAATAGAACCTAATTAAAGATATATATATATCTGGAGCCGGGACATGATCTCGTCGCGATGATTTCACACGTCAAACAATCATTTGAGTTTCTGTGTAATAAAGAACATACGACAAAATACATATGTACATAAATATCTGTATCAATAAATATCTGTGTACATACGAATAAAGTACACACACAAGGAAGCCGAGATTCTTTTCTATAAAAGATAACCTAGAGATACTATCTAAAACTTATTTCCCCTATTTCCTCTACACATAGTAAATAAATTTTACCGGAACGTTTGACTCAAAGCAGAAAAGGTTAACTTTTTATTTTACCTTTTGCGATTTCTCAACGACCGAACGAGAGTACCGTCAACGCAATATCGGAAAAGTTGAAATGTGAGTCACACGAAACATGACAGATTTGGGCCATTTACACCGACGACAAGGCGAAGCCAAATAATCGCAAGTGGTAAAGTATAGAAACACAATTAATTAAAAAAGGTGCCACAGTGAACGAAGCCGTCGTTCCCTCGGGGGGGATGTATGCAATCCCACAGCCGCAACACGTACCTACCTACATTAGAGGAATAGGATAAAGTTGGAAATGCAGAACGTTTCGCAATAGTATTCTGTAAGAAGTCTGTCAGACCTTGTCAGACGTCTCTACACCGATGTTCTTTTTTTCAAAATTCCAATTGCTACATACGTTATAGACTGGTGTCTCCTTTACTTCTATAATCCATAGTTCAAAACCATAGACATAAAACAAGCTGATACCGAATCCTCTTCATCGCAATACATTGACCTTTTATCGCACCTATCAAAAAATAGTTACACCTACGCTAGTTAAATTCACCGTTTGTAAAATAATGTGCTTTTTCTTTTAATAAACAAATATCATTATTTATTCCGCGTGCTTAACGCAAAATAGTCGTAGCCTTGAATCCGAAAACATTCATATTAAATGTATTGAAACAGGTGTGCTTTTCGATACTATTTTCTTGTGATGTGAAAATCGACAGCAGAAATGGTCCCTAAGCAGTTATAATTTTCCGAGAATTAGTACGGTCCGTTCAATAACTAACCTGCTGGAAAAAGGTTTGTTTATACTAATCACACGTGTGCGTCCTATTAGCAGGTTTATTAGCGAAAACGTGGTAAGTGACACGTCATCTCATTAGCTAAGTGCTGACTTAGCTATAACTAATTTCTTAATATTGCAACAATAACTGACATCTTAATATTTTAAGGCTAGTGTTACTGTTACCAGATCTCTTTTTACAAATTTATGATTGTAAAATGTATCGATTTGTCACTTTTGCTTATGGCCAATGTTTACAAAAGACTACATGTTTACAAAATGTAGTGTATTCGTAAAATAAGCAAAATTGTTGTCAATTGTTGAAGCATTAATGGGCCTGTGTTTAGAGATATTCACGATGTAATACAATTTCAATTTATTTGTTTAAAACAAGTAACTACAGACGACGGGCGTACAAGTTATTATACTGTGATTATGCTGTTGTATCATGAAATAATAAGATCAAATGTGACGTTATTTTAAAAGAAAAACTTTTTTGTCATAATGGACTTTGGTTAAGATTTTCCAACAAAAAAATTGCGTTGTTTCAAGATTATTTTTGAATAGAAACATACAAAAAAAGTTTTGTTATCTTTTAAAGTTATAAAACTTCAAATGCAGACTTCTTGGACACAGCAGCTGTAAAAAAAAACACTTCTTTTTTAAGCTGGCACTGGTGAAGGTTTGGAAGTCAAGTCAGGAAGTTACTCCTTCTTCCCGGTTTTCTCTTTCCCTGGATCTTCCCTTGGATGATTAAATGCAACATCTCATACTTTTCATTATGTGAAGCACCCAATGATGAAGTACAGACTTTAAAGTATCCACCTAACTTAACCATCTAATATACTTGGATAATATCAACTGATAGGATCAAAGTCAATTTCCTTTTTGTCTCCTGCAATATTTTAAATTTGGATTATATCAGCCTGATAAAGTTAATTTCCCTTTTTGTTGTATACAATGTTTTGCTTAATAACGCATGACGTGATGGGGCCTTAATGGTGGGTGTCCTTTATATTTGAAATTGGCTTAATTTTCTGATAGAAATCAGTGTCATAATATACTTATTGTACTGTCGACGGGTAGTTAAATTTCAAAATACATATAACAACAAAATATCATACAAACAATTGTATGATATAATATTTTGAACTGTGCTAGTATCGGACATAATAATACGCTGTCTATTTTAGTATAAATAATAAAATATATCATTGAATAGGGAAAAGTCACAATAAAATGTGTTCTATGATCAGAAGGAAAACTTCAGATAAAAGTAAATCTCGTTAGTACAGACCTCCATGTTCGAGAATAAATATTTAATTAAGACGAGTGCTTCCTTTCCGGAAAATAACATTGCAAGGTTAATATTAAGTAAAAAATGTCACCATAATTTTACAGGATTTACTGAAAAAATATATCTCCTGAAGACCTGAAGTTTAAATGCAATCATTGAAGGCGAATCTAAGTTTCGTGCAACAGATTCCTGGAATATTCGATTTACCGATGATATTTAATTCAATTCTTCGTCGCAGCCGATTTTACAAACAATTGTCAACAGAATCAATACTGTGTTTGTATTTTGATAATCTCCGATGAAATGATACGATGACCAGTCTAAAAAATATATGATTATACCTTATAAAACGCGCCACTTACCCTAAATAATACTAGAACATTTGGGCCATAGTCCACAACGCGGGCCCAGTGCAATATTGGTGGATAAGCCTACCATAACAAATTTTTTATACGTCATCCGCCTAGTCAGAGCGCAGTGAGGATACATCCTTTGTTCTATTAGGCATGCATCGTATAAGAATTAGAACCGATGCACCACAACCTCTAAAATTAGTTATTCTGTGTTTTGGTCTTCTCATAACTTGTACTTCAGCATGTTACATAGAAAGATATGAAACTACAACTACAATGAAACCTGAAGGGAAGAAGTCTTGCAATATTTGGTGTTGGATTAAAAAAGTGGTTTTGTTTATCATACAACAATTATTAAGCGACGATTAAAAAAAACAACATTTTTTACACATCTTAAACTGTTTCTATTTATAATGATTTCGAGTTCACACCGACGCGATTACGATGTGGTACGCACACCGATTTACTTCCCTCGTCCCCGGTGGCCTGTCCCAGGTAATTGGTCCCCATCATCATTCTCGGTCACGAAAAAAAGGTGTAATGTACAGTCCATTTTCTTAGGTTTAAGCCAGTAATGTAACAATATCTGTATAACAATAAGTAGTATTGAAGCTGAAGGCTTTACTGGAGTGCAGTAGGCACGGCCTTACGTATCAAAATGGTAGATAACAAATGAGTCAAAATGCATGTATTTGACGTTTGGAGAAAATTTTAAATTTATAAAAGAAAATACTGGAAGGACCAGAATTACTTGAACTACAGAAGACTACCTTGAAAAGGAACTGCATTTCCCACTTTATCTTATTTCTCCAATGAATGTACTTGTACATGTTTCAATAGTTAGTGGAATATGCCAGAGCCCATTCCCGTCTCATCCTATCCCTTCGCATTTTCCCAATCCAATCCTCAATCTGCAGCGCATCCGGGGGCATGCCAACGTTTACCATTCTGGCATGTATCGCGGATGTCTATCGACGACAGTATCCACTTACCATCGGGTGGACTGTATGCTCGTCAGCCGCCGTTTTTTCAATAAAAAAAATAAATATTGCTAAATATGGGTATTAATATTGCGTGCCTTAACTTTATGTAATTTAAAATGTTAACTTTTATATAGCTACACGTATTGTTGCTTCTGTTTCCCCTAAATAAACAAATAACCTTGTCGAAAACAAATTTCCTGTAACCCGTTAGCTGAAGAGCTAATCCAACGGAAATTAGCTATATATTGCAAAAAACAAGTGGTTAGTAATAAATCTCGTATCCCACAGGGATTGTTTCAACGTCCCTACTACCCACGAAGCGCTTAAGCGCGGATTACTGGTTATCTACAACAATAAATTATTGGACAACGGAACGAGATACCAATATACCCTTCAACACAGAATCCCGTTCTCCATACGACTGATAGGGATTTGTTTGTCTTGTTTATCGAAGGACGTAACTAGTTGGCAAGCTTCGAATAGCAAAAAATACTTTTCGCGAATACAAATATAAATACGAATAATTTAGAACTCTAAACGTATCATAAATCTCTAAACTCTGTCATATTTATATTTTAAACAGCTCTAAACGAGTATATACTCGTATACCTAATTTATTACCCGACAACGGCGAAGCCAAAAAGGAAGTATTACGTATGTTCGTACCTAGACATAAGTATGTATGGATGTTCCATCATAGCTTCTACATTACTCGCTCAATTTTAATTACGTAAGTGTACCTAATTACTCTTTTATAATTAGTTTATTACGAATATGCAGTGCCACGACAAACCTAATAGGTTTAAGGCTACTAAATGGATAAAAAATAATATATAAAATACATATACATATATACCATCAGCCTGTGCCTCCACTGCTGGATATAGGCCTCTCCTAAAGAACCCACACACTGCCTCATCTAGCCACTACCGGCGACTTTCTTCAATATATATATATATATATTATATATTATATAAAAAAAATGTAAGTGCAATTAAATTTTGGTGAAATAATTTGGCCGTGTGGTGTGGGTCGGCTTTAGAACAGCACCAACTTAACCCTTCCCGCGCATGTCGTGAAAAGCAACTAAGAGATAACAAAGCGCTAGTACACAGCTTAAGGTTTAACTCTGTTAGACATCATTAAGTGGACTCGCTAACCCGCTTGGCCAGCGTGGAGTTTAAAGTCCCTCTTGGACAAGATAATGTGCATCATCAGACCTGTTTCCAGCAGTGGAAGAAAATAGGGCTGGCTACGGTAACTCTAAAAAGTAGCATCAAACAAAAACGAACGAATTACTAATTCGCTCGGAACCTAAAAAGTATCAGAATTCTAAAAGGTATCATTATGATTACAATTACCTACGATTATAAAATTAAGCTTGATTAAAATTCTTATTTTCTCATTTATCCTCGAACATTAGAGTTATTTCACTTGGATTTATAAATAATTTCATCATCCAAGCTTATCGCTTGATTTGTTATAAGTAGTGACGTACGAAGGCAGGTGACGTTTAGTAGTGTTTGTTCTCATACATGTACCTTGTTTTAGTGTGCGTAAACTTTAGAACACTCAGCTGTGTTCCCGACACCGCGGCATACACTAAAACAATGTACATGTATAAGCGCAACCACTATTCTTTCACTAAGCTGTAGCTAACGACAACTCTCGACATTGCATAACTTAAGATGTTTCAAGATACGAGTATGACATATTATTCCAGCCATAACCGACTTAACTGCACCCCGCATGTGAGTTTACCCCACCTACTAGGGGTAGTGAATCTTGTCGTTTGTCAACCCTTTACGCCAGACTCTCTGCGTTGTATTTTTACACATAGTGGTTGCATTTACATAATCCTCTGCTTTAAAAGGTTCCTCGAGTAAAAATATTTATTTTGTGACATGTTCTATTATGAAATAGGGAACAGACAAACAGGCCTATTTTTGGTAAGCGGCTTATCAGGAACTTCATTATGCATTTGACAGAATATTTCTAGGAAAAAAATAGGAGTCATCCGTCTAAGCAAATGGTTGTAAAGTATCTCTGACACGACAACGCACATGTGGTGCGAGCTAGGGATGGCAATTTAAGATATATTAATCGGAAAATCGATTATTTTAGTTGAAGAAATCGAATTTTAAGATCGATCTCAAGCAGTGAATTGATCGTAGAACCCTAGAAATCGACTCTATTTTGCAACTGATAAGAGAAACCATTTATATCCATTTATAAAAGACTTGACAAATCTATTTTTTTTAATTTCTTGATTCTACTATAAATATAGGGAATTTTTTTTTAGTAAGTTTTTCAATAAAAGGATAATAAAAACGATAGATTTGTATATTTTTGTATTTTAATTTTTCCACTGTCTACATATATTGGTGATTTTTACGGTTATTCAAGGGCATATTAAACGAATCGATTAATCGAAGATCGATCCCTCGGGCACTGATTTAATCGAGAATCGATTATTTGGTCTTTGCTTCAAATCGATTCTAATATTATTTTTTTCACAAAGAATCGGCATCTCTAGTGCGAGCACACATCATCACTCACCGGCGGCTTTGGCGATAATGATGCCTCACGTCTATCTAACGTTACGCCCTACCAACATAAGCATGACACAGGTTTGATTAGATCGATATTATCTATCAATCTACCTACATATACTATAGGTTGTTTTAGTATAATCCGAGGTTAAGAACTCGCCGTTAATCTCGGAACTTATTTTCAAAGATATCGTGTATTAGTATAGTTGACGACCAATTGCTAGTACCCCTGCCTGCAGTGCAATAGGTCCCAGGTTCGATACCCGGTCGGACAATCATTTATTTAAAGACTGGCGTTTGTTCGGGTCTGGTTGTTGCACGTGTTGTATTCGTCTTTGTATGAATCTATAGATTCAAGACGCAGGGAATCCTAGTGTGAGCCATTGAGTGTGGCGTTAGTTTATCGGCCCACATCGGCCATGTAGCAAGAAAAACAATTTCCAAAAGTGTTTCGTTATCTTTCAGCAAAAACATAAAGATATGTTAACGAATGCTAACAACTCCGCAAACAATCGCGAAGAACGAAACTTCTTCCGATAAATCACTTGAAGCGTTTGTCGAAAACAGCTCAAAAGTATTTCCCACAGAGAAAATAATTGTTCTCCGACGAACTTTCATATCTGTTCGTGCGTGAACGCCTATTGTGATGATTGGTCTTTAATAAAATTGTTTTTCGAGTGCGAAATACGTATAATACATATTTAATATTTTTTATTTATTTCGGACACAAATAATCCATATAATTGTAGCAAAAGACTTAAATAAATGTTAGTAAAATATAGTCGTTATTATATAAATGAATATTAAATTATATTACATCATATTGAATTTCATTAAAATAAAAATAATAATCACATTAAAATACTAATGGAAATACAAAGTGGCCTCCCTGTTGCACAGGGCGTGGTGCAGCGCCAACAGTATGTTGCAGCCCCATCCATTGGGTGGGGGTAAATTCCTTGACAAAAAATCCTAGATTATGTATATGTGTGTGTAATAATGTATACATTATTTGTATAATATGTATATATATATATATAATAATGATAGGTTTGTATTTTATTTCTTAATATTGTAATTCAATTTTTAATTTTGTATTTTGAGTCTTAGTTACTTGAAATAAAGATTATATATTATATTATTATTATTAAATACTTTAAACTAATAATAATTAAATTAACGGTGTTTCTGGACAGAACTGTCAAATTTACCACTTATAGTCGAATTTAGGGGTCATCTGGAAAATAAGGCCAAAATGGCCTCCAAAAAGCTCGGTGTGCTGAACAGAGCGAAGCGGTACTTCACCTCCGGGCAACTCCTAATGCTTTACAAAGCTCAAGTGAGGCCCCATATGGAGTATTGCTCTCATCTCTGGGCCGGTGCACCGAAATACCAACTGGACCCATTTGACTCCATCCAACGACGTGCTGTTCGTATTGTCGACGATCCCACTCTCACGGGCGGTTTAGAACCCCTCAGCATTCGGAGAGACGTTGCGTCTCTCTGCGTGTTCTACCGCCTGTACAATGGGGAATGCTCTGAAGAATTGTTCAATATAATTCCCACCTCGGGATTCTACAACCGCACCTTCCGTCACAGAAGTGCGGTCCATTCGCATTTCCTCGATACGGAGGTGTCGCGCACTGTTCGGTCCAAAAATTATTTTATACCGCGAACCCGTAGGCTGTGGAACGAACTGCCTCAAGAGGTCTTTCCATTAAGCTACGATATGGGGTTCTTCAAGAGAGCTGTGAATAGGATTTTGCAAGGTCGGCGGCGCACCCGCATACCCCCTGGTGTTGCAGGTGTCCATGGGCGGCGGTAACACTTACCATCACGTGAGACCGCCTGCTCGTCCGCCCACTAGTATATATAAAAAGTTATCAGGATACTGTCGTTACTGCCACGGGTCATGTTTAGTGGGAAGGCGGCCTTTTTGCGATTAAAGACATTATAGTCTAAGATATCCATGTATGTGTGTTGTGTTTCTCTCGGTCTCTCTACATATATTTGAATGAATGTTATTTTCGGTAGAGATCCCTAAAATGTCATTCAATTTTACGGATTGCGTAATGTTTTTGATCGTTTAAGGATAATTTCCATCCCAGCCTACGTTAACCCTCCCCATGTTACCAACCCTTCCTCCATATACATTATTTTTTATCTCCTTCGAGAGGCAGCGCATCCGGGGGCATTCCAAGGTTTATCATTCTGGACTGTTATTCGCGTGTATCGCTGATGTCCATGGGCGACAGTATCCACTAACCACCAGGTGAACTGCTTGCTCGTCTGTCTTCTATCAATAAAAAAATAACCTTTTTATTAACATGCCCGATTTTATTACGTAAACCTTTGGAATAACAATGAGCATCAGTGAATTAAATGTTAACACCTGTCAAAAAATCATTGTTCCAACTTCACTTTTACCCTGTTATCGGCCTTTTCCACAAACAATAGACGATTGTTTCGGAAAGTATATAAAACAATTTACTATAGTTTATCGAAACATTTCATTTCAGGAAACGCAACGGAAAAACAACTGAATTTCGTCAGTAACATATTGACAAGGGTTTTGAACGAATGTAATAATGATAAAAATTTAAAGTATATAATCACAACTGCAGTGTTATTAAAAAATATGGACAGTAAGTAATATGTATATATTTATAAAATAGAATATCTCAAACACAAAATATCAATAAGATAGTTTTCTCAAAATTTCTCAATACAAAATGACATTGGAAGGTTACAACATCAATGAAGTTTTGATATAGTGAAGTAATTTATATATGATGCCATGGATTCCGTACATGATTTTGAGTTGATATTAAAACGTATTCCTCTGAGTTTACCCTTAATACCCTCTAAGTACTTAATACCCTCTGAGTTTACCCTCTCAGTAGGGTAAACCCATTAATGGATGACCCATTAATTCTACATTTACAGTACTCAAAAATTGCTTCTTTCCCTGGCGGAGTGAACTGGGGCATTTTCGTGATGGAAGATCATTCTGCTTCGTGAGCATCGTTCTTTGATTTTTTCCAAAACAGAAGGCAGGCCACATACTAGTCCGCAGTTACTGTTCTTTTATTTTCTAAAGTAATAGTAGCAAAGTGGCCTGATCTGCCTAAGACGGAGGCAATCATTTTATTTTCAGCAAACAGTTATTTCTTCACTTTTGTCGGCAACTCTTCGAAAGGAAAGACCCAGTGGGTCTTTTGTCTTCTGTGGTCTTTTGTGCGGATTGCCTCTTAGTTTCAGGCTCGTACCAGTAGATCCAGCTTTCATCACCTGTTACCATATCAAAAACAGCACGTGATTTACCACTGTCGAATTTTTCAAGCATTTGGAGACACCATTCCACGTGGTAGTGTTTTCTAGCTTCGAGAAAAATTGTGAGGAATCCATCTGGCACAAAACATCCTTACCCGTAGGTTATCGTATAAATAGATTGAACTTGATTCGTACCAATACCTAATGATATACGTATCTTCTGATATGTCGTTCGTTTGTCTGCTTCAAACATAAACCCCACAGTTTTGATGTTTTCCTCCGTCACCGCCGTCGCAGTACTTCTCTAACATCGCCACTGAGATGGTTACGACCACGTTTAAATTCACTGAACCAGTTGTAAACCGTGGCACTGGATAGGGCATTATCACTAAATGCTAACTTAAGTCTTTCATAACTTTATTTCTGGATTAGACCGCAACGAAAGTCATAAGAATTCATTGAACGAAAATGTTCTCTTTGTTAAATTCTTCTTTCCGCAAACACTTAATTATCAAATTGTCGGCAGAAATAAAAAACAAATGACATCTTTGAAAATTTAATGGCGTTTGAGAAGCAAAGAGTTCCATTTTCAAAATTCGAATTTGTTTTTTTTTCTATCATATTGTAAAGTAGCCAGTTCTGAGAACTTTTAGTTTGACCTATGGTATGGAATTATGAAATACGAAGCTCAAAATTATCGATATTATTACAAAAAATACATAACGTTCCGGGATTTAATCGATTACACCCTATATTATAACAGTGATTTTCATATGTGAACAATACCTACTGAGCTTATCATTTTGAATCGAAATATTAAAAATTTTATTAAAAAAATCATATCATAAATATATGGTAAATTTTAACGAAAACGGGAACTTTTGTTTTGAAACCTTTGTCCTTTACGTGGTCCCTAAGAGGGTCGATACCAAAAGCTCTTACGCATCTGTTGATGCATAAAATCGTTTTAAACAAACAAAGAAACAAACTTCATTTTACTTTTGTACTCCTATTTTAGGATTTATTTTATACTAGCTGTGCCCGCGACTTCGTACGCGTGGAATTTTAGTTTTTGAACTCCAAATTAGGATATCTTTTCTTCCCGTCAGCCGATTTTGATGAAACAAAGCCTATTCGAAGCGTCAAGTTTAGCTTAATTAACTTGTGGATAATTAAATGCTTAATTATCCACAAAGTTTAGCTTGTGGATATATTTTGGTAAATATATTAAATGTACCTACAGACACGCTGGTTCTACAGTTTTATTATATGTATAGATATTTTATTTGTTGGAAAAATTGTGAAAATGTGTTCGACTCCTTATCTGAAGTAGATGTCGCAGGTTGTCACAATTAATACATATATAAGATCACTAGTGCTGATCGGTCAAGTCAAGTCAATCACTTCAGTCAAATGAGTGAAGTGCTAAGCTCAATTTTTCCTCTCAAACGTTTAGCAGATCTCCGTTGTCACTTGTTCCTACTCGAAACTGTATTTATTTTATTATAACTAAATAGCTTCATAGTTATCTTGACCACAGTGAATTATGCACATAACATAATTCACTAATTCCAAGGAAGTCTCACCATGTTCCTTTAGTGTTGATTTTTTTTTTGTAAAAACTTCAAGATCATTTTATCTGGTTAGTTATTAATTATAAACTACTCCGACAAGTCAATACTTTCAGACAAAACAGACATCTTTCATCTCGGCTATGTTTTGTAAAAATGGAAAGCAGGAAAAAGAAAAGGAATTTATTTATGCCTACAAAAGAATTTATTTCCTTCATTTCGAACTTTTGACGAATTCTTTTGTGAGAGATCCCAGAAAAGTTTTTTAATAGTCAGAAAAATTTTAATTTTCGTAATGCTACCGGCTCGCAAAATCCTATGACCTCGTCAATAGGGCAAGGAAATATATAAAGTTTTTACTGTTACTATGCTATTGGGGACAAAGAAATTTAGTTTCCGCTGAAGATAAGATGAATCCCTTGAACTTATTGCTTTGTAATTGATTTCTGAAACTTATTTTTTCTTCGCTTAATTTTAAGTCTTTAAATTATTTTAATTTAAGTCTTCTTTAAGTAATTTTATAATTTACTAGCAAAATCTGTCACACGTTGTCCTGCCTGTGTATATTTATTTACCTACGTATATAAAATCACAAATTATTCTGTTTTGCCGTCGATATGATTTCTGCGATCGGTTGAACGGTATAGAAGTTGATGTGCTGCAGCGCCATCTAGTGGCAAGTTACAACAAAGTGGATAGCATAAAAACCTTTCCATAAAAAAATACATATATGTCCCAACTTTCATGGTAATCGGTCAAACGGTGTCGAAGTCTATTAATCTCAGATATACCAACATCCATTTATATATATTTAGATTTAGGTTTTGCCTTCTCACAGCTCCACCCTAACTCGCTAACTGGTAGCAAGCCAGAGAACAAATTCTTATGGTTAGCGGCTTACCACCGCGTGGAACACTGAGCAACAAATGTAATGGTTACAGTCGAGTTTGTTCATAAGGTTCCTTACAAACCATCCTTATTTTAGTAGACAACTAATATTTGCAAGATAAGTTAATTGATACAGTAACAATTCAGAGGAGTAATACATCTCTGCCACCACGTACAACTGCTTAATAATTCAACAAGTCCGCGAGAATAAAGCTTTCTGCACTCCAATAAATGTTTGTTGTGATATGTGCAAATCCTTTCAGGAATAATCATCATTTCAACACTATTAACAATAGCATTAAGTGTGAACTGCGTCAAGTATTTCTCTCCGAGTCTGGATTCTGAAAGTGGTCTCTCTATATTATACGCCCGTGATACGAAAAGCGACCATGTCAGCAACCAATGTCTCCAGGAGATGTATCCACGTAATCTATACAGGTATCCACTCCACATAGATAGATACGACGTACCTTGTATTATTCATTGCGTGTTGAAGAAGTTCGGCATCATGACTAATGACGGTAACATCAACATCAAGAATTATTACAAAAGGGTGGAAGCCATCCATCGATACGACCCAAGGGTTTTAATCTCCGATGTCGGAGAGACTTGTGCGCAAAACATAAATAATATGAATTTAGACCACGACATATGTAAAAAAGCGAAAGTTTTCAATGATTGCACGCAATTATACGCTATTTCTTTACGAAATCCTGATGAGTAGTGTTAGTATAAATTCAACACCAAGTTCTAATCTACTCCTCTAGATTCTAGATGCATTTGTATATTTTTACATTCCTGTACATAGCAATTATGTTTGAAACGAATAATATATGTCCATTTTGTTGATATATTGAGTATTGTATGATGTCATAATAAAATTGTAGTTACATCGTTAATATGTTTTATTTTTTATGCCCTAAGTGAATTCATTATCGTATTTTTCAAAATTTAATCGTTGTGTTAAATAGTCGGCAGTGCGGATACTACACCATCTCTTCCCGTGGGTGTCGCGAAATGTCCTAAGCCTAAGGGACTAAGCCCTTTTTTCGTCCACCGCTGAACATGGACTTCCTCGTTTACATTGACTTTTGAATGAAGGATGTATGGTCTTAAAACACCACGCTAGCCAGCGGATTGGCGAATTCACTTTAGAACTGGTGTAATTCCTCAGGGCTTATGGTAACGGCTTTGTTATTTCCTTTTACGATACCCACTAAGGTGATGGTATTCTAAAGCCTGCCGACAGCACACAACTATTAAACATTGAATTATATAAAGTGAAAGTAAAAGTAGCTAAGTAAATACTGATGGATGCGAGAAAATGCATCCAGAGCATAACAATTCTCATGCATTCGAAGGCGATAAAAAATATAAAACTAGCGTTCCTGCTAAATGTATTTTTTATTTTTTTTTTCTAAAAAATACCGCTCGGTACCGCTAGATCTTAAGTCGATATCTAGCGGTAAAGGGTTAACTAAAAGCCTGTTAATAAATTAATTAATTCTCCTTTACCAGACCTTTTATTATCTACTGCAGGGTATAGGTTTCTTCATGCACACCGTCTTGTGCATGAGGAATGTACTTGTATAGCCGTATCAAAGTGCCACGCTGGACAAGCGAGCTGGCGAATTTCCTATTTTAGAGATGTCGCAGTTCCTCGGGGCTTATGGTAGCCGCTTTTTTATCTATTAGTCTCCTTTTACGACACCCACCAGAATTACTGTCAAAATTATATTTTATATAGATAATTATATTTTATTTTTATCGCATACACTGTATTTGTATTGCATTTCAAAAGTCTTAATTTATATTCGGTACTATACATTGAATTAAAATAGACGAAATCACAAAGAAAAGCTAGTGTATGAATTCAAACACAATTTTCACTTAACATTGGAAAATTATTAGGCGCTTCTTTTATTTGTAACTCAAAAAACAGGTTATTCTTATTATTTGTAACTGTCAAACTGCATTACAGTGTGTCGGCAGTAAATGTGCTCTCTTAACATATCATATAATGAACTTATATAACTTGATATATTTGGTTATTATCGCATGTATAAATAAAATTGGAAGGGGAAGGGTTCACGGTGCAATCCCATACAAGTCCGGTGACTCTTTAAAGGCCACTAGGTCCACAAGAATTTAGTCAAACCGAAAAAATAAAAAAAAAAAGCTGCAAACCCACCACCGCTGGGTGCCCTCGACTGGCCAAGTTACTTCTTTCTCACAGGAGAGTACCGTAAAATGTACTGCATATTTGTCCTATCCTATTCCCCCAATCCGTGTTTCGGTAGTGAGTGAGAAGTGAAAAGTTTATAAATAAAATAAAATATATTGTTTCAGATTTATTATTACTTCTAATGTTTGTAATGTGGCCAACCTACAGCCACATGTCGATGATGTACGCCCACGACAAGACGAGCGACATCATAGCGCAGCAGTGTCTCAATGAAATGTTCTCCAATAACAAGTACCTAGTCATCCAGGAGTCTGATGAACCTTGCATCATCTTCTGCGTATTGAAGAAGTTTGGCATTATGAACTCTAATGGAGCTATCAATTTGGACATATACAGGTAGGGCGAATATGGGATAGACTAGTCTTTGGTTGGAGAACACGTACCGTGAAGCGCAGTATAAGAGGTCCTCTGCCGAGATCGACTGCAGACTTGAAGAAGTTCTTCGGTAGTGGCTGAATGTAAAGAGTAGAAGAACCACACAGGTGGCAAGCCTTGAGAGAATCGTACACCCGGCTTCGGAGAGATTCAGTCTGATGGTATGTATAGTATATAGGTAAGGAGAATACCGATACACTATACCATATCACTTATCCTCTGTTTCTCCAGTGCTTAATAAGCATGAATGAGTTTCTTCCTAAGGCTTATATTCAGCAACACACGATTCTCTGCTCTTCAAATCTAACCACAACCTTCAAACTTCATCACTGCGTCGGTTCACTTGGCGGAAGCACGACCCACACTGCACTTATCAATATGTGGTCTCCATTCAAGGACTCATCTACACCCAATCAAATGTCTATCCTGCTGCAGATATAATCTATCAACTTCCAATTCAACTTAACAACTATGAGCTATTTTAGCGACTTTAGTTCTTTTTACAATCTCTTCTTTTCAGATTTTATTCAGAAAAGAAACTCTTTGCTTAAATTTCTATGAGTAATTTCTAATATCCTCATGTTTGAGGTCGAAAGTGCCAGTGATAGCAGATACACGGGTTTAGCTCAATCCCTGAGTCCCTAGAATTTTACAAGTACGGTAGAATTTTATACAGCCGCCTAATACGTAATTTTATACGTATTATACGCCTAATTTTATACGGTAACGGTAATTATATACAGTTGAATAAAGCCGCCGGGCATGCTAGACTGACCACGTTACCCCTCTCTTACACGAGACAGCATTTCCCCTATATACGTACGCGTTTCGGTAATGATTGAAATGTGTAAGAGGCCATTCCCATCCCATTTCTTATTATCGTATCTTTCTTTACCCAACCCATTGTCCAAATCCATTCCTAATCACCAAAGGTAGGCCAGCGTATTTTCCCAACGTTTATCATCCCCGACTGATGTTGGCATGTATCGCGGGTGTCCACGAGCGACAGTATCCACTTACCTCCAGGTGGATTCTCTGCTCGTCTGCCATTTTTCTTCCATAAAAATACCGTAAAGTAATTCGTGATTTAATTTTATATCTCCAGAAGGCGATTTCAAGTAGCCCACCAACTCGGGTCTGTGAATCAAATCACCTCAAAGGACTACGGTGGCCCTTGTGTGGAAAGTGCGGAAGCTACTCAACACAAGCAAGACGTCTGTAAGAAGGCAAAAGTCTTCAACGACTGCACGCATTTGTTCAAGATACTGGTCAAGTAAACTGATGAACTTCAAAACTTTTAATTTTATTGTTAAACTACATCTTTTAGACCCCTTTAAACCTTTTTATGATGGTCCAGAAACAAAAATTGACTGAGTTTTGGGACACCTGTATATATTATATATCAACAAGAACATTCAAATTCCGCGTCATTTTCGATTATCAGTTACATCAGGTACTGCCGTATTTGGTACTTTGTTAATTGAAACATTGACATTTTTGAAAATGCCGCGCTATATCATTACAAGAATGGTTTTTTTTTTACCGTAACAATTCGCAAGTTACGTGACCATTTTGGTTTGCATAATCTATCGTCGCGACCCGCTATTGAATATTTAGTCGGGAAATTCGAGCGGACATTTTCATTTAAAGATGAGAGAAACCTTACCCGTCATCGCCCTAAAAGAACTCCTGAAAACATCGCGACTGTGAGTGCCAGTGTTGCAAAACAACCAAACGCTTGCATCCGGCATCGCTCCTAGGAATTAGACCTCCATCGCAGCACTGTCCAACGAATTTTAACCATAAATTAGCACCATCGTGCTTACAAGATCCAGCTTACTCGAGAACTGAAGCCTACAGACCATAGACAGCGAAGGAACTTTACCTACTGTATCTTAGAACAAAATCATCATTCATGACGAGGCTCACTTCCAACCTCAACGGCTTCGTTAACAAGGAAAATTCTCATGCTTTCCATGAACTTCCGATGTATCCCCAAAAAGTGACAGTTTGGTGTGCGATGTCACCGGACAATACTCTTGAAAATGAGGAAGGTGCCTCTGTGACTTTCAATGGCGATCGCTATCGTAGCATGTTGACAAACTTTTTTTTGGCAAAAATTGGATAAAATGGACATAACTGACATGTGGTTTCAGCAGGATAGTGCCATTTGTTAAACTGCGTTGACGTTTGCAAACGTTGTTTGCAAACAATGACGTTGTTGCAAAACTTGTTTTGCAACCAGGTCATGTCATCTCTCGCTTAGGAGACCAAAACTGGCCGCCAAGAAGTTGTGATTTAACTTGCTTAGATTTCTTTCTATGGGGTTCTTTGCAAAGCAAGGTCTGTACAAATGTTGAAGGACTCAAAGGCGAAATTAAACGCCAAATTAGCGAAATTCCGCGGTCGTTACTCGAAAAAATATTCCGAATTTTCATCGAAAGAATCCACGCGGTGGTCATTTGACCGACATTTTATTTCACGTTAGATGTCAATAATTAATCTGTTTATGTAAATAAAAATTTTTACAAAATTATTTATTCAATTCACCCATAATTATAATGTAACTAATTATAGTATTTTATTCGTTATAAAAATAATTTTAAATTTGTTCTAAAATAAAATTACCTACGAACACAATATAATAAAAGTTTTTAAACGCTTTTATTTGCGTATGCGTTACAAAGAGCTCGCGGCAACCAATTGTAATAAACCCCTGGGTAGGGGCCCGCCGCTGTAGGCATGTTTTAGTACCTAAAGTGCGGAGTGAGCCAGGCCTGCCTATACACCATACCATACCATCAGCTCAAGCTTCTCCACTGCTGAATATAAATAAGCATCTATCACGGCTCACCATCACACACTATATTCCACTCGTCTCATCGAGCCACGGCAAACTTCTTCAAGTCGTCACTCCATCTATTTTATAATTACTATGGATTACTATGGTTCATGAATCTACGTGACATTATACAAGAAACATTTTCCTTCTAAACTCAACGTGATCAACCAAGGAAAGCGGGACCAAGAAGTTATATGATGGTATTTAAAATCTGTAAGTTACATTTTTTTCAATTATTAATTTCATTTATATTAGTCTCACATATTTGTACCAGTTGTAAATAAAGTACTTTATTTCTTCAATCACATTGTATGAAGTTGAAACCTACACTCCAACCTCGTTATTATCTTCATACCAAAAAATTCCAAATCTCATCAAAATGGGTATCTAATAAAATTATAGGAAATTCAAAAAAATGTGGAGTATTAATTTTGTCCTGTCCTTTTAATATGATAGTGCTCCTAAACCTCACTTTTATTTTATCGTATTTCCCAATCTGTTAAAAAAAATATATCTTATTTTATAGAAACTTGCCTGAACTTTCAACTTTACCAGCATTAATAACGTAGGTAGTAAGGTTATCTCGAGAAACGTTTTATTGAGATAAAAACCCAGGTATTAACGCGAAACCCTACTTAACTCCTAGGTATTATCCGATTCCTAGTGAAAGTTCTATGGAACTGATGGTAATCCGCTTAGTACTTTTTATTTGAATCTAAAAATATCTAAGCACAAATGAAGAGTTTAATTATATTATTTATATTTATATTAAAGTTTACGACTTACATTAATTATAATGTAAAGTTTACGACTAAAAAGATGAAGTATTCGACATTTTCAGAATATACGTAATACCTACATATTGAAAACGTTGAATATTGAATGATGGACACTTTTGTATGAAACCTGGCCTGACCACGAATACAATTGTACCAATCCTAAGAATAGAGCACAAAGTAGTACATCTTACATTACTCATTATTTCATTTTATAAACAAGAAAAGTAATTTGCTTTAATACACCGATCGATACGCCCTTCATACACAGTAGGTGTTTCCACATCAATAATTCCCAATACCTTAGTGTTAAGCCTTCAAAGGGACACGGACTTCCCACACGAAATGAGATTGGAACTCCACCGACGACGCTTTGAAGTAGCACAAAGCAAATTTATAGACATTGACTTGTCTCCGACACAGTAGGAACAAGAAGCAATAGACGATCTCAACGGCATTCTAAAAATGACGGCATGATCACCGATTGTCCTCGGTAGATCAATACGAGTACCTAACCAATACAATAATGTTTAATTTTATAATAGCCTAAGAGCGACACATTCGCATTGCATCACGTTCGTTCTTGTAACTCCTGGAATAAATAACTCCTCGGAGTTGATAACAGTTAGCGGGAATCATTAAGAGTTTCGGCTCTGTTCGCGGTTTCGGATCTTTTCATTCATTGAACCCGGAGTTACTCATCGCTAAACTACATCAGTTCTAAAAAAGTGGACACGCCAACCCGCTTCAATTTTAGACAAATAGCTTAAATCGGACAATTTGTATGAGAACCATAAAAGGGCTGGTTACGATTACTTTGCATAACAAGTGTCGTCTATGTTCAAGACCGTAGAGGTAACAAAAGTACGTTTTTTGCTTTCGCTTTTACAAGTAAGGGAGCCACGAGACACTAAAAAAATAACAGAGAACAGTAAAAACAAAATAATTTGTGTGCCGAATATCGCTCGAAGTTTTATATCGTATATTTTTATTATAAATATATTGTGAGCGGCTTGTGTAACCTCTCAAAAGCATTTTTATGTGTTACGTACAATGTCTACTATATTGCCAACCTTTGCGTTGATAATTTATATATTCGCCTTTTTTAAAGTTTTTTAAGTAATTTCATTTGTCTAATATGTAGTAAGGCAAATTAGTGGACACTTACTGTACTGTTTGTTTTCTGTACCTGGTATCTGTCTGTCCAAACACTATGAAGTTCCCTCGGCAAACTTCAGCCACATTTACATATATTTTGGCCTTTAACACTAGAACCGCCGCTGGGTCAAATTTGTCCCGGCGCTGCGGAAGATTCGTGCATTCATTATTCTGTTGTTTTAACCTAGAGTCTTGTTTAATGAATTATTGTTCACTATTATGAGAAGTGATTTGAATTTGTTCCATGCAATAGTTTTTGACAAAAATCTAATTTATCTAGAACGGCTACGGGATAGTTTCGTCCCGTTAAGTGTGATGTTGTTACGTCACTGTGTGGATACCATGTTTTTATTTAAACTATTTATTTTATGGTATTTCTTTGTACGTGCTGGCGTTAGAAGTAATTGTACAAAGACATTAATTCTCTGCTTATTTAAGATAGTCAGGAACAGTCGTTTTTGTTTTATTTACCACGACAAGATAGTATTGTTTTTCATTTTTGAATTATACAAGGTGATGATATAAAGGGATGATTTATTCTGGAAGTGGAGGATGCATGCTGAATCCCACAGCCGCTGGTCGCAATCGACTGGCCACGTTATCCCTCTCTCACAGAAGACTACCTTGAAATATACTGCATATCCCACTCTAACCAACTTCCCCAATGTAAGTACATGTTTCGGTAGAGAGTGAGATATGCCAGAGCCCATTCCCATTCCATCCTATTCTATCCCACACTATTTTCCCAACCCAGTCTCCAAACCCATTTCTATATCTCCAAAAGTACGCAGCGCGTCCGGAGGTGTGTCAACGTTTATCATTTTGGACTAATGTTGGCATGCATCGCGGATGTCTATGGGCCACAGTATCCACTTACCATCAGGTGAACTGTCAGTTTATCTGCCGACTTATTTCCATGAATAAAAGTACAAGAAATACAATTTATGAATTTCAAATCAAATACATACAGACAGAAATATTAGATGATAATAAAAAGGGCACAAATTATTCTTTAATTGTTTTTTCTTGTCTTGTAGTAGATTACACTAGTTGTTACTTTTTGTGAAGCTGTTGATATAAATATATATCAATAAGAAGTGAAATGTTATTTGTGATACTTTTTTTCATTTCTTTATCTCTTTCCGAACAACCGAACCTAAAGAAATGTCGACCATCAATCCATACTGAATTCAAATGATGGATTATGCCCCAAAACCCCAAAAGAGAGACCTGTGCCCTAAAGTGTGAATATATCGGATGAACATCTGTTATTGAATAAAATGTTGTGAACAAACATTCCCAATAATATCCTGAACGTATTTATTACCTGAGCAATTATACAAGCGAATTCAATGTCAAATGAAGTCACAGTACATATAAAGTAATTAAATAAATAAAATTGGTCACGTCACATCTGTGAGAAAACAGTTTACAAAGAAATATTTTCAATACTAAATCATTTACTTCAATAGGTATTTAGTTTATTACTTCATATTTATCAAGTAATCCTACAGCGTAATTGTTCCTAATTAATATCTTTTTTACGAATGTTACTGTATTTTTTTTATCTGTAACATTCTTAAATATTAATAAAAGAACAAATATATATATATATATATATATATATCCTGATAACCTTCTTTATTACAATTTTACTACACTTATAACAATGGCGTGCCAGGCTAGTTCAGATGATTAGTAAGGATTGTTAAATTAAACGACAAATAATGATTCGGGTGCTCTCTATTGAAAATTAACACTCTTAACAAAATTACAACATTATAGGTACAAGCCGCTACAAGTTCGGAACACTCATATTATTATTCTCAACGGCATTGGGGAAAAAAAATACTGCCAATATCTTAACAAACTTTGGCCAACTTAACGAAAACGCACCGGCAGACGTATATCCCGCTTACGGCGCTGTGTAGCGCTACTGGCATTTACTAGCGCTCTCTTAAGAACTGCGATATATATTTTTTTAAATTGTCGCGTTAATAAAGTCCTTAAGAATTAAGGCAGGTCAATTTTGTCCCGGCACCGGCGGTTCAGAAAGGGTGCTTAATGCGGCGATTCCAGTGTTAATGGTATCAATATACGAATTTCTTACATATAGTTCTAATCATTCAATCTTCGCGCTCGAGTGCTATTTACACTTACTTGAAAGTTAGATTGTTTGAGAAACGCTAATGAAGGGCGACACCATTTTGTTCTTTGTCTTTGTGTAAAAAACAAACAAAATCCAAGTCTGTAACTTGTGAACAGCAAAGGTGTGACCTTTGCTGTTCACAACATATTGTCTCCATTCTTTCACCCAAGGCCTATATCAACAGATATCAACCTAGCTAACATTCCTGGATATGCCAACCTCCACGAATCACAGAGATTTGCATATTATGTGGATGTTTGTGGATAAACGCAACTAATTGCTACCGGGCACATTGCCTGGTACATTACTTATAGGATCCATTTTATAGCAGAAATTGTTTATTCTATAGAAGAAATGGCAGACGGGCGGCCTACGTGATAGTAAGTGATGATAAGACAGGGGCAGGCTGAAAATCAGCTCTGTGTAGGTGAGTACTCACAGTGTGAATTGAAGAACGCACTATACACAACAATTCTTTGTCAAGGAAGTATGGAACATGGCAGTTGTCGACAAAGAAGTGCATTCTTTGACGACAACTGCCATGTTTCACTTTATCACAATAAAAATAATACAATATTTAACGCGATAAAAATGTAATTCCAACTTTAACCGCTCAAAAGTTGGGAGATAACAAACATGGCAATCTTCTGTATCCAGCACCAAATGGAGCAGCTTTTCTTCTTTGGTTCTTCTTCTTCTTCCTCTTCCTCAGCTTTGGCAGTTGTTGGAGCTGCGGTAGTCGCTTCTTCTTGACAGCAACAGTATGACACCATCAGCAATGTCATCAAAAGTAAGAAGAGAAGCTTAAAAATCGTTAATCTCATCATTTCTTTTACTTACTTAATCTTTCTTTGAAATTTTCCTTAAAACGGCGTTTAATAACGTTTCCTTATTTTTATTTTTACTTTAAAAATATTTTTAATTTTCTAATATCTGCGGATGTTATGTTGTGGCCTATTACGAGTGCCTAAACGAAATGAACGTATTTTTCCGCTCTTGATTTTGTCTGTAATTTAGATTTGTATCATTTTGTGTTTTTATTGTTGGTTGAACATTAAATAATAATAATGTGTATAGAAAACAATAATTACTATAATTATGAATATATTTTGGAAGATTAAATTAAATTTGTTATTTTGGCTCTAATTAGCGAAGCCAAATTTTTATTCAAATTTCTTACAAGGTGACTTACAAGCTTGCAAGCTAAGTAGACAATGTTCCTGATGGCCTGCAGTTCTGCGGTTATCTTGACTAGCCGAATTGCTATCGATTTACGGACTCAACTCGTCGTGTGCGCCATCCCATCTCTTCCCGTAGATGTCGTAGAAGGTGCCTTAGGGATAACAAAGTTCCCCTTTGAACTTTGTTATCCTAGAGTCTAGAGGAACTACACCACCTCTAAAAGAGTGGACCCACCAACCTGCTTGACAAGCGTGGCATTTTAAGGCCAGACATCCTTCGTGCACACGTCAATGCTCATGAGGAGACCCATTGAAGAAAGTTCAAGCAGTGAACGATAAAAGGGTTGAATACAATCACGGTCCGGTTCCGGTTACTGCCCTGTTGGCTGTAATGATGAAAGCTAATTATTTAGCATCAGGTATAATAAAACACAATATTAATTTACAAACAATCATACTTCGAGCTATACCTAAAGATGAATCAGGTCAGGTTAAAATTGTATATTTTTTGACAATTTACAATGGTTTTTCCACCGTGTTTAAGACTCGTCACGCCAAAAACGTCCTTCGGGGACTATCATGCCGAAACACAAAGAGGGGATAATTCCGGGGGCCTTAATAAAAATTTGTTCGCGCCATATCTCAGCAGCCCCGATCCGTAATAAACTCCTATTACAGCCGGACAAAATTATCTATGCGGGCTGTAAAATTTGGAACTAACCGCCGTTATTTGGCGATTAATTTCTTCGGCAGTGCTCGTGGAAAAGTCCCAGAAGTGATTTGCCTTGGGGCAAACTTTTATTTTAAATAAATTGTTTGAGGTCACTGTCGGTTCTGTATGTACATGTCTCTAGAGCCACGACACATACTATGACTCATTAAAAAGTGTATTATTTTTTTATATAAAAATGGTGACAGATGAGTAGACTATCCACCTGGTGGTAAATGGATATTATCGTCCATGGACTTTCGCGATAGATGAATCGGCCCATAATGACAAACGCTGGCACGCCCTCGTTGCGCTATCTACCTTTGGAGATTTGGAAATGAATTTAGGAAAAAGTTTGGGAAAAGGCATAGTTGGACTTTTACTGAATCATCATCCCATTACACTCCCAATTCCTTTTGTCTAGGTGGGGTAGGATAGGGAGTCAACAGTATAATGGATTACATAGCTACTTTGTTTTATTATATTCTTTATTCGATGAAACAAGACGGGATAGAACAGGACGGGATTTCTCATTAACTACTTTAACACGTACTTACATTGAGGGAACAGAATAGGGTGGGGAATGTAGTAAAGTTTACGGTAATCATCTGTAAGAGAGAGGTAATTGGGCCCGTCGAGGACATCACAGCGGCTGTTTGATTGCAGCGTGCTCCCTTCCCTTCAAACCTGATATGATTATTTAATAATAACAAACGCTAAAGGATAAATTATTTAACGTCTATTAAATTATTATTTTATTGAAACTAATTCTCATATCAATTACATGATAATTTATATGCCTTAGGACAAAAGCGCCATCAAAACAATCAGCCGCATATATAATTATGTCGGACCGTTGGTTTAAAAACCAAATAAGTAAGACCTCCGACATTTTTCTTTATCCCGCCTCAAAAAGAAGAGTAATGATGAAGATAGGGTGAGGGGAGTCAAGATAAATTGGTCGAGTTCCTAGTTATTGCATCTTTTATTACATCGCAAATTGCGTCAAAATTAATTTATCAACATTCATAGCGAAATATCAAGCAGCTAACTAAAATATGCGGTATTTTAAATAAATTTTCAGTTTTTTTTACATAACATCACTGAATGGCGCGTATTTGATTGTATAACATGTTTTCTAAACAAAACGATAAAAAGGAATAAAATAATAATTCTTGAACTTATTACAACCTACTACTTTTTACATAAACCCGTCAATTCGTTTTTTCGAAACTTTGTTTTTTCTACTACTAAATTTAAGTATTATAGTTTTTTCCGAAAAAATATTTATCGAAACATATGTGTTCGAAATTGTTCAATATAATTCCCAGCTCGGGTATTTATAACCGCACCTCCCGTCACAGAAGTGCGTCCATCTGCATTTCCTCGATACGGAGGTGTCGCGTACTGTTTGGTCCAAAAATCATTTTATACCGCGAACCCGTAAGCTTCCTGTTGGAACGAACTGCCTTAAGAGGTCTTTCTATTACGCTACGATGTGGGGTTCTTGAAGAAAGCTGTGAAGAGGATTTTGCAAGGTCGGCGGCGCACCCGCATACCCACTGGTGTTGCAGGTGTCCATGGGCGACGGTAACACTTACCATTACGTGGGACCGCATGCTCGTCCGCCGACTTTCATATAAAAAATTAAAAAAATATTTAACCTAACCAGATAAAAGAACACAAGATACAGAGTGCGCCGTTCAAAAGTATTAACATAGAAAGTGCTGAATAAAGGCTTGCCATATTACGGGGGCCACATCGCAGCGCATAACATTGCAAAAAATTTCTTGCGCACAATAACCCACCAAAGTTTCAACGCAATCGGATGAATGGTATAGGAACGCATACGGGACAATCAAAGAAACATTAATTTTTATATATATAGATTGGACCACAAAATAAGTGCCGGCCAAACAAAAGTAATCCTATTGTGGCAACATGCCACTTTGGGGTAGACTTGATAAGTGACTGTATTACAAAAGAAAAGAGTTGATAGAATTTACAAGCGTTTCGATAAGGATTGCAGACTCGATCTACATAACAAACCAAATTAAGTATACCACTCACCGATCTACTGTGTGGGTCATACCTTCCTCAAGCCTACTTATAGATTTCACAATCTTCACCACCGGTGGTCTTCTGGAGATGTGGTGCTAACACAGGACGTAACATTGCATGTTGGAAACAACATGCAATATTACGTCGCTTTCACTATCTTTCCTATCATCCTTTTTACCTTCGTTCTTCAGAAAATCTTCTTCTTCAAATTCCTACCCACTCTTCTACCTTCCATTCACGATCTTTCACTGTGAAAGCGATCCGGTTATAGAATACGCTACCTGTAATTATAAACTAAAAACTAAAAAAAACTAAAAAAAAACGATTTTTCGATTAAAAATGTTTATAACAAATTAATAGACAACATTTCCTAGTGGAAAACATAACGGAATTAATCTACGGACTGTCCTTCATATGATGGCACAGTCGGCTTTCTACTAGGATTTATGTCACAATGAATTGCTCTATTGCTTGGCCTAGCAGCGAAGTGCGACCTTCGAAGGCCCGCCATATCAACTGTCAACATTTGACAAATCAAAACGTCACGTGACTCTCCGCTTCACCCCGCCCGCCGCCGCCCGCCACCGTCCTTGGCGCGGAGTATGATATTCCTAATAATATATATTGTGTCTTTCATTAGGATATAACTTAAAACAATAGCGTTGATGAGTCATTATAATTTTATTAATAAATTTTTAGAAGTACAAAAATAAAAAAATAAAAACAACATCTAGTATCTACAGTCTCTGCCTTTACATTGGACTTTGGATCGCATATCTTGCAGATACGACCTGGAGTTGTGCTCTTCTGGCCAACTGAAATGAGATTTTTTTTTAAATTATTGAGTAGTTATTTTGTTTTATAGGCGGCACATGAGCAAACAATCTACTTGGTGGAAAGTGGTTACTGTCGCCCATGTACATCCCTGGTACATCCTACATCATGCTGCCTACCTTTGGATATTCAGGAATTGAATTGGAGAAAGGGTTCGCAAAATGGGGGCAAGGATAGGATAGGCACGAGCTCTAGCATATCTCACTCAATACTGAAACACGTACCTACTCACATTTTTGGAGAATAGGATAAAGTGGAAAATGTAGCACATTTTACGGTGGTATATGTGTAACTTGGCTAGTCGAGTGTGCTGCACAGCGTTTGTAGGATTGATGGCACGCACTTTCCTCCTCTCAAAGTTCTTTCAATATTCTCTCTACTCTCGTGTCAAAAATTACTTCATAGACTTACGTCATGCCTCATAGTCTAAAAGACATATTTTTATTTATTTTATTACATCATTTACCTGTAGTTAATTAATTATCTTCAGATATTTCATTACCACCAAAAGATCGCCAGGAAAAATTCGCTTAAACAATAAGAGTGCCTGTTGTAATGTTTCTTTGGTGGTATACAAGAAAGTGTTACTATCTATGTAATTTGTAGAGTTAAAGTTAATAATTAATTTATATATCGGTCAATGTCACAGCCACAAATTGTACTCGCGGCGTCGCATCGTATACGTGTTACGTAGAAATTTATAATTTAAAGGAATGTACGATATCGTGTAATATACCAAGTGTAATATACCATTTGTCACATACCAAGCGTAATAAACCACGTGTATAGTTCTTTACATTATGAAATTAATCGCGTAATCGCTTCGTATATGTCTTCCGTGCTAATGTAGCCGTTTCCTCTGCGTACGATACGTTTGTTCTTTAACGCAACGATAAGTCAAATATCACTTATTAGTGAAAGCCGTGTGTGCGTGTGTGTGCCAACACAATCAAATTCAGTTGGTTTGATCAAAATTTCGCTTGGCAATTCGTGGTATAGTGTATCTTCAGCAGAAAGGTAGCGGATAGTTGATGATTTACTCACTTAGGCTGTATAAGGTGAAATGGCATCTTCCTCACTGCCTCCTCAGCTAAATCTAAGGGGAAGGCGAACTCAAGCATGTTCTCATTCAGACAGTTGTTGTACGTGGAGGCTAGTTGGCACCTGTTTGAAATGCCTTCAATGGTGTCCAGACACAGTCGGGAGACTCCATTCAGTTTCCTAACAACTCTTGAGCTTTTACCGTTCAACAAACTTGCCAAGTGGACTAGGAGTTCTCTGTTCACCTACAACGGAAGGTCTATGTTAGTGCCAAGTGTGAAACTATTAGATATAGAGTTTGTTCTAAGGAACCATGGCGTCGATTTTAGCGTTATGAAAACTGTATTCAAAGATTTTCAGAAAAAACTCGTACACAATCGGGAATCGAACCCGCTCATTTTCCTTGAAAAAATCGTAAGTTATTTTATTGCATTAATTTATGGTGTAGGTCGTTAGGAATAAATCTTGATAAAGAAAATTGTATCGGGAATAAAAAGAAAAATTTTGATTCAACTGCTGACATTTATTGGTCATTTCGCTTGCCGTCTTATTTTTTAAGGCTTGTGTACTAAACAGATTTAAAACATTTACAAGCTAGATTAAAATAATATATTTTCCCATATGTGCTTAAATTACACATAGGCCGGCGTTCATGTACAAGTGTATAGTAATAAAAACGAACAAAACAATAGAAAAATAAAGTGCATACTTTGACAAAAAGAAACAAAAATACAATAGGAACGGAGTAAATTAGATAACAAACTGCAATTTATTTTCAAAGGAGATAAAATATATCTGAGAAAATATCGATGTTGCATTTTGTGTATGTATACACACGTATGCATGTGTATACATATAACACAGACGAAATTGGGGATTTTTTACCACATTTACTTCTATAGAAATTGACATAATGTGGTTTATTTATTTATATATAGTTATATTTTATAATAGTATACGTATATAGTATGTGTTGCTGACTGCCTTTATATTTATTATCTTAGATCTCATCAGCTAATCTATATGTAGTTAGTATGTTGATTGCACTAAAATTGTTACATCAAAATAGCACATTTCTAGTAATTACCATAACATACCTTTGTGCATTGGCCCGTGTCTCTCCACTGGATATAGGCCTCGTCCAAGGATCGTCATCACACACGATCTTTCACTTTTCTCCTCCACTCACTACCGGTGCGAGGACATCCCACGCATTTTTGTCAGTTACAGATTCTTTGAGATATTATCTGTGATAACTTCAGTAAATTCTTGTAGATACATATGTCGGTAACTACATTTAGGGATTCTTTAAGATACGACGGACTCATCCGTGTACCCAACGTCTGATACTTTAAACCTACCTGGAGTCGAATTGTCAAACTATAATCGATATGGTTATTGGTTTGATTTATAGATTGCCTCTTAGCAAACTATTTTAAATCAAAGTAGTTATTAAGCAAAGTAATGAAACGTGAAATGAAACCGATTAGGATCTCATTTGAAATTAGTCAATAATATAAGTTGAAATTACTTACTCATACAACCCAGGTATTGTATAAAAAAGGTGATAACACCGCTTTCGCTAAACTTTTTTAAGAAAGTACCTTAAGAATAGGTACCCCAAGGTTATCCTTAGGGGTACCTATTCTTGTCTCACATTCGTTAAATCATGAGATCAAACCCTTCGTTTAAATTTTCTCTTTTAAATAACTCCAGTACCTAAAAACATCTTTGTTCGTCAGTTAGGCTCTTTGATGGTCCGTTGTTATATAGGTTTAGATCCGATAAAAATAGCCTAAAATGTTGTAGAAGTTGCTAGAAGTTGCCAGTTGCTAAAAGCTACTTATAGAGGCAGATCCGGTGATCCAGTTCAAGAATGGACTGGAAATCACAAACACCACAAAATCCAAATTACTATCCCAAACAGCCACACAAGTGACAAAAACAAGATTTGGCGTATCAGCATATGCTGCCTAACCTATTACAGACAATAATAATAATAAAATAAAATAACTGACCTTTCCATGATTAATGACATCGCTTTGTTCCAGCATGCAGGCGGCGAAGCACTGGCCAGGTCTTGTGAATGGCGATGAGTTGGTGAAGTAAGCCCTCACGTCCCTCGGGGTGGCCTTAACCTTCATGACGCAGGACTGCGCCGTCCGAACCAATGCGTCCAAGTGGGCTTGCACCTAAAAAGGTGACCATCCCGAGAAATCATGAAGTGTTTCAAGAACGACAGAAATATTTATCAACAAGACATTTTTATAAATGTATGAACATTTATCAAGAAGGTCTACAAAACTATATCAGGAAAATCGTGTTTAATAAATTTTCGCCCCATGTGTGGCAGTGTCATGTCGAATTGTCTTCAATTCACCACAATTTTCAGCTGGAAGCTAAGTGAGCTCTTAAACACATAACTTTTTAAATTTTCGCTTAGTTCACACATATCTATCTATTTCATCTCACCCTAACCTATCCCTCCCCATTTTCCCAACTCTTGCTCCATTCCTAAATCTACAAAGGTGGGAAGCGAATCCGTGATTTTTTGAAATTGTCAAGCCATTGTAATTATGGAACTACTGAACTGATTTGGTCTATTTACGAACTTAACCGAGATACAGACAGACTATTTTTGTGCCAAATTTAATTTCAATCGGTTGAGTAATGCGCTCTCCAATTTGTTTAGAAACGTTACATTTCACATATATTATAAACTTGGAAAACAATTTTTTTTGTACTTTTATTTGAAGGAGAAATAACAAAGAAAGTCATATAAGATCAAACATAACTATAAAAAGTACAGTCAGTATTTTTTTCCGGAATGGCTAAATTCTTGTGACCCTAATGGCCTTTGAAGAGTCACCGGACATAGAAACGGCCAGTGTCCTTGACTCAAGGTATATTTATATTATCAGGTGACGGTGCGGTAATGTTTATGATTTAGATTTTCTTTGAAATCTCATACAAAATTCTAGTACATCTATTTCTAAAAAGGATGCTGGCTTGTATCAGAAATGGGAACAGTGTCCACTTACTCGTTTGTCGCATTATTTTGTCTAAAACATACGCAAAGGTCAGAGCGACGTTTGAATAACTTATACCTCCCCAATGAATAGTACCGAAATTACAGCTCACCTTGGGAGCCAATAGCCAGTAAGGCATTGATATAAAATGTATTATTGGAACACATTTATTCGTGATCCATCTGGTCCTATAAATTCTCCTAAGTAGATGTAAGATCGTTACATATTCAATATTTTCACCTCCCACACTGATAGCTATTTCTGAGTGTTTTGTCGTTACTTCTTTCCTCGCTATAATCGTTCCCTCAATATTAAGAATGCGACCTTTGGCGTAGAGGAGAACCTTGTTGACAGGAAAATTAAGAATACTACCTACTTGGTCAGTCCATCGCATAGTGCTTCTCCCTCTTTGTTTCTTGTCTTCTAGGGATCATATAAGAATTTGTAGAGAATCAAGAAGAGCCCTAGCAATTACGACTCCCTTAATCCGGTACAGATTCGGTCCTTATAACCGCGAGGTTGATAGGACCTAGATAGTAGATGTTTCTGGCCCTTCTTCGTACTGTCTATCCCCTTCAACATCTCATCTCGCACATCGATATAGAGAGGATATACCCAGAAATCGTGATGTAGGTTCTCATCTTCTCTATCGCATACACACATGCTACACATGCTTCAAGCCATTCGGAAACAGCAATACCCAATTAGGATCTACGATGTTTCCTAATCGGATTAGATCCAATTCTTGAGCCGAACCTACACGTCCGGGAAAATCCAATAAAGATATTTTGCCATTTCCCTACTGCCTCTACCCAAATGCCCCGATTCCGAGCATAAAGCTTCTCCCTGGTCGCGAGCAAGTGTACTACTTTCGTTCTACCAGCACGGATAAACTTGAGGTCCGCGCGCACAACGCTTAAACGACCAAAGTTGGTAGAATCATGGGAGGTAATTATTTCGACTTCGCCTGTTATAAACAGCTTCACAAGTTTATCTGAGTCTCTTCGAACTATTTGGCCAAAGTATTGAAGCTATTATTATTTATTTTTAGTCATTACTTACTGAAATAATAAATTAGTCTTAGTCTTCTTACCTTGGAATTAGAAAAATCAACAAGCGTATCCGAATTGGTCCGTCGCATGCTTATAGTTAGAACAATTCCTTGTAGCAAGCATATTAGTATCTTAAACAGCATTATACTGAAAACAAATTGGAATATTAAAAAAATCCTTTCAAAACAACCAAACGAAAACAACAATTTTCGCAATTTTTGTCCGTCTATCTAACTGAACAGAAAAACGTCTAAACAGATTTTAATTAAACTTTGCATGGTTCTAGCTTGCTGAATTATTATTTAGGGTACTTTTATCCAAACCTACGTTATATATAAAGTGTTTTCACAAACACTTTATATATAAAGTGTTTGTGAAAATCGTCATCAATTCTGCATGTATAATCTCAGACGTTACAAAAAGAAACACTGGATAGATTTTTTATGAAATTTAGTACTCTGATAATTTATGTGCAAAGAAGACTGGGATGGGACGGAATGGATTGGGATAGGCGGGGTGGAATTGGAGGAGATGGGATGGGATGTGACAGGGTAGAAATACAATAAACGAACCACACACAATCTAAACTCCACGCAAACGAAATCATGGGCGCTGCTACTAATTATATAAAATGAGAATCCAATCTAGTTGAGTCCACCAATCTGTCTCCATGTCTCTGCGCTGCTGTATATAGGTCTCTCCGAAGGTTCGCCACCTTGGTGATCTTCGACTCTTGTCATTCAGTGATTTAATTTTAACAGGCTGACTAGTTTTAGAGGTTAACAAAGGTTTATATCAAATTTATTATGTTCATTGACAGATACAAAACATTCCTGCTTATTCATTTAACTTCCTAAATTTTAGGCCAAAACCGGTTTAAGAATTAATTAGTTACCAAGTCTTGTCTGAGTCAATTCGAATCTAGTATTGAGTTAAATAAGTAATATCGCACTCAATATCATAACACCAGAAAGTCCAATATTGTGATTCCTAAGACATATACAAAGACGACCCACGTCTCGCATCGAGATACGCACAAACGAATCGAGAGACGCTAGTACGAGGGATGCTATAAAATGTTTTTTGACGTGAAACGAAATGACGTATAACGAACCGCCGTAAAACGTGGACTTCCTGTAATTGTTTGTCCTTCGGGGAATCGAACTTCGGACCTTTGGTACAACAGGCACTACCAACTGGGGGCTAATCGATCGGTGTTATCGCGAATAAGTATTACAGAAATCTATGGTTCTAATGTAAGTTAATAGGTAATCGTAATTGTGTAAACTGATTTTTTTATCTGTGCTATGCAGATATAAATTGATAACTCGAGCTATATAAATTTTTAATTAGGAAGTTCTAAAACATTGCATGACTTCAGATTTACAAGAAAAAAAAATTTTTCAATGTACGATGTGACAAAGCTTCAGAGAAATTAATTTCAGCAAAGAAATGATGTCAGCAATATAAATGCTATTTCAGCATTTAAAGTGAGATCTCGATTTTCGAAGCCAAAAAAATAAACGTTATTCTTTTAAAGTGCGGCATTGAAAACAGATTTTGTCTTATCAATTTATTCCCGCCTAGCACGGAATTGTAGTATAATTAAGCAGCGCCCCTAGCGGACAAATGGAGAATCTTTAAATCGTGATAGGTAGCGCTCACAAACAAAACTATCTTGCAAGGCAATGGAGAAAGATTAATTAAAATAGCAATAAAATCATGTTTAGCTTACAAAGTATATGTCAATTCACAGCACTGCACTAGACAGTTCTATCTCGCTTCGGCTTCCAGAATGCAAGTAAAGAGAAATCATATAAAAAGTGCAGTCGGTGTGACAATTCCTATTGTTACACACCAGCTGTTCTTTATTTCTTTTCCACTGTACTAGCCATATGTCGGTCGTATTTTTTTAAGAGAGTAGCGCCTTTGTTGCAGATTTTGAATTCAATTGCATACATTTTCAGGGTTCCACGGTCAAGGTTCCACTCACAAAACAACACACCGTACTATGAAAGCTCCTGATTGATAATGCCTCACTGTCACGTACTTTTAAGGTGTTCACCATCTCACACGATCTTCTACTATTCTTATCCAACCACTGTTGACAAATTTCTTTAAATCGTCAATTAAACCAAAAAATCAGTTCCACAAAGAGTGGGTGCAGTAACAGGAAAATTGTGGAATGAACTGCCAGCTGAGTACGCTACGACATAGGGCTCTTCAAGAGAGCTGTAAACAGGATTCTGCAAGGTCACGCGCACCCGTACTGTTGCGTGTGTCCATGAGTGTCGGTGACCACTTACCATCACGTGGCCTGCCAAATATAACCTATATGTGGCTTGCAACTTCACCACATATCTTTCCTTCTGCATAAATTCACTAAGCATCACTGTTGTAAGCAACTTCCCTCTCTGAGCCGCATCATTACAATGTACTTTACTAAAGCTAAACTTTATTAGCTAAACTTTATTAGCTAAACTTTATTAGCTAAACTTTATTAGCTAAACTTTATTAGCTAAACTTTATTAGCTAAATTTGTTGTCCGTTTGCCTTGAAGGACACCCTTCGGCTTTGGTCTCTTTGGCGTCTAAATATAATATTACTAACTGTTGCTCGCGATTTCGCCCATATGGAATTAGAATTAAAAACTATGTTATAGGATTAAAAACTATGTTATAGGATTAAAAACTATGTTATAGGATTAAAAACTATGTTATAGGATTAAAAACTATGTTATAGGATTAAAAACAATGTTATAGGATTAAAAACTATGTTATAGGATTAAAAACTATGTTATATGTTATGATTAAAAACTATGTTATAGGATTAAAAACTATGTTATAGGATTTAAAACTATGTTATGGGATTAAAAACTATGTTATGGGATTAAAAACTATGTTATAGGATTAAAATCTATGTTATGGGATTAAAAACTATGTTATGGGATTAAAAACTGTTATAGGATTAAAAACTATGTTATAGGATTAAAAACTATGTTAAGTTTTCCCACGAACTACAACAATATATGAAATTTGGTAGTGATTGGTTGATTTATTTGGATGGGGGATAAAATCCGGAACTAAGTAATTAGCCGACGAATCGATAGTAAACGACATTACAGAAAAGACAATTAAGCTGAAGTGGCATTGGACCGGTCATATATGTTGTATATGGGACAAATGACTGTTCAAGTGGAGGCCGCGTGTTGGTAAACGCAGTGTGCATCGTCCCGAGACTGAAGATCGACCATAGACCGCTGACCTAAAGAGGTTGGCAGGTGGCGGCTTGATGGGGAAGGCAAACGATGGAGCAATTTGATGCACCTTTGGAGAGGCCTATATCCAGCAATAGATGGACAGTCACAGGCTCACAAAGAAGAAGATCGAGCGTGCCATTCATTTATTTCCAAGAACAATTTATAACTCTGCCTTAAACCATACGAGGATATGAAATGAATTGCGATAGTGTTGTTAGTTACAAGTCGCTGTAACTAAATATAATAAAATATCACTTTATTTTGTCTTTACAATATGTCCAACCACATATTACGATGTCCTGTCGCCCGTATTGTCTGTGACCGTCGTATGTTTCTTCCAAGTGATATATGAAGGACGAAAGTATATAGTAAATAAAGATATCCAGTTTGGAATCTGCATGAAAACGCACAAATGTCCGTTACACACAGATGCATCACTTACACGAACGTGACAGTATACCTCAGCGAATATTTTTATTGAGGTCGAGAATAAGGCACAGATAAATAGACGATTAATTCTTACAATTGTTCACAATCGTGTTTCATAATAACACCTTATGCAGTCTCCATAGAGGTTAATTTCCAACGACAAAGTTTAAGTACCTGGAAACGTTTATTTATTCTGGAACCCCTCTGGAAAATTTCTAGAAACTTGAACCCTTAGAGTATCAGAGTGCAAGTTCATTAGACAGACATAATATGAAAAAGTAAAGTATGAGCGAGATGTCATGATTATGGTAGCTTTGATTTTAAGGTCCCTGTTAGACCGCGTTTTGAACGCCAGCATGTCTAAAAGACTGTCTCCTGTTCTCTTCTCTTACCTTTCCTCCAAACCTTTGATTTGCATTTGATTATTAACGTAATTCAAGGCCCAAACTTTACAATTGTTTGTTTTATACCTGCCTTGTATTCATTGGTTACACTGCGACTGCTTGGCGCCGTGGTGACCTGAGAAGTTTAAGTGAGACACAGAATAGTGCAGTGTTGCCAGGTATCTGGTTTTCAACGTGTATCTTATCTCGTTAAAAATCTGAGTATGAATTGTATGTATGAATGTCTATAACTTCTTAAAGAATAAATAACGATTAATTTTTAAGTGATGAAAGACAAAACTAATTATTGAATACACGGTGTCCGAGTTTGCTTTCAGAGAAATTTTGTCAACCCTGATTCCTGTTACATCTGTAATAGATTCCACACTGTTTCCCTCTGAACGCAGTGGTAACAAGTACCGTACAAGCAATACATCCCCATAATGGAACTTGCTCTGTTCTTGGAAGTACGTGTACGAAATGTAATTTTACTAGGGACAAGCATGAAGCATTATATTTTAACCACTTTCGCTAATCGTATAAAAAATGTGTTTTTGTTGGTTTGTTGATAAAATAGAAGTAAATGTCGAAATAATCGACAAGAAACTGTCCGTTGATAAGAAATTGATGAGGAATTTTGTCTCATAAGAATAGCAGTGAAAGCGTGTCAAGTGAAATATTGAGAAATTATAATCCACGGGAATCCACAAGTTTAATAAATCCACAGATTAATAACACTCGTAATATTAATCCACACGTCCAATTAAAAACACAGCTTTGGAATTTGAAACGTTTCTATTTTTTCCTTTTTTTTCCTACTAATGTGTCTGTGTTTATTTCTGTGACCAGCAAATAAAAATGTAAATATTTTCATTGGTTCTTGTAAACAATGTCTGTTTTATATTTAAAACAGACTTCAAACGATTTTATAGACTCAATTTACCATTTAATCCTGAAAATTTTATAGACTCAACTTTGTTATTAGGAAAGCGTGTATATTTAACGGCAGACAAATTCCAAAGTATACAGACTAGTTTAGTTTCGACTGCAAGTTGCAAGGAATTTAATACAAACCCCTACACTTGATCTTTCAAGCGTAGGGGTTTGTATTAAGTATTATGTTGGATGTAAGCGAATGAGAGATGACCATCTACACAGAATGAGAGATGACCATTTACACAGAATGACAGTTTACAACAGAGAGATATGAAATGTGAACGATATGATAATTATGTATTATCAAATATTTCTAAGTAATTGTTCTAAAACTTGTCAGTTTGGTGAATTTAATCTCTTATGAGATATCTAAAATTTTGCCTAATTATAACAACACGAAGCATTGTGTTTCTTTCAATCTCCAATCAACCACGTGTTTTATATTTTTAATCCGGTCTAAACGAGTAAAATCAAAGGATGTGTTTATCTTTTATTTCTACTAGACGATTCGGCACAGATTACACCAGCCATGGTCACGAGTTGACTGAAGAGACGGGTAGTCAAGGATGGGAGCTGCGAGTAGTTTTATCAACTACCCACATTTGATCTTCACATTCGGAAAGGCTGCTACACGCTACACTAACAATAGCCGCGGACTCGTTCAAAGATAACTGTATGGCAGTATTCGTTAGCACCTGTTACAAATATAAGTTAATGTTTCATACATATGTCAAGGATCTACGTTTGAGATTCTTCTAACAGTATTCAATTTGTATGTACTTACAGCTGATAGATTCGTGTTTTGATTGACCAAGTATCAAAACCTCTCTCATCTCGGAAAACGCAGCACAAACGCTAAAACTGTTTAAGGGCAACTGTCGCGCTCCTGTAAGCTACAGTGCTTACAGTAGAACGTCATTCAGTTTAGACCAAGAACTGAAATTATCGGCTAAACATAAAAATGATATATGTATTCGGTTAGAACTTATTAGTCTAACCATTTATTACTATGGCATCAAATAAATGCTTGTGGGGTATTCTCTGTGCTTTGGAGTTGGGAAATTCAGCATTTTTATACATTATCAACATAAAAGGGGGGCAGGGGAAGACAGTTGCCCCCCTCTAGAGATTCGAAATTAAAAAAAAAATCATTGTACCTATTTGTACCTACAATTCCTATTTCTCCCATCCTCTCTCTCATCTTGCCCCCCCTGGCCCATTGGCTGGCGACAGCCTTGTCAACATACTACACACCGTTAAAATATACTTTTTGAACATACTTTGGTCATTTGTTCTAACTTTTAGCACTACTAGCATTTTCTAGCAATACTTTCCATTTCATGTTCAACAACATATGAAAACTGAACGATGTCCTTAGAAGGCGCCGTTACTCCCCATTTATACTATAATACTACAGAACCTCAAAAACCTAATCACGCAACTTAAAATAATGTAATTCGCACATCTGGCCAAATGAACATTAGAACAATAAGACTGTTATCGTCTCGATGACTTCACTATTGATTGTTTTGTACGTTTAATGAGCTTATGTAAAAGGAGCTGCTGGAAAATGCATTTGTGTTTTAGAGAGCACTTTGTGGACAACTCACGTGAGTAACGATTTTTTGGTTAACAATATACCTACTTCAATCTTAATTAAGTTGGTCAGTTTAGACCATATTTGAGTTTTTAATCTCAATTGACTTATTTATTCAACCTTTTGTGTAATGGAGCATTACCAAGACCGGTATAACTCTTTCCATTGCTTGTTTAGTTATGTTATGTTATTAACATTGTGTTTAGTTTGTTTATATCCGCGTTAAAACCCGTTTAAATACATAAATAAATGTGTGAAAAACGCGAATATCTAAAATGTTTTATACATCAAGTCAACTGTTGGAGTCTACATTTCGGCATCGTAAGTCATAACTGGCAACACACACTAATTATCACTTACCTATAACTAACATCTTTCACTTACCTACTTAAAGTTCAAAGGCGACATACTTTTCAGACATGAGTACTTTAAAATAGAATATTACTTATAATTGTTGAATCTATTGAAGTTTTTTTTTTTAAAACGGACGCAACCAGCTGTTGTTATTTTTTATAATCAGACTAATGGTTTGTTTTCCTTTTTACACTAAAAACCTAGGTTGGTGTTATTTGTTTTAGGCCTCAAATGTCAAGCGAAATGATTTAGCGAATGTCAAAGCATCAAAAATAATGAAAAAACAGTCCGCGGCCGTCAAGAGGGAAATTACTCCGCGAATGACAAGCGGCGAGCGAGTTATTGGACGTGGATGATTTGCTAAACAAAAATACACCCTCTAATTTACGTTCAAATTACGCCCGCTTGCTCGATTTTGTACCGTCTTTCATTGTGCACCTATTTTATTTATAACTAGCGACCCGCCCTCGCTTCGCTTCAGTTTATAAGTTTTTTTTTTCAAAATTTAAAATTAAAATATAATATAACCTATATTAGACACAGATAATGTAGCTTCCTATATGTGAAAGAATTTTAGAAATCGGTTCAGTAGTTCCAGAGATTACCCCCAAAATACAAACAAACACACAATTTTACCTCTTTATTATATTAGTATAATGAAATGTGCATTATTAACATTTTAACTAAAAAAAATAGTTGATAATAAATGAAGAATTATTCTTTCTCCGAATAAAACTCTCACATAAAACTATTATATTACAGTACGAGTATATTGTGGTACCTAGCCACATCCATCTTACCTATTTATTGGAGTTTTGTTTAATTTCATTACTTTTTTGCTTTAGTTTTATTATACAAATTAGGCAGATACTTATTAAAACCTAACGCGGTAGACAGGCGAGCGCTGGCCGATGAATTAGGTAGCCAATTGACAAATGTCGGAACAATTGCTGGGTAGTTTTCCTCATACGCGGTTATTATTTATTCTTATGCTTGATGGCCCTTACTTTCTACGTTTCCTTTGGTCTTCAGTCCTTCTACACTCCATTCATTCAATTTGTATCCTCTACATCTTTTTTACCCAAATCCTGGTACCGAAAGGCAGGTGACAGAAGCCGGGAAAATGAAAACATCAGTCATATTTGACAGGATTTAGCATATTATGCGGATGTCTATGGGTGACAATAACCGCTTACTATCAGGCGGGTACTATCAGGCGGGTACTGTCAGGCGGGTACTGTCAGGCGGGTACTGTCAGGCGGGTACTGTCAGGCGGGTACTGTCAGGCGGGTACTGTCAGGCGGGTACTGTCAGGAGGGTACTGTCAGGCGGGTACTGTCAGGCGGGTACTGTCAGGCGAGTAGTATCAGGCGGGTACTGTCAGGCGGGTACTATCAGGCGGGTACTGTCAGGCGAGTAGTATCAGTCGGGTACTGTCAGGCGGGTACTGTCAGGTGGACAATTTATTCGTTTACTACCTTCTTATAAAGTTCTTCAGCGGATTACGAATAACCGTGCCATATGAATGGTTATGGTAGCCAAATTGCGGCCGCCTGCCTCACTGCCACATATTCGATATAAAAATTTAAGTTTATATTCAATTAATTAATATAAATATTACTTTCAAATGATTCAGTTTCCATATGTATTACTCAATTTATTTAACCTACTTTCCTATTTAGCGAAGAAAATACGCTTTACTATTTATGCATTATTCATTAGAACTAACTTAACTAAAATCGTTTCAGGTCATGCTACTTTTCAAGTTGCTCATATGCTTCCTACCAGCCTGTGTACTGAGTAAAAGTTCATCTAAACCCCGGTACACCTCCGGCTCCTCGGTGGACTTCAATGATGCTAAGGTGATTTTATGTTGGTCTTACTTCAAAGTCACTTAAACTTTTACATCATCACTGTTAAAATAGAGTATAAATGTGTCACCTATCCCCAGAAAGGTGAAATTTATAAAAGGGAATAAACAATATAAGAATATGAAGGAAGTCAAGAAAGAATGTGGCGAAAAGAGTCCTAATAAATACGACACGCTCCTTCCTTGATTCGGTCCGAATAATCGCCCTATCGATCTATTCAACGACCATTGTTATAGATAGATAGATTAAACTCCTAAGACAGTAACAGACATCGTAACTAATGAAATGCATAAAAGGCAGTCTTACCACTACTAGCGACCTCTGCCTGTCAACCATTGGGTAAACAAAGGCTAAACCATTGGTAAACTATGGGACAACCAAAGGTTGCCAGATCTATATCAGGCATTTAATTATCCATAAATCATCAAATCATCTCTCCGATCTACTTGTAACATTTACTAATACAAGTCGGCTCAGGCCGGCCGATGAACCGACCGCGACGTCATAGTACACCGGTATAGATGGTAGAAATAACAGAACCCGCCACATCGTTTTCTAATACATTATTATATTGAAACCATATGGAGGGACAGGTCATGGTTATCTTATCATTGAACGCTGGTAATAAAAATGGTAGTGGAATCATGTAGTGTGACGCAGTATTCGCAAAAAGTAGGTATGTAATATAATTTGTGGAAAAAATGACAGATAGATTTATAACACAAGTCCATTAAAAGTATCAAATAATGAAAATCCCTTCATTGTTCCCAAATTCTTCGTGTATTTACAGGTTTTGATTCCCTAACCAGCTTTTTTAACATCCACATGGCCTTAAAATGCCACGCTGGCCACGCAAGTTGGCGAGTCCACTCTTTTAGTGGTGTTGTAGTTTTTTAGATCTTGTGGGTTGATCTTGGCTTTGTTGTCCCTTAGTCGCCTTTTACGACACCCACGAGAAGAGATGGGGTGGTGGTATTCTCACCACGCAGTCAACTTTTGACTAATGAATGTTATTTTATCATTGTTCAATTGCTTTTCATATTTTAGGTCCAAGGTCACTTAACCGCACTGGTCCGAACTGCGCAGTCCTGTGTCATCAAAGTGAGAGCCACTCCCAAAGATGTGAGGGCCTACTTCACCAACTCTGCGCCAATCACAAGATCTGGGCAATGCTTTGCCGCCTGCATGTTGGAGCAGAGTGAGATCATTAACCACGGGAAGGTTGGTAGATTCTTCAATATCATTTTGACTCACTAAATGTTTCCTGCACTTCAGATAATTAAAGGCTTTGTTCAAAGGGTTCTTTACTTTATAATTAAAATAACATTTAGTTAAGTTACTGTACTGGTATTAGAATTTAACGTATGATGAAAAAAGTATTTTGTGCCAAACCATCGGCCTATGTCCCTCCACTGATTTGGCCACCACGCTCGATTTTATAGCAGAGATTAGGTATATAGTAAATTATTTGTTTGACTGACATGAAAGTAAATGTTCTAGTAACCCAAGTCAAATTCCATTTGTTATCCCAAGAATTGAATTATACCTTGCCGTTTTACCATAAGTATAATGGCTTCCTTATTTTATCCCACATTTCTATTCAGGTGAACAGAGAACTGTTAGTGAAGTTGGCAAGTTTGGTGAACGGCAAAGGTTCAAGAGTTGTCAGAAAACTAAGCAGTGTCTCCCGCATCTGTCTGGACAGCATCGAAGGCATGTCTGACAAGTGCCAGCTTGGTTCGACGTACAATGATTGCTTAAACGAGAATATGATTGAATTCGCTTTTCCTCTGGACATTGCCGAAGAAGCTCTGAGAAAGATGCCCTTCCACCTAACACAGCCGAAGTAAGTTATAATTTATTTTTGTGTTCCACCTCCAATTTCTTGATCATGATTCTCGAGCTCGTCGTCGAGCACAGTTTGATGTTCATCGATGTAGGGCTAAATCAGTGAAACACACCCCTCTTCCGCGGGCCCTACGTCTGCTTAATGATCTTATGCAGCAACACCGAGACTTGGACTTATTTCACTGCACCTTGCAAGCGTTTCTCATGGTGTCAGTGGATATTCAGTACTGATTACGTTTGCATTGAAGTAGTTTTTATTATTAACAGGAATGGAATTCCGTTAGTATAAGTATAAATTGTTAGGGGCTCTGAGTAGCCGCATTTATGGGAAAGCCGTAAAGCTTATTCAGATAGAGATATAAATAAGTCGAAATGAGGATATGATAAGATCATCAGGTCATCCGCAGTAGTCATGACGTAATTCTCATTTTAGTCTTTTACCTAGCTAAATCAACCGGTTTCTTCTATGAAAAGGATAGAACAAACCAGTTTCTTATATGAATAAGAGCTATGAATATGATTTTGCAAAAAAGGCTGTGCATCGGCATCTCACCACTTATCATCGGGTAGGTTAACCACCCATATGCCATCTCTATTGTAAAAAATTGACAATCGTGAGTGCAGCCGATGCATTTTTGGCAGATACGATAAAAAGGCTGTATGTAAAGTTTTCTCTGGTGATCAATTCATTGCAGAATACTGTAAAATTTTACAGTTCGTACATAATTGATGTTATACAATGCTTGCGGTTAGTCCTTGCTTGTACTGGCTTAAAACTCGGTAAAACCCTTACACTTAATCCGCACTATTCACCAAACCACTCGGCGAATTCATGATGGACTATAGCCTAGAACCCTCTTCTTATTACAAGGTGTAGCCTATACCCTCTATCATAGATTGAGGTTAAGGCTTTGCCTACGTATTTAAGGGGCCTAGGACCTTATTTGGCGCGATTTATACTCATTAATGACAACTTACCGTCTGTATATACATAGGACACTTCTCACGCACTGTATCTTCTTACAAACAAGTCAAAATAGTTACGATAATATCTTATAGATTTTTTGTCGAAGGAAAATAATTCTTAATCAGGTTGATTAACGCGGCAAAAATTTTGCCGCGTTTTTAGTTTAAAAATAAAAAGTGCTTCGTAAAATCTGAAACTTATATATAATTCAGAAATAATTCCTTTCGTATCTTTTCCTACACAGAAATTATTTTAAACAAAAGAATTGGGTATTCGTTAATATTTCAATGTCAGACAGATCGTCGGACTTTGTAATTGGATTTAACTTGACAGAAAGTTTAGCTGTTAGCTGAGTCGAATATTCTTAAGAATTCCTGAGTCTGGATCACTGACAATTAGGTTCAATTTCGCTATCAATTGGCGCACACTACATCCCACAGGCAACTGGGCGTGCCCGACTACCGAAGTTACCCCTCTCTCGCACAGAAAACTGCTATGTACTTAAAATTATAAAAAACTAACATGTTTCGGGTGCGAAAGAGATATGACACTATAGAGACACAGTGTTGACACAGAGCACACAGAATTGCACACGATGTTTTAGGTTGTCACCAATTCGTAGTCTAGTCGCACGCACGGCGAACGGAATTATATACATTCAGTTAATCAGTGTTCAACTAATATTAAATTTTGGAGGCCAGAAGCAGTTCATTTACGCAACCATCTGAAGCTACCCATCACTCATCCTAAACAGTACCCCGACGTGATGCAACAGACTACCAATAAATTGAATACCTCTAAAATGATGACCGCGGCGTGATCCTCCAAAATAACACTTTTAACAAGATTACAAGTCGCTACGCTACAAGTTAGGAACGCTCATATATCATTCTCAACGACGTGGCGTAAGTAGTGCCAACATCTCATAAAAAATTTGGCCAACATAACGAAAACGCGCGAGCAGACGCATAGCCCGCTTACGGCGCTGTGTAGCGCTGTTGGCATTCACTAGCGCTGTCTTGGGTGCGGCGGCGCTAGGAAGAGCTACGGTATGTGGTTTTGCCGCGTTACACTATATATATATATATATATATATATATATATATTCTAAAATGTATAGAAAATTGCGTGGTGTCTTCTAATTTTATTTCTTTTTTTTATTTTTGGACAGGCGTAATTTACCAATTAATTTACAATTTAATAAAATTAAATTTACAATTTAATTATTTTTTCGTAATTATTTTATAAATCATGAATTTATAATAATATCATGAATAAATTATTATTTATTCATTTGTAATTCTGGGATGGGCACCATAACAGTCTGGGGTGGGCCGCGCCTCCACATCCCCCTTAGTTACGACAAAGTCAAGTAAAACATTAGCAGCCCTCTCTCTCGCTCCACGGGGATATGTGATATTATTTAATTCTTAGTGTAACCAAACATAAAGAAATTCCTTAATATTAAGAGCTTTTGAAAACCTCTAGAGACGTGTTTCGCAAATTAACCTATCAAGGTATATGACCTTCTATCTTAAAAAATTGTTTTGAATACTACAAAGCTTAAAATATACACACAAATTAATATAAATTATCATGTTTCATATCTAAATTATTCACATTTCGCACCAGCCCATCTCGTCCCGTGGGTGTCGTAAATGGCGATCAAGGGATAACAAAGCGGCTGCCACAAGTCCAGAGGAACTACACTAGCTCTAAAAGAGTGGACTCGCCAACCCGCTTGGCCAGCGTGGCGTTTTAAGGCCATGCACAAGACAATATGCTTGAGGAGGCCCATGTCCCATGGCCTAGCAGTGGATACCATAAAGGGCTGGTTGAATTGCATTGCAAATCAAGCTGTGAAGGAAGTCGTATTACAACATTTGTTTGATGTTGGCATTTCCTAAGGATATTTATGGGTGACAGTAGTCGCTTTCTATCAGGTAGACTATCAGCTAGTCTACAACCATTTTCTATAAAAAATATAATGCATTGCAAATCGGAGTCCACCTCTGTGCCCATATCTTTTATAGGTAAATGCATTTTTTTATTTACTCTTTTTTATTTCAGCTGGCCTTCGGAACTCAAAGATAACGGCTTCTAACATCACACATTATGGTGTATAGTTCTTTCATCTCACCAAGGCGGATTATGCTTAGTAGTGGTTGTGACCGTACATGTAAGTATATTGTCTTTGTTGCGTGAAGAACACACGCTTGAGAACTTGAGAACGCTTCGTTGGGTTAACGACGCCGCGACGTATACATTTGGTAAATCATGATTGAAAGAACTAAATAATTAAATTTTATATTTGTATAATTTAGATATTTCCTTTTTTTAATTAAAAAACTAAAGAAAAAATATTATTTTATTTTATAGGTACCTACAGAAGGAACACTCATTTGTACACAGTAAAAGTAAATGTTGATAGGTTCTTCATAAAAAGCGAATTAATACATATTTCAATACACTTGTATACATATTTCAAGACGAGAATGTCTACGGAAAGAAGTATTTTGTTTAAAGCCGTGTTAACATCAGGTTAATAGTTTGCCAGAGTTACGCCATATCATAAATTAATATTAAAATATTGATTTCATACTGTTTACTTAGACACCGTATATCCATCTAACAATAAGCGCTTACCGCTCAGTCGTAAAGCGTAAGCATGTTGTTAGTGTTCTTTGATTGGCCAGTCGGCACAGCAAATATGCTCTTACCGAAATCTGTAGGCCTTATTACTATTTGCCTTGATGCCGGCCTAGGTGTAAAAATTGAAAAACTTGTATACAAATGAGAATTCGCCTGTTGTATAAAATAAACTTGTAAAACTTGTTTAAAGCAAATCTCCACTTGTTTTATAAAACAAAGATAGACTATCTTATTATTACAAAGATTTTATGTCCATTATTGTCTGACGATTGATTAGTCCAGTTGATAGTGCAGGGGCCTTTGATTCCCGGTCGGACAGTCGTTTGTTTAAAGACAAATGTTTGTTTGAGTCTGAGTGGTACAGGGGTTCCTAATGAGAGCTATTTATGCAAAATACAAAACATTTTTTTTTTTAATTTTCATCAGTCTGTTTGCATGCCTTCACAAATAAACACACGCATCACGCCAAAACACAAGTAAAAATCATGTAACATATAAATATAATTTTCATTTTCCTCCATTCTTAACAGACATATTATGTTAATCCATAACAATGTATTCAGAAAATATTAAATAACACACGACTCCCGGCTTTATTTATTAATATCTTCGTGACATGCATTCTTAATAGCAATAATAGCCTTTGGAAATAGAATATGTACAATTTCTCTGTTTATTTGCAACAAATATTTGGTGAAAAATCAGTCGACGAACGGTGAATCACAAAATAGAAACGTAACAAATATTGATGGAATGATAAATAATATCATACATATGATACATTCATCTTTATATTGATAAGGGTATATTTATTTATAACATAACGATGAACTATTTTAGACAGACTGTACACTTGCAGATGTAGCATATGTTGTGTCAGGGCGCAAGGGGCCACTTAAAACCCTCACGATCTTGTGGTCGCAAATAAAATTGAAATGTCAACATTCTTTTATCTCGAGATCAATTGAAGTACAATTAATTTTATTGTAGGTACTAAGAGTACATTTTTTTCATAACACTTTCGATCTTAACAGAGACTGGTCGGGCCAGGATACAACACACAATTTAGCAATGTACGTTAATTTTGATAAATATCGGCTTATCTCACATATTGATATTCATGTATTTTATCTTATAAAGGTTTAGATTGCTCACTGGAGATATCCGTGACATACAAATTTAGGGTCGAGCTGAAAATCAGCCGTGTGGTCTGCAGTAGGTGGCCAGAATATTATCCTGACTCAGGGACCTTTTTCGTATCCATTACACTTTACACCTAAGTTTAGTTGTACATTATGTTTATAACTATATTTTCATTCTGTTATATATTGTGTGTTTTTGAAACAGTTTCGTTATATTTCGTTCAGCTCCACTCTGTTCCGTTCGACTCCGTTCGACTGCGCTCGGCTCCGCTCGATTCTGCTGTTTTATTCTATGTTCTATACGACATAAGCAAAATTATCCACGATGATGCATCATTTGCGGATAATATGACAAAGTGTAGGTACTAATATTGAAGTATATCATATATATTATGTAACGTAAGCTATTTATCCGTTTACCCTTCATAGTCCAGTCGACCAACCAAATGGTATGGACAAATCGAAATAAAGCATTTTTATTTTTGGGAAATGTAGTTAAAATATAAGAATTGAAGATACTAATGTAAGACTGCGCAGTATGGGAACATTATTTAATTTCCCAATAAACATTTAAAAAAATATTTTATGTAAAATATCTTTTTTTACTATCAAACTAATTTGTCCGGTCGTCTGCCACCTTGCCAACCCCGGGATAGCAATTATTTCACAGTGTAGCTTGTCCTGAGGAATATACACCACCACTAAAAGAGTGCACTAGCCAACCCGCTTGGCCAGCATGACGTTTTAAGGCCACATATCCCTCATGCAGAAGTGAATTTTGTATGAGGAAGCCCATTTACAAACCGAGAAATCTAAATAATGAACAATTTGGACTCGCCAAGAAGTAATGATCAGACCTGCGTTTAAATGCTTTATAAGTCCACAATTAATAGACCCAAAAACACAATAAAACGGAGCAAAGATAGATTCGTTTGTCAATAGCAAGAACACCGCAACATCTCAATCTCCACCCGTAACCTCAATTGTTGACGATTTATGTCTGGACCGAAATAACGATTACAAAATTAATACAATGTAAATCGTGAATAAGACTAGAGCCGACTGGCGTCCAGCACGGCGTATGTATGTAGACATATAATATGTTATGATGAGTTTTGGTAGTTGCAAACACCAACACGTTCATTCGTACCATATCGTCAGCCTACGAGTATGTCTCCCCACTGCTGGATATAGGCCTCTCCTAAAACTCCCACCACACACGATTTACACAGCCACCACAGCCTACCAAGTTGATTTTTCTCAAAACTGCCCGACGAGCATTATTTGCGGTGAAACACGCATGTGTTAAAGTATATTGTGTGTATAATAACCGAGACAACCGACAGAAATGAGTGACTTTATATATTTACAATATATTTACAAAACTCGAAATCTAAAATCAATGATTATCTACAGGACAAACATCTAAGAGAAAGCGAGAACAAACAAGGAGTAACTTATTTGAAGGACAGTTCAAATAAAGAAACTGTAAGAGTAAACAAAGAGAGGAACTGACTTCTTTTATATGAAATTGTGTTTGAGCAAGACCTGCGTGGGTGTTTCAATTTCAAGTCGTATTATAACGAAGCTTGATCTGTAGATAACTCTGGACGAATTCGAAGGGCTTGGTTGATAGCTTGTAAAATAATTGGGAGTGAAAGGTCTACCATTCTTGCCGTATTCTTTCAAATTCCGTTCAATATATATACGTATTTATATTACATTTCCTACAATATATTTCGTTAGTGAGTTAGATGCGTCAGAGCCCATTTCCCAACCCATCCCATTCCATTCTATCTCCATTACATCAAATTAAAAGTATAATAGAATAAAAGAAATTCTACTCCCAATTTCATTATACTGCACTTGCCACTTCATCTCCTCAAGGAGGATTGGGAGGTGAAGACATGAGGAAATCTCGTCGTCCCGTTATAATTCCTATACCCCATTTTCCCAACTTTTTTTTCCAATCCGTCATTCTGAACTTACGTTAATATGTATCGTGTATGTCCATAGACGACAGTATCCACTTACCAACAGGTGGATTGTACATTCTTTCTATATGTAAAAACGTGTAAACCTTAGGAATGAAATTTCGGCATTTCTTCGTTTCTATATACTCTCGGACCTACTTCATAACAATTATTATGTTAAACAACAGTAACAAAAAAATTAAGTGTTATACGTCAACTCGTGTGTATTGTAATAATAAACAATAGTTTTGTTGATAGTTATTAACAAACTAGAACAAATAGCAAACAAATACAAGAAACACGCTGGGAAGACTATTCTGACCAAAGTTCACCCGTCTGTAATTTATAAATACTTTATTTCACTCCAAAATGAAATATTCACAAAGGCAGAAAAACGTCAGAATCAGGCAACCGAGGTCATTAACTTGAAATTGGCAATTTCCTTCTACGCGTACATATATTCCGAATATCATCCCACGTCTCGAGGGGGCAAGGATACACGGACACTCCAATTTAGGCATATCGTCATGTCCCAAATATGTCAAACCGTGTCAAACTGATATAGCCTTAAACTGACGTGGGGCACGAATTACATCCTAATAATAACTCACAGACCAGGAAACTATAAAAGAGGATGGGCATCTATTATGATATTTTATTCCGTCATACACGATACAGTTGCCTTGTAATTTCATATTCAGTTTCATAATCTATAACTTCAGTTATCGGTTCTGCGGCAAACGTGACCAGTAGGGCTAGCATGCGTACAACGAGATATCTCTTGACGAGAGAGATAGATAATGTCTACATCGAGTATTTTCTCGATTACCCTAACATGCGCACTACGAGAGACATAATTCTCTTCCGAAGACTTCACCTTGTCGAGTAGAGAAACTCGTGCTGCCCTTACAAAAAAATAAACAATATTTTTATAATGCAACACTGGTATAATTCTAAATTTTCACTACGTTTAATCTACATTGAGAATAGATTGACATTTAGTTCCGATTTGAAAATCTAAGAACGCTATAGAGGCTATTTTTTCTATTTTTGTTTTAAATTAACGCGTGTGAAAAATGGAAAATAAAAAGACGTAAGTAAATAAATTTAATTATATATGTAACACTATGCTTGTGTTGTGCTTAATATCTTGTCGTACATTAAATAATTGTAATTCTATCACGTATTGTTGTAGAATAAGAAGCAACAGGGCGCAAATAAGATATTTGTGCCATTATATGGCACAAAATCCCAGCTTTGCCGCCGGTGAGTTCCGGGCCCCTCTTGGGGCGCAGAACATTAACGAGCAGTGGCTTGTATTAAAGCAATTTTGATTTAATTAAAATAAATATTAATTATCTCGGCCCGTCTAATTTCGCCAAGTCTAATGAGCTGCCTAGGTTCTTCCATCCCTCTAGGCTCATTAATCTGCTGCTCATTTTCCGTCTCTTCCTCTTCCTCCAGTGGTACACTATAATAAACAATACATCATTAAAAATTGCCCACAAGTTATAATAAAGAACAATGCATACTGAAAACTATTTTAATACACAAAATGCTTCATTAAATTGAAAATAATGCAGCAAGCATAAATTATTTCTGCTGCTTTTGGTGGAGCATAATGGAGGACCCGGTCACTAGGGCTTGAGCTCCGGAATTCCGGAACTGGCCCAATTCCGGAATTCCGATGAAATCCAATATCGTTTCCAATTCCGGAATTGGCGAGAGCAATATCGGAATTTCGATATTGAAAAATAATTATTACGCGGCTTGAGGCGCGGCGAGAATTGAAGGCAGTATGCCTGCAATGACCGCCTATACTTATCTGAAAGCACATCTCAAAGAGTTTGCTGTTGATCTAGATAAAGATGTAGTTTGTTTGACAACTGACGGAGCATCAGTGATGGTCAAAATGGGCCAGTATTATGAAGGCTATCACCAAATATGTCTGGCGCATGGCATACAATTAGGAGTGACTGATGTTTTGTACAAGAAAAACTCAAACGAAGAAAGGAACAGTAGGCAGGGGGATATTGTGGACCCGACGATTGATACAAATATGTTTGAACCTGAATATGAGAACGAAGAGGAGACATTAGAGGAAAATTATGCTGATGGAAATGAAGAATTTAACAGTGGTTTTGATATTGATATACCAACAATTGAAACAGAAAGAGAACTTAACTTTAAAGAACCAGTGGAGAAGATTCGAAAGTTGGTCAGGTCTGTACGAAAGTCAAGCTTAAAGAACGAAGCTATTCAAAAATATGTTATAGAAGAGTTTGGCAAAGAATTAAACCTAATACTGGATTGTAAAACGAGATGGTCCAGTTTAAGCGACATGATTGAGAGATTTTTGAAGCTGAAGTCCTGTATTACCAAAGGCTTTTTAGACTTGGATATTGTGGTTCCCGTAAGTGAAGAGTCCATGTCAATACTCAAAGAGCTACACGAGACTCTCCATATCGTTAAAATAACCGTGGAGTCACTGTGCACCAGAGATGCTAATCTGATGACTGCTGACATAGCCCTAAAGTTTATGTTAAAGTCATTAGATAGCCAAAATGGTAATATCAGCAACAAGTTGGCACAGAGCCTTAGAAACAGAATAAAGGAAAGACGTCTTCCGTTGGCATCTGTGCTGACGTATCTTTACGATTCTGAAGACTACCATGAAGACAACTTTGACCATGAAACTTTCAAAAAATCAACAGGAGAAGAAATGCTTAATGAAATAATTAAAATAATTAAAAGATTAGAGCATTTAGAGCCACAGGAAAGAATCCCAGAGAAAGAGGAGGAAAATACCGATTCTGCTGAAATACATACAAATACAGAAACTGTAAAAAAAGACATGAAAAAAAAGCTACAAGAAACAATACAGAAGAAATTGACAACAAAAAATAAAAGGAAAACTAACGTTTTTGATTTAGAGAGCTTGATAAGAGTAGAGATGGCGGTTTTTGAAAACGGTGGCGTCAGAGGACAATATTTAGAAAAATGTTTTCAATATTTGAAAACAATACCGCCAACGAGCGTAGAAGCTGAAAGAGCTTTTTCAGCGGTCAGTTACATTTGTAATCGCGTACGAAGTTCACTAAACGACGACAGCTTAAATGCGCTTACATTTTTGAAATTTCATTACGAAAAAAAATAGTACTTTTGCAGCTGTCGTCCGTTAGTGAGCTTTGTAATCTTCGTATGCGATTTAAATTACTTCACTTTACTTCTTTAATTTCTGGATCATTTCTTTCTTTTTTTTAATTATAGTTCAAAAACTTAATGCTTTTATTTGTTTTATTTATTCATATTTCGGATACTTACTGAGAAAGTAAATCCATAAATCCATATTTAAATAATAAAAATGTTGGGAAAATTTTGCAAATTTAGATTAGAGTTAATAAAACTTAACTATCATTGTAGATACAAAAAGATATTGTTGAGTTCCGGAATTCCGGAATTCCGGAATTGAAATACTGAATATCGAAACACAATTCCGGAATTGAAAATGCGTCCGATATTTAAGCCCTACCGGTCACCACCTAAACATCTTAGGCTACCTTTGAGGTAGGCATTTGCCCTTTCAACTGTATTGCGGGCTCGACAGTGCCAGTCTGTGTACTTCTTCTCTGGAGTGTTGAGCTCCGCATGTAGTATTGGCGTCATTAACCATGGCTCTAATGGGTAACCTGAGTCACCTGCAATAATAAAAGAAAATAAATATTTTTTACAGGTGTGGTGCTAATAAAGAAAATGAGAAAGAAAAATAAAAGACTCTTAACCCTGTTGCTGTGATGATTCTAAGCTGTGATGATTCCAATATATATATATAAAGTTAATTTAGTATGTTAAATTTAAGTTCCTATTTTATACCAAAATTCATCATTTTTTTTAAATATTATATAACAACTAGTTATAAGACAAGAGATATATATTTAGCAAGTTAGATATTATAATACAGGCTGTGATAAAGGTAACTTTTGGTTTCTATTTATATTTGAAATGTGATTACAATATAAAAATATTAGCAATATTATGGTTGTTTTCTTTATTTAATTTTTTTAATATTATATAACAACTAGTTATAATACAAGAGATTTTTATTTAATTACAAGATTTTTATTTTTATTACAAGAGGTTTTTTTCTGTTCTTTGAAATAAATGTGATGACAATATTCAAAAATTTTCATTCTTTATAAGTCTACATAAATATAAATATAATTTTACATTGCTTTTATTTTACCCTTAGTTAATTTATTATTAGTTGACATACCCAACAGGAAGTAATTTCCAATTCTTCTTTCATGCAGCCTTTTTAATTCATTCCTGACACTCGAGTGGTGCCAAATAAAAGCATCATGTACCCTGCCAGGGTATCGGGCATTAACATTTAGAATTTTGCAATTTGCATCTACAACCTGTAAAATTATTCATGAAATCTATAGTGAAAAAGAATTTTAAATGGCTACTTTTACAAAAATAATATCTTAAGTTTGAAGTTACATGTTATGTCTGACGCGTTATGTCTAATGGATAACTAAAAAAGATAACATAGCCAGAGCCTCAATAATTGTTATTAAACGAGTGTACTCATTGTCTTTCACCACCTACAATTAAACTGTTAAGTAATTACTCTTTGAATACAACTGAAAAGCCAGTGGCTAGTAGACTAAGAAAGCATAAAAAGTTTTAATAATTTTAATAACAAAGTATTTGAAGAAAGGTTTGATATGTCAAGTTATCCTATTATTGTTATTAAAGGTTAATTTTTCAGTAACAATAACATGATTTTTTAATGAAGTTATTTTCTGTTTACCGAACAATGGCTTTTTAATTCCTATACCTATTTGACAATTTTGTAACAACAATTGATAATACTGTCAAGTAATATTTAAATTGAATGTTGTGAAACAGGGTCTTGATCTTTGGTACTAGTTGTAGTGAGATGAAAACACACCCGTACCAATTGGACATTTATGGAGTGTGCATCCTTTCTCCTATTTTTGTAGTGGGCGCCTTGTGGTCCAGGAGGGGAAAATATTTTGACATGGGTACAGTCAATGACTCCCAATACATCTGGCACATTAAATTTAGCCTCAAAACCAGCAGCGACACGCCTTCGAGCTGGTTCTGTGGCAGGAAAATTTACCCATTCAGCTAAGAGTCTGAAATTTAAATAATAAGATGAATACAGGAGGTATATTTTCATTTACAATAATTTAAAATACATATTGTTATTGGTACCTTTTATAAATAGACTTTAAAAACTGGTCCAGAGATTTGCTCACTGTTGTTTGAGCCTGACACATGCTGTGGTCTTGCCCAATTTGCCTCTGGTACCCTCCATTGGCAAGAAATTGAACACAACACAATACCTATAATAACAGCGTTTTTTTAGTATTTGCATGATTATGTATTTAATCCAAATGGGATTAATATGATATTATAAATACGAAAGTTTTTGAGGAGGTTTGTGACACAATCACGCTTAAACAGCTGAATCGATTTGAATAAAATTTTGCACACATATAGAATAAGATCTTGATTAACATATATTAGAATACTTTTTATCTCGGTGGAGATATTATGTCATGTCAATTCACTTTTCTAATAAGTTATGTACTTTAAACATACAAATGTTAACAAGTATACCGACTTACTTTCAAATGAACGGGCAGGCTGTTGTTGTTCTGTTGTGGCTCCAAATCAACGGCAAGTTTTTCTATTAAATACAGAGCCATTGGCTTTGAGATCCGCCAAAGCGATTGAAATTCTCCATCGCTTAAATCGAACGGATCACAAATGTCTCTAATACGTCTGCGCTCGATTTTTCGCGCTTCCCGCTCTTCGTATACCGAAATAACATAATTATAGTACGGAAACGCCATGGTATACAAAAAATATTATAATAATATTTATAATTTTAAAATATTTCGTTTATCGTCGTCTTTCTCGTCGATAATATTGACAACGAGTAGTTTCTCTTCTTCAAACGTCAAAATCACGTCAAAATTCGACAAAATTACGATGTCATGTTAGCTCCCGTAGAGATAAATACCATAGAAAACTAAAATTTCTTGTTATCTCTTCAATTGACGTCACGAGAAGAGTATCACGTGCACGCATGTTAGCTACTGTAGACATAGAGAGATAATACGAGAAAAGGGGTAGACAAAATTTTGTCGTGGCGCGCATGCTAGGACCACAGGCTACTGTTACTTCCTACGAGAAATGGATTAATTGAGCTTTGTCAGTAATTTTGGTCCCTTTAGAATATCAGTTCTTCTTGGGATTCTATTCATCATTTTTAAATTCTCTTGAAATTCATTCCCGTAATTTCATTTTCCTTTGAGAATGTATGTTATCGCGATCACTTGTGTGTATGGTGTAAAAAAATCTATCTATCTATCTATGTCCTCTTTATATTCGGTAGAGGTTGAAGTGAAGCTACATCTTTCAGTCGACTAGACGCATCCGACATGTATCAACAGGTTTCGAGGGTAAATGAGCATTACCAGAGCCCGTTTCTTTCCCTTCCCATCTTATCCAATCCCATACCACCCCACCCCGTTTCTGCCAATCCGCACTAGGCCCGCATATGTCTCATAATGATTGTATGGTCTGTGCACTGCAAGAGGACATTGTACTCTAATATTATTGTCAAAATGTGTTGTTTTACCATCCTAAAACTTAATACATTCTGAAAGTATCTAAAGCGTAATTGTTATCGTGGCTGTTAACTAAACAAAGGGTCTGCAAAGGTCTTGCAGGAATTTCATTAATACAAGGACAGAGGTCAAGAAAAAACATCAGAGATAATTGCTTAAGTGTATTAAAAACAGTTTTTTTTTAATTCACATTAAGTTAACTTTTTTTGACAAGTTTTAACAAGAATTCTGTCCTCCGTAGAAAAAAGGCACAAGTGCATTTTGTTGATATTATTAATATCAAGCTAGAAACTTGGAATTTTGAATAAGACAAAAAGAATAAACGACTGTTAACACTCACCACTGGTCCCTTTAACCACTGATTATTATCTGTTTGTTTTTAATTTCTGTATAATGTTACTGATGCTTTCGTTAAAAATATTACAAATGCCTTTTATTCTTAGGAAGGCAGAATTGTTACAAATCGTTTTCTTTTATTACATTTATTTTCTAACTTGTATAAACATGTTTTACCGTCATGTTTTACCGTTCTGTCTAAAACGTACACACCGCCAACGTTATTTTTTAATCTAATTGGGTGTCGACCATTCTTAATTATTATAATTTGGCGCACCGTCCGAATACCCCAATATATACAACAACGTTTATTATTGCGATACGCCTTACTTAGTGCATTTATTATATCTCGGTACCGACGAACGTTTCGCCGTTCGGACCTATTATGGTGTACCTTGGGAGTACTAGTTCCAGCGTGACACAGAAACACGCCATCCAGAACAGTCATCGTATATTGTTGGAGACACATTTCTAATACCTAGGGAAGGAAATAATAAGATAACAAAATAAAGATTAAAAGTTGCAATAATTTAAAAATAAAATGCAAAAATTTCTGACTACTTGCAATTTTTTTCGTAAAGCGTTCTATTATTTATTTAGTCTTTGCACTATGTTTAGTGTTGTAAAAACGAGCGATGAACGCTTGACGCTTGAGCGTTTATAAACTTTTCTATACTAATATAATAAAGAGGTAAAATTGTATTTGTAGGTATGTTGGGGGTAATCTCTGGAACTAAGGAACTGATTTCAAAAATTCTTTCACAAATAGGAAGCTACATTATCCGTGTCTAATATAGGCTATATTTTATTTTGAAATATTGAAAAAAAAAATTTAAACAAAAAACTTATAAACCGAAGCGAAGCGACGGCAGGTCGCTAGTAATACATATAAAAATAACAAAAAGATTGAAAAGAAAAGACCTCGAAATTTATCCCCCAAAGGTAAAACGGGGTGACAAAATTTGTATGGAAAAAAATTTAAGGTCCTATTAATTTGAAACTTGAGCGCGAAGCCGCGGGCGAAAAGCCTAGTAATGATATTATATAAGTGAAATTAAAAGTATTTCAAATATTGCAATATAACAGCTATTATTATTCGTTATTTTTTTATAGAGAAAGGCGGCAGACGAGCATACAGTCCACATGATGGTAAGTGGATACTGTCACCCATGGACACCGGTGATACATGCCAACATCAGTCCAGAATGACAAACGTTGGCACGCCCCCGGATTCGCTGCCTACCTTTGCAGATTAAGGTTAAGGAATGGATTGGGAGAAAGGGTTGGGAAATTGGGGAGGGATAGGATAGGATGGGATGGGAATGAGCTCTGGCATATCTCACTCACTACCGAAACACGTACGGACATTGGGGAAATACGATAAAGTAGGAAATGCAGTACATTTCAAGGTAGTCTTCTATGAGAGAGGGGTAACGTGGCCAGTCGAGTGCGCCCAGTGGCTGTGGGAATGCACCATGCACTCTCCCCTACCAAATATTAGTATATAGTGTACAATATTGAGTCAAAATGAAGTATCATTAAATAAAATATAACTATATTTTCACATTAAAGATGTTAAGCGACTGAAAGGAAATTGAATGTCCAACCCGGACATTCAATTTCCTTTCATTTTTATAGGAAAATGACGATTGAAATGGTGAAAAGATACTAAAATTACATGGAAGAAATTAAAAAATCTTACAACTATCAATCAGGTTTCACCTTTAATAAGTTTGAGGTCGTTCTACTTAACACAGCTAATATCTTCCTTGAAAAATGTAATTGAAATAAATATGGAAGATTTATTGCACAAGGTTATCAAACACGCTGACTTAGCGCTGAGTCATCGCTAATGAACCTTAAGAACCTTACCTGTTTCAAACTCTAGGCTTAAAAGCTTAAACTAAAACGCTCACTAGCATTTAACTAAACTCACTCACTCAGAGCCCAAGCATCGAACGCTAATTTTTACAACACTATATAAAAAAACCTGTCATCCTGAATTTGGGATCCATCATCACCATATTTTACGAAATATATCATTTTTCCGTCACAAACGCATTTGCATCCATCTTCCACGATCATTACCATTTTCAAAAAAAAAACTTCCAAACTGGATCCGTGCATATACAGGATGTAATGGAAGTTACATGGAATACAGGTGAAAGTTACAGCTTTAACTATCCCGTAGCCTAAAACCATGTATTTGCCATATATTTCAGTACGCTATGTGCGGTTGCGGTTTCCCAACCGGCATACCTCAAATAACTGCCTTGTTGAGACCTGCAATATCCTAGGAGTCCTAGGATAACATGTTTTTGATGAAAATAAGTAATCAATTGGATTGGACTATTCTGAATTGGATTGGGTTTGATAGGATTGAGTTGGGTTACATTGTATTATATTCGATTCGGTTGGGTTGGATTGGATTTGATTGGATTAAGTTGGATTTAATTAGACTATATTAGATTCGGCTGGATTGGATTGGGTTTGATTAGATTGAGTTAAGTTGAATTGGATATATTAGATTCAGTGGGGTTGAATTGGATTGAGTTAGGTTGCATTGAATTATATTCAATTCGGTTAGGATGGATTGGTTTGGATTTGATTGCATTAGGTTATTTTTGATTGGATTGAGCTGGATTGGAAGGATATTGAAATAAAAAATCGTCTTTTAAATAATAAAATCTTTATTAAAGACTAAGTGCTTCACAGAAGAAATGTAAATAAATAACAATGTCATAATTTGTAGTGTGCCTGCTTACATAAATACAGTAAATAATTAACGTTTTTAAGAATGGATTGCCTCCTTACTCGTAAACGCTATTTAGTCATTCCTTAAACCTCTTGTTACTTTCTGACCTATTTCAAGTTCTATAATTTTAATTCTGACGTTATCCGAGCAAAAGGACCTGATTATCGGTATGGACTTCTTCTTCTTCTTGTGGTGCCTTTCCAACTAGTAGAGGTTGACAATCAGCTCCCTATTGATTGGTTAAGATTTCCTAACATAAAATTTCGTTCTTTCAAGATTATGACTGGCTTTAATCACAATGGATGAAACCCACACATAGTTTTAAGATGCTGGAGCATTTTGTGAAATATAAAAACGAAAAAATGCTATTTCCAAGTTCTTAATTTAAGTTATAAAAGCGTTTTGATTGAAAAAATATGCACGATATTTTAATATTTAAAAGTTTAATTGTGCGTTGGATCCATTCTGATTATAATCGGTCGTATGTAAATATTTAAAAAATCCTATTTTTAAAACAAATCAATAAAAAATATATCATACTTTCAATATCTGGGAAACTTAATCAACAATCAGATCTATTTTCTCAGATAACATTACTATTGATGATCTAAAGGCGAGAGATTTTAAGCAACATTAAAATTATTGTAAATAGCGTTCATGGATAAAGCGGTTAAAACACATAATATAGTTGTATCACCTCACGAAGGTGGGTCACGCTTAGTAGTGGTTGTGCTCATACGTGTACATTACTTTAGTGTGCGTAAATTTGAGATAGAGAACGCTCGGTTGGGTTCCTGACACCGTGGCACATTCCCTCCTTCGTCAAATACATGAAAGACTCCACCCGACACTACTACGACAGAGTCCCTCACCATTCCAACCCTAAATAGTTGACAGCCTAACCTATGTCCCCGATAGGAATGACTCTCCTATCGTTGCCGTCATCGTCGTCGTCCTCGGCACGTCTTAGACGAACCCGACGACCCAATTACTGCTGGCAATGCGGCTCTTACACTACACTCACAGACTACACATGTACACCGTCCCGCCCGGCGGAAACCAGGACGTCGCCCTCGCTACACCATGAACACACGCCAGCCTTCAGCCAACACTTTTACCAGGTATCAACACGTGTCTGGGCATTTTTCACCGACTCGCGATCCCGCGGTATCCTCCCAAAGCAACGCCCTATGTCGAGAACTTCTACCGGCGGGGAAGCCCTTAGGCTCGTTGCTGCACACACTCCTTGCTTCTGGCTGAGCGCCTTCTACGCTCGCTTTAGACTATACATGTCCGGTGACTCTTGAAAGGCCATTAGGGCCACACAAATTTAGTAATTTCGAAAAAAAAAAAACGCGGCACACACTAAAACAATGTACCTACATGTACAAGTACAACCCCTACTAAACGTAACCAGCCTTCGTGAGATGAATGAACTATACGACTATCAGATGGAAATTATATTAAATACAATATAATATGTTCATACCTATCATATCATAATTGAAACAATTCCATTATTTTACTTATTCCAGAATATACATACACCTATTGTATCTAACTATTAACCTTAGGCCTACATTTAATAAAAGCAGTATTTTGTACCTAACTACCTAAATTGGAGCTTTGCACCGGTTTTTGAAATATCGGAGAAAAACCGCTAAACAGAAACCGATTGTTACTCTGAATCTCGGAATAAAATAATATCACCGCCATTAAAAATTTATTAAAAAGTATTATAGTATGGAAAAAGAGATTGTTTTCCACTATCGCCACTATGACAATTCTTTTTGGCCCATATTTGAAACTATTAAACGAGTTTTTATCGCGTATCTATCTGTCTATCTATTGGCGCAGTTGGTAATTACCCTTAGTTGTTTTGCAAAAGATCCCAAGTTCGATTTCCGTATTTGACTATAGATCTGGGTTCTATCTGTGTTCTAGCAAATAAATAATTTGAATTTGCTTGCTGAGTCAAATCTTCAGTGATTCGAATGGTGAAAAAACCGGTTCTCAACATCGCCTTCGGTGCAAAGCCCTAACCTAAATTGAAGTGAATCTCAAAATGTTTGAGTTCATTTATATTATAACTTAGGAACTGTGAAATAACTATAACTGTTTACATTGTCTGTCTGTAAAAAGGGTCTGGCAAGTGCACTTTATGGGATTTTATTAAGGAAGAGGCAAAGCTAAAGAAATGTAAGTGTATTTTAATACGAAAGTGTATTGTGATATGGTGTAATTATTCTGTTGATATCATTAACATTGTTAAAACTAAAAAAATATGTGTTTATATACTTAATGAAATAATCTATTATTAATTGGTTTCAGTGATTCTCAGAGACAGCAATAGATGACAGAGATACAAATGACATTAATGTGTATTACAGAACGAAGACGATATTTTTACTTTTTCATATTAAGGCGCCAACTACACGAGCGAGTCTCTCGCGACGATATATTCTCGCCCGTGCCACTAATTTCAATAATAACTGTATGATAAATATATCACGCATATGATATATGCGTGTAGTGGCGACTTCGATATTTAGAACCCTACTTCAGACTTTGGGAGGGGTATTTTTTCACCTTGTACAGTCCATTATGTATTGTTAATCTCCTCTCTAACTAAGGGACAACTTCTGAAGGGACACATCTCGTTTGCGACAACTTTAAAACTAGAAAAAAAATCAACGTTGTTTGCGAAGGTCATGAAAATTACTACAAAAATAAAATTGTCTACAGCAGCCTAGGAGTATAAACCATTTGAAACACTGTTTATTATACATAACAGGTATCCCATCACCCATTACTGCACTGATATTAAAATTATTTTTTAAATTGATAATCCTAATGTGGTCGTTATAAGGTGGAAGACATTTATCTACTCGTGCTTACATAACATACTTAGGCGATACAAAGGTCAATAGGTCACCCAAACGGCAACAATGGCTTAGTTCACAACGAAGTAATCACAGTTAGACCTCTGATTAAAATGTATAAAATATGTAAGTTCATGATTGGAAATATTTGTTGAAGTCAAATACAAGTCTTCAGGTGGAACATTGTCAAGATATTAACAGAAGTTTAATTATTAAAGCTTAAGAGAAATCTACACTTATTTGTATAACGCCAAGATTTTAATCGTTGTTAAATACTGTAATCTCACTTTTTCTTGATTTCTTTGAGCTAGCAACCCCAATCCACTTTACAACGCGGTTTGTTAGGGTATTTGGTCTTTAATTGTTCTATTATAAATGCGTACCGATGACTGTTGTGACGCTCAGCCTTGTAATGGTGTGGCACCGGCATAGCAGCAGCGTGACACAGGAATCCACCGTCTAGGACAACCATCCGGTAATCTTGGAGGCAAAGTTCTAGCATCTGGTAAGTAGAATTAAAAAAAATGTTACCAATGAGACAGTGTCGAAAACATATTTCACCTATATTTAAGACTATAACTCAATAGTTACAATTAACATGCCGATTTATTCCGAATAATCTGATGACACGATAAAAATTCCGTAGGAAATAACTCGAGATAAATAAAATGTTTAACAATAAATTCTATCGCTTTGTGTCCCTTTGGATTTATAATAAATAGTCTAAATGTTTCAGTAATGGATAGGTTCAGAGAAACTGATTTCATCATTAAAGTGGTATCACGATATTCGCTTTGAAAATGAAAACATTGGAACACATTAATATTAATTAATAAAGGCCCATTTCCACAAGGACAGTTTCTCGAACTGTTATCACTGTTACCATCGAATTTGTATCACCATAAACAAAACCATTTATCGCCGTGGTTCCTCTGGTGGTCCCTTCGATGTACACGTACCACAGTTAATTTCTTCCCCGTGATACCTTTGCATGATTATAATACGACTAAATTTTTTCTTACTTTTTACGGGCGATAAACGAAAAGAACTTGAACAGAGTGGCAGGCGAGAATCGTATAAAGTTTAGTCGCATACGGGAATCCTATAGGTACAATTCAATTATCTAAAGAAGTCCTATCGGCATATATCGAATTTTATCGGAGCAGTTCGGAAATGCCACTATAACAAATTATGCGAAGTACATTGCTGTCTTTTAATAGAATACCAAGCATCATCTGATAGTTTAGAAGAAGTAATTGTAAGTCATTTAATGTGATGACACCTCTACACCCTGATAGTAGTTTGTTAACAGTAGACTTATAAATATACAGTTGTTACTTACATTTACGAATCCAGTCAGTTTTGGAAAGATTATAAAATTATGTATTAATCTTCAGAATCAACTATAGTCACTTTCGCTGTCTGAATCGGAAACATGAATTATAAAGTTGTCACTAAATATGTCGAGTTTTTCTTCTTGTGTCAGAAATTCTTCTTCACATAACTCAATGAAGTGATGAAGTGATCGTCAATTCTTTGGATCCCATTATATCTATTTTTTTCTATTAAGAGCTTCTTCACAATAGTTTTATTCATTTCTGTTTTTAGAAGCAACATATCCCGTAACAACATTTTTCTAATTTAAAGTAATTATCTTTTTATTACTGCCCATGTTTTGATTTAATACAAAGAGATTTCACATTATTTTTCTGCCACATTCAACACGAGAAATTTAACCACTTACGTCTCACAATATGTAAAATTAAATCTTCATATAAGTGAAGTCTAGTAGTTTTAATAACTGTATGTGTAAAAACGAGATTTGTCGACTGAAACAGAGATATGCCGATGAGACTTCTTTAGATAATTGTAGTGTACAATATGTTCGCTTAAACTGTTCGATAAACTCTCCTCATGTAATAGAGCCTTTACTCCTGCCATGCATGGAATTAATTGTGCTTTGATGGTGATATTGCCGTTAGATATATAATACGGTTGTCTATGATCAAAAAAAGATTCTCTTATAAAACCCTTACCTAAAAAGTTAAACATATCTACTCCAATCGCTGCGCGTTGAAACTTTTTAAAATAAATTTTTCGTCAGCAAAATTTCCTGTTGACTACTTATAAAAAAAAATTGTAGAATTATATTACCTGCTTACTCCATTTTTAATGAAGCGGCTCTTCAAAGAATTTATGAGACTTGTCACTTGCTCGTAATGAAAATTCTTTCTTACAGGGTATTTGCACAATTTTAAAGATATTTGCGAACCATTTATAATTGAAGTTAAACTAAACTTCTCTGTTAGTGTGGACAATGTCAAGAAAGTTATTTTTCTTTCTTATTCACCAACAACATTTTGGGTCAATATTTATAAACGATTGATAAAATTGGTAATTACGAAAATTCGTATATTTTACCAAAAATAATGTAGGCATTCCATTATCCTGATTGAACGTATTCATTTATAAGGTCAAGGTTAATTAATAATTGAACAGTAATGAACTTTAATCTCCAACCACTGTAGAATCAACAAGAAACACCTGCACTACGAGAAAAATACTACGCCTGCCTTTCTGCCTTGACCCATTCCAGGTTCCCAAGTCTACTGAAAGAAATCTCCGCAGGCTTGCCTTTTTTACATCTTTTCCTTTTCTTCCTTTTTATTTATTTTATGTTATATGTGTGCAATTAATAATAAAATAAAAGTAAATTAAAAAAATAAAGGAAAAAATAGACATTAAACTCTTTTGCCAGCCGATTAGCACACCTGTTTGCATGTACCGAGAAAAGATAGAAGAATAATATAGGTACGACACATTTGAAAAATTATAAGAAAACGAACGAGTTTTATGAATTTCCATTATTCCCACGTAAGATCTCATTTTATTTTCGATTTTGCGGAAAATGTGTTGTACTTATTGTTTAGCAACAATAGAATTAATAATAAATCCTGTTAAATCGTCATTTTCTCACATTATTGCATTTTTTTTTTTTTTTTTATAGACTAGTTGGCGGACGAGCAGGCGGTCCCACGTGATGGTAAGTGTTACCGCCGCCCATGGACACCTGCAACACCAGGGGGTATGCGGGCGCGCCGCCGACCTTGCAAAATCCTATTCACAGCTCTCTTGAAGAACCCCATATCGTAGCTTAATGGAAAGACCTCTTGAGGCAGTTCGTTCCACAGCCTACGGGTTCGCGGTATAAAGTAATTTTTGGACCGGACAGTGCGCGACACCTCCGTATCGAGGAAATGCGGATGGACCGCACTTCTGTGACGGGAGGTGCGGTTATAGAAACCCGAAGTGGGAATTATATTGAACAATTCTTCAGAGCATTCCCCATTTTACAGGCGGTAGAACACACAGAGAGACGCAACGTCTCTCCGACTGCTGAGGGATTCTAAACCGCCTATTCTATTCTAATTTTATTTAAACAAAAATTATACAACTATTAACTTTAGCGGTTTTACCAGCGTTTTAATGGTTAATGGTCAATTTTAATGGTTCGAAATACTGTAAAGCTTCTTTAAAATAAATGAAATAAAACCAAAATATTTGATAAACACATTTTTATTAAAGATAATAACAAAATAATGATGACCTGAAATATGACAAAATACGTCATATTTCACTATATGTATTAATAAGATAAAAATTATATAGGCCCAAATAAAATTAAATGAAAAAATATAAATAATAAACAAAACAATGTCCGTATGTTTGAAACGAAAACCTATCGCTTCTTTGATTGGAATATATATGTAATAATAAAACTATTAGCCATTTAGATACGTATATACATATAACGTATGACCAAAATAAGGCAAAACCTGAAAAATGCAACTAATTTAAAACATTTAAACAGTTCTAGCTGTAAATGTAAAGATTTGTCGTTCCATCTAAAATGTTCGTAGCGCTACATATTATCTTAGTATCTCACTACTCTTACATCTCAGTATCTTGAGAATAAATATGACTCCCCTATTATTAGGCATTTCGTTCGGATGTTGATTAAGTAAAATAACATCTCGTATAGCATCCGAGCTAAAGTGATTAGTTTGTAGCACCTAACAGTTTCATGTCTTTTTCTTATTTTTATTATGCTAACATTTGCTGTGGATCTGTGTTGTCTGATTGATTAAACAACTAAATAAATAAAATAAAAAAATACTCAATACACGATAGTTAGCGGTCGCCAAAGCGGTGCGCCGCGGCTCGCCCTGTATTTGCAATTTGTTTGGCGTAACTGCGCGTGAAATAAAAGATATACCAGATATGTACAAATAGTTATGAATACGACCTATAGTAAAAAATGATACTATTTTCAGCTTTTGCGTTATTCCAGTGACACGTTGTATACGTTAAAAATTTAATAATTTCAAAACTTTTTGAAATTATGCTGAAAGCCAATGAACGAAAAACGTCAAAATTCTTGTCCATTTTCACAAAACCTGAATTAATAGGCGAGCGGTATAGCTCTCATAAAATACACTATAGTGAACACTTTCGTGCTTGTGGCTAATGTTGTGACGCATTTTAATGTTTTCGAAGTCGCTGAATACGAATTTGAAGTTATTTTTGACCTAAAAGAATGGCAACAATGCAAAAAATGGCTTTAAACATAAAAATGATAAAAAGTAAAATTCGATATTTTTTAAGTTTAACTCGCCATATCTCAGGCAATTATCAATATTTCCCTTTGAATTTTTTACAGATTCATTTTCAAACCTTTCAAAACATAAGACTAGTCCGAAATTTCCGGTCGGTGTTCAAAAGTAAAATAATGTACAGCCAGCTATTAATACTCACAACCATGCAGTTATTTGTTGAGGGTGCCGCTCAACGTAAACTCAAACGTTCCGCCCACGAGCGGCGGTAGGGTGCGTATGTGCGTGGCGCGCCGCAGCTGACGACGATATTAAAACTCTCCAATCTTTTTTCTAGTCCACTTTAAGAACTAAACTTTTCCAGAAAACTACCTTATATATTATATTTTAATATTATGTAGATTATAATTCAGAACTCGAAACTTTATCACTCAACTTTTGTGTTAGTATGTGTTAAACTCATGAAATCGTTAATTATTTTCGAAAATTCGCCACTCAAAAAATTGTTGTTTGGAAATTTAGGACAAGTCTTACTTTGCCAAGAATGGTTTGAAGGTGAACCTGTAAAAAATTCAAAGGGAAAGATTCATAATTGCCTGAGATATGGCAAGGCAATAACATAATAATTTTAAAGAAGAATTAATTATTCTTAACTTCTTTGGTCTCAAGAAAGATCACAGCAGCGATTTCTTTACAAAAGTAATAAGTATTAATATTCTTAAGCTTTCAGCGCGTTACAATGCGTTGCATTGTCTTGCGTCGAGTATTGCGGCGCGTTGCGTGTTGTCCTACGTGGAGTCGTGGACGCGCAGTTGCCGTCAGTACTATCAGTACGTCAGTCAGTAGAATTTTAATATGACAATACAAAATTTGTCGCTTAATACTCAATGAAAGCAAAATAAATCGTAAACGTGCACAGCGATTGTTTGATTTTGCAACGCAACGTGCGACGCGACGCATCGCTTCGCGCGCCCACCTAGGACATCGGATAAAACTTCCTTAATCATTCATAAAAATTACTTGTCCCAGAATACTTTGCAAGTAGGTTTACTTGGATACTTGGCCTTTAGCTCTTCTGATATAAAATAATATCGATGATTGTTGAGCACTGAGGCTCTATAATTCCCAATGGGTGGCATGGTGGGACCATGGCAAAGGAATCCGCCGTCTAGTATCATGAGCCAATATTCTTGAAGACACATTTCTGTCATCTAATAAAAACAAAAAATGATCGATCATAGACAACAAAAATATCGCCGTTAAAAATAACGGCTATTTGGACTTTTTGGCGGAAACTCGAGAAGTGATGGTTTAGTTTTGGTTTGATTCATGTATAAATTGTGTATTGTGGGTTTGGTGGTTTAGGACAGTTTATTATTCATTTATTTATTGTACGTTGTAGGTATATTAAAGTTAGAATATCTAATGAAGTAATGACGTACAACACCCTGGATGGAAACAGGAATTCAAAGTTAAAAATTAAAAATACATACTAAATTACACATTAATAAGTGAATTAATAATTGGTTTCTTAATTAATTACGTATTATTTATTAAATTAAGTTTAATGTCAAATTCTTCAGTTAGACACATGTCAACGTAAGAATAAATTAAATTGTCAAGAGTCACTGTTTAGTATATTAAAGCGCATATTAATTATTTACTCTTATATTTATATTATTATTATTATATTATATTATTAATATCACTTATATTTATATAAATCATATACTTGCTATTCTGTACCATCGAAAAACTCTCGCAGTTTGTAAATGCATTTGTCATTTAAATATTTACTTAATTTGTTATTCAGTTCCTAAACTTATAAAAGACGAAATTAAATTATCTATATTTATAATTTAATTTCGTCTTTTATAAGTTTAGGAACTGAATTATATTTTATTAGTGTAATAGATTTTCATATATTACACTCTAACTAAACATTTTCATGTTAGAAACGGGCAGAACTATTCTATTTCTTTGTCGCAAGTTTAGTGAGGTTGTGTGTTGTTCTTTTGGATCAGGAAACAAATATAATTATATTTTCTAACAAATATACAGATTTCTAGTATGTATGTGTAAATGTACGTTAAGGTTAAGATTTTTAGTTGATTTATTAAACTTCAGTCTTTGTAGTCTTTGTGCATAATATTTGTGATAATGAACTAAAAGTATAATTTTTCTGGAGCTTCTAAGGAGTCGATCTCTATCCACCTTTGTTCTCTATTCTATAAACCTACTATCACTTTACTAAGAGACTCCTAGCTTGCTTCGACGTGACTGAACATAGACCAAATGTGTTATAAATTGTTTTGAGTTTAATTACAAAACTTGACACTGACAGAATGTGCTATTTGCGCCATTGCCATATATGAAGAGAAAAAATAAGGCTATTTGACATAATCACATAAACGTCTCTTTTGGTCGATATTAGTATTACTCAAATTTAATTATCGACCAACTGCTATTACTGCTATGTGCAGTTTGTCAGATCGTTTATATATGTACAAATGTTTAGTGTGCTTGAATGAATAAAAAATCTTAAATTAATTAATTAAAATAACTATAGTTGTCTTCATAATGTCGATATTATATTTTCCCTTCGTAATTTAATTGTTTAAAGGATCATTATATAGTAAAGACCTTGTCAATATTCGTTACAAAGTTCCGACGGGAATCACTATAAAGATCCACGCGAACAAGATCACTAGAAATAGAATAGGTAATCGAAATAGCACAATTTCAATGGAAATAGGATCCGTTAATTAATTTTCTACTTTGATTACTAGAATGACGATAAATATAAACTTCCAAGCAAAAAGAGTCCATTAGTAGGGTACTGAATTAAAAGGACAGATGAGTTGTTGGCCATAAAAATATTAAAATGGGCTAAATAATACAATTAAAAAAAAATCCAAAAGCATCTCTTTTCGGCCAATTTTGCGAATATCTCACAAAAGGAAAAACCGACCCTTGGTCTCTTTTGCTTGAACACACAATATACACGGAATCAAACCGTAGAATACTTTAGAACATAATCTCAACGTCTGTTACGTACTTAATAATCTATCTACACATATAGTAAACTAATAAATTAATATAAATACGGAATTATTGTGACTTGATAGTAAATTGAAATCTTAAAAAAATATGGAACGCTTTACGAAAATCTTTCGATAGTAGTCAATAGAAAACTATGTAGTCAGTAAAAATTACAAATGTACATTTTGTTATGTTATAGTCGTCTGGGCAAGCGGCCCACGTGATGGTAAATGGCTACCCCTGCCCATGGACGACACCAACACGAGGAGGCATGCAGGCGCGCCGGAATCGAAAGCGAAAAGCTTATTTGTTTTTCCAATCATCATATCACAGAAACAATTACTACTGACATGAGTAATAAATTAGAATCACTCAATTCACTGTTATTTATTATAAAACACAAATTTTATTTAAAAAAAAACCAATTGTGTGTGAAACGAGTACGAAATTAAATCAAACAAGTCAGTCAGTAAGCGACAGTGCATAGACTTGAATTATTTAAAAATGTGTAATTATTTAATAAAGAACAGTCATTTGAATATTATTTTTATATTACTTCAGTAATTATATATATTTATGTGATAAGACTTTTTATTACAAAATTTAAAAACGATATTTTTGCATTTTCCATTTCGTGTTTTCAATGTCGTTTTCTTTCGCTTTAGGTATAAGTATTTTTTTACACCCCTAGTTTATGTTAAGGCAAAAGAACCTATGATCATTCGCAACCCAATGTTATGCATAAAAACTTTCACGAAATAAAAATATGAAAAATACAGTTTCAAGTTACCTGCGTCATTTTATCCTGTTTCCCCTCCCAGGAGAGCGTTTCGCTGTACCAAGGTTCTTTGTGAGTGCCAAAGTAGAGTGGTTCCCATCTGTGGTAGGGGAATTCCCGGCGGGCAATGAGCATCGGCTGGAATTAATTTTTATTGAAAGAGTCTTGTAAGGAATCCTTCTAAAAATAATGTTTGACAATGACATTGCCATTATCTTTCCCGTCTAAATTTATAAAGTTTAAGGATACTTTACAAGTAAATTGACTTTTCAATAAAGATATCACGGGCAGTTTAGAATCACTAAGCATCTGTAGAGACATCTCTCTATGTTTCCTATAGCCTTTATAATAGGAAATGTTGTGAAGAGTTATTTAATCTCATGCCAGGTTTGAATTTTTATCATCGCACCTCTCGTCACCGAAGAGAGGTTCATCCGCACTTCCTTGACATAATTTACTGCGTACCATGCAGTCAGAAAGACACTTTATGCCGCGAACCCGAATGTTGGGAACGAACTGCCAGCTGAGGTTTCTCCTCATAGTCACGACATAAGGCTGTCCAAAAGGGCTGTGAATAGGATCCTGCAAAGGCGACAGCGCACTCACATCCTCGATGTTGCCCACCCGTCTGCCACTTCTTCTGTATAAAGAAAAAAACAAGAATTGGCGTAATAACGTTATTTCAAAAGCTAACAGCCTGTCATGAGATGCTTCCAGACTGTAGGTAGTCGATCGACGTCGACCAGTCGTGGAGATGAGCTTCAGGAGAGGCCTATATCCAGTAATAGCTGATATTACGGTATGGTAAGTGAAAGGCTGATATCGAATGTGAAGAATAAATTTAATTATGAGATATATTAGAAAGAAAGAAATACATTTATTTATACACTCTTTATTATTGGGTAGATTGTGAAATATATTTGGTTTTATGTCATCCTCTCGTTATGTGTTCACAAAAATAAGTTATCTGACTTTAACTATGGTGTGACCATACCGTTGCTTATTGAGCGACTTTGAACTTGTGAATCGGGACTATTCTCAGAGTCCACGGTTTTGGAACCCGTACACATTTTTTTTTTTTTTTTTTTTTTATGTACTAAGGCGGCAGACGAGCATACAGTCCACCTGATGGTAAGTGGATACTGTCGCCCATAGACATCTGCGATACATGCCAACATTAGTCCAAAATGACAAATGTTGGCACGCCCCCGGATGCGCTGCCTACCTTTGGAGATATAGGAATGGATTTGGAGAAAGGGTTGTGAAAAAGGGCAGGGATAGGATGGGATGGGAATGGTCTCTGGCACATCTCACTCACTACCGAAACACGTACGTACATTGGGGAAATACGATAAAGTGGGAAATGCAGTACATTTCAAGGTAGTCTTCTGTGAGAGAGGGGTAACGTGGCCAGTCGTGCGCGCCCAGCGGCTGTTGGATTGCAGCGTACACTCTCCCCCTCCTAAATTTGTCATTGTCGTGGGACCGATAATCGATGGGGTAGACGTGCAATGCAAGTAGCCCTTTCAGTATTCACTGCTGAACCTGCACATGGGCCTCCTCATGCACATTGTCTCGTGCATGAGGGATCTATGATCTCAAAACGCCATGCTGACGAAGCGGGTTTGTGAATCCACTCTTTTAGAAGTGTTGTACTGGTGTTGTTTATTACACAGATTGTTATTATAGGGCTAGACATACAGATCATAAAATTGTTTTTATAATCTGTGGGTAGACGAGTCGTCGAATGGAAATCGTGTACCGACAAACGTATCGTGAGACGCCTTCCGACCAAATGGACTGATGACTTAAAGAAAGTCACGTGTAGCAACAGAACGAGAAGAGCGGGAGACCGAATGTGGTGACGTGACTTGAGATAGACCTAAAGAGAGAGAGAGAGAGACACGGACTTATAAATTGTATACATCGACCGAAATATGATGTGATCAAATATTGGACGCAAAAACTTCTACTAAAGGAAACAATGTTACCCAATAACATGCGCGTAGAAACTGTTTCAAACACATTATTAATTAACAAACTTGCGAAACACAATAGGTACCAATTTACCTAAGTCTTGCTTACAGAAGCAATATTACAAGTTTAGTCTTCCTTCACTTGTTAATAATATAATTCGACAAAGTTAGAAGACGCTCTCTAATAATTAGTTTGGTAATTAGTGTGGGGAAGCTGCCCCCGTGACTGTAAGCGGGGGGGGGAGGTAAAATTAATTACAGTCATAGTACAATAAGCAAACAGAAATGCACCTTCATGTCACGAATGCACACTTGTTCTTTATCTAATTATTGTATAGTTTTACAAATGCACAGATGGAATAATAAATGTTGAATTTGTTAAAATTAATCTGTTGTAAGAGGGAAAGTGCATGTTGCATTCCCATAGCCGCTGGGCGCACTCGATTGGCCGCGTTACCACTCCCTCACAGAAGACTAACTTAAAATGTACTACTGCATTTCCTACTTGATCGTATTTCCCTAATGTACATACGTGTTTCGGTAGTGAGTGAGATATACTAGAGCCCATTCCCATCCCATCCTATCCCTCCCCATTTTGCCAATCCATTCTTTAATCTGCAAAGGTAGGCAGCGATGACGACAATATGGACGACAGTATCCACTTACCATCAAGTGGACTGTATGCTGTATAAGTGAATACTGGAGCCCATGGCCATCCGTGATAAATGCTCACTTCAGTCCAGAATTACAAACGTTGGCACGCCCCCGGATGCGCTGCCTACCTTTGCGAATTAAAGAATGGATTAGGAGAAAGGATTGGAAAAATGGATAGGATAGGATGGGATTGGAATGGGCTCTGGCATATGTCACTCACTACCGAAACACGTCCTCTGTAAAACCAAAAAACATGCAATGATGTGAAACTCTTAAAAAAGATAAATTGTAAGCGGGCGATCTATTATACAAAGATAAACGTGTAATACAAAAGAACGGGACGAAAAAAATAAAAAATATTCTTTTGTTTTTTTTTCTGTCCGCTTCTATATCAAATTTGGAACAACTATATCAAATTCGGAATAACTATATCAAATTCGGAAACCGTCCTAGAACAAAAGTTGTTAATTTTAACGATAATAATTCGGTGATTCTTAACATGGATATTTACCATGTATTAAGTGGACGATTTTTTTATTTAACTATAGTGAACAGTTGTAATTTTAGCGCTTGCGTGGTGATGTATACGAGTGCAATTGTTTCGAGTACCACTACTCTGTGTACCGTGCTCGATCTGTCTTGAGGTCGTAGATTGAACTATCATTGGAGGATAAATTGAACCATGAATAAGCTGTGCTGGCTTTGAGGAAGCAGCAGATTGACTCGCTCCGGTGGAACTAATTTGTAGGCGTTGACCGGGCCAATTTCCTAATTGAGATTGAATACTGATAATAACTATGTGTTGCCACATCGATGATGACAAGATGTCGATATTAATGAGTATGTATCGAGATTGACTTAAGTATGCAACGTGTCATCGAATAATTTAAAATATGTAGAACCGTTCTAGATAAAAATAAATTTATTTTCGGGAATAAAAGTTACAAACATGTAAAGTTTTGTTGTTCTGTCTAAAACGTTCGTAGCGCCCCTTATTCGTTATAGGGCAGGTACTGAGCTCCGCGTCCGGTAGTTGCAATGAGTGTAATTGTTTTGAGTAACTGCGTTTTAAGATCTTCGTCTTCAAACTTTGTAGTATAGGCAATGAGAAGATATACTAATTTTTCTCAAAAATTGCTATAGCTCAAAAAATCAGTATGCTAAAGTAAGAATGAGCTGACTACATTAATCGCAGGACCACCAACTGATGGTGTAGACAAATGCTCGAACAGAGAACTCGAACACACCAGAAAACATAGCTTAGGACACCGTTCGACCAGCTGGACTGACGTTAAAGAAAGTCGCTCTTAACGGTTGAATGAGAAAAAGACCGGAAGACCGAGGGGTAGCGAGCTTCGGGAGTGACCTGTCTCCAGTAGTGGAGAGACACGTGCTCTACTTATGTAGTGATTTTTGTAAAGAAATTGTTGTATTTTGTATTGAATTATAGCGATTTTTATAACTTTGAATACTTTCCAGGTTCTACCATTATTACAGTTAAGAATTAATCTCTCACCTTTTGTCATTGCACATGCGACGCGATCTAAGAAATTGCGCAAGTGCAGTTGAGTTATCTGCCGTTACATCATCCTTTCCAAATGAACGTACCTCAACAACGTTCGGCGGAGGTCTAGCAAGCCAGGTCTGTAGTCCAGGGAACCGCTGACAGTGATGGCAGAACTTGGAGTGGAAGTACCTGGCGCGATTGCCTGCGACCATTTGCACCAACCTGTTGGGTTAAGCATCCCTATATTATATTAAAATTCAGAATACATTGAATACATGTCATAGCTCCACACACATAATAATTGCTTAATACTCAGAGAGCATAAGAACGTGGGTATTTAATATCCGTGTGCCCATTGCAAAAATCCATTGATACGAATACGAATAAATAATAAAAGCTCTGAGAACTAAAGAACTAAAGATCAAATGAAATACAACGCATTCAGTACATTCAGGATACTCAAATGGAACTAATAAATGGAGATATATCTGTTGGGTGCTTCATAGAAAGAAAAAAACGATTTTGTTCTAGGCTTGATTTATTTTGGAATAGTAGGCGTACCACTATCTTAATCATCATTTCATGATCACTATCATTTGCTATTCCGTTTAAAAGTGCATAAAAATTCATCAATGTATCTTTGCAATGGATTTTAGTGTGTTAGTGTTTCTGTCATCTCGTGACCACAGTTGATGCAACCCGACCGTAACGGCAAGTAAAATAAATAAGGTAAACATACGCGTTGAGACCAGTTTAAATAGATATGTAAGTCCGTACCGTACACAGCTTCCATAAGAAAATTAATAAAAAAATATTAGTCCTTGTGACTAAAACGTTTTACAAAAAAAATGGAGGAATTTTTTTTGCTTCATATGCTCTATCCAATGATATGTAGCTTTTCAGTTATTCTAGTACTTTTTTGGCATATCGGATAAATGCGGGGTATTCCCCCTTTCATCGAATGGATTGTAACTATTTAATTTTCATTCTTTTCGTTACCATTCGTGCCGTGAGCATAGAGTGTGATAGACTAGTGGGAATTCCTTTATTGAGAATTTTTATAATCGAGTTTAAAATGAAACGTAAATATACACAAGGATATCGCGATGAATGGGAGCAAGATCCCTCATTTAAAAGTTGGTTATGTAAATCTAAGGTAAACACTACGCGTGCTCATTGTAAAGCATGCAACTGTGAAGTACTAAGTAGAGTGGCGTCTTTGAAGGAACACATGGCTACATCAATGCATATAAAAAATATGAAAGGATATTCCGGCATTTCTCAGGTATGCAAGTTACTTACGTTAATATGTGGAATGTAATTCTTAGTTAATTATTCTTGTTAAGACTTTTTTTTAATACTTTCAACTTACGCAGTAGTTTGAACCCGTATTATGTTCTAAAGTTTATGAATTTGATTTCCACTCAAAAGCAAACATTCGCTGTTTTATGTACGTTTATTACCTACGCATTTACATAACAATTACTATACAACTATGTGTGTTTATTCATGTTAAATGCTATGTAAAAATTGCTTAGTTTTTGATACTATATAGCGCTATATGAAATGTCCTGCATACTTATTTTTAACTTCTTTGGTTACAGATTGATACGATTTTCAAAACATCAACCATTTCGGAAGAAGTAAAAAAAGCAGAAATCAGCATTGTAGCTGCCTTAGTTGAACATAATATTCCTTTTCGCGTAATGGATCATGTAAGCGAAGTTATTTCAAGGGAATTTCACGACTCCGAAATCGCAAAACGTTTTTCCTGTAGAAGAACTAAATCTGCCGCAATTGCCTACAACGTCTTAGGCAATAACTTCGAAGAAAAAATGCTTGCAGAATTACGTCCAAGACTGGAAAATGAAACTGAGAGAAGCCCAGTATTTTCGCTCATTATCGACGAGAGCACAGATGTCAGTACTACCAAGATACTTGCAGCAGCAATAAAGTACTACTCCGAAAAAATGCAATCTCCACAAACAAAATTTTTGTGTATGGTGGACTTAAAAGGTGATACTGCGCAGGATTTATTTGATAGTTTAACATGTGCCTTATCTGAAAGAAACCTTAACATAGCCAATTTAATAGGGTTCGCTGCTGATACCACGAATGTTATGTTAGGCGAAAGAAATAGCGTGGTATCTAAAATTAGGGAAGTCAACCCAAACTGCATTTTTTTCAAATGTATTTGACACTCAACGAACCTTTCAGTGAGTTATGCATGCAAAAAATTACCTCGTTCTATAGAGTTGTTTGTCAAAGATGTTTTTTCATACTTCTCTCACAGTAGCCAACGACAAAGAGAGTTTGCCGAATTTCAAAATTTTACTGACACTCCAAGTCACTATATGCTTCGTCACTATGATATCAGGTGGCTTTCTTTACATCAATGCATTCACCAAATTATAGAGCAGTGGTCAGCATTAAAACTTTTTTTTTCAAAATGAGTTTTTAGGGAATAAGAATGCAAATGCTACTTGTCAATTTATATTTAACAGCGATGAGACAAAACTTTATCTTTACTATTTAGATTTTATATTACCCATAACTACAAAATTTAACGTTATTTTTCAGTGATCAGACACTTATTCATAAAATTGAAACAGACATGCAAAACATGATGAGTTCCATTTTGAGTTGCTTTATGAAGATAAATTATATAAAAACTACTCTGCTTCAGTCAATAGATCCAATTTCAAGAATGCATTTCCTTCCTATACAAATCATGTACCTGGGCACAAACGTAGCAATGACATTGGAATCATTAAAAGATGATGTTCGAATGAGATCTAAAATTGAAGAATTCCTTAACAGATGTCAATCATTTTTGATCGAGCTGAGTAACCAATTTCTGCAAAGACTGCCTGTACAAGATAATTTTTTGCAGGATTTGTCGTTCATCGATCCTCAAAAAGCAGTGTATGGTGAATTTCGAACTCTGATAAGAATACTCTAAAGGTTTCCTAACTTAGTTGCAACAGAAAACATGCAAATTGTTGACAATGAATATAGGGAATTAAAATTAGATGTTTCCGTGTCTAATTTATTGTCAACTTCTAGTTCGACGTCTGAAACTTTTATGGTGGATAAATTTTGGAGTGAAGTCAGCCAAATCTGTGATGCGAATAGCAAACCAAAGTATGGCAATTTGTCCCGATTTGTGAAGCAAATGACGATACTACCTTTGTCAAACGCCAAAGTAGAAAGAATATTTTCCGATATTAATAGGATTAAAAATCAAGATCGAAATCGATTTAATAATAAGAATGTTGCTGCAATAATGCATGGAAAAGAGGGGCTACGACAGTTGGAAGGAGGATGTAGCAGATTTGATCCTGACAGTAGTATGATCAAGTTAATGGACTCAAAACAGCTTTATGACAATGTTACCCAACACGAACCCAAAGACGAAGAATCTTAACTAAGTTTCATTTTATTATTATTTTTTTTTAATTATATTTTTATTTAGAATTTAATTTAAAAAAATAAAACATTGGTTTCTTTAATTAATGATGGTTTCTTTGTTATTTTTATTATTTTATCGTTTAATCAAGAAAACATTCATGTTTTTACGTTGTAACACGACAGCAAAAAAATATAATAGATTTTTAGTATTTTCTCGTTCTCTTTTGGTAGAATTCAGTAGCTTTTAACCTCCACAAGCAGTAGATTCGTCAAATGAAATCTGGTCACACTGATGACGGGGTGCCCGGCCCGCCTCCAGTGCGCTCCTGACTATAATATGACTATATATAGTGTCAACGACGCATGTATGCCTGTCAGACGCCCGCCATCGATAAATGTAAAATATTTATCTTGCGATATTTTATGATTGAAAATGGGCAAAAAGAGCGTCACATTTTCCAAAACGAAAAGAAAAGCTCACTTATTAGAGCAATGTAAGAAAATAATCGTGAAAAGGTGTTATCGATACATTTTGTATAGTAAAAATTAAAAATGTCAGAACAGATTTCGGAGAATAAATCCATGGAGTCGTCTTTGGATAAAGATGAAAATGATATAATGTCAATAGATGTTTTAGAAGGGTATGTGTATATTAATTTTCAAGGTTCAAAAATAAGTACTTTCATTTGAATTATATATCTACATTACTTTGTATTTTATATGAAACAAGACAATATTTCACCGCATTATGCAGACTTACAGAATGTTTTACACACGTAAGATTTTATTACTAAAATTCCGACTTTTTTTGTAATATATTAGATTTAAAATTAACAATTTACACTGGATCGCAAAAATTCCGGGTCGCTAATAAAAACCGTGATATCTCCATAAATTATATACCTAGATCCCTCGAATAAATAATATGTAGTAAGGAGATTACTAATGCTTGTTCTAAATCTCTAGAGGTTTCATTTGTACAAGTTACAGATTTAAAAAAAATATTCTGCATTTTGAAAAATTTCAAAATTTAAAATTAGGAAAAGAATATTGTTTCTGCTTTTGTTTCAAACGGAGCTGTCATTATAAATGGTTCCTTGGATTGATCAGAGTATTTAATGCAATATCATGTCGTTATCACCTGAAGAATGTACACGGATTAAACCATGGTACAAGAAGGAAGAAGTCAGCGTAGCACTGCTAGAACAGTAGGAGTATCTTTATCAACGGTCCAAAGAGTACTCCAGCGATTTCAAGAGACCGGCATGAACATCAGGAGACCAGGAAATGGCAGGCCAAGGTGCACAACTACACGAGAAGACCGATTCATCGTGAGCACTATGTTAAGAAATCGACATCTCACGGCTGTTCAGGTCCGAAACAGTCTTCAAGAAATTCACCACAACAATGTGAGCTCTAATACGATTCTGCGACGTCTTCGTGAAGCTGATATAGAGCCATATAGACCAGCAAACGGCCCCAAACTGCTCAGAGAACATCGAGTTGCCAGGTTACGGTTTGCTCGAGAACACATCCGATGGACAGATGAAGATTGGTCCAAGGTTATGTTTTCCGATGAGTCCAGATTTTGTTTATTTACGCACGACGGGAGACGAAGAGTATTTAGACGGCCAGGAGAACGGTATCATCAAGCGTGTTTTGAAGAAAAGGTCTCATTCGGTGGAGGATCAATAATGGTTTGGGCTGGGATATCTTCAGAGGATCGCACGGAGTTAGTGATCATAGAAAACGGTTCTCTGACTGCTGTCAGATACGTAGGAGAGATTTTAAATGAGCATGCTGGTCCATTCTTAGTGAATATGGGTGCAATTTCCATTCTTATGCACGATAATGCGCGACCACATACTGCTCATTTGGTCAATATGTATATTCAAGACGTTGGTATTACCTGCATGGAGTGGCCAGCTCGCAGCCCAGACTTAAATCCCATAGAACATGCATGGGACGAGCTCGGGAGATGCATGAGACAACGCCCTCCTGCTCCCGTTACCTTACACGAGTTAAAGAATGCGCTAGTGGAAGAATGGGCAAACATAGACCAAAATCGTATTAAAAATTTGGTTTACAGCATGCCACATCGTCTTATTGAAGTGATACGGGCTCGTGGAGGAAATACAAAATATTAAATTAACAAAAACCCTTTTATTTTTTAAGATTTACTGCGAAGTGTATTTTTGTTGTCATAAGTTAGAAGCGAAATTTTCTTATTTTTTAGTATTTAATTAAAGTTATATAGTGTACAGAACGTGTTACACATTTTTTTATATATATTAATCAGTCATCTACAATATACTATAGTTTCGCAAATTAGTCTTATGTATTTAAGAAACTATCACGCCATTTATTAGCGACCCGGAATTTTTGCGATCCAGTGTATTTTAGGTCTGCAAACGAGGATCATGAAAACCTCCTATGTAATGTTGGACAAATTCCTAAAGCTACTGTACGTATTTTGTTTATTGATAATTAGGTAACTGTATATTCAAACGTAAAAATTAGATACCTATTTATTTATGTTTTAGATAGGAAAACAATGTGAAGAGTACAGTGCTCCTCCAGATATTCTATTAGAATGCACTTCTGAGGCACCAGTAAGCATTGTTTATTTTTTTATTTTTTAAAATTGTATATACGTTATATTATAGTAAAAAACACGTTTTAGGTGGTGATTTTGTATGGGAAGTCCCAATTTTTTCGGAATATGTTCCTTGTAGAAAATTGTTCGGTTTGATGCTCTGAATCTTTACCTAAGAGGATTTGCGTTATAAGACCACGTACAATCTATATGCCATGGAAAAAAGTATGAAAAAATAGAAATAAAAAATAAAAATAAAAAAATAGATCTATAATGAAAAAAGTCAAAATTGAAAATTGCGGCTGATGAAAATTATCCTTTTTTGGATGCTTCACCAGATGGCATCACAAACAATACGCTAATAGAAATTAAATGCCCTATAGCACCATTTAAAATTGGTATTGAAGAGGCAATGGAAAAGAACAAGATGCATTTTTATAACTGCAAAAAAAAACATTGTTTGTTGGGAATTTGGTATGGCGACAAAAAATAAAAACATAAATAATTGAAAAAGATGACAAGTTTTGGGCAGAGTTGCTAAAATTCTACTACGACTGTCTTCTTCCTGAGCTAGTCGATCCAAGACATATTAGGAACAAACCAATCCGTGATCTGGAATACGTGATTGTAAAAAGTAGTAAGGAAAATACTGTACCAAATATTATGACCGTTTCAGAAAAAACATCAAGCAAATCGATTTGTCCTGATATTACTATTGCTGATATCAATAAAGACGATGACATTGCTGACGTTATGAAACAAACTTCACCAATTCAAATGTCGTTATTCCATTTTCCGAATATTGACAGCAAATTCCGTACATACCTGTATGTCTCGTTTCGTTTATTAAGAGAAAGGAAAAAATAATGTATAAATATGTAAAATGAATTATATAAATATAAAAAATCATAAATATAGATATTGCAAAAATAATAAAAAATGTAACGAGTACCTACTTATAATGTATTTTTTAAATAATCATGTAAAAAGATTGACGTAAGATTGTAAAAGTAATATGTAAAATGAATAATTAAAATTAAAATAAGTAACCGAAACAAAAACAAATGTAAAGGCAACTCTCAAGACGTCTATGTTCTAGCCCACGTGGTCAAGCGCGTAGTCGCCGCGAGCCGCGTAAAAGTATTGCGGGGTGTGTAGGTGGCGGCGGGGCGCATTCGTTCTCTTCTTGATTTTATTGTTTATCAATGCGTCGCCTTAATCAGTTGAACGTTTTGATATTCAACTTTTCATTCATTGAATTCATATTTCCAGTGAAACGTTTGTGAAAAACGCGGAAATCTCAAACTTATATCTCATAGTATCTCATAGTGCTTGACATGGGTGTCACGACCACGACAATGGTCCTGGTGAATCTATTTTACTACATATAAACAAGTGTCCGCCTTTGTACCTATTTTATATTATAAAAAGGGTCCTAAACGCTTACAATTAATTATTAAAGTATTTTGTTTATATTTTATTTATTGTGATAGCTCGTGACCACGACCTGTGCAACCCGTATCGAACCGTCGAGAAGAAAACGAAAACTAAGCAGATAATCGTACACATTTATTTTATTTATTTCAAGCAAGTAAAGCCCATACAATATATATACCTTAAACTAAAAATACGTAACATAATATTAACTTAAGTACTTCATTACATATCACATCTACATATATGTACTTATATAACTACACAAACATACAATTATAGGTAGGTACATATAGTAAAATGATAACAAACTAATTTTATTTTAATTGTTGTGCTGTAAATTTTGAATGATAGAAGGCACGAAAACAAACAATTTTGGAATTTTTGTCTGTCCGTCTGTATGTCTGTCTGAAGGTATCACGCAAGAACTACTGAACGACTTTTGATGAAACTTAGTATAGTTATAACTTATGTACCGGGTTAACAGTTAGTCTACTTTTATCCAGATCAATTATAAAGTTCCGCGGGAACCAAGCTGACCACACATACTCTAAACTCTACACACACTATGTCGCGGGCAACGCTAGTCTATACATATCATTACATATATTTAGAATCCGACCCTGGATCAAGTATCTCCTGGATGAATAACATTTATTACATGTAGTTGGAATCCGACCCTGGAATCTCTCCTCGATGTACAGTTTGATGTCTTCAATTGTCGTTTGTGACCCGATTTTTAATATAAAACCATTTATTTCCTTCGCTTCACCAAATTACTTTGAACTCGATCGTAAAACAACTTTTAAAGGCATCGTACAATTTCACAGCGCGTTGTAGTGACTTTTATTTTTATATGATTATCAATTTTATTGGTATTGACGTTTAATATTACTGTTATTGCATGCCACTTCTCTTTAGTGCATATCATCGATATGGGAATAGACTAGATGACATATCATATTATGTTCTTATCAAAGAAAGCTGGTTGGTAACTTCTAGGGAAGAGAAACAGATAAGGAGGAGAAAAAAAGTCAAATTTGAAACTTGAGTACTACGTAATAAGAATGTTCCATTTTCTAAACACATATGAATTTAAAAACTTGAGAGCAACTGAAACGTTACTAAAGAATACTATTAGACTTCTACCTGCGCTAGAGTGCTTGTATCTATACTAATATTATGAAGAGGTAAAGTTTGTAAGTTTGGTAATCTCCGAAACTACTAACCCGATTTGAAAAATTCTTTCACCATTTGAAATGTACATTATTCCAGATGGACATAGGCTATATGTTATGTATATATATTATGTGCAAAAAAATTGACGGGTATGCAAAGCATGGCGGACACAGCTAATAATATACGAGTATATAATATGTATTCTCAAATCGATGGTGCATATTTGAAATTTGAATGTTTTACAGTAAACAATCCAAATGTCATAAACTCATAAAGGACAAACATTTCCTTTTCACGACGAGCGAAACACTGTTTTTTTATACACAATTCTTCCTAACTTATCTGATATTCATTAAAATCAATACAACAATCCATACCAATATAATAAAGATTAGATATTGTGTGTTTGTAGGTATGTTGGGGGTAATCTCTGAAACTACTAAACCGATTTCAAAAATTTGTTCACAAATAGGAAGCTACATTATCCGTGTCTATTATAGGCTATATTTTATTTTGAAATTTAAAAAAATAAAATAATAAAAAAAACTTATAAACCGAAGTGAAGCGAGGGTGGGTCGCTAGTAAAATATAAAACGGTAATAAATAGATAAGTTTTTATATTTTCAGGTTGTGGTGTATATACTGTAGGTATTTAAATATATTATGTGGGTGTTAGCGACCTGCGTTATAAAATACTTTAAAAATAACCTTTATTCTATAAATAACAATCTTAAAAAACTTTTAAGTTAAACGTTTTTATATTTTATGTGCACTGAAAACTACGTGTAGCCCAGCCCTTTCATTTGATACCCATATTGAGGGGGTTAAGGAAAAATATGTAATCCGCCATTTTGTATCGGCGGCCATCTTAGATTTATAATGTTATTGATTTTATTATATTGTATTGTCATCTAAATTAAATGTGTGTACCAAATTTCAGATCAATCTGACAAGGGGAAGGTGCTTAAATTTCAATTTCTAATTTTGACCCAAATAAATAAATTCCGTACGGGTCGAGCTAAATAAAACCGTTTAAAAATATATTATATAGCAGCTAATAACGATTCACCGACCCACCGCGAGGCACAAGCCTCTTGCAATTGGGAGGGGTTTCAGGATACACAACACTTGGTGGATACTACACAATGTCGATATTACACGTTTCTTTTAATATCACTAACTCGTCATTGAAGGAAAACAACGAAAAATATCTGGGCCATATATCCATCCTCCAATAAATTGGAATACTCTCCTTGCTGGAAGATTGGGAGGGTTGTGTCGGTCGGCCTTGGAATAGCACCACTCCATTCCCGTGGGTGTTGTAAAAGGCGACTTGGATAACAACGCCGCTACCAAAAAACTCTGAGAAACTATACCACTTCTAAAAGAATGGACTCGTCCATGTCCAGCAGTGGACTATAAAAAGACTGGTTAGTAAGATACGGTTTACAGAATAATCTCCGTATAGCTCAGCTTTTAAAGGACAGTTTTAAAGCCGACCAGAGTTTTAGCACAATTTATGTTCAAGGAACCATTTAAATTCGTAAGTATCTTAATTACATAGTCCGTAAGTTGATAGGCGCCGAAATGTTCACAATGTAGACATAATAGCAGGGCCGTCTTTACCAGGGCGTGCAAGGGGTGCGGTGCACCCGGGCGCGGAGCGCCCCGGGGCGCCTGTCGAGCGCTGAATTTTTGGATATTTCATTGAACTTAACGCCATTGCACAGTTTTATATACTTGTTACTTACGACAAATATGTATGCGCAAGCAAAAAAAAAATAGTCATTAACAATAATATTTTTTTTACTTTTATTACGCTTTCGGCGCTTGTCATACCGCATTACTACACTACACAAATAACAATTTTATTTAATACAACACGCGCGCGGCAAAATCTCTAATCCAAAGGCAGTGTATGTATGTACGTTTGACACGTTGCCGCCCGGTAGCAAAATGATCTCTAAGTCAATAGAGTGTAAGTTCATTTGAAATGGGCGCGCGGGCACTTATGGTATTTACTTATGGTGCAGGGTGTGCGGCGCACAGGGGCGCAGGGTGTTAGGGGGCGCCAGGGTATTGATTGCACCCGGGCGCTACATGGGCTAGAGCCGGCGCTGCATAATAGTATTGTGTTGGATTGCAGCTATGAACACTGATTGCAGCGAGTGATTGAAATTACCAATTCATGGGCTTTGTACCACAACAGTAGAAAGACAGTAGGGGATCCCGATAGATACTAGAATGAGTTTTCAGAATCAAATTACGACCACGACGGATAAATTACGTGTAAAACGTATTGCCTTAAAATTATGAATAGCTTTGACCAGTCAAGTGCAACTTGGCTCTATAGCATCGTTTCCCATTTTTTAGTGTCACGACCCCCTGAAATGGCTAAAAATAAAGTAATTAACTTCACGACCCCCTTTCTAGTAAATTAGGTCCCAATTATGTATTTACCGTTTAACATTCCAATATAAATCGTTAATTAATAAATAAAAGGTCTTTTCGTACATTAACTTTCTTGACGAACTGCAACCCCCGTATATATGCGACCCACAGGTTAAGAAAAGAGTATACGGTGTATTATACGGTGTATAGGGATACTAATGCAAAAGTACAATTGAAGATCATAATACGGACGAACCTTTTGTAAGTGAAACAATCTGCAAGAATTTCTTTAAGAAAAATAGATAGCGCAGGCATCTTTCCACCATGCGCCGGCGGTCGTCATTGGGATCCGGCTCCAGTATAACGCTTTCAGGGCAATGTCGTGTAGCTTCTGCAGTGCGTTAGTTATGTTCGCGGAGGCGGGCACCGACGGCTGTCACGCAATCTCTGATGAACTATTGCATCAGCCTATAATGTTCCACTGCAGAGCACAGGCCCACAGTTTCAGACCATAATCCACCATGCGAGTTCAGTGCGGATTGATGGACACACATACTAGATTTATTTATATTTCTCGATCACGCGGATTTCCTCACGATGTTTTCCCTCGCCGCCGAGGTGGTGGGATTTTTTTTAAATCCATACTTAAGTCGAAACTCAATAGTACGGACCGCGGATTTGAACTCACGATCACACGAATGTGAATCGAATACTGATACCACTAGGCTATCACCGCTCATAAGGTACACATTTTTTTTCTTCTTCATATCGCAGAAGTATAATGTGTACACTATTATCGGGTATTACGTTGACACGCTTTTTCAAGGCCATGAACTCACACGGGTTCAACAACGTCACCAGCCTGACAATATTGAGTACTACCTAGTTACGTCACCCAAGCCCTCACTGTTGATAGCTAGGTCAGCAGAACCGGGTGGTCGGCCGAACCCATAGTTCTAGGAACTTAGTGCTTAGTTAGCATTTAGGATGTAGCGATGGGAGGTTACCTTGTAGTTAGATATAATTTAAGAGTAAGTTGAATACTGGCATCAAGCTCTGCCACATGTCTTCAATCTCATTAGTTTAATATATTTAGTTTTTAAAAAGCATTTTCTTTGCTCCCGAAACTTGACTGGCGCAGCCGGTAGGATCGCTCGTACATAAGGCTTGTGCCGTCTTCCGCGTTTTTAGTGAAAATCCGCCATCAAACTTTGGCTGGAAAACGCGTTATCGCGGCGTGGCTCGAGTGATCCGACGAACCAAATAAATAAGTCATAACGGGGTGAGAAAACTGTGATGGAGATGATCGGCTGGTGAGTAAAACTCTTCACTTTCCCTTGAAATCCCATCCATTTGTTATTGTGAAATAAACCTCTTTTGTAATAACGTTATCTGGTTTAATTAATAAAATAAATAAAATATTTAAAAGTAATTAAAATAAATTGATTAAAATCGTGATTTAAATTAAATGATGAATTAAAGAAATATTAAGTAACTAGTAATATAATAAGTGAACAAGGCTTCAAACTCAGTCTCGCATTTATATTTACTTAATTTAACTTAATTTAAATTTAATTGGTGCTTGAATTTTATACAAATTGTATTTCCATATTATTTCTTATTTAAACTGCGTTTTTAATTGTGATTGTGTTTAATTTTAATTGTGTTTTGTTGCATTTTGTGTTTTATCGCATTTACAAAAAATGGCTCTGCAATCAAGTAGCGAAGTAAATATCCCCTCTGAAACATTAAAATTAATCCCTCAATATTCTGGGGAAACGCGATTGCTAAGCTTATTTTTAAGGAAGTGCGAATATGCAATTTTAAAGTATCAAGGCAGTCAGGAGCGCAATGCATATTTGATGCAATGTTTTACCAGCAAATTAGTTGGCAATGCAGCCGCCTTGATAAGCGAAAGAATAGATATTGAAACTTGGGACGAATTAAGGCAATTACTGATCCAACACTTCGGAGACCCACGTAGCGAGGAATGCGTAGCAATAGAACTAGAAACATTAAAAATAAAACATAATGAAACCTTTGCCGATTTTTGTAATAGAATTCAAAGTGTAAGGTCTATTTTATTAGCTAGTGAACCAATTGGCAGATGTAAATTTAAGAGACGCGAAACATATAATTTATAATAATACCGCTTTAAATATTTTCCTATATAACCTTCCGGAAAACATGGTCAGATTAGTTAGGCTCAAAAATCCAACCACTCTTGAAGACGCGCTTACACACGTCTTAGAGGAAGTTAACTTCCAGGAGCAGTACAATTTAAGGAGCAAAATGCTGAATCCTAAACCAGCTACTCCTTCACAACCGACTTTACCGTGGAAATTTAGCACAAACGGTCCAACGCAATATTTTTCTACAGCGAAACCGTTAGGCTCGATGCAACCCACAGGTTGTCGTCCTCCAGGACCACAACACGGTCCACAGTTTAAATTTGGGATCCCACATCAGACTGCTCTGATACCACAGGCACCCAGTCGCCCCTTGCAATTTGGATATCGCCCTTCTCAGCAATTTGGAAACGCGCCTCCACAATTCGGATACAAACCTCCACAACAATTTGGCTATCGTCCTCCGCAACAATTTGGCTACCGTCCTCCGCAACAATTTGGCTATCGCCCTCCTCAGTCCTTTGGTTACCGTCCTCCAATGCAATTTGGATATCGACCTCCACAATTTGGAAATAACGCGAAACCACTGCAAACTAACGACGTATCAATGAGAACGGCGGCCCCACCATCGAAACCGCAACAAGGGTTTCCATTAAACGAACTATATACAGATAATAACGAAATATACGACGATTACAATCACTACATGACCCAAGTAGACAACATGAACCACTACGAACAGCAATATTACGAAGACCAAGCGATAACGGACTATACTGACATGACTGACGTTAACTCTGACGTAGCAGAGGACTCTGACAAACAGGATTTTATGATAAACGCCTCCGCCAATATAGAGAAGTGATAGAACTAAATGTAGACCGTATCCTTAAACTACCTTACATTTATATACCGGAAATAGATGGTAAATTCATGTTGGACACTGGAAGCACAAGATCGTTTATTAGCCCGAGAAAGGCCGACGAATACTTTGCCTCGGCGAAACATTACGAGCCTTTCCAGGTTATTAGCACGCATGCGACTAGCGTCCATAACGAAGTTGTTACTATTCCCCTCTTCCCTACTTTCCAAACAAACGACTACCACAAATTTTACATCTATGACGTGGACAATAGGTATGACGGACTTATTGGATTGGATTTATTAATGCAATTGGAAGCAGACATAAGTCTTAAAAACAAGACGATTAAGACAAAAACGACACTCATCCCTATAGAATACGACCCTCATCATATAATAAAATTAGCCCCGCGATCCGAACAACGTGTGAAGTTACCGACAAATTTATACAATGGTGATGCTGTATTGAACTTCAAACAATTTTGCGAAGGGGTAAGAATGCCAGCCGCTATCGTAAAATGTAATAATGGGTTTGCAACCACTATTATACAGAACCTTTTAGACGACGAGATGACATTGACAGTAATTAATCCCTTTGATGTTACCAAATTTGAAAAAAGTTCATGCCGACTAAATTACACCACAAACCAAGCTGACATTGAGATAGACAGAATGTTATCAGACAACCTCTCAAAATTAAGACTCGATCACACGAATGGCGAGGAACGAGACGCGATTTACAAACTTTGTTCGGAATTCAAGGACATATTTTACTGCGACGAACTGCCTCTGACATTTACAAATCAAGTAAAACATCAAATACGCACGACAAATGACGACCCAATTTATATCAAGCCCTATCGGCAAGCACCTGTACAAGCTGCTGAAATTAAAAACCAGGTTGAAAAACTGCTCAAGGATAATGTGATTCAAGAGTCACATTCGCCTTGGAGTGCACCTGTGCACCTTGTACCTAAGAAAAGTGATGCCTCTGGGGAGACGAAATATAGAATGGTTATCGATTACCGACGACTGAACGAAATTACGATAGACGACAAGTACCCCTTGCCCAACATAACAGACCTCTTTGACAAACTAGGCAAAAGTACATACTTTTCAACTCTTGACCTTGCGAGCGGGTATCACCAAATAGAAATTGAAAACAAGGACCGACCAAAAACTGCATTTAGCACGGAAAACGGCCACTTCGAATTTATTCGTATGCCGTTCGGGTTAAAAACTGCCCCCACTACATTTCAACGCGCAATGGACAACGTGCTCCGCGGACTACAAGGCATCCATTGTCTTGTATACCTAGACGATATCCTGGTCTACTCTTCTAGTTTACAAGAACATTTACAAAAATTGCGCGCAGTTTTTGAGAGACTTAGACAAACAAATCTCAAAGTACAGTTAGATAAATCCGAATTCCTACGTAAGGAAGTACTGTACTTGGGACATACTATTACTGACTCAGGACTGAAACCAAACAATGACAAAATCCAAACAGTAATTGACTATCCATTACCCACTACACACACTGAAATTAAACAGTTTTTAGGTTTCATTGGCTATTATAGACGGTTCATAAAGGACTTTTCCAAAATTACTCAACCTATGACAGCTTGTTTGAAGAAAGGGAGACGAGTACTAGACAAAAATTTCATTGACGCATTTCATAAATGCAAAGAACTCTTGATTAACGCACCCATTCTTCAATATCCTGACATGTCACAACCTTTTACACTGACAACAGACGCTTCGGAAATAGCCTTTGGAGCTGTGCTCTCTCAAGGCTCTATCGGAAGCGACAGACCAATCGCTTACGCAAGTAAGACACTGACTGACACTGAGAAACGGTACAGCACTATTGAGCGCGAACTGTTAGCCATCATCTGGGCAGTTAAGCACTTCAGGCCGTACCTCTATGGACATAAATTTACTATATTTACTGACCATAAACCATTAAAATGGCTTTACCAACTCAAAGAGCCTAATAGCAAACTGACTCGCTGGCGTTTACGATTACAAGAATATGACTTTGACATTATCCATAAAAATGGAAAACAAAATCTTAACGCGGACGCCTTATCCCGCATAAAGGTCAATGCGTTAGGTAAAGAGGATGACAACAACTCTATGAAGGTAAACGTCGACGACAAGGAACAAAGACTCCAAGAATACCTGGAAGATGCGACAAACGAACTGAGCCGAATAGCTCAACGACGACAGACAGACGATTCCAAGACCATCACTATTTCCGACAAATCGCAAACTATTACTATATCTGACGATTCTGACAATGGTCAACAAGACTTTCCCATACGATCAGTCACTAGTAGCACCGCAACTGCCCATTCAGCCAGGGATATGGAAACAACTGGTATACCCATACTGCACGAGGCTATAGACACAAAACCCAGACAAATATTGGTTTTCACATGGCTAAGAGACAACCTACAGGTTACGGATATTTCCAACAAAACGCAGAAAACCATCGAAGTATTTCTACCAATAAATAATGAACAATTAATTACGAGCTTTCTCAAAGAATATATAAAAGATAAAACTAAATATTTTATCTACTTCGAAGATGAACAACACAGAAAAGATTTTAGTAACGTAATCATTAGGTTGTTCAAAGAAGGTCAGGTTACTTTTTGCGAGTGTACCGAACGAATGGTCTTCATAGAAGATGAAAACGAACAAAAAGCCATAATTAAAAAGTTACACGAAGGAAAGACCTGCCACCGAGGAATAAAGGAAACCATGGCTAGAATTCGCCGAAATTACTACTGGCCTAACATGCAGGAAACAATTTCAGCCCAACTGAACTCTTGCGATGCCTGTAAACAAATGAAATACGATAGAAACCCCATTAAACCCAGATTACAGCTCACACAAACTCAGTCAGCACCTTTCCAAGAAGTATTTATAGACCTTTTCTCAATCGAAAGCAGGTATTATCTTACCCTAGTAGATGCCTTCAGCAAACTAGGGCAGGCCTTCGAGATTAGTAACCGTTCGACTCCTGAAGTCGTCCGCGCCCTGATTAAATATTTTTCATTTTATGGTGTGCCAAAAAAGATTAGTTGCGACCCCGGTTCAGAGTTCAACAACGACCTCATGAGAGAATTGTTAAATATGTATAAAGTAGAGCTTCATATAGGAACACCAAATAATCCCAGCTCAATGGGGATCGTGGAGCGTTTTCATTCCACCATTACGGAAATATACAGGCTGGCCAGATACGAACAAAAATGCACGGACGCAGCCTCCGTAATTATTCTATTATGGCATACAATCATACCATACATTCTGCAACAAGTCTTACGCCGTTTGAAGTAGTTTTCGGGCACACGGATTCGAACGAGTCTTTTAATATCAATTTCGAAAAAGAGTTTATACAAGAGTTATTAAAAGATCACTGTAAGAGAACTAAATTCTTGTATAAACACATATCAGAAAATTTGTCAGTAAATAAAGATAAGGTTAGACAAAGGAAAGGAGGAGAAGAAATAAAAGAATTAAAGGTAGGCGATTCCATCTATGTGAAAGACATAAATACACGCAAAAGTAAGGACAAGCCACGTTATAAAAAGGCTGTCGTAACTGACAAACCCGAACATAACGTAGTCCCTATTGAGTTACGTAATAGACCAACTAAAACGCATCTCAAAAATGTTAAACGCCCTTCGCAGGTGGTGTTTGCTCCTGACGACGAGCATCAACCTCAGCCAGGGCCTTCGTTTAGAAAAGATTGAGGAGAACCCAGGGATACTACCCGTTAAAGAGGGTGAAGCGTATGTTCAACAGGATAAGTGGCTAATAGCAAAAACTATAAAACTAAATGGGATTGGCAACGACTTACAACTTAATATTCAAAAATTTAAGGAGCTCAGCAATTTCTTACGTAATAATACGCAATACATTTATGAATTTTTAGGACAAGAAACTCACACAGACTATCTTAGGGATGTAGCCATAGAAAAGTTTCAGCAATTAGTTCCACTTAAAAGATTCAAACGAGGTCTCATCAACCCACTTGGTTCTCTTATAAAAGTTATTACAGGCAACTTAGACCATACAGATGCCATAAAATATGATAGTTTAATATCCAGCCTTAAAAATCGCGAACAAGCAGCATCTAGAAAGATTACACTTATCACCGAAATGTTGGACCACTTCTTAAATTCAAGTGAAACCTTAAAAAGGAATTCTATTCTGTTAGAAACACGTTTGAAACAATTGGAAGGTTTGGCTATAGACTTAAAGAATAGGGAAAATAGTTATAAGTTCTCTATATATGTTTTAAACTTGTTTAACCAATTTATTATTAACTTCCGTACTATATACCTTAAACTAAGTGAAATTGAAACAGCATTGGCTTTTGCCAAACTTTCGGTATTACATAAATCTATTATTAATTCGACTGAGTTTCTACACATATTACAAACCATAGATAAGTACGACAACCTTATGTATCCTGTTACAGAACAAAATCTTATAAATTTAGAAGAGACTATAACTGTAAAAGCCTATTTAAAGTCAAACCAGATTACGTTTCTAATTGAAGTACCCCTTACTGACAATAACACATATAGTTATTATAAGCTGTATCCCCTTCCTATGTTCAGTATCCTACATAACCAAACCTATATAGTGGTTCCGGAATATCCTTTCCTTTTAGTAAATGGAGCGAAATACCAACCGATCATTCGACCTTGTAAGAGCATCGCTTCGGACCAGTATCTGTGTGTGCTTGACGACCTAGCGGTCTACTCTGAAGAAACATGCATCGAGCAACTGACGCAGTACCATCATCCCTCACAATGTACTCAACATCCAGTAGAGGTGGAAGACCTAAAGTTGCAACGAATTGCCCCCAACAGCTGGATTCTGCACTGCGGACACCCAACAGTTATATCTCAAAATTGTACCACCGAGATAACTCGTCGAGCAATTTCTGGCACATATATACTAACCATAGACGACACTTGCCACGCAAACGTCAATGACCTTAATATTCACGGTCGACGGATGATCTCCGAGAATAGCCACTACACCCCTGTACCTCTAGTTCACCTATCTACGCCGCAGTTCAGCAACGCTACCCTTAAGGAACCGCTGGATTTGAAAGGAGTCAACCTGGATGACATAAAACGTCTACATCATGTGTTAAAATACAGTGAAAGTGGGAATACAGATTCCAAAATTGTGCAAATACACGGTGTTAGTTTAGCTACAATAATCCTATATGTCATATTTGTCTTTTTTATAATTTTAGTACTTATAATGTTTAAAAAATCTTGGCGAAATCATCGGATTCGAAAGGAAGACGTTCAAACCGATGAGTTCGCACTTGAAGGGGGAGGAGTTACGTCACCCAAGCCCTCACTGTTGATAGCTAGGTCAGCAGAACCGGGTGGTCGGCCGAACCCATAGTTCTAGGAACTTAGTGCTTAGTTAGCATTTAGGATGTAGCGATGGGAGGTTACCTTGTAGTTAGATTTAATTTAAGAGTAAGTTGAATACTGGCATCAAGCTCTGCCACATGTCTTCAATCTCATTAGTTTAATATATTTAGTTTTTAAAAAGCATTTTCTTTGCTCCCGAAACTTGACTACCTACCTAATTTGAGAGATGAACATCGGGCTTATGTATTTTAATTTAAACGTGGGGTACGCTTCCTTTACTGCTCTGAGTAGACTACTACACCGAACAACCCGGGCGGGATAACGGGACATATATCCAAGCAAGCCACAAAAGCATAGTGATAGGAAAAATCTTGTCTATATCTATACTAACATAGTAAAGAGGTAAAATTGTGTGTTAGTAGATATGTTGGAGGTAATCTCTGGAACTAATGAACCGATTTCAAAAATTCTTTCACAAAGAGGAAGCTACATTATCCGTGTCTAATATAGGCTATATTTAATTTTGAAATTTTGAAAAAAGTTTTGGAAATAAAATAACTTATAAAGCGAAGCGAAGCGAGGGCGGGTCACTGGTTCGATATAAAACTATAATACATTGTATACATTCAGTTCCAATCCAATCTATCCAAAATGTAAATAAACATGGCGGCCTGAGATAACAGACACGGTCATATAACTAGATAGGTATAAATAAATTATATTTACGAGTAACTGTTACAGGTAATTAATTTTTTTTTTTAGTTTGATTGACGTAAAAATGTAGTAAATTTACGTGTTAATTAACAAAAAAGTCAAAAAACGTGTATTAACCTACTTTATTTTTCTCGGCGTAATTATTCGGCGAAAAATGGGAAAAAGGAAGAAAATTATAATATCATCTTGCCAACATAAAGCACCTGACGATACCAGCGTCATGAAGAAACAAGCAATATCTTTAGCGAGACATACAGGAGACTATTCCAGTATCATAACAAAAGACACATTATTACTCATAATGTGCGGGACGCCAATTGTCCCGCTTTATGGTACGGCTAAACATTCGAGCAGAATTTAATTTAATTTCAATTTATCGTAGTTATTGCATTAATTATAAACAAAGTTGATGGAAGGAATCCTTCCATCATCTTTGTTTCCTATTTTTTTTATCCTTCGAAATGATCAATAATTATTAGTATTCTTTTTTTATTGATTCGCCTAGTTGTTTCTAACTTTTATTAAGTAAGTTATATGCCAAAGTAAAACATATTCAATAAAACTATTTAAAATGTGAAAGCCAAATCTGATTTCTAATTGTATTTCTCGCCTTCCTATACTTTGACAGCTGGGTCCCGCTTTTTTTAGCCACATCTCACATTTTTATTGCAAATTTCCCGAAAATCCGTGCATTAAGGTTGGCAACCCTAATTATGAACGTCTACCCGTAGAATGTCATCATGCAACAGCAGATGGTTTGCTATACAAATATTGTCTTGGACTATGTGCTGTTATTTAACTTATATACAATAATATGCTCCGAACTTTATCTGCGTGGAGTTAGTTTTTCTAAAAAAAATAATGAGTTCAATTGAGTGTCTTGTACAAATTCTAAGTACGTAATTTTATATTTCAGAACTCAAAGCTCCAAATGATATACAAAATACTAATTCTACTAAATAAAATATTATTATCAACCCTATCAAACCCTTTGACCTTTAATGGCCTTTATTGACCTTTAATTGTTCTATTTTGTATTAGTAGCCCCCTTGGGCCAGGAGCCCATACCAAGACAAGTAATTATATAGTTTACAATACCATACCATCAGGCTGTCATCATTGCTGGACCTCTCCATAGGCTCATATACAGACTTCTGTTCTTCTCATCCAGCAACTACCATTAAGTGTATTATTAAAATGTTGCTACATTTCCAGGAGCTTCAAATCAGGAGATTTTTTAAAAGAAACGTAGGACGACCCCAAACGTACAAAACCAAGAAAAACCGAACGAATAGAAGTCTTACCCACCATGACTAAACCGTACATAGGTAAGATGTCCTCTAGTAAATCACTAGAGGATTTCGGGCCATAATCCACAACTACGGGTCCAGTGCGGATTAGTTGACACACATAATCCAGATTTTTTAAATTCCAGGACTTTGATCTAATGATAATTGAAAATATTTTTTTAACATGCGTTTAAATTAATATTTAAAATTAAAATTATTAATATTGAAATATTCTGAAACATGCGTGCTAGTGACATTCTTTTTACATTCCAATACCTCGCATATTCCAGAATTAAAAGAAAATTTGGAGCATTTGTATCCACCAATCTGCACTGAACCCGCGTGAATAGATTATGGCCTGAAACTTCTCTGTGATTTACCAGAAGAGGTCTATGCCCTGCAGTGAGACGTTAAAAAAGATCTGAGCAAAAAAATAGGTAGATGTAGGTCAACCCGTCAATAGAAAGCCAACTAATCTAACTTAACCTTTACCACAATATTGCTACGTCAGTCATCGCATAATTAAGGAGGTATTGCTTTTCTGGGTGATTTAGCTATATCGCTCCGAAACGATTTAAAATTGCGTAAAAAATCTTTTATGCAGATTGCTCTTCAGTTTTCGGAATTCACGTAGTGTAACATTCATACCTGTACATATATATAATATTATATTTATTCGCCAACCCGCGTTGGGGATTTATGGGGAATGAGTGGTGGATTCTTATGACTCAAAACCGCCCCGTGATTGTAAGATATCTGAACGCAGTTGGTAATGACGGACTTTAGATAGTTGTATATAATCTGTTAACCGTGTGGTGTCGGCCGGATTTAGAATGGCATCATCACCTCCCGTAGATATCGTAAAAGGTGACTGAGAGATAACAAAGCCACTGCCACAAACGTTGATGAACTACACCACTAAAAGAGCGAACTCGTTGACCCGTATAGGCAGCGTACCATAAACAATAAAATAAATAACGGCATATTTATGACCCACACTAGAGATATCTCTGTGAGAGAAACACACAAAGACGTTCACGAATAATCCAGACCCGAATAAAAATTGTCTTTTAACAAATAATATCGGTAATCGAATACCGTGAATGGAACCGAGGATCTTTACACAGCAGGGAGGGGTACAAGCAATTGGACTAATCGATCTTTAAAGTAATATGCAAGTTAACTTTTAATCATTACACCACAAGAACCAATTTCTTCTAAAAATAATAACAGGTTAACAATGGTAAAAAATTGCGTAATTACGAAATTTAATGTGAAAACTGAACCAAATAAAATAAAATTTAAGCAAAAGTTTACAAAACAAATAACAACCAACTGTATAAGTAAAATTATCAAACTCATACTTCATACTTACGTGCCCTTGTCACGGGGGATTTCCTCCCCCCTCTCCACTTCAAACAACGGCACAACAAAGACCGTCTTAGCGAATATACAACCCTCGTCCCTCTTCCTATCGCCCATAAGTTTGCGCACCATCGCCAGAAACTTTGGAGCCAATCCGTCACTCGGCACCATCTCTATATCTGACACTATGAAATAGTTCGTCCTCGACGCGTTTCTAGCCACATTCCTTCCAACATTTATCGGATATATCATATTGTGTTGCCGCCTGAACGTCGCCAAGTCATAGTTCTCTAGACCCGAACAATCGCTGAACCTCAAATACGGCGCGACGTTCCGTTTCACAGGTCTTTGCATCATTTTTTTTATCTTGTTCTCCCTCGCTCGGTGTATGTAATCTGCTCTATTCTTTTCATCCAGTTTCCTATAGTTCTCCAACTTCTTCCTCAATAACTCTTCTTTAGTTATATTTGAAAGAGTAGTCGTTTCTACGGTCGTCGTGAGCAGTATTTCCGCCTTAGGTCTTAATTTTGGAGGATATCGTTTGGGATAAAATAGATGCAGTGACACTTTAGACATGCCCGGGTAGCAATGGCACAGGTGATCCATTATCTGTATCGTCAACTCCAAGTCGTAGTTAGGAACAAAGACAGCAAGACTTATCGGACCGTCCCAGTACTTTGCTATTTCAACCACATGGTAGATAAATTCTGGCGTCGCTTGAGTCGCGTATGTAACCGCATCATATTTGGAAAAATTTGCATATGCAGTGCCCTTGACAGCATTATAGATAACTCTATAAGGACTAGTGATGCCAACTTCGGGAGTTACGCTTATGTGGAAGGTGCCCCATTTCAGTATATCTGGGAGGCCGTAATTGAACTCACAGTAACTTCTGTTTTCATTCGGCTGGATGTCTTTCAGAAATGCACCCGGTTTATAATCAAAGTCACCTATTCTTAATGGCAATTGGTTGTATTCGTGATGCCTGTGACTGTAAAAGTGCATTATTATTGTCACGGTGACTATAAGGGATAGTATGAGGAGCACAGTGGAATGCCTCCTGGTCAGTCGGAAGGAGTATGCCCTGAATATACGCAGGCAAAGCATCATATTTAACTTTCATTGTATTTATTCAAATAAAACATACGGATTTCGTTTTCTTTATGTGATATGTACCTATATTTTATTGCCAGTTTTAACACCTGCAAAAATTTATCAACACACATTTACGTTCAAATGTTCTATTCGGACGACACGTTCAGTGATGTACAGAACAAATTATCTCAATATATGCACACTAATAATTTCTACACAGAGACCAATGTACAAGACACAACACGTAACCTAATGAAAAAACACGGTAACCTATTTTCTAGCAATAACAACCTAGTAACACAAGGACAGTATTGCACGTCCTTTCACTCATTAGAATGGCAACTGCCACAATCGCATGTGATTAAATGATTAAAATAATTACATTAAAATAAAATAAGAACATAGAAATGAATTTTGTCTCAAATCACAAAATTCTCACACGAAAATTTATTTTAGACAATGTTTTGACAGAAGTTGCGCGCGCCGCTGCTCGGTTGCTCTGCGCAAAACGTAATCAATATACTACCCGCCATTCCACCGCAGTGCAATTGGGGAAGGATAGAAGTGCCTTCGATTAAATATCTACAAAGATCTTAGAAATGCTTTTAGCTGAAAATATTTATTTTAATTTGAACCTTGGTTATTAAGTAGGTACCAAACAATTTTTCAAAAGTGCCAAATTGTCATCTGTTTTGCTTTTTGTATTATGAAGCCTGGTACACACGAGTATTACGGCGGGCATAATTTTTTTTTTATAGACTAGTGGGCGGACGAGCAAGCGGTCCCACGTGATGGTAAGTGTTACCGTCGTTCATGGACACCTGCAACAACCAGGGGGTGTGCGGGCGCGCCTTTGCAAAATCCTATTCACAGCTCTATTTCATACATTTTGTGTAAACCATCGCATACTAGAGGCGCACCACATCGCAGCGCACTTGCGGATCGCTTGTCAGCCGTATTTATGCGCCGATGTTATGGAGTGCGATGCGGCCCGCCTCAATGTGCGTTGAACAGACGCAGTTACGGAAGTTATTCGAGAGTTATTCGCTGTGTGACTACGTGAACATTTAAATGTCAACAGTTAACTGACTTAGATTATTGCGTTGAGCTGCGGCCCGCAGCGTCTGTAATATGCGTATCAGTGTGGCGCGATGCGGCTGTATATGAGCGAGCCTTGAAGGTAGAGAAAGATGCACTACAGAATTAAATGGTTTGCCTAGGATTGCGGTGCGACTGTCGCACGTTTTAAAACTTAGTCTTGGTTTGCATCCTAATCATAATAATGAAAAATAATAATTAATGACAATGATAAGGGGAACACATGTTAATCAAAAAACTATAGAATAAAAATTGCAGATGATTCTGAGGTAAATAAAAATATTAACAATTAAAGAAGGCTCTGGAAGTCTAGGCTAGAAGTACTTTACCGAAGTGAGTCTCACATAGATAAAAAGTTCGCACCTCGGTGCTCTAGCACTGAAAATTCCTAAAGTACAAATAAAATTTAGTACGATTTTTTAGAGCAGACAATCCATGTGACATTTGGCGGTTACCTTCCATGGGTATAAGCGATATACATGCTAATATCAGTCAAACATGGTATATTTTTAAATGCGCTACTAATCTTCAGAGTAGGGATTTGTAATAAGAAGTAAAGAGTATTCTTAACACCCCATCCCTAAATCTCTAAAGGTCTGGAGGCGCGTCTGATAGCGAACCAACGTTTTTCATTCGCTACTAATGTTGACATGTGTCGCGGATGTACATGAATGTCAATATTCACTTACTATCAGGTAAGCCACCTTTTCTCTATATAATAAAATAAATATATACCAAAGAATTTGAGCCCCTAGTGATTTCGTAATCTGTGTCCTGTATTTTGCAGGTAAAATACAAAAAACCTGTTTTACTTTTACTCTACGATCATTACGCTACAATGGTAGCACAGTAATCTACAAAATCTCCGCTGTATCTGAATGATTATAACATTTACAGATTATATTATCAGAAATGATTATAACACAGCCACTGGGCGCACTCGACTGGCCACGTTACCCCTCTCTCACAGAAGACTACCTTGAAATGTACTGTATTTCCTACTTTATCGTATTCCCCAATGTACGTACGAGTTTCTGTAGTGAGTGAGTCTATTCCCATCTCATCCTATTCTATCCGTCCTCATTTTCCCAATCCATTCCTTAATCTGCAAACGTGGGCAGCGGATCCGGACGCATCAACATTTGTCATTCTGGACTGATGTTGGCATCAATCGCGGATGTGTACGGACGATAGTATGCGCTTACCACCAGGTGGACTGTATGCTGGTCGGCCGCCTTTTTTCTAAAAAAAAGCCTTTTGCTTTTAATACTGGATTTTGTTTTAATACTTGATTCTAGTTTTTAAACATATGAGAACATTGTTCAATATTAGTCTGTAATGTCCCACTGCAGGGCCCAGGCCTCCCCTTGGAACCATGACGGGGATTATTTAGGTTACAAAGCGGGAAATAGTTGGAAGTTGCCCTGTGAGTGACAGACCGCACAAACTCAATTTAAACTTCGTTTCTTTTCGTGTTTCCGGGATCATTTTTAATGGACATTACCCAAAATTTTTACGAGCGGATTTTTTACTTATAAAAGTACTACTAGAGGTTCCTGTGACTGTCCGCGTAGACGCCACACTCGTTAACGTTACGAGTGTAACGTTACGTTACACTCGTACGTTACGTACGTTACGTTACGTTACATTACGTTACATTAACGTTACGTTAGTTTAGTAGCGTAGAGTATGGTTAGTTTGATTTCCGTGGGATAAAAATATCCAAAATGTTAACACGGCAGATAAGCTATAACTGTGCCAAGTGTTAAGATATACAAACTGCTGAAAGGCACATAGGTAAAAATTTAGTTTTAGAGAAAGGGCAAGTAAAAGTGGAAAGTTAATACGCGCTGATGTGTGTGGGCTCTTTAGTTATTCGTTTTCTAAATTCAGATATATATTTCTCCAAAGGTAGGCAGCGCAACTGGGGGCGTGCCAACGTTTGTCATTTTTGTTGTGCCACTGATGTCTATGAGCGACAGTATCCACTTACCATCAGGTGGACTGTACGCACGTCTGCCGCCTTCGTAAATAAAAAAGAAACCCAACTTCACTTCTCGGGTTCCCGCCAGAAAGTTATATTTCCTCTTTATGTAGATATCTCTTGTTTTTCTACTATATACTAATATTATATTTCCTTTTAGACTTACTTATTCGCTTCTCAATTTATTCCGTATAAATCAACAGTTGAATTAATTAAAGTCCGTTGAGTGGTTTCTGCGTGATGTACTTTCAGAGAGACAAACAGACAAAATATTCAAAAAATAATGTTGGGCCATGTATCGCTTGTACTTGAAACGGCAATGATACGATTTTGTTACACCTATTATATAGATAGCTATAGATATAGATCTAAGTATTTGTTATTTAATAAACCTTTGATATAAGGATATAATAATTAACAAACAATTTAAGTCACCAACATAACATTTTAGGGGAAGAGTGCAGTCTGCATTCCCACAGCCGCTGGACGCACTCGACTGGCCGCGTTACCCCTCTCTCACAGAAAACTACCTTGAAATGTACTGCATTTCCTACTTTATCGTATTTCCCCAATGTATGTACGTATTTCGGTAGTGAGTGAGATATGCAAGAGCCCATTCCCATTCCATCCTATCCTATCCCTCCCCTTTTACCCAATCTGTTTCTTAATCCGCAAAGGTAGGCAGCGCATCCGGTGGCGTGCCAACGTTTGTCATCCTGGACTAATGTTGGCATGTATCGCGGATGTCCATGGCCTACAGTATCCACTTACCATTAGGTGCACGTATGATCGTCTGTCGCCTTTTTCTATAAAATAATAATAATAATAGCCAATAGAAAATGGGCCATATCTGCCACAGGATTGACAACCAATTGGACGAGTACTTGAAAGAAGGGTGCAGAGTGGGATGCCATCCGAAGAACTTTTACAAGACCGATGACTTGTAAAACTTTTCCAACGGCTGGGTGAATACAGCGGACTAGTTTTATCACCGAATCTAAACTAAATAAAACAATTTTCATCTGCATATTTGATACTAACTCATATCGTATGTAATATATATTATATACACGCAATTTTGCAACTTGTTTTTATACCCAAAGTACAAAAATCTATAAATTTATAAGTCGTAGGCAAATATCAATATAGTTACTAAAATAATTTCATTAAGTAAGTAAAGGGTTTTTCATTAAGAGCGCTCGAACTTTGAAATGAAATAAAACAAGCTGTCTAAGCGATATTGCCACAATTGTTTTTTTATTTTAAAGTAAATTTAATGACATTATGTTTGGAATATAATTTCGGCCAAATGGCCGCCGCGGCTCTGTTGTAGGTGGCGTATCCTGGTGGACCAATTTTGAACGAGTTCTTCGCATAAATGGGGCCCAATTTCATGAAGAACGCGAGTTATGTTGGTCTTCAGGGCGGCAATCCCCTGTGGTTTGTCTGCATAGTCCAGAGATTTTACGTAGCCCCACAGAAAATAGTCGAGCGGCGTTAAGTCACACGATCTCGGTGGCCAGGAGATGTCGCCACCACGCGAGATGACGAAGCCCTCGAACTTCTCATCCAATAAATTCAATGTTTCCCGTGCAGTATGGCAAGTGGCGCCGTCCTGTTGGAACCACATGTTTATAAGATCCAAACCATCCATCCTAGGCCACAAAAAAGATGTTATCATCGTCCGATATCGGTCGCCATTGACAGTGAGCGCGGCTCCTTGCGCATCTTCGAAGAAATAAGGGCCGATGATACCGCCGGACCAAAATCCACACCAAACAGTGACTTTTTCGGAGTGTAGAGGCACCTGATGAATCTCCCGTGGATTTTCGTCGCTCCAAATCCGGCAATTTTGCTTGTTTACGAAGCCACTTAACCAGAAATGAGCCTCATCACTGAAGATGATTTTTTTCCCAAAAGCAGGGTCTGCCGCCAAATACTCTAAAGCCCAATCAGCGAACACACGACGCTGTCTGTGGTCGTTGGGCTTTAGTTCTTGAGTTAATTGAACTTTGTATGGATGAAGGCCCAAGTCTCTACGCATAATCCGCCAAGTTGATGTCGCAGAAAGACCAAGCTCTTGCGCACGACGCGGAATGGACTGTCTGGGGTTTTCTCGCACACTGTCCCGAACGGCAACAATATTCTATAACGATCTTGCGTTTCTTTGACGTACAGGCACTGCTTCATCGGCTACCGACCCGGTTGTCTCAAATTTATGGATTAAACGACGGATTGTGGACTCTGCAGGACGGCCACGAATACCATAAATTGGACGCAGCGCACGGAACGTTAGGCGAACAGAGCACTGATTTTGATAATAAATTTTAACAATTTCAACGCGTTGTTGAATTGTGTAGCGTTCCATGATTAAATGTCAAGACTAAATAAGTATTTCTGTCAAATTTGACAGCTGTAGCTTCACCAAGATGGCCGCAATACAATGTCAAAGTTCGAGCGCCCCTATTGAAAAACCCTTTATATCTACTATAATGTAATAATAATTGATTAATATATTTGCTCCGATTCTAAAGCATGGTTTCCGAACGGAAAAAAAATCATTATAGTCGGAATGTCTAAATATTTACGATATTTCGCAATATCTTAAATATTCCAACCTTTAAACGGGGATAAAAAACAAAAAATTCAATTTCACGATGTCTAATAATAAAAAATAGTTTACGCAAAATCACTAAAGCCATTTTTTCCCAAAAGAGCGAAAATTCTGAAATCTCGAAAGTATTCTGAAATTATCGACTTATTTTTTTCCACTAATTGCCCATCCATACTATTCTTTCAGGTGATGTGAAAACTCAATGAAAACTGTTGTTGCTAAAAGCCAAAATAACGTATCAGCATCCCTATTCTGATACCAAATTTTCGTTTGTTCTATGTAATTAGGAAAAGGAGCAGAGATATATTATGCAAACTTTTATAGTTGTCGTACAATGTAGGTTTTGTATTCTTGTATTTTTTTATTTTATTTAAAAAAGAGCCAACGTGTACAATAAATACATCCATGGTAAATATGTGATATGAATATTATTTTGGATTTGTACATAGCGTACTAACTCAGGCTAACTCAACATGTCTACAAATCTTTTTTACCCATTAAAAAAATTGAACAAAATAAGACAATGAATATAACACGTAAGTGGTGGCAATTTAACACGATATATTTTAAGAAAGAATAAAAAAAAATAGTACTCATGCTATAATTGTATTGTTGGTAAAAATGCAAATTATCATCTCCTTAAAGATATTTATATCTACTACTTTCGAAATTCAGTTATACGATTCTAACATTCTATTCAATCGCGCCGATAATCCACGGTTTGTTCTAATACAAAATTTAGTTTAAATAAATTATGTTTCCTGTAAGCCGCTGGACGCGCTCGACTAGCCACGTTACCCCTCTCTCACAGAAGATTACCTTGATTTATCTTATTTCTCTATTGTACGGTACGTGTTTCGGTAGTGAGTGAGATGTGCCAGAGCCCATTCCCATCCTATCCCTCCTCATTTTCCCAAATGCATTCCTACATCTCCAAAGGTAGGCAGCGCATCCGAGGACGTGCCAACGTTTGTCATTTTGGACTACTGTTGGCATGTATCGTGACAGTATCCACTTACTATCAGGCGGACTGTATGCTCGTCTGTCGCCTTCGTCCATAACATAAATATATGATACTTTGCTGAGTATATATACAGAGCTACAAATAAACTACCATATCGTATGTCTGTGTCTCTCCACTGTTGGATAAGACTCAGCACTACAAACGACCTTCCGTTCTTCTCATCCATCGACTACCGGCCAACTTCTTCAAGTCGTCGGTCCATTCTGCGCTTCCCGGTAGGTACGTGGTACTTAAGGACTTATGTATCCATTGATTGTTGATCCTACGGCAATTATAAAAAAGAAAAACCAGAACTATGTCTCTATGCCATGATCTAACAGACTAAGAAAATTCGAGTTATCAATGATTTAAATTGATAATAACATTTTACTGTATCCTGTAGTAATACGCAATTCCAGGTCAAGGAAAACATATAATTAAAGATATTTTTCTTACATTATAACTATGAAAGTAAAAATAAATTGATTACGTTCCAGAATAAAGATGCCAAATGGTTGATTTACTGACAAGCGAAAAGCGAAAGACGTTTTACTTATAGGAAAATTCGTAACGATTTGCAACGAGCTCAGAGAAGCAGTTTCTGTACATTCTGCCCAGTCATGGACACTGCTTTAATGACTTTGCTGTTTTGGTAAATAGAGGATGAATTTAAACTATGTGAACACTCCGTAAATTAGTACTCTGTAATCTGTAACTTACGTGGTGGTTAATTTTACCCCTGTATAAACTGGCTGGCATCGTAGATTATTTTATATAACTGGAGCTCAGGTAGATTTTTTAAGAACATCTCTATAATTCTTTTGAGAAAATAAATTGAATTCAGTTATCGAATTTAAGCTAATGAGCCATTATATAAAAGGCCACAAATAGAAATATAATAAAATATAAAAAGGCCAAAACCAATTTCTTTAAATATTAATTTATTATATTGCTTGTTTATTATTTATGTTATTGTTTCGGAGACAATAGAAAAACATTTTCGGAAGAGGCGGTTCAAGTTAAGGGTTAATACAATTTCGGGTAGTTTAGTGAACTTGCATTATACAACAAATACTAAATTGGTCTTAGTTTCCCATGAACAAAGTCAATACCATAACTTCCTATATGAATACTTATTTGCATGCTTGAGCGTAAATCGCTTCCGGTTCGTTTAAGTTTCCACCGGAAGTCGGTTGTTTAAAGTTTCCAACACGCCAGCATTCAGCGAAACACTTTAGGCAATATCAGTAGAGATTCAGATCTTCACATGAACACTTCAAGCCATGAAAAGTATTAAAGACAAGTTCGAAAATAATATCAATTTCGTCAAACCGTTATACGGGAAAGTTAAATTTAATAAAAAAGAGTTATCTAAAAGGAGGTTCGTTAATATTGAAGTTGACAGTACTGTGAAACTACGTGGCGATGGACTGAACATTATTAAAGGCATAAGGGAAAAATGTGATTACCAATATAATAACAAATATAATATAGTTCTACCTGGTTCTTGTAATAGTGGTTTATATGCAAATATCAATGAAAAAGATTTGGATTCCAAAATATTAGTTACCAGTCACAGATTTGTTACTAATCGCAAAGTAACTGGTAGTAAACTTAGAATGAAAGGTAATAGTGGTAAACAAAGTGAAGATATAGAAAGAAAAGAAGAGAAGAATAAAAGATATGTTGAAGTTGATGACGAATCAATTGTAGTACATAAGGTAAATACACATTAGAGTGACATTGGTTAGAATTTAATTAACAGAAAAACTGATGTGAAATTGAAAAAAGTGTTTTCTTCGAAGGTTCCAGATTCATGGCTTCGTGTATACCCAGCTCCAGCAGTTCCTGGAGAGACGCATTTGTCTGTAATTTTTAGATGTTTCTTATGCCAACTAGGATTGACAGCAGTACTTATCCTTTGGACGTTAGTGTGGGTTTTTGTCATTCATATGTTCGAAGGTATGTTGTATTTTATTTATAGAAACTAGCGACCCGCCCTCACTTCGCTTCGGTTTATTAAATTTAAAACAATCGTAATAAGATATTTTCCTGCGGTAAAATGGAGCCTATATTTTAAGTTAGACCTCTAGCAAAACATCGGTGAAAACTGCATTCAATTCCATGCAGTAGTTTTTGCGTGATGCGTGTACAAACATACAGACAGACAGACAGACAAAATTTCTAGAAACTGTTGTTTTGGCTTCTGTTGCTCTAATATTAGTTTTTTTTTTCAATATCTATAATGTACAGATATCGGCCTGTTACAATTTTATTATATGTATGTATATAGTTATGGAAGTTTACTAAAAAGTTCTATCAATGAATAACTTTGTTAACACGTCACTTAAAATAGGATTAACTAGAACTGTTTGTGTGGTAAATGTGACAATTAGACAGGCAGTTTATCGATGGTAAGTGATTTACCACCGCCAGTGGCACTCCCAGCTTTGTAGAGCGTTTAAGAAGTAATGCTATTAAAACTTCATTCCTACGTGTATAACATATCAGCATTATTAACAACTTTAAAAATATTGATCCTGTATATTAATTTCTTCATTTAACTTTTTAACTCTGTATCTTTAACTTTTTAAACGATCATCTTATAATGTTTTACTTCTCAGCACCATACGAAACAGAAATTTCACTGGACTTCGAAAACAGACAGAATGAAGCTGTAATTGAACTAGCGACGGAATTGCGCCAGGTGAGACTCCATTAAACTTCATAATTACTAAAGATTTCAGTTCATCATAACTTTACAAGTTGCTAAAGCAGAAAATAGCGTTTTGATGGTGTTTTAAAAACGGTACAACTCGAATGAGTTCTCTGTCTGAAATTTGAGTATCTCAAAATGTACCTAGTCACCCTATGTTGTGGTACACAATATGAAGTTACAGAAACAAAAGAAGAGAAGAATAAATATATTTTATACCGCGAACCCGTAGGCTGTGGAACGAACTGCCTCAAGAGGTCTTTCCATTAAGCTACGATATGGGGTTCTTCAAGAGAGCTGTGAATAGGACTTTGCAAGGTCGGCGGCGCGCCCGCATACCCCCTGGTGTTGCAGGCGTCCATGGGCGGCGGTAACACTTACCATCACGTGGGACCGCTTGCTCGTCCGCCCACTAATCTATAAAAAAAAAAAATCGAAAAATCCTCCAACTGGATTGTTACTATATTTAACAGTAACATTATTAACGCATTAAACGTTAATGATGACTATAAATCAAATTTCTAGACGATGTGTTCTAACAGGCCACTCGGAAAGTTTTGCAACAATAGATTTTTGACTATGGAACACTGGCTCATTTTAATAGTATTAAATATTACGACTATCCATAAGAAAAAAACAATCCAAATTTAAATTTCCCTCTGTATTCTTTCACGAACCAAATTAAAGTACGTGCTGGTGTACATAGATTGAAAATTGATGATACTGGCTGATTGGGGAAAGCGGAAAATTAATAAATTGAACATTCAATATTTGAGAGAGAAAGTGAAAAAATAACTATAGTTTGTACCTTTTTAGAGGTTGGTACACAAATGCCCAAAAAAGTTCAAAAATTTTCTTTCATTTATATACCATATCGCTTTATTAATAGCTTTATCGATCGATGGCTCCTCTCACGACGAAAAGCTGTTTATTAATTTCAATAAACAATTTTGTATGTTAATCTTACTGCTCTATGAAATATAAAGGGAAGTTTGAAACTCTTTAATATGTATGTTGTTTAACACAAGTAGTTGTAGAATGAAAGATTTATGAATATAAACAATACTCAGCCACACGCACATCAATTAAACAAGGAACCGTAGAATGTTTACAATTTTTATTACAAGTGGGTAACTCCGAACGCGGACAAAGGCGACACTTTCGAGGCGACGACTGTTTAGTGCGCAGGCGCGGCGTCCCGTTATGTTGCGCGGTTGCATTGTCCGCGCCCGCGCCGTACTCCGTCAAAACATTATCGGATCAAGTCGCGCCACATGTGTAATGAAAATAAAATAAAATTTTAATAACATTGAAAATTGCGTTGGCATTCCGTAAACATGTGCAGAATGTTTGCACTGATTGTGGCTAAACTATCAGTTTAGCAATTAACAAAGGTTGTAGAAATAATCCCAGCAGGAATGTGTATCTGCATGATTGCGAGACCTTTTTACAAGGTACAAAGATTTTTCAAAGGGTCAGGGATGAGTAACGGCACGTGTACGGGGTGGCATGGTAATAAAATTACTTCCGGTGTGACTGTTGTCAACTTTTCCTTTAGAGAAAGCAAAGTATTTTTATAAAAAATACTGTTTAGTATTTTTTTATAGAAAGAACGTGGCAAACGGGCATATTGTCCACCTGTTGGTAAGTAGATACTTTAGTCCAGAACAACAAAATTTGGTACGCCTCCGAATACGCCGCCTACCTTTGTTGATGTAAGAATGGATTTGGAGAAATTGTTGGGGAAATGGGAAGGGATAGGATGGGACGATATGGGAATGGGCTCTCGCATATCTCACTCGCTACCGAAACACGTACGTACATACGAATTTGATAAAATTGGAAATAGAGAGAATTTCATGGGAGAGAAGGGTAACGAGGCCAGTTGAATGCGCCCCTCCAAAACGTAATTTAAATGAGCAGCAAAAGATACCAAATGGGCAGCAAATCATGACCAGCGAAACAAACTATTTTTACTATAAATAACTGAAATAAACAATTTTTAATTACTAAGAACGTCAACACGAAGTCGACGCGAGCTTCGCTTCGGGGAACTCCTTTATCTTTATTGTCGTCAGAGAACCAAAACTAAAACTTTCAGTATTTCTCCTGTTCATTTAGTTATCTCCCAATTACTATAGGTGTACTAGAGGACTCATTTAATTATCTCCCAAGTACTAGAGGACTCATTTAATTATCTCCCAAGTACTATAGGTGTACTAGAGGACTCATTTAATTATCTCCCAAGTACTATAGGTGTACTAGAAGACTCATTTAATTATCTCCCAAGTACTATAGATGTACTAGAGGACTCATTTAATTATCTCCCAAGTACTATAGGTGTACTAGAAGACTCATTTAATTATCTCCCAAGTACTATAGGTGTACTAGAGGACTCATTTAATTATCTGCTAAGTACTATAGGTTTACTAGAGGGCTCATTTAATTATCTCCCAAGTACAATAGGTGTACTAGAGAACTCATTTAATTATCTCCCAAGTACTATAGGTGTACTAGAGGACTCATTTAATTATCTCCCAAGTACTAAGGTGTACTAGAGGACTCATTTAATTATCTCCCAAGTACTATAGGTGTACTAGAGGACTCATTTAATTATCTCCCAAGTACTATAGGTGTACTAGAGGACTCATTTAATTATCTCCCAAGTACTATAGGTGTACTAGAGGACTCATTTAATTATCTCCCAAGTACTATAGGTGTACTAGAGGACTCATTTAATTATCTCCCAAGTACTATAGGTGTACTAGAGGACTCATTTAATTATCTCCCAAGTACTATAGGTGTACTAGAGGACTTATTTAATTATCTCCCAAGTACTATAGGTGTACTAGAGGACTCATTTAATTATCTCCCAAGTACTATAGGTGTACTAGAGGACTCATTTAATTATCTCCCAAGTACTATAGGTGTACTAGAGGACTCATTTAATTATCTCCCAAGTACTATAGGTGTACTAGAGGACTCATTTAATTATCTCCCAAGTACTATAGGTGTACTAGAGGACTCATTTAATTATCTCCCAAGTACTATAGGTGTACTAGAGGACTTATGTTTTTATACGATTTTTTTTATGTTTTTTAGAGCACGCTACTCGTTCACTTCGCTGCACAATTGAAATATGTTTTGGCGCCCACCTCGCACTAACTTTATTTACTAAAACGTTGTACGGAATTTAATCACGAAACGATTATCCAGTTTAGACATTTTAAAGATTCTGCGACTTCCTATTATTCTAAGAGTCGAGGAATCAAAACTAACGATGGTTGAGCTCTACACGAATTAGCAGGATAAATGTCAATTACAATGACGTATAATTTGTTTTTTTTAGACATTTAGAAATATTTAGGTTATATCCGTATTATTATAACAATACAATTCTATTAGTAATATATCTTTAGTAAATAAGGGTTTCTTTTTATTACATATAAAATTTTAAAAAAGTATTTACGAAAAATACGTAACATTACATATCAAAATAACTGGAAACTAAGAGCAAGATTCATAGTTTCAAAGTTCGATAGCGCTGTGTATAACGAAGACATTATATAACATTAAATATAACGCAGTAGGTAAAAACAATAATGTTTTTTTTTCTGAAACATGATTTCGGCTTACCTAATATATATAGCCCAGAAATACCCAATAAAAAAAAACCGGGAATAAAAATTGCGCCATCAAATCAAAAGGATAACCTTTTGTAAGATATGCTGATTACAGCCATTTTCTCTGACATCGGGGAACAGCGGAGAGAAAAAGTGTGTTACGACGATCGCACTTCTCATGAGAATGAAATTTGAATATTCACCTGAGAATATCTTCAGTAGTATAAATAATGTATACGAAGATCGAGTACGTCTATATACAAAGAAAATTATAAAGCTGTACGACAGTATTTTTAAAGCAATTTTCAAATTATAAAGCTGTAAGTATGTTCAAAGGCATCTTAAGCATCGACATGGGAGTATGTATTCTTAAATCGATGCAACCCTTGTGAATTGAATCGTTTATTGTTCAAAGGGGTTAATGACCATTTTTTCTAAAATATACTGTTTTCTTCATTTGCTATCCTGGTTAGACTGGTAAATTATATTTTTTTAAAACAAAAGCTAACTTCTTATGAAAAACTATTATTTGTCAATACATCTAGTAAATAATATTATAAATAATTATATCTATATAATTCGTATATAAGTGACTTATGGTTTTATGCAATGTGTGTTTCAATTTTCTCATTTATACACTGTTTTTTAGTGTATAAAGGGGCCAATTCCGGAAAACCTAAAAGCCAATATTTTTATTCTCCGAGAGTTCAAAATAACTTTTAACACTTAGACATATTAAGAAATATCCAACAAAGCGGAAGACAGACACAAGGTAATAATGTATTACTATACTGCTTGAGAAGGTACCTTAGGTGTTTGTAATCTTATAGTAAAACTGTGACGATGAGCTTGTTGAAGAACTCAAGCAAGCAGCTGTCCCACGATACCTTTAAGTTCCCTGCCACCACAATAACAATGGATTTAGAATTTCTTGTTAACCGCTAAAATAGGCAAAAAAGAGAGAGTCAAAGAGTCCTATCATCCAAATTTATTAAATGTTTTAAATGAACGCACATTATGACAAATCACTTATAAGTGATTGTCAGACATTTTTCAACCCACCCTGAATTTGACCATAATTTTAACCACAAGTACCCTGTGAAATAATTAAACCACGATTAAAATAAACAGCAACAGAACCGTGCAAAGCCACATCCTATCTCTAGTTCAGTAATGCACCGAGTATTTTCCCGCGGGAGACGGAGATCGGTTATTCAATAACCTATTTTGGAATAAAGTACTATAAATAAAGTTGTAAGAATATTTTTCATTACTTATCAAAAATAATTCCAGTTGACTTCCTTCCAGATAGATTAGGAGTGATGAAATAGATTCACAGACAAGATACTAACCGGGAAATGTATTTTTTGTTGTCGTTCGCTGGCAAATGTGAAAGCGTCTAATGTCGCGTGAATACTAGAGCAGTCACTTGTAACAGAATATCGAGACTCACGTAATGACCAAACGAGAGTTCAAACAAATACAGATACTATTACAGCTCAATATATGTATGTACGAGTTTCAATATATGAAATGATATTTATTTCATATAAGGAAGACAGCAGACGAGCGTAATCCCTTCTGGCAGTGGATACTGTCGCCCATGGACACTTGCAATACATGCCAACATCAGTCCAGAATGACAAATGTTGTCACGCCCCCGGTTGCGCTGTCTACCTTTTGAGATTTAGAAATGGATTTGGGGAAAGGTTTGGGAAGATGGAGAGGAATAGAAAAGGTGGGATGGGAATCGGCTCTAGCAAATCTCACTCACTAACGAAAGACTTGCGTCCATACATTAGGAGAACAGGATAAAGTGGGAAATGCAGTATATTTTACGGGTAATATTCTGTGAGAGAAAGGCAGGGTAGCAGTCGAGAGCACCCAGCGGTGATGGGATTTCTGCGTGCAATAAAAATAAATATATGATAAAATCTAACCTTACTTGATAATAGCTCAGATAATCTTAACGTTACTTATACACCGCGTGTCTTAAATATTTCTCTTTGCAAACTTATTTTCAATTATATACATACAGTAAGAAAGTTATATGAAATTTAAGTTTTAATTATTATCATAAGACAGAGGGAAAATTCAATGTGTCACGCAAAATGGAAACCTACGCCATTTAAAAGTTTCACGAATAAAATTCGGGTGCTGAATCAAATTAATTATGTCCCCTACTACGGATTCCTTAACCGATGTATTTGGATAAAAACTTTGCGTATGTATTTTCCTTCTATATTTTGCCTGGACATCTGTATTTGCATAGCGATACATTATACTTACAGTTCTGTGACCTTAGGTCTGTATTCGTATAATAGACAGGTATAATAATGAAACGTAACACATCAAATAATATATGTTACACTCGTAACAACAGTGCTACATTTAAACAACAGTTTTTAATTTCCATCAAGTTTTCATAAAACAACAGCTATTATGTAACTAAATTATTTTCGATACTTATGTGGTTCAATATGCATTCAATAAGACGTCACAAAAGCGCATCCAAATTCACCGAGTAAACCGTAATCGGCCCTTTTTTCGTTCACTGCTGGAAATGGACCTCCTGTATTATGTATGTATGGTAGCGGCTTTGTTAACCCTTAGTCGCCTTTTATGACACCCACGGGAAGTGATGGGATGGGATGGGATTCTAAAACTAGCCGACACCGTGTGGCCGGTTTTAGAATTCTTTTAGTGATTCTCTTTAGTTGATTACAAAGAAAAAAATATATTTAAATGTAGATTAGAGAATCTATTTTTAAATCTGTTCAAAACTTTGAAAATAGAAATACTGAGTGGTGACGTTACATCAAAGCGTGACAGAATTCGAGTTGCAGTTAGTTCGTCATACTACGAGTATGCGCCGCGTAGACTTGTTTTTTTTTAAATTTATTTATATACCAGTGAGACAATATATGATATTCTATGCACTTAGTGCAATCGTAGTTCACTGATGTGTTTGTCAATTGTCAAAAGTCAAGTCTGGGGTATTAGTTAGTTCAGCCTCGCTTAGGTAAAGGAATTCGCCTTATAGGCCTTATTCATTCGTTAGTTCATTTGCGTCAGTACAATCAGTACTTCAGTAGACATCAATGATTCGTTTGGGTCGTTGATCGCAATGCTTTAGTAGTTCTCAGATTCGTCTAGTTCGATTGTATTGAGATCGAAATTTCAATTACGGAACGTATACTTCATGCCGTTCGTTGTATTCAGTATAGTGGTTTCGTTTGTCAGAATGTAATAAATTATTATTAGTTCGCAAACTATTAAGATTTGAAATTATTAAAAATCATTTTATTTACATTTATTCGCTTAGTTTCGCGGGAAGTCGCATATATCAGATATCAATTGGTGTATTTCGGTATAATTTCATTTTTGCGAATAGCCAACTTTTATCCATATCTTTAAATATCGTTCCAACCTTTTTTATTTCAAAAATATGACGTGTGCCTATAAAAATAACGTTGTTCTCTGTTTGTGTCAGTTTGAAAGAAAAAACTCGACGTTTTCGTATTTCATGTAACAATGGTAAGAGTTTATAATACAATGCGTCATTATTATATATCTATGTGTATATACATATATAATATATTTACATCCACACCACAATACTGTTAAATGAATACCCAAGCAATTTGCAAGCCGTATTCGGTATTCATAAAATACTTGGGCGTTCCGTCTTAATAACTCCTTCCAAATACGGGTGAGATTCACCCACCCCACGTTATTATTGAAGAGACTTCAGAGGTCGAGTGGGAGAAAATGAGAATATGAGATGGAATTGTTTTGGAGAACTCTTCACTTTGAGTTCTAAGGCAATGAAAACGGCAAATCGTCAAATTTGTCATGTCCAGCTAATTTCCATGGCAATTTTATTGTTTACCAGGTACTTTTACGCAGCTTCGTTCGTATGAAATTATTGTAATAACATTTTTTCAGAGACATTTGTGTAGTAGTAGAGAAATCTAGACTTAGCGCTGATTCAGACCAAGCGAAGCGCAGCACAGCGCAGTGCATTGAAGCGTATTTCGTAATACAAGTATAATGATGAACATTATCTTTGTGCATAGAAGAGGATCCGGGCGAATGTTTCTCGGCCGCTGGCTCGCTTCGTGGTGCTTTCCGACCGCGCGCCGCCATCTTGTCAGTCTACGAGTTATGGTACTCAAAATCTTTTTTCTTTATTTAATGTTGTTTATTTTTAAAAGGTAAAATTTTAAAGAGTAATCTACATATGAATGCATCTGGTAACCAATTGATTGGGATGACATGCCTGAAGATCGCACGGATGCATACTGATGTATCCTCAAACACCCAAGTGGCTCCTTTCGTACTCCGCGCTTTCTTCCGCTTAGACTTGTCACGCTAGAATGCACGAGGATGACTCACATTATCTCTACACACTAAATTTCACTTTCTCTCTTCTTCAGTCATCTTTTTTCATGTTGCTTTCCTGCTCATCTTTATATTTTAAATTTCCTGTTCTGCGGAAAATTATCTATATCCACGTTAAAACTCCAGTTTTTTTTTTCCTTTATAGGATAATATCTTAGAGGAAAAAATTATAAGAAAATTGCTAAATGGAAAATAGAAACAAAATCTACGGCGGCCACCACCGGCGAACTTCTTCAAGTCGCCAGTTCATCTGACCGGAGGGTGTCCCACACTCCACTTCCGGTAGGCACGTGGGGCCTCCCTCAATATTAGCAAAAACATAAAAAATGTTTATAAATAATGATTATAAATATTGTTACAGTAACTTAAGTACTTAATACTTCAACTCTGTACGAAAACTCTTTTTTTTTCTTATTTTTAAGGAACTTTTATGCCTTGGCACATGTCAGTTCCATCGTACCCTAAACTTACATTCTACAACATTAATGTAGGTACCAGTATGTCAGCCCTAGTGAGGGCTCACGAATCTGCACAAACTAAATGCTGCTCGTGAATTAGGTTCTAGTATCTAGTATCTTAGGAACATACAAACATCATTCCTGTTCAGATCGAGAGCCCTCACTAAGGCCTCCCGTTCCTGTTGATTCCGGACACACTCCACCAATAAATGTTGAACATCTTCAACGATTCCACATACATCGCAATTTGGAGAGCTAGTCTTTTTCATGAGGTATCCAAACTTATTGAGTGGCATGAGTCCAGAACGCATCCAGAATGCTAAGACCGTGTATCTTATATTTAACTTGGTTTCAGAAAACCAAGGTATATGAGGAGACTCACACTGAATGGTTTTATACCATATGCCCTTTTCTCGGGATTTTCATCAAAAACGAAAACTCTTAACAACTATTAAGGATATTAAATGGTGTAAGATTAGAGTGAATTCGTCGTGCATGTATGTACCTATGTACATCTATATAGCTATATGTGAATATATATCGATTTATACGCTTAAGCTTTTATGGCAATATATCAAAGTCAAACAGTAAACAGAGCGAGGCAAAGAAATTAGTAATATAATTTATTTACTTGACTTCTGTGCATTTATTGGTACGGTATCATGAAATGTAAAGTAAATTGGTATACCTACGCTGCAATCCCACAGTCGCTGGGCGCACTCGAACGGCCAAATTACCCTCTCCCACAGAACGCTACCATGAAATGTACTGCATTTCTTACTTTTATCCTATTCCCCCAATGCACACATCCCGGCCGAAAGTAATACACATCGTCTATGATCGGCTAGCTTCGGTTTTGAAGAACGTTGTCTCTGTCGTTTGCTGATATGTCGCTGACTGACCGATTTTAAGGGCTTAATGCCTTAAGTCCGCCTCTGTACAATATAGTATAAAAAGAGTACATAAATAAATAAAGAACTCAATTACGCGACAAAGCAAAAGTTCGTTTTATGTATTTAATTAACTAGTGTCGTCTACTGTCTATACTGTCGTATCGTAGTCAAAATAAGTCATAGTAAATATAAAGATAGAGTCAAGAGTCCACACTATCTGCACATTTGTTAGTCTATTTTGTAGCCTGGCCATGTTCCAGAGTAAGTTGCCAGGAACAATAGTAGTATCGTAATTTAAACTGCTTGCATGAAATTCGAAAATTCGTGAATATTGCACAGGTCTCGACCTCTTTTTGTATTTATAGAGTATATGAGGATGACATGTTGGAGACGGCGGTCTTCTTTTTTCTGACTTTCCTTTATTCCGTTAACTTTTTCATTTTTTTACATAAGTTCCGTGTCATTACAGTGTAACCTACGAATGATACAGGTATCATTCGTACTTTACACTGTAATAACATTTTTCATAAAATATGTCATATACAGACACTACTTTGTTACGATTTTATAAGAATAATTAATTATGTCAGTCGTGTCAACGTTCCAATTAACATTCGTCAGCCTGGATTGCAAGGATTCTCAGTTTATGGAATCTGAAATGGAATGTAGAACAGGAAATGTACTCGGGTTGTTATTAAGCGATCCAGTTGATTGAACTGAGGTTAGAGGTTGGACGTTGACAGCATAACTAAGATGGCTCAAATACATTTAAGATTTAAGATTGGGGAATGTAATAGTGTCGTAGAACCGCTCCAGTAACTTGCGGTGGAGATGTTGATCCAACAAATTGCTGGTCCATTTCGTTGTAACATGAGTCGAACATTTTAAAATGCCATAAGTCAAAATGTAGAGTTATCTGGTAAGATTATCAAACTTCAAATTTCGTTTTTCCAGTAGGTACTGTGTTTACATTGAAACATAGTTTTTTTGAGAGGGAGAGTGCACGCTGAAATCCAACAGCCGCTGGGCGGCCACTTACCCCTCTCTCACAAAAGGCTACCATATCTCCAAAGGCAAGCAACACATACGGTGGCGTGTCAACGTTTGTCATTTTGGACTGATGTTGGCATGTATCGCGGATGTCTATGGGCGACAGTATCCACTTACCATCAGGTGGACTGTATGCTCGTCTGCCGCCTTCATGCATAAAAAAAAATAGTGTTACATCTGATTTTTAAGATAAAAAAAATATAAACATTTCCTTAAGTTTTAGGATATCACTAATCTCAATATCAGATACCTAAATTAGAATTGATAATAGATTACTTTTCGCCGATAATGTCATTGGTTAGAATTGCCTTTAAATCTCATTATTAAAGCTTCTTATACTTCTTAATTCTTAATACCTACTTCACTGACCAGATACGACAAATATAGTCACTCGCCATCTATCCATCTATTGATAGATGGCAGAATATTTTTCGACAAATAATAAACCCCGCAAATTAAAATACCCCGCAAAAGAATGTCAACTAATTTGTGGAGAGCCGATATATACAGTAAGTCCGTGGTAAGCTATTTACATGCGGTAAATAATTATGCAGTCTGTAATTCAGTTTAATGGAGATAGAGGTAGGTACATATACCTCGAATAATGTATGTCCATAAATGTGTCATGATTTGCATACATTCCGAACAGTTATAAAGTTATTACCATATGAGTGTTAACATGTACTTTCAACCATAGATTTAGAATTGTTTGCTAACCGCAGAGATCAACAAGGCAAGTGAACAAATTCGGTGCTGCGACTGGCGACACCTTGTGCCCGATGACTTATAATAGCAAAATTATATGACATCAACAGCAATTTTCAAATGCTATTTATAAGAAATACCGAAATACTATTTATAAGATCAAAGGTCTTCACAACCCACACAGCTGAACAGAAAACTCGCCGAGCGTGACAATCGAGTTAGATATAGCCTAGCTACTCCACATGAGAGCGAATCTCGTGATTTTTCACTAGGGAACTGAACTAATGGATCGGAAGCGCCCTGACATGCCCCGAGAAGCCACGGAACGTTCTGGAACACTGTAATAAATGCTCATCGCTTCTTTACGCGTCCGTGACGGCAAATATGTCCTACTAAAACAATGTTATATGTCCGCCATTTAATTCAATTTTAGATAAAGATTGTTATATTTTCTAATTTACGAAATCGTGTTTTTTTGTTGCGACTTTCACTGGCGTGTTTATTCCGGTAGGTTTTAGGGTACCTTTTATCCCTTCACGATAAAGGGTACTCTATAAGTTTATTTCCCTGTGGACCCACTGCATTATTTTAATCGCCTTTATAAGTCTATATATACCTGTATGATTTAAATTGTCTTTAAAAGACGGTTAAACATATACAGGATTATACAAACTTTTACTGAAGCCTAAAACCATGGATTATGTTTATAATTCTGTTCATGTCCAGTTGGAATTCAGGTTCCAACGAGCGAAGCCACAAGTAAATGCCAGTTACAATAACTCGAATGATTCTAAGGAAAAAAATATCTATTTTTTACTCGCTTAACAAAATGAAAGGGACTGGACGTAAACCTTTGTAACCTTCAATGCTTTGTTAAGTAAACAACATCAAAAATACTTCCAAACTCTATTTGTCCCTAAATCAGTATATATCCTTTACTAACAAGGAGATTTATAAAATCGACACCCATACCTAAATCTCCAAACTTCACTTTTTTATCTAACGAAATAATAAAAGATTTTTTCCATACATCAAGAATTGTTTTTGGTAGAGTATGGATGCACGCTGCAATTCCACAGCCATTGGGCCACGTTACCGCGCACTCAAAGAACCCTACCGTAAAATATTCCTCCATTCTATGTACGTGTTTAAAATGTTAGTGAGATATGCCAGAGCCCATTCCCATCTCATCCTATTCTATCCCTCCCGATTTAGCCAACCCTTTCTCCAAATTCATTCATAAGTCTCCAAAGGTTGCCAGCATTTGTCATTCTAGAGTGATGTCCAAGGACGACAGTACCCACCTACCATCAGGTCCTATGAACTGTCTGTTCATCTCCTGCTTTATTTCCATGAAAAAAAATATTTTTTGAAGATTCTTATCTATTTATCAGTATCGAACCATTTATTTAACAAAATATCGAGTTTACCTCCTAATAATTTATCCAGTATTATAGTAATTCTTTGTTTAATTTGTTCAAAATTATCCATCAAACGGTTTCACAAATGAATACATAATATTTTTCACCTTAATACAGTAATCTTTGAATCCTGGCGAAATGACTACGTCACTTTGATTAATGGACGCACCAGCGTGAATTATTACAGCAAATACTAAAATGGAATTTCCTGTAACGTAATAACGGTTGTCACTGGTGGCATAATACGTTTATGCCTTGGTTTGTTTTATTCACAAATAGAATTTGTACGCAGCTTTGCTCCTAACAAAACTCTTATTAAAACTATAATACATCTCAGATAAGATTTTAAACTTTTGTTATCATGGTTGAACATAATAATTGTTATGTAAACGGGTTACTCACGATTTAGTATTTATTTATTATAGCGGATATATTGGTCTAGTTACATGAGCGGTGGTCGCGGCGAGACTGCGCAGGCGGTGTTGTTGCTATTGACAGACAAATCTGTCTACCCTCCCTCGTGTTAGTTTTTGTTTTCGTTTTTGTGTTCGTTCATGTAACTGGGCCAACATATAGGCCCAGTAAATACTAAATCGCGAGTAATCCGTTTACATAAAAAATATTTAATCTCAAATGAATAAAAATAAAAGTCAAAAATGTACTAAAGCATTATTAAATATTTGGAAAGTTAATGTGAATATCAGTTCGTTATCAGTCCATAATATCCCACTGCTGAGCACGAGCCTCCTGTAGTCAATCACTGGAGCATTCCAGGCCATAATCCACCACGTAGGCGCAGCTGGATCAGTGGATACATATGTCGGAAATATTTTTTTAGTTCTCGAGCAAGCTTACACTGTTTTACTTCCCCGTCGAGTCAGTGATAACTGAAAAATGTGTACTTAAGTAGAAACCTCACTGATGGTACGATACGGATTTTTGTCGCCTAGCGTATCTATGTATGTCATCTGTATCTTTATTTCTTACCTACCGCGAATAGCGACAATGGAATGACTAAAGGTTTAAAAAAAGCATATGACATAGTCCTTGACCATAGTTTCCAGAATTAAAGAATACTGCCAATTATGCCAACCTTCCGTATGACATATTTGTAGCTTACGATCTCGTGGATAAGCTTGTTTAGTTTTATCTTCGATTTTGTAGGCACTTTTTATAATACCGCAATTAGTACAGATAAAAACTTCGAATTGGTGCAGATAATTTGAATTTGTCATAAATGTAGTACTGAACATTTAATCAACTGTACAACAAAATATTAAAACACAAAATATTATCTCAAAAAATATTAAACATCAACATGTTAAACATCAACATATTAAACATCAACATATTAAACATCAACATATTAAACATCAACATGTTAAACATCAACATATTAAACATCAACATATTAAACATCAACATGTTAAACATCAACATATTAAACATCAACATATTAAACATCAACATATTAAACATCAACATATTAAACATCAACATATTAAACATCAACATATTAAACATCAACATATTAAACATCAACATATTAAACATCAACATATTAAACATCAACATATTAAACATCAACATGTTATACATCAACATGTTAAACATCAACATATTAAACATCAACATATTAAACATCAACATGTTAAACATCAACATGTTAAACATCAACATGTTAAACATCAACATGTTAAACATCAACATATTAAACATCAACATATTAAACATCAACATGTTAAACATCAACATGTTAAACATCAACATGTTAAACATCAACATGTTAAACATCAACATATTAAACATCAACATATTAAACACAAAAGTCAACAGTGCTAACGCGAAGTGCATTTAGATTTTCTGAACACAGTATACATAAAGCGTTCGCGGTTGCACAGTAAACTGATTTTTTATTTTTATATACTGGTGGGCGGACTAGCAAGCGGTCCCACGTGATGGTAAGTGTTACCGCCGCGCATGGACACCTGCAACACCAGGGGGTATGCGGGCGCGCCGCCGACCTTGCAAAATCCTATTCACAGCTCTCTTGAAGAACCCCATATCGTAGTTTAATGGAAAGACCTCATGAGGCCGTACATACCTTTGATGTTAATACAATATTAAAAAACACGGCGACATCGTGTTATGCGCGATCATGACAAATTATCATGACAAAGGCTTCAATATTGGGCAAACTACCGGTAAACTTTGAACATTCCCAAATATGTGGACTAGTGATGGGCGTAGTCGAAATGAGTGACGTAATAACAACTCAAGGCTCAAGGTACAATTGCAAGGCACAGGCCTCTTCTTGCAATTTCACACAGGGGTTTTGGGTCATAAACCACCACGCGGTAGATTGGGGAATATATTAGTATATAATATATATTAGTAAGTACTTATAATTATATATTAAATAGTATCCTAACTAATACATAAAAATGAAACGACCTCTGTGTGCGATTGTAAACATTAAGCTACGAAATCGTTTGCTTGTTTCGAATGTTTTTACGCATCGACTGATGGACATCTCGACCTGAAATTTTGCATGGACCTTCTTGGGAACCACCAGAAGAACATAGGCTCCCGTGTGATAATTAGGAAGTAAGCAAATGTCAATTATACTACGAGTATATCTCTGACAACTCATTTCTTTCATTCGTTCTAATTGACAACCGATTAGGATGAATGAAAAATTCCCTTCATTCCGTGAGTGGCAGCCAGTTGACTTCTTATTGCGCTATATTTTTTTTTTTTTTTGTACAAAGGCGGCAGACGAGCATACAGTCCACCTGATGGTAAGTGGATACTGTCGCCCATAGACATCCGCGATACATGCCAACATTAGTCCAAAATGAGAAACGTTGGCATGCCCACGGATGCGCTGCCTACCTTTGGAGATATAGGAATGGATTTGGAGAAAGGGTTGAGAAAATGGGGAGGGATAGGATGGGATTGGAATGGGCTCTGGCACATCTCACTCACTACCGAAACACGTACGTACATTGGGGAAATACGATAAAATGGGAAATGCAGTACATTTCAAGGTAGTATTCTGTGAGAGAGGGATAACGTGGCCAGTCGAGCGCGCCCAGCGGCTGTTGAATTGCAGCGTGCACTCTCACCCTATATCATGCCACACCATACCTTCAGCCAGTATATATCCAGTATCCACGCAATTATATAGAACTATATTCACATTAAGTCAACGTTCTCATGCTCTAAGTAATACTATTCCACCCAAATAATAATTACCGACCTGTGTGAAACTAATAAAATCAACAAGAGTTACAATGAACATCAATTCAAGTAGTTCCAATTACCTAGCTTCGAGCTAATTACTTAAATTGAATCTACGTGAGTTAACGCTAAAAGCCATTTTAGTTTTCTATCGTATTATACTGAGTGAATTAGAAATGGAAACTTCTAACGAGTTACTCGTGCCGAATGATTTTTCATTACCCTTTTACCTTTTTAGGTAAGAGTAATTTAAGACGCATCACTATGTGGAATTCACTTTCAAGTTCTGATTTTAGGTAAAATTTTGCGATAACGCTTCCCCGCTATGTTCTACTTTGGATAACGTATTCTCTAAGTATAATAAATGTAATTTTTAGGTTTTCAGAGTCGAACTTTTGAAAGCTCAAATTAATTACCTACAACTAAAAGTATAAATAGGCTAAGACAAAAATATTTATTATAGATATGATTTAGAATATATAATACTAAACGCGAAAGTTTAAAAAGTTAGAAGATAAAAATGTAGATTTTCTTTTTCGATGTATTTAAATAAATAATATGGAAAGCCTGGAAATTTCAATAGATTTAAGGAACAAATCACAACTTTTCAAAAGGATAATTCTTAATCTCTACCAAATATCATATTTTTTGGGCCCCGTGCCTGTATCATGCCTATGTATGTATGTCCGAGCCCTATGACATAAAATAAAATGTTTACGTATTACCTACATGCCGAAAACTGGTAATTTTCAGCTTAGAAAAAGAAACGGAAAACAATCTTTGTTTTACTTCGCAATAGCAATAACTAAAATTCAATTTTTACCTTGAATTCACTGACTATTACAATATTCTATTTTCGTAACTATATTAAAACTTTATACTATACTGTACAAAAAAGACAATATTACTGAACAAATTGATAATTTTCTTCATTCAAATCCACATGTTTTCTAACACGTATTTTTTTACCACTTTTCACGTATAAAAAACAGTTTTATTGTTACTCATTATAACTTATGGTCTAAATCACTTTTTCTACACAATAATGTAATATGTAACGAAACTCACTAAAGAAACACACATTGAGTTTATATTTACAACACTCATATCAGGTTTATTATAAACAGAGTTCTTATTTCAAATTTATATAAGGTTGTTTATCAAAAAAACAATACACTATTGGCGACTGTTCACGATGATTGATCATTATATTTCCGGTAGAATACCAAGGATTAAGTTTCGGAATATTAATGAAAATAATAATGGGAATAATTAAGAATAATTAGATTAAGTTTCGGTATGTCTATGATAATAAAATTATTTAGGAAGCGGTAAAGAATTGAGCGTCTAGCCAGCGGCGACACGGTTCGCCGCGCGCATTGACTCGCGCCAAAAGGACAGGGTCTTCAGTGGCCTACGCATAGGCGGGTGGCCTACCTGAGTAAGGGATAATTACAATACTAACCTATTTTATATTCCCTACTCACACACGCGTGTGATTATGTCTCTACTCACACTCCTGGCTTAGCGTGTTCAAACCCCCACTAATATAATTGAGTTTAAACAATTAATTACCACAAACTCGACGGTGACAGAATGATGATGAAACCCACGAGCCCAAAAATGAAAATAAATGTATACTCCACTCTGCACTGGGCCCGCGTACAGATGGTGACCCGACGTCCCCTCGTAAATCACAAAGGAAAAACAGTGCCCTGCAATGGGATATTATACATCGTTTTGTATGCCATCCTCGACACCACCATAAGGATAATAAATAATAGAAATGAAACTCGCGCACCTAACACGCTCAAGGTCGCGATAATATCCTACAGTTTCGCGACGTATCACACAAGACGTCAGTCAGGGCCGCGGCGCGGCTCCTGACGCTTTAGTATTAAGATTTAAGGAAACTAGAGTACCTAATTTAGTCTTAATTAATACCTAATTCATGTAGAATCTATCTATCTATTTATCAAATTTAAATCTAAGATACTTACTTAAACTTATACCTAAGTACCTACCGTACCTACTTATTATCTGTACCGTTTTTGTGTGCAACTTATGTAGTTTAAAAAATTAAATCAATGAAATCAAAATAAGTAATAAATCAAGTAAACCCGGCACTTAAAGCATGTAGGTATAATAAAACGGTAAACTACCGCATACACGCATATGCGCAACATTTTGAATTCGATTTTGATAAGGATATGATTAATATCAGGTATCTCAAAGGAAAATGTCTTCAGGACTATAACCAAACATGGCATCCACTCTCATGCTTTCGCACTCACTCCTAAAGTGTGTCTACACTTGTATGGGCGAAAAAGCATGACAGTCGAAACTGTATACTTGTATAAAATGGTTCCGTAAGGTGCGGGTTTTAAACATATTGATTGATACATTGCCACCTTGCTTTTTTATAAAACGATTAATAAAATGCCCTTTCATGTTTTTTTATATTTAATTAAATATTTTAATTATCATATATGTAATTTAACTAACCTAACAGGTATATGCGACTGATCAACATCGTTTGATCAGTCGCGCGCAATTTAACGAATTTAAAAATCGAAACGTTGAATTTAAAGTAAAAATAAATCATGGCCGCCACCAGCGGCCTCTTTGTGCACAAAGTCAAATGAAAATTTAAAACATTTCTGTGAAAAAACATGTTTGCAAAGTAACATTGAAATAATGTGAATTGGGATATAAAATTTAAATGCGAATTGCGCCAGTTTTTTATAAACTGATATCTGGACACAAAGTGAAATTTTAGCTCGTATATTTTTACGTGAATGAGGGATGTGTGTTCTTAAAACGCCACGCTGGCCAAACAGGTTGTCGAGTGCACTCCTTTAGAGGTGGTGCAGTTCCTCAGGGCTTGTGAAACATAATACGTATTGGCTGTGCTGAGTCCGTTGATTTTAGTATAAAACCACCCATTTCTTTCTCATAGGTGTCGTAAAAGGCGATTACGGGATATCAAAATGGCTACCAGAAACCCTAAGGAATTACACCATCTCTAAAAGAGTGGACTCGAAAACCTGGCTTGGCCTACATGGCGTGTTAAGGTCACACGTCCCTCATGCACAGGACAATTCAAATTCAATTTATTTGTTTAACACAGGTAACTACATTTGACATTATTGTATAACTGTTTTGACCTCGCGACCATACAAAATTTAATGAAAAAAAAAAAGGACACTTAAAGCATGCATTACTTATCACTAACTTATATTAATTATCTCACTACCTTAACCTATAGGAGCCATAAGAATCGTATTAAACATTTACGAAGGGCACAATAAAACTTAATACACGAAAGATCTGTGAAACTCACTAGAATACAATTTTAAATTAATTACCGAATTAGTGATTTTTTCCTGTATAATTCTAGCCGCGGAGCTGGCATTTTTAAAGGTAAACTAGATGCTTGCTTGAGTTGTCATTTTTATGAAATACATAGATTAATGTTTTGTTTTTCAATGTTTGTTCAATGTGTGTGAAGACACCCATGTCCAACAGTGGACTATAAAATGAGTGGTGACAGTGACGAATTTAGTACTAATTTTTTTAGCAATATCTGATCATTACAGTGGACTGACTGTTCGTCAGTTCGTCTAACTAAATCGAAAAACTTTGTATGGGGAATTAATTTTAACATTTTTCCTCTAAAATAATAAACAAGCAACAAACTCCAAATTCATTTAGAAATACTTTTACAAGTGAAAAATTGTATTTCGGTGTGGTTTCGCTCAATTTCATTAAATGTCTTGTAGTGTGGTCAGAAAAACAAGATTAACATCCGTCCGATATTGACCCCTGGCTAATAAGGTAACACCAGCTGGTGCTGAGGTAGGGTTGTCAGTAAAGTTCGTGTTTATGTTTACTGTTTACTGTCGATTTAGACTTTAATTAACATTTTCTAACTTAAAATTTCGTTTACCAAAATTATGTTTAAAATGAAACTATTAGCCCAGATAGTACTGATGCCTGCTGTGAAAGATAAATGTTTGATCGGGTCTGCGCCGTGTGTACATCTTTGTATGTGTCGCTGGACACACGACACAGGGAGTCCAAGTGTGGGCCGTTTAAAATAAAAAAATATAGAAACATTTTCTTATTTGGAGGCACTGGTTTTTGGGTATATGATGTATCTTCAGAAGGTAGGCAGCGCATACGGGGGCGTGCCAACGTTTGTTATTTTAGGCTAATGTTGATATGTATCGAGGATGTCTATGAGCGATAGTAACCAGATACCATCAGGTGGACTGTATGCTCGTCTGCCGCCTTCTTCCAAAAAAAAATGGTGTGATAAATAATTTCCATTGTTCTCCTATTTTATTATATGATCACAAGAATTAATTAAAAGTACACATTTTATTGGCGTTCTACAACAAATTGCTCAACACCGTAAAACACCGTGCGCGTTCTACGTGCTCTGTGTCAACACTGTGTCCCTACATCTCATAAATGATTTTAAATTAAACGAATAAAACATTTTGTTATGTTTAATATTTTACTAAAGTCTTAATATCTGCAAAACTAGAACCGACAGTAAAATTCCATTTAGCAATATAACTTTTTAATTTTTATAACAAAGCAATATAACAAAACGGGAAAGCCGTTTTGTACACATTTTATATTCTAAATCGGGTTAGAACGCGTATAATAAAGGTATTTGTTTACCTTTATTATACGTGACCATTCAACTCGTGACCACGGCTGGTGTGACCCGTGCCAAAACGAGTAGGAATAAAAGGTGAACAAATACCTTTATTAAACGCGTTTAGACCCAATTTATAATAGAATATAAAATTCCTTTTGTTAAAAAATGTCACATACATATAGTATTGCCCCTTCCCCAGACAAAACCATAATGTTTTTGCATATTTGTGTTCTAGAAGTCAAAATACGTTATCCTATATTTCTTTTAGATTTTTATCTGCCTTATTAACAAGATTGAAAAAAATAATGGATTATATTCATGGGAAAAATCCATTTTACCAAAGAAAAATTATAATAGTCAATTAAAGTATTTCAATAGTCGTTTGTGATCTGTAATGTACACTCAATGTAGTATTCTGTTGTAGTAGTTCAATAATCACGTCTTATTCTGGTTTAGGATTCCAAAAAAAAATATTAATTGTTTGTATAATTTTTGTAATATAATAATAACAATGAATAATACCGCAACGTAAGATTAACGAAACGACAACAAATTATTTTTTATATCACAAGTTTGTTTAACATTCCCTAAGGTAACATATATATAAGGTCAGCTGTGAATAGGATTTTGCAAGGTCGGCGGCGCGCCCGCATACATACATTGAATAATAGGGTATTTTCATCGTACAATCGTTTATTGAGTGTAAAAAAATATATTGAGTTAAACTTAATTGTACAAGTATGTGACAAGTATGCAGACGAACTTAAGTTAAAAGCTATGTTCTTATAGTCTACGACCAGATTAAATAGAATATTGAATGCGGGTACAGTTTTAGGCCTTTTTATTTTTCTAATAAAATTATATATTAAAATATTTTATTAAAAGATAAAAACTACCTTGTTTATTCTTGTTCATAGCAGAATTAATTATAACCAAGTATACTAATTTTATTTAATTGTCTTCCTATTTCTCTTGTTTCGTATTTTCATTCGACTGTTCAAGAAGAAATGTGAGTTATTTCACATTCCGTAATTCTCCTACAAAAAAAAATTTGAAAAAATAATTAAGTCCGCTCGCGCGAGTACATTTCCAATTTAATTTAACCTTCATATTACGTCTCTGAAATATTTTTCCAAAAAGCGACAACCCTAACTTTAATATAATACTTAATCAGTATTCTATGCGAATTGTAGACTTGACTTACACATACAGGCCGCAACAAGTCAAAGTAGCAATTCAAAGAGACGACCGTATTGCTATGCCTCTTAAGGCTATAATCGATTGTTATACGTCAAGTTGTGTACTTGTGACAAAAACAGGGTTGGTTAACATATGCGTGACCGAGACGTTAACAAGGAAGGTCAACAAGAGGTTAGTTAAACCACGGACGTGTAGTTGACGACACCTACCTAATGGGCCGATATACGACAACCGGTGGAACACTTGAAGACAAATTAATGGAGTATCATGGCTCGGACATATCGCAAACTGATGACTGACATAAAAATATATTGTGTTATCACTTACATAGAAACTTGAATCTTTAGACTTTAGTTTGGAGGTACAATCCAAATATATTGAGACCTAACTAAAATTGTATATAATATCCTCATAGATGAATATAATTGTCTAGAAATAACAACGTGTATTCAAAACAGGAAATAATATTACAACAATAAACAGAGAGAATTTTAACAGAGCTTTCCATCGTTTTAAGTGTAGCATATAACTCTATTATGGCAACATCTAAACAGAACATTACTACTAGCCATCTATTTACAATGGGCAACAGTATCCACTTACCGTCATGCAAGTAAACGAAGAGAATATACTTTTCTATTAGTATCTTTACTTTGATTTCGATCTATCTTGATCTTGATTTAGTGATTAGAATTGTCTTAGTTTTTGCCAATTGCAGTATCATTTTATGTGGTGACTGCGCTACGCCCCGTAGTACCGTTGTCGTCTTAGCAACGCTGCCGTCTTAGCACCGTCGTCGTCGTAGCACTGTCATTATTTATTATAACTTATTTATAACCTTATTGTCGTAGCGCAGCCCTGCTCCTGCCGTTGCAGGACGTACGGTACGTAGTAGCGCGCGATATCATCGTAACACCATCAACTTTCAAAGAAAGATTCTGTTCTACCAGAAAATTTTAAAAATTCTGAAGTGTGCAAGAATAAAATAAATTTAGAAACTGTTACGTGTACGTACAATAATGTCCTGAAGTGTAACCTACACGAGTGCAACCGTACAGAAAATTAACTCCACTCTCCTAATAAAGCTACTGGTCTATGAAATCGCTTACACTTGATGTGTAACAATCAGAGTTAAAAACAGTGTGCAATCTTTGCACAGACTTCCGAAACATTTAAATGGCCATCGTTGTTATCAACAGCCCGAACCCAACCACTTCTAGCTATAAACCTTCTTATAGCCCTATATAAGCCTTCTTATATAGAGCGTCATTAATATACTTGTGCGTCCTTATCCATCTGCGATCCTCCTTGCCGCTGACCTATTATCGCTTCGTTTACCTTACCACCACCTCAATTGAGATATGAAAAATATAAAAATAAATTTAAAAGATTACATTGTACCGAAAACAATCCCATTCTATAAGCTCATAAGTATAGGTTAACCTGTTGAAAGAATGAGCGGTTGTTCGTCTTCGTCCAACGGGATTATCCGACTAGTCGAATTACGCGTAGTTTATTCTGCCCTGGGTCCAACTAATCCGATCGGGGGGAATTTACGATCATTTTGTGTTGGTTCATCTTGATTAGACTGCGAGAAAAACGTACAATTGTTAACAATAATGTTTTAATTAATGAAAAAACTACGCATAGTCCGAGTAGTGGAACAATCCTGTGGGATCAAGTCCACAAAACCCAAATTCGTGCTCCTAAAATCTTTCTTACTTTTACGAATACAGTTTTCTTACAAGTCATCAACGCTCCGTGTAATCAGCGTGTACATAACGGCGAGAGACGTATCGACTGTTTACACGAGAATCGCATACTTTCTACATAATTAATTTACTGTGTTCCAACGCCTTCTAACCTGCGGGTAATTAATCATGGGCGGGCCATTACGCTGGCCCGCAGTATACGGGGAGCTGATAACGGGCCAGCTGTTATTTATTTGGACCCTTTGAATATTTATATAGTAGACTTTGCTAATTAATCATTCAGTTTTAAGAAAATAAAATGGAATTGAACTAGTTTTATATTACACATGCCTTACACCCATTTGCTGGATATTACACACTTCTTCAAGATTTTTATTTTTTTTGCATTTCAGGAATTTTTTAATAACTGAATTTATCATACTTAAGTAGAAACTCATTAATATGAGTCGAGATTAAAATTTACCAACTCAAAAATATGAAGATACTTGTAAAAATACTTGTTAATTCTCATATTATCTTGTAAGGCCAGGAGTGTCCCCAGATTATACCAAGCATAAATTTGTTGCCCCTTGTGAAGTAATATGAGAATTTTTGAGTATTATCTAACTAATGACCTTGTGAGGCTAGAAATAGCCCTGAGGTGTCCTTAAACTATCCTAGGCTATAACAAACGTATTCGTTAGATAATTCTTTATTTTATTTACAATGCACACGTACACTTTAATCTATACTAATATAATAAAGAGGTAAAATTGTGTGTTTGTTTGTGGGTATGTTGGAGGTAATCTCTGGAACTACTGAACCGATTTCAAAAATTCATTCACTAATAGTAAGCTACATTATCCGTGTCTAATATAGGCTATATTTTATTTTGAAATATCGAAAAAAAAAAAAACATAAACCGAGGCGAAACTAGGGCGGGTCGCTAGTTAATCATAAAAACTAGACATCATGGATGCACCCATAAACTATAAACGACATCATTGTCTATGCCCAAAATTGTAACTTATCGTGTTATAATATAGTATGGTATCAGGCTAGATAGTTACTTACCTCTGGCAGAAATAATATGAGAATACTTATATATTCACACGTAATCTTGTAAGTCTAGAGATAGGCTAGTTATTAATTAGTAGTTATCTTTAGGCTAGTTTTTTACCCCTGGTGAAGATAATGTTGAAAATATGTGTGTATTCTCACATTATCTTGAGCCTAGAGAATGCCCAGGGATGTCCCTTAGGCTAATTTAATTACCCCAGGGGAGGATAATTGTGAGAATAAGTGTATATTCTCACAATTATCTTGTGAGCCTAGAGAATGCCCAGGGATGTCCCTTAGGCTAATTTAATTACCCCTGCTCAGAGTAATGTCGAGAATAAGTTGTATTTTCACATTGTCTTGTATAGAGCCTAAAAATAGCCCAGGGGTGTCCTTAAGTTCTCCCTAGGCTAGATCAGTTACATCTGGTGAAGTTAATATGAGATGGCTATCACCATGGCACCCTTCTCCATTGAAGATATTTCTTTTTCCAGATAAATTCAGTGTCGCCGAAATGGCGCGAAACTATTCAGAGGCGTATGGAGGACGAGAGGGTGTTGACAATGGAGGCAGTTAAGAACGGAGCGAGAGTCGACCCAGGACGATTCTGGGATCTACCGGGAACATTCCTGTTTACCATTAATGTTCTGACTGCTTTAGGTGGGTTTTGTATCCCAGAACAACCTTTGTAGATTTTTTTATTTATTTTTAATTGTTTTAGTGAAGAATTTATTTATATATTTATTTTATTTATTATTTATTTATCTATTTAGAAGAAAGAATTTAAGGCAAATTTACCATAGTAAAGAGAATAAGAAAGGACTTATTCTCTTTATTATGGTAAATTTGCCTGCTATTTTAACGAAATTTTAGTCATAATAAAGAATAGTTGGAGTACGACATACAGTTAATGCAAAATAATATGTCGTGGATTAAACAACTAGGGCCTAGGCCTCCTCAAAGGTTTCGTTACAGTGTGCGAATATTTTCTTAATATGTATTTACATTGAAATTTCAAGATTTTTTTCTTGATTCCAAAAATAAAGTACCTTTTTCGCCAGTACTAGAGAATGATCTATGCGAGCGTGTTGCTCTATTGGTTAAAGAATTCTATGAAATTACCTAACAACACCTACGAAAACTGACGTATAACTTTGCGGGTGCCAAGGTTGCATCTCAGGACTTGTGTTATTTTTATGCTAAACATATTTTAGTTCTAAAACTTTCATTTTAAATGAACTCTAATTTAATTCTGCAAGGTCCCCCTAGTATTGCAGATGTCCACGGGCGGCGGTGACCACTTACCATCATGTGGCCCGCCCGCTCGTCTGCCATCAAGTCTAGAAAATAAAATCAAATAACAGTCATGCGGTTGACTATTCTTGAGGTGACGTCGTGATTGTGAGATCGTGACGTCGAACCGAGACGCGTACCGTAAATATTTCTTCTACTTTTTCAACTATCACTAGCGTGGCGATGAAGCAGAACATTTCGATAAAATTCAGCTTACGACTAAATTGAAAAAAATATGAGGCACAGTTGCCAATTATCATTATAGTGGTGGATTATGACACGAAACCATATAGTGATAGCGAGCCATGTGTCCTGCAGTAGATCGTTATAACCTGATATTAAAGTTGACTAAATAACGGAATACATTATGTAAATAAAGTAATCCACAAAAAATATTCGTTACGGCGAACTGCGTCACGAGAAAAAGCAATAAAAATGGTCGTAAAACTGAAGTAATTTTGGAGTCTGAGTGCAAAACCATTATCACAAAGTCTACTGCTTAATTTATATTACCTACATAAGTATTACAATGTTGGTTCATTTATCTTTTGAAATTATATAAGTACTTAGCTGTACAGTTTTCTCGCATGACTAAAAATAATTATTAAGTAGATAAGATATAACGATCACGATCACAAGATATAAGGTTAACTTTATGCAAAGAAAGCCCTGGGGAGATGCCTAACCTATACCCTAAGAAACAGGCTGATGGTATATATAGTAAATACATATAATTTTGAAAGAAAAAAAAAAAATTATTGCCCCATAAATATTTAATATATACCTCGCAGATTAAGTGTTCTCTTACGCCCAAATTATTTTTCTTTATCGTTCTATATGTATTAAATGCATGTATATATTAATGTTATCTATATGGTATATGGTAGTATATGGTATCTATATATTTCTGTATATATGTATGTATCTATATGTGAATGTACATGCAGACATTATTCCCTTATTGCACCATCTACCTTTATTTCGTCTACTGACTTCTCCTTACCACCCAAAGATTGCCTGGAAGAAATCGCTTTAGCGATAAGGCCGCCGGTTGTATTTCTAATAACTTGTACTTTGTATTACTCTGTATGTTTTTGGTGTACAATTAAAGTGTATCTATCCATTTAAGCCTATATATATTTAAGTGTCGTGTGGTACCGGCCGACTATCGAATAGCTCCACCCCATCTCCTCCTGTAGGTGTTGTAAAAGGCGACTTGGGGATAACAAAGCGGCTCCACCAGCGCTGAGGAAATATAGCACCTCTAAAAGAGTAGTGGACTCGCCAACCCGCTTGGCCAGCGTGGTGTTTTGATGCCATACATCCCTCATGTACAAGACAATGTACATGAGGAGGCCCATGTCCTACAGTAGATACTGAAAGGGCTGATTGAATATATTTAAAAAAATACAAAATAACTGATGCTAGACTAGCACTTGTGTCTTGCGCTCAATCAGACCTCCTTAGGTGTGCGTAGGTCTCTATGTGTGACTATGTATGCATGTGAGTGAGGCGGGAGTGACTTTTAAGATCAATCATGACGTCAGATATGCAGACGTTCTTCCTACAAACCCATATACTTTTTCAGGTTTCGGCGCACCGGTACCTCATACATGGAACGGACGAGCTGCGTCTATGGTTTACGCATTGCTGGCTGTTCCTACGCACATATACCTAAGTTAGTACGCAAGGAATTCTAAATCCCGTATAAAGAATGCATGTCGTAAAAAGCGATTAATTTTGTAGCATTGTGAAAGAATGATAATATGAAAAGAATTCGTCGAGCGGCAGTTCAAAAACTCACGTTTTTATTATATCACTTATTATTACTCACAGTGCACAAAAGAAATATGCTGATAATTCGTAGTATATAAAATTTTAAATAAGAAATTCTAGCACGTTGTATCACTTTGGATTTACAATAAAACAATTGAATACATATACCTATCTCAATATACCCAATACTCAAACGTAAACTTTTAAATTGAGCCATTGATAAACAGTTGATTTTGACTTATCAGCACTGATGTAACCGTAATAAGTTTTTATTAAATGAAATATTACATTTTACAGTCAAAATATGAGTTAGTATTATTTTTTTATACAAAAAAGGCGGCAGACGAGCATACTCGTACGTGTACATAGGATGGGATGGGAATGGGCTCTGGCATATGTCACTCACTACTAAACACGTACGTACATTGGGGAAATACGATAAAGTAGGAAATGTAATACATCTCCAGGTAGTCTTCTGTGAGAGAGGGGTAACGTGGCCAGTCGAGTGCGCTCAGCGGCTGTGGGAATGCAGCATGCACTCTATCCCTACTCTGTGCTATATACTGTGCTACGTTTAGACGTAGCAGCGTAGAGGCGTAGTGGCTACGCTACACATTACTATTCAAACTGAAATGATCCGTGAAAATCATTATTCTTACGGTAAACTTATGCGTCTACGATGGTATTGCTACGCTTCTGCTGTGTAAGTTGTTCTTCTAGCTCTGCTGCGTAAAAACGTAGCTTCATTGAGACAAGATTTCGTAGAAGCGTTACTGCGCTACTAGCTGCATACAAAGCATAGCAATAGCATCGTAGATGCATAAGTTTTACGTAAAAATAATGATTTTCAAGGATCATTTCAGTTTGAACAGTCATATATAAATTTATTGATTTTTTTATATATTCGACAAATATGGAAGTACATATTTTAAACACTAATTAATATTTTATTTTCAGTGGTGAATGCCAGCACCTGTGTAGTTGTTAACGTAGAAAAATCCAAAGATTTTTTAACAATATTCAAGGAGAAAAAACGCATTACTTGCATACAAAATACAGAGGGAGACCAAACAGGTGGGTCTATTTATATTTTTTTCTCTACAATCTCAGATTTGTCGCATAATAATTGTACCCGCGGCAATTGTCTTTACATTAAAACCTTTACTCGAAATAGAAAAATCTAGCTTCCAAAATTATTCTACAAACCATATGTTCGGTTCTAACCATTATTATCTAGCGCTTTATGTGATTGTGGACCTGCTGTTTACTGTAAATATCTAGAGATGGAATAAATGGCAGACTCGATAGCTAACATCAGCATAGTTGCATAAACTGTACTATAAACTTCCATAATATGCAAATGATCACTACATTCCAATTACTAGTAATGCGGTCGTATCGGATGCCGTAGGTGTTAATTGTTACCACATCGTTAACAATTAACATGCAATGTTTAAACGGTTTCGGTTTAGTTGCATGGGCACGAACTGCCCAGAGACCAGTGTGTGGGCAGTTGCGTTTTAATACCTATAACTTTCTGATATATTCTGTGACCAATTGTCTAAACATATATTTTGTCTAAACATTTGTTGTGTTCTAGAGAGTCCCAACTCTGAACTCAAGAAACCTACATGTAATTTCCGAAAGAAACTTTATGTAAGTACCTATGTAATGTTCTATATCAGTCGTATTAATAGCTTTACAAGTAACATACGACTTACTGTATTTGAAATACGTAGATATATGGAGTATACGAGTATACTTTAGCGAAAGTTGCCTAAAGGAAGCCGAAAGTGTAGGTAATGAGTATAACATAGATGTAAAATCCTTTTGCTAACCGTAAAGAAGAATATAGAAGAATCTCTTACACACAATTCTCGCGACGTGTGAGAAAGAATTCAAACCACAGCACCACCATAAGCTAGAAAAAGTCAGAACCAACTACTACATGATTTTAAGTAGTCCGAGAAGCCCGATAATGATGTGCAAGTATTACGAAACGCTTATGTATCAGTTTTATAAGAGTGAAATCGAAACAAATTTTGAATGTATACTTTAACCGAATTACATATGTATCTTTCATATTAACGATTTTCAAAACTGGACGCGCAGAATAACAGCAGAACATATTACACATGTTTTTTGCTACCTATACTATCTTTGGTAATATGGACACCACATATTACCATAAAATTACCTGTTCTCAAGACAGTTCTTCTTATATCTGAATTACATAGTGGAAAGTGGCGACGCGGGAAAAGGAAATCGCGACTTGATGAATAGGTAACACGAATAAGGCGGGCGCACACAAGGAAATCTGCTTATTTCACTCATTCTGCTATTTGTTCGCCCAAAACCTGGAACTGTAGCAGAACTATTAGATCTGTGCTAGAACTAAACACGTCGTAGCATCCCGTTCTGCTCTAATTCTGAGTGATCCCAAAATCTACAGATTTTGTTACGAGCAGAATAAAACACCAATTCATCTGCTTTGCGAATGTAGTAAAAAGTATATCTGCGTAATGTTGGACACATATTCGCTTCTTTATACGGAAGATGTCCAACTATCCACTACTAAAACGATCCTGTCATAAAAAAGGCGATAGCCTACAGTAGTAGGTACTGTTATTTTTTTTGCCTATCTTAAAGACTCACCACAAACGCGTTCTGGAAATCCTAACAAGTACGACGGTTTTAAAATAGTCACGATGCATTGTATTATCGATGCATGTAGTATTGTATGCACGATACAAATAGCGACCCGCCCTCGCTTCGCTTCGGTTTATAAGTTTTTTTTTTTTTCGATATTTCAAAATAAAATATAGCCTATATTAGACACGGATAATGTAGCTTACTACATTATCCGTAGTAGTTCAGTACGGTTCGGTACATTATTACGGTTCAGTAGTTCCAGAGATTACTCACAACATACCTACAAATACACAATTTTACCTCTTTATTATATTAGTCTCTAAGATAGCTTATCTTCCGTAAAAATCTTAATAACCTCTGAACTTTGTCTTTCAGCATTTTCTAAGTCTACTGTGCGCAGGTCGCGGTGTTCCTTTAGCAACACTTATATACTACTTGACCGGGGCGATAACATTCGGCGTGTTGCGGAATAAGCCGCCGCTACAGGTCATCGTGTTTCCGATGGAGTTCACCACAACTGGTGGTTTAGAGCATGTAAATATACCTTCAAGCAATGCAATGCAACCAGCCCTTTCAGTATCCAGTATTCATACTTCGTGTTTCCGACAAAAATTGAATCACAAAACGTAACGTGGTGATTAGGCCCGTTGTCATTGAGTCTTGACGCCAACTGGACACGTGCTCTAGTCACGGAAATAGCTGTTATTTACACACCAATACGACCTTTGCCGAAGTGTGGCAGAGATTCCTAGCCGTACTGTACAAGTTGTGACATACCCGTTAAAAGCAAAATATTCTCATCTCAGCACACTTCCGCATAAAAGTAATAATCGTATTGTGATAAGCGAAGTGACTGAAAAAATCAGCAGCGCATTTCGTAGTCGTATAGCCAAATAAAATTTAGATACATTTTAAAACAACTTCCAAAACTAAATATGAAAACCGCCTGTATGAAATTTGTTCCAGGTAGATGGGTACGTTCGCTTCTTCTACGCCATCTACGTAGAGGGCGCCATGTGTCTGTTCGCGTGCGCGGTGGGCACACTGCGCAGGAGCTCCGGATCTGTTTTTACACAGATGTCGCATAAGTACCGCTTATTTGAGAGGTTGGATTGAATATAATCAAAGTTAACATACAAAGTACAATACAAAAAAAATATTTCAATACTCAATTAAATGACAAGGACGGCAATATTTTTCGTACCCACTTGTCATTTTCTTTTGACTTTATTCATTCATTTGTAACGGTTTCGTTTCACTACGTCAGTAGTGAAGCGAAAATACATTAAAGTACAAACTTAAATCAACTATTAAAAAAAATAACATCACCACATAAAAATATCTATTATTATTAACTATTTACAATAAATAATACCTTAAATTATAAACACATACTTAAATAACAAAAAAATAAAGATTAAATATTAATTTGAAAGCAAAGCCGGAGCGCACTATATGTTTCGCAATTCTATTGTTTGCGCGTGGAGCGAACTAGAATACCGGTCCTAAAACATCGATAAAAGGCGGGTAGCTACCGCGTCATTGGCACTCCACGTTAGCTATCCTTCCTGGTAAACTAATATTACATCTACATTTAAATAATAAAAAAAAACTACTAATACTGAAGGTTTTGGCGAGTCAAGTGCCGACCTACTAATAGTGTCCTGAGTAGTGAATCCCCTTACTTACTGGGTGAGTGTTTCTAATTTTAGCCTTCATATAATGGTAGCTAGCTACCTACATTGTTTTAAACTGTTTAACTTTAACTGTGGGTTGACTGCCTCATCATGAACACCATTTCTTACGAATCACGCCATCTGCCTTTGCTTAGCATCTTCTAGTGAGGTCTGAGCGGGTGTATGATGTCGCAGTCAAGCAACGAAACTTCCGGGTCTTGAAATGTCCGAAAAATATGAATATTTCAGGGTTCACCTACCCGGCAGTCTACCCATGGATGTGACCTGCGCACCACCTGGGCGATTATACCTACCTACCTACCTGCTCGCTGCAAGCTAAGAAACTGTTCCGGCCTACCGCGGAATACCTACTGGGAGGCTATCGCAGGGCAGTGGCATTTCTTTGGACCCAGTCATACCTTCTGACGTGAGCGCAGCGAACCCACTCCGGAACTATTCACTTGTTTAAATTAAACTTCTATGATGTAGTGGAGTCTATTATTTACAATCAAGAGGCTACGCGACATTGGCGCCCAATACAGGTTACGCTCACGATCATAAGTTGTGATTGGGTTTGGTAATTAATGGGTTCTATGGTGTTGGCTTGGTCTGTTTAGTATTAAGATTAGTAATAATTGTACACGGAATACCAAGTACTGTGCTTATGGACAATGGTAAGCAATTCACTGGTAACATTATGAAAAATTTATTTTCTAAATATAATATTCCCAACGTCTTTTATACTCCTCTATATACACCACAAGTAAACTCAGTTGAGCGTTATAATAAAAAACTATAATTACGGTCGTGTCTACATTCATTGAAAATGATCATAGGTTTTGGGATACGCACATACCTAAGATCCAATTTGCTTTAAATAGTGCTGTCAACGAAGTGACTGGTTTCACTCCGTCATTTTTAGTATTTGGTCGGGAATTAGTTGGCTGTGGTTCTCATTATATTGATTCAGATATCAGGGATCATATTATCTTTGGTCCACGCGATGCGTATGCTGAGAATTTAGGTTTCTTGCATAAGACCTTCGATAAAGTGCAACTTTCACTTTGTAAGGCCCATTCCAGAAATAGTACTCACTACAATCTTCGCCGTAAAGATGTTAACTTTAACGTTGGAGATATTGTCTGGAAGCGAACCTTCTACCAAAGTGACAAAGACAATAGGTTCTCAAAGAAATTAGCTCCTAAATTTATTAAATGTCGCATTAAAGGGAAGCGATCCAAACTAGTCTTTGATTTAGAAGATATGTCTGGTAATAATTTAGGCACATGGCATATCAAAGACTTTAAGTTAACGTAGTTTAGTTTTATTCTAGCGGAATTTATTAAGTAAAATTCCTAACCTAATAAGGGGGGTATGTAACGGTTTCGTTTCACTACGTCAGTAGTGAAGCGAAAATACATTAAAGTACAAACTTAAATCAACTATTAAAAAAAATAACATCACCACATAAAAATATCTATTATTATTAACTATTTACAATAAATAATACCTTAAATTATAAACACATACTTAAATAACAAAAAAATAAAGATTAAATATTAATTTGAAAGCAAAGCCGGAGCGCACTATATGTTTCGCAATTCTATTGTTTGCGCGTGGAGCGAACTAGAATACCGGTCCTAAAACATCGATAAAAGGCGGGTAGCTACCGCGTCATTGGCACTCCACGTTAGCTATCCTTCCTGGTAAACTAATATTACATCTACATTTAAATAATAAAAAAAAACTACTAATACTGAAGGTTTTGGCGAGTCAAGTGCCGACCTACTAATAGTGTCCTGAGTAGTGAATCCCCTTACTTACTGGGTGAGTGTTTCTAATTTTAGCCTTCATATAATGGTAGCTAGCTACCTACATTGTTTTAAACTGTTTAACTTTAACTGTGGGTTGACTGCCTCATCATGAACACCATTTCTTACGAATCACGCCATCTGCCTTTGCTTAGCATCTTCTAGTGAGGTCTGAGCGGGTGTATGATGTCGCAGTCAAGCAACGAAACTTCCGGGTCTTGAAATGTCCGAAAAATATGAATATTTCAGGGTTCACCTACCCGGCAGTCTACCCATGGATGTGACCTGCGCACCACCTGGGCGATTATACCTACCTACCTACCTGCTCGCTGCAAGCTAAGAAACTGTTCCGGCCTACCGCGGAATACCTACTGGGAGGCTATCGCAGGGCAGTGGCATTTCTTTGGACCCAGTCATACCTTCTGACGTGAGCGCAGCGAACCCACTCCGGAACTATTCACTTGTTTAAATTAAACTTCTATGATGTAGTGGAGTCTATTATTTACAATCAAGAGGCTACGTGACACATTATATAAGTGAAGGCCTGCTTTATCTACTATGTCAATGAGATACGCCGATCTCGATCCAGTTATTTTATTTTTTACATACTTGTCAAGTTGAATTAAATGAACAATATGTTAAAATAAGTCAATTTTGGTTCTTATTTTTATCTTAGATATCTAACAAAACAATAAGAACTAAAATGAACAATGTAAATCCGTTGATTCTTTTTTTTTTGACGTAACAAGAGATTTACATTAAGCAACCTATGAACGGCACGTGAATCCAATTGATCCATTATGAAAGAAAAATATTTAGGTGAATTATTTTTCAAAACCATAATCTAACTTTATGTTTAACATTACAAAATTTATTCTAAATTGAAAGGAAATATATTGAGTAATATTTCTTAAAAGAATTAGATCATGGTTTGAAAAAAAAAGCTAGGTATATTATTTATAACCTTCTGTTGTGTAAGTGGGCGTGCTGGGCAAAGTCACACTTGACTGATCATTGATCATGAAAACGATACTTCGGTTACTTAGCTTCTAGACTATCTACTTGTTTATATTTGTATTATTATTTACAGTCACTATATCTTTAAAATATTTAAAATTGTAGAAAACAAGACGTGCAAGATTGGATGGTTTCGAATGAAAATGTTAATGTGAAGGAATAAATAAAACTAGTAACATTTAATTTATCTTTTTATTTTCTATTTCCTACAAACTAGTCAACAGCTATGTACAGCTCTGATTATTTTAGTTCTGGTAGCCGCTTCGACATTACATACCCCAACATTTTATAAGCCTAGTTATAAAACAAATAACTAAATATTGTTATTTCAAAGAAAAAACAGTAAATCCGTTTGTTTATCTTTGATGAATTTATGTATCACAGCATTGTAATGAAAAATAATAATTAGAAAATGGGACTTATTTAAAATAAATGAAAATCACGGTCTTTGTGAATAGAGATAACTAAGAACATGCCTTAATTAATGATAAATTTTGAGAATTTATTAAATCATTAGTCAGTCATTATCGTCATCATCATTAGTCAGTCATTATCGTCATCATCATTAGTCAGTCATTATCGTCATCAATGCATTCCTCGTTATCCAGCGAGGTAATGCCACAAGCATGTTTAGTACTTTGCCATAAAAATGCTATTTGTACAACATGCTCTATATAAAAAGATAACCAAACGTTCGGGAGCATGGTCAAGGAAGCATGTTCTCGTTACCCCTATCCCTAATTGATTGAACCTATCATTAGAAAAAGAACAAATATAGAAAAAACAGAGCATATATTTTGGAGTTAAAACGTTTGCTACCAGTCAAGATCGACAATACAATAATTAGATACCTAAAAGTTGGAATATGAATCCATTGACTCCTAGTACAGTATATGGAGTTTTAACATATTATTGATCCTACTTACGTACAGTCAAGCTTCAAACATACATACGCCTTCAAATTTATACATACGAACAAAGTTGGTTCCAAAATATTGTAATCTCTTGTAATTATAAATGTTGGTATAAATAGATGTTAAAAGGATCTTATTGTGTGAGGAACTGAGGGTACTAACACAACGTGATCGAAGGCTAGTTTGCGAGTGAGGGCGGCGCGTCAATACCTCGCGACGACGCCACAACGGCCACCATACACGATCAGTTAAAGCTGTCAGTTTTGACTGAACAGTTAAAATTTATCTTTTTAGCATGAAAAGCTGACAATTTTCATACTACACACGGTCAGGCTGTAGTATGAAAAGTGTCGGCTATTAGAGGTAAGGCCCCGGCACAGTGCGTGCGAGACGATGTCCTAAGAACACAAGCACGATCAAAAATAGGACCGCAAACGCAGGCGACGCGTATACACGTCGGGACGCCACAACAACACGACTGATTCACGGACTCCTGGCACCGCAGCGTGGTGCGAGAGAGACGATAACGAAGAGATCCCATGGTTTTTTATTTCAGTATGGCTAAATTCTTGTGGCCCTAATGGCCTTTCAAGAGTCGCCGGACATGTATGGTTTAGGGCGAGCGCAGAGGGCGCTCAACCAGGAGATCCAATGAGATGAAGCACACTGTTTGCGTTAACTCCTTAACTGAAATGACGGAAATCCGAAAACATTTTTTTCAGTATCGACAGTACAGTCGATTGTACTAACGTTTACAATAGCTTTTTTTTCATGATTTTTAATACAATTCTAGTATATCTTTTATATTTCCGTTAGACGCGCGCGCCAGATCTGAGTAATGAGCGCTAGAAACGTTTTAGACAGGACAACAAAACCTTACATGTTTATAACTTTTGATTTATTACTTCAAATAATTTTATTTTTCGTAAGAACGGTTTTTGTATATTTTAAATTGTTTGATATGTTTCGGGTTTTGCGTTATTTCGGTGACCACGTTGTACGATAGGTATCACGACACTCTGATATGATTTACGACGGGAAAAAAATCCATTTAGTTCCATCAATATAAAGGAAATTCCAGATAGTTCAATCGCCATTAATAACTACGAAGGTGGGATACAAAAGGAACTACCTACAATAATTAGCAGAATTACTCTGAAGGTTATTATAATAGATTTTAAAAACAAAATATGAAACAAAATAAAGCGAACAAATATGTGAAATTATATTTTTATTTATATGTGACTAAAATTGTATTCTTCTTAAAATGTTATTGTTGTTTCTTCTATATTTATACTATGGCCGTAGAACTAAACGGATTATTTTCGGAACTAACGGGGTTTACGACGGAATGCGCGCTTACATTGCAATATTTTGGATCACAAATTGTAAACTGTGTAACGAAACTCCGGAGCGTATATCACTGAGCCTGACTGTAATGTAAAATTAACCCTTGCTCCGTTTAGACTCTTTTAAATCGTCGTCCTCTGGAGTTTCGGAGGAAGCCTCAATGGTTTTTTTCTCTTTAAGCGCTTCTTTAACAGCATCCACCAGGTTGTGGGGCTCCGATATAGAAATTTTCTTGCCTGTGAATAATGTTAGAAATGTGAGTAAATGTATTAAATTAAAAAAAAAATTAAATCAATATCGGGGCTTGAAATCGGTTACAGATTCGCCGTTCTTGTTTTTCGGTTTCAATCGCATAAAATTATCGGGGAAAAAATTGAAACGATTTCGTAGCAAAATTCCTACAAGTGCGATACTTGGTCGAATATTCAATGTTTACATACATTCGAAATCACCATGACAACATTTTTAATTCTTCATACATGAGATCGCATTATGGCTACTTTTTGATTTTCTTTAGCTCACTTACATTGCCATTCGCCATCTTTGAAAAGAACATGATTTGGTGATACTTCGTAGTTTTGTTCACTAGTATTTTATTTTTAGATGTTTATTTGTAAATTCATGGAGGTTTATTATCTTAAGTATCACTTTCAATGTAAGTGACAAAACAATATTGAGTCATTTGCGTAAACTCGGTAAAAGAGAGAAGCTAACAAAGTAAGTATCGTATGAACTGAATGAATACCAGCTATAAACACGCGTTGACGCCACTTAAATTTCACAATTGCTTACAATCCCTTGTACTTTTTTAACAAGTTAGAAAGTCAGAATTTTAAGCAATTGTTACATTTAAGTTAAATAAAATTACTTATTATAAGAATATAATGTGTAATACGCGTGAATTCAATATGTTTGTATGAATTTACTACATAATATACATTCAAGATTGGTACAATGTACAAGAAAATACATTTGAACACGGGCAAACAAGGGTTTGAAAAATGTTTGATTGCCGTTTGAATAATGCCTGTTTTTAAGTTTCTGAAACAGCATACTTAACGCAAATACCATACGTGCTCTACGAGTACATACGAATCTTTATAAAATTTAACAGAATTAGATTACAAAATTTTACAAAAAAAATATTGGGTGCCCCCCATACATTGTGAAGAAAAAAAACCAATGGTATCTAACAGCTTAAGTCATTATCTAGTGAATGAATGTATTATAATTAACTATTAATAACAGCTAATAAATAATTTAATTTCTAAGTTTAATAGTACTAATTATGAAGATACTAAACTTATTTAATTATGCTAAATTTCCTTTACTACAGAATTTTTACCCATTGTTTTTCTTCATCTACTTTTCTTTTCTTTTTTAATTAATGCTTCTCACGTGTATGACTTAATCGATACGTTAAAATAATGGAATTGACCCTGGTATCAATCTGAAAGAGATTCATATGTTTAGGACTTCGCTTCAACTAAATGAAAACCACATACCTAAGAATATAACCAAATTTATGTTCGTAAGTTTGCAATTATTACAACCATAAAGAGCACACACAATGACACAATTCTACAAGACATTTTACATAATTGTTATTTAACAATAATGCTACAAGTAAAGTGCGTCCTTTTACTATACGTATCTAACAGCGAGGTCCAAAAGTTTCTGGCCTGACATATTTCTAGATCGATAAAACAAAAAAAAATATACGTCATTGTAATTGTCATTTATCCTGCCAATTCGTGTATAATTTTTAGAGTTCGACCCTCGTTAGTTTTGATTCCTCGACTCTTACAACAACAGGAAGTCGCAAAATATTTCAAATGTTTAAACTAGAATATCGTTGTCATTGAGTTACTTACAAGGGACGATTACAATTGTATGTATCGGACGATTGTACGACCGATTACAAAACAAATTTAAGTACGTAACGCGAAAAGTACAACAGGCGGCCTTGTCGCCGAAGCGATCTTTTCCCGGGTACCTTACACATAGACTGATAACGAAAGACGTAAACCATGTTCTTTGTGTTAGCACCCTTACCCATACATGCCATCCAACTGTTCTATCATACTATCACTTCGCGCTAACAATCACACATCACGTGTTCGCATTATACATGCTGGAATGCAGGTAAGAAAGCTACTCAACTAATTGTCAGTAGAGTTTAAACTCATTCTTTATCATTTCAGGTTAGATACTAATAACTCACCATACCCTTCCCTTCACCGCTGGATATAGATCTCTCTCATAGTTCGCCACCGCTCGATCTTCCGCTCACCATTAGTGGATTATTTGCGTATTCATTATTTATTTCATCATATTCATATTCATTATTTTCATCTAAAAGATTCTTACTTGTTTGTAGTCGTAAGTATCCAGGCTTCTTCTAACTAAGTTGCAAAGTGCCCGCTATCAAGATTATCCCACAAGTATTCTCACTCACTCCTACCAATGCTTTGAGCCCATTTCAAAAAATACATCTATCATTATAGGTTAATTGTAAGTTCGGAATGAGATTCTTAAACCGCAAGAGTTGACAGTTCTCGAAATTAATATTTTATGATTTATTCGATATCTAAAGAAAACAAATATGAACTAAAAAAAATTTTCTAAAATTTCTAAATTATATGAGCAGGAGAAATTTGAAAAAAAAGGGATATAGTAGGGAGTTATTGCTATCTCTCTCATACGCAATTATAATGCCCTTATAGAACAAGATGTCGCTGTTTTATATTGTGATCATCTTTGTACTTGCGACTTAAGTCCTTTGTTTGTCATTTATTAAGATATTTTACTTATTATTAATTTATGTTTCTTATTTTAATTCTAGTCAAACCTTTTAATAGTTTCTTTTACATCAATTTATAATCAACCGGTATATCATAGACAAGCGGGCACATCGGCATTATGTTGTCGGAGTCTTTTAACAGTTGTGACGCGTACACGCGCTAATTCAAGAAATGCTAAGATAATTAAGAGTATATTTGGACTATAGCATGATGGCGTGGGGAAAATTTTGGGATACAAAATGAAACAACAAATTTCAATTTCAATTTCAATTTCATGTATTCGTGAAATCAATACTGTGTACAATTCCAGAAAAAAAATACATATCCATTAACCATCATACTATATTCCTTTGGGTTATTAACAAATAAATCCCATTGAAAACATTAACTACTTATCTAAATAAATACAAAGTAATATTTACGACAATAAAGAACAAAATAAAAATAGACCGCGTTTTTACAACGCAATGCGTTCAAAAATCGCAAATTCAAAAATCTTTACTACTTCCATTGAAATGGTTGGAGCCAAAAATGTGCTTAACAACATAAAAAATGTGTTTTCATTCATCAATGTTCCATCCTGATTTCCATACCTGGACTATACCGGACTCTCCAAATTTCACAGTTCAATACAGTAGTTAATTGTAAATACAAACATATATTGTTTTTATTATAAATTTTAGCTGTGGTAATTTTAGATTTTATTTTTCCATAAAACTTGTGTCGATATTTCTGCTGCTCCTAATTTATTTTCGAGACTTTTCTTTAAGAGTTAGTTTCTCATCCTAATCACCTTAAAAGCGTTTTTGGAAAAAATAAATTGAAAACAAAGCGGCACAAAATATACGTAATTTTGACTAAATTAGACTAAAATTGGAATTAAAAAATATGTGGTTGTGTTCACAATGAACTACTTTATACGCACACAATGTTTTATTCATTATTTAAAGTCCGGGGATGGAAGCTTCCTATATTAGTGTATTTTGTTAGCTGCGTAAGATTCAATAACAAATATGGCCGTATTGTGCTTACATCGGTATAAATGCGGTCATTGATAAAATATATCATACTTTTTATAATCCGACAAGAATCTAAATGCACATGAGAATCATATAAGCGCTAACAATTAGACGAAACTACTAATTTGGGGCGATTTATATTAACAAGTTTAATTAAATGTATATCCAGATGTTAATTTTGAATGAATAAGATGAAAATGTTAACAGGAGGAATACGATTGTCATTAAAAAGTACTGGAAACATAAATACAAACATGAACAGTTATTTTAGATACCAAAACAGTAATTAAGCTGTATTCCAATACTGTTATTTATCGTTCTTTGACAATATAAAACAAGCTACGTCTCTTTTTAAACGGTTTTATTTAGCTCGACCCGTACGGAATTTATTTGTTTATTTATTGGGGTCAAAATTAGAAATTGAAATTTAAGCACCTTCCCCTTGTCAGATTGATCTGAAATTTGGTACACACATTTAATTTAGATGACAATACAATATAATAAAATCAATAACATTATAAATCTAAGATGGCCGCCGATACAAAATGGCGGATTACATATTTTTCCTTAACCCCCTCAATATGGGTATCAAATGAAAGGGCTACACGTAGTTTTCAGTGCACATAAAATATAAAACCGTTTAACTTAAAAGTTTTTTAAGATTGTTATTATGTTATACAGATAAAAGTAGATGTAACATGTTTAGATCCCTACACAGCAAGTTTCGCACGTTTTGGAACTGAGCCTCGTAATTTACGGTAACACAGTTATAGATGTGTCAAAAGATTAACATTTCAAGATGGCCGCTAAGTCCTTTTGACGACGCGTTCATTTACAGTCTTGTTGGATAAATTTACATACATATATGCATTTGTGACATCACGTAGTGTTTCATACTGACAATAAACTTTGGTATAGTAAAAATACAACATGGTAAAGAATTTCTGAGTATAACCTCAATTTATCAATTGTGTCGTCATGAAATTACAGCAATTAGTAAAGTCATAAGGCATTGATCGACGTGTTTGCTTATTCAATGAATGTATTATATATTTATAAGAAAAAAGTAGCAATAAAATTATAAGTCTTACTTTGAGCAATAAAATCGAAACTGCACACATTTTATATTGCACAGAATATAAAGTGTATATGACTATACAGGCTGTAACAAATCAATTAGCGAAGCCCGAACCCATGAATTCCATTCAGTGTTCCGAATTGACATGAAGATTTTAGCAACCTATTTTGTAAAAAAAATCGGTTGATACACTTTGTTAAACACCCGTACAAACCACAAAATTTTTGCTTTAAACAAAAAATATTTTTATGTAAATTAACCATTAAATAGAGTGAGATATAAATAACATTTTTGCACGTAACTCAATTATTTATAGTGTTGGTGACCTTGAACCAATACAGTGACGTTAGGCTTCCTGTATCCCAGCAAACAATAAAAGGTCACTTGGTTAATTAATAAATATAATAAAACTCAGAATCATAAGCTGAATTCATGGTTTCAGGCTTCAGTAACATATTGGTTACATGTGTATGCACATTATTTGTTAAATATTTGTAGATAAAACAAAAGAAAATACTTGATAACAAATATACTCATAATTATAGTTTTTAATTAATTTAATGTGTGTTGAATGAAATAGTAAAATAAAAAATAGTCGTCACTAACATTTATCATAAACAATTATTTTTGACCTATTTTGACCTGACCAATCTAATGTATTATTATTTACGACTCGTTCATAATTCATCAAATCATACTGGATAATTTGGAAGTATCAAGTAATCAACTTGTATACCAATCAATGTCTTTTAGCCGCTTTGTCACGTCATGCGTACAGAACGCGCGTGTTGACATATATTTGAGTGAAATCCTAACTGAAAAATTGTCACAGAAAAAGATGCGCGTAGCCAGCGTCTATTATATGTTTCTATGGATGTGCTTCTTAGAAATATTCCTAATAGGTGTATCATCGACACATTTCCACCCCTTTCCACGTGATATCTATCTTTTGATTCCATTCCATTCCATACACGTGATTCCATAAAGGACAACCTATCTTTGTGTCTGTTTGTTTGTCCGTCGCGTTTATCTCGAGATCAACTGAGCTGATTTCATTGCGGTTTTCATTGTTGAGTAGTGGTGTTTATCCCGGAAGCTTATAGGATATTTTAACAGAAATTGGTGTAGTAATTTTTAAAATAATTGGCAAGGATCTTTACAGTGATCTATCTCGACGATGGTATTGTAAGAATGTATAATGGAGTCATATAGATAAACCTATCTAGGAACAAAGATAGAGGAATAAATTTGAAAATAGAGACCTAAATGGGCGAATTGAAAAACAATTAGTAGTAAAATTTAAGCAAACGCGAAAACAACTACGAAAAACACGCATATTGGTTCGCTATGTACACACTGCAAAATAGTTAAGTTTGCATTCAATAGTTTTTTGTCACAGGCTAAATGCTGAACCAACTGTGCTACGGAAACTATGAGAGCCGTCAGTAAAATTTTATTACGCATTCAGTGAATCAGTTGTCGTATCTATAAAGAAGAAATATGAAAAAAGACAATAAAATCAAACAAAACTACTCACAGAAAAGTGCCTGGTCCCCAAACTAGGACACCCTGTACTACGGTCGGCCAGGTCCGAATTAAATGCACTAATTAATACATAAACACCTATGTACTTATTGTTGACTAATGCATGTTATTGTCAGTGGTCATAAGTATAAACATCTATGTCTACTTATGTTGTTGTACTTAATGAGCAAGGCCAATTGCCTGCAAACTTGTCTCTTTTGTCGTGTGTACGTAGTAACGCGACAACAATGCGCCTATTCTATATTTAAATTAAAACCTAGACTGAGTCATTAGTTTTTGTTTTAGTTCTATTTAATATATAGGCTATAGGCTATAACATGCAAATTTAACCTCTGAAAAATGCTAGTGATAGGAATTAAGTTTTAAAACTACTGCCTTTTTTTTAGCTTTTCTCTCATTCTATAATAGTTTGAAAACGCCCTATCACATCAAATCTCCCATTCATGCTTCATACAACTCAGGATGCTCCTTCTTATGCTTCTCTATCGTTCTCTTATAACCTAAAGGCTTATCTGGCTCTCTAAAACTACCATCACCTTCCATTGCATCCTGCAATTTCTGTTGCACATCATACTTATCAGTCGGATCACTCAAAATTGCTACCAAACATATCATGACTGAAATTATAAAGCCTATGATAAAGTAAGGTCGGTTGTTTTCAAATGTGTCAGCGAAACTCTCGAACACAGTCCAATTTTTATTTTTATCCCGAGGAGTATCCCCAGAATCGCGATTCGTGCGATGTATCGTTTGATTAGCTTCGTTCGTACTATTTTTAGACTTGTCTGCAAAATAAATTTGGTGTTTCTTTGATTTTTTTAGGGGCTACGTCGTTTTGTGTACAATTTAAAGATTTTTCTACAAGACCTTTACCGGAAAAATTTAAATATCTTGTGTGTAACTAGAGCAATAGATATAATTGAAAATTTCATGGTATGGAACACAGAACGTTATAAATCAACATCACAAGTTTATATTAAGGTTTGCAGTAGATTTGTTTGACATAAATGGACATGAAAATGAGTAAACTATAGAAAGTGCATCAGTTTATGTCAGAATCTCCATTAATTTTAAGTTAAATTGTTAACTAACGAAACGGCATTTTGTAAACTATATGTATTGTATAGAGTTGATATTATAATGTCCGTTTTTGACATCTTGAATCGCCAAATCAGATGGGTTTTTTATGTTATCGTTTACGGTTTTATTCACAAAAGTCACGACAATTTATTACATGACAGTACTGTCAATATTCTTGTTCATATTTCTGTTCCCACTGTAGTTGTTACAAAATACCCTAAGTAAGTCGAGAACAAGAATAGCCAAATGTTATTTGCTGATTTGTTATATAAAAGAATGTTATTTACTAAAATTACATCTCATCCAAATTTTTAATTTTTTTATTCTGACATCCGTTTTGTAATAACTATGTATAGTGGGGACAACGAAAATTCAAGCACAAAAGTAATTTCTGTCGTCCACATTGATATCAACAGAAATAATTTTGTCTACAATTCTCGCTGTCTCCACTACAGGGAAAACTCATATAAGTGGAGATAACGGTACCAAACTGAAATAAATATGATTTTCAGTAAATTGTACACAAATATTAGAGCCCATGACAATCCTGGTAAGCAATAGAAGCTCCTAAACGGCACAGTGTGTATATATATTTATTTTTTGTGTTTCTTACCATCTCTATCGTGGGAGACCCCATGAATTTGGCCCGGAGTGTCCTCTTCTAATTCGGCGTAAGCGTGGATAAGCGCCTTTTGCTTGTCCGATAACGTTTTTGGAACCTGGAAAATATTTTAACTATTATACTATAATATTACAACGGATCAACCAAATACATAATTTCTTGTGACAAAACTATGTACATGAGTGGTGCCACTGGTGGTATAAATAAAATGTTACTGTCACGATAATCGTGACAGTAACATTTTATTTATACCACTTATTTATACGAACTTATTAGTACTTATTTACTTTTTAAGTCTGCTTTATTTATTTACTTAAAATCAAATTCCGCAAACATATTTACTGTAAAATATTACATCATAAATATTATTTGGAATTATATGCAAAAAGTTGTTTTTCAATTATTTCTAAATTTCTTATATTTTTTACATTGACAACACTTACATCAAAAATATTGCTGATTTTGGACTTTCTGATTTTCTCAGGTTCCCAGCCGAGAAGTAAAGTTGAGTTTTTGTTTGATTATTGTAAAATTTTATTATTGATTATTGTGAAATTTGTAGTTTAATAGTGATAGTTTACTAAAGTACAAAGTGCCTATTGTTAGTACATTATGTTTGTGATAATTAAATGAAAGCGTGAGAGTGCATTTTTCGTGTTCTTCCAAGGAGTCCAACTGTCCACAGTAAACCTAATATCATTTTACTGAGCGACTCCTACTTCAACGGGACTGGTGGACAATGACTGTGATAAAATGGCTATGTATAAAATGACAATGCCAAATAAATTATATAACAAAAATGCTATTATTGTAAAAAAAGGTATACTATCAATAATACGTTCTCGGTGGGTTTTTTTCCGCCAAATAACTGATTGACAGGTCGGTAAATTTGACCGCTTCGCACATGCCTCCCTTTTAGGGCCATAAGGCTACATCTCTGTATTTTAGTTGATCGATGACGTGTACATTGCTACTTCATTGTAGGAGGAGAGTGCATGCTGCATTCTCACAGTCGCTGGGCGCACTCGACTGGCACATCACTTTGTGGTAACATCACCACAAAGAAAATGTGGAATGTTAACATTGTTTTTAATATATGAATACAAAAGGAATGATAAGCACGCAAACCGCTTTGACACACGACCACGCACTGCTTACCATTTGAACCTACTACAATTTTAATATGTATACATATTATATCTAAGAAAGAAGAAATATAACAAAAATATAAGAGATATAAAATGATAGTAGATGTAAATTGATTGGCATTTGCAAAATATCGTGAAGAAATAAATACTAGAGGATCAAGCGGCAGCACTTGTACCTCAAGATTTATAAAATCTAGAAACCATTTCAATGGGAACCAAAAGGACTTAAATAATTGAAATGTGTATCAAAGCATTCTAACCTGTATCTTGACATGTACGTAGTGGTCACCATATCCATGCAGACTGACCCTCTTCATGCCCTTACTTGACAACCTGATAGTGCTGTGCGAAGATGTACCAGGCATTATCTGAAACAATAAATTGTTTATTAATTTTTCGTTAACAATTTTTGCAATTATAAACAATTGTTATGGAAAAAAAAGTTGACATACATCATAGATTTAAAAGTATTTAGATGGGACTGGCTGCTGAAAACCTCTTTTCCTAGATTAAGGAGCCAGGGCATAAATGTTATGTTATGTTGGAGAGGTCTATATCCAGCAGTGGAGGGACATAGGCTGCTGGTATGGTATGGTAAATAGGTAGTAATTAAAAAGTACCAACCTGTAATGTGTGATCTTCGTATATGCCCTGTATCCTGACGGTGCCACCCAGTAAGGCTTGAGATACAGATATCTGGAATAAACATATAATGTATTTGTTTTTAAAAACGAGGAAATCGTATAAAGATTACTGTAAGTGTAAAGCATTGACCAACGAAGCATTTGCACAATTAGAAACTTTTTTGCAGTCGTAAATGAGATATTACAATGAGTGTAAAGTTCATTTTCATTGCACTTACTGGATGAATATATTTATTTTACAACTTTATATTTGCGGTCGGCGCTTATTGAATAAGTTCAAAATGATCATAAAAGTAAGAGTTTGTGAATGCTTGATTTGCAAATAATTGTGCAGTTTATTAGAATTACGTTTTAGAGTTTTTATTTAAGGCAGAGACTTCGGCGACACTTCTTATATTTAAAATCTGGTCTAAACGCGTACAGCAATGAATCGATTAAAATTATGAAATATTAAAATTGTAATCAGGAAAAATAAACAGATATAAGAGGATATGAACATGTCGACATGAATTCCAGTGATTAATTATAACTTTATCGCCAAATACGTCCATGGACATTATCAGTGTAGTATTTTGCAGCTTTACTGGATGTAAAATGCAAATCTGGATAGTTGATAAAACTTCTCAGTTCCCATTCCGGACTACTCGCCTCTTCAGTCAACTTATGACCACCGCCGGTATTCGTGTTGAAACGTTCGAGTAGAAATAAAAAGTAAACAAAAACCCGTAGCTGTAGACCAGATTCGCATTTAGCAATATAAAAAAAATTTTACAAAACTTTTTATATTGCTTTAAAAAACTGCTGAAGTCCTAAGGAAATCAACTAGCGAATATCAAATCTATAGACATGGATAGACACGGCAAGTTCATGAAATTATATTATGGAAACCAACGTGTCCTATAGTAAGTAAATTATTGTGATGGGAAACCCACTCAATGATGAAATGAAACATCTCCTTTGACCCAGTTCACCAGTTTTGACGATTTTTTACAATTAATTATAGTGCAGTTAAGCATTTTAGTCTTTTGTAACAATAATTTACATGTACACGGGTTGGAACAGACTGAACGAGCAACACGAGAAGTGGGAAGAAGTTTAGTGGCAACTTCGGGCACGCAGTAACGGACAGCTTGCGTTATCTATCTGTCTGTGATCAATGAGTAACATGAAATTCATACTCACATTACAATCAGTATGAACGTCGGGTCCATCTCTTCGGAAATAACTGGAAGGCTCCACCTTGAAGGTGATAAACACTTCGTTATTGCCAACCGCCATGCGCACCGTCTGGCCGTCCTCTACGCCCGCCGGTACGGGAATTGTGACGCGTTTGCGTTGTACCTGCAACAATATCACAAAATAGGGTATTTGACACTTAAATCAATAGAAGTAAAGTAGAAACAGACGGGTTGAAAATAAAGATTGAAAATAACTGCACTACATACTGTAATGCCCTAGTAATTGTATATTCCATTGATTAAGTATGTTACCTTGAGGGGGAGAGTGCACGCTGCAATCCAACAGCCGTTGGGCGCGCTCGACTGGCCACGTTACCCCTCTCTCACAGAATACTACCTTGAAATGTACTGCATTTCCCATTTTATCGTATTTCCCCAATGTACGTACGTGTTTCGGTAGTGAGTGAGATGTGCCAGAGCCCATTCCAATCCCATCCTATCCCTCCCCATTTTCTCAACCCTTTCTCCAAATCCATTCCTATATCTCCAAAGGTAGGCAGCGCATCCGGGAGCATGCCAACGTTTCTCATTTTGGACTAATGTTGGCATGTATCGCGGATGTCTATGGGCGACTGTATCCACTTACCATCAGGTGGACTGTATGCTCGTCGGCCGCCTTCGAACATAAAAAAAAAAAAAAAACCACACGTATTTTTAAATCTTAACGGCGTATATACGGCCAGCTAGTCTGGCAAATTAATTATGTTACCAAAAACTGAAATTACTACAAAATATAAACGAAAATAGGAAAAAATGTGAAATGGTACAAAAATCATAACAATGCTCTGAAGATGAAAATATTAGTCTAATTAAGTGGGAAGTAAAAAAATTCCAGGCTTTTCGTTCAAAATGTTATAAGTTTCTACTTAACACCCGTAAACTGACTAGCGTATTTTGATACCCCACTGCCTTGTCTTGTGGATAACACTGCCTTGTTATCTGTCAAATGACACCTCGTAATTCGAATTCGCCAACCAGATCACACTGTGACTTGTTAACAGTGAGTTCAAAGATACGAAAATGCAAGGCAGTTCAATTCACGGCGACCTAACGCCTCCAGGATCTAACGCGCCCTGTACTTTTAAAACATTGTGTAAGGTAATAACAACAGAAAGGGATTTTTATAATCAATAGTACCAATAGATACTTACTTACCACTTCCCAGGCGAAAGTAATACACATCAGCCTTTAGAAAGAGACTATCGGCTAGCTTCGGTTTTGTAGAGCGTTGTCTCTGTGGTGTGCCTGTACGACGACTGACAAGTCAGCGACGTAACGGCACACGACAGAGACGACGCTCTACAAAACCGAAGATAGCCGATGTGTATTACTTTCGGCCGGGATGTATACAGGTTTATTCTGGTCTGTCCCTGTTAAAAAAAGTTCGATCAGTCCCGGTCGAGGACAGACATGTGGGGACTGACTGGAATAATCCTACTTACAGACTGCCCTTTGCCTTCACACTCAACACAGGGGAACTTGATAAGCATTCTTGTACCATGGCAATGCCGACATGTGGAACGCATCACAAATGGACCTGACAGGAAACAAAACAAATCTCATCAATATAAGTTGCTATTTGAAGTTTAAAGACTAAATCTTTAAACTAAATTTAAAGTTTAAATCTCATTGATGAGCAGTGATAGCCAAAGGCAACGTTTCTCAACCTTTTTAGTGTCACAAACCCCTAAAAATGCTAAAAATGAAGTAAATTTACTCATTGCGTGCTATTTATGTTTTTAGCGTTAAATTAATTAATAAAGGATGTTTCATACATGTATGCTTAATTTTTCCTCACTAACTGCGACCCCTTATATATGTGATTGCGACCCCAATGCCTACAATAAGTCATACAATAAAGAAACAATGCCTTAAGGATATCTACTCTCAATTCTCATTTGTGAAGTCATGAGTTCAAACTCTTGTTTGATACCACTAGTCCATACCATTAACTCAGCGGTGAAAGGAAACCCGCATACAAGAAAATTTAAAAAATCTTCAGTTCATAATTAAATTAAATTGTTCTACCACATAAGTTTTCATATAAGCGCCTATCAAATAAGTTCCTAATGAGCTGCAGAGGAAGCAATAACTATTTGAATGTCTGGTTAGGTTGAATGAATACTTAAAATTTTCTTTAAAACTGGGCTTCTACCCATGGTAGTTATTTTCAGAAACAGAGTATGGTTTCAGTTTAATCTATGTGGCAGTTTTGCTTATAAATTCAACACATTTATGTCCAACCCACGACTTGTGAACCTACGACTATAACTGTTTTTTTACTATATTCATACTAACCTCTAGAAAATGTCTCCATGCCAGTTCCATTGCAATAAGTACACTTGATAGACTTAGTCCCAAGCTCGCATCGAGAGCCCTGGCACTTAGGGCAAGTGTCCACAACATTGACACTGACATCCTTGTTAACGCCGCGTGCTGCTTCCGTGAACCGAAGGCTTATTATCACCTGAAAATATTTAGCAAAGTTGTGTGAGAATTTGATAAAAACTAAAAAAAATTGGGTTCTTTTACAAAAAGTTGTTCTTGTTCTTGAAGTCAAAATTACCAGAATGGAGATGATCAAACGACAAATCAAATGACCATCAAATGACGGCGCGTTCATTTGCAGTGTTTGGTTTACACATCGTTGATATTGAGTGCTATTAAATTTCCATGATTGCAAACACAATATGTAAGCAAAAAGTACAAAAAGTCGTTTGTCGGAAATCCAAATGAATAAGTGATTTTGAAAAAGAATGTCATGGCTTTAAATTAAAATTAATTTGAATTTGGAATTCCAAGTCAAATGCAAGATAACTAAGTTCATAGTGGCCATTATGAAGCAGTATAAACTATGAAGCACACAGCGACTTGCGAGTCATTGTGAGGCACAATTTCAAATGGGAGATGCACATCATGTCTATAGTGAAAAGGGTAAATTCCATGTTATATATTATTATTATGATTGTATGATAGGCGAGCAACATTACTGCAGGTATGCCTATGTATTGTGTTAGCTGGTGTTATAAGTATTGTCATATCTCTTCGCCTAGAAGCCTAGAAGTCAAGTCAATATATGATACACAAAACATTCTCTTGTATCACAGTGGAGACTTTTATCAGAATTTACAAAACCTATCTTAGGTCATTGCTTGAATATGCAGTTCAGATATGGAACCCATATTTCTCAAAGGACAGAGATGATAGAGAGATAAAGATATGATAAAGACAGACTCTGTATTCTTTGCATAACTAGTCTAAAGGAAAGGAGGGAAAGAGGAGACTTAATCAAAACTTACAAGATTCTCAACAACCACTATTATATCCCATACCTAAACTCTATATACAATACTAAAGCAAATGAGAATCTAAGAGGACCTGCATAAAGGCTAATGCAAACTATTGCTTTCTCCAATCCCTACAAGCACTTCCCATTAAATAGGGTAGAGTGGTCAACTCATGGAATAATCTACCACACAAATCAGTTGAAGCAGAGGGAGTAAATAAAATCAAAAACTGTTTAGACAGAAAGATAAATAATATAGGTATTTCATAGGTAAAGTTTTTTAATATTTTTCTCAGTTTAATAATTAGTTGATATAAAATTTTTCTTACTTCCTGAGATGCTCCAAATCCAAACTGACTTTCAGCGAAATCGCTAAATGAACCACTTTTAAAACCGGCATCCCCAAATATCTTCCGGAACAATTCCTCAGGATCTATAGTAGACTTGTACTGCCATTGATGCGTGAATCCATCAGTTCCGGAAGATCCTCCCATGCCCATCTGTTCTGATGTGGTTCCATAAGTATCATATTCTACACGCTTGTTCTCATCAGAGAGAATCTAAAAAAAAATATAAACATTTTATTGGAATTTGATAAATAGATTGCTCTTTTGAGAACTTACAAATAGTAGGCAAAGAACAATTATTTATTATAGATTAGTTTTTCTTAGGAAAAGATTTTCATACAGATCATTCATCCAGTCAGTTCATTTCATTCAGATTATTGTGAAATTTTAGAACATGCTTCCCAATGGTATAAAATTCTCTCTCTCTTCCCTACATAAACAAATGAGTTTCCTGTTTATGAACTTTTATTTGTCTTTTGGTATATTTATTACATATTATGTATGGTTAATGTATTATGTAGCTTAAAATTTTTCTATTTACTTTTATGATAAATTCCTGTTTATCTGTTTGCACAAAGATTGATTAGTAGTTAAGTTCATATTTTGTACAATATTTCGATGTAATAAAGTATGAATAAACAAAGATAAATAAATATTTTAATAACTTAAGGGTAAAATTTAAAATATTAAAAAAAATATAGAATGTTTCAATTCTTCAATTTTAAACTACAAATTAGACCAATAAATAAAAAACATAAGTGCAATAAAAAAGTTAGCGTGGAGATCTATTTTCGCTTACCTCATAGGCCTCAGACACCTCCTGGAACTTTTTGGAAGCCTCTGGATCAGATTTGTTTGCATCCGGGTGATACTTTTTAGCAAGTTGATAGTATGCTTTTTTGATGTCTTTGGTAGAAGCATTCTTAGAAACGCCGAGGACCTTGTAGTAGTCCGCGCGGGCATTAGAAGTTGACGTTGTATGGACATAGCGATGTCTCGAACAGGTGATATTATCTGAGGGCATTTAAGGTTATGTTTTACGGTTGTCATATATTTGAATTACAGCAATGAAATGTAAACACAACAATGTTCCACATTGTTTACAATCAAAATAATTGACTTTATTTGTGTAATAAAATCCAGTGATGTAATAAAAGCATGTAAACCTTACATTTAAAATTTTTATGAACCAATGAAGGGGCAGATAGTGCGGGACCTCCTGGATACCGATCACAATTATTACACCTATGTATAAACCGACATGGAATTTTAGAAATATTGCTACTGAAAACCGCACCAATAGTTTTTGGGTTAATAAACCCGAAGATAGTTCGGGTCGGAGCCATTTTAAGGTTGAGAAAAAACTATTGTCAATGTCAAATAGCAAGGTAAGGTACCATACACACGAGTCACTAGAGACATTTGAAAATGGATCTCTGATCACTCCCACTTTGACAGCTATTAATGTTAGCTATACCGTTAGTTTGACAGATATGTGAGTGTGAATACAATAACATTTGCACCATACATTTTAAACCTTCATTTACATGCAGGCAGCCCACTTACAGGGCAGTAAGAATATAGGCAGCGTGAGTACGTCCCTCGAACTGACACTGCTTTTTAGCGCTCATGCTACTGACCATTGATGTACATATGACTAGATTAGCAGTATTCATTAGTTAACGTTACCACTTCGTAGATGCCTGCAGGCATATCTGACTTCAGTTGCTAGCTTGACGTCGGTGAGCGTGAACGTATCTGCGGCCTAACGATAAAGTTACCAAAATGGTGAAATGTGGCGTTAAAATTTGTATGTCACGGTCCGAAAAGGATGATAAAGCAAGTGGTGTTACTTTTCACAAGTAAGTTTGCACAATTTTGTTCAGATTTTCCAAAATAACATTACAAAACGAAGTAAATTTATCACGCATTGCGTTTGCCATCAATGTTGCCAGTAAAAACTATTTTGATTTTCCCACACCGTTGGGAGGTTTGTAAATGATGAATGACTGTAAGTCAAAAGTATTAATAGTAATTTATGTTTTTTATCATAATCTGTAATCATCATAAAATAGTCAGTAGTAGGTAGAATGATCTCTTATTTGTTTTCCAGGGTACCTAAAGATTGGCTATTGCCATGTCTGGTGGAAAGTCTTTGAACCCTAATTATGGTCCTATGTATTTAGCTACGAAAACACTTGAAAAAATTCAAACCAATTTGTCGATCAGAGAATTTGCAATTCATTCAGCGGAACATGTGTCGTCATTACAAATGGATCATTCTCTTTTGTTGATCAACGCGATTATTCACAAATATATCAAAATAAGATTATACCACGAAAGTAAAATGTTTACTTTAAATAACAAAAAAGAGAGTAAAAGGCAATTATATAACAAACTCATGTTACACAGTGGTGTTTGATCAATATAATAACTTTTGAGGTTTAAAATAATATATTTACAATTTAATTAATTTACAATTGAAATATATTTTTTTAAAATGATTGTCATAAACAAAAAAAATATTATTCCATTTTAAACAATAATAATTTTACACAATGTAAATAGTCTTAAAATATAATATTTTCGTTAACGCATATAAATATTTTTTCTTCCTACCTGTAATCCTTGTCAATTTCATTAGATCTATATGATCTATTGAAAGTTTCATTACAATCTGTTAATAATACCTGTTAATAAGTGCCTTTATACCCAAGTAATTCATTAATTCTGGGGAAATTATTTCTGACCACTGGCAACTCTCGCCATTTTTTCCGATAACAATGTCTTGTTTCATTTCGACGTGATTAGTTTAAACGAAGAAGTTGTGTAGAAGAAACGAGACAAACATAGTTTACTTTGGAATATTTATCGGTTTCAAAGCTACGTCTTTTGAAGTCGCAAGTGGTTACATATTTCTGAGAACAGTTTGTAAGACGTTGCCACTCTAGTATTTAGAAGCTCACTGCTACTGACGCTGCCCTGCGTTCCCTTCATTGGCGATTTTTACGCGGACTTCAATGGGAGACCAACGCAAGAGGCAGGAAGTGTTTACACACCACTGCCCTCTCGCTCACTTCTGCCGTCATATAAGAAAAAAGATGCAACTCACATTTTTATCAACATGAATTAAGTACATATTTGTAATTCGGAAAATAGGGGCATCTGTTTGCATTTATATTATTTTTTTACTTGCATGGTTTAAAAAGATACATCAAGCAAAAAAAGCATAAATTATACACAGATTCAAATATTTGCAAATGAAAAGGAATCTTTGGTTTTTGCTAAGTTGAATGCTTGCAATTGGAATAAAGTAAGGATCATTTTATTAGAAACTGAATTTCATTATGTTGAAAGGGCTTTGCGTACACTATATTTTAGGACATTATGTAGGTACTGGTAAATATTTCTTATTTTCAAACATTGTTATTTATTAGTCAGGTTTTAGGAATTTGTTGTCAACTGAAAGTGCAATCCTGTATCTCAGGAGAATTCCAAGCCAAACGCACGTTATGTAACCAAGTTCAAAGTGGCCACTATGAACAAATAATAATTTCATAAATTTACAACGTAATTAGCCCTAATATTTACAACGTTCCAGTGCGATGAATTACTATCATCCACCATCGCTTTTTGCGATGACATGTTTTTCCTATTTCATTTACATACTTTGCATCTCTTTGCGCTGATGCTGCAGCAATTTTTAGGTCCTTCATTGAGGGGGTAGGTCAAACATGAAAGATATAAAGATATAAAGGCAATATAAAGACTAACTCGCTTCGACAGAAATATTTTAGGAAGTAACCGGTGGATGGATAAGCAAGAGTCCCCCGGTGGGCGGTCACTTGCTGAGATGCTTGACCTTGAGATGCGCGTCAACGACAAAGACAATAAAACATCTATTTTACGACACACGGACCCTTTCAAATGCGGTTCAGTTGTGTTTAAAGCAATCGAGAATCTGAGGGGACCCGATTTAAAGCTAATGCGAACTTGTTTTTTTTTTCGGATTGACTAAATTCTTGTGGCCCTAGTGGCCTTTCAAGGGTCACAGGACTTGTTTAGTTTAGGGCGAGCGCAGAAGGCGCTCAGCCAAAAACAAAAAAGTGTGGTTGCAACGAGCCTAAGGGCTCCCCCGCCGGTAAACCGGCGGAAGGAACGGACCTCGGTTTAGGGGGATGCCGCGGAGTCGCGAGTCGGCGAGAAGGTCGCGAGTCGGCGAGAGCTAATGCGAACTATCGCTACCTCCAATCCCAACAGCACTGCCTGTCAAATAGTGTCAACTCATGGAATAATCTACAGTCTATAGTGGATAATTTACAAAATAATGAGACGAGTAGGTGAAGGGAATAAATTCAAAAACTCTTTAGACAGAAAGAAGGCAGCACAATTGTTATTGATTTAGGCGCATCGGCGAAAGCTGCTAGCATAATACATAAAAAATAATAATAATAGCGCACGTGAGGACTAACGGCAGTAGCTGAATGTATAACATTATGATGAGCAGATCAATCCGTCTATCCCTATGAATGGATGTAAGCTTCACTTAAGAAACGAAATGAAGACTGAAATCTTATCATATACGATGTTTTTTTTAAATAGGTTTTTTGAAAATCTAATATTTTCCATCGAGTGATTATTTCCGATCTTTCAATATTTTAAACTCTAAATTTAGACTAGCTTGTGTATGGACATCCTTTAAAGTATACCATACTTAAAGATATTAGTAAATTAAACGAAATATGTTGTTTGACAATGACAGACTATTGTTCTCTGTGATCGATCAAGAAACAAATATCTAGCGATTGCTTCGAAAATAAAATTTTGTACACTTTTTATATTTTTTTCTTTTGTAGTGCAGTAATAACACAGTTATATAGCTGCATTATGATCTAAAAAATAATAACAATAATACGTCTGTAGTGCTTTGGTTGTTAAATAATTTTTAATTTGACAACACCACTTTCCGGGGCAACGGTAGGCAAGATGATTTATAAACAAAAAAGGAGCTTACAAAATACCAATTATTCTATTGAATTTTGAAATAAAAGTTAATAAGTGTACAAATAATTGTAAATCCGATTAGGTAAAATAATAATTATAACATTTGGGACGTAAGAATGGCTTCAGTAAGCATTCGTGATCAGAAGATCGAACACCAAGTGAGTGAATTTCAAAATTATAAATATCTTTATTTAAAATGCCTTTATAGACCTTTAGTCTATTACATAAACTCCTTTTCTTCAGTTAGGTTCAATGTTTTAGTGATTCGATTGTTTTAGCGTCAATTAATGGAAATGAAGATGAAGCAAAAACGACAGAACTCGGGTATGGTTCAAGCTAATGATCTAAGGGTTGGTTCAGCGAAACGCCCTATATCTGGTAGCCGTTCACGAGAACTACATGGTAAGTCACTACAACATTTTAGTGCATTCGTTTAGAATAAGTCCATGGATATTTTTTTTTTCATTGCATGAATTCGATGTCTATTTACTTTGAGTTATGGTTATGCGCATTTTTTTTTGTTTTACAACAGGCTATGATGGTCCGATGCAATTTCTTATGTCGCCAGTAAACCCCGACCAAGTAATTCCCCTCCAAACAAATAGAATATCAACCTATGATGGTAAGTAAATGTTTTAAATGTAATGCTTATTTATTCCTTTATTTATTAAAGCATGTGCCTGTGCTACTCAAATGTGTTCAAAATAATACAACTAGCTTTTACAATAAGTTTAATAAGTCTGGATGTAATCTGAAATGTATCTGGTTTCACTGAGTAAACAATTGTGATAACTGCACAGATGTCTATGAAACAATATGTCTAAAACCCAAGAAAATAATAAGAATCTATGTAGTGTTAAAAGTTCTATCAAAATCAATCTACGTCCTTCAAACACTAACACAGACTTTTTCATTTTGTATGTAAAGAGATAGAGAAGAAGAGTCACTATTCTTAACTCACTTTCATGAATTTATATTGGGTTCTTATATAGATTATATAAGTATAAATATCCTCACTGGGTCCGCATGGTGCATTATGGCCTGAAACCCTGTCATAATTTCCTCGGGGAGTGCCCTGAAGTAGAATGTGAAAAAGGCTAAAAAATATTTGATTGGTTAAAAAAGTCATCATTTGTAAACCCGCTGAAGGAAAAATTTGAAAAAACCCAGAAGCATATATGATATCTACCAATTTAGATAGGTGTACATAAAGTCACATATAATATTAGTCATAAAACCTCATACCCCTTTGCAATTAACTGCAATGTTCCTAAAAATGAATGTATATGAAGGAAAAATACATAGAAATGTGAAATAATGTAAAAACAAAATGAGTCATGACACTTCACAAATAAAACATCACTGTTTTATAGAATGAACTAAACAAATTTATTTGTAAATGGTGATGATAAATGCTATAGTATCATGCTATGAATCACACTGGATCTGGCTCCTAACAGAAACAAAGGTCTAGTCATAACATTACTGCATTGTTTCAGTTTTACCCCTTTATACCAAATCATTTCAATAAAGTTATAACTTCATTGGCACTAACAAAAGCTTTCCATCAGTTTAATTTAACCATTGCACATTATAATGATCAAGTAATTACTTTATTGAAGTTTATAAAAGCAATGAGGGCAGCAGCCAGAGATGCACAGGATTACTTTCAACTTTAATTCTAAAATTAAAATTTCATTAAAAGATGATTGCTCTATATTAGAGACAAAGTGCAAGAGGGTGATGTGAGGCCCATCAGTGCCTTGTACTGCCTCATGTTGTTCACGGACATTTACCGTGTGCCGCTTGTGGGAGTGTAACATACCTGTCAATAAAAAAGCGTAGTGCCTTAAGGGGGGAGACCGGTTTAGGAGGCCGAAATTTGGTTGTTTTTCGTGAATTTTTTACATAGGGACGGAATAAACAGATTTTTTTTTAAATTTGGGAATATTTTATTCATGTTTTGAAGTAGACTTAAGAATTTTTTCAAGTAATTTCTGCCGGAAATAGTGTCGTTAGATCGTGCTGTCCATGGACGATTGCCATCGGAGTATTTTGCTGGTGGGCATTCCTGTGGTAGCAATTTTCATCTGTAATCATCACGTTAGCTTTTTTTTTTCGTTAGCAACATATTTCCTAAGAATATGAACCTGATTGTGTAAAAAAAAATTGAAAATTGCATTTTTTTGAGGTGTTTGAAGACAATGTTATGTTTTTATACCATATTTTTTCACCTTTTTCGCATAAAAAAACATATTTTTAATAATCATATAATCCCAGAATTAGGTTCATCTAGATTTGAATTGAATAAAGAATGTTCACACCAAATTTCAGAACGATTGGTCAATAACTTTTCAAGCTAGAATGCCCACAAGTTGAAAAAAAGTCGTTTCGAGAAAAACGCGTTTGAAATAAAATGTAGCGAAAACGAGATTCGAGGCAGTAATTAATTATATAAAATGCTCACCGGTTAATCAGCTATTCCAGCACCATATAGCAATCCCTCTTCTTGTTCATAGTTGTTCAAAGGAAACTCTCCCTAGCAGTCAAGCAGTTAGTACAGCGGTATTGAGGCAGGTAACCGAAAAAGGGTCCCTGAGCGACCGCTCCGTTCTAACTACCGCGCGCTTCGACTCCGGACCGACGGGCGGTCACTCATAGCATTGGAAATAATGCGAATTTTGCTGTCAAATTTTGACCACATATTCTTGACTAGTTATACTAACAATTTATGCAATAAAAAAAAGTCGATTTTTTGATCGGTCTAAACTGGTTTCCCCCCTTAAATATGATTCAACAAGAAGAGAAACAATTATTAAAATAAATTTTCATATCAATTACAAAATGTTAGTAGAGCTTAAAAAATATTAGAGAAAACAGCTGTTCCGCTATCTCTTAGTCATATGTCAGGGATGGGGAACCTTTATTGATCTATGTGCCATTTTTTCTAAAGAAATGTTTAATGAGGCCATGACGTGCCATCAAACAATCTTGACTTATTGCTTAATGGCGAAAAAAAATTAAACTGGATACAATCTCAACTTAAAACAGTTTTACGTTTATTTAAATTTAAATGACAGGATAAATTAGTGCGACTTCTGCAGTTGCCGTTCTATCACCGGTGCCCGTTCACAATGAACTTTGTTACTATGACTTCAAATGTAGACGAGTACCTAAATTCCTTAATCAATGCCATGCCCAAATTATTTTGCGTGCCATTGGTTCGCCATCGCTGTCATATGTGATTGTAATAGTACTATTGCAATGTACTGTACAATTGTGAGTTGTGACGCCAATAACACAGTAGATCAGACCTTTTGTAAACAATCATTTTGATATGTGATACATCTTTGATACATCTTAAGATATGTGAAAAATAGCAATTATTTTTCGGAATAAAAACAGGCCAAGTGGATCCACTCTTTTATTTAGAGGTGATGTAGTTCCTCTAGGCTTGTGGCAGCGCTTTGTTATCCCTTAGTCACCTTTTACGACACCCACAGGAAGAGATGGTGTGGTGCTATTCTTGGTGTGAATAATTTATAAAACTCCTTTCCAGAACTAGGCAATCAAATAGAAGTGCTGACAGTGGGTGATGGGGACAACAGTGGGGAGGAAGAAGAGGAAAGCGTGCCAGTGTGCAGCGTGGGTCGTGACGTGAGCACGGATGATGTATGTGCGGACGCGGCGGTAGCGCCGTTACAAGCAAGAGTTCGCGCCGACCCCGAGCCTGGACAGGTAAAATCTGTTTTACAACTTATAGTACCTGTCATTATTTAATAGGAAAAAATCGGCATAATGGTAACTCATCGATACGTTGCCATGACGAGACGACATGACGTTTATGGAATAACTAATTTTGATACTTTGTTTTTTTTATTATTTTTATGGTCCGATTATCATAGGGAGAGCACTGACAGTCGTGTATTTAATTCATTTTCTGTAAATACCATTTCTTTCTTAAGTTATAACATAACGCAACAAAATAGAAAAAAATATTCTTAAAGAACTATCGAGTTGTAAAATGATTTTTGCTACATGTTAAAGATTTATGTCAGCTGTCAGAGCTCTTCCTATAAGAACCGGACCTCGTACGATGATAAAATCGTAACAGACCTGTGTCTGTACATTTAATATTTTTTGAAAAAACTCGGTATAAAGTATGAGTGATACAGAACCTGAAGCGACAGTTTTTGGAATTTTTGTCCGTCTGTCTAAACGCTCATCAAATACCACTAGACAGATCTTAATGACACTTGGCACAGTTATAACTTGTGTGCCATATTAACATTTAGGGGACTTGGTATCCAGATCAATTATAAAGTTACCACGGGAATCAAAAGATACGTCTACACACGCGCTACACAAGCGAAGTTGCGGACACTGCTAATTCACATATATTTATCTGCTTTCCAATTACTTTTAATTTTTTTTATTTTCCTGGAATTACCGAAAAATTAAACTTACAGAAAATATTAAAATTACAAAAACTTATTTGAAAGACCTGTATTACATATCATGATTATAAATTACATGTTTTGAGGAAAATAAATGTACAATGTATTTAATTAAACTAATCAATAATCAAGTTAACCCCGCTACATGTGCGCTACAAAGCTTATCGCACAATCACGCAGTGTTGCCCACATGTCCTAACCATTTACCCAAGTACAATTACTTATTTCTATTTACAGACAGCAGAAATCGAAGGTTCAGTAGAAGGCGCAGTGGAAAATTTCGTAGTGACTCCAGCGAAACATGGAACTATATATAAATGCCGGATAGCCCGCGATAGGAAAGGAATGGACCGCGGACTATATCCCACTTACTTCCTTCATTTAGAGAAGGATTATGGGAAGAAAGTGTTTTTGTTGGCTGGTAAGTCAAAGACCATTTAAATATAGCTTGCTTAAAATATAACTTGATACCTGTGACATGCCTAGTGCTGGGACGATATTGATGTTGACGACTGGCACGAAGGCTAGGCGGGCCGGCCGGTCGTATACGATCGAAGACGCGCGAGTGCTCGTTATGTGGGTCACGCCCGCATGCAATTGGAGGAGGAGTGGGGTTCTCTCGAGGCCGGGCAGAAATGAAACTCGTAAGACGACTGTATTTTTGGCCAGATTGACCCCATTGATATTCCCCATTTATTAAATAATAAATAAATATAAATCTTTTAACTCCAAAATTTGTTCCAATAGCCCATCCTTTATAACCTCTGTATTTTTTATATCTATTTCAATATTTAATAATATTTTTATATTTTCTTTGTATTAACCGAAACACATTACTCTTCTTCATTAATAAATAGCACCGGCTGAAAACAATAAACACTAGTTGGAAACAGCTTACGTGTAAAAAATCTAGAATTTACAGGCTTACAAATTCTGACAAGACGTCAAGCTAAATCTAAGGGGCCCCACGGATGAATTGTTTCACGAGAAAAACGGAAATTATTGGTTTTTCAAAATAAAATTATTATGGAGACGCTTGTTCAAAGTTATTGGTTTCGAAGACAGCTGTCACAGGTATCAAGTTATATTTTAAATACTATAGGAAAGAGCTTCTGATGTAAGTGGCATACCTACATTACGCCATTTTGAATAAAATATCAATTTTGTGATCACCAAATAAGCAAACATTAAAAGAAACAAATATGTCCTTATGTAAAAACTAAAACGTCTGTACTGATATAATGAAGGTCGAATTGATGACGTTACAATTATACAAAAAAAAACATAAAACTTTTAACACAATAAAAACATTATACAAAAAGTTTTAAAGTTTACAATCTTCAAAAGGGAGATTCAGCTATTTTCCGTATATTTTAGAAAAATAATGTTTTGACAAATCTTTGTACCTACAGTTTCATGAACACTGGTTCTACAATATACCGTTGCTCGGTCAACATCCATCACTAAAAGGCTATAATTTCTTCCCTTTTAAAGATATCTAAAAAAGATTTCCATCAGATTTTTATTTCCCAAACCTTTTTTTAGGTAAAAAATTAACAATTATGAACTTCTCCATTATTTAAAAGTTTCAAACACCTTATACCGTGCGATCGGTGTAGATTGAGCCTAGTACCAATTTGAATATGCCAAATCGAATATGTATGTAACTATCTGTGATTAAAATATTTACATTCTCTCTACCGAAGGTTTTCTCGGAGAGATCGCTGTTGGCGATAAGGCCGCCTTTTGTGTATTTCATGTGTTACATTGTTACTGCCTTGTTTTGTTTTGATGTACAATAAAGTATTTTATCTATCTATTCATGTAACTTTAGTTGGTCCTAAAGTAATCCACAATGTATCTCTACAGCACGTAAACGTAAAAAGTCGGCCACATCCAACTACTTAATATCGACGGACCCGACAGAACTGACTCGACAAGCGGATAGCTTTGCGGGCAAATTGCGCTCTAACTTGCTCGGCACCGCCTTCACTGTGTATGATAATGGGAAAGCGTGGAGGAAACACGATCATGCGCGCACGAGGCATGAACTCGCCGCTGTTATATATGTAAGTATAATTAGCAGGGAAAGGGCGACAAATTTAAAATATATCCAGCTTAACACTTGTTTTCATCAAAATCGGCCACATCCAATTACTTAATGTCAACGGACCCGACAGATCTGAACGGCAAGCGGATCACACGCGCACGAGGCATGAACTCGCCGCTTATATTTATTTAAGTATCATTTAACAGGCAGAGCTGCAAATTTAAAAAATATTAGGTTTGCACTTGTTTGAAATCGGGAAAAAAAGTAATTTTCTTACTTTATTTTCTGTTCTAAAACTAATAGTATGAAACTAACACGTAAATTACGTGTTTTATAGCATTATTGTATACTTTTTAAAGTCCGTTTTCTTAAAAAGTATTTTTGTTTTCTAAACTTAATTAATTCTATAATTTTGTTTCTGTTGAATTATTAATAGTTTATAAGTTAATTTCAATAATCAAACTGATTGTTATAAAAATACAAAGTATCAAGATATTTCTGGTACTATATACACTAACCGCAATTTACTATTTAAAAAATGTTGCCATGTAAAAATATTGATTTTACGATTGCGGTTAATATGCATTTTATAATATGGCAAAAAAGACAGGATTCAAAATATCAAGAATAGAAAAGAGTGAGAAAATGTATTTTTGTAACTGTTAACTGTTCACGTGATCAAGAAATTCTGAATAATAATATTAATAATCCATTACAGGATACAAATGTCCTAGGCTTCAAGGGTCCTCGCAAAATGACAGTAATCCTACCAGGCATGACTCCCGATAGAGAACGAGTTACCATCGCTCCCCAAGATGACACCGAAACCCTCCTCGAACGATGGAAATCACAAAATTTAGACGATATTGTAGTACTACATAACAAAACACCAGTTTGGAATGACGAGACACAATCTTACGTGTTGAATTTCCATGGAAGAGTAACACAGGCAAGTGTAAAGAATTTTCAGATTGTTCACGATTCCGAACCCGAGTATGTAGTAATGCAGTTCGGAAGGATCTCGGAGGATGTTTTTACTATGGACTTTAGATATCCACTGTGCGCTCTGCAGGCATTTGGGATTGCGTTAAGCTCGTTTGATAGTAAATTGGCTTGTGAGTAAAGAAAATGTTTATTGCAAGTTAGATTTATATTTGTCAAATACGTATGTCTATTTGTGTGAAGTTTGTCACAGACATATCTATACACTGCTCTGGTAATTGTAGGGTATTTAACTTTTTAAAAATTACAAATAGGTTATTCCATTTTTATTTCCATATAAAATCACTGAGGCTATAAACATATTTTTTAATTAACGCTCATACCCGTTAACGGTATTAGTATTTAATCATTGTTTAATATTTGTCACTTTCTTACTTAATTGAAGTAAAAATTGTTTGTAAAAGTCTGGAGATTTAAAATCTAACTATCGTAAATGTTTTATATCAGCGTGAGGGCGCTAACCGACATGTTTTAGCTGTGACGTCATTCGTACAAAAACACTCAATATTAAGCGCATTCAAAACTTTATTTACATAATTTCACATTTTACTGTTAAATACCCTCGTACTGCGAGTATTAAATAATAATTTAATTTGTGTATGAAATGAGTTCACACATCATGTATATTTGATGAATATTAGAATTAATATATTGGATAATCACGTCACGAGTGAGTACTCGAGTACTCGATGAGTATACAATCATACATGTGTTTGTGTAGTAATTAGTGAATTATTTTTACCTGAGCACTATTTGTTCTACCTTTTCAAATATACGATTAGCATTTTGAGTGTCAAGTCTCTTTGTTTCATACTATAGTATTGACCAATCTATAGTTTATACAAATACAAACTCTGTTTGCAGCTCATTATTTTTTTTTTCAATTGATGCTTAAATCACTCCAACGGCAAATACGAATTTGCAAAACCAACCTATATTTTCAGTTATAAAAACGAAGATGTCCATTAACGTCACTACAAAAGCTCGTTTAGAAAAGCAATAAAAGTTTGTATAATGGTGTGAATGTTTGATTGGCTAATGTTATACAGTGCTACCAGTTACTGTAGTAGTATTTACTAATGAGGCTTAATGCTCTCTTTTGAGTATATTATACATTCCACAGTGAATTGCATTTGTTATATATTTTTTTTTATGAACACAAGTTATTTAATAGGATGCACTGAATGTGTCCAAATGCCACGTTAAATAAGACTGTTGTTGTGATCAATCTATATGATCACTCATAAAAAAAATCTCTCTCTGATTTAACATTTTTTCTCTCAATATCTCCGAAACCGTTCACGGTATCAGAAAACCCATTTAACCAGTAGAAATAACTCGAAAAGCTGAATTTTGGTATAATTAATTGTTTTTTGGGAAAAAGAAAACTATAGTATATTATAAATTGACAGCGACAGTCTTAATTGAAGGCCACTAAACTGAACGCACATAATTTAGTTTTGGTGCTGTTTGTAATGTAGGTGGGGCATCCCCTAGGACGAACTTGAATTACACCTGTGTCATTGAAAATGTTTAAATTTAAATTTGAGTGTGTTGAATGGTCAAAATAGAAAGTATAACTCACTCACACCGCTAGAAACAAAGTGAAAGGCAAGTTTATGTTTGTTTGTCTATGGCTGTTTAGACGCTATGTTCAACAATTAAGTTGTAATTTCATACATAGTTTTGTCCATTTGAATATTCTAACAAATTCATTTGCAACTCATCATCAACTTATTTAATAGCCGCTTTGAAGGCGTCAACCGCGAATACAATGTTGTGAAACAAACCTGTTCATTCAGATAAACGAAGTTGAACGTTAGTCTTTATAATAAAAAGGCAGCTGTCAAGCATACAGTCCACCTGGCGGTAAGTGGATACTGTTGTCCATGGACATCCACGGTACATGCCAACTTCAGTCCACAATGACAAGCGTTGGCACGCCCCCGAATGCGCTGCCTACCTTTGAAGATGTAGCAATGGATTTAGAGGAAAGGTTGGGAAAATGTGGAAGGATATGATGGGATGGGAATGGGCTATAGCATATCTCACTCACTACCGAAACATGTACGTACATTGAGGAATAAGATAAAATGGGAAATGCAGTACTTTTCAAGGTAGTTTTCTGTGAGAGGGCGGTAACGAGGCCAGTCGAGTGCGCCCAGCGGCTATTGAATTGCAGCGTACACCCTCCCCTTCCTAGAAAATTAATCAAAATAACCCGTTTACAAACGCTAAATAAGTTTGTAATCATGCGAATACTCGATTGGACAATACTTTAGGCTTGTTTTTTAATACGAGTAATTTTAAAAACACCACTTTTTCCTGAACTTCATATTCAATTATTATACTCTATAAATTTAAAATTCAATGACATCAATATTAAAAATGATAATGTAACCTAGCCACAAATTATGTACAAATTATTTTATAGGTCACTTATTTTAATTGAATATACTAGTCATGTTACTTATTTTAATTTAGTATGTACTGTTGCTTTATTTGTAGATGTGAATTAGTTAAATGTCCATGTTCTTAGGCCCAGCTTTTTCCTTCAATTTTCTTTTAAAAATAACTATTTCTTTATTCAATTACTAATTTGAATCCAGGTGGGAAAATCTCAAATTCGGCTGCTCCCTGACATATTTACAGTAGCAATACTTCTATTGAAGCCCCAAAGCCTTACACTAACCAATCCCACTGCTGTCAAAATTATGCAAATGCCTTCCCACACTTATAATTTAGCCATTTTTACATATGTCAGGGACCAGCGTTAATATAGCTGTATTGCCATAAATCTAAATTATCACTTCAGTATTATTTTTTAAATATGAAAAAGTTGGTCACAAACCTGTATCCGGTTTTATACCCCTGCACGATAAAACGAAAGGAATTAGATAAAATAAATGTGTGCCTATATTAGTTTACTAGTTAATGTCTAGGTAGCTAAAATGGAATTTGTAAAGTAAATAAATGAATTGATTCAATGCATCGCGCGTCGATATAAACATGAGCTTGTAGATATGTGTTAGTTTTATATTTATAAACATTATACGGTCCATGGTTTAATGGCGGAAAAAATGTCTGAATATTCTTCTGAATACATTTCTATGCCTTGAGACTTCAAACCAATTTTCTTGTAATAATATGTTTTTCAGTTATATAGGAAAAACTATAAGGTTTAATTAATTTAGCACTTAATATTTCGACAGCTCTAAGTAAAATATTAGAACCACTAATTAATTAGTTTACAGGAGAAATACCGCTGAACTCCAATGAAACGTGTCATAAAAACAAAGCGACAAAGGACGATGGATAAGTGTCCCAAAAATATCAACGTGTTTTTTTTTTATTTATTTAAAATCAAAAATTAATCGACCAACTCTTTAGATATACCACAAATGAAGGCTTTCATTTCATAGATCTTTTATGGGACTTAATATTAAAACTGAGCGAACCGTGACAATAATCGTAAACCGGTTTTCTACTCTTATCTAATGTCTACTTTTCATTAACGATACCAGCCATCTAAAAACTTTGGGTAAAAACGGAATTTCTACAAAAAATATTTGCACATATGTAATTTATACAACAATATAAGAAAGAAATTTTTATTTTTCTATATTTTACTTAGTGGCTTCGATGTGTAATGTATTTATAGGTGCATTGCATTTCTTTTATGTGTAGTCCTTGTAATTTTTCCTATGCAATCGGCTAATTATACCAATGTATTGTATAAGATATGAATTTTTGGTGTATCGTGCCTTCGGTAATGATAGGTTAAATGTTTGTGCCTTTTATTTTTGTGTCTATTGTATATTTTGTACCTGGAGCTTTTCTTAGACCTTGTAACCCTATCAAATAATACTTTTTACACCTTGCAACACTTTAGAATATATCTTGAATGTAGACAAGCTTGATACAAGCATATTGTTTAAAACATAGCGTGTAGTTCGTATATGAATGTCTAACGCGTTAACATAGTGTATATTCTGAATGAAGATGTGAAATTTGTATAGAACCAATACATATGCGTTATATATTTCATGACATACCATTTTCAGTATTTGCAAAGGATATAGTTTTGGGGAATTGTAAAATAGAATTGAAACTTTAAACCTAAAATGTTGCCAGTTAAATAAATATGTACCTAGTCCTATATTCAAGTTTTGCATATAAACTAATATAAGGTCAATTTGCTCACTACAACTGCTCTTTCACAAAATGATTAGGTAAAGATGCCAATAGATAAGCCGCACATAATTACGAATGAAATTAATACAAACGGTTCACTTCTTTATACAAATCGCTAATACAAAAATATGTCAAAACAAGTCTCCATTCTGCGTAAACACAACTTCCATTCAATCTACTGAAAGTAAGGACTCTAAAGAAGTTGTATGGGGTCGTTTAAAAATAAAGTTGTATGGGGTCGTTGTATGGGGTCGTCGTGTCGTACGTTTGCACGATCAGCTGTTACTGCACTTGACCGGGTGAACAACAAAATGTGTACCCAATGCATAAATCTTAGTCAGCGGATGCGTTCATACCGGTTCATTAATTACGTCCGGAGAAAGGGGTTTTTACTTTCAATATCCGAATCGAATGGAATGAAATCGAGTAAAAAAAGCTTCGGTGTTATCGAAACTGTGTTCCAAAACGTGCGATATTCGCTCTGATGATCTAAATCAGATCGTCCTTTTTAATTTCGTATCACAAAATGTAACTCTCAATTAAATTATAATATTAGTTTGCCTAGCATCTAGCTAGGCCTAGATGTCTAGCGAGAATACCAAATTGTGGAAATCACCCGAAAATGTAGCTTTGCTTTCCGGGGTGACTGAATTTAAATGTTTCGGCGGTTTTTCTCGCCGATACTGCTCTACATCCGGGTAATTCACGTAATTTCAAAATCCGGTGAAAAATGTCTTTATTTTCAAAATTTCTATGAGAAAAGTCCCCACAAGGGGTCGGTTGCTGTACGCAAATTCTTGTACCTAAAGTGCGAAGTGAACCAATCCTAGTCTATAACATGTATGGCTTAACACTATTTTAATCTGCATTTTTCAGCGCTTCGTATTTACGCATTCCGATATACGTTTATTTGCTAATAACATAGCTATTATATAAATTTGTGATATATACTGTAAATATAATATGTATAACAATTAATGTTTACACAATAATTTTAAGCTTTGGTATTATTGAACTTAGTGAGGCACATGCATTTACTGTGTTTGTAACAAATGTCCATATTGAAATTTATTTCAAGTTTTATGAATGAATCGAGTTATAATGAAATGTGTGAAAAGCATGGCCGTATCCAATGCATTTGTGAAATAAAATTGGGGGAAAATTTTACATTAAAAACAATTTTAGTGTCAAAATTTCTTAAAGTAAGTTACAAGCACCTAAAGGTCATCCGATTTCCACGGTTTATCGCGGTTTTTTGTATGTGGGAACGTTTTACTTTCGATAACATCCATATAAAATCTATAATATATCTATCTCATATCACCAATATTGGTGATCTATAATATCACCAATACTTAAACGGTTCTGAAATTGAGGATGAACTGTTCTGGTTTAGAATTATCTTTCTTATGTGCCGCCCTTAGAACCTATATCTTGTCCCATATACAAAACTAATGTATAGACTAATCTCGAGATTTTATGAGTCGTTTTTGTGGCAATTTCCAGTATCGTTATAAAGCGCACACTTTCGTATATCCCTTTATAACTTGCAGTGTTAATGGATCTAATTTGGGGACATCTGGCTTTACTGACAAAACGACTTAACCAAAAACGGCCACTGCCTGTTTGTAACAATGATAGTAGATAAGCAAGGCGTCATATGAAAGTGGAACAAAGGTTGTTATTTCAATTTGGATAGCTTTTTAAATATTAAAGAATATTGCTTTTTAAAAACATGAACGATTTTGCAAAAATTAACACTAAACGCTGGATCGAACACTAATGAACTTTAAATACTAAGCATTAAATGTTCATGGACATTATAGTCTAAGTTTTTAACGTTTGACGGTCTAAGCCATATATGGGCAACAACCAGCCCGCGGGCCGGATCCGGCCCGCTGTAAGATATGATCCGGCCCGCGAGACATTTTGAAAAAACCCAATTAAAAAAATATTACATTAGGTACTTATACTCACGGGAGTGACAGTGAGGCGGCAAACATCAAATCCTTTGATGTTTGCCGCCTCACTCTTTGATAATCGCCGCCACTCGGCTTGCTCGATCAAATTCTTTGAGGTTTGCCGCCTCACAGGCGACACATCAAAAGATTTATTGCTTCTCAATTATTCTAAACTAGTTTATTCCAGATTATTCCTTCATTTTGCCTATATAAGCGGGTGGATGGCCCGAACGTTAGTTCAGTTCTATTTGAGCTACCGAGGTGATAACTTGGACAAGCGATATCCTAGCGAACTGCTCGAGCCGTCAACTTGCTTTGTGACTTTGTGTGCATCTTCAGTGGTTACTAACTATAGTTTGTTATTAAGTTTATTGAACGAAAAGTAAACAAAAATGATGTCTGGTGGAAAGAAACGAAAAGTAGATACAGAGGGTCGCCAGTTTCAAGAAAAATGGACTGAAGAATTCTTTTTTATCTTGCACAATGGTAAGCCTATTTGTTTGCTGTGTAATGAATCCATTTCAGTAATGAAAGAATTCAATATAAAGAGGCATTACTCAACTAAGCATGCTACGCTGCACTCACTGACAGGACAATTAAGAACAGACAAAATCCAGAAGCTTACCGCAAATTTGGAAAAACAGCAACAAATGTTTCATAAACAAAGAACACAACTTGATAATGTTGTGAAAGCTAGTTTAATAGTTAGCTCAAAATTGGCAAAGCCATTAAAACCATTTGCCGAAGGAGAATTTATCAATGAGTGTATGTTAGAAGTTTGCGGTATTTTGTGTCCTGAAAAGAAAAATGAATTTGAAAAAATTAATTTGTCAAGACGAACTGTTGTTCGACGTATAGAAATTATGGCTAATGATATAAAAACAACATTGACTGACCGTATGGCTGGTTTTGAATCATTTTCCATAGCATTAGACGAGAGCACCGATTTGTCTGACACAGCTCAACTGGCTATATTTATTCGAGGTGTTGATAAGGAGTTCACTGTTACTGAGGAATTGCTTGCTTTACAGCTGCTAAAAGGAACCACTACAGGAGAGGATATTTTTATTGAAGTTCAAAAGGTATTCACAAGTTTTGGCTTGCCATGGTCAAAATTAATTGGAGTATGCACTGATGGTGCACCTTCTATGGTCAGCTTACGTAAAGGTTTCATCGGAATTTTGAATGAAAAAGCAACAGAATTAAATGTGCAAAAAGATGATTTGATAGTCCTTCATTGCATTATCCACCAACAGAACTTGTGTTCTAAGTCCATTCGACTCCAGAATGTTATGAATGTGGTAGTAAAAACCATCAACTTTATTCGATCCCGAAGGCTTAACCATCGTCAGTCAGTTCAAGGCGTTTTTGGATGAAATATCAGCTGAATATAACGACGTAACATATTATTGTGAAGTCAGATGGCTGAGCAAAAGAAAAATGTTGAAACGGTTTTACGAGCTTAGAAATGAGATAGCAGACTTTATGAAAATAAAAGATAAACCACTATCTGAATTATGTTAAGTGACCCAAAATGGATATGTGACTTAGCATTTCTGGTCGAGCTTACAGGCTATTTGAATGATTTAAATTTGAAACTTCAAAAACAAGGACAGTTAGTAAATGATTTGTACAGCCATTTGAAAGCGTTTCAGATCAAACTACGCTTGTGGGAGTCACAGATGCTGTCTGGTAACAGTTACCATTTCAACACGCTCTCTGCGTATGAAAATATTGCTTATGCTCAATATGCTGAAGAACTCAAGTTACTGTCGGAACAATTTTCGAACAGATTTAGCGACTTCAAAAACATGGAAGACTGTTTCAGTTTATTTGCTACTCCTACAAAATATAATGTACAAAATGCTCCAATACACTTACAAATGGAGTTGATCGAGATTCAAGAAAACTCACTCCTAAAATCCAAATTTGAAGACGTAGAGTTGTGCGATTTCTACAAAAAATACCTAGAAAAAGACAATTTTCCGCAGCTTAGAAAATTCGCAAGAAGATTGATTTGTGCGTTTGGCAGTACTTATAAATGCGAACAGTTCTTTTCATTGATGAAAGTTAATAAATCAACACATCGTACAAGACTGACTGACGATAATTTGGAAAATTCTTTACGTCTTTGTATCAGTGGAATTAATCCAAATATCGATGGATTAGTTTCCCAAATTCAAGCTCAAGTGTCTCATTGATTTCGGTGTATTTAACTTTCGTAGTTTGTAACAATTGCAAATTTAACGATTTAATTATAATGTACCATTTTTTTAAATTTCATTTTGTTATTTTGATAAATTGTACTATAATAACATTGTCGTATTATTTCATGTCTAATATCTATCGCAAAAAATATTATCACTACTTTAAAATGCACTAAGTACTTATAAACGCGGCCCGCGAACGTATTTGCACGCTAAAGTTTGGCCCTCAACATGTCAAAGGTTGCCCATACCTGGTCTAAGCCCTTGAGGGTAAAAGCTAGAGTATAAAATGGTTAAGATTCTTAAGGATTTAAGAGTGCTTAAGTTTAAAGTGCTCACTGCTGTTTTTTATTACACTAAAGATGCATTGGACGGATCATGCTGTTATGTTTACATTGAAAAATCATGTATGAGGCTATTCAATTTATACCCAGTGGATAAGATATGTAGTAAATTTACACATTCCATTTTGTTGTAATATGGAAATCATGGTTTGTTTAATAAATTGATTTAAGAATATTTTGCTGTTTCTTAACTATTTAACTGTTTCTTTCCTATTCCCTTTCCAATTATTCATATGAAAATTAAAAAATCTACATGAATCACAAAAACAACTAGATCCCGAACATTTACCTTTAACTGGAAATCGAATCCAGGATCTTTTGCACAACAGGTAAGAGGTGTTCCTGGGTGGAAGATGGTGTTAATCTGATGGATAATAGATAAATAGCGATGGATTTTAATTCTGACTAAGACGGAAAAGGTCGTTTTTTTTATCGGGAAGTAGGCGGACGAGCTAACTGTCCCACGTGATGGTAAGTGTTATCGCGGGCTATGGTCACCTGCAACACCAGGGGGTATGCGGAAGCGTCGACGACCTTGCAAATTTGCCTTAAAAAGAGGCCATTCCATACGCCGTCGTTTTTAGACCCCTGTCACCTAGTTTCCCGCTCTGTCACACCCTGTCGCAGTGGACCTCTGCCCCTTAAAGTGTGACATATATTAATTTATGAATGACCCCAGAGTAGAATTAGTTCGCCATTTAAAATTAGAAGAGACTTATTCTGGTTGCGACAATGCACCAGGACATCCATATAAAACTTATTAAAATGTTTACTTCTCTAGTCAGAATTCAAATTCCACGTGTGCCACCAAAACAAAAACTTTTTGTTGACGGATTCCAATAAAAGTGACAAAAAAGACTGTTTTTTTGTGGTGAAGGTGGCAAACCTGCATGCGGTCCACGTGATGGTAAGTGGTCACCGCCACCCAAAGCCGTATTAGTGTGGATTTTATCCAGGGTGGGGCAAAAAACAAGCAATTTTATCCACGTGGAGCACTGCCAGCATTGTAAAATCCTATTCACTTCGGTTTACGTGACATTACTAAGAAAAGGAATCTTGTTAGCAGTTCTAGTTTCCAGATACTGACAATTTATCGAAATACTGTACTATGTTTAAAAATCAGATAGGTATCACAGAAAATGTTTTTATCTAAACAGAATTTTGAAGGGATGAAATTTTACGTTAGAACATATTAACCAAATTTGTATTGCAATATTTATATATAAGTCCATATTTCTTTAAACATAACAGACGGTATATTACAGTTATAAAACCAATGCATACATTAATTACAACGATTTCTCTAAAAAATTTACAGCATACCTGCTCAGAACCCGCTCATTTGAGCAGGAAACATCTACCTAAACATTTTATTAATGTAACATAAAGCACGAGACTCTGGTGCTAATCTGAATGGTGCTAATGTTGGAGGTTAGTAGATAGATAAATTCTTTACTGTAGGTACCAAAATGTGTGTACAAAGGCGAACTTAATGCTATATAGCATTTTCTTCCAGCTAACCTTTGGTGGTTGAGAGCAGGCTAAGAGTAGTGCCGCTAAATAAAATAGCGTTTTGATACTATTACACTAAGTACATAAATACAACATAAATATCGAGCCTACGAGGTGGAATATCCTCCAATAAGCGATGACACCACTCAAGAACGACGGCAATGACAACTTGCCTCGCAATAGTCTAATTACAAACATTATAGTAGACACGCCGAAGTTCTAATGTATTACATCCAACCATTCATAAAACAAATAATAATGGATATAAATACCGATAATAAGCGCGTACATTTTCTTATACATGCACCTGAGAAATAATATTTGAACTTTTTCCAACATGAGAGTAGGTATAAGTACTTTCATGCGGATTCCAGAGGTTTGCGTTAAATTTCAATCTGATAGGGACATAAGCATTTTATAGAAGTGATATCGTACTCGGATCCCTGAACTAGCGAGCCTGTCTAAGTACCTACCCAACCCAAATTTTTGTATCTTATTACTTATTTCCCTTATAACTGTATGAAACCTACTGAACATAACTCCCAGATCCTTAACAGTCTGTTAACCAAGCGAGCTGAGAGTGCTAGTGGGTTAATGCTCTCCTGAAAACCCTGAACCTGAGAATCAGTAAGCCAAGGTGATACCCGATTCTCTACAGGTACATATAAGACAACATATATAGGACATATAGGTGCATATTATATAAGACAGTCTCAAGCAGTTTTCCAAACAGTGACTGCACAGCTATAGGCCGGTAGAAAACTCCATTTTACAAAATATAATATATTAAATATAATGATAAAGGTTGTTAGACAGATTATAACATGTCCTATAAAAAAATCATAACGAAATTCTGACTTTTGCTCCTATGTTCACCAACTTTCAATATGGAACCACTGTGAGATATCATCATATTACAAATAGTACTACAGGCCACACTGTTAAACTCGGCACCTCAGTGGAATGCGACCCCCTCCCGCTTCGCCGCACCTCCTGTCATGTCAGGTCAGTGTACCAAGAGCATCGCCATTAGGGATACACTTAATCGTTTTATTCTTGGACTTGGTTATTGTTTTAAGTTTTAGGCATCAACGTTTCTGAACTATTTCTGTTATATTGTGTTGGTACACTGTTGACAACATGGGGAAGACTATACACAGTGAAGGAAGTACTATCATTCTAAAGGTTTTGAAGTTTTTTGAAAAGGAGAAGGCAAATAAAATGTTCACAATTCCTGTTGACCAAGTTATCAAAAGAACTTGTTTAGCAACTGGAGTATCGAAAAGAACTATAATGAGAATAAAAAATGAAGCCAAACAACCGCTATCTCTTTTGTCAGCCCTGCCAAGTGCTAGTACTGCTGACCAATTATCAACACCAGGTAAAAAGAGAAAACAGAGCTCTAAGAAAATTGTACTGGATGATTTTGATCTGTGTGCTATCAGAAACCTTATTAATAGTTTTTATACAGTTAGGAAAGAAATTCCTACTTTGAAAAAAATTCTAGTAGCTGCGAAGAGAGATCTCAATTTTCCAGGTCAATAAAGTACTTTGAGAAGTATACTGATCAACCAATTAGGTTATAAATTTAAAAAGTGCCAAAATATTCAAACAATACTCATTCAAGATACTGATGAGAATGGAAGCGACTGAATTACAACCTATATCAAGCATTGAAAAAATAAGTTACAGCAGCGAGTAAAACTAAGTTCTTTTACATAATTCTTTTATAATAAAAGTTTGATTAACGTAGGAACGTTGTCTTTTATTTTCCGTCGCAAAATAAAAAAAGGTTTAATAAAAAATTAGCTCTAAAAATGTGTTGATTAAATTTTTTGCACATCCTACCGAACTATGATGTGACGTCATAAGCGGGAGGTGGCAAGTTAACTTAACCGCGTTGTAGTACCAAGAAACAACACAAAATGAATGTGTCCAAATGTTGCTATGAAATTATTTAGGTTATCATTATGAGTGATTACGATTCAATAATCAGTTCAATAGGAAATGTTTAGACAGAATGGATTTTCTAATTACCATTATAAAACAGGTAAAAATTACTACAGGAATGTTTGAAATAACACAAGAACTGTGGTTTTTAACTTTTTATTGTCAGCTTACATACAAAATTTATTCCGTCTTAGCCGCTGCTGCTTTAGGCTTCTTCGCTTTAATGGGCCTCTGAGAGCGTAGGATAGCTGAGGCGCGGCGGAGTGTAGCCTTCGTCAAGTCTGTGCGGCAACGGTTAGCTTTCAGGAGTTTCTTTACCTTGTAAAGCGATCTCCTGGCACCTGCTTTGAATGGCCGACGCACTGTGTTCTTGGCAGGCTTGTGTGTGGCCTTAGCTTTCTTGTACACAACTGTGAATCCTTTCCTGTCAGGATTTTCAACCACGCCGACGGTTTTCTTGTGGATCAAGCCGTTGTATCTGTACGAGCTGAGGTTAGTCACATTGTTCGGCTCCTTGCTGAACGGTTTTTTGATGTTACGCTTCTTCAGAAGGAAAGCGTTGTTGTTGCGGATGATCATCCAATTTAGATGAGACGACATTTTTGTAATTTTACTATAGGTTCTCGATGAACAACGTGGTCAAGATGTGATCGAAGACAAAAGGAGGAAAAAAGAAAAGATATTGTTTGTGGTTCATAACCTGTCAGTTTCATTTTTTTCCCATCATATAAGGCAATGGCACAATTAACACATTGTGCCTAAATCAGGTCTTTTTTTTTTTTTTTTCTTCCCCTAAATTCCTGAAAAATTGTCATTACAAACTACTGTTTTGTATTTTTAAATTGATCTTAATATTTTTTATTAGTTAGTTCCTAATTATCATTTGTATTTTTCAATACAAGTAAATACAATACAAGTAATTTTTATATAAAATTGTTTAGCACTCGCATTTTGTCTATGGACTTTACCGTTGTTCAACAGTTTTTGACGTTTATTTTTATGATGATTGTTATGTCAAATTCCAAACTAAAAACTTGTCTGGAACATTTCGTAGTGGTTCTATTGTATATATTTTTCTTTATTATATTTACAGTTTTCCTCATAATAAATGTAGTTTTTGTGTAAAATTTATATGATTTGTGTAAAGTGCCAAATTGCTGTTTCAAGTTTATTTATAAAATGAATCAGGTTGATCAAAATATAAACAACGAAATGATGGATTCTGAGCTGATTGACGTGGAATCCATGGATTTCTCCGATGATCAAACATGGTGAGAATCTTAAATCTCGTCCTAGTAAATAAGTCTGCCCACTAGCGACCCACAACATATACTTATTTATATGGGTCAGTCATTCTTGGTTCCCGTTTGACATTTCAGTGATAGTTCTTTGACCACTAGCCACCGATCATATTCCTAGTAATATTCCTATTACTGAATTTCTGCCTCTAATTTTATTTACGATTTTAAACTATTTGTGGTGTTTGATCAAACAGACTACAATTAGTAATATTTTTCAGGTTGTATACTGTCCCAAGTGACACAGGTGAAAAATTGGACATATGGGAGTGGAACCTATCATGTGACTGGCCAGTGGCTGAAGATGAACAATATCTTAAAGATGAATCAGAATTTTATTCAATGGTGGATAACATAATTCAAAGTAAGTGTTTTTTTTTTTATTTCCTTACACTGAATCCAAGTTCTAGTTTCATGTTGTTTTTTAACTTAACCAAAAGTGCCAGGACCTTTTTTACTTTTTTTAGTAATCTATTGTGATTAGTTTCATTTGTTCCTATACAGTTTGCTTAGTAATTTTTTTATAATTAATGAATTTATCAGAAAGCAATAAAAGTGAAATAAATGTTATTATAGGTCTGTTTTAAAATATGGGAAGTTTATTATTTGCCGCATCCTGTGTCCTATATTATGAAGGTACAAAATAATGTAGCATAATTAGATTGTCAAAAAGAAAAGAAATAGAAAACTTCCCACAATTTGGAACAGTCTTGACTGAGTGGTATCAGCAGGCTTTAAAAAAAATAGCACCACCCCATCCCTTGACGTGGGTGTTGTAAAAGGCGACTAAGAGATAATAAAGCCATAAGCCCTGGGATATGGTATGCTCCGATGAACTACACCACCTCTATAAGAGTGGACTCGCCAACCCGCTTGCCTAGTGTGGCGCTTTAAAGCTATCTCTAATGCACCAGACGATGTACATAAGGAGGCTCATGTCCAGCAGTAGACGACATAAGGGCTGGCTATGGATGGAACAGTCTAGACAAAACACCAAAAAAAGAACAAATGTCAAAAAAAACGGATCATGATGAAAATCACAATGATGAAACAATTGGTTGCTCTCTTCTCCTTATGCTAATATTAAGAATCACAGTTTTTAATCACACTTGTCTAAAGATAACCCAATTTATTAAATAAATTATACTGTATCGAGATGTTAGTGATATTTGTTATTACTGTGTCCAGCGCCGGCTCTAGCCCATGTAGCGCCCGGGTGCAATCAATACCCTGGCGCCCTCTAGTAGACTCTTTGGAGGCGTCGCGAGCGGCGCTCGGCGCCCCCTAACACCCTGCGCCCCTGTGCGCCGCACACCCTGCACCATAAGTAAATACCATAAGTGCCCGCGCGCCCATTTCAAATGAACTTACACTCTATTGACTTAGAGATCATTTTGCTACCGGGCGGCAACATGTCAAACGTACATACATACACTGTCTTTGGATTAGAGATTTTGCCGCGCGCGTGTTGTATTAAATAAAATTGTTATTTGTGTAGTGTAGTAATGCGATATGACAAGCGCCGAAAGCGTAATAAAAGTAAAAAAAATATTATTGTTAATGACTATTTTTTTTTTTGCTTGCGCATACATATTTGTCGTAAGTAATAAGTATATAAAACTGTGCAATGGCGTTAAGTTCAATGAAATATCCAAAAATTCAGCGCTCGACAGGCGCCCCCGGGCGCTCCGCGCCCGGGTGCACCACACCCCTTGCACCCCCTGGTAAAGACGGCCCTGACTGTGTCTATGAACACAACTTTGAGAAATATTTCTTCAAGTAATTCATAAAATTAAACAATCGAGTTTGTAGCTAATTAAACAATAATAAAACAAACCACACCCCTATGATGAACAAGGACAAAGAGCAAATTAATGTATCAACTAAAGTGATTATGTACAGTTGGGCAGTCATAAACAAAGAATGCTTAGTTCATAATCAGAAGCGGATCCAATGACATTCGACACGCCTCATAAGGCTCCCACAAAGCTCCAATTTCCATGTCAATCAATGTATCATCAATGACAAGTATTTTTATGTAATGTTTTCTCTAGCAAGCCATCCCCATGCTTTCTTTCTCATTATAAATTTAAATAATGTATCATACCCATATCACACAGGATTTCCCAATTCCTGCTACACGATACCAGTAGCAGTATACATGATACTGCTGCTCTTCTCTTTCAGCACTTACTAATAACTTATTTTATCAGTCCAGCTGCCCAGCTTTTTACTTTTCATATTTTTCCCTGATATCCTTGATTTTTCAGCAATGCTTTTATTAAATACTACCTTTGTTTTAACGATAAAGGAATCTACTGTTTCTGAACTAATAATGAAATATGAAATAATTTTGGTGTTGAATGTGATATATGTTAAGTGCTGGTACTATAGAGTACACTCGCAAATGACTTTACTATACCACTTGTGACTATTCTGTGACTGTATACATCCCTGATTTGATAATATCCATTGGAGATAGGTCACACATAGGTTCAATGTCAACAAAGTAATTTTTCAATTAAATGTCCATTACAAGTCACGCAATTCCAAACTGGATAGTTTTTGACAAAATGAAATAGTAGACAGGCAATTCCAATGATATATTTGTGCAAATTTATGTACTTATGTTCTTCATTCTTGTTATTATTCTGTGCCTTAAGTGTAACATTTGATCTTATTGTGATTCAACTTAAATTCTAAAAACATGGTATTGTAATCTGTTATTCTTGTTAATGTATATAAAATTTTTGAAATTTCAACGGACGCGCTATTGCACTGCTGTCGAAGCTTTGTCTTAGATCACTCGGGATAGTGTGTAGGAATCCTATTCACCATGCTCGATTTAAGCGGTTCCTAATGGTTTCTCCCATTGCCTGCCGCGTCACGTCTCTTCCGTGGCCTCTTGCGCCTCAGACTCTTTTAAGGTCTTCTGATATTATGCCTTATGTAACTTACCGACTCCTACGGCTTATTAAAACACGATCAAATAAACAGTTCTATATATATTTTAAAGTTACATTTATTTATGTGTGTACAATTAAACTAGTAGGATTTCTCTTAAATTATACTGCCACGGTTCCACGTGAGCTAATTGATCGTACAGCGAAGGAAATGGACAGGAAATGAACTGGTAGCTCAGGCATTTTCCCATACTGGTCGCGTTCTCACTCGACCGGCACTAATTATGTACACCTACATATGGATAAAGCCAATACTTAGCCTGTACTTCTAAAGGCACACGTATCATGTAAATTATGCAAGTGTTCTATGCATCTGAATTGAAAATTATCAGTTTGATTCATTTTATAAACAAAATGTAATATTTTTTAACAATGTGTATTAATATATTTTTTAAATGCCTTTTTTTGTTTCTTGATCAAATGTGTTTCAAATCAAATCAAAATAATCTATTTTCTGATAAAACATGTTACTTCAACTTTATAAATGACTAGAAACACAAACAACGTATTGACATTTGCATTTTTGTATGTATTCATTCGCCCGTGACTTCGTTCGCGCGAACTTCGTAATGATTCCCTCGATAACTTTTAATGATTAAAGGTTAAAGTGTGTCCTATATGTTATTCCATGACATAAACTATAATTCAGCCAAGGTTCATTACGATTCGTAAAGTGTTTTTGCGTGATGCGTACACAAATCGAAAAATATTTAATATTGTTGTTTTTGACCATACAGCCATGACTTCGTTACGATTTTAATACACGAGTATTATATTATGTAGGTTTCATGTTCACTTCAAAACAATGCAACCTACTTTATTATTGGTTAAGTAAGATCTAGAACCGCGGTGGGTCCAAGGGAAAGTTAACTACTGATCAGTAATACATATTTATATAGAGTAGTAGCACTAGATTTATTTTGATTAAACATTCTCGTACATCGGAATCTCCTTAAATAATTTTTAATATAATAATTTGCTTAAAATTCATTCGGCGATACCCGAGCGTTTCTATCGCCTTGATGCTTTGGGTTTTTACCATCGCACCTCTCATCACCTTAGCCGCTTCATACTTCCTTGACATAAAGCTGCTCCGCGCAGGGCGGTTTTAAAACACTTTATACCACGAACGCGAAATTTGTGAAATGAACACCCAAATGACGTTTTTGCACTAAGCTAAGATGTGGGGTTCTTCTAAAGAGTTGTGACTAAGATTCAGCAAGGTCCTTGATTCCTTTATCTCATGACACTCAATGGGGCAGTAGTCTTTACCACAATACCTTATTTTTATTTTCGATCCTCATAAGGTCGCAATGCAAAACATAGTGCCATAGATAACATTATTACATCTTATCATACCATCAGCCCATGTCTCTTCACTGCTGGATATAGGCTACTCCCAAGGACCACCACACACGGTTTCCTGTTCTTCTCATCCAGCCATTACCGGCGCCTTTTTCAAATCGCAGTCCGGTGCGTGATATCCATTCGAGGACTCGTCTCCCCCATCGGGGTTATAGTCCCGTAATGTGGCATATATGTCCTGCCCAGTGCCTCTACAACTTAGTAATTCTTTGTGTTATATCGGCAACCTTAGTTCTTGGTCAAATTTTTTCTTTACCGATTTTGTCCAGCGAAGAGACTCCGAACATAGCTCTCTCCATAGCACGCTGAGCGACTTTGAACTTGTGAATAAGGCCCACCGCGAGAGACCACATTTTAGCACTATACGTTATAACGCGCAGGACGCATTGACTGAAGATTTTCGTGTGCAAACATTGTGATATAGTCGACTAGAAGAGGTGATACATTTCACCGAATGCTGCCCAAGCGAGCTGAATGAGTCTATCGGCCTCTCGACTAAATTGCTAAATCTTATTTAGTAGTTATTTACATATCAAAATCGTAAATAACCTGTGTTTTGTGTATTAATGCGTCTGCCTGTTGCATTCTACGTCCTATAAACGTTCTTCCGTATCGCCGACACGCGGATGTTTTGTATTTATTGCTCATCTCCATATAGTCCCACATACAAACCTATTAATACCTGTTCACGTTGAAAATACGCGGTGCGTTTGTCCGGCGCATAATTCCGTGCGTTTTTACTGCAGTTTTCTTGTATTTTCTCATTTTTTTAAAGTCATCACGAAAATAGTCAGTTAACTTGATCTGGAAGAAAGAATGGAGTAAGAAGATACATTAATTTATAGAACTATTTTAATTTATAAATTTATAGTAGTAGTATTTACTAAGGGCTGGATAAATGGACTATTCCCGGCCTTAGACTTAGTCCGAGTCGGTGTTATGGAACACACTCGATAAAACTGTTTTCGATCTGTTTATTTATCTGAACTTAAGAACATATTTTACATACATTATAACTAATATTATAAACGCAAAGTGTTAGTTATCTTACAATACAATACAAACAATCAATCACAATATACAAACACACACAAAAATTATACAAACAAATCAAAGAATCGCTGCCAAAGATATACATACAGTTCGAAGAACTGATTAACACATAGGGCAGTTTTTATCCCGGTCAATGTGGCCAAATCCGCAGGCAAAAGCCTCTATTAGACCTCTATATCATACAAAATTTTAAATAACTATTGAACTGCATACTGCACATATGCGACTAGTGTATACTTTGTTTTATAAATTAGAAAGTAATCGTAAACTTACAAGGAAATTGTTTCCTTCGCAATGTAATTACCTCGTTACAAATATTTTGTCTTTCAAACAACCTTGGTTTCAATTAAATGAAATAACGCTAATGAAAATAAGATCGGCGTCTGAGCTGTGATCAACTTTTAAACATCAAAAGTAATGATTCACATTTCGAACTTAATTAATTCAGGCATATTTTGCTTGTCATTTAAATCTAAATCAATGTAAAAGGCATAATGCCAAAAACTTGTCATAATTATTTCTTTTGTTAAACCATTCGACTTTTTCGAAACAGCTACGTTAGTCTCGAAAAGTATCTGTATACAATATTGACCAAGAGAGTGATGGTACAATTACAAACTTTTTTTGCGTAACAGGCAAGCTTTGCTGCTGGTGGGCCAATATCTTGTGCCAGATAGTATTGAAAGTCCCGTTATTTCGTACACAGATATGTGCCAGATCATACACAGGGTGGTGAGTTAGACGTACACTGAAACCCCATTATTCCGGGTTCATTGAAATTTAATATTGGGTATTTTTTTTTAAATTCACTTTTTATACATATTTAGCAAATATGGCCCTAGACCGCTCTAAGTCCTACACTTTGATCAGGTGGTTCAAAATTAGTTTTTATGCAGACTGTATAAAGTCCTATCAAACACGACTCGGAGTAATTCTAAGACTTTATTACTGCCTATAACGTTTTCATTCGTTGCTCTAACTGAAAGTAAAAGTTTGCTCTACAACTTTGTGGGTGCAGTTGGCGTTACCTAACCGTCTATTGAGTATGTTGATAATGAGCGGTAAACGTATTTGTATTTGTTCGAACCTCGATGGCAAATATAACACTATCAATTATGAAACTTCCTTATAATTGTTTAAAGAGAATGAACGGAGGACAGAGCTATTTGCGAATTATCAGAAACTGAATAAAATAAATTAGTAGATAAAAGATAAATTATTCGGAATATTCAATATGAATTGTGAAATTAGCGTCGATATCAGATACCATCTATGTTCTACAGATAATATCTGATAATTCCGTTTGCATTTTTTTATAAATTATACTTCAAATAAAAACAGTTCTAAAATCAGACACGATAAATGGTTTCTAGAACAGATATGCGGATGTATAACATGTATTTCTAAAGACCACGGAAACCATTCAAGATTCCGATTCAATCGACATGAAATTTTTACCAACTTTTTTTATTTTTGGCACATTTTCGTGCGTAAAATACAAAGCACGAGAAATGTATGTTTTATGCACAACCATGCGTAAAACCATGCTTTCATTGTTCGGGAATATAACGGAACATAACATCCTATAGCGAATCTTTTAATACCATCTAGCACAATATATAAGCCCACCATCAATAAAGATGTTCACCTGTTACGCCAAAAAATGTGATAAGATGTACGATCTCTGCATATTGGGTCTTGTTTTTCTGTGTAAAAGAGATGGCATACCGATAATCGACCTACCCGTTGGTAAGTGGTCACCGCCGCCCATGGACACTAGTTATTGCGTCACAGCAGTTATTACGTCAACAATGACGTACTCCGACTAATCGTATGTAACAAGTATTATGAATAGCATAAAAATGTGTGATGTCACCCGTGAAACTGCAAAGCTATGCCAAGTCAAATTTTGGCCTAAATATATGTTACAGTTAATGCAATTAGAATACGGAAGCAAACTATCATCTTTCTATAACCGGCTAACTAATAATTCATCCCCTGCCTCCCACAGTAGCATACGTCACCACCTGCCTTCGTTGGGCAGGTGTGGAGCTCATGGGACGAATGATTGGTTACAAGTGTCTCGTAATACCATATCAGTTTTGATATTTCAAAGCATAGTAATTAATCTCCACGGTCTTTGAAGTCTTCGAGGGTCGACTGACTATAAAAAAAGATTACAGAAACTTGTAAATACAATAGGGTATTTTGAATGTATTACAAATTATTATGTGAAATAAAAATATCTGGAATAATTACTATGATATAGCGCTTAGAAATCACAAGTTGGAAAGGGATCACACTACTCTTATTAATTGCGTCACCGACAGAGAAGTACCATTACAACCATCCATGAATGTCAGAGATGGCAATCAATAACTTCTCACTTCAAATATTCTCAAGCTCATATTTATCTACTTTCTTATGTAATTTGAAAAAGTATTTTTAATAGGGATGCATACCAATTTCAAAGGTTCCCTATTGAACCCTATTTGAACTACGTTACATCTGCATTACGTCTAGTTGAACATCGGTTATTAAATAACATTATACTAACGTGAACCAATGTTATTGTTAAACAAACTATACAATACCGTACCTTTTGTCTTGGCAATACGTAAAGGCGTATAAAACAATCAGACGTAATGAATGTCGTCTACGCGTTGCGCACCAATGGTTTCACCTCCTACGCGACCTTGGAGAAACGAAGAATCAATCTGCGTAATAATAATGCACACGGAGTATATATAAGGCATAATGTAGTTTAATCGGCAGTCTAAAAGCATTGGTTTGTGCTGTCTATGGGGCTGCAATACTTTTAAGGAGCTTTCTTACACAACTCAGGGTATTCTAGCTAATCGCCAGTTATTGGCCAGTCATAAATAGCAGAATAATTGGATCCAATTGGACTAAAGTCAGGGTCTAAAACGCATTCGAAACTCATTCTCCGCCCTCTTAAGCCGCGCTTCGCGGTATTGCAACGCGCGAGCGCAGGTTGGAATATGACGAAGCCCTTATACTCCTGTCGTTAGTTATCAGGTATGGTGGTTAATAAGAAGTGCCTTCAGGCGAGCGCACCGTCTTCTGCCTCACTAAAATCTCATATAGCAGATCGGATGAGTTATCCTCTATTTCATATAGCACACGCGTACTGCGTAGTCCCTCCTAGCCCCTCCACGAGTTCCGCATCCGTGGAACCCACAGAGAATTGTATTCCAGTAAATTATTCATGGCCATCTTATTATGTTACATTTATTTATGTCCTTTATATGTATAGGTAACAAATAAACATTATCAATAGGTACGGTACATATAATAAAACTGTAGAACCAGCGTGTCTGTACATTGAATATATTTATCAAAAACTGATTGGGGGCGATGAAGGAAGAGTATCAGAATACAAAAGACATTTTGTTTTTTTTTGTCTTTGTCTGTTTGTCTGTTCGAACACACTAATCTCCAAAACTACGGAACGGATTTTCATGAGGTTTCCACAGGTTAATTAAGCTTGTCTTGGCGCTTCGAATAGGCTTTGTTTCATCGAAATCTACTAACGGGAAGAAAAGATATTCCAATTTAGAGTTTAAAAACTAAAATTCCACGCGTACGAAGTTGCGGGCACAGCTAGTTCTAGAATGAAGTAACCTGTAATTCTTAAATAATTATATTGATAAACAAACGAAAAGTAGAACAAATAGATAATAAGTCTGTTTGCATGTGAGTCACGCTCGGGCCATTTCCTACCTCTGATTATATCGTCGCCACTGGCCCTTTATTACGCGTCGCTGTTTTGTGCGTATGTACAATCAGCACACAAATGAGCGAAGACATCCCTCATCATCGGGGGGTAAACGGGGATTTGTCACGAGGTTTACTAATAGACTTAAAGCCTAAGCCTATGCCTAAGTTTATTAGACTAAGCCTAATAAACCTCATATACAAGAAAGTTTGCATAAACAATATCGGAAAATATAGAGAAACAATGTTAAATTAACTCTTGCTATCCCATTTGATTCTAAGGGACCCTAAATTACTTACGAAGTACGAAAATTTGTATGTGTTCATTTACTAAGGTAAGTAAAAAGAATACAGGTTCCATACTTTTCAGTTTGATTACCGCCGATAAATAATCAGAACCGGAAATCTGTTTGCAGCGTATTTTAAAAGATCATATTCTTGGCATTTTACTGCCTGTTCCTTTTGTGCCGGCTCAGTACATTTTAACGCAAACACGTATGACGCTAATCGACGCCGATTACCTAGAGGCCTGCATTCTTTATGTTAGCACCTTATACCTTGACAGCACGTGTACATCCAATTTCCTGGGAGCCTATCCACTAACCCGCTATCAACCCTCGTATTGGGATAGCCCGAAAATTCCCCGGCGATTGTAAGGGAAGACTTGTGCCTTGTAGTTGTCATATTTGCCACATTTAAAAAAACTATATTTATCTGGCGTGAAGTGGACTTCTATGCACTATAGATATTATGACAATAGCGAAGTTCCGATCAAAACAATGAATATGCAACCATGGACGGATCACCCACACGCCGGTCGTTCGAAACACCTCATACGGTATGTTTTACAGTTTCACTTTTTTGCGATACCGCGTCTGGGACGTAAATCAATGTGACATTCGACACTATCTCCATTTCGCTTCCATGCTGTTGACTTTTACTTCAAAAATACTTTGGAAGTGGGAAGATGTTTGGCGAATTTGTGAATGAAATAATTTATTTAAAACGTTTGTGTAATCGTCTAGAACGCATGCCAAAACGCATTCGCGGATATGATTTTCTGGTAAAAAAAAATCTGCGAGGTAATTAGTTGAGCGACTAGACCAATTATATTAATGTTTATGTAAATATATAATACTAAACTAAAACATCGTTCTCCGACTAAGTGGACATACGATTTGAAGATTTTTTTCCGGTAGTGGCTGAATGAGAAAACGGAAGACCATGTGTAGTGGCGAGCCTTGTGAGAGGCCTATATCCAGCACTGAAAAGACATAGGACCATCAGGTGTAGTACGGTATACTAAACCAAAAGTCGAACGCTTTCTCTTTCTTGTAATGAGACTTTAAAATTAGAGCAATAAAATATATATTCGTATTATTATGAAATATAATATGATACAAATTAAGTATGCTATGAGCATTATATGATCGGAAAACTTAGACGCAATGCTTTTGATATTTAATTATTGTTTTATATAATAAACGTATTTAGTACGAAGGAGCCACAAGTTTAATTCCAAATCAGACAATATAATTATATATAAAGATGTTTTTCTGAATTATATAGTTATTTTGTTTCATTTTAGGTCCTTGAGTAAACATTAGGTACCTCACTCTAGAAAGCGGTCCAATGATAGGTTGTCAAATCAATTGAACAGCTGTCACAGCTACTTCCTTCCATATCAGCCGCATCGCATACTAAACGCGACGTTTCACCAATTTGGTCGTCTATTAAGCCAGGTCCACATTTGTATCATTTCACCGTATCGTACCGCGACGTGTATTTTAAAGACGTTACTGACACACTATTTATTTGTTATACTCAGGTATTTGGGGGGTCTACTCCGAAAACAAGCGAAGATTCGGCCGATATTTCGGTAGATTCCTACCACGAAAACGTTCACTACGATATATCGGTCCGAACGAACTTCATTTGACATTTGAAACTACTCCCATCGTACGAGACAACGATCGAAATGTAGATTTTGGCAAGAAATATTTGGGGATCTACCATCAAATTTCACGATAACAAAATTTCATCTTTAAAATAATCGGTGATACCCGATATATAGAGCTCCGAACGGAGGAAAGTTAAGAGTAGGGTTATAGGCACTTCTTTCGTTCGAACTTCGGTTGGGCCCGAAACTAAGGAAGCGTAAAATCAGAGTAATTCCCCAGTACCGCGTATCATCGTATCGTTTCGCTGCCATTTCATTGACACTTCACATACCATTTCCAGTGAAAGTTCATCCCATGCTCCGTTCTTCACTTTTCTATAATATTTTTTTGTTACCCGGTTCCCACAGAACTGCCATGACTCGATATAATAGGTAGTCTGAAAAGTTCGCGGCCTTTTTGAACGTACGATTGTAGCTATATTTCTGGCAATACGGATCAGTGGCGGGAGAGTCATATACCGTTTGACAGCTGACTTTTTGTAATGGTGAGAAATTGAAAATACAACTTAAAAGTTTTATCTTTTCATATTGTTTAATAATTTTAAAATCGAAGTTAATAAGGAGAAAATTAGACGTTTTACAATTTTTTTTTCGACAAGGGTATGAACGCTTTTAGTGCTGGAAAAGAGATTTGTGGTGTTTACAGAGAAGATGTTTTATCTAACACTACTGCAAAAATGTGTTCGATCGATTCAGGTCTGGTAATATTGATGTGAATGATGTTCCTCGCTGTGGTCGTCCTATTAAGATAAATATTGAAGTTATCATTGAATAACTTGAAACAGATTTACACATAAGCAGTCATGAAATTGCGGTAGAGCTTAGCATTCACCGCTCAACAGTTTTGGATCACATGCATAAACTGAATTTTGTAAAAAGGCTAGATGTTTGGGTCGCATAATTTTAATGACAGAAACTTGGTGAATAGAATTTCCATATGCGAGGTGTTGCTAAAACGAAATGAAATTGAACCATTTCTGAAGAGATTGGTAATAAGCGATGAGAAGAGGGTCACCTAGGATAACAATGTTCGAAAAACGATCTTGGTCTAAGCGAGGTGACCCATCACAAATAGTCCCAAAGCCAAGCCAGGCATGTTATGTGTATGGTGGGACTGGAAAGGCATTGCGTACTACGAGCTTTTGCCACATGACCAAACGATTAATTTTGATGTCTACTATCAACAATTAGTAAAATTGAAACAAGCATTAGAAAAAAATCGCCCATAATTAATGAATCGAAAATATTTAGTTTTCCATCGGGACAACGCTCGACCTCATACATCTTTGATGACTAAACAAAAATTGATGGACCTTGACTGGGAAGTTTTAATGCATTCTCCATAGAGTCCAGACATAGGACCTTCGGATTATCATTTATTCCGCTCTTTTCAAAATTCTTTAAATGGAGTAAAATTACATCCAAGAGAAGCATATATAAACCATTTAAATCAGTTTTTCGCGCACAGAAACCCGTTTTTTTTTTATAGCGATGGGATAATGGCTCTGCCAGAAAAATAGCGAAAGATAGTCGAATTAAATTGACAATATTCCGTTCAATAAATATATATGTAATACAAAATAGTCTTTATTATTTTCACTATAAAAAGGCCACGAACTTATCCAACTACCTAATATATATCGATAAACTTGATTACTTTCTTGCCGATACCAAATAAATGCACCAAGACATTATAGGCCCAACGACGGATAATTATCACCTTTGAACGGGCCAAAAAAAATCCGATACGCGATGGATCGGTTGTCGCGTATACGATTCGGTGAAACGCAACGGTGAAAACACAAATGTGGACCCGGCTTTCCGTTACTATGGCAACCGCGTCGCGAATCGAACACCGACTCAACGTGCCTAGTTAACAATAAGCTGCAAAAGAAACTGTGTCTTATTTGCACAATATTAAGGTCGTAGTGAGATGTTGAGGATGTATTTCGCGCTGAGATGCGATTTTTAGAGGTTAATGAGTCTGTTGACCCCTCTGGTCAGTTATCTCCCGTTTCAATTTATATGAGAAACGAAGATTGCATACAGAAGTTGTTTTTCTCGAATTTATGATCCTAGTTTGCGGGCTTTACTTGAAAGCAACTAACTTATTGCTATTTACCGATTAGACATTTTAACATTTCAATTAATTTCATCCTAAAGATTCTCTATTTTTAATTATAAACTATATATAACTATAATATTATTAGGGTTTAGTTATAAAAAAATATAACTAAAGCCTTCGCGGTAATAACAAAGCGATGCAAACCGCAATAGAATTCCGGAAGTACGGATTAAATTCTGTGATATTAAATTCTTACCTCATATCTTCCCGTGGGTCTCGTAAAAGGCGAATAAGGGGCCGTTGAAGTATTACGGAAGCACCAAAGATGGGGTCTTTGCTTTGCTTATTTTTGATGACATGGGGGACGGGTGGTCGGGGTCTGAATGGCGATTACGTCAGCAATATTTATTTATTTACTTTTCGTATCTTTTTTGCAAAATTTAGTAGATTCTAATTAAATAAAGATTACGGGACCTGACTAGATTAAAGCTGACGGGGCGGAGGGGGGTTAAAGTGACTAAAATTCTGCTTACGTAATACTTGAACGGCCCCTAAAGGACAACAAAGCCGCTACCGCAAGCCTTGAAGAACTACACCAACCTCTAAAAGAGTGAATTTGCCAAGCTTGCCCAGCGTGGCGTTTTGAGGCCATACGTCCCTAATGCACAAGATAATGTGCGGGAGGAGACCCTTGTCCAGCAGTGGACGATAAAAAGGCTGGTGACGGAAAATAAATTAAAGATTAGCATGAACAAAAAGATGGCCATTACGCTTTATAAGCAAGTAAAATTACACTGATCTGAATAAGGTTTTCCAATGGTTCTCGAGATCTATAATCTTCACAGAAATATATTTTGACGACATTGCGATATTAATACAGCATTTTATTTCCAGAGCAAACACTCGCAATGCCAGACAGGAACAAATTCGACTCGAGGACATACGTCAAGCCGAAGAAAAAAATACATAGACCAAGCATTCAGAGCATCGTGGAGTCCCCAAATACACCTTGCATGTCTCCCCAAGTGTCGATCAGCAATTCAACGAATAAGTACTTAACATACAACAAGTACAATGCACCAAGTCCTATGTTGAGGCTGAAGACATTCAATGTAGACACCAGTTCGGAAAATAGCAGTGCTGTGAAAGAGTATGCTTTGAAGAGGCGGAGTTTGGTGGTCGATGATGATCCACAGGTAAGGCCCTTCAGCTTGTTCACATTGGGTGGTTGATGGCGCTTAATAAATTGTAAATATTGTAATGTATCTATTAAATATTGCATTGTTTCGGGATGACCATGTTCTAGCTGTAAATAGTGTCTATTTTCTAATGTATAAGAGATGACGATGCGATTGCACCGAGACAAACCTCGTTACGTTTATGGATGCTTTCTATCATTGTATTGTAACCACTAAGTTTTTGTCTAAATAATGTAAAAAAGGAAAAACACATTGGCACCGTATACACAGCTTAGCGTAGCGTTTATTCAACGACAGGTGTATCCATTAGCTTTTCGTTATATATTATACTAGCGACCCGCCCTCGCTTCGCTTCGGATAATAAGATTTTTTTTTTCAAAATTTCAAAATAAAATAGCCTATGTTATTCATGGATAATGTAGCATTCTAATGGTGAAAGAATCTTTGAAATCGGTCCAGTAGTTTCTGAGTTTATTCGTTACAAATATACAAAAATACAAATCTTTCCTCTTTATAATATTAGTATGATAACATCCATTTGATGGATATAAAATGCTTTATTGCACATCATGACAAAAATAAAAAATACTTTGTGATAAGATAACTCAGCCGATCGCGCCCAGTCTTATTATACCTGTTTGTCGAAAGTGTTAAATGATACAATGAACTAACCACACATTTCCAAAAGTCAACTAAGTCCCGAGCAAATATAGTTAGTATTACAATCTGTTCTAATATTATAAACTAGCGACCCGCCCTCACTTCGCTTCGGTGTATTAAATTTTAAAAACAATCGGAATAAAATATTTTGCTGCGGTAAAATGGAGCCTATATTTTAAGTTAGACCTCTAGCAATACATCGGTGAAAACTGCATTCAATTCCATACAGTAGTTTTTGCGTGATGCGTGTACAAACATACAGACAGACAAATTTTTTAAAAACTGTTGTTTTGGCTTCTGTTGCTCTAATAAAGACCTAATAATATTAGGTTTTTTTCAATATCTATAATGTACAGACATCGGCCTGTTACAATTTTATTATATGTATAGATAAAGACTCAGTTGCTTGATTAAAATATAAGAGATACACTCAAAAACTACTGCACCGATTATAAAATTAAACTAATGCCGGTTGACATACCCTATATTTCGATTACCACCTGAGGGCAGAAAGCGGGTCATTAGTATAAAATGAAAAAAATATATATACCACAGTGAATGTAAATGTAATATGCCCAAAAAAGTATGTAACACATTCATCTGTCAACACGAAACCGAATATGAAATGGAAATTCCGTGTGCACCGGTGCGGAGAGCGGGTTCACATTTCATAAGCTTCGTTCTTGTACATGAGACCGAGACCTTGGCCTCACATTATTTGCTATAATAAATACAATTTCTCTGAAAAATACGATACATTGTAGGTCCTTGGAGGCCTTGTAACCCATAAAGATCGTAATAGCCGTTGTTTACGAATATTATACACAAAAAACAAAGACCCCTTTACAAAAATCAAATACACTTTTAAAACTATCTCCAGTACTGATCTAACAGGTTCTCAACCAATCAGGTTTGTAAGACGTTTCTTAAAATTAAAATGTATATCTTTTGTGGCAAGGAAGAAGTTTGCTTAAATTATTTACATATGCAATTTACTTGCGTATTTCTGACACTCGTGTGAGAGCGTGTAGACATGTAGAGTTTGCACTGATGACTGTTCGTCCAAAACCTGTAAATACAAATACATACTACAATAATAATAATAATACAAACAGTTCCTTTTACAATTACTTTCAACTTTCGTTATTATTAATTATAAAAGACGCTTATTATTTACACAATTTTTTGTCACATCTTGTGATAAAATATAGCTTTTCATTCTATAATATTGTACACAATCTCGAATTATGAGTATTATGGTATATTAGTAATTGAGTGAATAATTCACCTAAACATCGCCTGGTTCAATTCGTGCGGGTCAACAATTATACAATTAGGAACGCCGGAAATAAAGAAAAGAAGATCTAGTTTAGGGGTCTAGGAAAGCGAATTTTAATTTACAAGATAATGCTAAGTGGAATAAAAATACGAATTTATTTCACATTCAGCCATGTTGCGTTCTATCACTCGTATATAAAGCAGACTGCTCTGAAGAGTTGTTCGACATAATGCTAAGCTTTTTAATAACCGTACGTCACATCACCGTAGTGTGGTGCAATCGTCTTTCCCCCTTATGGATATATAGCGTATCGTGCGGTACAGAAACAGTTTTATACCGCCAAGCCGTAAGTTTAAGTACCCTCAATTAAGAAAATTGAGCACATTAGTAATTGAGATCTTGTCTTTAAGAAAATTGTAAATACCGCCCTCCCAAGAAGAAAAGGCTTTATTGTCCGGTTATTTTATAGAACGAGCTCAGACAGCTGACATAAACCTTTAACATGTACTACAAATCATTTTACAATTTGATAATCCTCTTAATATATATATATTTTATTGTGTTATGTTATGACTTAAGAAAGAAACGGTATTTACATAAAATGAACTAAATACAGAACTGTCAGCGATCTACCTATGATATCCGGACCATAGTAACATTTTTAACGAAAGCATAACTAACATTATATTCGAAAAAAAATAAAAATAAACGAAGACAATAAACATAGGTTATTTATTTTTGTTTTAACAAAAGTTCCAAGTTCCTAGCATGATTATTAATTAATGATACCCATATACCTCATTTCCTATAAGAAGGAACATCGAACTCTGAATTCTAAGCTCATTATACGCACACCACCCAGAATGATTTAAATATTTACACATTGAGAACTAGCTATATTATTTGAGCAATACAACTTAGTGTACAGCTGCACAAACGGGTCAGGTTACCGAGTTACAAAATAAATCGTGGTTTACATTTAATTAAAAACGTTTTCCGTGCCCACTTTTACCTATATTAAGTTTCAGATAGTTCCAATAAGATAAAACCAGCTATACCAATCTATTAAGGTTTACGAAGAATATGCTAAAAATCCTACACGATATGAGAAACTGCAACAAAAACGTACTAGTTGCAGCGATAAACCCCAAAAAAAAGATACCACTAACCACATTTAACACTACTCTTAATTAACCACATTTGGATTTTCTTTCTAGTGGGTTCAGAATCATAAAAACGAACACATAACCATACACTACCCAGTTCTTCAACAGACCTTTGTCCTTGGACCAAGTTTATCTTGTACAAACGTTTGTCAGGCCGAGAAACGAACCCACAACCTTTTGTACAGTAGGTAGGCGTAAAACAGACTAAGCTTATCGGCTGTTAAAGGTACAGATATTCCGCTCTGTTATGTAGAGAACGAGTTTCTGACAAATAAAATAAGTGTGACGCTAAAATGTCGTCATAGGTGTATAAATATCGTATAGCGGAAACAGCGTTACACAAATGATCGAGAAGTGGTGGTAAACATTTTATTTAGCCGGTTTTACGGTAGATAAGTATTGTAAAAGAATAATGAGTCTGTAAGCTTGTGTGTAATAATTATTTATTTTCTTGTCGTTTGGTGCCGGCCAACTTTAGAATACCCTTGGGTGTCATGAAATGCAACTAAGAGATAACAAAGCCGCTACCACATGCTCCGAAGAACTAAACCACCTCTTAAAGAGTGGACTTGCTAACTCGCTTAGCCAGCATGGTGTTTTGAGACCTTACATCCCTCATGCACAAGTCGTTGTGCATTACAAGGCCCATATCTATCACTGAACGATAAAAAGGCTGGTGAAAGTGAATCTTTTTTTAATAAAAAGTACATAGACATTAGAAAATTTAAGAAACTTTTTTTCCACTGCCTTAGGTATATCGTTTGATTACATTAATCGATTAAATAAATAACCGCAAAATTGCTCGGATTTGTAACAGTAGTTTTTTGCACTCAACTAAATTGATCATTGGCAAAAAAGTTAGGTACTCTACACAATTATGTTGCTTCTGTTTACTACTATTAGCTTAAGGCTTTATATTATAGACTCCGCCTGAAGAAAGAACGGCTTCAAGCGATCTGTATTGCCGATTAATTACTTCCAAGAAATCACTTGTGATCATTTAACGCATTTTAGACGCTTGTAATGTTTTATTTAGTATTTCACATTGAACCAGCGGCCCGTGACACCGCTCTTCAATCTCTTCTATTTCTTGGAAACAAGCTACGTGAATCCTTACCAGATGGTGATGGCGTTTAATTTATTTATTTTAAACACATCTATATCTATACTTCTATACTTATACTTAATATAATAAAGAGGTAAAATTGTGTGTTTGTATGTATGTTGGGGGTAATCTCTGGAACTACAGAACCGATTTCAAAAATTCTTTCACAATAGGAAGTTACATTATCCGTGTCTAATATAGGCTATATTGAAATTTTGAAAAAACTTTGAAATAAATATAAAACTTATAAACCGAAGCGAAGCCAGGGCGGGGGGTCGCTAGTACAAAATAAAGAACAACACGTAATTAATGTTACTTGACGCCATATAAACCGTACAGGTTTGTTTTGATACTTTCATTTCAGCCTATAACGTCCTATTACTGGACCTAGTAAATTACTAGGTTTTGAGCCATAATCCACCACGCGGTGATAGTTTAGCTTAACTGACCATGCGATTCCATTCGACCTGATATGTCGGGCCTTAAACAAGAAATATAAATATCAAAATACACAAATTAATATCGTGTTGTATTTTTTCAGCTTGAAGATATCAACATGACCCTAGTGTCAGACACGTCGGAGCGACTGTCATCAGATTACATGCCGTCCAAGCCGATCAACATTGACCTGTCGCAGCCGGCGCACAATCTCCACAATACTTTTAACAAGTAAGTGGTTCTTAAAACTAGCACTGTGCCCGCTTAAACTAGCTAGTCCGCAGCTAATGCTAAATTGGAAGCCAAATATGAGTTTTCGAATGAATCCTTTTATTTTGTTTCCTTTATTTCATATGTCTCTTCTTTTATGTATAATTTGTTTGTTTCCAACTTTTAAGATTTGCGCATATTTCGGCGCGCCGTACTACAGCGCCATTTTATATTGATACATTTTATATAAACCATCGCACAGTTCACGCGGGCCACATCGCGCCGCAGCGCAGCCCACCGGCGGATCGCTCGCCAGCCGTATTCATTGCGCTGCGACGTGGCCCGCTTCAATGTGCGTTAAACAGGCGCAATTAACGGGTGTATCGCGAGAGTTATTCGCTGTGCGACGAACGTGCATAATTGAATGTCAACAGCTAACTGACTTAAATTATTGCGTTGAATTGCGGTCCGCCGCAATAAAATGATGATACCCGTAGTTCTCAAAGATATCAATTAACATGTCCGCAAAGCTCAGAGTCAGAAAACAAGAATTCTGGAAATCTTTTATCTGAGCTTATTCGTAATGTACAGTCGGCAACAAGCTAATGAATACCTACCGGTGCTGTAATACGCTTGTAATAAGGACTAGAATAGAACGGTTACATTAGCATGTTGCTGACTGTACATAGCAGAAACTTCAAGAAATACTTCATGTACAGACACGACTTGGTTATAATTTTATTGGGTATAGATCTAGAATGGTCATTATTCCTGCTTATAGGAATTTCGAAACAGAGAGTAATAATAATTATTATATGAGATACAAATAAAACAGACTGGAAGGAAATTTCATTCATCTGAAGTTCATCTAACGCTATCAAATTTAATGCATTTGAAGCTATCAAACTCCTTAACAAGGTCTCACACATGTAATTAATTTTGACAGTTAACACCAAAAGCCACCAAAGATGAAAACATTTAAGTTTATTGGCTATTACGACTAGTAACTAAACCACATTAATATACTAGTATTTAGCGCACCATTATGGAATTCCGCCTGTTCATTTGCGAATCGTGCGAACATCACGCAAAAATGATGAACGTTGACACGGCCGCAAGCAAATGCGTTAACAAGTTCGGGAACGATGGGGGTATACCCAGTTCTCCTATTTCCCTTTGATTATGGAGACAGCAGGTCTTACTCACTTCCTTAACACTCACTTTCTGATAGTGTTATCTGTATACAATACAAACCTACTGTAACGCTACCACCTAACTATCACTACGAATAAGTGTTCACCAAATGTGAAGTTAATCTTATTATCAAAATTAACCATCCGCGTTTGACCTGCGCTAAGGATTATGGACAGAAATCCCCAAAAAAACAAGGCAAACCCTACGTTCTCACGTCGGACTTTTGGCTGCTGGTGTTATAAAATATTTCCACCAAATGTCGTTCGTAAGTTGCAGCATATTTTGTTATTAAGCGCCTTGCTTTTATGTTTTAGCATTTCGATATTAATGAGTTATGAATATAGTACATATATATTTAGCACATATTGCAGTTTACAATTTAAATAATTGCATAATTATTAATTACGCATACTTCCTCGATCAAGTTTTTGTATTATAAATATTTCATTATTACAGTATTTAAATATTTACATTACAGTATTTAAATATTTACATTACAGAAATAAAACTTGGCGCGCCGATTATTCATACTGTATTTTTTTAGTTTGCAAGTTTGTTTACATTTTACGCAAAGTAATAAATATAAAGCACTTCAAATTCTCCGCGGTCTCGGATCGGTCGTAGTAAATTAGCATTCAGAAAATTCTTAGCCTACAGAATCTTAAAGCACTTGTATATAGTACGTGTAACTAAATCCAATAATCCGCGGATCCAGCGATAAACAAGTCTCGTATACATAGCGCATGTTACATGTGCGCATTTATATGTATCATGTAACTTACAGATTTCGGTTAGGCCGTGCGGGTTGCATGCACAAGTTGATTTTCTAGCGCAGAAGTTACCTGCGAGGATTACACAGCAGCGTTAGTGCTCGCGCGTGTCATTAGAGCCTTTTACCTTCCTAAGGACCTACCAACTTTGCGGTTCTTCGGACCAAATCGCAAGAGGAGCGCACCGTACTTGCATGGGTTCTTTTCGACACAATCTTGACTCGCTACTAGTCCTTGTACTGTCCCTTTTGTTAGTTCAACTCTCCTTTTCTAGGGCTTGACACAACTGTCAGTCCAACGCCGAGTATCTCCCACCTGTGTCTCTATTTGTGCTATCAGTGCGCTCTATTCCCATAAAGAGAACATTCCCATAATACGTGGTGCAAGTCCTTCTGACCCATTTCACATTAACGAGTCACTCAAAATTACCCCTATGTATATTGAAAATATCCGCGTAAATGATCCAAATAAGTGCGAATGTCTGATTTTGCATGTTCCACGCGCGTTAGTGAAAGTTTATCTAATTTTTACAATTAGTTTTTGCGTAATGCTTTTATAACATAGATTCAGTTTAAATGATATAAATGTCCGTGCAGTTTTCAACAACAAAAATAGAATGATTATTAACTTTCTTGACGATTAGTCGAGATGACTCGGCACAATAAGATGAGTTCAGAACACGAACAAAAATCGAGAGGGAAAGTGCATCTAGTGAGAATAGAGAATTAGCACACTGTGAATGACCATTGCGGCGGGAGCTGTGGCTTAATAAACCGCAGTTACAAAGTTTCTCGTCCCGTTTTTGCATACATTTTCTTTGGACAGGATGGTGGTTAGACTTGAAAGTATAATTGAAATTATTGCAGCATTGGCCAACCAAGCGTTCGCATGATTGCTACTCTTAACACTAATACTCTTAACTCCTTACTCTTAACTGAAAGAACAGATTTAGTGTACAATATTGTAATTGCAGTTCACACCACCTAGCTGCCTATTGAATAAGTTGGAAAGAAGATTGTATTTTTTTGAATGCTCGAGTAACCAGTTTGACTTCCCATCTCCCATGCCTCAGTAATAAGTATGCTGTCATGTTCCTTTTTAAGTTGGGGATTGATATTGCTGATGCAAACCCGAAAGGGTTTAATGGCATTTTAATGTGTAAACCTTATATATGACATGTATTTTGTGGTACTAAATAAATAATAATAATAAAACACGAACAACATTTTGAACGTTATATGTATTGTCGTTAAGTTCATATTACGATGCACACTGACAACTGGAAACATACTGATGTTTCCAACATTCTTAATTCCAACTTAATAAGGTAAAACATTCATTTTACCTTACCGCTAATGTACTTAGTCTATGTCTCAAAACGTGCGATTGTCGTCGTTTAATGATTTAAATTACGCTAAGTCTCTTTTTGTGCTGTGAATATGAAAAGGATGCATTATATATAGATTGTTAAAGACCGTTTTTCGCATGTTTTGGAACTTTGCCCTAGTAACAAAAATCTTATCCCTTTTTCAGAGGCATACCAAGCGTACTGTTAGAGCGACCCAGTCTCAACATGTATCTAAGCGGCGAGTCTTTAATGCGAATGTCGCCACCAAGTCTCGTGTCTTCCTTGCTCATGGAAAGTTCTGGAAACTTCCAACCGGAGTCATTCGAGAGTCGGAAATCTGTACCTTCACGTAAAGACTCAGGTAATTTATAAATTAAGTTTTATTACTATATAATAGTTCTACAACTATATTAAAAACGATTACATCAGCCACCATTAACATTACTTGGGATTTTGAAGGTATATTGTGACCGCTCTAATAACTAGTTTCCAAGACATACGTATACCCTGAATCGTAAAATGGTACTTGATCCGAAATAAAACAAGTATACATACCCGCTTGAGAATTGTTTGATGGATAAATGAAAATATGTGAGTGACGCGTAAATCTTAAAAAATATAATAAAGTTGTTTGTTTTCAATACATCTTTTTTTAATTTCACAGGTATCCCACCATCTGGCCGCGAAAGCATAGACCCAATGATGACCAGCATGACACTAAGCATTCTCGATGAAAAAGACATGAATACCAGTTTCCTTTCACAGACCACCTACCCTGACAATGATAGCTTTTTAGATTCCCTACCACCAAGTTTAGTTAGCTCCGTCAACTCCTCTTATGTCATATCAAACTCTAAACCTAAGGACAGTACAGATTCAAATATATTCAGCTCAGCGACTTTCACTCATCTAGAACAATCAGAGAAACTGCTATCAGCGAGACCGAGATGTCAACTTTTTAACAGTTTCACAAAAAGAGATGCCAGTCTAAAAAATTCGGAGAGCTACACGAAATCTCGGGAAGAGGCGTGCCAAATAGACCCCGCCAAAGTTCTAAATGAAAACTGTGATAACGCAAAACCGATTGCGAAGAACGAGATGGGGGAGACGATAACACTCCATTACGCGAACAACAAGTTTAACAAGAAAAGTGACGCAGAGAAGGAGAACCTAAATGCTACCTTTGAGAAGAGCGACGCGTTTTTCAAAGACATGGGTATGACGAAGACTGTTGATTTGGGCCGGAACAGTGTCGTACTCGATAAGCAGGAATTGAATGAAATTATTCAAGCGAGACAAAAACTTTCACTTGCAAGAAAAGGATTACCAAGTGAACCTGACAAACTTCCGAATCAAGTTGAAATGATACAGCTTCCCAATCAAACTATATCAGTGCCTAGACAAATTATGGAAAATGCCTCGGAACTTTTGTCAAAGCGAAGAACAATGAATACGAACGGTTTCGAAAAACAAGTGGAAAGAGAAGAGCCAACAAGAGAGACTCCGAAAAGAAACGCGACTTTCAGAAAGGTGTCGCCAAATACCAGTGCGTTGGACGCGACAGTTGTTTATGTTAAGGATGAAAATCAGATGATTGATATTAACTCCGCGACTATGAACCTTATTGATTCGAATGAGAGGACTCTGCAGCAGGAGGTGAGTAATTTTATTATTATTTTTCCTGATCAATGCAAAGGTTTTTTGAGCCATAACGCTTTCTGGGTAACATCATAACTGACATAATTTGTCGAAGTTTTGGAGACACATCATGAGTGATATGAGCTTGTTTGATCAGATTCTAACATAATCATCTAATGAGTTATTTCAACGTATTTATTTTTGTTATTAAACAAATAAACATTGCACTATTCGTAAAGGATCACCCCCAGACATATCTATGAAGATTTTTGCACAAATACCTATGTATGTACGAACCTTTTATAAGTGTGTTTGTACAGAAACAAAAACCTACCATACCATGAGCCCATGTCTTCACACTGCTGGATACAGACCCCAATCGGCGCAGGGGGTCCCATTCGTAAAACGTCACGCACACTCGAAATGCCCTATTCGCAGAAAGTCCATTAGAAGAGACTCATAAGATAAATATGTATGATATGTTGTTGATAACTAGATAGTATTATGTTTTGTTAATTTCTTTCTATAATATTACTTTCTTTCTATTATTATTGGACAATTTCACAATCGCCAGAACAAAGCAATGAGCCATTATTTAATTTGAGTCCAACAATCTGCAAATCATGCGAATAGAACTTCTGAGAATATAGCATTTTATGAATGGGACCTTCTGTGACGAATTCATAAGTTCTTTATCTGGACTTTAGATGCCAATAAATACACATTTCTTAGTAATGCTTTTGCTAAGAGTGACGTCGAATCGTTAGAAACTAATCTCTGATAGTTTCTAACAGGGACTAATTAGAATTTAACCTTTATGCAGTGCATATAGGAGCTTAATTTGTAAAATTTATGTTTACCTTAATTTGGTAGTTGGTCTGTTTACCTTATCTTGTGAATATTTCCATATTAATGTTTTCATAGGAGTTTAGATAATTTTCCATGTGAACGTTTGTACAGGAGTGGTCCGCGCAGGAGCGCGCCATGGTGGGCTCTGGCGAAAGCACAGACACGGGCACGTTCAGCTCGTCCAGCCCGCCTGACAGCGTGCCCAACGCCAAGCACGAACCATGTGAGTACAAACACACTCACCACACACTTCCCATTTGGAAATATTTCATACAACATATTATTTGCATTTGTAGATATTTGCCACGAGTTTCAGGTAATTAGATTAAGATAATTAAGTAATTGGAATGTATGAGCTGGAATATCCGGAGTCCATGCTTGTCATTGCCACGCCACGCAACACGTCATATTCTATTTTCAAATGAAAACCGTTTTTCGGTTTTTTCCTTCTAGAATGCTAAATACTAAACGTGACACGTGAATACCGCACAACAAAGATCTACGTTCAATTTCATAAAAATCATCAACTGACCGTAATCCTAACAAGTAAACCGATCACAAACCATCTAAAGATTTATAGATATTGGATCTGTCGATCTTAAAAGAACAGATGTCCAACGAACTACCTCAAAAAGCCTCAACCCGCATACCTGCTGGTGTTGCAGGTGTCTATCGGCCGCGGTAACCAGTTACCATCACGTGAGACCGCTTGCTCGTTCACCTACTTCCGTATATAAAAAAAAACATCCGAAAGATCACCAGCAGCCAGCATGATTAAAATTGAGCGACGGTATACATTCCTTTAAATTTTTATAGACAATACTTACTACACATTTTCGCCAGTACAAGCGCTGTCTCCACTTATGTTTAAGAAAATGATGACTTTGCTTTAAGTTTAAGTTCCTTAAACTTAGTTTAAGTTTAAATATTACTTTGCATAATATGTCTTGTGTAATCCACTGACAAGATCTGCTTTGCGTTCTTGTGATAGTACGCCGTGATCTTTTGGCTATTTTTTCTAGAGCTAAAGTCTGGGATACATTCCAAAATATTTGAAATACACTCTTAAATTGAGCGTGTTTTTCATAAATTTTAAAAACTCTACACTAAAATAATAGGTTACCAGCGCACGCACCGCCTTCTTCATAAACTCGCAATTTTATCTTTGGAAGACGTCGACACCCCACTTTAATATCACACTATCGCATTTCAGGCTCACAAATAGCTTCGACACCAATAATGGCATTCAAGAAAACATCTAGACACGACATGCTAAATCTCCACACGACTATATCACCCATCTACGACATGATTGTCGACAAATCCTACACGGTGACTAAAGTTCCAAGCGGATCGTCAGAAGTAGAAAGAAACTTTGACATTCAGAACACAACTTTTATAAATAGCGGTACAATCGTAAAGAGGACCGCTAAAAAGGACATTTTGAAAACAAGGCCGGATAAAGAAATCACGAAACCTAACATTCACAAATCTCCGTCGAGTAGGTTGTCTCCGCCGAGTAGGTTGTCTCCGCCGAGGAGGTTGTCTCCGCCAAATGCAGGTACTTTGTTTTTGAAATTTGCAATAATCATTTGTTTCGTAACTTTTTTAACGGGGACAATTACGTCATTCCGAAGCTCGAGTTATAATTTCAGTTTATTTAGAATGTATGAAACTTTTGTGTACGCATAGTATGCATATTTATGCATAGTTCTAGAAAATCACGATTTTTTATAAACTGGATGATCAGAATTGCGAATGAAATTATAGTAGCGGGACATTTAGGTATAGTAAAATAATGAGTCTATGACTGCGATTATTTTGTGTTAACTTCTTAAATAGAAACTAACGCGGGTCGACACGGAAGTGTCGGGAAATTCAACATTCTGCATATGGAGTAACAATCAAAATATTCACAAGGTTATCACAGACTATTGCATGTTTATGAGCTTCTGAATGACGCCACACATGAAACACGCTGATTGGTCCGTTAGAGACGTCTCACTTTGCTATAGCATTGAGTAGATTATCGCAGTGTTGCAATTAATTTAATTTGTTCGACGTCTTGCGAAAGCTGTTAATACACGACCTAAGTTCAACACAAAAGGTCATTTTGTCGCTTCATAGTTATGTAATTTTTATTCTAATTTTTTTACAGTTGTGCATTACAATAACCCAAAATTTGTATAATTGGATGTATTTTGATAATTTTGTTTAATCAAACACAAAGGAACACATCGAATTTATTAATGTACCTTTTTTTTTTTACCTATATCGCTTCGTTGGCATGGAAACTATAAATGTTTCTAAGGGAATAAAAATATTATCAATAATATTCCACACTTAGGTTTTAATTTTATTGAGCGGTTCAGCCACGCGAGTCATCCGTTCTCCATTGAATTTATATTGCAATTGCATTACTTATTGCAACTCACGAAAGCGCATCTTCCTTGCAAGTAAATGGTGAATAAAAAGAGAATACGTCCTTCGCAATATACTTTGCATTCGCGGGCGATTCGCTTTTGTTGTAATATTTACAATGCAAAGTAATACGAATTCTCTGGAGTAGCAGATCAACCGCCCGGCTGATACGCTCATTATAATTAAACCCTTAACGCTAAAACGCCAACGCTCCCCAGAGAAATTTGAGTTCAACGCACACTTTTATAACTCCTGTGCGTACAAAGCTTAGTAATTGTATTTTTTTTTACTGTTAATAGATTCGATGTTTTGTTGTGTATACTACACAGCCTAAAAATTGAAGTTCTATTAATTTGAATGCTTTTTTGTAATGGTAAAAAGTAATTGAAATGGGGGTCTATTGCGAGTTTATTAGAAACATTGTTTTTTTATACAGCACTTTCGTTAGTTCGATCATTTATGAAAATAGAAAGGTCATGTTTATTTTTCATTTCATTCGGACGCATTTCAGTAACACACGGCGCAATGGCGCCGCCGACGACAATCCCGAGGAAAAGTAACTTGCCTACATCCAAACTAAGGCAATACAGTTCGCATAGAGAGCTTAGCAGAATACCCGGTACGATACAGGCAGTGAGATGCTTCAATTGTTTGTCACAATCACTTGGAACTTACTTATAAATAACCTTATTGAGATAACGCAGACGATTACATTAAAATTTTGATTCAAAGTAGGCACATTACTTGATGGTGTCATAGATTTAGGTTCACTCCCAAATTCGGTTCTTTTTTGTTCCATTTAACTGTTACTAATAATATTCTTATTTTCTCACATAATTTCCTCGCCAATTTTTAATTCTTTTTCTTACATTTTTGTTTCTTTAACTTACACAGTTGTTATTATATTTTAATGATGTAATTATTAAATCATGTATTTATTTATTACAAATATTTCTTTAAGTGATATGTAACTGATTTACAGACCCCATAAAACGTGTTTCTTAAATTCTACATTTATGATGTAGTGTTTTATGACAAACACTTATGACTACATTTATGACAAAGTGGCTGCTTTCCACCAGCCAGCTGGTGGAAAGCAGCCACTTTGATTGAGAAGTACACTTAAATCAACTTATCATAAATGTAGAATTTAAGAAACACGTTTTATGGGGTCTGTAAATCAGTTACATATCACTTAAAGAAATATTTGTAATAAATAATAATAAAACATATGATTACAGACATTACAGACCCCATAAAACGTGTTTCTTAAATTCTACATTTATGATAAGTTGATTTAAGTGTACTTCTCAATCAAAGTGGCTGCTTTCCACCAGCCAGCTTAATGTCTCAAGGCGTTAATTAAACTCTCCTTTTGTACATATTATCATATGCGCAATAAAAATAAAGCTTGTTAAATAAAGAAAATAAATTGCGCGTTGTATGCATGAAACAGATTTCAACTGAAGGGAGGATAATTATATCGAGTTGATTTTTTTTAAATAGAAATTGAGCTATTAACGTATTATAATTACGTCTTTACTATGCAATAATGGAACTACGAAACAGAATGCAGTATTGATTGGCTTGTGATTGTGATATAATATTATATAAGTCGGCGACAGCTTAGTAAAACGTAAAAAATGTTTGGTTGTTCTACAGGAAAATTTCTTACTTAAACTTCACTAACGTTATTTTTTTGTTTAAGATACCATTCATCTGACAATTTGGGTAAAAAACATTTGCAGCTAATAAATCATATTCAATATTATTTGATGATTTATGTAAATATGTCATTTTTTGCTGTTTATGCTCAGTGGTCATTGGGAATGATCTATCAGTCACAAGGCAACCTTTTTACGTGCTTGTGATAAACAAACCCGTCTCTGTGCCGTTTTACTTTCACTATATAAAAAAAAACATTTGACTCATTCCATCATCTTTAATGTAGAAATATGTATTATTTGATATTAGTGATTGGGTATTATAATGATCTGCTTGACACCGCTTTTTTTAGCTTTGTTTTATTTAAGCGGCTATTAACTCTAAACACAGCAATGCTTTTTAACTCTTTTCTCTTACCCGTACTGTTTTTATAAAACACTTGTACTGACTAATGTTGGTACGCATTAAGAATGTCCTTTGGCGACAGTATTTACTTACCATCAGGTAAACAGTCTGCTTGTCTTAACCTTGATATAATTAAAACATTAGTAATCGCTGAAGTTTCGGCAATACAAAGAATGTATGAGACGGAGCTCTTAGAAAAACTCCAGTTAATTATAGAACCTTGTAACGAATTTAAAGCCATGCAAAACATTTTTCCAGATGAAATTTTACTTTATTACCGCTACACACGATCAGTTTTGATTGAACAGTTTAAACTGACAGTTAAAGACCATGTGTAGTATATACACTGTCAGTTTTTCATACTAGGAAGGTCAGTTTAAACTGTTCAGTCAAAACTGACTGTTTTGACTGGTTGTGTGTAGCAGTCATTAGGTAGGACAGAATCTTGAACATTTATATCATTTTCATAGCGAATCCGATAACAACCGCACGCGGTCCGGCGGGCCTTCAGATGGTTCGACGCAACGTATATGCCTCTAACCCTGCACTCAGTCCTACTGAGCCCCTAAGGAGGGATTCCTACACCGTCGCAGTCGACCAGGTATTACAACCTTACACATGAACGCTGTATGTGGTCCGGCTCACCGTCCAATAGTCCTGCGCACTGTGTAATCGTCTAAACCCGCACTCAACTCCACTGAACCCTTCCAGAGATGCTCAAATACTGTCGCAGTCGACCAGGTATTACAATCTTACAAGTGAAAATTGGACGTGGTCCGCCGGACCGACCAATATTCCGATTCACCGCCACATTGAACGCCTCTTAAAGGTATTTCAAACGTTTCATAGGCAGGGGTTAGACGGTCAATAAATAACATGATACAATATCGCGATTATGGTCTCAATATAAATCAATCTAAAATTCAAATTGTACAGTCAATATAAATATATAGGTATTGACGTTGACGTTCTCAGTACTAGATCGTTCGTTGTTCGGGACAGACGTGAGCACACAACGCAATGGATGCGAGAATCTATTCTTTTGCTCACATTTAATGCTATGATAAGGAAAAAAGGAGATGTTGGGTCAAGATCTGAATTTTAAAACGCGATCAATGTACCCATATAAATTTAATAAATGAAAATTGTTTTAGTGACCTTCAAGATTATAGAAATTATTTTGTTACATTCCATCTCCTTTCCATTCATCTAGAATCGGCAAAAGAACAAGGCGAAGACGCGCGAGCGCCGCTCACATCATAACATCTTCATCTTCTAGGAACATCGACCGAACATTAGACACTCAATAAATATTGACGAAAATTGATGGATCACAAAAAAATCCAGATTTTTTCAATTTTGTATGTGCATTTACAGATCAATGTATATTGACGAAATCATGACTATTGTGATATTTATTGACTGTCTAACCCCTGCCATCAGAGCATCAGACACGGTCCACCGAATCGTTCAGTGGTCCGGCACACCGCACGACCAAGCTCGCAATCAGCCATTGAACCCCTCTTGAGGAACTCCAACACCGTCACAGCCCGTTAGGTATTACAAACTAGCACATGGGAATCCATGTGCTAGTTTGTAATACCTAAACCATCTGCTGGTTCTTCGGACCGAATGGTCCGAAGAACCAGCAGATGGTTCACTGTACCGATGTGATGTGTCAACGTCAAATCTGCACTCAGCCCCACTGTTCTACTGCGGAGCGATTCCTATGCCAGTTAATCTTTTCAGCCATCCTTTCTGTTGGAGATCTGGGTAGTTTACCTTTGAAGAAATGGTCTTAACGAACTTTTTTCATACCACACAACAGCAGAAGCGTTTAAACTACCTTAGACGTCTCTTAACTTATATATCTCTACTGTTGCGCATAGGCTTTTCCCCCGACTCGCCACCACCACTCTAAAGGTGCACCGCCACTCAAAGACATTCGATGCCACCGGACGGTCGACGAATCCATAGATGGATCTATTACGACTATACATTTTGAAACGATCTGCGTGGATGAATCGATGAACATCGAATGCAAATATCAATCTATGTCGACCCTGTTGCCATTCTCCACACTGATTCGATCAAAACGGTCAATGTCAATGACCGTTATGTCATCGATCCACGTCGATCGACCGCTGTCTGGATGCACCTTTAATCTATTATCATTTGATCTAATTGATGGTAAATTTATATCAATGGTTATTTTCAGGAAGTAAAACCCGCTGCAAAGCCAGCTGTACCAACTCTTGTGAGACAAGGCACAGAAACGTTGCGAAGAGAAAGGCCGCAGAGTCAATTGGTGGCACCAAAAGATGTAAGTATTTTTATATGTACTAGAGGTTAGTTTAGTTTGACTTAGTTAGAGACTTACTTAGTTTGACAGGACATTGTAATATCAACATTATGCTATAGCAATTAGGTGTTATTATAATTTGCTTTAATTGAGTCTTAATTAAGGTTCTTGATATTCTCAGTAGATGAAAACATGAACAATTTTCATACGTTTTCACACACCTCTTACAGATATTTTTCATTCGGGCACTTAAAAAAATCGCTCAAGAGCGCACCGGATACGTCTTTAATGTATTGAATTTAATGACGTATATAATGACTGTTCCTAATCACGTCACGATCAGTGTTTAGGAAAGGAGGGGTATATAGATGGTGTTCACAAGTTGAATACCCACTCAATTAGGATTCCCAAGTTGTTTTTGATTATATGAAAACATCTTTCGAGCCTTATTCAACGCGTTTCAGACTTTAATTTGATAATTATATCTTGTGAGACGTTTTTTACAGGTAAAGGCGTTTAAACTCTATATTTTCACCCTTAACTACATGTCTACGTAGTGAAGTAAAGTTTTTACTAGTGGCTATTTGTATTGTAGTAGTATATGATCCATTATAATTCCGCCAATGTGAACGTAATGGAAAAACAGTCTGTTTCAGGCTGATCAGTTGGTTTGTTTAATATCAACTGCTTCAACTTTCGAGATAAAGTCGATGTTACAATGTTCCTTTCACACGCTCAAATTTCAAAATGTACCTTACTTTTCCATTTTATTGGAACTGTATGCTTTCAGCCGCTTAGCGCCATCTACATTTGGAAATACTAATCATGTTGCCTACCATTTTGTTTATAACATTATATAACACAAAAAAGGTACGCACTAAAAATGTAGTATGTGATTTATATTTTCGCTTGAGCCGTTATACTATGAAAATCTTTGATCATATTTCATGTACACTACTTATTTTGAAATATACTAATCAAATTATTTTATTAGCAAACGAGTGATGCATGTGAAATAACATCAAATATCTTTGATAGTATAACGGCGGCTGTCGGTAAATATTTTGTTGTTGAAATAATTGTTATATTTATCGATTTTATTAAAATTTACAAATTTTAATAGTTTGCATATAATAACAGTGTTACCGTGTGTATTTTTTTTTAATATACCTGTAACGATTTTGTGTAAATTGTGACTAATTTCATTGTGTGTTTAAAATAGAGCTATGAGCAGTTTTTAAACTTCGACGCACGTACATTATATCAGCAATACTCTATTATTACATATATTTATACAATGCGATGGGTAACTCCACTCCGGATTCAATGAATCAAAAGATTCAAAATATCAAAAGATTGAGACTTAAAGATTCCGGCTAACTGCTATCGACTCCGCGGTGTTATTTATTCCTTTCATTTTTGGATTGCTGAGTTACATGAACGAACGTGATGCAATGCGAATGAGGCTCTCTCAGGCTCTTATAAGATATAAGTAGGTGAAACGAGGAATCGTTAAGAGGGGGCGGATCCGCGAGTGGAGCCGGATTAAGTGAGCCGAAACACTCCGAGGTGTCGTGAATACCCACGACTACTCAACTTTTCTTACAAATGTGTTTCCTGCTACAAATTAAATAATACCTTTACATCACTTTGAAGACAGTGTTCTTTTTTTTAGGAACAATGTAATTACTACAAAATGACATTCTATTCTGAGTTTTAAAGGAATTTGACATTTTAAGAAATTTCACCGACACACTACGCTTACATGCCTCGTGTGTATGCCTAATTGTTACATTGATAATCTGCTAGAACAATATATTAGTATGACTAGATTTTTAGTCTATCGAGGCTGTTTTCCAAATCGTGCCATTATAATAATCATAATCTTTATTGCGTACACAACAGACAAAAATAAAATATACACGTACTCAAAACATATACGACACAAGGCTCTTTGACAATCTAAAATGATAAATAAAGGAGAATTAATGAAAGGAGCAGCAGAAAATACTAAATTAGCTTTGCGTGTAAAGGTGAGTTAGATTTAGATTCTCAGGTGTAAATAAAGTATCCGTCAAATTTAAAATTTATTTATTCAAAGTATCTTTTGTTTACGATTTGTTGCCCATTTAGTATTTTTTTGCTGCACGTTTAAATATAATTCTTAAAAAAGGATGCACCACATAGTTTCTCAAAGAGGGACCACAGTACGTATGACACGCGACTCAAGTTGTGTAGTCTGACATTTTATTGCCTTCTTTGGTATTAGTCTAAATAGATTGAATTGTCAAATATAATGTATGTGCGTTATCTAACTATTCATTTAACAAGTCATATAATAATATAACTGTACGTTAAGGTGATTCCTAGATAATGTCTATAAATCCCTATCTTAAGCTATTTGAAAATTGCTTACAATAATATCTAGCTGCACCATCGATTTGAGAATACATAGGTACTAGATATATTATACAAGCACTCTACGGCAGGCACGTTACAGTCTAATAGTAGCTCTAATATGTTATACAGTAATATGTTCAGTAGCTCTCGAATTCTTTAATTCATATGTGTTTTGAAATGGGAACATTCTTGTTACGTAGTACTTAAGTTTCAAATTTTACTTTTTAATGAACCCCTCCACTTGGCTCCCCCCCCCCCCCTCTCCTCAGAAGTTGCCAACCAGGCTTCTTTGATAGGAATGTATGATGTGTCATCTAGTCTATTCCAATATCGATAAGTTGCACGCATTTACCCATTCATTGTGTTTGATTAAACTTTGATGGTGTCCATTAACAACTAATGCTGTCACACACGACAATTTAAAATATGTATTCCCAATAGTGAGTCTATAGTAATAAAATTTAGTAGCCAGTCTTGAGAATCACCATTAACACAACATAACATAGTTATAAATGTGTGGGTAGCTGCGAGCGGCGGCAGGCAGCGGCGTGCCGATGTCTATGCGCAATCACCACATACCCGTGAGTCTATTGTCTATGGTGCAATGTAGCTAGCGCTTTCTATGATTAACACTTCACTGCTATGTAGATTAATTTGCATATCATTAACTCAACAAAATTTGTGTAACAACATCATCTTTCAACCACCCATCGTTTCAGTTATGATTATGGCCTTGACTTGGAATAAGTTGAGTTTTTTATACGAGTATATCATAAATGGAAAACTTTAGTCTTTAGTATGGACATACCCTTATATAATATTAAAATTATTAAGAAATTTCTGGATTCCGTAATTTATAAAAATACCAAGTCCACGTGCCCATTCCAAGTATTAAATACATTATATCAGTTCAGGGTTATTGTAATTAAATAAACTTGTATTAATTCAGACATTTTTTAAATATTTTGACATTTAAAGATTTTCTTAAGTCACCGTGTCGCACTCTGGTGATTATTTAAATGGTAACGCTCATTAAATACCTTTTTTCCTTCTTGAGATGCTTACACTTCCCATTTTCATTTGCAAATTAGCACTTATGTTCATATAATTCATCAATATTTCCGCCATGTTGATTAACCCATTTTTTTTTTTATAGAAAAAAGATGACAGATGAGCATACAGTCCACCCGATGGTAAGTGGATACTGTTGTCCATAGACATCTTATACATGCTGACATCAGTCCAGACTGACAAACGTTGGCACACTCGCGGATGCGTTGCCTACCTTTGGGATTAAGATTGGGAGTAAGGGTGGGGAAAGTGGGAAGGGATATTTATTTAAGGTTTATCTACTAAATACATACAGGACATTGTTAGTACATTCAATGCATAATTTTTTATATGCATTTAAATTACAGATACGCCAACATTCTCATACATGTTACATGGCATATACCGGGTATACGATATAATGTATATATAACGCAACACATATAATGTAGTACGTTTTTAGTATACTTCTGTAGTATTTGTATCAGTGGCATTGTATAGCATCCATCTTGTAAATTACGATAATCATGATAACTTAAAGTTGGTCAATACCAATTTTAATATTGTATTAATTTTATTGTTGTTCAAATTCTGTCCTTCCAAGTCTAAAGATAAGCAGCGTCATCAGCGAACATGTCAATATCTTTATTCTTGGTGAACTCGGCACATGATATGTATGTATAATAACAGTTTACCTTACATGGACTGTCTGCTCGTCTATGGTTTTGTGTAAAAAAAAGTATTATACAAATTATTTTCCTCCTCACTTCCACGCTCTTTCCCATCCTTCCGCTCCTTACAACTCGACAACACGTTGAGCCAATGCCACACCGCTAAGTAATGTGTACTAATATTCCAAACAGACAATGAAATAACTCGGAACTCAAAGTTATTGTTTGGAGAGGGAGCTGGTGAGAGGTCGAGTTGTTTTAGAAAATCATTAATAGCGCGCTGGATACACGTTACACATGATAATCGTTCTCAAGATGTTTTTGCTTATACGAGATCATCTTTGAAATCCCAAACGGTGCGCATCCCAAACACCCATATTATTATGTATTATTATGTATAGTTATTATTATTATTATGTATAGTAGAATATCAGAGGAAGAGGGGTTTTGAAACCCTTCTATCTCACTTAAAGTATACCCGTATATGCGTTACTAATTGGGCATATCAAAGGTCGACATAAATTTCGGGAATTCTTGGGTGTTACGTGCATTACAAGGAGAAAGCGATTACCACCACATTGGCTTCCTATCTCCTATATGCACACTTTCCATAAACTTAGTGCCATTTTAGCCGTCTTTACTACCTTATTAATATATCTGTGGGTGGGACACGCCCTATTGTTCCATAGTTCTTATTAATGATCTGGTATTTCAGCCACCCACGACCCGCCCATATTCGATAGCGGGAGCATCACAACTGCGCGTTTCAAGGCCTGTCTCTGGACCTTCACAGAGGCCCACACCACGTATGTTTACTTAGAGCTTTTTACATATATTTTTTTATTTATAACAACATTATCTGAATGTGACGGCAGCATTTGGTATACATAGGTATTTGTGCACGGAGAATATTTTCGAGCTATCGACTTTGTTGTAACTCGCCACTAGATGGCGCTGCAGCACATAAACTTTTATACCGTTCAATCATATCGACGGCAAAACAGAATAATTTGTGATTTTATATACAGAGGTAAATATATAAACACAGGCAGGACAACGTCTGCCGGGTGCAGCTAGTAGAATATAATTATAACACCGGACGATTTTGATAATTTTATTTATATTATATAATAGTATAAACTCTTGTAACTCATTTGTGTTACAATTATGTTACGTGACACAGTAGTGACACAAAAAGGTGTTTTTTTTTTTTTTAAATTGACTCAGTTGCCTTTTACGATACCCATGGGAGGAGATGGTGCTATTCTAACCCACACGGCACTACCATATCAACATTCACTTTTAATGTTAAAATTCATCAGTGAATGTGGTACTTTAGATATAATAACCTAATAACCCATGTACTGAACGTTCTAAGCACTATAAAATGGCATTACAGCCCAGTTATCAGTGGAAGCCCGGCCGGCGTCCGGAGTTTCCGCACTACCGCGTCCTACGCGACTACCCGCGCCGCGGCGGACGCTCAGGTTGGTGAATAATAATAAACTCTATTTCGGGCAATAGCTCTAGAATTTGTTAGTTCATAAGACAACGCATGCTGCAATCCCACAGTCCACGCAATCGTTTAGCGTATTTGAACAATATGCGTATGCATTTTGGCGTGGCGACGAACTTGTAATTGTGACGCTACTTGAAACAACACTGTTGCAATGCCAATACACTTGTCACGCAGACGCCATCGCGAGCCCGATTGAACTGAGAATTGGCAAGGTTGCGCACACTAACACAATGTACATCTGCGAGCACAACCACCATTAAGCGTAACCTGTCTTCGTGCGATGAAATAACTATACCACGATGAGATTAATACAATTAGCTTCAACCAAAATACTCAAGATGGCTGACGTGTAACCACAATTGTCTCTGCTCAAAAATACTCAAATAATATATTTGTTTTCAGACCACCTTCAGTATACTCAGTGGCGCCAACAGGTGATACGGACCAATACTGATATTTATAAAGCCTGTGCCAACTTGTCCAGTGGGTTTGGTGTAGCGTTCACGGACAGATAAATCCGCCGGATTTATCTGATAACGTCATAATACAACCAGACAAACAGTTTATAGCTTACGTTTTGTTAATAATAACAACATATGGCGTGTAAAAGAGACAATAAACTTGACATTGTTAATATTTAGTTGTACATGATACTTAAAAGTCGACGATAAAATTAAAGAGGCTCGTGCACAAGACAATGAGCCACAATAATATCAATGTAACTATGAGTCAACAGTTTTTGAGTTTTTCTTTACTAAAGAATATTTCGAAAACTGTTGGAAATCATCCTCTATAGTTCCATAAATTTACTTATGATTTTGTGGATAACCCCCTTTAGTTAATATCGACGATTTTTGGAATTATTTAAATATATAAAAATAACTCAAATGTCCTATTATTATAATAATTAATGCCATATATTGAGTGATGTATAGTTATCAGCACAACTCTGATGGATATATCTGTTCGTAATTTAAGGCTTGCCAGTCAAAAAAAAATATTTTAATAAAATAACACGACTGAAATTCCGTGTCTTTAACATTTTATATTGCATAGCAAACCGTTAGAATAATAGCTTTTTTACTACTAAATTATTATTTTTACCAGTTTTATATGAAAAATCGAATAGTTTTCATATTTAATGAAATAACATTGGCCAACATTTGAGAAATTACAAGTACGTATTAACATTTTTGTGGAAAACTGCGGACAATAAATTGTGAGAATAAATAATTTCAAAATTATTTTAAGGATTTTTAATGTTTCGGTCAAATTGTAAAAATCTCAATTCTTGAATTTTTTTATTAACTTTTTTTTAAAACGTGCAGTTTCAAATCGGTGGTAGATAAATTAAAAATATAATGGCGGCATTCAAAATTTTTCTTGTGAAAATTTTGCTATGTGTTTAAATGGGGGTATGAAATTCCACTTTTCATTTATTGAAAAGTTATGTCATTTTTTCCTCTAATTCTATCGAACTTGCCATCACTAAAGAAACTGAACTACAAAATTTCTAGCTGAACCACAATTTGGTACAAAAACATACAAATTAAGATATTATTCCTATATTATTTACAAATTTAGTATATAGTTATATGGAGATATAACTTCGGCGTTAGTAATTTATTTCAGTTTAAGACATTTTGCATTTTGTTAGAAATTATAATCAAATAAGAACATGTAATATTCGCTTTAGTTTTAAAGTTATCTTCCAACTAACAATAAAAGTAAGCGTTAAATTTTAAAACCCGCACAAAGCTAACAGATTGTATCAAATAACTTAATATTTGTTAATATTCGGTATAAAATATGTGAAGCACAAACTGTACATTTTCTAAATGATGTATATTATGTAAACAATTTAGTGCATTGTGTAATTATAGCTATATGTTCACCCAGTTACTCTACTTCATGCGTTACATATCAAAAACTGACGCTTTAGTTTCTCACTGTACCTTAGCTATTATAACTACTATCTATTTATTAGGCTTAGCTTATGTACTATATTTTATATTTATAATACACGTATAAACAGCGATTATTTCCGGCCAAATTACAGTATAACTTTTTAATCTTTCGCTTTTAGTACACATTGTATATTCTAAATCGTGTATGAACGATATACAAATTACAGTAGTCCTACAAGCGTAATTCAACACTGTTTTCGCACAGCACATTTTTATGTAAATTTGTAAACAGAATATTTATGTACAGAGACTGATTTTATAAAATGGTGTTTTCTATATTGTTTAGCTAAATCTTATAATGTTTTCGCTGTTCGTATCTGCATATCGACGTTGTCGAAAATAAACGTCTTTTATAAGTTGTTTAAACGCTACTAATTTTAGCTCGGTGGCTTTATGCGTATATACAGACAATAACATGTTAATGTACGAAAAACAATCGGAATTCATGCCTTATTACTAGCGCCAGAAGGGTGCAAAGGGTATAGATTGAAGTGTTGCTGTACATTGCTCACCGAACACTTATTTTGGGAGCAAATGTAGAAGAAAATATAGTAGAACCCCAGTATGGATATTGTTTATGAAAAAAATGACAAAAGTTCTACAAAAATTATTACCCATCTTTCTTTTCGTTGCTCCATCACAAACTTCAACCAGCACATGTGTACCAACCATTACTTTATTCCGTATTCCCCTTAATTGTCGGCATTGCCAACATTAAAAAAATAATTAACTAAGGATGCATACAGATTTTGCGTAGCGCCACGCCCATTGAATAATGTATCAAATCAATCCCACACTTTTATGTAAGGTCTATACCCCATCATTCCTAAATGTTTAAAGTTAGTTTAAAATTTAAACAACCTGTGGCTTGCACCTCTGATCTGATATAAGCAGACAAAGAAAGCTTATCATTTAGTTGTTAATCTATACTAATGTGGAAAACCGCTGGTGGTCTCTTGTGTTATTATTACTCCTGACATTTTCCAATCGTTTAAAAACAATCTGATGTCAACTATCGCAGGTCCATGGCGATAGTATTCATTCACTATATCTTTAAAAATGTAGCATTTTGCATAATGACTAGAGAAAATACTGTAGGTACGCATTTTCTCGCAAGCCAAGCTCGAGCTAAAACGTAGCCTATAAGCGACTTATTTGCTATCTATACGGCCGGTTTGGACATTTCGTGCCTTAACTAGGTAGTTTAAGAAATTTTGTTTTCATTTTCTAATAAAACAATATCTAATTTAAACTTGTATTTTTTGTTTTCAATCCCCTTTTTTAGGATTGAGTTTCAAAATTAGCGCATAATTTTTCTCAATTTCTTTGACAGTAAAAATTTAGCATCTGTTTCTACTCTGTAGGCTGAAGGACGTAGTATGAACTAGATCGTCATATTGGAATTTTCGCACGTTTTGAAACTTCAATCAGTTAAATAAGCTATTCCAGTCCTAGGCAGGCTCGAGGTTTCTTTCTAGGAAAAATCCGATAATCTACGGAAGTAATTGAGAGGTAAATAAATCTTAAATTGAAAACCACTTTCCGGAAATTGCAGTTTGGAACGTCTTCCGGCTAAATATACGGTCATCTTATAGAATTCTAAATAGTGAACTGAATAAGAAAAATAGAAACTCGTATGTGATGATGGTGAACCTCAGTAGAAGACTATATCTAAGAGCAGACAAGTACACTGATGTTGTTTCTAATATGAGCTGCTGTTGTTCCCGCCTTCACCTGTTTAAACGGTAGAAAGATTATCCTATTTGTTAATCCGTTCCTTGAACTACATGTATTAACGATACGTTGTTTATCTGGATATTAAAATAAACGAATCGACTCGTATAACATTAGTTAGAATTATTATTTTTATCCGGGTGAAATAGATGAGTCCATATTTTATTAATTATATTTTAAGTTTATTCTGAGCCAAATATAATAATTGTTTATTTCGAGCAATTAATAAAAATATCTAATATCGAGGTACTTAGACCACGGGATACGTATTTATTCTCAATTATGGGATTACGTATTTATTGTAGCAATATAGAACTCTAAAAATTAGTAAACTTGTCCGAATAATTCTTTTTGATTTGTAATAAAAAGTTCTAACAATTTGAATAATGTTGCCATGTCTTTAGTAGAATTCGGACATTCGTCGACGCTAGCGCCCAACTGTCAATTTTATCTTAGTGTGTGAAACGAAATCGCACGTTACCTTATGGCAGTGTGCGACGTCGCGAGTGCTGCCTAAAACTAATAATTATTGCTTCGTACGTTTTTATTTTTATAATTAACCGATGCAAATGATGTGATTATTAACATTATAACCTCAAGTGATACAAATTGTGATATATCGACACCATGGCTCTCAAAATAATAATGTACAGTGTTTTCATCTACTATGTGATCCCGTGCAATAGCTCGTCACTTTGGTTGTTTGTCAATGACGTCTGCGTTTAGCGCAGCAAAAAGTGGAATTTTATTCTGATTGTGACTAGTAATGCAAACATAAAGAGCATAAATTGTGTTAATTGATGAGTGTTCATAAAATGGATAAGTGTTTTCTTCACTGGACGCTTCTTTCATCAACTGGGGCCATCAGAGGTGGCTCATGAAGAAAGGGTTAGTTTACCTGTTTATGTTTACTTTGTATGTCGCACACCTCTTTGATTGTACGTGTTGTGCCGTTGCTATAAATATCTAATTATGTTCATCATTGCGAAAGTTTCTGGTAATATATACGGGTTTAGGTTATGATGAGCTATGATGAATAGTTGTTTTAATGTGTCGGATTTAGTAGTAGCCTACTTATTGGGTACTATTTGGCAGTAATCAGTACATTTGTCACAACACGGATGTGGAGTCAATTGAGGATTGAGGCTGGGATGTTATTTTTCTTTTGTTACTTTCTCTTACCTAAAGAGTGAAGGGTGTGAGAGGGATAGCTAAGTGCGACTGCGATGCGTGCAAGTGTGACGGCGCTCTACAAGGCGAGTTCCGTAGCTATGCTTAGATGTTCACACATGACAGTTTACCTTTATTACCTTGCTTTTATTATGAAGGGAAACATGAAAAGTTGCAAAAGATATAGCAGATAATATAAAGTTGCCAAACTCCAAAGAAGAAATGTTTCATTGACTTGAACACTAAATGTGAGTGACCCAGAGTTGGATCCTTGCATTTAAATTGCTAAATGGACTTGATCATAAGTCTAGAACCTTTAATTTCTCATAGTTTTCTTTAGTTTCATAGTGAAGAAATCACAGTAATTTATAATTCACATTAAACATAATATGGTTTATGACATCTTTTTATGATAATTTTTAAACATAATTGTATTTAATATTCTCCTTTATTAGATTTTTAATTTGTTTAAATAGTAACCTCAGTCACTAGCAAATTTGAATTTTAATAGATAGCATTAAGATATTTTTAAAACACTAAATATCAAATGCCTTTACAGGCAGCTAGTCGCAGAACTTGTTTCTGTGCCTATTTCAATATTAATAGTGTAATATTTTTGTGTTTTTGGCTCATTATTCGAAGCAAGTTTTTTAAGTTTATTAGTGTGCTATAACTAGATTTCTCATCAAATATTTTAAAGCACAATCTAACAAATTGGTTTAACAAATACTTACGGGCTTATTTTTATTATAATATTTTACATACAATCTGTCATACAGGTTCATGAACAGTGTTTACAATTAGATTTTTATTTATTTAATCATTTATTTAATTGATTAATAATCAATTAAATTATTTAATCAGTGCGGTTTACTATTTGTATTATAACAATACACTATACACTATATAGTGGACAGACTCCTCTGTTCTATCTCTCTTTTCTTCATACTCTTTGACGATTAAAAATTATCCACATCTAACTACACTTTTACATTAACCCTAACTAATATATAAAGGGATGAACAAATTGAGTTGAAATTTCACATAGACCTTCTTGGAGACCATGATAAGGAAGGCAGGTGAAGCCACAGGCAAATGATAGTAATAATATAAATCTGAGTGTTTACCTTCCTGTTTCTTACATCTTACAACTAAATTACCGAACTACTTTCAATGAAGCTTGCCAAAAAGTTAGTCTAAAATCTGGAAAAGGTCATATTATTGCACCTTAATATGCGGGCTCTTGTAAAGGGGATGGTGTGCGACGATTTCATTACAAATCTGTCAATAACCAAAATTCTTCCTGCTTGGGGTGTGCACTTTATCCGAATAACTTCTTTACATATATGATAATGGTGCAATTAGCCCATTCTTCCATTGTCAAGTTTTCTTCTTTTTACAATTTTAAAATCTAAAACATATTCTGTCAATGTCCAGTTCCATCACAGTGAGTCAGGAGTTGCTCAGTAAAGTGATAGTAGGTTTATCAAGGACAGAAGAGGACTCCTTGGAAGCACACGAAAACTGCAGTCCTAACCTATTATTTGATTATCACAAACATTAAGTACAAAGAACACTTTGAAGTTTACTAAACTATCACTATTACACCACAAAACATTACAGTACACAATGCAGTCAAGTTTCGGGAGCAAGAAAAATGCTTTTTAAAAACTAAAACTAATATATTGAACTAATTTAACTATATTGAAGACAAGGGGCAGAGCTCAATGCCAGTATTCAACTGCATGTTTAATTCAATATTAATACAACGTAATTTCTTATTGCGACATCCTAAATGCTAACTTAGCGCTATGTTCCTAGAACTATGAGTTGGGCGGGCCACACGGTTCTGCTGACCCAGCTATCAACAGTAAGTAACTAGCTTGGTTGACATAACTATGTTCACAACAAAAACCAACAAACAAAAACTCAACTTCAGTTCTCCAGCTCCCACTAAAAAAGCTTCCTTAAATAACTTTAAATATGTGAATTTATGTGAGAAAAGGGACCTTGTTGTGAGTTTTAGTTTTCCTGATATTGAACATGAAATGATTGTAAAAGAAACTGTATAATTTTATGTCAAAAATAGTTGTTAGAGCATGTTTCTATTTATACAGAATCTTGAAATAACTAGTCAGTAAACTCATAGCACCAATAAGGTCTTTTTGCTCAGATAATGCCATGTCCTACTGGATGGGAAATGGTAAATCTATCACATTTCCCACTTTATCCCATTCCCCTAAATATGTATTTCAGTACTAAGTGAGATATGCTGGAGCCGCCCATTCATACATGAACTGCTTTTCTAATCCATCTATAAACATGAGAACAAAATAAATATAAATTCACCTAAATTTGAAAATTAGAATATCTAAGTACAACCATTTTATCACTTTAAATGTGACAAATGGCAAACATTCCTATCATTGTATTGTGTTTTACCTTTTAGGCATAAAATAAATAATAATTGTGGTCAAGTGATAATTTATTTATATTTGTTTCTGATAAGGATGATATGTGTGTTGTTAATTTTGAAAGCATATATGTATTTGCAAAATGTATGCTTTAAACATAGGAAACTATATATAATAGTGTTTCAGGGAATTGACACTATAAAATAAACAATATTGAGTTTCTCTGTAACAAAAGAAATGACGTTAAAGTCTATTCTTCAAATGTCAATCCCTTTCACTTCAGACAACAGACAAATTCACAATATTAAACTATCCAAATCAACCACGCCATCTTCATCTACCCATACATTACAGACCATCATAGATTGTAAATCACAGATTACCCTACATTGATATACAAGATCGATAACCTTGTATATCGATGGCACCGGGAATGAGCAGATGGTGCCCGGAATGAGCGGCAAATTAAAATCGAAGAAATAGATTTTCTTTACATATATACATATATTCTTTAAATATATTGATACCAAACTATAAATTGTATATAGAATTGAAATAATTTGTACCATGATAAAATTAAAAAGGAAATTGAAGTTTGATATACACAGGTATAGTATAATAATATAACATTACAGCCCTAAAAGAGAGGCATTTACTCCCAAGGCAATGCCTTCAGTTGCAATTCAGTTTGCCATTTGGTGGCAAAAACATTACCCAAAACAGCGCCGGCTCTAGCCCATGTAGCGCCCGGGTGCAATCAATACCCTGGCGCCCTCTAGTAGACTCTTTGGAGGCGTCGCGAGCGGCGCTCGGCGCCCCCTAACACCCTGCGCCCCTGTGCGCTGCACACCCTGCACCATAAGTAAATACCATAAGTGCCCGCGCGCCCATTTCAAATGAACTTACACTCTATTGACGTAGAGATCATTTTGCTACCGGGCGGCAACGTGTCAAACGTACATACATACACTGTCTTTGGATTAGAGATTTTGCCGCGCGCGTGTTGTATTAAAAGAAATTGTTATTTGTGTAGTGTAGTAATGCGGTATGACAAGCGCCGAAAGCGTAATAAAAGTAAAAAAAATATTATTGTTAATGACTATTTTTTTTTTGCTTGCGCATACATATTTGTCGTAAGTAACAAGTATATAAAACTGTGCAATGGCGTTAAGTTCAATGAAATATCCAAAAATTCAGCGCTCGACAGGCGCCTCCGGGCGCTCCGCGCCCGGGTCGCACCGCACCCCTTGCACCCCCTGGTAAAGACGGCCCTGACCCAAAACATATTTTTGATAGTTTACTTTTTTACAAAATGGTATTATTTTTTAAATAACAGTGTTGGCTAAACTGTATATGTATATAAATCAAAATTATATTAATTTTATAGTACACTCGCAATCCACCCTGAATTTTTATGTATAAAGGCCTGAAACATAAAAATAATGTTAGCTCAAAGAAAAAGTTTTATTGCAGTTTGAAGCTGGCATATTCACCATCATTTTGCTGTGCTATTGTTCCAAATTTGCCAGCTTCAAAACTGCATACAAACTGTTTGATCAATGAAACATTTTTTTAAGCTTTAGGCCAACAAAACTGAAAATGCAGGGTGGCTCGATTCAGGTGTCAGAGAATCTAATTTGCAGTAAATATATTGCATAATTGATTTTAAGTAAATAAATAAAGCAAAAGCTTTTGAAAATGTAATTATTTCCTCTCCTTTATCAATAACAGTAATATTATATTTATATCATTGGCATCACTCATGTACCCACTTGTGCCACCAAGGATTTATCTTGATGTATTTTGCTTGATCTATCTGTCCCTGACCTTATAATCTGAGACTATGAGATATATATAAAAATGTTTCTATTACCATATAGTAAAGATTTTCCTACCAAATGAAATAAAGGAATGCCTAAATATATAAAACTTCAATAAAATCCTTATATTTGTCTCCCGAGGTATGTTTGCCTACAATAAAATTATCATATTTCTTGGAAATTCAATATGTACCTGACCTTGACTTTACTTAACATTACCTTGTTAATAAATTATGATTTGTACATAATATTATTATTACATACTATTAAACACTTGCAAAAATTAAATACCATATTATATATAGAGATGTTGGTGACATGACAACTGAACTTTTTAGGATATTTTACCTATTAATTTTTTTTTTTTTTTTTATGGACGAAAGAGGCAGACGAGCATACAGTCCACCTGATGGTAAGTGGATACTGTCGCCCATAGACATCCGTGATACATGCCAATATTAGTCCAGAATGACAAACTTTGGCATGCCCCCGGATGCGCTGCCTACCTTTATTGATGAAAGAATGGATTTGGAGAAAGGGTTGGAGACCTGGGAAGGGATAGGATGGGAATGGGCTCTGGCATATCTCACTCACTACCGAAACACGTACATACATTGGGGAATATGATAAAGTGGGAAATGCAGTACATTTCAAGGTAGTATTCTGTAAATTTATTTCATTATATATGTTTGAATATATTCTGTTCATTGATTTTTTATATACATATGCTTTTTTTGATTCATCTACAACAATATATTGCTCTTTTGTTTATTCTGTTAAAACCAATCTTTGCCCTAAAATAAATGCCTTTTTTTACATAGGGATTTCCTCATGGATACCCCTCAGCCCCTGGCAGAAGTGGAAAGGTTATGCAGACTCTTATCGCTAAAACCCCACTGTGTAGCCGCCACAAGGTGGCGAGCCACCTTGTGCTGAGATTACGGGAGCGTTGTTCACATTTGTCTGCAACCCCACCGGTGGCAGCGCACTAGTGCAGGCTCCATACACATATTTGCCGCCCATTGGGGGAAACACACTGTCCACAAAGGCTGTACCTAGGTGATCCTAATACCACTTGGAGCATACTCTGTCTTTCAATTGCCATTGCATTTTTCACAATATGTTCCTGAATCCCGGCACAACCCCGGGATCCCGAGATTGCCTGTGAAAAATCTCGATATCTCGTGATTAGAAATAAGGGCCGGAGTTCTATTCTCTGGTTGGGACGTCATCCATTTGGGGCTCTGGGTCAGATATGACCTGGGGCCCCGGGCCTGATATGACCTGGGGCCCCGGACCAGATATGACTTAGGGCCCCAGCCCAGAAATGACTTGGGACCCCGGGCTAGATATGACTTGGGGCCCCGGGCTAGATATGACTTGGGGCTCCGGCCCAGATATGACTTGGGGCCCCGGGCCAGAAATGACTTGGGTGGGGCCCACTTATCGGAACTGTAAAAAATCTAAATACTCCACAACGTAACAACATGACACTTTTTTCATATATTTTCTTAATTTAACCTGAGTATTGGATTTTTTTGGAGTATTTTTTGCCGTAGTAAAATATTCAACAAAAATCAGTAGGGCGATAAGAAATGAAAAATTAAAAAAAAAAAACAGTAATATTGAAACTCCAGATTCTTGGGGTCTTCTCAACCTCGGGGTCCTGGCCCCTGGCCCAGCGGGCACATCCCTAGACTTAATACACATCACATTACATTGACTTAATACTAGGTCACTTCTTACATAATTTATAAAATATAAATAGCCAAAAATAAAACACAGTTTTTTTTTTAGATAAGCCGATTTTCTTTTATTTGTTAGTTATCTTTATATCTCGCAATGTTACATATGAGGCGCGCGTGCCATACTTTTACAAAGTGCACCGAGCATGATTGTTGTCGACATTTTGGACAAGCCAGCCGCCTTGACCTCAGTCGGTATGTCAAGGGCTACTTCCTTGAGGGGACTTGTACAACTTGTTCATATGCGTAAACATTTTAATACATAACTTTTAGCAAGTTGAAGACGTACATTTTCAGTAGTTTTATTTATGTTATAGGTATTGTGGAACAACATCATAAATAATACGCGAATAAATAAATAATTCAAGAAATATGTAACAGAAAGCAGAGAACAGAAAGCTCTGGAAGCAATAGTGTTACTGAAACCTGGGAAAGTATCAACAATGTTTTGTAAATTCTGCAGATAATCAGGTTTAATAGGCTTGAGAGAAGGGAAGAACAGAATATATTTTAGTACCTAAAGCTCACGATGCGATCCATCATCTCAATCATAGATGGAGTAACGACATGAGTCACGTTCCGAAGTTGACAACTGTCATAAGTTTACATGAAACTTAGTGCACGCGACCGAAGCTGCGGGTAGAACTTAGTGTATTAAATAATAAAATATAAATAAACAATGTCGTAATAATCGACTAGGATATATAATACTTAACCATGTCGCCCTAATTATGTTTCCGTATTATTATATTCCCGTGCATATATATCTATCTTTACTTGACAATCACATGCATATTAATTTGTGTATGTATTCACAGAGAACACATGCATTGCATAAATTGTTTTTGTCCCTTTGGTCTCGCAGATTGACATGACGTATTTTTTGTATTGCAGATTGATATAAGTACATGTAATATTTATTTTTTATATGTGCCCGATTCATGTCGCCATTGAGGATTGGGGGTTAATTTTTCTAATGATTCGTTAATCATTATGTGATTATAAATTTTTCGAAAGAATTATACATATGCAACATCTAGTACGAGTTTTATTGGTTTTTAGACAAAGGACTAGTAAATTATAGCGAACGTGTGATATATAGGCTATGACGTCACAATTACGGCTACTTTTGTCATAATGTATAAAAAGAAGTAATGTCACCACAGGTCAAAATACACTTCACTGTCACCTGTCATCGAGCTAAACAAATAAAAACATAACCTCTATTTGTGGCCATGATCTGTTTGTTGTGAACTGACTGCTGTTTGTTTTCTTTCTTTCTGAGCTTGAATTACTGGTTTATTGCATTCTAAACTGCACAATGAACGTTGCTGCTCCGTTTGTACTTGCAAATTCCAATAATTTGCCTAAAATCGGTACATGTATGATTGTAGAATACATGAAGACCAGTGACAAGTCTGTCCATGCAGACGTTACTGTGACGTCACGCTATTTTTAACAGATGACGACTAAAATGTTATAACTCTGCGGTTATCATCTTTCTAACACCGAAACTTTGTTGTTCAATCTGTATTGTTCTATTCTATATTTTATAAAATACACAAATCTGGGTATTAGAAAAAATACCCAATTGGCTCTAGATCACTCATATAGACAATTTGTTGTAATTACAACTTTCCAAATAAATTAATTACTTATAGAAACTCACGGTAATGTAGACTGGCCCAATTAATGATGATTGGCTTATTTTTATTTATTTATTAACAAAAAATAAACTTTCCATATCCTTCTGTCGACTAACATGCAGCCCAACAACTTTGTGTTCGGAAATGTAACCGTATGCAACTCCTTGTAGAGTTTTGAAAGTCGGATGCGCATCCGCAACTGCTCTAGGTTTCCGTGGGTCCATTTCATATAGGATCTGGTCTGGTTGTAATTGTACAAGATTGTATCTTGTAGATAGAATTATTGCACGCCTACTAAGTCGTTGCTTTCGTCTTAATTAATTTTAATTTCAAAGCTAGCCAACATTATTCCTATAAATAAATATAAATTATTACCATCCCTTTGTATAAATATAAATTATAAAATACAATCCACTTAAAGATTTAAGCAGCAGTTTTATCACTACAAAAGATCCCCAGCGCCCATCCTGCTTCAGTAATTTAATGTAATGAAGAGTATGGGAGAGTGGTGGTATCCTAGGTGTACTTATTCTCGACTCATATTCAATAGGTTATAAGTTTGAATCCCGACGCGTACTGACTTTCTGAGTAAAATATTTTTTCAGTTATCAGTAATTCGGTATTACTGTACCTAAAAGAAAATATCGAGCCCTTATGAAGCTGAACTAAAGACAGCCGCATGTCCAAGAATTAAGGAAAAAAGTATTGGGCATGCCCATGTGTAATAAAGCCCTAAATGTGATCACTAACGGAGGCCTGTGCCCTACAGTGGCACGTGTTGGCACGAAGTGATTGAATGTAGACTTGTAATGTATTCAATTTCTATTCTTTCAACACCAATATTGAAGAGGTTTTTAGGTTCCTCGACTACGGTGTTAATAGATATTATGTTAGGTTCAATGTCTGAAAAACCCATTCTACAAAAAACCGCCCCCAACGCGTTCTCAGATAGAAAACTACTTAAAACGAAATTAGTGTCGTGCCTATTAAAGCTTTCCTTCAACTAATTTGAGCTCATAGATGATCCAAAATTACGGCCACTTTTAAAATTAGTTCAGTATTTATGAAAAAGTAAAAGGGAACACTAAAAATTATAACGGATTCCAATATTTAAATCCAGTATTAAAAAAAACTAAACAATATCCTATCCCTCCCCATTTTCCCAATCCTTTCTCGAAACGTAAGTAGCGTATCCGGGGGTGTGACAAAGTTTGTCATTCTAGATTGATGTTGGCGTGTATCGCGGATGTCCGTGGACGACGGTATCCACTTACCACCAGGTGGATTATGTGTTCGTCTGTCACCTTCTTTCAATTAAATAATAATTTTAATAAAAAATAGTAATATATTGTATAATAAGTATAAGGTATACCGTATACCAATGACCATCTATTAAGTTTGACCATGTGCACTCTTCATCGTCATTTCAAATTCGACATTTAAGAACCAGTAATCTATCCACTATCTACGCTGTCCATTCTATCATCGTACGATTACACTTTTGCATAATTAATTATTATAATTTGGTTGCATATCGAAATCCATTTGAAACCGAATCTAAGCGTGACATAATAATTCATTATATACTTTTAAAGCGCAATCTTTGTCAATCCGTTGATGGCTCTAAACTCAAGATCTACTAGTTCAATATTCTTGCGGTTTTTACACTGTTGTGTAGGGTAATTATTCCAGAAGATTTCAGTATATTTATTATTATGTTGTATTAAATAACTACGGGGGGCCTTTTCTAATTGAAATATACTTTCAATTCGAAAGGACACCCATTTAATTAGATTTTAGTCGGAATTAAGTGGTTTGCATTATTTCTGTAAATATTGCGGGTTTTGCATGAGGTGATCAAAATTCTCCCTAATGAAACTGCATTCTATTCAGGAGACAGGTCAAGGTGACACTTGATGGAGCTAGTGCTAGGTATGTCTATATTTCATTAAATTAAGTTGCACAAATCAAGAAGATAATGTCACTCTATCGACGAATGTTGATAAATGCCGTTTTATCTTTTAATTTTATTGTAATATCAAATCATTATAATTTGTATCTACGTTATCAGTTTTAGTTCAGTCCTAGGAAATAATTGTTAGCCATTATTCTTATTATTACCGTGTTATACTGTCATGTTTTGATACGCACGACTGTGATATCATTGAATTTATATTATGTTGTCGCTGTTTGTCTAATGCTGCCAAATTAAGAATAAAGGATACTAGCTCAACAATTAAATATTGTATAATAACTGTACATATGCACTTTTTGGTTTGTGTGTTTTATAACGTAATAAAATTACAAATTAATTTTCATCTAACAATTATTGATCAAAAACTATCAAAAATAATAGATAACTGAGCACATAGGATATTAACGATTTTTTACTGAATCTCCTCACACTCAAAACCCGGATAATCTCGGAATTTTTTTTTTCATTAACTTGTACAAAACAGAAACTTTCCAAATTAAAGTAGAATCCGATATTGGCTCTGCAAACAACAAATGGACCTATGTCCATTGTCTATTTGTAGGTATATACATATGTACAAATTACTATTCGTTTGTACGTTATATAAATGTAGAGATGGCATTAAAGACCAGATTATCAGGTCTAGAGTATATCCCATCCCAGTGTATCCCAGACTCTGACCATGCACCACTGAAGCATCTTCCCTCATTGTTACTTATAATTGTAATTATTCAAAAGTGAATTCTTATTCACTTGAAGGAAGCTTAAAGAGTCTCATTAACTTAGTTTAAAAAGCTTACAAAGTATATGGCTTCCATGAGTGAGCCATGAAATTAAAATGAAATTAAAATAAACGAAAATGCGGTTAATGGGGAAATTATCGAAGAATGAGTACCTAGTGAGGAAATCACTAAGAAAACATTAATATGAAGTGATACTAATAATATATTTGCATATTTATGTATGCAAATATTGGGTCCTCTAGAATCATAAAAATGATGTTAATAACTCATCCGTGAATTGCCCCCATCAAAAATTTAATTAACCGCTTGTGGTTTGTTTGGCCTACTTTTCGAAATACTGGTCTAGACCAGGGGTGTCCAACTTACAAAGCCTCAAGGGCCAGAATTAAAACCTTGAATGTAGTTGCGGGCCATATAATAATACTTTAATTTAAACTTTAAATTACATTATTATTATATACTTTTAATTTTAAAGTATCAATAAGAACCTATGTAAGGTAAAGTTATTAATAAAATGCTCAAGCAGCGTCAAGTATTTGTTTTACATAAATAAGGAAAATATGATGGACTGAGTAACAAATTCTAACAGATTCTGACCGTCTGTTATTCCTCAAAATATGAGTAAATATTTTATTTTAATTAAATTATAAACTAGCATATTTGGTAAAAGTTTGATTATATTAAATTATAATAAAACCTTTTTCAAAAGGAAGGCATTTCAAAGTAATTTTCTGATTTTTTTGTCTCTTTCGGGGGCCGCACAAAACGGCATCGGGGGCCGCATGCGGCCCGCGGGCCGCCAGTTGGACAACCCTGGTCTAGACTATAAAGTACTAAAATTTACTCGAATACAAGAAATTGCGACTTATTCTGCAACAATAGCTATATCTTAGAGCTATATTAAATTGCCTGAGTTAATTGTCTAAACTATAAAAATCGGTTGCTTAAACTACGTTTTGTATCGATACTTGATAATGGGAGCAATTAATCTTAGTTTTGTGCGCACGCGCCGACCTATGACGGTTATAACAAGCTCGTTATCGCTTTCCCATTAGCTGATTATAGCCTCGAGGCAACGTGGTACCCATAGAACTCCCTTGCTTTTTACTGTATTACACATTTTATTACTTCACTACATCATATTATAAATTAAAACCCCGCCGCGTTGAGTTTGTATTTGTTCGGGCTAATCTCAGAAACTATTGTACGGATTTTTATACGGTTTTCGCCAATAAAAAGAGGGATTATCTAGGAAGGTTATAGGCTATAATTTATAAACATTTTGCGAAAATAAGCTACCGGTATGATGATATTTGTGAATTAAGTCAGAAAATAACGTCCCTTCTGAGAGCTTCCGTGGCGTGCGCTGCGTAAATAGTTAAAGATACACGAAAATAATGTATTGTGGAATAGTTCCTCTTAAAAAGTTCTAAAAAAAAAGTTCCGCGATAGCATAGGTACTCGTATGTCTATCTTTTAAGGTTGACTCACAATAACCATTTTTATGATTTTCAAATCAAATTTTGTCTAATAGAATTCTTTATTTGTAAAGGTGTCCTTATTATGTAAATAAATATGTTAGTCATCATAAGTATTAAATTTAGACCAATTTGACTTTTAAACCATTTAATTAGGAATTAAAATAACTCGTGCAACAAAATAACGGCGGCGCGCGGCGGCGGCAGTGGCATTAGTGCTACCCGTGCGAAGCCGGGGCGGGTCGCTACTATTAATATAAAATATACTTGTTGCTTCGCAATGAACTTGATTTTTTTTTATGGACGAAGGCGGCAGACGAGCATTCAGTCCACCTGATACTGTAGCGATACATAGTAAGTGGATACTGTAGCCATGAACATCCGCGATACATACCAACATTAGTCCAAAATGAAACGTTGGTACGCTTCCAAATGCGTTGCCTACCTTTGGAGATATAGGAATAAATTTTGAGAAAGGGTTGGGAAAATGGGAGGGGGGATGGGATGGGAAAGGGCTCTGTCATATCTCACTCACTATGAGAACATGTACATATTGGGGAAATGCAGTACATTTCAAGGTAGTGTTCTGTGAGACAGGGATAACGTGCCCACTCGAGCGCGCTCAGCTTTCTTCTTCCATTTACCCGTGTCAGTCTTGCACAGTCCAGGGTACAGACCTATTGTTGTCAAGAAGGGGGTTTCTTCTTCCTTTTATCACTACTCTGTTTTCTATTGCTATAATGATTAATATTAAAACCTTAATCGAAAGGCCTTCAAGGTGAATGAAGAACGAACCTGATGCTAACAGCGAAATATCGACTTCTTGGGTCAACGACATACAATGAGAGATTTAAAAAAAATCTGAACATGCCATCCGTTGATAAAAAGTATGAGGATCGGAAAAAAAATTAAATGCGAAAATAGAAATTGTATGATTTGTCGTAGGATTATTAGACACACAGACCACAGACAAAATTATTTTAATAATGAAATTGAACATTCACGTACGGGGTAAGACACATTAATATTTCAAAAGCAGAATGCTTTTACTGTGGCTAGTCTGAAATGTTAGCAGACCACGCAGGTCTCTGACGCTTCCAAATTAAAATTAATTACTGTTTACACGAGATGTTAATTTCCATCTCATAAAGCTTAACATACAAAAGGGAAATCAACTAGTAGTTAGTGTTACGCCCGGCAGCGGACGGACCACCCGGTTTTGTTTGTTTTTGTTACTCGCTAGTTACGATGGCCTCCCCCGACCCTCGCGCACCGCTAGTAAACGGATGATAGAGGGGGTCGAGTTAACTCATGTGGCTTCTAAACACACTGGTTGCGGGAACTAACTCTAAAACACTTCCTCTTTATAGCCTCGAGGGTTGTATTTTTTTCAATCGACCTTTTGAGTGTCTCCATAGAAGCACTATTGAGGTCACCGACCTTATAATTTTTTTACATGTTTATTGCCTGATCATAAAACTGAATAAAAATCGGCCAAATGTCAATTTTTTTTGCTCGCATAGGTACTATGTACATTCGAGAGCTACTTACTTTATAATGTATCGACATATTTCGATAAGTTTTATCATTGGATAAAGATAATCGAGTTTTTATTTTATTATGTTCTTGGATAGTTTTTGTTTAATTGAAAACTCCCTTAAAATTTCACGGAAAAGCAAATATAGCTACAATAGGTATTCTTCAGTTTCCTTTTAGCCTAAAAACAAACGAAAACCATTTTCAATGAGGGCTCTCGACATTGCGAGAGCTCACTCGATATACTTCTCGCAGTTTCGTTTAATCTGTCCACGGGATCCGCAAATAATTGCAATAAATCCAGAACATACAGTAAGATCTCGGCAAGTCTGTTGGCACACCGCCCGGAACAGCCCTGTTAATGTCTAAATCGTTTAACTATGTCTTCGCGGACATACCACGCTCCTTAGGCTGACCCCACACTGGAGATGTTGCACGTGCGGTATTTGTGGTAAAAGCTCTTTAAAGGCACACTGAAGGCACTTTGTTTAAGACCGTACTTTTCACCGAGACCTCTGGCCCGTACTGATGACTCGCGCTAATTTAGTGACAAACACAGTCTACATTCAAAGGAGTGTATGTATGTAGGTACTGTATTTTCACGCATGCGTTACTTAATACCACTGCTAATATAATCAGACCTCGGCGCAGTCATCAGATTGGCTCAAGATGCTGGTACGAGCTGGAGTCTTGTTATGATTACAGCCTCGTAAACCAAAGGCTGCAATCTGCATGCTTGGCAAACATTAGACATAGCAATTTGGTTCGCAATGCAATTCTCTTTACATTGATAGCGCAATAAAACACCCTTTTGACTTGTTGAATGGCACTAAAACTAGAATTACGGGAATTGGTGAAGTTTTCTCTCCGTAATAGAGAACCGGTTATCATATTTTGTAGCCCTTTGTAACGAAACCATTTTGTGGCAATTTTATGTTGTCATTAGTAGTTACTGTTAATAGTTACAAATATAAAATTTAGAAACTAAATCTATTTTAACATTTACTCCGCGGCTTTTGTGCCAAAAACGTATATGTATATTCCAAGAAAAGACTTTTCTCCTCTACCGTATGTAATTTAAAAATACATATTCAGGAACAGTAGTTTAAGAAATACAGTCATATTTTTTTAAATCAACCTTAACAGAACTAACGCGCAGATGCGCAGACGAAAAAGTACACCAACATAATTTTCTAACTAACCTGCGTACACTTATTTCATCTAGCTTTACACTAACAGCTGTATTTATAAGATAGTTTACAAATAAAACACCTCATTAGCACCTTCAACCCCCCGTTTTATAATTAATCCAAGACTGTTGAGTCGGATTACGACTCCACCCGCATTCGGAATTAACCGGCTATGGCACATCGAGCACTGATTGCCTGACAATGTCAACGAACGTATTACCTTCATTCATAGCCGCCTAAATTTAGTTACAACGAAACGTGTAAATACACTCTAATAATAGAAGAATCAATTTATACCCCCGCGTAAGGAATCTAGGAGACGTAATACGGAACACATATCGATCCTCGAAACGTGAACAACTTCAGTGTATTTTTAGCTTAGAAATATAATTGGTTGTATATGTAAGAAATGCCTGTTTTAAATGGTAATCGTTTGAATTGAAACGATGTTTATTATGTAGGTTGTTCCATTTGTGCCCTTAATGGACTTCACAGTATGCCACGTAACATATTAATTTACAAGCCGAAATTGCTTTTGCCTTGTTAACTGTTGAGATTTACCCGTTAACAAAGTATAACAACTGTTAGGACTTGTTTGACGATCAGAACCTATCTTGGTGTAACAGAGGAACATCTATTTTAAGCCATGTAAAATGGGTACACTAGAATGTACACCAAATTAAATCCAGATCAGGAGACTGGCTTAACGTACGCTCTTACTATACCCATTTAGAGTAATTTTCGTCTTAACGAATGAATAATATCGAAGTGAACTTGTACACGTTTATTTACCTCAGTGTTGATTAGAATGTTTCCAATAATCAAATGGTTTATCAATTATTTTCATCAATGACAGAATAATCCTTTTCTTGTCTTCTCACCAATGTGCAATCATCTTTACCCAACCCACAAAACCCAATCATTGCCACAAAATCTTTATTACAAAATAGTTCAAATCAAATAATATCCCATATTAAATTCTTCTTTATGAGGTGCCTTTCCACTACTGAAGCAGAACAGTTCTTCAATAGTGTCTACATTATAGAATTTGATTATTATTGTGTACGATGATGAACATCAGAAGGTTGCATAATTTAATTATGCTGCAAATGTCTTCCTCCATACTTATTGATTGATCACACGAATTCCCTAAAAGTACACATTATAATTAGGCGCGCGGGAGACGACTTTCCCGTGGTACGGTGGTACCGTGAGACTGACATTCTACCACAAGTTGCTGACTACGTAAACCTGTGCGCAGTGTCCCTACAAAATACCATCAGCAATAGAGAGACATAGGTATTTGCGGGATATAGAACTCTCCAAAGTCCACGATTTTTAACCAACTAGAATCCAGTTATAATAATTTATTGTAGGCATTACTCAGATAAATAGGTTTTCGCTTCGGAGATTCAAAGTCAATTTCTAAAATACCTAAATGGATAGGTTATTTGGATCCCCTAAACCGGTCTGAGAATCGATACAAGTATTCTTTAGTAGTACTATTTACAACTATTTGAAGACCTGATTCTTCCTAATGGTGGCAAGACTCAATATTATTATTTATTTATTTTTATAGAAAGAAGGTGACAAACGAGCATATAGTCCATCTAGTGGTAAGTGGATACTGTCACTCATGGACACCCGAGGTACATACCAACTTTAGTTCAGGACGACAAATTTTGGCACGCTACCGGATGTCCGAGACCTCCTTTTGTTGCTGTAAGAATGTATTTTGAAAAATGGGATAGGATAGGATGGAAATGGGCTCTGGCGTAACTATCATCAATCAATAACGGCCTCTATTATCAATTCGTCTTCGTCGTTCTCCTATAAACCTTTGTTATTGTATATTAATATTACTAGACATTTTTCATTTTTAGAGCACATTAGTGTAATACTAATTACTTAATATGATGTTTGTCAGTAACTAAATTAATTAATGGATATGTATTTATTTAACTAGAGATGTATGCGAATCGTGATAATTTATCTGTCGACCTATATCAGCCTATAACGTTCTACTGCAGGACACAGGCTTCTTCTTGTATAATAAGGAGGTCTTAGACCATTGTTCACCATGCGAGCCCAATAGCAACTGGTAGATTTTTATTCCCATGTACTTAGATTTTCTTAAGAAGTTTTCTTTCAATGAGATTTCACGATGATCCTTTATTTTTTACTAGCGGTGCCTGCGACTTCGTTCGCGTGAACTTGTCATTCTCGTGGGAACTAATCGATCCGGATAAAAAATACCTTTAGAAACTATGTCAAGTTTCATTAAAATCCGTCTAATGGTTTTTGCGTGATGTGCGTTGAGATAAATAGACAGACAGACATCAATTTCAAAAATTGTTGTTTTCGGCTCTATATCATTCGTACTTTATATTGCACACTTTTTTCAAAAAAAAATTAATGTTCAGAGACTGCTGTGTTACGCTTTTAATATGTATTATTCCACTTTGTCGCCAGGTGTTCATCTCCACATCTATATTTGCCTATTCGGTAGTGCACTTCGTCACCAAGACAATAATTTTAAGTGTCCCTTGTCTCCATGTATATTTTCAGCATAAAAATACATTTACAGTACACATTCTACGTGTTTATCTACTCTATATTTATACCAGTCAGACATATCTACATCGACTTACCACAATCGTCTTTGTTCAAAATCGAGACGTTTAAAGCTATTGCACGACCTACTTCAAGAACTCTGTATACCATCTGTTCCTTGTCCGCGTTTATCATATTCCTTCACTACACACGTATAAAGTATTACTGTTATCAAATGCACATACGAGTAGAAACAATTCACTGATGTTATTATTACCATTTATCTCAGTAGATAGTGCAATTTCATTTAATGCTTACCTTAATAAGTGTTGTGCACATTTGCTACAACGAAAATTCGTCAAATGTTAAAATCCATACATTGCGTGAATATTCGCCACTAATAAAAAAATGTGCACGGGTAATTAAGTACTTACAAAAAATTATTTTTGTATATTTTGCTAATTAGTACTAGTTTCCAAAATCCATGCATGCTATTGGCATGATCACAGCAAGGATAAGACTGATATGGAATATTTATATGCAACAGACAGACCTTATGTATATTTAAAAATATAGGAATAATTAATATTTTCTTCATAAAGTATGGCACTTTATTGATTTCAAATAGCAAGGATCTCATAGCCGTGTCTGAGTTCGATAACCCAAAATAGCTCTACACCTATTCGGAATAATGAAGAAAGTTTGCGTGTGGGTGCCAGATGAATTGGCCTTTGTACGATACGATCTTTGTACAGGATAGCCCACCATTGACATTACCCATCTGTCGTATATCTACACTCCCCCCCCCCCCTTCAGTGCCTTGTAATAACCATTTACGAGGCATAACAGATAGTTCCTCATACATAGATTTCCCACCAAAATCAACGCAAAAATATAGATTTATACGTGTCACTGAAATAACGCGAAATTATTATGTATTTTTGGGAATAAAATAACTATGAAATAAAGTTATTTTAAGGAAAAAATTAAAAGGTAATCAAACATGTAAGGTACTGACCGGACGCCTCGGCCGGTGCAATGTGGCCCACGCGCGTAGAATGCAACTGTGCGTATAATAAAAGACATATTAGTAAAGAACAATAAGTTTAAAAAAATCTGTTATTGTATAAACTGGTAGAATCAATTCTACTCTCTATACCGAACATCCTATTTTTCGCTTGTATTAAGAAAGTTAACGACACTATATTGTTTATTTGATATGGATTACCTCGTTAAAAGTCATTCCTTCCAGATACACATAAGAATCTTAATGTCATCTTGTGTGAAGCCAAAGAGTATCACTAGTTAAGTAATAATTCAGTTATCAAAACATGTTCACCAAAAATGCATCATCCATCCCCGCCATTGTCTCACTTTCGCCAAACAAATTCCGTCGCCACGAAAACAAAGGAGAATAAATAGCCAAGCTATTTTCACCCTTGGAAAACTACCATGTCCTATTTATATCCACTCAATATTACATACTATTTATAGGTTGATCCCTCTTACGTTTGTTCGGGTTTTAAATTAAAATACAAAACAAAGTTTATTTTGAAAAGGTGATTTAAAAAGTTATTTACGACTTGTTAGTCTCTGTTGGTGTTTGAAAGTTTAGTGATTGTCGTCAAGTAAAACAAAAGAACATCAAAAATATATTGGAAATGTAATCCAAAACTTAAATAATCTGATTAAACTCTATAGTGTATTGGAATGTGTATAGTAGTGGCATGATACGAGTCATACTACAAAATATTGTTTTATATGTAGCGTGATCAAATGATTCTTTAATAATAATTTAATTAAACTGTTTAATGACATATATGACATATTTATATTTATTTTGTAATCGTTTTTAATCCTTTTACAATTGATAAACATAGCTAACCCTAGTAATCATTAATATTAGGTCACTTCAAATATAACTAAGTCAACCTATCTCTACTTTCCTTATTTTTTATACGATCACTTGGATACAATTTGCACAAAACCGATATCAGCCTATAACGTTCTACTGCAGGGCACAGGTCTACCGTGGTAACTCACCACGCGGGCCCAATGCGGGTTGGCGTATACTCATGCTCCAGATTTCTTTAAACTCTTAAGCGGGATTCCTCACGATGTTTCCCTTCATCGCGGAGCTAGTGATAATTTAGGAAAATCCATACCCAAGTTAAAATTCAGGTACGGACCAAGGATTTGAACTCACGACCTCACTAATGAGAGTCCAGAATAGATACCCCTAGACTATCACCGTTCTCTTGCACAATACAACTGTATAAAAAAATATACAGCCCATATTAGAAATTATTTATCACAGTCACGATCATAACGTAAGCCGCCTAATCCTTAATTAAAATAATTCACAAGGAGGAAAGTCCAAAAGAACTTCAATTATTTTCATCTAAACTAGCTTGAGGAGTTGCGTAAACTTACGGGATATTAGGGAGGAACGAAGCCCTTTCCCCCGGCCCGCAAAATACCGACCTCACAACATAATTTCCATAACGTCAGATTAGACTTCAACTAAAGTTGTGAAACCACGATTATGTGACGTTTCAATCCATTAAGTGTTCAACGCAATAATGTCAACATTAACTTATAAACGTCCTCAATTTAACTGCCGACTCGTACATTCATCGGAATGCTTTTTTCAACTGGCATTTTAATATTATATGACTTTTTCTCAGCTTTTAACGCTCCACTGCAGAACACACGCCTGCCCTAGTACATCACTAAAAGTTTCGACCCATAATCCACCACGCCTAGTGCGGATTGGTGGTTACACATGCTCTATTTATTTTAAAATTTAAAATATGAGCTAGGTATTATTTAAAAAAAAACGTACTCAAGTATAATCGTAAGGGTCAAAGATTTAAACTTACGACCTCACAAATGAGAGTCTTAAACGGAAATCCATTGGCTATCACCGTTCAGCATTGACTGCTCAATATTCTGCACAATCTTATTGGCTGCCCAGTCCTAATAATTAGTTTTGTTTGGTTAAGGAAAATAAACACCTGTCCAATTCTCCTCATGACAGTAGTTGTACGGTTATCATATTTAGTCTATTGCTTCCCAACTGGTAAACAAATGTTTTTCTTAGCAAAGGTACTGTGTAATTTCTGACCCTCTTACTGGAAGACATTGTAGTGATACTGTCTTCTAAATCTTCCGCGGTGTCGCGACATTCAGATGGCTAATCAGCTACCAATTTTCCCGTCTTTCTGATTGCTTGCGAGCGTGACCTGAATTTGAGCTCGGCGTACTTTCCCAACTAGCGAAATGACATCTGAGGATATCACAAAAAAAGTAATTTAATATTAAAGATATATTGAATTATACTTTGTGATAACTTGTCGTTTGTTGCAACGACATAGTTATATACAATATATAAATAAATCAATTATAAAACTAAATTGTCACGTCTGGAGCCACAATACCACGACTGTATCGCTAAATTGCAATATACTTAATTGTGACAGATCCTGTCCGTATAAACGTGTATAATATTATATTGTAAATTTTTACTAAATTGGTTCTATCCTTTAGCAAATTAAATTAAAATCCGACTCAAATATAGCTGCTAAAAGTGGAGAAAGTTATTCTATTACTTGTTCGTGAAGAAGATGAGGCATATTGATGCGCCATTGCGCCATTTTGGATGCAGTCACTATCGCACGTTTTTGCGAGTGTAGCTCGGCATCGCTCCGATCTGAAGAGGAAAGTATAAGTTATAGCACAATAGAGATACGAACAGTAAGCCAACATAGGCACCGATTACAAATTCTACAAACCTAATTTGAAAACAATGGTTGTCACTTACATTTTTCTTATAGAAAGTGGTGGCAAATGAGCATACAGTCCACCCGGTGGTAAGTGAATACTGTCGCCCGTAGACACCCGCGGTATATGCCAACATTACTCCCGAATAACAAACTTTGAATTTGAAGAAAGGGTTGGGAAAATGGTGAGGAATGGGATGGGAAAATGGTAAGGGATGGGATGGGAATGGGCTTTGGCATATCTCACTCACTACCGAAATACGAAATTACATTTAGGGAATATGATAAATTGGGAAATGCAGTACATTTCAATGTAGTGTTCTATGAGTGAGGGATACCGAGGCCAGTCGAGCGCGCCCAGCTGCTGTTAGATTATTGTTAGCTGTTAGACAGATAATTGTATCCGCAAGGATGTGACCTTTTTCTGCAGTGTAACATTCGGTGTGCGAGTATTTATTGTATTATCTGTGATAATGAGTATCCACCATTCACTAATATCCATACAGCGCTTGTATATTTATGCATCTGTTTACATGATCCTCGTCTTGTACGAACGATTGTATGAAGTTCGTACCGTTTTTTGTGTCTATAGTTCTTCCAATATGGTGTCAGTTGTATGACTGAGCCCGTGTCGTGGTACCGGCCACCTTATGTAGGTCACTCTCCGGGCCTGCTAAGCGCAATGTTATGTTTGGTTGCTTTGTATTATCGCGTTCGTTTAACGATCCGCAATAGTGAGATTTGCAAGCATATTGTTAGTGAAAGTACACGAATGATATTTGCGATCGGTATACACAACGGCATTTTGTCTAACATCCATACAGTCCATGTACATTGTCATGTCTTAATGCAAAATTTACAAAATATTTCAACCGGGTGCAATTAAAAAATTGTAACCTTGTTTCCTCGATAGTATATAATCACTGATCAAGTTCTTCGATTTAGTACGTGCTCGTTGGTCAAAACTTTCCCTTCCATTCTACAGGTTTCTCCAATTGTTTAGTTAAATTTACTTGCCCTTTGCCCTGCACAAGATGTCGACAGGAAGTACGTAACGCCTTGATTATATTGGTGGCCGGCTTCACGGTTTTTATATCAGACAATATTAAACACTTTAGCTACGCCTTTAGCGACTACACTTTAGCCCATAATTACGCTTACTTTAGCGTACTTAGCTGTAGCTATACGAATTCGTGAATTACCAACTGCCATACAATGCCAATAATATATAAACGTATCCGTTTAATTTCTATGTAAAATATACCATACATACACTCAGCCTAGATCTCTCCCAAGGCTCGCCACCACACACGATCTGGTGTGAGACGCCCTCCGCTCAGATGGTTTGACGACTTAAAGAAGGTCGCCGGTGATGGGTGGATGAGAAAATCTTCCGAAATATATCAATGATGTAAATTTCGGTTGACTACTTTGCAAGAGGAATAAAAACATTTTTATAGACAATCCTCTGTAACGTTCGCAGCTTTTGTTTATATGTTGAAGTTGTTAAGTTCAAAACAAAAACATAAAGAGGACAGAGATTTTAATTTAAAAAAAATAGAATGAGTTTGTCCTTTATGTCTATTGAAATTTAAAGTGTTGTACATTATACCATCGCACCTTGACTACTGTTTAACCACTATTTATCTGCACTAACATGTGCGAACAGTGGGCGATCGGTAGCATTGTTATAGCTCTTGACATATTTCAGCCTGCTAAAAACAATCTTTATATACTGCCAGTACCGTTTACCTAGATTCAAAACCGATACACGCCACTAGCATTATTGTAATTATGTTATGATGACATACGATTAGTTAAATTCTAAATCGGAACTCAAATGCCTGATCAAAACGTGCCGCAGTCTGGTAAATAGACGATGACAGCGACAGACCTTGTACAGCTAATAGAGTGAGATTTTGTGTGTCTATGCGTATCTAAGTAGCTATTAAAGCTGTTAACATTCTACGTCAAATAAATTGTGCCTTGGTCGGAAATAAATTATTTTCATCGCTCGTCGGCTCTGATTTATCGCCGCAAGTTAAAATTAATCGCTTCAGGAAGTCCACGGCGAATGAAGGGAGACTGCTACACACGCGCACAGACATGTCTCAAAATAAAAATTCAGACTGTCAATCTGTGTGTCGAAACCATTTAAAGCAGAGACTGTCAAGATGTCGCATAAATGTGTGCTGCGGGTGACATCTTCAGGATGGGATTGATTTTTGTAGTTATTATTTATGGCTTGTATAAAGCAGCAAAAGACACTGAACAGCAAATCTATTTTTCAATTGCTGAAATTAATAATTTTAAATTACTAACAATCTCGTCACAAAGTCGACGTTCACGGGACTTCTATTTCCTTATCGTCACTTGAGAACTAAAAATTAACCTTTCATTAAATTTGCTGCCCATTCAGTATTTGCTGCTGCTCATTCAATTATTTTATGGCATACTTAACTAAGGCTGAATGATTCTCCGTTATCCGTTAACCAAAGAATTGTTTGAACTCAATTCTAAATTGTAATCGTGAATACGCGATCATCTACAAACTTAACGAGGTAGAATAAAATATCGCCTTGGACAGTAGCTCATCACGTCCAGATCGTAAAAGATTGCAAATACTCGCTGATTATTTTATTATACATTACTTACTGTTGTCAAACACTTTTTTTTAAATTTGGGGTAAGATGAATGACTCATTCTGACCCGTACCAGATCTCTCATGTAATAGAATGGGGGAAGCGGGATGCTATTGTATAAGATTGAATAATAATATTTCCTATATCTCATCCTTTTATATCCTGATTCCTGCACAAAGTTCGTCATTTTTGGCATGTATCTCAGATGTCTAGGGGCAATATAGCCTCTCAGTGAACTTTCAAACCAAGCATTATGCAATCCAGTACCTACCATTTCTAAATACAACCATCATTTCAATGCATTCCTTGGCACCATCGGGTATTCCTTTTCTTTCATAAGAAAAAGTCTATGCTACTAAATCACAGCATGCAACGGTTGAATTTTAGATAATCCTACATGTTAATTAGTTAGTGAAAAGTAAAAAAGTTAGTTCTAAAATCACGCTTTTGACATTGCCAACAAAAGCAAGCGCGGGCGCATACTTCTTAGAGAAAGTGAAAGGTCGCGCGCGCGCCTTCTTCGTCCGTAACGTTAACACGACTGTTTTATATACCACCTATGTTAAAACAAATCGCGAATATTATTGTGGAATTTTGATTCAGTGGCGTAAAAATCGCTGTGTTCCATAGTGCAACACGACTAGTTTACGTATTACCTGTATTAGTATTATGGACTAAATGTTATGGTGGTGGTTTAATTTATTGGCGTAAAGTTCACGTGACACGTATTACATAGTGCTTGTTGCGTAGCTTAAGAGGAATGTTATTAATTGCTCTCACATTGGGTCCTAACACACGATTTTAATAACGTTGTGTGATTGCCTTATAAAATTATTGGACTAATTTTGTTAACATGAGAGAACTAAGCATTACGATGATTTGTCGAGGGTCTGAGCTGTAGTTACAAAAAGTAAAATTAGAGAAATTTTAATTGAATCGTTTTAAGCCCTATTGCTTTTCTTAGATTTATTTTTTATAGAAAAAGAGGGTAGGCGGTTATGGGATCCAGAAGATGGTAAGTGGCTACCGCACTTCATTCACCTTTAACATTAGAGCCCGGGGGTTAGTGGCAGCGCACCCGAATACCCTCTCTCGTATACGGGTGTGCTGCCGACATTTTAACATCCTATTTACATCTTTCTTAAAGAATCTCTTGTAATAATAGATAGACCTTAAGGAGCGTTACGTTCCACAGCCTTCGGGTTTGCGATGCAAAGCGATTTATAAACCGTGTAATATGTGACACTTCGTTGTCATTAAAAACTATTGCTGTAGTCCATCACGTTGACGGTTCTCATCCGATGACGTTGGATGGCGAGGAAGAATATTGCTTTTCAAGAATATAACAAAATATACATTTGAAAATATATGTCGCTAAAGCGTTATTACCGTTTTGTTATCAACGCGCTATATTCTCTCGGCCCTGCGCCGCCTCGTGTAAACCAACAAGTACCGCAAACCAAGTTGACGGACTATAGTGTTATTTTGGCATAGCCTAATGAATTAGAACCTTCCTCGAAATCCTCCACAAACTAAAAGTAAAAAAAAACTGCATTTTTGTTTGACTACCAGTTTTTGAAGTCTAAAGTAACACTGCATACATAAATAAACACGCAAAAATTTATTTGATTCTCGGGTACTACATACATTTAAATTCAATCCTTACATATTCGTAATACAATTGTCTAATAAAGTATTTATTCGAAGTAAACCTGCTAGAATTTGTTTTCATATTTTGTTAAGCTACTTGTGGCTTACAGCGAAAATATTAATGAATCCCCGTCAAAACATGAAATTGACCAATAATAATACGAGTAATTCTTGTTTCTAGATCCAATTTGTTCGATTGGTCTCTTTTTACTCAGACACTTGATACAAGGGATTATGACTTTTATTTTGCTGTTAATAAGATACATTGAACTGTCTGAAGTGTAAGAAGGTACAACCTATTTATCAATCACACGTGTTTGGGATATAATCACTTGCTATGTTTTATTAGACGACAATTTATTTTGACATTTTAATACGACTTACTTTTTTGCTGCCAATTTTATATAAAACGTATAGGAGAGTTTTTACTGCGATATAAAATGAAATAATTAATTTAAACATGTCAAATATAAAGTTGAACAAGAATAATTCCTGTTTTAAAATCTAATTTGTATTAATCAGTGGTCCGTTTATGTTACATCTTAACAATTAATTTTAGAAGGAACATTCATAGGAAGAAAGTCTTGCTGATTAATCTCACAATACAATGTACATTTTACAATACAACACGGTATATAATGTATTAGTTTTAAGTATTTTTAATACAAAGTAACAACCAAGCGGACAGTGGCCGTGTTACCGTCGCTTATTGATATCAGTGTTCCAATACATCCCAATGGCAAAATGACGAACCTTTGCACATTTGCACATGTATTATCTATCTTTTGATATTTAGGAATCAGAATTTGAAAAAAGGTTTAGGAATGATAGGGGATAGGGTATTAATCCTATTTCATCGCATCCCACCTCCCTTATTGCATTTGATGCGGGAAAATGTCGAGGTAAATGCTATCGATGAATAAAAGCTATTCCAAATTAACGTTGCCAGCGTACGTTATGGTTGTGAAGAAAATAGATAATATAAATCAGCAATCCATTAAACCCCATCGAAGAACATTTTCTGTATAAGCTTCTTATGACCTAGACAGAATTATATCAGGCTATTCTCAAACCTCACATGGTTTAAACATAAGGTTTCAAAACATGATTTTTACTTGGAATAACAAACATGTTAAAATCATGTTCTGAAACCTTATATTTACACCATGTAAAGTTTAAGATTAGCCTGATATAATTCTGTCCAGGTCGTAAGAAACATAGCATACCATCCTTTTTTTTTTTTTTCGGAATGTCTAAATTCTTGTGGCCTTATTGGCCTTTCAAGAGTCACCGGACTTGTTTAGTTTAGGGCGAGCGCAGAAGGCGCTCAGCCAGGGCAAAAGTGTGTGTTGCAACGAGCCTAAGGGCTTCCCCGCCGGTAAACCGGCGGAAGGAACGGACCTCGGCTTAGGGCGTTGCATTGGGGGGATACCGCGGGATCGCGAGTCGGCGAGAAGCGCCCAGGCACGTGTCTATACCTAGTGAACATGTTGGCTGAGGGCCGGTGTGTGTTAACGGTGTATCGGGGGGACGTCCACGTCTCCGCCGGCGGGGACGGTGTCTGTGTGCAGTGTTCGAGTGCAGAGTGAGAACCGCATTGGCAGCGGTGATCGGGTCGTCGGGATCGTCCAGGATGTGCCGCGGCCGACGATAGCGGGGAGGGGCACTCCTGTCCGATGTGTAGGTGAGGGAGGAGACAATCAGAGGATTGGGATGATGGGGGATGGCGTCATAGTAGCGTCGGGCAGAGTCTTTTATGTATTCAACGATGGAGGGAAGCTCAAAGTCTTTGTGGAGGTCGACGTTACGCAAGTACCATGGTGAAGCCACGGCCTTGCGCGCGAATCTGTTTTGGAGCCTTTGGAGGGTCTTGATGTTAGAGGGAGCCGCCTGTGCGAACACAACGCTGGCATAGGTCATGATGGGACGGACGAGAGATTTGTATAATGTCAACTTATTTCTAAGCGACATTTTACTTTTCCCGCTTATAAGGGGATTGAGGCGACCGAGCACAAAGGCGGCTCGGTTGTGGACAGTTTTGATATGATCTCGGAAGGTCATTCTGTGGTCTAGGGTGACTCCGAGATATTTGGTCTTTTTGACGAGAGGAATCGTTTGACCGAGAAGGGTTATCGGGAGAGGGGAGAGCTTAGGAGTACGACAGCTAACCATGGGAAAAGGGAAGCACATGGCTGCACTTTTCCCCGGGTTTATCTCTATCCTCCACTTCACAAACCACTCGCCTAGGGCGGTGACTGCGCGCTTGAGGCGTAGAGAGACCATGCGTACGTTCCTATCTGAGGCGTAGAGGGCGGTGTCGTCCGCGAAGAGGGCGAGCTCTATTCCTGGGGGGTGGGGGGGGTCGTTAGTATAGAGTGAATAGAGCGTGGGTGCTAGAACGGAGCCCTGGGGGACTCCAGCTCTTATTGGGCGGGGGCTGGATAGCGTGCCTTCAACTCTGTAGCGAAAGGTGCGATTGGTAAGGTAGTCTCTAATGATGAGAATGAGACTTTCGGGCACCTCCAGTTGGTACAGTTTATAAATTAAACCGTTGTGCCACACCTTATCAAAGGCCCTCGCTACGTCGAAGAAGACAGCTAGTGTTCTGAGAGGTCTCTTTTGATTGAGACCTGAAAGTATGTGCTCCGTTATTCGGTGCACTTGTTGGACTGCGGAGTGTTTGGCTCTAAAGCCGAACTGTTCGTTGATTAGAAGGCCTTTTGAGTCAATGTGTCTCAGCAGGCGGGTATGGAGGACTCTTTCATAGATTTTAGCCATTGTATTCAATAGGCTAATGGGTCTGTAGCTAGCGGGATCCGAGCGGTGTTTGCCCGGTTTGGGGATGCCGATGACGACGGCTTCTTTCCAGGCGGCTGGAAAGAGATGATTCCTCATGGCGGCATTGTAGATGGCCGCGAGGAGAGCGATCAATTGGATCGGAAGACTTTTGAACACCCTGTTGGGTATTCCGTCGATACCAGGAGATTTCTTAATTTTAAGATTTTGAATAATCTCCTGGATTTCTGATACCGTAACCGGTAGAAGGGAGTCTGAGGGAGGGATGGAGGCTCGATGACTCACCTCTCCGTCAACCAGGTCGACGTGGGACTCGTCAACCGGCTGGCGGCTAGGGGAGCACTGGGCCTCTAGGCTATCAGCCAGGCATTCGGCCTTCTCTGCATCGTCAAATGCGGGAGGACCGTTCGGTCTTGTCAGTGGGGGCATTGAGGCAGTATTGTCTGTTTTCATAGACTTCGCCATCCGCCAGTAGGCTGTGTGTGATGGCGAGATCTCTGACAACAGGGCTTCCCAATTGTTGTTTCTGAATTCAGCGATGCGATTCTTTACGTTCCTCTGTAAAGCTCGCATTCTACGCCTATTCTCGATACAGGGGAAGGAGTCGTAAGCACGGATGGCTGCGTTCTTGGCTCTTAGCAGCTCCCTTATGCCCTCAGGCAGCTCCCATCGGCGATCATTCGCCGCTGGGACCCGCCTGGAGGAGCTTTGGATTAAATCCTTAAGGTGGCTTTCGAGTCCAGAGACCGCCGTGTTTGTGTCATCCGCACTGGTCAGGTCGTCGGGGATAGAGTCGAGGTGGGGAGAGCTAGAAGCCTTAAGGGCTTCTTTTAGCTTGGCCCAGTCGATAATGGTCTTGTCATGGGGAGGTGAATCGGTCTGCCGTCCTAATTTCATGATTATGGGGCGGTGATCAGAGTCTAACTCGGCAAGGGTTTCTAGAGTTTAGACGTAGGGTAATATTTTTGAAAAGGGCGATGTCGAGGACGTCGGGTCTGTGGGTAACTATAGAAGGGTAATGAGTTGGCGTCGTGGGAGCTATGACGTCAAAGTCCAGTAGGTCGATAAGTCTGTAAAGGCGATTTCCGTTACGGTTTGAAGTATGACTATTGAAGCTGGGGTGCTTGCAATTGAGATCTCCTGCCAGGATGACTGAGTTACCTAAGTCGAGGAGTGACTCGAGGTCAGTCCTGAGCAGTTCTCTGTCGGGGGGCAGGTAGCATACCATCCGCCTGTCTCTCTTTTCTTAAATATTGACCTCTCCCATGGCCCGCCACCATACACGACTATTCGCTCTTCTTATCCAGCCACTACCAGCGACCGGCTATTCTAGTCGTAAGTCCACGTGGCTGGAGGGCGTCTCGCAATGCGCTACCCACCTGACATATAATTAATGTACACATCTCCATTAGAGAACTCGTCTACAAATATAATTAATGTAATTTTCAAAATGGGTTTGCGAGATTACTTTCAACCAATAAACATTTACTCTTTTTAATTAATAGGCATGTATGAACTTCTACAGTTGACATCATTGGCGTATCATAGCGTTAAACTCTTAAATATGCGGTCGAGTGTACGTACGCTCGGATAGGTATTTCCATTGACTAATTGAATGAACTAAATGACTGGTCATTGGTGAGTCGGTGAGCGGACTAGGTAGAGATTATTTTATTTATTTTCTGAAATACAATTCGTATTTGAAATTACAAACGGATTTTATTACTCATTGTAATAAGAATAACATCTAGTTAATTATTACGCGTTCGGCATCACAACAATAAGGAATTCTTAAGTGAAAGTGCCTACTTGTCCGACTTAAATCTGTTTGGTCTTAAATCACTAAAAATGATGCTGAACGGTATAAAATTTCGGTTTCCTCATACAACATTATGAATTAGGAACCTGTAAAGGGATTTGCAAGTTTTTAAAATTCATTTTCAAACATATGTACCTCAGGGCGGGCGCGACTTTTTTATAAATGTACTAAAATGCTCTTACCGTTCTCATTGCAGGGTTGGGCGGCCAATACCAAATATCCTGCTCTGACTCCTACACTGTTTGGGGAGAGTTTTGCACCCATTAAAATTTAACTCGCGTTGCATTCGCTGTATAGGGAGAAAATAGCGCTTTTAGCGCTCGACTAATTATCGATAGATTAGTGACATTGGTGCTTTCACTCCCTAAACAACGCTCACTATTTTTTCTCCAATAAAGACCAAATGAATGTAAATCACACTAAAATAATCCCTATACACAGGCCAAGATGTAGACATTTGTTTAGTTAACATTATATTATAATATGACATATTATTATGCTAGATGGAGCCAGTTCCGACGTCGTCACTCGCCAAGAGACTTAACTCGTACAGACATAATCACATTAAAATTTTCTTAATTGAATATTCATTTGACCTTGTTCTGGTTCGTCACAACACGAATTGTACAATATACCAGGACACACGTAAACAATTTGATAATATTTACTAATGAAAAGCTTGCGTGTGTGTGTGATTTTTTAATGCATAAAAACTGTACATTGGCCTTCTAACTCGCGATATTTATAGCGATTTATCTTATCAACTCGCGTAGCTATTTAAAATACTTGAAAACGACGGCGTATGGTAACTAATTGTGTTCAAACATATAATATATTGACATCCAGTTATAACCGCGACTTCTTTGTCTGAAAGAAGGCATTGGCTTTCAACATACTGATTTTTAATCTAGTTTGAGAGTCAGGCCTCACTCATGATTTAAGACGAAAGAAATTCATTATTTTTATTTTTTTCTGTCTAATTCTCTTCATAATGATTACCGTGAGATTAATTAAAATCTGTCGAATGATTTTGCGTGAGTACAGACAAGCAGACTATAATTATATTACGTTTAGTTTCTTGACCAGTCGAGTGAGGCTAGGCCCAATGGGGCCACTAATACATAAGAACAATTGAAGGACAGAGGTCATATAGCTTAATATGTAAAGCTACCATAAACGTCGGCGTCGTTTTACTGTTTATTAGAAGTTTGTTCAATCGATCAGACCAGTTTTTGCGTTCAATTCGAGCTTTAGTTAACTAATTCAATCGAAAATTGTTCGATTTATGAAATGAGCCAACAATCCATCAACGGTTTAGTCGATTCTGATTTGAATTTGTATTTTTATTGAGTGATGCCTGTGTTTATCTAGTTAGTTGTGTGAGCGAGATAACTAATTGAAATGCTGGGAAACGAAAAGATTCATTAGAATAGTATTCACAAAATACTCTTTGAGCCCATCTAATGTATTATAGCCCTACACTCTCTAGTGATACAAGAGAACACTATGTCATACGATGGAATGTTTTAAGATGCTACTGTACAGAAATAAAAGTGCTATAACTGATTTTAATTAGTATGCTTCGACGTATGTGATAATGCAAAAATTCCACCATAAAGTAGTCATGATTCACTGTTGTCAATGTCGTGCCAATGTCATAACTCCTTCCAAGGTCCGAAAGTTTATACCCATATGCTAATTGGTAAATTTGTATAGTCACTTTTTCCAAGATGCAGTCGTTGCCATCATGTCAACATGGCGATCACGTAACAAACAACATACGTAGCGGAAAAATATACATAACCATTTATTCAGGGCACACAAGCTAATATAGCGCTAATTACTTTCATGCAGTGCTTAAATTTGCATGAACGAAACTAATAAAGCGGTGACTTTACGTACGCCCGTACGTCGTTGACCTTGATTACAATAAACGTCACGTTAATGAAGCATTTTAAAACATGCGACATCCGAATTAGTTTCACCTGAATACCTAGCTGCACTATCATCTTCACATATTCTCGTTCGGCGATTATTTAAAGAAAGGCCTTGAGTGAACGTGGATGCTTCCAGACGCAATAACTATAATATTTTTCAACGCACTTTTATTGATGGAGTTAGAAAGTTATGCGGCTGGTTTCACGCTTTGTAGTTTTTGAGAACGCCTTTCTGTACCGCCGAGGAGTTTCCCACGGGTGTGGCGTTGTATGTGGTAGACGGTAGATCAGAGATTCCCAAACTTATAAGGCCTTCTTCCCTTTTCTTACAATAGAAAAGTTACCCAGTGCGCCCCCATGGAAATCTTTAATTGAATCAACAAATATTTATCTTTTGGATAAATATAAAACCTATAAATTTAGACACTTCACATTTAAAAACCACAATTTATTCGGACACATACACTTCACGGTATTTTTCCGAATACTAATATTAGCGCAAGGAAACAGAATATATCTTAACATTTAGATATATTTTACAAAAAGTATTTCTGTTTTTCAACATTCTTTTTTCTTTGCCCTTTTTCCTTTAACGCCCACTACGTCTCCAGCGTTCCCTGAAGGACGGTATCTCCCACTTTGGGAAACAGTGGTAGACCGTCAATTATATCAATTGTTATCCACCTACAGGGACGTTAAAGGACTCGGAAACACGCTATTATCCACTATCCTCCTAGCAATTTCTTTACATTTTCCGTCGCCTTAATCAATGAAAGACTTGATGTTAGAAAATTACACGTTATTTCTTTTATAAGGCAAAGTGGAAAATTCCGAGAAATGCTAGGAGTAATGTCATAAAAAATGTTTTAGCTACTGTTGTTGTGAAGAATTTTATAACCAAAATAGTAGTACTAGCAAATAGTACTTAGCAGTGAAATCAACTCCACCATGACGACCGTCAGGCGTTTAGTGGATAAAGACGTAAGTTTATTTATTTATCTTGACGATTATCTCAGATATTGTCTAGTTTAATGGAAGCCCACAGATGTGTTCACTGTTTGTACGAGTGTCGTAATTTATGGGACTGTGATATCCGGGGGCCGAGTAGGCTTACATTCTAGTTTAAACTCTAGGAACAATCCAAGGCTAAATTGGTAATATTAACCAAAGAACTAATAGAAAAGTCGGAAATAAAACTTCCGAAAATAGAACGGAAATTCTAATTTGTACATTCCATTCTCCATTGTACCCAAATCTCTAAAAGTAGTAATTAAACATCCCTAATGTTCATCATTTTCGGTTAATATCGTCCTGTATCACAGGTGCCCACGGCGACAATATCAGCTCACCGTCATGCAGATAATGCAATTCTATGGAAAAAAATGATAGCATCCGATCATTAGTATCATATTGTAAAACGTATAGTAGGCATAACAACATTTTTGGGGTAATATGTAGTGTATGTGGGTAGATTGATAAATAATATCGATCTAATCAATACTGTCTCGTGCGCATGTTGTTGCGGCGTAACGTTAGATAGACGTCAATCGTTATCATCGCCCGACCTATAGTTTTCCAACATCCACATAAATTGATTGATGGCTATAGCCCTCGTCTTTGTCACGGGATAAAGCACAGACCCAAGCAATGCTTATCCAATGCTTTCCTTCTGCTCGCATAACATTGACCCCTCCACTCCGTTACTCCATTCGCTATTCTCCCGCCTGACCATGTGTCTTGCCTGCCCATCTCTACTTTAGTCATCTAATACGTTTGTCTATAACAGTGACCTTGTTTCGGCGTCCGATCTCCGTATACGCTCCCTAAGTTAAATAGCTATTAGGTAGGATCAAATGTAATATACATTCTGTAGTTATTATACATCTACTCTCCTAGCTATTACTGATAATGGCTACATAAAATTACCATTCGCATCATGTATAGCAACTTATAATTATGGGGACATAAAACTTTGAACGGTGACGTTTTACGAATTACAAGCAGACATGACTTTTAATGAGCATTGGTACTAGCATTTTTACAATTGCCGTTTGCAGGGCAAGTGCTATCGCATAGTCCTTAGTCCTTCCATCGACGTTTTTAAGTTCTACAAAAATATTGTATTTATTGTAATTTAAAACAAAGTATATGATGTACTAGCTGATGCCCGCGACTTCGTTCTCGTTGAATTCAGGGTACTAGCCTGAATTGAATTCAGGCTAGTTCATTCATTATGTATACTCCTACCGAGTCCTACCTGATCCCCCATTCAGTAGTTTGATATGATGCGGACTAGATTCCTGTGGAACTAAACTCGTGACATCTATGTGCACCAAGACGCGGCCACTTCTGGTATCATACCAAATAAATATAAAAAGTATTAAATACTTCCTCCATACAGCTATTACTTCGGTCGCACCAACAGATTTACTTCTACTATTCAGTTAACGCTGTAAAAAGAATGCATGATAATCTGACCATCCGTTAAAAAGTTAAGAGCCCACAAACAGACAGACAATCATTTGTGTCAATCCTATAACATATCCTATTTAAGTCGGGGATTAAAAATACCAACGGTCGTGACTCCACGGATAAGTTACAAAAATAAATATATTACATCAGGTATTGCATATTCTGTAGGCCAAGACTTCCCGGGTGTGTGGGCGGCGGCGGCCGCGCGGCCCTCTTTTGCCGGAAGCGAGTGCATCCCGCGTGCATTGTGCATGCGAGGTGTAAACGTGACCAGTCATGTTGCCTACTACACCCACGCATAGGGACACGGTATCCAATCAAAAGTATCGATACTTTACTCATGAGTAATATCGCAAAGAACACATCGTACAGATAGATCAAAGTATCGAAAGAAAATAATCTATACCCCAAGAAAATAATCTATATTTTCCTAAACTCCTTTCGATACGATATCTGCCATATAGTACTCATATGAGTAAAAGTATCGACTAAAAAGTATCGAGTACAAATATATCAATACTTTTTTCATGTCTCTAAAAGTCTTATGTGCGTGGTCACTTACCATTACCACGCACATAAAACATTTTTTATAGAAAAACGGCGGCAGACGAGCGTACAGTTCACCCGATGGTAAGTGGATACTGTCGTTCATAGACATCCGCGATACATGCCAACATCAGTCCAGAATGACAAACATTGGCACGCCCCCGGATGCGCTGCCTACCTTTGCAGATTAAGGAATGGACCCATCCATTCCTTAATCTGCATCGACAATGACGACAATTACAATGACGTATAATTTGTTTTTTTTTTATACATCTAGAAATATGTTAGACCAGAAACTTTTGTACCACACTAGTATTAGAGATACAGTCGGCAGTAATTGGATCAGAACGAAAGTATTTTTAAACTTTTTTATAAATTAATAGTTTCAAGGACATGTAGGTAGTTCACCAGATGTGGACATGTATTTATGTATATCCATCACTACATCTGCCATCACCAAATGTGGTGAAGGAGCAAAACCGAAATTTAGTGGTGGGCCAAAGCTGGAAAAAAAACATGTAAGCCATCCAAAAAACAAGACCTGGTTGCCACTAGCAAATGACAGAAATAAATGGTGTAAAAAGTAAAGGCTTATACCATTACATAAAACTGAATAAAAAGCTTAGAACGATGATAATAATATTTGATAATAATCAAATAAAAGCGACTATTTCCGAATTTTCCCGATCGCATCCATAAGCTTCTGTATATAGTTAGCCGGTATCAGCTCGATTATCATTTTATCAGTCTTATCACTAATTATCGCTTATATTTTGTTCGTCGCCTGATTCGACTCGTACTTATCTCTTGCGTGAGCTATCAGAATACCGAATTGATTGTCTCGGTAGGTTTATTGATTGTGTATTAGATGGTTAAACGAGACAAATTGACACATCTATTTTTAAGTATTTTTATCCAGTGATAGAGTAGAAACTATGCTTAGGTCGTAGCGTGATTTTCGCAGACAAAAACTTACTGTTGTCTAATTTCCCTAGTCTATCTATTAGACATGAACATACTTTATTTGTATATCTCTTTAAAGAATTATAACTCTCTTTATAAGCTACTGAAACATTTATTCTATTTATAATAGTAGATATTTATTTTTTGCAATTTTATAAACATTTGTAATAAATCCACAACGTCAGTCAATTATCAAAATGTTACGTTTAAACGATAAACAACTAATTATTTATTAAGGTTAAACGTAAACCGAATAGGTAATTAGTCCCGCGAAGTGACGTCACAGATTTACGTATGTGCCCACTATCCGACGGACACATGTTGCTCTGACCCCGATTTAGGTCACCATGCCACAAAAGGACATCACAAATCACAACCATTGTCTGTATATTCATAGCGGATTCATTTAATATCTTATTAGATATTATTAGAAAAAAATGTACCCGTTTATGCCTTATCGTTGATAAGTAATCGTTGATGAAATATGCACTAAGTTGCATTTATAATGCAATATTATGCAATTCTTTCCAAAAAAGAGTAATGGAAGTGGACCTGAAAGAAAGAGATGATGGTCGGATAATTTTATCACCTATGCTACTCTGAACCGTCTGATGTGACGTCTCAAAGATTGCCAGTGTTTACTTAATATTAATAACTAATTATTCTAATTTGTTTCAATGCGGTATTTTTTTAAATATCTGAATATACTATTCGTACAAATCTAAAAATTAATATACGAAATCAGATGGGATTTCTTAATCTCTTATCTATACTTATATTATAAATGCGAAAAAGTAACTCGTGTCCTGTTAGCTTTTCACGGCTAAACCACTGAACCGATTTTGATGAAATTTGGTATGGAGATAGATCGAAACCCAGGGACGGACATAGAGTACTTTCTAGGGACGGACTTAGGGTATTTACCGCGATAACCGAATTCCACGCGGGCGAAGCCGCGGCCAGAAGCTAGTTTGTTATATTATGGGATCAACAACAAGGTCTTGTCGATCCCAAGTTTTACCACAATCTACCATCTAAGGCAGTCTAACCGCCGGTATTCGAGATACAAAATTCAATTAGAAAGTAAAGAAAAGTTCAATATACTTTACCACTATTTTTCTGGTAAAGGTACAGTTTTTTTTATTGAAGTCGTACATAATAAAAACGAATACTTGTAGAGATAGTAACTATGTAGTACCACTAATGGATACTTGAGAGATTCTGCCGGTCCATAATCAGGACTGATTCGGTGTTGTCCATTAGTGTCATGTAGGTCAACGGAATAACAATTATAGGTGGAACTGTTAACTTGGTACGACGAGAAATTATGACTCATATTACCTAGTTAATAAGACACAATTTAATGTGAGTGGAGTGAGTAATGTGCGAGCAATAAGAGGAACGGTGTGGTAACAATGTTGTTACGAATGTGAGCTACTAACTGATAAATTTGTGTCACGTGTTAACGTAAGATATTTATTTTATTTTAAAGGCATAAAAACACTAAGTGTCACATAAATTCTGTTATCGCACATGTATATTGAAATAAAATATTTTTATCGTTTATTCCTATTTTTATTAAATCTGTCTATAAAAATCCACTGCAGGGCACACAGACCTCGTAGCAACGAGAGTATTTAGAGTCTTACAAAAGAACATACAAACAGATGCATTTTTGTGACTTCTTTATTGAACTATGCCGACCTTTGACCTACAATTGTTCTGTTTTGTATTACTTGGCACAATTTTAGTTGGGCACAGCTTGGGCCCCATTTCGGCCCAAGCTGTGCTTGAAGTCAAATTACATCGAGCTAGCACTTGATGTATGGTAGATGTTAGTATGAAACACTGCACATACGTATAGTTTATACAATAGATGTCTCACGTCGTCTAATTATGAACGAAAATTAATAATTCACGCTAAGTATCACATACCACTTGCTTCATTTGTCTCTGTCGTTCATTACGAAATGCAAGGTCGCAGACTAGACTACAATAGGCGACAGGACTTCTATAGGTCGACCTCTTTGAATACACGGATTAAGTGTGCAAGTTATACCATAATAGATACACCAATTCGATACGTAAATAATTGGGTATTTAGGTTAATTTAATCTTTATAGTTGTAAATAGGTACGTTATCGTGTCAATCGATTAGTCCATTTGCTCCTACGTGTCTGCAAAAGTGATCGATACCTGATCGGACACTCATTTGTTTAAGGACAAACTTTTGTGCTTTCTCCGTCTATGTGTGTCATTGTGTGTCTCTGGAGCCACGACACAGGATATCCTAATGTGGACCACCGATTATGACGTGTATTACTCGTATTTGAATCGTTAAAATTGTAAACGAACTTCACTTATTACTTTTTTAATACATACATACATCCGAAAGTCTGTTTATTTGTTGTTTAATGAAGTCTCACCAAAATATTGTCTCGTAATGAAATTTTGTATTAGTAAATATTAGTATAATTATTATTATTTATTTCAAATATAACATAATATTCATAGGTATAATATAGTAGGAGGCTTATAAACTATGTTAGCAAGAAACAAACTGAAACACTATTTATTTATCTATTTTATCATTAGACTAGCCCAAAATGTTTGGATGGGACAATCAATCCTATTTGCGACCATCATCAAGGTTCTATTGGTGCTGCTCTGCATCCTGACATAGATAATGAGAGTATAGAATATTTATAACATATACGGATATGTTGCATGTATATTTTAGTATCTCTGTTAAATGTGTTATGTCCAGTACAACAGGTGAAGATATAAACATTTGTATATTTAAACACAAGGCATATGTCGTTTCGCGCTCTTTTAATTTACAAAAATCCCGCTTTAACATCAAAGAGATGTACCCACGTCAGGCAAGCAGTTTCACTCAAAAATCATTCTTCTTATGCTGATGTTATGGTCGAAAGCATAAAAGGTGTAATAACAAATGCTTTCTCCTCGTTCGTTGCTTATAGGTATAATTTTCCAAATAAAGTAGAATATATATATATTTTTTTTCTATAATACTTAATTAAAACCCTATTGAGTGGTTATTCAGATAACGTTGATAAATAGGATTATAACTACTACTCTGACGGTTTGCGATATTATTTGAAAACTGAATATCCAGTTAATAGCCCAGTCATTTTAGACAAAAATTGGAGCAAATCTTTAAAAAAAATCATAACAACATAATTATCAAAAATCGACATTGATTGCGCGTCTGTGTTTTGTGATATTCAAGGTCAAACACGAATGAGTGATTTAAATCAAAAATGATAAATCATTGTCACATCCAAAATTAGTTTTTATTTGTATTGTATTCATAAACAACCAAAAAATCAAAATAACAACAAAATACGCAGATTCACTCGGTGACAGTGACAGTTGACGCGACACGACTCAGTGTTACCAGCTTAATTTACCACTTTTAAAGCGAAATTGTTGCCTATGTAAAAAAAATCAAATAAATCATGTTATTTTTGATTAAAAAAATAAAAAGATCTGATTAATATTAAAAAATTCATCATTTTTATCAACCTTGAGGTCATAGCTCACGAAATACTGTTTTTCGCGAAAATCCCACTTTGTATGGGTCAGATGTCAATGCAGGTAATTACAAAAATTATAGATTGGAAAATTTTGTACGGAAAATTCAGCTAACCGTGATTTTTTGAGAAGACGAAATCTAAAATGACTGGGCTATAGATACTAAACGTTTGCATTAAAAACATGTATATTACCCTTGCCTATTAGGTTACAAATATTGTCCTTTGTTTTTGGTAGATTGTTAAGGAAATAACATTACACATTATATTTAATTGTGATTTTAATAATGAAATTAAGTAATTTAAAATATAGATTTTTAAATTATATTTATATTTACAAATATTTTACCTAACTTTACTTCCATGCAATTAGCTTTTGGGAAGATATCATAAATTAAAATGATAATTATTTTAAATTTTCGTATTTCATTTTACGGGACGAAACTGATGTGGGATTAACTACTGATTTGCACGTTTCTTATAATATATCAAATACGATGAAATATAGTAGTCGTACCATCATGTACAGTCGGCTTAAACGTTACATTGCCTTAATGTAAACCGCCGCGTGACCTCAGTCCCCACAAAAACCGAGCTAGGCTAACCCCTTCTCTACGCGTGAGCGATCGGTTTTTGTTTGAATTGACGTCAAAACTTGTTATAATCGCCTACTTAATTTGTAATCGTATTGTTTAGTGCTTAACGGTACTTACATATTGTTTCTCACAGCCTAATTGTTTATTGCCTACTGTCGTCCGCGGATTTATTCGTATATTGTATTGTTTAGGTTGAGTTTCTTCCCGAGTGAACTACTTCATTGAAGGTGATAAAAATTATGTCTCCGTGTGTACTATGTGTAAACTGTCTCCTATGTATTAAACCATTCTACGAATTATTTGTAGGCAAAGGACAATGCCCAAACTTGCATGGGCCGATGTCCAGCTATCATTTTTCATATATATGAATAATTTTTGTAGTGTGGTAATCTTTGATAGATATGGATAAAAAAAATATGGATTGAAAATAGCTAAAGTATCTACAGTTACCAAAAACTTGGAGTATATTAGAAATTTTGATGTAAAGAGCTTCTTATTACCTTGAGAAGCATATATAAAGAGCAACGGCTATCTGATTTTTTAACTAATTTTAACAGTCATTGGTCCAATTTAAATTATTTTAGTGTATAATTGGTTTAATTTTAGTATACAACGAACTCAAAAATAATTAACACGCTCACCGCCAGTGTATCATCCATGATACACCTAAGGATGTTTATCACAGGCCGGTGTATCATTTTACATTATAGATACACACGCCATTCACATTTCAAGGGCCGGTGTATCGGTAAAGTACACACCGATTCATTCATTCTATACGGTGAATCAGTAGTGCTGGCCCTGGAGAATATGCCAGTATTTGTGGGTTGGAGAAATGATGAAAACTGACAAAAATATGACTAAATAACTTAAAACAATCTTTTATACGTACAATCTGCTTTTTTATTTATTTATTATGAGTATTTTTAAAACAATTACGACAATTTAGGCGGTATAAAACCACTATATAAGAACTGTGATAATAAAACCAACTACAAATGTTACAAATAGTGTGTGCTTGATAATCATGTTTTGTCTTACCCTCAATCACTTTGCCCTTCTTCCCACAGATTGCATAACACCCTTTGCAATTTTGGATTTCCGCAAAGATTGTCTACCAAGAGGTAGGTTGACGACAGGCTTTCATACTGACACCTCCGCAATCGAGTTTTTGTTGTCCTTAATGCGTTTGCGTAGCATATTGTACTCCGCATCTCTACGACGGCTTACTTCCTGAACTCTGTTATATATAAGTAGGCTTTTACGAGGCTTGTACCCCGCACAAACTCCAACATCAGCTTTCTGTACCCTTTCGTGCATCAAGCCCGCTTGATGCACGAAAGGGTTGGCTTGATGCAGTCATAAGAAGCTATCTAATCACTTACGTTGATTAAGGATTTGTCTGTTTTGTAATCTATGATGCAAACAGACTTCATACCCCGTTTTGTTTTGATGATTGCTTTGTTTTGTTTATTTTGTAACAATTTTCCCAGAATTATGTGAATGCTAATTAATAGTAATCTATTTTATTTTTCAATATTGGTTTATTTTAATTTTGTGTTGTCTTTTAAACGTTAGCGGTAATTACTACACATTTCTGCTTCGGAGTCAAACATAGTGCGAGGGTCAAAAACAAACAAAAGATAACATGGCTGACACACCGGAAAGGCCACTATTTTCAGTAATATAATTATTACACAATTCTTCAAATTTAATGTCTCTACATTTGTCGTAAAATCACTAAATAAAACTAAGTGATTAATAATAAAATTATTATACGAATAAATCCTGTCTAGAGGTCATTTGTGTTTACAATGGTTTTCTTTAGAATTAAATTACAAGTAGACTGTTGCCAAGTAAATCCTATAACTACTATATAAATAAAAGTATAATCAGTTATAATGTTTATAAAGAGGTATAAAAAGTATAGTGTTTTGAAGAGCTGTTCAATCTATGCTAACTTCGAAAATTTATCATCGACCTTCTCGTCTCCTGAGGTTTATCCCCACTTCCTTGACAAGGAATTTACTCATTGAGCTGCTGTTTCTAGTACAGTATTCTAGACTCTTTATAATGCGAACCCAAAAGTTGTGACATAAATAGACAACTTAGATTTTTCTACTAAGCTATGAAATGGGATGTTTAAGAGAACCCCTGGTGTTACAAGTCTTAATGCGACGGTGACCACTTACCATTATATTGAGCCCGCTACCAACTCTTTCGCAATAGAAAATAAAAACGAAACAACTATAAAGTGGGTAGGTACACAAGTCTGAACCGTAAACAGTGTTTATTATTGTAAAGTTTTGTAGGCAGTAACTACCAAGATCGTAAACTGAATCTTAATTAGTGCTTGAAAATATCTCTTCATCTACATAATTAAACAGTTCTTAATTATAGGCGCCTAAGGTTTTCCTTGAACAACGTCCTAATTCAGAATTACTATTATTTTATACGGAAACGAATGTTTTTATTTGACTTCCTAACAATGTCATTAAATTAATATAGGTTTACAAAACCTTGGACATGTGACGTTACTCGTTACTTAAAAGTGAAACGAGTCGAAACCTATTTGTCCGGAGGCGAGCAATGAGAGAAAATTTTCATTTCTTCCTGAAAATTAATGCGCAACGCCGCTTACGACGTTTCTGATCGCACTTCGTTTACGGTTCAGCGATGGTGGCGCGCCCGCGAGCTGTCCGACGACTAATGAATACTAAACGCAATAACAAAACCATACTTGTCCCTCTCCTACGCAGAAGCAAACTGCCCGTCATCTCCGTCACACAATAACCGGAGCGGCAACGTAGCATTTTAACCCGGATAAATTACATCCTATTAACTTCGTTCCGGTGCTCGATTTACGCTTTAACGTCGCCAATCATAAGGATTAAAGTTGCATAATAACATTTATTTCCTCTTAAATGTTTACTTAAGACTTTATTGCTTACATTATAGAGTCTACGTTCCGCTGTCTGGGTGTGTGTTGAGGCGTTCCGGTCTTATCGGTGGTTATTAATTTGCTGTCAAATAAAGGGGCCGCTCACTTGGGCGTGCGTGTCTGCGCAAATTTCTGCCATACTTCGGAATTGGTGATTATTTTTTGTTCCCTTGACTTTGGATTCGCAGACTGACAGACATTTTAGACCACATTTCGTTGAGTGGAATGTTCTTCTGATTAGATGATTTTTATAATTATTTAAATTTAAATAAAATGTAACCATGATTTGCGCCATAGAAAGATTTTAATTAATTTGACTGGAATGAGTTTGCTACTGACGTTTTTTACAGGTTGTCTTCCGCTCGGATCTATTAACTATGGCGTGCCTAGAGATGTTCAGTTGCTAGGCGGGAGCTGCGCGTTTCATACGTGTACCCCACCCATGGATCGCTTTAACAATGAACTGTTTATCGATGAACTGGAGAAAAGACCGCCGATATGGGTTATTCAGTGTACCGAACATTCTAATAAAATTGCTAAAAACTGCTGACAGGGGTTAGTGGAGTTACTTGGAGATGGGAGATGTATAATTAAAAAAAAATACTTTCTAGAGCAACCATAAGCCTATTGCTCCCTCGACTTCCATCTTTGCACTCAGGTAGAACTTCGCTCCTCTACTGCAAATCCGGCACGGTCGCTGCCTCTTTTCAGAACAACAATCAATTTCCACGCGGTTCAATCCGCGCGGTCGCATCCGTGCGGATTCCGCCGTGTCTGAACAAGCGCTAAAATAAAACCTTAAGTCCCGTACATATTTGTAATAACATGGATTTTATCTCGGCCGATCCAATTTGGCCTCATTATTATTCTATTCACACTGACTGGAACGGATTCCGGTACAACATTTGGAATGCATTACGATTTTTACGATTAGGATTTTTTCGAATAAACGAGATTGTAGCAATAAATAATAACAACGTTTTCAATTTGTTAGCCTTGGGATATTCGATATAATAATATTCCTTTTGAAAGTAAACAGATGGATAACACCTGGCGACTCCACCTAACCAAATAATATTAAATAGAATCAAAAGTAATAAAGCTATATTATGTATGATTGTTAATTTTAATGCAAACTGTAACAATAACAATAACAATAATATATGACGTGAAAATGATTCACAACTTGTTTATTTATAGTATGTCCAACCGAGACGTGTATCTGTGACATTGAACAATGTAACTGTCTGCATATATAAAATGTTTAAAAGCTAGCCTGTATTCGCACCAATCTTAGGACCGAGTAGTTCTCGGTCTACACAGGGTCTACGGGGTCTTTGTCTTGAATGTTCTAGAGTATTTCTTATGGAAAACGTTGCAGTGGTTATAAGAGTATGACGAAGTTTGAAAGGTGATCAAAATAAATGTACGTGTGTTGTGGGCCGGCTTATGAATAACACCACTCCATCTCTTCCTGTGGGTGTCGTAAAAGGCTACTTAGGGATAACAAGGCTACCAGACCACATCCAAAAGAGTGAATTCACCGACTCTTGTGCCCAGCTTGCAGTTTTAAGACCGTCAAATATATCCCCCATGCACAAGAAAATACGAGGAGACCCATGTCCAACAGTGGATAAAAAGAGCTGGTTATGGATTTAAAAAAACTATTCTATAAACTTACTCTATTTCTGTCGTTTACAACGATAATATGATATGTTCTTTTAAGCTGGAAAACGAATCTAAGACTCGAAGCATTTTTCGTCAATAAAAAACGAGACTTGAAATACAAATTATATAGAAATACATATTTTTGTGTTTTGTTTCTTTTATTCGTGTGAATATCAAACTTGCAGTTTTCATGATTGTATTTAGGCTATATTTTTTTTTATCAGTCGGTTCAGTATTTTTATAAATATAGCGAGTTTTGTACATTATTAAACTTCACAATTGAACCACCAATTGGAAGAAGGGAATTAATCCAAAAAGTAAGAATGGAGATAATTAAAAAAAACCTTATAATCTTTTACTTTCAATAATAGGCTCATGTGACATATGAATGACATGAAGAGAATATTAATTTTGATTATTTACAAATAGGCTTGATTGAAATATGTTAATATTAGTTAAGATATATATATGTAATCTTCTTGGATTTGTTTCCTTCTTCCAATTTATCATGTACAGGCATAAAATAATTGAAATAATCGACAATATAATGACAAAGAAACATTTATTTATTAGAAAAATGGAAGGAATTAGTTGACACAGTCTATTCTTCATCTATTTCAGCAGTTTCGGATGTTGTAGTAGGCCAGGTCATAATAATTTCGTAAAAATCTTTAAATATCTTTTATATATATATCTTGTTCATTTTTAGGTCGTCCATTGTAAACGAATTCCATCAACTGCTTTTTTTCTTCAGTACTAAACTGCTGAGTGCAGTTTTTCTTACAAACACAATCATTATTACTATTTGATTTAGCTGACACTAACCTCCCAGTACTTGTACTCACATAAGATTGACCAAGTAAACGCTGTGACTTCTGCTTTTCCTTTTTGTACAGATGAGTATTTCTAACACCGCTTCTTTTCTTTTTCGGAATCTCGTCTTCAGACTCATTATCAAATGAATCGGTACAACTACTTTCACTAGACATATTTAAACTTTAATAATAATTTAATGGCAGCCAAATTGATCGCCAGTATCGCGTCCCCCACCAACAGCGATGTGTTTTTGTTTGACATAATAAAATGTTTTCGCATGTTAAAAACATGACAAAAATAAACTCTTATTTCGATTGACGAAAACTTGACAGTTAGTTGGAAAAGGGAAATAAAAGACGGATTTGTTTCCTTTTTCCGACTAACAATTTTTTTGGTCTAACGAATCTATACGGATTGAGGATGTTTTATTCTTTTTTTCGGACTCGCAGTGTAGCGCTTCGTTTTAAAAATGCAAAAGTATAAAAAAGTGGATATGTCAAAAAATGGCGTTTATTCCCTTCTTCCAATTGGTGGTTCAATTTTCCCGGTGAAATTTGATTGCAAGATGGCGTAGTCGTAGGTGACATGCTAGTATAAGATTTGTGTGTTAACTGTACACGGGAAATGGTTATTTAATAACATATGTAGTATGTCAACAGTTATGTAAGTATAACATATGCCGTAATGGTTGAAAAGAAAATTAATGGTAGTAGATGGTCTGTCTTCTGTCTTCATTATTATTTTATTTTTTACTTTTATTTGCCACAAAGTCACACAGCAATTTAGTACAAAAACAAGTATTCTAAACTAAAAAAACAAATCTACCTGCCAATTGTGTACTTATTTCTTTACAATAAGATGATAGTAATGAGTGGTAAGAGTAATGAGTAAGATAAGAAAATGATAAGTAAGTAAGATGATAGTAATGAGAGTATCAGTCGTCGTAAGTTATTATATTATAGCTTAGATCCTTTAATATAATATATTCTTTATGACAAATTACCACTTCTACGCCTTCTTAAGTTTTTGATACAAGAAATATGAACTAGGTATCTACTTACACTTCCCTGTCGAAAGTAATACACATCGGCCTTTAGAAAGAGACTATCGTGAGAGACTGTCGTGTGCCGTTATGACAGAGACGACGCTCTACAAAACCAAAGCTAGCCGATCACAGTCGATGTGTATTACTTTCGGCCGGGATGTGTGTATACCTTGACTGCAATTTAATTTGACTCCCATGTGTTCTAAAAGTTACTAATCACGTTACACTGAATCAAGTTAGTTAAATTTTAAATTTACCCAACTTTGATAATCTACAGTTAGCACCCGAACGATGGGAAAAATTGTTTCAAAACAAATATCTTTTTTTTCCTTTCATTTAGTAAGTAATTGAATGAGAAAGTAATAAATCGAGTTATTACTTTATTACATTATGATATCGCAATCGATTAAAGCAAATTGGATTACCATCGTTTCCGCAGCGTTGACCGCGGTTTTTCAATTATCTACCTAGGATATTTTTCAATATTATTTCTTCTACTAAGGATACACACTATTATAATGTTCCTTAAATAATTATTCAATGCAATAATCAAACTTACGATATCGAATACATAATAAGAATGTAATAAAAATTAATTAAGTTATTTTAAAGGATATTAAAAAACGTATTTTAGTAATTGTATTAAATATAGTTACTATAAAAGTTGTGTAATGTAAACTTTATTGTGAAAATTATAAAATAAATAAAAATAAGGTACATTTGGTTTGTCTGTTAAGTATTAGATACAAATAGTAACCAAGGAACTGAAGACTACAAAATTACTTCACAAAATATGAACATTGAACATAAATCAATATATTTTAAACATTAATTTATTTAGGTACCTCCTACTTTGATAGTTACTACAGTTTGCGCACTTGACTAACTACTTTTTATAAAAAACCTATTGTAGCAAAGTATTTATTATCCAAACTAATTCCTAGAGACAGGTAGTGATGAGTCACTTATATCCGATTCGATGAAAAATTAAAAATCTGAGTAGAAAAAATCGCAAATGGCTCATATGAGCAACTTAAACGAGAATTCACTGTATTTTATTGTGTAGTACAACTGTTTTTACTCGTTTTTATGTACCCGGGTTTTAATACAAAAGCCGATAATGTTTCCGGATGAACGGAGTCCCGGACAAAAGCGAGCGAGTAGAGTACGCATAGTACATATACCAACACTGCAGACAAAACACACAGAAGGAAACCTCAGGTGTAGTAGAAACGACAAGTATCGTCATTGTGTAAATAGACCTTTATGCATTCCGTTGTGTCACATTACATAAAAAAAGGTCACACAATTGTCTTATTTATGAAAACGAAATCATGTTTTATAACTTAATTTTTATCAAATGCCATGCCAAAACATTCGATATTTTGAAGCAAAATGAACAATAAGACCCACAAACTGATATTTATTTCTATGTTAAAACTAAATTGAATTAAAATTTACCAGTTCTGTGAACTCTAATGAAACTGTTTGATAAAATAAAGGTTTTTTCATCGAGCTACACTCTACATCAAATTAAATTCGAAGAGAATATGGCAGTGACATATACACTGTCATACCATCTACGGTAATGTTTTTATTAGCTGTTTTGCTAGTACAGACTTCCAAAATTTCTACCGTAGATGTAAAAAAGCGTGACACAAACAAATAACACAAATGATAGAAAATATGGACAACGTTATCTTTTAATTTTTCATCAATATTTCAACAACTGGCCCGTGTTTCAAGATCAAATACGTTAGAAAACCGAATATTAATATCACTCGTATAAACCACATAAAAAACATTTTTTTTTTTTTAATTTGCGATCGCAATTGATCATGAAATGGAAGACACGCATTTTTTGTATGAACTTTAAATTATTTTTTTATATATTTCTTTTCATATACTTCTTTTCATAAATGCTACACTTCAAAAGCTAAGGATTATATAACTAAATTTAAGGAAAATATGAAAATTATGCCTTTGACCTTGAATCTTAGAAATTTTCGTTTTAATTCGTGGACAATTTTTTTTTACAAAAAACGATGCAAAATTTTGAAATTGTCTCAAGTGTCGTAAAAGGCGACCAAGGGATAACCACCTCTAAAAGAGTAGACTTGCCAACCCGCTTGGTCAGTGTGGCGTTCACAGGCCATGAGATTTATGAGGGATATATATCCCTCATACACATGGTCGTCTGTGCATCAGGCGCATGTCCAGCGGTGGATGTTAAAAAGCCTGGTTACGGTGCCGTATTCGTACGCGTAACCACATATAATTTCACTGGGTATCCTAGTGCGTCGTGTCGCTCTGATTCGTCTCCACACACACAAACGGCACACGCACGCGCAATTTTACTCCGCCTCGGGGCTATTAGCGAAATTATTTCCAAGCGTCTGAGAACATGGGCTGTCTGTCGCACATTCCATGGAAAAATGACAGTCATCGTGCTGACGCTCTCTTACTGTCACAGAATGTATTTTAAAGGCGCTTTTACAACAGCGTCCATAAATAAGCGCATGATATTATCTGTATGAAGGGCTTTCTGATGAGTTGTTTTGAATATCTTTGATACACATAAATTAGGCAATCCGTGTTATTTATTAGTCTCAATACCTTAACCAATGCCATCAAATACTCGCATCCGTGACACGCATTTCATTCGTTGGATGAAGATTCCTATTTCTTCTTATGTTAACAGCGTCACGTTTTGAAGGGGAGGTCGATTACGCCTCTTTCACAGACGACTGTCGTGAATCAAATTTTAGGAGTGAGCGAGATATATATACCAGATCCCATTTCCTATCCCAACTGATTCCATATCATATCAATAAATAATATAATGGGATAAAGGTTATTACCATATTTTATACTCTCTAAACGCCTATCCCATCCCCTCCCACTAAAGGATCCCTTCGCAATCCTTTTCCCAAATCCACTCTTAAATTAAAAATGGATCACCAAACGGTAGGTGGCGCGGCGCATCCGACGATCCGTCAACGTTCGTCATTTCTAACTGATGTTGGCATTTATTACTTTTGTCCGTGACTGACAGTATCCATTTACCACCGGGTGAACTGCCTGATCGTCTTTCCACCTTCTTCCATAAAAAAATGTGTCATCGCGGAGGTTAGAGTCGATTTTCATTGGGAAAATCTTTTACAACCGTATTCGTCTACTGTAATAAGCTATTTAACTGGCAAGAGGCCAAGTTCCTATTTGAATTTATTGATGCAAAGTTTAAATTTTGTAGCGCAACTACGGTATAATAGCCATTCTTTGTAGTTTCGTTGGAAACAATCAAGAGCTCTATACAACTATATTCCCGCTAAGACTTAATTTGTAAGATTTGAATGTTTGCAAGTTTAATGGGATCTAATGGAGTTTAATGGGATCTGGTGTGTGGCGTTGATATTCGTTGCAATATCTTATCAACAGCTTGTGTCAGCTTGTGTTGGATATAGACCTCTCCCGAGGGTCTAATGGGTGTCGCCGTCTTGAGCTCTCATGAAACTCAAGCTAACTTTTTTAAACCTTTTTATACCGCTGGACCCGTAGGCTGCGGAATGAACTGCCTCAAGAGGTCTTTTCATTACGTTACGATATAAGGTTCTTCAAGAAAACCGTGAATAAGGTTTTGCAAGGTCCGCGGGGCACCCGCATATCTCCTGGTGCAGTAGGTGTTCATGAGCGTCGGTAGCCACTTACCAATAGGTGGCCCGCTTGCCCGTCTGCTTACTTTGGACAATTAACATACTTCTGGCAACTGACTAATGGCCATAATCTCGCTAAGTTTCAAACCAAACCGGAACTTTTGCCAAAGGCCTCTAGCGCTGTGATCAAAATCCTGGACTGAATTTATTCATGACCGTCTCAATCCGTTTCGAGCTTGAGATTATTTTTTATTTCTACAATAGCCGTTGTTCGCGGCTTCGCTCTTGTGTGATTGATTGTGAATAAAAACTATCTTATAAGTAACTACAGAAGGTAGTAAATACCAAGTTAGTTGAGTTATTAAGTAACAAACAAACTTCCGCACTCATAATATTAGTCAGGACTAGTAAAGATTAAAGTACAATATTGAATAATCCTCAAATTCGAAATGGGTGGATTTCCATGACTACAGTCATTATTTATGGCGATTAAACATTGAACACTTGGTGACTATTCTGAATCAATCATATCGTTTTACATTGTGTTGGCACAAACTTCTTAGTAAGAAGAGTCTTAGCTACCTTAGTGCAATTATAAGCGACCTGCTTACGTAGTGTAAAATTGTATCACTTACATATGTGAGTTTACCCTCTTATTACTAACTTTTAGGACGCTCATGTTAGAGAAATGAACTATATATTGATAAGTCTCCTATCCATTGCATTATCCCATTCTTTCCTATCCCATCTCGTTCTATGGAATTAAGAACGTATAGGATAAAATAAACTATTACTCATTGTCTATTAACATTCATTACTTATTCCCATCTCTTCCCGTAGGTATCGTAAAAGGCCTCAGTTATCACCTCTAAAAGAGTGGACTCGCCAACCCGTTTGGCTAACCTGGCGTTTTAAGGCCAGGCCATATATCCCCTGTTGCATGAGGACACCCATATCCAGCAGTGGATGCTGCTTCACTGGTTACAGTTTTTTACTTATTTATTCCCTTTCCCATCTGTTCTAAGCATGAATAGGATATATAATGGGAGGAGGAAAACTCCTCATCCCGTTCTCCTTATTTCCCATCATTTTTAAGTCTTTCAAGTCCGCTCCCAATATTTCAGTTAGCTGGCGTATTCTGGGACATGCTGACGTTTTCATTGCATCTTTCAGTGCATTCTCATCTGATGTTGGCACATATCGCGGAGGTGGCAGTATCCACTTATTGTCAAGTGAAATATCAGCTCGTCTGTCACCTATTTTTATTTAAAAAATCCTTCAGGACAAATTTGACAAGTTGCGAATGAACCGGGCGCTAGATGTAACGTTCCCGATTGGGGAACTTAGTTTCCTCAGTTGTCCAAAGCGAATGTGGCGTAATTCCACGTTCGTTCGTTCTATGAATATTCCGCAAATGTTTTTCATCGCGCTCAGATTGTCCCTTTTATAATAAAACTACCGTAACTATTCATTAGGAATGCAAGCATTAGAGAAATTTATATTGAATGTCCTTTTCTTGGCTTCGGGAAGGTCGGTGCATAATTTCAGCACGATTCGTACATCCGTTGATGAGTTGAAGGCGTTTCAAACAAACAACATAGTTTATTTTTTATATATCTATAATATGTTAATGAGGATAAGAATGTGTGCTGCCCGAGGTGCCTTCATCTATTGTCTCTATAGGCTCTTGACCAAATAAGTTTGACAATCACTGATTTAGACTGCATAATAAAAAAATATTTTGCATTCCGTTGTGCCACAAAAACCATAATTAGTAACGAAGTGGGATCTAGCCATTGTGATCTAAAACAAGAAGGTCAAACAGGCAAGGCCGGTGGAAAGGAACTTATCGCCGCTTGGTACGAAGACGATGACATTACATCGCGATAAACGGTAAACGTCTAAAATTAGAGCCATTTTAAATTCAATTTTGTTCAAACCTTTGATATTGCAGACATTGTGAAATGCCTAAATGTCTAGATTGTAGCTCCCTTATTACAAACGACACGCTTTTAAGGAACTTCAAACGAATTTGATTGGACGGAAACCAGTTGGATTAGCTTTTAACTTTCAACGCTGGTGTTAGGATTCCTGCATCGCAGCAAACAATAGACAAAAAATAAAAGGGTCAAAGTCATTGCTTGAAGTGTTAATACTAAGAGTATTTTAAAGTTGTCGGTTTTTTTGTATTCACTGGTCATACGTTCAAACAAAATTTGTGATAGGAATTGCACAGTTAGAGGAGTACTAAAATTAGTCTTTTCTTTAAATCATCAGCCAATTCATCGCGTACAGGTCAATAAATACATATATTGACTGTTTACGACCGAGATTCGTAGCTAGGTTAAATTTGGTTAATTTGTATATAGGAGATCTTGTGAATTGTCAAACTCACTTTCAGAATTCTTTACGTGACATTGTAAACACTCGGTATGTTATTTACGAATATATATCTTAGCTTTCGGTCGCGCTCGGAAATACGAAGAAGGCCGACCGGTTCAATTTAATTAGTAGTACTAGTTTATTATTATTGAACAAATGATAACAAAGCCGCTACCACTAGCCCTTAGGAGTTACGTTACCTCTAAAGAACGGATATGCCGATCCGCTTGAACAGCGTGGCGGTTTAAGACACCATAAATGCCCCATGCATAAGACAATGCACATGAAGAGGCCCATGAGCAACAGTGGACCAAAGAAAAGTACCGGTTACTGCTATATTAATTTTGTTGATTTATTATGACTATATTTTCGAAATCATACAGAAGTGATACATATTCTAATAGTCTTTTCATTTGTTACAGGTATGTGTGCCTCTATGTTGATGTGCCTGCAAAACATCCTAAATTTATGCGTCATCGCGTGGAATGCAGGACGACTAGCCAACATTGATAGTAATAAGCACGAAGATACACTGTTTGACACAGTAATCTCTGGAGACCTACCTCTCATTAACATTTCCGAATATTCGCATAAAACCATACTATTTACCTAAATATTGTACAAAGGACCAATGGGTAAAAGTGACCCAAAAATCACCATGTACCCAACGCACTTGAGATATACCTAAATAAAAGCTTTTATTTCATAGATATTTTAATGTTAAACATTTAATGTCACAACTGTGGGCGAACCTTGTTATAATTGCTTTTCTATTCATATATTTATTTGATTTCTTAAAACCTTCTTCCTATTTTTTAGTAAAACAACCCCCATCGCTCTCGCAGTTATAATTGCTTGTAACGATTATACCAGATCAAAATACATTGTAATTTTTTTTCAATTCAACATTTTTTCCCATCGTCCTTACTACAAATTATTCAATGTTTTAACACAAACGTTTTGATGTTGTTTTTCAAAGTCGATTTTCCATTAAAATGTTTTGACAATTTTATATCTTTTTTTTTATAAGGTGCGTTACGTCACTAGCGAAGATAGTGGAAAGTACAGATTGTACATTCTGCGTGAATCCCAGAGTAACCCTGAGCGTGTGCGCGCACGTGTGTCGCGGTCATTGATCCAATCGTCAATGAGAATTACTATTCTTATAATAAGTCTTTAAGCCTGTTGTGATAGATCTCCATTGGCAGAATACGAATATTTTACTTTCATATTTCCTAACAAAGGACTACCGTTTATCCTAGTTGGCAGGTGGTACCGTTTCTAGTGCAAAGGACCTCAGATTCGATCTAGGTATTTACTGTTTGTCTTGTAGTTAAGGCATGGACATGGAACCCGTGATTAAATATGGCCTTTTTTTATTAAAAATATCGATTCTACTTTTTTATAAGATTTACAGGAGTGCGTATTGTATAAAGATTTAGGGCAGAGTAATTATTAGTTATATTTTTGTCTATTGTAAGTGGTTCTGGGTGGACATCGGAATTTTCTCTAAAAAACTGATTATATACAATATATCACATAAATTCTGTATGTTTCTTTATTTATAACTTTGGTTCTACTGTACAGATTTTGATGTGGCTTTCACTGTCGTATAACCTAGTTATTCTGGAAGGTTTTTAGTATACAAGACATAGTGTATGTATCGCGCTCGCGGAGCCGCGGGCAAATAGTATGTAGATAAAAGTAAAGTAGTACAGTAACAATAGATCGCATGCCACATTAAATAATCTGTTAAATTGAAGTGGCAATAGGTAGATCAGATCACATTTGTCGCATGACCGACAACCGGTATGGGGTGGGACGCTCTCCGGTCACGGCAGGGTGAGAAGAGTGGAAGACAGACTGTGGCAGCGAGCATTGAGAGACACCTGTATCCAACTGTGAAAACAAAAAGCTGACGGTATGGCATGATATATTACATCATCTAAAATGACTGACGTAAACGTATACAAAACATAATCTGGTCAAATTTAGTTTTCCTAAATATTTAGCATTCGAGTTATTTGCAAACTAAGAAACAATTGCGTCATAAATTACAAAAAGTCTTTGTTGTATTCTTCAATTTCAAATATTTTAATTTCTCTTGTAAGTCATCTGTCGCGGGTCCTTCCACGCTCCGACAGTATACCATTCATTCCTTGTGCAATATCGCGTATAAAGAAGAAGGATTTTGTAAAACAGTAGTCCACAGAAGTATACACTTGTCTGTCGGAAATTAGTCGCCGTGGGCGGAGGGGAAACAGATTGCAAACTGACCCCCCCCCCCCCCCCGTACTAACTCCGCACTTTAATACCCTCCCAGTCCCCCCCACTACGTGTAGGCTAGTAGAATACCATATGTCGGACTCAAGTTTCGTGCACAAGTGCTCCATTTCATTTTCATACCGTAAATAATCAACACTTGACGCCGGAGTAATTACGAAAATCGCGATTTTTCAATTTTTTTTGTTGTTGAAATGCTAAAGTGAATTTTCATTATTTCGAAGTGGTGGCTGAACATCGCGATCAGATCGGGTCATATACCACCATGCAAGCCAAGTACAGATTGGCGGATAATAATACTGACCTCCTAAGAAGACAAGGCATTTGTAACATTTTTTACGAAAGCATAACATTATATTTGGAAATTACCAATAAACACGGAGAAATTGTTCTTGGCTTGATTTTAAACTAGTGAAAATTTTACAAAATTATTTTAAGATATTTAGAATCATTAAAATGTATTTCTGTCTTTTTTCTAATGAATAACATAGAGTCGGTTCAGTCTCGAGGTCATTAAGTAACAAACATCGAAAGTGCTTTGTGCTTAAGTGTGCTTTCCTAGCTAATTGTTGACGTAAACTGACTCTGAAAAGGTTAAAACTATTGATATTTATCTAAAGGAATTTGTTTATTATTAAACGCCCTTAGTCTCTTTCTAATTCGATACGTGTCACGAACTGCTCCGACTGCACTGTGCCATGATAACTGTACAGACAGTTGTTGGCAGTATATGTACCGGAATCAAATGAGCGAATTGATATCGAATCGATCATATCTGAAAAACTATAATAATATACCTTTTATTTTATTTTCCATAGTCATATTATTATTATGTAGAATTTTTTATATTATTATTGTTTAATTTTTCATGCATTAAGATTTTAAATATTGCTTTAGTGAAGATGGGTTTACAACGTAACCTCAGTAGGGGTTCCTCAATGATAGAATACCCGCCAGTCCTCACTTCAGCGATTTATTGAAACTTAAACGTTTCAATAGATAACGTGTTTTTTTATATATTTGCTATAAATATATATTAAACACTATAAATATATAAAAAGATGAGTATACAACTCGGAAGAGTATTGTTAGATTATTACAAGTTATCAACTTTTGGCTAACATTTTAACATGCTTAAATTAAAACTTATTAATCATTGGCATTATTGTTAAATACTAAAACATGGCTACGCTACATTATACTATAGGTACCTTACCCTTAATAAAGGTAGCAGAATATTCATCATCACAAATAAATAAAGAAAAGCAAAGGTAAAAGTACAATTCTTGGAACGGTACAGAAAAATCAGCGAATCGAGGTCTTCCGACGTATAAAATGATACTGCAATATAATTTCTTATTTCACTCGAAAGCGAATATCCGGTAACATTATATCAAGAAACCAACAAATAACAAAATCCTCTCTATCTAATAGTTTATCAGAACAGGATAAACAGAACTAGACATTTCCACGAGTACCTACTTACTACACATATACAGCACAATGTCTGTCTGTTCAAACTAAATTTCGAGAACTGTATATATCCTTTTTTGTTACTGATATAACCATTGCGCAGATTACTTATTCCTAATTTTTTTTTTAAGGACGAAGGCGGCAGACGAACATACAGTCCACCTGATGGTAAGTGGATACTGTCGCCCATAGACATAAGTGATACATGCCAACATTCGTCCACAATGACAAACGTTGGCACGGCCCCGGATGCGCTGCCTACCTTTGGAGATGTAGGATTGGATTTGGAGAAAGGGTTGGAAAAATGGGGAGGGATAGGATGGGAATGGGCTCTGTCACATCTCACTCACTACCGAAACACGTACGTACATTAGGGACATCAGATAAAGTGGAAAATGCAGTACATTTCAAGGTAGTCTTCTGTGAGAGATCACCTTGAGGGGTAACGTGGCCTTTCCCCTCACAAATTCTTGTAATTATTTTGGAATAATTCGTATCAAAACGGTTTAATAGTTAAATACAATACTGAATGAGCAGCAAATTTAGAAATGGGTTATTATCACAAGTTTAGGTACCCTGGTGACAATAAAGAAATAGTTGACTTAGTGATCTGATGACTTAGTATAATTGTTGGAGAGGGAGAGTGCACGCTACATTCCTACAGCCGCTGGGCGCGGTCGACTGGATACGTTACCCCTCTCTCACAGAACACTACCTTGAAATTTACTGTATTTCCCAATTTAATCAAACTTCCCCAATGTAAGTACGCGTTTCGGTAGTGAGTAAGATATGCCAGAGTCCATTCCCATCCCATCCTATCACTTTTCCATTTTCCTAACTCTTTCTCCAAATTCATTCTTCTAAATATTCAAAGGTAGGCAATGCATCCGGGAGCGTGCCAACGTTTGTCATTCAGGACTGATGTTGGCATGTATGGCGGTTGTCTGTCTATACTATAGACGACAGTATCCACTTACCATCAGGTGGACTGTCAGCTCGTCTGCCGTCTTCTTTCCATAAATAATATAATAATTTAAAATTGTTTTAATTAAGTTATATAAAAAGATTTTTTTTATCATAATCTTATATATGTTTATTTAGTATTTTTTGCTGTTCGTTTAAATACAAGCCTTTATCAGGTTTTGTAAGAGAATGTCTCTAAAACTAATGGTTCTCCCATGAGAATCCAGCTCCCATTATACTTAATACTAAAAAGTCCCCTGTCACAAGTTTCCAGGAAAGGATTATGGTGTCGTTAACTTTTGTGGACAATATATCGCTGGATGTATCGTAAGATCTTTGGGCTCAGGTCAAACAACGAATATTTACTACGAGCATTTCCAAATAATTGTCTACGTTAGTATTCTCTATAAGTGTTAGAGGATATTAGATTACTTTATCTCTGCCGTTTCTTGATAAATTTGTATTTATTTTCCGTGTTTTGAAGTCAAAGATTGATTTTTTTCAGATCAGAAATTAATAGTTATACGCGATAAGTAAGATCAGAAACTGTTAATGCCATACAATCAGCCAGTCTCCTTTCACTAAATACCTCTTCTCATTGCTCACCTTAATTTTAAACCTTTTATATACTATTTTTATACCCATTTGTGTTTTCTATCACATCAGTAATAGTCCACAATTATTTTATTTGCAAAAAAGCACCTATAATATCCTTAGATACCCTTTATGGAGCTCCAGTTTTTAAAAAGGACTTACACAATCTGTGCTGGTTTTTTGAGCTGCTACGCTACATACGCTGTATGTTATGTTATGTTCAATGCATATGAAAATATGAAGACGATCAAATTAATTGTTCGTTTATCTTGTCAGTGAGTGATTGTTGCCTATCTTATCTACAAAATTTCTGGGATACATCTACATATCTTTAATTGCATTAGCGTTGAAATATAAAAGTAATATTAAATTATTTGCTAAATATTTAGTTTTTATCTAGTTTGTGATAGATGTGTAGTTAAGAATAATATCGTTATAATCCAGTGCCGGTTCTTGCTGCTCTCGGTATCACAGTATTTAGAGTAATAATAAAACACAGTGGCGAAACTATACATAATCAATGTCTATTATCTATCTGGTAGATGGGTGCATCTGTAACACGGGTCACAGGAGTCTGACACGGGCGCCAACAAACCTATCCTATGTACTTTTACTGTAAGATGTTATTATCTGTACAAATTGAAACAGTTCTTAATAGTTTGGAAGAAGTACGTATGTTTATATGTATAGTTACAGTTTTATGATGTAAAACTTTTTACAATCGTGGCTTTTTCTTTATATCTAGTTTCGAAAAATATGAAATATGCCGCGCGCACAGTGTCGCAAACATCATGCTACCTTCGATGCTTGTTTCGATAGGATTAACTCAAAAACTAAACCGGATACCGCGTGTCAATGTTCTGTCCTGTTCGTGGCTCTATTTTGATGTTTGAGTGAAAATTCCATACTGTAATTACCTACTGCTAGAGTTGCCCATTCCCAACTAAGTAGACAGATAGATGTATACAGTATACACATTTATCGTTCTCACTCGGATTTCATTGCATCGTTTAATCGCTAAGGTCCACAAACTCCTTTAGTTACGACATATTAAAGCGATGTATCTTAATGATCTTAGTGGTTCTTTTTGATTAATTATTTGGATAATTTTATAGAGAAAACTATAAAATATAGTGGCCAAATAAATCTGTCCAAACAAACGAAATGGGTGACTTTTGTTCTTTACGGCGTTCACTTAGGATTCATAGTTGTAAAATTAACGATAGATTAATATTCACTTATTTCATTGAGATTATTTTGGAACAAAAAAACTACACGGCCCATTTTGAATGGTCTGAAGACTTTGTTCTACATTTTACATTTCTTTATCATAGATACATAGAATTACGGACTACACATACTTGTATGTACAACACGACATATAGCATACAAGATATTTCATGCTGGCATAAACAAAAATGCGAACAGATGCATTTGATTTCACATGCATTCATACTTTTCTTAAGAGAAAAAGCCCAGGCGAGAAAATAAACAGTGCAGAAATTCTCCAGAAAATAAGGCACTAATTGTGTGAAGTTCGTAACATGCTTTGATCTTCGCAAAATAAACGTGTGGTAGGTGGTAATCTGTCAGACATTTTTGCGGTTAAATTCTTTATTACATGGCATATACTACTAACGGTTGCTGTTGAGTTGCCCCGAGCACTAGGAACATTTCATTAAAATTCCTGCAAATTTTCCAAGATAAATAACCTATCATTAAAATCCGTCCAGCGTTATTGCAGTCTATGACATAAAAATATAATTAGACCGGGCATTTGCGCTCCGTTTTAAATTTACTTAAGAATACGTTGTTTGTATGAAAGTTAATGCATTAGATAGAGATACATATATTAATAAATTAGTGTAACGAAAATAGCATTAGATATTTGTTTTGGTACTTATTGGCAGTGAGACAGGCGGCCCACTCGATTGTAAGTGGACTCAGCCGCCTATGTCATTCACAGCCCCTGTTATAGTACGTACAGTGTACATAGTAAAAACAATACGTTATTATCATGCAACCGTACGAATCGCGGTTAGTCGCTCTCACAGAATACTACTACCTTGAAATGTACTGCATTTCTCACTTTATCATATTCCCCAATGTATGTACGTGTTTCGGTAGTGAGTAAGATATGCCAGAGTCCATTCCCATCCTATCCCTTCCCACGTCCCCAACCCTTCCTCCAAATCCATTCTTTCATCAACAAAGTTAGGCAGCGCATCCGGGGGCGTGCCAAAGTTTGTCATTTTGGACTAATGTTTGCATGTATCGCGGATGTCTATGGGCGGCAGTATATACTTACCACCAGGTGGACTGTATGCTCGTTTGCCACCTTCTTTCTATAAAAAAAAGTTTGTGTGTGTACTGCAGCCTTCGCGCTATTAAATTGAATCCCACTGAATATGCCCCATACGCCGCAGATAAGTACAGCGAATCAACAGTAAACTATTAACCAGCCTTATTTAATTGACGTTATAACCGATTGTAAACTTTTTTGCGTTCGTAAACAGTTATTATAGTTACTAATTTTTTTATAGAAATAAGGTAAGATGAGCATACAGTCCCACCTGTTGGTAAGTGGATACTGTCGCCCATGGACACCCGCTGTACATGCCAACATTAGTGCAGAATGACAAACGTTGCCACACCCCCGAATGTGGTGTCCACCTTTGGATATTTAGGAATGGATTTGGAGAAATGGTTGAGATAATAGGGAGGAATAGGACAGGATCGAATGCCAGATATATGCATAACATATGTTCATTATCATAACTGAGAAAACAGACTGTTCTACAACGTTGTATTTGCTGTTGGCTATTAGCGCCACCTAGCGACATTTATCATATTGAATTTGTTAATATTGCGCTCTAAAGCACTTTGTGTTTTCTCGAACGGTCTATTATCCAATACAATGGTCAATTATCTTGACAACTGTGCCAGAGTTATACCAACTACTGTTTCGTTTTTACTATGGTATATATGTAGCCTACATCGATGTTCAGATGTAAACAGACAGACATACGTAATGTAGACATACAACATTTGGCACGCGGCAATCGGGCCCACTGATGGATGGTACATGTTCATGCGCCGCCGTAACCGGATGTCGCGAGGCGCATCCGGTCCGTCGATTCTTGCTGCGACATACCGTTAAGTGACACAACATGCCATTTGTCTTACATGATAACACAAATCTTTCATAATACATGAATTCTGACGTGAAACGTCAACACGAAGATCCAGTGTATCAATTGGACAAGTCGATAGATGTTGTGTATACTCATCGTAACTAATTCGATGCATGCAGTTATGGAAGAAAGTTACACAAATGATGTTGACGTCAACTAACAATATTTTTGACACGTTAAGCGCGATTTGGCTCAATAGAACTAATACAAAAGAGAACAATGGACGATCAAAGGTCATATATCTCGATAAGCTAAGAATTACTTCATTGTTTTGTACTAGTTAAATACCTTTCTTATTTTCGCATAGCGTTTGGATTCTCCGTTTAGTAAGTGTTACAGTAACTAGATAAGCTGTCGGCGACTTGTCGAACACGGCTGTCGTCGAATTTATAGATTTGAATAAATGGTAGGACACATGGTCACATGGTACACACATATTTAATATCAATATACATTTAATATTAACTTCACTTTGTTTAGTTTCAATTATCAAAATCTGTGAGGGGGAGAGTGCACGCTGCAATCCAACAGCCGCTGTGCGCGCTCAACTGGCCACGTTACCCCTCTCTCACAGAAGACTACCTTGAAATGTACTGCATTTCCCACTTTATCGTATTTCCCCAATGTACGTACGTGTTTCGGTAGTGAGTGAGATGTGCCAGAGCCCATTCCCATCCCATCCTATCCCTCCCCATTTTCCTAACCCTTTCTCCAAATCCATTCCTATATCTCCAAAGGTAGGCAGCGCATCCGGGGGCGTGCCAACATTTGTCATTTTGGACTAACGTTGGCATGTATCGCGGATGTCTATGGGCGACTGTATCCACTTACCATCAGGTGGACTGTATGCTCGTCTGCCGCCTTCGTACATAAAAAAAAAAATATTAAATTAATACTTAATTGTCATATAATACGACCTGGGCTAACTAGACTGGCCGTGATGCCCCTCTCCATTGAAATTACCCCTCTAATGACTACCTTGAAATGTACTGCATTTCCTACTTTATCGTATTTACCCAATGTACGTACGTGTTACGTGTGTAAGTGAGATATGCCAAAGGCAATTCCCTTGCCATCCCATCCTATCCCTCCCCATTTTCCCAATCCTTTCTCCCGATCAATTTCCTTAATCAATTCATTCTGGACTGATGTTGGCATGTACCGCGGTTGTCTATGGACGACAGTATCCACTTACCATCAGGTGGACTGTCTGCTCGTCTACCGACTTTGTTCTATAAAAAAGACCTCCATAGGATTCACCACTGTAATAAAAATAACCAAACGCGTATCAAAACATATTGTTATTATTGCCCTGTTCGATAACACTTTGGATAACATTCGAAATTATAAAACATGTTAAACATAATCATTAAACAAATCTTCCTACCGCTATGAATCCACAATGCATTTCGACATCTGTTTACAATTCCAAGCCTAGTGCCGGCCTTATACAGACAGTGTCGTATCACAATAGAGCGGTAAGCGAACTCCAAACAAAAACATAGGATGCAGATCACCGATACATATGCGGAAATTTATACGCGCCGACCGCGACGGGATCTATAGGAGTACGTATTCCCGAGAATCGCGAATATTTAAGTATATTAAAGTGAATTTTCATTTCGCAGCACGAAGTAGTATCTGCATATTCGTTACGATAAATAATACATTGTTATGTATTCTTTAACACAGTTTATAGTGTATTTCTTGCAAAATAACACACATAACCACAGTATATATAGATATTTGTTTCTAGAAAAAGTAATTGTATTTAATAATTTCTAGTGCATTGCCTGTTGGTTTACTGTTTGTATCTTTATTGTGCTTGCATTGTTTTGTTTCACAACCATCGTCCGCGCGCGATCGTGCATCAAGCAATGATCGATCAGCTCCTTTAATTTAGTACTCGTACACAATTGTTAATCGACACGTTCCTACTTTTGCTAAATGATGTTATTTCATTCATTAACATTAGAGCAGAAATAATTTAATGTGTTGCATGGTTATCCAGCCTGCCTCTACGATTACCTAGATTGTTGGCCACTCATATAAGGGCTATAATAATGAATTTAGTCGTTAAAAAGTGCATATATCCACTCTATCGACATCTATTGTTTGTGAACAGGAGTTCGCAGGTCAAGGTGGTACGCTGTCGCGCGGGTCGATGACCGCAACGCGTCGCTGTCGCTTGGGGTAGGTCCCGTTACGCTTCCCGGCCCATAATACCCCTGGTACTCGGAAGATGACTGTATGAAATGTCAATTGATTTTTTTACAAAACCTTTAACTTTTTGCCGGGTTAAAGTTACATGGGAATTACAATCATTGATATAACAAGACATTAGAAAAATTAACTATTTTATTTTAATTTCTGCACTTGTAACCATAGACTACCCTTCTGGAACCTTCACCAGCCCTATTGTCGTCCACTGCTGGACACGAAGCTCCTCACACACATTGTCGTTTGCATGAGGGATGTATGACCTGAAAGCGCCGCGCTGGAGCACTTTTGTTGTTGGAGCCTGAAGCTCCAACAAGCGGGTTGGAGAGCACTATTTTTTACCCTCCTTACAATGATATTTTAGTTTTTTAACTCCCTTACATAATTCAATACTTACAGTTTTTCCCATTTTATGTATAGTTTGTTTTAGATAAACTACACGATTAGAGCAATACATTTTGACTGATTTTTGGGGAGTCGGAAATAAAAGAAACGGGCTAGTTAAATTATGATGACGTCACAAACAAAACATTCTAGCGATTTGTAAATGATAAATTAGTTTGTTTCATTAAGTTTGTGTAAGCAGGCAAGTTAATGTTTGTTCCATCTAACCGCTACCGCGCTTTAAAATCATCAGTAGGTAATTTGAATTGAGGAGTCCATTACGCGAAATGGCCTGATAACCGTCGGTATGTGTGTGTGTTACGTACCTACTCGTGGGAACGGAACACTGAAGCGGAGCTTCGAGTAGCTTATCTTGAAATATCGCCGCTGACAGCACGACCCGCGAACTGCCGCTCTATAGAATTATTGTAGTAGGTATAGGATGATTGGTTTTTGTTTTTTTTATTCTTTGTAAAGTAGGCAAGATGGCCTTCTGTTCGTAAGATTTTTTAGAAAGATGGTGGCAGATGAGCAGTCTGTTCACCTGCCGGCAAGTGGATACTGTCTCCCATTGGCATCCGTGATGCATGTCAACATCAGTCCAGAATGTCGAAAAACTAGTGTCATTGTTTCTTTCAATTTCTGTAATTGTAATACTGATAACTTTTAAGATGATATTTTTTTAATAGATTTATTGTGGATGACATTTTTATTTTGTAATCTGTGTAAGCGGGGGCACTAGTTTTCAAGACAATTTTCTTTAAGTCTTGGCTCACTCATAATTTAAAATTTAAAAAAAATTATTAAATATATACATTTTTCAATTTCAATTACATAGTTTTGATTCCGAGTAATAAAAGTATTTTTCTTGCTTATTATAACTTTCAAACCAGCTCTATAAAGTCCTATGGTATTTCCATATTCGTTACACGCCTCATTTGCTATGCGAATTGATGACATCAGACTTAAATGTCGAATGAGACAATGCAAAATCAAATTATTATTTATGTAATGAGTACTTCTAAAAGGTCTGTTTTAGTCTTCATATAGCGAAATTTTCGGATCTGCCTGTTTGTGAGATCATGTCGTTCAAATAAGACGCACCGAACCATACTTATCAAACGCTTTCCATTTGATAATGATGGATGGATTAGAATTGGATGGGGACGGTATTCTGTGACAAAGAAAGGAATATATCCAGCAATGGGCGAATATAGGCTGAGAGGGATAGCCACTAGAAACTACACAACTAAATATTACACCTTTTAGTTCGGAGCACAAAACAAGTAGTGTAGATACGAGTATGATTCGATACTCAAAATATTTATTTGTTGAGTTACTATGCTTTGCTCTTAATTTGGCAGCATTAAACAAACATTGACAAGATAATTTATAAGTCACTGATATCACGTAAATCACGTACGTATAAAACATGATAACATGATAAATTCCAAATAAATGATTTGAATTTGATAACACGGCAAAATTAAAAATAAAAGCTTAACAATTATTTATCGCGACCGTATATTTTATAGTATTTGTCCAAAAGTCTAACTAAATCCGAACGGCACTACTGCAAAGGCTAGTTGTCCATAAATCAAGCCGACACATGTGAAGTATGCTCGTCGCACAGACTTTATTAAACAAATTGTGGATTCGCAGCGCTTTCAAATCTCGTATCGAATGCTGTAAGCGCTGTTTGGACTACGTTGGAAGTGAGCCAGCTGTTTTAATCTTAAATAATCTTAATGGATACCACATTTATTTAGCGACCGCACAAACTCGAGAAAGATTTGATTGTCTATCATTAAACTATTATAATTCTTTCGAAACTTCCTTATTTTTAAGAATTTTTAAATTGTATCGAACCCTATAGCCAGATTGCTGCTTCAATCTTAATGGGTACCACATTTATTAGGCGACTGTACAAACTGGAGAAAAATTTGATTAAGTGCTATCATTAAACGTTTATGACGAAGAAGCTTCTACGTTTGGCGTGAATATAACAACGTGGTTACGATTTGCTCTTAAAGTACCAATCTTTTTTTTTTGTATTTAAAAGATTTTATCGTACAAAAGGCGAGCTTAATGCCTTAAGACATTCTCTACCAGGTAACCTTTGCGTTGAACCGAAAGATACATTGAGAGGTGCCATGAGAAGTATAAATATATAACTCAAACGGACAAATAGGATAAATAATTATATGGTTTTTTAAAACATCCTCCACTCAGGAAGTACCTACGTAACATGTCCATACATCGTAAGGTGATGACGTTGCACATTTCGTGTGAATCTACTGACATTACGTGGTACCACATCGATATTATTTATTCTATAGTAGGTGTCGGAGTTCATTAGCATTGAATAAATAATTCTCAATTTGTAATTGGCTATCGTATTGTATACTTAACACGGTCTCATCTCGCACAAACGACAATCCTATCAATCTGTTCCATCTACGAAACTTATCAAAACTGTTTATTAGATAGAAGAGCACGGCATACCAGCAGAGAAAGAGTCATTGTTTCGTTTGGCGAGTGCGAGAGTAAAAGGGACTTTCATTCCTCGCGTTCCTCTATTTTTTCCCTTTCCATTCTATATTACACTCTTTAAGAGTTATGCCCTTCAAATCTTACTATCCTCCCCATACCTTCTTCCAAGTCCTGCATTCTAAGACTGGCAGCGTGATTTACAGCTGAGGATATTAATAGACAATTATTTGCCTTTGTTTATTTGCCACCTGTTTTCTATTATAAAAAGAGTTTACTGCTTTCTAGAAAAATATATAAAAAGTCAAATTGACATCGAACAAGACGATGATATCGCATGAATCGGCCTGAACGAAACACACAGATGTTGAGGTAATGAAGAAAGTGTAGAGTCGTATCCGCATTGGCAGACGCGCAAAGCCACAAAATTAAATATCGTGTCTGAAAATGATTTCGCTGTAACTGTCTTGATTTATTTAAACAGTTGTTATTGATATTTTTTTGTAATCGCCGCTATGTAATTGAGTAACAATTTAGCGGATATTAGTCTATATTCCGATCCAATCCAATTTGCCCAAAATGTAAACATACATGGCAGCCTCAGGTTCTTTAATTTAAGGTCAGTTACCCCAGGCCGCATTTTGGATAAATTCAACTGGAACTGGCTATGCTTAACATCAGATGGTTGTGCCGATTGCCAGTCTATCCTTTATTACAAGTATGGATAACAAGTAATTTCATGCTATGTAGTAATTTTAAATACTTTTGCAATCATAGCAAAGATTACATCTGATGCAATCAATAAAACAATACAATCACGTAGCAATCCGGTGATACAAACGTAATATGAATAAAGATTTTATCAGTAAGTACCTACTAGGAAGTGAATCAATATGTTTCGCCTTACGACTACCCGTAGTTTGTAGTGACAAATAAATAAGTGTAGTTGGAGTGGAATTTACATTTTGATTGGAAATTCTGCGTATTCGGACGACTCGATTGTGTTTGCGCGATGGGTCGGGGAAAAAGTTGAATCGCTAAGGGACGGAAATGTAATTGTGGAAGCGAGAAGGGCGGCTACTCGTGTATTTGATTACACATCGGCTTGTTATTTGATTCATTTGTGTTCCTAACACTTAAAGGTTTTTTTTTTATTATAATAATATATTGTAAATAACATATTTTTCTGTAAAACATGTTTTATGCACATACGAGGATTTTCATTCCTAACGACGATATGTATGTAAGTACTATAATCATATAAATATCAAACTAAAGAAAGTTAGTTTGTTACTCAGTAAATAAATATAAGATTATTATGCCTCTTAATATTTCTGTGATTCAACTATGAAAATAACCCTAACTAATATTCTAAATGCGAAAGTTGGTTTGTTACGTAATAAATTGGCAAAAATCAACGAATCACTTCCAAATTTCAAACACGTTCAACATTTCTAGTCATGAGACGAATCAACGCATAGGATTGTTTTTAATCCTAATTTTTAGTATTTTAGTATATGTACTGCCGAAGCAAGTACCTTCCACATTCCGTAATTCCACATAATTCCACACGAGCAAAGCCGTGGGCATCATTATGGGGTTACAAATTGTTCATCAAATGTTTAAATGTGGGGTTAGGTTTAGGTGCTCTGATGACAATAAAGCCATAAGAGTCCCGTCGATTTTGTATTGACAATAGTTGACATTGTTAGTAATCAAAAATAGTTTCTTTTGTTGATCATGATCTGCTGTCCGTTTAGTTTAATTTTGCTTCTCATTTAAATACAAGTCCTTTAAAAGTACATTCAGTGTTCATAGGCGAGCCTTATAGGCCGCTATTACTCGCCCATATATAATCGGTTTTACTAACGTAAAAGTGGAATGGTAACAAAACATATTAAGCAAACTAGTCGCGGAATCGAAAGCTGCAAGGTCGTCTACGGCTACCAGTCGGGGCGGTCCTGACCACAGAGAATAAGTGCAGGTAGAATGGGTGTGACGTTAGTTTAATTCGCGACCACGCGTGCCAAGTTTATCCATTACCGCCCTGTTAACGTCAATACTAATCGAATACCCGATAATTTTCGATGAGATACTTATTAAACATACCATTCCATCAGTCTGTAATCTCTTTGATGCTGGGTATACACGATACACGGTCTTTTGTTCTCTCTACCTATTAAACATCTTGCGTTAATTTTCTTGCCTTCTAGCTTCACTACCGCGACTTCAAATTGAATTATTTGGAGTTGCGTATCTCAGTGAATGGTAAGTAGGTATATATGAGGGCCTTACCTATAAAATTAACCATTTGTTCATAGTGGCCATTTTGAACTTAGATTTGTTGCATTTGCCTTGCAATTCGAAATTCAAATTAATTTCAATTTAAAACTATAACATTCTTTTTCAAAATCAGCTATTCATTTGTTTTTCCATTGCTTACACTTTTTGCTTAGATATCGTTGTGTTTGCTATAGGTTAGTTATAGTTAGATAGATAAAAGTATAACTAATGTTAATATGTAGTTAAAAATTCGCGTTATCTTCGAATATGAGTTCCGTCGTGGCATCAACGCAGCACAGACGGCACGCAATATCAACGATTTCTAACGGACCAAACACCGCCAACGAACGCACGGTACGTTTTTGGATTGATCGTTTCCGTTCTGGAAATTCAACCTCAAGAAAAAGCTTCGTGGACGGCCGGAGACTAAAGTCAATAATGACGAATTAAAAGTAATACTGGAAGAGGATTCATCTCAAACCACGTCTGTGGTCTGTGTGGTGGCTTGCTAGGCCGCTAATGGTTGGGTTGCTTAGAAAATAGCAATTTTTGTAAATAAATGATCGTAATTTTTCAAAAAAAAAAGACTACTCGAACTTATTATGCCACCTGAGCGAAGCCATGGCGGGTCACTAGCTAGCATTTCAAGTTCGGCGGAAAATGGTTAAAGTAACGAAATGGTTAAAAAAAACTCCCTCTTTAGTTTATAGCGTAAAAATCACGCGCAGTAAGTACGTGCCATATAACCATTCTAAATAATCCATAGTCTGTGGTCCGGCCGGTCGCCGCTACCAGTTTGACGACGACCGAGCTCTGCGTACGGCGTGATGCCAGCAGCTGCGATTGTTATGCGCTGCGATTAATTGAACTCCGCTTTTTAACTCTATACCTGTCAACGTCATTGTGCTTAATATGGTTGCATTGTTTTGGCCCCTTGCTCTAACAAGTTTCAATGAGTTCACCACGAAGAAAGCAATGTATGGATTTACCTGTACCTGATATTTAAAAGCTGCTAGATCCAGCCCAGCAGCTGGATTAGAATTCCTTGGAAAACTCAGTATTGACATCACCACCCATATTGTCATCTATTTATCGGGCTCCGAATGTCCATCTTACGTACGTTTCCCAGTACGTGATCTCCATTCAAACATCTCTTCTTCAAACAATACTATTACCACTTGAGATTGCTATTTATTCCCCTGTCCTATGTCGGTTATTTTGGTTCTTTGGCAATTCGCCTCGTTTTTTATTCTATCATCAAAGAAACTTGTGACCATCCTAGTCTATAGCTAGCTATGTTCTGCCCTTCTTATAAAAAAAGGCAAAACTGCATTTTGATGAATTTTAAGATAAAAAAATATAGAATTTTATTTAATTTAAAATTAAACTAGAAACTTAGTTTTGGATAAAGCAAAAAGTGTAAACTTTGTTTCTTCTCTTTGTTTATTTTTAATTTCCGAATGTAATGCCACTTAGGCTTGCGTTAAAAATGTCTTTTTTTCTTTATTCATACATGGCAACGGCGCAATCAGCACATTCTGTCAGTGTCAAGTTTTCTTCGCAATTAACAATATTAAAGTCCAAAACGTACCCTGTCAATGTCCAATCCCGTCGAAGTAAGTCAGGAGTCACCCAGTAAAGTGATAGTAGGTTTACTGAGGACAGAAGACTATGCTTTTGTTTGATTATGACTATTAAACCACAAAACGCACAAATACACATTTTTTTATAACAAATCAAACAAAAACTCAAGCTGACTTTGACTTCTCGAGTTCTCGTCAAAAAGTCCGTTAAAAATGTTAGTAATGCCTTTTCCTTAGGAGGGCAGTATAGCCATAGCTATGTCCAGTCCATGTCAGTAATGTCATTCGTAACACGCCAGGTGCAATTGCTGTTCAGTTTGATAAAATAGCGATAGCACTTTAGAGTGTACCGTACCACCTGTGACAGATGGCCTATTTAGCATTAAAGCTAATGATAGAACTCGCTGTAAGCAAGAAAGTCCAGTCGGATATGCTAATATGCTAATTTGTTTTTTTTTCAACGTTAATGTTTTTTCATAAAAAATACTTTATGAATGCAGACTTATTTAATTGGATTAAATAAGTTACTAAGTTTAAGTTAATAATGGACATTAAATAATAGAGCAGATGGTACTAAAACTAAATAAATAAATCGTGAGCCATACGATGAATTGAAGCACGTGCAATGCGTACTAAGTGGCGACTCCATAGTTTATTACTTTAATATTTATGTATGATAACCAGTTCACATATTACAGGATTATCAACATAGGTTGTATTGTATTGCATTCATTTTAATAACTTTTATTTGAGGTTCGTTGGTGGCTTACAGCTAATTTGTATTCTTACGTGACTCAGTTTGTATTGTGATAACTTTATTACAAAGTAATATTTTATTTTTGTGTTATTTCTTGTTACATGGATGAATTTACTAAATAGAATAAGTTTCGATATCTGCCTATACATCATCCCACTGTAAAACACAGGCCTCTCCAGTAAATCACTAGGAAATATCGAAATTTCTAGGACAAGTGGATCGGTAGATATATTTGCTCCAGATTTTTTTTAATTTCATAAACACGCGGGTTTCCTCACGGTGATTGCCTTCACCGCCGAGATTGCGATATTTAAAAAAAACCTTTTTAAGTAGAAACTCAGTGTTACTCTACTCTCATTTACGAGTGACAATCGAGTATTACCGCTCTTGAATAAGTTTAGTGAGAGTATATAAATTTATAATGTAACAGAGTTTCTATTGCCAGTAAAAACTGTGGTTTCCTCTAGAAGGCTAGATTAGGTGCATGTTAAGAAAGTGGCTTAAGTCCTGTTTTTGTTCGCATTCACGTACAAATATCAGAAAGTGTTGTCTGAACGCGAACCCTTCTCTTTGTAATTGCACATTAAATGTGTCTTAGTTGAACTTCAATGGCGATATTTCGAATTGATTCTGAAATCAATCATTGTAATTAATACAGGTGTAACAAATACCCACATTTTTATGTTAGAAATGAATTTATAGCGTAAGTAACTAAACGTCTTTGATGTGCAATGCATCCAGCCCTTTTAGTGTTCGCTGCTGGACATGGGCCTTCTCAACCACATTGTTTTGTGCATGGTGGATGTATGGCCTTAAAATGCCACGCTGGCCAAACGGGTTGGCGAGGCGAGTCCACTCTTTTAGTGGTGTAGTTCCTTCACAGCTTCTGTCATAATATTGACTATTGGACGATACGGAAATGAAGCTTTTCGATACAAATTCATAAAACGTTGTTTATTAACTGTTTATGGATTTTTTTTGTATTTTTCTTTTACTTAATAATCATTTTTATAAATCACAAGTACCTACTGTTATAAGACACTAACTAATACCTTACATCTCGTCATTATTATTATTTTCTAGTTACTTAACCAATCACGCGCCCGACCTTTGACCTTTTATTGTTATCTATAACATGGATTTAGGCATAGTTCATACTTCATAACTACTTCCACTACTGGAATAATATTGGAATATTATCGATAATATTGGAAATTACGCTATAATTTGTTTAATTTATAGGTGTAAAACATACGACAGACGTTGCTTATTTTATTAATATAACGACCGAGATTGATAAGGTGACATTTATTTATTTTTTTAATTTATGGATATGTTTACATGTAAAACTAAGCATTGATAAAACAATATGCAAACAAAGAGTTAGATGGACAGACAATTAAAAGACATTTAAAAGATAAAAGTCAACTTTCTTACGTTAAAGTTGTTGGTTGGTGCTTGCAACATACTGTTGTGGGTCAATGGCATACGTTTATTCATATTAACAATTTCCCTAATGATAATAAAAAAATAAAGATTTACCATAATATACCATCTGCCTTTGTTCTCTCCGCTGTCAGGTTGTCTCATCCAGTTATACCATATCACAGTGTTATTTAATTTATACAAAGAATCCCATGAAACAAAACATTTTACGTAGAATTGGTTCCGCCTTTGATCCGTTCAAAACTTTATGTTTGTGAAGCCTCCGAGCGGCAACGAATCGGTACGCACCGCACGAGTAATTACCTCCCGTGTACGATATGAAATTAGCTATGTTCGCGCCATAACTGCGCCCGGTACACGGTACACAGGGAGAATCAGTGGGAAAACTTCCAAAAATACTCTAAATACTGCTTACGCAACTACTGTAACCTTAAAACGAATGTCGATCTGTACAATCTTAATATCGTAGATAATCTCGAAAAAGACCACAGCACGTGAAGTCACATTGAATTGAAATACTTTGACATGGATTTCTATGCTCAACTTGTATTTATGCTTTCGTCTCAAGTAGCTTCATTAATTGTATTGACCAATCACGTGCGGCTTGCTACTAAAAGAAGAAAGGACAATTGAAGATCAAAGGTCATATAACTAGAGAGGTCTATTCAAACATAACAATTTTTTGTTTCTTTCTCTCTCTAATTTGTATGACTCTAATTTCTATTTGTTTCTATGGCCTTACATCTGTCTCTGTGCGTGTTACTTTTACTGTTACATGACGGTTACTGTTACTAATTTTACTGTTACTTTTACTAATTTGACTTACATGGATTTATTACATGACGGTAGTACTGACTTGAGTAATATTTCGGCGTTTGTATGAAGAATTTACACTGATTTTCTCTATACGCTGCCTGAAAGCTCTAGTACCCCGTGTCAGAACACGAGTATGAATTGTACCATGGGCTGTTTAAATATAACAACTAAATTGTTAATTGTGTAAAACTTGGGAAAGCGATGAGACATTGGTAAAGTTAGGCGTTTTGTGTGGTTAGATTTTGTATACTATGGTTGCTTGGTTTTTGATAAAAAGTGAAGAGATTGAAGTGCACCCCTGAAAAGATTCACGTAAAGCAGTCATTAACACGATACTCGTATGAATTATGATGGTCTGACCGACCATTCCACCTAGCTATTCTGGCGTCTTCGTGATGCCAGCAGAAAATTAAACAAAACAGAATAAGAACAGATCAAAGGTCAATTGCTTCCATAGTATTAATCTACACAAGCATTCTGTACATAATTTAACCACTCAGACAATTGACCTTTCACCATTTATTTTTGTTTAATTTTTCACTTCTGGTTACACAACGACGACCTACGGATTATTTTTTTTATTTTAGGAAGCATACAGCAGTTAATATAATTTAAACTGGAAACAAAAATTTATCATATAAGCCAACAATTAACTTCTTTTTATTGCTGTATATAAAGGAGTATCCGATTCTGCACATAATTTAATTACTGTTATAAATTGCTGAATGGTGTTGCGAATGAGAATCGAAATGAATTATGCAACAGAATTAATTAAATGCTACTTATGAAGCAGCTGTTATTTATTGTAATTCATACCCTATTATGTTACACGAAGAAAAATTCTAAAGCTAATTAGATCTTTTTGCAGTGTTCACTATGTTTTTAAACCTGTTTTTCCTAGAGGCCTCCAGGGGGCACTGGTAACATTTAAGGGGGCGATAGTAACCTCAGGTGCAATTGACGGTTGTTGAGGGGAAATAATTTAAGGACAGTAAAAGCTTAAAGGAAGAAAACAAGGAAATCGTAAATCTTTAGCGCAATATACTCGTAGTTACATATTATTTTCTATTACATATTTTCTATTTATGAACATATTAAATACAAATTGTGGGGGGCGTGTAAGAAAACTTTTAGAAGCTATTCAAGTTGCAAACTAGTCATTTTACAACTGCCGTTTTTTTCCAAAATATTGTTATTTTGGAAAAAATTATACAACTTAGCGACTTCTGCATATTTTATGACAGTTTATAAGTAGGATGACTCTACAAAGAATGCCCCGTCAAGCTACACTTCCCGGCCGAAAGTAATACACATCGGCCGTCAGAAAGAGACTATCGGCTTGCTTTGGTTTTGTAGAGCGTTGTCTCTGTCGTGTGCCGTTACACCAGAGACAACGCTCTACAAAACCGAGCTAACCGATCATAGTCGATGTGTATTACTTTCGGTCGGGATGTGTACACACATGTTCATCGCTCATAGTTTCTCGTTCTAGTGGGACCGCAGCCTAATCTTTAACCTTTCATTGTTCTTCAACGCTTGAGTGGTCATTGTGTGACAGACATTTGCTTGGACTAATATTCCAGCTTGGTGAAGAAAAATATCGTGTAGAATCCCAAATGCTCAAGAACAAAAAAAATGTAATATTCACTTGCGTGGAGGATTACTTCCCCTAGTGATTGCTAGGGAGGCGATACCAGTGGGACGATACGGTCGCTTATTATGGTATCGTGCCCAGTAGTGGGACGTTCTAGACTTTATTATGGTAATATTCAATAACATTACCTACTGTCGACGAACATCAAACCTGTTCCTTGGGAAGTCAGAGAAAATTATTTATGTGATAAGCCGATAAGTCACCTTCGCACAAATAAAGAAGTTGAAGATGAGCTCCCGTCTCGTTCAACCACGGCACGTTGTTGCTACACCGCGCTAATGAGAGGCAAGATTCGACCAATATGAAATAAATGGACGGCCTTCACCGTACGTTACTTCACTAAAGAGAATATTCGCTACATTTATGCGTAATGTAACATTGTAGCGATCATAGTACTTGACAGCTTTAGAAATTGTATATGATGGATGTTTTATGATTTGTTTAACAGCTAAAGAAAACAGACCTGTATAAAAAATATCTAAATTCATTACAAAATTCATTACATTTGGCTAGAGAATAGTGGCGTGAAGCTCTTGCTGTCTCTGTTAGTCGTGATTTGTTCTAATGCCATTATAGAAGAATGATGTCATTGTTCCATATTGCAATTCTTTTGACTTTTAAGTTCTTCACCTCAGTCATTTTTGAAATTTTTTTAATTTTGATTTCACTGTTTAATATCTAATATCGCAAATTATTTTATTACATAATTTTTCATATATTTTTATCCATCGTGTGTCGTATTACACTTTACAAGATTACAAATTTTGACAAAAAAGCTTCCGACGACTACAGTTAAAAACCTCTGAAAAGGTTTATTTATTTAACCTTTGAAGGATAAAATAAAAATATGAGCAAATCTTTTTGCCATTCTGCAATACAACCTGTCATGAAAGTTTATCGAATATAATAAAAAAAACAGAAATTATTTGTTTTTCGTTAGATACTGATTTTTCGGACTCGTTCTACATTATTTCAGAAATATCCAGGCTCTTCCATTGATTTTATGTTAGTAATTGAAGTCAAGACGTTGTTTTACTATTGCCCTCCATGGCGTATTGCACCATTCGCAACCATTACCCTTAAACTAGCACCGAGCTAGATTTATGTAGCTACATTTTTATTGAATTGTTTATGCGACCATTCGGGGCGTTCTCTGATACTGATTTATTCAACCATATTTTGATCTAGAAAATTGAATAAGACTAATAAGTAGTTTAGAACTATCTATTCGTGACTGACATTAGAGAGGTGGTAAATTTAAACCCGCACCTGTGCCACTGTTTTGTATTTAAGTACCGATTTTTTCCACTAGCTTTTTGAAATCCGCGTGTCCAAGAATTCTAAAATCCAGTACATATTCACCATTCCGTAATAGACGTGGGTGTAGCTAGAAAGCTCCTCGTGATTGCAAGAAGAGAACTTAATCTACGTTCAATAATAGTCCACTAACATACATCACAGCGGAATTCTCTGCACCGCAACATATCACATAGACACAGAGACTTAGAAAGATGAATGCAAACAAACATTTATTTTTAAAGTTTTCCCCCACCAGGAATCAAACCATGGACTTTTTACACAGAAGACGGCACTACCAACTGGGCTAGTCGGTCGTCAGTGGATCGGTCAGTTAGTCAGCCCTGCAGTGGAACATTTTAATTTGGTATCAAAGTGGCTCCCCTAGGACCACCTGTTAGTACCTGTTAGTACTCCATTACTAAGTGCAGCGTGGAACACCTGACTAGATGGACCAACGATTTAAAAGTTTACGAGTTAATGACTTGAAGACTGGATAAGAAAAGCGGTACAACCACCATCGTTTATGGTGGCGAGTCTTAAGAGAGGCCTATATTCAACAATGGAATAGTCATAACCTGGATAGGTACTCTATCACTGAGCTAATTATCTAATTAAAATTATGCGCGTTTCGCTTTTGAAGTGATATCTCTAAAGAATTACTAGGGCAGAGGAAATGTAAAAGGAAATGATAACAAACAAGTAATTGGATAGATCACTATCACTATAGATTGGATACATCAGTAGCCCATCAGGGCTATTGCGAAATGTATTTACAATCGAAATGTTATTCAAAAAAAAAATTGTTTACCGAAATGATCAAATAATCAGATGGATTATTAGAGAATTGCGTTCGTTAAGAATGTGATTACTAACTTATGTTACCTAACATTGTCTTATTTAGGTAATTGCCTAACCCAACGCAGAGATCATAACCTAATTCATAACATATAAGTTCTATGTATATGTTTATTTGTACTTATAAACGTATGTATATGTAAGGTTGTTGTATGTAAGGTCTGAACGAAAGTTCTACTTCTTTTTATGTAGGTAGTTTTACTTTTTATGTTTTCTTATATTTTTGGCATTTGGGATTGTTTTTTTTTTTATTCGGTCCATTACATTTGTTCACGTCCCAGAATGAAGTCTTTCTCTTTTACAAGTTAAGGAAGTCGTAACTTGTATTATTTAGTCAGCAACAAGGTTCTTATCGAGATTGCATTCGAAATATCCGAAAGGTTGAAACAATAGAAACAATCGATAACAACCTCTCGCAAACGCCCATCACTAATTGGATGGAAATCGATATCTAATTAAATAGACCTTGTGTTTTACAATGTTACACAAATACGTGTAAGTACTATTGAATCAAGAAGTCCTCTTCTTAATTCATTTAGAACTCAATAAAATTATCATATTTTTCAATACGAACAAAATTTCACAAGGAACATAAAAAATTCACTATCTCCTGTATATTTCAGGTTAGAAAATTTACATACTCATGGCTAATTGTTTCTTAGAAATATGTAATAAAAGTAGACTATATATATGGCAAATGGCTGAAAAATATCTGAATAATTATAACAAAGTAAAGCAGTAGCCAACCAAGCGTTCACACGATTGCAAACAATGTTTGCGTTCGTGAGCGAATGAATTTGTATGTAGTACAATGTTATGTTTGCGGTTGGCGCTACCTAACCACCTATTAAATAAGATAATGATGAGCTGCAAAAGGGTTTGTATATTTCTGCGAATGCTTGATTGGCCGATACTGTAGCAGCTTATTATTTATATAATACTGATATTATAAAGCCATTTTTCACCTATATCAGTCAGATTTATACCACATATTTTTCTCTAAAACAGTTTCTAAACTGTGTACTAATTCTCGATGTTGATTTATTTTTTAAGATTCTTGCCTTTTTTACACATATTTTAAATGAGTGTCAAGTAGTATTACTTATATTTTATTGTTTTTCTCGACGTTTTGGCCGATTTACACCATGGTCACTAAATTCTACGGTGGTAATAACCCGAGTGTCGCATCAAATTGACCAACTCTTCGATTACCCATTATTCAAGCGAAAGAAAATGCAGTAAAACAAAATAATTATTCAAACATAACATTCAAACAATATGTTAAAATAAAAATATTTTGAGTTTCATAATAAGCAACTTCATAAGTACAATATATATGCTCTTTATTAAGGTAATGTTTGTTTTTTGCCCTTAAAAAGAACGATGAACTCTTTTTCGTAAAGTCATTTTTATATTTGCAAAAAACCTTCGACACATCCGCTATAAATTGAGGGCTGAAAGGGTCTGTTTTGGCTCAATTATTAGGAGTATTAGTGGCCCGACTTTGCTTAATTCATCAAAACTAAATTACAGGCCATTCAGCCCGCGGGGAAAAATAAAATTGTTTTATCAGTAACCTTTTTTTTCTAAATACATATTTTAAAATCAAACGAGAAGTAATAAATTAATTGATGCAGTGCAAAAATATGATGATACTAGAAAGTAATAGTTTTGTCGCTATGTTGTTGTTGCTTTAGGGTTTTTTGCAATTATTTTATTACACTTTAATGTAAAATTTTTAACATTATATTATTAATTCGTTCACGCACGCAAAATAGTTTCTAATCGTGCGTACGCGTCGATTAATATTTTAGATAAGTACATTTTCCGTGTAGCAAAATGGCGAATGGAATAACCAAAAAACAAATTAAAAAATACATAATTGGCGTCTTTGTTTGAAAGCGAGATCAAGATCATCAATTCAGTGAAATCCTTATTTTATTTTGTTAAACCAACTCGCACAGCTAAATCTGTTACTACGTACAAAAAAGGCGGCGGCGCTTCTTCACCATTCTAAACGTTTTTTTCGGAGCCCATTGTGGACGACTGACATCCTCTAATCTCGAAACAACCCAAAAGTTACTCTAAATATACATTTTAAGATACAAATTATCTTGTCAAAACATAGCCGAAGAGAAATTTAAAGAGAATGAATTCGTGGATTGTCGGAAAGAACAGAGCCAATTGCAAATTTACCTGCTCTGAACTAGCTACGGAGCAAATGGGACGTCAGATACTCGGTGGTCTTACTACCGATAACGAGTTCCAGTGATATATCGGTGTGTCGATAAAATGTGGACAATCAGTTAGTGAAATGTAGTGAAGTAAGGTTTTATCTAATCTGCGTGGGTGATAAAGTGGTGTTCATTTTGTATAACACGCGCTTGTGTTGGTGTGATTAAATGTGTTATGATTATTTGAATTTAAAATTGATTGTAGCCGACTCCGCTAGCGTCTGATCTAAAACTAACGTTCCATTGTCTTATGAGCATTATTTAAGAATAGTATGCCTACTTTTATAATGTTCATAAGATAATGCATATTATAACCTATCCTATGCACACAGTCTACAATATTGTAGAGTGCCTGCTTAATGCATTTCGGTGAAGATAGGTTTAATTTTATTTCCTGTAGACTATTTAGATTTCCACAGGAACAATGGATCTGGATAAAGAGTAAGCATATGCCGTTCTCCTTGGTCTAATATACAAAAAGTCATTACGATCCATTACTACTTTAAAGCGTCAATAAATGACAAACAAACAAACTTTTCAATTATATTGATTGTTCAAGTTACATTTCTTGCCAATTAAATGATTTGATTAGGCAATCATAGTCACAACAATAGCAAGCAATCACAACAAACGAAACCTATTAAGATACAAGTATGAGACGGCAATTAAGTCTGCAGGAGCCATTGTGAAAAATATAGTTTATTAACTAAATGCATATTTTCAGTACTGACATTTTGGTCATTCCATAAATGAAATGAATAAGGTTGTTGACTATTCCCGAAATTAAAAGAATCCAATTAAAGAAAACAAACCTATGTAAATTAAAAATAATTGTTCAATGATAGATTTGCTAGATAAGACTTACGAGAATATTTGAGGTGGGCAAGTATAGCTTTCCCTGTCACTCTTGGATGGCTGTAACACTACAGAAAAGTGACGAACTAACACAGGGGGCCGTCCGTTCTTAACTTGTGTTATGTATAACTTTTAGGACCTTTATCTCATTATTTTTTAAGTTACTTTGGTTTCATTTCACGTATTAATCTGTAACAACTTATGTAATTTACAATATGGCAAAAATAATCAATACGAAACGCGGAGCGCTGCATACGAACGATACGAAACAAGAAAACCAAGAAGTAGCACTATACGAGTAGGTGGACAGATTGTCCATTAAAAAAGTTTTCTTAATTGAAATTACCAAATTTTGTGTGATAAATATTTAAAGTTACTAAACTAAGATAACTAAAATACTCAAAAATACGATACTATATTCAAAATTTGCCACTAGTCGGACAATCCTATCGGGCCAAGAGGGGTTACCGTTATTTTTTTAATTTTGGGAAAGTATTAAGCAAAATATAATGATGTTGTATATAATTTGTTGTCTTTGGGCAGCAATTTTATAATTAATTATTATTATTAGACTAGATTGTAAGAATGGGTATGACTTTAGTTAGACTATTTGTATTATGTATGTACATAATTATATTGATTTCTCTGTTCACAAACAATCCGAAATATTATAAATGTGTCAGTTTTCTTTGTAATATACGAGATATAATTACTGGACATATGTTTCAGTGCAGTGTCTCAGTAAATGACGTCACTGATAGGGCAAAGTAAGTAGAGAAACGAAAATGACTGACCCACCACTATGTGAGACTAAAGCATAAAAGAGAGAAACGACATAAACAATGCATGAATCAAAAATGTTATTGTTTGAACGTAATCAAGCATGACTCAGTTCAATTCTGAACACAATGGAAGTAATATTAGAGGTGTAAACTCAGTTTGTAACCGCGGTGGGGGTGGCAGGATGTGGCGAACAGTGGAACTAGACAAACCACTAAACTGTTTCCCAGAATCAAGTTGTCACTCGACCGGCTACTTGCAACTGTCAGTTACAATGCGATTTGAATAACTTCATCTGTTTAAGTCATATAGGGACATCAGGAAGTTGTTATAGCGGTTATGTACGTTGGAAGTTTAGTCATGAGGATTAGTAGAGCAATTTAGTAGCGCGGATATCATGTCTTTGTTTTATGTGCAAATCGATAAAATGCCGATAGTTACGAAGTGGCGATAGATGGCGCCGCTTCCTTTAAACATATTGAGGTTAGGTTATGTTAGTTCAACTTCTGGGAAAATAGTGCAAAAAATAATTTCCCCTTTCCGAAATACTGTCGTATACATGTAAGGGGTTTTCCAATAGGGACTTGACAACTTTGAATTCAATTTGTGAACGCACCCTTTCACTAATCATCGAACTGTCACTGTCAATTTATTCAGTAAACTTAACATTTTCATCATGGTAAAGTACACGAACGAACGTCTGCAAATTATAAAAATTTACTACAGAAATTCGGAGTCGGTGACCGCTACTTTAAGAGCGTTAACTCCGATTTTCGGTCGGAATTCTCGCCCTAGTAGACAGGCAGTAACAAGTTTAGTGCAAAAATTTGAGTCTACATATTCGTTGTGTGATGTTGCCGTGCCAGTGAGACAACGGGTTGGTCGAATTGTCGAAAATATCGCTGCCGTTGAATCGTCCGTAGCAAATGATCCAAAGCAGTCAATTCCACGGCGTTCTCAAGAGTTGGACATCGCCCAGACCACTTTATGGCGAATTTTGCGTAAGGATTTTGGTTTACACCCATACAAGATCAAGCTGACTCAGGAATTGAAGCCGATGGACCATTTGAAGCGACGTACGTTCTCCGATTGGGCTCTGGAAAAGATGCGCCAAGATGATCAATTTCATCGCAAAATCATCTTCAGTGACGAAGCTCATTTTTGGCTCAATGGGTTCGTCAATAAGCAAAATATGCGTTATTGGTCGGGTGAAAATCTACATGTGCTTCATGAAACACCACTTCATCCACAAAAAATAACTGTTTGGTGCGGTTTGCATGCCGGCGGCGTCATAGGGCCATATTTTTTCGTCGACGATAATGATCGTCACGTTACTGTGAATGGTAATCGTTATCGCGCCATGATTACCGATTATTTTTGGCCCGAATTGGAAGATATGGACTTGGACAACATGTGGTTTCAACAGGACGGTGCCACAAGCCACACAGCACACGTTACAATCGATTTATTGAAGAGTAAGTTTGATGAGCGTGTTATCTCAAGAAATGGACCAGTCGATTGGCCGCCTCGTTCGTGCGATTTAACGCCTCTAGACTTTTTTCTTTGGGGCTACGTCAAGTCATTGGTCTATGCCAACAAGCCGACGACGTTGGAAGAGCTCAGAGCCAACATTGAACGCGAAATAGCAGCCGTTTCGGCCGAAATGTGTGGCCGAGTCATCGAAAATTGGGTCCAACGAATCGACCGCTGCAAACGTGCCCGCGGTGGCCATATGAACGAAGTCGAGTTCCATTCATGAATGTTTTGATTGTACTTCAACCCGATAATAAAGTTTTTGAAATATCTCAAATGGTTTGCATTTTATTTTGAAAAAAAGTTGTCAAGTCCTTATTGGAAAACCCTTTAGATATTATGTTAGGTTCAATGTCTGAAAAACCCATTCTATAAAAAACCGCCCCCAACGCGTTCTCAGATAGAAAACTACTTAAAACGAAATTAGTAAACAACTTTTATGATTATAATATGTGGAGCATATTTTCGCGGCAAATTGAAGAAAGGTCTGTCTTAATTGCGAGACACAAGGCCACACATTTTCTAAGGTTTCAAATGTTCTGGCATTGAATTCCAAAGGCGAAGCTATCAGACAAATTTCAGCGACCTAATTTCTTGGATCATAGTAATGCATTGTGAGCGTTTGAAAAATTCATGGGTACATACATGTACATGTGACATGGGCACGGGTCGTTAATAAAGTGTGAATATCAATAATCATTGTTCTTACTAATGTTATAAATGGAAAAGTTTCTTTGCATGTTACCTAATTACTTTGTAAAAAGTCAACGTATAACACGTATAACAAATATACTCAAAACCGATACCAAAACTGATTGAGATTAATACAAATATTCCACGTCGTTGAGGTAAGAGTATAATAACAATAGTTTTTAGTTACACCGTAAACATACCTTTTTGTTGTCCACCGCTGGACGTGGGCTTCCTCATGCACATTGTCTTGTGCATGAGGGATGTATGACCTTAAAAACGCCACGCTGGGTCCTCGTGTAGTTTCTCAGGGCTTGTGGTAGCCGCTTTGTTATCCCTTAGTCGCCTGTTACCAAACCCGCGGAAACGGATGGGGTGATGCAACTCTAAAGCCGGCCGACATCACACATGTACGTACAGTTGGTAACAACGTAATATATCTAAAATCTAAACCATTCGACTTTACCATCTATGTATATATAAATAAAAAATTAAATGCTGTTCGTTGGTAAGCGCATCACTTGAGAATGGTGGGATCGATTTGGCTTTTTTTTTAAATGTTCGTAATAGTCCAAATAAGGTTTTTAGGGAAAGAAAAATCTGAAAAGTTGCCCGGAAAACTCTGGAAAAACGAAGTGCTTTTTTCTACGGGATTTTTTATGAACTAACTTATTGAAATTATTGTATTATTGTAATTTGGACAGGATAAGTCCGTCGGGTCAGCTAGTCTTATATAAAAAAAGCTGGCTATAGATTGACCTGCCGCCGACCGCACATGCATTTTAAATAGTCACTAACCACTAACAGTGGTAATAATGATAACATTCATGATAACGCGATAAACATTGTTATGATAAGAAGCGATAATGGGATGGCGCAGTAAAAGGTGGTTACGTACCGAGAGTGATGACCTACAGGACCTTGACGAGCAGTTCGCCAGGCTATGGTAAGTGAGACTTTGTTTATTTATTTATATATTTATGGTACACCCAACAGTATATATGATAATCCTATAGAGCTTAGAGCTTACTTATTACATTACAATAGACTATATTAAATAGTAACATGTCGCTTTAAAAAAAGTTATTTTAGTCATATCGATGATTTGGATAGTACTAAAATATTTCAAGGTGCAAATTAATTAATGTTTAATGTAATAATGGAAATTAATGTATATAACTTTTAGGTGTGCAAAGAAGTCAGTTTTTTTTTATAGACTAGTGGGCGGACGAGCAAGCAAGCGGTCCCACGTGATGGTAAGTGTTACCGCCGCCCATGGACACCTGCAACACCAGAGGGTATGCGGGCGCGCCGTCGACCTTGCCAAAATCCTATCCACAGCACTCTTGAAGAACCCCATTTCGTAGCTTAATGGAAAGACCTCTTGAGGCAGTTCGTTCTACAGCCTACGGGTTCGCGGTATAAAATATTTAATTTTTGGACCGAACAGTGGCGCGATTTTGGCGCGACACCATATTGGAATACATACATACATACATACGCGAATACATACATATTGGATATATGTATGTGTAAATACACGTTTTGTTTAGTAATAATGCCCAATTTACATAGAGTAAGCTCGAATGCAAGTTGAAAAGGTGTTCAAAAGTATAACTACAGTATTAAAATAAAAGAAAGAAATGCCTTTATACAGCCATGATTACAACGCTTCACTATTCTGCAATTGTATACGAAACCCAAGTTTATAGTAACTTAGTGTGGTTTACTTTTATTGCCGCTTAGTCCAGAATATAATGGAATAAGGAACACTTATTGCATTATACTTCCTTACATTACATGCCCATACAGGGACATGATAAGGTGGGATATTAAGGGGCTATGGCATATCTCACGCACTAATGAAACATGTATGCACATAGGGGGAATAGGATAGGGAGAGAAATTTAGCACGTTTTACGTTAGTCTTCTGAGTGCGGGGTAATTTCACTAGGGGAGTGCCCCCAGCGGCCGTGGGATTGCAACGTGCGCTTCCCGTCCATTTCAAAGTAACTATTCTAAAGTAATTCCAAAGTAACTAACCATTTCCCAAGTAAATGATTACAGAATACCATATTTACTTAATATTATGACAAATTTTTGACAGTTTGAAACGGTAATTATGAAAAATAGTAATTCTATTGAAATTAAAACAAATCTGATTAAATCAGAACACAAAGTCAAACCAAAAATAAACTTCAAGTGTCGAAAATGTTTTTATATGTAAAGAACTTTAATTAATTACATTATATACGGGTAGTGTTATTCCAAGAAATATTCAACAACTTGCGAATTTAATATGACTATAAAAGAAAATTGACAGTTAAGAAATGAAATCGGATGAAAAATGAGTTTTCAGTATATTTCAGTGAAGTGGGCGGGCTTCCGACGTAGTTCGTTATTTATACCGCGCCTCCTTGGATATCATCACCCCTACCTTTGACATACATAGGTCACACTGAAAATTTCCGGAACTGGCCACTTACATAAACAATATTTAAAAAGTAATTACACTATTTAAAAATGGAACTCTTTGGCAGTAGAATAAAGTTTGTTTCATCTAACAGCCATTTCATTTTTCATTGTGGCATCATTTTAAAAATTTGCGTGTTTGCATTACGATGGATTTAAGTCGTGAAAATTTTCGCTGTATGATCTTCTACGATTTTAAGTGTAATTTGACAGCTCAGCAGAACCTCGCTCGGCTTCAAACTGCTTTTGGCAATGAAGCACCAAGCAACACGACATTTATAGCTGGTTTGCGGTCGTGTCTATCTCAGTGACGAATTTCGTGAAGGTCTCCCGTCCACCGCTCTCAACAACAAAAACATCGATGCTGTGTGCCGTATTATTGAAACAGACAGGCATGTGACTTACCATGAGATTCGGGCATCCATAGGCATAGGCAATGAGTCAGGATACAATCAATCTTACACATTTGGCCGTGCAAAAGCTGTGCTCGTCGTGGATCCCATATAATTTGACTGACGCTCAAAAAACGGAACGCGCCACTTGGTGTAATGCCACGCTTACCAGATTCAACGAAGGGGCGTCAAATTTGATGTTGAGCACAGTAATACATGACGCAACATGGATTTACACCTACGACCCCGAAACAAAGCAGTAATCGACCATTTGGCACTTTCAAGATGAGCGGAACCCCACCAAAATGGCGCGCGTGCAAAGTACCGCAAAGCAGATAATCGCTTCTTTTTTTTTTAGAAAAACTGCACACGTGGCTACTGTTGATATACGGATGCTGAATCCTGATTGATTCCTTATCATTTCCTTACCGGAAGTTATTGACGAACTCCGTAAAAACATAACGCCGCATAATCTTGCACCATGACAATGCCAGCTCTCACACGGCCAAACAGACAACCGACTTTTTGAGTGTGAAAAACGTAGAACGCATGAGCTATCCTCCATACAGTTCCGACTTGGCGGCACCTTGTAACTTCTTCTTGTTTTCAAAAATTAAAGAACCAATTATGCGGTCAACGATTATCATCGTCAGAAGAGGCTGTCGAAGAGTATGAAAAACATGTTTACGAGGTCCCCACGGAGGAGTGGAATAAATGTTATGGAAATTGGTTTATTCGTATGAAAAGATGGGGAATATTTTGAGAAACAATAAATTGATTTTTGCCTGTTCATTGTATTTTTTTCTTATTCATTCCGGAAACTTTCAGTGTGGCCCTCGTATAGATATAGTAAATACAGTTCGCATATAAAATATAATAGGTATTGTATATTTTGTTTGATTATAAAACAATATTGTCAATACATTGGACTGCGTTATAAAATTTTTGGTGAAAAGTAATACTGCTTTCTTAGACAGTTTAATTCATTTTTCCATATGTTTTTACTTGACAGAACCTTGATTGAACCTTGTTCAATTAAAATTAGATTCACATTAAAGTAGATCGTTTCAAAGTAGTCGCACAATACATAAAGTTAGAACAACCTTTGAAGGAATATTACGATTGGGCGCGCTTCGGTCATTGTACTTCTCTCTAGATATTCGTAAAAGCCTCCAATTTTCGTTTCACTTTTATGTATTCATTTTAATATTGGTTTCTATACCTGAATTCAGAAGTCCTCAGATTCCTATGCCTTATTCATGACACAATTGAAATCTTAATAACAATCTTTTATAAAGAGCCCGAGTTAAAACCTTTACATGATTACTGAGGCATTTTACAAAAAGGTCCATTGAGGTGGAATACAGGCATATTATTATAATGTTCACGACCTAATTCACTTGTTTGAAATTAGATCTTTAAACAAATAGGTCGCCTTTGATTTTCGTGTAATATTATTTATGGTATTTAGGTGATTATATAAAGAAAACTATTTTGCCAGTATTATCATAATTTTTATTTTGTTTTTATTTTGAGAGGCTTTTATTTTGTTGCGGTAATTTCCAATCTTCTTACAATAAGAGGATATTTTTTTTATAAAAAGCAGTTTATAGAAATATTGAAAGACCTTATTATACGTAAATGCAAATAGCTTCTATACTATTCCTGACACATAGGTTAGTTTTTATTGATTGTTCGAGGCAATCTCAGAAACTTTTGTTTCCATTTTGATGAAATCTTCACCAATTCGTTAATTTTCAGTATATATTTTTATATACTTTACTTCATATATTTTTACATTTGTCACCTCGCTACAGTGAAATCAGCGAGACGAGCTTTGAATTTGTATGAGTGAGTGCCGAATTGTCCAATCTGATTGTCGAAATGGATCCCACTGAACACTATCGGTGTGCACTCACTTAAACGCAAAGCCATGTCTTGTTGATTTCCCTGTACCTGGCTTATCGTCCTTCGCCAAGGTTGTCTAGTGGAGACCACTCTCAGCGTATGTACTCTTACATATTATAAAATGTTTAAATTCTCATACATGTTCTGCTTTGCAATAAAAAGCCGTTCATTTATTTAATTAAATAATTATTCATTCATTATCTCAATTCCATACAAACTAATTCCGAGCGGTCACTAAGTTCGTAATAAATTCAAATCCAACATCAGCATTTCGAAAATCAGATCTTTAACTTCAAACTGTTACTTTCATAATGTTAATGTGATTATTTGTTTGTTACAGGCCACACAAAATGATGCTGGAGTCGAGCCGGTAAGATCCACTGTAATTCAATAATGAACTTGTATCACAGCCCCCTGAGGTGTTCCCACGCTTGGACATGGGGTGTATTACGGTGAAATAGGCGACTGTAATTTGTAGGTGATTTATAGGATTTGATATGTCAATCCATCATGAAATCGCTTATATAACTGTATGTTTGTATGGGTTTTGTAATTTATGATTTAACAATTGTGTTTTGTATTATACAAATGATATGTATTTATCGCCGTAAGATTTTTTTGTAGCAGCCATAAGAATCGTGTATTGTTTAATGTAGTTATAGTGTATAGGTATATTTAGTGTAGGTAATTATAGATACGAGATTACGCAAAATACACAGAAAATAGTCAGTTAATCGTTACTTATCTACATTACATCTCTCGTTACCAGAGGTCGAAATTAGGTAGTTATGATTTTGGTACTTGTGACAAAATTATATTAATATGGATACACCCCGGGATTCCCGGAATTCTGAATCTGGTTGTTAATGATGTAGTATCTACTTGCAACTATGTCTATATTATTGTGTGTATCGGATTATCGAAAATAGATACATTTTTTATACCCACATTATTACGAGGCTTATACTTTGTTATGAGGATATCAGAAAATCTCAAATAGGTTTAAAAAAAAATTGTTACAAGAATCTCAGTTACATAGCAAAATAAACTTAGGTGCATAGCACAAATTGATTAAAATGTCACCCGAGAATATGATTCCCGTAAAAGGGGAAGATCCATATTAATCGTTTTTACCGCAAGTACCAAAATCACACTACCTAACCCCGACCTCTGCTAACTCATAATTAAACTTAATACAATCGATAATCTTAATGTGTGTTAAAAAATTCTTTGAAGTTATTTTTACCTCCTTTCATTTGAAAAATTCGTTCGCAAATTAACGTTTTCATTTCTCGATCTTTCAAGAATCTAATTTTCGCCAACTAATAACTCATTTAACTTACAACTTAAATTGGGCATACTACGGAACGACATGAAATTGTGTAATTGAACCGAAAAGCGGCGGATTTGTCTCTTTTTCACTTGAAATACTGTTTAAGTCGAAAGAAGAAAAATTAACTAAAAAAACGAATAAGGTGAAGTCCTTCACTTACGTGAGCCTGAACTTAGGGAGTGGAATCACATCAGTGATGAGTCACTGATGACTGAGGTCACACATTTCTGCAGTCACAATATTTAATTGTTGACCAACTATCCTTTACTCTTAATTTGACAGTATCATCGACAATATATCAGGTTACAGTCGTACGTATCAAACATGACAGTATTATAACACGACAAAATTAAAAATAAAGGATAGTGGCTCCACAAATATTTCTCGCGACCGTACCGTACGACAAGTAACTGGAATCGGAATGTATTTATTGTAATCGGCAACAATTATTTATATTTTATATTTATTGTATATTTACGAGTACATATATACAGTTGCTACCTATATCAGGCGTACATTATTTACATAGTGTTAATATCATAAGAACAAATAAAATACAATAATGTCATATAATATATTAATGTCACTATATCTAATCTAATGTCATTATTTTTTATAAAAAACGTGTCGTGTCAAAAACTTTAAGTTATAAGATGTACGTTCTATTAGCCATTTCTTTAATGTGTTATAGTGTATAGATATAAACTATAGACGTGTCTTATTGTATATAGGTAGAAATCAGTAGAATCAGGGGGTAAAAAACCCCCTTTGTCGTAGCACCTCGCTTTCAGAGCATGCCTCTTAAGATCTCGGAGAGTATCGGGATCCTTGGTGTCGACATTTCCAGCAAAGTCGAATTTAAGGGGTCATCTGGAAAATAAGACCAAAATGGCTTCCAAAAAGCTCGGTGTGCTGAACAGAGCGAAGCGGTACTTCACCCCTGGGCATCTCCTTATGCTTTACAAAGCTCAAGTGAGGCCCCATGTGGAGTATTGCTCCCATCTCTGGGCCGGCGCACCGAAATACCAACTGGACCCATTTGACTCCATCCAACGACGTGTTGTTCGTATTGTCGACGATCCCACTCTCACGGGCGGTTTAGAATCCCTCAGCAGTCGGAGAGACGTTGCTTCTCTCTGTGTGTTCTACCGCCTGTACAATGGGGAATGCTCTGAAGAATTGTTCAATATAATTCCCACCTCGGGTTTCTATAACCGCACCTCCCGTCACAGAAGTGCGGTCCATCCGCATTTCCTCGATACGGAGGTGTCGCGCACTGTCCGGTCCAAAAATTACTTTATACCGCGAACCCGTAGGCTGTGGAACGAACTGCCTCAAGAGGTCTTTCCATTAAGCTACGATATGGGGTTCTTCAAGAGAGCTGTGAATAGGATTTTGCAAGGTCGGCGGCGCGCCCGCATATCCCCTGGTGTTGCAGGTGTCCATGGGCGGCGGTAACACTTACCATCACGTGGGACCGCCTGCTCGTCCGCCCACTAGTCTATAAAAAAAAAAAAGAATCAGTATTATGTTGGTTATTTAAAAAACAAATTAATACTTTATTCTTTAGTATAAAAGCCATATTGACAATGATTATGTCAACATGCCTGTCTTCAGCCGTTAAAGCCATCAATTTTAGGTAGCCTCTCTATGCTCCATGTAATTACTACTGACTTAGTTAAAGCACTTCGAGTTTTATGACCGTGACCTCGGATATTAACACAAAATAAAAATATTAACAGTAGGGGAACTTCGGACTCTTTACAAGAGAACTCCCGTTTACATGGAGCCGGTACAGATTTTGTTTAAAAACATCATAAATAAAAAAAAAAACACTATGTTCATCGTAGTAAAAAATGAAATAATTGGCAAGCCTCACCTTGAACTAGTTATTTACCCTTATTAATTTTATAAATACTACTGGATATAGGCCTCTCCCAAGGCTCGCCACCACACAAGATCCTCAGTTTTTTTCATCCAGCTTCTACTGGTGAACATCTTCAAGCCGTCGGTCAACCAGCAGGACACACTGCGCTTCCCGGTACATGGTCTCAATTCAAAAACTCGTCTACCCCATCGATTGCAGGTCCTTCTTCAAATATCACCTGCTATGTTGGAGTCATGCGTTCCTTGGCGAATCTTCGTTTTGGATCTTATCTCGCAAAGAAGCTTCGAATATCGCTGAGCGACTTTGATCTTAAGTTGAATTTAGGGGTCATCTGGAAAATAAAGTCAGACATCATTTTAAACCGCGAACCCGTAGCCTCTGGAACGAACTGCCTCAAGGGTTCTTTCCATTACGCTACCATATGAGGTTCTTAAAGAAAGCTATGAATAGGATTTTGCAAGGTTGGCGGTGCACCCACATACCCTGTGGTGTTGAAGGTGTCCATGGGCGGCGGTAACACACCATCGCGTGAGACCGCTTGCTCGTCCGCCTACTTCCCCTACCGTCAGAGTCTACGTACAACAAATACATGATACATCATCATCGCCCATAAATAGTAACAATTATTTTAGTTAATACAGATTATAACATATTTAAATAGAATGAGTTCTTTAGCACCCTTAGTTGAAGAACCTCGATGTTACAAATGTCTACCAGGTAATTAACTATGTACAATGTACATATCTCATTCTATAACATTATGTCGTTGTATAATATTTATACAGTAACACTACAAGTGCCTTTCTTCCTTCTATGTAGCGTTGCGTCCGAGCGCGTAACTCGCGTTTTGCATATTTGTGTCAATAGGTTGTCCTTCAAAAATACGCATAAATCTATGATCCCAATTACTTGACTTTCATGGCTTTCAAGTACGATAATTCTAATTATTTTTTGACAAGTTCCTAATTACTGTCTTGTAACAGTGCTTGTAACTTCTAGCATGTTTTTAGTTTTTGGAAAGAGAAAGTCTTCAATTAGGTAAATGAGAAGTGTTTTATGTACCGAGAGGCTTCATTACTTCAACCTTTTGTCGTCAGTTTTATATCAGTACATGAAGAAACCTTTACGTTTTTAATTCAGTTGTATGGGCCAAGGATACCGATTTATTTTAACGCATGAAAGTTTGAGTAGGTTCTTTACTTAATCTGTCCTAATAAAAAAGTCAGTGAGTTATGGACCACATTGGAGAAACTCTCAAAGGCTCCGTACCGTTTCTCGTCTACATTGTCTATTAGTTCAGGTACAAACAGCTCGTGTGCGGAGTTTGTAATTAGTTTCGCCTATAGTCCGCTTGTTACGCCAATTACGTGAAAGTCATTCGCGTTCTATTTTCCAATTTGCTTAATAACATACGCCTGATGATGCCATTGTTTTGATGTTTCCAATGTTTTAATGGGATAATCGTTGGTTATAGACGAGACCTGGAGCCCTTCGGTCAGATTGACTATTTAAAGAAATTACTTTAACTCTGGCATTGGCTGGTTGAGAAGAGCAGCAGAAGATTGTGTGTGATAGCAATTCCTGTAGTACGTTTAATTTTTTCGCGTGATTTTGAGCCTATCTTCTTGTTTGTTATACTCGTAGACACGTGTATAGGGTAACTCGCATAATTAGTAATGATCAAATGGAATTTTAAATATAGTTCATTCAATTAATTACACATTTCTAATGAATACGATGACACTGATCGGAAACGTAATTGATCGTCTATTGATTCGCATTTGTAATTGATATTCGCATTTGTATTCGTATACGCGACTATTCGTGAATTTTCCAATATTCACATTTGTATTCGCAAAAAATAATGCGGATGTATTGTGAACATGTTTGCAACAAAGTTAAATTAGAAGAGTTTGAATTTAAATTATAGGTAATAAATTGTCGATAATTTAAGTCGTAATGTAAATATGTGCATGCGTGCATAATTGTCAATTTTTAACTATAGACAAACTCTGCCAGATCAGAAAGTCGATATTCACATTCATATTCGCGAATATTGGTAATGGATATTCGCATTCGCGAATACTTAAAAATCGACATTCGTTGCATCACTGGTAATTACTGAATTTATTAATTTTTGATCATAGATTTTATCAAGTTTTATAGTAATTTTAAATATAGTAATTATAGTAAGTTTGTGCTGACTTTGTGCTGTTTTAAAAACCTCAGTACACATCTTCATTAATGGTTGTGCTAGATCTCAAGAAGCTGAAGTTGTGTTTGATTGGTTGTCTCCAGGGTTTAACCAATGCGACGAACGTTTACGATTATTATACAGGATCCACTTCTCATCACAAGTGACAAGCGTGTTTGCAGCTGACTTTCATTAAGCTCATACGGTACCTACTTTCCGAGATTCTTCACTTTCCCGATTTTACGCACATGAATCAATATCGTTTTGTCACTTACGCCGAAGGCTGCTGCGAACTCAGTCGTGGTTTGAGATGAATCCGCTTCCAATTCGTCACTATCAACTTTAGTCTCCGGTTGTCCACAGGGCTTGTTCTTGAGGTCGAAATTTTCAGAACGGAAACGATTAAACCAAAAACGCACCGTGCGCGAGCGTTCATTTGTGGTGTTTGGTCCGTACACATCGTTGATATTGCGTGCCGTCTCTGTGTGCTGCGGTGCTGTCACCCATATGAAAAAATAACGCGAATTTTTAACTTTTCCATTGTGCAAACACAACCATATCTAAACACAAAGTCGTTTGACGGAATTACAAATGAACAACTGATTTTGAAAAAGAATGTCATAACATTAAATTGAAATTAATTTGAATTTGGAATTCCAAGCTAAACGCAAGATAACTAAGTTCAAAGTGGCCACTATGATTTTTTCTTTCTTTTTTCTGAATGGCTAAATTCTTGCGGCCCTAATGGCCTTTCAAGACTCACCGGAAATAGTGGCCACTATGAACAAACAGCAATTTCATAGTAAGACCCTAATAAAATCTCGATTAGATTCTGATGAGCATTTCTAAATCAACTTTCACTTATATTGTAAATAACACATAATAATATACCGAGCGAGTAACATGAAAGCAGTTCATTAAACATGGCAATTACATACCAATTTGCAACCTCGTATCGCACACTGAAATTCGTGAGCATTGCTCACTAACTAGTTAAACTAAATATATACTTTAACAGAAACCACCAAGTGTAAGCATCTCTAACGAGATAAATAAAATAATTACTTTATAGCACCATAATCATGATAAACGAACAAGCAGTACATGTAGTAAGTAGCCGCGTACGTTAAGCTTCTGTGACTATAAATCAACACTAGAAAGAGAGAGCCGTACTACTCATAGACGATAAATGTCTCTTGATAGAAAGAGATGCCTGTTGTTGTGATGCCCTACTTAAATGGCCGTGAGCCACGAACGTAAACACGGGGCATATAAAGTTAAATTCATTTACAGCTTCCCTTTATTCAGTTTTCAGTATGTGTTTTATGTCGTCAATAAATTCAATATGTAATTAGGTCATCAAAGTAGTGATTAAGTAACACTAACCAGTGTATGAGTGTTGTGAGCTATAAAACTAAACCAAACCGGATTAGATATGGGCGAATCGTATTTTAACATACGAGAAGGTTTTTAATTGTTCCTGTATGATTATTTTTTATAATAACAATAGTTGCAATTGTTGCTGTACTTACGTCACATCATTGCACATAAAATAGATATGATTTGTTCACGACCAACTAAGTTGATTGTTGTTATGTAGTTAAGTTTCATGCCTATTATACAAAATAACAATACTGTAACCCTGCATTTGTTTTACTTTTTAACAGCATGCCACAAAAAAGATTTTTATAACTTCTTCCTACTTAAATTGCCACCTTCAGTTCCCTTCTTTAAGGTTTTACGATGCCCCACCTCAGTTTACGATCTATTTATTATTTAGAAGTAAAATGAGATGCATATTTAAATAAAATGCCTTGTTGAAACTAACAATGGGAGAAACTGACCTGTCGGATTCTACGTAAAGGTCTTCAAACACAAAAAAAGGTGCATCTAATCATGCGACGCACCACAGTAAGTCAAATGGTCGTTTTTTACGGCGGCTCATTTGCATAGTTAAGTATCTCTTTTAAGCGCATATAGCAATAGTCGGGAAAGAGTGAAACGGCAATAGTGTAGTGACCTTCGCAACGTGCGCGTGCGTTCGATACCGTTGCGTCCGTGAGAAGGAATTTTTGTACGGTTCTCTGGGGTCCGCTCAGCTGGTGGCATTGTTATCTCGATTTCATATTTAAGCAATTCACACAATTCGGTTGTGACACCCCTGTAACAGTAACCCAATTAGAAATGCACTGTCAGATTGTTTAGTCTGCGTCCGTGTTGCAACGCGAATATATGGGTGCATGAAAACAACGAATTGCATTGACAACCCGATTATTAGTAGATACACCTGTCGGTTATTATATACAGTCACAAGTTCGATACCCGGTCGAATTGTGGTTGCCTTCGTCTGCCTGGATCGACGGTATTGGGTCTAGTGTGTCATTGACTCTAACGATTTATTATTTATTTATAATGCGTAAAAATCGTGACCATTCAATAAATAATAAGGCCGTAACGCGTGTCATCTGAAGACATAAGTGATGGTTCTAATACGTCATCCGGGTCGTCACGCGACCATTAAAATTCCTTCATAATGATTTTAAAAGACAAATCGTTTTATTTTTGGCCGCGTCCATCGTGTTAAATAACATTGAGGGCTAATTAAAAATTGCCCTTGAATTGAATTTGTTATTATTATTATTAACACTAAGTTTAGATCGATATAAAAAATACAAAAACTTTGACTTAGAAAAAACGCGCCGTAGAAGAGTCAAAATTTTATTTTGTGTCAGATTGTTTTTTTTTGGTACTATACCATTTGTGTCTGTCCAGCCTGTCTCCACTGTCGCGTATCGGCCTCCTAGAGCTCGTCACCGTACGCTCATCTTTCGTTCTTCTCATCCAGCAACTACCAGCAACATTTTTCAAATTGTCGGTCCACCTGCCTGGAGGCCGTCCCACATTGCGCTTCCCGACACATGGTCTCCATTCAAAGACCCCATTCATTTTCTATCCCGCGGTAAACGTAGCCTGCCCCTTATCACTTCACCTTGCTAACTTTGTGAGCTATGTTTGGGGACTTTCGTTCTTTGCAGTTGATAAAAATCACTTTTTTTGATATATTTTTTTATTTCAAAACAAACATGATTATTTTTATTATTTTTTACATAGGCAACATTTCTCATTTAAAGGGGGTAAATTACGCTGGGCGGTTGGTAACATTGAGTCTTGTCGCGTCAACTGACCCCTTTCTCACAGAAGACTACCTTTAAATGTATTGCATTTCCTACTTTATTCTTTTCCCTAATATACGTACTTGTTTCGGTAGTGAGTGAGATATGCCAGAGCCCATTCCCATCTCATTCCATCCTGTCCCATTTTCCCAACCCGTTCTTTAAATCACGCGCATCCGGGCGCGTGCCCACGTTTGTCATTCTGGACCACTTACCGTCAAGTGGACTATAAGCTAGTCTGCCGCCTTTTGTGTATAAAAAAGCGATACTGTCACCTAGTAAAATTTGTGTATTTTATTGTCATTTTGCTTTTTTCGTTGTCTACAAATATTTACAATACAAACAAAAACTAGTTTTCGATGTGACAATTTCTGCAGAACGAAAGAAAGACGAGATTTGGATCATATTTGGATGTGTTGTTTAACGTCAAATAAAGAATTATTTTACTTTTAATTCATATTTGTATCATTTTCTATTGTAATCCAATGTAATTCCTTGACTTTGATTTAAATCATTGATTAAAAGAAGAAAAAAATCATTTAATTTTTATCATGATTTAAATCGTTGATTTAATTAAATTCATTTAAATCGCTCGTCCCTGGTTCTTAAACCCGCAAAGACACTGACCATAGACCATAGCTCGCTCGGTGACTTTGACCTTATGGTGGAATTGCATACGTGAAAGTCCATATAGGTAATAGAGGCAGCGGTACTACTCCGAGGCAGGATTTGCTGTATGTTATAGTCCGAGCGTTAGGTGCACATTAGTATACGATCTTTGTCAGTCCGGGGACTGACAGGCATTGTGGAGATGTATGCAGCGAGAAATAGAAAAAATGAATCTGTGAATTTTTTTAACCCAGCCCAAAACTCCTTTGAACTTTCAGATTTATTTACGGAAATGTATAGAGTTAATACTTCTACTATGGTTAAATAACTACGAGATATGTTTAAGATAGACACTACTCGAGTAACGCAGTAAATACAACAATGTAGTTTGAACAGGTAGGTATGATTAAAATGTGAAGGCAAAGTATATATAAAACCGGTGCTATTCAGAGACCTCGAATTTCTGCATTGATTGCAGTATTTCCTCATTCAAAAGATATATTTGTAATCAAGCATAAAATATAATTTATATCAATATGCAATGCAATCAGGCCTTTCAATATCCACTACTGGACATGGGCCTCCTCATCCATATTTTCTCGTGCACGAAGGGATGTATGGCCTTAAAACGTCAGCCTGGCCAAGCGGATTGGCAAGACCACTCTTAGAGATGGTGTAGTTCCTCGGGGCTTGCGTCTTTGTAATCCCTTAGTCGCCTGTTACGACACCACACGGCACCATTTAAAGTTTACAATTTAATCATACTAATCATACTAATATACTAATCTATACTATAATATTATAAAGAGGAAAGATTTGTATTTTTGTATGTTTGTAACGAATAAACTCAAAAACTACTGGACCAATTTCAAAGATTCTTTCACCATTAGAATGCTACATTATCCCCGAGTAACATAGGCTATAATTTATAAAGATATTGTATAAATTGGCCAAAACATAACGATAAGTGTCAAGTAAGTCGGAAAAAACTCTGCCATCTGCGAGCTATTTCGGCGTGCGCTGCAATAACCGTAAGAGTTACACGAATATAATGTATGGTGGAAATGTATCTGATATTTAGAAAAAAAAAATGTAAAAAAAAAACTTATAAACCGAAGCGAAGCGAGGGCGGGTCGCTAGTATAAAATTGATTCTCACTGCTGGTAAAACATAATATACTCGTTTTCTTTCTTCCGCTTACAGTATAATGTATTATCTCGTACAGTATAATTTATTCTATTAAATGCCTTAAAAATATTTTTTTGTCCTAACCTAGGTTTTCTTAAATTCAAATTCAAATGTTTATTTGCATAAGCATGGTACAATAGTTGTTACAATAGATAAATTCAGATAATAGTCCTACAATATTGTTCCAATTAATATATTCTAATAATATTAGTATTCTTCGTTCTAGAAATAGTTTTACAGATTAAGTATTTGTTTAGGTCTTCTAGGAAAAGATCCTGGAGGTCTTATAATATATTTTGTTGTTTGTTCTCGAAATTGATTAATTCTTTGTAATTTGTCCTAAATTGGTTTCGTTCTTTAATACCTTTATTTGAAATAATGACGTCTTATTGCTAAAGTAACTGACGATTATAGATAGAGGTTGAAAGTAATGTCAAAATGAGAATTTCCCGTCGTCCGATCTTTCGAATTTGTTTTATGAAGATATTATCGAGTATACAATGTGGATTTTATTTTTTTAATTCTTAAGATCGACATTAAAAAACATATCATCTTTACAATCCAGTGAAAATACAATAACCTTATCAAATTAATTAATGAAAATTGGTTTCTATTTACAGGAACAATTTTATAAAATGTTATATTATTCAAGAATAATATATGTGTCCCAATAAATAGATAATTATTATTATCATACAATAACATCATAGTAATTAATAATATCAAACATATTTACAAACTAGATAAAAATCTAGATTTTCATTAATTCAGGTACTAATTTTACAAATGGCAACCTTGTCATAAAATGCAACGATGTACGTTTCAGCGGTTTGTACGGAATAGAAATTAATGGCGAATAATGCAGCATCAGTGATATTCATCTTTACTTTTATATCTTTCATCTTTATGTAGAAATCTGGTAGGTTTAAACAAAACTGCGTCTCGTTACATTCACATTCAAATATTTTCGGTCCATTTTATGTAAGTACCTACGTTAAGAAATAATATAATAATAAGCTCCCTGGCGTTTTTTTTGTATGCTTCTTTTTAAGTAGTCCTTTTTTATGAAATTACTGAGTAACAAGTGCGAATTAAATCGTCAATTATATCTTTACAATCGATGGTACCTATGATTATATTCTACTTATTAAGATAAATGAAACAAATATCTTAAAAGGTATTCATATTCCTTCAATCCGTGGCATAGAATTGTACTTTTATTTGACGAACCCAACCCTACTACTGAATCTCACGCAGTTTCACAGTGCATTGCTATCGCTCCGATTCGTCAATTGTATGTAGTTGCACGTGTGATGACAACACGCACACAAACAAGCCGTAACTCGTCGTTTTTATTGTAATAATTTCCTTGTTTTTCTTTACTATGACAAAGCCTCTTGTGTACTTTTCTCTGTTCTTTGCAAGGTTTTGTATGCCAGATCGCCATCATTTTCGCGACTTATTGCATAAAAAATGCGTGACAATATGAGTCTAAACAAGTATGTACTATTTAAATGTAAATGATATGCCACACAGTTGTAAAACAGTTGAAGCGAACAAAAAGTTTGATTGGCGTGGCACCCAACACCTCTATCGTTGCACGTGTGTTCTCAAGGTGAACCACTTGCCTAGCATTGTATGAGAAAGTCTGCAATTGTATAGTATTTAGATTACATGTGCGAGTTTAGAAGTTACGTTTGAAGAGCAAATATATAATCAATACTTTTGAATGCAAACTTGTGATTTAAAAATAAACATATTATAGTCTCTTGTTGTAAAGATTTTTTGCAGATGAAGCAGAGTGAAGCAGGTGGTTAGAGTACCAAGTTATTTTGTCTGTTTCCGCTGTTGGATATGTTCTCTTTGTACTGATGGACACACCCAACGATTAGCACCACATACAATCATTCTCTAAACTATTCTAAATATCTCCTCTCTATATCAGTTTTTTTTTAATTTTGTCATAAACAGTGTTAAACGCCCCCGCGGTCAGGTTGGTCTATGATTTATGGAAAATGGTAGTGGATTGTTGAGAAGAAAATAATTTTGTGTGGAAGATCTTGTATGAGAGGCGGTGATACGGGCAGGCAGTAAGAGGCCCTGTATCAGAGGTAGCGAATGCATGAATGCAGCAGTGAAGGGGCACCAGTGCTGATAATGTTATGGCATCAGCTTGTGTCTCCAATCCAAGTGGCACAATCGGATGTCTCCAATAGGTCTTTCTAAAATTAATCACAATAGTTTTTCTCTAAATGCCTCTACTATTTTAATAGCGATAATATATTTTTTTTATTATTAGTGAACGGACGAGCAAGCGGTCCCACGTGATGGTAAGTGTTACCGCCGCCCATGGACACCTGCAACACCAGGGGGTATGCGGGTGCGCCACCGACCTTGCAAAATCCTATTCACAGCTTTCCTATTTATACTTGATTAACTCGTAATAAAACCGTATCTTCTTATGATGGAGCACGAGTACATTGTGATAAATACTCGTATGAAGGGTAAAGTGTACATTTAATTTGGTGCATGATGCATGTTTGATGCGCGCGGGGCATGCGAACCAGTGTTTGCGTAAGACAACAAACAGACACTAGTGATGTCATCTCCGTAACTGTACGTAAAAATAAACTATTCTCGTATACCCATACAATACATGCAACGTATGTAAAGCCTTCTATGTAGGTACTTTTTTGATGAATATTAAAGAAATATCTATTGGAGAGATGGCAACTTTTTAGTACATTGAATTTGTGGACAAATTGGAAGACTCATTTCTTAGCCGATCGACGTGTTTCACACAGAGTTCAGGTCACTATTTCTGTTCATAGCACTATAGGCTGAATTCGTTTGTAGTCCCAGAATTGAGACGGATTAAAAAATATTTTATTTATGATTTCACTAGTCACAAGAATTCAAAGTTTTCACTATTTGTGAAACTACAACCGACGATAGAACCTTTTCTCAAATAATAACCAACTCCTGCATATTGTCTTGTGCATGAGGGATGTACGGCCTTTAAACACCACGCTGTGCTGACCACGCTGACAAGTCCACCTCAGGACCCTCAGGACCTCTGGTAGCGGCTTTGTTGTTATTCCTTAGTCGCCACCACACGACATCCACAGCAAAGAACGGGGGTGGTGTTATTTTAAAGGCGACCGAGACCAGACGGCCGTTTTAGGTGTACCATGTAAAACAATGCAACCAGTTTTTTCAGTATCCACTGCTGCACATGGAACTCCAATGGCCTATGTACCAAGTATACTTTTATAACCCTTCCAGCCTCCACCCATGTATGTACATGGTACGTACTAACTAACCGAGTAGTAATAGAAGCTGAGGTGTACTCCAATCACTTGTTAATTATTGGCAAATTGCATTCCACGCACAGATCTCAGCACAAGTTAGAAACGCTAAGTCGTTATTAAATAACGTTGCTGAAACTAATTAACGAACGCTTTTAAGTTTAATCAATTTAATGATCTACCACTTTAATGCATTTGAAAGTGCATATTTCAAGATATTTATTGCAGAACGTATTGGATGGATATGAATACAATCCTAATTGAACTTTTCTGATCAACGCAAAGGTTGGCTGGTAGAGTATGCCTTAAGGCGTTAAGGTCGCCTTTTGTAAAATGAAGTGTAAAAATGAATAAATGATCAATAAATTCAATTTTCAATGTTTTGTAAAGCAATCTTATAATTATATCTTAATACATATTATATAGTGCCAGTGAATTCAATACTGTTATTTACATGGTTCATTTAAAAATATACAGGTGGAACCGAAATTTTCTTGCTGCCTTTTCAGAATCATTAGCATGACTTCTGCTCGTGATTTTTAAATTAATTGATATTCCGTAACTTATTGTAAAAATTTCGGGTTTTTGCTTTGCTATGAACAAAGTATGAAAAATTAGGTTAAAACTCCATATAATTGGATTTTTGTATATTTTTCATTCAATGAATGGTTTTATTCCGTAACTACCCAGTTAGGAGTCCCCGCTAGTGGGGACTTTTTTTCACCGTTATACACCTAACCCACACCCGCATACCTCCTGGTGTTGCAGGTGTCCAAGGGCGGCGGTAACACTTACCATCACGTGGGACCGCTTGCTCGTCAGCCCATTTCACTATAAAAAAAGATGTGGGGACTTATGGAAAATAACTAAAAGCCTACACTAAGGTATTTGTCGGATATCCTAAAGTAGATGAATATTCGGAGAGCAAGAGTAAAAGATAAGGTTAGGAGTACACAAAACATTCCATTGGGTCGAAATGATTAGGAATCCAAGTAGATGACCAACCCAGACAAGATAAGAGTAATTGACAGTGAGTACTTATGTAATAATCAATGAATATACTCAGGATCGTGAGAGGAATCCACAGTATCAAGCATTGGTTAAGGTTCAGTTATATCCAGTATATTAAACAACTAGGTTTCTGATTGGTATATTATGCGCACAATTTGCGGCCAGTTCCGAACAGCTGCTTTTACGGGCAATTAAATAAATCCGAATTAAACGAACGCGCCGCGTCAGGCGATACCTTCCGTATAAACACAGGGCCCATTCTCATTATCATAGCGACGTGTATCGTGTTACATCGCGGTACGTCTCGTTCTCAACCCGCTCTGAATGGAGAGAAAATAAAAACAAAAACGTTGAAAACCGTCTCACATGAAATATTATCCCAACCCACTACTGTTGGCGTATCGTTGAGTCTGCTCGCCCGTATTTTAGCTTATTTGCTGCAATCCTACACTGAAACAAAGCCTGTAAACGCTATTGTTGTTAACTCAAAAGGAATGTTTATTTTTCACTGTTGGAAGTATAAGCATGCCTCAGGAAATAGATCTCCCAATCCTGTCTCGGCAGGTATTTCAATTATCCAGTGCGATTCGACGCCGGCTCGGCGGTTATGGCTAAGAATCAATTGGTGGGCATTCCTCTCGAATCTTGTCCTTCTCACCCCAGCTTCCCCGCAGCTCGAGAGCCATTGACTTCGGCAATAAAGCGACCGTGCTTGCTCCACGTTATCCGACTATTTATAAAGAGGATTCGGGGTGAATATTACGCACTTAATTAAGGGAAATATTTTTTAATAAATATTTTTCATTTTATTAAGGTCACTGTTTAAAGAAATGTTGAAAAATACAACAAATGTATTATAGTAATCTTAACTCGGAAAGAAAATTTGCAAAATATAACAAATTCGCTCCTTGACTGTGGATGCAAGGAGAAGCTTGTGTCCTGCAGGTACACTTGGTACACTACGAGTACCTTTAACAATACCATCCCCTTTTGTTTCTCCATTACTGGATACAGGGCTCCTCCACGAGCCGTCACCACACTGTTTCTCGTTCTTCTCATTTAGCCGCTATCGGCGAGCCTTTTGTTTATTTTCTTTTTCGGAATGTTTAAATTCTTGTGACCCTAATGGCCTTTAAGAGTCACCGGACATGTTTAGTTTACGACGAGAGCAGAAGGCGCTTAGCCAGAAAACGATTCCTTTGTTTCTTCAATGCTGCATCAGTAGGCCTCTCTCAAGAGCCGTCATCACACTCTTTCCCGTTCATCTCATCTAACCATTACCAGCGAGTTTATTTAAGTCATCAGTCTATCTGGCATGAAGGCGTCCCATGTTATATTTCCCGGTACTTAATCCCATTCAAGGATTTATTATAGATTGTAACCGTATCTCTTATTAACTAGGTAAATAATAATTTAAAATTGGTTTATTAATTCTTACCAGTAATTGAATCAGTCCACTGATGTTGTTTTCTGGTTAAAACATAACATATGTAATATACTGCAGTATGTGAGTTAGTTTAATATATAAGTAAGTAACGACATAACTACGAGATGTCAATCGAGAAACATCACACGGTTTTACATAGACTTTACATTATACATGATATCGACAAAGCAACAAGTCCACAATCGTGGAGACATTTTGCGCTGCATCATATATCGGGGAGGCAGACCGATAGCACAATAATGATAAGAACAGTAGTAGTCGAAGTATAAGAATTTTCGTTTGTCACACGGTTTTACATAGATTTCTACATTATACATGATATCGACAAAGCAACAAGTCCACAATCGTGGAGACATTTTGCGCTGCATCATATATCGGGGAGGCAGACCGATAGCACAGTAATGATAAGAACAGTAGTAGTCTAAGTATAAGAATTTTCGTTTGTAAACGCAACTAACGCGTCTGCGTCAACTGTTTCTTTCTGTATAGAGAACTAAGCAGCGCCTCTAGCGATTGTACTGAGCAACTTAAAATCTTCATACCAAAAAAATACACTACGAAAAAACATTTACACTGGGCCTACAGAACGTTGTTATCTATAAGAAGTTAACTACGAATGTCTTATGCCTTTTTTTTAAATTTATTAATTTAACGAATCAACAGAACTTAGATTCAAAACACATTTCTTTACAGTAATATATCAGTTGTATGTACAGTCGGTAACAGATCGACCTATACCTAAATATATGCCCTTAACGCACCATTAGTAAGTGCTACAATTTTGGTTACAATATCTATGGACGACAGTATCAACTTACCATCAGATGGACTGTATGCTCGTCTGCCGCCTTTTTCTATAAAAAAAAACGTATTGCAGACTTTTATCGCTTACATTTATTTGCATGCACTAGATTGGACGTGGAATCTGGCGGGCCCTATTGTATTGAATATTGACAACTATTTATGTACCCATATTCGGCAAATAAATAATTTGATTTGATTGTATGTTAAATGCATATGTTCAACCATTATGGTTATTAATGTTATAAGTTATTCTGCGAAAAACACATGAAATTTCGTGGTCGAACGACGTGCGTCGTAAAGTCAACGTTTAACAACTATGTACTTGTCTTTGCAATGTAACACTAATTAATACTTGCAAACCTCTGCGTGTATAAGTGTATCATTTCGAGTATTTTTATGAAGTTACCCTACCGTTTTACTAGGTAGCGAGGGTTGTCGAGGGGGAAGCAGGGGTGTGCGCGACATGTCGCTCTCTCACCGCCATAATTATTTCATACTTTGCGTTTCGTACCGAATAGAGAAACAATCGCTTCCAAACGTCGTCTTATTTTCCGTCTGGCTGGATGGGGTCGGGAAATGTATTTTTTTGCTCCACTCTGAGCATATGCACTGATGCAGATGTCTTTGTTTTCCATCCTAAGTATATGTGTAGGTAAGCCTAGATAGATTCTATTGATATTTTTCGTTAGCGGTAGGACACGATATTCTCAAAAGGTTTTTTAAATATCGTTTAAAAAATGTTTAAATTTCCACTATAGCTGATACTTCACTTCACTTGAGTCAAATTGAGATTTAAAACTATCGCATGTGCTAATTCGTCCCAAAACCGCATGTGTGTTTTTGGTAGCGATCTGTTGATTTATTGCAGGTTTATTTAATAACAAACAAACTAACTTTCACACTTATAATATTAGTAAGGATGCAATACTTGGCTTCCGTTGATTTATTAATGAAAATGTATCGATCTAATTGTCCTTGAATGCAGTATCACACAAACGACGCAGCACCCACTGACAATGTTATTTTGTTAAATTTATTATTTATCATAATTCATCATACACAATGACATGCATTAGAAGCTATTTTCGCTTAATAATTATTCGGATATACGTTAATAATAAGATTTATTTAAAAAAAATAATGCACTACATATATTTACATTTGTCCACAATACGCTTATGAATGTTTAAAAACAGTCATGAATTGTATTGTAATTATTATGTTATGACAACTGAATATCTATGTTATTATGATTCATGACGTAGTTAACTTTGCTTACCATACCATACCATCAGCGTATGCCTCTCCACTGCTGGATATACGCCTTTCCCAAGGCTCGCCACCACAAACGAACCTCGGCTCTTCTCATCCAACCGCCACCGGCGAATTTCTTTAAGTCTTGTTTCCACCTGGCCAGGCGCGCCCACACTGGTGTGGTGGTCCTGTTCTTTAAGAAAGGAGACAACTTCGCTTGTTGACTAAATTGGTAAAAATCTCTAGACGGATTTTCATTATAATTACATATAGATACTTTCCAGTACACTATACAATAAAATCGCAACCTGAGATTAGCGCGAATGAACAAATAGACGGAAAACATGTTTTTAGTTCATTATAAATTAGATATAAAGTTTTTCTCCAAAGAATCTAATCTTATCTGTGCCTTAAACAAAACATCATGTAGTATCTAATTGAACTGCTGTACACTTCTCGACCGAAAGTAATACACATCGGTCTTTAGCTTCGGTTTTGTAGAGCATCGTCTCCGTCGCAACGGTACACGACAGAGTCGATGTATGTTATTTTCGGCCGGAATGTGTACATACTCATATTGCTGCTGTTAAAGTATTTCTTTTTTAGTTTGTTAGTAAAGTATGAACATTTTTTTCAAACAATTTGTCTGAAACATTTACTGCACTATTATTGTCAGCTCTTACAAATAAGTCTCAAGAGCCCACCCCAATAATATTTTTTACTTTATAATGAAACGAATATAACCTAACGCGTTCGTGCAATTGCTACAAGACACAAGACCGCTGTGTTCCTCGGACGTTTTTTTCCCGCTGTATCTCAACAATTTGACCACTAGTGGGCATCAAAATAAAGATTTCTCAACCATAGGTGGATGACAGAACACAATAAGTTTATACTTTCTAGTGACTATACATAGATAGGTATTTCATTTACAATAAATTGTGAAAGTGAAATTATTGAAAGTGTAAAGGACACGGAAAGAATAGCGGAGGGTAAACAGATTCGTCTGTCAATAGCAATAATTTCTTCCCCCATCGTAGTCTCGCCGTGAATTACCCGTTTATACAACAATTATTATTTTGACTAAAGTATCCACGGAAACCCTACAGTTTTTAGTTCATACTTTAAGAATCCTAATGTTAAATACATATCTTTATGTTAAGTTTAGAGATTACGACTTTACTGTCTCTTTTTTTTCTTTACAGTTTTGAATGTGTAATAACAATCTTATGTTAATAAGTAGGAGGAATAATTCAAATATATTTCCGCTAGTGGACATTAGGAATGTTTCCTAATGTCCACCGGTGGCCAAACTAATGAGGCAGCGAGAATAAGCCCGGTTGTAAAATTCGCGACATCATTAGCGGTAGCGCGGTCGTACGATGAGTTCCGAGCGTCGCCGCTCTTATCTCTCGACGTTATCGTACACTAAATGAAACCCGGAATGGGAGCCGAATTTTAACGTTTACACACTGTTGGAAAGAAATTTTAAGTATTTTATGACTCGTCCTCCCTGATCAAATGTTTTTGTTTTTGTACCACAAAAGGCAAATGTGAATTTTAAAATTGTTGAAGAGGTATCTAATCTCGGACTTCATACAGCTCTAGTCTAAATGCACTTAACTAACTAAAGGGTGTTACGGGCATCCAAGATTAGTAGCGGTAAGCATTTAAAATTTAGATTCAAGACACTGACTACTAAATTGTGTGCGCTTTCGGATTTTAAATTTAAAACAGCAAACTACACGCGCGAAAGCATACCAAACTATCGTTCAACATTACTTTATGCGCATACATGAACTCCGGTAAGAGACCCCCACAAAAGGAACGTGGTTAACTTAAGAACCTAACAAGGAAGTCAGTTTCACTTAACTTTTCGCTCCAACGATCGTACACGTATTAAATAATTGTAAGTAAAGCAGCTCAACCGTAAAATATTGAATTTTATCATAGTGTTGAATAATTCACTAATACTTGCTTTCTTTCTAACACAGTTTATCTACTTTGCTTTTGATAAGGAAGTTTGATTTATTTAGTTGTACGTCGTTTGCTTTTATGTACTTTGATACTTGCTTCACTTATCGTAGTTACCCCATCTGGCTAGGTTTGTGCCACCCTTGCTATCGTCAATAGAGCGGAGTCTCTCATAGAAGACTACCTTGAAATGTACTGCATTTCCCACTTTATCCTATTCCCCAATTTACGTATGCGTTTCAATAGGGAGTGAGATATGCTAGAGCCTATTCCCATCCCATCCGATCACTTCCCATTTGCCCAATCCCTTCTCCGAATCCATTGCTACATATCTAAAGGTAGGCAGCGCATTCGGGGGCGTGCCAACGTTTGTCATTCTGGACTGATGTTGGCATGTACCGCGGATGTCTATGGACAACAGTATCCACTTACCATCGGGTGGACTGTATGCTCGTCTGCCGCCTTTTTTCTATAAAAAGGTCATGAAATTCTTGTTCTGAAATATTATCGATTTTATTTTCGAAATAATTTCTTTCATTGTCACTTTGATCTTTTCTATTTCCTTAGAAGAATTTTGTTTGATTTTGATTGATCATCATTTTTTGCACTGATATCAATCAACCGTACTTAATGTTATACTTAAAATAATAGTCAGGGAAATTAACAAAATGGGTAATTTTAATCAAATTAAAACAGGATTGAATGGAGATTGAGACGAAAATATACGATTCGTTTACCTGCAGTAAGTAAAACATGTAATAATATAAGATTCACTACATTGGTCAAGAATATGCAATAACTGTTATTGTTCCATGACTCACATCCCCTTTTTGCATACCGTCACGGAATTATCTGTCGCAAAAAAAAAAGATAAAAATTAAATGACATAGAATCAGTCAATTGTTCAAAATATGACTCATGAATCATTATCGCTAACTTTAACAAATGAAGGGTAAAATAGGATGAACGATCTAACGGACTGCTACCTTTTTTGTCCATATCAGTTACAATGAATATTGCGTGTTCAACAAATGTAATTACACGAAGGAGCTACTTTCACGACAGTGTTTGTTGTTAGTACGCTCCCAATTCTACCGATGAACCGTGTGCATATTTAACCAGGATTCCGAGAATCCCAGATTAGGTCTAGACTACATTCATTTGAAAAGAAAACTTTATACCAGAGGAGTCTTTTGGGCTTTTAAAAGACTTATTTCTGAGATTTCCTTAGATTGTCGGTAATTCTTTAGATAATGTCATCTTTGTAGCTGGATTTTTATACGTTAAAATATAGGAATGTTTTTACTAGGAATTGTACGTTGTTATTACCCTAATGTCTTCGTTATTTATTAGAGGAGGCTTATCATACTCGTAATTGAACTAAATTTGTAAAAGAAGAATTAAGGTCTAAATATACTGAAGTTTGAGGCTCGGTCTCAGTCTTTTAAAGTTTCGAATTCTCTAGAAGGCGTAGAAAATCTAGTCGCTGACATCAGGTGATATTGTCTGTCGTCTATAGACTTCTAATAAAGTGAAACGATTGAATGAGTCTTTCCTCTCCTGAATGGTACTGGGCAAAAATGATTTTATTTAGGTTCTTGTAGTCTCAGCCTTATTAGTTATTACACATTCGATTGAATTACCCCAAGAGTTCTGAATTAATAAAATTAATTACCGACCTCTGCTGTAACTAGTTAACTACGCCCTAATCTTCCATTTTTTTATTGGTAACAGCGATACAGAGTGTATAGACAGAAATTAAAGCTAAAAACCAAGGGCAATATGCACAAGATTACACTAAATAGTTATTAACCCTAGAACCCTAGCTGGGGTTCTGGAGCACCCCATACCGTTTTGATTTCAATTTTTTTCTGTATATTTTCAATGCATAGATTTGAGCGCCCGCGTATTTTACTTGTGTCACTCGCTACTGATTTGTCAGTCAAGCGGCGACTGTCGCGCTCTGTGGAGTGTGGGCGTGTGTACGGGTGTCTTGGGATACTCTAGCACCCCAGTGTAGGAACACCGTGTACGCAATACAGTATAGGGTTCTAGGGTTAAAAATATTAAGGTGACAGCAAATTTCACTCGGTCCTACCTGCTCATTACAATACAAAACTACAATACATAAACCTACAATATTATAATATCTTGTATTCAATGTGCGTATGTATGTATATTCATCTGTACGTGCGTGTGCGCGCGCGCGTGTGCGTGTGTGTGTGCATGATCGTGCGATTACCTGTAAACTATTTAATATTACTGAAGACTTCCCGCGACTTCCCGCAGTTAGCGGTTTGTAGTTCGGTGTCTGAGCCGCATACTGACGTTTATAAGCGTCCTCGTATGTATGAGTGTTCTGTATGGCAATGTACCTACTATATTTTTTATATTAAGCACTCGTACCTGAAGAGATAATGAGAACTATTGTAATACCCATAGAAGAAAACGAAACGGGTGATGTAGCCGACAAAACAAATTATCGTCCTATCTCCCTGACAACAATAATTGCTAAAGTGATTGACTGTTTGCTTGGGCGTCGACTTGAATACACAAACCTACACGATGCTCAGTTAGTATTTAGAACTGGCCTATCCACCGAGAGTGAGATCTTGACGCTCAAGCACACTGTCAAATACTATATCGGTAGGAAGGCCCTAGTTTATGCCGCCTTTCTTGACATTTCCAAGGCCTTTGATTTGGTATCTTACGTAAAGCTCTGGCCTAACTACTAAAATAGGTATTTTCAGATATGCTATGGTATGCTTAATCATAAAAATAATGTAAAACAGGCAGGTACACTTTCTGACGTGTATAAATTGGAGTGCGGGGTGATGCAGGAGGGTCTCACTTCCCCTATGCTGTTCAACATCTACGTAAACCAGTTGATCGTCGAGTCCAACAACCCCATGGTCCGATGCTCTATATATGGTAAAACAATCAATAATATCAGTTACGCCAATGACATGGTGTTGATGAGTTCTTCGATCAGTGCACTTAGAAGGCTTTTACGAGTGTGTGACGAATATGCCAAGTCACATGGACTTATCCATATCTATAATGTTAAAAAAATAAACTGTCGGTATTTCGGGCGTGGCGTAAGCTCGAGCTTTCTGTCTTGCCTGTAACACTAAACGCTCAAGTGTTAAACATCGTCGTTCAGGACCTCAGTGATGATGCTGACATAGAGAGGAAACGCAGGGCATTGGCGATCAGATGTAACATGTACGCTCTCAGGTTTGCACGTTGTACTAAAGAAGTTAAAATAACGTAGTTTTAGGCGTTCTGCCAATCGTTTTACACGTGCAACCTGTGGTTAGATATACGCAGAAATCGTTTAATGCCCTGCGTGTCTAGTATAATAATGGATTCACTGTGCTGTTGAGGTTGCCGCGTTTCTGTAGCGCATCAGGTATGCTTGCTGAGGCTCCCACGGACTGTTTCCATGCAATTGTGCGCAAAAGAATCGCCTTCCTGATGCACCGTGTGCGCGTCGGCACCAACGGCATTCTGAGCACCTTAGCGGATAAATTGGATTGTACCCCGTTGAGGCATTGGGTCTATGATATTATTTTAAAATTATTCTGTACTTATACAAAGTTTTTTATGGACATCTCCATGAAATTATATTTTTAACTTGTTTAACTTGTAATGAAAGCGGCTTGTTTAACGTGTCTTGGAATTGGACTCGATTGTAATTTGGTATTCCTTGTCAAGTTTCACGGCACAACTGATTAAAATACTTATTCAAATCAACGAGTTTTGTCTAATACGTCTGGTGTGAAGATTACAGCGGATTAATGAAACAAAGCTCGTTAATGCTTTAAAATTTCACAAATTAAATAATATATATGTTTCTTATTCATTATCACGTTACCTTTATCTATTGTATAATGTAGGTTTAGAAGTATCTAATGGTACTTCGTCTGTCTTATCAATATCATTAAAAATGTCGCTCCATAAATAGAAATCCTTAATATAATATAATTTGAATGTCATCATATTTTAATAGCAAATACACCTTTAGATAGAAAGTTCCCGATTGATTCTAATTCAGTATCTGTAATTAAAAACACTCCGTAAAATATTGTAATTGAAGGTCTAATACGACCCTCATAGAATACGCGTGGAGCGTCAGCAAGGCCCCCTGGCGGCCCTAAATTTCCCGTTCCTCCCCGGCCCATTGGCGTCGTCCGCCTTCGGGCCGAGCCTTATTTGCTACGAGAAATTTGGGTCACTGTGAATTAGCATTCGTGTTATGGTTAATATTCAATGTCGAGGATAATCTGTATACCGCCAATACCTGTTGATATTTCTATATGAGGAATGTTTATTTATCATGTGTTTGGTCCTTTAGTTAAATCAACATCTTGTTTGTATTTAAAATCTGAATATTTATGTTGAATTTTTCAGTTACAAAGAATTCATCAACTACAACAGTATTGTATTTCCGGAATCAATACAATTATTTGTTTTTTGAGTCTCGCCACCACATAAAGTGATAAATAAGACAACTATTTATCACAACGTGACAACAGTACGTTTTTTTTTTTTTTTTTTTTATGTTCGATAGGCAGACGAGCATACAGCACCTGATGGTAAGTGGATACAGTCGCCCATAGACATCCGCGATACATGCCAACATTAGTCCAAAATGAGAAACGTTGGCATACCTTTGGAGATATAGGAATGGATTTGGAGAAAGGGTTGAGAAAATGGGGAGGGATAGGATGGGATTGGAATGGGCTCTGGCACATCTCACTCACTACCGAAACACGTACGTACATTGGGGAAATACGATAAAATGGGAAATGCAGTACATTTCAAGGTAGTATTCTGTGAGAGAGGGGTAACGTGGCCAGTCGAGCGCGCCCAGCGGCTGTTGGATTGCAGCGTGCACTCTCCCCCTCAAATGTAGTTTCTACCTAATGAATAATGTAGTTAGGCATTACATTAAATGTGTGACGTACTAGTATGTATTTCGTACTTCCTCTTAAATTCTTATTACGTTTAATACGACATGCCTATACTCGTATTTGTAGATGCAAAAGATCTGGTTAAGCAAAATAGACGAAATGGAGGCTAACTCTGATTCTGGCTGGAACAACGCCAGATTGAAGTAATACTATGAATTCAGTACAGCACTAAAGTCATTTAATATGTAACTTGTTTTTTTTCCGTGCTAGTTTATATTTTGTGCTCAAAATTTTGCATTTTTGCAGTGCCAACAGATGCGATTGCGTTTATCTTGATGATTTGATAATATTGTTTGTAGATTTTAATAATTTAATAATTATTAAGTTGTATAAATAATCTTTAATTTACTATTATTTATCAAATAGACTTGTCAAATAATTTTGAGCATGTTTAGGGTTTCACCACCATAAATACCAAATTACAATCAAAAAATCTTTACAATTAAATTTTTCAATAACCTTTTGACATGCCTATGTGTGTCATGAGGTTATTTTTACTATTTGGTAAGTAATTGTCGGGTTTTAACTAGTCGTTTTTAGAAATAAATGTCAGAATCAAAGCTATTCGCTCCCTTCTAAAGTATTTCCACTAAAGAATGTCCCACTCAATATTTAGAACACTCGCTCCAAAATACTAATCTGCCCTAATTGTCGCTCCGTGTTGAAGTTCTGAATCTATGTGTAGCTATCTATATGTACCTATTGTAGGTAGTCCACATTTTAGGACAATTACGTTTTCAATTGACAAAATGAGAATTCCTTCTGTGGATACATTGCGTACAATCACGGACATTAATAGTACTGCTCTTCTGGTATAAGTAAATGTGTATTACTTATTGTTTGCGTAATTTTACTGTCAAATAAATTAGTAAGAGTTTACTGGTTGTATTGTCTCGTTGGCAGCTAGAGACTGACCAAATTACCACCTTACTACACAATACGTAAATATACAATAAGCCCAATTAGCAAAGCGTTATAGTCTGACAGAAATTGTCAGCACCTTATAGAACACCAAATTTATTCTAAACGATAAGTAATGCGCAATGTGAGCACACGAATTTTATCATTTAAAAACTAAACAATTTAAAACAACAATGTGTTCAGACAATGAAGACAAAAATACAAAAGAAATTTTAAATAATGTAATTTCAAAGAAAGTAAAATGGAGTTTTTGCACACGTGCTGGGATAACGATTTTAAATTGAAATTAAGTAGTAAATAATTTCGAGTACTACAACTATTATCTTAAGCTAGTTGCGGTGGAAATTGACATCAAACTACGATTTTTTTAAAAAAAAAACAGCACAAGTATTACCGGTAAGAGCGTATAGAAGACGAGAGTTGTTTTATTAATTGCTATTTGTTCCTATCTATACATTTCACTTATATCCATTAATCATAACCTAAAAGAATTAACACTTTCCAGGAAATTAGTAGAGTTCATTGAAAACGTGGGTGTTTAATAAAGAAAAACACTTTCTTATTTAACTTGTCGGGCCATTTTCACGAAGTCTACCGCAAAAACCGCTGCGAACTGAAACATCCATCAAACGAAGCCCGCTTCTTAATACGACCGAAATATAGTTTACCCACATAACGCATTTATTACACCTTGCTAAATGGAAATCCGAGGCACGGCGGCATCGACCCGCCACGCAAAACCCGACTATACCCCACAATAAATATGATCAATTTTTCAGCTCACGTGGGACATAAAATAATGCTCCGTAATACGAAACGTGTCATCCGTATTAACGCGAGCAATGCGTTAACGACTCCAGCACAATTGCGTTACGGTCCACTTTCGTAGGGTCGTACCAACCACTAAAGACAAAATACCAACAACATTGGATTCTACTTTATGGAGTGTGCGAGTTTTCTGTAAGGCTATGCGATTTATCGTCGTAGGCGTCGGTGTTAAGAATAATTTTCGTTTGACTCGTGTGACAGCGTGGGACAATAAAATTATGGCCGGTGTTTCGCGGGCGGCGCGCGCTCGACTCGATGAGCGATACTCTTTACCCGCTGTTTTGTTCTTTGTTGGTACAATCTCGAGTGTGTAGTATTGCGTTTATATTGTGGTGCTCATTATGTTTGTTTAACCCAGCTTCTTACTTAAAAATATTTTAATTATTATCGGATTTTAAAGTATGTACGTATGTCATCGTTAATTCTGTTACTAGCATAATTTCAATTGCCTTCATGTAATAATAACTAAACAGCTTCTTCATTTGTATCTATATCTGTTACATCTTGAAATAATATAAAGAAATATGCTTCTGGACTAAATTGAAGGGAAATGTACATAATTGATTCGATCATTATCATAACAATGGTTTCTTCATTTCTCAAGGTCATTTCTCAATCTTAACAAAATATTCATCTGATAGCGTACAGAGCCCAAAAGAACTGAGCTGACTGTGCAACATTGACCACCGGCTGGGGGTATTCGAAACTTTTACAACATAATAGAGAGCATTAGTCCGATCCACTTTTGACATCATTATCTGTGTAGTCGACTCACGATAACCTGCGAACGGCGTTCGTCGCTCCCGCCCCGCCTCTTGCGGCAGTCGCGCGCGTCGTCGCCTGCCGTCAGGTCGTCTCCGTCGCCTCAGAGCTGCGCATGCCTTTCTTTCACCAAGATCCCCATAGAGGGCGCGCGAGAAACACGCTTTTGGCGGGTTTTCGTACGGACGTGAGCGGCGAACGTGATGCGCTTTGCATTCGTATTCGGAATGCGCACGTGTTGTCAACGCGAATGTATGTTTTAGTGCGATGTCACAGTGAAATCTGTGGCGAAGAGTGTCAGTGAACACTTGGATTGCAGTGTTGGATTGTAGGATTGCTTCGGACAAGCGGCTTTTTTTTGTAAGAAACGCGCGCTTTGACGCCGATGATGTTGACTCATGCATGACACACTTGATTGCTGGAACTGGGAACCATTTGTGATAAATTGTTTGTTATGATTTAGGTTCTAATTTTAGAAATAATTACCTAGAATATTTGGAACGCTCTTGGAAATTATTCTTGTGATTCATAAATTAACACATAGCGTCATGGGATGACATAATAAGGGAATAAATTTACTTATGTAATCGCAAAAAAAAATAAGGTAACAATTTTGATAACAGACAAATTCAATACTTATTAAAAATAGTCGCACATACTCATTAAAATTAACAAATGACACGTTAGTATTGCTAATGACGATGATTGAGGGAATGATAGGTTACAATTTGTTGTGTTGATTTATTAACTTTAAGAACCAGTAATGAAATGAATAGAAGCAAATTAGAATTCCAACAATAATGATTAACACAATATAAAAAATGGTTTTCTCTGTTGATCAAATTAAGTCATTTAACTGCGGACCGGGTAAATGAATAATTCCCACGATTTCGTATACTCATTCATACTATGTAACTCTAAATGTCGTAAACAAAAATAATATGATCGAATTTGGTAATAATGGCATCCGGCTGGCCACAACGTATTTTCCATACAACAGATAAAGAAGCATTTCTTCAAAACATGTTAAAATTTTAATCATTTAAAACTATTGCATAACAAAACAATTTATCCGTTCGAGTGACTAAAGTGAAAACGTCCATTTTGTTTCATTTTGTATATCCCAATAAAAATAGAGAAGAAATGCTTTACATTTCAATGAATTCCCACTCCACAACGTACATGTAGGTAGTCGAATATAAGAAAATACTGCAACTAGGTTTTAAATCCAGTCATCGTTGTCTTAGGAATGACAAAGAATTGTAACAAGTTACCTATCTTGAGTCATCGAAATATGATTGATTGATATGATCACTTAAAGTTAATGAAAGTACAGTAAAAGTTCAAATCGGTGGGAAATGTTTGATGACTTGACTTTAATAATGACTTGATTTAAAGTACTTTCTAGCGTCGTCATAAAAAAAAAATGCGTTTATATTTTAACGTTTAAGAAAGTTAAATTAAATAGTATGGTTTAAATCAAATTAATAATTTTTCTTAAGATTTTTTTAATAATTACCTGAAATTAAGTCTCTTGTTAGTATAAGAAATAAACAAATTTTATTTTAAGTTAGTTGAATCTCTTAAACCTAAAATAATAATCTGTTTTAACTGCAATGTAATGCAGATACCAAATGCCACAAGCTACTGATTAATTAATTTAAATTGTTACACATAATAGACAATTTAATATTTTAAAATACAATCAGATATTTAATATTTTAAAATACAATCAGATATTTAATATTTTAAAATACAATCAGATATTTAATATTTTAAAATACAATCTGATATTTAATATTTTAAAACAATTTTTGTACTGAATCCAAGTGTATTCATTTGTTGTCCTGCAGTGGCTTGAATCAAAATATGTATAATACTTACTGATTTCATATATTAAATTTTATAGTAGGTACTTATTACGATTTGAGACAGAAATTACATAATTCCCTAAGATACAAACCCTGCGGTCACTTGCCACACATTTAAATCCGTACTCTGCCGATTATCCGGCGACGAAGGCTTTCAATAGGGTTGGGCGGCTCCGAGGTACCTCCAATGAACTTGTAAAAGCCGAGGATTGAAACGATTGTGTGGGTTCTGCGATGTTATGTCTCCTTTACGAGCTTTCACTTTATACCATACCGTCGATAATAGCGCACACTTAACAGTATATCCATGGGCTCTACTGAACTTGTTTTAAGAGCTAGAATCGATTGTTTTGCGGTAAATTAACTTATTGCGGGACTATACAACTATCTCATCTGCCTCATATCAAAACTCAGTAAGCAACAAATTTAGGAAAAAAATATTTTTTTGCCAAAATTGTATTTTTAAAGTTAGTTTCGATAGTATACAAAGACACCCATATTAAATCCCTTATGCATATAACACCTATAGTCTTATGTAGGTAGTATTACCTTACAACGCCACGAGGCCAAGCGCCCTGGCAAGTCTTCTCTTTTAGAGATTGTGTAGTTCCCTATGGCTTGTGGTAGCGACTTTGTTATCCCTTAGTCGCCTCTTACTACACTCGCAGGTAGGTATGGAGTGGCGTTTTCTAAAGCGGGCGACACCAATAATATTACTAATATTATTAATTAATTATAGAATTCGGTCCAGTTAGTTATATAATTACAACATCATATTATTATGCTATTTCACTAGATGCGTTACTATCTCAAAAGTGGCTTTTTATGTTATTCTAAGATTACATGTGATCACGTGTAAAGTAGATAACAAAAGAAGGTACTCAAACAGAATAGCTAAGATTATTGAGCTTAAGTTCAATGCCAAAGATATAATGTTATGTTTATAATGGCAGGAAAACAACTGAGCATTATTTAGATATATTAATAAATGTTTTCCTTGTATATCGTGTTTTTACACGTAGGTACAGAGACCATAATAAAAGTCCCTTTCATCCAACGTTATAACTGTTAAGCATTGACGTCAGTTTCGTTTTCAATGTAAGCCGAAAAGATTTTGTCGTTATTAAACATAAGTATCTTTTTCGCGACTTAGATACAACTTAGATAAATAAATAATTTTAACATGGTATTACAAGTGGATCATTCTATGATAAAAGTCCACCTGATTCATCGTTTCAAACAGCATGCATTTTTTTTATATATTAATGTAGGCAGACGGCCAAGCGGCCCATATTATGGTAAGTGGCTACCGTCGCCCATGGACACATGCAACATTAGGGGGCCAACATTAGAAAGAATCCTATTCACAGCTTTCTTGAAGAACCCCAAGTCACCATAAGGGGAAGACCTCTCGAGAAGTTACAAATCCTACGGCTTCGCGGCAACAAACGATTTTTAGACCGTACAGTGCGCAACACGTCCATATCGAGGAAATGCAGGGGCACCGACCGCACTTTTGTGACGGCCGGTGCGGTTGTAGAAACCCGAGGTGGGAATCACATCGAGCAGTTCTTCGGAGCATTCCCGTTATACAGGCGATTTAAACGCTTAAATATTATTTTCATTATTATATTAAACATTATATTCAGCGAAGTTATACATTTTTACTATAGATATATAAGTACATATATCCTATAATTATGACTATTATGTTATGATTATGAGTTTAAGAAGCCACCCATACAAAAAAAATAATGGTAAGTAGTTAGTTATTTTAAAAGCTCCGTTAATGACTTAGATAAGATTTTCTAACTTAAAATTTCGCCGTTTCAACATTATATTTAAAAAATAGAAATATGATCTAACATCTGATTTTTAAGCTATCTTTTTTTTAAAGATTTGACTAAAATTTCCAATGGAAACTACAACCGACAATAAGCTCCCGTCTCTCAGATGTCGTATTTTAGTATCTCGTTAGTAAGTAAATCTATAGAAAGGAAAACCACAGACGTGGAAAGTTTCAGTGACGATACCGAGAACGGAAAATTAGCAATAGAAACATCTACCATGGACATACAGAAACTAGACACGGTACCGAGGCTTATTGGATTCGGATATCTGTGAAATTTGAACTGAGGTTATGTTGTAAACAAACGATTTATTGAACTAACTTGTTAACTGATTCGCTCGATTGTTATGATGACCAGATCTTTATGATTAACGTGTATAGTCCGTGCATTTCTCGAAGACGTGCCCCATTTTTATTTGTAGCGCTTACAATGCAACTGTGCCCAAAACTGCACGTGTGAGAGTTTTCTTGATACACATAGTCTGGCGTCATGATCGACTATAAACTGATGTTCAAACTAAGCTCCCTGCACCCCGCGTCTATCCCTCATAGAAAATGGAGGATCGCGCTTTCATGAAATGCATTGACTATACAGGGATATTGAACAGGGTAAACAGAAAAACCGAGAAAGTAGGTAGGTAATTAAAATTTAGAAAAGTTTTATCACGGGAAATACCTACCAAGTTTAAGAATAATTCTTTATTCTCAAGTTTCTCATTTTTTTTACTCCGGTACACATTGTCCTCAAATAAAATTATTTATATTGCAATAATTTATGTAAACCAACAAGACGTTATATTTAATTAAATTCATATTTCATTTTGTTAAACACAAATACCTATCCTTATTCACAAAAGATGAATACGTTAAAAAACGTTACTATAAGACGAAGATAATCTTTAAAATCCTAAGTTAACTAATATAGATCAAATATGTGTTTTGATTTTCTGGTTGACGTGTGCCAACTGGTGCCAAACTATGCACAGAACCGGAAGTACAAGTCGCATACCCGGAAATTGGTATAGTTCTTTCATTTCACGAAGGCGGATTACGAATAGTAGTGGTTGTGCCCTACATACTCGTATAGCTACATTATTTTAGTGTGCGTAAAATGCTCAGTTGGGTTCCCGACGCCGCAGCATAACTATAGAAACCAGCCAAATACTATAGATGAGACTATTCCTGCAAGTAAGCTTGTTAATTTGATGGATTGATTAACGTCTTCCACGACGATAATGCAGTGAAAGCTGAAACTGATAAGAGAAGAAAGCTGACAGGGTCACTTATTTTGTCTGCAAATGAGTTAATCCGAAATCCCGATCATCCTCGATAACAATCTGAGGCGGTTGGATGTCTAGGGCAGCTCGCTTCCAAAGAAGATGCAGAGGACGTCGCTGCTTTGTACGGCGCATATCGCCCGAATATTGCTGTCCCAGGAACACTGAATCCGCCCTGATCGGCTATGCTCCACGGGTAATTTTTATCGCTTCTCCTTCATGCAATGCAAACGAATTGCGTCGTTTCAAAGGGGTAACAAATAATATAGTTGTTTTGATTGACTATCATTAATGAGTAATGTTGACTGTCGATATTTGTGTTTTTTGTTGCTTTGTCACCCCCTGTGGTATTTTGTATTCACTTTTCCACCTTCTTCCTGAGTTTCTTTGCTCCCTAAGTCATTTCAACTTTTAGTTCCTTTACTTCTCTTTCATAGGTAATCTTCCATTGTCAATTAATATTCTCCGTAGTAGGTTTATTTCTATCTTTTGTGTTGCCTTTTCATCTCTGCTTTTATAATATTTCGTATTTGTTTTTTTTTTATTTTAGCACGTAAAAAGCTTACTTCTTTTATTTCTGAACTTACGTAAATTTACTTCTGAAATAAATAGAAAAACTCTTTTAAACAACTGGATATTTAATTATTATAATAATTTGTATAAAGTTAGACTTGAGTTATGCAAGGGACATAAATATACAATTTTAATCATCACCGTGTTGCTATCGTTATGCTCAAAAATCCACGGGAAACCATGCCAATTACATACATGGTAGTGACGAAAACATACATTTTTGGAAAAAATCTTTTTAATCGGAAAAGATTCTAGATTTTTTTCACATTTTATAAACATATACTCACTCTTAATCGTATGAATTGAATGACAATATCAATCAAATATTTTCCGAAAAGAAAAGGTAATGATGCCGAGACACACGACCAAACAAGATTGTTTACTCCAAGTATTTTGATTTCTTCGCAAATCACCAACACTACACAGGTGTAACTTCGTCCACGGTTAAATCTGCACGGAAGGGTGGCCGGCATGTAGAAGGCCTATTTTCCGGACGTTCTAAGCAGGTTATTCGTGAACGTTTGCGTTGGTCACGGTAATTAACGCGGGAATCGGGTGACATGTATTTAAATACGAATATTAGGTTCTACGAAAATAGTGCTAAATATTCTAGTATGCCATTCAGTGGGTTAAAGTGATAATATTTATGAAAAACAAACTAGCCTGAACCTGCAATAAGAAATCTCGTGGTTAAAATTAGCTTATAAATATTAGTTCAAGGCATGCAGCATAACAAATCCACGCGCGCACACAAACAACTGCGGCGCGAACATGAAAGACGCTGCAGCACCATTGTGACTAAGCGCAACTCGTACGTACACTACTGCGTCGCGCACGCTCGTAATTCGTCAGTTTTAAAAACGATTACACGAAGTGAGGACTAATATATGTGCCTTTCCCAAAAAAATTAAAATGCTGAATTACGCGTACTCTAACCATGATTTAATAAACAAGTGCGGCACTACATGACTGGAGTGGACGGTGACCAGTGGATAGGTCGCGGAAGCCCTATAGCGTGGCCGGCTTGCTCGCCCTACCTCACCCTGATGCAATTCCATCTGTGGGCTCTAGTTAAAGATCACGTATACGGCCACGGTGGCTATACAATATCAAGTGCAGTCGAATTGTGTAACCGTATCTTGAAACTATGAGGAGAGTGCAAGGACACGTGGTAAGAAGTGCCTCTCTTTGCATTGATAAACACGGTAAGTTATTTTTTTTTGTAATTAAATTGTTTCTACTTTTAAATGCGTCAAATTTCTGTAAATTCTTGTCTACATGTCACTCACCTACTAACCCATCTAGCTATCTATCACTGCACTTTTAAATAAACTGTTAGGATTAAGTATCTACCTACGTATTTAGACATTTGATAAGAAATTACACTAATTTGGCAGTCCAAAGCGTGTAAAAGTGTGATGGAATTAAAATCAAACTAGGTACCAATTGATTAAAAGTTCAAATTTCAATCTACTAAGTACGCGTGAATTACGGATACAGAAGTGGGCCTCTTCAAAGGTCAAAGACCAAAGGCGTGTCCAAAGTCAGAAAACCTAAGCAAGCGAACGTGAATAGTGCTATGCATTAACGAGTAAATTAATCATCAATTATTTATTTTTAATGTAATAAAAAAAAATCATGCTATACATTTTATTTTTTAATTAGATATAATAGTTTTAGTGTACTGAATGACATACTAAAATATTTTACACTATTTTTGTAGGACCTTATATTTCCTAAATTCGATGATGTAAGAATAGTAATAAAACTACTCTATAAGTATTTAAAGGTTCGTGTTTTAGGTGTATTTGGTGTTTAATGTATCATCAGACGGTGCGATAAATAACTTTCATTGTCTTCCATACTATTTTATAGTAATAGTATGGAAATGTTAAACTATACTCTTGTTAAATTCATTTTTCCGCAAATACTTAATTTTCAAATTGCCACCAGAAACAAAAAAATTAATGACAGCTTTGAAAATTTAATGACGTTTGGCAAGCAAACAGTTCCATTTTCGGAATTCGAGTTTATTTTTTTCTATCGTATTGTACAGTAGTAGTCAGTTCTAAGAACTTTTAGTTTGACATATCTTAAGTACAATATTTCGCGATTCAGTGGTGTGCATATATTTACATGTTTTTTTAAAGAATAGAGTTTATTATTTACATGATCTTATATGAGAGTGAAATATGAGAATATGAGAAACATATGAGAAAGTGGGTCTTGTGATAGCCAAGTTGTTAAAATCATCATAAACAATCTGCAAAATGGTTATAGGGCTAAAAGACATAAAATTGTTTCAAATATTCGCCCTGTAACATTTGAGGGGTTCAAATAATACGGTCTAAATAATACGATATCCGCCTGCAACATCCCACTACAAGGACAGACCTTCCCCATTAATCACGAGGAGGTTTTCTGGCCATAATCGACCAGGCAGGCCCAATGTGAATTTGTGGATAATTTAAACAATATTTTCTTTTAAATTCCGGCCATCTATAATAATATTGTTTTTTTTTTATCAAGGTTAACAACTCAAAACATGTAAACAGCTAATTTATTAAAGTAAATAAATAAAAAGAAATTGTAGCTTTTATAATATGTAAGCAAAAATACAGAATGTAACGAATCTTCAAGAATATAAAGTGAAAAACCTTATTTTTCAAAGAATTTCAACTTAAAAATGTCGGTTTAAATATTTCGATAAACGCATTATATATATATATTTTTAAGAAGACTTAGTAAGGCTGGTTTAAACTTACTAAGTCTTAAGTTTAACTTACTTAGTAAACTCACCGGTGTTTTTAAACAAATCATTTGCAATGTTTATGATGCGGTTATGACACGTTTACGGAGATTAAAACATGATTTATTATCCTTTAGGTTTTCTGTTTTCAGTAACATACCACCATGTGGTCGTTTCTTTAAAAAAAATACCATAAATAAGATAATAGTTTTACTTTGTAACAATACTTGGTCTCCACATATCCTCGAGAGAAAGTGCCCGAAATGACCCTAGACTTTAAACTACGTTAATTTATCTCAGATACGGGCCGCTAATTTCTGGCCCATAAATAGAATTTACAAATATTAACCTAACCTTGGCCGACACTCGTTAAGTGTATTGTGATATTGACGACTTTATAAATATGGCGCCGTTAACGATTATTCTCGCATTTACTCTGAGATACCGCAATAAAAAGATTTTTGATGTTTCCAACTGTATAATAACATTCATAGCCTGCAGTTATTTGTGTATGAATCGGCGGCCACTAAGCAATATATCGAAACTGCTAATTGGTTATTTTACCGGAGAATTACTTAACACTTACATTACTTTTCAGTGACACTTACCGTCTGACAACATATGTGAAAACACAACTAAAATATTATTATCATAATTTATAATAACTTTATATATTTATATCAACTTTAACTATACAGATAATATGCATTTGCACATAGCATTAAATATTATTTAACGATCAACAATGTAAAAATGACATGTTTGAGGTTATGATGCTTTGCCGGTGTTCAATATTAATTAAGGGTTTATGCAATAAGTACGTTTATGCAAAAAATACATTCGTCAATCTTCACACCAGCCTTTTTATTATCCACTGCTGGATACGGTCACCCTCATGCACAAGAGAATGTGCTTTAAATCGACACGATGGCCAAGCGGGTTAGCCAGTACACTTTTTAGAGGTGGTGCAGTTTCGGCTTGTGGTAGCCGCTTTGTTATCCTTTAGTCACCTTTCACGATATCCACGGTAAAGCGATTGTGTGATTCTCGAACTTCGGAAGTCTAAATTATGTAGCTTCGCGTTATTTCATTAAAACGCAAAAACAACCCTTTTCCTACCGTTACTTATTGAGTTATATAAACAACGTTTCACATGTAAACAGAAGAAGGAAAATCGACAACGTGCAAAGGCAAAGGGAGACATAAAGCTACGTCAAGTGCAGATACACGTGATACAGTCCGTTGTCCTTGGTCCCTACAATTATGTGATACTGGTATGTGCTCCAGGCTTCGCCCATGCACATATAGAAATGTCCAGCGAATTTAGTTTAGTTAGTTTAGTTTCCGGGTCAACGAACTCAAATGTTAATATGTTAATATGGATCTGGCTTGGGAACTTTGGATTTATGAAATACGTTATTTTTTCAAGTCAGTGTACTTCGTAGGTATAGTAGGTTCAGTATGCGGCCACCATAGGCTGACGTACAGTCTCCTTGCAAATAAATCAGATATAAACATATCACTATTGGCAATAAAGTATTTTTTTATAATAAATACAGTCCAATTTGATTATAGTATGTATGGTATGATAAAAATCCCGAAATTTTTAATTACTTATTAACAAACCATATTTTATTGGCATATTTTGGAATATTAAACTAACAAAAATCCACTAAAATTATAACTAGCTTCTCATCTAATTACTTTCTAATAACGATTTTGACCCTTTAAACCAAAGAGCGGCGTCACACTGCAAGGATGAAATTAACTACATGACTACATGAAATGACTTCAATCTTTTTCTACCACTGAACAATGAAATTGTATCCAGTTTCATTGTATACAAATGAAGAGTCCGCTTTACCTACCTATTGTATTATGATTATAACTTAGTTACTGTCATAATCGTCTTTTCTGTTGTCGACAATTTAAACGTATCCGCCCGGTTTACAATACGTCGACGGGTTCAATTATTTATTAATACTATCCGGAACGAGTCAACTTAGTCTGATTTTTAATTCGAGAATGTTTATCTAAACAACGGTGAGACCATAAAAATATATGTCAAATAGTTAACGTACCGATTTGTGACAAAAAACAAAGTTAAATTTTTTTTGGTCCTTCTATCGATGCATATGAATTAAATAAACAGTTTATATCGTTAACTTTCACTAAATAACTGTCATAACTAGACTTATTACTACCAAACGGTTTTGTGGTAATTTGGTTTTTCATGACACTAGCAACACTGCAGATGTGTATAACATTGGTCCTTTTTTAAATAATGTAATTAAATTCTAAATAATTATTAGCTGGTTCAAAGTTTATTTGAATTAAGACCGATAGAAATATTGAAACAATTCAAGGTCACGTCGCTCGCTCCTTGCGGTCGACCGAAAGCAACGCTGCCGGCCGCCATTTTGTCATTCGCCTTCTGACATCAGCCCTGACTGCTCGAATGCGTTCCTTCCTCTGTTTGCGTTGTATTATTGTTGAGTTTACGTTTGTTTATTGAGTCTTTGTTTAGTTTGTTTCTTGTGTTTTTGTTTTAATAATTTTATTATTCCTGTTGAATTTGTTTTTGCGTTACGACAGAATTAGTTCTGTGTATGTGTGTGATTCAAAATGAAACTTCAGCCCTGTCCTTCTACGTATCCCGGCAAAGAAACGACGTCGAAACGCTATGACAGCTTTCGAAAAATATATGATCACGAATATTTACTGTATTTTAAAATTACAGTAGTAATAGTATGTTTTGCTAGAAAAAATAATAATTTATACATAATTCGATATTGTGGAATCATATAAGACAGATTCATTCTCATTAGAATTATCTAGTAATTGAAAATAAAAATAGGTAACATTTAAAAAAATGCTCCCATAAGATAAATGTTCATTATATCTGAAATGTCAATTTGACAACAACGTTTCTTTGTTTACATAAATATCTCGAATTAAAAATCATACCTTACATCAATAGACGCCTTATTAACTAGGAGTAGGATTAGAATGCTTTTGTTTTCTAATATGTTACAGCCAGTACAAAGGAATATCACTTTTATTATGTCACCAATAAGGTATTTAACAGTGTCAGTCGATTGTGCAAATTAAGTTTGCGAACTGTAGTAATTGTACATGAAATATATTATTTATGATGCCATTGTATGCATAACGACCTTCTTGTCATTTAAGATTTTAAACTTTTGTTACCGTGGTTGTGAAGATAATAATTGTTATGTAAACGGGTTACTCACGATTTAGTATTTATTTATTATAGCGGATATATTGGTCCAGTTACATGAGCCGTGGTCGCGGCGAGACTGCGCAGGCGGGTGGAGGTGTTGTTGCTATTGACAGACAAATCTGTCTACCCTCCGTCGTATTCTTGTCATTGTTACGTCAAATTCTACTATTCAAAAGAGATGAACATACTCGTAAAAATATGTTTTGAATCAATACATATTTTTATGTTTATCTCTCCTAAGGAGATTTAAGGCCAACTCAAATTCACAGAAATGTTTATAATCATTACCAAAGATCGAAATATGTAGTTCCATTTCGTGGAATTTCTAATTCCACGATACCATGGATCCATCGTTATCGTGGAAAATATGTAACCTTTATCGTTATTAAGATGTGTTAAATTGAATCTGAATCTGTAGAAATTCCAAAACAAAATATTTTTTACTTACGATGTATATACAAACGAATGTGAAGTTTCAGACATTTACGAAATATTAAACTGACTTAATTATGTAACTACGAATATTACACGAATCACTTCCCAACCCAAGAAACTAACTGAAGACTAGAGGAAGATGTACACACGGAAAAATAAATTAGTTATGCAGGCAACTGGCCTCGCTCACTACATACAACAACACACGCACACATAGATAAATAAGACGTTAACTGATTTACTGAATATGTAACAAAATTTCACTGACCACTCTCATAGCTTCTGTAGCTCAGTTTTTTTTATGGACGAAGGCGGCAGACGAGTATACAGTTCACCTGATTTTAAGTGGATACTGTAGCCCGTAGACATCCGTGATACATGCCAACATTAGTCCAAAATAACAAACGTTGGCACGCCCCCATGATGCGCTGCCTACCTTTGGAGATATAAGAATGGATTTGGGGAAAAGGTTGGGAAAATGGGGAGGGATAGGATGGGAATGGGCTCTGGCACATCTCACTCACTACCGAAACACGTACGTACATTGGGGAAATAAGATAAAGTGAGAAATGCAGTACATTTCAGGGTAGTCTTCTGTGAGAGAGGGGTAACGTGGCCAGTCGAGTGCGCCCAGCGGCTGTTGGATTGCAACGTGCAACCCCCCCCCCCCCTCATGCTAAGTCTAGTCTATCAGTAAACAAAGTTTGCATGCAACCTTATCTATTTTAGTGTGAGTAAAATGAATTGAGTAGTGTGAGTAAATAAGGTTTTGATTACCAAAGATTTGGTAGTCCACTTTCACTAACCCATTCGCCGGTGGTCAGGCCTGCGCGCCCGATCAATCACGCGGGAAAATACCCGGGTAATGGCTCCTCACGACTCCGCGGAAAGCCCGCCACATCCTATTTACTCGTAACTCGACTAAATAACGCAAAAAGTACAGGGCAATTAATCATCGCAACGCCGAGGAAATTCGCGAGTAATCACTTTTTTTTTATCAATTATTTAAGACGCAAGTATTATGATTTTTTTGTATTCTGATTGCGTGAAGTTAAGCGAGTATTGTGCTGCTAACCGGCTTATTTGGTTTTTACACGTATATAATTTTAAAGTCTGCGAATTATTAATCTTTATTATCTTCTACGTATTACTTTAACATAAATATAACACTATGTGTGAAATTGTAGTGAAACCTTATTGTAGTTTCTAGTTTCCCACATATTGTATGTATGTATTATATATTTTAATTACTATTTCCAAAAATATTTGTTTATTTTATTGCTTCCAATTTTTGTAATCTACCATTCACTTGCACCTACCATACCATCACTAAATAGCCGCAAGGTTGGCTGGGTGAAAATGATTAGATATTCCGCCGTTCGTTACAACAGTAAAGTGTAAATAAACATAAAATAAATATATATTGAGACACTTGAAATTGGAGAAAAACATAATTTATAATTCTTCATTTTAAAAGTTCGATGTCACACCATGTTTCTGCTTAAGCAGAACTTTGAAATAACTAGATTTTATGTTAGATAACCTTAACCAAAGACTGTCTATCTATACCGATGATGAAGTTTGCTTGCATAATATCCCATATTTTTTCCCACATATATCCCATATATGTCAACATTCTACTATTTATTTATTGCAGCTATTTATTGCATTTATTTATTTAGTATTTATTTATTTATAAGATTTTTATTATTACTAATATACACAACCCTCGTTAGGTGTGTATATTAGTTCGTTAAGTTTCTGAAATAGTACTTAGGACCACGCGAACAAAGTCACGGGCAACAGCTAGTTATTAATAAAATCTAACTTAACATTATTGTGTATTTATTTAAAATTAATTTACAATGAAATTATTAAAGATTTACTCAATAAACACCTAAGTATGTAAGTTTATGTAACATTCGAATTATATACACTATATATTCCACATTGGAAATGAATAATAAATTATAATAACGCCTAACAACCGTTGCAGGGGTCTTTGTGGCCCGACAGAGGGATTTGTGGGTAAAAACGGCAGGTGTTATTATCGGTAGTTGAAGGGTTAAGTGTCGGTAAAGTTCTAGGGTGTATTCTTAAGGTTAGTTTAACCCTTGAACTCATAACGTAAAGTTATAAACATTAAATTTTATTAGAAATATGACATTTTTAATATTTTTTGACGAATGTGTGAAATTTATAGTGTTATTATAAGTGTTATCAGTGAAAAATTAACTGTGACACTTGACTATTATAGGTATGTTTATATTTATTAATTGCGCTTTTAAGTAAGAAAATATTAGACATGAGATCCAGGTCTTTTAAAGCTATTTCAAAAATTCTTTTACCATGGTTAAATGAAGTTTTTATCATTCTCATGAATCTTATGACAGGTACACACCCTTTCAATGGTGTCTTACCTCTCCCATTCCTGACAGTAACACCCTTAACCACAACTTTTACACAGATATTTTACACAACACTACAGACCAAAATATACATGATAATGCTGTTTCACTAAATGAAGAAGATTTACACCTAACAAATATTTAGCGGCCAGCAATGTATAGGCCAGCAACTAGAAAAATTCGTCTTTTATCAAACTACAAGCAAAAACTGAAGAAATACAAAAAGTTTGTCAACTTTATGAATTCTGTGGGGAAGATTGTTGTCTTCTTGTCTGTGGGTGAACACGACACAAACCCTAGGGACATTATATTCAAACTAAGTGCTACCCTCAAAGAAGTAAATAAATGCCCTGTATTCGTTTTAAGTGTCGTCAAAAACACATAGTAATAGCTCAAATTCAAAATCTGTTTCTTCTACCAGCCAACAGCAAAGTAGTATCAGAGGTAGTATCTGATTTACGAAACACAAAATCAGTAGGTCATGACGATCTTAATATGCAATTGGTAAAAACTAGTAGTTCATTCATATGAACACCCTTAAGCCTTGTAATAAACTTGTCATTTCTAAGTAGAAAATTTCCTGATATGCTGAAATATTCTGTTATCAAGCCCTTATTAAAAAGGGCGACGAAACAGAGATGAATAACTATAGACCAAATATTCTCATACCCATATTTTCCAAAATCATACAAACATGTGTGCATAACACATTCATTATAAATAATCAAATATTAAAGAACAGTTTGGCTTTTAAAACATAATTCGACATGTTTGGCATGCTTTAGCTTAATTAAATTTGTAACAGATAGCGCCCTCGCTTCGCTTTGTATGTTTTTTTTTTCAAAATTTCAAAATGAAATATAGCCTCCTATATTAGACACGGATAATGTAGCTTCCTATTTGTGAAATATTTTTTTAAATCGGTTCAGTAGTTCCGGAGATTACCCCCAACATACAAACACACAATTTTACCTCATTATTATATTTATAACAGAAAACCTAAATAAAATGATTCCGGCAGCTAGTGTCTTTTTGGATATGAGCAACGCATTTGACCACGTGGATCACCTAATACTACATAAAAAAATGGAGTTGTACGGTGTTAGGGGCATTGTGGAAGTGATTTAAAAGAAGGCAATGTACGAAAGTTATTGCGATATTCAGTGCTACTAATAGCATAAACCGTAATCTTCAAAAAACATCTTTTTGTTCGGATTATAAAATTAATAATTGTGGCGTGTCACAAGGCAGCATCCTAGGACCGTTGTTGTTTCTTTTATATATCAAGGATTTACCTAATGCTGTTGACCATCAACGTATTTTATTTGCCATTGACACTATAATAGTAAAAGGAGGTAATCAAGACGAATTACATAATGACATATCTCTGGAAAAAGTGACTCGGTCGATAATTAACAATCATTTATACATTAACATTGATAAAACCAAAATAATTCAATTCAATACCTACAACTCCAATAGAAGACCGATCCGAATTACCTACGATAAACATACTATAACTGAAAGTTCACTTACGAAGTTATTGGGTATTACTTTAGGGTATTGCATTTAAACGGGAAAGAACATACAAACAGGTTGTGACAAAATTAATATTTTTTTTTATGGACGATGGCGGCAGGCGAGAATACAATTCACCTGGTGGTAAGTGGATACTGTCGCCAATAGACATACGCAATACATGCCAACATTAGTCCAAAATGACAATCGTTGGCACGCCCCCGGATGCGCTACCTACCTTTGGAGATATAGGAATTGGATTGTATACGCCTTATGCCAAATAAGAAAAATAGTGTCACAAGAAGCTGCTATAAATGCATATCACGGATACGTGTCGTCAGTGTTGTCTTACGGACTTATTTTATGGGGAAACTGTGGAAATTAACCGAGCTTTTATATTGTAAAAAAGAAAATGTATACGAGCGATAGATAACAAGAGCTAAGCCGCTGGACACTTGTAGACCGCTGTTTTCTTCCCAATGCATTACCATTACCATGCATGTACATAAAAGATATTTGCTACTATATACAAATTATTTCCTAAGATTAGGTGACATTCTCCAAAGACCACATAGACGACAATTTACTAGTACTTCTCGATGTTAAGTTGAAAATATACAAAAAAAAAGTTACCCGCGGAATTTAAAAAAACTACCATTATCGCTTTTCAAAAAGCAAGTACAAAAGTGGTTGTTACAAAAAAAATACTGAATTAAAGAGTATTTTTCCTGTTAAATTGATTATGATATTGACGAGATTGTTTTCATTGTGTTATATGTAGATAGATCTAAGAATAAATTGATTAATAATTTTGATTTAAAATTCCATATCAATAAATTCATAATTATTAATTTAAAGGTTTATACGGACATTGGAATATGTTTAATGTGAATTAGTTATAATCAAATGACATTTATTTAGGAAATTATATAGCAGACATTTGATTATTATAAAGCTATCGACATTTTATTCTGTTGGTGGAATTTATTGTGTATTTCTATGAATTTATTGATTCCAGACTACTTATATGTAGCTGTATAATATGCATACATTTTTTTATAATTGGTAGATTGATTGTTTATATAATGTTTTAAAAGTAAAATTTGCAGAATTCAAAAGGGGCATGTAAATATAATTCCAACATGTGTATAATTAGGTACCTGTACTTAGTCCTGCAAATAAATATTCTGATTGTATGGTGTTTAGTAATATGCCACTAGTGAGTGATATTACTCTAATCACAAGAAAGAATTTTCGAACTGGTCCATAAAAAAATTATGGATCCATAGACTATGATTAAAATTTAAAATGGCGTGCATTGCTTTGTAGAACTATGCATAAATATTAATGATGAGGAATTGGCTCTATCGTCCCCTTAAGGCAAAAAGGATTATCAGTCAATTTTTCCAAAAATATTCCTGGTTACTTGCAAAGGCCTTTGTCCTAGAAAGGGACGTTATCGTCAATTGATGTGAAGAGAATATGTATTCTTTATTGTATATGTACACTATAAGTTCTATATGGTCCCGGCCGAAAGTAATACACATCGATCGGCCTTTAGAAAGAGACTATCGGCTAGCTTCGGTTTTGTAGAGCGTCGTCTCTATCGTGTGCCGTTACGACAAACACGAAGCTAGCCGATCATAGTCGATGTGTATTACTTTCGACCGGGATTTGTAAGTATGTCGATTTTTATCGAAATTTATTTAGAAATTTTGATATAAATTGCAATTACTTCCACGACAAAGATCGAGTTACTCCATACAGTACGGTTTTCAGGACAATGCTGCGAACCCGAAAGTTATTAATTACAACATAGGGTTCTTCAAAAGGGATGTGAATAGGATTCTGCAAGGTCGGCAACACACCCGCATACCCTGGTGTTGCAGGCGTTCATGGCCGGTGATGACCACTTTCCATCTCCTGGCTTGTCTGCCACCTCTTCTATTTAAAAAAAGAAAAGAAATTTTGGAAACGACCGGGTCACTACTTTCATCAAGTATAATTGATGGTATGGTGCCGTAGGAACGTACAATGACGTTAATAATTATAGGTATTACCTATCTAAGCGTATTGACATATTATTTTGGAAATCATGTTCCAAACGAGCAAAGTCGTAGGCAAACGCCAGTTACGTACTAAAGTAATGCGGAAAAGATGGGTAAACCGTGTCAATGGAGATATAAGTGCATGCGGTGAATGGAAACTCGTGCATAGAAATAGAGGCGATATTCACCAGCCGCGTCCTTGCGCCTGTGCCTTGAGACACATCATTCGTATTCAACGCTTGTCTACCAATAACGACGTCTTATTCACGAATATATAAGCAAATAGTACGAATAATACGGATAGACGTAGTATTACAAGCATCTGGCATAATAACGAGGCGTAGTGTTGTAAATAAATAACCGTACCACTGATATAGAGGGGGTAGATAATGCAAGCCGTCCGTCACTGGGCGCTCGAAGTTGGCGTTAAGCTCGTACTTTTCGCGTTGCTCGTTCAGTCTGTTCCTACCCGTGTTGATCGTCAGTCGTTGTTATAAAACACAATAATGTGTATTTGCGCTATAATCAAATCAACATTTGATTTTCGAACCGAGTCGAGGAAGATGTTTCGTTTCATCGGTAAGAAATTTCCTATTATTAAAATTTAATCCTGACGTGACGTGCTTGGTTTTTAATACAATTCCACGAATTTGAGTTATATATCTATGTCTATGAACCGTGCATTGTATTGTCCACACTAGAAATTCCTATGTTGTGGCTCCAGAGACACATACAAAGACGAAACACCACCCGGGCCCAAGCAAACATTATTTGTGCTTCAAACAAATTAATGTCCTACCGGGAATCGAACCCGTAACCTGCTTTTATGCGTGAACTTAACAAACTAAATGTAATAGAAATAATCCTATGACGTCGTGTCTGCGTGACGTCACAGGGTCCAATACCAATGTACCTACGTTTATACAATTTCCTTGTACATTGTTTACACTCATTTTCCTCGTTATTCTATTATAGTTCCATTAGAGGAATAGTATTAAGCTATCCTTGTAAGGAACTTGTTTCTGGATTGTCTCAGGAAATTCTCGTTAATTTTTCTTACTCCATTTTTTTCTTTTTCGGGAAGTCTAATAATAAGATACCATTTATTTACTTGTCCTGAGAGAAACAATCACTGGAACTTTTATTGTTGCTATTGTACTCGGAAATGGTTTTGATAAATTGTATAATAGTTTTAGACATTTTTATTTTTAAATTGAAACACGAAACTTTATTTACGTTAAATAGACTTACACATCCCGGTCGAAAGTAATACACATCGACTATTATCGGCTAGCTCGATTTTAGCGTCGTTTCTGTCGTAACGACACACGACAGAGACGAGGCTCTACAAAACCAAAGCTAGCCGATAGTCTCTTTCTAAAAGCCCATGTGTATTACTTTAGGCCGCGAAGTGTACCTACGTTGAAATTTAAGCTTTGACACTTTATAAAAGAGAAGAAGCAGACAGTCGGTCTGGTACTTAGTAGCGGTTCCTATCTTCTGTCACACATGGACAATTGGACATTGCAATATATGCCAATATCAGTGAAAAATTATAATCACATCTGCAATTGCGCTGCAAATCTCTGGTGATTTAGTAATTATCAATTGGGAAAATTCACCATTAAAATAGTATACACGGTAAAAACCCCCGTAAAAAGTATACAGGCTGTAACTGAACTTTCCCTGAATCCTGTAATCATGGAATGTTTCATTGACCTAAAAATTTCACGATTTCTTGCACAAAACTCGATTGCTTTTTGTTTTTATTAATTTTTGCTAAAAAAAAAATAACTGATATTTTTACAAAAAATACAAAGAACTAGCTGTGCCCGGCCACGCGTTGCTGTGGCTGCCCAACAGATGGCGCTAAGGGTGGACAACCCTTATCACTAAGGGGTATGAAAAATAGATGTTGGCCGATTCTCAGACCTACTCAATATGCTCACAAAATTTCATGAGAATCGGTCAAGCCGTTTCGGAGGAGTACGGGAACGAACATTGTGACACGAGAATTTTATATATATAGAGATTATATAATAATTAACGCAGAATGATCAATGGTTTACATGTTATGGTTGTCAAGCTTCGTTCAAGCTCAAAGGTTCGTACATACGCTGTATATGTAATATGTACAATATTCATTGTGATATAAAATATGTACCAATCCGCAATGGGTCTCCGTGGTAAATTATGACCTGAAACCTCGCGATACACATGCGTGTTACTCGCACAAAAGCATACCAGTACCTTGCAAGTGCTTGCTACTGGCGTGTGTATTCAACGCTTTCTAGTCAGAAGCATACGTTATAATAACACGCCAGTATATCGCAAGCCGTTTGATTTTTCGCATGCATGTGTTCCCGTGGGGAAATGGGGAGTGGAACTACGAACTTCAAGCCTCTTTTTTGTGGTTTTCAACTGGCACTCACAAAATATTTCTAATAACTGTCATGCTTCTTCCTACCACGTGTATGAGTCGTCATCACTTGCTAATTATGTACGTCGGGTACCACAGTGCTTTTTACTGCCATGTGTGTCGGCATGTAGCAGGGGGAGGCCTGTGCCTTGCAGTGGGATGTTATACGCTGATATTTCGAAATATATTCGCGAAGAATGGGAGTGTATTAGGAGTATAAAAAATGTAGGCGGATATACATGCCCAGTAAAAGACCAATGGCGCAGTTAGGGTCCAACAAACCATAATCCAAAAAAGTAACATAAACGACCAATTAGTTCCAGCAACCAAGTGCCAAATAACACGAAAATATCCAATTAACAGCAATTTCGATTGGTTTGTGTGAATGTTTTATTATAACTATTTATGAATTCGTTTCACAGGAAATAAACAGTGGATTTTAGTGTAGCATTTGATACGCCGTGTACGCCGAAAATGTTTGTACGTGGTGTGGATTAATTCGAATATTAAAGTGTATTTAGTGACCAAAGTGTTTAGTGTCAAAAGGAGCGTGCGGCCGAAGCAGCTGGCATGCATATGTGTTATGAGAGGCCCGGCCTGGTCAACGCCCTGAACGGCGGAGTTGGGTAAGACATACTATTTATTATAGAAAGCAGGCGGCAGATGGGAATACAGTTCACCTGGTGGTAAGTGGATACTGTCGCCACTACCCATGCATATCCGCCATCAAAATTACAAACGTTGACACGCCCTCAGATTCGCCGCCAACCTTTGGAGATATAGGAAAGGATTTGGAGAAAGGGTTGCAAAAATAGGAATAGAAAGGGATGTATGTAAATGGATGCTGGCATATCTCACTCACTACTCAAAGACATACGTACGTTTTGGGGGAATAGGATGAAGTGGGAAATACAGTACACTTTACGTACGGTACACTGCCCCCCCCCCCCCCATATTATTATTTATTTACTATTGAGTATATTAATTTTTGGTCGCGGTTTCGCCCTGTAAAACCAACATCCTTGACCTCGGTATTTGATTACCTCGTCTCACAAAGCTTGTTACATTTTTAAAGTATTGAATCCTTTTTCCAGGGTACTCTGTCTATGGCAATAGATAATGGCTTTGTTTGTTTGCTATAATTAAACATCTTCTCGGGAAACATTAAAACGTTACCGCCGTTCGCTACATCGCGACAGCAATTAATAATTTGCAAGTAACACTTCTCTAATGTATACTATGTTGAATCTAATTATGCGCCGCGTTCGAGTTTAATTTTAACTTAATCTTAAATTTTGAGTTTAAGCATTTCTATCATACAAATAGTGAAAACAAGCAAAAAAAATTATAGTAGAGAGCCAGTAGAGCCCATGTGAGAACAAAAACAAATACATGTCTTTTGTTTTATTATATGCATGTCGAAATGGGAAATGAAGGGTGCACGCTGCAATGGCACAGCCGCAGTGCGCACTCGAGGAGGCACCATATTAAAAAACAATAACACCACGTTTTAGAGCTCAGCCTAATTACAATAATTACAAATTGTGTAAAGATATACATTTTAAAACGTACTATGGACCTTACGAATTAGAACCCGTGATTAATTGGAGCAGACAGACAGCTTTATTTAAGCAGAAACGTATAGATATAAGTTAATTATAAAATTGAAGATTTTGTATATTTATTATTCAAATTAAATGAACGTTTTAATTGAACCGAAACAAAGTTTTCAAAGTAACGAACGTTCTAGAATACGATGTTGATTTAAACCACGAAATTATTCCTTCAATAACTCCTGTAACTATTTGATAATAACTGAATTATAGTATTTTATTATCTAACTAAATTATCTTTATAGTCTGAAGTTAGTTAATTTTCCTGATATTATTATTATTTTCCTATTTTGTAATTGCTATGCAACGAGCACTTTCGGTATCCACTGCTGGACATGGGACTCCTCATAGCAAATGGGGCGTGCCCATCGGTTGTGAGAATTCAGCATGCACCATCCCACTTCAATGATTTTATTATTCTCAAAAGTGATTTTAAGGCGTAATAATTACAATTATAAAGTCCATGATCGTCTTTTATAGCAACTATATCAGACAAAATGATGCAACTAATGATAAATAGGATCTGAAATGAAACGTTGTCAAGATGGTACAAAAATAGCACAAGAAATGTACAAGGTTTTATACTCTAATTGGGACAGAACCGAGTAGATAAGAAAGTTGTAGTTTGTAACCACTTAAACGTGATTTTAGTTTCCAAATAAGACTATCTGTTTTTAAAACATGGTCCTACAGAAATACGTTGTGTGATATTGATATGACACGGTTGACTGTTTAAAAATTATTATATTTTACAACATTAGTGACTCACGCTGGGAATTTTAGACTTACAAACAACACACACACACACACACACACGGTCTAGTGTTTGTGTTCTTTGTTACGTGTGTGTTTGTAAACGTGTTTAGATCCTATCGATAGTTGTACTTATAATAATTATTTCACCTAACAACAAATGAGCAACAGTATTCCACTTACCGCCTGTGGATCATCTGATCTTCTGGCACCTTCTCTTTATAACAATAAATTTCTACAATTGAAAGGCTATAGTAATTCTAATAATAGTAACATCGTTATATTCAAGTGAAATTGACAATTCCTCACTTCGTCATAGTTCGATCGTTTCCGGTCGAGCTAAAATGACAGTCACTCAAACTCAGCACAGCAGATAAACACTACCGAATGAGCTAAATAGGTCGTCAAAATTATAACACATTTTTAGTTATATTCTTATAAAAATATTTTTACCATTTTTTTATGACTTACACATTCTTATTAGTTAGGTATACTCACTCTTGTAAGAAAGGTTGTTCAAAAAAATTTACCGATAAAATAAATGTATTCGGTACATAAAATTCTTAACAAGGTAGCACATGTTATGGGATATTGTAAAAGCGTCTTATAGAGGTTTTCAATAATGTCGCAACATCTGTACACCGTCCACCAATATTAAATGAATGGACGTTCTACTCACTTATACAAAAATGATTTTTTTTAAATTTCTAATAGTTAAAATTATGGGGAAAAAAGGACGGATGACAAGCCTATTTAAATAAAGCAGTGTAACGAAGTAAAAATATCATTGTCCCATAATTATAAGCTATAGGAAATCATCATCAACGTCAATTGATTGATTCTGTGCTCTTAAAATTATTTTCGATTGATATTATGCTTCGTAGAAAAATATAGGATAGGTCGGTATTGACAAATAGGTAAAAAAAAAACCTGATGGTAAGTGTTACCGCCGCCCATGGACACCTGTAACACTAGGGGGTATGCGGGCGCATCGCCGACCTTGCAAAATCCTATTCACAGCTTTCTTGAAGAACCCCATGTCGTAGCTTAATGGGAAGACCTCCCGAGGCAGCTTGATCCACAGCTTACGAGTTCGCGATATAAAATAATTTTTGAACCAAACAGTACGCGACACCTCCGTATCGAGGAAATGCGGATGGACCGCACTATCAAACCTACCTTCTTTATAAAAGGAAGAGTATCATTCACTCCAGTGTAATAATTATTTTTCAGCAACTCAGTGTTAAGCAAAGGCATATAACACATATACACAAATATTACATACGTAACATAAATAATTGCACGTATTTAGAATACACCTTACAAATATTAGCGAAAAGGCATTGATGAAAATAAGTAGAAAAACTACTACGTATAAGATCATGTTCTTGTATAGAGAAAATTTTATTTGTGTGAGAATGGAAAGGACCATCCCGACTATAAATTTTAATAATGCTCGGAGACAATGTGCTCGTCTCGGCCAGGCGAGCGCACGATAATCCAATAAGGCAGAATTGTAAGTGGCTCGAATTAGCCGTCGTCTTAGTGTTACTAACTCAATGTAACGATATATAGTAACTGTGAACTAGTACCGGATCGCACGTTTCCACGAGTAAGGAACGGATAAAGAATACAACCTTCGGTGTGAAAATGACAGTAACTGCAAGTGTAACATTGTAAACTCAATACAGCATCTTATTCATTGCATATTTAGTTAATTTCATTAATTATTAATTAGTTATAGATAAATTAGTTAACTGTTAATTTTAGATAATTTCATTATTCATGTAATTTATCTTGTTAAATGATGAGTTTGAAGATCAAACTTTGAACCCTTTTTTCTTCGTATTCTTTTCTATTTTCCTTTTCGTTTTCCTATTTTCGTATATATAAAAACACTGTCGAAGTTATAACGGAGTTTTAAATTTAGTGTATTAAATTATATGACATTCTATACTATAGTATATGTATATTTAAATCGCAAACACCATAACACAGATAATAAATGTCATAACAGCTTATTTAACAACGCGAATACAATTATTTTAAAGCGTAACTAAAATGTCATTAGACCAGGCGGACTAAATATTTAAAATTAACAACATAACCAAGAAAGGCACTAAACTGATTGTAAAGCGGTTGAATTAATGTATCCGGTCGCGTACGTATATTCCGCATAGTTTTACTACTATCGTGTATACTCCACCGCATAAATTATTGCTAGCGCGAAACTTGCGCTCGTCTGCACAATGTGTCAACCACAGACTTAGGTGCACTAATTTGACTGTTACTTAAGTGGAGTACGCACTAAAGTTCCGTGTTTAACATATTATTGTATGTCTTGCTACTATATTCTGCTTTTCACTATATGCAGTGTTTTATCAGTTGTCATCATTCTTCAAAACATTGATAGAAGGGATTTTAAAGGGATGACCGTTAAACCATAAAAGGTAAATTAACCATTCTTCCCGCTAGTAGGACTCAACGGGAACGATAGCACAGTACAATTCCCATCATCCCCGGTTAAAAAAAGAGATGTGACGTACACTTCATTTAATTATATTTAATCATATTTAGGTGCAGTAATGTAATAATAGCGTGCACATTATTAATATATTACGGTATTCGGGGGAGGATGAGACCGCAATGGGATTAAAGCATAAAATTCTGTCTTTCCGTGTGTACAACTTGAAAACTGAACATAATGCATTCAAACTGTTTCAATTTAGTTCAATTAATTACGACCAAGACAAAAGGAATTGATCAGGATCATGGGTCATTGCTATTTCCTGGCGTACACTGATTGTAAAATAATATCATTGTAATTGCACAGTGGGACAAGAATCACCGACTCGCTAATGCATGGTTAATCCGTTTTAATTCATTCTCTCTTGTTAATTAGAACAGGTCGCCAAATATGCTTTTTTTTTCGGAGTGGCTAAATTCTTGTGGCCCTAATGCCCTTACAAGAGTCACCGCACATGTATGGTTTAGGGCGAGCGCAGAAGGCGCTCAGCCAGGAGGCTAAGGGCTCCCTCGCCGGTAGACCGGCGGAAGCAACGGGCCTTGGCTTAGGGCGTTGCTTTGGGAGGGTACCGTGGGATCGTGAGTCGGTGAGAAGCGCCCAGGCACGTGCCGATGATACCTGGGAAAAGTGTTGGCTGAAGACCGGTGTGTGCTCACAGTGTAGCGAGGGTGACATTCTCGTCTCCGTCGGCGGGGACGGTGTATATGTGTAGTCTGTGAGTGTAGTGTAGTGTAAGAACCGCATTGGCAGCAGTAATTGGGTCGCCGGGGTCGTCTAGGACGTGCCGAGTACGACGACGGTAACAGGAAGGGTCATTCCTATCGTGGACATAGATTAGGCTGTCGACTACTAGGGGATTGGGATGGTGAGGGACTCTGTCGTAGTAGCGTCGGGCGGGGGACCAAATAAGTTATGCACATGTATACACTATCTACATTTGGCTACATTGTATACGCGGCGTTGATTACAAGAGTTATACTCGTACCTAGCGAAAATGGGCAAGTATAAATTTGTGCGGCGCACTGTACTTTCTCGGTTTATTATATAACGCCAGTTTCAGCCGTTAATGATTGCAGTGAGCCGCTCAACGCTGTTGACATTATGTAGCTGCTCATTTACTTGTTACGTCCGCGTTTCGTTAATGAAATTAACTAAGTATGCTTTTGTTAGCACTTGCCACAAGTGCGCGTTTCACTTTTTATCTGTTAGTGAAGGCGATGTACAGTGGAGTTTCATTTTGTTAGTAGTTTTATTTTTAACCTTAAATGTAAATTGGTATAGTTGAGGTAAATGTTATATCGGTTTAGTTTGTTTTTATACGTACGAAGTGAGCAATAACGCTGCGGCCTGCCCGGTATATAGTCCACTCTCGAGACAGACTATGTATGATTCCTATTAAATAGTGACAGTACACACGTGTTGTGTTATCACATATTTCTATATTCTATTGTCTTAACATTGTACCACAGTTTAATTTGTATCACATAATGCTCGTATTATATACCCTATATAAAGGCGTACTCATTCACTTCTGTCCCCTATGAATTCGCACAGTTAAATCAGTTGAATCGATAATATAAATCCGTTATTTACTTATTATCCTATTAAAACAAGTAAAATTATAATGACGCCATCCATTAGCCTTATATATTAATTAACCTTATTATATTATAATAACCCATTAAGACGACATAGTGCTTCTATTGTGATACAAGAAAATAACATATTTGAACTCTATTGTATTAATTGCATTATTTACGTTTACCATGTTTTCACGTTAAGCATTTACAAGGGCGGTTACTGAGGGTCGTTGACCGGAAATTGTAGACTTACACGTGCTCTGTTTCTGCTATAATTGAAAGAAAATTCTTCGTAACATTTCTAATTTTGAAGCAGGCCCTAGGACTATAGGTACAGCTGTACCGGGACCTAGATGTTAGGGGGCCCTATGTAATACGATACATAATTAGTCAGTAAAATTGCATTGAAATTTGTTATAAAAATACGTACCTAATTACGGATAACAGATTTTTAGATTTTTATTACGGAATGTCGATCTCTTTTTTTCCGAGCCTGCTTTAGTGTATGTACAATACCATCCGTAGAATTAGGGAGTAAAAGGCCAGGGGAGGCGCATGTGGGAATCAGAGTAACGGGCCCCAACATTTCTGTCGTCACGCCTGACTTGCAATAAGATATTTGGTGACAAAATGTTTAACTGACAGGCGTTTTCACTTAAATTGTACAAAAGCTTGTTTCGTGAAAGCCACATTTCCGTCGTTGAAATCTTTGTCACAACAAGCGCAGTTTCCGAGGGTCGTCAACCAGAAGTCGTGGAAAATTTAGACGCGCTGCGCTTTCGTTGAAATTTAGGGAAAACTCAACCGACATTTCCGTTCAGGGATAATAATAATAAATCCTGTTACCTTGGAATATCTTGGATAATGCATACATGTTGGAATGAACGTGTAAACACCATTTTCTGACGGTTTATTATAGAAGGTTTACTGTTGATTGAACTGTACATTCAAAGACTGAAATTTTGTCTTTTATTGTAATGTCTTATTAATATATTATAATATAATTATAAAATATGTCGACAGCGACCATACACATCAGATCAGTGTGGTAAGTTTTGCCGGAAGAAATTTGCTGAAATAAAACTCGCCTCTTGTACATCATTGTACACTTCCCGGCCGAAAGTAATACACATCGGCCTTTAGAAAGAGTATCGGCTACGATACGACATAGACGGCGCTCTACAAAACCGAAGCTATCCGATCATAGTTGATGTGTATTACTTTCGGCCGTTTACTGTACTGTTGTATATATTGTAATTTATGTAATTCATCGGCAGAAAATTTCCAATACCTCTTTTGTATTTCTCTGTTAGTCCAAAGGTTGACTGGTAGAGAATTACATAACCTCGCCTTTTGTACAAATTTCTGTACAATTAAGTGCGATTAAATAAGTAAATAATTCTGATAATTCCTTTTTATATCCTATATATGTTTGCGTGTACAATAAAGTTTAAACAAATGATGTCAATGGACTGCTTAAATTCACTGCAAGATACAATACTTACCTACCCACGTATATGGCAAAAAAAAGTTTCGGGGGGTCATCAACCGGAATTCGTGAAAAAAACATACCGAGTATTTACATAGAATTCGCTTCCGTAATAATTGAATCGGAATTCATCATGATATTTTCCTTCGAGAAAAATAATACATTCTTATTTTTTGGATTTCTTGGTTTCTTGGTTTCTTAGAGTGTATATATAAAAAGTTCTTTTTAAATAGTGCTTACTTTATTTACGTTAAGTACCCACGCATTGCCTAAGGCTTGCTCTGATATTCAAAGTTATTAACACATGATCCCTATCAATTTCAAGAAGCGTAGGTTATTCGATTATTTATCCTATCAATATTACATCCGTATTTTCCCGTAAAGGCGATCATATGTATGTCCTCTGAGAGATCGTCTTTTACGCACATAACCGTATCGTAATTGAACGCACTGGAAATTTCTATCCAGTCCAGTTTTTAGACTTATCACACGAACAAATCCCTTATCGACAAATCGAGTGTTCGCACAAATACAAAGTCCTTTGCAGCCCGCTATCAATTTATTCAATAAGTGGTTAGGTAGCGCCTATTGCAAATACAACTTTGTAGAACAACCTATTCATTCAGTTAGACCAACGAATATAAATTTTAAATCACTGTAATAATTCGTTCACAAACGCAAAAAAACGTTTGTAATCGTGTGAACGCTCATGAGTAGTAGCTTTCTCCGCCTTTGCTTTGGTTCTGCACGCTATCATGGTCTTAACCATCGCGAATAAAACTTGCTTTGCTTTTGCATTTGATGCTCAGTCACAAGAAAATCAATCCGAAAATCACATAGTGATCAATTGCGGATGTCACTAGTCGTCCCTCCACGTTGTCCCTTTTCTTTTTTAGGTAAGTGAATCCTGATTGGTTCTTACTGAGGATGCTTCTGCATTTGGACTGTGTTAGTTTTTTTTATAGTAAGAAGGCGGCCAAAGGAGCATATATTTCACTTGGTGGTAAGTGGTTACCATCGCCCATGGACAACCGCGTGACATGCCAACTTTTGTCCAGAATGACAAACGGCACGCCCTCCCATGCGCTGCCTACCTTTTGAGATGTTGGAGTTAATTTGGAGAAGGAGAATTTGGAGCTCTGACATATTTCACTCACTACCGAAACACGTACGTTCATTAGAGAATAGGATAAAATGGGAAATGTAGTACATTGTGGTAGTACAGAAGACTGTAATAGAACGGGTAATGCGGCCAGTCGAGTGAGCCCAGCGGGTGTTGCGTTCTCCAGCGTGCACCATCCCCCTCCAATGGTAACTCATGAACTCACGTGTACCTCGTACCACCTATAAGTACTACAAAAATATAATGCGAGCGTCGATGACCCTCGACCCCGAGTGGTCGTGGGTCACGCGCGTCACTTCTGAGGCAATTAAATTATTTATAGTATTGTTTCAAAGAGAAAGTTCGCCATTATGTAGTTAGTTTCTCGTAATGTCAGTCTATCTCTATCAGTCGCACTAATCTCGAGATCTACTTACTGGTTCCCACATAAAAAGCCTTACATAAAATGCGGATCTACATAAAAAAACATCAAACAAGTCTACAGGCTGTATTGAAGCCATTTATTATCATTCGAGCATTAAGCAAGGCTTTCTCGTGTACAGTCAACACAGATGTATCCAGAACAATTCTATTATAACACTTATTACTAGCTCGTTAAAGTTCCCATGGGAGTAACACAAGTATTAATGTTCTCATACGTCGGCAACGTTGAAAGACCTAACTCAGTATTGTTTGTGTTTCTTATCTCATTGTTGTAAAGGACTACATGGTGAGGCGGACTAAATGTTGGTTCAAATGTTTGCCAGTTGAGTAACAAGCCCAAAACAAAGCTATGTTTGTATCCTGTCTGTCATAATGGGTGGTCTTGAAGTATTGTAATCGTGATGATGACAAGTGTAATTACAAGAGTCGTTTCTGTCAGTTAATTACAGCAAAAAATGGTCTCTAAATAGATGTTAAAGTTATAAGACAGACTTCGTTAAAGCTATTATGGTTATATTGGGATAAGGTTCAATAGCTCCATAGTTAATGGACGGATGAATTGGGTAACTATGTAGAAAATTTTGAGGAGACGAAGGACGTGGAGACTCGCGAATTACCTACTTTTTTATGACAAATAACAGATACTCTTCAAAAGGGTTGTCTGTTAATAACCTCTGTATATAATATTTACCTCCATGACTAAAAACTGAATCTCTGAAAAACTAAGACACCATCAGACACATCTCTTTAAAATTGCATCTCCATCACTGGCACCCTGAACTAGACCTGGAGCGTCTTCAGTATTGTCTTCAGGAGCGTTCTTCATTGATACTATGTTGAGTAGAGCGCAGTATTGAGCACGTTCGAGTATAAAATTACTACGATAAATCTGACCCACAGACAGAGAAAGATTGGCTGCGGGGAAAGTGGAATCGGTAATTTTATTATTTCATAAATAAACGTAGACAGTAGCTCAATAAACAATTGTAATAATTGATTGCCTGGGAGGCTACAATCAGAAAGTTTGTTTGGATACTTGTATATTTAGAGTAATAACTTGAAATCTTGTGCCTCTTCTCTCTGTCATCATAATATAGATAGGAAATAGCATGCGCTTTTTAAACAATGCTGGAAATGTGCCTTGCAAACACACCTGCATATTTTGTTTGTTTTGTTTACACGTGACTTTTCTGATACATGTATAATAATGTACATCTCCCATAAGTATTAACAATTATGTTAATTATTACGTGTAACTAAACAATATATCACGGTAAAATAGGGAGAAATTCTTTGACACCTGTGCTAGATGGAAGCCTACAACTACTCGTATGCGTTTGGTAGCGATTTCCTGATATGTTGTCGTGTTATTACTTAACAAAGAAACAAATCAAATTCCTCATTTGTATTATTAGTAAGGATTATAGAGATGCGAGAAGCGCATTTGCGAGAGTGTATAATGCTCCGTGCGGCTTACGAATTAAATAAATGAACAATAAAGTATCATTTGCGAATTGAGTAATATAATGTTATTTAAATTTTTGTCGAACACGATAAGAATGCTGGTCGAAGAACTGTGTGATAGATGATGAAAACAGTCCTGAGATTGCATACTGTTTTACTGACTGTTCTATATTTAAAATTACTCTGTTGTACCAAATGTTGTATCTAAATATTATCTAATGTTATCATTTCTTCCAATGGTTATGGTGAATTTAATTAAAGTTCTGGTTGCTCTGATTCATCTTACAAGTTCGTATTTGCGGGTGGCGCCACCTATTTGCCTATTGAAATAAGTTTATAGTAAGCTGCGAAAGAGATTGGATTTGCTCGAACGCTAGATTGGCTAATATTATACCGTGTATCATGCACGACATGACTGCACTCGCATTACACTAACCGCACGAGTACGTTACAACGTCACGTCATTTCTACGTCGTCGGGTGTCATAATAAATCGAAGCGAAAACTCGTTCCACATAATCTGTCAAGGACAAGGCGCGAACAAGTCGGTCAATACACACACAATACGGCGCACCAATCATAATGCTCGCTTACATGTATTGTCTTTGCAATTCATCAATTTAACGACTTCTATTACTATGGCACTAAAGATGCGTATAAATTTACTCGTTGTTTATTCGAGCTGCATAATTTGAGTTTGTGTTTTTTATGTAGAAGAAAATTGGCAAACGAGCAGACTGTTCACCGGTGATGAGTGGATGGATACTGTTGCCCTTGGATATCTATGACACATGCCGACAATTATGAATGAACATTGGCGCGCCCCCGAATATGCCTCCTACATACCTTTGGAGACTTAGGAAAACTGTGGAACAGAAAGTACAGCGGATTAAGTTTTTTTCATACTTGAGCGGGTGAGGGGGAGAGAGGATTGGGAGTAAACATAATAACATCCCTAGTAGCAATAAAGCGGAGGTCATAATCCTCGATATGAACCAGTTGTCCAATATGGTACACGAAAATTGCCTTTGAGGGATAAACTTGAACGATTTACCTGTATTATCAACTTATGTTTCTCCATTGTTGAATATAGACCATTCCCAAAACTTCCTAACATAATCGTATGTTGGGTTGGATTTCCTCTATCCTATTACACTCTCCACACGATGAGATTAGATGGAATAGAATGAAGAGTAGATTGTAAAATGGGCTAAGACACTTGTCTCACGACCATTTTCAAGACAAATGTGGACATGAGAATGGGACATGCTAGAACACGATACAGTTACGAAGCTGGATTGAAAAGGACGTGGAATCAATGTGAATGGGTGAATACATCTCGCATCTTCATTTCGCCAATGACATAGTCATCATGGTAGAATCGCTGAAAGATTTAAGTTGGATGCTAAACGACCTTAACGCAACATCACGACGCGTTTGTCTCGGAATGAACTCAGACAGAACAAAAATAATGTTCAATGAACATGTTCTTCCGAGAATGATAGACGTCGAAGGCGTGGTACTCGAAGTCGTTGACCATTATGTCTACCTTGGGCAAACAATCCCGCTGGGCAGGTCCAAGTTCAGCAAGGAGGTCGATAGACGCGTTCAACTTGGCTGGGCAGCAATTGGTAAAATGCGTCGGCTCTTCTCGTCGCCTGAAACATAATGCTTGAAAACGAAAGTCTTCAATCAGTGCGTCCTGCCGATTATGACATACGGTGCCAAAACGTGGTCTCTAACAGTAGACCTGATCCAGAAGTTCGAGATTACTCGGCGAACTATAGATAGGTTTATGCTTGGTGTTTATTTGCCAGATAAAATCCGAAATGACGACATTTGCCAGAGAACCAAATTGACGGACTTAACTCGGCCAATCGACATGTTGAAGTGGCAATGGGCAAGTCATATTTACGAGTCCTCGAATGGAGGCCATGCACCGGGATGCGCAGTGTGGGAGCTCTCCGGCCAGGTGGACTGACGACTTAATGAAATTCGCCGGTGGTGATTGGATGAGAAGAGCTGAGGATCGTGTGTGGTGGCGAGTCTTGGGAGAGGCCTATATCCAGCCGAATGGTATGGCATAGCCTGATGGTATGACAGACCCCGATATACGTCGACATATAATTGAGTGCTTTTTCGCTATAAGATTATTGCAACTTTGGTTCGCTATCATGAACAAAACTAATAGCGAACCGATGTTAACCTGTACCTAGCGAAAAATAGAGACTGTAGTAGCCCTGGCTCGGCAACGCAGACCTGATGCGAGCGCACGTCCGAACTCGCCGGTGGTTCTGACGATAAGTACGCTTGACAATCTGATAATCCGATGTTATACACCACCAACATGGACACGAAACAGTGTATTGATCAGATCGATATTATTTACCGATCTACCTACATGTACTATAGCGAGATTAATCGCAGTATGGATAATTGTCACAATCGGTGCAGTATCTTTTGCAGCTTATCTTTAGTAAAAGTACAACACAGAACACAATAAACACTGTTTATGAAAATCGAAAGATATTATTATCAAATGTTTACATTCGTACAGAGCTCTATTGCCGTCCAGAATTGTTTTATTATGTTATTTTGTTATTTATCCGCACTGTAGAGAGATAAAATGCGGTTATTTTGCTTTTTATCGCCGTGTAAATAATATAATGCTGATAGCATTGCCTTTTATAAATTGTTCAATTATTTCTCTGTTCTGTGTTGCAATTAACAACGACCTCATTAAATGTTTTATTATTTTCACGAAAGATACGACTGCAAACGGAACGGATTCCAATCCTTTTACAGGAATCACGTCTGTAATAAAAATATAATTGTCGAAGCTGTGCAGTCTGCCTTGTTGTATTAGGCGGAAAGAAGTACAACTACATTCGTCTCTTTCTATTTATAAAATTCAATATATTTTATCTATAACTAGACTTAACGAATTTTTTTTTACGATTTTTTATTTAATTGGCAATTAAACTAAAAAATCGTCAAAATTGGTGAATCGATTCAAAGGAGATAGTTCGTTTCATCGAGGAGTAGTCTTGCATCATAAAAATTTACCAGTGACTTGATTTCTATACAATTTCACGAATTTGCGTTGTCTATGTCTAGGGGTTCAGAGCATTTACTGCATTTTTAAATTGGATAGACAACCTGCTGTGAAGTCGCGAGACTGCGCCACGGCGTATGAACACTTTCATACACATCTTATTGTATTGAAGTTATTGTACGCTGTGTCCGACGACTTACCAAATTAAAAAGCATTCCATAGGTCCCATAAGACCCCATCAGAAGGAAAACTGTGTCACGATGACACATAATAACAGTAGTTTTTAACTGCTGTATATTTATTTATAAGTGGCTTTCAAGCTACTTCATGACGAAATCAGGATGGATCACTATTTGCTAGTTAAATAATTCATCATAATTAATTTGCGTTTGATTGATACTGATTGATGGTTTAAAGCCGATTTCACAAGGTTTGCCACGCTTCACTAACTCCCCGGTGTTGCGAGTGCATTCAATTAATGTCAGTGGGCACACTCTACACTGTTTGTTTACCATAGTACATTTGTTGATATTCAGATCACGTAATCCTTACTCAATATCCCATCCCATTCAATCTTATATCGTCCTATCGAATTAAAGAGTTATACCATACCCTCATCCTGTGTCTCTGCATTGCTGAATATAGGCTTATTCCAAGGACCGCCACCACACATGGTCTTCTGTTCTTCTCATTCAGTCCCTACTGGCGCCTTCCTTCAAATTATCCGTTCATCCGGGGAAGTTACTGGTGGCCTCGTCCGGGGTTTCGCTAAGGGAGTGTTCAAACACAACATTTTATAAGTACACCATAGTCACAAAACAGTGGTACAGTAGGACTACCGTTTTGTGGTTATGCTATCACAAAACGGTAGTCCCACTGTAGCTGCTTGTGGTTGTGTTGTGGTTATGCTTTGTGGAAAGGAAGACACACCCGCGCGCGCTGTCGTCGCCCGGTGGTTGCATTGTCGTTGTGTATGATCGATATCACCCATACGTTGTGACTGCCGTCAACACGGACTATAAAATGTGGTATTTGTGAATAATAACAAGCGTATTCATAAAAATCAGCTCCCGCCCGTTTTTTTGTGACTGCCGTGTGTTTCTAAAGTGCTGTGTCGGAACATACCCAAGTCTTTAAAGAGAATGGAAGTAATTGAACTTGTTTTCATTTGTATGTTGTGACGGTTCGTGAACCTTTACGAACGACATCACCTTCTCCGGGCGCGAATCTTCCCTCCCTTTCTGGAGGTCCATATTGAAGTGCAATATCGATGCAATAAAAATAATGTTTGTATGGTCATTAAAAGTGTAAAATTAACGAACCTACTGAACGAGCGAACTGCGGTCCCCTCTTTGTATATTTCTTTCTCTTTTAGGCGTATTTTTTATATGTGGTCCATGAACATATTAAATGTATGTAATATGTTCATAGTTAATGTATATTGTTCCAGGTACGACAAGTGGGACCGGGGCGGGGGTGGCGGCGGGGTCGCGGGCCCGGGCGCGCCGGGCGGGCCGTGGGCGGGCCGCGACCGAGAGCGCGACCGCGAGCGCGAGCGGCAGGCCCGCGCGCACCAGATGTCGCACGCGCACCCCGCCGAACCTGACCCCTCGTCTTCACTGTTCCCGGCGCCGACTAGGGTGAGTGCTCGCTGACATTAATCTTTTATTTTTTCTTTATTTATTTCAGGGAACTAATGTCCATAAAGGGTGTAATCGAAGCTTTCTCGAAGCAAGATGACGTATAGTTATGATGATATTTTAGAAGCCTGTTGAGTGCAACTCTCTATGATGTTATATGTTTAAGGCGCTAAATAGAAAATGATTTGCAACAATATGGCGTCGTAAAATGCAAAATTATCATTGGCTCCATGCCTAAACGAAGTAAACAACTTATCACTCAACTACCTAATAGAATGCAAATAACTCTGTTTACAAACGACTAAACGGTGTTTAGTGAAATTCACTCACAAACAGCTTATTTAAAGAGGTCATCGCACTCTCAAAAAATTTAAAAACAGTCTTTTGTGGAAAAACAGCGACCTCTACAAACCTGAAAAATTGAGTTTGTAAGCCTTAATTCTGTTACAATGAAACATCTACGCAACATCTGTAGCGATCAGTTATTTTCACCTCCGAAAACAATTCGTAACATACGTTAAACAAATTGTTCTCTAAATACCTCAACCCATCTTGTGTCACCTATAATTATTATATATTATATTTTGTTGTCATTGTCACCTGCTACGCTCACGCCGCATGCAACCTAAGCAATGCACACGCAATAAAATCGCTTAGCTCAGTATTGTGGAATACAAAAGAATGTGTGGTGAAATGAACATTACAAAAGTACACAGAAGTGTTGTGACACGAAGGAATTATAAAAGTGTTTTCTAATCTGCGTTTTGTAAAACATTCGCATTTGATGAAAACATGAAAACGTTCAAATTCACCAAACAGAAGTACCAATAATTCTACCAATAAGTTTGCATAATTTTTTTAAGGAGATTGATTTACATTTTTGAAAATTTTACCATGTGTGTGTCTGATTAACAATCATTGTACTTCATCTTATTAAAATATTGCCACTGAACAGCTTGTTGTACTGACACGTAAAAAATGGCTCAGTTTGGAATGGTGGTACAATTATCTTGAAAATGGTAGCACATGAATCGAGCGATATATGAACCTTCATCCACTTATCTCATAAAACAGCGCAAAAGCGATGACAAAAAACGCAGGTGGGTACAGTCTCTAAAATAAACCGTCGTTAAACCGCTATATAAACATTCAGATAACGCATGCACACATGCAGGCTTATCTGTACGTACCTAAATACTTTTAAAATAATTACACAAGAACGTGTTTCCAAGAAGTCTACTCTATTACTGCCATTAAAAGTCACTGAGAATAAAAAATATATGTAGAGCGGCTAAATGGACTGTTTGGATGTCGTTGGATATTTTTGGCTGGGAGATCTTAAGGCGTCTAAATTAAAAGATGATGAGTGGGAGCACTTTTTTATTTTGAGGTATGTATTTTTTTGTTTATTCTCTTAATTATGAAATATATAAACTCTTCAATTTTAAATATTCATAATACATATACATTAACTTATCAAAATTTAATTTATAGTTTTATGTTAAAAATTGATACTACCTACATAGCGAAAAAAAGCTGTCGCTTGTATTCTTGAATCAATGTACTTCGTTTATAATGCCCACTCTATTATGTGTATTTATCCTCTGTGTTACAAGTCGCGTGATCGACCACAGTAAAAGTGAAGTATGTGGTTTCATAGTCACCCAAGTGGCCCGGGTTTTAGTCGCAGTGGAAACTTTAACAACGATTGTCACTACAGTTCCCAGATTAACAAGGCCCCTGATAACGCAACCTGCCTCCTCTCATTAATCAGTAGCTGTTAAACACAGGGGAAGTAGAGGAGGTCGTGCGCGATTGGTCGATGCGATCCAATGTCAAGTGAGTTCGAGGTCGCCGCTTGTTTACGCGTTGACGAAGGTAATTACGCCAGTATTTTGTTAGTTCGCAAAGAAAATTGTTGGCAAATAATAAACAGCTACATTGTATTGGGCTAATGGCTAGCTTAGACAACGGCTTCAGAAATTTACGATGTGTTTTATGTTTAGCGGAGTCACGTTTAAATAATGGGGACGTTAATGTCTTGGAGCTTGAAAGTTATGGTAAATTGATAGCGATTAGATACATTGATATTAACTAGGTTTCATCCGCGAGTTCGTCTGCTTTGCAACTCGATTTCACACTACTAAATCGCTAATTTGTAAGCGGAGGTAACTTACAAAATCGTTTATATTTGTACAATTAATGCGGAATTAGTTTTTTATAAAAGAAATCCACAATCCTGCACTATAGAACATTGAAAACCGCAATAAAATGGGATTATAAGTTTCTGAGATTAATTTCAACATAAAGAAGAGGTCTGTCCACCTTGCGTTTTGTATAAGTACCTACCAGGCGAAGTATATGACATGTCGTATATGAGAAGCGATCATACAAACATGATGATCGCTACATACAATTTGCATGCCTTGCTCTTGCAGGCTAAGGCACTTTATAATGTATTATATCTATTACATTTTTATCAAATTGTTGTTAGGTCCAGAAAGCAGTTCTTTGGGTGCCACGGAACAGACAGACACTTAAACAAAGAAGTTGCCTTCGGATTGTCGAAAATCGGACGTTTTTGTGTTAGTAGATTCGTATACGTTATTAATATCCTACAATAATGGGAGGAGAAGAATATTTCACAAACTTTTAATTTAGCTTCGTTTTTCAGTTAATCATAAAGGTGTAGAAAATAAATCAGAAAACAAAACCTAAAGATCTAATTAATGTCATAGTATATTTTGCCATTTCGTATAGTGCCGATTTCATTAAATTTGGATCAGAAAAATACTAAAATGCATATTTAATTAATGTTTAATGAAATGCAAAATCGCCAGAAGATGCGACAAGGATGAAAGACCGCTAAGTGTAATTCATATACGTGTTAGGTCATTAAAATAGCAGGTACAACCCAATATTCTTAGATCCCCCCGCTCCCTTCCTTCAGTAGCGCTCTATTATAGTATGGAAGTTAAAACAATTAAATAATGTACAATATCTGTACGTGCGACAGAATTCAGAAGTAATCGTTTGCATTCGTCTGAGAGAGCGCCAGCGCTTTTAGCGCTCAGCAGTTTACCGGAACATTAGTGACATTCGTTCTTTTACTCCTTAAATAGCAATACAAGGTATGTTTGTTCCGCAGATGAAGTCGGTTTTTTTGTTAGCTGCTGTTCTTTGGCCCCTTGACTCGGCTTTCAAATATAATGCGAATTCGTTCATTGAATATTGTATCGAGATAAACGAATCCCGAATTTCATTGGTCACTAATCGTAGATATGAAGTAAAACTATTGCCGAAATTTTAAAATTTGTAATATTTTTAACAACATAATAGGACTTTCAACTCGTATTATGAACGCATTACAAACATTTATAAAGTGTCATTTTACTGATATGTAGTATTTGTCTTCAATACTCTTAACCATAAACAAACAAACCGAGCAAAGTCGCGTAATTAAAATCTTGTTTTACAAAACAAAGCAGTTTAATGCCGTAAACCAGTGTTGATAAAAATCATGATTTTTTTTATTAATCAGATTTTTTGATTTATTTATTTTAATCAAAGAAACATATTTTTTTTATATAGCCAACATTTCTTCTTTGAAAGGGGTAAATTAATTACTAGCCGTAACACCGTAGGCGTCAACTGTCACTGTCATCGAGTAACATCTGTGTTTTGTCATTTTTTTTTTTTTTGGTTACTAATTTTGGATGTGACAACTAGTTTTAGAACTAATTTTGGATGTGATTATAATGTTATGTTGATTAACGTAACGTAATTATTTTATTTTGAATTCATATTTGTATAATTTTCTATTGTAATCCAGTGAATTTTGCCTCCTCCTTGACTTTGGTTTAAATCATTGATATAAAGCACTGATCCATGCTGTAAACTGACTTGTTTGCAAATTGAATGATTTTTTTCATAATTTCCTCCAGGTCTTAGTATACAGTGATAGTGGCGCCATCAGCTAAACGTAAATATAACCTTGTCGAACGTCGAAAGTATATGGAACAGTATGAATAGTATATGTAAACAAACGTTCTGATAACAATTCCGTTTATTGTGTGTAAACATTTACCTATCTATACCGCATAGAAATAAGTCTTTCTTTTTAAATGAAATACGTATCTTATTTCTATCCCACTTATCTTCAAAAAGATAAAGAGGAAAGGTTTCTATAATCAGTATTATCATACCATTCCGTCGGCGTGTGTCTCTCCACTGTTATACATATGTATACCCCTTATTCATTGATGGTCTTTTACAATCTTCCGCATTTCTTATTTAGACACTGCTAACTGCGCCAGTACGTTCTACAAATATAAGTAAATATATCCACACTGCATGATTCAACACAACAAAATCTTCCGATTTTTTTATCCAGTCTCTGCCATCTGAGCTAGTACTTTCTATAAGTAAATAGATCAATAAACACTTTTTACTAAGGCAAAGTGTACCTGACATTATTTTGTTTTCAAATACGTCAAATAAGTTGTGCCAATTTGATTCGCCAATAAATCTTTTTCTATTCCAATACCGTTATGATAAATTACAGCGAGCAATTTTAATTATGCCAAGTCATTCTTTAATCAAAATTTGTGTGTAATCAAATCATAATCAAGTACAGTGAAACCAACGAGACATGAGCTTTGCATCTGTGCAAGTGTGTGCCGAATTGTCCAATCAGATTGTCGAAATAGTCCTCGCAACGAGACATGCTTTCCATTTGTGTGAGTGAGTGCCGAGTCGTCCAATCCGATTGTCGAAATGGTTCACACGGTACACTATCGGTGTGCACTCACACAGATGCAACGCTCATGTCTCGTTGATTTCATTGTATTACTCTATTAAATTATTTAGCATCTATTATAATACATAACAAAATAATGCAATTAACTAATGAAGTAGTAGAATTTAAGGCTGCGTTCACCTGGCAGCGCAATTCGTCTATTATACATTACTTAAGTGTAAACGATAGAGTAGTTGGATGAGCACAATAGGGGCACAATACAAATACAATGTAGTATTGGAGCACAGGCGGCGTCTAGACGGCCTCATTACTGATCCCCTCTCACCGCCCTCTTGCCACCCGTCCCGACGCGTTCGCGCCAACCTCACACCCAAATATTTCTAATGAAAGATTACTCAAAATTCGTCTATATTAATTTGTATACGTACATATATTTGGAAAGAAGTAATTGACAGTAGTTAACGTGGAACAGAGCCGTAACAATAGTTTTTTTAAGAATTTTTCGCTGTTTATCTGTTACCTTTTTCCACAACAAATACTGATCGGATTTTGACTGTATTTTCAATCCATCTATAGTTTAATCTGTGGGTTATCTTATCAATTATTTATCATATACGATGTGTTATTGATTGACATATTATAATTCATCTGAAAATTTTGCAGTAAATCGAAGTCCACGCAATTAAAACGGCGGGCAGAAGCAAGTATGCAATACCTATTCAAAATACACGGGAGTTTTAGATAGAAATATGGATGGCTAGGGAGTTCGGATGCGTGTGTAACCAGAATTGGGTCGTCGACTCGTCAGGGTTCAATATCCTCGGTTCGCGATGTGACATTGCTCGTCGGTGACACAGTTAACTGCAGTGTTCCTACTGTTTCACAACTAACCTGACATCTATTTTGGCGGTAATAATTGACCGCTCGATTTCGACTTCCCAAAAATTTCTTCTCAGATCACGTTTTCTTCTTTCAGATCGCATCTGTTTCTTTAAGAGGTTTATAAGGTCCTTTCTCACCACCTCCTGATACTCTATCAAAAAGTATCAGAAAATCACTTGTACTTTATCAGGAAGTCAGAAATTGGCAGGTAATTTATCTATCAGATTGTTAACATTACTTTATCCGGAGGTGGTGATAAAGGCCCTAAATAGTTTTGAATTCCATCAAATGCGGCCTTTTAAAATTTTACGTCAACCGATTTGTGATTATCGCATTTTTCACAATTTTACCACTAGCAACGAGAGCAAAATTAAATCAAATAACTTAAAAAGATTTTTTCTTAGTCTGTATTATCTTATACCTGTAGAAGTGCAGACGGGACTCGGGGGCCACCTAGGACGACCTCCACCCGTCTCCGAATGTAGCGTCTGGGTCAACGACTCGCCACAATTTAAAGACGTTCTTTAACTTATTGACTAATTTGGGACATTGAGTGGTCTTATCTTCTCCATGCGATTTGAATAAGTATGTCGAATAAACGAAGTGCGTTGGAGCAGTGCCACTGTTCCCCCAATACTGACATAACCCACGTAAATACTAAAATGGCAAACCCACGCGTTTTATTCGAAGATCCATTCGATGATTAACACTGAACAGCTACTTTCATCTTCTTCGATATAGATTAGTAATGGTTTTAGTAAAATAAGGTCGTTTTGTGTATCTTTTGTTCATTGTTGGAAAACTTACAAGATGCAGGTAGCTCTCAGAAATTAATTATTGAATTTAATAATTCCCAAGTCTCATTTCGTTTATATGGCGTAGTAACTTTACTACTAAGGTTTATCATCTCCGTGTTTGTTTATTTCTCGAAACCCACTGAATATTTTTTTCATAACTGTGATTTTTTTATAAATTTAATTAATTTTCTCGTAACAATTAATTAAAAATGATCGTCGTGCGTATGCGGGTGCTCTCAATTCTGCAACTAATGGATTGCTTTAACTGAAATTCGCAGACCAGGCAGAACAATGGCTATCCATTTATCATTACCACCGAAAATCATCAGAAGAGCTTTCCGGATAACCTATATAACCGGAATATCCCGGGAACTGAATCCCTTGGAAAAATCTTAGACACTACGGACCTTACTATTAATTGTCAAAACTCGCGAAGTCCCAACTGGTCGAATATTTTTCAAAGTCGGTAAATAAATCATTTCGACTTTCAGTAATATCATATTTTCTGTTGTTCCACTTCGCATTGTCTGCCTGACGGATCCTCTTTCTCGTTTATCCCATTTCCTATTCCTATGTGAGTTGCATTGGATGCCGCTTCATAGGATATTGGCTTCTGAACCTACTTTTTCTTTTCAGTGAATCTAACGACTTTTATGTCAGTTATTCTTTTGTCGCACGGTGATGAAATCCGTGTCTTAAATGGGTAATTTCTTTGCCTATTATCCAACTTATCTCTAGAGGGATTTCAAGCACATCTTGGTGGATTCTGGCATGGACTAGCAAACCAGAGAGACCAGAGAGATTACCAGAATTTTTCTTGCATTGAAACTTCAGAGAGGCTTATATTGTTTAACAAATGAGAACCCTCGTTTCTTAAATTCGCCAACAGTACGAATAAGTCATGAGAGGGCTTCATAGGACAGGATACCAGCCAGTTTACTTTTCTCCCGAAGCATAAAAAACTGCAAAGATACACAAATATTAAAGTAACAGTAGGTATAAGTTGATTTATAGTAATAAAAGTCCGTTTGTTTTATTTAAGATATGTATCAAGTTAGTAGATTAAAGAAAAATATGCATTGTGTAATGGACGTAATAGAATTCGTACTTTTTGTAGTAGGCACTAGTTGGTAGTAGGCGTACTTTCGTTGGAACTTCCTGTAGGCACGTTCCAACGACCCAACTATTGAAGTCCAAATAAGTGATGCCAAATGTACGAGGTAAATTAAAATTTTGAATATTGAAGGAATCGTTTTTTAGATTTATATTGAAGACCAGCTAGAATTATGAGCGATGGAATATGAAACAGTGCAATAAGAGACAATCAATACTGGAAGGAATATTGTTAGTAATGTTACAAGCCAACGCACCAATGAAGACTTAATATCTTAATATTCATCAGTGGGTGACATTGTTCCGTTCGTTATCTATACTAATATAATAAAGAGGTAAAAATTGTGTGTTTGTATGTTGGGGGTAATCTCTGGAACTACCGAACCTATTTCAAAAAATATTTCACAAATAGGAAGCTACATTATCCGTGTCTAATATAGGCTATATTTGATTTTGAAATTTTGAAAAAAATATTTGAAAACAAAAAGTCTTATAAACCGAAGCGAAGCGAGGGCGTGTCGCTAGTTTACTATAAAGGAGTTGTTGTTTGTATTTTAATATTGTTGAATAATAATAATATTAAAGCTTTATTGTTTGTGCTTTAATATGATAAAACGTTTTGATCCAATATAGTTTAATTTTATCTAGTAAATAGAAAATAGGTGTTAATTTTTAACACCGATAACATTAGGACTTGAGAACTTGGCTATTTTGGCAGATGTTACACGAATAGCGCTCTCTTGTAACAAATTAAATTCATATCTTCGTTAGCCACTTACCATTAGATAGATAGTAAACGGCTACCCATCAATTTATCTCTATTGTTTAATGTGCGTTCAAAATAATTTACACCACAGGACTGGTTTAGCGATCCACCGCAAACGCGATTTACGCTTGCGCTTTCTAAACAAAGTACCACTAACGACAGTATATCTTGCAAATGTTAACAGATCGATTCATTTGACACAATATGTATATGGTTTTTAAGACGATTAAAACAATTGAGCCAATGCACAATTGATGGAATGAAAATAGCCGTCCATAGATATCTCCGATACATGCCAACATCAGCTAGAATGACAAACATTAGCATGCTCCCGGATGCTATCCTATCTTTTCAAAATTAAAGGAATGGATTTATAGAAAAGGTTAGGAAAATGGCTGAGGATAGAATTAGGTATTTTTTTTTATGGGAAAAACGCGGCAGACGAGCATACAGTCCATTTGATGGTAAGTGGATACTGTCGTCCATAGACACGGGATGGGACGGGAATCATTCACAAACGAAACTCTCGACAAACAGTGCGGTAACGTTGTCAGTCGAGTGCACCCAGGTGTGTAAATTTATACTCCTGACATAAAAAAATCCAGCCTTCCCTTCAAAATAGGCGGAAATCAAATCAATTTCTTTCCACGAAGCTCTTTTTTATTTTCGGCAATAAATAATAGTCCGATGGGGCTAGATCGGGGCTGTAAGGAGAGTGGTTTATAATTTAGAACCCACATCGGTTAAGGACAGTCTGTCCAATATTGCTCGTGTGTACGGGCGCACTGTCTTGCAAAAGCAGCACACCTATGGGACCATTTTCCTGTCTTTTTTCTTCACTGCCTCCTTTAATCGGTCCAACAGGCTACCGTAGTATTGTACGGTTATGTTGACACCCTTTTCTTTGTAATCTATCGACAGTATACCCTTGGTATCCCAAAAAACAGTACCCATGAGCTTTCCGGTCATGAGTTGGCACCTTGAATTTTTTGCGAGGAGGTGTACCCTTTTTATGTCATTGCATTGAGTCTTGCTTACACTCAGGCTACTAGTGATGAACTCAAGTTTCATCGCAAGTAACAATCCTGCCCACGACTTCGTCATTGTTGTAACCACACAGAAAAAAACTAAAACTATGTCTAAAAACTCGTGAGCTCACTCCACGCGATGTTGTTTCTGAGGTGGCGTGAACATTCTGAGCACCCATCTCTTCGCTGACCATTGTCAATCCAAGATGATCATGGACGATATTCAAAATGGTTATATTTGATACTCCAACCATTTCTACAAGTTGTTTCTCTTTCAGACTGGCATTCGCTAGTACAAGTTTTGCGACTTTTTGGACAATGTCCTCGGTGGTGGCTTCAATAAGTCACCCCGGGCGGCGTTCGTCTTCAATCGAGTCTCGGCCTTGCTTGAAAAGACCATGCCATTTGTAAATCGTTGTTTTTTCAGGGCAAGAGCCCGTAAACTATTGACATCTCTTCTACAATAATCTCAGGTTTCGACGATTTCTTCCAGATTGACTTGTTTACTCGGCGATATCGTAGAGGTTAATGACACAATATGTCTGAAACTTTGAACTATCGTAAGTACAATATTTCGCCATTCAGTGGTGTGTATATATTTACATGTTTCTTTAGAAAATAGAGTAAAAAGTCCATTTAAATCGTAAACTTCATGTTATTGACAAATAGGCGCCCTTACTTTTCAACACGTACGAGTCTCCACCGCCATAGCAGAAGAATAGCAACATATCGTAATAGCAAACATAGCTGAAAAATACTAAGTATCTTCATAGAAAGAAATGCATGAGTCCCGGCTTGCTTGGTTGTGTGCTGTTTTGGTGCACGCAACTAAACAGAATAAACAATTCAGAAAGATGCGATGCACTGTGAAAAAGTCATCGAATTTATTTGTGTTGTGCGTACAGCACGTTTGTATGTAAGTCTCCGTTACAAATCTATTTGCAGCTCGTTTTCAACTTATTCAATTATATTCATAATGTTGTAGTACATTTTTATTTTTTCCAGTTTAGAAAACCGAATATAAACGTTAGTCACTATGAGTAAGTTATTTGCTAACCGCAAAATTACGTTGTATTCGTTGGTGTATTTGACCCAATGTATGGCCTGTCTTTTTAACTATGACACCGCGATTCGCCCGGGGCGATGACTCCTCGCCCCCACGCGTATTAGAGTTCTGATACGTTACATAGCAACATGTGTAGAATCCACCCATTTACCTTGGTGCGGATATTAATATTGTGGTGTACCTCTTTTGTTTATTTGATAAATACCCACCTGCCTCTGTCTTTGAATTTTATAGGAATGTTTATTCACGAATCATTGTATCCATGTATTTTCTAATGATAACATTAGAATCGGTTTGAATAGTTTTTGAAAATTATCGGTTTTGATCGATTATCGGTATCGGTTTAACATCGGTTTTGAAAATTATCGGATAAGTAAATTCACGGAAATTTCGCTGCGGCATCGCAACGCAAACATTATTAAGCTATTGAACAGTTTATACAAATTTCCAAGTATAATAAGTATTTTTTGTCAATTTTCTGGGAAATATTCAAAAATGTTTTCTGTATAAAAATAACCGCATAAATTATAGCAAAACGTTATAATATTTTACTGTAATTAAAGCATAAACAAGTTTCCTATCAAACAACAGAGTGTTGCCAATCGCTTTAGTCCACTGATTGTCCATTTCGCTCGCCCACAGACTATCTCGAAGTTACGGGAGCTTCGACTGGAAACTCTTCGTCATCCACCGTACTGGCTAGACCTTGCCCCTACTGATTTCCATTTTTTTCGGTATTTGGATAACTTTACGGGGGGAAAAATTCAACACCGATGAGGCAGTGAAAAACACCTTCAGAGAATTCTTCGATATCCGTCCCAGGGAGTTTTATAGCAGAAGCTTCAATCAACTTCCATTAAAATGGCAAAAGTGCATTGATAATAATGGATATACAAAATATATATTTTTGGATTTATCCATATAAAACGGAAATATCGTAGGTAAGGACTTAATAGGATGACAGAGTTTTCTTGTATCAATATACTCTGTGAATCATTTATACTCTTCACTTGATGTAATGGGATGTGATGGAAATGGATTGTGACATGTCTGACTAATTCCCGAAGCACGTTACTACATTTTACAGTAGTCTTCTGTGAGAGATGTAACCCTAGCGGTTGTGGGATACAGTATGCGCCGCGCCCTCCCCCTCGAATGTATAGTAAAGCGTCCTCAAGAATAGATGTAGACAAAGCTCCAAAATGTTTGCAAACGTCAAATATAGAGTTGACCAAGCGTTCAAGCCTAACTACGATGATTCGGACATGAATCATTTCTGCAAGACACGCGAGTGACATTGAGCCGGTTTATTTAGGACAAACGATGCGATGCGCCACGTTCGTGTGCTCATAATGGCCTCGGTGCTCGCTCACTGTTCAAAAGGAATCGGTGGGGAATAACGATGAACACTCGGAAATGTGGCGTACGCACACAGATGCCACGCTGACTCACGCTAGAGCACCTCATAGGATTATTCATGACTAAAATGAGAGCAATTGGTTACAAAGAAAATAAATTAATGATAGGATCATCCGGGGACGTGCCAACGTTGTTCATTCGGGACCGATGTTGACATGTATCACGATTCTCCATGTATCGCAGTTCACCACTGGATGAACTCTCTGCTACTTTGTCACCTTTGTTCCATAAAAAGTTAGTTAGTTAGTACATAAATTAGGTTACTCGCAGTTACCATAAAATAGTTTGCAAATATTTTATAATACTATGAAATATATTTTTATAACAGTTATGCTGTATATCAACAAACCTATTTCAGTATGAAACATCACAATAAAGTCAGAAGCTTCACCCCTGTATTCATTAAGTATTCTTCAGTATTCGGACATCATGAAGATTCTATACTGCTTCTTTTGTCCACTATGCAATCCGCCTTGTGTATCTGCAGTATTAATATTTATACTCGTACAGCAATCAGATGGCGCCATTTTCGCAATAAGGATAATGGATATCCTTTTTATACTACTCTGTGGATTTTTAAAAGAGTGATTGCAATTGGCGCCAGATGTTGCACAACCTCGATGCATTTGATGGACAGTTAGCCTTGTGTTTTATATAATATCCAAGGTTGGCTGATATATTGTAAGTCGTCAAAGCTGGCTTGCCTTTGTTATTTATTAATAAATCTCTTACTTAACTTGCATTGGGGTAGACGGCGAATCATCTGAATGTGACTCATCCGAATTTGTGTCAATTTTAATACACAATTTAATTTTATTATATTGGTGAGGATCCATTTACATACGAACGTATCCTTTAACTTCCACTCCTCAGTCAGGATTAATAGCTTTTTTCTTTGTTGATGGCATTAGCAATGATGATGATTTCATCCTATAGCATTTGACCTGTCGAAACCGTTATAATATTTTTAGAGCTATAATGAAAAGTAAAATAATGGCATGTTAATATTTCTAATTAGTATGCTACTCTTCTGTACTATATATACACTGGATCGCAAAAATTCCGGGACGCTAATAAAAACCGTGATATCTCCATAAATTATATACCTAGATCGCTCGAATAAATAATATGTAGTAAGGTGGTTACTAATGCTTGTTCTAAATCTCTAAAGAGGTTTCATTTGTACAAGTTACAGATTTAAAAAAAAATATTCTGCATTTTGAAAAATTTCAAAATTTAAAATTAGGAAAAGAATATTTTTTCGGCTTTTGTTTCAAACGGAGCTGTCATTATAGATGGTTCCTTGGATTGATCAGAGTATTCAATGCAATATCATGTCGTTATCACCTGAAGAATGTACACGGATTATTACCATGGTACAAGAAGGAAGAAGTCAGCGTAGCACTGCTAGAACAGTAGGAGTATCTTTATCAACGGTCCAAAGAGTACTCCAGCGATTTCAAGAGACCGGCATGAACATCAGGAGACCAGGAAATGGCAGGCCAAGGTGCACAACTACACGAGAAGACCGATTCATCGTGAGCACTATGTTAAGAAATCGACATCTCACGGCTGTTCAGGTCCGAAACAGTCTTCAAGAAATTCACCACAACAATGTGAGCTCTAATACGATTCTGCGACGTCTTCGTGAAGCTGATATAAAGCCTTATAGACCAGCAAACGGCCCCAAACTGCTCAGAGAACATCGAGTTGCCAGGTTACGGTTTGCTCGAGAACACATCCTATGGACAGATGAAGATTGGTCCAAGGTTATGTTTTCCGATGAGTCCAGATTTTGTTTATTTACGCACGACGGGAGACGAAGAGTATTTAGACGGCCAGGAGAACGGTATCATCAAGCGTGTTTTGAAGAAAAGGTGCCATTCGGTGGAGGATCAATAATGGTTTGGGCTGGGATATCTTCAGAGGATCGCACGGAGTTAGTGATCATAGAAAACGGTTCTCTGACTGCTGTCAGATACGTAGGAGAGATTTTAAATGAGCATGCTGGTCCATTCTTAGTGAATATGGGTGCAATTTCCATTCTTATGCACGATAATGCGCGACCACATACTGCTCATTTGGTCAATATGTATATTCAAGACGTCGCTATTACCTGCATGGAGTGGCCAGCTCGGAGCCCAGACTTAAATCCCATAGAACATGCATGGGACGAGCTCGGGAGATGCGTGAGACAACGCTCTCCTGCTCCCGTTAAAGTTAAAGCGAGTTAAAAAATGCGCTAGTGGAAGAATGGGCAAACATAGACCAAAATCGTATTAAAAATTTGGTTTACAGCATGCCACATCGTCTTATTGAAGTGATACGGGCTCGTGGAGGAAATACAAAATATTAAATGGACAAAAAACTTTTATATTTTAAGATTTACTGCGAAGTGTATTTTTGTTGTCATAAGTTAGAAGCGAAATTTTCTTATTTTTTAGTATTTAATTAAAGTTATATAGTGTACAGAACGTGTTACACATTTTTTTATATATATTAATCAGTCATCTACAATATACTATATTTTCGCAAATTAGTCTTATGTATTTAAGAAACTATCACGCCATTTATTAGCGACCCGGATTTTTTGCGATCCAGTGTATATTGTACTATTCCCCATTGTTTTCATGTCTATACTTATCCTGATTGCTGAGTACTCGAAGGCACTATATTCTTCATTTTTAACTGACATTGACATGCAATATATCTGTATTGTATAGCAGCGGATATACTGTCCAACAGGGTATATAGTATACTCATATCACGTACTCATATCCAACAGTGTATATCCGCTACAGGGCGAATTGTCTGCTCGTTTGGCTTTTTCTGTTTTATAAATAAAACTGTACATAACATGTGAATCTATTGTTTCAGGTGACGGGCAACAGGGACCACACCAGCCAGCAGATCCAGACCAAGCTGGGTGACTACCACCTCGCCCAGACCCTACTCGACGACCCCAGCAAATCCATAGGCATATACGCCGAACCGCCCAGCCCAGCACCATGTAAGTACCCCTCTCTAATTAATTATACAGTTTAACTATAAATTGTTCTATAGAGACATGTATTCAGTACAAATGAATGATAATAAGCTATTTTTGATAGGCTGCGGAAAAAGAACATTTAACTAATAATTTATTTAGTAATTGGGCCATAATAGGTGGAAACTATCGTGTGCAACTCATTGCTGGCGCTACAGTTACGAAGGGTATTGATCCTCAATGTGGGTTCAGTGTGGATCAGTCATTGATCTGCTATGCTTGAATGCTTCGGAACATTAACATTGATATGCTTCGGATTTTTTACTTCACGGTAAAGTTTTATCCTAGCGATGATTTCCATCATCGATGACTAGGCAATACTCGTAAATAATAAAGCTCTTAATGTACGTTACGAAAATATTATAACATTTTCTTAGTGCACATAAGGAAATGTGTAAAATATTCTTTGATCGTTGAATTGCCTAGAACACTGTGGGGGTTGCTATGGAGGTGATCCGGTCATATATTATTCCACCATCCTGCACTGGTTTTATCCATATATAACGGGGATGCGAATACACGGACAATAAAACAGTTTTATTAACACGTGAAACTAATGTAACCAAGCCGCATATTCAACTGTCTCAGGTATTTAAATATTTGTAAATTCTGTAAAACCAACATGTTTGCAATATGACCAAATTTAACGGCGCCGTGACACGGGGCTGTACCGTTTGATCGTCTCTCTTGGATTCCCTCAAAGGGTTCAAAGACAACTCGTTCGGGTAGAAATTCGATTTAATTTCGTACAGATTTCCTTGCGGCGGAGGGGCGAAGGTCGAAACATCCCGCGAATGCGAGAAAAGTTGAACCTTGCCCTTATTTATAACAAGTTATTTATAGCAACATACATGAGTTGTGGATTATTTCGTGCTAACATTCAGTAAAAACAATAACACTCGTTGTTACACAAAGTATTCGCTGTGAGCGCAGATTTGTTGATACGTACTCATGGTCACGTACTCTATTGTTAAGAATTAAATATTGTAACTATAGTGAAAATCTGGAGTTTTAGCTCACGACGGGAAGTTATTTCGCACGGATTATGCGCAGAGCAAATAATTTCTAGAAGATATTACCATAACAAAAGGGGATTGGACATTTGATACGCAACCGCGCGCTTCGGAGAGCTACTTTGCTGCGTCTTCAATTTTTCAGGTGTTGCCTGAAGAGATACCCGATATTTTTTTGGCTCCAGCCCGGGAGAGATTTGCATAATAACTTATTTGGGTCAATTTATATACGAGTTTCTGTCCACGTTTGTTCAATTTGGTCTCGTTTCACATTCGGCTTCATTGCACGCGGGCTTGCGTCATATAAAATTAAAATTTGACTATGTCGATATCCATAATTTAACACTGTATAATTAGTCAACATGAGGTTCCGATATTTAAATCAATTTTAAGATTGAAATACACATTAATTTGATCTTTTAATTTTTTAATAATGCCAACCTGAATCTTAAAAAAATAAGTCGACGCTTTTCCTTAAATAAGAAACAGTTATTTCCTTACGCCCTTATAAACTGTTGATCGTTTTCCTATTGTTTGAAAGAGCTTTGTAATCGGAAGTACGCAGTGTCTTTTAGAGATTGTATTGTCTATAAATAGCAGAGGGGATGCGGCCAGGTGCGACGTCATAATAAATGATTCAGTGCGACCCGCCCGACTGCGACCGATCGGCGATCGGCTTCCGACGTTTCGTCGCTGTGACGACATGACGACGTCACGCATTCAACCTATTTGGCAATGCTTCTGCCTGCTGTGGAAAGCTCCGGGTTTGATTCCCTATCGGACAAACAATTGTTTAAAGACAAATGACAGAGGTAAAAACAAAAACACAGAAGATTACCTTGAATTGTACTGCATTTCCCACTTTTTCTTATTTCCCTAATGTACGTACGTGTTTCGGTAGTGAGTGAGATGTGCCAGGGCCCATTCCCATCCTATCCCTCCCCACTTTCCCAACCCTTTCTCCAAATCCATTCCTATATCTGCAAAGGTAGGCAGCGCATCCGGGGGCGAGCCAACGTTTGTCATTTGGTATCGCGGATGTCTATGGACGACGGTATCCACTTACCATCGGGTGGACTGTATGCTCGTCAGCCGCCTTCGTTCGTAAAAAACAAAAAAAAATATTAACTCATTCCGTTTCTGATATTTACGCGTGAATATAATGAAAGACACCTCACGAACGGATGTAGTGATGTTATTAAAGTAGCGTGCGCGGTTCTTTTCTAACTTATGACTTAGCCCTATAATTTTTCAAAAAAAATGTTTTTTCATTTAATTAATTAACTGTTTAAAAATAGTCGATTATTTTCTGTGCTATTATTTATTACTATACCATCCTGTGTCCCCACTTTTGATACGGGCCTCTCCCAAGGCTCGCCAACATACACGATGTCAATACGAGTATAAACAGTCAATTGATGCGCCTATTTTCAAACTTTATGGTTACCCGCTCTATGTATAAGTTATACTAGATTTATACGCTAAATCCACCAATCAACGCAGAAAATATAATTAAAACCAACTCCTAAAGCAGCCGCTATAAAAACGGAACCGCTATAAAAACCCAGCAATAATGATATCCTTCCCCGAGTAAATAATAGTAAGACATCGCATAAACTCAGCTATCACGACGAAATTTACTTTATTCGGATTATTCTTCTTGTACCCTTGCTGTTTGGCAACCACTTCGTCAATTGGACATCTAAACCGTTGTATGTATAGATTATCATCATTTATAATAATCATTCTCAGACTCTTTGGGTCTTATATATTTTATTGTACACATAAATGATAAAAATAGTACAAAAGGAAATACGTAAAGGCGTGCTTATCTCCTTGGGAGATTTCTACCAGCAAACCTGGGAGAGCGATAGGTGAGAAATGAAATGGGCAGAAATAGTGCGTACCATGAACCATTACACTGTTTCTACATGCTCGTATATTTCGAATATTACATAGTAATATTGTTATAGGAATACAAACATATATATACATATTTATAAACATACATGGACTCTCATGGAAAGTAGACTGATCCACTGTTCCCTTGCTTTACAGATACATTATATTTTATTTTCGGAAAAATGGACAGCTGAGGTGTATATTTTATAATTGGTTAATAAATCAAGCCATAACTTTTAACTTTCAATTGTACTCTTTTGTATTAGTGATCCTCTTGGGTCAAACCTTATTGATCAAGTAAAATAAGTCAGAAAAAATGTCCTAGTGACATTTTTTTTTGTAACGGTGTCCATCAGCTGTGCCCAAACTATTGGTGGTCTACGGGACTAAGCCCTTCATCTGGCTGCTCGAGTTGAAAACTCGTAATTAAAACGGCTAAAACAATGTAACTTTATTCTAGTCCTTTGATGTCTCATGAATTATACAAGAACAAGCTCGAACGGTTGTGTTTAGAGAAAACTCCGTAAGGTAAATACATATGTAGCTAGACTAGGTTTAGTCTACTTACGCGCCATACGAACGTGACGAGAGCGAATACTGCAATAATTTGCAAGGCCACAGCCTTTGGCCTGCAGTTACTCTGTTTTGTATTACTGGCCCTATTGGCCCAAGTTGCGCGTGACTGGTCTAGTGGTGGGGAGATAAACGGTGATGATAGCCTTGGGTATTTATTCTCGACTCACCAAAAATTAGAAGTCTTATGAAAATGAGATGTATGTTTATGGGTTATAAATAAAAAAAAAAATTGTTTATACTCATTGGCTAACCTGGCTGTCAAGCATTAAATTTCGTTGAGGGTGGTAAATGGTGGCGCTTATCAGACCTGCATATATAAGACTATGGATCTTAATTTATTTATTTAAAAAAATGTTCCACGTTATGGTATGAAAGGCGAGCTTAATGCATCACATTCTATATCAGCTAACCTTTTGGTTAAAGATACATCACCATTAAAGATACACCTACCACTTCATGTCCTGCATAGCTCAAAGGTTGACTGGGAGATAATGGTGTAAGGCATCAAGTTCGCCTTTTGTAATAATTCACAAAAAGAGTAAATAAATAAAGGATACATAGGATGGTGCGATCACAGGTAACTTCATATGTTCATTCATAATACCAAAAACGGTTCTACCGCAGATGTGCAACATAATCTCGGGTAAAACTTTACCATCAAATCTACTCGTATCTTACCAACTGTTCCCTAAAAAAACCTCGTGGTTGCTCGATATAATTAACGAGATAGTTCCTGCAATTGCCGGCTCAATAACTTATTGTTTACCCTCAATATCGATATAGCGCTTTGCCACGCGATGGTTTCCAATAAAATGTACCGAGCAATAATTGATTTGGCATTAATTTAATATCGCCGAGGTAATGAAGAATGACCCAATTGAATGGACCGGTCGCGGTGTAGCGTGTAACGTACACAAACGGGGTTGATGAATGATTCAAAAATCAGCGCAATGATCGCGTGACAAACGTCCGCGGGTGACTTCCATCACGTCACGTCGCTCGATCGTCACACGCGTCATCGCGCTCGCACGCGAGCAAATACACGGAATGACTCGTGTCAAAATTAACACTTAGGTCGCGATAAATAGAAGTTTTACCTTTCTATGTCTCAGACATAGATTCCAGTGGTTATAAGGTCTTATAAAATACTACTGAGACCAATTCTAAGATCGCCAAACGTGTTTGTCCGAGCCTACGGTCAGGATAAGTAGAAGTTTCTGGATAATATAAGAAATAGAATATATCAATGCATATAATACAAATATAGATTGGAAATTGGTCTCTCAGCAAAGGGCATAAGATGTCTATAAATAAAACTTGAATAGTTCTAAGACCCTTAGTCCCAAATACAGCAACGCGGGCGCAAGTGCGTCTTTTTTAAAAGTACCTACTGTCGTTCACAAAGCAGTCTCAGCGGGCAGAAACAAATGTCCCGCGATAGCATTTGCGCCTTGTGTTAGAGCGTAGGTATATGAGGTCTATCACGCAAGTCGCAAAATGATTGTGGTATTGAATGGAACCTATTGTTTAATAATTAAGTCAATAAATAAATAATCATTACAAAAAAAGAAGTTTTCGTATCAATCTATAACGCCTTTACAATGTCAACGGGTTTTCGCCCAATAATATACCAGATTTCTTAACAACCATGACCACGCGCTTTTCCTCGCGATGTTTTTTTTCAGAACCGATACTCAGCCGTACGGGTCTGGATTCCAACTGACGATCTCATGAATGTAAGTCCAGAATAAATAGGCTGTCATTGCCATGAAATAAATTCTATGTAGGTCTGTTTTTCAGCGCTTCGTTATTGCGTTTTACACTGGAACATTGTAAATTAATCTTCAGTACCCTACGAATGCACTAGAATGTAAATATTGTGGTTACACCGACTTTACGTGCTGTGATGTAAACAATTAATATCGGAGAACAATGGCGTGCGGTCATTAATGTAATTCACGTTGTAACGCCATGAGCAGGCCCGTAACTGACTTGGCTGCCTTATCACACCGATGGTGTTTATTCACTTGTTCGTCATGCTATGGAGCTTACGGAGTAGCGAATTACGGTGGTTATATGTTATATACATGTCCGTATATAATGTGCTAAACTGACGGAGAGCCCGTCTCTCTACTGTTGGATATACATCGTTCTCTATCAAGGCTCGCTATTATACAAAAAATGTCCTCTTTTCCCACACAGTCACTACCAGTAAGTCATTTATCTAAGCTAGTATAGCAATCAGTGGCGCGACTAAATATAACTGCAGAATTCAAGATCCAAGAATATTGCAAATATAAGTGCCTGGGTGTTTCCATTTAACCGTTCGTTTTCATTCGCGAATTAAACATGGAAAAATTATCTGAAACACGTGTCCCATAACTTTGCTGGCTTTGTATGGCTCTTACAAATCTTGATAATGGTTTTTAAAACTTTGAATATTTTAACGCGGCCATTTTTAAGAAAACCGTTTAATTATCCAATTAGACAAAGTCTGTCCAATTAGAAAACACTTCATAACTGAACCGTTCCGTTATTTTTAAGACATGTTGGTATCCGGCCATATACAATAACTTTATATAAGTACGATATATCTTGAGTGAGAATAAGATGATCAACCTTGAAGGGCTATTTTCACTTTTGGGGCGACTGTGGATGACGGAGGTCTCTTTTTTTATTTTGACTTTGTGTAGGTACTTCTCGTCTTAAATGAAAAATTATTCTGTACCCAAAATCTTCAGTTATACCTAATATATCACAGTTTTTGATGGAATTTAATCTTTAGTACAGAGTAGAAAAACATACGAGTGGGTAGATACTAATAGTACTTTATAGCATTAATCATATATCTTTGACAATGTAATGTAATACAGTCTTAATCCGCGCAGTATATTTTATAATTGTACTCGAGTGTAACTCTGGAAAGTCGACGACACATCATTCATCATGTGTATTGTGTGGCTACCGTCGTCGCAAAAGTGCATTGTTAAATCCTGTTAATGACTTGGCTCATCATAACATACACATTGAACACAAGTAAACGGTATAGAATCTCAATGTGAAATGTTCCGAATAATTCCTGGAATGTGTCCTCACGCACACAGACACAACGCTCACATAAGTTTTGATAGTTTTGATTAGTATATATTATTTTCTTCGGTTTACGTACACTAATGTTCAAATTCAAATTCAATTATGAAAGTAAGAAGATACAGCCTATAAAACATAAATCTACGAAGCAGTTATTAGTTTCTGATCATTATCGTACTATGTTAACTGCAAGGGAAACAATGCTTTGTAGTGTGATGTCATAAGCTGATATCGGTTTAAAATTGCAAAAAGTTCGTAGAAATTCATACAATTTTTCATTTTACACAAGCATCGATTCCATTTCAGTGATTCTAGTTATCCATATCATTCTAGTCCGGGGCGTTGAGGTTGCATTGCGCTTGTATGCGTTCCCTTTCCAATATGTATGCGTACTGTTTATTATATGCTGAAAGCAACAAGATGCCACGCTGTTTGTGTGTACTGTGTACAACCTGTGTCCATTGCATACCGAAGCTTATTTGATGTGTGGATGATAAATGAATGGCAAGTCTGCGTGTCGGACTGCGATGTACACAAATTGACTTGTCACTTCATTATTGTGGACATTTCAACTTTACAGTTCATTTATACTCATCAATAAATACGCCAACATTACATCTAGATTTAATGTTCGAACCTAGGTTCCATCCAATAAATACGCCAACATATTCATCATCATCATTCTCAGCTCTTTATTCAGCCCACTTCAGGGTATAAGCCTCCTCTCCTTTACGCTATTTGCCTGTCTTGTGCTTGCCGCATCCAGGTCTTGTTTGTGACTCTGTTTATGTCATCGACCCACCTGCCTGCTAGATGGGCCTACATTTCTTTTTCCAGCTCTGGGCCACCACTCAGTGAGGGTTTTGCTCCATCTGCCATCACCGTATTTGGATACATGTCCATCCTTGGATGTTGGGTCTGTAAAATTAGTCGTAAATAGAATCAAGACAAGATCAGCTACAATATTTGTCGTTTACTGAAAAAAGGGTTATTTATAATTATTAAATTTGCCTAAATTTCCACAATTGTGTAGCACAGTGAACAGAAAAGGTTTATTTTCGTTTTCTTTTTAAGTGTAAATCTCACGTATCTGTAGTGAGTGAGACGCGCCAGAGACCATTCGCATCCCATCCTATTTTATCTCCTTCCGTTTTCCCATTCCCCAAATCCACTCCTACATCTACAAAGATAGGCAAACGTGCCAAAGTTTGTCATTATGGAATGAAGTAGGCATGTCAAGGGCATATCATATCTACGTAAGTGTATCAGATTGCTTCAAACAGCATAATAGATGACAGATTCATGTTTAACTTGATAATCTAACCTTGGTAATATAATCACAACCACTGACCATATGTCGACCGCCCGTTTACTAACAGTTTACAAAAATCCATAATTTAATGGTCCTCATAATCTTTATAAATGCCTCAACAATATTTAGTATCGCTGTAATAAATTCCAGGCCGGAATAGATTTCAGCGTTCGGTTTGACAAGTTATCGCTTAACGGCCTGCGCGGCCAATTTGTGTCGGGCGAGCCGCTCTAAATGATTTAGGCGATTGTTTTACAAGTTATATTATGAGAGAGAAGTAAAACGTAATAAATACATGTCGCAGAATGGTTCTGTTAGACACCAGTGGGCGTGACTCCTTCAGGTTTCATGTGGCTGCCTCGAGATTATCAGGTTACACATTAGTTACACAATAATGTATTTGCACAATAAGTCAATAATTAAAACAAAGATCACAATAGAATTAATCGCGCCCATCGAGTGCCTACCGATTCTCTTCCCTCGTCTCCTTTTTCCGCCTCACCCCCCTCGGCAGCCGTCATCCAGGTTGACGCTAGAGGGCGCCACTTGCGTTCCGTTTCATTTTAAACATTCCCGACATACATATATTTGCACAAATTATTTAGAAAAACCTAAAAAGCATACCATGGTAGACGACTACCAGCCGCCTACCTTTGTGGACTTCCCCATGCCTATCCCATGCTATCCTTCCCCATACCTATCCTTCCCCATACCTATCCCATGCTACCCTTCCCCGTTTTCCTAAACCTTTGTCCAAATCCAAATCCACTACATTTCTAAAGGTAGGCAGGCGCATCCGGGGGCGTGCCAACGATTAATTATTATTCTGAATTGAAGTTGGCGTGTACCGCGGATATCATGGATGACCGTAACCACTTACCACCGGGTGGATTGTATTCTCATCAGCCGCCTTCTTCCTGTAAAAGAAAAATACATAGGATTAGGAAAAAATATTATTTGTCTTATTTTTGATTATTCACTACATTATACTGCCTTAATTATAAACAATTTTAATCATTACTTAAAATTCCTTGGTAGACATTTATTTAATTATATAATCATTTAAAATAATCAAATACTCTGTCTGATAGTTCCTTGCTAAAAGGAGAGTCCATGATACTATGAGACCTTTTCTGTATTTTCTCCCGATAGTTATGTCGTGTTGTGTTTCAATATGAAATACAACAAAATTAAATACTCAATTTGACATATTATCTGTATGACTCCACTCTTCGCTTTAAAGGTTCAAAGTCCAAAGTGTATACAAATGGGAATCCCCCTGTGTACATAAGTTGTATCGCTACGAACACTATTGTTCCCGACCTCCATCTCTGTGATATCTATTTTCAAGCTCAAGGTTCGTCACGGTACACGGTACTGTGCATTCTTAATCAGAACCTCTACTGTGATGTCGGTAGGTATTTGTATCTGTGTAAAATCTAATAACATTTTTGAAATACGTAAAAAACTTACTGTTTAAAACTTACTCACGTCACCCGTGCCTGCCTAAAATCCGTGTTCAGCGCGTAAATATCGCAGTGAAGATAAAACCTGCGTGACTTTACAAACCTACTTGTCTTACAATACTGTTAAGTGACTAAATATGATATCTATACATATAATAAAATTGTAACAGGCCCATGTCTGTACATTAATGATATTGAAAAAAACCTAATATGGGGGGTCTTTATTAGAGCAACAGAAGTCAAAACAGCAGGAATTGAATGCAGTTTTCACCGATGTATTGCTAGAGGTCTAACTTAAAATATAGGCTCCATTTTACCGCAGGAAAATATCTTATTCCGATTGTTTTAAATTTAATAAACCGAAGCTAAGTGAGGGCGGGTCGCTAGTAAATAATATAATCACAACAACGCATACATGGCCTGGCACACACACACTCCCATGCCCACACATATATAAACGTGCATTCATAGTAATAGTATAGATTAGTAGTATAATTAATAGTATAATAATAAATAGTATGTAGCCGACATCACATCATTGTTTCTATGGTGCCTATATAGATAAATAAACTGTACTTATATAGGTAATAATGTGAAACAAAAGAAAAAAGAACAGTGGAAGTACGTGTATGATGGTGGTGCTATGACCAGCAGTAGAGAGACATCAGCTCTTGTGGTATGATATAGTATGGTACGGTTTTTATCCTGGCCAATGGCGGCCAGTAGTTAGTATTTTAAAAGTTGAAAGTAGGAATTAGTGGAAGAATGGAACCGTCCATTAATCTTAGACTGAAGTGTATTCACTTTTGTAGTAGGTTCATTTAGTGGGTTGAGAGGGCATGAGAACTTGAGTAATTGATCTAGAAATCTACATAGTTATACTACTACTTATAGTTATTCTATTATTTTTTTGTTTTTATTTTTAACGTGCGCCCTAAAATCCTTAAAGTCTCTGTTGAAGTCTGATGTGTACCAATAAAACTAGTAATGACATCTATTTTCAAACACGTATACGTTGTGAGCTTCGAGAGAACAACTACACCGAAACTTCGTATTTACATCTAAATACGTTCCCAAAAATTACACGTAAATAGAATTCACGTCAAAAGAACTACCGATTCCATAGAAACAGTGAAGGTTTAATGAAGTAATGAAAAAAACAAATATTAAATTCCTTAGAAGATTTTTATTTACATTTCGTGGAGAATCCATTACTTGGAGAATTACGTTTCGTTATGTAACTCGAGGAATTTAGAATTTTATTAATAGAAACTGGAATGCAATTCTATAAAATTTTCAGAAATTTCTTCAATTCGATTTTTTTCCTAATTAAGACTTTAAGTTGGTCCCGTAAAATGGAATAAAAATCGCGTAAAAAATATATTTGATGTCCCAATTCGCGTAACACTGATTTCGCTTAAGAAAATTCGCATAAAAAGTGGTTTAGATGTTACATACAGTATTGCTCAATGAAACGTTCTATTTCCGAAATAAATTTACGTATATTGTTTCGTAGATCCTTATCAACTTATTCATATTCAATAAGGGGTCCCACCAACCGCAAATACAGCATTGTAAAACTTGTTCTTTCACTTGAGCAACGCTACTGTTGATAAAATAACTCGTTCGGGAACTCAAAAACGATGAAGAATAACAAGTCGTAGAATAAAAGTTTATTGATTTCCCGTCTGGGGTTCAATATCTCCATGTAAACTAACGTTTGTTGGCAGCTTCGCCCGTTTAGAACGCGATTGCTCGACACGTCAGTGATTTTTTTTTTACTAATACCAGTGGGTATTCTGTGAGAAAAGGGATTTTTATTTTCATGTATCGCAATGGTTATGCCGGTGTCAAGTTTTCTTCACAATAAACAGTGTTCTTTTGATTGTTCAGTCCCGTCGAAGTAAGTCAGGAGTCGCTCAGTAAAATGATGTAGACTTCCTGAGCACAGAAGAAGATTCCTTGGAAGCACACGAAAAACGCAGTCCCACGCTTTTATTTGATTATCACAAACACTACGCAAGAAAACCATCTTGAAGTTTAATAAACTATCACTATAAAACCACAAAACGCACAGTACACATTTTTTACAATAATCAAACACAGACTTCTCGAGTTCCCACCAAAAAGTAAAAGGTGAATTCTTGTCGATCCTAGTTTTCAGATATTGTGACTTTAGTGAAATTATATATTTGTTATTGCTTTAGAAATCAAATGTTAGATCATGTTTTTATTTAAACAAAATCTTGAAACAGCGTAATTTTAACTTCAAACATATTAACCAGATACCGACAGTAAGGTCCCTTTACTCACGATCAGATAATGTTACATATCCAACCCAATCTAAAATACTGATCCAATCAAAAAGTTTTCGGAATTATTCCGTATTATTTCGGAATCATACGGATAATACCATAAAATCGAACCAGTAGATCCCCAGGTTAGCGCAAACAAACAAACAGATTATATGCTTTATTATTGTATTGATGGAAATTAACACGTAGGCTTGACTACTGCATGTGACTCATTATATCTTCGCTTCACTATTCTTGCTACCTGTAATTAAACGATCCGCCATTTTAAAAGGGCGTCATAACACGTTTAACAGATTTTAAATTTCATTTAAAAGAGTTTCCACACAGTGGAAGCGAATAATAAGGTTGAGAATAAGGCGAGTCATGAAGCGTTACAATGGCCACTTGTTTTATTTATGCCGTATACGAGCCGCGGTCCCGGGAGGGTTAGGCCGTGATCACACGAAGAAAATGAATACTTGTAGGTAGTCATTTATTTAGTTTCTTTATTTATTTAAATTTCATTAAAGTCGTATAAGAATTTAAGATTTACAAAAGGTGTATTTAAAGCCTAACTGCATTCTCTACCGGTCAACCAACAGATCAAACAGAAAAGGGATGCGGTTGCAGTTTTTGTTTAAATACATCCATACATACATTTAAAGGTAGGCAAAACCATCCGGGGGCGTGCCAACGTTTGTCATTTTGGACTGTGTTGGTATGTAACGCGGATGTCTATGGGCGACAGTATCCACTTACCATCAGATGAACTGTATGCTCGTTTGCCGCCTTCGTACATAAAAAATCTTAAATAAAAACATAAAAAATAGTAAATACAGACATATACATAAGAATTACTAATATGCATAGCTCAGCAGAAATATGTAACTAAGGAGTCAACGAAAACCAAACAGAGACTATATATACATACATAGATCACTAGCGACCCGCCCTCGCTTCGCTTCACTTCGCTTTATAATTTTTTTTTATTTTTTTTTTCAAAATTTCAAAATAAAATATAGCCTATATTAGACACCGATAATGTAGCTTCCTATTTGTGAAAGAATTTTTGAAATCGGTTCAGTAGTTCCAGAGATTACCCCCAACATACCCACAAACAAACTTTACCTTTTTTTACACTTTACTTTTTTACACTTTTTTACTTTACAGTTTTACCTCTTTATTAAATTAGTATAGATAAACTCCCATTCTTTATATAGTGATCCCGAAGCACTCATTTAAAAGTGTTTTTTGGTTGTTCTTTATTTAGTTGATTCGATATGTGGTTAATTGTCGTTAATTGAATCTTGATACATTGATAGTCGACCTCAAAGAAGTAAAAGCAAACCTAAGACCACGTGGATAGATTATAGCTTAACCACTCATTTCACAGTTGGGTTATTACTATTCCTTTTTAAATTTATCTCGAGTAGAATCCGAGCTAGTAGAGTGACATTTCGAATCCATAGCAACGGATCCACGGAAACCCACTGTTAATTATGCGGCGAATACTGTCTACAATCACTTTTTGGATAAGAGATTGGATAAGTCTACAATCTTTGGATAAGTTTTATTCTCACTGATTTTAACTTTTTCAATTTATTTATTTTAACCACTAGCTTATTTACAATCAAATTTTCTGCTAAAATGTCAATTCATGCCATTTCAGTGTGACATTTTTTTAAAATGATAATTAGAATAAACATTTCTGTACACATACTATATTAAAATGTGCATTGATAATAATATGTTGATATTTTGCTATGTGATGCGAAATAAGTATAATAAATAAGCGTCGGATTAATTCAGGACTAACCATTATGCTATTTTGTTATACTACAATCAGCCCTTTCGGTATCCACTGCTGGTCGTGGGCCTCCTCATGGACACCGTCTCCTGCATGAGGAATGTATGGCCTTAAAACGCCACGCTGCTGGCCAAGCGGGTTGGCGAGTACACTCTTTTAGAGGTGCTGTAGATCCTTAAGGTTTGTGATAGCCACTCAGTTATTCCTTAGTCGCCTTTTACGGCACCCACGGTAAGCGATGGCGTTGAAATAAATGGTCTAGAATTGTAACATCCATCTTCTAACTTGTAAAATACGATGTTGAATATTGTAAACGCGCCGTTACATTGAAGGCCGCCACTATATCGCTCGCTCTACTAACCAGATGTCGCTATGTACACTGTAATTTTTTATTGCCACTTTATTGCTCTGAATTAACCAAAGGCCACAGGCGCAGCTAGTGTGCGAATGTACCTATAATTGTTTGTTTTAAAAATTAAATAAGTGTCAGTTTCGATTCTTTGAACATTATTAACACGAAACAATAGCTTATAGAGAATAAACATTTGCATAAATTAGCTTTGCCTCGTACAACTGTGCACCTAGAAGCATCACAGCTTATTAATTTTATTACTTAACTAATTACTTATCTAAAATTATCATTACTTTTAATTAAAAAGACTTTATCCTGTACACCATTTGATATTTGTTATTTCTGAGCGTTAGAATACCAGAAAATTGATTGAAAGTCGATCAATAAATCGCGTGTATCTCAAATTTTCAAAATTAAACTGTTTGCCAATGCTGCTGCGTTTACCTAATCAATAACACCAGGAAATAAAAACGGATAACACAACAAATCACAAATTTGCAAAATGATCCACCTTGAACGAAATGAATAGATAATAGACAAAACCGCTCACTCTGCAAGACATTTACGATTATAAAAAATAAGTTACAAAATGGATTATTTGGGAAAGTCAATTTGGTTCGGTAGAGGCGAAAGAAAATTATATGCTGAGCAGTTGACCAAGTCAAGAACGGGCAAAGCCAGTAAAATTTATTAGTTTACCTCAGTAAAGTAACTAGAAACTTCGTGTATAAGATATTAAGTTATTAAAATAATTGGCCCTACGCATGAACTATGCGCACAGCGATGTGTTCTGAATAGTCACTGGTTGTTCATCTAATCTGCTCTAGAAATGCACGAACACAACTGATCACCAGGTGATGCATATAGAGTAGCGTGCTTTGAGAAAGTTAAGTTTCATGGGAGCTTCCGTTTTTGTCCTATGTGTGATCATCTATTATCTATGTATATCTCTTCCCGTGGTTGTCGTAAAAAGGGATAACAAAGTCGCTACCACAAACGCTGAGAAATTACACTGTCTCCAATAAGAGTGGACTCGCCAGTATGGCCAGCGTGTCGTTTTAAGGCCATACATCGCTCATGCACTTGTTTTGTGCATGAGAGGGAGGCCCATGTCCAGAAGAGGACGATGAAAGGGCTGGTTAGGATTACGTAAGTAATAAATTACATAATCAAAAGTTTCTCTCACGCAGTCTAACGTGCAGTAAACATTGGCACGTATAAAAATAATGACGTTAATATATGGTATGATTATGTATTATAATAAAAATAAATAAATATCTCCCTAATGATTTATTATTAGACAATTCTAAACGCTTTACAAGACCACGTCATGGCCTCTGAACCCGGTCCGTCCGTCATCATTTATACATTTATACACGGATATATATTCGCGTCCATATTTATATAAAACGTGCTGTATTCACCCTTGACATTCATTCAGGTGCTGGGAGCTATTACACTGGCTTGCAAATAAAATTTACATTCGTAATCACAATTACCATCTGTGTATTGTTGGAACGGTATACGCATTTTAATACATCGCATTCATCTGTGTAATATTAAAAAAACACATATTTGATATAAATCATACGTCTATACATGCAATTGTTTGACTGTCACATACATAACATATATCTATATCATACTACGATAAGTTAAAAAGTATCTGCCATTGAGATAAAAAAATCGAAGATATACAAACGCGCTGCCCGTTCAAACTCCTTATTATGTTTATGGATATTTTCGATTGTACAATTTTTTTTTATGCTTTGATGCCAAAAGCGCACATCCTCAGGCAATTTAATTTCGTTTAAGAATGAACTTTATTATGTCAGGACTGGGATTTTATGTAATTACGAGTTTCCTTCTTCGTGAGTACATCGAATATTTTTTAACTAGGAAGTGTTTTTATCTGAGCATTTTTAATATCCATGATATCTGCCGACAAATTAGCTAAATCTTGACGACCAATTAGCCCAATTGGTAGTGCCCCTGTCTACTGTGATCCTGGGTTTGATTCCCGGTTCGACAAACATTTGTTTAAAGACACGTTTTGTTTGCGTCTGGGTTTTGCACATGTTGTGTTCGTCTTTGTATGTGTCTCTGGACCCACAACACATGAAATATTAGTGTGGCCCATTGAGTGTGGCGTTATTTATTTATCTGCGAAAACATGGATCAATATTATTTTTCATAGGTATTTCAATTGGAAGAAATTGAAAAAAATTACTAGCTCATCGACCCATCGAATTTTTGGTTTTCTCCTGTTGTGATTGGTGATTAATTTCAAAGTCAATTTGTGATTAGTTAACTACTAACTGGTGGATTATAAAATCATTAGAATTATGAATATTGCATCTTTACGTATTAATCCAAGAACTATAGATGAAGTTAGAATTAAACATTCATTATCGTTTTCCTCTATAATGAATCTCACTTAATGTCATCAATAAAAATGTGTCAACTTTTTCGCACCATAATAAGAAATAGGATACAATTTTTTACATTGTTTGCATTGTTGCCTGCGGACGGGAGTCCTGTCACCATACCAATACAAGGTATATTTACCCATTCGAGTTCTAATGAATAAAATTCTAAATAAAATGAACGATATTTATCTTTTTTATTCCGAAATATTTTTTACTTTTTTGCCTTTGCAGTAAATACCATTAACTGACGATGTAGCTTTTTCACGTGCGGGGGGGTATTTTTACAAGTTTGCATTTATAAATAATTTTATTGGCGTGACTGCTACTATTTTTAACTTTTAACACAACTATCCTTTGTTACTCTCCAATAATATTTTTATACATTTGTTATAGTTTCAATAATGAACAAGGAAGTATTCGATTTCCAAACTTCCAATTTGTTTACAGAATATGGGTACAACCAGATAGTAATTATTAACAGAATAAATGCTTATGATTAACTGTTCTGTTACCGGCTATTTATATATTTAACATATTACGGATAATCGTTAAAATTAAAAGTCATAAGTCGTAATAATTATTTATCACTTTATTAGTTACTAGCGATCCGCCCTCGCTTCGCTTCCGTTTATAAATTTATTTATTTTTCAATTTTTTTATCAAAATTTCAAAATAAAATATAGTCTATATTAGACACGGATAATGTTTTTGTGATTTGTGAAAGAATTTTTGAAATCGGTTCAGTAGTTCCAGAGATACAAACAAACACACAATTTTACCTGTTTATTATATTAGTATAGATGATGAGAGAATGAGAAATTCATTAATTGCATAGTATGCATTATTTGTCAAAAATAATTAAAGTATTCTATGTTTGTGGTTTCTTTTGTACATTTAAGAAAACTGTGCTAAAGAAGATCGTGCAAAATGAAAACAGTAATGCTTTTGTTTTTAATTTCATACGTCTCACAACAGACGCAAACACAACTGACAACTGAATAGTTCATGCATAATGGTCTGTTGTACAGTATAGTCAAGTTGTAATATACATACTCGTATATGTAAGCACGAGCCAGTTCCTCGAACCTATTTGTACAAAAATTCCTATTCGCAATGCGTTGCATATTGGTATGAGCGGCGGCTCTCAGCGCCGATATGAGGTATAGTCCTCCGGGGACGCACCGGAATTGATTCCGACACCGACCGGAGGAAATATACGACACGGAAAAATATATAAATGGTATATACTTTTCTGCCAACGTGAAATAAATTGTAGGTGTTATGGTATAGACGGCGAATGGTTTGTCAACAGTATTGTCAGTGACTTACCATCGTCGTCTATAGTCGTATACTCAAGAAAATTGTGGATTTGCTTACATCTTAAGGCTATTTATAATTTTTATTTATTTAAACAAATACAAAATATAGAACAATACATAATTATTAATGTCACTTGGTGTTATATAAACCGCGGAGATTTGAGGCGATTATCGCACAAGCTATTTTTACCCGCCACAGACAGATGGTATGGTATACCTATGCATTTGGGGTAGAGAATGTCTGTATGTTTGTGTACCCTCTTGTTACATCTTTTCTCTGAAAGGGCTGGTCCGATTTTGAAGCGGTTTATTGTAAATGTTCAATTGTGCCTTGGAGCGTTTTCTGGATGTATGTTGTGGCTCTAACTCACCAGGGGCTGCTGATGTACCAAGTTAAGAGTGGTAATGCTTTATAACTTCTAAACAAATGTACATAGTCCAATGTGTCTTTCTGAATACAATGAGAAGAATGATGCTGTATCCCACAGCCGACGGGATGCGTCCGACTGGTCGCGTTATCTCATGTCAATAGAAGATTGATGTGTACAAATGTGTATATAATTTCTAAATGAATACATTTGTTCGAATGCGCATTACTGTTATTAATAGTTAAAGATGTATACTTTAACATTGTTAACCGCCAGCGTTTGATGCTGGAGTCTAAGGTAGGATAAGGGGTAACTCCGTGTCGTCGTACGTAATTAAGGTTCATCGGATGTAAAAGAAGCAAGATTTGTCGTTACGCACGACCACGCTAATAGGTTGTATTATACTATTGCAGATTCTCAACAATACTGCCGACTGGGTTATATTTTAATTTTAACATTTTCAAAGATAATTAGTTTTTTAACCGTCAGGGTTTGTATTAAAAATTTTAATTTTGTCTTTTTATTTCCGTTTTTTAAACATTCGATTGAAAATAGGTTTAAGAATAACGTCTATTTATTCGACCCTAATTTTCTTCTCTAGACTAATTATTCAACTGTTCATAATTGGCCTCTCCATATATACGTAAGCTACTTCATGAAATGGTTCAATGATTAAAACGGAAATACTTAATAACACTGACCGTTTACTGTAATTTTCATGTTTCTTTTGAAATTATTCATGAAGTTTTTAAATTCAATGTTTCAGTTGTAACAGATTTTTTTACCTCTTTAATTGGCGAACTTCTAACCATTGGGTAAAATATACATGATTTCAACAGCTGTCTCAGGTGCATTTCTAAAATTAAATTTGTCTGCAGTTTTACCTTGGGTGCTTTTGATTGTGTACATATTTCCAATGACTCTTTCTTGGAATAGGTATAAGTTATGGTTGTATACTCGTACTTTTATACGAAATTAATTATAGTTTTGTATTTAAAATTTCGAACTTACATTCTTGTCATGTTGCTTTTCTATCAGTAATAATAAAAAATGTCAACCACTAAAGTGGGTTTACTTTCCTTTTACAATACTCCTTGTATTGATCCATATCAGATTACGGAACTTTATTATGTCAAACTAAGAAAATGCTACTTCGACCTTCTTCGACTTTTGTCCACAACCCGACCATGCATTTTATATCGTCGTCATCCTACATCTCCGGGCAGAAGGTATAACCATAAACCATGGTGTCGCCTGGGCAATTTATTGCCATTTGACACTGGATGCGTGTAAACCACGCGGATCGCTACTTTAGCGGTCGGGTTGCGTCCACAAGAATTATTTTTATTGTACTATTTTTTTTATTGTACTACTCACTCGTATTTGGAATTGTATGGAATCGTCGAAATATTTTTTTTCAAATACAAATTCACATTGAAATCTTAACATTATAGCAGGATTACAATATGTAATTAATTGTTAATATTAATAATTTGTTGAAAATCGTTCCTTAAAGCCATTTTTTTATTTTTTCTTAAATGATTTTTTTAGGTCTTTTATTTCCTTTTTATTTTTTATCATATTTTTGATACACATGGCAAAGTAATTTTTGTGGAAAAGGGACTTTTTGTTTGGCATACCTCTCACGATGTTTTCCTTCGCTGCCAAAATAGTATTTGAGTCGTTTATTTTTCAAAGGGGCTAATTCCATTAACTACAACTTTTCAGGAGAAGATTAAAACTGTGTACTGTAAAAATATTGTACTGAAATATAAAATGATTTGAAAATCCTTAAACTGTAGGAGAATAAAAATATTATCTTTTACGGTTCCCAGAATTAGCTCCTTTACACACTAAACAGTGTGGATCATAAGTTAGATCGTATATTAAATAGTCTCCAATAATATAATAGTTAAGTTATGTGTATTATTACCGAAACTATATATTATCATTCTGTACTGATACAATGTGATTTTGTTCTGTGATTCTGAAATCACTCTCTATATCTACACCACTTTGCCACTTTACGATACGATTATAAAGGTCCGTATGTTCGTGAGGAATTTGACATTGAACTTTCTTCAGGTCCTGAATCTTATTATTGTCTGTGGGGCATTTTCCACTTGAATGCCGGAATAGCAGTCTCCATGACGTTACCACAAAGTTCTTCATACGAAGTTAGCCTTTACTTTCAAAAGATATAATTTACTGATGACAAGGATAGCAAAAATAGTTGGAAGAGTTGCTCATTAGCTCCTTTGAACAATAAACGATTATATTGGAAACTTCGTATTCAGTAGAAACTTCGCGACGCCACTGCCAGGTGAATGTGTGCTATCACCATAGGCTATCACCGCATAAAATATACCTAGGTTTAAATAATACCCAGTTGGCACGTGCGTTGTATAGCCTATGACGTACTCAGTTCATGCAGTTGCCACCCGCATACAAAACAGAGGCGCACTCGCCACCACTATAAGAGACTAAATAAAAATTCTCAAGGCGGAAGTGGACATAACACTATAACAATAGAATTCATGCCTTACCGCGTCTTACATGTTTAAACAAGTAAGTGCATAAATATTAACTTCCTTGAAGGAAAAAGCCTCGAGGCGTCTCATCGCAGATTGCATTGACCTCCTTACGTTTCGCCGGGCGATAAACCACGATGTACTGACGCGTTAGACAACCGTGGACACCTTAATTTCCTTGTAATAAGAACTACATTGGTATGGTTTGGATATCTTGGCGTGTTGTGCCTCCGACCTCGCGACAAAGCAACTCGACGCCATTTTGCTACCATTGTTTTGCGTATGGAAACCATGATTGTGACATGGAATTCTAATTTCATGCTCAAAATTCTATAAAAAGCAATTAAGCTTTTTATCGATTGTTCAATGCAGAAACTATTACCACATTGTCAACGCATTTCAATGTTAAGCTGGTCGTCTAGTATTCAACTTTTAGAAGACCGAGGTGCGCTTGGTTCCGATTACAATATAACAGTGGAAATCTTTCTAAATTTTGTTTGTCCGTAGCAAAGAAATTGTGTGATACTTACTTCTTGTTTATTTAAGTATTCTAAATTTGTATCTTTATATATGTTGAAAGGATAATTAAGATTATGTTAAAGCCTAGGAAGGGTATTCGCCATGTACAAATGTGTGTATTGGGTAGTCGCCGATACATATTTGTTAGGTCGTGAATTACGAGTAGAACTCCAGCCTATACATATTGTACATTCTCGAAATACTTTTTTTTTTTCAGTTGACTGAAGAGAAAGCACTTCAGACTTCTCACATTGGGAAAAAGCATACACTCACACAAACTATTTATCAGTATTCATTAACAAATTGCCATATAAAAAAATCTCCAAACTGTCACATTGTCGTGTGCAATTAAGTCTAATAGTGTAATGTATCCAACCTTTAAAAGATTTATTGTAAAGAAATTAACATGATTAAGGTAAAAAATAACACGTTTCAATTAATTTAAAAAAAGGAGTAAAGAAATGAGTCAGGGTGTAATTAGCGTGATGAGATCGCGCGCGCATGCGTTGCGCCCGCGCACGTGTCAACGGCCGCAGGTGCGCGTGCGGTATTGGCCAGCGGCCGCCATTGTTTGACGCACCCCACCCACCCCCGCCGGCTGCGGAAGTGATACAACCTCGCTTGTTCTATTGGCCTTCATCGCGTTGTAGGGTTGATTGATTTTTTAATTTTTTACTCCAGCACAGTACGAACTGAAATATGTTGTATTTTGTATGTGGATATTGCAAATAAATTAAATGAATTGAAACATAAAATGCTAATGACTGTCAAAACAGTCTAAAGTGAAAGTTAAGTATTAAAACTAAATACTTAATTAATTCTGCCAAATAACCAATTAGCAGTTTCGGTATTCTACTTTGTGGGCGTCGATATTTAAATCCTTAACCCGACTAACGGAGTCTTTTTTAAATAATATCTTTTTAAGTGGGCTCTTTCTCGAATTAAAAGATTTTACAACATATAGCTTTATTTACTTAGGGTATGTACTATATGCAACCCCTTTTTTTTATTTTCAATTTTTAACAGGCACTTTTGTCCTCATTGAATGGACGTGTCGGTCCCATCGTATCCTATACTAATTTCGAGTACATTCCCATACATATAATTATACTAACACTGAATCATCATATAGCATCCTAACTTCACCAAAAGATGGTTTGGCGAAGATGCTTTGAAAAATGCCAATATCGATAATGTTTATATTAAATTCCTATCACAAATGTTGAACATCCTCCCACAAGACTTACAATTAGGGGATATGACCCTTTTCATCAAATTAAGGGATTTGTTCACGGACATGTGACCGGAACGAAGCCTACTGGAACCAAGGCACTCGAGGAGGCTCGCATCGCATGGTCCTGTACCAAATAAATACCTTTAATTTTTGATCTTCCATTAAAATACACTTTTCAAGTATTATAACATCGTACTCTATAACATTGAAACTTCAGATCCGTCCACAGCAGCACGCTTAGCTGAGTGGTCATTGTCATCGTTGCCCCGCAAACATATATCCCTTGTAATACTAACAACATACTATATACAATCATTCTTATCGATGAAGTGCCTATTTAAATATGAGTATAGGATCCATTTAATATTGTATACATATCGATGTCATATACCTTTTCATGGCTTGTTATGAATGAAATTAAAACGGCCTTCAACGTTGATTAAAAACAAATTTATATTTTCATCAATGACATTAAAGTTTGCGAAATAATATTTTACCACGAAAATAACTACTGAATAGTAGAAATAAGCGCGCCATTACAAAAGTGATTCCCAGTGGCATACGCAGTTTTACGTACATTATTTACAGAGTATGTTGCTCCCACAGCCCACTGTGAATGTTAAAGGTGAATTTATTTATAGAATCTATTCACAAAATTTCTGCGGAATAAATGGGACTTCTATTTATTAAATGAATGTTTCATAAAACATAAATGAACCAATAAGTCCTAATAATAATGAAGGTAATTTTCGAATCACAAGGAACCGCAAATAAATAACTAATAAGTTCTTCAAGTAAATTAATGCGTACAGTCAGCAACAAAAGCCTTAGAGGCATTTTTTCGAAAAGGCTCAAATTGATGTAACATTTATTACAATGTAACATTAGTCGCGCCTTATGTCATACAAACTACACTTACATCACTCATAGCTATCATATTATAAATTAATAATAAAGTTCTAATAATAACATTTTGAGTTTTAATACACATATTGTACAAAAATAAATAGTAGGCAAGAACTGTTCTTTGCACGGTTTAAAACCCGATTCACAGTATAAAAAAACTTGCCATAGAGTTGTCTTAATTCGCTGCGTTAAAACTTTTATTCATATTTATTTATGGCAAATGGAACTTTATTCAAATCGATATTCAAGCGATTAAACATGGAGACTTTTGGTCGCGGTAGTGTTTAAGAGGCATAAATATGGGTACGTTAATTAGAGGAGAAGGAATAAATTCTTGTTGCAAGTGGAAAGTCGGCAACCGATTTGTCAAATGATTATTAACTTTAGCGGGCTATAACGTCCCATTATAAACGTAGGGAACACTTATAAACATGAGGGTTTCGGGGCATACTTTGGCGCACCAATATTCTACCGGGGTCAGTAGATCATAATTTGAAAATATACCAGGTTTCATACTCAGTTCTATTATAGAACAGAATGAAACCTGGTATATTTTGTATTGTGGTATATAGAACGAACTTCTATACCTTGATTTTCAATCTTAGAAATTCGAGCCCGACGGAAGTTCGAACGAAGTGCCATAATATAACGTTACTCTGATTTTTCCTTTGGTCTGAGCTCTTATACATCTGCTATCCTCGAGTATCTAAAAAGTATCTTGTTATTGTGATATTTGACGTTTGATTTCGAAATATCTCTTGTCAAAATCTATAATTCGATCTTTGTCTCGTGCTATCGGAGTAGTTTCGACGCAAATGAACTTTATTCGGACCGATATTTCGAAGTGAACGTTGTCGTGGTAGGAATCTACCTTAAATATCGGTCGAGACTTTTGTCGAACCTTTTTTATGATTTTGGAGTAGACGTATTTTGGAGTTTGGAGTATTTTGGAGTATTCAGTCGTGAGACAGACTGGAGATTATATTATCATTCGATAAATGCCATTGTATTTTTAATTTATTTATTTTATTTATTTAAACTTTAGTGCACAAAGAAACATTGTACAAAAAGCGGACTTAATGCCTAGTGGCATTCTCTGCCAGTAAACCTTTGGTTAAACAGAAATACGAAGAGCGGTGCACCGTGCAATCATTAAAAATAACTACTAACAGTACATATAATACAATACACACTGATATATATATATATATATATATATATATACACACTTATATTTATTTACAAGATACACTAACAGCATTTACACGAAAAAATACAAATGTTGAAAACTTATAAATTCAACATACCCTGTGCAATACTTTAACTGGTGCATACAAGTTCAACACAGAGGCATGCGAGTATGATAAAATACGAGTATAAACAAAATTAAATTTGGATGAACATAAATCCAATTAAATAAGGTTAAATTATAACTTACTAGAACATTATATACATATATCTATACCCACATAAATACATACAAAAATAAATTATCACCAATTTTAATGCAATAGGATGCCCCATAATGTAATGATGAGTGCAATAACTGCGCCGATGTGCGAGGGGATGGTGGTTGCCAGTGGTTCCAGCAATATTACGCGGCGTTTTTTACACGGAACGAGTTTGTATGATCGCGTCTTGTTAGCGGCGGGCGTTACAAGAAGCCGAACGGTAATGGAAAATGGTAATTGACCAATCACATGCGTGCGTGGTGGGTAAGTGGGTAATTGAACGCGGATACCACGCGTGACCTGGGTAAAGGCTTCTACACATCCAATCGATTCGATCCAATTCGATAAACGTTTCTGTTACGTAAAATAACGTTAAGTTCACCTAAATTAAAGGACCTAAAAATGTAAGGCTATGAATACCATACCATTAGCCTGTATCTCCACTGCTAGATACGATCTTCCGCTCTTCTCATTCAGCTGCCACCGGTGACTTTCTTTCAGTCCACTTAGCTGCAGGGCGTTCCACGCTACTTTTCCCGATACGTGTAGCCTGTGAACATATTATGTCCTATATTTTTTTTTTCTAATTTCTGGCTCTCCACGACAGAAATATCAGACTTATGTTTCCGATAGCCCAGTGTAGGTTATTCAGTGTAGGTTAGCATATTCACCCGCTATGAGAATTCTCATTCAACCACTACCAGTGTACCCTCAACCTAATGCAAGTTTGTGACAGCGCGTAAATAAGTGATTATTGCATATCGCAAATCGAATAATCTACCGACAACTTGATGCAATAGTGTAATTTGTCGAATCTATTAAACTATCTGTAATTTGAAATTTCAATCGTTGATACGATATGATATACCCAAGATACTAGATACATTTCGTGTTTACGTTCAGTACCGTTTTAACGCGCCGTAATGTGTTGCAGTTCTAATCCTTAATGTCTGCTACATGCCTACGTTCATCATTTTAGATTGATGTTGACATCTACTGCACAATTCGCAAATGCCCACGGGCGACAGTAAAGGCCCTGTCGAATAGACAGCGTACCGAAAGCGTAGTAATAGCGAACCGAGGCGTGAGCGATGCGGGGAGGCGTTACAACTTGATTCATGGTGAAAGAGAACTGAAGTGAACATGCTAAATTTATTGTAAAAATGTCGAATGAAACGCATGCAGACGACTATTTTATTAATAAAAAATAAGAAAAAGGCATAGAATTTGAAAAAGAAAGATTGGCTATATGTTTAAGGCACCTACGTATTTATTAGATAATATATAATCATAAAAATACAAAATCACATTTTTGGTGGATAGTGGTATAGCAGACTAAATTAAAAGGAAAACATTTATTCTGTAAAATGTTAAAATGGTAAATTTATTGTCCAAATGTTGAATAACTTGTAAACAAACACAACCGTCACGCTTCGCTATCGCATCGCGTCGCGAGTTCGCTCTCTGTCTGACATCTCTATTACATATAATAAAACTGTAGAATCACCGTGTCTGTACATTGAATATATTTACCAAAAACTGATTGCGGTCGATGAAGGAAGAGTATCAGAATACAAAAAGACGATTTTGATTTTATTTGTCTCTGTCTGTTTGTTCGAACAAGCTAATCTCCAAAACTACTGAACGGATTTTCACGGGGTTTCCACGGGTTAATTAAGCTTAGCTTGGCGCATCGAATAGGCTTTGTTTCATCGAAATCGGCTGACGGGAAGAAAAGATATCCCAATTTAGAGTTTGAAAACTAAAATTCCACATGTACGAAGTCGCGGGCACAGCTAGTCGTACATAAAAAGTCAGGTAAAGGTAGTACTATTATCTCGCTCACGCCTCGCTTCGCTGTCTCTCCGAGTGTTTGTCATAGTGTGTGGTTCGCCGCGAGAACGGGCTAGCACGCTTCTTGTTTCGCATTTATGTGTGACAAGACTCGAATCACTCCCGTATATTAAATCGCCTCGCCACGCCTTCGGTTCGCTGTCTGTTTGGCAAGGCCTTAACTGCTTACCATGAGGCGAACTGTCTGATCGTCTGTTACCTTTCTATGTAAATAAAAAGTAACTAAGCACCTGAGATTGGAATATGACAAAAAAATAATAAATGAAATCTATTACTTCGAGTAATTAACTTCACTACGCTGCTACGGAGGCACCGTATCTTTGTACATTTTGGCATTACGTGATGCTTTGCAAACTGACAATGACAACATTTATGTAACATGCAGAAGTGTTATTCTTAGTTACACATCCGTTTATTTGCGCGAAAATATTTTTAAAAGTTGTGTTATTTAAATTTCCTCATAATTTCAAATAGGACAGTTTTCAATTACAAAAATCGAATCTATTATTTCTTGTGCTCGGTGGAGCGGAACTGCGTGGATCAGAACGCAATCTAGGCACGAGTGATTCGGACTCCTTTGTCCTGATCGCAATCTCCATAAACCAGCTAAACACCTAACCGAGATTCTCCTCACGGGAGCTTCGAGGGGTGAGGCGGTGGGAGAGTACGAGGCGAGGGAGGTCGCCTTCTCCCGACCTCCGCTTTTAGTTATGCGGGAGTTAAAGTGCCTTATGATTTCGCGACTTCGCCCGCCGGGGCTTAGGTGATAGCAGTCTTTTAATAAACCATAAAGCTCCGAGTTGACCGCGGCCTGTAAATCTACACCTAATAAGGAGAAGTTGGCCTTAGCTACCAACTTTTATTAATCTGCGCTTCGGTTGTAATACTTAATCTCAGGGAGTTAACGACCTTTTCGTGAATTTTCTGCAGGGAATATCATTTGGGCCGACATAAACAAACGTTTCTTTGTTCATACACAAAGAAACTCGAAGAAACGGTAGTCCGATTAGAGTTATAATTGTTTCTTTAAAATATTATCAGGAAACCTGTGGCTTTATGTTTGTACCTAAAAACTTAGACTTTAACCGCATGTTTGAAAAATGGCCTATATCCAGACTGCACAAGCTCCCTAAAACCACGACTGTCTCAGACAGAATTGTTAGTAACACGTCTTAGTTTTATCAGTAAAACTTGATTACTTGATTAGTCAGAAGTTCCATACAATGGATTAGTCAGAAGTTCCATACAATGGATTAGTCAGAAGTTCCATACAGTGGAATCTTCTTGAAATGAAGACAATAAAAGGTCATATAGCTTGGTATTTGGTTAATCTCTTAACAGCATTTCTACAGTTATGATTGAAATACGAAGTAGTTACTAGCTCTTGCATTAACAAAAAACTGCCTTTTGCATTCTTGAATTATAGTCCTGAAATCATTAGGTATAGAAATATAGCGTTATGGATTATGGGCGAAATAAAAGACTGAAATTTTATTTTTCATTTCCATTAGACCAATCTGTAATTTACAATGGCTGTAAATTATAGATAATTATAGATACATATACATGGTCTATACCATCGACCTAAACAACTGGACGTGCCCTAGCGGTGAAAAGAAAAAAGTGTCCCTCCGAAAGAAAGAGATAGAATGAATGTTTGGTCAATCTATCTCTCTTAATATAGTGTCAATCGCCTGCAACGAAAGAGATAGTAATAGCCAAAACCATATCACACCATTAACCATTAACAAATGATGAAAAAGAATCTAAGTCCTAGAGATTTTTTTCTTTTTATATGGCAATGGCGCAATTAGCATATTCGGCGTGTCAAATTTTCTTCGTAATAAACAATTCCAAAGTCATAAACGTATCCCGTCAATATCTAGACTCGTCGAAGGCGTCGAAGTTACTCGGGAGTCGCACAGTAAAGCTATAGTAGGTTTAGTGAGGACAGAAGAGGGCTTCTTGGAAGTACACTTCTAATGAGTGTGCTTCCTCATCAAACAAAACCTCAACTTCATTTCTCTAGTTTCCGCCAAAAAGTTCCACGTCCAGTTCTATACATTTTAGTGATACATCATTGTTGACGTTTTCTTTACGTTCATAAAGTCGAGCTTATGTTTTACGTCTTTGCGTTTACGAAGACAATTTTAACACGCGTTTATTTAATTTGGTATAGTTTTACAGCGGAAATGTCGTTTTACAGTCGTGAATGTTGACATTTATAAACGTTGATAATTTCGTCCAGTACCATCGTTTTTACAACGCAATCGTGACCGTGACCGTAGCCTGGCAACAAAAGAAGATTTAATTTCAGCCTTTTGTTTTTGTTGTTTTGTTTCTTCTCGGCCCAGCGAATCGGCCGTGTCGCGGTTACTTAATTGACGATCTAATTAATTATTCTTTTAAACAACGCATTTTTAAACGGCTAGTTCTTATAAAATTCCCGTTGCTCGTTCAGAAGAATATGATCTAGTTTACCGGACATAGGAAACATTTTCCACTGGTAAAAATTACATCGTAGTTGATGTATAGATTGATCTATATTTATTTTTTCTTTACATACACTAATTCTCTTACTTCTTATGGTTCCCGAACGACACGAAGAAAGTCGCCGCTAGTGACTGGATACTTGGGAGAGGCTTATTTCCAGCAGTGTAGAAACACAGGCTGATGGTATGGTATGGTTAACCAAATTAAATAATAATAACATACTATACCGTCCGCCTATGTCGTCGCTCCACTGCTGGATGTAGATCACTGCCGAGGCTTCTTCCATACACAGTCTTCCTCTCTTCTCATCCAGCTACTATTTAAATGTAAACATAATCACCATTGAATTGTTTCTTTTGAGGAGCGCTTGCAATGTGCAGCGGTATAAGTCCAAATCCGGGATTCGCTGTATAAGATCATTGAGTAGACAGAGGGCCCACGGGAGAGGGACGTATCCCGCCGACTCAGCCCTACACCCCGGCACGGAAAGCTGTGCCCCACTTTTGTAACTCCAGACGACTGGCGTTCCTTTTGCGTACATTATGTTTACGAGTCGTTAAAAACTATTAAAATGACTGGATTAAGCAAAATAATATATAAAAAAGACATACATGTACTCTCTAATGACATTCATTAATTAATGCTGCGTGCATTTAAAACGCAGTTTCCAAAAAAAAAAAACAATAAGAAAGAATTATCTCGTTAAAATTGTATTGTTATTAATATAATTATTGTAATAATTAATATTGATTTTATTTTAAGTATTTGACACCTAAAATTATAATAATCTATGCGCTCTCAAATGCCTGGAATCTAAGTTAATTTCTTTTCACTTCGCCATCTTTATAAAATTGTAATTGACTTTTTTTCAATATGTCACTCGAATGTCTGCCTGCGTTTTTATTTATAGTGTTAAGCTATTAAAATTAATCCTAAATACGTACAATTGTATATTAATACTATGTAATACCCAAAAAACAACCCGCTTACATCAATATGTACTTTGCAAGTGAGGCTAATAATAAGCGAATGTTGTCCTTTGAACAGTTGTTGCTATCAAGGAATTGTATCAAATGCGTTTGTACGCAGGTCCCCCTTCGCGGCGCGAGAGCGAGTTCAAGAAACCCGCGCACGCACCGCAAAACGGCCGTGTGCATCACCGCCTTTATTCCTACAACAAGGTAAGATTGTCCTTTATAAATAGCAGACGGTAGGTCTGAAGGTAACTTACCTTCAGTACTTACAGAAGGAACTGATGCTGACGACTCGACTCACAGTAAGATAAGCAACTCTAGAACGCTGAAAATACTCCCAACTGCAAAACTTACGCCCACGCTAGTCTTGCGTTGTATTATTTAGGACACTGGATCGATTTATTCTTTATGACAGTATTCCTGATATCCTCATATTCACCAAATAAATAATGCATTATTTATATTATTTATTATATGAAAGTAATGCATTTTTCTCGAATGTCATCAATATGCGCTTGTGCCCTTTTTCTAGGGCAGTATGCTTTTAGTATATATTTGTGACACATAGTTTCCCAAATATTGGAAATTACGTCTTCTTAAAAAAAAAAAAAAATTCTATTGCTAGCTTTTTAGAGCAAGTTTCTATTCGATTTTAGTTTTGCTACACGTCCTTCCTATGTTTCGATGTAAAATAAGTACTTCTTGATTAGTCAGAAGTTCCATTGAAGCGTTCTTGAACCGATAGCACCATTAATACCAAAGAATTCTTAAAAAAAATAACATTTCTATATTGATTTTGATAGCTTGAACAGAATCTTGAAACTACGAAATTTTAACCAAAGTTAATAACGTTAATACCGACCATAATATCCCTTTGCTCTAATAAGTGATATGATATAATAACATAACGTAGTATTTTTTTTTTGATTCAGTGTTTATATAAAATATAAAAAAATGCCACAGCTATTTTATAAAATATACGAGCATACAATATAACAACAGTATCACTCACAAAAATTGAAGGCATAATAACAATGTTGTTTGTAATAGAACGATGGCTCTGGCTCGGTGTCGTCGGGGGCGCCGCACCGCCCGCCCCCCCTACGGATACCTAACGGTATTCAATCACAGGTGAGTACATACTAAACTTTACATAATCACACCTTACCTGCGTAGATTTTTGTATTTATAAGATAATTTCATATATCGCTGACTTTAATATTATATAATAGAATTTATAGCTTAGAATTGATGACATAGATTTGAGTTTATAGATTAAAATGCGATAGAGAATTTATAGATTAATAAGGAAAGATAAATGCGTATAAAAAATGATGCTTTGAATGTACTAACAATGTCCTGTATGTATTTAGTCATAAATAAATTTCTCTCGAGGACTTTGACCATAAACATATTTGACTAGAAACTTTTTGACGAAACGCACCATAGACGAACAATCGTTTTGATGAAACGCACCTTTGACAAATGCTGTATTTTGTGAAAAAGCACTTGACCATGCACCCCATAATATATACAATATGTATTTATCATTTAAGCCTATATACCATCAACTTCCCTCAACTGTAGGGGAAACTTGATGCGAAATCCGTAAAATATTTTTCCTTGGTACGGGCACAGTTCAATGTTCGCAGTTCCCGGACGCCACTCTTAATTCAGGTTGCCTAATAAATGTTGAGGCGGGAGTTCTGAAATATGAATACAGTTGTATTTTCTCTTTGTTACTACCAGGTTGCCATATTATTAGGGCTTACGTCTTTTCTGTTTATTGTTGGAAGACAATATAGGTATAATTTACTCGGAGTAGAGACGAAATACGGCAGACTACAGTTGGGATCGATATATTATATGGCGTATTGGACAACTAGACAAGAAAACAAACCCTAAAGAGAATTTCTCATATCCACTAGAGAATTAGATATGAGTTTGCAAATGTTTGAAGTATCACCATCTCTGTTACTCACGTGGAGTTGTTTTTGCTATTAGGTACTGTTTTAGCCTCTTCATAAACACAGTATCGCGAACTTTTTCCAACTTGTGAGCTTTAAACCGTGTAATTCAGTAATTTCCAAGACATTTTGATATGACTTCTAGTATCATAACTTCCTAAGTTATTCAATTAAGTATTTAATTTAAAAATAATCAAATACTCAGTTGAAATTTAGATAAATGGGCGATCATTTCGTGCTTTCAAAAGAGTCCAAATTCCATTGGTCTTTTGTTATCCGTTATGATATTTTCTCCCGAACGTTCAACTGTAATAATAATAAGCAAAAATTCCAATACTACTCTAATATCTTTTTACTATTTCTCTGCCTTTGAATCCTTTCATCTCTTTGTACTTTTCGTGGAATATATGATATTTTTATTAAACACTGACACGTCAACGCTCTACTCTAACCCTTATTTCTAAGCTTATAAGGTGTTTCTAGGTGTAAGTTAACCTGTTGCCGACCTTGTGCAAAAAGTACTAGCACTTTTTACTTCGTTGTACCTTCTTGACGCTTCGTGACAATAACAACAATATTTTTACTGCCGTAAGGTTGTAAATCATAGGGTATTGGTGGCCGTAAATGGACCTTAAATGTAATCGCCCGATTCGGTAGAGAGGCATAATGTATTCTCGTAAAAGTAGTTTTATTATACGCGTGTGCAAATTTGTCCAAGCATTTATGAGCACAGTGCCTTTATTTTGCTTTAGTTCGTTTATACAAGCAGATTAGCACAATAAAGATATGAACAGAAGCAAACGTTAGCGATTTTGAGATTTTTTTTTGTATTTACGAAACTAGTCAGCGTTGTAAAAAAGTTAATAAAATATTTTTTGCCGCTTTATGTTTCTGTGCTAATTTTGCGTGATACATAACAATACAAGTTCATTGCGTGGCGCTTAACGTCGATAAAATGATGATTTCTCGCGGCGGACGGTACGGCCAATACATACCATGACCAGCCCTTTTGTCGTCCCCTCCTGGACACGGGCCTCGTGCACATGGTCTTGTGCATTAGAGGTGTATGTCATCAAAGTGCCATGCTGGTCAAGCGGGTTCGATTTCACTCTTAGATGTGGGTGTACTGCCTCAGGGCTTTGTTATCCTTTACAGTCCATTAAATCTGGTCTGATTAGAATAACAGCAGTCAAACTGCCTCGATTAGTACTGGGAGAATAATGATCAAATCGAGGTAATGTGTTTATTTATCCACTGAGAGTTATGTATGCACTGTAAATAGAAAGTACGTGTGTGTACCCATGGCAAAAACTGTCCTGTGTTTTTTAGGTTTTTATAGATTAATTCTTTTTTAGACCATTATTCCGAACTTTGACGGCTTTCATTCTTTAAGCTTGATTTAGTAGCCTGTAGTCATTTTTTGCGATATCCGCGGGAAGAGATGAGGTGGTCCTATTCTAAAACCGGCCGACACCACACGGACAATTATATAGAATTTATCAATATATATGTAGAATTTGTCAATATGTAGAATTTTTCTACCATAACATGGCCTAAATCTCCTAACGTCTCTTTTACATTCTTGATTTTTTGTTAGTAGCTATGGACGGGACGGGCAATGTTAACGTAACTATTTCTAGGGCACCCCGTCCATTACGTGAATTTCTACATCTGTGTGCGTGTGTTACATCTTGCGCTTTCGTATAAAGTTAGCTTAACCTTACACCACGCAGCTAGCAGTTTCGCCTTGCAATAAAAATTATAATGCGTGAAACGTTCACGGGACGCAGAAGGAATATTTATGTGAGCAATGTTGTTTCTAATGATTTTCTGTTCTTGTTGCAGAACGCCATCGACAGTAGTCAACCGCCAATAGAAAGTATTTTAAGGGTGAGTTTAACATTTATGAAATAGTTATTTTAGATTTATACGTCTATGTATATATGTTAGATGTCTATGTATATAGACGTATCAGCGTTGCAGCGTATATAGACGCAAAACTACATAGAAACTACATGTACTTCGCGACACGCACAATTACACTATCTAGTGTCGAATCGAGAGTAACGGCTCATTTACACAAGAAGAATTTCTCAGACGCGTGCAACGCAGAAAATCGTTCAAAAGCTAGTGATCTGATTATTGTTATCGTCGAGTTTGCACCCATGCGATAATCGTATAGTTTCTCGCTCGAACCGTGCGAGAAACTCCTTGTGTAAATGTGTAAATCTTGCCCTAAGCACGGTATAGCCAATGGAGCATTCGAATCAATACAAATTCCTTTGAAGATCATTATCCATCTTGACCAATAGGTGACCAGACGGTGCAAACTGCAAATACAATATTGTGAAACAAATTTGTTTTTTCAATCAGAGCAACGAATTTGAACTCAATAAATATCCAATTGGAAATGTGTATTTTCTGTTATGTACTTATGTAAATTTTTCGTTCTGATTGGGAACTATATTTTTTGTGTATGCGTCTCTATTATAGGCATATTCATTTTTTTGTGTAGCGTCTATATTATAGGCATATTCATTTTTTTGTGTAGCGTCTATATTATAGGCATATTCTTTTTTTTTTTTGTAGCGTCTATATTATAGGCATATTCATTTTTTTATGTAGCGTCTATATTATAGACATATTCATTTTTTTATGTAGCGTCTATATTATAGGCATATTCATTTTTTTATGTAGCGTCTCTATTATAGGCATATTAATCAATGTTTTATGTTAAATCGGCTTTAATTTGTCTATAAATTAATAGCATTTAGTAACCATTTAACACGCACACTAAGAAATTTATAAAAGCATTGTTGATTCTAATTGGAAGACTACATTTATCCTCTAACGTCTCAATAGGCTTATTAATATTTTTTATTTTAAATCAGCTTTAATCTGTCTGTAACATCGATATGGGAATAGACTAGATGAGATAACACATGATACATTCTTATCCAATAAAACTGGTTGGCAGCTTCTTGTGAAACAGATGAGGGGTTCCTAAACAACTAAAATTTGAAACAAGTAAGTAATAAGAATCTTCCACTTTCAAAACACATGCGAATTAAAGAATTCGAGAGCTACTCAATATAGAACTCTATTTATTAGACTAACGTGCCTGTCCGGGACTACTTGTGTATAACATATTTATTATATATTTTCAAATCGTTGGTTGGTCTGTAGGTAACTAAATTTTATTTTGTTATACTTAATATATTTAAAAAAAATAGAAAAATATTCGGTTACGACAATAATTTAACATGAATACTATACATAATTAAACAATAATAAAACCTAAAATAATAATAATGATAACGTTTTTGTTACATGAAAATGTTGTAGATTGTACCTCATATTTCCATGTACGTTTAAAATATTAATAAAAACGCTTCATAGAGACCACGGCTTCGTAGTTCCGGTAAATGTAAACGTTATAAGCGCTTGAAAAGCTCTCTTTCAACTAGGGTTACACGAGTTTTATTAACTTAATCTGTATTCCTCGCGTTTTAACATAGACGTGCCTATAAAACGTGTCCTGGATCTAAGAAACCACAAAGCAGGTTATTATTTATTCATTTATTAATCATATATACAAAGGATAGGATTAAAAAGGTAGGTATATAATTATTTTTATAATCTCACTCAAGAAACAAAACTGACAAGCGTCTAACGAAACTTATTGGACAAGAACTTTTCTTGAAATAAGTGTTTAACGGCAATGATTAATTAAATGAACGATTTTAAGCTCATAAAGACTACCATGACTCATGCATGAGTCAAGACCTAATTAATGTACTCAATAATGTCTAACTAGACCGAGATGTAGGTATAATTTTAGTCGTTGATTCAGTAGACATCAACAATTTACTTTTTTTTATGTACGAAGGCGGCAGATTTGCATACAGTCCACCTGATGGTAAGTGGATACTGTCACTCATAGACATCCGCGATACATGTCAACATTAGTCCAAAATGACAAACGTTGGCACGCCCCCGGATGCGCTGCCTACCTTTGGAGATATAGGAATGGATTTGGAGAAAGGGTTGGGAAAATGGGGAGGGATAGGATGGGAATGGGCTCTGGCACATCTCACTCACTACCGAAACATCTACGTACATTGAGGAAATAAGATAAAGTGGGAATGCAGTACATTTCAAGGTAGTCTTCTGTGAGAGAGGGGTAACATGGTCAGTCGAGCGCGCTCAGCGGCTGTTGGATTGCAGCGTGCACTCTCCCCCTCTCGCCCCTCCCCTACTTAGGCCCGGCTTACCGTACAGTTCCACTATTCGACAAATGTTCTCCTCGACATCATCTGTTTTGATTCCATTTACGGCTAGTTTTACTGTTGAAATAATATCCAGACTGAATCGGTGAGATATAGTCGTAAATGGAACCAAAACAGGTAAAGTCGGCGATAATTTTTGTCGTTTAGTGGAAACGCACGGTAACCAATGCCTGAAGTTTTAGGTTCATATTTCAAATCACGCAGAAATCACTGGACTGATTTTAATAAAACTTATCCTGGTTATAGCTTAAGTGCCGGTTTAACATTTAGATTACTTTTTATCCATATTCATTGTAGAGTTCCCACGGGAATCAGGCTGACGGTCACGAAGTCGCTGGCGTCAGCTAGTTTAAAATAAATACTAAATTTTAGTTGTGTTGTTTACAGGAAATGAAGTCTCTTCCAACCCCGCTGTCGGTGATCGCTGCGACCCCGCGGAAGGAGCTGGAGAACAAGTTCATTTTCAATACTTACACTAATAAGGTTAATTTTATAAATATTAACCGCCCTATATCTTTTTCTTCTTGTTCCTAACATTCGGAAGAAATCATCGACCTAATTCTCGGTCGGATCATTTCCAAACTCAGGACTTTTTGAAAATGAAATAAGTATGTATAAGTTGAATTGTTTAAAGAATTCATAATGTTTTGTAAAATTAATGCACCAATTTTTTGATCCATTTTTGGTTCCGATCAATATAAAGTTGTTGAAACGGAGGTAGGTAGGTTAGATTTGATATCAGCATATAACGTCCCACTGCAGGGCACAGGCCTCCCCTAGTAATTCACTAGGAGCCATTATCCAACACGCGGGCCCAATACGTATTGGTGAATACACTTACTCCAGATTTTTTATTCTCGATCGTGCGGGTTTCCTATAGTGTTTCTTCACAATGTTAAACAAATCCTATAATAAGGTCAATTTTAGTGGTACTTAGTTGGTATGCGCACTTACTGGTACCGGCCGGGTATTTAAACTCACGACGTAACGAATGATCATTGAGAATATATACCACTAGGCTATCACCGCTTAATATTTAATGCTAATATTAACTTCGAGCCTTAATTAAATGTTTTATTTAACAGGTGCAAGAAAATCCTCAACACGCCAACAACGATCTCAAAACACCTCTTCCCAAACCCGGTAAGTAACATTTTATATATGCAATAAAGTGAAAATTTTAATCGTTGATCCGCAATATCCATTTATCTTCAATAGAAACTAATGGCTAAAAGGTGCAAAACGTTTAACAAAATTTCTGATAATTAAATGTGCGTTTTTAACAAATGATGTAATTATTTTTATATAGTCAATATCTCAGCTGTGTAAATAGCTTGCGAATTTTCTAAAAATAAGCCGCGAGAGCTATTTAGCAAGCTATGTTTAAGCTATTTACCACTAATTGGCTCGTAACTCGACCCACACCAAGTGGATACCAGTCGGGAGGTAAACTTCGTCGCACACTCTTTGGATTACTCAAATGCATACAAACAGACTCGAACATTTTTAAATATTCCTTAAAATAGTTTGTTTAATGATAATTCTTATTTGATAGTTGACATTACTTGATTATGCTTTCAATGAAATGTTTAAAATATTCGATTCGGCGCATAACATCAAAATGGCAATGGCAGTATGCAAATTATAAATTAACATATTAAGGATATGTTTTTTATGGTTATATTTCAGGTATATCATATAGATGATTCTTGTCCGACATACATTTGTCCGGTTTTTCATAATACGGGAGAACTTTTTGGGGTTTGAAGTCTGTATTTCCATCCCTCTTGCTACTTACCTGCTTACATTGTGTATTAAAATAAACATCAAACCGTAAAACTGCATTATAGTATATTAGTCACAAATATGAGCAAAAACCTTAATTGAAGAGAAACTAAGTGAAGAACACTGACTAAAACATTCCGTTTTACTCGAATATATTCTTTGAAAATGCATTATTATAAACAAACACAAGTTCCGTCAGCGATAAATCAAACGAAGTTTCGCGAACAATTTAATTTGAATTTATTTCTCGCTTCTAAGGTTGAGTGCATCTAAATAAAAGGCGGAATGAAATATTAAGAGGCAGTTAACGCGTATCGCGGGCACAGATCGGCTAGCCAGCACCACCTGTCGGTGACGCGAATATATAAAGTACGAGAAACGAACAAAACAATGTAATTAGGGTTGCTACCCCGCGTTTACTTTAACAAATATTAGCGAAATTTATGGTTCAAAGTAGATACCGCATTGTGTTTTTTTTAATAATTTTACATCGGATGTAGAAGTTATTATATCTTATTATTACACAGCGCTAATAATTTGTTTTGAATAGTATTTTATATAAATGCAAAATAATTAAATTATTATTATTATTATTATTCTTTTAAGATTTTATCTCAAATTTATTAAAATGTTATACACAGATATCAGTCATAATGTCCCACTGCAGGGCATAGGCTTCTTCTGGTAATCACCAGGATATTTCTGCCTATTGACCAGCGCGGATTGGTGGATAAATATTATATACGAGTATGGGATTAATATTTTTTCTCTGAGAAACGGATAAAATTTTAGTGATTCGACTATTTTTTTTTTTGTAGATAACGTTATAGATACGATACATACGTATTTGTTATTATCATAAATATCTTCTTAAATTATTTTTTGTGTACGACGTAGGTGGTAACCCTACAGGTGGTAACACCGCCCGCGTACGGTCGCAGCACATAAAACAACTGCCGCTAAAATATTTGCTCAGCTAACTGAATAATAATGAATATCAACGAAGCGGACGTTGCAGGAATCGGTCGCGTATTGCTATTGTTACAGATTCAGTATTGTGTAAAACCATAGATTAAATAATAGTACCAAAATACACTGTCGAGGATATTGGGCAATTGAAAACTAGAACTTCGATAAGATTATGATGTACACTTTGTTGTTTAAATAAGCAAAATGAACAGTACCATAGACGATCTTATTGCCATAGCAATTTTACCCATCCAATATTTTAGTGGTGAGGAGAAAATTCAAATAAAGGTAGTAAGGTGAAATATTAGGAATTCATTAAAATTTGACAGGAAGGAATATTATTGCCAAAATACGGTTTTAAATTTATTTTAAACCATGTAAATTGACTTATTGGATTCCAAGATTCACGATCTTATTTGTCGTACCATTCCTCCCTTTTAGTAAAAAAATACTCAATATCCCGCGCGGTTACATAACATAGTAATGTAGGGAAAATGCAGCCAAAGTTTCTGTCTATAGATATCCTATAGATCGTTTCACGCCCCCTAGACGGGACGTAGCGCCCACTTTGAGAAACACTGGTGTGATACAAATAAAATGACACATAAATTTGTAAATACAGGAAGATTAAGTCAAAAATGTATTTTTGTTTGTTCCACTTACCTAAGATCTCAATTATACTCGAGTCAAAGCTAGACTCGTTATTGCCACTATTTCTATAACTTGGTAAATATGAAAATGGATCTTCGTAATTTCATAATTCACATTCATAATGTACTAATATTGTGATCTTACATTCAGATATTCTATCGAAGTGTTCAATTGAACCTTTGATGGAACTGTGAAACGTACGAACTGCAGTTCGATATCTTCCACGAACCACTCTCGACTCGGTTCACTCTCGACAACCAAAAATGGATCGACAAACCGTAAATGAGCTTAGTGGCATACAGTTGTTTAAATCAAATTAATACTACCGTAGTGCGTTTAACAACCCATTCTAAACTTCAACCGACACCCAGATACGTTCATCACTATTATGAGGATCTAAAACTAGGTTTTGGCCGTTTATAAAAATGTGACAAGTGTGAACATCGAGTCTATAAACTGTTAATAACTTAACTCCTATACTTAATTGAATATTAACTTTTATTGGAGGCGACAGACAGTATCCACTTACCACCAGGTGGACTGTATGCTCGTTTGTCACCTTTCTATAAAAAATAATCTGTTTGCCCTATAATGTTAACATTTCTGTGTTCCCCCTGCCCTCTATCGGGGCAGAGAGCAGACACAATGCTTCTCAATCTCGTTCTATCGGCGGCTGCACGCCTCGCTTCACTCCAGGTAAAATTAATTTCCTGCCATTCCGATATCGTTGTATGCCGCCACTTTTACTTAGGTTGACTACACGCATTCTGGGAGCTCATCTGGAAATATAGTTCTGATCCCTGCGCAAAGTATACTCGACCCGGTTTCATCTACAATGTGATGTGCAGAGTATTAGGATCCTTATGGCATTGTTTCCACAAGTTCACATTGGCAACGGTGTCCTGCTAGAAGATTTTCAGGATCTCACGTAGACAACGGTTGAAAAGATTTGAAAGTCACATGGTTACATGTTTAGTGTTGTTCCATGTCTCACACCGTACCCTATATTGTATGTAGTCTTTCAAAAGTCGTTCAAAATGGAATGTCTTTTCACGTAGTAGATACCTCATTACTGGCTTCACTCACCCTCGGTCTCAATAGACCATTACATTAGTAGGTACGCTTTAACAGTATGTGTGACACAAGAATGATGTGGGACGTCTGCCTATTTATTTTGCTCGTCTGGATTAACGTGCAACTGTTTAACGTTAATTTATTAACGTTAATTTATGAACTGGCTTCCGTTAACATAGTGACTTCGTATTATATTTGTAATCGTTTTTTTTTTGTATTTGCTTTTCATTTTGTATCTCTTTTGAGGTGTTAGCCTAACCGTACCCATTCTATATTCATATTCTGCGTTCACAATTCAGTTCGTATCCCTGTTTTTACATAAGCACCTACGGAATTTTAAATTATCACTAATTAAACGGCGATGGAAAACATTTGCAATCCCTTTTCCCGAGAATTACATAATGAATTATGACTTTAAACAGCCCCATAATGGCTAGGAGAGGCCTAGCACAAGGCAGTATTGGGTTATAAACCTCCACACAGACCCGATGCGATTGGTGGAAGTTACAAATGTCTCAGACTTTTTTTTCGATCACCACGGTGTTCTCGAGACGTTTTCCTTCTCCGCTGTATAAATATTCCAACAACATTATATCAAAATAGAACACGGTATTGTTGTTGACATTTCACTTGTTTGACCCTTAGTAGTAGGTGTGCGATCTCAGTAGTAAGCCCACGTGGTACTAAATGGTAACTTCCGAGTTGAATTCAGTGTAAAGGTCGGGAGTCGATGACGCCCACGTAGAGTGGCCACGTTCACATTAGGCTAATGGTTTGCAGCCTACAGTTTGCTGGCGTTACGCCAATTCATTTATTAATATGAAAAGAATCATACATAAGAATACTCACGAATTTAATAAGCCTGGAATTTAATAAGCTTATTAGTACATAAGAAATGGAAAGTTCCAAGAGCTACGAGATAATTCAAATAGATTTATGTATGTATGTGAGCGTGGAGCTGTTGGTCCACACGTGACCACCACACGTATGTGTATTTAATAAACCGCATATTGAATAAGCCTGTAATTAAATGATTTACAGTAAAACGCTGACTGAAAGCCGTGAGCGATTTTTTTTTTTATGGAATGAAGACAGTAGACAACGTGTTGGTAAATGTATACTGTCGTTCATGGATATCCGCGATACATGCCGACATCAGTCCAGAATAACAAACGTTGTCGTAGCCAAAGAAGTGTATATTTTTACGATCATCAACGATTGACAAGACAAGTTGTTATGTATTTATTTTGTTATGTATTGTACGTGGCTCTGTAATACTATTATTATTTAAGTTATTCTATATTTTATTATTACTATATTTTATTGTGTAATTATGAGCCGCTGAAAACCAAACAGGAATACATTAAACCTTGTTACTCCGAGTGGACGCTACTAAGGAAAAAGTAATGAGTAAATTTAATGCCGATTTTGGATACTCCGTGGTATTTTTTTTTTTGCAAAATTATAGTTTGTACGATTTAGATTTAACTTGGCAACTCGACCTTTCTTTAGAAACATCGTCCAGTTTTACGAAAGGGGACTTGAAACTTAATCCTGTTTCATTAACTTTTTCTTTTCTGCTTTATTATAAAAACTAAGTGATTTTAGACCACAGTTTATTTCCTTTTAATTTTTATGGACACGTATACGATGTTTCGTATAGTATAGATAATTCAATATAGATCTTTTTTTTATGGACGAAGGCGTCATACAGTCCACCCGATGGTAAGTGGATACTGTCGCTCATAGACATCCGCGATACATGCCAACGTTAGTCCAAAATGACAAACGTTGGCACGCCCCCGGATGTGCTGTCTACCTTTGGAGATATAGCAATGGATTTGGAGATAGGGTTGGGAAAATGGGGGAGGGATAGGATGGGAATGGGCTCTGGCACATCTCACTCAGTACCGAAACACGTACGTACGTACATTAGGGATTATTTAAAGGGATTAAGCTTTTGTTGGTGTTAACTTTGCAATAATGTTCATATACACCTAAAATGGTAATAATTTTCAAGATTACTAATTATTAATTCTATAGCGATATAAAAATCACAATTCCATTCAAGAAAATAAGATGTGTGTAGTTATTATTAATTATTTCTACTTTATTTTTGGTTTTATAACAGTAAAGAAAAGAAATAGCTATTGGTTTTCAACCATCGAAATACTTAAAACGAATCGACTGTTCATTGGAGCTATAAAGGTAAATAAGTTTCATATCGAATCGATCTATGGCAAACATTCAAGCATACGATATCGTTTAAAACTAATACAAATGAATCTTTATTAATTCCTAAATGTGGTATTTTAATTGGGCGACAATTAACACAAATAACAGTAGTAACTTATATAATCGCTTACAAATTTTTGTTATTTTTCAATAGAATACAGAAAATATACAGAGATATTTCAAATATAATTTGACGGCTTTAATGCCAATTGATGTAAGGGACCATTTCTTTTCAGGACGCGCGGAAAAGGATACTTTATACAGGTTCCTTTGTATCTTATCAGTATCAGAGTTATTGTTTTGACCTTTTAAGGGTCTTAAGATAAAAATACTACACTGGAAAATAATACGTTTTAACGCGTTATAGAGCTAGTCTTGAAATGTGGAGTGATAATACCCTAAGAGTAATTTCGACTCACATGCGTGAGTTCGTAGGTTTGAATACCGTTTAGTTTTTACTCGAGTGCGGAGTTTTCAGTTAGTAGTGGTGATGGAAAATGTTGTGAGTCTGGTGTAATATCCACCAGTCCGCACTGGGTCCACGTGATGGGGTATGGCTTGCAACCCCTTCAACATTGCAAGGGGACGCCTTTGTCTGCAGTGGAACTTTATAGATTGGTATTGATTATACTGAAAAATAATGGTTTATTCATTGCATCAGTAGACATTTAAACCATACAGTATTTTAAATAGATTTATGTATGTGAAATATAAATAACACATTATATATCCATTTTTGAAAGATTTTCATCTACAAGTTTATGATAAACGACACTGGAGGATACACCCAGAAACAAAGTTTAAAGTATAATAATGTAACCCGAACCTTATTTTGAATAACTGAAGTCGACGGAACTTCCTATTTTTTTATTATCACCGAAGAAACTATGTAAATATAATGAATCTTTAATTCAAACTTAAGTAATGTTCGTTAGTGGCTTTCGGCTCCTGCCGCTCCTGACCGCTCACAACTTAGCAACTACTAAAGCGATTTTAATAAAACATAGACCTGCAATCCGGTTAGGTTGTAACCGAGCTGTGTAGGTGTACGACTGCATATAAACAACGCTGTAATGAAATGAGCCAAATTATGGACATGTTGTTGGGGAGATTTTTGAAAAAGAATCAAAGGAAAACATCTAATATCGAATCTGGATTCGAATAGTGATGTAACATTAGTTTGCAACTTCCAGCTCGTTCAGAACGCAGTATATAACCGATTACAAAAGTATATTTACCCCCGAAGTATGCTATAGTCATTGTCGACATGTTTACGACGCTCTATGGTGCGTTATTTATTTCTTACGAGTTTATGAGTGGCAGCTCAACATTATTTATGGAATTATCTTTGATGTTCGCTTCCACCGAGATAGGTTCCTTTGAACGGATATTTAGCAATTTAATGTTGTAACCTATCGAATGGTGTCGATATTATATGCCAAGGTAAGATGAACCGAGTTCACAATCAACCCAATTTTCCGAACTATAAATGTAGTAAATATGCTCTTTTATTTGTCTCTTATTTTACCTCACGTGACCTACTATTTACAGTACATTACGTGCTGTACATTGTACATTACAAAAACATTGGCCATCGGCTAATGCAGCTAACCCGTACGCGTCACCCACGTACGTCTATGCAATAAAGTATACAATTATTTATTAGAGGTACGTTGTTTCCGGTTTTCGTAATGTATATGTACACAATTGAGCAATTTTTAGGAACAGTCTCTCTTATCTTCGTTGTGGTCTTATTTATCCTTAGTTTTGTTTAAGTTTCGTTCTGATATTATGACGCATTTTAAATTATATTTTCTTATCAAGGCCTGCCGTTATCGCCTCTGTCAGTGATATTTATGTTATTAACATTTGCATGTCACGTGTGTCTTGATTATTTGTATATTGTGCACTTTGTTCGCGCCTTCTTTTACTTACTTACACACTTACTTTTACACGTAATAATAAAATTACAACCATTTAGGTATTAGGTAAAGTTGTGTGGCAGAAATAGTTTTTAGCGATAACACCGCCTTTTGTGTTTACAACGTCTGTTATTGTTTTGTTTTGCTGTGCAATAAAGAGTTTTATCTATCTATATGTGTTATCGTACTTTAATAACACGGAATTTATATCAAAGAACAGAAAAGACAAGGCGGACTTAGTATTCACATTTTAGAATGAATTGCAGCTTTGACAATTTTATTGGTACAGATCAGAAACTTTACAAAACTCCTTAGGTCGCGCGGTAGTTATTGGAGAATGTCGTAGAACAAAAGTTCATCGTTGAGACATACGGATTTTTTTTATTTATTTTTCAATGTATACTCTTTATTACTACTTACATATATGTATTACTAATCTTACAGAAATAAGTAATAAGCGCCTGTCCTATTACTACTTACATATATTACTAATCTTACATAAGTAAGTACCTAATAAGCGCCTATAATTCAATATATTATTTCCAATAACCCTGAGTAGAGTGGTTTATTTTATATTTACTTATCGTCGCTTTTGTATATTTCACTATAAACGCAATAATATAATTATCTATTTATATGGCGTCCTACGTAACGTGTGACGCCTTCTAGCCAATGGATCGAAAAGTCGCCGATAGTGGATAGATACAAAGAATCGAAGATCGTGTGTAGTGCGAAGATCGTGCGAATCTTGGGAGAGGCCTATATCCAATAGCGGAGAGACAAAGGCTGATGGAGATACGAGATAATAAAGATGACATATATTATGCGTATATCCACTAGAACGTGCATCTCATATAAGCAGCGACCAAGCAGAGCTTATCCTTTAACTGCTACGTATGTGTATGTTAACAAGCGGGTACCAGTATTGTCTACAGTCTAGCTATAGGTAGGTACTGGTACGTACATAATCAGTGCACGCCACTTGCATGTACATCAAACTTTTTTATATTTGTTACTATTCTACCTAAAAGTTCGAAGGCCTATATCTGTATTTCCTCGATACGGATGTGTCGTGTACTGTTCGGTCCAAAAACCATTTTATATTGTGAACCCGTAGGCTGTGAAACGAACTGCCTCAAGAGGTCTTTCCATTACGCTACGATATGGGGTTCTCCAAGAAAGCTGTGAATATTATTTTGCAAGGTCGGTGGCGTAACCGCATACCTGCTGGTGCCCAGGGTGTCCCCTGGGCGGCTATAAAACTGTCTACTGTCCTATAAAAAAGTTGTCTGGGAGTAATCTATTTCTCTCTTGGGCATAGTTTAATTTCTTTTTTTTGTTAATATGTCGTGTATGTCTTTATGTGCAATCATTCAATCGGTAATCTTACCTCAACGCTGAAATACATTAAAATAGTGGCACACGTTAGTCGTATACGGATGGATATTGCTATCGTCCTAGTTCCCGGTTTAAGTTTGCTCCCAATCGTAAAAGTGTCCCACTCCCTCCCATTCGTCCACCTATTTCACCCCGTATGAGTTATGTGTACGGTTCAGAGCTGATACATAAATCTGGGCATCGAAAAGGTGTACCTTTTATGCGAGAATTATACGCGTGTGGATTATAATAAATAGGATACATCCATTTGTATTATTAAACTGGCTTACCGCGACCTAATCCCATCTATTTACTGACCTTAATGTTATTTTAAGGCTATGCCTAACCGCATCGTTACTTCCTTTGAATGAGAACATTCTTGTTCTCTAATAAACCATAGCGCTTTTTAAATTTTTAATTAAGCAATAATATAGTGTACTTAAGTATGGAATTTTTAATTATCACTAACGGTAAACGGTATCAGCTTTTTTAACATCCACTTTACAACACTTAATGTTGTATTATCTCATTTCTAGGAATCTTTTCTACTTCATGTCACGGTTCTGATATCTTACGAATTGCGGCTCATCAATCATAATATGGGGCCAAGGACCCTCTGCAATTTTCCACGTTACGTGACATAAACACCGATTGGCCCACTCCCGTAATGTTCCTGCCTACTGTGTGAGATATCTGCATACAGTTTCCGGTCCGAAAAACAATTGGTTCTGAATATAAGTTTTTAAAGTTTCGCGTTTTGTGCACATTTTATATTGTAAATCGAGTTTGAACGCGTATCTTAAAGGTTTTTGTTTATTTTTTATTTCTACTCGACGTTTCGGCACGGCTTACACCAGCCGTGGTCACGACTTGACCACGATACCGAACTCGACTCATGTTCTAAGTTATCATAAGTGTCCCAAATGCCACAGATGTAATCACATTAGCTATAAGCTTATAGCTACGTATAGCTAATAAAGAAAAAAGTGATAACATTTATAGTAACTAAATAAAGCAAACTGAAATCAAATATACTTATTTATGGAAAATAACTGACCAGTTTGAAAGTTAAATTAGTTTTAGATGAAGATCGCTTTTTGATAAACAGTATTTTATTTTGTTATTTGTCGTTAAACTAATCTTTCAACGACTTTTTAATTAACTTTTGTTGTCGACTGTATCTATGTGGAAAATTTTCCTTTTACTTTAAAATGGCTTGTATTTAAACGAGCAGAAAAAAATACTGAATGGACAGCGAATCGTGATCAACAAAACAAACAAATTTTTGAATAACAGTAATAAATATATAAGAAGTAATAAAATTCTAAGAAGTAATAAATATCTAAGAAGTAATAAATATCTAAGAAGTAATAAATATCTAAGAAGTAATAAGTATCTAAGAAGTAATAAATATCTAAGAAGTAATAAATATCTAAGAAGTAATAAATATCTAAGAAGTAATAAGTATCTAAGAAGTAATAAATATCTAAGAAGTAATAAATATCTAAGAAGTAATAAATATCTAAGAAGTAATAAGTATCTAAGAAGTAATAAGTATCTAAGAAGTAATAAATATCTAAGAAGTAATAAATATCTAAGAAGTAATAAATATCTAAGAAGTAATAAATATCTAAGAAGTAATAAATATCTAAGAAGTAATAAATATCTAAGAAGTAATAAATATCTAAGAAGTAATAAATATCTAAGAAGTAATAAATATCTAAGAAGTAATAAATATCTAAGAAGTAATAAATATCTAAGAAGTAATAAATATCTAAGAAGGACAACTTCACTTCTATTTTTTTATTGTCATCAGAGAACCTAAACAGCTAACCCACCTTTAGGGACTTATTGGCGGTGAATTTGAGATAATAAGTTGAGATTTTGTATAATTATTGTATTATAAAAATTGTGTATTACGCGTTTTGTGGTTTAATAGCGATAGTTTATTAAACTTCTATTATTTAATAGTTTATAATTTATTATTTAATAGTGTTTGTGATATCTGATAATAAAAAAAAAGCGACGGACTTCCAGGGAGTCTTCTTCTGTCCTCAGTAAATCTACTATCGCGTTACTGAGCGACTCCTGACTTACTCCGACAGGACTGGACATTGACGTATTCTCTTTGACTTTGAAATTGTTTATTACGTAGAAAACTTGATACTGACAGAATGTTTTGATTGAACCGTTGCCATATATGTAGATAAAAAAAACTCCTTTAAATTTGTTGCTATTGATTTTCTGCCACATTCAGTATTATCTGCTGCACATTCAATTATTTCCCCTTTAAAATTAAGCTGTTTGAAGTCGTTTCCATAGATAGTATTAATGAAGTTGGCAAACCATTAAATATCAATCGACAACTCGGAAGTGAGCCCGTGTCGCGGTGAAATTTTAATCGATTGAGTCAACCGAGTCGGTTACCGCGTCTTCAACTATTCCGTCCTTGAACAGCTTGATAGTTTGCTTCAGTAGGTTTCATGTTTTCTCACTTACATTTACAAGGCGATTGGAAAGATACCAGTAACTTTGGAATAATATGTGTTTCGAAAATTTCTTAATTCTTAACTTCAAAAGCAATCAACCTTTTATACTACGAATTTTTTACACTCAACATGTATTCTAATTTATAAAGTTTCAATTGAAGTCTCTAATTAATACTAATGTATTATAATTAACTGTATTTGAACAAATTCCCGATAGTGATTGGATAAGAAAAGCGGTAACTCATGATCTTCCTGCCTTGAGAAAAGGCAGTAAAATGTAGCAGTAAAACACTGCCTGATGGAATGGTACAATGTCCATAAAATTAGCAAGAGTATTGTAAGACACGCCCGCGTTACGGGGCTTTTTTTCATTCACGTAGAAACGTGGGATAAAAAAAACGTTAGAAACGTGATATTAAAATGTTATTAATATTAGTATGTTATTAATATTAGTATGTAAGAAATAAATAGCAATTACCAAAAAGGATATACACACGGTGTGTTCTACATGTACGGAAATAATAATTAACTGAAGTGACTTACTTTTAAATTGGAAATTACTTAAACTTAAAATTTAAAGTATTTAAACCATTCAGTCATTACACCGATTCTAAGAAAAAAAAAGTAGCAATACCATACCATCAGCCTATGTCTCTCCACCGCTGGATGTAGCAGCCTCTCCCAAAGCTCACCACCACACATGATCCTCGGCTCTTCTCATCTAACCACCACCGGCGAACCTCTTCAAGTCGTCGTTCCACCTGGCGGTCCACCTGCCCAATACGTGGCTTCCACTCTAGGACTCTTCTACCCCATTGGTTATCGGTCCTACGGCAATATATTCTCAATATATTCCCTAAATTCTAAGGTATACTGTAACAGTATAAAAAGGCGAAATCATGGGCAACAATTATACACGTTAAAGATTATTCTTAGAAGTCGAGTTTCAACCGTAAGTCACTCAAATGTTACCTAGAAAATAACGGTATTTTCTGATGTTTTTCGCTAACTTACCTTACTTTATTGTCGTAATGGCTCTGCTCTCTTTTAGTGTAGCGTAATGACCTAATGATACGACTATTCAGTTACAAATGACGTCAACCAAGATATTTTCATAAGCTTTTGAAATAATGGTTTGCTTATATTGAATAATGATTGATCATTTTGGCTGTGTGGCGTCAGCCGGCTTTAGAATATAGCACCACTCTATTTCTTCCCGTGGGTGTTGTAAAAGGCCACTAAGAGATAACAAAGCCGCTACCACAATCGCTGAGGAACTATACCACCTCTAAAAGAATGGACTCGCTAATCCGCTGGACTAAAATGCCAGCGTAGTGTATTAAATCCATATATCCCTCGTACACAAGACAATGTGCGTGAGGGCAGGCACCATGTCCAATAGTGGATGTTAAAAGAGCGGGTTACGATTACGGTTTTTATTGCTATCACATTATACATGGGTGACATTGAAAGTTTTCAGAATCTCTAAAATGAAATCAGATATAAAGATGGAAGTTGTTATACACTTTTTCTTGCGACGAAACTATTGTGTTAAGCATTCAGTCCACCCTTATTTAGGCACTTCTTAAACAGCCGTTTCTGCCCCTTTACGGAAAAATGATCATCACAGGGCGTAAGGTCGGGACTGTATGGCGGTTGATCCATTAACTCTACATTTACAGTAGGTACTCATAAATTGCTTCATTTGTCTTCCGGAGTGAGCTGGGATATTGTCGTGAAGGAGGATCATTCTGCTTCGTGGGCGTCGTTCTTTGACATTTGCCAAACCCGAAGGCCAGCAGTCCAGTCCACATACCAGTCCGCAGTTACTGTTTTTTTTATTTTCTAAAGTTATAATGGCAAACTGGCCAGATCTGCCAAAGGAGGCAGTCATTTTCTTTTCAGCACCGTCGTTTCTTAACTTTCGTCGGCGACGCTTCGAAAGGAAAGACCTACTGCGCAGATTGCCTCTTAGATTCAGGCTCATATTCTTAATATATTACCAAAAACAAACATTAGATTGAATAAATACCTTATTTGTTTACATATAATTACAATTTTAACTGTTACCATAGTTCGGGTCTTACAACTTGAGATTGGATTCCCCTTCAGTTCCAAATTACTGTATAACTTGCGGGTATTAACTTGAAACTAGTTTTATAATGAAAAGTTAGTGTACAAAGCTCTGCCGCTGAGGTTAACTAACGGACGTCCAGATATGACCGGACATGTCCGAATTTTTAATTTAATCTAGACTCCGCCGAGACTTTGAAACTGACCCACTTTTATTGATAACTAAGACTGGCTGTACATATATGGTAGCTTAAAAGTCAGACTTGATTTAATATAAACAAAACTAGCAAATCAATAGTATTATAGTATAAATTTGTTCAATAATATTGATATAAGAATTGTTATGAAAGGAAAGCCGTATGGGCTCCTATTATATAACCGCCATTGATTTAACAAAATATACACTTGATATATTATATATTTTGTTAGATTTTAACACGAGCGATGGCTATAATACTCTAATTATATATCGCCACAATTTACAAATAGGTTAAATCTCTTCTATAATCTAAGGGCTTCTATTCTCGACTCACATTCATAAGGTCGTAAGTTATAATCCCGACTCCATAATACTTGAATTAAGCGTAGCTAGCCGCAGTCCGTGGGTTATGATGCAAACAGCCCACTATGTCGACAGAAATTATTCATTGTACCAGCATAAATTAATTAAAGCTGTATTTTTCATACAGCTATTAATTTTAATCTAACCATTACATCAATGCTAACCGAATCGCTTAAGAAATGAAAATGAAAATTGTTATACATAACTGTTGGTGCTTTTATATAAGACTGCCGGAACGTTTAATATGAAAACTTGTCATTAATATTCGGACTTTTTTTAGTAATCGCTTTTTGTAAAGATTTTCGTTTTTGCATACGATAATCCTACCCCTCACGAAGTAATAACGAAGTAGCTCTACAAATGTTTGCTCACCTAGCCTGATGAAGTTTTTGAACATTTTGTCGATATAACGTCTAAAATGTATGCTGTTAAGTTTAACTTAGTAGGGTTTAAAATAAGGGGTTTTTGATGGAGCAGGTTTGTAAAACTCGTAGCTAAGTTGACGGTGTGTCGACTTTTGATTGGTAGCGCTTCGCCAACTCCGAGAAGACCAATGCTTTAACCAAATCACATAATATAAATAACCTAAATTGTCCTAAGTAACCTACAAAGGTATCTTTTTTACATTTTATTCCTACTCTACGTTCCGGCACGGGTTACACCAGCTGTGATTGAGACCAGCAATCATGAGTTGACTGAAAAGGCGGGTAGTCCAGGATTGGAGCTGCGAGCAGTTTTATCAACTACCCACATCTGATCTTCACATTCGGAAAGGCTGCGACACACTACACTAACAATGTCCACAGACGTATTCGACGATAAATCGCACGGTTTAAATTTGTTAATCACTGGATTTCACGTCGACGACGGTTATATCCTTATTCCCGATTGAAATTTTTATATTTCTTAATCTCAATCGCTTCAGGTACAGTTCTTGGTAATTAGTGAAGTAGGTACAGTGGAGAGAATTTTTGGAGTTCTATCCAAAGATTAATTCCAGCGTTGAGAATGTGTTATTCTATTTGTTGATTTACCCGTTTGGCGATTTCTTACAGCTGCGATTTGTTTCTTGAGCCTTTCCGCAACTGTACGCTTACTTTATATAAAACGCTTTATAAAATGTGTGCAAAACGCGAACGTTTAAAGAGTTATGCTTATTTTTCAGATTTCCACATGATAACGCTGTCATAGAATAAGTGACATTACAAATGGCTTTTACAATGTTAAGTACACTTCATTTAACTAACATTTTAAACATTTTAGGGATAAAATATTGAAATTGTGTTAGGTTACTGTTTTGAACCCTGGACCATATCCCTGAATTTCTACTTAAGTACGGATTTTCAAATTATCATCAGCTCACCGGTGGAGAAAAGCATCGTGAAGAAACCCACTAGCCCGAAAATTAAAAAAAAATACAAACTGTCCACCACCGTACACTCGACCCACGTTATTATGGCCCAAAACTGCTTAGTTAGTACTAAGGGCCTTTGCCCTACAGTGGTATGTTATGATCTGATATCAGTCGACGCTGATAAATTCATTTTTAAACAACCAGCTCCTGTGAATATTAATTACTAAACATATACCGTTTATATTACTAAACATATATATGAGTTCGTACCGTTTTAACAAGTCTAATATAATTCACTTTAACTAGACGAACGTGAAGATAGAACTTTGCAACGCCTTCGCGGCTTTAATTAAATGAAAATATTTACTACACGCACTTCCACGCGTTAGCGTTGATGTGTGCTGTTCAACGAACGGGGAAGATGATAAATAATACTCTGTGTCCCACACTAGGATCGTCTGTGTTGTGGGTTTACAACACAAACCTTTATTTGTCTTTAAACAAAAGTTTAAAGACAACCAACTGTCGACTATGGTATATTAACCGACTGGGAATTAAATCACGAACTTTTTAGGGAAGAAAAAGCACCCATTCGTAGGCGAGGCAAATTGGTTCAATAGTTCCAAAATATAGACCTTGTAAACTTTCAAAGAATGCTTTTTTATAGAAATAAGGCGGCAGATGAGCATACAGTCCACCTGATGGTAAGTGAATACTGTCGTCCGTGGACATCCGCGATACATGCCAACATCGGTCCAGAATGGCAAATGTTGGCACGTCCCCGGATGCGCTTCTTACCTATACAGATTAAAGAGTGGATGGGGTGAAAGGGTTGCGAAAATGGGGAGGGATAGGATAGTATCGAATGGGAATGGGCTCTGGCATATCTTACTTACTACCGAAACACGTACGCACATTGCGGACGATGAATTATAGGGCTTACAATTAATAATAATAACTGATAATAATAGGGCTACCTACGTTGTTAGATATTAGATAGATCTACGTTGTTAGATGTTGTTAGATATTTTTAAACAAAAGTTCACCTGATCGACAATTGAACCTCTTATTGAACCAGGACCTCTTATTGAGATTTTTCCCTACTTAGATATTTTTTTTAAAAGAAATCCACCTCTATATTTTAGCCACGAAGGACATCTTAGAATATAATTTAGTGTAAGCTAATCTTAAACAAAAAAGTTTTGTTTCTGACCTTGTACCAGCGACCAATTCGTTCGTTAAACTCCTCAGTAAGTTTTGTTCTTAGCCTTAATAAGTTATATAAATAAACTTTGTTTATATAAATTCAATTCTCAACAGGCTTCAATTTAAAGTAATGGAACCGAACAATTGCTCGTGGATGATTTAATTCTAATTGGCAACAGCAATGTTTCTGTTAAGAAGTCTTATCACTCGACTACTAATTCTTTATTGTTCTATCCGGTCTCGTACTCGACGCAAAAATAATATAAAAATAAAATTTACTGATTTTTTCTAAACTTAGTATAACGCGGTGGCCAAAGACAAATCTCACGTGGTACAAAAATCTTTTTCTTGATTGTACGTGACATCGCCTATTGGAACAAACTGGCTGCAGTTCGTATTACAAATGTTTGTTAAACTAACTGAAGACGTGCGCCATTCGATAGTTGATTCTGACTCTTTCTCCCTTAATATGAACACGCTTCGCGGTTAGCGAAATAGTTTTTCTTCGCCTGTAACATGCTAGAGATTTGTTGTAACGCGTCAGTAGTGGCTGGATCCCCAAATCACATCTGGGCTGTCATCTTCCATCTCCAGACAGATCAAACGGGGACCTACTCGCAAGATTAGATGTGCTAATATTAAACTTGCAGTTTATTGAGCACTCCGACAGGTCTTATGAGTTTAATTATAAATGTACGACTGCACTAACATCTTTACGAATAAAATTAACATACAATACAACTACTAATTGTATCCTGCGCGATATAATTTACCAACTCTATACACAGTTAGCGGGATTTTATTTGCGGCTGTTTACTAATATTTGCGAGCTCGTACTGGCGGATTCTAGCGCCCGCCACCGTCTATTTACCATGGTACAAACTATTAACAGTATGGAATATTTATACAAAAGCTTGAAACGCGACAAACGTACCAGACGCGTTGTCGCAATTTGGAAGGAATGTATGCGCAAAGTATCCATAAGTGTAGGATTTTATTTTGCTAAAACACATTACCTTTTTATTAAGCGTCCTATGCGTTCACTATAAGTGAAAAAGAGAGAATCAATTGACAAATAGTACACGTTTTAACTAGTCAGAGAAGCACTGAGAGATTTATATTACAAAGTGGCGTATGTTTTAGTAGACGCTGCCACGCACATGGGGCAGGATCACATACTCGTACATTCAAATTAAATAATATTTATTGTATCTGTGCCATGACGGAATGGTTTTAATATAAAATTAGACGAAAACCGCGGTCTTAATACCTACAGTAATACACACTTATAGAATGTTTATTCGTCCGCTCTGTTAGGATGTCGATTGTATCTCAGTGTTGAGTTTTCTTACTGATTTTATCTTGACTGCGGTCCGATCCGCAGTTATTAATCGCGTCGATAACTTTCCCAGTTCCAAGTGCCCACCCGCTCCTCCCAAAGGAACTTTTCATTTGGATCGCTACTCTCGCTAAAAAGACGACTCGCCCAAACGAGATCTGTTAATTTCCCACCCTCTGGACACAGTAGAAATAAACAGTAAACCAAGATAGGCCTGTAATAGGATATTAACCTATGACGTTCCACTACAAGCTTCTCCTTACAATCACGAATGGTCTTTACGTCATAAATAGTCATAATCCACCATGTGGACCCAGTGCGGATTGGCGGATATTACACATAATTTTAATTCTAGGACTGCTGGCCCCACTGCTGCCGAAATAGTGATATTGTAAATACTTATTGTATAAATATTGTATTCTGTCATTTATTATTTGTGCACGTGTAATAATAACTATTTGTATGCGATAAAAATAATTTATTATCATTAAAATGTATGATCATTACGCGTTGTAATAAAATTTTAAAAAATATGTGATATTTTGCGACAGGGCACTATATGTATATGTGTAGGTACATCTGTGTGGGTAAACCGCATCTTGCGTGTTTATTTGACGTCACATTACCGCTTGCCTTCAAATGGAAGCTGTATTTATTCAATAACAAAAATGACTCCCCTCTTTATCAAGACGGCAACTTTTAATTAATGCGTACATAATTTATGCTTAAAGCGAGATAGATAATTTTAATGTCTGTGTTTCTGAAGAGTAACTCATTGAGAATAAAACAGTGATACAGAGTGGGCTATAACCAGAGGCTTATAATTATTTTTACTATTTATTTCTTTTTCAATTAATAATAGGTTAATCTAAAAAAGTTCTAGATCTGAACCTGATGCCAATTAATTGATAAGTCAATATCTATTTATTTATTTACAAAAGGATCTAAAACATAGGATACGTCAAGCTTATATTCTGTAATATACTTAAATCTAATTCCTAATGTTCCTATACTTATTGGGGAACATAACATAATTATTGCGTAAACAAAAAGTTTTTATGTAAGAAATTATATTTGGAGTGTCATTATACTTCTAATTAATTATGTAATTATATAAATAATCAAAAATACCGGCGTCTGCCACCAATAATTTAAATATTAGCTTTATAAATTTGCCATAATTATTTGTTAAATCGAGATATATTAATTGTAAGTTTCGAATTCGAATAAGGGTCGAGTGGTTATTCCAGATTTGTTTTAGATGGAGGGTATGTTGAAAAGAGTATATGTATTATTCATTCATTCATTATTTATTTCAAATATAACATAATATTCTTAGATACGCTTAGGTGGAGATATAAACTATATTAGTGAGAAACAAACTGTAACACTATTTAATCTATTTTAATCATTATTTTATCATATTATATATTATCTAATCTATATGTCTCGATTAAAGTGATATCTTTAATGCTCAAATCAATTAAACTAATAATTTATTTTTGCTAAATAATTAATATTATTAATTTAATTATTATAATTTAATTATCGAAAACACAAACGTGAATTGAATCTGACATCTTGATCAAAGTGGTATGTGATATCTCAATATCACTTTAATGCTGAAATCAATTTCTCTGAAACTATCGAAAAATTTTGAAAGATTGAAAATCCAAAGTGAAACGTGTTATATCTTCTTATTTAACGTGTTTATTTATGTTTGTTCTTATTTATTTATGAAATGTGTTAGGTATCCCGAGTTATCGACTTATTCCCGCCGTGCATATAAGGTGATAAGAAACAGATTTTTCGGAATTCCATGAATTATTGATATCCGTTCTTGCCATTAAACGGACTACTACTCGTCTGCCTGTATATATCGCAGAAGCCCGCACCGAGAAAAGCAAAGTTAAAAGAGTATAAGATCAATTCAAAGAGATTTCCTGTCTTTGCTGCTGTTTGGAGCTTGTCTGAGACGGAACTATCCACTGCTTACTACTCGTATCTGTAATATTGCTCCTGACGTTCTTTTCTTACTTGCGATTTAATAATAAGTTTTGTACATATATCAGGGACTTATTATGAGCTGCTTTTGCCGGTCATTGCGAGTGAAGTGTTTTGCAATTTTGAATATTGACCATAGACAACTAAACTAAGTAACAATCTCTGAATTAATTTAATCTCATGGCACGGAATAAATAAGGCAGTTTAAAAATTTCATTATACTTAGATGTTGTTATAAAAAAAATTGAACTGCCCTTTGGTCTGCCTAAATTACTGGTTTAAGTGAATAAATAAACATATAGGTCGAAAATATTTTTTTAAAAAATCGGGAAAAATATATTTTCCCCTTTCTACAAAATTACGTTTTAAAATACGCTTTTGAAAATTGAGAAAGAGTTGAGCAGGATTTAGAATACCGTGCTTCTGCTGTAAGAACATCACGCTAGAACGTTTAGCCCTGTTTTCTAGATTATCGCATTGAATGGTGTTTCAAAAACTTTTATTTTCAGTCTTGCCAGTTATTTTAAATGTTTAACTAAAATTCGAGTTTAGATCGCAATTGTTATTGAAACTCCATTCATTTGGTACAGATTCGGTTCGGTTGCATAACTTCACTTTTATAACTATGTATCTATATTTGTACAGTAACGAACTTCAGTGTTGTCTTTCCAAAATTAAATAATACCACTAAAGTGTTTATTAATATTCATAAACTTTATACATATAATAACTACTTGTTTATTTAGAATGCACTTCGTTGTTGTATATTGTGTAAAAGGATTTCTACATTTGAATCGCGAATCAGACATAGTTTTCTTGGTGCCTATCTTTTGTAAATAATCAAATGTACATATATGTATGTGAACACCAAGGTATTATTTTTACGCGCTACACTAAAAATATTGACATTTGCTCACTTATAAAATTGCAAGTTTCCTAATACGTGTCGCGATATCCGGAAATAGGTTGTTTCAATCGTAACCACTAGATCGTGTCTCAATATGCCAATTTGATCTGCAAGCGCCATCTATCGACCCGTACTGGCACCATGGAGCGGTCTTCAGGGGGGAGTGCCCCCTACTCTCGGCCGCCCGCCGGCCGTGACGCCCATACTACGTCCTACTACGTAATACGGGAACGTAGATGCGTCTATTTCTAGAGTGGACTGGTTTACTACAGATACCAATACATGGACACCGATATGTACCGGTTAATTTGTTTATTAAGGACTGTTTTGACGCGCAGATTTAGGTTATTGCCTGCAGTATCACAACTCTTTAACATTTTAAACCTTTGCTAAGGAAAACGCAAATAACTTCACGTGTAGGTATCAGAGGGCATTTGTGTTAAAAATGATTAATTGCTGGGCAGTTTCTTGTATGATTGTTGTTATTTCGCTAAAAGTTCATGTGTAAAGAAAGGTATTGTTTCTTTATTATGGAAGTTTGTATTTATGCAGATTGAGTTTGAATGTTGTCGGATACTGCGCAGTTTGTTCAAATCTCGGCCGTAGGGTGGGAGCACCGTGAATCGTTTCCGTGGAAGGTGGTTCTTGACTGTTATGTTTTATAGGTGGGTGAGCTGGCGGTAAAACGCGTGTTTCTTAATAGGGTGCTGCAACCATTTGTTTTCTGTGTTGGAAAACTAATTAAATAAACAGTGGTCTGTAGAAGTGTATTTTGGAGATAACTGAAACATACAATTTCCAGAAAGACCAATGATAAATAGAAATCACTTTGAATTTATATCTCTTTCTGAACTTCATTAAATAATTTATTACATATTTTATAAATAAAAGCATGTATTGCAAGGAACAGAGGCGATAACCATTCAAAATAAAGCTGACGCAATCAACTGCATAGATTTATAAGATTTTGTTTTCCATGGATATTTAAATTCTAAAAGGACATAATAAAACAAGTACGAAATAGCATCCTGAGTAAATACGATAACTCCATAACAATTCGTTTCCTCAAACTGTACCAGTTTACTCTAATAATATTATTTTCAAAGTGCAACAGCACCGAGGAAGGTCGGTTGAATTGGTCGAGGTCAGTGGAGTTGGCGTGGTAGGGGCGCTTGAGGTCGGATGTTGACGTACATTAGAATGCAGCGCGCGTGTGCCCTGCCCCTACCGCTTCCTCAGCAAGCCGTCGACAAACGATCGTGCGATTACAGTGCTGCCGACAGCGATGACAGACACTGATTTTTACCCCGATACAAAATTCAACTCAAATCATCGTTTCAGTGTAAAATTCTCTTGTGTTATCTATCATCGTTCTGGCCAGCTTAATAATAAAAACTTATCGCGGAACTCGAATGAATATGTCATATAATATATATACATGTCATATACATAGTTTATATACGTGTCACACCTGATAACAGTATAAGTTTATACTGGTATAATTTAGTATAATTAAGTTTTGACTGGTTTTTACCAGATCAGAATTTTCACAAGGACCCAAATAGGTGACTGCCAACTAAGTTCCATTATGGGACAATGTAATGGAAGTAGTGAGAACGATCCCTCTTCTGAGAGGTCACCTCATGACACCGGACTTGATTAAAACAAAATATTGATAACTAGTTCAGTCAGTAAGTGAAATTCGAATAACCACGGTTAAAATCCTCACTTTATTCAATATGTACCTATCCACTTAAGTTAAAGAGCCTTCCCCACAAGGACGGCTATCAAGGTCTCTGTTTGCAGCGCCAACGACAAGTGTTTCCACTACCTATCTACAACTCTACACTATACACTCTACGGTATTGCAACAGGGATGATTATTCAGTAACCCCCAACCATCGGATACTAATTTGAAAAGACAGAAACTCCGCGAGAACACTACGAAAATTGAGCTTTACGCAAACATCACCAGATCTTATTTTATCGTAAACGGATTGCCGGCATTGCGAAATATTCCCCGGTTTAATATCGACTGAAATAATGGCGTCTGAAAGCTGAAGGCGAAATGTAGCGTTTCCCGTTTCCGGGTTGAGAGCTAGTTTTTTTACTCCAAGTTTGTCGCTACTTTTTTAGGTGAGTTCGGTCGTTTAGCGCTCGTTCGCGGTTATGAGACCCCTTTGATGTGGAGCAGAATTTTAAAATTCTATTAAACCTGTGTATAGTCTCCGTGAATCATGGACGTTATTTATACGTATAACCTCTGCCAAACAGGGCGCATTAGATAAATGACGTAATTTTCTCACACTATATTCTCTACTTGCATATTTAAAGGCTCATTTCGTTCATTCGCCGAGTGAAGAATCGCGGCTATACAACAAGGCTAGCGCTCCTGGCTGGAGTCTCCTCGGGGATCAAATGGACTTTGTTTGCTGATGCTCTAGTGATTTATAGCCCGATGTAAGGACGGGATCCACTCGCGAAGTCCGAGTTCAGCATTGTTCAGTTTTTAAAGGAATTTCAATCGCCCAATCGGGTCAGTCCCTTATAAAAACTTATGCGGCATTTATTTACAGAGTTTGAAAGTCATCCTATGTAATCCACTTTGTAACCCGTTCCTGTGTATCTTTCCGCTAGTTTCTTACGCTAACTTCCTCCCTCGCAAATTAAGCTGTAATAAATTATATTTTAATATCACGGTTATAGTTTATGGGTTATATAGGTTATATAGTTATAATAATTATAGTTTGGGAGTTTATGTTGACCTTCTTTCATCCCTTTTTAAATGCCGAATGAGGGGCGCAAGGTGAAATCTGCACACGTAACACAATGAAATAGCCAAGTCCCCGCATGCATTGTAGCCGCCTATAAACAAACACCCTCCTTTTTTGGTCGCATTGTACCCATTAGACTGCGGAGGGGATACATTAGCCAACCAATTTAAGTGGCACGCTAATATGTACAGTCCGGCCCACCGCGGTACTTGTTAACTCATTTGACAGGGTTTGAATAGGAGGGTCAGCGTTAACTCTGCCGAGTTAGATACCTACGCTTATAAATTAAAGTCCGTTGGTGTGTACAAGCAGCCCGTTTAATTTTACAGTCAGAAATTGGGATATTGAATTTGGGGTAGCTACTTCGCTGTATTCATGCGAAACATCCCCTGTTGATTGTAAACAGCGTAGAGGGTAATGTGGATCAATTTGCTGCTCTTATTTTAGTTAATTATGTTTGTTGATAATTACGTAGATTGTTAATTTTGTTATCTATTCTCGAGGTTGTGACTTTGAAATCTAGCGAGTGAACTAAGTTTCTACTCCCAATACCTATGCATTTTATATTGTAAATCGGGTCTAAACACGTGTAATTAAGCGCGTAATTATTGTAATTAATTATATAAAATGTGCACAAAACTAAAAAGTTGTATCTGCGGATTCTCTAATTATGTCTACCTCAGTGATGAGGAAGATATCACGAGAAAATCTGCGCGTATCGATGAATTTGAAATATCAAATAATGTATAATATCCAACAATTAATACAGGAACCTCGGGAAGTCCTTGTGCCTTTATATGTAATAGTAAAGTATACAAGAGTACCTTCAATTGTAACATGACTATTAAATCATTTAAAAGGTTTACGCAATCTAGTTACTTAGCAAGCCAGACAGGTTTCAGTCGCTGCAAAAATATAGCAAATGAAAATGCGTCGGGATTATTTCAGAGCTTTGTTGCAGTTTGTGGACTTGTGAATAGGTCTTCTCTATTGTACCTGATACTTGGTTACGAGAGAAAATCGATTTTGTTTTAACAAAACAGTTTCATTCAATGCCATCGCATAAGAAGTACATATAATAGAATAATGGCTAATTTACACAGGGAGAGTTTCTCGAACATCGGTCAAAAGCTAGTATAAACACTGTTATCTCTGTTATCATCGAGTTTTTATCATCACTTGAACAGTTGTAGGCGAGAATTGTATCTAATTTGGTCGCATACGAGAATCGTATACAATATTTTCACTTGAACCGATCGAGAAACTGCTTGTATAAATGAACCTCCTTATTCTGATGTAATTAATATATTCCATCCAATCCCATGGAATGAATTTGTATGAATGGAATGGAATCCCATGGAAGTCATGAGGAAAATTTCTTGTCGTTTCTTGTTATACTTCCTATTCCTCATTTCCCTAATTGGTAGAAACCAAACCAATAAAGTAGTTATCGACAGTTTTGTATTATCCAACATTATCGGTTTAAGATTTTGGTACTTTTTTTTGTTTGATTTTGTTACGTTTGAGATGGAAGCGTTGCCAATGCGACTATTTTCTCATCTTCCAGGTCTTGTTACAGTTCTATATTTTTAAATCTTTTTATAGAATAATAACGCCACACTCAATGGCCCACACTAGGATTCCCTGTGTCGTGCGTCCAAAAGCAAACACAAAGACACACCTAGACACGGGCAAACATTTGTATTTAAACCAAATGAATTTCCGACCAGGATTCGAACCTGGAACCTATTGCACAGCAAGCGGGGTCACTATCAACGGCCTCAATGGCTCGTCATATTTTTTTAACTATGATTACATCACCAAATTGTTTAGACAACAGTAAAAAAACGGTCTCTTCTGCCACGTAACCAATTACATAAAATAATTGGAATTAATATTTTTAAAATCGTATCTCATTCATATGGAGTCGGGACAAGTATGTACATATATGTACATATGTAAAGGTCCGAGTAAAGTACACGTTTGTTGAATACTAAACACAAATCGCTTGTGATTTAAGAAAATATTCAGAGAACAGTTTCAAGTACACATCGACGTTAAGCATTGCGTAAAAGACGTATGCTCGCATTTTTATAACTCTGGGAGCCCGTGAAAGGCGGCCCGGCCCTTCTGACCTTTGAGTTTGATTGATTTGAGAAAAAGAAACTCGGTCACACTTCAATTAAGTCTATATTTAATAAAATGTGCTTTTCCTGTATAGATTCTATCTCGAATAAGTAAATCTCGAAATAGGTCTAGCAATTACCGTATCGAGATTTCGCCACGTGTTAGTGAGTTACATGATTATCCCTGAAAATGTTTTACGGTTTATCTGACGTATAGACAACTTATATTTAAAAATATATATCATTTTTCAAGCTTATTAAATACGCACGCTTGCGACCGTAGTCACGAGCTGTGGAATCCACATCGAGAGCTCCGAACAGTTATTTCAACTACCCGCATTTGGTGTATAAAATCAGGAAAGTTACGATACACAATACTTTCAACATCGTAAACAGCGTCAGACGAAAAAGCGCCAATTATTAATGAAATTATTAAGTAACAGTAATTAAACTAGCGTTTTTTTTCAATCGCCGCATTTTTAGGACAATTTGCATCTATCTTCCTGATTGCAAATATCATGTACCTAGATATCTTAAATAGCTTCATATGCTATACTGCAGTAATAGTGACGGTTAATGGAGAGCATTTTAAAGTGTAAAAATATGTGCAAGACGCGAAAATATTAAAAGATTTAATTCATCATTATTAATCTTGGTCGTAGGTCGTCCGTGGGGCTCATCCTTAAGATCGAATTTTCCAGAACGGAAGCGTTCAAACTATCGACGCGCGGTGCGACCGTTTGTGGTGTTTGATCCATACACACTATTGTTATTGCGTGCTGTCTGACTTGCGTTGGTGCCGCGACGAAACTCATATTAAAAAATAGCACGAATTTTCAATTTATCCATTTTATTTTCAAGGCAATCACATTAACAAAATTTAGACAGAGAAAAACAAATGAAATACTGATTTTGAAATAAAAACATCGTAGCTATTAGATGCATTTTGTTTTATTTTGAAATTCGAATTAGAACAGATGATATCGAAACTCAAATTTGCCAGTAATAAAATCGGTCATTTCATAAGGTAAGCACCTAATAATATGTAGTTCCATTAGTATCAACCAATAACAGGTAGTATATTGGTATCACTACTGAAATAAGGATTACTATTGAATAGGTAATGATTTTTTGATCTCTGGTTGAAATAATGATTTATTTGTAGTTATGTTCTCTACGGAAATAGAACTTCAGTCATCAGTGCGTCGCATTCGTGGAATACAGAGCCACTTGTGATGTTGATGCTGCGGCGATCTCCAGCGTTTAACTACTATTTATGGACGATATGTTTCAATGACGCGACAACATATATGGACATGCTGGGACAGGCTCGATTTTAGGAACACGCCTAGGACTTCGCGACCCAGTTGGAGGATTGTACTAAAAGTTATTGATACACTGTAAATTTCACTACTCGCTACGGCACTCATTACCAATGAATTCAATTTAGGTTAGATCTGTTTGGTTGTAATTTTTAAAAAAATTGATTGTTTAATTAATTGTCTATTCCGCTTTATTCTAACGCCCATGCATAATAGTGCATCGTTTTAGACGCGTCCGAATGGCGTGCGGTCAGTACACTCGCGTGCGTCTGCGCGTCGTGACGTCGCAGTGTTTCCGCGCGAATCCCCACATTGTTGGCGCGACTGTACCCACGTGTGTAAACACAACAAACAAACAACGAACCTCGCGTGCTGTGCCTTATCTAACCTTCTATTTATATAAGCACATAGGTGTGCAAAGGTACAAATACACCCACTATACAGATTGTATCTACAAATAATTGTTTTGGTGTTTATTTGAACATTTTTTTATCTTTATCCGCGTCTGTAAACAAAGACGAGTTCTATTTTTAATTGGCGCGGCCGGTGCTGTATACAGACCTGACGTCTAGTTGGTCGAAATCGATGGAATACAAATATGTTGATGTGCGAATATACCCGATTCAACCCTCCGTATACGATGCGAGTAATAATAGCGGCGGGCGTGCTCTCACTCACTTGCATGCACTCAGCGCCGGAGTGGGCGATCGATCGGCGGACTAGTCGGAAGACGAGTCGAGAAACGATTGAGGGGAAGTAGGGACTTCTTGTCACCTGTCGGTTGTAACAGCAATCGGAAGAACGCTACGCACAGTCGCAACCGGGCCGCGGCGCGAGCGCATCTGTCGTCCTTTCGCGCCAAAAGTAAACATGTGTTTGAGAACCGACTTTACTAGACAAAGAAATGTATCGACTACAACCAGTCGTATCAAGAAAGTGAGTGAATTAACCATCTGATAATGTTGGGATTACTTACTTCGGATTTTAGCTATCAGAACCAGTTGACTCTGTTGCAGCATCTCATCGACTGCGGTAACGTGGTGCTGGGACAAGATTACTTTTACGGTATGTCGACATTGTATGACTGTCCATAATTAGCTTCAGATTTTATAAACATTTTTTGACGAAGTGACCACTCAAAATGCCATTTTATGCAATGTGAGCTAATTGTTTCATATGCGACCTTTGTAAGGCAATACGATTTCTCGACGGGAAATCTGAATTTGTCATAGTTACACTTAGGCAAATTTTCCTAGACATGTTTTTCTTCACATTATTTTGACTTCATTTCACTCAACATTCATTATGGACGTATGACGTTGAAGATGACGTAATCGAAAAAAATACTGTAATATCCTCAATTAAAGCTGTACAGAAAACAAATTGATTTTTGATAACTAGCAAAATCTCGCTTGCCTCTTCCTTATTAGGCCGGATTTACACCAACATACATAATATTTCTCCTTACTTTTGATAATGGTTAAAGGTATGTAAATATCATCACCCAGTCTAGTTGCTACAAACCATCATACAATGATGATGTATATGGCCCACTTAATTCAGACACTCCACTGACGTCGTTACATAATGCGTTTTGTTGTTAACGCAATAAGTGTTAAAATCCCCTACATGAAGTGTCTGAGCTCATCCCTATATGTACTTGTATATTCCGCGTAATATGCAACAATAACGCGTGACATGTGCGCACGCGCCGATCGTATCGACCGGTTGATTTATACGTGCATTGTTGCGCCATATCGTAAATAGTCGGATAATTAGCATCCGCACAGGTTTCGGCGCCATGACGCTGACGTGATTTACCGCCGATAGTTTTTTTTGATCATGTCGTCTTATGATAATTTTATTAAGATACGTCTACCAAACTGAAGTGACAATGGACAGGCGATATCTGGCGCGGGCGCAGTGACCGATGCGGTAGACGAGTTCTTGAATGGTTTGCGGTAGACCGCGTACCGAGAATCATCGCGTGGGACGCCCCCCACCCATGTGAAACGTCGACTTGAAGAAGTTTACTGGTAGGGACTGGATGAAACGAGCGGAAGACGGTGTGTGCTGGGTGAGCATTAGGAAATACCTATATCCAGCTAATAGCATGGTATGGTATATCTTTCATATCATACCATCAGTCTGTGTCACTCCACTTCTGGGCATAGGCCTCTCCAAAGGTCTGCCAGCAAACACGCTTTGCTCATCTCATTCAACCACTACCGGGGATTTTCTTCGGGATTTCCTACTTCGCTCTGTTTTTACTTCTACTTATAATTCTGATATCTAGAAAAGAAATAGTGAGTAGTAGTAGAAAGAAGGTAAGTAGAAAGAAAGAAGAGATGTAGGATTTTCTGCTTCTTCTTCGTGGTGCTGTTTCCGATCGGAGGTGTTGGCTATTATTGTGACTGTAATATATTTAGAGACTGTTGCTTCTTAAAAAGAATCTATGCTCATCTAAAACTATATTTTTAGTTTATTCAAAAGTTTCTTACTCCCAATTGTGGAAACAGAAACAAAATCGGATCGGCCGGCGCTTCCTGAAATTAGTCTGAACAATCAGACGTACAAAAGAGAGACATCGCTCATGTGGTTTCAAGGACTGGTTCAATTGCATTACCAAGTAACTAGATTGCGACAGATAAATATTGATTTGAAACTGATTATCAATCAATAGATACTTGTACCACGTTCGGGTAATCCCTTTATCGGATAATCCCTTTAGCTGTATATATGTCGGCATATCGGCTTGATATAAATCGATAAAAGTGTTCAAAAATAACATGTTTATGTCTTTGTATTTATATTTTATCTTATTTAATTGGAAGCGGATTGTTTAATTATTATTTTTATTAATATAAAATGATATTATATGGACTTAACTGCACGCAAACTTGTCTTGCAAATAGCAAATTTATGAACATATTACTCGTATAGTATCCTCATGAAATTTTTTAAAGCGACTTTAAAGAGGTACTCTTTTTGACTTGTTTTATTGTGTAGATATATTCGCGATTTTTTAGGAAGTACAATCATTAAAAACTCCGAGAATTTACATAGTTGAAATACAGTAACACACCATCATTGTCCTTCAATAGCCAGATATAGACTTCCCCAATCCTCTATTAGACCGCTCTGTTAGGAATGAAAATTTGTTTTTCGTTTTACCTGTCTAAATATGTATCCATTACACATTTCAGCACCTCGTGAAATTATATATCATACAATATTTTATTATATTTATTCGACTTGCGTTATACGAATAACATGAATAAAACAGCTGTAAATGTTTATTTCATCAAATCATAATTCCAATCACCAGCAAAATTCTTGAAATCTGACATTTATTAATTTCGTAAGTATTTTTTAAAAACTCATGAAAAATTTCCTGCTTATGGGAAACCTCGGACAAGCTTCATTCGTCTAAAATGAAAAGTACAGTCAGTAACGTGTTTACATCGAGAAATAAAAAATTACAACTACCGCACCAGAACTGTGCGACAGTTACAGCCATTATGATTATTTATCCAAACATTAAGTGTAGTGACTTCATCCCTACACCATATTTACCTGCATGCGCGTACAACAGACTTCCCGCCATATGTCAGACACAACTCGAACGCTTTATTATGTTTTTTTTTTATTTTATCAAATAACACTACACAATATACGGCTGTTTAACGGTTATTTGATGTGCACTCAAGCTGTCTTGCAAAGAACAATTGGTATTACTCGTATTATGAACGTTTTTTTCCCGACTTCAAAATTGTAATTGTCTTTATTTCTCTCAATTTTATACGTTTCAAACTATGAGTGACCCCTGATTATTTCAAAGTGGATTAATAGATCCGTATCTTTAACGCAACTTTATTGAGCTATTCGAAAATACATCCGTGGTGGCATGGAAAAAAGGGACTGACTGGTCACGTAAATTCACAAAATTAGTTATTTTTTTCCAAATTTAAAACAGTTAACTGGTAATGGGTTAAAATACAAAATAAGTAAAATTAGTACTAGAGCCGTGCACATTTATCATCCAAAAGGATCTTGAGCCCTAAGAACATGGGTACCTATATCAAACAGTTTCGGGCAGCTTATATTAAATGATTCCAAAAATCTTTACCGACAAATTCCATTAGAAATTTCCATTTAAGCATTGTTAAACAATGAAACAAGCATTTCTATGTACATTATTGTACTTGTTATTTTTAACTGACTGAATACTAATAGATGCTAGAAAAACATTACTTACATTTTTTTGGTTACTCCTTTTGTCTGTCTCTCTTTATTTGTACAATTTAAAAATATTCACAGTTTAAAATGTTAATTGTTTACAATTCCAAACTGAATTGTTAATACGAAAAAGTGTGAAGCATAATAGTTTAGAAACAAAGCACATTTTAACGTAATTGTTTTGGGTTCTACAGATGGCAATAAAACAGAATAGAAACCCGATAAACAAGCGAGAGTGGAGACCTTTTGCGTAATATCGTCCAACAATTTACTTTGATGTAGTGGAGTTCGTTAATATGTGTACTTGAAATGCGAACGTGGTACGGTCAGCAAATGAATAAATATTAGTAACAATTTAACAAAATAGTGACCACCCGTGGTTGCACTTACCTCAGCGTAGATAGAGTAGGCTGTGTGTTATACAAGAGAGAGTCCAAGATAAATGTTAGTGCTCCGAGAAGGTAATATAAGTTTAGTCAAAATATATGTAGGTTCAGTAATATCTGAACAAAAACGTCCCTTCGATGTCCCTGCGTCCTTATAAAACACCAAATTTTTCATGATAATGATCGTTATTTAAAACGACTCGAGAAGATCACGTGACCGAATAACGTCTAAAATGTGGGTTATCTGAATTTGTAATCTTTCACTCTCGTTGTATACAAAGAAATTACAATGATTGTTGTAAAGAAATGAAATGAAAAGAAAGAATGAAATCTAAAAAAAGAAAAGAAATGATGAATCTAGTTTCACGCAATTAAGAGACTTGCTGAGTTTTGACAGTTATTACGATATTAGTTAAATACTAGCTTTTGTCTGCGGTTTCACCTGTGTGTTCGCTATCCTACGGCGGAATCGTAAGTTTTCTAATGTTGATGTTCTTTTCTGGTCCCCAAGAAGGTCCATGCAAAATTTCAGCTCGATTCGTCCATCCGTTTTAAACAAGCAAACAGACATCGTTTGATTTTTACATGTTAGGATTACTTTCTTCTACTCCGATGTTTTTCGACTTCTTCACTCACTATATTGATTTAGCGCTAAAGCCTTTCAATCTAGTTAACAATACTCGTTGGTCCTCGATAATTTTATCTGTCGTTTTCCTGTCTCTACTTTCTTCAACTGCACTCCTTCCATCCAATTTAGTGCACTTTATAAAAGAATGCCAGCTGAATGGCTGACAGTCATCATCAGTCATGGTGCGTACGCGCAAGTTCGCTCGCCGCCCGCCATGCGGAACGGTCTTTGTGTGTGATTCGTGACGCCACGGTTACATTCTCACAGGTTAGGCTTTAGACACATCGGTGGAAACTATAGAATTGAGTAATGGAAACGCCTCATTGCTCGGGACCTCTTATACTATATGACCTGTGACCGAGACGCACTTGACTTGTCAATGAAGTTCTCTGACAACTCTTGCGGATGCGGATGCATACACGCATAGGATGCGGTGTATGCGTAGGTGCGTCCTAATGATTTTTTTGAAACAATTACACCATAAATGGTTTTATGAAAAAAAAAAATTATGATTATCTATTGGTAAATGGATACTGTAGGATTATACTCTTATACGATATGCTATCGTCGATAGAAAATGACGAACGTGGTGCATCGTTAGATGTTTTGCCTATCTTTGGATGTTTAGGAGTTGGGATATGGAAAAATGTTTGGGAAGGATGAAGAATAAGGAATATGTCGATATGGACATTTCCTCATCTCAGTACGCTCCCTGATTCCATGGAATGAAATGGAATAGGATGTGTAAAAAAGTAGTATTAGAAAGAGTATATAAAGCAGATTTCTTATTGTTTCAAGTAATTTCGTTTTTCCTTTAATATAAAACCTTGTTAATCTCCATACGTGACATTGTTATGTATGATATTCATGGTGTTCAGGGATCTTCACGTTGACACGTGACACGTGACACGTGAGCTGGGACTCGTTTAAAAAACAAAACAATTCTTGCGTAGTTCGCCATTTACATGCTGAAATCGTAACGGTATCATTATGACGAAACGGGAAAGCGAAATGTTGTTTCTGTCTCGAAATATTTGTGAAAATCGATTTTAGTTACTTTAACTATTGAACATAGGTATAGTTCTTTCATCTCACGACTGCGGGTTACGCTTAGTAGTGGTTGTGCTCGCACATTCGTTGTTTTAGTGTGCGTAAACTTGAGAACGCTCAGTTGGATATGTTGGGTTCCCAACGCTGCGGCGCACACTAAAACAATGTACATGTATGTACGAGCACAACCACTACTAACCGTAACCCGCAGTCATGTGATGAAAGAACTATAACTTTCATTTTATATATTTTTATTGGTGACCCAACAGAGCAATACAGAGTATATAGACATAAATAATTAAAGGTAAAAAACTAACGTCAATACAGGGATTACACTAAATATTTATTAAACATAGCTGTTATTAAACAAATAGAGGTAACAGCAAACAGTAACACACTGGAATAAATACATATTGAGTATACATATTAAATTGTATATGGATTAACTGTATACATATTGGCTGCAAGTGTTTACATATCAACGAGAAATGAATGATATTGTACGAAATCGTAAGAGCGCTATTTGGACAAATCACCGCTCTTTTTTCACTGATTGATTCGTTCTATTATTGAGTACCCAACGGAGATACGATTCGCATTCGCTCAGGATGAAAAGTAGCTTGTCCTTCTCTTTGATCTAATATTTCATAATGCAAAATTTAATTACCATCCACATTGCTTTGAGGTATAAATGGATAAACTCCAACTCTCCCTTGCAAACCAGGCTGTCAGATTGTCGTCGCTCGATTTTCGACGTTATGGTGTTGTCCATTTAGCGTTACCCGGGGCACCAGTAGAGTATCAAGTGGTAACTCTTACTATGGCATATACAAACATCTAAGTAAATAAGAAAACATATGCCACGACTCACGAGTGAGTTCTATTATCGAACTGTAATTAGTTCTTAGAGCGGTGATAGCCTAGGGGTATTTTATTCTCAGTCCGTATCACCGAATTCCTGCTTAAAAGCGGATTTTTGTAAATTATAGCTAACTTCACCGCTAAGGTGAAGGGAAACACGCATGCTCGAGAATTGAAAAGATCTGGTTTAGATTTCTTTTAACTTCCCCAACCCGGGATCAATTGCGTGGTGGATTATGGCTGAAAACTCTCTTGCGACTTTGTTAAAACCTGTGTACTGCAGTGGAGTATTAAAGGCTGATATAAAAATATAGTTCTACCAATGCGGCGTCTTCGGAATTCTTGCAGACGAGCAAACAATAGACAAACAATTAAAGGTCAAAGACCAGACACTTGATTGGTTAACATCTGATACGACCTCACGCTCTCCAAGACAGCCAGCCCCCCTTTCATCCTCGAATCCCTTCATCCCTTTCATCGTGGCGAACCACACCACGACCACCAACTAAAATATAATCTAATGGAAAAGTCAATTGTAACACTGTAATAAGAAAATATACTGAATATACTTCAATTCACTTCAGTACGTTTTAAACTATTGTTCTAACGGTGAACCACTTAAGACTGCAAAGAAGTACTAACTCAGTATTTTACTCATAATCTTCTTTTTATAGATTTCCTTCCACCCACTTAACTATTATATTATGTGTGGGTAAGAATCTAAGAAGGCCATTGTAACATTAAGAATTGTTAACATCAATGAACAGAAATAAATTATTTTAGTGGATACTTTTATCGTTGAAAACATTTCCAATGAATGAATTAAAAATATTTGATCTCCATCCATCCGTCTATCCGGACTCCCGTATGTATGACCTTGCGTGTACGTCCTCACACACGCAATTATTTTCATCGAGTCTCCTTTGAGTCTTTCTCGCACCTCTCAATTTAACCTCTCTGATCAACCCAAAGGTTGGCTGGTAGAGAATGCCTTATTAAGTCACTAAGGTCGCCTTTTGTACGATAATGTGCAATAAAGAGTATAATAAATAAATTATTCTCTTACACTACGGACTCGGTACACTATTATCCTCTAATAATTAAGTAAATGTAATCGAGTCTGTTGTGCGACTTGTGCGGCAAACTTAACGTTTTTGTTACACGAGTGACGCGGCCGGTCATTACTATGTCGACGCATAGATAGCCGGTGGAGCGTGACGTGTCGGTCGCGCGGCGCAACAGAACGGATCTTGCGTTCAATTCTTGTAATATTACGAATACTAGGAGGAAGTGCCCGTTTGACCTGGATAAACACGCCATGCTCGTAAACGCACAAGTAACAAAACATGGAACTGGAGATTAAGAGAAAATATATCAATGATAATTGTAAATAGTTTCATTTCGTGTAAGAAGATAATGAGGGTGAGATCATCAGTGAGATATGCCAGAGTCCATTACCATCCCGTCCTTTTTACAAATCCATTCTTAAATCTCCAAGGGTAGGTAAGACACATGGACAGTCTGCTCGATTGACACGTCTTTCTATAAAAAAAAATACAATTTAATTACGAGTATAATTAAAGTTTTTACCATTATGTAGGTAATTGCAGTGTGTAACTTACATATGTATTTAAAAATGAAGATTAAGTTTATACAATACCATATATTACTATAAAGATTACTTAAGAGTAAAAGGGTACGTGGAAAACTTTAAATTTTATATTCCCGGCATTGATTTATTTTGCTGCGACTAATTTAATCATAACAATAGTCGCGAGATTAACGATAGCCGTGATCAAGAACTGTTTGAGTAATGAATGAAATTTAATCAAGCAATCTATTTCAGAAGTATGAGATTCAGTTTCAGTGGGGTCGTTAGTTGTTTAGGCCTAAACGACCCTTGAGTTCGATAACCTTTCGGTCACACGGGCGGTCACGACCATAGACGTAACATTGAATAGAACGGACCTACCGTTTGTTGTATTCCAGTCGGTGCACAAAGAAATATTCAAATTTGAGCGTAGTAACTTTTTTGTTCATTTATAAGAAACTTTTTATTCCTATACATATTTTTACGTGTAAGTTCTTACCTATAAGTTGTCTAATGCTTATAAACAATTTTATAAATTCTGAATTGTACTTATACTCCCTAAACTCTCCTTCGCGGAACTTTATAAATTTACCCAATGCACGTACGTATTTCGGTAGTGAGTGAGATGTGTCAGAGCTCATTTCCATCTCATTCTATCCCTCCCCATTATCCCAAGCCTTTCTCCAAATCCATTCCTATATCTCGAAAGGTAGACAGCGCATCCGGGGGCGTGCCAACGTTTGTCATTCTGGACTAATGTTGGCATGTATCGCAGACATCTGTGGACGACAGTATCCACTTACTATGAGGCGGACTATATGCTCGTCCGCAGCTATAAATGCTCTTTTTAGCTATATGCTCGTTTTTTTCTATAAAAAAAAAACTAAGAATGCTTCTGTCAGAAGTATATCTCTGGATCTCTCAATTCAATACTTAAGTACCTCAATACTGAATACACATGACTTAAACGTTGACCATACACATGTTTATGTATTCTTTAAGTCGTTTTAACACATGCTCAAATATAGAATACAAGCTAATAAATATGAAGTGTATTAATTTATTACCGCTAAAATAGATATCGTTAGTAATTCTTAGAGATACAATTGCTAACAGATCAATCTACTTTAATACGATACTAGGGAACGGCTTTGGGCATATCATTGGATAGAATATCATTATTTTTTTAGATAGATAGATAGATTGCTGACTGTACATTCGTTTGGTTCTGAGACGCCTTTTACTCGTAGCACGCCGTCGCGAAGGAAACGGCCATTCTATCATTTGTATGTCTGTGGTCACGTCTATTCCACTAATGCCTTGTGACGAGGCTAAGAAAGCACCGCTATGGAATTTGTCTACTAGTCTGTATGATTAAGATTAATGAGGTGTGTACTTGGATATAATATGAGTTATGAGTACGTAGGTGAGTACTGTCGCAGACATACTCGTACTGATTTAATTTGTCATTTTTAGTAGGTTATCTTATTTGATGCAAATGATTTGTGTACTTAATGTGCCAACTAGCGTCTTTGCCCGCTTGAAACACTTTTTCGTCCCGGGAAATATTTGGAACACTTGTAGTGTTTTCTTGTTATTTTGGGCCAATATACATATATTTACCTTTACGACTAACTTGTACGAGTGAAAATAATAAAATAATATTCACGTGTACTTTAATGTGACTCGTGTCTCGTAGGCGGAGAGGTAAAGAAACTGTACCTATCCATTCACTAACGCGGGGATATTGTTTCTGATACCTGTCTCCCGAGTAGCAAGCAGCTGAGTAAAGGGTACAACTATTTTTAGCACACATGGAGAACTCGCCCTTTCTATATCATTGGATTAATTATTTACTTTTGTCCCGTTTTCTTAATTTCACATATAGGTATATAAAAAAATAATATCTATAGGTATTTTTACGTCAATAAGATGAATTAAACGAAAGTGGATGAAGAAATTAAAAATGAATTACAGATGAATTATTTTCTATTCACCGTACAGTTAATTTATTTCCAATACAATTGACTGGATCGGTTTTCAATTTACTAGGCGGCTTATGAAAATGATTTTCCCGTTATGCGAAAAGGTTTTCGCACAGTTTATTCATATGCCGTACAGTTTTATGAAATTTACTGAATTTGCTTTTATTGAGAGCTATTTTTATATTCATATCAAAATAATGTTATTTGTATTGTACTAAGAAGTATTCGTCTAATAATCACAGAAACCGGATGAATTACCGTCTATATACTAATAAATACCTAATAATAAGAAGCAACTCAAATAGACTACGAATATAATAAACATGAAAAGGCTTATTTATACATATATGGGTACGCGTGGTTTAAAAATAAGCTATGGTATTAGTCGAAACTAACTAAATTATATCGACCGCGCCACCAATCACCGCAGTATACCTATATATCTAGGAATACCATTATATGTAAGAATACCAATGTTTGTATTCTAGGCCTATGTAAACACTAAGCCTGTGAACGGCCTTTGTGCATTGTAAATTAACGTTTAACTACAGTTGTACCCCTAGCTGAGATATATAGTTATATGTAAGCCTACAGTCAGTTCTAATTTGCCGAAAACAAAATGAAATCAGTGAAATATCTCAACGTGTAACTTTAAATCTTGGTCAAACTTGCAGTCCCGATGAATCAAATTATGGATATGCAAACAAGTATCACCTCACTATTTACTAAAGTCGTGTCATTTACCTAGTCGGCCGCCATGTTTATTTACATTTTGAACAAATTGGATCGAAATCGACTAAGTATGTATGTATATATTGCTGAAGTATGTGTTTTTTATCTGAGTAAAGGAATCGTATTGTCGGTTTTTGATTTCCAAATACATATTATATTGAATACATTTCAATACATTTTATTTAAATCTTAAAAAATAAAATATACTTATATCGCTTTATTTTAAAAAGCAGACGTTAGACCGTGTTCATTTTGAAACAGAACTTTGAAACAATGAAATTTAAGTTACGAAATTGATAAATCCACACTTACATTAAGGTCCCTTTGCGTAGATAACGTCATATATACGGTCGAAAATTAGTGAAAGAAGTGTGTGTTTAAAAACTCACTTCTTTGTCTCACAAAAGAGACAAATATATTTGGTATATTTCACAAACTTCGTCTTATTCTATTTTTGCACCATTAATATAAAAATAATAAAATAGATAACACAATAATAGACAATAACATTTTTTTTCCCAGAGAGTAAACAATATAAAAAGCTAAAAACAACTCATCCAATAAAGTCCATTAAGCGGCACTTGAGTCATATAAGCGAATGGAATATCTCATTTTATAGAAACAGCATAAATAACGAATGTTCGACAAAATTGAATTACTTAAAAAAAAAATTGCATTAATTTACCTCATTTTCGTTTTGGAAATACCTTTAGTTTTACGTCTGAAGTAAAAGCGAAAGTTACTGAAAGTAATCACATCGATCAGGACTAGAGTTAGTTAATTGGAGTGATTTTTATCTCTTTCTAATTTCCGCTTCTCTTTCGTTTCAGGTTTGGACAACCGGATATCGAACTCGAGAAGTTCAGTTTCGCCGTAAGTATTATAATACTTACCATTACACTAAAGGCGGATACTCATTGGACCAAAATAGGCGAGCCAGGCCGGCAGATATAATCTGCCGCTCAGTTCAACTTGTGATGAGCGCAAGCAGACACATTTCAGTATAGCTTAAGTTCTGTGAACACCTAAGAGACTACGACGTTGTTCCAAGTTTTTCTTCATGTGGAGCGTTGGACCTATATGATATGATCAAAGGGCGTTGCTATTAGGCAGTTGACGTTTAGAATGATACAGAGAAGATTGGAACAGATAATTTTCATACAAATTTAGATGACAAGCTTAAAATATTTGCACAAAAATATTTCCATATAGTAATGCACGATAAAAGAAACACCGTTCTATATGATTAAATTGTATCTGCTCTTCTGCATGAGACTGGTTGCTCACCGTTTCATCTAAAATGCTCCGTCGGCTCTGTTGGTCCGGTTCTACTCAACTCACCCGCGTTCAAATGGGAATCCGCCTTAAGTATAAAGAAGTATGTAAATGTGAGCGGTACGTTTATTGCTCGTTGTGGTTGCAGTGGTGACGTGAATAAGGACCTCGGACTATCGGAGAGCGATGACGAGGCTACCACCACCAGGCTAGAACCGTGAGTATACCTTACTTAATTATTTTTGTATTTATTGGAGAGACACACGGCCCACCAGCTGGTATATGACTTGCTGTCGTACTAAATTCATTCTCTCTGAGATCATTCTCATTCTCTGTGAGATACAAAGATACGACTTCGAATATTCTGCCGGTGGAGACGAACTAAATTTTCAATTGTTAGTTTAAGGGAGTTGCTCAAAAAATGGTACATGAACGTCCTTAAGTGAATTTGTATGAGCAGATTTCTAACGTTCGATACAAGTCTTTTGGGCAGCGTCGCTTGCATATTTGGCAGAGTCGCTTGGTAGTGCGACTACCTGCTGTGTAAAACGTTTTGGTTTCGATTGCTCATCGGACAAACATTTGTTCGAATTCTGAGTAGTCTGTATTCGACTTTGTGTGTCTGAGTCCACGGCACAGAGAGTCTATAAGTGGATTATAGGGTATAATTTCATTTATTTTGTGGTTGTCAATCTGATTTATAATTTAAGATATTATTCGTTTGTATTTACAGTATAATCTCCCCGATCGGCTCCGGCGCCAGTCCGAGCTCGGGGAGCGAGTCGTCCCCTTCGGACTCGGAGTCCGAGTCTTCCTCGGCAGAGTCGAGCGGGGGTACGGCACCACCACCCGCCCCCGCCCCTCCACCTGCACAGCGCTCCTCCTGGAGTCTGTCAAACTTCGCCCCTCCCCCTGCTCAGCCCCCGGAACAAACTTACGACTCGGGCAAGGAGCTGAGACATGCGCTCGCCGACGTCAAGGGAAAACCGGTAAGTTGACCATGAAACAGTGTACTAATTCCATAGAAATTAACTTCAATGAATTACCTTCAACGGTTTCTGTCGTTTACAAATGTACGCCTGGTAGATGTCTCTCGTAAAGAACCTGATCTAATTTATTAAAAGATTATAATTTTTAAACATAGCATATTATTGATTTTTGTCATGACATTTATTTACCATGCGTCTTGACCGTAAGTTACTAGACCTCTGGACTTCAAAGGTGTAACTATACCTAGTTGTAACTATAACTATATTATATCTATATATGTTGATTGTCAAACGCTTGTCAGAAACACCGATAGATATTAGACCCGAAGAAATCGACTTTACTTAACTTGTATACCTTCGACAACAGTATCTAAGCAACTCGGTAACTTGGTAAATTTTAGTGAGGAAATTAATTTTGCTTCAAATAAATAGAAACAGAAATTCGAAATTATAAGATCAAATTAAGATATTTTAACGAGAAGTATTACTGGAGTACTAGAGAGAGTCAGGAACGAAAAATACAGTATTACAATTGCTCAAGCTATAATTGAATATATGTATTTAACTTAGAGTTTCGTATACGCTGTGAAATTCCACATGTCCCATGCATTATGTACCACGCGTTATCTTAGTAGGTACGTTACATAGATTAGCTGTGTCAGCGGCGTACCTTTCCCAGGTGTCGCGTTACAGCAGATAAACACTTCTCCGTACATGGGTCCTGAATAAGCAACTTCAACAATCCATACCAGAGATCGCGAACCTTTTTTTAAGATTCAAAATTATTCCAAAAGCAATAGGTATCAATTTGGACATGTATAACACCGAATAATAATAAAGTATTTTAAAAATGTAAAAGGAGATTTAAAGAGTTGAAAGTGTCGTTATTTTTGAATCATTCACGCGAAAACAAAATGTTGTTTAGATCTACCACTTACTTCAGATAGTCCACTGGCATTGTCATGTGTTATCGATGACAATAAAAGTTCATGTATATCTATATTGTTATAAAGAAAACATTGATATTTTTATTTTTACATCATCATTTTATTAAAAGAATTTATGTTATTTTAGAAAAAAATACGCAAGCGTTTTAAAAATATCACCGAGTAGTGACTGAATGGTCATGAGTTTTCGATTGAAACACGCACCGTTTCCATGGGAAAATTGGCAACTGCCACCCTTATGGAATATTTTAGGGATTCAATATTATCATGACGTTTAAGTACATGCCATGCTCTCTAAAACAGACCATAAATCATAATCGAGTGAATTAAGATGGGAACTAATGACGGCCAGTCTTCCGCTCTAATAATTAATAATCTATTCCTTTCTAGCCACGCCTGCGCTGCGCGAGCTTTATGACTCGGTGCTGAATCTTGCCTTGCACAAAGGATCATTCTTGGTTATGGAACGGGCTTTACGACCTTCTAAAGAACCGTATCTTAATACACTTGAGCCGACGTTTTAATATCTTTTTCACAAAAATATGGTTGTTACTCCTTGTGACTGTCAAATTTTAAGTTTGACCTTTTGCTTTAGGTTTACCTCCCATGATCCATAATTATAATGCGATCTCGTTCAGAGAATTCATTCGACTCGACACCATCTTACAGACAAAACATAATTTTCTGTTCAGTAATATGTCCAAAAACATGTCTGAATTTGTTAGGATTTTGAACTGTGTGATTAACTTCCCCATAGAAAGCATACACGACAAGTGGATTAAATTCGCCTTGCTGAAAAGAAATTTGCGCAATGGTTTAAAAAGTTTTGAGACCAGCTTGAAGTATCGTGTGCCGAGCACGGAGATGTCGATGGTTTTGAACGAGTTCTATAGACTAAAGGATATTCTATGGCAAGCTGTCGGTGCTCTACATGGGAAGCTAGCATCTATGGATGGTGAGGTAATAGTACAAAATTCAGATAAAGAGCATTTAGTAATTACGTGAGTGTTTCGTGAGGACGTTTATGAAGAACAATCCTTGAAGCGACGGCACCTATTGGTAATGGGTGCCGTCGCTTCAAGGATTGTTCTTGTAAAGAAGTTACATGTAACCTGTGGAGAATCTTCAGTATGGTCTCTAAATATATTCAAAGACCTCGTATACCTACGTCTTCCATAATATTATTATTATACCAAAACTGAGCAATACCAGGCAATTCCATTTCTTTTCTCAAAAACTACCAACTTCAGTATATACTATTTTTCAAACAATTTTTTAAGGTTTCATGTATATACACCGGCTTGTGAGTGCTCACTCGTATCACATTATATTTTCCCCTAGAGGCATTCTTGTTATCGTGTAAATTGTAAATGTGTACAGCTGTACTTACAAGCATTTAATTTCGTACATCCACCTCATGGCCGGTTGTCTGTTGGTCCTCAGAGCCCAATATCGGAGCTATCTGACTCCGAAGCATCGTCACCGTCGCCAGGAGCCGCGCGGAGGCGTCGCTCGCTCGCCAAGCGCGCTTCCACCGTCTCAAGCGATGAGGACACGCCGAGGTCGCATAACACGGTATGTAGATTTTTTTAAAAGTAGTGAGTCATATACCGAAACTGTTTAGTTCATAGATGCATAGTTACCGCTGTCACCGGGAATATATGCTTTCTAGTCATTTTTTAATTAAATAATTTAAAGGCAATTTTTCTTTTTTCCAAAATTGATTTTATGGTTGCCGTTGAAGTTTGGGATTCACATTAGGCGAAGAAAGAGGTCCTTGAAAAATTTCACCTGTGTAGACATTATCACTATTGCTGTAACTGTTGGCATCAGAATACACATGTTTGTATTATTACAAGATTATGATAAAAGCTATAAAGTTGATATCTATTAAAAGTGACAAATAATTTCGTTGTATTAAAAACATAAATTGTGTTAAAAAGTAAAAAAGTATGTTATATAGTTATGTTTACATATTGTACCCTAATTCAGATTTCAAATAGATATTCTGAATTCGTATAAATTAAAAAAAACATATCGTAGACATCCGCTCTTCTCATCTTATGGATGGAAAGAGCAGACAAAAGGTCGTGTGCGATGGATGAATTCAACAGTAGAGAGATTTTCTCCTAGGTGATGGCCCTGAAGATTTGTAAAATTGACTCGTAAGATGGAGCGCAACATTGCGCTCTATTTTGCGAGGGGGTGAAGGTATAGTTCCGGCATTAGGTGTTCTGTTGTGGTTGTCGCCTCTGTCTGCCAATACTCTGCTAATCTCTGGTGAGTGACCAGTGCGGGCGATAACTTAGTGAAGATACATGTGGACGATATGTTATAATTGCAGGCATCCCCACGCACGGCATCGAGCGCAGGCGGTCCCTTGAAACGAGGGCGGCCTCCCAAGCCACGAGTCGAAGAACCGGCCAAGAAGAAACGAGGCCGGCCTCCCAAGTTGAGGCCTCCCTCGCCGGCGTCGCCGCGCGACAGCGACCCCGAGCCCGACCCGCCGCACCACCATCCTTTACAAGACACCAAGACACACATTTTCCGCAAGGTAACTACTGCCACTTCTAGACACGAGCCTCCTCAATTACATTCTCTGGTCCACAAGGGAATATAAAAAGTAGATTTTATTTTCACACTTCGGTGATACCAATAGTTTAACTTCTTCTTCAGCACCCTCCCGAAACATGCCAAGTGCGTATCGGCTAAGGCCTAGACTTATTAATTTAAATTTATCATTCAAGCAATTCTAGTCCCAATGTGACCAGTAATTGCTTGATGATTTTATATATTTTATATACACTGTTGTACATATTCCTTTGCAGGTCTTCCTAACTCCCAGAAAGAATGATGAGTGCGGAGGGAAAGGCGGAAAGGGTGGGAAAGGGAAAGGCGGCAAGGGGAAGGGCCAAGTTACCATCATAGAGGTGACAGCGCCCGAGTCTGGTGCCGACGATGACCGCAGAGACCACAAGGACCATAAAGACCACAAAGACCATAGAGACAGATCCACGGAGAGACGCAACGAGGAAGCCATCGCCAGAGTCTCACCACCTCACGAACCAGAGACCCTCACGAGGAGAAGAGAAGCAGAGAGAATCGTCAACGAAAGGATACAAGAGAGAGTCTCAATAGAGAGAACGGACCACAGACGCTCCGACGAAAGAATACCGGACAGACCGGAACGGACTGATCGAATACCGGAACATCGAATAGAAAGGCTCGAGCGACTTGTGCGCGACGATCGATCGCGATCCATCGAGCGATCCAGCGATAAGGTCGAGAGAATGTCAGTCGACAAAATCGAACGCCTGTCTAGTGATAAAGCGCTCGATCGCCTAACCGCTGACAAGATAGATCGCCTATCCGTTGACAAAATGGATCGTCTATCGAACGATAAGATGGATCGCCTTACTGTCGATAAAATCGATCGTCTATCGAGCGACAAGATCGATCGTATGTCCGTCGACAAAATGGAACGTTTATCGAATGATAAACTCGATAGATTATCCAGTGAAAAGATGTCAATAGACCGTCTCTCTGGGGATAAAATGTCGCTCGATCGATTGTCTAGTGATAAGATGGATCGATTATCGAGTGATAAGTCGTTGGATAGATTATCTGGCGATAAAATGTCGCTGGAAAGGTTGCCTGGCGATAAGATATCGGTGGAGAGACTTGAACGTATCGCCCCTGAGAGATACGTAAGAGCTGAAGCGGATGTGGGCTCGGGCTTGAAGTCTAGTCGAGGCTCGGAAAGACTTGAAGAGGCTTCTTCAAACCGTGAGTACCCATTTATATTTCCTTATTGTCAAAGCTTTGTCTTCAAATTCATAAAATAGTTCAATTCATACAAAATAATTCTGGATTAAATACATATTCAATTAAAATTTATATTTTTATTAACTTCAACAGTTATTCATCCATGTTGATCATGTCTTTAAGAAACATACCGCATCAAATATTTTTGACAGATATTTTATAAAAAAGGCCGACCGAATGTTCTAACGATTACAAATTTATTTACAGCTCATTAACAACTTATTCGATAGATGTTTAGAGCATCCAATATAAACCAATTAAACAATTTGTTTGCAAACCCGCAAGAGATCTTTGTAATTGTTCCAACTTTTATTTGGCCCATTTCTATATATTCGGGGTACCGGAAGTTTTTACGAAATTCCCAGCTTTTTGAAGAAAAAAATGTTCAAGGGCCATTATAAGGTGGTTCGTTTCTTCAAATTGTTTTGAAATAAAATCTTCAAAATCTTCCTACTCCCACCATATACAATATTACATCGTCCGATTTCGATCACTGGAAATATAATCTCATAAATGTGAATTATCAAAACGCCCGGGGTGCATAAAACGAGAGTTTCCATTCTTCTTCAAAGATATACATTGCTCAATGATGTACAAATTTTTTTATTAATTATTTTGACAAGATCACTTTCTAGTGTGCCCCCCCCCCCTAGCGTAACACCGAGTTTAACATGTCTTATGAATATAGATAGGATGCATTAGACAGGCTGTAGATTGGTGTGGGTCTTCCTATCAGGTATACTCGTGAGGAGACTCCCAGCTATCCATGTCAATATGTATAAATTATATTTATTATAGCATATTAAGTAATGAGGTCTGCTGCCAATCTGTACTGCAGTTTGGCAGTTGCTATATAAATGGTTCAGTTATTAATCAACCAAAATACAGAGATGGGTAATGCCTTGTGACAAAAGTGATTGATATGAGTGATACAAGTAAACTATTATCAAAAATGACGTTTTTATGAGTCTTTGCTGTATTTAATTTTTAAATTATTTCTGTATTTCTTATGTTTTTTTTACCTCGACAACACCGTTACGTTAAAAATATTGCAGTTATTGTAAAATAGGAAAACTATATAGGATACGTATTATACGTTTTGGTAATTTTTTACCACCAAATGACAGTTTGAAAGCGGTCCAAATGACCGCCTTGCAAAAGCCACTTTTATAGTGCCCGTATTGCTACCACATCTCTGTATTTTGGTTGATCGATGGGTTCAGTGTATGTTCTTGTGTTTAAAATAATAATACTATATTCCTTTCATTTCAGTACCAGAGCGGCGGCCGCGCGCTCGGCTAATGGTGCGCTTACCCCTATCTCGGTTACGTGCCGAAGCGATTCGCGCTCTGCAGCGGCCGCGGCAATCCAGGCAACAGGCCAAACGACCCGCTACACCTCCCGCTGAACAGGTAACAACATTAGCATTATCATCATCATCGTTTTTATCTGTCACTTTACCTGTAGAATTATCATGATTGTGTTCACCATCATTTACCTTGAGCATAGTCATGATCATTGGCATCATCACCATTTTCATCAGTCACTCTACTTTTAGCAGCATTGTGATCTAGATTTAGTCGCTCATCGTTTTTACCGATCAGTAGAAGTCAAACTAGATACTGTTATGTCGGCGGCGAATTTCAGTTTGCTAATGCTACGGCCACACTGTCAGGCTTCGGCGAAGGTTTACGCTGTCGCGATAGGTATGGCCTGAGCGACTCCTGACTTACTTCGACGGGAACGGACAATGACGGAATACGTTTTAGACTTTGAAAGCGTTTATCACGAAGAGAGCTTGCACTGGCAGAATAAGCTAATTGCACCACTGCCATATATGAAAAATAAAGTAGTGTTGAACTGATGTGTATGTATGTATGTTTGTGTGTAGAGCGGCGACGCGACGATGGCGGGCGCAGAGCGCGCGTCGGGGCAGACGCCCATCTACTACTCGTACTTCGAGCGGCTGCCGGCCGACGCGCTCTCCGACGAGGAGCGGGACCACAAGTGAGACACACCTTTATATTGTTTAGTGAGAACGTGTGTATGCAGGGCTAAGATACTCGACTGAGGCGATCGTGCCGATATAAATTCAAGACTTCTTCTCCAAGTCGTGTACTTTCAACCAGTGTATCCTGCTGGGAAACTTGGGTAACTACAATAGCGGTCCTTCACAAGCTTCGAGTTGCTACAAGTGCGATGGAATGAAACTGGTGGAAGTCACACTGAGAGACAAAACATGTACCTACATGTAAACATGTAGGTGGCGAGACGTTCTTATTATATACATATATTCATAAAATAAGATTCTTAAGCCTACCATGAATTTTATTATTTGTTTCCTCGCTGGTTTATAGGTTCTGGAGGTTAGTTAGCAGTTCGTTAAGTGTTGAAGGTACAATGTATTTCCATGATCTCGTTCCATATACGTTATTATTATTTAGATTTCTGGAATGTGTATAGGAATTTGTGATCTGTTAAGTGTCCAGGTTCTAGCGCTCTTTTTTAATCCTAGATACTACCTGGGAGAGGCGAAGCGCCTCCGCACGGCGGCTGAGCGCGAGCAGCAGCCGCTGCCTCGCGTGATGCTCTACCTCGAGTCGGTGTTATGCTTCGTGCTCACCGGGCGCGTGCTCGAGCTCGAGCTCGACACCAAGCGCGCGTTCACCATTTACCGCGAGACCATCGAGTACATAAAGTCGATACACTCTATGCCGCAGCGGTACCGCGCCTCGCCACACTCCACATTCAGCAAGCTCGATATACTCAGGTCAGGCCACTTTTCAAATCGATCCATCCTTGATTTTGAATAATTTATTCTATAATTACATTAATTTATTTTATTTTAAGGGAAATTACAGACATTAAAAATAGTACCAGTATAATGAAAAACAGTGAATATGGTAACTTATTTACTAACTTTTGACTTCAATTGTCTTTGTTTTGTAATGACTGACTATTAAACTTTTACGGACTTTATTCCGTAATTACTATTTTTGAACTTTTACTGCCTTAACTTTTATTGACTCGCTTCCTTTGACTTTGTAATTACTTTGACGTTTAGTAACTTTTAACGTTTACTGACTTTACTCTGCACTTACTGACATTTTGACATTTATAGACTTTTTGAGTTTTACTCACTTTGCTACGTAACTACTGATTTTTGCATTTTTTTTGTAACTTTTGTGCCGTGTGTAATAATTGTGATAATAAATTTTCAGCCTGCGAGTGCAAGCCCTGCTTTACCTGCGCATGTTCAAGATGTACCACCGGGAGGTGAAGGAGTACTACAAGATAGTGCAGGAGTACCAGCAGAAGGTAATTATTGTAAACGAGTCTTTTGTAAAAAAATATTTGACTTTGTAACGTGTGAATGAAACACAAAGAAATGGTCTCACTTCCACTGTAGAAATAAAAGCATCTATGTAGAAAATTTTCACATAAGCCAAATCTAACCACACGTTACACTTTCCGTATCTTATTCTTATCATTGTCTCGGTGACGTGCACACAAAATGGTGTCCTTCGTAAAATAATCTCCTCAGTGCCTTTGGCACTCTGTGCTACTACACTGTATGTATTCGGTAGTGTCAATGTCGTCACTAAGGCGCCCACTACACGAGCAAGTTTCCCGCGCCGATATTTTCGCCCGTGCCACTAATTTTAATAGCAACTATATTGCTATCGCCGAGCCCCTCTACACACGACGATATCGCCGCATGTAAACGGGCTCAGCGATATCTCCCCGCGTAATTGGCGCCTAACGCCGTCACGTATGTGTATGTAACGTTATCGTATCGCGTTTGTTGCCAGCCGGCGTGCGCGGAATCAGTCTCCGTGTCGCCAGTCTCTCCCACGCCATCGCCCGCGTCAGTTGGCTCGGCGGGCTCGGCGTCGTCGGGGTACTGCTCGCTGGCGCACTCGGTGCCGGCGCACGCGCACCATGCGCTGCTGCAGCTCACCAAGTACTACACGTTCCTGTACGTCGCGCACGACCTCTGGGAGCAGGCCGACTGCCTGTGTCGGCTGCGAGCCAACCAAGGTAACTACACAACACTTACATGGTTATTAACTAGCTTTTCGCGGCTTCGCCGATTTTGTTTTATACACAACTGGCTCCCCTTGGAAAATTTTCCGTGATAATCTATGTCTTTCCCTTAATTTCGGGCTACCTCTCTACCAAATTTAATTGAAATCTGTTTAATACTTTAGTGGTGAAGACTTAAGAAACAAACAGACAAAGAGAAACACACTTGGACACTTTAACACGGATACAAACACTTTCAGATTTATAATAATATTATAATATATTAGTGTGAAGTATTATATGATTACATGTTCCTGCGCATAACCTCTGGATGCAGGTTGACACCTTGTGCCAGGTTCGCACCAACCAAAATAACACAGTGTATACTGGTTAGACGAGGACAGGATAACGCTGTATCCAGCAGACTACTGGACGTGCCGTGAAATGTTCCGAGTCACGAAATATTTCAGGAGTATGCTGAAGTTGCCAAAATCCATTTTCCAACTCACCGAATACATAACAGGGTTAAGGAAATATCTCACTCTATCGCACTTATACTGCCAATCCTATGGCACCTCGTTCAATTGATAAGAAAGTAAATACTCTAGCTTTATCTTATCCCACACCGCCAAGAAAGACCAGACAGTGTAATGGAATAAGAAAAGTTCCTTTACCTGTATTATTAGTAATGAACGTAACAACATTAGTCATTCTTGACTGACATTGGCATATAACGCGAATGTTCATGGGAAGAACATCCATTTAGCAACAGGTGGTCTACTCGTATGTGCTCGTTTGCGAACTCTCGTGTCGTCGCAACAAGCAATTTCTTGTGCCTGTTGCTAACAGAGTGTGCTAATTCTGTTACATCACACTCAATCGAGCTGCCAAATAATAATATTTCTTTCCATTGCAGATCTGTTCATAGCGGTGGACCGCAAATGCGGCCCGCTCACGTTATTCTCAACGTTCCGTCACCTCGTGCAGTACGTGCGACACGCTATATCGTTGCTGAAAAACGCGCCGCGCGAGTGACCCGCGCGCAAACAGCCCGCTTCCCGCGGCCTCCGCGACAAACACGCGCCGACACCGTGTCGCCTCGCGTGCACGCCACACTGAGACCCGCCCCATGTGTACGCACGCGTTTCAATTTGAGTTTTATGTCGAGTGCTGTGGATTATTCCACTATAATTCATTACACAAATACATTGTTAGATTATTTTCCACTGATTGTTCCACTATAATCTATTAATTGATTGGACTAATGGATTATAGTGGAATAAGCCAGTGCTTTTCAAATTAGACCCCCTTTTTGAAATTTCGTGACAAAATAAGTGTACATCATTCTCGTCGTTGATATACAAACTTTGTATATGAAATTGTAAAAATATATATACAATTTTGTAATTACAATTTATTCATTTAATAAGGTTCATTCTTAAGTGAAATTGCAAATCAGACAAGCTTTTTTTGGTCTTGAACCACAAATAGTAAAGAAATCATATCAGCGAAATATCGTTATCAGCGCTTATTTTTGCTGACATTTGTTTGAACGACTATTGAGAAAGGAGACAGTTTTAATTATTTTACACGACATGTTTGAGGAGTTTTGTCAATAAATTTGTCACGTTAATTGTCAAATGAAGTCACACATTTCTTGGACTTCACGAAATTACAATTTTTGCACTTTAAAGTCACACGTAATGCCTATTTTTTATACCTAACATTAAAACTTATTTTTTTAAATTAAATGGAACAGCAAATAATATATAATTTTCATGTATTCTCACATTCGACATACAACTCAATATTTTCCAAAACGACTTGTACATACATACATAAAATAGTATATAGACGTGGCAAAGTGTGGCAAAATAGACTTTATACTGCGGTGTTGAGGTTCAGTTTTGTTGATACTAATGGCGTGGAAACTGCGAAATGATTGTAATGTTCCAAAATAATAAGGCGCACATTTACCGACCAAGGCTTCGTACGGGTCACGTTACTATTTTAATAAGAGTTTATGACGATAATGTATCGATATAGGGCCGACATATATGACGATATATCGCTATAGTATACTTGTACGCAAAACCTGAAAACAGGTTGAGTATTGAGAGTAGAGTTGAGTATTGAGTATTGAGAATCTATTCTATCAGTTTTTACCATAGGATTTTTTATGATTTATAGTACAATAATTCTCGTATATCTTTTATTGTACGCGCGTCGCCCGAGCCGCGTCGCGCGCGCACCTCCCGAGTGATGGCCGCTACGAACGTTTTAGACAGGACAACAAAACCTTTTAAAACAAAAAAACTTTTGAATTATTCCTTGAAATAATTTTATTTCTTTCTAGAATGGTTTTATATATTATAAATTGGTTGACATGTTTCAGTTTTTGCGTTATTTCAATGACACGTTGTATATCGCGATAATATGCATATATAAGGCCCAAATGTAACGTTGTGTCACATCACTACAAATAGGGCGATTATAGATGCATTGATTTTCGATTTTTACGATAATTTTGAGAAGGAAAAGATCTTTAGTAACGTGCAACCGTTTTTGTAGTCATGTGTGACCATTTTTGGTAGTAACATGCAACCATTTTGATAATCACTTGATCTTTCTGTGAGTTTTGAAAATTTTACAGAAAAATGTCAATACTGTATAACGTCAATTTTATATTAACACTTTACAAGAGTTTGTACGAACAACATTTTTATGTATATTTGGTGACTTCTAAATCTATATTGTGGAACGTTTTATTTTTTGGATAGTAGTATTTGATAAGTTAAATATAACACCCTCTTGTGGCAAAACCGATTATCTGGCAACTTTCTTATAAATGAGTTTTACTAAGAGATTTATCTTTTAGAGCTCTCTCTATTGGTATAATCGATTTTCTACAACCATGAACCGATTCCGAGATATTGAGAGAAAAACTGATTATTCTTTTTCTTTCCCTGTTTCTCGTTTTTCCTATTTTCGCACGACATATATATATATATATATATATATATATATATATATATATATATCAAATTTTCTATTCGATAGCGTGGAAAAATTCGAGTTTTCTTAAAATCATAATGTCGTCACATAATAGTTTTTGCCATTAAAGGGAAGGTAAATAATGCCTATTTTGGTGTATTTTGAGACTTATTTATGGGTGACAAAGGACATGTCAGTTATTCAGCCTGAATCCACGTGTAGCGATGATCACAAAACTGAACACTGTCTTCGCATTTCGTTCTTTTCCCAAGATTTTGACCAAAAAATGTACAGTGTTGTCAGGCCTTTAGCCAAGAGATTACTGTTCTTGGGGCTCTCACTGGTTTTTCAGTGTCAAAAAATCGGTCAAGTGCGTTTCGTACATGAACTAAAGCTCCGAAGGTATAATATTATAGGGATCGGTTTCGAATAATTAAACCAAATTGGAGAACCACTGAATTTGAATGTGCTGAATTTCTATACAAACGATTAAGATTAAAATAATTGAGGACTATATCTCGCTTCAGTAAATCATTCAGTAATTCCAAAATTATGAAGGTTTTCTATAAACCTAAAAAATCATCTTTCGTTACTCCTGCTTCTACTATTTTTTTACTCTTTTCTAATACTCTACTAATTTTCTACTACTATAATACTTTCTACTTTCTACTACCACAGCTGAAGTACCTAAATCATCTATTTTTCATACTGCGTAAGTTTCAATATCAGGATATTTATTTAGTATCGTAACCATTTTCTGTGAAGTTATCAAATTGAAAGTTTTTTTTTAAAGTTCCAAATGGCTAAAACTATTAATTTACTTTTTTATATGTTGAGTTATAATGGAATTACAATATAATGTTAGGGTTCGTTAAGTCCTTCAACTTTTATTTACAAAGCAGATTTTTTCATCAAATTTTGATCAAAGCCACATACTTCGATTTTGCGAAAATATTCTCTATGTCCGATACGCTCTTGACCCGTTTCTGTGAGGTTTATTTTCGCACAATTTTGGGGGGGGGGGGGTGAATCTAATGTCCTCCCCCTTTGGCTAAGGGCCTGAGTGAAGAGGGCGTGTAAATATGGCGGCGTTGCTTGGCAACGGTCGGCGGTCCGCGGCGCCGGGCGGCCACTACATGTAAGTGATAGACTAATCATATCCATTAAGTGTTTTTCGTTGTAGTATCTTCCCTATCAAATGTGTTACTGTCGGGAACATTATATACGAATTGTTCGTCTCTAGGTGTAACGGGAGTTATACGACAAAATGATCGCGCGTGGGCCAAGGATATTGTTAATATCTCACTATGTATGGGATCACTTGTAGATTTTTCGCAATATTTTTTCTGAATTTTCATTCGCGTATACATTCGCTTCTTTGCGTGTGTGAATGATTGGAAGTTAAATTTATTCGTAATTTAAGCCAATTTTAATATTATTTTCTTATTTCGATTATGTGTCTGTGAATGACGTCTATGAAATTCAAGATCGCAATTATGACAGCACAGGTATCGTGGCGTCCACTGGAGTGCATACTGGTGAACAATATAGATAACAAGTATTTGACCGATTGAGCATTTGCACCAGTACAAACTTTTTTGCATTTCATAAACTGTTGCGGTGACTTCAACATTGCACTAACTGAATTAACAAATTTCTTATACACCGTTGTATTTGCGGTTGACGCAACCTAGCCGCTTGTTGAATAAGTTGATAATGAACTACAAAGGAGTTTGTACTTGGAGCGTTCGATTAAGCCAATTATAGGTGAAGTTCCTATATACAATGAATAGTTACAGAACAATGATTGAGCAAAACCCTGTTTTATTTACGTATATTTTTTGTATAATGAATCATATTTTGGTATACATATCAAGTAGGACAGTCGTGTCGGCGACGTGTCGGTCGCGCGACGGACGGGAATCAATCGGAAGCAATCCCGTGTTGGATATTATTTACACTATTTGTGAGTAAATTGTAACATGTTTTTCGACAATAACTCTTTTACAACAGCTAGGTTCCTCGAACTAACGTGCGGTGTAATTACGACCAGTCGAACGATCACGTGATCATTTATCGCCATACTCATAGACGCTATTTAAATTTAACTATTGCTTAAAATCTATTGTGCCCTTCTAACAATTAGAACTTCAAATAGGTTAGAATGTGACAATGGATGTTATGGAATGATTAAATGTAAACAGTGTTTGAATAAGGGAGATAATAAACAAATTTAATTGAACAAATCGATCGGATGTTTGATTTATCAAATAAAAAGTGCAAATATATATTTATTCCAAACTTTTTAAAGAGTACAATTTGAACGCTGACGTCAGTACGGGTCGTTCGTAAAGTTGATTTAACAACTCGCCGAAACACCAATATTTGTATTTCTCTCGGTTGTTTATCTTTACGTTGTGAGTGTACATATATTATATTAATATAATATATACATTTTGTAATGAATATACATGTTAGTGCCAGAGTTTTGTATGAGCGACTACAAGTAGGCGTAGGTAGAGGCAGGCGCGAGACGGCCGCGGACGTACTCGGCCGCACGCCGCCACGTAGATAGGAGCGACAAGAGATGCCTTGTACATAGTGTAATCTAAGAAATGTGTAGTTTTCATTGTTTTAATTTATATGTAAACTATATTTAAAATTAAGTGGTCGAGGGGATATAATAATGTTGGAATGAGGCGCTTGTAGGCGCCGAATGGGTCGGGCGCTCTTACGGAATCCTGTTTATAAGACAATTTGTATATTTTTAAAGGTGAATATTGTAAATGTTTGTAGAGGAGCTTGCAGCGTTCAGTCGTTAGTGTTAGGTGTGGGAGCTAGGTGAGGCGAGCTCACCGGCCGCACTACGCTAGTCACCTGCTGCGGCGAGCCCGTACAATCAAACCACTTATTTATTGCGTTGCGACCACTCTCTCCGCCATCTTTCGCCTTATAATTTGCATAATATTTATATAAATATTTTTCTTTCCCATTTACCGTAGCCCTTAGACGATTGGTACTTACTTTCCGCACAAATGTTTAATTTATATTTCTTAGATCGTTATTTATTGAATGAAAAATATTCTATGGTTTAATTTTATTGCATACGAAGCGAAGTTTACTTAATAATGAACATGTGGTTTGCGAGGTGCGCGCGCACCCTGCTTAATCCGAATACCATTACTTTTGTGTTATCGCTTTTTTCAAATGTTTTTCTTGGAATTTGTTGTCAGTAAATTAGTATTATTTTAAGTTGTACAAAAACTATTACAAACGTATCTCGTTCGGAAACTCGCATCTTTGTACTTCGTTTTTGTTATTGTTCTTAGTTTCTAAATTTATGTTATTGAGCTATTTTTTTTTATTTTGTTTTACGTTGCATATTTAATATTTAAGCTCCTAATTTGCTTCGTGTATTTATTTTGAAGGTACGATTATCCAAAATCTTCATAGTTGATATAATAATAAATTATCTGAATGATCATAACGACATCACACCCGCATATTTGTGCGAACATGTTACAGGCCGCACATTATATATAATATCTCATCTTGAAAAATGTTTTCGTGTCTATGACACGGAAAATCTTCTTTCGCACAATTGTTGTATGGCCTATTATTATAATTCTTTTTTGTATAAAATTATTTTAAATTATCATTGATAAAATTAAACCCTAAAATTGAAACCAAATTTTATTGACAATTCTATAAAAAATAAGATAATGGTGAAGTGTGAGCGCTGGTGAGCGCTGATGAGCGCTGGTCGGGGAAGCGTAAGCGTTTGTTTTAGAAAATTGTAAAATACTGTTTTCTTTTTATAGTAGTATGTATAATTTGTTTTTCTTTTTTATATCGCGTTAAGAATATGTATAAATTTGTTTTCCCTTAATTTTATTATTTGTGTAACTATACCTTATGTTATTGATAAACGACAATAGAATACATTAATTTTTATGTATGACCTTTTTTGTTTGTTTTTTTCCTCTTACCTTTTTCGTTTGCTTGTTGTCGCACGAGGCAGGTGTGTCGCCGATTCAATGACACCATTAGTCAATTTAGCAAACTTGTCCGCGAGGGAGTCGGTCGTTGAGATTTGGGCTAAATTTAAACATAAGTACCTCATAGAACAGTGAGATATTATTAGGATGGTGTTTATACAAATGCTTTAATTAAGTGATAGCGATAATTGAATTGCCTTCGTCAATTTTTGCCACTAGTAACACCACGTCACACCAATACAAGTGTCAAATCTGTGCAGTGGGAGCTTGACGCCATATTACGGTCCCACGATTATTGTATCATTTGTAGAACAGTATTAAAGAATAGCTATCTACTTACTGATTTTATTATCTAACGAGGACACTTCTAAATTTTTCTCAATTGTGTTATATTCATCAATTATCTTAAAAAAGGATATGAATTTGTGGGACCGGCCCTAAGGTACTTGTCCCATTGTTAACGAAAAAAAAAAGATTCATAAATAAAGGACGATCGATAAGTGTCCCAAAAATCGACATCTACACAGTTGAGTTATACCTTAAATGAAAGTTATTACTTAGATATTTTACTGTTACGGCAGTAATGTCAAACTATAAATAAAAACTGCTAGTGTTATCTTTTATTTGTTAAAATCTCTAGTGCCCGATCGAAGGTTCGGTTTCGGCCAAAAACCCTACTTCCGGTTGCGGTTTCAGCCAAAAATCCTACTTTTGGCTGAAGTTTCGGTTTCGGCCATAACTTCGGCCCGGCCGAAACTGCAGTCGTTCGTGACTTCTCAGCTTGCTTTATAACGCTTGGAAATACTCAGAATGGCCCGGTAACTCCGCGCACGCGGATGTCCGTCATGATATATATGAAGTTCGCTGCCGAACGCCGATGTGTACACATCGTTTCTCTTATTCAACTCCGACCAACTAAACTGATCATTAAAAACGGATCAATTGTTTTTCTTTCCCAACGGTACAACTATTTGATTGGTCGGATAGTAAATAATTTAATTTCAAAATTAATTCCCGGAGACAAGTAATAATCCAGGTTTTGGAACCTTCCATGACAAAGCTATTCAAGTATTTGAGTGTTAATAGATAAACTAATGAATAAAAACGATTTTTTAGCATTCAAAATCTTTCCAAATAGCCTATTTTAGGATTGTAGTAAGCAAATACAGCCCATAAGAAAGGTTTCGGTCGGACATTAAAAATCTCTATATTTTTTAGCTTCAGCCGTTACATTTCTTTATAATAACAATTTGTATTTGTTGATCACAACAAATACATTTTCACTAATTTTGTTTGTTGGCGCTTGAGACGACCATCCATACATTTTTTTTTTCGTCCTTTGGCCCTTCTTTGTCGTCTCACGATTCAATAACCAGATTCTGTCCAGCATTCGCTAAACTTCTCGTTTGCTCTTCCCTATGCGACAGACAAGAATCTCGTACTAAAGACTCGTTCCTCCTACTTGTTGACACTCCAACACGTCATTCGTCTACGGTGGGACAGGTATCTAATCTGCACGCAACAAACGCGTCATTCAACAATGCCTTATAGCAAGTGTCTTGTTATAGCCGCCGTTTATAGAGTTACCGAAGAGGATATTGTGAATTTAGTTCTGTTTAAAATATTCCTATTTGACGTAAGGTGTCGTTTGTAGTCCTCAAAGCGGATCGGTCTCGTATAATTGTTCAATTTACAGTCAAATTTTGCTCATACAATTCAGGTGCTACATACGAACCGTTACCCGTGGTGCAACTGCTATGTCCAAATAGTTGAACCATAGGGATTCCTTTTCCCGGTGGAACAACTTTCCAGTTGTACTATGGGGAAGTGCATATGTAATGCCCATTAGTGCAATTATTTGCATAATTATAGCTTAGTTGAAAGGTTTAGTTTGTCACAAAACTTCCTTTTCGCAAAATGTCCCGTCGCATAATGCGCCGTTAGCAAAAGATTTGCTATTTCTTTGTAACAATTTCCATTTTTCTGGTTCATATATACATTTATGTACACGTTTATGTATTCATAACTATACATTATGTATACAGTATACATTATTATACATTTATGTATATATGAACCAGGAAAACGGAAATTCTTACGAACGGAAAGCATATCTTTTGTGAATAGCACGTTAGAACGGGACATTTTGCGAATGAGACGTTTTTTAAGCGTGACATTTTGATAATCCCCCGTTTTGCAACAAAGGTTTTTGACAAACTAAACCTTTCCATCTTTTAGAGGTGGTGTAGTTCCTCAACGCTGGTGGTAGCGGCTTTGTTCTCCCTTAGTCACCATTTACTACACCCGGGAGGAGATGGGCTGGTGCTACAGCCCGCCGACACCGCAAGACAACACTTATCTGGCGCCAGGGATTCGGTATCTAGATGCTGCCGGTATTTTGAACAATGACCTCTTGTAAAAATAATTAATAAAGTTTATCTGTGGATGCAAGGCTGTCTTAGACTAAAGTAGGGTTTATATGGTTTGAATTATTATATCGGCAGGGTCCATTTAGCGTTTGGTCCAAATCGCAGTTTATCCAGACGCAGTAAGTCCAATATGATAGACTGTGATGGCATATAATGGCATGTGAGGCGAAAAACAATTAAGTTTTCGTTTTAAGAATATAATAAAACGTTTATTTATTGCGTTTTTTTTTCAAATATAATCTGTACTTTTAAAAAAATTTCATGACCTACTGCGTCTGGGCGAACAGCCATTTGGAACAAACGCTAAGTGTACCTACTGCTAATAATTCTATAGTTTGCAGAGGTATCGCAACCACACAAGCGAAGTCTAAGCTAAGAAATGTCTTGAATGTTTTTTGCATGAATAAACGACGACCACTGCTATTTAATAGAGCTGCCATGTTGTTTTTAACACACCGCCCGACACAGTACTAAATTCACAATCGAACAGCATCGTAACGCAATTTATATCAATTATAATATATACTACGTGTTATACATAATTGTACGTCAACGTCGTCAGTGTATTGTAGTCGTTGTTAGTTCATGGGATCGCTGCAAGCTCGCGCGGGCTGGCTGCGTACGCGCAACCGGCTTACATCGCAACGCGCTTTGTATACGATATAAATAGTTGGTATATCTGTTTAGGCAACAATTTTTCATACCTCAAGGGACGCAATGAATAGCTTGAATTTTGTTTCTACACAGAAGTAAAGACTTTTACAAAAGTAACGCCCGAGTGTTGTTCGTTTCAATATGGCTTCCATAATACTTGATGCATTATGGAATGGCAGGGGTTAGACTAGTCGTATACTCTTTGATGTCTTTTTGATTGTTTTTGAAACTTTTTGATGTTTCCGACTATATCCATATAATTGCTACGCTAGATGCGACAGTGCTCAATGTACAATGTACAGTGCTCTCGGACATTTGCAGCCCGTAGGTCACTTGGAGTCTGCGGGCCATATGTGACAATATCATGAATAAAAATAGAAACCGCTTCCTCAGCCAGTATGATTCTAAACACTCATATGTTGATGTAACATCTAACGTATGAAATTTTATATTGAGGATGTTATCATCGCTTCCAAAAAAACCTATGATACCTATAATATGAGTATAGGGAGCGCTGATAGCTCAAAGGTATCTCGACTTACATGAGATCATGAGTTCAAACCCAATTTTAACCCATTCCACTTAAGCACGGTCTTTTCAATTATTAACTCGGCCGTGAAAAAAGAACATGTGGAAATCCACCTGACCCGCCATGATTAGTTGAAAACCTGTGCCACAATAAAATCCAAGTCTATACTTAATAGTCTTACCCCTGCAAATGATTCTCAATGGAAGAAATGTAGTACCAAAATTCAAGTTTAAAAGTTTGCAGTGTCCGAAAGATACATGTCGAACTAGGTGGCTTAGAACTTTTTATTATTTTTTTTATACAGACAACACTTACTATATAAAACACTGAATTATCTCGTGTAATGGAAGATCTTTATATTCTAAAAATAAGCAAATCATATTCTAAACGAGTACCCCACATCTTACATCATAGCGAATGTGTTATATTTTTTACTATAATGAGTACCTAACGGTGTTTTTGTAAGGAAATTGGTAAATAAGCGTTTTGGTGTCCTATTGTAAGGCTGGATACAGACGGTCAGACAGTTACATGTAAATGTATTACACACATGTCTAAAGCACTCGCCGTCGATATATCCTCGCTTATTTTAATGGTGAAATCATTGCGGTAGATCAAATGATTGTCTGCATTCAGCTTAATGTCATAGTACATAAGTAGGTATCAGCTAGCGTACAATCACGCGCCAACCATTGCAACAATGGAGGGGAATTGAAATTGATTTGTGTTAGAATTAAATAAAGTTCAAAATGGAAATTTAAATTGTGCCTTAGTGATAAATCGTTTAGCCTTGTTTCGTTTGAACGTATCTTGCTTGACAAGAGACGCGGTTACGAGATATGGATGACATTATTTTTCATTAACGATTCGAAGTGTTATCTTCACATTCAGTATTTCCAAGTACTAACCGCACTGTACACTAAATGCACGTATGTAAAGAGACTTATACGATTGTTTAAACTGAGAACCCCTTCTGAGTTATAGTTGAACTAAACGCAATAATGTTTAACAATATTTCTTTTTTATTGGATGTTGTAACTGATTATTGATTATATTTACACTATATATAAAGTAGAACAGTATATGTATATGTCGTAGCAATAATTTAAGTGTGGCAATAACGTCTAGTGCATTTGCTTTCGTGTCTTTGAGTAAATTGTATCGAGCATTGTACCTTCGTCCCACTAGTCTCCAGGCGCTGTACACTGCTTCCCACATAACGTATAATAAGTTCAAATTTACAACGTTTTCCAATTATATATTTTAATATTAACGCACGTCAAAGTAATTAGTTATGTAGACAAGTCGTGTTAAGTATTTTATCGATTTACCATCGATGCTCGCGCATGTTTTCGTTTCATGCACGCGCCACGTTGTAACGCTTGGAACCGGTTTGAAAAAGGGTCAATATCGGTTTACAATAAAGTTTACGTTCGGGACGAAACGAATTTGAGAACGTTTTTTAAACCTCAATTAACCGTTTTATTTCATAACGACGAGCGTCACTGACATCGTATTGAACAAAGTAAGAATTGAATTCTAAACTGAGCTCACTGATAAATTAATTTCCAAGAAAGTCGACAAACTGGCAATAATCGGTTTTACACGAGTGGAACCGAAATAAAATATTTATGTAACTTAAGTGGGAATCGTTTTAGCCGGTTTCTAAGCTTTGCCACGTTGTAGTTCTGAACCATTTAAGAACTTTAGTTAACGAGGCGAGTGCTCGGACATGCGTGACACAAAAACATGTAACCTCCCTCGACTAGACTATCTTATACTATCTACTTCTATTCCCTTGTTTCCTTCTATTCTCCGCTTTTACAACAACTTATTAGGGCAAGAACCCACTGCGGATAAACGCATGTCTTCTCTCCGCGTGAATGACACTGTAAAAGTGCGTAATGCGTGCATCCATATACATATTTGACATACGTGCATTTTAGGCGGTAAAATCGTGTACGTCCGCAGTGCGTTCTCAGTCTTCATTACTTATTTTCCAAAGCTATCATTCAGTTCACTGCACCTATACGTCAGATAGAATCCCTTTATTAGCGTAAGTTAAAGTGCCAAGAGTCGCGAATTCTTCTCTCCTAAGTGCAATTCCTTCTCAATTACTGTACCTTTACGATATGTATCTATATATATATATATATATATATATGTGTATTATAAAATGTTTTTATCTTCTTCCCATGACGCTCGTCATGGCAACACCAACGCCTGTGTCATCTCGCTTAGCCAAAGTATTCATTACGGGATACTTTTAACTATAAGTAGATGATTTTATTTTTAAATTTTACATTATTTTTATATGAATTTAGCGAGTGTAGGCAATTTCATTTGTTTAGAGCGGCTGCATAAAGACGCGTGTAGCTCTACAAACGTTGAGAGTGTCCCGTATATCAAAGTGAGATATAGTGTATAAACGAAAATAATTGCGTACCTAATATTTAACTAATAACGACTAATGTTAATGATATTCTAAATTATGTTTTGTAGTGGATGTTTTTATTAATATAATAGATTTAATGTACGTATGCGTTCCAGTCAGTTTACGATCAAAAACGCGATCTAACGCATCGATTGTGCGTAAAAAAATTCAACAGCGAAATTGAAATCAAATCAATAATAAAAATTTGGTCAAGTAAGTCGGGTCTCCGGTGTAACACAGCTAGAGGCGCCAGTTATAATTTTGTTTTGTAGACGCGTGTACGTTTAATATTATAAGGAACAAACAAATTATAGTATAAAATTGTTTAGCGGGCGCCCGCCGGGTGTCAGCGGGCGCCCGCCGGGCGTCAGCGGGCGCCCGGCGGGCGTTAGACGAAAATATTATTTTTCTTAGATCATTATATTATTGTAATAAAATGGTAAAGTATAAAATATGTGTGTCGTCGTGTGGTCGTGTGGTCGGCGCGCGGTCCAGTTATAAATCGTTATTTTTTTACGAGCGCGGGCCGCGGCCGACCGGCCAACGCGCACACGTGTTTGTTATGTTTAAGAGGAAATATCTATTGTCTATTCCAAGGGTTGAATAACTACCACACTTTTTTATATTATAATAATTATAGAAATTATTATTGAATTTGGCGTTTTTCTTTCTTTACCCTCCCAAGATTTACTCCCGTCGGTTACACATATAAATATATATATAAATGCGCAGATATTAGTAAGGGCTCGCCGTTAAAAATGTACATGGGCGTTGTGGTGTCACAGCTGATTCTCGAGAACTACTTTATGTAATCAAGGTCTGAGATTGCACCTAAAATTACTAAGAAGACACCAAGGCAGACACCCTTATTTAAAACAGTGATACGACTAATTATCGACTAATTTTACCTGCCCATCACTTTGTTCCAGCAAAATTAAGGGATACAATAACGGGAAATGTCTATAATACAATAAACACAATAAATAAAGTTTCATACAGTTCTAGAAACTTGCAAAGAGACCTAGTTAAAAGTTACGTAATAAAATATTAAGTTTTATTTCTGCAATAGATTATTATTAACACGATATTGAGACGTAAATATGTCTTAAAAGACGTAAAAGAGACGTAAAACGTAAAAGGCGTTGTCTGTTTTAAAATTCTTTCTCGCAAATGTCTTAGAACGGTGTTCGCAAACTTATTGAGACTTGATATAAATAAAAAAAAAACAGCATACATCAACGTATATACCATCTATATTTACATATTATTTGATACATTACGTCCATATTACGTTTGATTACGAACATGCTTCTTTTTCTTCTTCTTCTTATTGGAGTGCGCTTCTATCAGACCGTCGATCTCTTTGCTGTCGTCGCCGAGACGCTTCTCGCCGCTGGAACAATTAAACGTAACAGATAAGAACATAATCTATAGCCCAGTGAGCGGGACTCGTTTTGGCGGAAACTCGAGATGGTCGAGTTTTTGTTTGATTACTGTACAAAATATATATTGTGGGTTTTGTGGTTTAATAAACTTCAAAGTGTCCCGTGTTTGTGATAATTAAATATGAGCGTGGGACTGGTTTTTCGAGATTCCAAGGAATCTTGTTCTGTCCTCAGTAAAGCCTGCGGATGTGTTTTAAATTGTTTTAACTATAGTTACGAAGAAGAACATGACATAGGCATTTGCACTATTGCCAAATATGAAAAAAAAAATCAGCGAGCGAGGGGAAGAGTTATGCTCGGAATTTCTTTGCTGTATAAAATACATAAAGGCATTCGATGAATAGCTAAAGGTGTCAACATACATGGCTCATAGAATCAGCACGCTAAAGTGACAATTGGCCAGGTGATGTTCGCCGGTGGTGGCAGGATGGGAAGAGCCTAGGATCGTGTGTGGTGGCGAGCCTCGGGAATCCAGCAGTGGAGAGACATACATTAATGATATGGTAAGTAATAATATGATATCCCACGGGCCACGTTTCGTAAAGAAAAGGAAGTCGTTCTCGGGTGTTTTAAAATTACAGACGCCATTTTGAATATATTTCTATGAATTTCATATGATAATTATAAAACTCGCGTAATCAAGATTGTAGTCTCTTTTGTCGATAGTTCAGTAATTTAGGAGCTGTAGATGTATTATATAGGCTTTTCTCAGCACCCCCTGATACTTTATTAGAAGATATCAGAGAAAGTCAGTATCAGCTAGATTTAATTGGCAGATAATTTATCTGTCAGATTATTAACAGTTACTTTATTAGGAGATGATGAGAAAAGCATTACAAAACCTGCAGATACTTTATCAGAAGGTGGTGAGGAATACCCTTAGTCGGATAAATATGCGCCTAAAATGGCGGCGCTATTTGTAAATGTGACACATTCTAAATTAGATCTAAATATGTTTAGCTATTTATAATAATTATGTATATTAATCGTCATCTGATAGTGTCCAGATAGTATTCGAGGGTGTAAGACAGGTCCCGTTTGGACTTCAAATAATGCCATTAAACTAACACCTGGGTTTTTCAATTTTTATTTAAAGGCTACATATATTCCACGAGTAAATACGTTCAACTGTAATTAACAGTTGTATTATTATTACAGAGGCAGCAGAAGCGGTTGAAGTTTCACCGAGTCTGATAATAAATTTTCTTACAATAACTACCCAACTGGTCTGATGGAAATGAAACCTTACCTTTTAACGGAGACGAGTTGTTTTGGCTTGGACCCAGTCAAGACTTGTCCCCACTCGAGGTCGCTGCCTTTGATTCGGTACTGAGCGAGATCCTCCCCCATTAGACGAGACAACTCTTTGCGTTGTTTCCGTTCCAACTCCTGCATAGAACAGTGAGAACTTTATAATATGTCTCTTACTAATTATTTAAAAAAAAAAAACAGATTGACGGACGTCTTTTATTTTCTTTGTTTTACTTAATTTCATGCAAAAAACTTCGTAACTAAATGTTAACCCGACACATAAGCTTGAACTGTTCTGTTTCATTAAAATCCGTTGAGTGGTGTCTGCGTGATGCGCATTCAGACAAACAGACAAAAATTCCAAAAAATGTTGTTATGGACTCTGTATCATTCACAGCTGTTTCATTCACATGATTTTTTACAAAAAAAAATATTTACTGTACAGACATGGCTTTGTTAAGATTTAATTACATTAAAACAATATGTATAGAGGATTAAACGTTTGCTTGAACGTCTTTTTTTTTATGCCGTTCGTTCCTGCAGAGTAACCTTAGCATCCTTGCTCACTATACTCTATTCACATTAATGACAACGGTAATTGATCAATCGAGAAAAACTCCCTTCTTGTAACTGGTCAATCGAGAAACGCTCCCCTCTTGTAATTGGTCAATATATGAAGCCACGTGACTAATAGGGATTATATCTCTTTTTTCTTAACTTCAACATTGTATTAGAGTTCCCACCAGTGACTTTTTTGAAAACATTTATGATTTTTTACAATAAATCGTATTAGTTAAAAAATCTAATACGATAATGAAATCAAAAAGACAGTTTGCATATTAGATCGTTACATTGTTGATAAGTGACTGTATTATTTCTGAATAAATAAATAAATAAGAACTATATATGTTCGTAATTACAAAAGAGTTAATCGTATTCGTGACTTGGACGTGTTTACCTTTCTATATACAATTCGAAAAAGCGGCCTAGATGCGCGCTATGCAGTATACTACTATTATATATTCTAAATAGGCTAGTATATCCTTATTATACTGTCAGTGCGAACACTGATGATTATTTAGAATTATAAGGAATATAGTTGAATATGAGTGAAGTGATGGTGAGTATGCATTATATATTACGTTTGGAGTAGCCCCTTAGAACGGTGCAGATTTTATTACACCCGATGATTTGAGATCGATCGATATACATCGCAATATTTTACAAAATAATTATGTTTATGTCAATAATTTTAAACTTAAAGATATTAATTTTAAGTCAATTAACAAATCAATAAATTGCTTCCCATAGTCGAATTACAATAATTATGTAAACTGTGTACCAATTAAATTCCTTATAATCCTGTATCCATCGAGCTACCACCTCAACGGAGCGCTTAATGAAATTTGCAGTAGAGGTGTAGGAAATATCAAAATAAAACCTACTCAAACCGGCAAATCATTTATTTCTAAACTTCCACACTAGTACAATAAACAAAACACAGGCAAATACCTTAGCGGCCTTTCCTAATTCTTGCTGAAGACTTTGTTTCACCGGACCATCAGTATCGATATCTTCTGACACCTGATCAATGCCAATTTCTTTAGCAACGGTGTCTTCTAGCACACAATTGATGACACCACTAATTTTTTTGGTGGCCTCATAGAATTTGGCCAAAATCTGTGATCCGGGGAGACCGAGTTCATTTGCAATGTCATCAACGTCTTTCATTTGAAAGCCCATTGCTATGAATATCACCTGTAATGGTAATAATAAAATCAATTTGTTTATTTGTAGATCATGCGTAGACGCATAAGATGCATATTACAATATTGCCCTCCACAGGAAAAAAGGCACAAGTGCATTTTGATGACATGCGAGAATAATGCAAAAATAATTGTTAAAATATTTGTTATTTTGATATCAAGCTTGAAACTTGGAATTTAGGATAAAACATAAATAAATAATAATTTTTAATCTTTCTGTTTATTTCTAATTTCCGAATATACTGTTATATATTTATTTATTTACTCTTGAAGCACTATATTGTACAGAGGCGGATTTAATGACTTAAGGCATTCTCTACCAGTCGACCTTTGGTTAAATGTGGTACCGTTGGTCAAGTTGGTTAAATGTGAAAAATTTAAGCGGGTGCAGAAGACCTCAAATAGTAAAGCTTAATGCATCTCTATAACACTATTCACTACATATAATATATGTTGTTTTCTTCATAGGAAGGCAGAAATCAGAATACGTTTTTTTTGTCATATTCCATCTCTAAATTGCAACATGCAATAAAATAATGCAAACGATACATTTGTATTATCTCTAGAGAAATAAATAAACAATTTTTTAAGTAATTTTTAACAAATTCTATTTTACAGATTTATTAGATTACAATTATGATAGTGGTTTTATGCTTTATGTTTGTAAATATTGTAATAAATAAAAATTAAAAATTAAGCCAATAATTACTGGCTAACAGTTCAGGTAATTTTGGATGAATAGGGAATGCGACGAATTATTGCAGAAGACAAGATATGAAATTGACTAGTTACGGAAGAGGCCGTATTAATTAAAATAATGTCTAGGGAAAGAAACGCAATCACTAAAAATTCACCGCAAAGATCCATTGATGGATTGTTATGCACTTCTATATCCACTTTACACCTGCGTTGGGACTGACTATACGAAATGATTTTTTTAAGAACTTGGACACTTATTAATTTTTTTAATAAGTGTCCATAACTGCGTTATATAAGTAAAGTGGGTGATATACTAACTTTATTGAACTATATTACACCAGTTCATCGGAACACTTCAACTTATCTGGCCGCTTATAAAATAATATGTTGTCCTGTGTGTAATAATGACATACGAATAAACAACGAAAGTTCTAACAAAAGAACTAAACATCAAATTAAATGCGACGCTTTCATTCAGACCAGTCAAACGGAACTAAGCGGAGACATATGTCTACGTTAGTTGGGTACTTCTTAGAGCAAATAAAATGAAACTAATTTGCAGCAGACTTTATTTATTTTTGAATGGTGTATCACTATCTTAACAATAGATACTTTCGAGTCCTTGAAAATCCATTTCGTAAAGTCGGTCTCAATGCAGGATTAAAGTGGATATAAAAAATCAAATCAATGGATTTTAGTGGACAGAGGGAGGGTAGGACACAGTTAATCATGGTTTCATAACCATAGCGTGTGTGTACCTGTTGAACTGCATCCAGTTTGAAGGAAGCGCGTGTGTGGAATACGATGTTTGCAATAGGTGTGAGCAAATCTGTGATGAGTCGATAGTCCGCCTGCTGCCTGCAATATGCCTCCAACCGAGACAGGTCGTGACCTGACACATGCTGCTCTATCACAGGTTTTGTTAGCGCTGGAAACAAGTAAAGCAATGAGGAGCAGAAATGCTGAAAGGGACAAAAAATCGATGGCAGCAAAGTTAAAGTTCGGTTAGGTATAGGTTCTTTGGCGAGAATCTGCTTTGTTGGCATAACATGGTTATGTATCCTCATTACTAAGATACGGCGTATTTTTATGGGGAAATTCTGTCTACGCAGATAGAGTATTTAAAGCGCAGAACGATCTTATATATACAGCTGTCAGAATGCAGACTCGTTGTATATTTTTAATTTGAAGAGCGAGCAAAGAAGTTGCTTGGCCGAAATTTTTCATCATTGTATAGAGTTCAGAATCTTGAGTTTTAATATAAAAAAGGCCATATCAAGAATAATCATGTTCAAATTTTGAAAATATCCGGCGATCCCAAAAAGAAAAAAAAAACACGATCAGTACAAATCTATCTTGGCCGTGCCAACATTCCTGTCATGGCCGCCACACACGACCAGTTAAAACTCAGTTCTGACTGAACAGTTTGAACTGACAGTTCTAACTGACGTTCCTATTATGAAAAGCTAACGGTTTTCATCCTAAATACGGTCAATTTTAACTGTCAGCTTAAACTGTTCTGTAAAAACTGACAGTTTTGACTGATCGTGTGTGGCGGCGTGCGGGTTCTCATGCACTTACCGGGTCTGTCAATTTTGACGGCATCGGTCAGGAGGGTAGTAAGTGCTAGGGAAGCGCGTAGATGTCTAAAAGCTCTCCCCAGCAGTCTAGTCAGTCGTTTGCGAAAGTCCGCGCTGTAGGCAGCTAACCAAGTATTTTCGCTTAAACACCGGAGCATTATGCACGAATGCTCTCCGGTCAGTTCGTTGGCTTTTTGACTGGAATTAATAATTATTTATTTATATATAAGCGAAAAAACAATACACGGCAATTTGGTTTGCTGGCACAAGGGACAGATGCACAAAAGGAAAAAAGTACACTCATAAAGAAAATCATTTTTCAGTTAGGTTTAGGTTACGTTATTTTTAAATCATGAATAATGTGCCTAATTCCGAGGGCATCAATGACAGCACTAAAATTAACTTGATTTGCTGAATTAATTTAACTATTAATCAAGCTAAAAAAAAATTAATCTCTGTTTAACTTCAAAATATTCCAATTGACGGGAAAGTGACAGAACATTTTGAAGTTAAAATGCGAAATACGATGATAATTGATTACCTTAAGACCATTCTAAGACCATGGAAATCCATCCTTAAATTATCTTAATACCTATTAGACCTTAATACCTTTAACTGTAAATAGATATCCTAAATTACTTACACATAAAATAAGCAAGTGGTTAAGAATAAAAAGTTAATTGTAAATAAGCTAGTGGTGAAAAATAAAAAGTTAATACTTAAATAAGCTGGTGGTGAAAAAATTTTAAATAAAAAGTTAATTGTAAATAAGCTAGTGGTGAAAAATAAAAAGTTAATACTTTAAATAAGCTGGTGGTGAAAAAAATTTAAATAAAAAGTTAATTGTAAATAAGCTAGTGGTGAAAAATAAAAAAATGTAAAATGAGCAGGAACAAAGCAAAGAGAAAAATATCTAAATATAAATTGATTAGAAATCAATTTTTAATATCAATTGTTATGATATTTTGATAAATTATAAGTTACTGATAAGAGTAACAGGTTAACACGTAATAATGTGTCTTTATTAAATATAAGTTAAATACAATGTGCCACTGATATATAACGCAAAACTAGAAACACGTCACTTAATTAAAAACAAATAAAACCGTTCTAACGAAAAATAAAATGATTTTAGGGAATAAATTATGAGTTACTGACTTGTAATGTTTTTATTTTTATTTATTTAGTACCACAAAATACGTGTTAGGGGCCGTTCAAGTATTACGTAAGCAGAATTATAGTCATTTTTAACCCCCCCCCCCCCCCGTGTCAGTGAAAGTAAGCAAAGCTCTTACCTCCCCCGATGCTTACGTAAGCATTGGTATAATTTTTACAAAATCTGTTCAAGTTTCTTATTTAATCAGAATTTACACATTTTGCCCGAAAAATACGAAAGTAAATAAATAAATATTGCTGACGTAATCGCCATTCAGACCCCCCCGTCACCTATGTCATCAAAAATAAGCAAAGCAAAGATAAATGGTGCTTACGTAATACTTGAACGGCCCTCTACAGTGCAATCAACGAGACATGAGTTTTGCATCTGCGTGAGTGGATGGCGAATTGTCCAATCCGGATTGTCGAAATATTTCGCACTGTACATTATCGGTGTGCACTCACACAAACGCAAAGGTTTTGTTGATTTCATTATACAAGGTTATGCCATTAAATTAAAATGCCATTTAACCCTTTCGGGTTTGTATTGACATTTTGAGTTATTCGCCATTGTATTTTATGGAAAGATATACAACTAACACTACAAATATAATGACAAAGAATTGTTCTATCTAAAACGTTTTTAGCGCTCATTCCTCAGTACAGGGCAAATGACCGGGCGCGGCGGGGGCGACGCGCGTAGAATGCAACTGAGCCTAGAGAAAAGGATATACTAGAAATGAATAATAAGTTATGAACAAAATCTATTTCCAGATTTTGCGTTATTTCAGTGGCACGTTGAGGACATACATATCCAGATAGGCGAATTGATAGATTTAGAAATTAGCTTCCAAATAGACGAGACCAAGAAAAAATGCTAGTATTGTAATGTTGCAACTTACCTTAAGTAAACTGGCACGTATTTCTGAGACTTCCAAAATTTGATCAAATCCTCTGTGAGTCCAAAACTAGTTCCCAGATAGTCTAAATTCTCCGCTCTTACTTCCGTTAAACGTTTCAGAAGCGTCGGTGGTTTAGACCTGAAAATATACCACATCATTTGTAGGGGAAGAATGCATGCTGCATTCTCACAGCCGCTGGGTGCACTCTATTTGCTACTCGCAGAAGACTACCCTGAAATTCCTACTTTATCGCATTTCTTCAATGTACGTGTTACGATAGTGAGTGAGATATGCTAGAACCCATTTCCATCCCATCCTATCCCTCACTATTTACTATAATAATTATATATAAAAAAATAATTAACGTAACATATATATATATTATATATATATATACATATTATATAATTAAATCTTAACAGAGCTGCAATATTTTTTGAAAAAGTTCCTGTAATATGAAGTATGAATGATATAGAGCCTAAACCACCAATTTTTGGATTTTTTTATCGGTCTGTCAGAGCGCATCACGCAAAATCTACTGGACGGACACTAATGAAATTGCGGGCGTAGTTACAGCTTATGTGCAGAGTTAACATTTAGGGTATATTTTATTCAGATCGAGTTCCCACGGGAATCACAACTTCAGGCGAGTCCCAGGCGCCGCTAGTAAAAAGATAACAATACAATGACAATTTATTGCGATGTATTTATTACCTGGGCACTATGGTCTCTGTTTGCAGAGTGTCCGTCCGTCCGTTTGTTTGTTCGCGCTCATCGTCGGAATGTTGCTCGTCGAGGCACGGTATGTCCCCGGAGTAGTAAGTAGCTAACTGTTGAAGCGCACGCTTGCCGTAACCCATCTGTGATGTAATAATAATTAGTTATAATTTGCGAAATAATAATAATAATCCGCCTGCTTTGATATAAAAAAAATAAACAGTGTAAAATAATAATAAGTGTCGTAAAATCTGAAACAGGTCAACTAATCTATACATATTTACTTTAGTTATTTTACGTGGCGTTAAATAATTAAGGTCAACAAACCATACGTGTTGAGACCCGTTTCAATCTATACAAATAATAAAATCGTAGCAGAGCAGTCTCAGCAGTCTTATGGCATACATATTTTTCGAAAAAAGTACATAATTCCAGTATAAAGTAAAGGGTGTCTCAGAAATATTTTCGTTTTTAAACTGTAAAAATTAAAACTAAATGTTTGTATAATTAATACATATTTATTACAATTTTAAAGCGCGATAAGTAAATTTTCATTTATGAAAAACAATCGCATTAAAATGAGCACCGTTCGCTTGTACACGCTCATTTAATGCGGAGCTAAAATTATCAATCACTCGGCGCAGCATGGCACGAGGAATGGCATTGATTTCGTCTGTTATTCTTTGCTTCAACTGACCTAAATTTCGTGGCAATGGGTTGAAAACTCAGCTCTTCAGATAGCCCCATAAGAAAAAACCTGCAGGAGTTAGATCTGGACTCCTCGCTGGCCAGTTAATGTCTCCTCTGCGACTAATGACTCTTCTAGGGAACAATTCATGCAGTGCTTCCAATGAGTCGTTTGTAACGCAACATGATTTTTATCGATACTTCGACCGACTAATAATTGTGGAAAATAATCTGATGGAAGAAAACTATCTTCCATCGGATTCCTTTCCACAATTATTAGTGGGACGATTTCCAGCTACACGTCCACTTTCCATTAGGTGAAATATCTTCTAGCCAGCTACATTCTACCTATAAAAAAATAATTGCGAAGATGAATTGCCACAAATATTAAGATAATCACATACCCTCTGATATGACGGATGTGTCGCTATCCTCACGATCCTGGCACCGGATAGCTTGGGGAAGTCCCTGTCCCCGAACTGCTCGCTAATGTTCCAGGGGATGAGGTCTCCGGCCGCCTTACGGCCACGGCCTAGACTATCACGAACTGACCTGTAACAATAATATTTTTTCTTTACTGGGACGCTGTTCCCGTGGGTGTCGTAAAAGACGACTAAGGGATAACAGAGCGGTTACCACAAGCACTGAGGAACTACACCACCTCTAAACGAGTGGACTTGTCTACCCGCTTGGCCAGCGTGGCCATACAGCCTTCCTTCATGCACGGGATAATGTGCTTGAGGAGTTCATCTTCAGCAGTGGATACTGTAAAGGTTGGTTACATTGCATTGCATTACTGGGACTATTTCACAGTAATGGACTATTATAAGGACTATTTCCATTTTTCAGATACCTCACAAATAGCATGCCTTCGTTAATAGTTATCAGTATAACTAATAACTGTTTAAAAATCTAACTACATTACATTAATTGCTAAAATTATTATAAATACTAAACCCACCCAACCGACCTAACGCGTAGATTAGAAGTTTTAAAATAAATGGTAAATCCCAGCACAGACCTTGGTCTAGTTGGGTAACTATTAACACAACACAAAGGGTTTTTGGACGATTGTTATGCTCTATTTTCTTCAAGGGTGATAAGACTTTTTTTTCTTGTCTAAATATAACACAAAATATAAATAACGCACTTACTTGTCGGATATATTCCCTTCGAGACAGGTTTGTATGACACAAAGTACCTCTGGCATGGAAGTGGCGTTGGGTGGCGTCGGCGCCAGTAAGACGAACAAGCAGTGCGCGGGCGCGTCTGCTAGCAGTTGGATGTCGTTGGGACTGTTCTATAAGTGTGGATAGACAATTCGATAATTTAGGGTGGGTATACCTAAAAGCGGTGATAGCCTAGGTGTACCTATTCTAGACTAACATTCATGTTAGTCTAAGTAAGGCCTATATTAGACACGGATAATATAGCTTCCTATTTGTGAAAGAATTTTTGAAATCGGTTCAGTAGTTCCAGAGATTACCGCCAACATACAAACACATAATTTTACCTCTTTATTATATTATTATAGTATAGATAACAAGAGTTTATATAATTTAAAATAGTTCCCCATTAAAAATAGCCCAAGTTCAAGAAATTTCGTGTCAATAATGGTGTTTGAAACAAAATCAAAAATATACTAACCTTATAATGACTGGCGACGTAAATCGCGACCAATCTGTGCAAAAATGCCTCGGCAGCTTTGTGGTAACAGAATAGAGCATCTCTATTGACTCTGTAGAGGTCGCAAGCGTTGGGGGGCGGAGAACCCACCCCCACGGACGGGGGCGGGGACTCCAGGCAGAGGAGAGAGTTGAGCCAGGACTCTATTGGGTCGCCTACGCGGTAACGGATCGGCTCTTCTAGTTTTATCTAAGGGGAAAGAAGATTTTATTTTTACACAATTTTATACCGACAACTAAATACACAGTAAAAGGTACAATCAAGTTAGTTAAGATGTGCATTGCGACGCCGGAAATGTACTTCAGCATATGCAGCAGATAAATCACAGGCGCTGATTTCCAGTGGAGCTATTGAAAATGCGCGGAGAATAATAAAATTATGTAAAATAAAATGAATAACTAATGAACCAAATTAGAAATACTAGAAATAAACAATTAAAGATAAATGAAAGCCGTTAGTCTAGAAATAAAAAATGAGTGTCCACTCACCGGCGGTGGTGCATTGTGTTTAGTCTGTAACTGCGCGAACAGTTTCAGCGATAATGCCCGTCCAGTGCCTTCGTATCCCGACACAGTCGAGGAGAGTAATGCGAGGGGCGCGCGAGACGCCGCCGCTGATACGTGGGCTAAAGGGATTGCTGCCGCCTCGTCCACTAGGACTAAGTCTGCGGCGGATAGCAGGGAGTGGTCGTCCGGGGTTATGTACTGCAATAAGGGCGTTTACAAGTCAGTAGTCTATTCATAAAATGAGAAAAAATATTGATAGAAAGATGTGAAGTATATTCCATTCCAATCCAATTTGTTCAAAATGTAATCAAACATGACGGACTGAGATAAGTAAAACGGCTTTAAATTTGATTTACAAATTTGCCCTAGATTCATGATGGTTAATCAGTATTACCTGGAGTCATATCCCACAGTTCCGTTTGTATGGGATTATTATATAGTTTACACTCAATTCTGTTAAAAAATTCATCATGTAGACACACCATGAATAGTTGTATTGATAATACGCATAAAGCACTTCAAATTGAACAAAAAGTAATGTTTATAGCGTGTAAGCCAGAATATATGGTCACACAGCAATCATATATATATATATATATATATATATATATATATATATATATATATATATATATATAAGTTAGTTAATGGTCACAATAATAAGAAAATAAATAACTCACTTGTACAGTCTGCCTAGAATTCCTTGCAATATTGATCCTTACAATAGCTTTCTTGAAATCCGGGTTAGTGGACCTCACAATATTGTAATCTATATGTTCCTGGTACAGACACGCATCGAGACCTTTCAGTACGAACTCGAACAGAGTTATCAAGTTCTCAGGGTGCGGCGAGGTGACATATATGTTGACATAGCCTAGAGCTACTGCAGCTGACACAGCTAGGCCTAAACAGGCAGACTTGCCACGGCCTCGGGCCGCTGTGAGGCAATGGGGAGGCCTAAGAGAAAAAAACACAAAAATGTAGTCAGAAAGTAACGAGGTGCAGAATACATTATTAAGAAAATAATAGTATGTGATCTTATTTGTATTATTGGATTGATTGTTACATGAAAGTGAGTCTGTTGGTCTATGCATCCCAAGTACTGCTGGAGAGACGAAGTGGAGAGGGACCTGCGGGAGCTCCAAATGTTGGCATGAAGCTGCACAGACCGAAAAAGATGGTGTCTCTTGGTGTTAGATTCAATTCGGGTCACTGAGCAAATCGATTAAGTAAGGTCTTTTGGTACCTTTCTTAAATAAGCTCAGAGTTTGGACGTTTCAAGGATTGGACATTCTGGAAATTGGATGTGCTGAGAATTGGACATTTCGAGAACTGAACATTTTGGAAATTAGACATTATGAATTTAGACATCACAAAGTTAAATTAATTTTGGAGGAAACTTCCTTCATTAGTAATAAATAAACTTCAATTACGATGATAATACAATAATAATAATACGATTGATAACGTTTGACGATATTTACCTGGACTGTTTATCTGCTAATGTATTAATGAGAGCGACTAGAGCTGTCGCCTGGTCGTATGTGCGAGACAATGCCACCAGTGGACCGGCTGGAGGGGAGTCCGAGAGAGATGATATTAATTCTGTCAACTTTGGATTCACTTTCTGAAAAAAAAACAGCCTAGTATATTAATTGAGCGAATAGACACGAGTATTTGCAAGGTTTATTGTTGTGAAAGACTCGTACACATTCAGATTTATTTATTTCGTTGATCACAGGATGTAGGACAGGTGTGATCAATACAAAATTATGCCCGACTATATCCTGCTCAATACGAAATTAATATTCTAGTCGGATTTTTTATTCAAGGCAGGGAGACATGTATAACTGTTAAACAAAGTGAAATTTGTACGGAGATAACACTTTATTGACAGATCTACATGTCATAACCAAAACTCTAATAAAAAATCTGACTATATATTGCGATTCTTTTCTTAACTTGTGACTTCTAAGATATTTACATATATATCTTAGTCATTTTTCATGATAATTTTGATTTCACATATTAAATTTTAGTAGTTTAAATTAAATTAAAACTACTAAAATTAGTTTCATAATTTCTTTTAACTATTGCAACAATACTATTTGTACCTTACCGAACTTATTGCTTCTAAATCCCCAAAAACTGGTCCCAAAGGATAAACCTAAATAAAAAATTGCTCCAAACTCTTTGATTTGGTTGCTTTTTGATAAATTCTGCTATCTAATTTTGGATTATATGTCACTCGGTAAAGCCTTAGTATCAGTACTGTTTATATTTTAAATATTTCATAAAACGCTTGCCTACTGAAGTCTCGCTGCATAACATAGATTTATACAAAAATTCCTTATTAGGGTAAGTAGTTTTAATTAGTTCCTTACATACACTGAGTTTACTTTCATCAAACCAGTTTCTTAAGTGTTGTTCATTAGTTTTTTTTTTTTTATTTTACTGATAAATAAATCGCTGGAGTGAGGACTGGGTGTCATTTATTTCCTAAAAACCCCTCTACAGTCTGAGCAAAGTCGCACTATTAAGCAATAAAATATAGATAAAATCTCCTTTCAAATGATACGATAGCTTACTTGTTTTTACGCATTGCAAACTGAAATTCAGGACTTGGGGTTTTTTTAATGTTAAGGAAAATAGACCAATTTTACCTGTGGCACCATATCAATAGGTTCAACTTGTGCAGTTTTGGACGATATTGGCAGAACTGTGAGAGAATCGTCTAGGATCAGGCAACGAGGATTATCGGTCAGAGATAGGAGGAATCGCTCGTTGAAGCGATTCACCACTGTGTCATAGGCTTCTGTTTTAAATCTAAACAAAAGAATAATTTACATGTACATGTTTTCTTTTCTAGAATAGATTAGCGCTGGCCGCGAGTGCGGTGGCGTGAACTTGTTTCCCGTGGGAACTCCACAATGGATCTGGATAAAAAGCACCCTAAATGTGGCGGCACATTAGCTATTACTATACCATATGTCATTTAACTCGTTTTTGCGTGATGCGTGTTCAGACAGACAGACACACAATCATTTTAAAAAAATGTTTAGGGCTCTATAATATACATACATTATATTGCAATCGCTTTAATCATAAAATATTTCATGTACAGACACGGCTTTGTTATGATTTTATTATATGTTGGCACAAGAGCAGGCAGGTCACATGATGGTAAGTGGTCACCGTCGCCCATGGACTACATCTGGGGGGATTTTTTTATATAAGTTGTGAGACAAATTGTATTACAACATTACTTAGTATTTGTATGTCTTCGGGACATGTGACATGTTTTAGCCATACATGTCGCCACATTAGGATTAGCGGCCGTTGATGTGTCATGTTTCTTTTGTCTATACATATATGAATATGATCCGAAATGCGAATGCCGTATATTCAGTTCGACAGTATTTATCTTTGTTCAAAAACTTTTTATATCAATTTTTATGTAATGTTACTATTGATAAAAAGTGTCAGATACTGTTTCTATTAAAAACTAGCTGTACCGCCCGGCCGCTCGTTGCTGTGGCTGCCCAACAGATGGCGCTTACCTTGTTTTTGGGTAAAAAGCATGGTAAAAAGTAAAAGCGAATTCGAATGCAATGTTGTGTCAAAATTTCAAAGTAATCGGTGAAGAACTTTCGGATTTAAGATTTTGAACAAATGAACATTTACATTTTTATTTATATATATAGATGTCTAACAAAATTATCTATGCTTCTAATAAGAACAAGAAAGGCATATCTTCCACTTACACATTAACACTTTCGACTTGTCCAACAATATCATTAATTTTTAATTGAGATTACTTTATGTATGTAAATTTGATTGTTCTTGAAGCACAAAAAGCACTAAAATTACTAGATGTTTTCAAACTGAATATGCATTCAGTGCTCATTTTCTTATGGAAGTTATTGAATTGCACATTGTGTATCTTTCGTCTTTTTAGATCAAGGAGTGTGTAATGTCTTTACTTAATACCACACCATCAGCGTGTCTTTCCTCTGTTACTTAATACCACAACAGTTAGGGCTTCTCGCAAAGACTTCCACCACCCATGGTCTTCAGCTCATCTAATCCATCCACTACCGGCGAATTTCTTCAAGTCATGAATCCACCTGGTCGAAGGGCATCCCGCACTACGTTTTCTACTTTACTTCATAACATTTAGAAATAACCACTAAATTGGGGCTATGTTCTCCAGTCTTTTCCTCACAGACCCCCAATAAAACATTTTTATCTAAACATACTCACCGGGAGTGAACATCCATAGTGATTGAATGCAACTGTCTTAGAGAATCCATAGTTTTTAGCAGAAAAATTATGAGACCACCTCCCTCCACTGTTTCTATAGTGCGAGCCATCAGATTGGGAGTTAGAGCTTCAAAATCCTATAGCGAAATGCAGGTTTTATTAATTTCATTTTGAATGACAACGAATATTGTATGTATTCACATAAAACTCATTTAGAAAAGAGAGTTAGAAAATAATATTATAATTAATAATATTTATTATTTATATAATATTGGAAAGCATTGGAAAGTTTGTTTTCAGTTATTAAAAACCTCTGATTAAGAAAGTTTCAGGATTTAAAAACCTAGATAAAATAACTAAAATTCACAATCAATGGTATACATTTTATTCTCTTTTAAAACTTGAAAATATTGTTATGTTTTATTTGTAAATTCTGAGATTACTCTGTAATTGGCAAATTTCATTAAATGGATTGTGAAATAAAAATGAATAAAGCCAATTATAGAAAAGACGCAGCAGATGAGCTGACAGTTGGCTCGATGGGAAGTATTTACTGTCGCCCATGGACATCTGTGTTGTGTACTCCCGTTGCAAATCCTGGGATATCTGGATTTTTCTCAGTCAATTGCGGGATTAAGGGAAAAGTAAAAAAGAAGAAAATTATAAAGAATACATCGATTAAAAAAAGAGATGACCTAGAGAATGTTATGCAGTCAATTTAAATTTTTTAAACTGTTATTACTGCACATAATATCCGTAATTAGAATATTTTATTATTACTGTTTTGGTTGCTTTTTACCTGCAAAACGCACACGCCATAAGTCTGACCGAGCATAGCATAACTCTCCGAATAATATCTGCCATGTATTGTGGTCGCAACTCTGAATGCATCAAAAAGGGATTCTTCGGACACTTCCAACTTGCCCGCTGCTATTTTTTTCGCCCTTTTGCGACCATGACTAGAAATTAAAAAAAAAATTAGATCTGACAGTTCTTTATTTTTGTCACATATTCCATTACACAGTCAAAGATCATTTTTAGTTTATTTTATTATGGTTTTAGCCACAATTAAATTGTATTAATTTTCAATAACAAAGTCCCCTCAAAAACCTGTATGTTTTCATAATTATGGGATCAATTATAATAAAAAGATCTACAATAATACAAAATAAATACCTCGTTGAATACATACAATAATACATAATATGATGAAAAAAACTGAATTAATATAATGAAACCATTGGTTTCCGAGTTTACTTAATTATTTATTATGACAAATAATATTTCAAATTATGTGGTTATTGTTCTTTAGTTCATTACAGTTTGTTCAATAAATAAGATTTAATTAAAAAAGAACTTTAAAGGAGCAGCAAATCATGATCAACAAAACAACCCCTTCTATGAAGACCTGACACATAATTTTAAATTATTATTAAGAATGTCATCATTAAGCGGACAGAATGCCATTTTGTGAGATTCTTATTTCTTTATTGTAACTGGAGAACCTAAACCTAACCCACCTATAAATTTATTAGTGTAATTATTAATATTATTTAATTAAAATTATTAATGATTGTTGTAATCATTAATAATAAGTGTAATTATTGTAATTATTAATGATTTGCTGTTCATATAATTATTTCTAAATAATTTATTTAAAGATAAGTTAATAATACCTAACTATTTGACTATTTTTTGTAATGGGTTTTATACTAACTTGCTGATAGCCTCATCCTTGTTCTTATAACACCAGAGTACTGTTGGTCGCGCTTTCACTGTGGACTTCACTAACATGTCATATAGAATTGGTACCTAGAAAAAAAGAAAAACATTGTTGCTGCTTTACTTTTTAAATATGTTTAAAAAATATATATGATTTGATTATCAAGATAGTAAGGGCAAAAAACTAAAAAACTATTCCTGTGGTTCAAAACATTTCAGTTTTAATTGAAATATTTTCTCCTCAAAAAAAATAAATATACTCGATTTTTAATTCCCTAGAATTTTGACGTTTCTTCATGTTATAGTAGTCCATTGGAAATTGACAACATTCCATTTGAGAAAAAGATTATTTGAATTTTAAGTTAAACACTAATAAATATTAATGTCGAAACAATTAGTTGGGAATAAAAATTAATTGTGACAGGTATCATTCTAACTTCTGGCATGGCATGGTATGTAACTTCTGAGCAAACTGGTCAAGTGAATAGAGAAAATAAAATGTATATTGTACAGTATAAGATATATTTATGGTATTGAAGACATATTATAAAATATAAGATACAATATAATTAAATAAAAAAATAAACTAGAAAATAAACACAGGTCACCAGAACCAGAAGAAAATAAACAGAAATAATATATAGGTCACACTGAAAATTTCCAGATCTGGCGACTTACCTAAACAATATTTAAAAAGTCACTACAATATTTGAAAATGGAACTCTTTGGCTGTAGAACAAAGTTTGTTTTATCTAACAGTCATTTCTGTCTTCATTGTCGCGTCAATTTAAAAATTGCATGTCTGATGGATTTAACTCTTGAAATTTCGGTGTATGATGTTCTACAATTTTAAGTGTAATTGGACAGCTAACAGAGCCTCACTCGGCTTCAAACTGCTTTTGGCGATGGGACACTAGTATTATGAGTAGCAATAAAGTAGGCTTCATTTATTAGCTTTATTTTAAACTAGCGAACCGCCCTCACTTCGCTTTGGTTTATTAAATTTAAAACAATCGGAATAAAATACTTTCCTGCGGTAAAATGGTGCCTATATTTTAAGTTAGACCTCTAGCAATACATCGGTGAAAACTGCATACAATTTCATGCAGTAGTTTTTGCCTGATGCGTGTACAAACATACAGACAGACAGACAGACAAAATTTCTAAAAACTGTTGTTTTGGCTTCTGTTGCTCTAATAAAGACCACCCATATGTTTTTTTTCAATATTTATAATGTACAGACATCGGCCTGTTACAATTTTATTATATGTATAGATTACAACATGTAAATTATACGCAGCAATTGCAGAAATCTCCGCAAGGTAAATATGAAATAATTGTATGTTAATTGGTCCACAAACAGTATTGACATTTGTAGACGTAGAGAATTGGAATATATAAAGCAATTTTGATGCGAAAAAATGCTAGAAATGTAATCATGTGGTGTTGTCAGTAAAATAGTTTAAACGTACTTGATCGCGGCCTTTATCTCCGACAAGTAAAAACATGGTACGATGTCCCAGTTTAACGCCATTCTCTATCATCACCCTTATACGGTTATCTATCTTCTTCTTCACCATGATTTTAAACTACTTCGCTAACAAAATGATGTAAACAACGTAGGGAATATAACCTAAAAATTGATACGACACATGGAGGATGGAGGAATGTCAGTAGTGATTTGACGAATCGAATAGTTACTGTCATACTCGATTTTCATCGGTACTCGTACTCGAGGCGGTAACTCGAGTCATGGTAAAAATTACTCTCTGACGGCGAGTCGGTACTTGAGTACCGACTCGGATTTGTGGACTTAAAATTATTACAGAACTTATTTTTGCTTTCAACATTAACATTAAAAAAAACTTAGTTCTAGACCAATAAATCGTTAAAAAAAAGTATTATTGGCGTCGGCTGATGCTTGCTCGCTTGAGTAACTGTCACTGTCAAGTGTCAAATGTCGGTCTTAGTTTTGTTAAAATTGTATCCTATTTCTGAATTTCAGTATTATTTATTAGTTTATTAGTAATAATTTATTAGTATTTCCTGTATGGTTTATCTTAGTATGTGACGAGCATATACTTATAAGCGACATCGCTTGCTTTCGAGTAGAAGAGTTCGTGTCGTCAGAAAAGAAATAATGGTTTTTGTGTGCTACTACTAAAACAGTATAAAAACTACAATAATGTCTAAATCACAGTTAAATACTAAATCAAACAACTATGTAAAGGACAAGGAAGCCTTTCTGAAGGAGCTAAAGCAATTTAATGAGAGTAAAAAGTAAGTAAAGCCTCTAAGTTTAACTTATATGTATATAACCCTGCTATACCATACAGGCCAACGACTTTTAGAGATAAAAATACAATTATAAATAAATTGCAAATTTCTTTACTAACAGGACAAAGTGATAACAAAAGTTTCATAAATAATATTCATTTATGTTATGTGAAAAACATTTTCTGTTTTCAGTATCCCCTTCAAGACACCTGTTGTCAATGGCGTTGATATAGATCTGTATCACTTTTACACGTTAGTGCAACAACGAGGTGGACTAAGCAAGGTTTGTATTCTACTAAAATTCTGAATAAATTTAAATTATTTGTATGTATAAATGTGTTAAATTTTTAAATTATTGATTGGATTGCAACAGACTATAGATATGTTTTATAATTTTGTCTTAGTTATTGGTATTCAGTTTAAAGAAGATATGTTACATTATAATTTTTTTTTATTGTTTGACATGTTTTATTTGTCAATATTGTACATATATTTTAGATTCGTGACTGTATTATTATTATTATTTTAAATTTATGTGGGATTGGGTGGGATGTCCTCCACAAATCAATAAATAAACTTCTTTTTATACATTATGGTCAATAGAGTATTTAAATCCCTTTATTTATTTGTTCTAAGATTTTGCAGTTATATCCACTGTTATTTTCTCAAATATTTTACCTTTATTTCCATACCATTCCATGATATATTTATTAGTTGTTAAAATAATTGATTAATATTTTTGTATAGTTGTTCAATATTTTATGTTTTATAATGAGTGGTTGGGGTTCCCTAGTGTGATTTTGGGATTTGCAGTAAGAAAAATGAATATGGATATTCCCCTTTTCTGGGAATCATATTCTCAGGTGTCACTTTAACATTCCTGCACCAAATATAAGACTTTAAACTAAGATTAGTTCCAATTAGTTTCGAAACAGTTATACTATTGAATCAGAGTTAAGAAGTATTCACTTGCAGTACACAGATGTGGATATATTAATATCTAATTTTAAAGAAGTGTTTCTGAAAGCGCCAACCAGAATAAAGATTTTTTAAAGAAAACTTATCCTAATGTACCGCTGCCTCCAGAACGAGTAATTACTACATGGGGAACTTGGCTGGAGGCAGCATTCTATTATCTATACTAATATTATAAAGAGGTAAAGTTTGTAAGTTTGGATGTAGGAGGTAATCTTCGAAACTACTAATCCAATTTAAAAAAATCTCACCATTTGAAAGGTACATTATTCCAGATGGACAGGCTATATATTATGTGCAAAAAAATTGATGGGCATGCAACACATGCCGGGCACAGCTAGTGTAAAACATTTTGATGAAATAAAATCTGTACTTTCTTTGTTAAGAAGTCAAGAAGCTTTGTCAATAAGAAAGGCTCAAGATATTGTAAATAGTGAAAACATAAAGGACAACTTGATGTACATTTATGAAAATATCGAAATACTGAAAATAGTGCTATGCAGAAAACAAATGTATTGTTAACTGAAACATTTGAAATATTCCATGAGGTGAGGGTAGTTTTGAGTTGGACGTCATGTAACAGTGCACAAATAAAATTATAAAATGTTATGAACAGACCCAACTTGGATACTATTAGACAAATATCTGAAAATATACAATATACTATTAGATGATATATGTTACAAGTTTGCTCCCCTCGTCTCAGCAATCGTCAAAAGGTCTATTTCTTTATATAAATGAATATTAGACTAAAAGAAATTCATTCAAGCCAGAAAATATTGAATTAATCATGACTATTTATTTCAACTAAGAATCATATCATTGAATCTAATATTCTGAGTGTTAATTGCAATTGACACTGTAGGTGACATAAATATTTCAGATATAGAAACAGAATAATTGATAATAGAATGCTCAAAACAGTACAGAAAATGTATCCTTATTATGTATACTGTATACTTTTATTATATTTATATTTTCACATTTGTTAGAGTAGCACAGATTGAAAATATATTTTTGCTATGTATTTAAGTTTATTTCTTTATTGTAACAAATATTTTTTTAAGCCTATTTCAATTTTCATGATATCTTCGTAAGAACTATAAGCGTCATAATAATGTGGGTATATCAAATTTATTTATTTTTGATAATCCGATACACACAATAGTATAGACGTAGTTGCAAGTAGGTACAACATCATTAACAACCTAATTCAGAATCCTGGGGTATATCCATATTTAATATGTATATACATTTTGTCACAAGTACCAGAAATCACACTACCTAACCGGGACCACTGTTTATAATTCAAAATATAAATTAATATTTGAATGGAATACAAATATAATATTTGAATTTCTTTGCAGGTAAATCAGAATGATTCATGGGATTCAATCCTGCGACCACTGAGACTACCACATCCATGTATCAATGGTTCTACATTACTTAGGAGAATATATGGGATATATCTTGAAAAGTAAGAAATTTTATTTTCTATTAATGCAAAAGTACCTACCTATAGTACGCGCGTGAGCTCTCTGCAATCGGGGCATGAGGAGAGGCGCGAGAACACTTCCCCTCTCAACCATCGCACGCCCTGCGATCGCCGAGTTCTAGTGGTGTCCTTGGCACGATTTCACGTGTCTCGATAGCACAAAATACCGATAAGTTACTTTTACTTTTTATTAGTCTTTGTATACGTTGACCATTTTTTTTCTTTTTAAAATGGATAACAACAATGGACCTTGGACAAGTAAAAAATCTTTTGGCAAGACTAGTTTTGGAGAAGTGTACAGAAGAGAAAAAGAAAAAAATGTCATTGAAATTAACAAAGATGATGACAGTGAAACCTCTGACTATAATATTAAAATATTTAATAACTAATACTTTATACTTTTTTCGTTTTCTTTATACCTCATTAAATAATATAATTGCAGTGAACATGATTTATCGATATCGGCAGTCGTTAATTACTAATTAGGTAACAACACTGACCACATTCCTTAAGTTGGCACGGAGCTCGCGCGCCTACTATATTTTCGACTTTGTATGTTAATCCAACTACTGAGTTTCTTTAACTAATATCTATTTAAATTTCAAATTGATAGATGTTGCATATAGCTAGGGGATTGCAATCCTGCAGTAAATTTGCAGGATTGGAGTCGCTCCCACGGGATTCTCGCGGTTGTTAGGTTGTTATTTTTTTATCATTTGATACAAAATAAAATCAAATGTTAATACTTAACTAACGCAAGTAAGGGATGTTGATTTCAACATCCCTTATTCATTAAAATAACATTGTGTAAATGAACTTTAAATGTCAATTATTTAGTAAGTAGTTACTTCATCAGTCATACTAGTTGTCATCAGTTTGTATGTGATATCTAAGCAGTGTTATTAATTTTCATACAATAATAAATCACATTAGTTTGCACGGATCTTTTGGTAACTCAAAATAACTTTTGGTTGATTTATGTTTTGCTTAAAGAAATTTATGTAAGTATGTATATAATGTTATGTATGTATGTACAATAATTGTAGATCACATTGAGTTGTAATATAATTAACACATTTTTTTTTAAAAATGTATAGATTTTATCACATCACTTCTGTTTTTGAAAGGATGATCCTAAGAATCAAATGGTATCGATTGTTTCGTCAGTCAACCTATTTAAAAAAAAAAACTGCATATAAATGTGTATCCAGCGGTCAAGAAGGCAATGTCTGCGTCTACGCCTATTGGTTTGTCATCAAGTATCAAAGATTAGTATATTCCTCTCACTCCATAGACACATAGGCAGTTGTTTCCTTCTTTAGTATTTCATCAAAAAATTTTCTCTTTTCTGGTCTCTGTCTGTAGTCTTCCTTTTCTTAATGTTAAAGCGATTTTATTGATTTGCAAAAAATCTTCGTTATTTTCTAACGTGGATGTATGTATTAGCTTCAGTTTTAATAGCTCCAGTGTAATTTTTTTGTTGTCAGTTTTGTTGTCATCGTTAATAACTGTCCTTTGCGTAGACATACGTACGCGCTATTTTTACGTTTTTACGGGATCCGCGTGGATCCGGATAGTTGTTGGTGGGATCCCACAGACGCTCAAATGATGCAGGATCCCGCGGGATTGCAGAATATCGCCTTGCGGCATTGCAATCCCTACATATAGCTTCATAAGTAAATGAAGCTATATGTTCTTTTAATTGTATTAAACGTGTACAATTAAAGACTTGCTGACTTAACATGTTTGTCTGAGACAGTTGTCTTGTGTGATCACGTCGTGCTTACCACTGTTGAAATTGTGTGCCTATAAATAGATTGAAATCTGGTTAAAATCAGTTTTAACCGACACTTTTAGTTTGGCAACAAACTACAATGCTAGCCAGTTTACCACTGATTGTCTCAAGAGAAACAAGTTACCATTATATCTTACATTAAAAGTATGTGTTTATAGAATTTTATTTCCACTTGATGTTTTGGCACGGGTTAACCGGCTGAGTCGCGAGATGATTGAAGAGGCGGATAATCTAGATTGGGCACGTTTAGACCCGATTTACAATATAATACAATATAATATATGTATGTACAAAATGTCTAAAAGGTTACTCTTCTAATGGAAAGTTGTAACTAATAATGACTGATGTTTTGCCTAGATTCGAAAGAGCCAGAGGTCCTCCCGGAAGAGATGATGATAACGACATGGACGAGGACCCTAGGAGAGGGCGCGGTGGTCAGATACCGCGGCTGTCGTATGGTGGCACCTATATTACAGGTAGGATTAGTTGGAAAATTACAAACAGGAGTAATTATGAACAGTAGTGTGCATAGATTTTGAGAGCTGGGGGGGGGGGACCAATTCTACTGACATAAAAATGAAAAACGTAAGCTGTATGAGGGATATATGGCTTTAATAAAAACGCCATGCTAGCTAAGCGGATAGGCGAGTCTACTGTTTTCGAGGTGGGGTAGTTCCTCATTACATTTCAACAGTTTTCAGGCAACATTGTGTTGCTTAAACAATATTTTGTGGTAGTGGTAGTTGGTAGTTGTTGTCATGGCCAACATCATCTTTATTCTACCAGGCACTTTTTTCTTTTTTTCTACATATCATTTTTTTCTACAGCCTCCGGAGAAACTCTCCGCATGAATACACGTATTGCTGGCCCATCAGAACGATTAGCCCTCTCACTCATATCACCGATGCCAAATGAACAGGATTTTGCTGTGAACGTGTGTACAGTTTTGGCTGCAGACCATTCTAACCGCCTACCATTGGGAACGATGCCTCATATACTGGACTTTTTGTTGGCTCATGCGGGAGTTTATAACCATTGTAAGTTTTATTAACATATTCTATTCTTGTAAATTGTTTATATTGTAACTCAGCGACTTGTAAGACTTGTAAGCGACTGAGTTGACCTGTAAGCAACTCAGCGTACTTTTGACCCCCTCGTAGAAACATAGACAACTCAAAATGATACACCGATGAGAAGTTTGGTAGATAATTAAACTGCCAAATTTCATGTTTCTACGACTTCCAATTTTGAAGATATATGAACACGCAATACCACAATTTTGTCATCACTGATTACAAATATTTTCACTGATCATCAAACAAACTCACTGTTCATCAAAAATCTACAGTACTTCCAGAGGAGCTAGGAAGCTGAAATTTGACATGCTGATAGAAGTTAAAATAAAAAATAAGGAAAAAATCTGAAAATGGAAATTTTTCACTCTGGTCACCTACTATCAAACTGACAAGGAGAGGCTACTGTTATGTAAAATTCGGTTACTTATGGTTATTTCGAAATATATGTATATGTATGTGTATGTGTATGTGTTGTCATTCAAAGTAAACATCAGAAAAAATAAATAAAAAGAGATTAAACAACTCTTGGCGTCTTTTAGATCTCATCACTTTTGTCAGCCAATCGGTCGCAAGGATTGACAACATTTTTACACAAATGTGTTTGTTAGGATCTAATTAATTAAATAAAAATAAAATAATGTAAAATACCTTTTATTCAATTATTAAAAAAAATCACTTATACAATAATGAAATCATGTATTACATAATACATATATTGCAACCGAAAATTTCACAAAAATGTCATTATTATAACTAGACTAGCGACACGCCCTCGCTTCGCTTCGGTTTATATATTTTGTTTATCATTTTTTTTTTGATAAACAAAATGTAGCTAACACACGGATAATGTAGCTTCCTATTTGTGAAAGAATTTTGAAATCTGTTCAGTAGTGCCAGAGATCGCCCCCAACATACCTACAAACACACAATTTTACTTTTTTATTATATTAGTATAGAGTATAAATTGACGCTTGATTGAAAAAAGTGCTATCCATATCTCCATAAAATATTTAGTGTTGCTCTTGGCTTTATTTACTTACTAGCGACCCGCCCTCGCTTCGGTTCAGTTTATAAGAGGTTTTTTATTTCAAATCTTTTTTTCAAAATTTCAAAGTAAAATATAGCCTATATTAGACACGGATAATGTAGCTTCCTATTTGTGAAAGAATTTTTGAAATCGGTTCAGAAGCTCCAGAGATTACCCCCAACATACAAACACACAATTTTACCTCTTTATTATATTATGTATAGATAGATTGACGTCACTACTAAAACATCATAGCGACTAGTGTTTTAGTCATGGACCAAAAGGCTAAAAATTACACTTTTTAAAACTTCAATGTCATGTTTGCTCTATATTCTTGATTGAAAATCAATTTCGTTGAATTTCTTAAGATCATCATTATAGTTTCATGTATTTTTCAAAGTGCCAATTACCCTATTATACCACTTACCCCATAGCAAGTCTTCGCGACACAATCGGCCGTTCTTATTACGAAGCACGAGGACGTTACCCCCATGAATTCTGGCAGTTACGTGCTGGAGGTGGAGGGGCAAAGGAACTCGCTGATGAATCTAAATTCATGAACCCCGGGGTCGAACAGCCAGAATTAATGGTGCAAGCTTTGGCAGCTCATAACACGTTGACGGATTGTCTCGTGAATGAGAAAGGGAACGATGATATTATTGAAAAGATTATTGAAGATATGAGTCTGGTGAGTATACATTGTATTAAGCTTTGTGAAGTGTGGTTGTATTTAATGGTGTACTTAATTGCTCTTCTCTAGTGTTAACTCTAGCACTAACTCTTAGTGTTAAATTGTATTATTTAACACTAAGAATAATATAATTTAGTGAATGCTAAATTAGAGAGAGTGAATGCTGCAATCCTACAAGTACCATACCGTAACCAGGCCTTTTCTAACCACTGCCGAACATGGGCCTTCTCATTGTGTTCTGCACGAGGAATGTATGGTCTTAAAGGGGCACGCTGCCCTAGCGGATTGGCGAGTGCACTCTTTTAGAGGTGATGTGGTTCCTCAGGGATTTTGGTAGTGGTTTGTTACTGGGGGTAGATGGGGGTGGTGGAAATATTTGTAATAACGTTTATACGGAATAACGGAGATGTCGTTTATACGAGATGTCGTTATGAATGAAATGGAACATAATGTTTCTTTTTATTGTTTTAGATATACATACTTGTATCTGAAAAAATAAAATGAAATCATGTCCCTGTTTTGCTCTTCAGTTGCCTTCTGCGACCCCAGTGTGAAACACCCACAATCGAAAATCAGCGTCAAAGTCAGCCTAGTTTGAACTTGTGGCAGTAGGCTGAATTGTGTCCGTTTCATTGCTACAAATATAATATGTAGGTTGGAATATTTTATTGTTTTCTTTTGTATGTGTATTTTGTATGTATATTCCTGCATGATTTAATAGTCTTAAGTATAATTAGTCTGAATATGTATATATTTTAGTTTGTAGCAGTGAATAAAGATATTTTTATTCTATACAGCTCACACTTGACCGGTGTTTGTGTATCGATAAAATATGGAACTGCTTTCAAACAATGTCGTGGTAAATTGATTTAATTTTACATGAGTGAGCGCTCGATTACTGTATGCGAAGCGTCAAATTTGAAAGCACCGCGCGCCACCCGGCCTAGGAAGGGACCCTTAATATGAACTATTATTGGTTAATTATGAATTTCATTGAACTCTGATGAACGAAGTCGTGATAGTGAATACAAAGAAAGAACAACATGAAACTTAAATTGTGTGACGTAACACTTCGATACAAACTAAACAAGAATCTGAGAACTACTGATCACAGTTGATCACAAAGGTGAATTCATTCACTTAAGCCTCAACTAGTGAACTAAATCACACAAAAGTTTGTAAACGATTTATTTACGGTGATTTTAAAGTTCACATTCGTTGCTCTAATTAAAGTTCACTTGTGGTAGGTGCTATCTAACCGCTTATTGAAGGTAATGAGTTGCAAAGGAGTTTGTATTTTTGCGAACGCTTGATTGGCGGGCACTGTAAGTGAACTATGATTATACGTGCCTAGTACTTAGTTATACACTATTCCTAGGAGTCACTAGAAGATTGGGTAACAGAACCATCCGAAGAAGACCAACTATTCGCGCCGGAATTACCAGGTGGTGCCACCTGCGTGTACACACAACGAGTACTACAAATAGCTTCTATTGTCAGATCGTTGTCTTTCCACGAAGAGAATGTCCAGTATTTAGCTAAGAACACTACGCTTATTAGGTAAGGAATGTTTAATTCATATCTTAAGATAGTAATAATACTTTTTTTTATAAAAAAATATATATTGTACTTAATCGTACAAAAGGCTAGTTTAATGCCTGGAAGCATTCTCTACCAGCCGACCTTTGGGTTGAACAGAGAGGCACGTTGGGAGGTGCCATGAAATGTATAAATATATAATAACTTAAATGATGATTAGTAAATTACACAAATATATGTGTACCTACTTATAAATAATACGTAATATACACTTTAATTCATAAAAACATAAAACCATAATACACCATAAAACATATACATAATATAAATTTGTATTATACACCATAAAACCCATCTACAAAAATTTCAAATTTGTTTATTATTTTGTTTCATTGTCTTACCAAATTTAAGTCATACTTAAACAACTTTACAAATTATTTATTAATACCGTCATTTTGTATCGCTCCTCTCTCGCATAAATACTATACGGTTATAAAATAGATTACTTTCAAAATTTAGGAAATATAGATAGGTCTATTTAGTACATAATTAAGTTTTTAAGTGCATTTTTATGTTTTTTTAAATTTATAATTACAATGTATTTCGATTTTGATTTCTTAGATCGATTTCTAGAACTTTCAGCTATTTAGTTATAATTCAATTATCTAAAAAAAAGTCTTATAACCAATTTTTTATTTATTGTTAGGTTCCTACTGTTATGTGCTAACTGTTGGGTGGGAACTCTTCGACAATCCGGATTGGACACGCTTGGAAATATATCTACTGAATTCATTATAAAGGTAAGTTATTTATTGTAAAAAATAGGTACGAGTAAATTGAAAGAAAGAATGAAGGAAAGAAGTGGTTTGTTTCCTACAGTGACAAGTCCAACCAAAAAATTAAAAAAGAACATGCAAGGATAACAAAGAAAATTTATCACTGTAGCAGGAAATGGGTACCTGACGTAGCATACACTGCAGCGCTTATATTCTGTCAGATCCCGGTCACGGACATATATTGTTGGTTGTTAAATATACGATTTTTAAGGCATGTTTATATACAATTATACTTGTCAGCATTGCTTGTGAATTTCACAAAAGCGAATTTTCACGTCAATGTAAGGTATACCAGGCTATTCAGAAAGTTTTGCGACAAATAGTTTTTATCTCTGGAAAAGTGGCTGGTTTTGATGTCAATTAAAAGTATGGCTTATTTTTTTCGCTGTACGAATACGGCAGACGAGCATACAGTCCACCTGATGGTAAGTGGATACTGTCGTCCATAGACATTCGCGATACATGCCAACATCAGTCCAAAATGACAAATGTTTGCACGCCCCCGAATGCGCTGCCTACCTTTGGAGATATAGGAATGGATTTGGAGAAAGAGCTGGGAAAACGGGGAGGGATAGGATGGGAATGGGCTCTGGCACATCTCATTTAAAATCATACAAAATCATAGCCCGGAAATGTTTCCGTTGAATATCCATTTTTTAATGAGACACGATATTATGATTCAGCTCGTAAAATATGGAGCGAAATTTCTATTTGGAATGTTTTGTTTTCATGTTATAGATAGTTTGAGGGGGAGAGTGCACGGTGCAATCCAAATGCAATCTCTCTCATGGAAGACTACCTTGAAATGTACTGCATTTCCCACTTTATCTTATTTCCCTAATGTACGTACGTGTTTCGGTAGTGAGTGAGATATGCCAGAGCTCTTTTTCATACCACCCCTTTCCGTTATCCCAATCCTTCCTCCAAATCCATTCCTAAATCTCTTAGGCAGCGCATCCGAGGGTGTGCCATTGTTTGTCGATATATGATGTTGACATATATCACGTATGTCACTGGGCAACAGTATCCACTTGCTACCAGGTCGATTGTCTACTCGTTTGTCACCTATAAAAAAATGACAACTAACTGGAATTTTTGGGCAGAATCCTTGGTTTCCGGCATCGCCAATTGATCGGTTACTTGTATAAATAACATTATCCGCAGGACCCAGCGACATGTCTCATTTCGCGACACGTATTGTCGACTATTCAGTCTGCACTAGTGGCGACGGATCGCGCTCGTGTTCTAGCCGCGTTAGAGTTGCTAAATAAATTAGCACAAAACGAAGTCAATGAAGATACCCTTGTGAAAGCTTTGGAGGCTAAGGTACGTTTATTTTTCTAATTGATACTTGATTTGTTGTACTTGATACTTGATTTATTTAATGTTTTATGTCAAACAATAAAGATAATATTTTTAAACGAACTTGTGTTAATATTAATGACTGTTATGCTAAAATACATAAGTATATCCTAGAATTGTTTGTAATTTTACGATTGTTTATCATGTAAAGATTTAATGTGCAGAGTAGACTATCCATATCATTTAGTTGATCATAGTCCATGACCCCTAACAGGAGCAATTGGAGTAATAACACTAGTTACTGGACTAGTAAAATGATTCCACAATTTTAATATAAATATCTTAATTTTAGGATATATTATTATCATTTTATCTCATCTAGAATCAAAGGATGATGGGACAAGTATTGTAGAAGGTATAATAATAAATTCTCCAAGAAAATTTAATTTCATGTTGACTAATTTTAATTTTAAATCTATATAAATATATAAAAATGTAAACGTTCGTTTGTTCAAAATCTTAATTTCCGAAAGTTCTCCACCGATTTCTTTGAAATTTTGACACAACGTTGCATTCGAATACGCGCGTGTTTTAACATATCTATCACAGGGTAAAACATGCTTTTTACCCAAAAAAATAATTTCTTTTGATGTTGTTTATATGTGGTATAAAATATGATATACTTACTTTACGATAGAAAATATACGCCCATAGCGTCGAGTGAGACAAATGTGCATGTTAGTGTAAAACAGACCTAAGAATTTTAAAAAACGCAATTTTGTTACTGCTTATATATATATTTTTATATATTCCTAAAGTATATAATAAAATAACCAATTACGCATTACGTAATATTAACAACATTAAGAAATTTAACAATAATTTTAAAAAATCCTAGTCTACAGAACTTATTACAATATATACGAATTTCTAACGGACAAAAGCTACTTCTTGTCCTGTCTTGATTTATTTGTCCACTGATGTTGGGTAGCTGTTTTCTTATTCTTTGAATTGTTCTGTAAAATAACTGTTATTTAAATTAACTGACAGATATTTACAAATTATAATTAGAATAAGAAATTTACTTGATCATTGAGCTTAAATTTAATCCTGACATTTAATACTGATATGTAGTTAATTATTATCAATTGAATGTAAAAGTGACATCTTATTTCTTTTAATAGAACTAATTTGAAATGTATTGACTAATTAATTGACTGATGTTCCAAATAATTTTATATTTATTTTTGCACGCCAATTCTTGTGTCACGAGCTGTTGTATGTAATTACCATTCATTGTTACTCACATTTCAAATAAATGATATGATTAAATTTAGTAAAAAAATGTGACGCCTATTGTCTTTGCCGATGAGTCATTGCATTCTTAACGCGCATACACTATGGTACAATATTACCGTGACATCGTCTTATGCATGAGGGATATATAGTCTCAAAACGCCTCGCTGGCCAAGCGAGTTGGCGAGTCCACTTTTTTAGAGGTGATGTAGTTCCACGAGGCTTGTGGTAGCCGCTTTATTATCCTTATTGTGCAATAAAATGTTGATTATATTACAGGTGTATAGCGACGTGTGCGCTTTACTAACGCTTCGGGACATAATGGTGCTCGTATGCACTTTAGAGTGCGTTTACGCCCTCACATCTCTGGGCGACCGCGCGAGTGAAGCAGTCGCTAGAGTGCCCGGGTTGGTGCACACGCTCGTATCACTTGTCACTGTCGAGGTAAGCACGTTTTTAACAATACTAGTCGAACGTTAACTAAAGAAAAAAAAGTCTTTAAAATGACGTAAAAAGGTTATTTTGGATAATATTTTACAAAACTGCTTTTGATTGTACAAAAAGATTGCACATTTTACGTCTAAACGATAAGTTTTAGGAATCAATTAATCAATAATAACAGTCTCGTAAAGTTCCACTGCAGCATATGAGCCACGTTATGAGAGAGTTTAAAGGTCTTAAAACCCGTGTTGGCCATTACGAATTGATGAATTGCCTCCTTTTTTTGGCGTTATACAAAAGTCCAATTAAAAATGGTGCGCGTATGCGCCATAGATAGCTCACGGTTTTACTATACACGTTTTAGGACTGGTTTGCTTGATTTACTATCTTGATTTAATTTTTTAACCTACATAAATTATGCAAACGGTACAGTTAATTAATAAATGGGTATGGTAGGTACTTGGGTATACGTTTAGGTAAGTATCTTAGATTTAAATTTCCTTAAAACCAAATACTTAGGCGCCAGGCGGCGTGGCCCTGACTGACGGCTTGTATGATACGACGCGAAACTGTATCCTATTATCTCGCGACTTTGAACGCTGTTTTATTTATATACTTGTATTATTGCATTGTATTATTATTTTTATATGACTAAACCGCGTTGCAGATAGCGGTACAGCGCCATGTAATGGTGATAGTTGTAACTACAGTTTGTGTTACACATGTAAATATTTACATTTTCCAGGCACAAAGCTATGGCCCCCGCGCTTGTATCCTAATGCGTGTAGTGGAGACAGTGAGTGGGCCGAGCGCCGTGGCCGCCGCGGCAGCAGAACGAGACGCGCAAAACACACAACATACTCCTACGCACCAGGTAAAATGGTATTTTATATAGAAAAAATAAACTATATATTCAATATCTATTTTATTTCAGGGTTGTACTAGCGGTGCCAGCGACTTCGTTCGTATGAACTTTAGAGTGATTCCCATGGGAACATTGTAACAGATCGGTATAAAATGTATCCTAAATGTTAACCCAAGTCATAAGGGGCCGTTCAAGTATTACGTAAGCAGAATTTTAGTCATTTTTACCCCGCCCCCCTCCCCCTTGTCAGCGAAAGTAAGCAAAGCTCTTCCCCCCCATGCTTACGTAAGCATTGGCATAATTTTTAGAAAATGTGAAATAAATATTGCTGACGTAATCGCCATTCAGACCCCCCGTCCCCCGTGCCATCAAAAATAAGCAAAACAAAGACCCCCCCCCCTTTGGTGCTTACGTAATACTTGAACGGCCTCTAAATTTTTATGAATTAAAAAAATGGTGAATTACTCCCTTGTGGTGTCGTGACAATGAATCACTATATTTTTTCTTTCTTTCTTTCCTTATAGAATCAAGCGGCGCCAAAGCCTCCGGAACCAGCCGCCCCGCCCCCGCCCCCCGCGCCTGCGTCCCCCGCACCCACACCCCCGCTCACTTCCATACAGCAGTCTCACATGCAGCAAAGAACTGTACAGGTAACAGTATTTTAAGTTATATGTTGATTAAATGTAATTGCAATTTTTGAAATTACAATCAGCTCTGTCAGTATTCACTGCTGCACATGGCCCTCCTCTGCACATTGTCTTGTGCATGAGGGATGTATGCCCATAAAACGCCAGACTGGCCATGCGGGTTGGCGAGTCCATTCTTTTATAGTTGGTGTAGTTCCTCAGCGCTGGTGGTAGCCGCTTTGTTATCCCTTAGTCCCCCTTTACGACACCAACGGGAGGAGATGGGCTGGTGCTATTGTATAGCCGGCCGACACCACACGGCACCATCTACCTTTATTATGTTTATGTTATGATTTCTATGTCTATCTATGTTTATGTTATGATATAGTTATGTTTTCTCCTCACCACCCAAAGGTTGCCTGGAAAATAACGCTTTGGCGATAAGGCCGCCTTTTGTACTTTCGTGTTACTTAATATAAATTGTCTTTTTGCAACATGTGTTGTTGCAAAATACATCATTAATTTATCATACATCATTAATCTATCATTTAATTTAGTATTCGTCGTGATTTGTGACCTAATTCGGACTAGACTTCAATAACTGTCAACACATTAATTTATTTATTTGATATATCGATTAACTGCTTATACATTAGAACTAATATTTTTTATGATTTGCATTATTTTTATTTGTATTAAAAAACTATATTAATTTATGATAAAAATTATTAATGATAATAAATAAAAAACTGTGACACTCATTATGTTTTAATGAAAGTGATATCTTTGTTAAATTAGTTAGTTACTAATTAGTGATATTAATTGTAAATTGTACATGCTAAAATGGCTAAAAATGTAAAAATTAGGACATGTCCGATCAATTAAAAAAAATGGATGTTATTATTATTATTTAATTAATTACCACTGTTAAGTATTCGCGACACCCATTCAAGGGGAGGTGGGGTAGGGAGGTGTTTTTTTCGATTAAAATCAGGGTTCGTAAATCAATCTACTAAATTGTGATTATAATCTTTATAATAATAATAATAATAATTTTATTATAATAGTGGCAGTGATCATAATTTTTATTTATGTCAGTATAACAATTTAAAAGCGTGGGCGCTGCCAAAATTCTAATTTTGGCGATATATATTGTGATATATATCCGCTGATATATATCAGCGAACCCTGATTAAAATAAACGTATAACATTCCCTTAAAATATCGGTAATTAATTCTTTGACATGGTCTCATGGAGCATAACCCGGATTTAGACTTGTTTCAATGTTCTGTGTAAGTGTTTCGCAGACAATGAATACTCACTTTTGATGTGTTTTTGAGTATTCTTTTTGTCTTTTACTCAGGGGAGTAGGCGAATTGGTGGGTGCACTGCAAAGCCTTCTCAGCTTATAAATAAATAACATATACTGTATAGATATTTGACGAATTAGAGCTGATAATATAAGAACTTGCCTTTTCTCAGACAATGTCACAAATGTGTAATTAAATTTATAATGGAAAATAATTAAATGGCCACCAGATATAATGAATGTGGTAGCAAATACAATGTAGGTTTAGATTGTCCGGTAACAATCAAAACATAGGAGTACCGCGAAGCGCGACTTTCTTAATAATTAAAAATTGTTTATTTCGGTTATTCAAAAATTGTTTTACTGATCAAAATGTGCTGCCCATTTAGTATTATTATAACTGCTCGTGTAAATACATCCTATTAATAAAATGAATTATTTGTAGGAAAACGAGCACTTCGCTCAAGCGTGGTTGCGCGCAACGTACGAGCCGCTCCCCTCAGGCGACAATAGCTCGTGTGAATCGAGCGAGGTGTACCGACTGTACGCGGCGTGCTGCGCGAAGCTCGCGAGGAAAGGCCTTATCGCGCCCGCCAATTTCTCCAGGCTCGTCAGGTATGGGTTTATAGGACGCTACATATCAGGGAGTGAGTGAAGTAGGTTCACGAACGGCGTGCGCGTACCTTGCGATTGTCACATGATGACTGAATCGTGGGTTTCTGGCGTCGCAGCACCGTGCGAGCGAGACGGAGATCTCCTAAGAGCACGAGCCCAAAACGATCGGATTTATTTGTGAGGGCTAGCGCCCATTAGGCTCGTCGAATCGAACCGAATCATGGCATCGCACCAATGCATTACTCGTTAGGCGAATTTCTGCGCCACTGCGACTCGATTCGACGCGTCTCAGTCGACGCAGAGGAGCAGGGCCGCGCGGCGTGCCTGTTGCACTTTATGACGTAATTTCTCGAAAAATATACACAAAAGAAAAGTAGGTTGGGTGCTTTTTTAGATTAGGAAATAAATGATGAAAGTTTCTCTAGACATTTCTTTTTGAAAATATCGTGTACGCAATCTTTTCACTAGAGCTATCTCACAAGTTCATAACCTACTTCGACGACGACTTATGTCTCAACTGAATAATTCGCGGCAAATCGTCTATGATGAACGCACCCGGAGGAAATGCGATTCGTTTCGTCTCTAGTCGACGCTTAAGTGTGCCATTCATTACCCTGCACGCAGTCCGCTATGCTGGCCGCCGCGTAAATGCAGGACTGAATATAGTTGCAGCCTGCACAGGCTCACCTTCCGTGAGCCCTAAAAGCTCAGCCCACTGATTGCAGTCCGCCACGCAGAGCCGTCAGTAGCGTGGCGTACTATTTTTTATAAGCAGGATAGTGTATGTGCTTGCTGGACTCAAAATTGGCCATATTTTGAAAACGGAGTATTCACCAATAACCCATTTTTGAGTTGTTCTAAAAGTCATCAGGATCAGTTTCTTTTTAATAATTGCAGCATCACAAGCACAAAAACAATTCTTTTAACGTATTTTGAAAAGCTTTTCTCCCACATTTTCTTTGTTTTTCTAGTAATTAAAATTTAATATAGGCATTAATTTTTTTTTCTAAAACATTGAAAGTAGCGAAATGTACCTTTCCATTGACCTTTTTCCTTAATTATTCTTCTTATTTATAGGACTGTATTCGGCGGCACAGTGGGTCCGAACACAGTAACTCTGTCCTCGGGCGAGACGCAGCAAGTGTATATAGGCATACGCGCGAGGAAGCTGCAGAACAGGGCCAACACACCCGCAGGTCAGTAAGTGACAAGACGGTTTTTTTAAGGAATGAAGGCGGTGACAAGTAGACAGTCCACCTGGTGGTAAGTGGATACTGTCGCCCTGCGACATCCGCTATACATATCAACATCAGACCAGAATGACAAACGCGTTGCCTACCTTTGGGAATTTAGGTATAAATTCGGAGAGAGGGTTGTTTAAACGAGGGAGATAATATTAGAATGGAATGGGAAATTAAACGTTATTTCATTTTGCTCTGAAAAAATATAAGAAAAAAAAAACTGTTTTTGGGTCCTATGTATATATGGTCCAGAGTGATAACCAGCACTTTGTAAAATGGTGTTTTATATAATTATTTTAAAAAAGATCATTTTTAAATAATTCAGGACTTTTAAAAAAGAAATATAATGACTATATATTTCGACTGGACGTCAAAATATATAGTCTGAAAGATATACGACACCCGCTAAAAGAATAGAGTTATTCTAAAGTGGGCGGACACCACACTGCCGGTCTTTTTTTTATAGATAACTGGGCGGACGAGCTAGCGGTCCTACGTGATGGTAAATGTTACCGCCGCCCATGGACACCTGCAATACCAAGGGATATGCGGGTGCGCCGCCGACCTTGCAAAATCCTATTCACTGCTTTCTTGAAGAACCCTATATCGTAGCTTAACGGAAAGAGCTCTTGAGGTCTTAGTCAATTTTCTCTAAAATGATTTGTGTTTACAGCAGGACCAGCGTCTCCGATACTGAAGGCGCAGCTGACGAACAAACCGAGCGCCGTGGAAACTAAACCGCCAGTGTCGCAGTCACCGGTACGATTGTCTCACCACACGGACATTAGTTTTAAAGTTTTTGTACAATATCTTACGAATTTTTAATATTGACGACATATTTAGCTCATTTATTTTCAATTCAATGATATATGACGCGACATGCGGAGCTTTAGTCATTTAGCAAAAGTGTACTTGTTAAAATTTAACTACACGGCGCTTTACTAAATCTGGATACAGTAAGGGCGTCGAAAATGGAAAACGTTTGGGAACCACTGGCCTAGATTAAGTTTATAGTTCCGATATTGTCACAGCGACAGTCACGAAAGGCTCACGGTTAAATTCTCTTGTCCACAACACGAATACGTCGCCCGTTTTCGTTAGTCCAATAATGGATATCTTAGAAAACAACTAGAGTTACTATTTAGCTACTATGTATCTACGCTAAACCTACGCTATAATCTTTAAACAATGAGAGATCGCTTGTGTTGCTCCCGCCCAGTTTACAGTTGCTTAAACGTAGGTACATGTTAATAAATATTCTGAAAACGACCTCGATAACAATTAAAACCTGTTAACATTAAGGGCTTTTCTCACCTTTTATCAGAAAGTCAGTATCATCTAGATTTAATTGGCAGATAGTGTATCTATCAGATTGTTAACAATTACTTTATCAGGAGGTTAACAATCATACCTTCTGATAAACTATCTGGTGGTGGTGAGAAGAGCCTAAAAACTTTTATGAAGTATGTAAAATTTTTGTTGGCAATAATAAAAACACGTTCTATCTAGTTCTGGATTTGTGACCAACTGATGGGCTACTAATTTTTATTGTTTATCTAGTTTCAAAACTAATGCCATTATTACTGGACTCATATGAAACATTTTCCCTCAAGCCTCAACAGTCGTCAACTTCCCACCCGCACCTGTCTCAAGCCCTGGAGTCGAACCCTTCGAACACAACGCTGATAAAACACCTGCTCGCACACAAAGTAAGCCCCGCACACCCACAGGCGCAAGTAAGTGCACACTAACAGTACTAACATTGTTCAATTGTGTTCACTTTTAGGATTTATTCGCACGGGCGTAAAAATAACACGCGTTGAATAAAATATTTTTTTTGGTAAATCACTTGGAGTACCGAAGTGAAATTCAGCGTGTAGGTAAATAAAAATGGCCCCACTGACAAGCGCCATTCGGAAGCGAGCTACGTACGCCTTAGTGATGTTCCGAATATTTGTATTCGTATTCATTTTGGCGAATACTCGCCAATTTTCAAGTATTCGTATTCTTAATTTTCTAAACAAATATTCGAATACTAATTGAACAGTAAAAGCCCAATGTGAATAGCAGATTTTGTACAAATGAATAAAAGAGTTTTTTTTACAAACATAAATACTTTTAAGAGCAATCGTTCATTTAAAAATCAGTTACGTAGGTGATTTTTTTTAGATAAAATAGTGGGTAATTCTTTAGTTTAATTTTAAATAGTGGGTATTTAAAATTACATTTGTACTTAATTGTAGATTGAACCTAGAAGGTACTTGTTGATTGAACTAAAATTATCTATATTTATAACACTAACTTTAAATTGAACTACAAATTATCTACTTACTAATTTTATGCGTGCGTAGTAGGTTAGGTAGGTCGCGAATAGTGGGGCAAATTATTCGTATTCGCGAATAGTGATTTTTGCTATTCGAAAGATCCCTAGTACGCTTTAGAAATAATGTTTTGACCAAAATTGTAGAGCTTTACGAGCCCTCTCTGACAACATATAGTTTATATTTTTTCGTTAAAATTGTTTCTGGTATTTTTTTTAAAGTTTATACCACCGTAACTTTGAAATTCAACGTCCCTAAGAACTGTATCATGAATGGGATCCATTGGGATGGGATCAACTGAATATGGGATTATATTTATACCTATATTTGGACTTGGCTTAACAACTTTTCCTTAATTTAACTTCTTTAACGTTCCTCTAATACACTGAACGTTAAAATCGCTGATATTCTCTCCATACTCGTTAATAAAGAATCCAACGCGTGTATTTTTTCAGCCCGTACGAACGAAGCCTATTTAATATACTTGTTTGACTCGTTTTAATAGGTGTATTTAGGAGCAGAAATCCTTGCAGGCAAAATAGCGTTGAAATTTACCTTTGAGCCATTTTATTCGCCAACCTTTCTATAGCTCGATACTCTTTTAATACTCGATACTCGATATTTCTATACTCTCGATTAAGGAATAGTAATATCGCATTTCACTCAGTGGTCCGGGCCAATATGTGTTAGTAGAATTTCTGTGAACTTTATCTTCTGTTAAAGTTAAGAATAAAGTGACTATATTGTTGCCATCACACGCAAGCTCGTGAAACTGTACTCGTATGGCAACCAAGCGTGGCACGTCACGAGTAAAAATCTTAGCAATGGGAAATTACTCGCCCGATGAAACGAAACGTCTCCCTTTGACTTGGTGCACTACTTTGGACGAATTTTTACAATTGATTATAGCGCAATTATGCATTTTTGTATTGTGTAACGTCGACTCGCTAGAGACACGGGTCGGAACAGACTGAACGAGCAGCGCTAGAAGAAGCATAGCACCTACTTCGGGCACGTAGCGACGGACACCTTGCGTTTATCTATCCTATGTTTGTGTATCTTTCTAAATTTGTGGTCGCCATTGTAAACACTGCTTTATGGTGCATTGTTGCGACATTTTAATTTCTTATTTATCAATTATTTTTTTTTTAATTTAAATTGTGTAAGAATTGTGAGAAATAAGGCAAACGTTTTTTTTATTAATTACATATTAAAGTTCTTACTACATGATTAGATTGTTATTAGGTTTATTTTGTAGCGAAGAAAATAAATAAATATTTAAATTATTATTTGGTTGAATATCGTTTTTACAAGGTTTTAATTGCGTATTATTTTTTATAGTGTTTGAAGAATATAGAAACAAACGCAAAATATATTTTTTTTTACGATTTGCCAATAAATGATAATAAATAAATATATTTTCGTGTTATTTTGTCGTATTGTATTTTATTTTTAATTGTCGTATTGTACGTCGTCGTAGTATTGTATTTTTTTATTTTACATATTCGTCTTATGTTATTTTAGATGATTTGAACAGAATTATTATAGGCAGATAGATGACACACGAGGGTAATTTTTGAAACTTTAAACAACCCAAGAATATTAACAAAATACATGCATGTATTGAAAGAAATAACACAATGTTATTTTTATTGTTTATAATGTTTGCAGTAGTGGCAGATCATAGAGGTTTTGTAGATTAGCATGGAAAGTAAAATAGTTAAACTAACAAAAATTAAAACAAATAGTAACGAGTTGAATTGGCATGTGTAAAAGCTTATTTGAGAGCATGAAAGTGTTGAACAAAAACTATGTGTTTTTTTAATAAATAAAACAATCTTTTTGATTTATAAATGATTAAAAAATGATAATTTAAAATTTTCTTCAATTGATAGTTGACGTTGAATGTAAAGTGATTTGTAAAAATGATGATTTGATAATTGATTTTAAAATCATGTCTTGTATAGGTTGCCCAGAGACAACAGAATCAACAAAGAAGTCCTTCAACATCCAATACAGTGGTTGTACAATCTAATACAGCAGTGAGTAACATTTTTATTCTTGTTTTATAGTATGGATGGTAGACTAGCGGGCGGGCCACATGATGGTAAGTGGTCACCGTCACCCATGAACAATTGCAACACCAGGGGGCTTGCGGGCACGCTGCCGACCTTGCAGAATCCCGTTCTCAGCTCTCTTGAAGAGCCCCATGTCCTTGCGTAACGGAAACACTTCAGCTAGCAGTTTATTTCACAACTTTCGGGTTTGCGATATAGAGTCTCATGGAAGTGCGGATGAACCTATGTCTCAGCAAAATTTCACTACAATGCCTTCAGTCATTGTTAAATAGAAAACAGTGCTTATATGATGTGCATAAAGATATGTAATAATTTACCATCAGCCATCGAAACGTTTCAAAACCCCTTTGTTCTAAATACTATTCTCTGTCCACTATGTTATTTTCTCGATGACAGATCGGTTTAGTGATGTCCGAATTGCTTCATACCGATTACTGATTCGATTATCGATACAATTCTAGTACAATTTGCATTCGCTTTCATAGATTCGATTTATTAAAAATATTTGTCTTAAATAATTGATTTATTAATCGCAAAAATGTATTTAATACGAAATCAATTTAATAAATCGATTGTATTATATGTTTTATACAAGCAACACTGACCATCACGAATAATAAATAACCATAACACATTACTTTAGTTGTTTTATTTGCAAATAAGTACCTACCTAATAATTTATTCCTTACTTTTATTTCAAAACTATTATTTTAGATTTATTTAACGTGTGATACCTTATAATCTGTGGTATGACTCAGAGAACGTCACTATTTCTTCGTCCTTAACAGTGAAGAAAGAAGAAATACAGAACTTGATAGACGTGCAAACGTCAAATATAAAATAACTTAGTGGACGAAGTATAATTGATAAATGTTTCTATTCTAAACTTGAATATTTTAATTTTAAGTCATATATTTATTTATTATTTTTTCTTTTCAACTATTTATAGTTATTATTTTTATTGATTTTGTATATTTTGACATAGTTCACATAACATCATAATGATGATTTAAATTAATATGACCTAAGATTTCTTACATTTTTCCTTTTTTTATATCTTGCGAGAAAACATGTACCTACCTAAATATTTGCACGCCAATTAACGGCGGGACATTGTAGACTCATGAATTTGTTAGCTTTATATGTATATGTTCCATGAAAATAAAACATTCATTTCATTTCAATAAAAAAACAAACACACAGACATACTCGCATTTATATATTAGTGTGATAATTAGTTGAACAGTGATAAAAGTAATAATCAATAATACACAGGGAATGGAAGTGGACCCAGAAGCTCTTATCAAGTGTACCACAATAACTCCCGGTGGTGTTGCAAGTTGCACACCTGTGGGTGATAAGGTAAAAAAATCTTTCTTATTTTTTATGTTACAACTAACTTAAATAACATAGAATTTTGTTTGGTAACTATCCAATCCAATTAAAGTATGTTATATTAAGCACATAAGGTGTGTTAAGTATAAGTTATACGGTGTTAAGGTGTTAAGTATATTATAAGTTATTAAGTATAACTTGTGATTCCCGTGGGAATGTCATAAATTATCTGGATAAGAAGTACCCTAAATGTTAATACGCCACATAAGGTATAGTTGTACCCCTGATCCTCAAACTAGCTACAATTATGTATCTAGGTATACCTATCTGTAAATTGATTAAATTAAAATAGTAATTAATCTGTATCTTGATTATATTAAAATAGTAATTAATCTGTATCTTAATCAAATTAAAATAGCAATTAATCCGTCTTAATCAAATTAAAATAACAATTAATCCGTATCTTGATTAATTTAAAATAATAATTAATCTGTATCTTGATTAAATTAAAATAGTAATTAATCCGTATCTTGATTAAATCAAAATAGTAATTAATCTGTATCTTGATTAAATTAAAATAGTAATTAATCCGTATCGTGATTAAATTAAAATAGTAATTAATCCGTATCTTGATTAAATTAAAATAGTAATTAATCTGTATCTTGATTAAATTAAAATAGTAATTAATCTGTATCTTGATTAAATTAAAATAGTAATTAATCCGTATCTTGATTAAATCAAAATAGTAATTAATCTGTATCTTGATTAAATTAAAATAGTAATTAACCCGTATCTTGATTAAATTAAAATAGTAATTAACCCGTATCTTGATTAAATTAAAATAGTAATTAACCCGTATCTTGATTAAATTAAAATAGTAATTAAGTTTTGGTCTCTTTTCAGGTTATTAACACTGCACCAGAGGAAATAATGGGTAAATAAATAATTGATTGAGTTATTAATTTTTATATTGTGTTATTATTATTACTGTTTTACTTTAAATTTAAATGCGTTTTGTTTGTAGTTCCTAAAGAAGAACCAGTTCAAATTCAAATAGATGAGCAAACGCAGTTAACAATTGTAAGTATTTAAAAACGTATTAATCAAATTATAAGGGGGAAAAATGTCTCAAGAATCTTTTTCAATAATTTTTCTAATATAGTTTGACCATCGAAAGGGGACACAAGAAAAAAAAAAAAAACATATTTTAGACATTAATTACAATTGGGACAAAATGAACTTGAAATTTTGCAGTTTGCATAAAATTATTAACTTCTATAGTTCGTGTTTACACTTTATAATTTTCCACCATTTTACCAGTTATACAAGTCTACATAACCAATAGATACAAAATAATGAATAAAATACATAGTTAAAGTATCAAGTAGTTTTATTGTATACTGCAAATTCAGTTTGTACACTATGTGTTTATTGAAATGGCAACACTGAACCCCCAAATTCAGAAGTGTTGCTATGTAAACAATTCAAAATGAATGGTTGTGATTGCTAAACTATATCTAAATAAGTTTTGTTTGCTAAACTAGATCTCTTTTGTTTTATAGAAAGCAGCTCAGAATAAAATGCTAGCTGACTTACTAGAGAAGAAATCCAACCCTCCTGTACAAGTGGTGCAAATGACACCTCAAATAAACGCACCTACAATACAAATAACCGAAACTGGTCAAATCGTACAAGTCAAACCAGATACTAACCCTATAATGATCAACCCTGAATCGTCCCTGGTCCAAACCAACCAATACTTCCAAATAAAAAACGAACAAGGTCAACTGATACAAATAAAAAATGATCAGGGTCAAATAATTCATTTGAAAACGGATCAAATGCAACCAGTGATTCAGTTTAAAAATGATCAAGGTCAGATCGTACAGATCAAGGGTGACCAGATCCAGGGTCAACAAACAGTGATTCAAGGTCAAGTGATCAAGAGTGAAAAGGATATTGTTGATCAAGTTGTAGCTGATCATGCTTATTCGGAACCAATTGCAAAGAAACTTAAACTGGAAGACAAGAGAGAGGTAAGTTGTGTTTAATACTTGATTAAGAAGATTTTTAATGGTTTTCAGACTGGCACTACGGGTACACCAAAATTACAAGAAAACATAAATATCGGTACATTAATGTAAATAAACGTCATAAAGAACGGACGATGGGAAAGATGTATGGATGAACCCACCATCAAACATAATATTAGTGACAACTGTAGCTAATTGCTGAAACGATGTTAATTTACTAAAAAGATTTGAATAAGTAAAATATAAGACCGTTTTATATGATACTTCGCTTACGGTTCTGACATTTGAGCATAGTCATATATTTTTGTAACGAGGTATATCTCAAGTGTGTTGGAACATTTTTCTTGGGACAGCGTCCTTTAAAAAAATAATCTTAAACTGTGTTTAGTGGTCCGTGTGTGAATCTATATTTTATTACAAAGAGGTGATTGGACATGTAGACGTAAAATGTATTGTCTTGCAATTCCGTATTATGAACACATTTCATATATTTTTTGCAAACTATTAATTTATTGAATTTCAAGCTCCTAGTGAATTTAGGGGTTTCAAGGGTGCGTGTGGAAAGGAATATGGAATGGGTTGACTATTTAGACAATTAAGGCTGTTCACTTAAATTATCATTGTTTGTCTGTACGTGAACATCATTGTTGATTATACAATAATGAAAATTCGTTGTAATACTATGTAATTTGCATTTATTGTATAATTGTTTGATGTTTCAACTAAATAAATAAATTTTCAGAATAACTCCCCCCAAGAAAGTGTGTCAAAGACGGCGGCGAACCTTTACGCTGCCCTTGCTGCTTCAGCTTTGGAAGACGAAGAAGATTTGGTAAGATTTTTATTGTAACTCCACGAATATGACCAGGATGTAAATAATCGTCAGTTTTGAAACGCTGCCGCGAACCGCCGCAGTTGGTGGTTTAACTGCACCATTGAATGCATATTCAGTGGAGATAGTATTGGCCATTCAGGCGTTCGATTAATTTCAAATCCTTTTGCAGATTTAGAACTTACTCTTTAGGCGATAATGTGACGCCAATTGCAAAAAGAATATTGTAATATTTTGCCAATATTTTTCAATTTTATTTTTTATAGAATAGAAACTAGACGAGCATATAGTCCCACCTGATGGTAAGTGGATACTGTAGCCCATGGACATCCGCGATATATGTCAACATCAAACCAGAATCACAAAAGTTGGCACACTTCTGGATGCGCTGCCTACCTTTGCGGATTAAGGGTTGAGAAAATGGGGAGGCATAGGATGGAATGGGAATGGGCTCTGGCATATCGCACTCACTACCGAAACACGTACGTACATTGGGGAAATACGATAAAGTAGGGAATGCAGTACATTTCGAGGTAGTCCTCTGTGAGAGAGGGGTAACGTGGCCAGTCGATTGCGCCCCGCGGCTGTGGGAATGTAGCGTGTACTCTCCCCCTACACGCCCTTACTCCATAATCGCCACAACTTATTTTTACAATCATAATTTGTAGCTAAGTGTTAAATATTACAGTTAAAGATAAACACTACATACTTAATCCTATCAAGCTATGTGATATTTGTTTGGCATTCAACTGTTCTCCATTCTATAGTGACCCTATTGGGTCAAGCCACACTTAACTAGTCAATTTAAATAAAAAGCAAAACTAACTTGGCGTGGACAACAAGTATGTAATAAAAAATAAATGTATAATGTTTCCTTTTGAAACACAACATGACACAACTGTCGCGTTTGACGATTGTATCTACTTTACTCTGTACAATCGAGTTTTTACCTTTGTACAATTATATTTTTCAGTTTATAGCAACGAGTGTAAACCTTATTTACATTAGTTACGTTAATAGCGTGTCGCAAAGAGTAAAACTGTAATTTTTCGTACGCTTGACTGGTTCAGTGTTTACGTACAAAACGCTGGTTATATTGAGGGTCAATCAACCGCATCGGTTTGCGGTACGAGTTCGATGCGAGCTTTATGTTGTATATGGTAACCGGATTTGCTGTGGTCTATGTGTTACATAATTAATAGTTTCCTCTGCTATTGTATAGTCTAGTCTAAAAAAAGAACTAGTTGGTGGTTTAAAGCCTACGACTCCAAACACACTGCAAGAGCGTAGTGGCGTCCGTTTTAAACGTACTGTAACTCTCGTTTCTTTTATTTAGGGATTATTTAGGAGTCTTTTATTTCAGGGAGATTTTGAAGTAATATTGCAGTAATATTGTAATATTCTAATCCCATCCTATCCCTCCCCATTTTCTCAACCCTTTCTCCAAATCCATTCCTATATCTCCAAAGGTAGGCAGCGCATCCGGGGGCGTGCCAACGTTTTTCATTTTGGACTGATGTTGGCATGTATCGCGGATGTCCATGGGCGACAGTATGCACTTACCATCAGGTGGACTGTATGCTCGTCTACCGCCTTCGTGCATAAAAATAAAAAAAAAGTTCCTCTAATTTCGGAAAAAAGTTACATGAAGTTGCATGACATTACATTGCAATTACATTACATTACATTGCAATTACATTACATTACATTGCATTGCATTACAATTACATTGCATAAATTTGCATGAAATTAGATTATGAACCATGTTTACATAAATGGTGTTGGCGGGCAATGTCACATCTCCCCACACCCACTTTTTCGGTGTCGGCTCATGCAATGTGTTCGTGGTCTAAGTCATTTTAAAACAGATTGGCTTTCATTGTCCTTTAAAATTAAAATATGTTTTATTTCATTCAAATTATTTTGGTTTATTATGGTTTGGTTGGTCAAATTATTATTTAACAATAGTTTTTAAATTATTTTGTTATTTTTGAACGGTTTCTGTAGATGGCGCTACTGGATAGTGAAATGTGGGAAAATTGTTTTATTGAAAAAGCTATTGTTTATTTCTATAATATTTTATGATAACAAAATACTGCATTGCCCTAATGTGCATGACAATGTTTCACGTGCATTTCATATTGCCAACTAAGACAGCTAAGAATCACTTTCTACAGAAGTAATCTATACTAATATTATAAAGAGGAAAGAGTTAAAATTGTGTTTGTTTGTATGTTGGGGGTAATCTCTGGAATTACTGAACCGATTTCAAAAATTCTTTCACAAATAATATAATATAGGCTATATTTTATTATGAAAAAAAAACTTATAAACCGAAGCGAAGCGAGGGCGGGTCGCTAGTATTTATAACATAAAATTAATATAAGACCCACGGCAAGTCATAGAAAAGCAAGGAATTGAAGACGAATGTAAGCTTGTATTGCTATTTTCGCTATCATAATATATTTTGCATAAATGTTAAAAAGAGTCTCCTCAATCATATAACGGAATTTAGAATTCCTCTTGTAAGTTTGTATATTAACCCATCGAATGTATTATCCAAACGATAATTCCGAAAGGGTAGACCTAGTTGGACTCTAATCAGGAAAATATAAAACGTGCCACGTTTTATAAACAGACGTTAGTAATATTATGTTTTTCGATCACAAGAATGATATGGAAAAATAGCTGACCATACAAAACACCGTGCGGCACTGTGTACACACCATGTCCCTAAAATTAACACGGCGAGAGTTTTTATTTATCTGATCAGGTCTCTTACCCTAGATATAGTTCCAGCTTAAATGTAAATAAATATACAATAGAGTCGAATAAGGTGCACTTCTTTTCATGTCTGTCTAGCGGCCCCGAGGAGTGTTATTACCGGCTCTACGTGCTAAGGTTTCGCAATATTGTACTATGTGCCTTAGAAAGGGCATGTCTGTGAGTAGAGTATATCGCAACTTGAAAACAAACAAATAAGCCGAAGAAAATATTAAGCCAAATATACGTAAGTTATAAAGTTCATATTGCAAAATTAATTAATATCATCAAGGATCGATTTTATTTTCAAGTTGTGACATGCTTGTACCGCTTAAAAAGTTGTGTTTTTGCTATATATTTTTTGCAGTCTATTTGCACAAAACCTATCGGCAAATTAAAATTCAGATAATTCATACATGTATATGGGATTATGACTAATTGTAACATCAATAAGTTACCGACAATGTCAATCAATCCGACAATCAATAACTTCAATGTCAGTGGACCGATAAATACACGATAATACAATACATTGCACGATTCTCTGGCTACACAAAAATACATACACGACGCTATTTGTTTGCAAACAGGCATTTTTGTAAAGAGTCCTTTTTAATAAAGCAGCTTTGTATAAGTATAAACCTTTGTATAAAGTAGCATTTTTACAAAACAAAGCATTGTCGTACAAAGGCCTTTGTATAAAGGTTAAATTCCTTACACACAATTTATGTAATAAGGAAGCAACATTTGTTAATGTCTGTACCAGATATAATAATATTAAATATTTTTGAAAGAGGTCTAAAATTTGTCTGCATAGAGTTCTATTGCGATTTGTTTAGAGTTCATTTTTGAACAGGTGCCTCCAAAGCAAGAGGAGGTAATACCACAGCAAGTTATAGTCACAGGCGGTGCAGAAAATACATCTGTTATTATACAGGAGCCTATTCTTCAGGTAAATTAGGTTCAAAGAAACTTTATTCCCATTAAGATATTGTCACTTACACGAGAACTTAAAAGCTAACATATAAGAGATAAATAGTTATACAAGTCCGGTGAACAGAAGCTACAGAAATACACACACCTGCACACACCTGCACACACCTGCACACACCTGCACACACAATCAACGTTTAAATTATAGAAACTAAAACTATAATGTAATAGTGATTCTAGTAATAATATACCATACTATCAGCCTATGTCTCTCCACTGCTGGATATAGGTCTCTCCCAAAGCTTGCCACCACACACGATCCTCAGCTCTTCTCACAGTCCACGTGGCCGGAGGGCGTCTCGCACTGCGCTTCCCGATGCGTGGCCTCCACTTGAGGACTTGTCTACCGCATTGGTTATCGGAGCTGCGGTAAATATGACCCGCCCATTGCCACCCGACTTTGGTTCTTTGGCGAATGTCTTCGTTTCAGATCATGTCCCGCAAAGAAACTGAGCACAGCTCCCTGAGTGACTTTGAACTTATGGACCAGGTCTACCATTAGAAGCCTTACAGTTACTTAAAGAATTCTATCAAGACAGTGTCCAGGATTTCGCAGCCAATAAAGGGCGCTTTGTTCCTCCTGCGCCGTTTTTCGGAAGATGCTGGGAGAGTATAGTGCGATCTGTGAAGGTCGCACTAAAGGTTATTCTAATTAACAGAGCTTCTTAGGAAGAGCTTCTGCTGTCTTTACTTCCAGAAGCCGAAGCCATAGTTAATTCACGGCCCCTCAATCACGTAGCTGTGTACCAAGCTGACCAGGAGACGTTGACACTATTCCATTTTTTATTATTTTTGCAAGAATACAGGTTACAAAAATGGTGTTTCTGTATATATACATACAGTAATAAAAAAAGTATGAACAGAAACATAATAATATGTATTTATGCCCACTTTTTACTGAAGGTGCAGCAACCGACGATACAAGTCCAACAACCGAGTTTGCAAGTTCAACAACCGACAATGCAAGTGCAGCAACCCACTTTGCAAGTTCAAGCTCCTACAATACAGGTAATATATAAATACTCCGCATAAAATTTTAGTCCAACACATCTAAAGCATTGACTGTAATAACGTTCGCACAATTACAAAAATATTTTGCCTTCATGAAAGAACTTCTTAAAGTAACTTTATAGTCCACATTCGTTGCCTCAACTGAAAGTACAAATTTGTTCTATAACGTGGAAGTCGCGGTTAGCTTCAGTGAGCTGTCTATTTAATATGTTGTTAATGAGCTGTAATCGTAGCTAGCCCTTTTTTAGTCCACTGCTGGACACGGGCGTCCTTGTGCAGATGATCGTCTTCTGTATGAGGGCGTTAAGCATGGTGGTCAAAGCGGGTGGGTTGGCGAGTCCACTCTTTTAGAGGTCGTGTAGTTAGCTTTTTTATCCTTTAGTCGCCTTTTTCGGCACCCACGGTAAAATATGTTGTAGCGCTATTTTAAAGTCTGTATAACACCATACGGCACGTTATTGATGTATAATGTATTTTTTCTTCAGGTTCAGCAACCTACATTGCAAGTCCAACAACCGATGCTGCAAGTCCAACCGATGGACGTCCAGAACATCATAGCTTCACAATCCGGACAGATCATTTTACAAGGTATATTTAATGTGAAAAAAAGTGGATAGTCACGAAAATTATTGTTGTTGCAGTTCACGTGCACGTGTTAATCTTGTGGATACATGTCCGTATTAAAAGTTTCGTGTCAATGTATTTAAATTAAGGCCAACCAGTGACGACCGCTACCAACGGTTGATTTTCATGACGTTTGAATTTATGTTTGTATGTTCATAACTATTGTCGCCAGTTTGGTTAGTACATAAATACGGTAATTTAAGGTTAGGAGCGGTAAAAGTATGCGGAGTATAGAGTAAAAGTATTTCAGTGGAGAGAGATCGGCGACTGTTAATAATACATAGTTCTTGACGCCGTACTTATATCAGGCAATCAGGCCTGATATCTTTAATTCGTCCTTGGATGTATTCAGCTACAATCTCCTGAAAATTCTGTAGTGTTGATAATTGTTTTAGTTTGTTTTACGGTGTTTGAATAACTGTTTTATTAGGGCCTTACCTATGAAATTGCCGTTTGTTCATAGTGGCCACTTTGTACTTAGTTATCTAGCGTTTGGTTTGGAATTCCAAATTCAAATTATTTTTTCTCTAAAGCTATGGATATTCTTTTTCAAAATACAATATATTCATTTGTTTTTCCGTCAAACGACTTTTTGGCTTAGATATCGTTGTGTTTTGCGACCTAAGAGAAGTTAAAAAAAAATTCGAATATGAGTTCCGTCGTGACAACAACGCAGCACAGATGGCACGCAATATCAACGATGTGTACGGACCAAAAACCCCAAACGAACGTACGACGCGTTTTTGGGTTGATAGTTTATTTTCTGGAAATTTTGACCTCAGGAACGAGCCTCGTGGATGATCGGAGACTAAAGTCGATAATGACGAATTGAAATTTATTGATTCATTTGCGTCAATCGGGAAAGTGAAGAAGTTTGGAAAGTGGGTATCGTATGAGCTTAATGAAAGTCAGCTGCAAACTCGCATTAAAGCTTGCCTTACTTTGCTGAACCGGTACAAAAATACAAAAGTGGATCCTGTATGATAATCGTAAACGGTTGTCACATTGGTTGAACTCAAGAGACAGTCAAACAATGTCCCAAACGTAAACTGAGTCAAAAGAACCTCACGGTGATCCTGTATCGGTATTATCCACTACAGCTTTTTGAGATCTGGCACAACAATTAATTCAGATGTGTACTGTGAAGAACTGCAAACGATGATGGACAATCTCACTATCAAACAACTGAGTATAGTCAATCGTTCTAGTCCACTGCTTCCCCGCGATAACGCTCGCCCACATAGTGAACGACAGATAGTCTCAAAATTACAGGAGTTTCGACTGGAGACCCTCCGTCACCCACTGTACTCGCCATACCTTTCGATTTCCATTTTTTTCAGAATTCGGATAACTTTTTACAGCGGAAAAACAGTGAAAAAGCCTTCTGAGAATTCATGGACTCCCGTCCTCTGGAGTTCAATGGTAGATGCATCAATTATACTTCCATTAAAATGGAAAAAGTGAATTGATAATAATGGACAATACTTCGATTAATTAAATAAACAATTTTCATACTAATTCTTATTAATAATTATCATACAAATAATTTCCTGTTCATAGAAAAACCAATTGTATCTCAAGCGACACAGTTTATGCAACAACCAATGCAGATCATCGCTGCACCAGGTAATCCGCAAGGTAATGTTTTTTGTAAAGATAAAACTATGTATTATCACCTTATATCCACCGTATTATCTACACTAATATAATAAATCCGAAAGTTTGTTTATCTAGTTTGTTTATCGAAAGCTACGTCTTCACGACTAAACTATTGGACCGATTTAAATAAAATTTGTCAGTGAGTTAGACTGAAATCCGGTGAAGCGATAGGATAGGTTTTATCCCGAAGAATTGATTACACGTACAGTAAAAGTTTTTACACGGTAAACCTGGAAAAAATCATAAAACATTAAAGGCCTCACTCACCACCTATTGATAAGGTATTATTAGGTGTCAGAAAGTCAGTATCAGCTATATTTAATTGGCAGATAAATTATCTATCAGATTGTTAACTTTATCAGGAGGTGGTGAGAAAGATCCTTAAAATTACTAATCGAACCGCTACCATTAGATACCTATATGTATATGAATCGGTGCGAGTGGTACGTATGCAGTGCGAACGAGTGAGTGATTTGTGTGAAAATGTGCTGAATTTTAAAAGTAACAGAAGTTTGGGTCTGTGAATTTTTTATTTCACCCTATATATCGATGCGTTTTCAGGAGGCATCAGTTACTTGACTCAAAATCTACCTGGTAATATGATGCAGAAGACTATTATTATAGTACAAGGGCCTACCGGAGGTGGACCACTAACATTGACGGTAAGAAACATTTTTATTAAAAAAATTACCAATTAAATAGTTTTATATTTAAAAAAATATATTTTGATGTTACATTCTATACAGACTGGGAAATTGACGTCAAATATGTTTTACGGTCCAACAAGGATTTATATGAACATGAGGAAGGACGTAACTGTTAGTTATATATAACGTGCCACTAAAATATGCAGAATCTGAAAACAGGTTGTTCAGTTTCGAGGGTAGTGTCGATTCTACCAGTTTTCACAATAGGTTGTTTTTCATAACATTTTGTTTATTTCTAGTATATCTTTATACAAATATATTCTACGCGCGTCGCCCGCGATGGCGCTTCATTACCCTGTACTGAGTACATTGATCGCTACGAACGTTTTAGATAGAACAACAAAACTTTATATGTTGTAGCTCTTGATTTATCGTCTAAAATAATTTTATTTTTCGCTAGAACCGTTTACATTAATATTTTAAATTAGTCCAGGTTTTGCGTTGTTTAGGTAACACGTATATTAGAGTGATCGCTCGTAACAGTCCTATAAGCGTTACCAATTAAATCAATATGTTACCGGTATTTGTACTAACAAATTTAATTATAATTTTAAATTAACTTTATTAAAAAGAGCCTTTTATCGTAGCATCTCGCTTTCAGAGCATATCTCTTAAGATCTCTGACAATATTAGGATCCTTGGTATCGATATTTCCAGGCTAATCGAATTTAGGAGTTGAAATACCATACCGCCTTGAAGGACCAGTAAATATGTTCGTTAAGGAGGCCTTTGATAACTCACACGAGCAGTGGTCCTATTCTCGCCGCTTCTGTCGGTGTACTTTTTCATGCATTGACATGTTGAAAATAAGAAATTATATCTTGACACGCCCTTGAATCTAAGCCGCCCAGTATCCATTCCCGAGAGTACAAAACGGTTCAAAATCTTGTGGGCTCATACACATCGTTTATAATATCAGAAATATCCGAATAAAACTGGCGAAATAACCGACAACCGACAAAAAAACAAAAAAGAGAAACCGATAAACAAAAAAGTGTTTCCTTCCGTCACCGTTGCTTTTCTGAAACTCTAACGCCCGCACTACTTATGCAGTGAGTCGTGGCTCGGGCATATCGGCTCATTTTGAAAATACCAATGCCGGAACAGGAGTTATGTGGAAAGTAAGACCAAATTGGCATCCAAAAAGCTCGGTACGTTGAACAGAACTTCCAACCGTGTATTTTTTTTAAATGAATACAATAAAAACAATAGTTATTTTGGATACTAAACGAGGTAATTTAGAATTTATTACACAACTTGTCGATCTGTCAATAGACTGACATTAATTCAAGATGATTCGACTTTTTGCCACGTTCATATATATTCTTGTTGGACTGATATGATGTAATTATTACAATCAAATTCAGATAAGATTCATAACAAGTTTGAGACAAAATTAAATTTGAATATGAAACTGTTTGAAAATTACTCGTAGGCTATTTCAAATTTCAACTGCAGTCGAAATTGTAAAGGAATTTGTATTCAGTATTACAAAGAAAATATTAATATATTTATGTTCTCAAATAGTTCTAAATTAGATTTGGGCAAATGTGATTTAAGAACCGTATGCTTATGACAATAAGTTTTATTAATCGCATTTAATTTGCAAAAGATGTGTGTAAGAGTTTAAAAAAATGGTGTATTATGTTAAAAGTAAAATGTATTTAAAAGTAATTTTACAAAAGGTGAACAACCCGGCGGGGCTGGACGAGGCAACGTTAAACAGCCTTATTGCGCAAGCGACAGAGGCGATAACCCAACAGCAAATTATACAGGTTAAATAGAAGCTTGGGCCAATATATGCTTTCACTGTCGCTGTTATAGTCACTAACTTGGGTTCACCTCACTTTGGTTGCACCTTAAATCTGTCATCTCTGCGTGGGGTTACTAAAATTTTCGAAATATCTTGTGTACTCCTACAGTAACCTTCGATATATTATATAACACGGAAAGGTCACTGTTTTTGCTTTTCTTTCTCCGTTATCTACTGTCGTATCCTCGTCATTATTTCGACCCTAAAATTTCCTGAAAATCCAATTGACGGTACGGACAAATTATAACTTTCAGGTAGGGCAGCAAACAGCAAGCAAGTTACAGGCTTTTTTTTTATAAAAAAATTTTCTATACCTCATGTACAGTTGCAACTTGTTCCTTGAAATTTCGAGTTTAAATTCTCTTCGATGTATCCATATATGGACGAGTCGATAAAATATGTATTATATATGATGATAAACGATCGCGACGGTTCGTCTCATTCTCACGCACTATGTGGCGTATATTTCGCCGTTTGCTGTACAGTATTCTGAACTAAAAATATTGGCATAAAAAATTCGATATCCCAAAATTGGAAATTGATCATAATGAACTTTTGTATAAAATAGCGAATATTCAAAAAACGTATTTTGGAACAATATTCTGTATAAGAAAGACTATTTTAGTAACCCAATATTGTTACTAAGTTATAAACGTGATTACAAAAATAAAAATGGCGCCTATAACTTGGTGATAATATGCAATTGTAATTAACATGCAAATATAACAAAGAAACTAACTAGCGGAGATGTAAACAGATCACGATTTCTTCATTTTTTTTTATCATTATCCTTAACAATATATTTTAATTTTTTTACACCATTAATACCGCTTTGAGTTTCACCTCATCTCACCTCTTTGTTTAATGCACTTAGATCGTTATCGGAGTCGATAGGAGTCGCCTCAAGGCACAATGCGAATTCGTTCCGCGTTCAATCACCCGTGATCGCATCATTTCGCATCACCGCTTTTCTCAGTTTTCATATCACCATTCAGTGTTCAATGCTGAACAATCTCATCGATATAAATATATTAATCCAATTGACTTGGAAATCCAAGTCAAAAAGATTGTAATGCGCAAACACTACAGCCAAATAAGCGTTCAAACTTTGCAACGTTTTTGCGCTTCGCCAACAACATACTGAAAGTGATGAACGTTTCTTTTTGGTGTTCTAAACTGAAAATCTAAAGGTTGTACAACAACTTTGTTATTGCATTTAGCGACACTTAATAATAAGTAAATCGAATAAGTAAATAACGAGCTGCACAAGAGTTTTGTAAACGTTCGTACGTCTAATTGTTCAATACTACGAGTGTATGTGATATTTAAAAAATATCTCTTTTCACGCATTGCGGAACAAACTCGCATTGCGGAACAAATTCGTTCTACTTCAAAAACTCCTTAACTTGACATTGTTTCGTAGCCCTGTGGTTTGCTTCTTTTACGTTTTAAATTTACTCTGTTTTGCATACTTCCTTGTAGTTATCAAAGTATTATTATTTAAACTAGTATAAATTATAATTTGTGGCAAATTATTGAGTGAATTCTCTTTTTCAAACTTATATGTCCAATACTGTTTCTTTATATGTATAAGACGTGCATAAAACATAAATACATGTACGTTACTGTTGAACATTGAATGAATTCTTTAATTAACCTTTGACATTCAATTGGTCTTTTTTGTATTATTGGTCCTATTGCGCCAAGTCGCGCTTGACTGGTAAAGAAAGCAAAATAAAATGAAAAATATAGCATCAATTGTTTTTAAATCGCTTATTTTGACACGTACAGAACTCTGGCGTGATTCAGTCGACTCAGAGGGTGATAATGACTCAGCCCACACTAGTGAGCACGTCACAGCCCAAAGCACCGCACACACATCAGGTTTCACACACCGTACTATGCACTGTAGACGCTTTATGTTGTAAGCGGTTATTGCATGAGTCAGCTAGCCTTTGCCCGTTACTTAGAACCTGAATTGTAAATCAATTTGGCAGTATCCTGGTGCTGGTTTCCATAGATGCCTTTATTACCTTTAATATATCTGTTCCGTGAGAAATTTCAATTGGCGTAAGCGACAAACCAACACTTTTCAAGGACGAGTATATAAAGATTGTTTTTGTAGAAATCTTTCTGTAACTTTATCATTTTTGAGCAATTGTTTTGACCTCAAGATTAAAACAATAGCTGTAACATTAATAAAGTTACAAAGGATATTTTATAAAAAAACGTTTTTACACCGTTAAAAGTATTGGTTTCTCCCTTACGTCATTTGAAATATCCATTGTCGAATATAACCACTTATTTTAACTTTATTGTAATTTCGAAATCCAGCCACTAGTGGATGGATCAGAAGAGGAATATCGTGTGTGATGGCGAGCCTTCAGAGAGGTCTATATGCAGCAGTGGAGAGATATAGGCTTAATAGTTTATAATAAAGTCGTTTTCATACGTAAAGCCATTTTTTTTTATCGACAACTGCCTTTGTCGACTGCTTTGTCCCTGTGTCGTTGTCAACGATGACAACGAAATGACATATTCTAAACTACACGTCTACTTTTAATTTTGAAAAGTATTATATAACCCCTGGTAATAAATGAGCTACAAGTCAGTGAAAACCGCAACAAAATCGATTCAGTAGTTATCGAGATTGACATGAACGAACATAAAAGCAGCCATGTTCTTTATAGAGACATATTCCATTCCATAAGGCATAGTCCTCGCTCCATGTCATATACAGGTTGTATTAAAAAAAGAATTGTATCCCCCTCAACATTGAATTTCATCCGTGGAAACTGACGGCTTTTGTTTTATTTGAAATGTAGTACTTTTTGACATAAACCACTCACACCTCGTATGTACACGCGCACCGAGATGTAGAGGTTCGATTGGCAGTTCGTAGAACCGTGTAGGGAGAAGAACAGAGTAACAAAGCCAAAAAACGTTTTTTAGGGGGAGAATATCAAGTTTATAGAAAAACGTCGTATAACAAGAGTTGTCAGTTATATCATCTACTCGTATTGATGAGAATTTAGTATTAAAAAGGTGCATACCTTTATAATGTAGTTTTTATGTGTATCGTCTTATTGCTTCTGTATGTCTCAACGTTAAATATAATTAGTAGTTAAATTAAAACAGGAATGCAATAAATTATTTTCATTCATTCACATTTCTAATCGTTTTACTTACCCGTTTTTTTTTCAATTCAGTTTTGGACACAGCTTTACGTAGGCCCGTAAATATTGTTGTAAAGATGAAAGTAGTGTAAATTAACATCACAATTTATTCCCGTTCATAGCATCATTGAGTCACATTTCACACATTATGCTATGCGTTGAATGCTATGCTGATAGCGCATGATTGGAAGTGGATTATAGATTATGCCTATATAATATCTATTGATTATTGTACAGTTCGCAACATGCTAATACCCAAATAGATTCTATCTCTTTATTACCACAGTAAACGATTTATGGATATTGACTGGTTGCCGATTGTACACATAAGATCATTATCTTTTATGCTTTTCAGTGTACAAATTTATTTTTGGACGTATTTTCGTATAATTTACATTAAAATTACATACAAGCAGTACGTTCTGTGATGTTATGGAAGTAGATATTGCTATTTAGAATATTCCATGAAGCATCTCTTTCTATGCCAAGATATTACAGAATAAAATAAGTATACAAGCTTTGTTTTGCGTTAGTATATTCTTGCATATTAGTAGTTATACCGTCGTATAGTCAATGTAGAATTGTTTTTTCAAAGCTAATAAAGAAACTCGCGTGTGGAATTTACTCAAAAATAATTTCACAGAACCCGCCCCAACTAACGTCAGTTCAACAACCGATAATTACGACTCAACCACAACCGCATAAAGCTCAAATCGTTCAATCGCAGCCGCAGCAGATCGTCGTCACGCAGAAACAACCGCCGGCTTTAATCAGCACATCGTCCAACAACCAGATTGTTAACAATCAGCAGATGATACAGGGGAATCAGCAGATCATTGTGTCCAATAACCAGCAGATTATAATGAATGCGCCTATGAAGTCGGGCGTGCATAGAGTGGTGCCGCAGAGGAGTCAAGTCGTCCAGGGCGGTAAAGTGATACAGACGTCTGTTGTACAGAGTGAAACGAAGGCTAGTGTCATACAGACCACTGCGGTAAGTGGATTTATTTATTTAAACTGCATTGTATAAATTAAATAATGGTTCAAAAATTTTATAATCATACAATTTTATACACGCCGTGGGGTATTTAAAAGTATCAGAAACACCTGTGCCAGGAGCTCCTGCTCTTCTATAACAAGTTGTATGGCTAAATTACTTGATTAAGATACATATGTTATATCGATATATTTATGACAATAAAGGTTATTTGTGTATTTGATATATGCGTGTATTATATACCGTATCTGTGTATATTATGGTACTTGTTTTGTTATGTATATGTTCATAGTGTTTTAAAGCACTCTTCTTGATTCATTGTTTGCCCAAAGGTTGACCGGTAGAGAATACCATGAAGCATTAAGTCCGCCTATTGTACATTTTGCCTGTGCGATAAAGTTTAAAAAAAAAAGATCAATACCGTGAATTTTATTTTTAAATCACAGAAGGCCCAACAGCCATTGATGCGTCAAGTGATCACACGACAGCCAGTTATGGTGGGCAACACGAAAATTGGTGACAAAGAGATGGTCGTCACACAACCGATCACTGAGGTTTGTTAAAATGCTTCCACTCTACCAAAAAATAACATACAACAAGTATTCATTTATGATATATATTTACTTCTGTTTGAACTAGATATATAGAAATGTGGAACATTGTTTTAAATTATTATTCATTTTTTAAGGTTCCATTTTTCTCGTTTAAGCTTTTGTACCTAGAAAAAGGCAGCCAGATCGAAGTAAATTAAAGAAATTTTTGTAAAGAACTTTCAATCAAACTTCTTATTTTATTTTCTGGATCAGTTTTTAAACGCGTATAATCTCAGCGCAGCCTTTCCGAATGTGAAGATCAAATTCTGGTAGTTGATAAAACTGCTTGCAGCGCCTCTTGTTAATTACTCGCATTTTCAGTCAAATCGCGACCATAGCCGGTGTAACTCGCGCCAAAACATCGAATAATATTTCTATTAACTACTATTTGGTTAAAGTATTAACTAAAGCCTTCATTTCTGTGCGTTTAATAACAGTATACAAATGTGTAAACAACGCGAAAACGTAAAAGTTTAACAAAATTTGTACTTTTCATTCAGAGGTTGGTTGAATATGAACCCTATGTTTACGGCTTAACACGTGTATTATTGTGTTTCAAAGCTGTTTTCCAATTTCGGGGATTGCTCTTTCGTACCGTTGACCGACTCATTTTTGAGTTTTCAATTGTATAACGGATAATCTGTTCGGATACGGATAAAGAACTGTTGAATTTGATACCAACTTCGGGTTTTTATCATCGCAGTTTTCATCTCCGAAGCTGTGTTATTCGTTCTTTATTGACGAAGAACTGTTACGTATAGTGTGGTCTTCAAGCCACTATACCACGATTCTGAAAGTTGTGAAATGAACTGTCAGCTGAGGTTTTTCCTCTAGGCTACGACACAGTGCTCTTCAAGAGAATGTTCAAGAAGACCCCGCTCAATTGGCCGACCACCTCTTTACTACAAAAAATCTGTCTATAGATATACATATAATAACACCGTATGAGAGAAAAGCATTGAGCTTTATTGAAAAAAAAAAAATAGGAATTAATGTCAGTGTATGTCGAAATAAATTGTTGTCTATTGTCTAAAAACAAAATAATATTATAACTATATGTTTTATCCATGGGTTTACATTCTGAATGTTTTAAATATATTTGCAGCCTGTTAAACCTCCAACGCCGAAACCAACGGTGACGCCACCACCAGCCAACCCACAACCAGTGCCTTCTCAAGAGGACACCCCTTGGATTTGTCACTGGCGGGGCTGTGGCAAGTGAGTATTTATTTATATCTCAAATACAACCCCATGTATACTAATCGTCAACAATCATGTTCTTAGCTTAGATAACCTTGTCATATCGACCCTGAAAATATAATTGTGCATGTTGCATTCCCACAGCTGCTGGGCGCACTCGACTGGCCACGTTACGTCTCTCTCACAGAAGATTACCTTGAAATGTACTGCATTTTCTACTTAATCGTATTTCCCCAATGTACATACGTGTTTCGGTAGTGAGCGAGATATGCCAGAACTCATTCCTATCCCATCCTCTCCCTCTCCATTTTTCCAATCCATTACTTCATCTGCAAAGGTAGGCAGCGCATCCGAGGGCGTGCCAACGTTTGTCATTCTGGACTGATGTTGGCATGTATCGCGGATGTCTATGGACGACAGTATCCACTTACCATCAGGTGGACTGTATGCTCGTCTGCCGCCTTTTTTCTATAAAAAAGCAAGTCAGAAGGCCCCGTAAAGTGGAAGTAGGTTTACTAAGGACAGAGATGGACTCTTTGGACTCACACGAAAAATGGAGTCTCATGCTTTTATTTGATTATCACAAACACTGCACAGACACTATCACTATCACATTAACCCACAAAACCCGCTTATATTATACATATTTTTTACCCTAATCAAATAAAAACCCAACCTTCACCCTCCACTTGTCGAGTACGCGTCAAAAAGCACAGAATTTCCAGAGTCGATATATTTCCCCATCCCGTTTTTTTTCCAGAACATTCAACAGTGCATCAGAAGTATTTACCCACTGTGCGCACTCACACTGCCCGGGAACAGCGGGTGGGGAAGCACCCTGTATGTGGCTGGACTGCGACCGCGTGCCTCGGCGGACGTTCGCCTTACTTAACCACCTGTCCGATAAACATTGCACTCAGCAGGTCAGTGGATTTTGATGATTGCAGGCGTTGTGATAGCCTCAACCATCCCACCCCATCTCATCCCTTCTTATTCCACGCTCTACCCGGCTTCTAGTGTTGTTAAAACGAGCGCTGAACGCTTCAGCCCTTGAGCTATAGCGCACTTTGTTAGTACAATAGTACTAACCATAACACCATAACTAATAGTGCACCATAACCTTAACAGATTTATAACTTTTTCAACTTACGCCTTTTGTACACATTTCATATTCTAAATCGGGTCTGATTCAATTTCAATCGGGAAGAATAAACTGTTGTCGACGGGAATCCAGTTATTAACAAATTCAAACTTTGCGATTTACCGACGAATACGTCAGCGGAAATTGTTAGTGTAGTGTGTCGCAGCCTTCCCGAATGTGAAGATCAAATGTGGTTAGTTGATAAAACTGCTGGCGTCTGAAAAACGAACTATGATGTGTGAAATAAGCGGTAAATAAAAAAATAGTCTTGAATAAAAATTCTGATAAGAAAAAAATAACTTTGATATATGTATATCGGGGAATATATACGCACAAACTAAGGGAGGCTTATACTAAACAGTGGATGGAAACAGGCTGATGATGCTGATACGTATATCATAGTTATTTTTTTAAATAGAGGAGACCCGTATCCAGGTGTCCACGATAAAAAATCTGGTGACGGTAACGGTGTCACAGAACTATTTAATCTAATTGTCATTTCATGTCACATAGAATTTGACGTAGATTCACAGCAGTCATACTATCCTGACATTTAAACATATATTTGTAGGCACTAAAAGCAATATTCAACTCTCGTCGACACGCCGTCGTGGAATCGGAGTCAAGTAAACCCATATCGCTCGGATACCCGCCCAATGCCGCTTTGGCGGCACTCAACAAACATGCCACCGATCTTTTCAATCCCAGGGAACTTATGGTAAGTCAAATTTAAGTCATCTTAAATTTAATTAAATTAAGTCTATATTAATCTTAAATTTTCCATCCCATCCCAGAGTCCATTTTTTATCCCACCTCATTTATCGAGTAGGTAACATTCTTAGATCGTATATATTACTCTTACCCTATATCCCCCATCTAGAACGTACATTTAATATAAGCACATTTAACTAATACCTATTCTACGTAAAACCTACGCTAATGTAGACGAAGTCATGAGGGAACGCTAGTGTTATAAGTTTCTCACAATTTCCAGTTGATTGAAAATAATTTCTATATTTCTACCGTTTATCAAGTTTTAAAACCAATGCCCGCCCCAGCTCTCATCCTATTATATTCTCTACTCCCCATCGTATCAGGCGGGCATCCGGGATTGTGCCAACGTTCGTCATTGTTGACTAATGTTGGCATGTATTGCAGATGTCCATGGGCGGTAGTATTAACTAATCACAAAGTAGACTGTCTGTACATCTGCCAAATTCTTTCCATATAAAAAAAAAACTTTGCCACCACAAATCTGTGTTTCGGGTTGTCTTACGCTCTTGTCACACACGCGAACACGGTGTCATTTAAAATTATTAAAGTATGAACTAGAGTTCTTCATATTCATATTGTAAGACAACACAATAAAATTAAGTGATGATGTGGGCGAAATAGGGTTATAAGTGAAAATGTTAGAATAATATAATGTGAAATATTTTAATATGTCAATCAGTAGACTAAAACTATTAGGTGACAACACGTATTCGTGGTGTTTTATTATAATATATTCAAAATAAATTGGTGATGAATTAGTGCATAACACTGTCCACACTCGGTCGCTTAGGTCTTTCACCTTTGTACGCGCCCGCTTCTGTTAATAAATATGCGTAAATAGGTATGACCTACGTAACGTACGTACCTACGTAACCAGTAAATTAATCATATATTTATTTATTTTTGTTTTAAAAAATAATGCAATACATGTTAATTTTTACTTACATATAATCGTTTTAGTATTCTGTTTGACATATTGAAATACTAGCTGTTGCCCGCGACTTCGTCCGCGTGTACTTTAGTTTATAAATATTTTATAGCATGTTTATCGAACAAATGTTCGACGTGATTCTTTAAATTGATATAACTTTTTTATTTATAAACTGATTGAAATAAAACAAACACTAAATTTTATGTGAAGCTTACCACAATACATTAGTGAAAACCGCACCCAAATCGGTTAAGCCGTTTCTAAGATTAGCGCGCACAAACGCACAGACAAACAGACAAAAATTCTAACAATCATTGTTTTGGGTTCTATTGCGCTGATAAAGGCCCCCAATAATATTTTTCTCGTATATCTTTCATGTACAGACAGCGATCAGTTACATTTTTATTATATGTATAGATTTCACGCTATTTTAGTAGGAACTTATATTACTCTAACATTTTCACTTACAACCTATTTCGGCCACCTGATCACCTAACTTTATTGTGTAGTCTCACAAAACACGCTATATTTCCAAAATTTCTTTGATATATTAGGTAGTCGGATATGTTTGCGGCCTTTTTATAGTGAAAACAATAGTCTTTTTTTTGTATTACATAAATATGTATTTATTGAACGGAATATTGTCCATTTAATTCGATTAAATTTCGCGATTTTTCTGGCAGAGCCATTATCCCATCAATATAAAGTATTATAAATTCCCATCACTAATAAGGCTTCTCATTAATCTAATTTTACTCCATTTAGAGAATTTTGTAAAGAGCGGAATAAATGATAATCCGAAGATGCTATATCTGGACTGTATGGAATATGCATTAAAACTTCCCAGCCAAGGTCCATCAATTTTCGTTAGTTACCAAAGATGTATGCGGTCGAGCATTCTCGTGATGGAAAACTACACCTTTTCTATTCACCAATTCTGGGCGTTTTTTCTTCCAGTTGCCTGTTTCAATTTTACTAATTGCTGACAGTAGATATCAGAATTAATCGTTTCGCCATGTGGCAAAAGCTCGTAATACACAATGCCTTTACAGTCCCACCATACACATAACATGACTTTGTTCGGAGTGAGGCCTGCTTTTGGGACTATTTGTGATGGCTCACCTCGCTTAGACCAAGATAGCTTTCGAACATTTTTATCGTAGGTGATCCTATTCTCATCGCCCGTTACCAATCTCTTCAGAAATGAATCGATTTCATTTCGTTTTAGCAACATCTGGCATATAGAAATTCTATTCACCAAGTTTCTAACATTTAAATCTTGCGACACACTAACATCTAGCTTTTTAACAAAATTCAGTTTATTCAGGTGATCCAAAACTGTTGAGTGGTGACTGCAATTCATGACTATTTATGTGTCGATCTGCTTAAATTTTTCACCGATAAGATAAACATTTACCTTAATAGTACGACTACAGCGAGGATTCGCATCAAAATTACCAGACCTGAGTCGATTGAACCATTTTTTGCTCCACAAATCTCTTTTCGAGCACTAAAAGCATTCAACCCTTGGCAAATAAAAATTGTAAAACATATCTAATTTTCTCCACATTAACTTCCATTTTAAAGTTATTAAAAAATATGAAAAGATAAAACTTTTAACTTGTAATTTCAATTTGCCGACATTACAAAAAAGTCAGCTCTCAAACGGTATATCACTTTTCTGCCAGTGATGAGTGTTGCCAGAAATATAGCACACTAAAGTCATACGTTCAAAAATGCCGCGAAATTTTCCGACTCCCTATTATTTGAATAAAAACTCCAACGACCGCACGCGTGTGTGAAAAAAGCGTTATTTACATTGCTTTGTATGGTTCCTTCTTGCTTTTTATCACTACCCACACAAATGTTCGAATAACTCATTGTATGTGTGCGTGTCACCTAACGTGTGTATTTTTGCGCACGCAGCACAGGGCCGGCGCACGCACTTCGGATCAGCCGGTGAGACATTCACTTACACACTTTACACAACACAAAAGATATACACGCTTTAGGCTGCGGTCCGACCATAAACGAGGATCTATTATCTCGCTCAATATATGTAGAGATAGAAAGACATAGATAGAAATTATAGTTCAATGATCTCCTGCAAGGGAGGATCCTCCCTCTAGCTTTACCCCGGCGATAAGAGAGCCAAAAGAGGAATTCGGTAGTTATTCGTCACAAGAAATTAGGTATGTTTTATATTTGGTACGTGATGAAAATACCTGAATTCCTCAGCGATTTATTCGAGTTTTCTAGGCGTGATAAAACATACGAATAACTACCGAATTCCAAAAGATTCGCTCAGTAACACTCGTCCACAATGTGAACGTCAACTTTAATTAGTGTGCGACATCGGAGTGGTCGATCTGAGTTGCTTAGAGCTCGTTGCTGTGGCTCGCTTCACTCGTGCCTCGACCTGCTACATAAAAATACGTCGCGCAGTTTGCTTTACTGGTGGAACTGTGTACTCGCTCCTCGTTACTAGTTTATAGTTTACTACCCGTTACTACCCGTTCATCGTTTTTCGTTCTTGGTAGGACCGCAACCTTAAAAATGCGTTTTAGGATGTGTCATACGAATTCGATTGATCATGAATCTGTTAGATTAGTGTTGTGTTGTGTTGTGTGTTTGTTTTTTGTGGTTAAGGTTGACTATGTTTTAAAGCTTGAAATACACTTTTTCTATTACTGAAATTGACAGTATGTCGTTACTACTTACGACAAACATTTTTCGACATATCCGAAGATCCTACAAAAGGCCTATCAAAGCAATTGTGACGTCTTACGACTTATTAATATAAAATAGTCACGTAGGCTTACTTGGGGCATCTAGAACATCTGTAAATTAGTCACATCTTACTAATACAAATATTCTTAGACTTTTGACTATTTTAGCAAATTATATAATGCAATGACTAAATATACTAGTATAAATATCTGAACTCAAAAACTAAATTATCTTGAAATATGTCTGTGATAAAAGACAAGTTAGAATAGATCCGCTATGTATGAAAATTAAGTAATCTTCACTAGTGTTATTATAATCACTCATGAGTGACTCATGAGTAACAAAGATAGCAATAACTTCACTACATCCTCATCTCAAATACGTTCATATTTATTCCATTTTCTAATAAAGAATGATGGTCACTTTTGTATGAAACATGGCCTGACCACCATTACAATTTTAATGTATGTCAACTTATTGACTTATAACCTACAGTTACCATAAATAAATATTTTGTCTCCCAGATCAATGAGTCAGCTCGTGACCACGGTTGGTGCAACCCAACCGAAACGACGAGTAAAATAAATAAGGTAAACATTCGCGTTAACACCCGTTTTAATAGATAAGTATCTCTAAAAATGGTTCTTGGTAAATAAAAAAATGGGGCCCTAATAAGATCCGAGCTTATAACGACTGGGTTATTCCCTCTCTCATGTACACCTTTGGTGTGCTTAGATTTTCGCAGGCCAGATTAGACACCCTGTATAGAAAAGTCCCCTCAACCATATCTCTCCACAGGATGCACCACCTAGGGCCTGTACCTCGGCCGCCGGTGCTTATGTCGTTTCTCCCCTATGTAAACACATTTGAGATACTTGTAAGGCAGATATCTCATTTCTCCAGTACTTTGGGGTCTTTTTGCCATAATAAAATTTGGAGCTTATGTTAAAAGCGTTCATTTGGTATTAATGTGGTTTGTATTGGATACACCGGTCAAAATGTCGCATCATTCTTTGAAAAATAATTTTTAATATCGGTTTGTCTTTTTTTATACTGTCATTATTTGTCACTACTGATGTTACTAATTTGCTTACGATGACAAAGAAGTCGTCTGTGCGAGCCTCAGCAAACATACCCGAGGTACTGTATATTTTGATTTTTCAATAAATCACAATACTTTTATATAAACCTATAAATTAGTACATATTGGCATCCAGCTATATGAAATTTTATATGTATTATCTTTCTGACCGAAAGTGTCAAAAGTGATTACGTGAAATATTCAGTAATTTCAACTCGTTTAAATGAATTGTATTTCAAGCTTATAAAACTGTTCACGTGTGTGCTGTGCTAACTTTTTAGGTCTGCTTCGTGTGTTTAGGTAGCACTAGTGTTGAGTGAATTATTTATATTGTGTCACAAGCACATTGAAGCAATAGCGAATGAAAAATAAAATAATTCCTCGAAGGTTCTTGTAAAAATTGCAAAGATATTAGTATAAAAAGGTATCGAATTCATATCAGTTCAAAAATACTCTCAGTATTTTGCCTTACTGTGCGATGTGTCTATTTGTTTTACGTTTGTTTAAACTAACATTTGTTTGTTTTGTTCGGTTGAGGTTTTGTGTATGTTTTTTTGAAAATGCGTCCAAACTAAAGCAATTTTGTATAATGTAATTTTCGGTGATGTTCCAATGAAATATACTCTTACAACTAAATACTGAACATTGAAGTGTACAATTGTTGTTTATGTTCATACGAGTATGTTATCTTTATGTAACGCAATAGATTTTCGCACCTAGCCGGAAGAAAGTAAAAGTAATTCGGAAGGACGTATCGGATTTCGGACATGTACGAACACTACACTCGACGTTGAATCGCGGAGAAGGCATTCTACAAAAACAAACGTAGCCGATTGTCTGTTTCTCATTTGCTACGTACTTTTGTCAGCCTTAAACATGCCAGTGCAGGGCACAGGCCTCCCCTAGTAGATCACGGTTGGGGTTTCGGGTAATTCGTGTAATAATTTTTGCTGGGTTTTTAAGGAATGCTAAGGATAAATATACGAAAGTACTGTGGTATTGTGTGTTTTACACATTGTGTTAAATATTTAATATGTTTCTCAGGACGAGAACGAGGGTCCAGTGACTAAGAGCATACGACTAACTGCCGCTCTTATATTGAGAAACATCGTGATTTACTCAAATACTGGAAGACGGTATGTATACTAAATTAATTAAATTAATTATTAGTAGAACGGCTCGACATTTACTCATGAAGTATGGAATTAAAATCTTCGGTCCGTACCACTGAGTTTCTACTTAAATCCGGATTTTTTAAATTATCTCTAGCACGTCGGTGAAGGAAAACATTGTGAGGAAACTCAATTAAGTGAAATGAAAAAGTAAAAATTTGGAAAACGTGTATCTGCTAATCAACACTGGGTTCACGTGATGGTTTACGACCCGAAACCTTCTAGTGATCTAGGGGAGGCCCGTGCCTTGCATGAACCCCGAGCGCTCGGCGCAAACGATTCTTTATAATGATCTTCATATAATAGGTAGTCGGAAAGTTCGCGGCCTTTTTGAGCGTATGACTTTAGCGTGCTATACTTCTGGCAACACTGATCACTAGCAGAAAAGCGATATACCGTTTGGGAGCTGTTTTTTTGTAATGGCGGTAAATTGAAATAACATGCAAGTTGGAAGCTTTATCTTTTCATCAATTGGTGAATTAAACTTGGTGAATAGAATTTCTATATGCCAGATGTTGCTAAAACGAAATGAAATCGATCCATTTCTGAAGAGATTGGTAACGGGCGATGAGAAGTTTGATCACCTACGATAACAATGTTCGAAAACGATTTTGGTCTAAGCGAGGTGAGCCATCACAAATAGTCCCAAAGGCAGGCCTCACTCCGAACAGTCATGTTATGTGTATGGTGGGACTGTAAAGGCATTGGTGTATTACGAGCTTTTGCCACATGGCGAAACGATTAATTCTGATATCTACTGTCAGCAATTAGTAAAATTGAAATAAGCACTTGAAGAAAAAAACGCCCAGAATTAATGAATAGAAAAGGTGTAGTTTTCCATCACGACAATGCTCGACCGCATACATCTTTGATGACTAAACAAAAATTGATGGACCTTGGCTGGGAAGTTTAAATGCATCCTCTATACAGTCCAGGTATACTTCGGATTATCATTTATTCCGCTCTTTACAAAAATTCTAAATGGAGTAAAATTACATTCAAGAGAAGCCTTATTAGTGATGGGATTTTATAACACTTTATAGTGATAGGATAATGGCTCTGCCAGAAAAATGGCGAAATATAACAGAATTAAATGGACAATATTCCGTTCAATATATAATTACCTTTACATAGTATAAAACAAAGTCGCTTCCCGCCGTCTGTCCCTCTGTATGTACGCTTAGATCTTTTAAACTACGCAACGGATTTTAATGCGGTTTTCATCAATAAATAGAGTGATTCAAGAGGAAGGTTTGTACGTATAGTTTAATATTGTTTTGTGTTAATTTGTTATATATTATGTGCAAAAAAATTATGGGCACAGCTAGTATAATTATGTAATACAAAAAAGTCTTTATTATTTTCTCTATAAAAAGGCCGCAAACTTATCCGACTACCTAATGTAAATTATAAGTAGATAATAAATTAAAATCATTTACTACTTATTAAATATATGAAAGTTGAAGTTTTTAACCATTGCAAATCTTAAACCCTTGTCCGATAATCATAACAATGAGGTCTAATCAAATAACATATTTCAGACAACTCCGCACATACGAGGCGCACCTCGCAACAATTGCTCTGAGCAATGTGGAAGCTTCTAGAACGATCTCGCAGGTTCTATACGACATGAATAACATATGAGATTCGAGTGACGGGCAAAGGCCCGTCGAACACGAATCAGTTTCATATGTCATGGAATTAAAGCCGTGGCATTAAAAATAATGTTGTAAAGTAGCGTTTGGACCATTACGACGATCTCATTGCAGTTCACACAACGTGTCTGTACAGAGTTAAGTAAGAAATATGCGTATCCTCTTAACATTAAATTCATACTATGAAAACTAACAATAATTGTTCCACGACTGTCTCTGAAATTGATACCCCCCCCCCCCTCCCCCGCTAACCCTTTTTTTGTCTCGCCTTTTTATTCTTTGTCTTTGTCTAATACTTCATCCGTTTCCAATTTAACATTCTCAATAGTTTCCACAACATTGGGGTATTTTGTCACTTCATAGAGTAGATTGCATTTGCCTCAAAAAATAAAGTTGAAATTTAAACGAGTCCTGCGACTTTGTTACTCTGTACTAATCACTATCCGCTACTACGAACGGAGCGGCGCACATTATATTCATTAAAAGCTGCTAATCGAACCGCTACTACTATAAGATATGTACATACATCTATGTACGAGTAAATAGATGCGAGTGTGTGAGTGAGTGGTTGGTGTGAAAAAGTGCTGAATTTTTAAAAGTTGTTAGTTTACCCCAAAACAGTGTTAAGAGGGTGTAGACATTTTTTTAATTTAACTCTGTATAATACCAATTAATTTAAACGCGAATCAAAGAAGTTTCCTTTGACAAAATTGCTTTTACTCCCTCGAAGACCCAAATTAACCAGAGATTTGACTTTTTGCTTAATTAAAAATTAACATTTTTTTTCCACATGATTATACATGACATATTCCAATACAAAATTATGATCGTTGCAATGAATAAATAAATAATCACGACTAAGTTTTATTATTAACTGAAAATATATGATTGTTCTACAACGTTAAGTTTGCGGTTGGCGTGACATAGCCCCCCGTTGAATAACTTGATGATTAACTGCAAAGGGATTCGTAATCATTCGAACGCTTGGTTGGCCAATACTTACAATAATAAATACTTACTGTAAATTATGTGATAGATCAATAACATTTTTAAATGCTACATTCAATAGCCTACGTTAGGGTTTTTCTGCCTCGTGGGTCTAGAGACAGATGTGAACTCTAACTATTTCTATCAAAATTTTGTTTAAACAAATACCCGACAAACATTTGCGCGGAAATCGAACTGCAGACCTTTTGCATCAATTCTACTGAAATGAAATTGACATTATCAACTGGAATGAGCGCTCTGTCTTGAATTGAAATCTAAATTTTAGAATAGAAAATCCGGATTGTAGAAGGACTGGATGAATCGATGGATGGAAACTGAAGGTCTATTCCGAAAACACGAAAAACAAAGTTTCGCCCGATATTTCGGTAGAAGCCTATCGCGAATACGTTCACTACGATATATCTGGCCGAACGAAGTACTTTGAAATTATTTGAAAGTAGTTGACATTTGAAAGTACTCTGATGGCACGAGACGACGATCGAAATATAGATTTTGATAAGAGATACATCGTCAAATTTGAAGATAACAATATATCACCTATTAGATAATCGGAGATACCCGATATAAGAGCTTCGAGCGAAAGGAAAGTCAGAGTACTTTGTTCGTTCATACTTCGGTCGGGCCCGAAACTTCGGACGCGTAAAATCAGAGCACATCCCCCGAAACGCGCGTGTTAGTAGAATCGGCCCCCTGGTCTGTAGCCATAAGTGGACTATTTTGGATGTAAATAAATTGAATTAATATTTTTGATAAATATCCATGACAAGTTGTACCCACACTACTTGATAGATAAACTAAAAAATAACAAGTAAAATAATATATTTTAATACATTTCTACTATAATCTCAATAAATAAGATATATCTCTATTAATACAATCTGTTTTGAATGTATGGTCACTTAGATGTTACTTATTTTTATTCAGTTTTAATATACGGTAGTTGACTGTACCGTGTTTCAGTCAGCGTTCGTCAATCTTGACTGATGTTAACATATATCCGGTGAACTATCTGTCGGCCTGCCTTTTTTCTATGAAAAAAAGCAACGATTTTTCATTAATTCAAAGATTTTATTAATTCCGGTTGTAAATTATGATATAACTATTGGTTAATATACGTTACATTTAATTATTGAAGGTTTGATTCTCAATTAAATAATAATCGGTTTTTCTCATTAACGCGTATATATATTTAATGCAATTTCTTGTCCTTTAAAAAGAAAGGGACAAAGAATTTTTTGTCCAAATCATGCTAAATTCGCTTATTTTTTATTTCTACAAGAACAACTAAATAAATTTTGAATCTTGAATAAAGTTTGAAATTAAATATGTAAATCGTAATTGAAACCAATAATATCAGAAACGAAATATTTAGATATTGGAAATTAATATCCCTAGGGACCAATAGTCCCTAGATCGACCGACTCTCAACAAAAAAAAAGTTCTTAATTAATTTATACTGCATTCCTTTCTGTATTTTGAAGATCAACAAAATGCATTGCAATTAAATTCTCGAAGAGGGATTTTCGCGTGTTTTGGAACACGGCCTTACGCAAAGATAAAAATTATATCGCGCGTGTGAATAAAGGGTAAGTTTCAATCATTAAGGGTTTAAAAATGTGACGTTATCTATGCAAATGGACCTTATAGTCGATGTGGACTTTCTGACTGGTTAAGACTTCTGACTTAGTTGTTTCAAAATTCTGTTTAGAGTATCGGCCAATCGAGCGTTCTCACTAATACGAACTCATTTGCAGCTTATTATCAACTTATACAATAAGTGGTTAGGTAGCGCCAACCGCAAATATAACGTTGTAGAATAATTTAATTTACTTATAGCAACGAAAATGAACTTTAAAATCACCGTAATAAATCGTTTACGAACGTAAAAAACAAATTGTAATTGTGCGAACGCTCGGTTAGTTAATGCCTTAAATAGAATCCTCTTTCATTTTTATATAAAACTAGCAAAACTCGACAGACGTCCTGCCATAGAAGTTAATGTGCTGTAGCGCCATCTAGTGTTGAATTACAACAAAGTCGATAGCATAAAAACCTTCTCCATGAAAAGATATGAATGACATAGGCCAACTTTCATGGTGATCGGTCAAACGGTGTCGAAGTCTATTAATCACTAATATACCAACATCCTCTTTTATATATAGATAAATAAAGATAAATAAAATAAAGTCTCAATATCAGGGAAATCAATACCGAAAATAAGGTCCCATTTCTTAGATAATGTCGCAAATTCAGAAGTGTGGAGAAATTAAAACTAGTTTGTAATTCATTGTTAGCTGTTAAGTTATTGTTCTGTAAGCTAAGTATTAGAATTATAAAACCAATCCTGTCCGGTAGGATTAAAAAAGTTAACATTATGTAATTATTTTAAATAAATCGCTTCATACATAGATTGAAGAAGAACATTAGATTCACAGTTCCTAATACAGAAGTGTTGTCGTTTCCTTTCTGTACCATGTATGTGGCAGGTTAATAATACAATTAGTCTTTTAATCAAAAACCTAGGAATTTAATTGAACGCCGGCAAATAATGAAATTGATAAATATTATATTGTATTCCTAAGTGACTTCAGACTCATTTGAAAAATTGGAGTCACTAGGAATATAAATATCCTAGCGACCCGCCTTCGCTTCGCTTCAGTTTATAAGTTTATTTTTTTCAAAATTTATTTTTCAAAATTTCAAAATAAAATATATTAGACATATTAGATTATTAGACACGGATAATGTAGCTTTCTATTTGTGAAAGAATTTTTGAAATCTGTTCCGTTGTTCCAGAGATTACCCTCAAAATACCCACAAAAAAACACACAATTTTACCTCTTTATTATATATATATGTTTTTTTATATATATAATTAACCAGATGTACTTTTCACAAATTATTCTTATGTAATCTAGGAATTTATTTAATATCCGGACGGACATACCTTGGATACTTTATTGTGTGAAAGCAAGTAAGTAAGCAGATGATATATTAAATTTCTATTAGGTTACTATAATTCGTAGTGTATTTGGAATAATAATTATGTTTGAATTAAATGTATCATTACTTATTATCAGAGGTCGGAATTAGGTAGTGTGATTTATGTACTTGCAATGATATCATAGAGCAAAAGAATAATATGGATATTCCCCAAATCCCGGGATTTCAGTTTAAAGCGTATTAAAAATCCGATGATAGATTAGATAGAATTGTAGGTTAATGTTTGTAAATATAAAAACTGAAACTGAATCTTAACGTGTGTAAATCATTAATATATTAAGTACCATTGAATCATTTTGTTTTATTTATCTTATCTGTGAGATATCGATACAACCCTAAAAACCATTACGGTACCTTATGATAGTAAATAAATATACCATTGGCAATAAATTACGGTTCCCGGGATTACTATTCACAAAATGCCAGAAATGTCCATGTTAATATCAACATTTCGTTGCAAGTACATATGTTAAATCACACTACCTAATTCCGACCTCGGCTTATTATACAGTGATTGTTTGTTTAAATAAAGGTATTAGATAAATAAAGGTCTGAATAGATAATTTTTTTATATATCAAAACACAAACACAATTAACTTCCTAGATTTCATTAGGATAATTTGTGAAAAAGTCCATTCTGTTAATTGAATACCTGCCAAAGCCAGTTTTTTAAATAAAAATGTGAAATCACCTGACCAATATAATGCAATATTTTTCAATGCAATTATTTGATTGAATTTTTCAATTTGACTGTAACCTTGCCTGCTGTCCAATAGGACATTATAATGTGTGTTGGAGCCTGGGTGCTTGTCTTTGTGTGTGTCTCTGGACCCACGACAGGGTAGTGTGGGCCATTGAGTGTGGCGTTATTATCATTTGTCGGCGTTTAATTAAATATTTATATGCCAATACTTTTGCATAGCGCGCTGTTAATCTTATGTTTTTTATCAATGGCTTCAAATGTGTTGCATAAGAAGAGGACGACATTCATATATCTTACAAACGCCATATCTTGCGTAATTCTTTTGTGCGTATATACGCAACGTATATCCGCAATGTTTGAATGTCTCAAAATATACTTCACGTCCCCTGCATTTGAACGTATAACGAGTTTATACGCCTAAGTAATTCCTACCCTTTTTTAAGTAGGTATGTAAAAGTATAGATAGTCATACTTGTCCTACGTAACAGATATCAATGGCCACTTATTTTTCCAATGTGATTTTCAATGTATAAATCTAATTTATCGCAATGTGACATTAAAATAATAATTATTTATAAATGATAAATATAAGTGGAAAATAAAATGTTTATACATACTTGTTTTTTTTCTTTTACATGTCCTTGTATAAATACTTAAAAGATACTCTTTTTTTGAGGGGGAGAGTGCACGCTGCAATCCAACAGCCGCTGGGCGCGCTCGCCACGTTACCCCTCTCTCTCAGAAAACTACCTTGAAATGTACCGCATTTCCCACTTTATCTTATTTCCCTAATGTACGTACGTGTTTCGGTAGTTAGTGATATGTGCTAGAGCCCATTCCCATCCTATCTCTCCCAATCTTTTCTCCAAATCAATTTCTGTATCTCCAAAGGTAGGCAGCGCATCCGGGGCATGCCAACGTTTGTCATTTTGGACTAATGTTGGCATGTATCGCGGATGTCTATGGGCGACAGTAACCACTTACCATCACATGGAGTGTATGCTTGTCTGCCGCCTTCGTCCATAAAAGAAAGGTCGCTAATGTACTCGTGGCCTATATCATACTGTGTATTCACAAAGGTCTTTGATCAGTACGTTACCAGTTATCAAATCTGGAGCGCACAGTGAGTCTGATCTGTAAGTTCTCAGCAAGCGATGTAGTTGTAGCACACGTCGAGTTGTGTCCCGTAAGACACACCTTTTGATAACTTGTCCAGGTATTAGAAAAAGTTGTTTTTATTCGCTATTTCAAATGTTGATTAACTAGTCTAGGAGAAAATTGAAATGGTGATTTTTTTGTTTCAGTAGTTCAACTGTTATCACAAAATGTGAATAAAAATGTCTCAGGAGTTCAATGAATGATCTGATCAATTGAATTATAAAACGCAGAGCTTTAAGGCAAGAATATCTGTGTTTCAAGACCTGATACTATGTGGTGGCATATTCAAACCCAATACGGACTTTTAAAATGAAATCCTAACGTGTCCTCCAGTTATTCGCAAAATCATTTATCATTTGAAACGCTTATAAAATAGCAATGAATTAAAAGCAATAATACGATGCTCGCTAATCATTTATTATAAGGCACACATTTGACACCAAAAGGTTTCATAATTTAATTAAATCATGGATTGGGGATTTGGTTTCATTGATACTATTTATTATTCTGTTATATGTCATAAGCTATTAATCATATTTTATTATACAAAGTTAAATAAAAAATACCTACTTGAATTTCTAGTATTAAAACTAACAGCTGTTGTTTTACGACGTTTCTCTGAATTTGATATTTATCTCAAAAAAGTGGATTTTTTAAATGTAGTCTGATTTTTTTACTCTATACTTACTACTTACTCACTATACGCTTCTACGAACAGCAACGTTGCACACCATTCAATAACATATACTAATTCAACCGCTACCATTAGATATCCTATATCAAACAAACATGTAAATCGGTGCGAGTGAACCTTCGTGGTGCTAGTAAAATAAAATAAAAATAGGACTTACTGCGTCTGGAGAACCTCCGATTCGGACTAAATGAACCTACCGCTAAAAATTAGTCGGTTGTAGGGTACAACATACGCCCTCCCCGTCCCTGACTCCCTTCGATTCTAAACAATGTACATTGTACAATGTACTTGATTCTAAACAACCTATAGGCGAAAGATAAACTTGATTTTTCTTCTTCTCCTTGGTTTTAACGACAAGTTTTATTTCTATGACATAAAGTGGAAAATGTTACACCGTGTATACAGTACACGTTACATATATGAGTACAGTGATCTATTTCAACATTTTGTACGCGGATGAGCCGTGTAATAAAACACAAATATTCAGACACGTCTCGCGGCTGTTTAATTTTCTTCAAACAAATGCCTCCCGTTCACACGCGTAATTCTTATACGTAAGCTTTCATAAGCTTATATCCGTAGATTACGGATCTGGTAAAACATACATGTTTTATTTAACTAGTGGCGTGAGTAAACTTCACACGGTGACTTTGTTTGGGTTATTTTCTTGTGATTCCCTTTATTTCTATACGTTTTAATGTATTATATATCTTTTATCAAAATATGTCCAATAGGTTTGAAAATATTAGCAGAATTGTGAAATAAAACAAATTGATCAAAAACAAAAAATTCTGTGCAGGCAAAATGTTAAAAGATTTGTTTACATTTCTGTGGAAGAACAAATAATTTTCTAAAAATTTCAGTTATTGTTTGAATCGACATAGATTAACCAATTCATATTGTACTAAAGCAATGTTTATACGTAAGTAGTGTACTTAAAATACAAACTATTTTTTCCAAAAAAAAATATTTCGTTTATAAATAATCAGAATAATATGCACCTACTTCTATACTCCATCTGTCTGGCATTAAAAAGCTACGCATTTTGATCGTTACGCTATGAACGCTACAAATACGAGCTCTACGCGCTATGAACGATAGAGCTTGTAGGTTCGTAGCGCGTGCTCTACGCGCTACGAACGTTACGAGCTCTACACGTTATGAACGCTACGCGCTACAGACTAAGGTTAAAAAAAAATCAATTGTTACTCTTTTACAGCCACTTGTTGTGAAATACACTACAAATTGCCGCCGATAGAGCTACGGATTCTTCAAGAATGCTTCAAGAACTTTACAAGGTCATTAGCGCGCGCACCTGTAGTCCGTTCCCCCTCTATCAACCTAAAAGGGGAGGTCTGAAGGGGGCTCTTAAGGTGCACTATTTTCAAATAACTCATTTTAACAACAAATGATTTTTGAATAATGGGTACATTTGTACCTAAATATGTCAGTGCCCATATTTAAAACAAAAAAGACAGTAAATTTGTTTGCAATTTAAACTATTCGAGGCTAGCTGTGGTGCAACTGCCCCGTGCACTGGAAAGTTACAATTTGTTTGGCTTGTGACCGTAACCGAATTAAAATGTGGGTTTTAACTATGCTATTTTCTGTGTTAGTGTTGTACCCGATACGGCATTTGCTGTTTACAATGATGTAAACAACAAATGCGAAACGGAATGCGAACATTTATATTTTACGAATATTGGATGAAAAAATTGCAATTCCCACTTTATACTATGCCCACAATGTAATTACGTATTTCGGTAGTGAGTAAGACATGCAAGAGTCTATTCATATCCGTCCCAACCTATTCTCCAAATTCATTCTTAAATTTTCAAAGATAGGCAGCGCATCCAAGGCCGTGCCAGCGTTTGTCATTTTGAACTGATGTTGCATGCCTTGCGGAAATCCACGGGCGCCAGTATACACTTATAAGGTGGACTGTATGCTAGTCTGTCACCTTCAAAAAAAATCGCAATCGAATACTCTTGACGTCTTTACTTATATGTGTAACAACTGTATATTTAATTATTACAGTTCACAATACATATATTCTGATTCTGATATTACTTCGATAGAAATCGTGTTTGTAGGCACCATTGACTTATCCGAAAAATTTAAGGAAAAAATGGCAAAAGTGAAACGGTCCCTCGAGACTTCTGGTCGCATTCACGACAACGGACGGATCCCGCGGTGGGGGGGGGGGGGGATTTTATTTATTACGGGGAACATTCCCTTTGGCAACAGTTAGTGGGAATTCGTCGCGACAGACGGTGTCTTGGACAATTTACTCTCTTTTTCTGTCGATATCATTTGACTCTGTTATATTTTACTTTATGTCTATATTTTTTATAGAAAAGATGGTAGACGAGTGCGCAGACTTATCGAATGCTTATAGAATATATAATAATACGATAGAACAATTTTCTCATCCCATTATATTCTATATTTCCCCATTCCTTCCTATCCTATCGAGAGATTGGAATAAAGGGAATTATGACACTCATTATTATTCCGTTGGGCTCACTCAACTGGCTACGTTGCCCTCTCTCTCAAAGATCTGCCCTTGAAATGTAGGTACTGCATATACTTATCGTATTTTCGTACGTACGTGTTTCGGTTGTGAGTGTGATACGCCAGGGCCCATTCCCATTCCATCCTATACTATCCCTCCCGTTTTTCCAAATCCATTCCTTAATCTGTAAAGGTAGGCAGCGTATCCGGGGGAGTGCCAACGTTTGTCATTCTGGACTGATGTTGGCATGTATCGCGGATGTCTATGGACGACACTATCCACTTACCATCGGGTGGACTGTATGCTCGTCTGCCACCTTTATTTAAAAAAATCCTTGACTCATCATACTTTCTAATCATTCTTAGCAATCGTTTTTGCCGAATCCACTCTTAAATTTGCAAAGATGGGTGAATACCCAATTTGGCGTGGCAACATAATTCACTTCGTCAGTCTTGGCTGATGTTGACATTTATCGCTTGTGTGTATCCACACAAGTGTGGATATTGTGGGCGACAATATCCACTTACCACCAGTTGGACTATCTGCTCGCTTCCAACTTCTTCTTTTTATAAAAAAAAAAATGAAGCTCTACCTTCAAAAATCATTGGACCAATTTACGCCTGGATATTATGCCCAACAAATAACAACTGCCTACAACTAAATCCTGACAAGATTATAATAAAAGCGGCAAGGGATCACAGCGTATTACGGCGAAAAAATGTTCGCGCTAAGCAAGGAGCGAGCCGCTAAAATCGAGTTTCCTTAAGTTGAACGACAAAGAAAAGCTTTCGAGGCGTGATCGATGTCCCCTGGTCCCTCCATCTGTCTTCATTGTGTCCCCGACGTCCTCTCACCAATTATTACGCTGCTTTCACATTAGGTGGCTAACCAACGTGGTAGTAGCGCTGTTTAGCAAAGGGTTCTGTGTGATGCGCTAGACCAATTACGGTCATTCCACTTGGTCCGACAGGATTGTAGATTAAATTATTTTCCATTTGGTCCAACTGATTTGATCAGCAGAAATTTACAATAATTTTGTATTTGTTCCTCTAGATTAGACTGCGAAAAAAACATATAATCGCCAAGAATAATGTTTTAATGAATGAAAAATTAGGAATTAATGAAATAATTGTACGCTGGATGTGCCACAATAACTACACTAGAAAGGTTCATATTAATCTTATACGGCTACGCAGTTTCCGACGCGACTCTAGCAGCGAATCTTGTCGTGATGCAGCGAATTACCCTTGAATTTTGTTAGGTATATACGTCAAGACCGCTGGCAGAGGCGGCGTTAAGCCTTCAAATGTGAAAGCTCCTTTACACACGGGAAAGAAATTAATACCGTTATATTAAGTTACGACCCAAATGAGTGGCGTATTTTTTCATGACCGAGATTGATAGGTTGACTTATGTAATGTTAATTTGTTATTTTATTTCCCGTTTGTAATAATGAAATTAAATAAATACAACTTATTATTTTCTTATTTTTTAAAAGATTTTCCAGGATCTTGTGCATGTAGAAACTGCCACAGAAAATGTTTTATTGAGATAAAGATAGATAAAGACTGTTAATTCAAAGACCTATTTCTTATTTGAAGTTCATTAAAATCGATCTAGTAACTTCGGCGTGAATTTTAGAAAACACATTGGATATCTACCGACTTAGATGATTCGTTGATTAATACAGTTTAAAACCGGAATCTTAGCAGCAAAACGTCTATAAAAATGTTATATGTAATTAGCCAATAATGTCTCACTGTTGGATACAGGTCTCCCCTCACGATCATGAGGAGGTTTAGGGTCATAGTTCACCACGCAGACCCAGTGCGGATTGGAGGATATTATTAATACTCCAAGTTTTTTCATCCTCAAGCACTCGGGTTAGTGGTAATTGAGAAAATTCGTATTCATAGGCTTCGAATTCACGACCTCACAAACATCTGTCATGTGGTGAGCCTACCACCAATAAAAATGTTACATAATCAGACATTTATTTGTATGCAAAATACTAAAATTAAAAATAATACATTTGCATTCATTATTTCTTAAGACAGGATGACTGAGATGCGAACGTCATTGGATCTATTTCAGACGTTGGCTTCTTATCCAATCCGGATATTAACTTCTTTAATTTTGCTATCTGCATTCCAGGATTCAGGCCCTTTGGACACGCTAGCATACAGTTCAAAATCGTGTGACACCTGAAGGCTTTGAAGTCGTCTCTCAAATCATACAATCTTCTGTATGAGTCTTCATCTCTAGAGTCTATGATCCATCTATACGCATGCAACAACGTTGCTGGTCCTAGGAATCTTCTGCCGTTCCACCAGTAACTGGGGCACGAGGTCGAGCAACAGGCACAGAGTACACACTCGTATAAACCGATCATTTTCAAGTTATCTTTAAGGCTTTGCGCATATTGAGCATTTCCGAGAGGAATCTCGCTCCTTCTCACCAGATACGGACGTATACTGTTGTAACCGTTAAAGAAATGTGTCATATCCACGACTAAGTCTCTGATGACGTACATATGAGGCAGGGGGTGAATGGTGATAGTCTTAATAGGTGGAATGGCGGTGATGCAAGCGAGGCAGTTTGCACCTTGAAGGTTGACAGCACAGGATCCGCAAATACCTTCTCGGCAGGATCTTCTAAACGTTACAGAAGGATCCATATCCTTGATTTTGATTAAGACGTCTAGAATCATTTTACCGCACTTGCTGACGTCGATTTCATAACTCTGTAGTGTGGGTTGTTCGCCGGAGAGGATTCCGCCATATCTATATATTTTAAACACTCTTTGTGGGTCCACAGTCTTTGGCGGCGCTGCTGGTGCAGCCGCTGGTTTCTTCGCTTCTTTTGATTGGTGACGCCTTAAAACTGTTATGTGAAGATTTCCTTTGCACAATTTCTTTGTGAAAATTCTATACATCGTTATTATATAAGAATTTGGGAAAATATTTTTAAAAACTGAGTTGACACATGTCACTTTTGTTGTGTCATTACACGTTTGAATAAGAAAATCATCAAAGAACAAAGAGTTCTTATTCAGTGGGAAAACTAGTATTTACAATAGCTATAGTTCAAAGTATCAAATGGTTTTTTTTTATTATGTAGAGAATGTAGAATTATGTCTCATCTGAGAATTGCTATAAAATTACTTTTGAATCTGAATTATTTATTATTTTTCAAACTAAATTGTAAAATAAATGCTTACGTCCATACTTCTTAGGATTCCTTTTTTATTTATTAAGATTTATGTTAACAATTTATTCCAACAACAAATTGTATGTTGTTGCCGACCCATTAACGCAGTTGCCAGTGATCCTGTCTGCTGTGCAAACGGTCCCGGGTTCGATTCCCGGTCGTACATTCATTTGTTTATGGATAAATGTTTGTTCGGGTCTGGGTGTGTATGTATTTGTCTTTGTCTTTTTGTGTGTCTCTGGACTCACGACACAGGGATCCTAGGATTCCCACTAGTGTAGTGTTATTTATTTATATCTCTCTTAAATAAATAAATGTTTCAAGACATAGGACTTTTGTTTTCCACCATCAAATAGCTGTTAAACAGTCCGTAGGAGTGATAAAGCCGTGTCTGTACACGAAATTTTTTTTGAAAAATAATGTTACACTAATGTTGAGTACAAAACATTTTGGAATTCTTGTCTGTGTTTGCGCATCATACAAAAACCAATGAGGGGAGTAGTAGTTTATATATCATACAAAAACCTAGTTTATATTCTAGGTTAACATTTATTACTTTTTATTCAGATCCATTGTAAAGTTCCCACGGGAATCATTAGTAAATCCGTATTTACAATATCAATATCAACACTTACCATCACGTGGGACCGCTTGCTCGTCCGCCCACTAGTATATAAAAAAAAAATCAGCCTTTACATAAAAACCATTATGAGTTTTAATAAAACTTAGGACACCGCTAGTTTGTCTTGAACCAATTTATAGAACAATTATAGGTTCCCTAGGGGATCATTATAAAACACTTATACCATTCTATGGTATGGACTGGGATTGGACTATTAGACGGGATGGAAAGGAGCGGGATTGGATTAAATGGAATTGCATGAAATGGGGTGAAACTGAACCTGAACCTGAAGATGGGATGGGATGGAAAAAGGATGACATGGTAAGGTCGGGGTGGTATTCGTGGCGTGGGCGGAATAGGAATAGAGGCGGACTTAATGCCTTAGGCATTCTCTACCAGTTGAGCGGTGGTAAATTTGAAAAATTAAAGTGGGTGCAGAAGAAATTATACAGTAAAGCTTAAATCTGTATAAATAATAACGTAATATATTGATAATTTACTTATACGTTTACTTATAAATATATTTACAAAATATATGAATATACATACTAAAAAAATATGTACAACATTAAATATATAGACCATACATATGAATAAGACAATATAAATATAATACTTATAATTGTAGATCGGACATTCGGGTGCATATTTACCTAAAGTTGAGGTGTTGGATAAGTATGGAGTGCACTTTTGTATCGGGCAATGCCGCAATCCCGGAATCGACAAATTTTATGTTCCGACTATAGAATATGATGCATATACCTAAAGTTGTAAAGTGAATCCCTAAGACCCTCAGAACTGCATTCCTACAAACTGCCATTAGAACTAAGAATTTGAGTCCAAATCCAAAGTTTATATCTTCAATAGTACCTATCCTATCCACTCTGTCCTGGTCCCCATCAGACCTTCAAAACTGCTGAGCAGTTTCATAAATAAGCATCCTATTAGTTGTGAAATCCCGGGATTTCGGTTTTCAAATAAATTATTTTAAGAAGCAGCGAATACCCGATCTCTACTTATAATACATACATTAATATTTTATCTATTACTTTAATATTTTTTGCCTTAATTGGTTTACTTTTGCTACCTAAATACCGCAGTGGACTGAGTCAGGTGGACTGAATAACTTGAAAACAGTTCGCCGGTTTGTAAACAGAAAACAGAAAAATGCTGGCCTGTTGGATTGTAATCGAGAAACCTAGGCTGTTAGTATAGTAAGTATATGATAATTCAAGCATTTGTTATTAGAGAATCTGTACAGTGTTAATTTTTTTTTGTAAACTAGTGGGCGGACGAGCAAGCGGTCCCACGTGATGGTAAGTGTTACCGCCGCCCGTGGACGCCTGCAACACCAGGGGGTATGCGGGCGCGCCGCCGACCTTGCAAAATCCTATTCACAGCTCTCTTGAAGAACCCCATATCGTAGCTTAATGGAAAGACCTCTTGAGGCAGTTCGTTTCACAGCCTACGGGTTCGCGGTATAAAATAATTTTTCGACCGAACAGTGCGCGACACCTCCGCATCGAGGAAATGCGGATGGACCGCACATCTGTAACAGATTTAACACCGTTACTGCCACAGATCTAATATTTTTGCTGTTAATAATTCTGTGGTTACTCCTGTTATTTTGGTTGAGAATAGCGCTGTTCGTCATTTTTTCTAGTATAGAAACGGATGCCCTTTAGGCACATATGGGACTGAACAGTTCTATTAGGTTGTTTAATCTTAAATTTTCGTTCCTTAATGTTACCTTAGCTGTTATTAATACTTAAACTGTTGACCTTGAGTTAAACTTTTGAATTTTAATTGACCAATTTTGTATTAATGGCCCTACTGGGCTAAGCTGCGCATGACTACAAGTCAAGCAAAAATCTTATAATGGTTAGAATTCATTACCTAAGGCAGTTAGTTATCTGCTAAATAGTTGAAGTTAAAGCGCTAAACGGCCCTGAAAATGTTACACAGATAATAAATATTGACACAAGAACACATAAATTTAAGCTCCACCTTGTTAAATACTCTAAATTAGTTGGTTTCCTAAACTGCGTGCCGTTCTACTACAATCGTCTCGTTTCGATCACGACTCGGGACACAACTCAAATAAATACCTACTTCTATAAAAAAAGGTATAAATAAATACCTTTTTTTATAGAAGAAAATTGACAGACGAACAGATTTGGTGTACTTGAATATTGTCGCGATACATGATATGTGGTATGTACCAGTCAACAATGATAAACGTTGGCACGCTCCAAATTTAGGAAAAATGGGAATTATTTTTAAAAAGCTTGTGTCTGTAGGCACTTTTGTTGTTGAAGCAAACCAATTCCATGTTGTATAGAAAAAGAAAAATAGTGAGTAGCTTTACGAACGAATTTTGTAAATCAATTAATCAGAGCTTCACAGAGTAAATAGGTAAAAATGAATACGTGCCTGAATGAGACGGCCTGCTAGCGAGACAGCGACATGTTCTTCAACTCGTGACGTAATAATTGATTCGCTGCTATAAGATCACTTTAGTGAAAGTTTGGCAATAGCATCGATAAGCAGTAGATAAATAGTAAGTTCTGCTTATCTGATTATATGAAATGCGTGTTTCTGAGCCTATTTCATCAAGTGGAGAATGTGGAAACTTATCATATTTCTTATAATTTATAATATTTTCCAATTCCTAAGTCATATTTCTAAAGGTTGCCTATGTGTGGACGTGTCAATGTTCGCCGTTATTGACTAAATTGGCTTGTGGTGCAAATATCCATGGGCAATAATATACACTTACCATAAGACTGACTGTCTGCTCGTCTGCTATGATTATGAAATATTTTATATCATATCAGTGATATAATTGGTGTTATATCAGTCTATAACACCCCACTGCAGGACACAGGTCCCCCCTTGCAACCCCGAGAGGGTTTCCGACCATAATTAACCAGGCAGACCAAATATGGACTGGTTGATATTACATACTAGCGATCCGCCCTCGATTCGCTTCGGTTTATAAGTTTTTTATGTCAATTTTTTTTTAACTTTTAAAATAAAATATAGCCTATATTAGACACGGATAATGTGGCTTCCTATTTGTGAAAGAATTTTTGAAATCGGTTCAGTAGTTCCAGAGATTACTCCCAACATACAAACACACAATTTTACCTCTTTATTATATTAGTATAGATGTCCTAGATTTTTAAACTTGGGCGCGCTGGTTTCTTCGCAACGCTTTCTCAATAAAAATAAATACTAATTTAAAAAAATCCGTTATTAAATAGAAAGTTATTTTATAAGTTTTGTGGTCGCATACAGCTCCTCCCACCCAAAGGTTGCACGGAAGAGAGATGGCTTTTGCGATAAGGCCTACTTTTTTGTACCTATTTATTTGAACTTTATGTCATTTTCACTGTATTCTATGGTGTGCAATATACATACTTACAAAGGCACATACTCAACCTGACCTCACTTATTCAAGATCTTTGAATAAGTGATATTTTTTTTATCCAATTGTTTTTATCCAATAATATTGTTTTTATCCAGCCATTTTTTTTTGCATTCCATCCAATCCGCTGAGGATTAATGAGATGTGAAAAATTCATCATCTGCCATACTATGAGAAGAATAAGAATAGGAAATTAACAGTATGGAGCAAATTTGAACTCACGGCTTTACCAATAGATATCTCTAGGCTATCAAGGCCTATTATCCATTCCAGGAAAAATGCAACTCACTAAACTAAGCTTACCTCGTCATCTTCGAGTATCCTTAGTAAGTATTAGCAGTAAAATTAAATCTGTTCTGAGACCAGCCGCACCGAATGATTTATGAGAGTTAACCGAGCCCAATTAATCTCCAGTTAACCTGGGCGAAGGTGTTATAGCCCAGCTTGAGTAATTATAACGCGCCATGCAAATTAACAATGTTTAGCGGCGCAAAATGTTCGTTTTCACGAGTCTTTAAACGGTTGATTAACAAATGGTGTGGCTCAAATTTTAAAAGTACTTTAGTAGTCCCTGGACCTGCAACAAAATTGTACAATAATGCCATTGGAAAAGATTATTGAATCGCGCCATGTACCTAAACGAGTTTCTATCATGTTTTAAATGATTAAAAACATTGCGCTATCCGTGAAATTACACAACATAATAAATAAATCGACACCTTGCGTTTCAATTGGCGTAAAAAATGAGATATTTATACAATTTTGTTTTCTATCGATTATTTATTTAAAATGTCGATATTCGCAAAAAATGGCTTTCACTACGCACTTTTTTGTATGAGCTTAGTCAAGTTTCGCAGAAATTAGGACGTTAAACACAATTTCTTTTGCCACAAGTTCGTAAAAGCAGTTTGTTTAATTTGCATGTTTTTTTTTGTCTTTACAAATTTTATAGTTTTAATAGCCACATTCCTTATGGTCGTAAAAACCATGAAGCGTTTAAAAAACGTTTAATAGTAACATTTATGTATATATTTTTGTTACATTTATCTCTCGTATAAGTCAATTTAAATTGACAAATAATAATCCATAAACTAAGTAAATTGTACCAAATAATATGACTCGAAGCTTGTCCGTGTATAAACTTTTACTAATTATTTTCTTATAAATATAAAGTTATTCACTTTAATATTACTTGTTAAAAAACATAACTATGTTTTTAAAGTATTATAAAAATGGATAAAAAAATGGAGGACATCCATTTTTTATTTTATCCAAAAATGATATTTTTAGCGTTTGCGTCCCACCAAATAGCCTTTAAGAAAGCAATTTTTTATTCAATTCTATACAAATATGTGGTTTACACCAGTTGCATTCTTAGCCTAGCCTTTAGCCTGTTGACGTTAAAGCCCTACTTTATGCACAAAAAGGATAAAAAATGGATAAAAACGGATGTGTTTTTAAACTAAAAACATCCGTTTTTATCATACTACAGATAATGGAATTTGATATTTAGATTGTTAAAGTTCGCAGAAGACATTTTTTTACATACATATTTACATGTGTACATACAAACTACATATCATAGGATAGGACTCGTAAAGCTTCATATTTTCTAAATCATAGAGATAATCAACGCAAGTTCAAGAAATTGTATGGAAACCAAGCGTGTCACACCACTAGTAAACTTAAGTGGTTGGTAACCACTCACCGATGAAACGAAACATCTCTCTTGACTCAGTTCACTAATTTTCAAATTGATTATAGCGCAATTAAGTATTTATGTATTCTGTAACAACTACATAGGGCTACCAGGTAAAATTTAAATGTAAATTTTGAGATACCCAAATTTCGGAGAGAGAACTCATTGGAGCTGTACCGTTTTTAAAAAATCATTTATTTGAAATTCGAATTCCGAAAGCCATTTAGTCAAATGAAAAAAATAAATATGTTGTATTCACTTTTTATTGCATTTCGCGTGAATGGAATTCGAACGAGACCATTTTCGTGCAAAGATATTAAAGTTACGATACTAAATACTAAAGATATTAAATACGATTTTAAAGTTACATTAAATGAAAGTCAGTGTAAACATAGATTTGTATCAGCTTTTCGGGACCTCGCACCGTCCCGTGCAAGAATTTTTGGATTCTTTTCTCAATTTAAACAAGAGAAATTTTCCTTGAAAGATAATGAGAGAAGTGGCCATCCTGCGACTTCTGTAACGAATAAAAACATCGAGGCGGTAAGGAAAATGTTACACAAAGTCTCAAAAAGTACCTACAAACAGATAGTGAAGACTCTTAAGATTTCATCGGTGGTCATTTATGAAACTACACTAACACCTTCAAGTAGAGAAGCCTTGTTCGCGTTGGGTTTCTCCTTCACTGATTGCTGAACAAAACAAGCTCGCGTGACATGGTGCAGGGAAATGATAGTAAAATTCGAAAATTCGAGAGGGACGGAATATATTTAATATTACTGGAGATGAGAGTTAAATCTATCAGTATGACCCACGAACTAAGTGACAATCAACGGTTTGGGTGTTTCCAGACCAAGACCCTCCCAGGAACGTCAAACGTGGGCGCAGTGTACCTACGCTGTACCAAATGGTGGCTACCAACCAATACTACCAAAATGGTGACAACATTCTTCTCTGCGGGTGGCCATTTATCGACAATTTCATTATACACTCAAAAATCTGTTGATGCCCAATGGTACAATGAAGTGGATTTACCAACTTTATTCGATGTGTAATATCAAAAACGTCCTAAAATAGGTTTGAGGGATTTTCTTGCATCAGAACAATGCATCATCTCACAAAGAAAATCTTACTCAAGAGTTTTTGAAGACCACACTGATCCAAGAATTGAGTCACCCTCCTCAGAGCTCTGATTTAGCATGCGACTTCTTTTTCTTTCTAAAAATGAAGCATGGACTCCGTGGTATTCTTTTCGACAGCCCTGCGGCCGCTCGGAATGCTTTTATGGCAGCTGTAGAGGACCTCGCTAAAGAGGAGTTTCGCCAGTACTTTAAATCTTGGTTTAAACGAATGAATCGCTGTATAGAGACTATTGGAGGGTAGTTTGAGAAGTTCTATTAAAAATTTGTGTTGTAACCCGAATATTCTTTTTGTATTTCAAAATTTACCTAGTCACCCACGTACTTTCTAGCGACAGGGGTCGGAGCAGACTGAACGAACGATGAAAGAAGTAGCAGCTTAGCACCAACTTCGGGCACGCAGTAATGGAAATAGCGAAATCTTCCACCCCATTGGCGCTGCCATCAGCCTTTTTACATTCACATTCACACTTTAAAATTAGTCATTTTTCAGTGTTGACATGTATTGCAGATATCCCCGAGCTACAATATCACACACCACCAACTTTCTATACGAATAACGATTAACTATCAGTATTATCGCTGAATATTGCCATATATCGCGAAATATTGCTCGAAATTGCTAAACATTGCCCAACATTACTAAATATTGCTCAATATTGCTCGTTATTGTCTTACTTCCCTCGGCACACGGGATATTAGAGTGCGCTCCCGTCGCGGCCCTAACTCTGCATTGTTTTATAAGAATAATAATAAAATTCTTACACAACACAAAATATTTATAATGAATAAACGTTTCAACATATACGCATGAATATTTTAAAAGCTCTTTTAATAACTCAATGGTTTTAGGTATGAAAATGTGTTGGCGCCTTTACTTACTTGGGGTTCTCGTAAACAGAATAAACATAGATATCGCGCCAAGATTTCACAACTATAAAAAATGCAAGCGAAAAGAATGAAAATGGTTTTGGAGAAAATCCTGGCTCCAGGTTCAAACTATGGTGAACAAGGGTACAGTCAGTCAGCTTTATGTGAATTACATCTTATAACTATTATATAACTAGCTGACCTGACAGACGTTGTCCTGTCCAAATTTCAATAATACAATAATTTCAATAAATTCATACAAAAAACCCATAGAAAAAAACACTAGTTATTCCCGAATTTTCCGGGCAATTTTTCTTTCCCTAAAAACCTTATTCGGACTATTACGAACATTTTTAAAAAAAAATAGTCAAATAGGTCGAGCCGTTCTCAAGTGATGCGCTTACCAACGAACGGCATTTAATTTTTATTTATATAGATTACTAGCGACCCGCCCTCGCTTCGCTTCGGTTCATAAGATTTTTTTTATATATCATTCTAATGGTGAAAGAATCTTTAAAATCGGTCCCGTAGTTTTTGAGTTTATTCGTTACAAACATACAAAAATACAAAAATACAAATCTTTCCTCTTTATAATATTAGTATGATTATGAAATAAATAATAAATACTTTCGCGGACGGCGACTGCAATAGATGTTATTGAAGAAAGATTTTTTAAATATATTTTATTGTAGACAAAACAATATAGCTAGGTATACTTATTAGATGAGACAAGGTGTAATAACGGTAAGCTTATCTCCTGTGGAGATTTCTTCCAGTAGAACCGCGAAATAGTCACATTGGTCGGAACAGAAAAGGAGGAACGTAAAAATGTATTATTACTATTTTTATTTAGTATGCATAGTGCATACTGCATAGTGCATATTACTATTTTTATTTAGTATGCACTATGCATACTAAATAAAAATAGTAATAATACATACATGTAACAAAAACCTAGAAAAATAACATATATAGATAAATAATAAAAAAACAGTTCCCGTGGGATAAGAATGCTTATGGACAGGGATTTAGGGATTTATATATCTATGTATGTATGTATGTACTAATACACTTAGGTGTACATTTCTACAGTTCAATTGTTCAGTTGTTTTTTTCTGTATAGTAGCAGTTCGGCTTTGATTTCACTTTGATTTGATTTCGGTTTTGATTTCAATGGGTAAATTCTTGTGGCCCTGGTAGCCTTTCAAGAGTCACCGGTCGTGTTTAAGTATTTTGTGCGAACTATTGTGGCTGGGTAGTGTACAGAAAACCTCCCAAAGGCGTCATTAAGGTCCTGTCCAGCGTTTCCAGGAAATCGAGAGCCCCACTCTCGATTTCCTGGGCCCCAGGACTTCACCAGGTTGGAACTTTTTATTTCAATATCTTTGACTCCGAGTACCGCGGATAAAACAGTAGCTCTGTTGACCCAAGCTATGGGCCAAGCCGCTCTTTACTGGTTACTAAAACGGTGCATTTCTCGTAGTTTTTACAAAGCTTCCATACTGTACTTTTCTAGATACTTAGTGAAGGCTTTCTTCTGCCTAAAAGCTCTTGGCAAGTCAGATACGTAAAAAATGTATTAAAGTGTAAGAGCTTCCAACTTTGAAGGCAAAGAGAACTTTTGTATGTTGAAATGGTGTAAAATGCAGTCGGCATTTTCATAAGATCTTTATTTAAAACAAGGCTTGGGAGTAACCGAGTTGAATACTTTCACAAATTATTTATATGAGTGCCTTATGTATGGAAATGTTTTGTTTTGTTAAAGACATATCAATCATTCTGATTGGCATACTTAATTAAATAGAAGACTTTGAAGACCTTTGTAGTTTCCTTTGTTGTTGGACATACAGGCTTGATACGTTTAATGTATGAAAATATATTATAATATCTGAGTTTGCAAGGTATTTATTATTAATTTATTTGAAACATAGTTATACATATTGATAGATAAAATAATATAAACGTAGGTACTCATGTTTTGCCTGTGTAAAGCAACTGAAACTAGTCTAACAAAGATTTAAATTTTTGAGTTGCCATTGGATCCGATTCTATTAACATGGTTCACTTACGCTTCTCAAATTTAACAGACCACAGTTTGAACCGTAGCAAGAACTTTATTAAATGACGATCACTGTATCTACTATTAAAAATCAAATTATCATTAATGATCTATGACGTTCTTTGGGGAAAGCTCAGGTAACTAAAGTTGGCGGATTCACTGTAAGGAATTGGTGGATTTCAAGGGATCAGACGCAAGAAAGTGGCCTCCTGTTGCATAGGACGCGGTGCAGCGCCAACAGTATCCTGACAGCCCTGTCTGCCAAGTATCATTCTCCCAGCCTGCAGCATTGGAGGCTGGGGTTATGCTTGGTAAAAAAATCCTAGATTATGTATATGTGTGTGTAATAATGTATACATTGTTGTTACATTATTTGCATAATATTGTATTATTACAATATAATAATATATTATATTGTAATAATAATATATATATACATATATATGTAAAGAAAATATATTTCTTTCATTTGAGTTTTGCCATAGAGATAGCATTTGAGTAGACCTATCATAGTGTCGGTAAAACAGTGTAGGATATGGGATGGCGTGAGATGGCGTGAGGTGAAGACAATCGTGCGAACTGTCAAATTGTAGGTCAAGATCAGTAAGACTATTGTAAATAATAGATTGTAGAAAGGATTGAGGAATAAACATTATATGTCGTTTCTTTGTATACCGAAGCAACACAATATAGTTAGTTTCATTTGACAATCCTTAAAGAGTGAATATAATCGTGAAAATAATAAGTTTTATATATTATATATATTATACATATATAATATATATATAAAATAATCCCAGTTTTGGCCAGACAAAGTAAAAATCTATAAGTATTTTAAGAAATTTCTAACTTTCAACATCAAAAGGAAATCCCCTCGCAAAAACTGACTCATTTAGGCACTAACCTGATTCCTTCCATCAACTTTAGCCATTAACAAATCCGGGCTCTTCCTAATAGCTGAAGCACAGATTAAATTTAACGTCCTCGGATATATAAATAGATATAATGATAGGTAAGTATTTTGCTTCTTCATATTGTAATTTAATTTTTAATTTTGGCGCACGAGTCTTAGTCACTTGAAATACAGATTATGGCCGAATATCGATATAGTTGTTGGGAAGGCTTACAAAATGTTTGGTCTAATATTTAGTTCGTGCCAACCTTTTCCAGACATATTATGTTTGAAAAGCATATACATGCTTCGCATATGTTAGAATCATACTTGAATATTGCTGTAGCGTCTTGTCCCCTCAATATATAATAACATTTATATTGACAAAATAGAGTCCATTCAGATAACACCACCGATTATATTTCATATTACTTGTATTTATCTTCTGTATGTTTTGGTGTACAATAAAGTACGTGTATCTACAAACTATCTACAAACTTATTGATAAAGTTTATCTTGATGTAAATCTTGATCTTGAACTTGATGTAACTTATATAAAGTACGTGTATCTTGATAAAGATATATATCTTATTGTCGATCGACATATGTTGTTAAAGATATCGATCTTTAATGACGCATAATCGATGTGCTAATTTGAGAATTTATTTGATCATGATCGATTTTACTAATATTATATAAAATTGACAAACCGTAGCATGAAACAGTTTTGTAGATTGTCTGTTGTATTTTCAATAGTTCGGTTGTAAATTCAGCCGATTTGTCGCTATACAAATTTAGTATTTTATTATTTATTGATGATCGATAACGAATTGAAAAAATAACGTTTATCTATTATATTTCATATTATAAAATAAAATAAAAATGGGTAAAAAGTTGCCAGACGGCTTTATTTGACACCTTGACACATCAAATTAACACTGTCCTAGTTGGGCGGTGCGAAGCGACGCGTCTTATCGCGTGTTGCGTCGCGAAAATATCAAACATTCGCTGCGCACGCGTGTCCTACGTGAGCTGTGCGTCTAGCGTTGCGGTGCGTGACGAGCGTTAGCTTACGTCTTATTTTGCACCTGGCCTTTCTAAATATAAATATTCACTGAGTAATAAGCCACAAATTGTATGTGTTGTCATATTAAATTCCAATTCGTAATCGAAAACGTGTAACAGTGAATCCAAGTTCAATAAACTTGTACATTAATGTTATTGCACATAATTATTGAATCGCGCCATGTACCCAAACGAGTTTCTATACACTAAACGACCAAAAACATTGCGCGATCTGTAAAATTGCACAATATAATTGATCGTCTAGGGGACCTCTAATGGTCGTGAGTATGAAGTGGTTAGAGAACGGTTAGGTTTTGTTGCGATTTATATTAATAGTAGAATTTTGTATTAAATTTCTATTGCAAACTACAACTTAATATCTATTGCAATTAAGTTGTACGTGTTAGAATCGGTTCCTTGTTCTATACAATTTAATGTGTGTTACATTCATTTTTAATGTGTTATCATATAATAATAATAATGACACAATAGTGCCAATTACATTAACTATAACTAACCTATTAAAGAAATAACTTCTGTAACGAAAGATTTAACATATTATTGTGCTTCTGTTTCATCTTGGAAGAGAAATAAATATGTAAGTATTGTTGAATTAGCTAGTAGACTAGAGCGCTGCTTAATATGCTGTCTACATGACTCATGACACCAATTCCTTCCGCAGACTGTAACTGACGGTGATGTATGCCCTGTGCGATTATTAGCGTTGATACATTGCATGCGTAGTAAATAGGATTAAAATCATTCTGTCAAGAAAAATACCTAAGCTGCATCTGTAGCTGACATTTCATATGCAGGAATTTGATTTTCTAGCAGAGTGCGCAGGAGGCAGCAGTAGGAAAAAACTAATATCAGATACTGAATCGTATCTCGTTTATTTCCTTAAACTTCTACATTTATAAATCTCGGCCAAAAACGCGAGACTCCCAATAAAACAACTTACAAGTGTAGCCAACGATAATGAAAGAATAATTGTACAATACGATATATTGTAGAAATAATCCTCCGCGCCGTTTTAGACGTAGTTATGAGCTTGCACGTGTCAAAAAGCTATCTCCTGATTTTCTTTCCGCCGTCTCTTGCCAAGAAACAGTAATTATTGCTGCAAGAGTGAGCAAAGTAAAGGCAAGAGAAATGTACGAGTACTAACTACTTGTATGTGGTAGCGGAGTTTGTGTTAGCTTGGATACACTTTACGGAGGTAAGAAAGTACCAAATGTACGAGTATAAGATGCATAGGAACACATTTAGTCCTTGCTTGTCTGTTTTTGTGCGAGTGTAGGGTTTTTTTTTTGGGGGGAGAGTGCACGCTGCAATCCAACAGCCGCTGGGCGCGCTATACTGGCCTCGTTACCCCTATCTCACAGAATACTACCTTGAAACGTACTTCATTCCCCACTTTATCATAATAGATATCCGTGATACATTAGTCCAACTTTGGCACGCCCCCGGATGTTGATGAAAGAATGGATTTGGAGAAAGGGTTGGAAAATGGGAATGGGCTCTGGTATATCTCACTCACTACCGAAACACCTAAGTACATTGTGGAAATACGTTAAAGTAGGGAATGCAGTATATTTCAAGGTAGTCTTCTGTGAGAGAGGGGTAACGTGGCCAGTCGAGTGCGCCCAGCGGCTGCGGGCATGCAGCGTGCACTCCTACCTTACACAATGTCAATTTAAAAATTGAGAGAAATATAGACAATTTCAATTACAATAATTGTGTATTGGTGGCACACAGAACACTTCTGAAATCTATGACGGAATCTAAGTATAGCTTATGCTACTCAAATCCCCACTAAAGGCTTCGACACGCAACTGTTACGTGTGAAGCAAACTTAATTACTTTAAGATTAGAGAGCTCTGACACGAGCGAGTTCGTAGCGTTTACTCATTAACATAATTTGAAACTTAAATTATACTTGGGGCCAAGTTCAGTTTTATGGGCGCTCGTTACCTTAATTCCAGGACATTCTTCCGATTATAAGTTGGGCGAGTTGTGACATTAATCATTAATCATCGTGACATTTAACCTTGTTTAGAATAAACTGATTTTATTTTTAGGATTATCGTGTAGTAATTAAAGAAAAATCAAAAACTTGGCCGGTCTACGAGTTTCATACGAGTTTCATCTTGTCTAGATATTGTCAAGCAAATAATCGCACGATTTGATGCGAGACTAGAATGAATCGGTTTGAAACCGTATTTTTCAAATCAAATTAAATCATTTTATTCGCGTAAATGTGAGTGAGAAGATTTTACAAATGTGGTTTGCCATTTCTGGCGTGCAAAATATTTGGGAACAAAGAAACGATAATTATTAGAGAAAAAACAAAGAACAATGTCATAGGTAATAAGAACAATGTCATAGGTAATAATAACAATGTCATAGGTAATAAGAATGTCAAATTAATAATTACTATAGAATATCATTTAAGTTACGTCAAAAGGTAACAAATTTTAATATAAGGTGTTTATGGTCACAATGTAACGGTTTCGTTTCACTACGTCAGTAGTTAAGCGAAACTACATTAAAGTACAAACTTAAATCAACTATTTAAAAAAAAAAATAACATTACTACATAAAAATATCTATTATTATTAACTATTTACAATAAATAATACCTTAAATTATAAACACATACTTAAATAACAAAAATATAGATTAAATATTAATTCGAAAGCAAAGCCGGAGCGCACTATATGTTGTTCTCTTCTGTATTGTTAACGCCCATAAGTGCTAAGTGTATAAACTATTTAACTTTAACTGTTGGTTGACTGCCTCATCATGAACACCATTTATTGCTAATCTTGCTAATGAACTTCTTTGCTTAGCATCTTCTAGTGCGGTTCTTAGCAGGTTTATGATGTCGCAGTCAAGCTACGAAACTTCCGGATGGGTCTTAAAATGTCCGAAAAATATAAATATTTCAGGGCTCACCTACCCGGCAGTCGACTTGGACGTGACCTGCTCGCCACCTATGCGAATATACCACCTACCTACTGCTCGCTGCTAGCTGCGAGACTGTTCCGGCCTACCGCGGAATACCTACTAGAAGGCTATCCAGGGCAGTGGCATTCTTTGGACCGGGTCATAACTTCTGACGTGAGCGAATCGAACCCATCCCGGATCTATTCACTATTTTAAAATATACCTCTATGTAGTAGTGGAGTCTTTTATTCACACACAAAAAAGACTACGTGACAACAATATATACCAGCTACACATGCTTTGGAGGGGGAGAGTGCACGCTGCAATCCAATAGCCGCTGGGCGCACTCCACTGGCCTCGTAACCCCTCTCTCACACAATACTACCTTGAAATGGCATTTCCTACTTTATCTTATTCCCCAATGTATGTACGTGTTTCGGTAGTGAGTGAGATATGCCAGAGCCCATTCCCATTCTATCCCTTCCCACGTCCCCAACCCTTTCTCCAAATCCATTCTTTCATTAACAGAGGTAGACAGTGCATCCGGGGGCGTGCCAACGATTGTCATTTTGAACTAATGTTGGCATGTATCGTTGATGTTTATGGGTGACAGTATCCACTTACCACCAGGTGGACTGTATGCTCGTTTGCCAAATTCTTTCTTTAAAAAAAATGCTTAATATTAAAGAATTCTTGAATTGAATAAAAACATTTGTCAACTAACCCCTTATGCAAATTGGATTTAAAATTATTAAAGTTTTAATTCTTTCAGGTAAATGGATATAAATTATAACTGACATACAATATAACTGTTCCTGCAACACAGAAATTTTTGATGCGAGTCGCTAGCTATGGGCTAGGGCGAGGGTACACCTTGCACTGAATCCCACAGCCGCTCGGCGCACTCGAATAGCTACGTTACCCCGCACTCACAGAAGCCTGCCGTGAAATGTATTCCATTTCCCACTATATTCTATTTCCTCAATGAACGTACGTGTTTCGGTAGTGTTGTAGAACCCTTCTTCCAAATCCATTTTTTTAAATCTCCAATCGCGGGTGTCCATTGACCATCGGATGTCCGCCGTATCCATTTAGCACCAGGTGGACAGTCTGCTCGTCTCTCGCCTTCTTTCCATAAAATGAATTGTATTTTTATTCTCCCATTTCATCTGCGATGCAATTTTGACGCTTACCTATCGTGAATTGATCAGTTCATGTTCATTGAGGGACTGTTTGTATAACTCTGTTCCAAAATAAGAATGCAACGATAATATTCATCTTATATTGGCAATACTAAATTTATGCAATGACATTTGTAAAAATATCTTTTGTCTCTCTCTCTTCCTTCTGTCCCTCCATGGTGAAAGCTGTGTACCAGAATTAGCCCAGACAAAATAAATTACTTAAAAACCGAAGTCCGTGCACTCTGATTCCATACATGATCCTACAAAATGGTAGGTTTTTTTTTGCTCCACGTACGCATGGTATTTACGCCTTACGGTAGAATTAATACGCTCACAAATAAACGGATTTGATTTGATTAGGTACAATTGATTATAGCACAAGGCATTTTTGTGTTTTGTAACAACGATTAGCTGCCGATACGGGCCGGTACAGACTGAACGAGCAGCATGTGAAGTAGAAGCATAGCGCCAACTTCGGGCACGATTCCACTGGCAGCTAGCGTATCCCTCTATATCTGTGAGTCTTGGCTTATATAAGGTCGTGAGTTCACTGAAGCCAACATGTTTGCTATTAGGAAAAGCCAAGGCTTACGCTAGGTGAAAATTAATAGTTGTTTATCTCCGGCATATGCGGGTCACGTGTTAAAGTAATTTGCAGCAGACTCAGCGACAGTGCGCGCTCTCCGATAGAACTATATTAATGGCTGTTGCTCACTAGGTAGCCTCAACGTGCGACAAGTTCGGAATTTGTCTGTTTATAGACCTGGTATTAGCATAGCATTATGATAATTCATTAGCAGCCCTTCTGGTATCTATTCCTAGATCTAGATTAGACCGCATTTCATATACTATTTTGTATTGTGTTGTGTTGTTATCTGTGGTGTACAATAAAGAATACATACTTACTGTTATAAATATAGTTCTCTGCCAAATGTTTCTATTCTAAACGTGGCACATCGTTGCTATCTAAACCCTAAACAAAATATGGCATATAATGTGTAGCAATTGAAATGAAATTTTGCATTTTTTTGTATATATCTTTGCTAAGTTCGTAGGTGGATCAAATTTACTTAAATATACATTTTCTTAGTAATTGTCACTAGCTCGATGGTTAAAGAAAATATCACGAGGAAACCCGATTGCTCGAGAATTTAAAAAACATTCAGAGGATTTGATCCATTAATCCAAACTGGGTCCGCGTGGATTAGGGCCCAAAACTGCACAGCGGTGTACAAGGGAAGGCCTGCGCTTTGCATTGGGACGTTATAGGTTGACAACGATCTCTATGACATCAAACTTTTTTTTTGATTGAATATATTTATCGTTGGAAGACAAACAAAAATTTACCTTATATATAAGTGGAAAGGTTCATAATGTATGAGCATATGTTCATATGTAGCATTAGACCTTTTGTAACCAAATGATGCAATATGTAATATGACTATGACTACTTACGCCGAAACCGATTCGAAAACTCGATTAACCGAGTTAAAGACCGAGTAATTCTCAAAGTCATTGGCAACTGCCATCCTCTAAACAACTTAAATTTGGAATATGTTTTAAATACGGGTAGATAAACACAAACTTTCTCAATACAATCTTAATACAAACATACTTGTTTACCGCGGGACTGTGGTTGGCTTCGCATCCCAACTTCATTACTCTATTTAAAGTAGACGTGAGTAATTGAAAGGGCCTTTAATCAAATGTATTTTAGTGTCTGGGGGTAAGAGAACAGTCATTCAATTTGTAAGAAATTATATTAATGGATTTAATTCATGTGTAAAGTTTGCATGCTTTTAATAGTCCTTTCTGTATTAATCTTGTTTGCTGACCGTAAGAGTACATGGCATTTTCAATAATTGCCAGTAACTAAATAACAAAGAGCCACATTGTGACGTGAAGGCTTTATTTTTGATAGAAAGAAGGCGACGGACGAGCTAACAGTCCACATGATGGTAAGTGGATACAGTCGTCCAAAGACATCCGCGATACATGCCAACATCAGTCTAGAACGACAACTGTTAGCGCGCCCGGGATGCGCTGCATACCTTCGGATATTTAGGAATTGATTTGAAGAAATGATTGGGAAAATTAGGAGGGATAGGATTGGATGGGATGGGAATGGGCTCTGGTATATATGATAAAGTAGGAAATGCAATCAATTTTATTGTGCAATCTTTGCCCAATAGTCAATGAAGTATTAGTTAAGATTGAGAGAATTTAGTGGCCATTCTAACAGGAGTCTATTAATCTGTGGTGTCAGCCATTTGTCTTCTGGTGAATGTAATCATGGCGTATCTCCGTGATTCTCTAATCTACAGTATTTCCACATCGATCACATTGGTGATGGACAGGTGACGGTTGAAAAGGGTCTTGTTTCACCGACGTTGGTTTGATACCGATTTATCGATAGTCCCGCGTCACGCCGGTAAAATGCTGCCAAATGTAATTATGCAATTTGAACTGTCAATTTCACTTTAGACCCATGAATTAGATTTTGTATTTTATTTCAATGTACCGAGTGGAACAAACTAGAAAATATTGAAATATAATGGAGTAAAAATAATTACCTAACAAAAAATAATTTAGCACGTTCAATAAAGGTTTTTGAGGGGAAATTGAGGAATGTAGAAAAATAAATGTAATACAAAATTTAAAAACAGTAAAAGAATAATCATGTAATTTTAATTAACCAATATTTTTCTTATTAACCCGTCTTTCTTTAATAATTAATGTTAAGAAACACCGTATTTACTCTACATGAATTTATCGAATTATTTGAGTTTTTCAAAATCTTTGTAAGTGATGGTATGCCTTAAGTTATTCCTTATTCCTTATTAATATTTTTCTGCAAATTTTTATCAAAAAATCAGTTACGAAATTTCTAACGCCCTCTCATTTTCAAACATCATAAATAAGATAAGTGCGTCCGACTTTTGCGACAATACCGAGAGAGGGAGATTTGTAAAAAATCTTAGCGTCGCGTCGGGGTTGCCAGCGTGGCACGGATAATAAAACTAAATTGCAGCGGCGACAATGGGGAAGTGCGTTGAGAGCTGCGTTTGAGGATCACAGAGCATGTTTAGAGACAATATCAGTCATGAAGTTATGGGGGTATATCGAGGTGTTTAAAGTTACGTGTTTAATTATCACGTATTACATACAATCCACGGACGGTTTGTTATCTATTTAATATGTAACCGACGAGGGAAACTGAATTATAATATCAATAATGTCGCCGCAGAGCGTAAGTATGCGCAACCGTTAGGTAGGGACACGACTGCCGCTGCGGCGCGGCGCAGAACTTTTGCGCATCGAGCCGGCCGGCGCACGCGCAGCGGTTTAACCATGAGCGCCGAGCGATTCTACTTTGCAAGGTAAGTATTTTATATATGACACACCACAAAGTTAAATTGTAAATATAATAAATTTGAATTTACTATGTTGGAATTCCATTATGTTGTAATGGTGATTGCAGGTGAAGTACGTGCTCGCTAGTGGCGTAGGTGCAAGTGATAACATGATATAAGACTGTACAGGGAAGTAAAACATGGAAGTATAAATTAGGCAATTCCATATTTAGCCGAGGATTGCGTGTACTTACATTGAGATGTTGAGGAAAAAAAGGACGCGTGAGCCGTGCTCCATCATAGATAGGTTTATCTTGCAAATCTTGATCATGCATTATCAACAGTCACGCACACAATTGCCACGCATGCATTAATTTTATTTACTCAGAGATTTAATTTACCACCGTAATACCTTGGAGTTGGGTAGGGTAGGGTATGGGTGGTATGCCGGAGCTAGATCAAAGATTTGAACACATCAGTATAATTCTGTACAAGTACACAAAATGGCTCTCAAAAATATTGTTCAAATTAATTGGATTGTAGTACATGTTCATTTACGAAATCCGAGTTTCAGTAAAAGTTGGTGTTATACAATTAGGTTTTACGAGGCGCGACGAGATAATTAAATGTATTTGTGTCAGACAACATGGTGTGGCAGACAAAGTCATATATTATTTATTGAACCTTATTATTAAGGATTGCAGAGATGGTATCTTATAAATTGGTTTTGCAGTATTTGTAATGAGAAGTTAAAGGAATGGCTAATTATTATTTATGGACTTTTCTCGGCAGGAACATACAGACGTACAAAAAAGCTTAGCCGACTCGCGAACGACTCCTGATGAGTTTACCCAGCAACCACTACATGGATGTATTGGCCAACACACAGGTACGCGCTGATTCAATGAACACACCTAGAATACAGTACAATATATTCTGTACTCTCAGTGCACATAAGAGCTGACGCAGTCGGACCGGGCCGTGACAGTCTGAGTAATCCTGGCGGTACCACCCCCGGTCTACCTCACACGCGGGATGGATGGAGAGGTCCCGCGGATGAAGGCGTCTCAGAATTGGAACTCCATACCTCTGCATCTAGGCACACACCCCCATGTGTTTGTATTGCACGTTTGGTTTCAGCATGCTATCCAGAGGTAATACAACATTATGTATCTTCTGGAACCCTTAGGAGATTATGAATAAATGATGGAGGCATGAAAGTTCATGTCCATGTCCAGCAGTGTATACTGCAAGGGCTGATTGCATTTGCGTACTCCTAGTGAGTACAAGGTGAGTTGTAGTCACAAGGCACGGCTGTTCACCTGTAGTTGAACATTACAAATGAAGATACTGTTTGCTGACAGGTACGTAGTTCTTTACATATTGATTTTAGTTGAACTATTGCAGTAATTATACAAATTTAGAAATTGATTGCGCAATGAAATTACCGCACATAAATTATACAGGTCGTTCATAAAATATAGTAATCTAAAGTTATCGTTTCAATGTAAAATCTAATCAGGGTTGACAAAAGTTCGCTGTATGATAAAATACAGAAAAATGAATAGCATTTCAACGTGGTGTGCTCACTTACACCGGATAGCAGTCGAATTTATAAATAAGGAAAATAATAATCCATGTAAAACGAAAAAACTGAAACGGCATGTGTTTGTAAGTTTATAAGCTGTAAATTAACTTGCTTGGAACTTTGATGGCTTTTAAAAAGATCATAATAGGTCACGATTAGCAAAGCCTTTTACTGCCCTTTTTCCTTTTTTATTATTTTATTTAATTTAATAATTCATTGTACACACATAACATAAAATAAATAAAAAGGAAGAAAAGCAAAAGATGTACAGTAGGCAAGGTTATTTCCTGCGGAGATTTCTTCTAACAGACCTGGGAAAGTGAAATATAGGTCAAGACAGAAAGGTAGGCGTAATGCGTATGGACATTTTATAACAATATCAACGATACTAACAAAAATCATAAATATTGTATAATCTACAAATACTCGTACTTATGTAAATAATAACTATTGTACGTATAAAATATAGGTATATATATATTATAATATATATTTAATATATATTATTTTATTTGGGAAACAGACAGTATTTTACAACATAATATCGATTTAATTGATTTAAAATATCCTAAACCAGTACAATTTCCTACATTAAACAATTACTGAAATTAAGTGACATACTTAATATGCATTTAAATTGCACTTAATATCCACTTAATTGTAAGTATATTATATATATATTATTATATTTTAAACTAGCGACCCGCCCTCACTTCGGTTCGGTTTATTAAATTTAAAACAATCGGAATAAGATATTTTCCTGCTGTAAAATGGAGCCTATATTTTAAGTTAGACCTCTAGCAATACATCGGTGAAAACTGCACTCAATTCCATGCAGTAGTTTTTCGTTATGCGTGTACAAACGTGTACAAACATACAGACAGACAAAGTTTTGTCTTCTGTTGCTCTAATAAAGACCCCCATATTAGTTTTTTTTTTCAATATCTATAATGTACAGACATCGGCCTGTTACAATTTTATTATATGTATAGATAATACGGACTATTTAAGTAATTGACAAATAGTGTTTTTTAATAGTTTAAAAAAATATATAGAAGGACTATCTCGTATCTTATGAGGGAGATGATTCTGTAACTTATGGATTATAAGCGTGCGGCTTGAACTCAAAGCGAACCCCCACAGCCACGAGAATTGTCCAAGTTATTCCAAAGAATTGTGAGAAGGAATCTTTAATGGAAAATAATGGAAACGGTCACGCAAGCGAGTTTCTTCTTTATTTCTTGTCAGTCTGCCTTATTTAGCTGCCACCCGCTACCTTTTTTGGTTCATCGGTCCATCTAGCAGGGGAACGACCCACACTGCGCTTTGCTCCAGGGGTTGTTAGTTGTACGACATACGTGATCAGTTAACTCCATACGGAGTACTGCCATAGGGCAGCCCTAACCTGATCTAATGTAGCGGCCCATCGATTGCCGACGAGCCGTGAAATTGGATTATCGTATTAATTTTATGATTGCAACATCACTGGTTTATGGTGGATTATAAACAGGATAAACGAGGCATGATTTAACTCCATTTGAGAATATATTGGTCTAATTTTAGAAAACATCTATATTATTACTGTGAAAACATATATGAAACCATTTATATTATCTTAGAGACTTCGGCCTATCTTACTTAATAAAAAAAATTGTGTTCTATCAGGTCATTTTTTAAAAAATTTAATGATCTAATAATAAATACATACTGATTTTGCGACACGCTAATGTAAACCATTCCATAGTACTTATTTGTTAAGGTGATTCCAGAGGCATTCCATTCCACCCTGGTGGTTGACAAGTGACTGACCACACATAGAACATAAATACAGTATTTTTCTCCTACTTGCTCGGAAATGGCTTCATTATTTTAAAAAAAGAATACGTCAATCGGCTCTTTTCTGTAGCGCACGCCAGCAATTTCCAACACGACAATAATAAAGATTGCTGGACAGCAGCGAGGTTATTTTTAGTGCACACTAACATAAATTAGGTTTTTTTAGGTACACGATATTTATTATTATAAAGACTGAATGTGCATTTCTTATCAAAAGTTTAAAAAAAGAACAAAGACCCCGCGCAGGCGAATTGGCAGGAATGAAACTTCTGTCTCTTGAATTAATTTGTTTATTGTTTCCTCGCGAATTAGAGAAAAGTACTATACAAGTCTCGGCCGAAATAGCAATTAACGGCCTCGTTTATTTTAAAAGGGCTCGGCTTCGCCTCGTCCTTTTAAAATCACTTCGTAACAGGACGAGGCTTCGCCTCGTCCTTCCAATATTACTCGGCCGTCAATTGCTTTATTTCGTGCCTAGACAGTAATGTACTATTATTACTTAAATGTTTGTCCTAATTGTGAAAAAAAAAAATTATCTGAAATAATTGAGTTAAGGTATATAAGGTTTTTTGGAATGTTTTCGGATTGAATTCTGCAAACTGTTACATTATTGTAATGTATTAAATTGTTTTAAAACATTGTTTTAACTTAATGTAAATGCATTAAATTTTTGTTAAAAAGTTTGCTAAAAAGCAAATCTCTATAGTTCTATACGAATTATATAAGTGCAATTAATGTATGTTTGTATCAAAGAATCGGACTTTCTGAACTAATAGTGATTTAACAGCTGTATATAAATATATTCAGTTGCATACCTTGGTACATGTAGTTTGTATGTGAAAAATATAAAAAGGATAAAAACGTAATGAAAATGCTGTAACACGAAGAGGAAGCAAGTAGAAATGTAAGACAGAGCAAGTATTATTACACTACCATAAATACATTTGTTCCGAGCCTAATCCGGGCTGTATATTCTGCGACATATGTCCCAGGCCCCAGAGAATTATTGTCTCATGTGATTCCATCTTCGCAGAGAAAACTAGACATTCTCAACAAGCTATAAGGATTAAAATAAGTTGACGGGGAACACAAATTTTGGTATAGCAAAGTTTGTAACGTCATGTGGAATCAATTCATCAGTATATATGATTGATCGCTTCGCGGGTGAACTGATGATGGATTCGCGGAATGTTCGAGTTGTGACGATTCAGGGTCAAGTTTTTGGGGGTCAATCTATCTATCATATACACAAATATTAGTGTCGTTATGTTCTGCAATTGAGAAGTAAACTGCATTTTTAAGACGTGGATAGATTGTGGTGATATTGCTGTTTATATTGAATTAGGTGCATTTGCTGTCTGCATTTGATTCAGTACTTTCATGGGAAACGCTGGTTGAGCTATACGTTAATAGTTAAGAGTTTCTTAAACGGTTCGAGCGAGAATATTGTTTAGTCATCATCTCACGAAGGCAGCTTAGCCTTGTTTGTAATGGTGCAAAATAAATACGTGTGCACTTGTGTGTGTGGAACGTCAGTAATGTTTGCAAACTAAGCTTAAGAATAGTTTTTATTTAATTTGATTTATACTAAAATAAATGTAAATGGATAATACACTAAATCTTGCGTCATCACAGGATTAGTGTGTCTGTGTGTTTATTAATTACTATATGGGTTTGTATAATAATATCTACATTTGTATATTATGTGGTCCTACAAAAATATTGTGAAATATTTTAATATGGCATTCTGTACACTAAAACTACTATATTTAATTCAAAAATTAAAGAATCTATCACGTTATGTCGACATTCACAAATTAGAAAAACTAAAATTGAGTATGTATACTAAAAGTGGAGAAACACAGGCTGATAGCCTGTGTTTCTCCACTGCTGCTGTGGCGAGTCTCTTATAAGGCTTTCCACCACACGTAATCTACTCTCCAGCGGTAGGCAGCGCATCCGGGGGCGTGCCAACGTTTGTCATTTTGGACTAATGTTGGCATGTATCGCGGATGTCTATGGGCGACAGAATCAACTTACCATCAGGTGGACTGTATGCTCGTCTGCCGCCTTTGTACGTAAAAAAAAACCGCCATCGGCCACTAGTTAGTTACCTGGTCGGAGCGCGTTCCTCGCTACTTATCTTGGAAGTGCTTACCCTATCGATTTGATGTATTGTCGGTTCTACTACAGCTACCTATTGATTTTTGAGGGGGAGGGTACACGCTGCAACAGCCGCTGGCGCCTATGTATCGTAAAATGCCCCCCTAAAAGGCCTCCTTTGCTCTCCATCTAAAAGAGCTCACTAACAAAAGTTGTATTTTAATTATTCAGACCTGTCTTTGCGGCGACAACTTAAACATATATTGATTTTTTGTACTAAATATAGAGCCGAAAGCTTTATATATATGTATTGTATCTATGTATACACATATGCATGTATGTATATGTTTTGTTTATTTATATTATGAATAAACTCTTAACTATAGTTTTACTTAAACTTGAACTTATTAATCAAAATCGGTCCCGTAGTTATATCAGTATGGAAGGTTTTGTAAGACAAGATGATTTAAAGATTTCCCAAGTAAAATGTGGTTTTAAGCCGATGATGCTATGGGGTACTGAATATTTATGATTGTACCGCCGTCCTCACGATCCTAGTCGAAGATATATGTCACTTTATATTTTAACTGAGTTTGAATAGAAAATAATGTGTTCGCAAGCCAAGAGAAGTGTTTACAAGAATTTATTATTATCAATTATATTGTGCAATGGTTTTAGGGAGTATATTGAAACTCGTTTCAATGCAAAGAAAGATTCAGTAATATCTTGCAAGGACATTATTGTACAATTTTACTGTAGATCTAAGGGCCCGCCTTATTATAATAATCTATAGATACATATAATGAAACAGTTAAAGGGTTGAGTCTGTACATCTATTAAATTTAAAAAAAATGGATATCCCCTTAGAACCTACATAAACAAAAAAAATTTTTTGGCTTTATGTTTATCTAAAGTCCTTAGATAATGCTAGCTTTATCCACACAACTGACATTTACCGTAAAATATACACTGATATACCTTTGTAATAATCTAGGGTGAATACTTAGAGGTATCTATACTTGACTCACATTCGTGTGATCGTGAGTTCAAATCCTCGGCCCGTACCACCGATTTTCTACTTACGTAAGGATTTAAAAAACTAGTTCACCAGTCCGGCGGTGAGGGAAGACGTGAAAATACTCGCATACTCCAGGAATAAAATAAAAATCTGGAGTATCCACCAATCCACCCAGTGATTTTGCAATGGGACGTTATAGGCTGATGGAAGTAGAAATACACATCTACACTGATGTCTTGCATACTACAATCTTGCGAAAGAAATAACCTATGTTATATTGACGAGCCCCTTTGCTTGCGGCTTCGCTCGCATGGTTCATACAATGACGTCTTTTCATGTATGTATCAGTCAAAATCGCATCAAAATCCGTCCAGTAGAACCCAAGTTATAATTTAATAGATAGACACAAGAACGGACAGACAAAAGTTTCGTTGTATATTTTTTATAATTTATATTATATCTCTAGCGGTAGAGAAGAGATTGAAGGATCATTTAAGTATAAATACAGAATGTTACATTTAAGGATAGTTGACATAATATATTTCCACTCCAACGCACACGAACCGACAAGATATCTAATTATTTAGGCACGATTAGGGTACAGATTGTGAGGGGATGTTTTGCTGTGAGTCCCCCCCCTCCCCCGCATATTTGCCTACTCTCCTTAATTACTGTGGTAATCTGGGTAGACGGTGAATAGTTTATTTTGCACGCTCTGTCCTAAATTATATTTTATGGCAATGAATATTGTAAAATACGGATTTGGTAGTGTATTTTAAATTGGCATCTGAATTTGGGTTCTGAAGAAAAGAATAAACCTATATTGTTACGATTCAAAACTGATAGGGAAAGGACTGGACTGAAAGGACGGGACCCTGGGAGGCTTTCAAATCTTTGTTTGAAAGGACTCCCGGCCTCTCCGACTCGTTGAAAACATGTGCTATTTGGATATTTGGTTCTCTTTCTCGCTTATTGTGAACCAACGATTAACCAAAATACAAAGACGGATAATTATTCCTTGTGCGAAAGTTGTACGTTAGTGATACCGGTGGCATAAGTATAATGTTGCTGGCAAGAAAAAGATTAGCAATAATTATGTTTTTAAAAATTGTTGCTTTATTTATTTAAAATAAATTACATCATAGATATTATTTCGAATTATATAGAAAAAGTATTTTTATTCAATAATTTCTAAACCTCTTTAATTTTTTTACATTGACAACACCGATACGTCAAAAGTATTGCAGTTATTGTACAAAAAGTGAACTATATTGTACAAAATTATAACAATTAAATTCGGCCAATGTCGGTCCCAAGCCCGGATGCAAAAGGAGGGACGGTTGGTCAGGAGTAGGCAATCTCTGCCGTAAAATGCCAACGTCGAGTATCGGGCGGACGTAATTAACTCTAAATCTACGATTTTTCATACTTATTGTTAGTTGCAAACATCGTATATGGATCGGATTACCGTGATTGGGTAGGAATATAAGCCATCACCGTGTTACTCAAACATACCCTCATCACGTGCGACACCCTTTGATAGACATTTGCAATGATTAGTCGAATTTCCGAACTTCAGTTCTACCAACTTAATTATGCGTTTCGCCGATGGCGTCACTTTAAGCTTCATTCGAAAAATGGCGCTGAACAAACGTTTCTTTTCTGTTTTCTGTCATTTAAGCAGTGTCACGTTACTAGTACTTTGCTAAAGGGCGTTACCACATGCTAACATGAACGTTTTGTGCACATTTTATATTGTAAATCGGGTCTAAACGTGTATAATTAATAAAAGATTTTGGTTTACCTTTTATTTCTACTTGACGTTTGGACACAATACCCGTGCCGTGGTCATGAGTTGACTCGTGATCATCTGATTTTTTTAAATAATTGTACGTTTATTTGTAAATTTGTACGTTTTAGACGAGATTTACAATATAAGGATTGACGAAACGTAAGGTTTATAGAACTTTTACGGCTCTGCGAAATTTTGTAAGTCACTTACCTTAAAATGAGTCGTCACTTTAACTGGAAGTGAGAGATATAATGACAAATGAACGCACTTCTGATCGCACGAAAACTTCTAATCGCAGTTCCGACATGAGACATAAGCAACTCTGAGGTCTTAGAAGGTTAAGACATACGATGGTAGGTACTTCACATGGCAAACAAATGAAGATGAAATCAAATAGAACTGCTATTTCAATATACCACAAACGAAATTGCTACATAATAATCAACCTAGAATTTAAAGAAAAATTGAACAAATTGACACATGTAACATACTAACACGAATTCTCTTTATAGTCAAGGCTACATACACAACAGGGGTAAGTTCCTAATTTTGTCGCAAGCACAGATAAGTTTGTCAAGCTGTTTGAGTATGTTGGTAGGTTTGATACGGTCCATATTGGATTAATCGACTAGTTCATTAACGAAGTTAAATTGTAAGCCGTGCAGTCGATGTGGCTGTATTTTTGATTTATCTGTTGAAAATGACTGCTAAGTATATAATAGTTGTAAACATCTTAGCTATGTTTAGATTAATTACCCTAATGATTTTAGGAGGTATCTTTGTTGAAATAACTTGCCTACACAAAATAAATTACATTGTGTTATGACATCACAATATATTTATCTATACGGATCTTAACGCGAATGTTTACCTTATTTATTATGTTATTTTGTTGATGTTCGTTTGTTGTTGCCTCAAATTAAAAACCGCCTCCTACAACTACAAAACTCAAAAACCTAGCACAATACTTAGTTTTCATTATTTTAATATTGCTTTTCATTCTGCCGTGCAGCAAGAATTTTAGCAATTTTTACGCGGGAAATAAAAGGTTGTACAGTCCAGAGAATATGAAGCACGAATGAAGCAATTTTTCCCAGTTCCATTTGCGAAATGCAACAAGATGTCGTTTTCATATATTTTTTTCATTATTGCAACTACATTTTACTGTTTGCGCAGTTTAATTTAATTTTCAGTGTATTTCTCTTTCAATTTAAAATCTTGTTGTTTTTCATTGTTTGTTGAAATATCGGAAAACTTTTCTGGAATACAATCTCGAGAACTTGCAAATTTTTTGCGTAAATTAAAATGTTTTGCCGAGTTACCGTATATTTACCGTCTAGTAGGTATATTCTCGTAATAATGGAAAACAGTTACGTACTGTTGTACTAGTAACTATTAATAATAACGATAATAATATAGCTGTAGTTAATATCAACGATAATGATTCTTATCGTTTAAGTAGGTAAATGGTATCAAAACTTTCGTAGCGTACCATTTTCGGTTGTTATTTTCAACTGAACGAGTATATAATTGTAAATACTGTCAACATACACTAGAATCAGTTTATGCCTCTCCACTGCTGGACAAATGCCTCTCCCAAGGCTCGCCAACAATAATCTTCCTCTCGGTTTACTTATACACCAAGCGGTTGAATAAATAAGGCAAAGTGACAGAATAGTTACGTCTCGTTCACTCCCGTGCATCTTTCGTAGATACATCGTAAAGATTTCCGCGCAATCATACGTTTGTTTCATTCTTATGCGAGTAGTTCGTTCCTTCGCCACGGACCGTTCACGTGGTTTCTCGTTTCGATGTACTAAATGAACAAAGACCGATAGCGTTTGCGGAATAGTTCGTTCTAGTACAGTGTTGGGAATTATTTTTTAATAATACATGTACTACACAAAAATACTCACCTACACTCGTTGACATTTCCGAAAGGTTGGATAAAAATGACGCTATTATCTAAAGGAAGCATTGTACAAATATCTATGAATTATAAAACTGTAACAGCTTAATAAGAATCACTCGATTTGCAATGTCAAATTTGCTTTTTTTTTCATGTGATGTTTTCTTTGATGTGGTAGCCCTATTTTCCGTAAAATTTTAGCATACGAGTACAAGGCCGGAGGCATCCTGAAAAGCAATGATTGATGACATGAGCAAGTTTGACGTAGACACGGTAACTGGAATATAACTTCTCAAAAAATTAATCAGGTTGAGCTCACACGTTCCGTTTCAAGTTTGTCTGATATTTTTGATGTGGAACTTATATATATTTTTCTATATCAATAGCTAAGTACCTCTATCGTTAGAACAGATACATAATATTTTTAATTCAAACCAAATCTATGCATTAAATTCGAATAGGTCACGTATTTTGACTTTAGGAAAAAAATCACTTAAATTTCGAATAAGGACAAACTGTAGATTCTAAAATTACCATTACTTCCCAAGTTTATAAATCTTCATTATATAGGATTATTGTAAAGAAAATTGTGGACAAAGTGAAGGGCGCATTGCTTAACCGATTGTGCAATCGGTTAATAATTGAGTCAAATAATAATTTGAGAGCTCTTTCTTGGCTAAGTTCCTAGAAGGGACAAATCGGTTCAGTAATTCCAAAAGACATAAAAAAATCTCAAAACTTATCGGAGCCATCCCTGTATATTATAGTTTGTATATTGCAAGCTATATACAAGTTGTTGGATAGGGTTCCCATATAATTTCTTTCTAATATTTTTTTTATTCAAAATAGCCAAAAAATCTTGATTGGCGCTGGCGATCGGTCTTTTTGAAAGTAACAAAAAAAAAAATATATTAATTGATATTGCTATAATTTAATTCATTCTAAGTTGTGAAAATATAAATATTAATTATATGACCGCGAAAAGCTTTAATAACACGTCCGAAGTTGTGATCCGTACACTATTATGTTACGATCAAATATCCTGTAATAATTATTTTGCTTAGTGTTTCAAGTCCAATAATGCCAATAAGTACAATAACGCCTTCCCTGATGATCCCTGATGCCTTCCTACGGATCCCTGAAGCCTTCCTACGGATCCCTGAAGGCGTTATTGTACTGAATTCGGAGGTCACTGAATGCTTTCCGTGTGTAACTGACCCATAACGCACTCGTGTAAAAATTGGCAGTAAATTTTAATTGATATTTGATTAACTTCTACACTGCATCTCGCAAATTCATTGTCCAAACTATATTGGCACGAACAGGCGACGAGCTCCACTCCCTTTCTATATTCTATATCTTTCAGCGTTTCAGTTACAATATTAATGGTTAGATGCGTTTATTTACAGAAAAGGTATCCAATTTTGTTAATATAATAATAACAATTGTAACTTGTCAGAATATATATTCTGACGAATTACAGAAGTTCTACCAAAAACTTTTGCAATAATACGATTTGATCGACTACACAGTTGGAATACTCGATGAGGCTGATTATATGCCTACCGTACGTGGTACCAATATCGATGTGAAGTACTGATTGAAGAGCCTTATTGAGTAATGTATGTTGACATGTAAATAAATACATTTCTTATGTCGCTAATGATGTACGCTAAAGAAACAAGGATAATTTTGTTTGCATATTTTTTATTATCTGTGGGTTTATTTTTCACGTATTTTTATGACTAAGCAGCTGTAAAAGATTTTTAACACCTGTAAAATCATCGACATGGTTGATTTCACAGATGAAAATCCATCCAGTAGTTTAAGAGTAATTCTATTAAATATGTATTTTTTTATTTTCCTCTATAACTCAATTTCCTTGTGTCATATGAGGATGACACACATACCAGTTTTCCTTTTGGATACTTAGCTGTATTATATATTAGTGAAAACCTAATCAAAATCCGTTCAGTAGTTTTTACGTGATGGTCAAACACGCAGACAATAATTTAAAAAACTACCGTTTTGGGTTCTGTAGCTTCTAAAGAGAAATAAGGATTTTTTTTAAATTAAGTCAATGTACAGACTCATCCCCTTTATTGTTTATGTATATGTATATGTCGCAGTAAGATAGAAATAGCCGAGATATAGCTATGTCCCTAGTAACTTAGCTATTAGCTATACCACTGAAGATAAATTATCCGAACTGTTTTTTTTGTTTTATCTATATTGTCACCAAAGAATCTAAACCTAACCCACCTTTTTTGCTGCCACTTTAGATGTTTTAGCTGTTTATTTACTTATTTCCCTAATAATTTTAATAGTATTTAGAATATAGACAGTAGGTAAATAGGGGTCCGTTTAAAATCGCAATTTTGTACTATATGTTTATGATTGGAACCCGTTTTGTAATTGATATATTCAACTTTTTTTAAATACATGCGATAAAAGAATACATACAACCAAAATGTTTTTTTTTCTTCATATATGGCAACGGTGCAATTAGCACATTCTGCCAGTATCAAGTTTTCTTGGTAAGAAACAATTTCAAAGTCTAAAATATATGCGTCGAAGTAAGTTAGGAGTCGCTCAGTAAAGCGATTGTAGATTTACTGAGGATAGAAGAGGACTCTCTGGAATGCTTTTATCCAGAATCTGGAATTTGATTATCACAAATGCCATGCATGAAAAACACTTAAGTTTTACAAACTACAATTATTAACCTTTATCGTGGTCCCCAAGAAGGTCTGCGCAAAATTTCAGCTCGATTGGTTCATCAGTTGGTGCGTAAAAGTATTTCAAACAAACAATTAAACATCGTTATAGCCTGACCAATAAAATAAAAAAACCACGTTATCTATACATATAATAAAATTGTAACAAGCCGATGTCTGTACATTATAGATATTGAAAAAAAACTAATATAGGGGGTCTTTATCAGAGCAACAGAAGCCAAAACAACAGTTTTTAGAAATATTGTCTGTCTGTCTGTCTGTATGTTTGTACACGCATCACGCAAAAACTACTGCATGGAATTGAATGCAGTTTTCACCGATGTATTGCTAGAGGTCTAACTCAAAATGTAGGCTCCATTTTACCGCAGGAAAATATCTTATTTCGATTGTTTTAAATTTAATAAACCGAAGCGAAGTGAGGGCGGGTCGCTAGTACTAACTAATAAAAAATTAGTCGTCTTACGATGTGATTCACACCCACACTCCTCGCGGAATAATATGAACTCCCGCTCTCATGAATATGAGCCGACAAAAGATACCTCTACAATATAACTTGCTTTAATTCTACAGAACTCTGGAATCTGCTAATCGTACAATACAATTTATTATTATTGTACACACAGTTGTCATTCCACTGTCATCTTGAGTATCAGTATATTATGGTACGAGTATAATATCTTGTAATTGATTCCTGACGCAAATGCCTTGTGTATAAATAATAAGCCTATGCTAAATTACCTTCACCGTACGCGGTATTTACTATTACATTACCGATTAGTTGTAACATCTGAGGTCTGGCGGTACGCAATTATAGCACTAGGTAGAAAACAAAACCGTAAGTGACTATTATACAAATGTTCTAAATAGCAAGCTACGCACACAGGCGCATCAAAGATCTACATGTTGCCGTGTGTGAGACTTCATATTGTGATATACTAAATTTATTTACAGGCATACGTGGGTGACTAGGTAATTTTTTTGTATGGAACAGATGACTCACACGATGGCAAGCGAGTATTTGTACTAAAGCAAAAGCTTAGTATTACGGCCTGGGGTTTGAATTAGAATCTGGCTGGAATGTGGAGTTTACCATTAGTATCTTATAAAGTGAAATGCATTTCGTTCATTTCTGCTTTGTTTTCATACTGTTTGTATTACTTATATTGTGTTAAAATGTCTTTGGTTATACGGTTAGTTATACGTCTAAAGTCGTATTATGGCAGAACATACAGACATTAATTATTTAGTTGAAGGCTTGATTGATTATTCGATTTAAATAATCTTTCGATGATTAAAATTTCATACAGAGATGAATAAATAAATAAAAATAAAATGTTCAGTATTCCTGTGGACCAAGTTATTAAAGGAACCTGTGCTGCCAACTGGAGTATCAAAAAGTACTCTGTTGAATATAAAATATGCCAAACAATTAACGTCGCCTTCCTCGCCAGGTCCACGACACCAGCTTAAAGAAATATATTAACCCAGGACAACGCTGGTTTCTTGTACATGTCCTGGGAGAAAACAGATTTATTCCAGGTTCAGATTTTGCAGATGCAAAAGTACTACAGGCGACTACCATCACGAGATGGACACAAATAATTGTTTGCAATGGCTGAAAGACAAATTACATCTCCAGATTGGAAAAAAGAAGTAAATTCTATAGAAAGGCTTGAGCGCGAGTAATGGGTAAAAGGTTATCTCCAAGAAATGAACCAAAGAGAAATAATAATATCTCTAGGAAGAGAAGACATCTCAGAGAGTGACATTGGCGAGTACGAAAGCGACGAAGATCCAATTTCAGGCATCAAAATAATAAATTATAGTGTCGATGAATCTTATAGCTCATGATATCCCACAGATAAGAGAAATGTGTACATTGTTAAAATGCCAATTAAAGTGTTGTATAATAATTTTATTTGTTATTTATTTTCAATCGCACATTAAGTATCGCCCTTTATTTTTTTATCGCGCTTTTTTGGACACCATAGGTACACCGTAGCAGTGTCGATATCATGTCATCGGCTCGAGTTGCACAGTTGACTGTTCAGTTAACTGTGCACCTCACGCCAATGACATCGGTAGTAGGTTCGAAATGTACATACATACGAGTAGGTATAGAGGAAAAAAAAAGCGAAAGAAAATTGTAAGGTACAAAAATTAAGAATTGTTTGGGTTAATGTTAAAATGTTGTATTAATTAATTGTTACAGGTTACATTAGTAGGAGTTCTGGAGAACTCTGGAGAACTAGGTTACTTTAGAAGCAAGGCAGTTAGAGACAATGTTCGGAAGAGTATTCTTACAAAATTACACCTGTAAACTCTCGTCCATTGAGTTGTAGATATATACAAATTTTTCGTAGTCCTACTTACAAGGTAAGTACTATATCAAGACATTTACATTTAAAAGCATCAGGCGGCGATGTTTTTCTCATTCAAGACTTTTATTCCTAAAAAGTGTATACAATTTTTTTTTTCTACGTGCCATTAATGAGGACGTCGCAGACTGTGTCTAAATTATCTCAGCGATTTTACCTCGTATTTTCTTAAAATGGATAGAAAAATAATCTGGGGCTATTTGCTTTCAGAAATTATTTAGCAAATAAATAACGTTATTTAATGATGTTGCTACATTTAAATGAAATTATGCTACTTATGTTATATTATTAAATTTGCTGCCATATTTAAACGAAATACAGACGCTCTTTTAGTAAATTACACTCGGATATTGACATTATTTCTACGAGGTTTATGCTGTTTAAACAAAAAATTATCTCAGTGTTACATGATAACCATACACGGTTGCTTGTGCAGACACGTCCAATAAATAGATAGGATTACATTACCTTCTTAGTCTGGAGTTGTAGTTATTGTCTTTAATGTACGCATATCATTCCCTACTAAAGACAGCGCCGGCTCTAGCCCATGTAGCGCACGGGTGCAATCAATACCCTGGCGTCCTCTAGTAGGCTCTTTGGAGGCGTTGCGAGCGGCGCTCGGCGCCCCTTAAGACCCTGCGCCCGTTTGCGCCGTACACCCTGCACCATAGGTAAAGCCGGCACTGACTAAAGAAATACACATAAAGTATCATAACTTCTAGACTCCATGGAATTAGACAGTGATTTATTTATATTGAATAGAAGGAACAATTGAATTTATATTGGATTATATGAGAGAAAAAAAAACTTAAAATAAGTAAAAGTAAATATTTGGATTTCTGTAAGCATCTAGAACCTGAAACTACCATCAAAAGATTGGTAAATATTTAAAAGGCTATTTGATGCATGTAAACGAAACTAAAATTATTGAATTAAATTTGTTATAATTTTTTTCGTTCTTGCGGTATAAGCGATTTTAAAATAATTATTCCACCGTAACTATAAGTGGTAGTATAAGTCCTATAAAACAATAGTCGTAACTATAAATCCGAAACTATAACCTGCGAATATTATTCTAACGTTTAAAATAGCAAAGTCTTTCAGTTTCTGGAATAAAAGGGGGACGTCCGATTTTAAGGTCTTACAAGGTGCATTTTGACGAACGTTTGCGATTATCATACAGTGACAAAATGATTCAGAATCCCATCATTTTTGTTGAGAGGGGAGAGAGGGGAGAGAGAATGAAATGGAAGAGAGGGGAGAGGGGGAAGTGGGGAAGAAAATTTAGGCACATAGGCACTTATTTCAAATACCTAGTCACAGCATAGGTGCTTTCTATGGTAGCTTTAGGTATGCCGCAACCAAATGCTAGAACAACATGCCGCCACCAATCCGAGAGTTAAAGGGGTTAAACAGTTTTAAATTAAAATATAAACAGCATTTACTCCGCTATCAAAAACAATTAACGATTGGCATTCGTATTTCATGCTCCCACATGAACCGAATAATCCTCAATCTCTCTTTTCTGTATACCTTCACTCTTGTTTGAGTCTATTTATATAATTCGATGCCTTCACATTTGCTGTGTCACCCACTTTAAGTGCTTTTTTTTCCTCCATTCTGAGGTTATATAATTATCTTTCTTTTTTTACATCTGAAGTTTATTTAGGTAAACAATTCCAATTTGTTTTTTCCTGAAGACTACATGTGCAAGTTGCCAGTTGGACAAATTTGTGGCGATTCATACCGGGCTGTAACGAAATAAGTTCTCAGGAGATGATAAACATGCATATATATTTGTGGGCAGTTAAAAGCGCTGACAGCAAAAAATATTGAAATTATTCCCATTATTATTTTAATATGTGTGGTTATAACTTATCTAATTATATACAATATAAGAGCTTATTATTAATAATTGATTTTTTATTTTTCGTATTACTTATTTATGTTATTAGTTTTTATCATAAAGTACCCAATTTTATCATTGTCCGTGCATCTAAAATCGCTCCACTGAAAACCAGTGTCTGTTTTGTCAGCGGCATGTACTGACTTGGAGACTGTTTCTGACATCACAATGCACATCTTAATCTTATAGAATAAGTCTTAATATTTGTGATTTTTATTTTATGTTCATTCTTTTTCTCTTGTTACGTGTAATTTGGTTGTTACTTATCTTTTATTGTGTATTGTGGTGTCGAAATAAAGTTATGTCTATGTGTCATTACACACAAAAGAAAAGAAAAGTGTTAAGAGCTGACAGAAAAATTACAGATTTACTAACATGATAATGAAACATAATGCAAATACTTCTATAAGTGTGCGGAATAGTTTACAAGATATATTGAAGATATATAGATATATTGAAGATATATCTTTGAAAATGCGAATGTTTATAATATTCTGACAAATCACACTACGCTATCACACGTGGAATGGAGTACGCTGAATCCGGACGTTTCCGCCACGGTAAATGAGATAGCCGGGTGAGCGCTATGCGGCTGCCGATCACTGGACTTAGTGAACCGCCGCCGGTCTAACCGGCCGCGCCGCCAACAACGTTGTTAGTATGTATTTAATCGGCGCGTACATAGTGTGTAATATTTAAATGGCGCAAAGTCGGACGATCTATACATAATAAAAATATTTAATGATGCGGGGGCAGTTTTGACGTACAGGTAATTTTAGTAGATTACTGAAATTGTAAGTAGGTAATATTTAACGATGTATGTGGCTGTAATAGTATGCTACTCTGATTAAGACTACAATTTTTTTGTATTAAATATAATACATTTACATTTCATACTTACATTTTTTCGTTCTATAAAATATTTTATCATGTTGCAGGTTGCAATCTAGTGGGGGATCACAGGGGAACGCCCATTAAGATAAGGTTTACGCGAGCAGGGTCAGGGAGGCGAAAGGTTTACAGGCGAGAAAATGTGAGATAAAGGCAGGTGTTGTTGCCGCTAGCGAGTACAAGTCATAGGAGGTAGCGGGTCTTAAATATCATGTCTTATTTACGTTATATTCTATTTTTCTTAGAATAATAAAGTATAATAATAAATTGTCTTAATAAAGCGGCCACAATAAACCCCAATAAAATAAAGAGTAACCCAACCCCAATAATAACCCACAATAAAGAGCGGAGAAGAATTTTTATAAGAGAATTGAAACTTAAGGGGGAGCCTTAAGTTTCAATTCTCTTATAAAAATAGTTCTACTCTCCTTTTCTGTGAGTCGTTTCGTCCCACGAGGTGGGCTGAACTTTGTTTTTATTAAATTTAATATTTTTAAGAGTATATTCACTATTTAATTTATATTCCGAAATAATAATTATAATTAGATATTAAATTCTTAGATCTAAGTTTTTGCAACAATAAATTCTTATTAAATTATTCCAACAATCCAACATTCCAACAATAAATAAAGTTATTATTCTTATTATACATATAATGGCAGGTCGGCGGCGCGCCCGCATACCCCCTGGTGTTGCCGGTGTCCATGGACGGCGGTAACATGCGGTAACACCATCACGTGGGACCACTTGCTCGTCCGGACACTAGTATATAAATAATAATAATACTGCCAAATTATATAATTCAGGCATAGTACTAATTAGTTACATAATGTCGAATAATTTAGACAAGATTTCATTAGGCCATAATACACGCACTTTTTTAAAATTATTGATATATCAATTAGAATAACAAAACTTAAAAAGTAACATTCATGTCATTCTAAAAAACTACAAAAGTTTCCATAGATTCTGCCGATCGTGCACACAATCATACAACACAACATGTATATTAGCGGGTAGTCATACAATTCTATTAAAACTAATACAATAATTGAACAGCCATGCCAAACAGTTCTACCCTCACTAGCCTCATAAAGTCATAGCACAAATTATAATTCACTTAAAAAGTGTAGTTTTAATTTATTCCTTAAGTTATTTTCGTTAAGATCGTTTTTAAACTGAGGATCCAACTCGTTTAAAAACCCGGGAATTAGATAATTAGTCTGGGAACTAGTCCGCTCTCCGCATGCATTATTAGCTGAAGTAGTTAATAATTATTGCTGTGTTATGCTTGGCGTATGTACAGGGTGTACTATTGAAGTTTGAACATTATTCTTAAAGAACTGTTATTTAGTTCTGATTTTTATACATAGGTTGCGCTATGTATTTTTATACATACATAGTTCAATCACAAGTGATTCCTCACTACGAGTATGTTCCTCACTTTAACCGCCAAGTTTAATTCTAATTTTCTAATGAAACTCTTTAATTAACTCGTAAAATTAAATTGTTTGTATCTTGTAAAATTAATCTGTAGTTGCTGGATAAACTTATTTTAAAAAATAAGTTATTTTAATAAATAATTTTAAAAAATAGCGGTCCTTACACTCCGCCATTCGTTAACCGCCTCCAACTTATACCATACAATAAAACATGCCGACACGCTGTTATATACCGCAGGCTTTACCTACAATCACGTTTCAATGCTCAACACGTTGTGCATTCAGTGCAAGGTAGTAGAGACAAAATACAACCGTGTTAATTGCACTGGTGTTTAACAAGGGCATTAACATGGCAAAATGTCATCGAGACAAACCTCTGTAGCGATAGATATACTATTTGTAGGTTTAATTATGTTGTTCGGGAAATTTAGATTTGATTCACCCTCTCCGCACTTTAAGGCAGCGGACGCGTCAAGTAGGTTCTTTGTTTTAATAGTGGACCCTCCAATGTAACCATGAACAGTTCTTTTTTCGTTTACTGCCGGTCATGTTCACAATGCATTTTTTTTTTTTTTTTTATGTACGAAGGCGGCAGACGAGCATACAGTCCACCTGATGGTAAGTGGATACTGTCGCCCATAGACATCCGCGATACATGCCAACATTAGTCCAAAATGATAAATGTTGGCACGCCCCCGGATGCGCTGCCTACCTTTGGAGATATAGGAATGGATTTGGAGAAAGGGTTGGGAAAATGGGCAGGGATAGGATAGGATGGGAATGGGTTCTGGCACATCTCACTCACTACCGAAACACGTACGTACATTGGGGAAATAAGTGGAAAATGCAGTACATTTCAAGGTAGTCTTCTGTGAGAGAGGGGTAACGTGGCCAGTCGAGCGCGCCCAGCGGCTGTTGGATTTCAGCGTGCACTCTCCCCCTCCTAAATTGTCTTATGCATATATTGTCTTATGCATGCATGGCCTTAAAACGCCACGTTGACCAAGGGAGTTGAGGTGTCCATTCTTTTAGAGATGGTGTAGATTCTCAGGGCTTGTGGTAGCGGCTTTGTTATCCATTAGTCGCCTTTTACGACACTCGCGGGAAGGGACTGTCTGTGTTCGCACCGCCACATTGTTTGGCCAAGTTTTAGAACGCGGCTTTCTTTAGTTTATGACCGTTTGTTATCTGTGTGAACCAATGGCCTTGTTAGTGTCCAAATAAATTAAAAAAAGGACCAACAAAGACTGACAGATGTCATCGGGAGAAAAACTACGCAACAATAATTATTATTAATCTCTCCTCTTCGCATCGCGACGTCGTGTTCGAGTTGCGATCGAGTCAATAACAATCAAGTGTGTTATTGACGATAGCGGCCGCGTCTCGGCCGGCTGTTTTGGATGTGCTGCGCCTGAAATCTCCCATTAAGTTTCGACATTTTCTATAAACATCTATATTTCGCTTATTTCCCCCAATTATTTACGGGTGTAAATAATTGCAGGTTCTTCGTTCCGGGTCCAACCGGATCCTTCTTCCCAGGTATCTTGGCTGGACGCACCCATAACTTACTTTTTATTCCGCAACCCGCGTCCTCAGACTGTTTGGGGCTATTCTAAAGCCGGCTAAACTAACTAAAAATGTAAAATATATAATAGATTATATTTGACGTCGTATCGAGAAACATATTGTGGGATGACCTCCAGCCAGATGCACAGGCGACTTGAAAAAATTAGGAGGTGGTGGTGGGATGAGAAGAGCTGAGGATCATGCGATGTGGCGAGTCGCGGAAGCGGCCTATATTCAGCACTGAAGAGACATATTCTGATGGTATGCTATATTTGACGTTACCCGGGCACAGGGATCTTATCATGGTTATTAATTTTAGTAAAGATTTCATGTATCACGATCCTGTTTAAATAAAAACATGCTCTAACATCGGATTCTTAAGATAAGACAATTAAAAAAATATTTTTCTAAAGATTTCACAAAAGTCTCGATGGTTGGGAAACTAAAACCAACAATAATATCCTTTTTCACATCTAATTTCATATAGGATTATATTTCGAAGTTGACCGATTGCATTTTCTACATTAATCATTGTCAAGAACAAACACAATTACTGGAAACCTACGTCTATTATTTGTCAAATGTATTGACCAAAGCAATTTGGGGTAATTTATTATTGTCCAGGTTTGTTATCATACCGCCAGGATAATGGGAGAGGTCAATCTATTGTATTGTAATGAACATAATGGTTTCGCTAATTTCCGAATCATCGTCAATATTGGAAAGAAAAGAAAATGGTAAGTCATTATTTTTTAATCTTCTTTTCTTGTTAAAGTGTGACGTATAGAGGCCGTGTTCGAACGTTTTCAAAAGTCTCAGACTATGGATTCTGTTCATGATTTTGAGTTCATTGATAAAGAGCATGGTATTTCACGTTTTTTTTTTCAGTTTTGAACAAATTTTTAATACAAATTTGCTAGGTAGATATTAAGGCCAAAAACCTAGATTTAATCTAGAAAATTTGCTATATATACCTAAAAATCCCTGTGCGGTGTCGGTTCACTATACGATAGCATTATCCTCATCTCTTCCCGTGGGTGTCGGAAAACGCGATTAAGGGGTAATAAAGCGGCTACCACAAGCAGTGAGGAACTACATCACCCCTAAAACGGCCAGCTTGGCCAGCACGGCGTTTTGAGGCCTTGCATGAGGAGCCCCATGTCCAGCAGTGGATACTGGAAAGGCTGGTTGCATTGCATAGCGTTGCATAGCGTTGCATAGCGTTGCATAGCGTTGCATAGCGTTGCATAGCGTTGCATAGCGTTGCATAGCGTTGCATAGCGTTGCATAGCGTTGCATAGCGTTGCATAGCGTTGCATAGCGTTGCATAGCGTTGCATAGCGTTGCATAGCGTTGCATAGCGTTGCATAGCGTTGCATAGCGTTGCATAGCGTTGCATAGCGTTGCATAGCGTTGCATAGCGTTGCATAGCGTTGCATAGCGTTGCATAGCGTTGCATAGCGTTGCATAGCGTTGCATAGCGTTGCATAGCGTTGCATAGCGTTGCATAGCGTTGCATAGCGTTGCATAGCGTTGCATAGCGTTGCATAGCGTTGCATAGCGTTGCATAGCGTTGCATAGCGTTGCATAGCGTTGCATAGAGTTGCTTAGCGTTGCATAGCGTTGCATAGAATGGCATAGCGCGGTATAGCGCGGCGTGACGCGGCGTAGCGCGGCATTGCATTTATTAGCATTGTATAGCATTGTAAAGCCAAAAAATATGTTATTTTTACAAACTAGTAACATTTTATCTTAATTACCTTAGAATGTTGGACATATAATTCTGAAGTATACATTTAAGTCACCTAATGGATTTGGTTTGCTTGTCTAACGATATAATGTCACGTCATTATCATTAAATACACATCAACAAAAATCGAAATTGACGGAAAGTAATTACAATAAATGTAACTCTTTCTAATAAATGTCTTTCTATTTTTTTTTTCATTTCTCTGTTCAAAATTTCCGCATTCTCAAGTATTCACCGTTGTATAACCAGGCATGTTAACATTCAACGAAGTTAGAATGAGGTCTTTTCACATGCTAATATCTTGGACACGGCGGAGCTCTTGCAGGGGTTGCGCTCCAATTGCGGTTTACGATTTGATTCTCCTGTTAAAATTGAGAATAACTGACAGCATTTTCATTCATTTGTTGAACATTCATAATGTTCATTTGATCATCTATAAGTATGTATATGTTATGTCTAGAACCCAAAGTGTGGCTACACTCAACAGTGATTAGGTACACGTACATGTAGCCAGTTTGAATGAGTTTAGACCTAGTTATAACCAATTGCGAACAGCTATACCTAGTTTTAGCCATTAAGAAAATAGTTATGCCTAGTTTTAGGCGACTGCGACCGGCTACGCCTAGTACTAGCCGGCTAGTGTAGCCACACTGGTTTTTAGTCGCAACATACAATATATGAAAAATATGACTAGGTACCTATATTACGATCAATTTAACTTATTTTCTTTTTTTGGAAAAGGTTTATACTAAAAGATTGAGAAGATTATATTAACTGTTATATTTGAAATGAACTTGATTTTAATCTTTAAACAAGAAAAATGGTAACTATGTATATACAACCTGGTTAGTACCATGAGAATAGTAATTATACTTGAATTATTATTTATTCTTATGATAGTACCTCGAACTTTAATTCAAAGAGACTGTATGAAGTCTGGAAATAATGGAATAATAATGGAAAGTTTTTTTTATATAGAAAAAAGGCTCCAGCCGAGTATACAGTCCACCTGTTGGTAAGTGCAGATTGCGATTGGTAATTGCACCTGTAGCCCATAGACATCCGCGATACATGCCAACATTAGTCCAAAATGACAAACATTGACACGCCCCCGGATGCGCTATCTACCTTTACAGATTAAGGCATGAATTGGGAAAATTGGGAAGGATAAGATGGGATGGGAATGGGCTCTGGCATATCTCACTTACTACCGAAACACGTACGTACATTGGGTAAATACAATAAAGTAGGAAATGCAATACATTTCAAGGTAGTCTTCTGTGAGGGAGGGGTAACGTGGCCAATCGAGTGCGCACAGTGGCTGTGGGTATGCAGCGTGCACTCTCTCCCTACAATCTGCGATAATGTAGTATAATAATGTAATTTTTAATTGTAATTTTGTAAGAAGTCTGGAATAATGTAATTTTTTACGCATTTCAAAATCAGATATTGCATGTTTATATGAAACAGAATCTTCAAGGCAACGAAATTTTAAGCTAGAAATTCTTAATCAAAGTCAACAAATAACCGGACAATAAATATCCTTTGCTCAAAAACGTCACACATTGTTTAATCATAGTAGAAAACAAAACTGTGGATATAAGTGGAATCAATCAGCTACTGCTCTAAGTAAAAATGTTTCCAAACAATCGTATTGTATTTTATGTATTACAATACCTTAGTCTATTATTCAGTGCTGTCTGCCGATCTATTGTTAGTCAATACATTGAGTCGTGAAGCGATTTATTCTTAGGCGAAAATATTTACTTGGCGAAGAAATATTTTTCTCGATTGACGTGACTTAAATCAGAAAGTTTGAGGATAAATACTATCCCAGACACGATGTTTTTATTAAATAGTGGCTGTGCTCGTGACTTCGTGTACCTAGTTAATTATGCTCCTACATACTGGGAAAAAATTTGAGTGTAAACTAATTTTTAGATTGGTATTGAAGTAAATTCAATTCAATACTGAATATCCCATCTTCTATCCTATGATATCCCATCACATTCCATCTCATGACGCCCAATCTTATCCGTTTTAATTCTACATAATCCCGTTGTCTCATCCCATCACATAATCGAATTGACCCAAGTTTCATTAAAGGTCTGTAATGATTTTCGCCTGTACAGTTTAAACATTCTAAAAATTGTTTTATTTTGGTCTTTGTATCGTTCGTTTTGGCCGAAACTCGTCAATTTTCAGGTATTCGTACTCGCATTAGCCATTTTATAAACGAATATTCGAATAATAATAGAATAGTTAGAGCCCAATATAGAGCTATATATATAAAAATGGATGTTGGTATATCTGATGTTAATAGACTTCGACACCGTTTGACCGACCACCATGAAAGTTAGCAAATATATGTATTTTTTCATGGAGAAGGTTTCTATGCTATCGACTTTGTTGCAACTCGCCACTGGATGGCGCTGCAGCACATCAACTTCTATACCGCTCAACCGACCGCCATGAAAATTTGGTATCCATTAGGTATTTGAGCACGGGGAATATTTTCGAGATATCGACTTTGTTATAACTCGCCACTAGATGGCGCTGCAGCACATCAACTTCTATGGCAGGACAACGTCTGCGGGGTTTTGCTAGTAGTACATAAAATAGGTACTATTAGCAAAATCCATAAAATACTTTTAAGAGTAAACATTCATTTGAAAATCAGTTATGTGTCTGTTTTTTTTAGTTTAATTGGTAAGTGATGAACAGTTTAATTTAAAGTTAGGTATGTAATTAACTTTAGATTAAACCAAAAAGGTACTTACTGATTGAACTAAAAAATATATTTATATCACTAACTTTAAATTGAATTACAAACTACATACTTACAAATTTTACAAGTGCTTGCGTAGTAGATTAGGTACTATTCGTATTCGCGAATAGTGGGGCACATAATTCGTATTTTTATTAGCGAATAGTGATTTTTTCTATTCGAAACATCCCTCGTAGTTACACATGATATACTCGTATACTTTGGGCTTTTTTTTTCAAAAAAATGTTTCATTCGCAAACTACTTTATTACGATTATTAATGTATTGATAACGTTCACAGTATTCTTTAATGTATTCACAATATTAACGACTAGCGACCCGCCCTCGCTTCGCTTCGGGTTATAAGTTTTTTTCTCAATTTTTTTTTTTCAAAATTTCAATATAAAATATAGCCTATATTAGACACCGATAATGTAGCTTCCTATTTGTCAAATAATTTTTGAAATCGGTGCCGTAGTTCCAGAGATTACCCCCCAACATACAAACAAACATACAATTTTACCTCTTTATTATATTAGTATAGATTGTTGATGTCTATTCTTATGGAATATATAACGTCAATTAAAAACATTAAAGCACAGGCCTTCCCTAATCAATTATTACAGGTTAGAGGGATACCCCTAGTAATCAGTACAGCGTGCGTCGCGGTGCACGCGCTGAAAGAATGGATACTTAAGGACTTAAGTACATTGTTCTACTTAAGGACGGATTTTTAAAATTATCTCTAGTTCGGCGGTGAAAGAAAATGTCGTGTTAGAGAATTAAAAAAAAACTAGCATTATGTGTCCACCTATAGACTAGTGGGTGGACGAGCAAGCGGTCCCACGTGATGGTAAGTGTTACCGCCGCCCATGGACACCTGCAACACCAGGGGGTATGCGGGCGCGCCGCCGACCTTGCAAAATCCTATTCACAGCTCTCTTGAAGAACCCCATATCGTAGCTTAATGGAAGGACCTTACCGTAGCTTTTTACTGATAGATGGATATAAATCTTTAATATTGTGTATTTTCTAGAGAAACCTCAGTGGCCACTAATCCGTTAAGGGTTTTCTTTATCATGCCAATACATGAACATAAAATACTCAATGATTTCGCGCAAAAATAGATTTAAGCGAATAATCACCCCTTTTCTCCAGATTTTTGTTGTTCAAAATATACAAAGGATAACTTACGTTTCTTATACGTACTTGCCTTCTTGAAGTTCTCATACGTCGTTATTTTTTTTCAAACGTGGGCGGTAATACCTCTGAATTAATACAAAAGGAGCATAAAATCAGGTTACTTTCGTAAAAAGTCAATATAAAGGAAAATACACATTATGGCGGTTCGTATTTTTACTAATTTTTAACGCCCATGTTGGACAAAAATGTTGTCCAATTTTAAAGACAAAAACAATTTTCAAAAATCATTTATCATCATTGAAAAATATTTGCAAATAGTTTTACACAATCACTCAGTTGTTGTTACACTCGCGACGCGAACTCGAAACCGATCCCTTATCCTGAAATGGTCGCCTTATAGGGACGGGAGTTAATGTAAATGACAGATGCGAACTATTCAATAGAAGACTCTATTTATTAGAGATACCAATCACTGACACGTTTTAATATAAACTAAGTCACAATGGGTCATACATCGTATTAGGTTCTATGAGATTGAGGTTTTATTTGAAAAAATTGGATCAGGTGTGGTTAAAGTGTAATGTCACATGTAATTATTTAAACCGATGATTTAACCAACCAGTTGATTTTAACCGATGGTGAACTGTAGTTACTAGTACTACTGTGTATAAAAATCTTGGTACAAGCAGGTTTCATTCCTAGTTTGACTGATAATTTTTTGAATAAAATTTTTAGTCAAACTAGGAAAATGGAAATATTTTCAAAGTAGGAGAATATGTAATAATATAACAAAGGCCTAACTTATTGTAACAACAATATCTTATGTATATATAACAAATAAACAATTTGATTTGATTTAACGATGTTTGTTTAGACACATAACGGGAATTCTTATACTTCATTAATTTCATTATACATCGACCGATTAGACCAGTTGTTCATTTGTTTAAAGACACCTTTGTTCGGATCTGAGTGGTGTGTTAGTCTTTGTATACTGTGTCCACGACACATGACACATGACACAAATTCACGACACAGAGAATCCTAGTGTGGGTCATTGAGTATGGAGTTATTTATTTTTTTAAAGATTCACTAGTGTTTTTTACCTGTCTTATCTCTCCTACTACTTCAGCGATATGTGTCGTTGTCTGGGAAAAATTACCTTATTGTCAGTATGGACTTATTTATATATTTTCATAAAAGGCGGACTTAATGCCTCACAGAATTATCAACCTTCGGGCTATGCAGGACAGGAAGTGGTAAGGGTGTAAAAAAATGTAACAAATATAGAAGATAGAAAATAATACTAGTGAAAATGAATATTAAGATATAAATGTAATATATCTAAATATATGACTATTATTATACATATATATATACTTATTTACTTTGGTTAAGATTTTCATTTTATTTTGTTACCAGTTGTTATTTCAATTTCTATTTCAATTGTTACCAGAATTTGTTTAAATGGAAATATCCTGTAACATCTGATTTTAACATTAGGTAACATTAGGTGATAAGAAATTGTTATTTTTTAAGGATTTCACTAATCTGGGACATTGAAACTGACAATAAGGTCCATTTTCACAGATATTTACATCTGCGACTAGTATCGGTTCTATGTGCACGTAGCTTTAGAAGATTTTTGAGGAAAATATTGTAAATATAAATTGGGTACGAACAAAGGAAAATATGAGGGAACAAAGCGCATATAGCTTCATTAGCGAGAGATTACTTCGTTTATTATCTGTTATTGTAGTAATCCGGCTTTAATCTGTTGTTTTAAGGAAGACTTTGTTTATTGAAATATTTAAAAAAATCTTTTTTGTTGTTGTTTCTCTTTATAGTACTTATAATAAATTGTTTCAATAAGACCATACAATATTACTAAGATAAACTTATTCCTAGAAGGAATCTATTTCAGTTAACCTTAGAATGACCGAGAGGAGATATGTCATTACAAAACAGGCTACAAGGCTACAATATATAATGAGAACTAGGAGACTGTTTTCCCAGAACCAGTTGCTGTGAACAGTTGCTGCGTGCTGAATGATGTTTTTCAATTTTGGAATCGTCCTTCCAACGTTGGAATGCTCACCGTGATGATCTGCGGACGTTACGCTTGTGTAATTGAACTATGTGGTACAGTAGTGAGTCAACCTAGGTTAGGTATTTGCAATTTGGAGCTGAATGACGCCACGTTACACGTGACCCATTTGGTATGAACCATTGCGCTGTAACAAATTGCACACAAAGGAGTCCGCGCACTACTCCCTTGTAAAAGTGTTAAAATCGCTATTGTTTAGTTATAATAAAGTAAAGCAGTGGCGAGCATTGGATTTGAAATTTGTTTATTTTTAAAGAAAAAGGCGGCAGACTAGCGTACAGTCCACGTGATGGTAAATGGATACTGTCGTCCATGGACATCCGAAATACTTGCCAACAACAGTCGAGAATGACAAATGTTGGCGTGCCTCCGGATGCGCTTTGAAGATATAGGAATGGATTTGGAGAATAGGTTGGCAAAATGGGCAGAGGATAGGATTGGGCTCTCGCATATCTCACTCACAATCGAAACAAGTAACGTACATTGGGGAAATATGATAAAGTGCAGTACATCTCAAGGTAGTCTTCTATAATCTTCTATTCAAAGTAGTGTTAAACTGTAATGGATTTGGATGGAGTGTAAATGGATAATGGATGTTTTTAAGGGACTGGAAAATGTGAGGAGTGCTCACATCACTAGGGATCGCCTGTGACTTCGTCCACTTGCAGTGTAGATTTAACGTACATAAATGTAAGCTAAGTATTTCTTAACATGGGTGTCGTAAAATGCGACTGAGATATAACAAAGTCACAAGCCCAGAGGAACTACATCACCTCTAAAAGAGTGGACTCCTCAACCAGTTTTGTCAATATGCCGTTTAAAGGCTATATATTCCTTATGCCATAAGACGATGTGAATTGAGGAGGCCACGTGGACGAAAAAGAAACGGGTACGGTGACCGTACGCAGATGTATATACTAATCAACATGTACATGTATCAGTCTATAATGGCAACTAGTAAATCACTGGGTGGTTTCAGGCCTTTATCCACCACGCGGGCCCAGTACAGATTGGTGGATCACATACGCCAGATACCCATACTTTTTTTTATATCTGAAGCATGTGGATTTCCTCATGATGTTTTCTCTCACCGCCGAGATACTGACAATTCTTTCAAGATCCGTATTTAAGTAGAAACTCAGTGATGCGGGCCGAGGATTTGAACTCACGATCGTACGAATGTGAGTCGAGTATAGATACCGCTAGGCTTTCGCCTCTCGTCAATATGGTACAAGTATATTTCCGAAATGTAAAATAAATGAAAGTAATGATAACAAGAGGTCTTTTCATTACGCTACGATATGGGGTTCTTCAGGAAAGCTGTGAATAGGATTTTGCAAGGTCGGCGGCACAACCGCATACCCTCTGGTGTTGCAGGTGTCCATAGGCGGCAGTAACACTTAGTATAAAGTGGAGTCGCTTGCCCGTCCGCCTACTTCCCTATAAAAAAACAGCCCGAAAAATTCTGAATAAAAATATATTCACTACCAAGCATACCGTAACAATTTTCTATTTCCGCAACAGTCGAGGTCCCGCTGTTTACCTCGATGAACGTTTGGCTTCATTCCAGAAACGACGATCACCAACAAACCACTGCCTTTCCAAAAGTCTCCACACCATAATTTCCACTTCTATTCCCCTTTAAATAGGAACGAGAAGTAGCCTAAAACCAGTCTTCGACTACAAATAGTTGTAGGCCACAACACGGCATAAGTTAACGCGACACAGTATCCACGTCCAACTTTTAGGGAAGTTATGAAAACATATCTGTCACGATAGATGCCCTTGAGATGTTGCCAATATGGCACGATAGGCCAATTTTCAATATCAATATTGTGAAAATACGCTACATTTTGGCGATTGGAGAGTTTGGCAACAATATGAGGGTTTTGTTATTGCAAAAGAAGGCAGACGGGCAGCCGGCCCACAATGTAGTAAGTTGTAATCGCTGCCCATGGACATCTGCAACACATGTATGCTGCAGACTTTACAAGACTACCTTGAAATGTACCGCAATTCAAACTTTATTAATCACTGGATTCCACGTTGATGATAGTTTATATCCATCTTCCCGTTGAAATTTTAATATTTCTTAATTTCAATCGCTTCACGTACAATCCTGGGATAATAAGGACGTTGGGAGTACAGAATTCTATCCTCTCGAATGGAGGCCACGTACCGGGAAGCGCAGTGTGAGACGCTCTCCGGCCAGGTGCACCGACGACTTAAAGAAATTCGCCAGTGGTGGTTGGATGTGAAGAGCACAGGATCATATGTGGTGGAGAGGCATATATCCAGCAGTGGAGAGAGATAGGCTGATGGAAGGATAAATAGGATAAAGTAGGAAATGTAGCACATTTTAGGATCATCTTCTATGAGAGAGGGGTAACTTGTCCAGGGGGTAATTAGTTTAACTTGACTCTCCAAGTTACAATAATTACCCCCCTGGACAAGTGGGCAAGTGGCCATCTGTAGAACCGCACCTTGCACTCTCCTCCTCTCATGTAGGTTTTAACTCAGGTTTTTACCTTTTAGTTAAAAAAAGTAAATATTCATATTATATTTTTTTAAATTTCTCTTGACTACACCGGCTACACCATCTGTTTCACGCCAAAAGAAACATTTCAAGAGGGTGCTAATATCACGATAGAACAAAAGCCGAAATGACACGCGGATGGGAGCATTCCTGTCTCTTCTATACAATCCACTGGTTGCTTTGTAATACCCTTACCTTATTTCTGTTAGTTTAGTTAATTTTTTTCACATTTCCTCCTTTTATCGTTGTTGTCCAACTTGTCAGTTTGTAATTAGTTTCGCCGTATCTTTCGCATGGCAGCACTGGCCAAGCCCTGTGATTAGGACTTTTGAATTTGGTAATTGTTGTATTGCGGGTATGCATGTGAATGTATGCAACTATATAGGGAGGGGGTTTTGTACACATTATATATTGTGAATCGGGTTTAAATGCGTAAAATGAAAGGCTTTTGTTTACCTTTTATTTCTACTCCACGCCACGTTTCTGTACGGGTTAGAACAGACCGCGGTCACTAGTTGACTAAAGAGGCGGGTAGTCCAGGGTGGGAGCTGTGAACAGTTTCATCAAGGTTTAAATTTGTTAATCTCTGAATTCCATTGAGACAGTTCCATCCAACTGAGGACAGTTTATATCAAATAATTTAACGCCATATCAGTTCATTTTACGCGTTTAGACCCCATTTATAATATACCTAATATATACAGGGTGTGTCAGATATATTCCGTAAGACTGTAACCATCACAGGTACCTCTCCGCTTCGTCTTTTCAGCGGTACTTGGGACGTCCTATTGGTCGCAGACCATTTGGTTTGCTTCACGGGGCGACCCTCCTCCATCCTCTCCACGATCGAGCCAGCGTAGTCTGACCGCTTTAATTTCGCCCATGACATTTCGCTCGGATACCAGCTGTTCCAGATAATAGTGTTCAACATTATTTAACGAGTAAAGTAACAATGTACAAATTATTGATTTCCTTTATCATTTCCTAAATTTGTCGATTTGTTTTTTAAACATTATCTAGCCGAGAATCGAACATGTGACCTTTGACAGTGTAGTCAAGACCAATTGGTCGCCAAGTTACTGTCTAATATCCCAAGCTCACGTTCCGACATCTAGGAATATGAGTGACGTGTAGACACCTTATAACATATTAACTGAAATGTTTGTTGTAGATATGACAGCACATGAAACTATACACTGCTATTGCAATATAGCCATTGTCACTAGAGCGTTAAGGTTTCTATAGGTTGATCCTTCCGCCCACCGTACATAGTGTTAAATATTGACTTTATATTAACAGGTGTGTAGGTTTCTATGTATATTTTATGTGAATTATAGGTACACGTGAAATATTATTTAAACAGGTTAACCATATACATAACATATCCTATGTAAACATACGACTCATGGCATCAAAAAGCAATTTAGTGACGTATAATAAAGGCCTGTATAAACAGATTTATATTTTTTTAACAACATTCCAGTAAGAAATAATTAACATTTGAAAATAAACTAAATTTTTTTTATGTAGTAAAAGGTATATGGATGAATTTTTAACACACAAATTATAATACATAATTAAAAAAAAATAAGAAGATGACTAATAAATAAAACTTTTTTTATAGAAAAATGCGGCAGACAATCGTACAGTCCACCTGGTGGTAAGTGGACTGTCGTCCATAGACATCCGCGATACATGTTAACATCAGTCCAGAATGACAAACGTTGGCACGCCCCCGGATGAGCTGCCTACCTTTGCTGGGTAAGGAATGGATTGGGAGAAAGAGTTGGGAAAATGGGGAGGGATAAGATAGGATGGGATGGGAATGGACTCTGGCATATCTCACTCGCTACCGAAACACGTACGTACATTGGGGAAAATATGATAAAGTGGGAAATGCAGTATATTTTAGTCTTCTGTCAGAGAGGGGTAACGTAGTCGAGTGCACCCACCCTGGAGGGGGAGAGTGCACGCTGCAATCCAACAGCCGCTGGGCGCATTCGACTGGCCTCCTTACCCCTCTCTCACAGAATACTACCTTGAAATGTACTGCATTTCCCACTTTATCATATTTCCCAATGTATGTACGTGTTTCGGTAGTGAGTGAAGTATGCCAGAGCCTTCTTTAAATGAAGTATACCTTCTTTCTATAAAAAAAAACCCAGCGGCTGTGGGAATGCAGCATGCAGTCTCCCCCTAAATAATAATGAATCGGAAAACAATTCATAATTTATTCATCAATGTATCGTATGATTGTAATATTATATTATAATTTAATGCAATTTATAACGTACGTGTTTAAAAAAAATAATTGCTGTGCCCTTGCAGGGTATGTATGTGCCCTTATGTTGTGTTATTAGATGTAACATGCAATAAATAAATAAATATTCCTATTGCTAAGGCCTCAAGCACACTCAATACTTTTAGCATGATGATCCGCGACTTAAACTCGTTTAAAAGTAGTTAGTTGTGGCGATGCAACGCTAAAACACCGCATATTTAAAAGTGCGATTGCACAATCTCTATCGCCACTATCTCTTTCACTCATGTCAGTTTTTACGCGCAAGTCTAAGCGATGCAGTATCGATACAATCGCCGATAGTCAATGCTAAAAGACTAATTATTGTGCAACAATACCATATCCGAGTTTTCGAATAGAGGCCACGTGCCGAGAAGCGCCCTTTGGCCTTGGTCTTAAGGAAGCTCGCCGGTGGTGGTCGGATGAGAAAAACCGAGAATCGTGTGTGGTGGAGGGCCTTGGGAGAGGCCCACATCCAGCATTGGAGAGATATAGGCCGATTGTATTGTATGATGTTGTTACCATACCGTGTGCCTTTTTTTTGCTAAATGCAGACTTCTCCCCAAACTCACCAAGCTCTGCCAAGCTCGCCAACACTACTGACTTAAATTACCCAAAATCTTGTTGTTGTAATCTCACCAAAAATCCGCTAAATTAGGTTCAGAGAGTAGGGTACGAAATAACATCATAATGGGCTGCGATTAATTTACATGAAGTGACAAGGATTTTTTGGAAAAGTAATTTGCTTGTACAGCATTTTTGAAGATATTAATTCCGTAATAAATACAGTCTCCCGTCCACGCTCTTTATTAGAATTTCCGGAAGGCCATTTAAATAGCTGGAGTGGAAAATATCCACTTATACTGAATTCCACTACCTTATTAAGTTACAGGTTTTGTTCGACGATGACTACTGGAATTAACTTTATTTTTTGTTTATTCTCAAATTTTGTCCTTTTGTCCTCATTGAGTTGACATGTCAGTCCCATCGCACCTTATGCTAATTACATTCCCACACATATAATTAAAATTAACATTAAATCATATAGAATCCTTGCTTCATCTGAACACGGTTTGGCTAAGATGCTTTGATAAATGCCATTATCGAGAATATTGATATGAAATTTAGTTAATATTAACATTGCTTTATGCCAGTTCCTATAACATTCCCCTAACAAGTGTTGAACGTTCTATTAACATTAATGTGTTTGTAACATTATCGTATTTGTAAATTTGTTTTATAAATTTTATTTCAAAAGGTTTACAAATGGAACATATTTAATTATTATTACCATTTTGCAAACAAAAAGCATAAAACTATCATAATTGTATTAAATAGATCATAAAGGTTTGTCTAAAATACAAGTTATGCATTATTTATCTATTTAAACTGCTATTAACGCGAATGTTTACCTTATTTATTTTATTCGACGTTGGGTTGCACCAGCCATGTACGTATCGTCTGTACGTCGAGAGTTGCGAGCAGTTTCATCAACTACCCGCATTTATTCTTCAAATTCCCGAAAGTTGCGACACACACTCACAATATCAGAAGCAGCGTCAGACGAAAAATGGCGAGGTTTAATTTTATCTTAAGCAAAATCAAGAAGTCCGTCGCGACAATAATGTCCCTTTGATCAGGTAACGTTATAATAATTCTACAGGTTATATTGTTGAGAACTTGTAAAGTTAATAATGATGATAAAACACCTTAACTCCCTACTGACAAGGGCTAGAATTAAATGGTTTTGGGTACAGTTGCGGACCGTGACCACTAGTAGTAATAAATAGTCATAGTTTAATTACGAGGAGGTTGACCTCAATTTGGCCTCAGACTAATAGCCCGTTGATAATCTGATGGATATTGGAGAATAGAGTCCACTAGAATGAATTCCAAATCCCATTGATGAAAAAACATACGGGTGAAAAAAGACTATGAGTACAGGGAGTAAAATCTAGCTTTTAGAATGATAGTCGTGCCTCAATTAGCGCTCTATAAAAATAATTAATCTATAAAAACCTAAAACTCACAGATGGTCTTTGCCATGCGTTGTCTTATTTTTTTACTTGGACAGCATTTGTAGTGTAAACACTCAGTTGATAAATAAACACATTAAACGATTTGATCATTATTGTTCTATTCGAGGCACTTCGACAGCGGTCTTCCAAATCTTGCTAGATTTAAAAACAGTATGTGCGTTTTTATTGTGAGGTGTACGAGTAAGACTGCGAGAGAATATTGGACGGCGTAATGCGGGCGGAAGCGGGGCCGGTTTACCATGCCGACTTGGTACCTAGCATCGGAGGCGAACTTCGCAGGGCTGCTGGAATTCGCGCACTTCTGGCATTGAAAGAGACGGCTATTAGAAGTGCCCGGCGACGAACTTGTGTTGCGTGTCGTACACGCTCTAGAACGGGGAGGTATTACATGGAGAGAAATGAAAGAAATCTGTAGGGAGTCAAGAAAGTGCGTGCCGGAAAGAGCCCACGCAAGTACAGCGCGATTCTTCCACGAACCTCTCCTTATACCGTAAGGTTGACAGGACTATAGGTGGTGGGGGGTATACTGATGAAAGAACATAAGATGTGTTGGTATAGAACTGAATGTATATTTATGTATTTATGTACGACAAATAAAAAAAAGTCATCGGAAAGCCTTACAATTGATACGAATTACTTTTAGCAATATTTTTAAAATTACTGCTAATAGGATTTGTAGAGACAAATCCTATTAGCAGTAATTTTAAAAATATGATATATGATAAAAAGAGTTTTATCATATAATAAAGTAGTCTTTTAGAAACCCATAACTGTAATTAAACAATTAATACAAACCCATAACTCAGCTATAGATTTGTTGGCCGTGTGTTGTTGACCGGCTTTAGAATAGTACAACTCTATCTCTTCTATTGGCTGTCGTAAAAGGTGACTATGGGATAACAAAGATGTTACCACAAGCCTTGAGGCAATACCATCTTTAAAACCGTGGACTCGCCAACTCGCTTTATCAGCGTGCCGTTTTAAGGCCACAGATACCAATACAAGACAATGTGCACGCGGAGACCCATGTCCAAAAAAGGGATACGGTTATGCTACCTAAATATGCTAATTTGTACAAGAGATATGTTCATAACCAGGCTGATTAAAGAACTTAAGTTTTTCTCTATTTCAAGTAACCGTACATGCTGAGCCAATTTAGGCAATTCAGAATATTTTTATTGGAACATAATGCAAACTTGGCATAATGTATTATTTCGTTCGTTGCCGGTCTCTATTTGTAAACTATAAAACGATCTGTCACTAGTGTCATGTCGTCATTTATTCTTTTCTCTTGCACAATACATGTCCTGCATCGAACACGGTATTTTATTTCTCTCACCTAGATATTTCTAAAATAATAAGTTTTGTCAATTTTTAACAAATGAAATTAATGTCCTGGAAATGTAAATAGGTTGGTCACTACAAATTCCTTCCTTTCATTGGGCGACCTCGAGACTGATGTCCACAATCACCCTAAAGTTTGACTAACGACTGCTAGGTATATACCTAGCAGGTATATATATTGCTAGGCTGTTATTGTGTAATTTTATATTTATTTTTATTACATACATTTAGGTTACTTCATCGATTTAAGAACACATACTAGATATGTTATACGAACACTCTAGGGCAGGCACGTTACAGTCTAATAGTGTTCTCTGCTCAGTAGCTTTCGAATTGTTTAATTCATATGTGTTTTGAAAATGGAACATTCTTATTACGTAGTATTTAAGTTTCAAATTTGACTTTTTAATTAACCTGCTTCACCCCCTAGAAGTTGCCAACCAGGTTTCTTTGATAAGAACGTATGTGTTATCTAGACTACTCCCATATCGATGGGTTACCAGAACCAGCCCGTTCGTTCACTGCTGCATGCCTCCCTCCACGTTCACATTATTTTGTGCATGAGGGATGTATGGCTTAAAAACGTCACGCTGACCAATCGGGTTGTTGAGTCCACTCTTCTAGAGGTGCTGCAGTTCCTCAGAGCTTGTGATAGCGGGTTTTTAAATCCTTTTACGACATCCAAATTCTAAATCCGACCGACACCACATGTTCAAATTAATAGATTACAAAAATGATTAATAGATTTAAATTAATAATAAAATAATTATGCTCGGGTATAATAATTAAATAAACGTAACTTATTAATAATTGAACAAAGTCTGTGACATTAAGTTTAATATTTATTTAGAGGATGGGGCTTGAATTATAAACTTGAATTACAAGGAATTATAAATTTTGTGATTATTTTTGTTTCCCCTAAAACATATTGACAGAAAATAGTGACAATCTATCTTTTTGACTCGCGTGAGCCCTTGACATTTTTATAGGCTGTTAGAAAGTTATTTTTCACCGTTTCGAAGCATTCAATATGCAAAGAGCCTGTCAAGATAAATAAGTTTATCATCGGATGATAATAAGGCAAAAATATGTCAAAATATTAAAGATGAAGTCACTTTTAAGGGCTCAAATTGAATTTTTACACGACAGCAGATTTATTATTCAGTTCTCTACACCATTTTATTATTTTCAAGAAAAATATAAAGTGAGAATCACTGAACTAAATTTTTTAAGTTTATAAGAGACAAGTTTTTTTTGGATTCAAGAGACAATGTTGTGCTATAAAATGATTCTAGAATTTTATTTAATAGTAATAAATAATATTCAGAAATAATTAAATGAGAATCCGAAAATACTGAATTAATAAAGCTTAAAACTTAGATTTTGTTGTACAATTTCTTCGTACATGCCCTATTTTGCAACTCAATTTATTAGGCTTGAAAGGATGCAAAAGCGAATTCTTTGGCACCTAACATACCGTCTTACTCGGATCGTCTACCTACGTTATTTTAAATTTTAGTCTTTAACAAATCGATGGGACTATCTAGATATAATCTTTTTATATAAGCTTCTTCATTTATATTGATAGCCCAGAAACTTTTATCAAGTTTTCATTTAAATGTACTGCATAGGTATCCAAGAAATACTGTGAAACTCTTCAGCGCCTCTGCCTTTACTTTCCTTGGCTCTTATTCTCCCGTACCGCATTTATCGAAATTAATAACAGCTGCAACGACTCTGTAGACATTTTCGGGGACTCTTTGGCCGCATTTAAAAGATACGTGTTTTGTAGGAGCGAATTGGTCTTAAAAATGGTCTTAAAGTTAGGCCCACCTTGATACTTGAGTCATTTAAATAGGTCGAAGTCAAGCGTTAGTCGGCAGAGAAATTTATCTATTTTTCGCATCACATCACACCGCACCATACCACTTCTATTCTTACCTAGAGACTACCGGTGGCGATCTTCAAGTCGCCAGATCACCTTCACCTATCCTCTATAAATCAACTATTAAGTTGTCTTGTCGCTACCAATCTTTCTACATGCTTCGGAAAATTGAAGTTATTGTGCTCAATTAAGTACGTAAGTAGCTAAAATAAACAGTCCTTTTAAATATTGACTACTATTGACTTACTTTCCATTACATTACGTGTTCAATTTAATGAACACTCGTTTCTTAGAAAATATAAGGGCAGGGCTCGTAAAACATTTCATTTATTTTTCATATAACTTTTGTTATTTCTTTCATTTCGACACAATGGAGGTTTATTGAGGCGATGCCAATTAACGTTTTACCAAAAATTCCTTTTAAAAAGATCAATTGATGAAAAGTTTTTGTGAATGGACTTAATTAAATTACTTTTTTTTACATTGTTATCGAAATATGTACTTTGGACAGGAGAAAAGTTTTATATAAATTGTTTTGCGGTTGATTAACTTTTTAAATATAAGCATAGACCGTTTGAGCATCCCTGGCAAGCTATCACCGCTGTAGAGAGAAACAATATCTGAAAAAAAATCTTCACATACATACATACATCACTCATGCACAATGTGCACGTGGAAGCCCATATCCAGCAGTGGATGCTAAAGGGCTGGTTACGGAGAGGATTATTCATAAGATTTTTGTGTTTGACAATAGTAAGATATTTGCTGATGATGGATGAGAAGAGCCGAGGATCGTGTGTGGTGGCGGGCCTTCGGAGAGGCCTATATCCAGTAGTGGAGAGACATACACTTATGGTATGGTATTATATTTGTGGCCATATCAAATAAATTGCTTTAGTTGGTACTTTTATCGATAAAAATATTTGAAGAGAGTAATTCAAAATTATTATCTTAGAAATGCAATTAGTGTCGCGTCAGTGATGGCGGGAGCGATTCAAGTCGCGTGCTCGCTAGAATCGCTTAAACTTCAAGGCACTTTAGCCACCGTGATCCGATGACAATTTCTGTTAAAGTTCTAAATGGAATTATTTACTTAACTATCCAGTAAATCAGTGCCTATCGGTCCTTTTGACTGTTTTACTAAAAAACTTTGAGTTTTAGCGACGCAATAACTGTCACATTTACATATTTTCTCACACTTTTATTGAAAATACGGTTTCCATTGAATTCGATTAAATGTCTTTTCTTGTTTGAGATTGCACTGAATCTAAATTCTTAAACTTTTTAGATAAAGCTGTATAATTTTGTTCTTAGATTTCTTAAACGTTTTTTTAACGAAATTGTTAAAAATTCGGAGGAGAAATAAATTTCATTTGGATGATGAAGTTAAGCTGGAACTTAAGTTCTCGTTTGATGGTATCTGAATACCCATGTTGAATTATTTATAGGGTAATTATTATGAATTATTTATCTTAATAATCTCTGTCTTATTTCTTATATCAAAACATTTTATTTATTTAAACGTTAATCCAAAATGAAACATTGTACAAAAGACGGACTTAATGCCTAATGACATTCTCTGCTAGTCAACCTTTGGTTAAACAGAAATACGAAAGGCAATGCATCGTACGATAAATAAGAAATAAATACTATAATAATATAAGGTTTTATATATAAATATATACAACAATTGAACTAATAGAGAGGCTACAGATCTAATTATGTTACTCGAGGCCAGACAGTCATATTGATCTTATAATAATAGGGGTCAATGTATTTAAAATTTGCTATCGGACGGTATATTTGTAAGATCAGGCAAACTTACTTAAGTCAAGTCTGATCCAAATTATATCAATACCTCGTCCACATGGTGATCATATAGATCATCATAACGAGGTGTTTAATATAATTGATTATTCTAAGTCATCGATTCTCTGATATTGAAGATTCTATCATATCAATTTTCTAAAAGCAACTGTGTCGATGCCACAATCCCATTCACTTTTTCCCATTCCATTCAGTTCAATTCCGCACCATTTTGCCTTGTTTCCTTCATACAATAGAACGAAGGAAGTGAGGTGGAATGCATTCACGTTTACAGTCCCATCCAGAGGTCATCATCCAATAAAGTTTGTGGGAAACACTCTTCTTCCTGCAAATTTCTGAATTCCCTAATCTGTTACAAAATTCTGATGTCATTAGGTAAGTTATTACTATTAGATTATCAGGTAAAAAGTTGACACTTGGATTCACTTCACAAGTCGATGTTCTCCATAGAAACGTTGTAGAAATTTCTCGCGAGGACATGCCGACATAGACCTCCTCCACATACCTCGTAAGCGATATTCTACACTAACTTCCACTTCATCGGGTAAGATGCTATAATGTGCAAACAGTATGGTGTCTTCTCACAGAAAATTAAAATACGTTCAGCTAGGAATTATTTAAAGCTAGGAAATGTTAAAAGCTAGGAAATATTTGAAGCTAGAAAAGTCAGCGGACTTTTCTGGCTAACATCTTAGCTAAGCAACTGTTTCGGTGTTTTGGACTGGCCGTCATTGTGTCGTCAAGCAAAGGGCCAGTGAAAGAAGAAAAAGGGCAGAACAAGAATTTGTAGTAAGACAAGAAAGAACCTACCTCTTCCTTGAAGCCATTTTACTGCCCCTTTGTTGTCTGTTGCTTCTGTATATGTTATTATATTTAATGTAATTAATTAGTTACAACAGGAATGCAATAAAGAATTTCTTTATTTAATAATTTAAAGTGAGTAGGAATATGTGAGTAGGAAAGCCCATGCAAATATGTTTTTCCTGCGATTCGGTACAAACAACAGCAAAATTGGTAGAACTGTAGGAAGGGAATGTAGAAATGAGAGCAGTTTCTTCAGTACGTTCTTATCGGACGTTGGGAATTATTTTGAGTTAGCCCTTTGCTCCTCTACTGCTTCTTTGTTCTACTACTATGCCACTGTAAAATCACTGTCGAGGATCGAACCGTGAAATGCGTATCGGATTGCTATTCCGCTGATTTTCATTTTATGCTGATACGTTATTAGAAGAGCACAATTTAGGTGCAACCTTTCGTGAAAGATGGGTGGTATGGTTCTGTGATATGTTTACTAGCTAGTCATAGCTAGCGAGCTTTATCACTATGGTAGACATAGACAACACTGTTTCGAGAGTTTCGAGCATTGTCTCTTAACGGACTTCAAACTCTTTGCGAACCTTCGAAAGAAGATTCTGTCATTCTATTCCATCTACGATTTTTTCTTAACTTCAAATTGTGTCCAAATGTTAATTTATTGCCTGTTATTAGACTGATTTGTTGTCTACCGTTTGATTTGTAAGGACATGCTTACTGCACTCCACTAAAGCCTTCAAGTGTCAATGCTATTTGTGTATGGATGCAAAAATAGTGGTATATATAAACGTATATACGTATATAAATTACCTTAGTGTTTTTTTTAATTTAAGTATATTAATAAATTTCTGGGTATCGGCTGAAATTCGTTTTTAGATTTCTAGTTTTGATTAAAATATAAGTATTAAGAACTTTAAGCCTGAAAAAGAATAGATCATTTTCGGAACACTAGGTACCCAGGTAAAACTCAAGATGGACAAGAATAACCTCTCAATGGACTCCACTGGACGCACACCGATACCGAGGTAGACCTAGGCAAAGTGGCGAGGCGACCTCGATACTTTCCACAAAGGATTTCTGATGGTGGCTACAGACCGAAGAGTTTGGAGGAGAATGGGGGAAGCATTTGCCCAGGCTATTAAAATATTAAAAAATATATATTATTATAGGCTATTAAAAAAAATACGTTTTACAGATACTTTATTTCACTCAAATGTGTCTACACACTATGGTTGCTTCTTTTGACATAACATCGTGTCGATTTATTTCATATCAGTCCCAGTCGGAAACGCCATCAATTAATAAAGGGGAATGAAGACCGAGCGACCGCGCGCGTGTTTGATAAATGCCCTTCCTTTTGACACTAAGCATTTATATTTTTATAAAGTAAATAATAAATGACGACGGCATCGTAATAAATGTTCTTTGCACAATCATTAATTTCACTTTACCGTGAACTTTGTTTACGGCAATATGCATTTAAAATTACAAGTAGCGTTTTGGTAGTGTATAATGAAATTATCATTTAGTATCCACGCACGTTCTCTTGTGCGTGAGGGATGTAAAATATCCTAAAAACGCCACGCAGGCCAAGCGGGTTGTTGAGTCCACTCTTTTAGAGGTGGTGTATTTCGACAGGGCTTGTGGTAGAGGCTTTGTTATCTCCTTAGTCGCCTTTTGCGAAATTCACGGGAAGAGATGGGTGGTGGCATTTTAAAGTCTACCGACACCGCACTTGTAATTGTAAAAGGACTACAATTACAAGAGGTTTTCGGGCCATAATACACACACAGGGCCAGCGAATTGACGGATATCACATATGCCGCAGATTGTGTGTTTTACATTCTCAGGCACACGGTTCTTCTCACCTTGTTTTCCCAATTAGCGCTCCACGGCCGCGGCTGATACACGGCGCGGCGTTCCTATTCGTTGAAGATTTTTTTTGAAGACGTACGTAATTGTTCAAATATTACTTTCGGCCGGGAAATGCATGATTAAACGGAGTAGTATTAGTGATTTAATAGAATTGGTGACGAGGAGAAACAAGATTACCCCCCCAGGAGGCTATGAGTAATACGACAGAGAAGCGAAGATTATGCTGAAAGCTTTCTAGCCTGAAATAAGTGCATCAATGAGGTCTATCATCTCGGTAGGGTTGTAGGGTAGTTTAAATAGCGCCATACTTAATGGACCACACTAGGATTCCCTCCCACAAAGACATAAAGACACACTCAGACCCCAACAAACATTTGCCTTTTTTCTATAGGAAGAAGGCGACAGGCGACCGTACAATCAACCTGATGGTAAGTGGATACTGTCGCCCATGAACATCCGCGGTACATGTCAACTTCAGACCATAATGACAAACGTTGGCACGTCCCCGGATGCACTGCCTGCCTTTGAAGATGTAGGAATGGATTTTGAGGAAGGGTTGGGAAAATGGAGAGGAATAGGATAGGATGGGATAGGAATGGGCTCTGGCATATCTCACTCACTATCGAAACAGGTACGTACATTGAGGAATAAGTGAGAAATGTAGTCTTCTGTGAGAGAGGGGTAACAAGACCAATCGAGTAGGGCCAGCGGCTGTTGGATTGTAGCGTGCACCACCCCTCTCCTAAAAACAATTGAATTGTCTTTAAAAAATGTCTTTTAACAAGTGAAATTTTAACAAGTCGGTCATTTGTCACAAATTATGACCTCCAGAATTATCTTAAAAGTGAGAAGTACGAGTAGAGCTATAGAAAGAGAAATGACAACAGCAGGTCATACAAAAATAAATGAATGGAATAATCTAATAATAATTTCTCGAGAAACCTTACCACACATTATTTTGATATATGAGTGTGTTCGTATCTTCGTTATTACTGTGATTTATGGTGCGGTGGAACGCGAACGGCCTATTTTTAGCGGGAGAACTTTTACAAAGATTCCGAGAACACGGCTAATTAAAAGTAAGTGTATGGTATCAGTGATAGCGGGTAAGAAAAAGTCAACGGTAGTGACGTTGTTATCGGTATGGATTTATCGGAACTAAAAATTTGTTGTTTCAAGGTTATGATTAAAAAGAAACATGCTATAACATCTGTTGTTTAAGACCAAACAAAAAAGATTTACATCAATAAAAAAAAGACTTAAGCATCAATAGATAAGAAAAAAGGAAAGACAATGCAGTCCTTTTTATCAGATAATGTCCTTTAGCTTTGGCTCGATATCCCGAAAATCAGAGTGCAATATTCGTTCAAATAAAATAATTTGATAAGTCGAGAGTAGGACTCCCTACTCCCCATTAATTGGTGTGAACGGCTGGTATCTCCCATTCTTTTTTTATGGACGAAGGCGGCAGACGAGCATACAGTCCACCTGATGGTAAATGGATACTGTAGCCCATAGACATCCGTGATACATGCCAACATTAGTCCAAAATGACAAACATTGGCACGCCCCCGGATACGCTGCCTACCTTTGGAGACATAGGAATGGATTTGGAGAAAGGGTTGGGATAATGGGGAGGGATGGGAATAGGCTTTGGCACATCTCACTCACTACCGAAACACGTACGTACATTAGGGAAATTAAATAAAGTGGGAATTGTAATTATACTCGAATTAGATCTTTGAACCAGTATATGGAATACACTGGTATGAGAGACTTTACTTATACTATAACACCGCCTATTCGATGGAATGGGATACGATTGGATGGATTAAGATAGGACACCCTACCATCAACCTATGTCTCCAACCACCACCGGCGAATTTCTTTAAGCCGTCGGTCCACCTGGCCGGAAAGCATCCCACACTGCGCTTCCCGGTACGTGGTCTCCATTCTAGGACTAGTCTACCGCATCGGTAGACTGCAGCAAATATGACCTGCCAATGGGCAGGCTATTGAACCTGCTATTGGCTATTATGCGGATATTGATCAGCGTGTCGTAGAATCTACGAGCTATATCGGTGACTTTTCTTTGATAGTTCTTTGGCGAATGTCTTCGTTTCGGATCCTATCCTGCAAAGAATCTCCGAGCAGGACAGGATAGCAATTCTCATGTACACTGGAAATACGTTGATACGTTTAAAAGCTGTCGCGAGAAATTTAATAAAAAATATAGCAAAACTATCTGTCGTACTTACTCTAAAATATGTTTGTTTATTTCGGAAAATGAAAAGTAGTGCTCAGTTTCAAAAGCCAAGCTCGGAGAATCTCTAAAACAGAAGGTACGAGATTTCTTTACAAATCTCAACTATCTCTCGTTAACACTCGAACTAAGAATAAGTTCGGTTAACTTCGATTCGTGTAATCTGAACTCGTATCTGCTAACTTCGTTCATTAGTGGTAGGGCGTAATAAATGCAATAATAATAGAAATCGCAACCCTCTGAGCAAGCCGCTAATCTCTTTGTACGTGACCATCATACTGTCACAGAGTACGCGGTAACCAGTATCGAATCTCCACTCAAAAAAGAAAAGTTCAAAATTACATTACACGATAGTATAAAAGGTCACCAAGACACCGTTATAACTTTTAAACAGCGAACCGACTAATTCTGATTTTACTGTTTACCTGTCTAATCAGAGTTCAAACCCATTACTATGTCAGTTGTCATATTCCCGTCATATTTCAGTCCCTATTCCCCTTGTCAGAAATAGGGACGTTTGGAGGATCCTCCAGTGTTAGTCGAGCATTTTATATTGTAAATCGTGTCTGAACTCATATAACAAAGGTATTTGTTTACCCTTTATTTCTATTCGACGTTCCGGCATGGGTTACACCAGCTGTGGTCACGAGTTGACTGAAGAGGCAGGTAGTCCAGGATGGGAGCTGCGAGCAGTCTTATTAACTACTCACATTTGATCTTCACATTCGGAAGGGCTGCGACACACTACAGTAACAATGTCTGCGGACGTATTCGACGGTAAATCGCAATGTTACCTTAATCACTTTTCTTAATCTCTTTCTTAATCACTGGATTCCACGTCGACGACAGTTTATATCCATCATCCCCGTTTAAAGATAAATTTATTAATTTCAATCGCTTCACGTACAATCCTAGGATATAGTGACGTTCAGTGGAGAGGATTTTTGGAGTGCAAAGTTCTATCCAGTGATTAATTCCAGCATTGAGAATGTGTTCGACTATTGCTGATTTACTCGTTTGGCGGTTTCTAATAGCTGCGATGTGTTCCTTGACCCTTTTCGCAACTGTACGCTTAGTTTGGCCTATATCGGAACTACCACAGCTGCAGTCTATCTTATAGACACCTGTCTGGTAAGGTACAACATCCTTGGGTGTGCGTAGATTTTCCGCTAGTTTAGAGGACGGTAAATATACAGTCTTAATGGAGTATCTTATCAATACTGTGTCAACTTTGACCGTCACTCCTTTCATGTATGGCATAAATGCTGGCTCTCTGTTAACCTCAGGATGTTTCTACCTCCGATTACGCCTTGGTTGCATTCCACTCGGTTTGTACGTTTGACTACCTCCCGAACGGGTGTAGTTCGGTAGATTTATAATATAAAGTGTGTACAAAACGCGAAAGTTTATAAAGTTATGTCAGCAGAGCTATCTATGGCCAGGGCAAAGTATGTCTGTTGATGTAAGCTATTACGCTCCAGCGAATGTTAAAGCCGTGCGTCGGTGTGCGTGAGAAGCATTAGGTGGTTTATATATACTTTCTATACTGATAACTGCTGTATACTGTGATGTGATTGTGATAGGCCATTTTTGTCGATTGCTAATCTACTTATTGTTTATCAACTTTTCACTATGAATTATCACCTGATTTTTTATTACATTATACATACATTCGAACAGTAAGACACAAACTATTGTCTAAAAAAATACCGTACAACGTAACCGAGGAGAATACTAACCCTCAAGATACAGGATTTTACTTAGTATGAGGGTACTAATATGAGGGTCAAAGTCTACGCCAGATGTAAGGAATTTTGCTGGGGTTTAACACATTAGATTTTTTATTATCTATGTCAATTCAATTGTTTCTAATGTAACCTGGAACCTAAACACCCAGTTTGTGTTTAATTTTATTTATTTAATTTTGGAGTTATTTCTGAAATGATTCACGTGACTGCAGTAGATTAGCAAATAACTATGGCAGTAATAATAATAATAATAGCAATAATTATATGTTACAGTGTTAAATTGCAATTTGTTTTAAAGTTAAATCCTTGTTGGCGTAGTTCTCCGGAGGGATGCGAGCAAAAACCTCTATCTAACTATCGGTAGGCAGAGGTATTTGCCGATTAGGGACATTTGCCTAGGACATGTGTCAGTCAGTCTTAGAAGTACATGAATTTACTCTATATACTTTAAATAATTGAATAATTTTTTAGGTTAATTGAAACCCTCGGTATTACCATTTATGTAAAGTTTTTAAAGGTTATCAATTGTGAAGGGTTCAGAATATAGTTTACCAAATAGGGGATTGAACGAATTTTCATGAAATTTTATCAGATTATATAATTTTTATTTAGAAAATCTTAAAGTACACGGTACTGTTTGTACACAGTATTGATGTTTGGATGAGTGTCATAATGTATCATTAAACTTTTAGCACAGTGGGTAAGCGATTTTTCTTTTAATTAATTACATGATATTTAAAATGTTGTTTGCCCACAGAGTGGGACACAATTTCATATTGATTGCACCTGTTGTGTGTGCTGTGTGGTGTCGGTCGGCTATAGTATAGCACCATCTCATCTCTTCCCGTGGGTGTTTTAAAAGGCGACTAAAGCGGCTACTACAAGCCTTCTAACTACACCACCTCTAAAGAGTGGACTCGCCAACATGCTTGGCGTTTTACGGCCTTACATCGCATTTTTTGCATTACATTGCACCTGTTGTATACCTTTGATCCACGAAATAAAATTTTGTATTTGTGTCCCGAGTGTTTTTTTGTTGTAAACCCAACTGTCGCACCGCGCCGCTATTTCTTTATAGAGAATCAACGCTAGTTGCGGATTTATTGAGCAACTTTAAAAGTTCACACATAAAAGCATTTACAGAATTTCTCTCATAAATACGGATTCTTGGTTTAGTAATTTATGAAAGGAAATGATCAATGAGCAGCAGAAATAATGAAAGTGGCAGCAAATTTCAAGATGGGTCAGGTTTAGATTCTTTGGTGACAATAAAGATATAGGAGTTCTGACTCCGTCGACTTTGTGTTGACATAATAAGTAATAATAATAATAAATACTTTTTATTGCGTACAAATAGTTATTACATGTGCCCAAATAATAAATAACAGAATACAACGGGCAACTTTAACATTCTCAGTAATTATAAATTTGTTTATTTCAGATATTTAAAAATAGTATGTTTTGTTTGTTAGTCGGTTAAGTATTTGTTTGGTTCTCGTTTCAATACAAGCCGTATATGGACATAGTTTCATTGCACGTCAAACTACAAAAAGTAGATCAAACTGCACATCAGTTTCACCGACATTCAATAAGTAGGTATATATCGGTTAATAAATTTTAATGTTATATGCGACTAGCAGAGCCCGCGACTACGTACGTTATTTTCAGCACACAGACACCGTCCCCGCCGGCGGAGACGTGAATGTCCCCCTCGTTACACCGTTAACACACACCGGTCCTCAGCCAACACTTTCACTAGGCATCGGCACGTGCCTGGGCGCTTCTCACCGACTCGCGACCCCGCGGTATCCCCCCAATGCAACTCCCCAAGCCGAGGTCCGTTCCTTCCGCCGGTTTACCGGCGGGGGAGCCCTTAGGCTCGTTGCAACCACACTTTTTGCTCCTGGCTGAGCGCCTTCTGCGCTCGCCCTAAACTAAACAAGTCCGGTGATTCTTGAAAGGCCACTAGGGCCACAAGAATTTAGTCAATATCCGAAAAAAAAAAAAAAAAAAGACTACGTACGCGTAGACGTTAGAGTACGTGTGGTTAGCTTGATACCCGTGGGAAGTCTATAATTAATCTGGATAGAAAGTACCTAAATGTTAATCCGTCACATAAGTGACAACTATGCAATGTTTCATTAAAATCCGTCTAGTGATGCGCCTCAGACAGACAAACAGATAAATAATTCAAAAAAAAATGTTGTTTTGGGTTCTGTGTCATTCGTACTTTGCACCGCACGACTTTTTCCACAAAAAATATTAAACGTACAGACACTGTTTTTTATAATATGTATAGATGAAACAAGTATTTATAGTTAGTCAGTAAAACCTTTCTTAGATCTGTAACCCAAAAAAGGTTCAGAACGCTTCATCTCCAATTCAAAATAAACATCAATAAAGCGCCATTCACACTACACCATATATAGAGAGAATCACAAAAGGAGAAAAGGGGGACAAAAAGGAGGAATCACATCGAGCGGATATTGCTAAGCTAAACCGTACTGTCACGCGGAAATTGATCGTTAGTACTGGACGCTAGTTTATTTTTCACAAAAGACCGCATGTCCACTTGGGACCGAGTTTTCTAGTTTTGTATTCTGCTCCAATTTCCTTGCCGATTTTAAAGCCGGTCACACACATATTATTATGTACAAATGCTCAAAGTTACAAGTGTGAGTGAGTATTTGCATACATACTTACAGCAAGTCATGGGAACGATGACCGTTGTTTTAATTTCGTGATTATTCTATATACCTAGTGTTTTCGACAAAAACACCTTCCTACCTATTCCTACTCTCCCCGTTCTTGAAACTACTTCTTGATAAGACAGACATGTACTAATAAAAATAAAAGCTTGTAAAAAGACAAATTCTAGGGACATAGGGTCCATAGAAACATGAAAATGGCCTCGTTCGAGAGGTAAAGGTAGAATACAATCAATTAACTAAACAATTAATTCCAAGATATTGTCAAAGACAGAAAAAAATAATAACCATGAAAATTTATATTTTTTTTCCAATTTAGTGCAATAACGAGACCCTTAGCTTAAATTTTGTTTGTGCTAGATTGATAGTTTTAAAGTAATCTTACAAATAAGTACTTATATATTTTATAATACTGCACAATCGAGTGTTAACAAACGAGTCGCTTAGTGAGCGGCAATTCGGCCGTAAAAATATTGTTGATAGACTCAGCTGCTTCTCTATGCAAGTCGTAGTTCCGGTTAGTCTGAGATTCAATCTCAGATCGCTGTCGGCAACCGAACAGTGAACAGTTCTGTGTACCTATAACTATGTATATTTAAATATTGTACGCGAAAAAAATTTAAAGTGGATGAGATTAGGAGATAAGATTTGTTTATACGAACGAACATTATTTCAATCTAATAATTTTATATTAATAATGCCTTTCTTATGATGTTGGATATAAATGAAACTTACATGAATGAACATTTCGTTTGTTGAATGAAATGTTGAAATGTTAATTGTTCGCGAGTAATTTTTTTCTATAAAAACGATACGGTTTTTCCATATTTGTCGAAAATAATACTTTTTCAGTACACCCTACAAAGCTACATTTCTTGTTTAATTCGTTTAAATGTAATTATGTCGAACTATAGAATTTCACGTCGCGTTGGAGACACTCCGGTCAGTTGGATTAGTGGCTTATGTGCTGTGTTTATTTATTTATGGATACGGACAGCAAAAATATTATCACAATAATATTCTGACAGTAAATATACTTTAACAGGTGTTAACGATATCGTCATCGGATTCAATGTTCAGTAGGTCAATGATCAATGTTCATTGCTATAGAATGATTAAATGTTCATCATATTTTTGTGTTTACACTGCCCTCACAGATAAAATTTAATATATATATATGTATATGTATATATATATATATGCCAACGTTTGCCATTTTGGACTAAAGTGGCAACCATTTGATTGGCGTGTATCGCGGATGTCTATGGACGACGGTATCCACTTACCATCAAGTGGACTGTATGCTCGTCTGCCGTCCTTGTTCATATATATATATATATATGCCCTCGGATGCGCTGCCTATCTTTGGAGATATAGGAATGGATTTGGAGAAAGGGTTGGGAAAATGGGGAGGGATAGGAATGGGAAAACTCACTACCGAAACACAAACGTAGGGGCATAAAGTAGAAAATGTAGTGCATTTCAAGATGGTATTATGTGTACATGTTAAGTTTAAAGTAATTAGTAGTTAAAACAGGAATGCAACAATGAATTTTCATTCATTTCGTTCATTAATACCGGCTCTGCAATAAATAATAACACGGTCTGTCCATTACCACCGATTTACTGATTCTTTAAGTTAAATGTCTACGAGTGACAGTATCCACTGACAACCAGGTGGATTGTAAGCTCGTCTGCGCCTTCTTCCTATAAAAAATATATATTTATACAAAAGCAATAGGCGGCTTAATCGCTAGTTAAAAATGGGGTAGACGAGTCCTCGAATGGAGACTATGTACTGGGAAAGCACGGGATGGCGTCTGGTCAAATTTAAAGTAGGTAGTTGGCATGAATGACCGCCAGTCTCCTGAAGTATTCTCTTGCAGCATTTCAAGAGTTGTTCACAGGATGGAGACCAGATGTATTTTGTAGCGAAACTTATAGATTAAATTCAAACTACCCGTCGATCGGGATTGCAATGGTTGACTTAAGTGCTTTTCGTTTGCTGAAGTGGTCAAAAGGAAATTTATACGAATGGCGGGAGGCAATAAACTTCCTCTCAGTTGATGTTACTTCGTAAATGGTTTAAAAAATCATTGTATACATTGTATTTTATACTATGTGTATTTTTCCACGCTGTGAAGTTTAACAAATAAAATAAAAAAATGTGTCGCTTTGACTATCTATCTATGTACCACCTTTTGTAACGCACATTACAAATAAATAAACTTATTGAAAAAAAGAAGAAATTATAATAAATTATAATTTGGCACAAATATTACAACGCCTAAAAGAATTCTAGGCCAGATTCCTGATAAGGTCTGTTGTATATTTCATTAATCTATATAAATGAAAATTAAATGCTGTTCGTTGGTAAGCGCATCACTTGCGAACGGCTCGACCGATTTGGCTCTTTCATTTTTTTTAAATGTTCGCAATAGTCCGAATAAGGTTTTTAGGGAAAGAAAAATTGGAAAAGTTGCCCGGATGTATTGTAAGGATATTGAAATTATTGTACTATTGAAATTTGGACAGGACAACGTCTGTCCGCTAGTCATTAATAAAATAATATTTGTTTGCTATAAACGTTAGCAACACAAGTATAGTATGCATTACGATGTATTTTGTCCATTCAAATGCAATGTCATCATTAAGTTGAAAATACATGAATAATAAGTAAAATTATACATATATCTTTCGGTCAAATATATTATTTGGGGCCGTTCAAGTATTACGTAAACAGAATTTTAGTCATTTTTAACCCCCCCCGTCAGCTAAAGTAAGCAAAGCTCTTCCCCCCCCCCATGCTTTAGTAAGCATTGGTATAATTTTTACAAAATCTGTTCTAGTTTTTCATTTAATCAGAATCTACTAAATTTTGCCAAAAAAATACGTAAGTAAATAAATAAATATTGCTGACGTAATCGCCATTCAGATCCCCCCCCCGTCCCCCATGTCATCAAAAATAAGCAAAGCAAAGACCCCCCCCCCCCCCTGGTGCTTACGTAATACTAGAACAGCCCCATTCAAACAATGAAAGATATTCGTTGTTTTTAAATTACGGAAATCTAATATGGGTTGGAAGTCAGTTTCTATTCCAAGAGCACTTTTCACTTACCAGTTAATGGACTATTGTTCCCAATTGGCTGTCAATTATCTGAATTTTCTCAGCTACTTGGCTAAACTTATTTATTGTTGAAGCGGTTGTCAGACCGGTCTCAAGGAAGGATGGAGACGTTTTAAAACTCCATTCCACTCAATTCTCCGAGGCTCCTTACTGCCTCCGGCAATAAATACACCCGCAAAGACAAGGGCGCGTCACGGACGTCACTCACAAATACTCGACGCGAGAGTGCAGTGATGTAAAAACAATTGAATCGGCAAATTTAATTTTTATTTGTAGGTTTAATGTTGTCTTCTGTCACGTTGTTACTTTTGTCACCGCACTATAACCTATCCTATCCTGCGTCTATCCATAACTGCGTCTATCCACTCCACGGTCTTCAGCTCTTCTCATACAGCCACATCGTGCAATCAATTTTGTTAAATTTATAAACAACCATAACCATCGTGAGTTAATACCCCATTAGTTTTAATTATAAACAGTTTTTGTATTATTAATATGTTTAATACGCTTGACCATGGCCAAATGAAACTTGTTCATTGTATTGACATCTATATTCAACCCCCAGGTGTTTAATATGAACAATATTACTAAAGGGTTGAATATGTATTTTTCTCGGGATACAGATGTTGGATGAATATGCACTTAAACATGTGTATGTATTATAATTATGTTCATATCTATACATAATATATGTGTTACGTTTAGTATTTTCTAATGAATCTTATAATGTACCCCTCTTGATTCTCTATTTGCCCATAGTTTAAGAGATCGAGAAATTTGCCCATAGTTTAATTTTTTCGGAATGGCTAAGTTTTTGTGGCCCTAATGGCCTTTCAAGAGTCACCGGACATGTATAGTTTAGGGCGAGCGCAGAAGGCGCTCAGACAGGAGCATACTGTATGTAACAACTCGCTGCCAGGAAACTTAAAGTGAAGGCAGAATATGATAGCTATCCGGTCTCATTCGTCAAGCGACAAATCCGTGAGGAGTCGCTTGACGAGTGGAACCGGCGCTACCAAGGGGCGAGACGGCGGCTATAACTAAGACCTTCTTTCCGGACGCCATTAGGGCATATGGCATCATTAAAAAGATCCAAATGGAGTCGGTGATCGCTCAAGTGTTAACGGGACACGGCGGATTCTCCGAGTACCTGAATCGCTTCCGGTGCAAGGAGAGTTCGGCGTGTATCTGTGACCCAGACGCGGCTGAGGGCATATTGCACCTAATCATTGATTGCCCTGTATATGGCAAGAAGAGATTTGAGGCTGAAATGAAGATGGAAACTAGTTTGAAAAAGGAGAACCTCGCTCGCATAATGGACAGCGACCAAACAAGACACATACTCCTAGAGTTCTGTCGATACGTTGCAAAGAAAACAATAAATAGAAATAAATAACAAAAACCGCGTAAAAGACAGAACGAAAGGAGTATAAGACACAAACTAGAGGATAAGAACTTTAAAAATATGACTGGGACTCTGACCTTTACATCAGGGTCCAACAAATAATATAAGATATACTAAGACTTCTGACCTTATACATCAGAAGTTGAATACATATGACTGGGACTCTGACTTTTACACCAGGTCCAACAAATAATATAAGATTACACCAAGACTTCTGACCTTATACATCAGAAGTGGAAGGTGAAACAATTTGACTGTATACGCAAATACACTGTATACTGTATACAAATAAGGAAGAATGCAAGAAACCAAAACAGACAAATACAGACCCTGACACTTTACGTCAGGGGTCACTTGCGAAACGAGGGGTTTTTAGCCGGTAAAAGTCCGGCATATCCTTCCGCCAGGAACAGATCACTTTTAAGGCGGAAGGAATCCAATGAGGATTTCCCCTCGGAGATAAAAAAAAAAAAAAAAAAAAAAAAAAAAACCGAGCGTAAGGGCTTCCCCGCCGGTAGACCGGTGGAAGGAACGAACCTCGGCTTAATGCGTTGCTTTGGGAGGGTACCGCGGGATCGCGGGTCCGTGAGAAGCATCCAGGCACGTGCCGATACCTGGTAAAAGTGTGGGCTGAAGCCCGGTGCGTGTTCACTGTGTAGCGAGGGTGATGTCCTCGTCTCCGCTGGTAGGGACGGTGTATATGTGTAGTCTGTGAGTGTATTGTAAGAACCGCATTGGCAGCAGTAATTAGGTCGTCGGGCTCGTCCAAGACCTGCTAAGGACGACGACGACGACGGCAACGGGGAGGGTCATTCCTATCGAGGACATAGGTTAGGTTCTCAACTACTAAGGGGTTGGGATGGTGAGGAACTCTGTCGTAGTAGTGTCGGGTGGAGTCTTTCACGCATTTGACGATGGAGGGAAGTTCCAAGTCCTTGTGGAGGTCGACACTCCGAGAGTACCATGGGGCAGCCAGGCTTTACGCACGAATAAATTTTGGAGGGTTTGTAGCATTTTAATGTTGGAGGGGGCTGCGTGTGCAACGACTACGCTAGCGAAGGTCATATTGGGACGTATGCAGGTTTTATACAATGTCAGCTTATTTTACTTCTCCCGCCTATGAGAGGATTGAGACGACTGAGTACGAAGGCGGCTCGGTTTCGGACAGTTTGGTATGTGTTCTCGGAAGGTCAGGTGATGGTCTAGGATGGCTCCAAGATATCTGGTCTTCCTAGTCCAAGAGATAGTTTTACCGAAATGGCATATCGGGAGTCTCATAGTTTGAGTGATAGAGAATGCTGTAAGTCATTAGGTCCGCCTTTTATACATTTTGTCTGTGTAATAAATTAAAATATATAAATGTAATGTCAGACAGTGTTTTTATAAAAACTAACGTGTTGAATAGGCACGATGGTAAGAGACAGTTACTATAGATTTATATTTATGTCGGTAGTAAAAAAATGCACAATTTTTATGATCACTTATATACCAAAAATGTCTACATTTAAACAATTTATAATAATGTAATTTCTAGTTGCTTGCCATCTTTGTATTTCGTATAGAAGTCCCGACACGTCCATTGAGACAATGAAATATGTTCCTCAGTCTTCGAAGGCGTTTTTAACGTAACGACGTACCACTTCTAATTTAAGGTCAGTGGCAAAAAGGAAAACCCTCTGGTGTAATAGTAGAACGAGTGTATTGATGGTATAACTGTCAGTGCATCTATATATTTTAAACAATACAGTCCAGTCCATGATTAATCATTGACTTTGATTATCACATAAAGCAGGTTATCAATGGTCGAGATGCACGAATGATGGAAATGGCCAAGCCACAAGAAGTGAAATTCCATTAAACAAGTCTTAGCGTCATTTAGATCTCGACACTTTTATCGGCCAAACAGTCGCGAGGATTCGGAACATTTTTTTTCAAAAACGTATTTGTTTTGATTATTAATTACTCGTTATACCGTCTTCTTGTTAGGTCTACAATTGAAATAATTGAAATAACAGCCGAAACATAATGATATTGGCACGTGATCTACACAACCGAATCAAAATTGTAAATTTTATTCAGCCCTGATAACTCAATAACAAACCCATCGTTGCTTGTTCATAAAATTTAATTAAAACTCTAATTACTCCTTATTTAAATTCCTTTTTAAACTCGTTCATATGGCTTGCTTGCTTAGATTCAGTGAAATTATCTTTTGATATTAAAACCTATGAATGGCTATTAAACAAATATATTCTTTATGCCAACAAAATGTATGTTTGTACGTTAGTTTGTGTGTCTGTCTGCCTACACAATGGTGCATGAATTTTGATTAATTTTTACGGTACTATAGCCTAGATAAATACATGATTCTCGGTCTGAGAATTAGTTCCGAATCGTGTTTGTGAGCGTAAAGAATATTAGTTGTATTTGTGAGTCGTGTTTCCAAGTGTGTTTGGAACCATTCTGTCTAGTCAGTTTTTGTTAAATATGGTTAAAAACATTTTTTGTTGCGGTAAACAGTAAACAACAGTAAACAGTATGGTAAATAGTTCCGGTTACAGGAATTCCAGACCCCGGTTCACTAACTTACAGTCTTGGTGAACCAAGTACTCAAACGATTACAAATCATTTTGCACTTAATTATTAACTTATTTAATAAACGGCGAAGTGAAGCGAACCGCAAACAAAGATGTTGTACAATTTTATTTTGTCTGTTCATAACTATATAAACGTTAGTTACCTTATGTAGGTTGCTTTCCTATACTCTAGTTTTATTTTCTATTTCTGAATCGTGCGGGTTTCCTCACGATGTTTTCCCTCACCGCCAAGCTAATGACAATTTAAAAAAAAACGCATTTAAATAGAAACTCTGTGGTACGAGTCGATTATTCCCCTAGGCTATGACCGCTTTCAACATACACACGTTGATTAAAATATTAAATACACAATTTCAAACGCACCCCAATCGAAATGAATATTCAACTCGTCTCTTTCCTCCAACTCTAGCCGTATTATAACTGAATCGGCGAAGGTCTACATTGAATAATTCATAGCGAACGTTTCTCGACTTGATGAAATTAAAAGTATCTCTCTGTATAACTTGGCGACTTAAGTTTTTGGGGAAATAATAGATTACTTTTGGCTTAACTAATTCGTACCAGATCCTATTTAAGGTTTCCTTTCAAGAATTAAGAACTGTTCGGGTGTCTTTCGTCTTTAGCTTCAGTTTGTTAATGAAATTAGGCGCTGAAGTATTTCTTTTTGTTACTTGAATAAGATGAAAATTATGTAGCATGACGAATTTCGTATGAGTTCCTTGAGTGACGATGTGGAGTTATATTCAACATCAGTCAAGTCCAGAAACCTTTGAATATTGTAACACAGAAATCAGTTTAATGAAATTACTTCAAGACCTGTAGAACTTGCTTTACCGTTGGTGCGTTGTTATATATTAATATTTATTTTTTGATTAAAGTTGCACCAAAAATATAGAGCTCTAGGTCATTTGAATACACCAATAACAGGCGTACACCATATTAACATGGAAAAAATGTTAAAATACCTTTTCTATAGTGATGGTGGCAGACTGGCATGCGGTCTACGTGATGGTAAGTGACTACCATCGCCTGTGGACACCTGCAACATCAGCGGGTATGCGGGTGCACTGCCGGCCTTGTAAAACAGGTTTCTTGAAGCACCCCATGTCGCAGTGTAGCGGGAAAACCTTAACACCTATCCACGCTCGTAATTATGGTACAACTTATAAAAATTGGCTTACATGTTATTGGATATTTTTATATATCTATACTATAATATAATAAAGAGGTAAAATTGTGTATTTATATGTTGGGGGTAATCTCTGGAACTAGTGAACCGATTTCAAAAATTCTTTCACAAATAGGAAGCTACATTATCCGCGTCTAATATAGGCTTTATTTAATTAAGAAAAAAAAAAAAAAAAAAAAATAAAACTTATAAACCGAAGCGAAGCGAGGGCGGGTCGCTAGTAATAATATAATATAATAATTAATAGTAAGTAGGAACAGTAATCCTGCAACGAATTATTTCAAAACCATTTTATATCATAGTGTGCTTTTGAAATCAAGTGTAACACAAAACTTTGAATCTCTTGCGTCTTAATTATACCCTTTTGTGTTTTCTGTGTTACAGTAATTTGATAGTAATCCACGCTCCCGAAAGTTATTTATAAGCCAAGTACCTATGTGAAATAAAGTTTGAAGAGAAAACATGCAGTATGAGTATTTACTCTGTTCTTTAAACCTTTGCTAACTAATGAGCTAACTTTGCTTTAGTTTCATTATCGGTATGAATGTAAACAAAATATGAAAATTAAATACGTAGTACGGCTACAGATTTTCCGGCGTAAATTGTTCCCTAACCTGAAATCGGTTGAACGGGCCTTTTGTTTTCAACTTTTCCTACAACCTCGTATATACCGCGCAAAATTTTCATAAGTTTTGTGGGTAAACGAGCAATCTCGTTTACTCATAAGACTTAGGGTGCTTAGGGTTGCTGCTTTGTTTAGTGTGCGAATGTGAAATAACCTGGTTACCTGCTTTCAGATAGTCGAAGCTGGGTACCATAATAACCTTGTTTATCCACTGCTGGATATGGATATCTCCTCAAGTTTATTGTCATATGTATGACGGACGTGTGGCCTAAAAACGCCACGTTGGCTAAGTAGGTTGACGAGTCTACTCTGTAAGAGGTGGTGTAGTTCCTCACCTGGTGGTCAGCTTGTGGTAGTGGCTTCCTCATCTCTTAGTCAGCTTTTATGACATCCATGTGAAAAAACGCTTCGTGCTATTCTAAAGCCGGCCGACAACACACGGTTCATAATTGCAAATAAATACCTGTTTTATATTTTTGCCTGGTTATTATTTATTTCAGGTACCCAAGGCTCATAAAATATATACCTAATAGGGATTATTGTTGCTCGGTCTCGCTTCCCTAAAGCGTCAGTTCTGGCCAATAGTCAGGCGTTGTATTCTCATCTAGGCGAGATAGGTAGACAGCTACAGTTGGTTTTATCTTTTGTTTGGTTGGTTTTTCTAAAAGTCATGTATATACTTGCAACTGTGCATGTATATACTCGTATATGATTGGTGGAAATATCCGACGAAGCGGATAGTGTAATCCGAGATTTCTCACGTAAACAATTCACGAAGTTTTAACTTCTGGGCACGATCTAATGCTGAGTGATAATTCAAATAAGTAAAATGAAAGGACGGGTACGATCGTGAGCTCATGTTAATAATATATTACAGTATATCATGGGTTAAGGAGTTTTTTTAAATTATAGAAAGTGGATGACAGTTGAGCAGACAGCCCACCTACCTGGTGGTAAGTGGATACTGTCGCCCACAGACATTCGCAATACATGCTAAAGTCAGTGCAATACGACAAATGTTTGGGTGGTATGCCTACCTTTTAACATTTAGGAATAAATTTGGAGAAATGGTCGGAATAAATGGAAATAGGAGGTACGACTGAACGACGGGTTTCCTCACGCAGCAGGTGGAAAATTCTATCAAGAATACGCTTGCCTAGTAACTATATATAAACTATATGTATGTCCTAGTATATGCCAGAGGTTAGAGATGTACCTATGTTATATTAAAACCGTATTACTTTTTGTTTTCCCAAATATAATAAAAATTAACAACCGCTATCATCATGTTCTCATGATGATCGCTGTTCTCATGGAGTTTTTATCAACAGTTGCAGCAGGTGAGATACGTACTACCATACGAGAATCGTATACAATATTCTCGCTCGAACCGTTCGAGTTAAAGATTTAACGGCTCGTTAGCACGAGGCTCTCCTTGTATATATCATGCTCCTGTTTTGCCTCCTTGTTATCAAATTTTGTAAATTTTTATTTTCATGTCGACTTTTTGTATATTTATATACAAAGTAAACTAAAAAGTCGACGTGTAAATATATAAATAATAGAATATTAAATTACAAATGAAAACAAACTAATTTATATATAACTTTTTAAACACCCGCGTTCCATCAATCTATCAATTTGGTTATTCATATTTACACATTTTATTTTGTAATAGGGTCTAAATGATTAAAATGAAAGGCTTTTGTTACCGTTGAATACGTCCGTGGACATTGTTTGTGTAGTGTGTCGCAGCCTTTTCGAATGTGAACAATGTGAAGGGTAATTGATAAAACTGCTCGTAGCTCCCATCCTGGACTTTCCGCCTCTCCAGTCAACTCGTGACCACGGCTGGTGGATTTTACGGTGGCGAAACCTCGACTAGAAATAAAATGTAAAGAAACATCTTTAATTTAAGGCATTTAGACTCGTTTTACAATACAAAAAATTATTTATAATTCCCATATATAACGATTATATAACCGTTGATATAATAGTCCAAAACGACTCTTGTTTGTATAAGAATTACGTGGATTAGATAACGTATATTAATAATTAAATCTTAATTTTATCATTGATGTATAATACTTATGTATGACACATTGATCGTTAGGATGCTTCAAAAAATAAAAGTATTCTTTTTTATCGGGCCACAGTTTTATATTTTTTCGATAGTCAAAAAATATACACGTAAAATTCCTAACGTTTGATTTAATTCCTAACTTTCTGACATTTAATTCCTAATTTCTTATATTTTTTGTAATAAAACCCTTCATTTTCATAGCTGGTAGTGACCCCGAAAACCTCATTAATAACCTGGAAAAAATACTATGTAAGATTTTAAACGTATGAAAGGTGCCCCATAAAAAAAGAGAGATCTTTTTATTCGAACATTTTGAAGCAGCCTATAAAGTAGATAAAAATGAAGATCGTAAAGTAGATAAAAATCGTACTTAATTATAATACATATAATTGATTTGTTGCATTTTAATCATAATGTAAAATCGTAATTGCATGCATAATTGATGTGTTTCGGCAAATAATTTGTTATCTATAATACTTAGATTATTTATATATAATACATACGAGAACATACAGTAAAATAGTTAAGTTTGTTCATTAAGTTAATTATAAAAAAAATATTAAGAGCTCTTTTAGGAGTACGGAATTCAAAAGAGTAGTTTTAAGATTTTTTGTTTGTATGTTTTTCAGTATCACGTAAAAGCTAATGAACGAATTTTGATCAGGTTTTCACTATTGTATATGTGTCGGAAAAGAAAACTGGTGTGTTGTGTGACCTTCATAATGTGACATAAGAAAATTGAGTTTAGAAAGTCCTGAATGGATTTTAACGAGGTTTTCACTATCGCGTAGCTCAGCATATAGTTTAATAACAACGGCAATATCTTATCCTTAAATGCGTAATATCAAGATTAGATTAAAAAAGTTCTTAAATTTTTTATTGTCTCTGTGAATTATAAGCAGTGAATTAGGATTTTCGCTGTTTTTTTTTTTTTTTTTTTAATTTTTCTGACCAATCAAGGAAAATCCTCATGGACACCTGGGAATGGGGGCCCCAGGTAGTGCCGGACTCTTACCGGCTAAAAACCTTGATTTGCCATTTCGAGTCACCTCTAACATTAATCAGTCTGTGTCTTCTTAATTAGTTTGTATTCAGTCTTCTCAATTTTCTACGAATTTGTGTTTATTTATGTGCATTCCGTCTTCATTTCCTTGTATTAATTTCTGGTATTTAATCAGCAATAATACTGATAGTAAGCGTTATTCTTATACACTACATCTATTCTAAAACTTATTCTACATTTTCCATATTGTATATTGCACTTTTATATATTACATATTAAAATTATTCCACATATTATTCTGACATGCGTCATTATCGCCCCATTTGTATATTTCTGTATACTTGCATATACTGTCAAAATTATATCTATTTCTTGTTTCTTGTTTTATTTATTCGTTATATTTATTTCTGTACATTTACGTATACTATCAGAGTTTATATCTATATCTTGTTTCTTATTATATTTATTTATCTTACATATATTGTCAAAATTATTTCTATCTGTTATTTCTTATTATTTTAGAAATATGCGTCATATTATTTTTTACTTTATGTCGCTCCTGTTTCATTTCGTTCCTTTCTATTTCTATCTACTCCCTGTCCATTTCTTTTCTTGCTTTCTGTTTGGATCCTTCCAATGTAAGACATCCCCGGCCACCCCCAAAAACTTTTCGATCCGTGCGGCACTACAGCAATTGCGACTTCTGTTTTTGGTCTCTTCACTTATCCGCTAGTTTTAGGGCCGCTGCGGCACTGTGAAATCATCAGTGATGTTATCTGTTTGTAGTCTTGTTCCTTTTCAGCTGTAATTGAGTCCAGTTTCATAAGAAATAAGCAACCTTACTCCCGTCCATAGGAGCTGAAGATCGTGTGTGGGTAACCTTTACCATGTCTAATATAATAGAAACGGTACAAATAGTTACGGTTCTGTGAAGAGGAATGAACAATTAAATCATCAGTCAGGGTGTATAGAAATGTTTTTTTTATAGAAAGGTATAAGTAGGCGGACGAGCAAGCGCCCACGGGATGATAAGTGATTTTTTTTATATAAAAAAGGCGATAGACTAGCATACAGTCCACTTGATGGTAAGTGGATACTGTATATCAGTCCAAATCAATCCAAATGACAAACGTTGGCACGCTCCCGGATGCGCTATCTACCTTTGCAGATTAAGGCGTGGATTAGCAAAATTGGGAGGGATAGAATGGGATGGGAATGGGCTCTGGCATATCTCACTCACTACCGAAACACGTACGTACATTGGGGAAATAAATACAATAAAGTAGGAAATGCAGTACAATTCAAGGTAGTCTTCTGTGAGAGAAGTGTAACGTGGCCAGTCGAGTGCGCCCAGAGGCTGTGGGAATGCACTCTCCCTCAAATGTTAACGGTAACCCCAAAGTGTTACCGTCGCCCATGAACACTTGCAATACCAGGGGATATGCGGCTGCTCCGTCGACCTTGCAAAATCCTATTCACAGCTTTCATGAAGAACCCTATATCGTGGTTTAATGGAAAGACCTCTTGGGGCATTCCTTATTGTACAGGCGGTAGAACACACAGAGAGACGCAACGTCTCTCCGAACGCTCAGGGGTTCTGAACCGCCCGTGAAAGTGGGATCGTCGACAATTCGAACAGCACGTCGTTGGATGGAATCAAATGGGTCCAATAAATATTTAGATGCGCCAGCCTAGAGATGTGAGCAGTACTCCATATGGGGCTTAACCTGAGCTTTGTACTGTAATGAACATACAGTAGAACAAATATTGAAGCATATTGTTAAAGCACATTATTGAAGCATATATAGAAGTATACTGTAGGGAATTGGAAAAGATTCCACCCAAATTATGGACACCTAGCCACGAGACATTAAATATCTTTTGAAAGACTGAAACCCAATAGGTTATGTTTGATTACACGTGATTTAGTATTTATGAAAGCAATGACTAGGAGGAACTACACTTGACATTATACCCCAAGCACTTCTCAGCACGCTATGAATAAACACGAAATAAAAAATAAGATAATGTCTAGACTGAAAGCGAGTGTATCCGTGAGATCCATCTTTGCGCTTTGAATTTTTTTTACAGGTGCTTAATCCAAGCGAGCGAAAACGCGGGTAGAAGCTAGTCATATTATCTATAAGATTTCAGCTATAAGATAACAAATATGTGCCAAAAACATCACTTATGCAATTATAATTTTTATCAACTTTGCGATTAGACGAAAAATATATAAATTGATTCGTTTTCATTTGGCAATTATTGAATGCTTGACGACCACAATCACAATGGGGAGTATTTTAATGTACATCACTCTAATACTGAGTCTTCTCAGCATCAGCTTTGCACAAAACAGTGATGGTAAGTCAAAAACTGTATTTTATATCTCAGTTTTCATCTGTTCCACGAAATATAACACAATTGCAATTTATGAGTACTTTGACTATAATATTGTTCTTGGGATATTAATGGGGTTATTAATGGGGATATTAATAAAGCATATATAGGGTTTAAAGACTCCGCAATTCCATTTTCAGTTGACCTCTATACATTAATGTATTTGAAATTACTATTATACAATACCATGATTGAACGTAAAACTATTTCCATCAATGTAAAATTATCGAAGATTTAGTTACTTCCCTTGATCTTCATTGCTTATAATTCGGAACTCGGGCTCAGCTATATTCACAGCCTGACATTTGTATGTCAGACTTCTTATTACTATCGTCCCTGATATTTAAATTTATTTCCCGTTAGTCACACTGGTGTGAGAACCTGGAGTCATCATGGGTCTGTCGCCCAAATATCATATTTTTCGAAAAAAAAAAACACTAAGCAAACTACACCATACCCATACCATTAGCCCCATCTCTCTCCACTGCTGGATATAGGCCTCTCCTAAGGTTCACGTGTGGTGACTAGCCTTGGGAGAGGCCTTACCACACCGCCAATCAGTAATGTCTTCTTGTGTAAGGATGAGGCGCACCAATTTTCCATAAATGAGAATAAATTTCATCATCGAACCAAGAACATACCGAACCTTTCACGGATCGTGTGCCGTAAATGTTTTGTGATCAAAAATAACGATAAAGATATGTTTACTTAAGAAAATCGTAGGTTTTATCGTATCGTACAGATCATTTCATTTTAGTATCTACCCCATCTCACAACTTTCACTTTTGAATAACTTTAGTCTGTCACTTAAACCATAATTTTTCTTGTATCTTAGTTGTCTGTAAAAACTCTGTTTCCACTGTTTTATTTTATTTATTTATTTAAACTTTAATGCACAAAGAAACATTGTACAAAAGCAGATTGTACAAAAGTAATGCCTAATCACATTCTCTGCCAGTCAACCTTTGGTTAAACAGAACTATGAAGGACGGTGCATCTGCCATCAATAAAAAATGACTTACCTTACTTACCTTACCTTAGACACATTTTTCATTAATAAAATTTATCCATTTACATTCCCAGGATCTTCAAGCAGCGAAGTAGTCTCCTGCTACTATAGTAGTTGGGCAAACTCACATAATAATTCTGGTCGTTTTGGTATCGCTGATTTGCCTATGGACTTGTGCACCCACTTTGTATACGCCTTCATTTTCCCCACGCCTACTGGAGAACTGAGTTTTCCTGTAGAAGAAACTATCGAAGGACGAAGCAGTGAGCATTTTTGTTATATTCGTTAATATTAGTGTTGTTGGAGCTTGATGTAAACTTGAGCCTCACGCCTTAATTGTGACTGAAGATGAGAATGAGAATACAATATTCACGAATAATACGATTACAGTATTTTTATAAATAATTCTCGACCTGTATCCATTAGAGAATCGCGCGTTTAACGAGTAGGTACGTCATTGATTTAAACATTGACAAGTTCATGAAGTAGATCATGCCTTTAATGAATAAGTGAAGTGATCCACCGGTTGCCTTAGAGAGAAATGAAGACATGAAATGTAATTTAAAAGGTGAAAATTCAAATATCAAAATTATTCCTATAAGAGGTAATTAAACCCCCAATAAAGTAAAATGTATTTGTGAATACGCAAATAACAGTAGATTTGGAACCTGCTCATTGAAATGATAGCTTTCATTTGGTGTAGAGGCTTTAACCCTGACACTCAAGTTAGGTAAAAACTGTGTATTAAGACTAAGTGCCTTCTCCATTTGAAATTGTTTATTCCATTCACGATTTCAAAATGTATAACCATGTTTTACTTTACAGACGCCATAGACGATTTCATTTCACTTAAGGAGTATAACAGTAGTCTGAAACTCCTTGTTGCCATTGGCGGTTATAACGAAGGCTCCACTAACTTCTCTACAGTAAGTCTTGCTTATCTACCAACCATTCCGAAATTGTAAATTTAGAATCTTCCATTGCTTCTTTCTGCTTCATTCTGAACTCGTCTAGAAGTTTGAAAGTGTTTGTCAGAAGTCAGAAGATGATAAAGAGTAGTAATTCTTGCTATAATTCCTGTCACATTCACAGTTTTTTTTTTATCATTACCTCATTCAGTTATCAGCTACATACGGCTTTTTAGATTTTTAGATCTTACTTAATTATGCCTAATTAAGTTTATTTTATAGAAAGATGATGGCAAAACGAGCATACAGTCCACCTGGTGGTAAGTGGATACTGTCGCCCATAGACACCCGTGATACATGGCAACATTAGTCCAAAATGACAAACTTTGGGAGGCCCCCGGTTGCGCTGCCTACCTTTTGTTGATGAAAGAATGGATTTGGAGAAAGGGTTGGGGACGTGGGAAGGGATAGGATGGGAATGGGCTCTGGCATATCTCATTCACTATCGAAACACGTATATACATTGGGGAATATGTTAAAGTGGGAAATGCAGTACATTTCAAGGTATTCTGTGAGAGAGGGGTAACGAGGCCAGTCGAGTGCGCCCAGCGGCTGTTGGATTGCAGCGTGCACTCTCCCCCTCCAAGTATCATTGCAAACAAAATTGTCAGTGAATCTGGAACTCCAAACTAAAATGATTAAATTAATTTGATTTTTTAAATTTTATTAACTACTAGCTGTGCCCGGCATGCGTTGCATTGCGTTAGATTTATTTAAGAAATCGGATGAATGGTTTAGGAACGCATAGAAGACGAACAAACAAACAAACATTATTTTTTATATATTAGAAGATACTCAGATTTTTCAGAAAATTCTTTTTTCATCTATATAGATACTATAAAATCCTCCAGGGTTTAACCGTAGTACCGAAAAAGTTCCTCAAATATAACTTTCTGTTTCACTTATTCTGTTCCATAACAACTGTCGCTATTTGTAGGTGGTCAACAACGACACACTGCGAGCCACATTTGTCAGCAATGTGGTGACTTACATCCAGACGAAAGGATTTGATGGTGTAGACCTGGACTGGTTATATCCAGCTCAAAGAGGTGGTATTGAGTCTGATAAGGTTTGTTATCTAACTTTTTATTTTATTTGGTAAATTAAAAAAAAAAACATATTGCTGTGATATATGCATTAGTATAATAACAGATTTTATAGATAATGATATATGATATTTCATGTCAGTCATAAAATGGAAATACTATTAAACTACAATTATTCTTATAATCAGATCATATTTTCAGGAGCAATTCGTGGTCCTCCTTAAAGAACTGAAAGAAGCTTTCGAACCTAATGGGTACATCCTAACTGCATCCGTCGCTGTCACAGAGTTACACATCGCCGTGTCCTACAACGTCACGGGTATGAACGAGTAAGTACATTAAAAATGAAATTAAAATAATATCCTAGATAAAAATCTTAACACTTGGGATTCTGGTATTCGTAAAATGGATACTATGAAAATAAGCGATTTCATTATGTTTTTCTATCAAGTAGATACGAAGTCATATAACAATGAAAAATAGGAAACTGATAATGCTTAAAGGCTTTCTTTTTGTTAAGCAACGTGTGTTTTAAAGTTACGAGTGAATAGTCCAATTTCACAAAATTTATGAGAATCTTTTTTATAGATATTTGGACTATATTAACTTGATGACATACGCGTACCACGGCATTTGGGACACAACTACCGGTGTAGCCGCGCCATTATACGCTCAGCTTACTGATGATGAGAGTATTAACCTCAATGTGGTAAATATACTTTTAATAATATTTCATTTCAAATTATAACAGTGTTGTTTCACAACCGTTTTTTTCTTGCTCGTTTTATTACATACCCAGTTATTGTGTAAACTGGTTATTGTGTAACAAAATGCATTGTGTTATATTAATAATCCGATTGGAAATCCGAAGATAGTGAATTAATAGAAATCGATAAGGATGTGATTGAAAACGATACATCCATATCTTTGTTGCTCTTTAATCCGAATGATTCGAAGATAAGTGTTTTAAAAGATAATATGTAATTATTAAATAATAATAATCATTTGTTATACTTTATTACTAATGTGAAGATTATGTCAATTTACAAAGTGATAAAAAAAATTACCATTGACTAATAAAGCCATAATAAGTCAGAGCTAACTACAAAGCACAGTCAGGTGCTAACTTCATGTCGGATGTAGATTAGATTGCTGTGAATGGCATCGGCCATTTACCACCGGATTGTATAAGCACCGTGTATTCTACGAATTTATATCATCGAGAGTTAGTTGTAAATATTTTTGTTTTAGTTTCACTTCTACAAATTCTTAATGTTTATTTGCCGCTATTCGAAACTGCTGTCCTTACTGGGATAACCCGACCAATTGGGATTTTTAAAACTGTTCGCGACGACCGGCTCATAATCTGTACATAGCTTATAAGTATATAATGTATAACTATAGGTTAAGTACAAATACACATAGTTGATTCATAACAGTAGGTTAAGGTAGGATACGTTTTGTTAAAATAGTTCGTTTCATAAAGACAGTTATGTCACTCATTGTAAAGGGATGTTGGAGTTGAACAATAGACGAGAAAGCGTGTAAAAAACCAACGGTTTACGCAACCCTGCTATAAACATTTAACAGACAAGGGACAAGAAGGCGCGTTCCGACCTAACGGTTTATACACCTTCACTATTGACACTAAAAACAAAGGAAGAGAAATCGCTTCCCTGACGAACGGCTTGCACATGCGGACCGTAACGAACACGTGGCCAAAACATCGTAACAATAGAAACGCCCAACTCCAGCATCCCTCATTGTATCAATATAAATAAGGGCGAATCCCAGCCCACTACAGTCAACTTGTAGTCACCACACTAGACGCATGTCTAACAAACAGTTAAGTCTGTACTAGATATAAACCTCAAGAATAGCTCATCGCGTTTTCCTTCTTCACAATCCCAGCAACAACACAGTGCGGGTAATATAAGCCCGCACATTCTGGTCCTTCGAACGCCGAATCATTGAAGAAAGAAAAACGTGAATCGTCGAGGAAAAGTAAACAGAAAAATAACAAGATGCCAGTAACAAGATCGCAAAGCGGAAATTCGTATCTACAGAACTTTCACGAATCGGACGACGGTACAAGTTCCTCGGCGACAAAAACCTCAACGGGGACGACAGCAACAGAAACCGCCGTTACCGGCTCTCCAGAGACTGCGATATCCGCTAAAATGACAGCAACAGAAACCACCGTTACCGGCTCTTCAGGTATTGCGATATCCGCTACAACAACGGACAAACAGAAAAGGACGGGGGTTGATATACAGCAAATTTCCACGACACCCCCACCTCTCAGCGTTGAAACTAGAAAATCATCGAAAAACAGTAAGAAATCTAAGTCTCAGCGCGCGCTCCGTTTAGCCAAAGCTAAAACAGACTTACTACGACTTCAAGTTGAACTCGCCACAGCCCAAGTCGCCGAAATAGAAGCAGAAAGTTCAGACAGCGAACAAGACGACGACACAGTAATTACCGACATAGAAGCACAGACAAGAGTCGACACCTGGCTACATACTACGCGCAAGTTAGCCGTATCGAGGGAACCGCATCAACAGTACAGTACAGAAGAGGTCGGCGCTACAGTACAGAACAATCAAGCCCCGACTCACATAGCTCAAGATGCCGTTCGCCTCGCGTTGCCTCCACCTCTCGTGCCTACCTCCGCCCCCACAGAACAGACACCCGACGTAAGGAACCAGGGCGCGAACTACACAGCGATAGCCACTCACCGAACAGGCGTAACGACTACGCAACCGGCGGGAGCCACGGTCAACACGACACACCAGCAGAACCACATAGATCTAACAGAACTCGCTAGTGCGATCACAATGGCCGCTAGAACAGGACAACAGACTTCTCCACGCCACCACACAGAGCTACCCCCGTACAATGGGTCGCATCAAGAGTGGTTATTATTCAAGGCAGCCTACGACGAGTCGTCGGCCTCCTTTACAGATACAGAAAACATCGCACGACTTCGCAAAGGCCTCCGCGGTCGAGCCAGAGAAGCGGTAGAGAGCCTACTTATTTACAATGCGAAGCCGCACGACATCATAAAAACACTGGAGTCACGTTTCGGCCGCCCAGACTCTATAGCATTGGCCGAACTGGAGCGTCTGAGGGCATTCCCCCGCCCTTCAGACGCCCCAAAAGAAGTATGTATCTTCGCTACCCGAGTATCCAATATCGTATCGACCCTACGGGCGCTACAGAAAACATACTATTTGTATAATCCAGAAGTAACGAAAGCAACAATAGAAAAGCTCACGCCTGCTATGAAGTATCGCTGGTTCGATTACGCGATCGAACAACCGAAAGAAGAGCCCGATTTGCCAAAGCTCGCGCGATTCCTTGAGCGTGAAGCAGAAAGGTGTAGCCCATACGCTCAACCCGAGTCGGTCCCTACACAACCAGACTCGTACAATAACACACATAAAAGAGCGCACAGGACATTCACGATGACAGAACAGTATAAGAAAACGACCACATGTCCTGTATGTAAACAAAGAGGGCACCCAACAATAGACTGTAAAATATTCCAACAAGCCGACGTAAATGCAAGATGGGATTTAGCAAAAAATCTACGCCTTTGTTTCCGATGTCTCAAATACAGAAATCAGACACACAGCTGCCGCGGACAACGATGCGAAATCGACGGATGTCAACATTGGCATAATAAACTACTACATTTCACAAAGACAGAAACAGACGACACCGAGCCGAAAACAGACGTCGTATCAACCGCGTGGACTCCAATAGGATCGAATAGGACGCAATCCTATTTGAAAATGGTTCCAGTTAGAATCTCCGGTCGCATAGGGGACGTTACTACCTACGCCCTTCTAGACGACGGTTCAACAGTCACACTAATCGACTCCAGTGTGGCACAGAGAATAGGAGCGAAGGGACCCGTCGACCCACTGCATATTCAAGCTATAGCGGAAACCGAATTGGAAGCGGCCCGCTCACGAAGAATCACACTCACCATACACGGTGCGACTCAGAGTCATAAAATACAAGCTCGCACCATCGAAAACCTACAACTCTCAGCACAAGGGGTATCGGAGAAAGACTTAGACGGCTGCCGCCATCTAGACGACATAAAAGAGAACCTAAAATACCCTAATATCAAGCCACAAGTTCTCATAGGGCAAGACAATTGGAACCTGCTCATCGCAACTGAAGTCAGAAAAGGACTGAAACACCAACCAATCGCCTCTCTCACTCCACTCGGATGGGTGATGCATGGCGCGCACACAAGAAGTTTAGGGCGCCGCATTCACTACACACATCATCTATCCCTGCAAGAACAGAGCATGGATGAACAGCTAAGGCAGTATTTCGCACTAGAGTCCCTCACGATCACGCCCAAGCGACCTCTAAACGACCCAGAGGAACGTGCACTCAACATACTCAACGAATGCACGAAAGAAACAGAGCACGGGAGTTACGAAACAGCGCTACTATGGAAGAAAGACAATGTCGTTATGCCCGCGAATTATGACAACGCTTACAAGAGACTGATGACGATAAATAAGAAAATAGACAAAGATCCAAAACTTCAACACCGGCGGGAGCCCCACGGTCGAGGGCCTTCGCTGAAGGAAGGAGATATAGTACTAATAGCAGACAATACGATGCCTCGCAACACATGGCCGCGAGGAATAGTCACAGACACCTATCCGGGAGCCGATGGAGTAGTTCGCACAGCTGACGTATGAACGAAAGGAGGAACATTACGTCGACCGACAAAGAAGCTCGTTATCCTACCAACAGACCCGGTCGCGCGCCAGCAACCCAAATAGATGCGTAGACAGGAAGAGTCTACGCACGGCGGGAGAATGTTCGCGACGACCGGCTCATAATCTGTACATAGCTTATAAGTATATAATGTATAACTATAGGTTAAGTACAAATACACATAGTTGATTCATAACAGTAGGTTAAGGTAGGATACGTTTTGTTAAAATAGTTCGTTTCATAAAGACAGTTATGTCACTCATTGTAAAGGGATGTTGGAGTTGAACAATAGACGAGAAAGCGTGTAAAAAACCAACGGTTTACGCAACCCTGCTATAAACATTTAACAGACAAGGGACAAGAAGGCGCGTTCCGACCTAACGGTTTATACACCTTCACTATTGACACTAAAAACAAAGGAAGAGAAATCGCTTCCCTGACGAACGGCTTGCACATGCGGACCGTAACGAACACGTGGCCAAAACATCGTAACAATAGAAACGCCCAACTCCAGCATCCCTCATTGTATCAATATAAATAAGGGCGAATCCCAGCCCACTACAGTCAACTTGTAGTCACCACACTAGACGCATGTCTAACAAACAGTTAAGTCTGTACTAGATATAAACCTCAAGAATAGCTCATCGCGTTTTCCTTCTTCACAATCCCAGCAACAACACAGTGCGGGTAATATAAGCCCGCACAAAAACGTTTCATCCCTTTCTACCCAAAATTCGTCACAACGAAACTAATATATTTCAAAATATTCGCCGTTAAATTTTAAACAATTCTCCGTTTCGTTGAACCATTTTTCAAAGCAAGAAGCCCACTGCAAGAAGCCCACTGAGGGCAAGTTAGCGACTTATTTTAAGTTACTTAAAATCCATCACTGCCTCTTTTGGCGCCGTAAATCTCATAAAATCTTTGATTTTACGGATAAAAAAGAAGTCACATGGTGCGAGGTCTAACCCGTGAGCAGGATGGGTTTCAGAACATAATAACGCCTTTGTTTCATCCGCGGTGTGAGTAACCGTATTGTGTAAGAGGAATCGACTTCTCGGTTTTGTATTGCGAGCTTTTTCTAGGACACTGGGAAGACAAAATGGTCATATACCACTCGACATTAAATGCCATTGTTCTTATAGTTCTTATATGTACACACATGGCTCGTTTGAGAGAAATTACACTAGATCACGGTATTGTCAGGATTGTCGCAATTTTATTAGTCTGCTGTTGTCACCTTCGGACACCATTCACAGAATTGCTGCATTTTTCTGAACGTAACAATAAATCCACGTTTCGTGTACTGCCTGTTACGATATCATAAACAGTATTTGAACACCCAAGGTTAAACTTCTGCAACATTTCCTTGCACCAATCAACATGAGCTCGTTTCTGGTTAGATTCATGAGGAATTCAGCGGCAAATAGATTTCTTACTTTTAAAATTTGGTTCAAAAACTTTTGGATTTGGCTCATTACGATCTCCAAAATTTCATCATATACGACTCGCCGGTTTTCTTCAATGAGTCGCTGATAGCAACCATATTTTTCTCAGTGAACTCACTTGTAGGACAACTTTCATGAATCTCATCATTAAGAGAAAAGCGATCAGGACTATACCATCGCCTCAAAGTGCTCAAATGTGGTGCTTTATGTCCAAAAGCATTTTGAAGTCGAGAATTACACTCTTGCTGAGAAAGCAAACTTTTGACAGCGTAAAAAACCGCATCGGCCCATTATATAAGGAGATATATTTACAGAACCACTCGGTAAACGCCTGGATAGAGAACGGCGCAACTCCCTCGAAGCTGGTGTTGGGTTTGTCTGCTTATGGACGCACCTTCACCTTGACTGATGCGAACAATGCTTCGACTGGTGCTCCTTGCAGTGGTGCTGGTGACGCCGGTCCTTACACGACTGAAGCTGGAATTTACTCGTATTTAGAAGTAAGTATTCGTAGAAACTAAATAATAAAATAAGGACAATTCTTACAAGATAAACAAAGAACTGTTTTCGCCTATAGATTTCTTTTTCACCGCAAAGATCGACAAAACATTCAAGAACTCCAGGAACAAAGAAACTGCAACACGTTTATCATTATGTCTGAAAGTAACATTAGAGGTAGAACATGTAGCTAATTGAAGATGCTGTAATTAAGTCTAACTAACCTCTAAATATCATAGGCGACAAGTCGCGGTCTCGATGCGGCGACTCGCGATCAAGCTACGCCGTGTGTCTAACGTCTTAGACTACAATACATTTTTCGTCTTAGATTTGTGAAGATCAACAAGCTAACCCTGATGATTGGACCATCACCGAGGTGACTGGCAACTACGTGTATGCAAACAAAGGCACCTTCTGGGTCGGATATGACAACGAAAACACTATTTATGCGAAGGTAAGATATTTCAAGACATAGATAGCATCTATTTTATAGAAAGAAGATGGCAAACGGGCAGAGTCCTAGTGATAAAAGAATAATGTCCACGGATCCGCGGATGTCCACGGGCGACATTATCCTCTTATCACCAGGTCGAGGTATGTCAATTGCCATTCTGCATGTCGCCAACATTTATTATTCTGTATTGAGAATGACAAACGTTGGCATGCACTCTAATGAGCTGCCTTCTTTTGGAGATTTCCTTTATACTTCTATTTAAGTAACTTTTATGCTTTGGCACACGTCAGTTCCATCGTACCCTAAACATACATACAATAATACATACAATAATAATATAAATAGGTACGAATATATCAGCCCTGGAGAGAGGGCTGGTAAAAGGGAAATTACAATACGCGGTAATTACACAATGTAACCGATTCATTCGTTCATGATTCTGAGTTAATTGACATCAAATAAATAATTGAATAATATTTTTTTATTTGAGCAGTAAAAAATAAAACTAAATGGGCAGCAAATCGATGCCGTGTGGTAGAAAATTTAAAGGTGGGTTAGATTAAATTATTTACTTCAGTTATTAAAAAATAAGTTGTGTTGATTTGCTGCTCATTTAGTACATATTTTGTTACTGGTCGTTTTAATAAAATTCTTCTTACAATGGGATAGGATAGGATGGGATTGAAATGGGTTCTGGTATATTTTACTTACTACCGAAATACGTACGTACATTCTGGAAATAGGATAAAGTGAGAAATTCCGTAATACTAGGATAGATAATTTTCTGTGAGATCCGTGTAACTTGGCCAGTCGTGTGCGCCCAGCGGCCGTGGGATTGCAGCGTGCACGACGCTCAAACAAACGATCTATGAAATTTTCACAAACATACGCAGTACTCGTACTGAATGATTTCCTGGTGTGTGATAGTCATGTCCTTACGGATCAAAAATATATAGCAAAATTAATAAGTAATATTTGCCGTTAGGACCGAATTTGAATTTAGGTTTTCATTAGGATTTTAGTCGCAAGAAGTTCTGCAAAGGACAATACTCGAAAGAATATTGTTACACTATTTACTCTCAGGCGATGGTCTGGCCGTGTGTCATCTTCTTCCTGTCTCTTAATATTACTGTATTTTCAGGCTAAATTCGCGAAAGACCTAGGCCTCGCTGGTATCATGTACTGGGCGGTAAGTTTTGATGACTTCAATGGCACCTGCGGCACGAATAATGCCCTCATCAGACAGGGAATCGCTGGCTACAACGCTTCATAAAATTATTATACCCACATTTAGTAAAATAAAACTAAACTTATGAAAATTTTGAAATTATTTCTATGATACCCCGTAATTACACCGTGTAACATTTTCCCGACGCATGTAACTATAGAATCCGTTCATTATTGTGAGTTAATCGACATCAAATATTATGTAGTTTTGGCGTTCTGGTGTCATAGCACCACGCCATCTCTCCCGTGGCTGTCGTAAAAGGCGACTAAAGGATAACAAAGCCGCTACCACAAGCTCCGAGGAAATACGCAAAATGAACGTAGCAGCAATTTAACGATATGATACGTCCTACGTGCCCTAACTTAGATCCAGAAAAGATAATAAGGTGTCTCGCTACGTTATGACATGAGGTTCTTCAAGAAAGTTGTGAATAGGATTTTATAAGGCCGGCAGCGCACCCATATACCCCCTGGTGTTACAGGTATCCATGGGCGGCGGCAGCCACTTACTATCACGTGGAACGCATGCCCCTCTACCACCATCACCATGAAAATTAAGAAATGATATAAATTATGTCTCTGAAATGCGCTCTCATTTATATTTGAAAAGCTCCTAACAAACGGATAAAAATACAAAAATATTTAATATATAGAATACATAATATACTAGAGTTAGTGTATATTGTTTGAGAAATAACTCAGCGATGCAGATGTCGCTAGCGTCTATGTTAGAAGAACGAGCTCTAGAAGTTGATGTCGTTTGGTGCTAACTTCACACCGGTCCATTCCTATGAAGTGTGATCATGTGGTGTCGTGTGACAGGACTTCACTTTTTGGCTCAGGCTTCAGCGCGCGGCTGGAATGCTTCTCTCTGACCATTGTTGTTGGACATGGTTATCGAAGTTGATTGCGATCTGCCTAAAGGAGTGTGAATTTGGGCGAACGTTTAATTAGCCGATACTTTACTTAGATTATGTGAGAAAAAGGTATTGAGACTAGGGAACTTAAAATTAATATATATTTTTATCTAAGAAATGACGTTCTATTTAAAGAATCTAGAGCCCGTCCATTTTCATATGGATTTAATATTTTCTAAGAACACGTTTAACGGTGAAATGGAAAAGTCTAGTTTAGTGAGGAGAGCGGAGTTTCTACTCTCTTACTCGTACTAACTTTACTTTATAAAGCATTTCGAAATACCTCTACTTTTACTTAACATTCATATTGGCCCGACTCTATCGGATAAGTAATAAAGTAGTTTCAAATCCAAGTTCCTGGGTTCGATTCTCAATAAACATGTTTAAGAATAAATAAATTTTGGGCAATTCCTGATTGTCTTTTTGACCCACTTAATCTTAGTTGCGTGTGTCTCATTGTGTGTCCTGCGTCATTCAGTTTATTGCATTGAGTTAGTTTAGTTTAGTGCATGCATAACATTTCAAAGGCTATATAATAAGTCTAGGAGAGACTCCGGGGTCAGACCAGGGACGCGCCGCTGAAGATGGAGCTGCGGCATCTGGAGTCCTAATATAGGTCCAGCAATTTTAAGACATATGTACTCCGAGTTGCTACAATGTACCAGAAGCTGAGTCCAGACTTCTGGCTCGAGGAGTAGTGTTCCGGCGATTTAGGGAAGCGAAACCGAACAATAAATTCCTTAGTAGTGAAAGTTTTCTTTTTAATATGGCTGCAGACGAGCATGCAGTCCACCTGATGGTAAGTGGATACTGTCGTCCATAGACATCCGCGATACATGTCAACTCCAATCAGTACAGAATGACAAACGTCCGCTCCCCTCCGGATGCACTGACCACCTTTGCAGATTAAGGAATGGATTGGGAGAAAGGGTTGGGAAAATGGAAAGGGATAGGGTGGGATGGGAATGGGCTCTAGCATATCTCACTCACTACTGAAACACGTACGTACATTGATGAAATACGATGAAGTAGGAAATACCGTACATTTCAAGATAGTCTTCTGTGAGAGAGGGGTAACGTGGCCAGTAGAGTGCGCCTAGCGGCTGTGGGAATGCACCGTGCGCTCTCCTACAATTTAGTTATTTTTGTATATATTTGTAGATTAAGATATATATGTAAATTATATAGGCCTTTGATGTCTGATCTGAACTAAATAATTAAATAATCCTTAATCCTAATTTCATAACTATCAATAAATATGCGAAAGATGATTTCTTTGTTACTTGGTAACAAAACAATAAATTATATTAGCAAATTTCGAGGATCTTGACGACTGCACTCTAAGTAATGCGGTTTCTTTGTTTTTAGAAGAGCGGACGAATCAAATTTATTAAATAATTAAATAGAAAATAATAATTGTATTTATTTCCCCTTTCTTTTGATTTTTAATTATAATTTGATGCTGGAACTATTTATCTTTGCGAGCAAACGTAGATTTTCTGTAGTAAGAAGGCGTCAGGCGAGCACACCTGGTGGTAAGTGGATACTGTAGTCCATGGACACCCGCGGGGCATGCCAATCAGAAACGAGTCAGTTAAAGGATTACAATATTATAAAGGGGGAATGTGAGTTTTGTGTCTTTTTGTTCGTTTTTATGTAGGACGTAAATTCAAAAACTGCTGGACAGATTTTGAAAATACTTTTAGGAAGGTGAAAAAATGCAGAAAGACATAGACTATGTTCGGATTCCCCACAAAATCGAAATATATAATCAGAATTGTCAATCTGGAGAAAAAACAACAAACGAAAGCCAAGGCGGGTTGGGTTGTTAAAGACAAAATAAATGATTAGGTACATTAATGGATACTAAGTCTGACATTTAAAGGGATTTCTGAAATATCAACGTAATTCATCCCATGTCTGCAAGGGACCAAGTGCATTAATATACAAAGCCTTTCCGGTTCCTGTTGCATAAACATGGCCGCAACTTCCGGTCTAGTCCACGCCGGAAATTGAACTTTGCCTTTCCTGTATCACCGTAGTTTCACTAGCATGAGTCTCTACAGAGTCGGATCTTTTTTTTCATAGGAATCTACGAACTGCAAAGAGCACGACATTAGAATTTTAAAGGAATCTACTTACTGCGAAAGGCACGAATTTCGAATTTCGGCTAAATTTCATTATATCTTGATAAGAGTGATCAGTGAATTGAAAACAACAATCAGTTTCGAAGAAAGAAGTTTGTGGATGAAGTGGCTGGGCGAATTTCTTAACGAATTGAAATTAAATAGCCTATATCACGGTTAAGTAGATGAGTCAAATCGGTTCCGTGAATTCAAAATAACGACGCTATAAACTTTATAAAAATCTTTCAAAAATTACCAATATATAGACGATATATTTATTTTCTAAAATATACGTAAAATAATGAAATCCATGTTTGTGACTGGCGATTGTCTTCGGCCTTTTTATTTATTATTGCAATTTGAACAGACAACTTTTTACATATTTTTACATCTGATAATATCACTAGTTGTATTTATCTATTTAAACGGGTCTTAACGCAAATGTTTACCTTATTTACTTTACTCGACGTTTCGGTTGGGTTACACCAACCATGGTCACGAGCTGGCGGAAGAGGCGAGTAGTCCTGGTCGAGCATTGCGAACAGTTTCATCAACTATCCGCATCTGGTCTTCATAGTCCGAAAAGTTGCGGCATACAACACTCACAATATCTGAAGTGACGTCAGACGGAAAATCTGGAGATTCAATATATTAAATTTATTAATCACTGGATTCAAAGTCGAGGACAATTTGTATCCAATTTGTATTTGTTGAGACCCGTTTAAATAGATAAATATATGTTGAAAACGCGACAAAGTGACATAGATTAAATTGCGTTAAAGATGACATAGATTACACGGTTACTCCAGTAGCCTGCGGACAGTGAAACTGTGAATAACTTTATATAGTAGACTATATCTCAAATGGAATTGGGTAAGCCATCTAGCTAGACGAAGTGATGGCAGGTGAAGTAGGATCTTGATAGAATGGCTGCCGAGGTAAGGTAAACGAAGCGTCGGTCGTATGGCGGTCAGGTGGTTCCCATGATATTGCAGTAGTAAAAACAGCTCAGGATCGAAGAGGGTGGCACAAGTGAACGGAGGCTTATACCCAGCAGTGGGTGGCATGAAGCTGTAAATGATGATGATGATGAAGCATTCACTTCGCGAAGGTCTTTTGTGAGAATGGAGTAATTCGATCAATCAGAGAATTGGTGTATCAGCATCCTGTCTCACAAATATATTAAGAGAAACAAAATAAGTGTCTCATTCAATTTTCACGCCAAGAAATATATTCCTATTACGGAAAATGTATCAATGCTGTCATAAATTATATGGAGCCTCCCATTTGTACATAAAAGATATAAAACGGCCATTTTGGCGGCTGCCGACCAAATAAATGGCGCCAAAATTAATTTGTTGAGACACACTTATTCCGTGTGCGCTAAATTATTGGGCCTTGGAGAGTTCTTTGTGGAATAAATATCTACCTACTCATATATGATTCAACAATACGAATAAATGGAATAATTAATGTAAAATTCACGTCAATGGAACTTTCATACAACCTAAACGGACCTTTCAGTCAATATTTCGCCAAAAACTCGTTCAAACATCTGCCTGGAAAGATGTTTCCAGGCAGTGGTTCTGCTGCTGTAAATGGCCACGAAAGATATAAATTTTCCTCACCTGTAGATTCCAATTACAACGTTTCTAAAAAGTTCTATTCCGATTATTCGTTCAAAAAGATACGTAATTATGTGGTTGTAGGATGAGAAGAGTCAAGGATCGTGTGTGGTGGCGCGCCTTGGGAGACGCCTATATCCAGCAGTAGAGAGACATAGACTGATGGTAGGTATATTATAGTATTGTCGTTTATGTTATATTTTTACGATGGTACCTCCCAATGTATCTCTCTGATCAAAGGTTAGCTGGTAGAGAATGGCTTAAGGCATTAATCTTGCCTTTTGTATGCAAATGTGCAATCAACTTTGTTAAATAAATAAACCACACGTGTTACACGTCACGTGTTACACTAACTTCTGCACTGTCATTTTACCGTCAAAATTGTAATTGTGTACTACAATAGGATGAGGTCCCTACAGAATTAGATAATAAACCTCATTAAACGCAACAAAGCGTTTAACGTGTTAAATTAAACGGTAACATTTAGTTTGCCCTGGTTTAATGAACCAATAATTCTGAACACGTATCAAAATTCGCGCCTCAACGCTTTACTTGAGGGCTCTATACAAATACCGGAGCTAATGTACGTTTAAATAGAGCTGATACATCACACGTTTTTTCAAAAACGGGTGGTACAAATAAAACAACCTTTATTTTTAATAACTTAAGTATATAAGATTAAACTACAAAGAAAGCCATGACCAAATCGACGGAAGCGGGACATTGTCACCAGGAAACTTAAATCTAATCCACCTTCAAAATTGCTGCCATCGCCGTGAGGCGAATCACCACGAGTTCCACAGAAGTACAAATTTTAAAAAAAATGTCCATAGTTCGGCGATGAGGGAAAAACATCTTGAGGAAATCCTATCTCCAAATCCATTCCTATATCTGCAAAGGTAGGCAGCGCATCCGGGGGCGTGCCAAAGTTTGTCATTTTGGACTAATATTACTAATGTACTAAAGTGCAATACGACAAATGTTTGGGTGGTCTGCTTACCTTTTAGCATTTAGGAATAAATTTTAGAGAAATGGTCGGGAAAACGGAAATAGGAGGTAAGATGGAACGACGGGTTTCCTCATGTGCGTGCAGGAGAAAAATTCTATCAAGAATACGCTTGCCTAATACCTGTATATAAACTGTATGTACATCCTGGTATATGTCAGAGCTTAGAGATGTACTGTTGTAGTAAATCTGTATTACTTTGTTTTCCCAAATATAATAAAAATTAACAACCGTTATCATCATGTGATCGCTGTTCTCATGGAGTTTTTATCAACAGTTGCAGCAGGTGAGAATCGTACTACCATACGAGAATCGTATACAATATTCTCGCTCGAACCGTTCGAGATACTCTCCTTGTGCAAACGAGCCGTTAATCTTTATCCTGCTCCTGTTTTGAGCCCTAGTTATCAATTTTTTTTAAATTTTTATTTTCATGTCGACTTTTTTGTATATTTATATACAAAGTAGACTAAAAAGTCGACATGTAAATACATAAATAGTAAAATATTGAATCGTAAATTACAAATGAAAACAAACTAATTTATATAACTTATTAAACACCCGCGTTCCATCAATATATCAATTTGGTTATTCGTACACATTTTATTTTGTAATAGGGTCTAAATGCTTAAAATGAAAGGCTTTTGTTACCGTTGAATACGTCCGTGGACATTGTTTGTGTAGTGTGTCGCAGCCTTTTCGAATGTGAACAACGTGAAGGGTAATTGATAAAACTGCTCGTAGCTCCCATCCTGGACTTTCCGCCTCTCCAGTAAACTCGTGACCACGGCTGGTGGATTTTACGGTGGCGGAACCCCGACTAGAAGTAAAAGGTAAAGAAAATCCTTTAATTTAAAGCATTTAGACTCGTTTTACAATATAAAAAATAATTTATAATTCTCGTCTATAACGATTATATAACCGTTTAACCGTTGCTATAATAGTCCAAAACGACTCTTGTTTGTAAAGGGTGGTTTTTTTTGAGGTATAGAACTTTAAGTTGGCAACACTGTTTTAACTGGCGGCCATTTTGTCAGCTGTCAAGTGATTTGTGTTTAGTTTGGTTTGGCATTTCAACATGAATAGACTGACGCCTGAACAACGCTTCCAAATTGTGCAAATTTATTTTGAAAATAATGGTTCTGTTCGAAATACGTATCGCGCACTACGTCCATTTTACGGTCAACATAATCGTCCATCAGAGCAATTAATTCGACTAACTATGAACCGTTTTCGCACCACGTTTACTCTAAATGATAATACGCATCTACAGAGACGTCGTACAGTGCGTACAGAAGAAGCCATTGCTGCTGTAGAGCGTAGCGTAGAGGAAGACCGGAATCAGTCTATCCGCCATCGTGCACAGGAATTGGATATGTGTCCATCCACTTTATGGAAGATTTTGCGGAAAGATCTTGGTTTGCGTGCTTACAAAATCCAACTCGTGCAAGAATTGAAGCCACGCGATCACCTAGCAAGGCGTAGATTCGGTGAATGGGCCCAAAACAAGATTGCCGTTGATCCCGATTTTCATAAGAGAATTTTGTTTAGCGATGAAGCTCACTTTTGGTTGAATGGCTACGTCCATAAACAAAACTGCCGTATTTGGAGTGAAGATAATCCTCAAGTGTATGTTAAGACACCGTTACATCCAGAAAAACTGACTGTTTGGTGTGCTTTATGGGCTGGTGGAATCATTGGTCCGTACTTCTTTAAAAACGATGGTGGCCAGAACGTTACAGTCAATGGTGACCGCTATAAAGCCATGATTACTGACTTTTTCGTTCCTCAATTGAACAACCATGATGTGCAGGAGCTGTGGTTTCAACAAGACGCCGCAACATGTCACACAGCTCGTGCCCCAATTGATTTACTGAAGGAAACGTTTGGTAACCGCATAATTTCACGTTCCGGACCCGTGAATTGGCCTCCAAGATCGTGCGATTTAACGCCGCTAGACTATTTTCTGTGGGGATATGTGAAGTCGCTAGTCTACGCCGATAAGCCCGAAACGATCGACCACTTGGAGGACAACATTTGCCGCGTTATTGCCGATATACGGCCACAAACGTTGGAAAAAGTTATTGAAAATTGGACCTCCAGATTGGATTACGTCCGAGCCAGCCGTGGCGGTCATATGCCAGAAATCATATTTAAATTATAATGCCAAAAGATTATCTTTTGAATAAAGTCAATTTCATGTCAATTTTAAAAATTCATCCTTGTTTTATTCCATTTCAAAGTTCTATACCTCTAAAAAAAACAGCCTTTATAAGTATTACGTGGATTAGATAACGTATATCAATAATTAAAGCTTCATTTTATCATTGATGTATAATACTTATGTATGACACATTGATCGTTAGGATGCTTCAAAAAATAAAAGTATTCTTTTTTATCGGGCCACAGTTTTATATTTTTTCGATAGTCAAAAAATATACACGTAAAATTCCTAACGTTTGATTTAATTCCTAACTTTCTGACATTTAATTCCTAATTTCTTATATTTTTTGTAATAAAACCCTTCATTTTCATAGCTAGTAGTGACCCCGAAAACCTCATTAATAACCTGGAAAAAATACTATGTAAGATTTTAAACGTATGAAAGGATGCTCCATAAAAAAAGAAAGATCTTTATATTCGAACATTTTGAAGCAGCCTATAAAGTAGATAAAAATGAAGATCGTAAAGTAGATAAAAATCGTACTTAATTATAATACATATAATTGATTTGTTGCATTTTAATCATAATGTAAAATCGTAATTGCATGCATAATTGATGTGTTTCGGCAAATAATTTGTTATCTATAATACTTAGATTATTTATATATAATACATACGAGTACATACAGTAAAATAGTTAAGTTTGTTCATTAAGTTAATTTTAAAAAAAATATTTAGAGCTCTTTTAGGAGTACGGAATTCAAAAGAGTAGTTTTAAGATTTTTTGTTTGTATGTTTTTCAGTATCACGTAAAAGCTAATGAACGAATTTTGATCAGGTTTTCACTATTGTATATGTGTCGGAAAAGAAAACTGGTGTGTTGTGTGACCTTCATAATGTGACATAAGAAAATTGAGTTTAGAAAGTCCTGAATGGATTTTAACGAGGTTTTCACTGTCGTGACATAGTTAATAGCATATAGTTTAATAACAGCGGCAATATCTTATCCTTAAATGCGTAATATCAAGAATAGATCAAAATTAAAAAAGTTTAAAATTATCTCTTTGTGAATTATAAGCAGTGAATTAGGATTTCCGCTGTTATATACTTTTCCATGGGTGGTTTGGCCTTGAAAGGTTACGCTGGTCAGTGCGAGTGGGCGAGTCCACTGTCGGCGACACCGACCGTTATCACTTCGCGATGTTCGGCATTGTGGTGTTGCTCATTTAACACCATCGCACCACCGTAGAGTAACACCGTAACACTGGGGGACACGTGTAGAGTGCTGTGAGGTAACACCCACGGATCCAGGCAACCTTACTCCCTTCCGTAGGAGCCGAAGAACGTGTGTGGTAGCCTTTACCATGTCTAACATAATAGATACGGCTACAAATAGCTACCGTTCTGTGAAGAAGAATGAACAATTAAATCATCAGTCAGGGTGTATAGAGATGTTTTTTTTTTATAGGTCGCAAGGTTTGTGCAAGGTTGGCGGCGCGCCCGCGTACTCCCTGGTGTTGCATGGGCGGCGGTAACACTTACCATCACGTGGGACCGCTTGCTAGTCCGCCCTCTAGTCTATAAAAAAAAAAATGGTAAGTAGGCGGACGAGCAAGCGCCGACGGGATGATAAGTGATTTTTTTTTATATAAAAAAGGCGTTAGACGAGCATACAGTCTACTTGATGGTAAGTGGATACTGTCGTTCATAGACATCCGCGATACATGCTAACATCAGTCCAAATGACAAACGTTGGCACACTCCCGGATGCGCTATCTACCTTTGCAGATTAAGGCGTGGATTAGCAAAATTGGGAGGGATAGAATGGGATGGGAATGGGCTCTGGCATATCTCACTCACTACCGAAACACGTACGTACATTGGGGAAATAAATACAATAAAGTAGGAAATGCAGTACAATTCAAGGTAGTCTTCTGTGAGAGAAGTGTAACGTGGCCAGTCGAGTGCGCCCAGAGGCTGTGGGAATGCACTCTCCCTCAAATGTTAACGGTAACCCCAAAGTGTTACCGTCGCCCATGAACACTTGCAATACCAGGGGATATGCGGCTGCTCCGTCGACCTTGCAAAATCCTATTCACAGCTTTCATGAAGAACCCTATATCGTGGTTTAATGGAAAGACCTCTTGGGGCATTCCTTATTGTACAGGCGGTAGAACACACAGAGAGACGCAACGTCTCTCCGAACGCTCAGGGGTTCTGAACCGCCCGTGAAAGTGGGATCGTCGACAATTCGAACAGCACGTCGTTGGATGGAATCAAATGGGTCCAATAAATATTTAGATGCGCCAGCCTAGAGATGTGAGCAGTACTCCATATGGGGCTTAACCTGAGCTTTGTACTGTAATGAACATACATTAGAACAAATATTGAAGCATATTGTTAAATCACATTATTGAAGCATATATAGAAGTATACTGTAGGGAAATGGAAAAGATTCCACCCAAATTATGGACACCTAGCCACGAGACATTAAATATCTTTTGAAAGACTGAAACCCAATAGGTTATGTTTGATTACACGTGATTTAGTATTTATGAAAGCAATGACTAGGAGGAACTACACTTGACATTATACCCCAAGCACTTCCCAGCACGCTATGAATAAACACGAAATAAAAAAATAAGATAATGTCTAGACTGAAAGCGAGTGTATCCGTGAGATCCATCTTTGCGCTTTTAATTTTTTTTACAGGTGCTTAATCCAAGCGAGCGAAAACGCGGGTAGAAGCTAGTCATATTATCTATAAGATTTCAGCTATAAGATAACAAATATGTGCCAAAAACATCACTTATGCAATTATAATTTTTATCAACTTTGCGATTAGACGAAAAATATATAAATTGATTCGTTTTCATTTGGCAATTATTCAATGCTTGACGACCACAATCACAATGGGGGGTATTTTAATGTACATCACTCTAATACTGAGTCTTCTCAGCATCAGCTTTGCACAAAACAGTGATGGTAAGTCAAAGACTGTATTTTATATCTCAGTTTTCATCTGTTCCACGAAATATAACACAATTGCAATTTATGAGTACTTTGACTATAATATTGTTCTTGGGATATTAATGGGGTTATTAATGGGGATATTAATAAAGCATATATAGGGTTTAAAGACTCCGCAATTCCATTTTCAGTTGACCTCTATACATTAATGTATTTGAAATTACTATTATACAATACCATGATTGAACGTAAAACTATTTCCACCAATGTAAAATTATCGAAGATTTAGTTACTTCCCTTGATCTTCATTGCTTATAATTCGGAACTCGGGCTCAGCTATATTCACAGCCTGACATTTGTATGTCAGACTTCTTATTACTATCGTCCCTGATATTTAAATTTATTTCCCGTTAGTCACACTGGTGTGAGAACCTGGAGTCATCATGGGTCTGTCGCCCAAATATCATATTTTTCGAAAAAAAAAAACACTAAGCAAACTACACCATACCCATACCATTAGCCCCATCTCTCTCCACTGCTGGATATAGGCCTCTCCTAAGGTTCACGTGTGGTGACTAGCCTTGGGAGAGGCCTTACCACACCGCCAATCAGTAATGTCTTCTTGTGTAAGGATGAGGCGCACCAATTTTCCATAAATGAGAATAAATTTCATCATCGAACCAAGAACATACCGAACCTTTCACGGATCGTGTGCCGTAAATGTTTTGTGATCAAAAATAACGATAAAGATATGTTTACTTAAGAAAATCGTAGGTTTTATCGTATCGTACAGATCATTTCATTTTAGTATCTACCCCATCTCACAACTTTCACTTTTGAATAACTTTAGTCTGTCACTTAAACCATAATTTTTCTTGTATCTTAGTTGTCTGTAAAAACTCTGTTTCCACTGTTTTATTTTATTTATTTATTTAAACTTTAATGCACAAAGAAACATTGTACAAAAGCAGATTGTACAAAAGTAATGCCTAATCACATTCTCTGCCAGTCAACCTTTGGTTAAACAGAACTATGAAGGACGGTGCATCTGCCATCAATAAAAAATGACTTACCTTACTTACCTTACCTTAGACACATTTTTCATTAATAAAATTTATCCATTTACATTCCCAGGATCTTCAAGCAGCGAAGTAGTCTCCTGCTACTATAGTAGTTGGGCAAACTCACATAATAATTCTGGTCGTTTTGGTATCGCTGATTTGCCTATGGACTTGTGCACCCACTTTGTATACGCCTTCATTTTCCCCACGCCTACTGGAGAACTGAGTTTTCCTGTAGAAGAAACTATCGAAGGACGAAGCAGTGAGCATTTTTGTTATATTCGTTAATATTAGTGTTGTTGGAGCTTGATGTAAACTTGAGCCTCACGCCTTAATTGTGACTGAAGATGAGAATGAGAATACAATATTCACGAATAATACGATTACAGTATTTTTATAAATAATTCTCGACCTGTATCCATTAGAGAATCGCGCGTTTAACGAGTAGGTACGTCATTGATTTAAACATTGACAAGTTCATGAAGTAGATCATGCCTTTAATGAATAAGTGAAGTGATCCACCGGTTGCCTTAGAGAGAAATGAAGACATGAAATGTAATTTAAAAGGTGAAAATTCAAATATCAAAATTATTCCTATAAGAGGTAATTAAACCCCCAATAAAGTAAAATGTATTTGTGAATACGCAAATAACAGTAGATTTGGAACCTGCTCATTGAAATGATAGCTTTCATTTGGTGTAGAGGCTTTAACCCTGACACTCAAGTTAGGTAAAAACTGTGTATTAAGACTAAGTGCCTTCTCCATTTGAAATTGTTTATTCCATTCACGATTTCAAAATGTATAACCATGTTTTACTTTACAGACGCCATAGACGATTTCATTTCACTTAAGGAGTATAACAGTAGTCTGAAACTCCTTGTTGCCATTGGCGGTTATAACGAAGGCTCCACTAACTTCTCTACAGTAAGTCTTGCTTATCTACCAACCATTCCGAAATTGTAAATTTAGAATCTTCCATTGCTTCTTTCTGCTTCATTCTGAACTCGTCTAGAAGTTTGAAAGTGTTTGTCAGAAGTCAGAAGATGATAAAGAGTAGTAATTCTTGCTTTAATTCCTGTCACATTCACAGTTTTTTTTTATCATTACCTCCTTCAGTTATCAGCCACATACGGCTTTTTAGATTTTTAGATCTTACTTAATTATGCCTAATTAAGTTTATTTTATAGAAAGATGATGGCAAACGAGCATACAGTCCACCTGGTGGTAAGTGGATACTGTCGCCCATAGACACCCGTGATACATGGCAACATTAGTCCAAAATGACAAACTTTGGCAGGCCCCCGGATGCGCTGCCTACCTTTTGTTGATGAAAGAATGGATTTGGAGAAAGGGTTGGGGACGTGGGAAGGGATAGGATGAGAATGGGCTCTGGCATATCTCATTCACTATCGAAACACGTATATACATTGGGGAATATGTTAAAGTGGGAAATGCAGTACATTTCAAGGTATTCTGTGAGAGAGGGGTAACGAGGCCAGTCGAGTGCGCCCAGCGGCTGTTGGATTGCAGCGTGCACTCTCCCCCTCCAAGTATCATTGCAAACAAAATTGTCAGTGAATCTGGAACTCCAAACTAAAATGATTAAATTAATTTAATTTTTTAAATTTTATTAACTACTAGCTGTGCCCGGCATGCGTTGCATTGCGTTAGATTTATTTAAGAAATCGGATGAATGGTTTAGGAACGCATAGAAGACGAACAAACAAACAAACATTATTTTTTATATATTAGAAGATACTCAGATTTTTCAGAAAATTCTTTTTTCATCTATATAGATACTATAAAATCCTCCAGGGTTTAACCGTAGTACCGAAAAAGTTCCTCAAATATAACTTTCTGTTTCACTTATTCTGTTCCATAACAACTGTCGCTATTTGTAGGTGGTCAACAACGACACACTGCGAGCCACATTTGTCAGCAATGTGGTGACTTACATCCAGACGAAAGGATTTGATGGTGTAGACCTGGACTGGTTATATCCAGCTCAAAGAGGTGGTATTGAGTCTGATAAGGTTTGTTATCTAACTTTTTATTTTATTTGGTAAATTAAAAAAAAAAACATATTGCTGTGATATATGCATTAGTATAATAACAGATTTTATAGATAATGATATATGATATTTCATGTCAGTCATAAAATGGAAATACTATTAAACTACAATTATTCTTATAATCAGATCATATTTTCAGGAGCAATTCGTGGTCCTCCTTAAAGAACTGAAAGAAGCTTTCGAACCTAATGGGTACATCCTAACTGCATCCGTCGCTGTCACAGAGTTACACATCGCCGTGTCCTACAACGTCACGGGTATGAACGAGTAAGTACATTAAAAATGAAATTAAAATAATATCCTAGATAAAAATCTTAACACTTGGGATTCTGGTATTCGTAAAATGGATACTATGAAAATAAGCGATTTCATTATGTTTTTCTATCAAGTAGATACGAAGTCATATAACAATGAAAAATAGGAAACTGATAATGCTTAAAGGCTTTCTTTTTGTTAAGCAACGTGTGTTTTAAAGTTACGAGTGAATAGTCCAATTTCACAAAATTTATGAGAATCTTTTTTATAGATATTTGGACTATATTAACTTGATGACATACGCGTACCACGGCATTTGGGACACAACTACCGGTGTGGCCGCGCCATTATACGCTCAGCTTACCGATGATGAGAGTATTAACCTCAATGTGGTAAATATACTTTTAATAATATTTCATTTCAAATTATAACAGTGTTGTTTCACAACCGTTTTTTTCTTGCTCGTTTTATTACATACCCAGTTATTGTGTAAACTGGTTATTGTGTAACAAAATGCATTGTGTTATATTAATAATCCGATTGGAAATCCGAAGATAGTGAATTAATAGAAATCGATAAGGATGTGATTGAAAACGATACATCCATATCTTTGTTGCTCTTTAATCCGAATGATTCGAAGATAAGTGTTTTAAAAGATAATATATAATTATTAAATAATAATAATCATTTGTTATACTTTATTACTAATGTGAAGATTATGTCAATTTACAAAGTGATAAAAAAAATTACCATTGACTAATAAAGCCATAATAAAGTCAGAGCTAACTACAAAGCACAGTCAGGTGCTAACTTCATGTCGGATGTAGATTAGATTGCTGTGAATGGCATCGGCCATTTACCACCGGATTGAATAAGCACCGTGTATTCTACGAATTTATATCATCGAGAGTTAGTTGTAAATATTTTTGTTTTAGTTTCACTTCTACAAATTCTTAATGTTTATTTGCCGCTATTCGAAACTGCTGTCCTTACTGGGATAACCCGACCAATTGGGATTTTTAAAACGTTTCATCCCTTTCTACCCAAAATTCGTCACAACGAAACTAATATATTTCAAAATATTCGCCGTTAAATTTTAAACAATTCTCCGTTTCGTTGAACCATTTTTCAAAGCAAGAAGCCCACTGCAAGAAGCCCACTGAGGGCAAGTTAGCGACTTATTTTAAGTTACTTAAAATCCATCACTGCCTCTTTTGGCGCCGTAAATCTCATAAAATCTTTGATTTTACGGATAAAAAAGAAGTCACATGGTGCGAGGTCTAACCCGTGAGCAGGATGGGTTTCAGAACATAATAACGCCTTTGTTTCATCCGCGGTGTGAGTAACCGTATTGTGTAAGAGGAATCGACTTCTCGGTTTTGTATTGCGAGCTTTTTCTAGGACACTGGGAAGACAAAATGGTCATATACCACTCGACATTAAATGCCATTGTTCTTATAGTTCTTATATGTACACACATGGCTCGTTTGAGAGAAATTACACTAGATCACGGTATTGTCAGGATTGTCGCAATTTTATTAGTCTGCTGTTGTCACCTTCGGACACCATTCACAGAATTGCTGCATTTTTCTGAACGTAACAATAAATCCACGTTTCGTGTACTGCCTGTTACGATATCATAAACAGTATTTGAACACCCAAGGTTAAACTTCTGCAACATTTCCTTGCACCAATCAACATGAGCTCGTTTCTGGTTAGATTCATGAGGAATTCAGCGGCAAATAGATTTCTTACTTTTAAAATTTGGTTCAAAAACTTTTGGATTTGGCTCATTACGATCTCCAAAATTTCATCATATACGACTCGCCGGTTTTCTTCAATGAGTCGCTGATAGCAACCATATTTTTCTCAGTGAACTCACTTGTAGGACAAGTTTCATGAATCTCATCATTAAGAGAAAAGCGATCAGGACTATACCATCGCCTCAAAGTGCTCAAATGTGGTGCTTTATGTCCAAAAGCATTTTGAAGTCGAGAATTACACTCTTGCTGAGAAAGCAAACTTTTGACAGCGTAAAAAACCGCATCGGCCCATTATATAAGGAGATATATTTACAGAACCACTCGGTAAACGCCTGGATAGAGAACGGCGCAACTCCCTCGAAGCTGGTGTTGGGTTTGTCTGCTTATGGACGCACCTTCACCTTGACTGATGCGAACAATGCTTCGACTGGTGCTCCTTGCAGTGGTGCTGGTGACGCCGGTCCTTACACGACTGAAGCTGGAATTTACTCGTATTTAGAAGTAAGTATTCGTAGAAACTAAATAATAAAATAAGGACAATTCTTACAAGATAAACAAAGAACTGTTTTCGCCTATAGATTTCTTTTTCACCGCAAAGATCGACAAAACATTCAAGAACTCCAGGAACAAAGAAACTGCAACACGTTTATCATTATGTCTGAAAGTAACATTAGAGGTAGAACATGTAGCTAATTGAAGATGCTGTAATTAAGTCTAACTAACCTCTAAATATCATAGGCGACAAGTCGCGGTCTCGATGCGGCGACTCGCGATCAAGCTACGCCGTGTGTCTAACGTCTTAGACTACAATACATTTTTCGTCTTAGATTTGTGAAGATCAACAAGCTAACCCTGATGATTGGACCATCACCGAGGTGACTGGCAACTACGTGTATGCAAACAAAGGCACCTTCTGGGTCGGATATGACAACGAAAACACTATTTATGCGAAGGTAAGATATTTCAAGACATAGATAGCATCTATTTTATAGAAAGAAGATGGCAAACGGGCAGAGTCCTAGTGATAAAAGAATAATGTCCACGGATCCGCGGATGTCCACGGGCGACATTATCCTCTTATCACCAGGTCGAGGTATGTCAATTGCCATTCTGCATGTCGCCAACATTTACTATTCTGTATTGAGAATGACAAACGTTGGCATGCACTCTAATGAGCTGCCTTCTTTTGGAGATTTCCTTTATACTTCTATTTAAGTAACTTTTATGCTTTGGCACACGTCAGTTCCATCGTACCCTAAACATACATACAATAATAATATAAATAGGTACGAATATATCAGCCCTGGAGAGAGGGCTGGTAAAAGGGAAATTACAATACGCGGTAATTACACAATGTAACCGATTCATTCGTTCATGATTCTGAGTTAATTGACATCAAATAAATAATTGAATAATATTTTTTTATTTGAGCAGTAAAAAATAAAACTAAATGGGCAGCAAATCGATGCCGCGGTGGTAGAAAATTTAAAGGTGGGTTAGATTAAATTATTTACTTCAGTTATTAAAAAATAAGTTGTGTTGATTTGCTGCTCATTTAGTACATATTTTGTTACTGGTCGTTTTAATAAAATTCTTCTTACAATGGGATAGGATAGGATGGGATTGAAATGGGTTCTGGTATATTTTACTTACTACCGAAATACGTACGTACATTCTGGAAATAGGATAAAGTGAGAAATTCCGTAATACTAGGATAGATAGGATTTTCTGTGAGATCCGTGTAACTTGGCCAGTCGTGTGCGCCCAGCGGCCGTGGGATTGCAGCGTGCACGACGCTCAAACAAACGATCTATGAAATTTTCACAAACATACGCAGTACTCGTACTGAATGATTTCCTGGTGTGTGATAGTCATGTCCTTACGGATCAAAAATATCAAAATCAAAGGACCGAATTTGAATTTAGGTTTTCATTAGGATTTTAGTCGCAAGAAGTTCTGCAAAGGACAATACTCGAAAGAATATTGTTACACTATTTACTCTCAGGCGATGGTCTGGCCGTGTGTCATCTTCTTTCTGTCTCTTAATATTACTGTATTTTCAGGCTAACTTCGCGAAAGACCTAGGCCTCGCTGGTATCATGTACTGGGCGGTAAGTTTTGATGACTTCAATGGCACCTGCGGCACGAATAATGCCCTCATCAGACAGGGAATCGCTGGCTACAACGCTGCATAAAATTATTGTACCCACATTTAGTAAAATAAAACTAAACTTATGAAAATTTTGAAATTATTTCTATGATACCCCGTAATTACACCGTGTAACATTTTCCCGACGCATGTAACTATAGAATCCGTTCATTATTCTGAGTTAATCGACATAAAATATTATGTAGTTTTGGCTGTCTGGTGTCATAGCACCACGCCATCTCTCCCGTGGCTGTCGTAAAAGGCGACTAAAGGATAACAAAGCCGCTACCACAAGCTCCGAGGAACTACGCAAAATGAACGTAGCAGCAATTTAACGATATGATACGTCCTACGTGCCCTAACTTGGATCCAGAAAAGATAATAACGTTTCTCGCTACGTTATGACATGAGGTTCTTCAAGAAAGTTATGAATAGGATTTTATAAGGCCGGCAGCGGACCCATATACCCCCTGGTGTTGCAGGTATCCATGGGCGGCGGCAGCCCCTTACTATCACGTGGACCGCATGCCCCTCTACCACCATCACCATGAGACTAGAGAACTTAAAATTTAATATATATTTTTATCTAAATAATGACGTTCTATTTAAAGAATCTAGAGCCCGTCCATTTTCATATGGATTTAATATTTTCTAAGAACACGTTTAACGGTGAAATGGAAAAGTCTAGTTTAGTGAGGAGAGCGGAGTTTCTACTCTCTTACTTGTACTAACTTTACTTTATAAAGCATTTCGAAATACCTCTACTTTTACTTAACATTCATATTGGCCCGACTCTATCGGATAAGTAATAAAGTAGTTTCAAATCCAAGTTCCTGGGTTCGATTCTCAATAAACATGTTTAATAATAAATAAATTTTGGGCAATTCCTGATTGTCTTTTTGACCCACTTAATCTTAGTTGCGTGTGTCTCATTGTGTGTCCTGCGTCATTCAGTTTATTGCATTGAGTTAGTTTAGTTTAGTGCATGCATAACATTTCAAAGGCTATATAATAAGTCTAGGAGAGACTCCGGTGTCAGACCAGGGACGCGCCGCTGAAGATGGAGCTGCGGCATCTGGAGTCCTAATATAGGTCCAGCAATTTTAAGACATATGTACTCCGAGTTGCTACAATGTACCAGAAGCTGAGTCCAGACTTCTGGCTCGAGGAGTAGTGTTCCGGTGATTTAGGGAAGCGAAACCGAACAATAAATTCCTTAGTAGTGAAAGTTTTCTTTTTAATATGGCTGCAGACGAGCATGCAGTCCACCTGATGGTAAGTGGATACTGTCGTCCATAGACATCCGCGATACATGTCAACTCCAATCAGTACAGAATGACAAACGTCCGCTCCCCTCCGGATGCACTGACCACCTTTGCAGATTAAGGAATGGATTGGGAGAAAGGGTTGGGAAAATGGAAAGGGATAGGGTGGGATGGGAATGGGCTCTAGCATATCTCACTCACTACTGAAACACGTACGTACATTGATGAAATACGATGAAGTAGGAAATACCGTACATTTCAAGATAGTCTTCTGTGAGAGAGGGGTAACGTGGCCAGTAGAGTGCGCCTAGCGGCTGTGGGAATGCAACGTGCGCTCTCCAACAATTTAGTTATTTTTGTATATATTTGTAGATTGAGATATATATGTAAATTATATAGGCCTTTGATGTCTGATCTGAACTAAATAATTAAATAAGTGACGTTATTGAACGTGGGTCACTAAACCCATAGCCACGGAGTAGTGTCGGCCGCTGGGTATGGCGTTGTTGCTCGTAAATCTTAATCCTAAATTCATAACTATCAATAAATATGCGAAAGATGATTTCTTTGTTACTTGGTAACAAAACAATAAATTATATTAGCAAATTTCGAGGATCTTGACGACTGCACTCTAAGTAATGCGGTTTCTTTGTTTTTAGAAGAGCGGACGAATCCAAGTTATTAAATAATTAAATAGAAAATAATAATTGTATTTATTTCCCCTTTCTTTTGATTTTTAATTATAATTTGATGCTGGAACTATTTATCTTTGCGAGCAAACGTAGATTTTCTGTAGTAAGAAGGCGTCAGGCGAGCACACCTGGTGGTAAGTGGATACTGTAGTCCATGGACACCCGCGGGGCATGCCAATCAGAAACGAGTCAGTTAAAGGATTACAATATTATAAAGGGGGAATGTGAGTTTTGTGTCTTTTTGTTCGTTTTTATGTAGGACGTAAATTCAAAAACTGCTGGACAGATTTTGAAAATACTTTTAGGAAGGTGAAAAAATGCAGAAAGACATAGACTATGTTCGGATTCCCCACAAAATCGAAATATATAATCAGAATTGTCAATCTGGAGAAAAAACAACAAACGAAAGCCAAGGCGGGTTGTTAAAGACAAAATAAATGATTAGGTACATTAATGGATACTAAGTCTGACATTTAAAGGGATTTCTGAAATATCAACGTAATTCATCCCATGTCTGCAAGGGACCAAGTGCATTAATATACAAAGCCTTTCCGGTTCCTGTTGCATAAACATGGCCGCAACTTCCGGTCTAGTCCACGCCGGAAATTGAACTTTGCCTTTCCTGTATCACCGTAGTTTCACTAGCATGAGTCTCTACAGAGTCGGATCTTTTTTTTCATAGGAATCTACGAACTGCAAAGAGCACGACATTAGAATTTTAAAGGAATCTACTTACTGCGAAAGGCACGAATTTCGAATTTCGGCTAAATTTCATTATATCTTGATAAGAGTGATCAGTGAATTCAAAACAACGATCAGTTTCGAAGAAAGAAGTTTGTGGATGAAGTGGCTGGGCGAATTTCTTAATGGATTGGAATTAAATAGCCTATATCACGGTTAAGTAGATGAGTCAAATCGGTTCCGTGAATTCAAAATAACAACGCTATAAGCTTTATAAAAATCTTTCAAAAATGACCAATATATAGACGATATATTTATTTTCTAAAATATACGTAAAATAATGAAATCCATGTTTTGTGACTGGCGATTGTCTTCGGCCTTTTTATTTATTATTGCAATTTGAGCAGACAACTTTTAACATATTTTTACATCTGATAATATCACTATGTAGTTGTATTTATCTATTTAAACGGGTCTTAACGCGAATGTTTACCTTATTTATTTTACTTGACGTGTCGGTTGGGTTACACCAACCATGGTCACGAGCTGGCGGAAGAGGCGAGTAGTCCTGGTCGAGCATTGCGAACAGTTTCATCAGTTATCCGCATCTGGTCTTCATAGTCCGAAAAGTTGCGGCATACAACACTCACAATATCTGAAGTGACGTCAGACGGAAAATCTGGAGATTCAATATATTAAATTTATTAATCACTGGATTCAAAGTCGAGGACAATTTGTATCCAATTTGTATTTGTTGAGACCCGTTTAAATAGATAAATATATGTTGAAAACGCGACAAAGTGACATAGATTAAATTGCGTTAAAGATGACATAGATTACACGGTTACTCCAGTAGCCTGCGGACAGTGAAACTGTGAATAACTTTATATAGTAGACTATATCTCAAATGGAATCGGGTAAGCCATCTAGCTAGGCGAGGTGATGGCAGGTGAAGTAGGATGATGATGAAGCATTCACTTCGCGAAGATCTTTTGTGAGAATGGAGTAATTCGACCAATCAGAGAATTGGTGTATCAGCATCCTGTCTTACAAATATATTAAGAGAAATAAAATAAGAGTTTCATTCAATTTTCACGCCAAGAAATATATTCCTATTACGGCAAATGTATCAATGCTGTCATAAATTATATGGAGCCTCCCATTTGTACATAAAACACATAAAACGGCCATTTTGGCGGCTGCCGACCAAATAAATGGCGCCAAAATTAATTTGTTGAGACGCACTTATTCCGTGTGCGCTAAATTATTGGGCCTTGGAGAGTTCTTTGTGGAATAAATATCTACCTACTCATATATGATTCAACAATACGAATAAATGGAACAATTAATGTAAAATTCACGTCAATGAAACTTTCGTACAACCTAAACGGACCTTTCAATCAATATTTCGCCAAAAACTCATTCAAACATCTGCCTGGAAATCTGGCTGCTTTCTTGTTGCAATAATAACTAAGTTATCCTACTGTTAGGACCACGAGGAGCACATATTTCTCGTGGTTCTGCTGCTGTAAATGGCCACGAAAGATATAAATTTTCCCCACCTGTAGATTCAAATTACAACGTTTCCAAAAAGTTCTATTCCGATTATTCGTTCAAAAAGATACGTAATTATGTGGTTGTAGGATGAGAAGAGTCAAGGATCGTGTGTGGTGGCGCGCCTTGGGAGACGCCTATATCCAGCAGTAGAGAGACATAGACTGATGGTAGGTATATTATAGTATTGTCGTTTATGTTATATTTTTACGATGGTACCTCCCAATGTATCTCTCTGATCAAAGGTTAGCTGGTAGAGAATGGCTTAAGGCATTAATCTTGCCTTTTGTATGCAAATGTGCAATCAACTTTGTTAAATAAATAAACCACACGTGTTACACGTCACGTGTTACACTAACTTCTGCACTGTCATTTTACCGTCAAAATTGTAATTGTGTACTACAATAGGATGAGGTCCCTACAGAATTAGATAATAAACCTCATTAAACGCAACAAAGCGTTTAACGTGTTAAATTAAACGGTAACATTTAGTTTGCCCTGGTTTAATGAACCAATAATTCTGAACACGTATCAAAATTCGCGCCTCAACGCTTTACTTGAGGGCTCTATACAAATACCGGAGCTAATGTACGTTTAAATAGAGCTGATACATCACACGTTTTTTCAAAAACGGGTGGTACAAATAAAACAACCTTTATTTTTAATAACTTAAGTATATAAGATTAAACTACAAAGAAAGCCATGACCAAATCGACGGAAGCGGGACATTGTCACCAGGAAACTTAAATCTAATCCACCTTCAAAATTGCTGCCATCGCCGTGAGGCGAATCACCACGAGTTCCACAGAAGTACAAATTTTAAAAAAAATGTCCATAGTTCGGCGATGAGGGAAAAACATCTTGAGGAAATCCTATCTCCAAATCCATTCCTATATCTGCAAAGGTAGGCAGCGCATCCGGGGGCGTGCCAAAGTTTGTCATTTTGGACTAATATTACTAATGTACTAAAGTGCAATACGACAAATGTTTGGGTGGTCTGCTTACCTTTTAGCATTTAGGAATAAATTTTAGAGAAATGGTCGGGAAAACGGAAATAGGAGGTAAGATGGAACGACGGGTTTCCTCATGTGCGTGCAGGAGAAAAATTCTATCAAGAATACGCTTGCCTAATACCTGTATATAAACTGTATGTACATCCTGGTATATGTCAGAGCTTAGAGATGTACTGTTGTAGTAAATCTGTATTACTTTGTTTTCCCAAATATAATAAAAATTAACAACCGTTATCATCATGTGATCGCTGTTCTCATGGAGTTTTTATCAACAGTTGCAGCAGGTGAGAATCGTACTACCATACGAGAATCGTATACAATATTCTCGCTCGAACCGTTCGAGATACTCTCCTTGTGCAAACGAGCCGTTAATCTTTATCCTGCTCCTGTTTTGAGTCCTAGTTATCAAATTTTTTTAAATTTTTATTTTCATGTCGACTTTTTTGTATATTTATATACAAAGTAGACTAAAAAGTCGACATGTAAATACATAAATAGTAAAATATTGAATCGTAAATTACAAATGAAAACAAACTAATTTATATAACTTATTAAACACCCGCGTTCCATCAATATATCAATTTGGTTATTCGTACACATTTTATTTTGTAATAGGGTCTAAATGCTTAAAATGAAAGGCTTTTGTTACCGTTGAATACGTCCGTGGACATTGTTTGTGTAGTGTGTCGCAGCCTTTTCGAATGTGAACAACGTGAAGGGTAATTGATAAAACTGCTCGTAGCTCCCATCCTGGACTTTCCGCCTCTCCAGTAAACTCGTGACCACGGCTGGTGGATGTTACGGTGGCGGAACCCCGACTACAAGTAAAAGGTAAAGAAAATCCTTTAATTTAAAGCATTTAGACTCGTTTTACAATATAAAAAATAATTTATAATTCTCGTCTATAACGATTATATAACCGTTTAACCGTTGCTATAATAGTCCAAAACGACTCTTGTTTGTATAAGGATTACGTGGATTAGATAACTTATATTAATAATTAAAGCTTCATTTTATCATTGATGTATAATACTTATGTAAGACACATTGATCGTTAGGATGCTTCAAAAAATAAAAGTATTCTTTTTTATCGGGTCACAGTTCTATATTTTTTCGATAGTCAAAAAATATACACGTAAAATTCCTAACGTTTGATTTAATTCCTAACTTTCTGACATTTAATTCCTAATTTCTTATATTTTTTGTAATAAAACCCTTCATTTTCATAGCTGGTAGTGACCCCGAAAACCTCATTAATAACCTGGAAAAAATACTATGTAAGATTTTAAACGTATGAAAGGGTGCCCCATAAAAAAAGAAAGATCTTTATATTCGAACATTTTGAAGCAGCCTATAAAGTAGATAAAAATGAAGATCGTAAAGTAGATAAAAATCGTACTTAATTATAATACATATAATTGATTTGTTGCATTTTAATCATAATGTAAAATCGTAATTGCATGCATAATTGATGTGTTTCGGCAAATAATTTGTTATCTATAATACTTAGATTATTTATATATAATACATACGAGAACATATAGTAAAATAGTTAAGTTTGTTCATTAAGTTAATTTTAAAAAAAATATTAAGAGCTCTTTTAGGAGTACGGAATTCAAAAGAGTAGTTTTAAGATTTTTTGTTTGTATGTTTTTCAGTATCACGTAAAAGCTAATGAACGAATTTTGATCAGGTTTTCACTATTGTATATGTGTCGGAAAAGAAAACTGGTGTGTTGTGTGACCTTCATAATGTGACATAAGAAAATTGAGTTTAGAAAGTCCTGAATGGATTGTAACGAGGTTTTCACTATCGCGTAGCTCAGCATATAGTTTAATAACAACGGCAATATCTTATCCTTAAATGCGTAATATCAAGATTAGATTAAAAAAGTTCTTAAATTTTTTATTGTCTCTGTGAATTATAAGCAGTGATTTAGGATTTTCGCTGTTTTTTTTTTTAATTTTTCTGACAAATCAAGGAAAATCCTCATGGACACCTGGGAATGGGGGCCCCAGGTAGTGCCGGACTCTTACCGGCTTAAAACCTTGATTTGCCATTTCGAGTCACCTCTAACATTAATCAGTCTGTGTCTTCTTAATTAGTTTGTATTCAGTCTTCTCAATTTTCTACGAATTTGTGTTTATTTATGTGCATTCCGTCTTCATTTCCTTGTATTAATTTCTGGTATTTAATCAGCAATAATACTGATAGTAAGCGTTATTCTTATACATTACATCTATTCTAAAACTTATTCTACATTTTCTATATTGTATATTGCACTTTTATATATTACATATTAAAATTATTCCACATATTATTCTGACATGCGTCATTATCGCCCCATTTGTATATTTCTGTATACTTGCATATACTGTCAAAATTATATCTATTTCTTGTTTCTTGTTTTATTTATTCGTTATATTTATTTCTGTACATTTACGTATACTATCAGAGTTTATATCTATATCTTGTTTCTTATTATATTTATTTATCTTACATATATTGTCAAAATTATTTCTATCTCTTATTTCTTATTATTTTAGAAATATGCGTCATATTATTTTTTACTTTATGTCGCTCCTCTTTCATTTCGTTCCTTTCTATTTCTATCTACTCCCTGTCCATTTCTTTTCTTGCTTTCTGTTTGGATTCTTCCAATGTAAGACATCCCCGGCCACCCCCAAAAACTTTTCGATCCGTGCGGCACTACAGCAATTGCGACTTCTGTTTTTGGTCTCTTCACTTATCCGCTAGTTTTAGGGCCGCTGCGGCACTGTGAAATCATCAGTGATGTTATCTGTTTGTAGTCTTGTTCCTTTTCAGCTGTAATTGAGTCCAGTTTCATAAGAAATAAGCAACCTTACTCCCGTCCATAGGAGCTGAAGATCGTGTGTGGGTAACCTTTACCATGTCTAATATAATAGAAACGGTATAAATAGTTACGGTTCTGTGAAGAGGAATGAACAATTAAATCATCAGTCAGGGTGTATAGAAATGTTTTTTTTATAGAAAGGTATAAGTAGGCGAACGAGCAAGCGCCCACGGGATGATAAGTGATTTTTTTTATATAAAAAAGGCGATAGACTAGCATACAGTCCACTTGATGGTAAGTGGATACTGTATATCAGTCCAAATCAATCCAAATGACAAACGTTGGCACGCTCCCGGATGCGCTATCTACCTTTGCAGATTAAGGCGTGGATTAGCAAAATTGGGAGGGATAGAATGGGATGGGAATGGGCTCTGGCATATCTCACTCACTACCGAAACACGTACGTACATTGGGGAAATAAATACAATAAAGTAGGAAATGCAGTACAATTCAAGGTAGTCTTCTGTGAGAGAAGTGTAACGTGGCCAGTCGAGTGCGCCCAGAGGTTGTGGGAATGCACTCTCCCTCAAATGTTAATGGTAACCCCAAAGTGGTTTATATATCGTGGTTTAATGAAAAGACCTCTTGGGGCATTCCTTATTGTACAGGCGGTAGAACAGACAGAGAGACGCAACGTCTCTCCGAACGTCTGAACCGCCCGTGAAAGTGGGATCGTCGACAATTCGAACAGCACGTCGTTGGATGGAATCAAATGGGTCCAATAAATATTTAGATGCGCCAGCCTAGAGATGTGAGCAGTACTCCATATGGGGCTTAACCTGAGCTTTGTACTGTAATGAACATACAGTAGAACAAATATTGAAGCATATTGTTAAAGCACATTATTGAAGCATATATAGAAGTATACTGTAGGGAATTGGAAAAGATTCCACCCAAATTATGGACACCTAGTCACGAGACATTAAATATCTTTTGAAAGACTGAAACCCAATAGGTTATGTTTGATTACACATGATCTAGTATTTATGAAAGCAATGACTAGGAGGAACTACACTTGACATTATACCCCAAGCACTTCCCAGCACGCTATGAATAAACACGAAATAAAAAATAAGATAATGTCTAGACTGAAAGCAAATGTATCCGTGAGATCCATCTTTGCGCTTTGAATTTTTTTTACAGGTGCTTAATCCAAGCGAGCGAAAACGCGGGTAGAAGCTAGTCATATTATCTATAAGATTTCAGCTATAAGATAACAAATATGTGCCAAAAACATCACTTATGCAATTATAATTTTTATCAACTTTGCGATTAGACGAAAAATATATAAATTGATTCGTTTTCATTTGGCAATTATTGAATGCTTGACGACCACAATCACAATGGGGAGTATTTTAATGTACATCACTCTAATACTGAGTCTTCTCAGCATCAGCTTTGCACAAAACAGTGATGGTAAGTCAAAAACTGTATTTTATATCTCAGTTTTCATCTGTTCCACGAAATATAACACAATTGCAATTTATGAGTACTTTGACTATAATATTGTTCTTGGGATATTAATGGGGTTATTAATGGGGATATTAATAAAGCATATATAGGGTTTAAAGACTCCGCAATTCCATTTTCAGTTGACCTCTATACATTAATGTATTTGAAATTACTATTATACAATACCATGATTGAACGTAAAACTATTTCCATCAATGTAAAATTATCGAAGATTTAGTTACTTCCCTTGATCTTCATTGCTTATAATTCGGAACTCGGGCTCAGCTATATTCACAGCCTGACATTTGTATGTCAGACTTCTTATTACTATCGTCCCTGATATTTAAATTTATTTCCCGTTAGTCACACTGGTGTGAGAACCTGGAGTCATCATGGGTCTGTCGCCCAAATATCATATTTTTCGAAAAAAAAAACACTAAGCAAACTACACCATACCCATACCATTAGCCCCATCTCTCTCCACTGCTGGATATAGGCCTCTCCTAAGGTTCACGTGTGGTGACTAGCCTTGGGAGAGGCCTTACCACACCGCCAATCAGTAATGTCTTCTTGTGTAATGTCTTCTTCTTTCACTTTTGAATAACTTTAGTCTGTCACTTAAACCATAATATTTCTTGTATCTTAGTTGTCTGTAAAAACTCTGTTTCCACTGTTTTATTTTATTTATTTATTTAAACTTTAATGCACAAAGAAACATTGTACAAAAGCAGATTGTACAAAAGTAATGCCTAATCACATTCTCTGCCAGTCAACCTTTGGTTAAACAGAACTATGAAGGACGGTGCATCTGCCATCAATAAAAAATGACTTACCTTACTTACCTTACCTTAGACACATTTTTCATTAATAAAATTTATCCATTTACATTCCCAGGATCTTCAAGCAGCGAAGTAGTCTCCTGCTACTATAGTAGTTGGGCAAACTCACATAATAATTCTGGTCGTTTTGGTATCGCTGATTTGCCTATGGACTTGTGCACCCACTTTGTATACGCCTTCATTTTCCCCACGCCTACTGGAGAACTGAGTTTTCCTGTAGAAGAAACTATCGAAGGACGAAGCAGTGAGCATTTTTGTTATATTCGTTAATATTAGTGTTGTTGGAGCTTGATGTAAACTTGAGCCTCACGCCTTAATTGTGACTGAAGATGAGAATGAGAATACAATATTCACGAATAATACGATTACAGTATTTTTATAAATAATTCTCGACCTGTATCCATTAGAGAATCGCGCGTTTAACGAGTAGGTACGTCATTGATTTAAACATTGACAAGTTCATGAAGTAGATCATGCCTTTAATGAATAAGTGAAGTGATCCACCGGTTGCCTTAGAGAGAAATGAAGACATGAAATGTAATTTAAAAGGTGAAAATTCAAATATCAAAATTATTCCTATAAGAGGTAATTAAACCCCCAATAAAGTAAAATGTATTTGTGAATACGCAAATAACAGTAGATTTGGAACCTGCTCATTGAAATGATAGCTTTCATTTGGTGTAGAGGCTTTAACCCTGACACTCAAGTTAGGTAAAAACTGTGTATTAAGACTAAGTGCCTTCTCCATTTGAAATTGTTTATTCCATTCACGATTTCAAAATGTATAACCATATTTTACTTTACAGACGCCATAGACGATTTCATTTCACTTAAGGAGTATAACAGTAGTCTGAAACTCCTTGTTGCCATTGGCGGTTATAACGAAGGCTCCACTAACTTCTCTACAGTAAGTCTTGCTTATCTACCAACCATTCCGAAATTGTAAATTTAGAATCTTCCATTGCTTCTTTCTGCTTCATTCTGAACTCGTCTAGAAGTTTGAAAGTGTTTGTCAGAAGTCAGAAAATGATAAAGAGTAGTAATTCTTGCTTTAATTCCTGTCACATTCACAGTTTTTTTTTTATCATTACCTCCTTCAGTTATCAGCCACATACGGCTTTTTAGATTTTTAGATTTTTAGATTTTTAGATTTTTAGATCTTACTTAATTATGCCTAATTAAGTTTATTTTATAGAAAGATGATGGCAAACGAGCATACAGTCCACCTGGTGGTAAGTGGATACTGTCGCCCATAGACACCCGTGATACATGGCAACATTAGTCCAAAATGACACACTTTGGGAGGCCCCCGGATGCGCTGCCTACCTTTTGTTGATGAAAGAATGGATTTGGAGAAAGGGTTGGGGACGTGGGAAGGGATAGGATGAGAATGGGCTCTGGCATATCTCATTCACTATCGAAACACGTATATACATTGGGGAATATGTTAAAGTGGGAAATGCAGTACATTTCAAGGTATTCTGTGAGAGAGGGGTAACGAGGCCAGTCGAGTGCGCCCAGCGGCTGTTGGATTGCAGCGTGCACTCTCTCCCTCCAAGTATCATTGCAAACAAAATTGTCACTGAATCTGGAACTCCAAACTAAAATGATTAAATTAATTTAATTTTTTAAATTTTATTAACTACTAGCTGTGCCCGGCATGCGTTGCATTGCGTTAGATTTATTTAAGAAATCGGATGAATGGTTTAGGAACGCATAGAAGACGAACAAACAAACAAACATTATTTTTTATATATTAGAAGATACTCAGATTTTTCAGAAAATTCTTTTTTCATCTATATAGATACTATAAAATCCTCCAGGGTTTAAACCGAAAAAGTTCCTCAAATATAACTTTCTGTTTCACTTATTCTGTTCCATAACAACTGTCGCTATTTGTAGGTGGTCAACAACGACACACTGCGAGCCACATTTGTCAGCAATGTGGTGACTTACATCCAGACGAAAGGATTTGATGGTGTAGACCTGGACTGGTTATATCCAGCTCAAAGAGGTGGTATTGAGTCTGATAAGGTTTGTTATCTAACTTTTTATTTTATTTGGTAAATTAAAAAAAAAAACATATTGCTGTGATATATGCATTAGTATAATAACAGATTTTATAGATAATGATATATGATATTTCATGTCAGTCATAAAATGGAAATACTATTAAACTACAATTATTCTTATAATCAGATCATATTTTCAGGAGCAATTCGTGGTCCTCCTTAAAGAACTGAAAGAAGCTTTCGAACCTAATGGGTACATCCTAACTGCATCCGTCGCTGTCACAGAGTTACACATCGCCGTGTCCTACAACGTCACGGGTATGAACGAGTAAGTACATTAAAAATGAAATTAAAATAATATCCTAGATAAAAATCTTAACACTTGGGATTCTGGTATTCGTAAAATGGATACTATGAAAATAAGCGATTTCATTAAGTTTTTCTATCAAGGAAATACGAAGTCATATAACAATGAAAAATAGGAAACCGATAATGTTTAAAGGCTTTCTTTTTGTTAAGCAACGTGTGTTTTAAAGTTACGAGTGAATAGTCCAATTTCACAAAATTTATGAGAATCTTTTTTATAGATATTTGGACTATATTAACTTGATGACATACGCGTACCACGGCATTTGGGACACAACTACCGGTGTGGCCGCGCCATTATACGCTCAGCTTACTGATGATGAGAGTATTAACCTCAATGTGGTAAATATACTTTTAATAATATTTCATTTCAAATTATAACAGTGTTGTTTCACAACCGTTTTTTTCTTGCTCGTTTTATTACATACCCAGTTATTGTGTAAACTGGTTATTGTGTAACAAAATGCATTGTGTTATATTAATAATCCGATTGGAAATCCGAAGATAGTGAATTAATAGAAATCGATAAGGATGTGATTGAAAAAGATACATCCATATCTTTGTTGCTCTTTAATCCGAATGATTCGAAGATAAGTGTTTTAAAAGATTACATAATTATTAAATAATAATAATCATTTGTTATACTTTATTACTAATGTGAAGATTATGTCAATTTACAAAGTGATAAAAAAAATTACCATTGACTAATAAAGCCATAATAAAGTCAGAGCTAACTACAAAGCACAGTCAGGTGCTAACTTCATGTCGGATGTAGATTAGATTGCTGTGAATGGCATCGGCCATTTACCACCGGATTGAATAAGCACCGTGTATTCTACGAATTTATATCATCGAGAGTTAGTTGTAAATATTTTTGTTTTAGTTTCACTTCTACAAATTCTTAATGTTTATTTGCCGCTATTCGAAACTGCTGTCCTTACTAGGATAACCCGACCAATTGGGATTTTTAAAACGTTTCATCCCTTTCTACCCAAAATTCGTCACAACGAAACTAATATATTTCAAAATATTCGCCGTTAAATTTTAAACAATTTTCCGTTTCGTTGAACCATTTTTCATAGCAAAAAGCCCACTGCAAGAAGCGCACTGAGGGCAAGTTAGCGACTTATTTTAAGTTACTTAAAATCCATCACTGCCTCTTTTGGCGCCGTAAATCTCATAAAATCTTTGATATTACGGATAAAAAAGAAGTCACATGGTGCGAGGTCTAACCCGTGAGCAGGATGGGTTTCAGAACATAATAACGCCTTTGTTTCATCCGCGGTGTGAGTAACCGTATTGTGTAAGAGGAATCGACTTCTCGGTTTTGTATTGCGAGCTTTTTCTAGGACACTGGGAAGACAAAATGGTCATATACCACTCGACATTAAATGCCATTGTTCTTATAGTTCTTATATGTACACACATGGCTCGTTTGAGAGAAATTACACTAGATCACGGTATTGTCAGGATTGTCGCAATTTTATTAGTCTGCTGTCACCTTCGGACACCATTCACAGAATTGCTGCATTTTTCTGAACGTAACAATAAATCCACGTTTCGTGTACTGCCTGTTACGATATCATAAACAGTATTTGAACACCCAAGGTTAAACTTCTGCAACATTTCCTTGCACCAATCAACATGAGCTCGTTTCTAGTTAGATTCATGAGGAATTCAGCGGCAAATAGATTTCTTACTTTTAAAATTTGGTTCAAAAACTTTTGGATTTGGCTCATTACGATCTCCAAAATTTCATCATATACGACTCGCCGGTTTTCTTCAATGAGTCGCTGATAGCAACCATATTTTTCTCAGTGAACTCACTTGTAGGACAACTTTCATGAATCTCATCATTAAGAGAAAAGCGATCAGGACTATACCATCGCCTCAAAGTGCTCAAATGTGGTGCTTTATGTCCAAAAGCATTTTGAAGTCGAGAATTACACTCTTGCTGAGAAAGCAAACTTTTGACAGCGTAAAAAACCGCATCGGCCCATTATATAAGGAGATATATTTACAGAACCACTCGGTAAACGCCTGGATAGAGAACGGCGCAACTCCCTCGAAGCTGGTGTTGGGTTTGTCTGCTTATGGACGCACCTTCACCTTGACTGATGCGAACAATGCTTCGACTGGTGCTCCTTGCAGTGGTGCTGGTGACGCCGGTCCTTACACAACTGAAGCTGGAATTTACTCGTATTTAGAAGTAAGTATTCGTAGAAACTAAATAATAAAATAAGGACAATTCTTACAAGATAAACAAAGAACTGTTTTCGCCTATAGATTTCTTTTTCACCGCAAAGATCGACAAAACATTCAAGAACTCCAGGAACAAAGAAACTGCAACACGTTTATCATTATGTCTGAAAGTAACATTAGAGGTAGAACATGTAGCTAATTGAAGATGCTGTAATTAATTCTAACTAACCTCTAAATATCATAGTCGACAAGTCGCGGTCTCGATGCGGCGACTCGCGATCAAGCTACGCCGTGTGTCTAACGTCTTAGACTACAATACATTTTTCGTCTTAGATTTGTGAAGATCAACAAGCTAACCCTGATGATTGGACCATCACCGAGGTGACTGGCAACTACGTGTATGCAAACAAAGGCACCTTCTGGGTCGGATATGACAACGAAAACACTATTTATGCGAAGGTAAGATATTTCAAGACATAGATAGCATCTATTTTATAGAAAGAAGATGGCAAACGGGCAGAGTCCTAGTGATAAAAGAACAATGTCCACGGATCCGCCGATGTCCACGGGCGACATTATCCTCTTATCACCAGGTCGAGGTATGTCAATTGCCATTCTGCATTTCGCCAACATTTATTATTCTGTATTCAGAATGACAAACGTTGGCATGCACTCTAATGAGCTGCCTTCTTTTGGAGATTTCCTTTATACTTCTATTTAAGTAACTTTTATGCTTTGGCACACGTCAGTTCCATCGTACCCTAAACATACATACAATAACATACAATAATAATATAAATGGGTACGAATATATCAGCCCTGGAGAGAGGGTTGGTAAAAGGGAAATTACAATACGCGGTAATTACACAATGTAACCGATTCATTCGTTCATGATTCTGAGTTAATTGACATCAAATAAATAATTGAATAATATTTTTTTATTTGAGCAGTAAAAAATAAAACTAAATGGGCAGCAAATCGATGCCGCGGTGGTAGAAAATTTAAAGGTGGGTTAGATTAAATTATTTACTTCAGTTATTAAAAAATAAGTTGTGTTGATTTGCTGCTCATTTAGTACATATTTTGTTACTGGTCGTTTTAATAAAATTCTTCTTACAATGGGATAGGATAGGATGGAATTGAAATGGGTTCTGGTATATTTTACTTACTACCGAAATACGTACGTACATTCTGGTAATAGGATAAAGTGAGAAATTCCGTAATACTAGGATAGATAATTTTCTGTGAGATCCGTGTAACTTGGCCAGTCGTGTGTGCCCAGCGGCCGTGGGATTGCAGCGTGCACGACGCTCAAACAAACGATCTATGAAATTTTCACAAACATACGCAGTACTCGTACTGAATGATTTCCTGGTGTGTGATAGTCATGTCCTTACGGATCAAAAATATATAGCAAAATTAATAAGTAATATTTGCCGTTAGGACCGAATTTGAATTTAGGTTTTCATTAGGATTTTAGTCGCAAGAAGTTCTGCAAAGGACAATACTCGAAAGAATATTGTTACACTATTTACTCTCAGGCGATGGTCTGGCCGTGTGTCATCTTCTTTCTGTCTCTTAATATTACTGTATTTTCAGGCTAACTTCGCGAAAGACCTAGGCCTCGCTGGTATCATGTACTGGGCGGTAAGTTTTGATGACTTCAATGGCACCTGCGGCACGAATAATGCCCTCATCAGACAGGGAATCGCTGGCTACAACGCTTCATAAAATTATTATACCCACATTTAGTAAAATAAAACTAAACTTATGAAAATTTTGAAATTATTTCTATGATACCCCGTAATTACACCGTGTAACATTTTCCCGACGCATGTAACTATAGAATCCGTTCATTATTCTGAGTTAATCGACATAAAATATTATGTAGTTTTGGCTGTCTGGTGTCATAGCACCACGCCATCTCTCCCGTGGCTGTCGTAAAAGGCGACTAAAGGATAACAAAGCCGCTACCACAAGCTCCGAGGAACTACGCAAAATGAACGTAGCAGCAATTTAACGATATGATACGTCCTACGTGCCCTAACTTGGATCCAGAAAAGATAATAACGTTTCTCGCTACGTTATGACATGAGGTTCTTCAAGAAAGTTATGAATAGGATTTTATAAGGCCGGCAGCGGACCCATATACCCCCTGGTGTTGCAGGTATCCATGGGCGGCGGCAGCCCCTTACTATCACGTGGACCGCATGCCCCTCTACCACCATCACCATGAGACTAGAGAACTTAAAATTTAATATATATTTTTATCTAAATAATGACGTTCTATTTAAAGAATCTAGAGCCCGTCCATTTTCATATGGATTTAATATTTTCTAAGAACACGTTTAACGGTGAAATGGAAAAGTCTAGTTTAGTGAGGAGAGCGGAGTTTCTACTCTCTTACTTGTACTAACTTTACTTTATAAAGCATTTCGAAATACCTCTACTTTTACATAACATTCATATTGGCCCGACTCTATCGGATAAGTAATAAAGTAGTTTCAAATCCAAGTTCCTGGGTTCGATTCTCAATAAACATGTTTAATAATAAATAAATTTTGGGCAATTCCTGATTGTCTTTTTGACCCACTTAATCTTAGTTGCGTGTGTCTCATTGTGTGTCCTGCGTCATTCAGTTTATTGCATTGAGTTAGTTTAGTTTAGTGCATGCATAACATTTCAAAGGCTATATAATAAGTCTAGGAGAGACTCCGGTGTCAGACCAGGGACGCGCCGCTGAAGATGGAGCTGCGGCATCTGGAGTCCTAATATAGGTCCAGCAATTTTAAGACATACGTACTCCGAGTTGCTACAATGTACCAGAAGCTGAGTCCAGACTTCTGGCTCGAGGAGTAGTGTTCCGGTGATTTAGGGAAGCGAAACCGAACAATAAATTCCTTAGTAGTGAAAGTTTTCTTTTTAATATGGCTGCAGACGAGCATGCAGTCCACCTGATGGTAAGTGGATACTGTCGTCCATAGACATCCGCGATACATGTCAACTCCAATCAGTACAGAATGACAAACGTCCGCTCCCCTCCGGATGCACTGACCACCTTTGCAGATTAAGGAATGGATTGGGAGAAAGGGTTGGGAAAATGGAAAGGGATAGGGTGGGATGGGAATGGGCTCTAGCATATCTCACTCACTACTGAAACACGTACGTACATTGATGAAATACGATGAAGTAGGAAATACCGTACATTTCAAGATAGTCTTCTGTGAGAGAGGGCTAACGTGGCCAGTATAGTGCGCCTAGCGGCTGTGGGAATGCAACGTGCGCTCTCCAACAATTTAGTTATTTTTGTATATATTTGTAGATTGAGATATATATGTAAATTATATAGGCCTTTGATGTCTGATCTGAACTAAATAATTAAATAAGTGACGTTATTGAACGTGGGTCACTAAACCCATAGCCACGGAGTAGTGTCGGCCGCTGGGTATGGCGTTGTCGCTCGTAAATCCTAATCCTAAATTCATAACTATCAATAAATATGCGAAATATGATTTCTTTGTTACTTGGTAACAAAACAATAAATTACCTATATTAGCAAATTTCGAGGATCTTGACGTCTGCACTCTAAGTAATGCGGTTTCTTTGTTTTTAGAAGAGCGGACGAATCCAAGTTATTAAATAATTAAATAGAAAATAATAATTGTATTTATTTCCCCTTTCTTTTGATTTTTAATTATAATTTGATGCTGGAACTTATCTTTGCGAGCAAACGTAGATTTTCTGTAGTAAGAAGGCGTCAGGCGAGCACACCTGGTGGTAAGTGGATACTGTAGTCCATGGACACCCGCGGGGCATGCCAATCAGAAACGAGTCAGTTAAAGGATTACAATATTATAAAGGGGGAATGTGAGTTTTGTGTCTTTTTGTTCGTTTTTATGTAGGACGTAAATTCAAAAACTGCTGGACAGATTTTGAAAATACTTTTAGGAAGGTGAAAAAATGCAGAAAGACATAGACTATGTTCGGATTCCCCACAAAATCGAAATATATAATCAGAATTGTCAATCTGGAGAAAAAATAACAAACGAAAGCCAAGGCGGGTTGTTAAAGACAAAATAAATGATTAGGTACATTAATGGATACTAAGTCTGACATTTAAAGGGATTTCTGAAATATCAACGTAATTCATCCCATGTCTGCAAGGGACCAAGTGCATTAATATACAAAGCCTTTCCGGTTCCTGTTGCATAAACATGGCCGCAACTTCCGGTCTAGTCCACGCCGGAAATTGAACTTTGCCTTTCCTGTATCACCGTAGTTTCACTAGCATGAGTCTCTACAGAGTCGGATCTTTTTTTTCATAGGAATCTACGAACTGCAAAGAGCACGACATTAGAATTTTAAAGGAATCTACTTACTGCGAAAGGCACGAATTTCGAATTTCGGCTAAATTTCATTATATCTTGATAAGAGTGATCAGTGAATTCAAAACAACGATCAGTTTCGAAGAAAGAAGTTTGTGGATGAAGTGGCTGGGCGAATTTCTTAATGGATTGGAATTAAATAGCCTATATCACGGTTAAGTAGATGAGTCAAATCGGTTCCGTGAATTCAAAATAACGACGCTATAAGCTTTATAAAAATCTTTCAAAAATGACCAATATATAGACGATATATTTATTTTCTAAAATATACGTAAAATAATGAAATCCATATTTGTGACTGGCGATTGTCTTCGGCCTTTTTATTTATTATTGCAATTTGAGCAGACAACTTTTAACATATCTGATTTATCTAACATCTGATTAACATTTTAACATCTGATAATATCACTATGTAGTTGTATTTATCTATTTAAACGGGTCTTAACGCGAATGTTTACCTTATTTATTTTACTTGACGTGTCGGTTGGGTTACACCAACCATGGTCACGAGCTGGCGGAAGAGGCGAGTAGTCCTGGTCGAGCATTGCGAACAGTTTCATCAACTATCCGCATCTGGTCTTCATAGTCCGAAAAGTTGCGGCATACAACACTCACAATATCTGAAGTGACGTCAGACGGAAAATCTGGAGATTCAATATATTAAATTTATTAATCACTGGATTCAAAGTCGAGGACAATTTGTATCCAATTTGTATTTGTTGAGACCCGTTTAAATAGATAAATATATGTTGAAAACGCGACAAAGTGACATAGATTAAATTGCGTTAAAGATGACATAGATTACACGGTTACTCCAGTAGCCTGCGGACAGTGAAACTGTGAATAACTTTATATAGTAGACTATATCTCAAATGGAATCGGGTAAGCCATCTAGCTAGGCGAGGTGATGGCAGGTGAAGTAGGATGATGATGAAGCATTCACTTCGCGAAGATCTTTTGTGAGAATGGAGTAATTCGATCAATCAGAGAATTGGTGTATCAGCATCCTGTCTCACAAATATATTAAGCGAAACAAAATAAGTGTCTCATTCAATTTTCACGCCAAGAAATATATTCCTATTACGGCAAATGTATCAATGCTGTCATAAATTATATGGAGCCTCCCATTTGTACATAAAACACATAAAACGGCCATTTTGGCGGCTGCCGACCAAATAAATGGCGCCAAAATTAATTTGTTGAGACGCACTTATTCCGTGTGCGCTAAATTATTGGGCCTTGGAGAGTTCTTTGTGGAATAAATATCTACCTACTCATATATGATTCAACAATACGAATAAATGGAACAATTAATGTAAAATTCACGTCAATGGAACTTTCGTACAACCTAAACGGACTTTTCAGTCAATATTTCGCCAAAAACTCGTTCAAACATCTGCCTGGAAATCTGGCTGCTTTCTTGTTGTCCTAATAACTAAGTTATCCTACTGTTAGGACCACGAGGAGCACATACTTCTCGTGGTTCTGCTGCTGTAAATGGCCACGAAAGATATAATTTTTTCCCAACTATAGATTCAAATTACAACGTTTCTTAAAATTTCTATTCCGATTATTCGTTCAAAAAGATACGTAATTATGTGGTTGTAGGATGAGAAGAGTCAAGGATCGTGTGTGGTGGCGAGCCTTGGGAGACGCCTATATCCAGCAGTAGAGAGATATAGGCTGATGGTAGGTATATTATACACTGGATTGCAAAAATTCCGGGTCGCTAATAAAAACCGTGATATCTCCATAAATTATATACCTAGATCGCTCGAATAAATAATATGTAGTAAGGAGGTTACTAATGCTTGTTCTAAATCTCTAAAGAGGTTTCATTTGTACAAGTTACAGATTAAAAAAAAAATATTCTGCATTTTGAAAAATTTCAAAATTTAAAATTAGGAAAAGAACATTTTTTCTGCTTTTGTTTCAAACGGAGCTGTCATTATAAATGGTTCCTTGGATTGATCAGAGTATTCAATGCAATATCATGTCGTTATCACCTGAAGAATGTACACGGATTATTACCATGGTACAAGAAGGAAGAAGTCAGCGTAGCACTGCTAGAACAGTAAGAGTATCTTTATCAACGGTCCAAAGAGTACCCAGCGATTTCAAGAGACCGGCATGAACATCAGGAGACCAGGAAATGGCAGGCCAAGGTGCACAACTACCCGAGAAGACCGATTCATCGTGAGCACTATGTTAAGAAATCGACATCTCACGGCTGTTCAGGTCCGAAACAGTCTTCAAGAAATTCACCACAACAATGTGAGCTCTAATACGATTCTGCGACGTCTTCGTGATGCTGATATAAAGCCTTATAGACCAGCAAACGGCCCCAAACTGCTTAGAGAACATCGAGTTGCCAGGTTACGGTTTGCTCGAGAACACATCCGATGGACAGATGAAGATTGGTCCAAGGTTATGTTTTCCGATGAGTCCAGATTTTGTTTATTTACGCACGACGGGAGACGAAGAGTATTTAGACGGCCAGGAGAACGGTATCATCAAGCGTGTTTTGAAGAAAAGGTGCCATTCGGTGGAGGATCAATAATGGTTTGGGCTGGGATATCTTCAGAGGATCGCACGGAGTTAGTGATCATAGAAAATTGTTCTCTGACTGCTGTCAGATACGTAGGAGAGATTTTAAATGAGCATGCTGGTCCATTCTTAGTGAATATGGGTGCAATTTCCATTCTTATGCACGATAATGCACGACCACATACTGCTTATTTGGTCAATATGTATATTCAAGACGTCGGTATTACCTGCATGGAGTGGCCAGCTCGCAGCCCAGACTTAAATCCTATAGAATATGCATGGGACGAGCTCGGGAGATGCGTGAGACAACGCTCTCCTGCTCCCGTTACCTTACACGAGTTAAAGAATGCGCTAGTGGAAGAATGGGCAAACATAGACCAAAATCGTATTAAAAATTTGGTTTACAGCATGCCACATCGTCTTATTGAAGTGATACGGGCTCGTGGAGGAAATACAAAATATTAAATTGACAAAAAAACTTTTATTTTTTAAGATTTACTGCGAAGTGTATTTTTGTTGTCATAAGTTAGAAGGGAAATTTTCTTATTTTTTAGTATTTAATTAAAGTTATATAGTGTACAGAACGTGTTACACATTTTTTTATATATATTAATCAGTCATCTACAATATACTATAGTTTCGCAAATTAGTCTTATGTATTTAAGAAACTATCACGCCATTTATTAGCGACCCGGAATTTTTGCAATCCAGTTTAGTATTGTCGTTTATGTTATATATTTATGATACTTCTTATCGTACCTCCCAAAGTATCTCTCTGATCAAAGGTTAGCTGGTAGAGAATGCCTTAAGGTATTAATCTTGCCTTTTGTATGCATATGTGCAATCAACTTTGTTAAATAAATAAACCACACGTGTTACACTAACTTCTGCACTGTCATTTTACCGTCATAATTGTAATTGTGTACTACAATAGGATGAGGTCCCTACAGAATTAGATAATAAACCTCATTAAACGCAACAAAGCGTTTAACGTGTTAAATTAAACGGTAACATTTAGTTTGCCCTAGTTTAATGAACCAATAATTCTGAACACGTATCAAAATTCGCGCCTCAATGCTTTACTTGAGGGCTCTATACAAATACCGGAGCTAATGTACGTTTAAATAGAGCTGATACATCACAAGTTTTTATAAAAACGGATGGTACAAATAAAACAACCTATATTTTTAATAACTTAAGTATATAAGATTAAACTACAAAGAAAGCCATGACCAAGTCGACGGCAGCGGGACACCTTTTTTTTATTGTCACCAGAAAACTTAAATCTAATCCACCTTCAAAATTGCTACCATCACCGTGAAGCGCGTCACCACGAGTTCTACAGAAATAGGAATTAAAAAAAATGTCATTAGCTCGGCGACGAGGGAAAACATCGTGAGGAAATCCGCGTGCTCTAAAAAAATCTGTATCATGTGATCTACCAATCCACACTGGGCCCGCTTGGTGGATTAAGGCCCGAAATCGCCAATGAGTTACTAGGGGAAGCCTGGACTCCTGCAGTGGGTCGTTATAGGCTGATACAAGTACAAGATACAATTGTTCGAAATAAGCACTATTTGTTTAAAACTTTGCGTGTAAAATGGTACAACTAACTCATCCCAAAGAATGAAATCACGTAGTTTCAAAACATGCATGTGTAAAAAAATACTTCTTATTGTTTTTCACATAAAAAATATACTATAGAATATTGTGCTTTTGGATATGTTTAATGTAGAATTTCAGCCTGTTCTCAACTTTAAGTAGAGCTTATTAAAAATAATAGTCAAGCAATGAAAGTAATGAGCATAGAATATTTTATTCGTAAATGCACGGGCAGTAACATTTTTAACGAGTAAGTTGTCTCTACATATAAAGTAATATTAATATACAGATGATAAATTTCAGTAAATATTATTTACAATATAGAGAATAATTTCAAAATATTGCGATAAGATAAATAAAACAACGACAGATGAATCCCATGACAGGTATTTTTCGTGAAAACGTTGAGTTCTGCTTCCTAGAATTTTTCAAATCTTTAAAGCGCTCTCCTGAAAAGTAGCATTTTCCGAGATGTATCGGTTTTCACAGGACACACAGTTACGACATATGAACGTATGAACGACGTATGAACATGGTCAGTTGGGCGCGTCCGACTGACCAAGTTAGCCCTCTCTCACAGAAGACTAATTTACAGAAGAAGACAGAAGACAGAAGACTCTTTTCATTTCTCATCCATATTCTATATCATTTTCAATGTACTTACATATGTGTTTCGGAGTTGAGTGAGATATACCAGAGCCTATTTTTATCCATCTCCATCCTATCCCCACCTTTCCCATCGAATAGAGAGTGTAAGGGAATAAAAGAAACTCCTTCTTCCACTATGATTTAGACTTCATCGTACCCCATGCCTCTAAGAAGGATTGGGAGGTGTTTTCTTGAATACATTTTCTAAATATCCAAAGGTGGAAGCGCACTCGGGGCGTGCCAATATTTGTCATTATGGACTGATGTTGGCTTGTAACGCGAATGTCCACTGATGACAGTATAGTACACTCACTATCAGGTGGACGTGTTGGACTCCCCATCGCTGCGCCACCACCATCGATCGCGATCAGACACGACGGATTGTAATTTACATCAAACGTATATAATATTCATTAGACGAAATTAACAGTAGGTACTTACACCAATTAGAAAATTAAAATTTGATAGTGCGAGCATACTGATCGAAGCGCCACTCAGAAATTATATTTGCCATTGACATATACTAATATTTTATTATGTAAATAAATGTTTATTATCTACATATTGAATAAAAAAACATTAATAACCAAAATAATTTCATTTTATTTCAGATAATTAACTTTGGTAACGCCTTAATATTTAGATACACGAAATCAAAACGTTGTGCTAATCTCAATATTCAGGCGTTTCCAACGTAAAGTTTGTTAAATGAAAAATTTTCGGTTATCATTGTCTTTTTTCATTTTTTTTTATTGATAAAAGGCGGCAGACGAGCATACAGTCCGCCTGATGGTAAGTGGATACTGTCGTCCATAGACATCCGCGATACATGCCAACATCATTCCAGAATGACAAATGTTGGCATGCTCCCGGATGCGCTGCCTAACTGTGCACATTAAGGAATGGATTGGGAAAATGAGGAGAGATAGGATGGGACGAGATTGGGTTTTGGCATATCTCACTCACTACCGAAACACGTACGTACATTTAGGAAATACGATAAAGTAGGAAATGCAGTAGGTACATTTAAAGGTAGTCTTCTGTGAGAGAGGGGTAAAGTGGCCAGTCAAGAGCGCTCAGCAGCTGTGGGAATGCAGCATGTACCTACTCTCCCCCTACAAAATCAATATGTACACATTGATATGTACAATATGTACATAGTAAACAATGTTCATACATTGATTTACCTAAGGAAATAGTCGCAAATTTCATTGGCACGTAAAAGGCTGGTGACCTTTTATCGTACTTTACACACCGCTCGGCTGACGCCATCGAGAGTAAAGGCGAGGCACTGGCTGTTGGCCTAGCTAGACATCGCTAAAGCTTTAGACCGGGTATGGCACACAGCGCTACTTTCCAAGCTACCATCTTTCGGCATACCTGAGGGATTATGCGAATGGGTTGTCAGTTTCCCGACTGGACGGAGCAGCAGAGTCGTTATAGATGTTATCTGCTCTGACAGTATGTCACCAGTCTTATATATTTTTTGTCATACCTTATGCCATGCCAAAATTAATGCACACAACCCTTTTAAGTGTCCGAGATTATATTTGGTAATTGTATGATGCTCTTTAAACATAAACATTTCCGTCAGGCTTTCAAATCATTAATCACCTGTTAAGTCCTTAATCAAAGAGAAAACTTGGTGAAACTCTTGGGAATTGTCTCATATCTCGAGTTTACAATTTGATAAGCCTCTTTGTGACGTCATCACAGTCTCGTTCCTTTCTGTCTGTTACAGTTTTAATGAATCTCCACAAACTCTATCTACGTTCGAACACAATACAATGAGTCAACGGTTAAGCAACTTATCATTTTTAATTTATTGTGAACAGAATTATTTATAAAGCGCGTGCTACGAGCAGGAAGAATTCCGGTCATTGATATGAGATCAGCTAAGACTGGACGGAAAAGAAGTAGCTGGCGAATTTGAACGTCATTTTGCTTGACTATTGTTTAATAGATTTATTGTTCAATAAATAGTGAAATTTATTGTTCACACTCGTGCGTGACGTGAGCTCGCAGTGCGACTACGATTCACGTCACTAATACATTCGTCTGTCGCATCGTGGGATTCTTTAGAGATAGCCTTCTGTTTATTCCCTGTATAGTGATTCAAGTGTTAGCAATTACGTTGGTTTGTTCGAAGCCTGAGACGCGGAATCATTAATTTATATGATAACGATGCACCGCGCGGTTGCTAATTAATTCACATTATTCGTAAAGTAATTCACTATTCAGTGAAGGTTGCAGGGGCACAGTTTACGAAATGAAAATAGTGAAGAAGAATTTTTGTAAGCACAGGTTATGTGAATGAAAATCTTGAAGTAATAATCAGAAGCTATGGCTTCACACTCCTGGGGTGAAAATGTTTATAAACGAAATAATTTTGATTTCCGAATCTAGGTAACGTTACTTATGCTTTCGTTAAAAATGTTATTTCTTAGGAGGGTAGATATATGTAGATGTAGTTAGTTTTTATAACTAACTAGCTATAGACTAGTATTCAAACAAAAATAGAAAATGTATTTTATAAATACCATAAGTCTTGAAACTGAGCTCTTAATACACTTACTTAAAGCCCGGTATCGCAATAATCGATACATGATTCATTGCCTTTGATTTTCCTCATTTGCCATTCGGTTCATTTGGCTCCACCAAACGGAACTAGTGACCATCCATTAGTGAGCGGTGATTGGTTCGCAGGAAATTGGAAAATCGTTCAGTGGCGTTGTAAGTATATTTAATATTTATAATTGTCTCAATACAGGCCTCGAAAATAATTGAGGATTAGCGATTCTGCCAGCTGAATGATTGATATCATTACGACCGTAGCTGCTTTCTGTTTTACATTTGCCTGTGGTATGAAGGTGTTGCGAAATAATTTTGTCAAAATAATTGAACCTATTAAGAGAACGAAAGTAAAAAATGATTACACATTCTAGAAGAACGCAATAAAAAAAAGTATTTTAAATCGTCTTAATCATTTGAAATATGCTTAATATAGGGCAGGGCCGTCTTTACCAGGGGGTGCAAGGGGTGCGGTGCACCCGGGCGCGGAGCGCCCGGGGGCGCCTGTCGAGCGCTGAATTTTTGGATATTTCATTGAACTTAACGCCATTGCACAGTTTTATATACTTGTTACTTACGACAAATATGTATGCGCAAGCAAAAAAAAAATAGTCATTAACAATAATATTTTTTTTACTTTTATTACGCTTTCGGCGCTTGTCATACCGCATTACTACACTACACAAATAACAATTTTATTTAATACAACACGCGCGCGGCAAAATCTCTAATCCAAAGACAGTGTATGTATGTACGTTTTACACGTTGCCGCCCGGTAGCAAAATGATCTCTAAGTCAATAGAGTGTAAGTTCATTTGAAATGGGCGCGCGGGCACTTATGGTATTTACTTATGGTGCAGGGTGTGCGGCGCACAGGGGCGCAGGGTGTTAGGGGGCGCCGAGCGCCGCTCGCGACGCCTCCAAAGAGTCTACTAGAGGGCGCCAGGGTATTGATTGCACCCGGGCGCTACATGGGCTAGAGCCGGCGCTGATATAGGGCCTCTCCCATTTGTCTCGACTTCGAACGATGGTTGGTCTTTGTAAATCACTGGGCTTCTGCGATAGCCTTCACGTCATCAGAACATTTTACCAGAGGTTGACCAACACTTCTTTCGCCTTTGCACTGTCTCGACACCAGGACCCTATGTGATAGAGTGCGATATATGTTATAGAACATATACGAACCACATGACCTGCACATTGTTACTTTAACTTTGCTATGTGTGTCTGTAATGTCTGTAATTCGTGTGCGTTTGCGCAATTGTTTCGTTGCGCACTTTTTTAATACATAGCCAAAACATTGAACCAGTATAAGCGAAGAGAGTCAGAACCAATACTATTCCTCTCTTTCGTATCTCTTTGAAATGTACCTAAAATTCGATAAGTGTAACACATGGGTTTCTTCATGATGTTGTCCTTCACCACAAAGCTAGACCACAAACACGACAACAAATAGATATACTTTATTGTATAACAAAACATATTGAAAAGAAACACAAATATACAAGTAGGTACCTACGTTATTCAAAGTATAATCGGCGACTTTATCGCTAAAGCGATTTCTTCCATGCAATCTTTAGGGGGTAAGAAGTTGACGTTGACGTTGTCGTTGATGAATAGAAGCAGATGGTGCAACAAAGAAATGTCTCTGTATAAATTCATATTTACTAAAACAAAAAACCTGTACAAATACAATGTGCGATCATTTAACAAGTATCAGGTAAACTAGAAACTCCAGCAATTTGCTAAAGAACACCTTTATGAAATGTCAGAGTGCACTTAAATCTATCCAATGGATCGGAAATCGTATCCATTAATGCTTGCGGGGGGAGGGGTTAGGAAATTGAAGCGCGGTAGATATCCAACACCCCTCGAATTGGACACAATTCATATTGAAATTTAGTCGATTTTAAAGTTACGTAACAAATTTCTTTAATGGATCAGTAGTCACTTTTAAAATTAGTGACTTAAGTGAATTTTATCTATCTAATCTAATCTATACTTTATCTAATGAATTGGACACTATTTCCTATTAATATTTACAAGGTATAAATAGACAACAAACGTAGAAGGATCAATGCGATCAATTTGCAGATCATAAACATTTAGATTTCTTAGAAATGCTATTTCAAACTTGAGGGACGTTAAAAGCGTATTTTATTGTTTATTTATTTAATAATGAATTGTACACACATTACATAAAATATGTATTTAAATAAAAAAAGGAAGAAAAATAAAATATGTACAGAAGGCAAGCTTATCTATCTCCTGCGGAAATTTGCTTCCAACAGATCTGGGAAGGTCAAGACAGAAAGGCGACGTTTTACTATTCTATACTCTAATTAGCGAGTCCAATGAAACTAATACTTTTAATGGACATCCGTTTTATTATTACCACAAAATATTAACTCCGCTAACACACACAACAAACACACAGTATGAAGGGCGTGTCTAACAGTTTCTTTGTCTGTCGCTCTATTTATTAAGCATAACCACACAACGGTTGTTGATGTCGCAGCTTGTGGGTTTGTTGTGGTCGCTCGAGGTCCACACAGATCCTATGCACTACTACACAGCGTATATATAGTACTTATTTAGTCAGATTTATTCTCGAAGATCGAAGTCAACATTGACATGAAATGTTACATATTTTCGTATGAAAAATTTAGTATCTTAAAACAAAATATTTTTTGCAAAAAGTTAATACTTATAGTTTTCATTTTGTTCGTTGTCTTAACAAATTTCAGCACGACGAACTAACTGTAGAACAACACGATCCTTCAGTTAGGGCCATGAATATTAATGGTAAAGTCACTTTTCACGAATGCAAAAAGTTTGTATTTGTTCAAACGATCTATTACGCTTTAAATTGAAAATTAATATTCCAACAGAACCAGTCCGACAAACTTTTATACACCACCAAAAACGAAACCAAAAGCAAGAATGGCTTATGAACTAATAAAAACAGTAACCTGAAACTGAATCGATTCCATTAAGGTCGAAAATCGATCGTAGCACCGTTTTAACGATACCATCAAAGTATAGACAAGGTATAGTATGAACACTTCACGTAACGTCCGAAATTCTATGTCCATATACCGTATATGATATACGCTTTACAAGCTTGGAGTTGTTCGATTATAAGGACCATTTACTTACACAGTCAGGCAATGATATGCATACAGGTGAGATTTACAATAGGTAGTATCATGCTGTACACGATATTATTTCCAGGAGCTTTATATGTAAAGAAGACAATATCAATAAAAATGACGAAATGATTTTAGAAAAAAAAAACTAGTTATATTTCTTGGAAAATTAAGTATTTTGGATGGAATGTATATTTCGACTCTAAATCACATAGCACACAAAAAAAATGTTTTGCAACAAGAAGCCTTAATAAAAAAACTCGTGGAAATTGCAAGTGTGGCAAGCATTATGTGCCTTAGTCATTAAATAAGTGTTATCTGTATAGATAGATGGACCGTAATTTAACAGAACAATAGTGTTAGCCATTTATTATAATTATGGTATAATAAATCGAAAATCTGTGATCCCTTCATATATATTTGCAAAGGTGTGTTTAAAGTACAAATTCGCACTAGCATCCATTATGGGTGGTTTTATTTAACTTAAACGCTCTTCCACACAACACTGGATCCTGGAGCTATATTGTCCCTTGCATTCTAAGAAATTTACAATATTTAACATTTAAAAATGTACACTGCAAATTGTATAATTTAATGCTTTGTAGATAACGTGTATTTTTCGTCAGGTTATGTTTATTTTGGCCGTAACTCTGACATGCCTCACTTTACGTGATATACACTGTGATACAATATTGAATTTCACGAGGAAGCGACGACACCGACATCCATTAGCGAACCTCTGTAGATATTTTCTAGTCGAATCTTCCAGAATATTCATGTTTACAACAATCTGATACTTTAGGGTCGGGACTGGACTAATTTATTTCTCTTTTTCCTCGATCTTTACTCATACTATTTTATAAAGTATAAACGGATGTTTGTTCGAAGCAATCCCAGAAACCACTTAAACGATTTTTAACAGCAGGTTAAAGCAATTTTCTAAATATTTCTAAATATTGGGTTGAAATGTACCGTTAATCTAAAACTTCAGTCCAATAAAGATATGATTGAAGCTTCATCTGTAGATAAAAGTGTAATCCCTTTTCCGAATTCATTTCGAGGTCTTCAAAGATAGGCAGCGTATCCGGGGGCGTGGCAACGTCTGTCATTCTTGACTGATATTGGCATGTATCGCGGATATAAAATGACCGACAGTATCTACAGTATCTACCGTATGATAAGGTGAACTTTGTTCGTTTGCTATTTTCTTTGTATAAAAAAATGAACCCAAGATGAAAAGACTCTTTCTTCGTTAATATTAGGGCCTTTATGTGAAATTGCCGTTTGTTCATAGTGGCCACTTTAAATTTAGTTATCTTGCGTTAGGCTTGGAATTACAAATTCAAATTAATTTAAAGTTTAAAACTATGGCATTCTTTTTCATAATCAGTTATTCATTTATTTACCCGTCTAACGAGTTTTTGCTTAGACATTGTTGTGTTTAAAATAGACATTAAAAATTTGCGGTATTTTCGAATATGAGTTCCGTCGTGGAAGCAACGCAGCACACGATACGCAATATCAACGATGTGTACGGACAAAATATCGCAAACGTTTTTGGTTTGGTCGCATTTTTGAGCCACTATCCTCTATTCTTAATTTTGCCATGTTATATAATACTGCCATGTTTGATGTTTGTAAGACTTGACATGTTGATACGTATCATTGGAATTATATATTTATTATGTTGTCAATGTTTGTTTGATACTGCCACAATAATAAAGGCTTAACAATTAAATATTGTGGCTGTACAAATTTTTATTAAAAAAACAATTTTGGTAGCTTAAAGATATTTTACAACTATTTCGGTTTTCATTCCTGCAATTCAATTCCATATGCAGTACACATAGATATGCATTTTATATTATAATATTCAAGGGATGCATGGCTGCAACGTTTTGATGTTGAGAGCAACATTGCAAACGTGGTTTCATGAATATAAAATTATTGGACAGGTCTTTTTGGGAGAGGGAGAGTGCACGCTACAATCCCACAGCCGCTGGGAGCATTCGACTGGCTACGTTAACCCTTTCTCACAGAAGTCTACCGTAAAATTATGTACATATTGCAAAAACATAGATATCTTATCATTTATCTCTTATGATTTTCCTATCACATTAACTTTGTACCTGTCTTATCTACTCACTTTCAATCTTTGTCATTATTTATTAACTTCTATGTACGTATCCACTTTTTGTCTATTCATATGAAATAAGAAATATTTGCCCAAAATCATGTATTTTAAGTACGATTTTTATTTACGATTAGACGAGAGTTATATAAATTGGTTTGCTATTATTTGTCAATTATTGCATAATTGACAATCATATTCACAGCGTTGAATATGATTGTTGACATGTATATATTTCTGATACTGTCTTAGCATCAGCTTCGCTCAAAGCCATTATGGTGAGTCAACTTCATTTTATGTTTCTATTTTCATCTGCTCCACAAACTATAATATACCTATATCAAATGATTTTGAATGCGATATTGATCTTGGTATTCCACAATTCCATTTTTATCTAAGCTCTACATATTAGAGTATTTGAAACCGTTTCAAGACCACTTTTTATTATATCAATACCTCTATCAACGAAAATTAGGAAACGCATGTCCAAGGTTTATTTAACATTTTCGAGGATTTATTCACATTCCTTGTCGTTCGTTCGCCGAATTCGCTGAAAAATCGGTATTAGGTGGAAACTCAGTGTGACTTTCGCGTTTTGTACATATTTTATATTCTAAATCGGGTCTGAACGTATATAATAAAGGTTACCTTTTATTCCTACTCGCCGTTTCGGCACGGGGTACACCAGCCGTGAACATGAGTTGAATTAAGAGGCGGGTAGTCCAGGATGGGAGCTGCGAGCAGTTTTAACAACTACCCACATCTGATCTTCACATTCGGAAAGGCTGCGACATTACACTAGCAATGTCCGCGGATGTATTCGACGGTAAATCGCAAGGTTTAAATTTGTTAATCACTGGATTGATGACAGTTTATATCCATTTTCATATATAGCTTTTTATTTCTATCTTTGTATTTCTTTTTCATCGCATAGATCGACAAAACATGCAAGAACTCTGGTACCAAATTTCAAACTACGAGTATAACAAGTTTATTATATGCCTGAAAGGACTTTTTGCTAAAGCTTTTTTTTATATATACTCTTGAGTTTTATGTTCTTATTAAGTGGTTAACTCCCTCCAAGAATACCCGCAACATTAGGAGAACCACATTTGCTATGACTTATATGTCCATCTGGCGCTAAATATCACAGTAAACAATTCGCGGTTGCGACACGGTGACCCGCGATCAAGAGATGTCATCTACTCAACGTCTTAGACAATGATTCTTTTTTCCCTTTAGATTTGTGAAAATCAGCAAACCAACCCTGATGACTGGAGCATCACCGAGGTGACCGGCGACCACATGTAAGCGAACAAGGGCACCTTCTGGGTTTCAGGAAGTGACATATTTTTTTATAGAGAATGGGTGGTAAACGAGCGAATAGTCCAACTGGTGATAAATGGATATCCGGATGTCTGATCACTCATGGATATCTGTGATACATGCCCACGTCTATCTATTGGCGATTTAGGAATGAATTCAAAGAAATGATTGGAAAATAGGGTGGGATGAGAATGGACTCTGGCATATCTCTTTCACTATTAAAACATGTACATACATTAAAAAAACAGGATAAAGTTTGAAATGCGTTACATTTTACGATAGACTTCTTGGAGGTCGGGGTATCTTGGCCAGTCCAGTGCGACTAGCGGTTGTGGAATTACAGCGTGCACTCTCCCCCTCGCAGTATAGTTATACATAAGTCATATAGATCATATCATATCAGATTATACATAGTCATTAATTAATGCTTTTGTAAAGATACGTGGGTGACATTGAAATTTTTAGTATCTAAAAAATGAAATCAGATGGAATTTGTTTGATTGCTTTTCGAAGTATTCTCTGTGATAATCAATACACTTTTTCATGCGATGAAACCATTGTGTGCAGCATTCAGCCCGCCCTTCATTAGGCACCGCTTCAACAGCCGTCCGTTACAGCCTCTTCTGCATTCATTAAACGTATTCCTCCGAGTGTATTATTAATTTTAGGGAATAAATAAAAATCAGAGGGCGCAACATCGGGACTGTATGGTGGATGACCCATTAACTCTACATTTACAGAACTCGGTAGGCAATTAACTAATTACCCACTATCCAATGCTCATTAATAGCTTATTAATCGCGCCTATTATTATTAGAAAAATATTTGTCTAAATTTATTCGGCAGTTTTTATCTAAAGCAGCACCAATGTGCCACTCACATTGGATACAAAGGAAGAATAACGAATTATGCTTATGCTCAAAATAGGCTACGGCTTGTCTATTATTTTTATATTGATCACAGAAGACGTGCATAAAATATATTTGCTCCATATCTCCTGGGCTTTTCGTGTACGGTCGGCCTCATGTCAAGTCATATAAAATATATACACATTAATATACTTGTATATATAAATCTCGTGCCTTGGACTGTACATGACGTTTTCAAGTAATGGTTGTACGGATGTGTACTTTCATAGCATAAACTTGAAGTAGTTCACTGTTTCTCTGTTTTTATGTTTCACTAAATTTAAAATGTTCTTGGTTCACTTGAAAATTGGAGAAATAAACAAATGTGTGTTAAAAGACATTTCCAGATTCATTAGAGTTCACTAAATTAAATGGGAGCTTGAGAAAATATGAAAGATGAGTCGTTGTAAGCTTCATTAGTGAGGATAATTATAGTAATGCGGATTTTTTAATACCTGACTTCTTTTTGTGAATTCTAAGAGGATTTTGATTTTACGCATGAATTTGTAAATATGTTGTAAGTTAAATGCTGTAACGGTAAATATGCTGTAACCGTTATATATAATTATTTAATTACATAATCGTAACAAGCCCTTTCTTTGTCAACTGCTTCATATGGTCCTCTTCATGCAAATTGTCTTGTGCACGAGGGATGGATAGCCTTAAAACGGCACGTTGGCCAGGCAGGTTTGTATGATCACTCGTGTAAACTTGGTGCAGTTCCTCAGCACTTGTGGTTGCGGCTTTGTTATCCCTTATTCGCTTTTACACCCACGGGACAGATAGGGTGGGTGCTATTATACAACCAGTCAAAAGTACGTAATATTTGAGGTCAATTAACTTAGTCAATTAATCATGAACAAACTCCATGGATACATGTTTCTGCAATGGATCTTCAACACAGTGTAAATAAAATATCGGATATTGTAGAAATTGTTTTTATTTTACTCAATGTGAATATAATCATTTTACACAGCGTTGTAACCAGCAATGCCCTTTTTGATGAGAGCATACTTCGTGCCGCAGATTCCACTGAAGTCATCGAGATCTACCGCCCAGTACATGATACCACCCAGGCCTAGGTCTTTCGCGAATTTAGCCTGAAAATTAAATACAGTAATATGAAAAGTATTCCTTTTTAAAGACAGATAAATAAAGCACGCTGCAAATCCACAACCGTTGGGCGCGCTCAACTGGCCGAGATACCCACCCCGAGCTCAAAGAAGTCTATTGTAAAATGTAATGCTTTTCCTCTTTATCCTATTTTTCTAATGTATGTACATGTTTTAGTAGTGGATGAGATATGCCAGAGTCCATTCTTATCTCATCCTATTCTATCCCACCCTATTTTCCCAACCCTTTCTTTAAATCCATTCCAACATCTTCAAAGGTTGGCAGCACAACCGGGGCCGTGCCAACTTTGTCATTCTGAATTGATGTTGGCATGTATCGCGGATATCCATAAGTTACAGTTATCCATTTATCACCAGGTGGACTATCCGCTCGTTCGCCACCTACTCTCTATAAAATAAAACGCCATTTCCTGGAATATTTTACCTTAGCATAAATAGTGTTTTCATTGTCATATCCAACCCAGAAGGTGCCATTGTTCGCGTACACATAGTTACCAGTCACCTCCGTGATGCTCCAATCATCAGGGTTGGTTTGCTGATCTTCACAAATCTAAAAGAAAAAAAAAATCATTGTCTAAGACGTTGGGTAGATGACATCTCTTGATCGCTGGTCACCGTGTCGCGACCGCGATCTGTTTACTGTGATATTTAGCGCCAGATGGACATATAAGTCATAGCAAATGTGGTTCTCCTAATGTTGCAGGTATTCATGGACGGACTTTTCCACTTACTAAGAAAGAAAAAACTCAAGAGTATAAATAAAAAAAACATTAGCAAAAAGTCCTTTCAGGCATATGATAATCGTGTTATACTCGTAGTTTGAAAATTGGTACCAGAGTTCTTGCATGTTTTATCGATCTATGCAATGAAAAAGAAATATAAAGCTAGGAGTAAAATGAGTTGCTTGAGTAAGAAATTCAGTTCCAGGCATTCTTAATACACGTCCTCGAATGCTTGGTTCTAACTTGTAAGTATTGTCCACATGTTATTATTATTTACGAATACTTACTTCCAAGTACGAGTAAATTCCAGACTCATCAGTATAAGGACCAGCTACACCAGCACCACTGAAGGGAGCCCCAGTCGAAGCATTGTTCGCATCAGTCAGAGTAAAGGTGCGTCCATAAGCAGCTAGACCCAACACCAGCTTCGAGGGAGATGCGCCGTTCTCGATCCAGGTGTATACTGAATTGTTCTGTAAATATATCTCTTTACATAGTGGGCCGATCTGGTGTTACCATAATTACTAAGACAAACCGCAACAGGAAAAGGGCTAGCCCTATACATTCTGTCTGATTGCAAATTAATTCATAAATTTTGATGTATGGCATGTATAATTAATCATCAAATATTTAGAAAAATTAACTGATTTCAAGTCTTGATTAGATATTTTTTTTAAATAGGGTACCTATATGGTGCTTATGCATGGTAATTTGATGGTGATTGACATTTACAGCAATCTAATCTATTTATGTCCGATATGAAGTTATGGTCTGACTGAACAATTGGACAATTGAACAACAATTAATTGTTTGTCAAAATATTCTCCGTGAGCGTCAATACTTTTTTTCATACGAATAAACCAATTTCCATAACATTTATTCCATTCCTCCGCGGGGACCTCGGAAACATGTTTTTCATACTCTTCGACAGCCTCCTCTGATGATGACAATCGTTGACTGCGTCATTGGTTCTTAATTTTTGGAAACAAGAAGAAGTCACAAGGCGTCAAGTCGGAAAGTTCGCTTTCAAAAAGTCGTTTGTCTGTTTGGGCGTGTGAGAGCTGGCACAAAGTATGACGATTTTCCAAAGCAACAGTAGCTACGTGTCCAGTTTTTCTAAAAAAAGAAGCGATCATTAGCTTCGCGGCACTTTGCACACGCGCTACTTTGGTGGGGTTCGGCTCAACTTGAAAAACCCAAATGTTCGATTGATGCTTTGTTTCGGAGCCGTAGATGTAAGTCCATGTTTCGTCACCTGTTACTATGTTCCACACTAAATTTGACGCTCTTCGTTGAATCTGGTAAGCATGGCATTGCATCAAGTGACGCGTTCCGGTTTTTGAGCCTCAGTCAAATTGTGTGGGATCCACCGCGAACACAGCTTTCGCGCGGCCAAACGTTTGTGTAAGATTGATTGTATTTGATTCATACCTATGCCTAAGGATGGCTGAATCTCATGGTAGATCACATGCCTGTCTGTTTGGATCATATGGGGTACAGTATCGATGCTTTTGTTGTTAACAGCGGTGGACGGGCGACCTTCACGATATTCGTCACTGAAATTGACACTACCGGGCTTGAATTCTGCAGACCAGCTATAAATTGTCGCCTTGCTTAGTGATTCATAACTAAAAGCAGTTTGAAGCCGAGCGAGGCTCTGCTGAACTGTCAAATTACACTTCAAGTCATAGAAAATCATACAGCGAAAATTTTCACGACACATCCATCGTAATGCAAACACGCAATTTTTAAAATGACGCCACAATGAAAATACAAATGACTGTTAGATGAAACAAACTTTATTCTACAGCCAAATAATTCCGTTTTCAAATATTGTAATTACTTTTTAAATATTGTTTATCTAAGTGGTCAGTTCCGGAAATTTTCAGTGTGACCTATGTATCATGTAAAATTTTGGTAACTTTCTAATAAAAAGTGCAAAGAGATTAAAGGTTGAAACAATAATATTTTTATAGTTTTAAATATAGTTAAAAGTGAATATATTTACCACATTGAGGTTAAGATTTGTATCATCGGTAAGCTGAGCGTATAACGGCGCGACCACACCAGTAGTGCTGTCCCAAGTGCCATGGTAGTCGTATGTCATCAAGTTAATATAATCCAAGTATCTATAAAATATTTTTCTAAATCTTGTAAACATGAACTAATTGTTCTGGCTTTAAAAACAGATCTTGTTGAACACAAAAGTTTATAAACACTATCAAGTTTCTAATTTTTATAAAACCATAATGTTTTATGACTTCACATTTATTTTCTGAAAACTAGAAACTCAAGTGCTAAGAAATTTTACTATTAATATATTTAGTATAATTATATTTTTGATGTACTTACTCGTTTAGACCAGTCACATTGTATGATAAATCGATGTGTGACTGTGTAACAGCGACGGCTGCAGTTAGGATGTACCCCTTGGGTTTGAAAACTTCTTTCAATTCCTTAACAAGAACTACGAATTGCTCCTAAAAATGCAACTTAATTATAGGTATACTTATCCTTTCGTAGTGACTTAATTTCAAAGTCATTTATATGTCTATGTTCTGAAGTTGCGGTACTCTTATATAAGGTAACTAGAATTTGATTTAATTTTGATAAGAATTTTTGAAATTAATATGTTCTGATTAAGTGTTGATAAACGTTTGAACTTCATATATTGTGACCTAAGAATTTAAACATGCTTTTTGAAAATTGCTTGTTTTTAAATTTATCAAGGTAATGAAAAGTAATATATTTAACAAACCTTGTCCGACTCAATACCATCTCTCTGAGCTGGGTATTCCCAGTCCAGGTCTAAACCATCAAATCCTTTCGTGTCGATGTAAGTCACCAGATTACTGACAAATGTAGCTCGCAGTGTGTCGTTGTTGACTACCTACAAATAGTGACAGTTGTTTTTACTCAAATTTATTTGATAATTTTGGTTATTTTTGATTCAGATTTAGCGACAGTGTTGTATACAAGGACATCCCCGTACCAATGAGGTCTTTAATATTTATGTTGCCGATGACTGAAGGAAGTAATAGAAAACCGTGAAAGAGGTAGGTATTAGAGCAAAACTACTATTCAATTTCTATGGTTAACGTTATTATTATTAGAACTCACTGTAGAAAAGTTAGTGGAGCCTTCATTCCATCCACCAATGGCAACGAGGAGTTTAAGATTACTGTTACATTCTTTAAGGGCAATGAAATCTTCGACGGTGTCTGAAAAGTGAAATTTATATGTACATGTTTTAAATCTACTCTGTTGTTTAAGTATTAACCATTAATACGTTGTAGTTTATTAGGAGGTTAATTATCTGTTAATATGAGACATTTGAATTTTCTCCTTTTAAATTACATTTTATGTCTTTATTTCTTTGTAAGGAAATCGATGGATCACTTAATCGCTTAAGGCAGATCCATTTCATAAACTTATGAATGTTTAAATTACGAACCCTCTTTAAAGTACCCACTTTCTAAATGTATGGTACTCTGATGGATACAAGTCAAGGATTATTTTAAAGAATATTGTAATCAATCCAGAAGAATTTATTCATATTAATATTCAGGTATGATTTATATAAAATAATTTATTTCACATCAATGTTCATAGAAAATTTTGTATGCCGAATAAACTTTATCGTAAGGTTTAAAGATAAGTCTAATGATGTCAATGTTACAATGAAAGTACTCACTGCTTTTTCCTTCGATAGTTTCTTCTACATCAAACGTCAGTTCTCCAGTAGGCGAGAGCAGAATGAAGGAGTATATAAGATGAGTGCACAAGTCCAGGGGCAAGTCACTGACACCAAAACGGCCAGAACTATTCCTAGTGTTAGCCCCACTACCATAGTAGCAAAAAACTACTCCGTTGCTTGAAGATGCTAGAAATATAAATGGGTAAATTTTATTCTCATAATGTGTCTGGGACGTTAGCAGTTAAGCCTTGCACAAGAAAACATTGACTGCTTGGCGGCGCGGCCAGCTTGGGTAGATTATTTTAACAAAATATGTTAATAATATTCATATTATAAGTAAGTGATGCTGGTATTACAAAGTTAGACTTACAAATGTTAGGTTGTGAATAGCCAAACCTGAACCATTGAGTTTCCACCTAGTACCGATTTTTTGCCAACAAACAACAAGGAATGTGAATAAATCCTCGAAAATGTTAAATAAACCTTGGACATGAGTTTCCTCATTTTTTTTTATAGACTAGTGGGCGGTCGACCAAGCGGTCCCACGTGATGGTAAGTGTTGCCGCCGCCCATGGACACCTGCAACACCAGGGGGTATGTGGGTGCCGCCGACCTTGCAAAATCCTATTCACAGCTCTCTTGAAGAACCTCATATCGTAGCTTAATGGAAAGACCTCTTGAGGCAGTTCGTTCCACAGCCTACGGGTTCGCGGTATAAAATATTTTTTGGACCGAACAGTGCGCGACACCTCCGTATCGAGGAAATGATGAGGGGTTCTAAACCGCCCGTGAGAGTGGGATCGTCGACAATACGAACAACACGTCGTTGGATGGAGTCAAATGGGTCCAATTGGTATTTCGGTGCGCCGGCCCAGAGATGAGAGCAATATGGGGCCTCACCTGAGCTTTGTAAAGCATAAGGAGTTGCCCGGGGGTGAAGTATCGCTTCGCATTTAATTGATAGAGGTATTCATATAATAAATCATGATCTTGTAACAGTTTCAAGTACTCTAATAGGTGGAGCTTAGCTGTAAATAGAATTGTGGATTATCACGAGATCAATATTGCATTCAAACTTATTTGATATGTGTTTCAGTTTGTGGAGCAGATGAAAATAGAAACATAAAATGGAGTTGACTCACCATAACGGCTTTGAGTGAAGCTGATGCTAAGACAGTATCAGAAATATAGACATTATAATACCCCTCATTGTTATTGTTAAATATGCAATAATTGCTAAATGAAAGCAAATCAATTTATATAACTCTCGTCTTATCGTAAAATTGATGAAAATGTTGAGGCTGATATTTATTATTTGATGTGAGTAAATAAATAATCGATACTTAAATAGACATCACTAAATAATAACAAAGTTTGAAAGTGAGAACATAATACAGGTACAATGTTATCTATTGTGAGAAAGTGATAAGAGATAAATGATTAGAGATAAAATGGTAAAACTAGCTGTAAAATCGTTTTCACAAACCAACTATCACTTTATACGGTCCTCGATTTTTATACAGGAACGTGCAGCTTGTGATACGTTTTTATACAGAAACGTGCAGTTTTTGATATGTCGTTTAATTTATTTATGATCTATAACACATCTAAGGCAATACATAGGGTTGCCGGATACATAGGGGTCGTATGCATGAGGGCATGCACACGACAATGGGACAATGTGCATGACGAGGTTCAGCAATGAACGATAAAAGAGGTTGTTACAAAATTGAAGCCGAGTCGAAAATATGCTTACACATGTAAGCATTCATTTTTTAACTTTTAACTAATCATGAGTGAAATCAAGATTAGGCATAGGTAGTTTGTACCTAGTCATTTTGTAAAAGGATTGTTGCATGTAGATTAACATTCAATTATAATTTATGTTTTTATTTTCCATGCTATCACAGAATTAAATGAAAAGAATTAAAAGAATGCTATCACAGAATTATCACAGGTGAAAAAGAAATATGACTGTGTCATATTTCTTTTTCACCCGACGCGAGGAGGGATATGTTTTTCAACGTTACGTATGTCCGTTTCTTTATTTCCTCGCAGATCTTAAATGGATTGATCGATTTTAATGAGTAAGGTGTCGTTAGATTCCTCTTGCTACTGCAAGTGCTATGATTTCTTAAAAAATCAAAATGTCGGATTTTGTTAGCTTCAAAAATTAAGGTTTATGAAACTCATTGAGTGGGATGTAAAATTAAAGGATGTAAAATATATATAATACTAGTTTATTTCAATATATGTGTTCGTATATGAGTTGGACGCATACGGATTTTTTTAACAGTTAGCCTTTAAATAAAAAGCTATATTAATAATTATTGAAAAAAATTCGGTTTATGTATATATACGATAGGTACACGAATTACAATAGCAAGGTTATAATATAATATAAATATGTACTTATAATATAAATAAAATAACAAATCTATAGGTACCTATATTTATGTACATACTTAATTATATATAAATATACACACATATATAGCTATAAAACATAGCTAGTAAACATAAAACGTCTTTGACATAGAATATAAAGAGTTAGCAGATAGCAGATAGCAGTATATAGATAGCAGTGAAAGGATGTGTAATAGAAAGTACGGAAGAAAGGAAAGTAGGCAGAGACAAAAAGTATTATAGTGATAGTTATATAAGTAAGTATCATACATGTTTATTGGTAAACATGGAACTTACTTGTAGTTGCAGCGCGTATGAAATGTCCTGTAAAAGGCAGTACTACACAGAGCTGAAATCGTAAATACAATTCACATTAATAAACAACAATTAAAATGAAAATAGTACAGAAAGAAACGACACAATATGACGTCTAGAGATGCGTCTATTATAGCTATAGCTTGCATTTGCCGCTATAGAATGTCGGCTTGCATTTGCTTTTTTACAATAATTGAAGTCAAAATTCCTATTTGCCACATGCTCTATTTACAACCCTTTATAGTAGGTCAAATAGGAAATAAATTATTTGCAGCCGTTTATTGGTTGTGGAGCGCGCCAAATTGTTTGTCATAAATTTTCAAAATGGCCGGCTTCCGCCATCTTGAAATATTAATTTGATCCTCGAGAAGAGCTTGTTTAATAGATGCCGTCACGCAATGCAAATGCATTTTAAATTACGATTTTACTTCTCTATAGAGGGCAACACTGTGATATAGTTTATAATTATGCTAAAACATCATAAATCGTTTACCCTTTTCGATTTAAAACATTTTCTTCGTATGAAGTATTTGTGAAAATACAATAATTAGAAGTTTAATAATTAGAAAAAATACTGTATGTTTAGTAAAGTATGATGTTAAAAAATGCAAAGAATTTACTTTTCCGACAAATGTTAAGACAAAAATTCGCATTATGACACATCCACGTCCATAACTAATATGTGAAAGCCTCATTAAAAAAAAATTAAAAAATCGATTTTTTACGATTTAATTCTACCATATGCACTGTTTTGATAACTGTATTTCTTTTGGATCCTTTCTTTCTTTTCTTGTAAAGTTGTAAAAAAGATATATGAAAATGAATTTGCTTTCACGAACACTGGTTTTTTAAAAAGTCAGACCTTGTAAAAAGCGTCTAGTCTTACTGGTTTCGTTGTAATTGTTCCGTTGACTTTTGGGAGAAAATAAACCACAATTCCGATGAACGGGACTTCTAGGCGAAAAAATCGCAAAAGTACCATGAACTAGGACTACTTCAGCGGAACTAGGAGTAGAAGTAGACGGGGAGAAGCATTATTAGGAGTGGAGAGAGACAGGTACTCGTATTATGGTATGCTAAGAACTTTTCAATTGAAAACATAGTTACCAGTGTGGCGAAGACGAAGGCAAAATTTTTCATTTTTCTTACTACGACGCTCCGTACGTAAATAAACTGAAATAGCATTTCGATTTCTTCCTTTTTATAGGACGAATTTTGAAGATACTATAATTTATTGTCATGTTAATTTTATAAATTTTAGAGTCAGGGGGAAATTCTTGAAAAACCATTTCGTTCTATTTACAAATAAATATACAAGTATAATACATAGGTGTAGTCCAATATGTTTAATTTTTTTGTTCAACCAGTTGAACAGTTTGGACGACTTTAATTTTTAACGATGTTAGGCCACTTATGGGGACTGCAGTCTGGATAAACATATGTTTAATTGGAAATAAAGATTTCCAAAATACGCAGATTTTGCTCCGAGCATGGTGAAATGCACCTGCTTTGCGAATGACAGAAAGATTGATGTACAAAAGAGAGTGCTCACTCGCTAAAGCCGGAAGAGCTCAAACAATTCGCTACTGAAACTATCCTGTTAGATCTGCAGGCTAAAAGAAAGGTGGTGATCACAAAAGATCAGCTAATCCGAGACTATTAACTCTCAGAGACTCCAACCTGATTTTTTAAAAGATAACTTGTAATTCTCAGCTTTGGGTGGCGTACCACGTGTGTGAGATACAATTTTTACAATTTAACAGTTTTTCATTTTTTTTATACACACCTGCCTATACAGTGCATGGTATACATTAATGTATATACAATTTGGACGGGAAACCTGGCCGCCGACGGTACAGGATGTGCTAACCCTTCTGTAAATATTAATACTTCCTTTAGTTTTAAGCAATTTTTTACGCTTATTTATTTAAAAAAATATTGTACACACATAACATGAAACAAATAAATATATTGTACAAATAAATTGTAAATAACAAATAAATTGTACAATACATATAAACACATATACCTAACATATATATATATATATATATATATATATATATATATATATATATATATATATATATAAATACGGACTATTTAGGATAGATTTTAATCGATTTTTTTAAATAGTAAGAGAAGGACTATCTCATATCCTACTCTTTTGTTCCTACCCACGTAAGGTTTGCTAAATATTGTCTTTTTTTAATTTACCCGCCCCAGTATTTACACTCCTCTAATTGCTATCTCTGTGTGTACTTGAAATCTAATTAACTTTTATACACGGAATCCTTCTAGTCTAAATGTTATATTTATATAATAATTCTTTTGTCTATTTAGTAATGGTATCGAAATAATGGATTTTTTACAGATTATGTATGGTCAAGAAATGCGCGTATGGCGTGGCGAGTTTCTGTATCAATTACCTCTTTACACAGTCCTTGTGAATCGCGAGAGTAAATAAATTGCGAAGAGCAAAACTTTATGTTTATAACTAAGTTGCAGAAATGGTGTTTTAAGATAATGCTGTTCTTAAATATTTAATATGAATACTTGTTTAATGTTTCACTGTTTTCAAGTCAATTACATGTAAAATAAGACAATTCACACCACGCTGATATCGTAAATGCGAAAGTGTATTTGTCAGAATAAAGTAAGAATAAGCTATTCTATATGTTGACACCCAAAGGTCGACCGCAGTGCTTTTTTCGGCGCGACTTTTAGGCTCAGATTTGATTTTATTATGAAAAACTTTGCACGTTGCAATAAAATTATAAACAAACTTATATTATTACTAGCGACCCGCCCTCGCTTCGCTTCAGTTTATAAGTTGTTTTTTTTTTTCAATATTTCAAAGTAAAATATAACCGGATAATGTAGCTTCCTATTTGTGAAAGAATTTTTGAAATCGGTTCAGTAGTTCCCGAGATTACCCCCAACATACCTGCAAACAGAATTTTACCTCTTTATTGTATTAGTATAGATAACATTTGATAACAAACCAACAATATCGATTACTGAAGAATGAAAGGATTTCTTTCATAATTGTGAATTAATTTAATGTTTCCTTCACATTTGTTAAGTACAAGACAATAAAATTAATAAAAAAGTAAAGTGCCATAAAAGGTTAGTAATAAAGAAAACTCAAAGTTAAGTATGAAACAGTTCCGTAGTTTATGATGATGAACTTAATTTTATGTGTGTAACCAGACTCAAAGAGATTACTAAGTACTAAGTTGTAAGTGACATTAATCGGCGTCGACTATCATGATTTATAATAAGATAGTAGATTCTATGTCTTCATCCTTATTATTCAACATTATTATTATTACCGAGCACTCGCGATCACTACAACCATACCTTAAAACACGTATTTTCCACATCGATATCTAAAATGAATCTCTTAATTTGAGCGTAACGCGCAGCTAATGCGTACTAATAGTCTCAACATAAAATATTTAAATTAAATTTTAAATAATTGTCCTCAAATAAACAAGCTAATGTGAAAATGTAAGGTTTAGAAGAAGAGAATGAAGTATGTCGTATAATTTGTTTTTTTTGTGTCAGTACAATTTCCTTAGTTCATTATACGGAAATATAGTACATTATACAAATTGTATTCATTGGATTCGGACTAGGCTGAAATTGTTTTTCGATGTACAATACTCAATGTTAATATACTTATACAAAGCATAAATTTAAATACTCTATTACTTGTACGTGTAAATATATTTAAATGACAGAACACAGTTGGCGATCTTATCGGTTAGGCGACCTCTTCTTCCTGCCAACCTTGGGATAGAGAAAAAGTGGTATAGGTAGTGCAAAACGATTACAATTTAAAAATAGACTTATGTCTAGACATACCCACTATATCAGTAATAAATATAGTATAATACATACTTATAATAATAGCTAAATAATACATATAATAAATAAATATATATACATATACGTATCTACAACTGCATTCAATATTAATTTGTAAGTTAAAATCAAAGTTGACAAGGACTGAAAAATAAGAGAGAATTGTAATCTCCAAAGGATGACAAACAGGTTAGAAACAAAATAGTAGTGAGAGAATATTATTTGGAAAAGAAAAAGAGAAAATAGGAAACTAAGGAATGCTGGAATAATTATATATTAATTATTTGAATTATTTAAGCCATTTGAAACCAGACAGCGACTGAGTACTTCTAATGACAACTGGTAAAGAATTACACAGTGAAAGAGTTAGTAAAGAAATTCAAAGAATGTGTAGGAAATTTAAGTTGACAAAAATTTTGAACTCACTAAAGGAAGATTGAATTAACAGCGCGGAGATTGAAATGATTAATATGCGAAATGTATTATGGCAAAAACCACAAACTGAAGGCTGATAAAGAAAACAAAGATTTAAATAAGAAATACTTAGGAGGAAGAAACAAAGTTAGCAAGACAACTCTTTGTGGCAAAAAAGAACATTATTATATAATCTTTAATCAATGCAGCAGGAGACCAAAGAAAATGTGAGACTTTATTAATACTTTAGCTAGAAATAAAGTTAAAATCAATTGTACTCTCCCAAAAATATATTAGGTATATTATATTATATTAATAATAATTCAAAGTCAAACTCTGTAACAATGAAGATATTTCTGAAAAGCGGGTGTGTAGACGTGGATCACAAAAACTTGCTTCTTAATTATTTTGTATGTTTATTTGATCATTATGTCAAGCTACTATTTATTGAAGGGGTTTTTACTATTGATAGATAGACTACAGAATGTAAATATAAATAGAATATAAATGTAAAAGTAAATCTGCTATATGTGTTATCTCGACAACATGACAGAGTTTTGAATAATAAGTGGTATTTTATATTCCATAGCTAATTCAAACATTTTAATAGCCTAATACCAAAAATACTGTAAAATTATTTACGAATAGTTCATACAAGCGAAGCTGCGGACAGAAGTTAGCATATTATATATATATTGCTATATCATTGAATAATAGTCGTTAGTGAAGAAATAACGCGGGAATTACAAATAGTGCGGTAATTCCCCGAATAACGGATTAATCCACGGACCATCTAACCTATAATCCATGGATTAACCGCACGTAATATTTAGTGGGCTCCTGTTCGATGAGTAGCTGGACTACCAATCTATATTTGTTTTTGAAATGGAAAATGGTTTGCATTCATCCAAATAGATGGCAGTGCAAAACTTACACAGGCAATATGCAGTGCGCTCTGTGAGTGGCGACAAAGCATGAAAATTGTGTTTTCAACGACTCAACAGTCAAAGGAAAATGATTTTGCAAAATAAATATTTGTTTTACATAGCTGTCGCCTGTTGTTGCAAATTGTAAGTTCAACAAATTACTATAACCATATACCTACATGACCTGTGACGTTTTATGGTTTTGTTTTGTGTTAGTGACCTTATCGGGAGAAGAATCGCTTGAGTAGTCCAAATTCATCGTATTTGTTTATACTCGTAATAATTGACTATTAGAAAATAATTAAATTCTCTAAAAATACTCACGTATAGTCTATCAGGGAGGGGGAGGGTGCACGTTGCAATCCCACAGCTGCTGAGCGCACTTTACTCCTCTCTCACAGAAGACTACGGTAAAATGTACTGCATTTCCTACTTTATTCTGTTCCATTTTTCGGTTCGTACATTCAATATTTTTGTACACCTATACGTATATATTCCATGTTCGTACATGTTTCTGTAGTGAGTGAGATATGCCAAAATCCGTTCTTATCCCATTTTATGCCAGTTTTCCAAATATTCTTAATCCTTTTCCAAATCCATTCATAAATCTCCAAAGACAGGAATCCGGAGGTGCGCGAACGTTTGTCCTGAACGGATGTTGGCAAGTACCTCGAAACCGTTTGAATTAGAGTATTTGAAACCGTTTAAAGACCACTTTTTATTATATCAATACCTCTATCAACGAAAATTAGGAAACGCATGTCCAAGGTTTATTTAACATTTTCGAGGATTTATTCACATTCCTTGTTGTTCGTTCGCCGAATTCGCTGAAAAATCGGTATTAGGTGGAAACTCAGTGTGACTTTCGCGTTTTGTACTCATTTTATATTCTAAATCGGGTCTGAACGTATATAATAAAGGTTACCTTTTATTCCTACTCGCCGTTTCGGCACGGGGTACACCAGCCGTGAACATGAGTTGAATGAAGAGGCGGGTAGTCCAGGATGGGAGCTGCGAGCAGTTTTAACAACTACCCACATCTGATCTTCACATTCGGAAAGGCTGCGACATTACACTAGCAATGTCCGCGGATGTATTCGACGGTAAATCGCAAGGTTTAAATTTGTTAATCACTGGATTCCACGTCGATGACAGTTTATATCCATTTTCATATATAGCTTTTTATTTCTATCTTTGTATTTCTTTTTCATCGCATAGATCGACAAAACATGCAAGAACTCTGGTACCAAATTTCAAACTACGAGTATAACAAGTTTATTATATGCCTGAAAGGACTTTTTGCTAAATCTTTTTTTTATATATACTCTTGAGTTTTATGTTCTTATTAAGTGGTTAACTCCCTCCAAGAATACCCGCAACATTAGGAGAACCACATTTGCTATGACTTATATGTCCATCTGGCGCTAAATATCACAGTAAACAATTCGCGGTTGCGACACGGTGACCCGCGATCAAGAGATGTCATCTACTCAACGTCTTAGACAATGATTCTTTTTTCCCTTTAGATTTGTGAAAATCAGCAAACCAACCCTGATGACTGGAGCGTCACCGAGGTGACCGGCAACCACGTGTAAGCGAACAAGGGCACCTTCTGGGTTTCAGGAAGTGACATATTTTTTATAGAGAATGGGTGGTAAACGAGCGAATAGTCCAACTGGTGATAAATGGATATCCGGATGTCTGATCACTCATGGATATCTGTGATACATGCCCACGTCTATCTATTGGCGATTTAGGAATGAATTCAAAGAAATGATTGGAAAATAGGGTGGGATGAGAATGGACTCTAGCATATCTCATTCACTATTAAAACATGTACATACATTAAAAAAACAGGATAAAGTTTGAAATGCGTTACATTTTACGATAGACTTCTTGGAGGTCGGGGTATCTTGGCCAGTCCAGTGCGACTAGCGGTTGTGGAATTACAGCGTGCACTCTCCCCCTCGCAGTATACTTATACATAAGTCATATAGATCATATCATATCAGATTATACATAGTCATTAATTATGAGCATTTGTAAAGATACGTGGGTGACATTGAAATTTTTAGTATCTAAAAAATGAAATCAGATGGAATTTGTTTGATTGCTTTTCGAAGTATTCTCTGTGATAATCAATACACTTTTTCATGCGATGAAACCATTGTGTGCAGCATTCAGCCCGCCATTCATTAGGCACCGCTTCAACAGCCGTCCGTAACAGCCTCTTCTGCATTCATTAAACGTATTCCTCCGAGTGTATTATTAATTTTAGGGAATAAATAAAAATCAGAGGGCGCAACATCGGGACTGTATGGTGGATGACCCATTAACTCTACATTTACAGAACTCGGTAGGCAATTAACTAATTACCCACTATCCAATGCTCATTAATAGCTTATTAATCGCGCCTATTATTATTAGAAAAATATTTGTCTAAATTTATTCGGCAGTTTTTATCTAAAGCAGCACCAATGTACCACTCACATTGGATACAAAGGAAGAATAACGAATTATGCTTATGCTCAAAATAGGCTACGGCTTGTCTATTATTTTTATATTGATCACAGAAGACGTGCATAAAATATATTTGCTCCATATCTCCTGGGCTTTTCGTGTACGGTCGGCCTCATGTCAAGTCATATAAAATATATACACATTAATATACTTGTATATATAAATCTCGTGCCTTGGACTGTACATGACGTTTTCAAGTAATGGTTGTACGGATGTGTACTTTCATAGCATAAACTTGAAGTAGTTCACTGTTTCTCTGTTTTTATGTTTCACTAAATTTAAAATGTTCTTGGTTCACTTGAAAATTGGAGAAATAAACAAATGTGTGTTAAAAGACATTTCCAGATTCATTAGAGTTCACTAAATTAAATGGGAGCTTGAGAAAATATGAAAGATGAATCGTTGTAAGCTTCATTAGTGAGGATAATTATAGTAATGCGGATTTTTTAATACCTGACTTCTTTTTGTGAATTCTAAGAGGATTTTGATTTTACGCATGAATTTGTAAATATGTTGTAAGTTAAATGCTGTAACGGTAAATATGCTGTAACCGTTATATATAATTATTTAATTACATAATCGTAACAAGCCCTTTCTTTGTCAACTGCTTCATATGGTCCTCTTCATGCAAATTGTCTTGTGCGCGAGGGATGGATAGCCTTAAAACGGCACGTTGGCCAGGCAGGTTTGTATGATCACTCGTGTAAACTTGGTGCAGTTCCTCAGCACTTGTGGTTGCGGCTTTGTTATCCCTTATTCGCTTTTACACCCACGGGACAGATAGGGTGGGTGCTATTATACAACCAGTCAAAAGTACGTAATATTTGAGGTCAATTAACTTAGTCAATTAATCATGAACAAACTCCATGGATACATGTTTCTGCAATGGATCTTCAACACAGTGTAAATAAAATATCGGATATTGAAGAAATTGTTTTTATTTTACTCAATGTGAATATAATCATTTTACGCAGCGTTGTAACCAGCAATGCCCTTTTTGATGAGAGCATACTTCGTGCCGCAGATTCCACTGAAGTCATCGAGATCTACCGCCCAGTACATGATACCACCCAGGCCTAGGTCTTTCGCGAATTTAGCCTGAAAATTAAATACAGTAATATGAAAAGTATTCCTTTTTAAAAACAGATAAATAAAGCACGCTGCAAATCCACAACCTTTGGGCGCACTCAACTGGCCGAGATACCCACCCCAATCTCATAGAAGTATATTATAAAATGTAATGCTTTTCCTCTTTATCCTATTTTTCTAATGTATGCACATGTTTTAGTAGTGGATGAGATATGCCAGAGTCCATTCTCATTTCATCCTATCCTATCCCACCCTATTTTTCCAACCCTTTCTTCAAATCCATTCCAACATCTCCAAAGGTTAGCAGCACAACCGGGGCCGTGCCAACTTTGTCATTCTTTTTTTTTTTTTATAATAGTGGGCGGACAAGCAAGCGGTCCCACGTGATGGTAAGTGTTACCGCCGCCCATGGACACCTGCAATACCAGGGGGTATGCGGGCGCGCCGCCGACCTTGCAAAATACTTATCACAGCTCTCTTGAAGAACCCCATATCGTAGCTTAATGGAAAGACCTCTTGAGGCAGTTCGTTCCACAGCCTACGGGTTCGCGGTATAAAGTAATTTTTGGACCGAACAGTGCGCGACACCTCCGTATCGAGGAAATGCGGATGGACCGCACTTCTGTGACGGGAGGTGCGGTTATAGAACCCCGAGGTGGGAATTATATTGAACAATTCTTCAGAGCATTCCCCATTGTACAGGCGGTAGAACACACAGAGAGACGCAACGTCTCTCCGACTGCTGAGGGATTCTAAACCGCCCGTGAGAGTGGGATCGTCGACAATACGAACAGCACGTCGTTGGATGGAGTCAAATGGGTCCAGTTGGTATTTCGGTGCGCCGGCCCAGAGATGGGAGCAATACTCCATATGGGGCCTCACTTGAGCTTTGTAAAGCATAATATAAGGAGATGCCCAGGGGTGAAGTACCGCTTCGCTCTGTTCAGCACACCGAGTTTTTTGGAAGCCATTCTGAATTGATGTTGGCATGTATCGCGGATATCCATAAGTTACAGTATCCATTTATCACCAGGTAGACTATCCGCTCGTTCGCCACCTACTCTTTATAAAATAAGACGCCATTTTCTGGAATATCTTACCTTGGCATAAATAGTGTTTTCATTGTCATATCCAACCCAGAAGGTGCCATTGTTCGCGTACACATAGTTACCAGTCACCTCCGTGATGCTCCAATCATCAGGGTTGGTTTGCTGATCTTCACAAATCTAAAAGGAAAAAAGCATCATTGTCTAAGACGTTGGGTAGATGACATCTCTTGATCGCTGGTCACCGTGTCGCGACCGCGAATTTTTTACTGTGATATTTAGCGCCAGATGGACATATAAGTCATAGCAAATGTGGTTCTCCTAATGTTGCAGGTATTCTTGGACGGACTTTCCCACTTACTAAGAAAGAAAAAACTCAAGAGTATAAATAAAAAAAACATTAGCAAAAAGTCCTTTCAGGCATATGATAATCGTGTTATACTCGTAGTTTGAAAATTGGTACCAGAGTTCTTGCATGTTTTATCGGTCTATGCAATGAAAAAGAAATATAAAGCTAGGAGTAAAATGAGTTGCTTGAGTAAGAAATTCAGTTCCAGGCATTCTTAATACACGTCCTCGAATGCTTGGTTCTAACTTGTAAGTATTGTCCACATGTTATTATTATTTACGAATACTTACTTCCAAGTACGAGTAAATTCCAGACTCATCAGTATAAGGACCAGCTACACCAGCACCACTGAAGGGAGCCCCAGTCGAAGCATTGTTCGCATCAGTCAGAGTAAAGGTGCGTCCATAAGCAGCTAGACCCAACACCAGCTTCGAGGGAGATGCGCCGTTCTCGATCCAGGTGTATACTGAATTGTTCTGTAAATATATCTCTTTACATAGTGGGCCGATCTGGTGTTACCATAATTACTAGGACAAACCGCAACAGGAAAAGGGCGAGCCCTATACATTCTGTCTGATTGCAAATTAATTCATAAATTTTGATGTATGGCATGTATAATTAATCATCAAATATTTAGTAAAATTAACTGATTTCAAGTCTTGATTAGATATTTTTTTTAAATAGGGTACCTATATGGTGCTTATGCATGGTAATTTGATGGTGATTGACATTTACAGCAATCTAATCTATTTATGTCCGATATGAAGTTATGGTCTGACTGAACAATTGGAAGTTTCAGATTCCTAAGTCATCTAAATAATACCTAAATTAAATCTAAAAATAATTAATACCTAAATCTTCGAAGTAGAGGACAGTGCATCCGAGGATGTGATAGCGTTTATTATTTAGACTGATATTGGTATGTATAACAATAGTCCAGAGACAACAGTTTCCGCTTGTCATAAGACGAACTGTCGACTCCTCTGCCGCCTTCTGAATAATATATCACTACATATTATAAATTAAAGTCCCCCGCCACGCTGAGTTTGTGTTTGTTCGGGCTAATCTCAGAAACTACTGTACGGATTTTTATACGGTTTTCACCAATAGAAAGAGGGATTATCTAGGAAGGTTATAGGCTATAATTTATAAACGTTTTGCGAAAATAAGCTACCGGTATGATGATATTATCCACCAGAAGTCATCCGGCTATAGATAATAATTAGTGCTTGCTACCCGTGCGAAGCCGGGGCGGGTCGCTAGTTGTAAATAAATAAGTTGCGTAACAGCACGGATTGTCGGGTACCAGTGTGATAGTAGACTAAACGTTTAAGAAAATAAGGAACAACATTGCAAAAATGTGTACGTTTAGTAGAAATTATGATTTGTTGTGACGGCTTTTCCTATAATTTAGTTTAACCGGCGTTATCAAGATAGTATTATCTTCATTATGAATTTTTTATTTTAATCAAATATTTCTTTATCAGTTTGTATATTGACACGCTGTTCAGATTAGTAATTAGTATTGGACTTATTATTGTTATCCTTGAACAACCTCTTATCTTCAAATATTCTTATCTTCTGATCATTGTGATTGAAGTGTAAGAAAAATATTCAGATATTATTTTCAATCATATCTTAATCGGTTTTTAACTTTCACTATCTTTGGATTTTAATGAGATTTTATTAGTATTTCACAATGTATTTTTATCTTCAACGTGGGCCACATTGAAAGTTTCAAGAATGAATAAGGAAAAAATACAATGAATGGGCAAAAATCAATTAATTGTTTGTCAAAATATTCTCCGTGAGCGTCAATACTTTTTTTCATACGAATAAACCAATTTCCATAACATTTATTCCATTCCTCCGCGGGGACCTCGGAAACATGTTTCTCATACTCTTCGACAGCCTCCTCTGATGATGACAATCGTTGACTGCGTCATTGGTTCTTAATTTTTGGAAACAAGAAGAAGTCACAAGGCGTCAAGTCGGAAAGTTCGCTTTCAAAAAGTCGTTTGTCTGTTTGGGCGTGTGAGAGCTGGCACAAAGTATGACGATTTTCCAAAGCAACAGTAGCTACGTGTCCAGTTTTTCTAAAAAAAGAAGCGATCATTAGCTTCGCGGCACTTTGCACACGCGCTACTTTGGTGGGGTTCGGCTCAACTTGAAAAACCCAAATGTTCGATTGATGCTTTGTTTCGGAGCCGTAGATGTAAGTCCATGTTTCGTCACCTGTTACTATGTTCCACACTAAATTTGACGCTCTTCGTTGAATCTGGTAAGCATGGCATTGCATCAAGTGACGCGTTCCGGTTTTTGAGCCTCAGTCAAATTGTGTGGGATCCACCGCGAACACAGCTTTCGCGCGGCCATACGTTTGTGTAAGATTGATTGTATTTGATTCATACCTATGCCTAAGGATGGCTGAATCTCATGGTAGATCACATGCCTGTCTGTTTGGATCATATGGGGTACAGTATCGATGCTTTTGTTGTTAACAGCGGTGGACGGGCGACCTTCACGATATTCGTCACTGAAATTGACACTACCGGGCTTGAATTCTGCAGACCAGCTATAAATTGTCGCCTTGCTTAGTGATTCATAACTAAAAGCAGTTTGAAGCCGAGCGAGGCTCTGCTGAACTGTCAAATTACACTTCAAGTCATAGAAAATCATACAGCGAAAATTTTCACGACTTACATCCATCGTAATGCAAACACGCAATTTTTAAAATGACGCCACAATGAAAATACAAATGACTGTTAGATGAAACAAACTTTATTCTACAGCCAAATAATTCCGTTTTCAAATATTGTAATTACTTTTTAAATATTGTTTATCTAAGTGGTCAGTTCCGGAAATTTTCAGTGTGACCTATGGTATCATGTAAAATTTTGGTAACTTTCTAATAAAAAGTGCAAAGAGATTAAAGGTTGAAACAATAATATTTTTATAGTTTTAAATATAGTTAAAAGTGAATATATTTACCACATTGAGGTTAAGATTTGGATCATCGGTAAGCTGAGCGTATAACGGCGCGACCACACCAGTAGTGCTGTCCCATGTGCCATGGTAGTCGTATGTCATCAAGTTAATATAATCCAAGTATCTATAAAATATTTTTCTAAATCTTGTAAACATGAACTAATTGTTCTGGCTTTAAAAACAGATCTTGTTGAACACAAAAGTTTATAAACACTATCAAGTTCCTAATTTTTATAAAACCATAATGTTTTATGACTTCACATTTATTTTCTGAAAACTAGAAACTCAAGTGCTAAGAAATTTTACTATTAAGATATTTAGTATAATTATATATTTGATGTACTTACTCGTTTAGACCAGTAACATTGTATGACAAATCGATGTGTGACTGTGTAACAGCGACGGCTGCAGTTAGGATGTACCCCTTGGGTTTGAAAACTTCTTTCAATTCCTTAACAAGAACTACGAATTGCTCCTAAAAATGCAACTTAATTATAGGTATACTTATCCTTTCGTAGTGACTTAATTTCAAAGTCATTTATATGTCTATGTTCTGAAGTTGCGGTACTCTTATATAAGGTAACTAGAATTTGATTTAATTTTGATAAGAATTTTTGAAATTAATATGTTCTGATTAAGTGTTGATAAACGTTTGAACTTCATATATTGTGACCTAAGAATTTAAACATGCTTTTTGAAAATAGCTTGTTTTTAAATTTATCAAGGAAATGAAAAGTAATATATTTAACAAACCTTGTCCGACTCAATACCATCTCTCTGAGCTGGGTATTCCCAGTCCAGGTCTAAACCATCAAATCCTTTCGTGTCGATGTAAGTCACCAGATTACTGACAAATGTAGCTCGCAGTGTGTCGTTGTTGACTACCTACAAATAGTGACAGTTGTTTTTACTCAAATTTATTTGATAATTTTGGTTATTTTTGATTCAGATTTAGCGACAATGTTGTATTCAAGGACATCCCCGTACCAATGAGGTCTTTAATATTTATGTTGCTGATGACTGAAGGAAGTAATAGAAAACCGTGAAAGAGGTAGGTATTAGAGCAAAACTACTATTCAATTTCTATGGTTAACATTATTATTATTAGAACTCACTGTAGAAAAGTTAGTGGAGCCTTCATTCCATCCACCAATGGCAACGAGGAGTTTAAGATTACTGTTATATTCTTTAAGGGCAATGAAATCTTCGACGGTGTCTGAAAAGTGAAATTTATATGTACATGTTTTAAATCTACTCTGTTGTTTAAGTATTAACCATTAATACGTTGTAGTTTATTAGGAGGTTAATTATCTGTTAATATGAGACATTTGAATTTTCTCCTTTTAAATTACATTTTATGTCTTTATTTCTTTGTAAGGAAATCGATGGATCACTTAATCGCTTAAGGCAGATCCATTTCATAAACTTATGAATGTTTAAATTACGAACCCTCTTTAAAGTACCCACTTTCTAAATGTATGGTACTCTGATGGATACAAGTCAAGGATTATTTTAAAGAATATTGTAATCAATCCAGAAGAATTTATTCATATTAATATTCAGGTATGATTAATATAAAATAATTTATTTCACATCAATGTTCATAGAAAATTTTGTATGCCGAATAAACTTTATCGTAAGGTTTAAAGATAAGTCTAATGATGTCAATGTTACAATGAAAGTACTCACTGCTTTTTCCTTCGATAGTTTCTTCTACATCAAACGTCAGTTCTCCAGTAGGCGAGAGCAGAATGAAGGAGTATATAAGATGAGTGCACAAGTCCAGGGGCAAGTCACTGACACCAAAACGGCCAGAACTATTCCTCGTGTTAGCCCAACTACCATAGTAGCAAAAAACTACTCCGTTGCTTGAAGATGCTAGAAATATAAATGGGTAAATTTTATTCTCATAATGTGTCTGGGACGTTAGCAGTTAAGCCTTGCACAAGAAAACATTGACTGCTTGGCGGCGCGGCCAGCTTGGGTAGATTATTTTAACAAAATATGTTAATAATATTCATATTATAAGTAAGTGATGCTGGTATTACAAAGTTAGACTTACAAATGTTAGGTTGTGAACAGCCAAACCTGAACCATTGAGTTTCCACCTAGTACCGATTTTTTGCCAACAAACAACAAGGAATGTGAATAAATCCTCGAAAATGTTAAATAAACCTTGGACATGAGTTTCCTCATTTTTTTTTATAGACTAGTGGGCGGTCGACCAAGCGGTCCCACGTGATGGTAAGTGTTGCCGCCGCCCATGGACACCTGCAACACCAGGGGGTATGTGGGTGCCGCCGACCTTGCAAAATCCTATTCACAGCTCTCTTGAAGAACCTCATATCGTAGCTTAATGGAAAGACCTCTTGAGGCAGTTCGTTCCACAGCCTACGGGTTCGCGGTATAAAATATTTTTTGGACCGAACAGTGCGCGACACCTCCGTATCGAGGAAATGATGAGGGGTTCTAAACCGCCCGTGAGAGTGGGATCGTCGACAATACGAACAACACGTCGTTGGATGGAGTCAAATGGGTCCAATTGGTATTTCGGTGCGCCGGCCCAGAGATGAGAGCAATATGGGGCCTCACCTGAGCTTTGTAAAGCATAAGGAGTTGCCCGGGGGTGAAGTATCGCTTCGCATTTAATTGATAGAGGTATTCATATAATAAATCATGATCTTGTAACAGTTTCAAGTACTCTAATAGGTGGAGCTTAGCTGTAAATAGAATTGTGGATTATCACGAGATCAATATTGCATTCAAACTTATTTGATATGTGTTTCAGTTTGTGGAGCAGATGAAAATAGAAACATAAAATGGAGTTGACTCACCATAACGGCTTTGAGTGAAGCTGATGCTAAGACAGTATCAGAAATATAGACATTATAATACCCCTCATTGTGATCGTTAAATATGCAATAATTGCTAAATGAAAGCAAATCAATTTATATAACTCTCGTCTTATCGTAAAATTGATGAAAATGTTGAGGCTGATATTTATTATTTGATGTGAGTAAATAAATAATCGATACTTAAATAGACATCACTAAATAATAACAAAGTTTGAAAGTGAGAACATAATACAGGTACAATGTTATCTATTGTGAGAAAGTGATAAGAGATAAATGATTAGAGATAAAATGGTAAAACTAGCTGTAAAATCGTTTTCACAAACCAACTATCACTTTATACGGTCCTCGATTTTTATACAGGAACGTGCAGCTTGTGATACGTTTTTATACAGAAACGTGCAGTTTTTGATATGTCGTTTAATTTATTTATGATCTATAACACATCTAAGGCAATACATAGGGTTGCCGGATACATAGGGGTCGTATGCATGAGGGCATGCACACGACAATGGGACAATGTGCATGACGAGGTTCAGCAATGAACGATAAAAGAGGTTGTTACAAAATTGAAGCCGAGTCGAAAATATGCTTACACATGTAAGCATTCATTTTTTAACTTTTAACTAATCATGAGTGAAATCAAGATTAGGCATAGGTAGTTTGTACCTAGTCATTTTGTAAAAGGATTGTTGCATGTAGATTAACATTCAATTATAATTTATGTTTTTATTTTCCATGCTATCACAGAATTAAATGAAAAGAATTAAAAGAATGCTATCACAGAATTATCACAGGTGAAAAAGAAATATGACTGTGTCATATTTCTTTTTCACCCGACGCGAGGAGGGATATGTTTTTCAACGTTACGTATGTCCGTTTCTTTATTTCCTCGCAGATCTTAAATGGATTGATCGATTTTAATGAGTAAGGTGTCGTTAGATTCCTCTTGCTACTGCAAGTGCTATGATTTCTTAAAAAATCAAAATGTCGGATTTTGTTAGCTTCAAAAATTAAGGTTTATGAAACTCATTGAGTGGGATGTAAAATTAAAGGATGTAAAATATATATAATACTAGTTTATTTCAATATATGTGTTCGTATATGAGTTGGACGCATACGGATTTTTTTAACAGTTAGCCTTTAAATAAAAAGCTATATTAATAATTATTGAAAAAAATTCGGTTTATGTATATATACGATAGGTACACGAATTACAATAGCAAGGTTATAATATAATATAAATATGTACTTATAATATAAATAAAATAACAAATCTATAGGTACCTATATTTATGTACATACTTAATTATATATAAATATACACACATATATAGCTATAAAACATAGCTAGTAAACATAAAACGTCTTTGACATAGAATATAAAGAGTTAGCAGATAGCAGATAGCAGTATATAGATAGCAGTGAAAGGATGTGTAATAGAAAGTACGGAAGAAAGGAAAGTAGGCAGAGACAAAAAGTATTATAGTGATAGTTATATAAGTAAGTATCATACATGTTTATTGGTAAACATGGAACTTACTTGTAGTTGCAGCGCGTATGAAATGTCCTGTAAAAGGCAGTACTACACAGAGCTGAAATCGTAAATACAATTCACATTAATAAACAACAATTAAAATGAAAATAGTACAGAAAGAAACGACACAATATGACGTCTAGAGATGCGTCTATTATAGCTATAGCTTGCATTTGCCGCTATAGAATGTCGGCTTGCATTTGCTTTTTTACAATAATTGAAGTCAAAATTCCTATTTGCCACATGCTCTATTTACAACCCTTTATAGTAGGTCAAATAGGAAATAAATTATTTGCAGCCGTTTATTGGTTGTGGAGCGCGCCAAATTGTTTGTCATAAATTTTCAAAATGGCCGGCTTCCGCCATCTTGAAATATTAATTTGATCCTCGAGAAGAGCTTGTTTAATAGATGCCGTCACGCAATGCAAATGCATTTTAAATTACGATTTTACTTCTCTATAGAGGGCAACACTGTGATATAGTTTATAATTATGCTAAAACATCATAAATCGTTTACCCTTTTCGATTTAAAACATTTTCTTCGTATGAAGTATTTGTGAAAATACAATAATTAGAAGTTTAATAATTAGAAAAAATACTGTATGTTTAGTAAAGTATGATGTTAAAAAATGCAAAGAATTTACTTTTCCGACAAATGTTAAGACAAAAATTCGCATTATGACACATCCACGTCCATAACTAATATGTGAAAGCCTCATTAAAAAAAAATTAAAAAATCGATTTTTTACGATTTAATTCTACCATATGCACTGTTTTGATAACTGTATTTCTTTTGGATCCTTTCTTTCTTTTCTTGTAAAGTTGTAAAAAAGATATATGAAAATGAATTTGCTTTCACGAACACTGGTTTTTTAAAAAGTCAGACCTTGTAAAAAGCGTCTAGTCTTACTGGTTTCGTTGTAATTGTTCCGTTGACTTTTGGGAGAAAATAAACCACAATTCCGATGAACGGGACTTCTAGGCGAAAAAATCGCAAAAGTACCATGAACTAGGACTACTTCAGCGGAACTAGGAGTAGAAGTAGACGGGGAGAAGCATTATTAGGAGTGGAGAGAGACAGGTACTCGTATTATGGTATGCTAAGAACTTTTCAATTGAAAACATAATTACCAGTGTGGCGAAGACGAAGGCAAAATTTTTCATTTTTCTTACTACGACGCTCCGTACGTAAATAAACTGAAATAGCATTTCGATTTCTTCCTTTTTATAGGACGAATTTTGAAGATACTATAACTTATTGTCATGTTAATTTTATTTTAGAGTAAGGGGGAAATTCTTGAAAAACCATTTCGTTCTATTTACAAATAAATATACAAGTATAATACATAGGTGTAGTCCAATATGTTTAATTTTTTTGTTCAACCAGTTGAACCGTTTGGACGACTTTAATTTTTAACGATGTTAGGCCACTTATGGGGACTGCAGTCTGGATAAACATATGTTTAATTGGAAATAAAGATTTCCAAAATACGCAGATTTTGCTCCGAGCATGGTGAAATGCACCTGCTTTGCGAATGACAGAAAGATTGATGTACAAAAGAGAGTGCTCACTCGCTAAAGCCGGAAGAGCTCAAACAATTCGCTACTGAAACTATCCTGTTAGATCTGCAGGCTAAAAGAAAGGTGGTGATCACAAAAGATCAGCTAATCCGAGACTATTAACTCGCAGAGACTCCAACCTGATTTTTTAAAAGATAACTTGTAATTCTCAGCTTTGGGTGGCGTACCACGTGTGTGAGATACAATTTTTACAATTTAACAGTTTTTCATTTTTTTTATACACACCTGCCTATACAGTGCATGGTATACATTAATGTATATACAATTTGGACGGGAAACCTGGCCGCCGACGGTACAGGATGTGCTAACCCTTCTGTAAATATTAATACTTCCTTTAGTTTTAAGCAATTTTTTACGCTTATTTATTTAAAAAAATATTGTACACACATAACATGAAACAAATAAATATATTGTACAAATAAATTGTAAATAACAAATAAATTGTACAATACATATAAACACATATACCTAACATATATATATATATATATATATATATATATAAATACGGACTATTTAGGATAGATTTTAATCGATTTTTTTAAATAGTAAGAGAAGGACTATCTCATATCCTACTCTTTTGTTCCTACCCACGTAAGGTTTGCTAAATATTGTCTTTTTTTAATTTACCCGCCCCAGTATTTACACTCCTCTAATTGCTATCTCTGTGTGTACTTGAAATCTAATTAACTTTTATACACGGAATCCTTCTAGTCTAAATGTTATATTTATATAATAATTCTTTTGTCTATTTAGTAATGGTATCGAAATAATGGATTTTTTACAGATTATGTATGGTCAAGAAATGCGCGTATGGCGTGGCGAGTTTCTGTATCAATTACCTCTTTACACAGTCCTTGTGAATCGCGAGAGTAAATAAATTGCGAAGAGCAAAACTTTATGTATATAACTAAGTTGCAGAAATGGTGTTTTAAGATAATGCTGTTCTTAAATATTTAATATGAATACTTGTTTAATGTTTCACTGTTTTCAAGTCAATTACATGTAAAATAAGACAATTCACACCACGCTGATATCGTAAATGCGAAAGTGTATTTGTCAGAAAAAAGTAAGAATAAGCTATTCTATATGTTGACACCCAAAGGTCGACCGCTGTGCTTTTTCGGCGCGACTTTTAGGCTCAGATTTTATTTTATTATGAAAAACTTTGCACGTTGCAATAAAATTATAAACAAACTTATATTATTACTAGCGACCCGCCCTCGCTTCGCTTCAGTTTATAAGTTGTTTTTTTTTCAATATTTCAAAGTAAAATATAAGCGGATAATGTAGCTTCCTATTTGTGAAAGAATTTTTGAAATCGGTTCAGTAGTTCCCTAGATTACCCCCAACATACCTGCAAACAGAATTTTACCTCTTTATTGTATTAGTATAGATAACATTTGATAACAAACCAACAATATCGATTACTGAAGAATGAAAGGATTTCTTTCATAATTGTGAATTAATTTAATGTTTCCTTCACATTGTTAAGTACAAGACAATAAAATTAATAAAAAAGTAAAGTGCCATAAAAGGTTAGTAATAAAGAAAACTCAAAGTTAAGTATGAAACAGTTCCGTAGTTTATGATGATGAACTTAATTTTATGTGTGTAACCAGACTCAAAGAGATTACTAAGTACTAAGTTGTAAGTGACATTAATCGGCGTCGACTATCATGATTTATAATAAGATAGTAGATTCTATGTCTTCATCCTTATTATTCAACATTATTATTATTACCGAGCACTCGCGATCACTACAACCATACCTTAAACCACGTATTTTCCACATCGATATCTAAAATGAATCTCTTAATTTGAGCGTAACGCGCAGCTAATGCGTACTAATAGTCTCAACATAAAATATTTAAATTAAATTTTAAATAATTGTCCTCAAATAAACAAGCTAATGTGAAAATGTAAGGTTTAGAAGAAGAGAATGAAGTATGTCGTATAATTTGTTTTTTTTGTGTCAGTACAATTTCCTTAGTTCATTATACGGAAATATAGTACATTATACAAATTGTATTCATTGGATTCGGACTAGGCTGAAATTGTTTTTCGATGTACAATACTCAATGTTAATATACTTATACAAAGCATAAATTTAAATACTCTATTACTTGTACGTGTAAATATATTTAAATGACAGAACACAGTTGGCGATCTTATCGGTTAGGCGACCTCTTCTTCCTGCCAACCTTGGGATAGAGAAAAAGTGGTATAGGTAGTGCAAAACGATTACAATTTAAAAATAGACTTATGTCTAGACATACCCACTATATCAGTAATAAATATAGTATAATACATACTTATAATAATAACTAAATAATACATATAATAAATAAATATATATACATATACGTATCTACAACTGCATTCAATATTAATTTGTAAGTTAAAATCAAAGTTGACAAGGACTGAAAAATAAGAGAGAATTGTAATCTCCAAAGGATGACAAACAGGTTAGAAACAAAATAGTAGTGAGAGAATATTATTTGGAAAAGAAAAAGAGAAAATAGGAAACTAAGGAATGCTGGAATAATTATATATTAATTATTTGAATTATTTAAGCCATTTGAAACCAGACAGCGACTGAGTACTTCTAATGACAACTGGTAAAGAATTACACAGTGAAAGAGTTAGTAAAGAAATTCAAAGAATGTGTAGGAAATTTAAGTTGACAAAAATTTTGAACTCACCAAAGGAAGATTGAATTAACAGCGCGGAGATTGAAATGATTAATATGCGAAATGTATTATGGCAAAAACCACAAACTGAAGGCTGATAAAGAAAACAAAGATTTAAATAAGAAATACTTAGGAGGAAGAAACAAAGTTAGAAAGAAAACTCTTTGTGGCAAAAAAGAACATTATTATATAATCTTTAATCAATGCAGCAGGAGACCAAAGAAAATGTGGGACTTTATTAATACTTTCGCTAGAAATAAAGTTAAAATCAATTGTACTCTCCCAAAAATATATTAGGTATATTATATTATATTAATAATAATTCAAAGTCAAACTCTGTAACAATGAAGATATTTCTGAAAAACGGGTGTGTAGACGTGGATCACAAAAACTTGCTTCTTAATTATTTTGTATGTTTATTTGATCATTATGTCAAGCTACTATTTATTGAAGGGGTTTTTACTATTGATAGATAGACTACAGAATGTAAATATAAATAGAATATAAATGTAAAAGTAAATCTGCTATATGTGTTATCTCGACAACATGACAGAGTTTTGAATAATAAGTGGTATTTTATATTCCATAGCTAATTCAAACATTTTAATAGCCTAATACCAAAAATACTGTAAAATTATTTACGAATAGTTCATACAAGCGAAGCTGCGGACAGAAGTATATTGCTATATCATTGAATAATAGTCGTTAGTGAAGAAATAACGCGGGAATTACAAATAGTGCGGTAATTCCCCGAATAACGGATTAATCCACGGACCATCTAACCTATAATCCATGGATTAACCGCACGTAATATTTAGTGGGCTCCTGTTCGATGAGTAGCTGGACTACCAATCTATATTTGTTTTTGAAATGGAAAATGGTTTGCATTCATCCAAATAGATGGCAGTGCAAAACTTACACAGGCAATATGCAGTGCGCTCTGTGAGTGGCGACAAAGCATGAAAATTGTGTTTTCAACGACTCAACAGTCAAAGGAAAATGATTTTGCAAAATAAATATTTGTTTTACATAGCTGTCGCCTGTTGTTGCAAATTGTAAGTTCAACAAATTACTGTAACCATATACCTACATGACCTGTGACGTTTTATGGTTTTCTTTTGTGTTAATGACCTTATCGGGAGAAGAATCGCTTGAGTAGTCCAAATTCATCGTATTTGTTTATACTCGTAATAATTGACTATTAGAAAATAATTAAATTCTCTAAAAATATTCACGTATAGTCTATCAGGGAGGGGGAGGGTGCACGTTGCAATCCCACAGCTGCTGAGCGCACTTTACTCCTCTCTCACAGAAGACTACGGTAAAATGTACTGCATTTCCTACTTTAATCTGTTCCATTTTTCGGTTCGTACATTCCATATTTTTGTACACCTATACGTATATATTCCATGTTCGTACATGTTTCTGTAGTGAGTGAGATATGCCAAAATCCGTTCTTATCCCATTTTATGCCAGTTTTCCAAATATTCTTAATCCTTTTCCAAATCCATTCATAAATCTCCAAAGACAGGAATCCGGAGGTGCGCGAACGTTTGTCCTGAACGGATATTGGCAAGTACCTCGAAACGTTCATGGGCTATAACCATATATAATATTCACTACAATAGTATTCATTTACCACCAGATGGAATATCTGGTCATCAGACACCTTCTTCCTTTAAAAAAAATATACACAAGTGAGTCCTTGAATGGAGATAACGTGCCAGAAAGTGGACTATGGAGTATGCCATTATACAGGTATAAACAACCATTATGCAGGTATAAACAACCACTATACATGTATAAACAACCATTATACAGGTATAAACAACCACTATACAGGTATAAACAACCATTATACAGGTATAAACAACCACTATACAGGTATAAACAACCATTATATAGGTATAAGCAATCGTTATACAGGTATAAACAACCATTATACAGGTATAAACAACCATTATACAGGTATAAACAATCATTATATAGGTATATACAACCATTATGCAGGTATAAACAAACATTATACAGGTATAAACAACCACTATACAGGTATAAACAACCATTATATAGGTATAAACAACCATTATACAGGTATAAACAACCACTATACAGGTATAAACAACCATTATATAGGTATAAGCAATCGTTATACAGGTATAAACAATCATTATACAGGTATAAAAAACCATTATATAGGTATAAGCAATCGTTATACAGGTATAAACAATCATTATACAGGTATAAACAACCACTATACAGGTATAAACAACCATTATATAGGTATAAGCAATCGTTATACAGGTATAAACAACCATTATATAGGTATAAGCAATCGTTATACAGGTATAAACAATCATTATACAGGTATAAACAACCACTATACAGGTATAAACAACCACTATACAGGTATAAACAACCATTATACAGGTATAAACAACCATTATATAGGTATAAGCAATCGTTATACAGGTATAAACAACCACTATACAGGTATAAACAACCATTATATAGGTATAAGCAATCGTTATACAGGTATAAACAATCATTATACAGGTATAAACAACCATTATACAGGTATAAACAACCATTATACAGGTATAAACAATCATTATACAGGTATAAACAACCATTATACAGGTATAAACAACCATTATATAGGTATAAACAACCATTATACAGGTATAAGCAATCGTTATACAGGTATAAACAACCATTATACAGGTATAAACAACCATTATACAGGTATAAACAACCATTATACAGGTATAAACAACCATTATATAGGTATAAGCAATCGTTATACAGGTATAAACAACCACTATACAGGTATAAACAACCATTATACAGGTATAAACAACCATTATACAGGTATAAACAACCATTATATAGGTATAAACAATCATTATACAGGTATAAACAACCATTATACAGGTATAAACAACCATTATACAGGTATAAACAACCATTATATAGGTATAAACAATCATTATACAGGTATAAACAACCATTATATAGGTATAAACAACCATTATACAGGTATAAACAACCATTATACAGGTATAAACAACCATTATACAGGTATAAACAACCATTATATAGGTATAAACAATCATTATACAGGTATAAACAACCATTATACAGGTATAAACAACCATTATACAGGTATAAACAACCATTATATAGGTATAAACAATCATTATACAGGTATAAACAACCATTATATAGGTATAAACAACCATTATACAGGTATAAACAACCATTATACAGGTATAAGCAATCGTTATACAGGTATAAACAATCATTATACAGGTATAAACAACCATTATACAGGTATAAACAACCATTATACTGGTATAAACAACCATTATATAGGTATAAACAACCATTATATAGGTATAAACAACCATTATACAGGTATAAACAACCATTATACAGGTATAAACAACCATTATATAGGTATAAGCAATCGTTATACAGGTATAAACAATCATTATACAGGTATAAACAACCATTATACAGGTATAAACAACCATTATACAGGTATAAACAACCATTATACAGGTATAAACAACCACTATACAGGTATAAACAACCATTATGCAGGTATAAACAACCATTATATAGGTATAAACAACCATTATATAGGTATAAGCAATCGTTATACAGGTATAAACAATCACTATACAGGTATAAACAATCATTATACAGGTATAAATAATCATTATATAGGTATAAGCAATCGTTATACAGGTATAAACAATCATTATACAGGTATAAACAACCATTATACAGGTATAAACAACCATTATACAGGTATAAACAACCATTATATAGGTATAAACAACCATTATACAGGTATAAACAACCACTTTACAGGTATAAACAATCATTATACAGGTATAAACAACCATTATACAGGTATAAACAACCACTATACAGGTATAAACAACCATTATATAGGTATAAACAACCACTATACAGGTATAAACAACCATTATACAGGTATAAACAACCATTATATAGGTATAAGCAATCGTTATACAGGTATAAACAATCATTATACAGGTATAAACAACCATTATACAGGTATAAACAATCATTATACAGGTATAAACAACCATTATACAGGTATAAACAATCATTATACAGGTATAAACAACCATTATACAGGTATAAACAACCATTATACAGGTATAAACAACCATTATACAGGTATAAACAACCATTATATAGGTATAAACAATCATTATACAGGTATAAACAACCATTATATAGGTATAAACAACCATTATACAGGTATAAACAACCATTATATAGGTATAAGCAATCGTTATACAGGTATAAACAACCATTATATAGGTATAAGCAATCGTTATACAGGTATAAACAACCACTATACAGGTATAAACAACCATTATATAGGTATAAGCAATCGTTATACAGGTATAAACAACCACTATACAAGTATAACCAACCATTATATAGGTATAAGCAATCGTTATACAGGTATAAACAATCATTATACAGGTATAAACAACCATTATACAGGTATAAACAACCATTATACAGGTATAAACAATCATTATATAGGTATAAACAATCATTATACAGGTATAAACAACCATTATACAGGTATAAACAACCATTATGCAGGTATAAACAACCATTATATAGGTATAAACAACCATTATACAGGTATAAACAACCACTATACAGGTATAAACAACCATTATATAGGTATAAGCAATCGTTATACAGGTATAAACAATCATTATACAGGTATAAACAACCATTATATAGGTATAAGCAATCGTTATACAGGTATAAACAATCATTATACAGGTATAAACAACCACTATACAGGTATAAACAACCATTATATAGGTATAAGCAATCGTTATACAGGTATAAACAATCATTATACAGGTATAAACAACCATTATACAGGTATAAACAACCATTATACAGGTATAAACAATCATTATATAGGTATAAACAATCATTATACAGGTATAAACAACCATTATACAGGTATAAACAACCATTATGCAGGTATAAACAACCATTATATAGGTATAAACAACCATTATACAGGTATAAACAACCACTATACAGGTATAAACAACCATTATATAGGTATAAGCAATCGTTATACAGGTATAAACAATCATTATACAGGTATAAACAACCATTATATAGGTATAAGCAATCGTTATACAGGTATAAACAATCATTATACAGGTATAAACAACCACTATACAGGTATAAACAACCATTATATAGGTATAAGCAATCGTTATACAGGTATAAACAATGATTATACAGGTATAAACAATCATTATACAGGTATAAACAACCACTATACAGGTATAAACAACCATTATATAGGTATAAGCAATCGTTATACAGGTATAAACAATCACTATACAGGTATAAACAACCATTATATAGGTATAAGCAATCGTTATACAGGTATAAACAATCATTATACAGGTATAAACAACCATTATACAGGTATAAACAACCATTATACAGGTATAAACAACCATTATATAGGTATAAACAATCATTATACAGGTATAAACAACCATTATATAGGTATAAACAACCATTATACAGGTATAAACAACCATTATACAGGTATAAACAACCATTATATAGGTATAAGCAATCGTTATACAGGTATAAACAATCATTATACAGGTATAAACAACCACTATACAGGTATAAACAACCACTATACAGGTATAAACAACCATTATACAGGTATAAACAACCATTATATAGGTATAAGCAATCGTTATACAGGTATAAACAACTTCTATACAGGTATAAACAACCATTATATAGGTATAAGCAATCGTTATACAGGTATAAACAATCACTATACAGGTATAAACAATCATTATACAGGTATAAACAATCATTATATAGGTATAAGCAATCGTTATACAGGTATAAACAATCATTATACAGGTATAAACAACCATTATACAGGTATAAACAACCATTATACAGGTATAAACAACCACTATACAGGTATAAACAACCATTATATAGGTATAAGCAATCGTTATACAGGTATAAACAACCACTATACAAGTATAAACAACCATTCTATAGGTATAAGCAATCGTTATACAGGTATAAACAATCATTATACAGGTATAAACAACCATTATACAGGTATAAACAATCATTATACAGGTATAAACAATCATTATACAGGTATAAACAACCATTATGCAGGTATAAACAACCATTATGCAGGTATAAACAACCATTATATAGGTATAAACAACCATTATACAGGTATAAACAACCATTATACAGGTATAAACAACCATTATATAGGTATAAGCAATCGTTATACAGGTATAAACAATCATTATACAGGTATAAACAACCATTATGCAGGTATAAACAACCATTATATAGGTATAAGCAATCGTTATACAAGTATAAACAACCACTATACAGGTATAAACAACCATTATATAGGTATAAGCAATCGTTATACAGGTATAAACAACCACTATACAGGTATAAACAACCATTATACAGGTATAAACAACCATTATATAGGTATAAGCAATCGTTATACAGGTATAAACAATCATTATACAGGTATAAACAACCACTATACAGGTATAAACAACCACTATACAGGTATAAACAACCATTATACAGGTATAAACAACCATTATATAGGTATAAGCAATCGTTATACAGGTATAAACAACCACTATACAGGTATAAACAACCATTATATAGGTATAAGCAATCGTTATACAGGTATAAACAATCACTATACAGGTATAAACAATCATTATACAGGTATAAACAATCATTATATAGGTATAAGCAATCGTTATACAGGTATAAACAATCATTATACAGGTATAAACAACCATTATACAGGTATAAACAACCATTATACAGGTATAAACAACCATTATATAGGTATAAACAACCATTATACAGGTATAAACAACCACTATACAGGTATAAACAATCATTATACAGGTATAAACAACCACTACACAGGTATAAACAACCACTATACAGGTATAAACAACCATTATACAGGTATAAACAACCATTATATAGGTATAAGCAATCGTTATACAAGTATAAACAACCACTATACAGGTATAAACAACCATTATATAGGTATAAGCAATCGTTATACAGGTATAAACAACCACTATACAAGTATAAACAACCATTATATAGGTATAAGCAATCGTTATACAGGTATAAACAATCATTATACAGGTATAAACAACCATTATACAGGTATAAACAACCATTATATAGGTATAAGCAATCGTTATACAGGTATAAGCAATCGTTATACAGGTATAAACAACCATTATACAGGTATAAACAACCATTATACAGGTATAAACAACCATTATACAGGTATAAACAACCATTATATAGGTATAAGCAATCGTTATACAGGTATAAACAACCACTATACAGGTATAAACAACCATTATACAGGTATAAACAACCATTATACAGGTATAAACAACCACTATACAGGTATAAACAACCACTATACAGGTATAAACAACCATTATACAGGTATAAACAACCATTATATAGGTATAAGCAATCGTTATACAGGTATAAACAACCACTATACAGGTATAAACAACCATTATATAGGTATAAGCAATCGTTATACAGGTATAAACAATCATTATACAGGTATAAACAATCATTATACAGGTATAAACAATCATTATATAGGTATAAGCAATCGTTATACAGGTATAAACAATCATTATACAGGTATAAACAACCATTATACAGGTATAAACAACCATTATACAGGTATAAACAATCATTATATAGGTATAAACAATCATTATACAGGTATAAACAACCATTATACAGGTATAAACAACCATTATGCAGGTATAAACAACCATTATATAGGTATAAACAACCATTATACAGTTATAAACAACCACTATACAGGTATAAACAACCATTATATAGGTATAAGCAATCGTTATACAGGTATAAACAACCATTATACAGGTATAAACAACCATTATATAGGTATAAGCAATCGTTATACAGGTATAAACAACCATTATACAGGTATAAACAACCATTATACAGCAATCGTTATACAGGTATAAACAACCATTATACAGGTATAAACAACCATTATATAGGTATAAGCAATCGTTATACAGGTATAAACAACCATTATACAGGTATAAACAACCATTATACAGGTATAAGCAACCTAATTTTCTATTTTATAATGAACTTGTGTGTAATGCTAAGTAAGTGAATATTTATTGTTTTTATTTTTGTATAAAACCAGCTAAACCTCATCGTTTATTAAATAACCATACCTCGAAGATTTTCACAACAAATTAATTCTCCCGCGGACTTGAAAATTGCCTAGTAAAAATAAATAACAACTGGATGAGAATAACAATCGAAAACAGAAACAGATAAAACAGCTAAATTACACATAAAAATAATATATTTGTCATCAAGCAAACATTTCTTTTACCATAGTAAATCATTACTGAATAACACAATACCGCCCCGGGAAACATACGATATCAACCCTCCAAATGACGATGTCCATTCGATTCGTATAAGAAACGCGGAACGTTATGCCATCCCAAGTTTGAAATCATAAAGCGTTGTTGCGGTCGTTTGGCCCCTTTATGCTCAACATCTGGTTGCGTTATGGGTATTAAAAATTTATTCGTACAGTACAAAATGCGATTGCAATTTAATAGCAAGTGATGTTATGAAAATATTGGTATTTCGAACACAATTTTCTATTATATTATATTTTCTATTCTTTTTCTATTCTTTTTCTATTCTTTTTCTATTCTTTTTCTATTCTTTTTCTATTCTTTTTCTATTATATTAAATTTAATTATTGAAGTTTAGAGATAAGGACAGAGGTGAAGTTTCATTTGTGTACACTTTGGATCCTTTTTAGAGAGAGAACTGTCAACCGTGGATATCTACGATACATGCCAACATCAATCCAGATTGACAAACGTTGGTGCGTCTCCGAAAGAGTTACCTATCTACCGTTGGAGATACCTACCTAAATCTTTGCAGTGATCCAGGCGGACGCCGATCCCCCGCTCAATCTAGCACGCTAGCACGAGAGGGCTAGCACGGCTCCGCTTAACTTAAAGCTGGCCGAATTGACTGTCCAATACTGTGGCGATTGATACGGCTACATATCTATTATTGTTACTAACATAGTTTTAAGTTTTTTGTACCAACTATTACAACAATGTATTAATTGAGCTAACATAAGTAATTTGAATTGTATTGAGTAAATATTGTGTAAAACGCATTTTTATAGGTGTCCTAATATTATTGTTCGCCAGTTATAATACAATTATACAAAGAAAATGATGTAATAATAAAATAGTGCCTAGTATTATCAAAAAGGGTACATATCACCTTTTAAGAATTGAACCCTTCTATTGTGAAATCAGTACATTACAGTAATAAATGTCGAAAACATTTCTAAATCAAACAGCAACATTGTCCGCTAACAAAGGATTCACTTCAAAAAGACAGTTTCAATGCGATTAAATGGATCTTGTAAAGCCAAAAATCGCACCGCAATTGGTCTGTTAAAGGCTTTTATTCAAGTCTACGGAAATTGTAGGACTTCGGTGGTGATGTTTGAGGGTTCATTGGGGATATGAGTAGATAGACAATGGAAAACATCAACGTGATATATGAGATTATATCTTGTACAAAGAGTTTGTTACATTAAGTAATTGTCTTTGTCTCAATTGAAATTTCTATGCTGGCCAACGTTTCGAACTTATTTCCCTTATTGTCTATATTAAACCTCGATGAGCATTGCTATCGCCTTGTGGTAATTATAATTAAAAAATACATTTGTTTACATTTGGCGGGGATTTTATTAGTGTGCAAAATCGAGAAAATCGAAGTTCGTGCGGTCATTAAATATTTCTGTAACATAGTACAGAGCAACAAAGTCAGAGACTTAAAAGATTTTGGGAGTAAATATTTCAAGTTCAGAAAAAGTTTTAGAACAATATTGTTAATTTTAATGATATAAATTCAATCTTAACAAAAGGGTATTTTTTATTTAAGCCTGTAGATATGTCGGTGACAGCACATAAATATCGTGAGCAAAGGCGTGGTAGAATTAAAATGTTTACTTTCGATCAGTTACAAGTGAGTTTCTTCGATCATAATTCTGTAGATGCAGTAAATCTCATATCAAGAATTTTGAAACGGGGCCTTTCAGACACCAGGTGGGCTTTCCTCATCGCACCTAATAGTCCACCAACGTTACCTCCACCTAAACTAATAGGTTAACTAAACTATTAACGAGAATTTCACGAGTTAAGGAAAGATAGACAGGAGATTCGTCCCACTTCTGTCACCCCAACGCCATCTATCTCTTCTTCGAGGCTAGCCCGCCCTATAGTATCCCACAAACGCGTGTTTACTAATTTTAACTTTAATCATAATCGTAATTCAGAGGGTAATTACTGCCCTTTCAACTATGGTTTTATATGAAAGTAAAATAATGACTCGAACACTACAACTCGCGCCATTTACGGTCGAACTCAGTCATGTACGAGTATGTTATGTAATAATGTAATAATAAGAAAAATATCTAATTTAAACATATAATTATTTTAATCATGAAATTAATGACTAACAAGACTTAATTAATGATAACTAGTTTTACAGCTTTAAGAGACATAAATTATTAATGATAAATTTAATACTTGATAAAATTGATACTGATAAATGATAATTATAAATATCTATTGTGATCAATTGAGCTCGCGCGCTGTTCGCGAATTCATTAATATATTGATTGGTCGGCGAAAGTATATGAATTTAACTAATTACCATTTTATACGATTCCGTCGTTGTCCACAATTCTTAAAGTATTAAGAAAAAATAAAAATTTATCAGTAGCCGACAACAATCACGTTACTGAACAATGCATGCTGACAAAAATACAAAAGGCTTCCATATAAGCTAATTGTATATACATATTATAGCTTATATGGATACAGAAATATATCTAATGAGATACTTGAATGTATCTTGAAAGTTTCACAAATTTACAGCTGTGTCCGGAAGGTAAATTGGTGCAACGTATGTGTGATTTTCGTATGACAAAAAAATTAAGATATAGAGGAATATAGAAAATTGATTTTTAATAGAATTACTCAATCACTATTGGTTGAAAAATAGACTCATTCTCATTATTGATCAAAATTGTGTTTTTAAGCCGTTACAAGCACGAACAACGTTTGGCTGATATCGATCCCAGAATTATTTCAACGGACGAGTGAGGAAAGAGAAGCAATCTCTTGGCTGAAAATAAGCGTATTTCCGTTAGTTATAATTATGATTGATATTATACCTTTTAGAGACCGAGTCGCAAAGTGATTCTCGTTTAGGGGCTGACCATTATATAAGTCTACGTTTCTTTGTTGCTGCCTCACTTCCACTTCCACAAAACTTTACTCCTGGATGTTTGAAATTTTTGTCTGTCTGTCAGAACAGATTCACGCAAAAATCACTAAACATAATTTAATGAAAGTCGGCATAGTTAGATATAACTTATTGTCGAGTTAACATTTAGGATACTTTTTATCCAAATCAATTGTCAAATACTCACGGGAATCAAACTAACCACAAGTTACTAGTAAAAGGACACTAGTACTAGTACTTGTACTACACTTGTACTAGTACTAGTACAAGTACAAGAACTAGCATCTACGCGTCTAGTCCTAAAAAATCTGACAATAAAGTAGTCCCTAGCATTAGATAAAATTGTACATAGCAGATTGAATTTATTATTCGATGAACCCTTTTATTGTAAAATCAGTATATTACAGTAATAAATGTCGAAAACATTTCTAAATCATACAACAAGATTGTCCGCTAACAAAGGAATCACTTCAAAAGGACTGTTTCAATCCGATTAAATGGGTTTTGTGAAGCCAAAAATCGCACTAATATTGGACTGGTAAATGCTTTTTATATAAGTCTGTGGAACTCGAAGGATTTCCATTGCGATGTTTGAAGGATGGCTGAGGATATGAATAGATAGACAATAGAAAACATCAACCTTACCCGAACCCTGGTCAAGATATACTTAAGTTTTAAGTCGTTTAGTGCTTCTAGATTGTGCATAGCCAGTAGGATACTTTTAATGCTTTTTTTTTTTTTTTTTATATACTAGTGGGCGGACGAGCAAGCGGTCCCACGTGATGGTAAGTGTTACCGCCGCCCATGGACACCTGCAACACCAGGGGGTATGGGGGTATGCGGGCGCGCCGCCGACCTTGCAAAATCCTATTCACAGCTCTCTTGAAGAACCCCATATCGTAGCTTAAAGAAGAAATCATTTTTTTAAAGAAGAGGTGACAGACGTGTGAGCTGCTTACCAGATGGTAAACGTTACTGTCCATGAACACCTGAAGTACCTGAAGTATGGTACACTGCCGACCCTGCAGATTTCTGTTCACAGCTTTTGAAGAGTCCCTTGTCGTAACTCAGTAGGCAGTTTCTTCCACAACCTTCGAGTTTGCGGTATAATGTCTTGAATAACGCAGAGAAGGCAGCGTAAAACATATTTCGATAATACATTCGCGTTATAAAAATCAATGACTCATCACTGGCAAGGCACATTAATTTCCAATTTCATAAAATAATGAGATACTGTATGTGTAAATAAATATAGAATAAGAGAATTTAATAATTATTTCTAAAATTACGTTTATATACAACACTAAAATATCAAGAAACATCCGACGTATCTGAGGCAATAAATAAATAATTACTGTGTAAAAAAAAATCATAATTAATTCTGACGTCTGGAAACCGATATGAATTAGAATAATTATTTTTTGCAACTATATGTCGTGAACATGCGTGCCCCGAGAACACCTCTCTATACTCGCAATTGTTGACAGTCATATTTATGCACTGGTTCGAAATGCACGTAACAGTAGCTGCACCAACTCTTGAATGTAAAAAGCACTTATCATCGAACCATCGAACCATCACTTATCGAACCCATGCACTGTGATTTTTGTTGTATAGCAGATATTTTACATCCCCTAATGAACATTCAGCTTGGTAATATTCCAAAAAAATTAATTCTAATTTGATACTCCAACTGTTACTCATTTTGAAAAAATAAATCGTGAAAGATGTACATTCGTTCACAGCTGTTTCTCCCGCCATAATGAGGACGACGCGTTCATTCGCGATTCGTGCCCGCGAACCCGTTTGTCTCAGACATAGCTTACATATAACCGGGAATCAAGCCGTGAAGGCATGAGAAATCGGCGAAAACCATCCACACTCGCGTTCACGGCTCTACGTGGTTCTTCACGCTGTGAGTCTAGAGCTGGCTTAAGAATTCTTAAGACGTCTTAAGAATTCTTAAGGCTCAGGCCGTGAAGCCCCGCGAATATAATATATGTATATATATATATATATAGATATAGATAGATATTATACATAAACATGAATCTCGGTATTGGCCGTAGCTTTTGAGTTTGTTGGTCACCGTAAGTCAAAACAATGTAGTGAATTATTTTCGAAATTCGAAAATCTGCAATGGGCAAATTGTCTTCATAATCTGCTCAAAATAAAATAAAAATAATAATCAGGTTAAATAGAAGTGTTAAGTCAGGTTAAATAGGTCTTCAAAAGTGATGTTTATTTGAAGGTACAATGCGAGGAATCCTTTACAGATAGTTGAAGAAAAAATGTTGTTAAATAGAGCGAGTTTTATTTTGTATCCGAAACTAACTACATTTTGCGATCAGTCAACTGTAAAAAGGGCCACCGTCTGTGCTTGAATGGCTTCAGGCCAATTTCAGGCTTCTGTGTCCTTATTAGAAATTTTGACAGTTCGCGGCGCGCTTCGACGCCTCGCCTATATTGGAAAAAATATAAAACAATACAATTAAATATACAGTAGTGTAACTAATATTTTTTTATTTTAATCGTATCTGCACGCTGCAATCTCACAGCCGCTACGAATCGCTACAGAACACAGCATTCCTACTTTATCTTTTCCCCCAATGCACGTACATGTTTCGGTAGTGAGGATCCTTTCTCCAAATCACGTGATTTTTGTTATTTTTGTTTTGTGATTTTATATATAAAATATATAATTTTCAAAATCGGTCGAATATTTTGAATTTACCTCTTCCATAACAAGAAAAACAAATGCAAAGTCTCTCTTTATAATATTATTGATATCTTGAACGTGTTTATGGCGTCCCACATCTGCGTGTGTGGGGCGCATTTACATTGTTTCTATGAAGTTGAACTTCTGTTCGCTCTGTGTACTGTGCATAAAGTTTCTCTACGAAGACGCGCTCCCTAGACGGTGTTCAGAAAACAATTTTGCCGGGGCTTTGTTGGAAAGTTGATATTTTTGTAATTGAATGCGCGTGAAAATTCTTTGGTGTTCGATCACGTTGTTTTGATGTGTCGTTTAAGGTTTTTTCCGGAAATAGTTTTAATTTATTTATTGTGTATATACAATCTGCTATTAGGTACATACCGAATTATTAGGTACCTATGTGTTTTTAAGATTATCATCCATTTATCATCATTATTGTATCATTGAATTTTGAAGGGGGGAGCCGCTTGGCGCGCTCGACTGACCACGTCTCACAGACGTGTCTCACGTCTCTCACACTCGTACCCCTGTCTCACAGAAGACTACCTTGAAATGTACTCCATTTACCCACTTTATCCTATATCCCCAATGTACGTGCATGTTTCGGTAGTTAGTCAGATATGGCAGAACCCATTCCCATCCCATACTATCCCGCCCAATTTTTCTCAACTCTTTATCAATTCCTACATCTCAAAAGGCAGGCGCGCATCCGGGGGTGTTCTCAACCGTGCATGTCCATGGGCTGCGGATGTCCAGTATCCACTTACCAGTACCATCAGGTGGACTGTATGCTCATCTGCCGCTATATAAAAAAAAATATTTTGTCATATTACATTTAAGAACTTCCGGATTTTTAGGTGATTCAACAAAATTACTGTTTTCATTCTCTTCAAGGTATGAAAACAATTAGTAATCGTTTTGTTGTTTAAATACTCGTATCTGGTCTAGTATGAAACTGATAAACCCTGGATACCAGTTACCCATGTAATCGGTAACCTAGTTACATGGGTTATGTACGCAAACGAAGTGTAAGTTGCTTCTTAATACTTTAAAGCTTCAACCAATGTAATTAATTTTCATATTTCTTCATATATGAATATAAAAGTGGCTATTCGAATGTTTTTTCGGGGGTATGAACCCTTTAAAAATCAAACGAATTCGAAAAAGAAGTAGTTCAAGGTATTAAGATAAGTAGTTCCTAAGCTATTCGTTAGTTTTTGGTAGCGGGGCAACATTGTTGCGGTTTCGAAAGTACATTCGAAAATATTACATTCGAAAGTAGTAAATAAAACGGGCCGCGATACTACAAGGAACTTCAACCACATTTCCTTACTAGCGACTTACTTACTTACTTCCTTACTACAATACTAGCGACCCGCCCTCGCTTCGCTTCGGTTTACAAAATTTTTTTTCAAAGTTTCAAAATAAAAATAGCCTATATTAGACACGGATAATGTAGCTTCCTATTTGTGAAAGAATTTTTGAAATCGGTTTAGTAGTTCCAGAGATTACCGCCAACATACAAACGCACAATTTTACCTTTTTATTATATTAGTATAGATTTATTTTCATTTGCTCATAAGTTGGCGGGAAAGCCATTCCATTAAAGCAGCAAATTCCCAATTCGGCACTCAGCACGAATAGACGGCCCAGCAAATAATTCGAGGGACAAACACGGCCCACAGAAATTCTTCCAAAGCACCATACCGTTGTACCGGTAGCAAAAAAAAAATATTTTTATAGGAACGGAGGCAGACGGGCAACCGGCCAGTGATGGTAAGTGGTTACCGCTGTCCATGGACACCGGCGACACCAGGTCTTTTACAGGTGTACTGCCGACGTTGCAGAATTCTATTCACAGTTTACTTGAAGAACCCCATGTCGTAGTGTAGGTAATGATAAAACCTCTTGAGGCGTCGTATCAAATAAATACGGATGCAGCGCACTTTGGTGACTGGAGGTGCAGTTGTAGAAATTCGAGGTGGGAATTATGTGTATCCTTTATTTGAGGAATACTTGATAAATGCATAATAAAAAATAAAAAGGAGTACAGGTGTAATTGCATCTATCTATAGCTGTTAAGACTGTTATCGGGAGGGACTGACTCCCACGATTCAGGTTGTCCAAGTGTAGGGGCTAGGGCTTCATTTATTATGTGTTAGGTTATTAGTAAAATAAACGATTTATTTACTGTATACGGGACAATTAAGCATCATTTTATGAAATACTAGCAACCCGCCCTCGCTTCGCTTCGGTTTATAAGTATTTATTTTTTTTGCATTTTTTTTTTCAAAATATCAAAATAAAATATAGCCTATATTAGACACGGATAATGTAACTTTCTATTTGTGAAAGAATTTTTGAAATAGGTTCAGTAGTTCCAGAGATTACCCCCAACATACATACAAACACACAATTTTACCTCTTTATTATATTATAGTATAGATATATAGATCTACCAAAACTGTTATTAAACATCAGTAGACGAATAAGTTAAATCAGAATTAAAAGCAGTTATTTTCAGTTAGAAATTCGTTTATATTGTCCTAAAAACATCAACTAGAATAATTTTTAAATTATGTTTAAAATTTGGTAATTTAGAGCCAGCCATTTTAGAGCCATGCAGAGAAAGCTTTTGTTTAAAAGTGCTGTTTAAAAGTGTTAATTGTGCTGTGTTGCACTTTTATTTAGAAGGTATAGAATTTAGTATTCTTCAGATCATTCTGAAGATTCAAAACATTCAAAGTAAAAACTCAAAATGGTTGTACGTCACAGACAGTGCAAAGGTTTATCATACCAGGCGAACAAATATATAATTGCTGTCACGGTATGTTGACATAGGTTGGTACGTAATAAATTCTAACTCCCTACACTGACTTTATTTGTGACATTGTCTGAGAAAAGAAAAAGCCTATATTGTCGATTCCAGTTTACAAAATATTGAGATTATTAATGAAAACTTAAAAAAATATATTTTACTAGCTGTGCCCGTGACTTCGTACGAAGGAATTTTAGTTTTTAAACTCTAAATTGGGATATCTGTTCTTCCCGTCAGCCAATTTCGATGATACACAGCCTGTTCGAAGCGACAAGCTAAGCTTAATTGACCTGTGGAAACCCCATGAAAATCCGCTCAGTAATTTTGGAGATTAGCGCAGTTTTTGTAAATATATTCAATGTACAGACACGCTGATTTTACAGTTATATTATATGTATAAATTTTCTTAGGTTAACAAGTATCGATGTCAGTTATCGATTAGAATTAGACTCCTCTTGGGATTTTCTAACTTAAAATTTCGTTATTTCAAGATTATGTTTAAATGCAAATATGATCAATTAACTTTTGACTGTTTAGAAAAGGCAATTATAAAATTCCTTTTTTTTAGGATTTTACCACAGCTCAATAAAGATGGCAGATGGCATTCAGTCTCAGATTCTACTAAATTCTCACATGTCACATATAAATAAAAATTAGATTGTAAAATTCATCATTTTTGTTGACGGTACGTCGAAGATCAGCAGTTCACTACATTATTCAGACTGTAGTGGCGATACCTTACATTAGGCTGACCACGCTTATACAATTCTGGCTCCCGCATATTTTACCTTGATCTCTGTATACTGAATTCGGACTAAATTGTTAATGTTGGTTGAGTTAAATTACAACATTTTTTATTGCACATTGGAATATAATATTCAATTTAATTGATCAATAATCTACGGGCTAGTGGAATCACGTGACTAATAGCGATGACGTCACTGTTTTCTTAATTTGTAGAAGCCGTGTTGCACATGCCAGTAAAAAGAACGCCAGGCTGAAGTACGACGCAATACACATGCCAGTAAGAAGTATGACAGTGGCAATGACAGTGCGTGAGTGGCAGTGGCAAACCACAAAATGGAGGCTCGTAAGTTAGATTAAAATTAAACGGTTAGACGGAAGATTAAAATAATCGGCAATTTGGTTTTTAATCGGGACAGCTACAAAAAACAAACTTGTTTTTGTGAATCACCATTTATTTTTTCGGTCGCTATTTTTTTTTTTATAATGGTATGTTACCATTGGTTAATACAACAAACAAAACTTAAACAAACTAGATAATCTTCTTTAAAATATAACAAAATTCAAACGTAACCGTTTTGACTAATTAAATCGAATCTTAATCATCTTTATCTCGCCAACACAATACGCGCGAAGTTTGAAACTTTTATAGATGACTATTTAGTCCGAGTTTGGTGAGTAAATATGAAAATGTGACAGCAAAAATATTTTTATGGAGTAACAGCTTACATATTCGTAAGTATGTAATACATAATACGGAGTACTTACATAGTAATATATTCGTTTTTCCTGTCAAAATTCTCGATCGAAATACAGACTAAGGAGGTTAGTGAAAAATCGGGACACCAGACCCCTGAAAATCGGGACGTCCCGCGCAAATCGGGACACCTGGCAACACTAGTCAAGATACACATAGACTATCTATGCTCTTAATAACTACATAATAAATCAAAGGTAATAATATATTGCAGACGACGCTTCATTACTTATAACAAGGTTCGTCGTCCATTGGAATCAAAGTGGGTGTAAGGGGTCAAGTTCCAGACAGGCGGGACATTCTAGCTAGACAATAATAATAATAATATGACATTAGAATTATTGTTTACTAGCGACCCGCCCTCGCTTCGCTTCGGTTTATTAAATTTAAAGCAATCGGAATAAGATATTTTCCTGCGGTAAAATGGAGCCTATATTTTAAGTTAGACCTCTAGCAATACATTGGTGAAAACTACATTCAATTCCATGCAGTAGTTTTTGCCTGATGCGTGTACAAACATACAGACAGACAGACAGACAAAATTTCTAAAAATTCAATATTAGTTTTTTTTCAATATCTATAATGTACAGACATCGGCCTGTTACAATTTTATTATATGTATAGATACCTATTCTCTGACAAGGTATATTTACACACTAGCTTTCAATGAGGTCATTAAAAAAAGTGTGGCTGATCCCATCTACACTGGATCGCAAAAAATCCGGGTCGCTAATAAAAACCGTGATATCTCCATAAATTATATACCTAGATCGCTCGAATAAATAATATGTAGTAAGGAGGTTACTAATGCTTGTTCTAAATCTCTAAAGAGGTTTCATTTGTACAAGTTACAGATTTAAAAAAAAATATTCTGCATTTTGAAAAATTACAAAATTAAAATTAGGAAAAGAATATTTTTTCTGCTTTTGTTTCAAACGGAGCTGTCATTATAAATGGTTCCTTGGATTGATCAGAGTATTCAATGCAATATCATGTCGTTATCACCTGAAGAATGTACACGGATTATTACCATGGTACAAGAAGGAAGAAGTCAGCGTAGCACTGCTAGAACAGTAGGAGTATCTTTATCAACGGTCCAAAGAGTACTCCAGCGATTTCAAGAGACCGGTATGAACATCAGGAGACCAGGAAATGGCAGGCCAAGGTGCACAACTACACGAGAAGACCGATTCATCGTGAGCACTATGTTAAGAAATCGACATCTCACGGCTGTTCAGGTCCGAAACAGTCTTCAAGAAATTCACCACAACAATGTGAGCTCTAATACGATTCTGCGACGTCTTCGTGAAGCTGATATAAAGCCTTATAGACCAGCAAACGGCCCCAAACTGCTTAGAGAACATCGAGTTGCCAGGTTACGGTTTGCTCGAGAACACATCCGATGGACAGATGAAGATTGGTCCAAGGTTATGTTTTCCGATGAGTCCAGATTTTGTTTATTTACGCACGACGGGAGACGAAGAGTATTTAGACGGCCAGGAGAACGGTATCATCAAGCGTGTTTTGAAGAAAAGGTGCCATTCGGTGGAGGATCAATAATGGTTTGGGCTGGGATATCTTCAGAGGATCGCACGGAGTTAGTGATCATAGAAAACGGTTCTCTGACTGCTGTCAGATACGTAGGAGAGATTTTAAATGAGCATGCTGGTCCATTCTTAGTGAATATGGGTGCAATTTCCATTCTTATGCACGATAATGCGCGACCACATACTGCTCATTTGGTCAATATGTATATTCAAGACGTCGGTATTACCTGCATGGAGTGGCCAGCTCGCAGCCCAGACTTAAATCCCATAGAACATGCATGGGACGAGCTCAGGAGATGCGTGAGACAACGCTCTCCTGCTCCCGTTACCTTACACGAGTTAAAGAATGCGCTAGTGGAAGAATGGGCAAACATAGACCAAAATCGTATTAAAAATTTGGTTTACAGCTTGCCATATCGTCTTATTGAAGTGATACGGGTTCGTGGAGGAAATACAAAATATTAAATTGACAAAAAAACTTTTATTTTTTAAGATTTATTGCGAAGTGTATTTTTGTTGTCATAAGTTAGAAGCGAAATTTTCTTATTTTTTAGTATTTAATTAAAGTTATATAATGTACAGAACGTGTTACACATTTTTATATATATATTAATCAGTCATCTACAATATACTATAGTTTCGCAAATTAGTCTTATGTATTTAAGAAACTATCACGCCATTTATTAGCGACCCGGAATTTTTGCCATCCAGTTTAGTTATTTGTTTTAATTAGCTAGTACTGTGTAAACAAGGTATTTATACTAGTGCTGTAAAAATTAGCGCTCGAGCGCTCAAGCGTTAGCTCACCATTTCCATACCATACCACAGTAATCTGATAGTAAACGGTTACTGTAGTTCCTAAAATCTGGATCAATTTACTTAATCTGGATCCGTTAACCGCCGCCGGATAAGGATCGATGCTGGGCATAACCGTGAATCCAAAAGCAGTAATGACATATTCGGCACTGGATTGAGCGTCATGGTGTCGTTAATCTTCAGAAAGGGATGAGTTAAAACAAGAGGCAAAAACAAGAATTCGTAGTGTCAAGATAGAACGCGTCAGAAAAAGTCTATGCAAGTATGATGTACTTCTCTCGCAATTCAGTCCGATTAACCGCAAGGTTGTTGGGACCATGGGAAGGACTCCACCTTCCGTGGTCTCTTACAATACTATACTATACCATCAGCGTATGTCTCTCCACTGCTGTATATAGGCCTCTCGTAAATCTCGCCACCACACACGATCCTCGGCTCTTTTCATCCAACCACCACCAACAAACTTCTTCAAGTCGTCGATCCACCTGACCGGAGAGCGTCCCACAGTGCACCTCCAGGTACGTGGCCTCCACTTGAGGTCTCGGCTACCCCATCCATTATAGATCCTGCGGCAAATATAACCTGCCCACTGCCACTTCAGCATTCAACAGTAATTAACTCAAAATTGAAGTTTTAAACTTAAGGGTATAAAGGCAATCAAACGTTATAAACTTGGGATAAGAGAGCTCACTGAGCGCTCGACGCTCCAGCGCTCAGTGAGCTCATACGAGCCACACAACCATAATGCCATAATGAGTATGTGCCATTGTGTAAACATTTACTTAGGCAAGTTACTCTCAAATACAATGCTAGTAACTGTCATACGAGTTACATTACTTTATTTTGTTTGACTGATCACGCGCTTGTCTACATTACAGCATTGAATGTAGCTTTTATCTTTGAGGGCATACGGTCCAAACAACTTAAATAAATAGTATCACGACAAGACTTTGTTTAAGATCTTTTAGATTGATTGAAGTCACAGAAAATCTTATTGTGAACGGTTCACAATAGAATTCTCTGTGTGAGAGTGACTCTTTTATTAGGTAGTTATATAATGGAGTAAAGCTCCCGATGATTGTAGGTACATACAATCTATGAAACGAACAAACTCTACGAAGAACTAAAGTTGCTGACACAGCTCAAGGAATCAGCAAACTGAAGTGACGGTGGACTGGTCATATCTGCAGCAGTACCGGGAAACATAGTGTGGTCCGGCCAGGTGAACTGACGACTTGAAGAAAGTAGCTGGTAGTGGCTGAATGAGAAGAGTAGAAGAGCGTATGTGATGGCGGTCCTTGGGAGAGGCCTGTTTCCAGCAGTGGAGAGACACATGTTGATTGTATTGTGTGAATAACTCACAATTCTCTAATTTTGACTATCCGTCTATTTCAGTTTCTCATTTTTCCTTGGAAATGAAGAAACAAATATTCAAGTAAATATTTATATGGGCAACGTTATTACGAATCTCAATTAGGACTTATGCTTAATCACATTAAAACTTTTTATAATTTAACCAACACGGAAATTAATCCGTTTTCAAAATATTATAGCAAGGATTCATTTCGAATTAATTTATTAACAAAGTTTATACGAAAACTTTACCAATTTATTTGGCTGGGTGTATTTTAAGTTGTAGCTTATTTATTAATATTAATTACGGAAATGCTTTTACTTTCAATTATAATTTCAGAGAAAGTGTCAATTTATGAAAATATTTGAAACGTTTTTGAAACGTCTCTCTCACAGAAGACTACCTTGAAATGTACTGCATTTCCCACTTTATCTTATTTCCCTAATGTACGTATGTGTTTCGGTAGTGAGTGAGATGTGCCAGAGCCCATTCCCACCCTATCCCTCCCCATTTTCCCAACCCTTTCTCCAAATCCATTCCTATATCTCCAAAGGTAGGCAGCGCATCCGGGGGTATGTACTAATGTTGTCATTTTGTACTAATGTTGGCATATATCGCGGATGTCTATGGGCAACAATATCCACTTACCATCAGGTGGACTGTATGCTCGTCTCACTTCTAAGTATTCTTACATGTGGCTGCTTTAGTCGTGTATCAGTAAGATTTAAACGCGTCGTAAGTCAATTATTTATTTTACTCATTAGTATGACATCTTATATTAGGATAAACATATCACTAAACCGAATGTCGATTTGTCGGTGAATGAGGTACAAGGATTTTAAACATTAACATAGAAATACTTTAAACATTTTGTTAAACTTTTATAGTTTTTTTATGTACAATAAAACATTTACCTTACCTTAGATTACCTTACCTTACCTTACCTTTCTCCTGGCATTTACCTTAGATTGACACGTTCACCCATCGCGTATAAGTAACGCTTAATTGAACACTAATGTTAAATAGCAACATCAATCCACTAATCCGCGCTGAGCTCGCGTGGTGGATTATGGCTTGTGATTTACTAGGGGAGGCTTGCGCGGTGCCGTGAGACGTTATAAGCTGATAGAAGTTTGATGGCAATCATCCATGTTCTCTGTTCTGTTATGTTCTCTCCATGATTAACCAATTTACCCTCCTTAAGTTTAGCATAATTTTTTTCTTAAATTATACAACAAATTGGATTCGAGACATTAATTGAATTCCCCAAGCACGAAAATGTTTAAAGGCACAATCCAAGCACAAAAATGTTTGACAAAATGCTTTGGTTATAACGCTGAGATATTCCAAATTATATAGAAATGAAAAAGTCGTAACTCAGCCGTAAGATGCCTATTTAATATTTAAATGGAGAGGATCGTAAATTATGTTTATCTAAATTGAAATTTTTCTTTCTTCTATAAACAGGTACGAGGACGACAGAAGCGCTTAGCGATATCTGTTCTCTCTAATTTGTTGTTTAGTCTGTGAATTGAACAAAATTAAGGTAGTTAGTTAAGCCTTGATAACTACACTATCCTACGAGTCACATAAATAGTAACTAAACATTCGTCGAGCGGACTACGAAATAAAAAGAAAAAAAATATAGGAAATCTTTAATATATAATAGTAAAAATGGCAAAATCTCTTTGGCTGTTCAGAAAAATATAAACAAAATATTTTATATGTTCATCTGATCAACCGTATCAACTGTTCCTTTGGTGCTATTATAAGCCTCTATTGACTCCGGTTTTCCTGTGGATTCGTCAATTTCAGGTTGATCATGAATAATAATTGTTGATAGAAAATATACAATCTTGTTCGGATTCGCTTTGAAAGAAACTAATTTCTTACTATCAACAAAATAAAGCATTGATGTGGCGTTCGCGTGTGACGAACGCCTGTGACGTTCTCAAAATAGTTGCGTATTTGTTCCTCCTTAGATCTCGATTGGTCTTAATAAACTAAATTGCTCTGATAGCTACATAATTATTATATTATATATTGTATAATGTATTAAAATATACACAAAAGTGAAGTAAAATAGGTTATAAAAAAGGTACCTTCAAATAATGACTCAAAAATGCATTAATAAAATTTAACATATAAAATCTAAAATACCCTTCAAAAATAATTACGGAATAACTTAACTTTTGTCGAACGGACGACACTGGCGCCAAATCTCGGAAACTATAAACAATACGATCGCAAGTGCATGTCGAGCGGTAAATACTCTGTTGGGTAATTACATAGGTAGATAAGTGACGGGAGCAGGGAATGGCTGGAAGTAAATGAACCAGAGAAATGCAGATAGGGGCGTAGTCCAGTTGACGAATGTTTAGTTGTGTAGGGTTAAAATTGAATACATTACAGAAGTATTACTAGGCGGATAAACGTGAAAATATTTCTACTATAATAAGTATGTGTAAATTGTATAGAGTATTTATTTGTGTATTAGGGGTATTCCGTCTCTCCAAGGGCTCCACTGCAAATCAGCGCCGTGAGTGACACTCAGTAATACAGCATATTTCATGCAAAGCTGGAAACCATATATGTCATCACAACACTTACATTCAGGAATTAATAGGTTTCGTAGCGTTATTTTGTTTAGTTACTTTTGTTGTTACTTTTGCTGTTACTTTTGCTTGTTCTTTTGCTGTTACATTTGCTGTTACTTTTGCTGTTACTTTTGCTGTTACTTTTGCTGTTACATTTGCTGTCACTTTTGCTGTCACTTTTGCTGTCACTTTTGCTGTCACTTTTGCTGTCACTTGCTGTCACTTTTGCTGTCACTTTTGCTGTCACTTTTGCTGTCACTTGCTGTCACTTTTGCTGTCACTTTTGCTGTCACTTTTGCTGTCACTTTTTCTGTCACTTGCTGCCACTTTTGCTGTCACTTTTTCTGTCACTTGCTGACACTTTTTCTGTCACTTTTTCTGTCACTTGCTGTCACTTTTTCTGTCACTTGCTGTCACTTTTTCTGTCACTTGCTGTCACTTTTTCTGTCACTTGCTGTTACTTGCTCTCACTTTTTCTGTCACTTTTGCTGTCACTTTTTCTGTCACTTTTGCTGTCACTTTTTCTGTCACTTTTGCTGTCACTTTTGCTGTCACTTTTGCTGTCACTTTTGCTGTCACTTTCTGTCACTTTTGCTGTCACCTGCTGTCACTTTTTCTGTCACTTTTGCTGTCACTTTTGCTGTCACTTTTGCTGTCACTTGCTGTTACTTTTGCTGTCACTTTTGCTGTCACTTGCTGTTACTTTTGTTGATACTTTTGCTGTCACTTTTGCTGTCACTTGCTGTTACTTTTGTTGATACTTTTGTTTGTTTACTTTGTTGTTGTTGTTGTTGTTGTTAATTTTTATTCTTATCTGCATTAAATCTTTTGGTTTTTGTTATATGTATATTTTGAGTGTGTTTAATTAACTTTCGCCCATTGTCTAATCATTGGTATCGGTTTCATTCAATCTATGATCTCAAAACACTCATTCAGCTCTAGTGCTATGGGCACGCTTATTTTCTTATAAAAAGAACCTCTTCGAATGTGTCTGTAAAACTAATTTCAATAATATATTTTTAAACATTTTCAGAATACACAGTACAAATTTGAAACATAATTAACTGCACCAATAAATATCGAGATAAGTCCGTAAAAACAGGTTTATTCCTGAGTTATATCCCTAAATAAAAAGCCAAGTGAATCCATAAAGCAAAGTGCTAGCAAATAAATAGTGACGGTGTGTAGGCCTGCAAAGGAACATTTGTCAAGTTGAGGAATGTTTGCGTGTTTCTACAGTATATATCATTGGATGTAACATTAAGGGCTCGTTTACACAAGCGTAAGCAATGCTGTGTTGACAACGCCGCGCGCCGTAAGTAATAAAGTAATTAGATTTTTTTTAAGAAAATGGTATATTAGTTAGGGGGAGAGTGTATGTTGCATTCCGACAGCCGCTGGGCGCACTCGACTGGCCACGTTACTCCTCTCTCACAGAAGACTACCTTGAAATGTACAGCATTTCCTTATCGTATTTCTCCAATGTACTTCTCCATTTCTCCAATCGTGTTTCGGTAGTGAGTGAGATATTCCAGAGCCCATTCCCATCCCATCCTATCCCTCTCCATTTTCCCAATCCATTCCTTAATCTGCAAAGGTAGGCAGCGCATCCATGGCGTGCCAACGTTTGTCATTCTGGACTGATAAGCTCGTCTGCCGCCATTCTTTTCTTTAAGAAAAAAATAAGTAACTTAAAGGACTACAATATAATTATCATGAGCAGGTGTCGGCCGATTATAGAATAGCTCCACCACATTTTTTTATTACAGGTAAAAAGGCGGCAGGCGAGTATACAGTCCACCTGATGGTATGTGGATACTGTCGTCCATAGACATCCGCGATACATGCTAACATCAGTCCAGAATGACAAAGGTTGACACGCCTCCGGATGCGCTGCCCACCTTTGCAGATTAAAGAAAGGATTGGGAGAGGGGGTTGGGAAAATAGGGAGGGATAGGATGGGAATGGGCTCTGACACATCTCACTCACTACCGAAACACGTACGTACATTAGACAAATTGGTGTACCATATATAGTTCATCTATCTACCTATAATTTAACTATTGTCCAAAGTAGAGCGATGAATGACATCAGTGATTTTATCGCCGCATTAAGAGCGCCCGTGTGAACAACTTGTAAATGTTGTTCCCAGAAACATTCTCACCTGTATTTTTAACGCTTAAACACAAAAGAGAAAAGAATGTTTTATTTTTAGAACTAGTAGAAAAAGTATTTGTTCCCAAGTATATTGTAAAAATTGCTAGAGTACCGAATTAATGTATTTTAAAGAAAATATTGAAGAAAGGCCATTTGGCAGGCGTTAGTTAACAGATTTCAATATTTCCCTTCACGTTTTAGAAACAATGTTTATAGAAAAGTAATTAGCTAATTACATATACAGGGTTAAATAAAATACCTGGTTTCCTATCAACAAAACTTTTGCACTAAGATTTTTCCCAATTGATAATCTCCCAAAGATTTTTTTATTTTTTTTCGTTCTTTTTATTCTATATTTTTTTGTCTTTGTCCACTTGCAAACACCGTCCACTTGCAAATTCTTTTTCTTAAACAATTACTCCAAGGCTAGTAATCAAAGGCTGCGGTTTGTTTAGGTACATGCGTTTGCTACAACTTTTCGTGTATGTATACGAAGTGAAGTATTAAAATAGACGGAGCGCGGCAGCGCCATGTTCCGCGATACCCCAAATTTTCAATTTTACACAACACACCTCCAAAATTGATTTTTTTATCATTTTCCTCTTTGCTCGCCGGCCGTTACTGCGATAACTGGTCGAAGTATGATTGGTCGGTGTTATGAGGTACTATAAAACGAATCATTATTTTTTTATTTTTATGTTTTTTTATTTACGTTAAGATGGGCAACGGTTTCAGAATCAAGACGTTTAGTGATTGGATTAATAAAATTAAAGCATTTATTCGAATTCTAATTTCTGCAGTTAATAGTTAAAGAGGCACACTTTACATATAACCGCCAGCGTCTGATACTGGAGCATAAGTTGGATAAGATTCCATGAACAGGTCTCGTATGAAGAGGAAAGCGATGCTATATTCGACAGCTGACTATGATCATTCGTTACGGACGACGACGGTAACAGGTTGTATTATACCATTGCAGATTGTCACCAAGATTGGTTGTTTATATTTGTAACCCGTTTAAAGATAAGGAGAGTTTTTTTTAACCGTCGTTTTTTTTAATGATTTATAGTACAATTCTATAATATAATTTATGCTACGTTCGTCGCCCGAGCCACGAGTTTACGATGCGCACGCCGCATAGGCGTTCGGTCTAAGCGATACGATTTTTTTTAGTCAGGACAACAAAACTTGACGTTTGTAATTTTAGATTTTAACCTTAAAATAATTTTATTTTTCGCTAGACTGGTTTATGTACATTTTTAATAGACTGTTAGAGTTTATAGTTTGGACTGTCATATTGTTATATCGATTTTAATCTTTACTATAAACGCATTAGGCTATCTAAATCGTGACCGCATAACTTTTTTTAGTACAAAAAGCCCCATTTGTATTCGGCCTGCCTCCCGGGCGTCTCTCAACGCTTCCCCGGATAATATGTTTTGGTGACGTAACTGCTGACCCCTTTCATTATGAAAAAATCACTTAAATATTCACCTCAGGTGGTACAGTATCACTAACTCCGTTGGGTATATGTTTATTGAAATGAGTGGGTTTATGTGGGTTTTTGAAGTCGCCTTTTTGGTGAATAAATATATTTGGATTTTAATGTTAGACTTAAAATTTGCGATTTAATGACTTATTTTTTAGAGTTCTTTTGAGAACTAGGAACGCTTTATAATTTCGTTACATACGTCTGTCCATTCGTTTGTACTTCGCTTAAGAGATTAGTACTCGATTATTATTAAACTCTATAACTGTTATTCTATTTCTTACTGTGCCACGCGTTGCGCTGACTGCTCAACAGATGGCGCTTACCCGGTTTTTACCTGTTTTTGGGTAAAAAGTATGTTTTTACCCTGTGATAGATATATAAAAACACGCGCGTATTCGAATGCAACGTTGTGTCAAAATTTCAAAGCAATCGGTGAATAACTTTCGGAGATTTAAGATTTTGAACAAACGAACGTTTACATTTTTATTAAGGTATATAGATTATTTTATATACATTGTAACCTACTCTTTTAATGACATAACTCCTCTCGGTTATTCTAAGGTTGATTGGAGGAGATCCCTTTTAGGAATAAGACCGCCTTTGTACTTATGGTAATAATCTTTACATAGTATAAAACAAAGCCGCTTCCCGCCGTCTGTCCCTCTGTATGTACGCTTAGATCTTTTAAACTACGCAACGAATTTTAATGCAGTTTTCATCAATAGATAGAGTAATTCAAGAGGAAGGTTTATACGTTTTAAGGTTTATTATAGTTTAATATTGTTTTAACGAAACGTTCGCTAGTTCATTATAACAACAATAAAGAGCAACAACAACGACAACAATTTACTATTGTACCTAAATTTACATCAGTTTTCTTTTATACAGGAATTTTAAATCCATAGATCGCTGGTTCAAATCCGGCTCCAAGGACTAAAATTCTGTGTGGTGATCACTGCTTGTTATGATTCCGCACATAAGTTATGTTAGATTGTCATGTCAAATAAAACGTGTGCGTCGTGAATGCCAGTTTTTAATGCAATATCATACAAGTCGTTAAAATGCTTGAAACAGCAAAATGTAAGAATGGACTCGTACAGGGTTTGTAACGTAATTTGATACTCAAATTAGCGCCGGAAAGAGGTCTGTTTATATAAGTATACATACAGATAAGTCCGGAGATGTTTCCAAAAGTCGTTTATTTGTCTAATCCCAGGTCATCAATCTCTCGTATCCCTACCAACAATTACAAATTCAATTTCACTGCCTATTAATTCGGCACCCCAGAATGTTGTAGACCCTTGGAATTAAAATAGATACCTAAGGGTGTACTAGAATTTCTTTCGGAATTCTGAATCAGAATTCAGAATATGAATTTAAAATACCAGCCTAAAATGTAGGGATAGTTTATTTTTATAGAAATAAGATGGTAGATTAGCACGTGGTAAGTGAGTACTGTCGCCCGTGGACACCCGCGATACATGTCGACATTAGTCAGAAGTGACGAAGGCAGTCTTTCGAATTGCTACCTTTGTTAATTTAGGAGTAGATTTGGAAAAAGGATTGGATAGGATCGAAAAACTTGTACTCCCCACTCGATCTCACTCACTACCGAAAACCGTTAATGCATTTCAAGTAAAATTGAATGTGGCGTTATTTATTGCGAGTATTATTATCATTGGTCGTGTGGCGGCACTGAAATTGACTGGAATTAAAATAGCACCAGCCCATCTCCTTGCGTAGGTGTCGTAAAAGGCACTTAAGGGGTAACAAAGTCTGTGGTAGCCCACAAGCACTGAAGAACTATATCATCTCTAAAAGAGTGGACATGTCACCTCGCTTGGCCACGCACCTCATGCACGAGACGATGTGCATGGAGAGATCCGTGTCCAGCAGTGGATATTAAAAGGGCTGGTTATGCTTAAAATGAAATAAAACGAACCACTGAAGATCTGCAGTTAAAAATTAAAAAAAAATACTTCAAAGAAAATCCAAACTATTTTCTCCACTTTAAATATTTTAAATGACCTACTTTTAACAACTACTCCTACAGCTACTGAACGTAATTAATCCAGTGGCAGTTCTCAACAGTTAGGCTAAAAATGCTTCACTATCTGTTTACTCAAAAGGAAGGTTTAACGTTGTTTTCTATTAAAAAAATTCATTACGCCAAGCGGCGGGATCCAATCCATAAGTAAATTTCCCTCGAGAGGGAGCTAATGGCCATGTAAAATATCTTTGCCGACGTTTCTTTTATTTCTCACTCGGTTTGTGTATTTTACCACTTGGTTTGTGGGGTGCAAATATTTTTATGGAGCATATCGCAGATGGTAGAATTTATTCATTGCAATTTTAAACGCTTAGCAATTTATTTTTTTGTCCCTAACAATAAACACCAAGAGACATAAAATTACACAAAATAAAGTGATACCAAAGTACGATGCGGATCGTACTTTGGTATCGTATCGTAAACATTGAAAAAATTAAATATGCCTGAATTGTTAATTTCTGTTTTCTAGCCGGAAAACACTTTGGCTTCTAGCCGTAACATATTAATATATACAATTTATGGCCTTTTTTCTTCCCACCTCCTGCTACTTTATTAACAGGTATCAGAAAGTCAGTTATACTTTATTATTAGCAGTTCCCTCTTGATACTTTATCAGAAGGTGGTGAGAAAGGCCCTTAAATTTGTATTATAGAATGATGACTATAAACTCCACACGGGAAATAAGTATTACACTTATTTTCCGTGTGGAGTTTATAGTCTCCCATCGAGCGCGTCCCAAGGCGGTAGATAAGGGAACGCCGTCCAGGTGTGGACGGTACCGGGGTAGCCTGGTGCGAAGTAAAACCAGGAGGTGGCGTTTCTCTGCGTGTCCCACTGGTATAGCAGTGGGCACAATGGAAAAACAAGGACGGGCTCGGCGAGCACTAACCCTGCCGCTGGGCAGGCAAGGGAAGGACTTCTTCTACTTTGCCACCGCCGTATATCGTAATCTTGTCTGGAGACGGGACCGAGTATCTTGGCTTAACCACCCGGACCGCGAGGAAGACAAAACCTCAATAAAAAATCTTCCACCTAGGAGGGAACCAGTTGCTAGTGGCCAGACCTGAGATGCCGCTCAGCCTGCCAGTGCTCTTAGGTGGCATACAAGAGCAAATAAATCAACGTATTTTTGAATAACTAAATTAAATAATTTTAAATTACTAAGAATATCATCGTTATAGTCAGCAGATAACCTAAACATGACCTAGCTTTAAAAATTTGCTACCATCGATTTGCTACCCATTCAATATGGTGGTGGCTCTTGCCCATTCACTATTTTTTTGTAGTTCATTTAGAAATATACTTCATTAAAAAATACGAACCTCGGGTGGGTTAGTTTTTTATTTGTTAGTTGTTTTTTATAATAACCCGTCTGTTTATTTGTTTTTATAAGAATCAGTCGGTGCCGCGAGCTTAAAGAGACACACGTGCACAAAGGCCGCCGCTGAAATTTGTATGAAGTCTCTCGGCTTACTTTTGGATTTAATTTAGTTGGCATGGAACAGCGATTCGTTCCGCCAGGCATATTTTTGTACGTATTTGGGAGTTATACTAGGAATTTAAAGCACTGATGTAAAAGACATTTTGATTGTAATACTTTCTCCTCTCTTACATGTATAATCACTCTGCGTTCTCTGTGGGAGACAGAGATAAAACATCATTTATCTCGATCCCGACTCGACTTTGATTAATTGTCGCTGCATTCACGTCATATAGAAATAAACTGTATGTAGGTATAATTCGGACACTGGAAACAATGGTGTATAAGAGCGGTGATAGCCTTGGGGCTGCCTTGGGATATTTAGTCTTGACTCACGTTCGTGAAGTTGTGAGTTCAAATATGAGTTTCTACTTACATACATATATATCCGCATTCAACAAATAATGGTATACTATGGTATAAATATTTTACTAATATACATACTTGGGTATGGTATGGTATAAATATTTTACTAATATACTTGGATTTGGTATGGTATACATATTTCACTAATATACTTGGGTATGGTATGGTATGGTATAAATATTTTATTATATTAATATACATACTTTGATATGGCTTGGTATACACATTTCACTAATATACTTGGATATGTTACTTTATGGTATAAATATTTCACTTATATATTTGGATTGGTATGGTATGGTATACATATTTCACTAATATAAAATGGGTGTGAGTGGGTGCATGCTACTCGCCATATCTTAGGCAATTAGCAATATTTTTACAGGTTCATCTTGAAACCACTCTTAAAAACAGGCGTAGTCCAAAATTTCCAAAGCATTTTGTCTGAGTGGCGAATTTTCGATTTTTTTTTATATTGGTTCATAAGTTTTTACATACCGTTGCAAAAGTTGAGTGTCGAAGTTCCGAATTCCAAATTATTGGGGTGTAAGTACTCTTATAACAGGGATGAAACTTAATTTAATTCGAGGGAAGTCCACTCCACCAATTAAAGTATTTATTTCTATTGATAAAACGAAACAGTGATTATTTTCCCATTCACTATCTATTGTTGAAGACCTATCTGACCGATATATAGCAAAAGGAAGCTTCGTCAACAAAAAACCTTATTTATTTAACCAGTTATCGCATCCAGAATTGAGGTTATTTCGGGTTAAACCGGTATAAAAGAGAGTCTCTTAACGACACTTTTGAGGTTTTGCAGAGCTTCTGCATGTCAATTGTGGTGACTAATAAAGTATGATTGTGTTTCTGATTTTTGTTTGTAAAAAATCAACTGATTTAAACCTACATATGTTACTCTGATATCTTAGTGACCCAAAGTGGGTCTTAGCTATCGTTTCTGCTAGCGTACAGATTAGTACTAGCAGGTTACTTGGAGTTCCAAAAAAGTCCTTCTCTCAATCAGACTTCGTATCACTGGAGGCACAAATTTAGATACAGTAACCCGAACCAGCCTCTTCACCGTCCACTGCTGGACACGGATCTCGTTATGCATATTGTCGTATGCATGAGGTATGTATGACCTTAAAAGGCCACTCCGCACCGGCCAGGCAGGTTATCGACTCCACTCTTTTAGAGGTGATGTAGTTCCTCAGGGCTTGTGGCAGCGGCTATGTTGTCATTAAAGACTTGCGTACATTTCAGCAACGCTACAGCGCGCCGCACTGAAAAACTGCGACAACGCACACAGAGCCGGCTCTAGCCCATGTAGCGCCCGGGTGCAATCAATACCCTGGCGCCCTCTAGTAGGCTCTTTGGAATCGTCGTGAGCGGCGCTCGGCGCCCCCTAACACCCTGCGCACGTGTGCGCCGCACACCCTGAAAGCCGGCACTGAACGCACATTACAGACGCGGCGGGCCGCAGTTCAACGAAATAATTTAAGCCAGTTAGCTATTGACATTCAATTCTTCACGTCATCGAATAGCGAATAACTCTCGAATTACGTGCGTCAACTCATATTGAGACGGGTAGCGTCGCAGCGCATAACATCGGCGCATAAAATACCGCCAGTGCTTTTTGCGTTACGTTGCGATGCGCTGCGGCCCGCCTGAAGTGTCTGGTGGTTTATTCAAGATGTATGAAAATGATTCAAGATAATTTTGCAGTGTTATGCGCTGCCATCCGGCCCGCCGTAATACGCGCGAGCCTTTTACGAAATCAGTAAGCGACAGGTTGGTATTTTTTTAAAGCCGGCCAACATCACACGGCTGGTATATTACGAACTTAACAAGTTTAACAAGAGTTCATGAATTAACACTTTAAAAAACTGGATACCCGAGGCATAGATTTAAATAAGCTGGTAATATTTCAATGACACAAATTGTAGGCCTTTTTCGCGAACTCGCAAACGATGATCTCTGCGTATTAGGCGACAATGAAATTGGACCCTAAAAGCGTTTTTGTTGGATGTTGTCGCTCTAAAAATCGGTACTGCCTCCATTATCTAGGATTACGGCGAACCTTACCAAATCTCCTTTGAATGGGATACAAGATAAGCGGTAATTTATAGGCTCTCAGGGCTGAATGGAAGTTATTTCGGCTGCTGAAAGGTTTTCAAATACTTGACTGATGGGCTAAATATTAATATTTTGGCGATTGCATGCCGTGCATTATATTCTTTTGAATACATAATGTTATCATATAGAAGTCGGTTGTATATAGTGGTTGGGTGTAGGGACACAGGTACTTCACTGTGACAACACGATATTGTTTCATTTGCGTATGATATTTCAAATCGGGAAAGTGAAGAAGCTCGGAAAGTGGATACCGTATGAGTTTAATGAAAGTCAACTGCAAACACGCCTCGAAGCTTATCTTACTTTGCTGAACCGACACAAAAATGAAGGGATTCTTAATCGTATTGTCACTTGTGATGAGAAGTGGGTCTTGTATGATAATTGTAAACGTTCGACACATTAGTTGAACCCAGGAGACACAGCCAAACAATGTCCGAAACGTAAACTGAGTCAAATTAAGCTCATGGTGACTGTATGGTGGTCCTGTGCCGGTACTATCCACTATAGCTTCTTGAGATCTGGCACAACAATTAATGCAAATGTGTATTGTGAAGAACTGCAAACGATGATGGACAAGCTCGCTATCAAACAACCGAATCTGGTCAATCGCTCTAGTCCACTGTTTCTCCATGATAACGCTCGCTAACTGATGATAACGGAATTTGGATAACTTTTTTACAGGGGAAAGAAATCAATTCCTATGAGACAGTGAAAAATGCATTCAGATCCATTCATCTGAAGATTTAGCAGATTCCATTAATCGATTCCCGTCTCCAGGAGTTCTATAGCAGAGGCATTAATCACCATCAATTAAAATGGCAAAAGTGCAGTGATAATAGTGGACAATACTTCGATTAATCTATAAGTATATATATAAAAGAGGATGTTGGCATATTGGTGATTAGTAGACTTCGACACCGTTTGATGACCATGAAAGTTGGCCCATATATGTTTATTTTCATGGAGAAAGTTTTTATGCTATCGACTTTGTTGTAACTCGCCACTAGATGGGGCTGCAGTACATCAACTTCTATACCGTTCACCCGATCGCCATGAAAATTGGTATACATAGTTATTTGAGCACGGAGAATATTTTCTAGCTATCGACTTTGTTGTAACTCGCCACTAGATGGCGCTGCAGTACATCAACTTTTATGGCAAGACTACATCTGCCGGGTTTTGCTAGTTAAATATATAATTTTCATACAAGAAAACATTTAATATTTTTTTGTATGAATTCATTTTCGTAGTTAAGGACCTAATGCAAATGCATTCTAGTCTCAGCTTCATCGTAATTGAATTCTTCAATATCCCTTTTTATTCGCCGAATAAATAAATGTAGAAAAAATGACCTAAATCATTAAAGCAACAAAATGTTCTACAATTCTTAAATTTGGAATCGACAGAGGGACTGTCGCATAATGATTCCATAAGTGCTTCCCGGAAATTCATTCACTCTGTGTTTTATTTTAAGGATAAATATAGATGAAAGAAAAACATTATTCTCGTTGTAAAAAAAACAACACTAAAATTATAGTTGAATAATTATAAAATCTATCTCTACTCGTGAGGGTCGTAGAGGTCGCGACTGGGGGACAACAAAGCCGTTCCCACAACTCTGAGAAAGTACACTATCTCTAAAAAGTGAACTCGCCAATCTGCTTGAGCTGCTTGTCGTTTTAAGGTCCCTATATCCCTCATGCACAAAAGAATGTGCACGAGGAGGGCCCATGTCCAAAATTGGACGACAAAAGGGCTAGTTATGGAATTACGCGGTAATAAACAAATCAACAACATTAGTAAGAAGTAATGCTAAGTGCCGAGTCGAGGTATATTCGACCGCATCAACGTCACAGCTTTATAAGCTATGCCAAAGCTCCCTATACGACCTCATTTCTAATAAATGACATGCCTTACTAAGTATCCAGTTATGTGTGTTGTTTTAAATCATTACGCTGCAGTTTCGTGAATAGACCGTGTTCCGTGTCGTGACTCGCAATTTCACGCGATGAAGCGTGCTCCATTCCCTTGACATTATCGGTCGATGTGTTTTTAAAAATAACAAGGGATATTTGAGATGTATCAGATACCAACGACCGGGAATGACATCGGCTGAGTTTTGGTGTGACTTTAGTTTTCTACCAATTTCAAGGAATAAGTGATTCCAAAGTTACGACTCCGCACACATTTCAACTTTTCACTTTAGAGCGGTGATAGGCTAGGGTTAGCTATACTTGATTCACATTAGTTTAACTATGAGTTTAAATCCTTGGCTATGCTTCTGAGCTTTTAGTTAAGTAAGAATTAAAAAAAAACCACTAGCTCGGCGGTAAATGACAACATCTTGAGGAAACCCTCATGCTCAAGAATTAAAAAAATCTGGTATATGTGCGTCCACCAATCAGCACTGGGCCGGCGTTATGGCTAAAACCCCATGTGATTTACAAGGGGGGGTCCTGTTCTTTAAGCTGATATCATTTAACCTCATTTTTCAAAAGATCCAAAATATTCCAGAACGTTGCACGTACGTTTAAGGTTCAAGTCTTAAGTTTCATTAGCACTTATTTTTCACTTGTAGGTATATTTTTAAACCCAGAATTATAATCCACGTTCTTCCTATGATCTTCTCTATATTGATAGGATATCGTCCACGAACTCTTGTCGGACTCTCTTCGTCAAATAATTCAGACTTGATTTTTTTATTTTTAATAATTCGGCCGATTATTAAAAGGTTAATAAAGAAAATAGCTTTCTAATAATAAGGCAGACATTTCAAGTTAGATGCAATTAGTAAAATTTAAATTAAGACTTGAAAATTTAGTAATTTGGAGTAGGTACTCAAGTAATTCATTATTTCAATCAAGTCCATTAAGTGATTAGGCTCATAGTCCATTAAGGACTTATTTGTTTAATAAATAATGAATTAAATCTACTGAATAATAACGTTATTTTAAAATAGAATTAAGCAAAAACGTCCCAAGTGTGAGAAAGAAGTGTTTTTGAAATATTTTAGATATTTCGGTAAAAACAATTGCCCCGACCGTGATTTTTGGATTTTTTTATTAAAATTTAATGTGCTGTTCTTACTTTCTTTGTTTTACGGAGAAAGAGGCTAATAAGATTAAACTCATTTAAAAACAGAAATAATTAAATGAGCGGCAGAAAATACTACCGCTCTCCAATTCCCCAACCCTTCCTCCAAATCCATTCTTTTAAATCTTCTTTTAATCTCCTCAGGTAGCGCATGCCCACGTTTGTCATTCTGAAATGATGTTGGCATGTATCGCGGATGTCTATGGAGCGACAGTATCCACTTGCCATCAGTCTATGGACTTTCAACACGTCTGTCGCCTTCTATAAAAAACGATACCAGCAAATTTAAAAGTGGGTTAAGTTTATATTCTCTGGTGACAACATGGACAGAGGTGATGACATTGTTAGTAAGTAATTTAAAATAATTAGTATTTGTACTACCACTACCTGTTGGTGGTGGTTACCCAGCCACTAACTACGTGAGTACAACCTCTTATGTGGACAAGACATCTTGACCCGTAAACAGTCTTGTGAGTTTACTTGACCGTGCAATGTTCACGAGGAAAACCACAACCAAAGTATACTTAGGTACGAGTATATATCGTAACGGCACACGACAAAGACGACTCTACAAAACCGAAGGTAGCCGATCATAGTCGATGTGTATTACTTTCGGCCGTTTACTGTACACCATCTGTGATTAAAATATTTACTTCTTCTCTACCAAAAGGTTGTCTGGCAGAGATCGGTATTTGCGCTAATACCGCCTTTTGTGCATTTAATGACAATAAATAATAAAATTTATTTACAACGTACATGCAGAAAATAATCAAATTATAGAAATAAATCATTAAATACATTTCAAATTTGAACATGAATAGATACTTTGTTGCCGTGAGAGTCTTCAGCACTGTTTACAGAGTGCAGTGTTACATTTCATGTGTTACAATGTCAGTTAATGTCTTGTTTTGTTTTGGTGGACAATAAAGTATTTCATCTATCTATATATCTATCAAAGTACTTTTGTTCCACCTTCTCCTTTTGCCATAAGTCTCACGACACCAGGGATCCTGCACTTATATAAACATCATATATCGATATATATTTTATTGGTTAGGTGGTGGGCTTTGAAGGACTGTATGTTTAGGGACTCAGGGAATACACTGCCACTTAACTACACACTAATGGCTCGTTTACACAAGGAGAGTGTCTCTAACGGTTTTGGCGAGAATATTGTCTATTAGCTGTGCCCGGTACGCATTGCATGCCCGTAAATTTTTTTGCACATAATATATAGCCTATGTCCATCTGGAATAATGTACCTTTCAAATGGTGAAAGAATTTTTGAAATCGGATTAATAGTTTCGGAGATTACCTCCTACATCCAGAGTTACAAACTTTACCTGTTTATAATACTAGCGACCAGCCCTCGCTTCGCTTCGGTTTATAAGTTTTTTTTTACAATTTTTTTTTTTTAAATTTCAGATACATTTCCACCATACATTATATTCGTGTAACTCTTACGGTTATTGCAGCGCACGCCGAAATAGCTCGCAGATGGCAACGTTTTTTCCGACTTACTTGACCCTTATCGTTAAATTTTGGCCAATTTACACAATATCTTTATAAATTATAGCCTATGTTACTCAGGGACAATGTAGCATTCTAATGGTGAAAGAATCTTTGAAATCAGTCCAGTAGTTTTTGAGTTTATTTGTTACAAACATACAAAAATACAAAAATACAAATCTTTCCTCTATAAAATATTAGTATGATTAGTATAAATGATTCTCGTATGCGACCAAACTGTATACAATTCTCGCCTACAATTGTTTACATGATGATAACCTTTTTTTATACTAGCTATTGATTAATATTCAAGAAACTCTTCTTGTGTAAATGAGTCCTAAATGTGCAGCCAACGTGCAATTATTAATCTATACATGTACGGGGGATGGCTCTATAAAAACCAGCAACTCCTCCATCGCACACATAGTTTTATCTACTCGACGACACTTGCTTAGGCATTAGTCCTAATGTTTCAACAGAGACCAAAATTCAAAACAATAGCACAGTTTTATCAAAAGCTCCTTTGAAAGCGCTTGCGGGTTGGACCCAGCTTTGGAGGTAGTTCCGTCGGGTCTCAGCGATCCACTTTTGATGTGACGGGATATAAAATGTCACGGTCCACGAGACCACTACCCACGCCTCGCTAATTTACTTCAATCTAGTGATGGGCAAATAATAATAAATTTAACTTTAATAGATTTAAAAAATAACTGTTATGTTGACATAAAATGATGTATTTTGTTTAAGATAAGCAATGACATTAGTTGAGTAAATTCAAAGAAGAAAAATATTTGGTTTCGGTTTTTCCCGTTTAGGACCCGATTTATCAAAGATTATCAATACGATTTATCAAATCAATATATTAGTGCATGATATTGACTCGATTTTCTTTGTCTGTGATCTTGATACATCTAATTCCATTATTATTTACATTGTTTATTCATAATTATTTACTTCATTTACATTTATTAATTTACTTCATTAGAATTAGCCAAATATGCCGCCAGCATTATTCAAACATTTGTACGCCATTTTAGCGAAGCATAGAGAACGGACTGTATGCTTGCTGATAACATCATTATACCTATGTTTTTACACATAAACAAATCATGTAATAATAATTAATATGTACCTATACTTATAAATGAGCCAAATTAGTCTAGTACATCAATTTGAGAACACATACAAGCTGACTACACATAAATACATACAATACACAATAGAATAAGATATTAGAGTTTAATAGTGTTCTACGATGAGAGTAGCTCTCGAATTCATTAATTTATATACGTTTTGAAGATGGAACATTCTTATTACATTCTTTCGTATACTCAAGTTTCAAATTTGACTTTTTAATGAACTCCTTATCTGTTCCCCCCCCCCCTAGAAGTTGTCAACCAGGTTTCTAACATATCATATTATGTGCTTATTATTATTAACTCATTACATTTTGTTCACTTTTTTTTTAAAACGTTATATTTATAAACAGTGAAATCTTTTCGACTAGTGGATATTATTGGCCTTTTTCACGTGTTATATGATATTATTAACATCATACAAGTTTTTATATGATGTAAGTGGTATAGCTCGTTTACTATAGCACCGTATACCATACCAAGCCAAGTCTCTCTACTGCTGGATATTGCCTCGGTACAATATCTTCCTCTTCCACTCATGATCACCCAACGCTAGTTACCATACATAAAATTAAATCGACATTGATTTTGACTTACTCCTCGTCCATCACTAGTTCGTTCTAATTACTCGGAATAATTAATGTGAGATGTGATCACATTTGCCGCCATTATTTGTTCATAGTGTTATTTCGAGACACATTTTCACTAATTAAGTTTTAATCAAGTTATAGTTGTTTGGACTTTGCGGTTTTACTTACTACGGTTTATTTTATGTTTTAACTTCATATGTATATTTTCACTAACAAGCGACCTGACCCGGCATAACTGTTTCATAGGGAATCCAAACATGGTGTTGTCCATCTGTATTGGCATAAGAACAAATAATAACTAAAGTAGAAGGGACACTACAGCGCGACATTCAGTTATTGCTTCCATTCGTCTGCGCGCGGCGTCTTAGCTGTACTACTATACTAACCAAACTAAGACGCGCGGGAGTGTCCGTTCTACTTGATGATTAAACGAACTTACCCGAAGTGAAGTTCTATTTTCTGATGTATGGGTACGAACAAAGTCTTGTCTACTTAATAGACGTACAATAAAGAGGGGGAAATAAACGAAATGGAACCGTCAGCGTCAGATGCTGGACTCTAAGGTGGATAAGGAAACTGCTTGAAATTTGACAGTAGAACTATCGTGTTTGGACTAATCTTTTGGCGGTGTTTAGTTCGATGAACAGTTCTAGTACAAACGGGATGTCGATGTTACAGCAAACTGGACGTGTCTGACTGGCCCAGTTGTCTCACTCTCACAGAAGACCGAAACTTGTACTGCATTTACTATTTTATCCTATTCCTCCAATTTATATATCATTGTGTTTCGATAGTGAGTAACTTCCCATGTCAGATAGTGAGTAACATGTCAGAGCCACTTCCCATCCCATCCTATCCCTCCTCTTTCCTCAATCCTTTCTCGAAATTCATTCCTAAAGGTCTAATTTTGGACTGATGTTGGCATGTATCGCGGATGTCCATAGGCGACAGATGGATAAACTGCCTGCGGGTCTGCCGGGTTCTTTCTATAAAAAAAAAATAGTCTCGGAAAATATGGGACGTTTGGCAACACTAGTAAAGGCCAAACATAACATAAACAGATCGATAAATAAATCTTTTGTATAATTTCGTTGCCCTCGTGAATATGTGAGTAAATCCACGGGAAATGTTTAGGAACATGTTACAAAGTTATTCAATTCTCAATATAAATCATTGTTTTACTCCCAGCTTTGCTGATTTGCTAAAGCAAAGTATCCGCAAGGGCCAAAATTCGCAAAACAAAGTCCCTGGAGACCCACTCCTTTCATTCAGAGAAACTCTTTGATTTATGGCCCTTCCACTTTTCTTTGATCTTCCCTTCCTCCCGAATCAGTTGTAATAACAAATATTTGAAGGGGTTTAAGATAGGTTTTCTGAGGTCTTGCTAAAATGGTTATCGAAATCTCTGTGGCCATTTTTATTACTTTTCTGCCCCACAGTGACAGGGGTTAATCTATGTGCTGAAATTGTCACAAATAATCCAGTTTCGTGATAAAGGTCCGTGTCAGCCAGAGTTTGTAATAGGACAGACTTTTTCGTTGTTAATTGGTGTTTTTGGTATCAACGGTGGGTATATTAAAAAAAGTTTTTGAAGAAAAATCGAGCGGAAAAATAATCATTTAAATTGGAACAGTTTAAATTTAATTATTTTAATAGGACTAGAACAAAATAAGATAGGGAAATGTTCCGCATATAACAGTGTTTCGAATTTTTGACAGGAACTGGAGGAGTAAAGATTGAGTTTTGATTTGATTAATATAAAAATTGTGTAAGTTTATTAAAGTTCAAAGTCCATTATTTTTGTGCATAATGAATTGTGCATAAAACGTTTCCCGTGTGTTTTTCCATTCTTCTGTTTTCACTAAACCCACTATCATTTTATTGAGCGACACCTAACTTGCTTCGACTCTATTGGACATTGACGAAATGTGTTTTGGATTTTGATTTTGAAATAATTAATTACGAAGAAAATTTGACACTGGCACAATGTGCTAACTGCCCTATTATCGTAGAATAAAAGAAGAAAAAAAACAGTATTTCTTGTGGAGATACTCGCCCCTATGTATAATGTCAGTAGTGTCTTCAAGTGTAATTAAATGGCGTTAAATAGGATTTAGTTTGAACTAGAAGACAAAATGAAACGATAAAGACCAGTTTTGCAGCTCTTTATTAACATATCCAGTAGGTACCTATGTAGCGCCATGCGCAAATATAAATTTGTAAGCCGAATCTGTTATTTCAGTCAAAGAAACGAAGAATGTAACGTAGAAGTTTACCATTTTTATTTCTTACCTAAAAACGGTTTGCAAAATTACAAAAAAAAATTCGTGATATCTTCAATAATGACGAAGTTATAGCTTTTAAAATTGTGACAATGATCAATGTCACGATACATTTACATGGGAACTCACGAAAAATCCTCAATTTCTACTTTAAGGATTGTATTCCTACTGAGCCGACATCATCGCGAGTAGCGCCTTTAAAAAACTGAATAACTCTAACTCGGTAAATATGTAGAATAAAGTATAGTGAAATATTTTAGCCTACATATTTGTATATAAATAAGAAAAACCTGCTAGTTCTAAATTTAGTGAACTTTTCCATTACGACAATAAAAAACAGAAGGGGGTGAATAAAAATAAACTACTAATTATAGTTTCTATAAACAACAATTTTGGTGATTAAATCATTAAACAAAATCAGTACATCAGAAACATAACACCAGGTTACGTTTAAAGCAAAATGAACGTTTTAATATTTACACGCGTTCGAAAACGAGCGAGCTCTGGAATCGGATTTATTCATATTTATTTTTTCATATTTACTCGATTGCTCGATTCATTTTTTATGTATTTCAGTATGAATAGGTGGCTTTATTTGTGAATGCAATATGAAATTTAACATTAATGTTAGTACACAATATTATTGAATTGCGCCTTCCACCCAAACGAGTTTCAATGTACTCGCTAAACGATTAAAAACATCTAATTAAAAACATGCAATCCGTTAAATTGCACAATCTAATTTATATATTTCAACTTACAACTTACCACTTCCCGTCATTTAACTTATAATTATGTTGCAATTTAGAGTCATAATCCACCATTGAAAATGAAGTATATTAAAAGAATATTAAATATATTAAAAGAACAATATTTCAATACCAAAATTCAAACGTTAATATCACATCCTACAGTTACTCGTAGTATAACACATAAGCATTTGGTAACCAACGCCGCGAACAATATATACGGTCAGCGGACCAGCGCTTACTCTGTTCCCAGGTTAATAAATGAATTAGATCCTAAATTTAAAAAAGATATCAGCGAAAATAATTTAAAATATAAATTAAGAACATATTTCTTGTCCAAATTATAATTTGTTCACTGCTCACAGGTAGGTTTTTTAATGTCTCGACTACTGATTCCAGCAGTACTTGTATCTTAGACAAATCTGTATGGTTTGTTAGATACACTTTGTTAGCTATATACTTAATCTTTGTAAAATTGTTAATAATAATAAAAAAAAAGTAATTTAAATAAGACAGTTTTTAATGACGACAATTTGGTCTCGATAAATTTGAAAAAACACCATTTTTTACGACTATTCACCGCCGCTCATGGACACTTACAACATTTAAACCTCTCGGGGCTTGCGAGTGCGCTGCCGACCTTGCAGAATCCTGTTCACAGCGCTTTTGAAGAACCCCATATCGCAGCGTATCGGAAATACCTCAGCTGGCAGTCCATTCCACAATCATCGAGTTCGCGGTATAAACCGTACTATACGCAGCGACTCTATGTCAAGAAAGTGCGGACGAACCGCCCGACGATGAAGAGCTGTGCGATGGTAAAAATCCGAAGTTGGTACCAAATTGAAGAGTTTTTCGGAACATACCCCGTTATATAGTAATATCATCACGAATATTGACCTTCCAAACCAACTAACTGGTCTCTGTTCGATTACAATGTTTAAATTTATAATGTCGCTGCAACCTTGTTGATCAAAAGGCAATTATTTATCCTTAAAATGTTACCGTCACCAGCCCCTTTACCGTCCTCTGCCGCACATGGGCCTCCTCGTGCACATGGTCTTGTGCATGTGATATGCATGGGTCTAAATCGCCAGGCGGGTTGGCGAGTCCACTCTTTTAGAGGTGGTTAGAGCCTCAGGGCTTATGGTAGCGGATTTGTTATCCATGTGCCGCATTTTACCTACAGGAAGAAATGGGGGGGGGGGGAGGGGGAGCTATATCCGGGTGGCAACACACGGCTCTTCTAGAATACTAAATTGTTAGTATAAAATAAATACACATTAATTGAAACTTCCGGGCTACTTGGCCGGAAGTTTCAATTAATATGGACACCGGCCGAGAAAGCCTACACTCCACTATAAAATAAATACAATTAGGTTAAATTCACCCCTCACAAAAACCTCAGTAGAACTAAAGCTGGTCTCTCTCTCTTGAGTGACATTGTTTCGACATTATAATGTCGCACCGACCTAGCTGAGCAGTCGTGATAGCTTTCAAATTGAATTCCGGGTATCTCGCGAGGTCATTCCTGCACCCGACGGTTTGAATAGAGGTGGGAAAGGTATCGATAAAATAAAAATACACATTTTATGACGGAGTTTTTCTGTACCATAGTATCAGCCTATGTTTGTCCGCTGTTGGATATTGGCAACTCCTAATGCTCGCCACTACATACGATCCTCGGTTCTTCTTGTTTAGCCATCACCGGCGATTTTATTTGTCGTTGTGTAGAATGCAGTACAATTTAAAACATCGATAATATTAAACATTTCAATAGCGCCCCTGGAGGTGGTTATGATGTGTCTCTGCGGAATCACATTCGATAGAATTGGAAACTATCGATAATATCAGTCACAACATCAACTTCATACGTCACGTCATTACAGTTGGTTGAAACGCGCCTCAACGGGATCACATTCAGCGGGATTATATGACGTTTGTATTTATTTTATTAACCATTTCAGCAGCGAAAACAAATTGTCTGTTGATCTTTTGTTTTGAGAACGTAAAAGTCGGTTGTTTCCATTCGTTATTTTATCGAATAATTTCAGAGAGGCAACTTTGTATTTAAACATGATCTTTGTTTAATTTTTGTACGTGCGGAACATTTGCATTTGATTTAATTGCAGATTGGTATTTAAACTAGGTAAATTGTGGTGGTAGTTTGTAGGGGTAGAGTGCACGCTGCATTGCCACAGCCGCTGGGTGCACTCGACTGGCCCTCTCTCACAGAAGACTTGAAACACAAGAAGACAGAAGACCTTGAAATGGCATTTCCCACTTTATCGTATTTCCCCAATGTACGTGTTTCGGTAGTGAGTGAGATATACCAGAGCCCAATCCCATCCTATTCTATCCTATCCCTTCCCATTTTCTAAACCCTTTCTCCCAATCCATTCCTTTAATCTGCAAAGATAGGCAGCGCATCAGTGGGCGTACCAACGTTTGTCATTCTGGACTGATGTTGGCATGTATCACGGATTTCTATGGATGACAGTATCTACTTACAGTCCACCTGGGACTGTATGCTTGTCTGCCGCCTTTGTCTACACAAAGAAAAACATGGTAGTAACCGAATCTTTGATATAATGGAATTCGTTCATAATATTAACTTTTCATTTATTTATTTATATTTCAATACAATTTACAATATATTTTTTGTATTTTACAAAGTTTACACAAATCGATATTTTACAAAAAAAATACATAATCCTATATGTCTGTTCACTCGAAATCATGACCTGAATTTTTAGTTTAAAGCTTCAGCTAACGTTCGGACACACACTCATTCGTGAGATTTATACTTAAGTACGGATAGTTAAATTATCGAAAAACATCACGAGGAAACTTGGTTGCATGCTTGAGAGTTAAAAACTACATCTGGAGCATCTACCCATCCGCACTGAGCCTGCGTGTTGGATTATGGCGCATAACTCCCTACTGATTTAATAAGGGAGATATGTCCTGTAGTGGGACGTTAGGCTGATATCGAATCGAATCGAATCGAAATTGTGAAGACATAAATATCTAAATATGCTTTTGCACACGGCTTTGTCTGCATGCTCACTATCCCACATGTAACTTAGTCTAGCGGACTAGAAACACTATAATAAAACTTCATTTCGAAAAGAGTGCACGTTGATGGGTGAAAGCATTTCAAACAAACAGACATACATCGTTTTATTTTTATATATTAGTTAAGATTATGATTATTATTGTTAGTCATTTAAACTCTAAAATCCTTTTATAGTCTAATTTTCGATTTATCTATTATATAATATTTTTGCTTTCAATTCCAATGAGGTTTTTAAAAAGAAAACCGTTTTATAAATTTGGTCTTTAGAGGATCTATATTTTAGATACCAGGCTCAACAGGCCCGTAAAAGGTACAGCATAATTTTACAAAAATAAAATACGGCGAATTTATTATTGTATCCCTTGGGATTTTCAGGGATCCTGTCTTATTTAGCTAAGTTAGAACAAGACCACCAAACGTCAATAAATTTTTACTAGAGCGAGATGCTCGCGTCTTAGAGTTTCATTAAGCTTACTCAGAGTTTAAGCGTCGAGCGCTCAGCGACCATTTTTACACTACTGTATGTAAATAGATAATTGAACAAAGTATACTACTATATATCTATAGTAATAAAGCCGTGACTGTACAAGAGGTTTCTTTTTTTGAAAAAAGTCGTTGCATTATTAAGTTATGAGTGACACAGAGCATAAAACTTTTTTTTTTTATTTTTGTCTGTGTTTGTCCGGCTGAACGCGTATCATGCAAAAACCAATGCACGGATAATGAAACTAATGAAATGAAACTTGGCATAGTTAAAAGTTATGTGCTAGGTTAACACTTAGATAAAGATACAGATCAATTATAAAGTTCCCACGGAAATCGGCGTGGTTACGCATACACCAACGTTTGCATGCAAGAAGTCGTGGGCACTGCCAATTGTATATATGTTTACACAATACGTTTACATGTTTATATGTAAACGTTACGTTACATGTATATGTTTACATGTACGCTTTATAAATAATAATTTAGTAACGCCAAGTATCTACCCATAATTGTTTCGTACGCCGCTTGTTCGTAACGTAATCCATCAAAGTCTGCCTCAGTGACAGTTACTGTATCCACTTAACGCTGTGACGGGATGTATGAGATAATAACATGCTGATAGATATGTCATATAATATTTAATTTAAAAAAAAAAAATGGTCTCTTGTAGCCATCGTTTTTGTGCTTTTTTTGTAATTATATAAATACAATATTTTAATTCTCAGATACTGTTCTATAATCTGATCTTATTTATATACAACTTGCCACTGAGATAACGCAAAAGCTGTAAATAAGTTGTTCATAAGTAACATCGAATCTACCAGTTTTTACAATAGGTTTTTGTTTTCATGATTTATTGTACAATTCTAGTGTATCATTTATTCTATACGCGTCGCCCGAGCTGTGAGCGCGCCCGCCTAGGCGCCCGGTCTGAGTATTGTGCGCTACGAACGTTTCAACAGGAAAACAAAACCATATAATATATGTTTGTGAGTTTATATTTATTCCTTAAAATAAGTCTATTTTTCGCTGGAACGGCTTAATATATTTAAAATTAGTTGACATTTATTTGATTTTGCTTTATTTCGGTGACAAGTTGTATTTAAATAATAATAAATGTATATGAGTTCATAAAATGTTTATGAAAGGTAAAAATGTTCACACAAAGAAAGTGACTCGCTAGCAGATATTCCGCCTGTAGTAAGCGGGTATCTTTAAATTATGCAATCTGAAAACATTTCTAACTTGTAACTGTGAAACATGTTTTTAATAAAGTTTCTAAGGTTATCTGTTTTTTTTAAAAAATGGGGTAAATAAAATAAAATGAATAAATGTTAAAAATAACGTTGACTGAAAACGGAAACAATTTGGCAGGAATGTCTTAAGACTTATGAAAACACAGCTCACGGGATCTCCCCTCGTGTGGCGGTAAAATAGCTATCAAGGTAACGATGTTATCTCTCCGAGTTGCGCGTTCTCTTTGAATAATACATAATCTGTATATATGTGTAATATATGAGTATTAGCTTTTCGTTTCTAGTTTTGTTTTATTTTTAAGTGGATCTAGGAATGTTTTAGGCATTAACGTTTTTGTATTTTCTTTGTAATTATAAAAGTGGCACTAAGTGTTTTCTTTCATTCTTCTTCTTCCTTCTTTTTCAATGTCAATTGATACGGTATAAAAATCCTTAGTGATTGGTGGTACGATCTTGCGTTACGTTTTGTTTTTTATTTTTTTTTATGGTAAGTGGATACTGTAGCCTATAGACATCCGTGATACAGGCCAACATTAGTCCAAAATGACAAACGTTGGCACGCTCTTGGATGCGCTGCGTACCTTTGCAGATATAGGAATGGATTTGGAGAAAGGGTTGTGAAAATGGGGAGGGATAGGATGGGAATGAACTCTGGCATATCTTACTCAATACTGAAACACGTACGTACATTGGGGAAATAAGATAAAGTCGGAAAAGCAGTACATTTCAAGGTAGTCTTCTATGAGAGAGCGATAATATGGCCAGTCGAGTGCGCCCAGCATTTGGTGGATTGCAGCGTGCATTCTCCCCCTCATAAACAGGGGTACAGGGGGTTAAGTAATAAACAGACATTTTGAACTTCGAGTGCAGCCTGTAAATACTAAAATATCTTTATCGATTTATTTCAAAACATTGCTATAGAATTCCTAGTTTTTGAGATGCAGTTTTATTTTTATTTATTTGATTTACATCGGGCACCACATGCCTATATAATATACCTTAATGTACAAATATATACTAAAATAACTACTTATCACAATTTGGGGTTTTATTCTTCGGTTTCGCTTCCGTAAAGCGCCGTAACACTACCCCCCCCCCCGACGAGAACACTGGACTTAGAAACAGCTTCTGGTGTTCTGTAGCGTTTCGGAGTACATGGGTCTTAAAATTGCTGTATCTATATTTGGACTCCAGATGCCGCAGCTCCATCTTCAGCGGCGCGTCCCTGGTTTGACCCCAAGGTCTCTACTGGATGTGCCGCTTGATGTTTTCCGGCGTCGTCTTCTCATCCAGACGAGATGGGTAAATGCCTTATATGCGCGTAGTCGGTATTGCAGCCTTAAGGTATGTATTACTGCAGGGATGGTTGACACGTAGGTCGCAACCGTCCCAATAAGATAAAAGAAAAAAAAAACTCTAAATTCAATGATATTAAAGAGAAAGAAATCCGGAGTCTTTGGAAAATATATCCTGTATCGAAACACGTGCAGAAACACAATGTTACAAAGTCGGTTTCGTAACTTAGAAAGGACATATGAAGTATATAAATATATTATCAAAACCACAACCTTAAAGGTACCTAGTGGCTCTAATAGAGTAAGAATACTGTAATAAAAGTATGAACTTTATATTCAGCGGTAGAATAGCCATTTCAGCACATAATAAACTAAACATTAACAGTAGTGGCATAAATATAAAAGTTTCATATGACGACACCGTGGGCGTTCCCGTCTCTAGTTGCTCGGATTTATTACATTTATCATAATAGACAATAAAACTTAGTTTATTGTCGCCGTACGTACGTACGCCTACACAGTTCTCAATTTATTTTTCTTGAATTTAACTATCATTTTTTTATCATTAAGGGTGTTTTTGTACGTCATAGTTATTCTTAGATCCGTTCGATAATGCGATGTACTCGTTTGTTACGTTTTCGAATAAATCAAATTAATTTTCTCGTATCTACACCAGTAAAGTTTATAGGTTATAGGGGGCATAGTCCGCTTGCGCAGAGTCAACACTGTCCGGGCAATGTTGAAACTATATAATATGCGGTAGTTGCCTGCTTTTATTAGGCAGATGTTTGAACCTGTTCAATCAACAGTGGTAGGTATCGATTACAATCATTTCTCTACGAGCTTTGGACAATTTCAAGTGGACACTGTTGATATTCCTAAAAATCTATTACTGGTATTCTTGGCGTGATTGTTTCCTTTTTATAGTTCAGAACAGAATTTATGGGTATTTGAATCATTTAGTGTCAAATTGGTTTGTTAAGCCTGCAGTAATCTGTAAGCACCCTGATGTTAATAGAAATGTTCCTATTTAGAGAAACTCACAGGGTAATTTCCGCTACACACTCACTACCGATACACGTAAGTACATAGAGGGAATAGGATAAAATTTTAAATGCACCACATTTGACGCTAGTCTTCTAAGAATGTGGGGTAACGATATCAGTCGAGTGCGCTCAGCGGCTGTGGGATTTCAGACTACACTCTTCTCGACCCCATGATTCATGATTCTGGCGTTCCTATAGACTCCTCGAATCCTCGATGATTGCATATACTGTACTCTATACCAGCCGGGCGAACCGTGCAATTAAGTCAGTCCCATAAGTCAGGGGCCAGGAAGTCGGTTTATAGCTGCAACACCTACTCTCCATTGTACAGGACAATAAATTATGCAGTAGCAATCCGTGAAATGCATATACCACGGTACGACAGTACAATAACTTTATAAAGTTTCGTACGAATAGGGTTAACTTTACGCACACATATGCAGTTTACGCGCGGCGTTAAAATGTCAATATGAATGTGTCAATGTGTGAACGTGTATTACTAAAACGTGAGTTTTTGATTCCTACGAGAGGTCAAGGCTATAAAGAAACTATCATTGCGAATATCTACATACTAAAATACAGAGGGCTATCTCATTAGAAAAAAATGCGAATACCCATAATTGCCCACTAGAACAAAGTGCTCCTTTATGCTAAATTGAATTTAATTTCTGAGGAGAAGAGTACACGCTGCAATCCAACAGCCGCTGGGCGCGCTCGACTGGCCACGTTACCCCTCTCTCATAGAAGATTACCTTGAAATGTACTGCATTTCCCACTTTATCTTATTTCCCTACTGTACGTACGTGTTTCGGTAGTGAGTGAGATGTGCCAGAGCTCATTCCCATCCTATCCCTCCCCATTTTCCGAACCCTTTCTCCAAATCCATTCCTATATCTCCAAAGGTAGGCAGCGCATCCGGGGGCGTGCCAACGTTTAACATTTTGGATTAATGTTGGCATGTATCGCGGATGTCTATGGGCGACAGTATCCATTTTACCATCAGGTGGTCTGTATCATTGTCTGCCGCCTGTACATACTGTGCTGCGGCTTACAGTCTTCACCTCTTGTCACCCAACCACCACCAGCGAACTTATTTAAGTCGACGCTCCATCCGATGTTCGAGGGAATCTCGTTCGAGAAACTCTCCTTGTGTACTCGTAAATGAGTCATAAAAGTTCATAATTTAGACTAAAATCCTGGAAGGCCTGGTAGCCGGGATGTATTTTTGTAAGTACTTAATGTGCAGAACCAACCAGACTTTCTAATGTCTGTGCATTAACGTCTCGTTTTTCATTCACAAAATACTATTTAATATATTCTAAGTTTTAATTACTATGGTTTTATGTATTGCTTGTGTTGTATGTATTAACTCTATATATCTTCCATTTAGGTACATAAAAGTGACATGTGGTAAATAAAATGTCAAGAGGACTGATTTCTGTAAAAACTCTGCACATTAACTTTTTTAAGTATACAGATGTTAATCTAAAGTTTCACCCCTTCAGCCGAATATCTAACATAGGTGAGAAGCAGGTTTGAAGTATTTTCTACAAATTATAATAATATACAGTAACAACCGTCACTAGTCAGGCAAGCAAATGGTCGTAAACCAATCAGTATTCACAGTACGACGATTCTCCAAAGCAACAGTAGCCACGTGTTCAGTGTTACGTATAGGTCTCGAGCAGTGTTACGATCATTCTACTTTTTATTATCTCTGTGTTCAATGAGGTGCGGATAACATTTTTAACGTGACGAGATAAAAGAGACAAGAGGGAAGGAAGTACAAACTTTAATAACACGTAGGATTTACTCTGAAACTTTTCCTTTGCGGCATCAAATGAGGTTGTATAAAGTCTTACTACTTTTAAGATTAAGCCCGCAGAGGCACTAAATTGTTGTCTCCTTTGAAAGTTTGAGAACTAAATCGCAGTTAAGAAACTTCTTTTGCGGAAATTTTATTAGTTGCTTAATAGGAAATTATTTAAGGGTCACTTTATTGAAAAGAACTGGCGACATTTTGATTTGTTTGGTTATTGTTATAGATTACACACATATTGTTTTTTGTTTTTCTATATTGTTTTTCTTAAGCCAGCTCTACACTTGATCTTCACGAAAAAGAACTACTTATTCCATTGTACTTTCTACTTCCTATCCAACCCCATCTCCCTAAGTAGCAATGGGAAGTGTAATGGATTGAGAATAACTTATCGACTCTTTACCTACTCCTAAATCCAACGATATGGCATTTTGGAATTATTCTGGTCTAATGCTGGCATGTATCACGGATATCATAGACGACAGCGTCCAGTTACCACCAGGAGGACTGTCTTCTCACCTGCCACCTACTTATAAAAATATTTTAGCTTCGGAGAGTAGTCTTTGTACGCTTGTATTAAAACGTGCAGCTGAAAGTACTAAATGAACAGCAGATTATGATAAAAAAACAAGCTATTATTGAATAACTGAAGCAAATAATTTTAAAGTACTAAGAACATTATAATCAAGTCGACGGAATCTCGCTTCAAGCAACTCTTATTTCTACCTATATATTGTCACCAAGGAACTTAAACTTTCCTACCATTTCCTGCCATCGATTCTCTGCTCATACAGTTTCTTCGAACATTTAATTATTTGTGGTTTTATTATAATATAATAATATTTTCTACAGTCGCAAGTTCAGTACCGGAGACAAATTTAATAATATTGTTTTAGAGTCCTTACTCTTATTGCAGGCATAATGAAATTGTTGATGATTTCATTATAACATCGCCGAGAAAACGGAAGATTTTGCGAAATGTCTAATGTTATCTCCTCATAACTTTGTATCTAATTTTAAGCTATCTTGTTAATTAAATTATTACTGTGATTTAAAATTGTTGACACTGCGTAGCCCTTTTATCGACAACTGCTGGACTTGACTTGCGCACGAGGCATGTATGGCCTTAAAACTGCACACTGACCAAGAAGGTTGGTGAGTCCAGTCTCTTAGATGTGATGTAAGACTTGTGGGTAGTGGCTCTGTTGTCCCTAAGTCGCTTTTTACGACATTCTTGGAAAGCGCGGTGTGGGTCGCGTCGATGGCAGGCAGATGGAGCGTCGACTTAAAGAAGTTCGCTGGTGGTGGTTGGGTGACAAGAGGTGAAGACTGTAAGCCGCGGCACAGTATGTACAAATTTGATATTCTAAATTTTAATTTTAGAATGTGAAGATCAAATGTGGGTAGTTGATAAAACTGCTTGCAGCTCCCATCTGAGACTACCCGACGCTTCAGTCAACTCGTGACTACGGCTGATGTAACCCGTGCCGAAACGTCGAGTATGAATATATAGTACAAATATCTTTATTATACGCGTTCAGACCCGATTTAGAATGTCAAAAGGCACATATCCAGTAGTGGAGAGACATGGCTGATGCGATGGTGTTATTTTAAGTTATACAGGTTCCTCAAAGTTATGATTTGATTTTACATATATTTAGAAATATCGCTCCCTATTATATTCTCTACCTTTGTTCTCCTTAACTTCGCGCACCTTAGTCTCAATCCTGTTTTACTTCCACGTATGTAGCAGCCCTAAACTAATTCTAGATGAGGCTAATTTTAGGCAATTACAGAGGCGGGCCCACGGGGACGTGTGATTGACGCGAATTTCGTGAGCGGTCGGAAAACTTGCCTCGATTTAAATGTCAACGCGGCATTTCAGTTTAATACCGGTAATTTTGTAACAAGAAGTCTATTGTTAGTAGACTGAAAATGTCGTAATTTTGTCTTATTTTTAGCATTAAATTTTATTATTTAAGTATTATTATTATTGTTACATATATTAATAAATATACAAGTTATAAAGTTGGTATTATGATAATTCGAAAATACTCAAACATATACTTAACTAGCGACCCGCCCTCGCTTCGCTTCAGTTTATAAGTTTTTTTTCAAAATTAAACATAAAATATAGCCCATATTAGACACGGATAATGTAGCTTCCCATTTGTGAAAGAATTTTTGAAATCGGATCAGTAGTTCCAGAGATTACCCCCAACATACCCAACAGACAAACACATAATTTTACCTCTTTATTATATTAGTATACATATATATATATATATATATATGTATATGTATAAAAACATATACATATACAATGATATACAATAAAAATTTAGAACTACTTTTTTTAATCGATTTCGTTGGATAATAATAATGGTAGCTGACAAAATAGACGAGGCTCTCTAGTTTCCAGGCCAGTAATCCTATTTAAAATATTATATGGTTAAGATATTATAAGAAGGCTGCTTAAATAAACTACCTAAATGGCCATTAAATTATTTTAACAGTTTAATTATACCATTTGTTGTAAAATGTACAACACAAAGTAGATGATTGCGTTTTACCTGTCCCTACACGTTTTATTAAAGTCCATTTCCATTAACCGACAAATAATGTTGCCGACATTTTCTGTTCTTGGGCATCGTTCACAAAAGACTCGTGGCAAACAGCGATGGGACTTGATCGCTTTGTGTCGCTGCTGGTCGTTAGTCATGAGACCACGTGACTTACTGCAACAGATCGATAAAATCATAGTGGAGTCAGCGGTACTTTTATACATCATGCTTTAACATTTAAAAATGACATCCGTGTATATTGAGGTGCGAACCTGTTCCGACTGTAGGCGGTTGCGTAACGGCGTCCATACAAATTCTTTCGAGCTATTGGTTGCCAGGTCCTAAATCTGCGAAGACTATGTGCATAATTGCTAACTGTATTGCAGATTGACAGTTACAATTTATAATGATTCAGTGTATGTTTTTGGGTTTGAATAAATTTAAAAAAGGCGACCCATGTCCAGCAGTGGACGATAGATAGGACGATAGTGGACGATAGGGTATTATTTTGTATTCATTATGCAATACAATGTGGTGTCATGCGATGCGGCACGATGCTTTGCGATGCGATGCGATGTAATGTAAATGGAAACAGAATCAAGACAGTCTCGGCGATAAATTTCGTTGGCAAATGAAAACGCTCGGTTGAAAGAACTGAAATTCTTCAGCAATCCAGTGATGGATGAGTCAACATGATTACTTTTTCGTATCACTTTTCATATCTGAAAATATGGTACATATAGTAAATTCAACTTGGGAGTCAAAATTGCTTAAAATTGATTTCCACCGCGTAGAAAATGGGAATTTCGTTGCAATATCTAACAAAAGGAGTGTAGCGTTTCTTATTGTCGCGGTTATGAAATGTTTTATCACACAGAAAGCGGAGCTGTCGATCGTCGAGCGCAGCGCGGATTACACTGTAAGATGTCTATACTTTCACGGCACTAGAATCACAGCGGACTGCGATGAAATGTAGCAATGTGTTTCGGGAGAGAGTTACGAGTAGAGTTCTAGAACCCGTTTCCCTTCTTATCCCATGTGACGTATAGTCTGAGCAAAGGGACCATATTTCGTTGAGATTTTCTCTCTTAGAATGTCGTTGTCTCAAGATTCTTTTTCAATAAGAACAAGTTCTAATCACTGATTATTTGTTTTTTTATTTTTTATATATAGAATATACTCGTACATTACAGTTACACAACCAAAGAGTATATTCGGGACTTTTCGTCCAAGAAATTTATTATACATATCATAAGGATCCGTTCAAAATCTGTGCAAGATGACAGAGAGGATGGGAGAAATATGAATTGTACGTACAAATAGGTAGAATGATTAATTTCTTTTTTTTTTAAATTCGAATCTTTAGAAGTGGGCAACTGCCCTCACGTCACATTGTTTAAGATATCAATAAAGTCTTAAAATATTTTGGGAAAATAAACTGACTGGTCCCTTTGTAAGATAACGTCACAAATGTCCTACATCTACGGTACCTGCTATTTGAGCGTTCGCACATATCGATTAAGCAGCGGCAACCGCAAATATTTATAACGTTGTAGAACAAATTTATTCATTCAGTTAGAGCACCGAATATGCATTTTAAAGTCACCGCAATAAGTCGTTTACGAACGCAGAGAAAATGTTTGTAATCGTTCGAACGCTCGGTTGGCCAATTCTTTACATACAAATTGAGACGACTGCGATATGGAACGATTCGCATACTCTAAACTTTGTATGTCATCTCGTACTAATGTATTCACATTAGCATGATTGATCGCGCAGGTGATTTTCACACAAGCATCTATCTGCTTACTTACCACATACACATCGCTGTTGCATTCACTGTACTAAGTGCATATAGAGCATTATCTAAGTGGTAAGCTAAGCTAAGTCTAAGCTTAAGGGGTTAGAAGCGTATCCCACACGTACAGCTAACGTAAAGTTACCTAATGCCGACCTCCCCCTTAAAACGACCACTATTTTTTTTAAAATTATATCTATTTATGAGTAAATGTTGTAACATATAACTGTATTTACTTAAAAAGCTATTTACACATTTTATATTGTAAATCCGGTCTGAACGCGTGCAGTTAAACTTTTTTGTTTACACTTTACTCCTACTCGACGTTTCGGTATGTGTTACACCAGCCGTGGTCACCCAGAGCATTCAACAGCTGTGTGATTGCAGCGTGCATGCCCCCACACCCAGTATAGAAGACCCATAGTAATAAATAATGAAGTTATCTGTATAACCCAGCTGTGTTCAAAATGTATTCAAAGTGTGAACAAATTATGAGCAACTTTTATCGTTTCATCTTGATTTTGCAACATCAAAATGTGCTCCAAACTATATCAGTATGAATGTAATCTGTACCAACCGCGTATGGATTTTAATAATTCATGTTCAGTTCTCAGGGGGATCAGATTCAATATTAGTTCCGCAAAAATGGGAGATTTATAGATGGTACGCATTTCGAAATTCAGGAGAATTAAGTCAATTTTCTTTTGCGATAATCCGAAAACAATTTGGTTTGACCACTAAAGACGGCGTTATTTAACAGAAAATTGTTTCTGATTGTTCTATTTGTATCTACACTTTTAGTAAGATAATTAAGAGATCTCCCCTGCACACCTAAGAGAAATCTAAGAACAAGGATTTGGAACCAGATCATGGAAATACATCCTACCCTTTAACGAACTGAAAACTCAACTCCAGAATCTATTCACCAGTGAAGACAAATTAAAAAAAAAACATTGTAGTGTTAAACCTTATTTAATTAACTCAAGTAACAAGAACGACTCGCCGTCTACATATAAACCTTGAAGAAAGATATATTTTGAAGAAATATATTGGGTAGATTTCCAAGACAGTGTAATAGATAGGGAAATAGACAGAAAAATAGTTATGGTCTAAATCTGGGTTAAGTTCGAACATTATTCCGCTAAGTTCAGAGATTTCAAAATTGGAATACTGTAAAATTTTAAAAAATCCTATATAAATTTGCCGTCTATATAAACAGCATGTGAACCCTCTCTTTCGGAAGATCGTAACACTTTATCCTATTCCCGTATGTACGATGAGTATGATAGTGTGTGAGATAAGCCAGAGCTCATTCCCATGCTATCCTATTCTATTCCTCCCCATTTTTCCAAACCTTTCTTCAAATCCATTCCTAAATCTCCGAAGATAGGCGAGGCATCCGACGAAGCACCGTTTGTTATTCTGGATTGATGACGGCATGTATCGCGGATGTCCAAGGGCGACAATATTCACCTATCACGTAGCCTGTACCCTTATTCTATTCAAAAAAATGTGAACAAATGGGGTGGTGCGTGACTGTTGTATGATACTTATTATTATTACGTGCGTATGTTACACATGATTTTTGTAAGTGATTTCAACAAATTAAACGGTATTTATCGTTTATACTAAAAAACTAACTATAATGGGTCCATGTTATTGACCTCAAGTTTTTAAAATTCTAAGTCTACCCTCAATCAAGTGCCAACGTTATATGTTATGTAGATAGATAAGCTGTAAATCCAACTTTTAACACGGTAGGCGTGTTGCAATGAAATATAACGGTTTAAAAATTGTTTGTAGTGCACTTTGTTGCCACGGTAACCACTTTACTACTTAACCACAAATTCTAGTGAAAAGTTAAACGTACAAAGAAGCAATTAATGGTTTTTATGGGAGTTGTTAAGAAATGTAATTTCAAGTCGTATTGTTTTACAGTTAGTACAACGGTAACTGTAAATCGTTTAGTAGTAAAAGTCATACTTCGTTGAATGAGTATGGTAATTATTGGTACTTTGTATTTTTTTCCATAAACCATGTGGTTTTAGCCGGTAAGAGTCCGGCATAATCCCCCCCCCCACATATTTTTTCGGGCAGAGGGTATCATGTATCATGAGTATCATGAGTTGTATCATGAGTAATTCCCTACGTAAAAAAAGGGCAGTGACCGGGCGCCTAGGCGGCGTCGTAACTGTACGTTAGAAATGAACAATAAGTTATGAAAAATGAGACCTAGTGTAAAAACTGGTAAAATCGATTCTACTTCTAGATACTAGATGACCCATTATTTCAAGGAATTGTACACACGTATTTTTTTTTAAAAAAAAGTAGAAGCAGTGTACAAATGTACGAGAGATCCAGAGGCCAAAACAAAATTTTGTGGAATTTAAATTTGTCTAAATGTTTTATATATGTTAATAAAAATAAAATATAAACAAAGCCATTGCTCATAAAAATGTAACGACATTCAAATGTTTGTATTACGCAGCAATTCCATATATTTGTCCAGGGATTGGTTGTAACTAGTTCAGTTTTAATGTCACGCTGTTGTTGTAAGGGAATGCCAAACGGACTGTAGTGGCATGTCTCGTGTATTTAATGTGCTGTTGTTTATATAATGTGGGAAGTTGTATGAGGGAAAACCTTGAATTTAATTTCAACGATGAATGTGTAAATATCCGCCGTTGAACGATATGATTATTTGGCGTGTCGTTAAAAAAAGTCCCAGCTTATCGGTCTATTGGTCTCATTACACCTCGTTACCAAAACGTTCTTTCGACTTGTACAGAAGTTTCGTTGTGCTCAGAGAAAAATGTATTAATCCCATGGACATCCAGTACGCAGCAGCGATTATTGAAGAAAACTAATTTTCTGAATCACAATAATTGCTAATACATCAATATGAAATCTTATGAATTAAAATTTTCGAAACTTCTACGTTACCAATTTATTCAACTTAAACTTCTATAAATCGGTTGTAAACTTAGACGTTTTAATCCCATTTCAAATTTCAAATGTATCCGCTATTCTATTGCGCAATTCATAAATAAAACTAAATAAAATAACTAAATAAGTTTTAATTGTATGGTCGAAACGAACAACATCATTTTATTAATACAAAACCGACACTTCATTCATATTTATCATACTCGAATCAGTAATACAAAATATGCTGAGTCATAGAAATGTACGAACACGCCCTACGATTTATGAAATCACGCACTCAAACTAAAGAAAAACTACCCTCGCTCGCTCTATACTAAAACAATTCGTCCCGAAACCCCTCGCAGGCGATCCCGACAGTAGATACAGTAAATTTCCTACTACAATCACAGTAGAGATAAAACATGCAGTATCTGATCTAAACGCTACGCTTGATGTTTCTTTTGTGGTTTCTCATTAATGTCAAGAGGAGAGAGGTCGCCAGTGTTTAGTAAGTTTCTTCGTTAGTAAACGAGCAAGCAAACGTTTGTCGCGTTTGCATCAAGTGATTGTTTTCTATGTAGGGAATTAAGCGGCGTCACTAGCGGTCGTACTGACAAAGTTAAAATTATCATTAAGAAAGAAAAACATTTGAAGCACAAGCGGTAGTAAACGATAGAAACTAATAATAAAGGCACTGATTAGGATACGTTTAATGCATAGATGGGAAAAGCGTGTCACCACGTGATAAATAATATTCTTATACTGCTCTGATAAATAATTAAAACTTTTACCACAGCATACAATATTAGTGAACGGTTCATTATCGACTCTTTATTGAGATACGTCTCTATTTTACGTCAGAATTGCTTATTTTTAGGATTTTCTAGGATTTTAATATCGCTAGTAGGTTACAATAGCAAAACTATTTCCATGTTGTAACGTTCTACGACATGAATAAACAAATCAAATATTTATTGATTACAAAACGACATATGAATTAATAGATCATTGCGAAGAGATACAAACTAAAACTCAGTACATTTAGATGTTAATATTAAAAATATTGCTTTAAAAATTTGGTTCAATTTTTTATTATGAAGGGCGTGCAGATTAATACCTTAAGGAATTGAGTGCCAATCAACTCTTGGCTTAAGTAGAGATATTAGAGTAGAGATCAAGTGATAATTAGTACTTATATATATATTATATGTCGTCTTTACATAGGTATCTAATAAAATAAAAGTATATATACATAAAATGAACGTTGCAATAAAAAACAACTTTAACACCCACGACATGACACTAAATACTTCACCGTGTTTCAAGTTTTGTATAGAATTTTACTACTGTCGAACCCTTACACTGTGCTAGGGTGTCCATGATTAGAGTCCCAAGAATTATCCCGGGAAAATTAGCCGTAAAAGAGTCCGGTAATGAAATTGCTTGTGTCGACACAGTGCCCTGCTATTTGGCCAATCTGATAATGTACTTTTTGTCTTATACTGTGTTGAGACTTCAGGTGAATTAGGAAAATTTTGCTACAATGTTTTTCGGAAGAACTAATTTGTGAAGAAGCCCTATTATGTTTCGTTGGGTGGAAATATAATAAAAGAAAAGATTTGTAGATTTTTGCTGATATTCGACACATTTTGTGCTGTTTTTATTCAGTGTGTAGATTCGATGGGGTAGATGAGGTCTCGAATGAAGGCTACATACTGGGAAGCGCTGTGTGGAACGCCTCTAGCCAAGCGGACCGACAACATGATGAAATTCTCCTTTGGTGGCCGGATAAGAAGAGCTCATCCTATATGGTGGCGAACATATATCTAGCAGTGGAGAGATATTGGTTGACGAAATGGTATAGTATGATATAGATTCGATATGCAACATTTCTCACAAGTAAAAGGTCCTAAGTTCGAATTATTCTTTGATCTTGAAGGTTTTAGTGGAAAACTTACAAGAGTCATTGGAATTGAAATAATTATATAGTGGATGGCGATACCAAAGCTCGATGGAGGTGTTCAACTGACGAAGTTACCCTACTCTCCTTTTGCATTAATAGTTAATGAGTTTTGCAAGCCAATAAACCACTGACAAAATCAATCCGACCACTTTTCTTTAGGTGTCTCTTCAATGACCGTTTGATACGTAGCCACCATCATCATCTGCACTCTAAAATGAAATTTTCTATTCTCGATTCAACTTTAAAACTAAGTTAAAGACATTTCTTTTATCGGGATGATTTTATACTCTTGATGATTACGAAGTACGTACTAAAAAATTGTAATAATGATTAGGGTGTAAAAATAATTAATTGTCTTATAAAATTTTTAGCTTACTTATTGACTTCGTTTTGAAGGTTTCTTTGTTTTTTTTTAATATTATAAATGCTAACATAATGTTCATATAACTTTATTATTATACTATTTTCATAGTTTAAATGTATAAATTAAATAAAAAATAAATAATAAAAAATGGCCGAGTGCGAGGTCCATGGCTAAATGGCGGGTAAACAGCATTGTAACTCACAAATTATTATTTTACGAGAAATATTTTATGCTCAACAATTACCCACATGTGGGTCATTGTGGTCATTCATTGGACAGTGAACTTATTAAAAGTACTTTGGCTAGTATTGCCAGATGTTTCGTTTTTGTTGGGACGTTTAGTTAGAAATATGTTTCAGCGAACGAAGAAATTAGCGTGTGAACGATACGAATCCGTTCCTGACTAATTCTTCGTTCGTTCTTTAATTATCCATTCAACAAATCGATCAACCTGTTACAACGTGGATTTCTATCATTAATTCATTTCTTTTATTCAGTGTGTATATTATATATATATATAAAATATTATTTTATTTATTACCTAAATTATTTAGATTTTACATTCTTGCTTTTTTAGACAAGGCACCGACTTTTTGAATGATCGCCCCGTTTTATCAAATTATACACCTAGTGTTGAACTTTTTTTGTGAAAGTTGACAAGATTTCTGAGGATCCAACAATTCAAGGCAAATTGATAAAGATATAATGCATATAAATTGTGAAAAAGAAGTAAGTAAAATAAATAATCTATAAGCTGGGTAATATGATTAATACGAACAATCCTCAAGATCGCTTGTAATGAAATCTGTTACCAACTTATATGATTGAATGTGTGCCGAAATAAGCAGAATTAGGTACCCTATTTTCGATATAATTTCACGGCTTATTAGTTCTAATGCTTGGAACACGATTCCATTATCGAAATGTATTTAGTTCAGATATATGTTAACATTATTAGCCAAAATGTGAGATTATTGTTATAATGCTAGTTGTAGAATAGATATATTACAAAACAGAGCTTAGTTACATATTATTATCACTATAGACATACTATATATTTAGTCGTAATGTATTTAAACCCTCCGAGCAAATACTCTGCACCTGCAGTATAGGCAAAAAAACAGTAAAACAGTAAAAACAGTCTATACAGTACAGTATAGACAGTAAAACAAACCAATTCATTGGAGCAAGGAATATGAATTTTAAGATAAGTCATATACGATCAATGTAATTTACGAAGGCAAAAATGATTGAAATCTTACGAATGGTCGGTTGGCCAATGCTTTACACGAGATTAACAAAATTTTAATTTCACAATTTTACAGCGAATATACATACAAAAAGACAGATGTCAATCGTCTTTTGTCTGCGCGAAATGCTCCACGAAAAAAATTCGACGAAGACCTAAAGTTGCCGACATAGCTCAAAGAATCACACACTGATATAGCAGTGGACGGGTCATATATGCTGCAGGATCGATAACTGATGGTGTAGACGAGTCCTCGGATGGAGATTACACACCGGGAAACGTATCTTGGGACGCCCTCCGACCGGGCGGACTGACAACGTGAAGAATTGCGCCGGTAGTGAATGGATGAGAAGAGCTGAAGGCTGTGTGCGGTCGCAGTTTTTGGGAGAGACCAGGGGCCCTACCACCATCTTTTACAAAACAATATTGTTGCAGGAACGTTTTGTTTCAGGCTTAAAACAACATTACTCATATTCGTACCATGACCTCCATCAAAGTATTAATGCTTAGTGGAGAGAAAGAACGAATGATTTTATTTATTTGTTTATTCCCTGCTAAAAACAAAACGAGATAACGCTACATGAACTGTATAACGTCATTTATTTCATACAACGTTCCGATTTGCACTACAGTAAGCTATCGAATTATGTTGACGTCACCAAAACTTCCTATTAAAACATTCATAAAGTAAGCTTACATTAAGGACGCCGCGGTACGAAATTGAGAAGTAAGATTAAAATGATACTGCTATAAGGAATGGTGGTAAGGGCCCTGTATCCAGCAGTGGAGAGACAATGCCTTACAGGTAGGTAAGTAATTTTGCAGAAATGGTATTTATTAAAAATGTTGAAAATGAACAAAATTACATTTCTAAACCTATAGCATATATTAATGAAAGGTGCATGAAAAAGCGCCGATTTGAGTTGTGTTTTGCCGGGTTTTCGCAAAGTGGATGAAAAAGAAAACTGGGGAGGCTTTCGAGGCAAGATCTCGTTGACAAGGAGGTGCTTATCGCTAAGGCCCTTTTGAATATATGATCTAAGGTATAAGGTTACAGCGATAAATAATATTATACGATTTCAGAGGCATTTCAGAAGGGGACGGGGCAGGCTGCAATTTCACAGTCGCTGGGCGCACTCGACTGCCCAATTTATCCTTTTCTCACAAATGCCATAAAACATGCTGCATTTCCCGTTTAATCCTCTACTCCCTTAATGTACGTACGTGTTTCGGTAGTGAGTGAGATAATGAGAGATGAGTGAGTCTCCTTTCTCCAAATCAATGCCTCAATCTCCAAGGATGCCTCAATCCTCAATCTCAACGTTTGTCATTCTGGAATGATGTTGACATCCAGTATCCACTTATTACAAGATAGACTGTCAGTTCATCTGCCATCTCCTTTTTATAAAAATAAACAATACTTTATTACGTTTTACGTCAGACTTCTATGAGTGTCAGGTTTGCATAACAATTACAGAAGTGTTTGTAAGCGAAATTTGTTTATAAGGGAACGATTCATGTTACTGTCGAACTTTAAGAGGCGTGTAATATTTAGCAGTAAGATACTTATGGCTTATTTATATAGATAGATAGATTTTTTATTTGACATACACAAGTGATCGCGTAACATGATCATTTATTATTCTAAAAGTCATTAAAACACATATTAGCAAACAAAAAAAAAAATTAAAACAGGGCGATAAAAACTGCGGGGTCCCATGTGTGTCGAAAGGGTATCCGTCTCAGCATAAGCCATATATCGTAAAAAAACAGCACACAGCGCTGATTTTCAGACGGAACCCAGACGCGTGAACGGGTGTAAACAACGGTTTGGTTTATCGTCGAATTTTTATCATTATGTGAACAATTGTAGGCGAGAATCGTATGAAACTTGTAAGAGAATCGTATATCGTATTCTCACCCGAATCGTTCGAGAAAATCCTTGTGTAAGTGAGCCTGTAGTAAAATATCTTTTTTGTACCTTGGGCCACACCCTGAAGTTTTTCCCTTCCCGGTGCTTAAAATATTGCCTATCCCCGTCGAGTTCAGTTTTTCTTTGAACGCAACGCAAATACGGGTTGCTTTCTAATTTTGTACTTACACATAACAAAAACAATACATTTCATAGTGATACGTTGCTCTGTGCGATATATATTTACCGATTATACTTACATAGCGCATACTCCCTGGCAAGAACGTCGCCAGCCATCGCCAGCCAATGGGCCAGGGGGGGCAAGATGAAAGAGAGGATGGGAGAAATATGAATTGGAGGTACAAATACATTTTTTTTTAATCTCTAGAGGGGGGCAACTGCCCTCCCCTGCCCCGCCTTGGCGACGCCCTTGCCCCCTGGTGTTGCAGGTGTCCATAGGCGGCGGTAACACTTATCATCAAGTGGGACCGCTTGCTCGTCCGCCCACTTCCATATAAAAAAATAAAACATAGTTGATATAATTAATGTTCATAAATCGATATTACACCTAACTTTATTCTATATTATTCGCCGCATTGTGTCCGCTGGTTTTAGAATAACATCAGCATTTATGCCAGTGGGAATAGTAAAAGGCGACTAAGGCATAATGAAGCCGCATCCACAAGCCCTGGGGCCCTACCACCATCTTTTACAAAACAATATTGTTGCGGGAACGTTTTGTTTCAGGCTTAAAACAACATTACTCATATTCGTTCCATGACCTCCACCAAAGTATTAATGCTTAGTGCTGCGGAAGAAAGAATGATTTTAATTATTTGTCTTATCCCTGCTTAAAAACAAAACGAGATAACGCTATATGAACTGTATAACGCCATTTCTTTCATACAACGTTCCGATTTGCACTACAGTAAGCTATCGAATTATGTTGACGTCACCAAAACTTCCTATTAAAACATTCATAAAGTAAGCTTACATCAAGGACGCCGTGGTACGAAATTGAGAAGTAAGGTTAAAATAATACTGCTATAAGGAATGGTGGTAAAGCCCCTGATCTTTTTTGTGGTGAAATTTATTTTGTTCTTTGGAAGTGGCTAATCCAAGAGAGGTTTTCTTAGAAAATGTCCGTGTGACTTTTATAGGTTCAGTAAGTTTTAGTAATAAGTAATGCATGTTTTAAGTGTTTTTCAAAACTTGTACGCCCGCGGGGGCAAAACAGCTTTGCGATAATTTAACTGTTATCTGTAATTATCCGTTTTAGACAAATAAAATAAATTTTAGTTCAAAATAAAGGTAAATACGAATTATCTAATACGAATTTATAGCTCATTGTCTTAACAATACTGTCTTGTCTACAGCGTGCGCCAAATCTTATTTTTTTAGACATTCCGCTGTTATTATTTCGTCTTATTACTCATATAATATAATAGATGTTACATTTTTTAGATAAACATTTAACCCGTTATTAATATTTAACCCGTTATTAACCGTAGATTACGAACCATTGTCGAATCGAGTACGCGGATTTTGAAAACTCGCCACATATTTTCCGGGCGCGGTGTCACGGTCTTGACCTCTCGGTTAATCTCAATCGACCCCCCCTGCTCCTGCGATGGACATTAGTGTTTTTTTGCGTAGTAGTTCTGCGTGTGTCGTTCCATTAGCCATGGTTCGTCGAATCGATCGAGCTTAGTGTTAACGTACAAATTTCTTTGTATTTTGGTATGAATGATTTTGTTTATCATTTATTTTCGTTGCTTATTTGTTATTTTATTCTAAGATATACTCGTAGTCATTCGATTATTAATAGAAGACGTAATAGTGATGTGGAATAACATTCTGGAAGCGAAATTAAAGATAATTTTTGCCCAGCTTATAAAGCCCGACGAGGACGTCCTTTCGTCGACTATATTTTTCTGATCTATATTTTTTATTCATTGACCTCCGAGTCACAGACACAGAGATTTTCCTAAAAAAAACCGTATTTTGTGACCTTTGACCCTGAATATCTCGATATCACCGATTTTTGATATATTGTTTAGAAAACAATGTATAAAGGTGTATGCCAAAATTGGAATTTTTTAAAAAGATGAAACCCAACACCCAAGACATAAATTTACTTCTCATTTTAGTTCTCTTTTAGAGCAAATTTAGTTCTCTATATTTACAGGAATTTTAGCTCGAATTAGAAGAGCTTAATTAGAATTAAATAAATTAAAAGAGTTCGTGTCACAGTGATTTTAGTTTCGAAGGGGAAAAAGTTCTGAAGGCGCTAAAGGGAGTGGAAACGATACAAACCTCGTTAACATGTGATACAATGTGAGGTTGTTGTCAAAACAGACTGATATTTTTTGCAGGATTTGCATACGATATTCTGTGAGTTTTCCATAATCTATACATATAATGAAATTGTAACAGGCCGATGTCTGTACATTATAGATATTGAAAAAAAAACTAATATGGGGGGGGGGGTCTTTATTAGAGCAACAGAAGCCAAAACAATAGTTTTTAGAAATATTGTCTGTCTGTCTGTCTGTATATTTGTACACGCATCACGCAAAACCTACTGAATGGAATTGAATGCAGTTTTCACCGATGTATTTCTAGAGCTTTTTTTTTTTTTTTTTTTTATAGTCTAGTGGGCGGACGAGCAGGCGGTCCCACGTGATGGTAAGTGTTACCGCCGCCCATGGACACCTGCAACACTCATTTACTTCTCAACAAGAAAAATATCCTGAAATTTACTTCTCAACTAATATAAACGTACAATTATAACAAATGTCTAGAAAGTTAAAGCATCGCACGGAGACTACTAAAGGTGACACTTAGTAGTGAGATGTTGTTTATGACCCCAGCTTATTTCCTGACGTTTAGTGCGAATTATTGCCTTACAGGGAGGGCCAGCTCTCGAAAATTCCGGAGAAATGTAGAAGTAGAGGTAAGTAATTTGGCTTTAGAAAATGTGGGCGGTGGGGAATAGCAATAGTAATAGAAATGCAGTGGTAATAAAACAGAAATATGAGATAAAAACAGGTTTTCGGAAATCGCTGCAGTGCAATAAGGGAATTTTTGGACACATTCCACTATAAGGACCCAGTGTGGATTAATGGATATTCCATATGCTTTAAACTCTTCTCGGACATACCCGTTCCTTCATCATGTTTTCCTTGAACTGAGCAACCATTAATTTTAATCAAACATTTACAATGTCAAAATGTAAAAGTAAAGTGTAAAGTGAATTGTAGGTAAAATGTTGTAATCATTTGAAGGTGTCCTCGTCTTCAATGCCTAATTCTCAGCTCCTGCAACTAAGTAGTTACAACCATAAATTAAAAAGTTAAGTGGACTATAAAAATGCCGATCCAGAGGATTGCCGTTAAATTATTTTATGGCCTAACTTGGACCATTATTGCGTTAAAAGTGGATCGTAGAGCACAAAAAACGTGGTCTGACGAAAACGGCTTATAAATCTAAGGGAATTCTACATTTTCTAGGTATAAAATAGTGTCAACGAACATTTTTATCCAACATGCAATAAATGAGAACCACTGAGAAAGTCAGAGAAATTCTAAAGTATATTGCCATATGGGTGTCGACCATATGGGTGTTTAGAATGGCACTACCCGATCTCTCCTGGTTGGTGTCGTAGTGGACGACTAAGAAATAAACAAACTCGCTACCACAAGCCCTGAAACTACACCACCTCCAAAAGAGTGAATTCGCCAACCCGCTTGACCAGTATGGGGTTTTAAGATACAAGACCTGATATACATGGTTTAAGACAAGACTTAACAAAGGTTCAAGAACCTCAATTACAAGATGATATGCATGAGGAGACCCATATTTAGCAGTCTACAACAAAAGGGCTTGTTACTGTTAATATAACATGTGAGGTAGATTAATATGACCAGCTAGATGACTGTCTGTATCTTATTAAGATGTTTTGCTTATTATTTAAAAAGCTTTTGGATGTTGCGAACCTTCCGTTAGACAGACAAGTTCAATAGATTTTTACTAAGCTACAATATGAGGTTCTTCAATACAGCTGTAAACAGAATTGTGTAACTCGGTAGCGCTGAAGCTAGAGCCGAAGTGTCCATCGGCGGCCCGTCTATCTTTTCTATAAAAAAGATTGAAAGAGTACTGATTACATGAGTACTGTATGTGCATGATGGTGGCCAGTAAATGTATCCTAATGGAGTGCAAACAAGTACATATCTCTACTATTGATCTGTACCTTAACACAGCTAATATATTTCGTAACACATATTCTCATTTTGGAATTTATTTCTTATACATTTATAGTTTTTTTCTCACCTTACTAATTTGTTTCCTTCGTTTGGATTTCCATGGTGATCGACGTTAATAATCGGTTTAACGATTTCAACAACAAACACTAAAATAATAGTATACGCAATTTTTTTCATTCAATGTGCACTATTAGTATTGCAATGCAGGCGGGTTCTCATGCAAATATGCCACATCTACTGGAATTAATACAGCGTCTGACAATTTGCAATTCTAAAATGACGCGTCGATGTGTAACTGAATTTTGTTGACGGTTTTGTTCAACGCGAATTTTTGCTCATCAGAATATTTATATTTAACTAAAAACCGTTTGCGATTATGCTTTTGGTTGAGTCGGTAAAAGAAATATTATACATTTGGATTGAGTTTAAGAAACACATTAGTGAAAGTTTTATTAAATTTCGTACCGTGGTTCCAGATTACTTAGATTCCTGTAGACCTACTTACACTTACTGGTCTGTATATAAAACATATATATTTTTGAGTATATGGTCTGTATATTTATTGAGGGGGAAAGTGCACGTGCAATCTAACAGTCGCTGGGTGCGCTCGACTGGCCACGTCACCCCTCTCTCACAGAAGACTACGTTGAAATGTACTGCATTTCCCACTTTATCTTATTTCCCTAATGTACGTGTATCATTAGTGAGTGACATGTGCCAGAGCCCCTTCCCATCCTATCCCTCCCTATTTTCCCAACCCGTTCTCCAAATCCACTCCTATATCTCCAAAGGTAGGCAACGCATCCGGGGGCGTGGCAACGTTTGTCATTTTGGACCAATATTGGCATCTATCGCGCATGTCTATGGGCGACAGTATCCACTTACCATCAGGTGGACTGTATGCTTGTCTGCCGCCTTCGTCCATAAAAAAAATATAGTATATAAAACAGCTTTGCGTGTTTGTTGAAGAACACACTGAACATTTTCCAAAAAAAACAAGCAATTTTTATAATAGAGCTCAGCAATAAACCTACCAATAAAGTAATTGGCCCCACATTTAAACATACAGTAGCACAAAAAAGTGTATATTGTATGGCAGCAAATATACATAGGTAACGCTTTATCAGACAACTTACGTACACTATCGGGGATAAAGTTTTAAAAAAAAATCTTTCTGAATGGCTAGGTCAAAGAACGTCACCGTTCAATTACGGAATACCTAAATAAAACAATATCAAATACAGACAAAAATAATTTATGAGACATTGTAATTTAATCAAAATATACGCTGTAATGATTAAACTTATTAATATTTAGATTTTAATTAGAGTATTTTCATGACATTTGAGCGATTTAAATATTTATTTAATATTTTTACGCTTTAATGTAAGCAGATTTTGAAGGAAAATATTAATAATAATTAAGACCTAATATATTTACCCAAAATCTCAAGCAAATAAGTTACAATACCATAGAGATTCAGCAAAGAAACTATTCCATAAACAGCTCCAATTTATACTTAACCTATTTCTTCAAGATCGCAATTATTAACTTAAACACGATACTAGATTATGTCAACATCTTTTGGGTTATGTAGAAGGGTATATTTAGTGATTCCCAAAGTTATATGAACCGCGACTCGATAACTAAATGATAAAGTTCGGGACCCACCCTACGCCTTACATGAAAATAGCATTGTGTCACTGCTGCAGCATGTTCTCGTTTACGTAGCGTAGTTATGTGAAGGGTTGTACAATTAAGAAAATAAGTAAAAATACAGTATCCAGTGATAATCGAAATTTTTAATAAGTACAAATAAGGTAAATCAGAACAGTATACTTAAAATTACATTAAATTTATTTTTTTCGGGGCCCACCCAATATTCTTCTATAATTTGGGAAACACTGGTATATCCAGTTAAATTTTGTTGTTGGTGTTTGGCAGTAGGTGTCTGTGGTTTATTGATTATCAGATATTGATTGATTTCCGATGAAGATCGTGAATTATTGATACATTTACAACAAAGAAGAAAAGTTTTAAAACATGTTTGCGTGTTTTAGAAGAGTTCAGCGCTTTACATACTACCAATAACAGATAATGCCCCCTAGTCTTACAAGTGTACTAGGGCTGCGTAGACTACACATTGGCCATCTTTTCTATATAAAAAAAACTTGTTAAATAAAGGAACGCAGTGTGGGGTGCCCTCCCGCCAGGTAAACCGACGACTTGAAGAAGTTCGCCGGTGGTGACGGGTTGACTTTCTACAAGAGAAGAGGCCTTTCTACAGCAGGGGAGAGACATGGGTTGATGATATATCATATGTTGAACAAATTTTTCATGTCCTTAGTAATAAGGGTAGATCAAAGTCAGACGTAAACTGAAATTGGTTTGGCACTGAAAATGCTCGATGAAGGTTTTGTTCAATATTTATTAGGTTATCAGCCATTTGGCGTCTCTTTTATTTTTGCAGTCCCATATTGCTAGATTGAGTTTAAAAATTTTAGGTAAAGGATTTTATTTATGAGTATCAATGTATGTTTTTCAAAAAGGTACATCGTGTCTCTGTCACGTAGTTTTATAACATAACTGAGCCGTACTATTGTAAGGCTTTCCAAGTTTCATTGTTTCACTAAAAATCATTGATATATTCAAATTGATATATTTTTCACTATTCACGTTATGATGAAAAATATTAAATAATGTACACAGAACATTTTGAAAACCTAGCACTTGTATTATTACCACTTTTTCTCTTTTTCTAGATATCGTACTGCTTCTACTAAATATTTAACTACTTTATGTATGTTGGTATAAAGAGTTACGATGTGGTATATTGTATTATATATTACGTAATTATATATGCTGTACCCGCGATCAAAATAAATATTTTAATACCACATCCATATTAATACCACATTAATAAAATACTACATTTTTTTTTTTATGTACGAAGGCGGCAGACGAGCATACAGTCCACCTGATGGTAAGTGGATACTGTCGCCCATAGACCATAGACATCTCTGGTAGACAACATTTGGGTACAGAGGAAGTATACCCAAAGGTTGTATGGCAGAGATCATACTTCCTCTGTACCCAAAGGTTGTCTAGCAGAGATCACTTTCGGGTATAAGACCGCTTATTGTGCATTTTTGAGTTTATAATGTCAGTTATTGTTTTTGGTGTGCAATAAAGAGTTTTATCTATCTTTTGGTTTAACAATTGTAGTCTTTTTTCGTCTTCTGTAAACGAAACAATTTTTAATCACAATATATAGTTAGATATGCGTTATCAGGGAGCACAGTAACGCCTGATGAGACTCCGCAATGCCCAATACTGCACCCTTTAGTCGAAGCATCTCAATGTACCGTTGACCCACTCGTATTATTACACTGAAGAAACAAACTCGTAGACATACACGTTAATGCTGATATCGTGTCGTTGCAGAAATGCACTGAAAATTACTTGACAAAAAGTGTGATACTTTCACTAGCCTCCTATAATTATCGCAGTAATGTTCAACGTAACAATGAATTTAAATGTTTAAAGACATTTAATGTCTTGTAGATTTTGTTTGAACAGAAGCAGACGCATCGATTGCGGTAGGATTAATCTAACTGAAATATTTTAGCATAAATTTACCGCGAATTCCTGTATAAAATTAGGGAAACATAAAACAAGGAGCATTCAGGAGGTACTTGATGAAAAATGTTTAAGATCCGTCAATGACACTGTGGCTGGAGTGTTTACAACTTTATTCAAAACTTCCAACAAATGAAATTCGCCTTTACGCCAACGCAAATAGAGCTCATAGAGACAGCATGAAATATCGTTGTGAGACGTAATGACGCCTTCCCAAGCGATTCTAGTGATGTCATTTGTGTCACGGTCAAATTAAGGGGGGAACTTTAAAGAAAATTTTCCTTCATGCATTGACAATTTATGAGATGCTCGTATGTTATGACGTCATTCAAGCATTTTGGAAGGAATCTTTTATTTAGTAATTGTCTTAGAGAGAGGCATATGTAGAACGGCACTGTACCTACATATATTATGTACTTTCTTTCTTTCTTTAGTGCATTGATTTTTCATAGAAAGTCGGCATTATATTTTAAAAAGAATGATGTTAGAAAAACTGGCGAGTTTTGTTTAAAAAACTTCTATGTATAATGTACGCCAAAAAAAAGCCAAGAAATTTACTAGTGTGAAATTTCACAGAATTTCTTTCGAGACAACTAACAACTTAAGATTCCTTGACTCGAGAAGTGCGTGCGTTTGTGCTCGTTTGTGCGTAATGCGGAATTCCGCATTACGCATAAACGAGATCGAGTCTTAAGTGTCACAAGTAAAATTCGGCTGCTAATGTTCGTCGGATAATTCCGAAAGGCTTTCATGAGTAATTTCGACGATCATTCAACGGCATTGCGCTCCCCAAATTTATATTTCAAGTAATTTATGACTATAGGCATTTGAAGTATTTGAGTCGCGTGCTTCCTGAATTCAGAGGAGGCAATTTGTGAGAACCCGTGTGAGATGAAAAATGAAATGCCAATTGGAGAAATGCTGAGATATGGGCTGCTGTTTCTGCTGGATTTTTCTTGATTTCTGTTGGTGCTAATGGAATTTGAATGTCAAGAACAAGTGAAGGTAGGGGACTTTTTGGCGGGAACTCGAGAAGTGAAATCGAGTTTTTGTTTGAATATTATCTTTTTTTTTATATACTAGTGGGCGGACGAGCAAGCGGTCCCACGTGATGGTAAGTGTTACCGCCGCCCATGGACACCTGCAACACCAGGGGGTATGCGGGCGCGCCGCCGACCTTGCAAAATCCTATTCACAGCTCTCTTGAAGAACCCCAAATCGTAGCTTATTGGTAGTTTGTATTTGAAATACAAATATAATTTGATTATATGGTCCAGCTGCATCGTTAAATATTCACACAAACACGTTAATATTCACCTTACTGCATACACAGTAAGGCACACACACACACGCATATATACATACACATACAGATATGCATATATTCACCCGAATCTTACGCGACAGTTCATCGTTTAAGCTATCCCATCCATCGCCTACAAATAATCATCCATTTTGTGTTGTAAACATATTAAAATTCGTTTTTGACAATAAGATTAATTTACATAATAATAATAGTTATAATAAGTTCATATTTCTGTTTTGCTGTAGATTTTTGTTCATATAATAAAATACAATAAAAATTGTGTGATGTGTATTTTGAGATTTAAAAGTGATAATTTATTAAACTTCAAAGTATTTTTGTGCGTAATGTTTGTGATAATCAAATAAAGGCATACGACTGAGTTTTTCGTGTTTCCAAAGAGTCCTTTACTGTCCACAGTAACCAAGTATCAACTTTACTGAGTGACTATTGATTTCTTGACTTACTTTTACGCGGGACTGGACATTGACCGGATACGTTTTCAACTTTGAAATTGTTTATTACGAAGAAAACTTGACACTGGCAGAATGTGCTAATTGCGCCATTGCTATATATGAAAAGAAAAAAATAAACATAGGTAACACCATTAGATATAACAATACAAGTACATACTTCCCATTATGTCCTGCCTTAACAGACGTGCAAAATTTAATTTGTAGCTTATACAAAGCTTAGCAATTATTAAAGTAATTTAATATATCTATAAGTCGGCGGCGCACCCGAATACCCTCTGCCACAACCGCTGTCCATGGACACATGCAACACCAGGTCCCTGGTGTTGCATGTGTCCATGGACAGCGGTTACCAATTGCCATCTTGTGAGCTCGTCCAATTGCCACCACGTCTATAAAAACACCATACTTCCTCGTCTCGTTTCGCGCAAACCGGGGAGTATCGCCAACGAAGTTGGGAGACTACTATTTATTGAGACTACCCACATTTTGTCATACTAATATTATAAAGAGGAAAGATTTGTATTTTTGTATGTGTTTAACGACTAAACTCAAAAACTACTGGACCGATTTCAAAGATTCTTTCACCATTAGCATGCTACATTATCCCCGAGTAACATAGGCTATGATTTATAAAGATATTGTGTAAATTGGCCAAAATATAACGATAAGTGTCAAGTAAGTCGGAATTAGAATTTAGAATTAGAATTCTTAGAATTCTGAAATTTAGAAAAGAAAAATTGTAAAAAAAAAACTTATAAACCGAAGCGAAGCGAGGGCGGGTCACTAGTATTATATATGTAGCCACGTAATGTACATTGAATAACTAAAGAGGCAAAGCGAGAGCACATATCAACCACACGGCGATATTGTGCGGGAGATTTGAATTGGAAATTCGTTGTGGGTATCGTGTGAACGTAGCTTAATATAATTTAGTTACAGTACCGCGCATATTTGAATTTTAATAGGAACTTTATTGGGTTTTTCATTTTTTTTGTACATAAACACTGCAGGACGCAATTGTTAATGGATTGAAAGGGAATCTGTCATAAAAATTTAGGTCTATACCTCGATTAAGTTCTTAGCCAAACCGGTTCAGTAATTCCAAGTTTTAGAAACTTTTAGAATAATCCCAAAAATAATTAGACGTCTATACAAACTACCTATATAATAAGTGGTTGGCTAAAGTTCGTAAAGCTCTACAACGAAATCTATCTTTGAATAATTGGCGTCGGCCTTTTTAGCCGACTGCCCGAAAATGGAAGGGTTATGAATTTGCTAGCCCATGTATTTATTTATTGCGTATATCGTGTTCTAGGTTTACACTAAATACAAATTTGCTTAGAGAAAGTATACGTAGAAAGAAAGGAACCGTGCAAGTCATATAATTACCCAAGTAGACCCAAGGTCTGTTCGGGTTAACTATTTAAAAAAAAAACGTTTTTTCGTTTATTCGGTCTCAAAAATAAATGCAGGTATTTAAGGTGGTGTATGGGTAATGTGTGGGGTTGAACTAACAACTTAAGGGTTTACTTTAGTAAACTTTAGTATAATTATATATACAAGATATAATTATATACATCTAAAAATCTATGCATATTCTTACGTAAAGTATAAATTAATTATATCTATTTATTATCTAAAATATTAATACAAATTTTTTAGATAAAGACATCATATAAATATGTATATATTTATTTGGACATTATTTACTGACTAGCTATTTCATCCCAAAGTGACCACAAATCTGATTAAGAAATATATAATATTAATTCCTAAATTGGTATTTCTAATTGATCCTAAGGGCGAAATATTGATATTTTAAAAAATCGTATAATTTTATGTCAATTAACTTAGAATTATGAGCAGAATTAATTATTTGATACTTCGGCAATTTAGGTATCCGTTACAGCCTGTAGATAGATAAAATTACCTATTGTAAGAGAATTATATTAGCGTCTATTCATTAGAAGTATGAAGTATGTGAAGAAAATTTGCCGCTCTCTCCGATCAAATTTCAATTCAATTTCACCCCAGATCACCTTGTACTTCAAAACCTGTTTCCTATTTTTTATATAGTTCTGGTAGATTTAATACCCATAGTTGTATTTAAAGTACATGATTAATTGCATTGTAATTAACCGCTAACTTTTTGATTTCAAATAATGAACTTTTGTTCCACGGCTCAATAGATTTCATTTATTTTTTCATACAAAATATAATGCAAGTATTTTCTATGGCAATAAGGTGGCATCGGACCCACGGTTGATGGTAAGTGGTCATCGCCGTCCATGGACACTTGCAACACCAGAGGAGACTGCGAGTTCGCCGCCGACCTAGTAGGATCCTATTCACAGCTATACGTTTCAGCCAGATTATACACAGCAGGCACGAACTAACTAGAGAAACAGGTAGTCCATGTCAAGAGCTGCGATCACTTTTTTTCTACTACCTCCATTTGGTTTTTATAATTCAGAATATTGCGGGATGTTTACATCCAGTTATTACTATTTACCATTATTACTTATTAAAGGACTTATTTACCGTTTTACACGTACTACGTATTAGTACTCAATAAGTGAAGTTTTTATTGTACAGTTGTTGGTTATCCTAAATAAAATAAAAATACATCTTCTAAAGAAACATTAGATGTCCAAAGATTGAGTAAACAAAATGGGTTAGTATAAAAGCGTTTAAGACCCATTTCATAAATAAATACCGCTTTACCTATTTTCTATGTATAAGTCAAATATAAGTAGGTATATTTACTTATAGGAAATCACGGAAACATTTCAGTACAGAAAACACATAAAAGGAAACGAGTTCTCCCATGTTATAACATAACCTACAGGGCTTTGTTTTACCGCCACTAACTTTATTGTAACCGATATTCTGCGATGCTTGTTTTGTGACCGGACCGAATTTCCTCTGAGAAAAACCTGTTGTAGGTATATTATAAAATTTTTGTACTCCTTAGAAAAAAGGCACAAGTACATTTTGATGATATTCGGAAAAATCAAGTCAAAAACTGAGTTTTAGATAAAACTAAAAAAAATAGTCTGTTTATTTTCATTTCATTTATTTTTCATTTTCGAATATATTGTTACTTATGCTTTCTTTAAAAATGTTACTTTTCTTTTTAGGGGACCAAAATTGGCAATTTTGTCCTCTGTTCTAATTTAATAAGATTTTCGTCCCGATTCAAATAATTAGAAATACTATCATATTAAATTACAAATTTTCCAACAAGCTTTTAAATCACATAAAAACATCAACATAATGGGGCTTATTAATTACATCAAATATAGGCTGTCCCAGATTGAGCGCCGGATTTAAATTTCTCACAATTTTTTTGTTTGGCGGTTGCCAACTCTCGTTTGTTTATAGATGTCACATATGACAGTTGCAATTAGTCAACGTGGAACGCTACACGAAAGAGCAATGCAGTATGTCTTTCAAAGCAGTATGAAGTGGGCCATCGTTTTTGCGAATAAATCATCTTTAGTGACCTTGACGGATACTTCAATAAGCAAAATTGTTGTATCTGGAGCTTGGAGAATCCTCATGAGATTCATGAAAAACGGATGCATCCTCAAACAGTTTGGTGCGGCTTTTGGTTCGGCGGGATCATAGGGCCATTTTTTTTTAGGTTTTGGTGTTTAGGTAGGTATTGGAACATGATATAGGATTTTTTTTGGTATCAATTTGAAAAAATGGACCTCAACCAACTGCAGTTCTAACAGGACGGTGACAAATGTCACACAACCGGTGAAACAAATATTTTATTTTCTTTCTAAATTAAATCCGGCGCTTAATCTGGGACACCCTTTAATAGTAATGACTTCTACGTTTATTTTCTTCATTTTAGTGCATTTTGAAAAAGGTTTTTTTTGTATACTGTATAATACGAAATTTGAAACTTTTGCGAAGGTATCTAAAAACTCATAACTTCGTGTGGGAAATATTCATAAATTCACCAGTCAGGCGTATAAGGGTTTAGAAAGTCTGGATAGGTCTTGTTTTCTTTAGAATGGTCTGAAGATTATTAAGTTAAAATTTCAAAACATATGTATAGTTGTCAGAGATACAGAGAGTTGAACATGAAACAGTAATAATTTTTCGTTTTAGTATTTTTCACTTAAACTCCATTTTGTTCAACGTTTCTCCAATTTAAAAAAAAAAATCAGTTTCAGCGACCTTGAAAACATAAATAAAATCTGCAACTAAAGATTAGAACGACATTGGCTACTTACCCGGGGTTCTTGTTAACCTATTCCTCAAAACACCTCAAAACAATAAGAGCAACATGTAACAAAAGATGTTGCTCTTATTGTTTGACGTGGTCTCATTTGGCTGTCTAAGCGACTTTTGGCTTTATGGACTTGTATGTACGTTAAATGTTATTGGGTCCTCTACTATATACCTACGCAACAAACATATAAATGAATACAAAATATACAATATTCACCTCCAAATATGTTCACCGCCGTAACACACTTGCGACCAATTTTGGTTGAACGCCAAATATGAAAATCATAGGGTTGCCACATTATTTTTCTATTTATGTTTTTAGACTTACATTATTTATTATACTTGTATGAAAATACTTTCATTAATAATTTTGGTTTTGACGTTGTTTTCTTACCCATATTACTAATAAATAATGTAATGTAGTGGATCGCAAACAGTGGTCACAAATAAAATTCAAAAAAATCTGAACCAATTTCAATTTTTGACACGTATTATATTTATCTATTTCTGCAACTTCCATTCGTAGAATAACAAGAAGCGATGCCTTCCCCTCTCGCACCCTGCGTACGTAAGTAATGTTAACGTTCTGATACACGTACACAACAAATATTTATTAAACACACGCAAACACTGGTTATTACTTGCATTTTTACCTTTTTTATTTTATTCGACATTTCGGCTGGGTTACACGAACCATTTACATGGGCTGACTCTCAGCTCGGATTGGTCGATCTGATGGACGTTCGGGTTACAATAACGAACAAGAACGTAACCCAAAACGTAGAATACAATAAAATGAAAACATTCGCATAAAGACTCGTTTATTAGATAAATAAACCAAATTGTTATTCGAAACTCAACGTTGACAACCCTACGGTTTTGGTTACTAGGACATAAAATGTTGTTCAAAATACAAGAGACGGAACCGGTGTACGTTTTTATTTTTGTTCTTTTTCGTTCATTCATTAGGTTCGGTTTTTAATGGATATTGGTTTCGGGATAAAAGTGTTACTATTTTAAACACAACATGTTGGAAGGTTATAGGGCATTATCTCATATTTAACAATATGGCATAAAAGCCCAAATAAATTAAAAACCTACTCTAAAAACATGAGGTACGACAGGTCTTCTTACCTAATGTTCCATACTACTCATTCCATCTGAAATGTGGACACAAACATTGACTACTCCCCATGATTTCTCATAAAATAGGCAGTATTCAGTTCCTTATCCCCACCCTTCTTAAACCTTTTCCCTAATTTTCGGGGCAGGCAGCATATCTGCGGATGCGCCATCGTTGGTTGGGTTTTGACAGATTTTGACATGTAGCGAAATATCCATGGGTGACCGTATTCACTTACCATCAGGTGGAGATGGGCTGTCTGCTCGATGTTCACATGTTTTATGTTTATAAAACTATATTAAAATTTAATACTGTGTATTATAAAGATCTATGCTTCCAACATAATAAAGTTTATTTACTCAACATAATATAATTACACATATACAGAACGCAAAGAGTAACCCTTCTGTCCATTTATCATTATACGAGTGTATATTTATTTACTTGTAATGGAATTTTCAACAGTCCATTAATCAAGCGCTAAAATTAGTAGTTTATTGACGTCACAAACATATATACAGGCACAATTAATGCTCCTGCAATCAAAACTTTTACAGTCTTTAATTGCACAATTAAATTTGAGTTAATTTTGATTAATTACAAACATACGAGGATAAAGATAAATAATTATTTATCTTTTACAAATTTCTTCCCGCTGCTTCTTTCTCGTGGTCTACATGCATAATAGCCTGTGTTATTATGTATAAGACTCGTCTGCCCCACCGGTTATTACTGGTGTGGCAAACATGATCTGCCACTTCAGCACACTGATTCTAAGTGTAATGTCCGTGACTTTAGTTCTTTGGCGAATCTGTTCGTTTCCGATCTTATCCCGCAGAGAAACTCCGCGCATAGTTCTATCCATAGCTCGCTGAGCGACTATGAACTTATGGATCAGACCCACCGTCAAAGGTCGTCATCGGGCTTACCCTCAGAGTACAAGGCCGAGGATGTAAGTCATACCTATTTATAAAAAAAAGGCGTTTATTCATCAATACACTTAAAACAAACAGAGGAAGAAAAAGTAATGACAGTAAGAATGACAAGATAATCACAAAGATAAATTAACATAAATAATTGTCATTCGGTGCACTACATTGCCCTGTCTAAAGGATCTCCAGCTCCAGGATCTTCAGAGCTGATTCATCATCAATAAACTGTTTATTCATCAATTATGAACAACAATATTGCATGGCACTTGTTGGTGGATATATGAGAAATCGGTTACCAGTACAGGCTACATTTTGCCACGGACAGGGACAGGTGTTAAATTCACTCGTTACAATGATGTACGAGGCCTTTAATATTGATGTATCCCATTGATGGAACCATTACTTTTCAAGTGAAAATGTGTAAAACAATACGCGCTCTTTGACAGCGTATTTGTATTGTTTCGTATCGTTTTTCTATGCATAAGAAATAGGTTGGATATTACTTTGAGATCAAATTGTGTACTTTTTTTTTGGTACTGTCTCTTTTAAAAGATGGTTACGAAAACAAAATTTCAAAAACATATATTTATGAGACGTTTGGAGAAATGGCACAATTTCTCAGTTAGTTGAAGATACCCGGAGTCCTATCAAAATAACTGTATTTCGAAATGGCCTATGGTCTTTTCGTAGACACTGTCACGCACGTTATCAAATAAGAAATGTTTTTGTAAAACTATTAAATAATTTTCCAATTAGGAAATTAATTAGCCTTTTTTTAATAAAAACAAAAAGGCGCATTCACTTTAACAGAAGAACTGTGACGTGTATCGTAATTAGGAAGGGTATAAAAACTCGCAGTAAACCGATAAAAAACCGCAGTAAAACGGAATGAATTTGCGGGGTTAAGAGTTTTCCACCGACATTTTCTTACAAAGAATAAGACGTAATTATGCCGTGCGTTAATAAGCTTGTAAATTGTGACACACAAATAAAACGGTAGACAGCCCCTCTACAAGGACTTGAAATACTCTTTACGCACACAGATAAGCGAAGCGTCTGTGTGCATAAAGAGTTAATAAATACACTTAACAGCTCAAAGTGAGAAATTCAATTAGTTTTTTTAAGAATCAATTTTGTGTTTTTATTAAATACGTATTGTGGCGCACCAGGAAGACGAATGACTAATTAAGTAATGACGTTGCCGATTGAGGCTGGATGAAAATATCAGAAGATTGTGGTTGTATGTTAACTTTATCCAAGACCTTGGATGAAGTCTATATTCAACAGTGAAGTCACAGAGGCTGACAGCATGACGGCATGGTATGGAATATTTCAGGGAGCCACGCAGACTGAATATCATATGTGGAATAGGTTTAAATAAGGGTTATAAAGGTTAATATCTGATTAAAATAAAAGCTACCAAACGAAACTACTTTGAATGGCGTTAAAAAATTAGAACAGAATTTTAAAGCAATGTACCTATATAATTAAATGAAAGTAAAGAATTTGAGAACTTAACTCCGATTAAATATCGGTTTTATGCGAGTAAAATAGGAACTAAACTTTCCTATATATTTGCATCTAAACGGATTTGAAAATTTTACTGGATTTCAAATGATTATTATCACTTTTAAACCAATTACTAAATTGGAACCCCCGTTCTGCAGTACTCAACTAGAGAACGTGAATTAAGTTGAATTAATTGTGTAACTAATGTTCTGCCAATCATTAATTGGTCCAATAGTAACTGCTGATGAGATTTTTTTTATAGAAAGAGGCGGCGGACGAACTCATCTGGCCCATCTGGTGGTAAATGGATTCTAGCCCATGGATTTCGGTGATACATACTAACGTCAGTCTAGATTGACAAACGTTAGCACACCCCTGAATGGACTGCCTATCTTTGGATATTCAGGAATGGATTTAGATAAGAGTTGGGAAAATAGGGTAGGATGAGAATGGGCTCTGGCATATCCCACTAACTAGCGAAACACGTACGTACATTATTATTTAATAGCAGTATTTTTGTATGTTAATATTATTTGCAAATGCTTTTTTTAGATTTAGATATTTTTTGTGTGGAAATTGTGGTAGTAACGCTACTGTCTCGTCTATACTGTGACAGTGACCTATTTGCGTATTTAGTAATGCATGGTAATGCGTATTTGCCGAGCAGGTGTCCTACTTAGTTGCTTGCAGTTCTGCTTACTGAGCAGAACAGCAGTAAGGTGATCATTAAAGCACACGCTTTAGCTGATACGCAGGTTGTATTGAAATGTGACGTTGTGCTCAAGCAAGCAATGTCAGTTTATAATCCAGCGGATTATTTTGTAAAATAACTTTTATTTCTGTCAATTTATATATCTATAAATTAATAATTAGAATAAGATATTTACTTAATATTAAGATATTTAATCTGATTGATATTTTATACATTATTTAATATACAGTTAATAATTATGAATCTATATATATAAAAATGAATGTTTTTTGTTTGTCCCGTTCCTATACCTACCATTCATTCGATTGCGATGAAACTTTGGCGAGTTGTTGTGCGCATGCCCGCGAAGGTTTCTGAATTAGTACTTGAAGAGCACGCGAACGAAGTCGCTGGCAACAGCTAGTTAAATATAAAAGTGACATCTTTTAATTAATTTGAAAAATAAATGATGTAGTTTAAAACTCTTTAATATATATGTTGTTTTAACACAAGTAGTTGTAGAATGAAAGATTTATGAATATAAACAATACTCAGCCACACACACATCAATTAAACAAGGAACTGTAGAATGGTTACAACTTTTATTACAAGTGCGTAACTCCGAACGCGGACAAAAGCGACACACTCGAGGCGACGACTGTTTAGTGCGCAGGCGCGGCTTCCCGTTATGTTGCGCGGTTGCATTGTCCGCGCCCCAATGTATTGAGTTGACTAATGAAACTGTTAACCATTTAAATTGTAACGCTCTAACCATTAAATTTCCTAACCCAAAATTCTAACCAAACTTAACCATTTAAATGTTCTATAACAATTTTGTACCTATTTATTTTGTATGCCAATGTTTGCAAAATGTGATGATTTATCTATTTGACTTATTATACTATTCACATTACAAACAAATGATTTGATTTGATTTTGTTTTATGAATTTTAAAATTCAGCTCTCACCACTTCGCAACGATTCATATATTTACATAATCGTAAATAAATAGTATTTTTCCATATATCGCAGACAAGGAAATAGGCCGATGGTAAGTTCTCCCGTCAGAAGAGAAAAAAATTATTTCGACAATGGTTACATATATACTTTTACATATAATATATGGGCATTGAAATCTCCGTAAATGAATGATTTAAAACAATTCTATTTATTTTGATTCATTTATTTATTTCAATGGCATACGTACAAATGACAATATCCAATATTGAATATTCTAGACCGCTCTAGACACCAGACAGTTTAATGTATTCCTCTAACTTAAGCTAGATATGATTTCTATCAGACATTGATTTATGTAAACCAACTTACGAGTGTATCGAGTATGTAAGTTATTGTAACAATATTCTATTCGATTACTTTGTATCATAGTCTCACCTAGCAGTCAATTCGATACCAACTTCCGATTTTTACCATCGCATCTATCGTCATCGTCGTTCATTTCATCTGCTCTTATTCGACCAAGAGTTATTGGGTACAGTGTGGTCACGAATAAACTTTATACAGCGAACCCGAAAATTGTGGGGTAAATAGTCAGCTGAGGTTTTTCTCTTAGGCTACGAAATGGGCCGCTTCTAGAGAGCTGCGAATACCATACCCCTTGGTGTTGCAGATGTTTATAAGAGGCGGTGACTATTTACCATCACGTGGCCTGTCCACATGTTTACCATATCTTATGTGAAAAAAGCGTCTTACAGCACAGCAACTTTACAATACAACTAATCAAACATTTCAATTGATTGTTTTATCACTCAATTGGTTCGCCCTGAATTGAAACTATTGACAATGAAATTGGGTAGCAGCCATACCTTTAGTGCCTCATTAAATTCTTGAAACCGCAGTAGAAACTAAATTAAATAGAAAAACTTTGAGGAGAGCAAATGAACAGAATACCTGAATTTTTGGCAACGCAATTTGGAAAGGAGGGACATTTTCAACTCGTTTCTAGCAAAATAGACCATTACGGGCATGTGTAACTGCTGCCAAAATTACGCCTGACATTGTTAAAAATATATTCGTGCCAAGTATTGGTGGAATTAAATACTAAAAAGTGTACGATTGTATTAAATTGAGGACGAATTTCCTATCTCGTGATCCGGTATCGTTCTAAGGCACAAAATGCTGGTAAGAGAGTTATTGATCTCATATAAAATTGGGCAGGCCACCTTGCTAGACGAGGTGATGGCACAGATTATGGTCGTTTGGGATTAAGGTGGATAGATGAAATTAAGAAGGTTACGGCAGAGATATGGTTGAAAACAGCACAGGACCGAGGAGAGTAGCACAAATAAAAGTAGGCTTATACAATGAGCTTTGCGTTTGTGTGAGTGCACACCGATAGTGTACAGTGCGAAACCATTTCGACAATCGGTTTGGAGAATTCGGCACCCACTCACACATATGTAAATCTACTGGTACCTACGACATGATAGATATATTGTTCAAAGTCAAAGTCGAAATCAAATGATTTAGTGCATATATGGGCAACAACCAGCCCGCGGGCCGGATCCGGCCCGCTGTAAGATATGATCCGGCCCGCGAGACATTTTGAAAAAACCCAATTAAAAAAATATTACATTAGGTACTTATACTCACGGGAGTGACAGTGAGGCGGCAAACATCAAATCCTTTGATGTTTGCCGCCTCACTCTTTGATAATCGCCGCCACTCGGCTTGCTCGATCAAATTCTTTGAGGTTTGCCGCCTCAAGGGCGACACATTAAAAGATTTATTGCTTCTCAATTATTCTAAACTAGTTTATTCCAGATTATTCCTTCATTTTGCCTATATAAGCGGGTGGATGGCCCGAACGTTAGTTCAGTTCTATTTGAGCTACCGAGGTGATAACTTGGACAAGCGATATCCTAGCGAACTGCTCGAGCCGTCAACTTGCTTTGTGACTTTGTGTGCATCTTGAGTGGTTACTAACTATAGTTTGTTATTAAGTTTATTGAACGAAAAGTAAACAAAAATGATGTCTGGTGGAAAGAAACGAAAAATTGATACAGAGGGTCGCCAGTTTCAAGAAAAATGGACTGAAGAATTCTTTTTTATCTTGCACAATGGTAAGCCTATTTGTTTGCTGTGTAATGAATCCATTTCAGTAATGAAAGAATTCAATATAAAGAGGCATTACTCAACTAAGCATGCTACGCTGCACTCACTGACAGGACAATTAAGAACAGACAAAATCCAGAAGCTTACCGCAAATTTGGAAAAACAGCAACAAATGTTTCATAAACAAAGAACACAACTTGATAATGTTGTGAAAGCTAGTTTTATAGTTAGCTCAAAATTGGCAAAGGCATTAAAACCATTTGCCGAAGGAGAATTTATCAAGGAGTGTATGTTAGAAGTTTGCGGTATTTTGTGTCCTGAAAAGAAAAATGAATTTGAAAAAATTAGTTTGTCAAGACGAACTGTTGTTCGACGTATAGAAATGATGGCTAATGATATAAAAACAACATTGACTGACCGTATGGCTGGTTTTGAATCATTTTCCATAGCATTAGACGAGAGCACCGATTTGTCTGACACAGCTCAACTGGCTATATTTATTCGAGGTGTTGATAAGGAGTTCACTGTTACCGAGGAATTGCTTGCTTTACAGCCGCTAAAAGGAACCACTACAGGAGAGGATATTTTTATTGAAGTTCAAAAGGTATTCACAAGTTTTGGCTTGCCATGGTCAAAATTAATTGGAGTATGCACTGATGGTGCACCTTCTATGGTCGGCTTACGTAAAGGTTTCATCGGAATTTTGAATGAAAAAGCAACAGAATTAAATGTGCAAAAAGATGATTTGATAGTCCTTCATTGCATTATCCACCAACAGAACTTGTGTTCTAAGTCCATTCGACTCCAGAATGTTATGAATGTGGTAGTAAAAACCATCAACTTTATTCGATCCCGAGGGCTTAACCATCGTCAGTTCAAGGCGTTTTTGGATGAAATATCAGCTGAATATAACGACGTAACATATTATTGTGAAGTCAGATGGCTGAGCAAAAGAAAAATGTTGAAACGGTTTTACGAGCTTAGAAATGAGATAGCAGACTTTATGAAAATAAAAGATAAACCACTATCTGAATTAAGTGACCCAAAATGGATATGTGACTTAGCATTTCTGGTCGATCTTACAGGCTATTTGAATGATTTAAATTTGAAACTTCAAAAACAAGGACAGTTAGTAAATGATTTGTACAGCCATTTGAAAGCGTTTCAGATCAAACTACGCTTGTGGGAGTCACAGATGCTGTCTGGTAACAGTTACCATTTCAACACGAGCGTGTTGAAATGATGCGTATGAAAATATTGCTTATGCTCAATATGCTGAAGAACTCAAGTTACTGTCGGAACAATTTTCGAACAGATTTAGCGACTTCAAAAACATGGAAGACTGTTTCAGTTTATTTGCTACTCCTACAAAATATAATGTACAAAATGCTCCAATACACTTACAAATGGAGTTGATCGAGATTCAAGAAAACTCACTCCTAAAATCCAAATTTGAAGACGTAGAGTTGTGCGATTTCTACAAAAAATACCTAGAAAAAGACAATTTTCCGCAGCTTAGAAAATTCGCAAGAAGATTGATTTGTGCGTTTGGCAGTACTTATAAATGCGAACAGTTCTTTTCATTGATGAAAGTTAATAAATCAACACATCGTACTAGACTGACTGACGATAATTTGGAAAATTCTTTACGTCTTTGTATCAGTGGAATTAATACAAATATCGATGGATTAGTTTCCCAAATTCAAGCTCAAGTGTCTCATTGATTTCGGTGTATTTAACTTTCGTAGTTTGTAACAATTGCAAATTTAACGATTTAATTATAATGTACTTTTTTTTTAAATTTCATTTTGTTATTTTAATAAATTGTACTATAATAACATTGTCGTATTATTTCATGTCTAATATCTATCGCAAAAAATATTATCACTACTTTAAAATGCACTAAGTACTTTTAAACGCGGCCCGCGAACGTATTTGCACGCTAAAGTTTGGCCCTCAACATGTCAAAGGTTGCCCATACCTGATTTAGTGTCTAGTTATAGGTTTGAAAGGATGTTGAGAAAGCGTACGTACATCACTGTAACGTGCCCCACAGGCGTACAATATTATAGTCTTATATAATATAAAGACATAAAAAAGACATTATATAAAGACATATTAAACACATTATATAAAGACATATTAAACACATTATATAAAGACATATTAAACACATTATATAAAGACATATAATTAGCAACATAAAAAATGAACAATATTTTATGTTATGTTATTTTATGAACTATAATTATACTCCAAATTTAACAAAACACAATTTCATAAATTTTCTCATAGTTTACTCTTCTAGAAATTCATTGATATTACAATAAGATTTAGTTACACGCATTTCAAAGAGTTTCTTCTAAATAGTGACAATTTCAAATCTCGTATGTCATTTGATAACTCATTGTATAATATATAATTGGGCCATTCTGATAGGTCGAATTTGACATATTATGACGAACCATATTAGTATCGTGTGCTGGTATAACTCGATCAATTTTAAGCGTCGTTTTCTTGGAAGCGTTGCGTCAATAATATTAATATCAACAGTTAATATTCCACATCGGTGGATTATATGGTTCATCGTATGTCAAATCCGACCTATTAGAACGGCCCAATTATAGTAGCTGTCACAAATATATATTTACTACAATGAGCAGTTTTCGAGACGTGGATAGACGAAATGGCATATATATGGTTATTCATTCTGGGATAGGTACCTACTTATTTTTACGAATTTTAAAATACTTAAGACAAATTAAATAAAAATACAAGTCTCGTATATATTGGTACACTTCCCGGCCGAAAGTAATTCACATCGGCCTTTAGAAAGAGACTATCGAGTAGCTTTGGTTTTGTGGAGCGTCGTCTCTGTCGTGTACCGTTATGACAGAGACGATGCTCTATAAAACCGAGCCAGCCGATAATAGTCGATGGATATTGCTCTCGGCCTGGAATTTATGTGTATTTCCACTGCTCGATGGATCGTTCGATGGAAAGTAAACTTAGATATCCAGCACGCTTGACTGAGTTTACAGTGCTGTTCAAAGGCAGTCGATATTAAAATAATATTGAACTTGAAAATACTCAAATTATTTTCCTACAGTAAACTGAATATTAATTAATTTTCTTTATACCTTTATATTTACATACAAACTGGCATACAAACGACGATATCGTTGAATACAGTTCATGAATCTCTACGTTTGTATAAACATCATTTTCTAAAGCATAAGGAAAATAGCTGAATCTTCCGTGTAAAGATTGTAAGGTTTTTTAAGGATTATATCTATCAACATCTATATCTATACTATCTATACTAATATAATAAAGAGGTAAAATTGTGCGTTTGTTAATCTCAGGAACTACTGAACCGATTTCTAAAATTCTTTCACAAGCCTATATTTTATTTTGAAATTTTTAATAAAATAAATTAGTATTTAAAAATATTTGAAAAGCTTTTTCTCGACCATTTTCCAACGGATTTCAGACTTTTATTCACGATATTTTAGAGTTTATTTTTAGTTAAATACGAAAAATCCGTTAGTTTTAAAACTAGAGACTTCTCCATTCTCACAAAAATTGTCATATACATAGACAAATTTTGTGGTCACTATAGTATACATTTTATGTTATTTTTCACACGTTGTTCTAAATCACAATATTCAGATCACAAATATTAGATTGATACATCCCTATTACAATTTATTGTTCGCAATTTCCTGTCTATCAACATTTAACCTGTTTATACCCAGGACAAACCCCCATGAGAGGCTCCCCAACTTAATCTTAACTACATGGGGCCCTATAACAGGGATTGAATAATTAGGGTTGGTCAATCAAGGTTTATTGGGTCGTATTTGTAAACAATAGGAGTTGACAACCCTGAGCTCTGGCTCTTGATAACAATTGTTATCGGGGGTTTAATATTCAGGGGGTGAACTGATGTGTTATGAATATTCAATAGTGCAGGTATATGGCGTAATGTCGCAGCGTAACGACATTTATGGAATGCACTGCATCACAAAAGTGATATTAAGAATATAGGTATACTAAAGTATCCTTCTGGCATGTAGACGGCCGTGTGGCGATAGGCCAGCTTTAAAATGACACCGCGTGAGAATAATTTCCTGTGGCTGTCGTAAAATGCGACTAAAGGATACCACCTACCAAAGCAAAAGCACCTACCAACGTGACAAAGCAGCTACCACAAGCACTAAGGTACTTGTAGCACTTCTAAAAGAGTAGACTCAGTAACTCGCTTCTCCAGTCAAGTGCGTCCAGCGGCTATGAGATTGCAGCGTAAATAATAAATACCATATTTTGCTTTATAGAGCTTATAAATGTCTACTATTTTTGTGTTACAACGCATGCGCCATTGGCTTTTCTAATTAAGACATCATCGGTCACTGGTTGCGGCGACACGGGGACCATTTTAGAAATGGTAACTAGCTCAATGAAATAGCGCAACTGCGCGACGCTCGTGTGAACATTTTCAAGCAACTTCATACAGTTTCTTTCAAGCTATTCACGGCCACCGGCGACCAAGCTATGCTGTGTATCTGAGGCTTTAGAATAATACTAACCGCAAGAGATTCCTTAAACAATAAAAAGTTTTTATAATTGCATCCTTTCATTGCATTTTAAAACTTTATCTTAGACCACAACTTATTCTTATTTAATCCTTTTAAGTCTTTAAGTCAGCCATTCTTTTCTGCAGATCTCGAGTGGCCGCAGCTGGTACGGACTTCATTGAAATTGCAGTTGGATATAAGCTATAGGATAAGTTCCGAAAGAAAATTCAAAAGAAATGAATACGGATTGATTGCAAAGACTGCCAAAGATACACTCCCGGACATCTGAATCGAGCCGCTATGCCTTTTCAGGTTAGATAGCCTGATGGTGTCCGGGAGTGTATTGTATTATTCGTCATCTTGAACTATTACTATTAACTTGTTAATTAGAGAAAAAAAGTATTGTTTTTTCCAAATTGAATAACAAGTTGGCTCAAAAATCATAATAACATTAAGATGCTCTAATAATAATCCTAGTCTGATTCGGTGGTAAATAAAAATATGACAAACTAGCGACCCGCCCTCGCTTCGCTTCGGTTTATAAGTTTTTTTTTTCATAATTTCGAAATAAAATATAGCCTATATTAGACATGGATAATGTACCTTCCTATTTGTGAAAGAATTTTTGAAATCTGTTCAGTAGTTCCAGAGATTACCCCCAGCATACCCACAAACAAACACACAACTTTATCTCTTTATTATATTAGTATAGATATAGATTGCTTTCCTGTCAAATGGCATTATTCTGTATGCATATGTCCGTTTTTACTTTGCTTTGACATAGTCTTTGAGAAAAACTATGTCAAACTTCATCTTCAACGTATATTTTATTTCAGTATACATATAATATACGTATAATTATTTTATTTCTGCGTCGGCTGATAATTTATGAATTCGGTAAAACACGTTTAAATCTGTGGAAATAAAGCTTAGTGCATAAAATGGATTTAAATTAATCCTATTATCAGTAATACAATATTTCTGTTAATAGATGTGAGGTGTGAAAATGAGGTTTGAAATTTTGGCGATACCATTAGTTCCATTAGTTGCTTAAATATTATTATAATTTAAATATTAAATGCAGCTTGCACAAATGAGTCGGTTTTTGTACTCTAAAACATACGTTGAATCTGTTTATAATTAATTTAAATGAATGAATTAATTTAATACAATATCTTTATGTAATCTGTTTAATGGTAGGTATAGAGTTTCATAGTTTTTTTCTTTATAAGGTAGATTCGTTTATATGTAGAAGGAAAGTGATACACAAGCAGATAGTTCGTTTGATTATAAGCGAATACTAGCTCATTAATTTCTGTGTCACATGCCAACATCAGCCAAAAATGCCTAAAGTCAGCGCCTTCCTATGATAACCGGACTATAGTATGTTGGTTCATCCAACTGCAATATTTAATAGGTACTTCACTAACTTACACATATGGAAAAATAATTAGAAGCCTTTATAAAAGTTCATAAAACCTTTGGGAGAACAAAGACTGTCAAAAAACAATCGCAGTAGTATAAAATTGTATGACAAAAATGCAATTTCTGTTTCAAACCTTGAATAGCACTATTAAATATTCACGACGTACACAAAATGCAACACAATGTTTCTGTAAACAAGGTTGAAACTTGCTCGTTGGTTGCACAAGATTTCTCTTCAATGTGACAATACAAATTGTAAATAGTGTAGCGAGGATTTTTCCGGGGCAACTGTACAACTCCAATATATACTTCCAGTGCAATTTAAAATCTACTTTATTGTATGTTCTTAAAGTTAGATTTTGCTTAGAACTTAATTGAGTGTATTTTCAACGTCAGTGAATCGCAACACTGGCATTTCAGCGAGTAGGTACCTACTCGTTATTGCTCGTCGAGTTAACTCTTTTAATAGGCTTTTAGATTCATTCAATTAACTGGATATTAATCATTCGAAAACATTCAGAATGGTTTCTTGCTTTTGGTATTTATGAAATATACTACGACTAGCGGACCCGTCTTCGCTTCGGTTCGGTTTATAAGTTTTTTTTTAAATTTCAAAATAAAATATAGCCTATATTAGACACGAATAATGTAGCTTCCTAGTTGTGAAAGAATTTTTGAATTCGGTTCAGTAGTTCCAGAGATTACCCCCAACATACCCACAAACAAACACACAATTTTACCTCTTTATTATATTAGTATAGATAAGCCAGTGTTAATCTTTGAATTATTAAAATATATACAATAAAAGTGATCCACCAATGTATACCATTTCACGCATGTGTGTAGGTATACCATGTATACCTACACACAGGTTTACTACACAAGGAAGTCCGACTTAAATTCCATAACTTACGTTAAAACGGAGTAAGTATACAATACTATTACGTATCTATCACAAGGTATCCTACAGTTTGACCCAGAGCCGGCTCTAGCCCATGTAGCGCCCGGGTGGAACCAATACCCTGGCGCCCTCTAGCAGGCTCTTTGGAGGCGTTGCGACCGGCGCTCGGCGCCCCCTAACACCCTGCGCCCGTGTGCGCCGCACACCCTGCACCATAGTTAAAGCCGGCACTGGTTTGACCGTAAGAATAATACAAGTATATTATTTATTCTTATCGTTTGACGTACTCGTTCAAGTTTAATCTATAGCACGTTTTCCATGCGTGTACGGCTGTCTCTTACTGACATATAAACAAAAATAAGGACAAAGATATAAGTGAACAACACGATAACCCTACAAAATCATGACCACCCAGTGGAGTAGTAAAATAATAAATATTTAGATTATATTTAATTTCGTTGGGTGTACCAATGAACATTAATTAACAATGAGGAGCTCCTTATCCGAGGATATGTGGCTACAAAATTGACATTTGAAAACCCTTTCACCATACATCTTCATCACCATACAGATAGCGAACAGTAAAAATACCAAATATTGATATTCGCATGAAATTGAGAGCAACACTAGAGAAGCTCTCTGATCGAGTTGTAGATAAAGAAAAAATAATATAAATACGTATTTGAAACAATTATGAAGTAATTTATTAAATTAATAATTAATAGGTACTTAATTATTATTGTATTATATCTTATCATATCGTATCGTATAATGTCGGCAAGGCGGCAGACGTGCATACAGTCCACCTAATGGTAAGTGGATACTGTAGCCCATAGACATCCGCGATACATGCCAACATTAGTCCAAAATGACAAACGTTTGCGCGCCCCCGGATGCGCCGCCTACCTTTCGAGATATAGGATTGGATTCGGAGAACTGGTTGGGAAAATGGGGAGGGATAGGATGGGAATGGGCTCTGGCACATCTCACTCACTACCGAAACACGTACGTACATTAAGGAAATAAGATAAAGTGGGAAAGCAGTATATTTCAAGGTAGTCTTCTGTGAGAGAGGGGTAACGTGGCCAGTCGAGCGCGCCCAGCAGCTGTTGGATTTCAGCGTGCACTCTCCTCCTCAAACTGTATTGTATTGTATTTATTGCATTGTGCTGTATTAGGTTAATTAAAAATTGCAAATGAATTTATTAAAACATTCAACCATTAGATACCGTCTCAAGTCGCTAGATGGTATGGTCTCTAAGGCTGCTGCCTTAGAGATGTATGAAAACACTAAATAGCTGTAACTAAGTACATATTTATTCGTAACCTATCTGTAGTTTTTGAAATAACTTTATATGTGGAATTCTCAACAAAAGGCAACCATATATCAGTTAGTTTCAAAGAAATTCATATATTCGCATAACTTGTGTTACACGTGCATTACCTTATTTTAATCAAATCGGAGACATAACCTACTGTAGTAATATTTACCGTGTTCATACATCAGGCTTTGTAATAACAAGGGTGTGGATAAATCTGCCTCGTGGATGTGGAATAAACCTTTGAGAATTACTATAACTCAACTACACGCTCGTTAAGCGTACGTTTGAAGATATAGAGAAGGCAGGATGAAGCTACAGCCTGTGCCTATACCTCAAAACCTGTCACAAGACCATATGCACAATATAACTGCAAACTAATAAAGTATGGAACAAGTTAGTTAATCATCTTTGTACAAATCTCTTTCTTGTCGTCGGTGTGTATTAAGTATATTCTTTGTCTTTCTATTTAATAAATGTATGTAGATGTAAATATAGATATTTCTATGTAGTTATATATATTGTCCTATATGTCATATGTATTGTACTGTTTAGTCTTCAGTTAGGAAAAGACCATCATGCATTTCTGTTTAACTATAGGTTGACCGGCAGACAGTGCCACTAGGCATTAAATCCGCCCTCTTTTTGGATACAATTTTAGTGCGGTAAAGTTTAAATAAATCTATTGTACTTTTCAAATCTTATAAAATCACTAGAAATGCTTTTTTCTGTATCTATTAAAATTATCCTTTAACATATCGCTCCAGTTCACGGACATTCCCATATAATAAACATGAGGGCTTTCGGGTCACAATCCATCACGCATACCTAATTTCTCCATCTCTCACAGTCCTACCAAATTTGCGGGTAGTCGTATCGAACCGCGAGAGAAGTGCACACCGTACTTGCGTTGGCTCTTTTTGACACGCTCTTTCTTGATTCCCTACTAATTCTGTTCCTATCCATAGGGATAGAATCAGAACACAATTGTATATAGCTACAATGTATGTATTGGAACAGAAACATAATTTGTTGGAGGATTCGTTGTTCCCATTTCTGAAGCTTGTCGGTGTAATAATACTCTTTCGTGGCCTTTACCGAACTTCTTACTACTAATTCCTAACAACCCTTTACTTGCCGCTAACAGAAACCTAGATTCAAATTCGCTCCAAACGTCAAACGTCTCATCTCCTATCGTTTGATTCGTAAGGACCTGCCTACTGCACTCCGCTAAAGTCTTCTGGCTAAAGGCTAAAGGTTATTATACTACTTATATTTGTATATATTGCATTCTAAAATAAATATTATTTTATAATCTTACGACTTGAGAAGCGCTTGTGTGCGCGCTCATAGAACTCAACTGATTCTGTACAACTATAAGTATAAAAAACACCTTAGTAGGGTAACGAAACCAGTATTTTTATTGTCCACTGGTGGACATGGACTTCCTCTAGCACATTGTCTTGTGCACGAGGGATGTATACTTCCCGGGCAAAAGTAATACACATCGGTCTTAGGACAGAGTTTTCAATTTCGGCTTCGGCTAACGATCGAGCGTCGTCTCTGTCCTAATGGCACACGAATGGCGGCTCTAAAACACCGAAGCTAGCCGATCATAGCCGATGTGTATTACTTTCGGCCGAGATGTGTAGGTAGGGCCGGGCCAGCCTCATGGACACAATTTAGACTTGATCCTTAGATTTAGTTCGTATTCCTGATTATTTTATTGTTCCAAAGCTTTTCCAGTCGTTTTGTATCTGTGTTAATACTTAGTAAATAATAGTTAAATAATATAATACTGAAGACAAGAATAATCTATTACACAAATTGTGAAACGTTTGTGGGTACTTTTGAGTTATTATACGTTATAATAACAGTTTTAATTACTTATGAAATAAATTTACGAGGTCGTGTAATTACAGCTAAGTAATGGAATTCCAGTAATAATCGTATTTTATATACTTCAATTTATTATTTCAGTGCTCTCAAGGTTAGTATTACTGAAATAATATAATTAATGAACAACTGAAGCATCTTTTGCTATTGATTTTAACAGGCTTTTTGTATTGTAGGGTAGGTTAATAAAATACAATTTATTTATTTAGGACAATTAACAGAACCAACAACACGTATATTTTCATTTTATTTACACGTAACATGAACTCAACATTTTTTGTTCGTAAAAACCTATCCCAAGTGTTAGTACTTAGTACTTATATTTACATTTAACTTGACTGCTGGGGACGTGTCATCATAGTCATCCGTGTAGCATCATAGTCAAGATGCTGTCAAGATGCTATATGGCATCAGTCCATGCCGTATCGTAACGTAAGTATAAAGTGACTAATGGCAAAATATCGTGAAAATTACCAGTTACATATTTGTTTTGTGTTGTAGGACGTATTTATTATATCAACAATAAAGCGCCGAATGATTACTGTAATGTGAATTAGAAGACAATGAAATTATTAACTAAGTATTATAAGATAATGAAATTAATAAGTAAGTATAATTCAATGCAATGGTTACGCGCCGCCGTCCCTTCCGTCAGCGAGACTGGTCGACCTCCGACCGCGCCCGATGTATTGCGAAGACCGCCGAGCTCGGCCGATGGTATCCGAGGATGCCGTAACAATTATATATGACTCATATAAATATATGCAATGTACTCACATTGCATGATAGATTACGGATTTATAATCTTAAGACTGTCTAGCTAAACCCAGAATACATTAAAATATGACCAGACGAACTTTGGAAATATTTATAAAAAAATATGCCTCAGGGGCACTTCAACTGTTAAGACTTCAGACGAATTAAAAACTTTTCAAGACTCTGATCGTTGCCACGGGCAATTTGGGGTTTGTAGAGTAACTTTTGACAACTTCGCTTAGCATTCGTAACGAGTTAGCTAGCGTCTAGAATGAAAAAGCTAGCCAATTTGAAATCATCATGGAATTAAAATTGCTTTACACAATGAAATGACCAGCTCCTATGCAACGCAATGAAAGATATACGAGAGTCCATTCCCATCCCATCCTATCTTTCCATATGTTCCCAACTCTTTCTCCAAATCCATTCCTTTAAATCATTCCAACTCCAAAGACAGGCTGCGTAGCCGGGGGCTTGGCAATATTTGTCATGTAGGCATATATGGCGACTGTATCCACCTACCAGTGGGTGGACTGTCTGCACGTCTGGCGAATAATTTCGATAAAAAAATACAGCTATAAAGCCAGCATATCTGATGCAGAGAGTGGGCCTTGGAAGAAGCTTATTGCCAGCTGCAGAGAGATACAGACTGATGGGATGGATGGCATTATATTTGGTGTTATAACTCTTCAGTAGGTAAAAGTCCGATGAATATATCGTATGAAATATTACTCAGTTCATTAGTAGGCGTGTATCCATTAGTGAAATTAAGTGGAGAAAAGCAAACTCACAAAATGGTGACCTACTTCATTTACTATGACATTCAATATTAATTTTCATTATGATTCTGGTGTCCAGGTCATTCCAACATCATTAATAGTTAGTATCTAATGATAATGCGATTGAAATAATTCCTTTAAAGGCACCTTTTTTATTTATGCAAAAAGTGCTGAGGAAGCGCTGAGGCTTATCATACTAATATTATAAAGAGGAAAGATTTGTATTTTTGTATTTTTGTAACAAATAAACTCAAAAACTACTGGACCGATTTCAAAGATTCTTTCACCATTAGAATGCTACATTATCCCTGAGTAACATAGGCTATTTTATTTTGAAATTTTGAAAAAAATATCTTATTAACCGAAGCGAAGCGAGGGCGGGTCCCTAGTTGTATATAAATTTGACTAATATTCGAAATGTGTCAGTTCGGATCCTGATTCCGTATTATTAGGTTTCAAGTTGAGTTCAGAATGTCAGCTGCCTACGGCGAAGCCGAAAAAAACAGCATATAAAGTGTTGTAGCATGAAAATATAAAAGCAAAAGCATGGCCGCTAAGGAATAACAAAGCGCTACCACAAGCGTTGAGGAACTACACCAGACTAGACAATGTGCACGGGGAGGCCAATATTCACCAGTGGAGGATGAAAGAGCTGGTTATGGTTACACATAGCAAAATTCTATATACGACTACGATAATAATTTGAAAGATATATATTGGAAGTACCTTGCATATTCTTTTTATTTATAAAAAAATATATTTGATAATGGAGCAGATTTTTGCGTAATGGAATTGTTTTCTTGGGCCCTACTAATGTCCATTTCAGCAGATATTCCCGCAAATAAGTTGCAAATTTAACTTAGAATGTAGCTTTTACTACAGAAATTACTTTTTGTGGCAATGAACAAGTAAATATGCATTTGACGTACGGATTTGCAAAATATTGCGATTATTTGCATTCTCGCTTCTCCACGTATAACATGATTATAGGTATATATGTATTTTATTGTTAAATAGAAATCGATGTCGTAATATACATCGCCATTCCATCTAATTATAGTGTGTGAAAAGAAAAGGACGTCAGCATTGACTATAATGCAAGATGAAATAATTAACTAGAATGATTGTAATTTGAAACGACTAACTGATTACGTCATCACCAATCAGTTTAAAACTACTGCATTTCAATTGTACACCGACGCGAATCCGAACGTTCTGCTAAGCATGCGCATCGAAACGTAGCGTAGTTCTACGTAGCGCTCAGTACGGCGTAGACACCGCTACGGACGCTACGTTGCGCCTCTACGAAATTTAATACGATGACTGTGTAAATAAATATAAACTGTGTATGTGTGAATAATAACATTATTAATAATAGTAAATTAATATTCATTTATGCAAGACAGAAAAATACATTTTAAAATCGTAGTTATAAAACCTATTAAAAACTAATTTAAATTAAATTTTATTAATAATTGTAGTTTAATATTAATAGTGTAGTGTGAGTTTGTGTGGCTTCTTGCAAAGCTGGTGATTTGAGGTTTGTAAGTCTGTTTTAATTGGATCAATGTTTTGTGTAATTAGATTATTTTTTGTATTTCAATTTTGATGCTGTATAATTACTAATATGTTGCCAGAAACCAATAATACAGGTATGTATGTATGTATATGTACTTAATATATACAATATTTTTTAGGTAAATTAAGGTTAAATGATTATAAAAAATAAAAATAAATGTTTAGGATGCAGTATGCAATGCGCTGACCTCATAATTTATACTTGTTCAACTGAATTTAATAACTTATATGCAGAAAATGCCACTAGTCCACCTCTTGTGCATACTTTATGTGCCGTTCTTAATATGAAAAATAAATTAATAAATAGTATATAAATAACGACATTTCTATATAACGAAATAACAAAAATATGATGTAAACTGTAAAAATCCTTCTATTCTTTTTTGAAGAATACTGTTTTATGCAGATTTTAGTTAATTACTTAGAAATTTAATTTATCTATACTAATATAATAAAGATTTAAAATTGTGTGTTTGTATGTTGGGGGTAATCTCTGGAACTACTGAACCAATTTCAAAAATTCTTTCACAAATAGGAAGCTACATTATCCGTGTCTAATATAGGCTATATTTCATTTCGAAATTATGAAAAAAAAAAAAAAAATTAAACTTTATAAACCTATATAAGCGCGTCGCTAGTATCTAATATATCTACAATTAATAAATAGTAACACAATTTTGTAATATCTATAAACAGTAGGGAGTTTTGGGAGGGGTATACATTATAACAATGGAGAACAAGAAACCAGTGAATTGAGCCAAATTCCCAGGATTAAGATTAATTAAAATGCACCACATTTCCCCACTTTAACCAAATTTTGTAAGTACGTGTTTTGATTGTGAGTTAGATACGTTAGAGCCCATTTCCATCCCACCCCGATTTTCCCAACTCTTCCTCCGAATTCATTCATCTAAATCTTCTAAGTTATGCATCTGGTGGCGCGCCAATGTATGCCATCTGGACTGATGTTGGCATGTATCGCGGATGTTCATGCGCGATTGTATCCAGTTACCATCAGGTGGATTGTCCGGCTCGTCTGCAGCGCTCTTTCTATAACTAAAATAAAATAAAAAATGAATTTGAAAATGATGTATTTTAGAATAATGAATAATAAATCCTAAATGTGTAAATTAAAATAAACTAATTAAAAAAAACAGACTAAACTAATCTAGCTAGCATCATATGTTTATTGCATACATAAGTATATTGAAACTTTAATATTAAACACATACCGATGTGTTCCAAGACAAGGCAATGCATAGTTAATCTCATGGTCGTATTTTTACGACAATATTAGATCGTATTTCAAAAATCGATTTGATATTTGTGAACCGAATATTTTCGGGTTTTCTGCCCGGTACAATGCCGTGTAGGTACATAAATATTTAAAGCGTAATACATACGTAATTCAAAGAATGCGCGGTTTTGCATTGTCGCATTGTCAAGCCCAGTATTTGAATAATATTCCACAAGGGCTTCAGCCTATAATGCTTTGACATTTGTTATGTCATTCGTCGTGGCATTGTTTATAAAACAATTAGTCAATGCCGTGCAATTACAAGTCATTGCTGTTACAGTTTTTGCTGCATATCATCAATAATTTGTACTGATGTAATTTATAATTCACATTAGTAAAATGTAAGTAGTGTAATTTTTACTTTATTCTAATTCTCCAATTCGCATTCTTATCCCATCCCATCCCTCTTATTCTCGGATAAGATTCTCCCTATCTTCAAATCCATTCCTAAATCTCCAAAGTTAGGCAGCGTATCCAGAGGCATGACAATTTTTGTCTGGACCGATTTTGGCTTTTTTTTTTTTTTTTTTTTTTGTTAGGAGAGACAATCAGGAAAAATCCTGCATAGGACACCTGGTACCATCTAGTCTGGCTGGGCCAGCCTAGGTGGTACCAGGTAGTGTCGGACTCCTACCGACTAAAAAACCTGATTGCCTCAACTGGACTGAATTCTTGTGGCCTTATGGCCTATTAAGAGTCACCGGGCTTGGCCGATTTTGGCATGTATCGCGGATGTCTATGGACGAATTTAACCACTTACCACCACGTGTACTGTGTGCTTTTTCTATCACCTTCTATCAATAAAAAATCATGTCTAGGACTGTGGAACTATTCAGTTACGTAGATTATAACAAATCGCACTAAGATATAACTTCGAAATTCTATTATATTATTATTATTCTTATATTATATTATTATTATTATATTTCTATTATATTATATTATTATTATTTTATTTTTATTAGTTATTTTTTATGGCGTAATTTGATTACGCCTCGATAAAACAATGGATTATAATAAAAACTCTTATTAAATATAAGGCCGAGGAAACAGACATAGTCACAAGATTTTGTTCATATTCATTACAAAATTCATGCGGGAATCATGAATTTGTAATGGATAATTATAATCTACATAATAAAAATGACAGACTGACTGCTGACTGACTGACAGACAACGCACAGCCTCAACCGGTAGGTCTAGAAGCATGACATTGTGCACAGGAGTTCCTTATATAACATAGGTGAGCACTAAGAAAGGGTTTATGAAAATTTACCCCAAGTAAGGGTGTAAAAGTTCCTGAGAAATTGACGATGAGATTTCTCATCGTGCACACGGCTAGTAATGGATAAATCGGGACACATAGTCCACGTGAATGAAGTATTAAATATAATACAACAATATATATTAGCCTGTAATGTCCCACTGCAGAGAACGAACATCATTTTATAATTTCGATGGGTTTCGGATCATAAACCATGCAGACCCAAGTCCGGGGTACGTGGGTTTCCTTAGGATGTCATTCATCTTACACTGTCGAGTTAGGGATAATTGAAAAATCCGTATTTAAATAGAAACTCAGTGATATGGCAATGGCATCGAACTCATAACCTCACGATTGCAGTGGATAATTACTTCTGAGTATTGTCACCGTCAGAGCTGAAAGAAAATGTAGAATGTTATAAATACAGTAAACAATATTAAAAATATCAATAAGAATTAAAAAAATATACGAAATTACATTGCATTTAAATTCAATATTTTCTAACAAAGTATAGTTAAATCAACGAGATATGAGCTTTGCGTTTGTGTGAATGTACACTGATAGTGTACAGTGCGAACCATTTCGACAATCGGATTGGACAGTTCGGCATTCACCCACTCACATAGTTGATTCCACTGTAGTGTCATAAAGGAACTACTTTTGTCTAGTTCTCAGATAAGATGGAAAACATCTATCTTCCCCTGGGACGTGCAGATAAATGACATTCACGTAGTTCTTGAGTTCTTGATATTTTCATTAATTGTCTATTGATATTTTTGAAGTACATTTTGTCATTTTGTACTGATATCAAAAGGATTTTGAAAGAAAATTAAATTCACCATAAAGTTATTTACGGAGACTTATTTGGTCTTAAGTATCGAAATTAGAAGAATTTCAGAGAAAATAATAAAGACTCACTTTAATGGAATCATTTCTCAGAAGGAATTATGCTGAGGAGGACATCGTCCCGAGTCTTGTTAGATCGGCACGGCTATTATATTCGCTACAAGTTTTAAAGTTATGTGTATGTTCGCCACATATAATTAGGTTAGTTAATACTAATTTAAGATTTAGAATTTTTTTACAGCAAAAAGGATAATCCAAACTGCAGGCCTGCACATAAACATCGATATTTATTTATTCATTATCTTAAATGTAAATGTAATTTACTAAATTTGCAAGTTGTAGTACATAGTATAATTAATGTCTAATAATACCCCGCTAGGGCGCAGAAAATGCTACATTATATATTATTGAAAATTAATTTAAAATATTATAGATTTGTTAATTATTAATAATTATAAGGTAACCGGTTTGCTTGTCAACAGTACTTTTTGAGTTTCGGTCGGTCCAGTAGCATTCCTTAATACTCAAACGAGCGTCAAAAAAATATATATAGGTAGTAAATCGCGATCAACAAAATAAACTATTTTTGAATAACTGAAATAAATAATTTATTTTACAGTAACTAAGAATGTCATCGCAAAGTCGACGGAATCCCGCTTCGCGGCACTCCGGTTTCTATAGTCTTCAGAGAACCTAAATCTAACCTACTATGAATTTGTTGTCCATTCAGTATTTTCTACTTTTTATTTAATTTTTTTTTTAAATATCTGTAGCGAATTTACACGTTAAAAATGAGTATATGATGAGTTTTCGCTGTAGCGAGTATAATAACTCGATTGGAGGGCTACAGATGTAACAATAGTTTTTCAGAAAACATTTACCGTGTTACAAAAAATATTTTTGCGTGACTGAGTCGCGTGTATAAAACAAAATTACAATAGTTATGGGTCGTATAAAACATGCCACTAAGTGCTTATGTTAATTAAAAGTCATATAGTAATGTGTTTTCATTGTTTTCATGTTAATTTTGCCTGTTTATCGACCTCTTAAGGCAAAAACGCCACGCTGGCCAAGCTTCTTGTTGAGTTCATACTTAGAGGTGGTGAGGTTCCACAGGGCTTGTGATAACGGCTTTATTATCCCTTAGTCGCCTTGTACGACAGCAACGGAAAAATATGTAATGGTTCTTAAAACGACAGCAGCACAACTCGGCGGGTACACTATTTTCGTGACTGTAATGCTTGAGACTTTACGTTCGAACTCCGACCTATACCACAGGATTTTTTAATTATCACTAATCATCTAAGTTGAAGGAAAATATAGCAAATTATGTATAGGTAACATGATTTTTAAATGGAATCTAGTGTTGTAAAAATGGTTGCTCGGCGCTCGAAGCTCTAGATTTTCACTTTAAGACGAGAGATGTGTTTGGAGGTTTGGTGAGTGTTTTGGGATTAAGTTTAACGTCTCGCAACCGTTAAAAACTTAGACTATAACGACAGTGAGCCGACGACGGCGCGGCGTATACAGCAAATTCAATGAGTCACGAGCTGTGCATCCGAGTGAGTGGGTGCCGAATTATCCAATCCGATTGTCGAAATGGTTCGCACTGTACAGTGTACAGTATCGGTGTACACTCACACAAATGCAAAGCTCAAGTATCGTTGATTTCACTGTACTAAAAATGAACGCAACGTTATGAAGAAAAGCGTATTGTAAAAACTGATAGAATCGATTTTACTCTCAATAGCGAACGACCTATTTTCACCTTTCATTTCAGCGACACGTTATATATGTATATATTTTACAGCATTATGTGTAGTAGATCTCAACATACTCCCATTTATCTCATGCTTTAATCAGCAGCTAGAACAGTGGGTGACAGTAGTGAAATATTGCTCGCAGGCGACAGCGAAATAAGAACAAAATTGGATTTCTCCTTACTTTTAAAAAGACTATAGTTTCCAGCCAATTTTAACTCTTTTTGTTTGTATTGTTATCACTCTGTGGAAATTGATGGTCATAAAGTTTTGGCAGTATGTTAGAAAAATCTTATTTTAAAGGTGAAAATTAAAATTTCGCACGAAATTCAACACATGACGACCGGTAAGCAATCTATTATATTATTTTCTAGTAATGTTAGCAACAAAAAGTCTTTAATCATAAAATCCTAACATACTCATTTTTTAAATTAGTGTAAAGCCAGTTTCTAAGGTTACATATATATTTTTTATGTTAAAAATGCATTAGAAATCAAGAACTATCAGTTAAACCATTACTCAAAAATGGATAATTTCAGGATTTGTGTTGACTTTTTTCCTATTACCACCCCCTAAAGGAAAAAGAGGTTACGCTACCATTCTGTATTTATATATGTTAAGTGTTTTATTGTTATTTCTTATTTATTTGTTACTGTATAGACTTTACGGGCTTGTTCACTAATTCACCTACTTAGGACCCCTTAATTGATACAGACAAATAAACAAGAATCAGATGTAAATCACTAACGAATACTTACTGCCGTCGTGCAATCGTCTTTATCTTTTGATGTACTTCCAATGTGAGGGCATTATAAACATCGTCTTTTTTATGATAATGTACAAAACAGTTGAGAATAATGCAGTGGTGCATACGGGGTGAATGAGATGACCGTGTGTAGTGTCGAGCCTTGAAAAAGTCCGATAATCAGTAGTCAGTATGCCTCTACATAGGCCGATGGTAATCGTAACCAGCTCTTTCTCCACTGCTGGACATGGGCTTCTTTACGATTATATTGTGCATGAGGGATGTATTGGCCTTAAAGTCAAGCAAGTTGGCGAGTCCACTCTTTAGAGGTGGTTTATTTCCTCAGGGCCTGTGGTAGTGACTTTATTATCGTTTAGTCAACATTTGCGACATCTATGGGAAGAAATAGGGTGGTTTATTCTAAAACCGACCGACATGCTACACCACACAGCCATGGTATAAGCTATAACTAATTTATACAATAAGAGTCTGTCTGATATTGACAGTTTTTGTAACTCCTTTTGTAAGTTTAAAACCTTGTGTAGAAAGAAAATGTGTGGGTTAAGAAATGTGTGGGAAAAATGTCACCGACGATTACTTATTTCTAAATTTCCATTAATTCATTTAAAGCTTTTATTTTTAAATATCATTACAATTAATTTTCAAAATTTAGCACTTTGTCTTTTGTGTCATTTAGATTTTTTATTTTTAAACGTGTTACTTTTATAAACGCATAGTATATTTCCAGAGTCCTCTGGGCAACTTTCTTTACTATATATATATATATATATATTATGTACGAAGGCGGCAGACGAGCATACAGTCCACCCGATGGTAAGTGGATACTGTCGCCTATAGAATGTTAGCCCGTTGTAATGTATTGAAACATGTAGGTCGTTTATGTTTTTTGTTACACTAATAATTAATGTGACTGTATGTTTCCAAAATAAAGTAAAATGGTATAATAATTAATTACTAGACCTCATGGCCAACATAAGTCGTGTACTAGCATAGTCGTATAATGCACTATGGTCCGAGAACACCTCGTCACAACACGAATCTTATACAGCATGATAGGACGTTATAGGCATCAATCTTATTGCCTAGTACCTAGATCTAAATACATAAATTTCAGGAGGAGAGTGCATGCTGCATTCCAAGAACTACTGGGCGCGCTCGACCCCTCTCGCACAGAAGACTACCTTGAAATTTGAAATTTTTAAAAAACTGCATTTCCCACTTTATCTTATTTCCCTAATTTACGTGTTTCGGTAGTGAGTGAAATGTGCCAGAGCCCATTCTCTTCCTATCCCTCCTCATTTTCCCAATCCATTCTCCAAATCCATTCCCATATCTCGAAAGGTAGGCAGCGCATCCAGGGGCGTGCCAACGTTTGTCATTTTGGACTAATGTATCGCGGATGTCTATGGGCGACAGTATCAAATTACCATCAGGTAGACTGTATGCTAGTCTGCCGCCTTCGTCCATAACAAAAATGTCTAAATACATCTTGATACCAGGCTTCCAATAACGCAAAACTATACATCATTCTGAAACACGACTACGAAAAACGTAACAAATTTTCACGTTTTGACGGGAAGCTAAGTCGTTTAGATTTTTCATCCTCCATTTTTTCTATTATGAATCGACACATTCGGTCATAATACAGGCAGCATTTTATTTTTTTTACATGGCATTTCAATGCGTAATAAACGCTCTGTGTTAAATTTACCTCGAAAAATAAATGGTAATTGCCGTAACATTTGATATTCTAATGAATTTTGTTAAATCATTGTTTTTCTCAGAAAAAAATGCGAATTTATATATTTTATAAAAAATGTAGATAGGACAACGTCTTAGTCTGGCCATCAGCTGTCATCAGCACTAAAAACTATGGATGGAGCTGTATACAACTATAGAATGTCCTAGAGCTCAATTCAGAACATTTTTTCGTCAATATCTCGTCAATCGGTTCAATACGTATTGCACAAGTGTGAACTTAAATTGAATCATATAAAAGACTAACAAATAATAATATGTATGACTTGTATGTTTCTTTTCTTTATTTTGGTGCATTTTAATAAGCTTATTTTTATTAAAATTTTAATATTTCAAATGATAAATATGTAAATGTGGCGAATTCGAATTAAGGAGCTGTGCTGAAAACCAGCGCTGGGTGAGTGTGCCACTTAATGTAAATGTTTAATTAATCGTTATTGGAAATAAAGAACGTTTTTATTTCATTTCATTTCTTTTCCTTTTAATGTTTTTAAGTTTTATTTATTTACTTCTTTGTAATATTCTAAGTTGCAGATACTTCTGTATGGGCCCATCAAAATGAACCCGAACACGACGTGTCTACTGTTCGCTGTTGAGGAGTTCCACAGTGTGCTGGCCTTCCTAGGCTGCACCATCAGGTTAAGGTCATGACACTAAACTATTGTCATTAAAACTACGAGCCCAACGAGACCAAACACGACATGTCTACCGTTCGCCGTTGAGGACTTCCACAGTGCTGGCCTTTCTGGCCGAAGCATCAGATCGTGGTGATTAGAATATTGTTTACCGATGTGTAATACAGATCTTTACAGTCACGTCTTTACAGATAAAAAATTAGACAGCAGAATCAAAAAGCAATCGAGTTAAAGAGTTTGAAATAAAAGTAAAATTGTTAAGTAAACAATTCTTTAGATTTAATAATTGTTGTGAAACTCAAATAATTAAATGTACGATTACTACAAGGAGCTTTAATAACAAAATAATAATTAAAACAAGATACAACAACTTGTACGGAAAAACACTTTCACAGTATTTGATTCCGAAATTCATTAACGAATTGCCGCAGGAAATTAAAGAAAAAAGTATAATGCAAAATATTAAATAAGAATTATAAACACATATATGGTCCAAAAATTAGAATAACTTATTTCATTAAGTTAACAAAGTCAAGTCTAAAACTTTTATTAGTCAACTGAATTTAATTACCAACATTAATATCTTATCAATTAAGTATAAATATAAGGAATTATTTCTTTTTGGGAGAGTGCACGATGCAATACAACAGCCGCTGGGCGCGCTCGAGTAGCCACGCTACCCCTCTCTCACAGAAGACTACCTTGAAATGTACTGCATGTCCCACTTTATCTTATTTCCCTAATGTACATATGTGTTTCGGTAGTGAGTGAGATATGCCGGGGCCCATTCCCATCCTATCACTCCCTATTTTCCTAACCCTTTCTCCCAATCCATTCCTTAATCTGCAAAGGTGGGCAACGCATCCGGGGGCGTGCCAACGTTTCTCATTCTGGACTAATGTTGGCATGTATCGCGGATGTCTATGGGCGACAGTATCCACTTACCATCAGGTGGACTGTATGCTCATCTGCCGCCTTTGTCCATAAAAAAATATATTTAAAGACGCAGTAATTATCAATTTTGTAGCACCCATAGGTGCCGCACGGGGGCATAGCGATGACGCGGTCCCGTGCGACACACAACACAATAGCACGATCACAACCCGAGATTGCGCCTGGCACATTCCTACTAACATATACTAACCTACTACATATTTTATTAAATTATGAAGTCCTTGGCAAACTGTTTGTGACGGATTATGACATTACGACAAACAGTGAAGTTTTGTTTGTAAAGTAAATTTGAATTTGGGTTTTTCATTAGCGGCCAGTAGTTACGATTTAGGTTGGCAAAGGACAATACTCGATAGAGTATTGTTAGAATATAACCAAACAATTAATGGTGTGTTCGCCCCTCTTCATATTAATTATTCTTTTTCTATATTATACATTACGTTATGCCAATCAAAACATGGCTTCGTATTGTCAATAATATTTTTGCTTCAGGAATACAATTTACACCGAAATTAATTTTCAGATAAAAATCGAACATAATAAGCGTCGAGTTCTTTCACGTTTCTCCTAGGAAAATTTGTAATATATTTTGTAATACGTATTATGAGTACTGTAATATATTTAGAATATTTTGTAATGCTTTTCAGTAAATTAGTCTCAAGTCCTCAATAAGTCATTCTACCACTTATTAAAGAGTTTTTTTATAATTATAATTGCATAATTAATATAAGAGTCAGTACCGTCGGGCAGTCAGCCAATCATAATTATTAATATAAATTTAGTAAACAATGATTAAATAGATAATTATTTAAAGAATGTTTGTGCCACGCAATGTCAATGTCAGTAAACAATGGCTTTGCTAGTGGTTACAACAAAACTATAGATGTCCGACTTTAATCAGAAGGGGTCTAACCCACATTCATATACTTTTAGAATTATGCAAAATGTCGTTGAGTGAATATTTTTTTTAGAAATTATTTATTTATTTACTTATTGGGGAACAAACTTGAACATGATATTAATTTGAACATGATAAAGATGAACAGATTTACATCCATAGCTACTGCCCCGTAAATATAAAACTAAGCTTCACCCACTACTTTTTAAATTTAGTATTTAAATATTTATTGTAGTTTGATGTGACACGTCTGACTTAGCTAGTTTTTACATAATTAGTTCTGCCCAAAGGGATATGAAAGATTTCAGTTGAACCTGAGGAGGCACGTGAAACTCTAAAATAAATTTTCTCCAATAATTTAGTTTGATTAATTCTGTATTAATAACATTTTGTATTAAACCAGCAAACGTTTATGTGGACGGTGTGGTGTCAACAACAGACAATAGAGAAAACCCCACTGATTCCTCATAACTCCGGGTACAGGAGGAGTGGCAATCAGCAACGAACTCACATTCGGGCAGAGGTTTCGCCCACTAGTTACTTCAACGTACGAACTGGGCGATAATTCAACTGTGGCGGAGGGCGAGACCTCTCAGTTTTTATTATCGTGGAGTTGCCAGTGAACCCCTCGTTCCCTAAAAACTTTATTACTACTCGCTTCCCATATTTTTACATACGTCAAACATAAAGATATCTGCTAATTATCGTTTTTCACACTAATTTCAACTATTTTCTTTACTTAAAAGCACGAAATGATAGCCCACGAATAATTACCTCACTCCCCTCTATGAGTAGCCTGGGTTGTGTGAGGGAAGCCCAAATAAGACCTGGACGCGAGTTTGCCGCAGTGGCGTCACAGCCTGTCTCTTTCAATCTAGTTTGCTGCTGTATGTAGTTATCCCATTCTCTTATTTCTAGAATAAAACATACAGCAATCATAGTTTTTGTTTGGTGCACCTAAGACATACTTATAACGTTAAGTGTTAAATACATGGAATGCAAGTGTAATGACACAAAATATTAAACAAACATTGAATACTCATTAAATATATTTTTTTATAGAAAATAAAGCGTCAGACGAGCATATAGTCCACCTGATGCTAAGTGGGTACTGTTGTCCTTAGACGTCCGTGATATATGCCAACATCGGTCCAGAATGACAAATGTTGGCACGCCCCTGGATGCTCGGTCACCTTTGCAGATTAAGGAATGGATTGGGAGAACGGGTTGGGAAAATGGTGAGGGATAGGATGGGATGGGAGTAGGCTCTGGCATATCTCACTCACTACCGAAACACGTACGTACATTGGGGAAATACGATAAAGTAGGAAATGAAGTACATTTCAAGGTAGTCTTCAGTAAGAGAGGGGTAACGTCGAGTCAGTCGCCAGTCGAGTGCGCCCAGCGGCTGTGGGGATGCAGCGTGTCTCTCACTAAATAAGCAAAATAAATAAGGGAATAAGGGCTAATAAAAAGACACGAAAACAAACGATACACATAAAACACATGGAAATATAACATCTGATTCTAGTAAATAAGCATGTAAATGTTGGAACTTAGTCTTTGACGTCTCTACTGCTCATGCTCAGTACAACAAAGGCGATCCTGATACACTTTACCCGTTGCGTAACTATGTTTAGATAACCCCTTTTCCTCCGAGACTTTGGAACGTTTGTACAGATGCACTTAACGTGTTATTTACGACACGGTTTCGTGGATACTGTTCCGAAACTACGATGCTTTTGCCTATGCACTATCTACACTGTTTTAGACACTGTTTATCACCACTTCACTTTGCACATTGTTCGATATATACACGACACTGTCACTCGTTTCTGCACTCCATAGTGCACAGTATAGACGGAAAACCATAAGAGATACAGACCTTTTTATTTAATTCAGACCATCGGAACCTAAATTGACCTATACCAAAGTATTTCGGGATGAGCTATTTTCGGTTACCCCACTGATGTCTGGCAGTTGTAGGTCGGCGATGTTTGACGCGAATGAACGTTAGGGGCCATCGCCCACTAAAGCAAGGATGAACGAGAGGAATACAGTGACGTAATATACAATAGCAGGTATTTCTACTCATTCTCGACAAAGAGATAAATATTCGCTAGCTAGGTCAGCTAAGCAGACACGTGTCGGTATAATGGAAGACGATATTTTTTGCCGCCGTGCTTTGCCGTTCGCCGTACACCAAAAATTCTTCTGCTTTCCGACGTCGATTCTCGCTAATTATAAATGGTATTTTTCTTTTAAAGCATGTTTGTCCAATCTCCTATGTAGCCTATAATAGCAGCTATGCTACGCTACCTAATTTCTATGAGCGACCACAACTCACTACGTCATTTGTCTCATTTTCCGCTAATATTTTCTTTGGTGGACGTGGACCTTAATGCAGAGAAAATAATCAGCACAACCGTGTTTGTCGCTGTATCCAGGGACGGACTCGATGGTATTTCGACAACCGCGTCGCAAACTAAGTCACGTCACGTTGACGTTGAACGACAAGCGTTGTCATAGTTCGTTCATCTCACGAAGGCGGGTTGCGTTTAGCAGTGGTTGTTCTCGGACATGTACATTGTTTTAGTGTGCGTAAACTTGAGAACGCTCAGTTGGGTTCCCGACGCTCAGTCACACAGTGACATGTACGAGTACAACCATTACTAAGTGTAACCCGCCTTTCATCAGATGAAAGAGCTATATCAGCCGACATCTGATTGGTAGAGTTGGAGCATTCCTGGAACAGGAGGAAATAACTGCCCGGTGATAAAGCAGTGTGATCTAAACGAACACATGGTCACGATAAAATCAGTATTAAGTTGAACGTTGACAACCATGAATGTATATCGTTCAAGGTTGTCTGGCAGATTATGGTATAAATACATACGGGTATACACATCATAAGTCTTTCTACAATATATATAAAGTTGTTATTTTTATTAGAAGCAGTATGATTCACCAGATTCTCACGAGAAGTGTTCACCAGATTTCGCGTTATCCACTATAATGTCACTGAAATAGTTAAATAAATTATCGGATTATGCGACTGGCCTAGATAGCGGGAATATTCGGTGGTTACAACGAGTGCTTAGGACTGCGGTAAGCCAATTATTCTACATGCTACAAAGAACTAAAGTATGAGAAGACAATTTATAATGTTCCACTACATGACACAGCTCGGGGGTGAGGGAAAGCATCGTGAGGAAACCTGCTCCGGAAATAAAAAATAAAAAATCTGGAGTATGTGATCCACCAATCCGCACCGAGCCCGCGTGGTAATTTACTAGGGGAGGCCTGCGCCCTGCATGACACAGACCTGACCAGGACATATTTAGCTATAATAAGAATACAATAAGTTCAATTTGATTTAATAATTGTCACGAATATTTAGGGCCGGCGCACACCAGGCGAAGCGCAGCGTAGCGTGATTTTCATTAGCAAACAAACGATCAACTTTATAGACATTGGAATAAGATCAAAAAATCACCAACGCAGCTACTGCCTTTCGACGACTGGTCGGTGCGTTAGTGAATTTTATTCCATGTCGACAAGTTTTTATTCCAATGTCAATAAAGTGGATTGTTGTTTGTCTTTTTTTTCTTATTTCTTGCATAAAAAGCACAAAAGTATCATAATTGTATCAAAAAAATCATAAAGGCTTGTCTAAGATACAAGTTATACAGTTTCAGAATCTAAGACATTAAAACCTACCTGTGATATTTTAAATTATTATTAAAAATATCTGTTTTAAATTTATAATCTAATTCATTTACGAGTAGGTATAATCTGCTAAACTTCGCCTGGTCTGCGCCAGTCCTTACGCTTGTGAATGATCATAAACGCTATACTATGTAGCAGACACTATGTAGGAATATCGGTATGGTGGATTTTGATACACACAAAGACGAATACGAACCTTCTTACCCAGATCACCATACGCATAGTAGATGGATACACCGATCTACTTGAATAAAGCATCTCTTTGCGTTCAATTTGATGCCAATCTCTGGTTTTTGTTATAACACCTCTCGTCATCGTCGTGCGGTTTATTTTCATGACAAATGGTCCTCGAGATACTTTATACCGAGAAACCGAAAGTTGTAGAATGGACTGCCAAATGAGGTTATTCCATTGAACTTCGACATGCATCAAGAAAACTGTTAGCGGGATTTTACAAGGTTAGTAGTGCACCCGCATCCGCCGGGTGTTACAGGTGTCCACGGAGGCGGTGACCACTTGTCATCTGGTGGACCGCCTGTCTACCACCTGTTTTATGTAAAGCAATCTGCCGACCTACTAATAATTGATACTATAAAATTCTTAGAGTGGGCAACACTCTAGTGTATTCAAAACCATTCTATTATAATTGTTATTACTGGTTACTAGGACAATAAACTGCCTACAGAATCGGATTCGCCAATTTTTATTTAGAAATTCCTTTGCAATTCATTTTATAAACTTAGTCAATAAGCGGTTAGGCATTGCCAGGCGTTAGATAATGACTTGATAATGCTTTTAATTGAATCTAAGCGTTTAAAAAACGTAGGCACAAAACGTGAAAGTCTAAATAGCTATCAAACATGAGAACCAAAGCATCTAACAATTAGGCTACCAAAATGAATATTCTAGGTGCCTAAAATATTAGTTAACGAATCACTGGATTATCTAGGTCGTTCGACAGAACTGCCGATGTCGTAGTTTACTTTAGTCATGCCCTAGATACGAATCGTTATTTAGATCAACGTTCATTAAAACTTTCCACCAAGTTATTACCATATCCATATTGTCAGCCTGTGTCTCTCCAATGTCGGGAAGGTACAGACTTTTCCCAGGGCTCAGTACTGCTCACGCTATTTCACACAAAATCCAACCAATACTTATAATTTTTTTACACCATTGAACCTTAAAGCGATAAGCAGTATATCCTTACAGAACACGATATGAAACGAAACCATTCAACAACTCAAAGTTGTCGATGTGGGCAATTAGCGTGCACGATTGAAGTGGCAATGGTCTGGGCACAAATATCGCCGATGCGACAATAGATGGAATAAAATCATATTAAGCTGGAGACCCGTACAGGAAAGCGAAATGTGGGTAGGCAGGTCGCCAACTGGATAGTCAGATGACGGATGGTGGTCAGCGGTTTTAACTGAGACCAGAGAAGCCATAGGTCTGTCCAGATGGGGAAAACGTGATGCATTCGTCCAGCAGCGTACGAAAATATGCTCGAAAGAAAGAAAGAGGAAGAAGGAAGTATAGACATATGTGAATACTCGTATCACAGACGAATATGAGAGAAAAACACGATTGCTATTGAGCATAAAATAATATTTTAGTTTTTCCCTGTCGCACTGCGTGTGCATCATTCGAAGGCTACTTGTTATATGTTAATAAATCTCGGTATAGTTGTATCATGAATTTATATTTAGGACCCATCAGTGGAGAACCAAAGGCTGAGAAATTTTTAGACAGATTTTTAGACATCTGTCTAAAAATACTTAGAAAATTGATTTTGGAGTCGAATCGCAGTTAGCTAAATCCCCGGAAAATACAAGTTATACTAATTTATACACTGTAATAAAAGAGAAATAAACTTATACAGATAATATCGATCAAATTATCCGTACATTTTCTGTATCAACAAATAAATATCGGAACAAAGAGCAAAGTGACGACCGAAACAACGGATATGTCTTATTTTTCCACATTTTTCCGTTCGCTGCGGGATCGTCCGGTCCACTGGGTCCAGGCCATATCCGGCGCGGATCGTAAAAGCTTTTCCGTCCCTTAGAGATGTTTCGAATTCCGAATGCCATTGTTGAAATGCGATATGGACTGGGTAATTCTTAGAGAGTGTGAAATCTGATAGTCCAAGTTTTATTTATATTTACTCTGGCATTTCTTACACAAAGGCTCTTTGTAAGTCTATTTTGGTATTTATTATTATTCAAAATAAAAGGCGTTTATAATAAAACGATTATGTACATACAAAGTTGAACTATAGTGGAAATATAAGAAGATTGACATGAGAGATTCCGCTCATGGTTACAAGTGAATTTTAAGTATCTTTTGGGCAAAAGCATTTTTTATTGTGCATTTTGCTAATATGTAAATAAATAAATAAATAATAATATGTAGCTTATGTATCTCCACTGCTGGATATAGGCCTCTCCCAAGGCTTGCCACCACACACGATCCTCGGCTCTTCTCATCCATCACCATCGGCGAATTTCTTTAAGTCGTTGGTCCACCTGGCCGGAGGGCGTCCCACACTGCGCTTCCCGGTACGTGGCCTCCATTCGAGGACTCGTCTTCCCCATCGGTTATCGATCTTGCGGCAAGTATGATCTGCCATTGTCACTCCAACATGCCGATTCTACGAGCTATAAACTCTGTATTGGTAGCATTTTTTTTAACATTGCTTCGATTCTCCCAGCTCTTGAAGTAAGAACCCCGTATCACAAGAGGTCTTCCCTAATAATAAGTGAGAAAAAATATCGAATAGGATCGCATATGATTTGTAATTTTTAAATGGTGCAGGTAGCAAACGAGCAGACAGTCTACGTGATGGTAAGATGGTACCGTTGCTCATGGACATTTGCGATGAATGCCAACAGTCCAAAATGACAAAACGTTGGCACATCCCCGAATGCGCTTTGGAATTCCGTAATGAATTTGGATCAAGAGAACTTCCTGTCCTGTTATACTTTCCTTACCAACCACAGGTTGCCTGTAAGAAATAGCTTTAGCAATAAGACCTTACTTTTACTTCTAATTACTTGTATCTTTGGGTTTCGCTTCTGTATGTTTTGATGTACAATAAAGTATTGTATATTTATCTATCTCTTTTCCAATTCCTAAATGGAAAAACAGTACATTGGAAGGTGAAAAATTATACCACAATCTATCAATTATCACTCGAATTAAAGATACTGACAAAAGTGTTTAATTTTAAAAGGAAATACACAAAAGAGGTAATTCTCTGAGAAAAGGTAGGAGTCTTGTGAAACAAAAGCTTTATACCTTTACTTAATAACTCGGCTATTGTTTTCTAAATTAACAAAAATTTGACGAAATTTAACAATTATTATTTTAAAATCTGAGTAAATCTTTAGAAACGGGTAACTTTTAACTGAAATATATTTGAAGTACTCAAACTTAGTTTCGAGACAAACTTATGGCGAGGTGTACTTATGTTTGTGTATATTTTATAAATTAAGTTGTAATATCATATAATTGTGAGTATAATTTATGAGTACGTATATAGTACGTATATACGTACTATTACATACTAAATACTTTCTTACTTACTTAATACTTTCTTACTTACTTAATACTTTCTTACTTACTTAATACTTTCTTACTTACTTAATACTTTCTTACTTACTTAATACTTTCTTACTTACTTAATACTTTCTTACTTACTTAATACTTTCTTACTTACTTAATACTTTCTTACTTACTTAATACTTTCTTACTTACTTAATTACTTAACAGTTACTTAATACTTACTTACTTAATAGTTACTTAATACTTACATACTTACTTGCTTACTTAATACTTTAAGTAAATATACTTCATACAAAAGTATTTCTGCAAAATATTTATTAATTATCGTTTAAGTTATATTTATTTATATGTTTCATCGTACATCCCAAATGCCTCTCTGTCACAACCCAAAGGTCGGCTAGTAGAGAGTGCCTCCGGGAATTAAACTTGCCTTTTGCACGATTAAGTGCAATAATGTTTTTTAAACATAAAAATAGCTTAATAAATAAGTGATTCTTATGACTAGATAAATAGATGATTTTCGGTGTTAGAATTAATCTGTGTCGTATTTATAAATGCATTATGAAGTCTACATAAAGGCTAGTTTTCAACTACTTGGTATATCAATAAGCGAAGAACAAAAAATCTAGGCCACAATTAGCATTAGGCTGGCGCGTGCTGAATTATGGCCCAAAACTTGTACATGTACACGGGGTGCTGTAGTTGAACGTTACAGATTGATGCCGAGCTCTATTTTTTTCGAAAATATAAAAATAGGTCAAGTACAATTGCAAAATCCCTGTGTTAAATAAAATAACCTGAAATGCAGATAGGTTGAGTTTTATAAAACAGTTTTTTAAAAATTAAAACCCCCTTTCATAAAAAGCCTTTTTGCTTTAAATTCTGGTTTCATGCTGAATTCACAACTTTTAGTGGGCGATTAACGAGGGTATTTCGTTTTGTTTTTAGGTATTTGCGTATAATTTTCTGCAAAACTTTTCACTGATCAATTATATAATCATTTCGTAAATCGTACATGTGCTGTCATTCACATTTCAAACTATATTATTTAAATCCACGCTAACATAGGTAAAGTAGTGAGTATTTTTATACAAACTATAAAGCAAGTAAGGGAACAATCCGCTAGCGTAAAATCAAAGACCTTCCGTCATTTTAGCGAAGGAAGTGTGTCACCTTCCTTTCTTTGATTAAATAAAACGACGTACGGTTATCATAAGAGCATTTTTTTCTTGAGACATTCCAACGGGTCTCTAGTGTAAGAGATAGTCCCACAGACCCGTCTTATCTATCTTAGTCTAATTCCATCTATCTTAGTCTTATTTCTTTTTTATAGGGAAGCAAGCGGTTCCACGTGATGGTAAGTGTTACCGCCGTTCATGAACACCTGCAACACCAGGAGGTATGCGGCTACGCCGCCGGTACCCGCAAAATCCTATTCACAGCTTTCTTGAAGAACCCCATATCGTAGCGTAATGGAGAGACCTCTTGAGGTAGTTCGTTCCACAGTCTACGGGTTCGCGGTATAAAATGGGTTCTGAACCGAATAGTACGCGACACCTCCGTAGCGAGGAAATGCGGATTCACGGCACTTCTGTGACGGGAGGTGCAGTTGTAGAAACCCGTATGATGAACAATTCTTCAGAGCATTTCCCATTGTACAGACGGTAGAACACTCAGAAAGACGCAGCGTTTTATCTTATCAGTGCATTTATACAACATACCTCATTTTTTATCATTATTGGCATGTTTTTTTATGTACAAAGGGAGCAGACGAGCATAGAGTCCACCTGATGGTAAGTGGATACTGTCGCCTATAGACATCAGCGCTACATGCCAACATTAATCCAAAATCACAAACGTTGGCACGCCCCCGGAATCGCTGCCTACCTTTTGAGATATAAGAATGGATTTGGAGAAAGGGTTGGGAAAATGGGGAGGGATAGGATGGGAATGGGCTCTAGCACATCTCACTAACTACCGAAACACGTAGGTACATTGTGGATATAAGATAAAGTGGGAAATTCAATACATTTCAAGGTAGCCTATATCTATCAGACGGATTCTAATACTTTTGTCTATACTATGCTGCAAAACTCCATGAAAAATAAGGAATTATTACTAAAATGAGTTCATAAATATATGGCTCTAAATGTAAATATCTCTAAATGTAAATATATGCCTCTAAATGCCTTGTAATAAAGTTATAAATCAAAACAATAAATAGTAATATTTATTCATCAAAATATTTATATTAATGGTTGTTTTTGCGGACGCTACGCACTTCCCATGCCGCGCTATTGGTTATAGAAATGATAAGGCTTCCCCGCGATCTGATTCCTTTTCGATTTATTCCGAAGGCTTATTGCAGGCTTTTTGTCTGATATGTGCCTTCCGATTGATCAAAAGGCAAGTTCCTTTCAATTGCGTGAGTTTTATTCGTATATTCTTGAGTGGTTTCTTTCACTTTTACTTTACATACGTATATATATATATATATATATATATATATATATATATATATATATATATATATATATAAGATTGGTTTTAGGATTAAAATATAGATTCAGATACGTTAAATATAGATCGATATCAATATATAATGTCCCAATGTAGGACACAAAAATCTCTTGTGAACACGGATAGGTTTGGGCTTTAATTATGTGGATTTAAATTTAAATTTGTGAATAATATTCTGCAAGGTTGATATGGCACGTATCTTCTGATATTGTAGGTGACCATAGTCTGTGGTGATTGTCTGTGATCAGGTGGGCCGTTGCGTGAACTTTAGAATGGTTCCCGTGGGAACTTTATGATTGACCTTAATTAAAAGTACGCTAAATATTAACCCGTCACATGAGTTTTATCTATGTCAAGTTTCATTAACCGGCCAGTACTATTTGCTTGATGTGGGTTCAGACAGACCGACAGACGGACAGATACAGACAAAACTTCCAAAAAATGCTGTTTGGACCGTATCATTTATAGCGTATGTATACTTCAGTTTTTTTTTTCAAAAATATTTCATATTCAGTCACGGCTTAACTATGATTTTTAAGATTTTCGTGTTTTACGTATATAAATTAAATCTATATAAATTAAAGTATGGTACGCGACATCGCGGTAGTGTGATTTCAAAGGAATCTTTTAGTGGTGTAAAACCAACGATAGGTTGATAGGTACTAATTGTTAATTTTAATTATTGTCATTGAAAATTGTTGTACTTGTACATAAAATAATTTTAAAAAACAAACAACAAAACTATATTATTTAAACTAAACCGCACTCCCGCGCAGTCGCATACTGAATGTACATTTAAATCGGTCAAACAAGTATAATTTTTACCTAACCTAAATGTTGAAGCCAATGTGCAGGGCCGTGATAAATTCATACAGTTTTAGACCACCGACCATTATGACTTCACTTCTCTGTCACTTCACTTCATAAATAACCATGAGATTATCTTTAACTCAAGTATTTAAAAAAAATAAACTAAATAAATAAAATAAAATTAAGAGAAATTGAAATAATAATAACTAACTGCATAAATATTCACTCTGTTCACTTAAGAAAAAAGTAACGTCATCCGTCCAATGTAGCATAACACAGCGATAATTGGTCAACCGAGGAACACTCCCTGTCGTAATTGGTCAATCACGTGACTGATAGTGACGACAACACTTATTTCTAAACTTGAACATAGTATAATTAACCTGTCAAGCTTTGCCCTTTTTATTGTTTGTCTATTGTTTGCTGAAATGTGTAAATCCTTCTGCCGTCGTAAAAATTAATACCGTATGTATACAGTATTAATTTTTACCACGGCAGAAGGGTTATGTATATGTATGTATGTATGTGCGGTGGTTTGAGAGGGTACTGCGGGATCGCGAGTCGCTGAGAAGTGTTCAGGCACGTGCTGATACCTGGTAAAAGTGTTGGCTGAAGGCTGGTGTGTGTTCACGGTATAGCGAGGAGGACGTTACTCGTCTCCGCCGGCGCGTGGTACTTATATTACAGTTTGAAGAGGTCTGTACTCCATTAGGACGTCTAGATATCGCATCAAATTCATTACGCGTTCGCTTGTTCAATTAGAACAAACGCTAAGTGTAAGAAAGAGACGGAAAATGTGTTAACTAATTAACTGTGATGATTGTAGTCACAGTTTTTACGATGTCACCCAGCCTCGGCCGAACTAATCGGCTTAGTACAGTCAACAATAAACGTCGGAAGAAACTTTATTTTCTTACTCATCAACTTTGTGGAAGTTAAGTTACCAAAGTATGTACGTTGTTGGGTAGGAGATTTTATTCTGTCTACCGGTAAATATTGCTAAATTATAATCTAAAATGTCATTTATCAAATCGACTACTATAAGAGTAATCTAATTTTTTCTAAAATATAATTGAAGTAGTAGTATTTTGATAATTTCCGAGAGATCACAATTTTGATTATGATAATTATGATGTATAAACGTGATATATAAGTAGTATAAACGTATAGCAGTATAACGTAGCATTGTTATTAGACAAGATTCAAACGAGCTGTGAACAGTATTCTGCATCACAGAGCAAGATATCCTCATACGAGAGCACAATTTAATACGAAAGTGTGTACAGAAGTGTTTCATCTAATTGACATCTCAATAATGTGACGTCAGCATGATTGACATTTCAGCAATAAATTTAATTATAAATAAGCTAGTGGTTAAAAGTATGTAAATAAAAAAGAAAAGAAAGTAAAATGAGTGAGAACAAAACAAAGGGAGACCTAATTATTACGCTTTGACAGAGCGCGTTTGACTTTGTTCTTGAAAGTTACCACTTACCATCATGTTATGGTATGTGTATTCTGATCTTCAAGAAAGCTGGGAATAGGATTTTGCAGCCGCATACCCCCTGGTGTTGCAGGTCTCCATGGGCGGCGGTAACACGTACCACCACGTTGAACCGTGTGCTCGTCCGCCCATTTCTCTATAAAAAAATCAGAGTTGGCTCTACGAGGTCGATTTACGGAAAGCAACATGGATAGCTTTGCGCTGCGCCATATGCGGCCAAATGTGGTTTGCAACTCACACTAAGCACTGACTGAATGACGTTAACGATCGCCTACTTCCCTATAAAAAAAAATGTGGCCCGCCCGTTCGGCTACCATCTTGTCTATAAAAATGAAAAAAAAAAAAGGATTATACAGTAGGTTTGGTTTCCAAATTAATGAATAATTAAATCTTATTAACAGATTACTATGGCAGTAGTAATAGAAATATCGGTGAACAACTTCTATGAAAATTTTGGAAAACCTACTCATAAATGACACGTTTACAAAAGTAAACATCAGTATTAAAATAATGTGTAATAAAAACACGAAAATACGTGGAATTGTTCACAGCAATATAATAAACCGTTATTCACTCATTTTATTACACGTTTATCCCCACTTTATTGTGGGCATAACGTTTTTGGAGGGGCGATTGTGTTTGATGGCGGTTTTATTGGATTTTTTATCTTATTACCTAACCGATAAGAATGACATTAATATAGACTGAGCGATCAGTGGGTCAGTAAAGTGAATATGGACTCTTTTGTAAGGGCTATTTTCGGGACTCGTATTTTTCAAATAGTGATTGTTTACCGAAGTGAAATGGTTACTGAATGCTGAAACGAAACGTAAGATTTTTTTTATATTTTAATTTTGAAATGTGTTTTGTGATTCATTTCCTTTTAAAACACTGTCCAGTATCTCTGGCCATCAACCAACAAACAAACACGTTTAAACAGAATATTCATACCATACCACCAGCCTGTGTATCTCCTGACCAGGATATGGCCAGGAGGACTGACTGCTTGAAGAAAGTCGCCAGTAGTGGCTGGATAAGAAAAACCTTCTCATTACAATTTAATTGCTAATAAATTATATTTAAAATTAATCATTGCTTATAAGTACGTTGTAAGCTGTTTGAAGTACTAGTTACTTAAAAGGATGAGAGATTTTTAAGCAATTTTTAAATATAAATCGAATTTATATATGTATAAGTAAAGTTGTATATCTGTCGATGCACAGATTAAAGGGCAAAAGGCGTACCTTCAAAGATATAGATCCTTTGCCTATTTGCCACGTAGTTCATAAAAAATATTAAAAAATAAATTCACCTCATAAGCCACTGTATTATCGTCAATTAAAAAACTAAAAATTACCCCATTGTTTTTTTTTGTGACTGGTAATTTGATTTTGTTATAACGTAATTGTTATGAATTATTATTTGACTGAAATACTTTTTAACTGTACTTGAACTAAAACATTATTTTTGCATAAGTTGATAAAGAGCTGTAAAGAAATTTGTAAAAGGTCAAACTTCTGGTTCAGACTTTTACACTTTACTTAAGTAACCGTTTACAATCTGATCGATGAGTTATCTATCAATTAAATCTAGCTGATACTGATAGGTTAGCAGACACTTTATCTGTTAGATACAGTTATCTGAAACTTGTGAAACAGAATATTCTGATAGTCTATCTAGCATTTATCCGAAGGATAATTGTTATAATATAACAACTGTCAGTAGGTAGTGATAGTTCTAAGTGATATTTGTGCGTAATTTTTGTGATAATGTGTGTGTTTTTCGAGTGCTTCCGATGAGTCCAACTTCTGTCAGGAGCTTCTGTCCTCAGAGTACTATCATTTTACTGAGTAACTCGCAAGTAACTTTTTCAGACTGGACTTGACGAGTCAGGGTTTGACTTTAAATTTGTTAATTACGACAAAATATCGAGACTGGCACAATGTGCCAATTGCGCTATTGCCATAGAAGAAAATAAAAAAGCTTCTGGTTCGCCCTTCACTAAAACATTTTCCGCCTTAAAAGAAATCCTCAAATGGGAGTGCGAAGGCTTTATTTAAGGGAAGGAGGCATGAAAAGGGCATTTACAACGCCTTAATCTATCCGAAAACTATAAACGCTTATCGCTCAAGATATGAGGCAATTTATATAGATGAGGTTGCTGGGTTAAAGGGCTTTGAGGTACCATTTCTTTAAAAAAATATTCTCAAGGAGAAGTTAGAATATTAAACGAGAAAAAGTAATTTTATAAAATAAAAAAAAAACCGATGCCAGCGCCAGTCGTAAGGGAGATGTCATTATCCAATTAATGATGTTTCGAGAGGGGAAGGGTGCACGCTGCAATCCAACAGCCGCTGGACGCATACGACTGACTCCGTTACTCCTCTCTCACGGAAGACTACCTTGAAATATACTACATTTCTAAATTTAACTTATTCTTCAATCTACATACACATCCCGGCCGAAAGTAATACACGTTGACTATGATCGGCTAACTGATTGACTGGCGACACAGACGACGCTTTACAAAACCGAAGCTAACCGATCATAGTCGATGTGTATTACTTTCGGCCGGGAAGTGTACGTGTTTCGGTAGAGTGAGATATGCCAGAGCCTATTCACATCCCATTCTATCCTAGCCCTGTCCATTTTCGCAACTTTTCCTCTGAATCCATTCCTACATCTTCAAAGGCAGACTGCTCATCCGGGGGCGTGCCAACGTTTGTCATTGTGGACTGAAGTTGGCATGTACAGTATCTATTCACCAACAGGTGGACTGTATGCTCATCTGCCGCCTTCTTTCTATCAAAAAAATGTATGAGTGTGCATGTAGGTAAGTAAGTATTCTATCTTTCTCAAAGTTGTCTGAAAGAAAGTACTATAAAGCAGTAAGACCACCTGGTTGTATTCTCTTATTAAATCATTGTTCCTTTTTTTTGTCACAATTTAACAATTATACAATAAAGAGTTTTATCTATCTATAGACGTAAAATTTTTAAAATTATCTAATGCATGAGAGCGATTCCGCGTTTCAGAGATCACATCTTAAAATATCTTCTTCTGGATTTGACCACATAAATATATGTCCTTTAAACGCCACTCTAGTCTAGTGAATTGGTGAATCCACTTCTTAGAGGTTATGTAGTTTCTCAGGCCTTGTGATAGCGCCATTTTGTTATCCCTTAGATAACAAGCCATTTTGTTATCCCTTTTACCGACAACCATGGCAAGAGATGTAAGGACACAGTGTTGAAACAGTGCAGGCAGAACGCTCACGGTGTTTGACGTTGTCAGCAATTTGCAGTATAGCGCCACTGTCCACGCTGTTCTCGATAGTCGTCTCCCGTAGGCCTCACGAGATGTGTACCAATAAAATTAATTCGTGTAATCATTTAATAAAATAGTCTGTAGAACAATGGAACTTATTTTACTCAACCTTCTGAAGATGCCCATTCACCTAATACTGAATTCACTGAAGGTGCGACAAAGTTACTCGTTCATAATTTTACAACTACTGAATGGATCAGCGCCATCTATTTTTTAAATATTTATCAAAAATCACAATGACAAAAATCGAACTTAATGCTTTGAATCATTATCCCCCAGTCCACTTTTGAGCTATGCAGATATGGTGCGGTAGGTGCAATAAAAGTTAAAATTATGTAAATGTCGTAATATATTAAATTTAGTACCCTAATATACATATACTCGTACCAGTGAGGTCGAAAAGTTTCCGGCTAAATTTCTAGATGTCTAAAAAGACAAATTATACGTCATTGTACTTGTCATTTATTCTGCTAATTCGTGAATAATTTTTAGAGTTGAACCCTCGTTAATTTTGATTCCTCGACTCTTAGAACCTTATGGAAGTCGCAAAATCTTTAAAATGTTTAAACTGGAACGTTCCCTGATTAAGTTCCTTACAAAGGAAGGTGTTAGACCGATCGATATCAAACAAAGGTTAGGTATTGTGTACTGGGATTCTTATCCATCATTTTCCACCATCAAAGATTGGTGTAAGCAATTTCGTTTAGGACGAGAGTCCATCGACAACGAAGCTCGCACCGGTCGACCCTTTCAGGCACTTACTCCAAACAACATTAAATTATTGGAAGAAGGAGTTGTGAGCGACCGACGGCTAAACATGAAAGAAATAGCAGCAAGAACATGGCTTTCAAAGACTACAGTCCTTAGGATTCTTCGTGAACATCTTCACATGAATAAAGTTAGTGCGAGATGGGTTCTAAAACTTCTTTCAAGCGTGCAGCGAAGTGAACGAGTAGCGGTGCGCTGTAAAGAACTTTTTTGGAGTAATGAATGTTCGCTCAGGAATTGAACCAGGGACCTTTTGCACAGCCAGCAGAGTCACTACCAACTGGGCCAACCGGTCGTAAAATTATGAGAAGAATCCATAATTGCAGGCTTCGGGAAAGGTTTGGACACATCCTGTAGCACTTTTCTGTTTCTTTATATTGAATTCATATAAATACCCGAATTTTATCGCCTTTTATCTATTACACAAAATGGCCATTTATGTCCTACAAAATAAAATCCCAGGGGCACTCGGGACAACTGATGTCATCACCAATTTCACGATAATAAGGGTAGAGTAAAAATGTGCCTCCATTTTGTTTTTATTTTCTACGCCTTTGTTATTATACTCCAAGAACTGACCGTAGGGACTTGTAGGTTAATCAACAAGTAAAAATATTTGATTTTTTTTAAACATATTGAATACTTTATTTAAAGTCACAAGGTATGTCGATACAGCGAAAACTAATATTTAATACTGTCCATTTATCCGTGTTCTCAATTAACTAAAAAGACACTACTCACTTATTCATTTATTTATTCATTGTGATAATTACATGTGAAGAGAACAAGTACAATAAAAGGAAATGTACAAAAACAATAAAAAAACAAAAAGAACGAACACACACACACCTTCAAAACATTATTCAACACTCGTCAAACAGTTTGTAGACCAATCAGATTTGTTAGACATTTCTTTAAACACTGTTTCAAAACATGTTTATCTATTGCGCTAAAGGGAAAAAAATCCAGTAAAGCTGGGTGCGTGTTTGTCTAAATGAATACTAATTCTCAAAATTAATTTAAGGCCGTAGTTGAAAACCTAATAATTCCAACGGTCTGCTTTTAGGGTAAAAATATCCCCAGCGGACTTTATTAAAATAAATATTGATAATTATATTTTAAAAGGCCGTTACAAGGTTGTTTTTAATTAGTTGGATCGTAAATACTATCTCGTCTAATTTGCTTTATTCGTACAAGCTTTTATACCAACATTTCCTTTTATTAAGGAAATTTACTTTCTGTTTCTATTAGCCTCGGGGCAGACCGAATTATTCTTACTACTTTGCCTTATGCCTCATTATTTATTGTAGATTTATGTAGATCGTACTTTACTATTTATATGTTAAACATTTCAATCATTAACAGCGATAAAATGTCAATTGAGCTCTGAAAGAAAAAAAGATACAATTAGCCACAGACACAAAAGGGAGAGGTGTTATAAATCTGATGCGTATGGTTATCTGTCTGTCTGTCTATGGCCTTGTATATCTTTAACTAATGGTCAGATTTTCATAAAATTTTCTTTACTGCAAACAGCATTTTGCTGCGAATGTTCGTGTGTATAAAATATTGCGTTACAGCTTTTGGTTTCTGAATAAACCTCTACATGAGCTTCGGGTAATCATAATTGAACAAAATATAGTTTAACTTTTGCTAACAAAACTACAATTAATTAAAAAAAACGAATCATAATTAAATTTAATAAAAAAATTACACGTAAAATTTGATGCCACGGAAGTAAGCATTCTATGAGTATATTTTGTACCTTTTTATATTCGGTATGGCATTTATAATGAATCAATTATTATTTACAAGCGAGTTGTTTTTATAGAATAGACTGCCATGTATGATGGTGGCCAGAAATGGCTACCACGCTTACTGTGTCGGGTAGAACAAGCCCGTACTGACGGTTTGTTATTATTTCGTTATTTGCATTATAATTGTGCTGTTTGTGTGAAGTACACTAGCTCTTAGGTAAGTTGTGCCTATGTTACCCATAAGAAGCTATATGGTGGTGAGATCTATAAGAATATATTCCCTAAAATTTCCCTGGCAATCAGTCTTAATCACAGGTCTCAAGACGTCAATCACGTTGGATCACAGACAGCCCACTCCCAATCCCCAACATTTAATATTCATTGAATTCGATTCAGGGAATCGGGACACACTTCAAGGGTTTAACGATGTAATCAAAATCTTGTAAATTAACCCTTAAATTATTAATTCGTAATCCAATGAAGTTTATTTACGGCTTGGTTATCTGGTGTAAGTGTTTTGGAATTATTAATAGGTTTGGTCCATTTATGATGGTAAGCAGATTTGGAACGTTTTGGAATGATCCAAATCAAGCAGTCAATTGGCAGGGTCAATCAGTATTTTAAATTAGGCGGTTATTATGCTATCAAAGTGTTTAAATTGGCCATGTGGCGTCAGCCGCCTTTAGAATAGCACCAACCCATATCTTTCCCCTATCTAGATACTATCTAGATAGATACTATCTAGATACTATCTAGATAGATACTATCTAGATACTATCTAGATAGATACTATCTAGATACTATCTAGATAGATACTATCTAGATATCTAAATACCCATAGGTATCCTAGATATCGTAAAAGGCGACTAACGGATAACAAAGCCGCTACCACAATTCCTGAGAAACTATAACAAGAGTGGACTCGCCAAGGCACTAAGCCAGTGTGGCGTTTTAAGGCCATATATCCCGTCGTGCACAAGACAATGTGGATTCCAATGTCCAGCAATGGGCGGCAAAAGGCTGGTAACAGTTGTTCCAAAAATGTACATACGGCCAATGGAAAATGTAGACAAGTTATTATAAAATAGGTACAGTAAACGGCCGAAAGTAATACACATCGTCTATGACCGGCTAGCTTCGGTTCTGTCGTAACGACACACGACTGTAAGTGTACTGTAAATGTCAAGCCTTTTAAGAATCAGCGGCTTATTTTGGTTCAATGTGCAAGCTTTTTTTTCTAATTTTTATTTTTTTTGTTCGAATTTTGAGTGTTCAATCTTTTGACAATCAAACCGATCCCTTTTCGGTTTTTTTTTTTTCTTTTGTTTCCCTTAAAAGCTTCTGCTCCGGAGGCAAACAGACAGTGACATGTGTTTATTTGACGCGTAACTGAACACTTCATAAATGTTATCATACGTGAGTCGAATATTTCCACTTTTCGAATTTTCCACAAAAACTATTTTATCACACACCTATACCCAGGCAATATTGGAGTCTGCTGGTCAACTTCGAAAGTTGAAAATATTTACCGAAATACAAAAGACGTAATTTCTGTAATCTTCTAAATACGTATATATTTGTATAACGGTTCCTTTTCTGTATCTACGACTAAGATTATGAGTAAGATTAAGACACTGAGTCACGTCATGAGGTTCTACGAGTGAGCTGTGAAAAGTATCTTATACATTCGGTGGCGCATTTGCTAATTTATCTATGCTGTAGGTATCCATGGGAAGCGGTGATTATTTGCCACCATGTAGACCACTTATCTGCTAGCTCTACAAAAAAATAAAACATAACGTATTTTAATAAAATAATGACACAGAAATTTAAAGTGGTTACTAATTATAGTAACCACTACTATACTATTTGTAGTATTCATTACAAACCCTATTTCCTAAACAATAATTGTCTATTGTCTTAAATGAAACTGCTATCATCAATGGAAGGAACAACTATATAACACAATGTGTAAATATATTACATCCGCTGCCAAAATTCGTCTCATAAACAGAGGAGATGAATGGGACGTTATCTGAGTAAAGTGAGACCTTATTGTCGACATAGACTTAATTATAATTATATTATTAATATTCCTTTAAGAGGGGGAGAGTGCACGCTGCAATCTAACAGCCGCTGGGGACGCTCTGGCATATTATTCGAAAATAACGCGAATTTTTAACTTTTCCATGGTCGCAAACACAACGATATCTAAGCAATAAGTCGTTTGACGAAAAGAGAAATGAATAAATTATTTTGAAAAAGAATGTCATAGCTTTAAGTTCAATTAATTTGAATTTGTAATTCCAACCCAAACGCAAAATAACTAAGTTCAAAGTTGACACTATGAACAAACGGCAATTTCATAATAAGACCCTAATATTATGGAAACACCTGACAAACAATCCAGCTGATGGTAAGTAGATACTATCGCTCATGGACATCCGCGATACATGCCAACATCACTACCTCACTCACTCACTACCGAAACACGTACGTACATTGGGGAGTATGATAAAGTGGGAAACGCAGTACATTTCAATGTAGTCTTCTGTGAAAAAGGTGTCCAGTGAGCCCAGCGGTTATTGGATTGTAGTGTGCAATGGGAATTGAGTGGATTGAGCGTGAATTGAGGGAGAGGCCCTCCAAAAATCTTTTTCCAAATCCAATTGCTAACTGTTATCATCATCTGATCACTGTTATCCCTGTTATCGTCGAGTTTTTATCATCATGTGAACAATTGTAGGCGAGAATTGTATATAGTTTGGTCGCATACGAGAATCGTATGAAATAATATTCCCGCCCGAACCGTCGGAGAAACTCACCATGTGTAAATAAATGAGCCTTTACACGCATCGTCTATGTGTATGTTTTACCGTCACCCTTGTTATGATAGACGTAAATCTATTTATAAGACGATCTCCACTTCACATCACGACTCTTTGTTTCGCAGCCACAAATCACTCACGTCCGTCTGAAGCAGAATATTTTGGGGCAATGCGAAAATAAACTTTGATTTATGAGTTGAAAATTATAATACGTGAATATTTGACGATCTTTTTTGGTGTGCAGAGAGTTTTGTTACAAAATAATTATAATTAACCAAAGGTGTCCACTATAGGATGTTCAAGGGAAGGTTTCGGGCCATAATCCACCACGCAGGTTCAATGCGGATTGGTGGATTTTACATATGTTCAAATTTCTTGTATTATCAAACACGTGGGTTCACTTTCCATGTTTTCTTTCACATATGAGTTAGCAATGATTGATAAAGTTATTGCAACGGAAGCCGTAAGTCTCTTACGATCGTTATTGAAAACTGCCATCCAAGCCTTTCGCGAATAATACATTAATGCTGGTCCCTCACATACGGGTTGGCTGGTAAAGAATGCCTCCAGACAATAAGCTCGCCTTTTGTATGATTAAGTGCAATAAAGTTTTTTAAGCAAAGTTTAAGTAAGGGAAGCCCTGTTCCTTGCCCTGAGATTTTGTGAGATTTTGAGGAAAAAAAAAAAAACTTTATGTCAACCTAGTAATAATAATCAAAGCAAACGTGTTCTGAGGAAGTTTTTTTTTTAATGTTTGTAATTTTTAATGCGATAAACATTACTAAACTCGATTCGCGTTAAGAATGCAATGCGTTGTCGATCAAGCCAGTATCATCCTTTTTTTACCAATAGTGAAGCAGACCTAAGAATTCTAAAGATCACTAATGTTCAAAAAATGTGACGTCTATTGTCTTAAATGATTGTTAAAAGAGAGATATAAATTATTCAATGATTTTCATATACAAACCTTCTATAAGTATGTAGTTAAAATAGCCAATGTTTTGGACAAATCTCCGCAGCAAGTAAGCTTGGCTTTTGTACATCTTATATTTTTCTTCCTTTTTATTTATTTATGTTATGTGTGTACAATAAATTATTGAATAAATAAATAAACTTATCTAAAATGACTGAGGTTTAGTATTCAATGTTCCGAACTGAGACACTAAGATTGTTCCACAAAGTTTTTTTGCGGTTGGCGTAACGTAGCTGCACATTCAATGAGTTTATATCGAACCGCAAAGTAATTTGTAATCTGTCGAATGATTTGTTGCGTTTGGTTGAAGTGCGTTTCATAGGTTGATAGGTGCGTTTCAAGACATTTCTCAGAGGACATAATGTCAGCTGTGTCAAAAGACCACTTACACTAATTTTATTATCAAAGTGACACAGCTATCATTGCCCATCAAGGAGCTGAGTAAATCTTGAAGGCTCAGACGTCATTTTAAAGTATTTCGTAGTCAGCATTAAAACTAATGACGTCGACAGGCGGTTGACAAGGTTGAGAGGATAATTAGAGTATGATCGCAAGAAGCGCTTTATATACCTACGTTTAAATACCGCAGAGTAAACGCTCAGCGCTTAGGGTTTAACACATTTTTTCAGGGGAACTCTGTGTGAGCCTTCGACGTTGTGTACAACTGGAGTTGCACCTTTAACAACAAATATTTATAATATATAATAAAATTAATTAAAATAGGTCTCGTAACATGTGAGATACGAACGTCTGATTCATCCCCCTACTTTTTTTTTCACGATATTTCCCCGAAATATACTTATAATACACTAACGGAAAACAAGTCAAGTGCGTATCCGACGCACATTGACTGTGGCCCCGAATACTATTTACTTTTTTTAACGAAAGATTTTCTTAATAACATTTTGATATTCTTGGCAAATGTTCAGTGGCGAACCAAGTTTGATAACACAGTTTTCCACTGATTATAGAAACTCGAAACGCGAAACAAAACGCCAGCAAAGCGCCCGGTGTGTAAAGGCTTTAGTATTCCAAGGATTAGGCTCGGTAAGCCGAGGCTGCGTGACTGTGATAGCGGAACGGTTTGCATTGCTCAAATCCACAAAATATACAGACTACACAGATAGATACACGTGTTGAAATGTGTCGAATCAATTTTGCCGTTTATATTTTTATATAATATAATTCACAAAAATCTAAACTCAGTGTTGCTATGTACCAAATTCCACTATGAATGCTTTGAAACAGACCACAAACTTAAATTGTTACGTGAACAGTCTTCGAGACAGAGTGTAACAGCTATGTTTATGCAATAAACCGGTAGAGAGATTCTGACCTCGGCCCACATTACAAAGCGAAAACTTTAGACTGTTGCTCAATATGTACATTTTGACGGAACATCAAAATACTGGGCGGTATAAACTACACTAAACAGCTGGATGAAATAAAAGTAAGCAAACTGCATACAATTGTGTAAAATGCTGATCACGCACACAGATGCAGGTATTCACACGTTCGGAGATCTCTGAGGTACAAAGTCGCGTGTGTGAGACATCGCAGCGTATCGAATACGCAGGAATTGCGTGATGTGACTTCAGGCTCGATGAGTTGATAAAGAAACGACGTAACTGACATATGAGTAACATAAAGCAAACCAACGGATCATCTTTTATAAAACCGTGGTCAATATGGTGTAAGACAACCGTGGTCAATATGGTGTAAGACAGCGAGGCTATATCTAGGTGAGTAGTAAATAGAAACAGAATTATTATAGCGACCCATTATTTAGGTCTGGATGTTGTTGGAATGTCATGTCGATAAAACTAGATAATAATTTAAAAAAAAAAAGATATTCACATAACATTTAGATTTTAGTTGTTTAAATTACATTTCTGTGTAACTAGCCGTTAATAGAATAAATACATCAATGTTAAAGTTAAAACATGCAACATCCGAGGATCTTGTTTAATCCTATAATTAGTCCTAAATTAAAAACAAAATCTCGTCGACCGTACGATCGTATTGTCTGGCCCCGCCTTAGAATAACACCAACCCCATCTCTTGCCGTGCTATTAAGGGATAACAAAGCCTCTATCACAAGCTCTGAGGAACCCTAATAGGGTCATACATCCCAATGTATGATAACCAGTATGTATGTATAACCAGCCATTTTGCTGGACAGCAAAATGGCTGGTTACGGCTTTGAAACATAATGGAGATTGACAGTATCGGCGTTAATATTGACTGCTACTAGAAACAAACACACGGTTAAAAAATATTCTAAATGGAGAGCAGGTTAAAGTAAAATTGATATTTAGTATCTCTCGACGCGTAAAATAGAACTATCTTAGAAGCATTATTATTTTATTACAACCGAGATACTGCACTCTCTTTTATGTTTCATTGTCATAATTTTTCGCCGTTAAAATGTCACTAAGAAGTGGAAAAGCAGTTACTGTGTTTCAAGTCGGGTCGCGCGTGGAAAGACAAAGTGACAGATAGATTATTAGACTATTAGAGATATAAAATGCATTAGATTATTTTTATAGTTTAATCCATAGACATAAAAAAGTATGAGCCTAGGAATAATTCCAATTGTGCTAATTTTTTGTATGGGCTTTCATACTATCCTATGAAAAGAAATGTCAAAGTCCACATCGATCAGTATATTACTAAAATTTATACAGGGTATCAAAAGTAAAAAAGCGTTTAATGCGAAAATCTCTTAAATGGTTAGTTAATATCCTAGTACTTGAAATTAATATTTAAATTTTGGTAATTCAATTAATAATTAATCTTAATACTTCAATTTTTATCTAGTTATCTATATATCTATTTAATATATAAATAGTAATTCTGCAAATACCGTTGTGCCAGGTTTAGCTTGCCAGAATATAGCACTTTATACAGAGAGCTGGCCCTCTCTCTATTAAAAGATTAAAATGCGACATGGGTCCGATATTTAGTTCCTTGTCGCGCACTTCCTGCCACCACCACTTAATATAAAGTTTTACACGTACCAAGGCACCTATAACTCCCTACAGTCGGTATCTATATCTGACAGGACAATATAAATTCTTAAGCATACCATCCGACCGACGTTAATGGATTTCCTATACACTTTACTGCGCAATATCCCTAGAATTAAACGAATACCAAGACTATTAATATAACGGTATAGCCAGTAAGTGCACAATAGATGGGATGAGCGGTATGCGATCACACAAACGCTCCAGATACCTGATACACAAAAGCGTGGTATTATGGCTCGTGTACATTACTTCGGTGGCCGAATGCGGCGACATAGTTCGGTTTAAATAAATTCGTACAACGAGTACAGTTGTTCACATTGTGCTGTCAAGTATGATAACAGTCCATCCACATTTCCTCGATACGGAAATGTCACGTACTGTTCGGTTCAAAAATCAATTTATACCGCGAACCCGTAGGCTGTGGAACGAACTGCCTCAAGAGGTATTTCCAATGGGGTTCTTCAAGAAAACTGCGAATAAAATTTTGCAAGGTCGGCGGCGCACCCGCATGCTCCCTGGTCTTGGACCATCACCATCACGTCCGCCCACTTCTCTACAAAAAAAAACAGAGTTCGTTCAATGCCGACGATTTACGGAAAGCAACATGGACAGCTTTGCGCTGCGTCATAGGTGGCCAAATGTGGTTTGCAACTGAATGCGGTTCCACCAAACAACTCATACTAAGCATTGACTGAATGACATTAGCGATTGAACAGAGTCAAACCAGTATAGTGTAAATGAACCATTATACAGTCGTACACAATATGCCCCTAATGTTATTGTAAGTATTAGGTACTTGTTTAGACTTGAAAATTGTATTTATTCTCTATAAACCTACAAGTGACATAATTACGACGCCTAGTGATGTGCATAGAGGGTTTAGTCGAGCAATTTATTTTTGAATCACAAATGTGACGACAGCGTGATTGATATTTTAGCATTAAATTTAGTTGTAAGAAAAATAAGCTAGTGGTTAAACGTAAATAAAAAAGAAAGTAAAATGAGTGGGAACAAATCAAAGGGAGACCTAATTATGCTGGTATGTAGTCAGAGCGCGTTTGACTTTGTTCTTGAAAGTCAGCAAACCGTCTGCGAATAGGTCCATTTTCTACATATTCTAGAAATAATAATACAATCCCAATTCTGTGATTGAAACCACGAATTCCATTTATGCTTTTGGATTAATTGATGTGAAAATTACACGAATATTTTTTGTGAATATCGCTAATATTCCATACCGTTTAACTTGGTAAATATGGTAAAAGTTTCAAACTATGCATTTTTATACTGCTAGTTTTAACCGAATTTCATGTATTATGAAACTTAAACATTATCGTTACGGCACGTTTGTGTGGGTGCGATTGAATAATGCATGCGCATTTGTATTTCCCACGGGAACACGTAGCGTTCAAGTAATTGTTTGTGCTCGTAAATTGTGTGAATGTTTATATGTATTATGTACACAAATATTTTTTTTAAAAAAACAGTAAATACTAAGAAATTTACTTTTTCGATTGGCGTGTCCTATACCCATTTTTATGTTAATCCTATGGGATATGTCCCAATGTTGAGCAAAGTTGTCCCCTACCTTACTATACCTTCAGAGGCCCTACTATACCATTGTGGACATTGACCTCTTCCACAATCCTCCTATTGGTTCTATGTTTGGCCCCTCTCTTCCTGGATATTACTCTTCTCATGCTTCTCAGATCCTCCGCTACACACTCGATCCATCTCTTTTGTGATCTGACTCGTGGTCTCTTATATTGCGGGATCCAGTCCATCTCAGACTTTAAGTTTTACAGAACTTGACTAACATTGAATCAGAGTATATATTTCATGATTTATCCACGCGCGATAAGTCTCCCCCAACTATAACATTTCAATCAACCTGCAACCCATGCAGTTGCTTAATTGAAATATTTGAGGGGGGAGGGGAGGGGAGACTTATCGCTTACTTATTTATAAAAAAATATACTGAACTCTATATACAATACTAAAGCGAATGAGAATCTGAGGGGACATGAGAGGCTTTAAATCCAATGTGAACTATCGCTACCTCCCTACAATAATCCCTACAAGCACTTCCTATCAAATAGAGTGGTGACCTCATGGAATAATCTATCGCACGAGACAGTTAAAGCAGAAAGACTAAATAAATTCAAAAACTGTTTAGACATAAAGATGTATTGATATGCGACTCATCAGTGAAAATTGCAAGCCGAATACATAAATAATATTAAAAATACAATATACTTACCATTATTTACATTTTCTACATGTATTTAGGTAAACACTGAGCTAAAAAGCGCTTGAACAAATACAATGTTTATTGCGGTTTACAAACAACTTATCAAAATAACGTTTATAATTGGTACATTAAAAAAAAAAGAATGTCTTTTGCGGTTGGAGTTAATAGTCGATAGTCTACTGAATAAGTCGATAATAAGCTGCAGAGAAATTTGCAATCGGTTGAATGAAATTTAACCAATATTATTCTATACTACAGTATTATTTAACTTTTTTTTATGGACGAAATCGTCAGACGAGCATACAGTCCACCTGTTGGTAAGTGGATACTGTACATTTATTGCACAGAGTGACAAAAGACGGACTTATTGCTTTGAAATTCCTTTTCAACGTTTGGGCTATACAAAGATGGTGCGGCGTGGTAGGTGTATACTAGTATGCGTAACAGTTAAAATTGTGTAAAACTGTAGTCAGTAATGAGTAATGACGCATATTACATTAGATAGATTATGAATAAACATATACATACATGCGTACAAAAATACATGTATAAACGCATAAATAAATACCCACACACATCCATGCGTACAGTTCGTATACCGTATACCGAATAGTCTTAGGGGTCGAGTGGGATCGATGTAATACATTCCAATCCTTCTAAACGTCTGTACAGATGCAAAAAAAAACATGTGTGTGAATTTGGTGACATTTTAAATAGAAACAGAGAGATAATTACAAATTATCTCGCAAATAGTTTCATTACTTCATTACACGTCTCTCGTTACCTAACGCTCCTCGTTATACAAACTTTACCTCAACACGGGTATAATTTGTTCCGCGCGTAATTCAACAGTATAATGAACGCTTAGTTCGTTTGTTCGTACAAACATTTACTTAGGCACGTTGAGCCTTTATCGTCGCACAAGTTCTGAGAGTGGGGATTGTGTAGGGTTGCCACAGAAAACTGAACTCATTCTGTAACTCATTCTGTAAAATTGTATTATTCAACTCAAACAGCAGTAAAACTCATTATGACATTTCTAGATATTCATTTACTCTATAAGATTATATAATAAGAGTTCCATAATAACTCATTCTGTAAGAGTATAGGGCTAGTTGATCGCCAATTCTACGGATATGCTTACCTTGAGAGTGATCCTCTTACCTAACGACTTCTAACGACAACAAGGAAGAGTTCATGACTTCAAAGCCAATGTATGTCTATTCTTCGATACTATGTATTATTTATAATACATGTATTATGTTTTAATTATAAAGTGTGGCGTTATTTATACACACGCCGTCCACTCTCCGCGCAATGCCCGCGTTGCCCAGCCCGCACCTCTGCAACCGTGCAGGCGAGGATTCATTTATCTTGTATTTCTATACATAGGGTGACTAGGTAAATTGTGTGATACTCAAATTTCAGAAAGAAAACTCATTTGAGCTGCACCATTTTTAAAATATCATTTATTTGAAATTTGAATTCCGAAAGTCGAAGCAAAAAAAAATGTATTAACTGTTTTATTGCATTTCGCGCGCTTTACTTTGCAACAATGGAATTCGAACAAGAACAATATTAAAGTTGGTTTCAATGAAAATGAGTGTAACGATAGATTAGTATTAGCTTTTGGGGACCTCACATCGTCCCGTGAAACAATTTTTAGATGGTTTTCTCAATTTGAACAACAAAAATTTTCCTTGAAAAATGATGAGAGACGTGGCCGTCCTGCGACTTCTGTAACCAATGAAAACATTGAGGCGGTAAAGAAAATGTTGCACAAACACCCAAAACTACGTACAAACAGATAGAGAAGACTCATAGGGTTTCGTCGCTGGTCATTCATGAAATTTTACACCCAATACCTTCAAGTTAAGAAGTTTTGTGCGCGTTGGGTTCCTCAGTCACTGACTGTTGAACAAAAGCAAGCTCGCGTGACATGGTGACATGACAGGGAAATCATTGTAAAATAGAGAGGGACGGAATATATTTAATATTATTAATGGAAATGAGAGTTGCATCTATCAGTATGACCCATTAACTAAGCGGCAATTAACAGTTTGGGTGTTTCCAGACGAAGAGCCTCCCAGGAAGGTCGAACGTGTCTGGGCAAGAAAATAGGGGCCATATTCTTCTTTGTCATTTAACGACTATTTTGTTAGACGCTCCAAATACTGTTAATGCCCAATGGTACAGTGAAGTCTGTTTACCAACTGTATTTCTATGTGTAATATCAAAAACGTCCTAAAACCGGTTTAAGAGGGCCTTTCTTGCACCATGACAATGTATCATCTCACAAAACAAAAAATATCTCCTTTGAATTACACCGCCTCTAAAAGTATGAACTCATCAACCCCCTTGGCCAGCAGCGTGCCGTTTTAAAGCCATACACCCCTCGTGCAAAAGACAATGTGCCTGAGAAGGTCCATGTCTAGCAGTGGTCGTTAAAAGGGTAGGTTACGGTTACGGTTATTTTTAGAAGTTATTTAGTTATAAATTAAATGAATAACTTTTTAGTAAATAAATGTAATTTATTCGTACAGCCTCGGTGGCAACCCTTATAGATCGGTCTACTTACAGAAAGACCTTTCAGATTATTTAGGTGATATAGATGTACAGATAAATAGAGTTCTAGATCCTCGACAAGCACTTATTTTGATTATACCTACTTAGGTATAATCACAATTAAATAAGAAACGTAATTAAATGAGACGTAACAAATAGAAAAATAGTGAAGGAGCTATTTTCTATTATATTTTCTCAAGTGATTATAAAGAAGTAGGAATCCGTGAATGGGGGGGGGGGGATTCAGTTGACTTTGTGATGAAATTCTTAGTTATTAAAAAAATAGGTTGTCATCACGATTTGCTTCAAGCTATTAAATAATATTATAATATAACAGATATATAAAAATAGTTGTTGGTAGAGCCCGAGAAGCGTAGGTCATGTTGGGCAGAGAGCGTGGGGGAAAACTTCTAGAACCTTCTAAAAATGGAGTTTTATAGGCTGGAAGTAGTACAAGTATTATAGCAGTAGTTACACACCATACAATCGATATGGTATACACAATAGTAATTTCAAAAAATCAATGACGCACAGTCGGGAGGAAGATTTCGATATTTTCTGTAAGAAATAAAAATGTTAAACAATGTTAAACATGTAAGATTTGATAAAAGCCAAACCAGTACAAACATAGTTCTAATATTTTGTTATTAATAATTTCACTACTTTCACTTATTCTTATCTTCGTTCCTACGTACATTCTCCAACTTATTATTTTCGTTCATTCTCTATTTATATTACAATACATCCAACATACAAACGTCACCTTCAACCGATCACAACACTCGTCTCGCTTTCGTACTTCACTCGGCTTCATTATCATTCTAACCAATCACACGCCATACATTCACTACTGCCAACATAGCTAATCAATTTAAATTTCGCGCCGTAGACCACTCCTATTCCACATGTGTATTATTATTTTGATTTTTTACCGTCCTAAAAGTTTCCACCGTTCTAACATTTTTTTTTATTATTAACAAATTTACAAAGAATAAGTATAGGTATAGCTAACATAATTGTATCTAATAAACCATACAGATTTGTCTAAGATACCAAGTACTGCTGGAATCATTAGTCGAGACATTAAAAACCTACCTGTGAGCAGTGAACAAATTATAAATTGGACAAGAAATATGTTCTTAATTTATATTTTAAATTATTTTCGCTGATATCTTTTTTAAATTTAGGATTTAATTCATTTATTAACCTGGGAACAGAGTAAGCGCTGGTCCGCTGACCGTATACATTGTTCGCGGCGTTGGTTACCAAATGCTTATGTGTTATACTACGAGTAACTGTAGGATGTGATATTAACATTTGAATTTTGGTATTGAAATATTGTTCTTTTAATATATTAGGGTAAAACGCTACAATACGCCCCACTTTTACGTGATGCTCAATAAAATGACCTCTAAACTTATTTCAATCATATATTTAATCAAAAATGTAACAAGTAGTATTTAAGCTACAAAATGGCACTTGAGTTTGGTAACATTTCCTTATACACTAGCTAAAAAAAAATATTTTTTTTAAATCTTAGGTGGGGCGTTTTATAACGCTGTGTGTTGATAATATGCCTCACGTCTATTACAAAATGCCCCACTGTAATTATAACAAAAATATATTAAATTTGTCAAATTAAACTTAAGCTAAGTAACAAAAAATGAACAATTAGTCTTAGAAATTACTTTGAGATCAAATTCTTAATCACCATAATAATTTTTATATGGTATCTTTACGTTGCATAATACTTTTTTTTTGTCTTAGACTTATTCACAGCTTCCTGTTTAGCTTTTTTACCACAAACGTTGCAAAGAGGATTGTACATGGTACAAAACTCATGCATCTAAGATGAACATGATGAACATTTTATCCAATCCTCTTTAGAAAAGTGCAATAATAATTTTCTGTACATTCAACGCACCTATTCTCTTCTTCATCAGAAATATCTTCGTTCGAAGAGCTCTTATAATTTTGTTCATCATCTTTGCTTTCTGATGACAAAGAGAGAACAGTCACTTTCTTTGTTTTGGATTTTCCGTTTTTACTTTCCTGTGTTACTTTCTTTTTTTTTGTTACGTTCTTGATGGGATATTGTAAACCCTAACGGCTTCATTGACTCCCATCTCCTTGCTGCGCACTTTTTGCATAGCCTCATTTAAATCCGTGTCAGAGCAAGAAGCCCGCAGGGTTTTTCTTTGATAATTACGCGGCTTCTATAAAAATAAAAGAAGAATTTGATTTTATAAATTGTCTTGGTGATGGGGCGTATTGTATTATAATGAACTGGGCCGTTTTGTAAATTTATGATTACAAAACGCCCCAGTCGTGTGATGGACGCCGTTGAAGGTTATTCACTGCAAGCAGTACGTCAAATAATAGGTAATTTAAAGCTAAACACATATTTGCAAGCAAAATCTGCATAAAAAAATCACTGTCCAATGTAGATGAATTTGTATGGTACTCACCGCAAATTGGTTCGAAGCACTTGTTAAAGATTTTGATGTTTTTTCTAAATAAATCGCAATTATCACACCTAACTGGCAGCCATGTTGACAGGCGACTGTTGCGGCGCCGTGCATGTCGCTACTTGTTTGATAACTGTATTTGTGTGTGTGTAGGCGCAGTGGGGCGTATTGGAGCGTTTTATCCTATATGTGCTTTTAATATGAACCGGTAAAGTATTGCAATGCTTAAATAGTTTAAGTTCATTGTTGGCATATTTTAGTTTAATATTGGTGGGAACAATTGTTTTTAATATTTTTAGTTGTAGTCGAAAGATGTTATTTAGGTAAGATTTATACGTTCTACCATAACTACTAATACCATAAGCTACTATTGACTCAGCTAGTGCATTGTATAACACTAGTCGTGTTTTAAAGGATAATCGGTTCTTAGCGAGATTTATAGTAGACAGGAAAGACCTCAGTTTATTACAGATTTTATTGACTTGGGGCTTCCAATTAAACTTACTATCAATTATAAGGCCAAGGTACGTGTGCGTGTTAACTATTTCAATAGAGGGACATGTACAGGTGTGTTGGGGTGTACTGTGTAGGCAGTAATGGTCGCGAGCAAGAAGTTGTAAATTCATCGCTTGTTTCAAATGAGGTGATCTTATATGAATTAATTTTGTCTTTTGGGCATTTAGAATAAGATTAGCATCATGGCACCATCTATTTAGATTGCCAAAATCAGATTGTAGTTTAAGCAGGGCCATGTCAACATTCCCATCGGCTATTAGTAGGCAAGTGTCGTCCGCAAATTGATAAACAGTGCAATAGTTGAGGTGTTCATTCATGTCATTAACATGTAACCTTTGTAACCACCATAGTGATTTGGTTTATCTATGAACTTAAATACTTAAATCAGATACTCGTACTATACCCAAACTACGATGCCTTTGTCCCAAATTAAATTTCAACCAATTAAAAAACTGCGCTGTCAAATACATAATAATATGTATCGAAACTTCGAAAATGATTAAAGTTTTAAATTCAGATGTTAAACCATAGATTAACAAAGTTATCTTTCTTTCCAGATCAACCACACTACCGTTGGACTTAATATGACGTGAAATTGATTAACTGAATCGTATTTAAAATGGCATGCCCGTTTCGTCGCGCGTCCTCTCAGCACCAGTTCGCGAATGGTGCCAAGCCGGAACTCCGGTCGAGGCAGTCGTCTGTGCATCTACCTGGTCCGGAAGAGGATGATGGGGAGCGGAAATCGCTCACACTGAAGCATCTGAGCGAAGCGCTGCAGCTGCTGACTGCGCCGTCGGTAAGTAGTTGTCGTTCCACATAAAATTCCATTTTTCAATTAGAATTTAGTCGCAGATTTGCCCACTTGAAACCTGATTTCCAAGTCATTATTTAAATGTAGCCAAATATACATATATATATATATATATACAGACACACTCTCACGCACATACTCAGACACACACTCCTGTTTCCTATTTTACCCCTTTCAAACATACTTACTGATATATTATAATATTAACTGTGTATAAAATTGTTATATGTATATAATTAATAATAATAATTGTATAATACTAGGTACTTAAATTATTTTATGCTGAGCGCGTTGCATTTACGATTACATAACTATGGTACGGTCTAAACCAAGTGCACGTTTATCTGAACTGAAGCAACCGGATCTTATACAGGTTTTGCCCAGTTTAAGATTCGGTTGCGATATATAAGCTGTAGGTATCGTTTTGGCTAAGACCATTGTAATTTTTATATAAATAAATCTGAAATATTCATATTTATCTATAGAAGGAACAAACAAAGCGGGCTCTGGACTCTGGACGGGCACATTATGTTACAAAAGTCGAGCTGAATGCCATAAGTTTCGAGTAAAATTTACAATCTTCAATATTTTAGGTAGTTTTCGTCCAGAGTCCGCTCATTTGTATCACACTGTATGTGATTGAAGGAGTCGCAACTTCAACACTAAGTTGAAGGACTTAGTGTGTTTTATGAACACCTGGTGCAATAACGTGAGTCTAACGATAAAATAAATGAAGTGAAGTGAACAATTAATGGATGTAATATTAAAATTATATATCTAGTATCTTTAATGTTTGATCTTTTGTTCCAGCCTGGATTAAACATAAATTAAGTCTCTTTTGATAAGAAAACACATTTTATACTTGTATTGTCCAGAAACCATAAAACTCATATTTTGATTTAAAATTGGCACACAAAAATTGATTGCCGATATCTATAATACCTATTCCATTTTTTATACCTCTAGGTCTAATTTTATTGCGTGCTTGAATTCTGAATAGTATTTTTTAACAGAAAATTGAAACGGTGCTCAAAGTTTATATCATATTCCAATATTAATGCGGGAAAATAAAACATTAAAGTTTAAATTTATTCAATAAAAGTTGTTTTAAACTGCTCGTAGACTGACTTATATTGCCAATTTTCTTTGCATCTACAGCAATTCAAATTTTGCTGAAATAACACAAATGGCACCGTTCTGTCATGGTATATATTTTTTGTTCGTTTAAAATAATATTATCAAGCACTTAGGTCTGAATTAAAATTAACAACACAAAAAACAACAAAAAAAAATCAATATAAAAAGTAAGTATAGTTTCTGACTTTATTACTCTGCATTACCAATTCACTCACTATATATTTTTAAATAACATGAAAATATTTTTATTTTTGGGTGGAAAAAGTGATGAATTTGGTCGTTACAATGGATTTATTCCCGGGGCTTTATTAATGCATAAATATACGGATACAACAGCAGACTATCATAATGAAACGAACAGCGACAATAATGAAAAATTGCTACATAATCAATTGATTCCTAACTTATCTAAAAATTCGGTATTGGTAACGACCGATAATCCTGAATATCGTAATAAATATGTGGAAAAGCCTCCGAATTCACACTGAAGCCTACGTTGAAGTAGGATATGATAAATTGATTGGTAAAACATGACATTAACGTCAATCCAGCTTGGACAAAGCCACAAATTTACCAAGTTATTCTTCACCATAAGGAAAGATTTGTGGAATATTCTATTGGCAACATTTTAGCTGAATATGTACACACTGTATTAAGATTACCGCCATATCATCCGGATTGCAATCTGATTGAAAACATATGGTCGCAGCTTGAGGGTTATGTAGCTCAGAGAAATGTTGATATGAAAACGATCACAGTAAAAGAAATGTTATTAGAAATAAATAATATTGGTCCAGATAAATGGAAAAAAGTTTATGATCACGCAATCAAATGCGAAGATGAATATAGAAAATATGAGAATGCCCTGGATGATTTTATGGATAGGATAACAATTAATACTTTTGAGAGTTCTGATGATTCTGAAAGTGCCGATGGAGACTACTATTAATCTGATTGTGACATGGAAGATATTGAATACATACCACTAGAGGATCAACCAAAATCTCCTAAATGATATGTTACGTTTGACTGATGATTGATATTAAGGTGCTGCGATATAGGTTTTTTTTTTTTTAATGTACGAAGGCGGCAGACGAGCATACAGTCCACCTGATGGTAAGTGGCTACTGTCGCCCATAGACATCCGCTATACATGCCAACATTAGTCCAAAATGACAAATGTTGGTACGCCCCCGGATGCGCTGCCTACCTTTGGAGATATAGGAATTGATTTGGAGAAAGGGTTGGGAAAATGGGCAGGGATAGGATGGGATGGGAATGGGCTCTGGCACATCTGACTCACTACCGAAACACGTACGTACATTGGGGAAATACGATAAAGTGGGAAATGCAGTACATTTCAAGGTAGTCTTCTGTGAGAGAGGGGTAACGTGGCCAGTCGAGCGCGCCCAGCGGCTGTTGGATTGCAACGTGCACTCTCCCCCTCCTTGTGTTGATTTTTTAAGATATGGTGTGAATAAGGCTAATAAAATCAATATATTAAGTAATATAATCAATATAAATATATTTGTGTCAGGTAACGTTTATGTTAACCAATCGATTGATATCGGTCTACAACGTCCCACCTGCGAGGCCTTCTCTAGTAATCACAATGTTTATATGTGGACCCTTAAATATTTAAATCACATTTTTCCCTATTGCTATTTGCAATGGCTATCGGAACTATAGTAACATTGTTCGACATTATAGTTTTCTATACAATTCCCACCAGAGCGTGCGTTCAGAATGCAAATTGCAATTTGAAGCTATATTCGCATTGTAACGCATCATAAAGGCTATAAGGAAAACTGTGTTCGGAATATTAATTGAGTTATTTAGCTCCAGGTGTTCATTCATATGAAATTTATATTATTAGGAACATATTTTACTTATATTTAAAATATAAATATATATAGGTACTTTACATGAAAAAAATATAAAAATACGAACAGGTTGTACAATTTACACCTCGCATGGATTTCTACATCCACACTTCTCTTCACATAAGTGCGGCGTATACGCATTGTCTCAATACCGCAAACCCCAAATGAACTGCTCAAAAGGTATCTCTAGTACGCTATGAACATGGGGTTCTTCAAGGAAGCTGTGAATAGGATTTTGCTAGGTCGGCAGCATACTTGTACAAATGCTATTGCAGGCGTCCATGGGCGGCGATAACTACTTACCATCACTTGGGTTGCTTGCCCGACCGCCTTGTTTCTTATAAAATTAAGTTAGATGGTAATTGGATACTGTCACATATCTGCGACTATATTAACCTTAGTGAAAACAAACCTTCGCGGACTTGCAAATGCTCTACTTCTTCTCCCTTTTTCTTCTTTATGTCAACCCTACCATCCTAAGCCAATACCGGCTGCTACTGCTGGCCGCGGGTGATCGATCAGTTGCCGTAAAAACACGGGACACATGTAAAATATTTTCAAACGTACCCCATACTTTCAAGCTATTTCGAAGCCGACAGCGACCAGACGATCTCATTTATCTCGGATTTCAGATATTGGCATGTCTCATCTGAGATATTAAAATATTCCTATAGAAATCGTCCCAGGTCGCTTTTCATCGAAATCAATAACATGCACACACGCACTGATCGGTCTTCCTTCAAACATAAATCCTATCCCAGTCCCATAGAATAGTATGTATAAAGGTATAAGGGTTACCTTATACCTTTATACATACATATATACATACTTATATACATATATATATACATACTTTATACACCTCCCCAGCATACAATTATTATACAGCACACAATATTGTCATATTGTATGCTACCGAACGGGAAGTGTAACAAAAGGAGGAAAACTACTCATTCCGCTATTATAAGTTTACTGTTTTTTCAAAATTTCAAAATAAAATATAGCCTTAGACACGGATAACGTAGCTTCCTATTTGTGAAAGATTTTTTGAAATTGGTTCATTAGCTCCAGAGATTACCCCCAACATACCTACAAACTCACAATTTTACATCTATATTATATTAGTATAGATTAAGACTTTGTGCCGATGGTTGTCATTTCTGACTGATGTTTCTGACTGTGTGGGAGGCATAGGATGTGGGCATGTGTGGGATTAGTTTTATACTTTTATAATTACACTAGAGTGCCTAGTTTAACAAACTATTTATATTAGCTGTTATCTGTTTATGTTAGGGTCTATTCAACATTCAAGTCAATCTTCACGAGTGATCACGTGACAGACAATCGGCAATTAAGCATCAACATGGACAATAGTAATTACTGTTATTAGATCATTATTCTTGTAATGATGACCAATAATGGATTGATAGACGTGAACAACGTGACGGCAAATTAAACGCTTAACTCAGGCCAAGTAGTACCCTGCGATATACATATATTATACTTATTCTTATATATATATGTGGAGGTTTGTATGTATGTGTGTATATATAATGATACAGTATATTTGTATATGTCTATTTTATAGTTATGCCTAGTTTATCTCATTTGAATTGTTTACGGAGTTCACGGAGAGTGCACGGTGCAATTCAACAGCTGCTGGGCGCGCTCGACATGCCACGTTACCCCTCTCTCACAGAAGACTACCTTGAAATGTACTTTATCTTATGTCTCTAATATACGTACGTGTTTCGGTAGCGAGTGAGATGTGCCAGAGCCCATTCCCATACCATCCATCCCCATTTTCCGAACCCTTTCTCCAAATCCATTCTTATATTTCCAAAGGTAGGCAGCGCAGCGCATCCGGGTGTCGTGCCAACGTTAGTCATTTTGGACTAATGTTGGCATGTATCACGGATGTCTATGGGCGACAGTATCCACTTACCATAAGGTGGACTGTATGATCGTCGGCCGCCTTCGTCCTGAAAAAATATATAAAATGAGTACCCTAGAAGCCATTTCTAAATTTTGTCTTAAACTCTTGTACCTTATAATCATTTTGTTTCATCGGGAAGATTATTTAAACAATATTATACACATGTAGACGTTCCTTTTATATAATGTACGAGTGCGCTCTTCACATTAATCTATATAAATAAAAATTAAATGCTGTACGTTGGTAAGCACATCACTTGAGAACGGCTGGACAGATTTGGCTAATTTTTTTTTAAAAATATTCGTAATAGTCCGTATAAGGTTTTTAGGGAAAGAAAAAAATGGAAAAGGTGACCGGAAAATTCGGGAAAAACTGAAAGTGCTTTTTTTTATGGGATTTTTGTATGAATTTAATGAAATTATTGTATTATTGAAATTTGGAATTGTTGAAACGTCTGTCGGGTCAGCTAGTTAATAATAATAATGAACAATAACTGAAAAAGAAAAATAAAATAAACCGGTTTTAAGAAGTGTTCATTATTCAATTTCAAGGCAATGTCGTGTCTCAACGCAGTGTATTTTTCTGAAGTGTCCGAATATCAATTTCTCATTCACTATGTGTTATGCAATGACCCTGTACGTATGTTTATTGTATCTGAATTAATTTTTCAGTTTAATCCAATCAGAGTATAAAAATAAATAAGATTTATAGTCTCGTGGACGGAGAAGAATGGAGTAGTGCTGATCGTAATGTATATTTTTCCGTCATAATAAGTTCACACCTTGTCATATATGTATATGTATATGTATATGTTGTCTATCAACAACTAAAATTTGTAAACTATAACATTTTTTTCTTTTTTTTTCCTGTAATATTTTGTGTATATCTATTTTATAGTTATGCCTAGTTTATCTCATTTGAATATATAGTTTATCTGTTTTTTTCTGTAATTCATGTAGAAATTCAAATTAATATATTATGAAGCTAGTGACCTAAGACTTTCTATTGTAATATACTATAATTGAATAAAAACGTCTTTTTTGGTATTAATGGGTCTTTTGGTCCAAGCCGCGCTTGTCTGGTCAACATCCTTTTCCTGCTGACATTATACTGACATTTTTTTTATTATAGAAAAAAATAGTCATATACTTCCGCGATACATGCCAACATCAGACCAGAATGAAAATCGTTGGCACGCCCCCGGATGCACTGCCCACCTTTGCATATTAAGGAATGGATTGGGAGAATGGGTTGGGTAAATGGGGAGGGATAGGATGGGATAGGAATGGGCTCTGGCATATCTCACTCGCTACCAAATTGTACGTACATTGGGGAATACGATAAAGTAGGAAATGCAGTACATTTCAAGGCAGTCGTTCTGTGAGAGAGGGCTAACGTGACCAGTGGAGTGCGCCCAGCGACTGTGGGAATGCAGCGTGCATTCTCCCTCTCCTACAATTCTGAAGTACAGTTACTTTGGCCGCAGTAAAAGTGTTATTTTACTGCGGCTTGTAATAAGCGGTAGATTTATTACATAAAACTATAGTTATAATAAGCTGTCGTTTTATTTACAGCTTATTTGCATTTACATACAAAGGTTTCATATTAATTTTATTATTCTAGATTAAATAAAGCCTCTACAGATTTGCATTTCATTTGCCATTCTTATAATATTAACAACATACCTACGTTAAAAATAATGTAGTGCGAGTGGGTCCGTCTGCGCGCGCGCGGGTTGAGTGTGTGTGTGTGAGAGAGAGAGAGGAGAAAGAGTTTATTCGCATGTAGTTTGTACATGAGTCAATTTAATGGTAATTAATTGTTCTAACTGTATACACGCATACTAGATAGATCAAGACGGTAGACTAGATAGACTTGACTAATAAATGGCAAGCAACAAGTAATAACACTCATGTTTACAAGGTACCAGGCCACAGGAACTTCGGCGAAGCCCGTTAAGTTAGGGAGTTAATTCATAAACGTCAGGCCGCGCCAAGTTGCTCCAACCAATCAAAAGTTGCCAAGTTAGGCATATTGTAAACTTCTTGGTGTACTGTACACCCAGTTTGATAATCTTGAAGTAATTCAACTAGAGAGGTGTATGATAAATTGTGGAATGTCCTTACTTTTTAGGGATAAAAATTAGCAGTTTTAGTTAATGTGGATAACAAATTAGCTGACGAAGAAACTATATTAAGATCAGCCGATGTTCGTGGCTCCGTTTTCTTGAAGACAATCTGTCCTCTTCTTTGATAGTTATTTATTTATTTTGTTTTGTTAGAATCAACAGCTCTTATTTAAATCTAACACGGTACCCTAAATGATAACCCAGGATATACACTATAATTATGCCAAGTTTCATTAAAATTCGTTCCAACGCCTTGATATAAAAACTCTGAATAGTGACACTTGCAGTAAAGCTATAATATAATAGCTAAACTATAGCTATAGCTATAGTAAACTATAGCTGAATCATAGGAATAGTTATTGCGTATATCCTGGGTTAATATTTAGGGTACCGTGGGACTGGATATGGCGGAAGTACAATGTTCGACTTTAGAGCGAATGTGATAAGTTTATCACATTCGTTCTAAAGTCGACGCAATCAAAAATCGCCGGCATCTGCTGGTAAAATAATAAAGTCTCGAAAAATATACATTTTTCTTAAATAAACGTGCAAATATCCTCAAAATAAATATTTTAGCTCAATATGTTGAATCGTTCGTGAAGAGGTGGCATTATGAAGTTGAATGGTCCATTCACATCGTATGGGGTAATCGGCATATGGCTGTCGTACGTCGTCCCTTTATGAATTTTCCAAGCCCGCCTTTGTGAGCAGCTCGATTGAGCATTTACTCGGGATGTGAAAGTAACAAATCGTCGCATAACTCATATTTTTATTCAAATTCGCGTAGCGTAATGTCGCGCAGTTTCGGGGGATCCAGAAATTCGATTCCAAATGAAATTCAAATAAAACGAAGAGGATAGAAATGTCTATATATTGATGTAATCTCCGATATTCTCGTATTTACATAAGATGTAACAAAGAATACAAAATCTCGTAGTCACTGAAGATCACTTAATCTATTTTTTTTACAATATTGCAGTAAAAGGGGTAAGTCCGTATCATAAATACCGTGACCAGCCTTTTTTCAACGACTGCTGGACATGGGCCTCCTGATGCATATTGTCTTGTGCATGAAGAATATAGGGTCTTAAACGTGAAGCTGGCCAAGCAGGTTGGCGAGTGTACTCTTTCAGAGGGCAGTTTCTCGAGCCTTAGTCCTCAGTCGTCTTTTACGACATGTTGTCGTGTTTTCACAAACAGCTAACTAAAGGGGTAAATGACTTTGAAGGAAAGAAGTCAGTTAGTGTTCCAAATAAAAATATACAAGTATATAAAAAGAGTCCGTGATTAGGGGTAAGTGGTGGAAAAGTGTTCGTATCACTAGACTGGAATCACGGATGGTCGGCAGGTGAGGCCGCGCCCAGCAGGGCACACGCCCAGAGCGATGAAGAGCGGGCACTACCGTCAGCCGGAAACAGCGGCGGCCAGACGTTGCGATGGAGGCCAGCTGCAACAGGCGGCGCCAAGCAGGAGTACCTGCGCCCAAAGAGCGACGGACCAGAGCTGTGGCGGCCGGCGAGAGTAGTAGCCCAACTGAACGTCAGAGTTTTGCTGCTGTGATACCGTTTATGTTTTTAGAAGCGCTGGAAGCCGAGATGATGGTCCAGGGCAGCTGGGTTCCGGGACAGGCCTGTGACTTTTCCAGACCTTCTCCACCGATCGCTAGTTTGACGTCTTGTCAGAATTTTTTTTTACACGTAGAGCTGCTTCCAGCCAGTATTTAACGTTTTCGGCCAATGCTATATATTCATGAAGATGAGTAATGTGTTTCGGTTAATACAAATAAAATATAAATATATAATTAAATATTGAAATATAAGTGAATTATAAACATAATATTATATACAAATATAAAAAATTCAGAGGTTATAAAGGATGAGCTATTGGAACAATTGTTACAATGTACGGGAAGAGACGGGGTATAAATGTCCAAAGTCTTCTAAAATCGAGCGACACCAACGGCCTATGTAAGTCTGTACAAAGAATTAATTAAAGTCCGTTAGTTATTTGCGCGTCTGCTATCTTCTTTCTATAAAAGCATAATCAATTTCATAAAATAAATGTTAATTGGTTTTTCTATGGATTTTCAGATATATTTTTACAATAATCGGGTCTTATGCTATTGTTTCGCAATCAATGGTTTTTGTTAATGAATTATCCGTTTGTTAATAAAATTAATCAATTAGCATATTTCAATATCAGTAATGTACATTTCCTTTGGTAATGAAAAAGCGGTTTTAAATGCGTATTTTTTTATTCATTTACAGGAAAAACAGTAACAATATTTCTACTTATCCGTGTTTCGTTAGTAACAAGAGAGATTTCTCTTGATCTTAGGTAACATTTGAACTTAACAATTATTTATTCATGATTAGGGCAATGTGGGTAATGTAGCGAATATTTTCGTAAGTCTAGCAACAGCCAATAGATTTATGGCTTTGACTAATTACTTTGGGCTTTGTTTCTGATAGTCAATATAATAGTCAATTTGGCATTTAGCTCACTGTTTTAGGGAGGTTCCGAAGTAATATATAGTGGAAAAACTGTCAGATGCATTTCCTAACGAATTGAAATGATGTTTCAAATACCATAACAAAAACAGTTCATTTCACGGCGTAAAGTAACTGGCAATAAGAGGTCAAAATAGATATCCGCTATGCAGCAGTAAGGTATATTAACTATAATTCATGGAAGGTATATTAAGTTCCAATTTAAGAATTGCATCTGAAAATCGGTTATGATATTTTTACGCGATTGTACGTGATAAAACGTTGTACGTAACACTGATTCGATCAATCAAAACAAAGCCCGCATCGTTTGTCATCGGCTGAAGGCCGATCTATTTCGGCCCGTTAGCCGACCATTGTTACCAGATCTGATTACTATTTGAGGCTAGGCATTGTGTATAGAATATTGTTTGCTATAATATCTTGTTAGGACCTGGTTTCATTTGCGTGATTTTTTAACTTCGAACTCCTTTAAAAACCAGAGTAACCGATAACCTCCTTTAACTTAGATTATTAGAACAATAAAATCAACCTTTGACACTGGATTTCTGACGTATTTTTTCTGTACTTTTGCAAGTGTCATATACCACTAGCATATGTCTGTCCACTGCTGGATATGGACCTCTCCTTGTCCTCGTTACCACATACGATCTTCCTTATATATTGAGCCTTCCTATTCCTTCCAATATATTTCTATTTAGCACATTATATTACTGAGTAACTACCTTTAATGGATTTTCCTAAAACTAATATGAATTTAGTGTTGCCAGGTATCTCACTATTGTCAGGACATCCCATTTTCAGGGGTCTAATGACCCGCTCGTGTGTAACACCTGGCCAGGAGGCCAAATGGCCTGATCACGTCCTCAACAGGATTTTTTTTAAAGTACTTTTGATTGGACGAAGAACGTAGTAATTAAACGAATCGCATTTTTTATTTATTCATTGTTCATTCAATTAAATCCATTCAATGGGTGAATTTACTGAATTTTAGTGATTGGAATTGTTCGATAACATTTACATTGATGTTATTTGGTATATACAAATAATACAAGTTACAATTCTATCCGCAATAATATTAATTATTTGGACCTCTAGCTCTCCAACTAGGTGAAAATTTACTTCAAGGCCATCGTCCTTATCTTCACGATCGACGTTCTCGTTAGTTGCTTTAGTCGTTAGACAATTTGTTGCAAACTTATAAAAAATTGTATCGCAATACTTTTGTATTGTATCGCACTTTTGTATCGCAAAGATTTTCTTTGCAACAGCATTTTGTGTATGCATTTGTATTAAATTATGTTGTGTGAAATGTGTGTATGGTTATATGAAAGAGATGGTAATGCGTGGTCTCAGCGAAAAGATGCAGTAATGTTTCTTAAATTTGGTTACCTGAATACCTAAATTGGATTTGATTTTCCGTTAATATAGATTTTTTTTTCTCGCTTTTTTGGCCAAGATCCCAATTTTCTTTGACGCCTAACTGGTTTTGTTACATTATACATAATAGAACTGGGTCGTCCCATGTGTATCGAAGAACCATTAGGTAACTTATGAAATGACACAGAAGTGCGGTCCATCCGCATTTCCTCAATACGGAGGTGTCGCGCACTGTTCGGTCCAACAATTACTTTATACCGCGAACCCGTAGGCTGTGGAACGAACTGCCTCAAGAGGTCTTTCCATTAAGCTACGATATGGGGTTCTTCAAGAGAGCTGTGAATAGGATTTTGCAAGGTCGGCGGCGCGCCCGCATACCCCCTGGTGTTGCAGGTGTCCATGGGCGGCGGTAACACTTACCATCACGTGGGACCGCTTGCTCGTCCGCCCACTAATATATAAAAACAAAAAAAAATCACATTCAGTACATACTTTTCTATTGTTATTGGAAACATTAATTTTATTTCGTAATAGTCCAAACCATGGTAAAAACATTTGGAAAAAAATAAAACCCAATTCCTAAGCCGATAAATATATCCCTCAGTTTTAATTAAACAGCGTGGAAGAAACATACTCGTATAGTAGGTACAGCTAGTTTGTATTATCCTCAGTCGGACCAATTTATTAGGCCCGAGGGTGCAATCAATTCAAGAGTAACGTAATAAAGCGGTCCATCACATGGTCCTATCAATCGATGTGAATTTCATATCACTACGTTACACATTACACATGTAGCACCCGGCAATATGTGGGTGTTTGACTTTTTTTACGGGAACTCAAGAAGTGAAGTTAAGCTTTGGTTTCATTATTATAAAAATTGTGTGATGTGGTTTGTGTTTTAATAGTTATAGTTTCTTAAATTTTTTTTTATGTACGAAGTCGGTAGACGAGCATACAGTCCACCTGATGGTAAGTGGATACTGTCGCTCATGGACATCCGCGGTACATGTCAACATTAGTCCAAAATGACAAACGTTGGCACGCTCCCGGATGCGCTGCCTACCTTTGGAGATATAGGAATGGATTTGGAGAAATGGTTAGGAAAATGGGGAGGGATAGGATGGGATGGGAATGGGCTCTGGCATACCTCACTCACTACCGAAACACGTACGTACATTGGGGAAATACGATAAAGTGGGAAATGCAGTACATTTCAAGGTCTTCTGTGAGATAGGGGTAACGTAGCCAGTCGGGGGCGCCCAGCGGCTGTTAGATTGCAGCGTGCACTCTCTCCCTCAAGGATTTGTGTGTAATATTTGTGATAATCAAATAAAAGCGTAGGACTCCTTTTTCGTGTGCTTCCAAGGAGTCCACTCTTCAGTCTTTAGTAAACCTACTAACACTTCGCTGAGCCGATCCTGACTTACTTCGACGGAAGTGGACATTGAAAAAAACTTGACACTGGCACAATGCTCTAATTGTGCTTTTGCTAAAACATTTAGTATAACAAACATACAACAACAGACATCTGTTAAACTAATTACATTACACTACTTTTTACATTACTTGTTACATTGTTATTGTTACACTAGTAATATAAACAGGTAAAAAGGAACTTTAGGTATGTGCATTGTTGTATCAAATAAATAAAATACTTGTGGAATAACAGCTAGTTCATATTAAGCGGTTCGAACCGCGCGGTCGCCCCGAGACGGGGAGAATAGACTTGCCCGGGGCACGCGCAATTAAGATTTAAACAATTTTAATATTGAAAGCGCGATTTGTACAGTGCGGTTACGTGTGAACAGTTAAATATACCAGTAATAAGACAAACAATCGCAAGGAAGGAACTCTGCGGTTCGAATTAATGTGAACTAGCTGTAAAAAAAGAAAATTATCTAATATTCTGGAATGTTCAATTTTCAAATGTTGCGAAATGTTCTGGAATTTATTATAAAGATATTTTATTCATTGAGCGATAAACAATTCGACTTAGTTTTCCGGGATCCTTTCAAAAATTCAATACGCGAACTCAAAGGTTCTCCGGCAAAAGAATGCTCCAATTGGAATAGTTTGAGTTCCAGATTGCTACCTCAGAACAAACTGACCAGTTAGCGAAACAGTGAAATACCTTCGCGGAGGGTAAACACAACATTGAAGAAAGTTTTAATCACTTTCTGGTGGACATTTGATGGTACTTAAGTAATACTAATTGTACTCATGACTTTGTTCGCGAATATACTATGATTCCAGCATAATCTTTGTAAAAACTATATATATATATATATATATATCCTTCTGGGTCCAAACTTTAGGTTCTTCACGTCAATTACGTGCGTATACCGTCAAACTTCCTAATTTTGCCTCGCACTTCAAGTTTGCCTAAAATGAAAGAATACCTACCTTTCTAAATTTATTATGTTGGCAAACTGAAACCATATAAATCTTTAGATTTTCTATCTGGCATATCTTTCATCAGAAGGATATATATATATATATATATATATATATATCCTTCTGGGTCCAAACTTTAGGTTCTTCACGTCAATTACGTGCGTATACCGTCAAACTTCCTAATTTTGCCTCGCACTTCAAGTTTGCCTAAAATGAAAGAATACCTACCTTTCTAAATTTATTATGTTGGCAAACTGAAACCATATAAATCTTTAGATTTTCTATCTGGCAACACGAAATTTGTGCTGTGATGTTGGTAACGTGCATGCATCTTTGACAGTTACTTGTCAATAGGTTTTGAGAAAGGTGGCTTCCAGTTTGGCTCCAAAACTTTTCAATGCGTTATTTTTCTTACGTCTTTCTTATAGGTTTTATACATTATTCCTATTTTTACAATATTTTGCTATTATTTAAGGAAATACGTTTAGAATTTAAAAGAAAACCTGGTTGCGGCAAAATTCTAATAACTAAACCAAACATTGCCCGCATTAAGATAGACACATTTTTATTATTCTTAATCACCAAAATCATCTAGTTAATTAGCTAAATCCCCAGGAAGATAGCGTAGAATTACCTTTGTAACTATCGTCAGTAATAAATCCCTACGTTTATTATCTTATTAAGATATACATATATGTAAACTTATATATCAATTAGAAGAAATGCCAATTTTTTAAATGAAAATATACCGATTTTTTCGTATTTTTCTTTATTTTTAGGCTACCAATATGTTGAAACGGCACCGATATAAAGACTACGATCAAAATTTGCTGGGTGTTGCGGTAGGTCTTGTCGAAAATAAAAATAAAAATATTTCGGTATTACTCGGCGCACTATTTTAAATACAGGTAAAAAAACACACAAAAGTGTTGGAGAACGGTTTAAAGAACATGAACAGGTAATCGCTACCTGTATGTGCGGAGTATGGATATCCAAGGCTAGAACCAAGGATATATATAACAAGGCTAGAATTACGATTAAGCGTACATGATTATTTAGTTAAAAATGGCTGGAGTAGAAATTTTAATAATAAAACGCCAGTTCAAATTGGGAACGAAACTTTATGAAACGTTCTATGAATGATCTGTGCGTTCCACTCAAAATATAAAGGAATTTCGTGCCAGTAAAACCTTACAGGTTTCTAAGAAATAATTTGATAATTTAATGACGTCATTGCTCAATGTAAAACGGGAGCACACAGTGAGTTATAATGAAATAAACTTTAGTGAGGTCAAACAAACTTTTAACCCGGGGTCTCAGAAATGTTGATTGTTGTTCAAGATCTTGTAAAAGAAACATTTTAGTCATTAAACTAAACATTGCAATAATTATTAATAAAACACACGAGAAGCTGTGGACTATTGTTTTAATTATAATTAACATAATATTGTCAACAACGACTGATAAATACAATTTAATTAATAAAACACTTTTATATTATTTTAACTTGTTTTACTGCGTATCAACCCTAAGCATAAATTAACTAAACTTGTCCTAACATTGCCTCGACTTATTTCACCTACTGAAAAACCTTGATTTTTTTATTTTAAATATAGTTCTACGCTAATAGTAATTAGGTGCTTTTTCGATTAACATCAGCATTCAAATGTCTAACGTCTTTGTTGGTAAATGCACCAGACAAAGTTAGGAATTTGAAGCTTATATTTTTCTTAGTCTTAAACTGCCATAAAAATCACTAACATATACGAACATTAAAGTATACGTACTCTTTCGTACGTCTTTCGTGTGTTTCCGAAAGACGAAAGACACACGAAAGACGCTGTCCTATGCTTTTATTTGTATATCACAAACATTGTTCACAATTATAACTTTAAAGTTTAATAAACTATTAAATCATAAAATGCATAATAAGCAATTTTTATAAGAACTAAACAAAAACTCAGGTGCACTGTCATGATGAAAAAACACTCCGGCACGCAATTTTCCATGTCGTTTATTTTTTATTTCCTCGCGTAGTTTTTTGATCAATGTTGAGTAATACTCTCCAGTTATTGTCTGTCCTTTAGTTAAATAATGATAACTTCCGCATCACAGAAGACCGAGGCCATTATCTTGCCAGCGGACGCAGAGACCTTGAATCTCTTGACTGGCGGGGAGGACGATCTTTTCCACACCTTACTTTGGTCCTTCGTCTGCGGGTCAAAATGGTGAACCCACGTTTCATCAACGGTCACAAAACGAAGTCGAAAAGATTCTGGGTCTCGGTCAATAATTGCCACATTTGCTTTGAAATGTCTACTCTTGCTTTCTTTTGTGCGTCTGTTGACATTCGAGGAACCCAACGTTCAATTTTGTAGTTTTAACTGAATGAATAAGTTTGTTCTACTATTTTATATTTGCGGTTGGCGCCATCTAGCCGTCTAAGATTTTGCCAAAGATTTTGTATTTCTTCCTACGTTTAATAACCCAATACTAACATTGCGAGTATTTGAATAAATAAACAAGTATTACTTACATAATTAAGGAAATTGATCGTTTAGTAAAATTATAGTTATCTCAGAATTCTGCGGACTTACGCCATTAGGCCCGCAATGAGTTTCTGTCACGGTAATTTTCTGAAGTGCTCCGCAAACTATTTGAAACATTACCCAACTGTTGTAGAACTTAAATACTGTCAAGTCACAAGCTGCAGGCGAACTTAACAGATATTCCGTCTCAGGTAATAGCGTTTATATTTAGTTCACTTCTTCTCGTGGGTGTTGTAAAAGCCGATTAAGGAATAAAAAAGCCCAGGCACCCAGGCCAATGGCCATATGATGATACACCCATCTCATGCACAAGACAATGTACTTGAGCAGGCCCATGCCCAACAGTGGACGATAAAAGGGCTAGTTACATTTAAAAGCGTTTATAGACGATTTGACAGCACGATTTAATTGCGTCGCAAAACGTAGCTCCAGTGTGACTAGATTTTTTTTATAGAAAGTAAGTGACAGACGAGCAAATAATCCACCTGATGCTCAGTGGATACAGTCGCCAATGAACATCCGTGATAGATGCTAATATCAGTTCAGAATGACAAACGTTGGCGTAAATCTCCAGATTTAGGAATGGATCCGGAAGAAACGTTGGAAAAAAGGGGGAAAAAATTGACGAGGAGGTATTCCTCATCTCATTATAAATCCCAGTTTTCCGTGGAGGGGTTGAGGTGGAACGGATGGTCAAAAGTAAACGGAATAGTTATTTTTATTCTATTGTACTCTTTATTCTTAGGGTTAGAAGATAGTATAGAATGTGATGGGAATTAGTTCTGGCATATCTCACTCACTATCGAAACGTTTACGTTCATTAGTGGATTAGGGGTATTATCTGTTAGATATAGAGCATTTAGGGTTGGGAAATGTAGCATATTTTACGGTGGTCTTCTGTTGACCGATAGTTTTGTTTGGATTTTTCATTTATTGTTTCAGGAGTGAATGAAATTTGCAAAAGTCTTATCTCATTCCATTCTATTCGATTGAATACAATCCCATCCCGTTTCCTTTATATTATACTTCCTATCTTTCCCAATATTTTTCTTAATTACGATTTCATTAGACAAATTGCTTAGACCATCCACTTTTAAAGGCAAAAAAAAAAATGACGGGTTATAAAATTCTAATCATTCATATATACTGATGTCATTATGACACCAAAGCCTATGCATTACCCAGCAAATTGCAGTTGAATAATTGATTAATATTCCCTTCGTCCTTGAGTTCGTCCTCGAGCACCGCAAATTCCTTTCAGTAATTATCACTTGAGCTTCGTAATTCCCCGAGAACAGTTTAAAGTCAGTAAGTACAAAATCCTTTGGATGTACGCCTCGGCGAGTCTGCAAGTTAAATAGAACACAGCAAGTTGACAGCCGACGGATTTATTAGGATTAAAGTGTAGCGAATTTAAAAGTACCCCCCCCCCCATCACCAGTGCCTAAATAAGTTTTTCCCACTATCAAATAAGTTTTCAGAAGAGCAGAAGAATATTTTCAGAAGAATCTCTTATATTCCGTTCCAATCCAATTTGTTAAAGTGTAAACAACCATGGCGGTCATAGGTAACTGATACGGTCTTAAATTATAGAAATATCTCAATATTTAGCTTTAAATCTAGGGAAATTTTTTATTATCGATGAATCAGGCGGCCATGTTTAATTACATTTTAGACAAATTGGATTGAAATGGAACACAGCGATAGTGGATGTACAAGCCATGTCTACTATCGTACCCTGGCAAATATACAATGTTTGCATAAATGAAATCGCCCACTTTTAGGTATCATGTCTGCCTACGAGTCATAATATTTGTATTGGTAAGTGGTATGTGGTCATTTCTAAATGTACATTATGTTGTTCTTATTGCATTTACGCTTACATTTTAGTTTTATTTATTTTTATCTTAGTTTATTTTTATTTCAGACGATTAATTTCATTATACAAAACGTTTACAAAATATTTGATTTCAAAAAGTGAAATTAATTCTAAAACTATTTGTTTAATAAAGTTAGGTCGGAGAAAAGCGGACGCTTCATAAAATTTTCAATAAACATCATTAGGCTCTTTGTTTCGACGGGAAACCAAAAACTGTTTGCTATCATAAACAGCTAACAGCTGAACCACGCTTTTATTTCAAAAATAACAAGAAATAGAAACAATCGTAGTCCATTAGTTACCCGATACGGTAGCCATTTTGTTTTGCCGCCATTCCGCGTTCGGTCACTCCTGTCGATCACTTAACGTATTCTATTACTGCCATCTGCCTTAGACAAATAAAAGTAAATTGTTAAGTTTACATAAATTACATACTTTGGCGACCGAGATCAACAATAAAGTAATGACAACCGCTGCTTGCTCATAAAAGCGATATTGCAACTCTATTCCGCGCATTATCACCCAACTTCTTACTTCTAAATTCATAGAATTTTTACTGGTCATTAATGCAATCATCAAAAAAATTATTTATTCTATGATTATTCTTTCCAAATCAGCGTGTTTTTTTTCCGTAATCCCAAATTTGCTCAAAAAGTCAGACGCCCCTTTGGCTCTTTAATTCACTTGTTATCTATCGATTGATCCGTGAGAACGAGACTACTACACTCATAAAAAAAATAATTTAGTACATTATTTACGTTCATATTCGACTGTTGCATGTCTCTCAATACCAACATACATTATATAATAAATTTTACAAAGCCACATATTTACACGACATTTAGGATAATTCGTATTGATTTATATCTAGACTGAAGGACATATTTCTGTACTATAACACTTTGTTTAATGTTGCACAAACAAAGTCATAGAATAAAATAATGATTATTAAAATAAAACTAACGCCATTATCTCCATTACCTTAATACACTAATGTATTAAGTTCTGCCAGAATGGCTTATTTGTCCAAGAATCATATTGTTGCATATTTTGTATGATATAAGAGGAAATAGCTTAAATCTATTGCTAAAATTAATAAATTCAAAAATTGAACATAAAAATACCAACTACAATGGTTTGTTTAAATATTGCAAACTTGTTAAATTTCCAATAATAAAAAATTATCCGTGGTCATTGAGGAACAGCGAAATAGACATATTTTATTGACTAAAATTGTAAGGCCCAGTTATTTACGCCAAATAAAGACAAACATTAATTATGAACTACCCAAAGTTATTAATGTACATGACAAAAGAATGTGACAATACATGTCACCCGACTTGGTAAATGAACTGCCTGTCAAACTGCAGGAAAAATATATGAATGACGACAAAGTAAAAGTTTTAATAAAGAGACATTTTTTAACAATAAGTGGACCAAAAAGTTATATTTAAGGATCGACTTCGGTACTACGGTTAAACTCTAGAGGTTTTTGTAGTATATAAATAAAATAAAGAATTTAGTAAAAATCTGATCATGTAAATAAATAGTTAGTAAATAAAAAAAAGTTACAAAAAAATATTATGTTAGTAGGATCCCGCAAGGACTGCAGGGTATCCACATCCTCCTTTGTATTGCAGGTGTTCATTCACTCTTCGAGAAATAAAACTTACCGTTATCGCATGTTTGTTAGTATTTAAATTTCACAATTAAAACTCGACTATGGAGGAGGTCCAGTAAGACTTTTAGGTTCTTCAGAAGCATTGATTTGAGAATACAATCAAGCACGTTAGATGTGATTCATATGTGTTTTGAAAATGGAATATTCTTATTGCCTAATATTAAAGTTTCAAACTTGACTTTTTAAATATCACCTCATCGGCTTCCTAACGCCCTAGTCGTTGCCAACCAGGTTTCTTTAATAAGAACGTATGATATAGTCTATTCGATAACGATTTTCAGAAAGAAGGCCTTTTAAATATAGTATTGTAAATGCACGACTACGTTATGTATGGCTTTCCTTCTGAAGAACATAAAACTTATTTGAACGTTTTGCGTAGTCGTTTCGAAATTTATTTGTTTTCTTGTTACCTACCAATTATTTATCGTTTCGTTGTCGAAAGCCTTTGTAAAACTGTTTAAGTTAACATAAAAATAATTTTATTGGCTGTCAATACCCATTAGCGCCGACAAACATACATTCGTCTAAAAGTAACTTTATTTTCTCTCTATGTATGTAGGTGGGGAAAAGATTTAATAAACATTCTAGTTAGAAAAATGGCTGCTCTCTTTAGTTTAAAAATAGCCTAGACTTTATAGGTAGGAAGGCTAAGCTATTTTAGGCGCTGTTCGATCAATTTGCTCTCTTTTCTATTAGAGTCGCCGCTTTGTTGAAAATACGTAGAGAAACATGTGAAAAAAACGTTTGTTAAGAAAAATCTTTTCAAGGTTTATAGGTAATCTTTTTACTTTAGTAGGTACTCGTACCGAGTTAATAAAATGACTCATTGTTATTGTATCTATTACTTTACTGCTTTTTGGTTAAACGATTGTAGGCACGGTGGGGCGGGATGGGGTACTTGTCCCGCCCACCCCCTGGCAGAGGGAAGAATAACTAAGAGACTTTCTGCATTCCATTACCTCTATTAAAATTATAAGAAAATTGTTTGATTTTGCCCCACCCTGGATAAAATCCTGACTACGCCCTTGATTGTAGGTGTACCTACAACGAAGGTATTTAGATATTTAAATGAGCAAGAAACAAATACAAAATGGGCAGTAAATTATAATCAGCAAAATAAACTGTTTTTGAATAACTGATATAAACAAGTTTTAATTACTAAGAATGTTAGCATAAAGTTGACTGAGTCCCGTTTCGCGGGACTCCTATATCCTTATCGTTACCAGAGAACCTAAACCTAACCCACCTTTAAATTTTCTGCCATCTATTTACTACTGCCATCTAATTATTTTTCCTCTGTTGAATGTTTGATACGTCGTCGTATGGCTTTAATGCGTAACCATAGCTAAAATACTTTTGCGCTGTGCAATAAATTTGAAATAAAGAATAAATAAAATTAATTATTAATATATCTGTTGAACATGTCGTAAATTTATAACGAATACGTAATGTAAATTTCATTCCAGACTTGCGATATATCCGATGCTGCAACTTTGTCAGTATTCATAGGGCTTCCTTGTCCTTACCCCAGTAGGGGCTTATGTGACGTCTAAATATATATATACGGTTAACACCTGATGACATCATATACAATGAATGTAATGTATAAGCATGTGAGTTTATCGATGTCTTTTCATAAATCTGGAATTAGTTTGAATACATTTATACAGTTTTATAATTGTATTTCTATTTGAGACTCCTGTCTTGGTTTGTAAATGAAATAATGCCTATTGAAACACGTAAAATGTACTTACGTGTTTCGGTAATGAGTGCGATATGGCAGAGTCCATTCCCATCCCATTCTATACCATTCCTCCCTATTTTGACAACGCTTTCTCCATATCTATTCCTAATAATATTGGTACGTATCGCGGATGTCCATGGGCGACAATATACATTTACCATTAGGTAAATGTATATTGTCGCTTACCATTTACATTTACCATTAGGTAAATGTATATTGTTGCTTGTTCACTTATTTTAGGAATTTTTTTTCTTGTAATGTAGTAAAAATCCATGGAAACTATTTTCTTCAAAAAATAATTAAAATTGTAAAATACGAATCTAGACTCGAAAAATGAATGAAATGATTGATTGAAGAAAAACCATAAAAAGCAGGGACGCGTTCTTTCAATACCTCTTTACGACATACGCCGTCCTTGTCGTATATTATCAAATAGACAAGGATGACCTGTTGTCAGAAAATAGTAAATGCGGTCAGCCCTAAATTAAATTCCTTGACATATTTTCCCTTGACCCTGATCCCATGCGCTGATCTGAGGTGCCCTGATTGATTATCTGACCGGCACCGGATGGAACATCTGAATGATTGTGCAGTGAAGTGTCTTTTCATGGCGTCATTCCTTTCGATATCGATATCAGTTTATAACGCTCTTCTGTAGGGCACAAGCCTCCCCTAGTGAACACGAATGAATTTTGGGGTATAATCAAACATAATCCACATTGCTGACCTAGTAAATACACAAGGAGCAGTTTTTTTTTAATCTAGGCTTTGCGGTTTCCTCATAATGAGGTATTTTAGTTATAATTTCAAAAGAATGTGTACTTGAGTAGAGATTCAGTGGTACGGACTGGAATTTATTAATGGTTTTTAGTAGCAAGAAGGCGGCAGACGAGCAGACAGTCCACCTGGTGGTTAGTGGATACTGTTGCCCATAGACATCCGCTGTACATGCCAACTTCAGTTCAGAATGACAAAGTTGGCACGTCCCCGGACCTACCTTTAGAGGAAAGGATTTGGTGAAAGGGATGGAAAAATGGGAAGGAATAGGATAGGATGGGATGAGAATGGGCTCTGGTATATCTCACTCACTACCGAAACACGTACATACATTGGAGAATAGGATAAAATGGGAAATGTGGTACATTTCAAGGTAGTCTTCTGTGAGAGGTAGTACGGCATTATTAAAATATTGATTTAAGAAACAACGATGCATCACCGTTTGTTATCAGTTTTCAACAAAACGAGGCCTCCTAAAAATAATAATAAAAGAAATATTTTTGTTTCAGACTGGAATTTTATTTTCTTAATCTCTTTTGACATCAACTGTTCAAACTCCAAAACACATTGTGACAAGGCATTAATGAGAAAAAGTTTCGGATAACTGAATATTTTCTTTTACAAAATATATTATATTTTTAGTACAGAGTAAAATAAAAGACTAGTCACAAAAAATATATATTGTAAATCGAGTCTGAACCCGTATTTTAACGTCTGCACTCCAAAAATCCTCTCCACTGAACGTCACTATTGTCCCAGGATTGTACGTGAAGCAATTGCAATTAAGAAATATAAAAAATAATCGGGATTTATATACTGTCGTCGACGTGGAATCCAGTGATAAACTTTAAACGTTGCGATTCATCCTCGAATACGTCCGCGGATATTATTAGTGTAGTGTGTCGCAGCCTTTTCGTGTGAGAAGATCAAATGTGGGTAGTGGATAAAACTGGTCGTAGCTCCCATCTTGTATTACCCGCCTCTTCAATCAACTCGTGATCACGGCACGGAACCGTGCCGAAATTTCGAGTAGAAATAGAAGGTGAACAAAAATCTTTATTCTACGCTTTCAGACCCGATTTACAATATAAAATATGTAGAAAACGCGAAAGTTTAAAAATTATAGTCCCAATAGTCTTAACAAATAATATCTGGATATAGGCCTCTCCAACGGGGCGCACTGTACGGCATTATTAAAATATTGATTTAAGAAACAACGATGCATCACCGTTTGTTATCAGTTTTCAACAAAACGAGGCCTCCTAAAAATAATAATAAAAGAAATATTTTTGTTTCAGACTGGAATTTTATTTTCTTAATCTCTTTTGACATCAACTGTTCAAACTCCAAAACACATTGTGACAAGGCATTAATGAGAAAAAGTTTCGGATAACTGAATATTTTCTTTTACAAAATATATTATATTTTTAGTACAGAGTAAAATAAAAGACTAGTCACAAAAAATATATATTGTAAATCGAGTCTGAACCCGTATTTTAACGTCTGCACTCCAAAAATCCTCTCCACTGAACGTCACTATTGTCCCAGGATTGTACGTGAAGCAATTGCAATTAAGAAATATAAAAAATAATCGGGATTTATATACTGTCGTCGACGTGGAATCCAGTGATAAACTTTAAACGTTGCGATTCATCCTCGAATACGTCCGCGGATATTATTAGTGTAGTGTGTCGCAGCCTTTTCGTGTGAGAAGATCAAATGTGGGTAGTGGATAAAACTGGTCGTAGCTCCCATCTTGTATTACCCGCCTCTTCAATCAACTCGTGATCACGGCACGGAACCGTGCCGAAATTTCGAGTAGAAATAGAAGGTGAACAAAAATCTTTATTCTACGCTTTCAGACCCGATTTACAATATAAAATATGTAGAAAACGCGAAAGTTTAAAAATTATAGTCCCAATAGTCTTAACAAATAATATCTGGATATAGGCCTCTCCAACGGGGCGCACTGGGAAGTGCAATACGGATCGCCCTCGGTCCAGACGACTATTCGTCGGTGGTAACTGGATGAAAGATCGTGATAAAAGATTTTTATATTTATTTTAAATTTATTTATTATTATTTATTTATTATTATTTATATATTATATTTATTTATATTTATTTATTTATTTTTATTTTTAATATTTTTTTAACATTTCAAAAAGACAAGTCGTACTGTAACAATACTCTTTTGAGTATCTTCCGTTATCGAACTTCTTGCTGGCCTGTGAACCCTAACTGACTGTTAATACAAACCTATATTCAACTCAATTTGCTCCAAACGTCAAATACTTGCGCTTTAACTCATTCTGCTATTTATTCATTTGATCCGGAAGAACGTGCTTGAAAATTATTTCAAAATTCAATAGTCGCCATCACTGAACTAGGCTTTCGGAACCAATCAGAACATCCCACGAACAGTGTACCACGAAAAAGCCTTGTCTGCAGAAAATATGCCAAACTCGAACAAGCTATTATCCTTATTGCATATTCACAGATCTTTCTGTCACTAACAAGACGTGTCGTTACGTGAACCGTCACCTTCAGTGACACGTCAGCATCAACGTGAACGTTACGAAACTAATATGAACACCGTTCTCGGGAGAAAGGAAGCAATAAAAAGATAACGCACACGATTTTGACACCTTTTTATGTGACCTTGTAACGTATCTCCTTATTTTTTTCAAAACATGTGAAGGTTTCTAGGGTTATCTAATGTAACATCGCATTCGAAAGTTTCTAAGTGATATAAATATTTTTTTTGTAGGTATGTAGGCGGACGAGCAAGCAGCCCTCGTATGGCAAGTGGCTACCGCCGCCCTTGGGCACCTGCAATACCAAGAGGTTTGCGGGTCATAAGTCCACGCGAACGGGACACGTCACTGACAATACTTAAAGTAGATTCAAACGAAACTTCCAGAACGTTTAATTCTGTTAAATATATTAACCACCAGATTCCATGTCAAGGACGAATTATATTCATCTTCTCCATTGAAAGTTTTATTTTTTGTAAATTAAATACCTTTACACACAATCCTGGAGTAGTAGCGTCAATCAGAGTAGAGGATTTTGAACTATGGAGTGATTGATTCCAATCTCTTCACAGGTACGATATGTTAAAGATAAACGACCGCGTTAAGATCTGTTTTACACGAATATGTAAATAAATACGTCTGAAAAAAAGTTCAAGTTCAAAATTAATTTATTTGTAGAACATAGGCAGTTATGTGGACAGAAACAGTTTGCACATAATCCCATGTCTCACCGTTACGCATACAAATATAAAATAATAATGGATATATAACAAAATTTTTAATGTTTATAAATACAATCAAGTACAATTATTAATTATTATGTGTGATGTCGGCCGGCTATGGAATAACACCACCGCCATCTCCTCCCGTGGGTAAAGGGCGACTAAGAGATAACATAGCAGTTACCACAAGCCCTGAGGATCTACACCACCTCTAAAAGAGGATAATAGCTCGTCAAACTGCTTGGCCAGCGTTTTCAGGCCTTACATCCCTCATGCACGGTGCATGCGGAGGCCTATTTCTGCAGTGGATACCGAAAGGGCTGGTTGCATTTGCAACAATTCCAGATGATATTTTGTTTCGTCCACTGTTAGACACGGACACGCATGCACATTGTTTTGTGCAGGAGAGATGTATGGCCCTATATATGACGCTGGCCAAAGGGGTTTGTGAGTACAGCCCGTTGGAAGTAGTGTAATTCCTCTGCTCTTGTGGTAGCGGCATTGTTATCCTTTAATCGCCTTTTAAGACATCTACATGAAGAGATGGAAGCCGGCCGACACCGTCAATCTTCTTCTCCATTTTAACGTTTTACTGAAACTAATTGCCCTGTTTAATTACGTTGTTTTGTTCACAGAACGAGTACCTCCATGCCGCTGTGACGTCACTAGCGAAGAACCAGGCTGAGCACTACGACAAATACAACTGCCTGTAAGTGGCCATAAAAACGCAATCTCTTTCACGCCGTTAACTGTACCACCCGACAAATTTAACTATACATGCGGCATAATTGGGAACCAGTAACTATTTCGCTTTTGCCCTGTTTTCAAATAAAACATCCTTATTATTTAAAAATGTTTTATGATCATACTATACACGTATTTTAAACAAACTCAGTATCGTAACAGTCTTTGATGGGTAGTAGCGTTTATCAATTATGACGGTATGTATTTCCCCTAATAGTCTTGTTTTTGAGATGACACTTGAAGATTAGTTAAAAATTGCTTTAAAATTCTCAATATGAGTGACTTTCATTAGATAATCTCCACTACTTACATGGCGCCCTTAACAACATCTTGATTTTTAACACTCGGCGTAATACTATTAATACTCAGACAGTCCTAATTCTCTTAACGAACGGTCGAATGGTACACTTTTTTATTTATTTAACAATTTCATAATAAATACAGTTACACTATTAATTAGTATGTAACTACAAAAGGTAGTTATTTTACTTTTGTAACTACCGAGTGGGAAGCCACAACACACATAGTGTACCTCATGGTCCCTGTGTCGTGTGATCGTGTCATCCGGCCAACATCAGAACAGTTAAATCTATATTATAACCTATCTAGTCAATATAATGCGAAAAGTATAAATAAATACATAGTCAGCGTCGAACATATCTACGCAGATTATTATTTAACGATAATGTAGAATAAAACAAAATAAAAACAGATAAATTCACAAACTCGTTAATAATTCATTTAGTTTGCATAAAATATATAATAATTCGTTTTTTTTTTTTTAAATTACTTTAAATCACTTAAAATAATAAGTCACGTATGTAAGTATATAAATTACATATACAGGGGTGCCTTCAGCCACACGCACAGTTAAGTTTGTCGGTGTATACCTTGTCTAATTAATCCTCACTGCTGGTCGGATTATATTCAATTAGCTCACCCTCTTAATTTGGTCGTGCAATGTCTTATGTTATGGGCAAATAAAACACTTTATATGTTTTGGTTTACTATCTCCTTTAAATTTTATGTTGATAATAAGCAATTCTGGACTTGTTTATGTTTTCATAAACGTAAGTTTGTGTATGTAAAAGTAAAAATTTGATACAGCATTGTAAATTCTTATAAATGAAAAAGTGGAACTGCTTTTTTGTTTGTTTTTCTTATTACTTGTATATTTGTAATTAATTAATGACAATTAATAATGCTATTAATATTCTGTGTTTTTTTTTGTCTTGCGGTTTGTTTTGAAATTACTGCCTCTAAAACAGTACATAGGTATATCATTTTCTTTTTTCTTTATTCTTTGTTTTTGTTTCTCCAAAATATGTTGGTGAAAAATAATACACAGGGCCCCCGCTGTCCGCGATTCAGTAAAAGCTCGCGAAACTATTCTATGTTAACGATTATATTTTCATCTCTACCATATATTCTTGTTGCTGTATAATTATTGTTTGTTTGTTTGTGTAACAGCATACGTCACGTGCGTTTGTGTGACGTCACGGATTTATTTGATTTTTCTTGTTTCAATTAAAGACGGCGGTACCAAAACCCCTGCAGATACGGGAGCTCCACTGTCCAGGGTGTAAGAGACATATTTCCGACCGCTGATATCAGGGCCATGATTCAAAGTTTATATATTTTTTACTTTCTATAAATGAAACATTTTCTCGTACCTACTTTGTAATTACCAAATTTGTTTTTAGGAATACCAAGTACTTAAAGTATTGGCCAACTGAGTGTTCGCACGGTTACAAATTTTTTTTGTAAACGAGTTATCACCGTAATTTTAAAACTAACTTTAGTTGCTCTAATGAATAAGTTTATACTATAAAGTTATATTTGCGGTTGGTGTTACCTAACAGTTTATTGAATAAGTTGATAATGAACTGCAAAGTAGTGTTTTTATTGGTTCCAACGTTCGATTGGCCGTTATTTTACTTCAATGTGTCCTGTCCGTTTATGCAATGTGTCCTATAATTTCCCTTGCAGAAGGAGATTGCCAGACGACGTAAGAAGATGCAGGAATTATGCGTACTTGCAAGAAATTTACGATGCGGTACGGGCAACTGACAGTAAGTATAAGATCCTGTCATAAAAACGAATCCTTCTACGAGTATAACGACTAGTTTTATTTTCGTCCAGTGCTTCCAATTTTATACATTTTATTTTTGATACCCAGTTATATTGTAATAAATGGATATGTATTTTTTTTGTTGTATTTCTAAGGTCAATTACTAAAAATTTAACCATTTAAAGTTTACCGGTAATGTTTTTTTTACTCAGGTTGTTCAATAAGTTTTGTCGTGTGTTCATATACTACTTTTTTCAAAGTACAGTCCATGTCAAATAATACATTTCCCCATAAGCTCAAATCACTCATTAATCCAAGCTTCCTATTTTTCATTGGGAGTTAAATCGAGTTCATCCTTAAACGCTCCTATCAACTGCTTATCCGTTGAGAAATTGCAGCCGTTTATGCAATTTTCTATATAAGGAAACAGAGCTCGAGATCGAGACTGTAGAGAGGATTTTTATAAAATTTGATTCCGGTCGCCGTCAAATGGGCAGCAGCAACGTCGTGTCAAATGGTAAAAATCCATGTTACAAAAAGCCTAACAATGGATTTTTTTTTGTATAGAAAGAAAATGGCAAACGAGCATACAATACAATCCACCTGGCGGTAAGTGGATACTGTCGCACTTGGCCACCCGCGGTACATGTTAACGCTAGTCCAGAACGACAAACTTTGGGACGCCCCCGGATGCGCTGCCTAACTTTGTTGATGTAGGCATGGATTTGGAGAGAGGGTTGGGGAAATGGTAAGGAATAGGATAAGACGGTACGGGAATGGACTCTGGCTCTCACTCACTACTGAAACACGTTATGTATGTAGGTACACTGCGGAATTTGATAAAGTTGGAAATGCAGTTCATTTCAAGATAGTCTTCTGTGAGAGAATCCGTGATAGTGATGATATTTGCCTTCAAACAATAGTTTGTCAAAACCCAAGCCATTCGCAGCTGGTACAAGCGTTACCACTTAAACTAATCGCTTGTCATTAAGCACAGTGTAGTTACATCAACAACGGTCAGATAGAACTATATTAATTTTCTCACTTAATTAGACGAGTAAAATTCGTTTATTATACTTTATTTAATATGCAAGGCAATGCAATTGGCGCTTTTAATATCAACTGCTGGACATGCACTTTATGCACATTGTCTCGTGCATGAGGTATATAAGGCCTTAAAACACCACGCTCGCCAAGCAGGTTCCTTGGGGCTTTATTTATTATATTTACCGAATTTAATAATATATTAGATCGTTGCCGTTTTTTCACACCAGCTACTTTGAATTTGGAGTGTCTTCTATTTTCCGAATTTAAATATATTTGAATTAAAGCCAGGTTGTTGTTTTTCCAAATGTGCTATTCATTTGTTTTCCTGTTGATTACTATTTCTCAAATACTTTCGTTTGTGCAATCATGGAAAACATGGAAATTCGCTGTATAGACCACTTGGGAAAAATGATGACCTAAGAAATTTACTTCATGGAATGTGGAGGACATTATCCTACAGGTTGTGGACCAAATACCACTAAAGAATGCATCGTACGGTCTGGTTCAATCGTTGCCATTCTGAAAAAGTTGACCTCAAGAACGAGCCCCCAGAACGACCGGAGATTAAATAATGATTATGACGAACTGAAGGCATAGTTGAAGCTAACCCGTCTCAAAATATCGCTGATCTAGCAGCAGCTTTCAATGTTAGTGAGAGAACTGTATTGAGTCATTTGCCTAAACTCGGTAAAATAAACAAGATTGAAAAGAACGCCAGTTGCAAACACGCGTTGACACTTGCATTTCTTTGCTGAATCGACATCAAAATGAAGGAATTCTGAATTGAGCTGAATAGTGGATCTTGTGCGACAATCGTATATTATTTTCTTCGTCACAGTGGTTGGACCCAGGGGTTGCAGCTAAACAATGTCTGAACCGCAAGATAAGTCAGAAAAAGCCCACAGTGACAGTTTGGTGGTCCTGTGCTGGTATTATAGCTTCTTGTGATCTTGCAGAACAGTTAACGCAGATGATAACTGTAAAGTACTGCAATAATGATGGAGAAACTGTGCTTGATCGCGAGCTTCTCTATTATGGTTATTGATTCCCACCCACAAAATTTCCATCAGCTTCCCACAAAATGATAAAACTGCCTAGATAATATGGGTCAATATTTCAACTACATAGGTTAGGGCCTAATACTAATAGTGGCCCGCAATTTCTGCAAGAATACTAATCAGTGAAGAAGCCTGCGTAAGAATGTATGAGTGTACAAAAACTTTGCCCTTGGTGGTAATGGAAGCGATCGGTGTAGTATGACTACAGATGAATGTGTTTGTACCATGTACATGTGTACTGACATTCAGTTGGAATAATTGAAGTATGTCACTTTATCGAAAAGTGACGTTACGTCTTTACCATTCTAAGGTCTATTTGATTTAGGCTGAATCATAATAAAATCACACCACGTTAGTTTACTTGAACGAACCTCTAAATAATTCAAAAGCAAACCCCAAATATTTCAAGAATAAGAAAGTGAAATCGCTCGTGAAATGTTGATGGATCTTAAAAATATAGAAAGGGAGAACCGACTGGAGAAATACAGGTTTATTGGCGATAAATATTTATTTCGGATCGTTGCTCTTTCTGTACGTCTGGAGCTTTTCACTGTCTACCCACACTTTGGTTCGAGTTACGTGTAAAAAACAACCCTTTCTTTAAATAAATAAGATAAATTGTAATTCAAAAGGGAATAAAAAAGATACGAGAATATAAAATGGGAAATGATGAAATGAGCAGCAGATACTGAATGTTAGGTTTACAGCCGGTACCCACTAAATTGTGATAACCCCCTTATCAGCGGCTGGCTCAGAGTCTAGCTGTTCTCACTCGGTCGTGACGACATTTATATCGTTAGCCGGCAGTCGGTCGGGGAAGAGAGACAGGGTTCGTGGGTGTCTAGATGTGGTTGGTATGACAAGGACAGTGTCGACGACGACAGTTTTATACACGACACTTTACAGCAGGTATAGGCAACCTTTGACATGTTGAGGGCCAAACTTTAGCGTGCAAATACGTTCGCGGGCCGCGTTTAAAAGTACTTAGTGCATTTTAAAGTAGTGATAATATTTTTTGCGATAGATATAAGACATGAAATAATACGACAATGTTATTATAGTACAATTTATTAAAATAACAAAATGAACTTTAAAAAGTGGTACATTATAATTAAATCGTTAAATTTGCAATTGTTACAAACTACGAAAGTTAAATACACCGAAATCAATGAGACACTTGAGCTTGAATTTGAGAAACTAATCCATCGATATTTGGATTAATTCCACTGATACAAAGACGTAAAGAATTTTCCAAATTATCGTCAGTCAGTCTTGTACGATGTGTTGATTTATTAACTTTCATCAACGAAAAGAACTGTTCGCATTTATAAGTACTGCCAAACGCACAAATCAATCTTCTTGCGAATTTTCTAAGCTGCGGAAAATTGTCTTTTTCTAGGTATTTTTTGTAGAAATCGCACAACTCTACGTCTTCAAATTTGGATTTTAGGAGTGAGTTTTCTTGAATCTCGATCAACTCCATTTGTAAGTGTATTGGAGCATTTTGTACATTATATTTTGTAGGAGTAGCAAATAAACTGAAACAGTCTTCCATGTTTTTGAAGTCGCTAAATCTGTTCGAAAATTGTTCCGACAGTAACTTGAGTTCTTCAGCATATTGAGCATAAGCAATATTTTCATACGCAGAGAGCGTGTTGAAATGGTAACTGTTACCAGACAGCATCTGTGACTCCCACAAGCGTAGTTTGATCTGAAACGCTTTCAAATGGCTGTACAAATCATTTACTAACTGTCCTTGTTTTTGAAGTTTCAAATTTAAATCATTCAAATAGCCTGTAAGATCGACCAGAAATGCTAAGTCACATATCCATTTTGGGTCACTTAATTCAGATAGTGGTTTATCTTTTATTTTCATAAAGTCTGCTATCTCATTTCTAAGCTCGTAAAACCGTTTCAACATTTTTCTTTTGCTCAGCCATCTGACTTCACAATAATATGTTACGTCGTTATATTCAGCTGATATTTCATCCAAAGACGCCTTGAACTGACGATGGTTAAGCCCTCGGGATCGAATAAAGTTGATGGTTTTTACTACCACATTCATAACATTCTGGAGTCGAATGGACTTAGAACACAAGTTCTGTTGGTGGATAATGCAATGAAGGACTATGAAATCATATTTTTGCACATTTAATTCTGTTGCTTTTTCATTCAAAATTCCGATGAAACCTTTACGTAAGCCGACCATAGAAGGTGCACCATCAGTTCATACTCCAATTAATTTTGACCATGGCAAGCCAAAACTTGTGAATACCTTTTGAACTTCAATAAAAATATCTTCTCCTGTAGTGGTTCCTTTTAGCGGCTGTAAAGTAAGCAATTCCTCAGTAACAGTGAACTCCTTATCAACACCTCGAATAAATATAGCCAGTTGAGCTGTGTCAGACAAATCGGTGCTCTCGTCTAATGCTATGGAAAATGATTCAAAACCAGCCATACGGTCAGTCAATGTTGTTTTTATATCATTAGCCATCATTTCTATACGTCGAACAACAGTTCGTCTTGACAAACTAATTTTTTCAAATTCATTTTTCTTTTCAGGACACAAAATACCGCAAACTTCTAACATACACTCCTTGATAAATTCTCCTTCGGCAAATGGTTTTAATGCCTTTGCCAATTTTGAGCTAACTATAAAACTAGCTTTCACAACATTATCAAGTTGTGTTCTTTGTTTATGAAACATTTGTTGCTGTTTTTCCAAATTTGCGGTAAGCTTCTGGATTTTGTCTGTTCTTAATTGTCCTGTCAGTGAGTGCAGCGTAGCATGCTTAGTTGAGTAATGCCTCTTTATATTGAATTCTTTCATTACTGAAATGGATTCATTACACAGCAAACAAATAGGCTTACCATTGTGCAAGATAAAAAATAATTCTTCAGTCCATTTTTCTTGAAACTGGCGACCCTCTGTATCTACTTTTCGTTTCTTTCCACCAGACATCATTTTTGTTTACTTTTCGTTCAATAAACTTAATAACAAACTATAGTTAGTAACCACTCAAGATGCACACAAAGTCACAAAGCAAGTTGACGGCTCGAGCAGTTCGCTAGGATATCGCTTGTCCAAGTTATCACCTCGGTAGCTCAAATAGAACTGAACTAACGTTCGGGCCATCCACCCGCTTATATAGGCAAAATGAAGGAATAATCTGGAATAAACTAGTTTAGAATAATTGAGAAGCAATAAATCTATTGATGTGTCGCCCGTGAGGCGGCAAACCTCAAAGAATTTGATCGAGCAAGCCGAGTGGCGGCGATTATCAAAGAGTGAGGAGGCAAGCATCAAAGGATTTGATGTTTGCCGCCTCACTGTCACTCCCGTGAGTATAAGTACCTAATGTAATATTTTTTTAATTGGGTTTTTTCAAAATGTCTCGCGGGCCGGATCATATCTTACAGCGGGCCGGATCCGGCCCGCGGGCTGGTTGTTGCCCATATATGCTTTACAGGGACAGATGTGAACAGAACAATAAGAAACCATATGCCAATAACATACGACACGACGGAAAATCTTGACCAATCGCACGGTAAAAGCGTCGTCGACGATAGTTTTATCGTGTACGACAATATGTGAACAGTTCCATTTAAATTTACAAGACAGGACACGTTTACCGGGACGACAATGTGTCGTCACGACCAAGTGGGTACATTGTTGATAACATTCTTAGTAAGTTATAATTATTTGTGTCAGTTACTCAAAAATTGTTTGTTTCGTTGATCATGGATTTGACGCTAATTTAACATATTTTGCTGCTTGTTATGAATACAAACCATATAAAATGTTATAAAATTACTAGTGTTCGGGAACGGGTTGGCAAGTCCATTCTTTTAGCAGCTTTGTTATCAATTAGTCGCCTTTTACGACATCTATCTTTTACGGAAGATAGGATGATTCTATTCCGAACCAACCGACAGCATACGGCCAAATGTGAATATATATATATATTGTGAAATGAAATAATGTACATTTACAGTTTATACTCATATGAGTATATATATATATAAAGTATGTATAAAATATATACCTTAGTTCAAAGTCTTACATCTTGCAGTCCTTAGAAATGTATAATTAAGTTACAAGTCACAGTTAATATTATACAAAATTATATCGTGTAAATTTATGTTATTTTGGTACCCAATCACGAAGCATTTACGAAGCTTGAGCTTCAGCATTTACTTCATTAAATTTTCCCAAAATTTTTACCCTTTGTTCATTATTCCAGGTAGAAACGCTTGACATTAATAAAGTTCATTGTAACACAATGGTACTTTCCTTAACTCCCTATCACGGCTTTCAATGCTTTCACAATAAAGAAAAGTTGGTTTAGATTAGAAACGGTTCTCTTCCTTGCCACCCCTTTGCGACGATAAACGTTCTATTCACCTCTAAAATTTGATCCGTGAATTTCCCGTACGCTAATCCGATTTGGGACGAAACGAAACAAAAGCCATTGGACTGTTCGCTAACTGTTGCAAATTGGCCATTCGTGAAAATTTTCTCGAACCCCACCACGGTTTGCTCGGGCCACGATAGTTTTGTTACCGTGTTTTTGTCTCTCTTTTATTATCTTCTTTGTTAAGAGTGAAAATGGGTATTATTTCATGGGATTTTATTTAAATGTGACATCTTTTTTATGTTGAAATTTTAAATACAGTTTATAATACTTTTAAAACAGGTAAATACCATAAAATCTGCTTTCACTGTTAGATAAAGGGTTTTCCAATTCATCAGAATGTCCATCGTGGCGTTCGCTGTGTGACATGTAGCGCCATCCTGCTAGAACCACATTGGTTCTAGCAGGGTTATCATTGATTGGTTTTATTGGTTATCATTGATCTGTACCGCTCGACGTTGACGGTGATGGCCTCACCAACGTCGTTTTCGAAAAAGTACGGACCAATGACGCCGCCGGCCAAAAATTCGTACCAAAACAGTAACTTTTTGTGGATGCATTGCCACCTGGTAAACCTCGTGTGGGTTGGCGTCGTCCCATATACGGCAATTTTGTTTGTTTACATAGCCATTCATCCAAAAATGCGCCTCGTCGCTAAAGATGATTTTTGGGCGAAAATTGGGGTTCTATTCCAAACGCTCCGAAGCCCAGTCAGCAAACAAACGGCGTTGTATATGGTCATTAGCTTTGAGCTCCTGGGTCAGTTGGGTCTTGTACGAGTGCAGGCTTAAGTCCCGACGCAAAATTCGTCAAGTTGAAGTCTGCGAAAGGCTGGGTTCTTATGCACGGCGAGGAATTGACTGCTTAGGGTTCTTCTGCACACTTTCACGGACAGCGGCAATGTTCTCGGCCGATCTGGCGTTCCTTGGACTTACGGGTGTTGGCTGATTGTTTACCAAACCGATCGTCTCGAATTTGGCCACCATACGTTGGAGAGTCGACTTTGAAGGGCCACCGCGTTTGCCGTAAAATGGGCGCAACGCGCGCAACGTTTGCACTAACGAACACTCATTTTGATAATCGAGTTTCATCATTTGGACGCGCTGCTCAATAGTGTAACTTGCCATGGTGATTTGCCATCAGTAACTGAATAATAAACAACAGATTTGATAGACGCCGCCAAAACAAAATGGCCGCCACAGTCTGTCAACATCGACCCGTCCCTATTTGAAAACCCTTTACTTCACTGTTCCTCTCGCAAAGCTCACACGATCTTTGGCTCTTCTTATCCAGCGAACTTCTTTAAGTCGTCGTTCCAACTGAACGGATCGCGGCCGATACTGCGCTTCCCTGTACACGGTCTCCATTCCAGAAAAGGTTGTCGGTTCTGCGGCTAATAATCATATTAGCCGCAGAACCGTTTAATGGGCAGATCATGCCCATTAAAATTTCAGCATGCTGATGCTGTAAGTCTTTGATTTGTTCTTTAGCGAATCACTTCGTCCCAGATCTTATCCGTTATACGGGCACACATATTAATGTGTACGTATAAATATTGATATAGTTCATATATGTATTATAATGACTATGACGCAGTTTCTTACAGTTGATATATATTTTTTTTAGTCAGTTTCGGAAAACTTTCGGTTAGCTACTTTTCTAGCTTCATTCACAAATATTGTCCATTCTTTGCTACCATCTTCCGTCAACAATACAACTGTTGACGGAAGGCTACCATGTATATCAATGTGTTGTATAAAACTACTGGGGGAATGTTTATACTAATGTCGCAAAAATGAAACCAAATTTCTTTAAGAACTTTTCGTGTATATGACTAATCCGTAGGAATACCGTATCGTGTAGGATCTATAGATTGACTAGAATTTTACTTTATACTATTCAGATTATTATTCCGAATTTCATTTTTATTATATTATCCTTTTTTTAACTCCAAACATCATTTGTGTAATCTTACATCGTTTAATATCTCACAATTATCCATTATTTAAAATCTCAATAATATGATTATTAAATTTGAAAATAACGTTGATAATTTTGTTTCAGGTCTATGTACTAAGGATTTTATGGCGAAATTAGGGGAACATTTAATTTTAACTGCGTTTTCTCACAACTGTCGACTAGAGAGAGCGTTTAAATGTTTAGGTACAAATTTGACTGAATTTTTGACAACACTCGACAGTGTCCATGATGTTTTACACGATCAGGTGAGAATATGGTTATTTCTTTAAATTATTATTATAGTTATTACTTAAAATATATTCTCATCCTCTACTGATATACTTTTATAAGCTATGATAACAATCAGATATATCATGTGTATGTTTTTGATTAATTAATACATATATAAAAATAGAGATTTAGGATTTTTAATGGTTTAAAAAGTTGTTCCACTGCTGGACCACGACCAGATAAAAGACCACGACTCTCTATCTAATATCCACTAGCCACTCAGTTTTTATAGTCCGCTTCTGTGTCGAGATACAGATACAATATTAATTTGTTATTGTTATTCAGTCACAGTAACAAATTACAATAAGTATTTAAAGAGTCGAAATTCAGTTATTCTTTTTGTCATTCTTAACATTTCAGTTACCTACAATAATAAGAAAACATTTCTTAAATACAACCGATACAAAATACAATTTAAATACATATCAACTACATGACATTGATAACACTAATAAACATTGAATCGTTAGATTAAATATATTTCTTATGAAATACAATCACTCAAAAAGTAATAATGAAAATTTTCTCCTAGGACGATATCCAGAAGGACGGATCACCAGAATACGAAGCAGCATTCGTATGTACAACGTCACAAGAAGGAAAGATTGAATTACACCTCACGACTGAATGTGAACCGGTCGCGTTCCTATTAGTTGGGAGCTTCACGGCCATCGCACGTCGCCTATACGACACAAAGACAGATATAAGACTGAAGAGCTATACTAACGACCCTAGGAGATTTAAGTAAGTAGATTTAGAAGATAAAGCTGTAACAGATATTGAATTTCATTGGCAAGATCAAATTGTTGAGCTAGATAAAAGTGTATGTCAAAAAACCCAAATGACAGTCGCTGCTCTTAATACCTACCAAAAGAGACTGCTCCGGTTTTATTTTTATTTTATTTTAGTTTTAGTTCAGTTTTAAAAATATATAATAAAAAATATAAATCTATAGTAACTTAAGAAAGCCAGAATAAAGTTATGAAAGTATTTATATTGAACTAAACATTTTATTCAAGTTGAATATAAAAAATATTCAAATAATTTAGGACATACGGACTATTTTCTAGGTATGAAATGGGTATGACATGACATAGACGATTTATTTTCTAGGTATGAAATTCACTCAGAACCTTTACATCAGAAGTTAAAAGAAGATAACTATGAGAACACAAATGATGCTGTATCAATAGCGTCTTCGACCAAAGTGACAGACTTGAAGATTGGCGTTGCCAGTTTCTGTAAGGCGTTTCCATGGCATTTTGTTACTGACAGAAGACTGGAACTTGTTCAGTTAGGTATGTTTCATACATGGTAAATTTATTCAATAGATTCAATAGATATAAAAGTAGTTTTTTCCTGATTTTTGCCCCTTTTTATTTTTACTGATTTTCGCAGATGTCTATGGGTGACAGTATCCACATACCACCAGGTGGTCTGTCTGCCATTTTCTTTCTATAATAAATAGTTTCACTGGTTTTGAATAATTAGTAATCAGTTTGTAATTGTAGCGTATTTGAAAGTGATTAGGGTCTAAAGATTAGACTTTGGATATTTTATTTCAATTCTGTAATTGCTAAGTAACAAAGGGTAACACGACACTGGTAGCGTAAATAAACTAAATCAAAGTAGCCTTCGTTTCCCCCCTGACCCAGAAAGCGAAATTGATCGTGTCTGTCTGTATAAATATAGAGCACGTTTTGGAGTTTAAAATAAAATTGTTTGAGGATTGGAGGCTCCGTAGATGATATCTGATTTCATTTGAAATGGCTTATGGTAATAATAATATTCTTATAGGGTGTTTTGGGGACACGTTGAGCGATTGCGTATGAGAATAAACGTATTTGCCGTAATATTAGACAATAAATATATAAAAATATTTGATAAATAAATCAGTGTATGTCATGATGTCATTTCACAGTCACCAGTCCTTTTATCGTCCACTTCTGGGACAAGGGCCTAATCACGCACATTTTTTGTATCCCTCCACCTCTCATGGTCCTTATGATTATAAGGTCCATACGCACATTGCCCTGTGCCTGAGTTGCCGACAGCCTTGAAGTCCAATGCTCCCCTAGCCGTCAACCGGTGGACGCGTCACACGTCGACTTGGTTGACGGAAAGGCGGAGCATCGAGCCTCTATCCCCCATCAGACTCCTTTCTACCGGTTACGGTAACTGAAGTTCATTAAACATCTCAAAATTAAAAAATCACCGGGCAGCTGGGCGCACTCGACTGGCCACGGTACCCCTCTCTCACAGAAAAATGTGCCCTGTCACCTTGAAATGTGCTGCATTTTTTACTTTATCGTATTTCCCCAATGTACGTACGCGTTTCGGTAGTGAGTAAGGAGCCAGAGCCCCTTTCCCATTCCATCCTATCCTGTCCTTCCCTTAATCTACAAATGTAAGCAGACCTCCGGGGGCCTGCAGAAGTTTGCCATTCTGGACTGATGTTGGCATATACAGGGTGTGTCGTAAATAGTGGTCCAACGTTAAGGGGTCGATACACCATATATTCAGCTATCACATACCAGAATTTGAAATTTTTTTTTTCCACGGGTCTGTTTTATTCATTATTATTATTATTTTGAAAAATCGATACCTTGAGTTACTAATTTGGCTGTTATTTCAACAAATAACATTATTTTTTTATTTTGTTTCTTGTTTATTATTGATAATAAGATGTGCTATCACATACAATACTTTTTTTAAATGGAAACTTAAGATATTAAAGAAAAAATGTCTTTATTTCAAAATTCAACTCTAATCTCTAGCAAATCATGTGAATTCGGGGGCGAATGGTGTAAAAAAAATGTACTACATAATTTGTGCCCATTATTTTAAAAACTTGTCCAATAAATGCAGATTCTAAAATGATATTAATAATAACCGATTCCATAATGAAAAAGAAGTTTATGCCATTTCAATTGAGAAGGAGCCGAATTTAAAAAATACACTTTTTCATTTTAATTAACTTACCGGTATTGCAAAATGTTTTGGACCCATTTAGAAGTAAATTTTAAGTTAGCTATTAACAGCTGAGTGGTATTTGAGTCATGCACAAACATATCACAGGTAAACAAACGTGTCTCATGTAAAAAAAAGGGTAGTTGGCCAGATAACACAAGACTCATTGAAACACCTCAGTATAGCGCGCATGAGTAGTGAAAAAAATCACAAGGTTTTTTTTTATTGCTATTCTCTTAAGTATGAACGAGACAGACTATGTCAAGAAGATATTCGTAATAATCTAATCAGTTAAAATGCTTCAGTGTGGTCCCGTACGTCGCATGCGCTTCTAGTCTCTGTGTTTATCCCGCCGTTAATTAAACAAAAGAAGATCTGGATGACTTCGATCTGGATGTCTGTCCCAATAAAGTCAGGCTGCCGATGCCTATGCATTCGCCATGAATAAAATGCATGTCAGCATATTCACGCGGTGTGTACTGAGACATCGCCCTAATCTTCACTGCACTGCACGTTTGTCAAAATCGTTGAGCAAATCAAAGTCCAAATAACGTAGCCGACGTCGTAGGGATCACAAAAACCAACAAGTCCGAACAGAAGCAAATCCGAGTCCAGGAAGTAAAAGAAGCAATTCAATGGCGGAGATAAACACAGAGACTAGAAGCGCATGCGACGTACGGGACCACACTGAAGCATTTTAACTGATTAGATTATTACGAATATCTTCTTGACATAGTCTGTCTCGTTCATACTTAACAGAATAGCAATAAAAAAAACCTTGTGATTTTTTTCACTACTCATGCGCGCTATACTGAGGTGTTTCAATGAGTCTTGTGTTATCTGGCCAAGTACCCTTTTTTTTTACATGAGACAAGTTTGTTTACCTGTGATATGTTTGTGCATGACTCAAATACCACTCAGCTGTTAATAGCTAACTTAAAATTTACTTCTAAATGGGTCCAAAACATTTTGCAATACCGGTAAGTTAATTAAAATGAAAAAGTGTATTTTTTAAATTCGGCTCCTTCTCAATTGAAATGGCAATAACTTCTTTTTCATTATGGAATCGGTTATTATTAATATCATTTTAGAATCTGCATTTATTGGACAAGTTTTTAAAATAATGGGCACAGATTGTGTAGTACATTTTTTTTACACCATTCGCCCCCGAATTCACATGATTTGCTAGAGATTAGAGTTGAATTTTGAAATAAAGACATTTTTTCTTTAATATCTTTAAGTTTCCATTTAAAAAAAGTATTGTATGTGATAGCACATCTTATTATCAATAATAAACAAGAAACAAAATAAAAAAATAATGTTATTTGTTGAAATAACAGCCAAATTAGTAACTCAAGGTATCGATTTTTCAAAATAATAATAATAATGAATAAAACAGAGACCCGTGGGAAAAAAAAAATTCAAATTCTGGTATGTGATAGCTGAATATATGGTGTATCGACCCCTTAACGTTGGACCACTATTTACGACACACCCTGTATATCGCAGATGTCTATGGACGACAGTATCCATTTATCATCAGTTGGCCTGTATGCTCGTCTGCCGCCTTTTTTCTATAAAAAAAACTCAGACTAAGCAGTCCGTGTAGTGTTTTAAGGCTGTACAATACTGTACATCCCTCATGCACAAGATAATGTGCATGGAGAGGAGAGTCTTTGACCAGAATGGACAAAAAAAGGGATGGTTACTGTAAAGTATCAATATCTGGGAAGTTAAAACCGACAATAAGATTCATTTATCAAATAATTTCACAATTCATCTTTACTTCTATTTTAAAGACAGAGCCTGTATTAATATTCCTTTCTTTATCATTTAACTTCATCAATGTGTCAACACGTTAGGTATACAAAGTATTTTCAGCTATGAGTCACAGGATTCAAAGAGCAAAATTTGAATAAGGCCTTTCAGTGGAAGCTTCAAGATAATGTTGGAAAAAATCGGGACAATGCCGTCCCAATTTCCAATCTTCGATATTAAAGAAAGCCTTTGACCTTTGCCAAACAAGGTCGCTTAAAATCGCCTTCCTAAAAATCTTTATGGTCATCCACTTTCCCGTCCACTTTAGATTATTTATTGATTTTTTTATACCACTGTATACACAGTTAAAATTAAAACAGTATGTAATCCAACGATAATCACTATCTTTTTGGACAATCAGTTAGATAGACCAGGATAAAGGTACGTCGATTATCGCTGTTCCGATGAGAATATCTTCTTGATACCCTTGTCTTGCCTTGCCGTATTGGATTTAATTCCTTCGTGACTCAGGCTACAAAACTCTGGAAGCTGAGGAGCTTCAGAGGCGTCAGAGTCTGAAGGGTATGACATTAAAAGGGCCACTTCGAAAATCATTCCAAAAGGATTCCTCGGAATCACTATCTGTCAATGAAAATTAGTTCACCTCTAATTAATTATTCGTTTTCTGTTTAATTTTCTTCACAAATCTCCTTTTAATACGGAAAAAGGATTGTCAATTTTTCCCGTGGACGATTTTCTTTATTTCATTACCGTACCTACAGGTAATTTCTTACAAGGTATGGCGAAAACATCTCTCACAAGTGTAGTTTTTACAGTTGTTCATAGCTTACACGCAGTCGCGTAAATAGCACTTCTGTGTGCGTGAGACATATTTCGAACATTGATGAAATAATATATTGTGCCTTTACGTCATACATTCTACCTTCAATGGCGTTCCTCATCGAATTTACGATTCGTTTTACGGTTGGCAATATTATTTATGACCTCTTAAGAGATTGAGTGGAAACCTATATTGCCTAGCTTAGGTTCATTTTAGGTGGCTATCACGACAACCCCTTTGCCTTTTTACGAGTACAACGATATTGCATCTTTATCTGTTTCGCCATTATCGTGCGCTATCATCTGTTTCTACACGGTTAATTTAAAATTATTTCGATCTACGCAAAATCGTTCGTGTTTTTCTTGTTTCCGTATAAAACTTCTTTCGAAATATTTTCTTTTAACTGTATTTTTATTTTTGGTTTCACCATGGAACATTATAAATTAAATATCTTAAATATTTTTTATAAAATATTTTTTTCCTAATTCCTTCGAATTATTGACGTCTTGGTTGTGTCGCACCAACCATGGTCACGAGCTAACTGAAGACTACCCAGTCTAAGTTGTGTAAAATAAATAAAGTAAAAATTCGCGTTACGACCCGTTTAAATAGATAATCATGTGTGAAAGACGCGAAAATCTCAAATGTTAAATGACTTCTAGTCAAGAATATTAAATTTCCAAAAATAGAATTTGCTCATAAATTTCAGGGTTCCGGCACTTACTAACGATCTAGAATTGGTCGTGAAATATACTGTAACGCCTGTTTATGCCGACAAACTTAATTGTGCGTGCGGCAAAATTTCGAACTAACCGCTATTATTCAAATGAATACACATTCTATTAAGTAGTACTCATGTTAATTAGGAGTTTTTTTTTAATGATCAGTTCAATTATTTTAATATAAATATAAATTTGAGAAAAAACATTGCACTGAACGATGGGGAAATTTTGATTCTACATTCTGATCAATTCTATAAAATATTCGAACTGCCGAAAAAATAAAAATTCGATATTGAATCGATCTATATGAAAATGTTTTACTGGAGTTTTCAAATTCGTGTTTACCAAAAGAACAATTCATTCAGCTGGATGATTTGGCACAAGAGACACAATTAGAAGGTTGTACTTGTATCAGCCAATAACGTCCCACTGCACGGCACAGGCCTTCCCTATTAAATCACTCAGGGTTTCGGGCCGTAATCCAACACGCGGGCCGTTTTTAAATTGCTGGCGCATGGTTGTTTTCTCACGATGTTTTCCTTCACCTAGTGACAATTAAAAAAAAAATTAGAACTTTAATTTAATATTTATTTATTAGCTTCATGAACTGTATTAAAGAAAATTATATACGGCGCACATTAATAAAATAAAAATCGCATTGTTGGTTAAATGAGAAATTATTTGATTTTTTGCCCGCAACAAAAACGTTTTCAGCGCCATAAGATACTTACACAGATAATTTTGTTGGGCAGTAGGTGATTATAGAGGGATGGTCGGATGGTTTTTTGCCGTCAAACTCTCATTTTATTTACCGTTAAAGGGCCTTACAGTGATGATATAGCGATTCTTGATAATGAGGGTTGCTCGCTTGCCAAAAGACTTTTTAGATTATTTTGTTTATACTCTGGCTTTGACAGTTTTTATTTTTAACCTGAAATCAAATCCGTGCCTTTGTTATAAGTACGAGTATATACTGAGTATATATACGGAATTATATCACCACTACTGGGCTATTAATCATTGTCTAAACATTGATGCAAAACTCAGATATTGCTACATACGAACAAAACATTCGCGACCTTTATACGCCAACTAGCCATTTACTATCAATTAAAATTGGAACAAAACGATAATCTCTATCTTTTTGGAACTGTTCAAAAATGTAGATATTACATAAACTTCGATAAGGGTTGTCAAGTGTCAGATTCTTTATATTCTTTTCTTTATATCATTAACCGCACATGTAACTTCTTACAATGTATGTAGTTCTTACACATGCCCTGCCTCTTTATCCATAAAAAATCATACCGCCTAACTATTTAACATTGATGCTCTTTTTAAAGTTGGTTATACAAAATTATCTTTTTAAAATATAAATATTATGCAAATGTAACTAATATAAGTATCAATTGATAATACTTCCAAGAGACAATTGGGGAGGGGTTAAAATTAGAAACGTTGATATTGATTTGGCTTCAGGTTTAAATTTTCAAGTGAAACATGAATCCCTACTAGACTGTGTTTAAATTGACAGAAATAGAACCGAGTACAATTATTCTTCCCGTACAGATAAACGTCACTCCAAGTAATATAATTGATAGATTATCCAACCAGGCAAGTCAAACTTCAACAAAGAGGCGAACAGACGCATTCTGCTCCATTGGGCAGCATTTAGGAAAATGCGTCAACTTTAAGTCGAAAGTTTTATTAAATCAGTGCGTTCTTGCAGTTGTGACTCTAATGGTTAGTCCGATACATACGAGTAGAAATAAAGTCGCTCAGTGAGCTATAGAGAGATGTTCGAAGATTCCTTACGGGATAAAATGAAAGTCAGTGAGCTATAGAGAGATGTTCGAAGATTCCTTACGGGATAAAATGAAAGAAATCGTTAAAGAACTAAAGACTCCGAAAAAGCTCAAAGAATTAGCCAGCTGAAGTGACAATGGGCAGGTTATATCTGCTTCAGGGCTGACAATAGATGGCCTAGATAAGTTCTCTAATCGAGACTACGTGCAAGGAAGCGCAAGTCAGGTGGAACGACATGAAAAAGTTTGCTAGTGGCGACTGGATGAGAAGAGCGGAAGGTCTTGGTCGAAAAATTGTTTAAAAACCACCTAAAATTCACGTACCGAGAAGCGCAATGTAGAACGCGTTTCGGCCAAGTGAACTGAGGCCATCACGAAGTTCGCCAGTGATGGTCGGATGAGAACAGCCGAAAATCGTGCGTGGTGGAGGATATTATTGGCACAGATTAGTAGTAGAGAGGCAGAAGCTGATGGTTGGTATGGCATAATTATTAATAAAAGTGACTATTCATACAAATTAATAATTAGACATCTTTTGTCTTCCTTTCAATTGTTTAAGTTAACTTGACGGCAGATTTCATACATATTCCAAGAGTAGCAATTGGCAAAATTAAGGGTTCAATTATATCAACTAATTACTCATCATTAACTCCCGAGTGCTTCATAAAATTGCCTTTTGTGTGGAGGTACTTTTGTTTTCCGAACCTTCATTAATACTTTTTTCACCCCACGTCGATGCCTTTTTATTAATGAACTCGCCTAATGGTGCGGCGGTTATAGGTAGACGATTTTTTGCTTCCCTAAAAATGGTGAATGAAAAGTCTGAAGAAATAATGGATAATTAATAATCATAGGTACGCTTCTGTTATTGAAAGGTTTCTTTATACAATCTATTTTTATTTATCAGTTGTCGATAAGAATAGTTTTTTGAATATCTTGTATGAAGAGCTTTTTTTAGCCTTTCTGTATTTTTATTAAGTTTTCAACTTTTCAATGCTTTGTGTCCGAAGGGTTCAAAGGAATTTCTAATGCACTCCATTTTATTTCATAGGTCCCTAGTTTATAAGCAATACATAACAGAAATTTGGAACCTTCAGGTTAGATGTATTATTATAATAGCAAAAATATTATAAATATGACTTATTAATCTTTTGAACGTGTTCTTAAAACGCATCTGTTTGATTATTTTACTTTACTTGACCGTCAAACTCAAAGTCAGTGAAAGACTGAGTTACACCGACAATATCAACGACTTGACTATGTTTTAAGATCTGTAATTGATAAATACCTATATGACAGATGTGTAACAAAGGTGGGAATCTTAAAAGTTATAAAAAATTCATTGCAATAAGTATAAAATTATATTAATATTTTTATAATTATTTATAATGTAATTTAATAAATCTAAAATAAAATTAAGCTGGCCCTATTAAGGTTTGTTAAGTTTTAAAAACCTTTCTAAGTATTATATCTTACCTCGAGTTACGAATAGGAAACATAAGATTAATTTAAAGATCTTATATTATTGTTTAAACTACAAATTTTTCACACAGGTGGCGGTTTCATGCGTCTCTTCGGCACGCACCTAGCAACTCACGGCTCGTACCTCGGCACGTACTTCAGGCTCCTCACACCGAGAGGAGTGCCTCTTGACTTCCGCGAGATCCTCAAACGAGTCAACACGCCTTTCAAGCTATGCCTCAATATCACTGGATCCCCGTCACCCGCTGAGGTAAGTCTAGCGTACATAGACTTGCTATAAGAAACATATTATAATAACAATGAATAAATAATTATTAGTAATAATATTATACTACATATTATAATAACAGAAGTGCTTCGAGCTCAAAAAAGAATGTCTATTATTACCAGGATTTTTGTCCATATTTTAAACATTCAAGTAGTGCTATCGAAACCTAAATGAACTACACTCCAATATTATCGTAAGACTTAGTCGTGTAGCATCTTAGATTCACCCAAAGACTGACCAAAATGTTCTGAAAATTTTAATATCTGTGAATAGCGAATTTTGTTTATAATAAACATTATTTTATGAATATTTTCTTTTTCATATTCCTCTAACAAATATTCAATATCTATTTGCCCACACGCAATTATAATAAAAACTTAACTAAAGTAATCACTTACTCTTAATCGTTAATCTTAATCAGTTATCATTAAGAGTCACCTCTTAACGACGGAAAACTCAAACGCATTCGTATTTTATAGAGTTGACTTTGATAAGAGTGGTTCTCGACTGATTTTACTAACTGGATCTATGTCACTCGCTGATTACACGTACACTTATCACGAAAACAGATCGCTTAAAAATTAAAAATACAAATACATTTACTTGCCGATTGTACAATATAAGTTTACAAATTATATAAAGAAATAACAAGCCCAGAGGTGGTCCCTCTAAAAGAGTGGATTGGCTAACGTGCTTAGCAAGCAGCGTGGCATTTTAAGGTCACACGGTCCTCACCCACAAGACAATATGCATGAAGAAGGCCCGTGTCCAGCAATAGATGTTAAAAGGCTGGTTACCGTTACCGAACTATTTTATGATTTTTTGAAATGTTGTCATAAATCGTTTTGTTTATAGAAAATTGTATTTTATTTCTTTTTGCACGTATGTGCACTATGCCGCACTCGCGTTTTATGGCTGTACCTTCCACAAATTGAGATTGATATAGTGGTTAGTAAACGGGGGTATAAAAAAGTCTCACATCACGTAAAATTATTTGTTGAATCCCGAGATTTCTGGTATACAGAACCGTTCGATAAGTCACATCCCTGTTAATGTTTATGTTTCCTTACAGTACACAAAGCGTGTTTCCTTACAGTACACAAAGCGTGTTTCCTTACAGTACACAAAGCGTGTTTCCTTACAGTACACAAAGCGTGTTTCCTTACAGTACACAAAGCGTGTTTCCTTACAGTACACAAAGCGTGTTTCCTTACAGTATACAAAGCGTGTTTCCTTACAGTACACAAAGCGTCTCAACTATGTACCTACTCGTAATTTCAATAACTGACAATGTTATGGTGTCGGCCGTGTGGTGTCCCGGCGGACTTTAGAATATAACCACCCATCAATATCAAGGTGACGCGAGTTACCACAAGCCCTGAGAAATTTTACCACCTCTAAAAGAGTGAACTGGTCAACCCACTTGGCTAGTGTGCCGTTTTAAAGCTGTACATCTGCACCTCATGCATAGGACAATGGGTGCGTAACTAGCTAGATCTCTCGCGAAGAATCTGTTTAAACATGGCATACGGGGTCCTATTTATTAACAGACTCTACTAACCTAGACTAAACTAAGCTTTACTATACAATACTTTTTAATATATATTGCAATTCTTTTTCATACATAAGAAAAATAAAATATATATCTCAAAGAAACACACCACATCTGTAAATACTTATTGAAGCTATTTGCCATCCAAATACCGCATTAGATAAATATTTGTCAAAGTAAATGAGATCAGTGTACAAAAATAACATAATCTCAGATAATATCTCCCCCCCAAAGCTACCACAGTAAAAAGGATAACCAGTAGGGTTACTTGCATGCAAAAAAATATAATAGAAAGGAAATTAAATGGAAGAATGATAAAAGTCAGGGTTGTGCAACATTCCTCAATGAACGTTTGTCACCAGCGTAAAATATCTGCTTAACTTGGTTCGAAATAGAGTGAAAACATACCTGAAAACAAACTTCTAGTAGTGGAGAAGCACTACAAAAAGAGTTACTTATAGGTTATCAAAATTTCAATTACTCTAATCGATATTGCGGTTCTTACCAAGAGATGGCAGCACAATTAATATAAATTCATTGATTACATTTTTTCGTTAGAAAGAAGGTGACATACAGATCTTCCTGGTAGTGGATACTGTCGTTCATGGACATAGATAATTGTCACACCAGTTCAGAATGACAAACGTTGGCACGCTCCCGGATAAGCTGCATACTTTTGGACATTTAGGAATGGAGAAAGGGTTGGGAAATCTGGGAGGGATAGGATAGGACGGGTTGGGAATGGGCTCTGAGATATCTCACTCACGATAAAAACACTTGCGTACATTGTGGATATAGAACAAAGTGGGAAATACATTTACAGTACATTTTACAATAGTTAAAATGTTTTAAAGTAAACGACTTAATACTCGAAACTTCCAACTTTGCTATCAGTACAAAGAGCCACTTCAGTACAAAAAATCTCATCTGCAGAATGATTTTAGCAGATGATAACCATGACGCATATTTTGTGCAAATGTGACGGTCTTACGAGATGCAGAATGAGTCTTCTAGGCAACCATAATCCGGGCCCAGAAGACAACAGGCTTCTACAATTGCCGGATATCCCGAAGTATATGGACATAATATTCGGGGAGGAAGAGTAGAAGATGAGGTTAGGGGAACACAAAAGATCCCATTGGGTCGAAGTGATAGGGAATCCAAATGGATAACCACTCCGATAAGATTGGACAACTCTACTGTTTGATTTATTTCCTGTGAAACAGCGACGTTTCTTCGCCATTAGGAGCAAGTCTTCATCTTTAGTGTCGAGCTGGTTTATAATCGGCTGCGATTTATGCTGAATAAATTTGTTTTAGCAAAGTAGACGGCTGGTGAAAGCGGTATTATGCGACCAGATTTTTAAACTACAATGAAAATAATAATGATTTTTTTATTATACTAAGATAGGCTTAACCCATACTCTCTACTTGATGGGACAGGATGGGATAGAAAGTAAAAAGCGAGAGAAGTCTCTTTTCTCAATATACTTCCCGTGATTTGACATAATATCTTACTCAATCCAGACACACGTACAGTCAGCGACACGTCGATGTACCAAAAACCATTCAATTCTACTCCCTATTACTAGTGTATTAAGGCACCAATGGGTATACGTTGACCGGTTGCTGACTGTACATTTGTACACGTATATCTCAATCCAGAAATACATCACGAATACATGATACATTTTACGGTAGTTCTCTGTGAGAGAAAAAGAAATTAAACATTACAAAAGCACTTAGCGTCTTAAACAAACTTCTCTCCTTTTTACGCTAAAGTACAGATGTTATATCAATAGGCCTTTGTGCCGTATCGTTCATACCCCTTTCTTTGTTGACTGCGGCCTAAGAGAACTCGAAAACACTCTTCTTCAAGAGACAACCCTTTGTAGTATTTTACAGTGTTTATCCAACAATATCACGTGGACACATAGGCGAATTATTTTCTTAGACAATCCTATTTATGGCGGATGATCAGTAAATAATCTCAAAGACAATGCTATCATGTAAATAATCTCAAAGACAATGCTATCATGTAAATAGAAGTATATGTTGATCCTTAATACCGTACCAAACCATCAGCCCGGATACTACTGCTGGTAGGCCTCTCTCAAGGAGCGCTACCATACGCGGTCTACGGCGCTTCTCATTCAACCTCTACCGGCAACTTTCTTCAATGCGAATGAAAGCACAAAATTGATCCTCAATACCCTCGGTACTTTTTTTTATTTGAGGGAAAAGGAGGGTGCATGCTGCATTCCAACAGCCACTGGACGCACTTGACTAGTCAAGTTACCTTTATATCATAGAAGATAGAACCGTTAAGGGTATATTTTATATTACTGAAGTATAGAGCAGTAATTCACATAAAAACGTCAACGAGATCCCAAGAATCAATTTCCAATCTCCATAATTCTTGTATAAGTAAATCTACTAAAGGCCCATTTACACCCTCGCGACCAAATAGCAAACCTAAAAGAAAACTCGAGTCGGGATGAGCTCGTTACCTCGGATTTGTTAGGGAATGTAAATAGTACGCTCGTCCCGCTGTTTGTGGGGTCCTTAACTATGTTTGACTAAGGAATTGAGCTGGTCACCCAAAAAGGTTTGACGTTGATTTAGGCTTTACTAGATTTGGCTTTATTTTGTTCTAATGCACCTTCTATAAAACTGCGTATAATGAAATTGGAGGATGTTTCCAAAATTACTGGCCGTGCATCACACCATCTCTTTCTGTGGATGTCGTAAAAGGCCACTAAGGTAAAGCCGCTACTTGAGGAAACTGAGGAACTACACCACCTCTAAAAGAATGGACTCGCCAACCCGCTTAATCATCGTGGCGTTTTAACGCCATACATCCTTCATGCACAAGACAATGTGCACCCGGAGAGCCATATCTGCTATCGTCAAATATAGCATAGGCTAATTTATCGGCGGCATCAAATTTATCGCATATTTATTGCAGCAGCAGCGTTACTGCCGCACTGCTGCTCATATGTACAATTCCATACAACATTGAAACGCTCAGGAGCAGCTCGAACCCAGCGCGACAACATTGCCTCATTTTATCGAACGACTAATGAAGGGAGCATTCATTTCACATTATCAGAATTCATAGTGAAATGGTACTACACTAAAAAATTGAAAGTGTAGCGCGACAGCAGCGTTCTAATCGTGCTCATGTTAATTTGCTCATAGCTCATGCTCTGGTGAGAAATATTCTCTGAAACAGGGTAAACAAATTTTGTTTTTATTTTATATTAAATTGCACGCTGAAATCCAACGGCCGTTGGGCATATTCGACTGGCTACTATATTTCCCACTTTAACCTATTTGTCCAAATGTACCTACGTTTTTCCGTAGTGCCAGAGCCCGTTCTCATCCCACCCTCACCATTTGCCCCCTATCTCCAAATCCATTCCTATATCTCTAAATGTAGGCAGCACATCCGGGGGCGTGCCAATGTTTCCCATTTTGGAGTGATGTTGGCATGTATTGTGGATGTCCATGGGCTACAGTATCCTCTTATCATCAGGTGGACTGTATACTCGTCTGCCGGTTTCAGTGCACTCTACGAACTATACAGACTCCAAAACAACCATTTTTAGATTGTTTTTCTGTCTGTCTGTCTAAACGCGCATCACGCAAAATCTACGGGACGGATTTTAATGAAACTTGGTATAGATATAGCTTATGAGCCGGATTAACATTTAGAGTACTTTTTATCCAGATCGAGTTTCCGCGGGAGTCACAAGTTTATACTTTGTTCATGGTGATATACTTTGTACTAGTACTAGGGAAATCGAATTTATAAACACTTGTTTTGCTATATTTGATGCTGTTATTATGAATTAATGAACAAAACAGAGAAAGCAGCACTCTTTTACAAGTAACGCCGGAGCTGCTAGTTACGGAAACCACGGATAAATAGTTAAAAATATTTTAAGGCAAAATTTAAACGACAGTAGTACATTTGGTAAACATGTAACCACGTTGCTATACACAACGCGTAGGTACAAAGAACATTTTAAGACGAAATCCAAATAAAACCGTTGATGTTTATCAACAAAGCCTTGCCCTTAATTAGTGCCTAAATCCGTAAACAACGAAAAACAAAACAAGAAGAACAAAAACATTGAAAAATAAAGTTTTCTATTTTATCTTCAGTCGTTGTTATGGCGTTGTTTAAGTAAATACTTTTAATGCTTTTAAAAGACAACCGAAGCCTTTGTTTGGAGATAATTAAAATGTGCCAGCAGGTGGAGAAATGGCAACATTGAAAGTGTTTTCAATTTGTCTTTGATTAAATACACTTTTTACTAAAATAGACTAAGCGAAAAGAGAATTATGAATAACTACGCTATATGTATGTATGTATATTTTATTATTTATATTTGTATGTATATGTAGATTTGTAGAATTATAGTGCGTACATGTAGGTATCTTTTGTAATCACTGTGTATAGTTAAGGAAATTATATACATATAATGGATATAGGCGTCTCCCCATGGCTAGCCTTAGGAGAGGCCTATATGCAGTAGTGGAAAGACATTGTCCGATGGTATGGTATGGTATATTCGTAATACACCGTTTTCGTTTAATTAAGTTAAACGATTATAAAATTGCTAGGAATGTCACACCCCACGCTAAAGGCGGTTAGGTGAGGCGGAGTCACGTGACGTTTTGAAATGTCAAATGTTTATGACAGTCAACGTTGCGGGCTCTCTTCAGTTTCGCTGCAGCGCTTGGCATAGGCGGAAGCTTCGACGTTACTTCAAAATAGCTTTTTCTAATTAAGTAATTACACTGAGTTTTTTGTTCTGTCATAAATTCTGTAGAATTTTATTAGTAAATGTCAGTTGTAATTATTATTTTTTAAATTAATTAATTCTAATTCTTTCTAACTCCTAATCATCCCGCTTCTAATTCCTAATAATTTATTTACAGGTGTAAAATGAGAGGTCTTATCGCACCTTCCAATGTACCTCTCTGTTTAAACCTAAGGTTAGCTGATAGAGAGTACCTTAAGGCATTAATCTTGGCTTTTATATAAAAATGTGCAATAAAGTTTGTAAAATAAGTAAATTCCTTATTTCCTAAGACATTCTTCTATGACACAGAGCCATACGATTTAGACAAAGTTTAACGTAATTTATAATGCCTTGCCCTGTCAAAGGCCCTGCATACAATTCCTCTAACGGATTTCCTTTGATTGAATCACGATTGTAAAGAATAATAATATATTGCGAATAAAAATAAATGTCTTCATTTTTGGAATGCCAAAACACCGCAGAAGAAAACGACAAATCCAGTGATATAGACATATGACTGAATTTGCGCTTACTTTTATCTTTCCACTAAATTTATATGTACTTTATAAAGTCTCAGAGGAAACGATTTAATATGCTATTCCATTGCCTCATCTAGTCACTTTTATTAGTGGTTGTGGCCTTCGGTTAGTTCGTGAATCGTAACAGTATTTAATGGTGCTCGAGATTATTTCTTTGATTGGTTTTTTTATGTTTTCCCACGCATCATGTAGTACGTAAAAACATTAAAAACATGGCTTTGGAAGTTTTTATAAACAGGTATCACTTTACGACATTTCATAAATCTATGTAATTATATAACAAAATCGTAATAAAGTAATGACTGTAACATTTAATATTTGTTTAGGAAAATAAAGTATGGACGAGTGATTCAGAGCTTAAAACAACTTTTTTGTCTGCATGTCTGACCCTTTGTCTGTCTGAACACACATCACACAAAAACCAACAGAAGACTACCTTGAAGTGTACTGCATTTCCCACTTTATCGTATTTCCCCAATGTACGTACGTGTTTCGGTAGTGAGTGAGACATGCCAGAGCCCATTCCCATCCTATTCTATCCCTCCCCATTTTCCTAACCCTTTCTCCAAATCCATTCCTATATCTCCAAAGGTAGGCAGCGCATCCGGCGGCGTGCCAACATTTGTCATTTTGGACTAATGTTGGCATGTATCGCGGATGTCTATGGGCGACAGTATCCACTTACCATCAGGTGGACTGTATGCTCGTCTGACGCCTTCGTACATAAAAAAAAAAAAAAACACTGGACTGGACCTATTTTAATATAACTTGACTTAGTTATTTAGGGTCTTTAAATAGTTAATACCTTAAAGGTCCCACTCAATCTAATCAATCAGTAGAGGGAATCAGTCTAACCGAACATACTCTAAGATCTACGCGCTCAAAGTCGCGGGCATTGCTAGTTCGTAATAATAATATGTTACTATATTTCAGAAATCTGAGAAGTTTCAAATATTGACATATGAGGAGATTTAATAGGGGGAGAGTGCATGCTGCAATCCAACAGCCACTGGGCGCGCTCGACTGGCCACGTTACCCCTCTCTCACAGAAGGCTATCTAGAAATGTACTGCATTTTCCACTTTATCGTATTTCCCTAATGTACGTACGTGTTTCGGTAGTGAGTGAGATGTGCCAGAGCACATTCCCATCCCATCCTATCCCTCCCCATTTTCCCAACCATTTCTCCAAATCCATTCCTATATTTCCAAAGGTAGGCAATCGCATCCGGGGGCGTTCCAATATATATAATTTTGAACTAATGTTGGCATGTATCGTGGATGTCTATGGGCGACAGTATCGACTTACCATCAGGTGGTCTGTATGCTCGTCTGCCACCTTCGTACATAAAAAAAAAATATTTCTAGTAAATACTCGAATATGGTAGAAATAATATTAGCAATCACGATTACGTCTAATATTAATATACATATTTATTCACAACCGATGCAATACTTGAGTCTATTGAAAGAGTAGACAATTAATAAGTGCAACTTAAGTAAGTAAGTATATATAGTACGTCCACGAGAAATTGGAAACATTCCTTTCGATATAGGTGAGTAACTGGCAAATTGTTTGTTGTATTGCCGACAATAAAATCTTGCCGCCGACCAGCTGCTTCTGCAATTCTAGGAACAACCAACCTTGATCCTTTTTACGTGCCTGCAAGTTACTCTATGTCAGTAATGTTTGTTACACGACACGAGCAAGTTGGATTTTTATTCGCAATTAGTTTTTTTGACTTAAATTTTAGTTTGTGTATGGTATAGTGTAAAAATATTCAGACTGCGGGAAATCGAAACTAACAGTCGACGGAAATGAAAAATCTGGTTGTTTTACAAACATTTAAATGCTGATTCTAATGTGTAGTTAAATTAATTTAAAAAAAGCCTATAAACAAATTTGAAGCATTTAATTTTTTTCCCAATCATCAAGACTGCTAGGTCTCTCTAACTCTACGTACGTTTTAGTACTGTCTATTGTCATACTTTTCTTTGATAATTATTTTTATCTTTTAAATACTGCTAACAAAAGATAGACTCCGACTTTATTTCGAGTGGAATGTTGTCAGGTCCCAGTGGACGTACTATACACCACAGATATAAAACGTAATGCAATACAACAATACAAAATAGTATACAAAAAGGGCCTTATCGCCAAAAGCGATCTCTTTCAGAGAACCTTTGGGTTAGAAAATTAACAAAAAATAAATGTCAGGTAGATGTTGCACTTACATACTTATATTATACATAGACATTTTACATTATACAGCAAGTATGAAAAAACTTTTGTTAATAAATTTGGATGAGAGCGTTCGTAGTAATTGAAAAATAAGTTTCTTGATGCGTTTCGCATGTAAAGTGCAAAATGCTACGCATTTTTCAATAACAGTAAGTGGCAACTCAAGATAGATTATACGTCTTATACAAGAAATAAATGTACGAAGTAATGGAGATTGAAGACATCGTTCGTGTTTCTTAAGAATATTGTTTATCATTTTCTTTAAAGGAAGGCACGAAGAATACGATATAAGGCGTGCTGTCATTTAGAATCGAATGGTAATACTAATAATTCAATACTCAATATTATTAATGGAAAATACGTTGTTAATTTCTGGTCCACTGAACAGAACGCGCTCTGAGTTTTCACAGACCCTTTTCATACCGTAACCGTAAAATCGTACCTGACCCTTTTATCGTACACTGCTGAACTTTTTTTACTGAAAAAAGGCGAGTGATGAGCTCATGGTCCACCTAAGTGGTGGTTATTTATTTATTTGATTTATTGACCAATAAAATACCTATGAGGCAATAGTTGCCTCATAGGTTTGCAAAAACTATGAGACAGATATCAATTCCAACATCGATTTTTTTAATTTCATTAACCATCAATCCATTATTTATTAGGAAAGCCGCGATTAATATAGTATTAAATAATAATCTAGAAGAGAGGGAAATAAAGTAATAAAAAATAATCTAGAGGAGAGAGAAAAGCCTCCCCACAAAAATAAGTAAATAAAGGGCCGGTAACAAATATAGAAACTCATTTTTTAAAAGCAAAACATTTCGTTTGACCTTCCTTTACCTATCAAAAATTTGGGGGCACGCGTCAGGGCGTGTTGTTTTAAATTAACCCCGTTATTACGTTGCGTGTAGCATAGTAAATGGAGGACCCCGTAGTCGATCTGTAAACGAACGTTTAAAATGAGCCTTACGCACGCAGACGCCACTTCTTAAGTGTAATTTGGAAGTGTTTTAAATTGGATTTTTTTTAAAAATCATGAAAATATGTTACAAAATTTTGCTGATACTCTTTACGGTAATTACCTTTCTGTAAACTTGAAGCATTTCGACGAATTGTCATTGTATATGAATCATATTGACATAACAACGGGACATCGTTTTCGTCAATAGTAAAAATCCCGATGGCACGCGCCAGTTGGAAGGAAGATTTCGAAGATTTTAAGGTTCGAAGGTTCGGAGGAAGGAAACTATTTAGCCAATAGTTGTAGAGTTTTACGAGATCTATTCAATACCGGTTGAGGTTACATTTTATTTTTGGATTTTTGGAAATACCATCGTAATTTTGGAACAACTGAATCGATTAGGCTTTTCTATAAATATAACAAACCTTGGATCTATAGACCCAAACTATTTTTGTACCAATTTTTATTTTAGTAGGTTCAGAAATGCACCCTGCAATTTGTCCAGAAGGTTCGTAGAATATATTTATACAGTGCATTTTTTTTAAATTAGAAGTTGAGACTCGCTGTGGGTAGATTACTTTGAAATCTCCCTAGTGAAATATTTATTGCAAACGTGGTGTGACTAGTATTTTATTTATTCAAACGAGTGACGACCTTCGAACACAATTTCGTTCGCGCGGTGCGGTGCGGTCGTCGAATACCGCTGAGTTAGTATACTGTCTACTTTATTTATTAATTGTGTAGCGTGTTTAGTTACGATACCGTTAATACAAAAGTAATCCATTGTTGTTTACCTTTATCGTTGGCACTGAGGAAGTTATTAGTAGTCATTATTTAAGATGCAGAACTATGATAAGAAGTACCGATTATAATGTAAATGAGAATGATTGTCTAAACGTTGGGCTTAATACGATATTTTGGGAGTCTATATAGTACTGTCTACTAAATTAATATTTAAATTCATACTAAAACATAAATACATTTCTAAACTAATACTTGATTTCGTATAAAAACATCGCTTATTGTTTATATACGCAGTATTTCACCAATAAAATTTCTTTTAAACACGTATATTTTTCTTAATTCATTAAATTTAACTTCCAACATTTCTATATTTCATAACCTTTAATACGATTCCCCGCGTGACAATTGAATGAAATGAATATATTGATATCTGATTTGCTGAAATTCGCTCAGTAATATAGGAGCCATGGTAGAACATAGGCAGGCTTTAGAATATTACCACCGTATATCTTTCCGTGGGTGTCGTGAAAGGCGACCAACGATAACAAAGCCGCTACCACAAGACCTGAGGAACTAAAAGAATGGATCCTCGAACTAGCTTGGGCAGAGGGGCCTTTTACGGTCACACATCCCTCATGCACAAGACAAAGTGCCTGAGGAGGCCCTTGTCCAGCAGTGGACAGCAAAAAGGGCTAGGTTATGGTGCTTTCCACCGTACTATAACTAGCCAAAACTATCGGGTAAAAAAATTATATGAAAACAATGACGAAGTGATAAAAGTTGACTATTTCATTTTTCATTATTGTGACAAGGAAATTTTTATTTGGATCTAAGCAACTGGATATAACGACAAAAATAAATTTGATGTTAGAAGGAAAATCGTGAGACATATTTTACATGAAAAGCGGTAGCTTTATTTTGTAAATTTATTTGTGTCGTTCAATAAAAGCTGTTCAGTATTAAATTTTGGACAAATAGATTTGTAATATAGCGTATATTACCTACAGCTTATTTTCTTTAATGATGGATGAAGCTTTTATTGGGATTTTTTTAACAAACATATGTAACAAACGTGAAATAATGCGAAACCTGAAATATATCAACTGTATTAAAACATAGAAAACCGTTCTAGAATAAATCGAAAGTTACAAACCTGTAAAATTTTGTTGTTCTATCAAAAACGTTCGTAGCGCTCATTACTCAACGTATAGGGTAGTGACCGGGCACCGGGTAGTGGCGCGGCGATTGAATAAATGATAATTATAAATAAGTTATGAATAATAAACCCATTGCAAAAACTGATAGATTCTACTCTCGTTCTGAACAACCTACTTTCTACTGTCGTTCTGAAGAACCTATTTTCTACTCTCGATTCTGAACAACCTATTTTCTACTCTCGATACTAAACAACGTATTTTCTACTCTCGATTCTGAACAACGTATTTTCTACTCTCGATTCTGAACAACGTATTTTCTACTCTCGATTCTGAACAACGTATTTTCTACTCTCGATTCTGAACAACGTATTTTCAGCTTCTGTGTTATTTCAGTGACACATTGAATAAGTTAATTATAGCATACTATGTTGAGAGAGCTGTTTAGTGCCGACAAACGGTACTGCACTATGTTTTTGGGTTATAAATAAATTTAAAAAATATAGGTATAAGCCAAATTTAGTACAAGCAACACCCTATTCTGGTGTCAAAAGTGTAATTATGGTGAGAGTAGGTTACTACCCGTTGCACACTCTCTGTTCGGTTGTGTATTCTCTTGCATTACAATTGCTATTCTTAGTGTGTTTTTCAGCGTGCATAAGTAAAGCGACCTCAATCCAAGCAGATTTGTGCTACCAAAATCCGGATTTTCTATTCTAAAATTTACATTTCAATTCAATACTGAGAACGAGTTTACGATGCGAAGTTCCATGGAGACAAACATATTATACATGAGAGGAAAGATTCCTTTTCACTGAAATTGTAATATATGTAGCTCATGTGCGTACATTTAATTTACATTACGCGTAACGTTAACATTCACATTACAAATGAAAATGGAATAAAATATTGCGTTTGACACGTCAAGCATATTAAATGAAGATTGCCCTAAACGGTTGCAATTTTAAAAAACAGTTTGTTGGATTTTTATAAGTCCCAGGACGGGTACGGTTTGGTCTTCTCCGAGTTGTAATTCTATGGCGTGGAGCTTAAATTTCTTTTTTTACTTGGCTGTAGAATTAGAGCTACGAACTAAAGTCACCGACATATCTCGTAGCATCAGCATACTTCGTACAGCATATTTACATATAGCATAAGTTTGCTATTGTTGGTAGGGTGAGAAGAGCTGAAGATTGTTGTGTGGGGGAGAACTTTGGAAAGGATATAGGCTGATGGTATGGTATTGAGCTACTCTTATGCTAGTTTTAAAAAGTGTATATTAATGAGCAGTCAACTTAATGTGAAGATTAAAAACTCTCTTTTCCATCTAACTTAATCTAAAACTGATAATTCGACTGTATAATTCGACTATTTCCTCAACAGGGTCTTGAGATCAAAGGTCAAATGGTGTTCTGTCCTGAATCCGACTCACTTCTCTTCGTGGGATCTCCATGCTTGTACGGCCTTGAGGGTTTGACTGGACGGGGCCTATTCATATCAGACATTCCACTCCATGATGCCACGAGAGATGTGATCCTGGTTGGCGAACAGGCTAGAGCTCAGGTAAAGAGTTTGTTATACTAAAGATTCTTTGTGAAATCACTTAGACAACGGTGTCTTGAAACAGAGCATTTTAAAGGCACACAAAGATTAAGTTGTGTTATGGTTAAAGAATTTCAAAATTGATTCACTTGATGCGGAGATTATCTTGAACAAACAATGTTTACTTCAATATTTGTATACAAAAGATCAATAAGTATTTACTTGCCTTAATTGTATTTGTCTGATATTAAACGAAAGCATCATGATTTTGTTTAATATCGTTTAATATGCGTTTGTTTGTTTGTTTAATATATTTGACTCAATTCCATGCGTTTGTTTAATAATGTCTGTTACTCACAATTTCCTGCAACAGTGCAGAAACTGTTTATGACATAATCATAATTAAATTGCGGTTTTAATTAATAAATCCTATAAGCAGCTCTAAAGGCCACATTGCATGCAGTAATAAATATAATAATTAATGAATTTTGTGAGGGGGAGAGTGCACGCTGCAATCCAACAGCCGCTGGGCGCGCTCGACTGGCCACGTTACCCCTCTCTCACAGAAGACTACCTTGAAATGTACTGCATTTCCCACTTTATCGTATTTACCCAATGTACGTACGTATTTCGGTAGTGAGTGAGATGTGCCAGAGCCCATTCGCATCCCATCCTATCCCTCCCCATTTTCCTAACCCTTTCTCCAAATCCATTCCTACATCTCCAAAGGTAGGCAGCGCATCCGGGGGCGTGCCAACATTTGTCATTTTGGACTAATGTTGGCATGTATCGCGGATGTCTATGGGCGACTGTATCCACTTACCATCAGGTGGACTGTATGCTCGTCTGCCGCCTTCGTACATAAAAAAAAAAAAAAAAAAAAAACATTCAAATCCAATTTATTAATCACCAGTGGCTAATATACAAAATGGAACCTAAAACAAATAAACGAAATTTCCTGTTAAATTAAATATACAATACTAGCTGTTGCCCGCAGCTTAATTGCCTTTACTTATGATTCTATACAATATTTGACACGATGTATTTTAGCCCCCTGATAGAATTTTGAAAAACTGTAAAAACGTGTTTAATTATTTGTATTGTAGAATATTTATACTAAGTTTCAAGCTAATAGGATCACGTTTCTTATGTTTCTTATCATACAAACTTTGACACCTCGTTTCACCCATTTGGAGGCTGAATTTCGAGAAAATTATTCATAGTGAATGTTTACGTCCTAAAAGGAAGTTACTGACCAAATTTTATGTTTATAGCTTTAGCTGTTTCGGCCCGGCGTTGTTGAGTCAGTCAGTCAGTCAGGATATATAGATAGGCATATAGATTTCCGATACATATGTTATTAACACCTATATACTGAAATATATATATTGAAATGCAATGCAATACATCGCTGAATGGACAAAGATGGCTTATTCCAGATAGTTGGCGGCTCTGGCGACGTATTACAAGTTCTTATTGATAGTCACTTTAGGCCGTGAAATAAACTGCCTTTATGCGTTTTAAACGGTCTTTGTAGAACGTCATTCTACTTATATATGACAATATATAGGCTACTTATATATAGGCTTTTGATTGTTGAACAAAAATATTCCATACAGAAGTCGCTCAAATAGTTGAATTTCATAATACGAAACAAAACAAGACAGTTTAGTGTTTTAAATTGTCTTGCCTTGAAGTTGGATAGATTATTTATCAAACGCTCATAAAATGGAGTCGCTAGTGTTGTCAAACAGATATTTAGATATGTCTGTGGATATTGAACCCCACAATTTTGTCAGCACTTAATAGGAATAGCAACAACTTGTAGCCAGCCGATCTATAACACTTCAGTCCTCTAGAGGCGTTTGATTTAATCTTTTTGAAATCAGTACTTATGAGAAGCCGACTTTGGAAGTGCCGAGATATCGCGATTGAAACACGGCCATTGTCCGAGAGTAAAGTTTTCGAGCTACCTCGTCGAAAGTGTTCAATTATAGTTCAAAAGCCTTGAAATATTTTGTGAGTTTAAAATGAATAAAATATAAAGAATGAAGTTAATAAAGTTTTTAATGATTAAAATATAAGAAATAAGTTAAGATTTATTTCTTTTATTATAAAAATAATGGGTAGAGGTTCTAGCAAGAACTTTGGGTTAACGCCATTTAGCTTATTATTTGATGCTGAAACTGAATTTTATGAATTTGTCTCCTGTCATTCTGGAAAGTCTTGACGATAGGTAGACGTGGGAGATTTCAATGTTAGACCAGGTACATGCTCGATGTCTTCAGTTTTCTGTACTTTACTCAAGGACGATTTTTCTATATATACCCTTTGTACAATCGTTGCTGTTTGTTCATAGTGGCCACTTCGAACTTAGCTGTCTTACATTTGTCTTAGAATTCAATTTCAATTTAATTTCAGTTTAAAGCTATGACATTAAAGCAATCAGTTATTCATTTGTTTTCCTGTCAAACTACTTATTGCTTAGATATCGTTGTGTTTGCGATCATGGAAAAGTTAAAAATTCACGATTTTTTCGTTATTTACGCGTTTATGTCATGGCAGCAACGCAGCACAGACGGCACACAATATCAAAGATGTGTACAGACAAAACACCGCAAACGAAAGCACGGTGGAAATGTCTACCTCAAGAACAAACCGCGGGGACGACCGGAGACTAAAGTCGATAATGACGAATTGAAAGCAATAGTGGAAGCGTAATTATTTCAAACCACGTCTGAGTTAGCAACAGTCTTCGGCTTACGTGATAAAACGATACTGATTCATTTGTATCAAATCGGAAAAGTGAAGGAGCTCGGAAAGTGGATACCGTATGAGCTTAATGAAAGTCAGCTGCAAACACGCGTCAAAAATTGCCTTACTTTGCTGAACCGGCACAAAAATGATGGCATTCTGAATCGTATTTTAATTTGTGATGAGAAGTGAATCCTGTATGATAAGCGTAAATGTTTGTCACAATGATTGAACTCACCCCTGATCCCCATCCCATAGCTATCCCCATAGCTAATCAATAGCCTAAACGTCTCCATGATGACGCTTGCCCACACACTGCACGACAGACTGCTCCCCTATTCAACAAATTCAACTCCTATGAGGCAGTGAAAACGCCATTCATCGATTCCTGTCCCCAGGAATTCTATAGCAAAGACTTCAAAAAACTTCCATGAATTAAAATGGCTAAAGTGCATTGATAATAATGGACAATAATCTGACAATAATAATGAAAAAAATATTTGATTTTTTCCAGATAAAACGGTAATTTCATAAGTACGGACCTAATATCAAAATGGAGTGGGGTGATAACCAAAACCGTATCGCTGTAATTGCATTACACAAAGTAGGCACCGAGCCTTATGCAATGTTTAAAACTCTCCATCCGCTTGCTATTAGTCTAATGTTGTATACCGGGCTATTAGTAGGCATGTCCTGTGTTTGTTACCGAAAAAGGTCTGGCAGTCTATTCACTATTCGTACTAAACAGATGATGAAAGCCGTGAAGGAGAGAATCCGAAGAAATCCCGTCCGGAAGCAAAAGATTTTATCTATAGAGATGAATATAGCACCTAGAATCATGTTACGTATTTTAAAAGATGATTTAGAACTTGCCACTTACACAAGACGTACTGGTCATTCCTTACTTATAATTTTTAGAAAAAGAGGTATTACAAATCAAAACAACTTTTTCGGCGGTAGGCAAAGGCAGCTTACAGACAAATCTTATTTACGAACGAGAAAATGTTCACCTTTCACTGTCAATTGTTTACTCTTTGTGTGACGTTTATCTTTAAAAATGCATGCACTCGAATCTAATTACACTTGAACCTATTCTTGTTATCTTGTTGACCAGTTTACAACAATATAAACATAAATTAGCGTTAGTTAAAAAAAATATTACAACGTTATTTTGATAATCGCGTATTTAACTGTTTAATTCTAAAAATAACAACTTGCAGGGAAAAACAGATAACATTCGCAATATAAAAGATAATTCCTTTTTTCGTAGTTCCTTCACGGTACAAGTGAAACCACTAACATGCAGTAACCTCGTGCTATATTCACAGGACGGATTACGGCGGCGAATGGATAAGCTGAAAAATTCAATAGAGGAGGCCAGCAAAGCTGTGGACAAGGAGAGGGAGAAAAACGTCAGCCTCCTACATTTAATATTCCCGCCACATATTGCGAAGAGGCTGTGGTTAGGTAAGTATCCACAAATACCCGATTATTTTTAGCTTGCACATGAAGCGAAAAGTAGATCGCTTATAAAGTTCCGAAGAATTGAAAATTAATATTTTTTTTTTTAATTTTGGTGGGAGCTCGAGAAGTGAAATGGAGTATTTGTTTGATTAATTGTAAAAATTGTGTATTGTGTACTTTGTGGTTTAATAGTTTTTTTTTAAACTTCGAAGTATTTTTTGTGGGTGATGTTTGCGAGTCAAATAAAAGGATCGGAATGCGATTTTCGAATGTGATTGGAAGGAGTCCTCTTCTGTCCTCAGTAAACCTACTATCGCTTTACTGAGCGACTCCTGACTTACTTCGACGGGCCTGGATATTTACAGAATAGTCGTTGAAATTGTTAAACAAAGAAAACTTGACACGCTGAATGTGCACCGTTGCAATATATTTACAAAAACATTTATTTTTTATTCTAAATCTACAACGCTGTAACATTGTCGAGACAAAAATAATCATTTACTTGATATGCTGATGAATGATTGATAAATACAGCTATAATTTCTACGACTACGTTTAAAATGTTTTAACGTTTAAAGGTTTAAAATAGACAATTCTAAGAAAGAACTTTGCTTAGATTTAGACCGTGCCGGGCAGTTGCAAACTGACCGGAATTATGAAACGCGACTGTGACTGATTCTAAGACCGAGAATAGTCTATTTATCCGGACCTTAGACTTAGGTTTATATAAACTGTGAACTTATTCTGAATATATAAAAATCAGAAAAGATATATGCAATACAAACTACCTTGAAGATTAAATTAAGTATTGAGATTAAGTTCCAAGCTACATATATTAGTACTAAATCTACTGCCATTTCACGATAATTTTAACCATATGGTTCGCCAATTCGCTTTAGATATTATCTTAATTAATGTTGGCGTTCCAAGCTCAGAATTATTTGAGGGCTATAATTCACAATTCATCGCCAATTAATGGTATGGAAAGCTTGTTTAATTAGTAGGTATAAATGCGACATATCTTTGCATTATATATCTATGTAGAGATACGAATGTAATTATTAAGAGTAAGTTTAATTTGTAGTATATTAAATGTACCTTTCAAAGAGATAGTTCAATCTGACAAAATTAGTGATTTTATACAAAATTTGACAGACACTATTTTAACCGTCTGAGACAATTTTTAAAAACGATAAAATATGTGTTTATTTATTTGTATTATATTATAGAAAATTGATTTTTATTAAGTTTCATGTTAATATAGAATCATTTAATATGTTTCCATATAAATTTTGGCTTCCTGTTTAATGAAAGGGGTTAAATTACGGGATAGATCCTTTAGTGGTTAAATTTCGAGGAATTCCTTCTCATTAAGTTTTTACGTCATTTTGCAGACTTTTATCGAACACGTTCTTTCATTATCCACTGCTAGACATGGACCTCTTCATGTGTATCAGGGATGTAAGGTCTTAAAACGCCACGCTGGCTAAGCGGGTTTGTTGAGTCCACTCTTATAGATGTGGTGTAATTCCCCAGGCATTGTGGTAGCCGCGTATCCCTTAGTGGCCTTAGTTACACCCACGGGAAGAGATGGGGTGGTGCTATTCTATAGACGGCCGACACCACACGGCACCACTGCCGACTAGATATTGAGACTTTAGCGAGAAGTTAAAAAATAAAATAACAGTTGGCAGTTTATTTTATCTTAAAAATCAAATTTTAGAACATGCTCTTAAGCACTCCTTTGAAACCACAAAATTTTAATTTATAGAATATTAATCATTGGTTACTGTCTTAAACCTATAGTCTGTATTTTCTTACTGTGCCAAAGAATACATAAATAAATAAATAGCCAAAATCATTATAGCCATACCGACAATAGGATCCTTTTGCTTAGATAACGTCGCAATTGTTACATAATTTTCTAAAAACACTTAAATATAGCATTTAAGTGTTAAATACAGCAGAGTTGGAGACCATTTCCGGCATCACAAAGCACACGCATCAAATAGCAACGTGACATTTGTTTTATTAATATACTAGCTGTGCCGCGCATGCGTCGCATGCCCGGCAATTTTTTTGCACATAATATATAGCCTATGTCCATCTGGAATAATCTACCTTTCAAATGGTGAAATAATTTTTCAAATAGGTCCAGTGGTTCCGGAGATTACCCTCCACATACACACAAACTCACAAAATTCGCACTCTCTCTTTATTATATTAGTATAGATTTTAAGTTAATTCCTTTATTTTTTAAATGTTTGTGATTTTTGTTTTTCTTATTGCCTACAATGTTTTTTCTTTGGGTTATATATATATATATTGTATGTTGTATGTCGGATTAAAGTGTTGTCTATTGTCAAATACCCTGTTGGTTATTCGGCCATACATGTCAGTACTTAATATTGAGTATTGCTTTAACCTTAGGGTTACCATCACGTACCACAAGGAAAATAGTTCTAATACGAGCACCTTCATAACAGAAGGATAAGAAGTGGCGCGTGGTAACGTGATAAGTACATTTATCTCTGTGTAAGAACATTTACACACAGCGGCTGTAATTTTATTAACACATTTACACATTCTTAACGCGCCTCTCATACATCTGTGGGCGCAGTACGGCACCGCAGTCTTAAAAATACATTCAGTTAACGAATATACTTATACGATAGGTCAAACTAAAAGTTGTTAGAACTTGCGTGTTGCGTGTCTGTACATTGAATATATTTACCAAAAACTGATTGAGGGCGATGAAGGAAGAGTATCAGACTACAAAAAGATTTTAAATATTTTGAAAGTTTTTGTCTGTATCTGTCTGTCTCTCTGTTTGTCTGTTCGAACACGCTAATCTCCAAAACTACGGATGGGGTTTCCACAGGTTAAATAGGCTTCGAATAGGCTTTGTTTCGTCGAAATCGGCTGACGGGAAGAAAAGGTGCTGTATACAAAGCTTTATAAATCAAACTAAAATTCCACGCGTACGAAGTCGCGGGCACAGCTAGTAAACAACAAAATATAGGCTTGGCTTCCAAAACGAGAAATATATGCCGGTTGACAAACTAATTGCGACACATCTTTATCTATCTTCTTAAAAAGAGCGCCCAGCGTTCGATAAAATATTGCCCACATTACTTTCCTTATGAACATTGCGAATGGGTGGGTATATTGACTGTTCTGAGCTACTGGGTAAACCTTCGCTCAGGGTCCCAGCGCACTTGTCACGATCCAATATTCTACATTCCGTGTGTGAACGCTATCGGAAAAATAATTTTGTAATCAGAGCTAGCGCTGCATTTACTTTCATATGTGATAACGAACGCATTGACTTACTCTTTTGTAGTATAAATTTCTCTTTATCTTCTCTTTCTTTTTATCCATTTAATCCTTTATATAATAATATAGGTTCTATTTGTGGTAGCTTACGAATAGCTTTTAAGTATGTATTTAAATATCTTTTATTAAAATATGATGTACCATAGCTATAAGCTGCCCAAATAAATAAAAATAAAATAAATAATAGATAATATAGAAATAGACACAGTTTATATCAACTGTATCAAATAGCAATAGAAAATAATCCGCGAAATTAAATTGTCTTGAAAAATTACTGAGCTACGGAGCTTAGAAGTCACAAGTTAGAAAAAGATAACGCTACTGCGTTTATGACGTCACTAACATTCATTACAACCGCACCTAAATTGGTAACGGCAGACGGGCAAGGCATATCCCCATCTCAAATGTTCACAAGCTGTCCCGACAATTCGGGCCACGTGGTATTCAAAAATAAAAATATATCGAGCCACGTTGCCACTGCGTCAAGAACTCTGGCCAGGGGTGAAATAATTCCTGAAATTTACTTACTTTTCTAATTAGATTGAATTTTTGCTATAAATATAGATTCAGTTTATTCACCGGTTATAGAATAAGCCTTAAAGTAAATCAAGTGCCGTCGCCAACCCTATTTTAGCCAGCAGTTTGTATAGTAAATTGTTATTGACGCATATGTCGGGAAAGGGCGTAAATGTCCCTTCTGTTCTTGCTATATTCGGTGACACAGGTGCGATAAACTTTCTGATAATTCCATAAAGTTTATTACTTGACTCGACGAGGGTGCGTGAATAATTAACACGTAAGTTTGTGTGTTGGGGTTAATTAAATTTGGGAACATCTAATTATTTAATGACTCACGTTCTATATAAAATTTTATGTTAGAAAATTTATGACTCTGTTTTCTATAGAGCTGTGATCCGTCTGTATTTTCAAATTTTGGAAATTAATTAATATTTTAAATCTTTGTGTTTTCTTCAACAGAATTTAAAATTTCAATAATTTACAGTACGAGAGCGTTTTCGTCGTGTATTGTTGCTTCCGGATAAGAGGCGCTAGTGTCGCCAAATTTCTTCCGCAGATATTCTTTAAAAATTGACAGTGTTTCAAGTAAAATTTGTAAAGTGAACGCTGAGTTATAAAATGAACTCGGCGCTCGACGCTCGAGCGCCGAGTGCCAAGGTACATTTAAGATTCGAATGTTGAATGTTCATAAACAAAATAGTTCAATTTCTTTTTTTTTATTAATAATTCAAGTTCAAAACCCGAGTCAGAACGGTTCCCGTTAAGATTCTTTAGGTTCTTCCGCTTGAGCGCTTTAACTACGCTAGTTTCAAGTCAAGAAATTCGGGGTAGCCTGGCTCTTTGTCCGAATTTGATGATTTTTACAAATTGCTGTCCTACTTTTTTATAATATGGGGAGTCTGTCGGTTTGAGGTGAACAATTTAGTAAACGGTAACTAATATATAGCGGGGTCGTGTTATGTCACTACTTCGTAGTTTTTAGGTTTGCTCGCTGGAACATTGTTGGATGAATTCTTTTGTGTGTGTTTGTTGCCAACCTGACAGGCGTACTAAGGCACACTCACGTAGACTCGTGTACCATACTATCAGCCTTTACCATATTGCTGGATATGCATTGCTTGGAATAAGTCTGTATTAACCCCTCTCCCAAGGCTCGCCACCATACCTGAGCTTAGACTTTTCTCATCCTACCACCACCGGCTAACGTCTTTAAGTCGTCGGTCCACCTTGACGGAGGGCGTCCCATTTGTGTTACGATTAGATGTATTGAATAAATTAATCACCTAATGAATGAAGCAATCAATCAATGAACGATGAATGAGTGACTGAAAGAATGAATGAATAAATGAACCATTTATTAGCTTAATTATAATTAAATATACACATACGTTAAAAGTACAATTATGCCAAATGGCCACAACTCAGCATATGCTGCAACAGGAGTCGCAGCGTTATTTTTCAGTCATGGCATATAATTTATTTTATTTATTTACGTAATCTACAACCTTTTACATAATTTATTTAACAAATATGTTGCTAGTATTAATAGGCAAATACAGATTACACTGATATTTAAAATCAGTGTAATAAATTATAAATTTTAGCTATATTATAGACACGTCACATTACTCTGTCTGATCAGTACGTTTTGAATACTTTTTTCCTGCAGACATTCGAAAAATAAAATTCTTCGAAAAATAAAATTCTTTGAAAATTTATTGAAATTTAGTATTTTTATTTTTACGTTCTCTCCATTACAGCGATCTATATTGTTCTATATAGCGAACATTCTATATTGTTAGTAGTATCGAAACATCTTTAGAACAGTATATCAAAGTAATTATAGGTATAGAGAAATAATTAAATCAACAGCAAGTTTAAATAAATTAAGTTAAATTTAAGGTGGGTTAGGTTTAGGCTTTTTTGTGACTATAGGTATATAGGAGTCGACTTGCTGATGACATTCTTAGTAAGTTAAAATAATTTATTTCACTTATTCAAATACAGTTCTCCTGTTGATTATGATTAGCTGCCCTGAATGGGCAGTGTTTTTGCTATTAGATTAAATACAAGCCGTAACTATATACAGTAAACTATATTTTGTAGAGCGTCGTCTCTGTTGTAACGGCTTACGACAGAGACGACGCTCTACAAAATCGAAGCTAGCCGATCATAGTCGATGTGTATTACTTTCGGCCGTTTACTGTACTTAAGTATTTATTGTGACTGTCACCATGATAATTGAAAAATGGTATTCTATTCTTAAGGTGAGAAGATAGAAGCCAAGAGCCACGATAACGTCACGATGCTGTTCAGCGACATAGTCGGCTTCACGTCCATCTGCGCCACAGCAACCCCCATGATGGTGATAGCCATGCTCGAAGATCTGTACAGCGTGTTTGATATATTCTGTGAAGAATTGGACGTTTATAAGGTAAAGAGTTTATGTAATCTTTAAAAGATTTTTTGGCCAATTTTATTTATTATTTTACAATAGGGATGGTAAATCGTATACTATCGACAATCTATAACATAAGAGTCGGGTGGGCCGCGATCGACTAAGATAGACAGAAAAGATTAGTTTTATTAATTAAAGGACATTTATTGCATATACATGTTATAGAAATAATCCCTTGGTACTGTAAGCTATCAACACGCGATAAGTATTTTTAAAATCGCATGCCATTATCCGTCTATCATTTATTTTCTATGGTTAAAAAAAATTTGGTGGTAATATTAAAGTATCCAATAGATAGATAAATTATCGCTGTCCAACATCAAAATTGCCCATTACATAAAACCTTTAGTTAGTAGCCTTTAGTAGTTTTACATGTTCCTTTAGTTTTCAACGTACTAAATCCAAATATGCAACTTAAAAGTCACAATTAGATCTTATTTCGCACATCGTATTTAAGATCTTTTGCTGGTGACTAAGTAATCGCTGTATTGTTTGAACATTTATAAAATATTTTCATACTTTTCCATGTCATATGTGTCACTATTTTTTTATTTGTGGTATTTACTGCTTTTTAGGACTTTTTGATAATATCAAAGATATTTTTTCTTTATGAAATTTGAGATTTTTAAAATGCTTATAATTGTATTGATAGTGCAAACATCTGGTAAAGTAGGGTTTGTGAGGGGGAGAGTTCACGCTGCAATCCAACAGCCGCTGAGCGCGCTCGACTACCTTGAAATGCACTGCATTTCCCACTTTATCTTATTTCCCTAATGTACGTACGTGTTTCGGTAGTGAGTGAGATGTACCAGAGCCCATTCCCATCCTATCCCACTCCATTTTCCCAACCCTTTCTCCAAATCCATTCCTATATATCCAAAGATACGCAGGGCATCTAGGGGCGTGCCAACGTTTGCCATTTTGGACTAATATTGGCATGTATCGCGGATGTCTATGGGCTACAGTATCCACTTACCATCAGGTGGACAGGTGGTCTGCCGCCACCATCGTCCATAAAAAAAAGTAACACTAAGTCATCAATGATGCTCAGTAACACCACTTTTAGAGACTGCCTTGGAATTAAAATTGGAAATCAAGATAAATCATGAGTACCAGATTTTATTTGCAACGTATACTTGTTCGGGAAATTTATTAAAATAGCTCATTAAAAAGACGCAGCGAAGGTCTTTTTACTGAGTAACTTTCAGCATTCCATAACATTCGGGATTCCATTTCGGCTTTCGTCATTCTGATGATGTAAAGGGAGATAAAGTAAAAGAAGGAATCATCATGAGTCCCGATTCGCGGGGATTCTGAAAGGCATAAAGTTTAATTGTGTTCTACAGAATTATTTTATTCTATAGAATTTAACCTTCAGAACTGTTGTTCATTGATTTTTGGGTAAAAGAAGATCTATCTGAAAATTATGAAGAGCTTGTAAACAACCTGTTCCAAAAAATATCTCCAGATGAATTGCAATATATCACTCAAAATTCATTTTCTACATTCACATCTCAATTTTCTCCCACAAAGTGCAGCGTGAACAATTTCAGCAAGATATAGCTGCATTGAAAATAGATACTAGCGTCCATGGAATACTTCAATGTTAGCGAACTACTTATGGTTGGAGCTTGTGTAGAGATGCTATTCAAATGAAAGCGAGAAGCAAAAAAGAAAAGGAATTCTTGAAAAATGACAAAATTATTGTTGGAATATTCCTTTGGGATGAAAATATTATGAAAAGTATATAAAAAAAAAACTAAATAAATTAATTTAATTAGGTACATGCTGAGTATTCATTGCTTTTTTTTTCCACAAAAATCTTACTGTTTGATAGCTAGGCTAGTTAAAAAAAAAACTAACTTTTAAATTTATATAAATTTATATTTTTATATATAATAAAAAAATAAAATGGCTAAATAAAAAAATATAATAAAAAAATAAAGTAGTAAAAAAGTACGAATAGCTTAAAAGCTATTCGTAAGCTACTGCTAGTTACTATCGATTAATAGTGAAATATCAAGAGTAAATAAATAAATTTAAATTTATTTACATATAAAAATATTCAAATTATATATGAATATATCAGTGAATGATCGAGTCGATTTCAAAGACATTTTCTCTCAAAAACCTTTGAGTACTGGAAACGAAGTAAGTGCCTCTTTCTTGCTTGAGAGATGGAACGTTTCTGTTTTGTACTCTAGTGGATTTTGTACATCAATGGTTCATCTCTGATAATAAGCTAGTGGCCTTTGTTTAACATTTTGATATTTAAAACGGGGTTATTTCAAAACTTTCCACTACTTCGTTCTATCACTGTCCGGTTTAACTAGGAAGTTAAATCATTCAGCCTTTAAAATTCGTACCTGTAATAAGCAAGTACCAGTGGCGTGCATCTCGCTCATTCCGGTAACATGTATGTAGGTATAAGGTTTATTTTATGGCAGTCTTCTGTGACATTTGTGTGTACTTTCCATGAAGTGATAAAAACTACAACAACGTGATGAAACTATAGTCCATGAGATTGCATTGTACAAAGAAGATAGTAGCAAACTTCTTAAATAAAATACCTACTTAGCACCAATGAAATTGATTAATTTTCTACGTTTTCTTTAAATCACTAATTGATTTCTCATTATTTGAACCCAGGTGGAAACGATAGGCGACGCGTATTGCGTTGCAAGCGGCTTGCATCGTAAAATCGACACACATGCACCGCAGATCGCGTGGATGGCGCTACGAATGGTCGAAACGTGTGCACAGCATCGTACGCACGAAGGGAATCCTATTAAGGTAACTTGGTAACTTATATTAAAATATTAACTTGTATTTAAACGAATAGCAAAAAAATACTGAATGGCAAATCACAATCAACAAAATAAAAAATAATTGAAATAAATAATTTTCTACCGCGGCAATATCTGTCAATGAACCAGATAACGTAGCTCCTAGTAGTGCCTCCGCACCTAAGACAGCGCTAGTGAATGCCAACAGCGCAACACAGCGCCGTAAGCTGGCTATACTCTATCTATACGTCAGCCCGGGCGTTTTTCTTAAGTTGGCCAAAGTTTATTATAAGATGTTGGCACTACTTTTTTTCACAACGTCGATGAGAATAATAATACGAGCGTTCCTAATTTGTAGCGAGTGTACCAATAATTTTACAATCTTGAAAATAGTGTTAATCTTGGATTTATTATTTGTTGTCTAATTTAATATTTCCTACTAAAATTTCATCTGAGCTAGCAGGCACCTCACAATTTCTAATTAACTATTATCCTTACTAAGAAAGTCAACACAAAGTCGACTGAGTCCGATATCTTATATCTTTATTGTCATCAGTGAACCTTAACTTAGGTTAGCCCTTAGGGTTAGGGTTAGCCCCATCTTTAATTTAACTGCCATTGATTTGCTTTCAGTATTTCCGCTAATTATTCATTCATTTAATTATTTCCCATTAAAGTATTTTAAAAATACACCATTAAAGTATGAGCTAATTAAGCGTTCTCACAAATACAAATTCTTTTGCAGCTTATTCAATAAACGGTTAGATAGCGCCAACGGCAAACAATCATTGTAGAACAAACTTATTCACTCAGTTAGCAACGAAAATGAACCTTAAAATAACCGTAATAACTCTTTTACAAACGCAAAGAAAATTGTAATCGTGCTTTCACTCGATTGGACAATACATACTTTAAAACAGTTGCAACAGAGCTCAGGTGATTAATGTACTCCGAAAAAAATAATCATAATGAACCCTTTAAGCATCCACTGCTGGACACCTCTGCATATTGTCTTGCACATGAGGGATATATGGCCTTAAAACACCACTCTGCTCTGATCAATCGGGTTGGCGAGTCCATTCTTTTAGAGGTGGTATAATTCCCCAGGGCTTGTGGTAGCGACTTCGTTATCCCTTAGTGGCCTTTCACGACACGCATGGGAACTAATTGAAGAGTGTGTTCCTATTCTAAAGCTAGCGACACTTCTTTTATACAGATGCGCATAGGCCTCCACACTGGTACAGTCCTGGCCGGAGTCGTTGGCAAGACCATGCTGAAGTATTGCCTCTTCGGACACAACGTCACTCTGGCCAACAAGTTTGAATCCGGCTCTGAGCCTCTAAAAATCAATGTCAGTCCCACCACTTACGAGTAAGTATAAGAGCGATTTTCCACTATGTCGGACCGACACATTTATCATTATCGCGCTGTCGAAGACGCAGGATAAAACTGTCGTCCATCAATATCAAACCATTTGTGAATGAGGAATCCGACACTTTAATCGCCTCGATAATGTGTCTATCCGACATAGTAGAAACTAAGAAAAAAAGGTCTGAATTTTTCTCGAAAATTACTTGAAAAAATCCCTACAGGTCTTTTGAAGATATTACCAGAATCTAACCGTTTTGTGGAAAATATTTATTTATATCACTTATTATTATTTGGATTATTTACTTATTATTATTATTACTGTTTGGGGGGAACGTTACTGTTATAACTAATTAATATAATAATACTGTATAATATTTTCAACAACTTTGAGTGTCCAATCTCAAAAGATTAAGACAATTATTTTCAAAGAAGTTTGAATTGCTTCTCAAAAGTTGTTTGTTCTTATTCGTTACATGGGTTGTTGTAGTGGGTGACTGGTAAAGGTGACCGTCCATCGGCAACTGGTCGCATGAGCGATAGTTTGGTTTTGTTTTATCTCCGCATGCAAACATGACTTTGCGGTCTAAGAGCGGGTTCCCACTATGTTAAACCCACACATTTAATCGTTAACGGGCTGTCAGAGAGTCCTGCTCACAACAACAGCAGAAAATTGTCATGAATATGCTCTGATGATGTGTTGATCGGACACAGTGGAAACCTGCTCACGGGAGGACTGCTTAGTGAGTAACATATAAATTCTCAGCTTCTGCATAGTGGTTTTAGTGATTTCTTAGTTGATTTGGTGTCAATACTGGTGACTATACTAGACGTGTCTATACTGTATTTTCAAAGGAAGTACAGTGTGGTGTAGTTGTACGAGTGGACAGTTTATGCAACAACAATCTACAATGTAGTCGCTTCGTAGTCTCAAAGAGTTCGTAAAATTACTTTTCGTAGTCGCTTACCGTGCGCTGTTAAAATTGTCACTTTTGATGCTGAAAAGTAGTGAGCTATAGTCTTTTAAATCTAGCTTGATTAGAATGACAGCTGTCAAAGTGCCTCGAATAGTCCTCTATATAAATAATTGATCTATAAAAACCTAAAAATCACAGGTTTTTGTCATAGGTACACGCACGTATTTTTTTGTCATAAGTACACGCACGTATTTTTTTGTCATAGGGTACACGCACGTATTTTTTTTGTCATTGCTATCACGTTAAGAGAAAGTTAGATCTACGATCTACAACACATATCAAAAATAATCATTGGCTTTAAAATTTATATTAGAATAATAAATTTTTATAAAGCATTTATTTCTATTATGCAGACAATTTTTATTATGCAGTGTTCTTTATTATATATTTCCACACGATGAGTGCTCACAGTGCAGAAGCAGAATTAATAACGCACCGAGCAAGATGATCGTAGCGCTCCCTTTTATGGGCACGAAATTTAAATTCACGAAACGAAAAAAAAAAAAAACCTTTTTTGTAGGTCCTTATTTGTTGTTTTGAGTTTCCAGTTTTAGGAAAATTCAGCGCCACTGAAAATTTAGCGCACATTCACGTCGGCACTGAGTGTTCAACTATCAATCAGTTTGTTAGATCTTCAGACTATGTTTTTCGGTTTATTTGCTATTGATTTCTTTTGCCTCATGATACCGTACAATTAGCCTTTTGCCATACTATAACTATATCATTAGCCTGTGCGTCTTCTCTGCTGAAGATAATTCTCTCTGAAGACCTACCATTCGATTCTCCGCTTTTATATTCCAACCACTGCCGGCATATTTTTGAAGTCCCTTACTACGTTTCCCGGTATGTGGTCTCCATTCAAGCATTCATTCAGCCGGAAGATTTCGTGGCCTGTGACCGACAGCTTTTACTAAATGACATGTGAATTCTATAACAAAAATATTCTTACAAATATCAAAACTGATTGCGTGCTATTTCTGTGGTGTGACGTTCGTCAAAGTGTAGCATTTCCATTGTATTGAAAGTATTTGAAAGCAGGGTCGATAGCAATTGTTTTTTGTTTACACGCCACTATTGACACAAAGGACTTTTGTTTGAACTCACTACCTCTCGTGTCAACTTCCTTCTATAGGCCTTAATATCAAGACAGTCACTACTCGTACGGTTATTGCTATGTTTTCTGTGTAAGTATATGTTTTAGTTCGATATGTGTCATTGACTGCTGATATTTTAGTCCATGATATAAATGGAACGACATTTCTAATCAAATCAGGTCGATCGATATCTCAAGGTCGATAATATTAATAACAAAGTCCGAAGTAAATAGATGATTAACTGAGATTAGTCAGGCGATACCTTCTATAAATGGACAGTCAAATCAATCTACATCTGATTCGGAATTAATAGACAATGTTTAATAACAAACCGTTGCTTAGCAACGGCATTTAGGTAAAAGAAAAATAAGTTAATAACTAAAATGTAATGGCTGATGAATAATCAATAACGTAATTTAATTTTTATGTGTTGATTGCCGATTAAGTACGCTCATCGATTATGTGCCTATGAGGTAAACATTGAATGTAATTGATTGATACGTTCGAAATTAATTTCTGAACCATTAATATAATTTACCGGGTACTGGGATGTTCCGGATTCACCCAAATTAAATATAGATTTCATGTCATGTTAATCTAGAATATTTGAATGTGGTTTCAGGCATGTTGTGATGAAAAATATTTCAAACTTTGTAAGGGTTGACATTAAGTTTTGACTTATGACAAAAAATTAATACCTTTTATATAATATTGTCACAACCTTTCCTTGAAATAAGTCACAAAATGTAGCCTTTTCGTAAACGAGTATAACTTATAATAGAGTCTTAATAAAAACACATAGGTTTACAAATCATTTACTAGCACAATGTAATATTCTATACAGGCGAGGTATTGTGACAGCGGTCAAATGAAGACTAACTCGGCACCATCGAGTACATAGTGCTGCCGCACAATGTAACATGAGAAACTAGGGTCGACACTTTTTGACTCTAACACTTAGTACTTTTAGCAAAAGCTAGACTTTTGCAAATAACACAACTTTATAATTAGGCTAGCTGCATTTCCAAAGGTCTCTTATACTCGTAGTTCTTAAAATCCTTTTCTTTAAATCCTTCCTAGCCGCGCCTGTGTTGAGTGAGCCTTATGACCTGGTGCTGAGTCTGGTTGAAAGGACCATTCTTGGTTATGGAACAGGGTGTTGTTAGAGGCTTTACGACCTTCACAAGATTAGTGTCTTGATACACTTGAGCCGACGATTTAATTCCTTTTTCACAAAAATATGGTTCAGTCACTCCTTGATAGCTAACACCACACCAAACCATCACCGAAGCCGGATAACGGTCACGTTGCACCATATTAACCAATTGAGCAGCTTCTCTAGAAGTATGAGCAAAAACTCCTATAATTCTGCTTGTTAAAATGTTCCTCAATGGTGAACATTTTGTCGTTCGTAATAAATAAGATTTGTCTGTAAGCTGCCTTTGTTTACCGCCGAAGCAGTTGTTTTGATTTATCAACCGTATTTTACTTTAAATAATCATTTAAGAAATGACCAGTAAGTCTTTTGTAAGTAGCATGTCCGAAATCATTTTTTAAAATACGTAACATGGTTCTGGGTGCTATATTCATGGATAAAATCGTTTGGTTCCAAACTGAATTTCATCGGATTCTCTCCTTGACAGCTTTAATCGTCTACCTATTACGAATAGTGCGTAGACGTCCAGACCTTTTTCGGTAACAAACAGGGGACGTTTCAATGTACCTACTAATAGGCCGGTACACAAACATTTGGCTAATACCAAGCGGATGGAGAGTTTAAAAATTTACTTTGTTTAATGCAATTAAGGCAATACGGTTTCGTTATCACCCCACTCCATAATATTTAATAATGATTAGCGCCAAAATGAGAAAAAACATTTATTTTTCACGTGAGAATGACAGATTCCAAATTCAAATGTATTTCTTTTTTATTGTAACGGTATTTTTGGCCAGACTAGATAATTATACTTCATGATCACGTGTCAGTGGATCGTGCCATCTGTAACAACTGCGTATACTTAAATTAAATGGTATACTTAAATATTTCACTGTAAGCGTTCAAATTTCGCAAGCAAATAATTCACTTTCGACTCGAAAACAATGTAACCTTTTTCGTCGAAAAGGAATTCAGAAAGAAAACTTTTCTCGCAGGTGGCTAATAAAGTTCCCGGGTTTCGAGATGGAGCCCCGCGATCGGTCCTGCCTACCGAATTCATTCCCTAAGGACATTCCGGGCACATGTTATTTCCTACACAAGTACACACACCCTGGAACGGACCCTTCCGAGCCGCAGGTAAGTTATTGTTTTCAGTTCGCAATGTAACATGCGTAAGTGACATGGACGACATTTTGACTACAAAGTATGTTGGTTTACTTTGATGATATCATGGTTTACTTAAACATTAATTTATAGAAGGCTTACCCAAATATTTCCTTTAGTCGGAAATCATCATTCTGCTCTTGATTTTGACTTAATTATGTTCCATATTATTATTATTCTTAATATATTTTTTTGCATTTCATATAAAGCAAATTTGTATGAAAAATTTGGTTAAAATAAAAAGAAAATGATTTTCTGTTGTAAAACGTTGATGTCAACGTGAATCATAAACGGAATCCAGGGTTTTATGCTCTTCCAACACACTTTCTTTCTAGCTTGTCTCGTATCTCTTGTTATTATCTCTTATCAATAAATTAAAAGTTTTAATTATGGATATAACAGTTCGGTTACACCCTTTATGTATTTAGTGGTTAACTGTACCACTTTATAAGTATTGATTTGGTCTGTTCAGTAGTGAGTGATTAGAATAATTAAAAAAAACTATCAAACAATTTTCCCTTCATGATTCGTTCGTGGCAGTTGCATATTTAATGACGTTGGCTCTAGTTTATAGAAAACGGAAGTCTAAAATTCATATTAACGAAGTAATAATAATCCAGAGATCTTAATTTAATCACAACAGCTTTAGATAAAAGCATAACTTTTGATATTAAAACCGTCACCTCGTTCTTGTGTTCAAGAACTTAATTATAACAAACAGGATTAGTATCAATGAGGTGAGGCATCGAGGGTCGGTTTTCATTTCCCAAAATAAATATTCCATAAACATTAATAGCCGACCCATATTTATGGCCGGTTGTTGTTACACAGTTAAAGACTTTGGCGTCTCACATTGCATTTTAACTGACTGCGTAATTAGTTGGAAAAAGGCCCGTGTTTCCTTACGGGGCTCTGTGATGAACCCGTTTTGAATATTAATCGGTTTCACTAATTACTGCCCTTTACTTGGAGCCTTCTTTTATAACTTCATTAGTATTTTTTCTTCTTGTTTTCACTTTACATTTCCGAATATAATTTTTTTCTTACCTGAACTTGTTTGATTGATGTTTATTTAGAACTGTCCTGAATTACTTCTACTATTTTAGGGTAACTATAAGCAAATAGGAGTATACAGATGCATTCAAAAGTGTCCTTTAAATTAGAAAGTACTTGAAAACTGTTAAATCTCTAATTTGTTACCAGCGTATCCCGTCCCATAGAGTGAAGAATATAATGGTATAAGGGAGGTCTCTCATGCCATCATATTCTCTACTCGCTATTATATTTCATCCACTGCTATTCTATTGAATATAAAGTAAAATGGGATAAAGAAATTCCGTATCCCATATACTCGTAACTCTCCATCTTACATTATCACTCCTAGCAGGAATGAAATTTTAATGAAAGAAATGAAATTTTTGTCCAGTTGTTACTTTCTATACACGATTCCTGCTCTTTTTCCCATTCAAATTCTCATTCCCATTCGTTCGCGTGTTTATCATTCTATATTGATATTGGCATGTATCGCTGATGGCCTTGGACGACAGTATCCAGATAGACACCAGGTGGGCTGTGTGCTCGTCTCTCACCATCTTTCTATAAAAAGTCATATAAATTAGCACAAATTATATGACAAAAATAAAAATAAATTTTCTTTACCAGGTCGTACACATACGAAATGCATTGGAGGCATTTGGAATTGGCCAAGCGAGACCAGGCGATATAGTCAGCGAGGAACCCACTTAGTCAAAGACAAGGGCTAATTGGAATTAGAATCTGAGTCATTTCTACCATTTGCTAATTTTTGGACACAAAACGACAACGTTTCTTGTATATATCGCTGTTTAGACAATTAATTTTAAACGTTCGTGGATCAAAGTGTCTGATGTTGAAATGTTTTGTTAAAGTTATAATACTCTTGATCTCTTGAGAGATTTATTTTCCTTTGTAGTACAAGTTTTGACGTTTAAATAAGATGAAGCAAATATTTATGTTGAGTTATGATTGTTGATGTTTATACTCGATGTCTCTAAGGCCTGGTACAGACTACAAGTTTATTAGATAGTGTTGTAGTACGTACCTAAGTAAAGTTATCAGTTCATAATTTTGGTAAGTTAGCACGAAATTCTAGCCTGCAAATATTAATTGTTTTTTAAACTCTATTTTAATTAAATACTTGAAGTACTTAATTACTTGATAAGAGGTTTGTAGTTCAACTGATGCTATACTAAGAGTACTATAATGTACAAACCCTGCAAATACAAAATATTAGCGTTTTAAAACAAATCCACTTCTATGCCTTTATATTCCTTGATTATACGAAAAACATACGAAATAATAAATATGCGATTCTCACAAGAACAATGTTGTATAGTTTTTAGTACGTTAGACAGTGTAGACTTCGTATAATCGAGATTTAAATTTAGATACTAACGTACCAAATGTATAAATTTTTCGAGTATAGTGAACAATGTGAAGCTTTACAATCTCGTTAATAAGATGTATATAAAATTGAACCTGGGATAATTACGACTTACATAGTTATAATGCGGTTCTCGGTAAGCTATGCTGTAATCCCAAGAATGTTATTAAAAAGTTGCTTTCAAAATTATAACATTCCTTTACAATCCCGATTACTTTGAAATGTCTACATTTAAGTTCTAAAAATTAAATTTTAAAACTGTTTCTAATGTAAATTTAAAATTATGATAAAAATGCGAATAATGAAACGATGTAATATTGCAATGCAGCTTAATATCTCATTAAAATTCTGAAAGTGACTTTTGAAAATAATCTTGGAGATTTAAATTATATTTTAGACATAGGTATAGCCGTAATAATATTAAAACGCATTTCAGCAAGAATAACTCTAATTTCATACGACTAAGACATTCCATTTGTTTATTAATTGCTTATGTCTTGATTAAATTATATTTTGACTTTGTTGAAGATAATTTAGAAACATTTGGTTTTTACTGAAAAATGAATGTTTCTTCGACTTATCTTTAAGCAGGTAGTTGCATCGTGCTTCAATTGCTTGATGATGGTGAAAACGTATTAAATCTTGATTTTTATAAGTCAAGCTATTGTAGTGTTTAAGTCGACTTTGTACCATTTCATCTGTAAAGATGCAGAGTATTAGGTGTGTTTTGTAAATATTAAGAACTCTGTTGTACTTAAAAAGCGTATGTTCTAAAGTAGGTAATGTGCTTTCTACATCTCTAATATTTCATAGTGTTATGAGGATTATGGCATTATTACAATGTTTATATTATTTTTTAATATCCCATATAATGTAATGAAATTTCAGACAGACAATTATTTCCTGTTCATAGCTTCCACAGCTACAAGACAAGCCGCCTTTACTAAAAAATTATCAACCTCAAGATACGCACGAACGCCTATAAAAAGTTTGCGATTCTGAATTCTTTGTTTAATTTCCCATTGTCTACGTAAAACGATAACTAATTCAAAAGATATTTTGAAATATAACTTTTTAAACTTTCGTGTCTTGTACACATTTTATATTGTAAATTATGTCTGAACACGTAAAATTAAAGGTTTTCCTTTTCTTTTCATTTCTGCTTGACCTTAGACAAGACCGGTTACTTATCTAACACTGTTTATATACACTGATACATACACACACACACACTGACAGATATTTGCATGTCTCCTCACATCATCATCCTCGACACCTGCAATCCCTCGTTGCTACACTGAACAACAGAGCGTATGACCTCTATGACCTTGAATATTTAAAAGTCGAATTATCTCATGTTCTGGAGGTACTCAAATGGCATAAGTACAAAGTGAGTGGAAGGCAAGAGAAACATCGCGAGGTTAACATACAGCCAGCATTTATGCCACGCGTGAAAGTAGTGACTGACAAAGCTGCAACAGTATTGAGAAAATACCTCCATAAGACTGTATATACTCAGTCCTCCAAACTAGCGTAAAATCTACTCACGCCCAAGGAGGTTATACTTTACCCGACGCCAGGTGTCTATAAGATAGATTGTAGCTGTGGTAGTTCCTATATAGGCCAAACTAAGCGTACAGTTACGGAAAGGGTCAAGGAACACATCGCAGCTGGTGGAAACCGCCAAACGAGTAACTCAGCAATAGTCGAACACATTCTCAATGCTGGAATTAATCACTGGATAGAACTGCACTCCAAAAATCATCTCCACTGAACATCACTAAATCCTAGGATTGTACGTGAAGCGATTGAAATGAAAAACTATAAAAATTACAATTCGGGAGATGGATGTAAACTGTTGTCGACGTGGAATCCAGGGATTAACAAATTTAAACCTTGCGATTTACCATTGAATAGGTCGGTGGACATTGTTAGTGCAGTGTGTTGCAGTTTTTCCGAATGTGGTTATCAAATGTGGGTAGTTGATAAAACTTCTCGTAGCTTGGGAGCTATATCTATGGAGCTTGGGCTAATAGTTCAGGATGGGTCCTGAACTATCCGCCTCTTCAGTTAACTCTTGACCACGGCTGCTGTAACCCGTGCCGAAACGTCGTGTAGAAAAAAAAGGAAAACAAAAACATTTAATTTAATTTAATTTAATGTTTTTTACATTTAATTTCATTCAGACCCGATTTACAATATAAAATATTTCGAAATGTATTTATTTATATATTCAAAAGCATTTTATGACCTTCTAGATACGTTAGCTTTGAACAATTTTTATCCAACGAATGGCGTTCATCAAATAAAAATATTGCTAGATATGGAATCGTTTAATCCACAAGGCGAGTAGAATATAAATTCAATAATATGTAACTGAGTCTTCTCCGAAGCTTGAAACCATGGATTTTGTTTAAGATTCTGGATTCTGAATGCTTCTAGGCATTCAGCTCGCCTTTTTTATGATACAGGCAATAAAGTTTTTAAATAAATAATAAATTGACATGTTATGCGTATAGTTCTACATGTTTTCTTTTTGTATAAGTGTAATTTTTTTGAGCTTAGTACAATTTAGCGTGTGAATAATTTGGTAAAACCCAAAAAAGTATAATTTGTGCAAAAGATTATTAATAAAATTTTCACGGTGTGAGGTTTCGAGAACGTTTGGGATACACCCTATATATTGTTGTACGTTTCGTCATTAATTCTTATGAAATGCACTCTTTACTTTTTACGCGAAAATAGACGTGAAAAATATTCTAAAAAAGGTTTCAAAAAATACAAAAGGGGTCGCTTGACGTTATCGTATGTACACATGAATTAATATTCGCATCCATTGCTGGATATAGACCTCCTCCAAATGTTTCCACTTGAATCGATGGTAGTTGTTTGCAATCCACTCGGTTCCTCCGATAGATTTCACATAGTTTCTTATAGTATAGAATAAATAAATGTGCCTATTTTCATAAATCAGTGGGTTTAAAGTTTAGTAACAACAAGATCGCTTTCACATTAACAGCCAGTAGAGAATCCTAGAATGGACCATTGTGATGCTGAGTGTGTCGTGAATACCTTCTTGGTAGTACAGTTCAGCTAAACAGGCAGTAATCTTACTATCTCACATTTCAGTGGTTTCTTATCTTTGAAGGTTTGATTTTGAGATTCAATACGTCCTTAAACTCCTTAATGAAAATTGGTTTGTAACGTGCTATCGACTCGCATCGGGGACGCACGTGTGGCGTCATTCTGTGCGTCTATATCGTTTGTAACCGTCTGTCAACGGTGTCGGAGGCGACACACAAATTTTTGCTGTATTTTTTATAGCAGATTGTTTATATTCTTACGAGACTTGTACGTTCGACTGCAGAATAAATTCATTTAACTGGTAGCTTTTACCCACTGTTTCGCTGGCTTAAAGTAATTGGCTCCTAGAGAAACGAATCAAATTTCTCGGTTCAAAGTATCCAATGTCCGTCTCCGGATTTTAAAACTACCTCTGCCCCAAATTTCATTGAAATTGGTTCAGTAATTTAATACAGCCAAACATACTTTTGGGTTTATACTAATAGTGTGGATGTGGATTGTACGAACCAAAGGGTCAAGCAATAATATCAAACGTTTTTGAATCGCTCATTTTTCTATTTATGTGTGATTGATTGATTTGATTAAATGTTTAATTCTCTATACAAAAAAATGTCTTTCTGAAACCGATCACAGCCTTTGTAAACAAACAGAGACAAGAAACCACTGACATATGAGATACTAAGTTTACTCCCTGTGTAGCTGAACTGTATTATAAAGAAGGTACTCACTATTCTACAATGAATAATCAAGTAAGAGATTATCCTAATTAATCCACTTGACACTTGTATGGCCTAACCTACACTAACCCGTTTCCATTACACAGTGTTGTGATTTAGCGTGAATTAAGCTTAAAATATAGTTCGATAAGATTCATATTGCTATGCTTAGCGTTGTAAGGCACATATCGCATATTACTTGTGCGTTCTAGTCATGTTCTTTTGAAAGTTTTACTAGTCATCTCACCAAAGTAGGGATATAAATTAGTGTAATTATTTTAATAGACAATAAATGTATTTTCTATTTCGAGCCCAACTCTTGAGCTGCATAGCGATTTTAGTAAAAAGATATTATAAGAAATAATGTATTTGGATGACATAATCATTGTAGATATTTTATTCAGATTTGTTTAACAATCTAGTCATTTCCACAGGAAATATCTTAAGCCGACCTAACTTATTTAATACATAAGTACATGATACAGTCTACAAGGCAAGTAAATATACTTTATTAGGTGAAAGTGAATTAATGAAAATTCAGTTTTCAAACGAACCAAAGGTACTCGTAATATTAATACTCACGTTTCTAACATTTTTGAATTTCATCATGACCAGTATTTCTTCATAATACAGATATAAATTGTAATAAAAGTAACCCGAATCATTCTAATTGGCTACTGAAAACGTAATATATAATACAAATACGCCATTACCTCATTAACATACAACCATTGTTTTATAATTCAAAGTATGTAATTATTAGGTGCCGAATGACCGTTTATATTACTGGCCACTTTGAGTTTCTATATCCTCAGTTCTAATTCGAATTTCAAAATAAAACAAAATGTATCTAATAGCTACTATGTTCTTATTTCAAAATCAGTATTTCATTTGTTTTTTCTGTAACTAAATTTTGTTCATGTGATTGTCTTGAAAATAAAATGAGTAAATTTAATATTCGTGGTATTTTTGAATATGAGTTTCGTCGCGGCACCAATGCAATTCAGACAATCCAGAGAAATGGATCCTGTATGATAATAGCAAACGTTCGTATCAGTGGCTCGATCCAGAAGTTGCAGCCTAACAATGTCCAAAACGCAAGGTAGTTAAGAAAAAGCTAGTGGTATCAGTTTGGTGGTCCTGTGCCGGTGAAATGCTTGATGCAGATGTGTACTGTAAGGAGCTGCAGACGATGATGGAAAAGCTGGCAACAAAGCAACCAAGTGTGGTCAATCGCTCATCCCCAATTCTTCTTCATGACAATGCCCGCCCGGGCATTGGTCATGAACACTTTCACACTTCTCATACGAGAGTTTTAAAACTTCAAGAGCTGGACCTGGAGACTTTTCCTCATCAATCATACTCACCGGATCTTGCCCCGACAGATTTCCATTTCTTTGGAAATTTGGACAACTTCTTGCATGGAAAAAATTTGATGAATTCATTGATACCCGTCCACGAAACTTGTACAGGAGTGGAATCAATCAACTATCCGTGAGGTGGCGAAAGTGTGTAGATAATATGGGTCAATATTTCGACTAATGTAATAAATATTTATATAACAAAAAAAAAAACATTTCAGTTTCTCATACAAATCGGTCATTTAATAGGTAAGCACCATATTATTATCTGCAATGAAGGTAAAATAAGGTCATACAGTGAAATCAACCCGCTTGCATCTTGTGATATGAGCTTTGCATCTGTGTGAGTGATTCGCACTATACAATAACGGAGTGGACTCGCACAAACGCAAAGCTCATATCTCGTTGATTTCACTGTACTAGCCTTAGTACTATTTTATATTGTGTAATGTTTGAATATCAATACATTAATGGCGTATATGTATTATATGTTACGTTTACAATAGCCCCTTAGAATAAGGCGGGTTAATTTTACTACACCTTATGTAAATAATTATCACTTAATACATCAAAGGCATTCAAAACAAACGGACTAATTAACAGTTTGGTTGTTTTTAACAATTATATACATAATTAAATCGTTATTTTCCTCTACGTCGCAAAGTTAAGGGAAAAAACCTTTTTTTTTTCAAATTTCATTCATATCTTTTTGACAAACAAGTCATTTAGTGAAATTGTAATTGTAAATATTAACGTTAATTTAATGATCAATGTAGACATTCATACATGTGAAAATTATAATTCTATCTCAATGGATAATTAAATATCGTAATCTATAGTAAATGATTGTACTAATGTACCTAGACTAAACCGTGATGTTTGGTTTCCAGTATGAAATTAATCTTGTATTATTATTGGATTGTTTGCGAATGTGTTGTTTTTGTCCGCGTTATAGTTACGCGTTGTGTGTGTGTGTTGACTTAATTGTTAAAAATGTGTATTGTGTTCAAAGTAAGTAACATTAATGAATGTTTTAATTTGACATTTTGACATTAAAAATATTTCAATAGCAAATAGTTATAAATTTATGTAACATTATCCGGTCTCTAAATCTAAATAAAGACTAAATAAAGACTAATAAAGTAATCTAACATAAAGACAATAAAGTTTCTTTAACTTTATTGTCTTTATTTTAGCTTACAATTTCGTTTTCAAGGTTCTGTTTAAATTGTAACATCTTGTAAATACTTTTTTTTAAACATAAAGCAATTATTTGTATTAATTAAGATTTTGCGAAAATCACATACTCAAATAATGTCACACACGTTCACAGACGAACTCAAATCAAATAAAACAAATAGACAAAATAAACTTAAGGGCTTTATGGTTTTGGCCTGCCTATGTAGTTCTAAAAATATCGTTGTAAAAATTATGCTGGAGTATTCAGGTGGTACTTACAAACCTATGGAAAATATATTCCTATGGAAATACACGTGATATTGTCTACATAGGAAATCTATATAAATATAATTTCGTAATGGAAATCAGATAGAAACTTTAACGCCCTCTTGAAGGAAGTAACAGACGAAAAATATTTGAATGACGACATTACAATGTTATCGGAGCGGGAAATTGACTTGTCAAGTTTATTTAACAAAGGTTTGACAACATGATTAGCAAACATTTATCTCGCGTCATTTTCTCTCTCGTGGGCAGTCGCGCTAATACTTCTATGTTTTATAATATCGCCTAAGGTAACGGCCTTCTATATTTATATATAGAAAATAATGTATGTGATAGTCACCAATCTTTAAGTATAATTAGAGAAATATGTATGAGAAGCCTATCTTTCACTATGTAAGCTATTTGTATTTCACGCTCTTTCAAGTTTTCATTTTTTATTCATTAACTGTTTCTGAAAAAGAAACTGTAACTGTGAATGCACTGTTAGTGAAAAAAATCTATAAAAATAAAATGTTTCTTTTGTATTTCGTGTGTTTTGATTTTTTCCCAAAAATACCGATCATGACGAAAACCTACCAACATTTTTTTTAGTCTTACTATTTTTGCATTTATGCAGAGGTGGACTTAATGCCTTTCTCTTCTAGTATAAACTAGGATTATTTAATCGAGTCAGGAATATGACATGTAGAATTGTCAAACAGAGTGAAATATATACGGAGATGGCACATTATTGATAGTTCTACATGTCATATCCCTGACTTAAATAAAAATTCGACTTTACCAGTAAATTAAAAATTAAAGCGAATGCAGAAAAAAAATAAACAGTAAAGCTAATAAATATAAATAATAATTTAATTGATAATTTACTTATACAAGAAAGTATATATATATATATATACAGACATAATATAAATATATTATATGTCGGAATATGGCCATCATCATATGGGTGCAACAAAACGTAAGTCTCGGTGCCGTTCCGACATATATAATATAAATATAAAGAAAAATATCACTAGCTCTGTAGATTTCGGAGCAATTCCCAAAGTTTCCGAATTATGAACAAAAAGTGACTGCAACACGTTTGCATTCACCGGTGTTTCTGTCGATAATGACGCTTGATGTCAATCAGACGTTACGCTCCACCCCACATGCGCACGAGACAGAGTATATTGATCGAGCTACTCGTACATACAAATTTCCAACCAGTGTATAGCGGTATCTTTCACTGATTTCGTTGGTAACAAACGATTACAAAGATCAAATACTGATCCACCTATCGATTCAGTTCGTAAAACATTCATATTTGTTTTTGAGCTAAATAAGTAAAGTGAATTCTAACTGAACTATATTTAAAAAAATTGACATCTTGAAAATAGCGATGGTTATGTAACCACTTACTGCCAAATTAACAAAAAATCGAGTACTAAATTTTAGCAATTTGTTTATTGGTCAAATTGTTCTTTGTCAACTCTTTAACTCATTTTTAGCTGTTTCACTAGTCGATATCAGACTATATAGTGTTTTATTACTAGGCACAGGCCTGTCCTAGAAATACCGTAGGCGTTTCGTAGGCGTTACTGCATGTGGACCCCGTCTATAGACGGGGTCCACATGCAGACCACACAGGGCCTATGAAACGCCCAGGTATAGACTACCTATAAAATTTAGTTGTATCGAAGGGAAGTGAATTTTCGTTACTCATATTCTATACGTACCCATTAACATACGTATTAACATGTCTTACTATGATATATAGACACAGAAGAATCCATTTACACAGCGTGAATTATCAATCGAGCGAATTTAAAAAACAGTTTAGTTCTAACAAGCAAAATATGGTTAAAAACCTCCGTGAGGACGTAAACTCATACTTACTGCATGAGTTTTTGTACAAATGCCAAAACGCGACTTCATTTCCTTTCAAAATTAAATCAGAAAGACGGGAAATAAAGACTTCCCTAAATGAATATGCTGACAACAAATAACTTTCCTTAGGTATACGCCAATTAATCAAACTGAAAACAAATTCCCGGTGCCGAACTCCCAAGGGTGAACTCCCAAGGGTGAAGTTTAATACTTGTCTCGTAAAAAATATTAAATTCGCTAACGAGGAAAGTTGTAGAAACATTGTTTAGGGGTTGTAACTCGCTTGAAGTGTACATTGATGAATCTCGGCGTTGTTTGTGGGCTTGTCAACTTGAAACATTGTAAGGTGTCGATGCGTGATTTTATTTGAAAGGAGAAGGAAAATCGTTGGCTTACGAGTGTAAACCTGCTAACAGCATATTAGGTAAATTGTCGAGAGAAACAAAAAACATTCTTAAAAAATATGAATTTATTATAAGAAAAGGCTTTTACATTTTTGAATATTTATTTGTATTCCTTACAATATAAAATAAAAGAAAGGTTATTAAATTCAGTATTTATTTATTTATAACCACTTTTGTAACTTAGCAGGTTTTTGTAATTAAATACAATTTTTAATATAGGACTTAGCGGGTTTTCCGTAAACAAAAATATTTTTTCCTTGACTAATGCAAAATTATAAATTTAGTTTTAATAACAATCATAAAACAATACTCTTTTTTACAGTTATAAAGTTATTGTATCTTAATTAAATACAACATTTCACATTTTAGAATATTTTTTTCAGTTTTGAAATTGACAAAAACTTAATTATCTTAACAAAGTCACGTTATAATAGCTTCTCTTAACAAAAGAGAAAACTCTCAAAATTAACAAAAAGTAGACTTTTTCTTCATTTAATGATTTTATTGACATTAATTAATGTGGCAATTGGCGCCAACGCAGCATTTGCAGCAGCGTGAACAGAGACGCTGACTTTCAATTGGAGCCGCACCGGTGACTACGGCTGGTCACAGTCACAGTCACACGTCACACACAGTCACAAAAACACGTCACAGCAGAGGCCGTGCCATATCTACATCAAACCATTTTCATATATTAATAAAATACATATGAGACTAAATTAAACATACATATATGAATATACATTGACGACAAGTTCTCGTGAAATTATACCGGTTGGTATTGTTACAACGCGATATTGCGGTAATTGGTATTGCTGCTTAGGAGCCCTAAAAGCGGTAAAAGCGGTTAGGAGCGGTAAAAGTAGGCTTTCACCGCTCATGAGGTACCATACAAAATGTACTAAGACAAATTATTGCCTTACCGCACTGCGCATTGCGATATTACCGGTCGGTATATCGCAGGTGTGTTAGTAGCTTTAGGCGTCGCGCACACGCATGCACCTGCGTGTTTAATACAAGGAACGCAGAGAATACCAAGAGATATACATAGGTAACCAACAATAAGTTACACATAGGGTACTATAAGGTACTATAATATAAGGTACTATATACATAGGGTACTATAATATAAGGTACTATATACATAGGGTACTATAATAATAGTCTATTAAATAGTCTATAGTAAGTCTATTAAATACTAACGAAGGATCACTCGTCACCAGGCCATTATTTAATTACCAATAGACGAAAGTTTTAATTATTGTTTCAGAACTGCTTTATTAAGATTGAACGAAACTCAGTAATTTAAGTATACTTATTGGATTTATTAAAGTCAAGTATCGAATTTGATTTGGCTATTTATATTAAAACATTGAATAAAATTATTTGTTTTGTTTTAAAATTCCCTTTTCTAACTAGTTTTAGGAATTTTTAGTATATTCTTTTAGATTTTTTTAGGAAAAAACAAGAGAATAATTATTTAAATTTAAATTGCGTTTCTTTACGTGTATATTGCTACACGTGTGTCTGTATTTCACGGGTCTGCTGGAAGAGATCTCCAAAAGGAGATAAGATTACCTTTTGTACATCTTCCTTCATTTAATCATGTATATTGTTTTGTGTATATGTTAACGGAAATGTATCAAATAAAGGCATTATATATTATTCATAGTAAATGTATATAATACTTAATATCGTCAGGAGATGTATTTTATAGACACATTTCCTAGTAGAAATCGGAAATGTGTTAAATTCGGGATAGCGGTGAAAGGGCGGGGGGGTCTACCGAGGGGGCTACTTAAGAGAAGGTTATTTTTGTCTGCGGTTAATCCCCGCCGAGCTATGGGTGAAAATGTATATCCATTTTGAATGGAACAGGGACTTAAATAACATATGATAATATTAACATATTAAATTGCTGGACACGGGATACAGCAACAAATTTCTGGAGACCTGGCAGCCTAAAGCGCACTCAATGATTTTATGAGTCGCAAAAGGTTCGAATACACCGTGTATACTGTTAGATACTTTAACTACGTATTTTATTTTTGTCCAGCGATGTCGAAATATGATGCAAATATCCCAATACCGAATCAAGAAAAAGTTTGTACATGTTTTCGAGACGAGTCGAATATCCGTTTTGGGAACAGAGGAAAAATTCAATTTCCCGAAGATATCCGAAATAGCTTCGACAGGAACCTGGGTAGCCATTACACTTCCCTAATATAGTTAAATTTACGAACAGAAAACCTTTGATTATATTTATCAAGAATTATTGGTTACATCATAGATATAAAGCGTAGCCTTAACCACCTTTTTTATAGTCCACTTTGGACATGGGCTTGATCAGGCACATTGTCTGGTGCATGAGGGTTGAATGACATTAAAACGGCACGCTGGCCAATAGGGTTGGTGAGTCGACTCTTTTAGAGGTGGTATAGTTCCCCAGGGCTTGTGGTAGTCGCTTTCTTATCTCTTAGTCGCCTTTTACGAGACCCACGGGTGATGCTATTCTGGAACACCACATGGTCGACACCACATGCCAAGAATAACAGAAATAGATAAGATAGATAAATAACAGATAACATAAGAATAGATAACAGATAAGTTTTATCAAGGATCCACAAGATACTAAAAAAAGCAAACTCGTTTCATTGAAAATAACCTTATGAAAAGATCAGTGAGCGATTGAAAAGGGTTCCTTATTGCTGTGCTTGATAATATAATACCCACTTTGTGAATATGATAATGGAAAGCCTATCGTCTGAATAATGTTCTTGACTATAATAAAAGTATATTGTCTGAAAAATACAAGTCACGAGATAATATTCTAACATAATGGCCTTATGTTTAATGGTGCTCCACGAGCTGACACGGCAGTTTCGTATAATAGGTAACAGAGAGGTGGTCTATAGTTATTAGCCTATAACAGCCCGATGCTGGACACTGGCCTGTCATTAAAAGGGATTTTTGTATTATCTTCTTCGTGGATTGATTTGCGGGAGATTATTTTGGGAGGGAAAGGGTGCACTGCAACTGCATTTCCCACTTTCTCCAATTCGTCCAATAATGCCAGAGCCCTCCATTTTGTCAACCCCTTCTCCTAAATCTATAGTAAGGTAGCGCATCCGGAACCACCTTCAACGTTAAAAAAAATCAAATAATGTTACCGATTTATCATTTTCAGATACAGTTTTAGGTAATGGTAGGCTGTATTAAAAAGGGTTCTATATGGAAAAGGGTTTTGTTGTTTAAGGCATCTAATTTTGAAGCGACAGACACATAAACGGACATAAATAACCCTTCTGTCTGGGCTTCGGCCACTTTTTACACCCCCATAAATGTCTATAACCCATCTCAATAAAAGTAAAAAACGGTAGTAAACTTCAAAGGAATGCCACAAATGCACTTTACGCGTATGCTGTTTACAAAGGACACCGAATGGATAAGGACATCGAAATGAATTGTGCATCAAGTATGTTTTTTATTTATTTTGCTTTATGTCGACTTAAATGTGACGACAATTTGCCAATGTCAAGTGAAAATGAATTTCAATCCAGTGTCTTTTCCGTCGAAATACATTAGGAGTCGCTCAGTAAATTGATAGTAGATTTACTGAGAACAAGAGTTTTTATTTGATTATTACAAACATGACGCACTTTCACAACATATACCACCATACCATACCAAAACACACCATATACAATTTTTATAATAATCAAACGAGAACTTAACTTAACTTCTTGAGTTCCCATAAAAAAGTCATATGTTTTTTCTTTATGAACTTTTAAGTTTCTCAATTAGAGGCGCTGCTTGATTCTGTATAGAGAGAAAACCAATACGATAGTTACGTTTACAAACGTATATAACAAATGTACTAAGGGCTATTAGAATAGGTCAGTCGTAATAGTAGCAGTTTGAGTTTATTTTTTTGATAGTTTCAATCCTGTATTTTGAGTGAAGTATTTGACGTGTATGTATGTCTAATGTACTTATATGTACTTTTCGCATGCGATTTCGCCCCCTTCTAAGTCAAATATCAATAAACGCCTGCATACGCGTTTAATTATTTTAAAGGAAGACTATACCAAATTTCAAGTCTAACTTAAATAGTTCTTAAGATTGCACAAATTGCAGCTCCCCTTTCCCTCTTCCCAGTAAAATTTCTAAAAATCCTTCCTTAATGGATACGAACCTCATAAAACCAATCTACTGTGGAAATTTCCTGTTTGCTTCAGCGGTTTCGTCTCGGCGATAATGAATCAGTTAGCCAATCAGGATATTTCTTTTTATATATTATAGTATTGATGATTTGATAAGTAGTAATGTGACAAAGTACTAAGCAGTAGCTTATTTATCTCCCCGGAAACCAATCGCGACACCCCTGAACACTCTATTTACCAGCATTTGCGGCTCATTTCTCTCATTTCTCGCATCTGCTCATTGCGAATAAGCAATTAAAGTAATAGCGTTTACAGCGTGCATTATGTATTATTACCAACATGACTTAGAAAATTTGGGTGGAGTATATATAATGCTGCATCTTCATCGTGTTTGTTCAGTTTATAAATTGGGGTAGTTTTTTTTAAGTTTTTATTACTTATCGTTACTTGTTTTAGGTTAAACACTTAAATTCCAACTCATTATCAAAAACAGGGTGTTGGTTTTCTTAGGCAATACATATTTAGACAGGGAGCTTTTTATACCGGGTTTATGCACAAATGAATAAACATACGTGGAGCAGTTCTTGAAATTTTGATTTATTTTATTTTATTTATTTAAAAACTTTATTGCATATTATGATACAAAAGGCAAGTTTAAGGCTTTCAAGCATTCTCTACCAACTAACGTTTGGATTAAACAGCGAGATACGTTGGAGGGTGCGATATGATTTATACGACAACTAGTATATATAATTCACCTATATAAAGAATCAATTCAATGAATGAACAATTGTAAGACTATACAAATGCCATTGTTCTTACTAAAAACATATTTTTTCCTTTAATGGACTACGTTTTTTTTAAACTCTCGGTTCATTTGTATTTCACGTCTGTTATTTATTGTGCTTTGTTGCATTTTTGACAAAAAGAAATTTAAATGTCCAAAAAATACTTTTAAAATACTAGTTTCCTTCTCCCAGTTTAGAAAATGGCTGCCTGCTTTGTATGTTCCACAATCTTACCCCTGTAAAGCAAACCACAATATCGATTAAAGTAGAGAGTGATCTTCTTAAAGAAGCATAAAATTGTGTCTCATAAAAAAGACATAAACTCGTTGTCTGTAGAGTGTTAGTGGGTAGTTAGGACATTATTTCGTCACTAGAATTTCATATTTTTATAGCGACAGAAGAACATAATCTGCCTATCCATGTCAACTTTTTATGTCCCACTACGGGGCACAGACATTCTTTTACAACCAGGAAGAGGTTTCGTGTTACGTGGGCCCAATGGGGATTGGTTGTTGTCTAATTGGTGTATCTAATTGTGCTCATTTTACTTTATATTCTAAGTAAATGAGGTGTAAATTAACTTCTTCAAAGTTGTCATACCTTATACATATAATAATTTTGAAGATGTGCATAGATAGCGTACTGTTCTAACTTTGCATTCAATGCTGACTTTTTATTCGACGTTGTCGTCTTCGCGAACAAAATAAGAACTATTGTAAATCTTCCAGAACCTTCTATTGGGCGTGACTTCTTTACGACTCAATTGGGGATAAAACAAATGTTCTGTTTAATTCCGTGTGGTTCGGATAACAAATGGTTTTCTGTTTCTCTTATCGTCTTAATTTTCCACAAACGCGTTCAGAAATTTCATTTGCCGACTATATTCTGTTGTGAAAATATACACAAACCGACAAAATTATTTTTGAGTGGAATTCCCATTGAGTGGAACTAACAGTGGGCTAAATATTGCTTTTTTTAACCGTACTATATCCATTATAATAATGTTCATCTTATCATCGGCCTATGTCTGTCCACGATTTTCGGCTGTTCTCATCCAACTACCATCGGCGAATTTCTTTAAGTCGTCGGTCCACCTGGCAGGAGGGCGGAGTGCAATGCCCGGTACTGGCCTCTATTTGAAACGAAGAGACTCGACAAAGAATTCAAGTGACCGACATAGCTCATAGATGATTCTAGTGCTGCTGAAGCATGCTGAAGTAGCAATGGGCCGGTCATATTTACCGCAGGTAACTATACAATTATTATCTGCCTATGTTTTTTTCTAGAAAAAGGCAGTTGACGAGCTTACAGTCCACCCGATTGTCAGTGGATAATTTCGGCCATATACATTCGTTATTCATGCTAGCATCAGTTCAAATAAACAACCTAACTTGTGCTGTGCTCCCTTACTTTTTGAGATTTAAGTCCAAGGGAACAAGAAGTTTTCTTAATCCCATTACACTTCCCAATCCTTCTTAAGGAGGACGGGGCGAGACGGGGTCAAAAGGATAATGGAATAATAGATAAAGAATGTACTCTGCATTGTTGGATATAATTCTCTGGCAAGGCTCGCCGCAACATTCTTCTCATTTAGCCTTTTACCATCATCCATCATGGATTACAGAATATCATTAGTCTATATCTCTCCACTTAATGATATATACCTCCCCTAAGGCTCGTCACTACGTTTCATGTTTTTAGTAATTAAATAAATGTAATAATAATAATAATAATACAATTAGCCTAACCTAATAGGCATTTAGATATGATAAATTATTAAAGAAGTAACAGCCCTCAAGGCATCCGTCGGCGACAGGGGGACGGTCTGAGGGGGAAGTAGGTGATTATTTCGCGGCTTTTGGGCCACACGAAGGAGATTTCCTTCTATACTTACTGGTGTTATTATTATGGTGTTATTCATATATACGCAAATATAGGCATCTTACGAAAGTTTCTTACGCGTCGGTTCTTGGCCTTACAGTTTTTTATTTATTTACAACCCGAACGATACTAAGCTGATAACATGAATTAGCAAAGCGGCTAAAATCTAAGTGTCTAAAAATATTTTGTTACAAGGAACATTCCAGTTTTCTTAAGTCTAGTGGTTAATAACATATTTAGAATAATTTTCTAACATTTTCGTAGTTCCCACATTTCGTAACAACGGAACGTTTCCTGAAATCCGTGCTAAAGGAAATCTATTTTATCAGTGTTTGATTTCAGCCCTGTGTGACCTCGAATAGTGTAAAGAAAATAAATGGATGAGGTATGGCGTTTTTAAAGCATCGGACAACTGAACGATCGTAGGATTTACCCACTAGATATTTTTGCATTTGGTAAGAAAGTATCGATTTTACTCGTTGGTTTAACTGAAAAACAAATTCTACATTGTTTTTGCGGCTGGCATCCTATAACCACATATTGAAAATTTTTAAAATGGACCGCATGGTTTATAGCTACTCGTTTGTTCTGCCAATTCCAATTCTAATCGACGACTTAATTAAAGAAAGTGATAATAACTGACCGAGAAAACTGAATAGCTTGGGAAATACACAAAATTAACAATTGTCCAAAATACTAAATTAATATTTTAAAAATAATCTCCGCGACAGTTTAAAACCATCGTTTTAAAAATATTAAAACCTTCCGACTGGCTCTGCCGTTAGTCTCTTAACACCCCTGGTGCGAGCTGACATCGTAGTGTAGTTGGCGTACTTATACTCAGCAGTTAATGACTGTTAATGATATTCGAGATCACACTCGAGTTGGGCATAGCGATTTCCTCACTAATTATATTTTTCCGGCAAGATTAATTGAAAAATTCGTACTTAATTAGAAATTCAAGGGTAGGGACCGATGTTAGAACTCACACCCTTATAAATGTGAATCGAAAATCCCTAGGCTATCACCGCTCTGGTATGGGTACGGTAATTATATTTTGACATCAATAAAGTAGTGTCCATTTATATTCATAGGTCGGTGCTGCGTGGTACGTCCTCCGTGCAATTTATTCTGATCACGTTCTGGTAGCATCCACTTTTTCTTTAGACCTCGTTAATGTCATCGATCTATCTAACTTTTAGTGGGGCGCCGTACGCCTTAAACTTGACTATTAGGTGGGTATTTTTGGATTTCTCTTTTGAAGTCACCACTCACTAATCACTAATTCTTAGCAGACTGTTGGTACCCCTGTAGTGTAGACACATTCCAGAAATATAGTTAAGTAGAAGTAGTTAATAGTTAAGTAGATTAGATATAGATTATGACATATACAACGTGTATTGAAATAACACTGAAAACATCAACTATTTTAAGTAATACCGTATATATAAATTATCTCAGGAAATAAACCAAAATTAACAATCATGTAAAGTTTTGTTGTTCTATTTAAAACTTTTTTAGCGTTCATTACTTAGTATAGGGTAGTGAAAGGACGACGCTCGCAGAAACAACAACTTCTAATTGCACGTAGAAACAAAGTAATACTAGAAATGAAAAATAAGTTATGAAGAAACTCTATTGTGTAAACTGGTAGAATCAATTCTACTCTCGATAGAGAATAACTCATTTTCAGCTTTTTTCATTGTTTCAGTGACACGTTGTATTTTTTTTTATAGAATTGATAGCAGACGAGTATATAAGGTCGTATAAGGCTATTCGCATTTGTCATTGTTAATTGAGATATATACCTTGTTTTCAAGTGATAAATAGTTTCAATACAACTATTAACATACACCCCTTTGGTATTTTGGTATATACCTTGGGTATTGGTATATACTTTGGGTATTGGTACGTCCTTTGGATTTTCTAAAATGTATGCAAAGTTCATGTGTTGATGCGAGCCTTGAGGAGAGCCTATTTTTAACAAAAGAGAATTATACCTTAAGCGAGATATTTGAGGTCTATATTATTAGGAATAAAAAAGGATATTATTCATTTTATTTAAAATTAATCCTAAAATAATATTGACGTTAAATAAGGGTAACAAATCCGTGATCATTTGATTTTTATAACAAACCATATTCATTATATTGAGCGCTTTCGTCCATTGAAACATTTTTAAGTACTTACCTAAGATGTAAAAAAATATAGTTTAACTTTTTCCCATTTTATTATTCATTGACCTTGAATTCACGATCAAATAAAACACTATACAGTTGCCGTATTTAAACATACCTACCTACAAACAATTCAATTAAACCAACCCCAACCTATCGTGAACTGTTGAGTTAATCTCAAATCTGAGTAATATTTGCAACAAAAGGCGAGTTGTTCAAACCACTGAACAAACAAGCCCTAATACTGTTTCGAGAAACTTCCCCTTAATTTACTCGGGAATGTAATTAAGGAGCCCTTTAGACGGACGAGTAACCTCGAAAGATTGCATATTAATAGTACAATGAAATTTGGTACCACATTATTGGGTTACGGAGAACATGAGATCGAAAAAGTAGAATTATTCCCCACTCCTTTCTCTCTAACCTGGTCCAATTTTTATATTTATCTAAACTAGCGTCAACTTGGCCCAACAATAATAACTGGTAGTAAGCACCCTGGCCCGCTACGGGTTTTAGTTTGAAGTACAGTCTACAGAGATATATTGGCATATGCTGGCAATAAGTTGATAAGTTAAAATTAAACTGTTTTTTCAAAGGGATAGATTATAAATTTCATATTCGTGATATCATGCTGAAATCGATTTCTCTGAAACCATTGTCCACGTCAGGGATGATGATGGCGGCGTGATGTGATTCTAAAATAGTAATTAATTAGTCTTATCAGGGTGGCCTGTTTTGGTCCTCTTTTGTAAGTCGGCGTCACACCTTACAGGTGAGCTCTGGTGTTCACTCTGTTGGACGGGATCTCATTGTATATTTACCTACAACGCTTTTTTTATGGATAAAGGCGGCAGACGAGCATACAGTCCACCTGATGATAAGTGGATACTGTCGTCCATAGACATCCGCGATACATCCCAACATTAGTCGAAAATGACAAACGAGGGATAGAATAGGATGGGATGGGAATGAACTCTGGCATATCTTACTCACCACTGAAACACGTACGTACATTAGGGAAATAAGAAAGTGGGAAACGCAGTACATTTCAAGGTAGTCTGCCTACAACTGTACAACAGTGAGGGATATGTATAGGATTTGTTAGGTATATCGAACGCTACGTCCAGGCTCAGACATGGTGGATGTTGGGCGAGATAAAGGAGACTTGTTTCGGTCAACGGAGTAGAGAGGTATGTATGGAAAGGATAGGCGTCTGGTACAATAACAATTGCTGGTTAAAATTGGGCAGAGTTACGAAAAGCAACAATCTCATTTAGTGAAATAAAACAACATTTAGTGAAATATTACACAAACAAATTAAATTAACGCAACGAATATTATATAATTATACAATAATAATTAAGAAATCGTTTTTAGTGACTACCGTCTTTTTTTTACAATTACGTTTTTACCATTACCATTTTTCATCATACATTTTGATCACTGTACTTATGTAAAATGTGTCATTTATCTATTGTCATGTTTTATGTCTTTCTTTGTTTTTCTCCTTTAATAAAATAAAAATAAAAAAGAATACACTTTTATACGAATACGACGTTTTACATGTGAGCGTGGCTTAGGTTGAAACAACGTTTTTTTGGGTCACTGCTGAGCTAGTGCTTTGATTTAGCTGCTTGCATGGTCAACTCGTTGAGTTGAATGTTATCGAGTATTGAAAGATGGTTATGTTGACAGAAATAGTTTGTGAAACTATTCTGTATTTTTTATGTTTAGGCATACAAATATAAATAGCAACAACCAAGTAGAAGTATCAATTATAACATTACTAAAACAATCCCAGAAAAATACGCAATGCGAGAGTGGAATCGCTTTACAATTAACCAAACCACTGTTACATTGATGTCAATAATACGTCATAGCATTTTTTACTCGATTACTATCATTTATAGTGTAAAGATAAATATTCATACCGAATCAATTAATTATACATCCGATTTAGTGGAATACAGCCTGAACGAATACAATACAAGTGCCAATTTAGTGGCTTCCCGATCCCTTAGAGAAAATAACTCGAAACTTGAATCTACATGTACTCTTATAATTTAAACTCCTTTGAGGATTGATGGCAATTTGAATAAAGCCCTTTGTATTTACTTCTTAACACAATAATTTACTAGTTTGCGAGGGATGAGATTGTTGTTAGTACTTAATAACTAGGTGTTGATGTAAGGTATTTGGAATTAAACACAAAGGAGATAAAATTACAGCTATTATGACGTAATACATTGTGTAAAATAGCTTGTAAATGGATTAGAATAGTTATTAAAATAGCGTAACTGAATTTTCAATCATTTCACAGCATACCACACCACACCATAAGTCTATGTCTCTCCATTGATGGATTTAGACCTCTCCCAAGGCTCACCACCACACACGATCTTCGACTATTCTCATCCAACCACCACCAGCAAACTTCTTCAAGTCATCGGTGATGGTTGGATGAAGAGAACGGCGTTTAAATGCATCCAAGCAATACTGTAAGTGGCAGGAAGATGGAATATGGCCTTGTGGTGCGGTTACTGTCTTTAATAGACAATACATGTAAAACATGCCAACATCAATCAAAACTGAAGAGCGTTGACTCGTTTGCAAATGTGTCTATATTTGGAATCAGAATTCGTATAGAAGATTGGGAAGGATGGAGGAATATGTGGAATAGGATGGGAGAAGGGAAACTTACTTTACATTTTTTTTTCTAGACAAAGAATCAACGCAATAGATTCTGTACTTCTATTTCTTTTGCAATTCATTGTTTATATTTCAATAATACTTAAGATGAAATTATTCATTTATTCATTAACAGAATGGCCCCAAAATGAAATTGTTTGAACTTACGAACCCACGAATGTGACTCGATAGATACCTCTAGAACAGGGATCCTCAAATTTATACTATCCGCGATTTACAGCATGAAAATTGGTCGGCAAGCGATCGACTAAGCTAAACAATAGTCCTTAATACTTTAATACAAATAGTCCCTTGGTACTAAATAGGCTCAAAATCGCATTACCGGTGAAATATTTAAAAAAAAAATACCATGTGATGTGAAATAGTTAACAGGTATTTAAATTATCGGTGGCGTTTGCGGTGGCTATGCCGTGCCGGACCAGGACACATGGAGATGAAGGGAGAAAAATATGTTTTTCATTTAATTTGGTCTACATTATCAGTACTGTAGAGGTATTTACGCAATAGACAGTCAGAGCTCTCGAGATCGACGTTTGAGCACCCCTGTTCTCGACTATCACTGCTCAGTCTAACACAGTACCTTACAACAGTAAAAATACACAAAATAAATTATTGTAAATCCAAAACATTTACTAAATATTAACCTCAATTATAATAACCTCTATTTAGATATTGTATCCTCTTCGGGTCGTGTATGCCCCCGGGGTAGAACATGGTAACTGGAATTAATTAATAAGGGCTGGAGATTTGCGAATTTTGGATACACATGTATAACCGACTCGTGTTTTTGTGACGCGAGTTGAAGATGAATGATGGAGGTAATATGACTTACAGGTAACAAGGTAGGCAATGTAATATGCGAAATTATTAATGTTGAACGCGAACAGTGATTTACTTTAAAAATACCAGTAAAAGTAAAAGTAAACGGGCCACTCATTATTTTTAGTTAAAATTACTGTTAATAAACTAAAAAGAAATGTTTATAAAATTAAATATAACCTTCACATAAACAGCCCTTTTTTCGCCCACTAGTAGGAGCTTCTTTATCTTGTGCGTGAAGGACGTTTGGCCTTAAAACACCACCCTGGCTAGTCGGGTTGACGAGTCCATGTTTTTGAAGGTGGTTTAGCTGCTCAAGGCTTGTCGTAGCGGCATAGTTATCCCTTCCGGGTAACTAAGCCCGTCATAGTGGGAACCCGCTCTTAATCGCCTTTTACGATACCCACAGGACGTGACGGGATGATGCTATTCTCAAGCCCGCCGTCACCGTATGCCCATAAATACACATTTATTTTATTATTTTTGTAATCAGATTTTGCATGAACTTTGGACTTTATTAAAACAAAGTAAAAAAAAAAACATAAACAATCAAGACGTTAAATATTCCTGTTGATGCCTTAATCATTTCAGAACTTAATTAATATTAATAAAGGTTAATGATGAAAAATTTTACGAATACTTAATACTTACGAATGCCGGCAGCCTTTTTTATTCGTTAATTTTATAAAGTGTCCGTTCTATTTTTACGGTTTCTTGTTAGGCGCTTAAGTATTCAAAAATTCATTCTTCCTTCCAACAATATAATCTATTATATAAAAAATAATGTTTGTTTGTTCGTTCGTTCGTCTTCTATGCGTTGCTAAACAATTCATTCGATTTCGATGAAACTTTGGTGAGTTGTTGTCAAATTCAATGCTCGCAAAGGTTTCTGACAAAAATAATTCTAACGCATTGCAACGCATGCCGGCCACAGCTAGTACATACATATTAAAATATATTCAGAGATCAGTTTAGTTTCTTGTCCTGTTTTTAAAATTGTTTATACAATACTATTTAACTTCTTCAATGCTCGAATGTGCATCTTATTCAATCAGTGCACTTACCCGTTATGTATATTCTTACCATATTATTTGTATGTACAATAGTTTTAATGAAGGAATGAAAATTATTAATTGCATTCCTGTTTTTACTTAACTTCTAACATTTAACGTCAGATACGGACGCAATAGGTGGCCTTATCGCTAAAAGCGATCTCTTCCAGGCACCGTTGGAAATGATTTAGATTAGAGGAAGAGGTATGCTATATAATAAAATAATACAAAACAATGATACAATAAAATATATACAATTGTACATTCATATATGTATAATTATGTACATGCAATCATATGAACTGAAGAAAATAGAAGATGGAAAGAAAATGGTATTAAAATCTTAAATTCAAGAAAGAAAATGCGCTTTGACGATTTTTGAAAGTAGCAAGTGTTTGAGCACTTTTAATATGTAGTGGTAATTTCTTTCTTTCCTCTTTTCCTTCGTTTTCAATATTTAAATTAATGCCCGTTTTATTTCATTTTGAAATGTCCTGCGCCAACACGACGATAATCCAAAGCTAAATTCATAGCATTTCTCATCACTTATCCCACTTTGAAGACTTACTATTTGCTTTGAAACTGTCTTTTCATATCTCGTTCTGTGGTTTTCAAGCTAAAAATAAGACTAAGTAGGACTGTAGAAGTAATCTCACCGCTTTAACTTTTCGTATTAGCTTGGAAGTTTATTTTATACACAATATAAGTGTTCTGTGTCCGTGGCGTCGCTCACGAGGTACGTAGAAATGTATACATTTGGAAATGTTTCATTAAGATAAAATGTAGATAAGTACTTTTAAATACAAGAAGTTTTTAAATAAACTAGAATCCGTAGCTATCTTCTAGTGAAAACCTCACTAAATATATACTAAAGCTAAGATTTTGCCAGAACCGTAAACAAACAAATAATAAGACAAAAATATTGCGATTCTCACAATGGTTTGATACTTTGATTTTTTTTAAGTACTTGACTGTTGTATTGTTTTACACTCATATATTTTATTTCGTATTCTACAACTGGAGATAAATAAAATTCGACATTATAAAATATTATCCAAATTCATTAAGAAAGGTTAAAAAACTAAAACCCAACTACGACTGAAAATGCCCTTACAAATGTTGTAAACAAGATTCACTGTTTTTATTACAATTACACTAAAAATATACCAAACTAGCGAAACGCCCTCGCTTCGCTTCGGTTTATAAGTTCTTTTTTTCAAAATTCCAAAATAAAATATAGCCTATATTAGACACGGATAATGTAGTGAAAGAATTATTGAAATCGGTTCAGTAGTTCCAGAGATTACACCCAACATACCTACAAACACACAATTTTACCTCTTTATTATATTAGTATAGATATGTATATTCATATGACAAAATCTACCTAATCCGCTCTCAAAATAAAATTATTCGTTGTCCATAAAAAGAGATAATAAAGGTATAATTAAATGCAATATTATGAAAATTCTTCAAAAGCCATTTGTAGTTACTACATTCATTATTGAAATAAATATCGGTATTCGTATAGTCGTAGTCCTACGTCATGATTAGTTAGTCTTATTTATTTGAGATAGGACGTCACGCGGATAGTCACGCGGAACATGAAGGCGCATCCAACGACACCTCATTTGTGAAAATGTGATGAGTGCTTTGGGAGCTACGAGGGAACAGATGAATACATGCATATTAACATAGACTGCTGCAATCATTATCCTCCTTTGGCTTTGCTATATTGGTATTTACCAGGTAGAATACAGTTTATGAATATATAGGATTTATTATGATTCCTTAAGTCCTTGATTTTGATTTCTCTCTATAGAATATCTGGCTTTATTTTTTTTAAATGGTATATTGAAAATACAGTCAGCAACAGGTCAACATATACCCATGAGAACTTTATTATGGTAATATTTTTTAGGTACATCAGCACGTTGCTGACTGTATTTGAATTATTTGAAAGATTTAAATTTAAAAAAATCAAATAGTGTAAACGAACACGATTGTAAAATTGTTCACCTTCTCTTGACTTGAAGAAGTACCTACCAAATATTAAACATATTTTTATGCTAGAAATACTATCTACGGAATCAACCCCGACATTTCTTTATATAAATTCCTGAAAATAAGTCATGAAAAGAAGTGAAATACGAGTATTTTCGTATATACTCGCAGGTATGCTACATGGACCGTACACCGAGGTTCGTCGGGCTTAATAATGCACGAGGAAAAAAGAATTATCTTTCTTTCTGTTGACAGTTTGAGGTAATGAAGTAAAGATATCGAAATAGGGATGGTAAGCGGAACTGTCGCTCAATTATGTCAAAGTTAGTCAAAAATTACTAATTTTGATCCAAAACTTGCACTAGAAATTTAGGAATCAAGATTTGAAACAAGGTTTGGTAAGAATATTAAATAGCCAGTGCAGATTGATATTAGGAGGGGATTCCCTAATTTAGAGTATGATGGGTTTCAAGGTGTTCTACAGTGGCGTGTAAACAATTTAGGTTAATCGGTACATATCGATGATTTTAATTCATGTTTATTATTGTAAATTGATAAAATAATTTAATTAAAAACAATCAAACAACAAAACTGTTTATAAGCGTAAGCGTTTAAATAGTATAGGCGTGTACTGGTGCCATGAATATAGTAATTATTTATTTGATATTCTAATTACCCATGACATTATTTTTATTTTCCTAATAGCTATTTTTTCTCCTCTAATCATCGTTGAGTTTTTGTTTCAAAATATTTTACACGTCAGAAATGGCAAATGTGTTGACACAAACCACATTTGTAAAATCTTCTCACCCACATTTATGCAAATAAATTGCTTTGATTAGATTGTGCACCACTTTTAGAAAAAATATTGAATTTTGCTACTCTCAAAACACCGTACGAGGAGTACACAACTGTTTTTTATACCTATCTCGTATATTAATTACTCGGGTAATTTTGTTACTAGCAGAATATTAAAAATTTTATAATGATGGATTTGCAGAAAGTGATCCCTTCTGCTCGTCAAAAGCATAATTTAACACAAAAGTCGAAAATATTTTCAGTTGTTAACACCATATTTTCTCAAGTATAATGGAAAAAATAACTATCATTATTTTTATACGTACAAAAGACTGAAATACACGTGAGTATCCACTCTCCCACACACATACACCCTCGCACACATAAGTGCCTACACATTAGTTTAAACTGTAGTTATGTTGTTAACGATATTTATTAGAAATGCAAATTGTAATGTTAATATATGTAAAGGCCAGTACAGTATAATAAAACATATGAACTTTGCATGCAACTCAGCTGTAAATTTATGTAATAAAAATAAAATAAAATAAATAAATGAAACTAAAGCGATAAAACGAATACCCCAGCTTCACACCGCGTTGTCGCGTACTGCAGATTTAGTAATTGAGCTTGGAATATGGTTGCCTGGATGAGATCGCTTAAGCTATATGGCTGCACATTGTATAAATATGTATTGTTTATTTTTATACAATAAAGTGTATTATTATTTTAATACATGGTTCTAATCCATCTCGCTTCTCCCTAGGCAAGCTAAACTGAGAGAGATACGGTATAACCCCCGGGAAGCACAGTCGGGCAGGGTTCAGGACCCCAGGGAGAGAAACCGGCGGACGATACGCTCGGTAACGAGCAGCACCGCCTATGTCCTTATTATTATTATTAATAAGAAGCAGCTACCTATAAATATGCTGTACCTGTGAACAGTGTTAGTGCAATCCTCTCACAAATTACTGCTTTATTTTAGTTTCTCTTACGAAATTGTCAACACGAGGAAAAATATGCCTAGCAAATGTATACCTATTAAAGACACAGGGAGTTAGTCAGTTTTGCGCTTTATTTGGCAGAAATTAATCACCGACTAAGTAGTCTGACTACTTGACTGTAGTCTTTAGTGACATAACACACTACTTGCAATTTCTCTAAAAAGCTCTTTATTATAAACTTATTACGTTAATTTACTGTATACAAATATGTAATTGTAAATTTTTTGGACTTAAAACTTACACTGAATCTTTAATTAATGTCAATTTAATGTTACGTATCTTTAATGTAAAATATGAGATGTAACAAACAACTTTAATACTGCAATGCAGACGAGGCGTGTTAAGAAACTAACAAGGAACTAAGTTTATGTAAGTATTGAATATATCGACACAAGGAAGTGAGAACTCATTATCCGCTTGGATTCATATTTTGTTGAATGTATGTAGTAACATTATATATAAATAAGTTTCTTTCCAGCATTCAATTTCTATATAATACCTACTACTATATACTATATAATTCTATATAATATATAATACTAGCTGCACCCGGCAGACGTTGTCCTGTCTGTGTATATTTATTTACCTCTGTATATAAAATCACAAATTATTCTGTTTTGCCGTCGATATGATTTTTGCGATCAGTTGAACGGTATAGAAGTTGATGTGTTGCAGCGCCATCTAGTGGCGATTCACAACACAGTGGATAGCATAACAAAGTGTGCCAGCTTTCATGGAGATCGGTCAAATGGTGTCGAAGTCTATTAATTTCAGATATACCAACATCCATGTTTATATATATAGAAGATCTGCATAGGTTGTAACTAGGCGCTAGTCTGATCTATCTCTCAGTGTTAAAACAACAAATAATTATAGAAGTTAGTAAATTTATAGTTTGAATGGAATCTAGAGATCACTACGATCACTGCGAACATCGTAACAATTGTTTTATGGGTGTTTATTCAATAGATATACATTATATTTTTGCACAATTGCAAATGGCGGATTATTAAGTCCGCCCTGTGCAATTGCGCGAAGCATTAGATTTATGGCATTTTCTAATTGTCAACCACCAGATCAAAGATTGACTGGCAGAGAATCCCGACTCGCGATCCCGCTGTACCCTGCCAAAGCAACGCTCTAAGTCAAGGTCCGGCGAGGGGGGAGGGGGAGGGGGGGGGGGCTTAGGCTCGTTGCTTCACACTAGTTCACACGCTCTTTGCTCCTGGCTGAGCGCCTTCTTCGCTCGCCCTAAACTAAACTATACATGTCCGGTGACTCTTGAAAATGTTGTGTTGACTGCTATCTTGTTTTACTTTATTTTTACTAACGACGTTCACTGTCAATAAAGTAACTCTTAATGGTTAAAACATGTTTGGAGTAGGTACCTAACTAAATATAAGTTACTCCCTACAGAGTTACGTGTACCGAAAAACAATAAATACAGTACATAACGAGTACATGCCCCGTAATTGTAAGTTAGGGTTCGACCTTTAACATTTCAGTTCCCCGTGTACTAGTTTAATACAATTTTAATGACCTCTGCTACCATTCTGCTTACAAGTAACTAGACTTCTATTATAACTAATTGTATACTATAAGTATTACATTTGTGGTTAATATTTATATAATATTCGGTAAGGGTAGGAGTTCAGGGAAGATGCACGATGCAATCTCACAGCCGCTGGGTTACCCTGACCGCACAGAAGATATATTTATGAATAAAAAACGATTTGCAGGATCCAAATCAGTGCAGTAGAATTTTTAAAAAAGACTATTTGAAAAAGTCTTGCAGATATTTCTCACTTAGTCAGTTTTTTTTAAACTAGTTAGTCAGTTTTAGAGGTTAACTGCTGTGATATACCAGTTGTCAGAGATTTTCTCAAATGTACAAACATTATTTCTCTATAAGGAAGTTTTAGGTACTTACCTACATTTTCCTCGTAGCACGGAATTCTCATTTCTTCCCCATTTTCTGGTGTACGGGCGTCGGATGACATGCTTTGAAGAAAATCGATAGATATTTCGGGAGCGAGGCGCATCGCTCAACTGTTTTCAGACTAAACATACTAGGTACCTATAGGTGAAACCTTATAGAATGAAAGAGATTGTATTTTAACAACTTTGTGAGAGGGTTGCGCTAACACTGTTCACAGGTACCTACTATTTAATGTCCTCGTAAGCTTAATATATATAAAATAATGTTTGTTTATTTGTTTGTCTACTATGTGTTCCTAAACCATTCGTCCGATTTCGATGAAACTTTGGTGAGTTGATGTGCGCGCGCCCGCAAAGGTTTCAGACAAAAAAATATTCTAATGCATGCCCGGACACAGCTAGTGAATAGTAAATTTCACAAATTTACAGATGTTAGCTTAATCAATCAATAATGATAATAATAACGCACTATTTGTGCGGAAAACAATCCTTGAGACGACGCTAGGTGTACTGCAGTGCAACCTGAGACGATGCTCGGTGTACTGCAGTGTAACCTGATACGATGCTAGGTGTACTGCAGTGTAACCTGAGACGATGCTAGGTTTACTGCAGTGTAACCTGAGACGATGCTAGGTGTACTGCAGAGTAACCTGAGACGATGCTAGGTGTACTGCAGTGTAACTTGAGACGATGCTAGGTGTAATGCAGTGTAACCTGAATTTCCCAGTAGGGTGATTCAGGTTGATTTCCTGAATCATCCTGCTGGGTAATTTGGATTACATCTGTAACTAAGGGCATAGGTAATAAGGATAGCGTGCTAGCGCAGGTACGAGCTGGGATAGCCTTCATACTCGAGCATCGTCTCAGTGCGCGACGGCTCTCCTGGACCGTCGCTACGTGCTAACTCATGCAGGGATCGGTAACGTTCGCCCGTACAGATAGGAGGCTAGGAGTAAATGCTCGTGGGTACCTAGTCGATCGACATCTTTACCACAAAGAGCCTTATAAGGGACACACACCTCTACACCCAATCGGATGTTTAATCTGGGAAGGTGCCCAAGTTTTGAGATAGTAGGAATCAGTACCTATTCAGACTCATTTTCTTAAACAGCTAGTTAGCCACTTACTTTGGCGCTTTGTTTCTATAGTTAGATACCATATAAAAGTCAATATATGATTTTTTTTAAATTACGAAATAACAATATAATTAATGATTTATAATCAAATGTTAAACAGTGAAAAAATTAGGACCTAATTATTGGTTAGGTCCTAATTAATTTATTTTCCGCCTTTTCGCGACACTAAAAATGTTGTGAAACAAATGTCTAGACCAATGGTCCCCAAAGTTTTCCATTCTCGACACCGCGCCCCATGTGATGTCGAATACAGCACACTTTGGGAACCACCGGTCCAGACATATGTACAATCAATACAATACATATATTAATACAAACTTACGATTGTGGAAAAGGCGAAAGAAAACGGTGTACTACGTGTCATCACATTACCAACTCGTGTACTTAAATAAACACAAATTTAATACCCCTTTTGTAATTACTAGTACCTTGTTTATAACCTTTGTTTATTCGACAATTTGTTATATTTAAGTACACGGAACGACATTTTATATTCTATTATGAGACAAATTCAACCTTACATCTTTTATTTTAGACTGGAAATTGTATGAGCAGTTTAAACGATTACGCCTTTAAGTGTGGCTCGTCGTGTAACGCAAACAAAAATGTTTACGGTAAGACAATGTTACGGTAATTACTAGGTTATGTAAACAGAAAACATGATGGTTACTGTAAGACTTGGTATTACATTACAGTTTATTTGTATATTCGGAATCTGTATTTTTTAATATTTGGAAATGTAAACATGTTACTGCTCGTTTGTGAAAAATCTAAGCTTTTAATTTGAATAGTGTTTTAAGTTTTACTGTCTTTTAAAAGCGTAGAAAATTGACCGTGGAATCTGGGTTTTTAAGACATGCCTGTCGGTTTTCAATAAGCATTTGAAAAATGCACTTTCTTTGCTTGTTAAATAAAATGAAAATAAAAATATATTAAAAACGTAACGTTTTTAAGTGAAGCATCCTGCATCTATCAAAATTGATATAAAACTCTATTCTGTCCCAATTTTATTGATATTTCCTGTTCATTATCGGTGAAATTCTACTCCATGTTTGTATTCTACTTGCACCTACCATGATATTAGCCCATAACGTCCCACTGCAGGGCTCAAGCCTCCCCTAGTGAATCACTGGTTGGTTACGGGCTATAAACCACCACGCGGGCCCAGTGCAGATTGGTTGATACGCATACTCCAGATTTTTTATAATATCTCGAGAATGCCGCTTGTTTCACGATATTTTCCCTCACCGCTAAGCTAAGGATTTTTTTAAATCCCATTAGTAAACTAAGTGGTACCGGTCAAGATCACACAAATGTGAATCGAGTATAGATACACCTACGTGCATATCAGCAATAGGTAGTTATTGTCACACTTGAAGTTATTCTGCCACAATTGTCCGCGAGAAATACCAAAAATACGTTGTATTTTTTTTTATAGAATTGATAGCAGACGAGTATATAAGGTCGTATAAGGCTATTCGCATTTGTCATTGTTAATTGAGATATATACCTTGTTTTCAAGTGATAAATAGTTTCAATACAACTATTAACATACACCCCTTTGGTATTTTGGTATATACCTTGGGTATTGGTATATACTTTGGGTATTGGTACGTCCTTTGGATTTTCTAAAATGTATGCAAAGTTCATGTGTTGATGCGAGCCTTGAGGAGAGCCTATTTTTAACAAAAGAGAATTATACCTTAAGCGAGATATTTGAGGTCTATATTATTAGGAATAAAAAAGGATATTATTCATTTTATTTAAAATTAATCCTAAAATAATATTGACGTTAAATAAGGGTAACAAATCCGTGATCATTTGATTTTTATAACAAACCATATTCATTATATTGAGCGCTTTCGTCCATTGAAACATTTTTAAGTACTTACCTAAGATGTAAAAAAATATAGTTTAACTTTTTCCCATTTTATTATTCATTGACCTTGAATTCACGATCAAATAAAACACTATACAGTTGCCGTATTTAAACATACCTACCTACAAACAATTCAATTAAACCAACCCCAACCTATCGTGAACTGTTGAGTTAATCTCAAATCTGAGTAATATTTGCAACAAAAGGCGAGTTGTTCAAACCACTGAACAAACAAGCCCTAATACTGTTTCGAGAAACTTCCCCTTAATTTACTCGGGAATGTAATTAAGGAGCCCTTTAGACGGACGAGTAACCTCGAAAGATTGCATATTAATAGTACAATGAAATTTGGTACCACATTATTGGGTTACGGAGAACATGAGATCGAAAAAGTAGAATTATTCCCCACTCCTTTCTCTCTAACCTGGTCCAATTTTTATATTTATCTAAACTAGCGTCAACTTGGCCCAACAATAATAACTGGTAGTAAGCACCCTGGCCCGCTACGGGTTTTAGTTTGAAGTACAGTCTACAGAGATATATTGGCATATGCTGGCAATAAGTTGATAAGTTAAAATTAAACTGTTTTTTCAAAGGGATAGATTATAAATTTCATATTCGTGATATCATGCTGAAATCGATTTCTCTGAAACCATTGTCCACGTCAGGGATGATGATGGCGGCGTGATGTGATTCTAAAATAGTAATTAATTAGTCTTATCAGGGTGGCCTGTTTTGGTCCTCTTTTGTAAGTCGGCGTCACACCTTACAGGTGAGCTCTGGTGTTCACTCTGTTGGACGGGATCTCATTGTATATTTACCTACAACGCTTTTTTTATGGATAAAGGCGGCAGACGAGCATACAGTCCACCTGATGATAAGTGGATACTGTCGTCCATAGACATCCGCGATACATCCCAACATTAGTCGAAAATGACAAACGAGGGATAGAATAGGATGGGATGGGAATGAACTCTGGCATATCTTACTCACCACTGAAACACGTACGTACATTAGGGAAATAAGAAAGTGGGAAACGCAGTACATTTCAAGGTAGTCTGCCTACAACTGTACAACAGTGAGGGATATGTATAGGATTTGTTAGGTATATCGAACGCTACGTCCAGGCTCAGACATGGTGGATGTTGGGCGAGATAAAGGAGACTTGTTTCGGTCAACGGAGTAGAGAGGTATGTATGGAAAGGATAGGCGTCTGGTACAATAACAATTGCTGGTTAAAATTGGGCAGAGTTACGAAAAGCAACAATCTCATTTAGTGAAATAAAACAACATTTAGTGAAATATTACACAAACAAATTAAATTAACGCAACGAATATTATATAATTATACAATAATAATTAAGAAATCGTTTTTAGTGACTACCGTCTTTTTTTTACAATTACGTTTTTACCATTACCATTTTTCATCATACATTTTGATCACTGTACTTATGTAAAATGTGTCATTTATCTATTGTCATGTTTTATGTCTTTCTTTGTTTTTCTCCTTTAATAAAATAAAAATAAAAAAGAATACACTTTTATACGAATACGACGTTTTACATGTGAGCGTGGCTTAGGTTGAAACAACGTTTTTTTGGGTCACTGCTGAGCTAGTGCTTTGATTTAGCTGCTTGCATGGTCAACTCGTTGAGTTGAATGTTATCGAGTATTGAAAGATGGTTATGTTGACAGAAATAGTTTGTGAAACTATTCTGTATTTTTTATGTTTAGGCATACAAATATAAATAGCAACAACCAAGTAGAAGTATCAATTATAACATTACTAAAACAATCCCAGAAAAATACGCAATGCGAGAGTGGAATCGCTTTACAATTAACCAAACCACTGTTACATTGATGTCAATAATACGTCATAGCATTTTTTACTCGATTACTATCATTTATAGTGTAAAGATAAATATTCATACCGAATCAATTAATTATACATCCGATTTAGTGGAATACAGCCTGAACGAATACAATACAAGTGCCAATTTAGTGGCTTCCCGATCCCTTAGAGAAAATAACTCGAAACTTGAATCTACATGTACTCTTATAATTTAAACTCCTTTGAGGATTGATGGCAATTTGAATAAAGCCCTTTGTATTTACTTCTTAACACAATAATTTACTAGTTTGCGAGGGATGAGATTGTTGTTAGTACTTAATAACTAGGTGTTGATGTAAGGTATTTGGAATTAAACACAAAGGAGATAAAATTACAGCTATTATGACGTAATACATTGTGTAAAATAGCTTGTAAATGGATTAGAATAGTTATTAAAATAGCGTAACTGAATTTTCAATCATTTCACAGCATACCACACCACACCATAAGTCTATGTCTCTCCATTGATGGATTTAGACCTCTCCCAAGGCTCACCACCACACACGATCTTCGACTATTCTCATCCAACCACCACCAGCAAACTTCTTCAAGTCATCGGTGATGGTTGGATGAAGAGAACGGCGTTTAAATGCATCCAAGCAATACTGTAAGTGGCAGGAAGATGGAATATGGCCTTGTGGTGCGGTTACTGTCTTTAATAGACAATACATGTAAAACATGCCAACATCAATCAAAACTGAAGAGCGTTGACTCGTTTGCAAATGTGTCTATATTTGGAATCAGAATTCGTATAGAAGATTGGGAAGGATGGAGGAATATGTGGAATAGGATGGGAGAAGGGAAACTTACTTTACATTTTTTTTTCTAGACAAAGAATCAACGCAATAGATTCTGTACTTCTATTTCTTTTGCAATTCATTGTTTATATTTCAATAATACTTAAGATGAAATTATTCATTTATTCATTAACAGAATGGCCCCAAAATGAAATTGTTTGAACTTACGAACCCACGAATGTGACTCGATAGATACCTCTAGAACAGGGATCCTCAAATTTATACTATCCGCGATTTACAGCATGAAAATTGGTCGGCAAGCGATCGACTAAGCTAAACAATAGTCCTTAATACTTTAATACAAATAGTCCCTTGGTACTAAATAGGCTCAAAATCGCATTACCGGTGAAATATTTAAAAAAAAAATACCATGTGATGTGAAATAGTTAACAGGTATTTAAATTATCGGTGGCGTTTGCGGTGGCTATGCCGTGCCGGACCAGGACACATGGAGATGAAGGGAGAAAAATATGTTTTTCATTTAATTTGGTCTACATTATCAGTACTGTAGAGGTATTTACGCAATAGACAGTCAGAGCTCTCGAGATCGACGTTTGAGCACCCCTGTTCTCGACTATCACTGCTCAGTCTAACACAGTACCTTACAACAGTAAAAATACACAAAATAAATTATTGTAAATCCAAAACATTTACTAAATATTAACCTCAATTATAATAACCTCTATTTAGATATTGTATCCTCTTCGGGTCGTGTATGCCCCCGGGGTAGAACATGGTAACTGGAATTAATTAATAAGGGCTGGAGATTTGCGAATTTTGGATACACATGTATAACCGACTCGTGTTTTTGTGACGCGAGTTGAAGATGAATGATGGAGGTAATATGACTTACAGGTAACAAGGTAGGCAATGTAATATGCGAAATTATTAATGTTGAACGCGAACAGTGATTTACTTTAAAAATACCAGTAAAAGTAAAAGTAAACGGGCCACTCATTATTTTTAGTTAAAATTACTGTTAATAAACTAAAAAGAAATGTTTATAAAATTAAATATAACCTTCACATAAACAGCCCTTTTTTCGCCCACTAGTAGGAGCTTCTTTATCTTGTGCGTGAAGGACGTTTGGCCTTAAAACACCACCCTGGCTAGTCGGGTTGACGAGTCCATGTTTTTGAAGGTGGTTTAGCTGCTCAAGGCTTGTCGTAGCGGCATAGTTATCCCTTCCGGGTAACTAAGCCCGTCATAGTGGGAACCCGCTCTTAATCGCCTTTTACGATACCCACAGGACGTGACGGGATGATGCTATTCTCAAGCCCGCCGTCACCGTATGCCCATAAATACACATTTATTTTATTATTTTTGTAATCAGATTTTGCATGAACTTTGGACTTTATTAAAACAAAGTAAAAAAAAAAACATAAACAATCAAGACGTTAAATATTCCTGTTGATGCCTTAATCATTTCAGAACTTAATTAATATTAATAAAGGTTAATGATGAAAAATTTTACGAATACTTAATACTTACGAATGCCGGCAGCCTTTTTTATTCGTTAATTTTATAAAGTGTCCGTTCTATTTTTACGGTTTCTTGTTAGGCGCTTAAGTATTCAAAAATTCATTCTTCCTTCCAACAATATAATCTATTATATAAAAAATAATGTTTGTTTGTTCGTTCGTTCGTCTTCTATGCGTTGCTAAACAATTCATTCGATTTCGATGAAACTTTGGTGAGTTGTTGTCAAATTCAATGCTCGCAAAGGTTTCTGACAAAAATAATTCTAACGCATTGCAACGCATGCCGGCCACAGCTAGTACATACATATTAAAATATATTCAGAGATCAGTTTAGTTTCTTGTCCTGTTTTTAAAATTGTTTATACAATACTATTTAACTTCTTCAATGCTCGAATGTGCATCTTATTCAATCAGTGCACTTACCCGTTATGTATATTCTTACCATATTATTTGTATGTACAATAGTTTTAATGAAGGAATGAAAATTATTAATTGCATTCCTGTTTTTACTTAACTTCTAACATTTAACGTCAGATACGGACGCAATAGGTGGCCTTATCGCTAAAAGCGATCTCTTCCAGGCACCGTTGGAAATGATTTAGATTAGAGGAAGAGGTATGCTATATAATAAAATAATACAAAACAATGATACAATAAAATATATACAATTGTACATTCATATATGTATAATTATGTACATGCAATCATATGAACTGAAGAAAATAGAAGATGGAAAGAAAATGGTATTAAAATCTTAAATTCAAGAAAGAAAATGCGCTTTGACGATTTTTGAAAGTAGCAAGTGTTTGAGCACTTTTAATATGTAGTGGTAATTTCTTTCTTTCCTCTTTTCCTTCGTTTTCAATATTTAAATTAATGCCCGTTTTATTTCATTTTGAAATGTCCTGCGCCAACACGACGATAATCCAAAGCTAAATTCATAGCATTTCTCATCACTTATCCCACTTTGAAGACTTACTATTTGCTTTGAAACTGTCTTTTCATATCTCGTTCTGTGGTTTTCAAGCTAAAAATAAGACTAAGTAGGACTGTAGAAGTAATCTCACCGCTTTAACTTTTCGTATTAGCTTGGAAGTTTATTTTATACACAATATAAGTGTTCTGTGTCCGTGGCGTCGCTCACGAGGTACGTAGAAATGTATACATTTGGAAATGTTTCATTAAGATAAAATGTAGATAAGTACTTTTAAATACAAGAAGTTTTTAAATAAACTAGAATCCGTAGCTATCTTCTAGTGAAAACCTCACTAAATATATACTAAAGCTAAGATTTTGCCAGAACCGTAAACAAACAAATAATAAGACAAAAATATTGCGATTCTCACAATGGTTTGATACTTTGATTTTTTTTAAGTACTTGACTGTTGTATTGTTTTACACTCATATATTTTATTTCGTATTCTACAACTGGAGATAAATAAAATTCGACATTATAAAATATTATCCAAATTCATTAAGAAAGGTTAAAAAACTAAAACCCAACTACGACTGAAAATGCCCTTACAAATGTTGTAAACAAGATTCACTGTTTTTATTACAATTACACTAAAAATATACCAAACTAGCGAAACGCCCTCGCTTCGCTTCGGTTTATAAGTTCTTTTTTTCAAAATTCCAAAATAAAATATAGCCTATATTAGACACGGATAATGTAGTGAAAGAATTATTGAAATCGGTTCAGTAGTTCCAGAGATTACACCCAACATACCTACAAACACACAATTTTACCTCTTTATTATATTAGTATAGATATGTATATTCATATGACAAAATCTACCTAATCCGCTCTCAAAATAAAATTATTCGTTGTCCATAAAAAGAGATAATAAAGGTATAATTAAATGCAATATTATGAAAATTCTTCAAAAGCCATTTGTAGTTACTACATTCATTATTGAAATAAATATCGGTATTCGTATAGTCGTAGTCCTACGTCATGATTAGTTAGTCTTATTTATTTGAGATAGGACGTCACGCGGATAGTCACGCGGAACATGAAGGCGCATCCAACGACACCTCATTTGTGAAAATGTGATGAGTGCTTTGGGAGCTACGAGGGAACAGATGAATACATGCATATTAACATAGACTGCTGCAATCATTATCCTCCTTTGGCTTTGCTATATTGGTATTTACCAGGTAGAATACAGTTTATGAATATATAGGATTTATTATGATTCCTTAAGTCCTTGATTTTGATTTCTCTCTATAGAATATCTGGCTTTATTTTTTTTAAATGGTATATTGAAAATACAGTCAGCAACAGGTCAACATATACCCATGAGAACTTTATTATGGTAATATTTTTTAGGTACATCAGCACGTTGCTGACTGTATTTGAATTATTTGAAAGATTTAAATTTAAAAAAATCAAATAGTGTAAACGAACACGATTGTAAAATTGTTCACCTTCTCTTGACTTGAAGAAGTACCTACCAAATATTAAACATATTTTTATGCTAGAAATACTATCTACGGAATCAACCCCGACATTTCTTTATATAAATTCCTGAAAATAAGTCATGAAAAGAAGTGAAATACGAGTATTTTCGTATATACTCGCAGGTATGCTACATGGACCGTACACCGAGGTTCGTCGGGCTTAATAATGCACGAGGAAAAAAGAATTATCTTTCTTTCTGTTGACAGTTTGAGGTAATGAAGTAAAGATATCGAAATAGGGATGGTAAGCGGAACTGTCGCTCAATTATGTCAAAGTTAGTCAAAAATTACTAATTTTGATCCAAAACTTGCACTAGAAATTTAGGAATCAAGATTTGAAACAAGGTTTGGTAAGAATATTAAATAGCCAGTGCAGATTGATATTAGGAGGGGATTCCCTAATTTAGAGTATGATGGGTTTCAAGGTGTTCTACAGTGGCGTGTAAACAATTTAGGTTAATCGGTACATATCGATGATTTTAATTCATGTTTATTATTGTAAATTGATAAAATAATTTAATTAAAAACAATCAAACAACAAAACTGTTTATAAGCGTAAGCGTTTAAATAGTATAGGCGTGTACTGGTGCCATGAATATAGTAATTATTTATTTGATATTCTAATTACCCATGACATTATTTTTATTTTCCTAATAGCTATTTTTTCTCCTCTAATCATCGTTGAGTTTTTGTTTCAAAATATTTTACACGTCAGAAATGGCAAATGTGTTGACACAAACCACATTTGTAAAATCTTCTCACCCACATTTATGCAAATAAATTGCTTTGATTAGATTGTGCACCACTTTTAGAAAAAATATTGAATTTTGCTACTCTCAAAACACCGTACGAGGAGTACACAACTGTTTTTTATACCTATCTCGTATATTAATTACTCGGGTAATTTTGTTACTAGCAGAATATTAAAAATTTTATAATGATGGATTTGCAGAAAGTGATCCCTTCTGCTCGTCAAAAGCATAATTTAACACAAAAGTCGAAAATATTTTCAGTTGTTAACACCATATTTTCTCAAGTATAATGGAAAAAATAACTATCATTATTTTTATACGTACAAAAGACTGAAATACACGTGAGTATCCACTCTCCCACACACATACACCCTCGCACACATAAGTGCCTACACATTAGTTTAAACTGTAGTTATGTTGTTAACGATATTTATTAGAAATGCAAATTGTAATGTTAATATATGTAAAGGCCAGTACAGTATAATAAAACATATGAACTTTGCATGCAACTCAGCTGTAAATTTATGTAATAAAAATAAAATAAAATAAATAAATGAAACTAAAGCGATAAAACGAATACCCCAGCTTCACACCGCGTTGTCGCGTACTGCAGATTTAGTAATTGAGCTTGGAATATGGTTGCCTGGATGAGATCGCTTAAGCTATATGGCTGCACATTGTATAAATATGTATTGTTTATTTTTATACAATAAAGTGTATTATTATTTTAATACATGGTTCTAATCCATCTCGCTTCTCCCTAGGCAAGCTAAACTGAGAGAGATACGGTATAACCCCCGGGAAGCACAGTCGGGCAGGGTTCAGGACCCCAGGGAGAGAAACCGGCGGACGATACGCTCGGTAACGAGCAGCACCGCCTATGTCCTTATTATTATTATTAATAAGAAGCAGCTACCTATAAATATGCTGTACCTGTGAACAGTGTTAGTGCAATCCTCTCACAAATTACTGCTTTATTTTAGTTTCTCTTACGAAATTGTCAACACGAGGAAAAATATGCCTAGCAAATGTATACCTATTAAAGACACAGGGAGTTAGTCAGTTTTGCGCTTTATTTGGCAGAAATTAATCACCGACTAAGTAGTCTGACTACTTGACTGTAGTCTTTAGTGACATAACACACTACTTGCAATTTCTCTAAAAAGCTCTTTATTATAAACTTATTACGTTAATTTACTGTATACAAATATGTAATTGTAAATTTTTTGGACTTAAAACTTACACTGAATCTTTAATTAATGTCAATTTAATGTTACGTATCTTTAATGTAAAATATGAGATGTAACAAACAACTTTAATACTGCAATGCAGACGAGGCGTGTTAAGAAACTAACAAGGAACTAAGTTTATGTAAGTATTGAATATATCGACACAAGGAAGTGAGAACTCATTATCCGCTTGGATTCATATTTTGTTGAATGTATGTAGTAACATTATATATAAATAAGTTTCTTTCCAGCATTCAATTTCTATATAATACCTACTACTATATACTATATAATTCTATATAATATATAATACTAGCTGCACCCGGCAGACGTTGTCCTGTCTGTGTATATTTATTTACCTCTGTATATAAAATCACAAATTATTCTGTTTTGCCGTCGATATGATTTTTGCGATCAGTTGAACGGTATAGAAGTTGATGTGTTGCAGCGCCATCTAGTGGCGATTCACAACACAGTGGATAGCATAACAAAGTGTGCCAGCTTTCATGGAGATCGGTCAAATGGTGTCGAAGTCTATTAATTTCAGATATACCAACATCCATGTTTATATATATAGAAGATCTGCATAGGTTGTAACTAGGCGCTAGTCTGATCTATCTCTCAGTGTTAAAACAACAAATAATTATAGAAGTTAGTAAATTTATAGTTTGAATGGAATCTAGAGATCACTACGATCACTGCGAACATCGTAACAATTGTTTTATGGGTGTTTATTCAATAGATATACATTATATTTTTGCACAATTGCAAATGGCGGATTATTAAGTCCGCCCTGTGCAATTGCGCGAAGCATTAGATTTATGGCATTTTCTAATTGTCAACCACCAGATCAAAGATTGACTGGCAGAGAATCCCGACTCGCGATCCCGCTGTACCCTGCCAAAGCAACGCTCTAAGTCAAGGTCCGGCGAGGGGGGAGGGGGAGGGGGGGGGGCTTAGGCTCGTTGCTTCACACTAGTTCACACGCTCTTTGCTCCTGGCTGAGCGCCTTCTTCGCTCGCCCTAAACTAAACTATACATGTCCGGTGACTCTTGAAAATGTTGTGTTGACTGCTATCTTGTTTTACTTTATTTTTACTAACGACGTTCACTGTCAATAAAGTAACTCTTAATGGTTAAAACATGTTTGGAGTAGGTACCTAACTAAATATAAGTTACTCCCTACAGAGTTACGTGTACCGAAAAACAATAAATACAGTACATAACGAGTACATGCCCCGTAATTGTAAGTTAGGGTTCGACCTTTAACATTTCAGTTCCCCGTGTACTAGTTTAATACAATTTTAATGACCTCTGCTACCATTCTGCTTACAAGTAACTAGACTTCTATTATAACTAATTGTATACTATAAGTATTACATTTGTGGTTAATATTTATATAATATTCGGTAAGGGTAGGAGTTCAGGGAAGATGCACGATGCAATCTCACAGCCGCTGGGTTACCCTGACCGCACAGAAGATATATTTATGAATAAAAAACGATTTGCAGGATCCAAATCAGTGCAGTAGAATTTTTAAAAAAGACTATTTGAAAAAGTCTTGCAGATATTTCTCACTTAGTCAGTTTTTTTTAAACTAGTTAGTCAGTTTTAGAGGTTAACTGCTGTGATATACCAGTTGTCAGAGATTTTCTCAAATGTACAAACATTATTTCTCTATAAGGAAGTTTTAGGTACTTACCTACATTTTCCTCGTAGCACGGAATTCTCATTTCTTCCCCATTTTCTGGTGTACGGGCGTCGGATGACATGCTTTGAAGAAAATCGATAGATATTTCGGGAGCGAGGCGCATCGCTCAACTGTTTTCAGACTAAACATACTAGGTACCTATAGGTGAAACCTTATAGAATGAAAGAGATTGTATTTTAACAACTTTGTGAGAGGGTTGCGCTAACACTGTTCACAGGTACCTACTATTTAATGTCCTCGTAAGCTTAATATATATAAAATAATGTTTGTTTATTTGTTTGTCTACTATGTGTTCCTAAACCATTCGTCCGATTTCGATGAAACTTTGGTGAGTTGATGTGCGCGCGCCCGCAAAGGTTTCAGACAAAAAAATATTCTAATGCATGCCCGGACACAGCTAGTGAATAGTAAATTTCACAAATTTACAGATGTTAGCTTAATCAATCAATAATGATAATAATAACGCACTATTTGTGCGGAAAACAATCCTTGAGACGACGCTAGGTGTACTGCAGTGCAACCTGAGACGATGCTCGGTGTACTGCAGTGTAACCTGATACGATGCTAGGTGTACTGCAGTGTAACCTGAGACGATGCTAGGTTTACTGCAGTGTAACCTGAGACGATGCTAGGTGTACTGCAGAGTAACCTGAGACGATGCTAGGTGTACTGCAGTGTAACTTGAGACGATGCTAGGTGTAATGCAGTGTAACCTGAATTTCCCAGTAGGGTGATTCAGGTTGATTTCCTGAATCATCCTGCTGGGTAATTTGGATTACATCTGTAACTAAGGGCATAGGTAATAAGGATAGCGTGCTAGCGCAGGTACGAGCTGGGATAGCCTTCATACTCGAGCATCGTCTCAGTGCGCGACGGCTCTCCTGGACCGTCGCTACGTGCTAACTCATGCAGGGATCGGTAACGTTCGCCCGTACAGATAGGAGGCTAGGAGTAAATGCTCGTGGGTACCTAGTCGATCGACATCTTTACCACAAAGAGCCTTATAAGGGACACACACCTCTACACCCAATCGGATGTTTAATCTGGGAAGGTGCCCAAGTTTTGAGATAGTAGGAATCAGTACCTATTCAGACTCATTTTCTTAAACAGCTAGTTAGCCACTTACTTTGGCGCTTTGTTTCTATAGTTAGATACCATATAAAAGTCAATATATGATTTTTTTTAAATTACGAAATAACAATATAATTAATGATTTATAATCAAATGTTAAACAGTGAAAAAATTAGGACCTAATTATTGGTTAGGTCCTAATTAATTTATTTTCCGCCTTTTCGCGACACTAAAAATGTTGTGAAACAAATGTCTAGACCAATGGTCCCCAAAGTTTTCCATTCTCGACACCGCGCCCCATGTGATGTCGAATACAGCACACTTTGGGAACCACCGGTCCAGACATATGTACAATCAATACAATACATATATTAATACAAACTTACGATTGTGGAAAAGGCGAAAGAAAACGGTGTACTACGTGTCATCACATTACCAACTCGTGTACTTAAATAAACACAAATTTAATACCCCTTTTGTAATTACTAGTACCTTGTTTATAACCTTTGTTTATTCGACAATTTGTTATATTTAAGTACACGGAACGACATTTTATATTCTATTATGAGACAAATTCAACCTTACATCTTTTATTTTAGACTGGAAATTGTATGAGCAGTTTAAACGATTACGCCTTTAAGTGTGGCTCGTCGTGTAACGCAAACAAAAATGTTTACGGTAAGACAATGTTACGGTAATTACTAGGTTATGTAAACAGAAAACATGATGGTTACTGTAAGACTTGGTATTACATTACAGTTTATTTGTATATTCGGAATCTGTATTTTTTAATATTTGGAAATGTAAACATGTTACTGCTCGTTTGTGAAAAATCTAAGCTTTTAATTTGAATAGTGTTTTAAGTTTTACTGTCTTTTAAAAGCGTAGAAAATTGACCGTGGAATCTGGGTTTTTAAGACATGCCTGTCGGTTTTCAATAAGCATTTGAAAAATGCACTTTCTTTGCTTGTTAAATAAAATGAAAATAAAAATATATTAAAAACGTAACGTTTTTAAGTGAAGCATCCTGCATCTATCAAAATTGATATAAAACTCTATTCTGTCCCAATTTTATTGATATTTCCTGTTCATTATCGGTGAAATTCTACTCCATGTTTGTATTCTACTTGCACCTACCATGATATTAGCCCATAACGTCCCACTGCAGGGCTCAAGCCTCCCCTAGTGAATCACTGGTTGGTTACGGGCTATAAACCACCACGCGGGCCCAGTGCAGATTGGTTGATACGCATACTCCAGATTTTTTATAATATCTCGAGAATGCCGCTTGTTTCACGATATTTTCCCTCACCGCTAAGCTAAGGATTTTTTTAAATCCCATTAGTAAACTAAGTGGTACCGGTCAAGATCACACAAATGTGAATCGAGTATAGATACACCTACGTGCATATCAGCAATAGGTAGTTATTGTCACACTTGAAGTTATTCTGCCACAATTGTCCGCGAGAAATACCAAAAATGCGTGAAAACCGTGAGCTCCATCTTAAATCAACAAAATTCCAACCGTCCTCGAAGACAAAGTCGACATCAACTACCGTCTGTACCTACCCACGTATCGGCATATTTATTACGTTTCATAGAGGCTATCACTGCTCACATATCATATCATCACAAAATAGCCCAAAGTTTGGCTGTCTGAAAATGCTTTATATGATTAAGTCAGCCGTTTGTTAAAACGGTAAAATTTAAACAAATAAATAAATGTGGGATGACGAATGCGTGATATTGAGCGTATAAGGAGGTGCGGGTGAGAGAGAAGTACGGGAAAAGGAAATAGGTAGGAGAGAGAAAGATAGAATGAAAGGCAAAATGGCGAGGGAATACGATTAGACAAAGGACAGAACGCGGTAAAATACTGTGTGATTTTAAAGGTAAAAATAATGTGAATATTTCCCGTGAAAAACGCGTTTAATTACCTCCCACATAAACTTATAACATAAACCCGGCTGGAACATTGAGTAAATAGAATAGGTAAATACAAACATTTAGGAGTCCTTCAGTAATATATATGTCGAAGCAGGAGGCCGAGGGATAATGCCGGTAGGACCATCTCCATGGTCTGGCATCATGTAAGCAGATATTGAGAAACACAATAAACAATCACAGTTCCATATCTACAACGTGAGTATTACAATAAACAACATTACGAAATACTAATTAGCACTATTTATGCATTCCTACTAATTAAAAGGTTATTTTAACACGAAGCATAGTGACACAGTGACAGTTCCGAGACACATTCCCTTTGCGGCGTCTCCATCGTTAAATTGCGCCATATGAGCGAGTGTCTCCACTCGCGTTGGTTGTTGACTCCATTCTACGACGTGCTGTTCGAAATGTCGACGATACCACTCTTACGGGCGGTTTAGAAGCCCTCAGCGTTTGGGGAGACCCCTCTCTGTGTGTTCTACCGCCTGTACAATGGGGAATGCTCTGAAAAATTGTTCAATATAATTCCCAGCTCGGGTTTTTACAACCACACCTCTCGTAAGCCTATAGCGTAACCGTAGCCAGTCCTCTTGTCGTTCACTGCTGGACATGAGGCTCCTCGTATACATATCTTGTGCTTGTGCATGAGGGATGTATAGCCTTAAAACGCCACCCTGGGTTAAGCTGGTTGGTGAGTCCACTCGTTCAGAGCTAGTGTAGTTCCTTAATGCTTGTGGCTCGCTTGTTATCCCTTAGTCGCCTTTTACGACACCCACGGGAAGTAATGGGGTGGTGCTATTCTAAAGCCGGCTGACACCATACGACCGGATAATCTATTTTTATGATATGTTTTTTTTTTATGGGCGAAGGCGGCAGACCACCTGTCCACCTGATGGTAAGTGGATACTGTCGCCCATAGACATCTGCGATACATGCCAACATTAGTCCAAAATGACAACCGTTGGCAGGCCCCGGATGCGCTGCCTACCTTTGGAGATATAGGAATGGATTTGAAGAAAGGGTTAGGAAAATGGGGAGGGATAGGATGGGAATGGGCTCTGGCACATCTCACTCACTACCGAAACACGTACTTACATTGGGGAAATAAGATAAAGTGGGAAATGCAGTACATTTCAAGGTAGTCTTCTGTGAGAGAGGGGTAACGTGGCCAGTCGAGCGCGCCCATCAGCTATTGGATTACAGCGAGCACTCTCCCCCTCAACAAACACAATTGTAACAAATACTCTCCTAACATTGTACAAATCGCGACATATGAAAAGAATAAACACGACAAATCTTATCTCTCAGCTTATTTCACACACGATCGAATGGCTTTGTGTACGTTCCCTGTTTATGAGTCCTTTCGATAGCCTCTTACAGGTTAGAGGGGTTCATGAAAATCTTATAGGTTTATTATACCTTCCAAGGTAAGGTTTCCGTAAATTTCGCTGTTGCGATTATGGCTACCAACTAAGTAGACCTTAATCCCGGAAATGAAGATGATCATTGACCGTATTATCGTATTTATTGTTTATTGATTTTTAGTATCTATTTCTTTCTGTAGTTGTCTTAGCAAAATTAATTATAGTTTTTTCAGTCATTTCTTATTTCTGTATGTAATAGCAATGTTGCTCGTAATAATAGGAAAAGTCAACATGCCTGATATCATTAATTCGTCATTAGGTGTATATGTTACCGTAAATGCTCGAACTATGGTAAATCCTAAGATCTTCCAGTAAAACCTAAGATTTACCAATTCTTTGTGGTAAAAGTCCGAAATGTTCTGCGATCATCGTTAATTTCCAAAATTCACTAACCGTCTTTAGTAAAACCTAGCATGTACCAAATTCTGATGGTAAAAGCCCAGAAATTCATCTCACTATAAAAATCCTTACATTTACCAACCCATGTTGGTAAAACCGAAGATTTACAAGTGAATCACCAATATACGTGCTTTTACAGTAACATATACAGATGCAATGTAGTAAAAAATCTGTAATTTTGATAACTGTTCTGATTTGTTTAGCGCTTTTTCAAAAAAATATTGTAGTACTTTAAAAATAATAAATATATTTTATAAATATTTTTGTTTTAATCTTTAAAAATGTTAGATAAATTAAATTTTATTAAAATAACTTTTGCCTGCTAGATATACATTATCAAGAATTATGGTTAGTTGTTATTTGTTTTATGTTTGATTGCTTTTCTTACATGCATTGACTAAATTCTGCAGTGTGCTTTCTAAATAAATAAATAAAAAAAAACGAGATATACAAAATTGTTAAAAGTTGCGTCTACAGGTTCTTATTCAAGGTAATAATATATATATAATTAATTAAATTTGATTCGGTAAAAATTTATAGCTTTTATTTTTTACTGGTTATAAATGGAATTATTATTCAAATTATTAGTTTCGAGAAACGCACGAATATAATAAACGTAATAATTAGAACGCACGAATGGTATCAACCTTAGTAATAATTAGACTGTTCGCAAACAGCGATTCTTTGATCGTGTTATTATAAAAGGGTCAATGGTCAAATGATCTTAGCGTATTTGAAAAGGGAAATGAAATAATGAGATCGCTGCCATGCATAATGATGTTGTTCGAAAAGGAAAACTGTCGTACAAAGGTAAGGAATGTTAAACAAAATAAAAAATAAAGACATAAAATTATGCAAATTTATAAGGATACGAGCGTTTTAGAATATAAACAAATTTTTCTGTGAACTTTTTGTATATTATTGACTATAACATTTAACAATATACAGTTTATTGAACTATATATAGGCATCACAAAAACCTGTAAGATTTAACTGTGATGTCGGAAATCAGTCTCTTTTTTAGTATTTACTTGAAATGAAGGGTCACAAAATAAGTTTACGTTTCGAAAGAGATAATTAAAGTGATTCCCGTGTATAAGTATTTAATTTAACATTGAATTTACAGTATATAACCTAACCTTTCACGAAGCCTGACGCCATGTGTTCCATTTATAATTTATTTTATTGAAATTTTTACGAAATTTGTACACATTTGCTAAATATAAAGTGTAAAAAAATTCGTAACATTATTATAACCAGTAGCTTTTTATTAGTTATCTTGCGTTTTAGACATTGTTGCGTTTGTGGTATTTGGCCAATACACACTATTGATACTGTGAGCTGTTTGACTTGGGTTGGTGCCGCGGCCAAACTCGTATTCAAAAATAGCACGTATTTTCAATTTATTTTCAAGACAATCACATGAACAAAATTTAGATACAGAAAAACAAATAATATACTGATTTTGAAATAAGGACATCGTAGCTATCACATGCATTTTTTTTATTTTGAAATTCGAACTAAACACAATATATCGAAACTCAAAGTGTCCAGTAATAAAATCGGTCATTTCATAGGTAAGCAAGCACCAATATAACCTTATACGAGTATAGACGGCTAATCATATATCTACAAACATTGACGAAATTTAGGATTTTTATCTAGTAATCTAGTCCTTGTTGTACTTATTATAAGGAATTGTTACATCTAGACAATGTTTGATAATCTGCTAAGAAAAAAAATAAACCCAATGGAGAGAAGGTAACCGTAACCGCCCCCGTTTTTTCGTCCACTATTGAACGCAAATCTCAATGTAAGTGGAGGATGTAAGGCCTCAATTCGCTACGCCGCTGTCCAAGCACGCTAGCGAGTTAGAGGTGGTGTAGTTCCTCAGGGTTTGTGGCAGCGGCTTTGTTATCCCTTCTACGACACCTACGGGATGTTGTCTCTAGTGAAGTATTCTCTTTTTCCAATACAGACACAAAAGGACAACTGGGTTAAAAAATATAGGTTTATAACATTCTAATTTTAGTATAAAATTGTAATAAATGGTGTATAAATTCGGTCTAAGGAGTGAAGCAAATGATTGTCTTTTTACTAATAAAAAAGGACAATTTAATTAACTTAACTTAACTTAACTTAACTTAATTAACAATTTAATTTAATTCAAATGTAATGGTAACAGGATTTCTTCAATCATGTTTAATTGATAAAGTCCGTACCTTTTCGGAGTTATTTTTACTTTGATATCGATATTTTACGAATGCATGAATTAAAATTATATATGGTTCAGCAAATATAGTGTAAAATATTTTAATATGTCAATCAGTACACTAAAAATATTATATCTAACTAAAAATTAACACACATATCGTGTATGTTATTAATTTATTAACTTAAGTATTGTTGACGACGAAAAGGCTAGGGTACTTATATATACAGTCTGTCAAGTAAGAGCGTGGTCGACTTTACCGACAGTTAATGAAAGATTTCGCTCTAATTCCTTCGCGAGCCGATAGAGGGAAGCTTTGTCCTTGATGCATTGTCAACAAAGGTTCAGTTGTCGTTGATCTTTTGAAAGAGAATCACGTTAAACGCCATGAGTGCTAAGTACGCGTCGCGCTACGAGGCTGTGTTCCTTTGCATCCACCCGAAAGGTCCCAAAATGTCGCAATCAGCGGCTGCTAAATATATGAGAAAGTCGAAGGCATTTGTACAGAAGTGGATACAGCGATATAAAGTGGCTAAAAATGTCGATGATTTACCAGAACGTGGTTCGATAGGAAAAGTGAACAAAAAAGATGAAAAAAGAATAGTGAATCTGTTTTCGCGGAATCCTGCTTTAACACTGCGGCAAGGACAAGCAAAATTAATGGCAAAAGGTTTAGATATATCCTACGAAACTATCCGAACCCTTCTTCGTACTCATGATCTCAAATGGCGCAACACAATGAAGAAGCCTCTGTTGACTGAAAAACATGTGACAAAGCGACTCGCTTGGGCGCATGAGAATATTGATAGAGATTTTGAAAATGTCATTTTTACTGATGAATGTTCTATATGGGCACGTTCTGTCCTCACGCGAGCCTGGTCAACTTCCACCAATAGGCTTGTTCAGCGGACCGTAAAACATGGAATAAAGGTGCATCTTTGGGGCTGCTTCTCAAAGCAGGGATTCGGCACTTTGTACCTCTTTACTGACAACCTAAATGCCGAGAAAATGATAAAAATCTACAAAAAGGCTTTACTGCCATCTGCCAAACGATGGTTCATCACAAAAAATGAAGATTGGATTCTGCAGGAGGACAACGATCCTAAACACCGCAGCAAGCTCTGTACTCAGTGGAAGACTCAATCTGGCATCGTTACATTGGATTGGCCGTCGCAGTCGCCCGATGCAAACCCTATTGAAAATGTGTGGGCATATATTAAACAGAAGCTTCGTGGAAGACGCACATACACTTTGAAGCGGTTGTCTTACGAAATTCGTCGGATCTGGAGATCCTTGCCACTAGAATACGCCGTCAAATTAGTAGAAAGCATGCCTCGGAGATGCCAGGCAATTATCGACGCCGGTGGTGACTGGACACATTATTGACCAAATTGCATCATTGTTTGTAATGTGTACAATGTATATATAAATATGAAAGTTTCATAAAATAATTTTTTTTATAAATTAACACGACCACGCTCTTACTTGACCGACTAGTTTCGCAACTAGTTGTTAAGTTTTTATGTATATAATTTGCTAATAATGGAGTGATCCCTAGTATGTCTCTACGTAAATCGTTGGTCATTAGTGTAGGTGAGGACATACTAGGATCTTATCAAAAATGTAAATACGTATTTGTTGATAAGGAAAATAAATGATTCCCCGCGGGTAGCGGGAGGGGTACATACATGGACAAGTGGAGGGGAGGCCCGTCGTTGACCGGTGGTGGGGGAATCCCGCAACTAGCCAGAGGTTGAGGAACCCAATAAATAGAATAAAAGGCGGACCATTTCCGGTCAACTTCACTTCCGCAGCGGCATCCACTCCGAGAACAACAAGAACAAGTAGAAGAACAAGTACCTCTGCGCTACCCCGGCTCTATTGAAGAACAAGCCTTGTTGTTTTATTCAAGATAAGAAAAACCTATTATACAGTCCACACCCCCCAGGCGATCCAGTTGGTGCGGAGTACAGACACTAGCATTCTACTGCGTGTTAGTGCATACGTATCCTATATAATATATTAATTTACTTGTATGTGCATAACACTGTCCTACGTAACAATTATTAGCTAAACAGAAGTGGGCGCGTTCAAAAGTCAAAGACTTGTGTGACAAAGACAAGGCGAGTGTGGATAGTGTTATGCACATGCGATTAAATTGATTAATAATTATATATTTTTAATATAATAAAAAATAAAGATACAATTAGTTGGATACAATTAGTTTTAGTCTACTGATATGTGCATTAAAATAACATAAATTTATTAAAATATTTAGGGCCTTATCATGTGGCTACATTCGGAACGGCGATGAAAACACGAGTTGCTCTGGCCGTTACAATATTAAAACGGCCAATGTTCACTAAGGAGGTAAGCTCTAAAAGCGCTAACGCTCCCTAGACTAAAGTCCATTACTGGCTCTCTTAGCAATCGTGAGAAATAGTCTCTAGGTTTCTCTTTAATATTTTATAGTAAGATGTGTAGAAAATATACAGAAGAAATGAACTGCTTAATAAGCTACCTTTATATTATATTATAATTTCACAATGTAATCCTGTAAGCTCCTTTTCATTTCATGTGAATATAAAAGCGAACACGTAGGCTGTGGAACGAACTGCCTCAAGAGGTATTTCCATTAAGCAACGATATGGGGTTCTTTAAGAGAGCTGTGAATAGGATTCTGCAAGGTCGGCGGCGCGCCGGCATACCCTCTGGTGTTGCAGGTGTCCATGGGCGGCGCTAACACTTACCATCACGCGGGACCGCTTGCTGGTCGGCCCACTAGTCTATATAAAAAAAAATTAAAGTGAATTTGAAAGTTTTACTTTTACTGGACCGATTATATTGAAATATAGATACTGAATGAAACTACAAATTTTACTTTCATGACTGTGTGTGAAAACGTCATAAAATACAAAATACCATTTTATACCACCAGCCAATGTCTCTCCACTGCTGGACATATGGGGCTCTCCCAAGGCTCGCCACCACACACGAGTCTCGGCTCTTCTCACGATCCACCGGTCGTCGGTCCACATTGCCGGAGGGCGTCGCACACTGCGCTCTCTGGTACGTGATCTCCATTCAACATATACGACTTATACAACATCACGATATTAGTCAGCACAAGTACACAGACCGATAAACTTTTTATAATGAAAAAAGGTGGTAGACTAGCAGAGAGTCGACCCACTGGTAAGTCGCTAGTCGAGCGGTGGTGCTACTATCGCACATGGACATCTGCAATACATCAGTCCAGAATGACAATGATTGACTCGCCGCCAAATCGGATGATAGACATAGACGATGTGTTTTATATAAAAAAATAACTAAATAAAAATTATATGTCCTTGTGTAGTTGATGACAGAAGCTTACAGCCTTATAAAGCCACAATACAAAAACTATTACGCCATAAAAGTCAGTGCACAAAAAGTGCCCTAGTTCTTAGGGACAAGCCTATCGTTATACGGTTCGACCTCGAAGGCTCACACAAAGCGAACAGAAACAATAGGAGCTAATGCACGCCCTTTATAAGCGGTTTTGTTGGCCCACAGTGTAGTGAAAGTGAATATCGGAGGGTGTGACTTTAGAAAACTATTGTTTGAGTTATTTTAAAACTAAATATTATTATTTTTAATACGATCTCATGCCGTGTTTTTACACGTGTTACCGTGTTTTTTTATATTTCCATATAGGAATAAATTATGTATGTATTTTGAGATGGTGTCGAAGATCGGAATTATTACACTCCTTCGTATCGGATATTTTATTTAAAGTTGCCAATCAATCGCATTTAATTATCATCAGTATTGTTTTATACTTTACAGTTTTTAGGCCGTTGCTAGAATTAATTAGGATGCAAGTGAAATATGTTTAAAGATAATTATTTTCAAACATATTTCACATGCATTACTCGTTCGTTAACATACTTAATTAGTGAATTTCAAAACAAGTGTCTAATCTACGTTACCCGGTTTTACATAGTGTGGACCGCCATCCGGCCAGGTGGACCGATGACTTGAAGAAATTTACCGGCAGTGGCTGGATGAGAAGAGTGCTTTAAATGAGCTCTATATCCAGCAGTGAAGAGATATTATCTGAAAATACCAAATTAGAGTTTTTCATTTTCGTAATTGAACGCTATTTGTATAAATCTCGACCACAAAATAAACACAAACGAAAAATGTTCGCGTGTTGAAAATTAATTCAAAGTGTATTATAAATAACATATATCGAGCTTAATGGAGATTGCTATAATTACACCTAGATTTCTACTTCAGCTTAATTAAGTGATATTAAAATAACGTTATTAAAATTAATTATACAAAAATGAAATTATGGCTTTGGAGTTAATTATATGATATTAAATTACGAGTTTTATGATTATGAGGTCTCGTTCCGTGGGTTTCGTAAAAGGCAACTAAGAGGTAACAAACCTGCTACCATAAATCCTGAGTTACTAAATGTGCGGACTCGTCAACCCACTTAGCCAAAGTGGCGTTTTCAAGGCAGGGCGTTTTAGATCCCTCATGTACAAGACAATGTGCATAAAGGGGCCCACGTCTTGCAGCAGATGATAAAAAAGAGATCAAGCGTATGCTATACTGAAGTAAAATATACTGAAACTTATCACAATATGCTACTCCCAATACCCACCACTTTGCTGTTTATCCAGCAATAGAGAGGCATGGATAGTGTATGGTATTACCACAATAAAATTTACTACAGTATACAATTATGGCACCGAGTGCCATAAACCTGCACCGAGCGCAGTTATTAACAATCTTGTTAACTAGCTTATAAAGACCGTCTTTGATCACAGAATATGTTTATGTCATGTGTCAATTTCCAACATACCTTGGCTTACTTGTAAACATTTACATAAACGAGTAAAATATTGTATTGACATAAACATATGGGATGAACTGTAATGTAATATGTACAACCTGCTACGGGTTAAATTATACCCATGACTAGGTTAAACTATTCACAATACATACCTATCCCTAGACCCCCTACCCCCTTGTTAATTATCCCGCTTGTTTTTTCTATCATTAGCAGTATGCAAACGGGCCACATTGACATTATCTATCTATTACATATAATAAAATTATAACAGGTCGATGTCTGTACATTATATTATAGTTATTGGAAAAAAACTAATATGGTTCTTTATTAGAGCAACAGAAGCCAAATCAACAGTTTTTAGAAATTTTGTCTGTCTGTCTGTATGTTTGTACACGCATCACGCAAAAATTACTACATGGAATTGAATGCAGTTTTCACCGATGTATTGTTAGAGGTCTAACTTAAAATATAGGCTCCATTTTACCGCAGGAAAATATCTTATTCCAATTGTTTTAAATATAATAAACCGAAGCAAAGTGAGGGCGGGTCGCTAGTTTTTAATAAATGTATAAAGTTTCGGACAGGTTCGAGGGATATGAGTGGAATAATTCTTTTAGATATCTACCTCAGCACACTTTTTAAAATTTAAAGTTTAATTTTAGTTACAATTTCGGTACCTAATGTGACAGTCAATACGTGAATCGTATTTAGTGTACAGAAAATAATTTGAATGAAATAATCTTTCTAAGTTATGGAATTAGTAACAATTTCAGTAAGGGTATGGAAGTACTACGCCGAAAACAAATAGAAATAACACATCTGAATTTAGAAGAGTTGTCTGAACCTACCGGGTTTAGTTAAAATACCTATCTATTATTAACGGTTTTGTTAATATCTATACTTAAGTCTGATCGTAATTATATTAACAGCTCTGAAAAGACCTATGTATTAATGAACTAATAACAAGCTAGAATAGGTAAGGAAAAATTACGGTGTTGCCGACTGTACATCACACAGCACATCTATAGGACCAGACATTTTTGTTCCAATTTCGCTTTTATGTCGATGCAGCAAAGATTAATATTGATCTCATGCTTAATGTATAAGGACTCGAGACGCAAAAGGTCCTGAATAATAAATGGCGTATTTTATTCTGGTATGACTTGACATATCTTCCAATGAGTATGGAAAATTCAATAATAGAAATAAAAGTAAATAAGCACAATTCGATACGTGTTGTATTGGAGTAGAATTTTTAGGAATATATATTTCTGAAAAGGGCTCTTTGAGGGAAATTTTCTAAGCGGAAAATGGTCTGCTAGTTTCTAGGCAAACGAATCGTGGGTAGGCTAACAGCCCATGGAAACTCTAACCGGTCCATTTACAGTCCAATGCAGGTCTTGTGCACAAGAGATTTATGGCGTTAAAACGGTACGCTGACCTACAAAATAAAATACAACATAATACGGTTCAAAATATGTGGCATATTACCGTTTTACAAACTACCCGCATAACTGCCTACGGGTACGTAACACATATGTAACACAAAGGAAACGGAAGCGAACACGCTAGGATGAGTTGCAATGCAAACACTGTTAGCAGTTTTCTGTTACAAAGAATAGAGTGTGAGCATTAATTAAATGTCGCCTCTGGACTCAAAGAGTAGATAACGGTTAGTGTTGCCACTTGTCACGCGTGCAGGATGGTCCGACAGGGAATCGAACCCGGTACCTTTTATACAGCATGCCGGGACACTATCAACTTTGCTAATCTGTCAAATAGGCTGTTATTTATACGATAGTTTATATCTTTATTTGGCCAAATGACTAAAAATAATTAGGTGTAAAAATTTCTATGGCGTGTAATTGTTTTAGTGCCATACAAAATCTGAAAATAATATATGTATAGATTACCATTAGGCACTAATATCCATTAATAAAAAATCAAAATATAAGGCCTAGAACTATGAACGCTGAAAATGTTTTCGACATCCTGTCGTCAGAATGGCTGACCGCTTTATTTATTTTTTCTGTGTTTTTATAGAGGTATCAAATAATTCCTTATGGGTACTTAATAGCATCATATAAATATATAAATATCTCACTTGGACCAGACATTCTGATGGACTCAAATATTTACTTTCGTTTAAAGGAAAAAATAAAGTTAAATCCTCCTAACATTTCTGTAAATATCTGCAATTTTTTAATTTATGTAAGACAACATAACATTTCTTAACATATAGAAATGAACATTTGGCGTAAATATAGTGTGGATCTCGGTGAAGTTCGTAAATGAGCCCGATCGGCTTAGTGGATACAAAATTTCCATAGTATAAACATAAAAAAAATATAGTCCCATAAAAAAAAATACGTATATGAACATTTAAAAAAAAATATTTTTTATTTTTATTTTGTTAACATAATCATACAATTTTAAACACGTAGGGGTCTCCTTTTAAGTGTAAGAATAAGAAATACCTTTTTTTTTTTTTTTTACGTGGGGAAATCCATCATGAGATACGCCCCCGCCGACACCTTGGCGGGAGAGTATGCCGGACTCTTACCGACTAAAACCCCACGATTCCATCTCTCCACCTAATGCCGAGGTTACGGGAACGCTTCAGCACTCGTCCGCGACCCCGGCGGTGGCGGCCCGCCAGTGCGGGCCCCGGACTGATATTCGCCGGCCCATGGGGAAAGAGACGCCGTCCACCCAGGCAGAGCCCCTGTACCTGAGTAACCCTAGTCTCACTGGGATGTATGCGTCATCCCAGGAGTAACCACCCCCTTCTCCACCGTGCCCTCCGCCCATACAGAGGGACACGCAGAGACGACACCCGTTTCCCCGCCGTGCCAGCCGCCCATTCAGCGAGACACGCGGAGACCGTCCGTGGTTCTCTGAATGCCTCCAACCTCCAAGGGACACGCAGAGAAACCAAAGGGGAGAACACCGTCCACCCAGGTAGAGCCCCTGTACCTGAGTAACCCTAGTCTCACTGGGATGTATGCGTCATCCCAGGAGTAACCACCCCCTTCTCCACCGTGCCCTCTGCTCATACAGAGGGACACGCAGAGACGATCCCTGATCCGAAGAATCAGAATCCTGAGTCCGCCGCCCAAACAGCGAAACACGCGGAGACCCTCCCTGTGTCTCCATGCGCCCCTAACAGTTGGGGCACACGGAGAAACGTCACCTTCTTGGAGGGGAGAGACCAGACTGGCGTCGGTTAACCAGTCTGAGCCCCCGCCTCCCACCCTTCGCCGCTGGAATGCCGAGAGGCATCCCAGAGTCTACCACCATTCTTCTTTCTGCATGCGCCCCCAACAGCTGGGGCACACAGAGAAACGTCACCTTCTTGGAGGGGAGAGATCAGACTGGCATCAACAAACCAGTCTGAGCCCTCGCCTCCCCACCCTTCGCCGCTGGAATGCCGAGAGGCATCCCAGAGTCTACCACCATCTTTCTTTCTCCATGCGCCCCCAACAGCCGGGGCACACAGAGAAACGCCACCTTCTTGGCGGTGAGAGACCAGACCGGCAGCTACTAACCAGTCCAGGCCCCCGCCTCCCCACCTTTTGCCAGGATATTAGCCAACAGCCACCAAGATCTCCCAAGAAAGGAAAAGTCGCTGACTGTTGCCCAGGGTGCACCGTCCCGGATCTGTCGTTGAGCCATCGTTCCCTGTGGACGTATCCAGAGTGACAAATGGACCAGCGACAGCCCGGGCACACGAGGAGGTTTCCCGGCCACGCCACCCCAAGAATAAGAAATACCTGTGTCAAGAGGGCCCAGCTCTCCCAGAACAAGTTACATCCTTATAAATATATGATTATGACATGACTATTTCAATAAAAATAAAAAAATTTAATTTAAGAAATAGTGCCGAGGTGTAAGTCACATTAAGAGGACTTGATTCGGAGTCCTAAATCTCCGTCTTTCCGTGATTCTTTTCCGTTTTCCGTGATATCTTCGTGATTCTTTCCGTCTTTAACGTCTTTCCGGACTGATTTTGGCCATTTTGTTATTAAAAAAAGAAATAAATCTCAGGAAAAACTTTTCATGTAAGCCCTAATTTAAAGCAATCATTCAGAGACTGACATTACAAGATGGCTTCCGCGAGGTTTATTCTCCATGGCTATTAATATTCTTTTCGCACTGTGTGATATACCGACCCTATTGGCACCTAATAAAAATATTTCCACGAAGGCGATTTAATTAGGAAAACACGATCATGTTATTTCGTATCGCTTCGAAGTAAATCGAAAGGCAATTTGGTTCAGTCTTTTGAAACTGATTAACATTCGAATTTGTGCCCTTGTCGATGAGTCAATATCAATTTTCTTCTCGTGTTCCTTTTAATTGACCTGGATAGATGGAGCCTTTTAAGAGGAAACGTTGAATTGTTATTGGATAATATCGAGGTACTTGTGTACATAAGTGAATGAGCAACATTTTCAATAAATACAAGTAGTTCTTTATAGGATAAGTATTCTTTAAGGGATAAGCATAACCCATAAGCACTGAGGAACTTCACCACCTCTAAAATAGTGGACTCGCCAGCCCAGTGGGCCAACGTGGCGTTTTAAGGCCATACATCCCTCATGCACAAGAAAATGTGAGTTCCATATCCAGCAGTGGATATTAAAACCAGCTGTTTTATAACCATAACCTCCAAAAGCCAAATTCAGGCTATGGTTATGGCTCTTTGAGGTGAGTGATAAGAGAAGGGGCAGTGCTTTTCTAAAACGGGTCGACACGAAAGTTACTACATAAATATTTACATATTGTTAATTTTCTCAGCCTAATTTGAATGGATTTGACCGTCTGCATACCACTTCTATGCCAGTTGACTGTCCACTCTTTGCATGTGTGCTTTAAATTTAAACTCTTGCGACCGCTGCATATTAAATAAGTGTCAGTTTATATGTTAATTAGTGAGCCCCTCGAGAAATGTACGTTATTCTCATTAGAATTGTAATTGAAAACAAGATATATGTGAGTGGTATTGTTCGTATTTTTTAAAAGTTGGTTGATGAGGGTACTATAAGTACAAACTACCCTGCCTGAGTACCCTGCTTTCTTGTCAATCTAATTGTACATTTAGTACTATTAAATAGACAATGCATATCTGTACTTCTCAACCGTCTGTACTTATAACGAATGAGAAGTATTTTCTTTTACAAAAAGAAGTTGGCGGAGTAGCATACAGTCCACCTGGTGGTAAATAGATATGGCGCACCTCGGGATGCACTGCCAACATTTGGAGATGTAGGAGTGGATTTTAAGAAGGGTTGGGAAAATGGGAAGAAATAGGATGGGATGGGAATCTCACTAACTACCGAAACACATATGTACATTGGGGAATAGAATAAAGTGGGAGATTCAGTACATTTTAAGGTAGGATAGGTAACGAGGGGTAACGGAGACCAGTCGAGTGCTCCCAGCGGCTGTTGGGTGGCACAGTCCCCCCCCCTCTCCTCCCAAAATTCAACATTCTTTATATTCTCCATTCTCTTTTGATGTGTACAGAATAGCGGCATTGATGTTGGCAATGACAACATACATAAAATAATGCATCATATATTATGAAAGTGTCTGTTGCAAATGTGATTCAATATTGACTTTTAAAAATAAACCTTATTGCTACGGTGTTACATTCGAAAGTTTAATTTATATGTTATACAAACCACAAAGCCCTGAGGAACTCCACCACTTCTATCAGAGTGGACTCACTAACCCCCTTGGCCACCATGACGTTTTCAGGCCATGCATCCTTCATGCACCATTCAATGTGCATGAAGAGGCCTACATCCGGCAGTGGATACTGAAAGGGCTGGTTGTATTGCATTTCACATTGTTATACAAACCAATTAATATTGGTTATACGTTTGTTGCAAATGTGTAAGGTACGGTTTACAATATAACATACTTTAAACATCAGAAAAGTTATAAATTCCGTGTAGCGAAACTTAAGAGTTCCACTGTTTGAATATATTGTACATCCAATAAAAACAAAGCAACTCAAAGTAATTTGTTTAAGAATTTCGTTATAGGATATCAAGCGAGCTAAACGTTGACATGATAAACCTGGCGAAGATTATATCTTCGCACAAAGTATCCAGCGGATGAATAATAAAACCGAAGCAAAATCCCGGATATTACGACATCATTCGTTCTTACAATAAAGCCTTACTATTATAATATTGCCTATATTCAAGAAAAAACCTAGTCAAGAATGCCTGTGACCGTTGAGTGGAAAATTAGAAAATTTATTACACCAGTCCAATCACCGCAGTACGCAAAGTCAACAGTAGTCTGCTTTCACACAAACGCTTGAAAATTCACATTTCGCACACAAGCGCATCGACACGTTCGTTTTGGGTCATCGCAGAACCATGAACGAGTGACGTTTGTAGTGAAACGAAAGCGAATGGTTAACGCGCGCGTGAATGGCTCGCGAATGTTTATTTTAGTAACATAGTTACACCACTGATTGTTTTTGATACTGCTTAGTTTACTTGGTTGTTATTGCTGGTATTGAAATACGGACTTTATTGCTACTTAAGAAACCTAACGGTACGGAATAGAAGTGGAGACTTAGTTAAAAGTTCGGGATTGAACAATAACATAAAGAGATTGTTAGTGGCCTAGTATTTTTGAAGACCTTTATTAAATGCAAAACTTCTTAAATTTTTTGCTCTCTAAGGTTTTTAAGTGTTATTGATTGTCTGAATAAAACTTAATTAAACGATTTATTTTTCGTAAAATAACACAATTGTGTATTGCCTAAACTACAACCCTCGTTAAAAATAATACGCCAACTAATCCTATATTTCTAGAACTCTCAAGGTTCGTAGTTATTTCAAAATGGCAGGGTTGTAAAATTTTAAAGTAGGGTTGACAAAAAAGAAACACGTGAATTAATGTAATGTTATGTATATTTATCTATTTCTTTGTAATAAATAACCGTCCACAAGTTGTTTCGTTTTCATGGATGGAATTCTCCATATACATATGTGAATTTATAATTTAGAAAGTTGTTTACGTTTGGAACATTTTCTATAAAATGTATTAAAAAGGAATCTTTATGCCCAGTGTTGATATAAAATCATGATTTGATATTAAATCGTTAGGACATAGCCACTGGCCACAGCCTATAGAATGAGTTCGAAGAATGTCGTAGACATTCTTACAGAAGGCCGCCGCGTATCATGTGTATGTTTGTATATGCATATTCAGTATCATCATATATATGTTTGTTCGTGAGTACGTATATGTTATTTACCTGCTCTCATTATTTCTATGGTTGACTGGAAGAGATTCCTTCCAGGAGTAAGTCCGTCTTTGTACTAATGATAACATTCGTATGCTGTTCAGTTCAACAATTATTATGTACAATAAAGAGTTGCAATATATAATATTTTCGCAGTGAGTAACAATTGCCAGTGCTCCATCCCCAATCCCATTGAATTTCTTTCCAAATTACTTTCCTAAATTTCGTTACTTAAATTCGTGAAGGTAGGCTGTGCGTGCACCTACCACATAACAATTGCAATGTTACCGCTCATTTGCTTGGCAACGCACGCATATTGTGACTTCACGTCCGCACTTGGTGACGGCCTTTGCGATAATGACGTTCGAACTGAACTATGCGTTCTACCCAACATACGCACGAGACAATGATTACACTAATATCGTTTTCTTGATCTACCTACACAAACAATAGGTACACCAATGTTTCTCAGTTTTGACTGCTACCATTGTAGTTATTGATCACATCCCATGAGGAGGATTTTATACTCGTGTATTCGTCTGTCATCATCATTCTGTGAAGAAATAACTTATATACTAACTCTACCTGGAAGTTTGCCATATCGCCACAACTCGGACTGAAACCTGAAATGTAATTTTGACTTACAACCTACGCTTTGTAGGTATGGCTCCTACAAATGGCTCCAGTATCGTATTTGCGGGTTGTTACGTTTGTTGGGCTAAATGAATAAATATTTACTGTTTTGGTAATTTGTGTACTGTTTATTTTTAAAATTGAGTAAGTATACCCAATAATAAATTGTTTATTAACAATACAAACAATAACTAATAACAATAATATTACAGAGTTATTGTAAATAAATCAGTAACACTACACTGGATACTTCACTACACTACACTGGAATATAATGATGTACTTGTGAGCATAGTTGAGTGATGTTAACATTTTTGTTAAATTTTGCATCATATTCATATAGGACCTATCATATTCATTGTTGCCGCTTAAGGCAACTTATAAATTAATTGTCTATAATTATTGTCTATTTATTGTCTATTGTATAGTCTATGCTTTTTCCTCTTTTCTTTTTTTTCTTGTCTCTGCAACTCCCCCATTAACATTGTACTTGACAGCGACCCCTTTTCTGGTAAAAAACTATAATGCGAATATAAATGTACCTCAAGCTCAAATTCAACTGAGTTTTAATAATAAGGCTCCATAGTGTAACCAAATACATAAATTGGTGGCCCATGAGGGGAACCTTCAACAATAATTGCATAAAATCGCGAAACATCGCAACTCGTTCCGGCATCGCCACGTAGTACCTGGTGCGTATGCAGTAAGGCCCGAAAACAAAGAGGAGAATCAACTAAACAAGGCTGAAGTAAAACTCATCTGGGCTTCGTCGAAGCTCGAGGCGTGGTATATCTAAAGTACTAACTCGCGCGGCGCAGTCTGCAAAGATAAGTGTCCATCCTTTGTTCCTCCTAACCTAATGCCTATCCCTTTTGTCAAAATTGTGAACAAATTTTCTCTTTGGAAGCTTAAAATTACATAATTACATTATTAATATCACTCCACGTGCGCAAATTGTTTGAATTAATTTTCAAAATAGCTTAAATTACATTAAATAAGTGCTCAACTAAGTGTTTTAACCAACAAGCACCGAGCATCTTATCTTATTTTCCTTTAAATCTACATTCTTAATTCTAATTAATTAAATAAATGGTGGCCCATGCTTAAAATAGTTAATAAATATTATTAAAGTACCTACATTTCCTTTTTTAAACAAAATCATTAATAAGAAGGTTACATTTCTCTTTTAATTATCGATATTAAATAAAATTAGCCTTGTTCATTGCATTAAAGTAAAATATTTAAACGGAAATTCCAGGATTAATCTGCCGGCGCGCACCCTGCTCAGCCGGCGCGTTGTTTAACAACTAGTTTACGTTGTCAACGGGTTAATTAGCTGTCCTGCTACTTTCCCAGTGACCTATTAAGGAACGTGAGAATACTTTTTTTTTATTGTATTTTCTCAACTATTTATTGGAATTCAGCGTGCATTCATAATGTCTAAGACCGATAAGCCATCAAGTTTCACTCATCAAGAACGATTAATTAATTTAATAACAATGAGAAGTTCCATTAGGGGACAAATAACCAAATTTAAAAATTATTTAACTACATTTAGCTCGCAAGAGGAAATTACAAATATATCTCTTGCCGAGTTAAGCTTAAAACTAAGCAAATTTGAAAGTTTATCATCGAAGTTTGATGAGTTGCAGGGTGAGATAGAGATATTGAATTCTGAAAGCTTGGCTACAGAGCTTGATGAGCGTGAGATAACAGAGAACAACATAATTTCAAATATTGCAATAGCTAAATCCATAATTGACAAACAACATAATTTCGAGACCGAGCGACGGAACTCGATCGCAGTCGAGGCTCAATGTTCTCACGATCATCGGGATCTGGGGTTTAGGTTACCTCAAGTTCAGATTTCTAAATTTGATGGTGCATATTTCCGCTGGCTTGAATTTCGTGATACTTTTGAAAATTTAATTCACAACAATGATCGTATAAAACCTATACATAAATTTCATTATCTTATATCTTATCTGGAAGGAGATGCAGCTAGGATTATATCCAACCTGGAAGTATCTTCGATTAACTACGCGAAGGCCTGGCAGCTTCTCGGAGATCGTTATGACAACAAAAGATTGTTGATTAATCACCATTTAAGTTCATTGTTTAATATACAAGCTCACACCCGAGAATCTGAAAGGTCTTTGCGGTTTTTGGTTGATCATGTAACTAAGAACTTACGTGCCTTGTCTAGCTTAGGCCAGTCGACTGGTGAATGGGATATCTTGATAATTTTTATGTTGTCGTCTAAACTTGACAGCCGGACTTTGATGAAATGGGAGGAGTACCGTAACACTCTCGATGATGTCCCGACTTTGGATCAATTTCATAAATTTTTAATTGATCGCGCTGATGTTTTAGAGGCACTCAACCGTAATAAATGCGATAGTAATTCCAAATACTTATCTGTAATGTCACGGCCAGCGCCCTCTGCACCTACCTCCAGTAGTAGCAATAATAACAAACATGAACGAAATAATCACACAAAATCATTCGTGAGTGTTAATCAAAAAATGAAAGGCTTATCCACTTCAAATCAAGGCAAGTCATTAACTTTTGTGTGCATCATATGCAGCGAAAATCACAAGGTTTTTGAATGTCCTAAGTTTATTAATAAAAGCATCCAAGAAAGGTTAGCAGACGTGGCTAAGTATAAATTGTGTACCAATTGCCTCAGGCAAGGGCATCCAGTAAGCGAATGCCGCTTCGGCCCGTGCCGGGAGTGTAAGCAGAGGCACAATAGTTTGTTGCATGACTCGAAACAGAGTGTAGTCAATAATTCAGCTGTTATAAGCTCAGTCACTTCTGCGGTTTCCAAAGGTTCCAATCGAGTGCTTCTCTCCACAGCGGTTATCGAAGTAGTGAACCCTAACACTAATAAAAAGGAAAAGGTCCGTGCCCTGTTAGACTGCGGTAGCGAGTCCTCGTTTATCACTAAAGCGTTAAAGGAAAGACTGTCATTAAAATCGCACCCAATTGACTGTCTAAAGGTCATAGGTGTCGGTAACAGTCACAACAATAACATATTTGAAAAATGTATCGCTCAAATAAATTCACTAAATGATTCATTTAAAGTTACGTTATCATGCTTTGTTCTAAAGGAGCTTACAAGTAACATACCTAAATGCGCTATAGATATTAAAGATCTTAATATTCCTAAACAGTTGCCATTGGCAGATCCTGACTTTAATCAACCTGCTTCAATTGAAGTTTTAATTGGAGCAGACATTTTCTGGGACCTCTTAGGTAGTGAACACTACTCCTTGGGGTCTAAAAATCCTCAATTGCGACATTCAAAGTTAGGTTGGTTGATATCAGGCCCGATTAATGTAATAAATAAAACACAGAAAATTAATTGCAATTTTAATACAATTTCTAAAACTAGTAATAAAGAAAACAATATTGAGAATTTGTTAGTTAAATTTTGGGAGGTTGAACAGGTCCCTAATAAACCATTTTTTACCCCAAAGGAGCAAGAATGCGAGAAACATTTCTTGACTCACACTGTACGCTTGAATAATGGTAGGTTTGAAGTCAAATTACCTCTAACCGAATCACCTGAGTGTCTCGGGGACTCATATCATTTAGCTAGAAAACGTTTCTTAAATTTAGAATGCAAATTTAAGCGTAATCCGGCGTTAAAGTCTAAGTATTCGGATTTTATAAGAGAATATGCAGAGTTAGGACATCTCAGTGAGTCAGCAATTTTAAAACCTAACCCAGGTTATTTTTTATGTCACCATGCCGTCTTTAAAAATAGCGAATCCACTGCACTCCGCGTTGTATTCGACGGTTCCGCGGCCTCTTCCTCCGGAGTTTCACTGAACGACATCCTAATGGTTGGGCCAAATGTCCAGGATTCTCTCTTCTCCATTCTCGTGAGGGCAAGGCAGTACCGGTTTATCTTGTCTGGCGACATCGAAAAGATGTACCGCCAGGTTCAAGTGAACAATGAAAACCGTGACTTGCAACTCGTCATATGGAGAGGAGATGAGTCCGAGCCCCTTAAAACTCTGCGATTAAGTACTCTTACTTACGGCACCGCAAGTGGGAGTTATTTAAGCACTCGCTGTCTGAAGCAGCTCGGGGAGGAGCAGCGCGATCCTCTCATAAAAACGATAATACAAAAAGATTTTTATGTAGATGACCTTATTACAGGATCTAATGACGAAAACGAATTGCGGTACATACAAAAGTCGGTCGCGGAGGCTTTGAGATTAGGATGTTTCAATTTGCGAAAATATAAAAGTAACTTACCTACTTTTTTCGAGGATTCAAGCATAAATATTCATGAAAATTTAAATATAAGTGAGTCCTCGAGCACACTCGGACTGGGGTGGAGTCCTATGCATGACACATTTAATTTTCCTATAAAAACTCCCCTTCCCGTCGAAAAAATTACTAAGAGGTACATAATGTCAAATTCATTCAAAATTTTTGACCCCTTGGGTTTAGTTAGCCCTTGTATAATCAAAGCTAAAATTCTTTTACAAAAGCTGTGGAAGGAGGGACTTGATTGGGACGAAGCAGTCCCAGATATCTTTAAAGAAGAGTGGGATAAATTTGTTGACAACTTACCTTTTATTCAAGGGTTAAATGTAGTTAGGCCAGTTATATGTGACTCACCTAAATCAATTGAAATGCATGTTTTCAGTGACGCCTCACAAGTCGCCTACGGCAGTTGCGTTTATATGAGGTCTGTTGCTCTAAACGGTGACGTCACTGTAAGACTTTTATGTAGTAAATCTAAAATCTCACCTGTGAAGCCCACGACGGTAGTACGTCTCGAGCTCTGTGCCGCACTGCTAGCTGCGAGGCTCAGCAAGGCTGTACTGGACTCGCTGCGTTACAAACCTGGTCGTGTGCTTTACTGGTCTGACTCGAGCATAGTTCTGGCATGGCTGAAAAATAATATAACACAGTTAAAATCATTTGTGGCAAATCGTGTCACAGAAATATTAGAAATAACTTACCCATCAACCTGGCGGTACGTACCCACTGCTGAAAATCCGGCTGATCTGGTTTCCCGTGGCGTAGATGCTTGTAGCCTGCAGTCCCTGGATCTGTGGTGGTGCGGACCTAAATTTTTAGGTAAACACGAAAATCATTGGCCCGTGTTAAAATGCAATAAAAACATTGAAATTCCTGAAATAAAATCAAAAATTACAACTATTGCGGAACCATTAATTAATTTTGAAAGCTACTCTTCACTTAATCGAATTCAGCGTTCATTTGCTTATGCCCATAGGTTCATTTATAATTTGAGAAACACCAAAAACAAACGGCTGGGAACCTTAACCGTAGATGAGCTGACCCATTCATTCAACGGGCTATGTGTAATAGCTCAGGTCGATTCTTTCCCCACTGAGTACGAAACTCTTAGTAAAAACAAACTGTTGAGTTCCAAGTCTAAAATATTATCGCTGTCGCCTTTTATGAGCGAGAACTTGATCCGAGTCGGTGGCAGAATTGATGCTTCTAATTATTCGTATGAAAAGAAACACCCAATTTTACTCCATGCGTCCCATCGACTTACTAAAATTATATTTATTCACGAGCATAACAAAAATATGCACGCGCCACCTCAATTATTGTTATCCCTGGTCAAGGAACGAGTGTGGCCTATAAATGGAAGGCGACTCGCTCGGCGCACGGTAGAAAACTGCACTCGCTGTCGACGCGTTAGCGGCAAAACTTTGTGTCCTTTGATGGGTAATCTCCCGGCTCAGAGAATTAATCCAGATTTTCCATTTATCTCCGTCGGTCTGGACTTCGCCGGTCCTTTTCAAATATTAAACCGTAAAGGTCGTGGTAGTAAACTTATAAAATGTTACCTTTGTTTATTTGTCTGCTTACGGTTCAAATGCGTTCACTTGGAAGCCGTAAGCGATTTAACTAAAAATGCATTCATAATGACTCTCAGAAGGTTCATTGCACGAAGAGGTAAGCCAGCGGAAATATTCTGCGACAATGGTAGAAATTTTGTCGCTGCTGCTAAGGAGTTAGGTCAATTTTTAAAATCAAACCAGGAATCTCTGTCTGACTTTGCAACTCAAGAATCCATTAAATTTGTATTCTCACCAAGTCGAGCGCCACATTTCGGTGGAATCTGGGAAAGTGGCATCAAATCTGCTAAACATCATTTAAAACGTGTCATGGGTAACAGCCATGTCACTTTCGAAGAACTCTTAACTTTATTTGCGCAAGTGGAGGCGATACTTAACAGTCGCCCCTTGTGTCACATGTCATCATCCCCTGACGATCTCCTCTCCCTCTCCCCAGGGCACTTTCTAATCGGCAGACCTCTGACTGCGCTGCCGTCACAGGCGCTTGAGAACCACAGCGAGAACTCCCTACAACGATATGCGCGCATAGAGAAGATGTATCAGCATTTTTGGCAAAGATGGCAGAGAGAATATATTTCAGAGCTACAACAGCGAACCAAATGGAGAACCAATAAGGCCAAGCTGAAAGTCGGCGATTTGGTCCTCATTCAAGAAGAACACGTCCCTCCGTTGTGCTGGAGGCTTGGGCGAGTGACGCGCTTATTCCCGGGTCCAGACGGCGTGTCCAGGGTCGCAGACTTGACCACCACCAGAGGCTGCGTACGGCGGCCCCTCGTGCGCCTCTGCCCCTTACCAACTCCTGAAGATTTTCAATGTTGAAAGGGCTTCGCTCCTTTCAACGAGGCGGGAAGATGTTGCCGCTTAAGGCAACTTATAAATTAATTGTCTATAATTATTGTCTATTTATTGTCTATTGTATAGTCTATGCTTTTTCCTCTTTTCTTTTTTTTCTTGTCTCTGCAACTCCCCCATTAACATTGTACTTGACAGCGACCCCTTTTCTGGTAAAAAACTATAATGCGAATATAAATGTACCTCAAGCTCAAATTCAACTGAGTTTTAATAATAAGGCTCCATAGTGTAACCAAATACATTCATATATGTGCAAATGTGTGTACCCGTGTATATATATGTGTATATATATATATATATATATATGTGTGTTTATGTGTGTTTTGTTTAAATGACAAGTTCTTTTATTAAATACGCTCAATAATCTTTACTTAGAATCTGGTCCTTGATATGTACTCTATTGTTGCATGCTCTAGGTATGGTAACAAATTGTGGTTGTTTCAAATGGTTATCTCTACTAAATATTTAATAGGCAAAGTTTGATTAGTTCACGATCTACCCAATCTAGTTAAAATAGATTTTAATTAAATCGCTCTATTAATCCACTTATAGGCGAACCTTTAATAATAGCCTCTATACATATTTACCCCTATTACTAAAATATATTTTGTTTGATTTTCGATTTGAGTTTGATATACTTAATATGGGCTTTTGCTCTCGGTTTCTTTATATTTTTGACTAGCTAGTGTCCATAATTTCGTCCTCGGGGACTTGTGATTCCCGCGGGAACTCTATTATGGATCTGGATGAAAAGTACCCTAAATATAAACCCGGTATATAGCTATAACTATGCCAAGTTTCATTAAAATCCGCTTGGTAGTTTTTGCGTGATGGGCGTTCAGACGAAAATTCCAATAATTGTTGTTTTGGACTCTATATCATTCGTACCTACAGTAAGTATATTGTAATCACTTTAAAAATCATATACAGACACGGCTCTATTACGATTTCCTTTTATAGTTATAGATTAACTTGCCTTGGATAGGCAATGTGACCGTATTTGTGTGTGGTTGCTTGCTTTTTGGCTATGTGCTGATGGCCGGCTATAGAATAACAATACCGTGGCTCTTCCCGTGGGTGTTGTGAAAGGCGACTAGCCTGAAGAACTACATACATCACCTTTAAAAGAGTAGATGCACCAACCCACTTGGGCGGTGTGGCGTTTTTTCACAGAATAGCTCTAAACTGTTTAATGGTTGATGAAATGAGTATCTTAACAGTCTTCTCATTGTAGTTAGAAAGAATGTGTTCATTTTAGTACTTTTTTTTTTAAACAGTTACACCAACTTATTGCATTCGTGTTACATAGCCAATAAGTAGTTCGTAGTTTTATCAATAGATAAAAGTACGATTTATTTTAAGATAAAATGTTATTTTATTTAATAAAATAACATTTTCTATATTAGTTTTTAAACATATCTTAGTTCATATTTTATATTGTAAATCGGGTCTAAACGCGTAAAATTAAACGATTTTGTTTACCTCAACTTGTGTCCAGGGCTGGTGTAACCTGTGCCCAAAAGTCAATTAGAAATAAAAGGTGAACAAAAGCCTTGCCTTGGAAGGTAAAGAGAAGGTAATTTTACTCGTTTAAACCCGATTTACAATAAAAAATATTTTGTTTATGTTACACCACTTTAACTTCCAAAGAACACCTGTAAAACGCCACATTAAATTAAAATACAATTATTGTGATTCAAGGGGTGGGGGGTTGGACTTTGAACCAAATATAAAGCATATTTATCCATAATATTGAACATATTACTTGATCTTAAAATTTGTATACACACTGTATATAATATTACGTTTTATTTCTAAATTATTCATGTCTCTGGAAAATAGTGTTTTGTTTGAGGTAGAACTTGGCCTTGTCATTTCCAATCTCAGCTCTCAGAAAATATTTTATTATTATTTTTTATTATTTTTGGTGAAGTGAAAAAAATCCCCACAAAAGAGTTCACAGAATTAATCGCTTCACTCATTAACCCCTCGAGGGCGTTCCCCGCCACTCACTACATAATAGTGAAACGGAACGTCTTTTTGTTTAGCCATTGTTAGCTGAGAATGGACACGTGTATTTTTGGGTTAAATTATTTTCTACGCTAATTGTGTATTACAGTTGTATGGAATCTTCTGTATGGAATCACAGGTATTGCTGAAGTGATTTCTTTTCCTTTCTTTTCAAGGTGGTAAGATCGGTTCGCTTTATACTTAATAGTAAATGACCTATGGTACCTCACTACTGTTTCAACGTGACGGTCTGGTGAAATGCAGAATAAAGGCTCATTTGCACAAGGAGAGTTTCTCAAACGCGTGCCAGTGATCAAATAGTCCAAGAATATGCTTGCCCAGTATAGACGTTATCATTATATAATCACTGCTATCATCGAATCATTATAATCATGTGAACAGTTGCAGGCGAAAATTATATGAAGTTTTCTCGCCCGAACCATTCAAGATACCCTTCTTGTGTAAATAAGTCTTGAGTCTTCTTGAGGCTTCTACGACTGTCGGATATCCTGAAGCATATGGATGTCATATTCGGGATCAAATGTAGGAGATACGGTTAAGTGTACATGAAAGATCCCATTGGGTTTAAGATAAAATAAAATAAGATTATTGTCACCTATGATAGTACTTGGGCGTCACAGTCTCGCCATACATTGACAACACTTTATTCCGGACAATACAACACACAATAATTTGTAACATCAAAAATAAAGAGAAAACAAGATAGAAATATACACAGAATAAGTGCCGCAGTACAGTAGGACGTACGGTGTGTGTTGCGATGGCAGAAATGGCCTCCAACTCAGAATACGTGGGACGGCAATAAGAGACAATGATAAACAAATAAATGACTAAACAAAATATTAATGGCTAATGGCTAAACACGCCTGTTGTATAAATGTTGTAGTCCTAAACAAAGGCAATAAGGGATGGGATGGATCTCCAGTAACATCTAAAGTACGTTTAGTTGATATCGTTACATTATGCAAAAGCCTTGGCACGAACTACTTACTAATACTTTGCAGCATAATGTCACAAATAACTTATGCTACAAATAACGATCACTGCAACAGTGCACTTAGCCAGGAATATATAGAAAATGGAAAAGACTTCTTTTTTAAATTTTCAGGACAAAATTAAAATAGGATTTAAGTCTGGAATATTTAGAATGTAGAAAATTGCTTTTAAATCTTAATAAAAAGTATCTATGTGTTTGTTCGCGATAATTCGGGATTTAGGGCGATTATTAACGAATTATGAAATTAGCTTTTATGATGTTTTTATTGTGTAAAGTATCTATATTGTACTTTTAGTATTATCAAAATTAGTTAAATTCGAGCAAGGTTCGGGGGACCTCTCCTTTAGACAACCTATATCTTTGTTTGTAAATTTAATTTGACAGTGCAACGCTTACATCAAGGGACGTGCTATTATCAAGGGAAATAACTGAAGAGAAAGCCTTTTAGATATTCAGTTAGGCCCTTTGTGGCCCAGGGCCAGCCACATTAAAGGTATTTCAGATGAAAAAAGAAGTTCATGATAAATGAACTTAAAAACATCCAAAAATAAATATTACTTTTCCTAAAAATCATAGATTTCTTAGAATTCGTAATGTTGCTTGTATTTTTAATGTTTACACTTAAAAGGAGAAGATAAACAAAATTATGTTTACGCACTCCAGTTCGTCGATAGAAAATTTCGGTCACTGAATGAAGATTTTTATTTGTAACCACGATCACAAATAAATCAAATCACACAACGTTAATTGAACGAATTTACTACACTAATCACTACACTAACCACTACACTAACCACTACACTAACCACTACACTAACCACTACACTAACCACTACACTAACCACTACACTAACCACTACACTAACCACTACACTAACCACTACACTAACCACTACACTAACCACTACACTAACCACTACACTAATCACTACACTAATCACTACACTAATAACTACACTAATAACTACACTAAGCACTACACTAATTTACTATACTAATTAACAAAAACACACTACTTCTATATCGAATCGAGTCGTACGCTATCGCTTCCCAAAAACGAGAATGCGTCTACGGGCCCTGTCTGGGTTTGGTTACGTCGCCTTGTTCCCACTGACAATCCCCACTGGTGGGGACAACGAGAATTGTAGACAAAATTATAACCGTTGTCTCTACTGATGTCTGCGGTAATTATTTTTGCGCTTGAATTTTTACGAATACAGTTAAACTGATACAAATTTCTAAATAGGTATTCTAGTTTAGATATTCTAAGCTCGTTGTATGTCATCTCCTCTCCAAAACTCGCACAATGAATCATTCATATTTTTCATTACCGGCTTTTATTAAAATTAATTACAAGGTACCTATCAAATTAGTAAATCCGATATCCAATAAACGTATCAGCTTTCATGACACCTATTTTCCGGGACACTTTAAAATCTGATTTTCCGTTTGTCATTCATCTCGCTCATCTCGTTTTTGATTCATTTCCAAATGCAATTTCGTTCCGCTCACGCTGCGATGTCCATGAATTTATTATTTTGTTGGAATGGCAAAATACTTTAGTATCAATCAAGATAATTTCCTATCTAAAATATCGATAAATGTAAAGAATTGACTAGGAATCGTTTTTAAAATACCAACAAATGGTATCATTTATATTTCATAGACCAAAAGCTGAAATTGCCGATCAAACAAAAGTGATGCAATATTTTGTTAGAACTTGTTAGTGACAGCATGTATTACTATGTTAAGACACCCACTTGTTGGAATAATCCACTTTTATTTTCATCGAGAATGTATGAAAGTGCAGAGTGCTCAATAGATCATGAAATAAGGGGATAAATCAAAGTCAATAATCAAAGACAATAAAGTACAATTAAGGTACATTTGCTTGTCTACATTTCAACTGTTTTCGACCACTAGATCTTAAATTATTTTCTGCGGTCGTACTGTAACGAATCAATCCCTTTATCTCACGATCTATTGAGGTACAATTAATTTTATTGTACGTACTAATAGTTCATTTTTTTCGTAACATTTTCGATCCTAACGGAGACTATGGCAGGGCCAGAACGGAACACGCATAACTTCTATTACGTTTGTTCGCCGGGTACTTTCAGTATTTGGTCCAAACTTTAATATTTGTTCCTTTTGGCTTTTCGTACAAAACCTTAAAACAATCTTTTCAATTTATGTTCGAAGTTTTGTTCGCTTTTTATATTATTGCAATTTCTTTGTTATACGTTTGAACTAGATACTTTAGCTGGTAGTTGCCTATCAACAATGTGTGTTCAACAAATATATTTGTATTCTGATCAACATTATGCTACTAAACGATTTTTTGTGATACTTACAAGTAGGTACTAGATGTTTTAGGTAGTGGCTTATGTGTGATTAACAATCTGTAATGAACATATTGTGATCAACCTTGTGCTAGTATTAAACGTTGTAAGAATCAACAGTTTTTGTCGATTAAGAAAAATACGGGGAAGCAGCATATATTTTTGCACAAAGGCATACAATCAACCGGTGTTCGTGCGTAAAACAAGGCGGCAACTGGCAAACGTTTGTTCACAAACACTTCTGACAGCGTGATTTATATTGTTTGCTAGTTAAATATTCAGGAACATACCCTTATAAGTTACAACTTAAACATATTCAAATAATGTTAAGTTTAGGCCGGCGCAGATGGCCCTTCTAGGGAGTTTTCTAAGAAATCTAGACTTTCGAAATTAAGTTTCCAAACTTAAAAAGTTCCTATTGTCATAATATCTTCCTTTTTATAAAAAGATGGCAGCAGACGAACAGAAAGTCCACCTGGTGGTCGCCCTGTGACATCTTCGATACATGCCAACATGAGTCCAGAATGACAAACGTTGGCGGACCACCGAATGCGATACTTACCTTTGATGGTAAGTTTGAAGTAAAATAATTTGATGAAAGGATTGGGAAAATGGATAATAGGAGGTATAGCAAAGGAGGAAGTATAACAATAGGAGGTATAAAAAACAGTAAGAGAAGTTTTCCTCGTCCCATTATCACTTCTAATCCTCCTTGGGAAATGTTGTGGGATGGGGAGAAAAGAATATAATAAAATACCGAGTTACTATCAATTAGTCCAGTTGATAGAACGATGCACTGTCTAATAAACCTTTGGATAAGCACATGGCAGGTGACTTCGCAAGGGATCATCTAGTTTTCCAAAGATCGTTAAATCCAGTTCTGATTGATTATTGATTAATTGATCTTCTGATTGCACCTTCCATCACACAGCAAAATAAGCCTCGTGCAGCTCTTTCAGTATCTCTGACGCAAGTTTAAAACATAATAGGTAAATAGTTTCACTGTTTTCATCTGCGGAATTTTGAGATGTTATTTTTTTTTATGAAAAGAATGCGGCAGACGAGCATATAGTCAACCTGATGGTAAGTGGATACTGTCGCCCATAGACATTCGCGATACATGCCAACATTAGTCCAAAAACACAAATGTTAGCTTTTGGATATGTAGGAATAGATTTGGAGAAAGGGTTGGAAAAAAAGGACAACAACATTCCTTATCCCGTTAAACTCTTACAATGCTTGTTGGGAGGATGTCGTGGGTGAAAAGAATATAATGGCATAACGAGTTACTTTTATTCGATTATGCCGACCTTGTATTCCTACAAAATTCGGAACACATATCAATCCTGCATCGTCAAAGGAATGACGCCCGACTATTAAAGCAGAATTAATTCTGGCCGTCACTTGCTTGTAATTTATGAGCATTAATTATCATCACCGTAGCTGCGACGGTAAAGGCATGCCATTATACGATTAGAGAGTCAGGAAATCTAATTCAACGATTTGAGGACGTGTCATATTGCAGTCTTTAAAGATTGTTATTATTAAAATATCATATGGTATTTAACTGGTTAATGCTGATTTTTTGAACGAACGGAACATAGTAATTGTGTTATGAAACTTTCTATTTTTCTTGTTCCTTTTTAGATTTTGCCTTGGGTATCTTCTTACTAAGACATCAGTGGTAACGAAGTTGTTGATAACGAAGCATATTTTAGTTGAAATGAAGTCAATTTTGGAAGGCGAGGGTGCGCGCTGAATCCCACAACCTCTGGATGCACTCGAGTGGCCACGTTACAAGAACAGCAAGAAATGCCTCGCCTTTCTTACATATATAAAAAAGTCAATAGAGACGATTCTCTAATATCAATGATATACTGTTAGTATCAGTATATCTGTTCGTTTACATAAGCGGTTTTCGAGCGAGAGCGATGAGCATATTACCGGCATATCGCATCGCGGCGATATCGGAGCGATCGCTTACAATTCCCATCCTATCCCTCCCAATTTTCCCAACACTTTCCCCAAATCCATTCCTATATCTCCAAAGATAGGCAGCGCATCCGGGGGCGTGCCAACGTTTGTCATTTTGGACTCACGTTGGCGTGTATCGCGGATGTCTATGGGCGACAGTATCCACTTGCCATCGGGTGGACTGCATGCTCGTCCGCCGCCTTTGTCCATAAAAAAAAATACATATTTACAAAAAAATAAGTCAAATACTTCATTGTCACGACTTTAAACATTATTTCCTTCCTAAATTTAAAATTTAGAAATACTAAGGCATTAAATTCTGGTTCTACGAGTAGAATAAAGCAAAACTTGCTGTGGGGAAGCCAGGATGGATACCTGGCACCTAATTTGGTCAACAAACCTCAACAAACTACGTACCTCTTCCACAAGATTTTATTTTGGACCACACCTTTGGACATAGGTCTCACCCAAAGCTTGTTACCACACACGATTTTCGACTTTTCATATCCATCCACTACACACGAACGAACTTGAACCTACGAAATCGTCGGTTCACCTGGCCGGTGCGCATCGTACACTGCACTTCCACCACACGTGGCCTCTATTCGAGGACTCGTCTACCGGTTATCTGTCCAACGGCAAATATGACCTACAAATTGGCACTTTAGCATGCTGATTCTACGAGCTATGTCAGTTAGTTTTATGACCTATTTTGGACAGGATTCATTAAAATCGAATCAGCAGTCTGCGAGTAACAAAGTCCAAAAGTGGACCAAACCACTAAACTAACACTGGCAACTCATAACACTACTAACCGAAAGTGCAGTTCCCAAACTACACTGTACTTAGTTACTTGGCTAAGTAGTAAGTTGGGCGAATAGTTGGAGACAAACTAATTTCTGTGTACTTTAGTAATGTACTTTATAGTACTTTGTAAGGTTCGATAGGCTATATGCTTGCTTAGAATTTTCTATCAAGTTCAGTTTAATTCAATCAGTTTTAATAAGTCATCTGCTCCATTTCTGTTTAATAATGTATTGTTTTTCTAATATTAGGATGTTTGTATTTAAAACATTGTTTATATTATTATTTTCATGTATGTATTATCTTTATATAAACTACTGCGCCCGCGTTCACTTTCTGTTTGATCTGGTGACCGACTGGTAAATAATGCTGTAAGGAATTTTTTTAAATAACCCAAATACAAGGATTCCTGTGTAGTGAGTCCAGAAATACACACAGAGACAAACACAAACTCAGACCCGAATAAACATTTGTCTTTAAACAAATGTATGTCCGAGCGGAAATCAAATCCGTGACCATCGGCACAGCAAGCTGGATCACTATCAACTGCGCTAATCTATCGTCAAAAAGTCGTCATTAGGGCCCGTCCGTTGTGCATTTCAAATACTTGTGAAATAAAGTTGAAATAAAGAAAAATGAGAAAAAATGTTTATGAAAAGAAAAGTCTTGTGACGCAGTTCTAAATATTGTCCTGTTGATTCTAAAACCAATTACACAGAGACTGTTCTCGTAAAAGTAAACGAATATAATCGCCCTTGGATATTTGAGATACACGCCAACATCAATCAAACATGACGACGATGGGGAGTAAGGGAAAAGGATTTAGAAGGATTCGGAAGGACGCTAATATGAGATTCTCGCATTGATCATCACATGGATGGATAATGGATGGGATCAGGATGAGAGATGTGCTCCGACAACTGTCAGTCACTACCTAATGAAACACGTTATTTCATTTCGTTGTATATCGTAACTTGATAAAACATTTTTTTTTGTTCTGTGCACAGGCCTGAAGTTTTCTATTTTGATTCGTACTAGAAAAAGGAAAACAAAAACTGTTAGACTTAGAAAATTAAATATGCGTCATTTTACATCCAACATGGAGTTTGGGTATTGTGGCTTATATATCTACTCCAGATTTTTTTATAAAAAGGTGACACACACGAGCATACAAGTGGTAAGTGGGTAGCCAGTTGAGTGCGTCCAGCGGCTGTGGCATTGTAAGAGTGCATCCAGAGAAAAAAAAGAATAATTGACAAAAGAACATTGAATTGATGACTTGTGTTAACATTAACATGTTAATATTAACCTGCTGTCAGACTCAATACGAAATACAGAACATTTATTTACCTTGTTTAACTTCCATTATACTGATTTATGTAAACTAATAAGCAAGTTTAATTTTTTTTGCAAATTATACGCAAAGTGAAATATTAGATGTTACAATTAATCATCCAAGATAAGATCCAGAGAAAGAAAGAAACTTTAGAGAATGAGAATATCTTGGTTCAAAAACCTTCTCCAATTGTTTAAAAAAGCAGAAAATCATTGATTTATATCTGATGTGTCCTAAGTTCAAATTGCCATAATATTCGCCAACCTTCGCAAAGATGGCACCTTAAATAGAATTCGTAAATAGCAATGATAGTCTCATTACATTAATCATTGTTTTCAAGCGTATAATAAATAATAATAATATGAAATAACATTTGTCATTTTCGTTTAAACACGTGTAATTTAACTTGTAATATGAAATGCGCACCCCACACATATTTGTGTCTGATGTTGTTTCAGTTCGAAAATAGAAAATACACACAGCTGTTGTGTTCATATTACATGTTGAAAATCGATACCAAACCAACAGCCTGTCTCACCGTTGCTCTTCTCATCCAGCCGCAACCGGCCACCTTCTTCAAGTCGTCATGCCCACCTTTCCGGAGGGCGTCCATGGTCTCTATTCGAGGACTCGTCTCTACGGTTATCGGTTCTACGGCATATACGGCCTGCTCACCGCCACTTCAACTTCACTTCAGCTTGCTGATTTTGTAAGCTATGTGGGATAACTTAGTTCGTCGTAGAATTTTACGGACTTTGTCCACAAAAGACGTTTCGAACATAGCTCTTTCCATAGCACTTAGGAGCGACGTTTTTTTTTTTATTATTACAAATTTGTCAAGGAAGTCGCTCGTGTGTCGTCCTCGCGTTATTCGCCCAGAAGTTTTTAAAATTTAAACGAGATTTGTTTGGACCCGCTTTGTTTTTGAATCGATCAGCAGGTACTACCGTGAGTTTTAAATTACACTGGGAATTAGGTACTGACGCTTTATGGCACGACCGAGGAATTGTGAAAAATTGGATTACGTGACAAAAGAACATTTTTTATGTGGTTATTAAAAAGGCCGTGTCTTTGCCTGTCTTCATATTCATTTTTATTACAATAATTTGAAAAATATTGAGAAACATTACAATACTACCGGTGCCCGCGACTTCGTTAGCGTCAACTTTCGAGTGATTCCCGTGGGAATTCTATAGCACGTCGGGACAAAATGTACCCTAAATGTTAACTCTAATCATAAGCTATAACTATGAAAATTTAAAATTCGTCCAGTAGTTTTTGCGTGATGCGAGTTCAGGCAGACAGACAAAAATTCTAAAACTGGTTGATTTGATCTCTGTATTGTTCGTGGAGTACTCTGTAATGATTTTTTTTTTAAATATTTCATGGTCAGACATGGCTTTGTTACGATTTTATAGCTGTATATTACACCATGCAATTAGATTGTAACTTTCCACTTTTTCTAAGGTCGTACGCAATGATATTGATATTACAGATATTCAAATAAATGCATTTGTCGATTGTTCAATAACATACACAATATTCCCACATATCTACAGCTAGGCGGCGCATTCGGGGGCGTGTCAACGGTCTGGACTAATGTTGCCATGTATCGCGGATGTTCATGGGCTACAGTATCCACTTACCATCGGGTCGACTGTATACTCGTCTGCCGTCTTCATCCATAAAAAAATAAAACAATATAAAGTGGGATCAAGAATCATTGATAGTGTAATAGAACTCTAAACCCCACCGTCAAACACAATTTCCCTTCCGTTCTAGTCACATCACCTTTGCCTTTTCCAGCGTTTTCGAGCAATAATTAGTTTTTTTTTTATTTATAATAGATAACAGACGAGCACTAGATCACCGCCCATGGACACCTGTCACACCAGAGAGCTTGCGGGTGCGCTGCCGACCTTGCAGTATCCTGTTCACAGCTCTCTTGAAGAGCCCCGTATCGTAGCGTAACGGAAAACCTTGGCTCCCAGTTCACTCCACAACTTTTGAGTTCGTGGTATAAAAACTAAAACTAATATATTGAACTAATTTAACTATATTGAAGACAAGTGGCAGAGCTCGATGCCAGTATTCAAATGCGTGCTTAATTCAATCTTAATACAAAGTAATTTCTTATTGCTACATCCTAAATGCTAACTTAACGCTATGTTCCCAGAACTATGGGTTCGGCCAACTACCCGGTTCTGCTGACCCAGCTATCAACAGTAAGGGCCTGGATGACGTAACTAAGTTCCTGGCACACTACACTAACGATATCACAATACACGTGAGTTTGAACTCGCTATTGTATATATTATATTATTGGCTATAATAAATAAATAATAAATAGTGACTAACCCGTTTACATAACAATTATTTATTAAACAGTATACAGATAGAAACTTTAAGAGGAAAAAATAAAGTGCTCAGGTTTTTCGTAACGTTCCAAACACTTTTGTTTTTAATTTTGTGAAAAACCCATGCACGTTGCTATTTGTCAAACAGAGCCCGAGGTTATAAAATCCATTTGGGTAAAAGACACGACTACTCGTTTGTTTTTCACAGAATTGAGAAAAGTGAGAAAAGTATTTACAATTTACAGCTGTCAATGACATAAACACAGTCGTAAACAAGACGTGAACGTGACTGGCATAATAGAGAAGTAAAGAAAAACAGAAGAAGGTGAAAGAGAAGAGGCCTATGCCCTGCAGTGGGCATTATGCTAACCTTATAGAGCAATTACGAGAAGCAATCAAGCGGAAACATCGTGGAAAACTAAGCAAAAGTGTGGGGCTTCCTCATGGCAACGCACCCGTCCACGTCGCCGCAGTTGCAAAAGCTGCTGTTTCAATGTTTGGCTTCACGGAAATAAACCACCCACCCTATAGTCCTGACTTAGGTCCCGGTGATTACTATTTGTTCTCAAAACTCATGGCGGACTCAAGTTCAAGCTTTCTAGTGATTATGAAGTGACCGCAGCGATTTTCACACATTTTGAACATAAAATTTCTGACTATTTTATACTGGGATTGAAATGCTAATTAAACGATCCGAAAATTGTGTTCAAATAGACGGAGACTATATTGAAAAATAAAAATACTTTCATGAACTTGAGTGTCCTTTTTCTTTGTCAGACCGAAAACTTTTGGATGTCCAAACCTATCTACCTATAAATCCTCGTACATATCTATAACTTTAAATAAAAAAATACTTCTAAGTTTCCTGTTTTTTTTTTCTTTTTCTGTCGACATGGGACAGAAAAACGATTTTCTGTGCCACTTTTTTTTAATCTCCGGGTTTAGGGCGTTCCAAAGGTGGCAGCCTTATTTGTACCACACCTCATGTGGCAGTTGACTTATAGTACAACGATGTTTATTATAAGTATCTAATGGTAAAACTTTAATCAAACGGTATTTATGCAATAATTATGATTTTTGGAAGTTGTAATACTTTCTGGTATTAAAAGTGCTTACGAAAGAATAGCAGATTTTAATAAAAGCAATTTAGATTTGTACTTGTACGTCTAATTACTTGTATGTACTTTGTATTACTCTGTATGTTTTTGGCTTACAATAAAGTGTATCTATCTAAATATAAATGGAAAAATACTTTTTACAAATACAAACCGAACTTCAGTTTAAATTAAACTGCATATTTAATTCTCACAGAGAGCTTGAAAATATAAAACCGTAACGACGGTCAAAATTAATTTAAAATTTCGCTACGCTGGAAAAAATTAAAACTTTTGACGCTTTGTGATTTTCAAAATTGGTTGATAATTTAAATTACTTGGCTTTGCAGGGATATTGCTGAACTTAAGTGAGAAATGTTTTATTATTAAGTTATTCTGATTTAGATTGATATATAAGAATGTTAATTATAATATATATTCGCTAATATATACTATACTGATTACACTGATTTATGTATGTATTTATACTATACTGTGTATTTATACTGATCGAGTAATACCAGTTGTTGATTGGTAAATAGAAAAATAGTATTATTATTTATTTTTGTTTAATTCATTGTATAACGGTATCACTAATAAGTAATCACTATTCAACTGTTTGGTATCAGACAGTTTCAGAATACCATCACCCCATCTCTTCCAGTGGGTATGGGGCGACTAAAGAATAACAAAGCCGCTACCACAAGAACTGAGGAACTACACCATCTCTAAAAGAGTGGACTAGCTAACCCACTTAACCAGGCGTGCCGTTTTAAGGCCATGAACAATGTGGATGAGGAGATCCATATTGACGAAAAAAGGGTTGATTATGGTACTTACAGGATTACTTTCTTCTCTAGTTGAATAAGTCATAAGACACAAAAGTGTAAAACAGTCAATTATCCCATTTTACAAAAAGCCTTTACTGAAGTCGCGATGCAATATCGATACAAAGATGTTACGAGGCATGGAAAAATCTCATAAAACCCGTGCACCTGTAACTACAGTGGGGATATGAGAGCTGTAAGTATCACGACAAGCGCGAGTAAGTAAACGTTGTCATAGTAAAAAGACAAGTAAGGTATCTTCATATGCATGAATCACGGTTTGCTTGTGTGCATGCTGTTTTTCTATGCACAACTACACAAAATTGACGAATCAGAGCGCGCGTTGCTCAGATTTAAATTCTCTGCTGAGTTTCAACTTAGTGAGAGTGTATTTAGAGCAGGAGGACTCAAACGGATGATCGCGATCGATCTCAAGAGTTTAATTTTCATTTAGCTAATGATAATTATTTATAATTAACTCAGCGGTGTTGGAACACATCGTGGGGTTATCCACTTGTCCATCGTAACGAAATTTGGAGCTTGTCAATCCACCAATTCGCAGTGAGCTCGCATGGTTTAAATTGGCCCGAAACCCCTTCGTGATTTATGGGGGGAGGTTTGTGTTTTGCAGTAGGACATTGACATCACATAAGCATCATTTCTAGTTGTTGTGTAACTTGTATACAAAACGGGTCTTGTAAACCTATAAAGACAATCTACTCGTCTTTTTTCACTATGGCGTAGTCTATGCCTTATTAAAATTTCAACCTGCGCGCTACATAACTGCCTGACTTTAAACAAACGAGTACAACGCGATATCCACATATACTCGTATATCGTCATCGTGCATAGTAGTGACTCGCGATTGTCAGAAAGGCACCACTTTGTGTAAAAAAACGTGCTCTATAAATCTTGCAGCCTCAAAATGATACACCAGTCTTAGAGATTAAAAAGAAATTGGTTAGATAAGGCATATACCTGCAGGCCCTCATGAAATTACTGGCTGGTATAAATAAAAGGAGGCCGATAGCATGCGCGTGTAGAAAAGGCCAGTCAGTCAACCATTTAAACGTCCCACTGCAAGTGATTGGAAAAATGGATTTATTAAGCACAAGCCTAGTAAACCACTAAGGATTTCGGGTTATAATCCACCATACAGACCGAAAGAAGATACATTCACGGTGTCGTAATTTCAGAATACAAGTCACCTCGTCAGGACATAGCTCGTAGAATCGGCATGTTGAAGTGGCAATGGGCAGGTCATATTTGCCGCAGGACTGATAACCGATGAGGTAGACGAGTCCTCGAGTGGAGGCCACGTACCGGGAAGCGCAGTGGGACGCCCTTCGGCCATGTGGACCGAAGACTTAAAGAAATTCGCCGATGGTGGTTGGATTAGGAAGAGTCGAGGAACGTGTGTGAGAGCCTTGAGAGAGGCCTATATCCAGCAGTGGAGAGACATAGGCTGATGGTAAGGTATGGTATAATTATTTCAGAACTACTGAATCGATTTCGCTCATCTACGAACTTGACACGAGATCTAAGACATTTGTCTGTTGAATTGACTATTGATACTCGTACATCTCTGTATTTTGATCGATCTATAAATTTAACCATCGTTTTGCATTCACTAACTGTTTTCTTCTGCTATACATCAAAGCGCGTGGAATTCCCTTGAAACTTCTCGAATTACAATAGTTGCTGTACTCCACAAACTTATAAGTAATAAAAGAAACCGAATGATTTATTGGGTAAAGTTTTATTAGCGTTTTTCTCCAGAGAGATGTTTAATCATCACTTTTTTACTGACAATGACGTAGATTATTTTTTTAATATGAATGAATATACAGTGCCCTGGTGAGTAATCTCAGTATATTAAAGGCGAAATGATGGCCTATATCCGCCGGTACCCTGGGCTAGATGCTTTAATTTTTTTTTTGTGGTGAAGGTGGCAGACGGACATACTGTCCACGTGACGGTAAGTGGCTGCCGCCGCCCAAGGACACCTGCAACACCAGGGCGTATTCTTAGAATTGTACACCAGGACCCCAGGAACTTAAAGGACATGACATTAAATGTGACAAAAAAGTAATTGTGTGTTAGAAGCCGATATTCCTATTTGAAGATACTTCTAACTTACTCTTATCGCTGCAATTGCCTCCCTATAGATTATGTGAAGGTGAGTTGGATTCACCTCCTAATCTATAGGTTGTTTCACAAGAGATGACATGAATAAAAAAAAGAGTTCCCACACTGTTAAAATTGTCTTATAAGAACAATGTAGGTATCGTGTGTAATGCAGTGCAAATGCAACCAGCTCTTTCAGTATCCACTGCAGGACATGGGCTCAAGCGGGATGGCGAGTCCACTGTTTTAGATGTGGTGTAGTTTCACAGACCTTATGGTAGCCGTTTTGTTGACCCTTAGTCGCCTCCTACGACATCCTATACTATTCCTATCTAATATTAGATAAACAGTTAATTTCGATGACCAAGTAATTAAAATAGATTTTTTTCCCTGTTTTTCATGATTAATTATGATTCAATATCAAAGACGACGCGCCAAAAGAACATTTTTCTGCAATATTTTTTATAACAGTCACACATCGGTCAGTCCACTGACTTCTAAGGGCATGGACCGTAAGCTTCGATACGGACGCGCCCCATTGGCACCCTTTGAACGTGATTGAAAAGGCCTTTCTTTACACAGCTAGGGATAATAATGGGCATTTCCAATCGGTCCGTTCTTAGCTCTATTGTAATTTGACTGTATTCAATTTTGCAAATGACTTAATCGATTTATGAAAGGTTAAAATTAAAGATAAAAGTAATTAAGTATAATAATTGGTTATTATTTCACTTTATACTACTTGTCACTTGTCTTTGCCGTCGATGCTCTTGTAGGTGTAGATTTTAGAAATTATATGTTTATGTAATTTGTTTATTATTTTCTTATGTTATAGTTTTTGTGTAGTGGTAGATTCATTAGTATATTGTATATATAATGTAATTACCTATTTTTTTTATGGTTATTTCTTCCCTCATCTCTGTCCTATGATTGTCTGGAAGAGATCGCTTAAGCGATAAGGCCGTCACTTGTGTCTTGTGTTTTTTTTACACTTTCTTGCACAATATAGTACAATAGGCGAGCTTAATACCTTAAGGCATTCTCTACCAGCCAACCTTTGGATTGATCAGAGTGGTTCAAAACAAAACATGAAAAACTGACAAAAGTAAAATAAAAATGAAAGAAAAGATAAAGCAAAGGGCGCTGACTGAGCCACTAGCGTTGAGAAATGCAGAGGTAATGTTCCCGAAGCATCTTATTAAAAGAGATTTTGTTAAGAGTGTTTAAAAGAGTGTCCCAGAGTCTACCTGGATGCACAGTAAAAGATTTGGTCATAAAGCCAGTACGGCAAGAAGAGACTTGGAATAAGGAGTTGGTAGTGGAACGAAGTATGAGCGTTAAGTATGTATATATTTTGTTTTTGGTTCTTGTGTACGCAATAGACAGTATTATTATTATAACTATACTAGATATCATCTTTTATTTCTCTACTGCTGGATATACGAACAGTCCTCTTCTAAGGCTTGCCACCATACATGATCTTCCGTAATTTTGCAAAAAAAGGAGCGTTGAGTCCTCAACGTCCTCGCGCTGAGTGAACGCTACCGTAACCCAGCTCTTTCATCGTCCATATTGCCTTGTGCATAAGGGATGTGTGACTCTAAAACGCCACGCTAACCACCTTAAAACTAGAGTGTTAAGTTCTTGTGAGCGTTGCGGTCTACTTTGAACGCTTGATAGACTTAAACCCTTTAGTGTTAAAGGTTCGAGTCTATAAATCTCATGAGAACGCTAGCCTTAAAGTTCATTAGGGCCCATGCTTCGCTCGAGCTTGAGCGCTCAGTACTTTCTTTGGTTTGTGTTTTTGTTTTTATTTCTTACATGAGTCAATTTTTAGAATACGAGGAAAATATTTAAATAGAAAGAATCGAATATATAATGTAATATTTTATAACGGATAACGGAATTGGATTACGCCGGAGTTCATAAAATGAAGCCATGTAAATTGAACCAATCTTTTTTCTAAATTCACGTATTCAGAATGAGTTATGTAATATCAAACCAATGTTTTCTTTTTTTATAGAAAAGGGCGACAGACAACCATACAGTCCACCTTATGGTAAGTGGATACTGTCGTCCATAGACATCCGCGATACATGCCAACATCAGTCCAGAATGACAAACTTTTATCACGCCCCCGGATGCGCTGTCTACTTTTGCAGATTAAGGAATGGATTAGGAATATGAGGAAATCTCATTCTATAAAGAAAAAGAAAAATATATCTACAGAATACTATATTTGATTAAGCATATGTAGTTAGTCATATATTTAGATATCATATTACGTTTATATTTTAATAAGATTATATCTTAATTATACTATATTCATTGATCGTGAAAATATTAAAAAGTATATCTCTGTAAATAAAGAAGTTGCAGATATTTGATGTGAAACAGATCACAATTTCCAAATAGCGCGCCATTTAATAGTAGACACTAAAACAATCTCTATACTACCTTCCGAGAATTGGGCAATAGTATATTAGACAATAACTCACCCATTATTACCCTATTTCCCATGTTGTAAGTTAAACAAGGTATAGGAAGTGCGTGGCGTGCGTGCATAAAAGAAGGTATGGCAAGGTATGTAAGTGTATAGGAAACAAGATTTCCTCCCCCAAGCGCAATTGTCGAGACAATAAAAGGTTAAGATAAGTACCTTTCAGCGCGTATACCTATAAACATAAGAATAAGTAACGATAAAGAAAGAGAGAAAGATAATGAAAATGTCAGCTATAATTTTGTGGTTGCAGTCTACGATTTACAAGCGGTGATGCCTTGTCCACAAAGCGAAGTGTCAAGTTTCTATAACATATCAAGGAGAACGAACTCGAGGGGCTAAAGAAATAGGATTATGCGTGCTTATGTACTTGAACGGTTTTGCATGAAGGAACTGAATATTTTGATGTAGTTTTTTACAGAGACAATTATTGTCGCCAACAAAAGAATAAATTTATGTTAGCAATGTACCGACATGCCATGAATGAGTTTCTAAAACTAAGAACTATTACTCATATCATTTGGATTAAGGGGCACACCCAAAATGAGGGGGACGCTGTTCCCCCTCATTCGCCTTCGCCAATTTATATACCAGATCAGTACATAACGCTGATTAAAACAGCAAAGAAGAAGGCTTCTTCCTACCTTAGAACCTTAGGAAATACCTTATACGGTTAAGGAACTTACACATTACAGTTTTTTTGACTTGAAATTTCTGGCTGTTAGCAACTACACCACTATTGAAAATAGAAAAATGGTCAAACATAGTGGTTATTAAAACTTGTCAAGAAATATACAAGATTTTATACAAGACTTCTTAAGAAGATGAAGAGTTTAAGTCAGTGTCCACGTTGAAAAGGGGCAACCTAAGTGTAATGCGTCTATACTATAACTGTTTACAGACCACCTTAGCGGCGACTGTTGATTAAAGCAGGCATTATTATCGGACGCGATCTGTTGGCTGATCTCGAGTGACGATGGCTTTAGAATTTGCTTTGGCATTACATACAGTTGGTTGATTTTAAACAACTAACTTACGTTAAGTAATTCCAGAGATTCATGATGTTAAAGATGCTTTCTTAAATGAGAAAAAATACAAATTAAATTAAAACAGAAAACGGAGAGAAAATTCTCATAAAGTCCTTAGACTTCTTACCTTTTTAACCGTGAAAACTTTCCAAGTCCAAGTTTCAAAACTTGACAAGTCAATAGCCATAGCTACTCCAAATTAGCAAAGAATTCTTGTTATCCTGAAGAAAAATACTCGAGTGTTGTCCTCCCTTTAAAGCAATTACAAATTTGCATAATAGATACAGAGAGCGAGCCTTGCTGCGTAATATGAATCCCTATTAGGCTTAACTCAGACGGACCAGTTAAAACCACAACCAAAATTAAGGAACAGTGAATTTATAGGCAAATATTTAAAAAAAACAAGTGGCTATTTTCCGTCCGTATTTTCCGCTTATTGTTTGAATTAAAAGCGTAGATTTTTTAATTCTTGGAAATTTTGAAATTACTGAACCGATTGGGCCCATTTATGGTTAAGTTTATCCGCAGCATAAACACAAACTTTTGTGCCGAATGACATAAAAATCCCCGTGACGAATTGAAACAAAAAACTGGGCTGTGGTGAATTTATGTTTTTTCTATGGCACATTAGAACAATGTTTTTTCATGTTTTTACAACTGTGATGAATATACAGAAACTTAATTTATGATAAAGAAAGAAAGAAGGAATGAAAATTATTGACAACAACATATCAAATGAAACGGCAATTAAAAAATACAAAAAGAATATTGATTGTTGTGCCAATCGGCGCCAACTCACCATATGCCGCAATGTGAACTGCGACGCTGATTTTCAGTTGCAGCCTCACCGGTGACTATGGACAGTTCACAGCATAGACAGCGGCATACCAAACCCTGCCCTGGTATACAGAAAGATGTAACAGAAAAACGTAAATAAATATGAAAACGAAAATAAGACAATAAATAAAGATAAGATAGATTTAAACAGAAAATAGGGTAGGTATTTAGTTCTACAGTTGTGGTCGGGCCTAAACTGATCGGTCTTGTTAATCCTTTTATGTTGATCTCACTGTTTAGCTTTGAGGTTGTCTGCGAAACTAAAACTGTAAAGTCAGTCTGGTTGATTAGTTGAGTATTTCGGACTAAACAAACATTTGGTCCAACTAAAGTTTGCTGCCAAAATATTTCCAATATTAGAGTGAATATATTTCCTGGAAGATATCGAACCAAATAAGACCAGTCAACTAATAATAATATACATGAGATATATTATATATGACAGATTATGATTATTATATAGATATATGTTATAGATAGATAGATATATATGACGTGCCGAAAAGTCGAGTAGGAATAGAAGGTAAATAAATACCTTTATTATACGCGTTCAGACCCGATTTAGAATATAAAATATACATGAAAGTTTCTAATAACTTTCGCTTAATCATTAAGTAGTATCTAATCATTAGACGAAGAATCAAAGTTATGGTCATAGATCGAAGAATCAATAAATTTGCATTCCAATGGATTCGAATGCAAATTTATTGGTTTATCTACATAAAGAATTTCGTTTAATTTTAAATTATATTATTCCTTCTCATTCAGCCACCGCCGGCGAACTTCTTCGAGTATTTTATTCACGTCGCTCAAGCGCGTAGCAAACTGCGCTTTCAGTACGTGACTTCTATTCGAGAACTCATCAATTATCGGTTCTGCGGGTTAATATGACTCGTCCATTGCCACTTCAATATGCTGATTCTATGAGCTACGTCAGTGACTTCGTTAGCGAATCTCTTGGTCCTTAAAAATGCGCACTAAAATATTTACATATTTGTGACTCATTTTCTGTCCGCATTATTCCTAATTACTCTCACAAAATTGAAGTAATCCCTAATTTTCAAGCGCTCCGACCTCTGAGGGGATGTCAAGCACAAAACAAAGCCAAGTAAACAAATGTTTTATTCATGGTCTGTGTCCGCAACACGAAATGGGAAAATTAATATCGGTGGGTAGGTAGATATATACCTGTATTCCAACTATGTAAGATGGCATCACGTTTTGTTTAAATACCTTTTACATAGGTCGCTATGGTTTTAACATATTAGCCAATACCTTCTATGTATAATAGGTATGTATAGTATTCTATGTTTTTTCTTTTTAGTAGGCGGAGAGTGCATGCTGCATTCCGACAGCCGCTGGGTTACCCCTCTCACTTTATCAATCACCACTTTATCGTATTTCCCCAATGTACGGACGTGTTTCGGTAGTGAGTGAAATATGACAGAGCCCATTCCCATCCCATTCTATCCTATCCCTCCCCATGTTCCCAATCCATTCCTTAATCTGCAAAGGTAGGCAGCGCATCCGGGAGCGTGATAACGTTTCTAATTCTGGTGTGATGTTGGTATGTATCGCAGATGTCTATGGATGACAGTTTCCACTTACCATCAGGTGGGCTGTATACACGTCTGCCACCTATTTTCTATAAAAAAAATGTATTTGAAACAGTTAATTTTTACACGAGGGAAAAGCAATTCATAGCCGAAGAAGTTACTTGTTTTAAATACCAATATTCACCTAAACTTATTATTTTTTGTATGTACAATGAAGAAAAATTAAACGAAGACAAAGATAAAAGTGAATTAATGTAAGAATGTTGCTTGGGAGGTATTAGTACTTAATCCATAATTATACTATACCAAAACTGCAATACTCGTATTGTTAAAATTACTGTTGACAGTATTATGGAGGTTTCAAAGAAATCTACCTATAGCGGAGATCATGATTATCGAATTTCGAAAAAAAAATCACTTCCCGTCTAAGGATAACGAATTGAAATTAAATTTAGCGAAAAAATAGTTTGGATCTATATCGAGGTTAATTTTGAAAATGAGACAAATGAGTTGAGTGTGGAAAGTAAAAGTAATGATGGAGAAAACATTTCCAAAAATGCCAAAATAAGTTTCCATGTCCAGTCAAAGTATTCTATTCAAAGTCATTGAATAGGTCTCAGCAGGCTCTACAACTGTTGTCTAAACACTTTTTTGTAGGAAGAAGGCGACAGACGAGCATACAACCGCCTGTATGGTAACCACTTACCTACCCACCTACTGTCGTCCGTGGACATCCACGGTACACGCCATCTTCAGTCAACAATGACAAACGTTGGCATGCCTCCGGGTGCGCCGGATGCCTTTGAAGTTGTCGGAATGGATTTAGAGGAAGGGTTGGGAAAATAATAGGGATAGGATACGATGGGGTGGGAATGGGCTCAGGCATATCTCACTCATTACCAAAATACGTAAGTACATTGAGGAATAAGATAAAGTGGGAAATGCAGTACATTTCAAGGTAGTCTTCTGTGGGAGAGAGGTAACGTGACAAGTCGAGTGCGCCCAGACGATAAGTCTTTTTAAAACTTATCAAAACATGGAAAACATCCTTCCGACTTGCCTTGCTATCGTTATACCTCATATTACTCCCCAGATAGCGAAATTTTAAGACGCAATTCAGATAAGAGATACAAGTATTATTTTGCGTTTACGAGTCATAAGCGTTTCCAATTCTGTGAAGTATAAAAGGTTCATTTCAGACCAATTTACGGAACAACATCCTTAAAAGGAAGACGAGCGAAACGCTAAGACCCCATGAATATTCTGAAAAAATCCGCTTGTGTAATCAGCAATCTCAAACAAAGGCGTTTCCAGACAAAAAAGACGGTTGCGGTCATCTTTTTAATAAACAGACAAGTTATTTAATGTTTTCATTCAATCATTTATATAATGCTAGAGTCTAGCAAAAGATAAGTAAGCTTTTTTAAATATGTAGTATTTCTTCTACCTTCCCATTGTCCTAGCAAACTTGGTTTTATTCGGACCGCATCGTGGGAGGAATATGCAGTTCTTCCTTCATGACTCCTTGCAAATTCTTGTGGTGTCGCTTTTTTTTTTTCACTTCTACCCTTTATGTGCTTTGACGACACAGTGACGGTCAGTTATTATGTTGGCAGGTAAGTAGATTATACTTATGACAATAAGTGGTATTTAGTGCCGCCTAAGACATTCACTAGCTTATACAAATCTAGAGCAAATCGGTTGGCACAATTAGCAATATGTCTACCTATATATGTCTATTGGAACCTTAAGTAGCTAGAAATAACGGCTAGAATGGAATGGTTTAATTTATTTCAGCGGTAACTTCACCTGTTACTTAGTGAAATTAGTACCGCAGCATATCTGCGATTTGAATTGGGTTAATCTACAGAAACGAAAAATCTGATTTTCTGCAAAACACCTACTTTCACCTACTATATATACTTATCCAATATATCCAATATACCTACTTTCAGGTAACAGCAGACGTAGTGGAAAGCAGGGAATGATTCATTCTAGTTGAATGGCTATAAATACAAAAGTCCCGCTCTGCTACCAGGTCGTGTGAAAAGTGCTTAAGCAATTTCGAGTTTAAGGAGAAATTGCTCGTATTTCTCATCGTCACGGCGCAGTTTCCATAACAGAATTTCAAAACTTTTTTCTTTAGGAGTGGAGAAGAATTGATCGGGCCGCTATTCCCACAACGTTTGAAAAATGAAGAAGTTAAATAGTGTTCTATATATTTTCGCATGTTTCGCATTTTTGAAATTAATTAATTGAGACTACAAAAAATAAACAACTTCCGAGTCGTAGAAATACATCTCTATACATATATAGTCATTTATTAGAAAAACAAAAATGTACTAAATGGCAAAGTACAGTAGGCGGGAACCACTATTTCTAGCCCTCATTTGTAGTTTCTAACCCATTTTAGAAATTGCGTGCTAAATATTCTGTACTTGTGATTTTCATTAAACAAATAACAGTGTTCAACATTTACCTAATGTTCATCTAAACCTGAACCGTTTATCAAATTTCAAATGCACACCAATGCGAACCACTGACCTGCAGCTAACTATACTCGTACCTCTACTGCCCATTGTAGATATTTATGTATTTATTCTTTCTTACACAAAGTAACAAAAGGCGGACTTAATGCTTAAAAGCATTATCTCCCAGTCAACCTTTGACGGTAGGTGCAATGATAGGTAAGATTAAGTAAGTTGTGACGTATCTATATTAATTAAATATCATAATATTATAATACTAAACATATGCAACTCCCCTGGAGTTGCAGGTGGCCATGGGTTGCGGTGACCACCTACCGTCATGTGACCCGCCCGGTCGTAATTCTCGATATTAGTCCAAAAAGGCAGTCAGATAAACAAACAGAGTATTATTTTTATATTAGCATGATTTTCCATGATACATTGGTAGTCCTCAAATCGTGGGAACAGCTACACATATAAGGTAAAATTACTTCCGGGTTATAGGGAAAATATGAAAATTATATTATTTCCTTTACTTATACCGGTTAGTATTGACGGAGTTGGTTCAAATAAAACATCACATACATATCGCTGACTTTCTGTTCAATCACAAATAACGATAATAGAATTATTTGTGGCATCCATCGAGGCTTTCCCGGAGAGTAAATTGTGTTAGTATCCATATTCGTTACTTGGTAACTCGGTACAGGTAGTCCCGTACCTACATATGTATATTCAGTATGTTGTGGTATAAGTTTTTTTTATAGAAAGAAAGTAGCTGACGAGCAGACAGTCCATCAACAACAGTCCAGAGTGACAAACGTTGACACGATCTCGCCGCGTTGCTTAGCAGAAACATTGGAGGTTTCTTTTATTCTATTATGCTCTCCATTCGATAGGATAGGATGAAATAGAGACGGAAATAGGCTCTCGCACTTCACTCACAACCGAATTACATACGAAGAGAATAGGAAATGGGTACCTAAAGTTTTTTACAATAATCTTCTGTGAGACAGGGGCAACTTGGCCATTCGGGCGCGCCCAACTACTGCGAAGTTCTCCTCCAAAGATATAGATTATTTTCTAGAATGTGTATTATAATTATATTACAATGAATCTAACCTTGACCCTAAAATATTATATTTACATTATCAGTCATTTTTATGACATATTTCTGATGTATCAGTCATTTTACATTATCACTCGAATTAAAAATCAGAAAAATACAATTATCACACTGTAAGCCTCTATACGTAGTACTATTAAACGAGATATTTTCTTCTTAAATATGATCTATTTATCTACATGGTTACGTCACTATGACTCATAAACCCCTTAAAGGTCAAGGGATAGAATAAAACTCTGAAATCTACTGAATGGACTCCGGCTATGCGTGAATCATATGAAATATGCATATAATTGTGTGTGGAGGTCAGGGCAGTAATAACCGGGGATGCAGGGTCGAGACAGGGTTAAGTGGTAAACACACGAGTTGAATAAATCATAATTTTTGTAGCTTTTATCTTCGTTTGAGGGTTTTGAGTGACGGCTCAAAGTAACGCGTACCGGTACGCTTGCGGTTTCCCGCTCCGGTTATGGTTCCTATGTGTTTGGTCATTTTATCTGGTATAATTTATGAGATTAGGCGTTACTTTGCAAAAGTAAATTAAAAGTATTTATTTTCTAATTTCCTGCAAAAACGACAACCCGATTTTGTGCTAGATTGATAGCTTTTGAGTAAACTTACATTGAGTAAACCTACAAAATGACACAATTTTAAATAACTTTCTGACATAGGTCTGTACTCTTACAAAGAGTGCGGTATCTGAGCACTACGGTCCTTTGCGTTTACGCATAGGCCACGTTCGAAGGAAATTAATAGTAACTGGCATAGAGTTAAAAATTAATAGTAACTGGCATTGAGTAAAAAAATTTTGGTGTCATTTTATAGATTTACTTAACAGCTATTAATCTAGTACAAAAGAGTATTTTAATTTTAGTAAAAAAAAATGCTCAATATGTGCGCTTTCTGTGGTGACAAATAAAGATATTTTCTTTATTTCTTTCATACCAACCAACCAATTAAAAAAATCAGATGGCTGGCTTTTAAGAGGGGATGGAGTATTATGTAGGTAGGAAGGTGTTTCGTAGGTAAAATAAATGTATAACATACCCTTAAAATATCAGTTACCAATCCCCCGATATACTGTACAAACAAATACATATTCACGAAATATATAAAAAACAAATAATAATTCAAATTCTATTATTTGTATGGATCATAAGTATAAGTATAAGCTTACTATAAAAAGAGTCTAAGAAGGAGGCTTTATTGGCATACAAATAATAGTCAATAACATGTACATAATACAAAGAAAAATCGTTATATAAAATACCTACCAAAAACAGATTAAACAAATAATCGAAACACATCAGTAACCTAAAAACCAGTATTAAAACCAGCTCTTAAAAGTACATAATGTCCATATCCAGTAATGTCCGTTACCTGAAATGACCGCATCCGAAAATGACCATTTAAACTTCGAAAATGTCCACTTCAGACATTAAACTAACTTACTTTGAAAGCTCCTGTCAGTGAGAAAACAGTAAATTGTCGATTATTTTTTTTTAAATTATGTTTTGGTTTGTCAATGCATGAAGTATATATACTGATAGGATATTGTATATTGTAGATATAGGATATTGTAGTTCATGTTACTCGCTCATATCTTGCACCACACACACGAGTCACGACTGACCCTCGACGTATCACGATATATCCGGGCACTTTCCACAGAAAAATTAAATTGTTTTCATTACGAACGTGGGAAGAATTGATAACAGTTTAATTTCACTTTTACTGTTACATTTTTGTGAGTGCGGTCAGAGTATACCAAATAAACACGGTATATTATTTAATTCAACAATTTACTTTTACAACGAAAAACAACACACAAGCACCTATACGCCATCAGCTTCGGCATAGTCATGAGTCTCTGGGACACTGGTATGCCTAGTGCAAGGGCTGAGTTTTTACGAATTTTCTGTCCTAGCAAATAATTGTGGCGCTTGCTTTTATTTAATGAATTTATTCAATAACAAACAACACCCCAGAATATATTTGTTATTAACATTAAAAATAATAATAACATTAACCGATGGGGGAGGCGAGTCCTCGAAGCCTATATCCAGCAATGGAGAGACACCAGCTGATGGTATGATATGGAATGGTATTAAAAATAAATGAAGGAACCCATTTTTCGTCCTGAGAGAGTCGGAAGTAAAATAGTTTAATGACAGATCTTTTCCCGTAGCATTCTTTACTGTCCATCCCACGGAATATATGCGAAAATCACTCATCTGTACTTTACCCCATCGCATCCCATCCTATCGGGGAGGAGGATAATGGAATAGAGTAGATTTATCATCGTTTTAAAACTCAAAAAAAATATTGCAACATATTCGTAGCAGTCTCACACCCCCCTCACGAAAGGTGGAGTTTCGTGTCTGGGCTGTGCGCCCATCTATGGAAGTTTCGTCGCTATCCGCTACTGCGGGCAGGTCATTTGGGTGGTTGCCCTATTGGGTTGCTTTGATCTTATCCTGTTTTTCACGCCGCTGCGCCCGCGCGATCAAGCCCACCGGATGGATTTCGCTTGTGGAAAGCTCAGTGAGCAACTCAGCGCGGGCGGCGATTTATATGTCAAGTTCGGTGTTTTGTGAAGTCGCACCCTGTTTGGGTGATATCTATGATATCTTAATAATTATAAGAAGGAATAATTAAATATATGCACCCGGCGGGGCGCTGAGGTTAAAGGGGTGACGTGGAAGACCGAGGTTCATTAAATTTATCGTCAAAGTATTCTTTTAAACTGTAATAACTTTTTTCTACTGGTCATTTGCTTACATTTAAAAAAAAATCTTTTATCATTCTTTTCTATTTTTAAGGGAGTTTATATTTTTTTTCGACAATGCGAGTAGGTTCGAACTATGCAGATTTAATGTAGACGGTAGTGTTATTAAATTATTTTTATATCGGGACTCGTGACGTCGCTGCTGATCGCCTATTTTTGGAAAATAATATTAATATTTAATTAAGAATTTTCAAATTTCTAAGAAATATATTGGTATCAATGTTAGTAATTTGTGTTCTTTAAAGTGTTGCTTGCAGCTACGTATTTATTTTATTACCGCAATATAACTTAATGTACTGTAATTTTATAAGTAATTTTTGGTTAAAAAATCGGACGCATAATCTGATGCTAAGTGACTTGCCTCTTACCACTGATTTTAACTTCTACTGATTTTAAATACTCAATAGCTCTCCAGAATATCAGGTAAACCAGGTAATTCCAGGTAAAGCAGAAAATCTGTTTAAAATTCCGTTTGAAGTATTCTGTTCTTTTGAAGTTTGTTTGGGAAACAACCTCAAAGTTGAATTTTCAAAATAGCCTACGGTTATATTAAATTTTGGAAGTTTCCTCTTTAACCCTGTTAACTTCTAACCCTGTTAGACGCTAAATGTCCTTTAGCCAAAAATAGCCCTTATCGTTTATTGAATATTTACATAAATTCCCAGGAAATAGGAACACGAACATTATAATAAAAAAGTAGATATGATTACATTTTTAAAAATAAATAAGGTATACATTCGCGTTGAAATCCGTTTAAATAGATAAATATATATAAATAGATTCTTGCTTTTTACTCAGAAACAATGTCTAAATATCTAAATGTAACAATATCTAAGCATAAAATAGATAAAATGAATACTAAAAGATATTTTAAAGAAAATAATTTCTATGATAAATAACAACGGACTCAGTAACGACTCGTATGCGGAGAAGAAGCAAAAAGGACTGTAGGAGAAGACAGAGTAAAGTCAGTCAAAGAATACAATTTAATCATCAAAAACCGCTTCGAAAAGAAAAAAAAACATTGTCACATCTGCCATTCGAAAATATCTACAAACTCTAAACAGTGTTGGGACAAATCTAATCGTAATGTCTGCTCTGATTATTCAAAAAATATAAATATTTCAGGTAAAAAACTTCCATTGTTAACATAATTATATTAGGTGGCAGTGGGCGGGCTATATATGCCGCAGGACCGATAACCGATAGCGGAGGCGAAACCACGTGCCGGGAAACGTAGCGTGGGACGCCCTCCGGCCAGATAGACTGACGACTCGAAGAAAGTCGCCGGTAGTGGCTGGATGAGAAGAGCTGAAGACCGTGTGTGGTGGCGGTACTTGGGAGAGGCCTATATCCAGCAATAGAGAGACATAGGCTGATGATATATTAAAATTATAATAAATAAAATTCAATACATTTAATGGCTCGTTTTCGTTAAAATCCCCAAGAATGTGTCCATCGAATCCTGCTGGTCAGTTATTATATAATAGTAAATCTTCCTTAAAAATAAATAGCAATTGGTTTACGAAGGCAAACAAATTTTTTAATCGTACAAATACGTTGATATAATGAAACTATAAAGAAGTAAATCTTCCATTACCTAATCTAACTACTCGTGTACATTCCAAGTTTATTATCATCGTATTCAGGGAGTATGACACCAATAATCCTTGTGCGTGACATTGCAAACAAGTCTTCCCTTGTGTGGGATACGACTACGTCATTTACGAAGGCCATAGATGCCTTGACCTACTTCGAAGGCATCTCTTTATTTTCTCTTACCATAGAATTATGTAAAACCGTTCAAATGTATGTTTAAAGTATAACAGTATGTTTTATAGTCGGATTGTACCTAACATCATTCGATCGTAGATCCTAATTATAAACGCATTAAAATACACTACACTTTATTTATTTTTTTAAACTCTCGGTCTGGTTAATGTATAAGGTTGACCGATTAGTCCAGTAGGTATTACACCAGGCTGCTGTGTAAAAGGTCCCGAGTTCGATTTCCGGTAGTACGTTCATTTACTTAAAGACCAATGTTTATTTGGGTCTGGGTATGATTTCGATAGACCCACGACACACGGAATCCTCGTTACACGGAATATTTAAATTATTTATTGTTTATAAAATAAGGCGGCAGACGAGCATACAGTCCACCTGATTGTAAGTGGATATTGTCGTCCATAGATATCCGCGACACATACCAACATCAGTCCAGAATGACAAACGCTGGCACGCCCCCAGATGCGCTGCGCACCATTGCAGTTGCCATCATTGCCCACCATTAAGGAATGAATTGGAAGAAAGGGTTGGGAAAATGGGGAGGCATAGGATGGGATGGGAATGGACTCTGGCATATCTTACTCACTACCGAAACAAGTACGTACATTGGGGAAATACGATAAAGTAGGAAATGCAGTACATTTAAAGATAGTCTTCTATGAGAGAGCCACTCGAGTGTGCCTTGCGGCTGTGGGAATGCAACGTGCACTCTCCCCCACAAAACTAATAACCAAAGTTATTTAAGGTAACAATCAATTTCTGAAATTTTTTTCAGCGTTTAAAAATTCGTTGCATTCCAATCAATTTTATAGAAAAGTATATCATATACACTTCGTTTATATGTTTATATGTGTCAAATAAGCAGCAGAAATAATGTAAGTGGCAGCAAAATTTAACGGTAGGTTAGGTTTGGGTTCTCTGGTGACAAATAAGACCGTGAGTTCCGTGAAGCGTGATTCCGTCGACTTTGTATTCACATTCTTAGTAATTTTAAATTATTCAAAATATAGTTTGTTTTGTTCATCATAATTTGCTGCTCATTTAGTGTTTGATGCTCACAAGCCATAAATAAAAAAAACACACGCGATATTGATGTGTAATTCTAACCACATACCTTATTACTTCCCCGGAATCGTTTGAAAAACGTAATCGTTTCTAGCAGACCAGCCAAGTTATTTTCTGGGAAAAAAAAATCGAGTCGTGGCAGCAAATCGCGCGTGAAACGAGATTGTGTGACTGGTAACATATTGTCGAGGATAATCTATAAACATGCCAAGTCTTGATTTATTTACCTGTTTGTCTGGAGCGACCCTCGGGAAAATTGTGTTAGACAGCCCTAACGAATTTTCGTGTTTTTGCGGCTGATTGCTTCAATAACAGGCTATATTTTGCGATCAAGACATAATAGTACTTTATTAGTGTGATAGTGTTCTATTGTAGGAGTTGGTCATAGGAAGACATTGTAGCTTATGTAGAATGGACGATCACTGGAAGCCTTCGCTTTATAGAATAGAACGGCAGACGAACAGACAGTCCATCTGATTGTAATTGGACCTATGGACATCCGCGATACATGCCAACATCAGTTCAGAATGTTAAACTCTAGTCACTGGATGCGCTGCCAAACCTTTGAAGATTTAGAATTAATTTGTAGAAAGGGTTGGAATATGGGGAGGGATATGAGAGGATGGGATGTGAATGGGCTCTGGCATATCTCACTACTACCGAAACACTATCCCATCCGTTTCATTCACCTTGCAAAGAATAAGCGTAATTACATACGGTATTTTAATTGGTGGAGAGGAACTTTTAAAAAAAATGGCATTCTCAATTTCGTATAATATTATTTGTAAAGTTTCGTTTGTTGTAAAAATTTAAAAGATTTTTCAATATTTTCTGTCCTTTCATGCTCCAGTGTAGTCCACGAGAAATTAAAATTACCCGTGACCCAAAGTGGTGACTGACTTTTAAATTTTGTTACTACAACTTTTTACTTTAGTCGAAAAAAAACATAGAAATAAAGATAGTTTCCATTTCTTTCATCTTTAAATAAATATGGGAGCCAAGACTTGGAACAATTAATTTAAGCGTACCGTTTCCAAGTCAAATAGATTCAATTTGTACACTCAATTATAAGAGTACTGCGAAGATCTGTTTTAGCAGTTTGTTGCTAACAACTATTTCTAATTTATTTCTTTGATGTTATTTTGATGGGATAGACATAAGCATAGTTTATCATTTACCTACTACTTGATATCAGCCCATAACGTCTCACTCCAGATGGTCATAACACAAGCCTCCACTAATAAAACGCAATGAGATATCGGGACACAATTCACCATGAGACTCAGAGCGGATTGATAGATACACAGTTTTCGGTATTTATTTTAAATCTCAAGAATGCAGAGTTCCCCCTGACGTCTTACTTCACCGCCGAGCTAGTGGTCGTCCCAAACTTTATCGTACTTCAAGTGAATCTCATTCACATGAAAACTATATATATATATATATATATATATAACTGCCAGACTATAACCTCTTCCTGTTTACGACAGAATTTCATAAAAAAATATCCGAAGAATCGACGCCGCATCTGATAACAATAAAGGTGTTTATAGGATTACAGTGTATAAAAATCTCAAAATATATCGCACGATATGTCGCCGTGCAGATCACGTACTGTTTTTATAGTCTCTATCCGCAGGACAATTTAGCCTGCGAGGTTTTCGTGAGGACAATCGGGCTTTCCTTGTTTTATATCAGGATGAGCGTATATTAGTTTTGTATTGTCATATTAACATACACTATGTTAAGGTTTGACCTTATTAATGTAGGGCTGAATATAAAGTGACTACAGGATTTGAAAAAATGTAGTACAGCGGTAGAAGCGAAATTTTTTATAGGGCAATATTTTTAATAGTAATTTGAATTTGTAATTGCATTTTTTATTATTATTTAAGACATGGTTCTATACCATCTCGTCTCTACCTCGGTGAGTCAAAATGAGGTAGAGAACCGACGGAGGCAATATTTATTTTGTATATACGTATATTTCTATAGGTAGATCCTAACTTATACCAAACCTGTTTCAAGAAACCTGTTTTATTCTCTCACTCCTAACATTTTCTGACTCACGACGGTAAATCATATGATTTACAGTTTTACACTAACATATAATATATCTACAGGGATTATTGTATCAGACACGTAACTATTTTTTTTATGGACGAAGACGTCAGACGAGCATACAGTCCACCCGATGGTAAGTGGATACTGGATACTGTAGCCCATAGACATCCGCGATACATGCCAATATCAGTCCAAAATGCCCCCGGATGTGCAGCCTACCTTTGGAGATGTAGAAATGAATTCGGAGAAAGGGTTGGGAAAACAGGGAGAAATAGGATTGTATGAGAATGGGTTCTGGCATATACAACTCACTACCAAAATACGTACGTACATTGGGAAAATAGGATAAAGTGGTAAATGCAGTACATTTCACGCATAGTTTTCTATGAGAGAGGGGTGACGTGGCCAGTCGAGCGCATCCAGCGGTTGTTGGATTGTAGTGTCCCCCTCAAATAGCTATCACAAAAAGCTCAAATAGATAAAATAAACCAACACAAAAGCTAGCACCTATCTACGTATGTATTCTCTTTTGGAACTACTTTTATCATTTGCGTGTAAAATAATATATACATATTAAAAAAAAATCGCGAACATATATTATTTATCATGTAAAATTAATGGCGTTGTACCGTTTTTCTTTACCAGTTATTATTGACGATTTTCATTACAATGTCACTGACTATCAATTACGTAATAATCACCCATAAAGAACAGTGTAAATTACGTAATAATCACCCATAAAGAACAGTGTAAATTACGTAATTACTACCCATAAAGAACAGTGTAAATAACGTAATGATCACCCATACAGAACAGTGTAAACTACGTAATAATCACTCATAAAGAACAGTGTAAATTACGTAATAATCACCCATACAGAACAGTGTAAACTACGTAATAATCACTCATAAAGAACAGTGTAAATTACGTAATAATCACCCATAAAGAACAGTGTAAATTACGTAATTACTACCCATAAAGAACAGTGTAGATAACGTATAATAATAATCACCCATACAGAACAGTGTAAACTACGTAATAATCACTCATAAAGAACAGTGTAAATAACGTAATAATCACCCATACAGAACAGTGTAAACTACGTAATAATCACTCATAAAGAACAATGTAAATTACGTAATAATCACCCATTAAGAACAGTGTAAACTACGTAATAATCACCCACAAAGAACAATGTAAATCACGTAATAATCACCCATAAAGAACAGTGTAAATTACGTAATAATCACCCATAAAGGACAGTGTAAATGACGTAATAATCACCCATTAAGAACATTGTAAACTACGTAATAATCACCCATAAAGGACAGTGTAAATGACGTAATAATCACCCGTTAAGAACATTGTAAACTACGTAATAATCACCCATAAATAACAGTGTAAATTACGTAATAATCACCCATAAAGAGCAGTGTAAATTACGCAATAATCACCCATTTCGATATTAATTTAGTACTTGTCTGTCAAAATATTAACGAATTCGATACGCCCATCATGTTATTAATCAGAATTCAGAACGAAATGGATCCCTTTCGAGTCGACCAATCGTTCAATCAATTTTCACAAATAGAATATGACAATGACCAATTACAAAATTGACACACAATGGGCGTAGCTCCGTACTTTGATAATTAAAAACGTTGGAACAAAATCATTTGCGGCTGCACAAATTTATTTCTCACGAAAACAGACCTTAAATCCCTGGAATAAAATACACAAGTTTACTAAACGATGTTACAAAGCGAACTTCTAATTTGGCGAACACATAAAAAGGGAACGTCAGAATCGCATTGTAGCAGATATTCGAATAATTGGATCGATTAATAAGCCGTTTGATGTCGTATCGAGTGAGTCATCGATACGTTTTTGTTTTATGGAGATGGAACGTTCAAAGAGGAATCTTCGTTTCAATTCGTTAAAGGGCATTTTAACATTCTTTGATGTTTATTAGACAGTATAATAACAAATTGACTATAATATTAATTGGTACCCAGTCATATTATTCTACAGGCTGTTGACCTATCGAGCTATATTACCTTTGATTTCAAATGTACACTTTTGCATTAAAGTCGTATTTTAATGGTCAAATTGAACAACATATACGAGTAATAAAAAAAAAATCTTAACCACAGACTTTAGAATAGTAAAGACGGGGAATAGCCTTTCGATGAAGTGATATTCTACCAGCTGAAACTATGCCGACTGCATGTCGGTACACGCGACACATATACAGTCATACTATGCCGATCACTTTGAAATCGGCGGTGATCAGCCGCCTCGAATCCATTACATTTAATCGGAGAATACCTCAGTTCCAGTCATTTAGCTTTTCTCAACTTCTTAGCAATTAGCCTTTTAAAAATTAACCTAGAAGGTGGGTAGACATTTATTTACTGAAGAAATAATTAATATTCAAGTGAAACTTCAAGGTGGCACTTCAGATACGGCCTCGTTAAATTATGCAGGTATGTGATTAATATTATTTTCAAATTATCCTGAAAGTGGTATCCAAACAATTTTCAGCGCAAATTCAATTTATTTTAGACATTCAACAAAGAGAAATACGAATAAAACTGAATGGTTCGTTCGCCAGTCTCTTCGAATGTTGTTTCATTATCCGATCGAGTGGCCGATTGATAAACATCTGGGATTGGCTTCGTGATTGAAAATAACTAAGACAGAAATTCCATAACCTAGATTTACGTAGCTTTTATGTTCACAATATTCCACCGAATTTGAATCCACTGAAACAGAATCCTCTCCAATTCAACGCCATTATTATTCCAATATTGTATGGTGAGTTTAAATGGTGAATATTAAAAGTCAGTCAGTCTTCAGTCGAAGGAAGGTGGATTGACGTTGAACCCTGTAGTAAATTTTAAACCTCGCGGTGTATACGAACACGGATATTGTTAATATTATGTGTTGCAGCTATTTCAAATATGAAAACAAATTGCGAATAGCTGTAGAAACCGATAGAAACAGCGGTAGATTAAAATATCGAATGATACAGAATGTCCACCGTGTGGAATCACATAAAATTAAAAAAACTGATCAAAATGAATACTGTCCAAAGAAGAAACGGCGGTACCTACGTTTCAATCTGTCATTTAAATACCGACACTAACTATTAAATACTACTACGAGAAGTCGTTGATGCAATTCCTCTAAATGTATGAACTATATTCAATGCAATGCAACCAGTCCTTTCGGTATTCACTCCCGGGGTATCCTCATGCACATTGCCCTGTACATGGGGCATAATACGCCAACGTGGCAATATACGAGTATGGGCCAAACAGGTTGGCGAGTCCACTCTTTCAGAGGTAATGTAGTTCCTCAGCGCTTGTGGTAGCGGCTTTGTTATCCCTTAGTCGCTTCTTACGATCCCCTCGGGAGGAGATGGGGTGATGCTATCCTGTAGCCGGCCGACACCATACGGCACCATATCAAGATATACAAGATGTTATTAAAAAACACTATTTTTATATGAAAAAATATCCTTTTATTTATCTCAATATATGCCCCTGTATTCACCGTCAAAGGTGCTGACTGTTCCATGTTTCTTGCCAGCTTACACGTACGTATCAGAATAGAAGTCACTTGCCCCCAGTAAGCGGCCTGCCTGTCTGCCACCAAAAAGGTAAAAGTAAGAGCTGAAGATTAATCGACGGTCCGACATTTTTTTTTTCATTTCTAATGAAGTTTGCCATGATTAATGACTCTTCAATTCTTTTGATCATAATGCGATGACGTAATATTTTATGTTAAATTTTTCTATGTTTAGACATATAGAAGGTATCTTCCTCTTAAAATGTGAACTTGAATCAACAAAAAAATATCGGTAATGGGTTTTCCGTCTACCAGGAAAAATTTAATATGCCTTGATTCCTTTCTGCTCTTTCCCTTATTCGGGCTAAAAATAGAGAAAAAAACACTGAAAATGTACTGCTTTTTTCATTTATTGGAGCTGGAAATCGAAAAGAAACTGAAAATCCAGTTGCTTTGGTACAGAATTTCTGCTTAGACATTGGTGCGGTGTGTGCTGAAAAGACAGGTATGTGGTATCGCATATAGAAAACATCGTATGGAAACTCGCATGCTAGAAAGTTAAGATATTGTATCCAGCAATTCACACTGGGCCCGCGTGATGGATTATGGCCTCCTAATAAGTCATGGCGTACTGTGATGGGACGTTATAGCCTGATATCGATATACAAGATGGGCCGACGGTCTCACACTGACACAGAGATGTCCTCAACCTAATTATATGCGCTAATGGTTTCCGCGAACTGAAGGGCATTCTTTAAAAATTACTTTTTTAGAAATACAATAAATATATTATATATATAAAATGGAGTTGATAAGTACCAACTTATCTAGATAGATATACTTTGTTATACACCAAAACGTGTAGAAGAGATACACAAAATCCAATAAATAATTACAAGTACAACCGGCGGCCTTATCGCTAAAGCGATTTCTTTCAAACAACCCTTGGGTGGTACGAGAAATTCTTAAATTAGCCATGTCTTACAAAACCCCATATATTTTCAAAACTTTTGAACATATTTTGATAAAAAAATTGAAGTTTGATGAATATAGACTGATGCGAACAACAGACTAAGAGTGGTGTCTAGCTGTTGATCGCGAATAGCCTTATTTGATTTAATTACTTTTAACTATCGCATGGTATTTGGCACAAGAAAAATATATTTATTTGTGTCATACGAGAGCCACACTGAAAGTTTCCGGAATAATAAGAAAAAATTACAATGAATGGCCAAAAATCAATTTATTGTTTCTCAAAATATTCTCCGTGAGCGTCAATACACTTTTTCATACGAATAAACCATGACATTTATTCCATTCCTCCGTGGTGACCTCGGAAACTTGTTTTTCATGCTCTGTGACAGCCTCTTCTGGCAATGAAAATCGTTGACCGCGTAATTGGTTCTTAATTTTTGGAAACAAGAAGAAGTCACAAGGTACCAAGTTGGGACTGTATGGAGGATGGCTCATGAGTTCTACGTTTTTCGCCTTCAAAAAGTCGTTTGTTTGTTTGGCCGTGTGAGAGCTGGCATTGTCATAGTGCAAGATTATGCGTCGTTTACGGTTGTTTTTACGGAGTTCTTCAATAACTTCCGACAAGCAAATGGTCGTGTACCAATCGCCATTCACGGTACGATGATCCTCCAAAGCTACTGTTAGCTACGTGTCCAGTTTTTCTAAAAAAAAGAAACGATCATCTGCTTCGCGCCACTTTGCACACGCGCCACATTGGTGGGGTTCGGCTCATCATGAAAGACCCAAATGGTCATTGCTGCTTTGCTTCGGGGTCATAGCCATAAATCCATGTTTTATAACCTGTTACTATGTTCCACACCAAATTTGACGCCCCTTCGTTGAATCTGGTAAGCATGGCATTGCATCAAGTGACGCGTTCCGTTTTTTGAGCCTCAGTCAAATTGTGTGGGATCCACCGCGAGCACAGCTTTCGTACAGCTAAATGTATATGTAAGATTGATTGTATCTGACTCATGCCTATGCCTAAGGATGCCCGAACCTCACAGGTAGGTCACGGTCACATGCCTGTCTATTTGAGTCATACGGCACACAGCATCGATGTTTTTGTTGTTGATAGCGGTGGACGGGCGACCTTCACGAAATTTGTCACTGAGATTGATACTGTGCTTCATCGCCAAAAGCAGTTTGAAGCCGAGCGAGGCTCTGCTGAGCTGTCAAATTATACTCAAAATCGTAGAAAATCATACAGCGGTAATTTTCACCAGTTAAATCAATCGTAAAATGACGCCACAGTGAAAAAAAATTACTGTTAGACGAAACAAACTTTATTTTCAGCCAAAGACTTCCATTTTCAAACTTTTTAAATATTGTTTATGTAAGTTGCCAGTTCCGGAAATTTTCAGTGACCTTTGTATCACGTCCCTTTAGAGGCAGACAAAATAAAAAAAAAACATGTGGTCAACAGATAAATATACCGAGATATTGGCAATTTAAGTGATTCTATACAAAATTGAACAGTGTATTTTAGACACAATTTTAAAAAACCGGTAAATTACTACATTTATTTGAATATTAGAATATTTATACCGTTTCAAATTAACAAATATTTTTTTTCGTTCAAACTTTGATACCCTGTCTAACACCTATAGGGCTTCAATTTCGCGAAATCCTCTCTTAGTATTATAATTATCATAACGCGAAATCGTCATAAAACGAAGCTACTGTACAAATTTTATATTTTTAACTTCAGCGATTGCAGCTCAGCGTCGATAAGTCAATCAGTCAGTCAGAACATTTCTCCTTATATGTATTGATTTATTAAAAAAACAAACCGAACATTTACTAACATTAATTCAATTATGAAGAATAGAAAAACGGAGGAAAGGGAAAATGGAGGAAAAGAAAATCCACTGTGATTTTAGAATTATTGGATGTAAACGAGCAAAGATAGACGTTAGATTTGGGTCACGGAAAACCGCTCCACATGACAAACATTGAACGCGTAAAATCGGGGAATACACTTCGTCGAAAATCGGTCGTTTTACATATTACACAAAATCTCTCCTTTTTTAGGGCTTTACATAACATCCTGCCGCTAGCGTTGGGCTATCCTGAAATTCTTTTCAGTTTTATATGTGTACAGTAGTTTATATGTGTAAAATAACCAAAAAAAATCATCATGTTATGTACAACGCGTCACCGAAAAAACGCTAAATCTAAATTCCAAAAGCGAGAGTAAGAACCCAAAAGTACCCATACTAATTTGAAAGATATAAAACTGTTCTAGCGAAAAATAAGACAGTTCCCATAAGTCAAAAGACAATTTAATTTATTTATATCAGACACGGTCCATATTTTGTTAGTGTATATATCTTACAAACTATGTTAGTACGAGTAGATTATTACATAATATGACAACAAATACATATAACAAAGTGATACATGACATAATACATAAAACAATACAATATATACACGTGATACATACATGTACATAAACACACATATTTGTTTTTTTTTATAGACTAGTGTTTTATAGACTTGTTTGTCGTTTCTTCTTCATTTCTGATGTACACACACCCAATGTCTCAATATCGGGCTATTTATCTTAGCCGCCAACGAACTCAGGATGCCATTGTTACTCCCACAGAACCGGCGCATCATCGATGTCACTCTTTTCCTTATGATAGCTGAGAAGCTCTTGATTCTGCGAACATGTGAACATGGGCTACAGTATCGAAGTATACCCACCCTGAATGCATTATTATATTGGACCCGCAAGCCGTTGTAAACCTGCGTATACCTGGTCCACAAACTGCACGAGTAGAATGACTAACAGTACTCCCAAAACAGTGTGTTTTATTGTACTTTCCTTAAACGTCGTGTAAACCGTGCATCGGACCGCCAACGCCCTGCGCTCCATCTCAATGTTCAAATCATCTCCGGCTTTCTGTAACCATGTAAAAACATGTAAGGTTTATTGTTCTTAAATATTCGTAGCTCTCATTACTCAGTACAGTGTATTTCCCAGCGCCTGTAATACGCTCAACATTGATTGAGTAACTGCGCGTAGAATAAAAAATGTTAGTAATGAACAACAAGTTATGAAAATAAAACTATTGTAAAAACTGATAGAGTCGATTCTACTCTGCATACTAAACAACTTGTTTCAGCTTAGCTGAATTATATTAAAAAAACGCAGAAGACTTACTTTTTGTAAACAGCTCTAAAATTACTTCTAAAAGAATAATTATTTAAAGAATATTTGGCTGCAACAGAATAGACCAACAAATGTCAAACACGCATTCAAGTGCTACTGGATCTGTTTTCATATACCCTATAAGATTTTTCGTCTTATTTCATTTTTTAACTTACCTTTGTATTTAGGCGAATATTTTTACAAATTTGTATGTAAGAACATATTATCATCTTGCGCAATTTAACTTTGAAGAACCGACGTTATTTATCGATTTATATAATTATGCCAACTAAAATGCAATATTACACTAAAGAGTCGAGCTACGAACCGAGAAGAAAAGTCGCGGTGTAATGATATAGAAACCCAAAAAGGTTGTGAAGCCTGTGCTATGTCTATGTATTATATTACTACATAGACCAATTTGTATATACATTTTTGTATAATGTCAGCCGGACCTGATATTATGTTGCACAAATAAATATTAAATATCTATTATCTATTGTTGACGACGAAAAGGCTAGGGTACTTAGACAAACATGTATATAGTTTCGCAACTAGTTGTTAAGTTTTTATGTATATAATTTGATAAAAATAGAGTGATCCCTAGTATGTCCCTACATAAATCGTTGGTGCATAGTATAGGTATCGTTGGTGCATAGTGTAATTGAGGACATACTAGGATCTTATCAAAAATGTAAATACGTGTTAGCGATAAGGAAAATAAATGATTCCCCGCGGGTAGCGGGAGGGGTACATAAATGGACAAGTGGAGGGGAGGCCCGACGTTGACCGGTGGTGGAGGAATCCCGCAACTAGCCGCAAGTTGGAGAACCCAATACGCGAATAATAGGCGGACCATTTCCGGTCAAAATCACTTCCGCAGCGGCATCCACTCCGAGAACAACAAGAACAAAGAAGAAGAAAAAGTACCTCTGCGCTACCCCGGCTCTATTGAAGAACAAGCCTTGTTGTTTTATTCAAGACACGGAAAAACCTATTATACAGTCCACACCCCCCGGCGATCCAGTTGGTGCGGAGAACAGACACTAGCATTCTACTGCGTGTTAGTGCATACGTATCCCGCACATCTATACTAATATTATCACTGAAATAGGTAAAGTAAGAATTTAGTTACTTACTCTGCTAGCTCAACGATTCGAAGTGGACCTTGGCCCTTTTCAATGTTTCGATTTCATTTCGATGTTTTATTTCGACGACGATATTCAACTCAAATACAGACCCTTCCAATTATCAGACATCTTTTGGTTTCCTTGAGTAAAATTTTTAAACTGTATTGAGCGCAATTTTCATATGTCTTGTTTTTTAATACACCATATTTATTTTGATACACATGACAAAGACAAATTATTGTCATTTGTGTAAATACGACCAATTTATTTGTCTGAAATGTACCTGAAATATGGGGCTGTTCTTAATTGGTCTTTAAAATAATCAAATAATATCTGGTCTCATATAATAGGTAGTCGGAAAATTTCGCAGCCTTTTTGAATGTATGCCTTTAGCGTGCTATATTTCTGGCAACGCTGATCACTGGCGGGAAAGTGATATACTGTTTGACAGCTGACCTTTTTTGTAATGGCGGCAAATTGAAATTACAAGTTGAAAGTTTATGAAAATTATGAAAAAATAGTAGTTTTATCTTTTCATATTTTTTAACAATTTTAAAGTAGAAGTTAATAAGGAGAGAATTAGTAATACAAAGAAGTCTTTATTATTTTCACTATAAAAAGGCCGCGAACTTATCCTACTACCTAATATATTCATATTCGAGTGTGAATTTGTGAAGTAAAACGTAGAATTAGAGGATAGACTCTTTGTCCACTGTAACTTCAAAACTTGTGAAACCTATTTTCTACAATATAAAAAGTTGCTTATTTTGGTATTTTTACCAAATCTAGGCAGTTTTCTCAAGTACCTTTCTAGAATGGAATTTAAATCTTTGGTAATAAGAAGTTTAATACACCGGGTATATTATTTCCAAATAAATAATACAGCTATTAACATTATATTATTTCAGAATAAACTCGTAGGTTAAAATATAATTACCGTTCTCTCTACTTACTTTAAAATTCATAGTAAGTTTATGTTGATGCAAAATTAGTTAAAGCTTTAAATTTATGAGCTCGGCTTACTTGATACCTCAGCTGATTGGCATTGAGGTTCCTAGGAACGCACACACACACTTTTGAATGGTGTGGAAACCATTTAATCAGCCGATGCCGCGGCGTGGGTTTTTGCTTTCTAGTCAAACCCAAAACCCAACAACTTAAATTAAGTAAACTTAACTTCACTCAAATTAATCGATTAATTAGTATCACTATTTAGATTGTGACGCTCTCTGACCAGGTGAATTGACGACTCATGAAGATCGATAAAGTCGACTTAGATTTATCTTATCGCCTTATTATATCTTATCGTTCTTATCGCCGTAGATAAGAAAAGCGGAAGATCGTGTGTTTTTGTTTTTATAGTAATAAAGTGGCAGACGAACAGACAGACAAGTGGTAGATTTCAGGAGAGAACTATATCCAGCAGTGGTGAAACAGATAGCTCTGATTAATAATCAGTTCAGTTCCGTTAAGTTCAGTAAGACGTCAAGCGACACTTTCAGGAGAGTTTCCAGGGTCGGGCCAGAGATGCGCCACTGAAGGTGGAGCCGCGGCAGCTAGAGTCCAATTATAGGTCTATCATTTTGAGACCTATAAGCTCCAGGTTGCTGCAGTTCATCAGAAGCTGTTCCTCAGACCTGACTTTTGGCCCGAAGGAGTAGAGTAGTAGAAGGAGAGTTAGTTTAGGGAAGCGAGACTTGGCAACAATAATCCCTATTAGTAGTTAAGTTTGTTATATTATATGTATTCTAGCTTAATATTGTATGGGCCTTTGCCATAAATAAATAAAATAAATGAATTAACATGAATTGGATTCACTGTCGATTCGCTGTCGATTCGCTAGCAAGTTAATTATTTTTTCTAGACGACTGGCCGGATCACGGTGTCTTTGATTTCAAATCACCGTTATCTGTACATATTGTAATAACTGATCACGGCAAAGGTAGACAGATAGGGGGTTAGTTTGTCTATGGAAGATTGCTCTCAAAATGTGTAGACTCGGCATAACCGCCGACCAAGTAGTTCGTAACTAGATTTAAAGCAAAACGAACGCTTCGCTAGACAGGAAGACGTTAATAGAGCTGTGGACGAGCTGCGATGTTAAGTTATGAGGTAAATACGTCATGTGGCTAATCGAAGTGGTTTTGAACGTTTGAGAGTTGAATAGTTTTGGATAGTTAATTAAAGTTTCTATGGTTAGTATATTAATTATTTTTTTATGAAATCTGTTACTTTTAATGTGACATTGATGTAATATTAATATACAAATGATTAATGCGTGTTGAAACAAAATATAATTAATAAATTGCTATGTAAACGTCTGGAACACTTATGTCATCTAGAGATATCTGTACGCCTTTAATGGCCAAACATAGAGTACATTCTAAGCGTATTTTAAGGTCCTCATGGCTACCACCATGTTCACAAATAAATTATTTTATTTCATTTGTTTTTGCTATAGTAAATGATCGCTTGATGCGCGCGTCGAGAGGCATTCCCGCTGGCTTGTTTAAATCTTAGTAATTCCATTTTAAAATGGTGCATTAAAGAAATTTAAACTAAGTTAAATTTTAAGCTTTTGTGATCGTGGTTGAAAATAATAATTGTTCTGTATACAGGTTACTCGCCATTTTTTTTATTTGTATAGTCAATATTTTCGTCTACTTTCATACAGTAAGAAACAACAATTTTTGGGATGTAAAACACATTAATTTTCTATAATACTACACATTTGATATTTAGATTGTTAAACCGCATAGAAAGACAAGCATTAATCATCTTAACAATTTTTAATAGCTATAAAACAAAAAATATATCGTATTTTCTTTTTCGTTTTTTGCTTCTCCCGAAAAGTAACCTTATGACTTTTACGCCAATTGAATCGCAGGGTGTCGGCGCGTATAGTGACAGTTACGTCTGAGAAACTTTCTGGTACGTTGGTGTGTCCAAAGGAAAGTGAAAACGAGATATTATGTACAAACAAGACCAACTTTCGATTGAAATTCGGCATTTCTCAATTTTTATTTGCTCTTGGTGCGAATGTGAAATGTTGTGGCGTTTGCAGGTACGTAATTTTACTGAATCGATAATAAAATTCAGTTAATCTCAGTTTTATAATTTCAGCCCGTAAAACCACCCATAACTGCCTCAAGAGGTCATTCTATTATGCTACGATATGGGATTCTTCAAAAAAGCCATGAATAGGATTTTGCAAGGTCGGCGGCGCGCCCGCATACCCCCTGGTGTTGCAGGTGTCCACGGGCGGCGGTAACACTTACCATCACGTGGGACCGCTTGCTCGTCCACCCCCTCGTCTATAAAAAAATATATTATTATTACTACAATATTTATGATGTGTCACAACATACGCTAACGTGGTCTCTGTAACTATTCACAACGTTCAGGCTAATGGCTCAGTACTGAAATAAACCTCCTGAATAGTTTCGCAACGTCTCGATGGCTTTTACAATACAACAATGGGTCTGAATGAATCCATTGTACTGGATTTAATTCATCCGACACCTCAACACAATGAAATGGTAAGCCAATGGGACGAAAGCTCGTTAATATTCTTACCGATATATGAGAAACCTGAATGTTGGGTATAATTAATTGATTTATTACGAGTGAAATTGTGTAGAAAAAGGCCACTGCAGGTGATTTTGAACGGGAAAAGGTTTCTGGCCTTCCGATCAAAAAAGGACCAATTATCTGCTTCTGGTTCCCTTGATTTTTTATTTTTATAAAGTTAGGAGAAAAATGACGATTACGTATTTTTTCAGACCATGAATTTTTAGTAATTTGTCTGCAATTTATATCACAAATTTCTTCCTATGTGGTTTTTAATTCCCAAAATCAACTCAAAGTTTAGTAAAAATAAACTAAAGATAAATATCTAAATTTTATTGATGGATGGTTTCTAATTACAGAAGTAGGATTACCTTAATATTATATCCCGTTGTTTCAACGATATTTTATAGTGTTAAGACTTCAACGTATTTTCCAATTCTAGATTATTTTAATCTGGAAATACTGTATACTATGCGATGAATATTATAGGTAACTTATTAGAATCAAATTTTCACACAAACTATTAAATTCGATTTTCTAAAAATGTTATATGGAAAACAGTTTAATAAAGGAGTTAACAATACATGTTTTATAGTTAATGTTGTAACAATAAACTAAGTAACAAACTATTCTAAGTCAGTACTTACCTATCAGTAACATTTTAAAGAGTGTAATCGCTTGACCTGTCTCCGCTTGGCGCTTAACCGTACAACACCGACCGAAACCATTCTATTCTAATTCCTGGTACTTACTTATTAAGGTGTTCAAGGGTATTATAGCTTGACCTGTTGTCGTTCACATTAAAGTATTCATACTCTCTTTGACACGTGGGTACCAACCTCGGTATAATATGGAAAGCGAAGCCGTAACGATGCTATTGTTCATTCCACGTACAAAGGCTCTAGGTAGTCACGCTGTGCTGCCTGTTTGACCGTATGAGACCGTTTTCATCGCTGATTTACCAGCTTCTAAAAGCCACAGCAAGCAAAGCAGTCGGTAGCGTAACGAAGCTAAGAGCTCGTTTTAATTGTTATTTATACCGATATTGATGTTATGTAGAACGTCTTTCGTTTCACACAAATGTCACTACTTCAAAGTCGTGACGGACGCAACGAATTCTTCATTCATTCATAGAAATTCTTCGGAACCCGATACTGAAAAAACGTACCAAGCGAAATATTTTCATATAATTTCCTTTATGTCAGCGAAAAGGAAATTAACGTACTAAGCAAAATTTACTAGTGTTTGACATAACACCTTTTCTTTTTGGAAACAAGGCAGCAGATGAACAGTCAGTTCAACCGATGGTAAGTGGATACTGTCGAAAATGGACATTCGCGATACATGCCCAACACCCGTCCAGATTGTCTGGCGTTTACACACTCCCGGTTGCGCTGCCTACCTTTGGAGTCAGCGTACAGTGTAGTCGTCAATACGTGAACCCAAAAGTTGTAGAATGAACTGCCAGCTGATGCTTGCCGATAAAATACGACATGGGGCTCTTCAAGAGAGCTGTGAACAAGATATGCAAGATTGTTAGCGCACTCGCATGCCCGTTAGTGTTGCAGGTGGCCATGTGCGGCGGTGATTACTTACCATTATATGGTCCGCCCACTCGTCACCATCTCTTCCATTAAAAAAAAAACACTAATATCCAATTACGTTACCGTCGCCACAATACTGAGCGTGTGAGGTACATTTCGAGAGTTTAACTACTATTTTTACGTGTACATTGCTAAAATCGAGTCCCTCCGACCGGAGTCCCCTTAACCGGCTTGATAGATGACACGCGGTCACTCACAAGCCTGTGGGCTCCGTGGGTTAATTATTACTTCAACCTCGTATTAATCATTTTTAGGGATCCGTCACAAGGGTAACTCTAGGGACAAAAGCGCTTAAGCCTCCTGTCCTTTCTTTTCTTTTATATATTTACAAAAAGAAATTCCTATCGAATCGATATAATCAGATAATACATGGATATAATCAGTGTATCACAATTCACGTTCCACTGCAGGGCACCGACCTGCAGTGTATTGCGTGTAAAATCTATAAAAAATGGATTTTTCCGTTTTTCACAGCAAAAAGAGTGCGTGTTCGTATTTCGTATACCAAACTATACCATTTTGAATTCAAACTGAAAAAGATATATTCACAATTCGTTAGGTTTTATTGAATATCACTTTTATTGCTGCCGGTGCGATTTCATTGAGACTGATTGCTGGTTTTACTTTTAATGATCGTGTTTGTTATTCCATGCAATTGTTATTGTTGGATATTTTATATTGAAAATGTTAAATGTATCGTTTACGGCGAAATACATATATTTATTTTGTATATATCATATAAATAGATAGAATATAATATAGATAGATATAAACTATTTTACAACAATACATGTTACAAAAAGCAAAAAGACAATTTAAGTAAGTAACACGAAAAGTTCAACAGGCGGCCTTATAGCCAAAGCGATCTCTTCCAGGTAACCTTTCGGTGCTATTTGACATATCGTTTTTGTTATACCTTAATCAGCGACCGCACATTCACCGTCACTACACTTCATTTAACTGGAACGCAATATCGAGTATACAAAATAAATAACGATTAGTACAGTTTAGTGTAACCTCTACATAATATAATGTCCCTGTAACGACCCCGTGTGTGTGTGCTTGAGAAGAACTCCAAAACCGCTTAACGTGATGCGATTTCTATAATGAATTATGTAGGTAATTTTTATTTCGAAAAACTTTCACGAATTTTAGGTTTGCAATCAAAATATTCAGTTCGGTAATTTTATAAATGTAGCGGATTCTTAAGACGCTATGATCAAAAAAGTTTTCTTGCCTGAAATTGGCTTCTAAGCCTTAGGACAAACCCAGAAATAGATAAAAGAGAAAAAAAAAACCGCTGAAAAGTCTCTATTCAAAAATAACTTGCCAATCCAAAGTTTTTAACTTAACAAAACAATTTAAATTGGAATACCTACGCAAATGAAACCACAACATTCCGAAAGACGATTCGAGGCTTTATTGCGTTAACAATAGATATTAAACACGTTTCGTGAGATTAATATTTCCGGTTGGAGAATCAGAAGGTCCGGAATCACAGTAGAACGGCAAAGTTACTCTAAATGATGGCTTGAAATAGGGCTCACGCATACAGATGTAAGAACTCAAAGGCATGGTAGGGAAATCTGAGGTATTCGCGGCATCGGAAGCCCTGACGAGGTCATTTGCCCGCCTTGATTGTTATCTATATTCTCTTTACCACCCAAAGGTCTGGAATAAATCGCTTTGGCGGTAAAGCCGCCTGTTGAATGGCCACTTTGCAATCATCTGTTTGGCATACAATAAAGTTATAAGTTAAGTTGTTAAACTTTTATATCTAACTATACATATAATAAAACTGTATAACCAGCGTGTCCGTACATTGAATATATTTACCAAAAACTGATTACGGGGGATGAAGGAAGAGTATCAGAATACAAAAAGACAATTTTGAAAATTTTTGTCTGTCTGTCTATTCGAACACGCTAATTTCCAAAACTAAGGAACGGATTTTCATGGGGTTTCCACTGATTAATTAACCTTAGCTTGGCACTTCGAATAGGCTTTGTTTCATCTAAATCGGCTGACGGGAAGAAAAGATATAACAATTTAGAGTTTAAAAACTAAAATTCCACGCGTACGAAGTCGCGGGCACAGCTAGTTTATAATAATTTTAATCGCACCTCACGATATATCTCTCTGATCAATCCAAAGGTTAGCTGATAGAGAATGCCTTTTATACGACAGTTTGCAAAAAAAGTTATTTAAATAAAGAAACAAAATAAAATATAGAGTTTATATATCGATCTATTCATCTTGACCATCTTGATTCATCTTAAATCATGATCATCATCATAGGATGCCATCTGCAAAATGAAGTTTGGCGGTCTGCTCGCGAAATGTTAGTCTACCCTTCATCTCAATATTCAAATCACTAAAGAAATATAAATTATACTAGATATGACATTTCAATTTTTTGACATTAATTTTAGTATGATTTAGTACTGCATGAGTATAAGATATATATGTACCTATATATAACGCGAATTATAATTTTCATTTTTTTTTTGGCTTTTAAGTGTTGGCTGTATTTGCGTAGTTCTGAAATAATTTACATTTCACAACCTCTGGAATGAGAGTGAAGAATAGAAAACTCACAAATTTAATAAAATATTTTTTTATTAACAAAAATATATATTTACCAAAGCACTGTTCATACTTCTACAGTGCTGTGAATGTAGGGCGGGCGGGAATATTTGGGCGGACGTGACGCGACGATTAGTTACGAGTTATGTTTACTGTAAACAAATAGACGGTGGTAAACAAATTTGAAAATATTAAACGTTTTAGGATTATGAAGTTTATTTTTATTTATTTAGTGATTCCTCGTGATTTCCTTAGCATCTTTATAATTTATCCGGATAAAGGGTACCCTGAAAAACACAGCATATAAGTTGTAACTATGTCAAGTTATATTAAAATCAGTTCAGCGGTTTTTGTGTGATGCGCGTTCAAACAGACAGACAGACAACAATTCCAATAAATGTTGTTTGGCTCTGTATCACATGTACTTTTCACACTGCATGTACTTTTTTCAAGAAATATTTAATGTATAGATTATAATTTTACAATTTTATTACATAAATAGATACTTATGCTTTTAAAAACTATGATCGATGCAAATGTTTAGGCGATTTTAAAAATACAGTAGGTAATACATATTCGCCAAGTCATGCTTGCCGAATGATGCTTTGCAACTGTTTGAATGGGTGCCGAATTGTCCAATCCGACTATCGTAACGAGACATGAGTTTTTCAACTGTGTGAGTTGGTGCCAATTATCTAATACGATTGTCGAAACGAGACATGAGCTTTGCATCTGCGTGAGTGGGTACCGAATTGTCCAAGCCGATTGTTAAAATAGTTCGCACTGTACACTATCCGTGTGCATTCACACAAACGTAAAGCTCATGTCTCGTTGATTTCTCAGTATGAAGCAATAAATGAAATATTTTACATATATTACCGTGTTGTCAACTACACAATTTATCATTCCTTGTTTTTATTCTTCATTTGATGATACATTTGTATTTAGTCTTAAGATGATAAGAATATTTATTTTTATTAAAACTGTATTATGTTAACACAACACACGATAGTTAGAAATGCACTAAAATTGAACAAAGATGGATATATTTAGTCTCAACTCTCATTCGTGAGGTCGTAAATTCAAATCCTCGGCCCGTAGTACTGAGTTTCTACTTAAAGACGGATTTTAAAAATCACTAGCTCGGTGGTGAAGGAAAACATCGTAAGGAGATCCTCATACTTCGAGAATTAAAAAAACAGTGGAGCATTTGTATCCACCAATCCGCATTCGACCCGCGTGGTGGATTATGGCTCGAAACCCTCTAGTGATTTACTACAGGAAGCCTGTACCCTACGTAGCTCGTTAAAGACTGATATAAAATACAAGTACACAGTCTTCAAACGATTTTATATTGGCACGGTTTAATAATATATTTACATAACTAATACGTATGCACATATGTCTGTGTACGCATATGTTTGGATAAACAAGCGTACGGTATGCCTGAAGCGAAATTCGTTTAATACTTTACACAAACTCGCTCCGGGAAACATTTTACCAAAGTATAGATAGGGAAACAGTACAGTTTCACAATCGAAATGAGTCACAATTAATTACTCGTATTTTGAATTCTCTACAATAGAGACAGAGAAAGAAAATCCTGAATCGCAGTACATGTCCGCATATTTAAACCTTTCTAATCGTACGCACCATTTTTAATTATTTAAACCTTAATGCACACTTATTGTTAAATAGTACGAATGGTGAGTTTAATGGCTAGTGGCATTCTCTGTCAGACAATCTTTGCTTCCACAGAAATATGAAGGGCGGTTCCTCATGCAATTGATAAAAAATAACTACAAACAATACAAATAATATAATACATATATAAATTAATATACGAGTATATATTGATAAACATATAACGATATATTGCTAAACATTTTCTATAATAAGTATTGTTTATTAAATTATTGCTTGATGGTCCGGTGTCTCTTGCAACCCTCTTATCTGTCACTATCATCTGTGAAATTTTAAATATTTCTTTTCAGGATGATGTATTTTTCTTAGCACGACGAACTTCATTATCCTAATGTCAGTAATAAGAATTATATACTGTATACATACTTATATATTGTCATCCTGACGTTTCTCACGTTGTTTGAATATGTTATTGTGTTGTGAATTTCACGGAAACACTAAGTTGCGCTACTGTTAACGTAATATTCAGTGTCTTTACGCTCCCTCTTTGGTTTTTTTTTTTAAAATAATAAGAACACCTGTGCCCAATGATAAACGTGCCGCTTTTAAAAAGCATAATTTTAATTAAAACATGTTGACCTTAGAATAGGTTGTTCACTGACGTCTCTCTTATAAAGTCATATTAAGTTATAGGTGTTCATCCTTAATACTGTAAATCGGGTCTGAACGTCCAATATAAAAGAATATAAGTATCTAAAATATTACAATATAAAATGTGTACAAAACGCGAAAGTTTAAAAAGTTATATTTATCTTTAAGTTTGATAGGGCGGAAGTATTTAAACTTAAAGTTTTTTTTTTCAACATTTTTAATTTAGAAGTACCAAATTGTGACATTAGTGACATATTTGTTAATTTTTTTTTCATCTTTAATAATTTTCTCATCTGTTAATTTTGTGAGGGGGAGAGTGCACGCTGCAATCCAACAGCCGCTGGGCGCGCTCGACTGGCCACGTTACCCCTCTCTCACAGAAGACTACCTTGAAATGTACTGCATTTCCCATTTTATCGTATTTTCCTAATGTACGTACGTGTTTCGGTAGTAAGTGAGATGTGCCAGAGCCCATTCCCATCCCATCCTATCCCTCCCCATTTTCTCAACCCTTTCTCCAGATCCATTCCTATATCTCCAAAGGTAGGCAGCGCATCCGGGGGCATGACAACGTTTCTCATTTTGGACTAATGTTGGCATGTATCGCGGATGTCTATGGGCGACAGTATCCACTTACCATCAGGTGGACTGTATGCCACCTTCGTACATAAGAAAAAAAAATCCAGATATAAAAAGCCTATGAAAAGTTACATGCAAAAGAATAAACAAATCTTTGAAAAAAAAAATCTTTCACAATATTTTTCTGAACCATATACTAAACAAATGGACTAACGCAGAAACGTCATGATTATTAAATAGTATCTACGTAAATCTGCGAGGCACATCTGTGAATGCTAGTTATATAATAAATATATGTATCAGTAATGTACAATGAATTGGTATGACAAAGGTAAAGAAAATCATTGGATAAGGTCAACTAAATTAAAAATTGTGCCCCATAAATTTGCAATGTGAATAGATAAATCTATATATATATACACACACACACACACACACATATATATAACGGTACACGTCAAACACAAAATCTTTGCAAACACGGGCCTGCAAAGATACTCTCTCGGGGATTAAAACAGAAGGGATGAAACCCTTATTAAGTAATTAAATTAAGGGCAATTTATAATTTTAACTCAAGAAAATTTTGTGAACAATGTTCCTCTGTAACTGATCTTTTTAAGGAATTCTTTGTGCCACTTTCAAAGACAGGTTGATTGTGTTGTAGTAATATTTTGAAACTTAATCTCTAATAATATACCATCAGCCTGTTTCCCCAATGCCTCGGAAGAGACCTATGTTCACATAAGCCTCGTCACGACACATGATCTTCGATTCTTCTCATTCAGCCACAATCTTCGACAAATTCTGGATTATATACTACTAATAAATATAAATTAGTAAGAAACCCCTCTACTTAACATTTACAATATTTAGATATATTTTTTAATATTTACATATAAATAATCGTATTACGTCTTATAATTCCGAATGCTCCCGGGAACTATTCCAATATAACGCGAAGTTTCCCGTCAACCTAGAACTAAGGGGTGGCAGAACTATCACGAACTTATTAGATTTTTATGAAGGTATTCTTGTATTGCTTGCTATCTATCTTTATAAATCAAAGGTCTCAATATTCGAAATTTAAATTTATATTTCTAAATATAAATTTCATTAAAATATAAATTCAATAAAAATAGTACTTTTAAATATATGGAGATCTCCAAGGGTGTAGTCAGGATTTTATCCAGGGATGGGCAAGCAAAACAATTTTCTTATAATTTTAAATAGAGATTCTGTAATGCAGAGTTAATGTAATTCTGTGAACAGAATTCTGCAAGGTCGACCCACATGCCACCTGGTATTGCAGGTGTCCATGGACGGCGGCGACCACTTACCATCATGTGGCTGGTGATCATCTGTCACTTATTCTTAAAAAAAGATATAATTCTATAAATATACTTATGCTTCCCTATTACAGGGGGCAAGTGGGGGCACCCTCCCGCACTGTGGCTACGCCCATGGTCATATCGTTGCAGCTATAACAGTGCGGAACTGTTTGTAACTTTAACATACCTATATTTAGCGCTTACATCTCTTCAAATTCCATATCGCACGTACAAAAGTAAGCGGTAAGTGGAGACTTACCTTACCGTTTCCACTTACCGCATTAAAATAAAAATTGGAAACACCAGATTTTCAATTTGTTTTAAGTAGAGGAAAAAAAAAATGGTCAGCTATTTAAATCTAAAATTTTTCTCGTATAAATGTTCTATTTTAGCTATTCATTCCACACATTTCATACTTAATTAAAACTTTAAGCACGCTGAACTCGTAAGCATAACAATAACGCTTATGAAAATCGACTTTAAGCTCATAACGGGGAACGAAAGTACGCTCTTTGTTATAATGCTATTTTCAAGAAACATTCTTTGTTAACGTTTATTATAGCTACATATATGTATGTATTATATATGCATGCATATATGTGCTGACTCCTGCGGACACGAGCGTCTAGATTAAAGCATTTATTTTAACAAATAACACAATACTGATTAGTTTACGTTTTTAGAATACCTAAAATCAAACCATAATTTATTTTTATGGATGAAGGCGGCAGACGAGCATACAGTCCACCTGATGGTAAGTGGATACTAGCGCCCATAGACATCCGCGATACATGCCAACATCAGTCCAAAATGTCAAACGTTGGCACGCCCCCGTATGCGCTGCCTACCTCTGGAGATATAGGAATGGATTTGGAGAAAGGGTTAGGAAAATGGGGATTGATAGAATAAGATGAGATGGGTATGGGCTCTGGCACATCTCACTCACTACCGAAACACGTACGTACATTAGGGAAATAAGATAAAGTGGGAAATGCAGTACAATTCAAGGTAGTCTTCTGTGAGGGAGGGGTAACGTGACCAGTCGAGCGCGCCCAGCGGCTGTTGGATTGCAGCGTGCACTCTCCTCCTCAAATTCTTTACTTTCGCTTATTGCGCGATATTATTCGCTTTCATTTATTTATTTCAAAATTACTACATTTTTATCTTTCATTTCGTTGAGCTATCGAAATTACCTACATATTTAAAAGAAATCACGTATAAATACCTATATACAGTTGGATGAAGGATTAATCGTGTTTGATTTCGTCGAAGAGATGCAAATTCCATTCACATCGACATGATTGAACAATCAATGGGCTACTCAGCTGTCTTGATTGATATCAAAACAAACAACGTATCTGGAGTGGTAATCAATATCGTGTACGGTCAACAATAAAGGCGATTATCACGTGTACAAACATTAATCTTGCAAAATAAATTGTACTCAAAAATAGATTTAATTATTAATATACCTAAATATTTAATTATAAAATAGTTATTTGTTTGATGACATTGAAACCGAAAATACGTATAAAATAATTAATTATTTTAATATTTAACTATTAATAGTATTTATAATAGACAGTTGTTATATAAATGAAATGGTATCTAAAAATAGATTTGTGACATTATTTGTTGCAAAGTGACTTTATTGCCGGGGGTGGACTTAGTGACTTTAATTAAGATTTTCTAACTAGAAATTATGATAAAATGGAAATTAATTCTAACATCCGATTTTTAATATAAAGTAATAAAGTATATACTTTTTTTTTAAGATTACACCAGTCTCAAAATCTAGGAAACTAGTACCGACATTAAGGTCCCACGTCTCAGATAATGTCACATTAAAAATCGTTAAAAACTATTTGATAATTAATTTGGTTATTAAGGCGCTTTTAATATTAAAATTTGCTTTTCAAATGATTTCGTATCCAAAAATATATTTCGTTATTAATTCCGACCCACGCTGTAAAAGAATTTGTGTTTTTCTAAATTAGTGACTTATTTTGTAAAAATATAGTTTGTAGCAGCATAGTTATTTTGTATAGTACTTGTATCAGCCTACAGCGTCCCACTGGTGGGCACGGGCCTTCCTTAGTAAAACCACTGGGGGCTTTCAGGCTGTAACGAGACCCGTCAATCAGACTTTTTATATATTTCATGTAGACACGGACTCTTTTTCGATTCCATTATACCTATGTATGGATACGCAGTATAATATGGAAATGATTAATATCCTTTTGGAAATTGAATTAAGATATACGAAAGGACAAACCTGCATAAAATTAGAACACCTCGGAACTCATATCGACACGTTCGCAAGCTCTTTATTTGCCCGCTCCGATGTCACGTGACACTATTCAACCAGCACTAGCTCACCTTAAATCAACACGGACCTTCACGGTGCTTCTCTGTGTTTCGCGAACAAAAGTCGACCACCAGTGATTTTAGTAAGTTAGAGGACGAGTAATGTGTGAATTATTGCGGGAAACAGTTTCAAATTTAAAAAGCAATTTGAAATTTATTTAAACTTTATTGTACAGACAAAATGTACTGAATGCCTTTTCTACCAGTCAATCTTTGGGCAAACAGAGAATCAATGCACCCCGCATTATAAAGTTGGTATTATGATAAGGGAAATAATTCAATTATTGCCCGTTCAATTTGATGCCAACTTCGGGTTTTTACCATCGCACCGCTCGTCATCGTCGTGCGGTTCATTCACTTGACATTTCCTTGACAGTCGCTGCGTACAGTGCGGTCAAATAGAGACTTTATACTAGGAGCCCGAAAGTTGTGGAATGAATTGTCAGCCGAGGTATTTCTGTTACGCTATGACATGGGGCTCTTCAAGAGAGCTGTGAAGGGGTTTCTGGTCGGCATCCGCAAGCCGCTTGGTGTTGCATTTGCCATCTATTCTATAAAAAAATGAGCAGCATAAATACTGAAAATGGCAGCAAATTTAAAAGTTGCGTTAACGTTTAGGTTCTCTGGTGACAATCAAGATACATGAGTCTCGCGAAACAGGACAGGACTCTTAGTAATTGAAAATTGTTTATTTCAGTTGCTGTACAAGCCCTTTATAATTACAAAATTAACTCAATGCGCTGTTAACTGTTCACTATTAGAAATGTCTGTCTCTATACCACCATAAAAGGCTTCTTGGTTACGAACACAGCGTTGTGCAAGTGAGTAGTTGGAAAGCCGAATTGTAAAATCCAACCCTACTTATTTGAAATGCGCACCGCGGCGTGGCGGTGCCCTGTGGTTTGCGGCATTTTCTCTCTGCAGCATTAATTATGGAGGCCGACACGAATAGAGGGTTGTTAGATCGCTTTGTGATGATGGTATTGTGTTAGTATAGCAACTTGCCCGGGCTTTGCCCGACGTACAACATGTTTACTTTTATCTAGGAACGGAGATCGAACACATGAGCGGAGCCAACGAACATACTCCGTTTATTTATGTCTGGATCCAATACATCCTGCTATGAATACATCTTTAGCAAAGCTTGAAACTTCGTTTAGCTTTGGTAAAGCTGTTTGATCGGTACTGTAACAATTATGACTAAATGAATTAGAGCGCGCACTTTAACAGTTTAGATACAAAAATGATTCGCATGTTTCGTAGACAAACGTTCAAATATTGCTATTGGGTTTTGTATTGGGACAAAGGAAAATGCCTTTCATAACTATTCTGTAGATATCAGGACAAATGTGGTATTACCACAAACATATTTTTTTTAAATGAATCAGCGTATATCAGCGTTTTCATTACTCTAATATAGGTATGTGTCCACGTACACCAGAACAGCTTTTTGATGTCTAATTTTATTGTAACCAATAAATAAATATATTTTAGCAAGAGGAAAGTTAAATATCTAAGTCACGTACTTAAGCATGATAGATACCAAAAGATTCGATTATCAAAATTGAGGTAAAACGACCAGTTTGCAGAAGATTAAAGTTATGCTTGAGCAACATCACATCAGAAAATGGACAGGTATCATTAGTGCAGAACACTTGTTTCGTTTGGCGAGAGACAAAAAAGTTTGCAGAGCTTTCGAGTAAACTTTAGTCAACAGAGAAGCACTGGAAGAAGAAGGAGAACAAGTCGTTAATTTCTACTAAACCTACACCAAAAACCAAAACCAACGTGTCTATAGCGAATTCGTATTTTCAGTCCAGTTCAAGAAATATCAGTTTACACAACGCTCAAGAAAAATCGTCGCAATCAATCGGGATCGAATTAATCGGATAAGATTAAACGGCGACCCCGTTGTACCTTGGGAATTGAAATTTAATTTAGGAGTCGGGACTCCAATAACCAAAGCAAACAACGACCACTTAGCCGCCGCCGTCCCTTGTTTTTATTAATTTCGTTACAAGAGATTTTGTTCATTAGTCTTCGAAAATGGATCGATATAGTTGCCTAGAAGCCTGGAAGAGGTCGCTTAAGCGATAAGGACGCCAATTGTATAAATTTTTCATTGCTGTTTCAAGTAAATTATGTATTGTTTATTTTTATACCGTAAAGTGTATTATTGTGACTTACAATGTGGTTTTAAACCATCTCGTCTCTCTTTCGATGAGGCAAAATGAAGGGGAGACGTTATAACCCCCAGTGGCAGTACAGTCGGCCGGGGGGGGGGGGGGTTTATGACCTCAGGGAGAGAAACCGGCGGACGATAAGCGCGGTATTGAGCAGCACCGCCTTCTGCACCTTCGCTTAGAGTCAGCCGCCACGGCAATCCCGCCACTTCAGGTTAGTCTTGAGGCTGGTAGGAATGAACCCGTTTACCAACAGGACGACTGATTATTATTATTATTATAGTTTATATCAAAATTAAAAAAGTATAATTTGTCCGTAAAGGTCAAGTATAAGTAAGCACTAGGGTTTGAAAGACTTCCATTTACGTATATGTGTATCAGTTCAATTTATTGTTAAACGACAAAGGAACCGATATTTAACGGTTAATTTGAAAATCGTTATTTACGCAATAGGTAGATTTGTCCATAATACCAGATTTTTAACTATACCTCTTGTTTACCGGTACAACTTTGAGCGCCATTTCACGCCGTGGTAAGCGCTTTGACGTTACAGCAATAAGTTTTAGAATAGAATAGTTTCATTAATTATGCTCACAGTCTGCTGAAGTACCTTAAGTACAGTCAGCAACACGTTAATCTACCGAAAGTCAATGAATGCTAGCGCTTATTGATAACGTTTTAAGGTATCGATGGGTACCTTAAAATGGGTACTTTCATTAGAAGAATAATCGAATGTTTCTACATTTAGATACCAGTAATAAGCCATTTACCGTAAAGTGAATCATATTCCATCTGCGCCAGAAAAAGCGTGTAAAGTGCTTTGGACAAAATGCACTAACAAACAGAACTCGACATTACTTAAAAACAAGTCTTCTTAAAACTTTCCTTTTAGAGATCTTTTGTTTCACCATCGCGCAATCTTAATTAGGACAATATTACCGAGCAACTCGTTTTTTACAGAAAGAAAAGTGTCAGGCGAGCAGACTGTTCACCTGGTGGTAAGTGAACGTAGCACATTTTTTTTTCTGTACGAAGGCGGCAGGCGAGCATACAGTCCACCTGATCGTAAGTGGATACTGTCGCCCATAGACATCCGCGATACATGCCAACACCAGTCCAAAATGACAAACGTTAGCACGCCCCTGGATGCGTTGCCTACCTTTGGAGTTATAGGAATGGATTTGGAGAAAGGGTTGGGAAAATGGGGGGGGGGATAGGATGGGATTGGGCTCTAGCACATCTCACTCACTACCGAAATACGTACTTACATTAGGGAAATAAGATTAAGTGGGAAATGCAGTACATTTCAAGGTAGTCTTCTGTGAGAAAGAGGTAACGTGGCCAGTCGAGCGCGTCCAGCGGCTGTTGGATTGCAGCGTGCACTCTCCCCCTCATTAATACATGTCTCCACTCACATGTGAATACATGTCAACATCAGTCCTAACGTTGGCAGTGCCGACCTTTGATGATTTAGAAATGGATTTAGAGAATAGATTGAAGGAATAATTTGGACGTGTGGTGTCAGCTCGCTTTAGAATATCTCCACCCCATCTCTTACCGTGGGTGTTGTAAAAGAGGACTATGGAATAACAAGGCCGCTACCACCAGCGCTGAGAAACTACACCAACTTTTATTACTCGCCAACACGCTTGGCCAGTGTGGCCAATAAGGCCATATAACCCTCGTGCAAGAGACAATGGGCTGGTTATAGTAACGGTTGAAGAAAAGATTGGGAAAATAGGGAGAGACATGATGGGAAGGAATGGGCTCTGGCATATTTCATTTCCTGCGTCCACACATACGTACATTGAGAGAATAAGATAAAGTTGAAAATGTACTACATTTTATGGTATCTAGTGTTCTGTGAGTGTGGGATAACATGGCAGACAAGTGCGCCCAGCGGCTGTTGAATTACAGATTGAGGCCTCCCCCTCCCAAAAATTAAATTTAAAGTCGGCCTACGTTACAGTTTCAATCGCCACAGACTCTCTAGCGGGTATTTTAACCTTTTTATATAATTGTAAAATGAAATTATAATCTAAGATTGTAGAAATCCGTCATTGAAATCAAAATGTAGTGAAAATTTACTGAGATTTCACAAGTTAGAAATGGACAAGTTATACAAGTTGGGGAATACTGTATTAATGGCGTCACTATATAAGTAGGTTTATTACATATTACAACCACCTGTCATCGATATAGATAGCGATAGATCCCGTCTCAAATATTCTCAAGCTCATATCTCCCTAATTTCCTAACCGACTTGAAAAAAATATCTTTGATGTAGATTTGAAAATGAACAACGCAGTAGGTATATAAAATAAAAAAAATATTATAACAAATTCTTATACGGTGTAACAAAATCCTTAAAAGGTTGCAATAAAAATCCCTGTGCATCTTCGCGGCTCTACTGAAGTAAAAAAACCGCAAACGCTCTTTGTGAAGATAAAGCTTTGAAAATTTTTATATTAGTATCTTTTATAAAACCTTGGCGAGTTTTTTTACTTCTCCAGCGACAGCACTCAGCGGCTTTCCATTGTTTTTTATTTCCTTTTCTTAATAATGTAGTAATGTTTCCAACTTAATTTATTCAGAACCGTTTGATGTACTCTTTTAAATAGTATTGTATAATGATGAAGCAGAAATACAGAATACTTAATAAAATTAATAAATTAATTAGATGTTACCATACCATCAGTCTGTTTTTCCACTGCTGGATATAGGACTCTCCCAAGACTCGCCACCATACACGGTCTTCAGTTCTTCTCATCCAGCCACAGACGGAGGGCGTCCCACTCGAGGACTCGCCTCAACCCTGCGGCATATATGGCCAGCTCACTGCCACTTCAGCTTGCTGATTCATTGAGCCATGTCAACTTTAGTTCTTCGTCTAATTTCTTCGTTGCGGATTTTGTCCAGCAATAAAACTCCATGCATAGCTCTTTCCATCGCTCGCTGAGCGACTTTAATAATTAAATGTTAATAATAATAAATTATATTAGTACTGTAGTGTTCACTAGTTTACCGTTACTTGTTTTTCTGTTTACTATCTGTATCTGTTTATTGTATTTATATGTTCATATTAATCTTGAGAACTAGGTACTAGTTTGAATTCTGTTGCTCTTTTCAATAGGCTATTCGTGGAAATTTTCTCCGTAGTTTTGAAAATAGAATGGATTTTGAAAGACAAAATATTAATGTTCAACAAATATAGCAACTAAAATAAATTCTTTAAATATATAGTTTAAGCATTTTATTTTTTAAGATTCCACTAAATTCTCGATGAATTGGGAAATTAGAATCCTTATCTTTTTCTCAAATAATGGTCAAATAAACTTATGGTAAGCCACTTACCAGCATGTTAATATCGGAATTAACATCCTGCCTTTACTGTCTCCATAAAACCTGATCCATTTATAACATTAAACGCCGATTACTAGTTCACGGTGCAGTATAATCTGGTAATAAACGTGCACGCGACTGGCCGATAATAACCAAGTTATGTGTGTAATGACTTAACAGAGACGAAATTAAAGCGCATGACTGCTAGCTTCGCAGTAGGTAGTCATGGGGTTTAATTTATATTTAATTCATATTGCGGGTAGATTAATAGCAGTATGGGGGGGGGGGGGTATGCCGAGGTGTTTTGAAGGAAATCACTTCACAGAGTTTAAAGTTATGTGTTTAATTATCACATTGCACATTATACAATCCACGGACGGTGTGTTCTCTATTCAATATATAACGACGAGGGAAACTTGTACAGAGCATAAGTATGCGCAACCGTTAGCTGGGAGACTCAACTACTGCGTCGGCGCGGCGCATGCGCAGTACTCTTGCGCATCGAGCCGGCCGGCGCACGCGCAGCGGTTTATCCATAAGCGCCGAGCGATTTTACTTTGAAAGGTAATTATTTTATATATTAATCCACCACAGCCGCAATTCTACATACAAAGTTTGTGATTTTGTCTGTGTCTATCTATACGTGTGTCTATTTGAGACGCCTTGAAATATTTATTTATATAATGTTTTATTTATACACACTGGGCATAATAGATATAGTATTAAAATCCTATAGACTGGACCCATGGATTCGTTCATGATTACATTTTTTTTTTATCTAAAAAACAATTTATTATGCTTTGTACTTAGAAAATATAAAAATGTAGGAAAAACTTAGAAAATAAATGTTTTGATGCTGAGTCATTTCAATTGTGCTGAACCGTGACCTAAATTATAATATTTAGGTATTTCATTATAATATTTATTACCTAAATTATAATACTAAATTATAACTAATTATTGAATTATTCAAAATAATTCAGTACTCTGTACCTGGCTTATCTTTTTCCCTTGAGGTAAATTCCCAAAGATTACTAATAAACTCCACATCACACGAAAAAGTTTGTCTGTCCGTGCTAATTTCGGTTTTATTAAAATTCTTTGTAGGTCTTTGCTATGTGACCCAAAAGGTGCAGTAAGTACCAAAAATATTATAATATCTAAAACTAAATGGTCGATTATCCATATGTCGATAACGAATCAACAGGCCCCTATACTATTTCTAAATGACAACCATCTTTGGTTTTTCGCCTTCTTCTAATGGCCCCACCCCACCACACACGGTCAGATAAAACTGTTAATTTCGACTGATCAGTTAAACTGACGGTTAAATCCGGCCGTGTGTAAAATGAAAACAGTCAGTTTTTCATATTAGGTAGGTCAGCTTTAACTGTCAGTTTAAACTGTTCGATCCCGTTACCGTCGTCGCTCTCGGCACGTCCTAAACGACCCCGACGACTCAATTATTGCTGCCAATACGGTTCTTACACTACATTCGCAGGCTACACATATACATATATACGGTGGCTACACCCCACCGGCGGAGACGAGGACGTCCCCCTCGCTACACCGTGAACACACACCGGCCTTCAGCCAACACTTTTACCAGGCACGCGCCTGGGCGCTTCTCACCGACTCACGATCCCGCGGTACCCTTCCAAAGCAGCGACCTAAGCCGAGATCCGTTCCTTCCGCTGGTCTATCGCCGTAGAACCCTTACGCTCGTTGTTGTACATACTTTTTGCTCCTGGCTGAGCGCCTTCTGCGCTGGCCGTAAACCATACAAGTCCGGTGACGGCAACAAATTTTTAGCCATTCCAAAAAAAAATTATTTAGCACTCCGGTCGAAACTGACACTTTTAACTGATCGTACGTATATATAGCGACCATTAGACGCAAACTACTAAACGTCACGCGTGTGCGTATCGCACAAGAAGCTAAGTTCAGTTTTATAGACATCATCAACTGACGGTAATCCTAATAAAAAATCGAGCACAAGACGTAAGCATAAGACATCGTAAAATCTATTGAGATCTGACTATCTTGATTGCAAATATCTCGAGTAGTCGGCAAGATTGATGATGGCCAACTTTACATCCACTCCATTTCTCTTGACATTGTCTATTTTACATTTTCCCAACAGTAAGGATATAAATTTTTGCAAGGATGATCAAAATTACCGAAATTTTCATGAGAAACCGCATCAAAAGACTAGTATCTACTAACCGTACATTTCCATAATTACTCCAACCGTAAACCTTTAAAAACCAATGAAACGACGAATTTCATAAGTTTCCCTCTGAATATTAAAATTTCAAGCACTCCACGCGAAATTGCAGGCCACAAAATGCAAACCTCATGAAAATTTCATTAAAATATGAGCAGTCGCAGACGTACAGTACGTACCTACGTACAGTTGTATCGTACAACTTTTGTAGTACAACTTTTGACCTAATAATGCAATTTTTTTTTTGTTACTACACGTTCCTCAAGAATTCACCTGCGTGGACTTAGGGTATGTTCAGATGACAAGCGCTTAACGCGCGTTGATCGCGCGCTGCCCCAATTCAGTGAGAATGAGAACGAGTTCTTCCCAAGCCCGTCTCCTTAAAATCTTATCTGAATAATCAGTACTTGTCATATCCCATATCGCCGGATGTTTTTCAACTTCGTCTATGAATAACTCTGTATTAAAAGCTTCTGTACCCATTTTGGACTGTTTAAAATAACCGAACGAACCCAAAAACACGTCTTAACGCATCGAAAACGCGCGCTTAAGTAAACGGCAGTATGGCAAACCAATGATCTCAAAGCGCGCGTCAACGCGCGTTGATGCACGCTGACAACTGTCGGGCGATAGTGCAGCGTTGAACGCGTGTTTACTAAAAACACGCGTTAGCATGTGTACGCCTTGAATAAAATTCGTGTAATTGTAAACGCGCGTTTTGATAACGTTTGATTCGCTTGTCATCTGAACATAGCCTTAGTTTATTATGCTGATAAGGTTGAAATTTTTCTCAAAAGCTTACTTAGTTGATTGTGACCAAAACGCATATCCTACGATCTGCGCGTACGCTAAATTTGATAGTCATTTGTTCATTTAGTTAACAAACAAATAAATAAACTTAATTAATAGTAATAAACATAATTAACTCAGAAAGTTATAGATATACATTAGTTTTCAATAAATTAATTTTAAATCGATATTTCATATCTTAAATTGATTTTATTCCAATTTGTTTTTGTCAAAATCGATCCCTAACGTCTATTGTTGTTATTTCTGTATTTGAGAATGTTCTCTAAGAACTCACCTAAATGATATACACTGATACATAATACAGAAACTAAAGTTAAGAAAAATTATGGCTAATTAAACCCTTACCCAATTATCCAAAAAAAAAGAAAGTTTTAAATTTTTATTTTTTTATTGACGAAGGCGGCAGACCTACATACAGTCCACCTGATGGTAAGTGGATACTGTAACCCATAGACATCCATGATATATGCCAACATTAGTCCAAAATGACAAACGTTGGCACGCCCCCGGATGCGTTGCCTACCTTTGGAGACAGGAATGGATTTGGAGAAAGGGTTGGGAAAATGCGGAGGAATGGGAATGGGCTCTGGTACATCTCACTCACTACCGAAACACGTACCTACGTACATTAGGGAAATAAGATAAAGTGGGAAATGCAGTACATTTAAAGGTAGTCTTCTGTGAGAGAGGGGTAACGTGGCCAGTCGAGTGCGCCCAGCGGCTGTTGGATTGCAGCGTGCACTCTCCCCCCTATGTCTGTATTAATTTTACACATATTTGTGGTTTATGTATGTAAATCCTCCTTCTTGGATCGTTCTCCTCATTGCTGAGAGTCGTGACCACGTCCATGGATTAGAATCCAGGGGTTTTGTTGTCCTTCCTTGCTAAACAAGGTGATTAAAGGTGATTTAATACCTCTCGGCCACAAAGACCACTTCGCGTGCGCTGTAAAGTACATTTATCAATATACACTTTATTTATATAGACATCACAAAAACCTTTAAAATTAAACTTTACGGTTACTCACGCTGAACATCATATTTAGTGCAGAACATGCAGTCACGAATAATTAGTGAAGTTCCCTCACTATATTATGTTTCGTGGAAACCTGTGTCTGACTTTACATCGTCGCGAAGTTTTCGATTTCACAGTGTAAATATTAAACAGTAGGTTTATTTATAAAAAAAAAATTCACACGGGCAGATAGGCTCCGTGATGGTGAGAAGCTACTTTCGTCTATATACATGTCAACATGTCATGTCATGTCATGTCTCTGTTACATGTCAACATTAGTTGCAGATTCGCTGCCTACCGTTATACGTTGGTGAACTGGGGTAGGGCGGGATGATTAAAGTTCGAGTTAATAGAATAAAAATTGACAATAGAAAGAACAAAACAACTTGTCATTTTAATCAGAAGTTAATTTTAATCAGACCAAAATTCTGGTTGCCAGATTTGGTCACAATTTCTCAGTGTAATTACTGTTTCCTGTTTTTACTGTGTCAATGCTCTGCATAAGACCCGCGTTGTTGTACACGTCGTTTGCTCATTACTCTTTGTGGATGTTTGTCTCTTCCACTTCCGCTAGTTTAGTAAGTTTGGAAGGGTTTTCCAATAGTTTATATCCACTATACAAACGGCAATTGGATCATATTTCGTAGACGGATGAATTGGAGTTTATTTAATGTTACTCGTGGTATCGCCGGTTTTAGAATAGCATCACAAAACCCCTCCTTAATGGCGGCTATCATGAGCCCTGAGGCACTACACCGCCTCTAAAAAAGTGGACTCGCCAACCCGCTTGGCCAGTGCGGCCTTTTAAGGCCATACATCCCTCATGCACTAGATTATGTGCATGTGGAGACCCATGTCCTACGGTGGATACTAAAAGAGCTGGTTACTGTACCTAGTAATTATAACATGAGGTAAAACTCAGTTAAACAAATGAGTTGGCTAAAATAAATGATTACCAATGGAAACCAAACATCTTTCGGAATTATCGCATCAATATTGAAAATTAGCAACAAAATAAGGCTATGCTACTTTTTTCTGTAAGATTCGACTTTTCTGGGTAGTTTTTCATGCATCCCATTGATCCATCATAACATGGAATTACTAATTCAAGCCTTACACAAAGGATTAATAATAGATGAAAAGAATTCCTAGGAAGTGCTGTCTAAATTTGTTGCGATTCAAGAGATACTGATTGTTTGCAAAGAATTTGCAAGACTTGCTTTTCAAGTCATGTCGAACCATACGCAGTTTTCAAACGAAAGCATTTTTTTTTATGAATTGAAGAAAGTATTTAAGGAAATTACTCTTAAAAATGGAAACAAAAACTAGTTTTATTAATCTAGGGAATTTTTCTCACATCATTTTCCGTAACCGCCGAGATAAAGGAATAAATTTAGGACGTCGATATTGTCGTTTTGAAATGCCTTTCATACGACGAGAAAAGTTGGGATTTTGCATGGCGATTAAAAAAAGTTTATTACAGATATTCCTTCAGCTATCCACTTCTCTTAATTAATTAATTTCCTTTAGTGTTAAGATACAGTTATTTCACTAAAAAAAACAGTATTCTTTGGTAGTCAGTACTAATCACACTGTTAAAATTATTCTGGTATATTTCTAGAAAAAAAGTTTCTGTGTTGAATTTGCGCCGCGCCCGCACAAAGATAGAAAGACCATTGTATTCGTTAATTGCTCCCAAGTGAAACAATTTAACGAACGCCTTCGCACTCAAGACTTTATCCTTTGTCTTTGCAGAGCGGTAAATATGTAACATTTGTTCCAGACTATTCCATAGTATATGGTGCAGCCAGTACATTCTTCATCTCTTTTCATAGCAACTACGGAACTTTTGTAATATTGTCATCCTTCTCTAACAGTCATATGACCAATGCAGTGACAATTTTGATACAATTTCATTAGATAATATCCGGACCAGAAATAATAATTACTGAAATGTGGTATCGGCCGGCTTCCAGTAAGTGTCGCAAAAAGCGATTAAGGGATAGCAAAAGTCTTGGGAAAGTATACCAGTTGACTCGCCAACCCATTTTAGCCAGCGTAGCGTTTTAAGACCATGCGCCCCCCCCCCCCCCCTCCTCCCACGCACAAGACAATACAAGACTACACCAATGCTCACGAAAACACCCAATGTACAATACAATGAAAATGTGGAGGGATAGATATTGAGACTAATGATGTGAAATCTTTAAAAAAACATATTTATTATTCAAAAAATCAGACACTGGAACACGTTTCTATTCAAACAAAATATTGAAACAACTTATTTTTAAGTTAAAAAATCGTAGCCAAAATCAATAAGTCCACACGACAATAGGATCCGGAAACATCACTAATATTAATAAAATCATTGAAAAGTAAATAAAAGTAAATGCAATGCAATCGGCCACAGTACCTATCCACTGCAGGACATGGGCCTCCTCATGTGCATTGTCTTGTTCATTATGGACATATATGCTTATGCTGGGTTGGCGAGTCCACTCTTTCAAAGTCGGTGTAATTCCACAGCGCTTGTGTTAGAAGTAAATAAAAAGGGTAAAAGGATAATAAAATAATGTGCAACTAAGTATGGCAGTCAATAGTACTCGGCCAAGCAAATGTGGACTCGGCAATCGTAAAATGGACATCAAACTCTCTCCTGTCACGTTTACGAGTTGCAATATGTCCACTTACTTTCTTGTTGGCACCTTGTGTACAATATGTTACATGAATTTATTCTTAAGTCATTGAGGGTAGTAAGGCATTAGGTCCAACAATAATTGCATTAACATGACAATCACACGACAATCGCATTGAAAGCGAAGGGAGTGTCAAATTATTTCTTTCTAGAGTTAGTGAGTGTACGCTGCAATCCCACAGCAGCAGAGCGCGTCCAACTCCCCAATAACTCAGTCACTCTCACGCAACACAGTCGTAGAATAAAAAAGTACTTGTTTCGAGAATGAGTATTCCGTTCGAATGAGTGGGAAGTTCGCCTAAATAAGAAAACTCTTTACTGCTATTAGTTTAAAATATCAGTTGAGAATATCGTTCCGAACGTAACTTTTGTTTTAAAGCAACATTAACTTTTATTAACCGCCATTTTTAACAAGGTTGTAACTAAGTAAAATCGACGTGCTGTAATTTATACATTACGTATACTCTGGTGGCGCCTCTGTCCGTCAACACAGACAGGTCCTTAGAGTGGCCTTTTTGGGTCGTGGTTCCGCCTCAGTGTACTTCACTCCGCTCTCGTGGTACTAGCCTACCGGGAGGTGAAACCCGGGGAGCGACCAGCGTAGGTGGCGATTTAAGAAGCCCCGTCGGGTGGGAAGGTTCATTCTGCGCCACTAATAAATACAGTCGGGCGATATGAACTGATTTTTGTTTCATTTCCGTTCTACCCCACTAGTGGAACAGGCCTGATGGGACAGAGAGGATAAACCAATTTTTGACATATTTACGTTGAAACCTCAATCTATATGCATTTTAATCTATATGGTAAAGCTATATGTATGTTAAATTCGAGTAGTTCACGCGCGAGTGGTCCAAAAACACGCCTATCCATGCATATTCCATCGAGATTTTATTCAAATGAATTGTTCAACCATAAACCGAGGTGAAGCCTTTAATACCTTTATAATGGACGAAATACTATCGATTTATTAACAAGGAGTTGTGTTATCGATTAATAATATTGACTAACCAAACCCGTGTGCAATAGGTCCCGAATTCGATTCCCGGTCGGACAAATATTGAAAACAGGTGTTTTCGGGTCTGGGTGTTTTGCGCGTGTTGTGTTCGTCTTTGTATGTGTCTCTGGACCCATGACACAGGGAATCCTAGTGTGGGCCATGGAATGGGGAGTTATTTATTTATTTATTATTGTATGGGAATCACATAGTGTCATTGGGCGGTCTAGGGCAATAAAATAATAATAAGTAGGTAATAAATCGTTCCACAAAAAAAAAACCTGGTTCACACCTTTTTTATAGAAATGAAACTGCAAACGAGTCTCTGCTCGTCCACATAGTGGTAAGACTAACGCCTAAAGACATTCGTGATACATATCAACATCAGTTTATTTGTATACACAATTTTAATATCATGTTTTAATTTTAATTTTGTATTATAATTTTAAGTTCAATTTTAATTCTTTTTTTGGCTTTTTACATTTAATTCGTCTTGTCGTCGCGTTTAAGAATGACATTTATATAATTAACATTCTGTATGTTAATTCTTCAATTATGATGTATGCTGTGTTGGTGACCTTTAATAAATAAAAAAAAAATCAATGGATCTACTAAGAATGTCATCACTAAGTCGACGCATGACAGAGTCCCGCGTATCCCTTTATTATCACAAGGGAACCTAAACCTACCATACCATGAGCCTCTATCATCTCCACTGCTGGATATAGGCCTCTAAATAAATTATCACCACCGGAAATCTTAATGATAATGTGAATTGCAGCGCGCACCCTTACTTAATCAATATTGACAAATTCTTGTGATGACCATAATTCACAGACAGCGACCAGTTACAAAGACTTTTAAAAATCACAGACAGCGACCAGTTACAAAGACTTTTAAAATTCACAGACGCATTATGGTCATTAGATAATATTACAAAGACTTAAAATTCACAGACAGCGACCAGTTACAAAGAGTTTTAAAAATCACAGACAGCAACCAGTTACAAAGACTTAAAATTCAGACAGCGACCAGTTACAAAGACTTTAAAATTTTAAATGCATTACGTCATGTCACTCCAATGAACCACACCATCACTAGCCATTACTAAAATGGACACAGGAAATGCTTTTGTCTAACTTTTACTCACAAAGGACTTGTACGTCGATCGATAAGTTCAATCCAGCTAACCAATTACCAAATATGTAAGCCAAAAGCAATTTTAAAAATTTGGTCGAATAACTTTGCAATAAAAACTCATTCAACTATCGGATATTTCTTTCATTCCGAATGTAGAGTCGTTGTTATGTTGAGTCCATTTAAAGTTTAGAATTTTAGTAAATTTTAGTCCCTATATTGTTTTTAACTTAGTATCCTAATCCTAAGGTGTAACAAAATTTCAAAATTTTCTGTTGTTTTTTAATTTCTTACGGGTACAGTGCTTATTTTATTTGTTATATTTATGTGCAAGCTGTGTTTGTTTATTAGTTTTCTTATGCCTATAATTTAAGCACTTATAATCATTATAACTGAGATAGATATGTATTGGTGTGAGAATGCTGACAAACCTAATAGATTAAAAATAAAACAATACCGTGTCATCGGCCTATATCTCTTCATCATGTTTTTCCCCTCTTCTCATCCAGCCACTACCAGCAATGTTCAAGTCGCTGTGCCAACTGCTCGGATGGCGTCCAACAGAGGATAAACTAAATGTTGTTTTCACTCAAAGACTCGTCTGTCCCACCGGTAGACAGTCCTGAGGCAGGTATGGTTTTCTCATTACCACTTTAACATACGTTATTTAAAAAATATATTCTTAAACGTCAATAAGAAGACGTAAGTCACCAGCTATCACTTATATCTTATCTCTTGCACACTCTCATAATAAAAAAAGGCATTAAAGGTGACAGTTCACCGTCTCCTAACTTTAAAATCTGATAGTCGGTTGCGTGCAGCAAAGCACACCTTCCTCTAAAACATTTGTTAAGCCGTGTTAACAATCTGTTCTAACAGGGACAGCTTAAATAAATTGTCAACCGACGCCATCGTTCACAGTACAGTAGTAAGCTAACTACTTTTATAAATACAAGTTGCCGTTCACAACATGGATACAGAAATTTAGAGAAGAGTTCTGAAGGAATGCATTTAAACGCGTTTCAACGCGAGCGAAAAGTTATCCTTTCTGCTGCGAATTCAGCATTGTAAGTGTAGCGGAGTGATGGTACTCTCTTCTCTATGTTTATATCTTTAGATGTTAATAACTGTTGTTGATTTCGAAAGAAATAAATGGAAATATATTTCTTCCAAATAAAGAATTTTATTTCATTAGGGACGACTTAGAGGCATACCACAGAACTTGGCGGACCGTGGCGATAAGCAGAGTGGTTTGGCATAAATAGGGGAGGCCTTTCTTCAACAGTGGGGCACAAACATAGGTCAATAAAAAAAAGAATATATTATATTTTGCGGAACAGGAAAAACTCTGTTTATTTGGATCTGCTATTATGTTATTATTATTTGTTGACATTAAATTTTCTTCTTCTCTTCTTTTTTTCTCGAAATACATTCTTGACTCTTGTTCTTCTAGAAGAAGTGGAGAGGCACTAAAACTACTGTCTCTCGCAAAGCGAAACATTTGTCCTATTGGCGCTGCAAGACGATAAAGATGATTGTGATGATGGCGTTCAGCTAACGACTCACAGATGTCATTGATGACAAATTGGAATCAAATGTTCGTTAACATACTGATCATTACCTGTACTGTGATTCCAATAGTGTCACGCCACCAGGGGTGACTGAGAAATATTTTCCCCGGAAATTCCTCCCCTAGTTTCCCCTTTTAAATGAATTTCCAGGGAATCAGAAATGTTTACTTAAACCATCAATTTATCGGATTCTAAAGTAATATACAAATAATCGGTTCAGTAAATAATAAAGAAAAGTTAAATATTGTAATAGACTTTGAAGAGAATTGTTCGTGGGAATTTTTACTTATTGTGATTAATTAATTAATTATATTAATTATTTAACTTTTAATTATTAAAATAGGATAAGCTCTTTATACTCGTAATGTATTTTGTGAAATGTTTTGGAAACAGATTAGTTGCATCGCCGTGTGGTGTCGGTCGGTTCTAGAATAAAACCGCCCCATCTCTTCCCGTGGGGGTAGTAAAGGTGACTAAGGGATAAATAAGCGGCTACCACAAGCCTTGAGCAACTGCACCACCTCAAAAAGTGAACTCGCCAATCCGCTTGGCCAGCGTTTTACATTTAAGAAAATTAAGACCCTACGATGGGACGTTATAGTCTGATATCGTCATTTCATATTACCTATTTTCATATTCAGCTTATGTCTCTCAACTGCTAGATATAGTCCTCTCTCAAGGCTCACCACACACCATCCTCGGTCCACCTAGTCGGAGGACGTTCTTCACTGCGCTTCCCGATGTAAATTTTGTAAATTTTGTGTTCTATGGCGTTATAATTAAAACCCAGCTTAAACACAATAAGGGCAACATAGACCCATCGTACGTTAAAAATGCAAGCAAAAAATAACCGTTTTAAATCCAGCTCGACGTAAAAAAGAAGGGCTTATCTTATTACGAAATTACGGCCTGCACAGGTGGTTTAATATAAGGGAGTTTTAATGTATTGTTTTTTTTAATCTGTACCAGCTTTATAGGGGTTAGCGACCAGTAATTCTTGGGAATTGTATAAAAATACGAACATAGTAGATACTTTGATAAATGTCACTCACTCTTTGATTATATATGAATGCGGCCTTGCTCACAGTATTATACCGTGACTCCATTGTACATTTAATTTGATGCGGTAAAATGTAAAACTAGGTTTCCAGTTCTTGATATTATGTAGATAATATCTGTATTGTACTGACAAGACCGCAGAATTAGAAAAATGAGTACTTTTTGTGTAACGACGTGCATTGGTTTTAATACTAGATAAACAATAGTGGCAGTATATAAAGTACCTATATAAAGATTGTTTTTGTAGCATCCACATCCACAGTACATGCAAATATCAGTCCATATGCGCTGCTTACCTGTGGAGATTTAAGAATAGATATGGGGAAAGAGCTGGGATAATAGGGAAGAATAGAATAGAATGAAATGGGAATGCGCTCTGGCATTCTTCACTCACTACTGAAACACGTACGTACATTAGGGAAATAGAATAAAATGGAAAATGCAGTACAATTTACGGCAGTATTCTGTAACTTATACGCTTACTCTTTCCACAGGCTCATAAGTTTCAACCAGCGGCTTACTAATAGACAGTCATCTTCTGATTTGCCAAAGTTTGTCATTTTTGACTTCTGTTGGTTTAAAGAAAATCAAAGAGCGTATGTTAGATTTTCTTTAAATTATCTATATCAAAGTTAAGAGTATTTTGTTAATTATATTGTGCGACAGAAGCTAGAAACCCATAGCTCAAGGCGTTGTTGACTGGTCAAGTCAGAATCATGAACAAAATATACGGTTTTAGTTTTCCGAAATCTATTGGTCACATTCTGTATTGTGGACGGGTTTAAGTAATTTTAACCTATTTTCCAGTTAAAGTTCATTGGTATAAATGCTATTTTGCATGTCCAATAGTACACGTTTGCGGTTTGCGTGTCAGAGGTAGGTTTTAAATTGACGTTAACGAGTGAATTAGTAATGTGGAAAACACAGCCGTGTTTTGTGGTGAATTGGTGATTACTAAGATTAGAATTTATTTGGACTGAAGTTGATAGTAATTTTTAGGCTCCGTCACAAAAGGAGAGGTAATATAAGTTTGACACGAATGTTTGTCTGTCTGTAGCCTCTCTCTCACAGAAGACTACCTTGAAATGACTACCTTGAAATGGCACAGAACTTCCTACTTTATCTTATTTTCCCAATGTACATATGTGAGATGTGCCAGAGCCCATTCCCATTCTATCCCTCCCCATTTTCCCAACCCTATCTCCAAATCCATTCCTATATCTCCAAACGTAGGCAGCGCATCCGGGGGCATGCCAACGTTTGTCATTCTGAACTAATGTTGACATGTATCGCGAATGTCTATGGACGACAGTATCCACTGGACAGTATGCTCGTCTGTCGGCTTCGTACATAAAAAAAAGTAATCGATGATTTTTTTATTAATAATACGTGTTGATTTGTGTTTGCATTGGTGTGTCCGTTCGTGTGTGTGTGTTCGTGCGTGTGTGTGCCCCAGTGTAAGGGTGTGCATGTGTGTGTGTATTTATTTAAGATGAGCTTTAAAATATTTGTAGGGAAATGGGTTTTAGGAGATATTATAATGATTTTGATGCTTTTTTTATGATTACCGTTTTTAATTTTTCCTCACCTAATAAAAATATATATCTTTTATACTATATATTTATTAACAAATGGGAGGTATTCGTATACAAACGGACGTTTTGTTATGTAGTACACAGCTTACTCTTATTTAATGGCATATTGGGAATTAATGTTATCTTTATTTCTGTAATTGTTTTTTGTATTATATTGCGGGCATTCAAAATTTATGAACCTAAATATTTGCATACCAAGGAGAATCACGTGATTAATTTCTTAATAATTCAGGGTTACTGTAAATTCAAAGTATTTTGAAAACGTGATAGATTATTCCGACAATTCATTTTCTTGATCTTTAAATAGATCAGAAACTAATATCTGACAGCATGTAGAGACTTAAGACCATAATTGCAGTTTTTCGTTGGCAAATGAAACAGGCGTGTACTCATTTCAAACCTGAAACTACCCCAGGCTGTGTCAGCTACTAAAAATAAACCAACATGGGCGTATCGTTCGACCCCACTGATTTCGCTACGATATGTGTTGGGCGCGGTGGTTATTAGCTCATGCTAATTACACAAATGGATTAACACATTCGGGGCTGGACACAGTAGCATAGCATATTATAAAGAATAAACAGTATAGGAAGTTAACAAAACACATGAATAATAATTGCGTTTCACGCACACAGTTACTGTAGTAGCTGTACAATTATTGTTTGTTCATAATCCTGACGTATTTATACTTATAAGTGTTTTATTATTACCGATAACGGTTCAAATGTTTTGACAAAGAGAAAATTATTATAATTGGTCATAGGTATGAAATAGTATTATATTTAAATGGTTCGTCTATAGGAGTCGATAGGAGTCTCCTTTCCACTCAAAAGTTGTATTTGAAGAAATCGCTTTAGCTATAAGTCCACCGGTAGTACTTCGTATTTCTCTGTATATATGTGTTAAATAAAAATCGTAAAATTACAGAATTGCGCTTTTTATTTGAAGGGAAAAAATCTCATTTTTTTATTGTCAACCAATTTCAATCTAACTTCTAATTATATATATTTTAGATCTTTTCCTTTATTTATTTATTTCTTGTTTATCACGTTTATTGCCAGAGTTAAAAGTTGGGATTCGTGTGGTGGCCAAAATGTATTTTGATTTTATTTTGCTTATTATACCTTCCCTAGTGGCCAAAACAAATAGCACGCACCGTAGCGTTATGGCCATTATTCAATAGTGTAAGATTGTTAGGGTCCACCACGCTATATCGCGTGATCGGCCCTGTAGTGACTGAACAGATCATCGATATCCCGTGCCCAGCAATGAACGTGTTAAGGTACACCAATGTTACACGTATACATCGGTTACAAGGCAATAAATTAAAATATTACATTCTTATATTTGCACAATTAAAGGCAAATTAACACAATTATTAACATTGTACAATTAACATTGATAGTGATAATTTGTTAAGTAAATAGCAAACAATACGTACCTACCCCGGCCGAAAGTAATACACATCGAGATCGGCTAGCTCGATTTTGTAGAGCTAGCTGTCGTATGGCGGCACACGACAGAGACAACGGACGCTCTACAAAACCAAAGCTAACCGATAGTCTCTTTCTAAAGGCCGATGTGTATTACATTCAGCAGGGAAGTGTACCTACTTGTAAAGTAGACTTCAAACAATCTATTACATAGGTACTTTCCATATTAGTAATAGTATGGAAAAGTTAAGAGATTAAAAATAAAACGATATAAGTAAATACAAATTCTCAGATGTCAAGATGCTTTGCCAAGACAAATATATTGTCTACTCATATAGACACATTTTGGGTATTTTTCAAACTCGTCTTACTGCTGCTCATATACTGTGAGAGGAGGGCGTGTTGATTTTTAAATTTGATTGGCTGATGTATTAGAACGCTTGATACGTGGAAAGGCAATTGTGTTTAATTTTCCGTTACCTTTATTATTGTGGTATAATGGGATACAAAAGTACTCATCTTTGTTAGAAATATTATGACCAGTGATCGGAATGGGTAGGGCAAGTCCATTCCTATATTTGGAGATACAGGAATGGATTTGGAGAAAGGGTTTGGAATATGGGCAGGGATAAGATGGGAATGGGTTCTAGAACATCTCACTCACTACCGAAATATGTACGTACGAAGTTGGCGAGAAGATATAATATAGAGTTGTTAAAACAACGAAATATATTTATTTATATTTATCGAATCCCATGATCCCGGAAATAATCGTACTACTTAGTACAATGAACTTATCACATTGTTGGATTTACCAATGGCAAGAACCATCATCAATTTGACGTGATTTTGTGAAAACAAATATTGTGCTATACTTAGACAAAATTTATGTATGTCAGACCATCTTGTTCATTCCAGATATCATAAGTAACCGACAGGATTGATGGTGAGTAACTTAAATCCATTTTATATAGGTACACTTCATTACTTCACATTACTTTAACGCACACAAATGATGTTAAAATACCTTGTATTCAGATGTATTTAAAGGTTAACCTAGTTGAACTTATTTTTTAAAAACCTATTTAAACCTTTATTGCACATTATGGTACAAAAAAGGCGAGCTTAATGCCTCAAGACATTCTCTACCAGCTAACTTTTGGGTTTATCAGAAAGATTCACTGGGAGGTGCGATATTCAGATTTCGATATAGGTAATATTCGATTTGTTGCGATATAATTTTCCTGCTTGTAGTACAAACAGTGCCGATTTGACAAATGTTTATTTAAAAACTTTGTATATGTTTTTTAGCTGGCGGGTAGTGTTTCAATGTTTATATTATATTTTCTATGCTTGAAGCACTCTTCTGTGTCGTACAACATAAAATAGAAAATGATGCAACTGCTCCTAATTTGATGTAGTAAGTGGGTATCTAAAAAGGTTTTTATGGATTGTTCATTAGAATTGGCATAATAATTTAGAATTGATTAAAACTGCGTACAATTTCATATCAATTTGAAATTCAATCAAAGTAATAGTAATTCAATAAAAGTTAACAATTTTCTATCTCCGAAATATTATTTTTGAATAAGTTATGAATCTTTATTGCAAGAGTTTTATGAAGTTTTAATTTATTGGTGAGAGTAGGTATCATTAAATATAAAATCACTAGTTAATTGTAAAAGAAAAATTCCCATTAGCCACCACCCATACCGTCATCTAGTGGCGGATAGAAGAATCAAGCAAAGTTCGTGAAAATGCCTTTAGATGTCACTGCCCGTCGGAAAATTAGACTACTTTTTATTTAAAACAGTTCAATTATAGTTTTATGTCTATAAACTAATCGGTTTTATATTTCTTAAAAACAGTATATATTTATAGTAAGTGTTATGTTAACTAAACAAGTAACTTCAATTTATATAATGCGGTATTTTTATAAGTGTCACGCATTTGATTGAACCAATCTAATCGCAGCGTCAGTTTGCGCCAAAGACTTGGCGCGTATGGTTGTTTCACTATAGTTGTTTTGTCGGCCTAAATAAAAACATTAATTTAACACATCGTAAAAACTATAAGGTTTCACTGCGAATGGTTTGCAAACGTTGTTGAAAGCTGAAATTTATTTTATTGTTCTGGGAGTCTAATTGGTAAGTTTTATAATGAATTCTTAAACCTTTCACTAAATGTGCGACATAATTAAAAATATTGTTTTATGTGAATAATATATAGTACTTGTGGTTTTCTTTTCATTTGATTAAGATTTATTAAATTTATTAGTAAATAATAAAATTTTATATTACTGTATAATTTTATATTATTTTATAATACAATTATGTATTTTAAATAGACAACTGATGTATCGGATAACAAATTAACAATTCTAATGCTTTTGAAAAAAAATCACGAGAACTATAATATAGTTTTACTAATCCTTTCTTATAGGTATATTGTTTTACCAATTACTTATTTTTTAAATTGCGATATTTTTTTATTTGTAATTTTATTTCAACATTCTCGGCCCTCTAGTGATAAGTAGTTAGCAACTTAATCATCGCCATCTACCCGCAAGTAGCAAAGACCAGTGAAACATTGTGGTGGGTGGCGCTATATACGAATTTCGTAGAACCTGACCGAGTAGAAGTAGATAAATAAGCGTCTGCATTAGAATTTTTTTAAATGTTATCCTCATATTTAATTAATTAATTTAAACTGTACCTTAATTGTGATAATACCATACCAGCCTATCTCCACTACTAGTAGTAGATATATATATATATATATATATATATATATATATATATATATTTGTAGTAGAACATCTATATGTAGACCTCTCCTAAGACCTGCCCCTACTACCGATGACTTCTTTAACTATGACAATGCATTTTAATAAAAATTTTGTTCACACAATCAACTACCGTGTTGAATATATATGTAGGTATTATAGATACGTATTACATACAATTATAGGCTTTAGCGAGAAGGTCTCCGACTATACTTTTTAATTGCTTATATTTTTGTGTTTCTCTTCTTTGTCTTCTGGTGTACAATAAAGTACCTATATCTATCTATCTACGTATTTGAACAATTCACTTATATTTATTAATTTTTTATTGCATAACAATGTATACTGTGACCTCATTCATTATTTGCCGAAATGTACCGAACACTGTAAAGGAAAATTAAAATAAAAAACACGCTTGTTTCCTTTTGTCTTTCGCTCAAAGTGATTTTGAGATTACTTTGCAAAGGAAAATGAGTTTCCCGCTTGATGGAAAATAAACAAACGTTGAGCCTAGATCTAAGCTATGAAAATGTTACGCTTTCAATGTAATTCTCTTTGATACTCCTCTAGGCGTTTGATTTACTTTTTACGGGGGTTCTTTGAGTAAAAACAACGTCTATAATTTGTTTATTTTTCCATATTAGGGGTATCCATATTCCGTTCCATATTACATAATCAGAATATTCCATATTTTTACATTTACATGTAGGGGGAGAGTGTACGTTGCATTCCCACAGCCGCTGGGCGCACTCGACTCTCTTACAGAAGACTACCTTGAAATGTACTGCATTTCCCACTTTATCGTATTTCCCCAAATTACTTACGTGTTTCGGTAGTGAGTGTGGTATACCATCCCATTCTATCCCTCCCCATTTTCCCAACCCTTTCTCCCAATCCATTCCTTAATCTGCAAAAGTAGGCAGTGCAAAAGGGGCGTGCCTACGTTTCTAATTCTGGACTGATGCATCGCGGATGTCTATGGACGACTGTGTCTACGTACCATCAGGTGGACTGTATGCTCGTCTGCCGCCTTTTTTCTATTAAAAAAAAATTTTGGATATTTTTTTTAAATCTTTCTAGGCCTAGTTGGTAGAGTGCTCGCCACCAAAGAAGTCCTGTGGAATTTAAGGGAACTAAATATCACAGGTCGTCCGTTCTCCAAAATGAATAATATTATGTCCGTTTATAATTTACTTCCTAATCTAGACACATCTTTATTGGTAGGTGTAAATAAAAATACATAATTTGATAGAGTAAATATAAACCTATAAGCTGTGGAAGTCTTACGTCGGCCGATCACAGCGCCGCGCCTAAGAGACTTCATTTGTGGCACCTACTATACGTACTTTGTAAATACTTGGTGGTAGTAATTGTGTACAAACATAAACATGAATGTTTTTTTTGTATCTTAATTACATATTAGTTAGAGAGGCAAATATTAAATTATTAAGTTATTTCCTTTGTTTCAGAGTACAGGAAAGTTTCATCATGGTAAGTTAGTTTTAATTGAACTGTCCTTTTTTCTGTTTTAGGATTAATAATCACCTCAAATAAGCACATACCTCGTTGAATTGCTGATTCGTTGCACAATTTAATGGCCAGGTCCTAAGGTCGCCTAAGGTGTTATTTGAGAGGTCCTTATAAAATGTACAGGGCCCCATAGGCCTTGGTCTCGGGTCCCGACACCGAATGCAATAAGAATGTATTCACAACGAAATGCCTTCTGCCGAAATGCGTTTCTTCTGCGTCTTTTATTTATATTAAACGTGAAATTTTATTAATTCCAGTACGGATTTGTAAACTACGCCCTCGAACTGCTTGTTCTGCAATCTTTTGGAAAAGAGACATGGGAAGAAATCAAGTGAGTAAATAAACAAGTCTATGTGTAATAATATTTATTTACTTATAATGCAATGCAATCAGCCCTTACAGTATTCACTGCTGGACATGGGCTTCATCATGCACATGGTCCAGTACATGAGGGAGGTATGGGTATGGAGGTATAGAAACGTCTCGCTGACCAAGCGGGTTGGCGAGTCCACTATTTTAGAGGTGATTGTGGTTCCTCTGCGCTTGTGGTAACGGCTTTGTTATCCCTTATAAACGCTCTTTAAATTGTTTCATAAATAAATTTTAATAAATTTATTTCAGGCATATGCCCATATACATAAAAATTCAAAATAATTAAAAATATAGAAACATTGAAAATAAGAAATTCGTATAAAGAGACACTACACAACGGCACTGATAATGTGTGCCCCTGTCCAGTGCCTCAGTATATGGCAGTCCGCCGTTGACGCTGTTTCGAACGTGATGCATCATCGAGGATATTCTACCACTTAGGATGGACTTGCTTTTTTATGGACGAAGGCGGTTGACGAGCTTACAGTCCACGAGGATACTGTCGCCCATAAACATGGCAATATTAGTACAAAATGACAAACTTTGGCACGCTCCCGGATAACCTGCCTACCTTTGGAGATATAGGTTTTTTTTTTTATGTACGTAGGCGGCAGACGAGCATACAGTCCACCTGATGGTAGTGGATGGAATTGGAGAAAGCACTAATTTGTCTTTGCACCTGCGACACAAGAAACCTGTAAACCCTGGAATGTGAAGTTATTATTATTTATTTTGTAGGAAAAAGGCCGAGGTCTCAATGGAGGGAAGTTTTCTAGTGAGGCAGATATACGAGGATGAGATTACGTACAATCTCATAACAGCTGCTGTTGAGATATTACGTACGTATAAGTATTTTGAACATGGTTGAATTAAAACATCATAGTAATTACGCTATTGAGTACTATTTTATACAATGTGAAGCTTAGGTCATCCTCAGACCTAATATACCGACGACTTATTGTAGAGAATTGCTGTTATTGACTGTACCTTTGATATTTTTACTTTTATTTCCCATTGTAGACCGTTTTCTACATAACCATGTAGAAAAGGGTAAAATGGTAAAATATTTTTAACCCGTAAGCAATCACAGCGTTAGATTGCAACAAAATGTTTTAACTACTAGGCAAACTGTTGGACCTTACATGTAAGCTCTTATAAATCAGCAACTGCCTAGTCATTCGTCTTCTCCTTGGCCTGTCATCTTCATCGAAGGTTGGCGGTCATTCTGGCAATTTGGACGCAGCAGCTCTGAATAATAAGTGGGTGCTCTTTAAACTATCTGCGAAGGTTCTTGTGATGAAATGCCATCACTATCAAAACACACGATAGTTATGTGTAAACCTCGTCTCACTTCCGCCTAAGATATAACTAACTGTCAAGTATTATAAGAACGTGTGAAAAAGTAAAAATAAATTAATCTATCCTATGAATCTTGAGGTTTAATGAATACCTATAGCAAAAAAAAGTGATCACGTGTGCATAATAAAAGCAACAAACGAAACTAATAAAAACAATGATTTCCAGTTCTCTGTCTTCTCTCCTGTTTTCTCTTGCCGTGAATCTTCCCTTGGACGATTATTTATAATCATCGGCTAGGCAATACACTCGCAAGTGGTATGGGAATATATTAACTCCAGTGTCACATTAAAGTATGATTTTCAAATTATAGAAATTCCTGCCAACACCATCCTGGAGTTGTTCGGCAAAACATTCTTCGAGTTCTGCCAAGATTCTGGTTATGACAAAATTCTGCAAGTGCTCGGTGCTACGCCGCGTGACTTCTTACAGGTAACCCTATCTTTTCTAACATTCAATGATATTATTTATTAAAAGTAATGGTCACGTTTGAATTCAAAATAAATTAAGAATTTAAGAAATCCGCACTTGACCTGTATGTTGAAATATGGTCCAAAACCGATATGTAATTACAAGGGGGGCCTATGCCCTGCAGTGGGACGTTATAGACTTCTAAGGTGTCATATCTTATCCAAATAATGCTTCCTGCAAAATGTCTATGTGTAAAATATATCTATGTATACATATTATAATAGAATTGTAACAAATCCCTGTATATACATGAAATATTTTTTCTAAAAGTCATTGCAATGTAAATAAAGTGTGAATGATGCAGAAGCCAAAACATTATTTTTTTGGAATTTTTGTCGGTCTGTCTGAAAGTGCATTACTCAAAAATCACTGGACGTATTTTAATTAAACTTGGCGTAACTGTGGCTTATGTACCAGCAGTGCCAGCTTTACCTATGGTGCAGGGTGTGCGGGCGCAGGGGCTTAGGGGGCGCCGAGCGCCGCTCGCGACGCCTCCAGAGTCCAAAGCGCCTTACTAGAGAGCGCCAGGGTATTGATTGCACACGGGCGCTACATGGGCTAGAGCCGGCGCTGTGTACCAGTATGATCTTACTTATACTGTGAGAGGAACAGACCCTCTTTTAAAAAATGATGTAGGTATTTCGTATAAATCTTATCAAATTCTCTCCTGTAGAACCTGGATGGCCTTCACGACCACCTCGGCACCTTATACCCAGGCATGCGCTCGCCGTCCTTCAGGTGCACCGAGAGACCTGAGGACGGTGCATTAGTTCTTCATTACTACTCCGACAGGCCGGGGCTGGAGCATATTGTTATTGGAATCGTTAAGGTGAGAATTTGCTGATTTTTCATAAACAATATTAGATAGGTGACCGGAAAAACGGCAGTATTTTTTCCTGATACACATTTTTGGGTTGATCATTTAAAAATAACAGAGCTGAATAAATAGATACATATTTTATGGTTGAGAAGAAGAAGAAAGTAATAAATGAAGACCTCGGAGACACTCATATGTCAAGGAGCAGTTGGAGTTTGATTTCAGTCTTGAATAGGCCCGATTGGACGGACCTCAACCTGTAGAATAAAGTACTTAAAAGAATATTTTTTTAGTTCATTCACGATACCATAGGCTGTGGAACGAACTGCCTCAAGAGGTCTTTCCATTAAGCTACGATATCGGGTTCTTCAAGAAAGCTGTGAATAGGATTTTGTAAGGTCGGCGGCGCGCCCGCATACCCCCTGGTGTTGCAGGCGTCCATGGGCGGCGGTAACAATTACCATCACGTGGGACCGTTTGCTCGTCCGCCCACTTGTCTATAAAAAACAAAACACATACATGTCATACGGTTATTCATTCAAAAGCAGTTCCTCCCATTATATCCTATCACTTCGATCCATACCTACAACTCCGAAGATGTTCATTCTGGACTAATGTTGGCATGTATCGCGGATGTCGACAGTTTCCACTTATCATTAGGTGGACTGTTTGCTCACCTGCTACCGAAACTTATAGCATCAAAACTATCCACATATCTAATCAGTTGCGTATTACATGACCAATTTGCGACGTGCTGATTTTTGAAAAATAATCTCCAATTTAAAAATTATTGAAATTATAATCAGACAGTAGCCAGCAAGCTGCACAACACAGAAGTTAAAGTGGAGATACTGAAGACCAAAGAGGAGTGTGACCACGTCCAGTTCCTCATCACGGAGACTTCCACCACCGGCCGTGTATGTGTTCCCGAGATCGCTGAGATTGAAACCTTATCTCTTGGTAAGTCCGGTGGATATATCTGTAGACTTATTTATTCCGGAATAAAGTAAATGGCTTTCTGAATTATAGTACCTAATTTCAGTTTAAAAAATATGTAAATTTTTATTTAACTCTCAATTCTTTATTTCTGATTTGACCAAAGTATAAAATCATACGTATACTTTATGGTTAGCCATATGTTAATAAACCAGAGTGGCGTTTTAAGACAATACATCTTATCTACTTACTTTCTCCGAAACTCTACATCTTCAGCCCACTTTACTTCAATTTCCAGAGCCAAAAGTAAGCCCAGCTACCTTCTGCCGCGTGTTTCCGTTCCATCTGATGTTTAACCGCGAGCTGAACATCGTGCAAGCTGGACGCACCGTCTCACGCCTTCTGCCGCGGGTCACTAGACCAGGATGCAAGATCACTGATGTTCTGGATACGGTAAAGGAATAACATCTTCAGTATAACATAAATCTTATTATAGAGAATATTTTACCTGATCAAATTAATTACTTGAATCCCCCATATTATAATGTGAAAGAAGCTAAGTTAATGAGGAAACATGTGCCATGTTTGAGTTTACATTATTGAACTGTAATTAGCTCTTTTAAGAACTAACTATCTAAAACAATCTAGCAATCAAAGTCTCCTCTTCATGCCGTATAGCGACTATCACAGCCAGCAACTAAATATTGTTAATACCTTCCTAAATACCTGCACTCAATTTTATTATTTAGATGTAGATAAGACAGCCATTCTTAATAATTCTGTGTTACCAAATCAAATAAATAATTTTAGCAGATACATTGTGGACAAAAAAGCATTTCAAAAGAGTGATTTAAATTATCTTTACACTCATCCATCCTGACGTGTGTGATGGCCTCATACACGCAATGATTCTCTTACAATGTCAATATGGTTTGACGATTTGATATTTCACTCCAATTTATTACAATGAAATCAACGAGCTTTGCGTTTGTGTGAGTGCACAGCAATAGTGTACAGTGCGAACCATTTCGACAATCGGATTGGACAATTCGGCACCCACTCACACATATGCAAATGTCTTGTTGATTTCATTGTAGTAGTAAGTAGATGAAACTTCATAATACCCGTATCTGGTGTAGGTGCGACCTCACTTGGAGATGACATTTGCGAACGTCTTAGCCCACATCAACACAGTCTACGTGCTGAAGACTAAGTCCGAAGAGATGAGCGTCACTGATCGCCACGAGGAAATTGCTTCTCTCCGCCTGAAGGTATGATAAATTAACACATACTGCTACTTATTTAATTATCGTAGTCGTAACCAGCTGTCCACTGCCGGACATGGGCCTCCTCAGGTATGTTCTTATTTAATTAATCAACACTTATGTTAACAGTTTTAAGAAGCATCTGTTGTTCAACATAGTGTTGAACTGCTGGATGAAAAAGTACTATGATCAATAAAGTTCCAATCATATTTTTTTACAGGAGTTAATTTCGGATGGAGTTTAATTTTGAATAACACAATTTAATTCTAAGAACTGTCTTTTTATTAGGATATAAAATGGTATAATAAACATTCTGGTTCAGCGTAATGAAGCATCTTAATACTAATGAAATTGTACGTAAATTTCAGGGTCAAATGCTGTACATCCCCGAGACTGATGTAGTAGTCTTCCTGTGCTACCCCAGCGTTACCAATCTTGATGATCTTACACGGTAAGAATATCAATTTCGTGACTTTTGAAAACGATGTATTTGCGTAGTCAAATTTATATTGGGCGATATTTTTATTGCAGATCTTAGTAGAAAATGTTAAGACTGTGTTATCTACAATTGTGTATATTGATTTTGTTGATCGTGTTCGTAGTAAGTATTCCGCTCTGGGCGGTAAAATCGACTTCAGACAGAGTAGTCCAGACTCGTACCACGTACCCCAGTTCGTTTTACCAGGAGACACCGTAAAGAGGAGCTGCTTGCAGCAGTTCTGTCCGCGGGGGCTCACCACAGTACAGTTTGGTTTCCAAATGCCAAATCTTCATACACATAAATCATCGATTTGAGAATACGTACTAGATATGTTATACAAGCACTGTAGGGCAGCCACGTTACAGTCTAATGGTGTTTTATGTTCTACTAGCTCTCGACTTATTTAATTCATATGTATTTTGAAAATAGAACATTCTTGTTACGAAGTACTTAAGTTTCAAGTTTTACTTGGTAATGAACCCCTCCTCATCTGCTTCACCCCCCTAGAAGTTGCCAATCAGTTTTCTTTGATAAGAACGTATGGTGTGACATCTAGTCTATTCCCATATCGATGAAATAGATCTATAATTATTAAAAATGAAGGGGAAAATTTTAAAAAATCAATTGACAGTATTAGTATATAAGTGCTTACTCATTTTGTCATTTGTTGTTTAACTTTTTTTAGTGTGTGTAACAGGTTCTTTTTGTGTCAATTTTTCACAAATAAAAATATGGATGAGTACATTTCTTCTGATATTTATTGGTATTTTTTTTAATACTATAATAGGCAGCATTGTTAATTATGTTTCAAAAAGGATTTTCAATATATCGGCCATTTGTACATATTCAATTTGATAATTATTGTAAGTCGGCTGTCACTTAAATTTCTTATGTTTTCATATTTTTGTAAAAGATACACCCTGCTCATTCCATATCTTAAGATAACCTTTTTAATATTGTTTATTTCAAACCCGCTGCTACCCGCGGCTTCGCTCGCGTGGATATTTTTAAAATATTTTTATAGCTATAAAATATTTTTAACACCTATAGTTTTTGAGTAATTTCTTATGTCATATGAAGATGACACATACACCAGTTTTCCTTCTGGATACTTAGCTATACATTAGTGAAAACCCCATCAAAATCCTGTGTTGTGAGCATTCCTATGACGTAAGAAACATTATTATTCTTTTATTGTGAATGGAAACTCACAAAAGTATTTTTTATTGCTTGTTTTAAAAAAAAACATCTAACCCTGTGTGCTAAATAGGCTCTGGCATATCTCACTCACTAAACATCTAAAAACATCATAATGTGCGTAGCTTACGTAATAAGTGAAACACGTTTTTGTTACAAGTGCTTGTTTATGGTACACTTGCCATTAGGGACTGTCTGTTCGTCTGGCACCGTCTTTCTATAAAAAAAATATTCAATTTTTCACTTCTATTTCCACAGCCGTGGTCTTTGCATCTCAGACATTCCGCTTCACGATGCCACTCGGGACTTGGTCCTCATGTCTGAGCAGTTCGAAGCTGACTACAAGTTGACGCAGAACTTGGAGGTCCTCACTGACAAGCTGCAGCAGACCTTCCGCGAACTTGATTCGGAGAAACAGAAAACTGATAGGTACGCAAAATGCTCAACACTTACAAATTACTTTTTGTTGCTACGAATCTTATTTATTTATTTATAAAGGAAATTCAAAATGTTGATTTTTACAATAATTGTCCTCGTAAACCTTCAAACCGCGGGCTGAACTGTTATCTTCTCTGAATTAAAAGAGAAACCTTTTTTACAGGCTCCTGTACTCAGTTCTCCCAATAAGCGTGGCCACGGAACTTCGCCACCGGCGCCCGGTCCCGGCGCGGCGGTACGACCCCGTCACGCTTCTATTCAGCGGCATCATGGGCTTCGCCAACTACTGCGCGCGGCACACCGACCACATGGGCGCCATGAAGATTGTCAGGATGCTGAACGATCTGTACACGGCTTTTGATGTACTTACCGATCCGAAGAGGAATCCCAATGTTTACAAAGTGAGAATAATTGACCAAAAATATGTCTCAATCGGGCAAATTTATCTAAATTGGCAAGTGAACTTTAATTTGTGTACCTTCAACATCTACAACCATCGCTTGCAAATTAATAATTATAACAAACGAATAAGTTATATAGAAATTATTTATGCTTAAATTCAGTTCAGTTATATATTCAGTTCATCTAGGGAAGGGGAGGGTGAACGCTGCAATCCAACAGCCGCTGGGCGCGCTCGACGTTACCCCTCTCTCGCAGAAGACTACCTTGAAATGTACTGCATTTCCTACCTTATCGTATTTCCCCAATATACGTACGTGTTTCGGTAATGAGTGAGATATGCCAGAGCCCATTCCCATCCCATCCTAACCCTCCCCATTTTCCCAATCCATTTCTTAATCTGCAAAGGTATTGTGGTATTGTCATTGTGGACTGACGTTGGCATGTATCGCAGATGTCTATGGACGACAGTATCTACTTACCACCAGGTGGACTGTATGCTCGTCTGCCGCCTTTTTTTCTATAAAATAAAAACGTAATAAACATTTCAAGGAATTGTACTAATTTCTAAGCATAAACTTTATTAGTATAAACTGATTTCAGGTGGAGACAGTGGGTGACAAGTATATGGCCGTGTCTGGTCTGCCCGCGTACGACGTGTCGCACGCCAAGCACATCTCGCTGCTCGCTCTCGAGATGATGGACCTCTCTCAGACTGTCACTGTCGATGGAGACCCTGTTGTATGTATTTTGTATTGCATTTATTTTTTCGTGGAAAAAGAAGTAACTTTTGTTCCGTTGACAACAGCTGGAGGGTGAGGCTGGTCGCCTGCCGAAGTTACCCCTCGGTTACAAAAGACCACCTAAAAATGTACTGCGTTTCCCACTTTAACTTATTTAAACGTACATATTTCAATAGTGAGTGAGATATGCCAGAGCCCATTCCCATCCACCCTATTTCCACAACCCTTTCTCCAAATCCATTCCTATCAGGTGGAGCGTCTGCTCACCGTGAAACATAAATTGAGTACAGCAAACCTACAGATAGATACACTAGCTGAGACAAAAATAAAAATAAACACGCTCCCAGAAAAAAACATAATATATGTATCATAGTGATTACAAGCCATCATTAATGTTTATCTGAGTTGTTGTTATCAGTCAGAGTTTCATGCCAATCGAGTAATCAGAATTTGTAAAAATGCTGTCGTTTTCGTAAGTTACAATTTTTATCGTAAATCAATAGATAGCTATTGTTTATCTTCCAGGGGATTACCATCGGAATCCACTCCGGTGAAGTTGTGACCGGAGTCATCGGTCATCGCATGCCTCGATACTGTCTCTTCGGGAATACAGTCAATTTGACCAGTCGATGTGAGACCACTGGAGTACCCGGAACTATTAATGTCAGCGAGGATACATATAGGTAAAAAAATATTTAATTTTTTACTGATCTTAACTCATCAAATTCATGGCTTTTCATTGCAGGATACAATCTAATTTAGAATATTACCCAATCATCATACCATGCATTTAAATCAAATTATTTGATTTTATCATTACGCATAGTCTTTCAATAATATCTCGTGAATTAAAATTAATTCTGTGGATATTTCAAATTTTTTTTACACTTAAAATAATACCTAATATGTTGAGTACTTTGTGCCCTTAAATCTAGGTTTGTGAAGTCTTCATGCTGTAGGTGTAAATAAAGGAACTTACAAAGCCAATAGGATCTAGTTTTAAACAAGCTACACTTGGAATTCCTTCGAGCTTCTTTATAATATTTTTTTTAAAGAAAAAAGGCGGTAGACGATCATACAGTCCATCTAGTGGTAAGTGGATACTGTCGTCCATAGACATCTGTGATACATGCCAACATCAGTCCGGAATGACGAAGGTCGGCACGCTCCCAGATGCGTTGTGCCTACCTTTACAGATTAAATAATGGATTGGGGAAAATAGGAAGGGATAGGATGGAATGGAAATGGGCTCTGGCATATCTCACTCACTACTGAAACACATACGTATATTGGGGAAATAAGATAAAGTGAGAAATGCGGTACATTTCAGGGTAGTCTTCTGTGAGAGAGGAGTATCTACTAAACCTTGAAAACCTCGAATTAATCTCGAAGTCTTTACAGAACCCTTTATATTACTTGTTTTGTTAATTACATAAATGGAGTAAAACAACCGATGAAAAGCAAATGTTTATTTTATATATAAAAAAACAGTTTTATAGTTTGTAAAAATAATCGCGGATGAAAAATTAAAATTAGTCCTCCAACAAATCCAAATACCTTTTCAAATTCATTGGGATGGGCAGCTTCTGTATCCCAAAAGGTAACTCAAAATTCCTCCACAATGCATCTCTGACGGCACATCTACATAGATGCTTCAATTCCACTGGTCTTAAACCACACCTAGAACTCGGTATCAAATGATCTAACATCATATCTCCATAATTTTCTAGGATCAGCTTCCTCTGGTAGTTGTAGTCTTCTGGTAACTCCAAATGCTTAAACCTTTCTTTATCTACTGTTAGAACAACTGTTGGTATCGCCCTTAAAATGAATGTTAGACAACCCACTATTTCATAAGGATACTTTCTGTTAGATTCTTTAAGTCTTTCTAGTATTGATTCTACAGGGTTTGTAGAGACATTCTCTGAAGAAGTTATTCTAGCTCCAAACCTTAGAAGAATCATTAGCATTTCTGATGATCCCATTTGTATGACAACTCTCACTGGTGATGCTTTACCGCAGCTTTCTAAAGGTACGTCTATGAAACGGTAGCTCTTATCTCCTTCACTATATTCTAAATTGGCATTAGTAGCGTGGTCTAAGAAAAAGACTAGTGCGTGAACGTTTTCTTCTTTGTTGAGGAAATCTGACTTCCAACCAGCTAGGAAGAAAGGTGCTGATGTACCAAAAATCGCTCCTGTAATATTAATAACAATATATGAAGACATTATACTGGTACAAGTGTTAAATGACATTTTCGGCGTTTTGTCTTGTATTAGAAGAAGAGACATCTACAATAAATGCCAACATCTGTCCAGATTGACTAATGTTAGCACTCATGCCATTCTTAGCACTCTCCGCGTCTTCTTGGGAGGAGTAAAGAGAAGTAGAAATTATAACAAAATAATGAGTCTTTTATCCTGTTATATTTTTTACTTGACGGGACATGAAGACATAGGACAGGAAATGGTGCTCTTTGATATATCACACTCACTCCCGTATGTCATTTTACGACAGTCATCTGTGAGAGAGGGGTAACTCGGCCAGTCAAATGCGCCAATCAACTCAGCACATAAGAAATACATACGAGTACAATATCTAATGCTTTCGGGTATGTAACTGCTTACTTTATCCACCTGTTTTTTTTTTTTTTTTTATGTACTAAGGCGGCAGACGAGCATACAGTCCACCTAATGGTAAGTGGATACTGTCGCCCATAAACATCCGCGATACATGCCAACATTAGTCCAAAATGACAAATGTTGGCACGCCCCCGGATGCGCTGCCTATCTTTGGAGATATAGGAATGGATTTGGAGAAAGGGTTGTGAAAATGGGCAGGGATAGGATGGGATGGGAATGGGCTCTGGCACATCTCACTCACTACCGAAACACGTATGTACATTGGGGAAATACGATAAAGTGGGAAATGCAGTACATTTCAAGGTAGTCTTCTGTGAGAGAGGGGTAACGTGGCCAGTCGAGCGCGCCCAGCGGCTGTTGGATTGCAGCGTGCACTCTCCCCCTCCTAAAAATGCCAATAAACCAATAAAAACAAATTTAATACGGCAAACCTCTAAGCTATTTGGCTCTCTCTCTCTCTCTCTTTAGCTGGGCTATTTGGCGATAGTGGATTTTCAAATTTTATTAATTTTATACTTACCTAAAAATATCCTTTCAAATGTCCTTTCACAAGCATACAGCTCGTCCAATAATGCCGCTACCACTCCATTATCTTGTAAACTCCAATCAAATGCTAATTTGATAGCTATGTACAGGAGATTGTGGTATTTCCCCATAAGGCACACATCACCATTGTTGGATTTACAACTGTTATGGTACTTAAGAGCTGACGTCACGAAATTCTTGCAGACAGTATTGTCGGATTCATTTTGACCTAAAATTATTATTTTTAATGTTTGTGTTTTATTCATGAATATTTATTTACCCCATTTAAAAGTATACTATAGGCATGCTGCATTCCCACAGCCGCTTGGCGCACTCGACTGGCCACGTTACCCCTCTCTCACAGAGACTACCTTGTAATGTACTGTATTTCTTAATTTATCGTTTTTCCCCAATGTACGTTCGTGTTTCGGTAGTGAGTGAGATTTGTCAGAGCCCATTCCCATACCATCCTCCCCCTCCCTATTTTTCCATTCCATTCCTTAATCTGCAAAGGTAGGCAGCGCTTCCGGGGGCGTGCCAACGTTTGTCATTCTGGACTGATGTTGGCATGTATCGCGGATGTCTATGGACAACAGTATCCACTTACCATCAGGAGGACTGTACGAGTATGCTCGTCTGCCGCCTAATTTCTATAAAAAAATATACTAAAACAGGTGGCTTTGCATTCTTTTTGATACTCTCTACTGTTATATTATATATCCCAGTCCATTCATTCATATTTATTTAGTATATTATTTAGTATATTTATTTAGTCCATTCATTATGAAGGTCAAATATAATAATTAAATTTGCATCTATGTATGCATGCATCTATTATCTAATACTTGCATCTATTATTTAATATTATAATTAAATACTTTATAGCTTCAAAGGAAATTACTAAATAAATTTTGTTGAAATCTTTACCGATGTGTAAACTCTTATCATTTAAGCCACATTTTATCACATTTATACACAGACAAAGTCACGGATACGACTAGTTTTTCAACATCAAATTCATATACACCTTTAGCACAACCAGCGATAACAGTATTGAAGTATTCAACGAGCTCCCGCCTTTTATATCTTTCATTTAAAGAATCCCGCTTCATGTTACTGAAGACCTCGTCAAAGTATAAATCCATAAACGTATCCATTTTGCACGGTGATTTACGATAAATTTAGAAGTAAAACGGTAAAATTAAAATTCACTGAACTAAAATTATCACTGACATCTTCATTATATACAATATTAGACAATATCAAACCTTTTTAAAAATAAATCTAAATTTACGACCTTTGTGAAGGTGCGTTCAACGTGGAAGTTGAAGTAGTAATGATAGGAAATCACTTATGGCGTCACGCTACGTTTGCTCAGAAAGCCTGCATGTGCCGTAAGCTCCTTATGGTCGTGTGGGAAGCCATAGTAGTTCCATTCTCTATATTGCAATAGTTTTAACCATGAACTTCCTTAAACAAAGTAAAGATGTGCCCATAGTACGTTAAGGGTTTAAAACAGAAATAGATCAGACACGAAGGGTTGTATGTGGTGTCGCTCAGGCGAGGTTTTTCAGATCTATAAAAAAATGCTATGCTGTAAGAAATAAAATGTCTTTAACGTCCCACTACAGGGCACGGATCTTCCTTAATAATCACTAGGACGTATCCTAAATCGTACCCAATTATAATGTTTCATTCACAATTTGGTTTCTATCATCATTGTTTTCATCAAACCGTCTATATCATCTATGTCATTATGGAAATCACGTATGTCAATATAGTATGTTCGGACTCAGTTTTAATTATTCTGGTCAACGGGTATACTTTAAATCAAAATTTGTTTGTATGAATAATATGAGTATTTTGGCTATATTGCCTTTTCGGTTGACTTTCGCGTTGATAGCCGTAGGGTGTATAATGTAAGAGTTTAAAATAGAGTTTATTACATTTCAAAATACAATACACAGCACAATGTAGATGATTTATAGTTTCATTTACATAATCAACTTACAGCCGCTTACAGCTGACCAGTGCTGATTTTCAATTCGGATCTGAGTTTTCACGCCATAAACGCTTCAAGTCTCAATCTCAGCAATTATAACATAATTGAATTGCTTTCAATGAATGAAATGAATAAACGATTTTTTTATTGCATTCCTGTTTTCATTAATTAATTACTATAAATATGACATATACAGAAGCAATAGGCGGCCTTATCGTATAAAAGCGATCTCTTCCAGGCAACCAACGTCAACGGCCAGAAAAATAACAGAGGAAGGGGTAGGTTACACAATAGATACATAAGATACAGGTTACACAATATACGAGGACACATATTTTCTTATTTCAGCTATCTCACACAAGAGGATAACTACGATGAGCAGTTTGAGTTGACCTACCGTGGCCACGTCTCCATGAAGGGCAAAGCCGAACCTATGCAAACTTGGTTCCTCACCAGGAAGAAGTTTTAAACTTAAAAGGCCAGCATTACCACAACGCTATCCTTTATATCTTTTAATTTTACAGGATGGTCAACATCATCACTGACGCTAATTTGTTACCTTCAAGATTAATAGTCATTACTAGGGATAAAAGTAATTTCTTATCCGTGATCTGCTGAAGTTTTCATTTTCCTAGTCAACGTATTCATGACCCATACAATATTGCAGGTAGTTAAATATAAGTAGATTACTCCATGTTCAGTGTTGTCGGTATAAAAGTTTAATTATTGTTTAATTTAAATATATATTTGTTAAGCTTTAGAGTTACAATAATTCTTAAAGCATAAGTGTATCTGTAATGTGTATTTACTTCAGTCCGCGTGAAGTTCGTAACATAATTCTAAGTCCAGTGCGTATATATTGAAAATTGTTTTCTAAATACAGAAGATTCAATATTTAACTTCTCTGAGGCCTAAATAAGTTTTTTTTTATATTAACTAGGTACTTATAGAAAGGATGGCAGACGGGCAATCGATACACATGATGATAAGCGCTATGGACACGTGCAAGGGTGTAGTCAGGATTTTTCTTACGATTTGAGTCTGTTATTTATTCTTCCCGATGCCGGGAGGGGGGGGGGGGGGGAAGCGTCCCGATACGCACTTAACTGTAATTCCAAATATTTATAGATCTACCTAGTCATGTTACCTAAAGCGTCAAGCACACTAACCACACGGGAACTGTTTTAAATGTTGATGTGTGTCAACATTTATATATAGATTGCTATGTGGAGATCGTATCGCTACGACGTATATAGAGACCACTATTAGCCTTATGTGCTTTTCATGTGTTACAATGTCTGTTAGACAGTAACAGTTGTTTTTGTTCCGGTGTGCATTAAAGAGTTTTATGTATCCATGTTACGTTACGACTGACACCCCCATATTTTTATCGATCTATCGCGTTAGGTCGTGTTGTTGCGTGTCTCTTAACAAGTAATAGCGCGACCAGGCGACCGGTCGCGTACCTGGTCGCCGCGATTAGCCGTGTGTTTGACGCCTAACAGTCAGTATTAAATATATTTATTTTCTATTCCGTTGAAGCTTTAAATGTTTATTTCTACATATTTTTAATTTTACTATGATCTCTTATATAGTATTAAAAGTAGGTTTAGCATATTATTATCAGAAATTCGGAACTGTAAAATTTCACATCGTGACTTATCTCCGACAAGGATTTAAATAGTGACCGTAGGTGCTGCCCATATGTATGAAAATAGTGTTGAATGATTTGACGAAATAAATAATGTGGGTAACATTGAATTAAATTGGCACATTTGAAGTACACCAATCGACATGTAGTCAACTGCCCGTGAAACAGCACTTCGAGCGTACTGTACGTCTGTACGATGTCATTACACCGATTTTTATGTTCCTTCATTCAAAGATCTAAATGGATGTGAGAGAGAGCGTTACAGTTAAATAAGGGTTCATAATTAAATTAAAGATTTTTGTTTTAGACGGATTTCTCTGACATGCTCGTGAGTGAGATATGCCAGAGCCCATTAACCCCATTAACCATTTCTTCCAATCTATTCCTTAATCTGAAAAGGTGGGTAGCTCATCCGGGGGCGTGCCAACGTTTGTCATTCTGGACTGATGTTGGCATGTACCGCTGATATCTATGGACGACAGTATCCACTTACCATCAATTGGACTGTCGGTATGCTAGTCTGTCGCCTTACTCTATAAAGAAAATTCTCTGACAATAATCTCATGACTGAATAAGATGGAAATGTTAACAAAGAGATGTTATTGTCATTAAAATACATCGTAATTGTTAATTAGGATTTAATTTGGGTACCAAATAGTCATTTACAATTACTTTTACTATCGTCGATGTTAGTTCCTTTTTTTCGTCTTGTCCATTTAAAACCTTGTCGGCTGATAAGCAGGGACCATTTTGGGCCAGATATAAGTTGGGGCCATCGATATGGGAATAGACTTGATAACACATCATACGTTATTATCAAAGAAACCCCGTTGGCAAGTTCTAGGAGGGTGAAGCAGATGAGGAGGGGTTCATTAAAAAGTAAAATTTAAAATTTAAATACTACATAACAAAAATGTTCTATTGTGGCTTCCCAACCGACACCCGTTGTAACTAGTTAGTGTAACCTGTATTTTAATGTTATGTTGTTTAATAAATATATTAATAAATAAAAATAAATAAATTTTCAAAACACACAAGTATTAAAAAATGGGAGAGCTAGTGAACATAGAACACTATTAGACTCGTAACGTGGCGGCCCTACAGTGCTTGTATATCTAGTATGTATTCTCAAATCGATGGTTGGGACCCACTAATCGGAACTGTAAATAATCCAACGACTCGGTAAACTAACAAATTGACACTTAAAAACGTTCTTTCTCTTTTTTTTTTAAATTCATCGTGAATGTTGGGTATTTGAATGTTGGTTAGATTCATGGGACCTCCTCAACTTCGTGTCTCTGGGCTCTGGCCTAGCGCACCCATGCATAATGTCGGCCCTGACGACAAGCTAACAAACGAAGTTCAAATGTTGGGAGCTTAAATTCCGGGTGTACTTACTCTTTATCAAACTATAGATAATTGTAACGATGTTTATAAATGTTAGAATCAGGTAGTATCTCATTCTTGTGATAGATGTATTTCCAATTTAATAAATGAATCTCAAAAATAATATTGTCGTTATAATTTCATATATACCTCACATATACAAATGATCCTCAACACGAGATTTATAATAATATAATGTTTATTTCAAGTGACTAAGACTCGTGCGCCAAAATTAAAAAATAAATTACAATATTAAGAAGCAAAATACTTACCAATAATTATATATATACATTATACAAATAATACAACAACAATGTATACATTATTAGATTCGACACACATATACATAATCTAGGAATTTTTACCAAGCATAACCCCCTCACCCAATGCTGCAGGATGGTAGAATTATATTTGGCAGACAAGGCTGACAGGATACTGTTGGCGCTGCACCGCGTCCTGTGCAAGCTCTTCTTGCGTCTGATCACTTGAAATCCATTAGTTCTCGCTTCGGTGAACATCCCTGAAGCACTACAGTAGCGAGACAGCTCCAACAGCATCCTGAAAGCGTTATTATATTGGACACGCAGGACGCTGTAAGCCCTCTGAGTATACCGAATCCACAGGCTATCTCCTCTCACGGAAGACTACCGTAAAATGTACTGCATTTCCCACTTTATTCCATTCCCCAATATGCGTACGTATTTAGGTAATAAGTGATATATGCCTGAGCCCATTCTCATGCCATCCAATCCAATCCCTCCCCATTTTCCCAATTCTTTCTCCACATCTATTTCTAAATATCCAAAGGTAGGATATTTAAAATGGTATACCCATGATAACATTACATAAGGGCATAACATCATAAGCGACAGTATCCACTTACCGTCAGGTGTACGGGCAGCTTGTCTGGCACCTGCGTTCTATAAAAAAGTTACTTTTTTATTGGCAACACTGGATTCCATCAACAATTTCATTTATGTCTGTTTATATAGAAACTCCTACAAAAGACATGAACAGCTGTAACCTTGCTATCCCTTTGGAAGGTACAAAATTATAGGCTTTGAGACCGTCAAAATATTTTCGCAATCAAGTTGTTGGGATAACATTAGCGAATGCCTAAAAATAAAATCACCGATGTGGAATGCCGTCAGACGACCTCCATCATCCGGCGGGCCCAAAGCGCAATAAAAAGGTTTTAAATGGCGAACCCGTAAGCACGAAATTAAAAAGTAAAGCGTATTGCTATATAAAAAAGAAATATCATTGTAAAAAATATTTAAAAAAAATTTTTTTTTTGCTCAAAAAAGAGCAAGTTATGCTACTCAACAAAAAAAATGAACGCGGGTGTCGAATTGTGCATCTTCATACACATGAAAATAATGTTGTCTATGGTAAGATGTTTTAAGTAACTGTAACATCAAAATGTCGACAAAACAAGATGATGTGGTTATGGTTTTAAATAAAGTAACAGGGAATCGGTATTTTATCAAGTATTTTAGAGCCTGAAATTGATAATGGCGTATATTTAATGTATCAATTTCATTTAATATTGCGAATTGCCTTTATTTTCCGTGGTACCATACGGTCTATGATAAATTTGCCACGGTCTCCATACTAGGCTAGCCTGTATCATGGTGGGCCGAGTGTACAGTCTGTCCAATACCATTTGTCTCAAAATATATTACATGTTTAAGATAATACAAATATTGAGAGCTAGTTTTATTGGATTGCGGTGTCAAGTAAATCTTACAAAGTTAAAAAAATTCTCCATATTGAATGAATTTCATAAAAAAGAACGTAATTATTATAGTTTAAGTATTGTAAATTATATATACTATTATAAATTTTATAATTATATAAAAGTTTAAATAATATTTACAATTACACACAATACAAATTCTCCAATTAATTTGCAATAATAATTTTCAAATAGATAATTCAGATATTATAACACGTTCAAAATCCGTAACGCCATAGCGGTTCGTCCATAAAAACCGTCTTAGCCGCTATCTGTGTTATGTTAACTCTGGGACTTGTCAATTTGTCTAACTGTACTCCACATGTTTATGCGGCGCCGCCACCATAGCGGCCAGTAACTTGCTCTCATAATCCTTTAGGGTTTGGGTACTACACTATGATAGTTTATTGTGAGTTTCATAGATATAGAGGGATAGATAACGCAAGCTGTCTGTAGCTGTGTGCCCGAAGTTGGCGCTAAGCTCCTCGTTACAAAATACAATCTCCGTATGAATAAATAAATTAATAAATAATTTATTTCCAAACAATGACGTTACATTGAAATACAATGAGTCCTATCATATCCTTGTCTTATTTATTTTCAAATTCTTATTTTTTTAATATTTTATGTTGAATACTTTATATTAAAATGAACATTATTATTATTATTTATTGATTATTTACGATTAATTAACTATTTGTAACTACTAATTGGTTATTTATTATTAATTGTTTATTTGTCATTAATAATTATTTACTTACTACTATTGATTATTTATTATTGGTTTATTATTAGTTGATTCATATTATTAGTTTATTATTAAATATTCGTCTTTTATTTATTATTAAGTAGTAATCTACTCGTGTTTTAATGTTTGGTCACCCAACGTCGGGTATAGGTCTCCTTCGTGTTCTTCCAACAGCGTCCGCCTCTAGTCTGTCTTGTTCAAGTTCTCCCCGCCATTTGTACGATGTCATCACTCTAACGTTTTTTCTGTTGCCCTATTTCCGTTCCGCCTCTATTTCCGTCTCTGAGATTCCAATTTTGCACGCGTTCGCTCCAGGGTCCATCTGTAGTTCTTGCGATATGTCCAGCTTACTTCCACTTTATTTTACCACTAGCGACCCGCCATCGCTTCGCTTCGGTTTATAAGTTTTCATTTTTCAAATTTTTTTTTTTTGGAATTTCAAAATATAATATAGCCTATATTAGACACGGATGATGTCGCTTCCTATTTGTGAAAGAATTTTTGAAATCGATTAAGTAGTTCCAGACATTACCCCCATCATACTCACAAACAAACACACAATTTTACCTTTTTATTATATTAGTATAGATAACATTTTTAAAGTGATGAACAGAGAATATTTATTTGTTTGATGTGCACTCTCTAGTTTTTTATTGAAATTGTTTAAGGACTTTTGTACCCGAAGGTATATAAGTAATTTTCAACCATTTAGATGTTAAATAAGTACTTAAGTGCTGAGGCTAAGCATTATCCTGCCCTGCCAGTGTCGAACGCTAAAGGCCCTAGATATAATTTCCATTAGACATTACAGCCCATAATGTTTATGAACAAGATAACTGTATCTATACTAAATTAAGAAAGTTACATAATTGTAAACGATACAATAATGGTTCGACACTGTTCACATTATGTTACCACATCCGATAACATAATATGTTGGGTTATTCTGTCACTATGTTGACTCTGGAACCACAAGTCAGACAGTCGAATTTATTTAATATCTGTTGTAATAAGAGCGATAATAGCGTAGTGATATTTATTCTCGAGTCTTGCTCCGTGAGCAACTGAGAAAGATTTTTTAACAATTATTAAATTCAAACAGCATTTATGAGTAAGAAAGTTCAAATTTCAATTCAGAGTTATTTCACCAAAAAATAATTTTGGGCTGTATATTATTTATTTCTGTGGATCCTCGGGACCACGTTGATTTAGTAGTTCGAAAATTACGACTGTGTCAACATTCCAAAGAATCTCTTTTGGATATTAATAAAATGGAAATACCGTGGAAAATATTATACTGTTGGATAGGGCTCGTGAAGCTTTACAACTTTTATTTGGAGATTTTTTCCTGAGAACTACGAAAAATGTTGATATTTACCTTTCCGACTGTCTGCTTTTCTAATCGTCACTGAGGCCCACTTGGTGGGTTTTGATCAGAAACCTTGTCGTTAATTACAAAGAGAAGCTGTGACCTGCAGTGAGGTGAAAAGATAGCAGAATCGTGTAAATTTTAATCTAAATAGATTAGAGGGCGGACGAGCAAGCGGTCCCACGTGATGGTAAGTGTTACCGCCGCCCATGGACACCTGCAACACCAGGGGGCATGCGGGCGCGCCGCCGACCTTGCAAAATCTTATTCACAGCTCTCTTGAACAACCCCATATCGTAGCTTAATGGAAACACCTCTTGAGGCAGTTCGTTCCACAGCCTACGGGTTCGCGGTATAAAGTAATTTTTGGAGCGAACAGTGCGCGACACCTCCGTATCGAGGAAATGCGGATGGACCGCACTTCTGTGACGGGAGGTGCGGTTGTAGAAACCCGAGGTGGGAATTATATTAAACAGTTCCTCAGAGCATTCCCCATTGTACAGGCGGTAGAACACACAGAGAGACGCAACGTCTCTCCGAATGCTGAGGGGTTCTAGACCGCCCGTGAGAGTGGGATCGTCGACAATACGAACAGCACGTCGTTGGATGGAGTCAAATGGGTCCAGTTGGTATTTCGGTGCGCCGGCCCAGAGATGAGAGCAATACTCCATATGGGGCCTCACTTGAGCTTTGTAAAGCATAAGGAGTTGCCCAGGGGTGAAGTACCGCTTCGCTCTGTTCAGCACACCGAGCTTTTTGGAGGCCATTTTGGCCTTATTTTCCAGATGACCCCTAAATTCGACTTTGCTGGAGATGTCGACACCAAGGATCCCGATACTCTCCGAGATCTTAAGAGGCATGCTCTGAAAGCGAGGTGCTACGACAAAGGGGGTTTTTTTAGCGGTGAATGCACAGACTTGCGTCTTACTGGGGTTGAAATCCACTAGGTTCAGAGAACCCCAAATCGAGACTAGATCTAAAGAGTCTTCGATTTCAGACACAAGCCTGGCGCGACTCTCTTCCAGTTCGACCCGAGGGATGTTGGCGCGGCCCCTGTACAGGGCGTCTCCAGTACTGTCATCTGCATAGCAACATATGTCACCAACTTGCAACAGGTCGTTGATATGCAGAAGGAACAGAGTTGGGGACAGCACGGAGCCTTGAGGGACGCCAGCGTTAATAGACATGGTGTCGGAGCGGCTACCATCGATAACGACTCTGATGCTCCGTCCAGTCAGGAAACTGGCAACCCATTCGCATAATCCCGCGGGTATCCCGAAAGATGGTAGCTTGGAAAGCAGCGATTTGTGCCATACCCGTCAAAAGCTTTCGCAATGTCTAGGCCTACAGCCAGAGCCTCGCCTCTACTCTCAATGGCGTGAGCCCAGCGGTGTGTTAAATACGCTAAAAGATCACCAGCTGAGCGATTATGGCGAAATCCATATTGACGGTCGCTAATCAGCTGGTGATCCTCTAGGTACCCAAGGAGCTGTGTGTTTATGACATGCTCCATCACCTTAGAGAGGAGGGAGGTGATCGCTATTGGCCTGTAGTTGGCCGGGTCTGTGCGGTCACCCTTTTTAGGTAAAGGGTGAACATGAGCTACCTTCCATGCTGACGGGAAGCTTTTTGTGGAGTATGAGAGCCTAAAGAGTCGCGTAAGCACCGGGGACAACTCGGGAGCGCAAAATTTGAGCACCACTGCAGGAATACCATCAGGCCCACTCGACTTTCGGATATCAAGGGATGCTAGAGCTCGCCGGACTTCACGCTGGGTGAAACAGATTTCCGACATGGAGCTTGTGCACCTCGAGATAGACGGTGGTGACGCATCTCCATCTTCCAGAGTCGAGTTTGAGGCAAAGAGATGGCCCAGGAGATCGGCTTTCTCCTTCGCCCCGTGGGCCAGTGACCAATCGAGTTTCCGCAGTGGTGGGAGTGACGACTGACAGAAGTTACCTTCAGCAGCCTTGGCGAGCGACCAGAAGGCTCGGCTTCCAGAAGGACAGCTAACTAGTCGATCGCCAATTCTGCGGATGTGCTCATTCCTTGCTCTGACAATGATCTTCTTACTGCACCTCGAGGCAGCGTTAAATTTCTTTCTCAAGTCGGTGGTATTCGGATCTTCGGACACCTGCGCTTTGGCCCAGGCCCTGTATGCAGCCCGTTTATTACGACGGGTCTCTCTGCAGGACTGATTAAACCAAGGTTGGCTCCGTCCACCGACGGGTATCACGGAACAGGGAATATAACATTCCATGCCCTGCAACACCACGTCGGCAACGGAGTCTGCACAGGTATCCAGATCTCCCGATGAGAAACAGAGCTGCCCCCAGGGATAAGAGGCGTAAAATTCGCGCAACCCATCCCAATCTGCAGACTTGTAGTGCCAGACGTTGCGCGTTCCCTGTGAATGGGTCGGCACGGATTGCTTGGCTGGCACAGCAGTTCGAACGATACAATGGTCGGATGATCCTAACGGAGCATCAACAACAACATTGTAGTCATCCGGCCGCGTAGTCAGCAGGAGGTCCAGTAAGGAGGGAGTGTGGCTCTCGATATCAGGTATCCTCGTGGGTGAGGACACCAATTGCGAGAAACCATAGGCCAGGGCAAAGTTGTAGGCTGCTCTCCCTGCGCGGTCGGTAGTTCGGGATCCCAACCACTCTTCGTGATGCGCGTTAAAATCACCGAGGACCACCACTTCCGCGCAAGGGAACAGCTCGAGCACGCTATCAGTCGTCTCTTGTAGGCGCTCAAAAAAGTGAGTCGTCTCCGTATCACCGCTGTGGGACCTGTAGAGGCAAGCGTAGACTTTAGTGGAACCACCGTAGTCAATACGCGCCCAGAGAATCGACAGGTCCCCGTCTTCAAAATGGCTGAGGCGGCGACAACAAATATCCTCCCGGACGTACATGCATACCCCAGCACGTCGCACAAAACAGTGCTCCAGTTTGTAGCCGGGGTAATGAAGATACGATGTATCGGCCGGGCAGGATATCTGTGTCTCCGTCAATAAAAGTAAGGCCGGCTTTGCCGTCTCAAGGTGGTAGTGGACGGCGTCGATGTTACTATGCATCCCTCTGATGTTGTAAAAGTCCACTTGAAGTGTGGAACTTAGAAGGTGGGCCGCTGAGTGATCATTGTACCTTTTATTTTTCTCGGCCATTGTGTAAATAGTGTGAATAGGAAGAGATGAAAAGGGGGACGGAGAGAGAGGTGGTTGCATGTGGATCAAATGACAAAGCACGGAGCAGAAAAAAAACCAGGTCACAAAGGTTGTGTGATTTGCTGGCGCGGGGTACGGAAGGGCCCCGGTCCCCCCCTGGGGGCAGCAGTCGGGTTCCACTCCGGTCTCCTCCGGCACAACTGCTACCCCAAGGGATTTTTCGCGTGCGGCGGGGCAGCCTCCTGGGGTGAAGATTAAAGGAGAGATCCCCGGGTTGGGGCCCCCAACAACCCGCGGGCGGCCAGCGGACAACCGTTTCACCGGGTCTCCCTGACCCCCGCACTACCATGTCACGCCCATGCGCGTCTGTAATTTCCCACTACCGCTGGTCCTCCTTTCCACACGCAACAATCTCTCTCTCGGGACGGCGTCTTCCGCTCACCGCCGGAACACGATGCGGGCCTCGCGGTTAATACGGCACCATTATGGCGGCGGACTCCGACGGAAGGGTGGTAGCATTGCCGACGGAGTAACCCTCCCACCGCTAAAAAAGGGAACGCCATTTAACGCCAACTAAAATGATTTGATATGGTAGCAGAATTACCAACAAGATATTATCTAGTTGAAAAGCAATAACATTGCGAGCGAGACGGGTGTATTGGCCACTTATAGGCGTACGTGACACTCGTACCATTTATGCAATATGTTTTACACACTATAAGCTATATCATAGAAATATTTTAACAACAGTTAAACGTTTACACTATGGAAAGGGTTTCAGAACGGTAATTAATAACAATAAAATAGAATATAATCAAATAAAAATACCTTTATTCATCACTACAAATGTTTACAAATAGATATATAAATCTAACTTAAACTAGTATGATTATTGATTATATGTATCATTTATTTAAAATTCATGACACAAGTATTTTGCATATACTGACAATTATTTGACAATGTATTTGACAAGGTGGACTTAATACCTGACATCATTCTGTACCAGTCAAACCACAAGATCAAACAGAAAACTGAACGCGGGTGCAGTCTTTGTTCAAATACATAATAATGTATGTCTGTACTCGTTTGCTAGTAGCACATATCACGTGGTCTTATGTGGATATTTTCTCTTATGACCGTACTGCTATCTCCTTCTTTTTTTACGCAAGTGGGATTATTAATCGAGGTACAGGGAATCCCTTGGTACTTATATCATTATTGCAAGTACTTATATCAGTCTCTCTTCTTTACTGTAAGAACGAAAATATTTTCAATACTAAAAGAATATTAAAAGAAACGTTACCGAATCCTTCAACGGTCAAAGGTAGTTTTCCCGAAGACTGGTTTAGCCAGTTCCTTTTGAGGCTGTTTTTTTTCCTTTTACATATTTACTGACAAGTATAAACTTAGGTTGAGGCGCGTAGCCAATACCCTTTACCACGATCATTTTTGGGAATTCCATTGCTGATTGGTTACGACCGGGTTAAGACATTATAGTAACTTGAACATAAATGTACGTTGTGTTATTTTAAATATTAGTTTTTATGTCGCTGTTTAGTGCTACTCTGTGCAAGCAGCCGCTCGAGAGATGATATCATTGTTTTTTGATACATGTTTATCTCACACTTGGTATGTGTTCAAAACCAATCCTTATGATAACCATACTTTTGGGTCAAATAAAGCAATATAAGTTTTATAATTATTTCTTTAAAGACTAGTGTTATAAAGTAATTCGTCACTGGTTACATTTTGGTCTTCAACATCTGTCTATTACAACTAAGTTATTGATATTTATTCAAGTGGGGAGTGTTTTTACCACTTTTTATTTCGATAATTATTTTTAATAAACGTTTTAAAATAAATTAGATTACAAACAGATGTTATCTAATTTTAACATTAATATATATAATATAATAATTTATGATACTTAATCGACTGACTGGATAAGAAAAACAGAAAACATTGTGTGGTAGAAACGTGTCATTTATCTAGTAGTGAAGGTAAATAAATAGTGATTATTGAATTTTTAAATAGATCGACTGATAATATTCCAAATGATTAACAGTTTTTTAATAATCACACGAAATCACTGTAACTTGAATACTTTAGCAAAACCTGTATTCTTAAACATTGCAAGTTTTTTTTATAGTTAGAAGGCGGCTGACCAGGAGACAGTCCATCTAGGTGTAAATGGATACTGTCACCCATTACAATACATTCTAACAATAGATCAGAATGACATACGTTAGCATATTCTCGGTTGCACGGTTATTAAGAGCTGACTCAGAAAAGGGTTGAAAGTGCTCAGACGGATGGTTAATAGGAATAACGGAAGTATTATTATTTTATTATTTTATTATGCTTCCCAGTCCTTCCTGGTAGGATGGGGTGGGATGAATAGTAAAGAATACAATGGAATAAGAAGATATACTCTATTTGAAGAGGTAGGAGAGAATGAGATGGAATAAGCAGTAGGGTATGACGTAATAGGATGCGAGATATATTATATTATACTCATTACTCCTCATACGGAGTGATGAGATGATGAGTGATGAGAAATGATCTTTGGGATAACACACCCGTAACACACCGTCTCCTGTAAACTGTGACAGTAGTAGGTTTTTGATGGGTTGAAAACAAATTACTGTTACCGGTAGCTCGATTCTAAATTACCGTCACCAGTCGTATGTAACAGAAGAGTTCTATCACCAGACAATTTCGTCAGTGACATCATAAAGAACAGAATAGATTCAAATTAAAGTTAAAGCAACATCTAAAGATACACTTTCTTATCGGAATTCTGTTTTTCTCTTTACGTATGTGTGTATCCACTTTTAATCTACACCATTAAACTAAAAACAAGTCTGTACTCGATCACACCTTGATCACCCATTCTTGGAATACATTTCTCTCATCCAGTTTCTCTATAAGTTATTTGAAGCCTCGAAGCTGATGAAAATCACATAAATTATGGCTCAAAAAACTTAGGAGCGTCGTATTGAGTCGAAAGCGGTTGTTGAAGTTGTCTTTTTGTCTCCATATATTAGACATCAACGAGACAATTTTTCCAAGTGCGTCGAGGAAAAATAAAACTTTTCTCCGTACTTTGGCAGTAAAAAGTAGTTGTTATTGCTTTATGTAATACTTTTTAGTGTAAATTATTTTAAGTCAACTGATTTAGCAATTTTTAACAATAAAATAACAATAAGAGTTCAGAAGTCGTTTAGTTCAATCTTTTAGCATCAATATATTATTCATGTACTTTATTTTTGGGAGGGGAAGAGTGCATGCTGCATTCCCACAGCCGCTGGGCGCACTTGACTAGCCACATTGCCCATCTCTCACAGAAGACTATCTTGAAATGTACTACATTTCCTACTTTATCGTATTTCCCCAGTGTACGTACGTGTTTCGGTAGTGAGTGAGATATGCCAGAGCCCCTTCCCATCCCATCCTCTCCCTCCCCATTTTTCCAATCCATTCTTTAATCTGCAAAGGTAGGCAGCGCATTCGGGGGTGTGCCAACGTTTGTCATTCTGGACTGATGTTGTATGTATCGCGGATGTCTATGGACGACAGTATCCACTTATCATCAGATGGACAGTGTGCTCGTCGACCGCCTTTTTTCTAGAAAAAAAAAAATTGAAAAAATTTTTTTTTTGAATTGAATAAAATTGAATCACCTTCGGGAAAATATGGTATATTCAGCCATAAAAGTGTGGATGCAGCCACACATTTAGTATGAGAGGTTTTTTGAAGATGACAACAACAATTTTTATAAAAACAAAAAACCTATAAAAAGGCCATAGAAAAGATGGCGGCAAGGAGTCGTCAACGATAACAATGACTAATTTATTCTTTTTCAAAACAAATATTAATTCGAAATGTAAATGTTTATTTCTATTAATATTTTCTACATTTGCTTCCATTATGCTTAAAAGGAAATATTGTATTTTGCCATCGTGTGGTTCCACAGTAACCATAATATTATTGCAGAAAAAATTTCAAACAATTTCGAGCCATTGAAAATAAACGATGAAAATAAAATGAGATACCGCAAAAAAGTCGTGCGCATGTGAAGGCGACCGAGGTGGCACTGTATTTCCTCTCACTATAAAACGAAACAACTACCAATTTATTGAAAAAGAAAACTTATATTTCGGTTTAAGTATTAAAGTTGAAATTTGATTGACGTGATGTAATCAACTCGACAATGTGAATGGAGAAGGCTCCTCAACTACCAGTCATTTTAGAAACCGCTTCAGTCCGCGTCAGACACTTGTCGCTGTCACACGCGTGCGCGCTTTCACGTCATTGGTCAGTTTAAATCGAACACTCGACCGGCACCGACCAATCGCGTCCGATCGACCGTTTGATTTCTTTTCGCGAACGCTTTTTGCATAAGTGTGTCCCGTTAGTGTCCTGTGTTTGCTGTTTTGTGACATTGAAAACTGTTTGCATTTGACAGCTGTTTTGTGTTTCATTATTTTCTTTAAACATTGGATATTCTCACGTGTTCTGGTGAGTTTTGTAACTTTAATTAGTTAACTTAATCTATCTTTTTTTTTGTTGTACGGTATCTTGACCGGGTTTTCGCACGGTTATTACTGATATGCTAGGCGCTAATGCAGACATTTCACATAATTCACGGTGATTTTATCTCCGTTTTTGAAATAACCAACAATTTTATTATGAAGTCGTCAAATTATTTTTGAAGGTACATAACTTGTATTTCGTTACCTACTTGTTGTATTGAGCTTCATTTTGATCTACTGACCGTTTAATAGACGTAACATCGATTTCCGTGTTGGAACTGCTTTATGCAATAAGAAATAAAGGAAATTGAGTAGAGTAGCATTTTTTTCTACTTTTCTAATAACATTTATATCCTTAAAAATTCAGAAGCGATTCATTTTGAATCATGAAAAGGGTCATACGTTGTACTCTATTGGAGTCATAAATACGTAAAATACCATAAAAAGTTCGTACTTGGTCGAAGATTCACCATTTATTTACCAACTAATGGGTGAATAATGCCCCCACCCCCCCTCCCCAACTACTAATAGTAACGATGGCGTGAGAAGGCATCATTGAAGAGGAATTATCCCAGAAGTTATAAAAGAACAACGCAATATGATTCACGAGGACATATAATGATAATTATAGACGATCACACAAACATGTAAATTGTCTTATCCCTGTGGCCATCTTTTGTAAAGAACATCATACTCTGAAGGTCGTAACAAGTACGTACAGTCGGCATATTTTAAAACTTCTTATTATAACAATAGGTTTGTTTACAATTCAATTTCGATGTCAAACACTACGCACTTTTTGTATGGAAGTGAGTAAGTACTTGGTGCATAGGACAAGGATAAAGCATGATGCATATGAGATATATGACTAACTTATGACTAGTTATGACGATAGAGTACTTGATTGTAATTACTTTAAATTAATGTTTCTTGACTTATTTGACAATTAGAGGAAGAAAATATACCTATATTAAAAGTATGTTTGTAGGAAAATGTATCGTGACGTCGCACGCTGCTCGGTCAACATCCAACTCAGAGGGTTTACAACTTTGTGATTTTTTTAAGATGTTTTTGACGAGATTTTTCGTACGTTTTCAATTTTTTAAAGATAAAAGTGACAAATAATAAAATGGCTAAAATTCTCCATACGCGATTGTGACGCGACCACGTTTTTATATAAATACTATTCAGTATATCTATATATATAAAAATCTCGTGTCTGTGGTCGCACTCCTCCGAAACGGCTCGACCGATTTTTATGAAATTTTTTATGTATATTTGGTAGGTATGAGAATAGGTCGTAAAGTATATTTCATACCGCTAGGTGATTAGGGTGTCCCTATCCAGAACATTTTTATTCACTAGAAATGATTTATATGGCAGAACAACGTTTGCCAGGTCAGCTAGTAATTTTATATAATACTATTTTATTTCACTATTTTCTATGAACTCCTCTGTATTGTCTTCCTTAGTCATCTATTCATTGAAGCATTCGCTGACCGTTCGCACACAACAAACATGTTTTTGCGCTTGTAAAGGAGTTATTACACTGATTTCAAAGTTCATATTCCTTGCTCTAATCTAATGAATATGTTTTTACTACAACGTTATATTTGCGGTTGGTGATACCTAACCGTTTATAGAATAAGTTGAAAATGAGTTGTAAATGAGTTTGTATTTGTGCGAACGCTCGGTTAGACTTTTTGCTCCGCTCACAACATTCGGCCCACGTGACCTACACATATAATCGCGTAAAGTTAGGAAATCTACCCCGCGACATTCCCGCTTTGCAGTAGCATGGGCCGCGTAGATTTGACAGAAGGTTTAGCGACGTAATAAAGTTTGAGTACATCTGCTTCTGCTGGTGTTACAATACAGGTGTAGATGCATCTGCTATGCTAGCTGCTATAAAATACCTGAACTGTGTATATCATTAAAATTTTAATGGCAGCTCTGACCATTGAGTCTTATTTCATTTGGTAAATGTTTTTTGATTTCTTTCTTTTATTAATCCCGCTATAGTTTAGAAACTACTACAGCGATTTTGATAAGAATAACACGATAGCCCTTCAGAATAAATTCCCTGCATTAAAGTCAACAACAGGGTCAGTAGTACCAGAGAATACAGCGAAGAAATAAACAGACACACTTTCTATTTTATATCTGTAAATAATAATTATTATTATGAAGTTTGGACAACAATTAACTATATATTATTAAAATTATATCTGAAATGTGTATAGGCCGATCCTTTCCCGAACCCTGGAACAATGAATTCTGCACATCATTTTGAGTTCAATAATATTATATACCTATTATATTTTTTACTTAATATTTTGTTTTTTTTTTTGTATTTCTTTATTTTGTACTTTGTTTAACAATATGTAGCATTATTTTTTTAGAGAAATGTCGTAAAAACTCAAAAAAAAAAAGATTTCATGTCAATGAACTGATAATCATGAAGGCATCAATAGTTTCAGCCTAACGGCCAGTTGATGATTTTTATGAAATTGACGTAAGTTCTTCTTGTGCTCTAAGTATTTTTACGTATTTCTACGTACCATTATTTTACGTAGTAAACGAAAACAACAATTAAAAAAAACAGTTGTCATTTAAAAATAGAATATGAGGCATTAGGCATCACGTGGCAAAGGTCAAGTCAAATAAATTAAAATCCGTTTATTTGTAAATGTATTAGTTCTGCCGTAAGGCGTACAAATATATCACATAAGTATGATGTTACAATATTGAGAGTACAAACATTTATAATACAACTTCATAATTTGATGCCAATCTAATTAAATACAATGTAAATAAATTACTAATATAATCAATTAAATAATTTATCTATGAATTTAGTCAGCGTGGAGTTTGGTTATTCCGGCTCAAACTTTCCAGAATAGAGAAAAATAATAATTTGGTAAAACAAAGTAGAATTATATTAAGAGGTATAAAGGTACGGGACACAGATGTTGATTTAAACAAATAACACCACATTCGATGGTTCACACTTCCCTGGATCGTGGGTCCAGAGACACACACAAAGACGAACAGAACACGTGCAACACATAGACCCGAACACCTGTCACCAAACAAATAATTTTCCGAATGGAAATCGGGATTGAAAACCTACTTTAAAATAACAAATGTAAATAAACATGCAGATAAAGTAGGTAGCATTTAGCGAGTGCGTGCTTAATATCACACAGTTGCCGTTTGTTTTCATAGCACACAAAATAGTAGCAGATGAAATTATATACTTTGGCGGATCTCATACGGTTGATAATCGCTTGAAAACATGTGTTATCGAGCGTAACAAAACAATACACATTCCAATTTCAAGTGCAAGCGAATTAAATTGAAAATCGATTAGCGATTTGTGCACACTATAGGAACCGTAATCGTAATCAGCCCTTTTTTTGTCCACTACTGGACACGAGCCTCCTCAAGCGCATTGTCTTTTGCATGAGGAATGTATGACCTTAAAACGGCACGTTGGCCAAGCCGATAGGGTTGGCTTTTAGAGGTGGTGCTGTCGCTCAGGGCTTGTAGTAACTGCTTTGTTATTCCTGACGCCTTTTATTGCATCTACGGGATGAGAAAGAGTGGGGACTATTCTAAAATTGGCCGACACTACACCGTCAATACCACACTGATTGAATATTGATATTAATGATAGCAATAGTGTATACTAATAATACTATTTGTATTAGGAAATATCATACAATAAACAAAGTTTATATAAGGCTGACTGTTACTTATTTTATAAACAATTGAGTACGTAAGTATTCATTATAAATGCCGTAGGCAATAAAATAAATTAAAAACACTGCTACTTACTTCCTAATTTTTTTTAATGAGATTTGTGTTACGTATTTAGTCTTTTACTTTAAAAAAATGCAGCAAAATCTCTCTCGAAATGATTTTAATCAATTTTTTGTCTTATTTTTTCATCAGCTTGTTTCTTTGTTTTATGAGAAGTTCAAACAGAAGGAATATTTGATTATTATAGAAACATTTGTGTACCAAGTAGCAAACAAGGACTATACTTGTAATAGTAGCAGACGTTGCAGTCCAGGACTACCTTATACTAGTCTGATTGTAACATAACCGAATTTGACGGTTTTAGGTCAACGAACTCAACGACAACATGCCTTTAAGATTAAGGGATTTTAAAATTATGAAGTATTCTTACCTCACTGTATTAAGAAAATTATTATTACGAGTGTGTTGTTATATATTATTCCAAAGAAGTTGTTATATATGTGGAATAATGGAAGTAAGAATTTAGAATAGGCATCTAAGAATTGCTGTAAAGTTCCTTCTCAATTTCTATTCATTACTTTGTGAATTATTTGTCAAACTAATATCTTAAATACCTAAAAATAGAGGATGATTTTGTTTTTTTATTTATTCAAATAAACAAAGAAAGCTAGTTCAAATAATGATTGAAGAACAAAGTTTTTTAAGATAATTTTTTTAAGAGATAAGAACAAAGATAATTTTTAATCTACATGCTGCAAATGGCGGATATTTTCTTTTATTTTTAGCAATATTTTTATTCTTATACTAGCTGTACCCGGCCACGCGTTGCTGTAGCTGCCCAACAGATAGCGCTTACACTTTTTTTACCTGTTTTTGGGTAAAACGCATGTTTTTACCTTGTGATAGGTATATAAAAACACGCGCGTATTCGAATGCGACATTGTGTCAAAATTTCAAAGCAATCGGTGAAGTACTTTCGGAGGTTTAAGATTTTGAACAAACGAACGTTTACATTTTTATTTATATAGATATGGATGGGCATTAGCATAATTTTATTGATAATTTTTATGTTTAAGTATTATTATTATTGTTACATATACTAATAAATATTTAAAATGAATGTATTATTCGTAGAAATATTGTTATTAAAAACTCCAATGTTTAAAATGAATTGATATTTTGATATGATGTCTCCCCGTATTTATGTTTCCAATAATGTATTTTAATTGTATGCCCGAAAATTTCGGAAGGTTTTGATGACAAAGTTTATTTGTAATAAGTGTTAAAATAGCACTACCTATTCCCATCAAACTAATAAGTTTTGCGATAAATTAAAGCGATTAGTTGCGTGTCTGTAGAGAGCTTAACTCTCACACTTGATTTACAACGTTTTATCTCGTATCTCGTTGGAAAGTGGTATAACTACATTTTGTATAATCGTATAAACAAATATTTTTTTTATATATTTTATCGCCTCGCATCACGGATTCAAGTTCTACTTCTAGTTTTGATATTTTTCATTTTGAGACAGGAGAGACGCAATTTGATAAAAATCTGTGTTTCGTGATTTCTGTCTGTAATAGGATGAGTAAGAAACTTTAGTGATATTTTGCATGACGTGACACATTCTGTAAAAATGAGATTATCATTTGCAGACGCATTTGTAATTGAGGGGGAGAGTGCACGCTGCAATCCAACAGCCGCTGGGCGCGCTCGACTGGCCACGATACCCCTCTCTCACAGAAGACTACCTTGAAATGTACTGCATTTCCCATTTTATCGTATTTCCCCAATGTACGTACGTGAGATGTGCCAGAGCCCGTTCCAATCCCATCCTATCCCTCCCCATTTTCTCAACCCTTTCTCCAAATCCATTCCTATATCTCCAAAGGTAGGCAGCGCATCCGGGGGCATGCCAACGTTTCTCATTTTGGCATGTATCGCGGATGTCTATGGGCGACAGTATCCACTTACCATCAGGTGGACTGTATGCTCATCTGCCACCTTCGTACATAAAAAAAGAAAAAAAAGACGTATCCTATCCATCCATAACAAAATATCCATGTATAACACTTCAAAAGACTAACGTCATACTCATACAATACTACCGTAATATATTCGTATTATACTTGTGTTTCGTTAATGCATGTGATATACCAAGACCCGTTTCCGTCACATCCTATCCTATATCTCCCCAACCCTTTCTCCAAATCCATTCCTATATTTCCGAAGGTATCACGTCCACGTATCAGAGGGCGGACTTGTCAACTTTTGTCATTCTGGACTGATGTTGGCATGTATCGCGGATGTCCATGGTCGACTGTATCTAAATACTTACCACCAAGCGGACTGTTCAATAGAATGACACCTTTTTTCTATAAAAAAGGAAACGCCTCAAAAGCTAGTTTGAGGAAACACCTCAAAAAAACAGCGACCTATACAAAAAATATTTAAGACGACTGATTATATGATTATAAACTTTTAGTTAATGATTTGAAAAAAGAATTTCATTCCAATATCTATTCATTCCATTTCAAACAAAGTCACATAACAAATTATATGACGTTATCTGAGCAAAACGGACCTTATTTTCGGTAAGGACTCATTATCATTGGCTAATACTTTCTAACTTAAAATTTTGTTCCTTTGTATTTGATTTTTAAGAAAGCAATATAAAATTACATTTAGTGCCTTATTTGAAAAAAAAATTGAATACTGTTTATTCCATTTCTAATTTCCAATACATTGACATAACGTTAATATTAAAAACTAAAATGGCCGCTAACATAATTCTAAATTCCTCTACCAAATTCAACGTTCACGGATACAGGCGAGTTTGCACAGACAATAACAGCTGAGTTCATCAACATATTTAGTCATAGGCAAATAGAGGACAAGTCTGTCTAATAGGTATTATATATTTACTCTAGAGGTCAATGCTACCGTCAGAATAGGTCTTAAGTTTAATGTGATTAGCTCTATATTTACTTGTAAACACGTTTCGTATGTCAAGCTATTCGCACGTTTCTACTTAATAGTAATAAAGACTAGAATTGAGTATGTTTGTGTAAATTATACTGTTATCGGCTGTACATCATCTGCAAAGGCGATTTTCTGGGTCATAAATATAATCTAGACTAAAGCACCACTCATGAGTTTCAACTTTATCGTTTTGACGACTTTAAAGAATTGTCACGGAAATGACTACAAAGATTCATTACTTTTACAATCCAGTAATGTACAGAATAATTGAAATTGAAAATCCAGTAATGTACAGACTGATTGAAATTTACAATCCAGTATTGTACTGGATTATTTGAAATTTATTTTTAATACGCTTTTTAATCTCTATATATATAAAATTCTCGTGTCACAATGTTCGTTCCCGTACTCCTCCGAAACGGCTTGACCGATTCTCATGAAATTTTGTGAGCATATTGAGTAGGTCTGAGAATCGGCCAACATCTATTTTTCATACCCCTTAGTGATAAGGGTTGTCCACCCTTAGCGCCATCTGTTGGGCAGCCACAGCAACGCGTGGCCGGGCACAGCTAGTAAGTATATAAAAACCTTTATCATCAACTTTCACTTTCAGGCGTGTCATGTTATTAGACTGTATCTATTCACTGCTGCATATGCATACACCTATATGTTTATACTTGCACTATACACTATGCACCTGCATAGGGTGTGTACGAAGCCGAACTTTTCCCAAAACCTACAACTATAATTCCGCTCACGATCCTTAGTGCATTGACATACATATCATGTTAATTATTATTATTTTTTGTAAAAATAAGTTTATGAGCTTTGTATTTAGTAAAATTCCGTAAAAAGTCAAAAATAATTAGTCTATTTGCAAAAATAGCTGTGTTTATTTCGTACATCAATGAGCACATACTTTCTGGCTTCCATGTATGTGATGGCGATACACGATAGGTAACATTTCCTTGTAATTCTCATAGTATAAGATTCTACAAACACAATATTAGGTATATAGAATAATAATTACACAGATAATTTTTATGTCCATTTAATTTTTATTTATTTATTTTTATACTTATATTTATAAATAAAATAAATAAAAAAAAAATTACAGAGAATTTTTTTATCACCATTTAATGTTTCATGATTTTAAATCACAGAAGTTTAAATTTTATGAGTATTACAGAACTCCTAGTTTACGACTATTACTTACAAGCACTTATGCTTGTCTTACTTTTAATTAAGTCAAAGTAGAATGCATAGCTGATAGCCTTTCTTGTAAGATACATATTTTTAATGAGTACATCGGTAGGCTTTACAACCATTAATAAAAGTCCAATCTCATTCTCCGGACTCTCGCACCCGTATAAGGCTTCGTTGGGAATCCGAAAAGAATTAAAAGAACGTTAAAGGATTCGCTCCACCGTCCTTTGGAGATGCCGAGTTAAGAGCTAAGAAGGTAGCCACGATGATATGGCAATTTGTAAATTCATGTTAATCAATTGTGTATATAAAGACAATGATAGCATTTTGATTTTTATTATATTTCTTAACATTGTCTATGAATTGAAAATAAGTGCTAAGAGCCATTTCACGTTTTAAGCGAAAAATACAAGTTTTGAGCTCTCCTATAGGTGAAATGAAATAGCTTTACATTTCTGAGTAAATATTTTAAATAGCTCATTTCTTTGTATAGTCACATATGAAGATACATTTCGAAAATTTCTTTATTTATCCTGTAGTACTCAACCATGTTTTAGTAAAAACGCGCCCAGTAAGTACTTCAGAGTCGAGCTTCTTCCACTAAAATTCATTAATTCAACAAGATAAGGTTATTTCCGTAAATTAACACAAATCACGAGAAAAAATAAAATAATATGCGTCAATTTCGAAGTAAAATACTTGGCATTTAACTGTAATTTTTTATCATTTATTAAAGATTTTTTTTAATTATTACTTAGAATAATATCAATTTTGTACCTAATTAAAAAGAAAACATAAGTATTTTTATAAATTAAGATTTATTATATATATTTTTTAATATCACAAAAGTGCTCTAATTGCTCTATTATATTCTGTTATTTTCGCATCGGCCATTAGTATTGTCTATAGAAGCACACGGAGAAAAGTTCGGCTTATTCAAAGTATCAAAACTTTTTTTCCATAGTTACGCTATAGAGACGGGGGCATGAACTATTGCCAGTCGCGTTGCGTTCTAATTACCTAAACTTGCTTTAGTCATTTGTGTGAAATGACTTAAATTAAAATTGGCAACTTAAATTACTTTTTTTATTTCTTAATGGTCAATTATACAGATATTTTGTCACTCTTATCATCCGCCAACACTATATCTTTAATTCATAGATAAATTAATTTGAATTTGAATTTAAAATTTTATTTCGATTATATCGTATCTATTCAGGTATCTGTAGTACGAGAGCTTATGTTCTAACCCGACATGTCAGTAAGTCATACTAAGTAGGGTTATTTTTTTATTCAAATAAGGGTTCTATTTTCTAAATTATCGGCATGCCTAAAAGTTGACCAAAAAAAAACCCATCCCACCACATATTATAAAATTGATTTTATAATCGGTGTATCCAAATTAATTTTTTTGAAGGTTCGTGACTCGAACAAGAATAGAAAAAAAAATCTCATTGTATCAAAAAAGTAGATGTACAAAAACGGTATATTGCCTTTGCAAGGCTTCATATGGACTTGCGGCTGACCGCTTTTGCGGTCAACCGCGCGGCTAACCGCATGTTCACAATTTGTATGATACCGCGGAGCCACTTTCCATGCGGCTACGGCTGTGGCCGTGAGCTGTGGCGGCTGGCCACAGATCACGGTTAGCCGCAAGTGGATACGTAGCCTAAGAAAATGTACTGGTTAAAACAGAAATAATAAAATACGAATATATACTACCAAATAAAGATTGCCTCACTATCAACGCCATCATCTTAGACTTCATCATAAACCAGCCAATGAACCGTCGACATTATTCAAATTAATTTCACAACTAAGGCAATAAATATTCCAAACGAACAAACAGTCTCGCATTCCAACTTTGGAATCCAATTATCGGATTCGCACATCTTCTCCACGGCATATTTATGGATCGATGGCGTCAGTGGCTCAAAGTTATGGCTTTTCGAAACCAGTTTGTGCTGCAAGGACCTCAGGTGAGCACAATATCAAGGACAAAGATTCGTTAATAATGAAAATATTTACTAACTTAGTACTTGTATCAGCCTATAACGTCCCACTCTGCATGGCATAAGCTTCGCCTTAGTTAATCACTGGGCGTCCCTGGCCTTAATCCACCAAGTGAATTGGTGGATCACATACTCCAGATATCTTTTTTTTTTTTAATTTTTGGATCATGCGGGTTTCCTCGCGATGTTTTATCTCACACTTTTAAATTAAATCCGCATTTAAGTGGAAATGCAGCGGTAGGTACGACTCGAGGATTTGAACTCACGATCGCACGAATGTGAGTCGAGTATAGATACACCAAGGCCATCATCGCTCTTAATGTATTTATTTGATCAACAAATCAAACTATTTATTTGATAAATATATTGATACTATATTACATCATTAATTAGGACGTACGTTACAAAAATTTCATTTGAAGGCGTATGGTTGTGTTCCGTTCATAACTTCAGATGCATCTTTTCTTATTTGACTTTCAGGCTTATCCAAGCTTTTTGGTTGGGGGAGAGTGCATGCTACATTCCCACAGCCGTTGGGCGCACTCGACTGGCCCCGTTACCTCTCTCTCACAGAAGACTACCTTGAAATGTACTGCATTTCCCACTTTATCGTAAATCCCCAATATACGTACGTGTTTCGGTAGCAAGTGAGATATGTCAAAGCCCATTCCCATCCCACCCTATTCCTCCCCATTTTTCCAATCCATTCCTTAATCTGCAAAGGTAGGCAGCGCATTCGGGGGCGTGCCAACGTTTATCATTCTGAACTGATGTTGGCATGTATAGCGGATGGCTATGGACGACAGTATCCAATTACCATCAGGTGGACAGTATGCTCGTCAGCCGTCTTTTTTTTTTGCCTTTGAAGTATAATGTTATTGTTTATAAATGTATCGTATATGAAAGCATGCGGTTATTTCTTCTACTAAATTTATTGCTTTTTCTCTTTCTCGTCGTTTCTTTGTTTTTTATCTTTTCACTGTCACAATTTGACGAGGAGTAGGTATAATATTTATCATATCGTAACTACAAAACGTAGTTGAGAGTGTCGGCTTCGGTTCGGCTTTCCGACCTGTCTATTCGATAGACAATATTATATAAAAAGCTAGCCAAAATTACGCCTAAGATTTCACTAATTATCGCAACACACAAAAACCATCGAGAATTAATTATAGGTGTATCAAAGCAGATATTTCCAAACAATTTCTATGAAAAATTAGAGGACATTAGTCGCTTTTAAACGTCGCCGTCAGTCGTCACGCCAAAATATTATAATAACAATGGCATAGTAAAATGAACTATTCACAATTTCCCCCGTTTCGCTCGATTGGGCGTGCGATTGTTGATTTTTTTCGCTTTTTCGGTTATCCACACCCGCAAGGCCATTGTGTGTGTTTCCCAAACGCATTGTGTGCAACTGTTGTGTAATGTAATGGGAATCGATTTAAACAATGTCCTTTCGAAGTTGCGTGGTTTTTTTTTATAGAAAGTAGGCGACAGGCTATCACAGAGTGGTAAAGAGATACTACAGACGTTCGCATGGACATTCGCGATACATGCCAACATCAGTCCAGAATAACAAATGTTAATGGCAACGTATTTTGTCGGGTGCGTCAGGTGCGCTTACTACCAATCTAAAAAGATAAATAGCTACAAAATATTGTTTTGGGATTGTTTGTTTTGTAGGTACTAACCAATTGAATATTAGAACAAATACAAATTTACCTTTGCGGTTAATTGTCAACATATCTAATAGGAGCTTCGGTGGCACCAGCAGCAAATACAACGTTGTAGATTAAATTCACTCATTCAATTAGAGTAAAGAATCTGAACTTCAAAGTTATTATAAGAAGTCGATTACGTAGCAAAAGAAAACCTTACGTAATACATTTTCTGTGGTCATTGAATATAAATGTCTTTAAAACTCAAAAAATACGATTTAACATATCATTGTCGACTAAACACGAATTGAAATAAGAACGTCATATAATTTTCTAATAAAAAAACTAATATAAAGGTCTAACTGATCAATACCCGGCAGCTGACATCATGTATTCTGTTTATGATTGTAAGTTAAATGACATACAATTTTATGTTCATTTTTTAAATATCGAATTTTACACTGTATCGTATTAATAAAATATTGATGAAAATTTTTGCAAAAATCCAAGAAATATGAATGAATTGCACAAAAAATATCGTGTAGAGCTTTCGTGTCAATTACTCATAAATGGAGTATAGTTTGTTGACGAAAACAAGGTCCAAGTAACACCGTATTGGTCAAAATGAAAACAATTTAAATCAGGTCTCGAGGGATCGAAAGTCCTGGTGGTCCCCAAGGCCAATGACCTGAGAGCCAGTCGGTCTCACGGTCACTGCCTACTGTTCCCTCACAATGGTGTTAATATATTATGATACTTTAGCTTGTGCCTTTGCTTCAAATATTACTTTTTGTAATTCTTTGCATAATTGAAGGAGTAACATATTACACATAATTTGTTACCTTTGACCTTAAATTGTTGGCCATATTGGGCCGAACCGCGCTTCACTGTTGATCAATCTTTATACAATATAGGTTTCGCATACAACACACCATCATCGGAACAAGAGGAGCGTTAATAGGATGTCTACAAGATGAAGTGCTATCACCTCTACTGTGGAACCCTGTGGTTGATGACCTCATTAGAGGCCTAACTGATCAAGGATACTACACTACAGTCTACGCAGATTATATCAGCTTATTAATGACGGGCAAACAGCCGAACAAGATCTTGATCAGAGATAGAATGAGAGGAGCATTATTTTTTATAGAAAAAAGGCGGCCGATAAGCATACAGTCCACCTGATAGTAAGTGGATACTGTCATCCATAGACATCCGCGATACATGCCAATATCAGTCCAGAATGAGAAACGTTGGCACTCCCCGGGATACGCTGCCTACCTTTGCAGATTAAGGAATGGATTGGGAGAAAATGTTGGGAAAATGAGGAGGGATAGGATGGAATGGGAATGGGCTCTGGCATATCTGACTCACTACCGAAACACGTAAGTACATTGAAGAAATACGATAAAGTCGGAAATGCAGTACATTTCAAGGTGTTTAAATATCGAATTTTACACTTTGTATCGTATTAGAAATATATTAATGAATTTTTTTGCAAAAATTAAAAAAATATGAATGAATTGCATAAAAAATATTCGTAGCCTTCGTGTCAATTAACTTAATCATAAATTAAGTTTGACAGATTAAATGATTATCTGTGAGAGAGGGGTTACGAGGCCACTCGAGTGCGCCCAGCGGCTGTGGGAATGCAGCGTGCACTCTCCCCTACAAATGAAAATCGTTTAAAAATGGTGCCATTCTTTTGATATTTCAGTCAGTCCGTCAAGAAACGGGAAGTTCGACGTCACAAGGCGACTTAAGTTACTCGACGAAAAAGTTAGAATACCCAGTTAAATGGACTTTATTATGCTAAGCAATGATTAAACGAAAGGTAAACATATTAAAATAAAACTGAATTAAAATAATACAAGAACTTAAATCATATAATATGCTATCTTCGTCTTTTTATATGCTTAATTCTCAACGCGCCACTTAATTGGTTAATTGGTTTTTAATTTAGGGCTGAGTCCTGCAATGGGATATGAAATGCTGACGTGTTATCATCAAGGTAAAACAGATTAAATAGAAAACGAAACTATTTCCTAACACACTACCAGTTTAAAAGTTCTCTTTGTAATAATAATTTTGATCTTTACCTACGGACAACTAATTTACTATACTAAGTCATCTATATGTGTTTCAAGTCTGAAATAACCTTTTGTTAGTTTGATAAACTACTCGGATAGGTCAAAAGTTCAAAGAATGAAATTAATCTCCACCTGTGCGAAATACTCGGTCATTATACAGTTAAAAACATAAATACCTAGAAACCCATAATGTACGCCCAAAACGATAATGAATTTCTTCCATTCCAATTTAAACCTTTCTCTAACGAAATTAGGTTTAATATTTTGGTACTATTAGATTTGTATGCTGTCTGTTCTTTATAAATTACTGATTCACAAATGGATTACTAAATGTAACTATTTTAACAATGCCATTACCCATTACCTTGCATTTTTTTTTATCCATAAGATTGATTCAACTTTTGCTGAATTTACGAGGAATTTTGTATGCACTAAATATTTTCCATACATGCCATCAGCTTATGTCTCTACACTGCTGGATATAGGCATCTCCCAAGGCTCGCCACTACATACGAATTTCCTCTGTTCTATTCCAGCCACTGCCGGTGTACTTCTTCAAGTAGTCGGTCCATCTGGCCGGAGCGGTTCGCACACTGTGCTGCCCAGTACTTGGTCTCCATTCAAAAACTCGTCTACCACATTAGGTAACGGTTCTGCGACTGATATATTTTTACTTCATCGTTTGCAATTTCTTTTGGGTTACCAAAAGTTATAAAATGTTTTGCTCAGACATCGGATTCAAAAATTACAAAATATTTAGCTCAGACATCGGATTCAAAATTCTATATCCATCTACACATTAGATACTCTAATGCAAATTTTCGTTCAAAAGTGCTAATAACCTAACGTCAATGAAGTAGACATATACCAAAGTTCAATGACGCGTGATGTTCGGACGTGATTGGCGGATCGTCTGCATTGCTGTGTGTTCCGCAAAAACTCCTAGACAGTTATAATCGTGATACACATTAGACGAGTGACATTTTAAATCAAATTTAGACCAGATGTTGTTAGCTGCTATTCTTGAACTACTCTTAAACTAGTTTGATCCTGAAATATGGTTGAATTGGAAATGTTATGCAAAGAAGCAAACAATAATTTGACAATTAGACCAGAAAAAAAGCAACACACAAGTATTAGTGCGTCCGAAATGTAAACTTGGCTGGCCTGATTTATGAGCTTAAAGTCCCTCAACGAGCTTCCATAGCTAAGTTCGGAGTTTCTTTACGGGATAAAATTCAAAACGTAGTAATTCCACAAGTATTCGAAGTAATTCGTATGTTAAAGAAGCATGTCTCTTTGTAAAGGATTACTCTGAATACATTAAAAAGCAAAAGGAGGTTCTCGGTAGCAGAACACGCCAACAAAATAATTTGTACCCGAATGTAGACTAACGATTTGTTAAAGAAATTATTTTTATATTTTTATTTTTATCTCTATTTATAATAAACCACCAAATGCTTTAAAATACTCACCGAGAAATATTTTTAAGGCAAAAGTGACATGCTGACTTTTAAATAACTGTTTTATTAAATATAATTTAAATAACTTTTAAATACAATGTAAATGAATATATATATATAGAAAAGTGATATAGAACTTGTTATTAATATTGAAACGTTATGTATAATAAAAGTAATAACATAAATTAAATGTATGGATCATTGTAATGTATAGTTATTACAAACTTGACTTTTGCACGCCTATTAAGGCAAAACTTTACGGGACGAATGTATGCATTGTAACAACATATTTTGATTACCTATATTTTGTCAAAATAATCGACTTGATTTAATTTTTTTTAAATAAAGTAACCGACAAACAAACTGGAGTGGATATGGTCGGGCTATATCTGTCATATGGACCTCCGATATGGTCGAGTTTTTGAATGAAGACCACGTATTATTAGTACAGCGCGGGACGCCAATTGAACAACGACTTGAAGAAGTTCATCGGCAGTGAATGGATGAAGGGACGAGAAGAGCGGAAGGTTGTTGGTGCCGAGCTTTGGGAGAGGCCTATGTCCAGCACTGAAAAAATATCCGTGACTATCCGTGTGCCCTATGGGATTCGGCAACATCTCCTGGTTCCTGAACCATCCGACTTTTCTCACATACACACTTTCGTCTCTTATTTTACACCCTTAGGGGAAGAATTTTCAAAAATCCTTTCTTAGTGCTCACCTACGTTATATAAGGAACTCCTGTGCAAAATTTCATGCTTCTAGACCCACCGGTTTAGGCTATGCGTTGTCTGTCAGTCAGTGTTAGATTTTTATTAAGTAGAAGATGGTATTAAAAACAAAAAATAGCGAGTTATATAACATTAACGTTCATTGTTCGTTATTCTTAAAAGAATAAGGCACTTACAGATTTATCATACAATGCCACCTAACCACAGTAAGTTGTTATTTAACTGCAAACGAATTTGTATTTGTGCGAATGCTCGAATAAACAACCTCGAATAACCAACAAATATAATGTATATACACAAGCTATGTGAAATTTAAATGTGTCATTAAAATGATAATTTATCAGCACTTAAACGCATTCTCCTTCGCCACACCGTGCTCAGTAAAAATAGTTTTTTTGCAAGTAACTGCTCATTGACAGGTTCTTAAAGTAGTATTTAAACCTTAGTTTTTATCTTCTACCATTTAACAAGACCGTTGTCATATTCTGTGATGTGTGCTCCTAAAAAGGGTCATGTGGACACCCATCGATCGTTTCTACCATTATGCGAACATTTTCAAACATATGTATATGTTTTTATTTACTGCATCCAAGGGTCTCATTTCCGAAGAGAAAAATGCCGTCGGAAATTAATCAAGCAGGGCCGGAAAATATGCAAATAAAAGTGAAAGATACCAAGTTTCAATGCAAACAAAATTGAAAAAGTATTTCGAAAATATATTTTAACATAGAGGACATTATATCCCTTATATGTAAACCAAAACAATTTCAATCCGAGAAAAAAGAAAGCGACGATGATGATGGCCTTCCAAATCTAAAACTGGCTTAATTTTAAAGTAACTTATTAACATTTTATGTTTAATTTAGTTTTTAATTTTTGATTACGAAACAACTTTCTAGAAATTTCAATCATGGTTTTTCGTCACAGCTCATAATTTAAAGAAATATTTATGTGAAAATAGTTATCCATAAAGAAAAAAATAGAATCAATAATATTGAATGAATAACTAGAGTAAGTAGGAGAAGGATCAAATAAATAGGAGGCTCCGAATGGTAAAGTCCAAGTCTTACAACGTCCAATCTATTTTTTGTTATTAAAATTTTTATTACTATTTGCTAGGACTCACGGAATTCAAGTGAGCATAAGGACTTTTTATTTTTATTATTATTTAATGGAAAAAGGGCGACAGACCAGCATACAGTCCACCTGATGGTAAGTGGAAACTGTCGTCCGTACGCATCAGCAAAATAAGTCTACATCAGTCCAGAATGACCAACGTTGGCACGCCCCGAATGCACCTTTGCAGATATAGGAATAGATTTAGAGAAAGGGTTGGGAAAATGGGGAGAGATAAGATAGGATGGATTGCGATGACATATCTCACTTACTACTCAACATATACATACATTTGGGAAATAGGATAAAGTGGGAATTTAAGTTTTATTTTAATATATTTTTCAAAAAATATTCTTGTACAGACACTGTTATGATTTTATTATATGTATAGATGGTAAACAGATATGAATATATTTTTTATTTTTTCGTTATTGGTATAATACTTTCAAAATAATAACATCTCTAACAATATAAGAATAAAACTCATTTTCCGATCTGAACAATTTCGACAATTTGGACATTTAACGATCTGGTTAACTGAACATTTTACAACTTGGACGAACCCTCTGCAGCTAAATAGGGGGAGGAATAATTAGTAAGAGGAAGGAGTCTCTAATTTAATGCAAGTCGATACGAGTGAAATAAATTCCGTATGCAAAATAATGTCAACGATCTCACAACCGTTATGGCCAACATAGACGATCATGACAACCATCTCATTAATTTAGTTATATAATGTTGGTAGGTATTCGTTATGTAATTGAGGCCATTTTGTCTGACAACTTTGAACTACCGGTTGATCACGGTGAGGTTTAGAGTTCATAACGGCGATGTCGGCCTTTCAAATGTCCTACTGCAGAGCCTCCCCTGGTAAATCACTGGGGGTTTTTGAGCCACGTGAGTCCAGTGCGGATTGGTGGAAACACATGCTACAATTATTTTGAAATTCTTGAAAATACGGATTTAATCACTATTCACTATATCAACCACCACCTCTGAAAGAGTGGACTCACGAAAACGCTTGGCTAGCTTGGCGTTTTAAGTCCGCACATCCCTCATGCATGAATGGCTCATGTACATTGGCTGTTCATGATGAGGCCCAAGTCCCCAGCAGTGTATGATAAAAGGGCTGGTGACGGTTACACTTTCTTTCCCGTAGCATTTTACACTCGTAACGAATCAAAATGACATAAATTATTACCCCAAAAGGGAGAAAAAAACATTAAAAGTAAACAGGCGTCATCTTAAGTAAACAAGGCACGTCAACAAATGACAAACTATTCACTTTCACTAAAGAAAGAACGAATGAATAATAAAAGAAAAGGTTTTAGTTCAATGATGCGTGACGCTATGGTAACGTTGGCTGTTGGTGACAAATTTTAATGTTGGACAAATGTTTACAAATATCGACATATTACATTATTTGAGAGAGAGGACCTTATTGTTGATTCCAGCTTCCCAAATACTGAAACTGTAAAGTATTTAAAAAATAACAAAATACATTTTTTGTCGTTTTATCTTTCGTTAGAGCATGTTTCTGCTTATATTTACACATAATTTTGAAACAAATAAATTTTAAGGTCATACCAATAAGTTACCAAAGCCAATAAGTTCATACCGACAACAAGGTCCCTTTGCTCGGATAACTTCTCAGTTATTGCTTTTCGTGAAAGGAAAAACGAAAAAAATCAGCTACAGTATTATAGCTTCAGCTGCAATGAGATAATGATGTTTATTTTAAATGATTTCAAGTCAGAACACATTGAATACAAATTGAGTTTCAGAAATTAAATACTTCAGGTTTCTCCTAAGTTCAAAGTCGCATAACGAGTTATTGAGAGAGCACAATGCTCATGGTTTCTTTGCGGGGTAAGATCCGGAACGAAGAGATTAGCTAAAAAGATATCACCGATATACTCGTAGCTCATAGAATCAGCATGATAAAGTGGCAATGGATGGACGACCTTTCAACGAGGTCTATATCCAGCAATGGAGATGTTTAGCCTTTTGGTATGGTAGATTTCTTGGAAATAGCAAATGGTTTCAGTTGATGATTTTCAACTATCAAATAATAATGAAATTACCAAACAATTGATTAAAATTTTGATACGATAATGAAATTTGAATTGAAGTCCAAAACAAAACAATTTTCGATTCATCTAATCTTAAATGATGATTCGACAGAAAGCTACACTTGATACAAAGCAATATCAAACGTCTCGATCATCAAATGACTTAATTTCGTGAATTTTTTCCGAAACATTTCGTCGATTTCATATTTTAATTGCGTTGGTCGACGAAACTCGATATTGATTCATCGATTTTATTTGTTTGCAAAACCTATACCGATGGTGATCGGCAATTCTTAAAAACTGAACTTATGAATCTTAATGCATTCTTTGGATGTTATCTGTTTAATTCTTTGAACGCCAAAAGAAAAAATCATTGGTTTGATTCTCTCTTTCCTTTCCTTGTAAAGTGCAATGACTGTCTATCTGTCTGTCTGTTTATTGAATTGGTATTCTCAGAAAATATTGTACTGTATTAGTTTATATTTTGCGTCGTTTGCTCACACCGTAAAGAGGTTCTAAGGAAATAAATGACACCCCAGTCTTCACTCCAGCAATTTATCAGTTAAAGTATTAAAATAATAAAAAAAGGCCTAATAAGATCTTTTTTTTTCAAATGTGTTCTTATGCAGCAGGACTTTAGTAATATGCGCAATTATAAGCGTTTTATGATATATTCACAAACATAGAGATACAGAAGGCTTTATCTAGATTTATCTATAGACACAATTTACAGATCAAAAATTAGACAGCAGAATTAATTAAAAAGCAATCGAATTAAAGAGTTTGGAGAAAGTTCGAAATTAGGTTTTTCTTAGCAGCCAGGTCTTAGGGATTTAGCGGGAAGAAAGTCAGTATAGGTCAATATTTGAAACAGTATTGTTACAATTTTTGTCACTCATAGGAATGGTTGATGATGGTCGATGTCATACTCGATTCACATGAGTCACTTTGTTCAAACCTTCGCTCGTATCCACTAAATCTCCATTCAAATCCGAATTCAAGCAGAAAACATTATGGTGACAAAAAAATTTATTGATCTTATATATCCAGCAGTGGAGAAACATAGGCTGATGTTTGGTACATATGGTATAATGGGACGGTGGGAGATAATATCATGAGTAATAAAAAAAATGTGAGGCATGTGTATCCAAAAATCAATATTGGACTCGTGTTATAATCCATCCATTATGACCCGAAACCCCTCATTATTTATTAGGGGAGGTCTGAGGCCTGCAGTGGGACGTTATAGGCTGACATTGTATTATTTAATTGTATGTTGGCATGTATTAGTATCAAAGTATTGTGTCATAGTATCGGATATATAAGTACATAAGTGATATTGGGGTGTAAGAGGCTCACCTACCATCTTTGGAGCCTAAGCCAACCTCACCTGCTCGTGGTGCACCCAGCTATTAACTAACGAGGTAATGGCATTCCCTTTTTTAGCGGTGGGAGGGTTACTCCGTCGGCAATGCTACCACCCTTCCGTCGGAGTCCGCCGCCATAATGGTGCCGTATTAGCCGCGAGGTCCGCATCGTGTTCCGGCGGTGAGCGGAAAAAGCCGTCCCGAGAGAGAGATTGTTGCGTGTGGAAAGGAGGACCAGCGGTAGTGGGAAATTACAGACGCTCATGGGCGTGACATGGTGGCGCGGGGGTCAGTGAGACCCGGTGAAACGGTTGTCCGCTGGCCGCCCGCGGGTTGTTGGAGGCCCGAACCCGGGGATCTCTCCTTTAATCTTCACCCCAGGAGGCTGCCCCGCCGCACGCGAAAAATCCCTTGGGGTAGCAGTTGTGCCGGAGGAGACCGGAGTGGAACCCGACTGCTGCCCCCAGGGGGGGGACCGGGGGCCCTTCCGTACCCCGCTCCAGCAAATCACACAACCTTTGTGACCTAGTTTTTTTTCTGCTCCGTGCTTTGTCATTTGATCCACATGCAACCACCTCTCTCTCCGCCCCCCTTTTCTTCTCTTCCTATTCACACTATTTACACAATGGCCAAGAAAAATAAAAGGTACAATGATCACTCAGCGGCCCACCCTCTAAGTTCCACACTTCAAGTGGACTTTTGCAACATCAGAGGGATGCATAGTAACATCGACGCCGTCCACTACCACCTTGAGACGGCAAAGCCGGCCTTACTTTTATTGACGGAGACGCAGATATCCTGCCCGGCCGATACATCGTATCTTCATTACCCCGGCTACAAACTGGAGCACTGTTTCGTGCGACGTGCTGGGGTATGCATGTACGTCCGGGAGGATATTTGTTGTCGCCGCCTCAGCCATTTTGAAGACGGGGACCTGTCGATTCTCTGGGCACGTATTGACTACGGTGGTTCCACTAAAGTCTACGCTTGCCTCTACAGGTCCCACAGCGGTGATACGGAGACGACTCACTTTTTTGAGCGCCTACAAGAGACGACTGATAGCGTGCTCGAGCAGTTTCCTTGCGCGGAAGTGGTGGTCCTCGGTGATTTTAACGCTCATCACGAAGAGTGGTTGGGATCCCGAACTACCGACCGCGCAGGGAGAGCAGCCTACAACTTTGCCCTGGCCTATGGTTTCTCGCAATTGGTGTCCTCACCCACGAGGATACCTGATATCGAGAGCCACACTCCCTCCTTACTGGACCTCCTGATGACTACGCGGCCGGATGACTACAATGTTGTTGTTGATGCTCCGTTAGGATCATCCGACCATTGTATCGTTCGAACTGCTGTGCCAGCCAAGCAATCCGTGCCGACCCATTCACAGGGAACGCGCAACGTCTGGCACTACAAGTCTGCAGATTGGAATGGGTTGCGCGAATTTTACGCCTCTTATCCCTGGGGGCAGCTCTGTTTCTCATCGGGAGATCTGGATACCTGTGCAGACTCCGTTGCCGACGTGGTGTTGCAGGGCATGGAATGTTATATTCCCTGTTCCGTGATACCCGTCGGTGGACGGAGCCAACCTTGGTTTAATCAGTCCTGCAGAGAGGCCCGTCGTAATAAACGGGCTGCATACAGGGCCTGGGCCAAAGCGCAGGTGTCCGAAGATCCGAATACCACCGACTTGAGAAAGAAATTTAACGCTGCCTCGAGGTGCAGTAAGAAGATCATTGTCAGAGCAAGGAATGAGCACATCCGCAGAATTGGCGATCGACTAGTTAGCTGTCCTTCTGGAAGCCGAGCCTTCTGGTCGCTCGCCAAGGCTGCTGAAGGTAACTTCTGTCAGTCGTCACTCCCACCACTGCGGAAACTCGATGGGTCACTGGCCCACGGGGCGAAGGAGAAAGCCGATCTCCTGGGCCATCTCTTTGCCTCAAACTCGACTCTGGAAGATGGAGATGCGTCACCACCGTCTATCTCGAGGTGCACAAGCTCCATGCCGGAAATCTGTTTCACCCAGCGTGAAGTCCGGCGAGCTCTAGCATCCCTTGATATCCGAAAGTCGAGTGGGCCTGATGGTATTCCTGCAGTGGTGCTCAAATTTTGCGCTCCCGAGTTGTCCCCGGTGCTTACGCGACTCTTTAGGCTCTCATACTCCACAAAAAGCTTCCCGTCAGCATGGAAGGTAGCTCATGTTCACCCTTTACCTAAAAAGGGTGACCGCACAGACCCGGCCAACTACAGGCCAATAGCGATCACCTCCCTCCTCTCTAAGGTGATGGAGCATGTCATAAACACACAGCTCCTTGGGTACCTAGAGGATCACCAGCTGATTAGCGACCGTCAATATGGATTTCGCCATAATCGCTCAGCTGGTGATCTTTTAGCGTATTTAACACACCGCTGGGCTCACGCCATTGAGAGTAGAGGCGAGGCTCTGGCTGTAGGCCTAGACATTGCGAAAGCTTTTGACCGGGTATGGCACAAATCGCTGCTTTCCAAGCTACCATCTTTCGGGATACCCGCGGGATTATGAGAATAGGTTGCCAGTTTCCTGACTGGACGGAGCATCAGAGTCGTTATCGATGGTAGCCGCTCCGACACCATGTCTATTAACGCTGGCGTCCCTCAAGGCTCCGTGCTGTCCCCAACTCTGTTCCTTCTGCATATCAACGACCTGTTGCAAGTTGGTGACATACGTTGCTATGCAGATGACAGTACTGGAGACGCCCTGTACAGGGGCCGCGCCAACATCCCTAGGGTCGAAGTGGAAGAGAGTCGCGCCAGGCTTGTGTCTGAAATCGAAGACTCTTTAGATCTAGTCTCGATTTGGGGTTCTCTGAACCTAGTGGATTTCAACCCCAGTAAGACGCAAGTCTGTGCATTCACCGCTAAAAAAAACCCTTTGTCATAGCACCTCGCTTTCAGAGCATGCCTCTTAAGATCTCGGAGAGTATCGGGATCCTTGGTGTCACATCTCCAGCAAAGTCGAATTTAGGGGTCATCTGGAAAATAAGGCCAAAATGGCCTCCAAAAAGCTCGGTGTGCTGAACAGAGCGAAGCGGTACTTCACCCCTGGGCAACTCCTTATGCTTTACAAAGCTCAAGTGAGGCCCCATATGGAGTATTGCTCTCATCTCTGGGCCGGCGCACCGAAATACCAACTGGACCCATTTGACTCCATCCAACGACGTGCTGTTCGTATTGTCGATGATCCCACTCTCACGGGCGGTTTAGAACCCCTCAGCATTCGGAGAGACATTGCGTCTCTTTGTGTGTTCTACCGCCTGTACAATGGGGAATGCTCTGAGGAACTGTTTAATATAATTCCCACTTCGGGTTTCTACAACCGCACCTCCCGTCACAGAAGTGCGGTCCATCCGCATTTCCTCGATACGGAGGTGTCGCGCACTGTTCGCTCCAAAAATTATTTTATACCGCGAACCCGTAGGCTGTGGAACGAACTGCCTCAAGAGGTCTTTCCATTAAGCTACGATATGGGGTTCTTCAAGAGAGCTGTGAATAGGATTTTGCAAGGTCGGCGGCGCGCCCGCATATCCCCTGGTGTTGCAGGTGTCCATGGGCGGCGGTAACACTTACCATCACGTGGGACCGCTTGCTCGTCCGCCCTCTAATCTATAAAAAAAAAAAAAATAATAAATAATGAATGGAAAAAAAAAATATTATTCTCTAGTTAATGTTTTGATACTCTAGTTACAAGTGGCATTAATATTAATGAATTTTATTATTGACGTTATCACCAGCAATCATCATGACTAAAATCATCATAATTAAGAAAAAAGGAGTCTCCAGACAAAATATAGTCCCAGACAGACAAAACTGCGGACAAAAGCTAGTAGCTAATATGGCATAAATTGGCATTTTAAAGCCTGCTGATGTTTCACCTTTCCATGACGCGGCGTGTGAATGACCTGCCGATGGCCGAATGGTTATCGGTGAATGCATTGAGTGAATGGTATTATACCGATGTCGAGTATGGTGTTGCTGACTTTCTTTATTGACGTATAAGGTGAATTCGAATGAGTAATTGCGATATGTTATATAATAATGACATACTATTAATATGTGTTTCTCCACCGCTGGATGCAGGTCTATTGTAAAATTTGCCTATACTAGAAAAAGTTGGAAAAAGAAGTGTAGATCATACAGCAGTCAGGTGGGTCGACCACTTTAGAATATTTGCTCAGGGAGTAGAAATTCCTAGTAAAGGATACAAGCCATTCTTACCTCCAGAACTTATTATTAACCCTGTACAAAACACTGAAACAATAAATGAGAGCTTATGTAACAAATTATTAACAAGATAAACTAGAAATATCTAAAATACGGTCTATTGGATTGCTTATTATTATAATATTAAAGGAGTTTTTTTTATTTAAGATAATAAATAAATTACGCCGCACTCAATGGCACACATTAGGATTCCCTATGTCGTAGGTTAAAACACACATATATATAAGAACACACCACCCAGACCCGAACAACAAATAAATGACCATAGACAACATACACTAACACACATACAATATAAATATCACAATAACTAAAAGAAAAAAAAAGTAGGCAATAAGAAAAGCAAAAGAAAATCACAAATATTTTAAAAAACATACAAGAAATAACAGAAAGAAAAAAATGACACATTGCTATTTCATGCATGTGTGTGTTGCGATGCCGGAAATGGTCTCCAACTCAGCATATGCTGTGACTGAATGTCAGTCACCGCGCTGATTTTCAGTGGAGCCATCGGTGACGCGCGAACAAAAGTATATTGTTAAATAAATTAGTAATTAAATAGTCATATCTAATATATTAAGTTAAAGATAAATGTATAGTCAAATTAAAAGTAATAAGATATTTAAATAAATGAAAGAAATATATATACGAGTACATATTAAGGTGTTGACAAATACCAAGGGAGAATAAAAGTGTGTATGAACTTTGTATGTATGGCTACTTCAGATATTAAGGTAAAACACGCATTCCAAGTGGTAGTTGTTTTTGTTAATTTAAAAGAAAATATTTATATTTAATTTTAAACGTATTTAGGCCACTTATCTCTTATTGGTGGTGGTATATTATTCCAAATTTTTGATGCAGCATATCTGAAACTACCACGGAAGGCTGCAGTGTTGCAACGAGATGAAATGAATGTCCGACCGGGTCTCGAAGGCGAAACAGTGGGAAAAGAAATTATTTCGTTAAACTCTCTAGTGATACGATTGGACGGGACGAAGGGAGTACAATACGATTAGAAACTTCTCTTATCCCTTCACATTCCCCACCCGATAAGATGGAAGAAGAAATGGATTCCGGTAAATCCCACTTACACTCGAAACATTGTACATTTTACGGCAGTCTTTTAAAGCAATAGATGGGCGAGTCATGCTACGTTTTCAAATATATGGTTTCCGTTCCATTGTTGATACAAAATAAGAAATCAATCAGCAGACAGTAACAAACTATAAAACAGTCTATACACAGCACTTCTAGGAAAGGCTTTAGTATATTTTTAGATCCACAGTCAGCTTTGTTCTTACAAGGCTCCAAAACCCGTCATATTTTTTCTAACGCAATATAATATTCGTGATTATTTCACCCGACCTTGGCCAATCGTGCGTCTGGTGACGGGTGTCAGACTGATTGCTGTAAGACAGATCGACTATCGTGTGTCTGGGACCGGACGTAGTTAGATTTCATTTAAAACTAATTTTGTTAATAGGTTACCCGAATAAATATAAGAATGTAAATCGATTAACCCCTTTGAAAGCAATTTTAAGTCTTTCCTATCTTACTTCCTAACTTTGATTGTATATAAGCTACATGAGTTTAAATGTAAGTAATTGTCTTTATTGTACATTAATTTTTCTTTGAAAAACAAAAGTTATACAAACCTCAATGATCATGCTTAAGGTATTGGTATCCATTTTAGCTTAAAACAGTTCACTGCCAGACACAGATCTTACCTTGCAATCTCAAGGGGCTGTATAATCAACCATGTGAATCGATTGCTGATTGGTAGATATTAAACAGACCCCTGATTTTTTAATTCTCGAACACGTGAGTTTCCTCGTAAAGAAACCCACGTATCCAATTATGCTTGGCAGTGAAGGAAAACATTCTGATGTTTCCCTTCACTGCCACATACAAATCTAACTTAAAACCTTACTGTTCTATTTCAATCATTACATTTGACATTTACGTTTCTTTGTTTAACCGAGTACTTGTTTTGATTAGAAAGACTAAGAAAAGACGTTACATAATACGACAAGCATGAAACTAATCACAATGACGACCGAGGTTGGACAATAAACGGTGCTGAACTAGTGACCAGTTTCTAACTACTTTAAATATCATACAAGTACACCATCATCATTTGATATGATTTCAACAGCATATTAAATAATTGCTTTATATTGCTATTTTTTTGATGTGTTTTTTTTATGGATGAAGGCGGCACACGAGCATACAGTCCACCTGATGGTAAGTGGATAGACATACTGTCGCCCATAGACATCCGCGATACATGGCAACATCAGTCCAAATTGACAAACGTTGGCACACCCGCGTATACGCTGACTACCTTTGGAGATATAGGAATGGATTTGGAGAAAATAGGGAGGGATAGAATAGGATGGGATGGGAATAGGCTCTGGCACATCTCACTCACTACCGAAACAAGTACGTACATTAGGGAAATAAGATAAAGTGGCAAATTCAGTACATTTCAAGGTAGTCTTCTGTGAGAGAGCGGTAACGTGGTCAGTCGAGCGCGTCCAGCGGCTGTTGGATTGCAGCGTGCACTCTCCCCCTCCCAAAACCCTCTCCCCTCCCCATGCCTCCTGTGTGTTGTTGTTGTTGTGACATAGCTGTGTATCGATAACATTTTTCATTATAAAGATATTTAAATATATGTAATTTACTCTTATCTGAACATGGAAAAATAAAATGCTCTAATGACTAGTGATGTAGCTATTACACCTTTTTAATGTGCTTTATTTATCTTTTAAGTAAATTAATTGGTTTCTAAAATACATACAAAGATTAATCTAAGGTACGCTTAATCTTTAATCTTTATCATCATTAAAGCTAGATCAATTAAAACCAGAATAATGCCATCGCCGCGCATGAAAGAGTTGTGCAATAGAATTTCTTGTTTCGACTTAAAATTCAAACTCGATTTTAAGGTGAAAGTATCGATGTAGGTGTTACGCGATTCGATATATTGATTAATTGAGATAAAACATGCAATCGACATCAAAGTATTGCTCTGGAATGTCCAATTCCTTTGTGTTCAATTCTGTTGCTAATGAAAATGTTCGGTATTTTTATCTCTAATTTAATTACGTAATTGAATTGGAGTTCTTGCAGAAATGTTTTTTGTAGGCAGGTACTAAAAACTCCTCCATAATGTTGTGGATCGTGACTCTGATGGCGAATCATGTCAACAATTATCTGCTACGGTCTTCAGCATTGTATAATGCCCATCGATTTGAGAATACTTACTAGATATGTTATACAAGCACACTGTAGGGCAGCCACTTTACAGTCTAATGGTGTTCTATGTTCAGTATCTCTCGAATTCTTTAATTCCGAATTCTCGAATTCCGCGAACCCGTAGGTTTTTTTTTTTTCGTATTGACTAAATTCTTGTGGCCCTAGTGGCCTTTCAAGAGTCACCGGACTTTCAAGACCCGTAGGCTGTGGAACAAACTGCCTCAAGAGGTCTTTCCTTTAAGCTACGATATGGGGTTCTTCAAGAAAGCTGTAAATAGGATTTTGCAAGGTCGGCGGCGCGCACGCATACCCCCTGGTGTTGCAGGCGTCCATGGGCGGCGGTAACACTTACCATCACGTGGGACCGCTTGCTCGTCCGCTCAATCGTCTATAAAAAAAAATCATTTGTGTTTTCATAATAAAATATTCTTATTACTTATATTACTTAAGTTTCAAATTTGACTTTTTATTGAACCCTGTTCTGCCATGCAAGACTATACATGCAAGTCCTTCATGACTTCATGAATCCAACAATGTCCAGGAGGAGCAACCGGTGGAGGCCTAAACGATAAGCCCGTAAAGCTAAATCTATTCAGCTATACCTATTAGAAATTTAATAATACATCTTTAAACGGATAATTATAAAAATAAGGGTTAATATAAAAGATCGATTCACAACAAAGGGTACTTTTGGAACACGGCCAATTTGCGATCGTTTCAGTGTGAGATCGAAACAAACCATTTAATACTCTGAAAACGGTTTCCAAGGCTTTTAATTAAATCTCACGCCGTAACTTTTTGTTTAAAGCTAGAAAAAATATATTTGTGAATATGAAAAAAACGGAATGTACAATATTTATATCCATCCATCTCTTATTTTTTAGTATAATATGTTGTAGCCTTGTTTTAACTACTCTCAATTATTAACTGGAAAAGATTCCTTCTATTATTAATCATTATTTATTATTAATATTCTACAATAAAGAGCAACACCAAAATAATAAGTACATTTTAAGTAAAAACAAAAGTACGAAACGAATATGAAGTTGTAAACATGTAAAAAAACTTACAAAAATCATATATAAATTAAGCATTTGCGTATGTATATTATAAACAGAGTTCGACAAATTTCGGAGCAAAAAAACTAAAATTTATGCAAAAAATATTTAAAATAAATTTAAATTTGGAAGGCAACTGAATATCATTAACATTTCAGTTAAGTTATAATACAATTTGAGAATTCGTAGATATTTTGTACAATATTTCGATTAAATAACAGTGTGGGTGAGATATCTTTTTGTTTATTTAATTAAATAAATTGAATTAACTAAGGCCCATACAATTTATACCATAACCTAGAATATATAAACTTAACTATTAATAGGGATTTATTCTTGCTCGGTCTCGCCTCCCTAAAACAGCGGAACACTACCCTTTCTGACCAAAAGTCAGAATTAAGGAACAGCTTCAATATGAGATATGCCAGAGCCCATTCCCATCCCATCCCATTCTATCCCCCCCAATCCTTTCCCCAGGTCCATCCCATTGTATCTATAAAGTTAGCCAGCGCATTCGGAGTCGTGCTAACTTTTCTTATACTGGATTGATTTTGTCATGTATCGCAGATGTTCATAGGTGACGTATCCACTTACCATCAGGTGGATTGTCCTCTCATCTTTCATTTTGTTTCTGTAAAGAACAAGAGAATATCATTTTTATCCAAGCATTGGGAAACGTCAAACAGAATGGACCGCCAGTTTCAATTCTCTCAGATTCGAATTTTTGATCTATACCTACTTTTAATGCAGTTAGGTACAGTTTTGGTTTTATGCAATTTTATTATTATGATATAGATTTCATAAGTAAATCATTTCGGTCTATTTGTTTCAAATAGCGTTTCACGGTCTTGCGCTCTTGGGTTGATGATAATTACTATACTATCATTGCCCAATCGTATGTATCTAAGATAATTATGGGCGTGTAATTAACATTTTAGTAGGTAATTAGTTATTAACTTTACACACACGAATGCGTTGCAAATATAAGTCGGGAACGAAGAGATTTTATTAAAAGAAATGACACTAACTGGGTAGTTGAATGTAGTTGGAGTGGACTAGTTTTATATATCTTTTGACTGATTTGACCACTAGAGAAGACTATAAAAAGATTTTTTCGAATTCGACCGGAAAAAATTTAAATGAGAAAGAATTTTTATTTCACGCAGCACAATATTAGTCCAGATTATGCCAATATTATTCCAGAGTCCATTCCCATCCCATCCTCTCCCTCCCCATTTTCCCAATCCATTCCTTAATCTGCAAAGGTAGGCAGCGCATCCGGGGGCGTGCCGACGTTTTTCATTCTGTACTGACGTTGGCATGTATCGCGGATGTATCCTATCCACGATCCTATGGACGATAGTATCCACTTACCATCAGGTGGACAATATGCTCATTGGCCGCCTTTTTTTCTAAAAAATAAAATTAATAGTTAGTGACGTCATTAACCCTGTGACGTAGTGGTGTTTTAAGTCATTTAGTTGTACAATTATTTTAAAAAACTTAAATACCAATTGTGCAATAGGTATAAAAATGTATACCAGCAGTAAAGAAAAAGGAGGTACGGTAAAGAATTTACAGTTTTCAAAGAGCGAACGTTGTATGTAATCTCTGCGTTTACGCATGACGTTCGGAATGTCGTCAACATTTATATCGACTATAAATAAATATTCTTAACTTGTCGTATACTTTTTGCAATAACTTTATACTTTTTGCAACATTATGCCGCGGCGATAAGGAAGTCCTTATTACCACGGCGCAATGTTGCAATATACCTTATGACTGCAACGGCTTCAGCCTTTCGGCATGTCAATCAAGGCCTTTTATTGTAAGCTAAATTATTATGATTATCCATATGCCAGAAAATAACTCTTTACTAAATACCAAAACAGATGATCATGTAAACAAGAATGAATTTACACGTACATCTCACGTTCTTGACTCAAATAGTTGACTCACATTCTCGGTGACGAGCAATAGAGCTATGATAGCCTAAAGCTATCACTGTATCACTGAATCTGAATCATGGATTTAAGAGTAGTTCTAGTACATCTAGTAAAACTACCCATTACGCGGTACATAAATTACTTAGCGTCCGAGTCAAGTGTTCTGCAAAGTCCTTTCTTCCACATTGGATAGACAGACGATGCGTAGGCGAAACAAACTATCAGATATATAATAACGCCTACGTAAAGTGAGGTCGACGTCTATACTTTTAGGCCGTAAGTCTGCCAAGGCCTATGTATCCTTGGATAAATGGTTCAGCATAAGGTGAACAGCCCTTTTGTATTTCTATTTTCTAAAGCGATACCAAAAGATTTAAATACGTAACCAGTGCGAACGATGGTCCATGCACACTGCTTCTTAATGATTACGCAATAAGCGTCAAAAGCCCTTGTGTAAGAATGATTTGACAGTACGAGACAACTTGTCTATAAGAGATTAAGGTTCCGCACATACATCTGTGGAGTGTGGTGTCGGCCAGCTATAGAATAGTACCTTCCTATCTCTTACCGTGGGTGTCGTAAAAGGCGACTAAGAAGTTAACAAGCGCTAAGTGACTTCACCACCTCTAAAAGAGTGGACTCGCCAACTCGTTCGGCCAGCGTGGCGTTTCAAGGCCATACATCCCTCACACACTAGCTAGACAATATGCATGAGGATGCCTATATCCTGCAATGAATAGTGAAAGGGCATTGCATTGCACGTACATCTTGGTTCCTAACATCCAGTCCGGTCAGGTCAGAGTTGAAATCGGGCGCACTGTTTCACACGCCGCATGGTGGTTCAAAACCGATAAAAAGTGGACTTAATGTATTTTCTCTCAAATCGCATTTTTGATTATACGAGTATAGATAGGTAATTCTTATAGTTAGGTCGTAGATAGATATAAGTACATGTTAAATTGAAAAAAAATCCTAATAAAAGAAACCTACAAATTATTTGGCGATGAAATCCAAACTTATTACGAGTATAATCTGATAGTTGACGGTGCTCAGCAAAAAGTTACCGCTTTTTGCAATCCTACACTTTTTATCGTGCAATTCCATCCACATTTTTTGTTGCACTCCACAAGTTTTCTCACGAGAAAGAAATTTTTTAATAGTCTCATAAGGTTTTAAACTTTTTAAAGCTGCTGGTTTAAGAGATTTTACAACCTTATTCATATTATGTGCCACTTTTGATGCAGACGAGAACGACAGCATTCACTTTTAGTTTTACATTCAATGGCCATCTTGTTATGAATCTATGTTATGTTGAGGATCTATTTGTTACTTATGAAATTTTGCTGCAAAAACACTAAAAAAATTCGAGTTCACTACTTCGCTCGGCTACTTTTTGAATTACAGTCACGATTGAATCAACTTAAGTTGCGTACACACTTGAGCATTTCCTTGTAACAGTACATAGAGAATTCATTAATTTAAACAGTTTATGAGCGTTCGAAACTAAATTGTCTACCCGACCATTTGACCTGAGCCTTTTTATCGCCCCATCAGGCATCCCCTAGTAAGAGTACATTACTATTAGGATCCGACCAATTACTTTTGAATTATTCGCTGGAACGTTACCTCACGTAGAAGTGAGACCAACCCAGGACCTAGACGAAACTAAAAGGGACATATAGAGGCTCCAAATAGCCTGTTGTCACATTGTCCTGGTGTCATACTGTTGGCAGCTAAGACCTTATTCGGATCGCAAAGTCAGAGGACTAAGTAAATGATCCGTAGTAAACCTAATATTGACTTCAAATGCAACATTCTAACGAACGCTTCCCTCCATGTGTCTCTGCTATCAGCGAGAGCGTTTATTTATATCAATTGTTCGAATGGTAAAACAAACATTTATTTGTTACATATCATTAGTTCGAACGTTACTTGAAATGAGACATTCATGTTTAAAAATCTGTTTTCTTTAAAATTCTGTTTATAAAGAAAACAGATTTTTAAACATGAAGTTTAAAATTAAAGTTTAAAACATAAAGTTGTCATTCTGGACTGATGTTGGCACGGAGGTCCGTGCCAACATCAGTCCAGAATGACAAACGTTAGCATGCCCTCGGATGCGCTGCCTACATTTGAAAATTTAGAGATGGATTTGGAGAAAGGGTTGAGAAAATAAGGACGGATAGAATAGGATAGGATGGGATGGGAATGGACTCTAGCATATGTCACTTACTATCGAAATACGTACATACGAACCACAACACAACTACTGTTATCGTGTTTTAATTTTTGGCTTTGACTAATCAATAAACATATTATACATCGGGTCAGCAAATTCTATTTCTGAAATCTTCGTAAACTACGACAATGTAAACTCGAAGTTTTTTTATTTAATTCGCCCCATAGTCGATTATTAATGTGAAGCCCTTCCTACAAGACTATATTTTTTATTTCCTACTGTGAGTAATAGACCGGAAACATCGGCTACCTGCGCTCGCGCATAACAAGTAAGACGCCATTGTCAAAGAAAAAAATGGAGGAATAGGGATCGTTGGGAGCTAAAAGCAGGTGGCGATGTGTAGTTGTAATGACTAATGAAATAATAATTTTGTAATTGAAATTAATTATTAACTGAAGTTAATTAATTAATTATTAATTATTAATGAAGTTGCAAAGTTAATTATTATTATTAACTTTGCAACTTCACTTCACTTTGCCCTTTTCTATTTTATCGCTAGTTCTGTGGTGAAAAAAACGGTGTGAGTAAATAATTAAAAAGAAAATATTCTTGAGCATATGTGAACATTTTTAACGTGGATTACTTAGTCAGCTAGTGACTATGGTTGGTGTAACCCAGATGACATGTAAAATAAAATAAAAAAAGGAAAACAAATACGTATTTAAGACACGTTTAATATATGTGACAAGCGCGTTTAATACATAGATATAGTAAAAATCCCGAAAATCCTAACAGAATCAATATACACAGATATATATCAATCAATATATCAATACGAATTAGCGGAAATTCGAGGTAACATTGAAGAGGATATCCCTTTTGTGTTCGAAACTCAACAATACATATATCTTACATAAGACACCTGTAAGAAGAAAGCGACACATGACCTAGAGTCCAACTTGTGGTCTGCATCACGTTTCTATATTGAGTCATTGAATTCCCAAAATCATTTTAAGACCACATCTCTTGCATAAGGGCGTGCCCACCTGGCATAATTGTTTGCACTGTTACAATATGGTACAAGTCACAAACGGAGCCGATAACTAAAAGGAAACGGACGGATAAAATTGGGAACTTATTGTCGTTATTTTATTATTGTATGTTTTATCCTTTTTCCAAATCCACTTCTATATCTCTAAAGTTATAAAGTTATAGGCGCATCCTTGAGTGTGCCAATGTTTGTCATTCTGGACTGATGTCGGCATATATCGCTAATAATTTTGGGCAACGGTATTCACTTACCATCAGGTGGACTGTCTGTTCGTCTGCCACGTTTTTACCATAAAGAGAAATTTTATATATTTTTCTTGAATACCTACGTTGATACTGGTCAGACCATACCCGTGGTCACTTTATTTAGCTAGTAAAAAAGGCTTGAAACGAATAATTTTGAATTCATTAGCATGTCACCGACTTTATAAATACAGCCATGGTTCTTACATCTCATGAAGGCCTTTTACGCTGAATAGTGGTTCTGCTCGTTTCATGTAGGTACATTGTTTAGTATGAATAAACTTGAGAACGCTCAGTTGGGACTCGGCATGCCGACGCCGGCGCACATTAAAACACACCAATGTACACACCACTATTTAGTGTAACCCGAGATTCGTGAGATGAAAGAACTCTACCAATAATTGAGACCTTTTTCACAAAATTCACTGATATTATAATGAACCGAGGTGTAAAAATATTAATTAACAAAATAATTAACAAATTGCTTAATAGCTAAGCACGTGAGATAACACAATTAAAAAACTCTATTGCAGCTCTCTTATCACTTGTACAAACACATTAAGACACACACTCACACATTCAAAAGTCGGTCAATGTTGATGAAAGCCGACGCGTGAGCGGCTTGTTAATGTCGTACAGTCCACAGCACATCGACGTAGAAAGCACCATTCAAATTTTCCCCTTATGTCTATACGATTAAGGTTCATACGTAAAGGTTGACCTGCGGTTCTCCGTACGCCCGTCGATGGTCGCTCACTTTCCAGTGGAGACGTGGCCATATCTTCGCCGTGTTTATGTTTAGAGTTATATGTTATGATGACCGTTAGCAGTTGCAGTATAATAAATTGGTCATGAAATGAAAAGTGAAATTCTCTAGTTTTCTAGATTTTTTTATAGGCCAATGTGGCAATATTGGCAGCTTATACGGCAAGTGCGAAAGAGCACTGTAGGTATTTGCAGTAAAAATAACTGCGAATACTCACAGAAGCATATCGCTCCGTTGCAGATATCAATATTGGCGATAAACGTCTCGTATTATACGACAGAAGCTAGATTTATCAACCTCAAAGATAATGCTATATTGATGATTGCGTCTATTGATAATTTTTATGTTGAAAATTGAAAAAAATCAAAAATATTGAATTTGAAATTGTTGATTTGAATTTGAAATTTGAAATATCTTTATAGGTTAACGGTATCCATGATTGTAACTTTTTTTTTAAATTAATACCTAAATGTAGTTGCAGATTGTAGTTATTAACATTATAACTAGTTTATTTTTTATTCTGGCCTTACTTAAGGTACAATGGGAATAACAAAAATTCGAATACAAAAGCTAATTGCCGTTGTCCACACTAATGTCGGGGCAACGATAGTTGTGAATCACCACACACCAGTGGGGATTATCAGCGGGGACAACGGTCCCGAAGTGTTTTTAAATGTTGACGTATTATGACGTAGACAATGCGGCTGACTTCTCTATGGTTGTATCGATTGGTAATAGATCGCATAGTCGCGCGTTTTAGCGACCAATAGTGCGACCACGCGACCAGCTATACCAGTGACCCTTGAAAGGCCACTAGGGCCACAAGAATTTAGCCATTCCGAAAAAAAACACGCGAGGTCGCTATGAAATTGATCGCCGTATAGGTGTGTGTTAAATTATGTTAACTCATGGAGTATCATAAAAGTAACAGGATTTATTTTGGTGTGTCAGCAACTAGAAATAGCGCCACTGTTGTTATTACATGCATTTTTGTTTTTACAAGTTACCAGTCTTTAATAAGGTCGGTGGACGTGTCTATGCAACAAAATGTTGTTAACTGGCCGCTTCCGCGTGGTAGTGACACCGCATTCCGAACGCTATGCGCCTTTTATCGCCGTATCGTTACAGGCAGACCGTGAAACTATTAACTACGGTAAAAGGAAGTGTATTTAAGTACTTTTTTATACATAATGTGGAAAGGCACAAGCGGCCCACCTGATGATTAGCGGCTTATGTCACTTACAGCTGTAAAGATTGCCAACTGTCCCGATTTAATCGGAATGTCCTGATTTCAGGCCTCTGGGTCTCGCATACCGCCGAGAATACTAGCGACACTAAGTATAGTGTCGCTAATATTCTCGGCGGTTTGCGAGATTGCATACCGCCAATAAATCCGCCAATAACCGCCAATCGCATACTAGTCCAATAAAAAGAGTACTTTTTATTGGACTAGTAGCTACTAATAATTCGTTTCGGCTTTGTCTCGGTAACTTATATTCATGTGATTCGAATCGCCTTTTCAAATAAATCTTCATTGTTTGATGAAAAAATCAGTATTTACTCATTTATGTGGATTAAAGTGTATTTCATGGCGATTTATTTTTAAAATGAAATTAACTGTTGCTATAAGACGAGCTCAGATGTATGTAGTCAGGGGGTATATTTAAAGAGCAAATTAAGGAGCAATAATTAGCTTCCTTGAATTGAGTTCCTCTTACTTTTACTTTCCCGTTTTACTTCTTTATCCTATTTACATTTTACTATTTTTCGTATTTTAGGTCATTCTATTTGTCACTTGGCTTTATTGTCAATGCTTTAGTAAGTACTTGCAAGTGAAAAATTTACTAATTATATGTTTATGTAGTATATGTTTTTGTATTATGTTATAATATTTATGTATTATTATTAGTGTATATTAATATTAATAATGTTAATGTATATTAATATTAATAATATTAATGTATATTAATATTAATGTATATTTATATTAAAGTGTATCTATTTATTTTATTACCTACTGTAATTATTCAATAACTGCTTGCACTACCTATATACCTTAGTTCATCTCCCTATCCTATGGTTTAGCGATACGACCACCAATTGTATCTGTCCGACATCGTGCTAAGTACTTGTATGTTATGTCCATGTTTGCCGTGTATGCAATAAAGGGTAATTATTACTATCAACTTTGATTAAATTTGGGTTTCAAAGCACAATTTGAAACCCTATACTAATAAGAATCTTTATTCCAAACCATATTTACATTTACATTTAACATTACATCAATTATAATGGTAATTAGTACCTAATCCATATTATCTGATACACTAACTCCGTAGAAGTTTACAAACTACTCGCGCGACATGTCGAGATGATGTTTACAAAGATGGAATGTCTACATACATGTCAAGGTCGAACGTGTGTCCACAATCATCCTCAAACGAGGAGTCGTGACTGCTTAGAATTCGGCGCCTCATATTACTGTTAATTGGCCATCGATTTGTTGGATTGCCTTTGTTACTTTCGATTGTATTTAAATTACAACAGAAAAATAGTATGTAACCTCCATGGAGATCCCAATAAAAAAGATCCGAATAAATACACGATTCTTGATGTATGTCTTGATCGAGTAGTTTAAAAATTTACATCGTAAGTGTTTTCATTAAATAACAAATAAAACAAAAAATAATAAAATACAATACCTGGTGTTGCAGGTGTCCATGGGCGGGCGGTAACACTTACCATCACGTGGGACCGCTTGCTCGTCCGCCCACTAGTATATACAAAAAAAAAAAAAAAAAAATATTGAAATATAAATTAAGGACAGGACGATAATTGACAAATATTTGAGTTGAGTTTCTTTGTCTAATCTAACCCTATACTGTTTTTTGTCTACACTAAAGCCCTAGTAAGTTTGTTTTGCATTTGCAAACGTCGCTATTGCGTTTGTACCAAATGTTCTTTTTGTATATAAAATTAAGTAGAGCCTCTAACGTATACATTGCGAAACTTAAATTCAGAAGAAACTCTAGACGTGAACGTGATAGTAACGTTTGTAGACGAAAGAAACTCACAGGCGCAGGTAAATGATTGTGGCAATTGTTTTAGCTACCAGTTACATTCGTAAAATAAGTGAAATAAAAATCATTTAGTGACAAAACTCTCACCGTATTAACCCTGCACTGCCCACACACAATAGTTTTCTATATAATATCCATTGTGATTATGGTGGTAACATCGGAGCCGGAGATAATTTCGTTGTCGATGACAAAATATTTTTGCTAATAGAATGTTAGAGACCCTTAAATTTTTCGCCCGTCGAAAATCTCTCGGAAAATGTGTTAGATCCGTTACTCTCTTAAGTATACTGTGGCAATATTTAACGCTACGAAACAATGTGCATCCAAACGTACATACATGAAAATAACAGCTTTATGAAATAAATGAAGGAGAGCAAATAGATCTATTATTGGTAAACAATTGGCTATTATGATGCAACACCAAAAGTGGTCCATTGAGTGCTCGAGTCCTCGATTGAGAAGGTCGATTTTAACATTTCTATAAATATTTTTATAAACAATATTGGTTCCATTCACATTTTTAATGGCGTAGCAATTCACTTGATCGCATCTTTCTATTGTTTTATCCACTGTTCCACTGTTTTATATATTTGAATGATTTCTTATTGAAGAAAAGAAAAAAAGAAAAAAATGACAGACGCACAGACAATCCACCCGGTAGAAGTACACTGTCGTCGTCCATTGACATCTTTGATTTGTTCCAACATCAGTTATAAATGAGAAACGTTGGCACATTCGCCGTCTACCTTTAGTAATTAGAATTTGTAAAAAATATTGAGAGGGATAGGGAATAGGTTATGTTAAGTTACCGCCTTAGTTTTTTGTCTATTAAAGAGAATATCCCTCATTACATTGAATGAGGGAAACGGAACGGGCACGGCATTACACCGATATCGTACCATCCCATTTAACTTCTGCTTAATGAGAAAAACGAAGCGGAATGGACTGGGAGGGATATGATGGAAAGGAAATAAAAATAACTGTGACATCTCTCAGTCACTTTCGTCACTCGTTGTTGGTACGTTTCGCTACAGTCTTCCATGAGGGTAAGTCGGGCAGAGTATTAAATGTTGGACCCGCAAAGTGTACGAATATAGAACTGCTCTACCAAGGATAGAGATTTTTTAATGAGTTAAAATGAAAATGAAACTTGTAGTGACAGCGTAGAGGCAGACAACAAAATAGGTGGATAAGGATTCAATGAACATCGATAGCACGAAACATCGATTTATCATATCTTTGAGATGATCAATCAATTTTCAATATCGAATTCTCATTTTATTGCCTAGGAGTGATTGTGATCGGTGCAATATAGAAAGTCTCCAATAATTTTAGAAATACTTATTTTAGCTTAAATATTATAAGAAATAATTTCACTTCACATTAAAATTAACTTTCTTAATTTTACGTAAGATGTGCTCTATATTAACATATGTATGGATAGGAATGTATAATCTTGGTAAATTCGACTAAATCTCCAAAGGTCACGAGTTGACAAACATGTTGAATTAAAATGTATTAAATGCATTAATTTATTAAAATGTATTTATCGCAAATTTCTATAAATGATTTTATTAGTTTTGTTTTCTTCTTTGATTTATAAATTATAAGTATTCAATGCTTTGGATGCCAGTACAATCGTAATGTCCACAAAATTACATACCAAACATTCAAGTGCGGCATGCATATTTCGAGGTCTCTCCCAATGTCGGTTTCTATGATGGCTCCTATTTTAGCGTCTATACCTATATACAAGGTCTGGATTGACGAGATAAATGAAGTTATCTAGATGGGTGAGATAGATGAAGTTATCTAGATAGGTGAGATTGATGAAGTCATCAAAATAAATAAAATATAAGGTGTCCCATATTGAGCGCCGGATTTAAATTTCGCGCCATTTTCTTGTTTGGCAGTTGGCCACTTTGGTTTGTTTATGCATGTCACATATGATAGTTACAATTAGTCAATATGGAACACTACACGAAAGAGCAGCCCAGTATGAATTTTAGGGCAGTATAAAGTGGACAATCATTTTGACGAAAAAATAATCTTTAGTGACGAGGCCCATTTCCACCTTGACGGATATGTCAATAAGCAAAATTGGCGTATCTGGGGCTCAAAGAGTTAAACTTTGGTGCCGCTCTTGGTTCGGTGGGATCATATTTTTAGGTATCGGTATTTAGGTAGGCATACAGAGATATCGTAACATGCTACAGGAGTTTGGCACCAATTGGAAGATATGGACCTCGATCAACTGTAGTTCCAACAGGACGGTGCTACATGTCACACAGCCGAAGCATTGTTTTATTTTTTCTAAATTAAATCCGGCGCTCAATCTGGGACAAACTTTAGATGAAGCCATCTAGATAGATGAGACAGATTAAATCATCTAAATAGGTTAGATTGGTGAAATCATTTTGGTGATGTCATCTAAACTTTAGTCGGTACAGATGTAGTAGACAGCTTTACTTATATACTCTGCCTATGGAAACACTTATCAAATTGATTTGGAAATCGAGTTATAAGCAAGCAAAACCGCGGCTGAAAATTAGTATGCTACAAGACTGCCAGTTACTTAAGTAATTTTATTTAATCTAATGTCGCTGTATCAGCATTCCCATTGAGGTGACACTTCAGAAGTCATTCCTTATTTAACTTACAAGTTTAACTACAAAATAAACACAAACGCATAAGAAATCGCTAGAAATCGTAAATAGTCACTAAGTATGGTAACTGGTCGGTAACGGGCTGGTCGAGGCGAAACCTCGGACCATCCATTTTAAAACGCACAATCTTTAATGAGAATTTAGTTCACATTGCTATGTTTAGTCACCTTACACACGTAGTCAGTACTAGTAACAAGATAATTCGTGATTTGGAATTTAATTTTCCTCCATTTTCATTATTTTTGGAAAGAAGGTAGCAGACATGCAGACAATCCAACTAGTGATAAGGAAATAATAAGCTAACATAAGTCCAGAACTGCCAACGTTGGCGCGTCTCTGGATGTGCTGCACACCTTTGGAGATTTAAGAATGGATTTGTAAAAAGGATTCGCAAGTTTGGAACCATCTCCAACCTTGCCAATCCTTATTCCAAATCCATTCCTAAATCTCCAAAGGTGTGCAGCACATCCAGAGTCCAGAGTTAGAGTCCACTCTTCAATCCTTCAATCTTTATGTTGGTCACGTTTCACATCTAGTCCAAGTTAGCTACCACTAGACGTTTCCACTGTACCCAATATGAATGTCTGGTATTTTCGACTGTATTCCTCGACTGTATAGAGGACTCCCCACGTGCCTCTAGAAATGGAGAAGATTTTTAACTTACTTAGGGCGTCTGAGAGTGGCAAAAAGCTCGCTGATGTTAGTCCTAATTGGCACCACTCCCTTGTGTCTCGGAGGCACGAAGGTTGGTGTTCCCCAGCCGTAATGAATGCTCTGCATAGAAAACTGTCGATTACTCAGTAAAAAGGTATTTGTTGGACAACGTTCGGTCAATATTGAAGTACTAGTCAGTGCTACTTATTTCATTAAGGATTCAACCTCATGTTAAGATCACATATGTAGAAATAAAATTGTACGATTTTTTTATCTTCCTAATTATTAACATTGTCGCTTAATTATGTCATAATATAAAATTTATAGAATATGTTTTTTTATCTATCTATTAGTACACGGAAAATATAAAGTTATATGTAAAGTGTAGTGTTTTGTATGAAAGACATCTAAACGGATATTTAACTCGTAAGTAAACACATACCTTTTATTGCGACTCTGAATAATTAATCTTAAAAGCCTTTATAAGCCCGATAAGAACATAATAATTATATGTAAGACAACAAAACTGAGACCGAATTTAGAATATAAAATATGTGTTTATATTCTCTGCATACACGCCGTTTTTAAATTCTAACGTTTGGGTTTTTGTTTGGTGCTATGTGGTGTCAGTCGGCTTTAGAAAAGCACCACTCTAACTATTCCCGTGGGTGTCGTAAAAGGCGACTAAAGCGACAAAGCCGCTACCACAAGCTCTGAGGAACTACACCACCTCTCAAAAAGTGGACTCGCCAACCCGCTTGATCGGTGTGACGTTTGTTACGGTTTTAAATAATTGACTATAGATATCAATAATTAATGGTGAAACTGTGGACAAGGGAGTGGTGATAATCTAGCTAGAGGTCCAACCACGACTGTCATACGTGAGGTAGTGAGTTTAATTCCTCGGCCCGTACCACTGAGTTTCAACAGTACGGATTTTTAAAATCATCACTAACTTGACGGTAAATAAAAACATCACGAGCAAACAATTACTATGCTCAAAAATTAAAAAAAAAATCTTTAGCATATCTATGCACCAATCCGCGTGGTGAATTATAGCCCGAAAACCCTTAGTGATTTACTGGGAGAGGCCTGGATCGTGCAGGGATATATCCTGACATTATAGGCGGATTTCGAGACTATATAAACAACTTCCAATTACATTCCGTTTATTTTACAAATTCCCACTACGAAAGTTAATATTACGTAATCACGTCGTGTAGTAATAATACAATTAGACTTAGGGCTCGTTTTCAATCAAACTTAGGTTACCTAATTATAAATACCTAACTAAAAAATCCTATATCATAGATACCTATATCAGTCAAATCTTCTTTTAACATTGGTATTTTTTCTTAATGATGTTATAAGAAACAATATTTGTATTCAACATTATCGTTGTAAAACTAGTTCAAACTATTTTTATTATATAAGTAGGTATCTTTACATTCAGTTGAATCCAAAATCAACCTTCTATCAAAAATGCATTATGGACAGTTAAAAAAATCTTGACCTTAACCACACCTTTTAACCTCTGTGAAATACGCCTTCGAACTGTTTTCTAAAACTAATGGATACCACAATTAGTAAGACAATCTTCAAACATATCTCTGACAAACAAAAAGTAAAGCCTCAGGTAAATTCTGTGGTAGAAAGAGATAGATTTGTGTTGTTATTTAAAGCCAAAACGCTAATATATGGTGCATCTTTTTGATTAGAAAACTAGTTTTTTTGTCGTTTTTTAAAGAAATTAAAATACCGTACGTACAAAAATGACTGTAATTTTAATTGTAATATACATTGTATTGATTGGGTAAGTGGATTGGTATAAGAAAGTACCTTCATGCAATTCAGCTTCTATTAATTAATGTTACAAGACTTTAGGCTATAGGCATGAATAAATTTATTTCTAATAATTTTCAATTATGACTCGTTTTATGTTGTGATATCATCGAATGAGTACCTACTCTTTTTTTTTCTAGGTACTAATTGATTGACTTCGAGTGTCCTCAGTTTTCTTGGCTAATCATAACCAATTACACAATTAATATATTAATAATATTATAGTCTTCGATATACCAATTAACTTGGTTAAATGTAAGTAATAAATTAATCTCCACGCAAATGTCAATGATGAGTCAGTAATTGAATTCCAATGGTATGTCAATCAATCAATGTTATTGTTTCTACTTATAAACGCACGTTGTTTCAGCGAATGAAGTATACGCCAGCGCGGGCGCATCCTCGCCCGGCCTTGACTGCGTGACTTTTGAGAGACCCTAGTAAATGTCGGGATCCGGCATAATTTCAAAGGCCATCCACAGCTATTAGAATCTCATAATAGTAATCATATACCTTATATCATACAACTGACTAATACAACTTGGCGCGCGAAGCGGGGCGGAGCTCATCGATTTGTATACAAAATCTTTAGTAGTTTCAAAACTAAAGAGGTCTAATTTATTTGGTTTAACAGAGATAATATAAGTGTATTTATTTTTAAACTACATTAAAACTATGATTATTAATCAGTGTGTCGATCACGGAATGGCACAGTAGATGTTTAATGGAATTTCAAGGTCGTTTTGTTTATAGGCAATCGCAAAAAAAGGTAAATGTGTTATATTTATGAGTAAATTTATAGGTACTTACTTGACATTTATTAATACAATTTGTATTCGAAATCCACATGAGATTTAACTATAGAGTACATGACTAGGAAGTTAATACTATGAGTAAAGTATGCAAGAAAAATACAAATCCTTACATTAATCTTATATTAAACTAGCGACCCGGCTTCGCACGGGTAGCACTAATTATCTATAGCCGGATGACTTCTGGTAGATATTATCATCATACCAGTAGCTTATTTTCGCAAAATATTCATAAATTATAGCCTATAACCTTCCTAGATAATCCCTCTTTCTATTGGTGAAAACCGTATAAAAATATGAACAGTAGTTTCTGAGATTAGCCCGAACAAACACAAACTCAGAGCGGCGGGGGACTTTAATTTATAATATGTAGTGATGACATATTAGTATTCGATATAGTCATTACAATAATTCATTAAGAAGAATGAATGGCATTTATCAATTTCAACCATAACATGCCAGAACAAAAATTCGGACATTCATCTTATTTTTTTTGTCAAAGGGGGCGACTTATACCTCCTAGTAGGACATATATAAAGAAACACTTACATTTCTCATTGTCTCAAATTAAATAATAATTCGATTTGACCGGATACACCATGTAATGTATGTTTTCACAAATGTTTCTGTTTTTCCAACTATCGAGCGCAACTATTTTAAATGTACTAGATTAATATTAAAAAAAAAATAGCTATTGTATTTTAAATGTAACTAAATTTAAATTGAGGAATTTTAGGTTTATTTAAAAATATTTAATTTGTTGAATGGTTTATTATTATGATCGTATGTATCCTCGATACACAAAAAAAACACTAAATTAATAGATACTGTTAATTAATATTACGCTCAATAAATTTACCGTCAGTAGAGATACATACACATTTTTCAAACTCTAGTTGTTAAACTGTACTTGTTGATTTATTGCTCCGTTGAAAACGAAAGTATTGGACCAATTTCCACTAATTAACTGAGCTCGGCAAATAGAAAAGAAAACGGAACTAAACCGTGATGTAACAAATACAAATGGTGATTGAAACACGCGCGCATTGATCATTGAAGAAATGTGTTTAGTTAAACAGAAATGGGACAGCAATGTATATGTACCTTTATCTTTAGTCTTTTAATACTAATGCGTACTTTTTGACGCTATAAGTAGATGTTTTTGTAGAAGATCAAGAAAGATGCAAAAACTTGAAATTAAAAGATTCAAATTTTCTGGAATGTGGGTAGACAATCTATATTTTAATTCCGCCTCATTATTAATATTTCTAAAAAAAATTAAATCTATAGAACGAGAAGTTCTGCGTTAATCGTTATGACTGTAAAAGGATGCGATAATTGTTTTATTAAAGTTTTTATCAAGTTACAATCGCAATCGATATTGTAATAGAAATTTTAAACGAAATCAAATCAGAGCTTTTAGATTTCATTAATGAGACGATAATATACAAACATAATGGCATAGAATGTAAAAATATTTATGTTTCATCAACGTAAATAAAAACGAGCCCGCATTATTCTGCATTCTCATTCCTGACCACATTGCAGTTCCACAAGACTTGAATACTTGTAAAAATAAAACAAAATTGGATAATTCGCAGCCAAGAGCGATGTAACTCCGGTTATTACTGAATATTTTAAGGAAATTATAAGACTTGTTAATCTAAAGTCTTAGTGTTAATCTTATTTAAAACTAGCGACCCGCCCGCGCTTCGCTTCGGTTTATAAGTTTTTCATTTACAAAAATATCAAAACAAAATATAGCCTATATTAGACACGGATAATGTAGCTACCTACTCGTATTTGTGAAAGAATTTTTGAAATCGGTTCAGTAGTTCCAGAGATTACCCGCAACATACCTACAAACACACAATTTTACCTCTTTATTATATTATTATAAATTGTAAACAATTTGAGTTTCCACTTCTATGAGACATGGAAGAAAATGAGTAATTATGGTAAATTTATTAATTTTTATTTAAAGACTGATTCTCAAGTAGATGATAGATATTGAGGGCATTAGATTGCGTTAGTTTCTTTTGCTACGTTCATTGGATGCTTCTTTCTTTGTTAGTATTGCAGGAACGACATCAGTTGAATCATCAACTGATTTAAAATAATAATTTTGAATTTTAACAGTAAAAGTGTTTTCTCTAAATTCGATATACTTAACTTTTTACTACATTATAAGATTCCATTACTCACATTTATTTACTCCTTTTTGTTTTCTATTGTTACTGACGAAGACTTATATCTTTTCTTTTTCTTAGAAGGTGAATCCAACTCTAATCGATTGTGGCGATTGTTTCTCGACAATCTTGTTGTCGACTTTTTCCACCACTACGTGACAAGTGGTCATTGTTTTAGATTCTTGGCTGATACTTTTTTGCTACACAACTCTGTAAAGTAGTTTATTATGTAAATGGACAACTGAAGTCGCGTGTTTAGTTACCCTTGCAGATAATTAAAGCGTTTTATATAGTTTTTAATTGGATTCAACACGTTTGACTTGCTATGAAGTTGGTCCAATATTAAGTTTTTTTTTTTAATAGCGAGAGGCCTACATATTGACCCACATGACGCCATCAACAGATCATCATCATCAGCATACGAATGTGCCGTCGGCCTTACAGAAGCTTATTCCACAGCTCTTTAAAACTGTGTTTCTGATTATTAATAACTTTAAATAGGTAATTATCCAAAGTAAAGTACCATTACAAATATGAATTAGTTTTGAAAACTGCAATTGTTTGGAGGCTATTCAGACGCAACGTTGGCAAATTTAAATAACACAGTTCCTATCGGTTATAAAAACTTGACATGTTTTTGTGGATCATTGCACGAAAGCAATAGGCTTTTTTAACTAAAAAAATTGCGGCACAAAAAATGACTTTTTTTGTCGAAAACAAAATTTGTAGTTAGTAAAAGAGACTGTTGTAATTAGTAATAAGATTGATGTAATGTTTGCACCTTTGATCCAGAACCGTAAATTTCTTTTTTCTCCAAAATACTTTAATTTTTTTTTTGATGTACTAGTGGGCGGACGAGCAAGCGGCCCCACGTGATGGTAAGTGTTACCGCCGCCCGTGGACACCTGCATCACCAGGGGGTATGCGGGCGCGCCGCCGACCTTGCAAAATCCTATTCACAGGTCTCTTGCACAACCCCATATCGTAGCTTAATGGAAAGACCTCTTGAGGCAGTTCGTTCCACAGCCTACGGGTTCGCGGTATAAAACAATTTTTGGACCGAACAGTGCGCGACACCTCCGTATCGAGGAAATGCGGATAGACCGCAATTCTGTGACGGGAGGTGCGGTTGTAGAAACCCGAGGTGGGAATTATATTAAACAATTCTTCAGAACATTCCCCATTGTACATTGTACTTTAAAATATAATTTCATTGATAAAGGGGTCAGTAAACCAATAAAAATAGCAGTAACTTATTATTTATTAAATAAGCATTAAATAATAAAATGATACTTAACGTTCGTCATGTTTACCTACAGAACATTAAGGGTTCACTTTCACAGCACGCGATAAAATTAGACTATAATGATTTCTTTCTTACGTCTTATTTTCTTGATATTTCGTCAGCGATTTCTTTCTTACGAATATCGTTTTTATCTAACATAACTAGGAGCTATACAAACATATATCTTATTCTTAGATTAAAAATACTTACGTATTTTTTATCATCTATAACCGCGGTCCCAGACATGTGTAAATATATGTATAAACACGCACGTTGCAAATACTTGTACAAATGTTTTGTCTTCTTTACAAATGCTTGTACAAATATTTCGTCTTTGAACAAATATTTAGTATTTGCCATCACTGTGTCGGTTTTTTGGCTTACGTCTAAGGGCGCAAACCCACACTTGCAAAAAGTCAGTTAGCTATTTGACGCTATCCAGAACAGACGGTTATTTTGTTTCTACGTATATAATGAATCGAACTGATCCACAAATATTTGCGCTGCTCTTTGCAGAGGGTTTACAAATATTTCCATAAATATTTATAAAAATATCTGTACATATCTGTACACATGTCTGGGACTGAACTTATACTTTAGATTTGTCCATAATTTTGATATGTTATGCAAGCAATTTTCTAATTGTAAAATCTATAATTATTAAGTCTATTATTATTTAAAATCTACCTATTAGTAAATTGTTTATCTGTAGACTATGTGACGCTAGTACTACAAATTTAAAATAATAAGATGATTTAACAATACCAGTGGTTATTCAAATAATAACATTTCACCTTCACATTTCATGGTAGATTTCACCAATTTGATCGCATAAACTATTTACTAAAGACCCTGTCTCGTCTCCCAGCTATACATAACGATGTATTCCAAGAGTTAAATGTCTCGAATGGTCTACTTGTTGCTGGTCTCGATGGTCTGTCGCTACCATTGAAATTGTACCTTTAAGGCGTATGACCATAAAGAAACTCGAACACCTGTAGTGAAAGTCGTGCGATTGTCAACAAAACCATTGGTTTGTTACGTAAATGCGGGAAAAAAATTTGATTGGCAGTAATTTGATGCCATTAGGCAAATAGCGTACTGTTGTTTTAGTGCAAATATTCACAGTCATTTATTATGTTTATTCTTTGTAACATTGTTAAAATAAACTCCAAGTGTGATAGAGTGGGAGAAAAAAATCATTATATTGCGTGCATTGAAATGTTCTTAAAAAAATATTTCATTTCTGAAATGGTCCTATGGGAATTGGTATGTAGCCATTTCCTCGTTCATATGAATGTTACAAGTAGCATGGTATGTTCCAATTAGCATGACTCACCATACAACCATAAAATGGCCATGTGGCGTTCGATCGACTTTCGAATAGCACCCACCATCCCATCTCTCCCCGTGGGTGCCGTAAAAGGTACCCACAAACATAACACAAACAAAGGATAACAAAGTGGCTATCACAAGCGCTGCGGAACTACATCACCTCTACAAGAGTGGACTCGCCAACTCGCTTGGCGTTTGAGATATATACATCAGTCAAGCACAAGACTAATATGACTAATATGACTAATATGACTAATGTGACTAATGTGACTAATATGACTAATATGACTAATGTGACTAATGTGACTAATGTGACTAATATGACTAATGTGTCTAATATGACTAAAAAATTATTATAGCAAATACTAAACATTACTAAATAAATTATTGTGGCTAAACATGATGGCAAAGTCTAAAAAAATATCATTAAACAAAAAATATTTTCGCATCATTCAAAAATGACGCACAAATGATTTTTTGACGAAACTTGTAACCTATGTACACAACGTTTGCACATATTGCTCGAAGCGTTCGCACATCGTCATAATCCATTGTAATGTCAAATATAAACAATAGAAATTGCAAAATTGTTGAGTAATTGGAAAATAGGGTCATTGTTTTTTTGGAGAATCATGAGGTAATTGAGTAAGTGGCGAAAGTTACATTCCTTTTACAAATAAACAAGTTTTAAAAGATAAGAAGATGTAATATTATTGCTATAAATCTGACAGACTGATATGAAGTATAGGTTCTGACGTGTTTCGGGAGCGACTGATCTCAGTTTATGCGAGGGTGGAATATCTATGCCGAAGCTCACCTCCCTTCCAAACGCCTAAGAAGAATGGTTATAGTAAGGAAAGCTCTCTCATCGCTATTCTCATCATTCCCAATGTTTTTCCTAAATCTATTCCTTAAACCTTCAAGGTCGTGCCACGTCGGGTAATATTGAGTGAAGTTGGCACATATCGCGACTGTCACAGAGCGTCAGTATCCACTTCCCACTGGGCGGACTGTATGTTTCTCTGCCACCTTGTATGTTTGTTTATAAAAAATAGGCTAGGTACAACCTAGTCAAAACGTCGAGTAAAATTAAATCGACTAGATGCAAGTTAGCTAAATCGTGGAGTAAAATAAAACACGCGTTTAGACCCGTATAATATACGGGTCTAAACAATACTCCGTATAGTATACAATACGCCAAAATCTTAAAATTTATAAACATTACTTTTAATATAAGAATTAAATGAAAGTAAATTGTATCCAAATTGTATGCACCCATTCCAATTGCATTTCTAAAAATAGTCTGTGCTGTAAATTTTCCAAGTGAAATTTAAAAATGTTATTCATTTTGACGACGACATTGTAAAAACGAATGACAATAAGGTAAGTAAAAATTGCAACTGTGGTTTCTTCAGCTAAAAAAGGATCTTCGGTACATCTTCCGCATTTTGCATAAGCAATTTACATTTCACTGTACGGAAAGCAGTCAATATCCGATTAAAATACATGATGATTCAGTGGCGGGCACGATGTCTACTCATTGGAACCGATGAACCGATGATGGTCATCCATTACGTATTGCGATTACTGATAGAAATAAAAAAGAGGTATTTTCGAAGCTGCAGCAGCTGGAGTTCAACTAGGACTGGCAATTTTAAGACCCATATGCTCCATGCTCGGGGTTGCTTGCTGCAGTGCATCAGAAGCGGTTCCTGAGTTCAAACTTTTGGACGAGGATTGTGGTTCGGCGTTTCACAGAATTGAAACTAAACGATAAAATTATAAATTAGTGATTAGTTTACATATATATCATATTGTATGGGCATTAGTTTCCTAATATAATTAGTTAAAAATATATTTTTGTTAAAATTGAAAACTGTTATTTCTTTTTTAAATGGTGTTACTTTATTTTTGCAATAGACTCAATGATCTACAAAGTAAATTGAATGATATTATTAACTTTAATAATAACGAAAACCACATTCGCAAATTTAAAAATCAACAACACAGGTGCCGGGAACTTTCAAATGATAAACTCCAGATTATTTCGATAATAAAACGATCATGAAATATTAATATTGATAAAACATATTTATTATATATAAATGTCATCTACTTAGGTACATTTTGTCTACGTATTTGGAATATGTACAGTTTACAGAACTAACTACAACAATAGACACTAATTGCTATCAAAATAAGTAATAACCGGTCAGCATAAAAAGCGTACCATTCAAGAATTCATTAGAAAATGTGATTAGTCTCGATACTTAATCGGGGAAAGTGTTTTGTGAGGCGGAGCTTTATTTCTAGTGAATTATCATTCTGGCATTTTGAAATCGCTTGCAATGCTATGAATTGAATCATCATTACGGTGGCGGGTTAAAAATACTCGTAATGTAGTTTCTTATGCTCAATTCAATACAACGCGATATCGTAAGAAAAATATACATGAATTGTGCATATATTCGAGCCATCTCACATCCTCCTTACGAGGGACGGAGTATCCTGCCTGGACATAGCCCTCTGTGGAGGTGGCATCGCTGCCCACTAATCAGGTCCCTAGTTCTTCACCGCTCGATCTGCCCACCGGGAAAATTCCGCTTGGTATCGTAACCAGACCTTTTATTGTCCAATATCAATTATTACAAATTTACTTACGCCCTATAGAAGACACTTTATCTTATTTCTTAGTACTGCATATCCCACTTTATCTTATTTCCCTAATGTGTGTACTCGGTAGTGAGTGAGATGTGCCAGAGCCCATTCCCATCCTATCCCTCCCCATTTTCCCAACCAAATCTCCAAATCCCTTCCTATATCTCCAAAGATAGGCAGCGCATCCGGGGTCTTGCCAACGTTTGTCATTTTGGACTAATGTTGGCATGTATCACGTATGTCTATGGGCGACAGTACCCACTTACCATCAGGTGGAGAGTTTACGCTGCAATGCAACACCCGCTGGACGCGCTCGACTGGCCACGTTACCCCTCTCTCACAGAAGACTACCTTGAAATGTACTGCATTTCCCACTTTATCTTATTTCCCTAATGTACGTACGTGTTTCGGTAGTGAGTGAGATGTGTCAGAGCCCATTCCCATCCTATCCCTCCCCATTTTCCCAACCCTTTCTCCAAATCCATTCCTATAGCTCCAAAGGTAGGCAGCGTATCCGGGGGCGTGCCAACGTTTGTCATTTTGGACTAATGTTGGCATGTGTCGCGGATGTCCATTGGCGACAGTATTCACTTACCATCAGGTGGACTGTATGCTCGTCTGCTGCCTTCGTCCATAAAAAAAGACGGTATACTCCCGTTCAATAATTGAATTAAATGTATCAGTATAAGAGTATACTCTGCCTACGATTGCGGACATCTAACCTTTGACCCTGTGTCGATTACATCTGCATACAATATTCTGCCAATTGACTGCCGATACAATAAAGGCAAAGTCGTATCGACTGTCAATATCAAGTTTCATCTATCTATCCAATATTGTTTTGATTGTCAATGTAATTACTCATATGAATAGCTATTGTAGAACTATAAAAGACTCTAGTTTTTGTCTATAAAGTAATATAATAATAATAATAATAAATCTTTATTTGCGTCAAACATAATATTATACGTGTGTTATAATAACGCAGATACATGTTTCGTCGCAATATATATACAGTATGTACTTGAATATGATTTGAATTTAGAAGTTATGTTATTATAAGACAGAAAAGAACCTCTGTACTATGTTAATGTTATCACATTAATAAAGTAACGCATGCGTGGCGATATCTATCCATTTGAAATATACACAGTCCTATTATTTATTTACCTCAAATTGTAACGAATTTAAAAAAAAAAATCATATGGAATTCAACTGACCTACACCAAAAATTATGCCCTTATAATTATTTTCCTTATAACAGGTGTACAGTAGCCGTATGTAGTTTAAGTAATGTGTATAAAAGGGCCAAATTAATGAAAAAAAAGTCACTACATAACAGCGAAAGATCGTGTGTGCTGACGAACCTTGGGCGAGGCCTATATCCAGCTGTGGAAATGGTATGGTACGGTGCATAGTGTTTAATTTTAGCAATCGTTTACGCATGTCAATACTTTTATAATATCACCAATTATTTTCAATTTCCTCAGGATCATACGATTGACAGAATTTTGCAACAGATTACGTTATGGAAGCAATACTCTTACATTTGACCCTTGCAACTCTGTTGCTTTTTTTATATAACGATTTATCGGTTTTTATAAAAGAAGCTTGTTATAGCGTTTCTATTAAAATTACGTAATACAATAAAATATTGTCGCCACCTCTATGACATTGTTATGCTTACGTAACTATTGTTGATACCAAATAACTGTACCATACTATTAACTTGTGTGTGGCCACTGTATTTCCATCGTATTGAGTGATATTAAAATAATTATTGTATATTAAAAGCATTTCCATTATTAAAATAAAATAATAATAATTCAAAATTATTTTATCAAAGTGAGTTGTTGACGATGAGCGGTCAAACGGGGGTTGTATGGGAAAAAATAAAGAGAACACAACTCTGGGTGCACGGGGAGAGGTAATCGGAAACGAACTCACAATTTGACAGAGGTTCCACCCACTAATTACTTTTACATAGTGATTTGTCGAGAATTTAATTCGGAATGTGACGAGGGGTTGGACCTTCTATATTTATAGGAGTTTGCAGCCAAGCGATCCCCTCGGTCCCTGAGGACTTTATTACGATTCGCTTTTCCATATTTTTACATAATTATAGCCTTGCACACTAGCAGGAAATGATAGGAAACGAGACGTTGTTATTCTTTAGTCGCCTTTTACGATACCCACGCAAAGAAATGGGTGGTGAAATTCCAAAGCCGGAGGACACCACACGGCCATATATGTATGTTTAAATTATACGATTGTTTAATAACTTACATAACATAGTCAGTCATTATTATTTTAAAATTCTATTAAGTTTACATAAAAAACAGATTACCTACTGTAATTCTATATTGCAGTGGAGTTATGTAAGAAAGACACTCGATACCATGAACTTTTTAGAATAGACGTCTCAGTAGGTTAGTGACCGATTTACCCAATCAGTTCAGTTACCGCGAAAAATAAACAAATTCGTTCTTACTAATTATTAGACTGTTTACACTAATATTAATTTGTTTGTATTATTTTAAGAACAATATGATCTTATTCCTTTTATTCTGCTTTATGACGGAAAAGTTGGATTCTAATGCTATCCTATTCTAAAGGTCTGTATTTGCTGACAAATACTTGTAGGGAGAGAGCGCACGCTGCATTCCCACAGTGCGTCAATCCCCCAGCATTGACGCACTCGACTGGCCACGTTACCCCTCACTCACAGAAGACTACCTTGAAATGTACTGCATTCCCTACTTTATCTTACACAAGTAGACAGCGCATCCGGGCGCGTACCAACATTTGTCATTCTGGACTGATGTTGGCATGTATCGCGGATGTCTATGGACGACAGTATCCACTTACCATCAGGTGGACTGTCTATGCTCTTCTATATAAAAAAGCGTAATTACACAACTCTGTTTATTTTGTTTAATTTATTTCTAAAATTATCTTATGTTCTTTTCATTTCCATTTCTGTCTGAATATTCAAGGTAATTCTGAATAATTGTTGTTTATTTTTGTTTTCTTTCCAATCTAATACATAAGAACTGAAAAATAAGAACGAATTTTTGAGACCCAATTCTTGAAACACTTTTAGGATTCAATTCTTATTAAAATGGAGTTAATAAAAAATATTTTTTGAGAGTATGCATTACGCAGATGTTTAATTCAAGTGTTGTCGCACTGACTAAAGCAATTAAGCGCTTTGAATCATAAGTTTTCGCTGTTAAGGTCAATGAACTGTATCTAAATATACCTATATATTGAATTTTAATTGTGATTCGGGATTTGGTATAATAATATGTTGTCTTAATGATTTCAAACGTTACATAGGATTATTCTGTCTTATAAATAGACAGCAAAAATACTAGATGTCTTTTCCTTAAAATTATTTCTCTTTTCTTCAGTTAATCCATGTTACAAACCAAATCTTTGACAAAATAAGCATATACGAGTACACACGCACAACACAAAAAGCAATGTTTTAAGAGTCCATAAAAGTAAGATCGCAATTACTCATAATTTTTAGTATCTGTTCGCAGTATATTAACTTGTAAATATTTTCTTTGCAGGTGTAAAACGAGAGGAAAACAGGCCAGTCGTCCGGATTATTGACCCAGTCCGCGCCGGAACCATTATGCCTTATACAACCAAGAGTATTTAAGCCGTACCCGACCCGCATATCAAGCGGAACAAACCGTTAATTAAATATGCCATATTATTAGCATTGCAATGATGGAAGACGTGACTCCGCGTCCTAGTGTTGAGTACATCCCTCCTCTACCTCCCAAAATGAAGCAGAGGACCGGATCGACCACATTTACTCAAATAACTAGCGATGATAAGATCAACGCAAACGGGTTCGATGCAGCCGCTGACTCTCTAAGTTCGATGCACTCAGTCGTCCTTAATTCTAAGTCTCCACCAACAACGGTATTTGTAGCGGCGACCCAGCCAGAGCGGCCCGCGAGCACGTCTAGTACAGACGCTCTAAACGGCCCACACGTGGTCACAATCAGAATAAACACCGACGACAAACCTAAAGCTCCAAAAATATCGAGCGTGCACCTCAAAAGCGACGTTGACTTCGAAACATATAAGATTAAGAACAACACCTTAGTCAGGCTAAACGTGGACGATACTCGACCTAAACTCATCGACAATGAAGCCGATAAGCCACCTTACATCTACTGCAACTCTTTCGTGAACTCGATGACGAATATGGTCATGTCGAGCGGTCAATGCTCTCCGAGTGATACCCTAGATTCGGGTACATGCAGCGACCTTGACGGCACTCCGCCGCCGCTGCCTAAAAAGAAGACTTCCAAATCCAGTTCTGCCAAGAAAGCAGTCTCGGTGACACTAATTAGCTCGAGCAATCACGGTGAAGTCGATTTCGAAGATAACGATTCGAACATATCGTGCGATTCTCTAAACAGTAGCGAGTTAAACGGAAGCGTGCATGCCGATGAAAGTCACATTGAAGACAGCAAAAAAGAAAAGAAACAAGAGCCACCTGCCGCGCCACAGATGCCGTCGTTTGCCACAGCAAACAAAGACAGCTTTCTACCTCAAGGTCTCCTGCAAGACATTAGAGACCGTTCAGCTAAACTGAATACGGTCGAAACTGAAAGCGAAGTCAGCGATGAACGATATGAGGAAGCAAGTCAGAATATTAATGAAAATGCTAATATATCAAAAGAAAGCGTACAGCTCGCTTCGTTCCGTCTAGTGTCGCAGTTGAACAACGAAGCGAAAAGAAACGACTCGGAATCACCTTCAAGTTTGAGCTCGAAAACACCGCTAATCAGTGAGAGTACATACGAGGAACGAAAGAAACAGGACAAAATGAAGCAGGAACGAATATGCTACAGCAGCAATTATTTCGATACGGACAAATACTACGACTTCCATTTGAATGAGAAACAGTTCAATGATGACAAGTCAGTGAAAAGTGTTAGTGTTGGTGTCAAAAGTGTAAGTGACATTTCAGAAATGGAATACTTTGCTGGTATCAAGGACTACAAGAATGAAGAAGTTCCTTCGACGATAAGGAGCTCAAAAGGCACGATACGGGGTGTCAAGAACCGGGTTCGAGCCGGAATAGCCACTTTCTTGCAAATGCAGACCACAACGAAGGTAATTATTAAATCGTAGCACATTCTTAATTTTGCTCTGTTATTTTTTGTGTCAACTCGTTGAACACGCAATTGTTTTTGGAGGTCGCCGTTAAATGTATTCGAAAGTGCAACGCGAGCACGTAGACTAGCGTTTATTATACACATTTTTAATGGCCGTGATATGTTTTAGGGTGTTACCAGACGAAGGTCGATCAATTACGATCGAGGTGTCCAATTTTTCATCACATGGTCAATCGTCACAAATTATGGTGGAACACCCACTTCATATATTTGTTAATCGTTTCTTTTGATTAAATCGGTGAATAATAGTCAAGCAAATTAATTATAAAAAAATAACGAATTATGTCTTGATCGGTCACTGTTACAGTACAGATAATTTTATCAAAAGACGAAATAGTCTTATAGGATTTGACCTTTTTATACAATGTTAATAGTGTAGTAACATCCTTATATAATAGTAATGGTATTAGATATTGAACCTTCACGGCATATTCATTCGAACAATACTGTCAAGGAACAAGCACCGACAATAATAAGACTGTGCCGACAATTGACACAGGTTGATAATTAACAATACAATTATGACGGACGTGTATGTTGAACAACAGGGCACCTTAACAGGCTTGAAATAAGGGTTAGAAGAGAATGATTTTGGAATTCTTGAAGGACATGCTGTACAAATCTTTGCTCTGAAATCTTAGGCGTTTGGACAACAATGCCAATTGTCATTCTAATAAGACATTGTGGTTTCGTCATTACTCATTGGGACGCAAAACATTACAATTGCGCTAACGAAGGGGGAAATATTAATTTCTACGATCTTAAAATAGTCAAAATAATAAAAGTTAGAAACGAATAGCTTTTTGCAAAATTAAAGTGTCGTTAATTATGAACAAAAAATTGAGAAAACTAGTAAAATGCAATGCAATAAAATAATTACAATAATAATAAAAACTTCCACTTTATCTTTCTGTCTTAGTTATTCGTAAAATTTCTTCAGTTTTTCTTTAAATTTTTTTTTTTGTTACTGATTTGATCCAGCAAAGAAACTGCAAGCATTATACTCTTTCCATCGATCGCTGAGCGACTTTGAACTTGTGAATCAGACCAAGGGTCAGAGACCACGTTTTTGCACCATACTTCTTCAAACCACACACAATTAAATACAACAAGAAATTAAAAGAAGTTAAACAATAATAAATCATCAATGTTAATTAACTATACAAGGAAGCAATCGACAAGGAGCTCATCCGATTCTAGACCCTATTACTAACTCATTAAGGCATCGACTAATTTTATGAAGAACTTGACGTACACAGGCGGACTCCCATCTGTATATACGTACTAAAAAAGATGCCAATACTTGACATATTACACGACATACATAACTATTTTTCTGGAAAAGGTCAGGTGATTACTCTTTTTACCAAGGAACTAACAAATATCTAACGAACAAATGAGCGTCCACTTTTGTATCTAATAATATGATTAGTACTTCCATAATGCAACTCATTGCAAGAAGCTAGTTGTTAAGTAAAACCGTCATTTCCTTTAGCAAAGGTCCCACGTCGAGTCTCGGAAGTGTCACAGTCTTCCAGTTTTCTAAGCATTCAACAACGAGAAACTAGAAACAGCTGTGTGAAAGTGAAAAAAAATGAGTCGTCTGTGGCGCGACGATTGTTAGAAAACACTGTGAAAACTTGAATGTTTACTTATACTTGTTTAAGAATTGGCAGTTTCCGTTTTTTGTTACGTTTATTTACTTTAGAAAAATTTCAATTACGACTACCATATCACAGATTACAGACCATATGTAAGTATCTATAATGTAGTACGTACATATACGTGTACTAATGTCATGCTCTGGCATGATGACCCGTCATCGGCCTCTGCCTTTACTGAATAGGCCATTTATTGGTTTTGTTTGTAAAAATTTTAATGATGACATTTAAAATGAAAAGTTATATTATATTATGGATTTTAAAAATAATAATTAATATTGTTTCTGTCTTGCTATATGAGCTATGATGAGTTCCTTACCAGAATACGTCATTATAAAATTTGATTGTACAATTTTAAAGTTTACATTTCAAATATTCATTTGATATTCATTGATATTCAGTAATTACTGTAGATTTTCCAAATGACAAAATAAGTTTGTCCCTCTCATAGTGAGAATGAATGGCAGATATTGCGCATAAAATAAATCACAAAATCACTTACCCTTCCGCCTCCTGCAGTCCACAACCTGGACAGAGCCCTGTATTACATTACATTTGTCACACAATTATTAGGTTTATAGGTTATTGAGATAGCTAGCGAGCGCGGTGATAATACCCTAGTTTTCTTTATTAATGTGGTATGTGGGAGGGGACTAGTGACTGTCCATGCATACAACTAAGCCATAGTCGATCGATTTACTCTTGGGTGCATCCCTAATTATTAACATTGGCACTAACAACAAGTCTCCTCCTACCATGTAAACAAATTTTAAGTAGGCTCAAAACTGATGTTTTATAAAATCATACTAATATCCTTGTATATAAATGCACTGAAACGGTTAAATTTAAGAAAATACTTTCTGGTTAATGTATAATCGTAAACATTTGACACTATGCGTACCTATTGACAACATTATTTTTATCAAAAATATAATTCGGAACGCATACAACATAATTGACTTAAAAGGTTTAGTCAATATTAAACCCCAAAATTTCGACCCCCCGCTTAAAATACGTCCATTTTCGCCCTCTCAAACAGTCTATATTCTACTCCCACATATTTTGTTTGTTCATTTCTTTTGTTTCTTGACTGATGTCTATATGTATCGCGGATATCTATGGACGACAGGATCCACTTACCATCAGGTGGACTGTATGCTCGTCTGCCGCCTTTTCTATGGAAAAAAAAAGTTTTATGGAAAGAATCATCCACTCAAAAACTTGTTCACTCAATTTTTTTTCATATTTTCACAGTCAGCAATAATACGTTGTATCATATTAAAAACTTGTCCAGGAAGTTATGTATGAATAGAGACGCGGACGTTACAGACGTGCGACTAATAGACATCTAATTATATCGACATGTGTTAATTACTTCTAGAAACAAACCATTACGACACGATATATTGCTGATCTTATCGACGTATACGCTTTTCTATCTATCTTCCCTCACTCATCGAGTTTGTTAAGGGGTTAACACACGTTCAAACGGAAATAAAAATGGCTTGTATTTAAACGGGCAACAAATACTGAATAGCAGCTAATCGTGATCAACAAAATGACCTACTTTTGAATAAATTAAAGAACAATTTTAAATTAATAAGAATGTCTTCACAGAGTCAACGGAGTCCCGTTCCTATTTCTTCACGGTCACCAGAGAACCTAAATCTAACCCCACTTTAAATTTGCAACCACCGATTTGCAATTTAGTATTTTCTAATGCAGCATTCAGTATTTCAATAAAAAACTTACAAATTGGTTCTTAAGATCACTCACTAAAATTCCTATAATAAATTCATTAATTAATGTGTTAACCATTAATTATTAACCTATTAACCATGTTTTTTATTAACCATGATAAGATTTTTTCAAAATTCCTCCATAGTTGGACCGGACCATAGTACCCAAGCCGTTCCTTACATATAACTTTCTGTCCCACTTGCTGTTAAAAATGTGTAAATTTATTAAGTCGTCCTTCCTGCAACTTGACAGACAGTACATTGACAAAATCAGGTAACTGAATTGCCACATTCTTTTACCATGTTAACTTTGGATAGTTCCTAATTGACGTTTGTCCTTTTTATTGTTGTAATTTATATTGATTGTATAGATTTATTATTATCATTGTGCGGTCAGGGGGCCCCCGTCAGGAACGAAGATACTCACGCATTTTTTAAAATTCCGAATGTAATTCGAAATAAAATCTGTATGTGTATACCGAAATTTACCGAATACCGACGAACTGACACGATTGCGAGAATCGCGACTATACCGTGTCCGAGCGAGAGAAAGGCGAGAAAGAGAAAGGCGTATAGAGGGAGTAAAAATGTTACGTGACGTTACATTTTCTCTCGAATCACACCTACCGCAAGCCGCGTAAAAGAACTTCGTTCCAAAAAGTATATTAAAAATGTAATATGTAGATTTAATTAATGTATAACGTTAATATATCTAATGTACGATATTTATTGCTAGCAGTACTTTCCGACTTCATGCGCGCAGACGTTAGACTTATTCCCGTGGTTAGTTGCATTCCCGTGGTAGCTTATACTTGTTCTGGATAAACGTTAACCCAGCACATCAATTATAACTAGCGGAATTTGATTAAAATCCAACCCGTGGTTTTAGCGTTATGCGCATTCCGACGGACAGTCAGAAATTTAAAAAAATACACTGTATCGATTTTTTTTTATGTACGGAGACGATTTTGTTACGATCTTGTAAAATATGTTTTTTTTTTTTTTTTTTTATATATACTAGTGGGCGGACGAGCAGGCGGTCTCACGTGATGGTAAGTGTTACCGCCGCCCATGGACACCTGCAACACCAGGGGGTATGCGGGTGCGCCGCCGACCTTGCAAAATCCTATTCACAGCTCTCTTGAAGAACCCCATATCGTAACCATCGAAGTTCAACACCATGTGATTAATGTGATTCGATTAAAGTTCAAATATGTTTAATCACAGACGGAAATTATTTTTCACCTGTAAATTATTCGTAAACATTAAATTTAATAAGCGATGAGCAACAATTTTTGCATATTTTATACATAGGATTTTGCAAGGTCGGCGGCACAACCGCATACCTCCTGGTGTTTGACACCTGTCCATGGACGGCCGTAGCCACTTACCATTACGCGGGACCGCTTGCTTGTCCGCCTACTTCCCTATAAATAAAAAAATATATATTATGATGGCGTATTTACTCTGCTCAAATTTATAATAAATATAGTTCATACTAGTAGTCAAGCTACTCATAAATATTGAAAGATAAGAAAGAAAGAAAATATATTTCTTCGTCCTCACAACACCACAATTACGTACATATACATGTACAGTAGTGCAATAAATATAGATATATTGTGTGCCGCGACTACAAAATGGAATTGGCTCAGCAAACGCTGCAGATAATCCACAGCACTGATTTTCCGGCAGCACCTATATGGTCACGTTAACTATGTATCTTTTTCAATATAGATGGAAGGGAAGGGTGCACTCGACCCCTCTCTCACCGAAGACTACCTTGACATGTATTACATTTCACACTTTATCTTATTCCTCAGTGTACTTACGTATTTCTGTAGTGAGTGAGATATTATGCTATTTATTCAACCCGTCCTCTAAATCCATTCCTTCATCTTCAAAGGCAGACACCGCATGCGGAGGCGTGCCAATGTTTATCATTGTGGACTGAAGTTGGCACGTACCGTCCATGGGCGACAGTAACCACTCACCACCAGGTGGATTGTATGCTCGTCTGCCACCTTCTTTCTATAAAAAAAATGTACTTTTTCATTATTTTCTTATCTGACAATATTCGAAATAAGAACATTATGTCAGTGTCGAGTTTTCTTCGCAATTAACTTAATATTTTAAAGTCAAAACAATTCAATCAATGCCCGTCAATGTCCAATCCCTCCCAAACTTTACTGAGGACAGACGAGTTGAACTCCTTGGAAAACACACGAAAAACGCAGTCGTATGCTTTTATTTGATCATCACAAATACAAAATATTTTCAAAATACAAAATACAAAAAGTATTTTCAAGTTTAATAAACTATCACTATTAAACCGTAATATATCGACTTCACTTCTAGTGTTCCCGCAAAAATGTTCTTAACTATTGTACAATTTAGCAATTCCAAAATAATTCTCAAAATAGTTTTCAATTCTCTTGCTCGAGGCCATAGACCGAATCGATCAATTTAGTCTAGTAATGCTTTTACCTCGTAAAAGATTTAAAATTGTTCTCGTAACAATTACAAATTACACACGAACACAATTGTGAAATGGCACAAAAACTTCAAATCTATCGATCCACATTTGTTATATCGTATATCACCGATTGTTATCTTGAAAACTCGCTCTTCCGTGAATTGGTAGTGATCCTCCACGTTTACTCGTATTTAGCTCAGTTTCGAGCACGAATGACTTTTGTTTGTCGGTTCTGTCAATAAAAATCTAGCTTGGACTAGTAAAAACAACGCGAAATGAACACATTGATACTTAACCGTTTTTTTTAAGTTTTAACTAACTCGGCGGTGAGGAAATCGCCCTTGGGGAAGCTCGTGCTATGTAGTGGGACCTTATAAGCTGCTACAATAAGCACTGCGAAAATAAAAGTTACTTGCTTAAGTCAGACATCTTAAATGAGTACCGCCAGTTACGAGTATGACAAACGGTGACGGAAGGTAATCTCTAATAGTTAAGCATCGATTACACCACACGATATTTAGGGCCCTAACTCAATTTGGACTCTAACTTAGAACAGAGTAATCACTAATCACAGTAAAAGGAGTTGGGTTCCTGAATCAGGGAGATCGGATGATCCTGACTGCTAGATCTCAATTAGCTTGTTAAGGTAGTATAAATGCAGTTAGAGCACTCAGTCGACGCGCCGTAAGCGACTCAGGCGGGTGTGGGTAAATGGTTTATTATTATTATTAACGAACGTACAAATGTTTTATAAAATGTGTCTGTAACTAGATAAGTTTGTAAATTTGTTGTAATACCTAATAAATAAAAAAATTAATAGAAATATGCTGGCTCCAAAATATTTAAAATGTTCGTGTTAGACAATTTGTTACAAGTAACAAATAATAGTACCAGTACTTAGTACTAATATTATTTAACCCATCACTTCCTCCTTTTTGAATTTTTCATGGAAACAGTGGCCGTTGCGGCAAGGTCACTGCCAAATTTTGGTACAAAGTACGGGTGCCATGGTACTCGCTCTACACGCTTGATGTTCGATCTCTGACTGACTCAGGATCCTGATTTAGTGCCATATACACAGAACTCCCTAACTTTCTAACATCCTAAGTTAGGGCCTTAATTATCCTGTGGTGTAATCGATACTTTAGCTTGATCCACAAGTTTTAAGCTCTCAGCGACGTATGTAGATAGCTCAGTTAGGAGTTTGTTTGTGGAATAACATTCGAAAGGCAGATGTTCGCCAAAGAATGAAATCACGGATATAGCTCATTGAATTAATATGCTGAAGTGCCCTGTGGAATTGGGCAGGTCATATTTGCACCGACTACAGATGGGAGAGATGAGCCACGTATCAAGAATCACAGTGTGGGGACGACCTTCGGCCAATAATAGGAATATAAGGTTTGGGAATGGGCATATGGGGTACTATCGAAGCACGTATATTGGGAAAAAAAGGATAATATGGGACATGCAGTATTTTACGGTAGTATTTTGTGAGTGTCGAGGTAATGTGCGACTGACCGAGTGCGTCTTCAAATGTATTCAAAATGTGAATGCAGTGCTTCACTTCCTCATTAACACCTTCCGTATGTATTGTTAACCTTGACTAATTGTAGCCACCGGCTCCGCTCGCACCTTCACTGCTCGCTTCATTAATTACAGATAATAATTATAACAGGTAGTGTTGTCTTAATATGTTTTATTATTCGCAAATGACTTTACATAATTTATCATTACGTTTTTTTTTTATGATAAAAAAAATACGCTTCGGGGAATATAAAAGATCTTTATATTAATGTTTTTATAAAATTATGGTAATTAATTCAAAATGAATTAAAATGATAAATATTTATATTATTTTTTTATGTACGAAGGAGGTTGACATGCATATAGTCCACATGATGGTAAGTTGATACTGTCGTCTATAGACATCCGCAATACATGCCAACATCAGTCCAGAATGACGAACGTTGGCACGTCCCCGGATGCGCTGCCTACCTTTGGGGATATAGGAATGGATTTGGATAAAGGATTGGGAAAATGAGGAGGTATAAGATGAGAATGGGCTCAGGCACATCTCACTCACTACCGAAAGGTGTAAGTACATTAAGGAAATAAGATAAAGTGGGAAATGCAGTACATTTCAACGTAATCTTCTGTGAGAGGGGGTAACGTGGCCAATCGAGCGCGCCCAGCGGCTGTTAGATTCCAGCGTGCACTCTCTCTCTCTGACAGATTCAATCAATTTGTTTCACTATTGACTGTCCACTGCTGAATATAGGCCACCCCCATTAGTTGCCACTTTCGGCTCTTCTCATCCAGCCAGTACTAGTGAAATTTTTAAAGTCGTCATTCACGTTGTCGAAGGCACGCACTGTGCTTCTCGGTACTTGGCTACATTTGAGGGCTCGTCTACCTCATCGATTGTCAGTCCTGCAACACATATGACCTACGCATTGTCACTTCATCGTGATTAATCCTTGCAGTATGTCGGTGACTTTCGTTCTTTGACGAATCTCTTCGTTTCAGATCTTAGAAAAGAAACTCCGAGCACAGCTCTCTCCGTATCTCGATGAGAGACTTTAAATTAATAAATTAAGATAACTCTAATACCAATACCAGTATTGGAGACCACGTTACCACACCGTTTGTCACAAATCACAGGACTGATTCAAGATGTCCGACTTCAAGTGATTTCAACTTCAAAACATACGAAATAACGAATTAGTCATATTTAAATTCGCAAATATAACTTAAAAAAATAACGCATATTCTACAACGATAATTTAAAATTAATTAATTAACAATGATTTAGAAAGAAACATGTTAATATTCAGAATTTCTAAATCGATTAATAATTACTTGTGGAAATTAGTTGTTGACTTAATAAGGTGTAAATTAATAATATGAAAAGTGTTGTTGACAAAATTATTGTGATTCCCACGACTGCTATTAATTCATAATAGGTTGGTTAGAAGTATCCAAAAGGAAGAGGTCCATTACAAGCTACTAAACAGTCTACCGATGGTGCGTGGATCCTGTCGCCCATGCACTTCAATGATTTATGTATGAATACATCAGCAAGACTTGACATCAGTCAAGAAAGACAAAATATGTTGCCACGTTAATTTTAACAAGCTTTAATTTTAGGAGAGTATTTATTGAAAAAATAGAGAATTCTCCTCGTGTATACTGATCTAAATTTCTCTTTGCAAATGTTACATATAAACAAAAGTTACTTGAAGCGTAATATTATTCTTACATTCACCATTTCAAAATGAAAAATTTCACCAAAATATCTCCTAATTGGACACAGCTCCTTGGACACAAAATCAGTAAAAGTTTTAACATTCTTGACTCACATCGTTGCTATGTCATTGTACGTTTGCGGAACTTTCAAAAGAGAAGCCTTGACTTTTTAAAGTGTAGCCAGGCACTTTCGTTAGGTTTGTTAAGGCTTGGTATACACGATATACCCGATAGCAATCACAAAATAAATCAAGAACACTAAAATTTTCCTCGTGCGGTACAACCGTAGTCACTAATGTAGAGAGGTACATATGTTAAAAATTTTCTTGAGAATGTTGTACGATACTATAGATTATAAATATGTTAAATGGAAAACCCTCCATAGTATAAGAAGTATAGTATTCTCTCTAAGAAGTATCAAGGCTTCTTAACATTTCTCAAAAAAGGAGATAAGTACATTTTACCACCTGGTTAACAAAATAGAAATTCTTATCTTTAGAGATTTTTGTATAGAATATGCATACATGTATATTTTATTCCTTTTCGTTGTTTTCATTATTTGGTATGTGACACATTTATATAAATACATATCGTCATTACATACATTTACATATCGGCAATTGATTTATATATGTTATGTACTAGAAACGAAAATAAACCTCTACTAGAGATTTTCGACTTCATTATATAATTTGGTGCATATGAGCACGAGAATATTTGAGGTGGGAGCTATCACTATGTTTATCAGTACTATATTAGTGACACCATTGAATGATTAGAGCGGTCCTTTTCTAACTTCCAATTTCTAAAATGGACTCAAAATTCTAAAATAACTCAAATGGATTTCTAAACTCGGTCTCAAGATATACTACTGATTTTGATTTCACGCATAGTCTTCTAAATATCTTAGAATATTTAATAAAATAAATATTTAAAGATTCAAATTTTCTATGAATTAACCTTTACACCTATGTTGTGTTGTCGAAAATTTCGTCGTTTGAACAACACGAATGTTTCGTATCAAACAAGTATGAACCAGGCCTTAGCATGAATGAAAAAATAGATTTGCATATACATCACTACGTTATATAGTACACTACGCCTACAGCAATCCATAAATAGAACCGCTGTCGAATTGATTAGTTTAATTTTCTCTATTACAATAAAAATGCAAACTTTCGCGTCTTGTACACATTTTATATTCTAAATCGGGTCAGAACTCGTGTAATAAAGGTATTTGTTTACCCTTTATTTCTACTCGATGTTTCAGCACGGGTTACACAGCGGTAGTTACGAGAGCAGTAGAGGTAGTTACGACACCTGAAAAGGTGAGTTTTCAATGGCGTGTGTCAAATGTGGGTAGTTGATAAAACTCGCAGCCCCCAGCCTGGACTACCTCTTCAGTCAACTCGTGACCACCGCTGTTGTAACCCGTGCCGAAACGTCGAGTAGGAATAAAAGGTAAACAAATATATTCATGCGTATAATAAGTTCAGACCCTATTTAGAATAAATAAAATGATAATTTATGTTCTTCATAAATGATTCTCAGTCATGTTTATAACATATGCGAGGTATACATAAATTGTTGGGGATGGGAATATCTTTAAACCCATGTTGTTATTTTGCTAGTGACATTAGGTATAAAGTTTCTTTATACTTTCGTTCTCTAAGCTTTTTTTGACTGATTCTCACAGTCTCTACTTACCACCAGGTAAACTGCCTGCTCAGCTACCATGTTCTTCCTATACCTCACGTCGTAGCATAATAGAAAGACCTCAAGGGCAAGTTCCCCACCCTCCAGGATAGCTATGTAAAGCGGTTTAAAAAGACAACAGTTTCTTGTTACAACATTTTCAATAGGTAGGTACCGTCTACCTATCCAATTACTTATGCAATGCCAAAGTTTACTACATTTTAAACGTAGAACAGTCTAATCAATTATTAATTTATCTATAAGGTCAACTGCAAGTCGTAGTCTTGATGATTTCATAATTTTCTATATATAATCATTCAGTAATTTAACTATTCTGATACGTATTCATCCATTTAAACCGTGTTAAGTCCTTAATGCGTATCTTTCCCTTATTTATTTAAACATAGCTGAAGGTACAACACAGTTTATAAAAACCAATGCGTACATTCTTTGTAATGATTTCTCTAAAAATTCCACAGCATACCTGTTCAGAACCCGCTCATTTGAGAAGAAAACATCTATGTCACTACATTTATTTTCCCCTGACGTTTCGACTGGGTTGCACCAATCATTGAGACCCGTTAAAACCCGTTTAAATAGATAAATATATTATATGTGAAAAACGGGATTATCTCAAAAATACTTGTAATTAATTCTCTCTGTCTCTCTGTATTTCTGCCTGATTGTTTGTTACGTCTTCACGGCTAAACTACTGAACAGGTTTCAATTAAATTTGGCAGAAGAGTAGCCTAATATCCGGAGAAGTACATAGAATACTTTTTATCTCTGAACATCGATAAGTTTTTCCAAGGGGATCCAATTACTTTTAAAACGAAATCCACGCCCACGAAGCCGCTAGTAAAAGATCGTTACATATAGCATTACACATTGCGGTTTTAAATCACTGTTAAAATACCACCTAACCTTTGCATCATTCACTCTTGCCACTTGCCACTTGCCAAACCATTCCACAAAAAACACACTGCTTACACCCCTACCACGAAACACATGCATTTACTCAACAATCGTTATCTCAAGTCTTACCGAAACAATTAGCCACAGTAAAACGATACACATTTTTTCCGTCGCTTCCTGAATAGAGGTTTTCGTGCTGATTTGAACTTACATATAACGATATAGAGTAGAATAAAGATACAGAGCGTGCCACATACTATAATTAAAATCACGATTATGTTTTTGCACGTATAGGAAGAGCTATTTGAATCGATTGTTCACGGCTTCCTTCCATCATCGATTGTTTTAGCGATGTCGTTCGTTTTTATTTGCGGTATTAGCATAAAAGTGATAGTATTTGTAGCAAGGCAACAGTAAATGTCAGTTTTACGTAGCTCTATTATTATATAATACTAGCTGTTGTCCAAGACTTCGTTCGCGTGGTCTTCAAGTACTAATTCAGAATCCTTCGCGAGCATGCGCACAACAACTCACCAAATGGCAATCATCTCATCGCAATCGGATGAATGGTATAGGAACGCATACGGAACAAACAAAGAACCATATCTACATACACTACATCTACATTGTGCATATATAAAGGCTCGCACAGATCAGAGACTAAAGATTATTTCAAATATTAAAAAGTGCAACCGACGAGCTGACGACAGTCGCCTTAATAAATGGATACTGTTTGTTGCCCGTGGACATCTGCGATACTTACCAACATTAGTCCAGAATGTTGAAAGTTAACACTCTCCCGGATACTCTGCCTTTGGAGATCTAAATGAATCGATTTGAAGTCAAGGTTGGCAAAATGGGGAGCAATAAGATAGGATGGGATAGCAACGTACGAATATTGTGTAACTAGGATAAAGTTGGAAATAGAGTACACTCCACGTTAATCTATGAGAGAGGGGTAACGTAGCCAGTCGAGTGGTCCCAGCGGCTACATTGTACGTAAAATTTGCGAAGCTACATTTTAAGGTAACGGCTGGATTTTTTGGCGAACTTGAGAGATGAAGATGAGTTTTTGTTTGATTATTGTAACAATTGTGTATTGGCCGTTCTGTGGTTCAATAGTGATAGTTTATTAAACTCAAAAGTGTTTTTCGTGCGTGGTGTTTGTGATAATCAAATAAAAGCGCGGGATTGCGTTTCTCGTGTGCTACTATAGCTTTACTGAGCGACCACAGACTTACTTCTACGGTACTGGACATTGGCAAGATACGTTTTAGAATTTGAAATTGTTTATTAAGAAAACTTGACAGTGGCAGAATGTACTAATTGCACCACTGCCATATATGATGAAAAAAACCGGCTTTGAATTACTTTATCCACACGCTAACCGCTTATCTATCTCAATAGAAAGTTAAAAGATACGCTACGATATAGCGATCATCAATTATCGTTTCAATTATCGTCACCAACTGTAGCAGCGGTTTTATCGTTTCCACGCTCTCGACCGGGATGTGGTTTTATGAATAACACCGCAAAGTGATAGATAGGTACTGCTCGCAAAAATATAAAGGCACTTAAGAAATCTATGCCAATAAACCACAATAATTCGTGTACGGTGTTAAAGATTTCCGACAATTTTATGATACGCTCCATTTCCTTCGTATATACGTACTTTATATATATTATACGTATATATAACGAAGACTACTTTAGGGAAATGAGGAACGCTATTAAATGAGAGGAAAAGGTTTAGCACAGCAGTAGCACACAATTTAGGCTATTAACGTATCGAGCTCTGTAACATTTGATCTTGCCCGGCCGAGCTGCGCTTGACTGGTCAAAAAAGATATGTTTGGGGAACGATTTGTGTTCATCAAAGCTATTTTAATAATTATGCCGTCACTTATCTGTGTAGGGTTTATTTCGGTAAAAAATCGCGTCGGTAAGAGTCCGCGCAACTACAGCGCGCTCCTACCGCGATATGTTGCAAATAACTGTAACACCTCGTCAAGCGCGATAATTATGCCATGTTTTGTTTCAAATCTAAATAGGATAAATATTGGTATCTTTCTTGTAGGATACGACTCTACCCTTTAAAATCTGAAGTCGGAATGACCAAGACTTGGTCATTCCTACTTAGTGTACTTAGTCATACTTTGTATTGAAATAGGTAAGAAGTAGTGGAAAACCAGAGAAGCCTTTGCACAACAGTTTCAGACCATTAAAAATCAATAACCATATAATCTAAAGTATTGACTTACAATACGTGACCAAAACTAAAATATGAATTTACATTTATAAATATGAATACAACATTTTTATTTTCATTACAAAAGTGACCTGCTTTTTGAAATATTGTTTATCATTATTTATTAATTATTTCAATAGTGTCGTAAGAGTATTGTGAAATCTCTAACCACGCATACCATACCGGCTTACGTAAAATGTCGTAACTAAAGTTAGGTAATTGTGCTTTGATAGTTCTAATTACCTTGACATTGGTGTAATTTCAACTAAAACTGTCGTATTTAATTAAACTTTAGATTGATAGATAAAAGAAGGTTTACGTCATTTTTCTTACTGCACTCCGTCAAATTCATCGGTATCAGTACATCACTTTCTTCTCCTACCACCTGGACTAACGTTGCAGTGCCAACCGCAAATACAATGTTGTGAAACATACTTATACTTTCAGTTACAACAGCAAAAATCAACCTTAAAATCACTTGTCTATTGACGCAAATAAATGTTTGTAAACTGCAAACAGTGAGTTGCCTCATGTTTTAAAAAGCAAATTCGCATCCTCGCGTCAGTGAAAAGATAAAATCTGCAGAATAAAATAGACACAAAGAAATTGCATAAACAAATTAGCGCCATCAAGAAAGCGAAGCGAAAGAAAACAGACAGAAAACCACAAAACTGCGTTAAGAAAGTTCACCGCGGTTCACGCGAATAACACTTGAGTAATAACACTGAATAACACTTGGTTATAGACTCGAGGGCGTGCCGAAAGTCATACTGCTGATGGCTATTAATTATATGGGTGGTTTTCCACCTACGAACACGGAGTTATTTTATGTCATGTCTGTAACAGAAACACTTCGGTCTTTAACATTTTCGGCTGCCTTTCGCTGGAAGGTTTTAACCTTTCATTTGATTTTTATTTAAACATTAATTCTTGCACATCACATTTTTAATTGTTTTTCGAATTTGGCTATTTTTCGGATGCTAGAAAAACTCCTAATAATAGTAAAAAATTAATTAAAATACTAACTTTAAAATATAATATTTTGAGATACTCAAAACAAGACATTGTTCTATTCTAACGCTTAACAATAAATGTTCAATTATTGCTTCACGATTTACACACATTAATTAATATTAATAAAATGTCTAAAGATTAATAATGGAGTTATTAGTTGTATATTAATTATTATCAATTACTAACGCAACTAATTGTACCTTTGTCCAGTCTATTGCATCACCGTTGTGCATTAAAATCAACACAGAACAACGCAGAGATTATCTTTATTAATTGCTGGAAAATAGCAATAACATTTTGACTTCTGCTTTGACTTTTCTTAGCATAGTTTAAAGCAATTGAAATACGCAGTCAAACCCAAATTTTCCGTGTTCGTTGTTGGAAAACGTTAATAAAATCTTCAATTATTTCCCACTCCACCCGCTGTGTTACACCGTGTCGTAGATTAAAGCAAAGTGTAACACGCTGATCGTCTGTGTTGTTAGTTGGAAAATGTCCATAATATCGTTATGCAGATGTGCCATTCCCCGCAAGAATGCCATTGAGCCAGATAACTTGATTTACACCCGACCACCTGTTTTGATAAGTCGTGAAGCGTAGAAGCCTTTGTTCGTTTTAGATATGGCATTATGTGGAGCTTAATAATGGTAATACGGTTTTTTATGTAATACGTAGCCTCAATTTAAAACTTTCGTTATTTTCTTCATTTTATTCAATATAACGTACCTACACTACACGGTGATATGCGTATAGTGGGGATGTTCCGAATATTCGTATTCGTTTTGGTTGACTCGAAATTTTATTTTCTAAACGAATACTCGAATACTAATCGAATAATGAAGGCCCAATGTGAATAACAGGTAAAACAGGTTTTCTACAAAAAGAAATACTTTTATGAGTAAATATTCATTTGAAAACGTATCTGATTTTAACTATAGACTAAACCAATTTTTCTTACTCATTTACTGAATAACTAAAAAAATATGAATTTATAGCATTAACTTTAAATTTAACTACAAATTACCTACTTACTAATTTCTTTACAAGTAGTAGCATAATAGATTAGGTATTATTCATAATCGCATTCGTATTCGCGAACGCCACTGCTCGCAAATTATTCGTATTTGTTATTCGTCAATAGTGATTTGTTGCTATTCGAAACATCCCAAGTGTACATAATACGTAGTAAATGTGGAAAAAAAACCAATCGGCTATTTTCGTTTCTTGTGAATAACATGAAACAAAATATTGTTTGAAAAAAAAATCTTACTATAAGTTCAAGAAAAAAAAACAGAATTTTTAATGTAACAACTTTTATAAACGTCGTCACTTCGGATAAAACCTGCCCACATTGGTCCAGTCTTGCATATTTGCACAAAGGAGGGGTGGGGGGGGGAGAAGTGCAAGGCCGAAGAGAGTCGACAGTAAAATAGCATAAATTAAACTATTCATCTCTTTAATCCATTAATTTTACTCTTTATTCATTAATCCGTGCCGACTTCAAAATATCATATCTCAAATATACCTATACTGTAATATATCGTTTACTTAACTGGTATCGATGCCTACTCCATTTCGCTCAGTAATTTACAACATCACCACTACAGATCCCATCAGTGCCGTGGGCGCGTCGTGGGCCGAGCCAAGGCAATCCGCGTGTTTTACATAACTTAGCACCCTTCGGGGGCAAACACTATCTTTGCAGTAGTAAATAACACCTAAACGTTGATAGGTGCTCGCTTATCAATAGTACCACAAATCTTACTCCATAAGTTGGTTTACTATATGATCTCCTACCGTGGGTGTCGTAAAAGGCGACTATGGGATAAGAAAGCCGCTGCCACCAGTGCTGAGGAACTACACCACTTCTAAAAAAGTGGACTCGCCAACCGGTTTGGTCAGCGTGTAGTTTTCAGGCCATACATCCCTCTTGCACCAGACGATGGGCATGAGGAAGCCCATGTTCAGCAATGAATACAGAAAGGGCTGATTGTATTGCATCAATGCATTGCATTGGTAAAATATGTTTTCCATTTTCTATTTTCCAATATTCCCAACCCCTCCTCCAAATCAATTCCTAGATCTCCAAAGATAGGCAGAGCATCCCGGAGCGTGCCAAGATTTATCAGTCTGGACTGATGTTGGCCTGTACCGCTGTTGTCTACGGGCGGCAGTATCCACTTACCACTCGGTGGACTGGACTGTATGTGCATCTGTCGCCTACTTTCAATAAAAATATAGTATTGCTAGCGAAGGATTCTTGGTTCTAAGATAAGATAGGAATTATAAAACTTTCAGGGCTCGGACGTAATGTTTCAAGGGTTTATAGGGTCTTAAACCGGAAATACAATTTCGTACATAAAATTAATAGATGTCTACATACATGTGAGAAAATAAATTCAGTTTATTACATTCAGTATTACAATAATAGTAACAATAACGAGTTAACATTATCTTAAATCTTTCTTATTAACAAATTTGTTTACGTCAACAAACTCTTTGTCGACCCGAAACAATGCTGAGTCGGCAGCATTTTCACATCAGGTATTATTAGGGTCGCATAAGCATATTGCAATGAACCTTTTTTATAATCATTCATATTAAGTCGCCGGTAATAGCTGGATGAGAAGAGTGTAAAATCCTGTGTAGTGGCGAGCCTTCGGAGATGCACATATCCAGCTGTGGACAGACAGGCTGATATGTGTTATGATAATGACTGTACGAGAAGTTGTCAGTCAACTAAGGATTTTTGACCAAGTCAAATTTTATTGTCGCGTCTAGTTTAACAAAAATTTTTTTTTTACATTTTTTCCTTTAAATCTAAAATAAAATCTGACAACTTCAATCTGTTCAATATCTTTTCACACCTGGAATGAACTTGAAAATCTACGGAACCCCCAGTAAAAGATCGTTCTTGACCAATTTTCGAAGTGATTTGCATGTTTTAATTAGCCTCAATTGGTTTCACTAATTTAAATAGCGTGATGGAATTTATTTGAACAAATCATAGATATCATTATATAGATCCATGAAATGTGATAGATAAATAATCATTTTCATTAAATCGGTACCTTGTGTTTCTAGTGCAGATAATGTCTATTCGTTTGCATAAGTAACATGATAATTAATCGACTATCGTGTATCCCGGTTTGTACACTTCTAACGTACTGTGCGATAAATTCCAGGATCAATTCCTGAGCGAAAAATTTGTTTTAAAGACGGGTTTTTGTGTCTGACTAGTTTATGTTACTCTTTGTGTGTCGAAACAACACAGGTGAAATACATTAAGATTAATGTAAACGAGTAAGAGTTATTTCTAAAAAATATGAAACAGAGATTACAAATAATCCATTTTGCCTCAATTGCTTACTGAACAAAAGGTACTGAATTTCGAATCCGTGAATATTTTAGGTACAAATACAGCAAGCCAGTCTTTCGGTACAACCTTAATAACATATATACATACTTATATGTGCATTATATTTATTTGTATAAGTGTTATAACTGTTAAAGTATAAAATAAAGGTTACAATAGTATACAATGAAGTCCAAGGGTTGTCTGAAAGAGATCGCTTTTAGCGATAAGACTTTTTTTTGTATACTTGCGGATTTATTCCCAGAAGGAATCTCTTCCAGTCAAGAATAACCTTAGAATAACCAAGAGGAGTTATGTCATTGTTAACCACCTGCTATTGAATTCTGTTTAATTATAATTTATATATATTTTTAAGGTGACTGTACGTCAGCTACGTTTGTGATAGATTTACCTTTAATTTCGAAAACTATAAAGCATTTCAACTATGACAGTTTCGTATTTCGTACAGTTTGTAGCAAGAAATGCATTCAATTACTCCACTCTATCTACCCCTTAAATACTGTACCATCAGCAAAAGAAAGCGAAACATCTTTCAATTTTGGTGTCTTATTGCGATATTGTAATTAAATTCAGAATTAATTGCTGTATGAAATTAATTGCCTCTTTAGTGTATATTGACAAGATAAGTGTATCTTCGTTACTGCACGCTCTGTTAGACGTTGCGTTTTCGTTTTCTCGCGTTATGCTTGACCAGATTTGCCTCTTCGGTATCGTTCACTAAATTCACCGAAATATCGTGCTGAAGTGGCAACAGGCAGGTCATATTTTCCGCAGGACCAATAACCGATGGAGTAGAAGAGTCCTCGAACGAAGGCTGCTTTTTTTTTCTTTTTTTGGAATGGTTAAATTCTTGTGGCCCAAATGGCCATACAAGAGTCACTTAATATGGTTTAGGGCGAGCGCAGAAGGCGCTCAACCAGGAGAAAAAAGTGTGTGCCACAACGAGCATAAGGGCTCCCCCGCCGGTTTTGTTTTTCTTTTCTACTCTACGTTTTGGCATGTTATACGAGCCGTGGTCACGAGTTGACTGTAATATAAAGTTATATTGCCACACATTGTATACAAGGCAAGAGCAAATGGGATTGCGTTTCCTCAGCTTAAAAGCTGAGGATGCATAAATGCATACTCTTTGTGGTACCTGGAATAAAAATGCGTTTGTTTAATCAACAATGTCCCATTAAGAATCCTATTATAATACTATACGAGATTATTACGTCGTCGTGATACACACCACACCTACCATACGTGTAACCAGTTCTTTTAACGTGCACTGCTGGGCTCCTCATGCACATTGCCTTGTCTTAAGACTCCACGCTGACCAGGCGGGCTGGAGAGTCCACTCTTTTACAGGTCGTGCAGTTCCTTTGGGCCTGTAGTACATTTATACCCACGGAAAGAGATGGGATGGTGCTCATCGAAAGCTGACCTTACTACATGGCAATTTACTATTCATCTATTGTTTAAAACAACTGAAACTAAATAAAATTCACTAGGTATTATAAAACTCCACTCTGATCTCTCACGAAAGAATCTGTTTTATATTACTTTTTTCATAATAAATTTTTATTCGGAATTTCTTCTGTTAACTCTATAAATTTGTCCGCAATTCTTTAACTACTTCGCATACTCTGTCGTGCGATCTTTATTTTGTTGGATGATTAATTATCGTAATGTTTTTTGCTTCATATTTGCTGTGATTAGATGGGAGCCCGTTACAAGTGTACTGTAATATTTTTACCGTTCGGTATGAGATATTACAATATCGAATCTCTAAGAGCATTGTACTCAATGTATATTTAACTAGATAGTTCGTGCTCAGCACCATCGGAAAAAATAGACATTATTTCACAAAGCCTGCCTTATGTTTAAAATTACTGGTCCCATTTTAATATGATTATTTAAAAGACAAAAAATCCTACTGCGTCCCACTTTTATTTAAATATATAATATATTGAAATACACTAAATATGAAATAAACAAAATTTATATATTTACTGCGTTCGCAATTGGTTTGTTTGTCTTATTTTGTGAATAATTATATGAAGACTCAAAATAGGCGGTACCAGATTAGAAAATATTTATATAAATCTCCCTATACAAACCTCCTTTACTTGTTAATCTTTGATAATCCCGAGGGTATTTCGGGACCGCTCAGACCAAGCGCGGATTAGTAGATAGTACAAGATGCCCTAAAAAATTAGTGAACGGCGTTTGAACTCACGTCCTTACGAATATGGGTCGAGAATAGGCTATCGTCGCTCTCAATATCTTCAACAACTATCTGAATTCTTTTGTAGTTTTAATTATTGTACCTAAAGGATATAAAGTAACACAAGAACCATGTAAATACAAAAAGTAACACAAAAACAACAAAAAATTGAGATCAGCAGATTCTTGGATTTCCCAGAGACACAAACAGATAAATAGACTTTTTTACATCCCGCATCATTTGTAAAAACTATTTAACGCGGCAGAAATTACAAAACTCCAGCAGCGATCATTTTTCGCTATATTCTGGTGGGTTGTACTGGTACATATCATTGTGCAATGAAATATAAATAAATAAATAAAAAAAACATAAATGTGAGTACAAATATACATTATTATATTTATCCTAATATATTAAATCCTTGAGATGTGACAGATTAACAGATTTAAATCTTAAATCCACGCGAGAAAAGTCGCGGGCAATAGCTAGTATAATTACAAAAAATAAACACTCTTCAATTTGTAGCATAGTTATGTAATTTTCTAATCACGGTAATGCTCAATTTGACGTTAAACATTTTCAAATAGTTGTTAGTTTATTTACAATAACACAGGTGAAAATAATCAGATACAATAGTCACGCATTCACTAACAGGTTCTGAGTTATAACAAAGATTGATTGCACTTTAAATAGCACGCAGTACATGCAGAAAGCAGTAGTGGACCTTAATACAAGCATAGATAATAATTATGCGTCTTGCAGAATATATCAGTTTAGCAGAAATTGCCAACTGAGGCTTTTTCATTCATCTATAATAACATGAGGATTAAGAACATGATCATGAGCACAAGATAATTGTGATTAGTATTCAACATCTCCATTGGTGATATAGGTGTCTATAAACAGCGTTGACCACTTACCATCAAGTAATACGCCTGCCAGTTTGCTTATGCATTTCATGCAGTCCCAAGATTTTCATGCATTCACATTTGAATCGTATTTTATTATATAATAAAATGTTATTATATACGCACCACAAACAAACTCACTCAAGAATATCCCAAGAAAAGTAATTGCAATTGCATTTGCAATAAATACTACAGTTATATTATCTGAAAAATAAAAAGTACGTACCACCACATATTGACACATAAAAAATTTATTTCTACTCCCTAAAGTCTTATAGTGACAGATGTGTGAGTGAAACCATGGATTCTGAGTTAAATGGCGCAAAATGTTACTTGGTTCTTTTTTAACAATTATTATTTATGCTTTGTATTAACAACTTTATTAACAAATGTTATTAACAAATTCATTATTTGTATTATTAACAAATATTGTACGAAAGATTCAACAACAAAAAATGCATAAAAAGTTTCATGTTCATTTATTCAGTTATTAGTCATTTTGTCAGTCGTCGGAAATGTATCTGACATAGCATGCATATGACCTGATTTGTAAGCAGTACGTAAAAAGCCGTAGTAAACTTCAATGAAACGTGCAAGTTCCAAACTTTTTTTTCAACAATAATGTAGAGTTGCAATACCGTCCTTCTGTGTACCCTGATAACAATCAGTGATTTTCGTCCGCGTTCCAAAGTCAACCTTGATACAGTTTTTGACTTATCGCCTTAGATAATCTACACATAAATTGACATGCTAATTTTATAGACACGACTTTAATTGTTTTTAAATTGGAGAAACAAACTTAAATATTCGCTAAATATACAATTAACTTTTAATATGTTGATAGTTAATAACTTTTAATATGTTGAGGGCGGTGATAGCCTAGGGATATCTATTATCGCAGATCATGAGTTTCAAATCTAAATTTCAAACTTTAGTGGTCCAAATTTTAAAATAAATACAGATTTTTTTAACTCGACGATGAAGGGAAACTTCAAGAAGAGATTCGCCGAAGAACTATTGTCACTTACGTAACTAGTAGAATCAGCACGCTAGAATGGCGAAGGGCAGAAAATATTTGCCGCAGGACCGATGAGAAAGACGAGTCCTCGAATTGAGACCACGTACCGAAGCGCAGTGTGTGACGCCTTCCGGCCACGTGGAGCGACAACTTGAAGAGTTCGCCGGTGATGGTTAGATGAGAAGAAGAGTCGAAGATAGTGTGTTTTTGCGAACCTTGGTAGAGGCCTACCTACATCCAGTAGCAGAGAGACGTAGGCTGATGGTATGATATTGTAGGGTATCTCTATGACGAATTTACCTACCCTTCATTGGCGATCAACCTACATAATAATTATATAGATCCAAAATATATGCCATTAACGATCAAAAGGCTAAGTAGTTTAGATTATGTTGATGGTTCTGTAAGACAAGAGGATATTTTTTTAAAACCGCCAAAAACGTATTTAAGCAAATCCACAGTTTTATTACTCCCTAAAAACGCCAGAAGCCGCCGGTAAATACTAGTTTATGAAATACAAAATGTCAAAAGTCTTCGTTGTTAATACCGAGCTCAAATCACGGTCATGTTTTCCGATTTAACATTCAAACGACAATAACATATAACGATTACTATGATAATAAAACACATAATTTATATAACATACAGATATTTTTGACTAGACCAAGTTGTTAATGTAAGAACATGTCCTCTTTCGATATGTAGATTTTGAACATAAAATGGTGTTAAGGCACATAAATTTTAGACTTAAAATGATGTTATTTACATCCATATAGTTGTTTTTGACGTTTCATTAAAATAATCACAATTTAAATGTCATAGAAATATAAGAAACTAGCTTTTACTCGGGGGTTCGCCCGCATACTCACTATACTACGGGAACATTAGTTTTGTAACCTAAGTCCTTTTGACCGCGACATTATTCCAGTGCATCCTATGCACCCCCCCGAATTAAAAATGGGATTCTTATTGGGAAAACTCACGATACTTATTGCTTCCCATTCCCAAACCTTTACTAAATTCTCTCCCACATCTCCAAAAGTAAGCCGTGTATCCGAAGGACGTGTCCACGTACGCTATTCTTGCCTGATGTTGGCATCTATCGCAAATGATCATGGGCATATATCGTCTTTATCATATATATGGGCTGTATCATCTGCCACTTTGTCGCTAAAATAGTTATAGCGCAGAATTATATTTTAAAGAAGTAGCATTTGGTTAGGTAACTAATTCAATTGCATTTGATTGAGAACATTTAATACAAACTGATTATATGCTTATAAAACCTAATTATTATAAAAAACAGCACATGTGCGAGTATTAAAAACTTAGAGCATATTTTAACACTGCTTACACTGTCACATCCGTGTGTTCATGTTACACACACGCTTTTTTGATCTTTTGTTTTTAACTCATACAAGTACGTACTTCGCTTCACTCCCTCCATTTCACACAAACACACTGTGACACTGAATCTTGCGACAGAGCTACATAGTAGAGTCTGTTATTGGCACTTAGTTTGGTATCATTTCAGTGATTTATAAAGTTCGTAACAAAAAAAGTAATAATAAAGTACGTAGGTATATTTTAAATGAACTAAATGCATAATGAATGTAATAAATTGTGACGTCATCTGAGCTAAAGGACCTCGTTGTCGGTATCCTGTGTAAAATGTAGATACATGCTCTAATACCTGATTATCAATTTAAAACTATAAAAAATATCGGTTGAATATTCTTGAGCCATGCTTTATATTTTAACAAATCTATTTTTATCTATATGACCATCAGACAAACTGTCATTATAAAAACATAGTTGTTTAACGACCATTCGCTTGTTTTTATCCTTTATATTGCTACTCCATCGTCCAACATCCTTGAGCCCAGTTTAGTTGGCAATGTTCCCAAAGGGGTCAATCGCATTGCTTCTTTAACCTAACCATATTCCAGACATGCCTTAGGCGACTTTTATAATTGTCTAAACTTGGAGATGCAATTACTTAAAATTCCTTTAATTGATAAATAGTTGATAAATCATAATAGCTTTGATCAGTCGATCAAAGCTATTATGATTTATCAACTATTAAAGCGATAAATGAAATTACTTAGTATTGGTAGTGACTATTATCAACAGGAACAGTTATAAAGAACATTCGATTACTTTTTTATGCAAACAAGGTTACAGACGAGCATACAGTCCACCTGGTGATAACTGGATACTATCGCCCTTGGACATCCGTGTTGTATGCCAACCTCAATCCAGAATGACAAACGTTGGCACGCCTCCGGATGAACTGCTTACCTTTGGAGATGTAGGAATGGATTTTAGAAAGGGTTAGGGAAATTGGGACAGGATGGAATAGGATGGGAATGGGCTTTGGCATATCTCACTCACTACCGAAACACGTACGTACATTGAGGAAATTATTTAGTCTTATAAAAGGTATTAAAAATGAGGATTTATTAAAACCAAAGTTACAGTTTTATAAAATCTTAACATAAAACAAATTGTACAACTGACATCTGGTTTGGCTGCCAATGTACCTACTTGGTCTGGCCATAAATACTGTTACAATAATGACAAAAAAAAAAACATTTTTAATTTAGAATCTGTCAATCTTACGTGCAAAAAAAAGAATTTTCTTATTTGGGCGCCAATAATTATTAAATATTGTACTAATATTAAAACGGAGTGGGGTGTTAACGAATACCGTATTGCTGTAATTGCATTACGCAGAGTAGGTATGGAGCCAAATGCAGCGCTCCATCCGCTCGGTATTAGCCGAATGTTTGTGTACCGGGCTATTGGTATGTACATTGGAACGTCCTCTGTTTGTGACAGAAAAAAAGTCTGGTCGTCCACGCACTATTTGTACTAAACAGACGATTAAACCCATGAAGGAGAGAATCCGAAGAAACCCCACCCTGCCTGGAAGCTAAAGATATTATCTACAGTGATGAATATAGGCAACCAGAATCATGTCACATATTTTAAAAGATGACTTAGGGCTGCTTCTAATGACGTACGATCATTTCTTCGCTAATAATTTAAAGAAAAATATTGTTGACAACTTAAAAATTAAAACTTCTTCGGCGGTACGCAAAGAGAGCTCATAAACAAATCTTAATTACGGACGAGAAAATGTTTAACATAGAGGAACATTTTAACAATCAATATGATCGAATTTATGCTCATAACTCTAGACAAGCTGCTCAATTGGTCAATAGGGTGCAACGAGGCCACTATACGGCTTCAGTGATGTTTTGGTTCCCACCAATTACGTTAGCTATCAAGGAGTGACTGAACCATGTTTTCGTGATAAAGGTATTAAAACGTCGGCTCAAGTGTATCAAGATACAATTCTTGAGAAGGTCGTAAAGCCTCTTAACAATACTCTGTTCAATAACTAAGAATGGTCTTTTCAGCAAGACTCAGCACCAGGTCATAAGGTTCGCTCAACACGGACATGGCTAGAAAGGAATATTCCAGACTTCATTAGAGATTTTAGTCCGCTTGATTGTAATTTATGGTCTGCTTTAGAGAGCATGGCATACTCTAGACGCCATGCTAATATTGAATCCCTAAAATATTCCATAAGGGTGGCAGTTGCCAATTTTTCCATGAAAAGGTTGTACGTTTCAATATAAAACTGGCCACAACGTTTGAATAAAAGCAAATGGTGACTATTTCAAATAAACGCCATATTTTTCAAATGCATTTATTTCTAAAATAACACAAATTCTTCTAATAAAATAATAATATAAAAATATCAATGTTTTCTTTGTATCAATATTAATAGAAAGTCTCAGTAAAGTGGTACCGCAGAAAGTACATACGGGTAGTTTGTAACGAAATAACCATTTGTTTTTTTATAGTTGTTTCGTTCATAAGAAAACCATGCTCAATTTGAAAGTATTATTTGTTGTCCAACAATTTTACCATCATTTTATTTTGTTTACCCTCAAATAATCAATTTTCCTCTTTGCTATAACCTCAATAAAAGCATTACTATTTAACCATCAGAGATTCACAGTTTGTTGACTACGTATGTTCATCACGCATGCAAGACAATTCTCGCTAAACGATCAACCTGAAAGCGTGGGAAGGACATTACAACCATTGTTCTGTGCTAATATTTCCATGATGAGCGTCATTAATTGAAAGATGCTATGTGATAAGGTTAGTAAGGTAATAGGAGGATCCATTAAAACAGCGAAACAGGTTAAAATTAGCTGTGTTATCAAAACAGACAGTCAAGGACAATAAATCTTCAACACGCAATAGACAAATTGTTTTTAGAATTTTTTTCAAAGAATAAATTTTACATAGACTATAAAATTAAATATTTCACCTTTAAAATCGTACTCTGATCTTAATTAAGTTCTAGTTGATTAAAAACTTACTTCTTTCGAACAGTTTTATATCTGCATACCGTCTACATAACACTTTATGGCGTCATAGTGAATATCGCTACGTACATCGCGAATGGCCAGCTAACTTACTTTTTAGGGGACTTTTTAGTAAGGGACTTTTTAGCGGAAACTCGAGAAGTGAAGTTGAGATTTTGTTTGATTATTGTTAAAATTGTGTATTAGGCGTTTTATGGTTTAATAGTGATAGTTTATTAAACTTCAAAGTGTATTTCGTGCGTGTTGTTTGTGATAATCAAATAAAAGCATGAAACTGCGTTCTGGTGTGCTGGAACTGAGGCCTCTTCTGTCCTCAGTAAACCTACTATCACTTTACTGAGCGACTCCTGACTTTCTCTGACGTGACTGGAGATTGACTATATACGTTTTAAACTTTGAAATTGTTTATTACGAAGAAAACTTGACAATGACAGAATGTGCGACCTACACCATTGCCATATATGAAGAAAAACAAAACTATTGTAAATTCAGACGGCCCATGTTCACTGATCTCTCTGTGCATCCTTCTTAGGTCCTAATAAAGGTCACAACCTCTTGTAAAAAGCATATTAATAATTCATCCTACGATATTGATAACTAATCAATAACACGGCAAAGTAATCATATTATGTAAATTGCTAGTTTGCCACCGTGTTTGACGCCTGAAAGATGCAATTTAAAATGTACGTACTTGTGCGTACGTAAGTACTAATGTACTAATGTACGTACGTGTTTCAGTAGTGAGTGAGATGTGCCAGAGCCCATTCCCATTCTATCCTTCCCCATTTTTCCAACCCTTTCTCCATATCCATTCCTACATCTCCAAAGGTAGGCAGATTATCCGGGGGCGTGCCAACGTTTGTCATTCAGAACTAATGTATCCAATGAACTAATGAACTAATGGCTACAGTATTCACTTACCATCAGGTGGACTGTATGCTAGTCTGCCGCATTCGACCATAAAAAAAAATAGCAAATAAATTCTTATTCGTAAATGTACAATCTAGATAAATCTTATCTTCGATTGTATTTTTTATTTAGTTGCCCTTATTGTATCACCCAAATGTAAAGAGTGTTACACCCTAAATATCTGATCCGTCGAGTTGTTTATGAAGCAGCGACCTATAGATTGTTTAACAGCACTATTATGTTAACCATAATTAACATTGAATTGTTTCTCTGTCCCAACAAAACGTCTAAAATTGGAAAATTACTTCTAAACGAACATTGATGAGCATTTATAACAGCACGTCTATCCGGCCACGATCCAGCTACGCGACCTTGTGAGGCAAACGAGTTTGGAGTTCCGTAGTCAAGGACCATTCATTCTGATAGCTGTACTTGTATACCGGTTCTAAAAGTGGGCAGCTGTAAACAGTCTTAGTTTTGACTGGGGAATGTCGGAAAGAGCGGGTATAACATGATGCGCCCATTGATTTAGAGCATGATTCTTGAAACTGTTGAAACCGTTGATTTTAATCATGGAGTTTTCGATACTTGATTAAAATAACTGTGCGGTGACAGAAAAGAACAGAATACACATGTTCGAGAATTGGAAAATATTTATTTTATTTTATTATTATTATTATTATTATTTTTTATGGACGAAGGCGGCAGACGAGCATACAGTCCACCTGATGGTAAGTGGGGAGGAGTTGGGGAGGGATAGGATGGGAATGGTCTCTGGCATATCTCACTCACTACCGAAACACGTATCTACGTACATTAGGGAAATAAAATAAAGTGGGAAATGCAGTGCATTACAAGGTAGTCTTCTGTGAGGCAGGGGTAACGTGGCCAGTCGAGCGCGCCCAGCGGCTGTTGGATTGCAGAGTGCACTTTTCTCCTCAATTTATTATGGAGAATTTATCTTTGTTGCTCTTAATTGTCTTTTGTTCATACCTGATGTATGTTGTTGTGTAAGCATAAAGTGATGTCTATGAATCTCTCTCGTAATTAACGAGTAATAGTACAAGAAAATGTATATGGCTATGGTGATACAAACCCGTCGATTTTGTCCTTTTTACTGTGAAATAAATACAAATACGATATTTCCACCATTTAACTCTGTACTTTATCTATGAAGTACTGGGATTTCAAAGAAATCGAAGAGAGTAATGAGGAGTAAAGAAGAGAGTAACAGTAGAGATTACGAACATACTGTTGAGTTCACAACTTTGAAACTGCGGAAAATTTTCAGTATATCTTGTCTAAAACGACCAGCGGGTTCCAAACCTATCATCAAATAGGACAAACTCGATCGCGCATGTCTTCAAATATAAATGTTTGGCATAAAACGATGTATAAATGCTATGTCGGATAGAGTTCGTGACGATTTTGAATACTGCTGCCTAAACATTTCTATTTTACTTTTGTCAGCAACATGATTTTTTATTTGTTTCTCTTAATATATTATAACTTATGTGAATATTTTATATCCTGTATATATTAAATTTATTCTTATGTATTTAAGAGATAAAACACATATTAATTATTATAACCATTTGTTTTGTGATTAATCTACTGGTATTTTATCACTAGGTATTAATCACACGGTATTTTCGTTAGCACGTATTGTTTTATGTCAGCGTGTATATATGTATGTGTGTAAGTTTGTATGTGCATATAATAATACAATATGTAATAATGTATTATATTTATTTTACCACACCATCTAACTTATGTTTTTCATTCACCCTCAAATTGAACTTCTCTGACGAAACCAAAGTTTGTCTGATAGAGAAGGCCTTAAAGCATTAAGCTCGCCTTTTGTGCAATATTGTGCAAAGAAGTGTAAATAAATAAATAAAAAAAAAAATACTATTGTTCCAAAATCGACGCAAAGTAGCCACCAAAACAGTCGTAACACAAACACCATATTGTAAAAATATCGACCATTCATAGAATTAGAAGAATTTGTACGTTCGCTTTCTATCTAACTGGAATTTAGTTTTATATACTATACTTTAAACTGAATTCACTATTTAGAATTAGGTATAATAATCATAACGTGAAAGTCAGTATATTTTATTACAGTGGAAGTATTAAAATTGTATAATAATAAAATTAAATGTATGCTAAAGAAGTAAAATCGTGACTACGTGGTGTTTAATTAAGAAGTAATGACACTTTTAAATTGATCTTTACATACATTTAAATTACACACACATTTTGTTTATTTTCGTTTCAAAATCCTTTCAAATTGTATCGTCGTTTCAAAATTTTGTTCAACATAGTTTATCACTGATTTTTAAGATAAAATAAGAAAGAAAGAAAAAAGAAATTCATTTTATTGACAACAACATATTATGGAATGAACCAGCAGTTCTACAATATATATAAGAACATGGACTGATGCGCCAATCAGATCCAAATCAGCAGAAGCTGCTGCATGAACGGCGACGCTGATTTTCAATTGGAGCCGCACCGGTGACCACGGACTGTCCACAATAGAGACCGTGACATTAAATAAAGATAAGATAGAGTTAAACAGAAATAGAATTATATATATAATAAATGAAAACTAAATGTAGATACGTTACCTAAGTATCAGGCCGCCACCAAGGTAGCGACATAAGGAAAAACATGTTATATTTTAAGATTTCCCTAAAGCGGTTGAACCGACAAAAGGGACCCATTTCTGAAATATCACATAACATACATGTGATAATACTATAGTAAACTTTGTTATGAATATAGTGGCAAAAATAACGTTACAACATAAACTTAACCCTCCGCGTTGACTGTATATAAACTGTTGATGAAAATGGGTGTCATTTGGACCATTAGAGACGCGCACGCCGCGATTTGAATAACTGTCTATGCGTACCTGACCGTTAACTGCGATTTTTAAAGCAGCTTTACTTGTGTTGATAGCGTAAAATACGATCTGATTTTTGTTTATTTTCATATAACCTACGTGTTTTCATATATCTGCTTTATACTATGTTTTTAATTTGAAAAATTTGAAACGAAACAATTCAAAAAATCTTAGAAACCACGTATGTTTTATTTTTAAATAAATTGTAATTATACAGCCCTGTTATCGCCCGCTGTTGATTATGGGCCTTTATCATGCACATTGTATTGTGTATGAGGGTTGTATGACCTTAAAACGCCACGTCGACCAAACGGGTTGGCGAGTCTATGGACTCTTTTAGAGATGGAATATTTCCTCATGGCATGTGGTAGCTGGTTATCTCTTAGTCGCCTTTTATGACAGCCACAGGAAGACATGGGATGGTGTTCTGTTCTAAAGCCAGCCGACACCACAAGTTTCTTATAGTAATGTAAACTTACATTTAGTACAATAACTGATCTTTGCGTTGTATTAAAATGTAATATATTACAGTTTATCTTGTTAAATGAAATACAATAAAATTTTGGAGAGATTGACTGTAAAAACTTAATACATGCTTAATACATAATGCTCTGCGGTAATCGTTAGATAATAACCGGCCACATGTACTCGTAATTACACTATGGCCTAATGATGGACCGGAGTATACCACCTTCATTATGGTACAAGCAGACGTATAACTGCACTAAATGCCAGACTACACTTGCATAGTAAATTAATAACGTCGAGTTAATACAGCGTTTAATCAACTCACTCATTCGCTCACTCACCGGAACGAATACATACGGACAGAGTACAATAAACGTAATATAGAATACTTTATCATTTTTAATAATCATGTAATGAAATAAATAATCTACATTATTAAATAATATTATTAAATGGATTATTAAATAATATCCATACTAAAATAATATCAGTAGAAAATTTTGTTAAATCAGATGCTTGACATTATTATGAGACTTGCGATAAATCTACAATAAAAAACGATGTAACATAAAACCCTTTTAGGATAAATATTAACCATTAAACGTTTACGCAATAACTGCAGGTAACTGTAGTACTAACCACATAGTGTAGTAAAAACCCGATGGGTTCATTTAAATAAATCTATGGTCTGTATTCATAAACATGTATCGCCAGCAGCACGGTAATAAATCTAAATCTAATTCAAAAACTTATTATACTGCGTCCACTATGTTATTTTCTCGATGACAGATGACAATTTAGTGATATCCGAATTGATTCATACCGATTACCGATTCCATTATTGATACAATTCTAGTACAATTTGCATTCGCTTTTATAGGTTCGATTTATTAAAAATATTTGTCTTAAATAATTGATTTATTAATCGTAAAAAAATATTTAATACGAAATCAATTTAATAAATCGATTGTATTATATGTAACAATCATAAGTTTATTACTTTTATTTTGTCGTAATAAAACGCAGATTTTTGTTATTCTAGTCATGTCGGTTTTGTTTGTCTGTCACTCGTAACGATACGCTCGCCCGAGTCACTACATTTCTGTGCGCTTAGTGTTTTTTTCACATTTACTATATCTGTGATGTTGTATTTGCGCTTCTAAAGTAGAGTTGAGTACTAGTCTTTCTTGAAAGTACATTTACAAAACGCTGAAGGGAAAGGTGCTGAAAATACAGACAGGGGAATTCGTGGTACGACTTCGTGAATACTTTGAATGATAAAATCAAAATTCAAAATCAGATAAAGTCATTGAAAAATTCTGGGATTATTAGGGCATTTAATAAATTGTCAGACGACTAACCAAGTCACCTAGACCTATTTCTAATCCACTCCCAAATCTCCAAAGGTTAATAAATTAATCCAATTAATTTAGTTAATTAATCTTAAAGCTACAAAAGCAGCGGCACATCCTAATATATTTTAATATTTACTTACAGTAAGTTCTAGTCCTTTTTTTCTATGTTATATTTCTTACATTTATTTACTTCCCATCCACTTCATGTCCTGCATAGCCCAAAGCTTGACCAGAGATAATGCTGTAAGTAAGACATTAAGTCCATCTTTTGTAACAATTTACAAAAAGAGTAAATAAATAAATATAAAATACATATGTGTATCTAGAGGATATCTGCCAAGGCTCCAATATGTTGTCAAACAACTCCAGCGACCACTTAAAGAATGTTTCTCATGTATGTTCTTACGAAATAAATTAATAAAATCTTTACTCTTTCGTCAAATCTATGTTGATTAACATCCACCGTTATGAAACTCAATAAACTAATAAAGATGTCAGTGTTGGCAGATTACGTGTCGCACCAAAGTCACCCAACTGTTTCGGTTTATAGCACTTACGTAACCGACAGGTGGTTTTAAAGTTGCGTTTAACTGCGCGAATGATGAAACACTTCAAAGATTTAAAGGGTAATAAAAAATAAGCGATACCTTTTATGTTAATTTTAGGGTTTATAAAAAAGTTTTATTGTAATATTTTTAACTACTGCCGCTGTAAATTCTTGAATAATTTGAATTCAATAGCAACGCAAATTGCTATAAAGAGATATGTTGTGACTATTATTGTGTCAACAAGATGTTGATGTCAATGAACTATTTGAATTAAGTTTATTGAATAATAAACATAGCCATAAATAATTGAACTATTTAAAAAAACTATAAAGTAAAATGTATAAAGAACTTTTCTCAGAGAAGGCTACCTTGAAATGTACTGCATTTCCTACTTTATCGTATTTCCCCTAAGGTAAGTAGGTGTTTCGGTAGTGAGTGAGATATGTCGGAGCCCGTTCTCATCCTATCCTATCCCTCCCCATTTTCCCAAACCTTTCTCCTAATCCACTCCTTAATCCGCAAAGGTACGCAGCGCATCCGAGGGCGTGCAAACGTTTGTCATTCTGGACTGAAGTTGATATGTATCATGGATGTCAATGAGCTACAGTATCCACTTACCATCAGGTGGGCTGTATGCTCGCCTGCCGCCTTTTTTCTATAAAAAGAAAAAGTAAGCTGATTAATACATTTTTTACCTAATCTCAGCTGATTCTGATAAAAAGCAGAAACCTCAAAAAATAATAACATATCTGCTGATGTTATTGACAGTTTGTTATCGTAAACAGTTAATCGTAACAATAATAGCATATTGTATACTTTTTTAGTTAACAAATTTCCCTCTCAGCCTTTTTAACGTTTTTTTTAACTAAGGTGTTCCGAGCCATAACGCACCACGCGGGCCCATTGCGGATTGGTGATTTTTTTAAATTCTGGAGCAAAACAGCTAGTGATATTTTTTAAAAATCCGTAGTTACGGTAGAAACTTTGTGGAACGGGCTTTTGAACTCACGAATGAGAGTCAATATTGACCGCTCATAAATAAAAATATAATAAATAAATAACGCAACATTCCCTAAGTCATGGATCCAGAGACACATAAAGACAAAGACACACCCAGACCCGAACAAATATTTGTCTTTAAACAAATTAATGTCCAACAGGGGATCGAACCCCGGACCTTTTGCACAGCAGGTAGGGGCTAACAACTGCGCCAGTCGGTCGTCCAACAATGAAATAACAATTATGAAAAATGGTCAAAGATAATTACGAAAAAAGACTTTTTAATGACGTAAGTAGGTATTTAAGTATGTTTAATAATGATAATCCTATGATAATTCAAATAATAAAATCATAAGGTTCATAAGACATCATAATGGCTCTTAGAGTATAAAATTATAACGATTCCCTTCCTCGTATTAAATACAATTGGTAATATAACTCACTCTTATAAAGCTATTAGAAATAGAAAGCAGTGGATTGAGCTGATCTGGGTAGAAAATTGCAGGCGAAGTTACAGGGCGAATGATGCAATACTTGAGATGATAACCCATCCCAGCCGCAATGTTGAGTAGTTTAACCAAATACTATCCTATATTATTAGGGACGTTATAGACCTCCCCAACCGTAACCGAAACTATCGGATATGCGAATTAAAACAATATTCTAAACCGAATCCGTAATAAAAGATTCGGATGTTATTGCAAATAATTTTATTCGTAACTGGCTGTTGCCCGTGACTTCGTTCGCTTGGTCTTCACAACAACAATTCACCAAAGTTTCATCGCAATCGGATGAATGGTATACGAACGCATACGGAACAAACAAAGAAACATTCATTTCTTTGTTTTGACAAGTTCTTGTTGCTTGCATTTGATTTGAATGCTAATCATCCGTTCTTTATGTAAGTGACATTGCAATTATTCTCTATTTGGTTTTATTGTTCTCTACTTTCAGATAGTAATAAATTTCTTAAAAAGTTCACAATACATATCCGTAACCGAAACCGTAGGTATCGGAAACTATAGGTATCTGAAATAATTTCATATCCATATCTGTAACCGAAACCGGTAGAAGATTATACAGTATCCGGATCCGAAGTACCATATCTCTAACAACCTTAGTATGTATTATTATTATCCTACAAGTAAATACAGGTGTGTCGTTTCACTAAGCATGAGACCGTGGATTAAATTGGCCCTGTGGTATCGGCCGGCTTTAGAATAATTCTTCTCGTGTTGTCCATTCTTCTCGTTCATTATCGAATACCTCACCGTTGAGGAATGCCTTTCCCCGTCTCCGCAAAAGCTGATAAGAGTCTTATGGAGGATAGTCTAGCTACTGCAGAAAAAGTTTCTCTATAGTCAACACCACCGTGTTAAGACTTTAGCCAAGAGTCTGGCTTTGTACTTCACTATTTCTGCATTCGTTTTCCATGATTTGTATACCCATTTGCTCTTTATTGGTTTTCTATCCGGTCTACCGACTAAAGCCCAAGTTCCGTGTTTCAGCAATGTATCGTACTGCACTTTCATAGCATCTAGCCAATTCTGCTTCAATAAGCTCTAAGGTGGTTTTCTAAGATAATATCACGAATAGTATTTATTTCAACTACAGTACGTACAGAAGAATTTAATATTTTACTTCTAGACTTCTTATATCATATAGTTGTATACAACTATATTTGATACTGATCGGGAAATGGCCTTGGAGGCGATACAGTCTACAGCAGTAGCAAAAACAGTAGCTTTTTTAGATTTGTTGGATTTTTTGCTGCAGATCGATTACGACTATATTCATAGAAATAGGTAATTTCACTTTTGTGGACACTTTTGTGTTCACAGAATATGTTGTAATCGCTTTGTAACAATTATAGCGAAATATATAGCATTCCTTAAATCTTCAAACGGATTTGATGAAGAAATACTAATACCAATAGCAAAGTGGCATTATGAGCCTTATCGAACGACATATAGTTTAACTTTTTGTATATATACTTTGTATAGTTCTCTGACATGGGTATCGGAGAGCTTATTCAACGTACACGGATATCTACTTTTTTTTCGTGGATCCTTACTCTGTAGTCATGACCGTATTTCACAGATTGTGTAACACGTTAGCCAAGTCAAGGGGGTGCATTGCTTGCATTGCAGTGCATGTTTTTGATTATGGAACTCATTTTGATTTTTTTTTTTTAATTTCCTCTTGTCAATGTTTATTTTGGAACTGCCGATTTGGCCCACCTTTGAGCTTAACCGAGATATACCTACTTACATCCAAAACTGTTTTTCTGTCAAATTTTATTACAATCCGTTAATAAATGAGCCCTGCAGTAGTAATGGGTATTTTTTTTCAAAACCTAGCTAAAAAGCATTAATAGAAGACTGAATTTTTAACTATATACTTTTAACTTTTGCACCTTACTTTTGCACTATTATATTTTTTTCTTTTCTATGGCAATGGTGCAATTAGCACATTCTGCCAGTATCGAGTTTCTCTTGGTAATAAATAATTTCAAAGTCTAAAACGTAGCATGTCAATGTCCAGTCTGGTCAAAGTAAGTCAGACCAGTCTAGACGAAGGCTGGAGTCGGTCAGTAAACTAATAGCAGGTTTACTGAGGACAGAAGAGGACTCCTTGGAAACACGCAAGAAAAACGGAATCCCACGCTTTTATTTGATTATTACACACAAAAATAATACACTTTGCAGTTTAATAAACTATCACTATTAGACCACAAAACGTACAATAGATAATTTTTATAATAATCAAACATAAAATCAACTTCACTTCTCGACTTCCCGCAAAAAGTACCCAGTTTATATTATCTGCTTTTTAACAGTGGTTTGACTGGTTATGACTCATGAGTCATGCATGACATTATGTTCGCCTTTGTACCTTTTAGTATAATTGTACAAATAAATTAAAAAAAGAATTACATAAGATATTCAAAGTATGAAATAAACACCTACTACATTGATGTCGATCTGAAAATGTTGACTCGTATCTCATAAATAACGTGTGTAAAAATGTTTATAATTTGGGTTATGGGTGCGATCTTCGTCTGTAATACTTAAGTATTACGTAATCGTTTTGATAGTGTCAAACTAATTAGAACAAATAACATCGTAATCGTAACACGGTGTCACAGTAAGTCAAGCTTACGTAAAACATCTTCGTAAATGTACAGCTGCCCAAAAGAAAAGTGCTCATTTAATGATTTGTTTCTAAAAACTATTTTACAATTTCATATTATCAAACAAACAATCAGAAAAATATCCAATGGCACGGAGCGACGCCAAAAAATATATAGAAAAAATATTTATAGAGATTTACGAGGCATAGGTGTACCTACATATTTTTTTGTATATAGGTATCATATTATGTAAGTATTTGTGCATATATGTACTCATATATATATAGGTATGTATTTTTTATGTATTTATTAATGTGCATATTTATGTATAATATATATATATTTATTTGTGTATGTATTATTATGTTACATTATTTTTTTCGTGTTTACCATTATGTAGTTTAATTACACTTGCAATCCTTTTTTCTATATAATCTGGTGGTTGTCTGGTCGAATGCAATATGTTATATGACATTAAGTCCGCCTGTTGTACATATCATTGTACAATGAAGTCTAAATAAATAAATATTTTTGCAACTATTGTCTATACGAACTTAAGCGATTTTTTCCGAGATGCGGACATGTGCCATGTATATCCCCGAGTTCTGTAGAATGATAAGGGGTATCAACTAGGTAACCATCTACCCAATGTAATCTGACTAGATGGATGAAAATTCTACTTATTGATCTAGCTACAGTAAATTACGGTTTCAAATAATGACAGTGTTCGTTCCAACCACAACGAGAACAGCAATTGACTGGGTCAATGGTACACAAGGAAGTTATACAAATATTGACTGAGTAAATAAAACATGTGAATTTATGAGCATCGTTGCAATACTGTTGACAACTGAACGACGAAATTGCATTTGCGGATAATTTTGCAACGTTATTTCGCGGATGTGTTATAAAAAGTTGTCATAACCGTGTCACTAAATATTATAACATGTGTCAATAAAAGTGACATAATCATTTTCTCGTAGAGAAGACTGCTGCTAGAGTGTTGTGTCGAACAGGCAGAAATTTTACAGATGGTAGTTAGATACAGGATCCACTCTAAGCAGGGCTTGTGTCGTGAGACCTCATTTAACAAACAACAAAGATACAGTCCCTCATATTGACATATTTCTTAATAGGTATATAATAAATTTTATTTCTTTCGCCATCTGTTGGTAAAAGCTTGAACCACGCTGAAATGTTTGAAGACATGGAATTTAACGTGATGTTCGTTAGTAGTAATTCAAAAAGTTTTCAACAGATGGCACCACAATAAACATTTTAACGCATTTTCTTTATTATTTATGTACTATCTAGTATTAAAATTGTATGTTCAAAATGTAACATTCGTTGAGTAAAGACACCTTATTGTCGGTTTTATAGTGAAATATTTAAAAACTAACATGTTTTTATAAAATATATAAAAAAATCCTGTTTCTATTTAACAAAATCTAGAAACATTTCAAAGTTATAATAGTATTTTTATTAATATACTAATTGGTGTAAATTTTTATTAATATACTTAGTAAATATTCTCATTAACTTGATTTATTAATATTTAGGTATCTACTCGTAGGCACTAAATTTATAAATACCTATTATGTATTATGTATGCACTACCTATTTAATTTAATTATAATAATTAAACTCCCTACTTCAAAATCATTTTTGTATTGTTTCCAATTCCAATATGAATAGATACATATACTGATATAAACTAAAATATTAAAAAAAACAAATAAGGTTGCAAATTTATTACGTAGCTAGATTTACTAGATTGTTTGTTTGGTTTTATTTTATAAATTACTCTAGGTACTATTTTGAGAATACCATTATTAGATTCAAAGCAGTTGGACCTTTGTTTTATAAAAAATCATAACAACAATAGTGAATTCCAAACGAAAGCTAAATGGAAAATGATTGACTTGTGTTTTCAATAACTGTTTGTTCATGTGTTTTTTATTTTCATTGTATTATTATTTTTAGCTTGTTTATAAAGCCTCTTATCTCATCGGCCCTGGTTTATCGTTATATATCTAAATGCTACTTTATGAAATAGATAGAGATAAAACTCTTTTTTTCACACCCCGACAACCATTGGGTAGAAGTATTGTACCATATCATCAACCTGTCTGTCCAATATTGCCTTTGCCAAGGCATCACATATCCAGCTAACACTTTTCTCATGGTTTATCTAATTTTGTTTTCGTCTTGTCCACAGAGCTACAAAGAAAAAGATGCGGGGAAAGTCGTCATGTATACTACTACTATGGGCATAGTCAGGAGTACCTATCAGCGTTGCATGCTGGTGAAGAAGATTCTACGAAACCTTTTAGTGAAATACGAAGAGAGAGATGTCTTCATGAGCACAGAGTATCAGGATGAGATCAGAGATCGGATGAGGAGTGATCAGATTCTAGTACCGCAGCTCTTTGTGGATGGGCAGCATGTTGGAGTGAGTAAAATTTGTTCTATATTTGAATCCAAATAATTTTGTTTTCCAGATCTCTATTTACCATATTTTTTTTTTATTTTAAGGAAAGAAACAAACGGCAGTCAATACAATTAATTAAGAAAAACATTGTAACGAGTATACCCACAAAGCTTCAACAATTTTGAATGTCATGAATACAAACACAAACATAAATAATACATACATAATAATAATACCCGTAGGCTGTGGAACGAACTGCCTCAAGAGGTCTTTCCGTTAAGCTACGATATGGGGTTCTTCAAGAGAGCTGTGAATAGGATTTTGCAAGGTCGGCGGCGCGCCCGCACATCCCCTGGTGTTGCAGGTGTCCATGGGCGGCGGTAACACTTACCATCACGTGGGACCGCTTGCTCGTCCGCCCACTAGTATATAAAAAAAAAAAAAAAAAAAAAAAAAAACAGTAATATTCGTAGTCATAGTCGTAACACACAAACATATAATATTTCTGTGACGTGATTGCATATATCTATTCAATCCCGAAAGATGGAATAAATATTAAACATTTGAATGGTTGATCATTCTGGTAGCTTCTAGCAGGTACTACGATCCCGGTTTTGCTTACGAAAAACAATTTATTCCATTTAACGAAGAGACTTTCGTTTTTAGAAGCCTCATTAGTTCTAAGTATTGTAGCACGTACCTACACGTCGTGCTATCCGCCCGCCAGCTACATTTTGGGATACGTAACATATTGGGCGAATTGGGGATACACATAGGGGAAATCCGATAAAGTAGGAAATGCAGTACATTCGAGATAGTCTTCTGTGAGAGAGGGGTAACGTGGCTAGTCGACAAAAGTAGGTCTCCCCCTACAAAAGAGTAGGTAAGCACTGTACCCTACTAGGGTATAGTAGGGTAGGTAGAGGGTACTGAGTACAGTAGCACGTGTGAGAGACCAGTATCTAATTGTCATGACATGTGTGTGTTTCATCTTCGCGGTTGAACACCGCAATATCCTTATACATTAAATATTTAGATCGTCTATTAGATTCAATAATAATTATTTGATAATTATAAGTTAAGAGATACCGCATAGTTATAAGTTAAGAGATAGTATTTTGTCACTGTCTGTTATTAAATAGATTTAGTATAAGCATCTCATAAAGCTCGCCACTCCATACTGCGCGCTCTTCTCGTGCAACCACTACCATAAGAATAGTAAATAATTCACTAGTATAATTTATAATTCTCATGTCCACTACCGATCTTCTGCCAGTGAGTAACTAGAACGCTCAGACCTCTAGCGCAAAATATGAACCCCTAACCAATTGTTATTTAGTTATCTAGGCTATATAATTGGAGAAGAGCTTCGCGGTTGGCTAAAGACCATTTGGGCGTAGTTAACGTAGAGCTGAGTGGTGAAATATATTGCCCTCCGCCCTACGTCAGCTACGCCACTGATAACTACCGGCGACTTTCTTCAACACTTTCTTTCTTTCTAACCGGAATATGTAAGCTTAGATACTTCTCTTCTACTTATTGTGCTACATCTGCCAGGTTATTCAAATATATAATATAGTCTGAAAGAACACTAAGGGACCTGAAAAAACAAAGTTCCAGCCAGACCAAGGTTATTATAATCTAAACACAAGCTATTAAATACGAGTAACAATCTGACAAGGTCTTTTATAATCTCACATCAAGGTCTTCATTAGAATAATATCGTTTAATCTTAGCTAATGCTTGTATTAATAAAATAAAATCCCACAATCGTACAATTTAAGACCGATTTTGATAAAATTGCTTATAAATAAACATGTGCTTATTTTATAATAGTCATAGGAGGAGATTGAAAAAATAATTGAGTTTACATTTACTGCTGGCCAGTAAGAGTTCAGGGAAATAGAAAAGCAAAAGAAAAACAGACACGATGAACGTATAAGAATTTTTACGCTTTTCTTACTTTTTATTCCTTAAAATTATTGTTCTTTTTTTACTTTCCAAATAAGATTTACACCAACTCACCAACGGGTAGTTATCCGCCTATCAGTCTCCTATTCGATAAGAAGTAAAACCATTGAGATCATATAAAATAGAAAACCATAGAAGGGATTTTCAAAAGCTGTTCTAGAAACCATTTAAAAAGTAAACAGGAAAAATGGAACAGCAATATCATTTTTTTAATAAAAAATGTAAAAGCACTGCCATTTGAAGTTATATAACAATGAAACGGTTGCCCCGAGAGTCACTCGGGCTCGGAAACTGTTGAGAAAGTTCTAGTACTCTTCAACAAACATGGCGTCGGTTCCACGTACAATTCAGTTTTACTGTTCTCTGTCCTAAGGTTTACGCTTTACTCGTGTAGAAGTAAAAGTTGCTTATTATTTAAAAAACATTTTTTTAAGGATCACTAAAGTATGTATAGGACATAATCTAGCTATAGTCTTGAGAATGTGAATCACAAGCAAGTAGGGCATAAACAAAGTTCTTTTTTTCTTTCTATTTATTCATTTGGTTCATCACCAAAGTACACATAAACGAGATTTACAACACTTATATAAGAATAGGCATTTACTTCTCTTACTGCTACACTTTTATTTATACCTATATAAAAAAATGAATAAATATGAATTTAAAAAATATATGTAAAATATATTAAAAATTAGGCAAAGGTCGTCATGTTTGTAGAATATGCTTTTGAATATTCTGTCATTGAACATGTCGATATCGACAATAATCGACATCAAGGTTTAAAAAAAATTAAACTCATTCGATAACAGAAAAAATGGATACTTAGTACAATAACTGGGCAATTGTACACAATAATAATAATACACTTTATTGTATTGTATAAAAATTAACAATACGTAACTGCTATCACACGCATATAAATAAAACTGAAATAATTCAGGGGCATTTACAAGAAACATTCACTTCAAATTTAAAATACCGGAAGCTAATTATGATCTACGTAGAAATATGCGTAGCATTATATTCTTAATAAAGATTCGTAAGGGAGACTTTGACAGTCCAGATTTGTTAAGTAGATTCTTCTCATTACTCTCGCCCCAATAAAGGTATTTCACGTCTCCACTGTTTACACTAACTATCGTAATAGTATATTTTTATTAAGGGCTTGTTTTTATTTTTTATTAAGCTCTAATTATTTGTGTGGCGGAGATGAAAACATCGGCTTGTTTTTTTTAAATAATATAAATGCAATTAAGCGTACTCTTACTGCTAAATATGCGACTAGCGTAGATACGAGTAATACTAAATTGTGATCTCGCAGTGTTGTGCAAATTATTATTTATTTTCTAATTGTGTTTTCTAATGTGCTTTGTTTAAACTATTAACTTTATCGATCAGTAATTTAGAATATATATGTAATCACAATAGTTTATAAACTTCCTGAAAAAAAAAATTAATACTAAACACAACACTTAATCGATCTCTTCTAGGAGATAGCTTGGTTAGAACACAAGCATTTTTTACTGTCAAAAGTAAGATATAAATCAACGTAAGTATACATAAAATAAACAATTTGGCGTTGGTTAATGTCAACATTCACCGATGAATGTGGGCTTTCGCAATGACATATTAACGGCAGAATTTAGCATGCAAATATTTAACGCCATGTTGATGGAAAATTCTAACACAAATACATGGGTACTACGGAAATGCATTATGAAATACTCATTCATTAATTAAATTTAATTTTTAATTATGGACGAAAGCGGCATACGAGCATACAGTCCACCTGATGGTAAGTGGATACTGTCGTCGATAGACATCAGCAGTACATGCCAACATTAGTCCAAAATGACAAACGTTGGCACGACCTCGGATGCGCTCTATGGTATTGATATGGTCTTAAAACGCCACGTTGACCACAATGGTTGGCGAATCTACTCCTTTTTAGAGGTGGTGTAGGTTCTCAGGTCTTGCTATAGTGCCTTTCGCTTTTATAAAGCCGCCTGACACTACATATGTAACCAATATATAACTTATAATAAAATCCGATAAAGTTATAATTATGATACCTCCCGACTTTTCCCATTAAATTGTACAAACGTAATTAAAATAATTGTTTACTCTTCGCCCGGGAAAAACCAATATTATATGACAATGATTAATGATTTATGACGTGTCTTTATAACGTTGGTTATTTTATCATCACATCATGCTCTCATTAACGCTGATTGTAATAAAAATATTTAATAAAATCAGACATGACGATAGACAAAGAGCCCAATTGCTGATAAGTTGCAGCTACATTAACCGCAACAGTTTTCCACATACAACGTAGTACGTGGGGTGTTTCCACGTGACGAGGGCGAGGGTGCACGCTGCAATCCCACACAACTGCTGAGCGCATTCGACTGGTCAAGTTATCCCTCTCACGCAACACTATCTTCTATATGCCAGATTCCATTTTCATGCCATCCTATCCTATCCCTCTCCATTTTCCCAAATCAGGTGGACTGTCTTCTCAACAGCCACCTTTTTTCTGTTAAAAAGATAATGTTAGTATGTATGTACTTATATACTAACACTGTAGTACTTAAGGCACCGTACTCACGTACTCCCGTACTCGTGACATAAGTACCTACTTCTTATGTGCTCAGGCACTCGCTACACATCGCACATTACGCTGTACAATACCCCTTATATTGCAGACCGCGTCCGCTGTAAAGACAACCGCTTACTGAGCTTCAAAAACGCCGTTACGATATAAAACCAATGCCATATTTAGATCTGAGTATTCAATCAAACAACCAATGTCAATTTATTCAAATGCCGGTGGTGGTTGGATGAGAAGAGCTGAGGATCGTGTGTGGTGACGAGCTTTGGGAGAGGCCTATATCCTACAAAGACATAGGCTCTTGTCGCCTGCACTTGACGTGTTTGTTCACTTTAAAAATAATTCTTGTGTAATGTTTGTACTTTGAATAATAAAAAGGCATTCTTTTACCAGAAAAAACACTACTTTTAATCAAATATTGTTAAACCTTATATCTAATGCACCGAAAGGCATTAATAGAACCTTCTACCTTTTCTAGTGGCGCCATCTAGTTGTGAACTGCGTAACTTGAAAGTTTGGTAAATAAATACTGTTTGTAAGCTTATCTTTAGTATTACAATTTTTTCTGGTAAATAGCGCCAGTGTTAAGGGTGCTTTTATAAAGGTTTCTTTGGCACATAGGATTGTGTTACAATTTTAGATTTAAGGAAACATTTTTTGATAATTATAAAACTTTATTTAACACTAACATCTATGTGATATCAAATCAATTTAACTGAAATCATAGCGATCCTTGAAAATCGTATATTGACTGACAGTTTGTATTATTATAAAAAAGAGCTATGTAACTTTTTAGACTAGCATGGAAGTTATATGTTTGAACCCAATATGTACTACATAAATTCTATTTAATTTAAGTATTAAACTATGGGGAACAACATTGAAATTTAAATACATAGACAGATAGACCTAACTCTTTATTGCACACCGAAACAAAACAGGAGAATAACAGATATTGTAACACAAGAAATGCACAAAAGGCTAATACCCGAACAATGTACAAAGTCTATCGTTAATAGCGATCTCTGCCAGAAAACCCTTGGCTTCTCTGCACGAAAATATTTTAATCACAGGTAAATGGTATACAGTGTTAATACACATTTACAATATTAAATAACATTTACAATTAATTAAATAATTAGAATAAGAGGAAATATAGTAATAAAAACGATGAAAAGATTCAGTATACTCGTAATTATTCACTATAATTTATTTAAGTACTGATTTTTCAATTACCTATCACAAACTCGGCGGTGAATGAAAATACAGTGAACAAACAAACAAAGCGAACAAAACCCATCAATCCGCACTGGGTTCGCGTGGTGAATTATGGACCTCAAACCTCTTGATTGCGGAGAGGTCTGTACCCTATTAAAGATTGATGACGAAGACCATTTATCAAGTCTTTAGGCATCGAATGACTAGCGACGGTCATCTGTGTCCGATGTCCTTAAAACCGTTTCCCGCCAAATCGATACGGCCACCACCTGTTGAGCCCAGACACACACACAACCATAGAGAAACGCCCAGAGAATAATTAAAGCGTGGAGTTGTGACTGTTTTACAGAAAATTTCTAGGATAATTAGAGGTTTTCTGAAAAGAAATACTTAGCATGAGTAGGCATAGAAGCATGAAACCTTATTATTGAACTTATACACCTACGGTTAGACGCCACTTTTCGACACGATACGGCAGCACGTACTGCTTGAAGAGTTTAGTCTTCAATCATACTGATATAGGCTACGATTACATTACGTTGTATACATTGTATCACTTTTAAATATAATATCAAAAGGGATTGTCATCAAGAATAAAGTACATCAATGTTACGAACGTTTGGGATGTTTATAAGTATACCAATAATACGGTATACGAATATATACGGTATATTGGTATACGAATACCAATAACATTGTAACACATCGATTTTTTTACTATCTGACCCTTCTTTTCGTGTATTCTGTTGACAATATAACTTTTAGGGTTATTGTTTTTTGTAAGAACAGCATATAAATTGTGAATCGGGTCTTATTTTTAAGATGTTTGACTTAATTACAAACGTTATGTTGACATTTGACACTCATGTTGATTTAAAATGTAGCAAATTTTAAACTGGAACTGGACTATCAACTGGAAAACTAACTGTAAGGAAAGGAAAGTCACATGAAATATCAACTTTAAAATAAATAAAATAACAATTGTCCCAAACAAACTACTCCCATCCTCTCGCTGTCTAAATATAATCGACGTATTATACAACCAAAAATAAGACCCCCGCACACACAGACACATAATCACTACGTTTACGTTGCCTTTGCACAGCTATGAACTATTGCTTGCGGTTTTCCAATTGCATAGTTTTCTGGCACGGTGTTCATGTAGATTTTTTTTCTAAAGGAAATCATAATTGTTGTAACTGCAATAATTTTAGTGGGATTTTAGTGGGCGAGTCTGAAACAGTAAGTAGACTGAAGAACCTAGTATTTTTAATTGTTGATATTAAATATTCCACTCCAAATTTATATAATTATATTTCAAAATAATGGCCATGTGGTGACTGACGGCTGGCTTTAAAAAATCACCACCACATTTCGTCCCGTGATTGTCGCAAAAAGCAACTAAGGGATAATACAGCCCTTGTGTACAAGACAGTATGCATGAGTAGCCCTATGTCCAGGCTTTAATAATGTAGTACTCGTATATAAAATGTATGATGACCTTGATAACGCCACGCTGGCCAAGCGAGTTGGGGAGTACCCTCTTTTAGCGGTGGTGTAGTTTCGCGCTTTAGTCCAGGGAAATTAGACGAAAAATAGGCAAAAGCTTGGAAAAACTCCAACCAAGCTGAAAATTTGTGTACACGTACCTTTTAGCTCCCCAAATAACCTCTGAAAAGTCCCACGAGTCCAGGGGTGGGCATAACTTTTGACAGCTAAAAAACGGTGAAAAAAATTACCTTTTTTCGGTTTTTTGCCAATATCTTCGTTCCTGTCAATCTTACCGCTATGAGGTATACTTATAAAAAAGAAAGAATGGAAAATTCTCTACAAAAAAGGTAAAATGAAGTTTATTGATAACACTAATAGTTTTTGCGTAATCGGGCATTTCATAATCAAATATAGTTTTCTGTGCGTTATCTTCTAATTTTTATATTTTTTTATACGAATTGGGGCACGAAAAATGTTTTATTTCAGAGAACAAAAGTTATTATTTGTTTATTTAGATTATAGATTATTTATTATTATTTTCTTATTTTTTACTTTAATATATAAAAAGATTATATAAAAATGTTGAGGCTATTTTTTTTCGTGGATATTGAGGAATAAATAACTCCGAAAATTAGACTCGTTAATATAAGTCAGTTTTTATTTACTTTCTTACACTTTCTCCTTATCCCTCCGTGATTTATTTTTTATTTTACTATTCGACTGGTGGGAAACACCAGGATTCACAATCATCACTAGTTGTTTCAATGGTTGTTTCTGTATCGTCGGTATAATGTGTTTTTTCGGGGTTATGGTCCTCGATTGGGGCAGCATTCAGGCAAGATGTCCCACGACAATTGCCACAAACTGCTGAACATTGCAGTCCCAACTTTCGACAGCCGCACAAAGCGCCACAGCCTTTTGAACAATTACAAAAAATCATATTCAGAAGACAATCCGGGGCAGGAGGTTGCGAAGTTTTTATTGGCTCCAATACACCGTTTTTCAACACCCATCCCCAATCTTGAGGGTTCAGCTCGTTACCCAACCACTTCTGCACCTGGTAATAGACGCGATATAGATGCTCTTTAGCGGCATCGACGGTGGACATACTCAACTGGACCGACTTGCTTCTGCCTATAGCTTTCATGAAGCACTGGTAACGATATTCGTCCAAGTCATTTTGGTTACCCGGAGCGCCATAGACAGTTAGGAAGATGCGTATTCCATCCGAAGAAACTGACTCTTGAGAAGCTTGATTGTGGTTGAAAATTTGAGCTGCAGTACGTAAGTCTTGACGTTTCGTAAAAAGTTTCAAGGCTGCAATTTTCCCTTTATGAAAGAGAGCAGATGTTGAGTCACATCCAGTGAAAGCGTGTAGGAAGAGGAGATTATCCCTGATGTTTTCATATTTGTTGAAACTCCGAGAAGAGTAGAGCGTTCGTTGGACTTTTCTTTTGCCTGGCTTGAGAAAGAAGATCTCTTCATCAATCGGAGCGCGGCCAACCAAAATAACCAAAAGGTCTACATCTTCCCCAACAACAACTGTTCTATTTGTGCGTGAACATTCCAGGGCTGTTTCGATTATTAAAACGTCAGCATCATCTTTCGCCTGTTTAACGACGAAATTGTTCGCTTTGAACTTGACAGTCAACATTGAAATCAATCTGCACTTGTTGTTACTGTTCGAGAGGAGTTTTTCCTGGCTTACTGTGACATTCATCGTCTCGTCGAAGTTTGTGTCAACAGATGAAGATTTTGCTGCACGACGACGCTGTTCTATAGCTTTCACGCTGTTGGTGGTATTGTTGTATCCGTCGAAGACTACGATAGCGTTTGAACCGTAGTACTTTTGTACATAATCAACATACTTTGCACAAATCGAATCAAAAGATTCATTCTGATGCCACACAACTCGATGCAAGAGGAATCCTCCGTCGATGACGTACGTGACTGTTGTGAAATCAATTTCGGCTAATGATGGCTCGAAGATGTCAAACAAAGCAGATTTTTTCCCTTTGCGCATCCGATCTTTTCATGGCACTGATTCTTTGGAACAGCAATAAAGGATCGATAGGTACTGTTGTATCACGAACTTTGACGTTACTACTGACTGTTAAAAGCGAAAGTACTCTGTCAGCGCGGGAGGATTTAATATCTTTGAAATTTTGACCAATCTTCTTCTTCATCACAGCAGTGCCGATTTTCTGAGCATTGTGGCAGTTGATTTTCTCGTCGCCAATTATGCCCGTTGCGATGGACATAATTTGTTGGATATCAGGGAAAGGTTTGTGCGATTGAAACCATTGAAGTAGTTTCTGTACATCATCATGATCTCTGCTGACGCGCGAATCTCTTGCATCGACATGTTGATCCCCGGTGTCGAAAGAAAGTCCACAGAAATGCTCCAGGCCATCGGAAATGTTACTCGCAGTCAATAGTCCGAGGATCCATTTACTTAAAACGCTTTCCTTCGTACTTCTGCCACGTGTGAAGCCCTCTCTCGATTTTGAGGATTTCATGAGCTCTTGTTCAATAATCATGTCACTCCATGTTCCGCAGAAATATTTGTCCGAGCGTTTTATGGTGAAGTAGTTGTTGGTAAACTTCTGGAAATCTTCATTTTTCATTGAACTTTCTAGTTTTTGCATATCTTGAATATACAAATGCGCTGATTTGGCGTATAGAAAATGCCCCGTAGCATGAAAGTATGGAAGCATTTTTTTGATAGCATTTAAATGCGCCTTCCAACAGCCCATTCTTTCAGCGCGAATGAATTCTTTTGCAATTGTAATCATTTCGAAATACTGTACCCACAGTTTCGCAGTTGGGCTTTTATTTTCCAGTTCAGAAATTTTACCATCAAATGCTTTCTTCAACTCACCGACTGCATTTGAACTTTCGATCTCATCAAATACTGGCTTTGCTTCGTCGGAATTCTCAAGATAAAGCTTTATCAATGCACTGTGATCGTCGTCGAACGTGATCTCATTCAGTACAATTTGAGACAATGCAACTTGGACCAATGTATGAGCTCTGATCGCCCTGGAGTATGCGTGACCCTGCAACATTTTATCTACAGAATTTGGTGCGTAGACAGTACTAATTGCTTCCTTTAGACCACTTCCTGCCATTACATATCCGATTGATCTAAGAAATGACAGTAGCAAATGAAAACCTCCGAGCCTCACGATTATCTTCGAAAGTTGTGTATCACCCTCCGATGCCGCAACAATTTCTCGTGCTTTGAAATAAAGGGGTTGATCAAACGTGACGACGCATGTTGTATGGCCGTATTTTTCCCCATCCTTGAGAACGCACTTTAACGATGTATATATCGTGTTGTAATCACTTGCAGGCGCGTTGATAAACGGCAGGTAAATTATGCGCGACTTCGAATATTCCGTATCCTTCGTTAACTGTTCCATGAAGCCACTCCACCCTGGTATTTTTGGTAGGTTTTTCCACTTTCCATACATCCACAATACATCTGTATTTCGGAGCATTGACTTCATCGTTACCTCATCGCAATCAAGTTCGTCCACTGTGATTTTCTTCAATCCCTGCACACCACGATTTTCATAAATCTCCAGCGAAACTTTAGCAACTGTTGCCATTTCTGCCGCGGTAGGCATCGTTCTTAATCTTGAAATCTGTTGATCGTCATGGACTTTATCGTGCGGAGTGATGATTCGAATGATCCCCATGGAATGAAATGTATTCGCACCGTCGAGCGTGGACACGTTGTGGTCCGCATTGTCACAGACATGTTGAATGAAACATCCGTCTTCTGGAGGAGAAAGCACGGGCTCAGGGTGAAATACACTTGAAGCTTCGAATAAAACTGTCTCTTTGTAAGATGCACACAAACCCAAGCATGATAAAATGTCGACGAGTTGTTTTGAGGCAAATTGCCTGTGCAAATAAGCGGAGAGCCCAATCTGCAGAGGTGACAGAAATGACCGTGGACGAACAGCAGACATTATCGCATGGCTAATGGCGGTACATTTCTTTTGTAATGGCTCCACTTTACCTTTTTTACCTTTCATAATGATCTCCCTTATGAAAAAAAGTAGAGATTCAGGAAGAGATTCATTGACGTTGTCAAACACTCGTGTGCTCGGAGGATAATAGGCAGTTTCACAGGCTACAGAACACATATCTTGTCGAAGAATCGCTGCCGCAGCTGCTAGAACTCGATAACGTTCTTCCTCGGCGTTTTGTTTTTTATTTTCGTACCACGTTTTGTTGAGAATATTATAGTGCGTATCTCGGAAACAAACAATCGATGGTCCTCCACTTTTCGTCGTAATTACAATCCTATCTCCGTACCGCTCTTGAAGCTTCGCTTTAATGGTTTTGTCGTCTGGTTTAAAATCTCCGAGAACTCCTTCCAACTCAGTAAAGGTAAATTGGCAGTCATCATTATTCTCGATGTAGGAGAAAACATTTTCCATCGCTGCGACAATTCGTACATCCACAGGACGACCTGTTTTTTTCCCCGTGCCTGGTGTAAGAAAATGGACGAAGCAATTAGCGTGATATTTAGCTTCAGCTGCCACTAAATCTGTCTTGAATATAATCCTTTTCTTAACAGCTCGTGCCTCTGCATCTTTTCTTTTTTCAGCGGTCTGCATTACGGTTTCTTTGAAGCCAATTGTTGAAACGCGTTTGATTATTTCGCGGCGGTGCTTTTCGTGTTTATTTTCTTTTTCCTCATCAGCCTCGTTTCCGCAGAAAATACAAAGTCTCTTAAAATCAAAAGACGGTTCGGATGATCTCATCTTGCTTTTTACCGGACTACCTGCCGATGAACCAGCAGCATCCTCAATAGAACGCTTCCGCTTGAACGAGTCTATATTCGACCTGCGAGTATACTCTTTACGGCAAGCCACGTGCACTTGGATAGATTGCACATTACTAAAAAGTGCAATTTTTCCGTCATTTCTCTCACAACTTACGTCCTTTAACTTGTCTAATCCCCGCTGAACTGTTACAGACTCGCCACTTGCGAGGGATTTGTCACAAATAGCACACAATTGTTCCATTTTGAGTAACGGCCCCGATAACGCGACAATATACGTCCAGTATCATGTAGAGACGCTTAGGGACTGTTTGGGACTATGCATTGAGGGAAGGGATTAGGTCAGAGGGGAGGCACAGCTGCTATTGGCGCCGCCACACAGAACGTACCACGCAATGGCGTGAAACTACAAAACTCAATCCCATGTTTGGCACCTTTTTCCGTGGAAATGACTGATTTTATCGATAAACTTCATATTACCTTTTTTGTAGAGAATTTTCCATTCTTTCTTTTATATAAGTATACTTTATAGCGGTAAGATCAACAGGAACGAAGATATTGGCAAAAAACCAAAAAAAGATAATTTTTTTCACCGTTTTTTAGCTGTCAAAAGTTATGCCCACCCCTGGACTCGTGGGACTTTTCAGAGGTTATTTGGGGAGCTAAAAGGTACATGTACACAAATTTTCAGCTTGGTTGGAGTTTTTCCAAGGTAAAATGCTAATTTCCCTGGACTACTTATGATAAGGGTTTTGTTATCCCTTAGTCGCTTTTTACGACCTCCAAGGGAAGAGATGGCGCTGTACTATACTACCGCGGGCCGACACCACACGGCCAATTAGGTATCGAATAAATTGTTTCAAGATAAAAATTGAAATTGGAATCTAATTTAAATTTACATGTGTGATGTCGTTTAGAAACTGCCAATATATCGTATAAAAACAATGTACACATAGATATTTGTGTTTGTAATGACTTCTGAAGCGGTATCATTAAATTGTTAGAACATTACCTTTATCGTAGTTGTGTCACAATCTAAGATAAATCGTCTAACTTTTCCCGCTTTCATACTTCTACGGTAAACAATGAGCGTATGATATTTCTATTTTAAGGCCCAGTACACACTTTCGAAGTTTATTGATTACACTTGTAATAATTCAATTTTTTTAAAAGTTTTCTTGCATGTTCTTATTTGAAATTAAAAACGATTTAAATTTTAAGATTTCTATAACTATATAAGGGTGGAAACCTATATGTGTCATTGTTATTGGACATATATTAAAATATAAAATTAAGAATATGCTCTGATTATCCAATTTAATGAATAAATAAATCAAAATAGGTATTTAGTATTTTAGCAAAATTATTAAAACTTCGTGAATTTTAGAAAAGCCTAGTCATTATAAATTACACGTGTCCTTCCACTGTTTCAAATGTCACCGACCTGACATAACCTCGTGACGTAACAGCTACATAGTTTATATAGCTATATAATGTATTTTCATTCATTTTGTTTAACCAAAGATTGAAATACAGAGAATGCCACTAGGCATTAAGTCCGCTTACGAACAATTTATCTACGATAGTTTTTTTTTTCCTTTTATGGACAGTCCACCGGAGGATAGTGGATACTGTCGCCCATAGACATCAGCGATACGTGCCAGCATTAGTACAAAATGACAAACGCTGGCACGACCCCGCATGCGCTTGGAGGAATGGATTTGGAGAAAAGGTTGGGAAAATGGGGAAGGATAGGAGGAGAATGGACTCTGGCATATCTCACTCACTACCGAGACAAGTACGTACATTAGGGTAATAAGATAAAGCTGGGACGGCAATACATTTCAAGTTAGTTTTCTGTGAGAGAGGGGTAACGTGGCCAGTCGAGCGCGCCCTGCGGCTGTTGGATTGCAGCGTGCACTCTCCCCTCGCAAAACAAATAAACAATTTCCCGATAACAATAACAACATTAATACACGTACTTTCCAGATTATTCTGATTTACCTTTTCACAGTCTGACAAAAACAGTTTAGTTTACGACGACATCGAAATTATAATTTCAAATCATACAAATGTACAAACTACGTGTCTCTGGAGAAATTAGAAATGCGCAACGAACGTAAAATATATATTTGGTATATTTGGTGAGTTATTTTGAATTATAATTAAATTTATATTAGACATCGTTCGTCGCCTGTTATACAAACATTTAGTGGTCGCAAAAAACCACCTTTTCCTTTACATTTACTTCCTTTTCCCCATTCATGATGATTTTCTTTCCAATAGTAAAGGAATACGCAAAATTTACAGAATCAGTACATTTTATAATTCTGAAATATTTGTATTAGATTTTCGACATCCTAAAGAAACCTAGCGTTTGCACAATCACATTCAAACTTTTTTGTCTAAGTGTTATTCACTAATAAAATAATTCCCAAAATTTGTTGAAAAGTACTCACAAAATCCTAAAAATTTCAACGCCTATACATACGCCTGCTCTTATCGTAGTATTTATTCTATTTCGGACGTCAAAATTGTTTAGGATTTTACGATAAGCTTACATCGTCACTATTTTGGAATTACCGAACCCATTTGACTCATCTTCGATCGACAAAAAACTATTTATCCATTAAATTTCATTTCAAACCGTTTAGAAAATTCCAAAGGACGGAAGACCAATAAATAGAGAAATCATTAGAACATGTGACGTATTAGAATTACAATTGGAACGTAGAAAAAATAGCAAATAACAAGCAAAACACAAAATGAAACAAGTGTTGCAATTATTTTCTAGAAAGAAGGCAAACGGTTCCAATCAATTCCTACACTAGCTAGCTATACGACACCTACAAATCGATTTGATGCTAAAAACGTAGCATAGTATTACGGAGTAACATACGCGTTATCCCAGAAGTAGCCATCAAAGTAAATATATTATTAAAAGAATCTACAGCATTAACATATACAATAATATACAACATTACATATACAATAATATACAACATTACATATACAAGAAGAAAATAAACCTTTGATAAAATGATTTTCTCAGAAATATTAGAAAATTATTTAGATTCGAGGTTGTGAATATTAATTCCATAGAATATTTTTTGTGTGATATTTATTCCGGCATGTACTGAACATGAAACATGACATGACGACGTGAAATTTGTTTTTCAAACTACCTATCACATGCTTCAAACGTACACCTGCATTTTTTTTTTAAATAATTCGGGTACAGTCATGAATTCGGTACGATTTTATTATATAAATTAATACATCAGCCAATACTGTAGGACACACACATTAAATCACGAACACCGATTCTCAGTCATTTATTAGTTCTTTAATGTGTACAGCCGTCCATCCACCCCCAATCCACGTGCACTACGCACGAGTCACCTTGACCGAGACTATTGCGTGTGCATTACACGGGCCATACTTGCGATAGTGTCCATCATAACTTGAACCCTCTCGTATCTCACCACACCCCTGCGATTGTCTAAAAGTCTGTAGGAGCAGGAAGGCATGTGATATCCTATTACGTTGGACATTCGTAACAATGTTTACGAATAAAGCCGGTATTACAATTGGATTGTATTTGATTTTGTTTCCGTCTCTTGTTACAATAAAACAGCACACTGGCCAAGCGGGTTGGAGAGTCCTTTCTTTTAGCGGCGGTGTCGTTCCTCTAGGATTGCGATAACGACTTTGTTATCCCTTAAACAAATTTTACGTTGTCCACGGAAAGAGACAAGGCGGGGTTATTCTAAATCTGACCAACACCACACGGCAAAAGGGAGAATTACGAACGCGTATTAGGCCTTAATTCAGCACTCAGAGTAGTGTCACCGAAGTAAATTTAAATTTTAAAAATTTAAATGTTTAAAATATATATATATATATGTGTAGCTCGGCGGTAGAGGAAAACATCGTGAGGAAAACCATGTGTCCAAAAATAACCCGAAAACTAGAACGTCCAAAAGGACGCATGATTTTCCTCACGATGTTTTTCTTTGTCGCCGAGCTACAGTATTTAAAAAAAATACTTTACTAGAAACTCAGAGGTATAAGTTAGTAATTATTTAGTTTTATTTATTTATTTGTTTATTTACCTCAGGCAACAAAGCCCATAGAATATAGATACAGAATAAAAATAAATTTAACACTAAATATGTGTACTATACTTTGTGGCGACCGTTGTCCCTCGGAAGTAAGACTGTTGTCCAGTCTTCTGGCCCCCAGTCCCCTGTAGACTGTGAATAGTATTTTGCAAGGTCGGCGGCGCGCCCGCATACCCCCTGGTGTTGCAGGTGTCCATGGGCGGCGTTAACACTTACCATCACGTGGGACCGCTTGCTCGTCCGCCCACTAGTCTATAAAAAAAAAGACTGTCCCCAAAAGTCCTCTCTGGTGTTCATCTCCCCGGTGTACAAACGACTTCACGACAGATAGCACCACAAACATTCACGACCCTATGAAAATAAACCAAGAATAGGTACCCCCTTTTTTACGTGGGGAAATCCTCATGGATTCGCCCTCATCTCCGCCCAGGAAGAGGCAAAGATGAGGTTTCTTAACGGCTGAAACCCCACGGTGTTCCTCCTCGCCACCTTGTGCACGGGCTGTAGGAGCGCGAAATATACATAACTATATAAATATATATAACTCATGCACAGGGGTTCTAATACTACTGGAAGGCCGAGCGGCATCGTAGGGCTGGCTACCAACGACTGGTCAGTCAGAGGATTTTTTTAGAGGTTTTATCTTCCTCGCTATCCAGGCGGTTAAGCCAAGACCCTCGGTCCCGTCTCCACGGAATTACGATATACGTCCGTGGCAAAGGAGAAGAAGTCCTCCCCTCGCTAGCCCAGCGGCACACTGAGCCCGTTCTAAGAATAGGTACCAATAGTCTGCTGGAATACAGTCTCACAATAATAAAAGAACAATACCAATTGACTATTCTTTAAATCAATCAACGTGTCCTTCAATTTTGTTGCCACAGAAATTGCGTGCGAAATTTCGTCACATACAAAATTGGGTGACATTCATTAGACCAGTTTAAAAAGAGCTGCAACACTCAGAATTGCTTGACGATTTTAACCAAATCTAGGGTATCGGTAGACCATCGGAGGTCAAGTTTACTCGGGCATCCACTTGTCGCACTGATCAAATAGTAACACAAATGTGAGTGTGGTTATTATTTTGGATTTTTTTTGAATTTATACCGTATTTATATGAGTTTAAATGTGAAAATAATTTACGTGAAGTATAATATGAAGTTTAGCTAAGTCGTTATTATTTCGTATGGGAAAGGAATTTTGTATTCAATTAATAGGTGTGGCGTTTTATCACGGTTGTGGCTTTAACTTGACGGCCATTTATGTTGTGTAAATATGTAATTTAGATGTGCAACTAAGGAAAACGAATTGATGTTTTGTCATGCACGATAAATGTCGATTTACCTGTCTGTTTGATCGAGAATGAACAAAATCATTACATCATCCATTTAGTCTAGTGTTATGTTAGATTGTTATAATGAACATACTGATGAAGGATTGAATTAAAAATAAAAATATTCATCTATTTATAGAAAAGTACCGTGGAATGGTAAGTAAGTATTCTTTATTAATTAATATATATTAATTATACAGCCCAGATGAAAACACGAGTGTTATTAAATAAGCCTGATCTGTGCATTACGATTACTTTTACATTTTCTGTAAACTATTCCCTACTAGCCGGGAGAGAATGTGGTAACGGCAGAGTTACCGGCCCCCCTCTCTCCCCTCGTACCCTAGCCCTCTTCCTTCCACTCCCTTGAAGTGACTGAACAGTGTAATTAAACAATCTACGTTATTTTAATGTTTCCTATCAAAAACCTCGAACTCAGTAATAATTCTAATTAATCGATTAACATCTCTTGATCTTAAAATACTGTTATATGGTTACAACAGTTGCTTGTATCAGTCTATGTAAAAATGAAGTTCGATCTGAAGCATCATATCGTGCCTTGTCGGGTCGGCTCGTAAAACAACTCGTCCCCAAAATACTCTTATAACCAACAGTATTTGGAGATCAAAAGATGTAATTTGATTAATGACACTATTACCGAGTTCGAGATTTTTGATAGGAAACATTAAAATTAAGTTATTGATTAATTACCCTGTTTATTCACTTCAAGGGTGTGAAAGGAACTGCGTTTCGTTGCCACAATTATTTTCTGTCTTTTTTACATTTTACACTCATTTTACATTTTACAATTTTACACTCATCAGATGATGGTGAGTCATTTATCCCATTTATCCGTGAGTCAGCCTAAGAAACAGGATGAAAACCAGGGCTGTAACCCTCTTTGGTGTTGCAGCATATATTATACTGCGATAGGTACATACTATTTTCGACACACAATAACATCACACTATCTCTTATCCGTATTATATGTTAGATTTTACGTATTTATTATATTATGATGTTTTGCACAAATAAATCTTTTTCTTCCTTCTTTTCTCTTTCTTTCAATACAATACAAAATAGTATACAGAAGGCGGTTTTATCAGTAAAAACGATCTCTTCCAGACTACATCTCCCCCTATACTATCGAATGAAGAGTATAATGGAATAAAAGAAACTACTTGTTCCTTTATACCTTTGATTCTCTATTCTACCCCATCCCCCAATAATGAGGATTATATTAAGCCTATATTGTATGGTTATATTCTTTGGGAAATAAAGTTCACCTTAAATTATTCTAATGTGTGTTAGTTAAAAAAATAATATCTTGTTAAATTTTCTAAACGACTCAAACGATTATAATCATAGAATATACTATAAGGAAATTCCTGTTCTTTGATTACTTATAGCCATCTCATAATATGAAGGAGAGAAAATACATAAATCGCTATCATAATAAAAATCTTTAGATTTCAATGCTTTTATCGGCGGAAAAGGGAAATTTAATATATACCTATGAAACGGAGCTGTCAAACGGAAACGTTATACAACTCGAGCACAGATATAAATCGGTGTAGAGCGATTCAACCAACATATTTTGTTGCGACATAGGTGATGTCATCTAAGAAAAGGGACTTTTTTGTTGGTATGTATTTATTGCAAGTGGTCAGAATATTTTAATTTAAAATTTCGTTACTTAAGGTTCTGTTTAAACAAAAAAACTATACCTATACTATACTATTAACTTTAAACTATACCGGCGAAGGTGGAATTAATATCGTTTCTTAATCGAGTTAATATTGTTAGCGAAGCTAATTACTATAGAAATGTCGAACAATATACACTGATGTTCAGTGATTTCAGGAAGTACATTATTATACAATAGGAAAGGCAATGGTCCCAAGACACTTCCTTGTGGCATTCCAAGCTTAATTATTTTATTTGACGACCTATAACTAGTAATTGAGACTTGCCATTTAATCTTTTTATCTCGACGCATTACTCTCTATCCAACTAAACTATATCAATAAAAATGTAAACGTTCAAAATCTTAAATCTCCGAAAGTTCTTCACCGATTGCTTTGAAATTTTGACACAACGTTGCATTCGAATACGCGCAAAGATAAAACATGCTTTTAACCCAAAAACAGGGTAAGCGCCATCTGTTGGGCAGCCACAGCAACGCGTGGCCAGGTACTGCTAGTGTCAAATATAACTGTTGCACTTGTTACAAATCTGTTAGAAACTGGGTATTTTGTGTGAAATCTTTACAATATGAAAACGGGTCTCAGGACTCATAAGTGTGTATTTGAAAACAAATAAGTTATAACAAAATTTCAACAAATTACTGCCAGGCCCATTCTATTTGATTTATTTCTGTAAACAAAACTCAAAACAAGTCAATCTAGATTTCCTGGAAAAGAACTTATACAATTTTGTTGAAAATAAGACTTCCAGGTAAATAACCACTGAAAGGAAATGTTACCACGTGGAAATTCGACATTCACAAAATTTAAATTGATCTATCTCTTTGATCTATATACATAAAAATTAATGTTTGTTTGTTTGTCCTCTTGTTTGTGAGTTGTTCTACGCACAACTCATTATCGCGAAGGTTTCTATATTATCGCATTACATTGAAGACCACGCGAACTAAGTCGCGGGCAACAGCTAAATAAACATAACACAGAAAATACCATAAGTAAATAAAATTAAACTATAATTTTCAATTTCATAATTGAAATAAAAGCTTTTGGTGCCCATGTATTTTATGAAATGGATGTTTATTATTCATTTAATATCTCGTAATTATGTCGTTGTAGCAGAGTATTGTGTTTCATTGTCACTGCTATTGCCAGTGTACAGTGTACAGGGGATTGTAGGTTTTTATTCCCCAAGAACAGAACCCTTCTACTGTCTGTAGCCATTCATTGGATGTAGGCCTTCCCATGCCTACGGCGCTATCATTCTGTATCTTGTGTCATTCCTGTCAATATTTTCCAGAAACTCTTTCAGACCCTCAGCCCTACCGTTACCACGACTACTGCTAGAGAGAGAAATTGTGAGCGTATCCGCTTGAGGCTGAGGACCTTAACTTCTCATGATGAAAAATGCACAAAGTGGCCGGTAGTGGCTGGATGAGAAGAGTTGAGAGCGAAGCGCTTAGTATCCGGCTTAACTATAACACATTTCCGGCTTAACGTTTAATTAGAATAGGAATGTTAAATTAATTATTAATTATTAAATTAACTTCTTGACTACTTGACCTTTGCAAGGATACCTAACTTAGTAACAACATAATACGAAGGCAACATAACATAATATGTGGAAATTGGTTTATTCGTATGAAAAAGTGTATTGACGCTCACGGAGAATATTTTAAGACACAATAAATTTATTTTTGGTCATTCATTGTATTTTTTTCTTATTCATTCCGGAAACTTTCAGTATGGCCCTCGTATAACCAAATTCCGTCTTTTAATCAGACACATTTGAGCGAAATAAGAGGTGATAAGAGCCTAGTGGTTTCTATACTCGACTCACATTCGAGTTTCTACTTAAACACAGATTGTTGAAAATTATCACCAGCTCGATGATGAGACGAAAACGCCGTGAGGAAACCTGCACGCTCCAGAAATTAAAAAAATGTGTATTACAGCCGCCCCTCGTGGTGGATTACAGCCCGAAACCCACCAGTGATTTAGTAGGGGAGGCCTGTGCTCTGCAGTGGCACATGAAAGGCTGATACAAGCTGAGCGAAATACTGTATTGCTTTATACAAAGAGAAAACTTGAGGGTAAACCTTGTCTTGTCACTTTCCTTTGCCTTTAGCCTTCCTTGATCATAGACGATTATTTGAGCTATAATCGACTAAGTGGCTAATAGTGACTATTAATGTTTTCAATAAGTTGCCCAGTAACATAGAGTTACTTTGCATCAGCGTAGCATTAGTAAGACGAGCCCTAGCAGGGAACTTTTTCTCCGAAAACATTTAATCGCCCTGTCTAATTATACAATCATTTAATTTATGTTTATACAAGTGTTTTATGTTTAAAATTTTATGCTTTATTTGAGTGTTTTTATATTTCATTAGGCCCAAATGTTTATTTAGTAGTCAAATGTGAAGATTTAATTAACAGCATTTGTTACGTATTCATTTATATTTGTATAAATTATTACCTAAATTTATCTTTCAAATTTCTGTAAATCTTCCATGAAAATAAATAAATAAATAATTATATTTATAAATATTCCACTAATTATATTAAGTGTCAACACGTTTCTATTTTATTTTTGAAAGAACAAAAGAGCGGTAACTGTAAAAGGAACAATTTGTACAATACAGAAATAATTACGTCACGACTATTGAAAACGAATAAAAAGAAATCAAAAGTACTTCGTATAATTTTGTTAATATTTCTGGGAATCATGCTTCGTTGTGTTAAAGGAAATTTCTGGAAATTTAGTCAATAATACACAGATTATGTTGTTGAGCTGAGTGTTCACCGCAGAAGTTTCTATTTGTTAATATACCTTACCGTACTGCATCCAGTCCTTATAACGTCCACTGCTCATCATCGGCGCCCTAATGCTCTTTATCTTGTACATATAAGATATATGGCCTCAAAATGATACGCTAGCCAAGCAGATTGATGTGTGGTGGTGTAATTCCTACGGCTTCATTATCCGTTACTCGACTTAGACCCACGGGAAGAGATGAGATGTTTCTATTCTAAAGCCGACCGACAGCCAATTTAATAATATACTTTTGCGATAATCAATATCAGTCCACAGAGTCCCACTGTTGGGCGGAGGCATTACCTTGTACTTACTAAGTATTGAGTAGTATATTTAGTTTTGAGCAGGTATATTTAGGTCAGAAGTCGGACTAAAGCGAAATATCACCAACACGAGCGGGTTGGTAGAGAAGTCCTGTATTCTGTATGTAAATAGGAAAATACAGCAGTTAAAATTTTACTTTCGGCCTCGGAAAAAATCATTTCCCCCGAATATTTCACAATTTTTTTAATAACTACATTAATTTTCATAGGTTTTGTATCTTTTATTCTAATTAAATATGCTGTTATTTATATACAAAGTAGAGATACTTACGTTACCATAAGCTACCAAGTTATCTTAAAGAAGTACCTCTGTAGTTCATTTAATCTTTGAACTTTGGCGACCTGAATTTGAAATTTATTATTATTTCAGTAGACTGGTGAACACGTGTATCAGAATACCAGTAATCTAGTTAAGCTTAGACTACAACTAATTTAGGAAATACCAGGAATTTCATAAAATCTACTTAATAAAAATCTAACACTGACTGACAGACAGACAACGCACAGCCTGAGCAGGTGGGTCTACAAGCATGAAATTTTGCACAGAAGTTCCTTATATAACCTATCGTAGGTGAGCAAAAAGAAAGGGTTTTTGGAAATTCATCCCCTAAGGGTGTAAAAGTTGTTGAGATGTTGCAGATGAGATTTCTCATCGGGCACACGGCTAGTGTTTCAATAAGAATATATAAACCTAAACAGACCTAATTAGACATGAAATTAGAAAAATCAGTTCCTAAATTCAGTGGTGGTTGTTTTTTTTTTAATTAAATAATTTAACACGCGTTAAACAATCCGCGGGGTAGATCCAGTTGATGGCTACTTCTCATGGCGATTTTTGTTAGCAAACTAATTTATTACTTTTGTTCCTGTTGATAGCCGAATTCATCCGTTAAATCAAAAAGTAATTTAATGCTGACCAATCTCTTTAAAGATCCCTTTACCGAATTTACGCAAATGACTCAATATCGAGTATATACTCAAGTTGAGTATATAGCACCAAGGAATAAAAACAATCTAAATAAAAACATTGAGCTGTTGGACTGCAAACCGAAACTAAGACAAAAGAGTGCATATGAGTCATATAGAATCAAAGACGGCAAAATAGGTTAGTAAGCAAAAATGAGGTAAATATATGGCAACGTAGAAAATTTAAAACTAAACTGATTTGATTAACTCTTCACCATCAAGGATGTCAATACATATATGTATTAACATCCTTGATGGTGAAGAGTTAATAAACTCTTAGTTAATAAAGTTAATTAATAGAGTTAATAAAGAGTTTATGGTGAAGTTACTAACCTATTTTGCCGTCTTTGATTCTATACGACTCATATATAATGCGCATAAAAGTGTTTAATAAATTGCCTCCTTCCATCAAAATGTTGCCAACCAAACATTATATATATATATATATATATATATATAACTCCATTATATATATATATATATATATATATATATATAATGGAGTTATTATTAAGAATGAGGTTAGTTTCATTTTTGACATTATGTATTATATTTTTAAGTATTAATCATGACAATGACATCACATCCGCTGAGATTGTAATTTGCAAGATATTTTTTTTTATTATTACATGCCACTATGTGGCATTGAACATTGTACCTACAATTAATTAAGTAACAACCTGTTGACATGTTCTGTGCAAATAAAATATCTATCTGTCTATCTATCTTGATTGTAATAAAAAACTCATAGTACGTTCCTTAGTAGGTAGTGTTAGGTCTATACACATCGTTGATATTGCGTGCCGTCTGTGCTGCGTTGTTGTCACGGCGGAACTCAAAATACAAAAAAATAACGACTAATGTGGAATGTGCACATTAAAACCTTTCATTTGATACTAAACACGATACATTTGTGTTCAATTGTTTGCTACGTGTATTTTCATGTTCTATATCCTTCATATTGGATTTAAAGTGACGTCATATGTATATCGTATGTTACATCAATACAAATTCAACGACATTTCATTTGTCAAAATGTGATGAGTAGTTTGTGTAAATAAATGATACCAGTGGTATAAATAAAATGTTACTGTCACAATAAACGTGGTAGTACCTAATAATTAAATTTTTAAGTCTTACTTTTACGTTTACTTTTTACGTCTTATGTTTTACTTAGTTTTTATTTATTTCTAAATTTCTTATATTTTTACGTTGACAACACCGTCACCTCAGACATATTGCAGCTACTGCAAAAAAGGTAAACTATCAATAAAACGTTCCTGATAGTCCTTTGCTACCATATAAAGAAACTGAATTGACATACTGTAAATTTGACAGCCTTGAGGCGCCTTACAACAGCCTCACTTTTAGGGCCGTAATGTTACATCTTTGTACTTTGGTCGATCGATGGATTTCACAAACGAAAATATTCGAGAAGTAACAATCAGCAGAAAACAAATGAATAACTGATTTTGTAAACAGTATAAATATAACCGCCCTAAGGCGCCTTGAAACTGCCTCACTTTTAGGGCCGTAATGTTACATCTCTGTATTTTGGTCGATCGATGGATAGCACAAACGAAAATATTCGAGAAATAATAATCAACAGAGAAATAACTAAGTCGTTGATTTTGAGAACAGAATAAGCTCTTATTGGTTTCTATTCCAAGTCAAACCAAATATATCCAAGCTCAAAGTAGGTACCCAATGTGAAAAAACGGCAACTTCATAGGGGTATTCAAAATCATATATATACATATTAGATTTGTCATATATACTAATTAGTATGTGCGTACTCATTTTGTCAGCTATGGAAGGACTTTGCTATATTATTGCTATGCGCTACTCTCATACATTTCTGTTTAACCAAAGATTGACTGGCAGAGAATGCCAGTAGGGATTATATGCGCTCTCAGTGCAATTTCTGTGCAATAAAGTTTAAATAAATGAAGTAAACAAAATAAATATATAAATATAAATATTGGGATAAGAACATCCAACAACACGATATCAGGCACGAACATGCTTGAGAACTTTAATTCTCTAAATTGCGGGTTTTCATATGATTTTGTTTTCCACGTTCAGCTTAGCCTCGAATCTTACTTGTGAGTTGATATTACTGCCAAGATTGATGATATACCTCTGGTGTATACCAGCTTATTGAAGGCATTGAATTTTCCGAAAAAGCTTAACAATGCTTGTGGAGGCTTGAGAGCTTAGGCAGTTTTTCTACAAAAAATCCATTGTATTACTGGCGTCTGGATATTGACAATTATTTAATGACTTTTGCGGGAATTTATTACGAAATGTGCCTTTTAGACGAAATACTCTAAAGGCTCGATTAGACGGCACTTTTGCAATTGATTTTTTTCTAGAAAATTTCCGTCTTAGAATTTTTGATGATAAATGACTACGATTATCATGGTAATCGTTACAGGAAATTTGATTGTTATTTAGAAATGTTGATAACCTATATTCCAGGAATTTTCGAAGAAACACTTTTATGAACATCATTAGAGAAATTTATATGGTATTCTACTATTTAGACTGCGCCTCCTCATATACCTTAGTTTTCAGAACCCAAGCTTAGTAGGAAAGTTATATCTTGTAGGAAATTATTTTCCCGAAAGATGTGAAGCGGTCGAAGATGTTGGAATGTTCCTAGAAAAATAGGTGCTAATGAGGATTCTCAAAATAAACAGAATGGATGGTAGGTGTACATACGATAGGTCAAACTAAAAGTTCTTAGAATTGGCTACCGTACGATAGAATTGGCGATAGAATAGAATAGACATGGCGATAGAAAAGAAACAAATTTGAATTTTGAAATTGGAACTCTTTACTCGTCAAACGCCATTAAATTTTCAAAGCTGTTGAAGCCCCATCCAGTGCTACTGTTCATAACTGGTTCAGTTAAACGTGGTTGTGCCAACCTCAGTGACGATGCTAGAGAAGAGCGTCCTGCGACGGCGGTGACGGTGGAAAACATCAAAACTCCGCACAACACTCATGATTAAAGCAGACAAACGAACGACATATCAGCAGATGCGGGCAGCATTAGATATTGATATGAGTCAAATTCAAACTTTTTACAAGATCACCTACGGGTAAGGAAGCTTTGTGTTAGATGAATTCCTCGCCATTTAAGCGAATCCCAAAAATACTGCCGCGTGCAATGGTGTCTTTAAATGCTTGCAGAATGCAGAAGAGGCAGTAACAGCCTTCCAAACGGCCAAAGAGGTGCCTAAGAAAACCCTTATTCTGAATGTTTCACACAATGGTTTCACAGAATTAATAAGTGTATCGATTATCGCGGAGAATACTTCGAAAAGCATTAAAGCAACTTCCATCGTTATAACTGATTTCATTTGTGAGATTCTAAAAACTTTCAGTGTCACCCTATGTATTCAAAAGAATTTTAGCAGAACCGAATTCAGAAGTCGCCCAATTACTGCACAGGTATGTGAGTATTCACTATTACCTTGTTTTTATCTAAGCTGATTTTCTTTTGTGAAGAATTTTTTTTTATTTTATTGAGCGTGTGGACCCCTCTTAAAAAAATCGGCTGGATTGTCAGAGGTTTTAATAAAACACCATGTAAAGTTACTGGCTAACCTAGTAATATGATTTAATCTACTAGACATAAACATTGGATCTATATTTGTGAGTACCACGACACAATTTGTGAGTCACTATATAAATATACATTAACTGCAAATCTAGACTTTAAAGTTTTAACTATACTAGACTTTTAACTACTCTATTGGATATAGTTTGAGATTTATTTAAGGGAGCAACACGAGCTTTAGAGCATGATAAGTTCATTTGAATACCCCCCCCCCCCCCCCCCTCTAGATATGTTAAGTATTGTTTATTTGATATTTGCTAAAGTGCATTTGCTATATAAATTAGATTGAAAAAAAAAAAGAAAATTTGATTTTTGAATTTGCAATTCGTTATCGTTTGTGAGAATTTGAGAACGGTTAATTGAAGTCACACCTCCGATTTGATCCGTTTATATAATAGTATTTAAGTTCATTTTTTCTTAGCACAGTAAAGTATAAGTAAATATAAGTGTAGTGTAAGTATATTTACGTGGTTAGATCAATAAATATCTATGAGGTGTTGACGCAATTAGTTTAAAGTTTTAAATTCACGGGCTCGACATATTGATTAGGTCAGTTGATGGGCGTACAGCAGGGGTGGCCAACAAGTCGATCAACCGGTCGATCGCCAAAGACAGAGCGGTCGATCGCGAAACCAAATTAAAATTTTTGGCCGGTATCAAAATTTTCGTTAAGGTTGACATTATCAAAGAAAGAAAGCACAAACTTCTCATTATTTTTCTGTTATCTATTGATATTAATTGTGCTAACATATTATTGATATTCATAAAAAGCTATATAATTATTGTTTTTTGTTTTACTAAAGCACAATTAAGTCGATCGCAAGAGGTCAGATAACTTTCACTGTTATAAACAAGTTGGCCAACCCTGGCGTACAGGTTCCCAGGATCATATACTGACACTTTTCCGTAACTATCGGCGGGTTTTCTTTTTTCTCGTATTTCTCTTTATTTATTTCTCGTCGCAAACACGGATCGTACCGTTAGAGTAGATATTTTTAACTGCCGTTTCCACAATTTGAGCAATGCGGAAAAGGGCGGCGCATTTAATCAGACGATGCTGCGCCGGAGGTCTTTTCACTCGAGACCAAAACCCAAGAAAAGGGCATTTTCTATTTATCTTCCACTCTTGTATAATGGAGAATGTTCTGAAAAGCTGTTTAATCTAATGCCACAACTTCGGATTTTTACCATCGCACATCTAGTCATCGAAAAAAGGTGCAACCGCATTTCCTCGACAAAGAGCTGTTGCAATGCGTACGTAGAAATAAGTACGAGTACATATACAGATTGAGTTAAAACTTATTATTATTATTAAATTATATTATATTTATTTAACATTCTGTAAAATTGCACCATCTACCTATTTTTGATATTGTTATCTGTGTTCTCCTCAGCATCCAAAGGTTGCCTGGAAGAGATCGCTTTGGCGATAAGGCCGCCTACTATACTTTTCGTGTTATTTACTTAAATTGTTTTTTTACAACATGTATTGGTGTACAATAAAGAGTTTATCTATCTATTAAAACATGCAGGAATATACCTATACGTACCTACCGAAGAAAACAATAAAATATTTCAATCTACATCTGCCATTTGTAGCAATGAAACGGACACACAACTCAACCTAATGCCGCCAGTTCAGTCTAAGCTGACATAGGCGCTGATTTTCAATTGTGGCCGTGTCGCAGAGAGGTCAAGACACTTAGTGTCTTCAATACACTTTATGCCGCGAACCCGAAAGTTGTGAAAGTTATGCAACTGCCAAGTGAGGGTTTTCCACTAATCCACATTGGATTCTTCAAGAGAGCTGTAAATAGGATCCTACAAGGTCGGCGACGGCGCACTCGCAATCTACCTGGTGTTACAGGTGTTCATGGGCGGTGGTGACCACTTACCGCCAAATGGCACGCCAGCCCGTCTGCCAACTCTTCTTTAAAAAAAATATCGATTCAATAAGAAATTTCTCCAAAGAGTGTCAAACCTATTCCATCAATACTACCTAGCTGTTACACTACATACTACGATAGTGTCATTAGCTTGCCTGCCTAGCTCTATGGTTAGATTAGTTAGTAGAGTATCCATGTACACACACACATCGAATATTTATTTATTTATTTATTTGCAAGATACACCAACAGCATTTACACGAAAAAATACAAATGTTAAAAACTCATAGATTCAAAATACCGCTTTAATGGGTGCATACAAGTTCAACACAGAGGCATGCGAGTATGATACAATACGAGTATGACCCAAAAAAATAAATTTAAATGTGGATGTACATAAATCCAATTAAATAAGGTTAAATTACAATTTACTGTACTATTTAATTAAACAAATGAAAAAAATACAAAAATAAAAATAAAAACAAAAAGTGCCCGACTACAATTTACGTAATATTTTGCGTTTGAAATTTACCAAAGAATCATTAGAGATGTCGATGTCATGAGAATTCAACTCGTTATAAGTATTCAGAAGACGATTTAATGGCGAGAATTTACCCAGGTTGGTTTTAGAAGGTAACGGTACTAATTGCTTGCTTAAAGGATATCTTGGGATAGAGCGAGGAACAGCAAAGCCAATTTGGTTCACCACGTCAGGTATTAATAAGGCGCCATTTAATATTTTGTGCAACAAAACCAAGCAGGAAACCTTCCGACGCATATGTATATATAAATATGTATACATACGCATATGTAAATATTCATATGTATATATGTATGCTACAGTTGCGAGAATGTTATCGCAGACGAAAAATAAATAAAACTGTTACTGCGAAATCTGTCACATAACACAATTACATCACTTGATGAAATTTCAGAGGCCTGTTACGAATAGCGTGATCAGCGTGGGCAATGAAAATGTAGGCCACGATTATATTAAGCTTCCATATCTGCCTGTAACGTCCCACTGCAGGGCACAGACCTCTAATCGCCGTCACGTCATATTGGTGGATGTTATGTTTATTAGGATCATATTCGAGTGATCGATAGTCGATATCAATCTTTAATGTCCCACTGCCGCAAGGCGTAGATCTCCCTTAGTACCTAAATAATAAGGGGTTTCGGGTCCTAATCTATCGCCATGTGCGGTATGGTTTCATGTATTTTTATTTCTCAAGGATGCTGGGTTTTTCACTGGGTCTTCCTTCAATGCCGAACTAGTGATGATTTGAGTAAGTGAGTGATTTGAGCTAGTGAATGATGAGAATAAGTAAAAACTAGAAATAATTATAAACATAAGTAACACATTTTTAGAATACTGATCGAGGATTTGAACTCTCTTACCTCATCGTGAGGTTCTCACGTATGAGAGTCGGAAATAAATACCTCTAGGTTCTCTACCACAGTTACCGACACAATATATAATGTATCTGTTTTAACATAAAGTATTTTTAAGGAAATGTTAAAAAAGCTGTCTTTGCCTGATCGATTACTAACAAAAGCGGCGCGTTTTTAATCCGGATTATAGACTACCATTGATGTTGACACAGAAGCAAAAGCCTCATGGTTATCTCACATTTATCTTAAACAAAACATTCATGGATGAATATCTGAAGGCGGCATTTTTGTCTACGTCTCTTGAACTTTGGCGACATAAAGCCCATAGTAACACGTCTAAGATACACATATACCTTAAAGATTCATGTGACTCGTAAAACAATAGAATTACCTCGTATATTATGCTGACATTTTTTTTACATTTTTCAACTAATAATTCTCTAAGAATTCAATCGGATACTGTTATAAATGACGACCTTACAATGACTTACTCGTAGCTACGAGTAAGTCATTGTAAGCCAATAGCGGTGTAGTGGCTGAAAGAAAAGAGTGAACGATTTTGTGTGTTGGAGACTTAGGAGGCTATATTCAGAACGAATGCAAAGCTGTTTTAAAACGCCCGTAATCCACTCCGTTATTTATGCATTGAAAGTTGACATAGTTTGATATGGACAATTCCTTTGATACAAGTATACAGTATGGATGTCGTTTATAAATGACCAAATCTTTATTTTTAATCTTTTCCCGAATGCGCAGTCTCCTCATATGTTTTGTATCGATTGAGTGAAAAGAAGTCATTGCCGCGATTTGATCAATATAATAAACCTTTTCTCTATGCCATACCGTACCGTTAGCTTGTGATTCTTCACTGCTGAATAACACTTCTTTCAAGTACCGGCACCACATGCGGTCTTTATCACTTGCCATCAAGCCACTACAGGCGACTATCTTCAAGTCGTCAGTGCATCCCATGCTACGTTTCTCCGTATGTGATTTCCATTCAAGAATTCGTCATCCCCATCCGTTATTGAGCCTGCGACATATACGGCCTGCCCCCTGTATTGGTACCTTTATTTTTTTCAGTATGCCTAAATTATTGTGGCCCTAATGGCCTTTCAAGAGTTACCGGACATGTATAGTTTAGGGCGAGCGCAGAAGGCGCCAGGAACAAAGAGAGTGTGCAACATCAAGCCTAAAGGCTCGACCAGCGGAAGGAACGGACCTCGACTTAGGGCGTTGCTTTGGGAGGGTACCTCGGGATCGCGAGTCGATGAGAATTGTATATATATGTACCATATCCAAATATTTAGTTTTAGTTTTGTCGTCCTCGACTAAGTAGGATAATACTTGTACAGCGTCTTCGTCAACAGACAACGACGTTGAAAAATGGAATGCTCCGTATTTTATATGGCAGGTGCTACCTACTAAAACTTTCCGAAACACGGGATTTGAAAATCGTTTAAATTTTCAAACTAGTTTTGGCATAAGTATGTACGAATATCTTGTTTCAGTTTCAGTTTAAATTTGTCGACAGTTCGAACCAAATCCTAACTAATATATAAAATTGAAACTATGTACGTTTGTTTGTTCGAAATTCTTTCACCCAGGTGGGTGATACACTACAATTTCTCTTTTAAATGTTTTAAGTGTGTGTGTGACCATGACCTGTTGGTAATACGTAATATCTGAAGCAATAATACTTGATACGACTTAGAAAAGCAGACTGTTATATCTCAGTACTAATGAGAACATCCTACGCTTTGCTCATTATCCCCAAAGGGAAAATAAATTTTGTTTCAGAACTTTTAATTAATGTTAATCCTCTTTGATTTCAGGACGCGGATACTGTTGAAAAACTGAACGAGAGCGGGGAGCTGAGGAAAATGCTTAAACCTTACAAGGTACATGGGTTTTTATATATTTTAATATAAATTTTTGCATAAACATTTCCGTGAAGTCATGGAACGCTGTTAAGAGTTTCCAGTGAAGTTTAGTTATACCAGGAATGAGTTAATATCTAGAGATATATAAAAAAAAATACTGGTACGTTCAATCACTTTGGATTTATAATAATAATTAAAAAAATCAATACCCGAAAGCTTCGGAGAAATTGATTTCAGCATTAAAGTGATATTGCGAAAACACAAACATTAAACTTTTAAACTGTGCCCTTGAAAAACAATTGATTCTGACTTCAATTTAATCCCGCATGCCCAGATTTATGGATGTTATTTGTAACTATGAAAGTTACTTTTGAGAGTAGATAAACAGTATGTAATTTTATATATGTAGCTGTATGCAGTTAGGTACATGTATATAGATTGTTTTAAAACTAACTAAAAAAAGCCAAGAGCCAATCAGTGATCGTCACTTGAGCACAAGGTTATCAGATATTAGACATAATGAATTGAACACTGGTGATATCGACATCTTTGGTGATCCCCTGTCTAGATTCAAATCAACAATTAGATTAAAAGTATTATTAATTGTTATTTTGAGTATTTTCTTTGTATGTCATAAGTTTCTGATGTTTATTGTCAGAATTAGAAATTCTGTCTGTATATACCTGTAAAAGTTTTGCATATAAATAAATAAATAAAATCAGATATTAAGGCACTTAAAATAGTTAAATTGTTACAGGTTGATACAGATAACAATAACTTTGAATGTCTGCTTATAAAAGAGCACACTACTAATACTCGCTTATTATCATTCCTTACAATAAGGGTGAATCACTCCGTGTGAACCATAGATATAAAGTCGATCCAGAGTAAATTCGATTAATTTATCAAGATTTTGCAATGGCATTGCTGCACTTGATCTTGGGTAAGGTTCTCAGAGAAGTGATCAAGATCGCCTATTGCTGGTTGCTAAAATGTAAATGCCACAATAAACCACTTTTATTATGTCACTTTGCCATAATAAAAGTGGACAAAACCCGCAGATTAACGATCAATTATAATTCAATTTTTCTGTGGTCATAAATATTAGTACTCGTGGGAAATATATGGAATTTGGAGTACTGTCAATTGCATTCGTTCTACGAACATAAATTCGTTATTTTTCCCCATAGCAACCACCTCGAAGGTAATTTTGACAAGGACGTAGAAGCTTAATTTTATTTTTCCATTGTAAATAAGGCCTTGTTATATTTTCTACCATTGTCGTTATGCGGCTTGTAAAGGGTCTATTGTAAGGGGTCCTTCTTGTATTGAGAAATTGCTCAAAGTAGTATAAGTACAAAAACAGTATAGCAACTGTGGGCTATTTGCCTGAAATTTTAAACTATTATCGATTCTATTCTATTCGGCTAAAATTAAACAAATCGTGCTAAATTTTGAATGAATTTTATAATGGCGATAATTGAATAAAATCAATCAATAACTACCGCCCGGCTGATACCATGAAGTCCAATAGCATACTATTTAACATACGAGTATATTAAGAATAAGTATTTGACATAGGAGGCTCTGTCGATCGATGAGTATCAAGCATTTAACATCCAACCTGTTGCAAGCACGGCACAAGTCTCCCTATTGCAGTCACGGGCAGGTTTATAATCTACCACTCGGACCAAGTGATTGTACAAGTCGTCCAATAGAGTTTCTTACTATGTCGTCGGCTGTCAGATGATGTTTGAGATCATCTTTATACTACAGAAACTGTCATTTCCTTTTGTTTATCCCACGACAACTTTGAATAGAACACGAATTTATTCCAGCGATTCCTACGTAAATAGTCTAGGAATCGTTGCATAAACTACATATCTAAAACTACCCAACAAATTCCCGACTATGCTATGCGACTATCCCTCTTCCCTTTGGAAGAGGTAAGTACTCACAGAACGCTGAATGCTTGTCTTCAGCAACTGGGCACCTCTTTGTGGGTTTTGAGCTGGTTCGATAATATTCTCACTACACAGACACAACTATTTTTGATTTTAGTTGATTTATCGAGTCTAAGTGTAACGACTACACTAGCGGACAGACATCAAACTTTCAGTGTTGCCAAGTTTGGCGGAATAGGACGAGGCGGAAAAAAAGAAACATGGTCGGTTTTCTAACATCTGACGTGGCAAGGACGTCATCATCAATATAGCAACATTGACTTGTTCAACACAAATATTGACTTTATTTGGAGATTGCTGACAAAACGGTACTTATTTCATAAAAATAATAATTTATCGTTATACTATAAATCGCTAAAAATTGAAAACCTGTAAATAGGTTTTTAGATAGATAATACTCTGTATTGTATTATTTTGTATAATATGCTGAATATGACAGATCACATTACCGTATGAATATTTTATAACTTACTGTATCCATATTCTTAAAATAAATTGTATTAGTTTGTATTATTAAGTTGCGACAAAAATAAAGATCAAAACAATAATGAAACAGGAAGAGAATACAACCAGGCGGTGTTATTGCTTTATAGGAATTCCTTCCAGACAACCTTGACGAAGAGATTTTTGGGTATTAAGTACGTCAATACTACTTATAATGTAGTATTAGTTAGTACTTAGTTTATGCTGCCGGTTTTAGATTCAACAGAATTAAAATAAAACAATAATTACTTGCCTGACGCAATTCTAGTGATTACACGAACATATTCTACTGTATCTTCTGTATTTTGGGTTCCAAGTTTGTCACGTAGTAACAGTAAATTGTCGTCAATCTATCACGTACTCTGTACCTACAATGTGGTGAAATGTTTGCAAACGGCCGGACGAAGCGGCGATGGTTTTAGCCAAATTGTTTTTTTTACATTAGCCATTTAGTTACTCCTGTAATTTCTTAGCAACTTTGTTTGGCATACTGCGAGTTTAATAAACCCATATATATACTTAGGTATTAGGCACAAGATATTAATATTTAATTAATTATGATGTAACATTACAGTTTGAACCCAATTGAAATTAGAGAAATGAATGCTACATGTGTAGATACATACTCGTAGTGTAATTTTGATTATATTTCTTTCAACATTAAAGGGTTACTTTACCAAAAGTTTTAAGTTAATCACATAAAGTTGTGACATCACACTATTCGGTACCCTGCTTACTATGGGAAGGGTCTTGGGTTCTATACCGGGTGGGACATTTTTAATTAATTACATAGTTGTTTATTAGTATAACAGTAAGGAACATAAGACCTCAGAGGGCAGTTGTGGAAGAAACTGCCTTTAGAGATCTTTCCTAAGCATAACTAACTTTATTCTGACAAACACACTCCAAATATACATGTAACAATAACAAAACAAGCAATGTAGGCAGAAATTAGAACAAACGAAAACGAGAATGAAACAAACACTAAAAATATACCAAAATGGACGACAGATTAACAATTAATGCTACATTGCCAGTTTGTAAATGTGTGTTTTTGATGCCAGTAATGTTTTCCACTCAGCATATGCTGTGAGTGTGTGTCAGTCACAGCGTTGTTTTTCAGTGGAGCCGTTAGAGATGCAGGGTCAAAGGTATATTTAATAATTTAGTATATAAATAGACTCGTATATTATATATACCATATAGTTTCGTGTCATTTCATAGACATGTATATACCTACGTTAACAAGATTTACAATGTCGGCAGTGCATCCGCATTCCCTATAATATTTCACATATCCATGGACTTACCATTTTGAGGACAAAATGGCCGCTTTTCTATAAAAAAACGAGATTTGCGTAAACATTTCTGATAACTATTAGAAATGATAAATTTAACCGATTCGAATGAAATTCGCACCAATTTACCAGTGGGAAAACCATTTAGCACACCATCAGCCTGTCTCCATGATCTGCTCGCCGCACCATTACCATTTAATTCTTAGCCAAATTTCTGCATTATGAGTTTTTTAATAAAAACAACTAATCGTCACCGCAATAGTCAGTCGATTTACTTTGACCACAGTTCATTTGCACAAGTTGCGCAAACCTTTTGTCCAAAAATTTGCAAAAGTTTCGAGACAGGTTGTTAAGCAATTTTTTTTACAACATAACATAAACGCCGCGCCTCCATTGGCCAATATATAAGATCCTCTGAGATAAAGTTTCTGTTCCCAGGCAAATGTAAAAATCGACAGTGTTTTGTCATAACCGAATTATTACCGGCTGAGCCGTAAAGAACAATTGAATGCCGTAAAATGCCGACAATTAATCCGCCCTAAATTCCCGAAGTCAAAAGAAGAACTACGACATATTATTAATGAACATTTTTATTTCTAATAATATTTTGAATCATGTGAGCCTATCCCTCCGCGTGCATACAAGAATATTTAGTTTATTCCTCATTTTCTTTTTTTTTTATTGACTATGAGGAGATGGGTTGTGTGAACATTGTCGGTGAGGTGTATTCCCCATTAGGAATAACACCTATATTGCTATATTGACTCATATTCTGCCTAGTTCTAATGTTCAACCTCATTTTCTTCACACACACATCCTTTGATACATGGTATGCCTTCTTATATCTCTTCTTGCTTTGCTTGAGCATCCTGAATACAATACGAACTGAAATACGAAAATGACCTACCGCCATTAAAAAATGCCGGTGGGTTATCTTCGTATTTCCGACCGCGATGACCAAACGCTGAAAGGTGTATAACATAGAGTGGTTACAATACCGTAATGAAGTCTGAGTATGTTAGGATGTTTTTTTAGAGATTATGAGGTATTTGTATTTTGAGGTCAATTTTAAGGTATTTTCATATAAAAGCAGTAACTTCATGATAACAATATATAAAAATAACAATTACAAAGAAAAACCAATTCAGTTTTCTTCTCTCAAGTAATTCAATAAACAAAATTCTATTTTTTTATTAAAAAAAATCTGAGTTTGTTATCATTCTATTGAATAACGTTCTACAATTAATTATGTTAATTGAGGAAAACCTTCATTTTCTCCCTACACCACTTTAACTTGAAGGAAAATTTAATTCTCATATAATGAAATAAGAATATCAAAGCTTAACCTATGTTGTCAGAAACTACATGCAAATGGGGAAAAATATGTTAATAAAATGCTGAGATAAACATTTGAAAGACAAAGGAATGTCCCCTCTGAAAAAATCATGACCTTTGAATTCTATAAAGAACAGAACAAAAAGAAATAAGATAAATTACAAGCGTTTCTTTACCACAATGGGAACGCAATTCCTATCTAAAATTATAAATTGCGACATTTGATGTATACAAATGTATCCTATTTTATTGTTACCTAATAAATGCGTATACATGTGTATCCTACTAAGGGCGCAAATGTATACACTTGAATTTCGGAGGACGAGTTAATATACAAGATAGCTATTAATGCGCATTGGGCCCGCGTGGCTCGAAACCCCCTCATGATTAAAAGGACAAACCTGTGTCCTACAGTGAGATCAGATAGGCTGGTATCAAAGCCGCAGACAACGGCTTGTTTATTGTATAATTCATTCAGCATAAATATCTAAGTAATATATTATTTAGATTTCTATGATATTAAGCGATTGATTAGTCTCACAACAGACTACCGTAAAATGTACTCCATTTACCACCCTACCCATAATATACCCTAACCATTCCCCCTAATATACGGTACGTACGCTACCCGAATGCCCCCGAAACCCCGACAGGTTGACTTTAGAAATCTGTTCTTGACCGAAACAATTTCATTTATTGAAGCGACCAATCTTTTTAATTATTTCAAATTTACTTTATAATTTACAATGTAGGCTCTAAAGACTCAATGCCTAACGATTTAGAAGTTTAATTAGAAAATAATATTTTATTTCTCTTTACTCGCCGTTTCCAATTATTATCATAATATATATCAAAATAGTTGGCGAAATTGATATCTTTTGATAGATTTATTGGACAAACGTAAAATTAGGTAAACCCATATTTCAATAATTTAAACAACTAGTTGATATGTTTGAGAATAATTGGGTTGATTGGGATTATTTCTGTTACACTAAATTGCGTCATTGTTCTAGATTGATATCTTTTCTAATTTGTCACCTCTAAGTCCTTGATTTCAATATTTTTTCCACATATGTCGATTTTCATTGATGTCAATTATTTTTAATTATTCAATCATCTAATTTTCTTTTAATACAATATCATCAGTCAATTTCCCCGTTCTTTAAAATATATCAAATGTGATATATTTTAATGAATATATATATTTTGAGGTATATATATTCATTTTAGTTGGTTAATAAGGTAGGTCGCCCAATTAACGCCCACCTAAGGGTTTTTTATTTAATATTTCAACAAAGATTAACAGTGGAATATAAACTATCATTATTTTAAATCAAACATATGTATTTCTTATAAATAATCGACTTTGGTGTAACAAAAATGCTAAATTTCTCCATTTAGATTAAAGACAAAAAAACTATGTCAATGGGCGGTATTAAGCACCATTGAACCAAATAACGCCCAGACTAAAATAATCAAAGAAATAACATTAAATGAAACAATGTTCTAAAACCAATCACAGCAATCAAACATTTCCATTAAATAAAATCAATTGCAGCCTCCAGGACAATCAAAATACATATCTTCCTTATCCATACCCACACACAGTTCATGATACCAGACTCCACATAGCTGACATTGGCACATGTCTTCCATTTTATTTTGTTCACATGCTTGACAGTACCAGTCATCGTCCTTAGAGTTGTTCTTAACTTCTTTTTTTGGTAAACTACTTTTCTGTTTGGCATCTGTACTATTTTTTTTATCCAAAAACAAGTCTCTTGTTACCTGTTGTGCTTTGTAGTTGATTGCTTTTTTTCGAGGAGCTGTTTTCTTTTTTTTGAATTGCGGTGTCGGCAAAAATTGCTGGAAAGGTGACTTGGTGGATGCACTTGCAACAGAGTGCACGGTATTCATCCCTGTTTCTGCAGAAATACTGTTGGTAGAATCCTTCAACACTGATAAAGGTATGTTATCGTCAGAATCAGAAGCCGTATCTGTAGTGGCAGCGTGCACTACCTCTGCATTAGCTTCTGATTCTATAATGGTTGCTGAAGGCACAGGAGACAATGGTATCATGGTTTCAGGCTCTGTCACATCTGTGAGAGCCGCCGGTGCAAACGCAGTCTCTGGAAGTGCATCTGAATCAAAAGGATAAATTCCACATGCTCTGAAACCATTGCATATATTATCTTGCGTCATGCATTTAGGCCAAACTTTTGTAAAAATTATATTAAAGCTGGATTTGTTTAATTTTCTCTCAGGGTTTTGATCTATGTATTTCAGTAACTCCTGATCCCAGTGATGCTCGAAAGATCTGTACACAGATTTGTCAAGAGGCTGGAGCTCGTGAGTTGTGTTTGATGGTAAGCAGTATAGGTAAATGTCATATTTTTCTGCTGATTCGACTATGGAGTAGTCGAGGTGGCAAGCAGCACCATCAAAAATTAAAAGGCATGGACCAGATGATTTGTATTTGCCAAGATGATCTATAAATTCATTAAACAAGTGACAATTCATATATCCTTTTTCAGACATTCTAACAATTGTTCCTGGTGGTAAATTATCTGTATATTCGGGTTTCATTCGTTTCCCTTTAAAAATAATCAAGGGAGGTACTGCATAACCTACTGCGTTCACGCATCCTACAATTGTGACATTTTCAGCATGCTCGTTTGCTATCATATGCACACGTCTTGAGCCTTTGGCAGCAAATATAGCCTGTTGATGATGCAAAGTGATTCGACACCCTTTCTCATCCATGTTGTATATTTTTTGTGGACTCTCTTTCAAGCCGAGATATTCAAGCAAACTTTTTAACTTGGTGAAGTGATCATTTACAATTGGCTTATTTAATTTTTGGGCTCTTGCCGGATTCATCATTTGAGCTTTTCGTCTAGATATTTCGGGATGCCTTTTCAAAAACAAATATAGCCACTTTCGACCAGCCATTACGTTTTCACTATTAAACTGATGCTGGATATTATTAGTATTACAGAATTTATATGCTTGAAACCGTAGAATATTAGGAGTTAGTGGCAGGCCTATATCAACATATCGCATAATACGACACACTAAATCTTTTTCTAATTCTGGTGTTAGTATAGATTTACGACCCAAACGTTTATTCACGGACCCCGTTTTTAAATGATCACGTAATGTTCTCCTCGGTATATTGTATCTTGCTGCAGCTTCTCTCTGAGAAAGTTTACCGCGTTTCACACTCCTCAAAGCTGCAACCAGATGCTCCTCTGTCCATCCTTAACCTCTTCGTAGTTTGTTTTTATCCATAATTAAGTATCTTAAACAAAGGACACATAAATACATACATTATTTTACATAATCGTAATAACGCCCACTACTCGTGTAATATGGGCGTTACTGGGCACAACTCCACTATATGCTCGCACATTTGTGCTAGATAATTTACCACAAATACAATGATTTTTTTATTAAAATTATGAAATATAAACATATTTAGTTATTCTGAAGTTAATAAATAAAGTGTTTAAGCACAACTTTGTAAATAGCTTACCTTTCAACTTATTACATAATAATAAAATCACAACGCGCGTGAGCTCCACGTCATATATTGCACTCGACTGCACTAACACGTGGCCGCAACGAGCTATCAACGAGACAAATAACTACACACCCCGCCCTTTCCTAACCCCCGCGCTCAACGGTTTTTAGCTTTCATGTGTTTCTACGTACTGTCAGTTGGGCGTATTTAGGGACCGGGCATTATTTGGGTGACCTACCTTATATATACCTAAGATACGTGTAGTGTAGAAACACTAAAAGTTCTTTCTACTAAATAAAAAATACGGCTACAAAATGAAGAGTAATACAACCGTAAGTAAATAAATCTATCGAAGCAGAGAAATCATTTTGTGATATATAGTCGTTTGTTCTCCACACACTGCGAGATAAACAGTTTTCAAAACGTTTCCTGCCAACGTATATACTATATATATATATATATATATATATATATATATATATATATATATATATATATATATATATATATATATATATATATATATATACTATATATATATTGATACGCTTGCGACTAAAATAATTTTGTTATTGGTTATTTTTGCTTCTTTGGGGTGGATTTTTCTTGTGTTGTTTCTTAAATCGGTTTATAATAAATGCAAAAAACGTAAATGTTTTCAGTGACATATTTTATGGGGATTTGTATTTAAATGAGCAGCAAGTGATACTGAATGAACAACAAAACAAACTATTTTGGAATAACTGAATTAAATATTTTTAAGTGATAATAAGTGAATCAAGAAGTGAATGGAGTACCGCTTTGCGAGACACCGTCGAATTAATGATTTCTTCCTCCTTCCTATTTGTGTCCAGTCTGTTTATCCTATTGAACCTAAACCCGACCTATTTTTAAATTTGCTACCTGCTATCCATTTGTTGCGCATTTAGTATTTTGTGCTGCTCATTTTAATAATTTCTCTTTTAATCACTACACTAATAATAGAATAAGGCAACCTTTTTATGAATCTACTATTATACCCGACTTTCTTTGTCTTATACATATATTTGCTATACATTCCATTCCAACTTATACATTCCATTAGATATATTATTTGCTTAAAAATTATTTGACTAAAAACACGAGCAAGCTTATTCAACGTTCTGAGCCTAAAAATATGAGATCTCAGCTATTAGATTTCTACTGTCTGCCAAACAATTTTAAAAAGCTGTGTACTTCATGAAATCTTTAAATAAGCTAATCCGATAGTGTTTAACAATATAGAATGAGGCTATTTTCAATTTGTGAGAAGACTAAAATATCTATTAGATACTTGATATCGAAATCAATTCTCAGCGGGCTATCCAGTTGCTCCTCAGGAAGTATCCAGACCCTTGGTGAAGTACTAAATTACAGTACGACGACATACTCGTGTGACACAAAAGTATAATGCATAAAGTTTTACAATTTTTAACAATCAGAGATCTTATTCTCCATTTCTAACTGGTCTCTAATTTTGGAAAATATTTTTATAAATGGAAAGCTGCAGACAAGTAGATATTCCCACCTGGTGAAAAGTAAATATTGTAGCTTATGGACATCCACATCAATCTCAGTCAAAAATGACACAAATTAGCACGCCCCCCGATCCACTGTCCACTTTTGGAGATATAGGAGTTATTATTAATTAAGCTACCTACGCGTAATCTAGGACCAAAGAGAGATAGCAAACGAATTAATAAAATGCAGATAAACTTGGAATAAAGAATATCTATAGCAAATTTTCTGCCTACACCCTGACCATTTCAAAGCATCACCACTACATTACATTACAACAATACAGAATAGACATGTATTATACGATCTACCGACGCGACCTAAGGAGCTAGTAATAGGGGTTAGTATTGAATGGGTTTGAGGTGAGATCGAGTATTGTCGTCTGTGGATAGGTTGTACGCCCGCATTACTGCGGCTGGTGACAAGCGGAAGCCGGGCATCCTCTGCGAGATTGTAAGTACGACTTACATACGTTACCTATGTAACGTATAGAACTGTATGTCAGTACAATTAGATAATTGTACTGACATACAGAAGAGTCACTTCCAAGTGATAAACTACATATATGTATGTAGTTGTATTATTATTACGATCGCAGTAATTCACTTTGATACTCGTATGTGAAAAAACAATTTGAGCAGATATAACTAATTTCTTTATAAGTACTTAATAATCACAACGCTTACAGAATGTTTGCGAGGGAAAAGGTAACAAGATTCGATATTATATTATTGAGGCTTCGCGAGTCAAAACGGCATCAATGCAACCATTGCTCATCTGTTGTGATCGCCATTGTTTTTGTAATTCGCTAAGAATGTCTATGGCCTGCAGACATCGCAGGATAGTTTTAGTAGCGAGTTTTTAGGCTCATATTTTTTTTTTATATAAGTGGGCGGACGAGCAAGCGGTCCCACGTGATGGTAAGTGTTACCGCCGCCCATGGACACCTGCAACACCAGGGGGTATGCGGGCGCGCCGCCGACCTTGCAAAATCCTATTCACAGCTCTCTTGAAGAACCCCATATCGTAGCTTAATGGAAAGTTCTCTTCCGTAAGGCCTCTTCCGTGGGACGTAATGGAAAGGCCGTTCCACAGCCTACTGGTTCGCGGTATAAAGTAATTTTTGGAGCGAACAGTGCGCGACACCTCCGTATCGCGCAATGCGGATGGACCGCACTTCCGTGACGGGAGGTGCGGTTGTAGAAACCCGAGGTGGGAATTATATTAAACAATTCTTCAGAGCATTCCCCATTGTACAGGCGGTAGAACAGACAGAGAGGCGCAACGTCTCTCCGACTGCTGACGGATATACGTGTATCTTTTGTACATCAAGGGGCCATATCCGAAAACCTTATTCATCCTGCTCGGAACAAAATCTGCATGTTTAGGAATCCTTTCTTCCCGAATAAAACATACGAGTATGTTTGTTTAGCCTGCCGTGCCCCGAAAGGGCCCTAATGACAGTGCAAACGTTTGCTTCTGTGTAGAGTGAGTAACTCATCTTTTATCAGCATACTAGCGTACGAAGAGTAAGATTCAGTAAGTAATGATTATAAATTTTTCTAGTCTGTCCTCAAATTACAGTTATAATTTTGCACTTGGAAATTGGATTTTGCACCAATGAGGGGTCCATTTTCTTGACCACTTTTAGTCAGGTTTGGATTACCCAAGTTTCAATGCATCGAACGTACCCCACTCATTCACCTGAAAGGAGTATCAAGACGTGGTCTCTCGTTATTAACGAATACCTCGTCCATTCATTTAATGTTGAACATTGACAAACTAAACGTAAATTGACAAAACTAGGGACACAGATGTCTTTACAGTTTTTGTAGCGATAACGTTTCCATTATGTCCAAGTAAAAGGTGCAAAAGGGACGAACCACACTTTAAGCTGAACACAAAAGGTTCTTTATCATCAGATGGCCCTTTTCTGCAAAGGCACTAAAGTGAAGGATTCAGATAGATATTTAGGCTTTTCACGCTCTGTTCAGAAAATTTTCATAAAATCTGAGTATTAGAATATTTTACATTAAGATTTTGTGATAGTTTATAAAGACTGATACTCATATATTTTGAAAGTAGACTTAATATTTTTTCAAAAATACAATTCCACGCGATGCTAGTCATGTGGTGGCGGCTGGCTGTAGAATAGCTGAATTCCATCTCTTATCGTAGGTGTCGTAAAAGGCGAATAATGAATAACAAAACGAATACCACAAGCCCTGAGTTCCCCAGGGCTTATGGTGTGGTATACATATCCTCTGAAAAGGTGGCCATATATCCCTCGTGCACAAGACAATGTGCTTGAGGAGGCCCACAACCAGCAGTGGACGAAATATGAGCTTATAAACTTGGTAGACTATGTATACTTTCCGGCTGAAAGTAATACACATCGCCCTTTAGAAAGAGACTACCGGCTAGCTTTGCTTTTTAGAGCGTGGTCTCTGCCGTGTACCGTTACGACAGAGACGACACTATACAAAACCGAGCTAGCCGATCATAATCGATGTGTATTACTTTCGGCCGGCATGTGTATGTATATAGGTATGTACCTATGTATGGAAGGATGTTCCACCGCAGCGCCTGAATTACTGGACCGATTTCAACAAATGAGGTGTTGTACTACTTAAATACGGATATTTGAAAATAATCACTAACTCGCATGTTTCAGAATTAAAAAATAAATCTGGATACACAGTATCCACCAACTCACACTCACGTGGTGGGGTTTCCAGCTATGGCTCTCTAGCGACTAGCTCTCTACTAGGTGAAGCCTGTGCTCTGCAGTATGTTATGGGCTAATATCGATACTAACCAAGTACTCTCTCAATTCCAGAGTCCAGACGCCTGTAACACGTGTCAAATCTGCGGCGGGTTCCGCCTGCTGCCCTGTCGAATCTGCAACGGCTCCAAGAAGAGTCTCCATAGAAACCATTTCACTGCAGAATTCGTCGCCCTCAAGTGCATGAACTGCGATGAAGTTGGACTCGTCCGGTGCGAGGCCTGTTCTTGAACGTTGGAGATAGTTTCAGAGAATTCCAGAAGTTTTTTATATACACAAAATAGTTTACTTTAGTAAATAGCAAGAAAGTTGATGTTAGGTTGAATGATTGAAAGATAAATGAGAATGGTTTCTGGTCGTAATGGGCCGGTTCATCGGCCGAGAGCAACTAGATAGCTCTTCCACTGAATATAAGCATAATTATTTTGTTGTCATGAATGATAATATGAATATTATGTCGAAAATTAAATGACGGTATGCTCTAATACGACTTTTAACCCCTAATATTGTGGAAGTATACTTGTGTACAGTAACCGGCGATATATATGGCACGTGTAAATAAGACGGAGACAATCGGTTATTTTCGTTTATGTAGAGAGTTTATCATTCACTGTCTAATCAATTATCATAATGACAGTTATATCGAGTAAATAATAATAAAGTAGTAATAATGTTGTGGTATTTATTATTTGGTCGCTGAGTTTAAGCTTTGTTGTGTTATTTTCAAATCCGTTATTATTATGTGCATGTTAATCGTAAACAATGTTGTAAATTGTATAGATTTACAGAAAGTGATTAATGTGAAATAAAATCTTCGTACCTACATCGCAGAAAAATCGAAATTCGGTTTGTGTTGGTATGTGTTTATCCAAATATAAATTGTCAAATATTAATATTAGAATTACATAAATAAACATGCGCTACTCATTAGTCGCGCATATTATTAGAGTTAAATTAACGGTTACTAACCGTCATTACAATTCTCATACATTTCGAGGACAGAAAAAGAACAACGCCATCTAGCGGCCTGATAAATATTATGTATCTAAATTTCAGGGTAAGGTGGTAGTGTTTTAATAAATTTATTTGCTATGTTTAATTGTACTAATACAAAGGCGAATGAAACTAATTTGGGTAGAAACAAGCATAATTATTTAATTACGTGAAAATTTCCCTAACTTGCAACGCTAGCCGTTATGTGTAGGTGTCCAAGCAAAAAGGATCCAGATAGACGGTATTAGAGTTATGGGCAGATTTGGAAACTAGAATAAATGTCCGACCGCATAACGTAAAGAAGACGACACGTTAGATAAGGATTATTCAGAGAAAAAAAGTCAAAGTTCAAAGTCATAAAATACATTTCGATAAAATTGGAGATTAAAGCTTGATCTAAAGAAACATAGCCCTACATAGCAGTTACATAGGGGTTGATCTATTAACATAGTATAAATTTATTCGTGACTTAGTAATAAATACACTGTATACAGTAAATATACTGCAGCCATAGTGCTCAGCATGAATTTACATTTTCAGCATCAAAATACAATTTTATCATTAATAAATTAGACATACTGACCGGTGGTACCTTTTGACTGAACATTTCTGGCTAAAACATATGACATCATATAAACATGTTTAAGACATGAAATTGTAGATACGTGACTATAGAATAATATAAAATCACATCAGACTTCAGATAAGTATCAGAAATCTCAGAAACAAGTTCTGGTCCACATGATCATGATCTGAATCCTTTTTTCTCGGACTAACGCATACTATAATAATATATAGAACCGCAAATAGCCGATCACGACCGATCATTTGATTCTCATTCCCGGTGTAGAAAGACAGACACACTTTATTGTACACCAAAAACATACAGATAAATACAAAATACAACTAATTACAAGTACAACCGATGGCCTCATGTACATCGCCGGCTGCTGTACCTACAAAATATCCACTGGTCTACTTAGGATACAGTGAGAATTACATTTCACTATATCGACTTTTTCTATTTAATACATATTTGTATGTATTACATTAAGATATAGATTGAAAAATATTTTATGCCATAAATTTATAATTTTTCAAAACAAATTTGTTAATAGTTTTAAGTTATGAAATATTACGAAACAAAATAATGTTTACGATTTACGAATTTAATCGTAATGGACGTTAAAAGTTAAAAGAATAAGGAACTAATGCATGATTACGTGTAATTGTTTATATTATAATAATAAAATATGTGTATATAATAATAATAATAAAATAATATTAAGCCGCCATCTTGGCCTAGAAGTTAACGCTAGGTTAACAAAGTTAGCGGGTAGAGTCCAATTGGAATTCTGTAAATGGAGTTAAGTTTACCTGAAAAATGGTTCATACATTTGAAACAATTTTATGTAAAATCCTGCGATTGATATGGTTAATTACGGCGATATCTGCTTTGCAGAATAATCGATATTTAGTGTTGTCACGATCCTATGGATAAATGAGTGTAAGATTGAGTAATGATGAAAATCTATTGAGTACGAATTACTATACATGTAAAAATTAAGAAATGTTTGTATAAAACATAATTTTAGTTTTCATTTCATAAAAAATAACTTCCAAAGTATAAACCTAGTTGCTTTCTAATTTTAATGTACAACGTTTAAACATATATATATATACATAATGTTTATTCTTTAAAATATTATTTTAATAATTCCAGTTTAATTGTTCAATTGTTAATAATACAGACAAGTGTTAAAAGGACACAAGTATTCACAAGTATACTAGGACTAATAAGTCCTTCACACATACAGACAGCAATTGATCAACTTATATGTATAAGTATCTTAATGTGCTACTAATAAGGCTAGCTGAGCGCTGATAGCCTAGTGGTAGTGGCCTAGTTCACACCCAGACTTCCCCACGACACCACCAGTGTGCAACGTTGTGGTTCAGTGCTGTTGTTGATAACAAACAACAATATCTATTGATCCCCATTAGGCCCACATGATGAGTTATGGGCCGAAATGAATAAAAACATTATAATCTAGCATAAATTTTACTTGAAATAGCAACGTTATAAAATAATAATACGACACTGTTTTGCCATAAAACTTTTTAGAGATTCAATATAAGTTCAAAACACATTTATTAATCTTAAATATCTATCGAATTTTTAAATTTCGTTTGGTTTTTTTTACAACATTACACGTTTCCATCAAATATTTATACAATAAAATAAAAAAATAAACCTTTTAAAATATACCTGAGTACCTTTTTATAATTTCAAGGAATGCTAAAGAAGTTTGCGATACTCAAGTTCCCAAATAAAATATTTACTGAATCGTAATGGACGTTGTAATCGTATGTATTAATATACTTATTTAATTATATCTTATACTCATATCTAAGTTTTAATAGGTTAATAAAAAATACCTTTAAATAAAAAGTTTTTTTTTTTTTTTTATAAAAAGTCAAATAATGTTCTACAAGTTATTTTAGATTGCTATGTCATTACGAAATAAATGAAAGCTATGCACATTTTGAAATTACTTTAATCAATTTTCAAATGTGGGGTTTTATTAATACAGTTTATTAGTCAAGATGTTTATTAATAATTTAGAGATTAATTTCAACAGTTTAGTTGGTTTCCAAATATTAAGTTCGTTTCCAAAACAAGATGTTTTCGTTAATAAATAAACATTCAAACGTTTGAATTTTTGGGTATATAGTACAAGTATCCCGGATATGTATCTGGGTGCAAATTTTAGATTGTATCCGAATTTTATTTAAGCGTATGTAAGCAAGATAACGATGTTATAAGAATTTTATATTAAAATGCAGAATTCACTGGCTAATCGCTAACAAACACAAAATCATTTACAGTTCATTATACTTATACTTTCAGTTAAACCAACGAAAATTATACTTTAAGGCCACTACTATACGTAGGGGAGATCCTTGTCGGGACACCTTGTACCTCGGGACAAGCTTATTACAAGAAAAATATTGCTGCGCGGAAGTACATTTATCGCCATCTAGTATTTGATGTAGTGTAACATTTGGAAGGCATTCGGTAAAGTCAGCCATTTTGTTTCCTGCCAGCGCTGAGTGAAGAAGTTTGTTTTTGCAAGCGCAAACTATTTATAATTATCCGCTTTAACCTTCGACTTTGTGCATTTATTTTGAAGTAAGTAATTACAATAAGTTTTAGTTTATTAGTGTACACATTCATAATACTATATTTTAATGGAAATCATATTTTTTTAATGTCTTTAATTTTTACACGTGTTTTATTTCATCAAGGCAAAAATTGTACCTTGGGTCAATTGATTTTTTGTACCTTGGGACTGTCCCAAGGTACAAGCCAAAGGTTAAATCTCTTTTTTTTGTTAAATAGTTTTTTTGTTATTCACTTTTTAGATGCCGCGAAGCAAAAACAATGTTACCCGGCCTAAACCATGTAAGGAAAACGTTATGAATGCTGTTCGAATGGTCATTGAGCAACGAATGTCGATTCGAAAAGCAGCGGAATTCTTCAAGCTATCGAAGACTTTGATCGGTCGTTACGTAAAGAAGCATAAGGAAGCTGGAAATGACGAATTCATTTATCAACCTCACAACGATGTCAAGCGAGTCTTTACAGATCAAGAAGAAGAACAGTTAGTAGATTATTGCTTAAAGGCGTCTAAATTTCACTACGGAATATCAAAAGAAGAGTTCCTAAAGTTGTCATACGATTATGCAATTATTTTGAACAAAGCTTATCCACAGACTTGGAATGAAACCAAAATGGCTGGTAAGACATTTTATCAATACTTTATTAAACGGCATCAAAATCTAAGTTTGCGCAAACCGGAAGCAACTAGTCTAGCACGGGCAACTGCATTTAATAAGACAAACGTTGAATTATTCTTTACAAAGTACACAGAGTTGTTGTCAAGATACAATTTTACAAGCGACAGGATTTATAACGTAGATGAAAGTGGTCTGTCAACAGTTCATACCCCAATGAAAGTTCTAGCCCCGAAAGGAAGCAAACAAGTAGGCAACATAACATCCGCAGAACGAGGTAATAATGTAACAATTATTGGATGTATTAATGCACTTGGAAATTCTGTTCCGCCTTGCATGATTTTCCCGAGGGTTCATTTCAAGGACCATATGATTAATGGTGCTCCTCCAGAGACATTGGGGCTTGCAACTCCAAGTGGGTGGTCCAATAGTGATAAATTTGAAGAGTTCTTACAGCACTTTATCAAACACGTCAAACCCAATAACGAGAACAAAGTGCTCCTTATATTGGACAATCATGAGAGTCACCTCTCTATTAAAATTATTGACTTGGCCAAGAAGAATGGTATTGTAATGTTTACATTCCCGCCCCATACCAGCCATAAGCTTCAACCTCTAGATAGGGGGGTTTTTGGTCCTCTCAAGAAATATTACAATAAAGCGTGCAATGAATGGCTTTTACAACATCCAGGAAGTCCAATTACAATATATCATGTCGCTGAGTGCTTTTGGATATCCACTGGCCTTTACACCCTCTAACATACAAAGCGGTTTTAAGGTTTCTGGAATATGGCCTATCAATGAAAATATTTTTGCCGACGATGAATTCCTTAGCTCATATGTTACTGATAGGCCGATAGACGAAAATGCCCCTAGTGATATTGAGAATGCACCAAACAACCAATCCACGAGTGCTAATACACAAACAAATATTCGTAATAATATTCAGCAAACTGATGCCGACACACAAGAAAATATGGCCTTATCAGGACCATCGACACGATTTGCTGGTAATAATCAGCCAAGTGATGGAACTCCATTACTTCTCAAGTCACCTGAAGATGTTCGTCCATTTCCAAAGGCTCCACCACGCAAAAATATAAAGGCAAGAAACAGGAGAGGTAAAACAAGAGTACTGACGGACACTCCAGAAAAACAGGAATTGGAGCTTTTGGCTGCAAAGAAAAGAAAGAAAGCTGTTACCATAAAAAGGAAAATTATTAAAAAAGAGGGTTCTTAAGGAAGACAGTATCAGTAGCACAGAAGACGAAACTGATTTAATTTTGGAAAGTGATGAGTCTAATGATGATAATATAGGCGTTCATGATGAAAATATTTGTGTAGGTTGTGGTGAAAATTATTTTGAAACCTCGAGCAAAGAGGACTGGATTCAATGCAGCATTTGTCGCTCCTGGATTCATGAGGATTGCACTTTCTTTGACAATTATTGTCAAAAATGCGGAATTAAGGAAAAATATAACCTTAAAAAATAATTATTTCTCCTAGTTCAAGAAGTTCTTGTTATTCTTATTATGTGCAATTTTAATAAGTTAATAAATTACAGTTTTGATGATTATATTTTGTTTTTTCATTTAAATACCCTTTGAAATTAGTGTCCCAAGGAACAATATGTAGTGTCCTAAGGTACAAGCCCCGTTTGTACCTTGGGACAAAAGTCTCTTTTTACTTTTTTGACAATTTTTCATAAATTATATTGAAAAAGAAATTTATTGCACCTAAACATGTAATGTTATTAAAATATTAATGGATATTTTATAATTATTTAGGGAAATATATCAATATCCACTAAAAAATATGAGTTTGAAAAAAAGTGTCCTGAAGTACAAGGACCTCCCCTACTAGTTTACGAACGCAAAAAGAAATTTATAATCGTGCGAATATTGATTGGCCAATGTTGTAGACCTTTTCCATTCTACGATAGAGTTATCTTATAATTTCATGTTTTTATGGCTTCTAAAAGCAAAATATACTTTTTAATATGGAAGTTCTAATGTTTTTGACGAATTCACATAACTAGTAGGTACTCATTGAGGCAAATAGTGCGAATGAATTATAATATATTTCTCATAAACATTTAGACACATAGGTAAATACCCTCTCAGTGTTAAACCGTAAAAACCGTCTATAAAAAAATGCAACTGGCTTTATCTAAATGTCCAATAGCTACATTAATAAATTTATTTGCAAGGGCACTTTCCACTTTAGTCGATTTATAGCTTTTTATTTTTACATTAGCTATCAGTAAATCGTATTAGTAAAATGTTTGTAAATAATGTTCCAATAAATAACTGAATAAAATAAGTTTTGTTTTTCTCTATAAAAATAATTTTCCGACACCCGAATATCTTCCAGAATGTTTACAACTATACATCGTTTACCTTTACCACTGAATAATTTATTTTTCTTACCACAAATGCACATTTATCCAAGTGAAATCATTACTCGTGAGATTCATAAGATACCTTGATAGATTTCACTTGTACAATACGTACAGAATACGTAGAATCGATAAAGCCTTATGGATACATTATTCCCAATTTCCTAGTTACATAGTACAAAACAAATAATACCTCCACTAATCAAACAAAACCAAATGTACCTGTACAAAGTAAATCGCCTGTTGCTTCTACGGAAGACGGGGAAACACGAGGAAATCAATGTCACAAATACATACGCAAACGCCTGTTGCACAGAGCATAGAGTAACTATAGAGAAAAATACTCACACAAGCCTGAAACGTATACGGCAACAAGGATTTGTACGCCATTTCCCACACACTCACTCAGCGCGGACAGAAAAGTCCCTCAACACATACATTTTCAGGGTCTGGTTCACGCACACACCGACAAACGCTGCGTGGATACACGCGACACTCAGCTGCAGCTAGGTCGCGAATGACGTCAGAGCGCGCAAGGTCAATATCACTCGTCTGTGCTCTTCTAACACATTGTGAATTCTATGTTTCTTTCTCCGTCTAGCAGAGGGCTCGCCGTCCCGTCTGGGCCTGGGAGTGCAAGAGGGAACTTGTGTGTTACTATAGGGATGTATGAAAAGGCTTTTAGCGATTTTATGCCACCCCTTTTATTCTTCTATGCTCTTGAAAAGCTTCGGAGAAATTATATAAATTTCATAACGAATTTATAAGTCATATAATATATCTCGATAAAGGGACAATGTTAATACATAATTAATGATTTTGTCTTACTTTTATTGTTTCAGTTGATTGAATTTTTTCTATCTAAGTATATGTGTGTGTGACATGCATGTGTGTGACATGCATGTGTGCGCGTGTTATATGTGAGACATGTAATGTCTTGAAACGTTCAGGAATTACAGTGTCAGGTCTTTTCTTTCATTTATTGGATTGTTTTGTAAATTGGAACAGGTAGGCGAGGAAGTTAGATGATAACGAAGTGACTTACGTGGCGTGACTAGATAAATTTTGAGATACAAAAAAATATAAGTGAGTTACAACACAAATTTTTGGGCGGCGCGCGGCGCGACCCGCGGTCGTCGTACAATGAATGTAACTGCACGTAGAATAAAAGATATACTAGAAATGAACATTAAGTTATTAAAAATAAACCTATTGCATAAACAGGTAAAATTGATTCTACTCTCGATATTGAACAACCTATTTTCATCTTTTGTGATATTTCGATGACATGTTTTTTTTTTTAATAGACAAGAGGGCGGACGAGCAAGCGGTCCCACGCGATGGTGAGTGTTACCGCCGCCCAAGGACCCCTGCAACACCAGGGGGTATGCGGGCGCGCCGCCGACCTTGCAAAATCCTATTCACAGCTTTCTTGAAGAACCTCATGTCGTCTCAAGTTGTAGATGTAAGTACAGAAAAAATAGATTTTTCTATATTCTTTCTACATATTTTGGCGTTATTACCCTCATTTGAACTACCAAATTCAATAGTCAATATTTTATCGCGACATTATCGCTAAGTCGTAAAAGACACTCATCGCTGCTCTTTTATTATAATGTAGTAAAATGTCGACGGGTTTGTTCGCTCAAAATCAGATCAGCGATTTTTTTTATTAATACATTGTGGCACTCGCTCATCAGTCCACTTGGTTGTAAGTGGATACTGTCGCCCATGGACATCCGCGATACATGCTAACCTGAGTCCAGATTGACAAACGTTGGCACACCCTAGGATGCGCTGCCTACCTTTGGAGATTTAGGAATAGATTTGGAGAAAGGATTGAGAGCATTTTTCGGCAATTGCTATCAATCGTACACGTACACTGCGGGAATACGATAAAGTGGGAAATAATGTACGTTTTACGGTAGTCTTCTGCAAGAGTCTAACTTAACTTGATCAGCAGAGTGCGCCCAGCGGCTTTGAAAATGCATTGTGCAATTTTAAGAACATTTTTTTTTTAATTACTATTTTCATTTTTAATTATACGTAATGTAGAAGTAGACTTGTGCTTAAACTGAAAACTTAAAAGGTGCTTAAAAACAACAAAAAAAATACCAGATGTGAATCTACAAATACCCGATGTGAATCTACAAATACCAGATGTGAATCTACAAATACCAGATGTGAATCTACAAATACCAGATGTGAATCTACAAATATCAAATGTGAATATACAAATACCAGATGTGAATCTACAAATACCTACCAGATGTGAATCTACAAATACCAAATGTGATGAGTAAATGAGTAACAAATGAGTACTACAATGAGATCTACATGACTCGAATGTATGAAATTCTTTATCATCTTCATGTAGATAACTCGCAAATGGTATTCATTTCAATTCTGTCACAGAACTCTCCAACGATTTATGTTGTGTTTTGCATCCCATAATATCATTTCAGCTTGGTAATCAAAGAACTTTAGTTCTAGCCATTCTACTCACTACTTCAACTGTTGCTCCGCTGATCGCACCCGCTTCTCGCAACGCACTGAAGAAGACACGTGCGTTGAGGTGACGCTGAAGAGCGTTCGCAGTTCGCACCCGCGAACTCTTTGTCACGGACACAGCTTATCGACTCCTACAGGAAAACAAACCGTGAACGGGCGAGAAGTTCGCTAGAATTATCCACATTCGCGTTCATGGCTGTAGAACCGGCTTACAGAAATATCTCAAATATAAATCGCCTTCAGCACATAGTTTTAAAGACATTTTCATTTTCAAAATATGTGTACCAACAGACATCCCCTCGATAGTTTTATTTGTGTCTAAAAAATGGCATCTGTATTTTATCGCTAGCATTACGAAAGAATAATGTCTCTTTGATTTACATTAGAATAGTTTAATATTTCACATCTCGGGTCAATAACCGTACAGAAAGATTCCGATTACTTATGACATTATCTAAAAAAAGGACCTTATAGTCGGTTCTAGCCTTTAGATATTGAAACTATATTGTATTTATGTACCTATGTATGTCTGTATAACCGTAACCAACCCTCTTATCGTCCACTGTTGGACATGGGGCTCCATGCACATTGTCTTGTGCATGAGATATGGATGGCCTTAAAACGGCACGTTGGCCAAACGGGTTGGCAAGTCCACTCTTGTAAATGTGGTGGACTTTTAAGCGGGAACCCGAGAAGTAAAATTAAGTTTCTGTTTGATTATTGTAAAAATTGTGTATTGCGAGATTTGTGGTTTAATAGTGACAGTTTATTAAACTTCAAAGTGTCTGGTGCTATAGTTACGCCGTCGACAGATTACCGATTTGACATATGTCATATTAATGTAACTAGTGAAGTAATAGACAATCGTAGCAGTAGTATTATATACTTTTTCTCCTACTTGCTCGGAAATGGCTTCATTATAGTATGTTAACAAAAGGATACGTCAATCGACTCTTTTCTGTACGCACGCCAGCAATTTCCAACACGACAATAATAGAGATTGCTGGACAGTAGCGGGGTTATTTTTAGTGCACACTAACATAAATTAGGTTTTTTAGGTACACAAAACATATAAATGTATGTTGTGATATGTAAAAATACTTACATTACCAAATATGTAGGAGAAATTTTAGGAAATCTAAAAAGATTATTTTTTACAAATAAAATATTGGTTCAATTCCCAATTAATTTACTGTATGTATACTAATATACTGTATACTCTGTGTAATAGGTTTATATGCTCATAGAAATGTATTAGATGTTTTAGATGTATCCTTGCATTAGATAATTTAAGTTAATTTTAATACGGTAGCGTGGCCGAGCGGTCTAAGGCGCTGGTTTAAGGCACCAGTCTCTTCGGAGGCGTGGGTTCGAATCCCACCGCTGCCAGCATTCTTTTTTTTTGAATAGTGTTAAAAACTAAATACGAATTGGATTTTAGTTATACTAAGATACTGTTAAAAAAATAAAGTTTTAAGTAAATTTTAATCTGTAACTGAAATATTTTCAGAAGATACTCGTGTTGATTTACTATTAATTAAATAATGCCGGTCGGCCATCCTCGTATTTCCGACCGTGAGCGAACACTTAGAAAGATATAAAGAAAGAAATATATATAAAGAAATTGACTGTATTGACCTGCCCATGTTCATCTTACCTCATTGGGCAGCTAAATATAACCACGTGAAACAATGTTATTTTTATACCTCATAGCATTCTTATTTCACAACAATAAGACCGAAATGGAATATTACAGCTGCAGAATTATCTTTGTACAAACACGTGGTTGATTGCTTGGCACGCGACAGATTGACCCATTTTAGGGTTTAATCACAATCAATGGTAGATGTATCAAGATCTATAGAAAAAAATAATGAGTAAATTATTAATTAATGAATAAATAATTAATTAATATGAATTATTAATTAACTTAACATAAGCATCGCCCACTACTTCCTTGTTACTGAATCCATGAGAAATTTAATTTTGTGGAAAATTAAGTACATTATAAACTCCCGGAAGAAGTATCAACCTTGAGAAGCAGCAATTAATTATTTAAGTAGTTAACAAAGGTACTTAATTAATGTGGAGAAACATTCTCTTACGAAATCTGCGAAATTCTTTTACGAAACTTCCAAAATTAATTCCCTAGACGATATAAATATAATCAATTTCCATGGTCACCAAAATGGGGGCAGTGGTTTTTATATTTGCTCAAACATACGAACAATACTCATACAAATCAATATCAAGCTGTACCTGTCCTTATATTCACGTGTTCCCTAGACCTAGACTTTTGCTAAAATTTAGCTAGGGTATTGTTACTAGTGAAAACCTAAGGTCATGAGTACGATTCGAGCAAATATTTGCTATACATGCGAGTCTCTTGAAAAATATCATATTATATTTTTCCATGTAAAAAACGATATTAAGTTTATTAGACGACTACGTCAAATGTCAAAGGTGGTGGTAGAACGAAAAGAAATAGGATGAAGTCTTCTGTGCTAAAATTGCAATTTTTCGACAAAAGTTAACGATGGTACATGATAATTTAAAGGCAACGACAGAGGTCATGTTTGCATTACCAAACTACTAAAATATTGTTTTGGGAGCGAGTAAATGGCAGATGTAGGATGATTTTGTTAACCAGATACATACAAGGTGCAAGTAAGACCGCGAACCATCATAGCACCTTCACCATAAGCTAGAAGAGTCAGAAACAGTTTCAAATAGTACCTACCTACACGTTTCCAACTAAACAGACTTATGATGTTATTCTGTACGCTAATACAATACCTATGGCTAAAACGTTAAGAAAACCACAAGATTCCGAAGTATTTATTTTGAATGATCACAACTAATGCACTCTACTCAAAGAATTTAAACAGATATATTTTTTATATTCTACAGTGCCATATTATCTGGTATCGAAAAAAATTCGGTAACTCCGGATAAAGGACGCTTGTAGACCAGAACTTAAGGCGGGGTCAGCATCTGGGTCAAAGCAATACGTGAGCCTTTTGCTGATCAGTCAGCAAGGTCGAACGAAACTTGGAGCAGATTTTGGCCTTAAGACTTCTGATCGAGTTGAGGGATTTGAAAGCTAAACCACTGTAAACTTGCTCTTTAAACTCTGATGGGGAAAAGTTATGTTTGCAAAATATCAAATAATAAATAGTTATCGAGATCACGTAGCTGATAAAATTCCACAAATGACATGCAATTTCTTTTTTGGCCCGTCTACGGCGAAACCAAGAAGAAAGGGTTATGAATTTGTCATTTTATTTACATATGTACTTCAATTTTTATTTGACAAGATCACACGGGCTTCAATTATAATTCAATTCCACTGTAAGTCGGGAGGGGCAGGGTCATCGATCAGTATTCCGCATCCATGTGGAGGGTGCACGCTGCATGCAATCCCACAGCCGCTGGACACACTCGACCCACCATGTTACTACTCTCTCACAGAAGACTACCATAAAATGAACTGCAATTTCTACTTTATCTTATTCCCTCGATTTCTGTACGAACGTGTTTCGATAGTGAGATATATCAGAGCTCATTTCCATCCCTTCCTATCTTATCCCTCCCCATTTTCCCAACCCATTGTCCAAATCCATTTCTCAATCTTCAAAAGTAGGCCGCGTCCCGACAGCATTCGCTTAACATCAAGTGGAGTCAAGTGTATGTCTGTTACATCATTTCTATAAAAAATAGCGATATCTCCCTTCCGACTAGCATCGGTCTTTTTTCATACCAAAGGTTGTCGCCGATAAAATCAATCACGCCCGTAATTTGACGCTCTTATAGGCGATACTTATAAAAACAAGGCACGGGGTCGTTTTTCGGAATTGTATCCATGCGCTAAAATGGTATTCGTATGGTTGTGGCCTAAATAATAAACGACCTAATAATAAATAAACTCCTAAGGTAGGCACCTTAAGAGATTAAGAGTGAATTAGCATTGGAATGATTGGGGAATAGAAAACGTTGTGATGATTAGTTTTCTTCATAGTAAACACTCCATTACACTCTCCACTTAATTAGATTGGATGGAATAGGAAATACATATAATAAAATCGTAACAGAGCCGTGTCTGTGCGTGAAATAATTTTTGTATCAAATCATAGCAATGTACTCTCTGCGAACGATACAAAGCCCAAATCAACCATTTTTAGAATTTTTGTCTGTCTCTCTAAACGGACATCACGCTAAAACTACTGGACGGATTGGAATGAAACTTGCCATAGTTTTAGCATATGTGCAGGGTACTTTTTATCCAGATTCTTCATAAAGTTCCTATGAAGTTCACGCCAAAGTTCACGCGAACGAAGTCGCTGACACCGCTAGTACGAAACATAACGATAATGTGCACATCTTGCACATACTAAATGGATTAAGGTTTTCCTTTCATGACTCACGCCATATCATATTAGGAAACAAAGCGACCAAACACGCATGTCAAACATGACCGAGTGATGCGATGCGTCATTGCTGCCCTTTGTGACGCAGACCAATTCCCACTTTATGGAGTGGAAACACAAAAATATTTCTATTCACCCACAGGACAAGGATATGACGTATGACGTCATAAGTAACATCTCGGGAGGGTTATTTTAGTTGTTCCTGTTTTGCTGGTATAATGAAACCAACGTGCATCATTCGAAGCGACTACTGTAAACGTACTACTGTATAATGTATAAGTATACATAGAATTTTTTACTGTATAATTAAGTAAGAATGTATCAATAATTTCAAACTGTGTAGGTATGTTACGTTGCTATAAAATGTTAAACTAAGTTATTTTATATTGCGGTCCATTATAACAGCTTCGGATGGTAACTTTTCCCAAGGGTTAAACTGTACAATTAATCGTATTACTGTTTCCACTATACAGACACGCCTAGTGTTGTAACAAATTGTAAACAATTTACGAATAAATTATTTTTTCATTATCAAGCTTTTTATAATCTATATGAATTTTATAGTAGCAATCAAAATTATAATTTTATATTTTTATTCACATTTCAGTTGTCGTAATAATTTAATGACAATTATTTGTGGAAATAATTCAATGGTTGGTGGCGATTTTTTTTATGGAAAGAAGGCGGCAGATGAGCACGCACTCCAGCTGGTGATAACATCCATGAAACATGCCAACATCAGTCCAGAATGATAAACAATGGCACGTCGTGGGATGCACCTTTGGACATTTAGGAATGTATTTGGAGAAAGGGTTAAGAAAATAGCAATGGCTAGGATAGGATGGGATGCGAATGGGCTCTGGCATATCTCACTCACTACCAAAACACGTACGTACATTGGGGAAAGATGAATTAGGTTTCGATTCTCAGGTGACAATAATAAAATAGGATCGACTTGATGATGTTATTCTTAGTAATTTAAAATTATTTGTTTCAGATTGGTTTGCTGTTTTATTGGTTGTTTCGATTTGATGGTTGTATGTTTGTTTGGTTGTTTTGTTTTTGCTGCTAGTTTAAATACAAGCCTTTTTATTTAATAAAGGAAATGAGTTGAGATTATTGTTGACATTTGAAATTCTAACATCTAAAAAAACCGATGACGAATTGCAAGACATTATTAAATAAGTACGTAAAACCAAATTTAGATATTAATTTCTCAGTTACCTACCGGTATATATTGTATACTCGATCAGGGTAGACTATTATACTAACTTTAGCCTGTAAATCCTGGTAATAACACTAAAAAGGCTGCCAACAAACAAAATTTCTGATTTTTATTTTGATTCAAAATTTCACGATATTCGTTTAAATGTCACAAAGATATTTACTGAAATATGCCAATCACCGACGGGCTGTGGTTAATCAATATTCATGAATCAATTAATTCGGCTTAATCGCTTTCCTCGTTTATAACCAACACGTCTAATGGGAGATCTGACTTTTGACATTTACGGATGACTAAATAAGATTGTGATGAGAATTAAAAGGCTAGAGTATATGCATTTGGAGGGGTGGGGGGCAGTAATATAAAAAAGACATTTATAATAAAAAAAAACGTGTGCGGTCAGGGGAACGAACGAAGAACCTCACGCATTTTTTTAAAACTCCGAATGTAATTCGAAATAAAATCTGTATAGTTCATGGCGTATGGAGGGGGTAAAGATCTTACGTGACGTTACATTTTCTCTCGAATCACACCTACCGCAAGCCGCGTAAAGGAACTTCGTTCCAAAAAATGATGCATGCTAATGGAAGCTGTAGGTAAATTCCAATTTGTGTATATTAACGTTATTTATCAAAGTGAACCTTGTAACCGTAATAACAATATAAGGATTAATTTAAAAAAAAGGTTACGTATTTCGTTAAAGGTTACCAATTTTAAGTTCGTTTCACAATACTCATTTAACCGGTTTGTTTTGCAATCGAAATGTATCACAACGAAAACGAAATATTCAGAATTATTGATTGATATTTTTTTTATGTTTTAAACAATGTCACTCTAAAATAAATTTAATATATTAATATCTTCTTTTCAAATCAGAATGTATTTTCAGGAGATAATACATATTATACAATATTTCTTACCGTGGGAAGTCTTCGCTGTATCTAATCAGTTAGTTGCAAGATAACATCTGATATCTTATTCAGAATATTAGTTCTCCAGCACAGATACTCCTAAGCTACCACCTGTTATGTAATAAGAATTTAATATACAAATTAATATAGAACTCTATTTACTCGTATGAAGACGTCAAGACTATATGTAGGAGTGATATAACTTGTCTCACTCAATATGTTACAAGTTTGTTTCCTTTGTCTTCATAATGAAATTCTAAAGTGAATGCTATTCATACATATGTACAATTTCCTCTCGTAGAGGAAATGTGAAAGCCTTTTGTTCTGCTGCAGTTCGTTGTTTCATAAGTACCTATGTACGAAGGATATATGAAGATATCTCTTGACCCGCATTCTACCCTCTATCATACTTGCTTCTACTCGCATCTTCGGTCGTGTGGACTAAGTGCCTGTAAAATTTAAAATTTATAGAAAATTAGCAACAAAAGTATTTCAAGGAAAGTACATTCAAATCCAAACATTGCTTCTCGGTTACTACATTGCATCTCAGTCACTCATACTGGCGGCATTACTTCACTGGATTGCGAAAAGGCGGGTATAACTCTAAGAATCAGTATGCTGAAGTGGCAATGGACTGGCCACAGCTGTCGCGAGACCGATTGATTATACGAGGTATCGAATAGAGACTACGTATTGGGAAACCTAAGAGCCGGGAACCAGGTGGATGGACGACTTAAAGAATATGAAGATGGATGAAAAGAGCAGAAGACTGAGTATAATGGTGACCCTTGGGAGAGGGCTATATCCAGCAGTGGAGAGACATAGACTGATGGTAAGTTTTGTTAACATACACTTAGTTACCCCTCAAGCGCTTAACATTAACCCAAGTCGCTGGAAAGCTTGATTTATTTGCTGTCTGCGATGTGTACGAGAACTGGCAAAGCCACTATTAAGTTAGGCTATTATCAAATTGTCTTCATAATATAATGGTAAATATCTTAGTCTATACTAGAAACTTAACAAACTTTTAGATCTGGAACACACATTTCAAAATTTAATCCACACTCCTTTTTTCTTTCAATGCTTCTAAAATTCTCGAACATTATAAAATATAAATTATTTTCTAAAATGTTCCGTGTATTTCGCAGGAAGAAATCTTCTCTTTTCCCGTTTGAGAGATGTCGGGAAATCCCGGATGTCCGGGACGGGGACGTTATTGAGTACCGACAATACAGTAGCTTGTTTACGGCAGCATGTTGAATAGGTATTGTACTTTACAAAAAGTGTAGGTTTTCGTGTGTACGATTGTACTTAGACGAATGTTTAAGTCTTATATTTTGAAAATATAACTTTTGTATTACTATTTAAGGTATAAAATTAACTGTCTATTGAAATTTGCCTCTATTCTAAGACATGGGGCTCTCAAGAAAGCTGTCTATAGGATCTATCAAAGTTGGCACTTCACCCGTATCTACCCTGGTGTAGTAAGTCCATAGGCGGGGGTGACCAGATACCATCTGATGGACTGCTTGCCCGTCTGCCACGTCTCATATAAAACAAATTGTATCCCTTTCTTTGTTAACTTTTTAATAGAAAAAAGGAAACAGTCGTGCAGTCAGTTCACCCGGTAACACGTGGACACCATCGCCCATGATATACACCAACTTCTCTCACTCATGACGTTAGTACGTCTAGAGATAAGCCTTTGTAGTCTGGGGCTCCAGGAGTGTACCTAAAAAAAATACGTACCTAATGAAAAAAACACTATACGTGTAGACTGACAAAAATCGCCGGTAGTGACTGGATGAGAAGAGGTGAAGACCGTGTGTGGTGGCGGTCTTTGGGAGAGGCCTATATCCAGCAGTGACACATGCTGATGATATGGTATACGTTATTTTAACATTTAATATATGCATATCTGTTTTATCCTTATCTTACAAAATTCATGATTATTTTACAGAAAAAAGACGGCATACGAGCGTAAGATTTACCTGGTGATAAGTGGATACTGATGCCCATGGACGTCCGGGATACATGCTAACATCAGTCCAGAATGACAACCGTTGGCACGCCTCCGGCCGCACTGTCTGTCACATTTGTCATGACACATAATGTGTCATCGTCACATTTAGGAATGGATTCGGTAAGGGGATAGAATGAGATCTGACATATCTCACTCACTAGCGAAACATGTACTTACATTGTGAGAATGGGATAAAATAAGAAAATTTACGATAGTCTTCTGTGAAAGAAGAATAACTTGGGCAATCGAGTGTGCCCAGCAACTGTAGGATTGCACCGTGTACCTTCCCCTTCCCAATAAAATACAATAAACGTAAAATACAGCAATTTAAAACTTATGAACCATTCGTAATAATCTTGTTAAGTAGGTATCTAAAACAGAAAGAACCGAACATAAACGTAAATATTGACTATACTTTAGGGATTACTTTTACTGATTTATCTCCGAGGCAAATTGAACTCTATCCCCTCCTGTCACACTTTATAGAGTAATGGTATTAGTAAATGGGTAAATATCCCCCAAAATATTTGCACACACTCAGAAAGGTGAATGTATTCAGGTGCGCACAATAAAAGTATCAAACAGCACCGGACACAAAATGCAACTTAACTACACACACTAACGCGCCTTCGACATGCGTTGTGGCTATAGGAGGGATAAGGATAGGGTGGGAATGGGCTCTGGCATATCTTACTAACTACCGTAGCACATACGGAAATGGTATAAAATGGGAATTGCAGTACATTACAAGGTAATCTTCTGTGAGAGAGGGGTAACGTCGCCAGTCGAGCGCTCCCAGCAGCTGTTGGATTGCAAGGTGCACTCTCCCCTCAATCCCCTCAATCGGATTTGAACGCGTAAAATTAAAAGTTTTTGTTTAACTTCATTTAGTGTGGTTTTGTTTTTGTTCAGATTTACAATATAAAATGATTAATATAATTAATTTTATTGATAATAATTAACCGATACTTATTGTGATACATATTCACAGGTTTTTAGTGGCATCTACCCCTGGATGAATTTTCATGAATTAAAAATTCGCTTTCTACATTTCTGACGGCGACGGACAACCCGGTGTGACCATGGGTCCTACCTCTTTCGGACATTGATTTCAAGCAGTTGAGGCATTCATTTGATATGAATAATTTACACTGTTTTCTATTTACACTGTGTGCAAGTTTATCTCTCTGACGAAGGGATAGTTGCAAACAAGTCACGTGCTCGATCACGCTTCACCTCCTCCTTTTAACAGCCCTACGACTCAAGGACATGGATATATGTACTACCTTATTTAAATATATTTACGAACAAATTGAACGGACAGTTAACCGTGACCTGTTAAAAGGGTATTTTTTTTATAGGAAGAAAGCTCGTCTGCCATCTATTCTTTAAAAAAAAAGGTTGGGAAAATGGGGTGGGATGGGATATGATGACATGGGAATGGACTCTGGCATATCTCAGTCATTACCAAAACACGTACGTACATTGAGGAATTACAACTTAGCTAGTAAAATTACAAAAAACACTAAAAATCTAGTAAAAATCGCCCTAATGACACCATTTAGTACGATCAATATCTTACAAGTTTTACTAAATGGTGTCATTAGGGCGATTTTTTTTTATACAAGAACAGTAGACGAGATGGCATGTGATCACCGCCGCCAATTGACACCTGCAACACAAGGGGAATGCGGGTGCGCTGCCGCCTTACAAAATCCTATTCACATCACTTTTGAAGAGCGCTATGTCGTAACTATGTAAATGGAAAAACCTCAGCTGGCGGTTTGTCCCACAACTTTCCGATTTGCGGCAAAAGTATTTTGAATACTTTAACTAACTAACGGTCATTATTTGATCACTCACAATCGTTTTATACAATTTTAGAATTTTTCGGATTTCAATACGTGAATTAAGAATGAAACACGTTCCTTAAAATATTGTCATATTTAAAAAAATCAAATATGGAGATTTCCTCACAATATCTTCCTACATTGCCGTACTAGTGATAATTTTTAAAATCCATATTTTAGTAGACACTCAGCGGTGCGGGCCGGGGATTAGAACTCACGACCTCACAAATTAAAGCCGAGAATACCCTTAGGATCATACCGTCATCATTATTATCATTTATTTATGTATGTTATCGACAGCCTTTAATGTAACTTATTTAACAAATATGTTGCTAGTGCTATATGGCCAAATACAGATAACACTCCCATTATATGCAGTATATTAATAGATTGTCGTTGATTTGTGTTTGCATTGGTGTGTCCGGGTGTGTGTGTTCGTGCGTGTGTGTGCCCCAGTGTAAGGGTGTGCGTGTATGTGTGTGTATTTATTTAAGATGAGCTTTAAAATGTTTGTGTGGATATGGGTTTTAGGAGACATTATAATGAGTTTTCAGTTTTTAATTTTTTCTTACTTAATACTAATATATTTATTGTTGTATTTATTGTAATTTTGCAGAATGCGAGAAAGGACTGAATTTAGGGCATACCTAGTTTTAATCAGAGGAACATCAAACAACTCTGTATGCCTAGTAAAAATATTATACCATATTTTTTTTACATAATAATTAGCAAATTAAGTGTTCCTTTTGTTATTGCAATGCAAAGAGATAAATAATAACATTAATTATATTGTGTACAATAAAAATACACAAATCCTCATACAGAAACCTCTTAGTGCCAAATCAAACATAATATGCAATTGACAGCACAACAACCATTGTAACCCTTATAACCAATATGTGAAGGTTCATGAACCGCTTACATGTGTGGGCGTTAATGTAGGAGGCAATAAGAAATCCCGAAGGGTTATAGGCATACACTTTTCGTTGATTGTTCGATGTAATATGTGATAAAATGTGGGAGGTTAAGAGAAAAGTCACTTAGCAACGTCGAAATGAAGACCTCATGGCTAAGAGTTAAGAAGAAATTAGAATAGGTACCCGTCATGAAAGTTGGAATTTGCCATAGATTTCTTGCAGTATGTTTATGCTTTGAGGCGAAAACTAATAACGCAATATTCGCATATTTTTGTATAATACAGATACAAATACAATACATATCAAAATACAATAATACAATACATCTAATGATACATGTGGTAAAAGTCAAATCAAAAGCAAAGTCAAAAATCACACGCTTAATTTCTACCAAGTACTTTGTTAGTAGGGCAAATGGCAAACCTTCAGGCATTATAATTGCAGTCACCGAAAATTCTAAATAAATCAATAATGATCCGATCTATATCGATCTATATTTCTTATTTTAGTCTACATAAGACTTAAAACATCTAAGTTCATGTCTCTCGATTTATTATTACCAATCATATAAATGTGAAGGCATGATCAAAAAAGCTTACGAACCAAATGTTACACGAAGCCTACTCCGCGCAACATAATGTCACACAATTGTCAAATATTCCAGAAAACCGAGTCGACAAAACAAAACGTTTGTACGAAAATGGTAAGCAAATTGCGCAAACTAAGCCGTTGAAAATGTCACGTATGTGAAGATATACATCAAACGACAACTAGGCCAATTTCGTACACCTTGTTATTTAACATTTTGGTGTGAGTATCCGAATGTACGTACATATGTACGTTTTACACTTCACATTACAATTCATACATCAGTTTACGAGAAATTCGAGAAATGGTCAACCAGACTGACTAACAATCTGAATAGCAATCAGAAAGTATCTTTACCGTCACCAGCCCTTTTATGTTGAAAAGTCCATTATTTTAGAGCTTGTCGTAGCGGCTTTGTTGTCCCTAAGTCACATTTTACGCCACCCACGGGAAGAGATGGGTTGATGCCATTCTATAGCGAGCCGATATGTCACGACTCGAATATATTACGAGATATAACGGCACGAAGTGTTTTGTATGCTATGTACAGACGCGGCTTATGTATATATGAATAAATTAAATAATTTTATTTAAATACCACAGAATACCAATTTAAATAAATTAACTCCTAAACTTGACTTTTACGAGTAAGTGTTTTTCCACGTCTGAAAGTTCCAAGGTCTGTAACAGCGATTGTTTTCACACACACACACAAGTTGATTTCCTCTGTGTATCGAGAGTACACGCGGCGAAAACGTATATTGCTGCTATTACTGAGTGTACTTATGTACATCTTATTATGAATCATGAACGATCCATCAGTCTTCGAGATAAAATACCACATTACCATTATTAATAAATCAATATCAACAGTATATGGAGTTATACTCTCCACCCCTCTTCCCATATCACTTCCTAAGACGAATAATGAGTAGTGGAGGGGAACGAAAAACTCCTCGTTATTCTAACCATTTCTCATATTTCATAATCCTTTTAATTCAGTCTCCATAAGTTGGCGATGCATCCGGGAATGTAAGGACATTCTTAACTGGTACTGGCATGCATCGCTAATCTCCATGGGCGCCAGTATCCACTTACCGCCAGATGGGCGCATTCTCATTCTCATCCATTCTATTCTATATTCGTCTCATTTCTATAGAGACAAAAATAAACACTGAAAACAGTGTTTTAAGTAGCTTATAATGAAGCTTAGTGGTCAAGAATCTGTTAAACCAACATTGACCAAGAATTTGTTGGGCCAAAATAAAAACATGGGGAAAATTTAATTATTAACATTAAACAAATTAAAACAGTAGTTATGTTTTTTTTTTCAAAGAGAGTGCACCCGTGAGGTCCAGCATGTCAATGCTTTCACAGGTGTTAAAAATCTTTTATAGCTGCTTATAAGTCTACACGAGCAAAACGGGTAGAAAATAGTCTTCAAATAAAGGTTGATAAATGAATAAAAATATATTTGAAAGTAAATGTATTATAAACAGCAGTCATTTATATTTATTAGGAATATATACAAAAAATTGAGGGGATTGCTGGGGTTCAAAGACATTTTCTTGTGCCCTCATTTTACTTTGTAATAGAAGATATATAGGTATGTTATCCAAAATCTTTTACGAGGAATTTCGTGAGAACGCGATGCCACAGTGTTATGATAATAATATGAAGATCTATTTATTTGCGAACATGAAAACAGCAAAACAGAGAAATAAGTAACTGAAATATATATACCATCTGATTGACATTAACAGATTAATTTTAAAATTTAGGGTAGATGGACGTTAGCTCTGACGTATGACTCAGTGTTGTAGGGTGCGTGTGTGTGAAAGAGAGAGAACGAAGCGAAATACGAACGTCTATGAGTGGAAAAAGTAAAGAAAAAAAGCCAACGATGCCCGCTACATCTTTCACGTGGTTCACAATGATTCCCATGGGAATTCTATAAAGGATCTGAATAAAAGTACCTTAAATGTTATCCCGGCACATGAACTATAACTATGCCAAGTTTCATTCAAATCTGTCCAGAGTTCTGGGCTCTGCATCATTCATAGTGTAACACTGCAACGATTATTGTTTCAAATAATATTTCGTGTACATAGAGATACAGCTTTGTTAAGATTTTATTATATATATAGTATTAATAAATAATTACGATATATATATATATATATAATAATTATATATATATATATATATATATATATATATATATATATATATATATATATAGATATCCCTGTTTTTATTATTTATTAATACTATACTTTTCATCAAGTCGTGGAATAAAAAATGTTATCACATTACCGAACAACGTGTGAGGGGAGTCGTTATATCACAAAGCAACGTGTGAAAAGAGGCATCACATGTTTGGTCCATGTAACAAAGCATTCAGTCTAAAAATACTGCTCACAGATAGAAAAAGAGATAGAGATACGTAAGCTGTCCGTCTCTACGAGCCCGAAGTTGGCCTACTTGTTGCACTGCTCGTTCAGTCTGTTCCTACACATATCTTCCGTTGCTCGTTGCTTCTAAACCCAAAAAAGCCTGATTGCACTGTAATAGATTGTAAAAAATTGTCAAAAGGGCTAGAATTGATAAAAAGTCAAGAGAGATGTTTCGTTTCATCTATGAATGGTTTTCCATCAGCAAAATCTAACATGACACAAAATAACGAAGGATATTGGGGAGATCCTACCCGCATCTACCAATGAATTTTAATGAGCCTCATAAGATCAGGATGCAAGCCCCGACTGACCTACTTACGGCCAGTAAACATGGCAAGGTCGCATCTCTCAATCCTGACTATTTTTAGAATTTAATACAGCCTTCTGCGTGGGTGTAAGATTGTTTATGAATCATTTAGTGGTGGGAGGATGTCGATAAAATAGTATCGATAGAAAGATCCTTTACAGCTAAATTTTCTAAAGATAGAATAAAGTTGAATTGATATATAATAACAAAGTGGCAACGGAATCCTCCTCCTACATCCAAATTCACTACATGTAATTCTTGGCTCAAGGTCTCTTATACTATGGGGTCATTTATATAATGACAGACAATAACAGGTCAAAAGTCATACAACTTGATCGTTCAAGTGAAATTATAATAATAATCAAATTAACCAATAGAATAAAGCATTTCTTATTTATACCTACTATTACATTGATTTTAAAATAAATATAAACTTATAACACCTTTTAATGAAATGATGTACTGAAATTATGACGATTTCAATTTAGGGAACTATCAGTGAATATATCAATAGACAGAATATTATACTATCTTACTCTATGATGATGAATTACGATGGGGAATGACGATGACTGGCTATTTAGCAAGTCATTCGCCACTCTTTTGTGTTGCAGTTGATGGGTTGTCGTTACTTTACTTAACTAACCATTTTAAGTATATCAAAGATAACTAGCTGACTGTCTGCCCATCTTTTGGCCAAGATCTGATTTTTTCGAAAGATGCGAATTTTCCTGTTTTTGTCGATACTTCCTTCCTCCATTCCCGAGTACAAGACTGTGTCATTCACGACCCACACACGTTGTAAAACCTAATAAGTTCCAAGTGTGTGGATTGATGTCAGCGTTAATCCCTCGACACGACTTTGATGTGAGGAAAGTAGAGAAATGTATTTTCGTGTTAATTATAAGAATTAATGTACAAGTGTACATTGTACAAGTTGTACAATTATTGTAGGAATAAGGAATAACATACTACTCATGTGGTATCGGACGACTTTAGAATAGCACCACTCCATCTTTGCCCGTGGGTGTCGTAAGAGTCGTAAGGAATAGCAAAGCTACCACAAGTCCCGAGGACACCACCTCTAAAACAGTGGACTCACCAAATCACTTGGCCAGCTTGCCATTTTAAGACATCCCTCGTGCACGAGACAATGTACATAAGAAGGCGGCCCGTGTCCTGTAGTGAATGAAAATAGGTCTGAGTACGATACGGTATACAGAATGTAACCACATCCTTCCCGAGGCCTAAAACCAAGTTCATGATTATGAGTAAATTATCATGAAAATTATGCGAATCTTTTTCTTTTATCAACTCCTAACTAACAAAGCTATCAACTCCAAAAAAATGGCATATGCACAAAAAAGTCGTGTCTATTAAGTCAGAATCATGACTAGAATCTATGGTTCGATTGCACCCTGCAAATTATACTTCATGACACGTATTCGTATTTTTACCGAAATAAAAAGTTTGTATTCTATCCTGTGGTACTATACATTGGGGAAATACGATAAAGTGGGAAATGCAGTACATTTCAAGGTAGTCTTCTGTGAGAGAGGGGTAACGTGGCCAGTCGAGCGCGCCCATTCGCTGTTGGATTGCAGCGTGCACTCTCCCCCTCCTAAATACTCCAGATTTATTTTATATAAAATTATATTTCAACATATTTATAGCCTTAGACAAATGTTTCGACTCCATCGAAAACTGAACTCTTCTGGAGTCATATTGTCGAGGGTCTGGTTTGTTAGTTCAAAGCCACGAAAATGAAAATATCTTACAAGAGCTTTTCCATGGTAAATTTGTATGTTAATTATTGCAATGTGCAAATATTATATTATTCGCGAAAAAGTTAATTTAATGAATATATGCATTTCCTAGTTTAAAAAGTAAACGAAATGAATATTTTTATGAACCCTTCGCCACTGTTATATACATAACTTCAAAACAAAAATGTATTATTGTATTGTATCTTTCTATTTCATGAAACGATTTCATTCCTTTGACTACTATAAACCAACAAATTGGCCGTTAAATTCAATTCATATTATTCTTTAACGCTAAAAAAATCAGTCAGGAAAACTACCTGAACCAACTTCTGAAGATCCCAACTTTTTCCCTTAAGTATATTTGCAGGGATAAGATTAAATTTCGCCCCCGATATTTTTCTTTTATGCAAAGAGGGTTCGATCGCGAAAAGTAAAAAGATTTCGTCCTTTGGGCTCACATTTACATTTATAATGATACCTAGGTATATTAAATGTATAAACATCTTTATTTTTACATCTGAATTGATGATTAAAAAATATGGGTTGATCTTAAGCTATATAGACAGCATTATGACTGAATAAGCAAAGTGTCTAAGTCGTAAAATGACTAGATCGCATAAGGTCTAGTCTGTATTTTCTTTCTCGTATAAAATAAGTCGCATAAATGTGCGTTATGATAAGAATAAACACCAGTAATTATTATTTATTCTTATGGAATTATACATCAATACGCACATTTTGTGCTAGGAGTCTGCGACTATAGCTCAGATCATTGTGGGTATTTAAAGGAAATTATAACAGCCAGTCCTTACTGCAGTAATTTACTTATATGTAAAGGTAAATTAAAACTTAATCCCCGAAACAATAAAAAGCACTTGAAACTATCCAGTAAAAAGTCTATTAATAAACTACTTACACTAATAAGGTTTTTTTTTATATATTTATAGTTGTACAGACGATGATGAGTTGACGACCATGCGCAAGCAAGCGATCTAAGAGATATTCAGAAACATGAGAAGTACTGATACCAGACTTTACTGGAATCCATTAGGCACTTCATTAGTCGGAGCACAAGGCATTTGGCGTTTGGAGTGAATTTGAATTAAGGTTTGCATTACCGGCCCTGCAGTGAAACGTCTACCATGACTATACGGTAACATTGTTTTGTGCATGAGTGAAGTATGGCCTTAAAACACCACGTAGGCTTTGGCGAGTTCACTTAATTTAGAGTTGGTATTGTCTCTCAGAGCTTGCGCCGGTTCTGTTAACCATTACTCGCCTTTTCGACACCGCATGGCCCAGGCGTGAGATGTCAAAGAAATTTTAAATCAATTATTAAGATATACAACTACTACGGTAACTTTCTAAGAAATATACCGTTATTTATTTTACTTTACTCGACGTTTCAGGTGAATTGCACCAACCACGCTCACGAGCTGACTGAAGAGGTGGGTAGTCCACGTCGAGAGTTGCAAGCAGTTTCATCAACTACCCGCATTTGGTCTTCATATTCAGGAAAGTTGCAGCACACAACACTCACAATATCAGAAGTAGTGTCAAACGAAAAATCGCGAGTTTTAATTTTATTAAATTTATTAATCACTGGATTCTATGTCGAGGACAATTTGTATCCATCTTCTCCATTGAAATGTCTAAGTTTTTTTATTACACTTGCTTCACGCACAATCCAGGAGAAATAGTTGCGATTAGTGGAGAGGATTTTCGGACTATGGAGTTATATCCAGTGATTGATCCGGTAATTATTAAGAAAAATATCAAAACAATAATTAATTATTTAAATCAGTTCGGGCGTTCAGCACAGAGGGTGCACTCAATCGGGACAAGTACAAATTACTTTATATGTGTATCTGCCTCAAGAGGTCTTTCCATTAAGCTACGATATGGAGTTCTTCAAGAGAGCTGTGAATAGGATTTTGCAAGGTCGGCGGCGCGCCCGCATACCCCCTAGTGTTGCAGGCGTCCATGGGCGGCGGTAACACTTACCATCACGTTGGACCGCTTGCTCGTCCGCCCACTTGTCTATAAGAATAAAAAAAAATAAAAAATCTACACGTACATACATAATTAGTTCTACATTATCACTCTTCTTGACGTCTCTAATCGTGATTTTTTAACTTTTATATATTAGTTTTTCAACATTTTATACTGTAAATAGATCTTAAGCGCATAGAAATTGAAGACTTCTGATTACTTGACGTTACTTGTTTACTATGTTAAACTATCCACAGCTGAACCTGGCCCCTTATCTTGGCCCTGGTACGTTGTCTTGATGCATGAGGGATGTATGGCCCTAAAACTTCACGCTGGCCAGGCTTGGCGAGTCTACTCTTTTAGAGATGCTATAACTACACCATTCTTGCTACTAATTCCTAATTCTAATTCTTACTGACTGCTAATGGAAACCTAAATTGAAATCAATTCCAAACGTTAAATGCTTGCTTTCGCTTTGACTCATTGTGCCATCTTTGTTTTGATCCAATAATCGAACCCGGGACCTTTTGCACAGCAAGCAGACGTCAATACTCCCTTAATACGTTCTAACACAATCGCAGGTGAAACCGCATGCGGTCAAAATAGTGTCAAACAACACAAATAACAATTTTGTATTTAAATTCGTCAATAGCATAATTGAGCAGTTCATTAGTCCTAATGAGGAGACGCGATGGTCGGTGGTCACGTGATACAAATACGGTCAATCCAATCACCCATCGTTTTACTAACTCCCTGGTGATTTTATATAATTGTGACGAACAAAGTTTCAACCCTCGTTATGCACATGTATCGCCACACCATTAAATAATCAAGTCGGCTATGCCCAGACTAAAATGCAATATTATCAATGTTACTAGACGATTCCACGAATGGAGACGAGGAATATAGCGTGGAACGCGTTTAGATAAAGTGGATTAATGATTTGCAGGTTGTTGATTTCTTTCCAATTTAGCTAAATGTAATTTTTGTTTTAGGCAGGAGGATAATTACGGGGAAATTGGGCAAATTGGGTAATTAATGTACAACATTCTTGAAATTCAACATTTTGGGAGTAGACATTATGAGAATTCAACGTTATGGTCCTAAAGGAATCACTGGTAGCGTTTGCTGAGAAGGGTGAAAGATTGTATGTGATGGCGAACCTTGGTAGAGATACCTGTTTTTATAGAAATAAGGTAGCAGACTAGAATACAGTTTTTCTATAAAAAAAGATAGATAGCCATAATATGCTCTGGTCGGCCGCGAGGCGCTTGACCTGTCGAAACAGCCTTGTAAAAACCGAATTAATAAATCTATCCAATAAGTCCATCGGGTTCCAGAAATACAATAAAATTGTACAATAGTGTCATTGAATTATTGAATCGCGTCTTGCACCCAAACATGTACAATAAACCCTCAAAAACATTGTTCAATACGTAAAATTGTACAATATAATTGATCGTCATGGAGTTCGCTTATAAACCAGATTTACTTATACTTACATGCTTTATTTGCATATTGAACATTTCTATACCAAGTACAAGTCTCTTCAGTTAGTCAACTCTTTAAGCTATGTATCTAATTGGACAAATTTGTACCAAAGTGTGTATATTTTATTTTAGAATTGCCTAAGGATTTCCCACAGCGCGGAATTTGCGTCATTATTAAAAGCAATCCAATCCAGTAATACTTTGTAAGTATTACTTGAAACAGGATACACGGACATCTTATAGCTCTTTAGAAGTTATCGAAACTACACTTAATGAATGAGTTCCCGGCCTGTCTTTGACATCGGACGCTTTTGTAGCTTTCATAGAAATGTGACTTTATTTGAAATTTTCCAAAATTGTAGCTGTTTTGTTTTAATTGTTCTGTGAGATATAAAAGGACTAAAGTTACTTTTAAAGTAACTTATTCACTTATTTATTGTTTATTGCAAAAAGTGAGAGTCCGCCGGTAGGGTGATGGCGCGGTAGGGGACAAAGGACAAGACAATATTAACTAAAACATAGTTAACAGTGACGCATATTAATTAAATACCAGAATGTAAATAAACATACACATATATATATGCATACATACCATACAATCATACTTTTTTTTTTTTTATAGACTAGTGGGCGGACGAGCAAGCGGTCCCACGTGATGGTAAGTGTTACGCGCCGCCCATGGACACCTGCAACACCAGGGGGCATGCGGGCGCGCCGCCGACCTTGCAAAATCCTATTCACAGCTCTCTTGAAGAACCCCATATCGTAGCTTAATGGAAAGACCTCTTGAGGCAGTTAACTATACTTAACTATAGGTGGATTAAGCAGGTAAACCACTACCACTACTCGTAATATACGATTAACAATGATCTTTTAATCAGCCATTAAAAAAACAGTCATTTTTTTAAGAAATATGACTTTCCTGTACCTTTTTGCTTCACTCCTCTCTCACAGAAGACTACTACATTTTTCACTTCCTATACCCCCAACGTACGTACGTACGTGCTTCGGTCGCGAGTGAAATATATCAGAGCCCATTCCCATCCCATCCTATTATATCTCTCTCCATTTTCTCAACCCTTTCTGCAAATCACTTCCTAACTCTTCAAAGATAGCGCGCGCATCCGAGGGCTTGCCAACGTTTGTCATTCCGGACTAATGTTGGCGTGTGTCATGGATGTCCACGGGCGACAATATCCATGTACCACCAGGTGGACTATATGCTTGTCTGCCGCTTTCTTTCGGCAGTAAGAAAATTTGAGGGTCGTAACCCTTAACTTTAAAATTTGTTTTCTTAAAAACAATTTAAGATATCTTGAATGAATTTTCTCGTTCGCTGTATGCACATGCGTCATGCATTTCACCATAATCTCATATGTCAACAGTGTTAAAGGACTGTAAAAATAAAATTACAATGTAAAAATGTCAACATTTTATTCATAAATCAGTATAATTCATTACATTCATTTATATATACTTATAGGTTTACAGTATAAAGTGTTTTTGCTAACATAGTATCTTTTAATGACAAGTCCTACCTCATACAAAAATATCATTTACCTTTCATCTAACCAACTCACTTGTACTGTTGTTTCTATAATTGTTTGCTTTGCAAAGACATTTTTTGAAAGGCTTCAGGTAATTTCTGTCGCGCATATGCGACACGATTTAGAATTCCCTCAGTTATTAACTATATTCTCAATGTGGAGAAAAACGTAGCATGCAAGAATTATCATGTCTATTCATGCATGCTACGCAAGTTGATGGTTGCTTTGAGAAATGTATTCACATCCATATGGCTAAATCCATTATCCACATTATAAATTACTGCAAAACTAATTATATATTGCACGAATTTTGAATTACTATTTTATTGAAGCAGGGCATAATGGGAGATATTTAGAATTTAACGCCATATTTCATTACCTTGTTCTTTCAGAATAAATGATTGCATTAACTGATGATTATTTTAAATTATCTATTTATATATAGAATAAAATTATTTTTTTTCGATAATATTTGCACGGCAACGTAAGTATTCGCGCGACTTAAACCATTGTGTAGTTTATTATAAGATATCAGATTCTTGCACGCGGCTTCGCCCGCATGTATTTTGTTTTAAAAGTGATGGACTCCTCTAGAAAATAAGTTGCATGTCCTTTTCCAGATTTCATTGAAATCGGTGCAGTAATTTAGTCATGAAGACACCACACAAACAGATAAACACGCCCTCGGATTTATAATATAATACACCCCGTTTCACCCTTTGGGGGTTAAATGAGGAGTCTATATACCAAATTTCAAGTCCCCAACATAAATAGTTTTTTAAATACCTGTAGATTTTACGTCGAAAACCTCTTTTATCCCCCCCCCCCCCCCCGCACCAAATCAAATATCCATAAACGCCGATACCCCGTGTTTAATTATTTTGAACTAGCAACCCACCTTCGCTTCGCTTCTGTTTATAAGTTCTTTTTTTTAATTTCGAAATAAAATATAGCTTATATTTATTAGACACGGATAATGTAGCTTCCTATTTGTGAAAGAATTTTTGAAATCGGTTCAGTAGGTCCAGAGATTACCCCAAACATACCTACAAAGAAACACACAATACGTTTTTGAGATACACGCATTGCATAAAATAACTTCTACGCCTTTCCCCCCTCGTCCCTGTAAAATTTCTAAAAATCCTTCCTTAGTAGATACATATGTCATAAAATCTATCTACTGTGCAAATTTCATATTTCTAGCTTCAGCGTTTCTGCTCGGCGATGACGAATCAGTCAGTCAGTCATGACGTCTCTTTTTATATGTATAGATAAAGCCATTTATACTACGCAACAGAAATCTCCTGATATAAAATCGCTCTTATAGAGTGAAATTTACGCTTCAAGCGCCATTGGTCATTTTTCCACTAGTGCATTTTACTATAAAACTCTTAGGTTTTCCACTTGAAAGGGTTTGCGGAAAAAATGCTAAATCCCTAGAGGCTTGCGCCCTTAATGTGCTCCCAAGCGGTAGACTCTTGTCGTATAAATAAACTGGCGACCCGCCCTTACTTCGCTTCGGTTTATTAAATTTAAAACAATCGGAATAAGATATTTTCCTGCGGTAAAATGGAGCCTATATTTTAAGTTAGACCTCTAGCAATACATCGGTGAAAACTGCATTCAATTCCATGCAGTAGTTTTTGCGTGATGCGTGTACAAACATACACACAGACAGACAGACAAAATTTCTAGAAACTGTTGTTTTGGCTTCTGTTGCTCTAATATTAGTTTTTTTTTCAATATCTATAATGTACAGACATCGGCCTGCTATAATTTTATTATATGTAATAATAATAATAGATGTTACTGACGTATCTTAAGGAATATTCGTGTAATTCATTCAAATTTCATCGTCACAATTTTTACCAGTTTATTCATCTTGGGGTCACATCGTAAATGGACACTTTCAAAATACATATTTTATTATTTACAACGGACCACACTTGTACAAATGAAGTAACCACATCAAGAAACTATTGAAAGAATTAATCTAAGACAGGGTTTACTACTTAGTATTTAGTTCACGGTAGTGGTTATTACTCGACCGTACCACAGCTTAAAAATAAGAAGTGGGGCGATATAATGAACAACAATATGATTTGTATTTAATATTTGCATTTCGTCCCAATGGGACGACATCCTACGGACTAGGTGTGGAATTAGCCGTTAATACAAAATTAATGTTTTATCTTTAACGCGTATAAAAATAAAACACTAATTATGACAAAAAACTAATAATTGTTGTTTTAATAACAATTTGAATGTAGTTAAATATGTCATTTTCTCAAAAAGTGTACCTTTCTATAGATGAGGTAAGTTGCGAATACAAAATTGATATTTTGGAAATTAATTTTGAATGTGTCCCGTTTGCCATGAGGCCCACATGATAATAATTGTAATTGAATGAGAATAAATTAATGTTGACTGAAATGCTTAACACACACTCCAGTCTGTTAAGACCTTTAACTCGAAATACAGCTGTTGGAGATGCAAAATTTAATTTCATATCTTCTCGTCAACACTCATAATTTTCACACTTACATTTTTAAAGTACTTTTAAGTTAAAATGATTATTGATTATGTAATTATGTGTATAGAGTATGTAAAGTTCAACGACCAGCGTGACATCGATCAATAAAATATGAACCTATTTAATAGGCAAATATAGCTTAGTTTTGAAATTCTTATGCCAGTCAGTATAAGTCCTTGTATTATAACTTTTAGTCACAACGTTCAACGATAATGATGCTAGGTATTAAGATGGATATTTTGTGATATTCACTAGGTATTTTCAGTTGTCGGGAACATGAGGTCCGTGATTGTTCAAACAATTTCTTTAGACCTTAGTCGCCGTGGTCACGGGTCACGACGATTGGCGACCGTGTGCTCTGCGCCTGAAAATACATCTTTATTGACATTTTCAGAACAACTTTATTATCGCTGTAAAGACACGTCCAATTACAATGCGCCATTACAAAGTAAAATTCCTTTTAAAGGTTTACGATCCATCGACTAATGCTAGAGAAGACAAGATGGTATATAAAACGGCGAAAAATATACCTAAAGTACATAGGCATAACGACGTACAGTAGATTGTATTATTAATGGTTTTGATTGGAGGGATCGTACACTATCCTTCATTTATAGCAACCAAATAAATAATCGAAACAAATTACCAATATCGTAATAATCCGAAAGAGGAAAAAACTTGAGAAAAGGGGTATATACGTAAGCTACGTCTACTCAAAGCGGCGAGAAAGAATATTCAGACAGAACCGTATGAAATGAAATTATTTGGTGAATTATGTTCCAGGTGTAGAAATATAATAAAGACTGGAGTAAATTTAAATAATTTACATAATTTTATAAACAAAGCGGGAAAACTCAGTGACTGAAAATTTCAAGTAAATACGAAATCTAGACCTCAATACCGTAAACAAGAGTATGAATGGAACTTTTAAGTAAAATACCGATCCATGTAGGTAACAATACAATATCATGCTACATACAAGACAGACGATGTATAAGAAGCGAGAATTGCAGAATAATTATTAGAGCAGACTGGTCATGTTGAATTAGAGCAAAATGGATAATGTAAGGATCCCTTAACACAAGTAAGAAAAAAATGAGAATATCCTCCAAATTACGTAGAATTGATTATTTTATTACTGTTGATTAGATATCCCATTGATGCTAAAAGGATTGACGTATATCCTGTGTAAGGCGTGTTTTACCCTACTCAAATATTTAGTTGTCTTCCAGAACAAATATATCAGTAGAAGCAACGATAAAGGATACGTAAGAAATCATATAGTATAAAAAACAAAACAAAAGAAAAAATCACAGACAATAAATACAAAATAGAAACTTCACAGATTTTGTTGAAAACAGAAAAAATATAAAATATGGACGCTGAAAAAATACTTGAGAGAAAGGAGTTATAAAAAAGTTCGAAGGACCTGAAATTGAGAAACTATTTAGAGCTTCGAGAAAATGAGTTTTTGGTTTTTGCTTCTTAGGCACAAGTAATAAATAATGATTAAAAGAAAAAAAATATTAATTGGAAAATATCCGGCCAGAGAAATTCTGTCACTAAGTCAAACTTTCAGAATTTATTAATAGACATACTTTCAGGTGTCATTAATAACATCCGAAAAGAAGAAATTAATTGTCGAAATATGAAAGGAACCGACATCGCTACAAAAATTAACATTGAAATGGTGGGCAGGCCATATATGATGCAAGGCGACGATGGGGCAGACGAGTCTTCGAGTGGAGCCCGCGTGCCGGGAAGCGCACTGGGGGACACCCTCCGGCCAGATGGACCGACGCACTATGGAATATACCGATACAGAGGATGGTAAAAATACATTTCAAAAATATTTGATTGGAACGTAATACTATTTTTTTGTACAACATAAATACTGCACCTTTCCAATCAGGGAGAATTTTGTACATTGAATTCAGTATACTAATAAAGCGTCTAAATTTGCCGTTCCATGAAAGAACAATATCCGAATAAAATGAAAGTAACGTTTAATAATATTTTCTTCCCTATATAAAACAATAATCGCCAAATGTTATACCTTTTTGAAATCTGTGTTATTCCAGAATTCTAATGTATTTCTTTCATGTTACTTACTTATATGCACATAAATAAATATAACTTTTTTTTAACTTCTAATATATTGACACACACCAGTAACTTTGATTAAGCTTTTACGTGTTATCGCAGCTTTGGAAAGTTCTGGAAATGGCATTAATTTGTTGGTCATGTATTCAAACAATACATATGTTGAAATCAGCTACAGATCGGTGCAACTCTGGTTGCCAGATATAAAAGTCCACGCATGCCGCTTACCGGAAAGATCATTAGGGAGGTGGTGGCAGAAATATTTAAATTGTTCTATAAGCAAACATCCTGTATGGCGGTATTGCGTGAAAATAGTATTCGTTGATAACACTATTTATGTATTATATTCATTTATACAGTAATTGTGGTTTCCGTGACTGATAAGTAGCTTAAAAATGGGCCGATTTAAATGTGGCAGGCGTGAATTGAGCATCGCGTACGTTGATAGCGGGAAAAGTATTATATCTGTGAAGACAGTTTATTGAAGATAATTATCAGTGTTCTGAAATGTATGTAGATTACATTATAAATGAAATACAAAAAAGTTCAAATGAATGCTCTTTGATAAAATGCTGACAGAAATAAGGGTGTTGAATTGTCTGAAGACACTCAGGAGTCTCGGATTATAAACGTTTTAGACCACACCACTCCAGAAAATGTTCGAGATCATCCACTAATGAAGATGTGTTTCACACGCTTCTTCATACGTCAGATCCTTATATAACCAGTATAAGAAAACCCTACATAAAGACCGTTAAAGAATTTGAAGCAGAAACTATTGAACTATTAAAAGTGCATCACTTAATTAAGGACCCTGAAGTCACTAGAATTTCGTAATACCAATATCATATCAAGGGATTTAATTAATTATTACCTGTCTAATGGTTTTTAATCTATAGTCACTTTATTATGCTCATATACGTATACAAGTTAGTATATTTTTAAAAATAAAATAGAAATTTTATTTTCTTTGATTTAAATTCCTATATGTATATTCCGATATAATTCCGTACGTAATTCAGTGGAATTGAACTGGCATTATGATGCTTATGTACAACTTAGAAATAGGAAAATTATATATAAATACATAATTACAAATACCTTCCGTTGTTGTTTTTTATGTGTTATTTAGTAAAACTTGATTGTATTCATGCACAAAAATATATTATTCCAATATTGTTCCGCGATATGCGATCTATCAAGTATAAGTTCATACAGATTAAATAAAAAATATTCATTTCATATATACCTTATTTAGTTAGAAAGATAATCTATCCTTATATACATATACAAATTTTCAAGCATCTAATTGAAAAAATAAAATAGTTACAGAAATTTAATCTGAAACTGCGCGATATTGCCCATAGTGAAGCGGACTGACGATTTGAAGATAGCTACAGGATGAGGAGATCAGAAAAATTATGTGTGATAGCGGTATATCTAGCTGAGAGAAACAGATAGACGGCATGTTATGGTAAGTAACTATGGGAAAATGGTAATGTTAACGAAACGAGAAAATGTTTAAAAATCATATCTGATAAACATAATTGTTAATATACTGATATTTGATAACACAAGAAGCCCAAAAGACAAGACAAAGAACATTGATATACGAGTAAACCCAACCAGCAATAAAACTATCTATGAAATAGGTAACCGTTTCAGATTGTTTGAGATTTACTAGGTAACAGGACTTTTGAGTTTAGAAGTACCGCTATAACCTATTGGCATAGTGTTATGTTCTTCTCCATTTTCTTTACCTTACCATCACATAGGATTATCGTTATCACATTGTTGAAGCCATGAAAACCACGGCGAAATACGCTTAAACGACTTGCTATACATAATTCTAATCAAAATCCTAAAACTGGTATCATTTAACGTCCTGTTAAGCAATAGTATACAAAGTTGTGTGTATGAGTTATTATAAGCTATGCTAAGCCTTGTATCAAAACATCTCACATTTCCATACATTATTAAAAAATTGAATATAATTATATAGAGAGGTTTAGCCGATATGATCTTTCTATATACCTTACAGTTTTATTTAAACATCATAACTTTACATTAAAAGTCTTTTGACTACTAATACATTTTGATAATATAACATATTTACAATCATATGACAATAATACAACATATTAAGAAATCGATAATAATTTTAATTTGCAGCTAAATATATGAAATGCCGTGAACGCGTGTGAAAGTACTGGTTGTGATTCGAAAATCAAAATAGATTATATGACTTCATTAAAAATATCTGTGGCATATGTAAATATTCTCCAATCTGCATTGGGCCCACGTAGTACGTTATGACCCAAAACCACCACTGCATTAGCCTCATGGAGGATGCGTCGAATCATTATAGGAAGATATCGATATTCGACGACTACATTAAGCGTTCAATAATAAGCTATTAAAACAGGCATTCTAGACAAGGGTATGATATTATTTTAATAAATATAAAAACCTGTCTATCGACAACTTCAGTTGTTATATATTGGTACAAAATTTAAGGTTTAAAATTTGAATAATCAACTGAGTATTTTCTGACAAACTTTCTTATAATATTATACATATATGATTTTTATTTTAATACGATTTAAAGCTTCGATTTCATCTTACAAAGAGATATATTATATAATCGATATATATTTATATATGCTGATTGGAAGTTGGGAAAATATATTTTTAAATTTTTTACTTTTGCAATTTCCACCTACATTATTGTCCAACACTAAAAAATTAGATCCTTCATTTTTAACCAAACTTCACGTTATGTGCATTGTTTATAAATAACAAGTTACAAAAAACTTTATCTACCCTCGACGAAACGAATCAGCGATATTCTCTGGAAGTTCTTCATTAATATTGTCAGATTGCGACAAAGACGGTAAAAATAAAAAAAGGCTTTTACAACGAGATATTTGAAAATAATTTCGCTGGTGTACCTGTAATTTTAATACGTGGAAAATTGCAATACTGTTTGTACCGCCGAGGGTTTCATAAACATCTCGTTCAGTATATACTATATTTTTCACATATTTATTGAAGTTACACATCTAAAGTATAGATACATCAGCATTTTAATGCTTACTTACTAATACAACGACTTTACAACATTCATCTATGTTACACTTCTATAGTACATGACATGATTAAGTCTTAACTTTAAAATGTGCGCTTAGTTGTAAATAATTACAGAGATGCACGGGTGGCGCACAACTTTCATTTGCGATTGAAATGTACAATCTTCATATGCAAAGATAAATGTTACAAAATATTGTGAAATAACAAGGAAGGGCACATTATTGTATTCGAATATCCAAATAAGTGAAAGGATAAGAACAACTGGGAAAATGTGGACGAAATAGAAAATTGATATATAAAGGAAGCATATTATTACGGCACAAGGTCTATAAGATACAAAAAATAATATGATCTCTGTGCGTAAAAGAAATCTGTATGAGGATCGGTATAAATACCAAAACATTTAATATCAAACATATCGATGAAGTTTTTTTTATAAAATGTTAAAAAGATCTGACACGTTCTTCAAGAAAAAATTACCCGGATTTTTAATTGGAACTCAATAACTTGGAACATTAAGGAAACAATTGCACCAATAGTGAATGATTTTTATCGTTTTTTTCTTTTTTTATAGTGAATTAGGCGGACGAGCAAGCGGTCCCACGTGATGGTAAGTGTTACCGCCGCCCATGGACACCTGCAACGCCAGGGCGTATGCGGGTGCGCCGCCAATCTTCCAAAATCCTATTCACAGCTTTCTTGAAGAACCCCATATTGTAGCTTAACCGAAAGATATTCGCAATCATTAAAGTTTTAATAAAGATCTAATAGATAAATATTCAGTAATACTTGAACTGCCGCTGCACTATGGAAAATAGTAGAAAAAGTTCAATACATATACAAATTTTCAAGCATCTAATTGACAAAATAAAAAAGTTACAGAATTTTAACCAGAAACTTCGCGATATTGCCTATAGTGCGGCGCGTCTATAGTGTGCATTGTTGCAGTTTTGCAGTGCGACGCGCTACGGCGCAGCGCACTATGGAAAATGCCGAACAAAGGCAGATCAAAAATGCTTTATAGCAATTTCGAAACTAACATAGTTTCTTAATTTTTTTTAAGAGTTTAATAGTCAAAATTTGATATAGTATGGGTATTTTAAACTATATTTATCAATAACTTTATTTTTCTACGCTAATAGTTTGGTATTCTACAGACAGCCAATTTGCGCCCGTTTATTCTAAGATTTCAAAGTCTTTTTTCTCGTAAAACATCATAGATATAGGATTATATATTTATAGTAAGCTCATTTTATGGAGATTTTACTACAACCATAAATTTTTAATTTCATTATTTAAGAATGTTCATTATTTAAGTTCATTATTAATACAACAAAATGGAGAGAAATTCAAAGTCTTCAACTTTGTCGAGACTTTTGACAGTTACCCACGCTTCCTTAGGTGCCAAAAGGTGCTATTCGGAAATTATTCGTAAGAATATGATGTCTGGACACGGGAAACCGCTATCTGTTGCGGTTTCAACATTTGTCGTTTTCTATCAACATTTTGCGAATTGTCAATTATTCATTAAAATTTAATGTCATCAATTTTTTTTTGCGTGTGAAAATAATAATTTAAAATAATCCACATGACCCAAATATACCTATATAAAGATACGAAACAAATTTATTTTCATAAAACAATTTGTCAGCGGTAATTGGACAAACGTGTAATTGTTACGACAATTTTATAATTTTAAATAATTTAAAAATGTCGACTTTCAACTGCAATAAGCGTGAATTAATAACTTCTTATATTGAAGGGGGGAAAACTGTGGAAGCTTTATAACATTTTTAAAACAAAATCAAGTATTTGAAAACAATTTATGTTTCGTATTAAGCGATATCCAAAGACATATTATTTCTTCGTTTGATAGACTTTTAAAGAAGCGAGACGCACAACAGATGTATTTTTAAGTAAGAATAGTAGTTGGCTGGATTCTGAATATTCCGTAATCATACCGACCCCGGAGAACGAAATAACCGAATCTTCACCTTCAACTTCTACTGGGAAACGAGAAAGACCATGTGTAGCGTATGGAGACTATTGGAGACTCTTCCGAATCCAGCAAAAAAAGAAAAAATTATGCATTACTTAATGAACACGGATTTGAGCATATTTACCATGCATATCTCCAGGGATTGCGTTTGATTGGAGAAGGCACTGAGGCAAAACTTGTAGAAGGTATAGTGATTGCTAATGCCACCAGAAAGACCTTAACATCGAATCTTCTAAGTGACAAAAATCAGGTAAAAATGTTAACGACCCAAGAAGCTTTGAGAGTTTTCATCGACTTGGATCTAACAAAAACACAATATTTGTACTTGAGGAATTTAACGAATGAGCGAAATTGTTTTATATTGGTGGTGGTATTACAAAATACAAGAAATGAAAGAAACCTGCTACCCACCATCTTCAACAATATAAATCACTAATAATACATATGCGAAAGTGTTGAATATTCAAGATTTATTGGATCATACTGCAACTAGAATTTCAGCCATAGATGGCGTGTACAAGGCTAAATTGAAACATTTACTTTTATTCAGTAAATGGAGATGTGATGGGTCATCTGGTCAAAGTCAGTATCACCAAAAACTCCCAGACGAGTCAGAACTCATTTCAGACGCAAATTTGTCTATAACATCTTTTGTACCTATTAAGCTAGTTGATGAGGTAACAAGCACTGTTATTTGGCAAAATACAGTTCCATCATCTGTCCGTTTCTGTCGGCGTTTCTCAATCGAATTGTGTAAAGAGACTCCAGAGAAAACTAAAACTGTTTTGGATGAAATACAGAGCCAAATATATTCTTTGAGCCCTTCGGTAATCAATGAGAAAGGTGAGAGAGTCCAAGTAAAGCATGAACTTTTTCTAACAATGATAGATGGTAAAGTTGCTTAAGTTTTAACGGATACGTCTTCAAGTTCCACGTGCACAATATGTCGAGCTACTCCAAGGCAAACAAATGATTTGGTTAAAGTGACTGCTAGGCCAGAAAATGAAAATGCTTATCAATACGGACTGTCAACATTACATGCGTGGATTCGTTGCATGGAAATGATATTACATATTTCATACAACCTTTCTTGCCGAACATAATCAGCTACGAGCGAAGAAAAGAAAAGATTAAAACAGGAAAAGAAAAAACCTAGTACAAAAACATTTTCGTGAAGAGCTAGTATTACTCATAGACAAACCACGACGGGGAACCGGTAATACCAATGATTGTAATACTGCCAGAATATTTTTTTATAATGCAAGCTGCTCTGCTGAAATTACAGGAGTGGATGTAGTGCTGATAAAACGACTGTATGTAATTCTGAAGCCTTATCATCAGGTATTATGATAGATGATCAAAAATTTGGAAGTTATGCTTTGGAAACTGCAAGAATTTATGTGAGTAACTATGATTGGTACTACATGCCATCTTCAGTTCACAAAATATTAATACACGGAGAGAGTGTTATAAAACATTTTGCCGTCCTACCTATCGGGTAGCTTTCGGAAGATGCCCAAGAAGCCCGAAATAAGGATTATAAAAAATTTCGTTTGCATCATGCTCGGAAATGCTCACGAGCTGCTACTAATGAGGATGTGTTTCATACTCTTCTATATACATCTGATCTATATATAACAAGTTTAAGAAAACCTTATGTGAAAAATGTGAAGGAACTTGACGAAGACACCCTACACTTGTTGAAAGTAAACGAACTTATTTCAGATCCTGAAGTCATAGAAATATTAACATGAATTTGCCCCTGTATACTAACCAAGACTAACTAACTCACCCACTTAACTTTTTCCCTATAGAAGAATTATGTAATTAAACAATTAAATGTTTTTCCAATTACCGCTAAGATTTTTTTTATTTTGAATCAATTTATTACCACCCGGATGTAAAATTTATAAAATATACATATATTATTAAGTATATATATGTCGAGTGAATATAGTTCGAGGTGCTTATTTTCACACAAATATTACAACCACTGAAATATTCATATTCATGTCGTCGAAATCTATAGTTAATAGTTACTCTTGTTAATTTTTTGAGTTTATTCTTCTATTTTAATGTTTAGTCTAATATTTAGTCAAGAATCAAATTATATATTGTATTTGAAATTAAATAAAAAATAAACATATTAATATTTATTTTTTACGTATTTGAATTTTTATAATTTTACTTAAAAAAAAGTTTTAATATAGTTAAATTTAAATATATGTATTTAAAGCATAATATTTTTATTTATATTTGTGCAAAATTTTAAGAGAAACAAAATCTTTGATCTTTGATCCGAAACAAACCGAAATTTTCCATAGTGCGGCGTGACGCGCCTGTAATATGCGCGAGCCTTTAGCAAATCAAGCTAAAGAATATTTTTATTTAATTTTATTTTACTAAAATAACAAAAAATGATAAATACACTAAATCTTGCGTCATCACAGAGTTAAGGTTTCTGTATGTTTATTTGTGTATATTAAATTATTTTTGTATATTCTATTATTAAAATATATAATGATGGGAAATATACCCAGTAGGTAGTAATGTAGGGTCGTATTTTTTAACAAGTATAGTTAATTATATTGTATTTTATCAACTGTGGTAATTATTAAAAAAAATAATTAAATATCACTGACTACAAATATATTCACACGGAGCAGTATAACGGCGTGAGCAAAATTGTTATCAATACATATCATGCACACTTTCGGCTTTCTTTTTCCCATACCTAAACATCAACAATTGGCTATATATTACGCGTTTGCACAGAGGTACATAACTGAAAGTATCTTTAACTTTTTACAATAAGTGAATTTACGTGTACCAGACATGATCACTTATGTGACATGCGTCAATTACATTATCACAAATTACTTACGTGAAAATTTTGACGGGCTCTCTGATGCAGATGCCGCAAAAATAATTTCAAGTATTCAACAAAATCTAATTTCTCAGCTCAGAGAACGCTATTGAAAACCTGGTAGAAATAGAGAACAATTTTTAAAACGAAATAGCCGCTGGTTGGATCCTACATTCAGAGTAAGTCTGTAAGACCTCATTTGCATCCCAGGTCGTCCATTTAAAACCTATGAAGACTCTTCAGAGAACACAGAAACAAAACAACAAGGAATTACTCGAAGAATGTGGCCTTGATATTATACCTAATCCATATGTCCAGAGTCTCAGAGCTACTGGTGAAGCAGGTGAGGCTTTCGTTGTTCAAATTTTACGACCATTGTCAGCAGAAAAGAAAAATGGAGATACGCAATAATCTTTTGAACGAACCGGGACATTTAAAAGATGAAACCTATTCAAATGATAAAGCACTTAGCATTTATGTATAGTTGGATTTGACCAAGGCACAGTATGCAAACATGAGTAATTGTGTAATAGAAAATGTATGTGACAATTACATATGTATACGGGACGTGCTACCCACTATATCTATTATATGTAAATAAAAGTTAAATGTTGTGCGTTGGTAAGCGCATCACTTGAGAACGGCTGGGCCGATTTGGCTATTTTTTTTAAAAATGTTCGTAATAGTCCGAATAAGGTTTTAGATAAAGAAAATTTGGAAAGGTTGCCCGGAAAATTGGAAAATTCGGGAAAAACTTAGTGCTTTTTTATATGGGATTTTTGTATGAACTTATTGAAATCATTGGTATTATTGAAATTTGGACAGGACAATGTCTGTCGGGGCAGCTAGTCTAAAATAAAATTGCTCCAATGACGTCAGAAATGATCTCCAACTCAGCATATATATATATTTTTTTGTTTTTTATGGACGAAGGCGGCAGACAAGCATACAGTCCACCTGATGGTAAGTGGATACTGTCGCTCATAGACATCCGCGATACATGCCAACATCAGTCCAAAATGACAAACGTTGGCACGACCCCGGATGCGCTGCCTACCTTTGGAGATATAAGAATGGATTTGGAGAAAGGATTGGGAAAATGGGAAGGCATAGGATGGGAATGGGCTCTGGCACATCTCACTCACTACCGAAACACGTACGTACATTAGGGAAATTTGATAAAGTGGGAAATGCAGTACATTTCAAGGTAGTCTTCTGTGAGAGAGGGGTAACGTGGCCAGTCGAGCGTGCCCAGCGGCTGTTGGATTGCAGCGTGCACTCTCCCCCTCCTGCAAGTTGTAAGAAAGTGCCCATAAAATAGTACCTTCGTCACACTGGCTGTCGCCCGGAACAACAATAGACGCAACATTATCATGCTAAATCCTTTTGGCACAAAATCAAGAAAGAAAAAGGAAAAAAATATACCGCATTGTATGCGATTGTGAAATATTTAGGCGTACATAGCGAACATATGCGTGGACGCGAATTACGAAGCAGATTAATAATTTCCTATCTTTTTAATAAACAGTCAACCATAGACAGGTGAAAAAAAAGGAAAAAAACGGGGCTTGAAACATTAATATAAGTCCAATTGATTCAATAATAGTAATAAATCTAGTAATAGCAAGAAATATTTATAGAACTCATCATATTATACAATTATGAGAGAATTTAATGACATCTCAAATTACTGACCACAAATTCACGCAGTATTGAAAACAATTTTATTAAAATCTTATACGTAATTCTGTATAATTTATAAAAGTATGAGGTCTCACCATCATTCAATTTCGCCACCATCATGTCACTCATAATACGTCCCTTTGCTTGGACCACCGTTTAATTGATCATAATTCTCGCACAGAGATCATCACGTTACTTTGAATTTTGATAGACCAGATTCCCCAATAATATGCTACTTACTAATGAATGATATGATTTCACTAAACCCATTGTTACAACTGGGATATGCTCATATTCTACCTCTACCATCAAATAATATTACTGGTATACATACTACAGCTATTTCTTTAAAAGAAATTCTAATGGATAAATTCTTTTCTCTACGAGTTCAACAGACATCGTCTACCTACGTAATCTTTGTCTAACTTAATTTCTTCTACTTCAGTATCACTTAAACATTCATTTTTGTTGCTACAGTAAATGGACATACAACCGTTCCCTCTAACACATCTATATTTAATATATTTGGCATCATGAGAATGTTATATTATCTCTAATCCTTCCTTTGCCCTTTTCATGCCACGACGGTTCTCGTGATGTTGACACTTTCAGTCATTTATCTAAGGTTCGTCTCTTCATCTGTGAAAAAAATAACTGTTGTTATGGTTCTGTTTCAATTTCTGAAAATTGGTTGATTGAAATTGGTCAAATAATATTTACATGTTATATAATGCCTTTTTAAAATAAAAGTATACACTTATTATCATTAAAATTAAGTTTTGTAAGTATTTGTGAGTTACTGCACATAAGTATTTAGTAAGTAAAAATAGAAAAAATAAAGTAACAACTTCGAAAGCTATAAGTACCTATATAATGTAAAACGAAAAGATTTTTAACCTTGAGACTCGATATTCCTTAACATTTTACTTGATTGTACAACGGAAGTGCGATACACAGTTGTGCGAAGGCTGTTTGATCGACACAACAGTAGAACGACATAACGTTGGTACGAAGAATGTTTATCCAACTAAACGTTTGACCGACACGACAGTTGAACAACATATACAACTTTGAACTGAATGAATTATGAGTGTTCGAAAGTACGATATGCAGACAATCTTCAAACAAAATTAAACAACACCGTAAAAACACCATATAACACCATAAAAATCCCTCACAACTGTGTGTCGGACTTCCGTTGTACAATCCTTTTACTTTGAAGTGTTATTCATCATAAACTGTACTTAAAACAACTTAACAGCCTCGAATTTATGTTCCACTAAAGAAGGAATAATGTTTTCAAAGCCAGTGATCCCACTATCAATCAACCGTCAACCTTAGTTTCCTGTTCCATCTGTTATTGTCGGTTCATTATTATTAATCGGTAACAAAAAATTGACAGAGCCTTCTGTCAATTTTCAGATCATGGACGAAAAAGAGGATCTCAGTTAAGACGTCATTAATGTTATCATTGAGTCAGTACTCACAGTATATACTAGACTTGGCACCGAAATTCGTAGTATTTCATGAAAAAAATGTTATCAGAGCAAAGGGACATTAATGTCGACAAGGATTTTTTGATTTCTGTAAATATTTTTCTTAAAATTTCCGTTTTAACATTTGGTTCAAATATAAAAATGTTCTAACATCTGATTTTTAGGACAAAATAATTTAAAAAAAAATTGTAATGGAACCGACAATAAGGTCTCAGATACTCCAATATTTCTCAGATATTGTCACAAATGGTTATGAAGAGAGAAACGATATTAATTTGACATATATTTTTGTTCTAACGAAACTTTGGCGTGGGATCAAAGACTGCAGATTACAAATATTGTCCATAAAATTTGTCTAAGAAAAACGCTGTTCTTGATCAGACATTTTTAATATTCATAAACGGGTTTATCATCAGGCAATTTTTATTTAACTTACCTTCCATTCAAGCAGCTCAACCCAACATTCTGGTCGTTACTAGGCAAGGATATGTTGGCAGGTGGACTCTTGATCAAAGGGTACCATTGTGCGACTGGTTTACGAGGGTTGTCCAGCATCTCCAACCAATGGTCGCGGCCAATTCCGATCAGGGAGGAACCAATTGCCGTGCAACCGATCAACTCGTTCGGTCCAATCCTGGGAGATGATTACAAAATTATAAAAGTTTCAGTTCTTTTGTTAAATGCTAAGGGTTATCTTAGGAAAGAAGAAGTTCGTGCAATACCGCCGATGGCACTACTGAACAGTTGTATGAACAACATACATTCAATTATCAGAAAGGTAAAGTCCAATTATATAGCTATCCATACAAATTATAAGCAGATAACTAGGTATGTTTGAATAAACATATCAATTTATACGACTTTTGACCTTTAATTATTCTCTTTTGTATTAGTGTCCCTGTTGGGACTCCATTCCATCAGTCTGTGTTTCATCACTGCTGGATATAGGTCTCTCCCGTGGCTCGCCACCTCACATGATCTTCCGTTCTTCTTATCCAGCCACTATATTCTTAAAGTAATTCTTAAAATTGTGGTTAGATTTGTGGTTTAATAGTGATAGTTTATTAAACTTAAAAGTGATCTTCGTGCGTGGTGTTTGTGATAATCAAATAAAAGCGTGGGGCTGCCTTTTTCGTGTGTTTCCAAGGAGCCCTCTCCTGTCATCAGTAAACCTACTATCGCTTTACTGAGCGATTCCTGAGTTGCTCCGATGCGGCTGGACATTGGCAGGATACATTTTAGACTGAAATTGTTTATTAAGAAGAAAACTTGACACTGGCGGAAAGTGCTAATTGCACCATTGCAATTGTATGAAGAAAAAAAAAATACATTCTTGGTATTTTTTTAGTTATGACAGACTGAATAGACAGGAGGTAATTTTGACTACCTTGCAAATGTCTGTATTTTGGTTGATAGATGTATTACCATTGACTAGGGTTGCCATTTGTAAAATAATCAAACCCATACAAAGATCTTGATTACCCTGGACTTTTGGACTTGATACCTGGACATTTTCATGTTTTCAGATAAAACAAATATATATTTCCTATGACGAAAAATGTTGCGTTTAAAAAGTAAAATTAAAAGTAAAATAGGCAGTTAGTTATATTAAAATTTGTATTCCTTTATTAAACACTTTAGAACATAATCAGTAATTATTAACCTTTTACGTATCTGATAGATTTAGTAAATTTAACATAATTAAAGGCCCTGTCGGATCTTGAGGTAACTTTATGAAAGTTTCTGACAATCAAGGGTTGGCACAAATACAAATTCCTTTGCAGGTCATTTTATCAATTTATTCAATAAGCGATTAGGTAGCGTCAACCGCAAATAGAACATCCTAGAACAAACCTATTCATTCAGTTAGGACAACGCACTATTCTGCAAACATTAGCTTTGTCAATACTTTACATCGATTCCTTTGTATCGTTACACAAAGATATAGAAAGACAACGTGCTATATCTGCATTCACAAAACTTGACAAAACGTTTACATACCTGTCATAATCAATCACTTTGACCAACAGTGTGATGTCAAATACATTCTCTGACGGTAGATCGAAGACCAATGCTTCATTGTAGACCGGGCTGAGTGTATTCTTCTTTACTGTAGTCTTTTTCTTCTTAATGCGCTTTCCTTGACAGATGAGGCAGATCTTCACGTATGGATCTAGATGAAACGTACAATAGTGTATTATTATGGTGAAGGTATTATAAACGTCACATTTTGGGAATTATCTTAGGGAATACCTGTTACGTGTATCTGGCAGGGGATAGATACAGGCTAAAGATGGATATATCATTGGGTGTGTGTTGTCAGCCGGCTTTAGAATAGCCTACCCCATCTTTATCCATGGATGTCGTAAAAGGCGACTAAGGAAAAACAAAGTCACAAACACAAGCCCAGAGTAGTTACTCTACTCTTAATGTAGTGTAGTTACACTACATTTAAAAGAGTGAACTTGCCAACCCACTTGTCCAGCGTGGCGTTTTAAGGCCATACGTCTCTCATATGCGAGACAATGTGCGTGAGGAGGCCCGTTACCTCCTCACCTCATAAAATACCCATAAAATACACTCCTCATAAAATAAGTGAATACCCGTTTTTGGCATTTTTTATAGTAAGAAGGCGGCAAGCGAGCATACATTCCTCCCGGTGGTAAGGGGATACAGGTATAAGCCGCCCATGGACATCCGCGATACATGCCAACGGCAGTCCAGAACGACAAACACTGGCACGGGCCCGGATGCGCTCGCTGCCTACCTTTTGAGATGTAGGAATTGATTTGGAGAAAGTACCTTCTATCTCTTGTCATAGTCCCTTTTAATAAAGAACTTTCGCGGGCCTAGTACGACTTGGTAGATATTATACACGCTTCAGATTTTTTCTATTCTCGATTTTGCGGGTTTTCGCCACAGTGTTTTTCTGAATCGTTCAGTCCCTTAGGCTAATTTTGTTGAAGAAGCAAACTTACAAAGTTAAAAAATGCAAAGAAACTAGATATTTCTCACATTATTTTCGAAGAAGAAATGTAGTAACTTCAATATTTGGAGCAAAATTACGTGGCAACTTTTTATTATAATAAGGCTCTCTCGCTGAAAATGGACCCAGAATAGCAATAATATCTGAGTCGGCACATTCTCGCCCCATTCTCGTAAGGAATTACCTAATAAATATTGAAACTGGCGAATAACAACATGAAACAGCGCAATGATACTTCGTATCTAACGGTATCTAACTAATGAAACGGTCATAAACTATAACAAGTTTTCTGTTATAACACCTATTTCCTATTGCCACCGCCAGTTTTACAACCAGTGGTGGTGAAGGAGAAAAATCTTCCCATTTACCACCACTGGCGGCAAATGGACACTATTTCAGTCCCTGTTGTCACCATCTGGAATCGACCAGTTTGCGAGCGTTGTGACAAAACGAATGTTTTATTTTGTGACAAAAGTAATACAATTTGTTTACCAAAACTGAAACTAAAACGGAGTTAAGAAGATAATAGTGTGAACAATTAAAAAGCCCATGTTCCCTTTTTATCTAAGGTATAAGTCGGAATAGGCTAAGCCATATAACTTTTACGGATAGTCGAAGGGGCAGAATCTCTCACAAAATCTCAGAATTCCAAAAAAAGTGTAATGGAACCCATTTCAATCATTAACCCATTTTCAAAATCAAATAATCGTCACCTCATATAACTCCTTTGTATTTTAATTGCAACCCTAGGTATTTACACTTAAAATCAGGTCAGAGGATTTCAATGCTCCTCTTTAGAGAGAACGTGAAACATTAATACAGCTCGAGGATCAAAGATGTTCTCTCAATATTCTGAGTATCCAATAGATGACTTTTATGTCCCGAGCCGGGACTGAATATTTTCAATACTGTTCTCTTATTACGTCTCCCGAATTTTAAAACAGTTTTTGTTTAAGTATAATGTGATTTTTTTTTCATATTTATCTATCAAAAAATGATTTTTCTCATAAATGTGTATGTTTATCTTATTCATTATCCACTAACATTATATATAAAGTATAAAAAATATCTAGATATACGACAGGTATGTATATAACCATATATTCAAACTTTAAAATAAACATATAAATATTTATGCACAACCCAAGAAAATTAAAATAACGATTTATTTTTTTGAAATCATAAAGAAAAAAATCCAAATGAAAAATTAACATTTTTAAGTCAAAATTGATACATTCCTTTATTAATAGGTAGGTAGGTATATGGTTAATGCATATGCTTAACTTTATCGTTTATAAATAAAACCATCGTGTTTGCTTTAAATGTTTTTTTTTTCAGTAAAAGAAAATCAATAGAAAACACAAATGATCATCTCGCGCATCACTACAACAACCCTTTCTCCCAATCCAGAGTGACGTGGGTCATTCTGGATTGATGTTGGCATGTATCGCGGATGTCTATGGGCGACAGTATCCACTTACCATCAGGTGGACTGTATGTTCGTCTACCGCCTTTTTTCTATAAAAGAAAGCAATAACCATTAACGATATCGAACCATGGTTAGATATTAAAAACGAAAACGCATAATCAAAACTAATGCCAAGTCATCAAGCCAGTCATGGCTGACATGTCAATGATGGCTGATAATAATAAATGAATAGATAACATGGCTATTCGGCTAACCATAATTAATGAATAAATTCATTGAATAACAATAAGGTTAATTACATGTTTACAAATATTCTTAATATCGATTCAGTCATTAGTGTCTTACTTGCAACATATAAAGCTTGTTTTGTCGTCCAAACATTATTAAAATTTCTCAATTTATGAGAGCCTCGTTTATCATAGTAAAGCGCTGTGCAAACTGAAGCGAGCGACGTGAATCGCTCTTTATGAAAGTACAGTTTAGTGGTTGAATAATAAAATCATACTATACCAAAAAAATAGTATTGTATAAACTAAAGACTACACTTTTTAGCGAGGACTCGAGAAGTGCTGGTTGAGGTATTGTTTGATTAATATAAAAATTATGACCGTGCATTTTGTAGTTTAATAGTAATAGTTTATTAAATGTAAAGGTGCCTAGTGTTTTTAAATAATGTTTGTGGTATTCAAATAAAATGCAGGAGTCCGTCCATCTCTGTCCTCGGTAAACCTACTATCACTTTACTGAACTAATCCTGACTTACTTCGACGGGACTGGACATTGACAACGTGTATTTTTAATGGTATTGACTTTAATTATGACGAAAACTTGGCACTGGCAGAAGCGCAAATTGCAACATGAGTATGAAATAAAAAATAAAAAAAATAGTGAAAAAACTAAAGCATTATAAAGTCTCAACAATAGGGTCCCTTTGCTCAGATAACTGTTATTTTATAAAAAAAATAAGTGGATACTGACGCGACATCCGCGATACATGACAACATCAGTCCAGAATGGATGTTGGCACGCCCCCAGATGCGCTGCCTACCCTTGAAACTTTAGGAATGAAATTGGAGAAAGTGTTGGGAAAATAAGGAGGAATAGGGTAGGATGGGATGGGAATGTGCACTGGCATATGTCACGCACTACCAAAACACATACGAACAATAGGAGAATAGGATAAATGTAAAATGAAAAATCCAGTCGAGTGCGTTGCAGATCCCACATTGCAGTTTGCACGCTCCTCCCACCGTAACTGAATATCCGCAATATATGTTTATCGCTACTAACCTGAGGAGCCGTTGATGTCCATTGCCTTCAGATTCCTGCCCTTGATGACGGTGACCGTTAGACGACCAGCGGTGGGCAGGTAGCATAGAGACAGCATCAGCTCGCCGAGGTCTTTTTTCTCCTGGTAACAAGGGAAAAATAAAAAAGATGACAGCGGAAATTTATTTTGAATAAACGATATTTGTAAAAATATCGACGTAGTTTCAACGTGTACAAGATGATAAGAGTCTCTTATTCCATTGCCTTCTCTACCATTAGACATAACATACCGTACCATCAGCCTGTGTCACCCCACTGTTGGATATAGGCCTCTCCCAAAAACCGCCACCGCAGACGGATTTCTGCTCTTCCCATCCAGCGACTACCGACGACTTTCTTCAAGTCGTTAGTTCACCTGGCCTGAGGACGTCTCACTCGGCATTTCCCGGTACGTAACATATGAATTTCATACCTACTTAACATAATTCTTTACATATTTTCTGTGAGTTTAACAACAATACTTGTACCTTGAACCACAAACTAAGTTAAACCTGTGTTATTTCCAGCTTCACTGAAATGAAGCTTGCTTAATCGTCAAAGAAGTATACAGCTGCAGGTGTAGAAAGTACGCAACGAAACAAATCAAACTCCTACGCTTCCCAGATATTACGATGTGCATTACAGAGCTGAAGTGACAACACTCATATTGGTTAAGGTCATGTAACTCTCAAGGACGGTAACTGCTGACCACATTGGCATAGACATAGGAAGTGCTATCGGAAGAGCCTAGTGGATTAGAAAAATAGCAACGTTAAAGGCCTATATTTAGCAAAAGAATAAGAAAGGCCACTAATGATGAGGTAATTGTAGAAGATGATTATATTCTACAATATCTGTAGACATTGTCCGAAATAAAGAAATTATTATTATTATAAGGGTAATTGTAGTAGATCTTACATGATTGTATCGCTTAGTTTTGCACGAGTACAGAAAAAAAACGATATTTTCCTATAAAATTTTATAACTTGAATTTTATATTTTAGTACTTTGTTTTCCACTTTTTAGTCAATATTCGTAAATAGTCCATCGCGTATGATATTCGTACGTCAAGAGTGCTACTTTTTTTTTCTATAAAAAAAAATAACAAACGAAATTTTGGACATTTAAATAATTTTCGTCAAAGCCAAAACTTTATTAAAAATTGTAAAAGAAATTGGAAAAGTTTCAAGACTACTGAATGTATAATGTATAAAATGAATGTTTAAAAGTGTATAAATGAAAACACTTTTACCATAGTTATTAGCTTGAAATAATAGTATCGTTTTTATCCAAGATTCGGAAATAAGTTTTGAGTCTCAGAAAATAAACAAAATGTCGGCGACAATTAGTAAAAAACCCGCATTAATATAAAAAGTAAGCGTAAAACATTTTAGTGCAAGACCACTTTAATATACTTTGCAAACAAAATATAATTAATTTTCTAATTTGTATGCACTATGTATGTACATACTTTAGTACAGCTGCTAAAGCATTTATTAAAATCTTCAAACTGAAATGAACAAAGCTTGTGACAGTTTCTTTAGAAATGTATATTTTATTCTCATTATTTTAGGCTTATTCTAAAGCCCTTGAGTCGCTTTTTGTGTACACGGATTTAATGTTCTTAATATGAAATGAATTTACGAGCCACTGTTTCAATTATCTTAACAATACGGTTTTAAAAAAAGGATTGGGCAATCAAGATTGTGAATATATTCAATTCAAATCATTTTGGTTTGAAAATAATGTATTTACTACAAGAAAAACAAAATAGATAATGTATTTATTACAAGAAAAACAAAATAAATAAAGTATTTATTACAAGCAAAACAAAATAAATAATAATAATAAAATATGATGAAATTGTTTCAGCACAAAATGTATTTATTCATTTTTTAATTAATTACCAACACTTGTATTATGCATCTTTTTTTTATAGACTAGTGGGCGGACGAGAAAGCGGTCCCACGTGATGGTAAGTGTTACCGCCGCCCATGGACACCTGCAACACCAGGGGGATATACAATGGAGATCAAAAGATCGAACTTGAATTATGTCTTATACATCGTTAACCACCTCATATACGTGTACAGTGCGAGGAGCGACCAGCCAGTTAGAAGCAGCTAACTTTGTGTATTGAGATTAAAAAAAACGATCAACTACTAAGTATGCTGTTTACAAAATGTCAGCTACTGACGCTATTGAGGCGAGCCTTATATTTGAACTTCATATTTCCGACATTATACATTCCGTATTCGTACTTGTAATATAAGGTAATTTCTGATAACACGAAACAATGAAAATATAATTTTCACTTTGCGAATCGTGTATTACTGAGTTTTGCGTCCAGCAATGCGAGCAGGATCTAAATTGTGCAAACCCTTAATGAGAGATTTCTTATTTTTTTATGAAAAGAAGGCAGCAGACGAACTTACAGTTCACCCGGTGGTAAGGGGATACTGTTGCTCATAGATACACCCGATCTTGATAATGTCAAACATATAGTGATAATTTAATAAACTTCAAAGTGTTTTTCGTGCGTAGTGTTTGTGATAATCAAATAAAAGCGTGGGATTCCGTTTTTCTTGTGCTTCCAAGGAGTCCTCTTGTGTCCTCAGTAAATCTGCCATCGCTTTACTGAACGATTCCTGACTTACTTCGACGGGACTGGACATTGACAGGATATGTTTAATACTTTGAATTTGTTTATTACGAAGAAAACTTGACACTGGCGGAATGTGCTAATTGCACCATTGCCATATATAAAGAAAAGAAAAATAGCTGTACTAAACTCGCACGCTAGCTAGTACTGTGTAAACCAAGCCCAATTATTTGTATACAAATATCAACGTACGCTCCATTCCACGCGGTATGTAATGGATTATCTGTTGAATCGCTTGTATTTGTTATGAACATTTTCGATGGGCCCTGAAGCAGTTTTCCTACATATTTTGAAATATTTCATTATACCTGATAGCAATAGTATATTGCGCGTGTATCGATAATCAATAGCAGCTACCAAAACTATTCCTCAAATATTCAGACGTGTATCTACTTTAAAGGATGTTTGACACTTATTAGATAAAAACTAAACTGTCAACTATTCATAAACCACCACTGGAACTAAACTAAGCTGCCACTGAAGACATCATTGTACAATGTACAGTCACAATATTTAATTGTAAAGAGTAACAGCGACTACACAAAAAAAGAGTAACCGATCAAATAGTTATAATAATTTAGGAGGGGGAGAGTGCACGCTGCAATCCAACAGCCGCTGGGCGCGCTCGACTGGCCACGTTACGCCTCTCTCACAGAAAACTACCTTGAAATGTACTGCATTTCCCACTTTATCATATTTCCCTAATGTACGTACGTGTTTCGGTAGTATAGCCCATTCCTATCCTATTCCATTTTCCCAACCCTTTCTCCAAATCCATTCCTATATCTCCAAAGCCAGGCAACGCATCCGAGGTCGTGCCAACGTTTGTCATTTTGGACTGATGTTGGCATGTATCGCGGATGCCTATGGGCGACAGTATCCACTTACCATCAGGTGAACTGTATGCTCGTCTGCCGCCTTCGTCCATAAAAAAAAATGTAAAGCCTTATTCTTAATTTGGCAGAATTAAACAAACATCGATAACATGCGACAATAATTGTTTCTTACGACCATATGTATGTATGCAACCGACCGAAGAGTAAGTACCAACTTACCTACATATAATACATTACCATTTTCATTACTTGTTTCACTCACGTAACCTATTCATTCCACAACTTGCTTGACCAGCTTAGCATTATAAATTTTTCTCCAAAAGCTGAATGACATCTCAAGGTCCTGTCACACAAAGGTGCTCAAACCTTAGAATCCACTCAAAGGGCGAAGGGAGTAACAAAGCAATATTGGTCAATGGCGGTTGATTAATGATCTTTTTGAAGACCTTGAAACCCTTGTCCATTTGCGGTAGAAGTGAAATGTGTCAAGCAAAGCCTCTAGGCCACTAAATACATTTTTTTTTATTTATAATAAATCTAGTCTTCGTCCGCTGCTTTGTGCAGTTGGAACTCGATTTAGCCAAAAAATAGTAAATTTTAATTATATTAATATTTATTTATTATAATTATTAATTATTTGCCAGAATATGAATACAAATATAAGTGACAGTATTTTACACAGCGTCAAAACAGCGTGCAATTTATTTTATATTAACGCATGTCTTATAACTGTCTAATTTGAATAATAATACATACATCAAAAGGTATATAATTCGTAATAATATCAATGTGAATTATGTAAATGGTAAATTTTCATTTAAGAATTGTGTTTCTGAATAACAACATTTATCAGTTAACATATTGTATAATTTCTTCTTAAACAATGTCCGAACTGATTTTTATAAAAAATAACACATTTAATTAATTATAATTACACAGTATATTAAAAATTTAACAAAATAATAGGACAATTAGATCGCAAGATACTGCAAACGATGCGATAAATAGCCAGACTGTGTTCTAATAAAAATGGATAAAATATCATTAAATAAAAACTCATTCTCTATAATAGTAGTACATATATATATATATTAACTAGAATATTTCCTATCTCCTGTTCTGTTTTTTCTACTCAGTATAAACAAGATTGATTTCTAGTAGATACTCGTACAGGTTTTTGTATATTTACCGTATATGGAGCGTAAAATTCCCTATGGAAAACCAGATTATATATATTCCGTGACTCCTATGATATCATAAACACGCCTTTGGGGGGAAATTTTATATTAAATCAGTGGTCTCATTCGATTACTCTTCTATTATTTTAAATGTCAAGGGTGTTTCGACCACTCAATTTTAAAATATAAAGGCAAAGAAAGTACCTTCTATTTTCTTATTTCAATGATTCATCGAATAGTTTAATGGCGTCAAAAGAAACCTCTGTAGCCTACAAGTTTGACCTTTAACAATTATATTAATTTCCCAAGTCCGGTGACTTGAAAGGCCACTAGGGCCACAAGAATTTAATAAAACAAGTCTTAAATTAAGACACAAGTCTTAAATTTTATTACAAAACGTTTGCTTGTAGTCGTAGTATTTCTAGGGAGGTTCTTATGAAATTTTTACCGCCTCTTTATATAGAACGAAGGTGGCAGACCAGAAAGTACCACGTGGGGTGAACCGAACATTGGTACATTCCTCAGTACGTATTAGTTGGTACGTTGGTACATTGGAAGACTTAGAAGTACTTAATAAAGGCTATAACGAGGAGTTTTACGAGAAGTTTCAGTTTGTCGTCATTCCGTTACACTCTCATCCTTTTGCGGAGGAATGAGTTGAAAAGAATGAAAATTATACTCTTATGTTAAGATGGAATGGGAACTGACTACACATGTGCTTTGAAAAAATCATACTATGGGTTTAATTTTGACATTAAACTCACATTCAACGTCATGGAAATGTGAAGTAGATAATATGTACCCCCTGTAATGTTTTTGCAATGTCTTTAAGGTCTCGTGAAGAAAGTAACCATAATAAATTCCAATAATACTCACGAAACATACCCAGATTCCAATAATACTCACGAAACATACCCAGATTCCAATAATACTCACGAAACATACCCAGATTCCAATAATACTCACGAAACATACCCAGATTCCAATAATACTCACGAAACATACCCAGATTCGGGGCAAATATTTGTCTTTAAAGAAATATTATAGTGGAGCACAGGACTGTTGCGTTTTAAGAGATATCAAAAGAGCAGACGGGTCACATGATGCTAAAAGGCTACCGCCGCCCATGGATACCTGCAACACCAAGAGTCATGCAGGTGGGCTACAGACCTTGCAGAATTTTGTTCACGGCTTCCTCAAAGAGCCATATGTCTTAACATAGAATGACGTTACAGCCATAAAGAAAAAGATTTATACTATTAAAATAAACGAAGTATCTAAACGCACCGCGTCACTTCCGTTTCTTTGGCTCTAAATTAGTCTTATTTTCACAATCATGATTACTTTCCCATTCAATCCCAAGGGTATAATATCAATACACATTAACATCAACAATTAGCGTTCAGTCTTAAACGATTAAGCCATTTCAACTCCAGCTGCCTCTAATTTGTATTGAAAGGGCGCACCGTAACATCGTTAATATTTCATCAGCTCCCCTCTTATTGGCTATTCAATTATGACTACAATAACCGTTTGGAATAAATTAATTTTCTAAAACAATAAGCATTTTCGAGAGGTCTTCTTAAATGTTCCTGTAGCACCAGGGTTCCTATACCGATCTAAACTATCAGTGATGGTGATTGGTTCTTCTTGACTGATGTTGGCACCAGTGGCGTGTAACAGTAACAATAACCAGCTCTTTAAATATCTATGGATTTAATTAATATCTCTTAAAAATCTGCTGGATATGGGCCTCTTCATGTACATTGTATTGTGCATGAAGGATGTATTAAAATGCCACACTGCATTGGGTGGCATTTTAAATCCATTCGCATGACCAGCGCACTGGGCATGTGGGTTGGCGAGTCTACTCTTTTAGAGGTGATGACGTTCCTCGGCGCTTGTGGTATCATCTTTGTTTGTGGTGCTATTCTAAAACCAGCCGACTCTATACAATCAATATATACCAATGTATTGGTTTCAATACTTAATGAACGGTAGTTGCCGTATGCAGGTATTTATATAAAAATAAGTAAGATCCACTGCTGAATTTAAGTGTCCCATAAGACTCGAAATACATCTCATAATTAAATTACTTTCAAAACCTTACCTGTGGTGCAGCCAAAATATTCATGGTGTATTCAATCTCCTGCACCAAGTCAGCTGACTCTAGGAGACCCTTCAGCACCACGTGACCGATCAGGTCGTGTCGGCTGAAGCGGTCGAAGTCGTATACGGAGAACTGGAGGAAGCGTTGTCGAAGCTCTTCATAAGGGACGCTATGACAAACAATATTGAGATTAAATATTAAGGATGTAAATATTTATAATCTATAATTCGTAAAAATTTCACTCGTAAACAGGATAGGACACGTAAAGCTCTCTCTAAAAAAAAAATCTCTAGAACATATAAGCTGTACCCTTAAAAAAATAGCCTTATTATGCCACGCCGGCCAAACGGGTTGGCGAGTCCACTTTTTTAGTGTTGATATAGTTTCTCAGGGCTTATGATAGCTGCTTTTTTTATCAAATACTTCCCACGGGAAGATATGGGACGGTGCTATACGGTGCTATAAGTATGGTAAGAGAGAAATTTCCCTTCCTACTAGCGCAGACGTACTTACTAACATATGTGTGGTTAACTTTATAATTGATCTGCATAAAATGTACCCTAAATGTTAACCCGGCACATAAGTAACTATGTCAAGTTTAATTAAAATCCGCCCAGACAGATAGACGGACAAACAGACAAAAATTCCAAAAAAATTGTTTTGAGCTCTATATCACTCGTATTTTATATTGCAATCACTTTAAAAAAAAATTATGTACATACACGATTTTGTTACCATTTTATCACATACTAGCGACCCGCCCTCGCTTCGCTTCGGTTTATAAGTTTTTTTCCTACAATTTTTTTTTTCAAAATTTCAAAATAAGATATAGATTATATTAGACACGGATAATGTAGCTATCTATTTGTGATAGAATTTCTGAAATCGGTTCCGTAGTTCCAGAGATTACCCCCAACATACAAACAAACACACAATTTTACCTCATTATTATATTAGTATACAAGTATAGATATAGATAGTATAGACTAGCGACCCGCCCTCGCTTCGCTTCGGATTAAAGGTTTTTTTATTCAAAATTTCAAAATAAAATATAGCCTATATTAGACACGGATAATGTAGCTTCCTATTTGTGAAATAATTTTTGAAATCGGTTCAGTAGTTCCAGAGATTACCCCGAACTGCTTTTTGCGTTCACCGCCCCCAACATACCCACAAACAAACACACAAGTTTACCTCTTTATTATATTAGATAGATATGTATATGTAAATATAGAATATTTATAGATATAGAAGATATTTAGATAAACAATTGAATTTAAAATAATTTAAGATGACGTTATCAGATAGTCATTTGTAAATTGTAACTCAGTGTGAATAAACTTTCGCCTCACTATGACATACAATTAAATTATTTATACACGAAGCAAAGTTTCTCAAAGTTAGATAAATACATAAATCTTGCTTGGTAAGTCATTCCTTGAGTGCCTACTTAAGTTAATAACGGAGATTAAACGTTCTTTGATTAGCGTATTAATCTAATTTAACGTAATAAATGGTTGTGGTGTCGGGTTACGAGCCTTGTGAGAAGTATACTACTAGCAATGAAGACACACGGGCTGATAGTATGATATATATATATATAATGTAATATATATAGAAATAATAGTTGGCAGAGAGGTAGCCTGGTATCCGAAGGACATCAGATACTTTCTCTTCCCTTAAAATTAATTTAAGTTATTCAGGGTAATTACTTTTAAAATAAAAATCACGCAGACAAAGGCTAATATGCTAATAAGTTAAAATATTTAACCAATACGGCGACGTTAGGATTTATACATTCCGCAAACAATAGACAAATAATAAAGGTCGAAGGTCATTGCTGAATTTGTTAAACTTTTAAATTATATGTTAGAGTTGGCAAACTCTAAAGTGAACAAATCGTAGTTATAGAAATACATAAAATATCACTCAAAAGATCTTGAAATATCTTATTTAAAATAAGTATACATATTTTCAATAATAATGAATGAATTCATTTGATTTTTTTTTTATTTTTCAACTTCAAAGTTGATTACAGAGACGAATTATTCATTCTCTTTAAAAACACATACTCGTTTTAAACTGGAATTCTAAGTTCTAATTTTTAAATAATGGAGAGAATGTTAATTGATTTCGAGAAACTGTAAAAGTAATTTTAATTTTAAATGTGATAATTCACGAGTGAAGTTTACTGCGGTTTTCCATGTTGCCATTTATTTTCTTGTAAATGACAAACAAGTTTTAGTACCCAATAAACGAGATTCTCGTCAAATTTCTCGTCAACAATGTCACAAACAATGAACCTTGTACAATTTTTCACTATATTAATTGTCATTTCTTCTAAATCCCGACTGTTTCTTTTGCATTGTACATTAATCAAACGATTCAACAGGCCTGAAACTTATGAAAATAAATGAACATTGAAATTGAGGGGAAACACGGTTGTTTCCACTTTTATAACAAAAAATACTATCCACAATAATAGGAATCTGATCCTTTTTATAATGTCCCGCTGCAGGGCACAGACTTTCCTCAGAAAATTACTGAGGATTTTCGACCATAATCCACCACGCAGGCCCAGTGCAAGGTACACATGCTAAAGATTTTTTTTTTTATCTCTGGAACACACGGGTTTTGTCACAAACTTTTCCATCGTCGCCGAAATAGTGATAATTTTCAAAATCTCAACTTAAATTGAAACCCAGTGGTACAGGCCAAGGATTTGAACTCGCGAGCGAAAATGTGCGTTGAGATTAGATATTTCTGGACTATAATAGAAGTAATCAAAGTTTATAGAAAAAGAAAATTTCATTTCTAGTCACTACATTTTCGAAAAACATTTTTTTGGCAAAATATGTAGAGCCTGATGAGCCCTATTCAGAAATATTAACTATATATATTAGCTATAGAAAAATTATATGATATTATTGTGAAGTAATAATTCGCAACTATTTACTCAATAGATTTTGCGAATTTTCAACTTAACTGACAAAATATGTTTGTACCAAATTTTACTTTGATAACATAACAAACTTGTAAACTGACGGTTATTTTGGCAGACTTGAATTCAAACGAGCAATAAAAAATATTAAATAACCAGAAAATATTTATCAACAAAACAACTTATTTTTACTAACTGAAGTAAATAATTTTAAATTACCTACCGCGCCATCTCTGTGTGGCCCAAAGGTTGCCTGGGAGATAATGCTTCTAAGCATTAAGTCCGTCTTTTGTCACGTTGTACATAAAAAGTACATAAATAAATTACTACGAATGACATCACAAAGTCGACAGAACTACTATTCCTTTATTGTCACAAGAGAACCTAAACCTAACGCAACTTTTAAATTTGCTGCCATCGATTTGCTGTCAACTCAGTATTATTCTCTGTCAATTCAGTATTATTTGCTGTCAATTCAGTATTATTTACTGTCAATTCAGTATTATTTGCTGACAATTCAGTATTGGGTGCTGTCAATTTAGTATTATTTGCTGCCAATTCAGTATTGTTTGCTGTCAATTCAGTATTATTTGCTGTCAATTCAGTATTGTTTGCTGCTTCATTAATTATTTCTCTTATCTTTGTATACGACAACGAGTATGTATGCTCGCAGTCTCATTACTAAACAAAATCCGAAACTAAGAGATACAACTGAAAACTTTAAAAAAATGAAAATATATATTACATTTATTACATTTACAAAATTACACTTGTCATCTTTAAACAAATTACTAGTTGGACCTCTGACCCTCAAACTAGGTATAAACCTGTATCTTGAGGGTCAGCGTTCTCCTTAGATTATGTTACGCAAGTGACACGTTTTTTTGTCTTGCATTTATTCTAGTACGTGCCTGTGTGTAGTATACGCATATACATCATTCCTGCATTCCTGTACGTCTGTGTGACTAGGAACAAAGTTGCCGACATAGGTCAAAAAATCAACAAACTGAAGTGGCTGTGGGCAGGCCATATATGCCGATAATTCACAGATGGGGAGACAAGTTCTTTGGCGCCCAATAATTCAATCTTAATAATTCCCCTTATTCCGAAAAGGAAATATAATACAGTAGGAAATTTACTAGCAACTGGACTCTAACTACCCAAAATAGGAATAACAGAAGGAAGTTGAAGAAGGCTTCCTAAACCAGGCAACTAGTCGAAGTAGGCTTAAAAAGAAGAAGGGGGTTGTATATAGATATTTGAAAATACAAATGACGATATACAGTAAATTATCTGTAAGTACCTACAATAAGTCTGTATTGACTAATAGTAGTCAATGAGGGAGAGTGCAGGGGAGGGGGATTTTGTAGGGGGAGAGTGCACGGTGCATTCCCACGGCCACTGGGCGCGCTCCACTGGCCTCATTACCCCTCACTTACCTTGAAGTGTACTGGATTTCCCACTTTATCATATTTCCCCAATGTATGTACGTGTTTCGGTAGTGAGTGAGATGCGCTAGAGCTTGTTCCCATCCCACCCTATCCTATGCCTCCACAATTTCCCTAACCTTTTCTCCCAATCCATTCCTTAATCTGCAAAGGTATGCAGCGCATCCGGGGGCGTGCCAACGTTTCTCATTCTGGACTGATGTTGGCATGTATCGCGGATGTCTATGGACGACAGTATCCAGTTATAATCAGGTGGACTGTATGCTCGTCGGCCGTCTTTTTACTATAAAAAATGACGTCACAAATATTGAAAGCAAATTATGAAATTGAGACACCATTTAATTCCGAACTGAATTCCTTCAAAGTATTCTTGACACTCGTTTGAACTTTCAAGAAGCCCTTTGTAACTAGATAACTGTTTGAAGGAGCCTCTCCCAGATCGAAAACATTTTGAAGTTCGTTGAGTAACGAAGTAACATTTAAATTGGAGTTGTTTTCTGTTAGAATTAAGCGTTAGCTTTAAAAATTGGAAACCGAGATACAATGTAAAAAATCGTTTTTTTTAACACATAAAAAATTCAGTAGGGTTTGCCAGAAATATAAAACTACTAATATTTTATATTTTACTCCAGTAATAATAGAATACATTGACCTATACATACATACATTGACATATATTATAATATTACCTATACATTGACGTACAGTGTGATTTTATTTTATTTTTTATTTGACTTTGACGTAATAATGCCAACATCATTCCAGAATGAGAAACGTTAGCACGCCCTCGGATGCGCTCGTCGCCTGTCTTTGATTTTAAGATTTTATGAAAGGGTTGGGAAAATGGGGAGAGATAGGATATAGGATGGGATGGGAATGGGCTCTCACCTCCCCCCCCCCCTTCCCCTACTTAATTACTTATTAGTCGAAGAGTTAAATATAACATAGCATGTCCGTTTTCCACAGCCCTAGGAGTAGGTAATCAGTTTTTTGGGTGATCTGTCATGTCATGTCAGTCTGTCAATACAATTTCATTATATTTAATTTTCCACTTATCATCTTTTACTTGTGTTATAAATGTTCGCTTCCAATTTCCTTGATTCGATCGTACCTAATCTCTTTTTGTTCCTCAGCAAAATTTCATTAATATCGCAAGGCGACAAAACAACTTATCGATATTATGTCAAACTTTCGTAACGAAGTCTAATGAATGCCGCTGCTGCCATGACATTATATTATTGGAACTCAAAATTTATTTAATTATCGAAACTTGGGGAATTTACGAAATTATGTTATTTCCTTTCAACATTACCAATGAAGCTAATTATTACTTTGCCTTTGGAGTTATTTTTAAAAACGCATTTAGCGTTAATAGTTATCGAAGGCCTTAATTATTTGTAATTTCGTTTAAATTGTCATTTTTTCAAAACTGATCAAATTACAAATTCAATAAAAGGCGAGCTTTTATTACTGCAATAGTATGAATAAAGACCAAAAGAAATATAGTACTTATTCAATGACGCATTTATTTTTTACTTTATAAATTTAAATAAGAAAAGAAATAGGGAAACAGTTCTGAGATATTCCTCAATATATAAAGCTTAATATATGACGGAGATGGCATTGATATTTGTTTTATTAGTACATAATACACGCGAGTACATTAAAAAAAACTATCTTAACTAAATGCACAACATAATATGTGGACTTCGCATACATTGAAGGAGTACGTGTAATTTACTATAACAACAATTTTAAAGTTTTAAGACAATTTTTAAGAACTTATTAGTGCCCAATCAGTTTAAGCATAAACCAGTTAGCTCCCTCTACAACAAAACACGTATATATCTTGTTTTCTTAAATGTGGCCAAAGAGTCCCCAAAAATGTCTACAGATTCGTTGTACATATTATTTAATTTCGATATTAACGAATGATTTAACATTTATTTAACATTCCATAGATTCTAATTTCCATAATCTATAATAGTGATTAGGTGTAAAGACACAAGTTGATTTTATATTATTATCCTGGTTGCAGTTTATAATTTCGGAAAGAAGGGAAGTACATAATAATAGAAGTACAAGAAACAGAATACAAACCTGAACAAAAAGGTCTCGTTGAACACCGGGTTCAAGTTCTTGCGGTGAACTTTAGTTTGAAACTTCTTCTTGCGGTCAGGCAACAGGAACACCTTGATGTAGGGGTCGCTGCTGCCGGAGACGTCCTTGATGGGCAAGTCGCGGGCTTCAAAGATCTAAATAAATACGAAATATATGTAAAGTATAAAATATAGAAGGTGTGATATTTCACAATATAATAATTGGTAATACGTTGTGCGGTGTCGGCCTACCATTACCCCATCTCCTCCCGTGGGTGTCGTAAAAGTCAACTAACAAAGGGATAACAAAGCGGCTACAACAAGCCGTGAGGAACTACATGGCCTCTAAAACAGTGGACTCGACTAGCCGCTTTGATTCGGGAACATCCTCGCGCTTTCCCTTACGTGGGCGCCAACCGCCTGATCCCACATCAACCGTAGGCGCGACGCATTCTCGTGGCATGGCGGCCTGGATAGCGTGGAGTTTTAAGACCATAAAACAAGCACAAGACAATATGCATGTGGAGACCCATGTCCTGCAGTGGTAAAAAGGCTTGTTATGATGATAATGATATATGAGATGAATTAGTAATATTGGTTTTGGACTCGGCTGAAAGCAAGGACCTAAGCCGCGACATCGGCTGATTAAATAAGCCGGTTTCCACAACGCTCAAATTTGGTACAGACAATTTTAACAACTATTTATCGGGCGTTCGCGCCACTCAACACAGCGCATAGCAAATGAAAAAGAAACAAAATTGGAAACCTCGCCGCCAGTGCTACAACGTTTCTTTACGAATAGGCCAAACCTTGAATTGCTGGAAGTACGATTAATTTGAAAAGTGAAGAAGGATTTGTGAAAGATTTCTAAAAGTAGAGGTAATAAAGAACTAAAAAGACTTTAATTCAAATTATTAATCGTCCAAAATGAAAATATTATAAAATTGTAAACCTAGAAGTATTCGTTTTTTATTATACAAAAACTTGTACTCTTAAAAGTTTAACCCAATTATATAAAATCGGTCACAATTTTGAAATTTAATTTAATTAATGTGTTTCAAATTCGTTTCCAATAAAAACTTTTCGTTCTATATTAACTTAGTAAACTTGAATAATATGTAAATATTAAGGTGTTGGACACATGGGATCGCTGATAGCGACGCGACGCGGCTGATCGCAACGACTAGTACAGGCAATGATTGCGCTGCTGTTCGCTGAACTATTTGTGCATTTGTAAACGATTGATCACGGTGATATATGAAGTTCATTTTCGTTGCCCTAACTGAATTAATAGCTTCTACAACACTATATTTGCGGTTAACTCTACCTAACTGCTTATTAAAATAAGTTGATAATGAGCCGCAAAAGAGTTTGTATTTGTGCGAACACTCGATACATTATATTGATCGACAATACTATAGACAGCCCTACTGTATAAAAATATATACTGTAATTGTAAACAGCATTTTTTTTCATCCACCACCTCACACGGACCTCCGCATGCATAAGCCTCAGTCAAACTGTGTGAGATCCTCCGCGAGCACAGCTTTCACACAGCCAAATGTTTGTGTAAGATTGATTGTATCTGACTCATGCCTATGCATAAGGATGCCCGAATCTCGTGGTAGGTCACATGCCTGTCTATTTGAGTCATACGGTACACAGCATCGATGTTTTTGTTGTTGATAGCGGTGGACGGGCGACCTTCACGAAATTCGTCACTGATATTGACACGACCGCGCTTGAATTCTGCAAAACAGTTTGAAGCTGAGCAAGGCTCTGCTGAGCTGTCAAATTACACTTAAAATCGTAGAAAATCATACAGCGAAAATTTTCACGAGTTAAATCCATAGTAATGCAGACACGCAATTTTTAAAGTGACGCCATAATGACAATACGAATGACTGTTACGTGAAAAAAAAAATTCTACAGCCAAAGAATTCCGTTTTCAAATATTGTAATTACTTTTTAAACATTGTTTATGTAAGTGGACAGTTCCGGAAATTTTCAGTGTGACCTATATAAAGCCGGCCGAACCGCCGTTATCACACGGGTAGAAGACATACGTCAACATTTCAATAAAGTCGCGATCGGTTGCGACTTGGGGCAGCTCATCGGCCGTTCGCACAATCGACGATTCTGTGTGCCCGAAGCCTAAAGACGAATTATTTTAATAATTCAACATAACCGTTAACTTTACAATATTCATGATGGACATTAAGAATCATTTAAGATGTCGAGAACTCTACTCAAGAGTTTAAAATAACTTCCACATAATTTTAATTACATTTTCACATTAATAACAGTTACGAACTCTTGAGATGGTAGAACAAATTGATAGATTAGACGTTTGTCTGTTTAGAATAATGTTAAAATGTAGTAAAACGATTTTTATGAATCTTTATCAATATGTCTCATACATAGATTATTTCCTAATGTTTAGACTAAACGACACAATGAGCACGGGCCAACCCGCCGGCGAGACATAGTGAAAAGATAAGAGATTATTCCGATATCATTTCCATTCAAAGACAGCCAATTAAAAGTCGGGAATGAAATGACAAACGTCGTACTAAATGCTACGACTATTGGTTCATTTCTAAGTAGGAAATCTTTTAGATCCAATCCAATATTCCCTCTCCATTTTTCCAACCCTTCCTCTAAATCCATTCCTACATTTTCAAAGGCAGACAGCGGATCCTGGGACGTGCCAACATTCGTCATTGTAGACTGAAGTTGCCATGTACCGTGAACCATACTGTCGTATTCACTTAACACTAGGTGGACTATATGCACGTCTGCCGATTTCTTCGTATAAAAAAAATGTTGATTGATGTTGGAATATACCGCAGATGACCATGAACGACAGTATCTGCGTACAGTTTGTTCGCAAAGTGTACGTACATCAGGCGGACTGCATTCGCAGGCCTCTAGGACCGTGAATCAAACTATAACAGGCCAATTATCAAGTCTTAAAAATACCTACACGATTGTTGAATTATAAAATTAATACAATTTCTTGTCCTTTTTCAGCAATCAAAATTTCAAAGTAGTTGGAAAATTATAAATAATTTAATTTATTCATGTAGCTTAAATTTAATGAACGTATAGAATAAAGAGGAATATAATTAATAATACTATGGAATGAAATTAACATAATACCATAGCAATCAGAATTTCAAAGTGATTAGACAAAAAACCTTTGTTAATAATAAAGGGCGTTTTAGAATAAAACAGGGAATATGTAACCACAAATTTCTTAACCTTTCAGACAATTGACCTTCGACCTTTTATAGTTTCCTTCTGTTTAAAGTTACACCGGTGGCTAACAAACGATGGATGGAGTAAAAAATACCATTACGGTTATCCCAAAAAAACACTTGAAAAAATAATCACAAGTTCCAAAGCAATTTCAACGGTAATTTCTAACAAAAGGTTTCGTTTAGTCCTAACGTAGTTCCTTCGGCTACCGACAGGACGGGAAATTGGGGCGGGCCCGAAACCATATCGAGGACATTGAACTTGCAGGCGTCCTTATTTCAATGTATTAAATTCACGTACGCAAGAAAGTGAAGCGGATTCGGAGACAACAATTCTACTACGAGTTTCTACAGAACAAAAGCTTAGAACTGGTTTATAAAATACAGAAATATCATGGTTAAAATTAGAGAAGTTTATGAAGCTAGTGAAAGTTAATGTATTTACTGAATTTGATGAAATTACTAAAATTTAATAATTATGTTTAGCTCGAACCGTTTTATGAACATTTTGAAAATCTCATGCCGCCGCTTCTCATGGCGGCATGAAGGCGTTACTGAATACAACATGTAACTGCATGTAAAATGGATCAATTTTATTACGGCAACTAGAACAAACTCGTACAATTGTGCGTTTGAAAACAAACGCACATTTTCTAAAATCGTACAAAAATACGCTAATATTTGAGATGTGATCAATGATCATGGTTGGAAGCGTCAAATGGCATGTCTTAAGAATGAAGTCATTGTCTATATTGCGGTGTTTTTCTTAACTTTTGACTTAATGGGTCTTTCAAAGGGGACGCTCGATTTTTAAAATTTTTAAAATCGGCGACATCAACTGGCCCCCGATATGGTGTGATCTAACGCCCTTAGACTTTTTGTTGTAGGGTTTCGTTAAATCCCAGGTGTATGCAAATCAACAGTAAATAATTGATGCCTTCAAGGCCAACATCACCCGCGTCATTAATGAAATCGAGCCCAATTTTGTGTCATTAATGAATGCGCGCCACTCGACGTAGCAGCGGCGGTCACTTGCCTGATATCATATTCCATAATTAATGCTATCGATTGACCTTCCAAATAAAAAATAAAAAACAACTTATTTTATTTATATTTAAAACTGGAGCGCACTTATTGAAAGACCCTTTATAAGCAAAAGTTATTTTTCAAGATATTTCACTTATGATTTCATGAAATAGTTCCTAATATAAATAATAAACCATTTTATTAAATTATTTCCTATCAAATACACAATTCTAGACGCAAGTTACACGGGGTTTTAATAAAATACAAAAAGTTTAAAATCAACTTCAGAATAGTCCAATTCAATTCACAATCTTTCGTAAGTTGTAGTTTGTTAGTCACAAGACGCATTGTTTCCTAGATATAAAGATTATACATACACCTCTGAATAGTTTAAGACTTGCATTTAAATTACTTAAATTTTGCATGATACAATTTTGGCTACATTCATAGACACTTAAACAGGAACTAACACTTACGTGCGCCTATCCAGCACTTAATCCAAGCTAAACCCACAGCAAAATTAATTATCAGACACTTCTGATCTTATCTTAATCAAGATTTCTATTAAAATTCTATCTAAACGATCGTTAACGTGGAGGAAGCTTAGGGGAGTATTTTTTTAAACTGTCCTCAGTAAAAGAAGCTGTTTAAAATTCAACTTGTTTCCTCGCCGATACAAAGTAAATCGATATTCGGAATACCGACACGGGACGATGCTTTTACGACTTGGGTTACGCATCCACCTGTGACGGCTTAGTTGAAACTCGTCGTTTGGCATCACAGTCTGACAAAATTACTCTTGCGTGAGGGCACCAAGCTGATACTTTTTTTTTATGTACGAAGGCGGCAGACGAGCATACAGTCCACCTGATGATAAGTGGATACAGTCGCCCATAGATATCCGCGATACATGCCAACATTAGTCCAAAATGACAAACGTTGGCACGCTCCCGGATGCGCTGCCTGCTCCCGGATGAGTAAGAAACTTTAGTGATATTTTGCATGACGTGACACATTCTGTAAAAATGAGATTATCATTTGCAGACGCATTGAGGGGGAGAGTGCACGCTGCAATCCAACAGCCGCTGGGCGCGCTCGAATGGCCACGATACCCCTCTCTCACAGAAGACTACCTTGAAATGTACTGCATTTCCCACTTTATCGTATTTCCCCAATGTACGTACGTGTATAGATACAGGAATGAATTTGGAGAAAGGGTTAGGAAAATGGGGAGGGATAGGATGGGATAGGATGGATGGGCTCTGGCACATCTCACTCACTACCGAAACACGTACGTACATTGGGGAAATACGATAAAGTGGGAAATGCAGTACATTTCAAGGTAGTCTTCTGTGAGAGAGGGGTAACGTGGCCAGTCGAGCGCGCCCAGCGGCACTGTCCCCCTCTAAGCAACACTTGGTAAAGCACTAAATGAATACTTACTATGGGCGTTTTACTCTTTGTGTTTTTATTCAGAATACACTTTGTATTCAGCTCAAACATTTTTGTTGTACTTTTATATTAAAAGGATAGCTATATCTTTTTTTTCATATATTTTAAAGTTTCTCCACCTCAATGTCTTAGTTAAGTACTCTAGCTCAGTTTAATACATTTTGCTCGTTGAGTAAGGCAAATGGCAGTTAGTTGTCTTTGATGTTTTCTCGTTTGTTATTTTAATGCGTCATAATGTCTACTAATTACCGGGATTAAGAAACGAGAATCGGAAATATAAGAAGAAACTCGTGCTAGTCAACTAAACAGTGAGAATAGCATATACTCACTATGAGCACCTTAGTGCACCACAAGTATACAGAAATGGACTGGAATGGAATGGTTTTGGGTAAATGGACGTGTTACCGATTGTACGCCAAAAAAACTGAACAGATTTTACTGATAAAGTGATACGCCAACGAGTGCTAACGGAGTGCGTTCAGCGCACCCTAAACTACGATAGGTCAAACTAAAAGTTCTTAGAACTGGCTATTGTGCTCGTACAATACAATAGAAAAAAAACAAATTCGAATTGTTAAAACGGAACTCTTTGCTTGTCAAACGCCATTAAATTTTCAAGGCTGTCATTTGTTTTTTTTATTTTTGACGGCTATTTGAAAATTATGTGTCTGTGAAAAAATTAATTAAACAAGAGAGCATTTAACTGAACGAACGCAATTTAGAAATACATTCGACAAATACTATTTCCCGTACAAGTATCTAAAAAATTGTAAGAGCTCATGATGACAGCTTGAATTTATCAGAAACTCAAAAACTTATTGATAAATAGACCCAAAAAAAATATTGTTGAATCTGAACGATTTAGACTATTCTGTTGTAAGGAGAATGGTGCATTTGAGATTTAAGCATGTGCCGACACTCAAGTCTATAAAACCGAAACTAATAGAAGCCATTGATTTTAAAGAATGCGAGAATACATTACGAAAAATTATTCGTCGGTTAAGTTTTCGTTTCACTAAAACTAACAACAACAGGAAAGTTTTGATGATAAAATTCTTAGATTTGATTAAAGGATTTCGACCTGAATACATATATGGATGAAACTTATGTATATACGTCATATATCACGGGTAAAATTTGGATTGGTTCTACGGGAAAAGGTATAAAACAAGCCAAATGGTATAATCGTACAATGGTATGGTATAAAACAAGCCACAGAACAAATTATTACATTTATTCCCGGGAATACTTCTAACGTAGTTCAATTAGGAACACCTAAGTCCGTCCGTCACCATTACCAGCCCTATTATCGTCCGCTGCTGGATATGGGCCTCCTCACGCACACCGTCCTATGCATGAGGTATGTATGGTCTCAAAACACTACGCTAGCCCCAAGCGGTCCGTTCAATCTTGGCGAGATGTGGTGGCGGCTTTGGTAACCCTTAGTGGCCTTACGATACCCACAGGAAGAGATGTAGTGGTGCTATCCTAAAGCCGGCTGACACCACAAGGCCCAGCACAACACTTAAGTACACTTACAGAAAATATCACGACACTGACCTTTACAATAAGGCCTTCGACCTCCTGGTCGTATCTCAGAGAGAAATGTAGTTTCCCGCAGAACTCCAGCTCGGCGCTGTCAGTGGAAGACTGGCGCACTAGCTCGTTTTTGTATAGCTCCGGCTGGAAGAAAAACTTTTATTAGCATTGTGATTGAATATAAATTAAACTAAAATTAATATACTGACGAGTCTACCTTGACTCGACAGTCTATTAATTTTGTTTGAAGACAGGTAAATTGATAGGTATTCAAAACTCATTAAAACTAAGTACCTATCTACTAGCGGCAACAATTTCACCTCATTACGAAATTCCAGAAAGGAAACCCTATCAAACAAAATATTTGGAAAACAATATTAGCTAACAATCCACTCAAATAAATAGGTTCACAATCTAATAAACAATTCCAGCTAATTTAATAAATACACGGAGAGAGTTCTGCGGGGTGTCCGGATATTGAAGCAGATGGGTCCATTCGAAGTCACATCTGTTTATATTACGAGTTCTGATAAAAGTATATTTTTATTATGTATTGAAACAATTATTATATTAATTTTTAACTATTTTGTTACTGTAATTATTTATCTTATATTGTACTAGCAAAACCCGGCAGAACTTATATTGAATACTTATACTTATATTGAACGTTATAGAAGTTGATGTGCTGCAGTGAATCTATTGGTGAGTTACAACAAAGTGGATAGCATAAAAACCTTTTCCATGAAAAAATACATATATGTGCCAACTTTCATGGTAATTGGTCGAACAGTATCGAAGTCTATTAATCTCAGACAGATATACCAACATCCATTTATATATATATATATAGATTGTACTCCCTCGCAACGCCACCATCATCGATCGCGATCAGATATAATGTAAAGTAATGTACATTAAACGTACACAATGTACATTAGACGGAATTAACTGTACGTGCACCATGAGAAAATGTATAATAGTTTGATGGTGGCACTGCGAGGGAACATATACTCCCTCGTAGCTCGTATAGTGTAGCACATACACTTAGTACGTATATTTGCCAACGACATTTGCTACAATTTTCTTGTGTAAATCAATGTACGAACGCTGTTCATAATGTGCATACGTGTTGAAAAAACAATGATAACCCAAAGAAGTTTAGTTTATTCTAATCAACTTTACGTTGGAATCGCCCGAAAATTTTAAGTTTTGATTTTGCGATTTCAAACATTTTAATTTTTCTCATCAGTAAGGTGACACGACTCGATTACAAAACCGCATCGCGTGAAGTACCCCTTAATTGCCCAAAGGGATAATGATCGGGTGAACCGCAGGAAACACCGCGAACGCCACAACTGTGCGGTTATGTGAGACCTCTCTTCTCACTGTGTTACCATACATATTATGTAAGTATACTACTTAGAAGTCATTAAAACATCAAAAAAAAGCATTTGTAGAGAAACTAGGTTTTCCCGCCAAAGGCGAAGAAGTATACGTCTTACTGAAATCAGTTGCGAGCATCAGCAACTTTTGTAAGATACCCGACAGGGCTGTGCATGTATGCGTGATTATAATTACTAAATTAATCTTATTAGTTAGTTATTATTACTTTTACTAACATTAGTTTTAAGTTTTACATGATTTACAACAATACTATGGATACCTGATATCTGAAATAACCAGTTATTTTTATTAGTTTGATATTTGATATAGGAGATTTAGAAGATATTTCTGAAAGTAGTGACGAGGGGGAACAACATTTGACATAATATACCACCCCACGAGGCTATGAATTAGAGAGAAAACAGAAGATAATGTCGAGGTTGACAGCGAGGGCATCCGTAAGATCCATCACATATAAGGTACCTTTAAAGATTTTACAGGTGCTTAGTTTACGCAAGGGAATCCGCGGGTAGAAGCTAGTAGTAATGCATATGTATATAACGATTCATATGAGTAAGGGTCATTCATATATATTTTATAAAATGCCGCTGTCTAAACATAGGTCCCCTTTGCGGAGATTTCGGACATACAGCTTTACGGTCCCAATGAGGATATTTAGATAAGTGGATGTGTAGCAGAAATTTTTAATTACGGGGTGAAATATAGGCATGTTTAGTAAAAAAGGGTCATCAAATGCCCGTCTCGTATAAAATACAATGTCTGTATTGTTTTACTTTAAAGGCCATTTATTTTAGTACCCCCTAAACCCTTATTAATGCAGGTCCACGACCCCAATGCTTTTACAAGTGTCCGAGCGTCTGACGGTGTCACTTTTCTTTCTCGATGCGTTCGAATTGCTATCGAATCTAAATAATACGAAAATGACTAAATCATTTCTTTTCATATTTTTATGAAGTACAAGTAGGTAACAGTATGTTATTATGTTATCGCAGCTCTCTCGAGGTACTATACTTGTATACAGTATTTTTAACATCCACTCCTGGAGGCGGGCTTCCTCATGAACATTGTCTCGTGTTAAAACGTCACGCTGGCCAAATTAGTTGATGACTCCACTCTTTTATTGGTGGTTTAAGCCCTCGGGGCTTGTGGTAGCGGGTTTGTAATCACTTAGTAGCCATTTACGACACCCACGGGATGAGATAGGGTAGTGCTACTCTAAATCCTACCGACACTAAACGGTTGTGGTCGCCGTAAACAAAGCAAAAGCATCCTGGTTCAGAAATCTTAGGAAACGGGTTGGGATAAGCACGAAGTCTTTATTTCTTTATTTTAACCTTCGTCAGAAGACGGCATCAAAAAACGAGGAATCTAACCTATGTGATACATGTAATTTCAAATTTTTTAAGTGCTGATCATCTGAAAATACTTTCCATTTCTACTCGAAATTCATTTAAATGCGACTCAAATACATCACAAGTAACCCTGCAGGGTTCGATGACATAGCATGTCGGCTATTCTTTGGGTATTTTATTGTTTGGACATGTCCTTTGCACATCAAACATATGTAAGGGCCATTTATTCAGAGTATTTTATTATTTCTTGAGTACCTTTTGAGAACCAATAAGCATAATGCAAGAATACTATTGTACATAAATGTCAATATTCTAATAGACACGACACGTATGTCGTATGTATTTATGTAAACGGCATAATGTTCTGCCAGACAACGATGGCATATGTCGAAGTGTATATAAATATATATATACCTGCTATAGAGACCATTGAGAATGAGAAAAGTGACGACATGATCCCTCACCACAAAAAAGTGGCAAGAGACCGTAGTAGAGCGAAAGGCTTGGTATACAATGTACATCTATGAGACCTCTACCACACTGCTTGTTACCCTTACTCCTCCTTCCTTCGCCCTTCCTAACCCTCATACTCCACATCGTTTCTACCAAGTGATGTATCCAAAGTCACGCAACGCCATCCACAGATATATACCTAAGTAGTGAGTGACCATATCGCGCAGATGGATGGATAGACAGCAATAGCTAAATGATCCATCTGTTCGTCCAACACCCTGATTATAATCATTTTAGCCTTTTCAGAAAAAAATAATAACAAATAACAACATAAACCCACCCTTAATGCATATCTCTATTTGGACGTGGGTAAAATTACTGTCTACGAACAACATAAGCTACACTGGGGAAAACCCAGTAAAATCTAGTGATGTTTTACCTTACCTTCTTTATATTTACCTTCACCTTGTAAGGCAGTAGGTAACATCGTATGATACAATCAAGATCCACCCACGCTGGCTCAATAGTGTTGCTACATCGAGTCTATTTATTTATATTTACTATCCATTTTGCGCCTTCTCTAGTTCATTATGGCGAATTAGAATGATAATAATTAGAATGATAATAATTAGAAGGATAATAATTAGAATGATAATAATTAGAATGATAATAATTAGAATGATAATAATTAAAATGCTAATAATTAGAATAATAATAATTAGAATGATTAAGTACTCGAAAATTCTCGGACTTTATCGTCTTACCACAAAAGAAAAATATTCCTTAAGCAGTGTTCAACTCCAGCCGAACAAGTTCTCAACCAATCAAATTCATTAGACGCTTCATAAATAGTTTTAAAACTAAACTGGTTTTTGTGGTAAAAATATTGATATTCCTTTTAAAAGTTAGAATCAATTAAACATTTATATACAAATTACTTTTAAAATGGGTTGAGTAAGGCTGTCTAGATAGCATTCTTAAAACAAAGTTATGTCTCTTGGCAAGAAATTCCGATTATTTTTTATGCTTATATTTATACAGAATAATTATGTATGTGTACCTACATATCCACAGTACAGGTACAGACCTTACAGTATAGGTCTACAGTAACTAGTGTAGACTACTCGTGTATTGTGTAGACGACTACTTGGATGTTTACACAATGGCAGCTACTGACTCGACTAATGCGTAGAGAATGGAAAAACAATAAAAAAAATGTGGTAGGCCGATTTTACATATGTTTTCTCGTGTGCGACAGCACCTTTCGTGTAAACGGCATGTAAGCTAGGCATTATTTCTAATGGTAGAAACGGTTTTCTGTGAAAATCTATCTGAATGTTTTAAAGAACATCTACAAAAGGCTTAGAAAAATGTTGCAATGGGGATCTGAATGGTAGAGATAAATTCCCTGACACGTGATGGTAATGATTTATGATGTTACATCTATGACGACGGTACAATATTTATTATAGATACTTCTAACAGTTCGCCCAGTGTCTCTCAATGTGAGAGATATCGCCCCCCGAGGGGGCATTGAAACAATTGAAGGGGGTGATAGAAAATATGGAACTTCACCTACATATTTGTAACAATACATCTTCCTTTATTCGCCTGAACAGACTTATCTGGCCTATGCGAATCATCAGGTAAGTGACGACTTTTATTAAATGAGGGTTCTTCAATATTTCTATTCAGAATGAACCAGCTCAACAAAAACTCCAAATCAGCCACTCATTAATTTGCCGAGATTTCTGACATATGTTACATAATGAAATTATACGAAATTTGTATCTTGTATGTTGTGTTGCCATGTGGCCATGTACCAAGTGTCATGTATTTGCCATTTGGAGTTGGCCGACTTGAGAATAGCATCACTCCAATTCTGCCCGTGGGAGTCATAAACGGCAACTAAGGGATAACAAAGCGACCACCACAAGCCCTGAGAAACTATACCATCTCTGAAAGTGAAGTCGCTAACCTACATGCCGTTTTAGGGCCACATACTTCCCTCGTGCATGAGGCCCACGTCCAGCAATGGATACTGGAAGGGATGGTCTCGATCACAGTATATTGTATGATACTTACAGGATGCCTACTAAAAATACATGAAACCAGTTTTACAATCCACACATATTCTCCAGATTTCTTTAATTCTCGGACACGTGGGTTTCCTCGCGATGTATTCCTTCACCGCCGAGTTAGTGATAATTGAAAATTAATTACGTAAATAGATATTCAGTTGTACGGCCGGGGGTGCGGTAATGAGACTCATCACTAATGGGAGGGAGAGGGTACACGGTGCAATCAAGTAAACGCTGCGCGCGTGTGCGTCTGGCTTGAGGAGCTATTTCTGATTTAAAAAAATGACCTTTACACTTATTTAGCTGTAAATTTACTGGCTGACAGTCTATGCACTCGATTGGCCTCGTTACCCCTCACAGAAGACTACGATACAATGTACTTTTTCCTATTCCCCCAACGTACGTACGTGTTTGAGTGATTGAGATATGACAGAGTCTATTTCCTCCCTATTTTGTCACTACATTCCCACTAGTTCAATTGAATCATTTAACTGGTGGGAATATTTTTACCCAGTAGTTCAATTGAAGCTGTTTTATTTCCAAGCCTTTCTCCCCACAATTCCCCTGCAGCCACAACATTCCCCTGCAGCTTATTATAAATTTGCGGTTCCATACCAAACACATTTTTTTTTAGAAAATCTGTCCATAATTATTGTACGAGACATTGCACATAATTTATTGTAAAACATGTTATATTTACTTGTATAACATTTGTATACAAAATGTGTAACATTTGAGATTTTCGCGTTTTACACACATATTTATTTATCTATTTAAACGGATCTCAGCGAGGACGTTTACGTTATTTGTTATAATAAAAAATATGTGTGTCGTTAGGAATACCTAGGCTATTACAACTCTGAGAATATTAGATACTTTTCTGTAATCTAACCACGAATAAACTTTGGTCTATGCCTACTTAGTAACAGCTCAGAATTGAACTCAACCGTAGTAACAACCATTATCTGAACACGTGTTTGATACTGACGTCAATAAAATAAAACAAACTTCGTCTCTATCGTTACAAGCAGAAACTTTTATCGAATCTTAGCCACGGGGGACAGATTTTGTATTCTACGAGCGTTGTTAGTTCATAAATCGCGAGACAATACATGTACTGGAAACTTCCAAAGAAATGATATTGTTGTATGGAGTTTATGATGTCGGTATTGTATTAGAAAATCGCGAGTCGTTTCGGTGGGCCACATAGTATCCAGAGCGGCGTATTATTTTCATATTTTCATAATCTATTTCGGTTTCCTAAATATTACAACTTAAAATAGATACAATTTGAAATTCGATAGTTCTTTAATAATAATAATATTAAAAAGTATTTACAACGTACATACAGAAAATAACCAAATTACAGGTATAATCATTCAGTATTTTACAAACATTTGAAATTTAAATTTGTATAAATTTAAATATCAAAGTTATAGCAGCAAATATATATACATTTCAGGTATACATATAACATATATTTAGGCAGGAAAAACAGGCTGAACGATTTATATGTCACATTTATTTTATTTGTTTATATTTATATACTTATTTAGCAACTAAGGCTCATGCAATATATATATATATATATATATATATATATATACATATAACAACTAAGGCACATGCAATATATTAACCTAGAATACATATAATACAATATAATATAATACAGTAATAGGGGTTTTATTGTCCTAAAGCTTCGGAACACTACCCTTTCTGAACAAAAGTCAGGACTGAGGAACAACTTCCGGTGCACTGTGGCAAACCGGATCTTATAGGTCTTGATAATTGATTACCTATAATTGGATTCTAGCTGCCGCAAGTTCACCTACAACGGCGCGTTCCTGCTCCGACCCTGGAATCTCTCCTGGGTGTGTATTATTAACTTTTAATGTTCTAAAAGTTGTAAGTTCTATCTAAACTAAGTTGTTTCTCAGGTACATTTATAAGAAAATGTAAGTTATCCACATATCCATCATAGTTCGTCTTAGGAATGGTTGTATACATTAGAACTTCAGCGTAACTTTTCTATTATAATGTTTAAACTTTTCCGTGGTACGCTGTCATGACCGTCGTAACAGAGTGGTGTGTCGCTCTTTGTCTCTAATCGGTATATTATCAGCGCGCATATTCATGTTACTAACTGGAATGCACCAGTGTCACGAACTATACGTTATTTTACAGCGGCGTTAGGATTTATGCATCCCGCAAACAATAAAAGGTCAAAGGTCATTGATTGATAAATAAAATGTTACACTATGCAACGCCCCCCCCCCCCCCCCACCAGTCCATAATATGACATGTGCAGTAACTTCAATTATCTTAATTTCAGTCTCTATCAGAGTCATATATAAGTTAGGGATTTAAGAAACATTGTAACCTTTATGGTACGATGGGGCTGTCATACCTACACAAAAGTGTAAATAAATAGCCCCTAAATAAATAGACAGAAAAGAAAACTATGTGCCTAAAGTTGTTTTATTTACCAACTGAAACGTGATCACCTTCGAAATAATTCAAAGGTGAAGCGAAGCGCGCTCTTCTTGACACACCGATTTTCCGAATTTTATTGTAATTATAGTGATGAAACCATTACAAAAATGTTCACGAATTTTGCCAAGCCAAATAAAATCACACTTTTATTGACGGATGAAAAGCCCATCAAAACCCGATTGGTGAATAAATTATTCGAATTTGAACGCTTAATATTTCGTCCTCGTTAAATTGTTACACTCAAAAAGAATTCAATGGCCGATTAGCGAATTCTAGTAACGTCGTAATATTTGCGTTAAGTTTTTACGATTGATCGTAAACAAATCGTAAACGATCCAGTTTTTCTTTTTCTTCTATTAAGTCTAAAATGCGTGTATTTATGTGATAGACAAATCAGAATATTGCCATTTTTGGAAATTCAAGTGTTAAAAATGTCGGTTTTACTTCAACTTCTATACTCTTTATACTTTTCACTTAATTATTATTACGTGTGATCGAAAACATAACTACATAAATATAATATATACTCGTACAGACATATATACATACCTGTTGGAAGTTGTAATTGTTACAAAAGGCCATGAGATTTTAAGCAATTGTTAAACAATAGAGTTTCGCCATATCATGAAATTTATATATATTTTCAAAGATTTATTAAAAAAATAAAAACAAGTGTCCCGAGAAAATCAACATGTATAGATACTTGAACACACTAGAACTCAAATGAAAGTATTTTTTCATAGATCTTTTAATGTTAAAGCAGTTAACGTTAAAACTGTGGCCGGATCATGACGTAAATCAAATCTCTATGTATTGTTATATGTTTTTCCATCTTTGTTCATTTCTTTTTTGTAAAATACGCCATCGCTTTAACAGTTAATTTAAATTTGCTTATAACGATTGTGTTAGATCATAATATGCTATATTGCTATATTGTCACGAATTTCATGTTTGTTAGTGGGTTGGGACGAGATGCTATATGGCTGACATATGGTTCTAAAAATAAGCTGCATACTAACATAATCATTTTAAGCATAACACTTTTTTTTTGTTTTTATACGACTTGATCTTCCTGCTTAGAAGGCCACTTTCTGTAAACGTCACATTCTGACTAAGTCACTTTCCGGGGGAGATATCGGATTGTGAGTAATGGCTCATTTACACAAGGAGAGTTTCTCGAACGGTTAGGGCGAGAATATTGTATACTATTCTCGTATACGACCAATCTTCAGTCGATTCTAGCGTGCAACTGTTCACATGATGATAAAAACTCGATTGTAAGGATGGTAACAGTGATCACTTGATAATAACCCTGTTTATATTATTTTATAACCGGTTTTATCACCTGCACGCGTTCAAGAACCTCTCCTAATCAACTCTCGTCTTGTAAATGAATCTGTAGTCGTTTATTTTCGATTTAAAACGTGGTTCAAACGCTCTCATGAAATTTAGGCAAGTTGTAGACACAACTTTGTTATTAGGACGAGGCGAAAAGGTTTGTTATTGTTTATCCTCGATCTATATTGTTACTGTTTACAGTTCGTCTAGTTTATAAAACCATATACCAGGTAAAGTTGGGATTTCGAGAAAGTTAAAGGCATTTCAATGTCTGCCCTCCGTGTTCGGGTTTTCAATAATTTTGATAATCTATAATCTATACTATTATTATAAACAGATACATTAAGTCTTTTTTGTCTGTTTTTATGTATGAGGTAAACTCAAAAACTTCTGAACTAATTTTGAAAATTCATTCACTTATAGGAAGTTAAACTATAGGTTCTTTAGGAAATCATTATGCTACCTGAGTGAAGCCATTTTTGTAATACGAATTATTGGTGTCATATACAGCGTGACAATTAAGGAAAATAATTATCAAATACATATTTATTTTGCTATATTTCTGCTACGAGAGAAATACGTGAGATCCGTATCTCGTTCAATATCACTTTGCTCAGTGACCGAGATGCAACGTAACCACGTTTTTGAGGCGACATGTCATAAGTGTACGACTCTTAATAATCCACGCCTCTGCTTCGACTTTAATAATCCTTTGAACTAAGACTACACCCCCGTTCTGTTTTCTGTTTGATCTGGTGGTGGACTGGTAGAGAATACCGTTGGGCATTATGCCCGCCTTTTGTACATGTCAAGTGGAATGAAGTTTAAATAAATAAAAATAAAATAAATAAATAAAGAGTTTATCTATCAAATACATAATTATTAAAAAAATATATAGTGAAGCACCGCCTACACGTGAAAATATGTTCGAACAACAAAATTAGCAACATTTATTCCAGTTTCAACGTCAACGTGGCACTGTCTGTCAGGGCGTGTCGTTTCCACACAATTTCCGATACGTCCCTCCACTGCTACAGACGCTGTCTATTTCAGTGGTTGCGTAGAACATACAATGTAAAATGAATAGACAGGTCGTGAACTTCATCAGAATGACTTCAAAGAAATATGGAATGAAAGAAATATAATTGTAACTATAAAATGTACTAAAATACTATAAAATATCCAATTTGTCATTGAGAAATTAATTTACACTATAATAGTATGTAGTTTCTTATGAAGAAAAATAAATGTTTTTCGAATAAGTTAATATTTCCTTCTTTGAATTTGTTTGATAATTTGTTATAAAGACGAATAGCCATACAATAAGAATTCTTTCGTAAAAGAGCAAGCCGTTGTTTGGGTACACACAAATGATTTGTCCTCGCTCTGTTGCTTCTTTGTTTGTTATAAGAATTAAAAAATTTAAAAGTTCTAATTACATTATGTTTTAGACATATTAGTAAAAAAAAAGTTTACTAATATGTTTTTTATTTTAATTACCATTATTTTTTATCGCTTTTTACCATTATTTAATTTTGATTTAGAAATTTATTTTCAAACAGAAACAATTAGTTACTATTTTCAACAACACTATTTTCAAACAATTAGTTGCCGATTTCTCTCACACTAAGCATATTTACATCATGGGAACGATAAAAAAATAATAAATATGTGGGCGTTCAAGCAAAAAGAGTTCATGCCTAGGCTTTTAGTACCCCAGATATTCACATTTTTCTGAAGTTGAAGGAAAAATGATGTCGTTTGTTGATTTTATCTGCATATTATTCTACGATCATGCCAATTTCATACCATAAACGTATATGAAGATTCTAACTCACATATTTTAGACATAATTATTTAGTGAAAATGCCTGATTTATTATTGATAAAATTATGTTTTGTTATTCATACTGGACGTGTTAAGTATGAGCACTATTTTAAACTGTATTTTCAATTGTAAATGTAGAATAAGTCTCGTGGGCCTGTCCACGCGTTTTATTATTGAAAACGAAAGCTCCGTGAACATGACATTTCAAAGGGACGAGTAAGCATTGTATTCATGAATTCTCTTTACACTGCTTTATCCCAGTGACGCGTAATGTTGTATAAAGTGTATTGAACAACACTTTATACAACATTGTGAATTTTTCATTCCGCCGGCGACTTATTCAATCCACCAACAGTGGAAGGAAAGCGTCGTGAATTTCTCTCACAATCCGCATGCTCGAGAATTAAAAAAATCGGAAGCTGCCACCAATCCGCACTGGGCCCGTGTGTTTAATTACGGCACGAAACTTTCAAGTTATTTATTAGGGTAGGCCCTGTGCTCTGTAGTGGGACGTTATAATCTAATACAGATACGTAACAATAAAATCCTTACATAACAAGATAACCTTTTTTCGAGTATTGACACTATTATATTATATGAACATTCAAAATAAACCCGTTACGCAACTACATAATATAACGGGCATAGTAATCCTTCTTTTCGTGCAGGTTTAATCGTTTTTTCCTCCACTGATTGACTCAAATACAGTTATGTCACAGCCTACTACATAGCTTAAAAGTTAATCTGTAAATTCGTACTGTTACACTCTAAATTTATAATAAACAGGCCTCTAAACATAACTGTGTCGTTTGGTGTCGGCCAACTATAGAATAATACAACTCCATACCTCCATATCTTCGGGTGTCGTAAAAGGCGACTAAGGGACAACAAAGCCGCTTTACCACGGGCACTGAGGAACTAGACCACCCCTGAAAGAGTGGTCTCGCCTAACTGTTTGACCAGCATGACGTTTTAAGGCCCTGCAGTGGATACTGAAAGCGCTGATTACATTGGAAACAGGCCTAAATACATTTTATGCTTCTAATGCAACTTATATGCACAATAGTTGAGGTTGCCAGATCTCCGGAATTTCGGGGATGGCTCCGAAATTTATTGCTCTATCCCGTATTTTTTTTTTATAGATACGGACGTGCAAGCGGACCCACGTTACGGTAAGTTTTACCGCCGCCCATGGACACCTGCAACACCAGGAGATATGCGGGCGCGCCGCCGACCTTGTAAAATCCTATTCACAGCTTTCTTGAACCCCAAGAACCCCATGTCGTAGCTTAATGGGAAGACCTCTTGAGGCAGTTCGTTCCAAAGCCTACGAGTAATCCGTCCTCCGTATCCAGTAATTTCAGCGGTTTGTCCCGGAAATATATACTGTGATAAAAAATATAGTAATCATCAATTTTATATTGCAATCACACAAAATTATTAACGAGTTATATAAATTTATTAATATAAATACACAAACACACAGACAAATACATACACAACTCAAATGAAGATTTAACATCATTGTCTTTGCGTATTAATCCGATTCAATGCAGTTTATGAGGAATGCTGATAACAATAGCACACTCCACCGGACTCCACCACTGTATTTGCACTATTACATGCCATGTAATACATATAAGTTTTCTTCTCACTGTATTTTTACTTTCTTTGTTCTTTGCCTTAATAATATTTTATTAAGGCTGTGACAAATAATTAAATGTTTTTTAATAATAACACAAAGGTGGTATTAACTAACTAGCACTTCCTCACTTACTTACTATTACACAGATGTTAACCTAGGAAAAATAGATTAGCCCAAAGCTCCTTTCTGTAAGGTCGATGACCTTCTATAATTAGTGAAAAAATCTAAAAGAACTCAAAGTGTGTTCCTGTTTCGTTTAATTAACGGCCCTTTGTCTTTTGTGAGATGTTAGTTCACTCTTTGTGCTTAGGTTTACTTGTAATTATTACGAATTAGTACCTTAATCCGTGTAGGATAAAAAGGGTATTTACCCTACAGGAGTTAAAATTACGTCATGTCCCTCTAAGTGGTACAATATTTTTCTATCATAATATAAAAATACCCTGGATACAAAAGAGACTGATAACACTCATCAAAATGTTTATTACGCTTTAAAAAAAGTTTGTATGTATGAATAGAATTTTAAATGTTCTGCTATAGGAAGCTTTAGCTTTAGAAAGATATAGAAATATTCTTTTTCGGAAAATTGCGATTAGGAATTTACAAATACTGTCAAAACCGAACATAATCTGTTTGTACTAATTCAGATTTCGAAAAGCGAAATAATTATTTGAGCTTTTATTGGGTATGTGATTATAACTTAAAATTTCATTATATATATAAGTGTTTAATTATATATATACTGGTTAATAGAATATATACAAATAATAAAAATATCTTAATCACTTATTTAATATATTATAATAAAAAAAATCAAATTAATAATTAAAATTTACAGTAACCAACATTTAATATTTTTTTTAAGATTTTTTTACTTAAAAAAAACTAAATTCTTGTTTAACCTACTTCTTTTTCGTTACTTAAAAACTGATACATTTTGTGACAAAAAGTAATTCATATATTTATTACGAAAAAATATGACGTCATAGTTTATCCGATTTGAATATGCCTGAGGGGTAGAATACTGTGTCTATGGCGGAGTTTCTAACGAGTTTATAAACTGTTAAGTGAATTAATCGAGTATGTATCCGTAAGCTCCCATGACAGCAATTTCGCTAATTGCAGTCTCCGGATTACGGGCGATTAGTGAACGGTTAACGGACTTTAGATATCTATTGGGTCAACGACCCGACGATCAAGGGTTATACCTAAATTCTAATATCAATCTATAATGTGACAGAAGGCGGACTTCTTGAAGAATAAGTAGAATAGACAAGAAGAAAAACTATGTCGTAATTAAAGGTTCGAAGTATATAGCGAACTGAAGACTAGACTAGACAGTGAGGAAGGGTAAACCGCCCCTCGGTAACGGGAGATGCAATGATAAAAACACCCAAATGGGCATCAGTGTAAGGGTATCTGGTCTTTTATATACCTTTATGTTTTATATTGGTATTTTATGTACCCAAACCACCTTAACGCGAGACTGGAACAGAGTTATTTTGATTTTTGGACTATTTTATCGGAAGACTTGTAATCAGTGTGTGTACCAGTATGGTACCCCATATCTACTCGTATATTGCGAGAATTTGCTGAATTTCTGGTACAAATTTTTGATACAAATGAGTACTTCAGTATATTCTGATAGAAAAATGTAATAGCCGATATTTTAGTCTGCAATTTTCGTTAATTAACACTCCAACAAACAATATTGTTCTCAAATCTTCACTCTCATAAATCACTGTCCTAACTGATTTTAATTAATTGTAACAGATGATGGTCTTTCAGTTTGAAGGATCACGTTTGGTTCTAATTTTTACCCGACTGCGGAACGCAAGGAAGGATCAGATATATTTATTTTGTAACCCGGTCCCCACTGCTTTGAGTCGGATACTGAATAGTCAAAGTAATAATGTAATTCATAAAGGTGAGGCCCCATATGGAGTATTGCTCACATCTCTGGACCGGCGCACCGAAATACCAATTAGACCCATTTGACTCCATCCAGCGACGTGCTGTTCGTATTTTCGACGATCCCACTGTCACGATGGGGGGAATGGTACAATGGGGGGAATAACAATGCTCTGAAGAATTGTTCAATATAATTCCCACCTCGGGTTTCTACAACCGCACCTCCCGTTACAGAAGTGCGGTCCATCAGTATTTCCTCGATACGGAGATGTCGCGTATTGTCCGGTCCAAAAATTATTTTATATCGCGAACCTACATTGCGGCTGTGGAACGAACTGCCTCAAGAGGTCTTCCTATTAAGCTACGACAAACTAATTACTGTATACAGTACGTATATATGCAAACTTACTTGTGTTTTGAATTTTACTTTATTTCACCTCCCCCCCTCACGGGGGGGGGGGTTACTTAAGAGTTTTATGTTACAAGCTTCTTAAAATTTCAGTCGTTTTACTTACTGATGTGATCAGATCACGGATCATATTTTAGTAAACAGTTAACAGACTTCTGAATAATATCTGTTAGGTCGATGACCCGTCAGTCGAAAATATTAGTTTAGATTATTGTATTAAAATTCAATATTGCGAGAAGCTACAGACGCTCGAATAGTTCGAGTATATACAACTCCTACTTACGAAATACTACCACCTAATATCGTTGTAAACAATGTCGTGAAATCCGATACCCGTAACAGAGTTCAAAGTCCCACTGAACTTAACTAAATTTACAAAATCAATAACTTAAACTAACTGAATTCAATTCTGGTAATCAACGTAATACAACTTCTGAAAATTAAGCTGCTGTAGTAGTTAAGAAGTTTGATAGCTCTTCTGAGTGGATTCCGAGGTTTAGAGTGAACTTTTAACCGTAACTTAATTAGGTAGAGAACTTTCCTTTTGAGCCTTATTTTTCTTAGTTCTATGTTACTGCTAAGACTTTATGGATAAAATATTTAAAAAAAATCTATTTCTTTTGTATTAATTCTCGTTTGCCTCATAATCTTAAGTCTCCATCCCATTTCCAAAACTACTTACCTATATATATAATGTTCTGAAGAACTGTTCAGTTTGGTGCCAACTTCGGGTTTTTACCATCGCACCGCTCGTCATCGCCGTGCAGTTCATCCGCACTTCCTTGAAACGAAGTCACTGCGTACTGTGCGGTCGAAAAGACACTATATACCGCGAATCCGAAAGTTGTGGAATTAACTGACAGCTGATGTTTTTCCGTTACGCTACGATATGGGGCTCTTCAAAAGAGCTGTGAACAGATTTCTGCAAGCCCCCTAGTGTTGCAGGTGTCCGTGGGCGGCGGTGACCACTCACCATCATGTGGCCCGACAGCTCGTCTGCCATCCATTCTATAAAATAGAATATATATATATATATATGACACTATCCGCTCAGCGTCGAGCGGTCTTTCTCTCTCCCTTCTCGTTTAACTCTTTGTATCTACAAAAGAAAATATCAGTATACCGATTGACTATAGGAAACAGTACATCATCTAGCTGTGATAAAAATATTTATTTCCTCTCTACCCAAAGGTTGTCTGGCAGGTTGTTGCTGTTAGCGATAAGACCGCCTTTTGTGCGTTGTTTTGTTACAATGTGTGTTACTGTCTTGTTTTGTTTTGGTCTACAATAAAGAGTTTTATCTATCTATCTAGCTTTATCTAAAATAGACAACCAGTCATATAAAACACTCGCTAGACGATGCCTATAAATTACCTAAATACTAAATAAATTCGGTGTACTCTTACCTTAATAAGTCCAATAGAAGAGTCGGCCCGCTCCAAACTGCAGATGCTGAACTGGATCGAAGGCAGGTCCAAGCGATGGGAGAGCTGCCGCTGGAACGTCTGGTGCCTAGTGGGCACGATCGGCAGAGTTGTCTGGCGGAGCACCTATGTGAAATAGAAAAAATACCATTAACACACAAATTATATGAGAACTGAAACTCGGGGACTAGGTTCAGGAATTAGATTCAATTATTCATTGAATTTGATTGAGCCCCGGACTTTAGCTCTGACGTTCGCTCACGTGTTTCATTTTCTGCCAAATTATGGCATGGACTCAAATTATAGGGAGTCAAGATCCTTCGTAAAGAGGACAAAACTTTCGACAACCGATTAGCCTAATTAATAATGCCCCTGTCTGCTGAACAAAAGGTCCAAATTTCAATTCACGGTAGGACAAATATTTCCTTAAAGACAAACGTTTATGGAATCTACTTATAAGTATGATGTGGGATGCTCTCCGGCCATGTGATCGACTCTGCCTGTGCCAAGTTCACAGGTAGTAGCCAGATAGAGGAGCAGGTAGATCGTGTGTTGTCGGGCCTTTTTTGTATTTTTTTTTATAGGCGAAAGATGACGGCAGACGAGCATACAGTTCACCTAGGGGTAGTCAGTTCAACCCAGAATGACAACTGCTGGCACACTCCCGGATGAATTGCCTGCCTTTAGAGATGTAGGAATGGGTTTGGAGAAAAAGTTGGGAAGATAGGAAGGAATAGAATAGGATGAGATGGGAATAAGCTCTGGCATATCTCACTCTAGTGAGATTCCTCAATGTACTTACATATTTCGGTAGTCCGAAATACATAATCCGTATTCGAAATACGAAATACGTATTGAGGAATAGGTTAAAGTGGGAAATACAGTACATTTCAAGGTAGTATTCTATGAGAGAGGGGTAACGAGGTCAGTTAATGCGCCTAGCGGCTGTTGGATTGTAGCGTGTACTCTCCCCCTCCAAAGAGCCTTGGGAGAGGTCTACAACCAGCAGTGCAGAGATACAGCGTGTGTTTGGACATACGACAACAAACTATCCTGGTGTGACTCATTAAGTGTGCCGTTACGTTATATCAATCGGAAAATGGAAAGAAAGTAAGATAAACTGTTTACTTCCTGTTTTCAGAGTCAAATCTCAAGAGACATACAAAAGCATGCAAAACCAAAAAGATAAAAAATATAAAGATACATATTTTCATCACTTCAACGGGAAATAGATAACCTGACTATGCATATGCATATGGACTATGCATTATGTTGCAGCAAACATTGCAGCACTGACATTCTGTCAGAACCCTATCACGGAAAGGGATAGAGGTATCTATTTTCTGTTTCTGTACACTAATAAACGATATGGGTAAAGAAAAGACACTACATTAAACACGAGATAAACACGAGATGATGTTATTAAAAAATAAACTCATTTAGCCCTAGGTACTTACTTCCAACAACTTAATATCGCTGCAGAGCTAAGCTTAAATGAAAAAGCCTCGCAAAGCCGCTGTAAATTACGCTTAAAACTGAGTGCACACCCACGATTAACTATGCCGTTGCTCCAACACAGAATAAATAAGGAGAGAAGAGATAAAACATATACATTTATATAAGCTATTTAAAAAAAAAATATTGTTCATCACGCCAATAAACATTAAGAGAATATTCATGCTACACATTACACAGAACAATGTTTTTTTTCCTTACACGACTAGTTGCAAAAGCTTGAAAATAATTTCTTCTCTAATAACTGACCGTTTCATATGTTTTAAATTTACCAAATTCACCGCCGAACAAGTGACAATTTTTTTTAAAATCTGGTGTTACAGATGTCCATGGGCGGCGGTAACACTTACGTGGGACCGCTTGCTCGTTCGCCCATTCGTCTAAAAAAAAATTATCGCACATAAAAAAAGAGAATAATAACGGGTTGTTTTGAGGAGAATATTTACCTCTTTTCCCACTTGAATCGAAAAACTCATATCATTCCTTCATCTATGATGCATCATAGATCATTTTCACAAAAACACAAGTTGCCGTCATCTCGTCATCGTGGTCAACTAATTGTCTTCTGGCGGTTTTTGGGGATTGATTGCAGTACTAAATGCTTTATCCACGTGCTCCATACGTCACCAGGTTGTGCTCGAAAAGCCAACAATATTACATGCACATTATAACATTTAAAAAATCTTCGAATCTTCAGTAACACATCTAGAAGCTCTATATCTATATTAATAGCGAAGCAACCGCCTTCAACTCGTTTTTTCTCTCTTTACCCAGATGCTCGGTATAACACAATATTGCAACGCCCTTGCAACTCCTAAGCTATTGTTATGGCATACAATACATATTGCGTCTCATTTTGGCTTATTAAATGCCTCTTTAAACCTTTAAATCTTTAAACCTCTGGTAATGTCGTGTATTAGATTATCATATGTACGACAGCCACTACCAACGAACTTCTTCAAGTCATCGGTCTACGCACCAGTGGTGGTTCGATGTGAAAAGCCGAATGCTCGCCTCACCTCGAATGTTACGTATTTATATTTTTTATATTTTCTTTATAATCCATGTATGTATGTATGTATTTTTATTATTGTTTAATTCACACCGTTTGTGTTTCTGTTTTGTGTGGTATAAGGCATTAAATTTGCCTTTTGTACGGTGTTTGTGTGCAAAAAGTATAAACAAATAAACGATAAATTAATTAATCAAGTAATATTTGTATGGTTTGTAACAAAGATGATACTGCATTCAATTGCAGATTTGGCGTGTCCAACAAGTCGACTCATTCCACTCTCATAGAACTGCCGTACAAAGAGTAGCGAAAAATATACGAAGCATTTAGAGGGTGAGTGAGAGTTGCCAGCGAATGTTTCCCTTTCCTATCCTTTTCTTCCCATTTCATTCTATCTAATCTCATACCATAATTGAATATCAATTCTGATTTTTCCAAAGAAATACTTTTTAAATTGTCTTTGTGTTGCCTTTTTGCCATTCCGCTAACTTTGTTAACTACAATAAAAGTGTTGTTAAAAGTTTGGTAACAAACCACGAACTTAACAACAATATCATTGTTTCAGACTTATGTACTGTCCGCTAATAATTCGCATAAACTGAACGGACCTTTCGGACAAACGCAAATACCTCGCGGCGAGTTGCTTTGTACTTTGTACAAATTTATATCAAAGGAGTCTCGCTTTGGCTTTTGTAATATTACAAGTTTATGTTTATAGTATTAAAGAAGGCTTAAATAGCAGTGATAGCCCTGGGGTATTTACTTTAGAATCACATTTGTAAGGTGTTGAGTTAGAATTCCGACCCGAACCTCTGAGTTTCTAATTAAATATGAATTTTATCACTTACTCATTATCATTAAACAATACACGTCATCGGATGATCAGTCACAGTTCTTATAGTTTAAACAATGCACGCCACCGGATGATCAGTCTCATTTGTTATAGTTTAAACAATGCACGCCATCGGATGATCACTTACAGTTGTTATAGTTTAAACAATGCACGCCATCGGATGATCAGTCACAGTTGTTATAGTTTAAACAATGCACGCCACCGGATGATCAGTCACATTTGTTATAGTTTAAACAATGCACGCCATCGGATGATCACTCACAGTTGTTATAGTTTAAACAATGCACGCCATCGGATGATCAGTCACAGTTGTTATAGTTTAAACAATGCACGCCATCGGATGATCAGTCAGAGTTGTTATAGTTTAAACAATGCACGCCACCGGATGATCAGTCACATTTGTTATAGTTTAAACAATGCACGCCATCGGATGATCAGTCACAGTTGTTATAGTTTAAACAATGCACGCCATCGGATGATCAGTCACAGTTGTTATAGTTTAAACAATGCACGCCATCGGATGATCAGTCAGAGTTGTTATAGTTTAAACAATGCACGCCACCGGATGATCAGTCACATTTGTTATAGTTTAAACAATGCACGCCATCGGATGATCACTCACAGTTGTTATAGTTTAAACAATGCACGCCATCGGATGATCAGTCAGAGTTGTTATAGTTTAAACAATGCACGCCACCGGATGATCAGTCACATTTGTTATAGTTTAAACAATGCACGCCATCGGATGATCACTCACAGTTGTTATAGTTTAAACAATGCACGCCATCGGATGATCAGTCACAGTTGTTATAGTTTAAACAATGCACGCCATCGGATGATCAGTCACAGTTGTTATAGTTTAAACAATGCACGCCATCGGATGATCACTCACAGTTGTTATAGTTTAAACAATGCACGCCATCGGATGATCAGTCACAGTTGTTATAGTTTAAACAATGCACGCCATCGGATGACCAGTCACAGTTGTTATAGTTTAAACAATGCACGCCATCGGATGATCAGTCAGAGTTGTTATAGTTTAAACAATGCACGCCACCGGATGATCAGTCACATTTGTTATAGTTTAAACAATGCACGCCATCGGATGATCACTCACAGTTGTTATAGTTTAAACAATGCACGCCTTCGGATGATCAGTCACAGTTGTTATAGTTTAAACAATGCACGTCATCGGATGATCAGTCACAGTTGTTATAGTTTAAACAATGCACGCCATCGGATGATCAGTCACAGTTGTTATAGTCTAAACAATGCACGCCATCGGATGATCACTCACAGTTGTTATAGTTTAAACAATGCACGCCATCGGATGATCAGTCACAGTTGTTATAGTTTAAACAATGCACGCCACCGGATGATCAGTCACATTTGTTATAGTTTAAACAATGCACGCCATCGGATGATCACTCACAGTTGTTATAGTTTAAACAATGCACGCCATCGGATGATCAGTCAGAGTTGTTATAGTTTAAACAATGCACGCCACCGGATGATCAGTTACATTTGTTATAGTTTAAACAATGCACGCCATCGGATGATCACTCACAGTTGTTATAGTTTAAACAATGCACGCCATCGGATGATCAGTCACAGTTGTTATAGTTTAAACAATGCACGCCATCGGATGATCAGTCACAGTTGTTATAGTTTAAACAATGCACGCCATCGGATGATCAGTCAGAGTTGTTATAGTTTAAACAATGCACGCCACCGGATGATCAGTCACATTTGTTATAGTTTAAACAATGCACGCCATCGGATGATCACTCACAGTTGTTATAGTTTAAACAATGCACGCCATCGGATGATCAGTCACAGTTGTTATAGTTTAAACAATGCACGCCATCGGATGATCAGTCACAGTTGTTATAGTATTTATTGTAATAGATCTTGCCAAAGAAATTACTTTTTGTTTATTAAAGATAATGGAGCATTAGTATAAGTGTAATTTACAATGCTTATACAAGGAGATTACAACATTACATGACAATGGGGATATAAACATTTTTTTTATACCAGTATGTTAATATAAGCGAATAAAGGAAGAGATTTATGTTATTTATAAATAAATAATTATGTTGCAAAAAAAGTAAATATTTTCACTCCACAGAGTTAAATAAATCATTGTTTAAAACTGTGTTATTATGTTCAGACGGCATACACGTTGCTGTACTCAGCCGAAACACAAATGATCCCAACAGACGTCGCTAGACAAGCTCTACTGACCTAGTCCATTGAAAAAACGCGCGCTCATCGCTCGTTATCTGAAAAGCCTTAAAACACCTTCAAAACGTTCCAATACATTTAACACTACGACAGTCGATCAAGTATACGATCAACGGTCCTTCTGTAATACTCTCTACAGCTTCACTATCCCTTTTTTATACAGTGATAAAGATTTAAAGAAACCCTCGCGTTAAGGATGGGATTTATGTAAATGCTTAAAAGCCCTGAAGCAATTGGAAGCCATTTGAAACAAATTCAGTCCTTTGGAGTTAGATATTTAAACCTGTGTTATCTTGTAATGTTTTTAAAGTGATTCACTGACAGAGATTCTAACCAATAGTCTTGTATTTGACAACATAATTTTGTTTAAGTACTTATAGACAGATAAATACAACTTGTACAGATTGTACATACAGAGAAATACAAAGTACAAGTAATCTGACTTCTGGTTAAAATTACAAGTTATTCTAAAAACGTTACACAATCAATCTAATTACAAGTCTTTCTAGACTTGTTCTTTCTAAAAAGACTGTTTGTAATAGCAAAATTGTGTTTATTTGTAGTACTCGTAATATGTGTGCTTTTAATTTAAACGGATACCGTTCAATAGGTCTAGGTTGTTACAAACAAGAGGGAAAATACCACGAAGATGGTGATGGTTTTCCGCAATGGCTAAATTCTTATGGCCCTATTGGCCTTTCAAGAGTCACCGGACATGTATAGTTTATAGCGAGCGCAGAAGGCGCTCAGCTAAGAGCAAAAGGTGTGTGCACTAAAGAGTCTAAGGGCTCCCCGGCCGGTAGTCCGAGGAAAGGAACGGACCTCGGCTTAGGACATTGCTTTAGGAGGGTACCTCGGGATCGCGAGTCGGTGAGAAGCGCCCAGGCATGTGCCGATACCTGGTAAACGAGTTGGCTGAAGGCCGGTGTGTGTTCACGGTATAACGGGCGTCCTCGTCTTGGCCGGAGCGAAGATGGAGATATATGGAGGTCGTGCCAACACCACCACCCCGATCCTAACAAACATTTGTCTTTAAACAAATGACTGTCAGCTGGTAGGGTCACTATCAACTGTGTTAATTCACCTGCTAAAGGTATTTTGTACTAAAAATTATGTAAAAGATTTTAATCAATAAAATATAAGAATCACTTGGCATTCTTGGCTATGTTTTATAATCATACACTTAACATAATCGAGGTCATTCGGTATTGCCGAAAGGAAACACGTGCTTCATTTATACGAAACATGTGCCTTTCGTAATCTTTGTAAGATCCTGTTGTTTATTAGGGATTGCTTAGGGGTATTTATTCTTGAAATCTCATATGTGAGTTCAAAACTGAGTTTCTACAATAGTTTCTACATTAAAAATTGTCAATAGCTCAGCGGTGAGGGAAAACATCACGAGGACACCTGCATGTTAGAGAAATGAAAAAAAATCTGGAGTACGTGTAACAATCCACACTGGGCGCGTCTGATGGATTATGGCCCAAAACCCCCCCTTGATTTTACTAGGGGAGGCCTGTGCCGTGCAGTGAATGGGTTCTTACAATATTTATGTATTATTCTCATTTAGTATATTATATTGTATATTTCTTTACATATATATTTAATTCTATTTACAATGTTTATAATACCATACTTGTATTACTAGTATCTTTTCAAACTTATCTTTATCCTATGGTTGTCTCGAAGAGATCGCTTAAACAATAACGCAGACCATTGTATAAATTCTTCATTCATTGTATTTATATTAAGTAATAAATATTGTTTATTTTTATACAATATAGTGTATTTTACTATTATTATTCAGCGTAATGTCCTATCCCGTGTTTGCATTTGCTAAACTTTTTTCAGATTAATTTCTGAAACAGTTCTTGTAATTGTCCCTAGTCATTTAGTATATACGCATTATTAAAACTTCAGGTCTATTTGTATACCGTATCTCAACTATCTCTTTTTATAGTAAGACACCGTATTGTCTCTTAAATAAACAATAAATAAATAAAAGTAAAAGACGTGAGCTCAAACCAATACTATCGCAATTAAGCCACATTTCCCTTTAAAAGTATGTAGGCAGAATTATCCTAACTTCATGCTTAAACATGTCTGTTGTGTATCCCTAATATTTTTGTCCCGATCCATTTTGTCAAAAAAAAAAGGTTGTACAACGAAACCTTTCAGCGAGGTTCCAAGGGAAATCTTTCAATAATTGCCTCAGAAGGTCTTATGTGTTTACTATGGGTATGGGTAAATATGGGTAAATTCGATACGGGTAAATAATGCGGTGGCATTAGAATGTTTATGAAAATATCGGAAAAGAATAATGACTTCACATTTTATATCATAAATCTGATCTAAACGCGTATAAGGCTTTTGTATAAGAAAACAAAGCTGCTACCACGAGTGTTGAGGAACTACACCACCTCTAAAAGAGTGGACTCGCCAACCCGCTTGGCTAGCGTGACGTTTATAGGCCATATACTTTTCATGCATATGGCAATGTGCACGAGCAGGCCCATGTGCAGCAATAGATGAAAAAGGGATGGTTGGTTACGATTTACCTTTTATTATCCGTTTACTTATAATTTAATTTATTTATAATACTTAAGAACTTAACAATAAATACAGATTACCCTTATTACGGTAAAGTAGGAAATGTAGTACATTTCAAGGTAGTCTTCTGTGAGAGCGGGACAGCGTGGCCAGTCGAGTGCGCCCAGCGGCTGTGGGAGTGCAGCATGCACTCCCCCCCTACAGAACTACGACTAGCAGATTTTATGTCACTGACGGTAATATGAAAGATGTGACCACGGTCTAACACCTAACACTACAGACAAGTGTGGCCATTGACAATTAATTAAGTAGCGAGTCGCATGTAGACAAAAACTGAAAAGTGAACTTTTCAAATGCAATTTCATTTAAGTGAGATAAAATTATCTGGGTTATTCTTAGGTACGACGAAAACATTTTAGGGCGACCTCAAAAATCTTACAAAATTATTAAAATCAAATATACATTGATAATGTCACAGAAAACACAAGCATCAATTTTAGACATCCTCTCCTAAATTGAGGTAAAATTCGGTGTAAACGGACGTCAGTCCCGACGAGGGAGGTACCCGTGTGATTTACAATCAACCTGATAATGTCGTTCAAAAAGGTTTTAAGGAAATTGAAAAAGTTTGCATTTTTTATTTTATCGCAATATGCGAACATAGAGCCATAACTGTGTACACATTTACGATTGCTATGTTGTACTGTGAAACATATACAGACTTTGGTACACGAATATTGTAATATATCTACCAAAATACAGATTTTTCAATAATCATTACCTCAGTGGTATAAATAATCCGGGACATAAGTAAGTACTATTCACTAATTCGCACTGATTCCATCATTACCTCAGTGGTATAAATAATCCGGGACATAAGTAAGTACTATTCACTAATTCGCACTGATTCCATCATTACCTCAGTAGTATAAATAATCCGGGACATAAGTAAGTACTATTCACTAATTCGCACTGATTCCATCATTACCTCAGTAGTATAAATAATCCGGAACATAAGTAAGTACTATTCACTAATTCGCACTGATTCCATCATTACCTCAGTAGTATAAATAATCCGGGACATAAGTAAGTACTATTCACTAATTCGCACTGATTCCATCATTACCTCAGTAGTATAAATAATCCGGGACATAAGTAAGTACTATTCACTAATTCGCACTGATTCCATCATTACCTCAGTAGTATAAATAATCCGGGACATAAGTAAGTACTATTCACTAATTCGCACTGATTCCATCATTACCTCAGTAGTATAAATAATCCGGAACATAAGTAAGTACTATTCACTAATTCGCACTGATTCCATCATTACCTCAGTAGTATAAATAATCCGGGACATAAGTAAGTATTATACTATTCACTAATTCGCACTGATTCCATCATTACCTCAGTGGTATAAATAATCCGAGACATAAGTAAGTACTATTCACTAATTCGCACTTATTCCATGTAGTGGATTAGGCCTCGATACACCGTCGTAATTGCAATAGAAACCTGTGCCCTGTAATATAGGCTGACATTGATCGACTAGTTCTGGACTAGACTAGTTTTATTGCATTAATCTTTTCTTTTCAAAATCTTAAAATATAACTACGCATTGATTGTAATTTCTACAGCACTGTCGGTCCTATGTCCGGATAAAAAAGGTTCGTCATTGGTCCAACTGCCCAAACACGATGACAGTGACATGGAAATACGCAATCCATATGAAATGGAAAGCTTAGTTCACCTAATATAAAGATTAACAAATTGAGAAGAATTGTGGAGGGGTTGTAATTGGTAGCGCCGCTGAAAGTAAAGTAAAAAGTAATCTAGAAAATTTAATGGATTGTATCACAGCTTCTGCTATTACATAGACCTTCACGACAATGTAAATAATGAACTTGAAGAATCGGAAAATGTCAAGGGCAAATTTTACTGAAGCATTTCGTTGTGACGCCTTATGAAGCAAGATGAGAGAAACAGCAAAACAAAATGTAGACGCAATATGTTTCCCTTTTTAATTAAGCCTCTTTCTTCAGTACATTTACAGAACAAACCGTTTCACAGACTGTGTCTGATTAAAAATATGCAAAAGGAAAACAATACGCGTAGCACAGTGGGCAGCGGACGTAAAATATTACAAGAACTGCTTTGTTTTAGCATTTAAATTTGCTTAATTAAGTATTTTAAGAGGATCGTTTTTTCTTAAGGTAAATCGGTTTTTATACTTGTTAATTAAGTAAAACTCATTTTTGTGTTTTATTTATCACGGCTTCTATTTCTATTTTTAGTGATGATTTGTATTTAAACGGGCAGAAAAAATAATGAATGGACAGCAAATCATGATCAACAAAACAAACTATTGTATTTACTCACTTACAAAGTTCACGGTTGCAACTTATGGAAAGAGTAGTTTAACAATGTTACTATGTTTTAGGCCAATTACGAACTAATGTTATAAATAACACTTAATACAGATTGATTATGTCTATTTAACCGTCTAAACACCTAAGATTTGCCGATGACATTGTTATCTTTGCAAACCATGTCACTATACATGATGCTTCAACAGCTAGTAGAGGAAAGTAAGAAAGTATGAATACCGACAAAACAAAAATAATGACAAATAAAAATAATGAAAAAATAAGAGTAGACGGTAATGAAATAAAATATGAATATAATAGGTAGTTGGAAAAGTTCGCTGCCTTTTGGAACGTATGACCTTAGCATGCTATATTTCTGGCAACACTGATCACTGGTCGGAAAGTGATATACTTTTTGACGGCTGAATATTTTGTAATGGCGGCAAATTGAAATTACAAGTTTTATTTTTGCATATTTTTTAACAATTTTAAAATAGAAGTCAATAAGGAGAAAATTAGATATGCTTTATATTTTTTCGATAAGTGTATGAATGCTTCTAGTGCTCGAAAAGAGATTTGTGGTGGAGAAGATGCATTACATAAAACTACTACAAAAAAATTATTCAATCGATTCAGGTCTGGTAATTTTGATGTGAATGATGTTCCTTGCTGTGGTCGTCCTATTAAGGTAAATGTCGATGTTATAATACCATTAAAAAAAATTCAAGCAGATCGACATATAAGCAGTCATCAAGTCATAATATACCAATCTGTATAGATTGGTAACAGGCGGTGAGAATTGGATCACCTACGATAACAATCTTCCGAAACGATCTTGGTCTAAAACGGTTAAGGTAAATGAAAATGGTATCTGAACTTTATAAAAGTTGTAACTACGATTTTAATGCATTTCCCCGTAAATATAGTCCACAGTTCTACAAGAACTGACTTCTGGGAAGTTCGATTTATCAACTTCTGTTTTATCTGTTAGATGCAAGTTCTCTTTGTTCTCAAACAACTTTCGCAGAATCTTACTCCAATTGTTATTCATGATTTGTCGTTTCGATCAGCATAAAAGGAAATGAACTGGTTACCTACTTAATCAAACGATCTACACATTTAAAACATTTCAAGATAGATCTTATCCAGTCAATTTAGACTGTAGTACTTGTATTTGATATAACTTATGTGGATATTTTATTTATATAATGTATTCATTAATTACGTAGACCTTGCATGTTTATTCCTATGTATGTATGTATGTGTGTAGGTGTTATGTAAGTGTTATTTATGTCTGTATATGTGTATAATAATGTATTGTATTTATTTTACCATCCCCAAATTGAATTTCTCTGATCAACCCAAAGGCTGGTGGAGAATGTCTTAAGGCATTAAGTTCGCCTTTTGTACGATATTGTGCAATAAATAATAAAATAAATATAATAGTAAAAATATGTAAAAATAAATAAATATATCAAAATATCCGATTAAGTTTGCGTCGTCCACGTTAAAGTAATTGATAAATGTTGTTAGATGATTTACTCGTAGGAGTACTAAAAAGTATCTTTATATCATTGCATACATCGGAAGATGCATTTCATATATAACTATGTAATACCACAACATAGTTAATAGTACCAACATACTCAGGACTTGTGATAGCGGCTTTGTTATCCCTTAGTACTCTTTCACGATCAACGGGAAGAGATCGGGTGATGTTGTTGGAAAGCCGGCCACCACAACATCTCCATCGCCATCATGACTATATAAATTACTTCTCACCTTTTTACCGGCATCCTTATGTTCTTGCACGTACTCCTGCTTCAAAGGCTCAGTTTGAAGGTCCGGAAGCGAGTGGCTGATACGTATGGCGGCTTGCCGCGAGAGGGAGTCACAGTTGCTCTCTTCGGAATCACGACGGGTCCTACAATGAAGAGTGCAGTTTATTCAATGAACTGGGTTATTAATATTAAATAAGTGGAAGGAACACTGGTGTACTTGCACGATTTCTTTTCGTTCTTTCTCTTAAACTTGGGTCCAAGGTACCTATGGTTTGCCATGTATCTCTACATGCCTTTAAGGATCTCCCTGCCTCTCTTATGAGGACATAAAAAACGACATATGCGATTATATGACTAAACAGTATCCAATATGAAACAATCGGATAGTCCGTCCGAATAGAGAAACAAGCGGTAAGCGAATAGATATTTTCGGACCATGGCCAAATTGACGAACATTGACACGTTCGCAAATGCGCTACCTAAGTCAGAGCATTTAGAAATAAAGATTTTTTTTTATGAACGATGGCGGCAGACGAGCTTACAGTCCACCTGATGGTAAGTAGACACTGTCCTGTCGCCCATAGACATACGCGATACATGGCAACATTAGTCGAAAATGACAAACGTTGGCACGCCCCCGGATGCGCTGCCTATCTTTGAAGATATATGAACGGATTTGGAGAAAGGGTTGGGAAAATGGGGAGGGATACCGATTCATATCTCACTCACTACCGAAATTCGTACGTACATTAGGGAAATAAGATAAAGTGGGAAATGCAGTACATTTGAAGGTAGTCTTCTGTGAGAGAGGGGTAATGTGGCCATTCGAGTACGCCCAGCGGCTATTGGCTTGCAGCGTGCACTCTTGAAGACTTTCAAGGGATTTGAAATGATTGGAAAGTGGGAGTTCAATAAATTGAAGTTTTCAATCATTCCACCACGTTACTCATTAATGTAATTAAATTCGATAGAATATGATGAAATTATATACAAAACTCAGTATCCACTTGCCGTTTATTTAATCTTCTATATATTTTCTTTTCGTATACAAAAATTTAGAAATAATAAATATGGGTACTTATTTTTAAAAAAATGCCTTGCTAAATTTTACACCGTGTGAAGGTGTCTTTTATCCATATAAAGGTTTAAATGAGAATACTTAGTTAATGTGCGGGGTTCATTAACATTCCTAAGTTAAATTCCTTAGTTAAAGTCCGTCATATTCTAAATTCACCAAAGTGGTTCTGACACTTCAGAAATGTGTACATACTCGTAGCTGAGTACACATTTTGCCCTAGCAGTAAGTAAGGCGGGCGATACGTTTTAACTTCGGTAAACATATATCAGTGTGGTCCAAAAGTTTCTGGGCTGACATATATCTAGATGTCAAAAAAAAAACAAATTATACGTCATTGTAATTGCCATTTATCCCGCTAATTCGTGTATAATTTTTAGAGTTAAACACTCATTAGTTTTGATTCCTCGACTCTTAGAACAACAGAAAGTCGTAAAATCTTTAAAATGTTTAAACTGGAATATCGTTCCGTATTTATGTTCTTTACAGCGGAAGGTGGCGCTACTGATATCAAACAAAGGTTGGATAATATGTACGGGGATTCTTCTCCATCATTTTCCATGGTCAAAGATTGGTGTAAGCAATTTAATTTAGGACGAGAGCCCATCGACGACGAACATCGCCCCGGTCGACCCGTTGAGGCACTCACTCCAAACTACATCAAATTAGTGGAAGAAATTCTGAAGGATCAACGGACGCACGACGAAGAAATAGCAGTAAGGACAGGATTTTCAAAAATTACAATCCTTAGTATTCTTCATGAACATCTTCATATGAATACAGCGAAGTGAGCGAGTAGCGTGCTCTAAGGAACCTTTGGATCCCTGTAAGAGAAACGGAAACGATTTTTTGGAGTTAATTGTTACTGGGGATGAAACTATGGCTCTTTACTATGATCCCCTTTTCAAAAGTGGCGTCGTTCTGGTGAAGCACTACCTAGATAGGCAAAGGTGACTCAACGCAACACTACGGAGACTGGAAACTATTATGCTAACCCTATAGAGCAATTACGAAAAGCAATCAAGTAGAAATGTCATGTAAAACTAAGCAATGGTGTGCGGCTTCTCCATGACAATGCACCCGTCTACGCCGCTGCAGTTTCAAAAGCTGCTATTTCAAGGTGTGGCTTTACGGAAATTTGCCTCCCACCCTATAATCCTAACTTGGCTCCCAATGATTACTATATATTTGTTCTCAAAACTCAAGGCGGACTTAAGGGGTAGAAGATTTTCCACTGATGATGAAGTGACCGAAGCGGTTTTTGCCCATTTTGAATTTTGAAGACAAAACTTCCGACTATTTTTAAACTGTCAAAAATGTTAAACTATGCGAAAAGTGTAGTACAAAAAGACGGAGACTATATTGAAAAATAAAAATAAAAAATGAAAAATCCTTTTTCTTTGTCAGGCCGGAAACTTTTGGACCTCCCGTATGTCTATTATACATAAAGTAAAAGTGGGGTAAAAGCAGTTTGTCGTGTGAAAACCGGTACAACTCGAAAAATACATCTTTTCAGGAGAACGTTTTAAAGATGTGAAAAATTCTAGGAAGCAAAACTCAACGTTTTTACAAAAACTACGTACGTCACGGGATTCATCCATCCTTTTTCTATTATCATATAACAATATTTTAAAATTACTCTCTATATTGTAAATAATATTTACTGAAATTGTCCAGATTTATATCAGAGAGAATATAGAAATATTACAATATTTATAGAGAAATAGCAGTACAATCGACCCACGACATCCTGCATGTAAACATGCATGTATGTGTAGTTAGCTCGATTCCCGTGGGAACTTTGTAATTAATTTAAATAAATAATTCCCTAAATGTCAACTCAGCCCAACACATAAGTTACAATTAAGCTAAGTTTCATTAAAATCCGTCCACTCGTTTTCACAGTTTTACAAGAAGAAGTAGTTATAAAGGAGAATAGTTGAGCAAAGCCACAAACACCGATAGGTATTCAATGTCACACCTGCGTACACACCTGCCCACGATCCATCGCCACGTGGCAGCACAGTGGTAGCCCACAGCGGCCAGTAGCACAGCGGCCATCGCTGCCAGCAGCAGCGCCGCCGCGTAGTCGACTGAACTGCCGCGGACAGTCGACTGGCCCTCGAGGCCCTCCGGAGGCCACACACCTGGAACAACAGAGGACTTGATATATTTGCTTGAACTTTTAACAGAAATGGGTCAAAGTATATTTTTATACATTGCTTATGGCTTATACCAGTTAGTTCGTCTTGTCAGTTGTTATCTATCATATGCAACGAATCAGTGAGATAACGCCAAACTTGAAACACGTCAACTAACTTAAAATACATGAAACCGTATTAGGAAATATACAATTATAAGACCGCGGTGAGAGCCGAGGGGTATCTATACTCATCTCACATTCGTATGATCGTGGGTTAAAATCCTCGGGCCCCACTGAGTTTCTACTTAAATACGGATTTTTAAAAATTGTCACTTGAAAAGCGGTGTGAGGGGAAACATCGTAGGGAAACTCCCATGTTACAGAAATAAAAAGAATCTGGAGTATATGATCCATACATCCGTACCGGGCCCGCGTGGTGAATTACGGCCTAAAAGCCCCCCGTAATTTACTAGGTCTGTGCCCTGCAGTGGGACGTTATAGGCTGATACAAGTAACCTGTACATTTTATTGTTCCATTACAAAACTTTTGTAAACTATGACAAAATTGTAGGTGAAACAAAAAACTATGTCGCTCTGGACGCTAAGGTGTGATATATAAAATAATTAAATGATTAAGAAAAACTTTTGATATATATCACAACACACTAAGTAAGAGCTCCAAGTATAAACCGAATTCTAATCAGTTTGTAGACAATAAAAGAAAATCTTTTTGTGCAACAGTAATTAGTAATGAGGGTCACTAGATAACAAAAAAACTTTCACCGTGAGTACTTCTTGAGACTAACGTATAAGAGAAATATAAGCCTCTGATAAAGAAATGAAATTATTCGCCACCTTCATCAACGACTTCTGCTCATCCGTTATTACAAGGAAGACATTAGCGCCATCTGTTGATAGTTTTATTTTAACTTTTAATAGAAATCACAAAGATGTGAAGATAAAACGATACTATGTGACAAAAATGATATTTTACATAAAACGAAACTACAAATTATAAACAAAATTTGTGAACGTGTTGCCTAAATCGGAATTGAACAATTAAACTTTTGAAATCCGTTGTTTGACAAAATCGATTAAAATCGATATAAAGATTGAACCTGTTTCCAAGTTTTGTTTTCTTGTTTACAAGTTTTCGGGGCCCGTAAAACAATACTTTAGAGAAACAGTAACTTTGTAAATTGTTAAGATGTGATAAATAAGTTTTAACGAGCGCCGAATTCCAATATTTATCAAGTAGATTCTAATCACAATTTTATTACTTTACCAATCAAATTCTAAAACAACATCCAATAGTTCCAATGACTTTTCAGCTTCATAAAAGATTTTTATTAATGAATAAATAATTGGGAGAAATGTTTATAAATGTTTCTGAAAATCAACAAAAACATGTTTGAGTGCCTTTTGTTAAAAGGATAACATGAAAAAAATAAGGATACATTTTGACCAAAAATAAATTCAGTAGCTCGAAAACAATTCCTTTTATTTTTTCGTTCGATAAAAGTATGTACCTAATTAGTGAAACAGAAACAAAATTGAAAATTCCTGATACGTCATAGGCATAAAAAGTGTTTTATTTTTTGTTTGTCTGGCCTATTTAATTGTATTTTCTTTTCTTTTGTAAAATTTAGTGATCTGCCTGCGTGCATACGTTTTTTGCGCACCATACAATAATAATATAATTGTACAGGAAAAGAATAATGAGTGCATGAACGGGTGATAGTGTCATGTGTGAAATGGACTAGAAACTGCGATAAGCATAATGTCAAATATCATAATGTCAAATGTCATAATATTTAATGTTAAACGGCATAATATCAAATGGCACAATATCAAATGTCGTGATGTCAAATCAGTTACATGTCAATCAGTGATGTCAAACGCATACCCCTGCAGTTTTGTGTGAACCAATCAAGCATTGTTTTTATTCCCGAATTTTCTTCCCTTCAACCCCAGTTGACCCTCACCGTCAACAATAATAATATAATTAACAGTGATCTAAGATGCTAATGACAAAACATATTCATTAGGCCTTCTATTGCAAAGTTTCAAGCTCTTTTCAAACTGGTGCGTTTATGTGGTGAAATGCGCAAATTCCCGATAAAAATAACGACTCTGTATAGTGATCTGTAAACATATTATTTTCCCCAGAAACATAGACATATTATTTTACTAGATCTACTATTATATTTATTTTGTTTTTTTATTGGGTGATAAAATCAACGGTAATTCAGTCAATTTTACTGTTGAGATAAATATGTTTTTGGACTATTTATTAAAACATAGTATATTAAAATAGTAACTTTTGAACAATTCTACCGAAAACGACACTTTGTAGGGTCCCATTATAAAAACGCAGTCGTCCCTGTCTCTGTTATCTGTCTCACACGACTACTATGTGTAATTTTTATGTGAATACCACCACACACAAATTATTAATCATTGGTTCCGTAGAAACATACATATAACGGACCCACTACTCTAAATATCGCTGTAAATATTTGCTTCTGAAAATAAATTGTCTTAAACAAATCTTTGTTCGATCTAGAATCGATCTTTTGTCCCTTTGCATAACATGCAGAGACGCTAAAAATCGGTCATATAATTTTAGTATTATAATAAATCAATTATATTCAAATAGAGTAAATCATTTCCCAGACGGTATCCATCTTCCATTGTCGCGGCACGTACAAAACATTATGGGAGATTAGAAGTATGACCCTTTAAGCCTTTGCTATTTTCAGAAGCCTAGGCACTTTCAGGTGAATTTTCAGAAAGGCACATTTGGATGATACAGAATGAATTATTATTATTTAAGAAGGTACACACACGTGAAGCGGGCAACGAAATTTTGCGAGTTCGTGACTTTTTGCCCCATACATAACATAATTATACATATGAAGTTACTAAGCATAGCGACTATTATCGGTGCGGACTTATTTATTGACTTTGGTTAGAACTTCTAACTTAAAATTTCATTGTTTCAAGGCTGTTTAAATGGAAATTTGTTCTAATATCTGATTTTTAGTATTGAGATATATTTTTATAAACATATATGAACATATCTATGGAATATATGAATTTGCATATCTGGCGCCAATCGGAAATACTGTAATGAGCCATTTTACTGGATGCGTGTGACGTGTTAGTATAAAATTTCATGAATGACCAGCGATTAAATCTTAAGTGTCTTCTATCTGTTTGTAGGTAGTTTTTGGGTCTTCGTGCAACATTTTCTTTACCACCTCGATGTTTTCACTCATTACAAAAGTCGCAAGTCGGCCACTTCTCTCATCATCTTTAAAGAAGAATTTCATTATTTCAAAGAAAAGCACGCGAAATGCAATAAAAAGGTGAATACAACATTTTTATTTTGTTCGTTTTGACTAAATGGCTTTCGGAATTCGAATTTCCAATAAATGATTTTTTAAAAAGGGTACAGATCAAATGACTTCTCTTTCTGAAATTTGAGTATCTTTATCTTATTCGTCTAGAGCGCGTTCTCCACAAACAATGGTAGGTTGATCGAGAATTATAATTAATTCAATATAGGTACTCGCATTATAGGCACAATGTACTGCCACCAGGCCGAAACACAATTCAAACATCGGCTTAAGTAAAATCATTTTTATTTTTATTAGGAGAGCGGTAATAATCTAGGAGTATCTATACTCGACTCACATTCATGATCGTGAGTTCAAATCCTCAGCCCGTACCACTGCGATTTTTTTTTAAAATGGTCACTAACTCGACGGTGAGGGAATACATCGTGAGGAAACCTAAGAAGATTTAATAAAATATTATGAGCATAAATAAAAAAAATCTGAAGTATGTGTATCCACCAATCTGCTGTGGGCCCGCGTGGTGGATTGTGGCCGTTACCCCAGTGGCTTACTAGGAGAGGCCTGTGACCTGCTATGGAACGCTATAGGCTGATTCAAATACGGCATTAAATTGTCTGAAGTGAGAACATAATTAGCCGTAACAATATCATGAAAACAAAAGTATTTTCTAATTATGCCTAAATGTAATCGTGTCAAATGTTCAGTGCAAGGATATGTAATCGTGTCAAATGTTCAGTGCAAGGAAATGTAATCGTGTCAAATGTTCAGTGCAAGGGAATAATTTTTCTTTGATTTCTTATGTAATTATACAAAAGTCGGTATTGTTTAATTCAGTAAATACAAAATAATAACAATTAACATCTATTAAGCTTACCTGCTTTGTTATATATAAATATTATGTATCCATATATGTAGTTTATTCGTGTACGAGAATCGAATTATGTGAGACCATGTGTATTGCATTACAAAGACTTTATGATTTGTCTCTGTGAGTAATTATATTGTCATCTGCAATGTAAGCTTGCCTTCTTGAGACATAACGTACTCGTAGTCAGAGGTGACCTTTGGTAAATCAAGTTAGCCATTCCTTCCATTATAACACATATTGCTAATTGATATAAAGTGTTGAGACCCAGATATAGCTTTTCCCCGTATAAATACATATAATAAGATTTTGATTATTACTTTCCCACCTCTTACTCTTTTAATTTCAAGAAGGATTGTTGAAAATGGAGCTAATACAGGTTGAACACTTTATTCTTCTTTCTTCTTTAGTTTAGAATAACTTAGAAGAACACTTTAGAAGAGTTCTTCTAATTATTTCTCATGGCAGTAGGTCAGGAGATTTCACTATTTTTTCCTATGATTTAACTTTAATTCGTTTTAGTTGACCTAAAGCCAACCAAGCCAACAGTTAGCTAACCGAGCGTTCGAACGATTGCAACCCTTTTTGTAAACGTGTAATTTTGGAGGGGGGTGATGCACGCTGAAATCCAACAGATACTAGGCGCACTCAACTGGCCCCGTTACCCCTATCTCACAGAAGACTACCTTAAAATGTAATGTAAATCAACTTTATCAAATTCCCCCACCTACTATCCTATCTCATCCCATTTCCCCAACCATTTCTCCAAATCCATTCTTACATCAACAAAAGTATGTATCCGAGGGCTTACGAAAGTTTGTCGTTCTGGACTGATGTGGGCATGTACCGCGGGTGTCCATGGGCGACAGTATCCACTTACCTCCGGGTGGATAGTAAGCTCGTTTGCCACCTTCTCTCTATATATTTATTTTTGTCATATTGTTAATATTTACATTTGTTGCTGTATTTGAAAATATTAGTTCTAGAAAGGTTAGATCTAGGTTAGATTAGAATAAGCTTAGGAATCATAAATACAATGTTGTTCCGCAACAATGTATTTGCGGTTGGCGATAACTAGCTACCTATTGAATAACTCGATAATGAACTGTAAAGAAGCCTGTACGAGTACTTATTCGAAAATTCGATTGACCAGTACTACTATACACTTTGGATTTCATACCTTTAAAGTGATCAGACGTGTAGCACAAGAAATATGTCGATGTGTGTCAAGTTATCAAGAAAAAATCAGTTCCATATACAAATGATTTATAAATCCATGCACGGCACGAATAAGTTACTAAATCGAAATACACAAAATTTTGAATAAAATGCTCTGACACCTAAATACATGTAGGTGCTTACAGGAAGAATAAGTTGATATATATATAATGTTTGAATTGTTCTAGCACGTTGTGACACTTTGGATTTACAAAAGAAAAAAATAAATATTTCAACACGAAAGCTTTAGAAAAATATGATTCCAGCCATTTATAACTTTAGTTATATCTTGATATTGAAAGCAAAAACACAAAAATTTAACTTTTAACCTATACCCTTGAAAACGGTTGTGTTTTCCTTATCGACTCACTCCCGCCGTGCACAGAAAAAATCTGTAATATTATTATCTGTTACTTTACTATATTTTTCAATAGAGTATGGCATATCTTGTTACGGGACAAAGACCTCTATTGTGCAAAAAAAAATAGTAAAAGATAAATGATTTTGCGAACTAATCCAGACAGATTCTCTTTTGTAACTGATTAAAAATTAATCGAATCATACTACGTTTTCAGGATTACATACTCATGTTTTGGGAATAGAAAATAATGGATCATATACGTAACAGCGATAGTCTATTTTGGAATCATATTTGTGTAGTGGTAAGTTTCTACTTGAGTACGAATTTTTAGGGAAATTTGGAAGTATTATTAATGGAAATAAAATATTACATTTTACATTAAACCTAGCTAGACTGGCTACCTAGGTTGTAAATGAAAGCAATAAAAATGTACAATATATTAAATTAAAAAATATTAACTTAGTTTATTTTTTTATGCAGCGCTTTAATCATTTTATAACAAATATAATAAAATTCTAAAGCTTCTCAGACACAATCAAAGTTTCCACATAAATGTGATTAGTTTTTAGTTCAATCTGCGGTTCAATTTATAAAACCAGCAAAGCATAAAAAAGTGATCGCATGCATAGCAGAAATATACGATCTGTGATCGCAAGACTGTACACAAAAGTGAGAAAATGAAAAGAGGGTAAATGGTCAAAAATTTATTTTAATTTGATGGCCACTGATATTGTAGCAATATTATTTCGAGCATTGTACTATTTCGTTCTCTATTCCTACTAAACCTGCCTGCCATCTATTAAGGCACAGTTCATATTTTTCGGAAAACGCGTTCAAATTATATCAGTAGAAAATGTCAAGATGAGGGACTCGAAAAGAGGAGCGACCGAAGTCAACTGACTTACCCTTTAAATAATTAAAATTAAAAATAGAATACAGAGACATAATCAATTGAATTACTCAAAATATTTAATGTTATGCTTTATAGGCATTTCTAAAAATAAATATTTTATACTTAGATAAAAGCTTGGTAAACGGGCAGCAAATCATGATCAGCCAAACGGCTTATTTTTGAATAACTGAAACAAATAATTTTTAATTAATAAGAATATTAACACCAAGTCGATGGATGGGACTTTTTGACGGGACCCCGGAGAAGGGAAGTTGAGTTTTTATTTGCTTACTATAAAAATTGAATATTGTGCATTTTGTGATTTACGAAACTTCAAAGTGTTTCTTGTGCGTAATGTTTGTGATAATCAAATAAAAGTATACGTCTGCGTTTTTCGTATCCTTCCAAGGAAAGCTCTTATGTCCTCAGTAAACCTACTATCACCTTACTGAGCGACTCCTGACTTACTTCGGCAGGACTGGACATTGACAGGATCCGTTTTAGACTTCAAAATTGTTTAGTGCCAAGATAACTTGACACTGGCAGAATGTGCTAATTGCACCATTGCCATATGGCATATAAACAAATAAAAGAAAAGTCGACGGATTCCCGCTTCGCCGAACTCCTTTTTCTTTATTGTCACCAGAGAACCTAACACACCTTTAAATTGTCCGACATAATTTACTTCCCGTTAATAAATACTGATTCTTTACTACGACATGTGACATTGTCTGGTAAAAGGGACCTTATTGTCGGTACTATTATAATTTCCCAGGTGCTCTTGTGAAATCTAAAAAAAACATTTCTTTATTGCTTTGTGGACCCACGACACGGAGTCCTACACTCCCTACACAGGGAGTGTAGGTAATTGAGTGTGGTTTTATTTATATATATAAAAAACTTTATCTTATAAATCAGATGTTAGAGCAAACTTTCTATTTAATCATAATCTTAACCAAATCCATGTTGATGATAAGGACCGTTTGCCAAAAAACGTCACAAACAGTAATTCTTTACTATGGTATTCTTTATTATGGTATTCTTTATTATGGTATTCTTTATTACGGTATTCTTTATTATGTAGTAGGTGCTGAACTACTATTGTGTAATATTTAATAAGCATAAAATTTATTTTATGAAGGATTCCTATCACGAAATATAACAACCGAAATACTACGCTGATATTCCGTTGTACCCTACAATTGTAATTATGCTTGTAATTACTGCTTCAATATTGTAATTCAATATTGTAATTACTTCCATTTTAATATACCATAATATGTTGTGTGATTCTACAATATCGGCCAATCGAGGGCACTAATTCAAACTCCTCTGCAGCTCACTATTAACTTATTCAATAAGTGGTTAGGTAGGTAACAGGATCGCAAATATAGCGTTGTTGAACAAACCTGTTCATTCAGTGGTTAGGTGACGGGACCGCAAATATAGCGTTGTTGAACAAACCTGTTCATTCAGTGGTTAGGTGACGAGACCGCAAATATAGCGTTGTTAAACAAACCTGTTCATTCAGTGGTTAGGTAACGAGACCGCAAATATAGCGTTGTTGAACAAACCTGTTCATTCAGTTAGATCATATATGGGCAACAACTAGCCCGCGGGCCGGATCCGGCCCGCTGTAAGATATGATCCGGCCCGCGAGACATTTTGAAAAAACCCAATTAAAAAAATATTACATTAGGTACTTATACTCACGGGAGTGACAGTGAGGCGGCAAACATCAAATCCTTTGATGTTTGCCGCCTCACTCTTTGATAATCGCCGCCACTCAGCTTGCTCGATCAAATTCTTTGAGGTTTGCCGCCTCACGGGCGACACATCAAAAGATTTATTGCTTCTCAATTATTCTAAACTAGTTTATTCCAGATTATTCCTTCATTTTGCCTATATAAGCGGGTGGATGGCCCGAACGTTAGTTCAGTTCTATTTGAGCTACCGAGGTGATAACTTGGACAAGCGATATCCTAGCGAACTGCTCGAGCCGTCAACTTGCTTTGTGACTTTGTGTGCATCTTGAGTGGTTACTAACTATAGTTTGTTATTAAGTTTATTGAACGAAAAGTAAACAAAAATGATGTCTGGTGGAAAGAAACGAAAAGTAGATACAGAGGGTCGCCAGTTTCAAGAAAAATGGACTGAAGAATTCTTTTTTATCTTGCACAATGGTAAGCCTATTTGTTTGCTGTGTAATGAATCCATTTCAGTAATGAAAGAATTCAATATAAAGAGGCATTACTCAACTAAGCATGCTACGCTGCACTCACTGACAGGACAATTAAGAACAGACAAAATCCAGAAGCTTGCCGCAAATTTGGAAAAACAGCAACAAATGTTTCATAAACAAAGAACACAACTTGATAATGTTGTGAAAGCTAGTTTTATAGTTAGCTCAAAATTGGCAAAGGCATTAAAACCATTTGCCGAAGGAGAATTTATCAAGGAGTGTATGTTAGAAGTTTGCGGTATTTTGTGTCCTGAAAAGAAAAATGAATTTGAAAAAATTAGTTTGTCAAGACGAACTGTTGTTCGACGTATAGAAATGATGGCTAATGATATAAAAACAACATTGACTGACCGTATGGCTGGTTTTGAATCATTATCCATAGCATTAGAGGAGAGCACCGATTTGTCTGACACAGCTCAACTGGCTATATTTATTCGAGGTGTTGATAAGGAGTTCACTGTTACTGAGGAATTGCTTGCTTTACAGCCGCTAAAAGGAACCACTACAGGAGAGGATATTTTTATTGAAGTTCAAAAGGTATTCACAAGTATTGGCTTGCCATGGTCAAAATTAATTGGAGTATGCACTGATGGTGCACCTTCTATGGTCGGCTTACGTAAAGGTTTCATCGGAATTTTGAATGAAAAAGCAACAGAATTAAATGTGCAAAAAGATGATTTGATAGTCCTTCATTGCATTATCCACCAACAGAACTTGTGTTCTAAGTCCATTCGACTCCAGAATGTTATGAATGTGGTAGTAAAAACCATCAACTTTATTCGATCCCGAGGGCTTAACCATCGTCAGTTCAAGGCGTTTTTTGATGAAATATCAGCTGAATATAACGACGTAACATATTATTGTGAAGTCAGATGGTTGAGCAAAAGAAAAATGTTGAAACGGTTTTACGAGCTTAGAAATGAGATAGCAGACTTTATGAAAATAAAAGATAAACCACTATCTGAATTAAGTGACCCAAAATGGATATGTGACTTAGCATTTCTGGTCGATCTTACAGGCTATTTGAATGATTTAAATTTGAAACTTCAAAAACAAGGACAGTTAGTAAATGATTTGTACAGCCATTTGAAAGCGTTTCAGATCAAACTACGCTTGTGGGAGTCACAGATGCTGTCTGGTAACAGTTACCATTTCAACACGCTCTCTGCGTATGAAAATATTGCTTATGCTCAATATGCTGAAGAACTCAAGTTACTGTCGGAACAATTTTCGAACAGATTTAGCGACTTCAAAAACATGGAAGACTGTTTCACTTTATTTGCTACTCCTACAAAATATAATGTACAAAATGCTCCAATACACTTACAAATGGAGTTGATCGAGATTCAAGAAAACTCACTCCTAAAATCCAAATTTGAAGACGTAGAGTTGTGCGATTTCTACAAAAAATACCTAGAAAAAGACAATTTTCCGCAGCTTAGAAAATTCGCAAGAAGATTGATTTGTGCGTTTGGCAGTACTTATAAATGCGAACAGTTCTTTTCATTGATGAAAGTTAATAAATCAACACATCGTACAAGACTGACTGACGATAATTTGGAAAATTCTTTACGTCTTTGTATCAGTGGAATTAATCCAAATATCGATGGATTAGTTTCCCAAATTCAAGCTCAAGTGTCTCATTGATTTCGGTGTATTTAACTTTTGTAGTTTGTAACAATTGCAAATTTAACGATTTAATTATAATGTACCATTTTTTTAAATTTCATTTTGTTATTTTAATAAATTGTACTATAATAACATTGTCGTATTATTTCATGTCTAATATCTATCGCAAAAAATATTATCACTACTTTAAAATGCACTAAGTACTTTTAAACGCGGCCCGCGAACGTATTTGCACGCTAAAGTTTGGCCCTCAACATGTCAAAGGTTGCCCATACCTGAGTTAGATCAACGAAAAATCACTAAATAACTAATTTACGAACGCCAAAAACGATAGTAATTGTGCGAACGCTCGATTGGCCAATGCTTTGTCTACCTATCAGACATTCCATATGCATGTATATATAAAAATCGTAACAAAGCCGTGTCTGTACTTAGAATATTTCTTTTAAAAAGTAACTGTATTTTTAAAGTACGAGTGATACAGAGCCCAAAACAACATTTTTTTGATTTTTTATCTCAGTCTGGACGCGCATTACGCGAAAACTATGGGACGGATTTTAATGACACCGTTATAGCTTATGACTTGGGTTAACATTTTGGGTACATTTTATCCCTATAAATAATAAGTGATCCCACGGGACTCACTCTAAAGTACACGCGAACGAAGTCGTAAGCACCGGTAATAATACATTTTACATATACATATACATTTTCTTACTTTTAAAAGAAGTATTTGGGGATGAAACATGAAAATATATATGATATTTCCCACAAGCTGTTTTCATTGTTTCCACGGGTTACCCAAACACTCGAATTCAAGTATATATTTCCTTCTTATAATGCGTAACACGTGAACACTTTTCAAACACGGCCACGAGGACGTTACAAGCCCACATCCCATACGAGTACAAATACATGCATAATTTTATTTGAAAAACTTCGGCCACTCACAAAAGCAATAAATTGCTACCGAGACACAAAAAGGTTACGGTAATCCAGGTACATAAAGTACAATAAATGGGACAATATATTACAGAGAAACGTTGTGATTTACCTGAACTTTGAATACACGTTCCAGTATCACGTCTGTGCTCGCGCCAAAAGTTACTTAAAGCATTTTTTCCTATACTAGCGATGCCAGCGACTTCGCTCGCGTGAACTTTAATCTGATTCCCGTTGGAATTTAATAAAGGATTTGGATAGAAAGTACCTTAAATGTTAACTCGGCACGCTAAAACGATGTCAAGTTTCATAAAAATCTGTCCAGTAGTTTGATGCACGTTCAGACAAATAAAAATGGTTGTTGTCGGCTGTATCGTACGTCTGCAATGATTATTTTCAAAACACGGTCTGTATCGCTCGTAGAGTATACCTACTGCAATGATTATTTTCAAAACACGGTCTGTATCGCTCGTAGAGTATACCTACTGCAATGATTATTTTCAAATCACGGTCTGTATCGTTCGTAGAGTATACCTACTGCAATGATTATTTTCAAAACACGGTCTGTATCGTTCGTAGAGTATACCTACTGCAATGATTATTTTCAAAACATGGCTCTGTTAGGATTTTATTATTGTGTATATAGAATGTAGATGATTCAGGTGATATTTAAATTCGTGAACATTTTCTATGGACATAGTTATTTTTTTTTAAATGATTGCAATATAAAATAAGAGTGGTATAAAGTCCAAAACAAAACTTTTTTGGAATTTTTGTCTGACTGAATGCGCATCACACAAAAACTACGGGACGTATTTTAATGAAACTTGGCATAGTTATAGCTTATATGCCGAGTAGATATTTGGGGTACTTTTTATCCAGATCAATCATGAAGTTCCCGAGGGAATGAAGCTATACTTCTACGAGCACGAAGTCGCGGGCATTGCTAATTTGAACATAAAACTTGAATATGTTTCAATTTCTAACATTGTAATAATTGAAACATATCTCTTTGGATTATTAAAACAGTGCGGTTATACATAGCTTGTAGAAGTTTTGCATATTAACTGTTGCGGGTGATTGCGAAGAATGAAACCGTATGTTTATCCCTTGGTGACAACTGCTTAGTTGTATCTTAGCCTACATTTTATTGGGCAGATTTACTTTATTTACTTATCTGAAGGCAAAAGTTGTACGTAGATTTTTAGGTTTACTTTGATATTATATATCAAAGTAATTACTTTAAATGTTTAATTCCTCACTTTGTTTAAGTAACTTTAACTTATTATAAGTTACGTATGTTAAAATTTCTGAAAAAAGTCGTTGGCCAAAATATACAGAGCCTAAAATATCATTATTTGTCTTTTTTGTCTTTCTGTCTGTCAGAACGTGCATCAGCCAAAAACTTGATGAAACTTGGCATAAGTCTAACTCGTGTGCCAGATTCACATTTGGGGTTTTATCCCGATTCGTTGCAGAGTTCCCACAGGAATCTCTTAAGTTCACGCGAACGAAGTCGCTGGTATCTCTAGTACCAAATAAAGATGAATGATCATCAATAAATGTTTTTCACTCCACTCCCTCCACTTTTTTCTCACACTCAAAAGAAAAGTTCTTCCCACCGTGTCAATTAAGATAAAAGTACTTACTCCTTTAAGTAATCTAGCTAAATAAACAAGCAATATGTTCAAACATGACGCGAGATTATGTCTGCGCAGACGGGAATTAAGGGAACGTGGACTGAATCCAATTAACCTTCAACTGAGCGTGTAATGTTGAAAAGACGTGCATGTCATTCGATCTTGAAAAACATGGCATTTGACACTTTGAATAATCGAATACAAGTAATCGTGACAATAACCAGTTCTTATATCGTCCACTTCTGGGCACAGGCTTCCTCATTCACATCGTACATTTTTTTTTATGTACGGAAGCGGCAGACGAGAGTACAGTCCACCTGATGGTAAGTGGATACTGTCGCCCATATACATATGCAATTCATGCCAACATTAGTCCAAAATGTCAAACGTTGGCACGCCCCTGGATGCGCTGCCTACCTTTGGAGATATAGGAATAGATTTAGAGGAAAGGTTGGGAAAATGTGGAGGGATAGGAATGGGACTCTGGCACATCTCACTCACTACCGAAACACGCACGTACATTGGTAAAATACGATAAGGTAGGAAATGCAGTACATTTCAAGGTAGTCTTCTGTGAGAGAGGGGTAACGTGGCCAGTCGAGCGCGCCCAGCGGCTGTTGTATTGGAGCGTGCACTCTCCCCCTGAGAAATGATGTATGTATGGCTTTAAAATGCCACGCTGGCCAAACGGGTTGGCGAGTCCACACTTTTAGAGATTGTGTAGCCGCTACCGCAGGGCTTTGTTTGGCAACGGCTTTGTTGTCCCTTAGTCACGTTTTATGACACGCACAGGTGGTACAATTCTAAAGGCAGACCAACAACCTCACGGCCAATTGAATACCAGTACAAGTATATAACTTTTTAAACTTCCTCATTTTGTATATCCTGAAATTCACTAACGCGTTCTGGGAGTTTCCATACCGTGACCTTCCATTTCATTCCTAGTCATCACACTGAATATACCGTCTCGCTTTTGGACAAAGACAGAAGGCGAATTGATCCCATCCAACTTTCACTGCATGACTTCACCCACTAAGAGCAAGATGGGATTATATAGGACTCAATGGGATGAGAGAGATATGAAAGAATGAAATGAAAGGTGAAAGAAAACGGGCTCAAGCAACTCTTACTCACATTCTTACATCCGAAATATATTTCAGAGCAATCTTCTTTGTACGAAAATACTCCCTGCAAATAAGTGCCTACCTGGAATTTAAAAAGCGCTGCAGCTTCATCTATCGTATTTAATATTTAGTTACATAAAGAAGCCCTAAGATAATTTATGGAAATAACATTTGTCACATTTATGTCCATAAATCCTAAGATAATATATATTAAACATCAGCTGCGAAGGTTTAATTAAAATCACTCTGACAGCCAAGCCAAAATTAGCGTAGGTGTGTTTACAAACAGCCTGACTACATACATCGTCATACTTCTCGCCTACATTTTATAGGTGGTAATAAATATAATTACACTACCTATTACATGCCCCTGGGGTAGACGAGTCCTCGAATAGAGGCCACGTACCGGGAAGCAGTGTAGGACACCCTCTGGCGTGGTGGGACCTACTACGTGAAGAAGTTCACTGGTGATGGCTGAATGATAAGAACCGAAGATTGTTTGTGGTGGTAAGCCTTTGGAGAGGCCTACATCCAGCAATGAAGAGACATAGGCTGATGGTATGGTATGATATCAGCAAGTGGCAGTAAGCGGGTTATATCAAATGTCAAAAGACGGATAAGCGATAGTATAGACAAGTGGAAACCACGAACCTGGAAACTTAGCGCAGGACATCTCCAGGTGTACAGATGACTTAAAGTTATCGGTAATAACTGGATGTATAGAAAGACGCAGCATTGAAAAGATACTGAGGCTGATGTTATTATACTTTATGTGGAATTCCAATGGAACATATGGAATTTGTGTACCATTTTTTCATGGCCTCATGCTAAACAATGTAGAAATGTAACCGTACTTTATAAGTTGTTTCGATTTACATGAAATGATTAACGAGGAATAAGGGCCTATTTATTGGGAACTCGAGAAGTGAAGTTGAGGTTTTGTTTGATTAGTTGTGAAAATTGTGTACTTTATGTTTTGTGGTTTAATAGTTTATAAAAACTTCAAAGTGTTTTTGTGCCTAGTGTTTGTAATAATCAAATAAAAGCATGGGACTGAGTTTTTCGTGAGCTTCCAAGGGGTCTTCTGCCCTCAGTAAGCCTACTATCAATTTACTGGCTTACTTACAATTTACTATCAACGCGCTGACTTACTTCGACGAGACTGGACATTGACAGGATACGTAATAAAACAATATTTTTTCTATTAAAAAAAGTCTATAAAAATTCTTAATTTTTCAAAAAAACACGTTTCAGACTGAAATTGTTCATTACGAAGAAAACTTCGATACTGGCGGAATGTGCCAATCGCACTATTACCCGTGGAATAAAGTCCTTTTAGGTAGGTCCTTCGGTTTTGTGATGTTTTTATTCAGATGTAAGTTGTCAAATATTAATATTAGAAATAAATAAATAAACGCGTCTCGTCATGACCGGTTTGTCACATGTGTGAAATGAGTATTTATCATGTTTATTAAGGGTTCCATGTTAATGAGTTCCTAGTATATTATGTAAACACAAGAATAGTCGTCATCTAATCAAATGGACCTTATTGACTTTAGCTGAGATTTTATAACAAAAAATTTCTTTATTTCAAGATTATGTTCTAACGTTTGACTTTTAAGATAATACAATAAAAAGTTACGTTAATATTAAAAGAAAATAAATTAAATTTCACTACTGGAGGAATTATAATCGGGGAAAATGTCGTAGGGGTTATAACAAGACAATAGGGAAATATTTAATGCTCTCCATTGTACTAATACTGACACTAGGTTAAGATTTATTGTTACCAACAAATGTAATAGATATTTATGTCTGAAATACATTTACTATTATTATTATCTCGACATACAACACTAAATACATAAACGTCGAAACCATCTGTTCCGCTCCGAACTCCAAGTCTGTATCATCTCGTAAATTATGCCCAAACATCCCATTACATTATCATAAATCTGTCGTCCACTCCGCGCGGAGCAACTTTCGCATTACGTGTGTAGTCTGCTTTTGAAGCGAATTTTACTTGCAAAAACAGGTATTTCCAGAAAAATAAAACCTAATATAACAAAAAAGTAAATTTTCTTTTATAGAAACAGGACGGTAGACGAGCATACACTCTACTTGGTGGTAAGTGGATACTGTCGCCCATGAACATACGCGATAAATGCCAACATCAGTCCCGAATGACAAACGCCAGCACATCCCCGGATCTGCTGCCTACCTTCATAGATTTAGGAATGGATTTCGAGAAAGGGTTAGCAATGGACACAGATAGGATGGTATGGAAATGGGATCTGGCATATCTCTTTCACATAAAGTCGGAATAGGACAAAGTCGAAAATGTAATAATACATCTCACAGTAATTTACTGTGAGAGAGGGGTAACGAGAAAGGTAGTCGAGTAGCTTGCACCCTCCCAAAAAAAAAACTATTTATTTTCTTATTTCGGTATAGAAATAAAAAAATAACAAAACCTCAATGAAAGCATGATGTAGAATCAAGAACGGAAGCTGTGAGAAAAATTCAAACGCACCCTTTATATTACCAAGAAAAAGATAATTCGATAACATTAGGAACTTCACTACCACGTTTACTACATCGTATCTTTATTTCCATACAAGTGGAGTTGAGAAGTGACACTAAGTTACAATGATTCGCGCACGCGCGGCCATAAACAGGGCATTGCCCCAAAACTTCACCGAGTTTACCACAAATATTAAGGCAACGCGGGATTATTTAGTATCAGGCTGGCGGCATCAAGTGCAAAAGTTCTTTGCGGCCATTTCTACTGAGATCTTAGATACATGTAACAGATTCTAAGTATCTACAGAACTTGATGATAAATGTGACGTCATCTAAGGGGCTGTATTGTCGGTTGACTTACCGAATGTGTATATGATTTTCTACCTGAATTTTGTTAAGATTTTCTGCGAAGGAAGATAAGGCCTTATTGAAGAACTAGGTACACTGCCCTCCAAAGAAGGAACGGCATTAGTGACATTTTTAACGAAAACATGGTCTTACCACCTTTTTCTTAACATAGTGTGACAACGCTTCGTCACCAGGTTACGTACAGTGAAACACCGATATCAAACAAACATTGACAATCAAAACAATCAAGTGACAATCAAACTTTATTCATAAACAGGTAGTAGTTCAAAATAATATTTATGATCTACCCACAACACGTAGGTCTCAGAAATTAGCAATAGCCGGCAAGACAGGAAATGAGTGGATTCCATTTCAATTCCACGCTTCCTCTATAATCGAATATACCATATTCAGCGTTATCTGCTATGTTATGGATATTAATAATATGGTCTACAGAATTGAAATTAATTAATTGCAATATAATTGTCACAGGAATACAATGCTTGATTAGGAGTAATTATCTAATACTGAATTTGAATCTAAAGTCAATCTGAAACAATGACCGATTATAATATTCGGCGAGCGGGGGAACCCCTCTAAAATGACCCGTAAGTGACCACTGTCGTTCTAATCTTTAATTTCAGATTTTTCGTATGTTTTCGAGGTCGCTGAACACGAATCTGTAGTTATTTTTTAATGAAAATTTGTTTTTAATTAATATCGGGCGCGACACGTGCAGTCCCATAGCGACTTTCGTTTTAATATCTTTTTTGACAGACATATTGTTGAAATAATATTTAGATAGCGATAGATATAATGAGATTAAAAAAATTGTTTTCGTATTTTTCACTTAAACCCTATTTTTTTTTGATATTCCCCCATATTTTCTTGAGAAAAACATAAGAAAAACGCAAAATTAAAGATTAGAACGACGTGGTCAAATTTTGCTACTTCTAAACGACTTTTTGGCGGGAGCTCACCTATATGTATCACAGCTGCTATGTCATACTGTCAACCCCCCCCCCCCCCAACATCCAGGCTGACTGTCAGCTCGTTTGTAAAATTAACAAATATGACCTCCCATTACTTTATCAAAATGTCACCATTGACCACCCATCTATAACAAGTGAAAGGCGATCAATTTGCTTGTCACTTGCCATCGCGGCCTAGACCAACGTAATTAATCGATCTGGCAAATTTTAGGCACCATTTCAGACAAATGGTCGTAATAGGGTTGTCACATTTTTTTTGAAAATTATTGTTTTTTTTGTAAAATATTATCAAAAAATAATAAACAAACATATTTAATTTTATATAATATTTCGGTTTTTTTGTTGTCCTAATTTAACCGGAATGATATAAAATATTTTTGTCATATTTCCGTTCTGAATCTCACATAAGTACGTTCTAATAGACCGTATAAACAATATGAAGTCCATATGAGATAAAAATGGAACATTTTTCGCGCTGTATTTTTAGCAGTAGACATACAAGATTATATAAAAAGTTATATATACAAGATGTAACCCCGTATGTAACTCGAAGCCTGGAACCATGAATTCTGGTCATAATTTTAAATTAATATACATTTAGTAATTTTACGTATTTGTTTTGTCAGATTATCAGTTTTTTGTGCTTTGTATTTAGCAAAATTGTATGAATAATTTGGTAAAACTACAAAACCATTGAATTTTCTGCTACAGAAGATTCGTATATCATTCAACTCAATAAACTCAGAATAATGAACAGATAAGGCTTTAGGCGTCGGTAAAGTTTCAGTTACACCTAATATATCCGTGCATGTCGGGAGTAAGTTGATAACTCAAGTTCTTTAGTTTAACAGCTTAAAGTTTGTGTTTTCCCTTTGAATATCAAGATAATAATGCAATCGACTATTATGTTAAAATTAATTTCTTTGAAACTATAGAGTATTAAAAGATTTAATTATTTGTTTGTAAGTAAATGATTCGCGAAATAGAACTTCTTATTTTTAAATTTTATATATATCGAGTTATCCATATGTATCATTACAATTAATCATTTATATTTCTTATATCGCGGCTATTTATAATACGTAACTTTGTAATATATTATATTTACTTATTGAGGACCAATTAGCCGAACTGGTAGTTGCCTGCCCGGGGTTTGATTCCCGGTCGGATAACCATTTGTTTAAATTTTTGTTCGGCTCTGGGAGTTTCACGTGTTGTGTTCGTATGTGTCTCTGGACCCACAACACACAATAACATTTCAATAAAAATATCTTCGGAACCTGACTTATTGTGACAACCCTATGCCGAAAGTACACGAAGCCCTAGGCCGTCGGAAGAAACGCTAACATAAAACATTACACGCGTCATTTACGAGCACTCCGCCTAATAAAGGTCGACAACCTTTTGACCTTTTGGCTCAACTTGTTGATTCTATTTAATCATACGAATAGTAGTGTAAACAGAACTTATAATAATGGGAGCGTATAGAACTAATAGTATAAATAAACTGGATTGCAAAAATTCCGGGTCGCTAATAAATGGCGTGATAGTTTCTTAAATACATAAGACTAATTTGCGAAACTATAGTATATTGTAGATGACTGATTAATATATATAAAAAAATGTGTAACACGTTCTGTACACTATATAACTTTAATTAAATACAAAAAAATAAGAAAATTTCGCTTCTAACTTATGACAACAAAAATACACTTCACAGTAAATCTTAAAAAATAAAAGTTTTTTTGTTAATTTAATATTTTGTATTTCCTCCACGAGCCCGTATCACTTCAATAAGACGATGTGGCATGCTGTAAACCAAATTTTTAATACGATTTTGGTCTATGTTTGCCCATTCTTCCACTAGTGCATTCTTAAACTCGTGTAAGGTAACGGGAGCAGGAGAGCGTTGTCTCACGCATATCCCGAGCTCGTCCCATGCATGTTCTATGGGATTTAAGTCTGGGCTGCATATTGAATATACATATTGACCAAATGAGCAGTATGTGGTCGCGCATTATCGTGCATAAGAATGGAAATTGCACCCATATTCACTAAGAATGGACCAGCATGCTCATTTAAAATCTCTCCTATGTATCTGACAGCAGTCAGAGAACCGTTTTCTATGATCACTAACTCCGTGCGATCCTCTGAAGATATCCCAGCCCAAACCATTATTGATCCTCCACCGAATGGCACCTTTTCTTCAAAACACGCTTGATGATACCGTTCTCCTGGCCGTCTAAATACTCTTCGTCTCCCGTCGTGCGTAAATAAACAAAATCTGGACTCATCGGAAAACATAACCTTGGACCAATCTTCATCTGTCCATCGGATGTGTTCTCGAGCAAACTATAACCTGGCAACTCGATGTTCTCTGAGCAGTTTGGGGCCGTTTGCTGGTCTATAAGGCTTTATATCAGCTTCACGAAGACGTCGCAGAATCGTATTAGAGCTCACATTGTTGTGGTGAATTTCTTGAAGACTGTTTCGGACCTGAACAGCCGGGAGATGTCGATTTCTTAACATAGTGCTCACGATGAATCGGTCTTCTCGTGTAGTTGTGCACCTTGGACTGCCATGTCCTGGTCTCCTGATGTTCATGCCGGTCTCTTGAAATCGCTGGAGTACTCTTTGGACCGTTGATAAAGATACTCCTACTGTTCTAGCAGTGCTAAGCTGACTTCTTCCTTCTTGTACCATGGTAATAATCCGTGTACATTCTTCAGGTGATAACGACATGATATTGCATTGAATACTCTGATCAATCCAAGGAACCATTTATAATGACAGCTCTGTTTGAAACAAAAGCAGAAAAAATATTCTTTTCCTAATTTTTAATTTTTGAAATTTTTCAAAATGCAGAATATTTTTTTTTAAATCTGTAACTTGTACAAATGAAACCTCTTTAGAGATTTAGAACAAGCATTAGTAACCTCCTTACTACATATTATTTATTCGAGCGATCTAGGTATATAATTTATGGAGATATCACGGTTTTTATTAGCGACCCGGAATTTTTGCGATCCAGTGTAGTAAAGGGTGTATCCTACTTGTTGTAAAAGAAAGTAGGACGATTTCTTCTCTCTCCCTCTCTCTGCTCTATGGTTACTAATTAGTCCAACCTTCCTCGTTTTTATCTATAGATAAGATGACGCCTGACGTCATCATAATCTCTAGTCAATGCGCAACTCCAATGACCACATCTGTGCACCTCATTTCTATCTCTTTTCGTCTTTGCATTTGTATACCTGAATATGTATTGTATCTATGCATGTATTTATATATCGTACATATTATAAACATGTGTATATGAATAATTTATTTTAGTTATAATATATATTGCTATTACAGAGAAATATTATAATTTTAAGTAACATCAAATTCGCGTCATCTACCTTTATTTGCTCTTCAATTTTCTCCTTACCACCGAAAGGTTGCCTGAAAGAAATCGCTTTGGCGACAAGGCCGTCGTCGTACTATTGACTTACTTAATTTATCTCTTTCCTACATGTGCTAGTGTACAATAAAGCCTCTATCTATCTATATTTATATAAGCCTACCCAATTACACTACTACCCTTGCGACAAAAACATATTCGGAGTCGATTTCCCTTCATTAGTGTGTATTTCTAACACATGTAACTATTTGTAAATACGTAGTAACGGCACCCGCTTGATTTATTAAGATTGTTTCGCCAGTCACCACTCATTTTTTAACGCCTCGCCCACGCAAAATGCTTTCAAATTAACACAACGCAAAAATAAAATTTCGTCCTCGAAACACAACATAATATACTATATCATTGTTTTTTTTTCATATGAAACTTTTTTATTTATTTATTTATGATCTGATATTTGCTTATAACTGCAATCAACACCATAAAAGCCGTCAAAAGACGACCTTAAGAGCATGACGAGATGGCGACTTGTTTTTTTGTGGAAATCATATCTTTTACATCATAGAGGAAGGTACGATATGAGTTTTTCGATTTAAATGGAGAAAGAGGTAAAAACAAATTGCCATCTCGTCGGGGTCACCTAGTCGTCTTTTGACAGCTCTTTGGGAGGTGATTGCAGTATTAAAATGCTTCCCCTAGTAAATCACGCAAATCACGGGTTTCGGACCATAATCCATCACGCAGGCACAGTACGGACTGGTGGATACACATGATCCAGATTTTAGTAATTTTGCTTAATTTTGGAGTTTCCTCCCATTCTTATGTTATGGCATATAAAATGTCGTTTCTGTGACCTAATTACGATATATATTTGAAGGACGTGGCCTTTTCCTAAACCTTGAGAAACCCGGGATTTTGCGAGTTATTTTCAATGTCACACATATCGTTATCGATCCACATGTGGAAAACCGGTAAAATCACATCATTGAAAATGAATAACTATTTGAATCAAATTCCAAAATGACGACTCCCGACATAACGTTACCATTTACCTGGATTAAAATGGAATTCATGGAGTAGGAATCTAAATTAAATTACTATATTTGTTGTGGCATGAAGAAGTGACGAGAGTTATTGCATATTCCGGTTACATAAATCAAGTCTGTAAAAAAATGTGCAACATTCCAAGCTTCATTTTATTTTATGCTCTTACGCATAAAAAAAACGTTCAGATATATTTTCGATTCATCTCCATTTTATTTGTGTTTTAATTTTGTTAAACTTATTTTCGTAACTCAATTATTTTTACCACAATTATCTGAGTCAGAACACACCACACCACAGCAATATTAGATACCGAGTTTGGGCTTGTCGCGTGACATTCTAATTTGATGCTACGAGATGCGTTCTCGTAGCACGTAGCATCACACCTCTCCTAGACTTGTGTCGTAGCTACAATAAGTTGACTAATATTGTAGTCAACTTATTGTAGAGTGATTTAATATGTCACTGACTGAGCCCAGACTAATATGGATAATGTTTTTAATATGTAAAATTGACTATTTCAGACTTCTCTATTGTAACAACTTATTTCCTTTTTTTTTTGTAATAAATAAAAGAAAGTTTCTGGATATAGTATTTAGTAATCATCAATTTAATTACATAATTAATAGAAACCGCTAAAAAGGTGACAGACCGACCTTCGCGGCTGACGACCGCGTTCGCAAACAATACAAAAATACTGTGGGTTCACTGACTATCGTACGTATCACATTTTTCTAGATATTTTTCATTTATTAGTAAACACATAAGAAAATCAAACTCATAATCTTAATTCGTTAAATACTAAAAAAGAATTCAATACTACGAACGTAAGACATCTGACACAACTTAGCATCAGCACGGTTATGTTGTATTTAATAACTAGCGACCCGCCCTCACTTCGCTTCGGTTTATTAAATTTAAAACAATCGGAATAAGATATTTTCCTGCGGTAAAATGGAGCCTATATTTTAAATTAGACCTCTAGCAATACATCGGTGAAAACTGCATTCAGTTCCATGCAGTAGTTTTTGCGTGATGCGTGTACAAACTACAGACAGACAGACAGACAAAATTTCTAAAAACTGTTGTTTTTTTTCATCTATTTTTTTCAATATCTATAATGTACAGACATCGGCCTGTTACATTTTTATTATATGTATATAGATATGTATAGATAAATAATAATACATTTGAATTAGAATGAATATTACATTTGAATTAGAATGAATTAGAATGTTAGATATACGCATCACGAAGCATGATAAACATGTGTCGCGTAACACACTGGTATTAGTATCGTACTAGCATTTTTAGAACTATGATAGCATGTGAGTCATAACATAAGCATTAGTTTGACTCTTAAATTACTCATAAAAACTGCCATCAAAGGTTCATAGGTTGGAAAATATGAAGGCTGTTATGTTGTTACGTAATATTAAGTCATTATTATTTTTTCCGAAAAACGTCTCATTTTACTTTATTCAAACAAGTTACCATCGTTACCTTTACTTAACTACACAAAGCTGCTTAGCATAATATCTAAAGCACTCTTTCCCCCGCTTTACGCCCCCCTCCACCACCCCCTGTACGTAATGTATTTCTATTTATTTAAGTGAACAATTAACGTATTCTCCTAGCCATTTCATAATAAATACTAAAGGAATAGAAATGTTCAAGGTTTATAACCACTAATTAGGACACTGACTTGTGACTTAGTTTTCCGTTTCTAAGGTTCGAACAATACTTATACTTCCAACATAGTATAAAAATGTCATGTAGATTTTTTACCCCTTAGTCGCCTTTTACGATACCCACAGGAAGATATGGGGTGATGTTATTCTACAGCCCTCCGACAGCACACGACGCATGACACTGAAATATACTTACAGTAAATTTCCGAAACTCACCCATCAGTAGTCGTGCTACTTTTGCATTCAGCAAGGGAAATAAACTCTGGGAAGCAAAACCCATTAACGTAACCTCTTTTTAAAAATACTGTTTAACGAACTGACCCTATCACTCGTATATCTGACATGACGTCAAGTTATGTCCACATTTTAGAATTAATGACATCCGTTTTAGTGAAATTTATGTTTGTAAGTAAAGCTTTTAATTAAAATCATATACCCAAAACCCAAATACCTACCCAAAATAACCTACAAATAAATAGGTGCCGTGCAGCCTTTGACAGTTATAATATATTTCGAAAGGAATAAAAAGTCAATGTCATCTAGCGGCTTGAGTGGGTATATTTTTCTTTATAAAGAGAAGATGGCAGATGAGCAGACAGTTCACCTGGTGGTAAGTGGATACTGTCGCCCATGGACATACGCGATACATGCCAACATCAGTCGCAGCCCCGGTTGCACTGCCTACCTTTGGAGATCCAAAAATAGATTATAGAAATAATTGGGAAAATGGGGAGGGATAGGATAGGTGTGATAGGAATGAATTCTGGCATACCTCACTCACTAAAGAAAAACGTACATACATTGTGGAAATAAGATATAAGTGGTAAATACAGTACATTTTAAGGTAGTTTGTGAGTATACCCGTATACACAAATACCCGTAGCTTTTGGATTGCAGCGTGCACCCTCCCCATTACAAAATGGAAAGGTAAATGGAACTAATTTGGTAATTAACAAGGATAATTATTAAAAGTTAAATTTTGTTTACAACTCCAGCCGCATGCGTCGCTAGTATCGTTTGCTGCCAGTTAAATTACAGCTCTACGTATATAAGTACACCTAAAAATATCTATGATATTTGCTAACATTTTTCTTTATCTTTAGCAAAATATTAATAAACATAATCTCAATTTATTTTTTATTTTTTTATTATTACCAAATTTACAAAGAATAAGTATATAGCTAACATAATTGTATCTAATAAACCATACAGATTTGTCTAAGATACAAGTACTGCTGGAATCAGTAGTCGAGACATTAAAAACCTACCTGTGAGCAGTGGACAAATTATAATTTGGACAAGAAATATCTTCTTAATTTATATTTTAAATTTTATTCGCTGATATCTTTTTTTAAATTTAGGATTTAATTTATCCATTCATTAAATCTTATACAACAGGGAACTTAAGAAGAAACAATTGAAACTCGAGCGCATTATCATGAATAAACAGTTCAGAGTTCTCGCTGCCTTCAAAAATATCAACCAACAAAGTTAATTAGATGGAACAATGTCTACTTCTTAAAAAAGTACAAGAAGCTATTAGCATTATTAACTTAGTACGCTTTGTAGGTACTAAGACGGCGTAACTCGAGAAAGCTAATTAAACTAAAATGGAACTTACTAGACTCAGTCTACAACATGTATGTCTCTTGTAACAAGGACTGTACAACGGATGTCCGACACGGTTGTGCGAAGGCTGTTTGATCGATAAAACTTTTGACCGATACGACAGTGGAGCGAGATAAGTTCTCCAAAACCTATTCTTGTGTGGACATATACCAAAAAATTCATTGCTTTTTCTGCGGCTCTAACTGGAGTAATTCCGAAATGTCGACGGACCTTAGTTTCTATTTCATAATTCCGTAAGGTACGTTCGCTTGACACACTGCTATATACTTTACTAAATATATGACTACTCTCAGAAGCTAGTAAATGTGAAGTTATCATAACTTATATAACGTATATTTTATTTCGGCAATCCAAGGAAGACAAACAGTAGTAAATTAATCCTAATGTACATTTATCTTATGATTACCTCCCAGATACAAATATAAAATAAATAAATATCAGATGCAAAATACCAGATCTTTTTATGTATCTGGTATTTGCTGATGATAAGGGTTTTCTATCACCAAGTATCACTATATATTTACCAACTCTCGGCAAAGTTTACCGATTTTGGCATATTTACGGCTAAAGTTTGAAAGATTGGAAGGAAAGGCTAAAAAGAGTGAAGAAATCTAAAAAAAAGTCGAAGAATAAGTGGAATTGTAAAAAATACAGCAGTTTTTATTGTGTAATTTAAAATATGTATTGCAATATTTTTACGCTCAATATCCCTACAATATTATAATAGTTTCCAGGAAAGCGTGTAAAAAGTGGTTTGTGCCGCTTGGTAGCCGTAAATCGTTCCCGATAAAACTCCCCGCTGTTACGGGTTATTGGGGCAGACATGAGCGATGTCGCTCGAGATAGAAGCCAACAGGCAGTGGTTTTAATCTATTTTACCAGAGGCAAGTCTGGGTTTAGCGAATAATTTAAGGCCCGGTTTGTTAGGTCACAGATGAAAAAGGAGATACATTTTTCATCTCATTTTTATTTTTTACAAGCGTTGAAATATTGTTCGTATACTGAATACTGTGTTATACAAATTACTCGATTAACGTCTCTAGTTCTAAAAAAGCGATATATTTTCTATTTAATATTTCATACCTATTTTCTTGCTCACATCTCAGTCTAAAAAAAGTAGCTATTAGCAAATCTTGAGGTACAGGATTTTTTATTTCAGGAGCTAGGGAATTCATAACTCTAATGTTCCTGGCTCGGCAACATATGTCTATTGGGAACGCGCGTCCATACGGGTTGGTGGCTCTGGCAATAATGACGCTTAATGTCTATCTGAAGTCCGCCCTACCCACGTACGCTTGAGAAAGAGTATTGATTTTAACAATATTATTTATCGATCTACCTACAATAACAATACTATGTTAACAAAAATTTTCTAACGATAATGATTTTATTTATTTATAATTACGAACACAATTTCATGGAAAGGAGGTGGTAGACGAGTAGACAGTCCAGTATAGATACTGTTACTGAAAATATATATACCAACATCGATCAATCTTGACAAATGTTGGCTCGTCGGCAGATACGCTGCCTCCCTTTGGAGATCTGGGAGACATTATTTAAAAAGGGTTGAGAATATGGGAAATAGGAAGAATAACGGGGCGAACACGTTTCCTCATCCCATTACACCTTACATCCATAAAATGGAATTAGTGATTTCTTATTACACTCTCTATTTGATGGGATGGGATGGAGCGTTGAGGAGCATAATGAAATATTGCATGATTCCATTATGCATCCATGATCCCATAATCATGCAATAATGCATAATCCCACATTTCATTATACTTATTGAGATATTGAGTAAATTGTGAATCAAATGTTATTAAATGCACACATGTTTCACACACTTCAGATAATACCAAATATATCTACATACACAAAGTAAATAATAAGCACGTAAAAATAAAATAACTAGAAAATACTCATGAAATTTCGGTGTCGCACTTCAGTACCCCTCTCCCGGTTTTACACCAACCATAAACTAAAGCGGCCACTTACCATTTACGTCACGACACTCTACATAACTTTATTCTTGAGAATTATTATACATTTTGACTAAATGTCACGACGTAATTTATGAATAATTGATATTCATGCTAGTTTAACCGTATTGTAAAGATATTAACATTCAGCTTTAATCGTTGTCGAATTACTGGTTTCATTGTCAATTCACAGGTGTGAATTGACTCTTACTGAATTATTAGCCTTATGTCTTACCCTTAGGCAGAGGAAAATGATTAAAAACGACTTTTGAGTTTTAAGACACGCAAAGAAATTCAAGATGTATTTAATAAAACTAGTGACTCGCCCTGATTTCACTTAAGTGACACCAAACATTCCTAAGGAACCCAACATAGCCTGTATTGGTTTAGCCACAGAGAGACAGTTCATCTCTGTTCACGAACTTTTACGGTTGATTATAGGGCAATTATCCATTCTAGTGTTTCGTAACAACGACTTGCTAGTGAGACGGGTCAGGTTAGACTTAACGAGGAGCGCGAAAAGTAGAAGTTTAACGCCAACTTCGGGTACGAAGCGACGGACAGCTTGCGTTATCTATCCCTGTTTATCTGTAAGTTTACCTTTAATTTAACTTCCTTATCTCTTTTACATTAAGTATAAAGTATTAGAAAGATATTTTGGTACAACATGACGTAAGATTAAACTGTGTATCTTATTGAAATAACAAGACTCCTTCCTTTTTTAAATACGCTATAAATAGATAAAATTGTGTTTATTTAATATCTAGTTACGAGTTTGTTTGCCTGCGACTTCGCATATTCTATACCGAATATAAAATATATCTAAGAAAAACATTTTAGAAACTAACCAACGCTTCGTTCAACACCAACTGTGTTGAACGAAGTTTAGATTAGATAGCCATAACAGTGCGAATAAAATGTTCGCGATACAGATCTCGATACAGTCAACATAAAATTTATCAACGTTGAGATGTCGGCCTGCTAACAGCACCACCCTACCCCATCTCGTGGGTGTCGTAAAAGGCGACTAAGGGATAACAAGGCTGCTACCACAAATCCTGGGGGACTATGCAAGCTCTAAAAGAGTGAACCTGCCAACCCGCCGCCGCCAGTGTGTCATTTTATAGTCATACAATTCTCATACAGAAGGCAATTTCTACAATATGCCTGTTTCCAGCAATGGCTGGTGATGGTGATATCAAAATTTTAGTTAATAAGAGGTTTATCAAAGCAATGGTATAAATAATTATTTATCTTAATTTTTTTTTCAATACATTACGTAAATAAACCCTCTATAATGTTCCTCAACGTTTCAGAGACAAACATCCTTAGAATGAACACGAAAATACCTGTAGGTATCTGTGTACAGTTCCTTTTATTAAGATTAGTACACACTGTTTCAGATAGTACGTGAAAAGGGTTATAGTTACGTATGTGTATATAATAGCAATGTATGAGACTATTCAGATACATAATTTTACCACTGTAATAACCCAAATGTACATGATGTTTCTGAAACTTTCCTTAAGCCCGAAACCATGGATTGCATTTATGATTTTTTTTTCGGAAGAGCTAAATTCTTGTAGCCCTAATGGCCTTTCAAGAGTCACCGGACGTGTATGGTTTAGGACGAGCGCAAAAAGGCCAGGAGCAAAAAGTTAACTGAAGGCCGGTGTGTGTTCCCGGTGTAGCGAGGGGACATCCTCGTCCGCGTTCATGATTCTGAGTTAACAATTGACATAAAAATTTCAGGAATCTATTTTTGCACAAGGAAATTGTTTAGTTTGTGCCAAAATTTCTTAAATAGATTTGCTAAATAAATGTGATATTTTTTAAAAAACAATTCTGCAATTATACGTATTTTTTTGTAAAACAAAATGCGTAAAATAGCACACGCCAGTCCGGATAAGAGATTTCGCCATATACCGATTGTTTTTTTTTTAAGGACAAAAGTTGTAACAGGCCCAAGTCCAATACAAGTTTACAAGTCCTATCGACGTATCGTTAGTAAATTCTAAAATTGTCATATTTTATCATTTGATTTTTTTTTTAAAGTTTACACCATTATAGTTTTAAAACTACTGTACCGATTTTGCTTATCTTCAAACTTGACCGGGGTACAGACCCAAACTATTTCCGCGTCAAATTTAATTTCAATCTATTAAGAAATGCGCCCTGCAGTTTCTCTTTTATATACCCAGATACCCAGATCTAAATACCCAGATCTCGGCAAACATAACGGAAACGTCGACAGCTCTGTTAGAGTTGTAAGACCTACTGACGTAAATTAAGACAGATACGTAAACATTTGTACAGCATACGTAATTTAATAATACCTGTATCAGACTATTATATCGCGTTGATGAGCACAGGCAAGAACATGACAGTAGGTTATCTTAACACAATCGCACGAATCACAATTAATTTGTGTGCCTATAGTGGCAGACCAAGTACAAAAAACAATAGCCATTCGAGCGTTTGAACAAACACAAACCTCCTTCGCAACTGATTAATACCATATACAATAGGAACCTAAGTTGAGCCAGTAGGAAATACAACGTTGTAAACCAAACTATTCTTCCATTTCTATGAATGTGAACGTTAAATTAGTTAGAACGTGTGGCATTCGGCCAAATTCAGAGACTGTTTCATTCAATTGAATGTAAAATAACTGTCAAGTTTTTTTTTGTTTATTCGAGACTGTTTTGGTAGTCTCGGTTAGTTTATATGTATTTTAGTTTGTAACAATGAATAAAGCAATTTCTATTTTATCCTGTTCCGTTCCGTTCCGCTCCGTCCCGTCCTATTCTAAATTCACTATAGTAACTCGTTAACGAACACAACATGTATTGTGATCGTTCGTACGAACGCTCGTTTTAAATTTACTGCAAACTTCTCTCGTTCACAAAGTACAGCGTCGCCTAAAATCTGCACAGGAGAGAAGTCTCCTGTCCGGGCGCGCTCCCTCTTATGGTGTATTTCAAAGAAGAAAAACGAAGACTAATTATTAGCTGTCACAACACCACAATCACATACATTAGATGTTTTGCTGTTATGTATGTACCTACATCTAAACAGGTATATTGTGTGCCGCGATAATAAAATGTAGCTGGCTCAGCAAACGCTGCAAACAATACACAGCACATATATTCTATCAGCTTTTGCAGTTAGCAAGAAAAGTCCTACGAGTTAATTACGAGTATGATACATAAACAATTGAGTAACAACAGTACTTATTTAATGTGCGAGACCCTAAAAGGTTGTAAATGTAAATAAATCTTTTACGACTGACGTTTATGCCATTCCTACGTAATTTATGACAATTTTCGGCACATCCTTGACCTAAAAACTTAAGGTTTTAAACCGCTGCTATAATAACAATTGTGCCATGACAATAAAATGGCCATAAAATATACCAAAACCAACACAATACGTACAAAGAACAGTAGAGAAACTTGACATTTTTTGAACTAAAGAATACGCTAAACTTTTTCATATCCGTTATTTAACAACACCTCCTTCTTTTGTTTCTATGCACTGATTAGGGCGTCGCCTATGAAATTGCCCTTTATTTATAGTGCCCACTTTGTACTTAGTTATCTTGCGTTTGGCTTGGAATTCCAAATTCAAATTAATTTCAATTTAAAGCTGATGACATTCTTTTTCAAAATCTACAGACAGTCTCAAAGTTACAGGAGCTTCGAATGGAAATTTGTCACCCACCGTACTCGCCAGACCTACTGATTTCCATTTTTTTCGCTATTGGGATAACTTTTTACAGGGGAAAATATTAAACTCTTTTGAGGTAGTGAAAAATGCCTTCAGAGAATTCTTCGTTTCGCGTCCCCAGAAGTTCTACAGCAGAGACATCAATCAACACCCATTGAAATGGTAAAAATGCGTTGATAATAATGGACAATACTTCGATTAATTAAATACATAATTTTCATACAAAAAAAATACATTTTGTTTTCATATAAAACTGCAATTTCATAGGTAAGGACTTAATATGTGCTAATCTCGACTCTGTTATGACGAGATTTGATACAATAAATAAAAAATCCTTTGATTTCACTTCACTTGTTTAAATTCTTTATCATGTAATTAACATATAACATTTCGACAATAGTACTAAAGAAAATAGGTTATCACTAATTGATAAACAAAAAGTGCGCCTTACTACATTACTCAAAGTACGCATTACTGCTAAATTTACATTTTTAATAAATTAATCATTTAGTAACTGAATGGTCATTTAAAGCTACTTATTAAAGGGTGCCTCCTAAGTCGTAATTGAACAGTCCAATATGTTTTCTTTTCTTTATGGAAAAAAGATGACAGATGAGCATACGGTACACCTGATGGTAACTGGATACCATCGTTCCATAGACATCCACAATACATACCAACATCAGTCCAGAATTACAAATGTTGGTGAGCCTCCGGATGCGCTGCCTACCTTTGCAGATTAAGAGTTGGAGAATGGGTTACGAAATGGGGGGGGGGGGGGATAGGAGATTATGGGAATGGGCTCCGGCATATCTCACTCACTACCAAAACACATATATACATTGGGAAAATAGGATAAAATGGGAAATATAGTACATTTCAGGGTAGTCTTCTATGAAATAATATAGTCTATGAGGTATCGTGGCCAGTCGAGTGCACCCAGCGGCTGTGTAAACGCAGCGTGCACTCTCCCCCAACTTTTTGTTCTGATGGTGACGTGAAATCTAATTGCTCATTGTTATTGTACTTATTTTAAAGAAGTGTGTGATGTAGCTCCGTGACAAGCCCGATTACGAGTATACTATACGACTATACTTGGCACAATTATGTACAGTGATGTAGTGTAAACAACGCATTAGTGTGCGTGAAGCTCAATTTGAATTTTCTCCTACAAACGATTCCATACTGTTACCTAATGATACTGTATGTATCTACAGATATCTACAAATAGGTACAACAGTGAAATGGGTAGAAGCATAAATTATGTCACAGACTATTCGTCCGAATGAAGAGTAAAGTAAATGACGAAACTGCTGTTTGCGAGTACTTTAATATCTGTTAGTTCTCACAACTGCTCAGAAGAGCTGATACCTACTCATACTGTTCATATAAATATCGATAAAAAAAAAGTTCTCACATGTAACAATTATTACATATCATTGATATCTTTCTTCCCCTCAAGGGTCCACGTCATATCATCATGACGTTGAATTTATTAGCTGACGTATATCGAACAGTGCTTCTTATTGCAAGTTTCTGTTTTTGCAAATGTTACTATCGATGTAGTGGAAAAATTTCACTAAATCTAGACTAAGACTTAAGTCATCATATTAAGTCATTTTATAAGGACTCGTAAAATATATTTGTATAAATAATCCTTTTTAATCCTTCGCATTTTGTACACATTTTATATTCTAATTGTATTGGAATAATTATCTAATTCGGTACTTGACAATTTTTTTGAATTGATTTAAAATGAAAGATTATGTGTGTATATGTTTATAACTTGAAGCGTATATTAAATTGAAGTCAAGGTTTAACATAAAATCGAAGTTTTATAGTCAAATTTCGATTTTCCCGCAAAAACGGCACTCTGTCGTGACGCCATGTTGGTGACGTCATAGTTCTATAAACAAACGATTTTGTATATGTAAGTTGAATCGCTTTACGGGTTTTCTTTCTAATTTTTAAACATCATGAATCCTACATATTATAAGTGCTGTGCAGTCCCTCTGTGTACAAATACTACAATAAGTACACCCACTAAATTATTCATTCATGCGCCAAAACAACCGAAAATTCGAAGAAAGTGGTTGCTACTTGCAAGAAGAAATCTATCTGACATATCGTTGAAATCCATTCTTTACTTTTGTGAAGATCACTTTGATGTAAGTATTATTTGTTTATCTAAGTAGTTTGCATATTATATATACAAAAAAATTTGTTATATGGAAATGTTATTTCGTTGAGATTATAATATTTACCATAGACATTGAGGTTATAATATTGTTGAGGTTATAATATTTGTCAAGAAACAATCATTCAAAGTTATTTCGTAAAGTGCGTTCTAATATTTTTAGCTACCCAACGACATGGAAAATTACACCAGGTACCGTTTGATGGGCTCAGTTAAACAAATCAAAATGAAAGAGGGATGTGTACCCTCAAGGTTCGAATGCCAGCCAGATAGAAGAAAGCGGACAGCTGCAATCACTACGAGGGCTGTTATCATTAAAAGGCAAAGAATAGCATTAGTTGAAGAGGCGTTAAATGATGCTAAAAAAAAAAGAGATAACTGATATTGCGACAGGTATGCTTGCGATAATAAATATTTCATAAAAAATGTTCATATTGTATAAAAATTAACACGGTGACACGGTATATTACCTATACAAATATCAATAATATGGTGAATTTACAGATTCACAACAAGTAGAAGGCCAAGTAAGTCCATCTGAAATACAAGGTACCGCAAACCAAATGGAAGAAGACCAGTGTACACAATTTAGCGCAATGCAGTCTACGCAAGTTGATAAATCGATTCAAGTGTCTATATACAAACAATACAGAAGTAAACAAACGCAATCTTATATCAGTACGATGAATATTGCAACTTCACCGTTAAAATCAACATTTACAAACGTCTCTACTTCGCCTTTCAAGAAAATAGATATTTCGAACATAAATAGATATTGTTTACATAAATAATCCTTTGACATAATAATATGTAATGATTAGTACTTACACTGATGTTTTTACATTTCTAAATTCTGCAGAACAAAAGTCGGAGTTCGTCGCAAAAAAACTTCCCACCATAAGAACGTCGATTTTGGGCAGATTTGCACTGTCTGCTTTTATGTAATCCTTTTCCATAATTGTTGTCCATTATAACACTCTTTTGCAACCACAAAACACCACAAAATTCCTTAAACACCAACAAAATAACTACGAAAAAACACTTGGTACTTTATTAGCGGCGACATGTAAACAAGAACTATGACGTCACGCATCGTGATTGGCGTTCGTAGTCACGTGACAAACAGTTCAAAAACTTTATTTTTATTATTGAATTTCTAAAAAAATATGACTATAAAAAGTCAATAGACCTTGAAATATGACTTTTTAACATCTAATCTATCATTTTGATAAAACCTTATTTTTATCTAAAAATACTGTCAAGTACCGAATTGTAATTATTTAATTAAATTTTATATTGAAATTTTTTACTGGATAGAACTCTGCACTCCCAGAATCCTCTCCACTGAACGTCACTATTATCCCAGGATTGTACGTGAAGCGATGGAAATTAAAAAATATAAAAAAATTCAATCGGAAAGATGGATATAAACGGTCGTCGACGTGGAATCCAGTTATTAACAAATTTAAACCCTGTGATTTACCGTCGAATATGTCCGCGGACATTGTTAGTGTAAACCTTTCCGAATGTAAAGATCAAATGCAGTTAGTTGATAAAACTGCTCGCAGCTCCCATCCTGGACTACACGCCTCTTCAATCAACTCGCGACCACGGCTGGTGCCGAAACGTCGAGTAGGAATAAAAGGTAAATAAATACCTTTATTGACCCGATTTCAAAATATAAAATTTGTATAAATACTAAAAGTAGTATGTATTATAGCTAATCTACATTTAGAAAAAAGTATATTATAGTTACTTCCAAATTTGTCCACGGGCACAAATAATTCTTTATAACATTTGAGCATGTTACACGTATCAGTTTGCCACTTGTCACACCATTTCCAATGTCATCGGATACCTCCGCCGGGAGACGTGACCTTGCCAACGCGTCTACCGTTTAATATTTCATACATTTCACATTGTTGTAGTCACGCGATGTTTCACACGTCTGCAAAAGTTGCGTGGCGTCTTCGATTTCTTTGTTCTGTCATACTGTTATTAAATTAATGGGGTCCAAGCATTTTATTAAATTGTTTTTCTGATGTAATGACGACCTAGCGTTATCGTTATGATAAGTTAATGTATTTATTCCGAAAATGTTATTTAGGCTTATTTGTTTTTTTTTTTTTTAGAAAAAAATTCATAAGCTACTAAACCTAAAAACCTTATTCCTATCGTTTAGGCGTTTAGGAATATCAAACGTTAAAAACTTGGGAGAGTTCACGCTGCAATCCCGCAGACGCTTTCCATGTTATCCCTCTCTCTCATTGAAGACTACCATGAAACGTACAGCATTTTCCACTTTATCCTATGTTCCCAATGTACTTACGTGTTTCGGTAGTGAGTGAGATATGTCAGTGCCGATTCCCATCCCATTCTATCCCTCCCAATTTTCCCAACCCTTTCTCCTCCAACGTTGGTAATTTTTGACTAATGATGACATTTATCGCGGATGTCCATGGGCTACCATCAGGTGTATTGTATGCTCGTCTGCCCTACCACCTTCGTCCATAAAAAAGTACCTTTTAAGCTTCATATTAAATCATTGTTTCCTGATCATTGAAATCATTTGTTTCCTGATTTCAATACAAGGTATAATTGGTTCACATGTAATTAGTTAAGTTTCTGCTTACGACTACATTAATTAAAAAAAAACAACACTAGTATTCTTTGCCCATCATTTCTAATTAACTTAATTTTCTTCTTCCCAAAACCCCACCCAATTTAATCTAAAATTATGTAACTTTCAGACGACATAAATGTGCCACTATTTGTTTTAATTTCGCTCGAACTCTGTACGGTAACGACTTTGTTTAACTAAAATTCATGAAACAATGTTGAATTTCACAGTTTCCAATTTGTTTAAAAGCCGGTACACATTATTTAATCCAAGTTAAATAAGTCAGTCAATGGTATAGAGCTTTCACAATAGATAAGTTTTAGACAGAGTGGATATTTCTCTACTGTGTCATTAATGTTTTGTGTTTATATTCCATTCCAATTTCTCCAAAATGTAACCAAACATGGCGGCCTAAGGTAACTGACACGGTCTTAGATTATTATAAATAATTATAATACATAGGCGTTAAATGTTTACATATCCATAATTTGATTCAATTTCCCCCAAAATTAAAACTAAATGTTTTATTGATTTGGTTTTCTTTTAGGCAAATTGGTTTGGACCCTTCCAATTACTACTAATTAACCTTTCAAGCCGATGTTTGAAAAAAATCGGTATCTATTTCTCATGTCATCGATTTGAGGGTGGGGGGGGAGTTAGATTTTTTGTTTGTTTTTTTTTGTTTATAATAAAAAACGACAATCGATTTTAAATCCGAAAATTGTGTTCTACTCATAAAGATATTGTTTCTTTCTTTTATATAATAATAAATTATTAATGTTATTGTAATGGTTAAATACAAAATTATAATATTATGTTTTCTGAATTGAGCCGCAAATTTAAAAAAATCTCACTTATTTTTTTTTTATGGTCGAAGACAACAGACGAGCATACAGTCCACCTGATGGTAAGTGGATACTGCAGCCCATAGACATCCGCGATACATGCCAACATTAGTACAAAATAACAAACGTTGGCACGTCCCCGGATGCGCTGCATACCTTTGAAGATATAGGAATAGATTCGAAGAAAGGGTTGGGAAAATGGAGAGGGATAGGATGGGAATGGGCTCTGGCACATCTCGCTCACTAACGAAACACGTACGTTCATTAGGGAAATAAGATAAAGTGGGAAATGCAGTACATTTCAAGGTAGTCTTCTGTGAGAGAGAGGTAACGTGGCCAGTCGAGTGCGCCCAGCGGTTGTTAGATTGCAGCGTGCACTCTCCCCCTCTTAAATTGTAGTCAAGACAAAATTGACTTGATATTTCTAAAACTAATTCATTTTCTGTTATATTATTATTCTGTGGTTTCACCGAAACATTTTCAGAATTCGAATAATGCCAGTACCAATGACGTGTTCGCTACAACCGTAAGCTCTATGATATGTACTCGTAAGTATATGTCGCAGGTTAATATTATAATAAAATCCGTTTTTTAATTAATAATCTAGAGATTTAATTAAGCGTTAGCAAAAATGATATTAACTTGTGACCTGTCCAGAACCAGATATAGTAAGACAAGTTTAACTTGATCGGCTGAACACGTGCAGCGAATGAATGAAGAGAGACCCCCAAAGAAGTTGTAATAAGCAGACCGGGGAATCGTCAAATCCGTGGCAGACCCCGGATGAAATAACTGATTGGAGCAGAGAGATTTAAGAGCAGTTATAATTGCAGAGTGGAGAACGAAGGTCATGGCTAAACCATCTGGGGAATTTGCTGCATCAAATTGATGCAAAATGAATCGGCTGTAGTGCCAAAGATAATATACCTACCGGTAAATAAAAATTCCGAGAACTGAAAACTTGAGAACAATACCGAGAATCTAACAAAACCGATTTATATGAGAACAAAACTCTCCTAAGTACATAGGTTGAAACCGGTTTGAGAATCACGACTAGTAAGTCGTGATAGAGAGAAGATCTCCCATACATATAATGTAAGAATAATAAATTCTAATAAGAAAGATATTTTCTTTATTTTCTTACTAAGAAGAAAAGACGACATTATAAAGGTATGGTTACACAGATTTGAAAACTTTTAAGGTAATTCAAATACAGCATCATTTAAAATTAATGTTAGTATGCTCGTTCGCGTTTTAGCTAATGAAACTTTGCAACATACCTGTCATCCAATAACCGACAATGTTGACCTCAATATCAGACATAACACGGGATTAACATAACCGCATCAATGAAGCTTATCCTCGAAATTAATATCTCTGTGCAATTTGCTATCCGGCACGTGTAACTGTTTACATCATAAAGACCGTTCATGCCAACTCTCCACTCCTGGATATATGTTAGACTACTCGCTAGGTCTGTCTACACGCTCAGATTTTCACTCTTCTCATCATGTCACTACTGGCGACTTTCTTTACCCATTTCCCGATCTCTGATATATCGATCGATGTAATCTACGTATTAAAAACTTCATTTTAATTATACTAATACTAATTTTAATTTAAGTAATCCCTAATACAGCGCAGATTATTTTAGTGGCAAAGCTCTATCGTGCCCACATGTCATGCCCACATTTTATGCCACATGGCATAAGTGCGTTTACACCTTGGCGTTTTAGCCGCGTGATTAAGCAGCGCTCCGTACAATCAATTGTTTCAATGCATAACAGCGCTGTATTGTCTATTTAAGCTGTATGTATGTATGTCTGTATGCAAATTAGAGTCTGTCTTATGAACTAGAACTTTATCCCAGTTCCAGTTCAATAAACAACATAACAAACAAATTAAACTAAGCTGCTAAAGAGAAAAGAATTAGCTCGATAAAATTATATTACAAGGTCACGTGCAGGAGCCATACATAGGACAGCTATTATATAATTAATTTTACTCGTTTAATAGCGGAGCTGGTGGAACAATCCATTTCTAAGGAGTGATGGATCTTTGTTATCATGCAAGCACATTAACGTAATTCAAGCATAACCCTCAAACAGGCGTTTTCATTGTCGTCACGAAAATAGCAGAGCGGCCTGCGCGCGCACACGGATACCCGGCTGATCATGACCTGGATCTGGGTCACGAGTACCCGGCTGATCATGACCCATATCTCGGTCAGACCCCGGGCGTGATCTTGACCTGTTGAGGACCGTGTTATGCTGTGAATGCCGTCGCAATGATTGATTCATTCAACAGCTGTTTAATATTGCATGAGTGGACGTAATAGTGGAATTGGATGACTGTTGTCCTTAAACCCTCGGTACCCAAGAAAAAATTAAAACCTACGGATAAGGAACAGCTCGATCCTGTTTAATTTGCATTTAATATCATTAACAAACTGCTTAATTAACTCAGCAAAGCGGTACGTCGCGTTGTTGCCCGCATGGCTCAAAGTAGAAATTTAGTATAAAGAAACTTGATTTACGGTTTCGAGAACAACTTTCTTAATGTCTCATTTGTTACTTATTAATTTCACGTAAAAGACATCCAGCTGATATATAAAACCGTAACCGAAACCAGCTCTTTTAGTAGGTGTATACTACTGGACATGGACATGCATATTGTCCTGTTCATGGGGGCCTTAAATCGCCAAGACTCAAGCGGCTTGCTCAAGACTTGTGGTAGCCGCTTTGTTATCCCTTCGCTTTGTAGCCCTATACGACACACACCAAAAAAGGGGGTGATGCTACTCTGTAGTCGGCCGACAGACACTACACGGCAAATAACCCATCGTTCCGAAATTTATACCTTTACTCTTTTTGTACTAAAATAGTACAGAGGCGCCTCAAGAAATTCTCTACCAGTGGACCGTAGGTTACAGAGTTTAATTCATTCCCTCGTTAATTTATCCCATTTATTCATTTCTCAATCGAGTCTTCGACAAGCCCTGAGGAACTGTATCATCTCTAAAAGAGTAGACTCGCGAACCCGCTTGGCCAGCGTGAAGTTTTAAGGCTTTGCACGACACGAGACAATGTGACAATGTTGACAATGTTGACAATGTGCACGAAGTCAAGGTCCATTCCCAGCAGTAGATACTGAAAGGGCTGGTTGCATTACATTTCATTGCAAACGGGACCTAACACGTATGTTTACCTTTTTAATTTTATTCGACATTATCTATACTAATATAATAAAGAGTTAAAATTGTGTTTGTAGGGATGTTGGGTATAATCTCTGTAACTACTGAACCGACTTCAAAAATTTTTTCACAAATATTAAGCTACATTATCCGTGTCTAATATAGGCCATATTTTAATTTAAAATTTAAAAAAAAATAATTTCGAAAAAAAAAAAAACTTATAAACCGAAGCGAAGCGAGGGCGGGTCGCTAGTTAAAAATAAAAAGGTAAACCTTATCGCTCTAATTTTCAATTTCAAAAGCAATACTTAAAGAAACACTGAACCGTAGCCAGGTTTTAATAACTTGTTGCTGTAGGCAACATGTGCTTTCACGCAGACTAATGGAACGTTCGCGTGCAAACTTGAAGTTTTACTTCGTAGTAGGACCGTGATATGCAAAATCAAACATTTATATTATACATGCGCTCAAGGGCTTTTAAAACGTTAAGCGAATTCTCAATTAATTTCTTTTTATACGTTTATTTGTGGATTAAAGTACATTAGTGGAAATATTACTGGAAACGTTTCTTCATGTACCGCCTGATACACAATCATAATATTGAGATGCCCTGATAATAATTTTAGTCTGATTCAGTGGCAAGTAACAAAAAGTTTTTCGTTTTAACTACATTCCAGTAAAATGTAATTTTTGTACATATCCGTTTTTACTTTACTGCCATCGAACATATAAAGTAAAGTCTGATTTGTTTGCTCCTGTCACTTATATATTACACGTGTAAAAAAGTCGTATAAGAAGTCATACAAGAATTTACAAGAACTAATATTAAGGCAATTTTCTCTGAAAGTAATGGGACAATAATAACTTTATTCCATTGAAAAGATGGCGGTGTTCTATTAAATCTTCAATTGTCTGGAAAGTTTTCCTCACAAAAGTGAATTTATTCCGCGTCCTATTCCATGTCATAACGTCTCTTCAACCCATTAAGAGCCGAGGTAATATCTTTATCTCTCTTTCAAATGACTAGAATTTGCATGAGAAAGAAGCTCGGATGATTAACGCACGGTTCTCTCAACAAAGACTTCTGAATGAATACCTGGAAATCCATACTATTTATATTGCATGCATATGAGAAATACACAGCCTTAAATTAATCTTAAATTAAAATGTCAAATGTGAAAAACATTTCATATAAAAATCACGAAAACAGTCTTTTCAATACTCATGCCGCTTTTGACTAAAACCACTTCAAAATTACACGTAAAACCCTATACCTAAAACGATAATATAATTCGTTCTTTATGTATTGACTATCAATTTATTTAGATAAATAGATAAGACGTTTCCATAGTTAGACCGACCGATTGGCGCAGTTTTTAGTTACCCTAGTTGCTGTGCAAAAGGTCCCGTGCCTTATTTATTTATTCAGAACACTACAGTTACTAACGAAACTACAAACACATATTTAAACACATAACTACACAAATATTTTCAGTAAATGAGTTGAAAAAGAAGTATTTACCTAGTCTACTGTCACTGTGTCCTGTGACTGAATGTGCCTGAGCGCCCAGCTGTTTTAGCTGAAACATTAATGTTATTTTGTTTTTTACTGGGTTTTTCCAAATAAGGGATCGTCCATTAATCACGTGAGGCTCGAAAGCGGGGGGGGGGGTTCGGAAAAAATTACGAAATATCACAAGGATGTAGTGAGATATCACATGTATTTATCACCAGTATCACTACGTATCACTGGGGGGGGGGAGGTTAAAAAGTTGCTAAAAAACATCACGTGATTAATGGACGACCCCTAACGAGAGATAAGTAAGAAAGCTTTTCAATATTATTTTGGCGAAAATCGTAATAATCAATTATTGTAGAAGCATTATCCCAATAAATATTCCTTAATTTGTAAAATTATTATGACTTTTATGAAATTATTATTAAGGAAGTATAAAATAAAATATCCGTATATAAACAAAGATTTAATTTTTACTCAAATTTTATTATCTGAAAATTAAAAAAAAATACTTTGTATTCCGACTTTGAACGAATTAATATACGTATTATAATTTACCATTATTTGAATTTTTCAAAGAAAAACTTTTCTATTGTTGCTTAGCTGTATTATTTGCCTGTGAACTTGGTTGACCTTCCCAGGTCGTTATTTCATTGACACTGACAATAATATAATTTATATATTGTCATTGAATGTTATATTTCTACTAAAAGGCTACAAATAACATTTCTTTCGTAATACCTCTTTGCCATTATTGTGGGGTTATTATTTTTTAAATATAATTCTCAGAACAATGAGAGCAGACAAACTGATTTTTTGTTGCTATTCGAACTGTTAGACTATTATAATGGTGTGTACAAACTGATACAATAGTGTGCACTTACGAATAGTAAATAGAACTGTACAAATACTGCTCAAAAACCATATTTAGTTGGCTATTAAACAATAAAACTACAGTAAATAGAACTGCATTTAAAGGATATTAATTATCCATTAAACGCATCTTAATTTATTATTGGGCATTTCAATACCATATACTTACAATTTAAAACAATAATTGGATAAAACTCGAAAAATCCTCTCCACAGATCATCATTATATATTACTATTATTAAAAAAAAATATACTAGGCAGTGGAAGATGTATTTTTTCCAAATTGTGTAAAATAACATTATTTATTAAACTAAGGCTTGTAACTGCCCGAACAACTCTGGAACTTTCTGGAATTCTGGAACTCTGGAATTTACTTCCAGTTCAAACTAAAAAGCCCCTAACACACCTTCGTTCAGAAACAGGCTCCGCGAATATTACCTCTCTATAACTTAATAATAAAATTTCTTCCACACCTCTCTACTCTCTTCAATTTCTCTCATTACCTACGTTAAAGGCGTTATCCTTTTCTTCTGTTCTGTTTATATATTATACATAAGTATGTATTTATCATATATGTAGATAAATATTTACCTGTAGTGTTTGTTATATATTATATATGTTTATATACGTGTTACGATTATTTATTTTCTAATTCTTCAAAGTATGATACCAACATGCCCCTCTTGATTCTCAGTTTGCCCAAAGACTGATTGGTAGGAAATGCCTTAAGGCATTAAGTCCGCCTTTTGTGCATTTTGTCCGTGCAATAAAGTTTAAATAAATAAACAACAGTCTTAACAGGTTATTAGCATTCTGGCGCGCAGTTATCTAAAACCAATTCCATCGAAATCTACAAATTGCCAACATTAAGTTATTATATACAAATTCAATGAAAATTCGGGTTGAAAAGATGAATCGTGCTCGTAATAAATCATTCATTCTCTGAGGATTTCTTTTACGACGCCTACGAGGGTCATTACCAGTTCAATCCTGATAGAAAGCCGGATATAATAATAATTTTGATCCGATTTCAAAGCAAACCCATATTTGAGTAGCGATCTTCGGGAAATCGGAAACTTCGTTCAAAGTACCTTAATAAAGAGGTGTAGTCTGTCTCGACATAACCTAAAATAATATCGTAAAAGATTTTTTTTAGAAAAATAGCCGCCATGTTTTAAAGCGCGCTGAAAAAAATAACAAAACGAAAGAAAATTCCTTTCTTCTACTTTTATATAATTTAATAAAATTGAGAACTTAATTAATTTAATGCTTTTTATCTCTTTTTCTGTTGTCTGGGATTTCTAAATTAATTTGCTTTATTTAATGTTCATAGTACTTATTTTAAAAAGTGATAATTAATAGATAGCACTAAAGAATAATAATAGTCTATTAAATTAATGTGATTTAGATTTAGAAAGAAAAATTATTCTCGAAAATAATGTCGTTATATCCAATTATTTAGTTATTTCACGTACTTCTTCCCAAAGTAATAAATAACCTGCTGACATTTGAGAAACGAAATTAAATTAGAAGATAACAATAAACAGAAAATTGATTTAATTATATAATTTCAGACTATGAACGTTGTAAACAATTTTTCTCAAAAAATACCCCTCCTTCAAAGCCCAAACGTAATAAAAGCAAAAAAAAAACAAACAGCTCTATACATCTTAATATGTCAAGTATAAGGGCTATAGTGGAATGGTTTTGTGTATATTACTCGTGCCGCGTTGTCAACTGTACACCCGAACGAGTTCAGTTACCTTTTTATAGAACTCTCCGGTAGTTGATTACAGCTTTTGCAACAGACATAAAATCTAATTAAGACTACTTTATGTCATGCTTTATAAGTTACGAGGTGGTGAAGCAATCTATGTTATATTACACGTTTCGTCTACTGAAAACGTTTTCGTTGTAGTTCTTATTTTAGTATTGATTATACAGTGCCGCTTAGACACAAGTGCATTTTGATGACATTCGAGAATAATTCAAATAATTTTATTAATTTAAATGATGAAACAAAAAAAAAACTAACCATTGTTTATTTTCTTTGATTAATTTTTAATTTCCAAATAAATGACACTTAGGCTTTTGTAAAAAATGTTATAGTGCCATTTCTTCTTAGGAAGACATATAATTCTTGCAATAATACTTTGAGCAACATATAAGTACTTGGTATTACATGAATAAAGTACTTAAACAAGATCCTTGAATTCAATTAATACATATTAATTGAATTCAATACTCTCTTATGATCGGTTGGTTATTTATTATATTACATTTATTGGAAAAAACATTTAACCGTAAACTGCAAGGGTTTCTCTCTCGCTCTTACAAAGAGATCTAATTTGAAATCAATTATTTTCGATGAGCTCAGAAAGGTAGGAAACATAAAGTATGTGTATTGAATATTATTTATTTCCTTTAATATATATATATATATTCATTATTCATTATACATATATATATATATATATATATATATATATATATATATATATATATATTATATATATACTTTATACTCCTTAATCGATTGTAGATTTAATCTTTCTTCAATATTCTGACCGTTTTACTACTTTTACCGAGGTGTCGGTCGTAGGGGGAGAGTGCACGCTGCAATCCAACAGCCGCTGGGCGCGCTCGACTGGCCACGTTACCCCTCTCTCACAGAAGACTACCTTGAAATGTACTGCATTTCCCACTTTATCGTATTTCCCCCAATGTACGTACATGTTTCGGTAGTGAGTGAGATGTGCCAGAGCCCATTCCCATCCCATCTTATCCCTGCCCATTTTCCCAACCCTTTCTCCAAATCCATTCCTATATCTCCAAAGGTAGGCAGCGCATCCGGGGGCGTGCCAACATTTATCATTTTGGACTAATGTTGGCATGTATCGCGGATGTCTATGGGCGACAGTATCCACTTACCATCACGTGGACTGTATGCTCGTCTGCCGCCTACGTACATAAAAAAAAAAAATCTAGTTGACCGGCTTTAGGATAGCACCACGCTATCTCTCGCCGTAGTTGTAGTAAAGGAGATAATAAATCCCCTACCACAAGCCCTGAGGAACTACAGCACCTCTAAAAGAAGGGACTGGCTTATAATTGGGCCGTTCTAATAGGTCGGATTTGACATATGACGAAACATGTAATCCATCGATGTGAAATATTAATTGTCATAGACGCAACGCTTCCAAGACAACGACGCTTAAAATTGATCGAGTTATACCAGCATACGATACTAATATAACTAAATCAATTCACATCGTTTTCTTGGAAGTGTTGCGACTATGACAATTAATATTTCACATCGGTGGATTATATGGTTCGTCATATGTCAAATTCGACCTATTAGACCGGCCCAATTATAGCCGCTTGGATAGCGTGGGTATACAGCCCTCATGAACAAGGCAATATACAAATGTACAACCGTGTCCAACAGGGAACGATAAAATAGCTGATTACGGCTAATTCATACTTCTACTATGTATTAATACTATGTGATTTTTTCATGTGTTTTATTTTATTTTAGATGAACAGTAAAGCATATTTACTCGTATTTACCTATTACAGGCTGTAATTTAACCTTCTCCGGAGCCTAAATGGATTCTATTCGTGTTTCTGAGTTAATTGCCATATAATGTTACTTATTTCTTCGTAAAAATTTCAATTTTATGAACTTTATATCCAGCAAATATGGTTGAGACTAAAAAAAATTGTTTACAAAAGCAGATACGTAAATTTCAGTGAACTGTGATTCATGAGATTTCGGGAAGGTTTCGGTGACAATCTGTATATAACGAACTATTGAATAATTGAAAACTAATACTTGGAGTTGTCGCGTACAATACTATTTGGTATTGATGGTAGGTATACGTTTTATGACGTACGTATCGATATAAAATAAATCTCTGTACGGTATCAGTATCAACCTTTCCGTAACCCACCCATGCCTAGGGATAACAAGGGCAAATTGAACGAGAAGATTGTGGTAGGCTTGTATTTTCCCGCTTTCTTACCTAAACCGAAATACCGCAGGCGTAAATACAAACATGATTGTAAAATTATATTATAAAAAAAACGTTTTATATGTAAAACTAATGTCTATGGATTGGCGAAATTTATCAAAAATATTCGCACTCATAGATTTAACATTAAACATTTATATCCCTATGTACTGGATATGTATCCTGTTGCACAACTATATCAAGGGATTCAAAGTATATATATAGTTCTCAAAAATAAAATTTACTACTGAAAAGAAAATATAAATATTATCGATATCGATTATCTAAAAAAATATTTTTATATTTTTTTAGAGCGGGCGGGCCATATGATGGTAAGTGGTCACCTCCGCCTATGGACACATTAAATCATATTCCTATATTGCACGGCACAACTGAATCATACATCAGTTATATCGATGTGGTGAAAATTTCAATTGACTTAAGGTATTACTACTTTTCAAGAAGAACAGAAAACTATTTTTTGTAAAAAAAAATCTGTTTAGTAACATAATTCTTTAATCTTTAAATAATAATTAAACATTTAGATGCAATTTAATTACACCACTGTTCGTATTTCTGTTTGATCTGGTGGTTGATTGGTAGAAAATGTCATATGGCATTAAATCCGCCATTTATACAATTACTTGTGAAATGAAGTTTAAAAAATAAACAGTTTAATATTTTTGAAATTCTTTATGTCACTTATCTTTAAAAATACCCCCTGCCTGTAATGTTAATTAAAATTTTCATCATCGATATGAAGCAGTGAACTGTGTTTCCGCTTTAACTTCTGTTTTGTGTTACAACTGATATAAAAAGACACAAATTCACAAAAAGAGCAATTCTTATTTCATTCAGCATTCCAACCCTTCCCGCGCATGCGTCATACATTCCACCCCATCCCTATTTCCGTTTGATCTTGACCCGGAAGCAGGTCACGATCGAGTCCCGCGCAGCCTGCGACCTTGGATCGAAGCCGCAAGTGACGCAGTTACGTACTGGCCGAACAATAAACGCGTTAGAATGAAACCTATTCTCAACAGGTGAGCTTCATGATAATTTATTTATTTATAGCAATATATACATATAATAAAATCGTAACAAAGCCACTTTCAAGTGGCTTTGTTACGATTTTCAAGAAATATTTAATGTACAGACACTGTACATTAAATATTTCTTGAAAAAAGTGATCGTAAATAAAAAAAAAATTAATTTTTTTAGCCTCTCCGTCTGTCTTTCTGAACGCGTATCACGCAAAAACCACTGGACGGATTTTAATGAAATTTAGCGTAGGTATGCTGGATTAACATTTGGGGTACTTTTCATGCAGATCCATTATAGAGTTCCCACGGGAATCACAAGTTCACGCGAACGAAGTCGCAGGCACCGCAGGCATAATACATAGGTCACACTGAAAAGTTCCGGAACTGTCCACTTACATAAACAATATTTAAAAAGCAATTACAAATATTGAAAATAATATGTATCATGAATACATATCTATAATATTTGCTTATCAACAGGTGGACCGTTTGCTCGTCTGCCGCCTTCTTCATATATAAAAAACTTTTTTTCTATATATGGCAATGGTTGCAATTAGCAAATTCTGCCAGTGTGAACTTTATTTCAAAGTCTAAAACGTATCTGTCAATGTCATCTACGTCGAAGTAAGTCAGGTGTCACTTAGTAAAGTTATAGGTTAACTGAGGACATGAGAGGACTCCTCGGAAGCACACGAGAAACGCAGTCGCGCGCTTTTATTTGATTATCACAAACACCACGCACTAAAAACAGTTTGAAGTTTAATATACTATCACTATTAAACCACAAAACGCCTGATAAAGAATTTTTTACAATTATCAAATAAAAACTCAACATCACTTCTTGAATTTCCGCCAAATAGTAAAAAAAAAAAACGTGTGCGGTCAAGGGACCCTCACGCACGTGTCAGGAACGAAGATCCTCGCGCATTTTTTTAAACTACGAATGTAATTCGAAATAAAATCTGTATAGTTCTGAGAGAGAGAACTAGCGATCGGCCCGCTACCGAATACCGACGAACTGACACGATCGCGAGAATTGCGACCATACCGTGTCCGAGCGAGACAAAGGCGAAAAAGAGAAAGGCGTATGGAGGGGGTAAAGATCTTACGTAACGTTACAATTTCTCTCGAAAAAACACCTACCGCAAGCCGCGTAAAGAAACTTCATTCCAAAAATCTTACACGTGGACCCTTATGCGTACAATATACTACTAGTGTATATTACTGGTGTTTTTAAAGCAAACATTAGCGCACTATATTAATAAAAATTCGCCGTTTTAAACTAGAGATTTTAACTACAAGGGTTTAAGTCATTAAACATGTATACTATAAACCTAGCCTTTAACACTGGAGACTTAAAAGTTCATTAGCTCTCAATCAGCGCTCAACGCTCGTATTTACAACACTAGATATTGTATTCAAATTCACTAGATACTGGGCTTGTGTCAAGCCCATTTTCAGTTTACGTGCATTTTGAATACACAATCTGTATTCAACGAACCGCCAACCGAAATGAAATCCGGAAGATTTATGTGAACAATGGGTCATGTAAGCGTCACGCCCCATATGTTTCATAAAAGTAGAGGGGTATCTCTACATAATCCATCAATTTACTTTCAGTCCCTTAAGTTTTACAACGCCACTGTCAGATCAATCATACTTATAAGTGATAAGTATAACCACAAATAACTAGTAGTATCTTTTTTTTTATAGACAAGAGGGCAGACGAGCAAGCGGTCCCACGTGATGGTAAATGTTAAGTGATGGTGCCGCTCATGGACACCTGCAACACCAGGGGGTACGCGGGCGCGCCGCCGACCTTGCAAAATCCTATTCAAAGCTTTCTTGAAGAACCCCATGTCGTAGCTTAATGGGAAACCTCTTGAGGCAGTTCGTTCCACAGCCTACGGGTTTGCGATATAAAATAATTTATAATATTAAATGTTCAAATAATATTAAATTATAAAATATTATGAAATAATTTAATATATACTGCAATACGGCGTTTTATACGTTTGGGTCCGCCTTTTTTATACGTTCGTAAACGCATAGTAATATTAAATTAATATTAACACTAATCGCAAGCGAACTTCGCGCGGAGGCTAGAATTCGCGCACTGCTGAAATCGAAAGAGACGGCTGTTTCAAGACTGCTTCTTTGGTCAATATTTATTAATTTCACTACTAGTACAGCAGAATATTCCTATAATCAATGAACTCCTTCATTAAACTACTCTACACCTCGAGACAACAAGTCTATCAATCTGCCTCGTTGCGCAAATATTTTTCGCGCCTAATTTGCCGTGCAAACAAACCAAAATAATAATGCAAACAGAACATGTTACATAGTGTTGCATTCACCTGGTGAATTCCTCTTTGCATTTGAAATTTCCAGAAAGTAGACATGCCGCGAAAATGTGCGCGGAATGTAAACACTACGTAATGTGAGTTGTATAATAGCAGGGAGATTACTCTAATTATATTTTGACTATGTGTCTATTACGCCAGACACTCCTACGCATTTCACCAAGCTCCAAAACACAAGCGTTTAGCGTTTCTCCGTTATATCCTCGACTAGATGTTGTTCGCGACTTCGCTCTCACTTTAATTGCTTTATTTATAATTCCTTTAAAAAATTGATACCATGCACTTTAATTCCTTGACATAATATTTAAAAACGGCAAAACACGTGTGTTATTAATATTGTGGAATGTGTGTACCAAAAGTTAATATAACAATCAAATATATTTTTCCATACTAACTTTGACACTCCTTTTTACCCTTTTAGGGATTTAATGTCGAGAAATCCCTTTTTAGTAAGTGTTTACGTCTTAAAATGAAACTACTGCCCAAATTTCATGTTTCTAGCTACAGCGGTTTCGGTTCGGCGTTAGTGAGTTAGTCAGTCGAGACTCTTTCTCTTACTTGTATAGATATCAATGTAAGGGGTTTTCCAATAGGGACTTGACAACTTTGAATTCAATTTGTGAACGCACCCTTTCACTAATCATCGAACTGTCACTGTCAATTTATTTAGTAAACTTAACATTTTCATCATGGTAAAGTACACGAACGAACAACGTCTGCAAATTATAAAAATTTACTACAGAAATTCGGAGTCGGTGACCGCTACTTTAAGAGCGTTAACTCCGATTTTCGGTCGTAATTCTCGCCCTAGTAGACAGGCAGTAACAAGTTTAGTGCAAAAATTTGAGTCTACATATTCGTTGTGTGATGTTGCCGTGCCAGTGAGACAACGGGTTGGTCGAAGTGTCGAAAATATCGCTGCCGTTGAATCGTCCGTAGCAAATGATCCAAAGCAGTCAATTCCACGGCGTTCTCAAGAGTTGGACATCGCCCAGACCACTTTACGGCGAATTTTGCGTAAGGATCTTGGTTTACACCCATACAAGATCAAGCTGACTCAGGAATTGAAGCCGATGGACCATTTGAAGCGACGTACGTTCTCCGATTGGGCTCTGGAAAAGATGCGCCAAGATGATCAATTTCATCGCAAAATCATCTTCAGTGACGAAGCTCATTTTTGGCTCAATGGGTTCGTCAATAAGCAAAATATGCGTTATTGGTCGGGTGAAAATCCACATGTGCTTCATGAAACACCACTTCATCCACAAAAAATAACTGTTTGGTGCGGTTTGCATGCCGGCGGCGTCATAGGGCCATATTTTTTCGTCGACGATAATGATCGTCACGTTACTGTGAATGGTAATCGTTATCGCGCCATGATTACCGATTATTTTTGGCCCGAATTGGAAGATATGGACTTGGACAACATGTGGTTTCAACAGGACGGTGCCACAAGCCACACAGCACACGTTACAATCGATTTATTGAAGAGTAAGTTTGATGAGCGTGTTATCTCAAGAAATGGACCAGTCGATTGGCCGCCTCGTTCGTGCGATTTAACGCCTCTAGACTTTTTTCTTTGGGGCTACGTCAAGTCATTGGTCTATGCCAACAAGCCGACGACGTTGGAAGAGGTCAGAGCCAACATTGAACGAGAAATAGCAGCCGTTTCGGCCGAAATGTGTGGCCGAGTCATCGAAAATTGGGTCCAACGAATCGACCGCTGCAAACGTGCCCGCGGTAGCCATATGAACCAAGTCGAGTTCCATTCATAAATGTTTTGATTGTACTTCAACCCGATAATAAAGTTTTTGAAATATCTCAAATGGTTTGCATTTTATTTTGAAAAAAAGTTGTCAAGTCCTTATTGGAAAACCCTTTATAACACAATGAACTCGAGCCAAGGGATATAAATAGGATCATCAAAACATCAAAGAAAGTTAAAATTTGTTTTTATTTTTATATAATTATATTATGTTTTAGATGTTTCAATTGTTTTTTTTTTCAGAATCTAATTAAACATTTAAGACATATTAAATATATTCTGGTAGGTAGCCGAGTACTGAAGTAGTTATTAGTGCTCAAATACTAATAATAATAGACTCGAATATTTTAGAACAGTGCTCAAATCGACTCTTCGCATCACTAATATTTACTTCAAAATTCAATTTCACGTAAAGTTGACGTTGACCATGGAAATCCATTAGTATCATAATTCATAACTCATGTGAGAATAACTTGGTCCCGTAAGGTCTTATAAGAACGGTTAACCTTCGAATATTTCCAGGTAACCAAATCCACACCACACAACAAGGATTTTCAATTAATACTGTGAATTAGTGAATTCAATTAATTAATACCGTAAAGGATTTAATACTGTGCTCAAATTAATTTAATTTTCAAAATGCGTACAATTTTCGTTAGTAACGAAATCCGCGATTAATTAGAAAAAGTATTTTTGTTATTGTTTTAACATTTAAACATTAGCTTTTAACCGTTTATTGTATTTTCTTCAGAAAAGCCTACCTCAGAATACACTCTCCCCTAGGGGAGAGTGCATTCTGAATTCTTACAGTCACTGGGCGCACTCTAGTGGCCACGTTACCCCTCTCTCACAGAAGACTACCATGAAATGTACTGCATTTCCCACTTTTTCGTATTTCGGACTTTTCGCAACTGATAAAGTTATCTACCTGTATTAGGCAAATAAGATAAGTGAGTCTTCATCTGCGCAGTTGCAGATGATGCGGGATGCGGGGGCGGAGGAACGCGCGAGATTATATTATTCATAATTTTAAATGTGTATCATTCATTTATAATCGTGAATAGCCACAATTATTGAACAGCTCCTACAAAAGTTTTCGGCCTGACAAAGAAAAAGGACACTCACTCAAGTTCATGAAACTATTTCTATTTTTCAATATAGTTTCCGTCTATTTGAACACACTTTTCGAATCGTTTAATTGACATTTCTATCCCAGTATAAAAATAGTCAGAAGTTTTTTTGTCTTCATAACGGTCGAACACCGCAAAAACTTGGAAATGCAACTAGAAAAACTTTATAGATAGATTCTACTTTATTTCAATAGCGTTACTAAGTAACCAACTTTTTTTGGTTTGCAGGTAATGATTGTATAATAATATTAAGTTGGAATTTGTTTTTTTCTAAGTTATTACAACTTTTGTAATAACTAGATTACTTTTTACAAAGTTGGATAAGAGTAATATTCAATAATACATCAAGAAATAATCATTAATAAAATATTTATTTTACAAATTACCTTCCACTATTTATCAAAAAACGGAGCCATAAAACTTCACAGTCGATTTAAACATAATTAGCTTATTTTAAAAGCACATGAATTTAAAAAAGTTATAATGCTAAGATGGCCCGTTATAAAAGAGGCCGTTGCCAACAGTAGGACACAACTCCAGACTAAGTACAAAAATAATAAAATTATCAAATCATAATAAAATGTCTTTTGTAAGCTTTATTCATAAAAGGATACGTTTAAAATTAACAACAATAATCTTAACAACATACATTAATTTTATCTTAATTAACTTTTAAGCTATTGTTAACAATAACATTGGCGATTTTTTACAGAATATTCTATAAAATCCCATTTTTAAATGAAATGGCGGGCTGACAAGCTCACAATGCCATAAAGCACTTAAAGCTGCGATGCTGATTAAAAATACGTTCTTCCCTCAAAAGTTAAAGAGAGGAACTTTGTGTACGGACAAAATGTTCTCCTAAGAAGATCCTTTAATATTTTGAAGCATGTGAGGTAGGTACATGGTTATTATGTTACTTTCAAACAGACTCCTACGTCGTATTTTCTTTTGCTGCCTTGAGAATTTATTGAATTCATAGAGGAAAAATGTAAGAACTGCGTAGTTATGGAGCTGTTGGTCAAATTTTTTTTTCAAAATTTTCCTGAAACTTGTAGGCTGTTGTACTCCTTTTTCTTCTCGAAGTGTTTGCTAACAACGTTTAATCTATTGACGAGTGAACACGATGATATCGCGTAAGGCAATTTTTATCTTCGCGATTTTAATGTAACTTTTAGAATTTTACGTTTTATAACAGTTTTAATGTAATCGTAATGACATAATCATGTAATTGTCAAGAGGAATAGTTTCCCTCCACCTCCTTCTTTCAAATATTCTCAGGCTCATCAGATCTAGTAAATTTTCGAATTAATTCAGAAAATTCCTTTTATTATGGGTTCAGCCTTCTCTAGTTGCCGAATATACAAAAAAAAAGTAATTTTTAATATATGCAACAAATTTGTATAAGATTCTGTCTAATATTGACATATTTTGTAACTCTTTTTGTAAGAAATTGTAAGTGTCACTAGCGATTACTTAATTTCTATTAATTCAGACTTTTTTATTTTATTATCATTATTTTTTATTGGCTATACCCCGGTCCTAGACCTCTGTACAAATACGCACTTTGCAAATATTTATACAAATATTTCGTCTTTGCACAAATATTTCGTATTTGCCATCACTGTGTCGGTTTTTTGGGGTACATCAAAGGACGCACACACTTGGAAAGAATCAGTGAGCCGTTTGACGCTATCCAGAACGGACGACTATATTGTTTCTACATATTTATAGAGGTATTATTAATAGGACGAAAAATTATCCACAAATTTTTGCGCTGCTCTTTGTAAAGAGTCAAAAATATTTCCGAAAACATATGTAGAAATATTTGTACATGTCTAGGAGTAGCATTAGTCTAATCGTTTTTATAACCATAGTTACTTTTATCGACGCAGAACATATCGCCAATGTCCCCTGGACAACATTCTACTCCCGCCCATAAAATCCGTCCTTTTTGTCCGTCTTGTATCCTGCTGCATCTAATGACATCATTTGTTTGTTTTGTATTGGAAAATTTAGGTGATATTACTTACTGTCTATACTGTTTTACTTAAAAAATAAAAAAAAATGTTTATTTCCAAAATAAAGTAAAAATGTAAACGTTCGTTTGTTCAAAATCTTAAATCTTCGATTGCTTTGAAATTTTGACATAACGTTTCATTCGAATTCGCGCGTGTTCCGCTGGACTGGTTGCAAGGGAAATTTCTTCTCTGTCGGATTATCGGTACACTGTCAGGGGGGAGAAATTTCCCCAGGCGAGTACGGAGTTGATAAACAAGTCTGTCTCTCTTTATTAAACGCTCGAACCCATATGAAACGGTGTCCATTTCATTCTAACATAAACATTACACAAGTTTGCCGTTGAAGCGCTAGTTGTTTCGTGTCCGTCCTTTGAGCAAGACGAAAACAAAGTCGGTCTGTGGTTGTGACGTCACGTGTGTTTTTAGTGATTATGGTGATATTTACTATCTTCAACAACACAAAAGTAAGTGCAAGCGATGATGATCCTAACTGATACTATACAAACACAAATAAAAAGAGAATTTTTTATGTTGCAAGCAAAATTCCCATGTGTAATGTTTACAGTCTAGTAGAATAAAAAAAGTAACACCACAAACTTGTCTTGATAAACAATCGTAAAGCCCTTTTCAAACACTATACAAAAAACACAACTGAACTGCACTTGAAAGGGTCTGTGTGTCGTAAAATAGATGTTTTATTGCCTTCCTCGTTGACGTGCATTTCAAGGTCAAGTGTCTCAGCAATCGAGCTCCTCTCAGGAAACTCTCCCTATCAGTCAACCGGGTAAATGCCTATCACAGGGTAAAAACATGCTTTTTACCCAAAACAGGTAAAAACAGGGTAAGCGCCATCTGTTGGGCAGGTACAGCTACGCGTGGCCGGGCACAGCTAGTAAATAATAAAATAAATCATATCAATTTCAACCTAGTACCTTACTATGGAAACATACTGTTAGTAGTATATATGTTTAGTATCAAATGGCACCCCCCTCTTACTACATCCTTTAATACATATAATAGCTCGGGTAGTATTTACACTGTCGTGCAATTAAGGTGGCCAATGTTGCCGAGAATTACCCGTTTACTCGCCGTGAAATAGTATACATCCGTAAGTACAGCGTGCAGCACACAATGTTTCACACAACCGCTCAACTGTGTCCTTTATAGCTAAGGAGTTAGTGTCCACATGTAGGTTGCTGTCTGTATGAAGTCCACAGAAGAATTTGGTTTTAGTAAGCTCCGAGAGATGTTTTACATTTACTAGTATGTATGGATTACAGCGACACAAAGCCTATTTCCATGCACACAGGAATAAGTTGATAACTCGAAATATATATAACTAGTTGTGCCCGCGACTTCTTACGCGTGGAATTTTAATTTGTATTTATCTATCATAGGATATCTTTTCTTCCCGTCAAGAGATTTATATGAAACAAAGCCTATTCGAACCGCCAAGCTAAGCTTAATTAACCTGTGGAAACCCCATAATAATCCGTTCCGTAGTTTTGGAGATTAACGTGTTCGAACAGACAAATAGCCAGACAGACAGACAAAAATTTTCAAAATCGTCTTTTTGTATTCTGATACTCTTCCTTCATCGCCCCCAATCAGTTTTTGGTAAATATATTAAATGTACATACACGCTGGGTCTATAGTTTTATTATATGTATAGATTTTAAATCAAAACTTCTATGACATTGTATCACTTTGAATTTACAATAAAATAAATCTCGATACTTGATAGCTTCAGAATAAATGATTTCAACATTAAAGTGATATCTCGATGGTCAAAGTGAAAACATAAACATTATACTATTAAACAGAGCCCTTGAAAAACAGTTAATTTTTACTTTATCAAACTTACTCACGTCATGGATGGGTTTAACACTTAAATATTTCGTAATTGATAGAATTACTAGACAGTACGACAGTATTAATTCATGACACGACATTGATAAATTTTCTAATGAGATCAATAAATTTAAAAGCAACGTAAATAGACACCTGCGCTCCAGACTGATCTGTTGTAATTCGTAACCATTGTGCTACATAATCTGGCCAAAACAACTGTATGTTAACTATTTTCTGTGCTTTCTAAACAATATTAATTATTAATTAATGTATTATTATTAATAATACCACTGATTGTTGACGTATCTATATAACTACACCTCTACGCATGTTGCGATTGTCAATAAATGTCAATAACGTTTTACGTAGAAACAGTTATTTTGACGTACACTAAGTACATATATCGACGGTTAAAAGGCTATTTAACTTAAAGACCACACTTTTTTATAGAAGGCCGGCCGACGAAATGATAAGTGGTCATCGCCACTTTTATTTCACGTCGCTTACGACATGATTTTTTTTTTAAATGATCGTAGTATAGGTACTAATGATGTGGAAGATCTTCAAGATGACCATATTAGATTTGAAAGCAATTTGTACTAACAACAAATAAGACTTAAACATTTCTAAATGTTTTTACATGTCGTTTTCACACAAAATTAACATAATTGATTCTTGTTATAATGTAAAAGGATGTAACCGACAAATGGTAACTGTGAACTGTGGGCTCGCGATTCTAAATTATTTTTTGATGAACATATAAATAATATCGTTAAAAAATCGTCAAAAGCACCAGGTTTCGTGATCAGAACATCAGAGAACTTTCGGAATATTAAATCCTTGAAAGTCCAGAATTGCGCATACGTGTGCAGTGATCTGGAATATGCTTCTCAAACCTGAAACCCTCAATATGAAGTTCATAATACTCGTATTGAAGGTATTCATAAAAGCTATCTTCGATTTCTTGATTTCAAGGCTAGGCAAGTATCTCGTGACTACCGTCATCGTTATAAACGCTATCATTTCCTGCCTCCTAAATGATTGTCCCGAATTACTTTCTAAAATACAACTGTGTACACACAAAAATAACCTTTAAAAGGCCTTGTTACTTCACGCGCCCTTAACTAAAAGGAAGTACAGACAAGACTCATTTTTACGAGGAATATTTTCAATAAGTTGCCCAGTAACAGATTTATTTTGTACCAGCACAGCATTAGTAAGACGAGCCCTAGCAGGGAACTTTTTATCCGAAAATACTTAATTGCACCGTCTAATTATCCAATGGTTTAATTTATGTTTACACATGTGTTTTATCTTTAAAATTTTATGCTTTATTTAAGTGTTATTATATTTCATTGGGCCTAAATGTATATGCGATATATACGAGTATTTAATTAACAACATTTATTACGTATTATGGACATTTGTATTTGTCGTTGTATGTACATAGATTTACATAATATATATTTCAAATGACTGTAAATCTGCCATAAAAATCGATAACTAAAATAAATTAACTGTCGACATATGAAGTGCAATGTTACGTAGATAAAAAAATAAATAAATGAATGTATTTTTTATAAATATAATATTCAGTTTAAATAAAATACGACTTTTATCAGCACACATTTCCCATATATATAAAATATATAAGTGGCGTGTGTGGTGTTTTTCCTGAGTGATGGGCGTCCGATCATAAGTGCGTATCCGTATCCAAGAATAACATGAAAATGCGATTTTTCGGTTCGCCACATCATATAAACGCAAGGCATTGTGGTAAAAATGATATTAGAATAAACATCTTCACTCAAAATGTTATTCTCAATTAGTCTACAGCAAAAATTCTTATTAAAATTTTATAAAGACGAATACTCCAGTCAATTACAAAAGCCCTCTATCTACCACTCCAAGAGAATACTTAAGAACCTAATACAATAGCATGACTCACAAAAAAAACAATGTAATTCTGCTTTCAAGTGAAATATAAAATCTTATAATCTAGGAAAGTAATTCTGAAATGTGGCCCCAATAACAAGATCTGGCGTTTCATAGAACTCTAAGTTGGTTTTAGTTAGACGAAAACAATCATAAATAATTACGAAGTACTAAGGTCGAGCGCGTAAAACAGTAACGTAAATAAATAAAAAAGTATACTTTAACATGTATGAAACAAGCGGAAGAAATCTATATCAAATGACGGTAGAATACCGTACCCTACCATCAGCCTATGTCTCTCCACTCCACCATACATGGTTTTCTCTTCTCACCTCATTCAGCCACTAAGGTGCAAGAGGTCTCGATCACAACCATGCAGGACACAAGCCATCTCCTCCTACAAGGGGCGCACCCTGCTGAATAACGACCGGAGCTCTAACGACCGACCAATGGCAGAATAATCATTCATTTACTAGATCTCAAATAACAGAGACCGATGACGGGCAGTAACATCATCGTTGCGAGAGACGTAACACTGCCGTCATCGCCGGGAGTGGTGACTAGGGCATAAAACGTCCCAAAGATGTAGTTATTTTATTTGCATAGTGTATCCGAATTTAAATATATTTAATATTTTTTGATGTATGTAAAATATGTAAGTACATAAAGTATATTTTATGTATCTATTTATTACCCTTTGTATTTGTATATTTGTTTGTTTGTTTTTTCAACTGTACTGTTCCTCTTGCCCTTTCCATACCATCAATAAATAGCTCCAAGGTTTTTTTTTATAGGGAAGTGGGTGGACGAGTAAACGGTCCCACGTGATGGTAAGTGTCACCGCCGCCCATGGACACCTGCAACACCAGGTATGCGGGTGCGCCGACAACCTTGCAAAATCCTATTCACAGCTCTCTTGAAGAACCCATATCGTAGCGTAAACTCTTGAGGCAGTTCGTTCTACAGGCTACAGGTTCGCGGTATAAAATGATTTTTGGACCGAACAGTACGCGACACCTACATATCGAGGAAATGCGAATGAAGCGTACTTCTGTAACTGGAGGTGCAGTTGTAGAAACCCGATGTGGGAATTATATTGAACAATTCTTCAGAGCATTCCCCATTGTACAGGCGGTAGAACACACAGAGAGACGCAACGTCTCTTGGAACGCCGAGGGGATCGTCGACAATTTGAACAGCAAGTCGTTATATAGTATATGGTACACATTTATAGTATTAAGTCCGTCTTTTGTTACAACAATAACGTTTTACGCATTGGACACATTGGATTAAATAGATAAACTTGATATTAATTTCAACTTGATTGTGTCATTATTTATCAATTTCCAAACTTCTTTTTGTCACCATTTTCAAAGATGCCTTCATCTTAAAAACTACTTTTCTAGGAAACTATAATAATAATAAATTATTAAGTTTGAAACCGTTTTGTAAAAGACTAAATTCTGGGAAATCGGTCACCTAAAGGTTAAACAACATCTTCAACTTCAATAGAAACTACAAGTATCTTAATTTACGGTATTTGGATACGGTATCTTAAGTGGATGAAAACAGAGTATTTACTGTACTAATGAAGAGCAACAGTCAACTTTATAATGTTTGGAATACAGGGCGTCAATTTTATTGTGCTCAGTAGCGTTTCACACTCGAAAATTATAATTTAATTTCCTAATCGTTTAATCCCAAAATAGACTGTCTCGAATGGCTCATTTAAACATGTAATTACAAAACTTCAATCTTATATAACACGTCGTTGGAATTGAATTAATCTAAAGCCACTTTCAGCGTGGTATAGACCGGATTTAGAATAGCACCGGCCTATATAGTCTTTTAGTTGTCGTAAAAAGGAACTAAGGGATAACATCGCTACCACGAGCCTCGAGGAACTACGCCACCTCTAAAAGAGTCGACACAGGCACAAAGCACAAGACAAGGCTTTCATCTCCTTTAGTAGTTTATTACTCACGGGAAGAAGCCCACGGACCCTTGATGGATGGCAGTGTAATGTCGGCCGGCTTCAGAACAGCACCATCCCATCTTTTCCGTGGGTGCCGTATTGCCTACACGTGCCCTAAATTAATAACTTTAGACCCAAACTCTAAATTGTTTAACTCTGACATTATATTTGAAACTACACCTTTATTATCATCAGCAAGACAAATAATATTGTCGGTAGTAATTAAAATAAATATTTGCGAAAAGTTAAACCGTAGCTGTTTACAAAAAGTTAAATCGACTTCGAGATCTTCGGAACCCTATAAATTATTACGATATGAAACTGAGACGAAATATCACGGCGTGAGTAATCCGATTACAAAAGTACGATTGTAAACAAAAGGAACATGACAGTAAAAGATGTTTAGAAAATAAAGTGCGATAAGACATTTAATACTATTGTTTAATGAAAAACCATTTTGCGATTTCTTTTATATAAATTTTACAATTATAAAAGTATTGTATCTGAAGTATCCCTGTCTCGGGAAAGTACGCGCACGTCCACTCTCGCTGGTGGCTCACGCCATAATGACGCCTCACGTCTATCTGACGTTACGACCTACCCACGAGACAGTGTTAATATAAATAATAATAATAATATCGTTATTTTCAGATATAAGTCCATACAATTATACGGGTTATACAATTATATAATACAATAAACTTACATTAATAAATGAATTAAAATAAAATTATAAATAAAATAAAGTATAAATACCTATCTACCTACCTACACTTCAGTATCTATACATTTTTATATTCGTATTAAAATTGGGTGCTGCAACGTATGCATCAAATTATTGCAAACTTTGCCATAGTGTTTCCGTTTGGTGAGATGGAACTGAATGCGATAGAAAGTAAATCAAAATATAATAAAAAATGTAACTTTTAAAACTTTCGTGTTATACATACATATTTTATATTAGACGGGACTTTAACCCTTAACTATTTTGATTTACTTCGTTACGATCTGATTACACCCGCCATTATAGTCACGAGCTGACAGAGATTACTCAAAAAGCCGTAGTCAAAGGCTCGTGGAAGTACAACATATCTCATTTCGACGACGACCCCAAAACTAATCGCAAAAAGTGTGAGAGGAACGGAAATTAAACTCAGTACAGATATATGGCTATGATTCTTGCCGTTTTCATACGTGACTCAAAAGTCACGTATGAAAACGGCAAGAATCAGAGCGCATCTTTTTTTAATCGCTTACATCACACTGGAAGTTACTATACGTAACACAATCGCTTTCATCTGATTTATTTATTTATTATTAGCTGTGCTCGGCTGCGTTACAATGCGTTAGAATATTTTTTTTGTCAGAAACCTTCGCGAGCGCGCACACAACAACTCACCAAAGTTTCATCGAAATCGGATGAATATTTTAGGAACACATAGAAGACGAATAAACAAACATTATTGTTTATTTATTAGATTAATTGCACAAAGTGACAAAAGGCGTACATAAACCCCGATAAACCTTTGGGCAATCCTTTGATTTCGAATTATTGTTTTTTTTTGTATAGAAAGAAATTGGCGGACGAGCAGACAGACAGTCCACAAGGTGGTAAATACTATGTAAAATGCACATTAATGCCAAAACATGTAAATATACATTCATTTATTTAAATACTTTATTGTACATACAAGTGATAAAAATACAAAAGAAAATACATACAAAAGACGTGCATAAGCCCTTGGGAGAACTCTACCAGCAAACCTGGGAGAGTGATACTCGTAGGTGAGCAATGAAATGGGCCGACATAGTGCGTACCTATGCGATTATTACATAATGACAATATATTATTATACGAATATACGTACATACGTACTTGCTTATATATACGTATATATATTATAAATATGTTACGTACATACATATTACAAATATAAGAGAGATAGTGTATGTACATCATATACTGTACAAAATGTTATGACATTACTGTACTGTATGTACAACAAAATTTTGTACTTTTTGTCATAACATCATAATATTTATATGTCATGTCATACATTATGATCATTACATACCCTTATTGTATTTTTTTTATAGATAAGAGGGCGGACGAGCAATCGGTCCCACGTGATGGTAAGTATTACCGCCGCCCGTGGACACCTGCAACACCAGGGGGTATGCGGGCGCGCCGCCGTCCGTGCAAGAACACGTATATTAATATTTCAATGTATGTTATATATATTTAAATCTATGATATTGCGTTTTAATGCAATATATAAAACATGGTATCAAAGTTAATCTTTCCCACGATTATCCTTCAGCAGAGATGTAGAGGAAACGCGACACCATCATTCAACAACTCAAAAATACTGTGGTGGAGGTACATATAAAATAATACACCTTAGAAGGTAGATTCGCTCGGCGCTCATAGCTAAACCGCCGCGCGTGCGCCAGCCGGCTCGGTGCGCAGGAGTTCTGCGCATGCGCCGCGCCGCCGCGGTAGTCAAGAGCTCGCATAGCTAACGGTGCCACATACTCAGATAAATACGCTGTGTACAATTGTTTCACTAGATTCGTCAGTACAATATAAAGTAAATCCGAAGGACAATAACAGTGTGCTAGGGAATAATATGTTGCAATTAAATACATTGCTGAAGAAAACAACTGTGAAGTGATTTCCTTCTAAACACCTCACCATACCCCCATAATACCATCAGAACAAAACGGCTATAACAGTAACAGAAGTTGACCATACCACATACAGTTACTAATCTTAACAAAGTATCCATATATCTCTCACACATTGGAGAATCCATATTTCATTCTCATCTATGTTAAGCTCATTTGGTACATAGAAGCCAGTTCTCTCTGTGAGAATACTTCATCTTAATTATATTAAGAGCACTCGTGGACATGCACTCTTTGTAATGAATCCAGTTTTCTTTTTGTACAATCCTCTTCCTAAACATAAGAAACAGCTCATTTAAAAAAGGGTTATTCTAATGTAAGAGACCAGCTATGGTATTCTGTAAATTATTAGAATACATTTAGTTTATCATTTCGCTTTCGATCTCAATTAACTTTTTTTGCTTCGTATATAGCAATGGTGCAATTAGCACATTCTGCCAGCGTCAAGTTTTCTTCGTAATAAACAATTTCAAAGTTTAGTCTAGTTTAAAACTTATCCTGTCAATATCCAGTCCCGTCGAAGCTAGTCAGGAGTTGCTCAGTAAATTGATAGTAGGTATACTGAGGACAGAGCAGGAATCCTTGGAAACAGAGAAGAACAGACGGCTGTATGTGATGGCGGTCTTTGGAAGAGGCCTTCGATTATATCCAGCCATAGAAAGACACAAGCTGATAGTATGGTAGACAAAACGTTCCACTAAAAAACAAATTCCTCGTCCGTCAACAATTTTTCCAATACCACATTTCGATCTTATTGTTATAATACTTTTCTCACACTTATAGGACTCATCCTGTGGAAATATCTACAATAATATAATAAAGATGTAAAATTGTGTGTTTGTAGGTATGTTGGGGGTAATCTCTGGTACTAATAAACCGATTTCAAAAATTCTCTCACAAGTAGAAGCCACATTATCCGTGTCTAATATAGGTTATATTTTATTTTCAAATTAGAAACAAAAAAATGAAAAAAAAAACTTATAAACCGAAACGAAGCGAGGGTGGGTCGCTAGTCATAAATACAATGAGTAATTCAGACCAAGATATAAGTTGTCCGTATTCTAAACCAAGCCCTTATAATCTTTCAGTAAAAGGCTTATAGAAACCGATCAGACAAACAAACAGAATCCTACAGACATTTGTTTTAGCCAAACAATTATCCTGGATTTAAGGCTATTCAACCTTGAATCTAGATTCAACAATTATCCTAGAGACAAAGTTCTCCCACAGATTTTTATTATATATAAAAAGTAAATCACGAAAACAATTTCATACAAAATATCCTTTTATAGTACCATTTTCTTGATACGTGATAGCTTTAGGCGTCATGTGTGAATTAGTTTCAAGATTATGTACACACAAAATTTCTATCCGCCCGGTGAAGCGTTTGCCTAACGGTGAATTTATCTTAAGATAAAGAGCCTCGTACGGAGAAGCGCAACGTGGAGCACCCTCGGGCCAGGTGGACAAACGACTTGAAGAAGTTTACCGGTAGGGGCTGGATGAGAAGAGCCGAAGATCATGTGTGATTGCGAGCTTTATCTAGCAGTGAAGAGACACGGGCTCATGGTATGGTTTGATAATTTTAAAATTACTGAACTGATTTGGCTCATCTACGAACATAATCTACGAATGTACTTAATCTATCTACCAACATCTACATCTATCTACATCTACATTAGATAGATCTATCTAAATCTATCTACATCTACGAAGCGTTAGAAAATCGCCCACGAAGCTTACGCTCTAAACTTGCTTTAGTCATTAACAGGTGACATTTTGATACATATATGTAGCCGAGTAAAACCGTGTGATAATACAAGCGGCAATCGTAAATTACGGTCAAGGTTGTAGTAAAATATATCTATATATAACGGATACAAATTATTTTGTGAACTTGCTTAATTTTGCATGTGGGTAACTGGCACGTGTAACAAAATACGTTTCGTGAGAAGCTTTATAAATTATCTCGGAAGTATATATAATATTTTCTTCACATGTGTAATAACATTCGGAATGGCCAGCCAGCGAATCGAAAGTCATTGTAAAATTTCTAACCTAGCTTTTGTTTTGTTTTATGTTATACTTTGGTGCACGCTGCACTCCCACAGCCTCTGGCCGCACTTGACTGGCCACGTTACCTCTCTCACACAAGAAAACTACCCACATATTTTTCTTATTTCATAATATATTCAATACTATTCAATTCAATGATAATGTATTTAATCTATATATATAAAAGAGGATGTTGGTATATTTGATGTTAATAGACTTCGACACTGTTTGACCGATCACCATGTAAGTTGGCACATATATGTATCTTTTCATGGAGAAGGTTTCGAAACAAAAAGAGTACTTAGCTTGAAACAAAAAGAGTATTATACTTAGCTTGAAAAATCTAATGTCTTATCTCACTCCCTAATGTACTTAGTACATTTTTCTCATAATTAGCTAATTTGTATGTAAAATAATTAATGTCTTGAAAACCAAGAATAACATCCACTACAATGCTAATCTCCCAATAAATATGAAAACAAACAAATCTACACTGAGCCAGCATGATGTATCACCCAATAGGACTCCAAGCTTGACCCTCATATGGTGATTTATCGGGTGCATATGGCATATGCATATCTCAATCATCAGTACATACCTCCAGGTAACGGACTTCATTCGAATGAACAGGCTAATAATGAAAGTGCTTATGTGCGCAGTCATAAATGTCAGACCTACTAATTCTGTGCGTCTGTCATGGATCCATGGCTTTTACAGTTTACGACGTTACGGACATATATTTCGTTTTCGTTACATTCGAGAGGAAATATTTACAAAAAACTAAACCTAATTTAACGTCATTTTTACACTCACTCCAGGTATACAATCTTGTAAAAAGGCTTGAACTCTAAATCACTTCCAATTTATTTAGCGACTGTCCTCTATGTAAATTTATGTATATATTCATATTTATTCATACTATAATGCACAGAATAATATCAATTAATTATGCAATTATGTGAAATGATAATCAAAGAGATAATTACCTTATTGGAAGAAGGCCTTTAACCGGCAGTGGGACGAAATATGTTAGTTATAGAAATTAATTATTACTAATATATCCCTTGGGAACCAACACACACACCTAAACGAGCTCCAGTTCGAGCTCCACACTTTATATTAATTTAGAAATTTCTACATGTTTGTTTTATGTTAAATTATCTTATCGGACCACCGGAAGCTCTAACAAACTACTTCAATATCGCATGTGAACAACTTCCGGTGCGAGTAGCGTTTGAGCAAAGTTTAATATGTGCATACTCAATATCGAAGTTTCATTAAATATCCATTGAAATTTGAGTTTAAACTGGTTAAGTTAATTTGAATTTTGTTTTCTGATTTATGGCAGGCAATAACAGTAAATATCCAATATTTTATCTTTATTTTTTAAAAACTTTATTGTTATTAATTATATTAACTCCTGATATTATTATAGGTACTTTAACATTTTTTTTTTCAATAATATTTTATGCTTTACTTCATTATTACCTTTTAATTTAATTCATAAATATTTTAGTTTGAATTAAATTTATTAAAATGAATTCTAGGTTCAAGCAATTAATTCGAAGTAATTTTATATTAATAAAACTTTTATATACATGATAACTTGTATAATTATTTTCGTATTAAAGAATTTAAACAAACCTGATTATTAATGTACTGATTAAAAACACAATAAAGTGAAATAAAAACATATTTTAATCGTTACGTCTCGAAAAATCTTCATTCTAACAGTTTAAAAATAACACACAAATCGCAGATAGTTTTTCATCGTCTTTAAAATAATTTAATTTAAAGAGTTCCCTTAAAAACGCGCTCAGAAACGTAATTAAATTCAGAACTGTAAATATTATAATATTTTAAGTTTTTAAAGAGATAACAAAAGTTTTTCCTCAAAAAATACTGCAGCTTATAATCGTCACAAGAGAAGTGTTCCGTTTCGTACGAAACTTTATACATCGCTTGAAAAGTTGAAAACGAATTGGTCCATAAAGTAAAAACATTTATTTCTTTAATTAAATTATCCAAACAACCTTTTAAATCACTGTTAAAGATATAAAAGGTAGTTCTTACCTTCGTTGGCGCGCGTGGAATCGTCAACGATCAACAGGTGAGGTCGGCGCTCTCGCCCGAGCTCTAGCTCGGCTGGCGTAGTGCTATCGACACGCGGAACGCCCATCGCGGCCGGCGGTCTGGGCGCGAATGACGCGAAACGGGAGCCGAAACACGAGCGTCGGATGCGACCGACGCACGGACAGGCTCAGGTGGGAATAGTTGAGACTTGAGGGTTAAGGCGGACTGCATGCGCTCCGATACGGTGAATACTTGCCACTAGGCAGCATGTTTGTTTAACACAGCTTGCAACACTAGCACGCACAAAACGAGCTGAAACTTGTTTCTAAGCATGATCCCCTACACTCCCACTACATACGGCATGCTAACTAGCAGGTAAAAATAGACAATTGTGTGATTCATTAGCTTGCAATTTTATAAGCTTGCTCTTTTCTTGTCCACATATTAATAATTTGTTACTATTGTTATTGCTACTACATTGAGATTGTTCTATTGAAATTGCAAATTGATCAACATTACCCAATGCTTATATTGGTCAGCTACTTTCTGTTAGCTAAGGCTGTAAACGAGGGAAGAAAGCATAATAATGAACAGGATGTTTTTTCAAGTAGCATAATCTTATTGTCGCTACTAGTTTAGATATTTTGGTCCCCTAACTTGGTTTATATTTGGTCGCATATTTGAACGCCTAACTTTGCAATTTATTTATTTAAATTTAGAGAAGATTAATTTAATTTAGGAACAGTAGGTGGTTATTCTACTCGAGCAGCGATAAACAGAAAATTAAAACACACACTACAGATCAAGAAACCTCATAAGCAGTAAAGAAAATCTAATAACATTATAGATCCGATGTATAAATTGAACACTACTTAGTCATCTTTCCGTTGTTGTTTGAGAACAAACGTACCGCCAGATCTCGTTTTATTGAATAATGTACTAAAAATTAAGAATTTAAAAATTGAATCGTACAGTCATCCAGGTGAGAATTAGGGAAATTGGACTCAGAAGTAGATGGGAAGATACCTTAGATTATGTGAATTGTGACTTAAACGGAACCTTTGTTTACCTTTATTTTTACCGACGTTACAGCAAGAGCTTCAAATGTGCACAAAACGCGAAATTGAATTGAAACGCGAGCTGTGAATAGGATTTTGCAAGGTCGGCGGCGCGCCCGCATACCCCCTGGTGTTGCAGGTGTCCATGGGCGGCGGTAACATTTACCATCACGTGGGACCGCTTGCTCGTCCACCCACTAGTATATAAAAAAAAATTGTAGATTTTTATACGTTAATTTCCTTTCATATAAAACAGAGAATTCGTATTTCAGGTACCTTTTATCCAATTTTAAACGCACAAATATTTCATTATTAATTGTTGCTAAATAATATTAGCCAAATTGCTATTTTTTTAGAAATCATAAAAAAATATTTATAAAAAGAATCGCTCATTGTTCTTTTACAATGAGTTTTATATATTTCATAAAAATGATTTTAAAATAAATACTAATTTAACCTAAAAAAGGAAAAAAATAATGACATTGGAATTAATTCAGTAGAACCTTATTTTCTGAATTCATAAGGAATCAAAGTTGCAAATTGTGGTGGAAATTACTCATAAATAATAGACCCTATTCCAATTCGAATCAAGCGACTCAACCATGATTTCCTGAATTGAATTAAACGATTAAATATTTAATGAAAAAAGAATAATAGAGTTTGAGTCGAATTAGGAGAAATTTTCGCATAAAAACATTTTCAAAACATTACACAGGAGCTCGAGCTCATAAATTAAGTTTTTCAAATCAAATCACACAAAATTGAGCTTTTGGGAAAGTCAAATTTCTTAAATTTTCCAAATAGCATCTTCTCACTCTCTTGTGTGTTTTCCATCAAGAACTCAATTTTTTTATCACTCGACTATGACGATATTAGAATCTGTAATTTTCATGCGTCTGTAATATGTGCTCGCACTTGAAACCTAAACACCCAAATCTGGAAAAATCTGGGAAAAAGATGTGAAAAATCTGGTGTCATCAAATTAATTATAATATTTAAAAAAAACTATTTTTGTTAATAATTTCATAGCCCCATAATGACCTAAAAGTACCCAATTATGACCCTAAAAGTATCAACAGACGGGTGTTATATATTATCTTTATTATTACAAATACATTTTTTTGTATATTTTCTCTAGCATCTTTCTTTCATATTATCAAGACAAAGCTGGGGTTGATCGTTAGTCAGAACATGTAGCTTATCCCTAAACATAGTTCAAAGTCTGGGTGCACTGGTACATTAATTACCTTTTCATTTATCCATAAGCCGTACTAGCAGCGCTTTAGGACTAACAATTAGTATGCTTTGTAATGAAGCTTGTGGACCTGGCGCAAACTAAAGCTGGAAGTTTTTTTAAATACTAACCATAACCCACAGGTTCGTCTGCATTGACCGTGATAAAAACTATCTTATGTATTAGTTAATATGCCCACGAATTATATGTATGCTAAATTTGGTAGTAATTAATTAATTCGTTGTAGAGTTATATGGTAACGATCAAACCATTTTTTGATTTATAATTATTTAGAATTATGAGGTATTGCTTTTAAACATGAGACTTAGTAATCTTTGAATAAATTATTGAATTACATTCAATTAATTCAATATATTTATCAAATACAATACTCATTTTTGTTATGATCGTGATGAAAGCACCACGATCATAACAAAAATGAGTCAGCAATATGAAGCAAAGGAAATGTGACTCAAATAACAAGCAGCTTCTTTTTATAGCCAAAGCGCTCTGTAAAATGTTACGACACAGAAGTCTCTTTGGACGGCCCATGCCTTTATAATGTGGGCTATTCTTTACAAAAAACGAAATTATAAAACGGAATTTTTGAAAGCTTAATACTCAAGGTCGGGTATGTTTATTTTATACAAATCTCCAAAACTCTACCCATTAATTAAAAACAAACCTACCTATTTTAAAATTATTAATGATTTCTTATATGTATAGATAACATCTGACATCACTGTTATACATCACTGCAGTATAATTTATTCTAGTCTCGTGCATGATAATAATCATAATATATCATATACCATATTTTGTAAAGCGCTTAATCAACGTAGGTTATTCTATAAAATATCGATTCTATTCTTGCTCCAAAATATTTATTACAAACCATTTTACAAGATATATTCCAACAACAATAGAAGGGACGTTCTATGGCGAGAAGCAAAGAAAAGCAATTAGCCGCCCTACGTGTCGACGCGTAGACTTGAATCAGTCGTAGCCCGTAGCCTTCGTAGCGCCGCGAGTTACGGCGTAGCGCTACGTAGCTTGAGTTTGTTTACTTTGCAATGTATAAGTTCGTAGACGTTTGATTAACGACTAAGGTAATTACTTAAACACAGGTTCTAACTATCATTAATTAACGGGCCTGTGTTGTTAATTATTATAGTTATTATACGTATCTTCGTTCATAGATCCCTCGCGGTTATTTGTTCGTCCAGTACTATGATTTGTCACCTCACCTATAAATATTACAGATATAAATTACAGATATTGTCGGTTACTGTTGTGTTGTTATTATTCTAGTAATTATAGTTACTATTACAGGGTTAATTATAATTTGTTTTATATGTAATTTGTACGTAATAAAATCCTTACTTCACGATGAACAAGCAATTTGAACTTTTCGATATTTCAATTTCTTCCACTTATTATTATTAATGATAATATATTTCATTTATTACATTGTGTAAGTACAATGGACGGGTTTAGTGCATTGTAGCATTGTTTTACAGTCAACCTTTAAGGAGAGGAAAGTTGTACGGCGATGCAATCAAAAAGAGAGAAAAACAAAAAAAAGTGTTTCGGAATAAGTTTGTTTTATTTTACTACAATAGATATTTCTACGTGTGTTAACAAACAATTTATTGTAACTAAACCTTTTAAGTCAATTGGGTACTTTTAACATTATAAAGTAAATTTAACATTATGTTTGTGCGACTTAGTAAATAAATTAATATACAAATAACAGCCATTTAATCTTGGTTATAGGAGACAAATAACAAGGAAGATGAAGTAGGCTCTTTTTAAACTGGCGCAATTACGTGGCGGAACGCAGGATACGAATTCGTGAGGATACGTGGTGTGAGATGGACGGAACGACAGCGTTAATTAACAGAACTTGTCACTTGTCAGTAACTAACTCGACTGTAGAATTTACAAGATTCCCGTTGATGTAATACGTAATGCTTGTTGCACCTAAACTAACAGTAAATCATATAGTGTCTCATAAAATAATATTTCTATGCTTCGAGAGAGAATAACGTTTATGGGGGGGAGAGTGCACGCTGCAATCCAACAGCCGCTAGGCGCACTCGGCTGGCCACGTTACCCCTGTTTCACAGAAGACAACCTTGAAATGTACTACATTTCCCACTTTATCTTATTTCCCCAATGTACGTACGTGTTTCGGTAGTGAGTGAGATGTGTCAGAGCCCATTCCCATCCCTCCCCATTTTTCCAACCCTTTCTCCAAATCCATTCCTATGTTTCCAAAGATAAGCAGCGCTTCCGGGGGCATGCCAACGTTTGTCATTTTGGACTAATGTTGGCATGTATCACGGATGTCTATGGGCTACAGTATCCACTTACCATCAGGTGGACTGTATGCTCGTCTGCCGCCATCGTCCATAAAAAAGAACCTGTTTATACGAGTAGATCGCTATTCAGAGGGCTTAAGCTTAAGGGAATTCGCGTCAGTTTGCAAAGGTTCGTCACCAAAATTATGCGAACAAATTCGCATCCCGCGTTCCGGCACGCACCAGCACCAGTTTAAAGAGAGCTTTAAGATCTCCAACAGAGATAAAATTACATTGGAGGTTTCTACGTTGTGTGGGTAAGACGCAACGGGCTTAGGCTCTTGAATGTTTTCCAAGCACACATGTGTGTATATTTACTACACTGTACACACGTATTTGTATCGTTGTGTGAGTATAAAATACTCACACAAGTTACAAAAGCCATCTTCCCTCTTTATTACGTTTTTATATGCCTCCAGTGCCTCAGATAGAAATGTTTTTTTTAATAAATGGAGTCGTTTGGTTTTTAATATTTTAAGAATTCTCTTTGTAACAGGTCTTTACCTATAAAAATTCATATTTAGATTTGTTGCGTAAGAGATCGTGTCTGCGTTTGACGCAACAATCTAATTTAAGTGTTCATTTAAGGAAATAATGTCACGTGTGTTTTCACGTATGATAATTTTATTCCATATTGTGTAGGAACTATATAATTGTGGAGACGATATAAAAACGTAGCGGAGTGGAGGGCACCCGCCCTCCACTCAGGTGGACTGACCGACTTGAAAAAGTTTGTGAGAAAAGCAGAAAATGATTTGTCGTGGCGGTCGGGATATAGGATACAGGTGTAGGCTGATGATAATGATATAGCATGACTATAACCGTATCATCATTTGGAGTCATCGTTTGTCATCATTAGGGGGTAGTCGATGAAATTTAAATCAGATTAGGATCTGATTCTGTCTCTCCAATTACAGTTTTCAAGTAGATCGATCTATTCGAAGAGACGTTATTTTGTAACTCAGAAACTCCAGCCAAGTACTTAATTGACTAGAGTTTTCAGACATTCCGAACGTGGTTTACTCTTTAACTTATTGTGTGACTACCATTAAGATGGTTGATGATTTCGTTTGTTCGAGTCCAATTTTCGACTCCTGACGTAACAGCCAGTATGCGAATGTATGCTGCTAATATTGACCAATGTCAAAGGCAAGTTTTTACAATTTGCGGAGCTTTCAATCGTACATTGTGCCTAATTTTGCCAAAGCCCACCCCACGGATTCGCTGCTCGTCCTTTCCTTAATTCACATTAAACTGGTATATTTTTAGATTATGGGCACGAGTTTCAAATCGTAGGATTTTGATTTTATGTGAAATTTAAGAACCAAAACCTAGTCATATTAAACCTTGATTGATTTAAAATCAGCGCTGTATAGGCGAGTACTCACAGCATACGCTGAGCTTGCGATCTTTTGCGAACTGACATATTTAATTAAGTCGGTATACCACTGCCTTTTTTTTTTGTAATTTACAGTGTGGCAAATAAAGAATTTATTTATTCGTTTTATTTATTGTTCAAACATACATCTCTGATTTGCTGTTTACGGACACTGACCTTAATGTGGTAGGTGACATTATTTGTTTTGCATTCTTGATGCAAAGAAACTTAAATTGAGGGCATTTTAAGATTGAATTAAAATAAAAACGGTACACGTTACATCATAGAGCGGTGATAGCGGAGGGGTATCCATACTGGATTTACATTCGTGTGATTGTGAGTTCAAATCCTCGTCCCTTACCACTGAATTTCTGCTTAAGTACGGATTTTTAAAAATTATAAAGAGCACAGCGGTGAAAACATCATAAGGAAACCCGCATGCTCAAAAAATATAAAAAAATCTGGTATATGTGAACCACCAAAACTGAGCCCGAATGGTGGATTACAGCCCGAAACCCCCAGTTATTTATTAGAGGAGGCCTATGCCCTGCAGTGAGGCGTTATAGGCTGATACAGGAACAAGTACATCATGGCACCCGACATTCAACAACGCAAATTATGAAGAACGGACTTTAAGACAAACTCTATCAGACTTTGATGTAACGTCATTACATCGACTCTCCTCTGGCCACTATCGATCCCCGGACATGGATGTCAGGGGGGATTCATTTGGATTTTTTATCCACAGGAATCCCTTGGATAGGAGGAATCACAAATGAATCCTATAGGAGATTTGAATGGATTTATTCTCCACAGGAATATTTTGATTTAGGTGTAATTTTTTTTTTTCTATATTTTCCTAATTACGTATATTCCTGTATTTCTATGTTCAAAAGTTTGGATAAGGTTCGAGTTTATACCCGAACTACAGATAATACTAGGGCAAACGCGGACCATGAAGTTAGAGTATCGATACTACGTAACTTTAGGTTTCATTAGCGACTTAATTACTTGTCTCTTCAAGTTACCAATCAGGGTTAGCAAGTTTCAATACACGGATGCGGGAACTATTTAATTAATTTAGTTATTTAGTTGAGCAGTTTGTTATGAATTATCTTGTAGTGGCGGTCCGTAGGGGCTTTGCTTGGACTCCACATAAATGATATATACATACAAAATAACATACAATATACAAAATAAAGTCCAAGAATCTTGCAATAAAATCAAGAAAGTATTCGGCATATTTTGTTGTAGTGCTTTTCTGTTCTGTAGAGAATATAAATAGGCAGAAGGTTTTGGGATAAATTGTCTTTGAAATTCATGTTACATACTAAATATACTAACCTATATATACTGGCCGCGTCGTGTCGGCTGGCTTCTGATTAGCACCATCTCTTCCCGTGGGTGTCGTAAAAGGCAACCAAGGGATACAAAGCATAAGGATAACAAACTAACTTAGAACGACAAAGGATGACAAAGCCGCTACCACAAATTACGAGGAAGTACACACCTTTAAAAGAGTAGACTTGGCTAGCATGCCATTTTAAGGCCTTTTTAAGACACAAGACAATGTGCTTGAAGAGGCCCATGTCCAGCGATGGACGACAAAACCAAGCGGTTGTGATTACGGTTACTAAACAAAATGGTTGGTTACGATTACGGTTACGGTTTTGGGATTAGAACTAGGAAAAGGAAATAGATAGGATGAGGGGTGGGGAGATAAGGATAAAAAAAGGGAAATGGGTCTCTTAGGCAATTCCCACTAATCGACGAAACACTTTTTCTCAGACAACCTATTTTGAGATAAATATTTATAAAATATAAACGTGACTTCTACATATAAAAATAAAAATTCAAGTTTATTAGAAAGGGTAACTATTAATTTTTATCTTTGATTTTAAAATTTGCTTAAAGAGGTCGTCAATAGGTGCCTTTACCTTACGTATTTCGTTATTTCAAAAGCGAATTCCAAGTAAGCGAAACTGCAAAAGTTTCTTTTTTGTTTGAAGTAATCTCAACGGATTTTAATAATTGTCGATTTATTTTTAATAATATGACTACTTTTCATTTACCTTATAAGTACATTATCTGTCTAATATGAATTTACCATCAGATGGTATGTTTGTTCGTCTGTTAACTTTTTTCAAGTGAACTATCAAGTGGAATGTGATCCTCCGGTTCAGTATTTATTTATTGTACTTTAATAAAATCAACAACGCATAGATATCGCCCACTTTGCAACACTGTCATATTACGAACTCGGTGAGTCCACGAAATCCAGCGCATTCTCCGGTACACCCACATTTCGAAGGTTTCTAGTTTCCTACACATGGCTTCTGTGAGTGTTCAGGCTTCGACTCCGTAGAGGAGAACGGAAAAGATGTAGCATCGCACGATTCTAGTGCGCAGACCAAGGCCTAACCTACGACCACAAATAACCCTCTACATTTTTCTAAATGCATTACACGCTTGATCAATTATGCACCCTATTTCTAGTATTTCTAAATGCTTAGATATAATACACAATTCTTAACTATGTACTATTTTGCAGCCAATAATAAATTCTGCCATGAAATGAATATGAGTGACTAGATTTGTTAAAGTTTAATTGGATACAATTGAGAAAATTAATAAGTTACAGTTCAGTACATATCTAATTTTGAATAGCTGAGTGAGTTTGCGTGTAAATGGTGTGTATGTGTGTGTAATTAGAGAAACCAGATCCAATTGTAAGGTGATCAAAAAGCGCGCGCTTGCAGTATTGTAGCGCTAAATGTGTCCGCCAATTTTCCGTTGTCCGTGCATCTTCAATGGCTCCACTGAAAACCAGGGCTGTAGTTTGTTCGCGGCATATGTTGAGTTGGAGATCATTTCTGACGTCGCAAACATCTCAACTATAGAATAAGTCTTTATTGTTGTGTTTCTTTATATTATAATATGTTTATTCTTTTTTTTTCTTGTGTGATTTGTTTGTTCTTACCTTTAACTGTATATTGTGGTGTCGGAATAATGTTATGTATATGTCTAAATGTACATTAAGGAAAAGAACAAAGCGGTTATTGTGCCGAAGAATGTAGATTTAACAGAAATTTCAAAACAGAAAACAACAATTGGCGCGCCCTTTATATATTTAAGGGTCAGGTTGAGCTATTAGGTCTAGTACTAACCTATTTAAATCTAGTATGCACAATGTACATATTGTTAAAAAGTTTGTATAAGTATTTCAGTAGATCAAACGTAATATAACTTTATTAATTTGTTTCGTAACTCAAATAAACGCTTAAATTAACTCTTGTATTTTCAATATCGAGGTAAAAGGTCGCGTGTTAATAACCTTATTATCGATTATAACATAAATACCAGGTTCATTTTACGATTTAATTAGGCATCAATAATGTTTATTCTACTTTCCTTTGATATCGCTATTGGTTCGTTGAGCACTGAAATTATAATTTAGTTAAAGAGACTCAGGTATTTATTAATAATATGCTTTTTATTTTAAGTATATTGAGATTTATTATGTAAGTAACAATAGAATAGCCTATGTCAATCGCATGACTAACTTTTGACCCTCCGAGTGGTATAGGGTTAAAATCCCAGTTAGATATGACTACTGGGGGCATATTATGGGTTAGTATGAAGTGGTCAGAAACGCAAGTGCTCTATGATAGCAACTGGTCTAAAAATCAAATCGTCTAATGTCATATATATCAATTACTCGCGACCCGCTTTCGCTTCGCTTCGGTTTATAAGTTTTTTTTTCCAAATTTTTTTTTTTCAAAATTTTATAATAGAATATAGCCTATATTAGAGATACGGATAATGTAGCTTCCTATTTGTGAAAGAATTTTTGAAATCGGTTCCGTAGTTCCAGAGATTACCCCCAACATACCCACAAACAAACATACAATTTTACCTCTTTATTATATTAGTATAGATTGACATTGATAGTATAGATTGGCGAGTTGTTTTTATGGAAACATACCACTTAGCCGACAAAATAGACGAACAACATAACAGACTTAATGCTTCTTAGACCATCTGCGATTTAGATAAATCTTATTTTTTTTATTTAATCATTTAATAATAAGCACATGCAAATTTTGTTATGCAGCATTACAAAACTTCACTGTTTTTCGTAATGTCATAATCCGCCGCAAACAGTCGCAAACTTTATAATTTAATAAAATATTATGCAGTTAGTAGGAATGTGCCAGGCGCAGTCTCGGGTTGTGATCGTGCTATTGTATTGTGTGCCGCACGGGAACACGTCATCGCTGTGCCCGTGCGCCACCTATGGGTGCTACAAAATTCACAATTGTTGCGTCTTTAAATGCTAATAAAGATATAAATAATTACTTAATTGATAGATATTAATGTTGATCATTAAATTCAATTGACTTACAAAAGTAAGACTTGACTTTATTAACGTAGTGAGTTACGTTATTCTAATTTTTGGATCATACAAGTTATAATTACGTTTTTATATTTTTTTCCTTAATTTCCTTAGACAATTCGTTAATTAATTTTGTAATTATAAACACTTACTCTTTTTCCGTATAAATTGTTATATCTTGTTTTAATTACTTTTTTGTTATTTACACTTCTTTTAGTAATCATACATTTAAATATTTGAGTTTCGCAATTACAAAATCTAAAGAATTATCAATCAATTATCAGGGGAAAAAAACAATTATCAATTGATTATCACTTATCAATTGATATAAGTTTCCGTGTCCATTTTATTAGTCAACTAGCTGTTGCCCGCGACTTCGTCCGCGTGGACTTTATTTTAGAAACACCGACTTTACCTTCTTAGGGGTATTTGGTATTTTCAAAAACGATCACACACATTATTTCTTATAGCTTATTTTTTATCGAACAAATGTTCGACGTGATTCTTTAAATTGATATAACTTTTTTATTTATGAACTGATTGAAATAAAACAAACACTAAATTTTAAGTGAAGCTTACCACAGTACATTAGTGAAAACCGCACCCAAGTCGATTAAGCCGTTTCTAAGATTAGCTCGCACAAACGCACATACAAAAATTCTAACAATCATTGTTTTGGGTTCTATTGCGTTGATAAAGGCTCCCAATAATATTTTTCTCATATATCTTCCATTACAGACAGCGATCAGTTACATTTTTATTATATGTATAGAGACATAAGCTTTTTACATTTTAGACGTTTTGATTTAATGGACCCAGTAGATCGGTCTAGTAGATCGCACAGATTAATTCTGTAAATTGTTTTTTTATAAATAACAAAATTATGATAGGATGAAATGGAATAAAAAATATTATAGCATTATCGTTTCCATCAGTTTGTAGTTCAAATACTTATGTGCATGTACTCGTAAAAAGAGAAGCAAATACAACAGATGATGAAAGATTAATGTTACACTTATTTGAAATCCGATATGTGGCAGAAATGAAAAAAAAATATTGATAGGTAAATGACAGCTTTAAATTTTTTAAATAAGATTTTCCACATCTAATGATTTTTGAACATGAAATGAAAATGATAGGGAAATGAAGTTGTGTTCCAGACGTGTCTTGTTCATAAACAGGCTTTTTAAAGGCAAATATATATTTTTTTGTTCATGACATGTGCGGAAGTGGACTATTTGCTGATACAGCATTTTGCTTTTAGGACTATTAGCAAACGGGGACATTTCGCGAAGTACACGTTGAGCTACTTCGTTGTTTTTCTATGTAGACCTTCGGGTGTTAAACCCTCACAAATGACTTAATAATTAGTCTTTGTTCCCATGTGGGGACAAAGTCGAGGGTCCAAAGACAGGCGTTGTCTTTTACATTATCTAGGAATGTACGTGGGCCAGCTTATTCAATTCCCTGCAATATAAAGTTAGTAAATATTGTTATAAGGAACGTTATATCTATTCCTGGTACGCTCAATTTCTCCAGAGAAATTTTCCCCACTCCCTTTAATTAAACGGACCAATCAAAAAACACTTAAAATGTCAGGGGCCAATGTCAACACGGTACCGCAAATGAAATTGATTGCGTATTCTCGATACAAAAACAATAAATATTGTTACATCCCTCAATATTCTCTTGTTATTATTTATTACATAAATGTAAAGGTGTGCCCACAGTATTGGTGGAGCGGACTACCTTGTGACGATATCGACTGTTTCGACCGTACGTCACTGTAGTAAATGAAATAATACAAAAATCATGATACAAACATACGACAATATATGAACCACGGCTTGCTCGTGTGCGTGCCATGTTCACAATTACCTTAAGTCTCACATGATCGTACAACGCCATGTCGTCGGGATTCCGTTGTGCTTCACTATGAACTTGTTGACTGTAAATACACGCGTATTTTAATGCTCCCTTGCGTTTATGATAAAGTTGAAATACGTAATTTATTTTTACAATGTTATCATTACACTCTCGTCTTTATTCACGTGTTATTTAATGCTTAAATAGTACAACAAATTATAAAGTAAGGAGATATCATTATTTGTTGATACCGAGTGGTCGACCATCATCCTTAATCAGGATGTAGTGTGTCATAAATAATTATACAATGTGGAATACTTGCCTTGCAATCGCTCGGCGCTTATGGTTAAACGGAACTCATGCGCATCGAGACGGCCGGCGCATTACAGCATTATAAAAAAAATTATAATAATTATTAATAATAATTATTATAATACATATTTTATAATAATTGTTAGCACAATCCTTTTAAATTTCTATACTTTATTATTCTAATATGACAGTTATTTCTAACAAACTATAAGGTCTCAGCTATTATTGAGTTCGCACTTCGTACTTAATTAATAATTGCTTAGAGATTGCGACTACGAGGAATCTTGTCTCTTTGCGAGGGTAACCTTCAGAAACGAGGTACATTCCAGGAAATTATGTTTTGTGGTAGCAACAAAGAATATAGCGCTTTAGAGTTTGTGTTGATAACTCGTTATGTAGTAGTTAATGTTAATGTAACAGAATTCTATAACCACGGATTCTACTCGTGATTCTGAATTGGAGTCATTTGGACTGTCTTCTCGTCTGTAGCCTTCTTTCTACATAAAAGAAAAAAGGTAGAGCAAAGTAATGCATAGTTCCGTAGTGTACTGTAGTTCCGAAATTATCTGGTATAGTCGGATTGTTTATTCGAATCAGGGATATGACATATAGAACTGTCAAATAGAGTGAAATTAGAACGGTCTAATTAAACTCTATTTGACAGTTCTATATGTCATATCCCTGACTCGAATAATTTGGTTGCAATTTTCGATGCCAATTATTGACAACAATACAACTATTGTAAACCTATTGTTACTCGACTGTATGGTTAAGTGTGTTACTGCCTTGTGGCAAACCCGCTAGAACAAAATAATCAGACTATAATCAAAATTAAGTATATAAATAACAGTACAAAAATGTGACGGACTCCACCAGGATCCGCCACAGCATACCATAGCTATTAGGTAAGTCATATTAAAGTATCTTTGACTCAAAAATGAACATTCCCATGATTCTAAGCACTGGATTTTTATTTATTTTGTTCGTAATTTTAATCTATAATAATAAACGGGTATGAATGGGCACTCGAACCATGAAATCGAGTCACCCGCTTCGCTAAGCTAAGGGACGCGTGTCCACGCCGGCTCCGGAGGTATGGAATGAGAAATTACATTTAATGTTACTATATCATCCCTCTCTCACGGGTGTTCTAGAATCGTTCAGCATCTGAAAAGATGTTGCGTCTCTCTGCGTTTTCTACCGCCTATATAAAGGGGTATGTTCTGAAGAACTGTTTAATTTGATGCCAACTTCGGATTTTTACCATCGCACTGCTCGTCATCGTCGTGCGGTTCAACCACACTTACTTGACGTACGAGTCGCTGCGTACCTGATATACCGCGAATACCGAAAAGATAATATATACCGCGAACCCGAAAGTTGTGGAATGAACTGCCAACAACTATATATTCGTTGTTAGCAGTTAGCCTTAGCACGCGTTTTAATGCTTGGATAAACGATACTGTTAACACTGGACCTAGGCCGATATACTCGGTATATCATTATCCGAAGTGGTTAGCGGTTAAAAGCGCCGGTCGCCCCGAGACGGAAGACTTGCTGGCGCACGCGCCGTTGATATGAACCGCACGGTTAACTATGAACAGTTAAATATACCAGTAATAAAACAAACAACCGCGCGGTTCGAACTGCATAATGTATTAAAATGAAAATGAAATCTAACGTTAAACATTTTATCTATAACGTACAAAAAATAGCAAAATCTGTTTGTCCATTGTTCATCGTTTTTTTTTACTTGAACCTATCAAGCTATATGACATTTAATTGTTCTCTTTTGTATGAATGTTCCTATTGGGTTAATATTCGGTTGAGTGGTATCCATACTTTCTTACCCTGTGTGTTCACGTAGTCAGTTTCACCCGTGCCACGCCTGACCACCCTCGAGCCTATGAAAATGAAACCACCTATGAAAACATCGGTGTAACGTAAATTCATTGTATGTATAACAACATAAGATAGATAAATAACAGTAAACAATCTTCATGTTTCATACGTCCAAAATATTCAGTAACCACATGCGCAGAACTCAAGCAATATAGTAAAGAGAACAAATTGTACTATTTAATAAAGAAACGGTTTTTATTCCAACATTAGTCATGCCAACATACATACCAATATTAGTCAAAAATGACAATATAACTAAATGAAGAAAGAAATTTCGTTTTTTTTTATTTTGAAAACAAACAGTTAAAATAAATTTTATTAACATCACAACAGATTCTTTATAAATATTAAAACATTTCGTTCCGATACTAGTTAAAATGTGGAATAATTAGTAATACAATAAATATATCGGAAAATGTAATGAATGGAAATGGAATGGAGTGAAAAATGAAAATGAATATGAATATCAGCTCTCAATTAACATTTCAAGATTTTTTATTTTTATTTTTGATAGAAAATGTTAATAACCCGTTAATAATTCACCACCCGTTAATAATATAATCATTTAGTTTAGACTCGTGTAATAAATTATTTATCAGAATATTTACTTTTTTATGTAATTATTTATACTGTGATACTCGAGTTCAACGGTCTTGTGTTGTTCATTAATTAAATACAAAGGCTCGTTTTGATTTTGTTCATAATTTCGTGGAGCACGCGACATCATATGTGTTTTAAGGTGAGAATATGTTTTTCACGTTTCCTTATTTAAAATTTCTGACTTTGTAATTTAAATGAGTAAAGCCTTACTAAAGTAATTATTCATAAAATGTCAAGGAGAATCTGTAATTTCACATCGAGTAAGTTCCCAAACTTCCCGGAGTCATACCTGGAACTAGATAAACGAAGACGATTAGTAGAAATTGTAAAAAAAAAATGTAAAAATAAACTCTGGATTTCTTTATACAAGAGATGTCAGGCGAGCGGACGGGCCACAAGCGTAAGATTGATTATAGTGTAAGATTGATTAATTAAATTACAAGTGTCCTCTAACAGATTATATAGGTGAAATACGTGACCACGTAAAAACTAATAGTTGTTATGTAATAATTGTTGGGAGAGTGCACGCTGCAATCCAACAGCGGCTGAGTGCACTCGACTGGTCTCGTTACCCTTCTCTCACAGAATACTACCTTGAAATGTACTGCATTTCCCACTTTATCATATTCCCCAATGTATGTACGTGTTTCGGTAGTGAGTGAGATGTGCCAGAGCCCATTCCCATCCTATCCCTTTCCACGTCCCCAATCCTTTCTCCAAATTCATTCTTTCATCAACAAATGTAGGCAGCGCATCCGGGGGCGTGCCAAAGTTTGTCATTTTCGACTAATGTTGGCATGTATCGCGGATGTCTATTGTCGACAGTATCCACTTACCACCAGGTGGACTGTATGCTCGTTTGCCACCTTCTTTCTATAAAAAAAAATGTAAACGAGTTATTCACGATTCATTATTATTGTTAGTATAGTGTGCAAGGAACTTAATCAGCAAAAACAAGTTCAGTGTGGGCAGGTGGATCAAAAACGAATACGACGGAAGGTGGACAGATTTATCTGTCAATAGCAAGAACCCCTTCACCCGCCACCGCAGTTTCGCCGCGACCACAGGAAATGACAATAATATTAAACTACTTACGTGGGAGCGCGGGAGATGACAATAATATTAAACTACTTAGGTGGGAGCGCGGGAGATGACAATAATATTAAACTACTTAGGTGGGAGCGCGGGAGATGACAATAATATTAAACTACTTAGGTGGGAGCGCGGGAGATGACAATAATATTAAACTACTTAGGTGAGAGCGCGGGAGATGACAATAATATTAAACTACTTAGGTGGGAGCGCGGGAGATGACAATAATATTAAACTACTTAGGTAGGAGCGCGGGAGATGACAATAATATTAAACTACTTAGGTGGGAGCGCGGGAGATGACAATAATATTAAACTACTTAGGTGGGAGCGCGGGAGATGACAATAATATTAAACTACTTAGGTGGGAGCGCGGGAGATGACAATAACATTAAACTACTTAGGTGGGAGCGCAGGATATGACTATAACATTAAACTACTTAGGTGGGAGCGCGGGAGATGACTATAACATTAAACTACTTAGGTGGGAGCGCGGGAGATGACAATAACATTAAACTACTTAGGTGGGAGCGCGGGAAATGACAATAACATTAAACTACTTAGGTGGGAGCGCGGGAGATGACTATAACATTAAACTACTTAGGTGGGAGCGCGGGAGATGACTATAACATTAAACTACTTAGGTGGGAGCGCGGGAGATGACAATAATATTAAACTACTTAGGTGGGAGCGCGGGAGATGACAATAATATTAAACTACTTAGGTGGGAGCGCGGGAGATGACTATAGCATTAAACTACTTAGGTGGGAGCGCGGGAGATGACAATAACATTAAACTACTTAGGTGGGAGCGCGGGAGATGACTATAACATTAAACTACTTAGGTGGGAGCGCGGGAGATGACAATAACATTAAACTACTTAGGTGGGAGCGCGGGAGATGACAATAACATTAAACTACTTAGGTGGGAGCGCGGGAGATGACTATAACATTAAACTACTTAGGTGGGAGCGCGGGAGATGACAATAACATTAAACTACTTAGGTGGGAGCGCGGGAGATGACTATAACATTAAACTACTTAGGTGGGAGCGCGGGAGATGACTATAACATTAAACTACTTAGGTGGGAGCGCGGGAGATGACAATAACATTAAACTACTTAGGTGGGAGCGCGGGAGATGACTATAGCATTAAACTACTTAGGTGGGAGCACGAGAGATGACTATAACAATTGTTTGTCTAACTATTAAGCAAAACATCGTATAGTTGTTTGTCTAACACTGTATCGTCATAAAGGTACGCGATTACAGTATAAAATACTAATGATATAGAACCCAAAACAATTTCTTTTTGGATTTTTTTATATCTGTCTGTCTGAACCGCATCATCTACAAAATCGTGCAAAATCCATCGGACAAATTTAGTATAACTATAGAATTTGGTATAGTTATAGCTTATGTACCGGGATAACGATTAGGGTACTTTTTATTTAGACCTATTATATATTTCCCGCGGGAATCACAAGATCACGCGAACGAAGTCGCAGACAGCGCTAGTAATTTAGAAGTTCAAATTATTATAATTAATTTATGTAGTTATATAATCTACCCTTAAGTCTAAAAACTGATAAACCTTTCTTGATAATTGATTCAAATAAGCCGGTTGCAATATGCAATATGGAATTTAATTACTTCTCCATCATACTATGTAAAACAATGTACTTTATACGTTATATGTGTTTTAGTGGCGGGCTTTATTGCGCCTCTTATTGCCTCTATAAACTGGAGATGATCTAGGCGTTAAGAACAAAGGTTATGATCGTAAAAGTCTCATGGACGGTGATAACTATCTATCACGTAATAATGAGTTAATGAGTAATAATGATTATTGAGTATTTGCCTTAACGGTAACCGTAAACAGCCCTGCTATCGCCCACTGCTGGACGTGGGCCTCGTCATCATGCACATTGTCTCGTGCATGAGCGATGAATGACCTTAAAACGCCACGTTGGCTAAGTGGGTTGGGGAGTCCACTCGTTTAGAAGTGGTGTAGTTTCTCAGAGCTTGTGGTAGCCGGCTTTGTTATCCCTTAGCCGCCGTTTACGACACTGACACTACACGGCCACCAGTGAGTATTTAACTACTTTTGTCATTTTCTAAGTTCATTCTTTATTTAACCGGGATTTAAAATCGGGACATTTTACCATTCATTCAGTAAGGAGAACTATAGACTAGGTTGTCAAATGATCATAAACATGTCACAATCAAACAATCCGTGTTCAAAAGCCCTCAAAAATAGAAGAGAAAGGTTCATGAAAAGAGTTACCTCGAGAATAATGTCTGGTTACGCAAAATCGAAATTACTATGATACTACGATATCTACGACATAGTATAAAAAGATAAGTAAGTTATCTACATATAAAAACACGAATCACTGCTTGTATCTCTGTGTGACTCCGTAAGATTTTCTCCAGTAGTAGTAGAATAAAGTAGCTATAAGGTATTAGATGTGGTACTTAATTTTAAAGGACTTTTAATAAATGGCGTTATTAATAATTGTGCATGCTTTTGTGGCACTAAACTATGTGATCTTAAAGTGCACTTGGATTTGCAATTACTTCCACCTACTGATATCTTCTGTGTACCTGTAACCCTATCTTCTACTCTTCGTCCCCAAATATAATATGCACATACTTCAGAAATCTTGTGGTGCAGATAAATGATTTCCTAGAATACTCAGTGTGCATCTCGTCAATGTTGATGTATGTTGAATGTTCAATTGAATGAAACTTTATTGTGAAGGTCCCGCACACGTCACTGCTTGGTTAGAATCGACCTCTCGAGTAAAAGGCAGGTGCAAAGCCCTCCCACGGCAAGTTGTCGTGGAAAACGTTACCACAATGATATCTACTACACTCGCATGCGCGTGAAACGTTTACAAAGGCGGCGCGCAGTACTTGTGTGAAAGCGTGTGTCTACGAGCCACCACTTGACTGTCAGCGATTAGCTACTAGCCACGGCTACATTGTGGTAGCGTCCTTCAGCATTAGGCCACGAGCCGCGACTCACTTGGATATCTAATATTAGTGGAGGCAGTTAAAATAATTCCCTACACTCATTAATAAGGCAAGGATCCAACAGTCACATTCACATCAAGGGTGCATTATGAACTCTTTCTGCACATTACGGGCCCTGCAGATGTTATCATCTGCTAAATACACAGAAGAGACTATAATGAGATAATGGGAATATAATGATATAATGAGAGTATAAAAATATACTTAATGAGACTCGTACACCTATTGTAACAAAACATTTTAGCGGACTTATTGCTTCAAAATTTCTAAAAACCCCTACACCTTTGTTTCCTTCAAAGTCGCTTCAAACGTCAAATGCACTCTGACTTATTTGTTATTATCTATCGTTTGAAATTTAGGAAAGAAAATACGAGAAGGAATAAAATCGCAGAATTCTTTTTCGAAAGTTTGCATTGGCGGCCAGTGGGGGTTCTTAAGAATTTAGAAGTAAGAAACCCGGTAAAAGACAATGCTCGAAAGTTACACTATGGAGATTTTACAAAGTTACAAACTTATTTGTATTTTCTTACTATCACTAAGACCTTATCACGGCCTTCACCCAGTTGCGTCCGAGTTTCCTGTTACGACTTTAGCGCTGAGTTCTCTTATGTCTTATCTGAACTTACTATAGTTAACTTACTACCTTAACTTACTATAATTTATAATTGGTGTCTAGAACGTGACACGTTAGTTCGGGGTATCGTTTGGTTCCCAGTAATAAATTCCTACTTAACCTACACTGCAACGTCACAGCCACTGGGCGCAATCGAGTGACTAATTCACAGCCACCTCACAGAAGTAAAATGTACTGTATTTCCCATTCTATCATATTCTCTCAATTCCCATTCTATAATGTATGTCCCAGATTGAGCGCCATTTTTTTTTGTTTGGCGGTTGGCTACTCTGGTTTGTTTATAGATGTCACATATGCAATTAATCAAAATGAAATGCTACACGAAAGAGCAACGCATTTTTATTGTTGAAACTTATTACAAGAATACTGATAGTTTTGCTGAGACAGTTTGCAAACTCGGTTCAATTTTGGGTCGACGGAGAGTACCAAATGAGTCGTCTGTTTGGCTTTAATCCTGAAAGTTGAAGAAACCGGTGTACAATAAAGTATAAAAAAAACTATACATATAATAAAATCGTAGCAAAACATTGTCTGTACGTTTAATATTTATTGAAAAAACCTAACCAAGCTGTCAAGCTAACCAAACATATTCTAACATCTACGCATACAAAGTCGCCGGCACTGCTAGTAAATAAATAGAACAACCTTGATAGCAAATAGTAACAGAAAATACGTCCAAACATGTTTCTCGGTACAATTTAATTACGGCAAGTTCTAGAAACTACAACAAAAACTACTTAACTGATAAATTTTCAGTCTAGTTTGTAAGTCTTGTAACAGTTTCTTGAAAGATAGAATCAAAGCCACCTCACTGGTTTTATGACATTCATTATTTTGCCTTGAAGGTAGAACAGTATTTAAAAGTGTTTCGACACCAACGAGTAACTTGCAGTATCGACACAAGGGACAGAGAAATGAATAAAGTAGACTATATAAACTATTTTATTTGTATCGGCTTATTATATTATCCTGGAGAGAATTGTACACAGTCATTTTTTTTATATTTTTTGTAGAATGAAGGTGACAGACGAGCACACAATCCACCTGGTGGTAAGTGAATACTGTTGCTCATTGACATCCGCGACATCAGTTCATAATGACAATCGTTGCCATGCCACGGATGCGCTTCTTATCTTTTACCCATAACATTGCTTTTAGAATAAGTAAATTTGAGTTTCTTTTTGTACTTCTTTGCAACCACTTTTCTCAAAAACTTGCAACCACTTCAAGTTTTTGAGTATGTTTTGTGGTCTTAACTTAGCAGGTGAAAACAAAGGGGCTGCATGTAAAAGTAAAAGTCTGATGCTGGAAACGAATGCAGATAAAGAAACTCGCATATCTATTGCATTTTTTTAACAAATGCTTAATATTTAAATATTTCACAATCCACAGCCGTTCACGACATTTTTTTTTGTTTTTATAGAAAAAAGGCGGCAGACGAGCTTACAGTCCAAATAAGTGGAAACTGTAGCCCGTGTACATCCGCGATATATGAATAAATCAGTCTAGAATGAGAAACGTTTGCCCGCCCTCGGATGCGCTGCCCACCTTTGCAGATTAAGAAATGAATTGGGAGAACGGGTTGGGAAAATGGGGAGGGATAGGATATTCTCTGACATATCTCATTTACTAACGAAACACGTATGTACATTTGGGGAAATACGATAAAGTAGGAAATGCAGTACATTTCAAGGTTTCTGTGATAGAGGGGTAACGTGGCCAGTCGAGTGCGCCCAGCGGCTGTGAGAATGTAGCATGCACTCTTCCCCCATTTCATACTAATTTCTACCAATTTTTATCAAAATCTAAGCTTGATCTCCCTTTTCGTCTCCCTTTTTAGGACGTCGATGTATCCATCGCTTTCACTGTTCCATTTACACCTCACCGAACGTCTGTTATAATGGTTATTTTGCCCACTTCATCTGTCTGGGCGCTACGAATAAGACATAAGCCATGAAAGAAAGGCAAAATAAATAAATATCTTCACACATCAAATAAACTTACATATTACATAAATATCATCAAATATTACATAAATAAACATAATAATCATATTAAAGCCTGACCAGAAAAATGAAAAACTTGCTGTGGGGCGCCACATTTGCTTTTTTCATAGCTAGTTAGTGTCGTCAGTAGAAGATATCAGTTCTATTAGTTTTACGCATCGTTACGAGGTTTTTTATTTTATTGGTCAAGCTATACAAAGTGGCTTATAGTGTGTTACTAGGTACTGAAACGGACATTATAACAAATCTTTGAGGGGGAGAGTGCTCGCTGTAATCTAACAGCTGCTGGGCGTGCTCGAAGTTCAAAGAAGACTACCTTGAAATGTACTGCATTTCCCACTTTATCTTATTTCCCTACTGTACGTACGTGTTTCGGTAGTGAGTGAGATGTGCCAGAGCCCATTCCCATCCTATCCCTCTCCATTTTCCCAACCCTTTCTCCAAATCCATTCCTATATCTTGTCTCCAAAGGTAGGCAGCGCATCCGGGAGCGTGGCAACGTTTATCAATTTGGACTAATATTGCCATGTATCGCGGATATCTATGGGCGACATTATTCACTTACCATCAGGTGGACTGTATGCTAGTCTACCGCCTTCGTTTACCGTTTCGTTACACTGAAGGCATTTATTGTGAAACGTCTTTGTGTGTCTTGCATACAGACATACAGTAGTATGTATACAAAAGTTAATGGTGGGATTTAGAACACCAAATTAACCAAACATTTACTTATAAAATTCTGACGTAGGTACACTATTCACGCTACTCTCTCCGCCCTCTTATACTCCCATTGTTTGTATGAATTTATATGCGGATCCCGCCTTCTACAATTAATCTTGCGAAGGAACGTTAAGGAATAATTCCAAGTACCACGAGTTTAAGATTGCTGCAAAGGTCAGATGGATATTTCACCAGCTGACGGTCAAAAATCTTTTTGAAGATGGCACCCTATGATGATGGGGATGTATATACTCGGTACTCAACGCGAGTGTTCTCGCAAAGGTTGGAACGTATCAATTGTATGAATAACAGTACAGGCATCAAAGCATTTACTAGTAATTTACAATTCCTAAAAATCAAAAAGAACCACCAACATAATAACGCTTATGTCTTATCGTTTGGACCACCGGTATATGCATCGGCGAGTTGCAAGTCGCTACCTAGGTACCTATTATTCTATTTTATTTTCCCCTGCCACCAAAGGGGGACAGGATACTCAATATATCGTTACAGATTTCTATGAATGAATTCTATGATTCAAATCGTCAATGTTCTTTTGTTATCGAAGGCGGTCTCTTGGAACAACAAAGTTAATTTAGATTTCTGTAATCTAGGTATACACCTAGATTATAGGAGCCTAGATTATATGTGACGAAACGGATTGTGGCGAGGTGAATGGTCTTAATTTATGTGAAAGGCCGATAGAAAAAATAATCCTGGAGAATAGGGCATTGAAACTGTCGCCAAAAACAGGTGTGGTTTATAGTTGAATGGGGGATAGCTCCGGATTATAATTGGTCGACCGGTCGCGCCGCCCAATCGCACAACAGAAATAATTAACATCAATTAACAATCGCTGCAGTATTATACAATTATTATTGACTAAATTATTATTGACTAAATTATTATTGACCAAATTATTATTGACTAAATTATTATTGACTAAATTATTATTGACTAAACTATTATTGACTAAACTATTATTGACTAAATTATTATTCACTAAATTAATATTGACTAAATTATTATTGACTAAATTATTATTGACTAAATTATTATTGACTTAATTATTATTGACTAAATTATTATTGACTAAACTATTATTGACTAAATTATTATTCACTAAATTATTATTGACTAAATTATTATTCACTAACTTCTACTCGCGACTTCGCTCGTGTGAAATAAACACCAGTAAAAGTTTTTTTAACACCTGTAAAAACACAGAGATGACAGGACCTCACGGATCCGGTCGCTTTCAGCCTAGCTGTTATTCATTTTTTATAGTAAAGGACACAAACTTCACATGCAGTCCACGTGGTGGCAAATGGTTACCGCCGCTCATGGGCACCTGCAACACCAGGTCTCTAGAGATATGTGCGCTGCAATTATTCATTGCTTCCTAAGAATCTCATATAGTAATGCAGCGGAAAGGCCAATTGTTATTAAACTTTTATCAGTAATGTTGCTGTATTAACTTCAGATTATAAGGAACCATGAGACAAAACAAACGAGAGCGTTTGAAATATTACAACGTTTTCTTGCTATTCGCAAACAACTTACGTTAGGTAACTGTTTTAAACTGAAAAAAAAAAACTTGTGCAACAATATTATTTCTGCGGTTGGCATTACATAGTCGCCTATTCAATAAGTCAATAACTGACTGCAAAGGATTTGTGATCGTTCGAAGGCCTGGCTAGGTAATGCAATGCAATCAGCGCTTTCAGTATCCACTGCAGGACATGGCCCTTCTCATGCACATTGTCTCGTGCATAGGGGATGGCTGGGTAATACTTATGTAGAAAAACCTCCTAAACCAAACCTCCTACCTTATAGAAGACGCGCACATCGAAACTTATTTCTATCCTTACTTCATAAATTACTTTGTTACTCTACCAACTTTCCGGCGATGTTTTACCCTCATTATTGCTCCGAAAATAGTTCAAAGACATTCTTTTACCTAAATAAAGTATGCTAAAGAGACTTGCGTAATGAAACCCGAAGGCTAATTATGTTAAGGCTAAGGCTAAGGCTAAGGCTAATTATTTAAGAAAACACAGCCTATTGTTCAAATCGCGAGTAATTTTGTCAATGTTCTTGTTATTGTGTACTTTTTTTAAAATGACGATACTTATTAATTTTCGGACGATATGTCCGAGTCGCTGTCACCCACGTGATAGTTATTATATTTATCACGTGATATTTATCCAAGTCATATTTATTGACTTTGATGGATAGTATATACGAGTATGTCATTAGATCGAGGAATTGTTCAAAAATTAAATGAAATGTATTGAAATGGTCATTTACTTGAAACATTGTTCGGTTTTTATTCTTAATTCATTCACATCAAAATCTGCTGACATTAAAGCATGCAAATATTAATATACATTTTATGCAATACAAACGTCGTCAAACTATTCTTGTTGATGATTTCAGTGTTAACAAATTTCTTCAATTCTGACTCTTTGATTATTAGTAAAACCGATTGATACTTGGATTGACAATTTTCTCTAAAATATTCGATGCTCAATGTTCAATTTAATATACGTATAATATCTTCAATAGAGAATACTCAATGTTCTGTTACAAATGAGTACTCACTCCAGTTTATGCGAACCTTAAAATTGTGGTAAGTGACAGTCATAGATACGAGAGAATACACTCTCATATCGACGGTGAAGGTCTATGCTCTCTCCTTATGTGAGACAGGCTTAATTATGTATTTAGCTATGAATTCGCTAAAAGTAACGAACCGTACGAACACTTCGGCGTAAAACAAGACAAATACCGTTCCACTTCGTACTTTTTACCCAAAAATCGTTCGTTGCTAAGCATTTATCAAAGGGACAAATCCGCGGGTTGTTCACCCGGTAGGTAATAGGAGTCCACCGCCCTTCCATCAAACAACTCGTCACTTACACACATTTTATTAGCACATTTAGTAAGTAAACATTGTTTCGTGTTACTAAGCTTTTATAGAGTATTGGTTTGGTGAACGGCAAAATTGATAAGTTTGCCGGCAACTGGCTACGACGTTAAATGATTCACTGAATGTGTAACAAAATTTTACTGACAACCCTCATAACTTCCGTAGCTCAGTTGGTTACGCGTCTAGTCTGTGAACAAAGTCTTTTGCTTTCAACTTATCTATTTTGCCCTTTGTATATAAAGTACACACGCAGTGTGACTAGCGGTTGGGCGCAAGGTGGATCACGTCGAAGACAGTCACCTGCATTAAAGTGCGTATGTCATAGCGTATGTCATGAACAGCAGCCATACAGCGTATAGCGTAGCGTAATAGGAATGCGTAAAATAGAATGGCGGAAATTTCACTTGATTTTCCAATAACAAGTCATTAAATAAAAAAGGTAGAATGAACTAAAGAGCGGTGATGTTAGTATCGCGTCGTTGGTAGGAACTTGGCAGCGTTGGCCGATATTCTCATTACTATAGCCTGGGTTATAGGAGTTTGTTTTTACTGCTGTTGGACAGGGGCTGGAATAGAGAGGTCTTCTACATCTCTTGACGGTCACGACAGTGTGTCCATATTCAGCTAAAATTTTGTTCCACAAATATTTTCTTATGACGAAGAATAACTTGGTAAATTTGAGGCTTTGTGCAAATTGGATCAACGTTAATGTCATGTTTTATCAACTAGTTTTTTTTTTATAGACTAGTGGGCGGACGAGCAAGCGGTCCCACGTGATGGTAAGTGTTACCGCCGCCCATGGACACCTGCAACACCAGGGGGTATGCGGGCGCGCCGCCGATCTTGCAAAATCCTATTCACAGCTCTCTTGAAGAACCCCATATCGTAGCTTAATGGAAAGAACTCTTAAGGCAGTTCGTTCCACAGCCTACGGCTTCGAGGTATAAAATAATTTATCATATCTTGCTTCAATGTATTTGAATTCGGAGGCTTTTCCACATATGTATTATAATATCCAACATTATCAATGACCAATACCGTATTTTTAGGTAAGTTAGTAATCAATTGATTACGTAGCCATTTTTCATAATCGTAGCTGTTCATCTCATTATGATCCCCGGTAATAAATCCATTTTTACTGCCTGCGTGTACTATAATAAGACGTTGTCCTGTAGAAATAGCTTGTTTTATACCTTTTCCTGTACAATCAGTCCATCTTTTACCTGTGATATGAATTGTGATTAATTCGAGCTGCCGACATCGCTGCTGTTCCAATAGCTTATACGAGTGTTAACTAAAAAAGGCCAATACAAAAATTTACAACTATGTAAAAAGAGTCAGTGATTATAGATGTAAGTGGCGGAAAAGTGTTCGTATCACGAGATTGGAATCACGAAACCTCACGGATGATCGGCGGGAAAGGCTGAGACCAGCGGCGGAGCAGGCTCGCTGGCAGTCGGTAAGCATGGCGACCGGCGAGAGTAGTGGCCCAACTGAACGCCGAAGTTTTTGCTTCTGTGGCTGAGTTTAGGCTTTTAGGAGCGCTGGAGGTCGAGATGATGTGTCCCAAGTAACTGGGCCCGCATCGCAATACACATCGGCACTATTATACTTCCTAGTGTACTGCGGCACTTATTCTGTGTATAATTTCATCTTGATGTTTCTTTATTTTTGGTATTACATGTTATTGTGTGTTGTGTTATCCGGAATAAAGTGTTGTCTATTGTCGAATAACAACGCATGCGCACTACATTTTTTGACGTGTGTCCATTTTCATAATATTCGCACTATTGAGGTAAGACGAAACATGAGTACGAGTGAAACAAAATCGAGCGCACGCTAATATATCGAAAATCGACATTAACATCAAGTGTGCGTTTTGAGATATCCAAGCTCAAAGGTCACGAAATACAGTTTTTAGCGAAAATCTCGCCTTCTATAGTTCAGAGGTCAATAGAGGTTATTATAAAAAATATAGAATTGAGTTTCTACAATAGAGATTCTATTATTTTTTTGTAGTCCCAACCGTTTTTGTCGTGTAACAGTATTACAAAGGTGTATGCCAAAATTCAGCTAACGGGGATTTTTAAAAAGGTGAAAGCTAAAATGACTGGGCTATCAACGGCCGTAGCAACTCGCAACGCGTATTTGGCGGGCGGTTGACATCAACGCGAAACGCCGACCACTGGCTAACCATAGACGGACCACTGCGAACCTCGTGCAGCCCTAACCTCTAAAATAACAGTACTGTAAAAGTTATTTACATGATCTTCGAGCAACAGCTACATAACCGATTCATTATTCAGTTTTGTAGTTGTTAAACGATTAATAAATTCCACTTTAACTAAATTATTTAACACACTATTAAATAAACAGAATTGCGTTAAACGTACCGTACCGCGACGTGTCAAATAGGATCAGACTTTTTTGACAATAAAGCATTAAAACATGAAATTATTTTCATCATTTTTTTTAAACTCAATAATTAATCCACGGTTTTTATGTTCCCGATATTGACGTCTGAGCAGTTATTGTTTCCAATAATGAACGTGCGCTGCGGAACAGGTGCGGATGTGGGCGGATACTGCAGATTGTTGTGGATACAAACTTTTGAAGGATGTAGTCTATCGTTCCATGGGAGGCAATCGATACCTACCGCCTGTACTCGACAACATGACGCAAATGGCGCCACTTAATAAAGGTCTATTTATATATGTGCGTCTGGTTTAAGGAGCCATTCCTGATATAAATAAACCACAATCCTTCTTTCTTGTGCCGTTTTGTTTGGTAAAAGTTATTGGATTATTTTTCTTTTAATTCGAAATCTTAACTTGTTTGCTTGTTTCGAATATTATTTGTTCAGTGACTTTGATTTATTACTTTTGCACGGCTTCAATTTTAATGAAGTAAAGAGAAGTCGTAAGTAATTAATTAAAGTATTTCCATTTCTTTATTTTCTCGATGACAGTTCTAATTTGATAGTTGTAGTGTTGTGTGACCAAATAAGTAATGATATCGATCGCATATATTTATTATATTTTGAACAAAGAAATACAACAAAAACATTCAAATATATTTTTTCAAGGTGGGAACACTCAATGGCCCACCGCCATTTTGTGTTTGTTTTAATCTGTCACTCGCAACAAGACGGTCGTGCTAGTCACTACATTTCTGTTCGCTGAGTTTTTTCACATTATCCATACGTTACGTTGTGTATTTTGTGTTCCTCCGTATTGATTGCTGCCCAGCTGTCAAATATCAAAATGCCGAAAGGATCTGTTCTGAAAAGGCAGGCGAGAGAACTGGTGATCAAGGTTCGTAATTACTTTGAAGCAGAGTATCAAAATGGTGGCCCGCTATTACCACTGTCGCAAGTGCGAGAGCGTGTTGCGGCCGCATTAGGAATTAGTGGACCTACTGTTTCAAAAATTACTACCGAAGCTTACGGTACAAGCGGCATGCAGGAAAATAAGCTTCGTACGCCGAAGAAAAAACGCCAACCACGTCGTGTGACATCGGTTGACAACTTCGACGCTGACGCTATTCGCCGTTATATATATGACTATTACTTGCGCAAAGAAATTCCAACACTTAAAAAACTTGTTGTTTCTTTACGTGAATGTGGTTTGTTCCATGGCCAAAAATCGTCATTAAGCTTGGTTTTGAAAGAAATTGGATTTTGTTATAAAAAATCGGACACGTAAAATATTGATGGAGCGTCACGACGCTGCTATGGCTCGCTGCGAATTTTTGAGCGAAGCCAAAAAGATATCAGATTGGTCAAATGTTATTTTCACTGACGAGACTTGGTTAAATGCAAACCACACAGTAACATATCTAAGAACTGGACTGACGACACCGTCGCTTCCACTAGTTCAGTGCCAATGGGAAAAGGTGAACGCCTCATCATATGCCATGCAGGGTCTACGAAAGGATTCATGTCAGATGCTTTACTGGCCTTTAAATCCAAGAAAACAGTGGACTACCACGAAGAAATGAACGCGGAGATTTACGAAGGATGGTTTAAAGAAATGGTGCAATCTCTGGAAGAACCGTCGATAATTATTATGGACAACGCTACATATCACTCCAGACAAATTGATAAAATGCCGACGCAGGCCAATAAAAAACAAGAGATAATTGACTGGCTCCAACGTCATGGCGAAAATGTGGATAATATGTACTTTATTAAAAGTACAATTAGTGAATATTTTAAAATCGAATAAAAGCCACCCTAAAAGATATGTTATCGACGAAATAGCTGCCGAATGTGGTCATTGGGTTCTTCGACTTCCGCCGTATCATTGCCAGTACAATGCTATAGAACTAATATGGGCACAAATCAAAGGACACGCCGCTCGAAACAATACCCATCCCCCTTTTACGGCAAACAAGATGTTAGATTTATTAAAAAATTCATGTGCGGAAGTAACTGCCGAAAACTGGGAAAAAATTGTGAGAAGAACCCAAAACATTATAGCGTCGGATTGGGAAATTCATGTGGCATTCGATAATATAGAAGTACAGGAACTTATAATAAATGTTGGGGAGAGCTCATCGAGTGACAGTGACGATTCATCAGATTTTGATTAAAATAAATAAATAAAGATTACCTGTCATTATAATTATTTAGTTTCATTGTCGAGTACCTACCTATACCTACTTATTTTACAACAGCTTCGAAAATTTTAAAGAAGTTGGCATTATCAATCAAGAATTAACACGTGTAACATCTTGTAATGAAATATAATATTAGTTAATAAATTTGTACAAAAGTATCCGGCAGTAGTTTAGTTTCTTACATTTTGTAAAAAAATATCGGATCTGTTATCGTGTTACGTTTATCGATAACTACATCCCTAAAATTGCTTTCTGGCTGACGTGACCTTGTTAATGAAATATGACGTCTTGGTGCCTAATTTTTGTTCGGAGTTTTAGGCGTTGACGCTAGAACAAAGTTATATCGACCACTGTGTGTCAGCTGTCATCGAGAAAATAAAGCAATGGAACTTGTATAATACATCACAAAACGAAGAAATATACAATCTATGTATACATAATGTATAATATACAAACCTTTCCTGAAATTATCTATTCTGCTCACGATTGTGAGTTATTTGATAATATTGTGACTTTTTACAGAAATAAAGTGGCAAATGAGCAGAATAAAATAGAATGCAACAGAATGGAAGTGCATGGAATATAACGTATTCCTTATAAGTTGATAACTCGAGATATAAAATTTTAATTGGAAGTTCCAATTCTCGATAGCTTCAGAGAAATTGATTTCAGTATTAAAATAACATTTAGATATTCAAAATGAAAATACAATTAAACTTTTAAACTGTGCGCTTGATAAAACAGTTGATTTTGACTTACCCTGTTATTTTCGCCATGCCCGGTTATAATGTATCAAATTCTGACTAAAATCAAACATCCGAAAATTATCCATTTTGTCAAAGGTTGCATGAAAGAGGACGTTTTGGCGATAAGGTCACCTGTTGTACTGGGTTGAATAAAGATTAAATCCACAATAACTGACGATGGGTTATTTTATAAATTATGCTTTACGGAATGCCGAGTCGGCAGCTTATAACAAAATTTGTATTAAATTTTAATTTGATCCGTACAATTTCGGGGAACTTTAACTTCAATCCCAATAATAAGGATTAAAAATTCAAAGCTTTGAAAGGTCAGTGTGTATATTAATAAGATATTGCTAAGTATGCCAGCGTTGGCATTTTAATTAAATATCGCTTAGAATAATACTTTAATGGTGTTAATTAACGGTGTGATGTCGGCCAGCATTATAGAATTGTACCACCCCATCTCTTCCCGTGATAACAATGCCGCTACCACAAGCCCTGCAAGAAACTACACTCTAAATGAGTAGACCCGCCTGACCTGCATGGTGTTTTAAGGCTATATATATATACCCTTCGTGCACAAGACAATGTGCATATCCAGCAGTAGAGACTAAACGGGTTGGTTGCGGTTAGGGGAGACTTGGATAATTGGATAAGCGTGCCCAGTCCTATCCAAAAAACGAATAACGTTATGGGACATCTGAGTGCGTAATTTCATACTCTATTTTTTGCAGGAGAAACACAAGAGAACAAGAAAATGTGAGCATGTCGCTCTGTTGTCTAAAGCATTTTATGCAATTACCCAACAACACCTACAAAAACTGGAGTATGGCTTTGCGGTTGCAAAGGTAGCATCTTGGGACTTTACCATATTTTTACCATAAATTTATTTTTTAATTAAAAAAATCATTTCTAATTTAATTTAAAACTATTTGTATGAAACAATTTTCATACAAATGATTTTAAATTAAATTAGAAGCAATACGATTATTGTCGACCTCGGGATGCCTGCACACATGTCAACAATTATCAATATCATACGGGTCTGATAATTTCGCGTTTTGCCAAGTTTTGCTTTTTTGTTCCTATTTTTTATTTTTTAGATTTTCATAATTTCTACAATTACAGCTTGTGGCCAAATAAATTATCTTATTAACAATAGAGATTTTGTTTCTATATATTAAACCTGTATTAAATTATAGGCATATTTCTTTAAGGGCTCAGCAATATCCAACTCTCCCCTACTTAAAGTTATTAGTGCTTTTAATACTGCGAGCTTTAAACGAGACTGCATTACAAAACAGACAGTTAACACTGCAACAGTCACTGCGATAAATAAAATTACAGTAGCTCTGTGTCTCTTTCCAGCTTTATTACATAAGTTCTCAGGGGAGAAAAGGAAGGTCATCGCGTAAGCTCTCAAGAAATTTGTAGAAGGGTATCAATTCGCTGAATTTATTCTTCAGAAGATTATTCCAAGAAGAAACTATTTACAAGAATACTCGTATAATAAGTATCTTAACTGATAAAGGAAAATAGATGATATTTAAAAGCTTTTTAAGATTAGTATCTCATCCCATAATGACGCGCAATCTCATTTTACTAAAAATCTGGTACTTAAAAATGTCAACTTTTTTTATGGAAAACGTACAGATAATCGCAGTTCGGGTAAACAATCTACCGACTGACCTAAGACAAAGACTAAACCTTTAAAATATAAAAAGAAAGCCAAACAGTATTTAATAGACAAAAAAACTCAGAAATAGTCACCTGTACCTATATGGTACTTACCTGCTCGCTCGCGAAACCGGTTTAGCCGCGCTCAAAATCGCGCCCGCGTCCGCGCCGTTGTATTGTTTTCATATCCATAATTATTATATTATAAGCAATGTAATACATTTAATCGTAAGCAATGTTACCTTATATTATAAATTGTATAGATTTACACAAAATTAACGTAGAATACATTTTCTTAACTACGAGTTATCGTAGACATATGGACATTCGGTTTGTGATGTGTTTATTCAAATATAAAATGTAAAATATTAATATTAGACATAAATAAATAAAGTTAAAAAATACCGTCCTTAACAACTTTAAGGATTCTTCATAATGAGGTTTGAATTTTAAATTTATTAAAACAGGTTTTTTTCCACAAACCACGACCATGGTCAGCTCGTGATCATGATTTGTGTAAACTGTAACCAGTTCTAAACGGTTCGATGTAAATATATGCGTTTAAGACTCATTCGATATTTATCGCCACAACTCGACAATAAATATTAATACTAACATACGTCATTTCTCTCTTCAAATACTGCACATATAATACTTCAGATTATGTGTATACTGGAACCCAAAATTTGACAAAAACAGCACTGCATTAAATTATCATGTATCGCGGGTGTCCACGGGCGACATTATCCACTGACCACGAGGTGGACTGTTTTGCCGACTGCCGCCTTCTTTCTAAAAAGCAACTAAATATTATAAGTAGTTTGATAGATTTTATTACCTACATTTACTTTTATGTAGTTTGTGTAACGGGTTTGTTTTATACACTGCATATTACTTTTGTATGACAAGAAAATTCTTAATTTTTATGCAGGCCTTCTAAAATTTCTTTACACGTCTGTACAAATCATAGAATACCCTTTGAAATATCTCGCAAAGGTAGGAATCTTAGCGTTGCGTGGGTTCTAGAAAGGTCACTGAACAATCAAAATATTTTTTTCATAAATGAATGAGATTCTAAAGAAAATTAGGATGCATCCCGTCCCGAAAATATTTGATACAACCTGTATTTATAATGTCTGCGCCTACACATTGCTATATTTTGCTGTACAGTCAACAACAAGATTCAATTTTAATTGACGAAATTCGAAATTCTAAATCCTCAAGCGTATCGCGACCGAGCAGTAATATTTTGATGTATGTACCTACTAGTAAAAGTATTATATACTAGCTGGCTCGACAGACGTTATCGTGTTCAAATTACAAATAATTTCAATAAAAAAATTCCATAATTTCAAATTTCAATAAATAGGTATATTTTTTTTCCTGAAAACCTTTCCAGGATCATAACGAACAAAACAAAAAGAGAATTACGCATATCCATCGTTCGAATCGTGAGTTATGATCTTGAATTCATACTAAAATCCCATAGAAAAAAGCATTTTCAGTTTCTCCCAAATTTTCTAATTTTCCGGGCAACTTTTCCAATTTTTCTTACCCTAAAAACCTTATTCGGACTATTACAAACATTTTTAAAAGAAAATTATCCAAATCGGTTCAGCCGTTCTCAAGTGATGCGCTTACCAACGAACAGCATATAATTTTTATTTATATAGATAGATTAAAAATATTAAACGAAGTCACATTAGAGAAACATAAAAACAAGATTTCGCAAACCAAGAAATAACTTTTAAATCTATCTGGTGTTGTGTAATTTCGATTTGATTTTGTATTTTTTGTTTTTAATAAACTGAAGAGGGTTGTTTCATTTCTGCAGATCCCTTGTTTTATGAATAAAGTTCCTCTGCTCTTCCGCAACAGCCCAAAGGTCAACAACTCACAAATTCGGTGTAAACCCGCCCTACAAACGCCTACTTTCGCAACTGTTTTTTTATTTTACATGAAATTGGTTTTTACTCCTTTGGCCAAAGAACTTCTATCATAAAATTTTGATGAAATTCTTTCTTAGGTACCTGCTTTGTAATTAACGGTCAAGAGCGGTAGTAGCCCAGAAGGTATTATTAACTTTCATTAGTGAAGTCGTGAGTTCAATTCACGACCACTATACCCATACCACTATTTTCTACTTAAGTACGAATTTGAAAAAAATGTCATTAGCTTGACGATGAAGTAAAACTTCGTTAGGAAACCCACAGAAAAAAATCTATAGCATGTCTATCCACCAATCCGTACTGAGCCCGCGTGATAGATTATGGCCCGGAACCCGGAACCTCTCGGACCAAACGCGGTATGTAATGGCGTTCAGTTGAAATTACTTTTGGTTTGTGTAATTCAATCCAATGATTGGTTTCTGCCTCTAACAGGTGCTCTGCTATTGCTGATTTGTGTAGGTTATTATTTTTCGCGGCGGTTATAGATAGACATGTTATCCTTAGGAGAACGCATAACGATGTTCAACTAAGAGAACAATATAACAATTATTATGTTGAACCACGATAACAAAAGTTTAAAATGTTAAGTATAATACAGTATCAATCTAAGCATTCACCGTATAGAATTAATAATAAATGTTCTTTTTGTGTCTAAAGTTCACGAGTATATCTACAGTAGGTACATATCGGTCCTGGCGATACGTAGACTTACCTATACTTGTCTTAGTTTTTACAATTAAGTAATTAGATTTATTTTTGTATAATTAAAAGCATTTCTTTTAATTCAGAGTGCACCGTGAAGGTTGCTACACTCTAGACAGTTTGATTGTCTGAGAATGAAACAAACAAATGACAACCATCTTGTAGATGAATGCGCCTAACGCAGTCCCTTTAATTCTGCAAGCTGCCAAACAGATTAAATTAACGATCGATAAAGGCCTTTCAGTATGTGGTCCAAACCATTATTAGAAAATAGTTTTTGTACTTATCACAAGCACAACTATTTTATAACTTTTGCGTTAATAATAGCACATAATGTGAAATTTAATTTTGAACCGTCAATCGCAGCGACGCGATATAAATTGCAGACATCAGTGAACTTCATCGTTTAATAAATAAAGGACATTTAATTTTCCAAAACAACATGTTTGGTTTCGCGAAAATTCATCTTTACAAATTAAACTTTATTCAGAATAAACTAACGTTTATGAAAACATGCGTACACAAAACCTAAACAAAAAAAATGCAATGCAAATTGTTGTTACATTACGTTTATTTGCACTGTACAAGCCATATTCTTACTCATTTCACTATGACATAAAGATACAAAGGTAACAAATATGTTTGTTAATTTCCCTTCGACCGTCATAAATCTTTACATTTTCTCTTCAGAATATGAAAATGTATCGGCTCCATAAAAAAATATTTAACTGCCTTTGACCTTAGCTGGAGTTATTAAATTTTGTGAATTTAAAAATTCAATTTGTGAGTTTGTTAGTATTCATTGACCAAACTCACAATAAGCAATTTTCCATAGTTAATTGAAATTTTGTTTACATTTCAAATTAAATTGAGTTTCAAAAACTGGACAGTCCGATAAGCCTTTTTTGAACACTTAAAAGCACATCCGTTGCTGTTTTTTTTCTATACTAATATAATAAAGAGGTAAAATTGTGTGTTTGTGTGTTGGGGGTAACCTCTGGAACTACTAAACCGATTTCAAAAATTCTTTCATAAATAGGAAGCTATATTATCCGTGTCTAATAAAGACAATATTTTATTTTGAAATTTTGAAAAAAAAAAAACTTTTAAACAGAAGCGAAGCGAGGGCGGGTCGCTAGTATACAATAAAGATCAGGCAACAAACAGACAATGATGGTAAGTGATTGTCATCGCTCATACACAACTGTGTAACATGTCTTTAATGAAAAAAAAATACGTCTGCAAATAGAGATTTAGCAGTTACAATTATGTAAAGGATTATTGTTTTATAGTAAAAAGAGCGTACTATGTTGATACATGTCAACGTGTATCACGGATGTCGCCCAGATAGCATAGCGATTTTCTACGGAACCCTAACATAGCCGTTGTCCACCTGCATTAGTTTAACTTCCTCAAAGTTTAAGAATTTTCAAAATATTTCGAGTTTACCGCATTAGGTATATTTTGTTTGTTTAAATAATTTAAACAAACCCTTCCCAGTTCTTTACTGAGCCTTAATTTTATATTCTGACCTGCTGTCCTGCTGCGGCCGGACGACTACAATGTCGTTGTTGATGCTCCGTTAGGATCATCCGACCATTGTATCGTTCGAACTGCTGTGCCAGCCAAGCAATCCTGTGAATGCCGACCCATTCACAGGGAACGCGCAACGTCTGGCACTACAAGTCTGCAGATTGGGATGGGTTGCGCGAATTTTACGCTTCTTATCCCTAAGGGCAGCTCTGTTTCTCGTCGGGAGATCCGGATACCTGTGCAGACTCCGTTGCCGACGTGGTGTTGCAGGGCATGGAATGTTATATTCCTTGTTCCGTGATACCCGTAGGCGGACGGAGCCAACCTTGGTTTAATCAGTCCTGCAGAGAGGCCCGTCGTAATAAACGGGCTACATACAGGGCCTGGGCCAAAGCGCAGGTGTCGGAAGATCCGAATACCACCGACTTGAGGAAGAAATTTAACGCTGCCTCGAGGTGCAGTAAGAAGATCATAGTCAGAGCAAGGAATGAGCACATCCGCAGAATTGGCGATCGACTAACTAGCTGTCCTTCTGGAAGCCGAGCTTTCTGGTCGCTCGCCAAGGCTGCTGAAGGTAACTTCTGTCAGTCGTCACTCCCACCACTGCCGAAACTCGATGGGTCACTAGCCCACGGGGCGAAGGAGAAAGCCGATCTTCTGGGCTATCTCTTTCCCACAAACTCGACTCTGGAAGATGGAGGTGCCTCACCACCGTCTATCTCGAGGGGCACAAGCTCCATGCCGGAAATCTGTTTCACCCAGCGTGAAGTCCGGCGAGCTCTAAATTCTCTTGATATCCGAAAGTCGAGTGGGCCAGATGGTATTCCTGCAGTGGTGCTCAAATTTTGCGCTTCCGAGCTGTCCCCGGTGCTTACGCGACTCTTTAGGCTCTCATAATCCACAAAAAACTTCCCGGCAGCATGGAAGGTAGCTCATGTTCACCCTTTACCTAAAAAGGGTGACCGCACAGACCCGGCCAACTACAGGCCAATAGCGATCACCTTCCTCCTCTCCAAGGTGACGGAGCGTGTCATAAACACACAGCTCCTTGGATACCTAGAGGATCACCAACTGATTAGCGACCGTCAATATGGATTTCGCCATAATCGCTCGGCTGGTGATCTTTTAGCGTATTTAACACACCGCTGGGCTCACGCCATTGAGAGTAGAGGCGAGGCTCTGGCTGTAGGCCTAGACATTGCGAAAGCTTTTGACCGGGTATGGCACAAATCGCTGCTTTCCAAGCTACCATCTTTCGGAATACCCGCGGGATTATGCGAATGGGTTGCCAGTTTCCTGACTGGACGGAGCATCAGAGTCGTTATCGATGGTAGCTGCTCCGACACCATGTCTATTAACGCTGGCGTCCCGCAAGGCTCCGTGCTGTCCCCAACTCTGTTCCTTCTGCATATCAACGACCTGTTGCAAATTTGTGACATACGTTGCTATGCAGATGACAGTACTGGTGACGCCTTGTACAGGGGCCGCGTCAACATCCCTCGGGTCGAAGTGGAAGAGAGTCGCGCCAGGCTTGTGTCTGAAATCGAACTCTTTAGATCTAGTCTCGATTTGGGGTTCTGTGAACCTAGTGGATTTCAACCCCAGTAAGACTCAAGTATGTGCATTCACCGCTAAAAAAGCCCCCTTTGTCGTAGCACCTCGCTTTCGGAGCATACCTCTTAAGATCTCGGAGAGTATCGGGATCCTTGGTGTCGACATCTCCAGCAAAGTCGAATTTAGGGGTCATCTGGAAAATAAGGCCAAAATGGTCCAAAAAGCTCGGTGTGCTGAACAGAGCGAAGCGGTATTACACCCCCGGGCAACTCCTAATGCTTTACAAAGCACAAGTGAGGCCCCATATGGAGTATTGCTCTCATCTCTGGGCCGGTGCACCGAAATACCAACTGGACATTTGACTCCATCCAACGACGTGCTGTTCGTATTGTCGACGATCCCACGGGCGGTTTAGAACCCCTCAGCATTCGGAATGCTCTGAAGAATTGTTCAATATAATTCCCACCTCGGGTTTCTACAACCGCACCTCCCGTCACAGAAGTGCGGTCCATCCGCATTTCCTCGATACGGAGGTATCGCGCACTGTTCGCTCCAAAAATTATTTTATACCGCGAACCCGTAGGCTGTGGAACGAACTGCCTCAAGAGGTCTTTTCATTAAGCTACGATATGGGGTTCTTCAACACACTTTAGTCGGAAAAGCAAACAAAAATATTTTATTTGCAACAAGTGAAAATGGTCAACGTTACACTAATGGAACTTGAATGGAAGTGCATTGGGACGAAGTTAAAAGGTTTTGTGCGCGAATGTACCTACTTTTTTTTATATATACTAGTGGGCGGACGAGCTAGCGGTCCCACGTGATGGTAAGTGATACTTACATGAGACTCAGTCTGCATTTGCTAATGTTACATCTTTTGAGGATTTGAACACGTTGTGGATTTTCAGGGATAGTACGAAATAAAATATAATATTACAAACCTTCACAAAACGCACTATGGTACAACCGTGGGTCATACTTCAAAAAAGTGATGACGTCATATTATTATTTCCTTTACCACCGCATTGTCTAATTTTCGGATACGTCGATAATTATCAAGGTATCTGAAAATATAAGGTTGACTTCTATTAGACCCGAATTTCGTTCGTTTATAAGTATCGGAAGCGAGCGCATTGAATACACGTAATTGTCATTATCAGGGAGTTCATGAATCGGTAGATATTTCACTATATTTATAGTCATTTTAGTATATTTTGGACACTCTATAATGATTGGAAAAGCCCCAGTCGAAACTTCAATATTGAGGGCTCCTTTGGCGTCTGAACCATAGAACGCAACTGAAATTATACTGTGGCAATAAGTATAGTATCTTCCACATCAGCGGCCATTTGTGTGGAAACGGTCTCGCAACATGTTTCGGCACAATTGTCCGTGTGAACCAGTGATTCCCAAACTTATTCCGGTCACGGACCCCTCACCATAACAAAAACTTAAGTATGAACACCCAAATGAATTAACTTTTATGATATAATAAAACCTACTAAAAATACTTTATTCTGTCCTCTCTGATGGAATTGCACGTGCATCAATGACAATTGCACGTAGGTAGGTAAGTGCATTAAGTACACATTTTTAAAAGAATTTATATTAATTTTAGGAAAACAAAAGAAAAAATGCAAATTGTGTTTGAAAATATTCATAAGTACTTAATACATAAATAATTTTTAGTGAGAAGAATGAATTTTTTCGCGGACCCCCGGTCATTCTTCGCGCACCCTTAATATAAATTTTACTTACCACGGACCCCTTGGATCATCCCATAGACCCCCAGGGGTCTATGGACCACTTTGGGAATGACTGGTGTAAACCATTTGCCAGTACAAGCGCCTCTGAAATATGTTAACGACCAGCCGTGTCACTATGGTATCGCTATTGTGCGCGCGGTTGCTTTTACTCAGTGAACACGTTTGTTATACAACATTATATTTGCGGGTGACGTCTAACCTAGGCGCCTATTGAAGATGTTGATAATGAAATAGGTCTAGATTCATAATGGGCAATTCCTGAAACGTCCAATGGTTACAAATGTCCGAACTCCGAGCATAATAAGAAAAATACCAAGACCTAGAGAAAAATATCGACAGTTCGGTGCTGTAACAATTAATATCGACAGTTCGGTGCTGTAACAATTAATATCGACAGTTCGGTGCTGTAACAATTAATATCGACAGTTCGGTGCTGTAACAATTAATATCGACAGTTCGTTGGTGTAACAATTAATATCGACAGTTCGTTGGTGTAACAATTAATATCGACAGTTCGGTGCTGTAACAATTAATATCGACAGTTCGGTGCTGTAACAATTAATATCGACAGTTCGGTGCTGTAACAATTAATTGTAACAATTAATTGTTTTTCTTTAATTTCTCCTTAAAACACCCGGTATACATAAGGAAAAGCTTAAATTTTAACCTACATACTGAAAATAGGGTATATTTTAACTTTAGCAGTAAATCTTAGATTATTCTTGTATAAAGGCTTTAAATAAAAATAATAAAATATTTAGGAATGAAACAAAAAATAAAATTTGGTTTGGGAAAAATTTTAAGAAAACAATTGTTATACCAGATGCGTATCCGTGGTCTTTTTCTCTGGGTATTTTTGGTGCTTTTGTTACTATCCTCAGTTTGGACATTCTGGGAATTGGACACTTTGGAAACGGGACTTTTTGAAATTTTGATATTTTGAACTTACGAAATACGGCATTTGTATTAGTTAACGCTTGATAGGCTACAAATCACTGTTCAATTTATCACTGCAAGGGAATATTAGAAAGAAAAAAACACTGTTTTATTACATCAATTTATTTACGTAGTCAAATTAAATACAAAGGTATCCATAATCTATGAGTATGGAGCAATCCATACGGAAAACTTAACCTATGCCTAAATTGTAATCAAAACTTATACCAAGTTCCTAACGCGACAGAGAAAATGACGAGAATTATACAAGAACAGACTTACGCGGTTGTGTAAAGAAAAAATCACTTGTTTGAGGAAAAAGCCGGAATGTGTACCCATGTACCCTTCATACAATCCTACTACATTTAAATGTTAAAGAAAACAAACCAACACTTAAATAAATTCATTGTGTAAAAATAGGACAATATATTTAACAGTCTGTTCCCGACTTCTACATAACCATTATGTATTTTCAGTCACAATTTATCCTTTAATGCGTGCGCTTTACGGTCGATAATTTCGCCTTTAGACACAATGTGATTTGTACTCCAGAAACTTTAGAATTCAGTGAACGTTTTCATACGTTTATTAAGAGCTTTCTGGAAGATCAAATTGAATCAAACACACATTTTGATTTAAATCAAACATCTTTGATAGTTTATTTTTTTATAGGAAGGAAGCAAACGAGCAGACAGTCAATCTTATGAGATACTGTCACCTATGGACGACGTCAACGTCTGTCAAAAATGACTAATATTGATACATCTTTTTGAGTGGTTTCGGAAATATGTCTGGATTTTGAAAAAGGATTGGAAAGAATGGGCTGTAACAGGATGAGTTTCTCCCATACTGCGAAAATAAAATAGGATTTAATCCAGGACGATGTCGCAGGATTAATCCTATGACAAGAAATAGAAAAACGTCATTTGACATTTACTTCAAACACACACCAAACGGTTTGATCAAACATTAGGAAACTACGGAAAATGTTGATTAAACATTGTGAATCTATGGAAGCTTGATCAAACATTACCAATAATAATAATAGATAACGCCACAATGAAACTGTTGATTAAACATTATGAATCTACTAAAACTGTTGTTTAAATGTTATGAATCTACTGAAACTGTTGATCAAACACTGAATCCGTTGAAACTCTTTGATCAAGCATTCTTGATCAAATAGCTCTGATTTCTTGATTCTTTGATGAATCTAAATATATTGTGATCAAACAGTTTGACCTTCTAAAACGCTCTAAAGGGCATGCCTTATAAGAGGCTTTGTTCCTTTGATATTGATTAATAGAATCTATATGCATTTTATTAAAATATATCACAAGAGTTATTACACTTTCGTTTCGTGTATACTTAAATTGTAACCACTCTAAAATTACACAGTTTGTGTACATGGATTAGTATATCTATACTGAATACAACTCCAACATTTATGGAATCGTTCCAGACATATTACGGTTATATTCGCGTAAAGAAATATTTCTAAGTCATTGATAAAATTAGTAGCTATTAAAAATAAAAAAGAATATGTATGTTCGCACAATGCTAGTTTCAATAATATAGGTATTCTCAAAAACAACGGAAATATTTTATATACTTGATATAAGGTTAGTGTAACAAGCATTTGTAAAATCTGTCTTGAGCTGCGTTCCAAAACATAATGAATTTGCTATTATAGTGCATCTTTTTCTATAGCTTGTTAGATGTTCGTGGTTTTCAAACATTTATCTATTAAAACAAATAAAATTTAAAAGATAAACATAAAATACTTAAAATATATCGATTAATCTTAAAATAGATTTAATAGATAGACATCTTTCTCTATATTCATGTTATAGAAAGAGGTACATCATTCAATGGTCAAATAGTCAATTTCACACATTTTGGAACAGTTTTGTAAGACAGTGAAGTGAAACTCGCTAAGTGACTAACGTTAAAATTAATAACTACGAAATATAACGTTATTTACTAGTAGCGAAATGTAACACGCATTCCTGGTGGCAATAATGGAAAATATTATTTTTAAAAGTTGATACGTCAAATAAAATGTTATCACCAGTATAATCGCAAAATGTAACATGGACTTTAGCCCTTAAATTGTACATGAGTAATTACAATTGAATATTTTTGTAACTGCCATATTATTTATTCCATTTCGTTTATATTTATATAAATTTTTCCTTCGATCTCGGTTAAAATTTGTGAAATGTCACAAAAATTCCAAACTTTTAAAATGTACAATGTAAAATAATACACTTTTTAAAGGTTTTGATAATCGAGGTGATAATTATATCGAATGCTCTTTTGGCGCCAATGAATTTTGTTTTGCGACATATTCCATGGTCTCTCCAGTCAGATTTATAGTCGCGTCGTGTCCCAGTTGAATTAATCACAATTCGACTACAATACTTCTTGATACAATCCAAAAATGAACGTAACAAACCCGTATTACAATTTAACACTTCGCGATACCCATTCATTTGTCTATATGGTCTATCTATATTGAAATTCTAGTCTGTCGCCATCCAGATTCTCTCTAGTGAGTCATTCGGTACAGTCGCGTCTAGTATAGTATGTAGCGGTCAACGGGTCCGCACGTCATGACGTCTGTCTAATTAATCAATTGTTAGTCGCGTCTAGTATAAGATGTCCCTGTCAACGCGTCACTATAACAACTGTTGACCCCGCTTTACATGTGAAATTCCGCAACGTCAGTCTATTTAGTAATTTGTATAGTCGCATCTAAACCATAAATCCATGTCGCATGTTACACTTCGTGATACACCCTACGGCCTCGAAGTCAGTCTTGTTAGTGAAGTGTATTGTGCACCTAATGGCGCCCGTTGTAATCAATGGAATCCAAAACATTAATGCCATTTTCACACGTTACTCTACACTTCGCGATACATCCTACATCCAGAAACTGTATAGTTAGTTGGATGTATAGTCGCATCTAGTGTTAGTTCAGAACACATTAATGCCATAAACCCATGTCGCATGTTACACTTCGCGATACACCTTACGTATAGTTGGTGTAGCTAATCACATATATAGTAGCATCTAACGTCGTCCATTGTAATCAACGGAAAACAAAATAATAACGCGACAAATTCATGTCCCACGTCACTACACTTCGAAATATATCCTAGACCCAAAATCAGTGTAATAGTCGCGTCTAGTGTCGCGTGTCGTGGTCAAATTAAAACCCATTAACGCCACAAACCCAAGTCGCATGTTACACTTCGTCCACAAAGTCTGTCTAGTTAGTCTTGTGTCGCGGTTAGTGTCGCGTGTCGCGGTGGCGGTCGCGGTCGCGGTCGGCGGGCGGCGGGTCGCGATCGCGGCGCTCGCGGTAGCGCTCTTCGTAGTAGGGCGCGGCCGTCGTGCGACTTTTAGTGGCGCTAGTCTCACTTGCATTGCCTTCCGCTGTCGCCTCTACTGGGGACTTGCGAGGCCTGTCATGAAATTGAAATTTGAAATTTGAAATTTTGTCATGATGTCATGATATTGGAACATTTACATACAGTACTGATAACGCAAAAGACTATCGTAAAATCTACTGGGTAGTAAATGAATGCCAGATCTCATTTCCCATACTATTCCATTGAATTGAGAGTGTAATGAATAAAAGGATGTCCTTATTCCATTATACTCTACTCCCCATCGCACCTTATTGTCCTAATAAGGATTAAGAGGTGCAACGGGATGAGGAAAACGCCTCGTCCCATTGCACTTCCTATTCCCTTATTTTCCCAACCCCTTTTCAAATCCATTCCTACAATCTTAAAACGTAGGCATCATTCTTGACATTCAAGTATTCAGTCATGCATTTTGAGCATTCAAGTATTCAGTCATGCAATAAGGCATTTTGAGAGTAGTCAATCTAATCATCAATCTCTAATCCTACTATTAAATTTATATTGGAAAATATTTAAAATAGTCTCAAGCAAGACTTACGTCTAAAGTTCAAGTCGCCATAGTTTCATTTATTTAATGTAATCAAACTAAAACCTCACCTCTCCTCGCGGCTGTGCCCCCTGTTGTAATGGTCGGCGCGTTCGCGGTCACGTGACCGGGACCTGTCCCGCTCGCGTTCGCGGTAGTCCCGGTAATACCTGCGACAAACAGACAACATTGTTCGATCAAAATTCCAAATAACAGTAGCGAACTAAGATCTTGCGGGGCCCGGGATTTTGAAGGGCTTAAGCGCTCAAAACTACGGTTAAAAATTTAAGAAACCTTTTCATTTTGCGTATAAAAAGTGGGGTCCCCTAGGGGGTGAAGTCCGGGTCTGTAGACCAACCTAGCCCCTGGGTTAGTCGACCACAGCGAAATAGCCTACAATAACTGTTATACTAACAAACTGACAAACTTGTTTCAAACTGACAGAGTTAAAACATTCTAATATTGACCCTAACATTGACGCGCGGCATTTAAAGGCCTTTAAAACCCGCTCATGGATACAGAGGGAGGACTATGACCTACAGTACAGTAGGACTTTATGGACTGATATTGATTGATATGCATATTTTGCAATAAACAGGATATCAAGTCATTAATATTGTAGTATTATATGCCAAACGTTAATATTTTTTTATTAGGGAACAATACGTTCAATCGATATTTTAAACATTCCATGAATTGGATCTTAAAATATGAACACGTTTTAACTTTTAACATTGTGATGATTAAATAAAAAATAACTGTTACTTACTGTTACTTATTTTGCGATATCGACTAAATTTAAATTTTACAATTACATTTTAAATCTCGTTTTTTCTAATAACAATAAGAGTAAGATTCTGGACTCTGACAGAATTGATATTACATATCAAATTTAGAGACGCCAAGCCCAACTTTTTATGATATAATAAATCGACCTTGTCTAAATATTGTCAATCGTGTATAAAATACACGATGCATCGTTCAAATTACGTAAATTGAAAGAAATATCTAGAAATATATTTTAAGTTTGATTGGTGAAGTAAATCAAAATATTATCATAATCGAAAATCATAATAATCATTAATAATAATTACATAGTAATTGAAAACTTGTTTTTATGATTTGGAAAAATAATGGGACTTTAAATGTTCTCAATGTTGGAATATACATACTGGCTATATGCATATTTGTAGCAAAGTACCTACCAATCAAAGTTTTGTTTAGAATTTAAAATATTTACATTCATGGCATGTCTGTCTAATAACAATAAAATCGTGAAGCACTAAAAATGCTTTTCCTTTAATTTTTACAATACTCAATTATCTGTTTTGAAGACTATTTTTTAGAATAGTATACGTATCTATCTACTTTAATATTAAAACGAAAGACTGAGTGGTTATATGAAAAAGATGAACAAAAATCCACACGACCAATTTTTAAAATTATTTAACTTTTAAGAAGCTAAACTAATGCAAATGGATAGGTTATGTTAAGGTTGCCACCTGAAAACGAAGCCAGGGCAGGCTACTAGCGATTAAATAGCTTAAGACACCTACCTGATTCAGTTCGAGCTTTAGATACAAAAATATCCCTACAAATAACGGTACATGCGGCTAAGTATAAATTAGAGGAATCAGCCGGTTTCCGCAAGCTCCAAAATATACTAACGCTTTTTAACCAAGTACGTTAAAACGTGCTTGAAATAATAAAGATCAATCTGTGAACCACGTAAAAACTAATAAATTAACCAGTGTGTGACACCTTGTAATACATTTGGAAACATATTTTTATGTATAAATTCCTCCTATTCTAGTTCTCGAATTGAAAACAAAATGGTCAAGTTCCTATTATCCTAATTGACCCCACAACTTTCAGTTTTGCAAATTTGACTACACACAAACACATTAACGTGTAAAATCGGGGTAGCAATGCTGTTTTCTCGTGAAAATTCCGCTGTCAAATTGGCAACTTACGCGTCACGGTCGCGCTCACGGTCACGATCCCTCGACCTTTCCCTATACCTGAAATGAAGCGTGGCCGTAAGTAAAATAAAACAGAAAATAAAGTAAACAACTAAATGATTATAACGTGACAAACTAAAGTTACTTCATAATTTAAACATGGAATTAAGTTTTGAAAATGTCAGGCCTTAAATATACCACAAGGGCGAGCGCGGGGGTGAAACGTTAGGAAAAAACATACATCAAACAAACATATAAACATACTGGCTGACGGACTCATATATTTAATACTAGTGTAAGTCCCGACTCCTGAACTAGGATAGATCTGTATCTCTGGAGCCGTAAAGAAAGCAAGTTACTTGCTTACAGCCAGATAGAGTCGACTTATCGAAAGCAGACGTGTTTTCTTTATCTAAAATTTACTTGTGGCGTGACACGCTTGATTTTCAGTTTCGCGAACTTGCGTTGTCTATCTATGTCTATAATATCTGTATGTACGTGTATAAGACCCGCATAATATGAGATTAAATCGCTTAAAATTTAACAATTATATTGCTTTATAAAAGCGTTTTAACGCATCCTCACCAGCACTCGCCTTGTATGTGTTTATGGCCTTTAGTATTTGCATAAAGATACACTTGGTTGAGTACATTATTTACTGTTATTAAAATTTAAAAATCTTACTTTGCCTGCAGTTGCACACACTCGCATCTAGTCAATGGTAAAACTATGTTTGTTTGTCTTTCTGTATGTTTATTATGTCTACGACTAAATTACATACAGATTTCAATGAAATTTAGCAGAAATGTAGTCTGAAATTCGGAGAAGGAAATGAAATAATACTTTTCATCCCAGAAACTTAAACGGGTGCGAAATCGCAGGCAAAAGCTAGTATAATACATACCAATAATAGTAGATTAATAACATATGCTGCGCGTATGTTTCAACTCCAAAAGACTGCAAGACTTGCAAAAGACTATAAATATAGCAGTATCGACTCACCGATCTCTATCGTCGCGGTCGCGCGACCTGTCACGGTACCGCGAGGCGGATCGCTCGCGGCGTCGCGGCGCGCGGTGCTGTCGCGCGTCGCGCTCGCGACTGCGACTGCGGCGTCTCTCGCCGCTGTACGATTTAGTCTCCACCCCGTGAAGCGTGTCTTGGAGAGACGAAATTAGTATCTTGCAGCGGTCGTCGTGGGCCACCTGTAACACGAAAAATAATATTTGTGACGGTATTTGAGCAAAGAAACCTTATTGTTCGATTGAATTTATTGAATTTTTCCACTTGAGAAGTTCCTTGTTTCAAGATTCTGTTTATAAGTCGATCATCATCATTAGAATCCAACCCCTCCAAGTCCCGTAATAATAAAGATTATGCGCCTTATTATTGATTTACTTTGTCTATAAATAAATATGAACATTGCACTTTTTTTGCAGTCAGTACTCTTGAGTATTTACGAATGACTTCAAGTTTGAGAGTTGTGTAATTAACTAATAACGTTGGTCGACTAGTAAATAAAAACCAAAACTAATATTTTAGTTTTTAGATAAAGCAATACAAAAAATATGTCATTATTTTTTGGCCGAGGCATATTCCCTGGCAGCCGCATCGTTGACAACCCTTGGTTTATAAGACTATGATGCGGTTTTGGTTCATTATCTGTTCAAAATCTCTATAAAACTGTTATACGAGAACTGGCTTTGCTCTGTTTGATGAGCGGGATACAGCACTGACAAGTATTTCAATAACTAAGGCATATTCGCTGGTGGTCGCGTCATTGACAATACTTGGTATAAGAAAACGGTGCGGTTGCGGTTCAATATCTGCTCAAAATGTCTCTAAAACTATTGTACGAAGAACACACCTTGCTCTGCTTGATGAGCGATATAGCAGTGACGAGCGTTTCAATGGCCGAGGCATATTCCCCGGCGGCCGCGTCGCTGACGGCCCTCGCTATGGCGCTCGAGGACACGGTGCGGTTGCGGTTCATCACCTCCTCGAACTCAACCTCGCTGATGGCCGGAACGGCTGCGTGAGGGTGGGCCGTGTGGCCAGCGTGGGGGGGGACGGCGGCGTGGTGTGGCCGCGCGGCCTCGGCTGGCGGAGGGTAGTTCTGAACGAAAATAGGGGTAGATCAAGTAGATATGGTACGGAAAAACTGTTTTTAAATCATAGTAATAGTTATTTCAATAAAAGGTAGTTTTGTGATTGTATACATATGCGAGTGATTGGAAATTAAAGAAATATCTTAACCATAATTTCTACATTTTGGAGGAATATCAATCTAATGTAAGTTAGTTTAGTTTGAATAAATTAACCAAAGCACAGCTTGCTTTTTAAATAAATAAATAGTTTTTTTGTAAGTTTTTTTTTAAATAAATAAATACTAAAAAAAGATTATAATTTTCTACAAAAATTTAAAGTACAGATCAATGCATAAAACTGTGTACGCAGTATTGACATCGCAAGAAGCATAAACGAAATGGACCACTTTAATTTTAAACATCCTCTCTCGACCCATATTAAATCATCAAGAGATTAAATGATATACTTACTCTTATTTAAGAAAAACAAAATATTTTCGATTTCTTAAATATTTTTCAATTATTAGTAAATTATTACGCTTTATAAAAACAAGAAAAAAGAATACAAATAACATGTTCGAAACAACAAGAATTACACTGCGGGAAACTAAAATTCGTAACCAAACACGATTATAAACTTTTTTTGCATTCCTAAACAGGTTATTAAACTGGCTTTATTTAACGTTCACATTCGTTGCTGTAACTGTAAGAACACAGTTTGTTCTGCAACACTATATTTACGGCTTGTGTCACTGAGGTTTGACCCCTCAGGGTTTAACGCGGAGTCTTCGGGTCTGAAGGATGCTTGTCCGGGCTACAAGTTAACAACGTAAACCTCCTGGCGACGCGGCTGTGACGTTGAGCATTCAAAAATCTTCGAAAAATTAGAAGTGTGCTTTTCAAACTGGCTCTAGTAGACATTAAAACGAATATTAAATCTTTTAAATATTATTGCTGTGACCAATGCAAAGGTATAATTTAAAGCGTCCCCGTGTATATCAAAGACAGCAAGAGAATTCATCTTGTGTTAATAATTATTCGTAATTTAATATCACATCAAGAATATTAATATGTTATAACTTGAGGTACCTATCTATAACCGTAAATTAAAAATAGACTACTAAAGGGGCCTAGGGGGTTTGGCATAGCCCAGAGCCGCCAATTGTATTTTTATTTCAAAACTGAGTCACACCATGGAACGATGGAATAGGGGATGCACAGATAAACAATGTCCCAACAATGTCCAAAACGCAAGATAACTAACATATGAAAAATCTACTGCTATCAGTTTGGTGGTCCTGTGTCGGTATAGTCCACTACTGTTTCTTGCGAGACGCTCAAATGATTGATGCAGATGTGTACTGTGAGGAGCTGCAGACGATGATGGAAAAGCTGACAACAAAGCAACCAAGTTTGGTCAATCGCTCATCTCCATTTCTTCATGACAATGCCCGCCCTCACACTTCTCATACAACAATTTTGAAACTTCAAGAGCTGGACCTGGAAACTCCCTCACCCACCATACTCACCGAACCTTGCCCCGACACATTTCCATTTCTTTCGAAATTTGTACAACTTTTTGCAAGGAAAAAAATTTGATTCTAAAGTAGCTGTGATTAAGGCTTTTGAAGAATTCATTGATACCTGTCCACGAGACGTTTACAGGAGTGGCATCAATCAACTGCCCGTGAGGTGGCGAAAGTGTGTAGATAATATGGGGCAATATTTCGACTAACATACTATTAGACATAACAAAAAAAAAACGTTTCTCATACAAATCGGTCATTTCATAGGTAAGCACCCAATAGAAGCACGTGGTTTGTACATCTTGTTTATACACTAAGGTGAGATTTCCGAAGGTCATATATGGCGATCTTTCAATCGTAATATCTCGGTAACTTGACACTTTAGGACATAGCATTATATAACATTTTTTGTTTGTCTATGCATCCTATCGATATACTCGTATGGTAGGTAGGTCAGATAGCGCGATGCAGTTTTGAAAAAAAAAAAAAATGGCGACTTGGGAATATGCCACAAAGTTACGAACCCCTATCCTGTTTCGTTTTCTTGTTCTATTTTTTTAACCTCGAGTTTATGGTATTCCGAAGGTGAGACAGCCCTAGGCGTGACCCAGCCGCCTATTGAGTACTATTGACAATGAGCTGTAAAGAAGTTTGTAATATTATTGGACTGACCTGCGGCGGTCGCCCGTAGGGCGGTCTAGCTCCGGGCGGGGGACCTTGAGCTGCAGGGGGCGCACCGTGCTGTGGATGACCGTACGGCGCCCCCGGACCTGCAAACAACACATTTCAATAACAATACTTACTAACAATAATTCCAATACTGCAACCCCAGTCCTTTCAGTGTCCACTGCTAGAAATGGGCCTGCTAGACATTGTCTTGTGCATGAGGGATGTAAGGCCTTTGTGATGTGATGTGAGGGATGTGAGAAACCAGACTATTGTGATGATGAGGAGTAGTTTCGATTTTTTAGTGTTTTAATGTGAATTTATCTAAGAATCACCAAAGGGACTGTATGGTCGTCTGCTGCTGCCTTTATTCTTATTAAAACAAACTCCCTGTTTATTTACCTGGCGGTCCGGACTGCGGCGGCGGTTGCGGACCCGGTACCGGTTGTACGGGCGGTTGATTGTTGAAGAACGCCGGGTTTACATGCGGTGCCGGGGCTCCGGGGCCTACACCTGTAACAAGTGGAAACATCATTATATAAATGGAATAATTATTATAAATGTGAGGTTTCATTATAGTGAGGGGTTGGATGAGTGTGGCCGGCCGGCTTTACAATAGCACCAGCCCATCTCCTCTCGTGTGTCGTAAAGTGACTGAAGGATAACAAGACGCTACCACAAACCCCGAAGAATTACACACCAAGTTTTAAAAGCACGGGATAATGAGAAGGCCCTCATTATCCCGTGCGTGAGGAGGCTCGTGTTCAGCAGATACATGGTTATTCAGATACGATGAAAGAGTTATTCACGGTTACATGTTTTTTATTGAGGTGTAGGTTTTTATCGATATGGGAACAAACTAGATGACACATCATACGATCTTATCAAAGAAACCTGGTTCGCAACTTCTTTGGTGAAGCAGATGTGGAGGGTATACTCCAACTTGACTGGCTTAAGAGTGCTTGTATAATATATCCAGTATGTATTCTCAAATTGTTGAATAAGAGACCTCTCCGCTATGTGAAATAAAAGATGATAATTATTATGAAACCCAATTAGAATTACTTGTAGTTTCGCGGTCTGGAGGCTACTGGTTCGACCCCTTAATCTATGTCATACAATACCGCAGTCTAATGTATGCTACTGTGTCGCTATATAAACACTATTGACAATAGTGTTTATATAATTATTTATACTGGAAATATAATTATATGTAATAAGCAACATTGAGAATCTTATAACGCGTCAAGTAAAATAACCAGGTAACATACAAATGTTTTACGGTTTTATTTTACTCTGCGATTTGCTAGATTGCGCCAATAATGTTCAAGAGGTGGCCCATTTGATAATACATCGCAAGGCGTAAAGGATCAAACAAAAGTGTATTTTTTACATTACTACATGAATGGTTAAATAACACTGCATATAACAAAACAACAAGAAAATTTGAAGGTATTTTGGTTAAAATATAAAGAATCATGGGAGTGAAAGTCAACAGTGTGAAAATCGAAGCGGTACGGGCATTTCGAGTGACAAGTAGTCATACAACTGCATTGACTCACACACAGTATACCCAACAACCAGAACAAAATTTTTAAATAAGTACACTTCGATACGTAGCGGCGCGTACATGTCGACGCGCTATAGTGTTAGCGCGTCGACATGTACGCGCCGCTTACCGATAGGCTCACATACATTGTGACCTTTTATCATCAACTTTACATATTATACAATTTGCGATTTTTTGCGTTTTTCACACATATTTATCTACTAGATTCACATATGAAATGGAGAAAGACAGAGTTTTAGCGTTCCTAGACGATAAAATAATGGTTAAAGATGTCCCACGGTGAATAGAAAATTAACGCACACCGATAGATACCTACATGCCACCTCACATCACCACTCTCGACAACTGCAACTAGTAGCTGTTTCTCTGAATACTAGAGCACAAGACCCCTGTGACCCTGAACATTTAATGAATGAGTTGTTATATGTTCAGGAGGTACTTAAATGAAATGGATATAAAGTGAGTGGAAGGCAACCACGGCGCTATCGTAGGGAAAGACATGCTGATATCAGCAGACAACGGCATTTATGCCGTACGTTACAGGAGTGACGGAATTTAACAGTATTAAGAAAATACTCCATTAAGACTATATACACCATCCTCCAAAGTAGCGGAAAACCTACGCACACCAAAGGATGCAATACCCTATCAGATACCAGGTGTCTATGAGATAGACTGCAGCTGTGGTAGTTCCTACATAGGCCAAACAAAGCGCACCATAGCAGAAAGGGTCAAAGAACATATCCCAGCTGTGAGGAATCGCCAAAATCGGCGATAGTGGACCATGTACTCAACGCCGGGATTAATCACTGAATAAAATTTCATAGTCCAAAAATCCTCTCCACTGATCGCCACTATTTCTCCAGGATTGAGCGTGAAGCAATTGAAATAAAAAAACAGAAATTTCAGTCAAGAAAATGGATACAAATTGCCCTCGAGGTCGAATTCAGTTATTAATAAATTTAATAAAATTAAATCTCGCGATTTTTCGTCTGACGCTACTTCTGTTATTGTGAGTATTGTGTGCCACAACATTCCGGATTTTTTTTTTTATGAAGACCAAATGCGGGTAGTTGATGAAACTGCTCGCAACTCTCGACGTGGACTACAAGCCTCTTCAGTCAGCTCGTGAGCATGGTTGATGCAACCCAACCGACACGACGAGTAAAATAAATAAGGTAAACATTCGCGTTGAGACACGTTTTTAAATAGATGAACTTTACATATTCATTAGTGGGTGGGTGCCGCTGGGCGCACTCGACTGGCCACGTTACCCTTCTCTCACAGAAGACTAACCAGAAATGTACTGTGTTTCTTATGCACTTTATGAGCTATGCCATAGCACATTGCCATCCCTCCCAAACCTGTCTCCAAATATATTCCAAAATCTCCCAAGGTAGGCATCCGGGGGCGTGCCAACGTTTGTCATTCTGGACTAATGTTGGCATGTATCGCGCACGTTGCAGGACGACAGTACCCACTTACCGCCGGGTAGACTAGACTGCATACTCGTCTGGCGCTTTCGTTCCATAAAAAAGGTAATGAAACTAGATGATTATTTACATTTAATTGATTTGTTTTTATTTTTTTATTGAAAACAAGAATATTAGGTACTAGTACAAATAAGACAATTACTTTATGTCAGCAACAAAAGTCGCTGAACACTTTCAGTTTTACATAATATATAGACACAAAAATGAGCCACAAGTTTCTAAGGGCCTTACTTATAAACGTTTCTTAAAATTTAATCAATTGCTTAACTACGGATTAGCAAAAACCTCACTTATAAACACTATTTAGCGTTAAGAAGTCGTTAAGTAGTGTTTAAATAGCCGTCAAAATTAAACACTGCCGAGACATAGTTTAACTCTCGCTAAGCGGCAAGATGGCGGATTTCACATAAATCAGCTGTTCTATTGTGACGTTTGATCTACATACCTACATACTTGCGTTTGTTTGTTAGTAAAAAAAAATATATTTGTGCTTAAAACATGGATGGATTGGAAGATCTTCGTGATTTCCAAAACGACGTAGCTGATTTAAGCAGTTTCAGAGCTAGGAGGAGAAGAAAGACGAAGAATTACAGAGTTCGCTTTAATCCGCTACAAAGTTTATCGGATGAGGAATTTAAACTTAGATACCGATTTAATAAAGAGAACATGAGTCGTATCATCGAAATAGTGAGACCAGATATCCAGGGCGATACTCGAGGTGGCAGCATTCCTGTAGAATTGCAAGTAATGGCAGTTATCAGATATTGGGGCCGTCATGAGGTAAATCGCCTAATTACTATTTGTCAAGTTTTCATATATTTACTATAAAGGAGTAGGTTATAATGAAGATTTTGTACAATACTTTACTAATGTTTATTATACGTACCTAACTTTGTTTTCAGATTCAAGAAGACAACGCTGACATTCACGGCATGAGTCAGCAGACTCTGTCGCGCTTGTCCCGCAAAGTGGCAATAGCTTTGGCTTCGAAAAGCTCGCTTTATATCAAAATGCCGTCAAATATATCGGAAGAGATTAATGCGATCCGAAAATTTGAAGCCATTTGCGGGCTTCAGAAAATAACTGGTGCAATAGACTGCACTCATATTAAAATAAGGAGGGTTGGTGGAGATGTGGGCCAATATCATGTAAATAGAAAGGGCCATTACTCTATTAACACCCAAGTAAGTGTCCTCACTTAATATTTTATTTTCTACTTACATTACTTTCATGTACTGAAACAGACACGGTACATTTTAGTTTATTTTCGATACTTTGTTAGAATTTTTTTTCTTAAATACATGCATGCATAAGCTTCAAACTTAATTATTCACAGGTTGTCTGTGATGCAGATATGAAGATCTGTGACATTGTATGTCATTGGAGGGGAAGTACACACGATGCCCGAATTTATAGGGAAAGCTCTATTAAGAGGAGGTTTGAAGAGCAGGAGTTCATTGGGAGGCTCATAGGGGATAGTGGTTATCCATATACCCCTCATCTTATCACTCCGATACTGAGACCTAGAACTGAAGCAGAGCGACAATTTAATCAACGCCATATCCAGACCCGTAACATTATTGAAAAATGTTTTGGAGTTTGGAAGCAACGGTTTCGGATATTGCTGGAGGTAATGAGGGGTTCATATGAGAACATTAAAACCACCATCATCGCCTGTGCTGTACTTCATAATTTGGCAATTATATTTAATGAAGAACAAGGTGTGTATTTTTGTTACATTTTAATTTTTAACATCTTTTTACTTTTACATTTCAACTTTTTATCTTTTACATTTATTTTCTGATAAATTCTCTATGCTATGGCCCCACAGACAAACGTAAAACATCAATCCGCCATCAGTTCAGGCCATGATTTCAAACTGATGAAGTATGAAACGCTTACTCTTTTTTAAATAATTAATTTGCGTTTTTTTCCTCAGATACAGCAAGTCTTCAAAGCACAGATGAAGAAATGGATACTGGTCAAAATCGGTCCAGCCATTTCAGAGATTAGCCGGAACAAACAGACAGACAGGCAGACACAAAAATTATAAAAAATGTTATTTTGGTATATGTACCGTATATGCATACATATGAATTTAGTAAAAAGTGGTTATTTTAATATTACAAACAGACACTAATTTTATTTATTTGTAAAGATGACAATTTAATTACAATACTATAATCACAATAAAACTCATTCATTTTCTTTTAATTTTCTTATTTTAATTTTCCAATTCAATTTCTCTATCTAATCGATTATTTTAGGTATAATCTGTGCCAACCATCTATGTATCGTTCTTTGTTCGTTTCTTAACTAAGTAACAGCTAATCAACGTTTATAAGTAAACAAAAGTTAAACATGGATTTAAAGCTTAAGAGCGGTTTAACTAAGCGGTGGCTAAGTATTGCTTAGCGAGATTTTTATAAGTAAGGCCCTAAGTGTTCAGCAACTTTTGTTGCTGACTGTACATTTATGTTAAATTTACATGCACCCAGTCCTATACAATGATTAGTATGTTAGTATGTAAAGCGCGCGCCACGAGCGGGAAGAATTACGGTCATTGACATGAGGTCAGTCAAGACTGGACGCAAAGAGAAATATGAAATTGTCGCACACATTCCACTTTACTAGACCCCTCATATTATTGAAATCTTAATCATTATTGAAACCTTAATACCGTGGCGCGCGCTTTAGTAATGTTACCCTGGCACTCATTCGAACAGTGTTCTTAATTAAATTAGTTTGTCAGATTGGTAAATAATTCTGCACTGCAGTCTAGTTAAGTCCATCACATCCCACTGCAGGAAATAGGCCTCCCCCTTGCAATCTGACAATTGCGAGATACTGGACTTTCAAGACAATTCACCAGCTGGTACGAACCCGATGCGAATTAGCAGATGTTATACTTTTAACCAGATTTTTTAAAATTGGTAGACGCGGATTTTCTCACCATATTTTTCTTCATCGTTGAGAGAATTTAAAAATCTGTACATAGACAGTGGTATCTGTACGTACATAGTGGTATGGGTCGAGATACACACTCGTAACGGCATTAATCTGCGTCAAGAATGAAACTTCCAACCTATCACAGCTCTTAGTATCTAGTACTCTTAAGTAATTATTTATGGAGATAGTGATCGCTGAGCAACTAACCCAAATACATCAGAGATCAACTTGGAGGAGATTATAAGGACTTTTTAATACCATTCTGTATTTGACAATGGACTACTGGAATAATTCACAGCTGGAGAATAATTTAGAGGTAAGTGGTAAAAGAGTAGATCACATCTGTTGCAGGATTGATGTCAGGGGTAAATGTTTCCTGAAGTGGAGACTGAGTAACAAAAAACGTAGGGCGTGGAGTGCTTCGGCCAGGACTGACGACTTGAAAGAAAATCGCCGGTAGTATCTGGGTGGGAACAGTACAAGACCAAGTTTGGTGACGTGCCTTTGAAGAGGTCTAAATTTAAGTGGTTTTGTAATAATGACAATCAGTATGCGGGTTACATAAAGACTGCTATTAATAGATTGGAAATATGTTAGATGTAATAACAACACTATGGTAGCCCACACTAACGTTGGTTCAGCGTAAATACAGTATGTACCAATAAAATATAGTTAAATAACGGTAGTCGGCCATCTTCGTGTTTCTCACCGTAAGCCATTCACTTATTAACTCTAATGGACATAGGGTCCGCGCTCAAAAGTCTCCGAAATAAAGGAGAAACAAAAGAGAAACAATCCCGCGACTTCCGCGCGAGTCTTCATTCAGTCAAGCAACCGACGACAAGTCTATAATGCCGTATTGTGTGGTGAAAAATTGTTAAAATTACGCAGAAAAAGTGACGAAATGGTATGGAATGTCATATTTTCAGTAAGTATGATTGTTATTTATCCTATGAAATTATTTACTTTACCTCTGAACACGTAATTTGATTTTGAATTATTTGTTTGAACTATTATATGTTTGACCTTGTCCCACACACACTTATTAGATTACGCGTAATTAGTCAGAAAGAGACCGACACATTTGTTTTCATTTCCTGGAGAACTCCAAAATCGTGTGGGACAATATTTCTCATAAGAAATGGAGTCGCATCAAATTTATTTTATTTTTTAAATAGCTTCAGCTTATCGGTACCAATTAGTGTTTGATATTACATATCGTTACTATTATAGACCAATAGTTATTATTATATAATAAGTGAACGATATTGTTTTTCAAAGTGCATATGTATTTCAAAATAGATATTATGGACCCATGCATATTTTATTTAATTTGCAAAAAAAATGTCATGTATATTTATTTTAGTTTATCTATTGATATTTATATTTTAGTGTATATTTATTTGAAAAGAATGTCACTCATTACTAGGTCAATGGGATGTGGTATATTATTTATTTCTATTACTAATAAATGTCCATTGCTCCCAATTTCTTGAGTAAAAAAATTTTACGTCACTGTCTGCTTTTTTCTGTTTCCTATAGAGTATAGCCTTTTAACAGACTTCAAAAAGGGAGGTTCTTAAATCGACGCGTATAATATGGATGTTTTTCCGGGAATTTCTCCGTAACTACTAAACCGATTTTGATTAAAGCTTTTTGAGTTGCATTTAGAATTCTGCAAATTGTGGAATAGGAATAGTCTTGCTTACACACGCCTGGAGGGACACAAGCTATGTATTATATGATATAACAATGTTAATTAATTAAATATTTTTATAACCAGAATGACTGAAAGATAATTAATTATCACCCAAACCCGAGATTAGTGAATCATGCCTATATATTATATGTTTCGTACCTGGATATTCGTTCATACCTGGATGCTGCGGGACGGGGGCCGGGCCCCGCGGCGGGCCCTGCTGGTGCGGCGGCAATTGGTGGTGTGGGGGGGGCATGCCTTGACCAGGCGCCTGCAAACAAAATTATGGGTATTTAATATTTTTATATGCAATGCAGTTTTATCCTTTAGTCGGCTGTTACGACACCCGCGGAAGAGATGAGGTGGTGCTATACTATAGCCGGCCCACGTACTTCAACGTGACTGGACACTGACAAAATGTGTTTTTAAATTGTTTTGACTTTAATTAATATAGATAAATATAAAGGAAATGAAAGAAATCTGTAAATGAAAAAAACATCCTAAGTTCTCAAATGAGACCAGTATGCAGATAATTAAATGGAAAATCGGTAATTACCGAAGATTATTTAATTTTTGATGGATCCGAAGATATAATTGTAAAATAATTGATACAGAAAAATCAGGTCTGCGCTGCCTTGCAGGCTCCTGATCACAGCTCTCTTGAAGAGCCCCATATTAAATTATATTAAAACGGATATTTAGAAAGAAACATGTAACATAACTTAGATACGGAGATAAACTTAGATAAGCCTTTCCGGTTATTTTATTAAACATACCACCGCTCTTTTATGGTTTTTTTATTCAGAAATAAGAATTAAATTATTATTTTTACCTTTTAGGCAAAAACAATAAATACGAAATGTACATTGCATGCTAGTTTTCGCCACAGAAAAAAATCGACAAGTATAAAGTTCGATTAATTGGGTGTAACTTAACAATACTTTGTCTCATTCACAGCCAAAATGCCGCCCTTTACATTTGCTGCGCCGGACGAATGTCCGCTTGTTTGCCTCTTGAGCGGGCCCTAATTCGATTATATTGTATGTAGTAATACTAGTGTTGAGAACTGACCGCGTGCGGCGGCGGCATCTGATGCGGCATTTGATGCTGCGGCAGGTACTGCGGCGCCGGCTGCGGCTGCATGTGGTGCGGGGGGCCGCGCGGGCCCCACTCGGGGCCCGGGCGGGGGCCCGGGGGCCGCTGCATCTGAGGCGGCCCTTGAAACTGCCAATGAATACAAATAAATAATGTCGTTCCCGAAATAGCTCTTTGATAATATAAATTTAACATAATTATAACATTGTTTATTTCTCTAATTGTCCAATAATCCAAGAAATAATAAGAATTATACTGATTATTAATTTCAGAAAGAGTCCTCTTTCCGAAATTAATAATCAGTATAATTAATATTAATAAGACATAATACAGAACTATTCAGAATTGACTCTGCTTCATTATTATCTAGCTTAAGGCTCATTTATATAGGGAGTTTGTAGAACGCGTGCAGGGGAGAAAATCGGCCAAGAATATGATTGAAATTTGGTCGCATAAAATCGTATGGAATATTCTCGCCTGAGCCGTTCGAAGAACTCTCCTTGTGTAAATGAGCTTTTATTCGACAAGTAGAGACGAAATAAACCTATATTATAAAGAATTTTTCAAATTATTATTCATTAGAAAATTGTAGTGATAAAAAATTGATATTTGAAGCGAGGAGCCATTTGAAGAGATTTGCTTACGTCTACGTAGGCAAAGGCGTAAGCATCCCTGTATTAGTACGTCATTTATACAGTAGCTCGAATGCCATGAGTTATTGAATTATAATTATTTAATTTAAAAAGAATCAAATACTCTATTAAAATCAGTAGAATTTGGCTAACGAAGAGTTAATTTAGTCAAAAATAATAATAATAATACTTTGCATAATATAAAGCTAGTATGAAACTGAAATATCAGCATATCAATTCAACTGCACGCTTATCCTCTGAGGTATACCGACCTGCATAGGGGGTCTGTGTTGTGGCGGACCCTGATGCGGTGGCGGCCCTTGATGCTGCATATGGTGATGTGGTGGAGGAGGGCCCTGGTGCTGCATGTGGTGGGGCGGGCCGGGCGGCGGACCGCGCATCTGATGATGTGGGCCGGGTGGGCCAGGCATCATCATGCGCGGACCGTTTGGCCCATTAGGTCCGGGGCCGTTCGGACCGAAGAAATCTGGAGCGTAAAAACGGTTATCTATTCACAATGGTTTGTTTCATTTCGGCCTAAAAGGGTACGGGGGAGAGACAATTTAGCCCTATGTAGAAAGCAGGGCCATACCTATACTAATATAATAAAGAGAGAGTGTGAGTTTGTGTGTATGTGGAGGGTAATCTCCGGAACCACTGCACCTATTTGAAAAATTCTTTTACCATTTGAAATGTACATTATTCCAGATGGACATAGGTTTCATATTATGTGCAAAAAAAATAATAATATAAAAATATAAACGTATAACGATATAATATAAAAAACATGCGAAAAATGCCGAATTTAATTCAACAGCAAGCTGTATTTATTAAAAGGAAAATAATTAAATGAGCAGCAGAAATAATGAGTGACAGTAAATCGTTGGCAGCACCCTACAATGAGAGTGCACGCTGCATCCACACAGCCGCTGGGCGCACTCGACTGGCCACGTTACCGCTCTCTACCTTACAGAAGACTACCTTGAAATGTATTGCATTTCCCACTTTACCATATTCCGGTAATGTACGTGGGTGTTTAGATAGTGAGTGAGATATGCCAGTATCCATTCCCATCCCATTCTCCATCCCCAATTTCCCAAACCTTTCTCCAAATTCATTCCTTCATCTGCAAAGGTGGGCAGCGCATCCCGGGGCATATCAACGTTTGTCATTCTGGACTGATGTGTCAACATTTGTCATTCTATGGATGTCTATGGACGACAGCATCCACTTACCATCGTGTGGACTGTGATCGATTGACGAAATTTTCTATAAAAAAAATCTAGGTTAACTACTATACTATAACTAAATGTTGCCTTACTTACAGGCTGTCACCGCAAAGAGAATGTGGAATGTTAGGTGCTTACTATATGAAATGACCGATTTATCACTCAGTTTCGATATTTTCTGTTCTAATTCGAATTTCAATATAAAACAAAAGACATCTAATAGCTACGATGTTCTTATTTCAAAATCAGTATTTCATTTGTTTTTCTGAACCTAAATTTTGTTCATGTGATTATCTTGAAAATAAAATGGAAAAATTGAAAATTCCTGCTATTTTGGAATATGACTTTCGTCGCGGCACCAACGCAAGTCAGACAGCTCACAATATCAATAGTGTGTATGGACCAAACACCACAAACGATTGCACCGTGGTCGATGGTTTCAATGCTTCAATTTAGATCTTAGACATGAGCCCCACGGACGACCTACGATCAAGGTTAATAACGATAAATTAAAGGCTATAGTGGAAGCAGATCAATCTCAAAGTATAATAAAACAATGTTGGTTTATCAGAGTCAAAATGTAACCTAAACGTCTAACCTAACCTAACATACGAAATTTTCGAAGAGGGGGCCTGAGCTTCATACTTTCGTGAACATTTTCCTTTAGGTGGGTTAGGTTCTCTAGTGACAATAAAAGAAAAAAACGCGTAGACTGTGTTCACATTCATAGTAATTAGAATTGTTTAAATAAAAGTGCAGCAAAAAATACTAAAATGGCGGTAGGTACTTATATCATGATAAGTAAAACAAACTATTTTTGATTACATTTACAATTATTGTAAATTATTTTTACATTATTGTATTTACAAGCCTTATTAAAATATCTCACTAGTTAAACTTGTGGTGTATCTTTTAAATTACCTCCAGGATGCGGTGGTCCGGGCGGACCACCCGGGTGGGGTCCTCTCATTCCGGGGTTATTCGTTCCCGGAGGGGTAGACCGCGGCTTAGTCTGGCTCTCGAACTGGTTCAATGCCTGTGAAATATGACTAAATTATATCTACCTTCTTCGCATAACAAGGTACGATCCATTTAAGTGGTTCACATTTCTATATAGCACCTGTATGATATAAAAATTCGACGAAGGAAAGTTACCTTAGACTGAAGAGTAAAGGGTTACCTTGCCAAAGATATTAAGTTATATCGGCTTTAGAATAACGTTAAAGTAAGGGTCGTTGATATTTTTGGAAAGTTTTAATCACAGTGAGAGTAAATCATACAAGTTTCCAGTTTCCAAAGCAAAAACACTGTCAACCTCGTGTTGCAGGTGTTCATGGGCGGCGGTAGCCACTTACCAGCACGTGGGCCGATTGCCCGTCCGTCTCTAATATATCATATGAAAAAAAACTACTACGCGATTCAATATTTGTTGTAATATCCCCGTGTTACCAGAGTTTACAAACGCCCATACTTCCTCGTGTTAAAGATGCGATCTAGAAATGTCCAAATCATAATCATCGGAATGAGATGATGCAGCAGTCGTCTAGCGGTGTGAAAGAATATTCTTAGTAAATGTAGTCAAAGGCAAACATTATTAAGATTATTATTGAAAGATATGTTATTAATTTTAACTTCGGCTTAACAATTAGAGACAATGAGACAATTTAGAGCAACCGCATTATAACAAAAAGATTCAGCAATTTCAGAATTGCAAACACTTTAATAGATTTCAACATTTAACATGATCTGTTTAACATTTAGGAACATTCGAGTTCTATTTTTACTAGTACCTACGTGTTTGTAATTTGCAGTACTAATTCGTGTATTGTTGAAGTTTGGGATGTACAGGTAAGAGACAGGACAAAACTACTATCAGGTCATTAAGTTCATTAGTGCATGTTGTGTATTTCACGCATGTAGGTACATATAGTATTTAGGTTGCGGTCCGACCAAAAAGAAACGTTGAGCGAGTAATCCAATATAAACGAGTACACAGTACGACCGTTAAAGGAAACGGAGAGACGTATTTTTATATTTCTGAGCAAGGAACGAGCGAAGCGAGCAACAGCGACTAGCTAAAGGAGACTCACTTAGTTCGACCTCTCAGTGGCCGTACACTAATTGAAGTTGACGGTAGTTTACGTTTCATTGCATGTAGATAGGCAAATAAAAGAAATAATGCATTATCTATACATAGTATAAAACAAAGTCGCTTCCCGCCGTCTGTCTCTCTGTATGTACGCTTAGATCTTTTATACTACGTAAAGGATTTTAATGCAGTTTTCATCAATAGATAAGAGTGATTCAAGAGGAAGGTTTATACGTAGTTTAATATTGTTTTGTGTTAATTTGTTATATTGTCGGGCATGCAACGCATAGCTAGTATTTATATAGTTCAATTGTTTAAATTAAGAATTTGCACTTTAATTAAAAGAAATCACAAATGAATTTTAATCAAACATAGGTGAATTTTGCTTCATAAACAACAGTTGATTTATTATTTTATCTTTAAGCCTATTTCAGCGCTCTGTGATAATCTGACGAGCAATTGAATCTTCTCTCAGGCGGTATTAGGAAATTTGAATGAGAATTTGAATTTTCGGCAATTCCCTGGAGCCTAGACAATACAACAACTAGTGTTGTGAGTAAAAAATATCGAGTGATGTAGCCGACAATCGATTGTTACAAAAAATATCGCTTACTATCGAGTTGACGGTCACATTGCAAACGAGTGTTGTTAGGTGAGCTCCTTCAATTCTCTTATCGGCTAGTGATAAAACTAGAGCAAGGATCCTCGCTTGCAATAAGACCGTTAAACTACTATTTTTATGTCTTTCAAATGTTGTATTGTGGAACTTGTACGTGTCTTGAGCGAGATAATAGTCCATCGCTCATTTCTCGTTCTTGGTCGCATCACAACCTTAGCGAATGCATTTTAACTAAGCACCTACTTTAAAATTTTCGTTTATAATTAATATAACGATCTTGACGGTGCCGATTCCGAACTAATATTAGGTACCTGTTTAGTGGGTGGAGTAACGATGGGTGGTTGTCCATGTATCTCTTTCTTTGGAAGACGTTCCAAGACCATCCTCTGGGACTGCTCAGAGCCGAGGGATATCATACAGAATCCCTTCGACTGCCCATTCGACCTCCTCTCGAAGAATTTTACGTCTTGAAAGTCATTGACGCCAATATCTGCGATGGCGTTCGCAATATCTTGATCCGTCGCCCACTGCAAAATGTGTGTACAGAACTCAACTACGAAACAAACGTGTGAGAGCAAAAGTAAAAAATTAAAATACATACGTGTTTGTGGCGCCCATGAAAACTTGGTCATTTATAACTTTTAAAAGCTGAGACGATAGACTAAATCGAATACCCCCCTATTGTTTTGTCAAATTACCAAACCTAGCAAGTGTCGACGTGATTATATATGTAATGAATGTGTCAACATATACGAGAGAAAACTTCATCAAATCAATGTTTTTGTGTAGACTTCACGACCAATCAGGCATCATCAATCATACATCCCACAAAATCCTCCCTTATCCAACATCCATCGTATATGTAGTTGCTGTTTATTACTAATTTATGACAGGATAATATTGTTTGAGCGATTATTCCGCGACAGGAGTCGTTGGGATAAAGGAAACAGTTTTTTTTGTTTGCCATACTTTTATTTTCAGTATCACAGTGCTTTCATTTTTATTGGCAAAATATCACGATTATACTAATATCAAAGCAGTACAATGCTGCACGCAATAATCTGGAAAACATCGAACAAGAACGTGAACACCGGATTCCTTCCTGAACAATAAAGAAAGGTAATGTATATTTTAACAAATTGTTTACTTAATTATAAATTACATCAATATTTTAAAGATATGAATGATTAGAAACGACTATTACGTAGTCCCAATAAAAATAAATGATTTTGATAACATCGAACTTTACCAATTCATAACAAAAGATATTAATGATCGTATTACTATCTTCTAAGTGTACAAAATTATGCATTTATCCAGGGCAGATGTACATTGAATGTACACATTAATAACGTTTAACATGGTACAAAACAAATAATTTAGGTCCATGTCTATGGTACATGGGCAGAAACAAATGTACAAGACGTGTAATAACCGATTATCATAAATTCGTATACATGATACAAAAATATTTTTGAGACGCGCGTATATTATTAACATTACTCGGCCATTGTGTACATTGATTGCATTTGTACAGAAAGTATGAATTAATAACGACAAATTTAATAAAACCGATAATGAATCAATTTACTTAATAACCAACATTAAGATTAACGACCGCAAAACTACATACATTTTAAAGTAACTTATAAAAGTGGATCTATGTCACAGATAATAATTTTGTATAGTTTTTAATCAGATGGAAAAATTACAAGTAAATGTATAATAGATTAATGGTAACACTGAATATTGACAATAAAAAGAACATAAAGACGATACATACGGGATGTGGAAGCTCACAATTATACTTATCAGTCGTTTTATAACGAAAAAACAATAAAATTAATTAATTGTAAAACATAAAACAGAAAATCTACAAAGAACAAGCATAAAACATCTTACCTCGCCAAACCTGATAAAGGAAAATTATTAGTCATCATAACAGATATTTAAACCAAATCAGAATTTTGATCATTACGTGGACATCATTAGTTGCGGAATAATATTTGTGGTTTGCTCAAGATTCTGATTATCTCGTGTAACATAGTTAAGCATATTTAGCCAGGCAACTGTATTTTGATACACTACTTATGTATAAAATAAATAAATGTACTTTCACATGTGATGATACATTCTCTCCCATAACCCACTACGAGATAGACTAGGGTAGGCTACAGAGATGTGACATTCCTATGTTACTGGTTACAGTATAGCCACAATTGCAGGACAGTGACAACATTATTAAAATGGAACAAATAATTAGGATATTCAAGCTCTTAGACCAAGTTTTATAAATGTGTAAACATTACAAGAACATGTTATAACCTGATGGTATCAATTTCAAAACATAAAATTTGGTGTAGTTAATTGATTGTATAAAAGCATACAACTCCTCTGTATGTGAAGTTAACAAGTACTCGTGTGAGGGATGCAAATATAATAGTTACATGAATAAATAAATACATATAAGTACAATCATCTATCCATCACCTTCCATAAATTAAAATTTCAAACACTTGATCATAATCTCATTATCATTCAAACACAAAACATGCGATTTATTAATTAACCTGAAGCAATTCCAAAATGTGACAATGCATTTAATTTCAATGTCACATACAGTGTTCAAACAAGAGATATTTACATTGCCAGTTATGGTTTGTACATTTACGACAATTAGACACAAATATTTTATCCTACGAATTAACCTCAAAATTATAACAACTAAAACCAAGACATGTACATGCTCATTAAAGACAATTAATACAAACCCCCCATTATTAAACAACTACCGAACATTGTGCTTTAAAAACAAAAATAACTACATATTAAAATCACTGCTGTTTAATATATACGAGCGAGCGATTTTAACACTATCCTGGTAAATATAGACAATAAATATATTACGTGATAGCAAGTGTAAATATAGACAATAAATATATTACGTGATAGCAAGTAATAATTTCCGCAATAAATATTTTTGAATAATGTTAAAATATAGTACAAAGACATTTTAATAACTCTAGTCTGCACAAAAACTATTGCTATACTAAATTATAACTATTATGCTAATCATATGTTTCTATTTTTGTACCAACCATAACAATTTTATTATAATAAATCATTTTATGTAAATATCTCTTCAAAATATGGTTTATTTCTAGAAATGTTTCAATAAAATAAAGACAATAAAAATATAACTGGCAAAAGTAATATCAAGTGGTGTATAGAAAGATTCAGCAAATAGCAGAACAGAAGAACATCAGATCTAGTTATGTTAAAAACATTTGTCAAATGTAGTGTAAAATAAAATAATTTGTAGATGTAAACTTCTCGACACATTGATATAATACACTTATCCTATGGGGATATAATCAATAATAATAATTAAGACATATTTTTTATATCATGCACATCATCTATTGCAATTCGTATAAGTGGCGTTTCTAAACACTTAAAATTTTAGACAAAATAGAAATTTAAAAAGGTGAATATTTAAAAAGCTTTCAATCATACCAGTCTGAACCTGCGGAAATAACATTTTTGACATGTATTTATTTTACATGCCCAAAATGTTACTTCCATCATAATCATAATATCTCGTGTGAAAAAAATTATCAACTTGATTGACATATCATATATTGAAACAAAAACAAGTTAAGAAATCATGAACATAAAAAAAACAATTACTAGCTATGTTCCAAAACATGCAATTGTCACTTGTCATCAACATAAATTTGGTGCATCTTTATAGCACGAAAAGACAGCATAATTTATATTGTCAAAGTGCAATTATTGCATGTTTTGGAGCACAGCCTATTTATAACTAGAAAAAAAAACTGTTATCTGGAAATTAAATGAAAATTCAAACTGTTTTTTCTGGGCTATCGTTTCTTTATCGTGATAATACATATTATAATGATAACATAAAGCTGTACCTTCCACAATTTACATCACAGAAACAATGCAGAATTTGCAACCATACAAGAAATATCAGTTATATGACTTGAAAAACAACATTGGTGATGATGGGGACATTAGAACTTGTTTTTGCTTTTTAATATTGATATAGCAATGTCATAATAACACCGAGAAAACAATGTGTGCCAAGTTCCATTTCTTTTAAAAAACATTGTAATATGGAATCAACAAACCTATTGGCAGATCATTTAACCATAATAAATGTCACTACAAAGACCTATTTATTAAATAATTATTTAAATTACCATTTTTATTACTCCTTTGTTTTCGTCGTGGCATCATTAGTTTGACTTGCTACATCAATACCAGTATTGTAATCATTTTTTTACTTAAATGTTTAGTTTTTAGCCAAACAATGACTTATAAATCTTAGAATCCCGTGCTACTTTGCATTTACTTTTGCCTATGTTTTTACTTTCATATTATTTTCTAAATTAATTAATTAGTAGAGCAGTTTCTAGTAATCAGTCTTCAATAAACCTATTAATAATGCACTCACGCACATTAAAAGTTTGGTTTCATTTATCATATAATTTATACAGGCTGTAAAACAATCAATTTCAAAGCCTGAAATTATGGATTCTGCTCATGATTTCAGAATTAATTGACATAAAAAGTTACATATTTTTCTGTGAAAATATAAATTCTTTTGGGCGTACTTACTCAAATAAAATTGAAATTTTTACACTAAAAGATTTATAAAATTTTCATGCCAAGTAACTCAGAATAATGAATAGGACACAACCTGTATAACAGAGTACTAAGCCATTTTTGCATGATAAAATCAACATATTTTTGACAAAAGTGACATCAATTAAATATTATATTCTTTCAAACACAAAGTACACACAGTACACACAGTTGAAGAGTTTATAATATTTTTTTTGTATCTTTTTAAAAGCACCGCTGCCAATTCAAATGTAGAAATTAAACAATTGACAGGTGACTTTTTTCTTCTACGAAATGATGCTTCATAAATAACATAGGATAGATTTGAAGACAAAGATATTTTGTCACTAAGTTACATTTATCTCTCACTCTCTTACAGGATATGACACAAGTTTTGTTAATTAGTTCTTAATTACAATCTTCAAAAGTTTTGCACTAGACTTCAGAATGATTCAAGACTCGAAAGTCAATCAGAAATTGATATTAATACTTTTTCATTTATATAAGATGGAGTCACATGTGCTCATTGCAGAAAGTGGAGTTAGTACTGGCCTAAAGGTGACAATAATGTCTAAATTATAGGCCTAAAAGCCCATCATTTGTCACATTAAAATATCTGATAAAAAGGACCTTGATGTCATCTCAAGTTCCCTGAATATTGTGACTTTAGTGACAACTAGAAAAACTTAGTTATTTTAAAAACCAGATCTTAAAACATGCTATACAAACAAAATTGTGAAACAGTGAATTTCTAGTTTGTAAAAGTTAATTAGTTATTCAGTTGATACCAACAACAAGATCCTTTTACTCAAATAACATGTATATAGAAGAAAAAAAATTTTTACAAAAAAAAAATACTTTTAAGATTGAACATTCATTTGAAAATCAGTTAGGTAAATATTTGAATTTTTAGTTTAAGTAGCAAGTGATGCATAGTTTAATTTAAAGTTAGGTAGGTACTTAGCTTTAGATTAAACCAAAACGGTATGTACTTACTGATTAAATTTAAAAAATATTTAACTTCAAATTAAAATGTAAATTACCTAGGTACTTACTAATTTTACAAATGCGTGTGTAGTAGGTTAGGTACTATTTGCAATCATATTCGTTTTTGCGAATAGTGAGATACATTATTTGTATTTGCAAATAGTGATTTTTTCCTATTCAAAACATACCCCCCATCACATATATCTGCGACTAGAAAGTTGACAAAAATACATACTTAGGTAGCAAATTTCATCCAAATTCTATTTTCCTATCAATAGTAGATTGTCAGAAACAATGTGAGAAAATAAAAAAATATTTAGACCAACTATCACCATCATCAAATAAAGTCTATGTAATCTTCCACCCAAAATGCAAGATTATTTAATATTACATGCAATTTAAAGTTTTTTTCCACTATACAAGTTAAATCTTATACTGCGTGGACCATTGGTCATATCTAGAAGTAACAAAAAATTATGATTAATGAAAGTTGGAATGAGAAAATTTAAAAAACAACTAGGAACCTATTTCCACGGTCCTGTTTATGAATAGTAATAGTAACTCCTATCTGTTTACAGGCTGAATAATAAATAACATGCTGTGTCAGTAAATGCAAAATAGCACATGGATTTTCAGATAATGGTAACCACTTGAATTGTGCTGAAATCAATAATTGCAACAAGGTAATGCATTTTTAAAATTGAAATTCCATTTTCAATAAGCAAATATAGCTGTAACCCTTGGCCATAGATTTCAAGTAGGTACCCAAACGACTTCTGTTAAACTCTGCAAGGAGTAACAGAGGTCGAAACATAATAAATAAAACAACTCGTTTCTATATTTACATGGTTATATGAGACAAAATCAGGTACAAACCCATGTTAGGTTGCCGACGTAAAGCGAGAACCGGCGGCCATGATGTCCGTGACTCTGGTTGTGATGATAGGGTGCGTTGCCGTTTGTCTCCTCCGGAGGAAGCGGGCCGGAGTTTGGTGGTCCTTCTCCGTCCTCTGGCTTATTTGGAGGTGCGGCAATTACATCGTCGTATAAATCGACGTTTTCACCGCCGAACTCATCCTGCAAAGAGACACAATCAATTACAAAATTATGTACTTATAAATCATAAGAACAAGTCGATTCAAACTAAATAATAAGATTTTTCGCAAGAATCAACCTTACCTGTCTATTAAAATCGGATTCTATATCATCAGCGTACAAATCTATATCGACGCCTCCGTCCGCCATTTTGCGAATTCTGTTGGGCGTTGGGCGGAAGTTAGAGCCGCGAAGCGACGATCTCGACTCAACTTAAGTACATCACTACTCATTAACCGGTAAATATAAGAATAATTGTTAGAATCATTATATTATACTTAAATAGACAAATTATGGCCATCATTAACATATTTATTTATTATAGGACTTTTTAGTAAAATAAAGGGACGTCACAACGTCGTCAAGAAAACTCGATACTGGCATAATATACTAATTGCACCGTTGCTAAATGAAGAAAAAAAATTGTAACTGTCAAACTTTTTTTTCGATTTACAGATTGCCATGGTGCAATTAAGACATTCTGCCAGTGTCAAGTCTTCTTCGTATTACAATTTTAGTCTTTTTTATTTAAAAAAAAAAGTATTCTATCAGTATCCAGTGCCGTCAAAGTAAGGCAGGAGGAGTAAAGTGATAATAGGTTTACGGAAAACAAAAGAGGACTCCTTGAAATCACAAGAAAAACGCAGTTCTAGGTTTATATTTGATTATCATAAACATTAGGCACAAAAAATACTTTGAAGTTTAATAAACTATCAATATTAAACCACAAAACGCACAAATACACAATTTTTTTAAATCGAATATGAACTTAACATCACCTCTCGAGTTCCCACCAAAAACTAAAGTCCCGTCTGTAGTTTTGTAGCTAAAAATAATAGAAACTATAGAGTAAATGAAACAGTAAATGGTCAAAGATCAAAGAGATTTTTGAAAACATATTTTTATGCACATTATTGTTTTCTGATAACTGTGCGTCAGTAAACAGAAATAATAATGCCTTGTAAATGTATAACGAAATAAAAAAAACTGATTGATATTCTCGTGCAAGTTTAAAATTGAACTAGATGGCAGCACAAACAGCATGTTTTGTTTTATCATGATGCTAAGTAACGAATCAAACCTTGGGAATGCATAGCATAAAATGTTAATTATAGTAAAAATTATAACTTAAAATTATGACATTTTATCTATCCTTTTTTGCTGAAAATAAGGCTACACCTACTAACAGCGCCATCTATTAGATACTTTAACGATGGTTTAGTTTACTTGTTTGAGACTTGAGAACGTTCGTTTTGTTATTATTAAGTGGTGCCCTCTATATCACAATTTACAACAAATGACATCAATGGCATGCGCAGGACGAAGCGGGGAGAGGGGGGCTAAATCATCCATCCCTCGCCATTTTTCGACAAGCTTCTGTCAGTCGCTGTGTTTGTGTATTGTGTTGTGGAAAAATTATCTGTATTGATGAATCTCAATGGGAAATCGTGTTGATTACGACACCAAACGATGGGTCGATTATTGTGTGTGTGGCTCTAATGTATCAGTTGATCAGTGATCATGACCAAGTGATTGATAAAGTGAAGTGTTTTGTGTCGTATGCTGGGCTGTCACAGCAACAGTGAGATCCTTTCTCTGGATAAATCGTCCCCAAGACGACGTCGGATTATATCAAAGGAAGGTGACACACCATGTCGGCGAAAAACGTCCCAGGAGATAAGGTAGGTGTTGTTTGACATGCTTATATTACCCCATAATTCGGGGCGTAGAGGTCATTTTTTGTTTATTTCTCTAACCGCTCCTTTCTCTGTTACAAGCATCATTTGTAGCTACTTCATTGACCAAAATTTACCAAAAATCTTGAAGGCCACTTGATCAACAATTATATATTGCCTCCTATTGCCATTATTTTGGACTTTCATGTCCAATTGTTTATTTTCTGATTCAGTTAACAATTTTGTTTAAAACGTTTACCTCAAGTTTCATGTCCCATCGGCACACAACCTTAGCTCAGGCTGCGTCAATCAACAAATCAACCTGGAGCTGCCCTTAAACTTGACACAGATAATGTACTTATATCAATCTATAATCAACCACTCCTAGGCATAGGCCTCTTCTAGTATACACTAGAAGGGATATCCCTAGGAGATTTCGGATAATCCACCTTGCGGGTCCATTGCGGATTGATGAAGACACATAATCAAGATTTTTTTATTGCCTGAGCTCACCTCACGGGTTTCCTTACGATGTTTCCCTCACCGGTGAGCTAGTGACAATCCATAAGTACAATCCTAATAATAAATAATTATCCTAATAATAATATAGTAATAGTAAAAATCCAGACAAGTAGAAACTCAGTGGTACAGGCCGAGATGGACCTAACTCATCTCTTAACTAATCTACCTATAACCATTTTTTTTTCTTTATATCTTTTTTGGGTCTTCTGTCTTCACTAATCAAGCCAGTCCCATCATACCTTACAACCAATATACAACAACATAAACCACATAAACATATAAGCAACTTACAACATGCATCTTACTTTATAACATATATCTAAATCATCTTATTGTAGGCCAGACATAAACCAGGCTAGGCTACCAAAGGTAACATATCATATTGATAATGAAATTGATATCTAAGTTTTTATTATCTGACCTAAATAAACTACACTGAACACTCATACAAATTATATGACCAAACATAACTGGGGCTATAACTGCATATAACTATTATAGGTTGTTATCATAGGCGGATGCAAGGATAAGTACTTATTATTTATTGTATGTCCACAAGGTAGCACACTGGTACATCATCATTACAAATCAAACTATGATCTAGGACAAAATGTGATTTGATCATCCACCACTCCTTGCCTTTACTCCATCCCTGGAAATATGTATGATATAATTGATACACCTTTCAAGGCTGCTGCACTGGGGTATTAAATCTGCAGACCTATCCATTGCCAATAACAGGAGAGTCACATTTCTCCGCTACCATCTTTCATAATGCTGTTATTGCTGGTATTCACTCTGTATGTGATGGACATTTATTTATTACACATAATCCTGAAAAATGTTCTCCTTTTATTTCTAAATTTATTTAATTTATTTATTACACTTAATATTTCATTTTGGTCTTTGCTGAGTTATGTATAGAAAAAGGTGAGAAAAATTAAAAAGACAACTCACACAACAGAAACTAATTTGATGCTGTGGATGCACTTAAAAGATACCAAGAGAGATTCTAATTATTTTCTACTTGAACTACCAATTTATAACAAGACTTCAAGAAGAATTTCAAGGTTTAATAATAATGAAGGGTCTAGTAAAGAGGTTGGTGATCGAGGATTTCATACAAATCTGACTTCTCTCCTCCAGTCTTAGCTGATCTCATGTCAATGACTGAAATTCTTCCTTGCGCACTTTAGTAGCTTAAATCACAAATGTAAGTCTATTTACATGTAGTATGTAACTATATAAAGATATATTTCTTTATAACGCCATCTATCTCTATTTCATCCACAGACTTCTTACTACACACAGGTTGTCTAGAAGAAATCGCTTTAACCATAAGGCTGCCAGTTGTACTTCTAATTTATTGTATTTCTCTATATGTTTTGTTGTACAATAAACTATATCTATCTATATGGGCGTTTCTCTGTAAACTGGGCAACTCGTCCTAAGAAAGTTGTCTAGACGACTTTTGTGCTTATATATTGACAAATCTTATTAAGGGAATTAATATCTACATGCTTAATAATAAACAACAGAGGAACCAAAAATATTTTCATTAGTTTAGGAAATATTGAGTTTTTTGTAAAAATCGTTACAAGGGACTGTTGCCCATGCCAGGGGACTGTCTATTTAAATGAAAAATACCATTTTAGAAACAAAATTAAGTCTTTTTTTTATTTTTATAAATTTTGAAGTTTAGGAATTATGTAACTGAACTATAATTTAACAAAAAATAATCAGTATTTTTATAATATTCTACTTAAACTTAAATTCTAAGTCAGAAATCTTAATTTAATATCAAATTAAATCACATACATTGAAAGAATGTTCAGGTACTTTGAGTCTTATAGAACCAGTCTCATTACAATAAAGAAAATCCGTTATCACTTAAATAAGGCGCAAATAGTTAAAGAAAAAATAGTATTGAAAGAGTATAGTTAATTTAGAACTTAACGTTTTTCAAAAACGTTTACAGGTGAATCAAATTTGTAGAATACTCGATTCCCTTTTAAAAGTATATTTGGATTAGGAAGTTTCTTTATCACCTGGTCCATTGTAACATCTGCTACATCATCTTGATCGAATCTAAATGTTTGACCTTGATTATCGTAGAGCTTTAGAAATGTGACACGGATTTCGCCATCTTCATCATCGATCTTTTCAATTACACTTACATATCTATATTCTATATTTTTGGAAAGTAATTTGACTAAGATGTAATCACCATTGGTAAATGCTTTTACTGTGGTAGAGCTGGCCAGCTTCGTTCTCAGATTCTGAATCAGTGAACACATTGTCCACAATAAGTTTCGGCTTGTCTTCATAAATTATTTTTCCGATATTAAAGTGTAGGCAACAATCATTATCACAAAAGCAGCTTAAATGTTTCATCACTATCTCAGTGGAACTTGATTTCAAACCTAAAGGATTATAAAATTTTCCAGTGACTTGGTGCACTTTGAGGGTGCCAACAAAAGTTCTCACCTCGGTTGCTTCGCGTTCGATTTTAGCACTCATTTGTTTTATTTCATCCTCTTGGACAATGCTCAGATTAATGGCGGGACATCTCTGTTCAATGGCTTCCACAAACTTCTCTAGATTTTCGATATTGCCTCCAACAGCAACCACGGCATCTGCAGTCCTTTTGCACGTAGCTCCAACGCCGTCCGGTGCGCCTTTGCCATGGCCACTCTCCGTATAGTTCCAGGTAAATTTGTGTACATGTGGAAGCCGTTTTGGCAATTTTTTCGCCATAATGTAAAACATGGTTTTGTTTCTGTATTGGGTGACTGGTCCATCGCTCAAGAAATGCAGGTTTTTGATCTGAGATGGCAAAGCTTTGAAAATTGTTTGCAAATGAGTCCAAATAGCAGCTGGAGAATGAGAAACATTTGTAGAGACTGTGCAATAAGATTTAACTGTATCTTTCAAATATACCACGACTGTGTGTAGACTAATCTGTGTACGCGACCCGCCAAAATGGAAAGCCTGAATTTCTTGCCCGTATTTAGTAGAATAATTTTCAGAGAAGTCCATGTGAATTAGAGTATCTTGTTCCGTTAGCGTTCTTTTCAGTTCCTTTATTGCACTGAACTGGTGTACAATATTTCTCTCGTGACGAAAAAATATCTGTAAATCCTTATGCAGTTTTATAATGAGATCGCGAGGCTTCACATTAAATGACTTCTTAATGTATTTCGTTACGAGACGAGTCTTTTTGGATTTTGGGTCTATGAAATCTTGTTTTTCGATTATCCATTTTTTATAAATTATTTGTCTTCTGTCATCAAATTCTTTGTAAAAAGGAGTCTTACTAACACACTTCTGACATTCTCTAGATAAACTCATTATAGCGGTCACAACACAGTTCCTGAAGCAATTTCTGATGGCTATTATAATTTAAAATCCTTCCATTGTATAAAGCTGATAATTGCAAGTCTATGTTTGCGTGGTTGATGCACAAACAAGTGTTACGTTCATCAATTTTGGGCGCAACAATCCAAAAAGGTCGCAGCCTACAAAAGGTTTGATAACTCAGTTTGAAACTACTATTCTGTTGGAATTTCTTGTATAAGCCGAGTAACGAATCAAGCATGTATCGTTTTTGTTTCCGTACTTGTTTTCTAGTAATAAATTCTTTCTTTCCCGCGCCCAGTCTACTGTTAGAATCATCCTCGTAGAAATTCACAACAGCTCTAATACATTCATCAGTAACTTTGTTTTTTCTCACCAGCTCACGAGATATTTTTGCCTTTTTTACTCTTTTACAGGTTATCACCCCTGCGTCTTCCATTCGCCATAACTTATATTTATCAACGAGCTTTCCTGATATTATTTTGATTAAAAGTCTTTTTTCTTTTATCGTTTTCACCTCCGAAAAATTCTCTTGTAATTGCCCTTTTAATACCTCACCAAATAGTGCCTTTTTGACTAGATCTTTCCTAGATTCTGGAGTATCTGCCATTTTCTGTAACTTTGTATTTGGTGTATCTTTAGGCTTTGTATTTTCATTATTCTTTAATCTCGATAGGCGTTTCTTGTACTTCAATAGTTTCTTTTTCAGGTCTTTAATTTCTTCATCTTTTTTCTTCTTTATTTTATATAGCAGCATCTTCTCTCTATTTTTATTTTTTCGAAAAATTTCAGGAACTTCAGGTGTTGGTAGTTCAGATGCATTAGATACTTCCGAATCTGGCGTATTTTCTTTAATGTACAAGTTTGTTATATTTTTTAATGCCTTTTTCTTATCGCGATATTTGTTGCAATGCTCTCTCCACTTCCTCTTTGCTTCTCGGTGTTCTCGTGGAGTCATATCCTTAACAAGCTTCCTAGCCCCAATTTCTTTTTTCTTTAGGTATTTAAGGCGTTCTTTCTCTCTAAGTTCTTCCCTTTTGTGCGGGTCATTTTTATTACGCTCATATCTCTTTCGCTCGTTTTCTCTTTTTCTTTGTAAAATCTCTTCCTTAGAAAGTTTTTTATTTCTTGGCGCCATGCTTGAAGGATATGTGTAGGTATCTAAAACAATGACAAACATATATAAAAACAGTCCTGTGGAGGCGGAAACAGTCCCCTGCCCTGTTATGGTGCAGGGGACTGTTTCCAGGGGACTGTTTAATTTGATTTCATTGGAACGTAGCACAAAAAATGATTAAGTTATCTTATTTTGTTGTTGACAAAGAATATTTATCTATTATAACAAAACAAATTTCCTAAGATGTAAATAAAATACACACAAAGAAATAAAAATAGTACTTACCAAAGGACTGTCCGCTGTCAGGTTGCGAGGCAAGTTTCACGGAGCGACGCTCGTGCAGCACTAAACAAAATGTCATCCGAGCACTTTTGGTGGCGACCGTGCAAACTTCAGGTCGTTTGCGTTTCATAACAGGCATTGACTCAATAGTTTAAGCTGTAGACTACGTGGCGCGTAATTTAAAATATAGACAGGAGGACTGTGCACAAAATGCTGAGACAAAGTTTAATTTACTTTTTTAATATTACAAACATATATTATGAAAAAATAAGCAGGTACTAATTAACAATCATCTTATATTGTTCAAATAATTCAATAATTTCATTGATTCCTAAAGTTATTGTTTTAATTAATTTAATTTAAAGCAACTATATTGTATGGGTGACACGCCAGAGGACTGTTTTTTGAGCATTATAAAAACGTTTTTGATATAATAAAGTTATTTTAAACGGATACTTTATGCTGAGCACAGATATATTAGGTAATTATCTATTAAAGTTAACTACGAAATATATAATAATCTATACTTTTTTATATAATCTCAGCCCGAGACAACGAGTTGCCCAGTTTACAGAGAAACACCCATATATAAGCGGATAAGCAATCCTTATCATTTATCTACTACTAATTTACTAAAATAAACGATTCCATACTATAACAAAAAAAATCATTTTTTGAATGTCTAAATTCTTGTGGCCTTAATGGCCTTTCAAGAGTCACTGGACAATATAAGAATTAATGTATTAAGTTTAATATGAGTGTGAGTTTGCACTTGATCTTTTTCATTAAATGTAAAGAGCAATGAATGATTCTGTAATGTAAGGAATAACTCATATGAGTAAAAAATCAATATAAACAATAAATTATCATCATGTAATTAAAACAACAGCCTATGATTCATACATATCTCCTTATCATCGGATATTATGGAAAATATTTTGTACAATATTTTATTATTTGAGACATTGTCTGAGATAAGCGACCTTCAGTGTAGACTTGTTGACTTTGATTAAGATTTAATTCATTATTTTAACTGTTTCAATAGAAACTTGCCCTAACATCAAATTTTTAAAATAAATAACGAAAAATAGTATGTCACTTTTTTTAAAGATTTCACTAGTCTCAATATCTGAGAAATTAAAAACCGACAATTTGGCCCCTTTTGCCAGATATTAGAGATGAGTGAATTAAATCATGATAAAAATTAGAGATTGACCGAAATTCGTTTCACATTCGGTAATGTCGATTCATGGTACAAGATTATGCGGCGTTTAGGTTGTTTTTACTGAGTTCGTTAATAACTTCCGGCAAGCAAATGGTCGGGTACCAATCAGCATTCATGGTACGATGATTCTCCAAAGCAACAGTAGCCACGTGTCCAGTTTTTCTAAAAAAGAAGCGATAATCTGCTTTGCGGCACTTTACACACGCGCCACTTTGGTGGGGCTCGGCTCATCTTGAAAGACCGAAATGGTCGATTGCTGCTTTTTGTTTCGGCGTCGTAGCTGTAAATCCATGTTACGTCATCTGATACTATGTTCCACACCAAATATGACGCCCCTTCGTTGAATCTGGTAAACATGGCATTACACCTTGGTGTTCCATTCCGTTCCGTTCTTTTTAACCTCAGTCAAATATTATATGTGGGATCCACTGCGAGCACAGCTTTCGCAAGCACAGCTTTCGTACAGCCAAATGTTTCTGTAAGATTGATTGTATCTGACTCACGCCTATGCTTAAGGATGCCCAAATCTCATGATAGCTCACATGCCTGTCTGTTTCGATGTAATGGCGGACAGTATCGATGTTTTTGTTATTGACAGCGGTGGACCTTCACGAAATTCATCACTGAGATTGACACCACCGCGCTTGAATTCTGCAAACCAGCTATAAATTGTCATCTTGCTTCGTGCTTCATCGCCAAAAGCAGTTTGAATCCGAGCGAGCCTCTTTTGAGCTGTCAAATTACACTTAAAATCGTAGAAAATCATACAGTGAAAATTTTCACTAGTTAAATCCATCGTAATGCAGACACGCAATTTTTAAAATGACGCCTCAATCAAATACCAATTGACTGTTAGATGAGACAAACATTATTCTACAGCCAAAGAGTTCCATTTTCAAATATTGTTATTACTTTTTAAATATTGTGTATATGAAAGTGGCCAGTTTCAGAAATTTTCAGTCTGACCCATGTATATCTGAAATGAAAGCTTTTATGCAGTTTAGACATTTTCTGCAGTTAATGTCAAAACCGTGGGCGAACCATGGTATAAAGCCTCTTTTCTATCATCTTTTATATTTTGTTAAAATATTTATCCCATCATTCCATTATTTACTTTAAATCCTTCATTATCGGTTTTTTGTTTAACCTCTTTATTTATTTAAATAGGTCACCAAGGAAGGTAAAGAATGTTTATAAAATAATACAAGTTACAATTCTAGAGATGTACAACTAAGTATCACCTCAATTATAGGCAAGGCAACATACAAAACATTAAGATCTAAAAGCTAAATAAATAGTTATTTTTCCCATTTTTATAATTAATTAAAAACTGTTTGATCTAAAGTATTTTCTTAGTATGTTAATCAAACACCTGCTTATATTTTTATATCAAAGCTATGTTTATTGTTTGGTTAATTGAATGACCTTTGTTTTTATATCGTTTAATAATACTTGTCATATTTTTTTTTCTTTTATTCTATTTTTGTGTCTTTGTTTCCTTAAAACAACAACAGAAGAAAACAGTTCGACTTCACAATTTTTTACTATTGTTACAAGGTACAAAGAATTTCTACAAAGGTATTACTATAATAAGACCGCTTCCTCGTTAATATCAGCAAAATTAATAAAAAAAACATAGCCATCATATTTTTTCTTATATTTATAACTAATGTAAACAACGTAGACAGTCTTAACATATACACATTAATAATATATGTCGTAACCATTTGCTTATAATTTAGCATCAGTCATTTTTTTATAGAAATAACGAATTATAGAGTCTTCTGTGACATACGAGCACATTTCGCCTGGTGACAAGTGGATACTGCCGTCAAAGGGCTTCCGCGATACAAACCGACATCAGTCTAGAATGACAAACGTTGGCACGTCACCGGATGGGCTGCCTAACTTCGGAAATTTAGCAATGCTTTACAAGGATGGTTAGAAATATACCGAGGGATATGATGGGATGGGCTCTGGCATATCTCATTCACTACTGAAGTCCGTTTTAAGTTTTCTGTGAGAGAGGGATATCTTGGTAAGGGAGTGCGCCCCGCTACTGTGGGATTGCAGCCCCCTACTCTCCAAGTGAAATCTTACTCCCGAGTCTAGTTAGCAAGGCTTCATGAAATACCGCCAACGTAATAGAGGGGGAGAGTGCACGCTGCGATCCAACAGCTGCTGGACGCGCTCGACTGGCCACGTTAGCCCTCTCTCACAGAAGACTACCATGAAATGTACTGCATTTCCCACTTTATCTTATTTCCCTAATGTACGTACGTGTTTCGGTAGTGAGTGAGATGTGCCAGAGCCCATTCCCATCCTATCCCTCCCCATTTTCCCAACCCTTTCTCCAAATCCATTCCTATATCTCCAAAGGTAGGCAGCGCATCCGGGAGCGTGCCAACGTTTGTCATTTTGGACTAATGTTGGCATGTATCCCGGATGTCTATAAGCTACAGTATCCACTTACTATCAGGTGGACTGTATGCTCGTCTGCCGCCTTCGTCCAAAAAAATAAATAAATAGCTGTCTAAGAATAAATTCTACTCAGTTTGCACCATTTTATATATAAAAGAGATGCCACACGAGCGGATAGGCCACATGATGGTAAGTGGTCATCGCTGTCCATGGACACCCGGAAAATCAAGAGGCATGCAGGTTCGCTGCCGACCGCGCTGTTCCTGTTCACGGCTCTCTTAGAGCCCCATGTCGTAGCATAGCAGAAAATCTTCAGCTGGCAGTTCATTCCACAACTAAAATGTCACTAAACGGCACTTCATAAGATATCTAGAGCGTAAACTTCACGGAGTGCTAAATTTCAGGTAATGGCTGCAATACTTCACGAAAATCTCATAAGTATCTCTTATTCTCCTTCTCTTCTTCAATAATGTTTTTTACTTGCCGTTGACAATAGCCAGATTTGCCAGTTGTGTCTAACGTCAAATAGTGTAGGTACATATTAAGCTACACAGACAGACCTGACTGAATGCATCAGTGAACATTCTTTACGCCCACACCACGTAACTACCTTCATAAATTATGAACCTCTGTTTACAAATATTTGAAAACTCATTCTTATTCCGTATACAGTAAAGTTCTGAGTACCCTCATAGCAATCATTTATGCTTGTACAGAATAACTGTAAAGGTAATCTATCTGTAACACTGCTTTTTCTCTAGGAGATAGACTAACATATGTCGCCAACATTGCCTGGCAGGGCTTATAAACCGTTTTTTTTTTACAGAGCAGAATTCAAATAACAGGTTATGTTCACTTAAAAAGTTCACGATATCGGTAAATAAATGTAATTAATTAGTACAAATGTAATATTTTTATTTTATTTTATTTAATGAAGAAATGAAATTCGAATACCGTGTACAAAGTTGTTTTCTTGCTACAAGTGTCGCTACAAGCGATATTATTTCATTTGTTACAACTGTCTTTTTTATTTTAGTGTGCAAGAAAGCGTTTTATCAATCTATCATGGGGGGGTTTTGAACTCGATTTAAGCAAATGCCTCCTCTGCCCAGATGTCTTCTTCTTTTCATATATGGCAATGGTGCAATTAGCACATTCTGCCAGTGTCAAGTTTTCTTCGTAATAAACAATTTCAAAGTCTAAAATGTATCTTGTCAATATCCAGTACCGTCGAAGTAAGTTAGGAGTCACCAAGTAAAGCGATAGTAAGTTTACAGGACGCAGGAGGACTCCTTGGAAACATACGAAAAACGCGTTACCACGCTTTTATTTGATTATTAGCTTCGTTCGCGTGGACTTTAATGTGTGATTAGGATTACTGATTAGTTAATTATTATTAGATCAGTACCTACATCTGATAGATGGATGTCCGCAGTCCTTGGACTCTTAAGCAATCACATGACATGCCAATTTTCTAAAACACGGTAACGTAAAGTACGGTTATTGGCCGGTAGTCCAAGTTTGGATGTAATAACACTAATAATAATTCATGCCAGACTGACGGGACACTGACATTGATTACACACACGTACAGCAGAGTATTCATATTGTTATGGTAGAAATTGTAGTAAGGATGATGGAACTACCCTCATAGTTGTATTTTTTTGTTGTTGCTACATATGTATTATTATTATTTTTATATTCTGCTGTCTATAAAGCCGGTGCAGTATTTTAATGTGCAGTACTTTCAGAGGAGTTGCTGGATAAAATATGGGATGTCGATTAAATTCAACCAAATAAAAATCAAATTATAGATTTTGTCCATTAATAAATCAGAAGACATCGTGAAACTTAATATGGACCCACCATTGGTGAAAATAATTTTGTATCTTTATCGCTGTTTATATTTCTACTGAAGTAGGTCAGCGTAACAAAGGTCATACAATCCGACTAAATCACAGCATAAAAGAGCCAAAACGCGGCACTTGTAACAATAAGCCACGCGGTAAGGCCGCTCACTAGAACCGTACAGATTATACCCACATAAATTTTCAAATCCAGTCCATTTAGGGGAGGTTTTTTCTTACAATGGAGGTCAGCCCAGCGTTGTCTTCGCTTGGCTTACTGAAAACCGCAGTACGTAATTTTGGGACCGAATATCCGGCTGTGAATTTGGATAGCGTCTCACGCCGCAAATTTATGTTTATTTCTTTACGAGGTCGTGCGGTGAATATTTTAAATCGGTGCCGCCGTGATTGTTATAAAGAATTGTTGTAGAACAAAGGAATTTCTAAATTACAGGTGTCTTTTAACTGTTCTTTATTTTTTAAAGGTGCCAAAAGTCCGTTCAATTGTACAATATTCTTTACGTGAATATTGTTAATAAAATAGTCATAATAAGATTTTGTTCCGAGCAAAATGAAACTACAATTCACCTACTGTACAGAAGATCTAATACATGGGCGCTCATCTACTAAAAGAAGAGGTCCTCGCTGTTAAAACTGTCCTGTGATACCCGCAAACCATTGGCCAATGCTTATGGCCGCTACGAAATGCGAATACGGCAATGTCAATACAGCTATAAGGCCGAGGCCGCACTGGTAAGGCGACGATAGTACGATGGCCAATTTATTAAAATTAACTTTTAATATATGATGTTGACCGCATTGCTCAAGCGGCGTGCGAAATTTTTTCGTCGTTGTTGCTCGTAGTATTCAAATGTTCTGTTGCAAAGTAACGTGTCCGCATTGAATATATTATGGACAGCAACAAGCGACGACATTAGATTTTAGTAAAACGTTGGCGCATCAACGCGAACTGTGAACAAATATAATAACAAAGTGTAATACCGGCTGCACTGATGCGTGATTCGCACGAAAGGTTGAGATGTACTTCGTGCGACGAGAGGCGCGAGAGGTTACGTGTGAAACTGCTTACCTAGCTGCGACCAGCCATTACGCGATGCAGTGGTGATTCCTGGCTTATCGCTAATGCAGTGCGGACACCGTAGACAGAGTAACATATAGGACATAGTCATATCTTCCTTCACTGCCTAACAGATAACAGAAGCACTTATGTATCAATGAGGAAAAAGAAAGGGACATTATTGCTATCGTGCGTCCCACTCTGCGTGCCGATTTCTTCTAGGCCGACACATCATTGTGACTAAACTTTAAAGGCTATGTAAAAGTGCATACCTCATTTTCTATTACATGTGCCCACGCGTTGTCTGGATCTATAGTATTATCGCCTTATCAGTGCGGCCTCGGCCTAAGAAAGGAAGCGATCACAGTAGATTAGCAATGCTCGCAGTAATACGAAGTTTTATAAACTCGTAAAGCTCCTAATCCTCAATAATAAAAATACTTGAATAATTCTTGCGTCTTAAAAACTAGAATAATAAAATCATTACAAGGAACAAGCTCGCGCTTATCAAGTTATTAACGAAGGGAAGATTGTTGTCAGATGAGTTTTTGATCTATTTTTCCAAAACTAATAGTCTATATTGCTATATTTGCAGATTATAGCGATATCTCTTCGAACAAAGTCCTGTATTAAAGTGATAAAATAAGAAACCATTGATTTTCTTTGCCGTAACAAGTTTCTCAAGCATAAAATATTATTATTGTTTTTCGCCATAAATTCCGCTTCAGGAGGTCTTTAAGTTATGGTATGTATTATTAGTTCCACTTTACACTGATTGCATTTATAGTTGGAAGTAACGTTGTTGCAGAACTTTAAACTTTTTATGTAACCAATGTGTTAATAGTTTTATATATACTTAATATATATTATACTTAAAATTATTACGGTTGTATTTACTTATTTTTTTTTAAATTTCTGGTATTAATATTTGACATTTTATATTTGCATATAAAAATATCGCAAAACCGCTTGTCGATTTGTCTGCAATATGCTTGGAATTATTTTAGTCTCCGTTATTTTTGTGTATACAATTTATAATAGTTAAGGTAACATTGCTTACGATTCACTACATTATATCGTTTATATTAGGGCTTTACCTATGACATTGTCGTTTGTTCATGGTGGCCACTTTGAACTTAGTTATCTTGGCTTGGATATATAGTTAACTCACGTTTGGCTTGGAATTCCAAATTCAAATTAATTTCAATTTAAAGCTATGACATTCTTTTTCAAAATTAGTTATTTGTTAGTTTTTCCATCAAACGACTTCTTGCTTAGATATCGTTGTTTGCGGCAATGGAAAAGTTACAAATTCGCGTTATTTTCAAATATGAGTTCCGTCGTGGCAGCAAAGCAGCACAGACGACACACAATATCAACAACGTCTACGGACGAAACACCGCAAACGATCGCACGGTGCATTTTTGGTTTGATCGTTTCCGTTCTGGAAATTTCGACCTCGAGAACAAGTGGATTCATCTCAAACCACGTCTGAGTTAGCAGCAGCCTTCGGCGTAAGTGACAAAACGATTTTGATTCATTTGTGTCAAATCGGGAAAGTGAAGAAGCTCCAAAAGTGGGCACCGTATGAGCTTAATGTATGTCAGTTGCAAACACGCGTCAACGCTTGCCTTACTTTTCTGAATCGAAACAAAAATGAAGGGATTCTAAATCGTATTGTCACTTGTGATGCGAAGTGGATCCTGTATGATAATCGTAAACGTTCGTTGAACTATGGTTGAACTCGGTAGACACAGCCACACAATGTCCCAAACATCTCCACGATAACGCTCGCCAACACACTGTACGACAGACAATCCGAGGTGGGGATGATATTGAACAATTCCCCATTGTACAGGCGGTAGAACACACAGAGAGACGTAACGTCTCTCTGTGCTGAGGGGTTCTAAACCGCCCGTGAGAGCGATCGTCGACAATACGAACAGCACGTCGTTGTATGGAGTCAAATGGGTACATTTGATATTTCGATGCACCAGCCCAGAGATGTGAGCAGTGCTCCATATATGGCCTAACCTGAGCTTTGTAAAGCGTTGGGAGTTGTCCAGGGGAGGGGTAAAGTACCGGTTCGCTCTGTTCAGCACACCGAGCTTTTTGGAGGCCATTTTGACTTTATTTTCCTGTTGACCCCTAAATTCCCCTAATTGCTGGAAATATCGACACCAAGGATCCCGATACTCTCCGAGATCTTAAGAGGTATGCTCCTAAAGCGAGGTACTACGATGACAAAAGGGCTGACGTGACTCTAAACAGGCAATAATGTATTGTAATAATCGAAATTATGTGTTACGATTTTTATATGGCTACATATACTTAATTGAACTTCCTTTCCTGCTTTGTAATTCATACTTATCGCTTTTGTATACAGACACTTATTATTTTATTTATTAATAACATATTATTTACTCTGAACAAAACTATAATTTAAGGAAACATTTAAAACAGAAGCATACTTAATAGACTCAAAATGTCTTGACTAAATAATCTACGCTAAATGTACAACAAAAGTATCAGATTATTTCCGAGAAGCAGCATCAAAAGAGTTCGCCAAATTGCCAAATTCAGTTTGGAGACTGCACACTAAGAGAAAAAAGAATAAAATGAACAATTGCGGCCTTAATTGCTTAAGACATTCTATGCCAGCAAACCTTGGGACTATGAACAAGGGGTGCGTCAGGTATATTTTGAACGAAATGAAACGTAAAAAATGTAATAATTACCACATTAACAGTGGCAATGTTAGCTCATTACGTAGGGGCTCGTAATAAGGGATATTAGTTTAACTTCCTTCACTCCAGACTACTGATGGGTAATTTTCGAGAATTTAAACTGAAAATTTAAATAAAATATTGTCACATGCTTGGAATTTCACAAAATTTACTGAATATTTTTCTTAATATTTTCAACGATTTGAAAAATACCTGATAATTACCCGGTGACCCCACCCATCCGGACTTATTAGTAAAGTTAAAAAAAGTTAATTATTGATAGTTATTTTATTTAATACGTGTAATGTACTTAATACAGCGTACTATGCGTTTCAAACTTACCGACACACTTTTTGTACGAGATACCAATGAAGATTTAAATACATAGTTAGATCCTGTAAGAATACCGAAGGCTTTTTCGGAGTGCTGTAAGCACGTCCTCACGAATCAAACGATAGCTATAACATAATTAATTGGAGGATTGCTGATCAGACTTCCGATATTTGGAGGTAATCTGAAATTTAAAAAGCCGAATAAACTTGGAATTGCTGAATCATTATTCGACGGTTGCAATGACTTGAGGTATATAGAAGCAAAGATGATATAAATAAAAATTAAATGCTCCTCGTTGGTAAGCGCATCACTTGAGAACGGCTGGACCGATTTGGCTATTTTTTTTAAATGTTCGTAATAGTCCGAATAAGGTTTTTAGGAGAAGAAAATTGGAAAAGTTGCCCGGAAAATTCGGGAAAAACTGAAACTGCTTTTTTCTATGGGATTTTCGTATGAACTTATTGAAATTTGGCCAGGACAACGTCTGTCGTTTCAGCTAGTAGTCCAATGAATATTTTTTTAATTGATTTATTTATGGAGAACTTACAAAGAAAAACATATAGTAAATCTAATTAAATAAACAAGTAACTAGTCTTAGTCTATCTTCTTATACATTTCCCTCTATGAACATAACATATAATTTCCTTTTAGGCGTTAAATAATAGTGAATAGTTTCAACAGAATATATAAAAAATTATATTTGCTTATAAGCAAAAAAGTAGAATAATAAAGAATGCAGCATATTTTTCAATTTAATTCTTATGAGATTTAAAGTAGATAAGCTTAGTAGACGCCGGACTTTGTTTTTGAATTTTAGGTATGAGTTATTAAATAAATCTAATGACTGTAATTTGTTATTATATGTGCAGAATAGTCTGCGTATTGGTGCGCGCAAATCAGCGTTAGGCAAAGAGCAAATTATGTGTGCGAGGGCGACCGTCAGGTACCTGGAAAGTTCAGAGCTATTAAAACTACCGTTACAGATCTTATATATAAATTAGTTGCGTCAAGCAGAGTGCGCCTATCTTTTAGACTGCAAATTATAGAGTTGAAGCAGTTTACTATAGGAAGCGCTGCAGCCAGAAAAACGATAGTGAAGAGCGCGCCTTTTTCTGCACTCTTACAATTCTAACTGAGTACACCTCGGCATATGGCAAAGGCATATTCAATATGACATGTAGAATACTAAGATACGGTGTTGTTAGTGTTGACGTCATTTTTAATGGTTTCACTTTTGTGAATAGAAGAATGAAACAAAGCAATTGGTAGGTAGGCTTTGGCATAGATAAGATCAACGTGAGGGTCAAATGTGGTCAAATATTGTCACAACAAGCATACAAAGCACTTTTTCATATTTTAAAACAGTTAAATTTTTTTTTTAGAAAGAAATATGTAACTTGTTTTGATGTACGATATCGACAGGTCTTTGAAACAAAATCAGGTTTAGAAAGCGAGTTTAGTGCTCCAACGCACAGAATGCTTTCTCCACTAAATTGGGCAAGTCGTTACGTAAGTTTGCGAAATCGTATTGTTCGTGAACATTTGCCTGTGTCGTAGGTATTTTGGACATTTTAGTGTTTTTTTGTTTTTATGGATGAAGGCGGCAGACGAGCATACAGTCCACCTGATGGTAAGTGGATACTGTCGCCCATAGAAATCCGCGATACATGCCAACATCAGTCCAAAATGACAAACGTTGGCACACCCGCGTATGCTCTGCCTACTTTTGGATATAGGAATGGATTCGGAGAAAGGGTTGGGAAAATGGGGAGGGATAGAATAGAATAGGATGGGATGGAAATGGGCTCTGGCAAATCTCACTCACTACCGAAACACATACATACATTAGGGAAATACAGTACATTGCAAGGAAGTCTTCTGTGAAAGAGGGGTAACATGGCCAGTCAAGCGCGCCCAGTGGCTGTTGGATTGCAGCGTGCACTCTCCTCAATACTTCAGATTACTTAATTTTAACATCAAATGATCAAATTTTATATGGGTCTCTTCATACACATTGTTCAGTACATTTGGCGAGTCCACTGTTTTAGAGGTAGTGTATAGTTCCTCAGCGATTGTGATAGCGGCTTTGTTATCCCTTACGCGCCTTTTACGATACCCACAGGAAGAGTGAATATAATGAAAAAAGTGTAGTAGGTACGTTGAAATTTTTTCAATAAACCCACAGTTTTATCACTGACTGGAGCTGCAATTCGTGCTGAACAATAGCCTTTGTGTAAACTTTCGGCGTAACGGTGATGGATCGCTGCAATACCATTTCTTTAAATGAGAGGAAACTCTTGCGTTATTTACAGGAAACCGTCTATTAAAACGAAACTGCGAATAAAGAATAAATGAGAAGAAATGACGACAGTTTCGTCGATTTTCTGTTAGACAAATATGTTTAAACACATTTGTACTGTATCTGAGTGGCTTGTAACCAACTTTGCGTCCATGTCTGGGCCAATGCAATCCTAATAGATTATTGTTATTTGTATTGTATTAATTCAACTTTTGTACCATCATTTCCAACGAATTGTAATAAGTTCTCGACCAATCAAATTCGCTAGACGCCTTCTTAAAATATGTTTTGAAGCATTATCTTTTGTGTTAGTGAGTGGGGTTTGTTTTTAATTTATTACATTATATCTACTACTTGTACTTAATCTAATCTACTTGTACTGACATATTATGTTATATATATGTTATATAGTTATATTAAGGTACTTTGTTAAATTATCTTTGTTTTTGTACTAATTTCGATTAGTATGTTATTACATTAAAAGTGCCATTAATTAATCTGGAGAGAGAGAGAGAGAGCATACTAAGTTTATGTATCGAAACATTTACGTGCTAATCGATTCCAATCAATATCAGCCTACATAGTCCCACTTCAGGCCAAAGGCCTGTAGTTACTAAAGAGTTTAAAGGCCTTAAAACGCCACGCTCAGCAATTGCATGTCGGCGAGTTCTCTCGTTTTGGAGTTATTTAAGCTTCACGGCATCTAGTAGCCGTTTTAAGGTGAGATTTCGAGGCATCCTGGCGACGGCACCGGCTGACGGCGGTTATAGATTCGGAAACCGGCAGCTGTTGTTGCAGGACAGCACACCTAATCAGTAGTATTTCCTATTTGCCCATTTCTACATAAAAATCAGAAAACCAATACTTCTATGTACATGAACATAACCTAGAAGGCTAATCATAATGTGTTTAGACACTAAATTAAATGAATTTTCGCTTTCTTCGTTTACAACCAGAGGGGTAGTGTTATCGCCGCGCAATATTCAAGGTTGTGTTGTTGGTCATTGAGCCCCACCCGATTCCTCATTTACGACATGCCCTATCACCGGGTACTGTAATTTTAATGCGATTTTTGTATCTGTATTAAATTTTATAACACGAGCATTTCACGTAAAAGTTGTTACGGTGTTATCGTTTAAGACTGCAAAGGAGTTAACTTAATCTTGAGCAGCCACTATCACATAAAGTTTTTTTATTTGCAAACTTCTTAGGTGTACAGTTTATCGCTATAATTCCGTCTGCATTTGTACTACAAAATTTTGCCTTCTCGTATTCAGTGAATTTTAATTAACACTATATATGAATTAGTGACTATACTGTTAGTTCAAAATTACAATTTGTCGTACACATGAATAAACCACAACACAAATATAGGAAAACTAAGTGAAGATAACTTTGATGTAGTAACCTCATGAGTTTTTAAAAAGGCAGACTTCAGATGTATTTGGCTCGTGGCAGCAGGAGGCGGCAGACGCAGTGTGTATTTGCCCACTCACTCACTCACTTGACTTCTACCTTTAGAGTCATATTTATAGTGGTAAGTGGATTTCAAAGAAAGCCGCTTATAAATGTCGATGCATATCAATCGCTCTGCAGTGGGTCCCCATGGTGGATTGTGGTCTAAAACCGCCCCTAGATGACTAGTGGAGGTCTGTTCCCTGCAGTAGATCAGTATATATTTCTGATATCAATCAATATATATCAGCCTTTGGTTTATATATCTTCGTGCAAGACTAATCTCATTAATACCACGATTCAAACTAGAAAAATAAATCATAAAAATAAAACCCGAAACCATCAACTTCTATATTTTCTTCTGTTCTATAATCTTAAACATGTTTTATTGTAATAAATTAAATAACTAAAAGTACTTCCCCCGCTTGTGCGTGCGCCATTCATTCAATTTTATATTAAAATTAAATTAAACCACCATTTGTACTACGAAGCACAGTAAGCAACAATTGCAACTGTTTAAGCTGATTTGAATAATTCTCATGAATCAGACAGTTTAGCGAGTCTCGCTGATGACCTCCAAAGAAGGGGTTAACCATCACAATTACCACGACCAGATGAGTCGCGATCGTCGGATTCGAACAATGGTCGGTAACGAAAGAGTAACAAAATGACAGTAGGTTATCTTCTTTTTAACGCAGGAATCGCCTTTATTCCATTCCCAATTTCATCCCAAAAAGAAGGAATGGTTAGTGTAATGGGATGAAAAAATGTCATCGTCCTGTTATACTTATAATTACCCATTCTTTCAAACTCTTTTTCCAAAACAATTTTTATTCTAAACGTAGACGGTGCATCCTTGGATATTACAACAGTAATACATGGAAAATAGGATCCACTTACGACCAAGTGAACTGTTTGCTCGTCTGCCACCTTCTTTACTGTACTTGTATGTACCCCATATTTTTACGCACAATTACATACGCAGAATCTCACGTTTTAACGACATCGTACCATACACCGCAGTCAATGTCGTATCGCGCTTCCCTGTGAATTGAGGATGAGGTCGTCGGAGTCGTAGTTAAACTACTGTCATATTTTTACTATTTTAACGGTAGCTACGTCGTCTTCTACGGTTTCGCCACAAACGGAACCGTTGCTAAACACCCCTGCTCTACATAAGGAAATAATTATCTTATCGTCAATTTTTCGCAACTCTAATGATGTTTGCAAGGACAACAACACACGCCAACAATTGCATTAAATGATTTATTTCTTATTTGCCTACATAATTTTCTTGCGATTACAATAATTATAAAGTGCCGACATTGTCTAGGCTCTTATAAACACAAATGTTACACTTCAAAACACAGTTTTATGAAGCGTCTGTTGGACACTGTTTTAAAGATATGTCCTTTTTCCTGATAAATACGTTTTAAAATGACCTATTTTTGAATAACTATTATAACTTTAACGTTTCTTTAAAATTAGTAGTTTATTATTTAGAAAAATAAAATATTAATAAAGTTTATTTTTGAAAGTATCATAAACAAATTTAAAATTGGGCAAAAAACTCTATATTAAGTGCACAATAAGACTACAATCAAAGAGAAATCCCCATTTGGTGCCAAACCATTGTATTTGGTGCAAAACCATGTTTTGTTAAAGGATTGTTTTAACCTGGCTATTGTTTGAGATTACGGCATCTACCAAGGTAGATTACAGTCTGGTTAGATTAACTATCTAATGTGTAACTAATGGTCCACACTATCGGTCAATGAAACACGCCTTGATATCAACACCGTCGTAAGCTAACAGTGTCCAATAAAAAAACTAACACGAGATTCCTTTCATATTTATTTTCGCGCTTCCCTGACGCAAAATCATTTCGCACCTAGATTGTTGTGGTTGCACAATATGGTAATGATTCGGTCTCGGGTGTTGATGCCACAGTAAACATACACCGTGCTCAGAATACCGTACGTACACATCTACTCGGGTTACGTGTGTACGGGCGCGCGCGAATGTTCTTAATCTACGGCACACCGTAATTAGGGTTGCTACGTTTTATGGGAAAATTTTATCTGTTCTATTGAAACCTGCTAAAATATTTATAGGACAATTCTGAAAAATAACTAAAAACTATAGGTTTGTTTTTTGTAGTTGGTTAATTTAGGTTAACATTTAACGTAAGAAAACATTTAGTTACCTTGACAAAATTATTATGAATGGGCGATATAGTATTATAATAGTTATAGTATAAACACGTATAATGTTATGGGAACCCATAACATTATAAGCCAGGGAAGCCTACTGTAATTGGGCGGTGTGCGATGGTCACTAATTTCAAAAACGTTTATTTTATGCTGATGAGTGGTAACTGCAGCGGCAATATACGGTTTTGCTTTTGACACGATTTGAATTGTGTCAAATTATAGTCCAAAATTAAACTGTTTACTTTGATTGCGACGCAGGTACTTAGCAAGGGCAAAAGCGTTCACTTTTTGACCCGCTTTGTTATACTTCTTTGTATGTATTGTCACCTGTTTTTATTAAGTACGTCATTAGTCCGTTGTCATCGTATTTTTTACATTTTTTGCGTGCATTTGTGGTGTAGTTTTTTTCGGTGGCCATGCGTGACCAGAGATAACGGTACTAGAGTAGCGCTCCGATGTCCGTACGATAATGCGATACGACTGCATGATTATTTTTGTTCTTTATTTTAACATAAAAGTTCATTCACCTGCAGTAGGCGTTGTTATAACAGTATTAAACATGCGTGTAACAATAGACTACAGTGTAATGAGATCTCTTACCGTATTTTCTAACCCAGCTTAGTGACAAGCTGACAATTCGTAGGCGGGGACAATGTGCTTGTTTATCACTATTGGACTTTAATGCTTTCGGATAAGAGTCAAGTACTCAAACTTGTCACTGATACAAGCTGAGTCATATCGTCTCATCATCGATAGGGAGTTCACTTTGCTTCACAATGGGCCTAAATGACTCCAGCATTCCTTTTGTTGTTCCAGTGGTCTCTTGAACACAAACATTTCGATACTGTTTTAAATATTCCGTAATAATAACAATACAGTAGCTATGCTATGTTTTCTGTTCCTTGTCACGTTCATGATTTGATGACTAACCGCAAGAAGCAGTGTTCTTTGGATGTTCAATTAAGATTCAGTAAACATTTGTCCTGCACACCATAAACTATACAGCTTTTGTAATGAAACCCAACAGAATCCCTGTAACAGAAATTCCCCTGTACCGGTTCTAATTTTCTGCAGTGGTGTCTACCCCCCCTTCTGCGGGATGTACGCCTCCCATACCTCCCTTCGTAAGGGGGTTTGATTCCTTACGCGCCACTTTTTCACTATTCCTGAGTGGCACAATAAATAAATTGACCGTTGCCTTACTCTGTCTAGAAATATCCGAGAATTCGTTTTGTTTTCTCCATTCCATTTGGATGCAATAGATAGAGAACTTTTCAATTTCGTTTGTTTATATTGAGCATGTATCATGTTATAGACATTCCTATGTAAATCAAGAATTTTGAAAACATCTTACTATATAAAAAAACATATAATTAGTTCGGGAGTTCGAACCCTGACCTGTATCACTGAATTTCTACTTGACTTTTGATCTTCTTAACTTTGGCTCATCTGCGAACAAACTATCTGTAAACAATTTTTTCTGAAAATCAAAAGTCGCTATCTCTATAATAAGTAGATTTTTTATAATCTCCCCAATTAAAAGCGAACTAAAAAACCTTTACAAAAATAAAAAAACAAGACAGTAATTACACGTTCTTACTTTTATTAGTCGTTGCGTGTGTCGCGTAACTAAACTTTAAACTCCATCTTTTACTAAAACGTGTAATTACCACGGTTTTGTTTCGTGTCGCGGTAAGGCCACTTTAACTTACTTTAACATAACGGATTAAGTGAAGTAATTAAGTGCATTTCGAAAGAAATCACGTGTAAGTAACTCGTGTTACACTTAATGTCAACCGTCATGTGAGTTGAGTATTCAATGTCATAATTTGCATATTTTTGAATGAACTCTCAGATAAAGCTAATATTGTTATGTTGAATAAATAAATTAGTCCTGTAATAAATTTAAACGCTATAGTTAAATTATGGATTTGGACAATACTTTTTTACTTTCACTGCGGCAAAGGGAGTCAAAATTGTCAGAATAGACTCGGCTATTAGTTTTATTCAGCGCTGTTTTCCAGCGCAGCTCTTTTCTCGAAAGACACCAGTTATATATAAAATAAGTTTATAATAACGAAAGACATTATATAAGTTTGTAAATTTGTTGTTATACCTAATAAATAAAAATAAAAAATATCATACCCAAGTCACCTACATTGTTCAAAATACACCTAGGTACACATTTTAAATTTAGAATGTTAGTTTTAATTCGTATAAGCGAATCAAAATAATAAAAATGCTATTTAGTTTACGCGACTAGTCGAGCTCAGCGATCATTATGCGTGCCCACTCCTCCCGGTATAGATGTCTATTAATAACAGCTTCGCTAACCACCCCAATCCCCATCAGAAATGCAGTTTTTTGGCCTCCTGAAAACATACAGCAGTGCCGATGATGTTGCCGAGTATGTCGCCAGTCGAATCTCAGCACTATATATGTTATGGTCAAAGTACGTAGTGCGGTCTCTTCGCGGAAGGACTAGTCGGTTCTAGGACTGACCAATGGCTTTGGTCAAACCCCGAAATATGTTTTAGTTTCGACCTTTGAATTTAAGGTAATCCTAGGCGTGACTAAACTGGTTTTGGGTAATCCTAGAAGTGACTAAACTGACCAGTCAGATGTTTGACTAAAAGTCACAAAGCTACTTGCCAAAACAAATAATCTATTTAAGTGTTATTTGCATTGAATAAATTCAAATAAATAATTAACACGTATTAATTATTTAACCGGTCCAATAATTGCACTAAGCATTTATCGGGTATAAACAAAAATACGAAAATTCTAAAGCATATAATAATATATTATTATTATACTATACTGAATATAAAAATTAGATAAGAAAATACTCTCTTACTTTGGAGACACCAATGATTTTACTTCTACTACTCAGCACCCTAAAGTTGTAGCGCAATGTTTTGTACACTCCCGTAAAAATGATCTTTCCATCAAAAAATATAAATGCCTTCGATCATTGAGGTCACAGACAAACATAGGCGTCATACTCGCCTATGACACGGTCCTCAAAACTTATTTTTATTAATGTTAAGCCTCGTAGGTTTTATTTATGTCATGGACATCAATATCGAGTTAATAAAAGACAGCAAGCACTGCACTGCACTAATTTCGATGAAATGTACCATTAAGCCTCCCCAGATAGATTCCTAGTGATAAAAGCAAACAATTATACAGGCAGACAGGGACAAGTTTGATAATATACCATACACAAATATCGATAACAGAAACATGCGGTACGCCAAGGTTCAGCTCGAGTAGAATTGTGATTGATTCATAGTTCAACATATTATGATATGAGAAAGTGGCGTGTGTAAACAACATAGACATGTGGATCGATCAGTAGACATCAAATAGTGACCAATATTATAAAGTATTTTACATTATAACGATTGTTGCCGTCCAATTAAAAAACACATAGGTGATTAATTTCTACGTAAGCCTTTAGTTAATTATTATTTTTAGTTATTACTTATAAAGTACCTGTCTGTTCACATTGACTTCGGAAACTCTGGATAATATTTATTTCGTTTTAAACCAGTTTCTAATAGGATAGTTAGTTATTCTTCTATGTTTCAATTAAATAAAACATAACAATTAATTATAAAATTATCAAAATCTGTCTAAAAAGAAAGAAAATATAGCCGATTGATGATCATGATGATCAATTCTAATAATTTCTCGAAATAGATTAGGTTCTAACGGGACAAAACCGGGAACGAGAACTAGTTTTCAATATTCTGACAATAGCTCATTAGTAGTAACACGACACCGACTTACCATAAACTTACAATAAATTCAACTGCATTTGAAAGGATATGATTCAAACAGGATTAAGGGCTAGCACATTTGACGGGTCGTTAATAAGACCTTGCACCCTTGTTAGTTTTACACCCAACCCCTCTAATCTTACAGGGCTGTAAATAAGTTTACTCTGTGTTCGAGGAAATTTGACGGCCTGAGGGCTCTCTCTGAATTTGTTTTGTATATATATCTATTGACAGAATCATTGAAGACCTGAAATTGATTAAGAGAAACATCTTGCAAGACACTATATTCGATTCCAATCCAATTTGTGTGAGGTCTGGCCTGAGGTAACTGACACGGCCTTAAATTAAATAGTAGTTAAATTAATATCCTTAATTTGTTTCACCGAGTCTACAAGTTTGTCCTAGATTTGAAATGTTGAGATATTTAATTCATTTTATTTTGTTTTCGTCGAACTGAATTGGGACGTACTGATTATTAGGACCCTTTTATGATTTTTATTTCCGTATTGCAAAAGAATAAAAGAAACATTCATGACCAAAACATGATTGAACCCTTATCTTTTGCACGTGACGCTTTGTACAGCTAAAGCCGTCAGTTAACAAAGAGTACTTAACTAGAATTAGATTGTACAAAGAAAAGATGGCGGCCTAATATGCACAGGTTACGCAACATCCGTGTTAGAAAGGTTCCGATCGTCGCGTCTTTTTTCCATTAGAGCCTGAGCGCTCTCACTCACGCCATTACTCCGCAAATGGCTCGAGCTCTCTAGCCCACGGAATTCTCGCTCGATTCTTCTTTATCCTCGTTGAATATTTTATACCAAATTCTACGGATATGACGAGCACACTCCGTATAATTCTTCAATCAACACGAGTGGGCTTGACATTGAACAGACACACTTTTTGGAATATCTAACCCTGAACTAAATCAAAACATCAGTCGCGTTACCACTAAAAATTCCGTAGTGTCTGTATGAATTCTTCATTTAGTATTTTTTTAGCGAAACTATAAAAAATAAGAAAATTCCCTCTCGAAATGTATAACGTAGAGCGCGACATGAGCCTCGGTAGTTTTCTAAAGCCGATCAACGTATCTTTGAGGGTCCGTAATCGGATTATTCTATCTTAGTTATTGGTGAACCAGTAGATCTTCGTCCTGACCGCTTTGGCCTTGGGCAACGTCCTTTATAAGCAATACCGGCCGTCGCGCGGCGGATTCTCTTTTTTAGTCGATCTTTTTTTTATTTAAATCCTTGTAAAGGACGATAGTCGATATGTATAACTGAAAATCAAACGAACTTGTAAGTGAACTTCCGTGGCAATTATATGAACCTCATATTACTTTACCGATTCCTCTTCTTACAATTAACAAAGGTAGTTTCGACATCCACGGCCACACATATATTTAAAGGTCTTTGTTATAATTTTTATCCATTTTTTTTGAGACAACCCGGCATCTATTTCCGCGCGTTTTGGAACGTCAAATGTCATTGTGTTTAAACTTTTCGAAGTGTTCCTGCAAACCTGAATATGCCCTAGTATTCCAAACAATCGTCGAAGTAGAATGCCGAAATGCCGAATTCATAGAATGCCCATCGAACTCCCTTTACAACTAAGTTCGTTTGATTTTCAATTGTACTTCACTTCATAGTAATTATTTCGAGGATTCCTCTTCTTATAATTAACAAAAATATGTTTAAAGTAAGAGATAAAGGTTTGCTGAAAAACCAAAAACGAATAAATAGGTGACATTTAAATATACTAATATTCTAAATGTTACCTATTCATTCTATTTTCAACACAACATTTTTAACTGCGGGGTCAATGTCACATGATACTACACTGTGCATATCACGATACATCTCCAGTCAGATTTCCTATACTTTTGACTCTTAAATTTTATGACGCAAGATGCTCTTATTGCTTGTCTTTTGTTTTTGTAAAAGTAAACGCAAAGGTAGCACACAATGTGTGACAATAAATGCCAGTATAAATTTTCACTCAGGGTTCTTAAATTGACTTTAAGCTTTCAAGTGTAAGGTATAGTATAGTGTGCTTTTATTTTCATAAACGGAAATATAACATGGTTGCAATGTGGGTGATTCCTATTTCTGGTCCAAAAATGCCTCATTTAGTTATTAAGTCACTGCTTAGTAGTGTGGTGTCGACCGGCTTGAGAATAGCACAACCCCATCTCTTCCCGTGGGTGTCGTAAATGTCGACCAAGACATGACAAAGTAGCTACCACAAGCCCTGAGTAACTACACCACCTCTAAAAGAGTCGAGTCGCCAACCCGTTTGGCCATCGTGGCGTTTTAAGGCGATACATCCCTCATACACAAGACAATGTGCATGTCCATGTCCAGCAGTGAAATAACAAAGGGCTTCTGACGGTTACGAATACGAATGAAAACTCATTTAATTCTATGGAAGCGCATTACATTCCCGTTGTATTGCCTTGTGGGCTGAATACTGGGAAGAGTTTCCGCGGAGATTAAACTGTCTCACCCTCATTTTGGCTCATCGAAGGAAAGACGAGATGGTTTAGCTTTAGAACCATATTTTAAATAATAATAGAATTTGTTTAATAATAATAGAATTATGTCTTTCTAAACTTTGTTTGTGGTTTAAGACTGCAACGAAATTCATAGAAAATCTTTCAACGAAAATGTTCTCTTATTAAATTCATGCTTCTGACTTAATAATAATAATGACTTAATTTAACAAACTACCTTTGTTAAATTTTATAAGAGGAGGAATCTTCAAAGTGAGTACTATGAAGTGAAATGCAATATTAACGTTTGTCTTCTATATAACCACCAAATTACGTTATGTATTACACTATTATCTTACTTTTATTAATATCGTAAGAAGGGGCGCAAATGATTGATGATGTTTAATAGAATTTCTAATTCAAAGTACACTGTGTAAGCATACTGACAGAGCACACATTCCCCGACAAATCGCTTTAACAGCGCTAGTTGAAACCTGCCGTTCAACTAATTGACATGGGCGCTCGCCCCATGATCGTCATGCGAGCTCATTTTGTCTGCCCGCGTGACACATCGGAAAGCCGGGGAAGCACATAATTTATGAACACACCAGATGACCGCGACTAAACGTCCACTTGTATCCAAGTTTCATCAAGCCCGTTTTAAAGCGAAGGAATCCGTAATACTTGCACGTAAAACCTTTCCATTTGTCTTAGCACTGAATCCTACCTTGATTACGAGTACTAAAGCAACACAAAAAGATTTCTGCAAAGCTGATAAAGCAGATATTTCTTTGTAACAATCGATACGATAAAGTATTGTTTGTTCTTGAGACAAAGCACCTCGTAAAGATTAAGACGTCTTATCGAGTAACGTAATGCCTTGTAAAGAGATCTACCAATAATCCCTACTAAAGCCCGGGGTTGTCGCCCTTGCGTTCAATATGTGCCGCACTGGTGCAGATGTCGAGGGTGCATTCTCAAGAGCTGGGGCAATAATCCCCTATAGCGTGACTGTCGCATGTCTTAGTCCCTAGAGAGCGTTATGTAATTTTATTTGGTCCCCGATCGTGTGTCGAGTTCCGCGTCTCGCGTGGCATTAATCGAAACTACGATATTTGTACGAGTGACGTTATTGCCTATGTAGTAGAAGGCGATAGAATGAAACTATTTTATTGAACAACGGGTGCACTTTCCGTGAAAAGTAATATTGTTATCGCACATTATACGGTATAAATGTTTACGCAGCAAACTGAAGCAGAAACTATAGAGTAAATGTGGCAGAACAAACCCTTGACCAACATTCATAGCATCCTCAACTAACCGCAACGTAAAGTAATAATACATTATCGGGTCCAGCGCTCTGCTGACGTGGTCCGACTGCGGCCAAGATGCGGGCAGATCGAGAGCGGCGATAAAACGCGGGTAGTGGAAGTTTTATGGAGCGGCCGGTAGCGTACCCTGCTCGTGCCTGTTCGCTCGTTATCGCCGACAGGGGGCCTTAAATCAGACGCCTTTTATTCTTAAAGGCTTTAAGCCTAACGTTCGACGGACCACAGGCCTGAGGGACCGATGGAACGAGATGTTTGGTAAAACGTTTCCGTCGTAAATTAATCGAATACAGTAGTTGTCTGTGTTCTATGTTTATCTAGGTAGAACACTACTAACAAGTAAATAAACGTCTAGTTTACAGTTAACAAACTATGAAGCCATTAAACTTTTTACCGAAGATCCGCTTGATGGAACACCAGGAAGCCGCGTTTCTGCTCAGCGGAACTTTGTTCAACCTCTTATTTCCTTCCAGATTTGCATTTTTTCATCGTTCCAACTGATGCACGCGATATTTTAAAAATGTCAAATAACTTTTCTACTTTTGTACGCGTCTTCCTATATCGTGCATCAAAATGTTAGTCGTCTTAAATGTCAAGGATAGGAATGCATTAGTCATGCCTTGTCGCACTGTATCCTTTGTTCGAGATCAAAATAATGTTGAAAGGTTATAATGTAATATTAAAACCAGTTAAAGATAAAATTACTATTTTTATAAATAAGATGAAGAAAACTTGTAAACGCTAAGGATCATATCAGATACCACATTCCGTGAGAAAGCACTAAAACTAACTGGCATAGACTTAAAATTTTAGTGTATTTTTGTATGTTCACTCAAAAGCTATCGATCTAGCACAAAAACATAAGTTAATGTACTCGTTGTTGCAAAAAAAAAACGCGTAATATTTGTATTGTGTTCGTATTTAGGAATATTAAACAATTGTCTTGTACATTTACCCCTCACGAGTGAGACTAGTTTCATGTTTGTATTATGTTCATAGATATGGAATCTGTGTATGGAAAAATTTCCTTACCAAATATTGGTAATCGAGCTCCTGACATGCTTTGCATACTCTTATATGCATACCTACGTATACTTAAGTAAAATTTCACAATGAACGTTGAAGTATAATATCTAATCTAATGAGATTAAACTAATTCCCAAAGGAGTGCTGACGTCACAATTTTAATAAAGGGGCTACGAGAACTCTGCGAGCCCCTTTGATTTTTGCCAACAGGATTATGGTAATGGTGGCTTAAATCAAACTGAATTATGAGACCGCGATACGGAGATATATGCTTAAAGATAATTCGGGATTTATTGTGAAAAAGAGAGGACTGTGACACGATAACGAAATTATCTGTACTTTTATACTCATTGAAAAAAGGATATATAGACAGGAAACAAATGCGTAATGACCAAAATTTATAGAACTATTTTAAATTACTATAAAAATATTAGACTCGAATGTCATGCGCCAGTCGGAATGTCATGTTCGCTATATTTTACAAAAAAAAATTACAACATATTATATGTTGTAAAGCTTTAAGAGACCTATCCATTGTAATGTAATGATGACACAGGTATTGTACTATTAGTATTTATACACATAATTTCTTTTCGTTTTTTTTTAATTGACTCCGCCGTAATTTTGCAACTACAATCAATTCGTCTCATTTTCAAACTTAACATCCAAAATTATTCCAAAAAATTTCAACTTCTATATATGAAGCGATAGCGATATATAGCTCTCGTTTCATCTCGGGTCTATATTATAGTGAGATATATAGAAATTCGAAAGGCGTTATCTTCGCAATAACTATTATTAGGAATTTCTTTCTTCAAAATCTACTGAGATAGTATAGAGAAATAAATACAATATATAGTTATGCTGTTTCGCGAACATTTAGTATATAATAGCTTCCCAACACAGATGAGATTACTTTCACTCAGACTTTATACAAGAATAATAAATGTAAATAATGTATTTACTGAAGTACAATGAACTTCGTACAATGTATATACTTTAATTCCAGTGCTAGCTTATTTTGTATTAAAATTTCATACAATTAGATAAATTCGTGACATTGCTGAAGAAGGAAAATTCCACGCTCTCTAAAAACACTAAGCTACATATTAAAAATAACTCAAAAGAATTCGAGACTTCTCAACATTCCTGTTGCAAGTTATAAAATGGATTAAAAAATAACTTTCAAGAAGTTAAATGGAATCCGATTTGAGAATATATACGTGCTTGAAAATAAAGTGGAACTTAAATATATTGAATCAATGATTAATCCTCTAAGTAAAGTCTACGTCAGTGTTTTAAATTTAGAAAAGTATAAAAATAATCACGAACTTACAACAAAGATTGTTTGTTAACATCAAAAGGGGAAGTTGACGAAAAAGGTAAAGAAGATTGAAAAGTTATACCGACAAAGGTTTTAGAGTTGTACTAATAGTAAATAGAGTGCGGCTACATTAGATCATTCTCAGAATTAAAGAGGTGGCGTGTCCAAAACAGCTTTTTAGTGGAGTTATCCCTCGAGGGTGTAGAGTTACAAATCTCCTTGATGGGTCCCACACGGCGCCGCCCGAAGATATAAATCTTTTCGACACGCCTGTTTGGATCCTCTTACCGTTAGTCAAAATGTGGTGAAAATAACGAAGGATAATATTGGAAATCTAAGAAACAAAGATATACAAGTTATTATCCAGTAAAAACTACTAGTTTCAAACAAATCCATCGTACAAATGCGTAGTCATTCATTTGCAATAAAAACTTATAAGTAATAACTTTTGCAATAAAAAATAGAAATGATGTATAAAAACATCACCAACTCTCATTTAACCAACAGTCGAATGATAGAGAATGCCTTAAGACATTACGTCCGCCTCTGGACAATATAGTGCAAAAAGAGTAAATAAAAATATACGCGTCTTTGGGGAAGGAAATCTGACTTAAGATCAGGTACAATTTAAATTTTTAATAAGTAATTGGATACTTAATTGACGTGGCATTAAGAATACTTCTTCCTTCCTTATTAGTTAAAACAACATTCCTAAATTACGTACAAAGATAAAATTAAATTCAGTGTTCTCCGAAGAAAAAGGAGCGTGGCGCGTAAAAAATATTCCCCTATGTGAACGTGATCTATCGAGAGCCTGCATGTGGGTTTATGGTCGATCAAACATGTCGGCGCGTCTATTTATGGATTTTTTTATAAAGGGAAACATGTGTTGATAATGAGAAAAAGTATGGCGAGTGTGGGTTGCACCTGCGGTATGTTGAAACACGATTTAGTCGGGGGAAATTTATTTACCGAGATAGTTTTTGCGGATAGTTTATCTCCTTCTCAATAAATATAATTACCTCTCTTGATAGTATCGATAAATTATACGTGTAAAACCGTTATCCAGCCCGATTCTTGTCCACTGCTAAACACGGGTCTCCGTATGCACATTGTCTTGTGGATCATGGATGGCCTTGAAGCGCCACGCTAGCCAAGCGTCTTGTAGAGATGGTGTATTTCGTCGGGGCTTGTGACAGCCGCTTTGTTACCCCTTAGTCACCTTACCCACGGGAAGAGATCCTATTCTAAAGCCGGCCCACACCACACGGCCAAATTATAGCTATACCCAAATTAAAATTGTAGCAATCGATGTGACGGAGAGCTGACTGATATGGTGTTGATCATCTTGAGGAGAATGGATCAAATTATTAATGTTTTGAGAATCACAAGAGCAAGAAAAAGGAACTTCAATTGAGTAGAAGTCATTACTTTATTCTGCAATTGGTTAATCTCCGATGAATGCATGTTTATTGGAAGACACCTATTTGTAGTTCACAACATTTATCGACCAAGTATTGATGGAGAAATCCAGAGCAATGACCGTTGTTCTACAAACAATGATTGCCGGTAGTGACGAAAGGAGATGGGAATATCCAAGAGTTGGAGAAACTTTTAATATTGATTATAAAATATTTAGATATTTAAAAATACGTATCTAAACACTATGAACGCTGATATATAATCTAAACGATATAAATTTTACTGGGGATATTTTTCACGGTAAATTGGGCGCATGTGACTGGCCGAACTACCCCAATTTTAAATAAAGTTTTCGTGAAATACAGTTCCGAGAGTGAGTGAAAATTGTCACAGCCCGTTTCCCGTCCTTTTCCATTCAATCCAGTTTTCATTATGGATACTCTTATTCCTCATCCTTCCTGATCCGTATCTCCATATCCTGGCAGGCCTGGTAGGCTGAGCATCTGCGAATGGGGTGGGCCCTTCGCAGATGCTCAGCCTACTAATGTAATTAATTTATGTAATTTTTGTCTACATCAGCTAACATCTGACATGTCTTCCAAATGTCCATGGAAAAGACTGACCGCTAACCATCAGAGGTACACTACTATCGAATCACTTATTGAATTCTAGAGCAGTCCGACAAACTGAACTGTTTCCCGGACCTTGAACGAAGTAATTACTTTTTTATTTCTATTTGTACGAGTTTCTTAGACTTAGCTTTTATAGAGAGAATCAATTTACTTTTTCAAATGTTTCATTTACCTTGGACATTCTTTTAGGTGGTACGATTACAGTGAAATGTTTTCCTGGGAGCTGCAGTTTGTTTGTATTTTACGTCTTCCTGAATCAATATATTTTTTTATCAGAAGAAGGTGGCAACGAGCATACAGTCTACTGGTGGTAAATGGTCCCTGTCGCCCATAAACATCCACGGTACATGCCAACATCAGTCGAAAATGACAAACGTTGGCACGGACCCGAATGCGCTGCCTACTTTTGGAGAAAGTTTTGAGAAAATTGGGACTGACAGGATAGGAAGGAATGGGCTCTAGCATATGTTACTCACTACCGAAAAACGTACGTACATCGAGGAATAGCTTAAAGTGGGAAATGCAGTACATTTCAAGGTAGTCTTCGGTGAGAGAGGAGTAACTAGACCAGTCGAGTGCGCCCAGCGGCTGTAGGATTGCAGCGTGTACCCTCACCCCCCACCCAATACAAATAAATAAAGTTATACCGTCTGTTATCATTATTACTATTTTGTTTATTGTGATAATAATTAGAGGCCATATAAAATTACGTCACGCAAACATCGTGGATTTTAGACCCCCCCCCCCCCCCTCTATGTCACAGGGGACAACCTCGCTCTGTCACACCATGTCCCCTTAACTTGTGACGTAATTGATGGATGACCTGTTATCTTAATTAGTCGCGAAATTTTACTAATTTTACTAGTTCTTCTTAATATTGATCAGACTCAATCTTCGACGACCGATTAGACCAGTTGATAGTGCCCATGACTACTGTACAAAAGGTTGCAGGTTCGATATCCGATCGGACACTCATTTGTTTAAGTTGTAACAACGATATAAGAAGAGAATACAACCTTATTGCTTATTGGTCTTACTAGTTTATAGCATTACTTATTACCAGACAATCTTGATAAAGATAGTTGAAAGACAACATTGCGTTGCATAAAAATGCCTAAATTTTAGCGTGAAACTAGAATAATCCCATTTACCCGTCTATCTCTTTATCGTCTACGGACTTCTCCTTACCATCCAAAGGGGTTGCCTGTGAGAAATAGTTTTAGCGATAAGGCCGCCGGTTGTACTTTGTATTTATCTGTATGTTTTTAGTGTACAATAAAGTGTATCTTTAACCCCATTACAAAACTGTACAAATAGAAGCACTACGATATCCTTAAAAACTTTAATAACGAATATCAATACACTTTAGAGACTCGCTTTCAGATGCAAAGCACCAGAGAACTCATACATACAAGCGGTACAGTAGACTAATTATTTGCTCGCTCATCCTGGTTTGTATTACCAAACATTCAGTACGACACTAATTGAAACACAAAAAACTGTCACAAAGACACGAAAACACGTCCTACCCAAACAATGACCCAATGACAAGTTGTCGAACGTACTCGTTATCTCAGTCAAGTAAGGTCGGTAACCTGCATGTCAGATGTCCCCCGTTGTTGGAAATGACACATCCGTTAGTGACACACAAATTAGTATGGTTTAAAGAGCATTGTGTCATGATGACACGTTACATAACCAGCTTGTATTTATATCTATATCTTTGAAACATTTTAGTCATCTCTGAAATACTTCAGTTAGAGAGTTAAAAGCGATGATATACGGTAGAATATAAGGGTCAACGAATTAGACACCAAAATAAGGTAGTTGTACTTACAGATTTTTTCACCATACTTCTGTTTCGTCACGCTATTAAAATAGCTGAAACCATGAATGGTATTTTAATATAAATCTAAGATGAAAGTATGCTTTCTATATCATTTAAGTAATAATTTTTGATTTGATCATGTTAGTTTTTGATAAGACGTAATATAAATTGAAAGTAATATCTGATCTGACATGTTTTATTTACAGTCGGTAATTTAATACATTTAATGTCATTATCGTTCTTATTAATGTACTGTAAATCAAAATAAATTCACCCTTTTACGTGTATTTCTGTTCTACTTTTTCTTTCATATGTCTTTCTTTCCTTTTATGTTAATATTATATTTAACCTCTTATTTAGAAAACCTGTTACATTTTCATAACAAAAAAGTATATGTATCATAAGTATAAGAACTTGTCAGTTCAAATTAATATCAGGATCAACATTTACAGTTTAGTTGCGATTTTTACCATTGTATCGAAACACTATGAGGTATTCTCAAATAATTCCCGAATTTAGAATAGCATCACCCCATCTCTTTTCGTGGGTGTGGTAAAAGACTAACTCGTATAATAAAGCCGCTCCCATAAGCTCTGAGGAACACAACCACCTCTAAGGAGTGGACTGGATAACCCCTTTGGCCAGCGTGACGTTTTAAACCCATACATCCCTCATGCACAAGACAAGTGTGAATGAGGACGCCCATGTCCACCAGTGGATCATAAAAGGGCTCAAGGTTTATTTATTCCCGAGGATTCTATTTGTCAGAACTGAACTGGTTGTTTCAAATTACCAATTCTCCCTACTGAAATCCATCACAAATAACTACTTGTACAGATAATAGTGATGTCTCCGTTTCCATACCTGTAAGTTTAACTCCATATTTAGGAATTATCAAACTTCCAATCTGGATTATAACGAACAAAGACTCGTTATTGAGTCATGTAGCGTGCTCACAGAGCGTAAAGTTCTCTGCAAATACCCTTGGATCGCTTTGAAAGATTAGGCGCGAAATCTCTCACCCCGCGTTACAGCAATCGACCTTGGCGTTTTGCGCAAGAATGTACCAGTTTGTCAGGTAATTCACGAGGTAATTTTTAATACTTAGACTTTTTTCCCGATTTTAAGATTTTAAGGGGGTTTTCCGCTTACCTAATTACAAGCTGTGATGAAATTATTCCAAATGGATGATGCTCGTGTCTTCTACGCTTCAGCTGTAGGTATTTGTTAATAATAAAATATACTCTAGGCAGGTACATACACATTTTAAATGTTGAATCTATTAACTGTTTCTTTAATCAAATCGATTGCTGGCCTCTTAGATCTCAAAAACCGCAGAACAAATACAATTTACTGTAGTCGGTTGGTTAGAGAAACATCTTTAAATATCCCACTTAACTTTTTGTGGTAAATGTGTTCGACAAATGCCTATTCGATATAATATAATGCATAATTTTCACGCAATTTTTAATCGAATTATGGAATTAGGTTAAAATTTTGCGTCATCCGATCGCAATAGCTCAAGGATTTAAATGTCGCAAAATATCCCTATGATACTTTTACTTTTATCAAATGTCAAATGTTTATCTTAATGTATTTTTTTTAATTCTCACAGACATATAAGGAACAAATTTGAATTTGGAATGCACTTCGATGAAGGAATTATGTATGGAAAAACGTAGTTATAAATAATAGTAGGCATATATGTATAATTTATAATTCGTATAAGCCAGAGGATGAGTAAATGAGCCAATTATGAAACAGATGGATAGCTATAGGAAATGTATGTAAACAAGGATGGATATGCAATGAACGTGATATTATTGACTTGTGTATTCCTTAAATTAATTTCATGGCATAGATCTTAATAAACATATAAGAATCATCGAGAAAAAAGCAGACAACAATGTATCTTTTTTTTTGTATGTTCAGAAGAACTGAAAATAATACTTAAACCATTATTACATAAGATAATAGTACCTTATCTTTCCCAGAATATGAAGACAAATGGAACGTTCATTCGTACCCAGCAGACTAACATTTGTATAAGCCGGTGGAATGCCTTAGTCTACTCATCTCTCTTTATTAAGGCTGATGCCTCAAACACTCCGTAATCCGCCATTTTCCCTGACGCTCTGACGTTGTAGGCGTTCTTAAATAAAAATGTTATTTTTTAGTGCTTTTCGCCTTCATAATCGTGAAATGTAGTACATTTGTTCTGTCACTATTTTTTACAGATAATCCTTAGATCAGTGGTTCGTAAACGGTGGTCCGCGGACTGATGGTGGTCCGTCAGGACCCTAGGAGTGATCCACGTAATTATTAAATCACTTAACCGAAATATATATTATTATCTAGAAAATGATTCAATAAATGGCATGCTTGAAATTCAATACCGAACCAAGAATCCAGCAGTTAGCAAGACAAAAGCCAGCTCGAAAATCTCATTTATGTAATTTTAGTGACGGATATTTTTGAGCTTGTTGTATCCCATATCCTGCATTTGTGTAATTAACATAACATTACTTAACTCATCTTGTAACTGACTTGTAAGCTTGTAACTAACGTCTTTCCTTTGATGTACAGAAGATATATTGTATAAAGGCTGCCTTACATGCCAGAACAAGTCCAACAATTCGCTGTTAAAACTATCATGCAATACCTGCTAGCCATAGACATTAGCTGAAAACTATAAGAAGTAGGCGATCACAGCATGCAGCAACAGCCACAGTGATATGAAACTTTATTAGCTCGCAAACCCAATAATAATAACAGTAAAATTTATTAAATTTCATTAGTAAAATTTTATTTATTGATACTTATTGTTAGTAAAATTTCTTTCTTTCTCACCAAACCATATGGTCAATGGGTCCATGATAAGAAAAGAAATGAGCCAAATCGTCCCATCTCTAAAAGGTTAAAGACCACTACCTTAGATGATCTGTACAGTTCTTTATATAGGTACGGAGGTCACGACTTTCGAATTATGGAAAAAAATAATTACATCTCGACTAAGGATGATCAGTTGAAACCAAGGAATTATTCTTTTTAAATAAAATTGAAATTCGGCACAAAAATAGTTCACGGTCCTATATCTTAGTTAAGTACATAGATGGGTTAAATCAATGTTTGCATCGGTTGATATGGATATCACACTTAACTCGTATAGTCCACTGATATTTAAAATTTTAAACTTTTGTTTTCGTGATTGAACATAATAATTGTTATGTAGACGGGGTTACTCACGATTTATTATAGCCGATATTTCGGTGCAGTTACATGAGTCGTGGTCGCGGCGAGACTGCGGAGGCGGGTGAAGGTGTCGTTGCTATTGACAGACATATCTGTCTACCCTCCGACGTGTGTGTTTTTGATTCACCTGCCCACAATGAACTAGTTTTTGTTGATTAAGTTCCATGCACACTATAACAATATCACCACGTACACGCGAGTTTGAAAACGCAACAACTGTTCTGGGTTTGCGAAGTTCTATCACTGGGTCCCATGTACCTACGTGCCAATTTAAATTCATTCTCGCGACTGAAATTTCACCATTATTTAATTTCTATTGCCTCTCGGACCAAACGCTGTATGTAATGGGGTTCAGTTGAAATTACTTTTGGTTTGTGTCGGCTATAATAAATAAATAATAAATCGTAAGTAATCCGTTTACATAACAATTATGTATTCTGTATTTTATTGATATCACAACAAAAAGAGGTCGGCTTATAGAAAAAGTTGCAGCATCTCGAGGCATTAGCCCATTTACAGTGAAAATGCATTAAGATTTATTATCTCTTTTGGTTTCTTGTTTGATTTTGATAAGGAGAACATAAACTTTGTGTATTCTGTTCCCTCTATCAAAACTGTAAATAATTTAAACAAACATTCGTTTACACTTTTTTTATCGATTTGTGTCATCGTGTGTGGTTGCTGGCCTTTGTAGACGCTTACCTTTTCCGTGCGAGTATACAATTTTTACTATTAAGTTTACTATTCGTTACTGGCCAAGGAAAATGGATCGGCAAAAGGTTGGTAATTTCTGTTTTGTCTATCTATATCGAACAATTGAAAGACAGTTGAAAATGGTATAGTATAGTGTTATATATCCATCCATATTCTTACAAACTTTATAGTAGTCTAAAAATAAAAGAATACTGTTATCAGTGTATGGCGTTTCACTGCAGAACTCTGTGAGGTAGTGGCCTCTTTCTCATATAAGCAGATAAACATAACTTATCATAGTTACCATCTAACTCACACACACCCACACAAAATACATAACTACCCACACATACACAAACATTTTGCTGAGTCTTACGCGATAGTTTATATAAACCCATCGCCCATACTAGCATTTTATACATATTTAAATCCGTTTTTGGCAATAAGCTTTATATATAATCATTTTGATCTGGATTTTCTTTTCATAAATAAAGTAAACTAAAAAACTACTTATCTAAGCTAAACACTAACGTGGGTGAACCACAGGCGATCCCAAGTATTGTATTGGTCACCATTGGTGACCACCACTGGTCATTAAGGCCATTAGTTTAAGGCTGCCGTTATAATCTTAATATTAATACTTTAATTAAGCCATAATCTAGAGTAGTGCCGGCGCAATGCGGGTTAGCAGTTGGAATTATATCAAAGAACTTGCTGTGTGTTGTGGGCCGCCTATATAATATCACCACAACCCATCTCTTTCCCTGGGTGTCGTAAAGGGCGACTAAGGGATAATAAAGTGATTACCGCAAGCGCTGAGGAAATACACCACCACTAAATGAGTGCATTCGCCAACCTTAGCCAGCTCCGTGGCGTTTTAAGTCCATACATCCCTTATGCACAGGACAATGTCCACGAGGAGGCACATGTCCCGCAGTGGATACTAAAAGGACTGGTTACGGTTACATAGAACTTGGCGAAACACAGCATTTAAGACAACCGTATGGCATAAAAGGGGGGAAGCCTTTGCCAAACAGTCAAACACAACTTCAGGCTAAGAAAAATACTCATAAAATAAAAACTTGTGCGATTCAAGCTAAAGTAATTAACAAACTTGAGCAGGTATTTCAAACAGAAAAGGATACAAGAAAAAACGACGACACCATATCAGCAACCTAGTTAGCATCAGTCGGATTGCGTGTTTAATTGCGGTCTACTTCATTACGAAGGAATTCGGTCATAAAGCGCACCTAGGTTGCTTTAAAACATTCATTCATTAAAAACATTAAATCTTATAAACAATTCATTTGACACACACGAAAAAATATCAATTTCACTATCGGAGCGCAAACGTCTTTTTATGAACTTTTAACATTAAAGAAATCGACAAATGCAGAGCCCAGACATCGCTGCAAGTCGTTCTACTTTATCGAGTTTAATTTAATTACATACAGTTGCGTAATGCCAGTTCACATGTCCGCAGATGACGCAGAGATGATACAATGACTCCCACTATTGTTGTATGTGAAAGTCATTTTACGTGGAAACTTCGATATTGCGTGGCCATTGTTTTGCAAACATCTTTATTGTCAAAGCAATAGTTGTGACAAATGGAAGTGGATAGACTAAATATTTGAGAATATTGGTTGTTTTGATAAGACCTACCTTCGACTTAACCTTTGTAGACCTTAGAAGATCGTTCTATTCAGAAATCACCATTAAAACTCCTACTTGTTAACTTTTATTTTATCAATATCAATTTAGAAATTTTAGATTATCTTGCTATTTTTCTTATTTTCCCTATTTTTCTGTTTAACTAGGTGTTGCCCAAAACTTTACTCGCACGGGTTTAATGATGGTGGGGTAAATATTTTAATGATTCATTATTTATAAATTTTTCGAAAGAATTCGACATGTTACAACATCTCGGACGAGTTTTATTTTTTTTAGACAAAGGACAAGGAAATTAGCGAAAAATATGAAATATGGGCGATGATTACGGCTGTATGGATTGCTACTTTTGTCACCCATAATAATGTATAAAAAAAGTAATGTCACCACGAATCAAAATAAACTTCACTGTCACCTGTCATCGAGCTAAACAAACATAAACATAACCTCTATTTGTGGCCATGATCTGTTTGTTGTGAACTGACTGCGGCTTGTTTTCTTTCTTTCTGAGCTTGAATTTCTGGTTATTTACGACTATATTGCAATCGAAACTTAAAAAAATTAATTAATAAATGAACACTTTAAAATGTTTTATTATCGATTATCGTTTTAAAATGCGATTATTATCTTCTAACACTGCCACTTTGTGGTTCAATCTATATTGGTCAAATCTATATAAAAATAAACATAAATCAGGATTTTAGAAAAATTACCCCACCCCATCATACAAAATTTCACACCCTATATTTTATTTAGCCCCGTGACAGAACTTGTACGTTTATTTATTTGTATTGTACAATATTTTAAATATCGAATTTCAAGTTAACGTGACCATCAAATAATGTTTTTTTCCATACAAATTTTCTCACCTTGCTCAGAAAAAATTCGAATATGGAGATATTCGAATTCACCGCTTTAGGGGTTCAATTTTGAGAAGCGTCCAAGCGTCATGTGTATAGCTTCAGCGTTAATGAATCAATCAGTCAGTCAAGACGTTTCTCTCTGTATGTATAAATAACAGCGTTTAGTCTACCGAACTCTAAATAAGTGGTATTAGTTTAATTAAAACATTTTAACTACTGTTAATTAAATAAATATTCGGAGCAGAGGTTTAAGAAGTTTTGTAGATAATTTCTATAGCAAATCAGTGGAAATGTTCAAAATAGCAGAATTCCAAAAAAAAATAGTTTTTAAACAGACGTACATCCTGTTATGCTAATCCCATTATATCTGGCTACGATTGTCACCGTTTTAATTGAGCGTCGCGACGGACGCAGTTAATTAGTATTGCACCCTTTTTGCCCTTTGTCTTAATACAAATACCTATACTGACAGAAGAACCGTTAGCTTTGTCTAAAATAAATGAACCCTATTTTTTCTTTTCTCTCCGACATTTTAGCCTTTATTAAAAATGTAATAGTATTTAGAAAAAACTTTAATGAAGTAAACCTGCACCCTCTGTTTACGGAATCTCACTATTGTCTTACTTATTGTGTTTATTTGTATTTTACTATTACTACTTCATCTTATTTAATTTAACTCTTTACAGGTAATGTCATTAATAGCATAAAGCCATCGTGGAGTCGACTTGCATCAGTGAGTATTGCATTATACTAATGCACAAATGGATGTAATCATGCATGATTAATGATCATATGTCTCTAGTATCATTGAATTAAATCCTAAGAACTAAGTGTATGTGATGACCTTAATTATGATTGCTTTTTGTACGTGCCTATTTACGTATAGCTGCAGCCAGCATTATTTTCATACAGACCATTTAGCTCTCATAGGTGACTCTTGAAAGGCCATTAGGGCCACAAGAATTTAGCCATACCGAAAAATATAAACTTAGCTCTGTCATAATCATAAAATATACCCTCAAAATGTCCAGTCAGATTTCTCTTTAAAAACCTCGTGTCAAAAAAGTGAGCACCTCCACTAATGCAGATGTGCTTAAGTGACAATGTCAGCGCACCTAAGCACCTAGCTTCAAGGTTCCTGGCTCTTTGCCAGTAAAACACTGCCGGTTTCAAGCGAGGGATGCCACGCTATGTTTGTTTGTATTGATGTTTTGGTTCGATCCGGATCCGATCCTAGAATCGTATCGAATAGTTGTGATCCGTTCCTCCAAAAATCGAATCGAAGACTTTCAAATTTATGCAATAGTTTGTTTATTTATTTAGTTAAAGTAAAAATAGGAAATATAAGTATTTGGACTTGTTTGCTCTAGCCCTTGATAGTCAATTACAAAATAACGACAACTTGAAATTCATTTAAACAATGTACATAATTTATTTTTAAGTTGTATACCGCCGAAGAAAGTGTAGGAAAATAGGCAACGTGATGAATTGCTGAGGTTGTTACCACTGATAAATAGTGAAGGGCTCCATTTAATCAGATACCAGTACATTTGTATCGATCCAAAACATCGAAGTATCGATACTGAAAAGTATCGCATTGGATCATGCATCCCTATTTTAACCTATATTGACACGAGGCCTTCACAACTTATTACCGAGATTTTCCTTCCATTTTCCTCCCATTAATGAACTTATTTTTGCTTTCTTAATGCCAAAAGAAGTTCCGTAATTAACGCGTGTTCCAGTTCAACACATCTCGAGACTTTCCTGTTCGTAAAACAGTTACGCGGAAGTGAGTGGTATAGTTGTGTGAATTACCACATATAGCTATATATTTCGTTGTTCTTACTTGACAGATTGTAACTATATAATTTCTTCTTCTTTGCTAGCCTAAATATCTGTCCACTGCTGTGTGTCTGTGGACATAGACAGAGGTCTATGTCCACACTGTCTACAGATCTATTTTCGCATTTTATTTTATTCTACACTTTCTCGTGTTCATGAATATTCATGAAAAATTTTAATATGAAAAACTGTTTAGTCTTGGATAGAAAAATACTAATATAATATTCTTACATCATCGAATTTTAGACTAACGCAGACGTTCGTGTATAACATGCTCAGAACCTCTGGAAAATAGGCCTTCTACATCTCGGCCATCTTCCGTTCAGATTTAACCGTGGGTGAAGTTACTCCTGTGTAGTGTTGGTGTTTTCCGAAAAAATCAAAATATTTGAGCAAAAAATTTTGTTTGGTCTTTTCCTTTTCGATGAATATTTCTTAATTGATATTATCATTCAATTCATATGATTAAAAATGAGTGTATTTTTGCTAAAAATGTGGGAATAAATTTAGAATCTTCCATGAATAATAAGTTTTTTTTCAATAATGTACGTATGAAAAGATTTCCTATGAAAGAGAAGAAAAGAAAAGCTAAAATAAAAACTGAAAGCTGAAATGTGTCTTAGGGTACAAAGAAACTCAGGAAGAAGGTGGAAAAGTGAATTCAAAATACCGCAGGGACAGTCAAAGCAGCAAAAAAACCTTATACAAATATCGACAGTCAACGGTCTTCATTAATAATACTCACTCAGACAACTATATTATTTGTTACCCCTTTGAAACGACGTGATGCATATGCATTGCATGAAGGAGAGGCGGTAAAATTGTCGGCGGTACATAGTCGATCAGGGCGGATTCAGTACCCCAGTTACAGCAACAGGTGGGCGATATGTGCGGTACAGAGCAGCGACGTCGTGTTCTTTGGGCGCGAGCTGACCTGGACTCCCAATCGGCTCAGATTGTTATCGAGGCTGATCGGGATTTCGGATTAATTCGTTTGGAGATAAAATAAGTGACCCCACCCCATACGTCAGCTTTCTTCCCTTATCAGTTTCAGCTTTTACTGCATTATCGTCGTGCAAGACGTTGATTATGTTCGGCTTACTCGCAGGAATAGTCCTATCTATAGTAATTGGCTGGTTTCATTAGAGCTATGTACGGTCCAGTCAAGTGTCCGGCTCAACTGTTGATAAGGTATTCTTTGCTCTAAGAGATTAAAAGGCCTAGACCACCTTACTACTCCTGGACATATAGTCAAAGACGATAGAAGTCTCCATTTCTTTCGGTGAAGCTTTCTGTAGAATCATGTAGCGTGATAACTAGTTCTGTAGAGTTAAGAGTTCTGTAGCGTAGTGTCTAGTTCGGCCTGATAACTTCTGAGCATGAAAACATAACCCTTATAGACCCTTATAAGCTCGGGTCTTATTAGCGCCCAATTCAACCTTTTGATCAGGCACAAGCAAAGATTTAGCTACCGTAATTTAGCCGACTGAAGCCGCCATAGATCATCTCGCATCATATCGAACGACTTCTCTCCACATGCAGCGCCGCACATCTATCTACTTATAGCTTTATTCTGATAGATCTGCTTCACTTTGATAGAACCGTCAGTGATCTTAAGCAGTTTATTCAATCTACGAGGCCAACATGGCCGAGCAACTTGAGGTTATTCATATAGAGAAGGTAGGTCATCCGCATTCCTTATCTTAGAGACTGGAATCCCTGTAGTCGACTCCTTCAAGAGAGTACTCAAGAGGTTTCAACGCAAGTTAGAACTAAAGTGGAATCGGACAAGTTCTGAAGAGCGTTCAGTGATTTTTACCATCAGACATCTCTTCATCGAAAAGCGATGCACCCACATTTCCTTGACAAGGAGCTGTTGCATACAGTGCAGTCTTCAAGACACTTTTATAAGATGTGGAAAGTTGTGGAACTGCTAACTGAGGTTTTTCCTTTCTGGATCTGCTAATCTACAGACGTCATCAACTCGTCTCAAAAACTAAATGATACACCATCTACATAAATAACCGCCACGTTTTTGATCATAATTACCATGTCCAAGTTTCCTCAAAATTTCATGATTTCATATCTCTGAAACTAATACGCAGATAATACCGATTCTTAGTGTTTTTCATTAAACTTAAAGTTATAAAGTAAATAACCGCCATGTTTTTCATCATAATTACCATGTCCAAGATTCCTTAAAATTTCATGATTTCATATCTCTGAAACTAATACGCAGAGAATACCGGTCTTAAAGTGTAAACACCTCAATGACATATATTTTCAATATCTATACGAATTTTAAGAAATTTCGTGAAACAATTGCATTTTTAAAATCGGCCAAATTTGCCTCGTTTTAAATATTCACCCTAGTAACAATTTCTATTGCAACACTGATTTAGATTAATAATTAATTATGTAAAAAAAATGTTTAAAATTTTCGTTATTAAAAAGAGTTACATTGATCACGTTTACAATTAATCACACTGCGCTTAATTGATTTGTTCATATGTTAAAAATCTTAAAAGTCCGTATTGAATTTATAAATGACTAATAAATATTAAAGAACACATGCTTACACTACAGTACTGTATTTATAATATTTTATCAGAAAATTCCAATTATGTACTTTTATTTTGAAGAAAAAAAAGCTTGTGAAATGTAACAGTGAAATCAGTGCGTGAATTCTTTGTTGAGGCATCATAGCTCACCGCGTTGCCATGGCACCTACCCGGGACCTCTAAGCGATAGAAACATCGACAGTTATGTGCGAAAGAGACGGATGTTCTAGGAGACTAGCGGGCGGACCACATGAGAAAGTGGTCACCGCCGCCCATGGACACCTGCAACACCAGGGTCCATTACCGTCCGAACTTAATTAGTTTAACGAAAAAACTAACTTATTGACGAAGAAATACATACATTGATAATATACTTACACGATAGAATATATAAATATACGTACCAATAATAGATATTAAATATATAGACCATACATATGAATAACATAATATAATTATACCTAATACTTATAATACATAGGTACATGCAAGTAATATAAATATGGAGGAAAAAGGAGAAAAATACCATTAGCTCTGTGTATTACAGAAGTAGTGTTCCCAAAGCTTCCTCTTGAGGCTGTTTTTATTAGTAGCCTGCCTTGTGTCAGTGGGGAGCGAGTTCCGGAGTCTTACTGCCTGAGCGGCGAAGGAATTAGCCATGAAACCAGCGCGATGAGAAGAGACATAGAGTGTGGAGTTTTCAGCGGAACGAAGATAACAATAATGGTAGTCCCTCTGAAAAAGAAACCTACATTTCAGGTATTTAGGGGAACGTGGATCATATAAAATATAAAACAGTGTGCATAGTATTCTTACACATGTGCGTTGTCGGATGGGCAGAAATTTAACCTGAGAGCGATATGAGGATATATGATCATTTTACGAAGTCCGAAAATGAAACGAATACAGTTGTTGAAAAGACGATCGAATTTGGAAGATCTTTTATATAATTATTACAGTTAAACTCCTTTTTTATCAAAATAGTTTGTCGATAGGTCTATGGTATTATCTAAATTGATCCAAAAATTTTAACTTTGATAGATTTAAAATACAACAGACTTGTTTAGAATATTATAGAATGCAAAAACCGCAATAATTATGAATAAAAACCGTAATAATTATGAATAAATGATATAAGCTGGTGATACGTCATGTTGATAAAGATGAAAGATGTTGTCAACAGAAACATGTGTCTTTCGTACACCTTTCAAAATGTGGCTCTTTAGACATTAACAATTAACATGCCAGAAAAGCTCTATAACGGGAATCAGTAGCGCGGTAAATCACAAAAAGTGATCACAAATGCGTGAAAAATATTTTAATGGTAATGGTTCTGTACATTAGGTTAAATAAATTAAGGTTTCAAAAGAAGAATACAACGAAAACTGAGGGACGCTTTGTAAAATATAGGTAATAAACATATCTAACTACTGTTTTTGTGATAAGACTTGGTTAATTAATAGTACGGATTTGTTCTACAACGTTGTATTTGCAACGTTTGCGGACACAGGCCTCCATTTATAAGGGGGTTTCGGGCCGTAACCAACAGTACGGCTTAGTGAATTAATTATCCCGGAATTGCAAAAAACATATGTTGCATTACGTTAATTTTTTTTTCTCGGAGACAAACCTAATCAGGATAAAAGTGAAACAAGCGCTAGAAATAGACATGACATGACATTCTCAATTGATAATAGATATCTTATTTGTCTAAATTTAAATCTAGAAAGAAAATTTAGTCTAGAATTTATATTACAAACCTACCCTAAATTTATATTAAAAAAACGAAATTAAAATGTTTGATAAAAACCCCCGACGGTGAAAAATCTCTCATTACCTTTGAAAAAGTTAAAATAAAAACAACCAGTCCTTTTGACTATCAACAATAGTTGAATACAACCTGTCACCGTCATCATGCGTAACGGAAGTTTATCAAATGTAGAATCAAGATGCATTATCATTCGTTACGCACGGCGACGGTGACAGGTAGAGATTTTTAGCAGTCGAGGGTATTATCAATTTTTTTAATTTTGTCTTGATTTTTAAATTTTTAGTTAAGGTCATGTAACAATATTAATTTCCTTAAATGCATCCAAGTCCAACTATCATCAGAACAAACTTTCTCTAAGAGGACAGAGGCAAATACATGGGAATGTGGATTAAAAAGAATGGGGAATAGGATCCATCCACCTCACTTTCCTCAACCCACTGGATGAGAGAAACGAGCGAAATAAAGGGACACGGGCTTTGACAACTTTTACTCACTTCCGAAACACATTTGTACTTAGCGATCTCTGTGAGAATGAGAAATCTTGTCCAGTTAGACACGCCCAGTCAGCTGTAGAATATAGCATCGACCTCCCCTACATATTACAACTGTTCATCGAACGAAACATTGCCAAAAGTTTGACCAAACCCGATAATTCTACCGTCAAATTTCAAGTACTCTTATCCACCTTAGGCTCCAGTATCGGACGCTGCCGTTTATGTGTAAAGTGTATATCTTTAACTATTAACTGTAGAAATTCGAATTCGAATAAATGCTTTAATTCGGGAGTTATAATCATGTTGGTACACGCAAGATGTGAGAATGAGACACCACGTCTGGTCGGACGCGCCCATTTGCCTGTGGGCTGCTGCATCATTCTCCTTTATATAACTGTTGATTGAACCAAACAACTATAAAAAATGAGTCCAAACACCTTGGTTATGCAGCCCAAACACCTTGGGCTTCAGAATTAGGTGCTGACGATACCGTATTAAATATATGACTCATTCACTACAGAAATCCGCATTCGAATAAGTAGATTCGTTTAAAAATCATAAGGCATTACAACTTTTAACTTAGTATAGCAGCGCCCCCTGGTGAGTTAGAACCACAACATCCATCCTCAAATATGGTACAAGGTACAACTAAACGTTTACAAAACACCGTACGTACATACTTACATATAATCTCTTACCCCAAATGCATATACCATCTCCGTTCCGTCGTGGGTAAAAATATGCCAACAGAACCCTAAAAATACGTGATTGTAGAGTTATTATGTTGTCGCGAGCGAACGCGTTGACCCGAAGTGTTCCACTCCATACCGTTACCTATGTCTATCTTTTTTCTATTTCATTTTTATTAACGCTGAATATAATGTAATGAAACTAAAGTAACTGTTTATAAATTTTTAACACAAATTATTTACAAGATCAGTTGCAGTAGAATTCATAAAGTATGAATCAACCGGGCGTTCTCACGATTACTTTTTTGCGTTCATAAACGAGAAAAGCGTGCGCCACAAGCGGGATGAGGTCAGTAAAGACTGGACACAAAGAAATTTGCATGAAATTCCCACACGGGCCACTTTACTAGACCCCTCATATCATTGAACCTAAATATGAAAATTAAAAATTCTATTTAGTCTATTCGCTAAAATAACTAAAAGTACAAGTTTGTTCTACAAAGGCATTTGCTTTGTTCCATTATATTCTCTACTCGTTGGAATAGGAGGTGGGATATTTAAGAGAGTAGGTAATATAAAGACGGAGTATGAGAGACCTTTCTTATACGGATGGGATATGGGCTCTGGAGAGAGATCACTCACACCCGTAATACCTGTGAAGTACAGTACAGTCTTTTGTGAAAGCAGTGTATCTCAGCATGCACCGTCTCCTTCAAATTTGTTGATAACGGTAAAGAAGTTTATATTTGTTCGAACATTCGATTATGCAGTACTGTTTATAAATTAGACACTATACCGTACCATACAATATATCCGTTATCGGACTTAAACCTAGGGGTATAAGTCATATAAGTTTAAGTCGAGTGTGTATAGTGCGGAGTGATAAGTCACTCACTCACTCTGCACTAATCTGACACTACACGTGTAGTCATGAGTCGTGCTGCCATCCGTTTCCCAGGATTTGTTTGGAGGAGATCAGCGCGGGATTTTACATACCGTCTGAGTTTTTGAATTATGAAGACTAATTAAAAAATAATTAAATCTTTGTTATAGTTAGTAAATAAAATTTTCTTAAATTATATAAAAAGTCATTGTATTCCAATACAGTACATGCTTTATTTAGTTTAGTTTCTTTGATTTTTATTATAATACATTTTGTTTGCATTCCTAATTTTTCGAAAATTTGAAAAATTACGAAAACAAATAACAACCCTAGGACATGGAGACTCACGTAGGACACCTAAGTAGGACTAGGAGGATGTGATGCTACTTTTCCCGATGATACGTAGTCTTCGATCAAAGACATTCGTCTACCCAATCGGACATTGCCTAGAAATTTATGTTTCACGCATAATTGCCTAAAGTTTGTTTGTTTGTTACTGTCACATCAAACGGATTTATATGCAATCTATGTCCTAAATTAGGATAGCCATAAATTGTCTTGGAATTCAGATGGGATATGTTGTTCACACAAGCAAATTACGGATAAACTAAACGAAGCAAGGAACAAAATTATTTTTATTTTTTCGTTGTAGTAGAACTGGTAAGTAAGTCATTGAAAACGAGAGAAGAGGTATTACCTAGTCGTGGGATACAATAGAAGGTTAATAAAAAATCTATAGATAATCTAAATGCCTATAATTGTGTTGTCTGAGTTTGATATGTCGCATGTTAATATTTAATGCTGAGAAAAACAAAGAAAAGCATAATGTTACGCCGTGAAGCAAAAATATTTATAAAATCTGAAAAATCACCCATAAGATAATTATTGTAATATAGAATTGTGTGTGTATAGGATTCAGCATATTGAAATTGATTGGAAATTATTTCCCATTCAAAGTTAAATTGTTATTGTTTTGAATTTAGAATACGTTTGTGTTAGCTTTTTAAGATAAGTTTGTATTCTGTCACAATAATTATTACATCATAATAGCCAGGTATTATGGTTCCGGCAACGTGGAACGGAACGTTATTCTCTGTTACTACGCTTCATAACAGCCCCCCGAGGGGTTGTTCCAGCAAACACGGGGCAAATTAGTGACGTCATCACTTCCATAAATGCTTAATTACGTCATTATTGTTGTATAAACGACGATCTCGATTATTAGTTTGGAGAATTGATATGAATTTAATATCGAATATAATTATAGTGCTTGGAATAACTTACCTCATTTTAAATGGCCTTGTAACTGTTCTAATAGTCGTAGAAATAGAAACTAAATTAGGTATAATTTAGGGTTACGCTAACTACTGACATTACTTTTGATAAAATAACTACTCAAATAACTATGTTTGCTGTTCAATTTTTATTATATCTAGTACTAATTTTTATTCATGGCTTCGCCTGCATCGACTGTGATATTAACTTATCCCAAATAATCCCATGTATTAATAGGTAGTAGATTAAAAAACAAGTTTTGTATTTATAATGCGATACAAAATACGGAGGACATCTGATTGAAAAAAAGTTGACGTATTTAACAGTAACTGTCTTGTCGCTATTTGTACAAGTCGAGTCCTTCGTGGGACGCAACCACGGTTGCCAATGTTCTGCATTAATGATCAAATCAGTCAGAACCGAAAATTGGTCATAATCTTACAATAAACGTATGCCACCTACTGGCATATCTTTTCTAAGCAATCACACAAGAGATGATACATTACTTACTATCGGGATAATGACATAGACGATGATGTATGGGATGGGACGTTTGCCTGTCGAATTAGGCCCGCCACCCGTTTGATCACTTTTTCCGATAGGTCATGAAAAAATGAATTGTCTTAAATTTATACTCGTACCACAAGTCATAAGTCAGAATAATTCAACAAAATAAATAATTATTTTTTCTTTCGTTTAATCACATTTTAAAGAAAAGGGTACATGAATGTACACACCCCGGCCGAAAGTAATATACATCGACTATGATCGGCTAGCTCGGTTTTGTAGAGCGTCGTCTCTGTCGTATGCCGACACACGACAAAGACGACGCTCTACAAAACCAAAGCTAGCCGATAGTCTTTTTCTAAAGGCCGTTGTCAATTGCTGTCGGCCGGGAAGTGTAATTATTATTATAATTGATGAATGATAAATCTGAATAAATAATAAGACCCAATTATTGTTTACAATCTTTTCAAAAAACATACGAAATATATTTGCGAAAAACTTTAAAAAAATTAATTCATTTACTTACGTCATGTTATTGCCCATTATGACACTCGGGTACAGAATTATGCGTAAAATGTAATTAATGGTCGTATTCCGCACGTTATTAAAAGCAGTTATTAAATTTATGAAGGCGCCGAGTATCATACACCCAAACACATTGAAATTTGTATCTTTGATGTCTGTATATACAGCCTGCAACCATTCTTTCCTCCAGGAACCATTCTCGTAGGCCTTCTCATGCTGGTGCCATATTATGTTGGTCTTGCAACAGTCCGCCTTCTTGTTATTTGAACCGTTTAGGTCATCGATTTGAGAATACATACTAGGTATGTTACACAACCACTCTAGCGTAGGCATGTTCGAGTCTAATAGTGTTCTATGTTCGGTTGCTCTCGTAAGTTTTGAAAATGAAAATGGAATTCTTAGTTTTGTAGCAGTTTTGTAAAATATTGTTCAAAAGTGTAATAGCCACTCTTATCTCATTTTAAAGACTTTATTTTTTTCTTTAGTTAGTTTACGTTAAAATAAAAAAGATTTATTTTTAAGTGAAATAAATAAGTATGTATGTTTATAATATTGATGGGGTTTAGTTTTTTTTACGTTTGTTCAAATTTATTGGGAAAATTTATCCTGGATTTTGCCTTATAAAATGATTTGCTGGACTTCATATTTGTCACATCTCACATAAATGTTTAATAATACCCAAGGCCTCCACAGGCTAAGCTATACGCGAAATGTGTTGCAATTTCTAAATGTTCAAATTGCATACTCATAAATGCGTTTACGGCATCTTGCGTTATTTATTTATTATGACACTACGGCAAAATTATGTTAGAATTATGCATGAAATGGAATTACTGGTCCCGCTACATACGCCATTAGAAGCAGTTATTCAATTTTTGAGCGCGCCGAGTAAATCACGTGTTCCCCTTCACTTCTCCAATCAGGGTTAACGATGTACTGGTGACGAATTTTGAATGTGACCACATTTATACGTTAAAACGTGAGAACCTTCCATTGACTCTAATAACGACGTGCATTGATTTTGAAACCGGCACACATTAAATGCAGAATGCAGGTACCTGATATAAAGATTATTTTTAGGTGAATAGAAAATGTCAGGAGTAATAACTGCACTAACGATCGCCCGCAGTACATCAGGTTTATCGTAGTTAAGCAGATAAATGAGATGAGATGAGATTATATGAAATGCGCGCAACTGCTGGTACATCGACTAACAAAAATTAAAAGCATCCTGAAAAGCTTTTTATAGAAAGGAGATGGCAGACGAACAGACAGTCCATCTGATGCTTACTGTGGCCAATAAACTTTCACCGCTTCTAGTTAAATTAATTTAAATAATTTGAAATATTAAATTAATTTTGTTACTCCGCCAGCCGCCTTTCTGCTCCAACTAAATGTAGACAGACACTGCGTCAAGTCCTATTCTCCAGCCTTAGATTAAATCCTTTCAAAACACCCGACAAGCTAATAAAAACCTAATGTTGTTAACTTTAAACTTAAATTCCAATGTCATAAGGTTGTAGAAGAGTTTAGATCTAATCATGATATTGAACATAGGGGTGAGGCGTGCCGCATAATTTATTTACTAAGAATTTAACGGGTCTTTATTAAGACCCATATTTGTGTGTTCTATCACTATCTAATTCTATCTAAATTGATTGAAGTCGGACGATTTGATTGTAATCACTGTTCCCAATGTTATGTTATTGAGTCTCGTTACCAAATCTGATTAACGATAAATCATCTCGTTAATGGACAATATAAAATAATCATGTTGTTAAATAAATAGAAGCTTGTATTTAAACGAACATCAAAAAAATACCAATTGGACACCAAATCATAATCAAAAAAGCTGAAATAATTCTTCGCGGTACTTTTATATCTTCATTGTCTCCAGAGACCTAAACCTAACTCATCTTTAAATTAGTTCTCATATATGTCATATATTAAAAGAATTTTTTTTTGTCTTAAATTGCTCTGCTTGTTCATAAAAATTTTACGTTAATTTTAACGTTTGCAAATTTAACGTGAATTTAAATGTTTTGAGATTGAATTAAAGAATGGTTTCAGAATTCTTTTCATAAATGGACGCCTAAATTTATTGAATTTTCCTGAAATTTATTATTATAACACATCACAACAAAGCAATAGTAATAAGAAAACATTTTAAATTGTCTACGTCACTCTGCATTAGGGGAAAGAAACGAAAAGCCCAGTGGGTTAGTGAAAAATGAGACTCCATTCACGGTGACAGTGCAGAATGCACGCAATAATTATTTACCAGGTACGACGACTGGTGATGGAGGTTTTCCATTTCTTGGAAACGAGTGTAAAAATAATTTTAAATGTTTACAATTAGTTTTGAACGTCAAGGTTTAAAATTAGAGTTTTAGTGTGAAAATCTTAGTACAACACTAACTAAAATGCACTAGGAAGATAGTTCACAAGTGAGATAATTTTGGTAAGAAAAACACTTATTTGATATTAAGTAAGATTATGTTTATCTCAGAGGGTACGATTAGATACTCGTATCTACTGATATAAAAGTATAGTATACCAATTTTTATTTTTAGTAACTAGCGAGCAGCCCTGACTGCACTCGGGTACTTTTAGCCACGAAGTGATTTTCCATGTAATAACAAAATATTTTCGAAAAACATTAGTAAAATAATTAATGTAACGCAAATTAAACAAGGAAGCTAGGACTCAACCTGTTGTGTACATCAGTATGGAGACCACGTCTCGACTTCCTCGTAAGTCTTTCCAGATCGATGAATACTTCGCTTAGCGGAAACACACAGCAAGGACGGCTTTATACCCATTTTTGAACTCTAATATAATCTCTATTCTGTTTTATTCTAATATACTTGACATTATATGTGTTTTATTTCAAACTGTCCAATATAAGAACACGATATCTATTAATAAACATATTACATAAAGTAGTTTACTATGTACAATCATTGTATCGTCTCGCACTGATCAAAACTTGATACCTGGAGAAACAGGCTGATGGTATGGTGGTAATGAAAGATAACTTCCATTTAAAACTTACAGTTTCAGTAATTTCCCGTCCTCACGTAATTGAGAAAAAGCTCACCTTTTGAATAAACGTAATTAAATACCTCAAAATGTGAATTCGCAGTACGACTACTGCAACTATTATTGGAATCACAGTCGCTTATAATTATTATTATTATTTTTTATAGACTAGAGGGCGGACGAGCAAGCGGTCCCACGTGATGGTAAGTGTTACCGCCACCCATGGACACCCGCAACACCAGGGGGCATGCGGGCGCGCCGCCGACCTTGCAAAATCCTATTCACAGCTCTCTTGAAGAACCCCATATCGTAGCTTAATGGAAAGACCTCTTGAGGCAGTTCGTTCCACAGCCTACGGGTTCGCGGTATAAAATAATTTTTGGAGCGAACAGTGCGCGACACCCCCGTATAGAGGAAATGCGGCTGGACCGCACTTCTGTGACGGGAGGTGCGGTTGTAGAAACCCGAGATGGGAATTATATTAAACAGTTCTTCAGAGCATTCCCCATTGTACAGGCGGTAGAACACACAGAGAGACGCAACGTCTCTCCGAATGCTGAGGGGTTCTAAACCGCCCGTGAGAGTGGGATCGTCGACAATACGAAATTCACGTCGTTGGATGGAGTCAAATGGGTCCAGTTGGTATTTCGGTGCGCCGGCCCAGAGATGAGAGCAAATTATTACTAAAATATTCTTTACAGGTCAAAATCTTGCTCAAACTAATCGTCATATAATTTTCCATGTAAACAGCAAACTAATCGTCATGAAATTTTCCATGTAAACAGCTTAAGTCATCGACTTTAATAAAAGTGTATTAATGTGTTTAAAAAGGCCGAACGCAAACTTACATTACAAACTCACAATCAGTAGTTTTCCTTGTTTAAATATATTCTGTCCGCTCGTTGTCTAACGTCTACTCGTCAGCGGTGTTATGATCTTAAAATTACTCGGTATACAATAAATTCGACTCACAAATGTTCTGTGGAACTTAATAAACCTTTCTTTTATAGTTCAAAAACTGCTCACAATAACATCCACAACTGCTTAAGCGCGCCACGAACAGGAAGAATATCGGTCATTGACATGAGGTCAGAGAAGACTGGACGGTAAATAGTCCAATCAAATAAGCCTTTAAATCAATTTTTTTGAGGAACTACAGGAATTGATATAAGTTACTTTGAAGTATATACAAACGATAAATCAAAGAATTTTTTTTTTCAACCCCCTAGAAGGGGTGAAAAAAAAAGTGTTTTTTAAGATTATTCAGAAGGGGTATAAGGTAGAACAAAATGTTTTAGATAAAAATTGTAGAGCATGAAATTTTACATAAAAATGGTCTTGACTTTTTTGCTATTAATACAATTAATATTTGATTGGACTAAAAGGGATTTGCATCACATCGTCGATCACCGGCCGGCCACTTTACTAGACCCCTCAAAATATGAGACACGCGCTTTAGTCTATACTCAGCGGCCGTCGAGAAATGATAAATTATATTTTTACATTTTTGAATAAAGTATCTGCCAATATTTTTGTAACGTAACTGAAAAGTAAGTAATGGAGCCATTAAACAGTTTCCCAAAATATACCTTCATATTTGAATACTAGCAGTTAACTACATTATTATAACTATTCATATTATAATTGAAAGTATGTACGGACAGTGATCTCGAAATCTATGTTAAGATTAAACGACCCCATCGGCTGCACGTGACACCATAAATAAGGTTCTTTATAGTCGCTGTTTCGTGAACGTTTACCTTTTTAATCCCATTTTGAACAGCACAAAACTATTTCCAAGGTGTTGGCTACGATATATATAATATATATAAGGCGGTGCTCGCGATCGATCTTATACCGCAGGGCCAATGTTGCAGGCCGCACGTTGCCTTCCAACGGGGGGGTGTAGGGGTGAAATACGGAAATAAAAACGCTGCTCTAATTCACATTGAACCACAGGGGGGCAGAGAGGAAGCGGCAGTCGGCAGCGAGCTTGCTTGTATGAACTTGTTAGGTATCTCCACAATGAGGAGTCTGTTGGATCAAGTTACTGCTTGAAGTGATAAATGTAAAACTAGCAGTTCAAGTTACTACTTGAAGTGCTGAGGACGAACTGGCAAAGAGAGGTCGGAACCTATGCCTTTTATAGCAAGTTCGCTGCCCGTGCGATCCCCCTGCTCCCTGGGGAAGTTTATTGTGCTATTCGCTCTCCAACGTCATACATAACTTCTGAGCTACAAGTCACTTATCCTAGGGTTTGTCCTCCTCTTATGCGGAGGACAAGGCTATTTTCGATGACGAAGTATGAAGATCTACATTTTTCTGGGCAATTTAGCCCTTTTTTCCCTCCCGCCTTCCTTGAGTAGCAAGGGGAATGGGAGGACTGAAGGTAAGGGGAAGACAGTGGCGCCGATACCGGATTTTCGTCATCTAGCCCGCAACTTTATATGTTTAATTCAATGCTTAATAAAACACACTGCGGGCGGTAGCCTTTATTTTTCCTATACCCTGACCTGTAACCCAGTTTCCTAATACATTTATGGAGAGCGAATACAAAACACATACAATTTATAAACAAGGACAATAATAATAAAAACATAATATAAATGTACGTACTAACATCCCATAGTCTCGTAGGAAAGGTGTATGGATTTGTCTCGTACGCTTCTATTAGTGTAATGTGAGAATTCATTCGTCCTCACCTCGCTAGTTGCGTAACCCTTGTGAGACAACCCCCTTTCTTCCCCGAGCCGTGCGATGCCAGTACGTACATATCACGTACACTTGATTCTATTTACATATTAATACACTGCACTTGTGCTACGCTTTCATTCTGTCGTGCACATTCTCCCGCCGTCGCAACACTGCGAACCGACTGGTAGCACGACGATCTTCTTCGTAGGTCTGCGTAGCACGGTGCCGTTGCCCATGGTGATGTCGACGACTCGTACCTCGTTGTCTTTACCCGGGTAGACGTTGGTGACACGGCCTCGTGGCCAGGTGTTCCGGGGTAAGTTGGAGTCGCACACGATGACGATGTCGTCGATCTTCGGTGGTTCACCGGTGCTGCGGGGCTCCCGCCGGTACTGGAGTGAGGGCATGTACTCCCGTACCCAGCGGTGCCAGAATACGTCTGCGAGCCTCTGGGCGCGCCTCCAGTGATGGCGCGCGTTCAGGTCGCCTTCGGTGAAGTCTCCGGGAACCGGCATGTGACAGTTCGGGCCGAGTAGTATAAGGTTCGGCGTTAGTGCTGCCGGTTCGTCGGGTGTCACCGCCACATGAGTGAGGGGGCGGGAATTTATGGTCATCTCCGCCTCAGTCAGCAGTGTGCTGAGCGTCTCGTCACTTGGATGTTGTTCGTGCAGGGTGACTCGTAGGGCTTCTTTAACGGAGCGCACCATGCGCTCCCATGCACCGCCCATAAACGGCGCTGCTGGTGGGATGAACCGCCACTTGATCATGCGGTTTGTGGCCTCGTGCTGGGTGGCTTCAGCTATGGACTGGGCGAGCTCTTTATCAGCCGCCTTGAAGCAAGTTGCGTTGTCACTCCACAGCTCCGTTGGACAGCCTCTTCTGGCTATAAACCTCCTCAGCGCTGAAATGGCTGAGTCAGCGCTTAGGGAGGTCACGACTTCTAGATGTATGGCGCGTGACGTCATACATGTGAAGAGCGCTACGTATCTTTTCTCGCGGTGGCGCGCGACGGTGACTTCTATTGGACCAAAGTAGTCCAATCCGGTGAACGTGAAAGGTCGTGCGTGATGGGCCAGGCGAGCTGGAGGTAAGTCGCCTGTGGCCGGACTTGTTGGTTTAGTCTTTTTTATTCTGCACGCCATACAGCTCTTGATCACGTTTCGCACGGCCGGTCGGATTTTCATTATCCATAGCCGTTGGCGTAGCTCATTTACGACTGTTTCTACGCCTCCGTGATGAAGTTTCTCGTGGACGTGTTGTATATACAACTTTGTGTATATATGTTTTCCATTTAGTACGGCTGGGCTCACAGATTCTGCGTGTATTCCCTCGGCCGCAGTTATACGACCCTTTATTCTTATTATGTCGTCACTGTCGATGATAAGACTAAGTGACGACAATAAATCTCCGGTAGGTGGCGCCCTGTTCTCTTTTATGCGCAGCTTTTCTACGTAATAGCTGTCTTGTTGCGCCGCTCGGATCCACAATCTTTGGGCCCTTTCAATATGACGCACTTCTAGGTCAATGTCGCGGCGGGTCGATGAACTCGTGGGAACCACCGTATCGGTTGATTGGGGTCGAGTTTGTTTATCTTTTTTCTTCCAGTCGGGGTCACGTGACTTGTTTGTCCGCGTTCTTTTGTAACGCGTAGCGGTGATTTGGAATTTATTTCCCCGACATAATTCGACAAATTGCAGCACTCTAGCTGTCGCTCTTATCAGTCTGATCCATTTCGAGAATCGTTGGACATCTGGCAGATGGTCATGAGTTGGCTTGTCAGTTATTGCGAGACATTTTTCTCTCTCTTCCCCAGAGTTGTTGACCTTGACCTCGACTTCTCTAGGCCACTCATTCTTAGATAGTAGTAGATAGGAGGGGCCATTGAACCATCGATGTTTCACGTTGAAGTCGTGAGGTGTCGCTCTTGTCGCGTCGTCTGCTACGTTATCTGCCGTAGGCACCCATCGCCACTCATTTTTCTTAGTGAGTGTCTCTAATTCTGCGAGTCGGTGTGCTACGAAGGTTTTGTAGGTGCGTGGTTCGGATCTTATCCACGCCAGGGCCGTACGCGAGTCGCTCCAATATGTTTTATGCGCGACTTCAAACTCGTGCTCTCGTAGCACTGTATCGGCTAGGCGGGCCCCTAGTAGGGCGGCCTGTAGTTCTAACCTGGGGATTGAGACGGGCTTCAGTGGTGTCACGCGACTCTTTGCGGCTGCTAGCGTGACGTGTATGCTTCCGTCGTTACGCACGATTCGCCAGTAAACGCTTGCGGCGTAGGCCTCCTCGCTGGCATCGACAAACGTATGTAGTTCGTAAGTGGTTGCCGATTCATAGTCGTAACATCGAGGGATGCGTAGGTCTTCTATCTTTCTTAGCAATGACAGCCATGCGTCCCATCTTTGCCTTAACTGTTCTGGAATGGGCTCGTCCCATTTGGTACCGTAGCGCCAGGTGTCCTGCATAATTCTTTTCGCGGGCGTTGTCATCGGCGATAGTAAGCCCAATGGATCGAACAAGGACATTATGACACTTAAGGCCTCCCTCTTGGTTGGTGGGCGCGTGTTTTCAAGCATTTCAGGTGCTATTCTTGTTTTGTTCAAGCGGAAACTTATGCAATCATCCCTTGTGCTCCATAGGAGACCGAGCGTTCTTTCTGTCTCGCTCGCACCTATTGGTATTGCGTTTGTTTCCGTTCTTTCCTTGAAATCTTTTATAACACTCATGTTGTTAGATGTCCACGCTGTCAACTCGAACCCTGCTTGTCGGTGTATAAAGTCGACTTCTTTGATCATTCTGATCGCCTTCTCAGGGGTGGGGAAGCTTTGTAAGTAGTCGTCCATGTAGTGGTTTCTTTCTATTGCGCACACCGCCTCTGGATAGATGTCGACGAACTCGTTCGCGTTTTTGTTCTTTATGTGTATGGCGGTGCATGGTGATGAGCACGCACCGAATATCACCGATGTCATTCTATATTCTTCTGGCGGACCCTCCCGCCGGTGATTTCTCCATAAAAAACGCAGGGCATCTCTGTCCTCTTCTCTTATGCTGATTTGCATAAACATTTCTTTTATATCTGCGGATACGGCGTATGGGTGTTGTCGAAATCGCATAATAACGCCTGGGAGGGACTGTAATAGGTCAGGTCCTGCCAACAACATGTCGTTGAGGCACAGTCCATGCGATTGAGCCGCCGCATCGTGTACCATTCTTATCTTTGGCTTTGCGGGATTGATGACCGCGAAGTGTGGGAGGTACCATATTCTGCCGCTAGTTGGCGCTGCGGGGGCTCGCTCGGCGTATCCGCATTTGAAGAGGTTGTCGACCCGTTCTTGGTATTGAACTTTCAGCTGTTCGTCGCGATCTAACTTCCTTTCTAAGTTGTAGAGGCGCTTTAGTGTGTTTTGGTAGTTGTTGGGTATTTTTAGTTCGTCTTTTCGCCACAATAACCCGGTTTCGAATCTGCCATTGGGAAGTCGTCGAGTCGTGTTTTCGAGTATCTCCAACGCCCGTTGTTCGGGATCGTTCTTGGGTTTTCTGGGTTCGATTCCCAATGACTCCAGTTCGAAATATTTCCTCATTGTTTCTTCCATTGTGTCACCCTGTGTTGTGGATAGGTGACCACAAAAGGTTACGGGCTTACTTTTCGACGTGTGGCATCCGTGGAGTACCCACCCCAGTTTCGTTAGTGATGCCACTGGTTGGTCGCGCCGACCCTCCAGAAGATCACGTGACACTATTAGGTCCCAGTTGTCCTGACCGATCAGTATCTTTGGGGACGCGTAGTCGTACGTGAGCTCTTTTCTTATGTTTTGTAGATGAGTGCAGCCCTTCATGTTTTCCTCTGTTATGGATTGCGACGTGAAATTCAGCCTTTCTACTGTTCTGGCATTTTGAATTTGGAATTCTTTGCCGCTGAATTTCCCTTTAATGCCCAGGTTGACACTCCGACTTTGTTCGTGTTTTATCTCTGTCCCACTCACCCCTTGCACCCACATTGGTTGTTTGGGCCCATCTATCCCTAATATATCGGCCAGAGATGCGTCGATAATGGTTACTGTACTCCCCTCGTCCAACAACGCGTACGTCTCTATTTTATTCTGGGGACCGGATAGCACGACAGGTGCTATTTTTAGGTACGCCCGACGTCGCGTATTCGAGTTGGTAGCTACTGTTGAAGTCAGTACCTCTTCTGTTCTTTCTGGGATGTCTGATGGTTGATCGGTTTTCTGGTGGTGGAGTAGGACATGGTGTCTCATGGTACATCCGTCGCGGCCGCATGGTTTGACGCGACACGTGTTTCTTTGGTGCGTACCTTTTAAGCACCGGAAACAAGTATGGCTCTTTTTTGCCATCTCCCAACGCTCGTGTATGTTAGCGTTGAGAAACTGTGGGCAATGCACTAACTGATGTGATTGTTTGCACTGCCAACATTTTTCTTGCCACTTTTCTTGCGGCTTGCGCTTTTCTTTTATTGTGTAAGCGCGTTCGACCTTTTTTCGCATAGGTCGCTCCCTCCCTGTTGACTCGTCGGCGATGTATTCTGGAAGGGCGTAAGCGCCAAACTTATCCGCTTCTTCGTTCAAGTATATTGACATCTTTTTGAAGTCGGATACTTCTGAAAGCTCTCTCGCCGCGTAGTCTACCCATTTACTTCTCAGGGTTGGAGTGAGCTTCTCCACCACGTTGTACAACATCTCAGGGTGGTGGAGGTAGTGTGGTTTCTTTAATGCTTCTATAGCAGCCACGATGTTCGCTAATTTACTTGCGAATATGCAAAGGTCACGTGGGTTTTCACTGACCTTGGGTAAACGCTTTACTTTTTCCAATTCTAAGCGGATGAGTGCCTCTGGCCGCCCGAATCTTCTCTCCAGCGTTTGTAATATGACTGGCGGGTCAGGCTCACTTATTAGTAGGCAACTCACTGCTTCCATGGCGGGTCCCTTTAGACATTTTCGTAGTCGGGCCACATTTTCAGTTTTAGTGAAGCGTTCCTTTGTCTCGTTGTACGCTGCTCGGAAGGCGAGCCAGCTATGGGCGTGTCCACTGTACACGGGTAACTCTTGTACGTACCGAGGTGAGTCCCTGTTCTGGCGCATAGCTTGTGAGAAGGCCGTGGCTAATGTAGTCACGTCAATCGCCGGTGGAGAATGGTCTGAAGACGGGACCTCTTTCGTGGGGGTTCCCGCAACACCCGGGTCTCTTTCATTCCCGGCCGATTGTCTAATACTGCCTTTTTCCGACACAGCTGCCTCCTTGGGTTTGGGACTTTTCTCTTTCTCGGCGTCTTTGATGGCTAATATCTGCTTTTGATTGTGTAGCCACCGGTGGACACGCTGAGGATCTGAATCCTGTTCGTCCAGTTCGTCCTCCTCACTCGACGATGAGTCTAGTTTCAGTCGTTCGAGTTTCGCCTTTTCAAGTTCAGCTGCGGCCTGGATTTCTTTTGTTTTCCACTCGGCCTCTCTTAGGTACAGCTCGGCGAGCCGCTCTTTCGCCTCTAACTCCGCGAGGAGTCTCTTGCGTGAGGGTACGGAGCGACGTGACCGAGCGTGGCTCGAGTGTGGGCGCACTGTGTGGTCGGAGCACTCAGGTACAGGTGATGGTGGCCTGGAGCAGACGGCGACAGCGACACTGTCCTTGGCTTGTTTTTTATTGTTTGAGGACTTACTTGTGGTAGTGTCGGTCGCGGTTGCGGTCTGGGCAGTCGTTGCGTACGAGTCTGTGCTCGTTGTTGCGCCCGTGGTGGCCGTAGCTTCGGTTTGCGAGCTCGAGGATGCTTCTGTTGTCTCCTTGTCGCTTTTGCTTCTTGTGGTCGGCATTTTCTAATTTTCTCCGTATCTCGATAGGCGATCTTCTGGATGACGATGGTTCAGGAGATCCGGCTCGAAGGACCAGATGTTGGTCACGATATGCGATCTTCTGGATGACGATGGTTCAGGAGATCCGGCTCGAAGGACCAGATGTTGGCTACGATATATATAATATATATAAGGCGGTGCTCGCGATCGATCTTATACCGCAGGGCCAATGTTGCAGGCCGCACGTTGCCTTCCAACGGGGGGGTGTAGGGGTGAAATACGGAAATAAAAACGCTGCTCTAATTCACATTGAACCACAGGGGGGCAGAGAGGAAGCGGCAGTCGGCAGCGAGCTTGCTTGTATGAACTTGTTAGGTATCTCCACAATGAGGAGTCTGTTGGATCAAGTTACTGCTTGAAGTGATAAATGTAAAACTAGCAGTTCAAGTTACTACTTGAAGTGCTGAGGACGAACTGGCAAAGAGAGGTCGGAACCTATGCCTTTTATAGCAAGTTCGCTGCCCGTGCGATCCCCCTGCTCCCTGGGGAAGTTTATTGTGCTATTCGCTCTCCAACGTCATACATAACTTCTGAGCTACAAGTCACTTATCCTAGGGTTTGTCCTCCTCTTATGCGGAGGACAAGGCTATTTTCGATGACGAAGTATGAAGATCTACATTTTTCTGGGCAATTTAGCCCTTTTTTCCCTCCCGCCTTCCTTGAGTAGCAAGGGGAATGGGAGGACTGAAGGTAAGGGGAAGACAGTGGCGCCGATACCGGATTTTCGTCATCTAGCCCGCAACTTTATATGTTTAATTCAATGCTTAATAAAACACACTGCGGGCGGTAGCCTTTATTTTTCCTATACCCTGACCTGTAACCCAGTTTCCTAATACATTTATGGAGAGCGAATACAAAACACATACAATTTATAAACAAGGACAATAATAATAAAAACATAATATAAATGTACGTACTAACATCCCATAGTCTCGTAGGAAAGGTGTATGGATTTGTCTCGTACGCTTCTATTAGTGTAATGTGAGAATTCATTCGTCCTCACCTCGCTAGTTGCGTAACCCTTGTGAGACAACCCCCTTTCTTCCCCGAGCCGTGCGATGCCAGTACGTACATATCACGTACACTTGATTCTATTTACATATTAATACACTGCACTTGTGCTACGCTTTCATTCTGTCGTGCACACAAGGCAATAGACGAATTGAAATGGCATTTGAAATAAAATATTGCCATTGATAGCAATTTGACTTTATTCGATGCAGTGCACACTATTAAAAATATAATAATCGGTTTTATAGCTATCTCATCTTTTTTTTGTGTTCGAAGATACGAAATAAAAAAGCAATATTTTTTCTGATAACAGAATTTGTATCTTTAATAAATCTATCTATATTAATCTTTGCAATCGATGGTCAGTCCAATAACGGTTTATTGAATTTAAGTAAAATACAAAAACATTTCGCATAAACCAGATTGTATCCTGTAGGATAGTGACGCAACGTAATCCGGTTGATTGATATCGATACCTTACGGCAGCTAAGATTGTCCGCCGCCGATATTAAATCGATAGACAACAAGCTTAACACGTTATAATATACTTACTATCTTACGTAGAAAAGTGAAAGTAGTAAATATCTTATGTATCTAGTACAAACTTAATCTATACGCCAACTTCAAACTTTTAGAAAATTAGTTCGGTACCTTTTACATCATTCCGTCTTTAACTTGCCGAGTTTTTATGGCCTAAGATGTATCCGTGATCTGAAAACACTCAAAACTTATACCGACATTCAAATTATATACTTTTACCGAAGACTAAAAATTATATTCTAGTATGTCCATCGTTTTATGTTGTTTAAAGGTTGTAGATGTGAGCCGATACGCTGCGTTTCCGCACGATTACCCGCGGAGTGGTTGCTCTGAAAAATTGCCGCCATGAACGCGTCACGTCTCAGGCTGCCGAGATGAACCAATTATTGATTTTACATTATGCCCCGTGGCTTAATGTGCGCACGTCTTAGCTGACAAGTCATGGGGGTCGTGAAAAAGAGGTTTTAAGGGTAACGTAATGATGCGTAAAATGAAATAAGTGTCCTAATTTCTTCTACACAAGACGTTTCTGAACATAAAGAATATTAGATCGTTTGCTGCTTATACCATAATATCGGATTCGCATGTTTAAATATTTTTTTACATACTAAAATTATATTTTTTTTACATACTAAAATTATATTTTTTTTATATATGGATGTAAGATGAGCAAGCGGTCCCACGTGATGGTAAGTGTTACCGCCGCCCATGGACACCTACAACACCAGGAGGTTATGCGGGCACGCCGCCGACCTTACAAAATCCCAATCACAACTTTCTTGAAGAACCCAATATCGTAGTGTAATGGAAAGATCTCTTGAGGCAGTTCGTTCCACAACCTATACGGGTTCGCGCTATAACAGACCGAACAGTACGCGACACCTCTGTATCGAGGAAATGCAGATGCACCGCACTTCTGTGAGGGGAAGTGCGGTTGTAGAAACCCGAGGTGGGAATTATATTGAACAATTCGTCACAGCATTGCTCATTGTACAGGTAGTAGAACACACAGAGAGACGCAATGTCTCTCCGAACGCTGAGGGGTATTAAACGCTCGTGAGGCCACCGTCGCTCACCATCCCACGATCGTCGACAATTCGAACAGCACGTCGTTGTATGGAGTCAAATGGGTCCAATTGATATTTCGGTGCACCGGCCCAGAGGTGTAAACAGTACTCCATGTCGGATCTAACTTGAGCTTTATAAAGCGACAAGCGTCGCCCCGAAGTGAAGTACTACTTCAACCTTTTCCACACACCGAGCTTTTTATTGGTAAATAATATTTTATCTTGTTCTCCAGATGACTCCGAAAGTAGATTTTGCTCGAAATATCGACGCCAAGGATCCCAAAACTCTCGAAGATCTTAAAATGAATGTTCTGAAATTGCGGTGTCACGACAAAAGCAGCTTTCTGAGCGGTGAACGCGCAGACTTGTCTTACTGGAGTTAAATTGGACAAATTAACCAAATTACCCCTAAACAAAATCTAACCTAACAACTATAGGACAGCACTAATAAAATCAAACATCGATATGATTCGTCAGGTTTGTGTCGCTGCAACGTTGCATTCCCAATGCGAACCGCTGTCGAACAAATCAAGCGAATAATTCGACGCATCGATTACAATTTCCGCTGATATCGGCTTTCCACGGGAAATAACGTGGTGTACACGTTGACAGATTGTAGAAAACTTGCTTATGGATTTAAAATTTATGGCATTGGTGTCTTTATATAGTTTATGGAAAAAATAAACAACACATCGCAGTCAACACCGTAACCAGCCCTTTTAGTCTCCAGTGCTGGCCCACGCTGGCCAAGCGGTTTGGCCAGCGTGGCTCTTTAGTGATAGAAAGTCCACACGTTTAGAGATGATGTACTTACTGGTAGTCCCTCATCACTAGTGGCGACGGTTTTGTTAATCCTTAGTCGCTTTTTACGACACCCACAGGAAGAGATGGGGTGGTATTCTAAAGCCGACCGAAACCATACGGCGAAATCAAAAATGCACTAAAAAATTTCAAAACAACCATGCACTTGTAGATAGGTACACAAAATTGATAGTTACATAATGCATACTAAAGTTTGGACTGTTTGCACTAAGGTTAGCTCGATGCCACCTTCCCATAGATTAAAAAATAAAGTAAGTTATCCAGGAACGACTTTCAACTAACCGCGTAATAACACTATCATTCTAAACGATTTATTATCAACTAAATGAACGTTCAGTTGTATTGCATGCTCGGGCAACTTAGAAATCGCTCTTTCACCTTACGACAATTTTTTCCGTCACCGTGCAGTCACGGGACTTTCTAACTGACCTCAGCTGTATCTATAGAATGAAGTCCGGTGAGCTAGTGACCCGCCTTTGTTTGACGTGCTCCAATTTTCACGTGTGTTCTGTGTCAGATTTTATTCTTTTGTTATAAACGTTTAACACCTACCATACATGTTCACAAAGCGAGTGTTCCTAGCAATCACGCTGTCCTGAATATTTTCTGATGTTTTACATGGTTACAGGAATTACTGATTTTGAATCAATAATAAGCGCTTTGCTACACATAAGTGGGTCATTGAAAATGTTCCATATTAAATCCTATTATTATATAATTACGAGTGTCTCGTTTCAAAGAGCTTTCTTATCGATTAACCAATACTTACTAGGGTACTAATACTTGCTAATAGGGTGATAAACATAACCAACTATTATCGTATGTTCCATGTAATTCTACGTCATGTCTAGACATGTATATATCGATATATAAATACAATAGATCTAAAAGTAATGTAAATGAAGAGCATTACTAGAGAGATAAGAAATATGTCTACGCCCAACATACAAATACACGTGTTGGGTGCTCACAATTCAATTGATCACTCTTTGTTCTCAATGCGCGCGTGACGTTGATAGATCGCAAATCTTTCAGAGCTACGCCTAATTGCATGATTGATAAGACCGTCGAGGTCTTCTTTATCATGGTCTAAGGCTTTTTGGAATGTATGCTTTATTTTAAAAAAAAATATTTTGGCACGGTAAAAGAAGGAAGTCATTAAAAAGAACCATTCCTAATAGAAAAAAATGATACAAAAAATACAATAAGCCCCTTGATCTACTGAAAAATGAAATATACAAGCGACCTATTATATAAAACAATTACTAGAGACTAGGGCTCCCCACTGAAGGCACCGGTTATTTTCATTGAAGAATGGTAAATCACCGGAGAGTTAAGGATCGCCCATATTACGGCGGGCCGCACCGCAACGCATAACATTGCACAAATTCTCCTGAATAATTTTCATACATTTTATATAAACCATCGCACACTTCAGGCGGGCCGCAACGCAAAACCATTGGCGGATCGCTCGCTTATCAGCGGATAGTCGCAGCTGGCGAGCTGCGACGCGGCCCGCCTCAATGTGCGTTGAATGGGTGCAGTTAACGGATGAAATTCAAAATTGAATGTCAACAGCTAACTGACTTAAATTATTGTGTTGTGCTGCGGCCCACCGCGACTGCAATGTGCGTTGTCGCAGTTTTGCAGTGCGACACGCTGCGGTGCCATGCGACTGTAATGTGCGCGAGCCTTTAAGATACTGCATATGAATCGTCATACAAAACTCTAGCCTTTTATACACAAAAAACTAGCCTCTGGCGGAGAACAGTATTAAAAAAAGACTCCAACATTTCAACGGATCTTGAAATGTAAAATAATATGACTTTTCTATATTTCAGGACACATTTCAATGATTACGCGCTCATTTTGTTCCATTTTATTTTACTCAGATATCCGCCTTTTCCAGTTTCTGTGTTCGTCGCTTTTTCATCGTCAATTTAAGAACTGGTACAAAACCATTGTCATTTTATCAACAACTAACGAAAGCAAACGAACGCTAATCTAATAAAGGCGACGAACATAGGATGTAACATGAAGTATGTGTAGGTAAGTACGGCAGCAGATTAATCACACGCTGAGAACTGTGACCTACTAACTAGATTTTGCATACGAAACTGGCAAAGCTTTGTAAACTAATCGACATCGGGACGAACATTTAATATTTGAACCCTGAAAACTAGATCAATTTGCAATATTTTTAATATTTGCTGTTTGAACTAAATTAATAATTTAGCGCTGACTGAAAATCTACATATTTCGGAATGTTTTCCTATTCAAGGCTGGAGACGCTGGAAAAGAAATCGGGTCAAACTGCTCGAGTTAGAAACGGAATAACGTAGAGGAAACTGTACATAAATAATATGGAGACATACTTTAAGCGGTATCTACATGCAGTCTGGTAGCTGTTACCTTATTGATTAATGGCAAAAAACAATTAATCAATAACGTGAACATTTTAGGTGTACTAACAATGACAAGGAAATTTTATTTACTTACATTGAATATACTTTCGATTCTCCGCATCAGATCACAGCACGTAGCTTAGTGGCATTACCAATGAGGTTAATTAAAGGCGTTGCAGCTAGTTCAATTGTGATGATTTTTTTCAATGATCACAAGGCATTCCTTTATTTATCTAACTACAAACTTCAGCATCGGCAAACAGCGTTTTATCTGTTGTTGAAGTCATTTATATTCAATCCTGTTATAGTCACATCAGACATCTACTTAACCTTATTAATGTCATCGGCCCACTTGGCTGCTTGCCGACAGTTCCCTCCCCATCTTCAATCACTCAGACTTTTCTACCTGCTCTCCTAACATGACGTTCACGCTTCACAAATTAAAATGATAACTTTTGACTTCATATTCCAATTATATTTTAGTCGCTTTTTGGATTACTGCTTTTATTAATGTCACACACGCCTTGAGAATTTAGTCTCTGACTTCAATTCTCTGTCTACCGGCCTTTAGCTGTTATTTTTAACCTAAACCTGCTAAAGATTTCAACGCTACTCTTTTAATATTTTAATCAAAAAATCTATTCCCATTTATATACCAAATATTATCTATAACAAACATACAAACTATTATTAATTTTCATCATTCTACTATTACGGGATCTCAACATTCAACTGATACTGTTCCTTGTCCCTGTTAAAGCTAGCTTAAACGCAAAAACACTTGGAATTTTAACGGTGTCTATACGAACGCACGGCAATCCAGTTTTTATTTAATTACTGCCAAGCTGTGGGCCACATCTGCGTATTTTGTCGAGTTTTTCCTAAATGCCTTTCCCAATCGAGGCAAATGGCTTTTCGAATGTCATTTTACAGCGTGATTTATTTGAATCGGCAAGTGAAAATTTGTTAGGAATTTGAAAAAGTTATTTCAGGCGCCGAACACACGGTATCGACCAGGCGGCCAGTAACTCTGAAGGAGTTGTATGGGGTCGCTTGAAAGTGTTCACACGATGTCGCGCAGTCACGAGACCAGCTGTCAGCTGACTTGACAGCTGATTGCGCTGCCAGGCGACACGTGTGTCTGATCTGATGCCTTAATAGCAATATTTATGTGGGATAGAAATAATAGTCGTAAACTGACTCAAATTAATTTATTGAAAATAACACAACTTTTTGCCTACGCTTCCTCATACCTCCTTCGCCATTTTTCTATTTTTAACATAACCAATCACAAGCCGTTTCCTTTTTTTGCATTCCATTTTACAGAATGTACAACACTACTTTAATAAGCCATTTGCCTTAAGTTAAATAAAATTATATTATTTTATAAAGTTATTTATAAAATTATTTAATTACAATCCTACAGTTTCGGTCATCCTGCTGAAGTCTGTCCCCAGACTTCCCTCAATCAGTTACTTATTACAGAGTTTGGATTTTAAACTAACTGAAACTAACATGAATTTCGAATAAACAACAATATCAATACATCACAATCTCTTAATTTTAATCTCTCACATAGTACAATGGAATGGATAGACACTATAATTATTCTTACTAGATAAAAAGCTTTTAACATAACCTATCAATTAATTTTACAACTTACACAACAGTAGTTATTAGAAACAAACATTAAATAATTAAAGGTAAGTAAGTCATTGAGAATCTGCATCATATTTCTGACCTCAAAGAGCTGAGCTCATACTGCACACAACTAAAATAAAATAATAAAATAAGATAGGATTAAATATTTTTTGCCTAGCTTTAAAGAACTGGCCACTGCTATCCGATAAGGTCCTAAATATTTTGCTTTTAACTTCATGCCTGGACCGAACTGTGTCCTCTTAATAGCCACCATATTTCTGTTAATTTCTTTTTAATGTTATATAGTTTAAATTAATGTTATATTTCTTACTCTCCCTTCTATTCTTATTAAACTGTTTTTTGTTTTCCTCTTGCATTTTTAATATATGCTCCTTTGCCTTTATCCTTAATTGTTCTCTATCATCATTATAAATTTCCGCACCTTCTTGTTGTAACAAAGTTACTAGCTCCATATCCTCTTTATTTTTCATGTCCCTTCCAATCAAGAGATTAAAAGGTGTTGTATTTATACTTCTATGATAGGTGCAATTGAGTGCTCGCTGTACTTTACTGACATGTTGATACCATAAACCTGGATCTTGAATACATAGCTTCGTCAACATTGGTATTAAGATACGATGAATACGCTCCACCTGTCCATTACCACGAGGCACTCCCGTTGTAACTTCTATGTGCAATATATTCTCATCTTCACAATACTTCTTAAATTCACTGCTGGTGAATGCAGTCCCCTTATCTGTAATTATTCTATCTGGATTTCCAAACATTTTCTGTAAAATATAAAGTTTTGACAGAGTTTCTTTACTTGTGGTTGATTTAGTGGGAAATAACCATACAAATTTTGTAAAGGCATCTACAATTGTCAGTATGTAATTATACTGCTTATGTGTCGCTGTCAGTGGACCTACATGATCAAGATGTAAAGTTTGGAGTGGTAATGATTCCTTCTCTATTGGGCTTAAGAATCCCTCCTGTTTCCCATTCTTTCTTGATGCTAGTATGCAAGGTATGCAGGTCAACACATAGTCATTTAGCTTCTTATCTACATCTGAAATAAAATAATCTTTGTTAATCAAATCTTTCATCTTCCTGATAGAAAAATGACCATTGTTGTGTGTTTTCGCAATTATTTCCTTCTCCATACTTCTCGGTACCACTATCAAACGTTGATTTCCTTTGTAGAGTATATTGTTTTCTATCCAGTAATCTTTGTATGTACTTGTTTTTAGAATTTCCTTAATAGCCTTTAAACCTTCATCTTTGTCTTGAGCTTCTTTTAGTTGATTATGAATGCTATTCACCATAACTCCAATGTATGGACTTCTACTTAGAGCATCTACATGCCTCATCCTCGAACCTGCTCGGTGTTCCACCTTATAATCATATTCCTGTAGCAGTAAAACCCATCTTGCAACCCTGGTTACCAAGTCTTTTTTCTTTAATGTCATCTCAAAAGCTAAACAGTCAGTCACAATTGTGAACGGAATCCCAATCAAATATTTACGGAACTTCTTAACACCTTCTACCACGGCTAGCGCTTCTAATTCGTAGCTGGAATACTTCGTCTCCGCTTCAGATGTTTTTCTACTCATATAGTAAACTGGGTGATAAAGAGATTCATTGGGGTCTTTTTGCATGAGAATAGCAGAATATGCCACCTGAGAAGCATCCGTGTGCAACTGTGTCTCCAAAGCTGGGTCGAAAATTCTCAACACGGGATGTTCTGATAACTTCTGCTTCAACATTTGAAAAGCATGAGTTTCTTTTATGCCAAAATGAAAATATTTATCCTTTTTGAGTAGATCTGTAATGGGTTTCGCTATCGTTGAATAATCTAGAATAAACTTTCGAAAGTACGAGGTAAGTCCAACAAAACTTTGTAACTCCTTCTGATTTTTAGGTTGTGGAAATCTCATCACTGCATCTGTCTTATCAGTAGATGGTTTTATGGTACTATTTTCAATCACATGTCCTAGATACTCTACTCTAGTTGTAAGTAACTCACTCTTTCGCCAGTTGATTTGCAAACCATACTCAGCCGCCTTTGCAGGACCTTCCTCAGCTTCATTACTCCTTGCTTATAAGATATCGCTGGTATTATTACATCGTCAATGAATATCAGCACTCCATCTTCCGCAATCTGGTCTCTGAAAATAGAATTGATGAACCGAGTAAAATAGTTAGGGCAAATAGACAATCCAAAGGGTGCTCGGGTGAATTCATATTGTCCATTCTGTGTTATAAATGACGTATACTTTGTACACTTTCCATTAATTTTCACATGGAAAAACGCATCTTTCAAATCTAGTTTACTATAAATCTTTGCTCCTAGTAATTTATCAATGTGGTCTTCTATTATTGGAAGCGGAAATTCATCTTTCACTATTTTAGCATTAACTTTTCTGTAATCCACGCATATCCTTGTCGACCCATCCTTTTTTCTTACCAGTACTAAAGGACTCGCATATTCTGAATAACTAGGTTTAATAATACCATTAAGTAACCACTCACTTACTTGATTATCTACCAACTGTTGTTCTTTGATAGCCAAACGCCTTGGTCTCTGTGCAACAGGAATGTCATCCTTCATAACAATGTGCATCTCAATAGGTGCCTCCTTTGTTTGAACAGGAGAATATTTTTTCACAAGATCCTCCACTTCAGCCTTTAGCTTCTGATCTGGCACATACACGATTGGTTCTTCCGTAACACCTGTAACCAAACAATGTGGCATACCACCATTCCCTTGTGACCAAACATTCACTATCTCTTTATTGAAAACAAGTTTTGTGTTTTGCAGAAATGGTTGACCTAAAATTACTTTATAAGGCATAACCCCTTTGGGCACAATATAAAATATACAACTAAAGCAGTGTCCATCAAAATCTACTTCACATTCAATCTTCCCTAATGAATAAATCTTTGTAGCACCAAGTCCAGTAAATTCTATATTTTCCCTGACGTAGCAGGTAACACTTAGTTCGAAAAACAAATCTTGCGATATTAAATTTAAATCACTACCGGAATCTATTAAACATTCAACTTTTGAACCACCAATTTTAATTAACTTCACTGATTTATTTTTGCTACACTGTATGTTAACATTTAACGCCTGTTGACTTTGACAGCTTTGACAGATACGCATTTCACAGCTGTCGCTTGCGCCGCCAGTAGTGTCAGAACGCTCTCCGGCTGTGACGTCGTCACCACCGGAATTCGTATGCGTATCCGCTGCCGACTTCAAGCACATAGCGCGAGGCTGCCATCTTGCCGCGCGAGTTTCGCTAACGCCACCTTCATGTTGCTTGTTGAACTTCTCACTATCCCGCCCTTTAATGCATGACGTCGCAATATGGCCGAACTCGTTACATTTGTAGCATTTAACACCATTTTTACATTTACTAGCTATGTGATCTTTTTCACCACACTTAAAACAGCGTCGGATCGATGCACAACCGGCCTTTTTTTCAATTGATGACAATTGTGGTTAATCCTGACGATTTTTTGTCATCTTCTTTTTCATATTTTCATAAATAGCCAATTTTTCTTTCAGTATAGGATATGTAGTGACACCATACAAAATAGCTTTGTTACATTCATAATCAATTACGCCATCAACTATATACTGGATCGCTATATAGTCAGGGATTTTTCCTCTCCTTCCCAACTCCTTCATGACGAGCATATACTCATAATAAGTCTCATCTTTCTTTTTCTTCCTTGCCGACATTAGCTCATGAATTTCTTTACTATTAACTGAGTCAGGGAATTCCTTTAATAAGGCCGCCTTAAAATCATCATAACATTTAAATATCTTTTCTGACCTGACCCAAAGCTCCGCCGTGCCCGTCAGACAACGCCGCGCCACGATAAGCTTTTGCGTCGGTGTCCACCCAAATAGCTCACCATTTTCATCTAAATCTTGTAGCCATTTTGAAGAGCTGAGTGTTTTATCCGTACCGTCAAATTTAGAAATTATACCTTCGTATAGATGTGAGGCCATCGCATTCAAATGGCTCGCCGCGTGGCTTCGCCCGCCATCACCGTTGTTACTTCTTTTGCCTTCGTCCGCCATCTCCGTACTTTCCACACCTTTTCGCCTTAAATACTCCTTCACCTTTAGTACACCTTCTTGTCACCGTAGATATGACCTTCTCCACGCCCGAGATTTTCTTTGTTCGCAAGCCACGTGTCCGGCATGCGATGAAAAAATTTTATTACACCTTTTCCCCATACACCTATACTATATTTCCATCCCGGACGAGCCCCCAAATTTTGTGGGATAGAAATAATAGTCGTAAACTGACTCAAATTAATTTATTGAAAATAACACAACTTTTTGCCTACGCTTCCTCGTACCTCCTTCGCCATTTTTCTATTTTTTCGCTCTCGACCAATCACAAGCCGTTTCCTTTTTTTGCATTCCATTTTACAGAATGTACAACACTACTTTAATAAGCCATTTGCCTTAAGTTAAATAAAATTATATTATTTTATAAAGTTATTTATAAAATTATTTAATTACAATCCTACATTTATATAAACTTATTCTATATAATTTCGCTTCAAGTTTCAAGACATTTTTGTATAATGTTGTAAAAAATGTATATAAAGGTATATAAAAAAATGGTTGTATAAAAGGTATTTTCTTGATTTATGAAATCCAGTATGCGCCAAACAGAAGCAACCCTTAAAAATATTTTACTACTAATTAACCCTAATACAATAATAATTGACTCCACGTTAACCTTTTTTACTAAATCCAATAAGCCCTTCATTAAATTCTCCGAGGCTAAGGAGATCGTTACCATGACGACGGTGACACCTGGACTTCAGATTGATGGCTCGGACACCCGACGCGGCTAGATATTAATTTGCATACTAATGTGAGAGGGCATACTGAGCATAGAGGGGCTTATAATGAAAACTCGTTGGGAAGTTTTTGACTTGTTTTTTTGTGTCTTTTTCGTTTATCTTATTGTAATAATATTTATGCTCATATTATATATATTTAGGTTTAAATACTATAAACACAGGACCTCTCCACAGAATTTATACTTTAGTACAGATTAAAAAAAATGTCACTAGAGCTCGCATGTTCTAGAAATAAAAAAAGATCTGGAATATCTGTCTACTAATCCGCACGGCATCCACGTTAGGACATTATGCCCCAAAGCTGTTTATTTATTTATTCTTTATTGCACAAAGTGACAAAAGGCGGACTTAATGCTTAGAAGCATTATCTCCCAGGCAACTTTGGACTTATGATAGATAGATAGATAAAACTTTTTATTGTACAATTGTTAACATTCAGACAAAAATAAGAAACAATGTTATAAGAACAGGATACAACTAGACGGTCTTATTGCTTTGTAGCCACTTCCTCCAGACAACCTATGTAGAGATGGCGTGGTGGGTAACTGCAATAACAGTTAGGTAAGATAAATAAAACTATTGACGCATATTAAATACCGTAATATAAATAAACATATACATACATACATGAAATCAATCGTTATTATAAACATAATCGTTAAACAAGGACATGGCTTTAAAGCTATTGATTGATGTAAATAATTAAAAAAAAAACAAATAAAATGTTTATTTATTTTTACATATTTTTGGCATTTAAGTTATCTACTAAGATTATATTATATTAAGTTATATAAAACATGACGAACGATAGTGGCCGTATGCAGCTATTTCTATAAAAAATGTTTTTAATCAACTGGGAAATGTGATAAGCACCAACAACACAAGCGAGCGCTTGAAACTTCGCCAGCGCTAGCGTAGGTTTAGCGTAGATAAGTATTAGTTAATTGGTAAGCTCTGCTGCTTATTTGCTTATATGAGATGCATGCCCCCGCTCGGGCTGTAAAACAAATGATGATTCAACCTCAAATATGCCCCTAATAAAACTATCAAACTTATTAGCTTATACCTACCTAAAATTCTTGTGTACACCTATTTTGTATATTTGGGAGTTATTTAAAGAATTATAAATGTTTTGCAGCATCATAGTGATGTTAGTTAAGTACTCGGACATCCCTGTGATAGAAAGCGATTCCACTCGACGTATCGACACGGCACCGACACGTCCCATTCTCATTGATGTCTTCTCATGAATATTGATGGGACTTTCGCGAGTATCACGTAATCCGTCTGTCGCGTAGAATTCATACTGATTGGGTTCCGGATAGGACCTTGTGTTTGAATATCGGTTAGTACATTACTATTCAATACCGCCCTTTGCGTAAAGTGACCTTTTTTCATTACAACTGTATATTTTAGTAGTATAAAATCCTGATTAGTTTGATCCGAGAATACTTGTTAATCCTAATAATAATTTTATGCGGTCCGAAATATAATATTTAACTTATTTATCCAGCTTATTAGTAAAGGGTTTTCCAATAGGGACTTGACAACTTTGAATTCAATTTGTGAACGCACCCTTTCACTAATCATCGAACTGTCACTGTCAATTTATTCAGTAAACTTAACATTTTCATCATGGTAAAGTACACGAACGAACAACGTCTGCAAATTATAAAAATTTACTACAGAAATTCGGAGTCGGTGACCGCTACTTTAAGAGCGTTAACTCCGATTTTCGGTCGTAATTCTCGCCCTAGTAGACAGGCAGTAACAAGTTTAGTGCAAAAATTTGAGTCTACATATTCGTTGTGTGATGTTGCCGTGCCAGTGAGACAACGGGTTGGTCGAAGTGTCGAAAATATCGCTGCCGTTGAATCGTCCGTAGCAAATGATCCAAAGCAGTCAATTCCACGGCGTTCTCAAGAGTTGGACATCGCCCAGACCACTTTATGGCGAATTTTGCGTAAGGATCTTGGTTTACACCCATACAAGATCAAGCTGACTCAGGAATTGAAGCCGATGGACCATTTGAAGCGACGTACGTTCTCCGATTGGGCTCTGGAAAAGATGCGCCAAGATGATCAATTTCATCGCAAAATCATCTTCAGTGACGAAGCTCATTTTTGGCTCAATGGGTTCGTCAATAAGCAAAATATGCGTTATTGGTCGGGTGAAAATCCACATGTGCTTCATGAAACACCACTTCATCCACAAAAAATAACTGTTTGGTGCGGTTTGCATGCCGGCGGCGTCATAGGGCCATATTTTTTCGTCGACGATAATGATCGTCACGTTACTGTGAATGGTAATCGTTATCGCGCCATGATTGCCGATTATTTTTGGCCCGAATTGGAAGATATGGACTTGGACAACATGTGGTTTCAACAGGACGGTGCCACAAGCCACACAGCACACGTTACAATCGATTTATTGAAGAGTAAGTTTGATGAGCGTGTTATCTCAAGAAATGGACCAGTCGATTGGCCGCCTCGTTCGTGCGATTTAACGCCTCTAGACTTTTTTCTTTGGGGCTACGTCAAGTCATTGGTCTATGCCAACAAGCCGACGACGTTGGAAGAGCTCAGAGCCAACATTGAACGCGAAATAGCAGCCGTTTCGGCCGAAATGTGTGGCCGAGTCATCGAAAATTGGGTCCAACGAATCGACCGCTGCAAACGTGCCCGCGGTGGCCATATGAATGAAGTCGAGTTCCATTCATAAATGTTTTGATTGTACTTCAACCCGATAATAAAGTTTTTGAAATATCTCAAATGGTTTGCATTTTATTTTGAAAAAAAGTTGTCAAGTCCTTATTGGAAAACCCTTTATTTACATTTTTTTTATTGATCTGAAAACAAAACCTTCCTTCTAGGAAGAAGGTCACCTTTGTACCTACGATAAAATTGTAATGTCTTATTGTAACAATTCATGATAATTGTAATAAAGACCAACTACCAACAAAATCGGTGAGCACGTGACTATATGACATGGTATGAACAAATTTAAGAGACCCTACTCGTATACAACTCTTCTAGCTGGTCACCGAGATGGAAATCGCATCGAACAGCATCACCGCCTAAAACAGTATCCAACGCTTGCCTAATATGATGCCGGACAATCAGATTCATTAGACACTTCTTAAAACATTATTCTCAATCGTGTCTATCTTTTGTAAGGGGAAAAGTGTTTATTGCAAAGAAAGTTACAGGAATATAAAACTCTTTTATACAAACTTCCACTTCATTAACTCTTCCACTTTTCACGCTGAATACGCTATATATGACAGCTAGTAGAAAATAATGCTACAAAACAGTCTTAACCACATTACGTGTGTATAAAACTAATAATATAAACGATTTGTTATTTTCTCGGTAAGTAAGCAGCAAATAACTAGACCTTTTATTCTAACACACACCCTAACAAATTGCTAACAAGCGACTACTCTAACCTACTTAATTCGGAAACGTATTCCTAAGTGAGGGCAAACACTACCTAATCCGAAACTACTTGCAACCAGATCAGGGTAATGTAGAAGTACCGAGTCGCCTCATGAATACTGAACGGAGTCCCGCAAGGGTGCGCTCTTGGGCCAGTACGGTTGCTTTAATTACACACGCTTCCTTGGTACCAGTTCAAAAATGTATGACATTACAGATGAAGCCCTTTGTGTGGTGAATTATAAAAGTATTGATGTAGATTATTCCAGATATATAAATGCACATATTAAATAATTAGAATAGTCTGAGACAACATAAAGGGCTAACTAATCATATTATTCTAGTATTATTTTTTAGCATAGGTGATTTCAGCTCATATGTAATATGAACTTGGACTATTTGATAACGATTTGTATATACATAGTAATTAGGTTTAAGGGGCTTTGTATTTGTAGAAAGAGAGGAATTCAATATTGACAGCGGAGAAAATAACATAAAAGAGTACCATCATAAAATGTCGTATGTCATTAACCTGAGCATCATGTGTCATATCTGGTGTCACGGCCATACATTATGTGAGACACCTCCTACATGCTGAGTTAAATTGATCAATCAATATATTAATAAAGTCAATTGAGACCTAACTAAATTGGCCGCGTTCGTGACCAGTCCATACGTACATGAATAAATTGATTAACCATACTTACATACGTAGGTGTCTATCTGTACCTTTAGACACAATTTTAATATTTATAACGGAAATTTAATTGTAATATCAATTATGATACACAAAGTAATTTTGTTATGATTACTCCTGTTGTATACATACGTATATGTTTGTGTCAACATTACCTTGAATTCGTTATTTTTTTTTATAGTGTTTTTAGAACCAAAAAATATTTTCAAATTGACATCGCATAACAGTGGGGTGCTAATTGTGTTATACTAAGCTATCAATAAATTTCACCATATTAATATTGTCACGTTCCGTTGTGGAGTTTATGTGCGTCCTGCGTGGAATGCACAGTAATCGCCGGTCGTCTCCTGCGGCCCGTACTAAACAGCTCACTGTACAAATATTATGTATCACGCAATTAACCAATATAATAAGTTATAAAATATTTCATAGTTTAATTACGCAACCTTATGTTATTTATGATACACAACCAATACACCGCATCCTCTGACACCAAATAGAAGTAGTTGATATTAGCCTCTGACTTCTGACTATATCTTGACTAACTCCAGTATATATTTCGCAGTATATCAACGGTTGTCGTTATTTCAAACAATAATAGTGCACTTTACAAGAAATTATGGGCAAGTTAACGCGTGAATGATGCCTAGCAAATTATGCCTTAGCAAACCTAAATCCGTAGAACAGCTTCTGTCAACAACCACCTTGTGCAAACCACGGCCTACTTAGTGCTCAAGCCCCGGAACATGCCCCACTTCCATTCATTCTAACACCCACGCCCGTTTTCGGCGAATTTTCAGCGAGTTATGCTAACCTAGTATTCGCGTGCTGAAAAGCTGTGTCAAGGGCAAACAAACACGTTTTTGTCTGAAAACCTCTAAGAAAGGAGAAAAGGTTTATTTATAATGATTTTAAGTTTGTTTAGACTAAGGTTAACCTATAAAATATCCTTTCGTGAAACCTCTAATAATGGTAATATTGAATTCAAATTTTACGATATAAAACTGTCTATAATTAGACGTTATTATAATTTATAATACTGCAATAATTAAATTAATGTCTTCTGGAATATGTCATGTTTAAATAACATTAGGTACTGTAGTGAAGTAGTAAACTTTTTTACGACCCTTTTGTGATGTAAAATGAACAATTGAGCAACCTGTAAGTTAGGCGACAACTTATAAATAGATAATACGACCTTTGAGTAAATAAATCTCAGTTGTGCCAAATGTTTGTTACTACTACCAACAAAGTGTTAATAACTAGTGTTTGAACAAAAAGATTGACAAGGTTATGCGCTTCGTGAAGGCCCGTATTATGAGCTATTGAAAATCAATAAAACAAAGGTCTTCACTGCCCTTGCTGAAGAGCAAATAAATAATTATTATTTATTTGCTATCTACTTTATTAATCTACTAGTTGTACTATCCTTTTTCTGTACAGATTTTATGAAATGATGGAACATAATGAAAAATGTTAGACACGTAAATTGAATATCAAATTGTAATTTAAAATGTTTTTGAAAAGTTGGGATAATTAAATTTATTTTGCATATTTCCAATGTAGAAAGAATAATTCACGTAATATGTCTTCTGGCCTCCCCTAGTAATCCCTTAGGATCCAATACTGATTTGTGGATACATAATATGGTCCAGATATTTTTAAGTTCTTGGGTTCAGTGGTTCAGGCTGAGAATTTGAACTCACGATTTCACGAATGAAAGTCGAGAGTAGATTCCAGTATTCCCGATTTAACTGGAACATTACAAAAACTGTCAAATAAAGTTTTCTATCCACAAACACATTTCACTCTAATAAAGTGTATCAATAAACCAAGAGAAGTACTACCTCGTAAGAACCTTGGAACAGTAACAAATAAATAACTTCCAATTCCAACAGGAATACTCCAATATCATTAGAGGCCATCGACAGAGAACGAGTCACCATCGGAACACTGGTATCAAATAAAGTCGCCGATACGAGTAACAGTTGCACACATACTCGTGGAGTTGTTTGCCCTCTTGAAATCCACTTTCCACGCCGTATGTGGACATAGCTCTCTAGCAAGCAACCTGATTCTGTTTCACGATACGTTTTAGGTCGATACTGTACATTTGTATATTTGTACAAAGGTTTCCTTCTATTACTGCTATGTAATTTTTTGACCCATTTACTAAATAAATACTAGGAACTTATTCCTTATACGTCTTAGTGTTTCCTAAAGTTCTCATTCCCGTGTATGTACACAATGTTATTATATATATATGTATATATTACATGTAGTTCGCAACATACTTACGTGAGCTCTATTTTGTTCCAGGTAAGTTTCGCAGTATCGCTGTTACTTCATTGTTCAAAGTTCTTTGTTGTTGCAAAGGATTGATTGAAATGTTGTCGAGAAAGGAAAGCAAAGTAAGTTGTTTGTTTATACATTGTTGTTTTATACAGATTGTTCCATACGACACTGCACCGATCGTCTGAAATAACTCATATTTCTGTTAAAATGTTGAAATCCTAAAATGATTGGTATGAGAACCCAGGGCAGCGACCATTTCAATAATGACAATCACGAATATATCTTAAAGTTCGAATTGGATTTAAAAGGTTGATACATGTGTTCCATTGGATTGTCAATCCATTTCTATATCAGTCTCCCCTAATAAATAGAACCCACAAAGACAATACTGAACTGACTAGCCAAATAAAAACCAATGAGATGAAATCCTGAAAAACTGCAATCACAGCGTATTAAGTACGGCTGTGGCATTGAGCAGGGGTTGGGCTAAAGAATTACATAGCAATATATTTTAAGTATAAACACTTGCACTGCTTACAATAATTAAAATCGAATATTGTCATATTTTATACGAATCATAAGACCGTTGCTTTGCAGAAGCGTCCAATAAATAACATACAATTTAGGTCTCACAGTCTAGTCTAGAATTGTACAATGTAACTTACATGTGATTGGAATTAAGTAAGATATTACATATTATGTCATTTAATTATTTAATGGAGGAAACTTTACTGGTTTAGGATATTTTAATCCTTTCTAATCGATATTATAAATAAAATATAAATGTATCCAATATATACTGCATATTATCTACAAGGTCGCCCAAGTTGCCTAAATACTTCAATCAGAAGTCTTCAACTTTATGATTGTAAGTTATTTATTTCATTAAAAAAATGTCCTTCTACTTCTAAAAAATTAAAAATATTGCGTCTCTCCCCACATCAATAGACTCAATCATCCACATTTCAGATCACGCCTTGTTGAATTATTACTACAGACAACTATTACGGCATCAAATATTCAACAATCATAAAGTTATGGGCATATCTAAAATTTAAACCAATAAAATTTTAAGTCCAATAGATGACACAAGTTGTTTACCTGATAAATATGAACAACCATTCACAATTACCATCTTCACTATTATTTAGGTATGCTAGAGAATTAGCTAAAACGGTCTTCAAACTACGTATAATTTATACGATCAAAAGCTATTACCAAATAAACGATCGGTTCATTTTAACTTGTCAATATCAATTAAAACTTTTTACGTAGACGTTAAGGTAAAAGCATTATACTTATTTACCAAAATCGATAGTGATGCTATTTGCTTTCGTCTCTTCATCATTAAAATTATATCTTTTCCCATTAATTTGTTATCATCTCATTCACGCAATTCGTTTGTTTATGGACCCCCATTAGCGATTCATAAGGCTGCACGCGGTACTTTCGCTCGGTAACCGCAAATTGCGACCTTCCCGCATTTTTCCAGAGATGCCCTCTGGGCATCATAAAAAGAATTTCTCAGCTCGGCCAAGATTAATGAGATATCTCGGATAGGTCGTTTATGTGGGGCATGAATTAATTTTGTAAGAGATTTACGACACAACATTTTTATAAAAGTAGCAGGTAAAGAATGTGTTGAACAGAAGGCCAAATTTTAAAGCCTGTGGGTTAGTACTCAATGGATGTTACATATTGGTAATTTCCACGAAATCCAATTTAATTTATGTTATGCGTCGTCGTAGCCTTTAGTTAGATAATTAAAATTTAAAGACGGTTTTAAACACCGGTGTCTGGCAATGACTATGTGACGTAACTGACAAACTTACCGTCACAATAGTCCCGATATGTTCGGACTTCTTTAAAAACTAAGGGCTTGTTTCTTCTCCAAAATTAACCCTGCTCTGGGCACGATGTAGGTAAGCAATAAGTAAGTATTTCATTGCAATGTTGTCATTTTTCGCCAGTAATCGACTCCTAGAACACTCGATTTACGAATACCAATCAAGTGGCTGGCTTTTACGACTTACCGGTTGACATTCAAGTAGCTCCCGAGCTCTGAACGAGACTTTGTATATATTCCTGGTGCGGAAGTGGGACAAGGTTGATGCAGAGCGCTTGGATGCCCTCGTTTTGCAACCCCCTGCAGGTTTGTTGCCAACTTTTTGCCGATTCAAACAAAAAGAAAGTGATTAACTTATGGAATAGCCGGTCGCACTTTTATGTAAGCAAATTTCCTCTCTTTCGAGATGTTGTTGTTTTTGAAAGGTTACTTGATACTGCTCAGTCGTTTTCTTTACCAGTTGCTTATACAGGGTGTGTCGTAAACAGTGGTCCAACGTTAAGGGGTCGATACACCATATATTCAGCTATCACATACCAGAATTTTAACATTTTTTTTCCACGGGTCTCTGTTTTATTCATTATTATTATTATTTTGAAAAATCGATACCTTGAGTTACTAATTGGGCTGTTATTTCAACAAATAACATTATTTTTTTATTTTGTTTGTTGTTTATTATTGACAAATACATGTGCTATCACATACAATACTTTTTTTTAATGGAAACTTAAAGATATTAAAGAAAAAATGTTTTTATTTCAAATTTCAACTCTAATCTCTAGCAAATCATGTGAATTCGGGGGCGAATGGTGTAAAAAAAATGTACTACACAGTCTGTGCCCATTATTTTAAAAACTTGTCCAATAAATGCAGATTCTAAAATGATATTAATAATAACCGATTCCATAATGAAAAAGAAGTTATTGCCATTTCAATTGAGAAGGAGCCGAATTTAAAACATACACTTTTTCATTTTAATTAACTTACCGGTATTGCAAAATGTTTTGGACCCATTTAGAGGTAAATTTTAACTTAGCTATTAACAGCTGAGTGATATTTGAGTCATGCACAAACATATCACAGGTAAACAAACGTGTCTCAGGTAAAAAAAGGGTACTTGGCCAGATAACACAAGAGTCATTGAAACGTCTCAGTATAACGCGCATGAGTAGTGAAAAAATCACAAGGTTTTTTTTTATTGCTATTCTCTTAAGTATGAACGAGACAGACTATGTCAAGAAGATATTCGTAATAATCTAATCAGTTAAAAAATACTTCAGTGTGATACCGTACGTCGCATGCGCTTCTAGTCTCTGTTTATCTCCGCCATTGAATTGCTTCTTTTACTTCCTGGACTCGGATTTGCTTCTGTTTGGACTTGTTGGTTTTTGTGATCCCTACGACATCGGCTACGTTATTTGGACTTTGATTTGCTCAACGATTTCGACAAACGTGCAGTGCAGTGAAGATTAGGCGATGTCTCAGTACACACCGTGTGAATATGCTGACATGCATTTTATTCATGGCGAATGCATAGGCATCGGCAGCCCGGTTTTATCGGGACAGACATCTAGATCTTCTTTTGTTTAATTAACGGCGGGATAAACACAGAGACTAGAAGCGCATGCGACGTACGGGATCACACTGAAGTATTTTTTAACTGATTAGATTATTACGAATATCTTCTTGACATAGTCTGTCTCGTTCATACTTAAGAGAATAGCAATAAAAAAAAACCTTGTGATTTTTTCACTACTCATGTATGTACTACTCATGTACTACTCACTACTCATGTACTCACTACTCATGTATATTGTATGTGATAGCACATGTATTTGTCAATAATAAACAACTAACAAAATAAAAAAATAATGTTATTTGTTGAAATAACAGCCCAATTAGTAACTCAAGGTATCGATTTTTCAAAATAATAATAATAATGAATAAAACAGAGACCCGTGGAAAAAAAATGTTAAAATTCTGGTATGTGATAGCTGAATATATGGTGTATCGACCCCTTAACGTTGGACCACTATTTACGACACACCCTGTATGTATATACTGGTATGTTTGTTTTATTCTTTGAGTAGACTCATATCTAGCACCCGATTCTATTTTTAAAATTCACTTTTCTTATATCTAACACGCGTAAATGATACATTATAGTATGGCGTTCTTATGAAAGATGTATTAATGCGTATGCAGGTTCCATTAGCCCACCAGTTTAAATATGGTATCACACGTTTTGACGACAAGTTTCCTTATTGTGGTCAAATGCAACATTATAAGGTCTTGTATTGTTTTCGGTATGTTGTTAATAATACACTCTCTCACTCATTGTTAATAGCTCACTCATATTTAATAATACAATAACTTGTTGCCTACCGTATATGTTTTTTTTATAAATCAGTGTATCCGCTCAGATCACTTACTCCGATCCGATTGTCAATCGATTACCACACCGGGAATAATTACATTACATTGTTTTGTGGTCGCATATCATCGAACAAACAATCGAACTAGACCGCGTTGGCAGTAATTAGTTCGTATTTAGCAATAAATTAAATTATCGTTTACAGTAGAGATCTGTAATTCGGTATTAAATTTGTGTATTTTGCTCGTTAATTACGCTCACGATGTAAGACTTAGGAAATGTAATTTTGATTGCTCTTCTGTAGTAGGCAGCGGTAAGCCATCAGTAAGCTTTGTAAAGTAAGCAATCTCGGGTAACTGCGAATGTTCTTTAGACCCTGGCCGTAATCCAATCGGAAGTAACTTTTCTGAACACTTGTTCTTTTCAGTCTTATTTCAATTTAGGATTCATCTTGGGTACGAAGTCAAATTGACCTGTAAAAAGCTCCGTGCTTGGTGCAATTCGGTACTTCACCTTGAGGCAACGATTGATGCTTTACTAATCTCAAGCCTCTTATAAAGTGCGGCTCACATTTCTAAATCTGTGCACTGAAATATCAGCTCGATCCATTTAACTCCATCCAAGTTTCAATTCATTTTTACCGACTATTTAGAATCTCTCAGCGTCCGAAGTGACGTTCTATAGTAGAAAGTAAAAGTTATCTGAAGAACTGTAGATTTAATGGTCAACCTTGGATTTTTACAACCGTACCCTTGACCGAAGCGCACCGCATCCACACTTCCTGGAGAAATAACCATAGCAATTCATAAACAGCCTTATACCACGAAGGTTTTTGTACAAATTGTTCCCATATACTTTACTGCTATATCACAACGTGGGGTATTTAGCAGAGCTATAAATTAATAAAGTTTTACAAACTCGACAGTGCATCCATATCGCTGATGTTATTTGTGGACGGTGAAAATCGTCACTTACCACATTTACAAATAAAGTTCACTGAAAACCATCGTGTTTACGTTCGCTTTTATTTGTGTCTGTACCCACAACATACGACTCCTTCACATTATATTACTTATTTATCAAGCGGAGATCGCACAGAACTGAAATCGATTGTATCAGTACAACCAAACTTTCCCGCCCAATTGCTGCCTGCGTGCAAGCGCACCTATGTAAAGACTATTAGAGTGGATGGAGAGTACACCCGCATTTCCTATATTTACCGCAGACTTTACGGTAGTGTGTCAGGCACGCTACGACATTGCGCGACCTTGTGCCGCGAGTCGCGACCCGGGCCGTGCCCAATCGATACGGCTCCGACACGAAACACGTAACAATACGAACAAGGGATGCGGCTTTTTAACGAACAGTAGTTCATAATAATGTTATTATCATATTTTTGTTTTAACGACTGTCTATCTCAATGGCTCAATTTAATGCTCGTTAAACCACAAGAAGATTTTAATTTGTTATTATATTTTAATACCAAATAGTCCAAGCACTCATTGACTATAAAATCGGACGATGCGATCTTGACTATGTGAAAGAAATCTTATTCTAAAGACAACATTACGATTATGACAATAGAATAGAGAAAAACCGTATTTGGTATTTGAAAAACCGTAGTGGACAGAGTATTGCCTGCCAAACACGTATGTACACATTGAATTTCCATCCTCTCAAATGTTTGATTATTATGTTTCCACTACGATTCCATTACTCATAGACAATCTTGTTTGAGGTTTTCACGTAATCTAATGCTAGTAGCCTGTGTTAGTTGATATGGCATGGTAGTTGACTGTTCCAACCTTGAACTTGATATTTTGTAACTTATTCGATAACTAAGAAGATATGCTAATTTTATTGTACAAAATCCGACTGCATTTATTTCGTGTATCTTGCTTGATACATAATTATTTTTATTTTCAATGTATCTACCAAAGTTGTTTTATAACTCAGTGGAAAAAAATGTTCACGGTGGTGATCCTATTATTTTTAAATATACTTTTCATGCTAGTAGGAAGTATTACAGCCCAAATATAAACACGTATATCGAAATTTTTAAGTGCAGTAAAGGGAGATTAATGAATGGATATATAATATGATATGAAGTGTTATGTACATTATACATTATATTTGTAGAAGAAATCCCTGTGGTAGAAATTTTGTTTTATGTAACTATAATACTTCAGCTTCACGCAACATTTGGTTCATTTATTAAAAATCCTAAATATTATACAATAACTACTAACTACTAATAATATATTACGGCAATGAGAAAAATCGAAAAAATAGTTTCGTATGTTTATTATTATAACTGAATAAGGTTTTTTCGTGTTCGTTTGCATCTCTTATATCGAATTGTAACCTCACCCAGACCCGTCCAAAGAAACGGGCAATAACGAGAAAGTGACATTCTCGAGTTAGCACGGAATTACGGTCTCCACCAAAAAAAAAATAGACCGTGAAGTGCACTAAAGCAAAGCTATATGGTGAGATCACGAAAATTCACCTTCCATTTTTTTTGGTGAAGCTTTATGTTGATCAATATTTAAAAACGTACTAAACACGTGGCCTACAGAAACACATTTATTAAAGACAAAGCGTGTCTCAAAAACATATTAGACAATATTTGGAAGTGATTATTAATATTAAATTCAACAGTAATTATTAACAAGTACAAAAACTACCTATGTATGTTGTTGTGTCTATCGATATATTTCTGCTAAATTGTTATTAAATCTACTCAGTTTAATCAAACATTTGTAACTTACATAAACACCTCAATTTTAAATAGACATCACTGAACCAAAAATGTTTGTTACCCCTGAAACGCCATTGTTAAACTTACAGTGATCTTATTATGTTTTTGCATCAAATTACATAACAGACTTTAGAATTAAAAAAGAAACAAGTTATCTTATTAAAATATTTTTAATGGGCCGCGAGTATTGACTTCACCCTCTTAAACAACCGACCTATCAAGGAAATTCTACGAATTCTAACCTGCTGCACTGTCAGTTCTCTCACATCACACGCAAGCTATTTAAATATTCAAATAAAATGTAGTCCCCGATCTGTTTCATATTTTATGGCAAATCGCAGAAGCTGATAAATTAATTTCAGTAGTCTATAACTTGAAAACTAAGTATCCGATAATTTTTGGCACTGGTTGTAATCGAATCAAGTAACCAAATAAAATTACATTTATTGCAACCAAATTAATATTGGTTGCTCTGCAACTGTTGCAACATGAAATATATATCTTCCAATTTATCATGTACGCTACCACGGAAATTTCGTTTATAGCTGTTGCTCGCGACTTCTCTTCAAGTACTAACCTTCGCAGGCGTGCGCACAACAACTCACCAAAGTTTCATCGCAATCGGATGAATGGTATAGGAATGCATATAGGACAAACAAAGAAACATTAATTTTATAAATATAGATTAAGCACGTTTTTTGAATTTTTGCTGCTCTCTTTGAGGACGTTCACCATACAAGTTTTGCAAAGATTCACTTTCGTCTTTTTTAATAAGACGAGCAACCGTTAGTATAGCGTGTGATTTCAATCTCGTGGCGACCACTCGGGGAATATGTGAATATTCCCCTCGTGAATATGTGAATATATATTAAAGTTCTCGTGATTCATCGCTTACACATAGACCTCAAATATAATTTTATAACGAGGTGTTTCATGGAGACGTACATTAAAATATGTGGTTATTTTGAATCAGCTTTTCTTTACGTTTTTAAGGTTGTGTTTGCCATGTTTTTCAACTATTTTGTCAAAATTGTTATGCCGTTGTTTACTGCCGATTAAGTTTTTCTGATATATATCTCTCTCTTCTATTTTTGTGCAAAAAGAATTCCCTGACGTCAGAGAGTGCTCTGATATTTCTGATCGTCGGCTAGTCAATGTAAAACTGTCTATTTTATTAAGAACATCTTAAAAAAATAGAAAAGAATTGGGCCGTAGTTATTTATTTGAGCTACGACATCACATTGCCGAGTCATAAAGCCGAGACCAATCCTTGTAGACGTTTTACTTATTTGTAGACTTGCTCGATACTACTAGTTGTAATATATGTATGTACTGTAGCCGCAGAGGTCTCCTGTATAAATAACAAGTCTGTCTGTCCAGGTTACACTCATGATCTGCTGGTTCCATTTGCGGTTTACACAATTATATAAAATATTTATTATGAAAGCTTTTGTATATTTTATTGAATTTTTCAGTCGACCACTTTTATGGACCATTGCTGCGACTGATCATTGTTCTCCTCGTGCACATTGTTTTGTGCATATTTTTGAGGGATGTATGGCCTTAAAACTCCACGGTGACCAAGCGGGTTAGCGAGTCCACTGTTTCAGATATGGTGTAGTTCCTCTGTAATGGTTGCACCTTTGTTTAGCACCGTTGTAGACCATACCAGCAATATTCAAAAATCGGAAATTGGGTCAATGCGGTCAATGGTCAAGTCGCCACCAAATGTTAGTAATATAAAAGGTGTGCAGCCGCAAAAGTTGTCCGACCGCATCCTTGGGTCCTCAGAGACCGCACGCGTCTCCGCACTGCGGCTTGGCTGCCTCTGCCAAGTTACAGCGGAGTGCACGGTGCTCGCAAATAATGATTTATTATATAATGCGAGACGAGACCTTGGCCTCGAAGGAAATTAAAGTTCGTTTGTTATTTTCCAATCCAACGTTATATATGACGTATAATTACTTAATTATATTATTGCCGTTTCGCTAATTCTCATTTCAAAATAATCAAACTTGATAATCAGTAGATAATAAATAGATATGATAGAAGGTCTTGTATAAATACATTTTACGAAGGTAAAGTATGATCCAACATTTTATTAAATATTGAGGCGCTTTAGGAACTTGACTAACCCTAAATTCTGTAATATAATAATCCAAAAAAATGACATTTTGAATCCATAGACACGTTCTTCATACATCGCCCAACTTTTACCGATTTCATATATATACTTGTAATGTATTATTTTGCTACAAATACACAAGCTGCATTATCGTTTAACACAATTCAGCAAACTAGTCTGTGAACATTTCGAGTGCATTAGATATTACGTCATAGAGTTCGTGTGCAATTCTGTTCGACTTTTCAACGTGCCATTCAGTAGTCTTCAACGTTTATTGAAATTTCAGTCGTCGATTTACTGACACGTAACAATCATTACGATATGAAAAGTCACGGACCCGGAAAATTACTACGAAATAAACTTATAACTTAAAACAAATATAAAATGTATAAAATACAAATAACTTGTTATTGAAAGCCTACGGAGCCCTACAACCATTTTAGATATTTTTTTTTTGCAAAAATATCGACATTACATCATTGATCATTCCGGCTGGTGCGTACTATGGAGATCTGTTGTGCTTAGAGGAGAGAGCTGACCTCATTAAATTATTCTAAACATCTTCTTTTCTTAATATTCCCGTTGAGCTCTTACTGGGTAATGTTAATGGTTGTCTAGTCTACTTCATGAGAAGTCATGTGGATTTCCGTGGGAAGAGTCCCTCGATCGGATGTTAATACACAATTCTCTGAGTTATCCAAGTATCTTCCTAATCGCATACTTTTTCTAATGGTGCCTTCAAAGTCGCCGTATTCCAGTGTACATATTTGTCTAGGCCATGTGTTCAGGCTATTATGAATTTTCAAATAAGTCCGTTTACAGCTGTAAATTGCCTTGTTTTACTTCAGTATCTTGACATTAATATATCTGAGGTTTTACTAATTGGTTTGCTTGTCTATGGTTAATAGTCAAAAGTCTTTAAATCCTCTATTTGAATAGGATGGTGGTCCACATTTTTCGTTTGTAGTGCATTTATAACACATTGCAAGGCAGCTCATTTCATAGCGTAAAATGACTGGGAACATGAGCTCATAATAGGCCCCCTGATTACAATAATAAGCAAGGGCAGCGGAACAATAAGGTAAACCACTTCATCACGATTTCTCTTTTTACTATTTTACTCGATAAAAACATTTGGAGCCGCAGTTTTGATTTCTATGTTATCTTCTAAGTACTTCTAAGAGATCGCTGTTTGTCATTTTTCTTGAGATTAGGATTAGAATCGTATTTTTAAAGCGGGAAACATCCGTACTTTCCAAACATTTTTTCTGTCATTTGCCTTTTCTCCTGATATATAACAAAACCTTCCTTAACCCATTGTTTCTAACACCGGCAAAAGTCACCTAGGTCAGGGATATAACCGAAGTTCTTCATAGCTACACTCCATTGTATTCATTTATTTATGTTAAAACACTGTTTCTATGTACATAAATTAGTGAAACTGAAATTAGTCACCTTATACGGCAATATTAACAGACTTCCAAGACTCGCCATCAACGTTCTTCGGCTCTTCTCATCCAGCCACTGCCGGCGATCTTCTTCAAGTCGTCGCTCCACCTGGTCGGAGGGCGGCTCACATTGTTCTTCCTGATACGTGGCCTTCATTCGATTACATAATAGAAAATAACAATTAAATAATTCCGTGACTACATACTATTTGATACTAAATTGCCTAGAAAAACAACGTAAAATACAGGAAAAACTCTCTTCATAAACCTAAATTTTACAACCAGGGTCAGGGCATACTTTGACATCGTTTAAATGCGTTTATCATTCTTACTAATTAACATTTTTCACTAAAAGAATGCGTGGACTGATGTCTGAACAAATCTCCGGTAGTTGCTTTATTAGAAGACGCGAAAGACAGAGTGTGATCGAATGTAAGTATTGGGAAAGGTCTACTATATAGGTCTTTCTATTTAGACATGCTAAGTCTTGTCTTTTTGTCGAGAACTTAAGAAGTGAAGTTGAGTTTTTATTTAATTAATTGTAAAAGTTGTGTATACCTTTTTGTGGTTTAATTGTGATATTTTATTAAACATCTAAGTATTTTTTTTGCGTAATGTTTGTGATATGATAATCAAATAGAAGCATAGGACAGTTTTTTTCGTGTGGTTCCAAGGAGTCCTGTTCTGTCCTCAGTAAACCAACTATCACTTTACTGCGCGATTTCTGACTTACTTCGACGGGACTCGACATTAACAGGTTTTTGACTTTGAAATTGTTAATTACAAAGAAAACTGCCAAAATGAGGTAATTGGACCATTGCCATATATGAAAAACAAATCTCTACATTCTAGGTCTCTATAACCACCAGTGTTGAGACATGGACTGTTGTATTACTGAAAACACTCCTAGATACGAAGCATTAGATACAGTTGTAATTTATCGCATAAATTAATATAGTAAATTATTTTATTATAGCGTCTTCGTTACGCTTAATTTTTATTCTTCATTTAACGCCAAACCACAAAACGCCTATTACACAATTTTTACAATAAAATCAAACAAATCTCAACTTCGCTTCACGAGTTCCCGTCAAAAAGTCAACATAGCCATTTACTGTTATAAGTGGCTATGTCTAATTACGTAACATTACCACTATTATGTTAATACGCGTCCGGGTCATAGTCGAATGATAACGTGAGTCATGCTGACCTTGTGCATAATAACAAGATAGGTCGTTAATCTATTACTGGACATTACTTGAATACAGTTCAAAGAATAGAAACAGAAGATTCAGAAACTTGACTAGACAGACATTCGTTTTCTTCATGATGGTAAGGAAACTATATATTAGTCATTAAGGCGTCATTAAGCGTAAGACTTTTTTCGGGAGCTCGAGAAGTGAAGTTGAGTTTTTGATTGATTATTGTAAAAATTGTGTATTAGGCGTTTTGTTATTTAATAGTGATAGTTTGTGATAATCAAATAAAAGGGTGAGACTTCGTTTTTCCTGCGCTTCCAATGAGTTCTGTTCTGTCCTCAATAAACCTACTATCCGCTTTACTGAGCGACTCCTGACTTACTTCGACGTGACTGGTCAGTAACAGGATACGTTTTAGACTAAACTTGACTTTGAAATTGTTTATTACGAAGAAATACCGACAGAATGTGCTAATTGCACCATTGCCATATAGGTATGAAGAAAAAACAATGGCTATGTCTCTAACATGTCTCTTCTGTTAATTACTTGCTTGCGATGCGACTTTCCACAAACAAGTCAGTGTACTCCTTTGTACTTTAGTAAGATTAAAATATGAGATTTATTAATAACCTGCATTGCATTCCTCTGCCCTGTGACCCACTTACCGCACCGTAGGTAAGAGAGGCTCAATAATCTTTATTAAGAGCCTTCGATTCTTCGGTGTTTGGGCTAAAACCTTTTCGTAGTTGGTACCATATCTTCAGTCCTCTGGTGTTGATAATAATACAAAAGATAATCATAAGACATTATCAAGTATTTGACACCTACTTTCCAGGAATAATTTTCTTTTGACGTCACTTAGAAACCTAATTCGGCCGCCACCTTTATCATTTTCATTCTCTGACATTCAAAGAGCATTAAGCTCATCGTAACGATCTCCTTGTATTTTTTTTGACGAATATCTAAATAAAATCTATCACATGAGTTGTAAACAAACCGTCTGAGAACGTAAACGAGAATTGAATTAAGGAATTATTCCTGCTGATGATGCCTTGTAAATATGTATGTGGTACAGTCGGCCTTGTCTATAGGTGTTTAATATTTGCGTAGTAAAGTCCTTTTTCACCTTGAGACGTGTCTAGTCTTGAAGGTCGTCGAATTTGGCAGTCTAGATTGCTTTTTGTTTACTATGACGCAGGAGAAATTATGCTAATATGATAGAATTTTATACAGCTATGTGGGAACCTTTCACAAGGTGCATAGTAGTATAGTCTACATCGTGAAATAGTTCTATAAATAATAAAAATTGTTTTTTTTCCGGGTGAATCAACGGGGAGTTTCTAGCTTCAGCAGTTTTTAGTAAATAAAAGGGCAGAACTGGGTGCATATTATGAACTTTTGATAAATTATTTAATTTCCAAATAGTTTACAGCTCTAAACTGTCTTGTTTTGTTTCGTATTAAATCCGATTAACTAAGCTATTAACTAACTAACCAAGCTCCATGCCGGAAATCTGTTTCACCCAGCGTGAAGTCCGTTGAACTCTAACATCTCTTGATATCCGAAAGTCGAGTGCGCCAGATGATATTCCTGCAGTGGTGCTTAAATTTTGCGCTCCCAAGTTATCTCCGGTGCTTATGCGACAGTTTAGGCTCTCATATACCACAAAAAGCTTCCCGACAGCATGGAAGGTAGCTCATGTTCACCCTTTGCCTGAAAAGGGTGACTGCACCGACCCGGCCAACTACAGGCCAATAGCGGTCACCTATAGAGGAGAGGAAGGATCCTCTCCAAGGTGATGGTGCGTGTCATAAACACACAGCTCATTGGGTACCTAGAGGATCACGATCTGAATAGAGACCGTCAATATGAATTTCGCCATAATCGCTCGGCTGGTGATCTTTTAGCATATTAAACACACCGCTGGACTGACGCCTTGAGAGTACAGACGAAGCTCTAGCTTGACCGGGTATGGCACAAATCGCTGCTTTCCAAATTACCATCTTTCGGGATACCCGAGGGATTATGCGAATGGGTTACCAGTTTCCTGACTGAACGGGGCATCAGAGTCGTTATCGAGGGTAGTTGCTCCGATACCATGTCTATTAATGCTGGCGTCCCTCAAGGCTCCGTGTTGTCCCCAACTCTGTTCCTTCTACATATCAACGATATGTTGCAAATTGGTGACAGACGTTGCTATGCAGGTGATAGCACTAGAGACGCCTTGTACAGGGGCCTTCCTTGTACGTGAGTAAGTAGGATGGTGGTCTACATGAAATGCGTTCATAATGCGAAATGGCTTGGCAGTTTATTTCTCGGCGTAAACTGACTAGCAATAAGAGCTTGTAATGTCAGATTTGAAAATAAATGTATTGTAATATATATAAGCAACTGTATAAATTAAAGTTTGTACATTTAAACCGGCCAAACAAGTATCAATTTTACGTAACTACCGTCCAGCGAATGTGCAGTGCCATGATAAACTCGCACAGTTTTAGGGCACCAAAAATATCTTTAATATCTTTAGGGCACTAAATGAAAGGTTTCATTTGGACATTAGGGTGGCAAATTAAACCCCATGTGCCCTGCAGTGGGACGTTTAAAAAAGGCTGACATCGTATAATTAAACTTAAATTATACGTTAACGCATTTGACCTATGTTTATTTATTTATTGAAACATAATTGCACGATGATAAGTACTACAGGCGGACTTAATGTCATATCATAAGGCATTCTTTACCCGTCAACTAACAGATTATATAGAAAAAGGATAGCAGGCGCAGTTTTAAATTATAAAATGGAAAGCACAGAATTAAAAATATAACAAAATCATTATTGCAGTTCAAAAAAATGTATGTTATTTATTGACAATTTAGTTTCAAACTATACTAACATTAGATGAAAATGCTTAACTGAATTTATATTACTGCAATAATAAAAGAGACTCAGGTTTGACCCCATATTTAATTAAAAATTCAGATTTCAACATTTCATTCAACGGAATATAGTTTATGCAATCATTAAACGATTTGGAACGGGTCGTCTATTTCTGGAATTTATTTCCCGTCCGGGTGTCGTACGTTATTCATCGGGTCGTGGCACACAGGTGCTATTTTGCGAACGCAGTACGAAGTATCGCACGCACTGCTTGAACATACCGGGTACATGTCAGGAGGTGACCTTATTCTGTTTCAAGGAGGGTTCGAGTATTCGCAAGACGTCGGAGGTGTCAGGAACATATTCGAATTGTCACTTTTACTTGGAAGTCAATTCTATATGTTTGAAGTTATTCCTTCTCCACGGCTGATGGTTGTTGCTCTCCTTGCTACTTTTAAACGTCAAATGTTTTATGATACAGTAAGGACGGTAATTTTGTGACGATCTATTTATTAGCCATATTGGTAGTGCTCGTTCATGCTTTGCAAAAGGTTCCGGTTCGATTCTCGGTCCGACAATAATTTATTTAAAGACAAATGTTTTTTGTTTAAAGATAATCTTCTTCGTATATATCTTGTCTGGACCCACGACATAGGTAACCTTAAAAAATGAATAAAATAAAAACGAAATTTTTGCCTTCATATTATTTATCCTTGTATTTATACTTGTATTGTTGTTTCTAACAAGCCCATTAAAAGTGTTTATTCCAATTTTTCTTTCGAAGGGAGATTTATACAAGAGCTCGCTAATAGGCTTTACTTGAAGTATTAATAATTTTTAACTAAATGGAAAATAAATGTCTGTTTATTTGATCACCACATGATCAGTAAACGTTTGTTAGGGGGAGAGTGCACCCTGCAATCCAACAGCCGCTGAAATGTAATGCATTTCCCACTTTGTGTTATTTCCCTAATGTACGTATGTGTTTCGGTAGTGAGTAAGATGTGCCAGAGCCCATTCCCATCCTATCCCTCCCCATTTTGCCAATTCTTTCTCCAAATCCATTCCTATGTCTCCAAAGGTAGGCAGCGCATCCGGGTTCGTGCCAACGTTTGTCATTTTGGACTAATGTTGGCATGTGTCGCGGATGTCTATGGGCTACTTACCATCAGGTAGACTATACAGTCAGTCGTCTGACTCATTCGTCCATAAAAAAATAAACATGTTCATGTGTAGTTGCTTTCACGTATCAACACATAAAAGAATCTAGCTGAAATTTTGAATGGCGCTTCTTGGACACCACGAAAAGGACATAGCTTCCGAATCTAAGATTCCCCAGGGATACTGAGCACGCGGACGAAGCTGTTCTGTCATCCACTTACCACTGGGTGGTCGGTCTGCTCGTTTGCCACCTTTCTATTAAAAAATAACGTTCCGGATTCTGATCATTGCCATTGCAAAGATATTTTTTTTAATCCGTAAGATGGACATAAACTCCCTTGAACATGGAGAGGAGAACCCACTAAGTAAATAAACTACAAAATAAATCTTGTTATTTTTCGTCTGACACTTCTTTAGACGTTGTTAGTGTCGCGTGTCGCAATATTTGGATACGTGGTTTCCGTTCAAGGACTTTCAAAACATAAATATTTGTTTCATTTATTTCTTCACTTTTGGTGAAAGTTGTCAAATTCCACACTTCTTTCAGACTTGCAAATCTTAAGAGCAAATAATGGAAATTGTATGGCGTTTATAGAAAGCTCAGAATACGGATACAAGGGGCGGCCCGAGTAAGAAGTAAGAACTAGGTCATAGTGTCATCGGATCGATCGACCGACAAATCCGGGAATCTCGGCGTCACGGACTACACAAAATCTCACAAAGTCCTTTGCCTTCATAGTTATTTAAATGAATGGGCTTTGCTAATTAAGAAAGATACTTATTTTATTATAACATATAATTAATAAAATAACATTATCCAAGAGATTTCTCGAATCGAAATTGCATTGGGAAATCAGTACTTCAATGATAATATTTTTTGTTGAAAATTATCTTAAGCGTCAGAAACGTTTACATTTACAGTCATTAGCCATTTACACGGGCACATTTTAATAAATTGACAATTTTTTGAGACTATCCTTTTTTCATCTACACCTTCGATATTCGAACGCACTATCCTCTTATAAAAGACATTGTATGAAGCATAACATGTTTGTTTCGTTGCTGCCTCTATATCGGCACCAGATTTACTGCCATCTACTTAATTTACTGTAAGGTGTTACAGGTTGTTGAAGATAAAACATTATATCGACTTTTTAATGTTATCTCGATAAAGAAACAACGTAAATGTAGGTACTACACTTTAATTGGTTACTAGCGACCCGCCCTCGCTTCGCTTCGGTTTATAAGTATTTTTTTATTTCAACATTTTTTTTCAAAATTTCAAAATAAAATATAGCCTATATTAGACACGGATAATGTAGCTTCCTATTTGTGAAAGAATTTTTGAAATCGGATTAGTAGTTTCGGAGATTACCTCCTACATCCAAACTTATAAACTTTACCTTTTTATAATATTAGTGTAGATAGCAACCAGTCCCGACTTTGCTCACATAGCATCACGATTTCCTAATCAAACCAAATATAATTGGCATTTATTTACCTTAGTTTGGCTTCCTAATAGAGAAAGAGTTTTTAAAACAGGCCAGGTGTTTATCACCTTACCTCTTATATATAAACCGTAACTAGTACTTTTATCCTCCACTTCTGGACAAGGGCCTCCTTGTGCACATTGTCTTGTGCATGAAGGATGTAGGCCTTAAAGCCCCACACTGGCCAAACCTCAGGGTTTACATATAAATAAAATGCTTCAGGGTTTACCTTTTCTTTTATTTTTTACATCCGACAGTCGTAAAACCCTATAGACTTCTGGCTCCGGTTTATAATTGCCTAAAAGACTGATTCTGCATGTCATCAGCCCGTCCCAATCAAACAGAAGATTCGTCATCGATGAGAGAAGAAAACAAAGTTTCACTGTAACGACGTTTTCAAATACTAATTTCTTAAATAGTTGCCATTACTAGTTCAGGGACTAGTTGTTATTTTTTAAAATATATACAGAATGCTTTTAAATTTGTCTAAAAATATTATAATTAAATTTTTTTTGGTTAAAACCTCTTTTCAAGTAACTCAAGTGATGATTTATGCATTGTTCTGGAGAATCACTCTCTTGTGTAATCAGAACATCGTCAGTAGCTCTTCAAATACATTCAGGTCATTTGATACGAATATGGAGCTTGTATTCAAACCGTCTTTTATTATTTCTATTCACTTCGTTATTGAATGGAATTTTTCCCTGTTTTCCAATCCTAATAACTAGAGTATAAATATTATTTATGACAGTATTTCTCTATATTTCTATAGAAAATGTAAACACGCTGACACAATAAAGATTGTTGTAGATTATTGTTGCACTAATATTAGTGTTATTATTATTACTCATTATTTACTTTATGGTTCTCTATAATTGACGTTGAATATTTCAATGAACGTTAGAACTTCTAAACCTATATTATACTCATAAAACCATTCCTCTATCTTTCTGTTTGTACCCTTATACAACAGAAACTTATGGAACTCCCTTCATCGGGTAGATTATGTAATAGTCATAATCTTAATTAACTTTCTCTAACAAACGGTCGTACACTACTACTGATCCAAATTGTAATTACTGTTTGGGTAATCGACTGCGACTAAAGTATCAATTATTTTTTCATTAAGCCCGCACACACGTTCTTAATTTATCACGAGAAATAATGCATTATTTAATAGAAGTGATTTGGGTTATCCTAATAGACTGGAGTAGCTATTGCGTACAACGGATACACGTTTACTTCTTCCCCGAAGAAAAATGATCAAAAATTATCCGCCTGTTTCTTATGAATTTCGTCCATGTTATATTCATATCACAATCTCGAGGGAGTTCGAGGCACTCTGTCTTCGGCCCGGGCCGTGTCGACTAGATACTCGACTAATCTATCAACTGGTTATGTCACAGGTAGGCCTGTCACAATCTTTGAAATAATCTCCACGTCGTTTGCCCCCGCTCACGGCTGTTATGACTTGGACCCCTGCTATATTACAAGTTTTCACGCAAACCAGACAGGGTCGTTGATAAATAACTTTTTATGACATAAGATATTGTTTTTCGCTAAGTTACTAATTTGAGTTGCCCAATCTCCTTAGAAAATTACCGCTATGAAACCATGTTTACGATGTACTTTGAATTAGCCGATTTCACAATCAGTAGGTCAAAATAAGCAATCGCTTCACCGATTTTGAAGAAATATCTTAAAACTTTCAGAATAGTTGAAATATTGAAAACCCACTATCTATAGAAGAAATAGTTTTACAAAAATAGTACTTGAGTAACAAAAATATCCACGATATTTAGATACAAAATCAAGAGTTAAGGGGTTTTCAATTGTTCAATTTTTTTCAATTAATGTTCATGGACGAGTACTAACCTGTGCAGTGTAAAGACGTGTTATGCGTGTGAGTGAACCTTTAACCTCTTGAATCAGGGATGTAGGGTTCTTGATAGATACAGTGTATCCTATAACCATAATAAAGGCTCCAATACAATCGTTTTAGTTACATTCTCCAACAGTATATTATGTATTTTTGCTCACGATTACAAGGAAACGCCAACCATTTTTTTTTCAAGCAAATTAGTGTCTTATGGAGTGAGCCGGTACCATGAATGTGACAGCTAATAAACAAGTCCCGGTGTTCCGCCTTATTTGCTTTCCTCTCACAGTTCTCCTTGAGAAATTCACGGCTAAATTAAATTTTCGTGTAGACAAACAGTTTTAGTACCGCGAGGGCTACGCTTTCCGGTGATTGGATATCAGTTTTTGTTGCGAACTTAAGGTTTCTTTATCTGTTGGCGACGGGATTTTTATAAAGAGGTGACCGAAGAACAAGCAATCCACCTGCTGGTAAGTGGATGCTATATCGCTGATTGTGCTGCCGCCCATAGAGATCTGCGATTCATGCCAGTATAATTTTAAAATGACGAATGTTGATCTGAAAATCAATTTCGTTTAGGGATATAGTAAGCGGTGTTCTAAAAAGGTCGAATAATATCTGGTTGTTGTTGTTGTTTTGCGTTTATCGTCATTATATTCACTACATGAAATATGAATAATTATTTTTTCAAAATCAGTGTGGGCTTTCAATGTTTTATATATATCACGAAGTTTTATTTCCACGTAATACCATACACCAACAAAATACTAATAAATAAAATTATAGATAAACCTCATCTGTTTCGGACGATATACGAGTAAGATACGTCTATTGTAGTCGGACTGTACAAATCTTAATGCTTGACTATCCTAAAAGAAATCGAAGTCATCAAAGCATGAAGAAAAACCTTTTCGAAATCAAATCGAAACAATACTACGCTCAACGGTTGTTCGAGCGCGGAAATTACATGACGATATTGTCGGCAGAAGCGATTCGAAAACAACTCTATTTTGGAATTGGATCACTCCGATAGTTATGATTGGTTCTCGTAATGCTGGTGTCGGCGTTTGCTGTTTTTGCGATTACTGTTGTTGTTTGGATGGGTTTTCTTTAGAAGTTGTTGTTTTGTAAAGATTCGAGAACCACAAATCTAATGATAATTTGATCTTTTCAATGTTTTCATATCACGTTACAAGTCTGCTATCCACAATAGCATCGATCATAATCGAATTACAGTAGGACCTCGGATCCTGTGACCCTTGATACAAATATATTATGTTATTAGATAGAACTTGTGAAACTGTATAAACTGTGAATAGGATTTTGCAAGGTCGGCGGCGCGCCCGCATACCCCCTGGTGTTGCAGGTGTCCATGGGCGGCGGTAACATTTACCATCACGTCGGACCGTTTGCTCATCCACCCACTAGTATATATAAAAAAAAAGATCTATGTGTAAACATTTATTTTCTGAAATATACGGAAAATAGCGAAATGTAACTTTCCGATTGACGCGTGTATCCACGTTTTTAATTTTTATCGACTTTGACAGAATTTTCAACAAAGGTCCAGTAATTCAAAAGTTGGTGACACTTGGTATTGGTAAGAGTTAAGTATAATCTCAATCTCATCATAATCACCATCTCAATTCGTATTCGCCATCTTGCTGGGCATAACGGAGTTTAACCCTCGATATATGTCTCTCACGTCATGTGACGAAGTAGGCGAGCCACTATCGCTGCTCAGTAACTAAATAGTAAGTGTTTAGAATTCTTGTTACATAGACATAAAGACGGAAATCAAATAAATGTTACGTTTGATACGCTGTACCAAGTTTTAACTCTACTCAAGTAATTCCATTCATTACCCACGCGGATATACCAAGTGGGTTCCAATGTTCCGTGGCAATATTCATCTAATAGCAACATTAATGGGATCATACAGCTTTAGTAATGGAAACAGCGTCCAGTCCCGTATCTAGGTCATCGGGTCAGTGAGACCGGGTTGTATTAAAATATGTAGTCTATTATTCTACCGTCGAATCTGTTTTATGCGAATTAAGCATTAATTATTTATTAATTTAAACTTCATCCTATCTTATCACAATACAGAATAATACTTGTAGTAAGTAGAACTATTAAATGTTATAAAACATATAAAGACAAGAGATAGGTACTCTCTTAAATAAAAATAATAAAAAATAAATTACCGCTTTAAGTTTCTAGGAGCAGACTTAGAACTAGTGAGAACTTTGTATGAATTTGGGGACGGCATATCGAAATGCACGACCTTGACACCACAGATGACACCCCAGTATTGCTTGTTGATTATATTTAAGTTTAAGTATTTAAGTATATTTTTTATTTTATTTTCGTTTTAAATTCAGGGTCTGTGCTGAAAACCAGCGCTGGTTCAGTGTGCGGCCAGTATACTCTGACGCATACTCCCATTGCCAGTAAATTCGATATAAATGTTTATGAATCACTATTGGCAATAAAGAATGTTTTTATTTTTTTTATTTAATCAGTCAAGCTTGTCCTTTTTTTGTTTATGGGATGCAGAAATCCCGACGCCGCCGTACGGGTTAAAATAACGTCCGAACACATACCTTACGATACACATTCCTGACATCATCTTCTGTGAACCTTCTATTGGATATAAACATCTCCCAAGTCGCGACATTATGCCTCGTCCTTTCAAAGTATACAGCGACATTTCCTGAACATTAATTAAAACAGATTCAATATAGCAGGAAAACATCGTTATTTATTTCGAAATTAAACAAAACTTCATTATCGGCAACAAAAGAGAGCCCTTTGCCATTAGTATTAAACAACGCTTGATTTGACTTGCGGCCTATTAACCAGTCACTGCGACCCCTCATACCTACCTTCACTCAACTTAATTGTAAGGTGATAATAATCAGGAAGGGGTCTAGCTACAATGGCAGTGGAATATTATCCTCGAGATTGTTTTCTTTGCACGATCTGTTCGTGTGTTTGTGTTTACATCTGCTGTTTTGTTTCAGGTAAGGAAACTGTTATAGCTCCGGAGTTTGGCTGTAACTTTCTTCTCGAGGTACAACTTTTACAAAGGATTAATTCAGAGGTATTGTGTAAGAACTGCAGTATTTTTGTAGTAGTCCATTGAGTAAAACAAAAACTTATTATAACTAATTTATAAATTATATGGTCAGGGCTATATGGTGGGTGCATCAACACTTCCCAACCAAGTTCTCTCAATTTTTGCTGAGTGGCCAAAGATGTGTGTGGTCTGGCGTTATCATGATGAAAGACTACCTCCTTTCTGTTGATCAATTCCGGGCGTTTTTTCTCAATTTCTTGCTTTAGTCTCATCAGCTGTTGGCAGTAGAGATCCGAATCGATGGTTTTGCTCGGCGGTAAAAGCTCATAAAGAGACGACGTTCTTCCAATCCCACCATATACACAATATCACCTTATTGCGCGTTAATCTGGGTTTCGCCACGGTCTGTGGACGCCACGCCACATCTTGGCCGCACTTAGACCATGATCTTTTCCGCACGTTCTTGTCGTAAGTGATCCACTTCTCATCACCAGTGATCAATCTTTTCAAAAATGGTTCGGTTTCATTGCGTTTCATCGCAACCGAGTACACGGTTCATTAGGTTTCTTTCAGTGAACTCGTGTGGTACCCAAATATCGAGCTTTTTTGTGAATCCAGACTTTTTCAAATAGTCAAAACTGTTTTGTGGTCAATGCCCAGTTCATCAGCAATGTCGTAACTACTTATATGCCGATCTTGCTGCACTTCTTCTCAAATGGCATCAACTTTATCGGTAACAGGGCGACCGGAGCGAACTGCATCTTTAACATTAAGATTTCCTGACTGTTAACGCTTAAACCTACTTTGTGCTACTATTACTGACACTGCATTAGGTCCATAAACTGCACAATTTTTTTTGCGACGTGTCGTATTTTGCCCTTTTAATAAAATGTAATGAAACTTTAAAATATATCGAATTTCTTCATTAGATTCACTCCTTTTCTTGGACAGATGGCGGTAAACAATTTTTTTATTTTTTGTTTTCTTTTTTAAATGTAACCTTTTTAAAGGTAACATAATCAAATACATAATCAAAAATAAAATAAAATAAAATAAACATAATACACCATCTAAATTGTGTGTTTCATGCACCTCTTAATTGAACTTCTCTGATCAACCCAACGGTTGGCTGGTAGACAATGCCACACGGCATTAAGCTCCCCTTTTGAACGCCATTGTGCAATGAAGTGTAAATAAATAAATAAAAATAAATCCTCTATAACTGTACCCAGTGCTTATTTCGTCCACTGCTGGATATGGGCCTCCTCATGCACATTGACTTTTGTACGAGGGATATACGACCTTAAAACGCCACGCTACCCAAACAGATTGGCGAATCCACTCTGATAGAGGTAGTGTAGTTCCTCAGGGCTTGTGGTAGCGGCTTCATCTCTTAGTCGACACGACACCCTCGGGTCGCCTTTTACAACAAACAGGGGAAGGGATGGGGTGGTGCTATTCCGTTCCTGCTCTAAAATGGCGCACTGCTGCATTTGTAAACATTATTCGCAAACTTTTGATGCCTAAATACATTATGATGTAGCACCACTAATTATTTATATACCTAACTAGTTAGGTACTACGTGTTTGGATTGTGAGAGCAGGATTTATGAGAGTTCTACGTGCTACAGTTTCTACTATCTGTTCTCCATTAGTAAAGTAAATAACAGAGTCAAACACTGTTCCGTAAAACTTCGTCTTCCCAAATATCGGTCTGAAATCGCCCCTATGTTTAGGTTTGGACTTCACAGGTTCGTGAATTCTATCTTTACTTAATATTTCTATATTTATAAAATACAACGTCTATGTAAGAAACAGACAGTCATTTGTATTATAACGGGTTAAATGAACAATACCTGTCTTCTTCTAACACACAGATTTTCGTAACACAGAATTTCTACCATGAAACATTTTTGTACGAAGAACAAAAGATAATTTTGGTGATAGAAATTACAGGTTTTTTTAACCCTATGTATATAGTAAAAACAGATGTCATTAATAGTTTCTCGGTAGAAATAGTTTCACCTATGTCCGCCAATATCGCGACTCTTGTGTCAAGCACGACATGAAATACGACAATACGGTATTTGACTGCATTTAAAATTAGAATGTTTTATGTCTTATTAGACAACTAGATAATAAAACAAACCTTATAAATATAAAACTTTTTATTAAATAAAAACAACAGATAAAGAAAGAATAAAATAAAATTTTATGTAATTTGTGTATAAACGATCTCAGTAAATCTTTCACGCGACTGATAATCGCGCGTGAAATATCGTTTTAATCAAGTAACACTACAGTAAACTATTTCCACCGTTACCCTGCTGTGAAGTAAAGTCTTTGCCGACAGACTCCTCCACTAATCCTCACCCTTCCTCATTCAATCCTGTTTATTCTTTGTTTTACTTTGCCAACAGGTAGATTCTCAGTACCAGCGAATTTTAAAACTGAGTTTAAACCATATTTTCGCTTAGTGAATAATTAATCTAATTATTTATAACGGTATTCAATAAATTGTGACGTTTATTAATTAATACATTTTGCCCCAGACTTCGTTCGCGTGGTCTATATGAATAGTGGGCTATGTGTTAATCCGGATTACAATCTATCTATTTGTCAAGTTTCAACGAAATCGGTTCAGCCCTTTCCGACGCGATTGAGTAACAAACATCCATACACGCATTTCAAAAGCTTATATTAGTGAGATTTAGTAAATTATGACGGTAAACTTTTTAAAAATATTCTTATACAATATGTATCTACACATGTTATTGTTATTGAATAGGCTTCACCAAGCTCTACAACTCTTGTCTCAATTATGAAAGCGTATAAACTATGACGAAATTTGTCTCTCTGACTTGGCTCGTGCCATTGGAGTTTTTTATTTTTGTTATGACTAAACTACACTGCTAAGTTCAACGACACGGCAATTGTTTACAACGTAATTAAATCGCTCACATAAGTTTGACTCTACCAATTTGTTATCTGGTTGCGACTTCCTAGCACGATTAGCCCAACACACTAGATGCTTCTTAAAAACAGCCTTATGAACATCCCTATGAACTTAAGACCCTCCAGATCAAACTTACACCCACACTCACTACACACTACAAAGATTACACCCAAGCCAGATGAAACCCATTCAGCTCCGGAATGGCAAATGACGATCGAGTGACTAGTCTCCACTGATCGATCATAATCAATCGACAATGCAGCCTAGAGCCAATTTAAGAAGTTAAGTAGAGAAGTTAAGCAATATGGTATTGAGCAATTGAAGAAGGCAATAAAAATTGTCTTGATGGGTTGCCGGTTGCCCTATTTGATTGGGATCTTGTGTCCTTTTTGGCGACATCTTTACAATTTAAATTACTCCCTTTTGCATACGAACTAAAAACAATGACAAATAATTAAACGACCAACAAAAATACCGCATGGACACCAAAATCAATGGCAGCTAAATAGGTGAGTTAGATTTAGATTCTTTGGTCACATATTTATTTACTTCAATTATTCAAAAATAGTTTGTTTTTATTGATTATGATTTGCTGCTCATTTAGTATGTTTTGCTGCTTGTATAAATACAAACCAAAAAGCATTTGCTCAGACTTCGTATTTTTTTAAAATCCGCTCTCACTGAATCCCCACCACACTTGGTGCGAGGCAAGTTTTTAATTACGGTCGAGATTGCGGCCGTCGACCGCCGCGTTTCTGTTTGTTGTACACAAGTGCTTTTTTCTCGCAGTACTTTAAATTAATCTTATAATAGCTCTCTACTACAATTGGCTTTGTGCGGCCATGTCGGATATTAATTGAGGCTTTTTGAGCCGCAAATTAATATCAGATTCCCGCCGCGGCACGTGGAAAACTGAAATATTTTTATTCTAACTTATTTTCTTAAATTCCTGATTTTAAACAGTAAATTTTACAGATGAGATAGTGATTGGTAAGTGGTTAATGACTGGCAATGCCACTAAGATTATTTGCTGGCAAACAGATAAAAAAATCCACAGCAAAACCAGCTCCTCAAAATATTGCCTTTGTGACACAACATACTCGTATTATACTACATATCAATTTTAACATGGGCCGAGACGGAGAGGTATATTACTGCTAGAAGTACTGCAACGCAATAATTTCATAACTTCGGATTGTATACGAGTGCTCCAAGCACATACTCGTATAACGCAAAGCTACCGAATCCGACCATTTTTTTTACTAATGTCTATTTAAATAAGCGCTTTTCCAAATTGTAAGTTGCAAAAATTAAATGCATTGCAATGTTCAATTAGCAAATGAAGCTGCATATTGCAACTTCTTTCAATTGAAAATAACAATATTTAAAATAACTTATGGTCGGTTTTAGGTAGCTAGCTAGTTTTATGTTACATAATATTTCCAACCGTATGCAAACTGCACACAATGCGATACCGTAACGCTACGTGTATCATATCATAGATTATTCTGCAGTAGTAAGCCGTATTGGTGCTGCACGTGGTGCATCACTGTACGCAGCGACTTCATACCACATTGTGTGACCTCACACTTATCTCTACCTTGACATACAGCTAATTGCAAGCGCGATCTGTTTTAAAGTAACATTAGTTAAGGGAATCCTACGTAACTCACGAGGTATTTTTGAACCGCGAACCAACCTTTTTGATCATCTTTCTAATTACTCAAAACTCGAAAAAAAAAGTCCATCATAACTATAGCTTGTCTTCAAGTATTATACCATTTAGCCAGTTTTAGATTGAAACATGCATCCTTTCCATGGTAATATGGGCATAAGGGTTTATGAAATATTTAAGGGATTCAATATTATCATGACGTTTAGAGCATGCCATGCTCTCTCGAGCAGACCATAAATCATAATCCAGCGGATTAAGATCTCGGCTAGATGACGGCCAGTCTTCAGATCTAATGAAGTCGGGAATATTCCTTTCTACCCACACCTGTCTTAAGCGAACCTTATGATCTGGTGCTGAGTTATGCTGGAAGGACCAATCTTGGTTATGAAACAGGATGTTGTCAAGAGGCTTTACGACCTCAAGAATCGTATCTTGATACACTTGAGCCGACATTTTAATACCCTTTTCACAAAAATATGGTTCAGTCATTCCTTGATAGCTAACATCCCACCAAACCATCACTGAAGCCGGATAATGGTCACGTTGCACCCTTTTGACCAATTGAGCAGCTTCTCTGGAGTTATGAGTATAAACTCGATCATTCTGCTTTTTTAAATGTTCCTCAATCGTGAACATTTTCTCCTTCCTAAAGTAAGATTTATCTGTGAGCTCCCTTTGCGTACCGCCGAATAAGTTGTTTTGATTTGTCAACCCTATTTTTATTTAAATTATCAGTTAACAAATGACCAGTAGGTCTTTTATATACAGCACTCCTAAACCATCTTTTAGAATACGTGACATGGTTCTGGGTGCAATATTCATCTTTCTGGACAAAGTCTTTTGCTTCCGGGCTGAATTTCTTCGAATTCTCTCCTTCAGAGCTTTAATCATTTGTTTAGTACGAGTAGTGTGTGGTACGGTCAGACCTTTTTCTGACGCAAACAGAGGACGTTTCAATGTACTACCAATAGCCCGGTACACAAACATTCGGCTAATACCAAGCGGATGGAGAGTTACATTTGGCTCCATGCCTACGTTGTGTAATGTAATTACAGCAATACGGTTTTCGTTATCACTCCACTCCGTTTTAAATATTAATACAATATTTAATAATGATTGGCACTAATTTGAGAAGAGACATTTATTTTTCACATGAGAATGACTGATTCCAAATTCAAATGTAATTTATTTGTTTATCTTTATTGTAACTGTATGAAATAAAGATATGCTGTATCTCTTCTTTATTACATACAGTAAAGTATGCAATAAAGAACCTAGTTCATTTGTATACAATGAACTATGTATCTCTACATATTATGCAAATAAATGATATGAATACAATAATAACTATAGGTATAATAGGAACGTATAGTGATGTCATTTTTCTTTATAATTCCAGTCGATGTATGTAGATCTAAAATATCATCATTTATATAAATCGGCATCATTAAGAACACTATTTGCAAACCAAATAGAGTGCCTCAATTTAAACCCGATTTCCGAGTAACCCGATGGTAACCGTATTCCAATTGTCGAGCCACCAGCAAAGACACATTTTTATATACAACACCCATTTTTATATCCATGCTTTATAGATAATAACCTTTCAATCGTGCGTATTATTATGTCCTGGAATAACAGCTAATCAATACTGACGTACAAGAAGATCCACCCCCTTGTGAAATCAACTTCGAAATACTTTCGGATCCACTGGACCCCCAAGAGTGAACTTTGTTGCACTAATTCGACCTCTTTATTAGAATAGACCTTCGTTGTTAACAATAGAATTAGATACAGCTGTGAAAGAAAATTAAAACCATGAGAGAATTTAAATTAAATTCAAAGGATTTTAATTTAAAAGGGATTTACGACACATCGAAAACAGCCATTAGTAAAAAGTAAGATTAATTAATTTGAATTCCAAGAAAGCGGCCAAAAATATCTTTTATTTTTGCAAATGCGCATCAATTGCCAATTTCTGTTACTTTTTAAAAACTATTATAAATAAGTACAAAATGTATTTAAAAGTAACAATCACAGGGCACTCGCTTGGCCAATGTTATTTATTGTCAAGCAACTCGGGTCTTGGAATTACAGAGATTCTTGAGAATCCCCATTTGATAAACTCCCAGATTACAATAATCAGTCTGGGATAACTGCTCAAAAGCAAATCACCTCTAAATACCATTGAAAATCTGCGAATACAATTGGATATAATAATATCGTTCAATGATGACATGATTCCCAGGAGGTGAGCACCAATTTTAACCAATAATATCCAATCCCAACTAGATTGTATTTGCATGGCCCACCCACGCAGTAATTCATGGTCGCAATCCAATATTCGTTCAATTTTAGGCTTCCTTGTTACGTCATTGATTGATTTGATTCGAATTAATTGTGTTGTGACAATAATGACGAATGAATTGGACAATGTACAAAATAAAAAAACAGTGTGGAAACTGACGAAACGACCGAACGTTTTAATAGCAGGTGACGCGGAAGTGTGGCATTCCTAGCAAAAACGTCGTGTATAGTTGTGTGTTGCAGCGCAGCACTGATTGGGTCCGCAATCAGTGCTGGTTCAAAGTGAAGTTATGTGGAGATCTACACGCAGTTTATAATAGCGCACGGCCTACCTGTATCTTTGGCAATCAGTTTAATTCATCAAAATATGAGAACTTTGTTAATTCTAATTTTAGAATAAATATTTTTTTAAAAGCTACAGACTTTGTAATATAAATATATCAAATTATGATATAAATACCAGTATAAGAGTATAATAATCTAAAATGGAAACATTGTGTTGACGAAGTTTAATGTTACAATAAAAATGCAACTTTCGTACAAAATTAGTACATAGAAGAAATGAGAAAAGAAAAGGTCAAGGCCCGCCTCGGTGCCATATGCCGCAGTGGACATCCGCCCAGCTGCCATGGTATAAAGTCTTGTGTTATCATATTTACACATTTATTGTTTAAATGTACATACGGCCAATGATAATTCAAAGCGGACTTCAAAGATGAGTTTCTTTTTTATTTAGGGTCGTTTTTCCTATAAATATATGTCAGCCCCATCATCCCCTGATCTTACATTGCACAGAAACTAAATTATTTATATTAAACTATATAAAGAAGTCGAAGGTTTCCCTGATGCGCGCACGCATCTATCTATACATATAATAAAATTGTAACAGACCCGTCTGTACATAAAAAAGTGATTGCAGTATAAAGTGCGAGTGATGTAGAATACGGCTCTCCTGATATGGCAACAAACGCACCTATGTTGTGCCTATTTATATTGTATTTATACATCTGTGACGCCCTCTGTCTTTCGTTCTTGGTACACTAATCTTCCACACTCCCACAAACTTTTTCATTAAATCAAATACGTTTAATTTCGTTTTTTGCGTCGTCTCCTAAGTTACCGGATTTTCTCGATGTAAGTGATTTATTAATTTATACTATTAGGACTGCTTCACATTACATAGCGGTTTTACCGAATTGTATATTATGTATGTACTTTATTCAAAGTATGGTGTGTCTTTTTGATAAAAGTACTTATATCAAATGTCTGCTGAGTTACTGGCATACTGAGTTACTTTGGCGGTAACTCCTAAGACATTTACGTACTGATGCATTGCTACGATTAGCTGTTGCGCCTAAAATAAAACCAATAATATTTTTATGAACCAAAACAGACACCAGTATTTATCTGACCATGTTTTTTTGGCAGTTTTCCATAGGTGGTTCGAAACAGTATTTTTCCATACAAATACCACCCCAGCATCTAGTGTAAACAATTTTCAACTTCAAGCAGATCAGATACCACCGGCCTCGTCGTTTTAGATTTCAACTCGAGAACGTGGACGTAAGAAAGTGGCACATCACTAGTTATCAAACCACAAACATTACACAAATCACAACTTATTACAAGAATGACATTTTGCGTTACAAAGTAACCTACTAAAAGCTAAACAGGGCAATGACTATTTTCAAATTTACAATTTCGTAGTCAACTAATTTGAAAAAAAACAAAAGTGATTGAATATTAACATACATACTAAAGAATTACATTACTAAAAGTGATCATGTTTTGGCAAGACATTTGGTGTAATTGTCTTAGCTACTTAATAATACATGCGTGTTCACTTGCAAATGTTATAAATCCATTCACGCTCATAACTTTCCTTCTCATTGTTTTTGTATAAATGCAAATTCTAACTTAATTATAGACTTATTAACAACGCAATAAGATTCTTATTTACAAGTGTTATGTATACGTGTATACACATATAAAATCGCATATAATTGTTAATGAAATGTACAGTTAAAAATAATATTCCATAACTTCCGTTTTCTACAATCACTTGCCTACCAAAGTACTCGTGTAAATTTGAAAGTAGCCATTGCTCTCTTTTTGTTTATATTTTATTGCGTAATGTATTAATATATTTACTTGTATCATTATCATACATGTTATTAATATTAAAAAAAAAGCGAGCGTTTATATTACCGCCCCATACATCTTCTACACGTTCCATCTTTCATGTTTAACCTCCGCCAATGGAGGGAGTAGAAATTGCTGCAGCATCAGCGCAAAAAGATACAAAAATATGTAAATATTAGGTGCGCAACTAAGTTCCCGCTGTTTTTCAAGAGAGGGCTCTACTAGTAAGTGCTGGACGATTATGACATAACCAAAACGTCATGAACCAAGCTTAGACATATGGTAAACAAACCGCTTTGACATATTAGTGGTTTTGTTTTTGCGTCGTATACTTTTGGTTGTGCGAAAATGTCTGATTTTGTGCCAAATAATCGTCATTTGCGGGAAGTGTTGCTTTTCTTCTTTCATTCGAAGAAAACGGCGGCTGAAGCGCATCGAGAACTCCAAAAAGTTTACGGAGATGCTGCTCTAAGTGAAACAACGTGCCGTGATTAGTTCCGTCGCTTTAAAGACGGTGATTTCGATGTTGACGACCGTTCGCGTGAAGGAAGGCCAAAAACCTTCGAAGACGCTGAATTGGAGGCATTGCTCGATGAGGATCCGCGCCAAACGCAGAATGAGCTTGCTTCAGCATTGGGAGTTACCCGCCAAGCCATTTCCAAGCGATTGCATGCGTTGGGAATGATTCAAAAACAAGGAACTTGGGTTCTTTATGATTTGAAGCCAAGAGACGTTGAGCGTCGTTTTTTCGCCTGTGAACAACTGCTCCAGCGGCAAAAAAGGAAGGATTTTCTTCATCGCATCGTTACGGGTGATGAAAAATGGATTCATTACAGAAATCCGAAGAGAAAAAAATCATGGGGACTGCCTGGTCATGCTTCTACGTCGTCGGCTCGGCCGAATATTCACGCTTCGAAGGTTTTGCTGTGTATTTGGTGCGACCAGGACGGTGTTGTTTATTATGAGCTATTGAAACAGGGCGAAACCATCACTGGGGAAAGGTATCGAACTCAATTGATGCGATTGAGCCGAGCACTGCGCGAAAAGCGGCCACAATACGAGCAGACACGAAAAAGTGATTTTACAGCATGACAATGCTCGGCCTCACGTTGCCAAACCCGTTAAAACTTACTTAGAAACGCTCAAATGGGAAGTCCTACCCCACCAGCTATATTCCCCAGATATTGCGCCGTCCTATTATTACTTGTTCCGTTCGATGGCACATGGTCTGGCTAATCAGCAGTTCCGTTCATATGAAGACATCTCAAAATGGCTTGATTCGTGGATAGCCTCGAAAGACGAACACTTCTACCGTGACGGTATTCGAGCTCTGCCAGAAAGATGGGAAAAAGTTGTCGCTAGCGATGGGAAATATTTTGAATGATTCGTTTGTAACCATTTTTTCACAATAAAGTGGCATTATCATCAAAAAAACAGCGAGAACTTAGTTGCGCACCTAATATTATAAAATAGCAAAATGATATTACCGTGATAAAAATGTGAGTTATGCCCTTTTTTCTTATGACTGCAGAAGTGAGCGAAAGGGAAGTATGTAAACACTTCCTGCTGCTCGCGCTGCCCTTTAACCGTCGCGTCGGTCGCTCAGAACTTCTTCTTCCACTAATTTGATGTTGTTTGGAGTGAGCGCCTCAACGGGTCGAACGGAGCGAGGTTCGTCATCGATGTACTTTCGTTCTAATCGAAATTGCTTACACCAATCTCTGACGGTTTAAAATGATGGAGAACAATCCCCATACAACATTATCCAACCTTTGTTTGATATCGGTCGGGTTAACACCTTTCTTTATAAGGACCTTAATCACGGAATGATATTCCAGTTTAAACATTTTGCGACTTCCTGTTGTTCTGAGTCGAGGAATCAAAACTATCGAGGGTTGAACTCTAAAAAATATACACGAATTAGCAGGATAAATGACAATTACAACGACGTATAATTTTTTTTTTATAGATATTTAGAAATATGTTACGCCAGAAAATTTTGGACTTCACTAGTATCTAACACAGGCTGATTGTCAGATTCAGATTCAAGGTTCTAATACTCAGGTATTACATTGTCTGTGCCCGTGATTTATTTGGGTTTATTTAATAATCTTTCCCACTGGAGTTTTATAACCGATCTACGTCAATAATATCCTAATTGTTAATCCTTAACCATACATACCTGTATTCAAAGTTTCATTAAAATTTATCAAGCAAATATTGCATGATGTGTTCACAGAACAAATATGGACAAGAATTGTAAACAATTGTACACAGTAATAACTCTTAAAAAATACATTTCATGTACAGACACGATTTTAGTGACATTATATTATACACGTGTATAGATTTAAGTTATTTAAAACATTATTTCTCTTAGCCGTACAAAAGGTTAGCTTATTGTCTGGAGGCATTCTCTACCAGCCAACCTTCGGGTTGATTAGAAAGACACGTTGCAATGTGTGATGAAAGACGTATCTTTCAGTTATACTATATCCTAATGTTATATTATTATATTATATCATATATAACTTAAACGATAAATTTAGTAAATAGTAATTTTAAGAGGGTGAGAGTGCACGCTGCAATCCAACAGCCGCTGAGCGCGCTCGACTGTCCACGTTACCCCTCTCTCACAGAAGACTACCTTGAAACGTACTACATTTCCCACTTTATCTTATTACCCTAATGTACGTACGTGTTTCGGTAGTGAGTGAGATGTGCCAGAGCCCATTCCCATCCTATCCCTCCCCATTTTCCCAAGCCTTCTCCAAATCCATTCCTATATCTCCAAAGGTAGGCAGCGCATTCGGGGGCGTGCCAACGTTTGTCATTTTGGACTAATGTTGATATGTATCGCGGATGTCTATGGGCGACAGCATCCACTTACCATCAGATGGACTGTATGCTCGACTGCTGCCATCGTCCATAAAAAAAAAACTTACAACGAATAGATTTCCCGCTAGTTTGACAATTTTTTTAATGCAAAATTAATCATTATGTTCAATACACGAGGAGTGGTAGTTAATCAATGAGTAAATCTCTATAAACATCGTCAGTGCTTCATTAAAACCTCATCGGGCTGGTCCATTGAATGTATGTTATACAGTAGGTATAAACTTTCACGCACTAAACTCAATTGGAGAAAGTCTGCAATAAGCTCAGAACGTACTGCGGAATTGCCTCCATGCAATTTGTCGTCACAACAGGAAGTTATGGATACATTTATAACCGTGTTTATTTATTTTTTATATACCTAGGAAGAAGTGACAGACGAACAGACAGCCACCCCCGGTGGTAAGTTGATAACATCTCGTGGATACATACTATCCGATGTTATCGTGAACACAAGTGCATGGAAACTGAGACTTAAAAATGTATTTGGAAAAAATATTTGGGAGCCATGAGGAATATAGAGGTGTATCGGGAATATAGAGTTTTCTACAATCCGTTTCACTCCCCATTCCCCAATCGCAATGTTATTAAGATTATTTCAGTAATGCATGACATGACATCAAACAGATTGAATGGAAAGGAGTAAACACAGACGTCTGGCTCGGCGAGTGCAACGCACTTGTTTACAATGGAGAAAATAACAGCGGCTGTTAAATAAAAAATACTTTGTATTTTTTTAGAAATTTAAGGCCCTTTCTCATACCTTCTGGTAAAGAAAGTTAATAATCTGATAAATAAATTATCTGCCAATTAAATCTAGCTGATACTGACTTTCTAATAAAATACGAGTATAACTGAATTTCTGTTACCTTCTGATAAAGAATCAGGAGCTGTCGAGAAAGGCCCTAAATATCCACACCATACCATCAGTCTGTCTCTCCACTGCTTGATAAATCTCTGCCAAGACTCGTCACCGCACACGATCTGCCTCTATTCTCATCCAGTCTTACCCTCGAAGTAATTACTTTTTATAGCAAGAGTAAGCATTCTGCCGGATGGTCTAGTAATCTGTTATTTTTTTTAATATATATAATGAGAGGTGATACACGGTCGGTCGGTCCACATGATGACAAGCGATCACCGCCGCCCGTGGACACCTGCAACACTAGGGGATTTGTAAATGCGCCGCCGACCCTGTAGGATCCTATTCACAGCTGTCTTGAAGAAACATATCGTAACATAGTACAAAAACCTCAGTTGACAGTTCCTTCTGCAACATTCGACTTCACGGTATAAAGTATCTAGAAGACCTTACTGTCACAGCTCCTTATCAAATGCGAATGTATCGCCTTTCTAAAAAATAACGGGCGTAAAAAATAATGCGCATTGCTTAGGAAGTAAAAGTACTAATGTCTCCAAGTGCTGATCGTTGAAAGCGATAATGCTCTTTCCCTATACGAAGAATTCAACAAGCGCTTCTATACATCCCGTGGAAAGCAAGCCTACCCTTCCAAACTATTCTATATAATGGTATTGATACTATAGCCAAATATTTCAAAGCGCCCCTTTATACATAGCGCTACTGCTGTCGTATGTAAACTGGGTTGCCATACCACTAATTTCGGGTCGCCTATTCGGGCCGATCGTCCGCATATAAATAACGTTAAGAATTTAGATTGCTCCGGCCCCAGTAAGGAATTTGTCCGCTTCGATTAGTTTGTCCTTACGTAACCGACTTATTTAGGGACAAGTCCTTTGTCCTTCACAAATTGGTCTTATAAATATTTTTCTTTGTTAGTTATAAGGAATACGTTTTGTGTTATGTTAACTTTTGATTATAGATTATAGGTTCAGAGAATACGTTTATTTGCTCGTATTTGCTCATTATCATCAATTAATTAATTCTCTCGCGATCTATTATTTATTTATTATAGCCGATATTTCGGTGCAGTTACATGAACCGTGGTCGCGGCGAGACTGCGCAGGCGGGTGAAGGTGTTATTGGTATTGACAATCAAACCTGTCTACCCTGTGATCAGGTCATTTTAATTAGGCCTTGAGAAAGGCATATATCCAACAATAGACTGATGATGTTAACCATTCTATTGATAGACATCCCATCCCATCCCGGCCCTCGGATGAAGAAAACTCCTCGTCCCGCTACGAGTGTCTTCCTTTAACCTTCAAATTCTATTCCAACTCCTCCCGTATGTCTACAAAAGAAGGCAGCACATCTAGACACCGTATTAGCTTGTCGACATTCGTCAATCTTGGTTGATGTTGACATGTATGTCTATGGGCGACAATATATACTTATAAATATACTTATAACTGGGTAATAGGCTCGTCTACCGTCTTCTTTCTATAAAAAATAAGTAATTAAATTTTATTGTACACCAAGATTAAATAAATAGATATACAAAAGGTAGGCCTTATCGCTAAAGCGATCTCTTCCAGGCAACCTTTGGGCGAGAGGAGATGTATGCGAACACAAGGATAATAGGTATTGATTGAATCAATATTTAACTCGTTTCCGTTTATTTGTTAGGTATACTTTAATATTTAACCACAATGTAAGTAATTTCTAGAAACTAGTAAAGTTAAAGGTCAATAATATTTTAGACGAAAGGTCAATCACATTACGTTCGCTGTAAAAAGGTTAAATGTAAAGTCACCTATGAACATGTCTTATTCACCTTATATTTTTACTTGTTTCGGTGTAACTACTAATCCTGCCAGAAAGTTTTCATATTAATTAACTTTTTTTTTATAAAGGTTTCAAATGTACAGATTGTGCCTGTTGGTAAACGAATACTGTCGTCAATGGACATAGTAATGTTTTTTACGAGGTGAATACAATTCTTAATTATTTTATATTGCCATTTATTTTCTGATCTCTATAAAAAGGTGAGTATCTCGTTAAACGAGTGAAAGGTTATCAGTAGCAACGCAAAGAATCACCTCACTGAAACATTCCATCATTTTATCCAGTAATTAGGTCCCTACTGAGCTACGATATAATATATTGTACCGTCTGTATAAAAGGTATTTTTATCCCTCGACATTTATGGAATATGTCGCAATGATATATGTAGCCACGACTGCGAATGTTATACCGGCCGTAGCCTAGATAAAGATCTGCGGCTGGAACTGGAGACAACATTTCGCCTCTACACATTAGCAACCGGCGATATTTATGACAGATCTTGAATTCAAGTTATTTGTATTTCCACAGCATTATAATTGTTTATTACATTACAGCATTGTCAACGACTGCAGTATAAATCGTTGTCCATATTCCGCGTTCCCGCTTTTCGCTTCTCGATACCTCGTCTCCATTCAAGTAGTCGTCTACCCCATCGGTTGTCGGCCCTACTCACCGACAACCGATGAAATAGTTCACCGGTAGGGGCGGAAAAAAAGTGCCAATGATCGTATGTAGTGGCGAGCCTCGGGGAGACAGAAAAATTACATAACTGACAGTCAATCCTATCTTGATATGTAAAAACCTGTACTCTACAGTGCGATGTTATAAGCTTACGATACTGAATGTAGGAACGAAGAAAAGGGATGTACAAATTTAATCCCCGACTATTTATCATTCGAAGCCTTGTAATTAAATTCGCCAGATTAGCCTGGACACGACCTAGATACCGGACTATTGACGTGCCTGGCCTGCAGTTGCATTCAGTTACGCATATTTAGTTCGTTCAGCTCTTTTGGGATTGAAATCCCTATTTGTTGAGAATGTATTATGGACAGCCTGCAAAATGTTACAGGCACGTTAAGACTAATTTTGGAAAGTAAACCTCCAATCCTCACTTCTATGTTTAGTCTTTCACTGTTTTCATTCAAAATAGACTACTTCCGTCAAATATTCCAGCCCACCTTGCCGAAGGATATTCCAAATGCACTCTCCAATTCCTGTATTCATTTAAGACTCGTTTCCGCCAGCGATGCAACAGCAGCAGATTTATTTCAATTTGAGACTAATGTCAACATTGCCCAAACGGATTAGAAACGCAATTTATTTAGCACCTGTACGATAACTAGACAGGATTATATGCACTATCAAAGTGCCAAAATATGCATGCAAATATGTACGACAAAAGGTCTAAATATGCATTATAGATGCACTATCAGAAAACAAACAACATGGCGTGAGATCACTTATTCAATGCGCAAAATAAAAGCTCAACATAAATTTACACAATCAATTATAGTTTTTATGACAATACACTACACAATAACTTCTCTAAATTACCAATTACAAACTTGTGACGTTTGTCAGTTAGATAATTAATTTGTAGGCCGAAAATGACCGCTCCACGTCGACTGACTTGACGGCAAAATTTGAAATTTGGTGCCATGTCCGCAGAAATAGTCAGGCGAGCCTCGGCCTGTAGCATTAATGTACGCAGTTATTTGTTTAATTACGTCAAGACCCGGATTTTTAATAAGAACGGCATCTAACTTGTTTCGGATGTGATGTATAGAATATAGAAATATGCACGTGAATATCATATATTCATTTTGTATATGCATATATGTCTAATGATAACAATATTTACTCGGCGCAGTAACCATTAAAACATTAACTAAAGTAAACAACATTACCAAAAAAAATATATTTAAATCCACCACCGATCCACACCGGGACCTCGTGATGGATTATGTCCCGAAATCTCTAGTAATGTTCTAAGGGAGGCCTGTGCCCTCCAGTGGTACATCAAAAGGCTGACATGATGTGCACATTATTACTTTTAAAACGATTACTAGAAGAAAACATTAACTAAGATAAGGAAGTCGTCGGTATAGGATTAATGAATCATGACATGTAAATCAAAGAATTCATCCTTGTATTATATTTACCTAATATTCATCAGATCAACACTGTACCGTGTTCGAGTTTTTTTATACCACTTTCCATAGTTGAATGTAAAAAAAAGTATATTCTAAACAAATGTTTTAAACCGTATGATTCTTCTTACGTGATTTTTTCTTATAGAAAAAAGTTGACAGACGAACAGTCAATCCGATACAATGAACGTATGCGATACAAGTTAACTTCAGTCAATAATAACGAAAGTTGACACGCCTTCGCATGCACTGCATACCTTTTTGAACATTTAGGAGTAAATTTGCAATAAAAGGGTTGGTAAAGATGGAATAGAGAATATTCTTATAGTATTCATATATAGCGAGTACTCTTCTTCTTGCAGGAAGAGTACTATAAATTCATTCTATTAAGATGACCATTTCTGTAACATGATTCATAATTCAAAGAATATGTTTAGTTCTAGCATTGATCTCTCTCTATATCCAGAGAAAAGACATGTGTAGAAATGCATCCTAACTGTATGGTAAGGAACAGTGCACATTTAAATAGCATAAAGTACTTCTGACTGTACTTTCTTAACGTAATATCCGCCTCATTATCTGTTCGCACACCGCACCGCGCTTTCCGGAACAACGTCGCCGGTTGCTGCTGCCCATTCACACGGGATCATGATAGAGTTTGATGCATGTGAGTCACTCTGTTTTGTGTTTATTCGTTACTTTGTCATGCGCCCGAGTTAAATAAGTGAGAATGCTCGCACTCATTTGTTTCACAAAATTATCACATAGCCAATGGGCTGCTTTGCAGTTGAGTGTATTCAACATGCCAACCGTAGTTAGATGTATACAATAAGAGAACCACTAGAATGATTAGTTCAATCTAACTATAACGATTGGCTTTTCAAAATTATTTTGTATTGTCTTCTTTCTCTTCTATCGTCTCATTATTTCCATTCAACCCCTTTCAATCGTACCCGAGGATACTACCACCCGCTTGAATGTTTCCATCGCTCCCTGAGCGACGGTATCACTCACTTGGTAAACACTGATTTTCATGATTATTGGAATACATCGGAAGCGGAATAATTTATCAAAGACGAAATCGTAGTATGTGTATTAACAGTCTGCGTGTAGCTGTGGGCAAATATTTGTAAGTAGCGGTAAGAGAATATTTGTCGCAGTACCGCTGATATTTAATAAGACGAGCTTGCCATTGCCTAACGTACCAAAGCTTATAAGAACCCTCATAAATATTCGACAAATGCAACGTCGAATCGTGTTTTCCAATTGCCACACCACACGACGAGGAAAATGAAATTCCTTTTAATCCCTTTATAGCGAGTATTTTCGCGCGACTGCGCTCATATGCTACATATAACGATCTTTCTGTCTTACATTTAGAAAATGACTGGAAACTGCAAAGCTTTCAAACTACGAAAGGTTTAATGCTTTCGAAAATCTAGTCGTTTGAATATCTGCTAACATGTATAATTGCGTTCGGATTTTAAATTGACGCTCATGTTCGCGTAATTGGTGACAAGTTCACTTTAAAAACAGATTTTATTTTCACCACAAATTTGTCAATAAAAAGGTACTACTCGTATATGAGGGAGACAAATTAGTTATTCAACACCTACGGGAAGACATACGGTCTTGTTATTCTTAAGCTAACCGACACCATACGGGCCACACGTACAAGGCGACCAATGGCTCATTTACACAACGAGAGTTTCTCGAACACTTATCGGTGTTATTATCGAGTTTTTATCACCATGTGTACAGTTGTAGGCGAGAATTGTATGTAGGTTGGTCTCATAAGACAGTTATATACAATATTCTCGCCCGAATCGTTCAAGAAACCCCTCTTGTGTAAATGAGCCTTAAGTGATAACGAAACGGCTACCACAAGCCCCGAAGACTAAACCACCCCCTAAAAGAGGGTGCTCGCCAACATGCTTGTTCAGCGTGTCGTTTTGAGGCCGTACATTCTTCATACACATTGTTAAAAGGGCTAGTTACGGTACTGTAATTAGTCATTGGACTATCTCCAATAAGTAAAAACATTTATATAATATAAATGCAACTAAACCTTACACAGTGGCCTATAGTGCTGTGAATCCGGAAACATACACAATCGAACAAAAAATTCCTATACTGGTATATCGAACAAATGATTCTCTTTAAATAAATGTATGCTGACCAGGCATCGGTCCCATAGAACCTTTTCTGCATAGCCAGCATGGTTTCTACTGTGCGGAATAATTGGACATCTGTTGTCATTGAAAACATTCGATTCTAGCCCTTATTCCTTATTTGGATGCTAATTGTCATATCTATGGTTAAACATTATTAGGTTGACCTAATTAAGTATAGGAGTTAATATTTTGAATAATACCCGATTAAAAAATATATATAATAATACAATTACAATCTGACTAGCTTCCATTTCATAAAAGGAAATAGTCCAACTTTGCTACAAAAGCAATTTATTTGTAATATTTCATTAGAATAAGTGTTTTTGTTGTTCGTTGTTTTTGCTGTAAACACGATCGTTTCGTCGTTTATTCTCTTTAAATTTAAATTGTAGTGTTATCTTAAACGTACAATTTTTTTTGAAATATTGAGCGAATGCCCTGAAAGTAAAAACTATCTTACAGAATAATTACATTAAAACCGTTACGCAAAACATTTATGCAATTAGATTTATTTCAATAGATGTTCCGTGACTCGTAAAGACGATTTGTCCCCGATTTGTTGGTGAAAGCAGCTTATTACATAATCATTTCTCTTTGAACTCCTCAAAGGACTTTAAGATCTGCAACTGTATATCGTAACATATCATCAGCCTATGTCTCCCCAGTGCTGGATATAGGCCTCTCTCAAGGCTCTCACACACTCTGACACACGATCCTCGACTCTTCCTCATCCAACCATCATCGGCGAATTTCTTTAAGTCTTCGGTCTACGAGCTATGTCGGTGGCTTTGGTTCTTTGGCGAATGTCTGCGTTTCGGATCTTATCCCGCAAAGAAACTCCGAGCATAGCTCGCTGAATGACCTCGAATCTATAGATCAGGCCTACCGTTAGAGGCCACGTTTCGGCACCAAACATAACCAGCAGGACGCACTGATTGAAGACTTTCGTCTTCAAGCATTGTGGTATAGGCGACGAGAAGAGCCGACGCAGTTTCTCAAATGCTGCCCAGCCAAGTTGAATCTTCCGTTTTTCTAATTCTTCAACTGCCAATGAACTTCATCAAGTTATTGGAACATCCACCCAACACGGTGCCTACCGCTAAGATGACTCGGTACTCTCCATGTACTCCGTCAATGTACTATGGGGACATTGAATGTCAGTGCTGCGGCATATGTCCATCATCTCCATGGTATGGTATGATATGTCCATCGCAATTCCTGTTTGAATTGTATGAACTATGCCGGTAACTTTCCTTCTTTGTTGAAAGTTTTCGTTTCGAGTTTTCTCCCCCAAAGAAATCCCGAAGGGGCTGCGTTCAGAGTTTCCATAATTCTAAGAGTGATTATGAACTTACACATCAAGCTTCTGTTAGCCCGTTCTGTATCTCGGATGGACTGTACTCTGAACTCTGACGGTTCACAAGTACAGTCCACTTTTCGACACCGTATTAACTGGCAGGATGCTCTAATTGAATTCTTTTTAAAGACAATAATACTTTTACTTTGTCCCGGTTAAGACTACAGCAATCACAAAGCAAATTGTACTTAGTTGCTCTATGAACGCTATGTAAACACGTGCTATGTAACACCGTGTGAACTGTAACATTCAAGTCTCAGGAACATTGCCATCAACATACAATATTCACTTTTTAATTTCCGCTTTAGTTTACCCACGGTTGACTAAGCCGTTTCTTTCTGCAGTACGAGTATGTTTTTCTGTAGTTTACTATGTTGTTATTGACATAGTGTGTGCATTCACTGTTTTCCATAGAGACTGGTTTCCAATCGCCAGAATACTATAACCACATACTCATTCCATTTATGCGTGTATCCATGATGCATAGAATCCACAAACCATGATTTGTGGACTGTACAATGTCCATTCTTTAATCTTAAATTAAATTTAGTTGCAACAGTCGCAAACCACGATGGACTTACTTTGTAGTATGTTTTACTGTAGTTTACTGCGTTGTTATCAACACAGTGTGCATTCAAGACACTGATTCCTACTCGCCGGAACATTCTCTCGCTTCCATTCATGCCTGTGTCATGGTCTGTGGACTGCACAAAGTGTTCACCGAGCTCGGACCGCTTCGTTGGCTCTGTATTGTGATAGTGTTAGCTCATTGAAATGGTTTGTTTTCTAATTGATTTATTATACATTTGTAAATTTTTAGAAATGTTGCTTGAACTTTTTTAAGATTTATACACTTTCTAATATTTACCCTAAATTGATTTGGTTGTATGAATTGAAAATCAGGTAGTTGTATATTAGTCATATCATAATACCTAGATATAAATATGTATATTTCTACAAAAAGGTTAGAGGTTTAATTATACATAAAGATCGAAAGTTTATATTCTAATTGCGAATTGTTTAGGTATATAAATACTGTTACATAAGTAAGGGTATGAATCAGTAAAATGATCAAATTGAAAATAGGATATTAATAGAGCTTAAATTGAAAATACAGAAATAAAATTATACTATACTTGAGTTATACTTATATAAAAATATTATATAAGTAAAATTCTCGACCACAATTCGAAAAGCAGAAATGCATGTGCATTGGTGCAACGGGTGAGTTCGTTGTCCGAGTCTATTCATCGCGACCGCACGCCGAGCAGAGATAAAGTTGTCAACTCTCGGTGCTGTGACGCTTTGTGAACGAAGTTGAAAGCTACAAGAGGAAAATTTATTTACTCATATTGTCAGCGAATACGTGCGAAGCGGACAGGTAAAGCGGAGACCCAAAGGAAATAGCAATATGTTTTTAAATCTTATTTCAAAGTAACTGAAAATGTAAAATAATATAACCTAATGTCATAAACACGAGGAAGCTTGTCCTGCAACACAATTACATTATTAAAATAGGATTCAATATTTGTGAGCAGGCAAAAGCATATCACTTGTTTAACCACCCAAAAATTACTGTATATCTACAGAAGAATCTTATTTATAACGACTCATTGTATGTGTGTTGTTACATTCCTTCCAGTACAAGGATCTCTTCGTTTTTTAAAACGTAAAAGTTTTTTCGGTAATAGTAAAGTAGTGACTGTGTCGCCATTTCTTAAAACTACGGCCACTGGTACTACTAGAGTACCACTGAAAGTTGTAAGTAAATACATAAATAAAACATATCAAATAACAAATCTAAATTATAAAAATCATGTCTTTGTCTCTAAATATCTGTGTAACGTGACATTTAGAAAACTTTAAGATTTTTAAATTCCTAGGCATATTTTACATGCGGCAGTAAAACGGGTGGTTCTACTTTTACACGCAGATAAACTTCTCCCAGCGAAATAATATTTTGTAAAATTAATATTAATTTATATTTTGTTTAACGATAGACAAGACATATTTAAATATATGACATATCTATACATAGTATAAAACAAAGTCGCTTAGATCTTTTAAACTACGCAACGGATTTTAATGCAGCTTTCATCAATAGAGTGATTCAAGAGGAAGGTTTATATTGTTAATATTGTTATAGTTTAATATTGTTTTGTGTTAATTTCTTATAAAATTGCCGGCCGTGCAACGCAAGCCGGGCACAGCTAGTATTAAATATAATATTACTACATTAGTTTTACACAATTAACAAAAAGATTTTCGTATAATAGTTGATTTTTTTTTTTTTTTTGTGATAACAGTGGATATGCCAACAGAGTTGTTTTCTATACAAAAATAATATGTCCCGAGCAACTGATACATCACCATTGTCAAGCGAAAACTCTTTTATTTGCTTTGAAAGTATAGTTTTATAAAATAATATAACAAATATTACTCTTGTATTGAGATTTTTAAAGATTATACTTAAATTATTTACTGTAATTTTTGAAATTTTTGTCCCAGCTGACATATACTTTTGAGAAGCACTCTGCTACTATAGAAAATTATAAAACAATTAACTGATGGGTTACAATTATAAGGTAACCTACAATTATAAAGTCATGTCTACATTATAGGGAGTTTTTCGTTATACAGAAGTTCTTTACAGATTACACTGTATTTACTGAATTTTATCCGAAAATCGATTGTCAATAAATATAAAAAAATAATTACTTGTAGTAACATAGTTGTTAGTTTTTTGTACCCTTGTTTATAAAATCCTGTATTAAAACTTAATGAACGCGAAAAGTGCGCGACCATTCATGAATTGTCATTTTATATAATTAAATATTATTCAAATATTCAAGGTCAATACTTATTTTTGAAAAATCTTAAATTATTTACTCATTATCCGCAATCAAAAGTAGAATGACCCATCAAATAGGCTTAACTCAATATGTCCATACTATATATACCATCATCCTGTCTGTCTATTGCTGTATAAGCCTTATTCCAAGATATGATCATGATCAACACCATACACGATCTTCGTCTCTTTCATCCGGCCACTACCAACGAATCCAATGTCCACATTACTCCACTAATGAAAATCTAATAACCGCTTCATTTCCCAACTTGGACCAGTTGCAAACTCTCCGTTCAGTTTTACTATACTCACTATAGTGTGAGTACTTACAATGTGTAGCGATTCTGATTCAATAACTTCGCGTCAGTATTGGGGCACACGTCAAACTATGCCTTGCACCTTAACATGCATATAATAAAGGCTGCAATCGAATGGTTTTGTATAGCTTGATTTGCTAGGACTATTGCCGAAAAGTTTCGAGGCAAACACAATCTACTCCAATGCTCGGTTTGTTTAGCATTTATGAAGTTGTGCTGGAATTGACTGTATTCCTATTTCGATACTTTATAGATTATAGTGCTCAGTTTAATGCGATTGAAATCAGGGAATGAGATTATCAAAAGATAAGGCCGCATAGATAAATATTATCATATATGGCATAGTATTGAATTAATCATACCGCCATACTTAACGTATTTCATATTATTTGTAGCAGTAAGGTGTCTTTTTACCGTAAGTCGCCAAAAATTGAAACACTATACAAAGAATACATGTACCTAAATACATAGGTCACACTGAAAATTTGCGGAACTGGCCACTTACATAAACAATATTTAAAAAGTAATTACAATATTTGAAAATGGAGCTCTTTGGCTGTAGAATAAAGTTTGTTTCATCTAACAGTCATTTGTTTTTTTTCATTGTGGCGTTATTTTAAAAATTGCGTGTCTGCATTACAATGGATTTTACTTGTGAAAATTTTTGCTGTATGTTTTTCTACGATTTTAAATATAATTTAACGGCTCAGCAGAACCTCGCTCGGCTTCAAACTGCTTTTAGCGATGAAGTACCAAGCAAGACGACAATTTATAGCTGGTCCAGGCATCCTTAGGCATAGGCATGAGGCAGATACATTCAATCTTACACAAACATTTGGCTGTGCGAAAGGTGTGCTCGCGAAGAATCCCACACAATTTGATTGAGGCTCAAAAAACGGAACGCCGCACTTGGTCTAATGCCATGCTTACCAGATTCACTGAAGGGGCGTCCCCAACTCTGTTCCTTCTGCATATCAACGACCTGTTGCAAATTGGTGACATACGTTGCTATGCAGATGACAGTATTGGATACGCCTTATACGGGGGCCGCGCCAACATCCCTCGGGTCGAAGTGGAAGAGTCGCGCCAGGCTTGTGTCTGAAATCGAAGACTTTAGATCTAGTCTCGATTTGGGGTTCTCGGAACCTAGTGGATTTCAACCCCAGTAAGACGCAAGTCTGTGCATTCACCGCTAAAAAAAACCCTTTGTCGTAGCACCTCGCTTTCAGAGCATACCTCTTAAGATCTCGGAGAGTATCGGGATCCTTGGTGTCGACAGCAAAGTCGAATTTAGGGGTCATCTGGAAAATAAGGCCAAAATGACCTCCAAAAAGCTCGGTGTGCTGAACAGAGCGAAGCGGTACTTCACCTTCGGGCAACTCCATGTGCTTTACAAAGCTCAGGTGGGGCCCCATATGGAGTATTGCTCTCAACTCTGGGCCGGCGCACCGAAATACCAATTGGACCCATTTGACTTCATCCAACGACGTGCCGTTCGTATTGTCGACGATCCCACTCTCACGGGCGGTTTAGAACCCCTCAGCAGTCAGAGAGACGTTGCGTCTCTCTGTGTGTTCTACCGCCTGTACAATGGGGAATGCTGTGAAGAATTGTTCAATATAATTCCCACCTCAGGTTTCTACAACCGCACCTCCCGTCACAAAAGTGCGGTCCATCCGCATTTCCTCGATACGGAGGTGTCGCGCACCTCCGTATCGGCTGTGTCGGCGAACTGTCTCAAGAGGTCTTTCCATTGAGCTACGATATGGGGTTCTTCAAGAGAGCTGTGAATAGGATTCTGCAAGGTCGGCGGCGCGCCCGCATACCCCCTGGTGTTGCACCATCACTTGTGACCGCTTGTTCGTCCGCCCACTAGTCTATAAAAATGTAAAAAAAATTGGTGTGGAACATAGTAACAGGTGACGAAACATGGATTTACAGATGCGACCCCGAAACAAAGCAGCAATTGAGCATTTGGGTCTTTCAAGATGAGCCGAACCCCACCAAAGTGTGGCGTGTGCAAAGTGCCGCGAAGCAGATAATCACTTATTTTTTTTAGAGAATCTAGACACGTGCCTACTTTTGCTTTGGAGAATTGTCGTACCGTAAATGGTGATTGGTACACTACCGTTTGCTTGCCGGAAATAATTGACGAACTCCGTAAAAACAACCGTAAACGCCGCATAATCACGCACCATGACAATGCCAGGTCTCACACGGCCAAACAGATGAAACGAATTTTTGAAGGCGAAAAACGTAGAACTCATGAGCCATTCTCCATACAGTCCCGACTTGGCACCTTGTGACTTCTTGTCTCCACAAAAAAAGAACCAATCAACGATTTTCATCTTCAGAAAAACATGTTAGCGAGGTCACCACGGAGGAGTGGAATAAATGTTATGGAAATTGGTTTATTCGTATGCAAAAGTATACTGACGCTCACGGAAAATATTTTGAGAAACAATAAATTGATTTTTGACCATTCATTCCGGAAACTTTCAGTGTGGTCCTCGTACCCATTTGAGACATATATACTCGTAGCCTGCGCCCTGCTTCGAATTGGAAAAGCCGTTACTGGAAAATAGACAATTGTGTATTATTTCTTCTTATAAATCATCCCTATACTTGGAATCCCCGTCGCTTGCGGCTTCCAACAGCAGCTAGTGCTCAATTGCATAAAATAATTCTGACAATTCAAACGTTTAGAAAAATACTTCATAGTATATCAACACATGTAGTAAGTAACGGTACAACAGGCGGCCTTATTGCTAAAGCAATTTCTTCCATATCTTTGGGTAGTAAGGTCAAAATAGATAATATGTATTTCATTTTAATTGGTTTATTAGACTTTTCGTTTCTTTTAATCCTATTAAATAAGCTGGGTATATACATATATATTATAAAATAACACGATGATACTGTTCTAACAAACTCCTTGTTTTTGTTTCAGGTAAAAATCTTAGGCAAGCAGGAACATGAGCCAAAAACGGTAATGTAAAACTAAACGAGAAATATATCATAACATTTACCATAAAGTCCCACGGGTGTCGTGGCTGCGCATAAAAATCCAATAAACTATCAAACTCCTCGAGGAAATTATGCTTAGGTTGGAGCTATAACTTAAGTTTAGGTTGTGGGTACTTTGGAAATCTTTTACCTGCCATTGTCAAGCCGAGTTAGGGTCCAAGTTTTCCCTATACTTCATTTGCTTGAATGACGTAAACCGTTTACAGACTGAGGCGAAACTTCTCATCTCTTTCTTAGTTTGATTTTTGTTTTTTCTAAAAATACTTAAACAAAACTTTTCTTATTTTATAAATATAAAAAACAGCGTAATTGTGCAACTGTGTCGTTGCTCTAAAGAAAAGGTTTGTATTTAAACGACAGAAAAAAAAAGTAAACTGAAATAAACATTTTTTAATTGCTAAGAATGTCACAAAGTTAAATGAGTCCCGTTTCGCGGGATTCCTATATCTTTATTGTCTCCAGAGAACCTAAACCCAAGCTACGTTTATATTTGCTGGCATCAATTTGCTGCCACTATTTGTAGCGGGAGAGTGCACGCTGCATTCCCACAGCCGCTGGGTTCAGTAGTGAGTGAGACATGCAAGAGCCCATTCCCATCCCATCCTATCCCTCCTCATTTTCCCAATCCATTCGTCAATCTGCAAAGGTGGGCAGCGCATCCAGCGGCGTGCGAACGTTTGTCATTCTGGACTGATGTTGACATGTATCGCGGACGTATATGGACGATAGTATCCACTTACCATCAGGTGGACTGTATGCTCGCCTGCCGCCTTATCTTCTATAAATAATCTAATGCTGCTCATCTAATTATTTCCATAAAGAAAATATTGCATAATAAGAAACTTTTTAGAAATATCTTAATTATATTAATGTATCATAAACTAAAACCAAGTTTTATGTATGTTGTCAGTAGTCAGTAGTCAGTCAGTAGTGTCAGTAGTTGTCATTCAATAGTAAACTTGTAGCTTGTGGGTAGTTGCAAGTAGTCAATAGTAACTATATTATATGTGAAGTTGTCTGAGCAAAGGCACCTTATTCTCAATATGGATTTAGAATATAGTTAAGATTTTCTAACTTAAAATTTCCTTGTTTCAAGATTCTGTTTAAATAGAAACTTGCTCAGACACCTGACGTTTAAAGATAATGCAATAATTTTTTTTTAACGCTGCGCTAGTGTTTTACTTTAGTTTTTAGTGCAACAATTACTAAAACTCTGAATCAATTAAAACGATTATTCTCGATTTCTGATTTCAGTGACCAACACATTCACGAGTAACAGGTGTCGTTTACTAAGTCTTTGATTGATATAAATCCATCTACAGTCAAAGTTATTCATTAAACTATGTGGTCATACAAAGGAATATTTTATAGTGGTATCACTTTCAATAGAATTCCATTTGATGCTCTTACCCGGTGCGAGGTCAGACGGGGTCGGGTAAGGAATCCAACCAGTCCGCTGGCCGTTGCCACAATACAATTAAAAAAGCAGTATCTAACATTTGTAAATTCAGTAAATGAAATGCGCTATACTCATATATGCGTGTTACTAAACCTACTTTAAGACAAATTTAAGGTAAGGTAAATATCAATAGAAAATCAGTTAAATGCTTACCCATTTTTGTTTATACTATCTATTGAGAAAAAATCACCTGGCGCCTGTTACAACTAGACTGATTTTCCGTTTAAATTGAAGATATTTATGTTAATAATTATTACAAATAAATGCAATTTCGATAATACATATCAATTTAATGCAATTATAGTTTTTTAATTTCGATTTTAACTTTTAATTTTACCATAAGTGTGACTGATTATTATGTTTAATATAACTAAATTCTGGTTGCCAGATACAAGAATTTTGGTTCGGATTTCTCTTAATGTATGTATGTACACAGTACTCATTAAAAAGACCGCAAATTATTTCGATTAATACAAATAGAAAGAATAATAATACAAATAGAAAGAATTATTTTATTGAAAAACATATTTTAAATAAAATTAATACGTGCCTACTAAACTCAACTTAGTGTACATTCTAGAATGTTCTACAAACCATGCATTTGCCATTTCATGGCAAGGAATGTAAGAAGGAACCCGAGGCCAGATAGAAAGACTCATCTCAGGACTTGTGTTCCACTACTGTACTATAATTATATCATATTTAAACGCTTGCTGTCGACTTAATAGGTGCAATTTGTTTCATATAATTACATTTCTTAGATAAACGCGCACGTTCGCGCGGTGTTTTTGAAACAAAAAGTATAAACGTGATATATTGCTGACAGTTGAAAGCTTTTATTGTGAAATATTTTTGATATGAAACTTGTTTAAGACCCCCATAGTCCGGGTAATAAGAGTAAGAGATATATAAAGAAATAAGTACGTATAAGCTTTTTTACTTTAAAGCAGACATAAGAGAGCAAGTACAATACCAATTTATTTATAACTAGCGACCCGCCCTCACTTCGCTTCGGTTTATTAAATTTAAAACAATCGGAATAAGATATTTTCCTGCGGTAAAATGGAGCCTATATTTTAAGTTAGACCTCTAGCAATACATCGGTGAAAACTGCATTCAATTCCATGCAGTAGTTTTTGCGTGATGCGTGTACAAACATACAGACAGACAGACAAACAAAATTTCTAAAAACTGTTGATTTGGCTTCTGTTGGTCTAATAAAGACCCCCCATATTAGTTTTTTTTTCAATATCTATAATGTACAGACATCGGCCTGTTACAATTTTATTATATGTATAGATGTCACCGAAAAACTAATAGTGGCGTAATGCTCCCACCTACCTCCACTTTTCTGGAACATTTATAGTGGTGGCGATAAAAAATGAAATAGCTGAAAAAAGTGTGTCTATAAAAGGCGTGTTGCGTGTCCATTTATTTGTTGTATCTGGAAGGATGAAAATGTCCGAAATGTGTTACTTTACGGAGTGTTTTCTATAAATAAAAATCAATATTGTAGTGGCTGGAAGAATAATATAGCTTTGATTTTAAATATGTACTTATTGGACTTCCTTTCAACCTTTCAACTATGGTCTCATGACATAGAAGTTACTGACAATAGTTTGATGATGAGATCATGTGTGGTGACGATCTTTAGGAAGTCCAGCAGCATCCAACAGCTATAATAAAATACAAAGTCATGGTATGACCCATTAACTCAACAACCTGTATCTTCCTAATATTTACAGTACCATAACAGTTTTATTCACACATTTTCATAACAAAGGAACAAACAATACATTTATTACATTCTTGTATTGTTACGTGGAGTCATACTCCCGGTCCTTTCCTATTGTTTCGGGGGTACAAGCATGATATTGTATCGGAAAAGCATAAAGACAGTGAAAATGCGATTGAAGCGACACAAAAAACCCAGTCGCCTTATTTTGCGACTGTTCATTACATTATGAAACTTTTGATTGTGATATAAAACTCGTTGTAAAAGAGTAGAGTCCCTATGTTTTATCGTAAAAAGTTTTAGTTCAACTAAAGAGTTCTTTGGTCACAAGAAATTTGGGTTTTAGCAGAATATGAACTAAACACTATTCGTGTTTTGGTGTCTTTTCAAAGCTTTCAAATAGAGGTTCATTAACACAAGACATAGGTAGTAATAGGTACATAGTTATTTAGTTCACCTCTTAGAACTGTCGCCCTTCGGCTGGTATAATATAATGCATGTAAATGCATGTTATTATTGTTTTGGTTTGTATTGTTTATGTTATACACATAACTATATAAATTAAGACATAATTAAGTGATTCATTCTTCAAATTGATGCAAGTCTCAACGTGTTCTTGCATGAGGCGGATGACGTCCCGGCTTCGAAGCAGGAAGCCTTTGCTTTTGATTAATGAAACAATTTTGTCATTTAGCATCGAGGTGTTTTGCCGACAGTGCTACGATAATCTTTGTTTGCGCTCCAAATCTAACTGTTACAAGTTTATAAGAAAACTTATTAATTCATTTAAGCTTATTGTAGAGGGAGTACTTACCGTTTGACATAGACAACGCAAGTTCGTGAAATTGTATGTGTCACGTCACGAGTAAATTTTAATGATGGAGAATCACTCGCCGATGAAACGAAACATCTCCCTCGACCGGTTTCACCCACTCGACGATCTTTTATAACTGATTTTAGTGTAATTGGGCAACGAATTGCTAACGACGCGGGTCGGATCGGACTCGATGAGCAGCGCGAGAAGTAGGACTTTACGCTAACTTTGGGCACACACACAGCGATTGACAGCTTGCGTAATCGATTCCTCTATATCTGTGGACAAATAGAGTATGCAAACTAACCCCCATGCAGACTGAATAAGGAATTCTAAACGTGTCCGTTTATCCAGGCCTTAGAGTGCTTATTGTTTAAGAGTAGTCCGTAGCGTGCAGTGGGAATGCGCTAATCTGTAGTGCTGATCATATTAAAACGTTTTTATTCTTTAACAATACTTTCTGAAAGTTCTCGTTCGTAAATTGGCGGAACATGCCGAAGCTATGGTGAAAGGATTAGAAGAAATGAAATAATTGATGACCTAATATTGAATTATAAATTTAGCTCCAGTGACCATCTATCTACACATGTCGAACGATCATTTTTCACATATAATGTATTTTAAACGTAAAAAGAAATGGTTAAAGCTAGAAAATATAGAGAAACTTACGGTCACTCATTTCAATTTTTTAGACCACGACCAGTTTTTCAGTGGAGAAATCGTAGACGATGACGATGAAATATAGAATCCTACTAATTTTAACAAAATCAAAAATACGAGTTTTATTTATTTGGATGTTTGTTACTCAGTCGCGTCGAAACGGCTATATGAATTTGGATGAAATTTCGCATACAAATGATTATGGCCTAAAATAATACACTTTTTAAGGTAAAGTTCACGCGTACGGAGTCAAGAGCAAAATCTAGTAAATTTGTAAACAGTAAACTGTTCCAAACTGCTATTATTTTTTTATCTATGTATTTTTAACTGCTTTTTTCATGTATGGTGTCAATAACAGGCAGATCTTACCATCTTCTCTTTTAACACTTACCATCACGTGGTATCTTATGATATTATGTACACTTGGTTAGTTTAAAATGTTTATTTTATTGTTTATTTGAGAAAAATGTTAAAAGATTTTAGACATAAAGACAAAGAAAAATATAATAACAACTATTGCATTTTATTTATATTTCAAAATTCTCCACTAATAACAATAAACTCTTGAAAACATATAATATACATACAAAGATAACAATCAGAACCATGTCACGTATTTTAAAAGATGATTTAGGACTTGCTGCTTCAAAAGACATAATTTTTAACTGATAATTTAAAAAAAAATAGGGTGAACAAATAAAAACAACTTCTTCGGCGGTACGCAAAGCGAGCTCACAGTAAAATCTTATTTTAGGGACGAAAAAATGTTGACCATTGAGGAACATTTTAATAAGCAGAATGATCGAGTATAATCTCATAACTAGAGAAGTTGCTCAATTGGTCAAAAGGGTGCAGCGTGACCATTATCCGACTTCAATGATGGTTTGGGGGGCTGTTAGCTATCAAGGGATTACTGAACCATATTTTTGTGAAAAAGGTATTAAATCTTTTTGTGAAATTAAAAGGTCGGCTCATGTTTATTGAGATACGATTCTTGAAAAGGTCGTAAAGCTTCTTAACAACACCGTTCAATAACCAAGAATGGTCCTTTCAGCAAGACTGAGCACTGGGTCATAAGGCTCACTCAACATAGGCGTGGCTAGAAAGGAATAATCCCGACTTGATTAGAGGTGAAGACTGAGACTGGCCGTCATCTAGTCCCGATCTTAATCCGCTGGATTGTGATTTATGGTCTGTTTTAGAGAGCATGGCGTGCTTGTAACGCCATGATAATATTGAATATCTAAATTCCATTTTTCCCATGGAAAGGGTGCGTGTTTCAATTGACAACTGGCCACAACGTTTGAAAAATTGTATAAAAGCAAATGGTGACAATTTCGAAAAAACGTTTTATTTTTAAAATGCTTACCCTATTTATTTCTAAAATAACACAAATTCTTCTAATAAAATGATAATGTAAAAATAAAAGTAGGTATCAATGTTTTCTTTGTAACAATATTTATGGCTAGACTAGGTATATATGTGTCTATACACATACCTATATACCTAGTCTAGCCATAAATATAACTATAAACTATAAATAAGTATAACTATAAATAAAAAAATGGAATTATTAAATTGGATTAAATTTATTTTATACCTAATAAAACCGTTACCGTGCAAAGTAAATTGTAAGCAATGAGAGCTCGTCCGCCAACAAACTGTGCTGGTCACAGTTTTGTAGAACTACGAGTAGGTATGTGTAATGTTTGAATAATGTTTTAAATTAATAATAAAAAGAATGTCTTGAAAAATGCTTCCCATAGCCTCAAAACGCATTGTATACACCGTATCTAATATTACAGTGCAAGCAATCTTATTTAATGCTAAATGCTGACCGACGGATAAGCCACCGTTACTGCATTTTGATGACTGTTGATCGTTTCAATAACAGTGGCGTGTTCACATGAGCGCAAAACCGGTTGTCAATTATGGGGCGTTATTTATATTATAGCGCATACGAGTATCCACAACAGATGTAAGCAGTAAACGAATTGATATTCGCTCCGTTGTTTCACTGCTTTCACTATGGCAACATTCACTGCTTTCACTGCTAAGTATTTATCTCCTCCTGTAACACATAGGTGTTGCTGTTGCACCCATTAGATTGTACCATTAGCACCACGCGGCTCCAATTCCAATACCCTTTACTGAAGATACATCCTCTAATAGAGCCGATAATATTTTGTTCCTGTATTGCAACCTTTCTCTAAGAACTATATGGACTAAATAAAACTGCTACCATACATATAGCTGAAATGGAGCGACGATTTGAAGAAGTTCACCGGTAGTGGCTGGATGAGAATAGCGGAAGATCGTGTATAGTGGCGAGCCTCCGGAGAGGCTTATATCAAGCAGTGGAGAGAAATAGGCTGAAATTGAAATCTTTTCTAATCTCAATAGTCTTCGTCCAAAGACAGCGCCATCTCCTGCACCTCCAAATTGAGCTTATTTCCGAAACACCAACAGCTCTTATATTATGAGAATGAGATACATTTCTGTACTAGAGGTGCGATCAAATTCTTTCTATCTATCTCTGTTTCGTCCACGTACGGAGCTTTCCGCGGGTCAACGAGCTCTGAGTCACAGGCGGCGTAATACCACGCAACGCTGACGGTCTGCACTCCGACAAACTTAATTGTGCGTGTAAATGAGAGCACCACTGTATTTGTTAACATTGGTTTATAAAATACATTTAATTTCTGAAATGTTTAAAAAATAACAAATCCTTAAATAATCTAAAATTCAATAAAATTACAAATAGTATTTGTTTTCTAAGACGGCCATAAGTTTTACTTACAAGGAAAAATAGGAATGATACACGCCAATCGGAAAGACAGATATTTAGTACATTAAAAAAAGAGCTCTGATGTTTTACTATGAGATCTGCCCAACAACATATCGTGTATAAACTTAAAATAATAAACTTAAAAATAAATCTCAATTTTAGTACTATTCCGAGATATAAGACTAGTCTATTTGCGTTCCAAATGCGAACCATGACTAGTTTTAAGTCACGTCAGTTAAGATTAAGTTTTAAAGATAACAATAGTAAATTATTACAAATAATAATTAGTACAAGTATATTATTATTTATTCTTATGCCATTAGAGAAGCTGCAGTAAATTTTCACCGAAATTAAAAAACCTAATATCTAAATAATAAATATTTCTTTGAAAATTCTTACGTAATAATGACAAACTATTTGAGCATACAAATAAATATAATTTAATAGACATCCTAATGACACAAGTTTATTGACGGTTAGTTCAACATTTTACCGCACGAACATACAAGTTTGCCGAGCTGTTCTGCTACTTTTTAAACCTGTACTCAGACAACGCCCACAATTTTATTTAGTTAAAAGGAGGGTCAATTCAATTCAATTTTTTCTGTTATACATTCGGTCTTTTTTTTTTATAAAATAGTCGGCAGACGAACAGGCGGGCCACATGATGGTAAGTGGTCACCGCCGCCCATGGACACCTGCAACAACAGGGGACATGCGGGTGCGCCGCCGACCTCGCAGTCCTGATTGCAGAATGTCTCTACGTACTTAAGTTCTTTATCCGCGAAATCGTTTTAACCGTCTTCATTGCACTGAATATTTTCCTTTTGACTTTTGATAGGAAGTGTATTTATATCATACCACACTATAGTATCAACATGTATATATCTCTCCACTGTTGGATATAAGCCTCTCCCAATGCTTGCTACTCGTACTACACGCGGTTTTCCGCTTGTCTCATCTAGCCACCACCAGAGAACATCTTCAAGTCGTCCCTCCACCTGGCCGCAGAACATCCCGTACTGCCTTTCCCGTCGTATACCCTCGTCTACCACATCGGTTGTCGGTCCTGCTACATGACTAGCCCATTGTCAATTCAGCATGCTCAAATCTATGAACAATGTCGTTATATCGGCTGGTAGTGTATATATGTTTATATGTTTTTTTGTGTATTTTAAAATACATAATTCAAATTTTCCTGATGTACATGCGTATATGTCAAAAAGAGCATTTTGAGCTGGACTTCGAGACTCATGACTTCAATAAATAAATATGGTATTGAAAAACAAGTAGGTACCATACCATATTCCACGAGTAGTTATAAGTAAGCAAACTTTCTTATTTCGCTTGATTAGCTTGATTGAATAGTAAGCAAACTGAAAGATCCGATATTCGAGTCTTAACTTTTAGTTAAGAAAACTAACAGACTCCCCTCCCCGCTTTATGCTCTGCGCGACCTAACCTCAGACTGTTTTTCGAGCATGCGCCTTTCTTAATTTTAAAGGGCTTGTATTTATAAACTGGCAGCACAAAAACACTACATATTTTTTTCATTAATATGTGATATCAGGCAGATAAATAGCGATCATACCAACCAGGGGTCACGGGTTGACCAAACCCGACGAGTGGATTTAATGAAATCCGCGTCAAAGGGAATCACCGCTATACGAGCCCATGAATGTCAAATATTCAACGCGGTTGTACATACAGTATTGGATCTTATTGCTATGAAAGTTATTCTGGAATCAAGAATAGAATTACTAATTCCTAATGTAAAACGCATGGTGGGCGTAAAGTTTAACCTTAAGGTTAAATTTACATACACTCATTTTAAAGAAATGTTGCATAGAATGGAATGATTTTGTTGTGGATTCATAAGTAAGAAACTGTAATTAAACGATTTATTCAGTGTCCATATAAACAAGTATTATACAGAGATATGATGCATAGTTGTATTGGCTATAATGGTTAAAAGTTGGCACAAATCTGACTGAATTATTTATTATAAATATGTATATCCATTAATAAATAAACCTACTTACAAATTGCTTGATGTAATGATATTTATGGCGGTGAGGGTCAACAGGGGTTGTAGGGGAGAAAATTCGGCAATAAAACGCCACTTTACTGATACACACGAAATGCATGGGTACATGGGCAGCGGCAGTCGGCAACGAGCTCACTTCTGTAAAGAGATTTGCCTTACTGAACTATTACATGGTAATTGGACTGGCGGCAGACGAGCATACAGGCAACCTGATGGAAAGTGGACACTGTCGCCTATAGACATCCGCGATACATGTCAACATTAGTCCAAAATGACAAACGTTGGCACGACCCCTGTAGATATAGGAATGGATTTGGAGAAAGAGTTTGGAAAATGGGGAGGGATAGGATGGGAATAGGCTCTGCCACATCTCACTCAGTACCGAAACACGTAAGTACATTTGGGAAATAAGATAAAGTAGGTAATGCAGTACATTTCAAGGTAGTCTTCTGACATGAGAGAGAGGGATAACGTGGCCAGTCGAGCGCGCCCAGCGGCTGTTGATTTGCAGCGTGCACTGCCCCCTCAAACAGAATATATCTAAACATAATTTTGTGGCTTAATCTTTTTAAGAACTCCGCGTCACACATCAAATGTTATTTTATTATACCACAAAATTTTCACGTAAATAATAAAGAATGGTAGTAAATAACAAGCACCAAGAATGAAATTTTACGTAGTCAGTAAAAATAGGTCATCGGAGTCAGTTACGTTTCGCGTATATAGACACTTATCCACAAGCAATATAGACGGGCATTCATGAGTTGCAAGCACTATAAAACATCAATCAGATTTACTCGCACGAGTAATAATACTAGCTTGCCCTAAATATTGATCCTGTGCTTCAACATAGAACGAGATAATTACATATTGCTTCCTCATTATGGCCACATTGAACATTAACACGAGAACTCGGTCTAATAACTAACTAGTTCTACAATGTTAGCATTATTAGTGCCAGAGTTGGGTGCCTGCGTTCAAGCACTTTTGTTTGTTCGAGTGCCCGCAAAACTGTTTGAAATGTATGATTGGGTCGGCACCCGGTGCAGAATTGTTCAAGGTATTACAAATATTTGGCGGGAACAATTTGGCTAGAACACTAGAAACATTCACAGAACAATAGTTTTTTTAGTAAAACTGTGAACAAAACTGGAATGGCTGCGAATTTGTTTACAGTATGTTTTAAAAATCTGCACTATCTGATCCACCAATCCGCACTAGGCCCGCGTGGTTGATAACGACCCGAAACCCCCCCCATCGATTTACTATGGGAGGCTAGTGCCCTGCAATGGGACGTTATAGGCTGATACAAGATGTTTTAAAAAAACGGCGGAGTTAAAAATAGTTTTGCTAGGTTTTACCTACGGTGTACCTCGATACCCCACTTAGCATCAAACTATCATCATTTTTGTGTTAGTGACCCAGTTGGATCGCATTATTTCGGTCTGTCTCCATAGCGCATCCGTGGGCGTGCCAACGTTTTTCATTCTGGACTGATGTTGGCATATACCGTGGGTGTCCACAGGCGACAGTATCCACTCATATGAGATGGACTGTATGATCGACTGCCGCCTTTTTTTCTGAAAAATAGATAATACTTTATTATACAGGTGTCCAGTAAATAGTGGCCAAGCTTGAAACTGTCAATAGGTCAGTTCATAACCTATTGGATGACCGAAATTAATCTCAGTGAAAAGTCTCACCGTATTCGAGATATTGGCCCTTTTTTGATTCATTTTTCTTGGTAACTGAAGGTCACATTGAAATTAGTAGACAAAGGCGGTAGTCGAAATGAAAAATACTGATTTACGTTTAACAGAACACTTCGAGAATAATAAACACGAAACAGTATGTGAATTTTTCTTCATTTGTAGCTGCAGCGCGGAAATTACTGACCAAGGGTGCTAATTTTAAAAAAAATCCAAAAATGGCCAATATCTCGAAAACTGTGTGACTTTTCACTAAGATTAATTGCGGTCGTCGGATAGGAGGTGGCCTATCGACAGTTTCAACCTTGGCCGCTATTTACTGGACACCATGTAATGTCAAATTAGGACAAAATTAGTTGGCAATGTTTTAATAATAGGATGCAATATGTCTTTTGTTAATTTTTGCCGAGGAATATATGAATTTGTAACAATAACACCTCTATTATAATTATATAATTTTATGACTGTGTCGAACTGTTCATATTTCACATTCGACCCACATCACCTGCTGGCACAGTTATTTTTCCCCAAGACATGGGACCACACAATGCCGCGTAATAATTGACAGCCGGATAAGGGTCCAATATATTGCTAGGAAATAAAACATTATCGGAAATACTAGGAGAATAGCTGTACTGACAGGGTAAGCCCTCGCAAGTTTCTAGGCACAGTCTTAATGGATGATTACCACCCCAAGGATTTTTTTCAACGCGATCTCTTTGTGTTACATAATGTAACACAAGGATTATGTGCAAAAAGTAACTCGCTGATCGTTGTTGATCATAAATGTTTGTATAGGTAGGTATGTTACTTATATTTTAGGTAATAAACGTCAAGTAGGTACTGAATTAGTATCATCTACTACGAAGCTGTATAACCTACCTAGCTACCGTTCCATGGTATACTCTAATGTCCGTTTATTGAACCTAATAAATTTACTGAACACAATAGCGCGCCATTGTCCCCAAATTTAACGCCTCACTACAGAAAATATATAGCTTCGAGCGCATTCATTAAGTCATAAATTTAATAACGAAATTCTATACCCACAAATTTCCAGACTTGAACAATTCAACCGTAATGAAATGTCTCTTTTAATAAAAATATTCATCTCAAGAAACTTGTAACGAATTTTAATATTAATGAACGAAGTTTTAAAGTAAGCTACCCAGTAAATAAACGATAATGACTTATCCGCCCTCTAGTCAGCTCGTGGTCGTGGCTGCTGTAACCCGATAAACACATAGACTAAAATACAATACATAAACATGGATTTAATACCCATCTACTATGTATATAATCAGGTGAGGTCCTTGGCAGTACGAGAATTCGTAAGCGGTAGGAATTCAGTTTCAATGATGCACAAAATAAAATATACGCTATGTTGCAACTAGGCTTGGAAACCGGTTAAATGCTAAAAACGGTTTCAGCTTGAATGAACAAATAATGTTTTACTTCGGTTTCACTTGTATAAAATTGGTAAAAAACTGAAATAAACTTAAATGGTTTTATAAACAAAACTTCCTTTCTTCTTTATCACCCTATGTCTGGCACTGATGGACTTATGTCCAGTAATATACACACACAGTTTAAAACACCTTGGCCCATCCAGTCGCCACTCGTTCGCCATCATTTTCAGTTCATCGGTTCATCTAGCCGAGGAACGTCCCATACTGCGCTTATAAATATGTGGTCTCCACTTGAGCACTCTAGCGGTTTTCAGTTTTTCGACATATGTGACAGGCCCACACTCCTTCTTCAGCTTGTTTGTCTTTTCTGCAATGCCGGTTTATTTTCGTTCTTTGGCAGATTGCTTCGTACAGGGTTTTAACCCTTAAAGAAACTCCAAGCATTGCTTTATCCTTAACTCACTGGGCTTTTCTTGACCTTCAGATTGAGATTGACAGTAATTTTTTAGCTTTTAGACTTTTAACTTTTGGACCAGACCCACTGTTCAAGTCTCGTTTTCGCACTATGTATATGGTATCACCACCAGGACATTGATCTTCAGGCGTGGTGTACACTTACTAGTTTACACAAACAGAACTCGATTATTACTTTTGATATACCTTGCGCGGGGATGCTGATGCATGTAAAGGGCCTAAAATGAGCGCGATTTACCCCCAAAGATATCGAATGTCGACTCGAACAAAGTGATATAGGGTTGTGTTTTAAACTACGGATGAAGGTTTTTACCAAGGACAACCGACAAACGAAATACGAGGCGTAGAGTTACGGCAGAAATGTATAGCAGCCGAGTTTCAGAAATTTGTTTTTTTCAACTCTTGGAATATTTTACAAAGGGGAAAGTTTCAGGTGGATACGACTTAAAATAATATATCTCTTTTACCTTATGAGAATTTTTCTTTTTTTTCGTGAAAAATAAGTGAAAAATATTAGCAATTTTCGTTTAAGTGAAAATTTTTTCGTGATAATACTTAAGTAAAAATTAGTAGAATAAGAATATTGATAATAGATACAGCACTATAGGTTGCTTAGCATAGGTCTGCGGTATGTCAAAACATTTAGATTTTAATGGAAATACGTTTAGAACAAGCACTCAAAGATAACCTGAGAGGAACTTCATTGATTTTAATGCGGTTTTAAACTTTTTTATAAGGAGTAATAGACGTATACTTAAATATTATATAAAATTTTTTTTTCATATTACATTAAGGATTGACTCAAATCCCACAAATTTACTGCGGGATTGCAATTATTAAACGTTATAGGCTAATTTTAATTACAAAGTTGTCGGGAGAAATTGACTATAATAACATGTCTAATCAACGAGAATTGTAGTCATATAGACGGGCAACGAAAGACGCCCAGAAGCGGAAAGAGCGAACTTGCTCCGAAATGATCGATCGTTATGTGGATATTGTTGTGCTTAAAGTTAAGGGGATAAGTTTCTGAAAATGTCATTAATACTTTTGGGGATGAGGGTAGGCAGAATTGGAATACTTTGAGTGTTAACTGCAGGAGCTTAAAGTAGGTACTTATGGCAAATATTCGTCAAGTCTCTTAATAAGTATTTCTAAAGTTAGGTTTTTCCGTTATGTAATGATAAGCTGGCCTGCCCGTGAACACTTTTTGTATAAATGTATAGAAAATCTATTTCTTCTATTTTAATTTGCCGCTCATTCCGGGCGCCATCGATATACAAGGTTATCGATCTTGTATATCGATGTAGCGTAATCTATGGTTTATAATCTATGATGGTCTGTAATGTATGGGTAGATGACAATGGCGTTGTTGATTTGGATAGTTTAATATTGTGAATTTGTCTGTTTCGTTCTGAAACGAAAGGGATTGACATTTGAAGAATAGACTTTAATGTCGTTTCTTTTGTTACATGTAGGATTTTTACTAAAGAATACTGTGCTAAACCCACCATTATGGTAAATAATTATATGTGAAAGAAACAATAAACGGTTCCTTTGTTACAGAGAAACTCAATATTGTTTATTTTATAGTGTCAATTCCCTGAAACACTTATATAAATTCAAACAGTGTCCCAAAGAATATCAATAAATATCAACGATACATCTTTCTAAATATTATCCTTTCGAATCAATCATTACCTGGTACTAAGTGTATATTGGTCGCCCGTGGACATCCGCGACACGTGCCAACACCAGTAAAAAATGACGAACGTTGCCATGTCCCAGGATGTTCCATTTACCTTTGGACTTTGCAATTTTGATTTGATACAGAGAATTCAGATAATTATAATGCTTTTCTTTTACCAAAAATGGAATACTTTCTTAACTCACAACACAGTCGTAGCGTTAAATAAAGAAAATTCTTACACTGGAATAAAAACATTTGACTTGACATTTTCAAAGTCGAAGTGGGAGGTGAAAACAATTCGAGCGCTTATTAAAAGTTTTATAGTTACGTTTTAACAAACATCAAAAAATTCCATCGCTCGAAATAACAACACCCGCGTCGGGAACGGCAACTTTTCGGATGACTATTGCAGATATCTTTGACATGCTTTACACTTGTACGACGAATAAATTTTCATTTTGATTTTCTCCTTCCTTGATTGTACCGCCGTCATTGTATCTTTCCTCTCCTAATGGTTGGCTAGAAGATAATTCCATGTAGCGTTAAGGCCGCCCATTCTCCTTTGTGCAATAAAGTGTTGAATAAGCAAATAATATCGGGATTAACTATCGGTACCCTAGATGACATGAGCAACTCAACACCTCCTCTGATGTTGCAATCTCTAAATATGATATATCACGTGACAGTGTCGGACGTTCCCGCCACAGCATCCGGATTAATCATCCCACTGCCCAAACATTGTGCTATGTTAAATAACTGGGTGCAACTGTAACACACGACACTGGGGTCTGAAATTCTTGGTAACAGCTTAAATTATTTATTGTTTACTAGCTGTGCTCGCGACTTCGTACGCGTGGAATTTTAGTTTGATTTATAATGCTTTGTATTCAGCATCTTTTCTTCCCGTCAGCCGATTTCGATTAAACAAAGCTAAGCTTAATTAACCTGTGGAAATCACATGAAAATCCGTTCAGTAGTTTTGGAGATTAGCGTGTTCGAACAGACAAACAGACAGACAAAAATTTTCAAAATCGTCTTTTTGCATTCTGATACTCTTCCTTCATCGCCCCCAATCAGTTTTTGGTAAAAAATATATTCAATGTACAGACACGCTGGTTCTACAGTTTTATTATATGTATAGATAATTTAATGGTCTCCGCGTTTAGTCATACAGGGGTCCCATAAAATACAATCGCTCGTTTTTTTGGCAATTTTTTAGGTAACCAATGCAGGGTCCCATCCTCGTCGCCAAAATACTGTTGTAACGTGTGACATATTGATTAATTACACTCACTTGTAACATATGACATGTATATTGATTAATTACATTGTATTTATTCTAAGGTATTTCTTTGTTGAATAATTGTGTCTCCGTCGGTCGTGTGTGCTGAGAGAGGAGAGAGAGTCCTGGAACTGCGTGTCGTTACTACACATACGCAAACTATTTATGCCTTAACAAGACGTCAGTATACAGTCTTTTCCACCTGAAACAGCTTCCCACATGGAAAACACACTGTGTTACAAGTTTCCCTCGCGTCGCCTGATCACCAATCAATTCGTGACATCAATTCGTCTCCCGCGGGATATACTTTCAAAGAATCTGCAAGTCGCATACCTACTCTACTTTCCTGACCTAGTTCATACCTCTATTGGGAAATTTAATGAAGAGGGTACCACGTGGCTCCGTCTACTCTGCCTTTGACATGAATGTGCTTCAGTTTAGATGTATACGGAATTAGATATTTGTCAGGGGTGCTTGTGTTTGAGATAGTAACGACGGAATACCTTGCAATACAAAGCATGTGGAAATTATGATGGGATAGAAGGAGTCTCTCGTGTCCATTATATTCCCCACTTCGCACACCTTCCAACTAACATCAAGTAGAGAGTATGATAGAATAAAAAGCTCCTTGTCCCAATAACTTCTTCGCATCGACATACAGGCTATGGTTTGTTGCAACCTTTATTGTATTACGTGTAGTGTTGCGAATATCTATTTATACTAGTGTAATGCATCGGTGCCACGCTCTACACGTAACATTAACAAAATATTAGCGAGGAATAGTGACGTATGCTGTAAAATTCCTAGAGAAATGTCTGTAATGAATATATGCATTGATTTTTATAAATTGTAATGTACCTTTCATTCAAATAAATAAATAAAAAACAAATATCCTGTTGATAATTTCTGCGCAACGGTTACAATTATCTTAACATGAACACGCTCCATAAAAACTAACCGCCATTTCGTCTGTAGTATTGACGTAATCTCCCCCCCCCCTCCCCTTACTCCCCTTACTTGGCCATTATTTTTCCACCGGCTCCTAATTATATTTTTACGCTACAATGGGCAAGTTTTGAGATATTATTTTGTCAAAGACCCCGGCCATTGGTGTGTAAGTACAGAGTATTTTATTTATTTAGGACTGTTGACAGTTCTGTTTATTAATAATAAAAATCGATTTTTTATTATAAATCCCCGGATATTTTCAAAATACCTATGTGTTATTTCATTTAAATTTAATATCAGCCTATATAACGTCCTACTGCAGACAACCTTCCTTCCCCTCTTTATAATGGATAATAATGGAAGGGTTTCGCGTCATAATGCACCACGCAGACCCAGTGCGATTTGGTGGATATTACCACATTATCATTACTTATAGATTTTTAAAAATATTCCAGCTGGAATTTTTTTTCTCTGTTTTCTTCCACCGCCTAGCTAGTGATAAATGAAAAATTCGTACTCAAGTAGAAACTCAATGGTACGGGTCGGAGTTTGATTCGATTTTACGAATATGAGTTGAGAACAAATAACCCTGGCATTGGCCGTGCGTTGTCGGCCTTCTTTAAAATACCACCCCATATTAAATACTCCATCTGTTCACGTGGGTGTCGTAAAAGGCGACTAAAATATAGCAAAGATGCTACCACAAGCCCCAACGAACTAACACCTCCAAAAGAGTGCACTCGCCAACCCGCTTGACGAGCGTGACCAGGCTATATATATACGAGTACATCCTTCATGCACGAGGCAATGTGTATGAGGCCCATCTCCAGCAGTGGATAATAGAAGGGCTGGTGACGGTAACCCCAAGAACATTGCTCAAGTTCGTTAATAACACTTACATTTTATCAATAACACTTACATTTTATCAATAATATTAATATTTTCTTTACAGGTAAAATCAACTGGGCACGTCACCTCATGCCGGGTGAAGTAAGTGAAGCGGTAAAGGAGTGAAATACTCAAAACACCGCACAGAGAGACATACATGCACACATATACACAAAGACCTGTAGTATGAACTGAGACTTTCCTATTGGCACGAGTTTTGAAGAATGTTTTTTCTTTTTATATTTTTTAAGTATGAGTGTGGCCTAACAAAACAAAAGCACAATATTTTTGTTTATTTCTTAATAAACCTCGGTTAAAAAATAGCCTCTATCTAATAATAGAGTGGTTGGTATAATATGTAGGCTTTCCGCCAATGGAAATGATAATGTATTCTTGCGTTATGGTGATACATAGGTTCGTCAAAATTATTATTCCTTATTTTTATAAAAATATCCCAGCTTTAAATTCTTTGCAAAGGGCGGCGATATTTTCTTTTCCACCCTTTCGGAAATGAAGTTGAATTTCCATTCACGTGCCCCTAATTTGATTGCTTTATTATGACATTTTTGTCAAAGGAAAACTCATTTCGCGTCGTTTAACAAAATTGTTTTGGGAACCAGGGAGAATACTTGTAGTGTTATTTATGACGGTATAAGAGTACAATCCACGTGCACTTAATATTTGTCGTCACAATTGTCCCAACTTTATGAAATATTCAACTAACTTACATATTTTCTTCACTTGTGGTATATGTTGGCATAGAGAGAATAAAAAAAATAATTTGATAAATGTCTAAATTGTGAGTATTGGCATAAAGGAAGAATACAGAAAATAAGAGATTCTGTGACAAGTACGGCGGAAAACTATTAGGTGCTTACATATGAAATGACCGATTTTTATAAGAAACTGATTTTTTTTGTTTATAAATATTTATTATGTTAGTCGAAATATTGACCCATATTATCTACACACTTTCACCACCTCACGGGAAATTTATTGATGCGACTCCTGTAAAAGTCTCGTGAACAGGTATCAATGAATTCTTCAAAAGCCCCAATCACAGCTACTTCAGAATAAATTCTTTTTCCTTGCAAAAGGTTGTCCAAATTGTGAAGCTTACCAATTACCAACTTACCAAGCTTACCAACTTAATTCTATTCAAATTTGTCGCGGCAAGGTCCGGTGAGTATGGTGGGTGAGGGAGAGTCTCCAGGTCCAGCACTTGAAGTTTTAGAACTGTCGTATGAGAAGTGTGAGGGTGGGCATTGGCATGAAGAAGAAGTGGAGATGAGCGATTGACCAAACTTGGTTGCTTTGTTGCCAGCTTTTCCATCATCGTCTGCAGCTCCTTACAGTAAGTACACATCTGCATTAATCGGTTGACCGGCTCACAAGAAACTGTAGTGGACAATTCCGCCACAGGACCACCAAACTAATACCAGTAGCTCTCTTAGTTATCTTGCGTTTTGGACATTGTTGGGCTGCAACTTCGGGATCCAGCCACTGATACGAACGTTTGCTGTTATCGTACAGGATCTTAACAGTTAATTCAATATTCCGAATAAGCTTATACGTCTTCCTAAAATGTCACTAGAACAAGACCCGGCCTGGAACAGAGTGTAAATACAAAATTACATGTCTGAACCTTTTATAACGCACAATGGTCTGCGCCAAGGAGATGCCCTTTCCTGCATAAATCGATCCAGATGCTTGGGTACGCAGATGACATCGACGTTGTAGGAAGAACCTCTTCCGGCCATGAAGAAAGCGTACATGGCCATAGAACGAAGCTCACGATTTACAGGACTAACAGTAAATCAGCACTACCCATGTATATGGGAGTTTCAAAAAGCAGGCAAAAGCAACAACAAGAACAAATCTCAATAGGAGCATACAGCTTTCCTACAGACCAATGAGTTTGTATATCTCTGGTCACGTTAGTAACTAATGACAATAATGTACAGCGACGAATACTTGCCGCTATACAAGTTCCATTGCTTTATTTTCTCGATGACAGCTGACACACAGTGGTCGATATAACTTTGTTCTAGCGTCAACGCCTAAAACTCCGAACAAAAATTAGGCACCAAGACGTCATATTTCATTAACAAGGTCACGTCAGCCAGAAAGCAATTTTAGGGATGTAGTTATCGATAAACGTAACACGATAACAGATCCGATATTTTTTTACAAAATGTAAGAAACTAAACTACTGCCGGATACTTTTGTACAAATTTATTAACTAATATTATATTTCATTACAAGATGTTACACGTGTTAATTCTTGATTGATAATGCCAACTTCTTTAAAATTTTCGAAGCTGTTGTAAAATAAGTAGGTATAGGTAGGTACTCGACAATGAAACGAAATAATTATAATGACAGGTAATCTTTATTTATTTATTTTAATCAAAATCTGATGAATCGTCACTGTCACTCGATGAGCTCTCCCCAACATTTATTATAAGTTCCTGTACTTCTATATTATCGAATGCCACATGAATTTCCCAATCCGACGCTATAATGTTTTGGGTTCTTCTCACAATTTTTTCCCAGTTTTCGGCAGTTACTTCCGCACATGCATTTTTTAATAAATCTAACATCTTGTTTGCCGTAAAAGGGGGATGGGTATTGTTTCGAGCGGCGTGTCCTTTGATTTGTGCCCATATTAGTTCTATAGCATTGTACTGGCAATGATACGGCGGAAGTCGAAGAACCCAATGACCACATTCGGCAGCTATTTCGTCGATAACATATCTTTTAGGGTGGCTTTTATTCGATTTTAAAATATTCACTAATTGTACTTTTAATAAAGTACATATTATCCACATTTTCGCCATGACGTTGGAGCCAGTCAATTATCTCTTGTTTTTTATTGGCCTGCGTCGGCATTTTATCAATTTGTCTGGAGTGATATGTAGCGTTGTCCATAATAATTATCGACGGTTCTTCCAGAGATTGCACCATTTCTTTAAACCATCCTTCGTAAATCTCCGCGTTCATTTCTTCGTGGTAGTCCACTGTTTTCTTGGATTTAAAGGCCAGTAAAGCATCTGACATGAATCCTTTCGTAGACCCTGCATGGCATATGATGAGGCGTTCACCTTTTCCCATTGGCACTGAACTAGTGGAAGCGACGGTGTCGTCAGTCCAGTTCTTAGATATGTTACTGTGTGGTTTGCATTTAACCAAGTCTCGTCAGTGAAAATAACATTTGACCAATCTGATATCTTTTTGGCTTCGCAGCGAGCCATAGCAACGTCGTGACGCTCCATCAATATTTTACGTTTGTCCGATTTTTTATAACAAAATCCAATTTCTTTCAAAACCAAGCTTAATGACGATTTTTGGCCATGGAACAAACCACATTCACGTAAAGAAACAACAAGTTTTTTAAGTGTTGGAATTTCTTTGCGCAAGTAATAGTCATATATCTATATGACGGCGAATAGCGTCAGCGTCGAAGTTGTCAACCGATGTCACACGACGTGGTTGGCGTTTTTTCTTCGGCGTACGAAGCTTATTTTCCTGCATGCCGCTTGTACCGTAAGCTTCGGTAGTAATTTTTGAAACAGTAGGTCCACTAATTCCTAATGCGGCCGCAACACGCTCTCGCACTTGCGACAGTGGTAATAGCGGGCCACCATTTTGATACTCTGCTTCAAAGTAATTACGAACCTTGATCACCAGTTCTCTCGCCTGCCTTTTCAGAACAGATCCTTTCGGCATTTTGATATTTGACAGCTGGGCAGCAATCAACACGGAGGAACACAAAATACACAACGTAACGTATGGATAATGTGAAAAAACTCAGCGAACAGAAATGTAGTGACTAGCACGACCGTCTTGTTGCGAGTGACAGATTAAAACAAACACAAAATGGCGGTGGGCCATTGAGTGTTCCCACCTTGAAAAAATATATTTGAATGTTTTTGTTGTATTTGTCTTTGTTCAAAATATAATAAATATATGCGATCGATATCATTACTTATTTGGTCACACAACACTACAACTATCAAATTAGAACTGTCATCGAGAAAATAAAGAAATGGAAATACTATAGTAAGTGCTATTTCGGACTTCTTATATACTTAACGTCAAAAACGTTGTCCAGGAACCTATAGGTAATTATGCTTTAAACTTTATTAAGATCACTTACTGTTGTAGATTTTTTTTTAAATAAAGCAACTTGTTTTCACATTTTCATTGTATTTTTTTTAGTTTTAGTGTCCCTCATTTATTATTCTTAGTCCTTCTAGCTAGATAGTTATCTTTTCTTTACTTTCGGATCAGTTCACTGCAATACTAAGCTTTTAATAAAAAAAAATCAATAAGAAATATTTAATTAACAAAATAATTGAATTTTATCGAGGTTAGGTAGAATTATTTGAGAAAAATACAAAATTAGAAAATTAAAAAAAGAAAAAAAAAGAAAATTAAGAAAATTAAAAAAAGAAAAATATGTCGGATACTATCCATTTTTGGCCAGGGCATGTACCTAATAGTGAAAAACAATCGCTATACTCCCATACTATACCCCCCCCCCCCCCCCCCCCTGAAAGGAACTATTCTAATTAAGAACGCAGGGTGTCGTCGCTCAGACAGTAGGCTTCACCTTTTTTGATCAATACTGTTCTTTAGAATGCCTAAATCTGTTTGACTAGGACACTTAGTATAGACACACTAACAAACTATAACCGCAGGCTTTAGAATCACGTGTGTATCAGCAATCAGCAAATGCTAGTTTTTAATAAAACCTGACTTATAAAAGATTTACTTACCTTCTGCCATATCCGTAATTATTTCAAACTACGGGTAGGTACTTGCTCTTTAATAAAACATAGTGAATCGCAATTACATTATCGACGTAGGAAATGTGGTATCCTGCCGGAGGATTTATATCTAGGCCGTGGGCGAAGTTAATCTAGAATTAAATTTGTAGGACGTAATAATTAAAAATCTAGATTTTGTAACCGTTTGTCAATTTGGGTTTAGTGGGTCAATGGACTTGTTATCCTCATTTCTTAATTTTGTTAACTAAATCTGTGTTTATGTTACTGTAAAAGCCTGAACAATGGTGAATTCTAAATTTCTTCATTAAAACCTAAAATTTACCAAATAGTAATGGTAATAAAACCCCCAAATATATGAAATAGTTGTTTACGAGTACTTCGTACTTTTACCAGCGTTCGTTATTACATCTTAGGTTTCACTTCAGATACATGATGAATGTTGATTTTTTTATATTAATGATGTTCCTCCATATGTTATTTATTCGGTTAATAATCGGTAAGTTTAAACGCGTACGCATGTTTCGTAATTCGCTGTGTCTGTTTCCGAAAAATCCGTTTCTTTTCTCTTAATCTAAATATTTAGTAACTCATATTAGTACATTTAACACCTAACATTTGCCACTATTCGAGGTTTTACAGTAACATATGCACTATATATGTACCATACACTATATATCGTATATATGTACACATATATACGATGGGCTCAGGAAAATAAAAAATCAGTAGATATTTCCATCCAAAGACTTCCTAATACTAGCGTAATAGACAAGCATAGGGTGCCAGCGAGATTCCTAATGTTTATGCAATAACGAGTGCCATAGAGATGGCGACATGTTGACATCTAAAACCTGTTTGTCGTACAACAAGATCCCACAAACTCCAGGTCTTGTTGTGTTTTATTTAAATTTCGGATTTATTTATAGATTTTTTTCACGTAATTTGCGTATTTATGACAATGGTATCACGTGCAGTGATTGATTTTAGTTTTATACATCGAAATAATCCCAACGAACACAAATTTGACAGGTAAATATAATTTATTCCCAGTGTTTATTTTTGTTAAATAATTGCGTAAATGTGCTTCTTTTACAATTGATATCATAAATCTAACATTCCACTTTGTGTTATTATACTTTGATGAAGAAATTCGTGTTAAAAATACATCTATTTTATACGAAAAATCTTGAAGTATTTACATAGCGATTGACTTCATTTTATCGATATCGATACTTAATACCTACATATTTTAGATATTACGTTAGATTGTATATCCCAGTGTCACGTCTTGCTGGTTTTATTACCCGACTATTAAAAAGAAGGGTTATGCCTTTTGTGTCACTTATTTTCAGATTTCCAAATAATGCAATATTAAAAAGGAAATGGCTGCAATCGATTGACACGTTGAATTGCACTCCTAAAAAAACTATGGTGTGTAATAAGCATTTTAAACAGACATGCCTCGTAAATTTTAAAGAGATATGCTACAAATTTTAAAGAGACTCGTGTCCTACAGAATTTGTACCAGTAGGTATTTTAGTTATTTTTCCTATATGTATATTATTATTCTGTATACGTACTTTTATTAAGCTATCACATTATTTTATCACATATATGTCTACAGAGAAGTTTCGCCTAAACCATCGACGTCAATACAATAGCTAGCGACTCCAAGGAATAGAAAGCTGATCAACTAAACGCTACAAATTAAAAGGTAATTCGTAATCTGAGAGATTAAAACAAAAGAATGTCTTCAAAAATAATAACATTAGCATCGGTTTTACATGAATTACACAATCGGCCTGATCTTAAAGATTATATTATTGTAATTATATTAGCATGTGGCAATGACACTTTACAAATGTTAGTGCACAGAGTTAATAAAAAGACATCTTGACAAGTTGCGGCAACAACGGGGTTTAACGAGCAGATGAAAAAATTTGCCCTTACTGTTCATTTTTACAGTCCTTGGTGCTATAAATACTTGCGTGAGAAATTCGACCTTTGCTTTCCTCACGTCAATACTCTGAAAACTTGGTATCAACAGGTAAACTGCACCTGGTTTTACGGCTGAATCGTTGTATACCATAAAACTTTTGATTAAATGACCATTTGAGAATGTGTAATATGACAGATAAACAAATTGATTGATTGATTGTAGAATAGGTAGGAATCAGCACAAGAAATAGGCTTCGTATATATTGGTAACCATTTGCAAGGACATGATGTTGAAATAGCGAAATAAGTACCTCTTTTTATGATAGTTGCTGTAAATGGTCGATGGAAACTATCTGTAGGATTTTTCCCAGGAAGAGATTTTACTGCTTCTCAGAAAGGAAACCTGCTTAAAATTTCTTTAGATCTGTTGTCAAATTATGGTGTTGTTAGAGTCATTTCTATTACTTTTGACGGTATAGCTTAAAACTTGACTATTGTAAAGTTACTCAGTGCCAATTTGTTCAGTGAACCTTTTGTCCATATTTTATGTATAAAATTAAAAATTACAATTTATTGTTGGATCCATGCAACTCATAAGAAAATTATTTCCAGAAAAAGGTTTTGATAGATTGGACCGGAAATGCAATAAATTGTGATTTTCATTATAAAATTATATGATTTACATTTCAGAGAGAATTTGCACTTTAAAACGTAAACCACAGTATATAATAATTAAAGTTTAATTTTGAAAATAAGTATGTGTCGCTTATTCCATTTCTCCTTTCCACTGTCGATATATTAAGTAAGTAGTTGGATATATTGTAGTACAGAACCAAAGATTTCTCAAAAGAAGTCTTTGCATAGAGTCTTTGTATGAGCTTTACGTTATGTAACTATCGTTTTGTAACTATCGACATTACTCGCTATAAGAACAACACAAACACTATTTTTCACGCACACATACAGAAACATACGCACACGTTTGCGTATCAATAACAGTCACACGTCAAATCGGTCTTTGTTTGTCGCTTACGCTAGTATTAAGAAGTCGTTACTTCCATCATGTTACTTTATGTAACTAGGAATAAACCGATAGATGTTTCTGGAACAAATTTAAATCGCACTCGGTCCTTTGATCGCAAGCCAATCGGAAATTTTCTCATCAAACAAAGCGCCACGGGATTGGTCCACTCGATGTTTCGCAAGTTTTAAATTCCGGTATTAATGTTTTCACGTTTTCCGAATGCGCTTCAATGTGAATTGTGGAATTATGTATATACACTATATACCTAGGTATATATATTATTTTATTGCGTTTTGATTCATAAAATGATCTTTGATTTCATTTTCTACTTGGTATGATGAATTTATTTATAATATAATAAATACACTCGCGAGCAATCAAATCGACTCACCCCCCGAAGGTTTAAACGGAAACGCTTTTTTGAAAAAAGCAATACTGATATATGAAAAACATCATTTAAAACCCTAAGACTTCATCGTCTCATAAGCGACTGATAAGAAAATTTCGGTGGTAGTGTTTTAAAAGGCGGTTACTACAATGTGCAACTCGTGGATATCGCGAAGGGCACATTTTCCTGCACCTCCATTCAGATAGCAATATTTAAAAAAGTACTGGATGGATTTTCATGGTAATGGTACCATGTTAAAGCTGAAGTCTGAAGCTGATAAAAATATTTTGTAACTATTATTTATTTTTAATACAACAGCACAAAGCATTTAACGCTTAATGTAAGCGTGCTAAAACCATGATAAAAGGATCCGTCACCAACCCTCAGGACATGGGCTTTCTTATGTACATTGTCCTGTGCATGAGGGATGTATGGCTTTAAAACCCCACGCTGGTCAAGCAGATTGGCAAGTCCAGTCTTTTAAGAGATGGTGTAGTTTTTCGGGCCTTGTGGTAGTGGCTTTGTTATCTCGTAATCGCTTTTTACGACACCCGCCGTAAAAAATTGGATAAATGGATACAGATGCAAATTATTCTGTGAGTTACTCGCTTTAAGCAGGAATAGCATTTGTATAATACTATCACTTACGAGGAAAATTGGAAATAAAGGATTCCAAAACCTACATATTTTGTTCCGAGCCAATGCTTTGTGAATGTGGCCCTTTGATGTATAATATAATACACATATGGACATTCACCGTAACAGGTCCAATAATTCGCTGCTAAAACTATCCTGCGATACCTACAGGCCATGGGCAGCGAACTATAACAGAGGTGACGATTTTTTTTATAGGGGAGTAGGCGAACGAACAAGCGGTCCCAAGTGATGGTAAGTGATTACCGCCGATAGATAGGTACCGATATCGATAACAATAGATTGGGAATGTTCGCAGTGTTGAGAGTCTGTTAACTCGCAGAGCTCCTAATCTGTATCTCTAAATAATATAAAACAGTAAAAGGGTAGGGTTGTGTCCGAACATTGACTTAATTTTAAAAATTATAAATAAAATTAGAAGCTACACAACCCAAAACTACTTTTTATTTTTTTTGTCCGTATTTCTGTTTGTTTGACCATCACGTAAAAACTACTGAACGGATTTTCATCGGGTTTTCACTAATGTATAGTTAATTATCCAGAGGGAAAACTGATATTGGTATCATCTTCATATGATATAAGGAAGTCGAGTTATAGAGTAAAATAAAAAATGACTTACTAGAATTACTCGAAAACTACTGGATGGATTTGCATCCGTGAAATCCATCATGTCGGTGCTTTTACAGGTGTTAAAAATCTTTTACAGCTGCTTAGTCTACGCGAGCGAAGCCGCGGGTAGAAGCTAGTCCTCAATAAAAAAACAATAGCACAAACGTATTGACGTAAAAACTAATTAAGTATACCACATGCTTAGAGGGGATAGAAGTCCAGCGAGCGGGCCACATGATGGTAAATGGTCATTATTTGCGTTATATTTTCTGATTTTAATAAATCAACCAACCACTACTCGTAAGTTACAGTTGCAGTACGTATTTTCTTGGTAATAATAAATAAACCGTAACCACAATAAATAAGCAAACAATTGTCTCTTAATTCCCCGTTAAATTAATAATGATATAATCTCAGGCCCCCTGTTTAATTTGTAATCGCATTTTGCACAGTATAGCGTAACACCAGTACCGAAATTATTATGTAACTTAACTGAACGCAGATTTAGTAACGATGTTATGATTATGACATTATTTGTCGACGCAGTCTTATGTAACTGATGTCTTCTGACTTGAAACTATACAAGTATACAATTTTGTAGGTACCACTACTCATAGATCAGATAACAATATTTTTTGGGATAATACCTAGGTACAGTGAAATCAACGAGACATGAGCTGTGCATCTGTGTGAGTGGGTGCCGAGTTGTCCAATCCGATAGACGAAATGGTTTGCACTGTACACTATCGGTGTGCACTCACTCAAACGCAAAGCTCCATGTCTCGTTCATTTCGCTGTACCACTTAGATGCTTCATAATATTTTATTCATATAAAAACACAAAGATTCCGTATACATTTCCATACTTTTAACTGAAGCGATAAAAGTGATTCATTTTAACTAAAATCACTGTACAAATTGCGGGACAGGAAGCTGATGTATGTATTTGTTAATACTCGTATATTACTGGTACGCCGCTATTGGTTCTAATGTAGTCATAAAACCACTTTTATTACCTTCGTGGTTTAGGTACTTTGATTGTATTCATCTGTCTCGCGAGTGATTTCATGGAATGACTAGGGTGCACTAGCCATGGTCACGAGCTGACTGATGAGGTAGGTAAGGTAGGCCACGTCGAGAGCTGCGAGCGGTTAGTCTTAATAATTACGAAAGTTGCGACACGCAACACTTACAATAGTTTAACTAGCGTCAAGCGGAAAATCGAAAGATTTAGCTGTATTTTCATTTATTAATCAATCACCCAATTCCACGAGAAAAAAATACTGCTAGCGGCTCTTGACGTGTACTGGTACTAACCACCTACCTACCTAGAGAAGTAGGTCTAGAGATAACCATGGTTGGTGAAACCCAGCTAAAATGTAGAGTTCAATAAAATACGCGTATAATATATAATTATAGGGCCCATAATCCATATAATTATATAAATTCTATAATATATGTAACAAATACGTTCATACATACGAAGGTGTACTTTAATTCAAACCTGAGTGTTATTTATTTATAGGTATAGGTACATAAAAGGTTCCTTTTACTATTTTTCAAGTATTTTTTGAAGTATTGCAATTCCTATATCTTTAAGTGTAGGCAGCACATCCGAATGCGTGCCCACGATTGTCATTTAGGACTGATGTTGATGTATCGCGGATGTCCATGGGCGACGGAATTCAATTACTACCAGGAGGATTATACACTCGCCTGCCGCCTTCTTTCCATAAAAAAATGCGATACTTAAAAAAAAACAGTAAGTACCCACCCACATAAAACAATAAATAAAAATAATCTTGCAATTCTGTGTGACTTCAACATTTTCCTCTATTTGAAAAATTCAGTTTTTACATATAAAGTTCGGTATATATTTTGTTTTACGTTCGCCGATTTCCAATTACAAATTGTTATTGACAAAACTATACCGTTTTTTATTTGTTGAATAAACTTTTTTTGGAAATGCCACAAATTGATAGTTTATTTTGTTATAAGTTCGCTTTGAAATATGTCACGATTTTTATACACCAAAAAATATGTTTCATCGAAATTTTCTATTTATTTTACAGTCCATTTTTGATCTTATTGTAGTTAAATATTATTTATTCTTGTTAAATATTTCTGTAGTTATCGGAATATAGGTCACTTGATTACCCCATGGTCGGAGTCGACGAGTTCTGTCTCTAGGGGGCAAATAACTTCTTTGCGGGAACTCGAGAAGTTGAAAATTTGCTGGTGGAGAGAAATTTCATCGCGCTTTGCTTGCCCCGTGGGAAATATTACAACAAGTATCATTAACGTATTCGCATAATCTTCAAGTTGATTTTGAGACTACTTTTTTTTTAAATATAGAGACCACGCAAAGATTTTTGTGTCTATAGCACCCAAAGCATCCTCTTTATCTATCCAAAGCAGCTGTGGCAGATTTCACCTATCCATTGTCAAGTGGCTGAAGTCAACATGGCGATTCTTTAAATTATGTTAGTGAATTACGTTCTTTGACTAATTTTCTGGTTTTTTATTTAATTCAAAATTTTCCACCATAGCTCACTCTCTCTACAAGTATTATTGTATTATAATTAGCCGTTTGTTCGACAAAAAATTAGTATTGCGTCGTACCCAATCCTGCATTCTACGCTGTTATACTACGGGTCATTTTTTTTAATTTCGTAATATACTTTGTCCTTCCATAGTCCAGTAGCCGTCTGATTATGCAAATACATAATCACGGCGTAATGAATACTTACATCACACGTTTAACAATATACCCGGTGTAATTATCCCGCTGCGGTATGTACAGATTAATTAGGTAATTTAATTCATACTGGAGCCGGTACCTGCTCCAATGGCAGGCATTGAGAACAATTAATTATTTGTTTTCTATTGTTTTGCTATTTATTATCAATTTAGTATACTGTTAATGGACATTGTTAGCTTATAAAGTGTGTATAAAGATATACACATTTATACTTTTACTTTATATACTTTGTGGTATAAAGGTTTTTTCTAATGGCATCACAATGTCAGTAAGTTGTCTTCAGGTTTGATAGTCTTGGCTAAAATCAAATCTTGATGCAACATTAAAAGAGATCAAGCTGCTCTTAAATCGATCCATTATTTTCTTCACCATCATCATCATCGTTCTACAAACAGGACGACGCCGTAGGCACTTACTTGTATTTGTATTGTTATCTACCGCCATTTATATAAAATGAAATGTACTGTAAGAACTCATATTCATACAATATAACGCAGCATCGTGATGTCGTAAGCGTCCCGCTGTGTTTCATTCAATCGCCACTATGACATGGCTACCGTACCGCCGTCGGAACACCTAATTGGTGATTGACCCCCGTCCCGTCAATGCCTCTAGTCAATCTCAATTTACGAGATAAACGACCTGAGGTTACTTCTGACAAGAAAATAAGAACTCGATCCCTTATCATTTGACGTTTTCGGGATTCGATTGTACTAATCCTAAAGCTTTTAAATGTTAATCATGTCGACTCGTTAGTTATTGAAGGGGACTATGATTACTGAAAGGAACAACGTATTCCACACATACAAACCGTTATCATAAGGGAGATACAGCCCGTAAGTCATAGCCAGGTACATAGTTATGGGGATCCACGGCCCGGGCTGCCCACCTCTTACGCGAAACTCTTCAAATTTACAATTTTTCGATTTCTCTTTACTTTCCTCCAGAGAGCATATGTATTTGAAACTGCAGAAAGTCCATTTCAGGCTATATTCCTGGTCAATACTGGTCTTGAACTACTTGTTTCTAATTATCTCTGTTTGAACATGCAGGTAGAATAGAAACTGTTAATAGCTAATAAAGGTATACATCGTTCAAAAAACTTATTGGCTCATTTATAAGGTTCTTGTAATTGTAACCAAGAGATCTGCCAGCAATTAAAAAATTAGGCTTAATATAAGATAGTGAAAACCTTATGAAAAGCGACAAGTAGGTGGAAGTTCGTGGTAACTCAATATCAATCTCCTGTACCGAGATTGATATTGATTAGCCGCTGCGTTGCTCCTGGGAGTTTTAAACAATTTGCATAAGATACGTACAGAGTTTAATTACTTAGCTACCAATCCCACACGCGTAAATGTCCCTTGGTATTTATTCATGTTGTAAGTAGTAAGATTTATTATTATTTCATCTAAAAGGACCTTAAGTTATAACGAATTTCTTCTCTAAAAATAGGTTATGTACAAGCAGCTGGTTTATGAAAAGAAGGAAAGAAAGAATGTGACAGACGAGCGAACAGTTCGCTTGTCATCTGTGCAATCTGCTGTACTGCTTGCGTACTGAACACTAAACTTTATTCTAATTTGTAGCAAATAGAGGAGACTATTTACAAAGAAATACATATAACATCAATCTTAATCCCCTCTAGTATTTTGAATGCATCAGGCTGCTTATCGATACAATTGAGTAGATAATGATTCTAACCATATTGTTTGGGTGGTTTTTATAATCCTACCACGAATTAATAAATTAACAGACAAATCAAATGACAATTTTAATCTTATATGGCAGTCAGAATTACGGTTATACCTTAACCATCTTCCCACCAACATTCGTCTTCACAAAATTTATTACTCAAGTACCAGACAGTCAAATTCAATCTCCCACTCCAAATATCGTTAGAAGTGCATAGGGCGCATACAGATTTTATGCGTCAGCCATCTGTTACCATATCGCTTTACTGGCGCAACGGGAACTGCATACGAAATGTGAGAGATTGGCTGGAACATGCACATGTTAATACGGAAACTTTGATATCACTATTTGCATATACATGAGTTATCTTTGAGATAATGGATATTCATATGGAGACTAGCATGTGGAGTTGGAGAAATTATTGAAAATAATACATTAATAAAGGACATGTATTTAGACGAGCAGCAAATATATAGCAAATATAAAATATACATACAGGGTGTGTCGTAAATAGTGGTCCAACGTAAAGGGTCGATACACCATATATTCAGCTTTCACATACCAGAATTTGAATTTTTTTTTTCCACGGGTCTCTGTTTTATTCATTATTATTATTATTTTGAAAAATCGATACCTTGCGTTACTAATTTGGCTGTTATTTCAACAAATAACATTATTTTTTTATTTTGTTTCTTGTTTATTATTGATAAATACATGTGCTAACACATGCAATCATTTTTTTAATGGAAACTTAAAAGATATTAAAGAAAAAATGTGTTTATTTCAAATTTTAACTCTAATCTGTCGCAAATCATGTGAATTCGGAGGCGAATGGTGTAAAAAAATGTACTACACTATCTGTGCCCATTATTTTAAAAACTTGTCCAATAAATGCAGATTCTAAAATGGTATTAATAATAACCGATTTCGTAATGAAAAAAAAGTTATTGCCATTTCAACGGAGAAGGAGCCGAATTCAAAAAATATACTTTTTCATTTTAATTAACTCACCGGTATTGCAAAATGTTTTGAACCCAATTAGAAGTAAATTTTAACTTAACTATTAACAGCTGAGTGTTATTTGAGTCATGCACAAACATATCACCGGTAAAGAAATGTGTCCTAGGTAATAAAAGGGTAGGTACTTGGCCAGATAACAAAAGATTCATTGAAACGTTTCGGTGTAGCGCGCTACTCTACTCATGTAGTGAAAAAAATGACTAGGTTTTTTTTTATTGCTATTCTCTTAAGTATAAATGAGACAGACTATGCCAAGTAGAAATTCGTAATAATCTTATCAGTTAAAATGCTTCAGTGTGATCCCGTATGTCGCATGCGCTTCTAGTTTATGTGTGTATCTCCTCCGTTGAATTGCTTGTTTTATTCCAGGACTCTGATTTGCTTCTGTTTGGACTTGTAGGTTTTTGTAATCCCTACGACATCGGCTACGTTATCTGGACTTTGATTTGCTCAACGATTTCGACAAACGTGCAGTGAAGTGAAGATAGGTCCAATATTGTGGCCACCTCGCTCACCGGACCTCAATCCCCTGGATTTCTTTTACTGGGGGTGTTTAAAAGAAAAAGTTTATAAAGAAGACATCACTTCTGTGGACCAACTAAGAGAAAGAATTCGGTCAGCAGCTGAAGAAATTAGTATAAGCGGATTTACTCGACGAATAAAATGTTCATTTATCAGACGGTGCAGAGCGTGCATAGCCGCTAATGGTGGTCATTTTGAACATTTAATGTAACGATGATGTGAATAATTTAATAAATAATAGTTGATTTATGGAGAATGTTTTTTTTTACATAACCTCACTCAAATACTTATCTTAAAAAGTGTAAAAAATACTTCTAATTGGGTTCAAACCGTTTTCTACCGATGCCTCTGCATTCGCCATAAATAAAATGCATGTCAGCATATTCACGCGGTGTGTACTGAGACATCGCCTAATCTTCACTTCACTGCACGTTTGTCGAAATCGTTGAGCAAATCAAAGTCCAGATAACGTAGCCGATGTCGTAGGGATTACAAAAACCTACAAGTCCAAACAGAAGCAAATCAGAGTCCTGGAATAAAACAAGCAATTCAACGGAGGAGATACACACATAAACTAGAAGCGCATGCGACATACGGGATCACACTGAAGCATTTTAACTGATAAGATTATTACGAATTTCTACTTGGCATAGTCTGTCTCATTTATACTTAAGAGAATAGCAATAAAAAAAAACCTAGTCATTTTTTTCACTACATGAGTAGAGTAGCGCGCTACACCGAAACGTTTCAATGAATCTTTTGTTATCTGGCCAAGTACCTACCCTTTTATTACCTAGGACACATTTCTTTACCGGTGATATGTTTGTGCATGACTCAAATAACACTCAGCTGTTAATAGTTAAGTTAAAATTTACTTCTAATTGGGTTCAAAACATTTTGCAATACCGGTGAGTTAATTAAAATGAAAAAGTATATTTTTTGAATTCGGCTCCTTCTCCGTTGAAATGGCAATAACTTTTTTTTCATTACGAAATCGGTTATTATTAATACCATTTTAGAATCTGCATTTATTGGACAAGTTTTTAAAATAATGGGCACAGATAGTGTAGTACATTTTTTTTACACCATTCGCCTCCGAATTCACATGATTTGCGACAGATTAGAGTTAAAATTTGAAATAAACACATTTTTTCTTTAATATCTTTTAAGTTTCCATTAAAAAAATGATTGCATGTGATAGCACATGTATTTATCAATAATAAACAAGAAACAAAATAAAAAAATAATGTTATTTGTTGAAATAACAGCCAAATTAGTAACGCAAGGTATCGATTTTTCAAAATAATAATAATAATGAATAAAACAGAGACCCGTGGAAAAAAAAAATTCAAATTCTGGTATGTGATAGCTGAATATATGGTGTATCGACCCTTTAACGTTGGACCACTATTTACGACACACCCTGTATAGTCGCCAAAATAAAGGGTTGGCAGCAAGTCGTTGTCAGCTTACAATGATTTAATTGTCAGCAGAATTTTACTAATTTAGACAGCCATTAATTATGGATGACAGCTAAAAAATAAAATCGTTTAGGAATTTATAATGTGCCATCAGATTAAAAGGATAATTTTTTGCTAAAAATAGGCATCTATAATGTTAATGTTTACATACATATTTTTTAATGTGTCCAGCAAATAATGTGAATTGGTAAATGCAAATTATGACATATTCAGCTTCAACAGCTCCAGTGAATAAAGTCGACTTGTTTTTTTTTTAATAGAAAACGGCGGCAGATGAGCATACAGTCCACCTGATGATAAGTGAATACTGTCGTCCATAGATATCCGCGACACATGCCAACATTAGTCCAAAATGACAAACGTTGGCACGCCCCCGGATGCGCTGCCTACCTTTGGAGATATAGGAATGGATTTGGAGAAAGGGTTGGGAAAATGGGGAGGGATAGGATGGGAATGGGTTCTAGCACCTTTCACTCACTACCGAAACACGTAAGTACATTGGGGAAATAAAATAAAGTGGGAAATGCAGTACATCCAAGGTAGTCTTCGGTGAGAGAGGGGTAACGTGGCTAGTCGAGTGTGCCCAGGGGCTGTTGGATTGCAGCGTGCACTCTCCCCCTCAAAAAGTGCAAAAGATCCAGGGGTTTAATTATCAACTGTCAAGCGTGCCAACGTTTGTCATTTTGGACTAATGTTGGCATGTGTCGCGGATATCTATGGACGACAGTATCCACTTACCATCAGGTGGACTGTATGCTCGTCTGCCGCCTAAAAAAATAATAATTCGCTAACAAAGTACACACAAACCAACTAAATACATGACACAGATAGAGAAGAACACTTACAGGTACCCTCACTAATGATTATATTTACAGACACATGAATTACTAAAATAAGTACATACTTAAGAAAAAAATACACACTTGAGTCCTTTACTCACGAAAAACTATACTCGTAAGTAATTTTGAGCAATATGACAAGACAATCAACATCGCTAGCACTTCGAGAGCATAGTCCATTGTAATCAAAGTAAAGATTTACAAGTATTTAAAACTACAAATTATAGCCCGGCCTGTGTGTGGAACGCGTTTGTCTAATACATCAGTTAACAGCGTCCTTTATCCCTTCCATGGGCTTGCGGTATTAATTATAATTCTGTGAAACACGCCTCGGGGGAATACTAAATGCGTAAGGTAATATTTTCCATGTGCCGCATATTATGGGACGAACAGCGTTCTGAATATTCCATGGATATTAGATCACACTACATATATATATCTGAGTTCATCAAGAATAGTTTTATGACTTTTTTTGCAAAAAATTCGATTAGCATTGGCCAAAGTTTTCTTACGAATTTGCTGAATACAAAGCCCAAAAAATGTATATTTTTCAAAAAAAAAAATGGTTTTCGGGGAGCAGATACAACCTGTATACAGAGGGTCTACTATATACAATATAAGTTATATAAGTTAATTGACATACAATGTGCATTTATAGGTAATTTTAATTTTATCTATAAATAAAGAACATAAATAAAAGAATAGAAGTGTTCAGAGTCATTAGATTCAAAATACCGGTATTGAAAGTAACTGCAACCTCCCTATCCTAAATTGATTATTGTGTTATAAATTAATTAATAAAACTGGTACCTCAAGAGACCAGATGTTGCAGATGTCCATAGGTAGCGGTGACCGCTGTTATCATCACCACCGTCATCGTCCGTCAGTTACCTCTCCTGTTAAATGAAAATAAAGAAAAAAATGCGCTAAAGCATGTCTGTCTAAAGGGGACTGTACTCATATGAAATATACTCACTATGAATACTCAAATGAAAATATATACATACATGTTATTGTTTAAATAATATTTTTTTTTATAAGTTTCACGTTATTTATATGTAACGATAATTCAATCGCAATTCCAGTGGACGCTTTTCATTCATTTCGCTAGATAGCGATGTAGACAAATGAAGATTGCCAGAGTTATCTTGTCGCCATTTCGTCCAATTCGCGCGTTGGTTACAAGCGACCCGCGCCCCCGTTGTAGGGTTAATTAAAGAATTAATCGCGCGGGGTCTCAGAGGACCCACCCACTCGTGACTGGAATTTGTCGTAAGGTTATTAATGACCCCTGTTGAAGGGTTTTGGGTTGACTTTGTGTTTGGTTACACGCGTTTTAAAGCCGTCTTCGTATTTGGGACTTATAAAGATTTTTTTCATCAAACCGGAATTTTATATATTTAATATATACTTACGTGTGGGACATTCTCCGGCCAGATGGGCTGACGAACATAAATATATCCAACAGTGGAGAGACATAGTCTGGTGGTATTTTCTTTATATACATTAAAGGTGACAGATAAGCAGACGGTCCTCGTGGTGTTAAGTGGTTACCATCGCCTATAATGCCAGGAGAATTACAGACTCACTGTCAACCCTGCAAATCTCTGCAATTCACATCTCTCTTGAAGAACCCCATATCGTAACACAGTTGAAAGACCTCAGTAGGTAGGTCTGTCCACAATCCTCAGGTTCGCATAGCGTACGGTAAGTAAATCATCATGCAACACCCATTAATTTCATTAATTGAATTTGGTTTTAATCAGCGACATCTACCAACGTACTTTAACCACTAACCCTTTTACTCATAAACTTGAGATTTATAATGCGATGCTATACTTGACAATATCGATCGATACATATCACCGTGCGATACTTCGATATTTTCAATGCATACATCCAAACGAGTACGATAAAGGCTATCGATATCCATATTCTGGTATCGGATTGTATGAAGAATCCACGGGAACCTAAATATTAAACTTGTTTGATTTTTTATGAATTAGTATAAAAAAATAAACATTATCATAACTCTTTCTCGTTAGTATATTGTCAATACATCAACAGAGTTACACGTACTTAGTTCAGTTACACAGACCACCGCGACTAATTGATTTCTACCATATAACAATTAGAATATATTCTCTACTAAGCTCGTAGTAATCAAAAGTCAGGGATTTATGGACCACTTTGAATAATCACCCAAAAATTGCCAATCTAAAAGTTGTTTGTCATGAAGTGGCCGACTTTTGTGTTCTTCGGTAGCTCCTCTTTTTAACACCTATTTACGGAAACTGTCAACCCGTTGTCGAGGGTTATTAATTATACATGTGCATATGTTGGTGGTCGGACAACAACAAGCACGGGCCGTGTAGCCAGCTGAAAATATTGATGAGTGCTCATTCGACTGTGCCGGGGTACGACCCGTGAATTTATGAGCCAATGACGGAGTGTGGACCGAGCTAAACGAAACGAAATTGTTAGATGTTATGGTAAATTGTAAATTTTGAACTAGCCGGGTATAGAATATGTATCACTGTAGAGACTCATTCAGTATACCTTTTAATGTTCTAGGATATGCAGGTCTGGCAGATTTAATGTATTCCAGACTTAATTTCTCAAATCCTTTTTATTCGCAGCAGCCGTGAAACTGCAATGGAATTTTTATTTATTTATTTAAACTAAATTTAAATTTAGTTATTTAAATTAATTAGTTATTTTAATTTGAAGCAAAAAATATATATTCGACACCAATTGTGTTTCTATAATATAGTTTATTTAGAAAAAATACGGCAGAAGAATAAATAATTTCTTCAGAAGTGTACCTAGAAACCATTACTGCAATCATTCATTTCAAACTCACCAAGCCCACATACAGTGTGAAACAATAGTACAGTCGGCGACGCAAGAGCCGTAACAGTACGATGAACAGAGACAACGGGACGGAACGCAATAGATGAATATGAAAGAACGACAAAACAATAAGGGCTCAGGCAAATAAAGCAAACTGTTGGGTTATAGTGGGGTGGGAGGTATAGTTGTGTCACGGGATAAATGTACAACAGTAGAAATATTCTTAAAACAAATATTTATATTAAAATCATTATTCTTAAAAAAAAAAATTATATATCATGCAGTATGTAGTACCCACAATTTGTAGTACAACAATATGCACTGGAGCAGCAAATAACCGTTTTTTTTTTAAATTTCTACAATGCTATTTCAGAATATTTATTGTTTGTTTATTGTAATTTGATGACTAGGGGATAACAAAGCGGCTACCACAAGCCCTGAAGAACTACACTACCTCTAAAAGAGGGCTCGTTAACACGCTTGGGCAGCACGGCATTTTAAGGTCTTCTATCCCTCATGCACGAGACAATGTGCACGAGGAGGCCCATGTCCAGCAGTAGAAAGAAAGGGCTGGTTGCATTGCATTTATTGTAATTAATATGGGCCCTGTATGGCAAAAGTATGGCAGAGGACGAACTCATCAAGTTAGTCTCTGGCGCCTTAAGATATTTCTAATAGCCATTCTGTGTTAAAAATCAGATAAATTAAAAATCTGTTAATACGTATGACAGATACTTAATATAAACGTACATAAAAATTATTCGAAGCGACACAGCTCTACAGCCTCTCGCTGTACTATGATATAGCGACCTGCAGAGCTTCCCGAAGCAGTGCGACTATGAGTATTACAACTCTGAAAATGTGAAGATTCCCTACTATTTCTCAACAATTCCTGGCGACAGTCGCCAGAGAAATATACACAAAATGGGGTAACCGCATCGACTGTTATTAACTTTCCGCGGGATAAATGCAAGTTGCAAAAAGCGGCGTGAAATAATTGTAATTTGTTTTGTTCATAGTGGGATAGTAGATATCGCGTTCTAAATGACAACCAGTATCTTATTGAACACTACAAAATAATACGTTTAAAGCCGTTTGATTTGCTTCAATCTTTCTATTTAATTTAATTGCCAGAGATGCAATAAATAAAAGAATAAATAAGAATTATGAAGAAAGAGATATTAAAAGACATTGATGCGTAGATGAACTGACCCATATATGAAAGTGAAACCATAGAAGTGAGAGTACTAAAAGAAAAAAAAATACCATATCCTCTCGTCATTAGATAAATATTATTTTTATTAATGATATCAGCTCAGTTTTTATTAAATCGTCGTTTCTTTTGTATGCTGATGATTGTAAATTTTGGAGAATTATTGAAAACGAAAATGATAATCAATTATTACAAAATGACTTATCTGCGTTACTGGATTGGTGTACGACAAATAAACTGTTACTTAATATTGAGAAATGTAAATTAATGCGATTTAATAGAGGTCACAATGAACTTGTTTATGATTATCAGTTAATGAACTTACCAATTGATAAAATTTCGTTAATCAAAGATTTGGGTATAATCTTAGACGAAAAAATGTCTTTTACAAACCATATTGATTATATTATAAATGAAGCTATGAAAATGTTAGGTTTTGTCAAACGTCAAACGTCGCAATTTAAGTCCGAGAAAACAATTGTTATGTTGTACAACTCTTTAGTTAAATCGAAATTGATGTATTGCACGCCGATTTGGTCTCCAGAAACGCAAGCTCTAATATGTCGAATTGAAACTGTACAACACAATTTTTTCTCTTATATTGCCTTTAAATTCAAACTTCCAAGTCCTTTTTTTAGTCATGTTTATAATGAAATTGCTATATTCACAGAATTACCATCTCTTCGCTCTGTTCGCGAATTCAACGACTTGCTATATGTGTACAAAATTATATCTCGACAAATTAAATGTGTTGAATTACATTCGAAATTTATACCTTATGTTAACGAGCGAGATATGAGATTTGTATATCTGTTTCGAGAATTTTTCTGTAGATCTAAATATTTATATGATTCTATGATACCAAGACTGACTAGATTAGCAAATCGTTATTTATCGATTGAAATGTTCGATCTTAATATCGGTGTAATCAAGTCCGCTTTGAGTTGTTTACTTGAATTTAAATAAGGCATCCTTTTGTATTATAATTTCCTACTTTAAGTCTACTACTATGTCAACCAATTTTCATTTATATTTTATATATTTTTTGGGCTATTCAGCCTGTTGTATTTCCTTTTCAAATAAATAAATAAATTAGTTTTTATATCCGCAACATTGTCACGAAGTTGTAAAACAAGCTAAAAGGGAAAATACTCCTTTACTTAAAGACCGCCACACTTCATAAAATGTTTGCGAACCCTGTTTTCTTTTCCACTAGACAAGACAGATTATCTCAACTAAAAATTTCCACTTCATTTACCAGAGAGATTACAAGCACGTCTCCGAAAATGAGTCGTTGGAACTTCACCGAAATTTTTTTTTTTTTTTACCGAAAATATTCCAGTCACGTTTAGTCGACACCGTAAACAATTAATTTCTTTAATCAACTGTACCCGTTAAGGCGTAGATAAAATGTTGGGTCCTTTTTTATTAACTAACGCTTAAGCTTTATTAATAATTAAGTTTATTGTGTTACTTTTGTTGGTTGAAAACTTCAGGGTTTGAAATGAATTTGCACCTATCTAGAATAGAAGTTACGAAAATTCTAAAATTTCTGTACATGCTGTATTTTATAGAAAGTAGTTAACATAAGTAATTTTTATAAAAAGTTACCGTATCATCTAATTTAACAAGAACAAAATGATCGGTCTCTGATTTCACTTTATTACAATTTAATGTAATCCGCAGAATATTATTTATTACTGACAATAAGCCATACACAAAGAGAGAACTTGTCCAATCAATACATAGTTACTGCTAGGTTTGCAAGTCAGCTTTCTACATCCATCCATCAACCTCTTTCACACATACCATTGTAACAAACGAAGACCCGCAGTAAAGTGTACGTTAAGTTAGTCAGGGTACTAAATTCGACTGAATTTGATAACTTTTGATAAAGAAAAGTGTTTCTATTTGATAGGTATTTTTTTATCAGATTGTGAAACTTAAACTTATTTACTATCGTAAAGGTTTATTGAATTGACCCAATTTGGCCATGTAAAGGTTGGACAAACCGACAGCAATTTCATAATTGTCCTGATTTTGCTCGTCTGAAATTATCGTGATCAAGAATCTAAAAAGAATGTTTACGTTCTCTGAACGATATTATACAAGTATGTGAATGTGTTTGATAATTATCTTAGCAAAGTTTAATTTGTCGTTGTAAATTAAGTCAAGAGGCTTTTTGACTCGAGCTCGAGAAGTTAAGTTGAGTTTTTGTTTGATTATTGCAAAAAATGTGTATTAGACGTTTTATGGTTTAATTGTGATAGTTTATTAAACTTCAGTGTTTTTCATGCGTGATGTTTGTGATAATCGGACTGCGTTATTCGTGTGCTTCCAAGGAGTCCTCTTCTGTGCTCAGTAAACCTACTATCGCTTTGCTGAGAGACTCCTGACTTACTCTGAGGGACTGGCCATTGACTGGGCATGTTTTAGACTCTCTCAGAATGTGCTACCTGCACCGTTGCGATATATGAAGATACTAAAATAAGTCAAAGCGTACTTCGTGTGAAACAAGTGTGCGCGAATTTCTTCAAAACCTATAAATTTTATAACTGCTTTCAGTAAAATTGATATATTTCAATTTTATTTTTGTCGCTAACACATATCCACTACGAAATCGTTTTAGTATAAATTGCGTACTTTTTATTTAGCGCAAGGGACGTAAAATTGTTTTGCATTTAAGTTTCGTAACCGAAATGTGCTAGAGGCGTTCTGAATATTTACGTTCTGATTCATTCTAACGTGGGTGGGATCATCTGACTACCTGTTTGTAGCTTGGTAATACAATCCGATATAGCTCTCCGATAGGCACAGCATTTGTCCAGGAATTAAGCTATTAAACTATTGCAGGGGCCATCTTGCTGGCATCATTAAAGTTAACTACTGGGGCCGATGGGCTACCGTTACTGCTATATCTGAAATCGGACGCAATTTTAAGTCACAGGCGGTAGCGTGTAGCGAGATGATAGAAAGATTAAGTAATTGTTGTAATTCTTTTAATAGTTTAGTTTTATCAGGATTGACACTATAGTACCATGACAATTATTATAACACGATCCGACCAAGAATTAGAATATCAACGATTGGATTTTAACTGCTCCTATTCTCGTAATTAACTCTTCACAAACGTACCACGTGTAACCACGTGTCACAGCTTCAACAAATACTAGAACTAAGTATGTGAACTGTTAGAAAAAAATACTCTTCATAACTGTAGGGTCGAAAGCAAGGCAGCCTAGATAGTGTTTAATCTAGTGTCATTCTAGATCGTCAATACGATTTACCTATCGTGTAATTATGCCACACAATTTTATTTGTTTCGGCAATAAACAAATTTACAATTCTCGAAAAAAATTACATAAAATTTTGAAACCTCTCGTTTTTTTTCGCTTGGGCCACAACATAACGGTCACTACAGCGGCAGCCACCGTTACAATGCAATAGCTTGCAGTTTTCCAATGGAAACTGTTCCATGCCGGATCGAAAAGAAGGTAAAGGCCGATTTTACCGGACCTAATTGGCATTCGATGGCCCGTTCAAGCAGAATTTGCTTTTGTGTAACTACGTTTCTTGAGCGGGTCAGTGATATTTCGTAGTGCGTTTTACGTCAAGCGTAAAATTAGCACAAGAATTGAACAAAGGAATAGTCCACTTACGTCCGTGCGTCACCGGGCCTCCAGCGAAAAATAAGCAGACCCTTACGACGGAGCACTGCCGCGCACGGAATGACAATGATTAGATTTTGTTAATTACCGTTGTGATTATTTTCTGTCGTTCTCTCCGTCATCCTTTTCTCTTCCTTTGTGTGCTTTGTGTCTTGACGAATAACTGTTTTTCTATTTTAAAAAAAAATACATTTGATGTGCTGTCAACTGTACGTAGTCATGATGAGAAGAGTGTAAGATTCTATTGGTAATTCGTAGGAGCTAAGGCTTTTAAGATAACTGTTATACAATACTGGTGGACTCTAACTACATTTATTAAAAGATGTAACCACTAAAATCAAAATTATTATGATTTTGTAATATGATGGTACAATTGATCGATTCAGCTTCGATCATATGTTTATCGGTTTAATACAATATTATATTTCATGATAACATGGTAACATTCGGTTGTAAAATAAAAATATTGCCACCTTTTTATATATGTTTTATTCCCTGAAAGAGAATAATTTTTGTCCTGAAATATACCTACCACTCATTGCCTTTGCTTCTATAACGTTGCATTTGTACAAAGTAATCTTAATCAAATCAGTACACGTTCTCAAAGCATCGAGTCACGTCTCAGACTAGAGTCGTATGCGAATGTTGCTGCAATGGATGCATTCACTAACGCGGTAGTTCATGTTCATCTTCATTCAAAATCGTTCAGCTTGAATCTAGTACTTACGGTCAAATGGAACAGGCAACGATGTATTAAACGAAAAATAATTAACAACATTTATAATTCTATGTGCTAGACGTAAACTTACAGTGGAATGCTCTCCGGCCATGTGGACTACCGATTTAAAGAAAGTCGCCGGGAGACACTGGATGAGAAAAATATAGAAGAGAGTGTGATGCGTGCTTTGAGAGTAGCTTATATCTAGCAGTGAAGACACATAGACTGACTTTATATATGGTATTCTACGTAATCGCAAATATTCTCTTTTAAAAGATCGACTTTACCAAATTTATGTCAATATTTTTTTCTCTGAGAAAATTTTAAATACTAAACTCGAATATTTATAATTTATCAATTTTTGTTGATTTCACGATGAGTGTACGTCGAATAAATGGCAACTTATACCGATCGAAGAAGTTATGTTCAGAATATCTAGAGAGTACTGCTACTTTTGGGCTTATACTGTTTGCTCTATGTACCGTGGAGTGGCCGCCCGTTTCGTTTGGTCCATTTATCTGCATAAGGCGCGTTTGGTATGCCACTGACGCGTTGTATACAAACGCGTCCTCGCATGAATAAAAGGTAATAGATGTTTGCGTTGCAATGGGCGATTTGAAACCATTCTCATAGTTACATAGAACAATGCGACTGTGGCAGACTGAAATTTTAGTGTGGGAAACTTTAGTTGTAGAAATGAAGCTGTTTCATTCTTTGGTATAATGGAATCTCTGGTTCGTTGTGATCCTGGAGACATTCATCATTATCACGAATTATTTATTATTGCACAAGGATTGTTTTATGAAATTGACGACGTGTAATAGAAATTATTTTTCTTACTCTTATTATTTCGCAGCACAATTTCAATAACTTTTTAATAGATTTTAATATTTTTTTTTAAATTCTAAAGTTAATTTTAATATATTACTGTTCGAGATTTTTTTTTGAGAGGAGAAACAGACCTTATTAACAACATCAAGGTGCTAAAGTTCACTCTTGATAAACTCTTCGAACGGCTAGTAATATAAAAAAAAATGTTTCCTATCGCGTTTGTAATAAGATCTCTTGCACTCGTACACATATTTGATTTCGCTGAATATTTTGCGTTCGGGTGTCCATTTCAAACCGTAAAACGGTATTCGAACGCCCCTAGAAGCCGCCATTACAAATATTGGACGCTGAAATTGAATTTCGAAGGAGTTTAAAGATGCTTGTCACACATCGCTCAGTAAAAGTAGTTTAGTTTTATATATTGTCTATGATTTATTGAAATTTGTCTTTTCAACATAAAGCTGTTGCATTTTTTCTACGACAAGATGTTTTTCCGATAAAATAACTACTCTTTTCTTTGTTGCAGGCAAAGAAACTGCTATACATAAGAGCAATTTTATATAATATATTATGTAACAGAAGAATAGTTAAGTATATTAATGTAGTTACTGTTGTGACTATTTTAAGAAAAAAATCAATGAAAGTCAATTCTATTTTACTGGGTATCATCTTTAACTATTTTTAAACATACTGTTGAAATACTGTTTCTTTTTTATATCTTTAAATTTATACATTTCAAATTTTAAATGTATCCTGAGTCTGAAATCAGATTAAAAATCTACATCTTGAAAGCCAGTGTCTCCTACCCATGTTTCTAAACTAAAATAAACTTTGGGAAATATGATATTTTCTTAAAAAAATTTATTGCTCCTATATATAGAGAGGGATTGCATAAACTTTTTAGTGTTTTATTTTTATCTAAAGTGTAAAGTTTCCATTTTATCTTTAGAGCACCTATTCCTTAATTGCTTTTATTACAACGACCGCCGTAGTTCGATATTGTAATTAATTCACCGTTAAATTGCTTATCTAAAGGACCCTTTATCTGTTGTGCTCCCTAATAGGTACAGTCCACAAATTTATGTATGCGTGCCTAGAAATGCAAAACCAACAAATTCACTCACACCTTGTCTATTATCATGATTAGGAGTTTATTGTTTTAAATGCTTGTTTCAATATTTTGTTATACACATGTGTAACCAGTATGTTCCTCTTCACTCTCTAAAAGTAACATTAATGCCGGCTCTACAGTCACGCCGTGAAGCCCCGCGAACGGCCGTAAAACGCTGTTCGCGCGTTCACGGCTTGTTTCCCGGTCGGAAAACAAGCCGTGAATGCCGAGTCTGTGAAAATCATTCACATTTGCGTAATGGCTGGATAGTAATAGAAAATTAGATTACCTATTAGTTCACCCATTAAAAATTAGTTATATACACGACAGACGACATATGTTATGTAGAGGTTTTGGCCCAGTTATATTGCAATTCTTATTGTGGCTCTAAACGTGACAATTTAGTCTTATAATTGTGTTATAACTATGTCGTTGCAACAAACAAGAAGCTATCGCAACGGAAACTTGATGTATGTTTAATACAACGTTTTTTTAATATAAAATGAGTAACATATCTTTAATATCACCTATTTGTGGTAGTAAATGTTTGGTTACAAGGTAGACTGATTATTTGTGATAGTAAATGTTTGGTTACAAGGTGGACTGATTATTTGTGATAGTAAATGTTTGGTTACAAGGTGGACTGATTATTTGTGATAGTAAATGTTTGGTTACAAGGTGGACTGATTATTTGTGATAGTAAATGTTTGGTTACAAGGTGGACTGATTATTTGTGATAGTAAATGTTTGGTTACAAGGTGGACTGATTATTTGTGATAGTAAATGTTTGGTTACAAGGTGGACTGATTATTTGTGATAGTAAATGTTTGGTTACAAGGTGGACTGATTATTTGTGATAGTAAATGTTTGGTTACAAGGTAGACTGATTATTTGTGATAGTAAATGTTTGGTTACAAGGTGGACTGATTATTTGTGATAGTAAATGTTTGGTTACAAGGTGGACTGATTATTTGTGATAGTAAATGTTTGATTACAAGGTGGACTGCTTATTTGTGATAGTAAATGTTTGGTTACAAGGTGGACTGATTATTTGTGATAGTAAATGTTTGGTTACAAGGTGGACTGATTACTTGTGATAGTAAATATTTGGTTACAAGGTGGACTGATTATTTGTGATAGTAAATGTTTGGTTACAAGGTGGACTGTTTATTTGTGATAGTAAATGTTTGGTTACAAGGTGGACTGATTATTTGTTATAGTAAATGTTTGGTTACAAGGTGGACGGACTGATTATTTGTGATAGTAAATGTTGGGTTAGAAGATGGATTGATTATATTTTTTTATAATGGCGATATTTTTTTTGCGACTCACAGTTGACAGTGGGCGGCGGGCGCCCCCAGCTACACGCACATATAAGTTTGTCGGACGGGTTTTGTATCGTGAAACGACAATTAGAAGTTTCGGTCCCGCGATACTATCTCGGACGCAGCAGTTCAATGGCGGCGAGGCAATCTTAACTTTGGGTGTTGTGCGTTCGTTCCGGTTTTTTATCTCGATATGAAATAGTCTCTATTAATAGGATACTTAAATAGGAATAGATGAATAAATAGCACCGTCATTGATAATAACACATGCTTTATTCAAAAAGGTATACGACATGCTTTTAATCAATCGCATTCAAAACAGCATTGGAGAGGGAGGGTGCGCGCTGCAATCCCACAGCCGCTGGACGCACTCAACTGGCCACGTTACCCCTCTTTCACCGAAGACTACCTTGAAATGTGCAGCATTTTCCACTATATCCTATTCCCCCAATGTATGTACGTGTTTCGGTAGTGAGTGAGATATGCCAAAGCCCATTCTCATCCCATCCCATCCTATCCTTCCCCATTTTCCCAATCCTTTCTCCAAATCAATTCCTACATCTCAAAAGTAGGCAACGCCTCCGGGAATGTGCCAAAGTTTGTCTTTCTGGATTGATGTTGGCATGTATCGCGGACGTCCAAGGACGACAGTATCCACTTAACACCAAGTGGACTGTATGCTCGTCTGCCGCTTTCTTACTATTAAAATAAGCATAAAATTTTATCCTGAAAACGTTTAACAATTTCACATAAGAACTATTATGTTAGCTCTCTGCACTCTTTGTATTTACCTGTACTTTTTCCACTTTAGAGTTCCTTTGTGAGATAAGATATCAGGCAGCTGCCTGGTGCTATAAAATAGATATTGTTACCGTTTAGTAGCTAATGTTCTTCTTTGTTTCTGGGCCCATTACCTGTCTTTAAAAATTCACAGTCGGTAATATCGGTAATTGTGCTAATTGACACAACACTATCACTAACGAGATGAGGGACGGGATCTAAGGTTGGCATTCTTGTTGACATTTACCATGTACCACGTAAGTAATAACTAGCATGGTGGCATTACTAGAACATTATACACTACGTATTTGTATTATATTGTCGTCTAGATTGCTAGTTCGTAACAAGCAATGTATATTTTTAATATTACATTGATTTATTACCACTATTGTTGGAATTTTTCATAATGAATGCAAAATATTTTTGATTTATAAATAATTACCGGTGAAAAAAAGCTCCATCGTGACCCACGTTTGATTATTTGCATAAATAAGTCTGCATGCAATAATAGCACAATAAGACATTTTTATGCAGATTTTTAGCTTTTTATAGTAATACGTTTCATCAATGACTGATATGACATTTCTTATATGTACAATCATGTCTAAGGCGCGCGTGTCACGCCCACGAGAGTCTTCTATTAACAAGGAAATGCCAGTTCTGTGATTAGTACCCACTATATACGTATCACAAATGAAAAAATAATGAATCAAATATATCGCAACACTACAAGGCGATACGAAGTAAAAAAGCCATAGCGGCACAGCGGAAAACAATCTTTAATTATCTCCGGGCTTTTTCACGAAGACGAAATAATTGAATTTTATTCATGGCTTCAGTTATTTCCGGTGTCAGTTCCACAACTTTGTTCTACTAGTTATTTTCTTGCCTTATTAGTTTATTTTTACTCCCTTTACATTACCTTTTTTTATTTTACTGTAATATTTACCACATCAGATTGAGTAAATATTAATTCTACCTCAAATAAGTTATTTTTTTTAGATTTTGGGCATCACTGGAAATATTTTTCACCTATACCTAAGCATATTATAAAAGTTTACTCTATAACAAAATCTAAGGACTACATCTGACTAATATCTGAGTAAATCCTTAGTCATTAAACATCTGAGTAGCCCTTTTAGCATCCAATGCTGGACATGAATCTCCTCATACACATTGTCTTGTGCATGAAGGATATATGAAGTGTGACCTTAAACCGACACCCTGGCTAAACTAGTTGGCCGAGTCCACTCTTTTAGAGGTGGCGTAGTTCCTCTGGGATTATGGTAATAGCTTTGTAACTGTTAATCACCTTTTACGACACCCACGGCAAGAGATGGAGTGATGCTAAGGCGGACCGACGCCACACGTCCGAATGAAATCCATCATAAAGAATGAATCATAATGAAAAAATCCGACACCCTCTAATATTGCCAGGATTTTCACGAGGCTTCACTGGGAAATTTCAAAAAAAGTATCTAAAACTGAACTTTGTTTTTTTTTTGCCAGCGATGTTGGTAGCAGGCATCAATTACATTTTCCATTAAATATTCAACATGCAGGTTCAGTGTTATTATTTATTGCATGTATAAATTCCACATGCGTTTTTTCTATATTCTCGAGGCAGGAACCAATGTACTCGTAAACTACTAGAATAAAATTATCGTATCTGTCTCTACATTAATATTCAATTATTGGCGTAATATTGAAGAGGTTTATACAGGGTGAAATAGAATATTTTTCATGAAATAGAAGACTGAAACCATCATGTTTTGTTCGTGATTGACTTGTAAGGAAGCTTCGTGTATTTTTTGTTTATAAATAATCGATATCTGTGTAAACAAAACTAAAAAATATAATACAAAACACAATAAGTAATAAATTATGTCCATTGACTCAGAATCGGGAACATATCTGTTTCAGCCTGTATACTATTCAAAGACGATATAATTATTTGAAAGATGATAGATTAGAAGTATACTTTCGGAAAGGGATGTTGTTTCATCTTAATCCGTTTGCGTGGAAAATCTATCCGTTTTTGTGAGTTTGGCGTGTGTGTATTGGCGTTTTTTACGTGATGTCCGTCGGTAGTACAACTTTTCTTTACGACTGGCGACTACAGAAAACTTTTAAATCCAAATTTAAATCGAACGGTTATATTATTTAAAATCTTCTTACAAAACCTGCTACATCTTCACAACTATTGGTCCCATTTTTCATCAAAACCTGCAAAATAAATATTCATCAACGGGCAGTTAATCACAATAAATAAATTCCAAAGTTCATACAATGTTGTGTGTACATATATGTAACTTATTATACATAGATATGTAAAAAAAGATGTCTGTGTATAAACTATAGATTCGACCTTTACTGACCTTGAAGGTCGTTGTAGAAAATCATTACGCGTGCCCTTGTGAGTAGACATTAGGGCTTCCCTTGAAAATTGTTTCGCTCCTTTGGGAAATTAGTTTACGCTAGCAATCTGTAGGGTGGCTTTGCTCGTTTTCTTTCTGTTTCTTTAACGTTCCTTGCTGGCAATAAGTTTCTTTATTAAACTTTTTGTTACGGGCCAGTTCTGTATTTATTACCGTATATTTACCATTAACCCGTGCTATTGTTATGGGAACTTCATATAATATTCCGATGAGTGTAAATATCTTCACTGCTGGATATGGGCTTCTTCCCAACGAACGCCCGCTATCAAACACGATTTTCCTCATTTCTTATGCACCCAGTATTTACCACTAATACATTGTCTTGTGCATGAGGAATGTACGGCCTTAAAACAACATGTTAGCCGAGCGGATTGGCAAGTTCACTCTTTTAGAGGTAATGTATTTCCTCAAAGCTTGTGCTTGGAGGCACAAACAAGCTTTACGGCTTGGGTCCTTTACGGCACCCACGGGAAGAGAAATAAACTATAAGTATACTAAAATTACTGGGAATTTAAATAACCAATTCAAATAATTAGATAAAAATCAATAAATTTTGTAATAAATTAAATTAGAAAGAGAAAAAGGAAAAATAAACATTCGCTTTCATTATATTAGTTGTGATTCGGACGTACACTAATAACAAAAGTAGAAGGAGAGTGTGTAGGGAAGAGAAAAGGGGGTGGAGCTAACTGGCTTGTTTGTGAACTGGTGACGTAACAAATGTTTCAAACTATACATGGAAATTGGATTGGAATACAATGTTAGGTAACGAGATCGATGACGATATTTCCCACAAGACAATATTATTACCAACTTCGATATTAAATGGTTTCTATGACATCTATATTAATTTTAATGCTTCTACTTTTCGTCATGTCGTACAGCCACTATCTACTTTCTTTAAGTGTTATTGTCTATAATAAGGTTTTTCTTGTTTATTGAACTAAATATTAGTACTAATAAAAAATACTGTTTTTCTGTGTCTAACAAATTTGAACATAAAGGTGTACTAAAATGTTTTTCTTAAAAAAGACACATTGTTCCTATTCTATCCAATTAAATGAAACCAATTACTAAAGAGCTATTTCAATGTTTTTTTTTTTAAATTAATAATGTTCATATTTTAATAAAGATCTCGATTAATTTAAATAATTAGAAACTGTAAATGTTAAAAACAGTCTATTTTGATTTTAGCAATCATTATTTTACGGGCTTCGTAAAATGTATGACAAAATCACAAGCCTACAACTACAAGGTATACCTAGACATGATTTAAAACAGTGTTTAAAGAAAAATCTAACGAATCTAACGAGTCAGACCAGTGTTGAACACTGTTTCAAACGTGTGTTTGTTTTTGTCGTAAGACATCTAGAAGCAAAAGTGCCTGCCGTTTTTGTTTAACACGACATATAGTCTTCTTTTTTATGGACGAAGGCGGCAGGCGAGCATACAGTCCACCCGATGGTAAGTGGATACTGTAGCCCATGGACATCCGCGATACATGCCAAAATTAGTCCAAAATGACAAACGTTGGCACGCCCCCGGATGCGCTACCTATTTTTGAAGATATAGGAATGGATTTGGAGAAAGGCTTGGGAAAATAGGGAGGGATAGAATGGGATGGGAATGTGCTCTGGCATATCTCACTCATTACTGAAACACGTACGTACATTGGGGAAATAGGATAAAGTGGGAAATGTAGTACGTTCCAAGGTAGTCTTCTGTGAGAGAAGGGTAACGTGTCCAGTCGAGCGCGCCCAGCGGCTGTTGGATTCCAGCGTGCACCCCCCAACCCCCTCTAGGTCTGTCCCGAGATTGTTTTAATTATATTATGTGTACAGCCTTTAGTGCTGATCAGATAGAAACGATATAAATATATAGATATAAAACGTTTTATCAATGAAGCCAATATACTATACAGGTTACCCAGGTAACCCATTACCCAAATAGGCTATTCCAGTATTGCCTTTTTTATTCACATAACGACAATTCTTGATGACATCAAGCGTACGTACTTTATGTAATATGTAGACAGAAAACACAATAAACCTGCCTTTATATGACACACTTCAACTGTTTTCCCTTTTCCCTTAGCAGGCCTTTCCTTTTCCTTTAAGTTGCCCACCCGTATATAAAAATACTTAATTTTTTGTGTGTTTTGTTTCTTCAAAGAAAACATCTGTTTATTGTGTTATCCAAACTGTGTACCCTGTATCAATCTCTTATTTAGAGTGCCCTCATGAAATTAAGGGTTTTGTGATAGCAGTAATAGATATTAGCAATACCTGGTTTACAAGGTTAATTGCCCTTAATTAAGAATCAATTCGTTTTCAGGTAAGACGCATCGTTAGTCCAAAGACGGGTAAGACGCATCGAGCTGCTGACGTGACAAATACCAATGTATAATGAATAATATATAAAGTGATAAAGGTTATCGCATTAATATACCGAAAGTCAGCAAATTATACACAGTTCTCTTGAATTTCGAACTTCAGAGGGTTAACTCTGGCTAGTTAACTTAACTGTGTCAGGGTTAGCTACGTGGTTAGCTATGTCATGGTAAGCATATCTGATGGGTATTTTACCATTATTCTATTTTACCATTTATTCTATGCCGACATAATTACTACACTTTTACATATATCTTTTTATCCAATAGGTGGTAGTCGAGCGGACGGGCCACATGATGGTAAGTGATCACCGTCGCCCATGGGCACTTGCTACATCAAGGGACTTGCGAGTGCGTTGTCGACCTTGCAGGATCCTGTTTACAACTCTCTTGACGAGCCGCATGTCGTAGCGTAATAGAAAAACCTCGGCTAGCAGTTCATTCCACAACTTTCGGATTCACTGTATAAAGTGTCTTGTTGACCGCACTATACGCAGCGACTCTTATGTCAAAGAAGTGCGGATGAACCGCACGACGATGACGAGCAGTGCGGTGGTGAAAACCCGAAGTTGACATCAAATTGAACAGTTCTTCACAACATTCCCCATTAAATAGGCGGTAGAAAACGCAGAAAGATCCAACATCTCTTCGGATGCTGAGCTATTCTAGACCACCTGTAAGAGTGGTATCGTCGACAATTCGAACAGCATGTCGTTGACGGAGTCAAAAGGGTCCAGGTGGTATTTGACTCTGCTTTTGTCATCGATCCACCTGGTTTCTTGCAGCTGTTTGCTGGCTGCTACTTGCTGCCTACTTAACAGACAAGAGGATCGATGACATAGGCAGAAGCTGCATGCAGCAATGACAAGAAACCCGGAATCGGAAAAAATGCTTACACTTTTTTCTAAGTCTTGACCACCACTCGAGATTCATCTATCATCACCTTATCTAGCTACATGTTCTGCCCATCGCCATTTGTGTCTCTTAAATTTCTTGTCTTTATCCTTCTTCTAATCTTCTCAGCTTGCTTTAGCTATTCCCAAACCTATGACCATTTACGTATTGCTAGTACAAGTGTGTAACGTGCTCGTGCTACATACTCGTACTGTCGTGCTCGTCAATAGATAACCCGTACGAATAGAGATAACATGCAGCTTTGTTGCACAGGTTATGCTGCCCTTACGTTCCAAACGTGGTTTATCGTCATAACCTACTAAGGTGTTTTGCTATAACGAACAGTTACGTAACGCTTTATAGATAATATGTCTAAATTTAAAGCTATTCTGAGATTACTTCAGAATGGCCTTAAGTGTTTCATTATGCTACTCTATCTATTTCCTTTGAGACCTTAATATAAGAAATATTACTTAAATACTTCACTTACTTGCTTTGTTGTTAATCTTCGGTTTATAGATTAAAACATATAATGTACAGAATTACAATCCGAGATTTTTGATAACATGATGAATATCTTAGAGAAAGTTGCCAATACGTCGTTCCTACGACTTTCTTTCCTGCAATGTAATTGCTGGGTCATCGACATTCCCTTTGAACACATTGTTAAGAGTATATGTAACTGGTTAAGGATTAAAGGTATTAGAATTTGCCACTCCAAGGTTCACAGTATCTAATGGTTTCAGCGAATGTTATTTGAAGTTGTGTTGTAAACTACTTTCCTATAATTTAGAACAGTGTTTTCAATATTCGAATAATATGCGAAGATGTTGCTATACTATTAATTAGATATTCAAACGTCCTTCGATTCAAATTAATTTGATATCTTGTTTCATTTTTGCCAGAAATTGTGACCGCATTTAACATTTTTCTGGTAACGAATAAGATAAATTATTATAAATTATACCTTTGATAAAAACCATCCTAATTCCACTGCAGGGTAGGTACAATAGACTTCTCCTTGTATTCATAAAAGTGTACAGGGCATCATGTTGATCCAGCGGAAATAGGTGAATATTTTTTTATATAAGTTACTCTTCCACATGAACTTAGAGAAATCATGAGCTAACTTTGAATTCTTCCTTTCATCGAAACTCGTGTGTAACCTATTTTATGTCAAGCATCTTGATCAAGTATGTGACGTTGCTTGTAATATGAACAACGTTAATGAATATTTGAATTGATTGAGTAATTCAAAATTGAAGCTTCACCTAACAGGACAACTTCCTGTATATCTCGTTTTAAGTTTATAACGGGCTTAGAGGCTTACAGGCTGTCTTGTAAGGCAGAAGGGAGGCTTTATGGTCCAACTTCTCTACGGATTACTGGAGAGCCAGTAATCCTTAGAGAAGTTGGACCATAATGTTTCAAGTTGACCCACTGCCCGGTGATGGATTTTATACTATTGCTATTTATCTTACTGAAAACTAAAACTGTCCACCTACTAGGGGTAGGTAATTCATTTTATCAATAATACGTCCAGCTTTGCCCTCCTCGTGCACACGGACTTGTGTATGTGGGATCTATGGCCTTCAGAGTCCCCTCTTTTAGAGGTGGTGTAGTTCCTCAGGGCTTGTAGTGCATAAGGAGGCCCATGTCCAACAATGGACAAAAAAGGCTGGTTAAGGTTACGTCCTGCTTATTTGAAGTAGGGACATGACATGGGTTATGACACCCTATGATTTGTGACTCGAATTTGTGCCAGGAATAACTTCGACGAACGTTTAAGCATTCAGCGCCGAAGTTCTACAACTAGTCGCACAAATTCCTGTTTATCTTGCAACCAAGTTTAAAACAGGCTTAGAGTCTGTCAGGGACGTCTAGTGAGGACAGAGGGGAGACATTATTAATATCCCAGAGGCTCATAAATCATCGATAAAGGGGATAAAATCTTCAAAGGGGACTTTAGTTCTTAATAAAGGACGCCTGCTCTGACAGGAATATCTAAGTAGGTTTTATAGTCTTGCAGGATTATGAAAGATTCGATATGTTGGCGAACGTCAATTTTTATTGGTTTTTATACAAAAATCACCTTGGAGTAAGCTCCATATTTTATCCCTACCATTATAGTTTGTTGACACGGTGTACAGAGTGCATAACTGTCTAAAGTTCAGAGTTTCTGTCTCTGTTTCATCGTAGAAATTTACCTCAATATATGTATGTACTCGCAACTAGTTTATAATTACAAAACTTTTACATAACTATCTTTACCAGTCGACCACGACTTGAGCAAAAGGGTCACAAATGCAGGAGTTTCGCCTATCAAGCCATGTAATCTTTCAACTTCAATTATTAACTTTTGTTTTATTGGCCCAACATCGACTGGATCCAATTGGATAGGGTCAATAATACATATGTCATACATATGTATTGACTGGCCAAGACCTGTGTATAGAATTGAAACGGACCTTGACTCCCTGAAAAAATACTATGAAATAAATGTCATTTTGTATGTAAATTTATATGTCATTTTGGTTCGGCTGCAACCAAATGTCAAGGTTTTCTAATGGGACTTCTAATACTCACTAATACTCGATCTCACTAGTTACTAATACTGTCTAGTGGTTCATTTGGACAAGCCGTCGCCCCTCGTACAAGTTGTGGCGACGTCATCTCACCGAGAGACGCCACACGACTTGGAGGCGTCTCTTGAACCTTAAATTGTGAAGATTTTTAACTATTTATTTGGATTTTTTTTATATAGCCAAGTGGGCGCACGAGCAAGCGGTACCACGTGATGGTAAATGTTACCGCCGCCCATGGACACCTGCAACACCAGGGGGTATGCGGGCGCGCCGCCGACCTTCAAAATCCTATTCACAGCTTTATGTTTATATTTTCTTCACCAGCGAATTGTAATACAAGTACAATTAGTCTTTTTAGTTTTGCCTAGTGTTTTCTCTGTTACACGTAATCACAGCAGATGGTATATTTTGAAGTACACTACGATGTAATCATTTTGAAGATGTTCGCTTGTGGTGAGTGGATGACAAGAGCCGAAAACCGTGTGTGTTGGCATATCTTGAGAGAGGCAGCGGCGATGAGACAAGGGCTGATGGTATTGTATAGGCCCTATATTATAAAAAGAATTCATAACAAATTCCCTTCATAAAGAGGCTGCGGTGGAATAGTGTTTTGATTTGACTGTCCTTTTTATAAAAAAAAAAAAATTATTTGTAAATTACTCGCATATTCTAATTTACACATCTCACTGTTTGTTTAATAGGCAAAAGTTTTTCTCTTATAATTAAATTAATAAATAAGTAAGCAACGTAACGTAGTGGTTGGTTAAAATGTCATGTGGGTTTGAAAGTTGAAAGCAAACCCCTAACCTACCTTTACGTGGTTTAGGTCCGAACATAGTGATCAGCTACTACTTACTACACATGTATGGTATGCGCATCGTCCGACGCGCCCCTAGTGGCCCAGTTGGCCGCGCTGGCTTCCAAACTTGCCTCATCTGGCACGTCACGATTACCTCTATATATTGCTGAATATTTTTGCGAATCATAAAATATAAATGCCTGTGTGTAGCTCTTGTAAAAAAGAATATTCTTGAAATATTGAATACTGCATCAAAAAGTGTTTAGAAAATAAGTATGTAAACCTACAACTTTTAAAGCTTCCAAATCTCATTTCCTCAATTTGCTTAAAAATTCTCAATTTACTTTTGATCACACTTCACATTGTACTGATCTAAGGCTGCTTTTTATTTTTTTCTATGGCTATTAATCTATTAATACAATATTTTTATATACATATTTATTATATATGTTTATATAATCTATAGGAATGTTTCAATATTCTTACGTCTCACAAAAGTATCTTTCGCATCTTATTATATCAACAAATTTCCACAATAATGTTCATTGTCCCACGCAAGCACATCTCACCTCCACGGCACGCGGAAGTCCTCGACACCGGTACTGTCGACAGTACAAATTGCTCGCAGATAGGCGCCATCCATCTTCCCGCCTTTCTTCTACTCTGACGATTGGACGTGCATACTAGGGATGTTTCGAATAGCAAAAAAACACTATTCACGAACGATTACCGAATAGTATCTAATGCGCGAACACTTTGTAAGTAATTAATTTTTAGTCCAATTTAGTGTCGGAGCTGTAGGCAATTTTATAGTACAATCGGTGAGTACCTTTTTAGTTTAATCTAAAGTTAGGTAGTACACACCTAACTTTAAATTAAACTAAAAAGTCACTTACTAGGAAATCGGTTAATTAACTTATTTTCAAATGAACGTTTAATGTTAAAGTATTTCTTTTTATAAAAATCCTCTTTTATCTACTACTGACACTGGGCTTTTATTATTCGATTACTATTCGAGTATTCTTTTAGAAAATGGCAAATAAGAGTACGAATATGAATACTTGAAAATTGGCGAATATTCGTCAAAACGAACACGAATATTCGGAACATCCCTAGTGCATCTCGCATCGAACGTCTCGCTCGCCTCGTCGAGGAGTAACGTACTCTAACCGTATTTTTATCAAGTTTTATCTTATGTTCCGGTCCCGAGAAATTATGCGAAATGAACTAAGATAATTCAGCTGATGTTTTAATGAGTTATTGTGATATGAATTTGTAAAATAATTATTATATTTAGTTTCTTTTTCTTTTTTCTCATTGATAAATATGTTCATATGATACTGTAATCAGTACTGAACAGTTTATACTTCATTTATATTTTATTGAAGAGTTAGAGGAATTAATGAAAGCATGGTGAGCGCATTAAGCATATTGTTCCGCCTTTGTGTCGATAATACTTGACGGTATTCCTCTCAAGTACTGTCAATCGAACAATTAATATCTCACCCCACTAATATTATAAATGCGGCGAAAGTTTGAATATTTAGATGTTTTAATGTTTGTTACTCAAACGGGTGAACCGGTTTCGTTGAATTTTAGCAAATAGGTACTTTGTAATCCGGATTAACACGTACTATACTATTCATGTAGACCACGTAAACGAAGTTGCAGGCAGACGCTAGTCTTAGATAATAGGTAGTCGGAAAAGATCGCGGCCTTTTTGAACATGTCTTTAGCGTGCTATATTTCTGGCAATACCTACTGATCACTGGCGGGAAAGTGATATACAATTTGACAGCAGACTTTTTTTTGTAATGGCGGTAAATTGAAATCACAAGTTAAGTTTTGTCTTTTTAATTTTTTTATAAATTCTCAAATGGAAGTTAATAAGGAGAAAATTAGATATGTTTTACAATTTTTATTCCACAAGGATATGAATGCTTCTAGAGCTCGAAAAGAGATTTGTGGTGTTTACGGAGAACATGCTTTATCTGCAAAGTTATTGCAATGATTATTGCAACTACTGTAAAAAAATGGTTCAGTCGATTCAGGTATGGTAATTTTGATGTGAATGATGTTCCTCGCAGTTGAAGCAGTTCGACACCATTAACAGTTAAATTAATGGTGTCGAACTGCGGAAATTGCGGAAGAGCTTGGCATTCACCACTCCACAGTTTTGGATCACCTGCATAAACTGAATTTTGTAAAAAAGCTACACCTTTTGGGTGCCGCATGATTTAATTGTCAGAAACTTTGTGAATAGAATTTCCACATGCGAGTTGATGCTAAAACGAAATGAAATCGAACCATTTCTGAAGAGGTTGGTAACACGCCATAAGAAGTGGATCACCTATGATAACAATAACGATAAGAATACCGCATACATCTTCGATGACTAAACAAAAATTGATGAACCTTGGCTGGGAAGTTTTAATGCATCTCTATACAGTCCGGACTTAGCACCTTCGGATTATTATTTATTTCATTCTTTACAAAATTCTTTAAATGGAGTAAAATTACATCCAAGAGAAGCCTGTATAAACCATTTAAAAAAATTATGCGATAATGGTTCTGCCAGAAAAATGGCGAAAGATAGTCGCATTAAGTGGACAATATTCAGTTCAATAAATATTTATGTAATACAAAAAAGTTTTTATTATTTTCACTATAAAAAGGCCGCGAACTTATTTGACTACTTAATATACAATCAGATAAATACCATAGTCTTTACCTATTTCGGTAGAGGAATCTTATAGGTATTCGCTATTTATTTTATACCTGTTATGTGTGGTTGCTTTGGTTGCAATTTTCAGAAAGGTTGTTCTTTTGTGCTGACCTCTCTGTAGACGTAGACCTCTCATTAGAAACGACCGTCTATTTCCGGCCCTAGCTGCCGGACACCCGGTTTCCGGAGCCGTCCTACACCGGAAGTAGTTTTTTCTTATTGTAACAGAGAATAACCTTTGTTGGCACAATCCTTTGCGAAAGTCCTACCTTTTACTTCAAATTAAAATAAACGTCTTGAAAAATATTACAGCTTCTGTAATATTTTTCTAAGAGAATTTCTGTTATTAATATGATTCTTTGAAATTCTACGGGCGTGAGACTGTCTCACGAACTTCAAAGACTTTAACTTCAATGAATCGGAGAGTGCTTCTATACATTGAAGTTAAATGTTCATTTATACCGTTGCCGCTGTTTTTTTTTTATTGTTAAGTTGTAAATAGATAAATTAATTGCCAATTAAATCTAGCGTATCTGCTAGATTTAATTGGCAATTAAATCTAGCATTCTGAAAAGATGAGCTAGCGCCCATCTTTATGCTTCAGCCGCTGGCGCGCTGCTGACCTGCGTCCCGGCACATCGCCCTTCCTTAAATTCACTTTAAAATTCACCCACCCGTGATAAATTTTAAATCCGATTTAAACCTCTTATGAATAAAACGCATTTGAAAGAACTATAAATGTGAAATAAACGCTCATACCCCAACATAATATACTCGTAGCTACATGGATATTGGAAACAATCCCTCTGTATTTCTATTGGTTTGAATAAAATATAAATTGAAAACAATAAAAGTGCTCCTTTATTTTATTCCGATGAAATAGCAAATTAAGTCTTCATAACTCTTACATCAAATATACCTTTGAAATTTATACAGAATAATATATTTTTACAAAGACTAAAATAAATGGCTTCCCTAAATTGCATTACATATTTATATATTTCTCTTCAACAAAGGACAAAATCTTCTTTGCGTTGCTTTTCCAACTTACCCTTATAAGTTCTGTGAACAGAAGTAATATCAGTATTATTTTATCATCAGTTTTATCACTGTGCATGTGTACTTAGGTATAATAAACTATCTTTTGCCCGAGACTGTCCGTTTGGAAGCCGATTCTCTACGAACAACCTTAATTTGCAATATCTTGGAAAACCTGTATATTTTTATAATTACCTGTATAATAGTATAAATATCCTATATTTACAATCACCAACAGGTTAACCTAGCCCATAGGTACCTTATTTCCCCACTAGTTTTTAATAGTTGTGGGTACCTATGTCGCTGACAAAACATTAGTAATCGCAAAGTTATCTCGTGAACAATTAAACGATAGTGAATTCTATATCAGACTATAACGTCCCACTACAAGGCACAAGCCTCCCCTAGTAATCGTGAGTGGGTTTCGGGCCATAATCCACCACACGAGGCCAACGCGGATTGAATAAATAAACACCATACTCTTTTTTAATTTTTGAACATGCTTATTTACTCGTGTTTTTCTTCGTCCCCGAGGTAGTGATAATTTACAAATCGGTACATAAGTAACCACTGAGTTACGGGGATCGAATTCATGAATCGGTGTCGAGAATAAATATTCCTAGGTTATCACCGCTTTATAGAATACAATACAGAAATACGAACCATCAAAACATATTGCTTCAACCTCGTATTCGTTAAAGCACAGTGCGACGCAAAAAACCATGGCTAACACACGCCTACATAAATATTTCATATTTTTTTCTCAAACACGTGTAATTTCGCCTGAGAGTCACAATAATTAAGAGGGGGGATCCTTGGCCCAATTGGCTGGCGGCAAATGGCGGTCGACGGGGCAGTGTGTCGGCAGTAACGTCACGGGGGGACGGGGGTGTCGGGAAAATGTGGATTTGAAGGTATTGTTGCGAAAGAATAATGATTCGTTAGTGACAGTTGTACTGTACTTTTTGTGCTGTTTATAGGCGTTATCGCCACGGATTCCAACTGAAAAATCAGCGCTGTGTATTCTAAAAGATACATAGCTAAAACTGAGCTAGATACTGCAGTGTGAAACACGCAGGCGTACATATGCACCCCATTGATATCTACGAGTATGTAAATGTTTCAAATGCTTCTGTAATATTATATATACCCTATGTTGTTGTACTGAAATGACTTTTGACTGCAAGGTGTTTTTTTTCCGTAAAGAAGGTTTCAGACGAACGACAGGTTGGATACTATCGCGATACATGTCAACGTTGGCACGCCCCCTGTTGCACTGCCTAGCTTTGGAGGTTAGAAGATTTGAAGAAAAGGTTGTAAATATGGGGTATACAATAATGGGGTAGTATAACTTGACGAGGAATTTTTCTCGCCCCATTACACTTTCCATTCCTCCTTGGGTGAGAATGAGATGCGATGGAGGGTTTTATTCCAGTCATTTTCCATTCGATAGAATGGGATGGGAAACGGGCTCTTAGATATTTCGTTTACTATCGAAACGCGTATTAGGTTTTCCGGTGGTCCTCTGTGAGAGGAAAATAACTTCGCCCAGTGACTGTTCTTGCAACTCGCACCTCGCAGGAACTGCTTTTTAGAGGTTTCACATTTCAAAAATATTTTTAACCATAAAAAGTTAAAAAGTATTTAAACGATACAAATTCACAACATTTACAGAATATATAATACGTAAACAATCACAAATTATAACCGGCATGCATGTGACCGAGTACTCGGATGTGGGTCTGTCTGTCGTAATTGATGTAACTCTGGCACTGTGCCAAAGCTGTGTTTTGTTACCGAAAACCAGACTTTAATGTACGAGCGGCCTATAAAATATCATAGGGCAGTCGACACTCGTCAGAGTATACTCGACAGCACATCAAGCTGCACAAAACCATTACAATTTATTTCTTTTTAATTAAAAAAATAGAATATCAGAATAGTGAGCAGCCTAATAGCAAATAGCTTAAAGAATCCTACGCCACTTATAACTTTCTAAAGCATTGCACGAGTATAACTTAACATAAACATTGCTTGACAATATCTGCCTTCCCAGGATCTTGAATTAAGTACTCCTGTCATATCACTAGTCATTCTGTCATAGAAGGAATCAGAATAGTATGGAGAAAGTGGTGATAATCGGAAAGATCAAAGGCAAGAGATATTCTTACTTGGCAATATGGTTAGCGATGAAAGGTAGGCAGGCAGGTTTTTCTCTGTACTCTCACACATCTTTTAATATTTTTATTCAATACTTGACAACATTCTATAAATAAATTCCATTAATATTACCTTTTGTACATTATTCATGAATATTGGATTTTTACCTGTAGCACAGATGCTGTAGTTTTTCATTATCTCATCAATATGCCCGTGTGTAAGCTTTGTCTGCAGCCGTCTGTACTCTAGTGATATTAGATGTTTTTATTTTTTTATTTATTATTAATTATGAGCATGTGTTTATTATGGAACAAAACCCGATCTGAGGTGATTTTATTATAAAATATTTGCTTTTAACGCCGCAAAATCAAGAAATGTATTTCAAAATACAATGGCCAATGATTGAAACAGAATATTGAATCTATTAAATGTACACAAATTATCGATAAAATGCAATTTCACATGTTACGTCTTTTTGTTCCGGGTAATATGCGGACGATTAATGAAAACCCTGGTCCATCAATGTGTGCGTAACCAAATAATCGACATCTTGTAATAATGGTGGGATTTCGGGAAATACTCCGTATCCAGCTCTATTCCGTCCTCTGCTGGACATGGACCTCTTCATGCACATTGTCTCGTACATGATGAATGTATGGCCTTAAAACGTCACTTTGAAGTGGGGTGGCGAGTCCACTTTTGTAAATGTGGTGTAGTTCCTCAGAACTTGCGGTAGCCGCTATGTCCCTTAGTCGCCCACAAGTCTTAGTCTTAGTTGACATCACCCACAGGAAGAGATGGGGTGAAACTATTATTGCTACCTTGCTTAGCGGGATATACCTTGGGCAGAGTCGCTACTTACCTAGGTAAATTATTTGCTTCTTTGCAATATCATAAAATAATTTCTTTAAACCTTACGGGTTAAGCATCTTTAGTTCTCATATAATTCCCGTCTTGATTTCTTGTCTTTCTCTTTGTTTGAGATAATTTCTGGAACTGGGCCGGTTTCGTTGCGGTTTACACTGATGTGTAATAATGGTGTATTTATTATTTTTAATTGCATTATTAATATTTTATAATGTCTTTTATTGAAACTGACCCATCAATTGTAATCACATATCGAGTTTTGTATAATATGATTAACCTAACAAGCCATACAACCTTCAAATATTCTTTTTGTGTTAAATACTCTAGTGGGCTAATTCATAGAATTTTCTAGGTTAAATTATGTTCCATAATAAGTGGGCTAAGCCGCTGGAAACGATTAGTAATATCTAATATAAATTGATGACCAACTTTCGTAAACAATTTAAAACCTTACTAAGTAGCTCCTAACGAAGTAATTACAGTATAATAACGATATGGCCACGATAACGCTACTATTAATATTATTTACCGGTCTCGTTACCAGTTTAATTAACGAAGGCCTGCCCTTCCGGGTAGCGTCGCAGTGAACGAGGAGCGGAAGGCGGGAACGGAATGTTTTACGCTCAAGGTTGAGCTACCATACATACAGAATAATATTCCATTCAAGATATCTGAAACTTGGTAATCAGAATCTCAAAGTCATAATTAATTTACTCTCATTTACTCAGTTAATTTACTACATGTCATAATGTGTTAATGATTAATATGTTAATTTACTCAGAGATGTTCTGAAAATGTCCCGTGCCAATTCAAATTAAATGCCTAAAATTCGACTAATATTGTGCAATTGAGCATTAAATTGTTAAATATGTAGATCTGTAATTCCTTCAAAGTCACACAGATATGGTTTTTCGACGGAATACAGTATGGCTCACGTATGTTGCGAACCCTAGAATGTCTAGGGCGTACATCTTCACATGCGTTTCGACATGCCTATGAGGGTTTTAGCGAAGTTATGACATTTTATTTTGTAGCCATTTTAGTTTTGAAATGTTACAACGAATCATACAACGACCATTCTCCGAATTTGTTCGAAATGTTATGGTGGTAATTTTCCGCTTGCAATGTAACCACGGATTTTATGTAATCTTCCCTTAGTAGGGCACTTGGCTAGTATATCAGTATAATGTCGCAGGGTAAATGAAAGTATCATTATCCCTTGTTTATAGTTACGTTTATTATTATTTAATATTCTTATACGCTGATAATTTTATTAGTCTTACGTTTTTACTAGTACTACCCTACCTCTCAAGAGAAACACGAATATTTTAATGAACAGATTATGATTAAATGCAGTTGGTGTACCATACCGTATCGTTATCATTCCTGTCACTGTTGGCTATAGACCACTCTCAAGACGCCCACACACGACACAGTATTTTCACGAAACTTGATTGTATATAAAATAACATAACAATATAACAGAATTAATTTTAATCAGAGGGGTTTTGGACCGCAATCCGCTACGCTGGCCCAGTACGGTTTATATTAGCTATTATTAAAAACTCAACAGATTCCAACGTTTACGTAATTTTAATATAATAGATACCCTAGATTGGACCTAGTATTTTTTATTTAGGTTTTAATATTTATAGGCTATAAATTTTGTTTATTCAAAAATTCATTTCAATATGTACTCGTATTTGAAATATATGTGCGGTATAATCGCATGGTGCATATTAATTATTATGAAAGTAAAAATAGTTGGTTTAATTCACTTTCAAATAGCTGCTTTAAAAAATATATAGGTACATAATCGTCATTTGATAGCAAATTTAAATGTAGTTTTAGTCACTCAAATGCCACTACGTATACCGGTAGATAGAATTTAGTCACTCAAGTGCCACCACGTATACAGGTAGATATAATTTTCTGACTAGATTTTTTTGTTATACTTATTCAATGCAGCCTTCTGTTGACAAGTTGTAAGCATAAAGTTAAGGTCTTGTCGATAGCACAATTTAAAGAGACACTTTCTATTCTGTCTAACCGCATGTTCGTACTCATAACTCGAAAATCATTGAAGAAATGTTCTTCCACGTCTGTTTGTTTAATATTCATTCATTCAACTGGAAGGTAGCCACAAAAATTGATACGTTACTCCTAATTTCACCAAAACTTTCATTGGAATTGATATCCAAGCACGTCTTGCATATTATATGTATTAATTAGGTACATTTAAGGATATTATATGTATATACTGTTGTCTTTTAAGTTATATATTTATGCTTCTCATCGCACCTACCAATGTATCCTCTCTGTTTAACGCAAAGGTTAGCTGGTAGAAAATGCCTTAATTAATGCATTAAGATCACCTTTTGTGCGATAATGTGCAATAAAGTTTGTTAAATAAAGAAATAAATCGTGAACGAAAGAGTAAATAAACGTAAGATCGAACCATAGATGGTAAATAGACTTCGTATATCCTTTCCATTATCTACAATGTATTGTTTTTGCTCAAACCACATAATTTCTTACACGCGCCAACTTTCCCCGGGTGAAAGCGAAGTGACGCAACGCCCCAGGCTTCATATTTCTTCGATCAGTCTAGACCTGGAGGTCGTTTGCTATGTTAATAGCTAATAAAGTGGGTAGACTCGTCGCAAACAAACTATTAAAACATTATAATTAGTTTTAACTAACGTCCAGAATCTGTTTCTGAGAATTATATACCAATGGAATGCTTGGGATCGACCCCGACTTCGTCCATTTGGAATTAAATAAAATTTAGTTTATAAAGGCTGTCATTAGAGTTCAAGGCACACCTTGGGTGAAGGTTTTTTTTTTAATTGGTTAATACTAACCGTTTCCATGGTATCGTCGAACAAACAAGCAAACGTCAAACTAATTTTTATTTTGTGTAAGGGTGGCCTGCTTCTCCGGCTGTTTGTGAATATGTAGATGCTGGCAGAATACCAGTGCTGTGGATTATTTGCAGCGATTGCTGAGTCATCTACATTTTATTGTCGCGGCACACTACTCGTATAAACATGCATAGATATATCGGCGGTTACGTACTGAGATCTTCTAAGTTGCAAATTTCTGAATTATGTTTGCCTGTACACTCAGTACCGTAACTAGAGCGGTGCCAGCGGTGCCCAGGCACAGGGCGCAGACCCTAGAGGAGCGCAGAAACGACCAGACCAGGACCAAGTTTTGGGTCATGCATGGTATTTAGTAGTTTTTTCAAGGGCGCAGTTATAGAAGCTCGCACCAGGCGCATAAAAGGCTAGTTACGGCACTGTATACACTTACGGTTAATTTCGTTTCTGATCAAAAATTTTGTACCTATGGTGAGCAACATTTAAAGTTTATCTTTGTAACAGATTTTTAAACGTTTTTTTCATCTCTTGTAAAATTGATCCATCAAACTCTAGTTAGGAGGTCTCTGTAGGTACGTAACCGTGGATATGTACATATTATATATCATTTTCTACTTTATGTAGGCACGTAATTGTGGCGCTGGAACAAGAAATAAATATATATTCTTATTAAATATTATTTTTGTATATTATAATATATTATTATTAGAAAATATCTAGTAGGTTTCGTATCGTAATCATTTTTTTTTATTTTTTGCATGCGCTTTTCTTTACGATAAACATAGTAGTGACTATTAGACATAAACAGGGTTGACGATTTTAATTAATGACTTTCCGAATGCGAGTCAGGAATAGATATCTCCCTAGGCTATCACCGTAACCGGGGTTTCTACAACCTCACCTCCCCTCACAGAAGTGCGGTCCATCCGCAGTTCCTCGATACGGAGGTTTCGCGTACTGTTGGGTCCAAAAATCATGTTATACCGCGAACCCGTAGGCTGTGGAACGAACTGCCTCAAGAGGTCTTTCAATTAAGCTACAATATGGGGTTCTTTAAGAAAGCTGTGAATAGGATTTCGCAAGGTCGGCGGTACACTGGTGTTGCAGGTGTCCATGGGCGGCAGTAACACTTACCATCACGTGGGACCGCTTGCTCGTCCGCCTACTTCCGCTATAAAAAAAGCTCTTTTGCCGTCCACTGCTAGACACGGGCCTTCCCATGCACACTGTCTTGTCCATAGGGGATGTACGGCCTGTAAACGCCACGCTGGCCAAGCGGTTTGGCGAGTCCACTCTTTTAGTGTTGTAGTTCCTCAATGTGCTAGGCTTTGTTAACCCTTTAGTCACCTTTTACCATTCACGGGAAGAGATGGGGTGGCGGTATTCTAAGGTCGGCCGACAGTCGACACCACACCGCCTATCAAAGCTCAAAACTATTTACGTAAATTCAACTTACTACTTATTTAAAATGGTAAATACTTAAATGAACAGCAACAAATACTGAACAGGCAGCTTTAATGATGGGTTAGGAGGTTTAGGTTCTCTGGTGGACAACACAGACATAGCAAGTTGTCGAATTGGTCATGCCATTCTTAGTCATTTTTAACTATTTATTTCAGTTATTCAATAATGAGTTGTTTTGTTGATCATGATTTGCTGCCCGTTTAGTATTTTTTTTACTGCCCGTTCAAATATAAACCTTTAAAAATGTTGCCATATTAAGAACTTCGAGTATATCGTATTGTTACGTTTAGTTTGCCGGACTAACAAACTATTCACAAACAAACTAAAATCGTAACCCTGTATTACATATTAGGAAAAAGCTGGTAATAACAACACGTCAAATGTAATTAAGCTGTGTTCGTGACGTGGCTCGTTAGTGCAGACAAGCTGGAAATAATGCTAGAACAACGGAAACTAGGCTTTATTTCCTCTGCATAAGGTCGTAAGGTAGGGCAAAGGATTTGGTTGTATATCTGTTACGTGTAATAAAATTATAAGGTTGTATTCGTAGAGCATAATTGGGGAATGTGATTGTATTGATATGTGTACCATCATGCCAATGTAACTGTCTGACACGTGACACTTACATAATTAGACACGCTTATTATATATAATATATGAACGATATATATATATATAACGTATATATGGACCTTGTCAGTTTAGCCATAAAAATGGCAGTGCACCGCAGACCTATACTGCTCCCCGCTGGCACGTTTGAAAATAGATTTTTCTAATGCTGGCAACCATAGATTGCCGCTAATTAGAACTGGCAACCAAATTTTTATTTTATCTTGGATAAAATAAGCTTTAATTTGATATATTATAATTTATTAAACGTAAATAACACAAAAACAGGTCCTCTGTTACATACCAAAGGATTGCGCCTGATTAGAAGGTGGCAACTAACATTTCTCTAAATTAATTTATTTAAATAAAATTAAAATAAAATTAATTAATTTAAATTAATTGCGGTCAAATTTTAATTGTCAAACAAGTACTAAATTATAGCTGTATATCTATTCTTTCCCTTTCATCATATTTCAATGGACTACGCAATGAACGTAGAAATCATTGCAGCCGGCTCTCGTACTATTATGAATAAATATCTGTAGGTATATACGAGTATGTATGAAGCTGGAGGCAAAAGTTATACAATAGTATACAATATTTTGTGAAGGCCGCCATACTTTATTTATGAACTTGCGAAAAGAGTTCAAGCGTTCCTAATGGTTTTCCCAAATAAACAATTCACGCTGACCTTGCAATGCTGTGCCGCCGATTCGCTTTATTATTACTTTGTATGGACATAATTTCATAATTAGACGTTTAAATAATTTTCTGGGGAAACTAGAATCCAGACTTCCAGACTAAAGCCGGGTGTGAGACTATGAAATTTGTATGCGAGTACAAGTACTCCTTTTCCCAAACCTGATTCTTAAATTCACAAAGATAGGCAGCGCATCTGAGGAAGTGTTAACGTTTTGTCATTATTGTTTTACATCGATATGAATCGCAGATGTTCATGGACGAACGGTAACATTCCAGTTTGGTAGCAATCCATTCGGACTAAATCTCCCCGGACTCACTTTTTGATATAAAATAATTCACATGCATATTAAACATTATTATGATGCGATATTAATTTCATTTGACGATAAAGTAAACTTGAACGATGATTGCTACTGTAGATATATAATAATATCAATAGACATATTCACTGTTTCTTGTCTTTTAAACAATTTCGGAACATAACTTGATTTATTTATATAAACATTCCGGGAGTTTCCATAGAGAACATTTCCGACGCCCGGCACGTGGGCGAAGTTTGGAATACGCCTGCCGTTAATGGCAGAATTACGATCGGGAAAAGTGGAGAATCGGGTCAATAGGCGCTCAGGCGCGGCCCGAATATTGGCACATGCCTCGAAAACCTTTGTAATGTCATATTCTTCGAAATTGACAACCATTATTGGCAGAAAGTCACAATGCTTTGTTGTACAGTACCGCGAATTTGACGGCGCTAAAAGCAGCATGGACATTGGACATGTCTGTGGATTGAATAGAGGATTATTTTTTGTTTATAATTTTGAAGCTACTTTGTAATGTAATGACGACTCGATGATTTGCAGAAACATTGTAAAATTTCGACGGCGGCAAATTAAAAACGGACATATACAAATAATAGGACATTTTTTACTATTTCAATGAAAAAAAACTTTTTTATTTACCACTGAATCATACTAGAATTATTATCAAAGCAGCTTAATGTTATTTTTTATAAGATAAGCGACTCATTTCTCTTGTCACACTTCACACTTTACATTGACACATTAAGGGATACAGTTTCAACCTTTTTTCTTGTAACACATTCCATTTGCCAGACTAGTTGGCCATCATTCGCCGTTAAAATTTTAAAATACGTGTAGATAACTATGCGTTATCTACACGTTAAGTACAAATAATGACGTTTTGACAAATAATGACGTTTTCGCTTTCCAAACGTCCGAATAGTATTCAAGTCAGAAAATATCAATAGGTCAATCAATAGATTAGAAAATATCAATTAACACTGCATTTTAATAAACTTTGAATTAAAAAAAAAGTGACTTATCTTAACTACATCTTAAGTCACTGCAAAATTACTTTTTCAACGAGTTGTCAACAGGGCCATGTAGGGCAATCAGCAACAAAGTGACTTCCTAAATCTTGTATTCTTGGTTTTCTTGTATAGCTTAACGTAGGTAGTTGCTTTTTTCTTCAACGTAATGAAATAAAATTAGATACAATGAAATCAACGAGACATGAGCTTTGCATCTGAGTGGGTGCCGAATTGTCCAATCCGATTGTCGAAATGGTTCGCACTGTACATTATCGGCGTGCACTCACACAGACGCAAAGCTCATGTCTCTCTGCACAATGTTATCATCATTGCAATGATTATATTTCTTCGTAGCTTGTTAATGAGTACGATTATACGAGTATTAATGACTAGTAGTGCCGGCGACTTCGCGTAATCGTTAGACTATGTGTGCTTATTTTGATTCCCGTGTTAACCCCTAAATGTTAACACGGCATATAAGTTATAACTGTCTAGTTCCATTAAAATCCGTCCAGTGGTTTTGGCGCGATGCGCGTTCAGACAGACGGACACAGAAAATAAATCGAAAAATTGTTGTTTTGGTCTCTGTATCATTCGCACTTTACATTGGAACCACTTTTTTCAAAAAATATTTCTTTTACAGATTCGGCTTTGTTACGATTATACTTATATGCACCTATAGATCTTTTTTAATGATAATGTTCAAAACACAGTTCACAGTGCCTACCTACTACATGGTTTACATGTATTTATGACCTAGTTTGGTAAGACCAGAAATATTTATTTTACCTAAGAATACAGTGAAAGGTACACAAAGTTTAAACAAATGGGTATACAAAACGATTTCTTTCAGGCAACCTTTGGCGAGGAGATATATACGGACACAATAATAGGTAGACGGTACACATATTATAATTACTAGAAATATAAGTTAGTGGAAATAAAAAAGTAAATGTAAGTAAAAATGAATCAATGAATTGGAACTCCAATATTTTCTCAAGGCTCAAGAACCTCGCTCGATTACCCGCGCAATTCTTCTTCAGCCACTGGAGTGGCCGAGAGAACTCTATTTGGCGTGAAACTTGATTATCTCGCCAGAGCACTCGCTTCTCGTCCTCACTCGAGTGTCCATTGTTATGGATCGACAGAGAAAATGGCGGCAAACGCACAAATATCCGCCTTTTGTGATAAATTAATAGATTCGTAGCCTTTGCTAGCTTCGCCTACGCCTGGTTTTATTTTTAATAATTTCCGTAAAATTTTCATGCCTTTGTGCTTTGAAAGATTGAATTAATTGTACTTAAGAACCTTATCACACTGGCGATTTTCGAGCGTGTTTCTAGCGAGGCGGTTCGTGAACGTGTTCTCAGCGAGCTTCCCGCGTGTGCGTAATGACCTCGCCGCGACAACGCGACGCTCGACGCCGCGTTCTCTCGACATTCCCTTCTCTTTCACACACATTCATTCATGTTCTCTCGCACACGCGGCGAGCTCGTTGCTCACACGCGGCGAGCTGGCTGCGAGTATGTTCACGAATCGCCTTGCTAGAAACACGCTCGCAAATCGCCAGTGTGATAACGCCACGCCCTAAAGGTTACTTCTTTTTTATTTTTTTAATAAAGCGAAATTACAAACAAATCCTATTACAAATTACAAAGCGAATATTTAGAGACTTGTATTTGTTTTATGAGTAATCAAAGTAGCGGATATATGAGTTATCAATTGCTTCGGAAGTTCATTATCGTTCACCATTTCTTCTGGCAAACATTGATATCAAGATAATAATTAATAAAGTATAATATATCTCCTGCTAATAAAACAGGAATATTAGAGTTCAGAATATTTTGGAATCATGAAATATCCTTGCATTACAATTTAGTTTCAGTTTAGTTATTTATTAACTAAATTGTAGTTAGTTTGACAAATAGCTCTAATTTCAAACTTGTGTGGTGCGCCAGTTCTGTGCGAGTATTCCGGGTAAGCTATGTATTTTACACTAATTGCAGAAGTCGCCTGTTCATTGTACACCATTCTATAGAATCTTAGACATACCACAAAGTAGATACATAGATACATTAGAAATACAACCGGCGGGCTTATAGCTAAAGCGATTTCTTCCAGCACAACCTTCGGGTGGTAAAGAGAAGTCTGTAAACGAAATAGAGGTGAATACTACTTAATACTAATTAAATAATGCCGGTCAGATATCTTCGTATTTTCGACTACTATCGAACGCTGAGAAACTAAATAAAATGGAGCGGTTACAACGTAACGTCATGAACTCTGAAATAGTGCTCGGATCTATCTTTGTTTGTCTTTTTTAGATAAATACAGTGAACAGTGATTTTACGTTTTCTTTTTGGCTATGTTGGTATGCGGATATTAAGGCAAAGTGAATATGCAAGTGAGTACTGTTCACATATTTTTGAAGTAAATCACATATTATTAAAGACTAAACTAGTTTAGATATTATTGACTGTTAAAATTTTTTTTTGTTTCTTCAGTAGTTTCTACAACATTTGGATGTTAAAATTTTTATGTACAGATACCTCGTTTAATATATCTTTGGCGAACTGAAAACGTTAATATATTTTTGGACGTGACTAGGGAATGCAAAAACCGGTCAAAATCAAAAAAATATTTTTTTAGGTTTCGACATATGAAACCCGTTAATCGGTTTTGAAACAGTTTTTTTTTATCTATATTTTCATGACAGACTAAAACAATAAAATCTAAAACTTGGTATTAAACAATAATTTATTAAACTTTTTAAGAATTCTCACACGTATGTACCTGTATAGTCCAGGCTTCATGGGCCGTTAATGCGCCTGTGTCAGGGTATAGTCACACAGGACACACCCGTATACAGATATTTCACACGTATATTATATTTTTCGTTAGACTACGAAAAAACCCTGTGATAACTGTTTTTTGTAATATGCGGTTTTAACTGTTTTTTTCAATATGCGGTTTTAACTGTTTTTTGCAATATGCTGTTTTAACTGTTTTCTTGCAATGTGCGGTTTTAACTGTTTTTTTGCAATATGCGGTTTTAACGGTTTTCTTGCAATGTGCGGTTTTAACTGTTTTTTTGCAATATGCGGTTTTAACTGTTTTTTGTAATATGCTGTTTTAACTGTTTTCTTGCAATATGCGGTTTTAACTGTTTTTTGCAATATGTGGTTTTAACTATTTTTTGCAATATGCGGTTTTAATTTGTGCGCCCGCTTAAGAATTCCAAAGTAAATGTGTTGCCCCCGTTTTCATACAACAATAAACACAAACCATTTATCTTTTTCCCCTCAAAATAAGAAAAAAGCAGTTGATTTTTCCTTTTTTCCTTTGTTGTTTAGAAAACGATATGACGAAACATTCTTCGTTCTTCCCACATAAATGTCCTACTTTTTAATTGACTTATTTCTTCAACTTATTCTTCATGACGTTAATCTTAAGTGACTTTTTCTTTTGCAGTTATTTATAGCTCTTCTTTCTTTACATGACCTGTCTTGCACTTTTCTTTGAAATGTTAGGTCGGACCATTTATTAATGTCGTAGGTTGTAGAGAAGCCCACGCCACATTAGAGCAAATAAAGCTATTAAAGCGGTCCGTGATAAAAGGAGTAATTTAATCTATTTATTTCTTATTTAAACTTATTGTACTAAAGTACAAAGGTAATCTTAATGCCCCGCGGCATTCTCTACGAGTCGAGCAGAAAATATAATCTTGTGCAAAAGAAGCTTATTAGTGAAGCGATAAAATGTAATAATTTAACGGATTTCAATTACTACTTTAATTATCGATTTAATTTTAAATTATGGCTTTAATTTAACACAATTTATAAATTACATTGTAATTATAAATACAATTTATAACGAGTCATTTATAAATTACTCGATGATATGTAACTCTAATGCTTTGATTTCTTGAAATTATATAAAATAAATCATACTTCGTCGCTGTTATTGCAATAGGTCGTATGTGAAAAAAAACGCAACTTGAAGTTAACTCTGTTTAGTATATTTTTCTAGGAGCTACAAACGAGGTTTTTGGATCAAATTCCATAAAAAAAAACCTGTTTTGTGGCATACGATCTATTACAGTAACAGCGACGACTTGTTTGTTTAATGTGGCTGCAAGTCAAGTTTCTCACCTTTCTGCCATAAAATGGCATGCAAATAGCAAATATGCAAATAAAATTAATAGGTAGTAGTTACAGCGAATTTGACGGAGAATTTAAGTTGCCGACATAGCTCAAAGAATCAGCAAGCTAAAGTGGCAGTGGGCAGGCCTTATATGCCGCAGAATCGATAACCGATGGGGGAGGCGAGTCCTCGAATGGAGACCACGTACCGGGAAACGTAGCGTAGGACTGTCGACTTGAAGAAAGTCGCCAATAATGATTGGATAGAAGAGCTGAAGACCGTGTGGTCCTTGGGAGAGACCTATATCCAGCAGTGGAGAGACAGAGACTGATGGTATGGTATGGCAGTAGATACTGTTGCGCATAAAACAAATCACAAAATCACTTACCCGTCTGCCTCCTGTAGTCCACAACCTTGACAGGGCCCTTTGTCACACAATTATTAGGTTTATGGGTTATTGAGATAGCAAGCGAGCGCGATGATAATACCATATTATTTCTCTAGTAAGTGAGGTACGGGTGACTAGTGACTGTTCATGCACAACAAAGCCATAGTCGATCGATTTACTCTTGGGTACATCGCTAGTTATTAACATTTGCACTAACAAATATAATGTGCATGAACGAGACATGAGGAGACATGAGTGCATGAGGAGGCTCATGTCCAGCAGCGGATACTGCTTGCATTGCAGATACAGTGGCATAAGTTTTTTTTTACGTACCTACCTATGCTTAAATAAATTTCGTCAAGAAAATAAAAGCTATTAAATAATAATTAAGTTAACACATATTATTTATTCTTAATAAAACCGGTTTTGTTGAAGAACAACGATCAGACTGTGATCAAGTGTAGTATGAGTACAGAACAGAAATATTAAATTGTATGATTAAAAAAAAAATCAAAACAAAATTCTTGTTGTTTCTTATCTTACATTAAAATTGGTGCTTAAAGTGGAAATAACCGAAACAATGGGAAAGTCATTGCTCTCGTGTGTACATTGCACGCGAACGCTGTTATTTCACCCAAAACCAACAATGTTTGCGCCGCGATCCGCATTCATTGGCGCTCCGCCAATATTGTTGCAACCGGCTACACCATTGATATCTCAAAGTACTGAGAACAAGAGTAAACCACACGTTTTAATATTTTTTATAAATCATTCATAAAAGGGATTGGTTTTACTATAAAAAATATTATTACTTTAAACCAGAGGCATCTATCGACTCTTTTATATTTAGTTCAGAATCATACTCTTCCTACGTCATATATAAATGTATGTTTAAACGGATCTGAATTCTGAGGGGGTTGGTTGAAAACTTTTTTAAAGCCTTGTTAATCTACAAGATTATAAAACCAATTAATTATATTAAAGTGGGCTATTTAAAAATAATGTTCAACTAGTGAGGTAGATCATTATTTTCTAGCATAACTTATATTTTTTATGCTATAAACTATAGTATAGAGTAATTAAAATACGTAAATTAAGAGTATTTTATGTGAAACAGTAACCTAACCGTAGATAAATTAATAGTCAAGTTTTGAAGATTTAAATAAGTCATATTATATATATATATATATATATATATATAAACTATATATATATATATAAAAACTATTTATATATACATATATATATATGTATATATAAAAATGAATGTTTCTTTGTTTGTCCCTTATGCGTTCCTATACCATTCATCTGATTGTGATGAAACTTTGTCGTGCGCACGCCCGCGAAGGTTTCTAAATTAGTACTTGAAGACCACGCGAACGAAGTCGCGGGCAACAGCTAGTTTGTTATAAAATTTATAAAATCGTATAAATTTTCTCGTATGAACAAGGACGCCGTCAAAACACTCGTTAATATTTTCCATGTCTCCTATCTGTCCTAAATTGTACAAAGGATGTAGTTTAGCAAAACTTTTCCGATAAGCTTGAATGCAAACCGCGTTACAAAGTTTTATTTAAGTTTCACGTTTCAAGCCACCCGGGTGCAGTTGCAGGACTCTACAACGTTAAGTTTAATTTGAAAGCCCGCAGACAAGTTTTCCTAGACTAAGCCACGCCTCACAATTCAGTTTTGCTCAGCTGCCTTTAAAATTTGTGAGGGTTAGTGAAAATTTTTCAACGAGTCTCTTTAGTACGATTTCATATAACATATAACATGTATACATAAACAAGTGATGAAACGTTTGCTAATTTTTATAGTTTGCTATGTAAATCACAAGATTTTCATAGATATTTTAGGAAAGAAAGTTATTATATCTGTTATGTGTTTGTATTTGTAACTTGTGATGTTTGTATTCAATATTTAAGGCGTTCTATAACATACCCTTCGTTTTGCCTTTTTTTGCTCTAACGGCTCCCCACACAACTGCGATATAATACCGGCCGGTAATATCGCAATGCGGTAATTGGTCCTTAGTACATTTTATATGACACCGCATGACATCTTACACACAGCAACGATTATCGCACTAGGGTAAAAGTAGAGAGTGGCAAGATTAATGCGATAATACCGACTGGCATATCGCGTCTATATTGAATATATTTTTCAACTATATTTCATTTCTATGCTATAATTAAAAGCCGATTGTGCGGCACAGGAAATGCATGCACATACTCGTGAGGAGTTTAGAGCCGCTTTATTCAATATTAAATCATACAAAAATAATAATCGCATGAGTTAATGAGTATACATTTACTTGTATAATGTATGAGCCCTGCTTGTCTGATAAATAAATAAATACAATTCTTTGTATGCTGCATAGTTTCCCTATACAGATATTGTTAATTACCCTAACTCTATTGAAACACGTCATCTACTCTTACAAAGAATCGTGTTTGTTCAGTCTATTTTATTATATGGACTCACGGTAAAATAGGTGGGACTGTATTTGAGCTTAGGTATGACAAAAAATGAAAGAAAAACCATATCACGCATGACTGCGCCCAGCACGCATCAAAAATGTCAGTCAAAGTTAGAGATTATCTAACGTAAAGTGGGTGCGTTGAGTGAAAGTGACGAACACCTTCATAAAGTTTCTCCTGACATTTGAATAGTGTATCTATGTTGTCTATATTGTCTAATTAGCTTTAGCCCGCGAATTCGTTCGCGTTACCTACATGAATACGCCTGTCGGCTGTGCGTTAGTAGGGATTATAGTCTACCTATTTGCTAAGTCCATTATCATTCATCAACCCGACACGGAACGGAATCTTAGTGTGGTTAGTATGTGTAATTAACAGGGAGGGTTCATAAGCCATTTTTTTCTATTTGTGTCTATATATATACCTATGTCGTATATATTTATTCATTAATTTTGCATCACAAAGCAAGATATCAATTAACATGTCTAAGCACAATTTAATATAGTGTGTAGTGTTAAATCTAATTGATAACTCAATAATGTGACGACAGCATCATTGACATTTTAGCAATAAGTTTAATAGCTAGTGGTTAAAAGTAAATAAAAAAAAGAGTCAGTAAAATGTGTGAAAACAAAACAAAGGGAGACCAAATTATGCCGCACTATAGTCAGAACGCGTTTGTCTTTATAACTTTCGCGTTTTATACACATTTTATATTCTAAAGCCGTGGTCACGAGTCAACCCGTGACCAACTCGTGACCACGGCTGGTGTAACCCGTGCCGAAACGTCGAATAGTAATAAAAGGTAAACAAATACCTTTATTATACACGCTCGGACCCGATTTATAATATAAAATGCGTTTGACTTTGTTCTTGAAAGTCAGCAAACCGTTTGCTAACAAGTCCAGTTCCGGATGTTCGGTGTCTACAGTAATCGGTTATTTTTTTCTATACATTCTAGAAATGGGTTTATTAAATGTTTGTCTAGTGCGGGTGTGGAGGCAAGAAAAACAATTCACGATGTCTTGGCTCTCGCGATGGGACATAAAAATATGTATTACTGAGTAGTTCATTTTTAGTTCTAGTTAGTTAGTAGTTAGTTTTTCAGTTATATATATTTATAAAATATGTTCCTCAAATATGTTAAATATAGATTTATAGGAGACGTTTACCGTTGCGTTTGTCATACTAGACAAATCTGTGCCATTTTGTAGACTCTTCATGTCAAGGATTGTGTTGTTTAAAAAAGTTGTTTAAAAAACTTTTTCTGCAGTAATTAATAATCTGCTGGCGGGGGTACCTGCTGCGGAAATAGCCGCAGTGGTAGATTCCTTGTAGTCCACAGTTCGAGGTACCCTGCAATGCGGAACTAGTAATATTTTACGGCGATCTCATATTTTTATTGCACACTAAGATGTTTAGTAGTATTGTAGTTTGCTGGGAAATAGTTCGTTGATATAGGCTACAGGACATTCCAAACAAAAAATAGGGCATTTTATATCTTCAAGTTATACATTTATAATAAAAAACTTGAACGTATTTTATATAATGATATAATATTGGTTGCACGTTGCAATCCAACAGCCGCTGGGCGCACTCCACTGGCCTCGTGACCCCTCTCCCACAGTAGTTTACCTTGAAATGCGCCCACTTTATCCAATTCTAAAAAGGATTAGGAATATTTAGAATCCTATTCTAAATAGAGGGAGTAGGATAAAGCATTCTTCACTTTATCCTATTCCCCAATGTACGTGCACTTCCCGGGCGAAAGTAATACACATCGGCCTTTAGAAACAGACTATAACGGCACACGACAGAAACGACGCTCTACAAAACCAACCTAGCCGATGTGCATTACTTTCGGCCGGGAAGTATACGTGTTTCGATTCCCATCCTATCCCTCCCCATTGTCTCAACCCTTTCTCCAAATCCATTCCTATATCTCCAAAGGCGGGCAGTGCATCCGGGGGCTTGCCAACGCTTGTTATTCTGGAAAGTTGTTATGTACCGCGGGTGTCTACGGACGACCACTTACCACCAGGTGGACTTGTATGCTCGTTGGCCGCCTTCTTCTTATAAAAAAAAATGTCCATATAGGTACGTAATATGATATATTCCACGAGATAAATGGTTTAAATTCAATTTGTTGTTCAAATATAAAATCGTTCCATTCGATTACCGAGAAACACTGTACTGTTTAAACAATAAATAATACAGCCTCCAGAGAACAAGGGAAAATACACCCATTGCACTCCATAACAGTCCCCTGCAATGAAAAACAAGAGAAATTACAAGGGAAAATATGAAATTTGCACGTGCGTCCTGACGCAAGAATAAAAATGGCGGATGGCGGAAAAAATGAAATATGGCCGCTACAAGGCCGAGCGTCCCTAGAGCACGCGTAGGTGTGTAAGAACTTGGGGGTGTATTATTCTTTGACGTATTGGCTTTACAGGTCAATTTGAGATTTTTATATTATAATAATTATTTATTTTTTTACTTTTATGCAAAAATCATTATATAAGATACAACATCTTATGAAAGACTAATTCACAATCTTTTCCATTGGCCCTGTGGCGCAACGGATAACGCGTCTAACTACGGATCAGAAGATTCCAGGTTCGAATCCTGGCAGGGTCGGTCGAACTTATTTTTTTTTACTTTTATATTTTTTTTCCAAAGAGCACAAATTTACAGTATGTATACGTCGAATTGGTTTTGTTTTTAAATGTCGAATTATGGAGTTTTTATAAATATATTTGAAGTAAGCGCACTGTATTGTAAGTTTTTTCGTTGAAAACGTTATGATTGCGTTTACATTTATTTAGTTTTCTCTTTTTATAGAATTAAGCAGCTCCAGATTTAATTAATGTTATTATGGTACACATAATTAGCAACTTTTCCTAATAATAATCAATTAAATTTCAAAGATGGTGTGTTATTAAAATTTTGTTTAACACTTATTGTAGAAAGTTTATTGACATAAATATGAACTTGTCTAGAAAAACAAGTAGATGAAGTCTCATTAAGAATGCATTAAGACGGTTCCACACGGATGAGCCATCCACAGTTGCGACATTTTCGCCAGTTTCCATACATATTAATGCGGGTAGGATGAGCTCGACTCCATAAACCTGCTTTGTTATGGTAATCTCGGCTACTTGAAAGGCAAAGCCACAAGTAAAATGTTATTTTTGCGTTAATTAGTGGATGAAAAACAAGTGTAGATGGCGCTAGTGGGCGCTACTACGGGTGCTTTTTATATAATGATCCGTTTACTTTATAAAGATGTTGCTCTAAAATATATCTAACATCACACCTAAGTTTCCAACGCTGGTTCTATGACCAACCAGATACGTTTGACGTTTCTAATAACTTATACCACTGCTTTAAAGTTTTGAATATTTTATCTTTTGCATTACTATGTTTTTTTTATCTTTTTAATCATCTTTAGCACACCGTACTCGTACTCGTGATTTCTTTAAGTTATTAAGTTCACTGACCTACTCCTCGGCAATAGAGTAACTATAGTCGGAATTTTAATTCGATTCCAGATTTGACAATTTCAGTGTTGCAACGTTATGACAAGTACTAAATAGTAACGTTGCGAAATTATTCGATACGGAAATGGAATATTTCCGGATCGATTCTTCTCGTTTATAATTTTATTCTCGTAAACTAAGTATATCAGGAAATTAAATATTTGTGAACGGATAATTTAGTTATGACGATTAATTTTATTACGGATCTGAGAGTTTTCTTTAATAATTGTGTGTGAAATAAATAAATAAATGTGATCATGAAGGAACATGAGAAATAAAACAAATAGATGTATTATGGTAATATTTTATTTTATAAATCGTCGCCGTCATCGCTATAGCTATCGCTGTCACTTTCTGTAACATTTATTATAAATGTGTCTGTGATATTGTCAATTAACATATCTAGCCTACTCATTTTTTCCTCTTCTTTGACAACATGGGATACGCATTTAGACCATTCGGTGGCCGTAATTTTTTGAATGCCTTCCTCAAATAAATTTCTCACGTCTGTCAATTTGAAGGTTTTATTATTTTGAGCTACATGCCCCTTTACCTGAGCCCATATCAATTCGATAGGGTTCAGCTCGCAATGGTAAGGGGGCAGTCTTAAAACCGTGATCCCATGTTGTGCTGCCATTTCGTCTACAGCGTACTTATTAAAAGACTCGTTATGTGGAATCAGTTCTAAAAGCGTAGCTTTAACCATATCTGGTTCGTGAGCGTTTAACCATAACCATAGCGTGAGGTTATTCCCAATATGTGAGCAACTTTGTTCATACATTCATTTTCTTCCACAACTTCAAAGGCCTCCAATTGCGCAGAAGTTTCATTTTTCACGTACTTATATGCGTTGCGGATCATTACTTTTTCAGTAACAGTGAAAGCTTTTCGTGGACGTTTTTTTCTTGGAGACAAGAAAACATCCACGTCTTTTTGTGATGTACTTGGCGGAGGATCCATTTTGATGGAAAACCAAAACAAATAGATTCACTCAAAGTTCACAAAAAACTATAAACGTAACAACAAACACAACGTAACAAAACTTTAACAAAAACCCAACAAAATAACAAAATATCGATTCGCAATGAAACGAGATATTCGTGCAGTCAGACTAGGAGAATGAAGCCGAATGACAAGATAAACAAAATGGCGATAGCTGCACGAGCGCGCACGGGTTGCCAATACAGAAAACTATCTAGGCTCTTTTATTATAAGTTTTGTTTTTAATATAAAAAAAAAAACAAAAATATTAACTTTTTATAAAATAAAGCAGCGGTTACTAATTAATAAATAATTGTTATGAATAATTATGTATTTATTTAAATAAAAATCAATAATTTAGTCTTTAATTGGCACACCAATATTATGATTACATAAACATAAATCGCGATTGTTTATCGATTTTTGTGTTCATCACTACACTATTATATGTGGTATCATTATTTTACAAAATGACAGTAGCTAATGTCAAATGTGGAATCGAATTATAATTCCGACTTTAAGTTAGTTTTTCTTTGTTTGTCTTATGTAGTTAAGAGGTATAAAGGTGAGAGAGGTACTACTGAACCTGTTTTGAAAATTCTTTTCTCTTCTAGGAAATTAAATTAATGCAGATGGACATGGCTAGGGGGGGGGGTCCAGTTAATAATCACAATTACCGAAAAAGGACGGTCGCCAAACTAAAATGCTATCTGAACGAAGTAAAGGCGACGGTGTTGCCATCTTACTCCTCCGTTTGTTATAACAAAAATACCTATAGAACGTACCCAATTCATAACTAACACGTTTTTCCTCATTGGTTTATTTTTATTTTTTATTAGCAACCATACATTTTTTTATATTATAACAATATTATTATACATTTTGTATTTTCAGATTAACCTCCGACTGATCCTGGTGTCCGGCAAGACGAAAGAGTTTGTGTTCAGCCCCGTCGACTCGGCCGGAGACATTGCAATACACGTCTACGATAATTGGCCTGAAGGTGAGAATACTTATCACAAACCCACCGCCGTATACTTAACATTATTTACATTACATTATTATTTACTTAACCTACTTACATTATTAAATCTACATTGCATCAATAACTGTTACTGAAATTCTATACTATATAAAGAATAAAATTTAATTTACACTACAATTATTTATATATGTTTGTTGGTGAAGTGTGTACGGAATCATGTTTATATATGTTTGTTGGTGAAGTGTGTACGGAATCATGTTTATATATGTTTGTTGGTGAAGTGTGTACGGAATCATGTTTATATATGTTTGTTGGTGAAGTGTGTACGGAATCATGTTTATATATTTTTTAATTTAAACAAAATCTTATCCTCTTTAGCTTAATTAATCATCTTAATTATAAAATACTAATTTTTTTTATTCAAAATTTCAAAATAAAATGTAGCCTATATTAGACACGGATAATGTAGCTTCCTATTTGTGAAAGAATTTTTCAAATCGGTTCAGTAATTCCAGAGATTACCCCCAACATACAAACACACAATGTTACCTCTTTATTATATTAGTATAGATAAGTCTTATGGAGAAGATGTTTACATTTTAAAATGTCCACAAATAACCGTACCCGACGTCAACTTCTCACCACATTGAAATTAACGAAAGTCGATACTTATATTCAATAACTGGCAGTTATTTACGTTATTCTGATCGCTCTATAAATATCTGATATGACGTAGGGGTGGGTTTAGGGACTAGGGTGCTCAATGGGGTGCACCCCGTATGATACTGGTATGGAAATCACTTTGTAACATAATAGGGGATTTGTCATAAAACTGCCATCAGGGATCCGATGATGGAGTTTAATATTCTTTAACATTACATAAGCGATAGAATAATGGCCAAGGGTGCATCGCTTTGATGGATACATATTATTATTAAGAGTACTGTTGTACGTAGCTAAATGTGCCATAAGGAGAACGGGAGATCTTATGTGGTGACGGAGAGAACTGGGAGATTAGATCTAGAAGTGGATACAGTCTGATAGTATGATATGGTGCAAAAGGAACTTCATTCTAACTCGCTATACTTATTGGAAATTAATCAGGGAATAAGCGTAGAATATAATGTGCGTGAATAATCGCGGTTTGACTTATTAAAGTTTTGGTCTACAAAAGGGTATTGTGGGGAACCGTGAAATATTTTCTTTATTTTTTAACTTTTATAAAAAAAGCAAATGGTCACTGTAATAAAGGACAGAGGGGATTTTTTTAAAGTGTCTAACTTGAAGGTCAACGGTGTCCGATGTACCGGAGCCATCGCAATGTCAAGGTTATGACGAGATGTATTTGCATTCTTCGAGGAGTATAGATATAATATTAAATAATAATATATTATACAATACAACATTATTATGTTCATTATTTTATGAAAACGACCTGTGTAAATGACTGATCCTTGACAATTTTAAGTTCCGCCATTAATTTCTTAACTTTAGTGCCTTATTTTTCGCCATTAGTGCCTTTTCTTAACTTTCAAATTCCATCACAAAAAATAGCAATTGCGTACAACTATAGATTCTATCTATAGATATACACCATTATATCTGTAGAATAATTATGATACAAAGTTTAACTTGTATCTATTTTCTATTGTTTAATAATTGCTTAACACTACTAATGTGATTTAAAATAGAGAAATAAATGAATGAGCAGCAAAACATACTGAAGGGACAGCAAATCAATGGCAGCAAATTTAAAGGTGGGTTAGATTTAAGTTCTCTGGTGAGAATAAAACATAGGGAGCCCTGCTAAGCAGGACTGCAGAGACATGTGACCGTAACCGTGCGATCGCCATGCACTGCTTTATAATGATTTGTATGCAGTACTTACCGATGTGCGCGACCACGACGCGCGACCGGGGTGGTCGTAGCCAATAATACGCTCGGTCGCGCAACAGCACCGCTCCGCACTCAGTGTCGCCGCGCGACCGTGTGTCAAAATGGCGGCGTTTTCTGCTCAAGTGGACGAAATACTAATGAATTCTGAGTCGGGGTCGTCGTGTATCCGTAAGCTGTGGGTCACCACGCGACGTGCGACGATAATGTCGCAGACAAGCGCATCCCGGTCTCTATGATCCGGATGCTACCTTAATTTAAAATAGTAGACTTTAGTTATTCAAAAGTAGGTTGTTTTGTTAATAATGATTTGTTGCTCATTTAGTTTTTGTTGTTGCTCGTTTTAACACGACCCTTTAAAAAATATGACCTTAGTAAATATATTTCTAAAATTCAGTTGTTTCATTAGTTTCCTAGTCAAACCTCATTAAGTAAAATACTTTTGTCGATTATTTAGTGTCGTTGGGCAGTCAGTAAAAAAAACGTCTTTACCGTTCTAGTTACGATTGTATTATGCTCATAAAAAGTTACAACTGATACTGAATTTACTACACCAACTCTTCAATTATTGAAGTTGGTATAAATATTGATTTTGTAATGGCAGGAATGAAAGTGAAGGTCGTGACGTACTTATTTAAGTGCTCTAGTCCTCGTCGACTAAATAATTAATGAGCAAAGTGACAATTATTATGTGAGAAATTAAACACAAATGGGTTTTGAATGCAGTTAGTTAGGTTTCTAGAACCGGGAACTACCCTGGAAGACTGGTTAATTTTATGCAGGTGCCTTGTCTCTCAACAAAATAAAAAAAAAACGATTAAGCCTCCTGGAATAACTTTCGCTGAAAACTGATATCTATAGTAGGTAGGGCTTACAAACAGACAGATGAGAAAGACCTCGTTTTTATACACGCAGTCTTTCAGTTCGTTTATTTGCCTTGTGCGTATTTAACAGATGGTAAGTATATGATGTAGATACTCATATATACGTACAATTCGCCAGTTATGTTCGTATTAGCCAGTTATCACGCAAATTAAACATGACAGTTGTACATAGAACATGAATATGTACAGAGGTATCACAAATAGTAATAAAAATAACGACTAACTGTATGTATACGGCAGTATAGATATTATGTATTATTAATTTATAATACATATATTTAGATGTATGTGTAGATCTCTTTTTCTGTACACTGGTGGTTATAAGTGCTCCGTCCAGATAGTTGACAATGTCTGCCAGATATCTCACAGAATTATAGAATATTCGCGATGGTGCGGGATAAAATAACAACATTGAGTCCTTGGACGCTTTACGACTCCAAAACAAGGTAGGCAGCATCAAGGACGTGACGCGGCCGACACGACTGCGTGATTTCATTCTCAGAATCCTAATGAGCTTATAATATGCGTGCCGGCGTCGAGGTAAATGCCGATTTATTTTTGCTCGTGACGCAGAAAGAACACAATTTCATGCCATCCAGAAAGAAATTAATCTCGGCACGATAAATATGGTAGGTGTCTCAACCACATGATAAAATATGTAGGTTTTTGCATAGAGGCGTCTGAGAAATTAAGTCAGTTGCAACAAGCAGAAATGGTCCGCTTGCTGAACAAAGCAACCTCTATGGATTGTAATGGCAGATGATGTGAAATATAACTTTTAATGTAATGCGCCATACCTTACCATACTAGGTACAGTAATGTGTATCCCATATAAGCAAAGAAGCAGAGCTTACCATTTGTTTGCTTTGCTTACATTTGCTTGTCTGCTTATATGAGTTGCACGCCATTGAATTGTTTACCTGCATATATGTATTACCTATGTAAATATATATTTACCTACATATGTAAGTTATGCCGAAACAAGGCGAACTAAAATATATTCAATTATTAAAAATATCTAGAAATGGGGTCATTATGTGGTACTGCTTCAGATGACTATTTGTATTAAATATTTATTTCGTACATTTCATGGCACCTCTCTCAACGTGCCTATCCAACCCAAAGGTTGACCGGTAGAGAATGCCTGCAGGCATTAAGCTTTCCTTTTGTACGATTAAGTGCAATAAAGTTTTGTTTTTTAATAAATAAATAAAAATCACTTAGAGCACTTGAACACAACATTCAAAAAAATGTATTCATATACACAAACCGTAAAACACCAATAACAGCCTCCACAGGTCGTCATGCGAACCTTGGAAAATCATCAAAGTTGTCCTTGGCTAATATGCCAAAGACATCATTTCGACGAATATGAAGAAAGCAACTCCATTTTATCCGACCGCTTTGATTTCTGATTCAGCCAATCGTAATTCTCTTTGCGAGTCTGAATGTTATGGAAATTTTATTTTGTTTTTCTCGTCTCCTTTACTCGATCGTTTCTCGTGATCGTAAATTCTGTGCGTAAATAGAGTGGTCTCCATAGTGGTCGTATAAACATTTTAGGGATGTTTTATTGGGCCTTCGAGCGAACCAGAAGCCAACATGGATTATTGATTCTCATAGGGGGCCAATAACAAAGCTAGTTAACACAGAGCTAGAATTATCTTTATGGCGTGTGAGCACAGACCATCTTTATGAGAATACACTAGTGGCACACATTTAAGAGTACAATTTTACGTCGTACAAGATCGATATCACACTTACAACACTAATTGCTATTGCTGTCGCTAGTAGGACAATTAGTCGGTACTCTATACTATCAGATCATACCTCCATGTCTATCCTATATGCTCCTCGATTAGGATAATAAATAACTTGTTCTGAACTCCACGTTTACCTTGACAAGAACAGAAGACCGTGTTAGGGGCGATTCTTGAGAGAAAACTTTTCCAATACTGGAGACACAGGTTGATGCGATGGCATGTATGACTTTACGAAGGTGACCATTGTTTGAATAAAACTCAGTGTTTTCCTTGCGTATAATATATTATTTTGACATCATATTAATAAAATATTTCTTGAAATTACGTACGTTTTTAATTAAACAACTTCAAATTGTATTGGGTACAATCATGTCGGTCAATCACCTAATTGACACTTGTATACGATTTAACAAAATCATTGGCCTGTTGGATTTAAATGTACGGTTTTAATTGGAAGTCAGCAGAATGTTGGCAGACTTACTGTAACAAATGAAAATAAACTGTTTATAAAAGCAAGTCGAAAAGAAATGCGTGGCGCTGAAGATGAATACTGTTTACAAAATTAAGAAGACATACATATCTACCTATTACAACAGTTTCTCAATTAACTATAAATAACTCGATTAAAAATATATTTTAACTATTGCAATACAAACTATGTCATTTAAACTGTGCAATGCATCAATAGATTAAAACACATGCAGCGGATGCAATACGATTGCACTGTAATACAAGTAACAGACAGCTTTAAATCAGACCAGGCCAAACATCGCTGCAACGAAAACCTAACACATAGCAACGAGTAACCGAAGCTTCATTTGCAACATGGCTGAACAAAGATTTAACAGAAAATACGCAATTGTTTATGACAAGGAACGGAGTCAAAGGCGTACAAAAATAATCCAAAGTACTATTTTTTTATTTATAAAATATTACTGCTAGTAAAATCTATGTCTAGTAAGAAACTAGTAAACTAGTACTAGTAAGAATTTAGTAAAAGTAAAAACTGTCGATTCCGTTGCGCATCTCAGGTTTCAAAATATTCAAGCAGATACAATTACAAGGAAAAACTAACACACATCAACAACTACAAACACGAAACAGGGAAAAGCAATATTAAAGCTCAAGTGCGGGGAGCGTTGTTTTCGAGCGAGAATTATCTTGACAGTACGTTCGCCCTAAGTTAGTAGGACAGTGGCGGCACCTATGTGATTTACGCGTTTTGGTGCAACCGCACTTGGTCGAGAACGAATACTGTGAGGTTTGACTTTCGCGTAATTTTGAGGGAGTTACTTATTCTACAGAATACCGACTATTTTATATCGTAGACTGGAAGTAATTACCGTTATTGCCATTTGACTGGGCTATTAAATAAATCAACGGTCTAATCGTTGGACTTTTCAGAATTATTCACTTTTAATAGTTACTTTTCATTTCACATTTGTCTGATAAGTTAACTTGAGTAAAAAGTAATTTCTGTAAAAAAAAACGTAATTACTAATAATAGCATTTAATATTACAGATATAACGATATATATATATGCGACAATATAAACATGGAATTTTTTCAGATTCAATACTTAGCGGCAGTGATGGGGAAAAAACAGTTTTTTTTATGTCGAACAAAACAAACAGTTTTTTTTGTTTCTAACATTGTTTTTTGTTTAAAATAGGTGATTTTATTTCAATAAAAAAACATGTTTTGTAACATGTTAGAAATGTTTGAAATCCATGTTAGTTAAAAGCAAAGTTTATGTAGGTAACGAGTACTACCTACTTACATTATAATCTAATACATACACATGGTGGCGTAGGTATGTACCTGTCGGTCGATACTCTTATGCGCCATTGTTTGGTCTTTGAAAGTACAGAGTACTGATACATAGTACATAGAAACTTACTATACAGCGTCATTCCACAGCTTTTTATTTGAAGAACAACTCATCAGAAACGTCTATGCCTTAAAATGGTGGCTGTCTTTATGGACACAAATCAAGAACACAACTATAGCATTGGGTAAGCAGCTGCGTACCGCTGTGGCTTCCAGCGCGGGAATAGAAAAATTGTTTTCAACGTTTGGCTTTATACACTCTGACCTAGTCTGGAACCAACTAGGTACTGAAAAGGCTGCAAAACTTGTCCCGTGTTTAAACATTTAAATAAGTAATAAATACTTTCATGTATTTTATAATTTTATATCTTAATAAAAAGAAAAAATACGTTTTTAAATATATATCTATTTTTAATAGACGATGCTTACATTGGGTACCTTCCAATCCTAATTTTTTTATTTAAAAAATATATCTCATTTTTAATTATAGAATAGCCTTTATTTCTTAGCAGCTTCGATACCGATCAATTTTGTTCCTTAATATTTTTCATTACGAACGTAGCTAAGCCTAATGTTGACTGGCTTGTTTAAAAGTACATTCAATGCACTTAAAGGAAGCCAGTTAACGTCAGATTTAGCTACGTGGGTATTGCAAAAATCAAAGTAAAAGGTCTGGCAGTGGAAGTTGCCTGGAAATAGGAGCTCACAATACGACGGTACATAGGTCAGTTACGCTCCTTACATATAATACCTACCCTACACTACATCATAAAGCTACATATCACTTGCTCCCACATTATATACACATTATGTACATACGAGTATTATTTGAGAACTGCAAAGCAAAGTTAGTCCTTAGACAAAACTCACAGGTGTCTGAAATGTTTTTTTTCATGTGTTTATTTGTTAAAAACATGTTTTTCGACTACTTAAACACTTAAATATTACGATTACGATTAAATACCAAATTACTTTACAGAGCACACTTCTCGACCAACCGTTCACCATATTATTCTCTCTGTATTATCTGTCTCTTTCGCACACTCGACCTCTCACTCTCACCGCTTATGTTCCGTTTCACACGTATATGTTGTTTTGGCATGTAAGGAAAGTATTTATATCCAAATTAATGGCGAAAGACGATCTGTCTTCAATTTTGTGGCATATAATTTATTTTGCGCCACGCAATTAAATGTATGTATTATATATTGTATTGTATACAACGTGGGAAATTACTTTCAGCAGTAAATATTACAAATAGGTTAGATAGTGGAAGTAGCCACTTGCCAAATAGTAGTCATTATCTAATCTGTAGTCACGTGTACCAAGTAAAACTGGCACACTTCTGGACTATCCAAAACCGTACATTAATTTATTCCGCGAGCGTACGTATTTTATGTTGAGTGAGGATTAACATAAAATATAACATTAAAATATACATATAAGGTTTTTCATGAGATTTCCATGACTCATGAGTCATGAAACCTCATGAAAAACCTCGGAGTGCGTTACGGCCCTAGTGCTGTGTTAGCTATAACGGTCCGAATCACGCAATATAACCGCTCACAAATCTTGCGATAGTCACCGATAGCCCGGAAATTACTGGCCGGTGGTCTAACTAGTTAAATGCCACGGATAACGACTTTACAGTACGATCGACGACGATGATACACGAAGCTAAATATGGAGAAGTAAAACGTGTAAAAAATCGGTAGGGAAAAGTAGGAAAAAAATAATAAGACCAAAAACAATACTTACCTGTGTTTTGCTCGTTTGAAAAGTTTCCGTCGACATTAATATCATAGGTCGATAGCTTCTCAGTGAACAAAGCCACAGGAAATGGTAAATATCAGAATCATGAAAATTTTATAATTTAGTTAACAGGAATTGCACAAATTTTTATTATCCTAATTTTTCTGCATTACTCGAATCGATATTGTGAAAAATATCAATTAGCGCCATCTATTTTTAAAAAAATATTCTAAATGCATACATATGAATAAAACTCCCTATTACCATACATAAACAGAGAATTGTGCATGTGTTTGCTCGTAGTCAATATGATTAATAATTACAACCTTCAATTTGTAAGCCTCCATAGCTCAGGGGTTAGAGCACTGGTCTTGTAAACCAGGGGTCGAGAGTTCAAATCTCTCTGGGGGCAATCTATTGTTCTTATCCTTTTTATTAATTTCTTTTTTTTTTCTAAAAACGGTGTTTATTTTATACTAATATTTAAAAATATATATATTTAAAACTATACAAAATTATTTTTAAATTAATAGAAATAATTTAAAATACATAGTCATGAATATGTTTTGTAAACATGAATCATTTGAAAAGTTTACTAAAATTCCTTTTATAGTTTTTGCAGTTTATAGGAAAATAATTAAATTTCTTAATTTTTTAGACGATACAATACATAAATAAATACTGATTTTATTATTAACCCGACGTTTAAAATAATTTTTATCTCCATTTCAGTTTGTAGAAGTTAAACTACGAAGATATTAATTAAAAAATGTTTTCCTTTTATTCGTCGTTCGATATGCTATGTTTCTAGTACTATTTAACGTTTTTTAGTAACAGTTTTAACGTAAATGGGTGGGGGTGCATTAGCTACCAAATGCACCCATTTACTTGACGACACGAGGAAGCATTAGTTATAATTTAATTTAATGAAAACCAATCAATAATCATATAATGAAAACATACCTAGCGGCATCGCAGGTTCAGTACTTGGTTTTTAAATCGGTTTCTCAACATGTAAAAATATTTATACATCAAAAAATTATCGTCGGTACAGTTTCCCAACTCCAAGTAGCCGTATTAAATAAAATTTATTTGTATATTTCAGCGGACTGGGCATCAGAGTGCGTCTCCCGCGCGGAGATCCTGCGGCTGATCTACCAGGGCCGATTCCTGCACAGCTCGGTGACGCTCGGCGCGCTCGGCCTGCCGCTCGGACGTACCACCGTCATGCATTTAGTGCCGCGCGAACACCTGCCCGAGCCCAATTCACACGGTAAGGAAATTGGGACTTATTTATTTGTTTTCTCTAAAGATACTTTTCTCCTCAGTCAGCTCTTGACTGAGGAAGCGGTGAAACTAGTTTTACATACTCTCAGATTGAGGATTGGCTGAGGGATGACAGGATTATAGAACGCGAGGCTGGTATAGTCACACAAACTGACAGAAACCTCAGAAATAAAAAAAAATTGAAAAGAACTTACTGTTCGTTGTTGCCTCCTTTTTAATTAATTTAGACTTAACAATGATGAGTGTTTAGATACGACATTGTTTTGTGGGACGAAATTTTAATGGCTTGTATTTACACGGCCAGCAAAAAATACTTACTTAAAGCAATAACCAAAATAAACTGTTATTGCGTAACTAAAGTAAATAATTTTAAATTACTAAGAATATCATCACCAACGGAGACTTCTATATCTTTGTTGTCAGCAGAAAACCCAAACCACAGTCCACCAATGGTGGTCGTTGACCTAAACATAATCCACCTTTTAATTTGATACCATCGATTTGCTGCTCATTTCGTTATAAATGGCAGAATGTAGTGTACAGTTCTCTTAACCTCAATTATCTTGCAGAAGTCCGATGGAGCTAACATATCCCACATCCGCCATCCCATCCTTCCCATCCTTTGAAACTGTAAGTGGTACTGTAACTTACAACTTTTCTGCTGCTTTCCAACTTTTCGGTACGGTATCGTTTCGTTAAAAATACCGAACGCATATTATATTACATTGTAAAATGTGTACCGTCTATTTTTTTAATCCCGTGAATTGTAATAGTAATATAATAATTTAATGTATTGTAATAATAGGTAGTCGGAAAAATTCACGTTCTTTTTGAACGTATGACTTTAACGTTTTATATTTCTGGCAACACTGATCACTGGGCGGGAGAGTGATATACCGTTTAACAGCTGTCTTTTTTAACTTATATTTTTCTACAGCTGTCATATTTTTTAACAATTTTAAAATGAAAGTTAGTAAGGAGAAAGTTAGATATGTTTGAAATTTTTTTTTCGATAAGGGTATGAATGCTTCTAGTGCTCGAAAAGGGATTGGTGGTGTTTACAGAAAAGATGCTTTATCTAAAACCATTGCAAAAAAATGGGTCAGTCGATTCCGGTCTGATAATTTTGATTTGAATGATGTTCCTCGCTGTGGTCGTTCTATTCAGGTAAATGTTGATGAAAAAATTGAACCAGATCGACAAATAAGCAGTCATCAATAGTCATAAGCAGAGCTTAACATTCACCACTCAACAGTTTTGGATCACCTGCATAAACTGAATTTTGTAAAGCAGAATTACAGAAATTTGGTGAAAATAATTTCTATATGCGAGATGTTGCTAAAACGAAGTGAAATCGATCCATTTTCAAGAGATTAGTAACAGGCGATGAGAAGTGGATCTCCCTACGATAACAATATTCGAAAATGATCTTTGTCTAAGCGAGGTGAGCTATCACAAATGGTCCCAAAGCCAGGCATCACTCCGAACAAAATCATGTTATATGTATGGTGGGGGACTGGAAAGACTGGGACTGTGTATTACAAGCTTTTGCCACATGGCCAAACGATTAATTCTGATGTCAGCAATTAGTACCTAAAATCGAAATAAGCACTTGAAGGAAAACGCGCACAATTAATGAATACAAAAGGTGTAGCTTTCCTTCACGACAATGCTCGACCGCATATATCTTTGATGACTAAACAAAAATTGATGGACCTTGGCCGGGAAGTTTTAATGCGTCTTCCATACAGTCCAGACATACCTTCGGGTTATCATTTATTCTTTACAAAATTCTCTAAATGGAATAAAGTTACATTCAAGAGAAGCCCGTACAAACCATTTAAATTAGTTTTTCGCTCAAAAACCCTAAAAAAAATATAGCGATGGGATAATGGCTCTGCCAAAAAAAATGCGAAAGATAGTCGAATTAGTTGTACAATATTCCGTTTAATAAATATTTATGTAATACAAAAAGTCTTTATTATTTTCACTATAAAAAGGCCGCGAACTTATCAGACTACCTAATATGCGTTCGGTATTTTTTGTTGCATACAGACCGAAACGATACCGCATCGACAAGTCGGAAAATGACCTAATATGCAAATAATTATTAAGATACCTTTGACTAAATAAAGGACATCGTATAGCAGTGTTATTTATATATCAGACTAGCAACCCGCCCTCGCTTCGCTTCGGTTAATAAGATTTTTTCAATATAAAATATAGCAATTTTTTTTGAGGGATTCCTAATTTTTTCTAGTAATAAATATAGCCTATGTTACTCAGGGATAATGTAGCATTCTAATGGTGAAAGAATCTTTGAAATCGGTCCAGTAGTTTTTGAGTTTATTCGTTACAAACATACAAAAATACAAATCTTTCCTGTTAAATAATATTAGTGTAGATAACACGAATCCCTTAAAGGTGTTAGTTAGTAATATAAAAATGCCGTAAGAACTATGTGAGTAATTACATTTAGGTCTCATTCCTATCAGATGTGACCTTATTCTCGGTACGGAATTAAATAACTTGATTAAGATTTTCTAATTTAAAATTTCGTTGCCTAAAAATTCTGTTTAAATAGATATTAAAATTGAATTTCAATTCTAGATATTTAAATTGTTATATATGCTCTAAATATCGGACTTTTTAGATGAACCGTAACCAGTCCTTTCAGCATCCACTACTGGACATGGGCCTCCTCATGCACATTGTCCTGTGCATGAAGGTTGTATGGCTTTAAAGCGGCACTCCGTTGGCCACTTTTTCAGAGGTGGTGCAGTTTGTGGTAGCGGCTTTGTTATAACCTTAGTTTTAAAACAAAAGTAGATATTTCAAAATTTGTATTTTTTTAAGATGTCACTTTCACGAGGACCCTTTTTCATATAATGTTACAAATGGAGATAAAATAATTTCTGAAAGTATAAATAGTAAAATATGTTGTCTATTACATTCTCAGATCAACGACAAAAGAGTAAAGGCGGCTCGAGCAGTTGTTGTTCAGCGTCGTGCTGCATATTGTAATGGCTCCGCGTTAAACAGGGACGGCGATATGCGCGCGCGCACCGGAGCGAGTGAGACGGGTGACACGACGACTTCACAGAGGGACTCAAATGTGTTCAGTGTAGACGAGCCAATGTTCCACGTGGCCCTAACCGACGACACTTGGGATGTTTTTAAATAGAAATGTGACAAAAATAGGGACACGGAAAAAGTATCGATACTTTTTGGTATAGTCCTTTTTGTTCGATACAGATACTTTCGTATTCGATACTTTTTATCAATATCTTTACTCATATATGATACTTTAACACGGGCATCGTGTCGGAAGTAAATAATAAATACTTTAATATTATCATGAAGATAGTACCAATATAATAAATTGGAACCGAAAATTTAGTCGAGAACTTTAAATAAGTGGCTATTATTTTAAAATATCGATAGCGAAGAAAAGTATCAATACCTTGAGGTGTCAATACTTTTCTCGTACTGATGAGTACGACACTTTTTTTGCGAAACTACTCATGGAGTAAAGTATCGATACTTTTCATTCGATACCGTGTCCCTAGACAAAAATGAGCAGCTCACTGTAATAATAAATTAATTACGATTAATTTCCCCCTTACATTATTTTTTAATGAAATTCTATGCACAAAATGTATGGGGGTTATTGTTATAACGCACATTCGCGGCTTCGTTTAAAAATATCGCAAGGGTTCAGTAACATGATCGTCGTCACGATTTATTTGATAATTCATTGCTATAGCGAAGTATAAAATTAATTGTCACCGCGTAAATTATAGCTCGTAATCATGCTGCCGATACATCACTATAAGTAGATATTTGTGGATGGAAATGAATAAGCTTAATGCAAGATGAGAAGCCTCATCGCATGCACCCCGGAGGTGCATGGCTTGCATTATTCATCACTTTCATATAACAAATCTTTAGTATTATTATTTAGGCCATCTACATGAATTTATATATCGTTACTATGAAGATATTTATATTAAAATTTAATGACATATTACGTAGTGGAAACGGAGTTTGTAAAGATCACTCTCGTTTGCAATGTAAATAGTATATTGAATAATTCATTAAGGAGGCGTTTAGGGACTATTAATTTTGTGATAAGTTTTTGCAATACATTGGGATTTTTTTTTAAAATTACTATTTACTACGCTAGTTGTAGCTTTTACTCTTAAATTCTCATTTTTATGCCACGATATACCTTTGTATAGTACACGAACACGGCGACTGTCTGATATAGTATTAGTATGTATTTGAAGAATCGATTTAAAAACTGATCGGTAATCGATAACGAAAATTTTTAGTTATAAAGCATTAGTGTCGTAGCTATATTGTCCTGCTAGTAGCAAAATCGATTATCTGACGGCTCGTGATTTTGATTGAAACTCGATTTGAAATTTTTTAAATGCTTCACAATTTCGTCTTGAATATTTAATAAGTAATTTTATTTTCGACGAGACCAATCAGTTTGAATTTAAATAAACTAACTAATGAATTTATTGGTACAATTTATTAACTCGAGGAAAATTGTCGATAATCGATTTTTCCCCCAAAAGGACGATATATTGTAAGTCTTGCTTATAAAGTCTTCATTTACAAAACATTATTTTGTACGTGGGTTTTGTGAGCAAGGCTTTTAACCTGATTTTGTTATGATATTTCCCTCAATTCACAATTGAATACCTTTTCTAGCGTTACCAGAGTCCACTTTTGTAAATATATTAATTAGAGCTTTTTATATTTTACTTTTTACAACATACCTAAAGCAGACTTATATTTTGTCGTTTTAGATTGTAGCACGAAAATTATTTTTATTAAATTGGCGTAAGAATTCAGTTATTTAAAGATTTATTTTGGCCTAGCCTTAATTTTGTTATAAGCTAAAACGAATAAATTAGATACTCACATCTACACTTGCAATCCATCGTTATTTAGAAAAGGACGCAAAATAGTTTGATATAGTACAAATAAAATTATTGACACTTTAAAATGGAATTAAGAGCTCACTGTAGTTGACACTTCAAGCAGTATTATGATCGAGCCGGAGCCGAGTGCATTGTGTTTACATGTTGCTTTGTTTATCCTAAACTATAAATTTAATGAAATTAATTAACTGATAATACAAATCTTGCCATTCACGATTGAGAGACGTCTACAGATTTTTTTTTCGTAAAAAAATTCCCAACGAAGGAATGTGTGCAGCATTTTTTTTTAAAATGTTTAGATGCCGTATGAAAGATAGTTTTTTTTAAATTTTGGTTGCTCTGTTTAGTTGCCTGTATGTATGTATTTTGTTAAGTTGTGTAAAAATATCTAGTTTATAAATAAAATAAAATTAATACAACTTGATTTGCACTTTTTTTATTTTATTTCGCTTCTTTTTGCTCGCGGTGTACATAGTCCTGGGGTTTCGAAAGATAATAATGTTTAACGATTACTATAGAGGCTTTTGTAAACTCTAAGTATGTATAGTGTGTACGTAGGTCGGTCGGTGAGGTGATATCGTAGGCCTGATAGATCGATGTCTTCACTGTATTTTAATATTTCCATAGAATAGTTTTTAAACTGGGCTCCACACGCTGTGGTGTTGTTTACAGCATAAGATGGGCACCTTTATTAACAGCGAGATAAAGTTTGTTCTACGTCGTCGAAAATTGAGCACTGCAATATCAACTTTATGCCATGGTAATAAGCACGGTGTTACATACATTTTTTACAGACGTTGAAAACATTCAACTTTCTAATCTCTTCAGAGTGGATGCGTTATGCTCTTTGACAACTAGAAACGTAAAACTGTAACTTTTATCTTACCGCCGGTATAGTCCTTACATTTCACAAACGTTAATGTGGTTAAGAAATGTACACTCGTGATAACAAGGTTCATAGTCTTATTTCCACGTCCTTTGTGAGATGCAAGTATAATACTTAAGGTGAAGGCTACCGCTAGGCACGGGCTCGGCTGGCAGGTCGCTCGTCACAACTACATATAGAAAGAAAATATTTGCACTTTGAAAACCAAAGTAAAACTACACGAAAGATTGAGATTGGCGAAACTATTCTGTCAGATACAGCTTAAAGACCGTGTTGTAAAATTAACGAATCTCTTACAAGATGGCTTTTAAAGGTGCACTATATTAATTATAGAAGTCTTGACCACGGTGCGGGCAAAAACGTATATGCAAAAGTATTAAGTTCAAATTTAAATTGTTGTATAACGTTGCTGTACCTATATAAATAAATAAAAATGACACTAGAAGTTCGCACCTAAAATGCCTTAGCCGTGCCGCCGCCGGCGGAAAATCGTATGATGAACAAGGGATCTTATACTCCCCAATCCATCCCAATAGACCACACATCCTGGGACATGCCAACGTACGTCATTCTTGACCCGATGTTGACAATGTATAGCGGATGTCCATGAACAGCATCCTTTTGGCGCCAGCTGAACAGTTCGCTCTTATATAATCTTCTTTCTTCTTAATATAAACAAAATGTAATCGTGGCTTTAGATGGCAGTGTAAAAATCGATCTGAGAATATTTTCAACCCAACTTAACCGTATGACTACGACAAAACATATAGCTTAAAAAGTCAATAATGTTTGTATTCCAACAGTTCCTGGGTAAGGAGGGTAGTTCATTTACAAAAACAACATCGAGCCGTGGGCCCGAAACGAATTGTAAATATTCGGCGACGTTTTTAATTTAGACAAATATAGCGTTAAAATGACATAAATTAGCTTCAAGTGGATTACTTTTGAGACCGTTGAATGCAAAAACAACGATTTCTTTTATAAGTCAAGTGTGTAGATAAAATTGCTTTTATAAAGATGATACAATCAAAATACACATTGTCATTCGAAAATACATATATATGTACACATACATATATATATATATATATATATACATATACATGTATTCATTTTTTATGTTAATAAGCGTTCTTTTGGTTTATAAAAATTCACTGCTTTTTGTGATACAGAAACAAAGAGACATGTGTCGAACCAGTACTCTGATTTAAGAATGGACTTTATCACAACCATAGTAACAAACAGGTCAATAATAATACGGGACTTTTTTACCCGTGGTTACTACCAGTAATACTACTAAGAGTAAGAAAGTAATAACAGCTAAGAGTAAGAAGAGAATACAGCCAGCAACCACTCAAAAAGGAGTTAGGTTTGTTGTAATAATATAGGTAATGTATAAAACTCTCTGAACGTGGTGAAACTGTAGGTATAGCCGAGACTCATAGCCATACATTTTGCAAAGAGCCATACGTTATTTACATGTTTTGGGGGGTCTCTAAAAATAGGACTAGAATCGTCGATTTATACGGTACTCGGATAGTGTACATACATATATCTAGCTTGTGTGAGCTGTGACTGTCGTGTATCAACCGTACATATACATCTGGCTGTGAATTAAGCAAATGCAAAATTACTGCATAACAAATTCGTTGCGGGTGCATTCAACGGGCGGCCTCTTGTAGCAAATTAAATTATGTAATAAAATGTTAGGTGTCACCGTGTAACAGGTGTTTAACTGCGTACCTACATAATCTATATACTTGTTAATATTATTAATTATAATGATGTTGATTACTTCAATTTGTTCCAATAATTTAAAAAAAATGCTTAATTTTTTCGCACTTTGAAAGCAAAATAGAGAATAAGATTCAGTAAAAATCATCTTACAGTACTTACTACTGATAAAATGACGCCAGTCAGCCATCTTCGTATTCCCAATAAATACGAAGATGACGAGTAAAAAAGAAACGAACGTCCCAGACACACTTTCAGAATCAAGTACGTTACGTTGTAACCATTCTATATTATATACTCTCAGCGTTGAGTCACGGTTGGAAATACGAAGATGGCTGACCGGCAGTATTTAAGTACATGTACTATATAATAATTTAAGTACATGTACTATATAAGGAATAATCGAGTCATAAAATTTTTAAAAGTTAAATGTATTTTCGTGTATAAAAATTGTCAAATGTAAAGACACGTATTGTCTCCATACAAAAAACTTATTTTATAGTGCGAAAAAAATATTTTATACATTTCCATTTGTTCAGGGTAGGGTTTTGCTTCAAATTAACCGCCGTTTTGTTTTTTCAGTGACGGATCCGTTTGTGTTCAGTGACGGATCCGTTTGTGTGGGCAGTCGAAATTATTTTGTAATTCGTAATCGACACTATAGGTTGTAAATTGTTTGAACGACTTGAGTTTAAATGGGGTCAAATAAATCTTTAAGAATATATGTCAAAGCTTTTATTGCAGTCTCCTTATGTATAATTTTTTAGACAAAATGTATTATGGTTCTCGTATCACATTAATAAAGTAACAAGTATCACTACATCAGGATGTGAGGTACCATCTGAGTATAAACAGTGTACGGTCCAGCTCCAACTCGGCGGTACTCAATTGCTTGAGTTTTTTCTCTACGCTTGTTAACACCACGTGTTCTGGAGGAGTTATTGTTTCCTCTACCTGAAATACATAGAGTATAACGTACACGAAGAGTAGACATAAAGAAACACGTTATAGCACAAAAGGTACATTAATCATTAGTGTTTACAAATTAGAGTTAATACCCTTGTGCTCGGAAGCGGGTCGGCTCGTGCGCCGTCTCTCTGATGAGCGGATATGAATGTAACATGCCCTATGTTACATCCATATTATTATGACATTTAATTTAGTCAAAATAGAAACAAATACGATCTTCGAAATAATTCCGATGGTTATTTTTATTATGTGGACTTTCATATTATTCTTCTATTATAACTGAAATGTCAAGTTTGAATCGATCAAGTAATGCTGCTACAAATTTTATCCGGTGTCAAAGGGAAAAAAGGTGTTTTTTGCGAGTAGCTTTTAAATGGTTAGTCTTATGACAAAATACTTATTATAGATGATGAAATATTCTATTACAAAGGTCGCGCCAAAACTTTTATCTAAACTCTTATTTATTTATCTATATATGTATGTATATTCTATAAATACCTGAATGTGGAATTTCTATCTCTCTACCTGAAAGTGAGGTTTGAGTTCGTTATGAAGATACTCCATGATATCCACAGATCCTGTAGCTATTCACAAATCCCCCTAGACACCCACAGACTACCCTAGATATCCGCAGAACCCCATAGAAACTCAAAGATTCCCTAGCTACCTACAGACCGTCCTACATACCTACAGGTCCCTTATCTATCCTCAGATCCCCTAGCTAGTTACCCTTTATAAGGCCGGTTCACTCACATCGGCGATGTTCTCGTCGCGCTCGCCCCGCTCGCGCATGCCGTGCACTATAGTGGCGACACGGCGCCGCTTGTCCAACAGACGCGCGTGTGCGCCGCGCTCGTGTGCGGACCGCTTTAGCACGTTATGAAGCGCTCCGTAGCACATTTCTTGTGCTGTTTCACTCGCCTACAAACAATACATTGTCTGTAAACTTAAGATTTGAAAATCCTGTAGTGAAATAAATGGTAATCAGAAGGTGCAATGTTCGGTGAACATGGGGGAGGTGTGGCAGAACCTCACAACCAATCTCGGAAATCTATGTCGGTTGCAGGAACATTTTGTAAGAAACAAGACCCATCGAGATGTGAACTACGAGTATGTTAAAAGTGACCCTTGAAGGACTTTCTTGTACTTTAGGCTATCACTTCTTTCATAATTACAACACTTATTTATACTCCATACATAAATTACAAGTACCTTCAGTGGGACAAGATAAGACTGTAATCTATAATATAAAAATAAATCGACAGACAAAAGTAAAATCGATTCTTATTAATTAAATGTTATAAATAAAACTAAACAGGAAAAATATTTAAAAAAATAATGGAACAGAATTATTATAAATAAATGTACAGTTTTAGCTTACCTCGTGAAATTTTACGTGGTATAAATAAATGGCTTTCGCCATCCCACCGGCCGAGGCTGCTTTTCGCATTGGCTGTAATAAAAAATATATATAAAACACATTCTTCAGGATGATTGCGAGTTCATTGCCATGAAAGTTTTTTGAATTTATTTTTTGCAAAAAATTCCAAATTTGAGTTTTTATCAAATATTTCATGCAAATTTCCTAAATACAAAAAATATATTATATGTGTGTAATATTTAGTAATAAATAATAAAAAAATCATTTTTACAAAAATTAAATTAAAATTAGATAATATTTTTACAAAGAACTATGTTATATTTCAATTAACTCAAAATCATGAGCACCATCACAGTCGATAGTTTCAGGCTTCCAAAGGTTCGAACACTCCCTGTATGAGTATTTAACAACGAACCTGAAAATGCCTAACCTGTACACTGAGGAAGTGCTCCTCGACCAGTTTATAGGTGAGCTCCTTGCACTCCTTGTTCGGCAACATCGCCTGCTTCTGGATCTCTTCCTCCTCTACGTACTTCTTTGAGCGTACCACCCTGCAGATTCATAAACTAGACTTTTGATAAATTTTAAAACGAACAAATACAAAAATGAACATAATTTTGTGAACGTTTGCATTATCCAATATTCACACATTGTATATTTGAAAGCAAAAGAAAGCAACTATACAAAAGTAGTTATATAATATTTGATGAAGTAAGATTTAAACTTTCAAAAATATCTATCGTATGGATTTGAAAATTCCTTATTACGTGTACTGTATTTTTTTTAGATTGTAGTTATTTTTGTTCCCACTTTTGAGCAACAGATTCCCTTCGCTTACGTCAGACCATATTATATGAAGTTATTATAAAGTTGTGGTTATTAAATTTTAGGAAGGATACATCACCTCATAAGGAGTGGACGTGAGACATATATACATACATACATACATAGGTCTGTATAGTGTATGCACGAGACAATGTGCATGAGTCCAGCAGTGAACGAGAAAAAACAAAAAAGTGGTTGGTTTCAGTTACTGATGAATAATAATTTAACAACGAACCTGAATATCCTGGCGGCCTTGGAGCCGAGCCGCTCTGTGACGGTGTGCTCCAGAATGTTCTCCACTAGTTGGAGCGCGGCGTGCTTGGCGCGCACTATGTACTGTCCTCCGCTGGCATCGCCCGTTCTTCTAACAAAACCTGCACCATTTTCTTCTGCAAGTATCGATATCAACCCATAACGTCCACGCCAATGACAGACCATAGGCTTACTAGTGGTGTAACTAGAGGGGTCAGGTTTATTTACTGCCTTTTGTGACAGAACGTCACATTCGCATAATATCACGCTTAAATACAACGTCCCGTTCGCAACACCCCCCACTTGCAAATGTCCCGTTCGCATAATGTGTCTCTAGCAAAAGATAGCTTCATAAAGATTTCTGTTTTCCTGGTTCATATATAAATGCAGAGTAATGTACACTATTTACTATATGTACAATTAGGTATACATAAATGTGTGAATGAACCAGGAAAACGAACATTGTTACGAACCTACAGCACATCTTTGTGAACGGGAGATTTGCGAATGGAACGTTAGGCATACGGGACGTTTTATTAAGCGTAACATTTTGCGAATGGGACGTTCTGCGAGAAAAAAAGGTTTACAGCCCACTCCAGATCATTTTGGTGCCCACCCCAGAATTTTTTTGGGTGGGCACCAAAAAGGGCAAAAGCCCACCCTAGAATAATGTTATTGTAAGCTATAAAGCTTATAACATCGTTTAACAAAAACAGATTTAAAATCTAGCCTGACTGACATATTCCATATGTCAAATAAATTTTATTTTGTTATCTTAAATGTTGCTTATGAGTCGATTGTGATTAAACAAACCTTTGAAATATTATTATTAATTAATCATTAGACCAAAAACTGGTTTCCTTGTGCCCCAACTTACCTAAAACCTTGAGGTAGTCGTCGACGTACTGATTGAGCAAAGGGCGGTCGGCGGCGCGGCGACAACATTCGCGCAGTTCCACTGCGGGTGTGGGGTTCGATTCCGCGGCCCACGCCGGCGACGTCAGGTACATTTGCTGCAGGAGGTATCGCATTAGTTCACCGGCTGGAAACAATAATAGACCGTATAGTTTTCAAAATATAACTTTATGCTTGTTTTAATTGTGCGCTGCGGTGTCGGCCGGCTATACGATAGCACCACCTCTCTTCGCGTGGGTGTCGTAAACGGCGACTAAGAGTTCACAAAGCGGCTACCACAGGTCCTGAGGAACTACATCCCCTCTAAAAGAGTGGACTCACCAACCCGCTTGGCCAGCGTGGCGTTTTAAGGCTATATATCCCTCATACACAAGACAATACGCATGTTTAACAGTGGATAGGGAAAAGGCTGATTGAACTGAAATTGTATTGCATACATGTATGAAGATTATAATAATGAAATGGAAGTAATTCCTTATACCATTATATTCTTGACACCCCATCCCACCCCATTCCTCCAGGGAGAATTGGGAGATGTAATATGATGAGAAAAAACCCTTATCCCAATATATTTACTTCATATTTTCCTTTTCCCAACCCTTTTCCAAATCGATTCGTATATCTCCAAAGGTAAGTAAGCAGCGCATCTATTACATGTATCACGGATAGTATCCATTTACACTTACTGAGTGATAAGTGGATACGACCATGGACATCTGCGAGACATGCCAACATCAGTCTAGAAGGACAAACGTTGCTACAACCGTGGATACACTGCTCACCTTTGGAGATTTAAAGGAATGGATTGGAAGAAAGATTGGGAAAATGGGATAAGATAGGGTGGAGTGGAAATAGGTTCTGGTAAATCTCACTCACCACCGAAACACGTACTTACATTGGGGAAATAGGATAAAGTGAGTAATGCAGTACATTATTCCGCGTGCTACTCACATGTAGGGCGCGCTCGCCTAAGTATGCAAATACTGACATGTTTCTTCTACGCAAGTCGGAACGGTTTGTCGTAGTCATGAATGAATTTGTCATGAAGGTCATGAAATTTGATTTACGTGGTTTTGATATAAGACAAAAAAGAAGTGAAAACAATACTTCAATTTTTTTGGGACACCCTACATATACAAACGTGGTAGCCATTAGTATAAGAAAGGGTTATCGTGGTCAGCTGAGTACGCTCCGCGGCTGTGGGATTCCGCGTGCCACTATCCCTCCAAATTAATTAACAAAAATCTCACCATTATCATCAATCCGTCGCGATATTGCTTTGATCATAATGTCATCCCGGAAATCTTGATGAAATCTGTCAAAATTTACTCGCCAGTAAACACCTGCAAGCAATGCGGGCTTAGTATCAGTTTTGTAGTATCACTTACACAGGGCGCATCAGATGTTTCCCTAAATACTGCAACTGTGGAATCCACTTATCATTCGACATTAAATTTTAAGTAGGTATTTTTTCTTTTTGAAAAACCAATTTCGAAAACTTAACAAGTTATAATTGAAAAATAACTGTAAATTTCATGTTAACTCAACAACATGAATGGAATTATTGTTTTATTTCTTCAGGAATACATCTGACATAACCTGTATAAAAAAAATCCAATAATTAACAAATTCTAAGCCAATAAATATTCTCTTACTATCATCAACTTTGCTTAAATCGCCACTGCTCATAGCTTGTACCAGTGCTCTAGTATCAAACTCGGGCACAATGGTAGCAACTGGTACCAAAGTCGGTATCTCACTGCCCTCCTTCAGTTCTGCTACCGGGGCTTGTTGGATGTATCCAGCAGTCGCTAATGACACAAATGTGTCCTTCAGAGACACTATCGTAATTTTTTTATCCTAGAAATGGGGACAAAGTTTATAAAAGAGTTATTAAAAAACCTATTCTATTTTATAAAAATGATAAAAACACATCTTGTTTATTCTTTTTGTATGAATATTGAGTGATATAATATAGTATTTGATTCTTTTAAAATAATTATACTGTATATATTAGGGAATTAATCGTTGTAGTTGATTCAGTAAAAGTGGGTAGACAGACATGTGTTGAATGCTATTGATATCATAGTTATTTTGATTGAGGGTAATTCAGTTTATTACCCTCAATCAAAATTTTTAGCACTCATTAATTGAGATTTCCACTCTAGTACAATTTGTATTCGCTTTTATAGATTCGTTTTATTAAAAATATTTGCCTTAAATAATTGATATTTATTAATCGCAAAAATGTATTTATTACGAAATCAATTTAATAAATCGATTAAATTGTAAACATATAATACTATATGTAAACAATAAAATTATCTATACTAATATAATAAAGAGGTAAAATTGTGTTTGTTTGTGGGTATGTTGGGGGTAATCTCTGGAACTACTGAACCGATTTCAAAAATTCTTTCACAAATCACACATTCTTTCACACAAACGCTACATTATCCTTGTCTAATCTACGTTATCTTTTATTTTGAAATTTTGAAAAAAAAACTTATAAAGCGAAGCGAAGCGAGGGCGGGTCGCTAGTAAGTAATAAAATCGTAATAAAACTGTTTTTTTTTTATTCTAGCAGGGCTGGGTGTGGCGAAGCGGCGTCGCCGTCATGTTGGTTTTCTTTGTCTGTCACTCGCAACGATACGGCCGTGTTAGTCACTGCATTTCTGTTCGCCGAGTGTTTTTTCACATTTCCTATATCTGTGGTGTTGTATTTGCGCTTCTAAAGTCGAGTTGAGTACTTATCTTTCTTAAAAATACAAAATGCCGAAGGGAAAGGTGCTGAAAGGACACAAGGGAATTTGTGGTACGACTTCGTGAATACTTTGAAAGAGAAAATCAAAATGGCGGCGCCCTTATACGAGTGTCGCAAATGCGTGAGTGTGTTGCGGTAGTTCCAAATATTAGTGCTCCAACTGTGTCGAAAATAAGCTCCGAAGTCTACGGTAGCAGCGGCATGGAAACGAATAAGCCTTCTATTCCAATGAAAAAACGTGTCCCATGACAAAAGTTGATAGTTTTGACATTAACGTTATTCTCCATCACATAAATGACAATTATTTACAAAAAGAAATTCTAACATTGAGAAAATTAGTAATCTCTCTGCGTGGTATTGACCTGTTCCGTAGCCAAAAATCATCACTATCAAAGATACTGAAAACAATTTGCTTTTAGTATAAAAAATCAGAAAAGCGAAAGATTCTAATGGAACGTTCACATTGCTGCACACATTGTACTCTGCAAATTTTTGGGACAAGCAAAAAATATAGAAGACTGAACAAATGATGAAATTATTTTTATTGATGAAAGTTGGCTCAATGCAAACCGGTCTTTGACACTGATGACACTGCTGCTTCCACCTCAATGGTGTCCGTGTGAAGGGAGAACGGCTATGCATGCTATGCAGGATCAGCAAAAAGTTTTGTTGAAAATGCACTACTCACATTTAAATCACAAAAAACAGTTGACTACTATGAATAACTAAATGTTAAAGTATTCTAAAGGTGGTTCCAGGACTTACTTCTATCGCTGGAAGAACCATATACTATCCTTAAGGATAATCACTCCCGCCAACTAAATAAAATGGTAACTAGTGTCCGACCAAAAGTCAGTTTTTAACTGAAGCTGATTGTTTGGCTTTTGTCATAACCTTCGGCCGATGCTGGTTTAATCATAGAAAAGTCTATACTGTTATTTTGTTTTATGTGTTATAGTGTTGATAATAATTGTAAATATATACTATAAATAACTAAATTTTACTTTTGCAAGAATGATAAACTCAGTTTTATTCATATTTATTTATTGAAATGAAATATAACAGTAACATAGTATTGAGTTTTCAGGTTTTGAGCAATGCAATTTAGCTCAATTAAATGCAATTATTTGGCAACAATAAAAAAAATCATAAGATAATTAAATAGTACCAGTGCTAATAAATAGCGATAACAATTTTATCGGCGGTGACATGTGACATACGCACGCACGTCACGTGAACAGTAGAGTATTGTAATTAGTAATTTTACGTTTATATTTTGTATTCTATACAGTAATGATTGTAGTTTGTGCACTACTTTCGAGTTACATATGCGACGACTGTTGTTACGATTCCCTTGGCCCTTAAACCCCACGCCAACGATGGAAAACCACTCTGATGAAGAGTCTGAAGAGTCTTTATATACAAATTGGCATGTGCATGCACAAACTTGTTTTGTGTGGCTAGCCGGTGTTTCGTGCTGACCGAACCAAATACCCCGCCACCATTCCGCGCACGCGACCCACGGGCGCAATGCGATGAAGTCATTCGTAATAGTTCGTTCGTTTTCGAAGCTTGGATGCAAAACTTCGACTTCCGGCAAACCTTCGACTTCAACTTCTGGCTACGTGACTTACACTAATATTTTTTCTTCTAAATATACTTTTATTTCAAAACTATTGTTTTTTTATTTATTTTACGGGTGACAGCTTATGGTCTGTGATATGACTCAAAGAACATCTTCACCCTCAACCATAAAGTATGACATTGTTTCGAGTACACTTGACTGTCCAGAAATACGGAAATTGATAGGTGTGCAAATGTCAAATAGGAAATGACATAGTAAATGGAGTATATAAGATAAATTTCATATTTTTTGCTTCAAACCTAGACTACAGTTTATTATAAAATAACATAGACTGAAATACTTATACTATGAATTCCATCAACAGCACTTTGCCTCATGCCCCCTGCCTCCCTCCTGTATGCAAGTTTCTTATGATGTGACATTGGCAAAATAATTGTTGTACTTAACTCGACAAGTGATACTGCCATCAACCCGAGAAGAAGAATTATAATTGTTATAACAATAAAAAAATTACCTTGTCATCTTTATATTTAGTGGCAATGCTGACGAGCATTGTGCCTGCAGCACAAATGGATTGTTGCAGCCACTCCTCCACAAGGATTTCTGCTTCACTACCATATTTAGTCTTCATTTGAAGTAAATACCTGAAATACAAGATATAAATGGGTTTTTAAAAAATAACTAATAAATATACTCTTTTTGTTAAACAAAATATTTAATAATATTTTTTATTAAAACGGGCTCCTCAAACAACAAAATTTTAGTACATACCTTTTTTTTCAGAATGGCTAAATTCTTGAGGCTCTATTGGCCTTTCAAGAGTCACTGGACAGTATGGTTTAGGGTGAGCGCAGAAGGCGCTCACCCTAAATCATGAGCAAAGTGTGTGTAGCAATGTGCTTAAGGGCTCCCCCAGCGGAAGGCACAGACTTGGCCTTAGGGTGTTGCTTTGGGAGGGTACTGCAGGATCGCAAGGTAGTGAGAGGCACCCAGGCACATGTTGATACCTGATATAAGTGTTGGCTGAAGGCCGTTGTGTTTACTGTGTAGAGGGGGGCATCCTCATCTCCACCAGAGGGGATGGTGTAGCCTGTGATTGTAGTGTAAGAATTGCATTGGCAGCAGTAATTGGGTCATTTAACTTGTGCAGAGGATGACAACGGCAATGGGAAGAGTCATTCCTATCGGGTACATGGTACATACCTATGATGTCTCTTTACATACACTCACATTACATCATATTTATTCAAACTCAAACTGTTTTATTGCTAAGCCCACTGTATTATTTTTTAATTATTTATTTAATTGTTTTTATTGCACTGCCTAGAAGTCTTCCCATTATGTTACAACATGGGATTCTTTACGAAAGCTGTTAAAAGGATTCTGCAAGGCCAGCAGCACACCCTCATACCCTCTGGTGTTGCAGGTGTCCATGGAAGGCGTCAGCCACTTACCATCATGCTCTCTTGCTTGGCTGCCTCCATTAATATAAAAAAACTTAGTTGTACAAAAGGGGAGCTAATGACACGTTGGGAAGTGGGGAGGAGATATACCTACTTATAAATAATACAATATTATAAGTAGGTATAACTTCATTTAAGAATATGCAGACATCAATATGCATATACATCTATAATCTTAAACAGCACTGAAAACATAAAAAAATCTAGCTTACCTTGGGTATCTAATGAATAATAGAACATTTTCAGGGACTAATTTGTAGTCAGCGATTACTTCATTGAATGAGGATTCAAAAGTAGCTAAATCAAATTTAATAAGTGTCCGCAGACTTTCTATAACCTGAAAGAGAAAAGTAAAAGTACTGAAAACATAAAGCTTCATGTTTATAATGACAAAACATTGTAGTTGGAAATATTCTGGTTACAAATATAACCTTTTTGATTTTATAAAAAAAAATATATAAATACCAGTTTTCGAGACAATCCAGTTGTCTTTATTATCATAGAAATTGGTTTGCTTCCGTACTTGAAGAGATCACTGCCCACTTGCTGTACTATTTCACCAAAATACCGGTGAAGAATTTCAAAAACTACGCGACCCAGTTGAGACATATTTACGAGTAATATAATTAATATACTGTCTAAAAAAGGAATAAAAAAGGTTCTACTTAAGGTAGATGTGGAATTAAAACCTATTTATTATTACAGTCATTTTAGCAATTTGAGAAATTTAATGTCCACGTGCATTGTTTACAAAATTTTTGTTTTACGTCCATAGTCCATCTTGTCATGAGACCTGACAGTTGCGTTCCTTTTTCTTGTTTATTCGTTTTATTTTCCTTTCTAGTATCTCAGACGTAACTATGTTTTGTGTATTTAGATTAAAATTAACAAATACGTTTTAAATATACACAAGAATTTAGCAAAATCATACAGACAAAAAATAAAAATTAAGATTTTTTAATGAATTCTACTACTGTCATGCGTCCTAAGTTTATTCTACTATTCAATTCTATTCTACTATTTTCTATTCTATTCTACCTATTATATTCTATTCTACTGTTTATTTTATTTGGACCCATTTGACTCCATCCAACGACGTATTGTTCGTATTGTCGACGATCCCACTGTCATGGTCGATTTGTTTGGAACCAATGTCTCAGTTTACTCACAGTCTGCTTTCCGTAATGACTTTATTTATTTGGTTCGCGGATATCGGAAAAACGTAAAAACGCTTACGAAAACATTCACTCCTACCGATTTTCTAGTCTTCACAGGCGAAGTCTTTATTCCGATATCCCATCGGCTGCGCCAGTCATAACGCGGGAGAGGGATAGCCTTTTTAAAAAGTGCCTAGTGTTAGTAGTGCATAATGTTTGTGATAATTTAAAAGAAGCATGAGACTGTATTTTTGTGATATTCCAAGAAGTTTTCGTACTTCAACAGGACTGGACAACGAAATAAAAATAATTCTGTTTTATTATTTGTTGTGTGTGGCCCAACAGCTATGCCAGTGTCTAAATAAATCATCATAGTAAAAAAAATATTATAATCCAGTAGTTACAGTTCTGTTGATGTTGTGATCTTACACTAGATTTGTTAGTTTTATGTAAATAAATGATTATTTTAAGAACCGCAACATGAATATCGAGAGTGCCGCTATAAACATCCTTACACGAGGTGTGGAATTGGACACAAAGAAACGTTACACAGAAGCGCTTGTCTGTTATCAAGAAGGTCTTCAGATATTGGTGGATAAAATGAAAGGTACCTAAGCTTTGATTGCTTTGTAACAAACACATGACTATTAAGTAGACATATAAAGTTTAAAATGCGTTAAATTTTGGCTTGAACTACATATTGTAATGCAAATCAAGACGTATCTCACAAGCGCCTTTCTGTTTTGCTTGTAGTGGCCAGAGGGTTTTGTGTATAAAAAAATTACGTTCAAAAACTAAATACATACCTAATTTATAAATACCTAGGTACTAATTTAGTTTGTAAACGTGTGGCTACGTAATATCTCTAAAAGGCCTCCTGAAACTGAACTGAACTTATTTGCAACTTTTGGCTAGTGGACCTTTATTTTTTTAAGTTAATTTTTATTTAATACTTTTTAGTACATGTATAGTTTTCGTCGATTATCTCACAAAGGAAAATTATATTATTATTTATCTCTATAGAAAGGTGACCATTACTTCCGCTCTTCTCATTAAACCGCTACCTGCAAACTTCTTCAAGGCATAGGTCCATCTGGCCAGAGGGCATCTCTTGCTGTGCTTCCCAGTATGTAGTCTCCATTCAAGGACTCGTCTAGCTCATGGTATACTGTCCTACACCAGATATGGCCTGACCACTTCAGATTACTAATTTTGTGAGTTATATCAGTGACTTTTGTTCTATGGCGAATTTTATCATTTTGAATCTTATCTTGCAAGGAAGCTCCAAGCACAGCTGTCTCCATAGCTTGCTGAACATTCTTTAACTTATGGATCAGACAGAGACCATGTTTTGGTATCATACATCATAACAAGTCTTTCAACATGTCTTTGAGTATTGAGAAGAGCTGACTGAATTTTCCAAATGCTGCCCAGCCGAGTGTTTGACGGCCTCCTTACTTGAAGTTGGATTTGCTAGTTCAAGATAGACATATTCATTAACAAGTTTGAGTAGCACATCTTCAATGTGCCTTCTTCATTTATCAGTCCAGAAGAACATGTTAATTAAAAATAATCACAGTGACAGTGTGACGTTGCATTGAGACTGTTCAGATTATATTGTATACTAGCGACTCGCCCTCGCTTCACTATAGTTAATAAGAGATTTTTTTTATTCAAAATTTCAATATAAAATATAAAGCCTATATTAGACATGAAATTGGTTCAGTAGTTACAGAGATTACCCCCAACATACAAACACACAATTTTGCCTCTTTATTATATTAGTATAGATGAGATTATAATATATCCTATGACACTCACTAATTAAAACGAATAGATTGATACCTTTATTGTTGAAATTGGCCCCATAATTTAAGAGCTATGATGGAACATCCATACATACTATATACATACATACAAACTTACATTGGTTGGTGAATTTATAACCCTTCCTTTTTGGCTTGCCATAGTCGTGTAAAAAGAGAATGTGGTTGAACCATGGTAGGAAACACAACACTGAGGAATGGTACTGTTCAGTGGGGGATGCTGAGGGGTGCAACTTTTGTCAACGTCATTTTTGTTGTGGTCAACCCCCTGCTGAGCTAGGAGTAAAAATCAATATCCATTTCAAAGGGGCCAGGTTAGAATTTTTTTATAGAAGTTTGTGACATCCACTTCTTATCATACTATTGAGTAGAATGCCAGGGGGAGTAATTTTTGTTTTGGGAGGTAATTTTTGTCTGCTACCAATCTCGCCGAGCTAGAGGGTGAACAGTGTTAGTGTTCACCTAGTTCTGATCTGAAGTGATCTACTATTCATTTACTCTATTTATAATAGTATGATTATTGTGTGGGAGAATAAGACTTGAAATACCATATTGTAAATTATAACTTGTAATTTCAATATTTATTTATTAGGTGAAACAGATGATTCTCTCAAGAACTATCTCAGGAAAAAGATAGAGGAATACATGAACAGAGCTGAGAAAATAAAAAAAATGGTGCTCCAACAAAAAGAGGAGGGCCAGTTTCATGAACAGGTCCATATAGAGAACAATTCCACTGGACATAGTTACAAAACTTTGTTTGGAAGGTTCTTAGATGAAGATGTACAGTATGTCAAGGTAGAAGACCCTTACATTAGGAGTTTTCATCAAGTGGGTATTTTTTCTTAGTTTATAAAGTCACACTGCTAGATGTAGACCTTTTGCCACAGTGTTACATGCCATAAATCATGATTTGGGCTAATTACTTGCATGAATTGTTGAATTTTACGTATGCTCTAATTATTCATAGGTATTACCCACTAGGGAGAATACATACTAGTGGGTAAAAGGTATAATAATCTGTACAAATGTTAAAGGTATTATATTGTTGCAAATGTTTTTCTCTTATATTGTTAATTCACATACTCCTATTGAAAGCTTGCCGTGCTTCCAATTATTGTTATGTCTAATTGTAATTGAATTGTAATATATATATATATATATACTTAAATGTATATTTATGCATATTTTAATTGCAGTGTACAATTATTTTTTCTAGTTATTTTGCTCCAAGAATATTTTTAACGTCTGTAATCTTCCTTAATAATACGTAAATAAATTTATGAAAATTTAGGAATAATGCAATGCTACCTAATATCGACCTCTGAATAATAAAGAGTTATTCAGACGAGTGAGTTTTTTTAACAGATGTCTATTTAAATAAATGGGTGCTTTTTTGTATTGAAAGATGTTGCTGCATATAGCTTCATAACAGGGTTGATAAAAAATCATGACTTTTTATTTAAACTGATGTTTTTTATTTCATTTTAATCAATGAATCACATATTTTTTTATTTTTTTTATATAGTCAACACTTCTGCTTTAAAGGGGGTAAATTAAGCTGGGCAGTTGTTAACACTGAGTCGTGTCCCGTCAACTGACCCCCTCCTCACAGAAGGGAACCCATTCTCACCTTAAAATGTACTGCATTTCCTTCCTACTTTATCCTATTTCCAAGGGAGGTACATGTTTCGGTGGTGAGTGAGATATCCCAGAGCCCATTCCCATCTCGTCCCTCTCCATTTCCCCAAACCTTTTTCCAATCCCCGAATGCCTACCTTTATAGATGTAGGATCTCCAATGTTAGGCAGCGCATCCAGCGGCGTGACAACGTTTGTAAACAGTAAAACCCATACAAACAAACAGGACAGACTGACATTGGACTTTATAAATATATAATACAATATATAAAATATACATACATATTCTCATACACAGCTTGTCTTTAAGTACCTATCTACTGCGTGGTGTTAAAAACTTTTATTTGTCTTATCGTTCTGTCACTGTTTCAATTGTCATAGTAGACAGATTAAAGATATCTTCACATACATCTCGGAATTACCATTAACATACACTTCTGGATAATGTGTAACCAGGTAATCACTCGGCGCAGGCGCACGTAGTCGGCAACTTAAAGATAAGCTATAATAATAATAATTTCATAATATATAGTACTAGCTGTGCCCGGCATCCGTTGCATGCCCGTCAAATTTTGAATTATGTCCATCTGGAATAATGTACCTTTCAAATGGTGAAAGAATTTTTGAAATCGGATTAGTAGTTTCGGAGATTACCTCCTACATCCAAACTTAGAAACTTTACCTCTTTATAATAACAGTATAGTCATTTTATTTTACAGATTTAGTTTACATTTTCAGTGTCAAAATTTCCTCCGACTCTGTGAACTACTCGTAAGGTCATGTACCAACATGAGGCACATAGAGTTAACCACATCAAAAGATAGCAAATCTGAGAGGGACCAGAGAGAGTGGTTCAGTAACTTAGGAAATGATCTGCCTAGATATAAAGTGAATCTGATCGTCAAATATTCAGAGACGTTACATGACAGACAGATTATGTAAGTATTGCATAAAAATAAATAATAATTATTTTGAAAATTTCACATTTTTTGTGGAAAGAGGGTAGTAGGTTAGTAATCTCTCTGCCTGCAAATACTGTTGCTCATAGAAATGAAGGTATAGATGCCTCGCCTTTGACAATTAGGAGATTCGGCTTTAAAAATAATTATTTTATTTATATTGAAAATTTCCCCTGTAATGTAATGGTGAGTTTATGATAACAGTTGTATATATTGTATCTTAATCGATTTTTGTATATTTTATATGTTACAAGATTGTTTAAACATTAATGGTAATTACGAAAAATTGTAACGAAATTGGTTAATCACACCTGTGTTTCACAACACAATACTTATGTTAAATGTGATTATTTTATGTTTCAGATTAAGTTCAGGCTGGATTATAAAAATAGGTAGAGGTCTAGACTTTTACAAACCTCCCGAGAACAAATTCTGCCTAGGCGTTTACGATATGGACCTAAGGCCTTGTCATGAGACTACAGTAGATATAGTACATTCCAAAAATGTGAAACAGTCGTATGGGTGACATCGTGATGAATATTTTAATTGCGTTGTGATATTTTAGAATTTAGTGTAAAGTATGTAATTTTAATAAAATTGTTTTATATATTAAAAAGATAGTTGACTAATCTTGTATTTTTTTAAATTTGTAAAATTGTATATTGTATTATAAAATAAATTTCGTGGGTGTCGTGTCGTCTAAAGCATAACTAAGCAGCTACCACAAGCCACCTCTAACAGAATGGGCTCACCAATCCGCACTTGGCTAGCGTGGCCATTTAAGGCCACATATCCCTCGTGCACAAGACAATTTACATGCATGTGCAGCAGTGGATACTGAAAGGGGCTGGTTGCATTGCATTGCGTATACACAATTACAACGTGATTTTACAACTTCAGGTTATAAAGATTATCAGGTTATCAAACTATATAAAGTTGTAAAATCACGGACAAAATGGAATATGAATAAAACCAAGAAAAAATGAAAACATTATTCTTGATTATTACCGTACAATAAAACAATCAATATATTATAATGAATAATAATATACTTTATTTTATAAACAGATAACAATTAGGCGGCAACTCCGCATAATTTACATATATCTACAAACGTAAGCATATATTACCCAAGTTTTAGTATACATTTGTAAAATAAAGGTGGTACCGAAAATAATATATTCATTTGTACAATTATACAAATAGATTAGTGAGTTAAAATAAGTAATATAAAGTTTACAGTACTAGTTGAGTTTAGCAAATAAAACTGACTTCAAAGATGTGTTCAAAGTTGGCTGAAGGCCTGTGTGTGTTCACGGTGTAGCCAGGGTGAGGTCCTCGTCTCCGCCGGCCGGGACTGTGTATATGTGTGGTCTGCGAGTGTAGTGTAAGAACCGCATTGGCAGCAGTAATTGGGTCGTCTTAAGATGTGCCGAGGACGACGACGACAACGGGGAGGGTCATTCCTATCGGGGACATAGGTTAGGCTGTCAATTACTACGGGGTTCGGGTGTTGAAGGACTCTATCGTACTAGCGGGGCGGAGTCTTTCACGTATTTGAAGTTCCAAGTCCTTGTGGAGGTCGATATTGCGAGAGTACCATGGGGCAGCTACGACCTTACGCACGAATCTATTATGGAGGGTTTGTAGTATTTTAATGTTGGAGGGGGCTGCGTGTGCAAAGAACGCTAGCGAAGGTCATTATGGGATTATGTGTTTACCCGGTTTGGGGACGCCGATACCTAAGGCTCCTTTCCATGCTGCTGGAAAGAGATGATGTTTCATTGTAAATAGCCACAAGAAGTGCTTTAAACACTTTAAACACCTTATTAGGGATTCCATCGATGCCAGATAAATTATTACTTTTGTGATTTTTAATCAATCAGCGCTTTTAGTATCCTCTGTTGCATACGGACCATGGACGTTGTCTTGTGCATGAGAGACACACTCAAAGATGTGTTAAGACGTTTAAAATAACTATGCTAGAAGATCTAGATACCTATAGGTAATTATCTAATTTCTTTTGCATTTGTTTCAGTTGCATACCAGTTTTAGGACAGAAAATAATTCCAAGGACGTATTTTATGATTTTTAATAAAATCACTGCTTCATTTTATTTGCGAGACTAAACAAGTACACGAATATATTTCGATCCACTACTCCTCACTAGATGGCGTTAGTATAACGATTTTTATATGGCGATAGATGTCACGTACGTTTAACTTAGAACGACTAGTGAGTAGGTACATAATGAGCCAACCGAGCGTTCGTACGATTACAAAGTCGTTTTGCGTTCATAAACTAGTTATCATAGTGACTTTAACATTCATATTCGTTGCTCCGAAATAAGTTTGTTCCACAACTTTGTTTGCAGTTGGCGCCACGTAACCGCCTATTGAATATATTGTTATTGAACTGCAAACAAGCTTGTATTAGTTCGAACGCTCGATTTGCCAGTACTATAGTAAAATAAGCCTCTAAATATATTTTAATTCATAAATAGCTTCAATATTTTATGTACTTTGCATATTTACAAAGCAAGAATATGAACTAATTATATTATGAAAAACATTCACATAAAAGGGGGAACGTAATTAATAGTAATTATTAAGTATGGCAAATGAGCATGAAATAATTTCATTTGTCACAAATCTCAATGCAGTATGGATTCGCTTACGCAATTTCCGCCCATATTTAATTAATTATTTATTGACGTTACTGAGCAGTGATCTTATTGACTTCAGTTAAGATTTTCTAACTTAAAATTGCATTGTTTCAAGAGTGTGCTTAAATAGAAATATGCTCTAACATCTGATTTTTAAGATAAAATAATAAAAAATGTACTTTTTTAAAGATTTCACTAGTCTCAATATCTGGGAAACTAGAATCGACAATAAGGTCATTTTTCTCAGATAATGTCAAATTTATTAAACTTATATTTTAATACATTTACTTACATGGATTGTTAATTCCAAAATAAAAAACCGCGAATGAATAGACAAACAATTTAATGGTGACAAATGGTCTCAAAGTAAGTGGTTACTGTCACGCATTAACATAGCGATACAATACATGTCAATATTAGTCAGAAATAGCAAACGTTGACACGTTCGCAAATGTCCTGCAATTTCGTAATCAAGATTTAGAAAAAAGAATTTAAGTCATTATTCAACCTCATACTACTCCATCTTCAGGGATGGTATGAAGTTTCATAGACTCATAATAACATATTTAATTTTATTTAACACTGGATTAAAGCAGTTCAAATACAATTCGACCAAATTAAACGTAACTCTCCTGTTTAGCAGAAAACAGCATGAGTGACTCCATCAAGTGTGGTCTGATCATCTCATCTACGTCCTTCTGATCGAAAGCTTCTGGATGGTGTTTGTATATGGTCCTAAGGGCCTTGAGGCAGTGAATAAGGGTTTGGTCTGGATCTACATCTAGATGTGGGCGAGTTCTCTGCATCCTAACCAGTCGGGTAAGATGAGAAACGCCTTCTAGCTGGACGATTTGGAATGCGACGTCGGGGACTACTGATAACCTGTAGAGGGGAATTACATGTTTAGAAAAATGTTTTAAATTTAAATACAGTATATTTATAATTGCTTTCTCATACTATACATTACTATACAACGTGTAACTGAAATAAAATGAAATAAGCCACTGAAAGCCAATTCAAGGCGCCCTCTGGACCTTTTGCACTCTATGCAGCCGCACGTACGGTTTACACACCCCTAAAGCCGCCACTGGCTATTTGTTCCTGTGCACAACAAACTTTTGTAACAGTATGATGGGTACTAACCTGGAGATTGCTTCAGCGGCGTGGCAGTGAAGGCGCGCTTGCGCACGTAGTTCTGCAGCGCGTGGCGCGTGCGCGGGCGCGTCGCGCGCGAAGCACACCAGTGCCACACTCAGCGCCGACGCGCGCGATAGCTGCAGTATACAGCGCGGCACTCGCGACAGCGACGCGACTAAGGATGCTGTTTGCTCCTGGGTACAACCAATTATAGATTGTTAGACGAGCAGTGGTCGAAAGCAGGCCTAGTTCATCTCCCAATTTAAGCATGAAAGTATGCTTACAATGTGTTACATGAATGAACTCCGAAAAATCGATGTCGCTTTGCTACAAAAGTCGATGTGGAGCGCTTATGAAGCAGTGATCGCAGTGATCGGCTCATCAGATTATGAATTGCAGAATATTTTTTTGTTACATTTGTTAATTCAGGGTGTTAAAATAAATGAGGTTTGCGCTCGGCCTTGGTCTATCATTTCGTACTTTCATATTATTCTGTATGAAATATTACTATAGTCGGATTTTTTATTCAAGTCAGGGATATGACATGTATGACTGTCAAACAGAGTGAAATTTGTACGGAGATGACACTCTATTGACAGTTCTTCGTGTCATATCTCTGACTTGAATAAAAAAACGACTACTTTTAGATTCGAACTTGCTCGAACGTCGAATCGTTTTAATAGACATAGTTTTATGGGCAATTAGCGTTTTTATTAGGAAATAAGTCTCCAGGTTAATATATTATTAACCTGTAGGTCGATACAAACGAAACTCGTTCGTACCAACGGGATATAAAGTTGCACAAACCAAATTGCACAGTACAAAAGTTCTAAAATAAGCACTGAGGACATTCGTATAGATTCATAAAATACCCATGGAATATTTTTTATACCTGGTTGAAAAGTAGTTACGTTACTATCGCCCATGGACATGGCATACACGATTCTTGCTAGTATCAGTCAAGAATGACTACCGCGTCTGTGTCTGTCTACCGGTGCGGTGTCTACCTTTGGAGATTTAGAAGAGGATTTGGAAAAAAAATTGGAAAATATTACTTACTTGTAGGAAGACCGAGATGCTTGGTCCTCGCTTCTTCACAGACTCTAGCAATTTTTCCACAGTCTTGTGTTTAGCGAACACCTCCACTATGTCAGATTTGGGACCGCCTTTGTCTTCTCGCTTCGCTAACTCCAGTTCCCGTACTAAGTTCACGAGGCACGCCGTACAAAGGAGCAGTAGCTGGCAACATTCCGTACGACGTAGTAATCCTGGTAATAAAAAGGGGGCTTTCATTGTCCGAACTTTATTTGTCCTGATAAAGACATAAGTTCGTTTATTTCCGAGAAGCGGCTTCGTAATTAATTAAGATCCTACATGTAATAGGATATTCAATATTAAGATATGTATTATATAGAGTATTGGAAATCTAGCGTTTGAATGGATACAAATTCCTTTACAGCTTTAATAAAATCAATTTATTGAAAGGTCGGCTAGGTGGTGTAGAACAATGTTGTAGAACAAACTTGTTCTTTAAGTTATAGCAATGAATATGAACAAAATCACCTCAATGACCTGTTTGTAAACGTGTGAACGATCGATTGGCCAATATTTTAGGCACAATACAGTTCCTGCTGTCTAGTGTCTGCCGGCTTTATAATACCACCGCCTCATCTCTTCTCGTGGGTGTCGTATAAGTCCACTAAGATAACAAAGCCGCTAACTAGCACAAGCCCTGAGGATCTACACCACCTCTAAAAAAGTGGACTCGCCAACACGCTTGGGCTGCGTGCCTTATTAAGGCCATATATACCTTATGCACGAAACAATGTGCTATTAGAACAAATTAGTAACTGTATCTTGCCTATAACTAGAAGATACTCGAGTATCTTATAGTTTTATAAATAACGATAGATGGCTCTATATTAAACATTAAACTACTCACCGTCAGATGGCGCTACTAACACAATTGGTCATCAATGTGGAAATATCGAACTAAAATATGCAAATAAAAAAGCTTACCAGTAATATTCTCCACAATAGTATTCAAGTAGACGTGAAGTTGCGTCAGGTCATAATGGCCTCGTAGCCACGGCGCTGTAATTTGCGTGAGGACTGTGATGGCTTCTCGCATTTGAGGTTCAGGGTTTGAGTGGTCGGAGAGAATGTCTGACAGGATCTCTATGCCACCACCCTGAATTGAAATTATTAAATCAAACCACGATAGAGTTGCCAGAGATTTAATTTATTTTTAGATCAAATATGGCACCTACATTACAGCAGTGTTAAGTGGGTCCTTAGTAACAACTGTGTCACTAAAATAAAGCAAAGGCTGAAAATGGGTAGTTTAGTATGGAGCAGAATCGATTCTATAAATTTTTACGACAGATTTTTTCCATGACCTATTGTTAATTTCTAGTATATGTTTCATTCTATACACAGTTACTCAAAACTAACCCTGTATAATGTTACAAGTCTGTAACATTTAATTTATTCCCTAGGTTTTGCGTTATTTCGGTGACATGTATAAATTAATAAAACTTTTAAGAAATATACGAATTTAGATCATTATGGAGAAAAATAACTTTTCAATGTAATTTGGGGCAAATCTCTTATCTAGCAACTTGTATTCTGTTCATTTGTCACGGTAAGGCCAGTACTAGTTTTTCATTCTATGGGACCGAGTATAACACAAAACTGTTCGCGTTGGAATATTTACAATAATCCATTTTTTTCTAGAAACCGGTAATTAATACTTGTTGATTTTATTTTTTTATTCATTTCGTCATTATTGATAGGTACTACTTACTTATTACTCTATTTTTGACATACATAAATATAGTACAGTAGGTGATTATATGATACCTATGTCGGAAATGAGAAATCGGTTATCTTTCTCAATAATCTTCTCATAGGCATGCAAACATTTTGATACTTACAGTTTGCATGTTCATTCCAAGCATGACTTTTACGCTAGAGTAATCTACAATGTAAAAATCATCTGAGTACCTACTATCAGTAGGTATTCAGTACTCAGCGCAACCGCAAATACAACTTTTTAATACAAACCTGAACTTTAACCAAATAATGAATTTGAACGTTAAAACCATCGTAGTCGTTTAGGAACGCAAGTTTGTAATCGTGCCACGGTTCTATTAGATAATGCTTTACATACTACTCGAGTATGGCCAGTGGGAATCACTATGGTGTTTAGAATACAAGAGAAAAGTCATTGACATTCAGAATATCTTAGGTTCATCGTATTCAGTACACGTAAATCTACCATTTTAGAGCTATATTGTAGCAAACGCTAATGTAATTATTTTTATTTCTAAACTGGTTTTTGATTGTAACTAAGGACCATCTGCTAAAAAGAATAGTAGTGTAGTAAAAATAAGCGGCGTGCCCTGCAGTGGGACGTTACAAGCTGACATAAGAGCTAGAATTGTAAGGTTCTGGTGTGCATCACATTATAAACGTTCGACAATCATTTACACCCTTAGTTTGACCTAACACGTTAAGTTTTGTTACTTTATAAATGTTTTGAACCATTTATTATTTTATAAGTAAATTTCTTGCAAAGGAAATTAAATGACCATTGTGGTTGTGTTCTTTTTTTAATCTTAATTTTTAAAGCGATTTTATCTTTGCCTATAAACATGTCGATTCCAAGGGTTAAACAGTTATATTACTACCCTTATAAATTAAACTTTATTTTACCTCTTCAAACTGTTTCACGGCATCCCCGGTGACACAGACGGTGGCGAGAGCTCGCAAGGACAGCGCCTTTATAGAACTCTTATTGCTCTCTATGATCGCTGTCAGCAACGCTCTCGGCACTCCGCACTCCACGAACGGCAGCTCTGTTATACTCTTTATGATCTTAGAACATTTTTCGTGCAAAGAGCTCTGCGTGACGTCACTCAGCATCGCCAAGTGACCGATTGACGTTAAAGTGCTCTTGAGGATCATGTCTGAAGGTGGCTCCTCAATTATCGACACTAGTGTCTGTAAATAAGAAGTTAATGGTTAATGTCGACACTTAGGAAAAACATGAGGTTTTTAAGCATGCTGCGTTTGGAAAGAACTTTTAAAGGCGTGTCCCACGTGTTGCACTTGACTTTGTTTATACAGTGATACGCAAAAAGATTATGACAAAACATGTTTCGTGTGGACATGACATGTAATTTGTAATAGCAGTAAATGTTAATAACTCAATAGTCGTGTCAATCAATGTTTCAATGACATAATAAGTAAATACAATCGCATAGATGTGATCTACGATTTAACTGTAAGTATTGCAATAATTAATCATTTTTATATATCACTGCATAATTAAAGTAGTTAAAACATTTTAAGGTTATTGTGTCACGGTGGGAAGTCTCATTAAATTGTAACTATAATGATTCCACATGGGTTGAAATTTAAATTTAATAATAAATTTTACACTAAAATTTAAATCTAATAATTGAGTGCGGAAGAGATAAATAGCGTCACACTCAATGGCACATAATATCACGATTCTCTGTGGCGTGGATTCTGAGACTCACACAAGCTACCCAGCCCACTCCTAACCTTTAAACAAATGTATGTTCAACCGACAATGATTCTCTAGGGAAGCCAGGGGCCATTTTGCACAGCAAATAAAGGACACACGTGTATAGAGGCCGCTAAAACTAAATATTCTAATAATAATAGTATAAGGTCAGAAATACGAGTGGATACATACCTTCATCTGTTGAACCAGAACCGCCTTAGTGGTCTCCAAGAATATGTTGATCAGAGTGTCCAAATGCTTCTGAACCACATTCCACTCCGGGTTACTGTCGTTCAACTCCACTTTCACATCCTCTCCAATGTCTATCAGCTTTTGTAGATACATTTGTAAGGATTTCTTGATCTTGTCCCATCGTTCTGGTGTTTCGCCAGGAGGCTTCGTGTTGAGAGTTATGCTGTGCGCCAGGACGAATTCATTGATGTTTGCTATTAGAAGACAGATTTGCTCTTCGCTGGATTTCCTTAATTCTATTTGTCTGGAAGCATTGTATTTATGTCAATTTTACATAACGATTATTCAATTATTTTAACAAAATTACACTTCGTCTTTATAATAGGCGTAATAAATGCCTTAGCCATTGTCTACCAGACAACCCTTTAAGTTATTAAACATTATTTGCAGATTATTAAGGAATAGATTGGGAGAAAGGGTTGTGGCAATGGGGAGGGATGGGATAGAATGGGATGGGAAGGGGCTCTGGCATATCTCACTCACTACCGTAACAGGTACGTACATTGGGGAAACACGATAAAGTAGGAATTGCAGTACATTTCAAGATAGTCTTTTGTGAGAGAGGAGTAACGTGGCCACTCAAGTGCGCCCAGCGGCTGTGGGAATGCAGCATGCACTCTCCTCCTACCTAATGGATGTATGGATTTTAATGGACACTAAAGAACTAAATCTTTGCAAAGTCAGGCAAATAAGGCTCTTCCGTAGTATCCTTACAATTTTTATAGAAAGAAAGTGGCAAACGAGTAAAAAGTTCGCATCTGCGTCACATGTCAACATCAGTCAAAAATAACGAATGTTGGCACACCCACAAATGCGCCGCCGTTAGGAATTGATTTAGAATTTGGAAAACTCGGGAAATAGGGGTTAAATTATGATGGGGATTATTTGTCACGCCGTTATATCCCATATTCGATGAGATGACAACCACTACCGTGTTAGATATAATTACTTGGTGCATTTTTCGTAGTCATGCGTTGCTTTTGAAATTAGGTAATTAGTAGCAGCGGTGTGCCAATATTGTTTTTAAATGACTGTTTATTAATGACATGATAATGACAGGAGCAATAATAACATTAAAGATCGTCGGCAATTCGATCACGTTGGCGTAGGTGGGTATAGCGTAGATCAGTAGTACTTCGTTACATTGTAAGCTCTGCTTGTCAGTTTACATGAGATGCACGATACTTGTATTTCTATAATCATAATCTGAGATTGTCTACACAAACTCCATAAATGAAATATTTATTTGACTTGTGTATAACCATGCCAGCTTTAAACGCTTGAAATCGTATATCTGTACCTACTTGTACGTAACCGTGAATCGAGATTCGTCGGCTGATAGCACGAACTTCACTTACAGTATTATAGGTATTTGCTATGAAAGTGGAAAGGTTACGACCTGTAGCTGCAAACCAATTTTTAAATACGCTCGTTAACTAAACTAATTTCGAAATATTGTTTCTTTCTCGTTTCTTGGAAGCGAGAACAGCTAAATAATTTTATGGTATTTAATGTCAAATTCAAAGTATGACCTCTTTTGCCGCTGTTACGAGCTAATTCCATACGACACGATTCGGATGCGATTCTATAAACAAATATTACAAGGAATTCTTACCTTATGACGTCACTATATTGGTGAACAATGATCTGCCCGTGCGTCTGCACCTTCTTTATATTGCCGGTAATAGTCGCACTACTAGCTGAAACCATGGCTTTCATCTCGGCTCCCAAAGGTTTGCTCTGGAGCGTTGTCATGCATTCATTCTCGCATGAGCCGATCAAATCGCAGAGCCAGTACTGCACAGGCTCGGGTTTCCTTTCGCACAAGCGTTCTAAAGTAGTCTGGTCTATACTCCTTTCTCTATATAGTATCTCGTTTTGATTATTAAGTACTATCCTGTAATAAAAATGTAGTAATTAACTAGAAAGTTTGTATACAAGAAATGCAATATAATCATTACATTTATCATTAAATGTACCTAATGGTGTTTCCACGCAACCAAGGACCAACATGCTTAGAAAAATCTTAACGTCGTATAAAGGTTGTAAACTCACCCACTATTAAAGCTGTCAAATAGATTAATCCTACGAGGATTCTTACTAATACTCTTTGGAGTTCGTGCACTATTCATAAATTCATGTGGCGCTAGCATTTTTGGCGTTGAAGTACAAGCTAAGTTTAACTGAATGTCTACAAAGTTCACATTATCATCTTTTAATTTCTCTCTTTTCGAATCGTGTGTTAAACCTTTGTCATTCTTTGAATCCGTTCCGAAAGGTGTTTTCTGATTATCTTGAAATTGTGGAGGTGGAGTCACATTTCTGTATCTATTGTTATTCGTGTCATCAGATTTGTTCTTAGATGGCAAATTAATATCACTGTCTGTGGTCACAAATCTTTCAGTAAAGTTAGGGATCAGCTCTTCTTGTTGTGGATAACCAACTATAACCCAAGAATTTTGTTCCGATGTCCTGGGTAGACCAAGAGATGGTACTCGGCTACCGCTTAATATTCCACCTGCGTGAGTTTCAACGACACAGGGCTTTTCTTTCTTTGTAGGGAATATTCTGAATAAGTCTTTGGACTTATCTGCTCTGCTTGCCATTCGCTGTTTAGCTTTTGGTCCTACTTTCTTTGCAGCTGGCTTTAAATGAAGGCTATCCATGATGTTTTTACCAAGCAAGGCTTTTGTGGGTTTGTGCATCTGTACATTTGCGTAATGCGTTTCAGTTTCAGGTACTGGTTCTTCATCTATATGCCCTAAGGAATGGTAACCATCTTGGATATCCAGAATTTGTTGGTCTAACCGCTGTGCTTCAAAGTTGAGGGACTTGTTCAATCTATTCCTTTCAAACTTAGGTGTTGTAGTGATTGGAATATTGTCTTCGTTAGACATACTTCGCCTGAATTCCTTGGACTCTGAAATTCTCTCAGTTGGTACATAAGACACATTGGAAATAGGTGTACGAACTCTCGGTTGATTGTTAACTGCGATCTCATTATTATCTGCTAGCTTTATGAATTCTAAACTTTCGTCAGATTTATTTTTACTCGTTTCCAAGTCTTTCACCCTCGCTACTTTACTAACTTTGGTACTGTCGCTTTCTGTACTAGACACAAACGATTTTTTAACGGGATACTTTTTAGAGGGACTTATAATATTCATATTTTTATCTGATATATCTTTGGTATCTTTTTGTATTGCACCTTTGATAGGAGTATTTTCTTTATTGCTTGTATGACTTGGAGGAGTAATTTTTATCTCTATCTTATGCGTAGTGTTATTATTCTGTTTAGAACTTTTCGGTGAGATATTCTTCCTTGTCTTATCTATATTAGCGTTTTCATTATTTAAATTCCTAGGAGTAGGATATTTCGCCTCTGTTTTATCTATCAGTAACTCCATGTGTTCTTCATCGTGGTGTATTTCGTAATATTTCTGTAAATCGTACGGAGTCTGTATAACACTACTACTTCGAAGTCGTGGTTTTGGCGTTGGAATTCCACAACTAATGTTGTCGTGAATTCCTGAACTGTCAACAACATCTTTACTTTGCGGCGTGTTGTCAAGTTCGATTTGTTTGACGGTAACGTTTTCGTTATTGTTTGAATCACTACTGCTTGAAGATTTATTTTTTAAATCATTTTCCGGAGATGCATAATACTGGGAAGGGGGCGGGGAGCTATCAGAATCGGAGAATCCGGAATCTTGACTTTTATGACTGCCGGGGCTTCCGTGGCGGAGAGGCCATTGATTTATCTGCACGTTGTTCGGTTGCGCAACATTATCTACGCCATTGTTTCTTTGTTGTTCGCGCTGATTCGCTATCCAGTGCGGGAGTTGCGGTTCCCAGTCCTGTTCGTCCTTCGGCCGATTATTTGGGTTCCACTCGGGCTGCTGGGCCACTGGACTCCCGATGTTCGGCGGTGCGTCACCCCACCACACCTTGCTGCGAGTGCGTTGAAAATTCGACATCCTGCAAAAGAACAAAGACTTGATAGGTAAATTACTCGTGGGAAAAAGCGTGTCTAAGGTGACGGGTTTAATGATCGGTGCACAAATGACGTAATTTCTTGGTCCATTATAGACTACACTTTGGGAGGTGTGCGGCCGACGATGCTTGACGGCTAGTTCTTTTGGTCGGAGGCAAATTATCATGTTTGTTTCGTTTTTGTATGATACTCATGGTAATTTCAATCACATACTCGTTTGAATATTTTTTCATATGAATTGTAACCTTGATGAAATAGAAAAAAATATTTAAGCATCTCAAAACATACGCTGAATGTCTAGTCTTTAACAATAGGTAATAATAATGGCATATCACGAATGCGGTGGTCCTCAGGCCTCAGGCAGATGTTAAAAACCGTTGCAGAATCTATTGTGCAGTCGAATGCAAGGGCATTCATACAACGACTGTGATTTTTCTCCCCTCAAATTGCCTTTTGACTTCGAACGAGTTTAGAAAAAGGTTCATTTTAGTAAGAATTTTAATAACATCTGTTTAAAAAAATATTTTACATCCATTTTAAGTATAATAAGTTTATGCTGTAAATTAGGGGCATTAATTAGGGGCAAATTATTCATTTTCTAACTAGCATACCTGGTTTAGTTTCGTTCAACTTCCATGTTTGCCCTCTATGAGTCAATGTATCTGATTCACGCCGCTAATATAATATCTAAATAATAAGCCATTACCAACCACTTCAGTACGCTATAGTATTAGTCACTCGATAATTTGTAAATAACTATAGATATAATTTAGGAAGTAGGTAAGTACATAGATTAGTTTGGTTCATTTTTAATTTTTTGGATTTTTTTTCGCGTTGCAATTATAAACTTGTATTTTTTAATTTCAGGTAAAATGGTATAGTAAAAAATATTGATATATGTATGTACTCTATTTCAGTTTTAAGGTCACACGTCCTTCGTGCACAGGACAATGTACTTGACGAAGCCAATGTCCAGTGGTGGACGAAAAAATGTTGATTACGATTTCGTTATATATACTTATGTACTTTATTGCGAAAAGAAAAAGGTATATTGGGAAATTAATTTTTAAGAATGCTAAGTAATACCATAAGAATAATAATAAATAATACAAGTACATACTTAAGCTAACGTTTAAAGATTAACTTAACAAGAATACGATTACCTGAAGGTATTAGACTCTTGACACAATAAATCGTTTATATACCTAATGCATATTAAACTACGGACCTTTGTATGGTTTCACATTATCTCTAATACCATTCGAAGAGAGTAAATTAATTAAGTTTATGACATTAATTTAATTATTTAATCGATAAGGTCCAATCAACTAGTAAAAGTTCATGAAAAATTGGTTCAAAATAAATTCAATCAAATTCTTGATATCACCAGATAGACATCCAGACTAACATTGCTTTTATATTATAGTATTTTCCTGGGGGTTCACCTGTATGGAATTCGAATTTGCATGGGAATTTCAATTGTTATATTATTATCTATTAACTTAGTTATACAAAACCTGTGTTATCAAATTTTAAAGACTGATTTTTATAAAGTAAATTCTTTCGGAATAAAACTATACTAATATTAAAGAGGTAAAATTGTGTGTTTGTTTGTAGGTATGTTGGGGGTAATCTTTGGAGCTACTGAACCGATTTCAAAAATTATTTCACAACTAGGAAGCTACATTATCCGTGTCTAATATATGCAATATTTTATTTTGAAATTTTGAAAAAAAAAAACTTATAAACCAAAGCGAAGCGAGGGTGGATCGCTAGTACTGTATATAATAATATAATTTAATGGTTAAAACCACAAGAAAATCGACCCAATACTTCTTGAGATTAGCGCGAATAAATAAAAAATATAATAGCAATTGAAAATATAGGATATATTGCATATATTGAAAATATATTGCATGCCATATTAGATAATAAAATAGTTCCTCTTTCGAAAAAAACAGAAGATTCCCTTTATTTACTCTGATTACATTGTCTCAAAATCATCCTACACAACAATATAAATTGTATCAAAATCCGTTGAGTACTTTCGAGTTTATCGCAAATATATAGGATACGGCAGATCGGGTTTTCACTATTTTTTTAACTTAACTATTGTTTCACTGTATAGTTATGAAAATAAAGAGTATTATCTTTATTTAAGAGTATTTATATTATCTTAGATTACCTAAAATTTAGTGTATCGACTTAGATTACCTAAAATTTTATTTTCTGTGACTGATTACAAAGCTTTTCTTGCCCATAACATTTCAATTGTGGAAATTAACATGCGAGTTCTATGCTTCGTTTCTTAGCAGATATTGCGAAGTACTGTCAGCTTAACTAATGGATGTTAACGATCACTAATTACTTACAAGTGGCACAGGTATAGTAGGATTATGTCGTCATAGTTTAGTATGGCATCTATCTCCTTTTAATGTAAACTAGCTATTCTCTTCGGCTTCGATCTAATTACAATTTACAAATACATATTACAATTTCCTAGGTAACAAAAACATAGGAAACTTAAAATATGTCCTAATAGTGATCCAAGTTCGAGTCCCGGTCGCGGTTACCAAACAAATTTTTGTTCGAGGTTTGTTGTTTGTAAATCTCTGGACCCAGGGAACCTTGTGGGCAATTGACTATGACGTTTTTATTAGTGCCTATAGATAAAATAAAATAAGACAAACTAGTTTTAGTAGAGGTGTTTGTATCGTAACTATGTTTATATAGGTATAATGTTGATTATTTTCACACTATGAGGATTGTCAAATGAAACTATTGTGTTGCTTCGGTATACAAAGAAACGACATATAATGTTTATTCTTCAATCCTTTTTACAATCTATTATTTACAATAGTCTTACTGATCTTGACCTGATTTGATTTGACAGTTCGCACGATTCACCTCACGCCATCCCATATCCTACCCTCTTTTACCGACACTATAATATTATAGATCTACCGACATCAGCGCGGTGCGCGGCGAAACTCAAATGAAAGAAATATATTTTCTTTACATAGGTTATATATGTTTATATGTGGATCGTAGGATTGTGTTGGAAGGTCACTGAATGGAACATATTCTTTCACACCAAATCACATACGGGTGTATGTTTTACATTATGACAACTTTTAGATTATGATAAATAATCAAATATATTATAATAATGTTTTAAGGCCTTGTTAAGAGAGGATGTATATAATTGGGAGCCTTTATATAATATGGCGCTATTTTGAATAATAGGAAATTGAAACCGCGGCAATAGAAAATTGTGATGTCATTAAATCGAATATACGTCAAGTTTTATAAACGTTCGGATAAGAAGAAAAGAAGTAGAGACAGCGCCAGGTTTGTTGTTATGTTTTGAATAATATTTTTAATGAACAATTTCTTTTGTTCTTTTATGTATAAACTAGTTAGATAAAACGAACCTAAATTCCAACCTGTAAAAATGTACGTTGCAATACCATTCACGGGGAATGTGCTCACTTGGTAAGCGATGCGGGATAACGGATATGTATTGGACTTCGTTATTATTTCGCTCCCTCTTATTAAAAAAGTCCGATCTACAATATGCATTTTTTTCGGGGAGCGTGAGGTGAAACCGACGCTATAACTTTCAGGTCAAAAAAAAGGTAAACATACGTTTTAAACCCGTTTAAAGAATAAATACTAACACTATTTGTATTAATATTTGTGAGAATTAAATAATTTTAATATTAATATTTTGCATTACTGCATTATATTTACATTTATTTTAAGATTTATTAGTAGAAAGGGGAGAACAAAAGATCCATTTTTTCGGAATGGCTAAATTCTTGTGGCCCTAATGGCCTTTCAAGAGGCACCGCACCGGCCACGTATGGTTTAAGGTGAGCGCAGAAGGCGCTCAGCCAGGAGCAAAGAGTGTGTGCAGCAATGAGCCTAAGGGCTTCCCCGCCGGTAGACCGGCGGAAGGAACGGACCTCGGCTTAGGGCGTTGCTTTGGGAGGGTATCGCGGGATGGCGTGTCGGTGAGAAGCGCCCAGGCACGTGCCGATACCTGGTATAAGTGTTGGCTGAAGGCCGGTGTGTGTTCACGGTGTAGCGTGGGTGACGTCCTCGTCTCCGCCGGTGGGGACATTGTATATGTGAAGTATATATTGTGAGCGTAGTGTAACAATCGCACTGGCGGTCGTCTAAGACGTGCAGAGAACAAAGAAAAGCAAATGAACAGCAAGCGTGTAAAAGGAAGAGTGTAAAACATGTTTTAAGTTTCTTTTAACTTGTAACTTTTTATTTAAAATAACACGTGTAAAGGGGTTTCTATAGATTGAAATTAGACCACGTGATAGAATTTTCGTTCATTTATTTTTAAAGAAAGGTGTTTCAAGACAGCGATCATATCGACCCAACTTTTTTCTCGTACAATCTCCTCTCAAGTCGCTCCAATTGTTTACGTTCTACTTTTTTTTTTCCTATAGCGTGTAAACAGCTAATGCGTGTTGTTGTTCGATTTATACCTACTTTGTACCTTATTTTATAAAGTTCGACAAATTTCTGTTTATTTTGTATTTTTCTACAAGTTTCTGTCAGAATAAAATTGCAGGTGTAACATTCGTTCGAGTGCGATTCGCCAATCTATACATATAATAAAACTGTAGAACCAGCGTGTCTGTACATTGAATATATTGACCAAAAACTGATTGGGGGCGATGAAGGAAGAGTATCAGAATACAAAAAGACGATTTTGAAAATTTTTGTGTCTCTGTTTGTCTGTTCGAACACGCTGATCTACAAAACTACTGAACGGATTTTCATGGGGTTTCCACGGGTTAATTAAGCTTAGCTTGGCGCTTCAAATAGGCTTTTTTTTCATCGAAATCGGCCGATGGGAATAAAATATGCTGTATACAAAGCTTTCCACGCGTACGAAGTCGCGGGCACAGCTAGTAAGTCATAAACGTTTAACTACGTTTCATCATTATGTAAATACACAATGAAAAAATATTATTTTGCACTTTTCCCGCGAAAAAAAAAGTATGAATCTTCGTGCTGCTTTCATGTGTTTCACATACATATATTAAAAGTGTCTTAAACGCATGTGTTTACCTATTTTATTTTAATTCGTGTATTAAGTAAGTACACGAAGAAGCGATAAGGGAAACAGGTCTTAAACCTTGATGTTCTATCACTATTTCTGACCTTCAGAGCTGATAGGCGCACCCTCAACTTCCTTCGTTTCCTGCACGCCTGGTGTCGTTGGACACGCCTCACTGGCAACAATTGTCGCAATTGGCTTTACTTAATAGATTGAACATTGAAATTTTAGACTTGGGTTCGTTAGTCTCTGTGTATCGTACCTACTGCGTTTTTGTGACTGTCTGATCTGTGACCATAGATACAATGATTGCAATTGTCTAACTCTTAAGCGCCTATATACTCGTATGTTTTATGTTTTTATTTTGTGCAAATTTGAAATTTATTCTATGCAAGCTACGATGATGGCTGAACCGTATCGTCTATTTCATGGATTCAAACTCCATTTTAGTTATTTACAATACATGGCTTTCGGTACATATAATTGCAAATCATTGTTCATTTTAAGACTTGTTTATCTTTCGTATTACATGATACAATTAATCTAAAGTAACATGTAGTGATTGCAAATATGTAATAATAAATATTCTTTGCACGGTAATTGCAGTACCGCTGTACGTTTCTCAAAGAAATAACACGTGTCTTTCTTACAGCATCTGTAATACCAAAACATTTTACACATTACACAACGAAATCGATTTTCATCGCCCATTCGATGAACGATTATTACTGGCCAGTTCGTAAGCAAAATGAAGTCAATAGTCACGCAGGAGAAAGCACGACTAAGTTATTCCGATGCAATGTTTATCGTGTTCCATAGCTGATGAGATGGTTATATGGCAAAAAACCTTATGTGCGAGTTGATACTTATTATTTACTAGCTGTTGCCCGCGACTTCGTCCGCGTGGACTTTAGTTTATAAACACCGTCTTTACCTTCTTAAGGGTATTTGGTATTTTCAAAAACGATCACACACATTATTTCTTATAGCTTATTTTTTATCGAACAAATGTTCGACGTGATTCTTTAAATTTATATAACTTTTTTATTTATGAACTGATTGATATAAAACAAACACTAAATTTTAAGTAAAGCTTACCACAATACATTAGTGAAAACCGCACCTAAATCGGTTCAGCCGTTTCTAAGATTAGCGCGCACAAACGCACAGACAAATAATTCTAACAATCATTGTTTTGGGTTCTATTGCGTTGATAAAGGCCCCCAATAATATTTTTCTCATATATCTTCCATTACAGACAGCGATCAGTTACATTTTTATTATATGTATTTAGATTAGATAAGGTACCATTAAGAATGTGACATGTGATTGTGATAGCGTTATTTCTGTCTTCTATTAATGTTAAAGACGTTTACAGTGGGATGTATGTATACGATGTATTGTACGCTTTCACAGATACAGGTAATTTTTAATCTAAACGCTTAGACAACAATAATGACATAGCAGTCCATAAATTGAAATATTACAATGACTAATAAACGTTATTATAATCTTTAACAACTTAGCGTTAAATGTTAATGCTCGCGACATTTAGTTTCTGGTTTTTTAACTGGAATAAATTTTGCCTACACCTTTCATAGTTTGCCATACATGCAGTTGATAATGTATGGTGAATGTTTATGAAGGCACGTACACCTGGCGTAACGGTCGCGTGTCATCTGCCAGTCTCCCATGCCCATACGCCACGCTTGGCTGTATAGCACGCGCCTTTGCCTCGTACGGAAATTTGAACTTTTCGAAATTGGAACGCCTGACACTTGGCCTGAACTTTTTGCATTAAAAACGCTCTTTTATTATGATATTTCAAATACGTATATTTGACTTTAATTATTATTTTAAATATTGGAATGTCAACCTAAGCCCGCTTTTAAAATTCTGAAAGTAGGTACCTAATGGCGTGGGATAAGCTGTGCAATAATCAACAAAACACAGCTTTGTTGTTGTTGCCTATAGCGCAATGTTGCAAGGAATCTAAACATTGTCTAAATTTTAATAATGATGATGTAATTTTATTTCAGAGGGCGATAAGTAACCACAGCGAATTTAGAGAAAAACGATAGTTTTGCACTATTTTTCCATCGATTACAACGATTAACTGTGGGAAACCGTTACTTTTCACACGAATAATAACATCTATAGTGTCATCGGTTGTGATTTGATCGCTATGGCTACGGCCAGGTGTTGCGAACCTTTTTTAGACCGCGTTTGTAGAGGGTCACGGCCGACCCTTTTTGATGCAACCGATTAGCATATACATGGTGTTTACAAAACTTCTGTTAATTTTATTCTGATGAAAACTGTACATTTGCTCAAGTGTATGAATTGATATTTTTGTTGAGTAACATTATATTGTATTAATTAATACGAAAATTATTCATTGTATTTCATTTCAAGGCCCCTGCGTGCCTACCTATGTATAGCCCAATTATTTGTACCTATTGAATTTATATTCACAAATCGACACCCAACACGTCTGTCTGTATATTGTTTCATCTGTGTTCAGGAGGCAACCATTGTATTTTTAGTTTGCGTAATTATACTACTTGAACAACTGCTCTCGCAATTTAACTTGTCACAAATTAATTAGCATAATAAATGTTGGAATTTGTTAATGTATTTATTTAAAGTCTCACGTCAAACGTAAGCCGATTGGTTCTACTCGAAGATTTTTCCCGCGTGTCAGTCAGTGTGTTTATTCTGCATTTGCATAAGTTTCAGTTAATATGATTATTAGTTATTCTGAATTAAAGCGTTAATAATTGTGGATTTGAAGTTAATGATTACCAATAAGAATAGTTTCATAAAACTAATTATTTAAAATTAGAAATTAGAACTAAACGTATTAAATGATTACTGTAGAGTCAATATAGAATGATTAGATTAGGATATGAGGAAGATCTAGGAAATAAAGATTTATATTGTGTTAAAAGATTCTATCTTCAGTAATAAAGATGCGACTAGGGTGAGATTTTTTATCCAAATAATAAGTTGTTTTTCACTAAATCTGACCAGATTTCACAGAAATCATCAAATTTGTCTCGCCACCTTCTCCTAGATTTTCTTCGATGTCTGTCTGTCTAGAAGAAAGAAGTATTAGATCCAGAGGAGTGAGAGGGTAAAATAACAATATTACACAGTTTAGTCAACTGATATAATTAGTTTTGCAATAAAAATTAAAAAAGACTGACCCCCCTATATATTTTGTCGACATAGTGTTCCCCTTACCGTATTCTCCAAACGTCGAGTTTACGGGTCCTATAACATCTGTCCATAATTCGATATTGTTGCCATCGCCTTCCGTTAGTAAACACATAGAGAATTGGAGATGGGACTTCCGTATCCAATAGAATACAAGAACAGTGAAAGTAGGTATACTTATTACGTAAAGATAGAGAAGCGATAATTTAATAAAGCGTAACACACGAAAATCCATTACTTAGACAAATATTCTGTCTAATTTGAAAGTCCGCAAATATCTGGCAATTTTACAAACAACAGAACATCACTATTTAAAATTCGAATATTCAGCTAGGCTATTGAATATTGAATAGATGGCGGCCAAATAAACTGGTCATGTAAAAATGGCGTGCATTGAATAATAAAAGGTTTTACGAAATTGTATTATGATTTACGTAGGTTTGTAATATTTGTTTTTAAATATTAGGCATAATAAAGTCACATTTTAATAATATAAGGTCGAGTTTCTTACCACCTATTGGAATATTGTTTTGAATCTGTAATCTTTTCATATGCTATATTTTATCGAATGGAAAATAAAAGAGATAACAATTCTTCTAAAGACATATTTAGACATGTCGCTTTATTGAATAACTGAGAAAAATACTTTTAACAGTATCTGAGACAAGGGACTTTGTCAGCTCAAGTTTCCTAGATATTAAAAGACTAGTATAATTAAAAAAGTATAACAATGTATTTATTGCTTTATTTTAAATCTCTTAATCTTGAAGCTACGAAATTTTAAGATAGGTAACCTACTCTTAATTAAAGACGTTAATACCATCTTACATATTAAGATGTATGTTATTTGGATCCAAAACTGAAATGCATGTCTCTATTCTTGTAACTGTCCCTCATAGTGTGTTTGTACTACGGCCTTGGATACAGTTGGTTGAACGCAGGGCTGTCCTTCATAGCACGCGTCGGTGGCATATGGCTGATATGATAAGGCACCGCGCGTGCACGTTAAAAAAAGGATCAAGCCACGTGCCGGTGGTTAAGTTACTTTTTTAATTTATTCCCAAGGTATTCAACTAGAACGCAAAGGAAAACGAACGTGGAATTCCGCAGGTTTTACTCGTAATTTTAATTGCAAAATTAATCTACAGTAGGTATCTAAAGTGGAGCATCCAGTTTTTTCAAAAACATGTTTCCGTTATATCAATTAATGGGGATTTAACTGTACAGCCTTGGCGTTATTATTGGCAATGAATTGATTAAGGGTTTGACATTTAGAAGAGGCAGCTGCGAGCCGCAATTAACAAGGAATTACCCATTTAACCATTTACTTCTTAAACGGCAGATGTCTAAGTACGGTAGTTGAGGCATGCACGTCGACCGTTTGAGACATTTCTTTAAACAAGAAAATGGTTTCTATGAAATAGTTATCTATGTCTATAGTCTGTCATTTTTTTGTAGACTTTTATTTAACTAAATTTGTTTAAAAGCAAATGGCTAGTTGATTTCTAAAACTAAACAGCGATTAATTTATTATTATCGTACCAAGTGAGATCCAAAAGTTTCTAGCCTGACATATTTCTAAATGTCTAAAAAAACAAATTATACGTCTTTGTAATTGTAATTTATCCTGCTTCGTGTATATTTTTTAGAGTTCAACTCTCTTTAGTTTTGATTCCTCCACTCTTAGAACAACAGGAAGTCGCAATGTCTAAAATGTTTAAACTGGAATAACGTTCGATGATTGGCTCCCAGTGATTACTATTTGTTCTCAATACTCAAGGCGGACTTAAGGGGTAGAAGATTTTCCACTGATGATAAAGTGACAGACGCGGTTTTCACCCATTTTGAAGACGAAACTTGTGACTATTTTTATATTGGGATAGAAATGCTAATTAAACGATCCGAAAAGTGTGTTCAAATAGGCAGAGACTATATTGAAAAACAAATATAGTGTCATGCACTTGAGTGTTCTTTTTCTTTGTCAGGCCGAAAACTTTTGGACTTTCCCTCGTGTCAATGGATAGACGCATTTACACAACTATGGAAAAGGAATATAATAATTATGTATTTATCTATTTTGGGTATTGTACATATTGTACATTACGAAAATGAGAATTACGCAAAAAATAAACTGGATTGTCAGAATTATATTAACGATATGTAATAATTTAAACAACTAAAGACCATGATGTTAAAGATTAACGAATCTCGTATAATATTGATTTTAATTTTATAATGCAGTGTATTATAATAATGTAACTGATAAAATTTAACATTAGTTGTTAGGCTTTAATATCAATCAGTTTTAGACTTCAATATGCAGTCAATACTCATATATAAGTTGAACGTCGAGATGTTGGCAAACAGAAGAAGCTCTGTTCTAGGAGGTCACCTCTTTATCTCAGACTTGATCAAAGCACTTTCACCTGGGACTGTTCAGGTGAACTGTATACTGGAGTGGTCACATGAAACTTCTAAGTCGCACCTGACTGTGAGGTTTATGAGCTTGAGCAACCCAATTTGAATGAAAATTTGGATGAAGTATAAAATATAAATCAATAATATGTAATTTAATATATCAATACTCTAATTTTATTCTTATTCCTACCCTGTCAGTTAGTTATTTTAAAAGTAGGTTTCATTTAAAATCAATATTTTAACAAAGTATGAAAATAGTATTTGTAAGTTACAAATACTATAAAATAGTACTGTAATACTTGAAAATACTGTTTTATGACTGAATAATATAACGCTCGGTTAGTCGATCAAATAACATAAGGAGACATTTCGATGTTTTCATATTGTGTAAGTATATTTCAATGTAGGTACTTCACGTGCACCTGAGTGCTCAATGTTGCAGTTGCAAGCGTTAGTCTCGTTGTGTTGTTATGGAATGCTCTTTGTCCACTCTTTACCAATTGTGGAGACTTTAATCACGACCAGGAATGCACACGTGCGACTCTTTCTTAGTTATAATAAACATTAACATTGTTTACATTGTACTATTATATGTAATGCGAAAAACTATGCACGTTTTCAATTGATCAAAATATTCCGTATTTGGCAATATGTGGGCGTCCAAGCAAAAGGTGCCCAGATCTCGGCTTCTAGTTTCCGAGATATTTACATTTTTATGTCGGATGAAAAATGTAATTTCTATATTTTAATTCTACGACCACGTACGTGTAATTTCAGTCAACAAACATCTTTATATATATATAGTTTCTAACCACATTACAGCTAGAAATGTATACTCATTTTTTTTTGTGTTTATTACTGAACTGGATCTTTTTTACTAAATATGGATCGTTTTAAAACTGTAAAAAGTAATAAACGGTATATTGTAAGAAATATGTTAAATTTTCATGACAAATCATCCCCTGTGGAACTGTCAAGTGGAACTGCATTTTTTAGATCAAACTTTATATTCGATTTTCTCAAAATATACTTTTTTAGTGTGACGTTTGTGTTTTTCTTTTCTCTAAACTTATCTAATTTGTCGTTTTCTTTACATCCATACCAATCCAAAACATCCATTTCCATTTCCAAATTCTGTTCATAACTCCAATCCAGTACCTTTTATTCGGGCCCTTTTTGCTTGGGCGCCCACCTATTTTCCTATATGAAGTATGAATAAATAAATATATGTTGAGAAAAATAAGGCGTCGGTTTTTATTTACTTTTTATTTAGGCATGTCATGTAACAGTTTAACATTATACCTACTGTTCACATTTATACTGTAAAAGCCGAAAATTTTATATATAATATTAATATACAATAATGATATAGTCATTATACTTTTGACAATAATGAGTCAGTTGTTTGATAGTAACGCCACAAGTTAATTTCGATGTGTTATTATTATTCTTCACCAAACAGGGTGAACCGCAAAAACTAAATTACATTCGATAAAAAACATCAACTCAGAATCCAGGTTGTAATTAACTATGGTACGTTATTTTTTATCGATTGAATATCTATTCAAACGATATCTACGAACTACTCGTATGAAGCGATTTTCCCCACACCATTTCCCATGTTCCAGATATCTGAACTGGTCTCTCTAAACAAGTAATCAATATTAATAACAAACTATCGATAAGTGTTTCCGGTGTGGTACATGACTATAAAAATGTATAACTAAAAGTATATCACGAGGTGTTTTAGAACTCACTTCCTTTGCAACTGGAAAATGGCGCTAAAGCTATATAGATTGTTTCTGAGCGATAGTGCGCCGATTAAATTAGTAGCGCGACTAATCGTGTTGATTTGTGTTACCGAATTGATTAAATATGGATTTAAGATATTTATCGATTCATTTTAATAACCATGTAAAATGTTCTCTTCGAATTATTATTTCTTTAAAGTAGATTTTTATAGAGTAGTTTCTGCGAAGTGCCGTTTTGAAAATTTCAGTTTATCTTGTTTCATGTTCATCTATTATTTACATTTTATTTTGTGTCTAGTTCTTATTTCAATGTCCTCATCAATGGGTTTTATCTTATCTAAAGCGCGTATTATTGATAAAAGATTTCTGTGGAGATGCGATTACAGTAATGTTTATCTTTGAAAGGCATTTCGTAAATTTATTCAAGTATATCCATTTTGAAACAAAGGATTTAAATAAGTCACACAAGGATAAAGGTAAGTACCTACTATACTTTGTGCAGGGGGTCTATTCCGATTTGACAACGCCGAAGTTTCGAGCTCAACCCAAGATCAAACAAACGAACTGTTATAACTAAATATAGGATTATATGTACTATCAAAGTGCCAAAATATTTGGCACTTTGATATATAAATATTTTGATATAGACAAAATATGTATAAACAACTTGGTGTGAGATCAATGTTTTTTTGCGCAAAATAATAGCTCTGACATAAATTTACACAATCAGTTATAGTTTTTATGACAATACACATTATCTAAATCATTAATTCAAAATTTATGAAGTTTGTCAGTTAGAATTAATTTGTAGGTCGAAAATGACCGCTCCACGTCGACCGACGTGACAGGGCGAAATTTGAAATTTGGTGCCATGTCCGCAGAAATACTTAAAGTCAGGCAAGCTTTGACCTGTGGAGTCCGGAAGTGCCTGGACCAACACCACCCCATTTTTTCTAAAATTACAATAGAAATATACAGAGGAAGATTTTTGGTTTTTGCCAACGACCTCTTCCATCCAGCGTTCAATTTTAAATTGACGCGTTTTTATGTCGAATAAACGAAAATTCTATGCATAGGGTGTGAAATCCGAGAAATATGCATTTTGCATATGCAAATGCAGATAAACCTATGTTTAGTTATAAGCTTACTCTGACTTTGCTTCGGCTGGAGCTCTATACATCTATACCTGGAATTTCGGTTAGTGACATCAAAAAGTCAGGGTAATCCTGCCTGACTAACTGACTAATTTTGTGTTTGAATTTGTGTTGGAATAGAAATTCCATAGGAATAGGAAAATTGGAATAGGAATCTTTTCTGGGAGCTCACATCTTATTTCCAGACTTAATTAAAGTGTTTTCACCCGGTACGTGGATCTTTTGGGGAACTGTCAGGTTCACAAATTACAACAGATCTTGATCTCGGTGACGCTACTTGTGAGCCTTGTGAACTCAATCGATTCTCTCTTAAAAAAGTAATAATACGTTGACGTAGGTACAATAATGCTTTGCAATGAGACAAAATTATAGAAATGTTTTAATAGTTTCCAATCAAGCTCCTTTCTTTTGTTCAGTGAATTTAAAATGTCAACGTCAATTTCTTTTCAAAGTCTTGTTATAATAATTCGACTCTATTACAAGAATTATTATATATCTTGCAACTTAGAAACATGTAATTGATTAGTAACGATTAGTACTCGTTAAATAGACGATTCATATCCACAGTAATGTTAAAGCGCAATTAGTGTGGTAAAGATTAAACTTACGAGTGTGCGCTCGTAGGAGGAACTCTTAATTTTTCACTTGGTACGGGGGATTGTGATTTTTAAACCAACATTAATAAGGCACATGGCTATGTTAGTGGACTGCTGAGTTAAGTTTGCGAACTGTCTATAGCCGTGCTGAGAGGAATACCGATCTCTACGCTTAAACGGTCATGTGGCATGCACTTTTTACACAGATTTCAATCGTCATGTTTTAAATCTAACGTGGCGATTCTATTAGGCAAGATTGAATGTCCACCTTTTATGGGTAGACGGATATTTCAATACTTAATGTGTAACTCTTATTTTTCATCTTTAATAGGGACTAACAGTCTGAAGTGGTTTATTTCTTGTGGTAAAGAGCGGTGGTATTTCGTTTAGTACTTATTTATAAAATTTGGATTTATTTTCTGGTATTTACTATTGTTGCTATAATACAATATTTATACAAAATAGAGCCTACAACTTATAAATAAATTAGACATACCTACTAAGTTAAATATGCAATGTATTGTATACGTAGGCTAATCTCACCTGTGGCAAGGCATCTAGCAAGCTGTAGGTATTCATAGTGTAAATAATGTACTCGTATATCTAATTGCTTTTCTCTCAATTAGGACGGTCTTCACGACAATAAAACGTGTTCGTTATTATATTTCATTACTCGGGAAATTGTTTTAATAATGGTTATTAAATATACCACACCATCAGCCGGTGTGTCTCCACTGCTGGAGATATTATAAGCCTCTCCCAAAGACAGCAGACACACAGTCTTATGATCTTTTAATCCAGCCACTACCGGCGACTTTGTTCCAATAAAAGTAATAATTTCTTCTTTCTAAAACGTTTAAAATATGTGTTAATTAATTTGGTTTGTAAATAATGACTAAGAGATATCAGAGCGGTTACTATAAGCCCTGAGAAGCTACACCACCTCGCAAAGAGTAGACTCGCCAAACCCACTTTACCAGGCGTGGCGTTTTCTGGCCATCCATTCATTACTCGCGAGAAAATGTGTAGAAAGGGCTGGTTGCATTGCATTGCAATTTGGTTCAAAGACTACCTGTAGCTAAGGTAACATCTTACCAATCCTACATTCTAATACCTAATGTAAGTAAATATAAGTTATTTACCCGCTCGCTCATCGCGATAATCGTGATTTTAAGAATATGTCTAATTTCTAAACCTCTCAAGAGAAATCCATAAAGATAAACTCATAATGTTAAAGTAACATTCCCGCCGAGTCCCTGGCGTGACTCTGTAGCAGAGGTGAGTCATTTGTATGTAAATCATACAACTCGCTTGGTTAATCCTTTGAGACCGCAGCTCGAAACTCATTATTATAAGGAAATTGCCTATGTTTATATTAAGTGGAGCAACTACATTAACGTAATTGACACGTAGATAGAAAATTAAATTGCGTAGTTAGGTGTTGGGAAGCTGATGAAAAACCCGAGTAAAATATCTAAGATTTTACTAAGGATTTGTACACACCCGTGGATGTCGTAAAAGGCGATTAAGGGGTAACAAAGCAGTTACAACATATCACGAAAAAAACTACATAATCTCTAAACGAGTGGACTCGTCAACCCGCGTGGCCACAGGGTAACGTTTTAAGGACGTACATTGTAACCCCCATGCACAAGACAATGTTCATGAGAAGGCTTTTCAGTAATATCAGATAAGATCAGGCTTATCAGAAAAGAATTAGTTATAGTTACGGAACAGACCGACGGAATTTACGATTTGTTTTGTTACAGATTAATTTCGAGACTTCAAAATATTCATTTAGCATAGCGATATTTTTATTAGGAGTTCTTTTAGCGAAGCGATATTTCATTTTAAATTATTGTCAAATGCTGCCTACTAGGGAATAAGTACATAAGGAGTTGACACTTGATAGACGGCCATTTTAGAATGCCGATGAATCAGTTTGAATTCCGAACACGTAGCACACATCGGCGATGGCACGGCTGACCGCATCGCCGTCGCCGTCGCGTTACGTTCAGAAACTTTACCAGCCAGTTACATACCGGGAAGTTTAACCTATCGGTAATTTCTGTTCATCGCGTGTAATTAGCGGCTTTTTAATGATTTATTACGATTTTAACGTTTTTACACAACACTGGTCAGCTGTTTAGGCCGTTTAAGGTATAGTCTTCCACTTGTCTTGATTGAATTTCAATTCAAGCTTAATGTATGTACGTAAAGCCAATTAATAATGGAATTTCATTGCTTATCGAGTTCACGCAAGAAGCGGGTTACGTAATTTAATAGATTCGCGGGGAGTACCTACTAGTTAATATTTCGTGACTTGCTCAATTTGTGAGTTGAAATCTATCGAAAGAAATGTATTTCGCGTAGACCTATAACATTACTGGTTCTTCAATTATGCAATCAATACACATCGCAGCAACAGTTAAAAGTCGTGCTCGTTGCCACGTTCGTTGACTAGAAATTGTCTATGACATATCGAGGTTACCACAGACAATGCGACAACTGTTTCAAGATTTAAATAATCAAGTCCGAAATCTGAATACATAGTTAATTAACCAGTAGACTCGAAATCAATATTTATTACTTTTGGATTAGTGTAATTCCACAATTACAAGGCATAGCAATTAAATATGATTTGCATTGTGTCTAGACAATGGATTTCTAGACAATTAGAAAATTCTATACTTTATTTATTTATGAAATCGCTGATCTCCCTGTTGACATATACTTAGTAAATTGCTTAGAATTTTAATTAAATAATGCAAAATTTTGTATAAAAAGGAAAAGATTCAAAATAAATAGAAAAATAAAAATCCCAATCAATAGTAAAATTACACAATGGTAGAGTACGTATTTTATTACGAGTAAGTACTTATCCATTCCCACGGCACTGTCTCAATGTGTCCTTTCTGTCGTTGCCAATTACTATACAAAAAAAAAAGATTATGTATTCATCACCCCTATTCGAGTGTGTGTTCGCACGAAAATCAATCGAGTGACACTTCCTTACGACACCTCCGGTGATCAAACAATTATTTAGATATTAGAGAAAAATAACACTACGCCACTACTGTTTAGAACATTATAAAAACATTCGGGTTGTTTATTATTTTGCTGCATAATATTTCCAATGGCACAATAACACATAATTATAGGTAAACAAAATTCCAGTACGTCGTCGTCAGTTTATAATAAATCGCTTTGCTTAGTTGATATTTTATTTTTCTTAGTTTAATTCGTAAAGCGTGAATTTTTTTTTGATAGAAAAATTGTGGGAACATAAATAAATCGAAAATTGGGAGTAAAGGTTAATTTTGGCATATTTTACATTGCAGAATTAAGTGTATGGTGGCGACAGGCGAGCTTTGGGTGAGCTTTGGGTCCAGAGACATAGGCTGATGGTTTGGTATGATAGACAACAAAAAGTTACTCACTTGTTAAATCTTTAGTAGTTATATAATTAAATTATCAGATGAAGCCATACACTACCGGAAACTTTCTTCAAGTAAAAGTAATAATTTCTTCTTTCCAAAACGTTTAAAATATGTGTTAATTAATTTGGTTTGTAAATAATGACTAAGAGATATCAGAGCGGTTACTATAAGCCCTACTATAAGTTTACTATAAGATATACAATAGAAAGTTACTCACTTGTTAAATCTTTAGTAGTTATATAATTAAATTATCAGATGAAGCCATACACTTTAATTGACTTCAGATTTAATCATTTCCGATTAAAACCGCGCAATACATGGGGCGTGTCACTACGATACGACTGTGGCAGTAGATCACACAGTGACACAGTTTCCAATGAGAATAGCAACTATTGTGACAGGCTGTGTATGCCATCCGGTTAAATGTGATTGATGACAGATAAACTAGGTACATTTATGTGATAAATTAACTTATTTAAGAATCCCGCTGATAGTGAGTGGTTGAGAAGAGCGGCAGATTACGTTATTATGTGAAAATTATACACCAACAATGGTCGCTGACCATGTTGGTGTAACACAGTCGAAACGTTGAGTAAAATAAATAAAGTAAACATACGCATTAAGAACCGCTTAATAGTATGTAGATAAATTTCAGTGTAACCCTCTTACAGTATGGCTGAAATATTAAGTTTTAATTCATATATAAATTTATATATTCACCCAGGTATATAAAAGACAGCATGCTGCTACATATTTTGTTTATAAAACCCTTAACCGTACGTAAAGCTTTAAAAAAAGGCACATTTATCATAAAGTTTGCCTTATGACTATGAGTCAGCGATGACGATGCTCCATTCACAAGTTGAGGTGATTCGATCTTTTGGAGAATGTCCGACTACCAAGAAGTTTGTATTTTATCTTAAGGAACTACTTCCAATTGTTGTGACTCATTTTGGAAACATTCATTAAAATAACCATTTTTATTTTATCTTTAAACTGTTAGGATAAAGATAAGGCATTAGTTTATTTGCTTTTTGCTTTTAGGGCGCCACGCTAGTTAGAGTTGTCAGTAGAAGATATTAGTTCTATTAGTTTTACGCATCATGGCGAGGTTTTTTATTTTCTTGGTCAGGTTATAGTAACATGTGACAGACATAATTGCATAATACATACAAATCCTTTTGCCATCAGGTTTTAAAAAGTAAAAATTAACATTGTTTCTTTTTTCTTTTGTTACAATAACTTATCTTATCAGGGGTGGTTATCCATTTGGATTCCCCATTACTTCGACCCAATGGCATCTTTTGTGTTTCCCTAATCGTATCTTCTAACCTTATATTTCAGGATATCCGCCAATCGTAGAAGCCCATCGTCTTCTGGCTCCGGATTATGGTTGCCTAGAAGATTCATTCTGCATCTCGTCAGACCGTCACATTCGCATAAAATGTGTGTCATAGACTCTTCCTCCTCGTTGCAGGCTCTGCAGATGTTATCATCTGCTAGATTCATTCTGCAGTGGCCCGTGAATACTCCAGTCAGTTGCCGTAGCTGTTTTTTGCCGTAGTTGATTACACATTGGCATGTTCGGTTTCCATAGACCAGATAGTTCTAGTCTATGTAAGGCCCTCCTTGCTTCAAACTCTATCGCAATATGCATAGGTGTAATGCCTAATAAGACTTCCATGGCTGCTGTGGGCATTGTTTTGAACGCCCCCATGATTGCCATGCAAGCTGTTCTTTGTACCTTTGATAATGTTTGTTTGCATGTTTCCATTTTCGTTCTGGGCCACTATACTTCTGTACAAGACAATACTTCCGTAGGTTAACATCGGTCGCATCGTCACGGTATATATACCCATACCGGTACTAATAATAAGTTTATTAATTTTTAAAACTGTAAATAGTACAAACTGTTATAAGCTGGATTAATAATAATGTATGTAGTTAGTTTGACGATGCAAGTATTAATCATTAGCACTATTTGTTCTTGGGCTCTAACAAAATTAATCGATCAAATGAACAATAAACAAAATCTGGCTGTATCTCAACTGTTAGACAGATTTTAATGTAAGCACCTATAATTCAATAGCGGACTGGGTACTTATGTTAAATGTTTTACAGTCTAGTTTCATCAAAATCGGTGTAATTATTCGTTGCAGTTTTATACCATGTGAAACTAGGGTACAATAAGCTAGTTCAAAATAAACCTGACATCGTAATGAACTTACAAACTAAGGTCAATGTCATATAATAAAACAAAAAATAATTGCTACCAGTTGCCGAGTGATATTGAGAGCGATTCGTTCTACGGAAAACAAATATCATGGCTTGATTACTTTTAAATTACTAGATTTTCAAAGTTGATTGAACTGTAACATTGCATATAGATTTGTAAACAAATCCCTTCCAATATACAACAGTAAGGGTCTTCCTCACCAGGTCCTGATGAGGAACTGTTAACAATCTTATAGATAAATTATCTATCAATTATCCACCAATTGAATCTAGCTGATACTGTCTCTGATAAAATATAACTATAACTTTTAAACTTTCGCGTTTTGTACATAGTATTGTATATTGTAAATTGTCACAATAGTTGGTCTGAACGCGTAAAATTAAAGGTTTTTGTTGTCTCTTTATTTCTACTCGATGTTTCGGCACGCGTATAAAATAGTAAGAAGTAGAATATGTTTGATTTCTCTATGTTTTAGTATAACGTGTAGGTGTACTCGTATATATTTTTCATGGAAAGAAAATGGTACACGAGACGCTACACGCCCCCGAATGCGCTGTCTATGTTTGCAGATTTAGAGGAATGGATTTGGAGATGTGTTGGGGATGGGAGAAGAACGGATAGGGAATAGGAAGTAAAGAATGTTATAATAGAATAAAGATTCTTTTACCCCATTAAATTCTATACTCAATGGGACAGGACGGGTATGGGCAGATAAGATTTAAAATAAAAGTATACTAACTATAAAAAAAAATTTGGTTAACAATTAGAGATACCAATATACTTTACGTAACGTTTTCTCGTACTTGAAAGCACTTGAACTAATTTATTACTTTCTAATGGCTCAATATAATACTATCCCACGGTAAAAACAATGTGTTTACTGTGAGGTTACGGTCGCTCACTTGATTTTTTCGTTTAAAAAATCTTCAAAATATTTTCGTTCAAAATTCTAGATATTTTCACTGTTTTCGTCTATTAACAAAATTATAGTTATTATTATTGTGCCGTGTGGTGTCGACCAGGTTTAGAATAGTACTATTCCACCTCTTCCCCTGGGGGCAGTAAAAGGCGGCTAAGGGATAACAGTGTGGCTACCACAAGCGCTGAGGAACTACACCACCTCTAAAAGAGTGGACTCGCCAACCATGGAGGTCCATGTCCAACAGTGGATACTAAAAGACTATCACATTATTCTAAGCTTTTTCATAATGGCAACGTCAATTTTGAAGGTACGGTATCTATAAATATAAAATAATTAAACCTGCAGAATAATTATTTTGTCAAAATTCTAAAAATAATGTTCTAAAAAAGTGACCGAATTCGTGTGTTCGTGTGCAATTATAATTATTTTATCTTTGAGTAAAGTAATTATTTTATATCATCCTTGATATTAAAATGTTATCATCTTATACATACAGTTACGTGTAGAATTATTACAAAATTGAAATAGAAAAACCCAAAAACAGAAAAAAAATCCAAATAGCTCTAGAAATTTCAAATCTTTATTTGGCGTTTTAGATTTATATCGCTTCGGAACTTCATCAACTTCAAAAAGTTGTTAACTCATACATAAACAAGACCAGAAGAAGACGGTAGCGATAGGTAACTCCGGATTCAATGAATCAAATGATTCCGGCTTGCAGTTTAGTTAGCCGTTATAATATCTATAATATCTTAACTATAATATCTAGTGTTATCGACTCCGAGGAGTTATTTATTCCTTTCATTTTCGGATTGCTGAGTTACATGAATGAACAGGATGCAAAGCGAATGAGTCGCTCTCGGGTTCTTATAAAATATAATTAGGTGAATCAAAGGATTCAAGGAATCGTTAAGAGGAGTCGGATCCGCGAGCGGAGCCGGATTAAGTGAGCCGAAACACTCCGAGGAGTCGTGAATACCCACGACTACAAGACGGCACCTTATTAAGCCGTTTCATAAAGAAAATTGTTAAATACGAAACATTCAAGTGGCTAACACATATCATTATCACTATAAAATCAATGATAATATACAAGTCGGCTAAAATGGACTTTTATAAAGTTAGTAAAGTACTACGCTTCAACTCACCTGCATGCACTCCGTATGACTTTCCAGGAAACAGTAATGTGATACGAAAGTACCTGTAATGGAAATGACATGTTTTTCTTATAATATCTAGTGAAATGTCATTCGTACCAACTTAATAAGCCTTCCGACTTGTGGTCACGACTTTTCCCCGAGTTACTTTTAGATATGGCTGCGGTCTAGCATGTTCTTGGGAATGATTACTTTAGTGCGTCTAAGTCAAAGGCATAATAGTTTTCTTAAAGGAGATTACTTACTTAAATATTTGTGACATTACTTGTGAAAAGAGACTGGAAAAGAGATAGTAATGATTTTCTAAGTTTATACGGACATTGAAGTTCCCTTTGAACTAAAATGTAGATTGCCACGAGTTTCTTTAATGGTTGGAAGAGACGTTCACTAGCCAAAAATATTAAAACCGATATTCATTTTGGTTTTCAGTTTGATCTACTGTATAAGAAAAAATAAATAATGTATTGTATTCGTACCTCTACTTATCTCGTTACATCATCACCTATATCCTCTCAGGATCCGTCTGACGTCATTACACATAACATCAGCTACATTACCGAGTACTTGTGCATCTCTAACATTTTCAAATACATATAATCGTACTTGAAAATGTTAGAGATGACAATTTTATTTCTAACATGTTAAATAAGGTCCTGTCTGGTGGTAGAAATACAACAACATTACAGTTGTAGTATACATAAAACAGAAGAGGATTTGTTACACATAACTATGTGGACTTATGCAGTACAAATGCAGCTACACTAATTGTGGTTACCTTAACAAAATTATAGAAAGCTCAATCAAAACCTACAAATTATTTTTATATAATATTATAATATTCAAAGTTATCATTATATTTGTGTCTAAATTAATTGTGTTATTATTATTAGTGTGAAACGACCCTTACTAGCTGGTAATACCCCTTACTACCCTTCTACCCTTAATCAACATTTTATTCCAATGATCTAAATCTGAATACCTATAATATTTATAGTCGTGATGTTAAAATCTATAATATATCTAATTACATATTCCTAATTATATTTGTATGTTATAATATAAATACCCACAGACCAATTAGCCTATACATACCTACGATTGTGTGAATGTGTAAATAGATTGATTTAAAACGCATCGTAAAGAATAATTGAATCGTATGGAGTAGACCGATACTAAAACTGCTGTAGTAGAAAATGCAGTTTTTCCATTACGAAAATGGAAAACCGTAGAAAGTTCGTCTTACTAAATTATACAGTATTTACTGCGATATAATGAATGACAGCATGAAGTAAACGTGCGTTCGTGGCCGTTCGCGTATTTCACGGTGACAAGGAGTTAAAGGTGACGGTTTTCTCAAAGCAATTGACTACAATTACTTTTAGCAGAGATGGATTCTTTCTCTGTGACTTCAAAAATAAAATGACATTAATAAAGAGCAAATCATTGATCTGCGAGCTTAGAAATCCAGTATATAGGGTCTGGGTAGCAACGTAATAAAACACCCAAGTAACCTTTTTGGTGCAAAAAGTTACGGTGAGATTCAGTACTTTTAGGTATTATTTTCTTGCAATATCAGCACGGATGGACGAAATCCAGAAAAAACACGTGTAAGCTGCTAGGAATGAACTGTGTAATTTATTTATCTAATAGAGTAATTTCAAAGCAATGATTGTATGTAGATGCGTGAGATGGCCGCAGGGTGTGTCGACGACATTGTTGCCGGTCTGACTCACTCACTCACTACACATCGTGTTTGATTTACACTTCAATGGAATGTTTACATAACTCTCCATTGTGGATTCTTTCACTTGAATTGCAATTATGAAATGCGATTGGTTTTCAAAAATAATCTGTAGAGGATGTATTGGAAAAATAAAAGTATCGCGTTTTGGATACGGCATCCGATTAAACGGTAGAAGAAGAAGTTTAAACGGATGATGAATATTTTGATTTGAGGCAATTTTAGGACATAAAAAAATTGATTTTTATTTAAAAATGATTAATAACTGAATAGACATTGATAGTTAAAACCACTGAGGTATTTAAATTTTAGGGCTATTAATATTGTGTATTGGTTACACATACACGTATAATACAAATATATATATATTCAAGACATGTAAACATACTTTCCAAGCAATTGGTGAAATATATTTTAGAGAAGAAAGATGCGATTTTGGAAGAATAAAGGAAAATCGAGGAAGAGTTAGAAAATGGGCATCGGTACACTTTATAGTGAGTATTTTAATGACTTCTCACCAAAGATATTTCTTATACTTTGTTGTTATCGTCACAAATACTTAACCGACGCGTTTTAAAATGGTGAAACGTAAACATTAGTAATAGAAGGTGAGTTTAGTAATAAAGTCTCAAGCTCGTTATGGACCGGATAAGTCATACATACCATAATAAATGACCACCCATAAATGCAGTACATTCTGCTTATCCAGTAACCTGAACCTAACGCGGCGATATTTAATATTGTCCATCCGTTAGATAAAACACAGCTATGGTGTTACATAGCTTGTGTGATTAACGGATTTTAAAGCTAAACCTTCAATGTAAAGTAGACAAACTTATAGAATAAACTGCCGCGTGAAGTTTTCCTGGTCTCCGTCCGACGTTACTACGACAGAGTCGTAATCCCAACCCCCTAGTAGTTGCTAGCGTAACATATGTCCCCGGCAGGAATTGGTCCCCTCTTGAATCCCAGGAATCCCCTCCAGGCCCTCGACGTTACCGTCGTCGTCGTCGTCGTTCTCGGCACGTCCTAGACGACGCCGACGACCCAATTACTGATGCCAATGCGGTTTTTAAATGCCCCCGCCGGCGGAGACGTAGACGTCCCCCTCGCTGCAGCGTCAACACACACGGGCCTTCAGCCAACACTTTTAGCAGGTATCGGCGCGTGGCTGGGCGCTTCTCACCGACTCGCGAACCCGCGGTACCCTCCCAAAGGAACGGCCTAAGCCGAGGTCCGTTCCTTCCGCCGGTCTATCGCCGGGGCAGAATGTTGCCTTCTGCGCTCGCCCTGAACTATACAAGTCCGGTGTCTCTTGAAAGGCCATTAAGGCCACAAGAATTTAGGCATTCCGAAAAAAAAGGGTTTTTCCAAAGAGTTCTTCGAAAAAAGCGTAAAGAGGGTTCATTAATTGGTTTTATATATTGATAGTGTAGTGTATATGTATCTTTCTTGTCCAAGAATTATCCAAGAATGTCGTTTATTTTACCTAATCCATATATGAATACATTATAGTCGATATTTACTATCTACTATTTATTTAGTAGATATTATTAAAAATACGAAATACAATTTCTCTATTGATATTTCGGTAGTAATGTACACCGGTTCAATTTCAAATTTCCGTACAGGGATTTATTCGTCGCATGTACTCGTATTTAAACAAGCACAAAATAGCGATTTGACAGCAAATCATTATCAGCTTACAATGTTCTAATTTTACTATTTTAGGCAGCCATTAATTACGGACGTTAACTAAAAATTACAATCATGTTGGAAATTATAATGTGCCATCAGATTAAAAGGATTAATTTTACTAAAAATAGGTATCTATAATGTCAATATTTAGATCTTTATTTTTTAAATTGTCCAGCAAATAATGTGAATTAGTAAATAATGTGAATTAGTAAATAATGTGAATTAGTAAATTCAAATTATGACCTATTCAGCTTTAACCGCTCTTTTTAAAATCAATGACGTCAAGAAATACTAAATGAGCAGCAAATTATGATGAACAAAGCAACCTATTTCTGAACAGGTAACTAAAATAAATTACTCTACTCTACGCTATTCTACTTTACGCTACGTTACGATACGCTGCTCTACGCTACGCTACTCTACTCTAAGAATGACATAGTCCCGCTTCGACTCCTATTTCTGCATTGTCACAACTTACGTACGTACTCGTACATGTATGTACAAAGTGGGAAATGCAGTACATTTCAAGGTAGTCTGTGAGAGAGGGGCAACGTGGCCACTCGAACGCGCCCAGTAGCTGTTGGATTGCAGCGTGCACTTTCCACCTCAAAATTTTCATTGTCACAAGAAAACCTAAACCTAACCTACCTTTACCTATTTCGTGTTGCTCATTTAATTATTTCTCATTGGTGGCATTACCCAGCGCCGCGCACCCTACCATACATCATACCATAATTTACACGAAATCAGATGTCCAGAGATATAAATTGAAACTTATTATTTCAGAATCCTAAGAAAATTTTAGTTTTCTTAAATGTCGTCTAAAATATACTTTTGTGCTGAAAGCAGAAATAAATAAGAAGGCAGAAATAGAAATAATGCAGCTAAGTTTATTATAAGTATTTGCGGCCAAGTCACATTTTTGATACCGAATTATTTTTGATAGTATAAATTATGCTGATACGTATATGAAAGGTATACATTTATGCTTTTCTTTTCGGATTATTCTGCAGCTATTTATTTGCTGTTATCAAAAAATTCAAAGGTCATTTTGCTTGACAGGTTAATTGAGTGCAGTATTTTGTTAATCGATAAATTTATCTTCTGCCTTAACAATTATATAGGTACCTTTATTTATACAGAGAATATTAAATAGTTTCCTCTATAATATTTATTTTGCTTTCACTAGACAATATGATACATCGTGTATATATCAATATAAGTACATCAACATACATGACAGCGATATAACGTTACCTAATTACAGTTACATCAGTCATATAAAAAGTTCAACTATCATAGTGTAATTGAATTAAATAAACAATTAATCACCATCACTCCAGACATCGTATCATATCACACGTAACACACCTCACACGACTGGTTACGAAACGACTTTTAAAATGGAGTACGTAGGTACTAAAGTGGGTACAGCCCGACAAAGTTATTCGTGCGTGCGGCGAAATGCGTTACTAAATATTTGATGATTTGCTCAGCTTTAAAGTCGAACTCTTACAGGTTCTATAACAGTTCTCAATAATTTTAAATAAGTAATAATAACTATCTCAATGATTTTATTCTGTATTTGTATCTGTCATTTCTATCCATATGTTACCAAAACTTATGTGCATAAAAATCAACAGCTATATTGCAAGATAAATTAAATGAATATCAGTCTTACACTTCCCTGTACAAGAAACAGGCCTAGTAATTATAAGAGTTTGAGGCCTCAATCCACCACATGAGCCGAGTGCAGATTGGCGAGTACACATATTTAAAACTCGGGCACGCGGGTTTCCCCGTAATGTATTCCGTGCATCGCTAGTGAATTTTGCAAAATACTTTGAAAAAATCTATACCTAGGTAAGTAGAAAGTAGTACGGGCTAAGGTGTGAACTCATATCAGTATTAATTAAATTCGAGAGTAGAGTCGAGTCTCCGAAGCGATTGATTCCATATATGTATATATTACTGTATTAATACTGAGATGAAAAGTTGAAACCTTTCCATACGGCTCATTCTAATTTGTTTTTAGATTATCTCTTTAAGTGTATTCCACGTGTCCTCCCTTATCTATAAATGCTGTTTAAACTTAATCTTTAGTAAAAATTCTTGGTCACTTTCTAACCACTTCAAAATTCTGATTAATAGAAAATTTAATCATTTACAAGAGATTTTAAGTAATGTTTACACGTGTACATTTATGGGTGAATGAAGTAATATTTAATGTTAAGTGTATAATCCTTTTTAATACATACTCAGTTCAATGACATTATTACCTAAAAAAAATTTTTTCTCACTAAAAAGTAAGAGTGGCGCCACCAAACTTAATCGTATAGTTAAGTTTGCGCGATGGTGCCTATTAGTAGTGTGTAACCAGTTAGTATGAATAATTATAATCCGACGGGTCGCTAAAATGTCGGTTGTTTATATTTTTTAAATATAGACAAAACTAGATATCTATAAAGATTCATGTGATTGTTTCTATTCGTCAAGGTAAATTTTAAATGAAAGTGAGATAATTTAGATTAAGATTTTAGCTTGAGGTCTATCTATGAACTGCACAGCAATCAATAAGAACCTTAAATGTTTGTTTCATTTACTATACCATCAACCTACGTCTCCGCAATGCGATCCTTTACTCAAGAACGGGCACCAAACACGATCTTGCACTCTGTTCAGTCATCCACTACCGGCAAACTTCTTCAAGTCTTCGTCTGCCTAACTAGAAGGCGTCCCACACTGCGCTGTCGCACACTCCATTCAAGGACCCGTCACCAGTTGTCAGCTTTGCTAATTCTGCGAGCTATGTCGGTGACTTTAGTTCTATGTTGAATTTCTTCGTTTCGGATTTATCCTGTAGATAAACTCCGAGCATAACTTGAGAGCTATGCTCGAAACTCGTCGAACGACAATTTTAAATCTCCTTTTGTAAAGGGTATGATAAAACTAAAGGTTACTTACTGGTATATGGATAGATTGATGTTCTATCCTATTTATCTTTAGCTTTATTTATTAAAGTAACGTAAACTTATAAAGTTATAAGAGCATGGCGTTTTAAGGTAATACATCCCTCAGACAATGTGAATGTGGAAGCTCGTGTCCCGCATTGGATACTGAAAGCGCTGTTTATGATTTTGGTTTTTAATACTTATAAGTTATAATAACATCTATACTAATATAATAAAGAGGTAAAATTGTGTGTTTGTTTGTATGTTGGGGGTAATCTCTGGAACTACTGAACGGATTTAAAAAATTCTTTCATAAATAGGAAGCTACATTATCCGTGTCTAATATAGGCAATATTGTATTTTGTAATCTTGAAAAAAAAATTGGAAAAAAATACTTATAAACCGAAGCAAAGCGAGGGCGGGTCGCTATCTTAGATAAGCTTTTTCATAGAACGTTCTTGTGCGTCTTCGACAGTAGCCAGTCACCTTCCTCGCTCACAGTTGAGTAATCCAGATTTTGTAAATTAATATATTTAATAAAGAGGTAAAATTGTGTGTTTGTTTGTATGTTGGAGGTAATCTCTAGAACTACTGAACCGATTTCAAAAATTATTTCACAAATAGAAAGCTTCATTATCCGTGTCTTATATAGGGTATTACATATTTTGAAATTTTGAAAAAAAAAAAACTTTTAAACCGAAGCGAAGCGAGGGCGGGTCGCTAGTTTTTGATATAATAATGACATTATCTAAGTATCAAAATTATTTTGTCACTCGATTGTGTCTCGATTACTCTTATTTTAAACATGAGCTTTCACGGGTCTCATTCGACAGGTTCTATACCGCTATAAATAATGTAAGGCTTATAGTGTGGAGCAGCCCTAAAGTACAAGCCGGACCGAGCGCGGCTCGAGGCGATTTCTCTCCGTACTGTCATCGCACTCTGAACTATTTCTTAATGGATATTTTCTAAGAAACAATGTCCGCCCTTCTATCCAATACCTTAAATGGGCGTAGTGGATATATATATAAACATTTTTGACATTTTTCTACAAGTTATTGATTATATGTATAAATAAACAAGATAGTCGTATATTTAAGGCTGTGTATACACAATACAGTTATAGACATTCATAGGGTATTAGTCAGAGAACTGAGATTTTCTACTAGTCACTTATTAAGTTATCACTTATTTCTTATTTCTACTTATCACTTATTTCTACTAATCATATTATTAAGGGATTAGCATATACATGTCCATTAGATTATTAACAAACTTCAAAAAGGAGCTTTTCCGTACGATATTACACATGTAGAGTTGGAGGGGGAGAGTGCACGCTGCAATCCAACAGCCGCTGGGCGCACTCGACTGGCCACGTTACCCCTCTCTCACAGAATACTACCTTGAAATGTACTGCATTTCCCACTTTATCATATTCCCCAATGTATGTACGTGTTTCGGTAGTGAGTGAGATATGCCAGAGCCCATTCCCATCCTATCCCTCCCCAGGTCTCCAACCCTTTCTCCAAATCCATTGTTTCATCAACAAAGGTAGGCAGCGCATCCGGGGGCGTGCCAAAGTTTGTCATTCTGGACTAATATCGGCATGTATCACGGATGTCTATGGGCGACAGTATCCACTTACCATCAGGTGGACTGTATGCTCGTCTGCCGCCTTCGTCCATAAAAAAAAAACAAAAAAAAAAATGTACAATTGTACATGAAACTTTTACAAAATAACACAGATGTTAAACAAAATATATAAAAAGCAAAATTATTTTTACGTTTTTAAAGCGATTTTGAAGCCGGTTGTTTGTTTGTTTTTTACTGTTTTATTAAATCTTGCTTGCTATGGGTTATATAGTTAATCTATTGGCACGATTTCGTCGACAGTTTTTCATCGTGAACAAACGGTAACTGTAGTTTTTGAAGTAACTATGATAATTAATATGCTCTAAATGTTTAATCGTGTATGAAGAAATAATGTGAATAATTTAAAAATGTATATTAAAATAGCATTTTACGGTATCGCACGAAATAACGTTATCGTTAAGTGGTTACACATTTCTATTTTACAATAAAGAGTCATATCTTATCCGAAAGTCGGCGCTGACTCGGCCAGAAAAACATTCGACTGTCCTAAATTGAGTAAAGCATTATGATAACAAAAGTAAATAAGGACAAATTTTAAAAGAAATTTATTTAAAATCGTTTCCATAACATAATTATAAGTGATACTAATGATACCTACTGTATGTTAAAGAATAAAATAATTTTACACTTGACTGTTCAAGAAATTGATACTTGAATGTATTGCTTCGTATCTTTACATAGTATAAAACAAAGTCGCTTCCCGCCGTCTGTCCCTCTGTATATACGCTTAGATATGCAACGGATTTTAATGCGGTTTTCATCAATAGAGTGATTCAAGAGGAAGGTTTATACTTATAGTTTAATATTGTTTTAACGAAACCGAAGCGAAGCGAGGGCGGTTCGCTAGTTCTATACTAATATAATAAAGAGGTAAAATTGTGTTTTTGTATGTTCGGGGTAATCTTTGGAATTACTGAACCGATTTCAAAAAATCTTTCACAAATAGGAAGTTACATTTTCCGTGTCTAATTTAGGCTATATTTTATTTACATATTTAAAAAAAAAATTGAAAAAGAAAAACTTATAAACCGAAGCGAAGCGAGGGCGGGTCGCTAGTAAGTTATACATTAATAAGACTTATTTTCTTATCTGTTTATATAATAACTCAGTCCATTTCCAATAAAATATCTCTCTACTTAATTACAATTTTACAATTTGAATATAATTTTAAATCTTGTAAATGTCATAAAAACGTAAATTATACGTTTATGTTTCGCCATAAATGTCAAACAGATTGCGTAATAAAGTTAAGAAGGAGTTAATAAGGTGCCTCGGGTAAGTGCTTACATTATTTTTACTTATCTGTTTGTTTATTTATCACAATTATTTTGTTGTCTTACATTTGTGACATTATTTGAGAAAAGGGACCTTATTGTTGGTATGGACTTTGGTTAATATTCTCTAACTAAAAAACGTTGTTTCAAGATTCCGTTGCTCCAAATGTCTGATTTTTAAGATACCAATAAAGCCATAAAATAAGATATATATGTTAAGATTTCAATGGTCTTTTTAATGGCTTTTTGTCTCGTGGTTTAGGTAGTGTTGTAAAAACGAGCGATGAGCACTCAACGTTCGAGCGCTCAGTGAACGTTAATAAACTTTCAAGTCTAGCGTTAAAGGCTAATAATAATAAGCGTTATAGTCCAAATTAATGTTTGACGATCGGATTGTTCAAAGCTCGAGTCAAGGTTCAATAGGTCGGGCGCTCAAACGTTCAACGCTCCTTTTAACAACACTAGGTAAAGGATTCACAATATATTTTACATAGGTTTTCAAATAGTGTCCAAGTGCTGACTTTTTTTGTTTTAAAATGGTTAGTTGGCCTAATTACACAAGTTATTTTTTTATAAATTCCTGATTACGTTATATTAAAGATTACCTACATCTATAGTTATCGCAAAGAAATTCTTTGTTGCATATTTCTGTAATCTGTGGTTGAACTAACAAGACAATCTGAGCCTTGGACCGAAGTCTCTCTCATACATAAGTGATTATTTGCACGTGCAACACCACGCTGAACATTTATTGTGTATGTATATTCCGTGCTAGTCATACAAATATCCTATAATATAGTGCCTATTAATAGTAATTTATCATTAAATAACAACTGTGTACCTATGTACTATTTGTTTGAAGCAAATAATTATAAAATGAAATGTTTAGAATATACAAGTAAAGTTAGTGTTATTTACTCTTTATTCGTATTTATTTCCTTATCACGAGACTACCTCTGCCTCTGGCGTTAGTCGTCACATTTTCTTTGCATACCAACCGTTACCAACCCTTTCATCGTCTACTGATACACGAGATTCCTCATTCACATTGTCGTGTGCATGGATGTATGGACTTAAAACGTCACGCTGGCTGGGTTGGCGAGTTTACTCTTTTAAAGGTGGTGTAATTCCTCAGAGCTTGTGGTAGTAGTTTTGTTGTCCCTTAGTCGCCCTCTAAGACATCCACGGGAATCCATCTATGGGATGGTGCTATTGTAAAGGCAGCGGTCTACACCGCCATGTTGAAAACCTCAAGAACATCGAGCCAGGTAGGTTTTAATGTCTCGGGGATATTGCAGAACTTGTATCATAGATAAAATAATATGGTTTCTTTTATTACATACAATTATTACATTTCCTAATTTATCGCACTTCCCCAATGTACGTACGTGTTTTGGTAGTGAGTGAGATATGCCAGAGCCCATTCCCATCGCATCCTCTTGCTCCCCATTTTCCCATTCCATTCCTTAATCTGCAAAGGTAAGGCAGCGCATTCGGGGGCGTGCCCATGTTTGTCATTCTGGACTGATGTTGGCATGTATCGCGGATGTCTATGGACGATAGTATCCATTTACCATCATGTGGACTGTATGCTCGTCTGCCGCTTTATCTTTATAAAAAAAAAAATGATTTCTATATAAAAAGACAAACGTATTCTTTTTTAAACATTTCTTAACATTGTATTTACATGTGGTTCTTTTGTCTACTGGCAAGTTGATAATATGTTTATGACTTATGTTGAACACATCATCTGAGGATATAAATTTTATTTTTAGCTGAATGTTAATCTGAGCGAACTCCGCAGTGGCTACAGAGGTTTTTAGTATATTTATTCAAGTCATTGGATAAAGCCGTTTTGAATAACAACAAAAACACGTAAGTTCACAGAAAAAAGTGTAGGTATGTCCTTCAGTAGCATTGGAAGTAGTGATACGGTTCAAATTAGCAATAAGTATGCTTTTTATCGTTCTCCTTGAATTAGGTCTACGAATATATCCAGGTACTCTTGAATGTGTACGTAGATCTATTCTTTCGTAGACCTAAACATACACCCGTTGATGTATTTTTTTTATAGAAAAAAGGCAGCAGTCGAGCAGACAGTCCATCCTGTGGTAAGTGCTTTCGCCCATGGACATCCGCGATACATGCCAACATCAATCCAGAACGACAAGCGTTGGCACGCCCCCGAATGCGCTGCTTACCTTTGGAAATTTAAAGGAATGGATTTGAAGGAAGGGTTGGGAAAATGCGGATGGATAGAATAACATGGGATGGGTATGTGCTCTGGCATATCTTACTCACTACCGAAACACTATATGAAGATAGTAAAAGAGACCGACATTAGATTATCACAGAGTTTCATAAAATAAGCTGAATGTTATAATGGCGTAAGTTAGTTGCTTGTTGCCCAATAGCTATGCAGAAAAGATTCGCTATAAAATTTTGCATACGTATACACATGAATGTATTAACATAAATACTAAATGCGGGCGAATTCGCGGGTTTTAAATACCTACTCGGAAATTAAATTAAAATTTTACCACTCCATTCTTTTCTGAGATTCCTCGAAGGATATTTTCATTCGTACATTCCTTTCAAAGTTCTGCTGTTTTCCAACCATTTTATACAACGTTAATCCGTGTTTAAAAAACAAAGATGAAGAAGCCTTTTTGAGTAGTTCTCAACAATTAGACTAAGCTTTTCTGAGACCCGGATAATTCCTAAATGGATTAGCGGTTCCTATTAGTACTGCGCGTGGCACAGGAAGCCGTATGCCTTACTCACAGTCGGTCAAGCAACGGTCGGCCGACATAGGAAAGCCATGAAGGACAGGTATGGAAACCATACAGATATGGAAGGAGGCTGACACCCTCTTTCCCCTACCAAGTTTGGGGAAAGGCAGATAAGAATTCGATTGTAGATAAGAATTTAAGTACAGTACTTTGATCATTAGGCCCACCCACGCTAGTTAATTATAATTTGTGAAGTCGATAATTAAACAAACCTCTGGATCTTTTGCACTTTTTGAGGGGGAGAGTGCACGCTGCAATCCAACAGCCCCTGTGCGCGCGCACTCGACTAGTCACGTTACCCCTCTCTCACCGAAGACTACCTTGGATGTACTGCATTTCCCACTTTATATTATTTCCCCAATGTACTTACGTGTTTCGGTAGTGAGTGAGAGGTGCTAAAACCCATTCCCATCCTATCCCTCCCCATTTTCCCAACCCTTTCTCCAAATCCATTCCTGTATTTCCAAAGGTAGGCAGCGCATCCGGGGGTGTGCCAACATTTGTCATTTTGGACTAATGTTGGCATGTATCGCGGATGTCTATGGGCCAGGTGGACTGACGATGTGAAGAAAGTCGCCGGTAGTGGGTGGATGAGAAGAGCTGAAGACCGTGTGTGGTGGCGGTCCTTGGGAGAGGCGTATATCCAGCAGTGGAGAGACACAGGCTGATGGTAATATTTAATGAAACTCGTTCATGTAACAACGTGAAAATAATTTTGTACCATAAGTTCTATGAGTGTAAATCTGTTTCCGATTATACGCCCACGTTAAGACAGCGACTTTGTAAAATTTTGCATAATAAAAAACCTGTAGTCAATCAACAATCATGTGACATTGCATTAGACACCGTGCGATACGGCTTCTGTCTGTAATAACTAATAACTACATTGGTTACGACTAACCATATTAAAGTACCTATTTGTATAAACGTTTTGCATATAGAACTTTCGAATGAAATTTATAATCAAGTGATAACAGTTACATAAGTATAATTTAATATGTAGTATAATTTAATATGTCAACGAGATGCTCTTTGAACTTTCTAGTTACGAAATCGTTGGAAATATTTATGATATAATGTTAGTTGCTTGCTCCGGCCTCACATAGCAAAGTTCATCGAAAAAGTCTATAGAGTTTTAAGGCATATCAGTGTTTATTACAGTTATAGACCTATTTAGCCGTGTGGTGTCGACTCACTTTCAAATAGCACCACCCCATCTCCTCCCGTGGGAGGCCCACGGCCCACCCACGCAAATAAGGAATAACAAAGCCGCTCTAGGAACTACATCACAATTCACACCTAAAAGAGTGAATACATCCCTCACGCACAATGTGCATAAAAAGGCCTGTGTCTAGTGGTGGACGGCAAATAATGCCTGGTTACGGTTACCCTATTTAATGTTGTAAAAACGGGCGCTGAGCGTCCAGCGCCGCCGTGACACCATTAATAAACATACTCCAAGACTCACGCCTTCTGTGCTCAAGGATTTAAGTCGCAAGCGTTAAAAACTTTAATTCAAATCCTATTTCTTTGTATTTGTGTTTCTAGTCACTAAATAGTGGAAGTGATGTTAAGTAATTAATTAACGTTTATGAGTAAGGCGAGTAATTATTACAATTGTATCACGATGAGTACTCGGCAGCGGAGTAATGTACACACTATTTATTGAACTGAGTGATTGGTTCTCGGTTTTCTAATAATACTTCATCGTAATGAAGAAAATAGTAATTAGTATAAGATTTTAAAATTACTTTAGTACAAACACGGGCATTGATTTGTATATAGTAAAATAGATACATACCTATTAGATAGTTTGTCGGAAGAAAATGATTTATCTGGCTCTATCTCGCGACTTCTCGTGTCATGCACAACAGTTAAATCAAGTTATATTTCAAGTTGAATACGACAATTGGTATCTTTCCTGTGTGATTCTGTTCACTTAAAGTAAAAATCCAAAGTGGCATACAAATTACAAATTATTCTCTAACTTTTACACTAGGATGCCCCATGTCGTGGAATTATGTGTTTATAGGTTACATTTATTATCGTTTTTATTGTTAACTTATTGCAAAAAAGGTAGAAACCTATTCAGAAAATACATTTACTTATTGCAAAAAGGTATATAAAAAATACATTTCTTAATTTTTGTATTTTTTCATAAAATTATACACTAGCAATATTTCCGCAGGGAAATGTAAATATGTACGTATTTATTTATATATTTATGCTATGGTAATTAATGTACTAGTGCGCCTTTGCTAACGACTCCGAATGGCCACATTCCTACATGATTCATCTGTTTTTTGTGACGCACCGTGTCAACAATATATTTTATGTATGTATATAAGTTATAGGTACTTATGCAAAAACAATATAGTAATGTCAGTGGATGTATCGTATACGAGTCTGTACTTTTGTTTTATTTAGAAGAGCGTTTGCCTAAATTTAATAATAATTTATTACTATTATTATAAATACCATGAGAATGTCATTCTACTGCGGGATATTTAATGGTTTAGGTCTTTTCCCAAGGCTCATCACTATCCTTTCTTCACATCCATCTACTACCTGCGTCTTAAGGGCGAAAACGTGGTATTATTTATAGTAGGTACATTGCACTGGATGAAAACGTAGCTATATTTAGTAACAATAAAAAAATAATGGAAAAAAATCTCGGTTTGAAGTATATAATTAATTACGAATCCACATATAAATACACGTTTTCTATTATATTAAGTAATGTGGTACAGTATATCATACAAATTAACACGCTTAATTAACATACATATCTCAGTATTACTTAGGTACTGATATGGAGTTACTGACTTGAATTAATGACATTGTTATAACATTTTAGACTGAAATAGTTTTTAGTCTAAGTATCTAAAATACATACATATTATTATAAATATAGGTAAAAATAACACGTGTTTATATTTAGATAAAATTTATTATAATATAGAGCACTTAAGATCAAAAATTACAAGCAACAAAAGTATTTTTGTTAATGCTGTTTTGATAAGTCATTCAAAAATATTTTAACTTACCCTCAAACCTCGTATCAAAGTTTTGAGAACACTATAAAATCCAGTATCAAAGCATAAATCACGAAAGTACGTTCTTACATAAACACTTCAATACTGCTGCATACTGCACATACTGCAATAATACTGCACAAATTTCTCTTAAATAACAACTTCAATTCACACTGTTTTGTTTAAAGTTCTTTCGCACTAGCGCGGGAATGTCAACTTTTTCGCGACACATTGTTATGGGAGCGAGCACATAGCGTACAACTTAAGTCGACTGGTTACGTTCGGAGAATAAGAAATGAATGACTTCTGTGCGAATACGCGGGTACGGGCCGCATGTACAGTCACGTTTCACTACTCTAAAGCGACCAACGCGACCTCTTTTGTCAAATATTTGATAAATCAAATTTGTTGTACCCTTCCGCCATCTACTGTTAAATATATGTCTTAAATAATTCTACAATTTATTGTGAAATGGCAGTACCTATAACTGCGTCGTTTTTTATTAAATTTAAAACTAATAGTTTTATTTGGCTTGTATTAATACCTCTACTTGACGATAGATGTCACTGTATGAAAAGTTGCCAGACTAAATAATAGTTTAACCGTAAACTATAGTAATTTTTCTATTTTTTAACATAGCTCTTTATGATTACAATAAAAAAATCATAAACAAATTAAAAATTACAATAGTGGTTTACAACTTGAATTACACAGGAAATCTAATTTTTGTTTTTTATCATCTGTAAACCGAAATTTACCGTCATTAATTTCATGGAATGTTTGCTTTGGCAAGTGGCAACATAGATTAATTCTTTTTCCGTCAAAATGGCTGCCGTACCAGAGGTGCGTGTCTATTTTATTTTAGTAATTACCGTGATAAAATTTAATTTATTTATTTACTTTATTGTTTTACATTACTTACACATCTTTAATATTTACAGGCGAGACGTGAACCCATTCAGGCCGTCCAGGTCTTTGGTCGCAAGGTGTGTTTTCTTTACTCTATCCACGTGTTGATTCAGTTTTCTTTATTACTGCCGTTATAACTGTTTATGTCTGCGATTATTTACAACAGAAATCTTATTTACTGTGTAATTACCCCATACAACCATACAAATCTTATGTGGAGTCCCTTTACCTCCGTGACTGTTATAACCTATCTTTTACTTGAGATCTTTAAGTCTCACTCTCACGTAATAATAGGAAATTACTGTTTTCGTTTTACCCAGCCACCTGGGATACTTTTGACTCGTGTTGCTCTAGACGAAAACTACAACAATAATACACTTTCAACTTACATCAATTATTTAAAAGTCTAAATTTTAGATCTACTCATGCTTTCAAACAAGGCGATTATCGCTCTTTCATAATACAACTCTTTGCCCTTTAGTCCAGTTTTGTAATACCCTGCCTAATTGTAAAATGCTCTGTTCCATTCTCATTAGGACAAATATTTAACGATAGATGTCTGGATGGATCGTTTGTCTCTATGTGTCTGGATCTATGATTCAGGCCACGTTAGTGGAGGCCATTGAAAGTGTCATTAGCAGGGATGGCATAATTAGGACAGTATTTTAAAACACTTGTTTTTAACAGGGTTTCTAACAAATAAAAACATGAAAAAAAAACCCATTTCAAACACTGAATTTTGTCTAAGACAATAACTGCATTGCAGTTTTCATATAATATATACATAATCTATATATAATGTGGGAGCAAGTGATATGTAGCTTTACTATGTAGTGTAGGGTAGGTATTATAAGTAAAGAGGGTGGGTGAGTATAGTCCATCCAGAAATAAATGTACACAAAACTCTGGATACATACTTGAGATTATAACAATATACTACTTGACAAACATTAAGGGCAATTAAGTAAAAGATAACTACCCTGTAGTCACTAGTCTGTGAAAATGGTTTTGATACTTTAAAATAAAACAATTGTTATTTCATCATGAAGGTAACTTTATTTACTAAACATTTTTTACCATTCACAGTCACTGCTGGAACCTAAATTTGGGCGATTGGGCGTTTGTATTTCCTCACTACTAGCCTCTATTTCTCACTTTCAAATATTTCACTCTATTTGAAATGATGTGTGCAATTCAAGTCTGTATTTACGAATGGTGAATGCAACCAAAGGTAACGGGACCAAAACTTGTCACTTGCAGTATAAGGGAATATACCTGGAAATTGTTATCCCATGAAACCTCCCCATCCTATTGTTCAAAAGGGTTCATATTCATCATATTCAGATCTTTATATTCTAAATATACATGTGTATAAAACTAAAATATTTTTTATAGAAAACAGCAACAGCAGTGGCTTACTGCAAGCGCGGCCATGGTGTGATGAGAGTTAATGGTCGCCCGCTCGAACTTGTAGAGCCCCGCCTCCTACAGTACAAATTACAGGAACCCATTCTACTGCTTGGGAAGGTGAGGATACCATTTACTATATCAATACTGTACCATACCATCAGCCTATGGCTGTCCACTGCTGGATAATAGGCCTCTTCCAAGGCTCGCCACCACACATGATCTGTTCTTACCATCTAATCTTTTTGCATTACACTACCTCTATTTAAATTATTTGCTTTTACCCCACCCTGGATAAAATTCTGACTATGCCCTTGCACACTGCCTTCCAGTATTTGGCTTCCATTTGAGGACTTTTCTATTAACATGATATTATTATATTAATATGATACTAAAATTATTACATTATTATTTATTTATATGCCTTATGTTAAAAATAATTAACCAATTTTAACTGTAAATGTTGTGTCCACTTCACATACCCCGGAGTACTAGTGAGAATGAAGTCACATGTGATAGTGCTCCTCACACTGGTCAGTTGATTAAAAACTATTTTTATATAGATTCCTACATAAGGCAACCTGCGTGTTTATCAAGTTTCAATGCCATTGCATACCATTTCCATTTACTTATAGGTATTATTGGGTATAAAGGAACTGTAAAGTTGTGAGTTCAAATCTCTGGTCTGTATTACTGAGTAAGGATTTCTCAGATTTTTGAGAAATTTATCATTAGTTTGGCCCTGAATGAAACTTAGGAAACACAAATGCATGAGAATTAAAAAAATACATTCTGCACTGGACCCGCATTGTGGATTATGGACCCGAAATCTCTTAAGAACTCGCTTTGATATGAAAATTATACAGGGGATATTTAATATTCTAAAAGATATTTTACGACAGGGTTCGTAAAAATCCGATGTTTACATATAATAAATATCAAAATATATATATATATTTGATATATATCCGATACATATATAGCATGTATGACGCGAATTTCATTTTGTAAGTGGTTTTTATGTGTCAAAATTGTTAAATCAAACCTTGAGTTTGATTTATACTTATTTATTATAAATAAAACAAAAAAATTAGTCTATGAGATTAATTAATAAATTAATTACTTAATCAACATTCAACTAAAATATAATTATAATCTCTATGTTGGATCAGTCCCAGTGATCATAATTTTTATTTATGTCAGTATAACAATTTAAAAGAGTGGCATCTGCCAAAATTCTAGTTTTGACAATATAATCAAAATAAATATCAATTGATATATATTGTAATATATATCATCATATATATCAGCGAACCCTGTTTAATGATGATCAAAACTTATTCCGAACCTGAGTATCTTTGGATGTGAAGCAAGTTCTTATTCTGACAATACATCTGAAAAAAATTAACTTATTATAATATTATATTTCTATATTATTAAATATTATTGTTTTTGTTTTCAGGAGAAGTTCTCCGGTGTTGACATCAGGGTGACAGTCAAGGGTGGTGGTCACGTAGCACAGGTGTATGCCATCAGACAAGCCATCTCTAAGGCTCTTATTGCCTTCTATCAGAAATGTAAGTTATTTTTTTGTAGTTATAACTTTTAACTGTCACTGCTGCAAATGTTTTGTATATCAAATATTTTGTTGTATATTTTGTTTTGCAAAGTTGATTAATGCCTTATAAAAATAATATCAAAACCACACCTTATTTGTGGTCTGATTTTGACATAATGTATCAATTTTCTTAGGTGTTTTATAAGTGGCCCTAACCAGAATTCTGTGTGTTGTCGATCTAGACTACAAACTACTTCAGTCGAAAAATGACTACAAACTACTAGATCTCTGACCAACATTTTTGTATTTAAATAAATATATAACGGGAAATAGAACCTGAGACCATTTATGTAACAGGTATAGACAATAACAACTGCATCATAAAGAACAGTTCTTTCTCATGGAGATGACAACACTTTTGCAAGCTTACTAAATACAATATGCTGTTATATTCATAAGGAGTGTTATATTTATAACCAGCCTTTTAACATCCACTGCTGGACATTGGTCTCTTCATACACATTCTCTCATACAAGGGATGTATGGTTTTTTAGTGGCACGCTGGCCAAGAGGGTTAATCAGTCCACTCTAAATAAAGGTGGTGTAGTTCCTCAGGGCTTGTGGTAGCCCCTTTGTTATCCCTTACTTGACTTTTACGACATCCACCCCAAGAGATGGGGTGGTGCTTTTCTAAATCTGACTGGCACTGCACGGCCATTCATTTTATTTTCTCTTTATCCACTTTTGAATGTATTATTTTTGTATTTGTCTTTTATACCTTTCTTTCCAAAACTGTCTCGCTTACATGTGAGTCAGTCATTTCAGAGAAAGGAGATCAACTGTGACATTACCAAACAGTATGAGTTATCAATACCTTGCTTGTTTGAAATGTACACTACATTATTTACTAATATTACTTTATAATAACTACTTATTGTATTGTATTGGCCAAATGAGTATTCAAACTTGTGTTTAATAAAATTGTGTTTAAATCAGGTGTATAATAAAAAATAAAAAAAGCAAACAAATTATGAATTATAAATTGAAAAATGTGATGGCCTCTTAAAAAATCAGTAAAAATCAGGACTTCTGTCATAGGCGGCACTTAAAAAAATCTACATTTATGAAAAATCTAATTTTTATCAAACAATGAACAAAATAATTTATTCCCATATAATAATTTTACATATTTCAAAGTACTTTATGCGGTTTTTATATTTGAAAGTAGCTGATGTCGTTATATATACATATTTGAAATTAGTTGACGCGGTTTTATATACATATTTGAAATTAGTTGACGCGGTTTTATATACATATTTGAAATTAGTTGACGCGGTTTTATATACATATCTGAAATTAGTTGACGCGGTTTTATATACATATTTGAAATTAGTTGACGCGGTTTTATATACATATTTGAAATTAGTTGACGCGGTTTTATATACATATTTGAAATTAGTTGACGCGGTTTTATATACATATCTGAAATTAGTTCACGCGTTTTAGGTTTTGCGTTATTTCGGTGACACATGTTTTAATTGTATGAACGCTCAATTGACCAATGCTTTATTTATTATGTTTTGTTTTAGTAAATTTTGTTTCTACCATATTTTATTCTTTCTAGATGTAGACGAAGCGTCAAAGAAGGAAATCAAAGACATCCTCGTCCAATACGACAGGAGCTTGCTGGTCGCGGACCCGCGCCGTTGCGAGCCCAAGAAGTTCGGCGGTCCCGGCGCCCGCGCGAGATACCAGAAGTCTTACCGTTAAGTTAGGCGAGGATACCGCTCGTTGGTATCACACTGGTGTGGTTGTATCAGTGTGATATCATAGGGTGTTAATAAAAAAATAAAAAATATTTGTTTTTTCTTTTTGACTGACCAAGGCGCTGCCTACACGAGCGAGTCTCGCGGCGACATTCTCGCCCAGCCCATTAATTTCAACAGAACTATATCAGCTATCGCCGAGCCAGTCTACACTGCGATTTCAACGCGGCGATACGAGCGGCGGCACTCGACCAGTCTCACGGCGGCTCACCACCACCAGACGGCGGCTGTCTTAATAATATTAACTGTATATTCAGTAAAGTATTCTCACAACCACCGCACAATACTATATCCATTTTGAAACAATATTGTAGTTAATTTCACAACTAATACGTGTTATTCGGTCTTTGATGAACAATGTACTGCAGTGTTCAAAGAATGGTCGAAATTATTTCACTCGCCCCGATATTGCGACTACTCGTCGCCCATACACACCTAGTACCTATACGCTGACGGGCATAACTGTGCACAAAACAAATGGACAATGAACATTGGTCTGAGTGTAGATTTCTACCGTTTCTAAACGCTACTATTGCGTACGCGTCAGTGTATTTCTGTATGGATTTTTAGTGATGTCCACTATATAGAGGCGCTGCTTGCTACTTTATATGACGTCATATAGAGTAGTTATATAATCACTTTAGTACTGCAATCAACCCCAAAAACCCGTCAAAAGATGACCCTTCCCCCCACTTAATCGAAAAAAAACCTCGTCGTCCTCGCCCTATGACGGGTTTTGAGGGCTGATTGCAGTTCTAGTACGCGATAGTTGCGTTTACAAAGGAAAAACGTAGGCCACGGATATATATTCGACCTAATAATAGCGAAGAATTTCGCTCATTGTCATGAGATCAGCTAAGACTGGACGTAAATGAGATTTGTATGAAATCGTCGATCACAGACCATTTTACTAGACCCTTGAACATTAATGAATTAATCCTATATTTTTTGACAAATTTATGGATACCACGTGTCACTGAAATAACGAAAAATCTGGTTTCAGTATCGAGATCGGTTCTACCAATTATTACAATAGTTTTTATTGCATTGCTCGTGCCGATGCCACCTAGACGCCCCGTCATTACACACACCGTACTGAGTAATGAGGGCTACGAACGCTTTAGACAGAACAACAAAATCTCATGTTTTGTTACTTGATTTATTCCCTAAAATCGTTTTATTTTTCGCTGAGCGGTTTAACATATTTCACATTAGTTTAAGTGTTTTATTTATTGCATTATTTCAGTGATAAATTGTGTAGTTGTTTTCCCATATTGTATCCACCCTTCTTGAATAAAATGTCACATTCAATCCACTTCGATTTTCAACTTTTTAGAACTAGGGGACCCCTTTACAGATAAGCTATGGGTCTGAATGGCGACTCAAAGTTTAATTAAATAGAAGGCTTGTAATGAAAGTAAAAATAAGGGATGAAGATTGTTTTATTCACGTTATTACATTTGTTTCACAAAACATGTCTTTATTATGTCATTTTCTCGCAAATATTAAATGCATTCCACAAAAGTACGACGTCACAATTTTTTTCTAGTGTTTCCTATGTAAGTTTATGTTTCCGTGAATGTCGGAAGTCGGTGAAAGTTTAATATGAATGATGAAACATCCAAATATTTCTATAAAGTCATTATCATCAGTCATCAGGAATATATTCTTTATCTAGCTGTTGCCCGCGACTTCGTCCGCGTGGACTTTAGTTTATAAACACCGTCTTTACCTTCTTAGGGGTATTTGATATTTTCAAAAACGATCACACACATTATTTCTTATAGCTTATTTTTTATCGAACAAATGTTCGACGTGATTCTTTAAATTGATATAACTTTTTTATTTATGAACTGATTGAAATAAAACAAAAGTGAAACAAAAACAATAAATTTTAAGTGAAGCTTACCACAATACATTAGTGTAAACCGCATTCAAATCGGTTAAGCTGTTTCTAAGATATGCGCGCACAAACGCACAGACAAACAGACAAAAATTCTAACAATCATTGTTTTGGGTTCTATTGCGTTGATAAAGGCCCCCAATAATATTTTTCTCACATATCTTCCATTACAGACAGCGATCAGTTACATTTTTATTATATGTATATAGATAATTACATAGGTAACTAAACACAGAATTGTTACACCTTTACTGTGCATTTTCGTTGAGAATATTTGCTGCGTATTATGTGTGGGTAATTAAAAAAAGGTCCCGAATTATTCAATTCAAATGCAAAAATGCTAGTATTAACTAGTCTATACTAATATAATAAAGAGAGAGTGCGAATTTTGCGAGTTTGTGTGTATGTGGAGGTTAGTCTCCGGAACCACTGCACCTATTTGAAAAATTCTTTCACCATTTGAAAGGTACATTATTCCAGATGGACAAGGACTATATATATATGTGCAAAAAAATTGCCGGGCACAGCTAGTTTTCCATAATTTACCGAAATGTCATAAGTATTTTTTTCAATTTACTTATACACTTCATAAAACCACCAGCTTTGTTAGAAATGTAGAAATTAACAATCTACACTAATAATACCCAAAAACTACCCCATCCATAGGGATATATATATATCCATATTGTAATGATGATTTAAATTTCTGCTTTCAATTTTTATTGTTGATAGTTTCTCTGTTTTAGGTGCATTTTGTTTACTAGCCGAGGAATTAAATACGAGCGTGTCCGCTTTCAATATACGTTCTACCTTCAGTGCAATCACCTTTTTGTCTGATCTGTCGTTTATGTATCGGGTGTTACTTCTAGTAATATTAATTTAATGTGGATAGGCAGTGTGTTAAGAGAACTTGGAATAGTTTAGTTTCGTAAATGTTAACAGCCTAGATATAAAACGGCTGCCATCATCATAGTGCTTGGTCAAATTCAAAACATCCAATGAGGGTTGACATTCTCGGAACTTGGGACATTCACAGTAAGATACATAGGTAGGAGGTGTATTGAATTGTTTGAATTTCAGAATGTTAGATTTATTAGTAATACAATTTCTAATAACTACAAAAACATTAAAAGAATATTATGTAAGATCTACCTCTTATTTTAAAGTATTAACATTCCATAGACTACGGTATTTTTAGATCTAGACTGAAATTATTATTCTTTCAGTCTACTTACAGTGAGAAACACATCGTTCACAGAGACGGAAGCGGATGACTTATTAACAATTCTAATAAATAAAAAAGTCAATACAGTAGAGACCCTATAATCTGACAAACGTTTTACAGGCCAGAGGCGAATTATCGAATTTTCCGGATCAAGTCTTTTATGTTGATTACTGCTTCGCCGTGATTGGTGTGTCGGATTACAAGGTTCTCCGCCGGATTACCGGGGGTCTACTGTATTACAATGCAATGGGCTACATAGTAAAATATAACGGTAGTTTTACAGCTACCCCGATGAGATTCGTATGGGGACAAGCAAACTATGACTCGTGCGATTCTATAAAAGTAATTTACTGTTATGTTTTTATTGCAGACTTAAACTTATTTTAGTCTTTTATAAGGATTTACTCGTAGAAGGTCCAATATCCAATATATATAAACCTAATATGCTACCTATAGCTTTTGCGGTGTAATAATAATTAGGTAGATATATAAGTACCTTTTTACACGAGAGAAACCAAGTGAAAAACTATGAATGGAACAGGCCATATTTCTCACAGACATCAAAATATCAATATTTTTTTCTATTTACGGACTCATTTAAGGCACATATCTCTGTTGATTTTTTTAGTACCACAACACAATGATATCTAAAGTATCCTACAAGCTAGGAATTCCTAAACTAAATTAATATTAGTTATTAATGTCTTTATAATCTATAACTGTAATCTATCTCCATGTTATATTTTATAGTAAATTAAAAGTACAGTAATGGCAAGTGTACCAAATATATTAACATTTCGAGATCTTAATGTAAGTATTTCGTTTGCAAACGTCTTTAAAAATACTTGACATTTGCGTTAAGTTTTTTTTGTATATAGAATTAATCAGCGCCTCTAGCGGTCGTGTTGAGAAACTAAAATAGCAGGTCGAAAAATTTAATTTCCTTTGTTTTTCAGAGTTTGCAAATGAATGAAACTTACACTAGGAACACAGTACACCTAATTACATACAGACCTATATCGAGATTATTTTGTTAAATACTGAGACTTAAATAACATTATTAATTAACACGCTATGGTGGCAATTTTATAGCGAGATAAAATTTTTATTATATCATTTTAATGGGTAGGAATATCGCGAATAATAATGGAACAGTAGGTAATATCTATTATAACAAAGATTTTTATTATTTTTAGATATTTTTTCATCTCGTATCTATGGACGAAAATTTCTGTTATGCATATTTTTTGCACCCCATGCAAGATAGAAAAATGGAACGTTAGTAGATTGTCTTAAATATTTTTTTTAAATTATTTTTCTATATATAAAACTTATATTTTAAACCCATTTTATTTTTATGATACCTCAGGCTATAAGAAGTACTATATTTATAGTCGAGGAAGGTGTAATAAAATAAGGCATCATTCTGGCAACAATTAGTTTACATACCTTAATACAATAACAGCTAGCCATAATTACTACCCAATTCATCTATTGGCAAATTAAAGTGTTAAAAAGAATGTTTTGGTATATTGTGCCATTCTTGCACAATATTATTGGCTTTATAAACTTTTAAAATTTTCGAGATTTATCAGTTTATCACACGTCTTTAGACAGATCTATGTTGTGTTCATCTGTTTAATGCATTTAGTCGAGCAATGCCTAATTCGCAAATTGACTAATTCGCTAAAGGATTAATTCATAAAATGACTAATTCCCATAAGGAGTAATTCGTGAAATGCCCAGTTCTTAAAAGCACCATTTCTTGAAACGGCTCAAACGTGGAAACGACCTAAGTCGTTTTTACGTTTAGTCCGAAAAAATATACCACCGGGCTATTAATTCAATGTGAATATCTTTTTTATTCATGTCTGCAGTCACTAAAGCGTGTTTTAAACTAAACACATTTTTAAAACAACGAAATAACTGATAAATGTTTGTCTAGCCCGTTTGCACATAAATTTGAGTGGGGCGTTATTTATTATTATTAAACTTAGTAAACAATAAAAAAATGTATAATATAATAAAATATCACATCGCCATTTATTCTATACTTTGATTATCGGTAGATTTATGACAAAACCTCTAAATAAAACTGTAATATTCTTTTATAAGTCATAAAGACAGATGTTCTAGTTTCATTGTATTACAAAGTTATTAAAAAAAATATCATTAGCACCCACATACATAATATACACATATTTCGATAGATATTTTTATGTATTTTTTTCCTTGCGTCACATTTTACGAATTAGTCATTCACCACATTGGTCATTTAGCACTGGGCATATTGCGACTGCAGTAATTTTGCGATTTATGCTTTTGTCGACTTAAGGGCGCGGTCACATTGGGGAGCTAGTAGCTGGTAGATAGTGAGCTAGCAAACTAGTAGCAGTGAACACTGTAGAAGTGGAATGTTGTACTCTCGGATAATACAGTCAGCGTCAAAAGTAGCTTAACAAAAATTTAACAACTTCCAAAAGTATTTATTGATTGTTTTCACAATAACTTGACTTCTCCATTTATCATAATAAATGTTCACATTAATGTTTCAAAATAAACAGAAGTATTCTTATTTGAATAATGAAATACAATAATTTGTCAAATATACCTGGAAAATATATATGGAATCTAATGATAAACACTATAAATAAATAATATGAAATAATATGCTAAGCTACTTTTGAAGTTGACTGTACCAAGTGACGAGGTACAGCTTCGAGACTAGTAGTCTAGCTACTAGTTTCGAAGTCGTCAGTTATTGACGTCAATATTGACGATTATTGACGTCAATCTGCGAGCGAGTGAACTACAATTTCAGTAGTTCACAATGTGAACCCAAAACTAGTGAACATTGCCATTTCGTTCTAACCTTGTTAAATCAAATTGCAGTTTAGCTGTTCTTGAACTATTAAATAGCTACTAGTTAATAGATCTCAATTTGACCGCGCCCTTATGTTTCTCGATGTTTTGATCGTGTTACACACGCAGAACAAACTGAGTTAGTTCGTGGCCATGATTGATGATGGTGATACAAATATGCGCGTTTAAGACCCGTATTATATATGTGACATTATCTGAGACAATGGACCTTATTGTAGGTTATAGTTTGCTAGATATTGAGACTTTATTGAAATCAGGACAATTTGCTCAGATAGTGTCACATGTAAATACTTATACGGACTTTCAGGTGCGCTGGAGCTCGCCTGTAACTATTGTCTGCTGCGAAACTAACGATGAATCCGTAAGATATTACAATTACACTCTTTATTTTGTGTCCCCTGGAAATGTTTAACAATGGTTAGGTAGTTATTGAAAGTCTTTAGACGTCCAGTGGTATTACAGTCTTACAAATTTGTTTGTGCCTGCGTTTTCAACGTTTCGATCATCTGTAGGTATAACCGTTGAGTGGTTTGGCTAATTGTTTTTATTCTTGTTACCAATAGTAGCACCATTAGCTACCAAAAAATTTCATGGACTCGTTAAAGTAAATTTTCCGTTACTTTCGCAGCAGTTTAGAATGTTTTTTAAGTATAGGTAGGTACTTTATAGATGTTACTTTTGCAGTTTGCTCTGTTTTTTCTCATTTTTATCCTCGGGCACGTCGTCAAATTTGGCCCCCATTCGCTTGAGCGCTATGACCGCTGCCACAGCCTTCGCCCATCGTTTCTTGATGACGTACCTCTTCAATTTGGTCTTGGTTACATGCAGTTCTGTGCATAGCGCTGATTGGATCAGCCAGGGATGTCGCAACGTTGAAGATACTGACAGGCGTTCGCTATAAACAAACTCTTACAATTATTCTATGTTTTTTAAACTGTTGTTCTTACAACCAAACCGTTATTGTTTTCGTCCTTTGAGTATAAGGACACGCATTCTGAGTTTAAGGATCATACTTTATACACGCATTCTAAATGTGAGGAGAACTTTAGATAGACATTCTAAGTTTGAGGATCAAGCTTTAGATAAGTAATAGGTCAAATTGAGCTCTAGTTTGCAAAAATATGTTTAAGAATATTAACAAAATAGTTATCTACAATCATGTTTTTTTTTTTTAATTTTCGTTCGAAAGAAACGAAAGTGGCTAAACGAGCAGATAGTTCATTTGATGTTAACGAGGTACTGTCCGCTCATCATCACGTGCCAATGTCAGTTAGAAATGACCAACGTTGAAGAAATAAAACTAGTTTTGTTTTATAAAGCCTTATATTTTAACAATATACGTGTAATAAAACAATAATAAATAATTTATGTGTAATACGTCTTATGTATAAGTACCATAAAAGGAACAAAGCGTATATTTCCTATATTGGTTCCAGTTAGATATTTCCTATAACTTTCGAAATTTTGTTTATTGATCTACAAAAAATGACAGGAATTAGTTACTAAGTAAAAATTCGCTGGTCAATTTTATTGAGATTAGGATCCCTTTGCACGTGCGTTCTAATAGTATTTGTACGGGAAATCGTCAATTACACCTTTTTGTGTAGAAAGGCGACAGATGAACAGACGGTTCGTTCGATTGTAAGCACATACCGTTTCTCATGAATGACAAAATATGCCAGTATCAGACAGAAATGACGAACGTGACAAGTCTGCAAACACGCTTCGTAACCGAGTAATTTTAGGAATCAAAATTTGGAAGGATGTGAAGAATATCCAGGATTATATAAAAAAATATCTGACCACTCTTAAAACTTAATTTCTTTTGTGAAAACTGACACGTTTTAAATTTCAACACTTGTTTGTAAAAACATTTTTGTTACCTAGGAGTGTCTGAATACCTACTCTGCTAAAAAATGTCAAATGTTATCAAACTGTTGAGAAAGAGAAATTGCAAGTAGGGAAGTGGCAAAGACAGAATACAAAAGCAAGTAACTAAAAAAATAATAAATAAGTCAAAAAAAAGTCGTAGAACTAAAGTTGTTAGTTAAGGCTCGCGTACATTACAGCGGGCCGCATCGCTGCGCATAACATTGCAAAGCTTCCTGAAACATTTTCATACATTTTGTATAATCGCACACCTGAGGTGGGCCGCATCGCATCGCAGCGCACTGTCAAATAGCTTGCCAGTCGTATTCACGCGCTGCGAGACGCGATCCGCCTCAACGTGCACTGAAGGGGCGCAATTAACGAACGCAATTCGAGAGTTATTCGCTGTGCGACGACGTGAAGAATGTCAACAACTAACCGATTTAAATTATAGCGTTGAGCTGCGGCTCGCCGCGCTTGTAATGTGCGTTGTTGCAGTTGTGCGGTGCGGCGCGACGCGGCTGTAGTTTACGCGATCGTTTATAATGATAGATATTCAGTGTTAACAAGGTCCGGTATTTTTTATTTAATCCTATATACTAAAATAGAAAATGGGGTTTCTCTCATCCTATTATCAACTCAGCTAGTCGGGCGCGCCCAATTGACTGTGGGATACAGTACCTATCACCTCTACCCAAAGCGAAAAATGTTTCCTGACTTAGATGAAAGGAATTATGGTTCCCGCATTCAGTTCCTTTATTGTGATCGATCACTCGTCTAAAAGTAAGAAGGCACGTGTAAAAAAAGTCTACTGAAACAATATCGAAATTGCATCTCAGTCTTGTTCTTTAATCAGATTCCACTAGAACTTTGTGTACATAGACTAGATTCGTAATGTCATTTTATTGTCATTTATTATAATTAAACTTAATAAAACAATATTAATCTCGTCACGTTACTTTGGTAACACAGTGTCATGGCACTAAAGTCCCTGTTTCGCCATAAATCATTTCGATTCCTTAACGTTACTTGTCATTTTTTTCCGCTGCTTCTTTTCGTCTGATGTTTGTCTTTGGAAGAAGGCGTGGAGGCTCGACATGGAGTTCTGTGCCAAGCGGTCTGCCGACGACCATTCTAACGATATCGACTGATGCCTCCCTCCATTTGACGTCCCTCCCGCCGCTCTTTCCGCCTCAACGTCCGTTTCTCCCCATTTCTCAAGGAGGTGTAAAAGGAGGTCCTTAGTTCTATGAGCATTGTTTTCGTCGCCCCTCCTATAAGGCAACTGTCTCCCATTTTCGGGACCATTGACTAGTTTATCTATGTTCTCCCGCCTCTTATCGAATACTTCGAAAAAGCTATTTCGCCTATCGATGGGCTGGTCGGGCACGTCTCTGCTCATATTTGTGACCTTTTTAGATCGGGTTGTTTTCGCCCAGGGCATCTTACTCGTCATAGGCTTGGCCTTTTCTTTGTCGTTTAAAAACGCTGAATTAATTTTATGGGTGGACTTTGAAGTGAAAATTTTCTTCTCTTTGATCGTTGCGTCACCATTTATGACAGTTTTTGTTGCTGACTTCTTAATTCCTTCTTTCTTAATGCCGTTGGGTAATTTCGCTTTTGTGACTTTTGTTACTTTCTTTTCTTCGGTTAAGTTCTTGTCGATCTCTTTCGTGCTGTTGTTGTTCGCCAGATCCGTATTCATTGTAGAGAGCATGTATAAGTGATCGGAGAGCTTCTTTATTTCTTCTGCTAAGTTCTTTCTAACTAGTACGTCCTGTTTTTTGTGAAGAAAGCATGTGCTATCTGAGGCTCTTCTTTCAACAGGATTGTATCTCGTGGTTAGGAAGTCTCTTAAAGGGGGAGGTTCGTCGTCTTCATCGAATACCAGATCTGGGGAGCTGCCGAGAGAACTTCTGGGTGACGGCGAGCAACCTCCTATGGAAGATCTTTCGCAATTTCCATTCATGATACTGATTTCGTGTGATTCGTTGTCGAAAACGTACGGCGAGTTGGGGTGTTCGCTCCATCGTTCCACGAAGAGCCTGAGGTTGTCTTTGGCGACGTCGAGTTCCTGTTTGGGCGGCGACCGCGGCTGAGGCTGCGGCTTTTGCTTCGCCGGCGGCCTTCTCACAAGCCAGTGATGTCGCAAACACTCCGTGGCTCTCGGTCGTGACCTGCGACAAAGACCCTTGTTACTATCACCCCAACACCTAGAATGGAGTGCTGTGTAGGATGGCGGATGGAATGAAATATGCGTGGGTGAAAAAAGCAGACAGAAGTGACAAATGAAAAAGGACAGTGCTAATACAGTTCTACTTTCTACAACAGACGTTAATAACTACAGAAGTACACACAAAACTAAATAAGTTAGCAAGAATTAATTTGTTAGATAACAGTATGTACAGGTGATATTTAATCGTGTTTGTTAGTTACTGGGTACTCTCAGTGTTGGAGATTAAGAACAGTAATAGGGTCTTCATCGAGGCTGTCATATACAGGTTTTAGAACACGAATTTGAACATAATAATCAGTTTATTCTTTAAAAGTTCCTTACACTGTGGCATGCGCAAATATATTTCTCTGAATTCAAAAAAATCGTAAGCACTTCTGCGATTCCTTTAGATACAAAAAGTTTGTAAGTACACAAGCTAGGATAAAATGGGAAAGATAACTTACTCCTTGTCTTTGATGAGAAGTTTCGTGATGAAGTCCTTAGCATCGTCGGAGATTTCGTTGAAGGCTTCGTCATCAAAGTCGTACTTGGCAACGGTGACGTTGGCCATTGTTTCTATGTCTGTCTCACCCATGAAAGGTGATAAGCCCGATAAGCTGGAAACAGATGGACATAGTCATATGACACTTTGATTAAGGATGACATTTGGCTTATTCATTACAACTGAATAATTAATAAGATTAGTGCCACGTTCTTTGAACAATTAGTAGTATTTTTAAATTCAAATCGTTATCCAGTAATTGAATGAACAGAATTTTGTGTTTATAGTCTTTTCTATGGTTCCTGGATGATGTAAGTTTCCTTCTTAGTCCCAATGTTATAGTGTGATCTGTTTTTTTCCCTTAACTTTAACCAAACGTCTATTTTTGGTCCAGTTTCATTAATAGGAAAAAATAATAAGCAAAATAGAGGTTCCATTATTCTGATAGTGGGTACCTGTTCTCGAGATTTATGGTAGGTTCGTGTTTCAGTAGTGACTGAGGTATTCCATAGTCTATTCCCGTTCTATCCCATTTTATCCCAAGTGTATTGAGATGAGGGAAACCCCCATCCCATTATATTTCGCTTACCAATCCTTTCTTGAAATAATTATTTATTATAATATATAAAGCTCGATTTATTCCTAAATCTCCAAAGATGGGCAGCGCGTCCGAGGGCGTGCTAACATTTGTCATTTTGGACAAATGTTGGCATGTATCATGGGCGACAGTATTCACTTACCACCAGGTGGACTGTATGCTCGTCTGTCACCGATTTTCTATAAAAAAAAATACATTCGTGATCTTGTTAAATAAAACTTCGGTCGGTACTACCTACTGTAGTACCGACTGAACTGTGCACGGATCTTTCAGTGTATCACTAGTTTGCCGGTGAATGAAATCATTGTCAGAGTCAGATTCCTGTATCCGAGAATAAAAGAATAACCGTAGTGTATTATGACCCGAAACCGTTTCTAAATTAGAAGGTATTCAAAATAGAGGTCTACATGAACGACGGCAAAAATAACAGGACCGGAAGTTCAACTTTTGCCTGCTACAGATAAAGTACCGTTACAAAGGTTTGAATTACTCACAGCACATAACATATAACGCCGACCGACCACATGTCGGTGCCATAGCCAATCTGATCGAAGTTGACCACCTCGGGGGCAACGAACTCCGGCGTGCCAAACAACACTTGCAGTTTCTTCTCCGGGTCGTAGAACCGGGCCAATCCGAAGTCTATGATCTTAATCCGGTTTCCCGCCTTCGTCAGGCACAGGATGTTTTCTGGCTGTGTGAGAGAGAACAAACATTTCATTTGATGCACGTTCTGTGGTCGTTCTATATCTATACCAAATTTAAATTTCATTCTATCTGACATGCATGGAATTGACCTAGATTGGTGATTAATTATAAGGCTGTGTTCATCTTGTGTCGTACGTCCAAATATAGTTAATTATTGGTTTTACTATGCCAACAGCTAATAACTGGTGTAGTATCTAATTTATTAAGTCTATTTTTGGCGTAATATATAATATGTGCGTGGCGAACGCTACATATAGCTATAAAATAGGCTAAATAAAATAAATATAGGCAATAAATATACAATTTATTACCTATATTTTGTTATCTAAAATATTATCTATCTAAAGGTAAGTTTATTGAAATATCGTAAGAAGCCATTTATTAAACTACGCTACATTAGTACAAGCGTAGATTGACAATACAGTATGTTACCGTTTATTCCTGAAATAAACTATTAATGTCTTTCATGATTCTCAGTTAATTAACAAAAGAATTTTACACAGGTACCTATTTTTGCAAAAACATCTCTTAAACTGGTTATTTATAACATATTTGCTAAAATACGAAGCCTAAAAAAATATTTTAACAGAGGAAAAAAAAATTGGTGACATTTACGAATCGGCTATTTTTACCTGTAGGTAGTATATTGTTACCTTCATTGAAGATTTCATTTTACGTATTATCTTGGCTTAAATACTTCACGTGTTTTATCTCACGCCAAGAAGCGCGGCTTTAATTGATTGTGATGTATTATTTTTATCTTTAAAAAAGTACCGTAACAAATGCATATTTATGTCTTCCAAAATTATAAGTGAATAATGTACTAAAATATTTTTGACAGTTGGCCGAAGTAAAAAGCCTGGCTGAGTGCGATATTAAAATAAACAAAAATGACGATGCGGTAGACAATCGTAAAATTCACGCCCATCTCTTTTCCGCCATTTTAATTTATGTCTTGGACGTGAACCAAAATACGCGGGAAACGAGGCAAGCATTGTTATCATTCCTTAATAGATATATCCGTGCAGCGCCAAACTATATTGAATTAATTGAATTAAGCAATATTTATTGGCAGCAGTGCCCGCAAATTGAGAACCACACATATTTGAGACTAGCTGTTGCCAGCGACTTCGTCCGCGTGGACTTTATAAACACCGTCTTTGTCTTCTTAGGGGTATTTGGTATTTTCAAAAACGATCACACACATTATTTCTTATTTTTTATCGAACAAATGTTCGACGTGATTCTTTAAATGGATATAACTTTTTTATTTATGAACTGATTGAAATAAAACAAACACCAAAATTTAAGTGAAGCTTGCTACAATACATTAGTGAAAACCGCACCCAAATCGGTTAAGCCGTTTCTAAGATTAGCGCGCACAAACGCACAGACAAACAGACAAAAATTCTAACAATCATTGTTTTGGGTTCTATTGCGTTGATAAAGGCCCCCAATAATATTTTTCTCATATATCTTCCATTACAGACAGCGATCAGTTACATTTTTATTATATGTGTATAGATATGTGTGGTTCTTTCCGCGGTAACTTTATAATTGATCTGAATAAAAAGTATCGTAAACGATGGTTTCATTAATATCTGTCTAGTGATATTTGTGTGAGGCGTGTTCAGACAAACGGACAATAATACCCTAAATTGTTGTTTTGGGCTCTATAGTACTCGCATTTTACACTACAACGGCTTTATTTTAAATACTAGACACGACGTTTCACGATTTCATTCTATGCATTAATGTATATATTATTTTATACAACATAATTATTCAACTTTATGACAATCAATAAGTATTGTTTATCAAAATAAAGGTGTTTTGGCTGCACAAATCAAATCATCGCAAGGATAAATAAATTCTCGTAATTCTTATGAAACTATGGTGTCATATATTTTTCACGAGTTTTCTTAAAGAGCCATTTCACAAAAATGACTAAAGCAAGTTTAGGTAATTACAACGCAACGCGACTGGCAATAGTTCATGCCCCCATCTCTATAGCGTAACTATGGAAAAAAAGTTTTGATACTTTGTATAAGCCGAACTTTTCTCCGTGAGCTTCTATAGACAATATGTTACTAATGCCCGACGCGAAAATACCCGAATATAATAGAGCAATTAGAGCAGTTTCGTGATATTAAAAAATATATATATAATAAATCATAATTTATAAAAATACTTATGTTTTCGTTTTAATTAGATACAAAATTGATATTATTCTAAGTAATAATTTAAAAAAATCTTTAATAAATGATAAAAAATTGCAGTTAAATGCCAGGTATTTTACGTCGAAATTGACGCACATTATTTTATTTTTTCTCGTGATTTGTGTTAATTTACGGAAATATTAGTGTACTATGTGTCAATAGAATTATACACTACGTATAAATGTACCTTATCTTGTTGAATTAATGAACTTTAGTGGAAGAAGCACGCCTCTGAAGTTCTTACTGGGCGCGTTTTACGATACAATGCCCAGCTATGACAATTTCCAACCGAGCGTTCGCACAAACTTTTTGCGTTTGTAAACAATTTACTATGGTGATTTTAATGTTCATTTTCGTTGCTCTAAAGTCTAACTGAAAGAATAGGTTTGTTCTACAATGTTATATTTGCGGTTGGCCTAATCTAACCGCTTAATGAACATGTTGATTAACGAGCTGCAAAGGAATTTATATCTGTGCAAACACTCGATTGGCGGATACTTTACGTATTCACACACTTGCCGCAAAACAGTCATTCATTTGCACTTTTAGCGCGTACAATACGTTCTTTAATTAACTCTCATTAGTTAATTCCCTCGTGAAAGCGGAGTAATGTGTAAATAAATGGTGTTATTTATTGGTCATACAGTAAAAATAAATTACCTTCATGTCAAGATGCAGTATGTTCTGCCTGTGTACGAACTCGATCCCCTCGCATATTTGCCTCATGAACACGGTGCAAGCTCGCTCTGTCAACACGAAATCTTCGTCGATGACGCGTTCGAATAGCTCACCGCCGGTTATGCTAAAAAAATAAACAAATTGAATATTGGTAATTTTTAGTACTAACAGAACCGAAAACAACACATTGACTTCGAAAGTAGATTATAGTTTGTCTATAGATTCGTTGTGTGAAAATTATGTCACGTACAGTAAAATTTCTTATTACAAATTGCAGCCACTATGTTATATAATTACAGTTTCTTACAATCTTTGACTTTTAGGTCTTGTATCTACCTGGATTACTAATGTAAACCTATCTGTGGCAGAGAAGCTCTTCACTGCTAAATATTAGTCTTCTCCCAAGGCTCGCCATCGCACACGTTCTTCGACTCTTCTCATCCAGCCACTACCGACAAGCTTCTTCAAGCATTCCATAATTTTCTTTACTTCAAGATAAACAAACCCTTAATAAAACAGTTATTGTATCCATATTTATTACATCAATTATCGCTCTATTGTCAGCGTACTTCACGTAAAAAAGATTTGGAATCGTTGCCAAAAAACCGTTGCTGTCCGAAATAATGACCAGCGGGAGCGTTGCCGCCAAAATAAACTGGTAAATAGAGGTGGAGGTGAAGCCTTCAAGGTCGGTGTCAATGTGTCTTCATCGATGTCGCTTTCTCTTCAGCTACAGGGGAATGTATCGTTTGCAAATTTTGGCTAGTGTTGCGAATTACTTTTTGTTTTGAACGTTCTCCAAGATCTCAAAATCTTCACTTCCTATTCATAAATTCGCCATGCTTTTCAGCTCGTAAATGTTAGTTTTAGATTAAATTGATTGAATTCTGTTATGTTAAAATAGGCGGTCTGTTATGCTCGGAATTAACAGGGATATGTTTTACAGAGTAGAACCTACACCGAATGTATCGAATTACTTTTTATTCTTTTAAATGTATCGAACGTATCGAATTACTCACTAAAGTTCTCAAAATTTTAGCTTTCTATTCGTAAATTCGCCTTGCTGTGACTCGTAAATGTTGGTTTTGTATTAAATTGATTTCTGTTGCGTTAAAATACGTTGTTTTTTGTGCCAAGAATTTACGATATTAATTTTCACAACAAAATAATAAATGCATTCAACGACGCAATATATTTATAATGTACGTCAATTGACGTTGTAAATTGTAGCGAACGTGAAGATATAACCTATACAAATCTTGGACTACAGACGTAGATACACATTTAGACGTAGTGTAGTTTAAGCACGTGATATATGACATTATCTGAGAAAAAAGACCTTAACGTCGACTTCAGTGAAATCTTAAATATATATTTAGAGGTGATGTATTTCATCATGACTTGCTGTAATCGCCTTATTACCCCTTAGCTGCCTTTTACGACACCCGAGAGAAGAGGGGTAGATTTGGTGCTATTGCAAAGCCGACCAGCCGGCGGGGGCCGGCGGTTCCCGTGGGAACTTCATAATTTATCTGGATAAAAAATACCCTAAATGTTAACCCCGTATATAAGTTATAACTGTGTCAAGTTTCATTGAAATCCGTATAGCGGTTGTTGCGTGATGCGTGTTCAGACAGACAGAGGGGCAGACACAAAAATTTAAAAAATGTTGTTGGGACCTTTATACACATGTACTTTATACACATGTACTCTATACACATGTACTCTATACACATACTTTATACACATGTACTTTATACACATGTACTTTATACACATGTACTTTATACACGTACTTTATACACATGTACTTTATACACATGTACTTTATACACGTACTTTATACACATGTACTTTATACACATGTACTTTATACACACTTCAATGACTTCAAAAAATTGTTTCATATAAAGACTAGTTTCTATTTTATTATACGAGTGTTATAGATAAAATTCATTTTTTTTTGACTAGTATTTGTTCAGCAGCACTAGTGTCTGATTAAATTCGACACAAAAGCAATAAATCACATATCACAATGGTTATATAATTATCCAAGTGTCGGCAGTAACTCTTACCTATTATATTACAATTTGTTCAACTGCTTACCCAGGCTTACAATCAACAGTGGATCTAGACGCAGAAAGTTATCACAGTTTTGAACAATATTTGTACTGTCGGCAACAGGTGAACCTATATACCCGTGGGCTTCTGGTCTAACAAGTATCAGATGTACATTTCTAGGTATTTTATTATCCAAAAATGTTTTATATCTAAATTTTTTAAATTATATCTAGTCCTGCATTGCATCAAATGATTTTCTAGCACCAACACCTAGCCTATGTCTCTCCTCTCTATGTGATTTTGAGTTAAAGTAGTTTAGCATCCATTTCAGCAGTTCTGTCATGATGACTAATGTCATGATCATCGGCGAAACGATGATGCGAGATGTACTCACCATTTACAATGATTCCACGTCTTTTCCAGTCCAGCATCCTAAATGCACCTTGTAGCGCGTTTGTGAACAGTTTCGGAGATATTACATCTCCCTGTCTCAGTCCTCGACGCAGCTGAATCGGCCTGGTTTGCTGGTCTTGGATTCAACCCGCCATGCTTGCGTTATACAGACATCTCAGCACCTTGATATATCGCCAATCGACTTGGCACCGCTGTAAACATTCCAGAACAGCCCAGGTCTCAATAGAGTCGAAGGTTTTCTCGTAGTCCACAAAGGCACGACACAAAGGCTGATTATACTGTTTGGTCTTCCGTATAATCTGCTCCAGTATGTGAATGTGGTCTATGGTGGTGTAGTCTTTTCGAAATCCAGTCTTTTCCGGCGGCTGGAACTCTCCAAACCTCCGGGTGAGACGATACGTAATTATCCTCGAAAATAGCTTATCCACGTGGCTCAGGAGAGAAATGGGTCTTTAGTTCTTCAATAAGGTCTTGTCTCCCTTCTTGAAGAACAGGACTACCCCACTCCTGCTCCAGGCATCCTGTGTTATGCCACCGTGTAAGGCGGCATTAAATACATGTTCTAGCTCTCGGAAGACGGGAGCTCCTCCGGCTTTCAGAAGCTCTGATGTTATAACGTCTTCACCGGTGGCTTTACCATTCTTAAGCTGTCCTAGGGCAATACTAATCTCACCCAGATTGAAGTCAGGGATATCGTTGGTGTAGTGGCGGGTTAACTTTGCACGGTGTTGTCGTAAGCTGTAGGCACATGTGCGTGTGCGGCGTAGATGTTTCCATAAAACTACTCAACCTCTGCGAAGATCTCTGGTCTATAAGAGAGAGTTTGGCCACTATCGCTTTTAAGCAATGCCAGATGACTGCGTCTACGAGGCTGAACAAAGATTAGTGTCTAGAGCCTTAATTTTTCTCTATCGTCGCCTCAATTCCTCTGTATTGAAACGGAGGAGATCATGGCGTATTAGCCTGGACTTTTATATTTTTTATCAGTTACATGAGATCCAGAGTCTCGCTTAATAGTTTAAACTCTTTGCCTTTGTTTAAAATATGAGTATTTACAGCCGACTTCTCGGATAACTCTCATCGAGTTGTCGGTCATCTCGTCAACATTAGCTGTTGTTTCCAGTGGATCGAATCGATTCTGGAGTTTTAAGTGAAAATCACTGCAGCTTAATACGGTTTATGGTTTTGTGGAATGAAGATTGGCCTTCATCAGAACAGACATTTCCAGCATATAGTAGATATTTAAAGTGCCACATACAAGTTGGTGATCGCTTCCGGTATTAAACCGGTTGTTCACTGTAACATCTCCAAATATGCGTCTCGTGTCTGAAATGATGAAGACAATTTCCTTCAGTGTCTTACCGTCTGGGCTTTGCCGGGTCCACTTCTTGTGAGCATTCTTTTTGAAGAAAATGTTTATCAAAAATAGCTCCTGCATCACACAAACAGGAAACATCACACAGGGTGCGCGCGTCAAACTGTTTCTATAACCATTTATGTGTAGATTACATATTTACTCGTTTTCTATGTTGTGCTCTATTTGGGTTTCAAGGTTTTCAGGGTTTTCTTAACAACCGTCACAGTGGCATACTCATTCACTAAACTATTTTTTGATAATTATTTATTCGATATACTTAACAATATTTACAAAATTATACTAGTCATTGCCCTCTGACAAAATGAAACACGTGTTAAGACGATGGCTTTGCGACCGTTTGTTTATCCCTTAATCTCGTGTTTGGAAAACGTGTAAAAAAGAAAACATGTTTTCGTCTAATTTTAAATTTGGAACGAGCTGAATGGATTACACGTCAACAACTGACTTCTCCCGCGCTTTTTGTTTTTCGCAAACGTGACGTCATTGAGAGGATTAGCTAAAAGTTGCAGGTTGTTTATGTTTGGGTAAATAAGACCGCTTTATACGTAAGCTGTACGTCGGATGTGTAAATTTTATTTTAAACTGTTAAAATGTCATTTGACACACGCTTGACTGTTCTAAAAAAACTTATACCTCATTAGAAAAATTAATTAAAAACTCGAATTCAAACGTAGGTCAACTATTATAATTTTAGACGATGATCTATGGGTCGTTAATGTAAAACGTAAATTCTTGTATTACTCGCGTGTTTACTATTAATGTTCATAATCATAACAGTATAAACATCAGCCTATTAGATGAGGGTAGGTAGCTAGTGGATTGATGAGGTTTAATTTTTTTATTAAAGTCTAAAGATAACCAGAGTTAAACTACTTCAAGTATATTCCTATCAATTTCCCTTAAATATAAGTAAAAAACATTCTTAAAAGAGTTCGTATGAATATGCATGATTCGTATGAAATATGCATTTTTCATAATCCATCTCTTGCAACATCTGTTTATATTCGTTTAACCAGAAGACAATACATATTTTTATAAGTAATTCAAAAATAAACGATTTTCTGTACACGCAATTACGAGGAAAGATGGCGACGCGGTATGGCGCCAAGCCAAGTGTGCTCCGTAATATCTGACGACGTTTGACGCCACAGATTTTATATTAGAGACGTTCAACCGTCACCATTTAGGGAAGCACTTGACTTTGACGTGGACTAACGTGGAAAATAGGAAGTCGTAACACATTTAGTACTCGTAAGATAATTAAAGCATTTAAATCCTTTAATCTCGTGGATGTTTAACACGAGGTTTTCGTCACTCCGATATCTAAATCTACTCTAATTATGACATAGATGATTAAGCAATTTGACAGAACTCTGTGTAGTTTCAGGCTCAACTAGGCCCTAAAACACAAACTGCCTTTAAATCGTTAGTGTCCTTTAATAGAAAATTGATTATCTATACATATAATAAAACAGTAAAAGGGGTAAATTGACTTAATTTAAAAAAAAAACAATATATTGTTAAAAATTTTATTTGTTTGAGCATTACGTTAAAAGTACTGAACGGATTTTGATCGGGTTTTCACTAATGTAGGTAAGTATTCAGAAGTAAAACTGGATGTGTGTCATCTTCATATGACACAAGAAAGTTGAGTTATAGAGGAAAATTAAAAAAAATGGATGGATTTTCATCCGTGAAATCCACCATGTCAGTGCTTTTACAGGTGTTAAAAATCTTTTACAGCTGCTTAGTCTACGCTAGCGAAGCCGCAGGCAGAAGCTAGTACATAATAAGTAGGTAATACACTGGTTTATCACATTTTAACGAAAACTTGGTTAATTAATTAACATTTTCCATAACATGACACATTGACCGTGTAGTTTCAATCGGCCTTAGAATTGCACCAACCCATCTCTTCCCGTGAGGGTTGTAAAAGGCGACTAAGGGATAAACAAAGCCGCTACCACAAGCCCAGAGGAACTACACCACCTTGAAAAGAGTGGACTCACCAACACACTTGGCCAGCGTGACGTTTTTAGGTCATACATTCCTCATGTACAAGACAATGTGCATGAGCAGCGCCGTGTCCAGAAAAAGGGCTGGTTACTGTTTTTACGGCATTTTCCGTAAGATGTTAAGAACGTAAAAATGTCTGAACAAAATTAAATTGCTGATAAACATGACTGAGTTAATGGAAATACACAGTGAGGTGTAATTTCAAGTTACAAGTGCGGTTAGCCACATCGCGATAAGTGAATCAGCTCGTATGTTTTTGTAACTGTACATTTTGTACTCAAATATACTCGACATTTTAAGTTTCACGTGACTCACTCTTGAGCTAGACTTTCACCTATTGACAAATAGATCAGTGCTAAAACATTTTTTATTTTACAACTGACCAGTTGTGAATGCTTTGGTTAACTTTCTTTTGGAAATCGTCTCATCTCAACAATGGATTGATCTGTTCTGCTTGTGACACGAAATCTATTGTATTTACTATACAACCATATACTAATATGGTACGAAAACTTGTTGCCAGTTCAACTGGTGACGTGCAGAAATCTTTTTATTCAAAAGATTAAAATAAATTTCCTAGAATAAGTATGAATAGCTAACCTATACATATAATAAAATCGTAACAGTATCCGTACATGGAATATTTTCTATAAAGAAAATCATTGCAGTGTACCCACCCACCCTACGAACGACACAAAACCCAAAACAATCATTTTTAGAATTTACATCTGTTTGTCTGAACGCGCATCACGCTAAAGCCACGGTACAGATTTTAATGAAACTTGGCATAATTATAGCTTATGGGATAACATTTGATGTACATTTTTTCCCCATCCGTTCAAGAGTTCCCACGGGAATTACAAAAGTTTATGCGAACTAAGTCGCTGGCACCGCTGGTAAGTACATACTTATATGCGTAATTAGAAGTATCTCAAGGCGTGGTTTTAGATCCTGTATCATTTTGAGCTGGCTTCCGTAGTCTGACGAGTCTATTGTGTAATGAGGTTTAAAAGTGAAATTATATTATAATTAATTGGGCACGGAGGGTGTGTACCTGTCCACCTGTCGTCACTACACTTCAGTCTGTCAACGACCGACCTAATTGCACCTGGATCCGTGGCTATTTATAGAGCTGTGCTAAAATAACACTGGAAATGTTACTAGACATTGTGAGACACAATGAGTAATTAAATTATACATCGATAAATCTATAGGAATAATAAATACCTAATATAGATGTCACAAACGCAATGAACATATCTAATTATTGATCTGGCTGTTAATAAAGTTCTAACAATATCAGCGCTTAACCTTGATAAGTTAATTAAACCATTATTGTGAAACAAATTAAACAAACACGTTCGCTCATACTGACTTCAGTCTAATGTTTACGAAAATTCCACGAACGTAGAACGTAACGTAGAAGTTACAACCGTCCTTAACCCACTTCCAGGCACCACCTCCAGTAACAAAGGCGGCCAGGTTCCAGAATTCGCGCATCGATGACTCAGAGACACGAGACCGCGATGGAATCTTTTGAATGAATACAGATTTAGAATGCACACGAATACATGATGTGCTGGCGGTGGTTGATTCAGTATACTCAACGTAACACCTACAATGACAAAACGATCTAATTATGAAAATACATTCGCCCGTTCTGAAATATTCTTTGGTCCGAAATAAACTTTAAATGACGGAAACGTCACAATTTTGTTTAGATTCTTGGCTCTTAGGTCCCAAGGTATGACTAACGGGTGTTAAATTAATATTTACGCTTTTGTGTTTAAAATTGAGATTGTATAATGCAGACTATTTATAGGAAGACAGCAATCACAATTACTGTTTTCCAACATGGTGTCGGCATTGCATAAAGAATTCGCAAACTAGCGAAGTTTATGTGTTATGTTGTTTTATGGCCTATTATCAAGCAGCTGGATTACTGGTCTCCAACAACAAACATTCCTTGGTGAACGGGATTTATCTTGCATTCTGACGTCTATCTAGATTTTAGAATACTTTCAGTAATAGTCATATGGTTAAGTTTTTCTTTTGATTCTAAGTTCACCCTGGCCCATAGCACGATTTCTCGGAACTTACGTGTGGATTATTTAAATTATTTCCATCTAATGTGATTGCGAAACAAACCATTGTGAGGAGACCTGCCCAAGAAAACTTGTAGCTTGAAAAATATACATATACCACTGGGCCACAATGGAACGAAAGATTTACGATACATTCTGCTGCATTCTTGATATATATATTTTGAGCTCGAAAGAAATCTTTAAGTTGTTACCAAAGGAGAAATCCTTTACAACAGGAGACTTATGCTCAGTAGGGGGACATAAAATACCCTTATTGAGAAACAAAAACAAAGTAAATTATAGATACTCACAGCTCTAACACGACGCACATGTATTTCCCCCACTCATACGCGTCGTACAACTGTATCAGCCTTGGGTGGCGTAGTCTCCTCATTACTTCCACTTCTCTCTCCACGTTTCTCCTCTCGTCTCGTCTCCCAACAGATACCAGCTTAGCTGCGAGCTCCAGACCTGTGCTCTTCTCTCGACACAGGTAGACTGTACCGAATTTGCCTCTGTAACAGAAAATTGGACTGAGTTTAAATTACGTTCTTACAAAGATTTTTACAAAGTTCTTATGTTATGATTAGATTGTATTGTTTAGTGTCAGTTTAAGAAAATGTTATAGTTATCTATATAACATATAAAAAGCGATATATAGTATATCTGTATGAATAACCGATCTTAACAACCAATAACATGCGATAACCAATAACAGTAACGAGATTTGTATGAAAATGTATTCTGAACTGCGTGCAGAATCAGATTGCATTTAAATATTTGGTTGTTGGATTTGTTTAGTAATAATATTTATTTTACAGATTATGTACGCTTTAATTAATATATTATACGTTGTATTGTTACTTATTTTTATTTCTTTTTTACTTTTACCATACCATACCACCAGCCTATGTCTCTCCACTGCTGGATATATGCTTCTCCCAAGGCTTTTACTAAAAGATAAATATTGCCATTTGTTACAAGCTATTTCCCCTAAGGTTAGTCCAATCATAATCGCACATGATGCAGTTTATGATTCCGGAGAGTAAAGAAAATAAAAGGTTGCTTGAAGGGTAAAAACTGACGAATCTTTCTAATCTTAATCATTTACTCTTATTTGTAGTTCAATCTTTTACGAGGCCAGTTTTTTTGTTTGTTTAGATTAGATATCATCGTCTAATTGTATGAGCTGATAAAACCACTACCCAAAGCCAGTTTTTACTTGAAAAGTTGGAGGGTCTATAGGTTGACTCTATGATAAAAAACCTAAATGTTTTCAGTCGCCACCTAAGGCCCGTGATACACATACGTATTACTCGCACAAAAGCATACCAGTACTTTGCAAGTGCGCGCTACTGGCATGTGTATTCATATTTTGCCAGTCAGAAGCATGCATTTTAAATACCATGCCATTGCATTTTTGTAGTTGCCGTAGTTGTGCGTGTATCACTCGCGGTGTAGCGGGGAGAGGAACTACGTACTTACGAGCTTCCATTTTGTGGCTTTCAATCGACACTCACGAAACGTTTGTAGTGACTGGCATGTGCATTCAGTCGTCATCTCTTGCTAGTTATTAGTATACCAGGTACATCCGTCTGACATGCTTTTTACTGGCATATTACGGCCTTAATAAAGGATAAGTGAGAAGAAAGTAGTGTCACTTACCGGCCGATTTCCGAGAGCATTTCGTAGAAATCGTTGACATCTGTGCTCCTTTTGATGGTGACATCGCGGTACGCGAATGGTGGCTCTATCTCTGTAACAATAGCAATAATGATAGAAGGTGTCTTCGACAAAAGCGCGCGCCACGAGCAGGAAGAATTTCAGTCGCTGACATGTGGTCAGGCAAGACTTGTAAAGAGATATGTATGAAATAGTCGATTACCGAGCATTTTACTAGAATATTCTAGACTTTATTGGAAAGGGTATTAGGGCCTTTAACTTATATTAAACTACAGATTTTTTACGGAAATAGGTTTCGATATGGACTTGTTGAAATTGGTTGTATTGAGAATTGGTATTATTGAAGATTTCCTAACTTAAAATCTCGTTCTTTCCAGATTTTGTTTATGCAGAAATATGCTTCAACATCTGATGTTTAAGATAAAGCAATTGAAAAAAAAATACTTTAAAAGATTTCGCCAGTCTCAGGTAATAAGGTCCCTTTTCTATATTATATAAAAAAATAACTTTTAAACATTTAGTTACACCGGGGTGATAGAGTGTATAATATGTACTGTGTATAATATGTAAGTACAACTGATTTGGATTTCGAAAAACTTAGTTAAATTTCGAATTCATTATTCATATAATTTAAAGTAGAGAAGGAAAACTATACAAAATTTAGCGATAATTAAATTCTATAAATGAATTTATCTAAACTATATAACAAAAAAAAAAATGGATTTTGTCATTACAAGAAAAAAAAAAAAATATTAATATACTGTCTCGTTTACGTTCAAATGACGTTTAAAGTGTCTAGATAGAACACAACAGGTTTTAGAAAGCAAACTCGTACAAGTCGAAAACCGGTCAGGTTCCTTTACCTTTTAAGAAAGAGGGAGTTCACACTAAGGAGACCATTAAAGCAGTGTTAAAAATTCCCCGAAGTATTTAATCGGCTTCAAAAGGCTCTTAAATCAACTGAATTTATGCTCAAGAACTATTGTGGGATCAAGAATCATTAGATTGTGGGGACTTTTTTTTTTCAGGTATCATTAGACTCATTTATAAATATCACTTTGCAAAAAAACCTACATACCTATAAAGTAATGTCGATTACTTAAAATGTTATAAATTTTGGCATTACTTCTAACTATAGATAGATACAATTATATTGATCCCATTTAATCCAACTTAACGTAAGTTTTTATTTAACGGCCATTTTAGAATAAGGAAAAATATCAAGTACCTACTTCAATGCTGGGCATAATTTTAGCTATGTTCACAGAAATCTATGTAGATTCAATGCATAATATTGACATCTGGCTCTTCATACATGTTCAATTCGTCGAAAAAAATATGAATTTTTGTTTTATTTATTATACTTCAGATCAAACTGTTTAGATCAATTTTTACTTAGTTATAAAAATGTATAGCTATGTATAGCTATGTATAGCTATGTATTTAGCTCTTAGATTTTTATGTTTTGTATTTGCATGTTGCCTTGCCAATAACTGAGGTGACACTTAGCTGTACATTCCTAAAGTTGCAATTTTGATATTATTTTATTTAAGTATTTTCTTCGTTGGCGACTTAGTTAAATTAATAGATAACTTACAGCGATTAGAACAATTCCGCCGATATTCGCTTCGGTATTAGGTATACATCTATGTAACAAAAACTCGAGTAAATGTTAGAGTTGAACGCACTTCGGGCGCCACGATGCGTTCGCGACGTACGAGTATGCCTGTTGATTACTCATCGAATTTATAAGTGTGAACACTAATGCTATCCTGCTGCTTTAGCTGTCTCCACAACATGAAAAATGCTCTTTGAAACATAATTTAAGTATATCCAATAACCTGTTTATCATTTAGAACCCCAGTACGTATACAATATTATTATGTACGGCAAGAATGATAACTCATGATATGATATGATAACTCGAAATTAAAAAAAGAAATAAATAAGAAGGTCTAACAAGTCAATTTGGATTCACAATTAAAAAAATCTTTCAATACTCGATAGCTTCAGAGAAAATTATTTAAGCATTAAAGTGATATCTCGATATTTCAAGCAAAAACAAAAAAATGAAACTGTGCCCTTGAAAAACAGTCCATTTTGATTTATCAACTTATTCCCGCCATGCACTAACCATCAACAGGACCATCGCCAACCATCGCCAGACAATTGTCATCACTACCACACCACTTATCAACACCATGAATAGTAAGTACCTAGGGATACCTGATTTGGGTTAAAATTATTTTTGTAGTATTTTGACAATAGGCTGGATCCACAAATTCCAAGTCGCTTGGCGAGCTATGGAGAGTTATTCTTGGAGTTCTTTTATAACACAGCATATGATCAGAAACGATATAGCTCATAGGATCAGCTTGTTGAAGCAACGGGTAGGTCGTATCTGCGGTAGGACCGACTACTGATGCATGAGTCCTTGAAAGGAGACCACGTAATTACCGGGAAGAGCGGTGTGGAACGCCCTTCGGCCAGGTGGAGCGACAACTAAGAAGGTTCGCCGGTGGAGAAAAGAAACCGCAGAAGAAGCCGATATCTGGCATTGTAGAGATACGGTCTGATGGTATGGTATGTTATGATTGTATTAAACTCATGAAATTACTCTATTGCGTTGTAAACCAAATTAAACTGGCGTTTTAAAAATAAATACAGATGAATGGGCCGCGGACGAACGGCCAAAGACTCTCGTGACCTTCTACTGTAGAAGCTAATAGCTACCTAATATCGGATTCTTGGCTGCCGTTCTAAAGAATACCATGTGCATGATCGTTTCTCCACGCTAATGTGATCTTTATGTTGGTAATAACACATTAAAGGGCGCTGCGTATGGCCTGATTGGCGTGATCTCTCCATCCGGTGTCCAATATCCAAAATGATGTTCAATATGAACATTATGTGGAGTTTTGTATATCATTTTAATTTAAATCTCCCTATACTCCCGAAGTTATATACTTAAAACTTTACTCCCGAAGTTGAGTATGAAAGTATTTGCAGTCAACTTTTAATTTATGTCCAATTGCTGACCTGGACACGTAGCTGTAATGTCTATACCGTAGCCAAACAATTAATACAAATTGTAACTGTTTGGCGACGACGTTTAGGTTAGATAGACCGTATAATGAGTTGACTCTAAATGAATTGAAACTTGTTTCACTGAAGATATATTAACCTTGAAAGACACACCAGACAATGTGCAGGATAGTAACAAATCGGATCGTGAAGTCTTAAACTGTCCACAGCCTTGAGATAAATCCATGCAATTCATCATATTACCACAAATATAACGAAAACTAAAATATTGTGACCTAGCGCACGGCCAGCACGTTTAAGAGGGAAAAGACGCATGACTAACTCTTCGTTTTAGATTTAAAAAAAAAAGTGAAGTCACTGGATTTAAATATAATTATTGCATAGGTGCTTTAATGAAGAATACTTTGGAAGTTTGGACTTGATGTGTGGGTTTCATCAACGAAATGATTCTAGAAAACGCTTGAATTTTTTTTTTTAAATGCAAGTGTGATTTGTTCTGAAATCACACTTGTGTATAAGTACCTACATAAATAAATTTCTTATGGCTAAAATTGTGGTTCTTGTAAGAGAACCACAATTTCGCTTTGATCATTTTGGTAGGAATAAAACCTAGGAATAAGCGCTTTAAAATTATTTGAGACAATGTAGATCTACCTATATTTAATCAATTTTATTAAGGGCAATGTAAATTATAAATATAGAGATAATTAAGATATTTTGGAGATAGTCCAGAGAATAAAATTATAATTTTAATAAAATTTTCTAGATAAACAGTGTTTTTGTGTTTGGTTTGTTTTTTGCTCTAGATTATGTTTTTTTTATCATACTTTTGGCAAAGAGATAGACAAATGCTCTTCATAATTTACTGCAATAAATGATATGTGACGTCGCCCACGATCCGTTCGCTTGTATATCTGTTTGTTACTTATGAGCTTACACGTGTCTATTTAGTCCGACTGTATAGCTACGCCTAATCTAGGCTCTAGGTAGGTACGTCTATGGCGATAAGGCACATCCCACGATTTACTTCAATCACATTCATTCATTTGTATGTATTTATGTACCTAGGCCTATGATTATTAATATAGGTACATTAAATAATCTATGGAAACGAAACGATACACTCAGAAATAAAAAATGTTTAAAGACTATATATATTAATTCTATATTATTGAAGATTTTCCAAAAGATGTCATAGAAAAGAGAATATTATTGCAACCTAAACTTCAGGAGGAAAAACTAAAAGGCAATTACGCTCGTTTAAGTTACAACAGACTGTAGTAAGAAAGAAAAACGAAACAGGATGCCATCTACATCATGAAAGGATGAATATAACATCGATGAAGTGGGTAGAAAATCTGATCAAAAGTATATTTTCTTCAGCAAGAGAGACTAAGGGGATGTATGGTGTAGGGTTTTTAATTAAAAATTCATAAAAGCATTTAATGGAGTTTCAGAGACGATTGCAGCCATGGTCATAGAGCTTCCAGGTACTAAAAAAAATCTGGAAAATATACAAACGTACAGAAGAAGCCTACAGAAGTTTCCAACCAAGAAATCAGGGAAGAATTCTACAATAAACTACAAAAAACAATAAATAGGTATGTCATCAGTTGCGATTATTGTAATGGGAGATCAAAACCCACAAATAGGATCAATGCAACCAGAGGAGGAAAAAATAATAAGGAAATTTGGATATCGTGAACGGAATGAAAATGGCCATAGATTATAGCAATTGGGTTTTTGAAATTTTTTATTTTGTTATAAATGGAAAGATCATATATGTTTTATAACAAAACATTTTTTTTTTTTATTTGCAATAATTCAAAAGTTATATCAAAATAAAAATTAATTTTTGAATCCACTCCCGAACAAACCCGAGCGCGCGTGACGTCATAATGTTAGTTTTCACTCATTGCAGTTTACAGAGATATTAAGTACAGTGTTTTGATCTATTTGATTCTGTTGTCGTTGTTAAATACTCAAATATATATTGAAAATGTCGAACCTCAAAAGTTATCGTTCTTGTTTTGTACCATTATGTAAGAATACTACAAAAACAACTCCTGACAAAATGTTTTTAAATGTTCCGCAAGATGAAAAACGTCGAAACAAATGGTTTCAAGCAGTGCACCGAGATAATCCCAAAACAAAATCGATTTTTTTTGTTGTGAAGATCATTTCGATGTAAGTATTTCATAACACCATTGTTATTAATTATTATTTATCTAAGTCTACAAATCAAATAAATAGAGTTCAGTCAATAATTTTTTTTAACTGGACTCCAAATCATAACCTTTAAAATCATAGCATTAAAAAATTTCCTATTGATAATTTAAAGTGCTTAAATAATAAATTCATGTATCTTTATCTAATGATTGGGATTCAATTTGATATTTTTATAATTTTATAACGGATCTTCACTTCTGCGATGGGTCTACATAAGTAATGCTAATGCATGTTTGCAACCACCTGTACACACAATATAGAAGATTATTATTGTTTATAACATCAATCAACTTGAGTTTAATAGAAACATCCTGAATTTTTCTTGACTTTTCATTAATAGTTAAAGTAACTGAATAAGCTTTACTCCGAACTCGATGTTCTGGACATACCCGTCCTTTTACGATACAAATACTATTCTTACGACTAAGTTGAACATAACCTATAGCTTTGTCGCCGTAACTCTCACGTGATGCTCTACAATTAATGCAATAAATAATTATATTTAATATAATGGAGAATAAATACTTAAATATTTTCATTTATAATATTATTTTTTAACAGACTTACCTTGATGCCTTGGCACCTCGAACTTCAGCAGAATTGAACCGAACGTCATTTTTAAAAAAATTGGTTATCATAAACATATCAACATCAGGAATATTATCAGACTTTGCCTTTATAAATCCTTTATCACACATAGCTAATCGGAATTAACTAACAAATCGTTTTTTAGCAGTAAATTTTCAATATTTTTGTCAAGTCACGTGTAATAACCCTAAACGCTGTACTGTTCTAAAATAGCTTTAGTATTATGACGTCACAACTATGGTGACCAATATTGGCGCGTACATAGTCACGTGATTTTTTTTAAATTTGATCAATTTTTAATTGTTTATAATTAATTGTAAACAACTTTTTTTTAAGTTTTTCTCATTAATTATTAATATTATTCATAATAGTTTTAAAATACATAAAAAAAATCAATATTTTTTTTTTTCAAAATCTCAATTCGCTCGACAAAATAACTTGACCATAATCAACAGCGTATTTATACAAAAACAACACCGCAAGTTTTTCCTAACGGGAAATATAAAAATGAAATCGATTTATTATGATACCATATATGATCATTGTGATCCAAAAATAGTAAAAAAAGTTTTAAACTAATTAATAAATAAAATTTTAATTCCTATCATAAAAAACTAAGACAAAATTTAGAAAACTATTTACAGGAACTAACTAGCGAGCTAACAAATAAAAATTGATATAATTTTTGCAACTGCATGTTAAATAAATAAAATTAAAATATATAGGTACTCGACATTATGCACTTACATCATATGCCTAGTTTTCTGATAATAATTTTTGAATCTCGCCTTGCAGATTTGACAGACGCTATCACCGGCGATCCCCTTATGTAATATATATAGTATATAAGTAATATACATAGGTGACACAAAAGGTATATACAATTTCGACATCTAGTAATTTTGTCCAGTGATGGGTCTAATAATGCTATCATAATAAAATAAAATAAAAATTGGTTCATTAATCAGGGACCTGACTGCTGAGTACTTTCATTATAGAAAAATCTTGCTAGGGCTCGTCTCACTGCTGCAGTACGAGTGCAGAACAAATCAACATCGACAGGTAGGTTTGTTAAAAGCGTTGATTGCTCTCGTATATTTTAATTATAATATAATAATTAATTTGTCTTCATGCGGTAGTTATGTATGAAGTCCTTGTTATGCCGGGGCGTTGCACGAGATGACGAGACAAATGATCGTCAGCGGAAACTGTCATCGCTCTGTCGACGGCAGCGATTTAAGATATTCGGACGAGTCGAAAATAAAGACGAATTCCGCCCGCCTGCCAAATATCGTGTTTTTGTTTATTTTATATACTGGCGTAAGTTTTACGAGTCCACGGAAACGTAAACTAACAGCGACTGTATTCTGCGGAGATGAACATAATCATTTGTTTTAGACTTGATTGGCATATCCGCAGATACCTACCTATTTTTTGGGTTATGTTTTTCTCTCTCTCTTTATTTATATGACTGTATTGTAACAAAAAACTAGCCATCCACTGAAACCTATAAAGTTTATGTGTAGGTGGCGAACCGTTCCATAGGTATTTCTAAATATCTTTGCCCATCTTATTTGTTTTCATATATAAGTGCCAGAGCCCATTTCCATCCTATCCCTTCCCATTTTCTCAACCCTTTCTCCAAATCCATTCCTATATCTCCAGAGGTAGGCACTGCATTCAGGGGCGTGCCAACGTTTGTCATTTTGGACTAATGTTGGCAAGTATCGCGGATGTCTATGGGTGACAGTATACATTTACCATCAGGTGGACTGTATGCTCGTCTGCCGTCTTCGTCCATAAAAAAATGTCCTGGAGATCAGTTAGCAATTCGTTTATTATTTTAGGCAATGTTTTAGCTAGGATAGTTTATAATTATAGTTCAGGTCAAGATTTAGAAAAAGGATTGTAAAGGATGGAGAGTAAGGACGACGAGCCTGCAACACAGGTTTGCCAAGTGCACCTGCGCACGTGCACGGGATGGTTGCACCACTATTTCTGTTTCTTTATGTCTTTTTTTATGTCAAATTATGTTACCTATACTGCCAACCTTAGAAAAAAGGCATTTTGACGACATTTGAGAACAATGCAAAAAATGTTGTCAAAATTTTCATTAATTTAAAGTCAATCTTGAAGCTTAGAATTTTAGATAAAACAAAAAAATAACCATTGTATATTGCCTTTGTTTATTTTTAATTTCCGAATAGACTGTTTGCCTTCGTTAAAAATTTGACTGTACATGTATGTGTTCTTAAGAACATGTAATGCAATTTTTGATCGAATACATTAATTTATTTATTCATATATCTAAAATCTCCTCCCGTGGGTGTCGTAAAGGCGACTAAGGGATAACAAAGTCGTTACCACAAACGCTAAAGAACTACAAAACCTCTTAAAGAGGACTCGCCAACCCGCTTGGCCAGCGTGGCGTTTTGATTCCATACATCCCTCACGCACGTATTAATGTGCATGAAGAGGCCCAAGTCCTCGAAGTACAGTTTTATTGAGTTATATAAATAAGTCACTTCTACAAAAAAAAAAAAAAAGGACGTCGTTTTAGTAATTTTTGCGAAAATGTTAAATGCAGTGTTAATATCGACGTATGTTTATAAAAACGTCGTACTCATAAAATAGAAGTTTAGATCATGAGCATAGAAACACCGTGTTCTTGTTCTCTAAACGAGTGCCAACACGTAATTTTTCCTATATATTTTATGTAGTAATACTCGTATTGTATTACCTAAATTGTATATTACCTAATGTAATATTACCTAATGCATTGTATTACCTAAACTGGGGAGAAATGTAACCAAAATATAAATGAAACTACTTTTTCTTACCTCCAACTGGGTCTGTTTCGTCTACGTGTATCATCTTTGAAGATCTGCAAACAAACACGAACTTTTATTAGTATGTATGTACTTATTTCTGCGGCCTAAATCCTGGATTATGCATTAGCATTTAAATAGGCACAGTATACACAGCCGTAGATAATTTAGACTATACTCTTCCATCCCTAAAGGGTTATTTGTCATAATTATCTATTATGTTCTCATATCTATGCTTGTATTGTATAATTCTCAAAGTTACCCCATACATCTTTGTCACTAAACTTGTATTTGCAATTTTAGAGCATACCAGCTCTCCTCACGATATATTCCTTCACCGTCGAACTAGGAATAATTGAGAAATCTATACTTACGTAGAAATTCAGTGGTAAGGGTCGGAGTTCAAATTGAAGATCTCACGAATTTGAGGCGAGAATAGACATCCCTAGGCTATTTCCGCTCACACTCTAAAGCGTACATGATTAGACAATTGTAAGACAGCTCTACGTCCAAGTCATAGATGCACTTGGCTACCAAATGGTCCAAACCTTACCTTATACCTACTATATAAGGTCCTATTTGTGCTGACTTGAACTAATTCTAAGACCAAGAAACATCTATTCATTTAATTAAGTATTGACATAAGGTTTTGGAATGTCATACGTTCTCGATTTCTATTAAAAAGAGACAATAGTCGTAAATTCATAATATATACAATATAAAACTATATTTTTCAGTGACAATACCAGCGCATACCAGTCGCCGAACGTCACGCACATCGTTCAGAAATGCAGTTGTTTTGAATGTATGTGTGTGGTGCAAGTGTATGTGGGTCGTCTATTTAGGTTTACGAAGTAATGAAGGCAAGCCATATGCTGTTGCCGATCACGTTTCTCCACACCAGTGGCTCTAAAACTTCATTTTTTGATTCACACCTTTTTTGCTATATATGAAATTACATCATTGGGTCTTTGGTGATCAGTTTGATACAAACAATACAATACAAACGGGCCTACTGTTAATTATTTAATCGAACGCTGGACAGCGCCGTCTATTATTTTAAATAAATACCAAACCAATTTTCGGTTCAGGTTCAGGCACTTGAGCGGTAGCCACTTCTTAAATATCACCTTAAGTGGCTACCGTTCAAGTATCTAAAATTACAAAGAATAAGATCATCAGGCCATCTTCTCATCAGGTGATAAGAAGTAACTATTGCAGATTAGCAGATAAGAAGTGATATTAGTGGTCCCGATCTACCAGAGAAGACGAAATTCACCTGTAGAATTTTGCATAATTCTGTTCACACTTTTTGTACTTTCATCTACATTTACTAAATAATGTATTGCGGACGTAAATGACGTAACATCAAACACGTAGCGATAAACGAGAATACTGAACATTACCATCAACCTGTGTATGTATCCAGCAATGGAGAGATCATTGTTGGATACAGACCAAAATGACATGTTCCGCCGCCAAGAATGCGGAGATAAAAATATAAGGAAGAAAGTCTTAGTTTGTCTTCGTGTTCATGAAATCGTACTTATCTAAAGAATGATACGGACATATTTGTAGATAAATTATCATGTCTCTCTTGTCTGCCGTAGTAAATGAATGTTGTATCATAAATTCATAACCCACATTGAGGACCGTTGATGTAGATAGATGCTTCGCGACGTTGCACGAGCCAATTCGACTCTCTGGATGTGTATATATTTTCTTTATATTGTACAGTTCATTTCCATACTGCTTCTAAACGTCTCTTTGTAATTTCAAGTAACTTTATTGGAGTAATTTCTTATCATCAGTAGATAGACCATCGGAAAGTGCCCTAATCACTATGATAGGTAATGGAGGTTGACGCTGTCAGTGCTCAGCCGTACTGGTGTACTGGTGACGGCTGGCCTTCAGCGAATTAAATAATGTAGCGGCATTCTATGTGACAATTGCGTAAATCAAAATATTTCACAATAATATACGGGGTTTAGTCACCTGAATGAACCCCCAGCGAGATGCATCGTTTTCAAAAGACGAGTTCTGTAAGATGATTCACAATCTCATACACCCTTTCTTTTTGAATAGAAATAATTTACGGATTTTTAAAGGCGACAGGCATTTTATTTTGTTTTGGAATTTTGATTAATCAAGAAAATCTATATTTAATTGTATTGTTGCTCTACTCGTTTGTGATAAGCATAATACCTAAATGTAATCAACGCATTAAAAACTCGTTACCGCCGATTCACGGCTCATAAAGAAAGTTGATAAAAAATGGCTGGGCAAAATTGCGTTCGACATTCGAAACGGTACGTTTCAAAACGGAGCAAGGTCAGCGATTTTTAATTGACCTATTTATCGAGTATATCGAGTATGTATAGTGACTGAAGTGGGCTAATTAATATGTAAATACGTGGTTGCATTAAAATTTATATCTATTAAAAAGGTGGTCGGTATTTCAAATTATCTCGTAATCTATATGAATGAATTTTGATATCATTGATGTCATCATAAATATATTATCTTTTTATGCCTGGGACTCACTGTAATAATTGATAAGTAAGCAAAAAGATTTAAATATAAAAAAGACTACAAAAAGAAAGACTTTATCAACTTTATCACTTTATCAACTTTATCACTGTTTCAGTTACCACAGCATTCAAGTTTTGCCAATTTTCAGATTTTTGGAACATTTTCGCTTGCAAATCTAACTTGTCAATTTATATTACAACTTTATCACTGTTTTTATTACTTCAAACGAAAGAAACGAGAAATTGCTCAACATTTTCATGGGTGCACTCAAATCTATTTAATATCACAATTTTTAATTATGGTAATTACAGATTTTCAATGATCGTGAAATATCATTCAAATCTATGATCATTTGGTTGTCACTAGAGAAAACTAGACAAATTAAAAAAATATAATTAGAGAACGCTAGTAATATTTTACAAAAGAGTTTTATCGGTTCAATATTTATTCCTATTTCTAAATTGTATAGTAGGAGTTCAATGTATAAACAATGTATAAGTAATTGTATAAACAACGATACTAAATAGCAAAACTTTTTTGGCTCAAGGAGAAATTCTACGCGATGATTAATCTTACTAAGCATATTGTTAACGATTGACAAGGTATCATGTAATAGATAAATAATTACTTATAAAGGATTAAAATGAAAAAAAAAATGAAGAGAAATACATCTTGATTTAAGCAAACTGGATGAATATAAACATTTATTTTCAAAATTGTTAAATGATGAAGGGAAATTTACATAAATTCACATCTGGTTTTCTTATTCAGTCACTGCCACTCTTTCTTCAAGATATCTTTTGAAAATAACTATCAGCAGTACTGGCCACCATGGCGGGCATTTCTCCCGTAACGCAAGTCTTTTGATCCAATCAGCCACGTAGGTAAAGCTGGGTTGACACGATACGAGTGTCCAAGTGCGCTCGGACACTACTCGGTATCAACACGGTGATCCGTGAGTCTGACGCTAGCATCCGAGACGAGAAGTTGCCCACGACCTGTGACTCTTGAAAGGCCACTAGGGCCACAAGAATTTAGCCCTTGCGAAAAAAGAAAGAGAAGTTGCCACGATACGAGTAGCGTCCGAGTAGGTATCCGAATGCGCTCGGTCCGAGTGTACTTTGATCGTGTCAACGCGTCTTCATTCCGATAGATTGGACACCTTCCCACCACAAGCTCTATATATATATCATAGTTCGATCCTTTAATAATAAGGTTTATTGTAATTTTATTATTATCATCTACTTTGATCGGTTGATCTCGGCTTGGCCACGAGAGAAAAGACAACCGAAGGTCAATGTTCACACAGTTTGATAGATTTGATACTTTTAAAACATATTATACTGTCATTAAATTTATTTAACTATGATTATTATGGTAATTTAACTTGGTGAAATTTTGATTTATTTACACGAAATAAATCATATGTAAGTTCAGAACTGTCTAGGAATATATGTCTGCGATTAGAAAAAGAAAAAGATATAAATATATAAAAAAATATACAGTCGTGTGTTTGTCGATCGGCTTTAAAATAACACCATCCCATCTGTTCCCGTGGTTGTTGTAAAAGGCGACTAAATAACCAAACCGGCTACCACAAGCCCTGAGGAACTCTAACCAGCGTGGCGTTTCAGTGCCGTAAAAACACAAGGCCCAAGTTCAGCAGTGGAGGAAAAAATCGCTGGTTATGGTTGCGGTATAAGGTTTATTGCTACAATGTTCGTATGTTGTAAGAGTGATGCAATTTCGATACAATGAGTGTTGTGAGTGACTCATTGTACCAAAATTGCATTATCAGTGACATAAGTTAAAACATCAATTTGAATCATACTTGTTTGATAATGGGAGCGGTCATAGACTACGGTCATCTATTCTCAACTCACATTCGTGAGGTCGTGAATTCGAACTCCGGCCCCTATCACAGAGTTTTTACTCGAGTATGAATTTTTCAATTAATATCAATCGAACAATCCGGAGGCAACAACAACGGCGGATGTCCATGGATGACAATATCCACTTACTATCAGTTGAAATATATGTTCGTCTGCCACCTTTATCCTATAAAAAAACTCTACCTAATTCCGACCTGTTACCTTAATCCAAATACTCAGTTTTTTAATTAAAATCTATTTAAATGGCCGCTTTATATATTGAAATATGTAGTATGTACCGCATATTTTTATATACGGTTTTTGAACGGATTTTGATATATATACATATATAAGGAGCGTCGTAATTAGTTCTACCTTTGTTTTGTTCCCACTCATTTTTCTTTCTTTTCTTTTTCTTATTTACTTTTATTACCACTAGCTTATTTACCATTAAATTAATTGCTAAAATGTCAATCACGCTGTCGTCACATTATTGACATATCAATTAGGTTTTAGATTTAACAATTCTGTACACGCTATATTAAATTGTGCTTAGACATGTTGATATCTTGCTTTGTGATGGAAAAACACATAAATAAATAAGTTCCGCAAAAACATAGACGTGACCGTCAATGTTGTCATGCAAGATAGAGCTAAAACTATCAAAACAACATGTGCATGTATGTAGCATAAATAAATAGTTTAACAAAAACTCACATCTGTCGGTTTGTTTTTCTAAACACACACAGTGGACTCATCTTAGAACATATTACACTTGGCTTCACTAGAAATTAACACCAATCTCAACACTCGCCCTACAAATTCCACATGTCAGAAATATGTACAACTGTAATCGAGAACACTATACAGAATTCCTCGAACCGCATGTGGCTACTCGTAAGATTTCATATTTAGTTCGCATAGAAATATCAACAAAAATTCCGTGTCAACGTTGATTTAAAATTTAATATTTTATAGTCACTATGACACCATCAATGCCTTTGCAACGTGTTCAGAATTTTAAAAAATAATTAGTTTTTTTTAATTATTATATAAAAAGCGCGCGCACACGATGCAATTGCATACGTATTGTATCGTAATTACTTTAGATACAAATGATACTTTTGTTTTGGCAGGAAGAGCTACGTGGTATTAATAAATCAAAATGCGTCATCATGAGCATCACTTGATTATGCTAAAGACATAGTACTCCTACACTGGCGAGCAAATAAACCGTGCAGGATGCTTTTACGTTGACACAATAGATTGTAAGAGACCGGGGTTATTAAAATGGGTCTCATATGACACTTCATTAGTATTTACCTTTGTAGCAAACATTATTTTAAAAAGTCAATTACATTACATACAATTCAAGAAGATTTTCAGATTCACGTGTTGGAATGGTTTTGTTTCAAGCGAGGTTTCTTCTTGTACAGTTCCTCGTTTTTTTGAGTTAGTCATAAATTAATTTTCCGTTTGAAAGTTCGATACCTTATTTTGGGTAATTCTATCCAAATTCCATGGATCTTAACGTGGTTTAATGTGCACCAATCGTGGCATTAACTCAGGATACTAAAAGGTACTTAATAGTACAATTACCTTTGCAATGACGTTAAGTTGATCTGGTGATGTTTTGTGGTTAAATGACGTGATATTTAAGGTGTTTTTATGAAAATGCGGTTTCAATATGTAATGCAGATATTTATAAACGTTTGATGTCATTCAAAATAAATAAGCACTAACGTGCTATACGGTCAAGACATTGCCAAAACAATAAAAAGTGAGTTTATTATTATTTACCTAAGTTTAGACATCAACGCGAAGTCTATTGTTCCCCTTTAGGAGACTAATTTTAATATTTAGCAGGTATAAGTGTTTATTTAAATGACTAATGTCATGAACAAACCTTAATTATTTCGTGATAAGAATTAAATGCGTATTTATTTGGATGAATGAATGAATGAATTTTTAAAACTTGCTATACTTTGGACAATACACGATGCTTTTATTAAATATCGTCGTTAATATCCAAATAAATATATTTGGATAACCAACAGAGGTAACAATAAACAATTTCATACATAGAAAGAAGTCGTTACTCTACGTACAGGTTATCATTACAAACGATTTAGATTAAATCTATGATAGGCCAAAACAATATTAGTACACATGTATAAGAATAATGAAATGATTTAGAGAGGAAAAGAAGAAAAGCCTGCACAATGGGGAATGCTCTGAAGAATTGTTCAACCGTGTGCACCTCCCGTCACAGAAGTGCGGTCCATCCGCATTTCCTCGATACGGAGGTGTCGCGCACTGTTCGGTCCAAAAATTACTTTATACCGCGAACCCGTAGGCTGTGGAACGAACTGCCTCAAGAGGTCTTTCCATTAAGTTACGATATGGGGTTCTTCAAGAGAGCTGTGAATAGGATTTTGCAAGGTCGGCGGCGCGCCCGCATACCCCCTGGTGTTGCAGGTGTCCATGGGCGGCGGTAACACTTACCATCACGTGGGACCGCTTGCTCGTCCGCCCACTAGTATATAAAAAAAAAAAAGAAAAAGAATTTTTTATAATGAGTTATATTAAATGAGTTAAATTTTTATATTCGTGTTATTATGATACATTTTTATACGTCTTGGGCTTGAGCTACGTAGACAAAGATTTGGCCACGAAATTTAATAGATATTCTGAATATGAATTTAAGTGATGAACTACATACTATAATATATCTCCTACATGTGTTCTGATAGATCGTCCTGATAATCATCCTGATAGAGACTTTTCAACCATATTCATACGTTTTTTTATAATGAGTAAAAGAAACTTGTCTCCAAAACAACATCTACGGGTGTCACCTAACCGGCTTTTGATAGGAGAATGTTTTTGGGGTTCGATGACCGGAATTCGCTTTCCAAACTCGTTTGTTCGATAAAAGGCTCACAAGTATGTTCCCGCCACAAAACCGATGTGATATGTATTTTTTGGGTTAGTATGAGGTGGTACAAACGCAACTGTTCTATGACAGCAACTGGTTTAAAATCAAATCGTCTAATGCTATATTTATCAATTCTTGACGAGTTATTTTTATGGAAACATACCATTTAGGCAACCTACAAAATAGAGGAACAACATAACAGACTTAATGCTTTGTATACCACTTGAAATTTAAATAAATTGATAAACATAGCGTTAGACGATATGATTTTTAGACCAGTTGCTCTCAATAAACCACTTGGGTTTGTGACCACTTCATACTATCCTTTTTTTCTTGTCAACACTTATGGAGACAACAATGAGGCTCTAGATATGGTATCACGTTCCATTTACGGTCCTCACGTTTGAATAGCGACAGATGAAAATGTATTCTAGTATCCGTATATGTAGCAGGTATGTAAAACCTAGGACAGTACCTAGGTATGTAATTCAAGTGTTTTGATATGTATTTATTCTTTATTACACAAAGTGACAAAAGGTGGACTTAATACTTAGAAACATTATCTCCCCGTCAACCTTTGGACTATGCAGAGATGGCGCGGTAGTATATGTCTTGTGCGTGAGGGATGTATGGCTTTGAAACCCCACTCTGGTCAAGCGGGTTGGCAAATCCACTCTTCTAAAGATGGTGTAGTTCCTCAGGTCTTGTGGTAGTGGCTTTGTTATCCCTCAGTAGGCATTTACGACACCCACGCGAGGAGATGGGGTCGTGTTCATCTATAACCAGCCGACACCACACGGCACTTTGAAAAGTTTATACCGTTTATAATTTTGGTACTATTGAACCGACTTGACTCATTTTCAAAATGAACCGAGATATAGACATATTTTTGCCGAATTTGATTTCAGTTCGTTAAGAAATGTGCTTTTTGTATTCAGTCGATCACCCTTAGCAGAAAAGGAATGGATTTTTTTCTGAAATTCGAAAATCGTGATCTCCTCATTGAACATTTCTTTGAAATCTCACAAATATCGTTGGGAACTAAGCTGTGCCAGGGCTGGGCACTAAAATCGTAATAATCGCTTTTTGAAAATATGGTCTGTCTTCTGAACGATTTTCGCAAGTTTTAGAATTCATCCTAACTTGACTGACAGAGACTGAGGTCCGGATAGGTTGACGATTCTCGGTCTTAAAATTAGTCACAGTCAAGTTTTATAGCACTTTATGCAGTCTACATAGAGGCTAATTTCTAACCACTCGTTCTAAGCCTAAGCCAAGAACGATCGAAGAAACGTCTATTTATCTCGACTTAAGATTTAGGACTAAGAGGGACGGTATCAGTGTCAATGAAATCGTCTGAATACCTCACAGCACAGCTCTTGACTATTACAGATAAAAATCATTAGCCTGGCTAGAAAAATGTTATGAAGTACTATGACATCGACAGCAGTGACCTACACTGTAGACTGATGAGTCTGATGACCGAGAGAAATACCACGAGTTTGTTTATAAAAATGTGCTCTGAAGTGTTATTTCAGTAAAATTTCACACGTTCCTCGGTTACCGTACGTTTTCATGTCAAGAGGTATGCGAGGCCAGACTGCCGCCAGACGCGTTATTTCCGAACCAACACATTCTAACTAACGGAATACAAGTTATTGTAATTGTATAAGAGGCAAAAATAATTTCGCACTTTATTTTTTACAAAAAACATTTAGGCGTTGTGACATGTTTGATAGAGAAATTTTACAACTTTTTACAAATAAGATGTAGATATGTATGTTCCACACGGTATAATTATTGAAATATTCACACGTTAATCACATTACTCTAACTTCCGACGAGTACAGCGTACTTGATTTCAAGCGTTAGGTTTATTTTCATTTTTTTTTAAGAGGCGGCTATTCATTATTCAGAAAAGAGGCGGCAGACGAGCATACAGTTCACCCGGTGGTAAGTAGATACTGTCGTCCATAGACACCCGTGATACATGCCAACATCAATAACATGAGACATAAATAATATGGGTTGATGTCCAATATGACTACGGTTAGTTTTTGTAGAAGTTTTTATAACCCGCTTGCAAGTGAATTTAATTATATACGTGTTGTCGGCAAATATGTAATTCTAATTTCTTAATTCTAATTTGAAGGCCAATTAACCCAGTTGGTTGTGCCCCTGCCTGCAGAGCAAAAGGTATGAGTGTCAATTTCCGGTCAGACGAACATTTTGTTTAAAAAAGAAAAAAAATGTTTAAAGATAAAATATCTAGTAGTGATTAAAATATGTAAGTAGTTAAATTATATTATAGTGTTTCTAGGTTAAGGTATATATTGTATGAACCTTAGTTGCCTGAACTTTATAAAATAAATAAATATTCGTTTCGGGTAGTGGTCGTGGTTCACCTGCTTAGTCCACCCGGGTGGGCCGCGGGCATTTTTTCTTTCCCGTTGTTTGTGTTTGGGTGGTTTGTGTTCATTTTTATGTGTCTTGATCTATGACACGGACTTCTAGTGTTGGTCATTAAATGGTATGTACTCAATCTATGTTTCAAAGTATTTGTTGGTTGATGGAAGAAAAGCACAATAAAATTTTATTGATTTTAGCTTATAATGTCCCACTGCAGAGGGCAGATCTCTCTTAGTAATCACATGGAGGTTTGGGGTGATATTCCACCAGGGCGAGCGTAGTACGGATTGATGGATTAAAATTGTTTTATGTTTAACCCAAAAGGTCGCTGTACTATATGAACCATTGCTATGTTCTATTATACAAAGATATGCTATTTAATTTAAGTATGGCTACAACTGTGTGTCGGTTATTATCAGTGTTAAGTCATACCTAACCTTGATAGGCATAAGGATGATAGATAGGGATAGATCCTATCTCTCATACCTGATTTCTTGTATGAACTATATTTTCGAACGAAAACCTTTTCGCTGCGAGAACAATAAACGTGCATTTCGCACTCAATATGGAGTATTTTGTTTCATATGTGTAAACACTTTTTATTTGTTAATAAACAGGGTTTTTTAAAGGGCGAATTATTGATTTTATTATCATTAGCCCTTTGTTTAGTTTGTAGCCCTTTTGTTACTCAATTAGTCCTCTTCCAAATGTTTATATTCAGATCGGTGGTACGTTCTGTCAATTGGACTAATATATATTTAGTATTATGCCATTTGTTAGTTATTTTATTTATGACCTAAAAATACACGGAAGTGACTTCAAATTTCATAAACATTGTTTAGAGAAGAACAACTTTTCTAACAGTGAAATGTCGTGCGCACGCCATCAGTCAATCATGTGTTTTATTAAATAACAATAGAAATATTTTAATGCAAATGTGCGTTTATTATATGTATATTAGATCATGTAGTAACTTGTAATAACTACGTTAGCTACTTACATTTATCTTCGAATAGATAATTTATATTATAAATTAAAATCGTATTAATATAGGTACGTATTACAGTAGTAAGAATAAAATGATTTTGGTAAGTCGTGGTGTTACAAGTGAGTACAAGATGTGTTATTGGTACATTCTATCGTAATACTTATATAGGTAATTGAATAGTAGGTACCTGTTATTGATTATACTAAATTGAAATAGATCTAAAATTAATTTATGTTTCCTCAATTTACAGTTTTAATTTAACAGATTTCCTCAATTTCTAATACATTATGTTATGAAGTTAAGAAATTTTGTAATTGGTCATTTATAGTTCTAATATTATTTGTAATTTGTATACCTAATATATTAAACTATGTAATTTATAACTCAGCAAAAAGGTATGATAGGTACGTACAGACATAGGTATTATAGACAACGCATTTTTCTTTTTTTTTTCCTGGATGAAGTATTATTTATCCGATTTATGTGAATATTTAAGTATCTAATCAAATTGCACAGCAAGGATTATCTACGTATGTCTACTTATGAAATATTTCCTGTACCAAAAAGTAAAGTTTCGAACCATATAAGTACTGGTTACTTACCTTCGACAACTTTAGCACATGCACATCACAGCAAACGCTCACAAATTTTTAATCGCGTCCAGAGTTTAAAATCACAATATAAAGCTCCACATTCACGAGTTAATAATCTCACTGGCACAAAATTAAATCCGTTTCGTAACTCACTGAACGCGCCGGAAAAACAAAAAACAAAAATGGTGGAAATTCTAAATTTAAATTTGTGCGCTCGTTGTGTAGCGTCGCGAGCGCTTGGTCGCGACTGACGCGGAGCGCCGGTGCTCGCCGGCGTTTCTAATTTTATCACGCCAGTAATACGAGATAAAGCCGCTCTTTATTGAGGAGCTTTTTTATTTATTTTATGTGAGAAATCAACCGTAGAGCTATTTATGCGAATAAGATTTACAAATGAGATGGGCGTCGATGTATTTAGGAGTACGATTGAATAACGCTCATGTATTTAGCCTTGCCAAAGTAACGTTGTCGGAACATTTTTATTCGTTATGCTTTTAGATGAGAACAGCAAAGGGATTGACGATTAACTTGGTAGATCGGATGTATCTATTTTGGCGTAAAGGCATCAGAATAGTATTGTATTATTTATTATTCTTATAGTAAAGGTAACAAAAAGTAAGTGGTCATGGACAGAGGCTGTCCATTCCATGAGGTGTGCAATGCAATGCAGTCAGCCCTTTCAGGACATGGACCTCCTCATCCACATTGTCTGTGCATAAGAAATATATGGCCTTCAAACGCCACGCTGCACTGGCCAAACTTTTTGGCGAATCCACTCTTTCAGAGGTGTGGTAGTTCCTCACTCAGCGCTTGTGGTAGTTTATTATCCCTTGGTGCTATTGTACAGTCGGTCTACATCACACTTGTACAGTAATAGCTAATATAAAATTAGAAGTACCTATCAGCCTTGAAAATAAAAACATCCCAGAAAAAACTCATTAAGTGTGTTACAGATAATAAAATATTTATGACTTTCTTGCTTGATTTTAAAAACAATGTATCTAAATATAATAGGTACATCTCTTCGGTACAAGGTGAACGTCGGGTGTGTCTCACAAGTCACGATGGTACATAATTTTGTACACACAGGCATAGAAATATTCTAGCTAATATAGAAATTTATATACCTACCTAAAATATAAGCCCAGAAAATGACAGAAATAAATCACAAAGAGAGAGAGAAAGTGGATAGTGGGAGTAAGTAGACAGTAATAGAGAATGCCGATTATGATTAGGAAGATGACAGACGAGTAGGCGGGTCACACGATGGTAAGTGGTCAACGGCGCCCATGAGCACCTGCAACACCAAGGGACTTGCGGGTGCGCAGACGACCTTTAACTTGTTATTGGATAAAAGTTTGAATTAAACTTAAGTTTATAAATGGGTAGGGTAGGCGAACAGACTGGTAGCAAAAAGAAGAAAGATGTGAAAGATAAATTGGACTTTAAAAGCAAAAGCAACATGGAAGGCAGAATCATATTCAAATGGCAATTATAGATAAAAATGATTATACATGAATTTTAAGACATTTAATTATTTCGATGAAATATTTAATGTTTATTAATACCATTGGTTTTAAATTGAAATTAGAACACATGTTTTTGGCGATGTTTATTTATTTTCGGTGTCCTTCAGCATGCTATGGTGGCACAGTTGCGATTGTGTTCGTCTGACGAACATACCGGCTTTTCTTCAAAAGTTTATTGTAAAAATATAAAAGCATCTTTTAAGGCGTTTGCTTCACACGTTACTTATGCGTAGTCGGGTTTTAGTTTTTAAACATTTTTTTTTGTACTAGGTAAATAATTTCGCTGCGGCCTTGATGATAGCACAGAAACACTCTATTAAGGCTTATACCCACTACACCAAAGTTTTACAAGTTAATAATGTATATACCTACACTCACAATGGCACGCTTGATTACGTCTTACGCATAAGAAACCACAATATTCCAAATAAGTAACAAAAAGACAATAAGATCCATTCAATGCTAAATGAATGACGTTAAAGCTCACACATACATTGTTGTACGGAGTCTCGTTCGTGTTCACACGCACCTGTGTGTCAGATGTATTAGTCACCTGGCCTTCTAGTAAAAGATAAGTCAACATAGCAACCTAATGTAGAATGGCCTAGGCCGAATAATTATGCAAATGCACTGCAACTTTTTCATTGTAGCCAATTTAGGATTTACTCGTAAAACGATTTTAGTTTATTATAATTAATGATCCTTTCAAATGAAACCATTCGATTCAATTTACGATATCTTGCACTAATTTAAAACTACATAATTTCCACTGTCGACTGCAACATGTAGAATTCATGTTCTGGCATAATTTACTGCGTGTATGTTGCCAAAAATTCAAGATGGCAGGCTTTTTATTTTTATTTTCCCGCCTCGCGTTTCGACGCTATTGTTTCCAAACATCGTTTAATTTTAAAACTGTCTCTAATGAGGTGTATGCATTAATTAATTGGCATGTGTAAACCAGAGCCAAAATAGACTAAATGACTTCCTAAGACCTTGATTTTTAGTGGTCATTATATTAATAACTATATACACTATATAACACTTGTGAACAAAATAAATAGCTACTTTTAATTCAAATCGTAATAATATTTGTAGTTAGAAATATATAATATGTTAAGTACATAGCGATAATGTAATAAAGCTATTCATAAAGCGATAAAGCTATCCATATCGCTCGCTATTTGCAAAGATAAGTAAAAAAAGCGATAAGAGCGATTTTCTTCTCCCTCAGTCGGGTAACTCGTATTTAGGAACTTAGGGGCCTTATTCCTTATCCCCCCCCCGATGCTAACGTAAGCATTGGTGTAATTTTTACAAAATCTGTTTAAGTTTCTTATTTAATCAGAATCTACTAAATTTTGCCCAAAAAAATACGAAAGTAAATAAATAAATATTGCTGACGTAATCGCCATTCAGACCCCCCCCCGTCCCCCATGTCATCAAAAATAAGCAAAGCAAAGACCCCCCCCCACCCCTCTTTAGCGCTTACGTAATACTTGAACGGCCCTTTAGTACCCGCATTTAATGCATTATTAGATGATAGATAAGTAATAAGTAAATTATAGTATTAGGTATTATGATAGCGAAATAATGTTAATGTTGGATTAAATGTTCGCCTGAACATAAAGGTATGATTGCGAAAATCAAATTTGGTTAAGTACTCAAACCACATTTTTCGATGCCTTTAGTTTTTTTTTTTTCAGTCAGCACGCTACGTAACATTGAAATACTCATTCAAACCCGTTCAGTAGTTTTGGCGTGATGCCCAAACAAACAAATACAAAATACCTATTTTAAGTCTTATTTCGTATTCTGCATCTGCTAAATTGTTGATAAAAAATATCCTCATATTGGTACAATATATGTACGGACTTTGTGATTGAAGTTTTTATTTTTAGTACCTACCTACCTATGCATAGATAACTCCAGTAAAATTATGTAGTTTTATATTTTAATATTTAATAAAGGATCTAACGATACACGTATGTACCTATACCTATTCGATCGGTAGTGGGGATTCTTGACGGGTACACTACCGTGTTGCCTGATTACGCTACGCAGGCACTTACGTTGACACTGAAAAATTGACAGTTTTCATACTACACACGGTCAATTTTAACCGTCAGTTTAAACTGTTTAATAAAAACTGATCGTGTGGCGGCCATAATTCACGTACGTAACGAATGTTGTTTCTATAAGGTTTCTATGGCAACCTGTTTTATCAATAGACGTTGGTGTATTTTGTTATAACAGTCTTGTGTTGTCGAAGATAAGGTAATAAATCAGTGTGTCATATATATTGCATTATTTTTAGAGCAAGAATATTGACTAAAAACTGCAGTAACATAAACAACATGGATCTAAACCTAATGGATAAGCTGCGTCTTCTAAAAATCGATACAGAACTACGTCCTCAGATCAAAATGAAACCAATGAGCCGTTATTATTTCATCACATCTACCAATCCCGGCGAACAGTTCTTTGCCTTTGCTTCTACCGCAGCTTGGCTTATTAGAAAAACTGGCAAAGAGTTCGAACAGCCCAACGAAGAAGACGACCCTAACGCAACTATCGCTTCTATCCTGGATGCACTTAGAGAGAAGGAAATTGCTGTCGATTTCTCTTCGCATAAACTAAAGCAAGGCTTTGGAGAACAAATATGTTACATATTGAACGTATTAGCTAACAAAGCGTTGAAGAAAGAAAATTTTGAATGGCAGAAACCAGTAGTAGACATTCCTGAACCTGAAGAAACACTTGACGACATCGATCAAGTTGAAGACGAAACTGAAATTCTTTTAGATAAAATAGAAGATGAAATGCTTATATATTCAGAAGAATCTGAGGGAGAAGAATATGATAATGACGAAAAGGAATCTAATAATATAGCAAATAAGGTTCATGATTGGGAGGCATGGAAGTTAGAACTGGAAAGGGTTGCTCCAGCCTTACGGGTTAAAATATCAGCTGATGGCCGCGATTGGCGCGCGAGACATTCACAAATGAGAATTTATAAGGACGAGTTATTTGAAAAATTCAAAACAACTGGCACACAACTGAATAAGGTATATTCTAATATAAGCTCCGTAATGGATAAAATAGCAGCTAGAGAGAATATTTTGAATGAACAATTCGAACCTTTGGTAAAAGAATATGGATCATTGTTAGACGAATTAAATAAAGTAACCAATGAATATAAGGAAGTAAGTGTAGGGGTCACGGAAAGGCAGGAAATGTTGAACGATTTAACAGCTAAAGTGGAAAATATAAAGCAAAGAACAGAATCAAAAGGCTCTTCTATGAACGACAACTCTCCGCTAGTAAGTGCAAAGAAAGCTGTAGCGAATTTGAAGAAAGATATACAAGAAATGGACTTCCAGATCATTATATTGCTTTGGCTATTGACAACTAAAGAAAATCCTAATAATAATAATGTTATGGGCAACTTTGAATCTAGAATGATTACTACTGAAGCATATTAAATTGTTAACGATTATGTAATAAGTAGTAATCTATAGTAGTCAGGCGTCGCATACATGCAGACAATCAGATCTTATAATTTAACTACCACTAAATTATACTATATTACTTATTTATTACTAAATACTTACTTGAATTATACTATATTATTTCAATTGCTTACTATATTTAACTATTCATTTACGCTAAAATTACGTTAACATGTTTCTGCTACTCATTTTCTATTCCGTTAAATATATTATGTAGGTACTTAGGTACCTACTGTCACTAGAAAGTCACTGTCCTAGTGCCTACCCAATTTCGGGATCTAAACACGTTACAGATCTATAATAGACAAGATAACGATTATAGATTCTTTTCTTGTTCTTATTATAATGAAGAGAATTAAACATTGGTAAAAATGAAGAGCAACCGTTTTTATTTTCACTTAGAAGCAAATTTTGATCCGCATTTTTTACATGAATTACAATTATTAGTTAATAACGAAAGGAGTCATTATAAAAAAAAAACAGCCTAGAGAGCAGACTGTCGATCATTATTCAAATGTTTGGAAAAAGATGTTTGGGTGCGTCAAGATTTAAATGACAAAGACTTGATGAATGTAATATCCATATGCAAGATGTTGATAGAAAGAAATGAAATCGACCTATTTCTGAATATATTGGTAACAGGCGATGAGAAGTAGATCACCTACGATAACAATGTTCGAAAACGATCTTGGTCTAAGCGAGGTGAGCCATCACAAATAGTCCCAAAGCCAGTCCTCACTCCGAACAAAGTCATGTTATGTGTCTGGTGGGACTGGAAAGGCATTGTGTATAACGAGCTTTTGCCACATGGCCAAACGATTAATTCTGATGTCTACTGTCAGCAATTAGTAAAATTAAAACAAGTACTTGAAGAAAAACGGCCAGAATTAATCAATACAAAAGGTGTACTTTTCCACCACGACAATGCTCGACTGCATACATCTTTAATGACTAAACAAAAATCGGTGGACCTTGGCTGGGAAGTTTTAATGCATCCTCCATACAGTCCAGACAGCACTTTCGGATTATCATTTATTCCGCTCTTTACAAAATTCTCTAAATGGAGTAAAATTACATTCAAGAGAAGCCATTAAATCATTTAAATTAGTTTTTCGCTCAGAAACGCCAAAAAAATTATAGCTATGGGTAATGGCTCCGCCAGAAAAATGGCGAGACAGTCCAATTAAATAAATAACGCCACGCTCAATGGCCCACACTAGGATTCCCTGTCGTGGGTCCAGAGTCACATACAAAGACAAACACACTCAGACCCGAACATACGTCTTTTCTTATGCGTCTACCTAATATTTTAAATATATTATTTATATATTTATAATGATGATGATCCCTGTCGATGATTACAGGGGAAGGTCTGCGCCCTGCAGTGGGACATTAGTAATGGGTTTCATTTTACCAATCTATTTATTTAGATAAAAATGTAAACGTTCGTTTGTTCAAATTCTTAAATCTCCGAAAGTTCTTCACCGATTGCTCTGAAATTTTGACACAACGTTGCATTCGAATACGCGCGTGTTTCTATATACCTATCACAGGGTAAGAACATGCTTTTTACCCAAAGACAGGGTAAGCGCCATCTGTTGGGCAGCCACAGCAACGCGTGGCCGGGTACAGCAAGTTAAGAATAAAAAAAAATCAATTATTCAAATATCATGTTTTTATTATATTGTGACACAAAAATAATGATAACAATTTATACATAGGAAATAAAATAATTCAAATAAGTATCTAAAATTGATCTTCTCCAGCCACTGAAAACTTGATTCAAATAGTCGCTCTACCTGACCGGAGGACGTTGGAAATTCCACTTAGTGCAGTGTGAGGTTATTATCTCGCACTGGGCTAAGTTTACTGACGAATTTGGTGACCTATTAGTTACCAACACAGAACAGGATCAACCAGGATAATTAGGAAGAATTAGGACCAAGCTTTAATCAATTCGTATACTTTACCGTAAGTTGAGGAATCTCCTCAATTGCCCTGGTTGTTCCTCCATAAAAACACACACACGATGTACAGTGCCCGTTCAAAAGTGAACATAGAAAGTGTATCTAAAAGATATTTTATAGAATAGATACTTTAAAAATGAACTTTACTGTTGTGGAATTTACATTTGAACACTTTTTCATTTGAAACTGTGAATGTAGGGTTGTTTAATGGATGTTCTAAGATACAAATATGTTATCCTTTATATATTATTACTGTACATAGCAGCGATAACGACGTACTTTGATAAGTAAACAACATTACAGTTTATAATGAACTCTATTTACTGTCTACATACAAAAGCAAGCTCTGGCTGAATCTCAAAACATATATTATACTTATTGGTTTGGCTTATTCTAATACCACTTGGTTAAAGATTTGTCCTAACCAGAGACTTGGTTTATACCAACACTACCGGTTAGACATGTAACTAATACTAGATCAAATAGCCCTGGTTTATACAAATCCATGTACTTGTTTGATGGTATGAACCGAATTTGGTTTTATACCAACACCGTTGATAAGATATTTATTGTAATCAATACTAGACCACATTGACCTGGTTTATACAAGTACTAATTTGGTTTATACCAACACCATCGGTTTGAGATTTGTTGTAGGCCAGATAAACCTGGTTTATACCAACACCACCGGTTTGAGATTTGTTGTAGGCCAGATAAACCTGGTTTATACCAACACCACCGGTTTGAGATTTGTTGCAGGCCAGATAAACCTGGTTTATACCAACACCACTGGTTAAAAATTTATAATAATAAATAGACTACTGGACAAAATGAACCGATTAGTCCATATTAATTTAGAGAGATTCATATCAGTATAAACATAATTAGTATTGGATTATACCAACACCAATATCAGAAATTAATTATAGTCCGTTCCAATCCAATTTTTTGAAAACAAAATCAAATCAGTGAAATATCTCAACGTTTAGCTTCAAATCTAGGGCAAATTTGCAGTTTCAATTAATCAAATTATGGATATGTAAACAAATAAAGATATGTAAATTTAAATGAACACGATAAAATACGATGATATCAGTGTCGCTTACTTGTTAATATTACATGATTTTGTTCAGATTGCGTAATTACTTGCGTAATCATGGGAAATTGAAATGGATAATTTTTAGACTGTATTGTAGGCATAATGTTAGATGCCATAGGAACTGTTTCTACTGATGTGTTTAATATAGTCACCACTGAAAACAAGGGTATTTTCAAGTTTTATAAAAATAAAATAAAATCAATTTGATTATAAACATGCAATAATTGTGTGTACTTATACAAATGTCAAAATAAGTAAAATATAAATATCTAAGAATAGTTCTAAGAATAGCTTTGGTTACGTTGATGTATTACACAAATGTTTACCTCCTTAAACTAATTTAATATAAACTTAAATTAATAGTTCATCTCTATATGTACTTTTCTTAACATATTAACTAATTAAGTGTACTTAATTTATTCGATTCTTATGATCATAACACAAAACATAATAAATTTAATTTTAAAGCATAAATTCAATACTTTCAATTTCAGTAAGGAATGTAAAGGGATATTTGCTCAATTGGTAAGATTGAACGCAGTTCATAAGGTATAACATAACAGGTATAACATATAAGGTATAACAGACATAACGTATGGTCATGTATGACTCATGAAATTTTAGACACAAAATTTTATTGAAAAAAGAGCGAATATCGGAGTATCTATGGAGTAAATTATGGAGGTTTTCTTTAATACTTTTAGTGTTATGATGAAATCATCTACCCTTTTTATTTAGAAATCAGACGCTCATAAATGATTTCCAATACAATTGCAATTTTCTCTGTCATAATGTAATATTTCTTTATTTTTATTTATTATATACTAGTGGGCGGACGAGCGAGCGCTCTCACATGATGGTAAGTGTTACCGCCGCCCGTGGACGCCTGCAACACCAGGGTGCATGCGGGCGCGCAGTCTACCTAACTTAAAATATATCGTATTTAAGTTAGTCCATAATTCATTTCTAACATAATTACTTAAATACTACTTAACGAAACTACTAATGATTCATTCGCATTGCAACGTCGGTAATTTAAAAAAAGTATACAACATCTATGATAAATTTATTCGACTACATTTCACTTTGGTATTGTGGTAACTTTTATACATTTTTGGAAATATATTTTATTTTTAATTTTTATATTACGTAATTTTAATTCATAATAAATAATATATACAATACGTTGAACATGAAATTGTTTTTCATTTCCCTCAATCTTTACACACCAGCTTTTGATTGTACCCCTGACTCTCTAGCTAGATTAAAAGTCTGTATATTGAAAGCCAGTGTCTCCCCTAAATATAGGTTTAAAGTAAGAAACCTAGAATTCGTTACTAACTTAAACCTTTTTTTTATATGGACACAGACCGCCAACGCCGTTACCGCCGCCCATGGACCCCTGCAGCACCACGGGATAAGGATAAGGGATAAGGGTGTAAAATCCTATATACAGCTTTGTTGAATATATCCTAATTAATAATATATCCTTAAGTACACTAAGAATAATTAAATAATGAAAACAAAAATAGTAAAATATGTATAGTGTGTGAAACACGTGTGTTTATGTACGTTATGTATTTGGGTGTGTGAGGGTGTGTGTGTGTGTGTATACAGTTTTTTTTTTCAATGTACTGAGTTATTACGTTATGTTATCCAAATCCTTTGCCTGGTTAAACATTAAACTTTTGGCTTGTCCCATAAACAAACTATCAGATTTTGATGGCTCTTCGAATGTCACATTATACTTCCTTTTGAGATCATCCATGAATTCTTGTTTCAGTAACGCCAGGCATCTGAAACAATGGTGTAGGGTAAGGGCCATAAGCACACTCCGACACTTTTAGCAACAAACACCGCTACCACATGCCCCGAGGAAGTACACCACCTCTAAAAGAGTGGACTCCCAACTTGACCAGCGTGGTGTTTTAAGGCCATACATCCCTCACGCCTAAGACAATGTGCGTGAAAAGGCCCGTGTCCAGCAGTACATGATAAAAGAGCTGGTTACCATCGATTTAAATGACAAGATGGGGTCTTTCAATGTTTATTGACTACGATGTCAAATACTAGAGCCGACGTACTTTGTTGTAACTGTCTGATGGCGAGATATACTTTTTAAAATGTATTTTTTCTACAGACGAATATTGATTTTTTTATTTATTATCTTTGTCTGTTTCTTTAAAAAAAAAATTAATCCTTTTTTGAATGTTTTCTTTGTGGTTTTTACATTTATTTACAGCACAATTTGTACTTCTGTCTGGTAGAGAATGCCATATGGCATTAAGTCCGCCATTTCCACAATTACTTGTTTAATGAAGTTTAAACAAATAAATCCCCAAACAAAGTCCTTATATCATTGAAGTATCATTATAGCCATGTCTTTTACGTAAGACATAGGTACGTCTTTTACGCAAGTCTGTGATAGTTACTAATTGTGTTCTTTCCTTTCATATATGGCAATGATACAATTAGCGCATTCTGCCAGTGTCAAGTTTTTCTTCGTAATAACTGCAGACGAGCATACAGTTCACCTGGTGGTAAGTGGATACTGTCGCCCATAGACATCCGCGATACATGCCAACATCAGTCCAGAATGAAAAACGTTGGCACGCCCCGGATGCGATGGCTACCTTTGCAGATTAAGGAATGGATTGTGAAAATGGGGAGGAATAGGATGCGATGGGAATGGGCTCTGGCATATCTCACTCACTACCGAAACACGTACATACATTGGGGAAAAACGATAAAGTAGGAAATGCAGCACATTTCAAGGTAGTCTTCTGTGAGAGGGGTTAACGTGGCCAGTCGAGTGCGCCCAGCGGCTGTGGGAATGCAGCATGCAGTCGCCCCTTACAAAACTTATTGTGTTACACTCACACGCGATAATGTTGGTTGCCCCTGAAGGCGGTGATGTCGGGCGAGGGTGCGTGCGGTGTGTGCACTACAAACGCGCCCGGTAGTACCACAGGTCGGTACCCCTGAGCCCTTAGTTCTACGCTGTGAGATACCTGCGGAATAAATAAGAAAAATAGATTTATTTATTTATTAAGTTTGTTAGCATTCTTACAATAATACATATTGTGTCAGTTACAATGAATATAAGTGAATTAAACTGGGCGTAACAAAACTAATGGACAAACACAGCTCTCAGATATCTATATAAATAAAAAAAAAAGTAAACGTTCGTTTGTTCAAAATCTTAAATCTTCAAAAGTTCTTCGTCGACTCTGAGCAGGATTCTGCAAGGTCTGCAGCGCACCTGCAAGCCCCCCGGTGTAGCGGTGACCACTTACCATCATGTGGGCCGCCCGCTCGTCTGCTAACTATTCTCTAAAAGAATGTTATAACTTATAGAAAAAGATTTCATTATTAAATTGTTGGCCATATTTTGCCATTCTTCTTTATTCGGTTGGTAGATAGTGGTCACATTCAGCTACTATCGGTGAATTTGTTCAAGTGAACAGTCGACTTGGACGAAGGGTGTTCCACACTGCGCTTCCCGGTGCGTGGACTACATTCATTCTTCTAGCCCACTAGTATTAATAAACCAAAGTACATTGATCTGAGCCCTTTGCTGTTAAAGTTGTCGATATGTACCTTATTCCAACCAAATCCCGAGAACCTTATGTCGTACTTGGGCACCGTCCGGTGCACCACGAGATAAGGTTCGTAGTCCGACTGCCACTCAACCTAGAACATTTGTAAAATGGTACACATTGTACTGTATTATTTTGAGAAAGTTCATTTTTTTAATATATTTAATTTTTGCAAAATACAAAGCATAAAAAGTATTTCCCTACAAAAGAAAATATTTCAAATTTCATGTCAATTTACTCAGAACCATGAATATAACTTATAGTTCCTGTCTCCGAGAATGTATCTGGCGTGGACTGACGACTTGAAGAAAGTCGCCTGCGACTTTTTAAGATGAGTTTATGGTTGATTATTGTAAAAAAAATATATTAGGCTTTTTGTGGTTTAATAGTGATAGTTTATTAAACTTCAAAGTGTTTTTCGTGCGTGGTGTTTGTGATAAATCAAATAAAAGCGTAGGACGGTGTTCTTCGTGTGCTGCCAAAGAGTCCTCTTAGCGCTCAGTAAATCTAGTATCACTTTACTGATCGACTCCTGACTTACTTCGACTGGACATTGATAGGATACGTTTTAGACTTTGAAATTGTTTGTTGCGAGGAAAACTTGACACTTGCAGAATGTGCTAGTTGCACCATTGCCAAATATGAAGAAAAAAAAGGAAGTCGGCAGTAATGGCCGAATGCCAAGAACAGAAGACTGAGTGTAGTGGCGATCCTAAGCAAAGGCTTTGGAGTGGCGGGTTGATAGTGTGTTGTATGCAGGTTTATGCAGCGTAAGTATATTAAATATTTAAAAATAATAATACTTCGGCTTATTATTTTTTTAAATTTCCTCTAGCTTAAACTATATGTTTATTAATTATGTGTGACATTTTGTAGCAAATAAATTTCTCATTTATTCATATTCGTACTTACCTCGTACGGCGCAGTGGCCGTGGCCCACCGAGAGTAGTTAGTGGCGCGGTGTCCTCGCGGCCACTCGCGCGCTCTGAACGGCGCCACGTCCGCCAGCGCGCTACTGCGCGTGCGCACTCGCGCTAGTAGCGCCGCTTTGTTGTGTGGCGGGGACGCGCGGTAGCGTTGCGTTTCGAAGGCGGCTACCACTAGACACTGCAATATATCACAGCCTTGAACAGTCACAAAATTTAATTGTTCAGTCACTTTCCCTTATTCTTAATTTGGCAGTATTAAACAAACATCTACAACGTAATATATAATTCAATGATATCGTGTCATAATCGTACGTATCAAACATGACAGTATTATATAATAACACGGCAAAATTAAGATAGTGGCTCGACAATTATTTCGACCGTACATGAAAAATATGAAACGTGAAAATAGGCCGTTAACACTAATTTTAATCAGAAGAAACGGAGTTGATACTTTAAATTATTTGTTCTAAAACTATTTAGTATCAAACCTGAATATAAATGAAAGCAGAAAGGTATTTGATAATTACATCTAGAAATTTAACTATGGTTATTTTAAACATATCACCCTGTCTTTGAAATTACTTTATTGTTTTTAAACGATTTATTTATATTTTCTAAAGTTAATGACTTTTATAATTCAATTTCCGTTAAATTATGTCGTATTTTGTATCAAATGTTTAACAAACTTAACATTTATTAAGCAATCCGTGCATTTGTAAAGCTATACCATAATCGAGGGGAGAGTGCACGCTGCAATCCAACAGCCGCTGGGCGCTCTCGGCTGGCCACGTTACGCCTCTCTCACAGAAGACTACCATGAAATGTAATGCATTTCCCACTTTATCTTATGTCCCTAATGTACGTGTTTCGGTAGTGAGTGAGATGTGCCAGAGCCCATTCCCATCCTATCTCACTCCATTTTCCCAATTCACTCCTTAATCTGCAAAGGTAGGCAGCGCATCCGGGGGCGTGCCAACGTTTGTCATTTTGGACTAATGTTGGCATGTATCGCGGATGTCTATGGGCGACAGTATCCACATAACATCAGGTGGACTGTATGATCGTCTGCTGCCTTCGTACATAAAAAAAAAATTAGACAAACAGAAATAACTATCAAGATGTTTATAGTTTACTGTAAATTAAATTTATTATTAAAAAAAGGTTGCCATGTAAAGAATTATGGTTCCACGGTAGTGTCATATTTCGCTCGCTAAACTAACTGGTAGCTGGACTTATTCCTTTGAGAGTAGCGATTATTAGCAACAAGACAAACCGGGGTTTTTTGATGGAATAATTGAATATCCTTTAAGGGGTGATAGTGGAGGTCATTAGGAACAAAACAGTTCAATGTAAAATCATAAAGTGATTGAGGTTTACTCACCTTCTTCTGCGGATACGGGTTGATGAGCCACAGGGCAGACCGTAGATGGTCATATAGACCCGCCATCGGCACGAAATCTACGTCCATGAGGAAAACGTACGGAGTGTTCACATTTTCTAGCGCTACGTTGCGAAGGTAGTTAACGGGATAATGCACCTGATAAGATAAAGATAAATGCGTTTTTGTACATCCACTAATAAAATGACAGAGAATCAGTCGGTTCATTTCTTCCTCTTTTTGGGTTTGATGGCGATATCAGTTGTCGACTAAAGCGCGGGTACCAATTTACCAATGTCAAATGTAAATGAATGACGTAGTAGTATACAACTGGCCAAGTCAAAATTTTGTTAATCGTATTAAGTCGCTATCTTGGTCGTGACTCGTCAATACCTCTTTTAGTTTCAACTGGTCAAGTCCAATATCATACTATTTATGTGGAAAGTTTATTATGTATAATTTTGTTTCATTGCCGACAAACAAATAGTTGATACTATACTTTTACTCAACATTAGACTATATTATTTTAAACTAATATAGTAAACTAATTTTAAACTATAATAAAGAGGTAAAATTGTGTGTTTGTAGGTATGTTGGGGGTAATCTCTGGAACTACTGAACCGGTTTCACAAATTCTTTCACAAATAGGAAGCTACATTACATAGCTACATCTACATTATAGGTTATATTTTATTTTGAAAAAAAAAAAACCTCTTACTAACCGAAGCGAAGCGAGGGCGGGTCGCTAGTTGTAAATAATTTGCAATATAAAATCTTAAGTGTGATATAGGCGCACGACGAGTTGCAATTTTTCAATACTTGACTAATTGAAGCAAATAAAAAGATATTGACGAGTCACGACCAGGATAAGACTTGGCGAATTTAGACTTGGACCACACTTTATCAAATGAATTTCTATCAAGGGTGTTCGCCGTCGAAGATAGTTAGCAGTTGTCCAGGAATGATTGTAGATTTAATGAGGACAAGAGACATGACAATCCTTGGATGCTTCGTTACCCCTCTCTCACAGAAGATTTCCTTGCAATGGACAGCATTTCCCACTTTATCCTACTCCCCAATGTACGTACTTGTTTCAGTAATGAGATATGCCAGAGCCCTTTCGCATCCCATCTTATCCCTCCCTCTGACCACTTGGACTGATGACTAGAAGAAAATCGCCGGTAGTGACTGAATTCAATATCGTATTAACATTTTGAAACAGAAAAGTTATTCAAACAAGTATTGAAGATCAATTAAAACTTGCTGACTCGGGGTACTTTTTAGGATGTCAGAGTTACTTTTAAAGGATCTATTTCATCAACTGTGATTCAATTGTTTTAAACCAATGTCCTGTGTCAATCATTACTTTTGTTAAAACATTAATAAGCATGTGTTTAGAGATTTTTATAACGTAATTTGTATACTGTGTTTATGCTGTAGATTCACGTAAAATACGAGGGTAGGCTGAAAAGTAATGCACACGTGATTGTAGAACACGAACAAAAACAAATAGGAAGATCGGGCAAAAAGTACAATTCTTAAGCTTCAAAATCGTAAATCAAATTCAGTTTATAGTAGAAGCAAGATTTTATAGTCAAACTTACCGAATGATGCTTAAACACAAGATGATATCCAATGTTCCTGCGAGCACTCAGCGTGTCCGACCAGTCTCGTATGAAACTCTCTAGCTGTGTGACGTCACAGTCTGATAGATATATCGCCGCACTTAAAGGGCCTGTAATAATCAACACTTGCTAACTATAGTTTTTTTTACGTATATTATCGTAAATTTATTTTACACGGCAGTCGGATGAAGATTTTAGCTCACAATGTTGACTATTAAGTCAAATAATAACACTAGTTTACAAGGTTTTTATACCCCAACTGAAAGTTGTTGAATTTTATCTATCATCTAAAGATAGTCTAGGAAAAATATTAAAAAAATTCCATCACGTCCACATTCAGAATTATTTATTAAAGAAAAAAAATAAGAAAATGGACTAAAACGATAAGAAATAAACTAAAAATGACTAATTTTGGACTTTTTTTTATAGGTTTCAGAATCGGTTTCTCTTAAAATAGACCAGCAGTAGTCTCCCAACATATTTTCGTCCCAATATCCTTGATGGCGATCTTCAAAAGCCTTTAAATCCTGGTGAAAACGCTCTCCTTGCTCGTCGCTCATACTTCCTAAGTTTTCCGGAAAAAAATCCAAGTGGGAATGCAGGAAATGGATCTTTAATGACATGTTAACACCAATCTTATGATAATTTTGTAATAAATCAGCCACTATGTCTATATAGTTTTCACTTTTATTATTTCCTAAAAAGTCCTTAATAACAGTTTTGAATGAATTCCAAGCAGCTCTTTCATTCGTAGATAAAAGGGTATCAAACTTAGAATCACTTATGAGTTTGCGTATTTGTGGGCCGTCAAATACCCCCTCTTTAAGTTTGGCTTCGGTGATATAGGGAAAAAACTTTTGTAAGTAGTGGAAAGCATCACTGGTTTTGTCTAATGCCTTAACGAAATTTTTCATAAGTCCCAACTTTATGTGTAGGAGGGGGCAAAATAATGTCTTCTGGGTCTACCAAGGACTGATGTTTGATGTTCATTTTGCCTTTAGAATGCAATATTGGCTTAGTAACAGATTGTACATCGGCATACACAATACCCGACTTAGTTTTCCTACTAAAACCCGAAGTCTTCGTAACACAAAAGTAACAGTCATTTTCGTGATTACTCGGTTCCCTCCACAACATGTAGCAAATGAAAGGTGTACGTTTTCGCCGGATGACCATTGCAGTGAAGTGATTCTACAGCTCTCACAAAACACATGGGGAACCCAGTTTTTTTCTTGGTTAGCCACAGGAAATCCGAAATAATGAATATATGCACTTTTCAACGATTCTACTATATGTCTTTTCTTTTTTGTAAATATAAATTGTCCACAAACATAACAAAAGCGATCACAACTTTGTTTACACTTTCTACTCGACATTTTAATTGAGTTAAACAATAAATATCTCTTAAACTAAACAAGTAATGCAGCACCAAAGCTAAGCAAATAAGTATGATTCTTTAAAAAAAATATTTGAGGATAGAAAAAAAACGTGACGTGATAGAATTTTTATGTTGATACTTTTTGAACTTATAAAGGTATAGGTTTTGTGAGGGGTATATAAAAAAAATTAAAATTTGTAAACTAGTGTAATTTATAATGTCAAATTTCAGCACTAAGTAAGTAAATTTTATTAGGTAAATAAGAATACGAGAAGGATACAGTGAGTGATACAACAGTTGAAATAAATGGGCATACAAAATGTAGTCTCATTGCTAAAGCAATTTCTTCCAGACAACCTTTGTGCGAGAAATGTATGTGAGTACAAGGATAATAGATAGATGGTGCACATATTATAATTGTTAGAAAGAAATATGCTTATATACATCTATACACATAACAAAATCATAACAGAGCGGTGTCTGTACATGAAATGTTTTTTTGAAAAATGTCATTGCAGTGTGAAGTACATGTGATACAGAGTCCAAAACTACCATTTTTGGAATTTTTGTGCGCCCGTCTGAACGTGCATCACGCTAAAACCACTGATTAATTAAACTTTGTACAGTTATAACTGTAACTTCCTAGCGACCCGCCCTCGCTTCGCTTCGGTTTATAAGTTTTTTTTTCAATATTTCAAAATAAAATATAGCCTATATTAGACACGGATAATGTAGCTTCCCATTTGTGAAATAATTTTTGAAATCGGTTCAGCAGGTCCAGAGATTACTCCCAACATACAAACACACAATTCTACCTCTTTATTTTATTAGTATAGATATTCTGAGTTAATATTTAGGGTATGAGTACTTTTATCCAGATTAATTGTGAAGTTCCCACAGGAATCACAAGTTAACACGAAAAAATCGATGACATCGCCAGTATTATATAAGAAATCCAGAAATAGATTCTTAATATAATAATACAAACTAAATACCACACATAATAAAACTGTTATTTATACTACGTGTACAGTTCCCGGCCGACAGTAATACACATCGGCCTTTAGAAAGAGACTATCGGCTAGCTTCGGTTTTGTAGAGCGTCGTCTCTGTCGTGTGCCGTTACGACAGAGACGACGCTCTACAAAACTGAAGCTAGCCGATCATAGTCGATGTGTATTACTTTCGGCCGGCATGTATACAAGGTTTTAAAATCTAGAATCCTTCGTACTGTATAATATAAAATGTGAGTTACACCATATTGTATAGATGCAAATAAATTAAAAATCCTACCTTCCCAATACTGGACTAATCTCTCTAGGAACTGGAGCCGATCCATAGACAACTGTAGCACCAGCGTGACGTCAAAGTTGTCTATGTTCGTGTAACTATAGTCCATGTAGTACAAATGTGTGCGTAATTTTACTCTTTGAGCCGCGCGGAAACTCAGACATAAGTCGGAGTGATTCATCTTAAAACGGAAAAAATATAATGTATCAATATGAAGGAGATAATTTAAGTCATGGTGATGATGGTATGGACGGCAACAGATCTATAACCTTAATGAGCTTGTACTAAGAAAAAAGATTATATATAATTATTAACACAGAGGTTATAGAAACATGATAATAATATAATCTCATTAGGCGGCCTCTGACGCGTCATACAAATTTACACCGTATGCATTGGAGATAAAGTTCACTATTAATATACTGCCCTAAGAGAAAAGGCGTTAGTAATATTTTTAACGAAAATATAAGTAACGTTATCTTCGGAAATTAAAAATAAAGAAATACAATCTTAGTTTTATTCAAAACTCCAAGTTACTAGCTTGAATTTTAAATTACGAAAAATTTTGATTTTGCCTGATGTTATCAAAATGCATTTGTGACTATCTTTCTAAGAAGGGCAGTATACACAACCTACTTGATGCATCGCACCACTGCACCATGACATTCGGTTTGTGAGTATTAGACCTAACTGTCACTTGTATTCGATCCGTCAGTATTGGACCTAACTGTCACTTGTATTCGATCTTGATGAGTATTGGATCTAACTGTCACTTGTATTCGATCTTGGTGAGTATTGGATCCAACTGTCACTTGTATTCGATCCGTCAGTATTGGACCTAACTGTCACTTGTATTCGATCTTGATGAGTATTGGATCTAACTGTCACTTGTATTCGATCTTGGTGAGTATTGGATCCAACTGTCACTTGTATTCGATCTTGGTGAGTATTGGACCTAACTGTCACTTGCATTCGATCGGTCAGTATTGGACCTAACTGTCACTTGTATTCGATCGGTCAGTATTGGATCTAACTGTCACTTGTATTCGATCTTGGTGAGTATTGGATCTAACTGTCACTTGTATTCGATCTTGGTGAGGGTTGGACCTAACTATAAGCCGACCGTTTAACTCGCGGTAAGAAGCCTGCGCGGTAAGAAGGGAGCGGGGGGAAATGTTAGCGGATGGGTGAAAGGGGTGCGCGGAGCAGAGAGCTTACGTCAAGTGCGGCAGTGCGCTGGCTGTGCTCGCAGCGCGCGGTTGGTATTTTTGTTACGGACGCTTGGATTTTAACGCACAAGGTATACGACTGCCAAGATAAATCTCAAGATGAATCGCTCTTCCAGTTTTGCGAACAAAATTAACAAGCAAGCTAAACAAATAGCATACAATGTATATTCCTTTTTTAAAGCCAGAAAACAAGATCATAATTCTACAGAGTATCTTGAAGACGTAAACCTAAACAAACTTGTTGCTAAAGCTACAGGACTTTCGGTGACTACCATTTGTAAAATAATAAAAGAAGGAAATGAACTGAAAGATGAACAAAATAATGTAAATTTTAAATCACCAAAAAAAATTAAACAAATCCGAAAGAAAAAAATTGAAGTTGACAGTTTTACAGAGGGCGTTGTTAGAAGAAAAATAACTCAATTTTATACGTTTTTTAAGAAGGTTCCTACATTAAAAATTTTGAATGCGAAACTCAGAGAAGAAGGAATTTTAAATTGTGGCCGAGAATATTTGAGAACATTGATTCATAAACTTGGCTTTCGATTTAAGAAATGTCAATCAAAAAGAAAATTACTGATTGAACAACCAAACATCGTATCGTGGCGGTGGCGTTATCTTAATGCGATAAAGAAGCACAGAAGAGATCAAAGAAACATTGTTTACCTCGATGAAACATATGTCAATTCGTCATTAAATGTACCGGCGTGTTGGCAATCCAATGAAGAACGAGGGGTGCTGTCGCATATTGGCAAAGGGCCACGTTTAATTATTGTACATGCTGGTGGACAAGCCGGATTTATCGATGGAGCTCTTTTAATTTTTAAATCCAAAAGCAAAACCGGAGATTATCATAGCGATATGAATTTTGTAAACTTCAGCAAATGGACTAGAGAAAAGCTATTGCCAAATTTACCGCCAAGCTCAGTTATTATTATGGATAATGCCGCATACCACTCGGTACAAGAGGACAAAAAGCCTACAATGACATCCACAAAAGCCACCATGCAGACCTGGCTGCAAAGACACAATGTTGAATTTGATACGTCTTTAAGAAAATGTGATTTATTGAATTTAATTAAACAACACGCGACAGAAAATACTTACAAAATAGATGAAATTTTAAAGGCGGCAGGTCATGAAGTCTTACGACTGCCTCCATATCACCCAGACTTGAACCCAATCGAATTGGTTTGGGGGGATATCAAAGGACAGCTCGCAAAAATTGAAATTGATTCTAATTTAGACAAAAAGAAAAATACACTGCAACAGTTATTTGCCGAATTCTCTGTAGAAAAATGGGTTAACTGCGATAAACATGTACAAACTATTGAAGATGAATATTGTCTGCACGATCGCATCGTTGATGAAGAGATGGACCGATTTATTATTAATTTGCAAGATTCTGACTCCTCAAGCTACACAGACAGTGATGATGATTCAAGCGATATGGATATTAGTGACGAATAGTCCTATAATTTTTTTATCTGTGGTTAAATATTTCTTAAACGGAGTTAATTATTGCTTTATGATTTTGTACCTATGAAGCTATTATAAAATATTTGTAAAACTTAAAAATAAATACTTAAAAAAAAGATACTTATTATTTTATTCTTTACCAACAATGTCTATTTCGAGATAAATCTTTGGATTATTGACTCCGTGTGTAGCGTTACCCGCCCCCGCTCCCTTCTTACCGCGCAGGCGATACGCGAGTTAAACGGTCGGCTTATAGCACTGGTATGATTTCCCAAACACAAAAAGGTGGGATTTTTCAACTGACCAACTGTATGATATACAACTTAATTACCAAATGGTACCTGTGAAATGTATAATAATAGAAAAAAAGACTACCTTATAAGTAACAACTTCGTCTTCTGAACATCTATGTAGTTTTTCTCTCAGTAAGTTCCCATCAAAGTTAACATACGACTGATATATATTTCTGAAATAATCCGCATCCCTTATTCTAATATTGTACTTAGCTGGAGAATTCCAGTGTATTATCTGAAAAAATATGGGATTACATTTATTATTAAAAAATATTTAATTCACCTAATATTAAAATATAAGTAATGAAATGAAAAAAAAAGTAAAAAGGATATATTTTTTAACATATTGAATAGAACAGCGACTTGCTTGCACGTGATACGCTCACACGGTGAAAACAGTTTTGTAGTGGAAAATACATTTAAAAATGCTTTCCCGTGCATTTATTCAGTGTACAAATCACTCGAGGAGCAAAAACAAGACCCATGGAATCACTTTTCACGCGTAAGTACATCAAAAAGTAATAATTTTAAAATTATTAGTTTACATTCAGACTTTAAATGAGTGAGCGAGATAAAAAAAGTGCGAGATATAGTGCTTTCTCGCTCTTGCTACTGCCCAATCTCATCGCCCTATCTCTGTCTTTTGATGTCGTACAACGTGAGTTTAATTATAGCTGTGCATGTAGTTGTGCATTCGAGCCTATTTTCAGTTGACGAAATTAAGAACGTACCCTATATTCCCCTTTCGCTTTGATCTAAGGTTCTCTCCCTGTTTGTTACATCTTCACAAATAAACTACTGAACCAATTTCAATCGAAATTTTGCAGAGAGGTAGATAGTTAGAGGTAGATAGAGAGATAGTTTGCTTGATTAGTTTTTCCAAGGGTAGCCACTAGCCAATTACTTTTAAAATAAAATCCACGCGAGCGAAGCCGCGGTCAAAAGCTTCGCCCTCTTGAGAAGGCATTAGTAACATTTTTAACGAAAACATAAGTAATGAAACATTTTTAAAGAAACATATTCGGATATTAAATATAAACAATGGTTATTCTGTTTGTTTTATCGAAAATTAAGTTTCTAACTTGGGATTTAAATTAATGAAAATTTACCAAAATTGCATTATACTTACCTTGACATTATTCTTATCCTCCCCATAGCAATTCTTTGCCAATGTCTTTGTTGACATTTGCACATTATACTGGCAACTTATATTGTAGATAGTTGTAGGATGCTTCTTTATAATGGCATTTATTATATCCTGGTCGGCTAGGGTTGTCTGTTTCAGTCTACCTATGTTCTCTGATATGGCATCATGCCATAGAGATGTCCAGTCTGTATTTGTTCGTATTTTGTGCAAATCTAACAACATGACTCCGGTGTTGTACCCCCGGCCTAGTGCTGGCCATCGCTTGTCAGTATCATAGTACCAACTGCTTTCGTTTTCTACTAAACCTATCATCTGAAGTAATATTTGGAATATTAAACAATAATTAAAGATTGAAGAGTTTTCTGAAAAGTTAAATCAAGAAAGCTGTGTCCCCTGGGTCGTAGTAGCCACTTACCATCTTGGACCTTAGCATAGGTTTCTTCGTTTGTAAAGGCAACTATTGCTTCTAAGTCGTGTTTTTCCTGTATTATCAAGCCCTTATCGGACGCATTGAGAAACTTAAAAAGTTTATACAGAATAACTTGTCCTTGACACTGGAAGCGATAATAACGTTTGTAAACGATCAAAACCTACATTCGCGCCTTTGATGGGCACTCCGGCCATCTGCCACCTCTTCTATATAAAAAAAAGATAAATTGACGTTCTCTTGAAAATAATGGTAATTTAACTTTTAATGATGGTTCAACAAAGGGTCAAAATATATTTCTTTCTATAAAATACAATCCTGTATCCATGCATGCATTTCAGAGGTTAGGATTTATGTCAAAATATGAGAACAATAAAAACACAACTTTGATTTCTTTTACATAGGGTTGAAAATGTTATTAGTTATAAAATCTATTACTCGTTTTCACGTGACTCCATTACAAGATGTACTCGTTATGGAGGATGGTCGTCACTCGGACATGAGAGCCGGCTTGACAGTCATAATGTTTATTTACCGACAGAATAATTACCTGATCATCGGTCATATTTCTAAAAATACTCCACAGTTCAGTCACATCACTCAGAAACGTTAAGTCTGAGTCCACTACAATAACTCGTTCCAGTGTGCTCGGTAATATATCAGGAAACAATAGCTTTACTAGTGAGTATATACCAGAGTAATGGCTGTTGGGAATCCAGCTCACTAGGTGGAGTCGGTGTTGTGCATTATAGCATGTGTATTTTACTGAAAATTTAAATAGGATATTTAAATCTTTGTATCAATTGGTTAAAAGTGGCCAAGAAATAAAAGGATGATAAGCAACAGGTTTAAATAATTACAAAGATAATTTCTTACATTTTATAATCTAGGACTTAATTTCTATGATTACTACGAAACATTAAAGTGATTTTAAAGGAACCCTTTAGTATTCTAAGCCAGCTTAAAACCTTCCTTGCGTTATGAATATTATCTAAAAAAAAGTTTCATACAAATCAGTTCACTATGTATAAAATTTACAATTAAAAATAAATTGCCATATTAATTACCATTGTGATTGATCAAATAATTATACTAACCATCTGGTAGATCCCACGTATCAAATAGTTTGCTAGTTATTCGCTCTGACATTGTATCAACAATAAAGTGGAAATGTATAGGGTTCTGCCGGTAATGTAGAATAGACTTCAACATTGGTGTGATAAGTCGAGTGCACTTACCCATACACACTAGGGCTACGTGCACTGTTTCACAGAGGGTGCCTACAGCATCTGGTATCTAGGAAGTTTGTTACAATTTGTAGTTATATGTTGAAAAAATAATCTTTTTGTAAAAATAAAGATCTTAATTAGGCTCGCAATGAACATTCGGCAACTATTCAATAATTGGCCCATTCCGTTACTTTTATATTATTTGGCTGAATATAGAATAAGAAAATACTATGAATATGAACAGAATATTTTTTTAGACATTCATTTAGTTTGTGTTGATTGTTATCAACTTTTTGGGAACCTGCTGAATATTTATTATATTCATCATCAAAATAACTTTAATTAATTTATATCTTTATTTTATTTTATTGTTTTAATTATTTACTCTCACTTTTGAATCCTAACAAAAATAACTGATATCATAGATAATTTGAATTAAAAATATATAATCCACACTTACTTTAGGTACTTGGTAAGTGGTGGCAGAATCAACAGACATCTGCCTCATAACACTCTGAGAGAGTTTCAATTGAGTTTTGAACATCTTGTTCTGATTTTCCAAAATATTTATCCTGGATATAAGCCACCAGTAATATACAACTGATACTGCCACCCACATTCCTAAAGGTACCCCTAACCAGGGTCGAAGAAAAATACAGGACAAAACATTTTTTGATCTGATATTCATTTTGAATTCAGTACTTATTTATTTTTTCAATTCAATTTATTTATTCTTATTTATTTCCAATACTTCTGCATTTTGTTTATCAAGTTAATTAGTATGTTGTTCTTGTTACATTTGTTTTTTTACATCTGTACTTAATCATTAAATGTTTTTTCATTTTTTATATTTTGATTAATTCACATTTCTTGCCTTTCCTGCAATAGAAGAAAAAAAGATATTTTATCTGAGTTTGTAATCAGATAAAAAAATGCTTATAAAGTTAATTTATAGTGAATTATGTATTCACTTTATGTATTGTGTTGTGTATTGTGTGTCCAATTTGGGTTAAATGGTACTGCAATTGGTTTCATTCTATTTGATTATTTACTCCACAAAATCCTTGTCAAAATACTAATTTATGATGGTAAAGGCTGGAATTTGAGATTATAATAGAATAAGGAGTTTCTTTTATTCCATTATATCCTCCATTCAATAGAGGATAGGGTGTACTGGGAAATAGGTTCTGACATGTCTCACTACTGAATCATTGGAGGGATAGGGATGAGAAATGTTTATTCCATTTTATGGTACCCTTTTGTAAAAAGCAATGTGGCCAATCGGAGGCTGGTATTATATTGTACCTCAATAAAAAAACTATACAGTAATAAAAAATAATATTCAGTTGTAATGTTAATTCGACTGTAGTACCTAACTTACTAATCAATAATCATTTATCTTTAAACATCTTTATTTTATCTTTTCCTTGCATGATAATTCAATGAATAAATAGCTGACGTTGTTCGCAACACCACAGACACTTTCAAATTCATAATGATATTTTTTCTGAAACCTTTTAAAATTATTTTGTTGTCATGTTCATAAAGTAAAACTTTATATGTACAGATATTAATTTCACAACATGGGTACATAAAAAGTTAATTTTTAATATACATTTTTTAATAAAAGACAACAAAACCATTTTAAAACGTCAGTTTCAGTAGAGAGCTTTATCTAGAATGTAAGTATCTTCTTTTCCGTCAAAATAAAAAACTAAAAAGAGCAAAATTGAGTATTTGTATTGGAATAATACATTTTTGGAATTAGGAGAATAATGGGCCATCTGTCCAATATTTTATTATTTTACCTGCATATTTTATAAAGATACATTAAGAAAAAATGTATAAATAATACACAGATTCAAATATTTGAAAATGAAGCAGCACATTTGGTTTAAGTTCAATGCTTGCAATTATATTAGCATTTTGTTAGAAACTCTGTATTCCACTTAATTGAAAAGGCTTTAGGTACACATTAAAAGGACATTATTGGTAAATATTACTTATTTTCAAACTTATTATTTACACACAATTTTATTTATTTACACATCTATTAAGTAAAATATTACATAATATGTAAATACCATTATTTAGCACAAACAAAAATTAGATTCTAAGATTAATGGTCACGTTTGGCTAATTATATCTTTTCAACATAAGATTAATATTGGTGATAATTTTTTTTCGCTAAAATGAAATATTTATATTATTCATAATAATTACATTAATTTATTTTTGCTATTAGTTATTTCATATTTACCTGTATAATTTGTATATCTAAGTATCCCACTTCATTAAACATGGTAAAAATACTTTAATATTGATTTCCTTTATAAAACGTTACAAAATCTTTAAAATTGTATTGTTAGAAATATATTTTATTCCGTAAGAGCCAGTAGTGTCAAACATTCATGAAGGTTGTAATTTCAAAACGTGCGAGAATCACTTTTACAAACTAAATAACTAAAACTGTATACTTTTCTAGAATTATAAAAAAAAATATTTAATGAAAAATGATAAAATAACGTTAAATGTTCAATCTCCATGGAGCGCAAAAGTAAACTGCAGTGTGAAAGAGCACAGCATGAATGAGATTGTTAGAATTATTTTCGCACGTGTTGGAACGCTATCGTAATTGTCTATTCGATTATGTTGCCACTTCAATAAAATAATTGCTACTTTTCAACTATTCTCCTTGTATTCTACTATTCCCACTATAGCCTGCAGTACTAATACTTACTACGCGTGACAAACAGAAATTCTGGACTACAATGAAAAAAAAATATTTGAAATTTTTTATTTTATTGATAGTAACCATATAAGAGAAAACGCTTGCCGCCTGTAAGCCGTGGAGACGTAAACTCTGATACATTGTAAAACAGCGGCCATATGCGCCCATAAAACGACCTATATTAAAAATAATAATGGCTAGATTGAAAAGATCGCAGCGTTTTTGAACATATGATTTTAGGGTGCTATATTTCTGGCAACACTTATCACTGGCGGAAAAGTGAAATACCATTCGAATATACATGTGATATACCATGATATACCTTTTTTATTTTGGCGCATAATTGAAATTACAAATTAAAAGTTTTATCTTTTCATATCTTTTAACAATTTTAAAATGGCAGTTAATAAGGAGAAATTTAGCTGTTTTACAATTTTTTTTCGATAAAGGTATAAATGCTTCAAGTGCTCGAAAAGAGATTTGTAAGGTTTACGAAGAAAATGCTTTATCTAAAATTACTGCAAAAAAATGGTTCAGACGATTCAGGTCTGGTAATATTGATGTGAATAATGTTTCTCGCTGTGGTCGTCCTATTAAGTAAATGTTGATGTTATCATTGAAAAAATTGAAGCAGATCGACAAATACGCAGTAATTAAATTGGGGAAGAGCTTAGCATTCACCATTCAAGTTTTAGATCACCTGCATAAACTGAATTTTGTAAAAAAATAGATGATTGGGTGCCGCATGATTTAAATGACAGAAACTTTGTGCATGTAATTTCCATATGCAAGATGTTACTAAAACGAAATGAAATCGACCTATTTCTGAAGAGATTGGTAACAGGCGATGAGAAGTGGATCACCTACGATAACAATGTTTGAAAACGATCTTGGTCTAAGTAAGGTGAGCCATCACAAATAATCCCAAAGCCAGGCCTCACTCCGAACAAAGTCATGTTATGTGTATGGTGGGACTGGAAACCATTGTGTATAACGAGCTTTTACCACATAGCCAAAGGATTAATTATGATGTCTAATTAGAAAATAAAACATAATTAAAAAATAACGTTTATTTAATAACACATTTAAACACAAATACCTAGCTTATACATAATAATAATGTCTACATAGTTTTTGTATCGAAATTTATCTAGACTGAAGATGAAGATGTAGGTAGACGTCGATAATCGTCGTACTTTATAAACAAGTATAAAAATGAAGAGATGAAATTTATTGGGGCATCTTTTGTCATTTATTAAGTATGGTATTTAGGGTGGAAGGTGGATAGAAACGCTTTGTGAAGGTAAGAGATGATATATTCGCGATCAAAAGTACAAATACAGGATGACGGGTTTACAAAAGATGGCAACAGATGATTTTTTATAAAAACTTTGTTATAAAAAGGTGGCGACAAGGAGTCCGCGACGCATCACATAGGTAAAAGTAAAATAAGATGGCACAACATTCATTTTAGAACATAAAGATATACTTAAATAAAAATATTTTTATACAACAATGTAATTTTCATTAAAAAATCTTTTTTTTGTCTGAACTTGTCCTTATGAAACAGTATGAAAGGGACAAAGGGCCGAGTGATATAAAAAATCTAAGGCCCCAAACGCACTGCAAAAGTGAGTAATTCGCACCAAGCAAAACCCCCACAATGTGAACGAGAGGAGTGTTTCAGTACACTTAAAATGTGTCTGCGCTCTCCTTGCAGAATATCTGGAGTCTTAATCTAGACAGAGTTCATGAAAGCTTCCTAATGGGAAACATCAAGTCAAACAGAAAATCATCTAATAAACGTAGGTAGGGATGCAGTAGAAAAACTAACTACCTACATTAAATGAAACTTATTCAAACAAATGTGTTGCTCAAGGTGGGATCTTATAATTTCTACTTTAGAACTAAGAAATAAAAAATGTTGTGATGTTGCATTTAGAGGAACTGAACTTATTACTTACAAAACTGATACCTACGAGTATATTTAATAGGTATTAATGAAAAATACTTAATATGTCTATGCACAACACTAATACAAAGCAAGTCTAAAAACTGAAATACTTTGAACTTATTTATCTATAAAATCAGGTTTAAATTTTATTGTAACATAACACAAAAAAGTGTTCTTAATATAAAATTTTGTAAATTCACACACTGACTTAAATGCTATTTTGTTAACACTATATCGAGGTATAAATTTATGTTGTACAACCTTACTGGGCACAAATGATCTACCCACTAATATTTCTTTAGAATAGCTGCCCAAAATATAAAAATACTGTAAATGAAGGTACAGGGTATGAAGGATTGATAGAAATACTATTATCTTCTATCTCCTTACTGAGTCCCTATTATATGCTGGTATCGGACCAATTTTATTTATTGGTCTCTGGTCCCAATGGACAAGACGCTGCACGGATTATTGATTGATGTCGCTGAAAATGGTCGTTGTCCTCAAGATGACTGCATTTTGTATCATAATACTGAGGTTCTTAGGAATTTCTAAATTTCTTAGGTTTTCGAGGAGATGTTTAAGAATAATCTCCGATGTTGAAATGATTAGCGGAATATTATCAGTTGAAATTATTATTTTTATAGCTGTGTTTTGCTAAATAAAGATGTACCAACGGCAAAATAGATAGGTCTGCAATCAACTGAGCAATGGAAGCTATGAGCCGTCAGAAAAAAATTGTTACACATTTAGCGAACTAGTGATTTCTATGTGCGAGCGTCGTTGTACGAACTGGGCAAGGCCAGCTGCTTGCAAACTTATCAATTTTGCCGACTGTACCTAAACCGGGCATGCTAAACATAAACATGTATCAGGACATGTATTATACCGATTAGTATCTACGCGCTACGTAGATTTTATTTTTAATTAATTTCTGTTTCACCAGCCCACTGTCTATTACTGCTAGCAGCTGGTAGCGGCGTCTGGTCATCATAGCTCTCTCCGTAAGGATACGAAGTGTCGATTTCGCTAACCACCTTGATAGGTTCCGTGGGCTCCGGACTGTCTTCAGTCACGTCTTTCTTATAAGGAAGGCTTTCGTCTTCGTCTGAATTGATCTTCATCGATTCATCTGGGTCCAGGGGACGGTGTCTGTATAAAAAATATTAGTATTATATTCTCTTTCTGTATCTATTTGTATTTGTTTGTCGGTAACGTCTAAGCATTTTAACCACCTACAATGTTACCTATTTACAGACTACTTTGTATGCATTAATTTCTACCCGTATTATAGCATTAATTATTATTAATATCTGCATTAATTTTTCTATTGTTCCCACATTGTTGGTGTAAGAGAAAGTAAATGTGTACAGATTCTTACTTTATTTTGTAGAACTCGTCTTCGTCTTTTTCCTCTGCCTTCTTCCGCTTAAGTATTCTCCAGCCTATGCAGATGAGCACGATTATAATCGGCACCATCACCGCACTGATGATGCCCCATGTTGCCCCCAGGGTTCGAGAAGAATACTCCTGTTTACCTATACATTTAAACATATTTTGTTACACGGTGTATACACGTACCTAGTTAAGTATTAGAGTGTTTAATAAAATGTTATGTGTACAAAACAAGGTATGAGTCATTATAATCCATCATAGATAGTGTTAATATATTAATGTATGTAATTTTTAAAATACATTTTTATGTAATTAATGTATGCTTATGGTGAACGTCGAGGTCTCAAACATAAACGTAGATAAAAATACCATCTATGTAATAAATTGTTAGACCGCGATAACCAGATTATTAGTTATCAGCGCTATCATGACCTCGTTTTATCACTGAAGCACAAATAAAAAAATATATGAACTTACCTGTACATGCGACCTAAATTGTAATGCGTAAACAAGATAAGAAAGCAAGTAATAACCTCCACTTACAGTGTAGGAAAATGAAACATATCACAAGACAGAGAAAATTTCTATTCCACCAGATGTGGCAGGCAGTATACGAAGACATTATTCCTTGCTTTCCTATTTTATATAAAACGGCGCCATTAATGGGAGTTATTCTACCGAACATCGGAACAGAAATTTCCTCTTACTGTGACTTTTACTAAGTACATCTAAAATATTTTTATTCATATTTTGTACATCTAAGTATAAAGATAAATATAACAAAATATACTCTGTAGAAACAATTTTTAACATCGATAAGGAAATCTCAAACATAACTGTAGTAAGAGAACACCTACTGACTAATAATACATGCAAAAGATTACTTAACATACTTAAAAATTAAATTACAATATATATTTGAAGTAAAACCCTAATTATACTCATAAAAAACTTTGTCATTCATAATTAAGGGCTTGTCAAGATTCGGGCAGTGCAAAAACTAACCTAATATTTATTATGTCTCCTTCTCAATAAGGTAAATACGAACAGTGTGGTTCAATTGAATATCCACAAATATACCTAATGACAGATTCCACTTGGTATTATTAATATTAAACCATTGTAGAGCGACCACCATAAGTAGGCACTTCGGAAGTTGGGGGGTCAATAAGCGTTTCCATAGATTTGCCCTTCTGAGGAGGCAGAGTGAATGTCTTTATTTCGGTAGCAGGAGCACTTTTCGGAGGATCTGGTAGTCCAGGATTATTGTAAGTATTCCTTGGACTAATATCAGAAGTCGGACTTAATGGAGGCGAATAAATTTCAGAGTAAGTTGGACTGTATTGGGATGGTACAGGACTATATTGTCCTTCGAATTTAGTATAAGGATCCTCAGATTCTTTTGTGGAGTAGCCAGATTCACTGGCGAGAGCGTGTCGACCAGTTTGACGTGGCTTACTAACGTATTCAATGTCTTTCGCTGGTCGGGTTAGAGTAGAGTCCTTGTTGGACTCAGATTCAGAGGGAGTTGTTAAGGAAAGCAAGTCTTCTTCAGATAAATCCCAAAGCTTTTCTGGAAATTCAGAGTTGGGCGCATTTTGTAGTGGCTCATGTGTTCGGTATGTTCCATCGTACGCTCGCCGCTTTTTGGATTTATCTGATTTATTAGAGTCACTTCTATTGGAATCTGTGTAACCTATGCCAGAGCTGTCGCCATCTTGTGGCTCAGGAGGAAGAGGCGCGGATCTCATAGCTATTTTGGAGACTGGTTTTTCTTCAGTGGGAGTGTCAGGTAATTTTGGCTTTTCAGTAGAGTCTTGGCTATGCAAAGTCGAAGATTTCATTGTATCTGTGAGATTTCCCATCGATGCTGAACGTAAATTAAGTCTAGAGGCGGATTTAGAACGCGGTATGTCTTCGAATCGGAATCCTTCTTTGCCTTCGGACCTCGGCTTGTGCCAGCACCAAAACCAGCAAAGACAAATGAGTAGGCCTAAAGGTAGAATAACTGCCACTATGATTCCCCAGGTCATGAACAGAGCTCGTTGCGAATACTCTTGATTTCCTGGATACCAAATATTTTTATCTTAGCAAGACTTATTTGTGGAAATGAAATATGAACTAATAACTCGGCGTGAATATAAACATAATAGTTATTTCCGTGCATAACGGTAATAAGTCAAAATAAACTATTTTTCGAGGGTACAGTTTAAAAGTTAAAATGTGTTTGTGTTTTCGCTTTCAATATTGAAATATCGCTTTAATGCTGATATTCAATTTCTCTGATGTTATCGAGAGCCGAAAGATTTAAATGTTTTAGTGTAATTTCAAAGCGATACAACGTGTTAGAACTTCATAATTAAAACATAATTAAAAAGTGAATATCTCAAATTATCAACTTATTGCTGACGTACACGAATTCAGGGTTGTTTCTTGTTAAATAACAATATAATACATGCAAGAGCGTAGTCAGGATTTTATCCACGGACGGACAAATCAAACAATTTTCTTATAAATTTAAAAAGATTCTGTAACACAAAAAGCCTGTTACTCGATTCTTCCCTAAGCAGTCAAGCGCCCCTCCCCGCCCCACCTTGGTTATGCCCATGAATACATGTATATATGAGAGACTATAGTTTTTTTTAAATAGGAAGAGGGCGGCAAACGAGCACACAGTCCACTTGGTGGTAAGTCGAACTGTCGCCCAAGGACACGCGCGGTATACACCAACTTCAATCCAGAATGACAAACACAGTTAACACTGCAAATAGGCAATAAGCAAAGGTACTTACGTAGACATTCAGTGTATCCATAGTCAGGCAGGTTCCACCGTCCGTTGTCCTCACAGACACGTCGCTTGTCACCGATCAGAATGAAGTCTTGGTTACATTCGAAGTTCACCTTTGAATTAACCGTAATCGTCAATTGTGTTAAATACGAATATTAGTAATTATTTATTATTAGGAAGCAGGAATGGTGACTAAACTTCAATGAGGAAAAGTATGTGAATAAATAGTCTAAAGTACTGAAAACTAATGCATAAAAAATTATATTTGTGTGTTCGTCTTCTATGTGTTCCTAAACCATTCATCCGATTTCGATGAAACTTTGGTGAGTTGTTGTGCGCACGCCCGCGAAGTTTTCTGATAATAAAAATATATTCTAACGCATGCCGGGCACAGCTAGTTTAAAAGAAAAACATCTCTCGTAATTAAACTACTGTAAAGATAATATGCTCGTTTATGTTAATAAAAGTACCTAACTATCTGACTTCGGAATCAAAATGGCCCGAAATCTTAAACTTCAACAATTAAAATCGTTAAGTCTTTTTTAAATACTCGAAAGCATTTGTCTGTAATGAATGAATTTTATGGAATCTATTCCGTCTACCACTAATTAATATGGAAGTCGTTTCGTTTGTTTATTCATTTGTTACATAATGATTCTGCATTTAATTAACGAATTATGTATTACCATAGGACATATATATATCTATATAGTTGGTCGGATGAATTAATTATTACAACAGGTAGTTAAGTATTATTACATTGTTTTAAAAATTAATTTACCCTGGTACCAGGCGTGAAGAAGAAGTTGCTCTTGCGTCCGAACCGAGGCGTCTCCAAAATGCCGCAACTTACGACGCGCCGGGCGTTCTGCTCCTTGATGTTTGTCTAAAAATAAATGAATAAATAAAATAAACAGAAGACGTAATTAGATAAATAAAATAATAATATAAATAAAATAATTAGCGCGTTAGGCATATCGTGGTTAAGTTAAGTGGTGAGATATTAAAGCTAATGTCCAGGAAAAACCGTTGTTTAAAAGGAGCTGGGTCCAACTGATTTTATTTATTTATTTATAATCTGAGTAGACTTTACAGTACACCTACCAATTCGTCTACTCAAGGCCCGTTACAGTTCTGATATCTTAACTCAAATATTTATTGCCGCTCTGCGAAACGCTCCTCTGATGTAGCGTTTGGTAACATTCAGTTGGATCATCAACATCAACTGGTAAAATCAATTTAAACGGGAATTGAATAACGGCAGACAATCTTGGCTGCAATGTGGGTTAGTAGAAAAGACGTCACCATTATTGAACTTTAATTATTCCTCAGAGAATTGTGAATGTCTTGTTTTTTAGGCAGTGTAAAACTTATAACAACCGTGACAGAAACCTTATAATGCTTTACCTAATTGAATACACGATTCTCAAGGATTAGAAACGTAACTTTCTTGTTTTTAAAAACTTCCTTTACATTAAAAGATTGTATGTTATAAACGTCTGACGAGTAATATAAGACTGCGAATTATTTTACCATAGATGTCCCATGGAGTGGGCGTCCTTGATGGTGCATTATAATTAAAAGAACAATGGTTGACGACAAGACACGTCCCACTGCATATCTGCACTGCCTATGTTGTGAATGTAATAAAAAAAATAAAAGACGAATAGATTTTTATGAAAACACAGGCTTTAGGTCCAGCCTTATGATTATGACACTCTTTACCAAACAGCCCATGGTTAAAGCAGAAAATATAAATGGGTGCATAATTAGTTTAAAATTATAGTTATAAGAAAATATTAATAAAACAGATTTATTACACATGATCATATAATCACATATATATGTGTAAGCTCATAAAACAATTCCCTTTTAGGTATGTAGGTATGTACATATGGGTACCTATGTAGGTACAAACCTGTATACATAGATAATACTTTATGGAGTTAATAGATAAAGTATCGGTCAATCGAGTATTCGTACAAATACAAACTCCTTTGCAGCTCATTAACAAAAGCAGTTGGGTAACGCCAACCGCAAATACAACACTGTGGAAGATACCTATTCAATTCAGTTAGAACAATGAAAATGAACTGTAAAATCATGGAAATGATTCCTTTACGAACGCAAGAAATGTTTGCAATCGTGCGAGCGCTCGGTTGGTCAATGCTAATGTTTTACCTACACGGGACTTGTTTTAAAAATAATGCCTAAATATTATCTTCAAGAGAAAGAGAAAGCTGAGAAATTTGAACAGTGTGAATTACACTGGAAGAAACATCGTTTCCTTTGATACGCGTCTTCTTTAAAATTCCATTACGTTTTAGTAGCTCCATGTGAATATGACAATTTATCTGTGGGAAAATGTTTGTTTTCTCAATTTGAATGCGTTGCATGCTAGTCGAGGTAATTGACTTAATTGCTCATCATGAGTCATACAAAACAGTCATTATCTAGTTGCAACATCATCGATTGGAAATGTCCTGCTACGGTATGAGGGCATTGTGATATTGGTGACTCATATTACAAATTCAAAAGCCCGCTGCTTTGTCCAAGCTTGATCAGCACATCAATGTTTCCAGACAGTTAAGCTTGTTGTCCTTTAGTTTTTTAGATTATAATTAATCTAACCTAAGGCTCCACACAGACATTTAGGTTTGAACTTGACAGTTTAAGAAGCAGATTGTTGTTAGGCGGCTAGAATGACTTGCTGAATGTATGGATGGGATTACGAAATACAAGTACATTCTACATTGAAGAACCCCATATCGTAGCTTAATGGAAAAAAGGCTTTTCATTTGCGAGTAGAAACTTTTTATGTAGGTTTATGCGCTCCATGGTTATAAAGTAACAATTATTTATTACCCAATGACGTAAACTAACAGATTATATCTATCTAATTTACTTACCAGCCTATCATATTATTAGATACCTATATGAATATTCGCCTGTCTGTGACTGAAAACCTGTTATAGGTACCAGATATTGGAGTGTACTGTCGATGTGAAAACATTTAAAAAAATGTTAAAATTTCTTAAAAATTGATAATGTAAAAACAAAAAAAAACACTTACAATAGAAGCCAAATAGTTCTTTGTGAACTCCGCCATATCCCGATTGAGGGTCATTCCATAATCGTATCTGCATTGGTAGGCATCCTGGCATAATTCTGTCGCCCGCGCAACGTCATGTGACCGGTTGGCCGTCAAGAAGTTAGCTGGTTCTCGGATGAAATTCGGTACAAATTCGTTGTCGTTGTAATATGCCGCCGTTCTGCCGTATTCTCGTACGAACATAGCGACTCCTATGTCTCTTTGTTCGCGATCGGATAGTTGCCCTGAAAAGAAGATTTAAGTCAGTTTCTGTCATCACTATTATATTCTCTCATACGTTAGTCCCCTCTGCGTTTAGGACCTCCCTTCTGTACTTTATCTTATCCTGCCTTAGAGACAGTACGTAAAATTCGTAGCCATATATATACCTATATATATGTTATTTTTTGAATCGAAGGAACGAGAAAGATGAGCTAAGAAGGTTAAGAAGAAGGTTTCGGTTAAGGTAGTTAAGCTAAGAAAAGTACTACTTATAGATGGTAGACACATTCACCTGTCACATAATTCACAGAAAAAGAGAAAGAATTTCACATAATTAACAGAAATAGGTCTCAAGCTATCAGACTGGATTAGAATTGACGATGAGTGACCCAATTACAGGCAATCGGGATGATACCTCGATACGTGCTCGACACGGGTAGTTACTTATTATCCAACGGTCCTGCCTCTCCTATTTTATAAACAAATAAAAATAGACTTACAAAATTGTGCGAAGTCTCTGTGCGCCGACTGGAAATTGTTCAGATCGACGTTGACGACAGTGCCATCCGGTCTCGTGAAGTCGTCATTTATGTCGAACGACCAGTTGCCGAACAAACCTCGAGTTTGATTCTAAAACAAAGGCAGAAATACATAAATTTTGTAGCTTTCGAAGAAGCATGAAAATACCATTCACGAATCTGATGTCATAAGCATTCTCCTTGTATTCCGTGGACATCATTTGTGGTCACCCGTGTTATCATTTCAATTCAGTACAAATAAAGCAAATTTAACTATCAAATATATCTTTTATCTATTATATGTGTATATACAGTGTTACTGCTTGGACATGCGAGATTCTTCACCACCATCAACTTAGTTAAGAGTTAGTTAAGTACGGGGGTTAGAACTTAAGAATGCGAGTCATGGATAGATTATTTCTAAGCTATCATTACCGCTCTGATCACGATGGTCGATGGGAATCATTATGTAGGACTAATTATTAATAATAATATCGAAATAGGAATTGAAAGTCACTTACCACAAATGTCCAAGGCAGGTAGACCCTCGCTGACATGAAGCCCCTATTCTCAACCACTTCTACGCCAGCTCCAGACGAGAACATGATGACGATTTCTGACTGGTTCAGGATGTACATAGGCTGGTAAACTGTTACACCTGTTCGTTTAAAGGAGGATTACTGTTATTTCTTTAATCATGGTCATACAGAAACACCAAAGTACGTTTGAATTGACAATTCAATAATTCTAGAAATACTAAAACACACAATTATGTTAAACTAGCTGCTACCCGTGGCTTTGCTCGCGTGGACTAAGCAGCTGTAAAATATTTTTAACACCAGTAAAAGCACCGCCATGATGGATTTCACGGCTGAAAATCCATCCAGTAGTTTTTGAGTAACTAGTAAAAGTATTTTCTTATTTTCCTCCTTATACTCACTTACTTACTCAACATGAAGACGACACATATACCAGTTTTTCATCTGGATACTTAGCTATACATTAGTGAAGACCAGTAGTAGATTTTACGTGATGCTCAAACAAACAGACATACAAGCAAACGGACAAACAACATTTTTCTGGAGCTTCTATCGAGAACCCTCAATTTTACTTTTTTAAATTAAGTCAGTGTCCAGACTCAACCCCTTTCCACCCCCTATTATATGTATTATACAACAAGACACTGAAATAAAGAAAACGCTGAAAATGGGTTGTTCAGTATCGAGAGTAGAATCGATTCTACCAGTTTTAACAGTTATAGATTTTTCAGTTCTAGTATGTTTTTTATTCTGCGCGCAGTTCCATTTTACGGGCGTCACACACGCTGAGCCCGGTCATTATCGTGCCCTGAGTAATGAACGCTATAAACGTTTTAGATAGTACAACAAAACTTTATGTTTGTAACCTTTTATTTCTTCCGTAAAATAATATTTTATCTCGCTGGAACAGTTTTGTATATTTTAAAGTCGACGTGTTACAGATTCTAGTGCACATAATCCAAATGCATATTTACCAGGGAAGTACTGGATTCGGAGTGCTGGTCGATCGAAGTAGACTCGTTTACCGTCCGCAAACACGTCCAGACGGTATCGCCACTGGGAGTGCTCGGGCCTTAGTCGGACCTGCATGCCATTACAATTTAATGAATTTGAGTAAGCAATCAAACAGAGAATTAACACGGGATTAAGATACTGTTGATAAAATTAGCAATTGGTGATGAATTAGCAGGGGGAGGTGTGCACGCTGCAATCCCACAGCCGCTGGATGCACTCTACGGGCCAAATTATCCCACACTTATCTAAAATGCGTGTCCCACTTTATCCTATTCCCCAAAAGAGCCATCCCATCCTATCCTATCTCTTCCTATTTTTCTAACCCTTTCTCCAAATCCATTCCTAAATCTCCAAAGGTAAGCACTAGTAGGCAGCGCCTCCGGGAGCGTGCCAACGTTTGTCATTTTGGACTAATGATGGCATGTATCGCGGCTGTTCATCTGCGACAGTATCCCCTTACCACTAAGTGGACTGTCTGCTTATCTGCCACCATGCGTGACAGTATCCACTTACCACTAGGTGGACTGTCTGCTTATCTGCCACCTTATTTCTCCTCATATACATATCCCTTAGTTGCTTTTAGGGATGCTGCTAAAGCCAGCTGACACCAGACGGCTCACGATCACTTCTATTATTTCGATTAGCCTCATTATTATTATTGATTATTTTCGATCTAACCTCAATAGGAACAGAGTTGTTGGATGCAGCGACAACGGCGGTGAGATGGGTTGCATTGACAGGTCCATGGATGTTGCGACCCACTTGCTCGAAGCGCCCTTGCACGTCCAGCTTGATGCCGGACTGGTCTACCCTCGCTAGAACGTACTCGCCTAAAATAAAGAAATCATGTGAAACCATTGCGAGATAAATGAATATTTCCATCTTATTAGCTGTTAGGTAATTTTATATTATGAAGTGCAAGAATGATCCTACATCGACTATGAAATTCACGTAGTTTGGGATGTGTTAAGTTTGCTTGCTTTCGTTTAAGTCATACATACTCAATCTTTATTGGGCTCCGGCCCCCTTTCAGGAAAAAATATACTCAGTACCCTCATAGACTACATTAGAAACATTAAGGTTAAGGTGCAGGGAAAAATGTGTAGGTACTTAAAGTTTCTGTCGCCCCCTTAGATCACTACTCCTTCAGGGCGGTCATAAGGATCCAGTTTTCTCCAGCTCATATACATGCTGGGTGAAAGCAACTACAACTACTATTTCCGTGTTAGAATTGACTAAGCAGATAATTGTACAATTAGGGTTTAATTACATTATTTCCACTGGATCACAAGTAACAACTAAGAGCGATGATAGACTAGAGGTATATATTTTGGACTCTTATGCTCCCGGATCGTATCAATGAGTTTGTATCCAAGCAGGGATTTTCAAATTATCACTAACTCGAAAAGGATAACATTGGGAAGAAACCCGTAATCCCGAAAATTAAAAACTAAATTTGAGACATGTTTATCCACCTCGCTCTGAGGTCACGTGGTGGATGATCTGGAAACCTCCCAAGATACTAGGGGAGCCCTGCGTCACGTTATACAGCGGACTTTATAGCCTTATATTGAGACATCTAACTTAAGACATCGTAAACCTAAATAGTACGTGTCGGGACGAACCTTTTCCATTGAAAGTATACTGCAGATCATCGAAAGTGACAATGTGCGGATCTCCAAAGATGCCAGCCACTCCTGGTGACTGGTATGCGACGCAGTCTTGGGATGGACGACGCTCAAACCTGATGATATTGGTCAAAATTTTAATTAGAAATTTTGATGTGACTATAATTGCGCCAATATTTTTTATATAGAAAAGATGGCAAAGGTTCTAGGGAAACCTGCTATATTCATCAAAAAAGATAAACTTTACAAGAAAATAAGGTAAGAGACATACCTGAATGTTTCGCAACCGACTGCTTGCTCGTCCTGCCACATGCAGCACTGGTAAAATGGAATCATGTCGTGGAACCAGTGGGACAGAGATGGTACCTATACAAAGAAAAAAAACTTTGAATATATCGACCGATGGAAAATATAAGAAAGATGAAGACGGTTAATACTAAAAATGTCGAAGTAAAATGGTAGAAGCATTTTATATCCATTGTTACTTTGTTGGCGTTCTCACTAGGTACCAATGGCATGATTTTGCAAATCACGTCTGAAAGTACTAGGTAAATAGACTGTATTTCAAACTAGCAACAAAAGGAACGACGTAGAGGAAGCGAAAATGATGAATTATAATTTGGAGGAAAATGTAAGTTCCATGAGAAGGGTTACATCTCGGAGTAGACAGGCATTATAAAACTTAGTGGAAGAGAGTTATACCAAAAGCCAAGACCCGCCAGTGGGCTGTGGTGTCTAAAAAAGTTAAGTAACGTACTTTGTTAGCCTCGTTGTAAGGTGTGAATCCAAAATCGTGCGATCGTTGCGGTCTGGATCCCCACATCTGGTCATACGACAGCATGAGGAAACCGTTCTTGTCGTAGCAGCATTGCTGGCCAGATCCTTCAGCGCTGTAAAAAGTGAAACAATAATTTAATGAAGGAACCTTTCTTGACAATATTGACAATAATATGTATGCCAAATTATTGTATCCCCAACCCATATTTTATCAATTGCAACATTTAAGCTATACATAAACGTAATAGCTTAAAATTTGAACAAATAAATAAGGCATAGGATGTAGATCAGTATATATCTTGCACTATGTATGGAGTCATTTAATGCGATATATTGTTTAAAATTTTAAATAAATATATAGATAGATCCGAAACAATCTTCTCGACTTACCTTGGGCCCCCACTTCTAACACAATGAATACCACCCCAGTGGTATTTGCAGTTTGGATTCGTATCCTTATCACAGTCAGGGTCCGGCAAGAACCTTCCTTTGTCTAGTAAGACGTGTTCCAATGTGCAGGGGCACACCCAGACTTGAGATGCGAAGTTCTTGAGGAAGCGGTCGGTTCTGAGCCAGTTGTTGCACATGCTCTGGGACCAACGTTGCCCGTGAAGCCTCTCCCATTGTGGAGCGAAGTACCAACCGAGGGGTATCGGACGACTCCAAAGAACTCTGTTGATATAGGAATAGATATAATAGAAAATAAATTTCAGAATACACTCAGCTCGTTTTTCGTTAGATGGCTAGAATTTTATTCGTATCTTCCGGAAAGCAGCGTCAGTTTGGATTGTCTTTAATTTAGCTTTTTGTCATCTATTCATTGATAAACTAGGTCAGATTTGATACAGCCATCAAATCTGATCTGACTCAACTCGAGTTATCAAACAACTTACGGTGAAATCGATATTCCTTTATACACCTCCGCAGTGGTCAAATTGATCTGGAGAAAGCCGAACTGCATGTCGCTATGCATTATATTCTCTCTATTTCTGAAGTTCTGTGGGTTTATTACATATTCGCCAGTATTAGCAACACCAGTTTCAATAATATCGATGAATTCCAGTTGTGGTCTGATGGTTATTTCCTTATATCCCCACAATCCTATTTGCAATTGTACGTTGAGGTTGGACGTCAAATTGAATCGGTCCCAGGTTATTCTGATTTCCGGTGGGTAGCGCTCGTGGATTGCATTGTCGATGAAGAAAATCTTCTCGGTGGCTGTTGCTGGTGTTTCTGAAAAATAAAAGTGTAAACCATAAAAAATTTAACTGGGCCAATAGCAGCAGATAACATATATTTATTTTTTATTTATAAATATATCTTATCTTGTATAAAATAAATATATAAAATATAAGCAGTTATTCGAATTACATTTTATGAAAGGAAATAGGCATTAGAAATGCAATAAAATCTAGACATATAAGATTACTTTTGATCTAAGCAGTTGAGAATATTATCCAGTGCAGAACGAAAAAGGCGACATTTCTTCGATATGACAATACATTTCTACGAAATTGGTGGTACCTATAGCCAAAGTAGCAACTTACCAACAAAGAATTTGCCTTTCCACTTATAAGGTTCATTGTTGATTGCAATTTCAAATCTCGCGTATCCGTTATGCCAGAATTTGGGCTGGACGCAAATTGCTCTGTTTACATCGATGACAGCTCCTATCACGGACTCGGTGTCGAATCGACAGGTGATCCTGTCGTCAGGTTTGAAGCAAGGGCCGGTGATGTTGACGATAGTGCCGCCCAGCATGTTTCCACTTTCAGGGGCGAACATCAGGGGTAAATTGGCGCCGTCTGTTTAAATTATTGGCTATAATTATTATATTGTACATCATAGTAGTATATTTATTGGTTGAATGAGATAAACGGAAATTTGTGTGTGAGGCTTTGTATTATTATTATTACCCATGATATGATTGGTATCTAGGTAATTTTGACTGTTCATGGATGATAGATATTATAAAGCTATTAAACCTGTTTGGGCCAGATTGATTCGTCAGAGCGCGTGCTCTTTGCTTACTAGAGGAGGTTAAACTAACCTCAGTGTAATGCACCGATGTCACATGTTACACCTTACACGTTATACTGACCTATGTCTTTATTACACGTTCCCATAAGGATATTCTCATCGATTCTGAATACGTGTCGTCCGGGGAAGCCGTTGGCCCAGCCCCTCCCCGTGAGGTCTCTGAGAACGGACTCCTGAGAGTACGGTTTATATTCGTAGCTTCGAGTACCGTTGCCGGCGTTGAAACCGATCTGAAAGCATTTGTCAGATTACTACATAGAATTATGTACTACAGTTTTCTGTTATGCGCAAATTGGAGTAACCATACATTCTAGTGTTACATTGCATCAGCTGAATACGCCACAAAATTAATTGTAGAGCAATTTGAAAATACATAAATTTTTAGAAGCGCAATGAGATATAAGTGTAGGTGTTACATACTAATAGAATAGAATTTGAAGTTGCTTAATGATTATTTTCAATAGTAAATTTTAGAATTACACCCACCAACAAATATATATCTATCTACATGTTGGTATATCTATGTCTTGGTAAGTAATCTTTCTTGTTTCCAAATAATTTCCATATACTTAAGTGTTTACTTTCAGAGTCAAATCGGACACATAAGTGGGACTTCTAAAAGTTCGACTGTTTGATATCATTTGCAATATATTTTTGAAAAGGAAGTTCGGTTCAAATTGTGTTCTCATAATTTTTGGTCAGTACATCTTAGTTAGGATGTTGATAAAGTACGCTTACGAGTACATTGATAAGGTGTAATAGAAGACTTACATATGCCGGCACACCACCAGCCCCAGTGGTGGTATCACCACCTGCTTCAGTATGCGACAACCAGTTGATCTCTAGGTAGTTGAATATTGCGTAAGTGAATACTTCGTCAGTAGCTAACACCATTTGGAACGTATTGGTCTGAAAATTGAAAATTATGCATAGGAATCATCGGAAACATTTAATTTCATTTTATAGAGAAGACTAAAAGCTTAAGGTATTCTTTTATTTTTGTTAGCCAAATAAAGGTTGAATTTTCAATATATTTGTTGAGTATAATAAAAATAAGAAATATACCAAAAACAAGGAGTTGTCAATGCCACCGGCGAAGGACATATTCTTCCATGTGATGGTGATAGCGTGCTTGGGGAAGAAGTTGTCAGAGCCGATGACGCCCTGTCTAATGTCCCAGGTGACGCGCTCCCGCATTTCGACGCCTAGCTGATCTGTACGAGTCTGTGAATGATGATTAAAAGTATCAGCAAGGTGACGATGTATAATGGGTAGGGAATATAAAATAATGATACAAAATATAATAATATAGAAAAATGGGTAGTAAAATTTTCCTACAATAACGTATAAATACGAGTACATTATATTTACATCAATGAAGCCTGAATTTACAAAAGGAAATAGTTAAAATTTGCCAAAAATAGACACCGTAACGGTGGAAATCTTCACAAGCAGCAATGATTTCTGTGTTGCGAAGAAATGTTAAAACATCCACGTAAGTAACTGTTTTTATCGCTTAGTGTTTAAAATATGTTACATTTAATGCATGCCACTTGTCTAAGGAAATGAATATATATTTCCACAATTATTGATGTAATTTAATTCAATTTAGCATCAGAATTTAGAAGTTATAATTAGGTACTATAAATGTTGTTTCATGTAATGTTTAATAGATTGTGTATTGTATTCAAGTTATGAAATTAAACGGGAAGATAATTTATGCATGCCGTAAAATGTCATATGTGCCCTGAACATATAGTTCATGAGAAATCGAATACCGTCACTGTGGTTGTTGACGAAAACGATGATGTCGTCTAAGCATACAATGAATTATGAATTATACCCAGGGAGACAACTGATAAGCAGTCTTTAAATTGTTTTGTTTCACGCGATTGAGTTAGCGGAGAGAATGGGACTGTAGGCCCTTATGATATTTTTAAATTATGATTATTATTCATTATGATGATTAATAGACATATAATATATTTTCATTGATTGTGTTGTATTCAATTGTTGATAGGCTTGGAGTGAGAGAGAAGCCTGACGAGCCAGGCAATTATTTCTGGAAATTAGTCTAAATTAACACCGATAGTGTATCGTATATCGTAGTTTCTGAGTAAAAGCAAGATAAGCTATCACACCGCTATCAGATAGTTACCTGTAAATCTTGGTCCATCCTAAAGTAAATACCAGGCCTCCTCTGGTCAGGGTCATCGGCGTTGAGTTTACCGATGCGGCATTTGCTGAAGAAGATGCCGATGAACGAAGGGTCATTGATTCTGGGCCAATCTTTTATTGGGAAGGAAAGGCGGTACGTGTAGTGGTCTGGCGGGTCGCTGAAGTAGATGTAGCCATTCATTGATACCTGTTAAAGAGAAAAAATACCGTTCATTGTAAATATTACATACAACTATTAACACACCATACGCTACCATACTACCAGCCTGTATATCCTTAAAGTTGGATATAGCGTTCTCAGGTCCACACTATATTCAGGACTATTTTGCTAATATAATCATTCAACGTCATCATCAGGTATATCCCGGTAATTGATAGATTGAAAACTTTTTGAGTTTCTTGGCGTGTCATCGCAACAAATACTATTTTTCCAAACAGTTGAGTACCAAATGTGTGATTAGGTGGTGACAATTACTAATTTTGGTTTTGTGATAGATACGATAAGTCTGATAATAGGTACTTCCTTGTTAAACCTAAAGGTGAAAAACTTTATTTATCCACTTCAACAGAAACTTACCCTGGTGTAATTAAATCTGAACCCAAAGAATGGTAGCTGAAAGTTGAAGTTCTTATGGATCTGCGGCGTGGACGTGTGTATGTCTCTCTGGTAGTCCCCAATGTTCTCATTCCCTCCCTGATCGTAGAACCAATACATGAAATTGGACCGAATCTGTGTTAGCCTTTGAGTGGTGATCACGTAAGGCTGTCCGTTGTTCTGATAGGTCGTTTCAGGAAGAACACGACCGTCGATGTGAGCTGTGAATGAGTTATAGAAGAATTAGCTGAGAATCGAATTAATGAAAATTAGCTTAGGTATTTATAATGTTCGCAAGTTCAACAACCAGATTTACTAATCGGGTGCACGGACACAATGAAGAGTGATAATTTACGGCCGACTTCTTTACTAGTAACGGATATGGTGATTTTGCTGTAGCTCAAAACGTCAAGGGCAGGGTCACTATGGTCAACACGTCATAAATTTAAAATCTATAATGGATAACAAAGCAGCTATCACAAGCTCTGAGGAACTACACCGCCTCTAAAGGAGTGAACTCGCCAACTCGCTTGGCCAGCGTGGCCAAGCAGCCATACATCCCTCATGCACAAGTCAATGTGCGAGGAGGAGGTCCATGTTCAGAAGCGGATAATAAAAGGGCTGGTCACGGTTTAAGATACAAGCTATCTAACTAAATGCTTAGAATTATTATTCTAAGACTAAATTATATAATAATCATGAATGGAAACGGAATGAATGGTGTCCGATTGAGAAAGCAAATAGAAACTCGAATTTCAGTTTATTCCTATGTTTGTTGATATTGAACTGCAAATATTTTGTGAAATCATACTTGTATGTTTGTCAGGGTACACTTATTCACAATATCGACGCGCGCCCGTGATAGTGATAAGCTATCAATTGATATCGGACAGGTTGGATTCCTGGTACGAGTGATGTCAGCTACAGTCACCTCGTGTCGCCTCTTTCTTCGTAAAAGTTAATACAATAGGTATTTATTTATTATTATTTACTATACAGTTTATATCCATATACATTCATTTACATGATCACTATTGTATCATACATTTTATAAACTCAAAAATATTTCTACATTGTAAATCGTAAAGGTGTTTAGGTGATTGAATTTAATCTAATCTAGAAATATTATAAGCATACCGTAACCATAACCAGATTTATTGTCGTTCACTGATGAATATCCCCATGCACATCTTCTCGTGCATAAGGGATGCTTTGAGGGATGCTTTAGAGGGAGGCGTGCTTTAAAACGATTGTCACGCTTTCCAACCGGGTTGGCGAGTCCTCTCTTTTAGAGGTGGTGTATCTGGAAGTAGCGGCTTCGTTGCCTGTTGATAGCAACATTCTTTTGCTATCAATAGGCGGTTCATTGTAAGAAGTTGTGGTTGTATCGATCACAACTTTTTGTGATCTGGTACGAAAGTTACTGCAGCTATATAGTATTGACAAAATCTACAAATAATTGATGAAGAAGCTCGCTATTAAAGAACCGAGGGTGCTTATTGATTCATCTATGGGACAATGCTTGATTATTGATCATAATATATTTCACATTAGAAAGAAGTTTTTTTTTTATAGACTAGTGGGCGGACGAGCAAGCGGTCCCACGTGATGGTAAGTGTTACCGCCGCCCATGGACACCTGCAACACCAGGGGGTATGCAGGCGCGCCGCCGACCTTGCAAAATCCTATTCACAGCTCTCAGCTTCCTATTTTAAGATTTCAGGATTTAAAGTAATCCCTAGATCATAAAAAGTCATTTTTAAAATTCGCTTCAAATAATTCTTTAATCCAAGGTTTGCTCCTTTTTAGTAAAGTCCATTTAGAAATAATCTACCACTTGGACTTATTAGTAAATTAATTAATTAAAGGAGAGAACTGCATAAAACGGGGCCTCTGCTCAGCAGTGCCAATATACAGGCATATAATAATAGTAAATGATTTAATTGATTTAATTTCGAAATCAGTAATATAATTGGACTTATGATTCACACTAAATATTAAAGAAATACTCGTAATGCTCTTATGTGTTAAATGATAAGGTTATGTATGATTAATACAAAAAAAAGGTGTTTACCATGAACACGTCATCTTTTTAAGGTACTCAAATAAACAACATGTCTCATTGGACATTAATTGCTTAATACTTGCTATTTCAACATCAGCCTATAACGTCTCATTGAAGGACAAAGCCTCCCTTAGTAATCATGAAGGGGTTTCGGGCCACAATCCACCACCTTGGCCCAGTGCGGATTGGTGGTATCACATGTTCCAGATTTTTTATATTCTTGATCATGTTGGTGTCCTCACAATATTTACCTTCACCGCCAAACTAACGATAATTCTAAAAATCTGTGCTTAAATAGAAACTCATCTGAGGATTGAGGAACTGAGGATTTGAATTCAAGATCTCACGAATAAGAACCGTGTATAGATAGATAGATACCTCTTGGATTACACGTATCATATATTTATTTAATTCTTAAATAGTTAATTTAATGATATATATTTGTCGAGTTTTTGGAATTTCTAGTCACAAATATCACTCATGGAAATTTCAATTGGTTTATGGAACAAATACTTTTCGAGGATCAGTAAAGTACGATTTTTTTAATCGAAACCTCTTCAATTTATCAGTTTTACAGCTATGACCTTAAAATATCTAAAATTAAAACAATAGTTATAACTAATGAAGTTACAAAAGATCGTTTGTAAAAAAATAGTTTTGTACTCGTCTTTGAAAAGTATTGGTTTGCCAATATCTACTTCAGTTATTAATTAGGTGTTAGTCTGTTGTAAGAATTTTGAATAACTTACATTGTACCTATAATTTTTAATTTAATTAAGATGAATGACCCAGTTTCATATTCAGACTCTTTCAAAGAATCTTGATCTCTATGCAAACGCAACGATGAAATCATGCTGTAAAGGTAAATTTTGATAACAAACTGTGATAAAGTAAAACCTTTATCTTTATTAATTGGTACAGTAACGTTTGTTTTAGAACCCTACGCGTTAAAAATGTTAGCCGAGTTGAATGGAACGGCAAGTACTAGCTGACTCTTTTAATTGATAGAGTTACAGGTGCTAGGGAGTGGCCATTATCTTAGATTACTACATTATGAGTACTTGATAAATACGGCAGGTAGCCTAATTCACAAAAATTATATATAAATTCGTATTGCGTAGGTACACGCTGTAGTTATATAGAAGAAAATGAAAGTTGATCGAAATTGGTACACTTAATGCCTCAGAATGAATGGTATAGAATATAAAGAACCATAAGGAATGACGTGATCATTGCGTGCATGAATCAATGAAAGGTAATTTTTGAGTTATTTTTGAGTTAAAGTATCAAAAACAAACAATCCTCATTAAGATAACCAAAACACGTATCCGTGATTCCCGTGAGTATCGTAAAATGTGACTGTGATAACAAAGCCGCTACCAGAAGCCATGAGGAACTACATCATATCTGAAGGAATGGACTCGCCAACCCGCTTGGCCCATGTCCAGCACTGGACGATAAAAGTTACGATAAAGATAAGCGTTACAGAAAAACAAAGTAAATGACAGAAAGAGTCCAAACTCCTTTTCATAGTTTACCTCATTCTCTAGGATCATTTTTTATTGGATAAAAGTTTACACAAACATTGTATGAATCAACTCCGGTGAGTCATCTCGTGTGTGATCATGTCTGAAATTGCGACATACCTGTATGATGAATATACGTAACCCCTAATTCAATAAACATTTTAATAAGTATTGATAAACTCGTCCTAACTTAGTAATTGTTAACAATATTTGTATAAAATATTAGTATATCAAAGTCAACTATCTACCAACCTACTTCAGAAACAATACAGATGGAAGAAAACTTGAATGATTTCTAATCTAGTAGTAGTAGTAAAGTAGTAGAGTAGTAGTGGATGCCGCGAAACGTGAACTAAATCTTTTTAAAAAAGGTGAATATCAAACGTAGAAGAACAACAACAGTAGAAAAGTATACATTTATACAATGAGTTAGTCAGAAAAATAACTCAGTCAACCGTCAATGGTCTAGGAATCAATGGTCGAAGAAACTGTAATAAATAATATAGGCATTAAACAATTCTTCAACTAATTTCTGACAACGGTTTCATTCACGTAGAATCCTTGCTTCTTACACAGATTTTGAAATACCTTAAAATCTCACTCAACCGTAAAAATCACATCAGAAATCACATTAGACAGACAGACACACGGTCTTTATCTATACATATAACAAAATCGTAACAGAACCGTATCTGTACGTGAAATATTTTTGAAAAAATCGTTGCAGTATACGAGTACTCTACGATCGATACAGAATACCGAACAGTAATTTTTAGAATTTTTATCTGTCTGTCTGAACGCGCATCACGCAAAAACCACTGGACGGAATACAAAGAAACTTGTCATAGTTATATCTAACGTAGCGGGTTAATATTGAGGGTACATTTTATCCCGATCCGTCACAGAGTTCCCACGGGAATCACTCAAAACGGAATCACGAGGACAGTTCACGCGAACGAAGTCGCTCTTAATTGATATATTTTAAAATTGAATGTTCAAGAATTCCTTTAAAACTTACCATACTCATTGTTAGTTTCAACTGTAGTTGGCGGATTGAGTAGCTGCTTCTGGCTTTGGTCGTTGCCATTTACATCAAAGCTGACGGATTGCAGCTCAACCGGCGCGTCACCGGTCAACCCATCTGACAGAGCCTGATATTTCCCACTTCTCAATTGTAAAGGTTCTGTTTCCGATATGACTTCTACTGAAGGTCCATTATCAACGACCTCTTCCACTTTACTTTCTCCAGCTTCCCCTGTCAGTAGTGCACCAACAATTGGAACTTCACTTTCGGTGTTCTCATCGTTAATAATAGGGTCCTCTTGCCCTTTAACACTTGCACTTAAAACTAAAAGAACTATAGTCGCTAATTTAACTGTCACACCCATTGCTTCAGCTATATCACTTTCATCGTCCTAACATTATAAGTTAGTCCTGTTATCTGATATATTTTTTATATTAGTGACAGGTGCCTCTCTATTGTAGTCGGAAACTGAAGTGCGGGCCACGCTCGCCTGTGTGCTCTTTGATACGGCTTTATCTTTTAGAGATATGATAAGATAGCAAATAGGAACGTTGGGTGTGCCAAATTCTTTGTTCTAATCCACGAAGCCCTGTGCCCGTGGATGCTAAAATAATACTCTAATTTTGACCTTAAAGAGACATTATATATTATTCTGTATTATCGGCAGGATGAAGTCTGGTGGCCTTCACAAGTATTATTTTTCAATAGCAATGTTTTTTTATTTTATTTATTTTTACATTAAAATGATAGGGTTCTGTAGTTTTTACATACAATAAATTTTCAACATCTTTCATCTAATTGTGTTACTTACTATTTTACTTTAGACTAAACCAAATGTTGTTAATATTTACAAATTAAAGAGACTCGTAAAAATTTCATTATACATATAAAATTAATACAATCAACTGTAAGTAGGTACATATCGATACATAAAAGTACCTGTAGAATTATTTATCTCCAGATAAGACTCGTTTCTAGTGATTAGAACTTTATTCACCACATCTACTGGTGATTCATTACAATTACGTTAGTTTGTTTTTCAGCCACTTTGTAGGTACTTCCTGAACGGAAGTCATTCAAGGATTAGTCACGGATGTAGAGATAGATAATTTAATTTCAACTCAAATAATGGCTATGTATCAATAAAGCTTAGTACATTCTGCCAATCCCAAAAAATCCTATTCAATCCTTATTTTTTATTATTAATTTAGTTATAATCGCGTTATGGATCTTGACTTTCTTCACTTGTCTCTATTTCTGAGCCCAGATTAACATCCTTTTAATGTTAATCGCATCTCTCGGCGGACCAATAACCGATAACCGATAATAACCATACCGAGAGCACTGTATCCAACCAGGATAATAAAGATTACTTTTAAAAAAAATGAGTGACTGTATGAAAAGAAAGACATTGGTGCCTTAAAAATACAAGCCTTTAAACGGTGTCGGCACACGCTCATGGTAGATAGATATGTTACTTATGGATTCTGTCAGTTAAAAGTTATTATTTTAAACTCAAACAATTTATTTGCTGAGTACGGGCAGGTACAACATATTCATACAATAATGTGATCTACCATATTGAGCCTGTTAGCCCTAAAGTTAATTATTCACAAATTAATAATTGTTCCTATATTAATAAATATTAATAAATTAATAATTATTAATATATCTATAAATTAATTATTATCAATATATTAATAATTATTCCTAAATTAATAATTGTTCCTATATTAATAATTATTCATAAATTAATAATTATTCGTATATTATTATAATATCAATATTAATAATAACACATTATCATTTATATATTAATAACAACATATAATATATCAATAGTCACAAATTACATGCCTACCAATGAATTCGTCAAAAGTCATAAGATGTATCCATAAGAAATTCGTTAATTTTGTAATATACTTCACCAAACAGATTTTCAATTATTATATTTACCTCTTTATATGTATCGACTAGCTATTTTCTTATTACACTCTAATATCAATTTCAATAGTGTTTTCGACACTACACAGCCATTTCAATATTATAGCCACCTCGTATATATATACGAATAATACGCCTGAAAATATTTATTTCAATTTACTGGAATACATCAACTATCTAAATCTATAATAGTAATCTAAATCTAAACCTACGTACCAACAGTTGGACAACGAACAGCAATATTCGTTTAAGAGTTTTGTACACTATGTACTGTACCTAAATCAGTAGGTAAATTAATCGGTAAATGGGTCAATACTCGCACCGTATGCAGTTCTAATCAATTTGCTAAGGCTGTCGTTTCAGGCGGCTACCAACAGAGTTTTTAATTAATCCTTCGAGGCATTGTTCGAAGCATAACAAAAATTTAAAAAAAGTTTTAATTAGGCAACATAGCATATATATTTAAATTAACAGATTCGATTTGGAGACATGACCATTGTAACCCCGACTCTCAAACTAAACGAAAACTGCTTTTTCTCTATTTTAGTGATGAAAAATATTAAATATAAGGTCTAAATCGTTAAAAGGCATTTCTCGTACAGTGAAAACAAGCCTTTATTCGGCTTAAAAAATAACGCCTATCTGTTCCTCGTTTGATTAATACATTAATATATTACGATAATATATAATGTATTTCATATTAATTCAATTTTGTCGCGAAATTTAGTACCTATCAAGGAGGGACTCTCAAATGAATTTTAATCCATTTTTAGCCGCGTCGAAAGAAAGGTGTAAATACGAGTATTTGTTGTATTTGATCTTGAAATACATACAATATGATATAGCTTTTGACTGACAGGGAATCTTGCGGAACCGTGGTCACCGTCGCCGCTCCCCACCTTGTGACGTGACCGCTGGAACCGGATGCCGTATACGGTCACCGTATGTGATTAAAGATTCGGTAAAGTTCTACAACAAGAATAAATAGTAAGTTATTATCTATTCTTATGGTAACCAAGGAACTATCAAATTGTATTTATTATTAATCTTATGTGAAACCTTATCTGCACTTGATTGTCAGTTTTAATGGATTTATGATATTTAATTTTAATATTATTAATTACTAGCATGCCGGCATGCGCTGCGTGCCCGGCAATTTTAACAAATTAACACAAAACAATATTAAACTATACGTATAAACCTTCCTCTTGAATCACTCTATCTATTGATGAAAACCGCATTAAAATCCGTTGCATTAAAATCCGTTAAAATTAAAATCCGCATTAAAAGATCTAAGCGTACATACAGAGGGACAGACGGCGGGAAGCGACTTTGTTTTATACTATGTATAGATTTTTATGAATTATTATTTATTTATTTTTACAGTAGTACATAATATATTATTGATCGAAATTGTTATTAGTATTGTAATTGTGAAGTCAGAGCGAATTTCTGAAAATAGATTGAAATTTTAAAATTACCCTTAGCTGGTCAACTCCAACACTATCGACTTAAGTAGATTGTAAACACGAGTAGTAATGGATAGAAATAGAATAAAGACGTATATCAACAATTTGAGAACTCTCCATATTAGTCCATAATTCATTATCATTTCCTAGTCTAAAAATAATATACAATCAAACGGTATAAGGTAGTGTACCGAATTTTTTTGCCATATGGTATATTTTTAGATGTACTTTAAACAAAGTTATCTATCAATTATTACAAATAAAATTTAATTATGATATTAATTATTACAGAGTTAAGTACTCTGTAATAATATTTAATTTGTATTTTGAGATATTCATGAAGTAAGTACCTAGCAACTTGGAATATACTTGTTAAAAACTAATTTAATTAAATTAAGTTAAAATTTAATGTTAAAAAATCCCATCGATCAGTAGCTGATATATTTTATATTTGTTTTATAGCTGATATCCCATGTCAAAGGCTATAAAAAATTAAAAAATAGAAATTTTGTCAGTTGAATGAAAGTTCCGTACATAGCGTGAAGAAAACAAATTAGTAAAGATTGATATCTGGAGATGAGTCGATCTATAGAACTTCAGCGTAATCAATTGATACAGTACGTTTTTCAAATAATTTAAAGATTGATCAGACAATAGAGTAGCAGACAGATGTTTCTCAAGGTTATACGGGCGAATAAAAGACGAAGACGGACGTTTACGTTTAAAGTGCATTTACATTAGTACGGTCTCTCTAAACGGCAAGAAAATGTACGGCCAAGCCGCACTGAGCACTGATCGCTTGACATTCGTACCGTACGTTCGCCGTCGCCTCCGTCCGTGTCCGTATACGGTGACCGGAGTAATGTAAATGCAACCTTAGCGGCAGTATATAGTCTGTACGTTTTTTATGGTATAAACAACACATACATATACGTACATAAAGCAGTACCTCCACATTTTTACTTGTATAAACGACGTATACATGCCATATTTCATAATTCTTTATTTGCATTAATGTGAATGGTACATTGGACGGTAGGTAATTAAGTAATTAGTTACATATAATTATAGCTACAATTATTATAGCATGCAAATTTACAACATTATACAAATTACTAAATACAAAATTAGTTATACAAAATAAGTCAATTGTACAAATTATTCGTCAAATTACACATATTGTCAAAAAGATATTTCAAAAGGATTTTATAAACAGTGTCATTGTTAGTTTATATTAAATAAGTAGTATATAAAGATAAATTTACATATTATGTGTAGAGATACATTTCTTATTTAGTAAGATAGCTTTCAATAATGAATAACAGTTTATATCATGTTAAAATGCTTATAGATTGTTTATTAAATTCAACAAGAATCCCTTTCAGTGTCGAGTGCATAGCGCACGACACTAATCATTGCACTAAATTGATTTATTATTATTATCTTACATTACAAAAACAATACTGTTGATATCGTTCAATACAAAGTACTTTAAATAACAGTCAAGCACCTTTAGATTTATAACATCAGTATGTTTGTTCGGGCTAATTTCGAAAACTACGCGTCCGATGTTACCGACGTTGTGTTGGTATTTATATTGAAAGGATTAAGGATACTTTGCATTCATAACATCAATGTATATCTCTCCACTGCTTGGTTTAGGCCTTTTTTATTGAAAGGTTGTCACGAGCATACAGTCTATATATACCATATAGCCTGGTGGGAGGTGGATACGATCGCCCAAGGGCATTTGTGATACATGTCAACATTAGTCCGAAATGACAAACGTTGGACCGAATGATAATGCACCGATGTAGTTGTACTACGGGTCGTTCCCCGTCGTACAACTGCAATGTCCAACTAGTTGTAAAAAGGGTTATCTTTCTCCGTGGTTGAACTATGTAGGTACATAAGTTCCCCGTGGTACAACTAGTTGGACTTGTAACACGGGAGACGGGCTGACAACATTCCAAGCGGACGAAGCCATAAGCGAACATCAATATACAAACATGTTTCATTTAATATTTAATTGACATATAATTACGCTTTGTTTATACCAACTAAATACGTACCATCTTAAAATTATGTTTTGCGTTGTGGTAGGTAAGTTGACCTTGCATTTGACTCATGGTAGGACTAACAGAAAGAGATGTAAAATGGACAAGTTCAGAAACTTTGTAGGTAAAAAGAAACGCAAATGTAACATACAAGAAATAAAATGTTATGCTTAATTTAATACTTTAGGGATTTCAATATTATTATTATTATTACGCGTATTTTTAGTTTATTAAAAACAATATTAATAACAAAAATATGAGCAATCGTTCAAGATCATTGACAAATCATAAACGACATAAAAATAAAATATTAAACCTTTGGCAAATATGTACAATGTACATATGACATATGGTTGGAAAATATACTTGTCATTGAAATAACGCAAAACTTTAAACTAGGTTGTTCTGTATCAAAGGTAGAATCGATTACCAAGTTGTTACAATAAGTTATTTTTTTTCATAACTTATTGTTCATTTCTAGTACTTACCTATATCTTGTATTCTAACCGCATGTCATCCGCGCAACGCTGCGGGCGCCCCGATATTCTGTATGTATTGAGTAATGAGCGCGGTGCTACGAACTTTACTTCGGTGACATCTTGTGTAAGTGTGTAATATACACGCTATCTGGCTGTGTTTAGGTTTTTCACGGAGACATGTTAAATTACAACAAATGGCTACGACATATAGTAGTTAGTATTATAATATACCACATATAACCTGTAATACTTGAATATGTAGGTACTAATTTCAGAAAATTTCCGATGGACTAATATATGTACCTATTAAAGGTATACGTAAGACTAGGGTTGTTAGGCATATGATATTTCGGATCTGAGTGCGGATACGGATATATTTATACTCTTTTACCAGTTTCGGTTACGGATACGGATATGAAATTATTTCGGATACGGTTATGTTTTTTAATTAACTTTTTTAAAGAAACGTATCACTATCGGAAAGCAAAGGAAATTAAAACCAAATAGGGAGTAACTGAAACTTTACTTTGAAGGTACTAACAAACACATTTACTGCTACCATCAAAACAAAATTATTTGTAATAATGTCGGAAACTTTTATTTCGGATTCGGTTTCGAATAATCCTATATTTCGGATATTCGATAGTTTCGCTTACGGATCTCCATAACATCTCTAGAGCGTACCAGTGAGTACCTACACTAGTTATCACTCTAGTGCACAATAGAAAGCTTGTTAAAACAAAACACAATCTTTCAACTCTCAAGTATATCCGAACGCACTCGAAGTGATAAATTATCGTCGATTGGTATAAATGGAACGTAACTCAATCATTCTGGCTATTCCACCGCAGTTATTGCTTTGTTTGGACGGTGTGTCCGAATTGCTACAAGATTTTCAAAATCTCTTTCAGTTTTTGAGAAACCTATAAAATGCCGTGCGGAGGCTGTGGTGACAGTAAGTGATACAATATATTTTATCTTATATACACATAATGAAATGGCAACAAAGCCGTGTCCTGGTACCTACTTACATATTGTACGCAAATATTGTTCTAAAAGTCGTTATATCGTTATCGTAAAGTACAAGTGATACAGAGTCCAAAACATTTTTTTTTTAGATATATCTTTGTCTGAATGCTCATTGCGTAAAAATCAACAAATATGAACGGACTAGCGACCCGCCCTCGCTTCGCTTCGGTTTATAAGTTTTTTTTTTTTTACAATTTTTTTTTCAATATTTCTGAAACATTTCCACCATAAGTCTTACTTACGGTTTTTGCGGCGCACGCCAAAATAGCTCGCAGATGGCAGAGTTTTTTTCCGACTTACTTGACACTTATTGTTATATTTTGGCCAATTTACACAATATCTTTATAAATTATAGCCTATGGGTTATTCTGATGTATGAGCTATATTATTGTAAAGTTTCATTAAAATCCATTGAGTAGTTTTTGCGTGAAAGAGTAACAAACATCCATACATCCATCCTCACAAACTTTCACGTTTATAATATTAATGGGATTTTAATTAAACTTGGCGTAGTTATTTAAAACTTATGTCGGGTCGACAGTTGGGGTACTTTTTATCTAGATTAAGATATAAGAGTTTCCACGGTAGTAAATCTAACCAAACATACTCTAGCGTCTACGCGGGTGAAGTCGCAGGAACTAATAGTATATTTAATAATAAATTATTTTGGGAATTTTTGGCGGGAACTCGAGAAGTGAAGTTGGGTTTTTCGTTTGATTTTAATTCTAAAAACTTTGTACTTGAACGTTTTGTGGTTTAATAGCAGGGCCGTCTTTACCTATGGTGCAGGGGGTGCGGTGCACACGGGCGCAGGGTCTTAGGGGGCGCCGAGCGCCGCTCGCGACACCTCCAAAGAGTTCAAAACGCCTACTAGAGGGCGCCCTGCACCCGGGCGCTACATGAGCTAGAGCCGGCGCTGTTTAATAGTGACAGTTCATTAAACTTCAAAGTGTTTTTATGGGTAATACTTGAGATAACCAAATAAAAGCGTAGGACTGCGTTGTTCGTGTGCTTCCAAGGAGGCCTCTTCTATCTTCAGTAAACCAACTATCAATTTACTGAGCGACTCCTGACTTATTTCGACGGGACTGAACATTGACAGGATACGTTTTAAATTTTGAAATTGTTAATTAAGAAGATACTGACAGAATGTGTTAATTGCGCTATTGTCATATTACTTATGGTCCTTACCTATGAAATTGCCGTTTTACTCGTATATGAAAAAAATCAAATATATTTTTTTGTATAAATATCAATGTACTTTGCCAGTTGGAAGTTGATTGATGCCTCTGCTATAGAACTCCTGGGGACGGGAATCGATGAATTCTCTGAAGTCGTTTTTCACTGCCTCATAGGAGTTAAATTTTTTATCCAGTAAAAGTTATTCAAATTCCAAAAAAGCGAAAAAGAGCTTCTTCACTTTCCCGATTTGAAGCAAATGGTCAATATCGTTGTGTCAATTACTCAGAAGTGGTCTGAGATGAATCCGCTTCAACTATTGCATTCAATTCTTCATTATTGGTTTAGTCTCCGGTCGTCCACGGGGCTTGAGGTCGAAATTTTCAGAACGAAAACGATGAAACCAAACACGCACCGTGCGTTCGTTTTCGGTGATCTGTACATATCGTCGATATTGCGTGTCATCTGTGCTGCGTTGCTGCCACGACGGAACTCATATTAAAAAAAAAAACGCGAATTATTTACTTTTCTATGGTCGCAACTACAACAATATCTAAGAAAAAGTCGTTCAACGGTAAAACAAATGAATAACTGATTTTGAAAAAGAATGACATAGCTTTAAATTGAAATTAATTTGAATTTGGAATTCCAAGTCAAACGCAAGTTAACTAATTGTAAGTACAGAGTGGCCACATTCCTTTCCTTCTGCTGGTGTACTGGCGTGAGAGCTTTAACGTTCGTTGCGACATATTTTTTCCTCCTGGCTGAACGCCTTCTACGCTCGCCCTAAGTTATAAATACATGTCCGGGACTCTTGTAAGGCCATTACAAGAATTTAGCCTTTCCGAAAGAAAGCAATTACATACCTATGAAGTTTCATAGGTATGTAATAATTTAAAGATGAAGAAAGATTAGAACAAATGAAAAGGAGATTTCTTGCAGCAAACGTAGGAAAGTGAAACATAGACGACAGATGTAAAGAAAGAAATGAGTGGCGTGGAGCGCACGGAAAATGTGTACGAGTATATTGACTGATTTCTATAAATATTTGATTCATTTCTTATTTCACTAAAATATCTAGTTTAAAAATAATATGTGATGTTATCAGATCAAAAAGACCTTATTGTCGATATGGTTTTATAGATTATGAATAAGATTTTCTAACTTAAAATTCCGTTGTTACAAGATTCTGTTTAAATACGACAGATATACGAGCTCTAACATCTGATTTTTAAGATAAAGAAAAACTAAAACCGACTTAAAATTTAAGTAAAACTGCAACAGCCCCTTTATCTTTCATTGCTGGACATGGGCTCCCTCACGCACATTGTCTCGTGCATGAGGGATGTGGCCTTAAAACGCCTCGCTGCTGCACGCTGGTCAAGCGGGTTGGCGAGTCCACTCATTTAGAAGTGGTGTAGTTCCTCAGGGATTATGATGGAGACTTTGTTAATAAACACATAATAAATTAAATATTTCAACATTGATTGATCAAATTCATTCAAAACTTCATTGATTCGGTCATTGAGTCATTCATTCGTTGATTCGTCAAAATTTTATAATTATTATTATTATATTATATAATATAAGTAATATTACGATTTTATTACTTTGATATTCGTTAGGTATGTAATTTCTTATGTTTGTTTAAGTATTACTTTTTTACAACATTTCTTACAATATCTGAAGGTAGGTCGATCTCAGCCTTTCCAAAGTTCACCTCAATTTTCACCAATTTATCAATAATAATGTCCTGCTTAGGCTCAGTCGATGCACCCGAAAATAACTATAAATATATCTTACTATGGATAGACAAGACTATAGGTATGATGTACTTTATTTTCTTTATGCTAAAATCTGCTATTCCTTGCAGATTGCAAATGCAGTGCGAGCCAGTGCTGCCAATCGTGTAAGTGCGACTCCTCTTGCAGCTGTGCGTGCAAGCGGTCTACCACATCGGACACCGCCGCTGCCACCAAGAAGTAATACGTCCCAGTACCATAATCAATATTACTTAGTATTAGGTACCATTTCTATATCTTAAAAAATGTATAATAATGTTACGTACATTTACGTACATCGCTTCTAAGTATGACGTCACGGCGAGAGGGACGAGCGACGGCGTATAATAAATTATAATCACATACAGGCAGACTAATATTCCAGTCGAAATAGACACAAAAAGTACGAACTTCAGAAAATTTCCGACTAATTCTGTGTGGGGGCTAGACAAGGATGAGACTCGCATCTCATTTCTTTTTATTTTTTAATAGTTTTCGGCTTGTATCTAAAGCTAATTGAGCAATTTCATCGCTATTTAGTGATCATCTTTACATCTTTTTTTGGTAATTTTATTGCAATATAAAATTGTTTTGTATCCGCCTCAAAATAGTAATAAATAAAATACATTTTAAAACATAAATACAGACTTTTATTTTGCCAACAATGAATTCCAAACAATAATGATAATTACAATTTATTTTAATATATAGATAACAAACATAATTTTAATTCAAAACAAGTTAAATGATATCCATTTTTATTGGTAGAGGATGGTTTTTCGGTCCGTCATAAAAAATATTACTTCACGCAAGTTCCTGAAAATAAATTTGATAATAATTACATTTTATATTGTTATAAAGATTAAATAAGCCTTGAAAAGGCAATAAAGATTAAATAAGCCTTGAAAAGGCAGAGTTTTGGAGAGGGAGGGTGCACTCTGCAATCCAACAGCCGCTGAGCGTACTCGACTGGCCTCGTTACCCCTCTCTCACAGAAGACTACCTTAAAAATACTGCATTTCCCACTATATCATATTCCCCAATACGTGCGTGTTTCGGATCATTCCCATCCCATCGCATCCTGTCCAAAACCTTCCCATTTCCCCCAACCCTTTCTACAAATCCATTCTTACATCAACAAAGGTAGGCAGCCCATCTGGGGGTGTGCGAAAGTTTGTCGTTATGGACTAATGTTGGCATGTACCGCGGGTGTCCGTAGGCGACAGTATCCACTCACCACCAGGTGGAGTGTATGCTCGGTTACCACCTTCATTCTATAAAAAAAAGTTTCAAATATGACCAGACCCATTTCTGTAGCTGTCAGATACTTTCGATACCGAAGACTATCGATAGTTTTGCAAAAAACCACCAATTGCTACAGTAAAAGTAAAAAGTGTTGTTTTTTTACTATTACTGTAGCTGTACTCGTAATTTATTGAAATTACGTACTCGTAATTTATTGAAATTACGTACTCGTAATTTATTGACATTACGCCAAAATAAATAAGGCACATTGTAATCAGTCATTTTATCGTCCACTGCTGGACATGGGTCTCCTCATGGACTTTGTCTTGTGCACGAAAACCCCTTTTATCGTACCGCCTTTATCGGAGAGTATCGAGATTCTTGGTGTTGACATTTTCACCAGAATCGAATTTAGGAAACATCTGGAAAACAAGTCACTTGGCTAGTGCGCCGCCCCAAATATCAGTTGGACCCATTAGACTCCATCCAACGACGCGCTGCCGACAATCGCACTCTAACAGGCGGTATTCAACCACTCAGGGTGCACTGGGACGTTGCGTCTCTCTGCGTGTTCTACCGACTGTATATCGGGGAATGCTCCAAAGAAATGTTCGATATATCTCCAACCTCGGGTTTCTACAACCGCACCTCCCGTCACAGAAGCGCGGTGTATCCGCATTTCCCCGGTACGGAGGTGTCGGACACTGTACGGTCCAAAAAAGTTTTTATCCGCGAACCCGTAGGCCGTGGAACGAACTCAAGAGATCTTTCCCTTATACTACGACATGAGATTTTTCAAGAAATCTATGAATAGGATTCTACCCCCTGTAACAACCCTTGGTATTGCAGGTGTCTATAGGCGGCGGTAACCACTTACCATCATGTGGGGCGCTTGCTATTCTGCTTCCTTTTAAAAAAAACAAATTATGTATGGCCTTGAAACGCCACGCTTGCCACGCGGGTCCACTCTTTCAGAGCTGGTGTAGTTCCTCGGGGCTTGTAGAAGCGGCTTTGCTATTCCTTAGTCGCATTTTACGACACCCATAGGAAGAGAGGGATGGTGCTATTCTAAAGCCGGTCGACACCACACGACTAATCACGACTAAAACTACAAAAGTATCGATAGCGATAAGTCACGATAGTACTTATATCTAGTAATATCTGGTCACTAGTCTGTATCTAGATTAACCAAAGGTAAGTAACAATAATTCTCTGTCGTTGCATAACCTCAGAGATTTCAATTCAAAGGGCGGGCCATCTGCCCCATTCCACTTAAAAAAGGGATAACAAAAAAGAAACAAGAAACAAACCTTCAAGGTCGATGGAGTGAGTATCACAGCCCGGAACACAGACAACGCTACAAGGTATCTCGGGTTTCAAGTCTGTAAATATATAAATAAGATGAATATTACAAAATGTCTGTTTTGATGCATCCTTTTCTACTGATTGTCACTTTGATGTACATACATTCATACATGAGTTGTTATTGCCTCACTAAGAACACTAGAACACTTAACACTAGAACTAAGGGAAATTTGCCTCGCGCTTGTAAAAAGCTTGACCTGTCCAGAATTTGTCCAGAACTCGAGAATTTCTAGAGACATTTGTAAAGAACTGGGCAGTGAACACGATGACCTTACTATTATACACTGAAGTCCGCTGGTTATCCAGAGGAAAGTTATATTAAGGATATTTGAGTTGAGACATGAAATTGGGCTGTTTTTTAAGCTTAATGCAAATACTAAATTGGAACAGTCCTATATAGAAATTAGCTTATTTATCAGACATTTTCACCAGATCAAATGAATTGAATTTGGGATTGCAAGCATAGAAAATAGAATACACCGTTAAAAAAATCGCTCTCTGGATAACACTGATTGATAAGAGCAAATATGATCAGTTTCCGAATCTAAGACTTTTTTTAGAAACATCTTTATCTTCATTGAACACACGGGTAAAATCGAATATAAAAAGTCATCTTCTGTGTTTGTCCAATCAGTTTCATGAGTATTTCCTTGAAATATCAGCAGAATGGACTGGTCTGCAAACAATGCAACCGAATATCTTTCATTTATGAACAAGAGGAGATAATATCTCATGTCTAGTAGGCTTATGAATTGTTTCGCAGATAATTCTTTGATTAATTTTTGGGTTGAATTAAATGGCGTGTATAAAATTAGCAAAACGGCATTTTTTGCACGATATATCTTTGTGAGAGCGGATTTTCGACAAAGACAAAATATAAAAATTAAACATCGCCACAGAATACAACTTGAACATGATTTAAGACTAAAACTTACGAAAAACAATCAGATTTTTTACAACTTTGTGTGACAAACGTACTTATTTATCACTATCACATAAGGTACTAATAAGTAATAAGTATTATACATATGATGATGTATTTTTTTTAAACGATTAATACGCTGAATTTATGTTGCATTTATAAAGTTTTCCACAGTGGTACGCGTGACTGGTTTTTTTCCTAAGGGTACCTGGACGAAATTAATTGGGAACCACTGAACTAGATGACACATCATACGTTCCTATTAAAGAAACCTGGCTGGCAACTTCTAAGGAGGGTGAAACAAATGAAGAGGGGTTTGTTAAAAAGTCAAATTTGAAACTTAGGTAAGTACCTACTACGTAATAAGAATGTTCCATTTTTAAAACACGTATGAATTAAACTGTAACTGTAATTATAGTGTAACGTGGCTGCCCCAGAGTGCTTGTATAACATATCTAGTATGTATTCTCAAATGGTTATTGGTGTTATTGTCTAATTAACTGGTATAGCTATTTATTTAAACTTTTGAATCATTTTCACTATATTGTATGGTGTGCAATACAACTTGTTATTCAAATCAGGCCTCTAATTGTTCTTAATTTATGTAAATCCTGAGTCCACCTGGTGGTAAGTGGATACTGTCGCCCATGGACACTCGCGGTAAATCGTTAAGCGGTAAGCGGTACATCAGTCTAGATGACAAACGTTGGTACGTCTCTGGATGCTTTGCCTACCTTTGGAGAATTGGGAAAGGATTTGGAGAAAGAGTTGGAAAAATGGGGGGCGATGGGTAGGATAGCATGGAAATGGGCGCTCGCATATCTCACTCCTTACCGAAACACCTACGTATATTGGTGAAATGGGATGAAGACCTCTGTGAGAGACGGGAATATGACCAGATACAAGAATTTTTGTTAGGATTCTCTCAAAGAATGTTTGTGGAATTCATATATGAGATTAACAGAGCAATTCCACTTTTTCGTGAAGTTATGGTTTCCCTTATCATAAAGTTTACAAAACTCACGAGCGTATAATCCTAATAAAGGTGTCGTACTTCGTTTTACGCTTGTTATGAAATCTGAATCAAATTCTTTCAACAATAGTCTCATACCGCAAATTACGTAATCGATATATTATTTTTTTATTAGCTAGATAAAAGTTTCTCAAAAATCGACTCAATAAATCAACAGGAAGATAGAAAATCTACAGTTTGGAGTTAGGTTCTAAAAGGGTGCTATATAAATATAGTTTTTATTCGACTGGAAAAACGTGAGAAGCACTAACAAGAATATACAAAAATAGTGAAAGCTTGTGTTTTCTTCGGCGCTACTGTGGGTTTAACGTAAATAATTAGTATTTAAATATAAGCTCTGCTTATTTTCTATATGAGATTGCTGTGCAACAACAAATAGAGTCACAGTGCAGCGCTGATTTTCAGTGACAGACAAGTGCTATGAGTTTGTTTTTGCTCAGAAAACATAGTATCTTTCGGCACTAGTTTACCTAAAAGTGATGGAATTATAAAAGACGGTCCAGTAATTTTGAGTAACTTACATAGAAATACATACAAGTACTTACTTACATACTTAAATACATTCATCTCACATACAAATAGAAAGCAAACCAGTCGTTCTTTATTAAATAGTTACTAACGAATATTATATATGTAAGAGATCGAGATCTACACAACCAGTTTTATGATCTATATTATATTTATGAATATAAAGCGCGTTTCACCCTACTATCCTAAGCAGGGCCGTGTAAATAGTAAATAACGTATTCTTACATGAGCGCTCGTCAATCACTTTCATTGTTTAGCAACAAGATATCAGGGCAAAATTGCAGAAATATCCCCCGAACTGTCCAATCTTGAACAAAGACTCAATGCAACTAACTGTTAAAATGCAGCCATGAGTGGTCACGAGGTAAATGTAAAAAATGCAAAAAGAAGTGAGAACCTAATTGAAAAACTTGACACTGAGACAACGTCCATTGTTTGGCTAACGAACCGTAAAGAATCGATTTCAATCGAAAATCGTATGTCCTATTTACTTGAAGATCTCGTGACTCCTAGAATTTTCGTGTCGCCTTCAAGAATATCGATGTTCTTGAAAATTTATTCGTGAAATCATGTTGCTGGATCAATAGTAATCAGTTTAATTGGTAGGTAAGAAATTAAAAAATCGAACGTTTGGAGTAGAAAACTATATATGATATGTGTTATATGTATTCTTCTTCTTGTAATGCCTCTCCAACTAGCCGAATATTTTGACCTGTCTCTTGCGAGGCGAAACATTTCAACGGCACTCGCGATGCCAGTCCATATGTTACGTAGACATGACTTTTTTCTGCGACTAACAAGCCTCTTTCCGGGCTTTCCGGAAAATAAAAAAAAAATGTTCTCGACAGAAAAATGCCCAAAATTTTTCAATAATCAATCAAGAACAGATTTCATAATTTCAGTCTTCGGGAATACAATAACACTTGAAATAACACTGGTGAATAGCATTGTCAGTAGACTTAATTTGACTGGTGTACGTGACTATTTGCTGGTACGTGGTAAGTGGCTGCCATGTCCTTCCTCCTTTCTATTGCAACGCCAATTGCAACAAGGTGTTTATATTGAAAGGTACGTATAGGTAAAGATATTCTACTGAAGAAGCAAATATTTGGGATGGAATCCATTTTTGCAATAGTAAGATGTCTAAGATTTTTTAGAAATCCCTTGAAGAAAAGATCTCGACTATGGAATCTCGGAAAAATTTCACTACATGTCGATGAAGGGTCACCAGATGAATCCAGTCAGTTTCCAAATCGGTTCAGTAGTTAGTAGTTAATAGCGAATTGTCTCTCCGAATGGCGCTGACATCCAGCTCCAGCTCAAACAAAAGAAAATTCAGTTCATTTGTTTAAAGATAAATGTTTGTTCAGTTCTGGTTGATGTGTTTTTTCTTCGTATTTGTTTCTACACAGGAATCCTAGCGTGCGTCATTGAGTGTGGAATTATTTATTATTTATTTACGGATATAAAGGTGCATGGGGATTATATCATTAGAAAATGAAGTATCGATCTTTCTTCTATCAAGTGCAGTTAAAAAGTATACTCGTACATACCTGAGTCACGAATCACTAGAACTATTAGAAAAAAACATCGAGGTCTTCTAATAACCTTGCACTTGTCGCGTCTCTCGCTTTTTCTGGCAACTTTATACTATATAAACTGGAATCCACTACAATTTCAGCACAGTCCCAGCATTGCTGCAATAGTCTCTACTACTACACAATAAACTTACCAAAGCAAACAGAATGCCTGCACCCTGTGAGCCCTGCAAAGGTAATTATTTTAGAATTTCTTTCCTATTATTCAAGTTTTGGTTGATCTGATCATATTCCGTACAAGTGAGTGATGGGCCAACGAAAAAATTTATCAAATCCCACTCTTTATCATTTCAACGTATAAACATGTAAATCACTATTGCAACATTTAGTCGGCAAATAAATATATGAATCTAAAATGTACATTGAAGTATCTACAATTTTATTCAGTCGGTATTTAGTGATCTTTCATGCTATCCAAAAGGTCCGATTGCAATTTAGATCTGGGGAAATTGCATTCGTCTTTGTGAATAATTGATGAGAGTATATCAAACCATTATTCTATTTTTTTAGATTCCTGCAAGGATGGCGCGGCTTGCAAAGACAATTGCTCCTGTGATGCCAACTGCTCAGACTGCTCCACTAAACAAGGTACCTTAATTTTTTTCTAATATAAAAGTGATTTTATTTTCATTACTGTTATCTTTAGGGTGGTCAGCTCATGCCATAAGTGTTAAATACTTTGCTTTATTCACTGTTGTGTATATTTCAAAATCAATATGCTTTATGCAATGGGTTCAATTTCATATCGAAGTGTTTCATTTCATTTTTAACACAATTTTTAATATATTTTTTTATCTTTACAGGCGGCTGTTGTTAATCATCAAGCTGATCCAGTCGCACCGGTTTTCTGCTTCTACACTTCTAAACGGCCAATCGGTTTCGGATGTAAAAATATAATTTAATTATTGCCTAATTAAATAAATAGTGGTGCCCATTTACGAAAGAATTTTAATTTATTTGTATAAAGCCCTAATCAGCCCGTTTCTTTACTGCTGGACATGGGTCTCCTCAAGCACATTGTCTTATGCGTGAGGGATGTCGTAAGTATGGCCTTAAAACGCCCTAGCTGAACTGACCAAGCGAGTTGGCGAGTCCACTCTTTTAGACGTGGTGTACTTAATAATAATAATCTTTATTTGCATAAAAGTTGGTACAGGCACAGTTGTGGATGATTAAAAAAAATAGTTCCACAAGCTTTACCATAGCTAGCTTGCTATGGACATTTAGACTACATTCGGGATTAAAGATTTACATTTACGTATCAAAAAGCATAAATAAAAGCATTATACATTCATTTGAAATAATATTAACATACTAAGTACCTATATATAGCTCTATTTTGTGTTTTATTGAATAAAAAAATAAAAAATAAGCATTTGGCAAAATTGTACTAATCAGCTAAACTATGTCAAGCGGTACAGTTCTGTTGCCATAAAAGAAGTTACATCAATTCCTAATTAACTAGGAATATGTCAAATATGTAAGTATACCTACATGTCAGATGAAATATTGAATATTTATTCATTTATGAATATTTACCTATTTAGACAAAGATTAAATTAAAACTTGTGCTAAAACATCATCATCATTAGCGTGTTTTAAAGCTACACAATGCACACGAGGAGGCCTATGTTCAGCGGTGATCGACAATGCGACTAGTTACGGTTACAGTTTTAACCATTTCACCGATTTTCTAAAAAAAAATATAAAGAGATCTACACTGGGCCGAAAAGAAACCGGGTCGGTTATAAAAACCGTGATAACTTTTAAAATATTGAAGCAATCTTCATAAAATCAAAACTGAATTAAAGTTTATTTAATAACAAATATAAAAATATATAATACCTCTAAACTTCTTTTTGGTAATGGTATTAAAAAAACAAAAATTCAAAATGAGGATGGTTTTTGAAGTTAGATTCAGAAATTTAAAACCATTTGTTTTACTTTTGTTTCTGTTTTGTCATGAAAAATGCTATAAATATGGTGTTCCTGGTGTATAACATTCATCATTCTAATGAAAAACATGCCGCTAACCCCTGAAGAATGTACCAGAATCCTCACAATGCTTAAAAGACGGGCGCAGTGAGCGTGATAAAGCGAGGACGGTGCTTCAGCTCAGCGGGTGCTTCAGCGCTCCCATGAGACTGGATCCAATCTTCGCAGATCAGGAACAAGCGGTGTACGACGGCGCGGGAAGATCGCTATCCGGTGTCAACAATGATGAGAAATCGTTTTCTTACTGCTGTTGAAGTGAAAAATCACCTTCTACGCGTTGGAGGAAGCACTCCAAGCGTATACACTATAAGGCGGCGCCTTGCTGAAGCTAATTTGTAGCCATTAAGGCCAGCAAATAGCCCAAAACTGGAAAGGCCGCATGGAAACGCAAGGCATCGATACGTGCGAGAAAATATGAACTGAACTCTCGATGACTGGTCAAGAGTAATGTTCTCAGATAAGTTCAGATTCAATATGTACAAGCATGACGGGAGGCAAAGAGTCTACAGAAGACCAAGAGAGCGCTATAACCAAGCCTGTATTGAAGAAAAGGTACCATACGGCGGAGGTTTCATACACGTGTAGGCTGGGATTTCTTTCGAAGGCCGTACCGAGCTAGTGGTGATAGAAAATGGTACTCTAACTGACGAAATATACGTAAAAGAAATCTTAAATGAGTACGTTTTTCCATTTTTAGTCAATATGGGCGAGAATGCCATTTTTATGCAAGATAACGCTCGTCCCCATACTGCTGTAATAGTGCTTGGCTACCTTCAAGAGGTCGGTATCACACGCATGGAGTAGCCAGCACGCATCTCCGACTTGAACCCCATCGAGCATGCCCGGGACGAACTCGGACGACGCGTACGCAAACGAAATCCCCCACCAATCATGTTTCGTGAAATGAAAGAAGCACTGATAGAAAAATGTGAGAATATTCCTCAGCATCGGCTCATAAACCTGGTGGAAAGCATGTCAAATCGCATAACAGCCGTATTAAACAGCTTTCGGAGGCAATACGAAAAATTAAAATGTGTAAAAAAATGCAGACCTTGTCCATAATGATACTTGTAGGAATTATTGAAATGTAGTGAAAAATACGCGTTTTTATTAAATTCTCTTTTATGAAAAATAAAATGGATAAACTTAAAATTTTATGACTTTTGTTTAAGCCCTTTAAAACGGTCTATAAAAAACAGTCTTTATTTCATGAAGCTAGCTCCAATATTTTGGAAGTTGTCGAGGTTTTTGCAACCGACCCGGTTTCTTTGCGGCCCAGTGGATTAGGTAGTCGAATAAGCGCGGCCTTTTTATAATGAAAATATTAAAGACTTTTTTATATTACATAAATATTTATTGAACGGAATATTGTGCCATTATCCCATCGCTATAATTTTTTTGGGATTTCTGAGCGAATAACTAATTTAAATAATTTATACAGCCTTCTCTTGAATGTAATTTTGCTCCATTTAGAGATTTTTTTAAAGAGCGGAATAAATGATAATCCAAAGGTGCTATGTCTGGATTGTAATGCCTTTCTAGTCCCACCATATACATAACATGACTTTGTTCGGAGTGAGGCCTGGCTTTGGGATTACTTGTGATGGCTCACCTCGCTTAAACCAAGATTGTTTTCGAACATTGTTATCGTAGGTGATCGACTTCTCATCGCCTGTTACCAATCTCTTCATAAATGGATCGATTTCATTTAGTTTTAGCAACATCTCGCATATGTAAATTACATTCACCAAGTTTCTGTCATTTAAATCGTGCGGCACCCTAGCTCTTTTACAAAATTCAGTTTATGCAGGTGATCCAAAACTGTTGAGTGGTGAAAGCTAAGCTTTTCCGCAATTTGATGACTGCTTATGTGTCGTTCTGCTTCAATTTCTTCAATGATAACATCAACATTTACCTTAATAAGACGACCAAAACGAGGAACATCATTCCCATAAAAATTACCAGACCTGAATCTATAGAAACCATTTTTTGCAATAGTTTTAGATAAAGCATCTTCATACCCTTGTCGAAAAAAAATTGTAAAACATTTAATTTTCTCCTTATTAACTTCCATTTTGTAACTGTTAAAAAATATGAAAACAACACATTTAACTAGTAACTTCAATTTACGGCCATTATAGAAAAGTCAGCTGTCAAACGGTATATCATTTTCCCACCAGTAATCAGTGTTTCCAGAAATATAGCACGCTGAAGTCCGTTCAAAAAGGCCGCGAACTTTTCCGATTACCTATTTATAATAAATCTGAGTTCTATCAAATGTGTTAAAAAATTGTAAAAGGAAACAGTGAAAAAATTAAAGAAATCAACCCCAATCATCGTGTTTTTTTCAATTTCCTTATAGGTATCAAGCTGTTCGTTGGTTTAAACTAATTTATGTACATATGTTACTTGGATAACTCTTATGGAGAAGAAGAAAGTCCTTGAATAAAAACCACGTATGAGACACCCTCCCGTCAAGTGAAACGACGAATGTCGACGAATATGAACCGACGGATGTCATTTTTAACCTACAACATTTTAGATACAAAATTTTAGTAGAAAAAAGAGCAATATTTAATGTCTAAATTATGAATGGTTTTCATATTTTTATGCTGTTGTGACGTCAATGTATTCGTATGTTCCAAGCGTACACTAAACTTTTTTTTTTAACCCAAACATATCTGGTATTCTTGAAACTTGGTTTCCTCATACAACACAACTCTAGTACAACGAATACAACTAAAAATTATGTTTGCACTAAATTCCTATTCAACTAATGTTTTTTTATGCAGTTTCTATCTCTTCTATAGTTTCATAATAATTCATATCAGTTTCACAAGTTACATCTGTCTGTTTGCTGGGAAACATGCCATTTCATATCTAAATTGTTTGTGAAGTTTGGTTCAGATTTTCAAACTTAAAATTTCGTTGTTACAAGATTTAAAAAGAAACTTGCTCTAACATGTGACTTTTCAAATAAAGTAAAAAATATTATATACTTTTAAGTTTTCACTGTAGTCTCAATATTCTCAGATTATTAATTCATTTAGCGAAAAAAAACACAAAAGTAACTTCAATTAACGCTTTATAACAAACAATAAAACAGTACAATGGTTACGAAGAAGGCGACGGAAAAGGAGATAGGGAAGCAGGTCTCCAGCACGCTGGACACGCGGCTGTAAAGCGACCGGCGCCGGCGCCGCTCAGCGTCCATGCTGAAGTTGAAACTGAAGTTGATACTCTATTAGCAGACACCTGAAAGAATAGATATTAATAGAAAGAAGGTGAGATGAGCAGACAGGCCGCCTTATAAGCAATTCCTTCACCACCACAGATACCACAATGATATATGTTAACTCCCACAATAATTATCAATGTTTGCCATCATGCCATTATTGGTCATCCAAATGCTTAGGATACAGGATTCGATAGAAGTAATAGCGTGAATATGATATAGGAATATATTGGACATGAGGCAATACGGTTTCAAACGATTGCAAGAAAACAGGAAAGGGAGGATATCTTACCGTTAAGGCAGTCCTTGCAGCCCTTTCCTTTGCATGTGCAAATGCAAGATGCTTCCTTACACGTCGTCCTTGTGTCCCCTGTAACCAATATTATGAAGTCAGACGATGTCGTATATACCAGCACCGGGAAGCAAACCTTCGAGTATTCGGGAACAGTCTCCTTACACTTTTCGCAATGTTACCTTTGAACGAGTCATAGGGATGCATGATGACTATCCAATCAACGATCTTATCACTGAATCGACTTCGGTATTAAATCGTACTTCTTTTATACCGGTGAATAAGCATAAAAACTAACACGCCTTAAAACCCAATTGGTGCAAGGTTGTCGAAAAACGTTCATTGTACAATTGTTATCTATAACAATGAATCCATGTTATATCCGTATAGTAAATTTGAGTAGGTTCTTCTTAGTGGCCATCGCGCCCCTTATGGGGGGACGGAGGAAGAGTTCCGGGATGAAGTCCCCTGTAAAATTGCCGCCTAACATGTAACATCCGTTAATACAGACAGGTCCCTGGAGTGACCATTGGAGTGGAAGATTCCACGGTCCCTAAAACTCTGAGGAGATCCTCAGAGTTCTTCACGTCGCTCTCGCGGTATTAGCCTACAGCGGGGATTCCGCTTGTGGAAAGCCCAATGAGCGATCAGCGTAGGCGGCGACTTAGGAAGCCCCATCGGTTGACGCGCCCTCAAGCCCTATCAGGTCGCGCAGAAATGCCTTACCATCGGGTTACTGGCGCCATCCCCCCGATGTGGGGAAGAAGCGACGCATCAGCGCGGGCGAATATATTGGTGGCACACCGGCTGATAGCAGATTCCTCTGTCTAAGCTAAGCTCATATACCTAGACCTTTAACTCCAACATATAAAATATGTGAGCTGAAATGTTCAGGGTCGATAGCGTTTCCGATTTCCATGTTGTAGTTGCAAGTGTCCATGAACACCATTTTCCATTACACGGGCCAAATGACCGTCTGCTACATTTAAAAAAAATAGAAAAATCTCCAGCCAGCAGTTTACTGATATAATGTCGAGATGTCTCCCACAATAAGTTCCATTAAAATCAATTTAGTAGTTTTGCTAAATTTTGACAAACGAATCAAATGATTCACCTGCCCCATTCTATAATATCATCAGACTATTCCACTGCTAGATATGGGCCTTTCGCAAAATTCGCCTCCACACTTTTCTCATCCAGCCAATATGCCAATATTTGTCAATATGCCAATATTCAATACATATACGCGTTCTGACTTGATTTACAATATAAACTGTGTACAAAACCCGAAAGTTTAAAAAGTTGGCTGGCAGGTCATGACGCGGCTGGCACGTGGCCACACTGTTAACTCCCCCTAACTCAGAAATTTCTAAATAAGTTTTTATATTCCTTTCGAACAATTTATTTTTATGATCAGGTATGATTACTGTGGTCAATACTCGTTGCTTGTCAGTATTGTGGACGCAGATAATGGAAGAGCAACACGATGGCACTTCATAATAATTTTATTAAACACCTGTAAGCATTTCTTAGAAAACTCTTTAGAAAACTGTTTTGGAACCTTTTGGAATCAATGATTTTAGTGCTGACTGCTGACTCAATATAAGGGCAGGTGCAGCAACCAGTTATTTATGATTATTATGATTACGAATGTAACTCTGATTTATGAATTGGGATATTTTCAAAATCGTGGAATTGGAAGCAACTATGATAACAATAAATTCAAGTAGATTTCCAAGAAAATAATCTAAATAATCTTACTTTTTCCGAAAATGGAGGTGTTTCATTTATCGAATTGAAATTTGTCAACAGGCCGAAGTTTTGAAATCCTGACCGTTCAAACTTTTTAAAAATTCCAAAAATAAAAAGAAGCATTGAAGTCAGTATATACAAACGATAGACATATTTTTCGATAGGACATACAATGTACGAGTAACAGCGGAATCTATCTTTCTAACTGCGGCATGCCACTAGCATTTTTAAAACAATGTGAAATTACTCTTATTGCTTTATCCAATAACGCAGTGCGATACGACCACCGGTCGGGTGAACCGACGAATTGAAGAAGTTCGTCAGTGGTGGTTGAATGAAAAGAGCGTGATGTGTGGTGACGAACCTTGGGAGAGGCCGATATTCGGCACTGCAGAAATAATTAATAGATTGATGGTAGGGTAATATAGAGTAGAGCTTGATGTATAGTTGAAAACAAATCCGAAGTAATTTCTTTTGTCATTCAGGAAGATTTTATGTCCTTTCTGCACAATACGTAGAGTTCCGCTCGAGTTCGTCCAGTCTTTGCGGAAGACATTTCTATTCAGTGAGCTCTTCCTGGCTTTTTATGTGTCAACCTTGGAACAGTTATTCCGACAATATTTAAGTGTATAATCACAATTTTACTATCAGTAGCAGCCGGAAGACCACAGCAGGTGCAAATATGGTCACTGTTACACAAACTGTTACAAGTAAGTACCTATGTTTTTATTATCTCTCAAAGCTCGTAAATAAGTATTTGTTGCATGGTTTGGCGCTGACTAATTGTTTATTTTCGACTTGTTTTGAACAATTATTTTTCATACCAGTCAGTTATTATTTAATTAGAAACTATAATAATAATGACACCGTTTATGAATTTCTTTTTAAATACCTAACTGCGATTATTATTATAATTTGACAGTATGCCATATTATTTATAACTTATAGGTGTTGCATAACTCTGGATTTTATAAATTTTGCATGTTATAATAATTGTAGCTAAATAATTACTTAATTACCATCCAATGTACCATAAAATCCAATTATCCAATACAAATAAAGAATTATGAATTATGTTCGATTATAATTATAGTAAGTCTATCTTATTTTATTCCTTTTATGGCCCACTATTTGACATGAGCCTCCTCACGTACAATGTATAGCGTTGATCACACGTACCGAGCAAACGGGCGAGACAGTGCTCTCGGCCGAGTACTCGGTGCGTATAAACATACCGCCGAGTGCTCGGCCGAGCGCTCGGCCGAACGAAGCGGCGAGACAGTAGCTCGGCTCCCGTTCTACTTACTAGGCCGAGTGTCCACCCTCCCGCTTCCCCGCACTGTCTCGCTCGCTCACTCGGCAGGTCTGAACGTGCACTGTCTCGCCACTCTGCCACATGATTGTCGTCACGACGCCGCGCGCGCCTTTCCTTGAGATAATTTTTGTTTTAAACAACTCCAAATAAAATAAAATACACCATGTCTGCTAATATCAAATGGGACGTCGAAACAACTATTAAATTTATACAGTTATATAAACTACATCCGTGTCTGTGGAACTTTAAATCTCCGGAATACAAGATAAAGCAAAAACGGGATGCAGCATATAATTCCATAGTTCAAGAAATGAATATCACTGGATTTGGTACGCAAGAAGTAAAAAATAAAATAAAAAATTTACGGTCCACCTACCAACAAGAAAATAAAAAAATTCAAGACTCGAAGAAATCCGGAGCGGGGCTCAGTAATGTGTACACTTCTAATATTAAATGGCTGAAAGAGATGGAAGAGGTGTTTTCAAACGATTTAAACAAAAATGTTTATGAAAACGTAAGTACCTTTTATTATGTTACTTTTTATGTTGTAATGTAGGTATTTCTTAAATAAAATTATGAAATCATTCTGTTTTGCCACGAAACGGCACCTGCCTCACTGAAGAACTCTGCGTATTTATCTCGAAGCTCCCTTGCTATACGTACTGCATTGTTGGTGTTATGATCAGTGATAGTTGGCAAAGTAGTTATAAGTTCTCGTCTCCAAGTCCCCTCAATAATGGATCCCGAATCTATATCTTCTTCATCAACACAACCCCTTGGAAAGTAATGGCCGGGACTTGTGAGACGTAACCAATTATGCAGAGCACATGAGGTGCGAATAATTTTATCGGTGGTTTTGTCATTAGTTGGTATGGGCTTTTGAAAAATTCTAAACCTGCTTGCCAGAATACCAAATGCATTTTCGACGATTCTCCGTGCTCTAGAGACTCTATAGTTAAATATTTTTTGTTTTGTTGAAAGATTTGTGCCACTGTATGGTTTTAATAAATATGTTTTTAGTGGAAACGCATCATCTCCAACCAAAAATCCTCCTTTTGGTAACAAATTATTCTCAAGATCACTACGTAATTTGCTGTTTTTAAAAATCCCCCCATCTGAGTTTCTTCCATTTGCCCCAATATTTACATAGCGAAAACAATAGTCATGATCAACCACAGCCATCAAAACCACACTGTTGGCACCCTTGTAATTAAAATATTCACTTCCACAATTCGGTGGTGCTTGAATTATTACATGCTTCCCGTCTATAGCGCCGTGGCAACCAGGGAAATTCCACCTAGTTCTGAAGCCTGTTTCTATTTCTTTCCATTCTTCATTGTTCTGCGGTACCTAAAACAATAATTTATTTTCATTTTATTTCACAGAATCGTCGTGCCACTAATGAAGACACTGGTTCTCAGGACAACAACCAGGAAGTACCAGCTAATACATCCAACAACCAGCAAGTACCAGTAACTGTAACTACGACTACTACCACAGCAACTAATAGCAACACTGGAAATACTACGAGGACTAAAAGGAGGACTAGAGAAATTTTTCAAGCTGTTTCTGATCTGAAAAAGTTAAATGAAGGCGTTGATTCTGAGAACGAAAGTATATTTAATGTGTTTGGAAGGAGTGTTGCATTGCAACTTAAGAATTTATCGGCAGAGAATGCTTTATTAGCACAAAACAGAATTCAGAATATTCTGACCGAATATGGGATTAAAGAACTTAGACAAAGAACTGCATCCCATTCTTCTTCGTCTAATCACAGCTACCAAAGGCCGTCTTCTGTATATTCAGACACCACTAATGCTAGTTTTCACAGCGACTTATATCAATTTGATGAAACTTATGCGGAATCTCCGCCACAACTACCAATACCAGCTCCCATGACGTCTACATCGCAATCAATCTTTGCTGCACCATCTTCTCCATTACCAATACCAGCTCCGATGACGTCTACATCGCAATCAATCTTTGCTCTAACTACTTCTCCAGTACATAATGTCGACACTACGCCAAACTTCTGTGAGCACTAATGATATTGTAGCAGCTGCGATGTTTGCAGCTTTTAAGACAGATGGAAGACAACAAATTTAATTTTTAATTTTGTCTTTTTTCTACCTAATTGTTTGATATTAATAAAAAAGTATTCAATGCACTAAAGTTTTATTTATAGTATGTAAGAAAAAAGTACGTACCTTTAAATAATTCTCCAAATAAGTAAATATTGCATCCATGACTTCTGGTATGAGTGATGATATTGCAGCCCGAGATACTCTGTAAAAAGCCTGCAAATAACGGTAGCTCGTCCCAGTTACCAAATAGCATAACGCTACTTGTAGTTTGGTCTTTGCAGATATAGCTTCTCTCATGACTGTATCTTCCCTTTGTATCAAAGGAGTAATATTTTCTAACAATGTGTCAAAATGTTGTACATCCATTCTCAGAAGCATTCTGAATTCAGCAGGATCTTCTACCTCTAATTCATTAAAAACAGTGTTTGTAGCGCCAAAATCAGGTCTTCTCAACATCCATGGTCTTGTCCAAATCCGGCGTTGCTCTTTTTCCAACAATTCCTTTAATTCTTCTGCTAATAGTGGAATGAGTAACTTTGTATATTTTCTAATAATCTTTTTTCGATCCATCGTGTCCGAATTGTAGGCTCAATAGAACTGAACTGACTGTGCTAATTTCAAAACACGTGTGAACAGCTACTCGCTTACATCACTGTCTCGGCCGAGAAACATTTTACTGTCTCGCCCGTTTGCTCGGTACGTGTGATCAACGCTTATGGTCCTAAAATGGACAGCAGTCCAGACGAGTGGCGGATTGGCGAGTTCAGTCTTTTAGAAGTGGTACGGTTCCTCAGAGCTTGTAGTAGTGCCCTTTGTTTTCCCTGTTTTCCCTGATTTCAATAGCTATTGCTTAATTGAAATACTAAAGTCATCTCCAATAACTTCCAGTACCTAATCATCTATTTACTATTTGTATCTACTCGTTCCTGTATCTATTTACTATTTATGACATTATCTGACAAAAGGGACCTTATTGTCGCTTCCAGATTCACATTTTTTTGAATATATATCAAAAAATATATATATCGTCATCACACGTTGAAATTATTTATTTTATTAATTCCAATTAAAGAAATTACAATTTTTGCGTATATTGAGATAGCGCCTTAGAAAAATTAATAGCAAATTTTATTAAGTAAACGGCGCGAGGCGCAACACTATTTCTCACAAATAGTCATTTATCCATTATAATAATCACAGAGTTGTTCAATAATGTTTGTTTAAAGTTGTTTATGATTGAACTATAAATCATTGTTATTTCTACAATAACAACATATTGAGGTAGGTACTTAATTGTTTATCATGTCGTATTAATTAGGTGCGGAATTTATTTATTAGGTATAAATAAATTGTAATAAATGAGATAAATCCGTATCATGAAAGAAAATTTCCAATGAAGGAAACCAATATATGCTTCCTTATCTGAAATGTCGTTTATTGCAGAAACCCTTCAACCGTCTATCACCACTTGTCCTCCAGGATGTACATGCCAAAAGAAATATGCTTATCCCAACGCAATGAAGATCATCCTAACCGGTTTGGGCATTCTCGTGGCTATGTTCGCCGTATACATGTTAGTCACCACAGACTCTAACTTGTATATAATTTTCTGGATTTGCTATTCTGTGCTCAGGAGGATGATGATGAAGTCTAAAACACACACAAAATCTGACTGATTTCTGTCTGCAAAAATCGTTGAAGGTGCGCCTTGGACATGCACCTTGTTCTTGTTTCTACGAATATCTCATGATACATATGGTTACCGAAAATTCCAATTGACGTAAAGGAGAAACCGATATTCTCTAGATCGAGTAAAAACGATTTCTTCTAATAAATATCTTCTGTAACTTGTAAAACAATAGCTGTAAAACTGATAAAGTGTTTTGACACGGTCGTTCCCACTGACTGTCCCCACTAGTGGAGATAACGGGAATTGAAGACAGAAGACAGAATAAAGACAGACGTTTATTATGTAAAAAAATTGTTCTCTGCACTATGAAAAACTTTTGGCTTATCGCTTATGTCAACTGAAATTTCTACGACCGAATAAGAGTTCTATTTGTCGCTCATTTATTGCAATACTGTCATAAGTCCATAACCTAAAAAGCATGATTTTACAAAAGATCAGTTTTAAAATAACATCTTGCTAAATTTTTGATGACAAGCCCGGAGAACTTAGGTATATGCAGCGTGCAGTGAAGGTATATTTATGACACTCTTAAATTAAAAAGATATATTAATTAAGGGTACATTTCTTATCAATAACTCACATATTAAGATGTTTTAATAATGACTTGCGATAAATGAGCATTGTTACAAAATCAATTACGTCTTCGAGATTTCTGAACTGTTAATTTTAATACGCTAAAGTATCATTTGAAGGAACAATCTTCCGTCGTCCACAACGGCTACGTTAAATGGACTGTACCTTACCTATACCATAATGATACATTCTTATGTTAAGAGTATATTCTTCTAATTAGCCGTTATTTTGATTCGTGTTGATATTTTCTGCTGAGATATACACTGTCGATATTGGCAAATGAATGTGCTAGAACCTTTGGATTTCCTTCGTCCAGTACCAAAGTTCTCTTATATCTGACTGAGTGACAAAATTATCTGCCTAATTATATATTTAATCTAGTTTTAGTGCACTAATTTATTTTTTGTTAGTAATAAGTAATCTATTTGTTTATTAGAAATCACACATGTGTAGTTTACAATAAATCACACATGTGTAGTTTACAATAAATCACACATGTGTAGTTTACAATAAATAGGAATGTTGTTTTGTTGCAATGTTTTTGTTTTATTTATTTTTCATAAGTATTTGTAATTAATTGATTTTATAGGAACGTACCTCCTACTAACGTAACGAAATACTTTTACTCATAATTTCTTTAATGTCAGTGAAATTGAGCGAGTTTTTTTTTTTAAACTTTAATGCACAAAGGAACATTCTACCAAAAGAGGATTTAATGCCTACTAGCATTCTCTGCCAGTCAAACTTTGGTTAAACAGAATAGAAATAATTACAATAGTTTTTGGGTATGAGTACAGTTAGTTCCAATACGAAATGACTACTATCATTTAGAGATACATGAAGTACGTATATATCCTGTAAAAGAGAAAAAAATCTTCCGAGCCATAGACACCTACTGATGCTACAACGATTAGTAACGTTCATTATACTATGTGATAATTTTCAATAGCATCCAATTTCTATTTTTCGATTAAATTAATCAAAACGAACCATTACGTAATAAAGCTGATACTGCCCACTGCACAGCTGCATGTTTAGGAAGTCGAGCAGGTCATGTGACCGGTGGTGTCACGCTTTGACGAGCACCACACTACTCCAATTAATTGAGCGGGATAAAAAATAATAGGAAATGTTATAAATCAGACATTCTTATTATATTGTATTTGTGTATTTCTTTCCAAAGATATGAGATAGTTGAAACATTTGCGACAAGGTTTTAGGATAAGAATATTTTTAGATCAAAACAATAAAATAATTAATAGTGTACTTGTGACGAAATTATCACTTCGTCTTGTGAACGAGAGATGTATGACCTTAAAACGTCACACTGGTCAAGCGGGTTGGCGAGTCCACTCTTTTAGAAGTAGTGCTGTAGTAGCGACTTTGTTATCTCTTAGTCGCCTTCTACGACACTCACAGGAAGAGATGGACTGATCCAAAGCCGGATGAATATAATGTCAAGTTTTATTTTTAATATCATTTTTTGTGATATAGTGCATACCATAAATGCATTTTACTAACTGCGATATATTTAATTATATTTAACAATAGATCAGTGTGGTGTGATCTGAAATTCCTTTGCGGTTATGTTAGATAATGCAGCTCATCGCATCTCTTGTTTGTTGCGTAATTGCTTGTTTGTTGGTGAGAAACATCGTGAACGAAGTATAAAGAAACAGTCACGGTGGTCACGGATCGTTTAACAAGACCTTATTGTACAGGTTGCATTCTAGGGAAATATAGAGATACGAGATAGAGTAACGAATTTATACACGTTCGTCTATCTCTATGAATAGTGTTTTGAGAGAGATAAATCTGTCTGCCGATATTAAAACTTAAGTTTTTTTTTAAAAACTGCACTCTAAACAATTCCTAACAAACGGTGACTTCTATCTAACAAATAAACATAATAATAGATAGATAATAGTCCGTCATAAAAGTTAGTATATATATGTTTAATGGAACTGTAGCCAATTAATGTGATTTTTTGTTTCAGGTCTAGTTAAATTAGTCAGCCAGTTCAGTCACTCGACAAAAACGTAATCTTTATCAAGGCCAATGCAAGGTTTGTAAAAGTCTTAAATGCATTTTTATTTAGACAAATTATAATTATCTAACTTTAAAAGATTTAGATAACTACCTACATTTTATGTTGTAATATCGTAATGTTCTTTCAATTAAATTTTCTGGTGTAATCTGGTATGTACCTTTTTTATAGTGAAGCGGACGAGCAAGCGGTTCCACGTGATGGTAAGTGTTATCGCAGTAAATGGACATCTACAACATCAGGAGGTATGCGGGTACTCCGCCGACCTTGCTAAAACCTTGCTATTCACAGCTTTCTTAAAAAAAAACACATCCTAGCGTAATGGAAATACCTATTGGAGCAGTTTGTTCTACAGTCCTACGGGTATAAAATGATTTTTGGACCGAACTACTTACGTAACCGACCGAGTACGTGACTCGCGTCGCGACACGTCCATATGGACGAAATGTGAATGCAGCGCACTTCTGTGACGGGAGATGCTGTTGTAGAAACCCGAGGTGAGAATTATGTTGAACAATTCTTCATTGCATTCCCCATTGTACAGGTGGTACGCAACATTAGACATTGGACATTAACATTGGGGACGCAACGTCTCCAAACACTGAGGGGTTCTAGACCACCCGTGAAGGTGGGATCGTTGACAATTCGAACAGCACGTCGTTAGATGGAGTCAAATGCGTCCATTTGATGTGTGCTTGCCCAGAGATGTGAGCAGTACTCCATATGAGGCCTAACCTGAGCTCTGTAGAGCGTCAGAAGTTGTCCAGCGGTAAAGTACCACTTCATTCTGTTCAACACACCGAGCTTTTTGTAGGCCATGACATACCATCGGCCTATGTCTCTCCACTGCTGGATATAGACCTCTCCCGAAGCTCACCACCACACACGATCCTCGGCTATTCTCATCCAACCACCACCGGCGAATTTCTTTAAGTAGTCGGTCCACTTGGCCGGAGGGTGTCCCACACTGCGCTTCTCAGTACATGGCCTCCATTTGAGGACTCGTCTACCACATCAGTTATCGGTGCTGCGGCAAATATGACCTGCGTATTGCCACTTCAACATGCCCATTCTACGAGCTATGTTGGTGAGTATAGTTCTTTGGCGAATGTCTTCATTTCGGATCCTATCCCGCAAAGAAAGTCAGAACATAGTCCTCTCCATAGCTCGCTATGTGACCTTGAACTTATGGATCAGATCTACCCTTAGAGACCACGTTTCGGTATCATACGTCATAACTAGTAGAATACACTGCTTGAAGATTTTGTCTTCAAGCATTCTTGGAAACCTTTTTAAATTTATATTCCAGATGACCCCTAAATTCGATTTTGCTGGAAATTTCGACACTAAGTATCCAGGTACTCTCCGAGATCTTAAGGGATATGCTCCGAATGTGAGGTGCTACGACAAAAGGGGCTTTTTTAGCGGTGACTTGAGTCTTACTGGGGTTGAAATCCACTAGGTTTAGAGAGCCCCAAATCGAAACTTGATCTAAAGCGTTTTGTAGTGTTTTGTCCGGGAAGTGTTTTGTAGAGTATGAGAGCCTAAAGAGTCGCGTAATGTTTTAGTTATTGTATGTAACTTATGTTGTAATTTTTGTTTGTAACCTATGTTATAATTATTGCATGTAAATAGATTTCCTACGTGGGAGATTCAGTGGGACGTGTGAGTGATTTGAAGCACTTGATGCGGATGCCAAAATGGATCTTCTTCTTCAGAATAGAATATTTTTTATAGAATACAGGCGGCAGACAGGGAGACAGTCCACCTGGTAGTAAGTGGATACTGTTACTCATGGACGTCCGCGATACATGCCCAACATCAATTCAGAATGACACACGGTGACACACCCCCGGATGTACTGCCTATCGTTGATTGTTAGATAGCGACAATTTCATCAGTTAAGATTAATAAAACTTCTAATAGTATTCTTCTTTAAATTACCAATCGATCCAAAAAAAAACCAAGATAAAATTTCAACAAACATTTTCAATCGTGTTGATCATAGATCTTGATATTGCGTCGCAATTCTTAGCTGGCCACAAAAACTATTAGGACTCTACGGGCGCGAACCCGCGTTCGTTCAACCCACGATGGCGGGACTAATTGTCACAAAAACGCTGTTTGGCTCCTAAAAACACCACTTCTATCGTCCACGTAGACTCGTTTCACTTACGTCGACATTTTGCGCAGTAATAGGGCATGTAGTGAGATTGTAATGAGTTGTAATGTCGCCGTGTACTCTTAATGAGATAAGATGAGGTAGGATTGCCGTGAAATGACGCTAAATACGTGGTGCTCTTTAGGCCCTCCCCCACCGTGGCCCTGCCAAACTTAAGGTTATTGTTCGCGACGACCGGCTCATAATCTGTACATAGCTTATAAGTATATAATGTATAACTATAGGTTAAGTACAAATACACATAGTTGATTCAAAACAGTAGGTTAAGGTAGGATACGTTTTGTTAAAATAGTTCGTTTCATAAAGACAGTTATGTCACTCATTGTAAAGGGATGTTGGAGTTGAACAATAGACGAGAAAGCGTGTAAAAAACCAACGGTTTACGCAACCCTGCTATAAACATTTAACAGACAAGGGACAAGAAGGCGCGTTCCGACCTAACGGTTTATACACCTTCACTATTGACACTAAAAACAAAGGAAGAGAAATCGCTTCCCAGACGAACGGCTTGCACATGCGGACCGTAACGAACACGTGGCCAAAACATCGTAACAATAGAAACGCCCAACTCCAGCATCCCTCATTGTATCAATATAAATAAGGGCGAATCCCAGCCCACGACAGTCAACTTGTAGTCACCACACTAGACGCATGTCTAACAAACAGTTAAGTCTGTACTAGATATAAACCTCAAGAATAGCTCATCGCGTTTTCCTTTTTCACAATCCCAGCAACAACACAGTGCGGGTAATATAAGCCCGCACATTCTGGTCCTTCGAGCCGGATCATTGAAGAAAGAAAAACGTGAATCGTCGAGGAAAAGTAAACAGAAAAATAACAAGATGCCAGTAACAAGATCGCAAAGCGGAAATTCGTATCTACAGAACTTTCACGAATCGGACGACGGTACAAGTTCCTCGGCGACAGAAACCTCAACGGGGACGACAGCAACAGAAACCGCCGTTACCGGCTCTCCAGAGACTGCGATATCCGCTAAAATGACAGCAACAGAAACCACCGTTACCGGCTCTTCAGGTATTGCGATATCCGCTACAACAACGGACAAACAGAAAAGGACGGGGGTTGATATACAGCAAATTTCCACGACACCCCCACCTCTCAGCGTTGAAACTAGAAAATCATCGAAAAACAGTAAGAAATCGAAGTCTCAGCGCGCGCTCCGTTTAGCCAAAGCTAAAACAGACTTACTACGACTTCAAGTTGAACTCGCCACAGCCCAAGTCGCCGAAATAGAAGCAGAAAGTTCAGACAGCGAACAAGACGACGACACAGTAATTACCGACATAGAAGCACAGACAAGAGTCGACACCTGGCTACATACTACGCGCAAGTTAGCCGTATCGAGGGAACCGCATCAACAGTACAGTACAGAAGAGGTCGGCGCTACAGTACAGAACAATCAAGCCCCGACTCACATAGCTCAAGATGCCGTTCGCCTCGCGTTGCCTCCACCTCTCGTGCCTACCTCCGCCCCCACAGAACAGACACCCGACGTAAGGAACCAGGGCGCGAACTACACAGCGATAGCCACTCACCGAACAGGCGTAACGACCACGCAACCGGCGGGAGCCACGGTCAACACGACACACCAGCAGAACCACATAGATCTAACAGAACTCGCTAGTGCGATCACAATGGCCGCTAGAACAGGACAACAGACTTCTCCACGCCACCACACAGAGCTACCCCCGTACAATGGGTCGCATCAAGAGTGGTTATTATTCAAGGCAGCCTACGACGAGTCGTCGGCCTCCTTTACAGATACAGAAAACATCGCACGACTTCGCAAAGGCCTCCGCGGTCGAGCCAGAGAAGCGGTAGAGAGCCTACTTATTTACAATGCGAAGCCGCGCGACATCATAAAAACACTGGAGTCACGTTTCGGCCGCCCAGACTCTATAGCATTGGCCGAACTGGAGCGTCTGAGGGCACTCCCCCGCCCTTCAGACGCCCCAAAAGAAGTATGTATCTTCGCTACCCGAGTATCCAATATCGTATCGACCCTACGGGCGCTACAGAAAACATACTATTTGTATAATCCAGAAGTAACGAAAGCAACAATAGAAAAGCTCACGCCCGCTATGAAGTATCGCTGGTTCGATTACGCGATCGAACAACCGAAAGAAGAGCCCGATTTGCCAAAGCTCGCGCGATTCCTTGAGCGTGAAGCAGAAAGGTGTAGCCCATACGCTCAACCCGAGTCGATCCCTACACAACCAGACTCGTACAATAACACACATAAAAGAGCGCACAGGACATTCACGACGACAGAACAGTATAAGAAAACGACCACAAGCAACCCAAATAGATGCGTAGACAGGAAGAGTCTACGCACGGCGGGAGAATGTTCGCGACGACCGGCTCATAATCTGTACATAGCTTATAAGTATATAATGTATAACTATAGGTTAAGTACAAATACACATAGTTGATTCAAAACAGTAGGTTAAGGTAGGATACGTTTTGTTAAAATAGTTCGTTTCATAAAGACAGTTATGTCACTCATTGTAAAGGGATGTTGGAGTTGAACAATAGACGAGAAAGCGTGTAAAAAACCAACGGTTTACGCAACCCTGCTATAAACATTTAACAGACAAGGGACAAGAAGGCGCGTTCCGACCTAACGGTTTATACACCTTCACTATTGACACTAAAAACAAAGGAAGAGAAATCGCTTCCCAGACGAACGGCTTGCACATGCGGACCGTAACGAACACGTGGCCAAAACATCGTAACAATAGAAACGCCCAACTCCAGCATCCCTCATTGTATCAATATAAATAAGGGCGAATCCCAGCCCACGACAGTCAACTTGTAGTCACCACACTAGACGCATGTCTAACAAACAGTTAAGTCTGTACTAGATATAAACCTCAAGAATAGCTCATCGCGTTTTCCTTTTTCACAATCCCAGCAACAACACAGTGCGGGTAATATAAGCCCGCACAGTTATAATGACTGAATTGTGGGAGATGGGCACCGTACTTGCGTGGGCTCTTTCCGATAGGTACTTTCTTGACTCCCTATAAATTTGTTTCATCTGTGTCCATGTAACACTTCTGTTTCTGAGGCGTATACGACACATGACACAGGTGCGTCGCCGCGGCCAGTTCTAACAACCGTCTTTTTCGATGCCAGGAGTGATTTAGCAGCAAGAGTGATCTATATAATACAAGGAGCCAAGTCCTGGGTGTATAAATATATATAAATAATTATTTTTTACTAAGTTTTTGCCAATTCCCAAATTGGTTCGAAAGCAAGGAGACAATTTATTGCAGGAAGTACCTATATAAACCTATATATTAATATAGAAATCGACATCTCTATATACGATACTCGTAAGTTAATAATTATTTCACTTCTTTTGTTATGAAATACCTTCCAGGTTAAATTGACGGGCTATAATAATAATGATTTTATTTGAGACCAGAGTCCATAAATGGTTAGAAGAGTAACTATCACACTACTAACTAGTAAAACTTATTTAACTTATAAGTAATGTTAATATTGTTAGTAGTTTATATTAGACATTATACATCTGTTTATATTAAAAGAAAACAAATTATTAAAACATAGCCTTTGCTGCACCTGTCACTACCCTCACCCAATGATGCTGGCAGTCAAACCTAGCAGCAATTGTCTTCAGGATGCTGTTGCCGCTGTTCCGCAGGCGCTGCAGTAGCGAGGCTGTTTTCTTTAGGATGTATAATCGCTTGGAAGCCATCAATATGCGAACATAAGTAAATATACCTGAGGCGCTACAGCGCCGCGGAAACCTCAACAACACCCCGAAAGAATTTTGGATGCGTGCGCCGCGTATCTTCCACCCAAAGGTCACTCGAGTAGAATGATTGGCAGTAAGCCTTAAAGAGCGCATTAAAGCCTTAAAGTGCTCATTAGAAGAAAATTACATTCGCAAAAAGACCCATCACTGAATATCCCATTAGAAGATCGTCGAACTCATATGAGATTAAAAAATAAATAATTAAAATGATATAATATTACTTGTTTTCTATGACTGGCATCAAATTCAGAATAGCCAGAACGAAGTAATAAACCCTTATTTCGCATGGGTCCGACATTCTGCTGGTGGGTAATTCTGCGATTGGGACTTTCTGCGAATGAGATATTCTGCTAATGGAACTTTCTGAGAATAGGACATCGTGCTATATTACAGGCAACACTGATCACTGGCGGGAAAGTAATATACCGTTTGACAGCTAAGTTTGTTGTAATGGCGGAAAATTGAAATTATAAATTAAAAGTTTTATCTTTTCATATTTTTAAAGAATTTTAAAATGAAAGTTAAAGGGAGAAAATTAGACGTTTTAAAATTTTTTTTTAACAAGGTTATAAATACTTTTATTGTTCGAAAAGAGCTTTGTGATGTTTACGGGGAAGATGCTCATCTAAAATTAATGCAAAAAATGGTTCAATCGATTCAGGTCTGGTAATTTTGATGTGAATGGTGTTTTGGTGTTCCTCGCTGTGGTCGTCCTATTAAGGTAAATGTTGATGTTATCATTGAACAAATTAAAATAGATCGACACATAAGCTGTCATCAAATTGTGGAGGAGCTTAGCATTTACCACAACAGTTTTGGATCACCTGCATAAACTGAATTTCGTAAAAAAGCTAGATGTTTTCCCTTTTCCCAAGGGCGGCACTCAGAGCTGTAGACGTCTTTCCCCACTCCCGATATCCCTTTTCAGTCAAACTATACTTTGGGCTAAGAAAACTAAATATCTTGAAGTCACCCTACACCATCGGCTGACTTTCTGAGAACATATAAAACTGTCCGAAACCGAGCCGCCTTTGTACTCGGTCGTCTCAACCCTCTCATAGACGGGAGAATTAAAATGTTGCTTATATGTCCCATAATAACCTTCGCTAGCGTTCTTTGCACACGCAGCCCCCTCCAACATTAAAATACTCCAAAATAGATTCGTGCGTAAGGCTGTGGCTGCTCCATGGTACTCGCGCAATGTCGACCTCCGTAAGGACTTGGAACTTCCCTCCATCGTCAAATACGTGAAAGACTCCGCCCAACGCTACTACGACAGAGTTCCTCACCATCCAACCCCCTATTAGTTGACAGCCTAACCTATGTCCCCGATAGGACCCTCCCCGTTACCATCGTTATCGAGGGACGTTACCCTCTCTACACCGGCCTTCAGCAAACACTTTTACCAGGTATCCATCCGCACGTGCCTGGGCGCTTCTCAGCGACTTGCGATACCGCGTTACTCTCCCAAAGCAACGTCCTGAGCAGAGGTCCGTTCCTTCCGCCGGTCTACCGGCGGGGGAAACCTTAGGGTCGTTGCTGCACACACTTTTTGCTCCTGGTTGAGCGCCTTCTGCGCTCGCCCTAATTGCATCAAGTCGCACAATATCAGACTAAAGAGTCGACAATCTTTGTCTGTTCTCCAACGATCACAAGCTATCGGAAATGTCATTGTTAAAGCGAGCTGATGACTTGAGATCGCTAACCTTTTCTCCAAGGTTCTTAACCTGCTCCGGAAGTGCCCGCTAGTAATAAATGAAGGATCCTGTGAATTTTGCGAACTTCTGAATGGATATATGTTTCTTGAGATGCTGTACTAGGCGACACAAGCAGGTTTTTGCCAGACAATTTGCATACAATCGTTTTGCATACCAGACAATCGTTCACCGTCCATACAATTCGTGTTACATTACACGATACATTACACGTGCACATACACGTTACAGATACTCATACGATACGCGTTACACGTTCCTAGACCCGTCCTAAGCGAACCAGTTGTCACCCGTCTGATAATAACCATTAACATGTCACCACGTCCAATTAGTGTCGCATAGATCTTGATCTGGCACATTTTCTAGCTTTCTCTTCGGAAATCTTGAATGGAAACATTCTGCAACACTATTCTAAGAAGCGCTAATCACGGTTTCTTAACATAAGGTTTGTCGTACTCAGTATATGCTGTTTATGATGTACACTCTATTATGGAGCTCCGTAGCCGTAACCGAAACTATCGGATATCCGAATTAAAAGAATATTCAAAATCGAAACAAAATCCGAAATAAAACATTCAGATGTGATTACCTACTTATAATTTTATACATACATTCAGTGCCGGCTTTACCTATGGCGCAGGGTGTGCGGCGCACACGGGCGCAGGGTCTTAGGAGTCTTAGGGGGCGCCGAGCGCCGCTTGCGACGCCTCCAAACAGCCTACTAGAGGGCGCCAGGGTATTGATTGCACCCGGGCGCTACATTGACTATTAGAGCCATCGCTGCATACATTGTTGTTAGGGGCGGAATTTGAACGAGATGAGTATTGACAAGTTCTTGCTGCTTGCATTTGATTTTGTAGATTTTTCGTATGTTCTTCATTAAAGTTGTAATTATTCCCTATTTCTTGGAATAGTATGATTTGAGTTAGTAATACATTTCTTAAAAAGTTCATTATAAGCATATCGGTAATCGCAACCACATCCAAAATTATTTCATATCCATATCTGTAGCGCAAACCCGTAAAAGAATACCTATATATAATAATATACCGTATAGGTATCCGGATCCGAAATATTATTATCCCCAACATCTCTAATATCCCAATCTTCCACACAGATTTCAGCTTCCTCCAGAAAGCCTCAAATTGAACCGCTGCCTCGAGTCGAGGCACGTCGCCACGCGAGGCAAATCTAAATATCCGAAGATCGGCGGCGCGGCGCATACATCGGCGTGCGAACGTTTGTCATTCTGGATGCCACCAGGACTCACCAGGTGGACTCTCTATTCATCCAATTTCTTTCTATAAAAATGACAGCAAATGACTAACAAAACAAACTAAGCATTTTTTAATTACTGAAGTAGATCATTTTAAATTACTAAGATCAACGAGTCGAAGGGGACTCCTATTACTTTATCTCACCTGAGAACCTAAACCGGAACCCACCTTTAAATTTGTTACCGTCGATTTGTTACCATTTCTCCAAAAAATACGGCATATTAGTCAATCAGTTTATAGACTGGTTTATTATTTAAATGGTTATGCCGAGCAGCCTTTTCTAAACAAATCGATTCGAATAGCTTTTGACTGCCAAAAAGCTTGTGGAATAATAATATTGAACGGGTGAATCATTTCATTCGTACAGAATGGCGTCGTTGATCGTCGGGTCGACGACACCGCAGACACTACCACGCCGCGGTAATTTGATTCCACTCACACTTGCCAGTTGCTACAATCTCCGTGCTTGAGAACGGCATTTTATAATACGTACAGAGACAGGCAGTCATTTGTATACTAAAAATAAATACAATACCACACCATCAGTCCGTGTCTAACCCATCGATTTAAGAATACCTACATACTAGACACGAGTATGTTAATCAAGCAATCTAGGCCGGCTACGTTTCGGTCTAATAGTGTTCCTATGTCCAGTAGCTCTCGAATTCTTTAATTCATACGAATGAAACATTCTTATTACGTATTTAGTTAATATTTAAGTTTCAAATTTGACTTTTTAATGAACCCCTCCCCGTCTGCTTCACCCCGCTAGAAGGTGCCAACCAGGTTTCTTTGATAAGAACGTATGATGTGTCCTCTCGTCTATTCCCATGTCGATGGTCTCCCCACTGTTGGATGTAGGCCTCTCCCAAGGACCGCCAACACACGGTTTTCTGCTCAATCAGCACTACCAGCGAAATACATTATGTTGCTTAATAAAAATAGATACGTGACGTTATCTGAGTAAAGGGACCTTATTGTCGAACTTTATTATGAAATTGCTGTTTATTCATAGTGGTCATTTTGTACTTATAGGTTTAAATTGAAATTAATTTGAATTATGAATTCCAACCCAAACGCAAGATGTGACATTCTTTTCCAAAATCAGTTATTCATTTTTTACGGTCAAACTACTTTTTGCTCTGATATCGTTAAATGGATCATGAAACAGTTAAAAATCCGCGTTATCTTCGAATATGAATTCTGTCGTGGCAGCAACATAGCACAGACGCCACGCAACATCAACGATGTGTACGGACCAAACTCCGCAAACGTACAGACGGTACGTTCTGGAAATTTCGACCTCAAGAACAAGCCCCTTGGAGGACCGGAAACTAAAGTCGATAACAAAACAACTAAAGTCGGATTCATAACAAACCACTTGGGAGTCAGCAGCAGCTCTCGGCGTAACGTGACATAACGATGTTGATTAATTTGCGTTAAATTGGGAAAGTGAAGAAGCTCGGAAAGTGGGTACCGTATGAGCTTAATGAAAGCTGCAAACACGCGTCGAAGCTTGCCTCACTTTGCTGAACCGGCACAAAAATGTAGAGATTCTGAATCATATTGTCACTTGTCATGAGAAGATCCTGCATAATGAACGTAAACGTTCGTCACAATGGTTGAATCCAGGAGACACAACCAAATAGTATCCCAAACGTAAACTGAGTCAAAAGAAGCTCATGGTGACTGTATGGTGGTCCTGTACCAGTATTATCCACTAATAGTATTGTATTATTACTATTCTTGAGATCTGGCACGACAATATGGAGATGTGTACTGTGAAGAACTGCAAACGATGATGGACAAGCTCGCTATCATACAACCGAGTCTGGTCACTCGCTTTAGTCCACTGCGTCTCCATAATAAGGTTCACCCACACACTGCACGACAGACAGTCTCAAAGTTACACGAGCATCGCCTGGAAACTCTCTGTCACCCACCGTACTCGCCAGACCTTGCCACTACTGATTTCCATTTTTTCCGGAATTTAGATAACTTTTAGATAAGAATTTAGATAAAAATTCAACTCCGATGAGGCAGCGGAAAATGTCTTCCAAAGTATTAATCGATTCCCGTCCCCAGGAGTTCTATAGCAGACACATCAATCAACTTCCATTAAAATGGCAAAAGTGCATTGATAATAATGGACAATACTTCGATTAATCTGTATATATTATATAAAAATGAATGTTTCTTTGTTTGTCCCTCCCGTACGCATACGCGTCCTATACCATTCCACCGATTGCGATGAAACTGGTGAGTTGTTGTGCGCACGCCCGCGAAGGTTTCTGAATTAGTACTTGAAGACCACGCGAACGAAGTCGCGGGCAACAGCTAGTTAAATATATAATTTTCATACAAAAAACCTATTTGATTTTTTCCGTATAAAACGGCAATTTCATAGGTAAGGACCTAATTATTTTGTATATTGGACTTCATTTTACGATGATAATATTCTAACTAAAAATTTCGTTTTATTCAAGATTCTTTTTAAATACTTAGATACAAGTATATGCCGTAACACCTTATTTTTAAGATAAAAAAACACGTTTTTAAGACTAATATCTGGGAAAGTAGAACCGATATAAGGTCCCTTTTCTCGGATAATGATAATTTCTAATCGGATAACTTCTAATAATGATAATTCTACTGAGATAATTTCTCGGATAACAAACTTAAAATCTTAATATACAAATGTTTTGGTCTCTGGGCGACATAAACAGTTAGAAGGGGTTGCGACCCTTGGCACAGACTTCAATGGGCGTGAAGCGCCTTCAATCTGATGCCAATTTAGAGTTTTTATCATCGCCACCGAAGCGACGATTCATTCACACTTCCTTTACAAAGAGCTGCTTGCCGCGCACAGTGTACTTTTCAAGACATTTTATTTATACCGTGAACTAGTAACTTGTGGAATAAACTGCTAAATGAGGTTTTTCCACTGAACTACGACATGAGGGTCTTCAAGCTTCCGTTAGGTCAGCAGCGCACTCGCATGCCCTATTGTTTCTGCGATGTCCATAGGCTGCGATGACCCTTGTCATCTGATAAGCCGCATGCGCGTCTGCCTCCACTTCTAGAAAAAAAATAGTGCGCAGAACGTAGTTCTTCCTACGCACGGTTTTGGCGCATCCCCTCTCTGTTTACCTTTTTCGTCATCAAAAAATACATGTAATTAACTAGGTAACAAAAACAAAACCCTACTTTAATCTGTAAAGGCGGTTAAGCTTTCATCTAAATAATACGCATTTTAATCGTATTTATATTGGATGTCAATGTAAGATGGCGAGAGAGTATATAGATTATAAACCGGTCTCGCGCCTCGATACCGGTGTTTTTGTTTACGGCCCTCCGATCATTTTATTGTAGACATGTACCACGATCCAGCTATAAGTTACTTGTCTTATTTATACCAAGAGTTGGAGGACTAAATTTAATAAGTTTGTTAAAACTGTTTAAAACATAATTAAACTTTATTTTTTCATGAGACCTTCAAAAATGTTTCTAGAATAGAAGTCACTACTGTTCTGACGCTTTTTGTAAATGAACTTGTAAAACTCGAAGTTCCAAATATACATACATATTTCGTGGTCATGTGGTACAGATGTATGGTGTGTTATTTTTTAGATATTGGGTATTAACATACCTAAGAATGTATTAATAATAACAATTTCCAATATAACATTTATTTATAAAGAAATCACAAATGGCACCGCGAACGAAGAACACATTAATGTGGTCAAAAAGATTTTAGCACCAAAAACTAAAACTATATACAATCAGTCAAATCATAACATCGATATCAATTTAAAATCTACTACCGACTAAAGAGTACATAGAACTCCACTTTGTATTTATTTTTTATTTACAACAGTAACTTCTTAATTACTTAAGGGAACATAACTACTTGAATTTATTAAGGGACTAAATCTTTACAACATTCAATTTAAGCCATAAGGTAATATTCAGAAAGCATAATACAGAAAGACTTAGGCAGGTAAGTCAAAATTGGAGACGTGAATCTGTGGTACGTGTTCGGGATCGATCTTTGGCGTGGACTTCGCATCACATAATCCTAACTCTTTTAGCTTCCAGTCCCATCCCATTATTTGCACAGCATATAGTGTCTCCGCTTCGACGTGTTGGCGACGAAGTGTTCCTTCTTTTATTTTCTCCCATTTATCATCCACCTCCTGTAGCCAGGAGTTGATCTGTCGTCCGTTACAGCGCGTACGACGAGCGTTCCGGTTTTCTTCCTGCTCAGATGGCAATTCATTGTAAATTTCTTCATCGCGAAGAATTGTGCAAGCAGAATATGGAAGGACTTGGTTGCTCATAGCTCGCTCAGCGCGTCCATGAACCCTCAATATTTCTTGCTCTACAGCCAACACTAATTTCTCTTTTTCAACTACATGCTTAGTACACAAAATGTGTCGTTCCTTTTCTTGGGATGCAAATTCGTCTATCATTTGGACCGGCAATGACTTTGGAATTTGAAAATGAGGTTCGGTATTCGTATTGCTTTGAAGAGTGTAAGTGCGTCGATTCATTAGATAATTATTAAAGTCTTTCGGTGGTTTCGGCTTTACGGGAAATAAACTTCTATGGCGTTCGTCGACTTGTTTGCGTATGTTGATGTACATTTGCAGAGGATTCGGATGAGCAACGTTTTCATTTTTAACTTCGGCTGTTTCAGGCTTATATTCCCGTGTCTGAGCATCTTTCGACGCTCTTATCTTACGTTTCCTCGGATGTATGTGAGTTATTTCAGGTTTTGGAGTGCATCCTGTAGAAACTTCGCTGTTTGCTCCAGTAGATGTTTCAGGTGCATCCAGTGCTGGAGGCGGCTTCTCTTTGTCCTTATGATTATCTCCATCATTACCACGGTGGGAGCGGAGAATTTTTTGCGCCACTTTGATGTTTCCTCTGAAGCGTGAATTTGCAGCGCAGCTCCTGGCCTACACCAAGCAGGGAGCTCCGATCGTCCGATTCCCCCACGTAGCAACTCAGTTATTGACCCGAGAGCGCGCTCGGCTGTTCTAGATGTCTGGGGACTGCGGTTGCGCGCGCACCCCAATCTGCGTCGTAGAATTCTAGCTAGACACCGAAGGCCAGCTTTAGGCACTACACACCAACGCAATGCCTGCACCCTGCGACTCCTGCAAAGGTAAGCATTTTATTATTAATAAACAGCACTGATAAAATATTTCATAAGCACGTTATTATTACACGTGGTTTCTTTTGTTTTTGTTTCGCTGGCAAGTGAAAGATTTGACAAGTCTCCAGGAAGATAGAAGATACAGATAGAAAAGTGATGAACTAATCTGGGGATGACGACGCATTTGAATAATTTAAAAAAGTCTCACAAAAATCGTCACAGATAAATTTAACAAAGAACGTAATCTAGATATAGTTTCAGTTGTATGAATTGACGAGTAAATGCACTGCTAATTTATATGCAATCTATTATATGAGTATAATTGCATCTAGGACTGCTAACCGTAAAACCCACTTCAACTGAAAGGGTTTTTTCAATATCAGGCAATACGGTAACCAAATTCAGAAATCTATTGTTTGATAAAGTTTAACGCACTAATTTTTTTAAACTGCTTATCAAATAAATGTTTTTATCTTGTGTTACACTATTTTTGTTCCATTGTTTTTGTAACACCGATGTGTTTCTGCTAAGAAATGTTAACTGTTAAGATGAGAATAGCACCTATTTTTTTATATAATCTTGATTTTATTTTTAAATAATGTTGTTTAATTTTCAAAAATATTACTTAAAAGATAAGAGTTTATTCTTATATGATTGAATTTTATTTTTCTATACTAATATAATAAAAAGGTAAAATTGTGTGTTTGTTTGTGGGTATGTTGGGGGTAATCTCTGGAACTATCGAACCGATTTCAAAAATTCTTTCACAAATAGGAAGCTACATTGTCCGTGTCTAATATAGGCTATATTTTATTTTGAAATATTGAAAAAAATATTTTGAAAAAAATAAAAAACCTTAAACCGAAGCGAAGCGAGGGCGGGTCGCTAGTGTTAAATAAAGACCCGGGTGGCGCCTGAATTTTGAAAGGTAAATATTAAAGTTGTTTTAATATTTACTGGAGTTGTAAAAGATTTGTCATGTTTTTGGACCCACATTGACCTATCTCTTATTAATTAGAATTTTCCAATCACTTAGTTAGTCTGAGTCTATAAGATATCATGTGAAATATCAACTAAAAGACATCAAATGAGGCGTTAATATTAAAATAATTACAGTAAATAAACAATGACGACGGAAATAATTATCAATATTTTCTAAATAGGTACGTACTTACAACACATTTATTGAGATTATTTTTAGGATGAAACCTTATTTTGGTCGTTGTTGCACAATGTGTGTTGACGCACTGTGGGTATTTAACAGTATCATTCATATTTTTAGATAGTAGGTAGGTATCAAAGTGCACACCTGCACTTTGATGAATAATGTAACAGTACTCGATAGAACACTGTTTAATTTCATTGCAACTATTTATTTTAGTATTCCAGTATCTTATATAGTATCTTTATATAGTTTTAGACAATAAAAGTAATAATAATATAATTATTCCATTCGCACGCCGGTTGCGTAACCAGATTGAAATGTTAATGCCCGCATAATAAATGTTTTGCTAATCACGAGCGTCGTTTATAAAATTATGCCCATTTAGCAGAAATGAGAACTCTTCCATAGTGTTAGTTTAGTGGTGTTTACACCTCCCAACTTTTACAGATTCAGAAGTCTGAGTTTGGCATCTTGGCTGTATTTTATAAATAGAAGAATGGATTAATAGAATAAAAACCGCATGCTTCAGTTTGCAAATTACAAAAGTACAGAAATTACAAAAATACAAATTATAGTAAACGCCCTAGTCATTTATTACGCCCTGTGCCCTGCAGTGGGACGTTAAAAAGGCCGAGTAACAAATAGTATTACAAATTACAATTTCTTTTGGCCGGAAGATATATGCGGCGAAATGGAAATAGAAAACGTGTAATAAAGCGGTCCCTAAAAATTGTACAATAATGCCATTATACAATATTATTGAATCGCGCCTCGGGTGCAACGAGTTTCAATACACTCCCTAAACGATCAAAAGCATTGCGCAATCCGTGAAATTGCACAATATAACTGTTTGTCTGTGGGGCCTATAATTAATTAAAAGTTAATGTCAATCAATAAATAATCAATCAAATCAATAAATAATCAATGTCCATTGATCAATGAAAGTTGGAGGTAAAAGGAATTAACATTATAAGAATTATTAAAACACACAATACTTTTGATTATCACAGGCTCAGTAGGTACCTAAGGAATATATTAAATTCGTTATGTGTTACAAATAAATTGATAGCGGTGACTTAAGTAACTAATTAATTACTCACGTGAAGCTTTAACGTAATAACGAGAAAATTGTACATAATAAAGCTCTTAAAATACAATTTCATAAAACGCTTGTCAAACATTTGTCTTGTATCTAGTTATTTTTTACAACATACAACATATTTTAGCAACGAAACAAAATATTTTACACAAACCTATAATTATTAACTTGTCAATAAATATTGGAAGTCTCTTCATGAAATATCTTGGACACGGGCGTTGGGCATACAGTGTGACCTAGTCATGGGTCGTGGCGATCAATATCACGAAAGGAGTTGTATGGATTCGCTTGAATGTGTTCAGTGTTCACACAGCGCCGCGCTGAGTCACACACTACGCAAATAGCAGTCGGCTGCCCAAAACCAAACAGCATTTCTTCTGAAATGGTGATCATTGACCTATCACGCGTTTACATTAATTATCTACAGAATGTAAACACACCTACATTAAAATACTACGAGTCCACATAAGTCCAGAACTGTTAGTCGACAGTTGGCCGCACGACCAGTCTCTGGTCGAGCAACTTCGACCAACAGCTGTCTGACAGAAACTGTCAACTAACAGCTGTGACCAGACACAGAGAAACTTAACCCCGCGCCTGTAACAAGCTCGACGTGTTGAGTGGTTTGCCGTTTAAATTAAAAGTACCTATTATATAATACCTATTCGTGTTGCTACAATTAAATACAATAAATTAATAATGCAATTTTAAAAGACAAAACAACTTTACAATTTATATCTTTATTTTTTTTTTTTTCGGAAGGACTAAATTCTTGTGGCTCTATTGGCCTTTCAAGAGTCACCGGACTTGTTTAGATTAGGGCGAGCGCAGAAGGCGCTCAGCCAGGAGCAAAAGTGTGTGTTGCAACGAGCCTGAGGGCTCCCCCGCCGGTAAATCGGCGGAAGGAACGGACCTCGGCTTAGGGCGTTGCAATTTATATCTGCCGCACCTATCGCCAGTAGAAATCTCCTAGGTGGATAAGCACGCCTTTTGTAGGTATTTTCTTTTGTAAATATTTTTATTATTTATGTGTAAAATAAAGTATTTAAATAAATAAACTTAAACTAAAAGTCTGATTGTCCTTAAAACCAAAGTCTAGTTGCCAGGTACAAGGATTTTGATTAGGATTTCTCTCAGTGCAAGTACGCCCAATGCTTAGGCAGTCTTAGGGAATCACCACCTCTACTAGCATCCTGTATGAAGCGTATCTCTTCACATGTATCTCTTGCGAATCGTTCAGCCTCGAGAAACCCCCATATGTTGGATCTAGGCGTTTCTCGAGACTCAACGACAAAAACCTATGACTCAACGTTAAATATTGAGTTCGAATTACCTTTTGTGTAAGTATATCTGTGGACTATACTTGTAATATAGACGCACAATATATTACAACGAGTATTGGAATGAACGGGTGCAATGGACTGTGATTTATGGTCAGTAGAAACTATTAATAGTAACATGCACAATTCCAAAGACAAGAATAGGCATTGGCATGCCACAGTACGAGGCTGGATACTCTGGATACGTACCCTGCACACTTCTTTTATTTAACTGTCTGGATTTGGAATTACTACATGAGATTTATGATGTCTCAGATTCTCAGCAGATTCTACATGATTTCTGGAGAATCTGCATGAATAGCATAAATGTCCTGAATAGTACAGAAGAATTAATTCATGCAACAAGATCCAGATCTCGGCTTCTAGTTTCCGAGACGTTCACATTTTTCTGATGTTTCTTAGGTACAAAAAGCGCGATTCGTTCGCGTGAACTTTACGAGTGATTTAAATGTTAACTCAGTATATAAGCTATAACCATATTAAGTTTCATTAAAATCGGTCTCGTAGTTTTTGCGTGATGTGCGTTCAGACAGACAGATGGACGAACAGTCAGACAGACAAACATTCTAAAAATATTTGTTTTCGGCTATGTATCGTTCGTAGAGTATGTATCGTTTTTTTAAAAAAGATGTCATGTACAGTCACGGTTCTGTCAGAATTTTATTACATGTATAGATTTAATAAAAAAGTATGTAATATTTTAAATAATATACTATTACAGAAAAAAAAAAGCTTGTGTGAAATAGATTTTGTACCATTTGGATACAAAACCTATTGTTGCAACGACTAGGATAGTAGATAGGTACATCGCTAATAACCACGTCCTAAAAACATGAGGACGTTGTACATTATAGTACAAAATCCCTAATTTAAATATAGTTCGCCACTAAAAAAAATGTTGAAATGGTAACATTTATCAAAAGCATTCTTCTTCTTTTGTACATCAATCACAAAGGACGAGCTGGTACGTGTTTCAGACTGTAGTAACTATATTAAATATATACTATATATACTTGTGTCTTTTGGGCCCAAGCAACCCTCTCTTATTTTAGTATGCATTCCAGACACATGCGGCGGTGGCAAGGCCGCGTGCGGGGCCAACTGCACCTGCGGCCCGAACTGCGCGTGCGGCGATGGCAAAACCGGTAATCTTCATATTTTTTTTTTTTTTATAGACTACTGGGCAGACGAGCAAGCGGTCCCACGTGATGGTAAGTGTTACCGCCGCCATGGACACCTGCAACACCAGGCGCGCATTATTAATTATTTTATTAACATCTATGGTGATATTATAGATTTGTTGCAGTTAATGTTAGATGTGTGGATAATCTATAATCCTCACAAAGCTTTGGATAAATTCCCGAAATTTAAACAAAAATACTTCTAAGGAGCCTAAAAACGATTTGACTCGTTAAAGTTAGAAGTTCAGAGTTCGTGGTTATTTTAAGAAAAAAAGTGTAAATCCTTGCTATCCAGTTTGTTTGAAATAATTCATTTGGTATTTAGACCTTTTCCAAAGCCCTTATTAGGCCAGTGATTCCCAAAGTTATATGAACCTCGACTCACCTAAAAAAAAAATACAAAGTTCGGGACCCACCCTACGCCTTACATGAAAATAGTAGATATTGTGTCGCTGCTGCAGCATGTTCTCGTTTACGTAGCGTAGTTATATGAAGGATTGTACAATTAAGAAAATAAGAAAAAATCCAGTTATAATCGAAATTTTTAATAAGTAAAAATAAGATAAATCAGAACACTACCTACTTAAAATTAGATTATTTTTTTTTTTCGGGGCCCCCCTAATATTTGCTTGCGCCTACCCACACTTTGGGAATCACTGCCTTAGGCAATGCTAGCTTTAACATTAACCATAATAAATATACTATTCAGTACCTACGAGTATAAATAATCGTTCCAAACTTTTTGTAATTAATCCTGTTTCGTATCTAATCCTTAAATATTTTATCAACATGCTTTATAAAAAAACACTTCTTCTAATAATTTTCTTCTGAAGAGCTATCCGACTAAGTGTTTCCAACTCTATTTAATTGAAATAAAAAAGGAGTTTTTTTTTAATACACTGTAACGAAAAAAGTAGACTGCTTATTATGTATTGGGACGACATGCCACAGTTCACATCGTATTAATTACAAGGCGTACTCGACAGGACACCATTTTTGTTGAAACTTTCATACAACGGCTTATAGCAAGACATTCCGAAACTACTAGTCTCCAATCGAGACGGTTGATATACCTGGTATGAGAATCTTTCTTTCATTATTTACTTAATGAAAGACGCAGTGAGAATAAACGACTTGAAAAATTAATGAGTAAGGTGGAAGGATAGTAAAGAGATCGTGTGTGGTGATGAGAGGTCTCTCCAAGCAGTAGATTCAACGGTGGCTATTCTCATAACAGTATCCCATGACAGAGGCGGATATTGTGGTACTAAATGAAGCTTCCAATATCATTCTATAATGTTGTACCGCTGGGTACAGGGTACAGGTTAAAGATTTCATGGATTTGAGTCGTTAATAGAAACAAATAACTTATCGCCAGCTCGAAAAAGAGACAATAACTTTACGACACTGTGCACGTATCGTGTACACAATTATAATAAATTACTTAGGTGCTTTTATAATAACTTATTCTAACTTATTTGCAGGAGGTAAGCCATGCTGCCAGGACGGAGGCAAGAAGTGAGCGAGACTTCACTTTCAAAAATGTTTAATTATATTTTCTTTTAATTAATGAATTTCTATTTTAAAATTTGTATTAATCAATATATTGTAGATTAAATAAAATAACGTAAATAAAATAATGTAGTCCGAATTCTATATGATAAAATGTTGTGTTGTCATGAAATGAATGTAAATTAAGTCTTTATATATTTAAAAGTATATTATTAGCATATTATGTTCTAAGATTACAGTTCCATCTCTGCTAATGACTATTATATAAGATATATTTAGTAATAATCCTATCACATTCAGTGTTTCAAGTTTAACTTTACTTGTAATAAAGGAAAAATCGTTATTAGTACTTATAATACTCATTAGTGTAAGATAAGAGTAATGTATGTGAGCACGCACACAAGCATAATTATATACGTGTAGAGTACTTGTAATGTAATCAATAAATTGTGTAAGCAAACAAAATATATGTGTTTATTTTATATATTTGAACATATGTACTTGGAAATGAAGCGTTGTCTGAGCAGCCAATGGACGGTAAGATATAAGGAGGGTTAGGTTCGGGTTCTCTGGTGAAAATAAATAAAAAGGAGTCTCCGTCGACATAGTATGACATTCGTAGTAATTGAAAATTATTTGCTTCAGTTATTCAAAACTAGCGACCCGCCCTCGCTTCGCTTCGGTATATAAGTTTTATTTTTCATAAATATAATATAGAATTCAAAATAAAATATAGCACGGATAATGTAGCTTCCTATTTTTGAAATCGGTTCAGTAGTTTCAGAGATTACCCCCAACATACCTACAAACACAAAATTTTACTTCTTTATTATATAATATTAGTATAGATTAGTATTAGAATTAGTATAGAAGAGGTTCCTTTGATGATTATAATTTCATCCTCATTTAGTTATTATTTGCTACTCGTTTAAATAGCGTGTATACATTGTATACCTAAATACTATTGGCCAATCACGAGCGTTCAAATAAATACAAACGCATTTGCAAGTCATTGACAGCTTATTCACAAGAGGGTTGGGAAGAATAGAAAATGGGAAGTATAAAAGGGACAAGCAGTTTTCCTCATCCCGTGACACTCCCCATCCTTTCTTGTTATAAAAATATAAATATGTATTTAACTATAGGTATAAACAGTAATTTTAATGCATTTGTAGAATTATAAAATGACCACAATAAAAGAAGATTCCAATATATAATAACATCTCTTTATTTATACGACAAAATGTATATGAATACAACTCTCATGGAAGCAACAATTGGGACTTTTTGTCTTACAAACATTAATGTTTTTCACTTATAACTACTGTAGTAAGAATTATCTTTCTTTAATATTTACTACTAAGAACTTTAACATAAAATAAGTGATTCTTTAATGATGCAAAAAATAAAACAAAGAAAATAATAAAAAAAGATTTTATTATCTAGATAATAAACATAGGGTAAGCAAGACAAGCTTAAATAAAAAGTATTTTTTTCTATTTCTACAACATAAATCAGTCTCGACATCAGCAGCCATATTCCAATTTTGATTGCAGTTTTCGAAAATGGAATCTGAACGTTGATGTTGCCAAATTACTGAAAATATCTTTTGATATTTTTTATTTATTCGATATTATGAGTAATTTAAATAATAAAAAAACAGGACTTAAAGTCATAGTTTTTTTTAAATAAAATACACCACAATGTATTTTGTGTATTTACTGTATTCATGTAATAACTGTCGATTGTGTCAATGCAATAATAATGAAACAATTATAATTTTTAATATTTTCGCCATAATGGCTATCGAATAAATTCTCCAAAGACCTATTTAATGTTAAAAAGAGACATAATAATATGTAAAACGTGAATAGACCGTTCAATTACTATACATAATTTATTTTGTATAATATTAATAACTCACTTTCAAAACAGTTTTTTAAATGAACAAGTTTTCTCTAAAAATATTAATCTGTTCACAATACATATTGAATAATTATTTTTTGAGTAAATTTTCTTCTCAACCAACATGACACAATAAATATAACTCGACATATTTTTTTTTTTATTTCGTACAACATTAACACACATACAGTAAAATAGTAGCTTTTTCTTACTAACTTACATTATAACATTAATATCATAAACTGTCACAAATGCACTTCAATTTCAATTCCATCACTATTCAAAAGAATAACCACATATTAGTAACAAAAATAATTATCAATATGGCAACCCTAACAAACTTAACCTCGAGAAGTACATTCCGTTTCCGTAAGTTTCGTTACACGTACTTACATAATAACTAGTAAATGAAATTAATTATCATCGTTAAATATCTCAATCGCAAGTAAAACAATCACTGAATCATCACAAATTGGTCATAATAACGTTGTACATTATTTTTGTCTATATCCTAATTTGACGTAAACAATGTTTTGGCGGGAGGGTTGTCTATGGCACTGGCTCCTCTTCGGTGCCCTCCTCGGAATCGTACACGGGCGCTCCGTTTTTCATTTGAATCACCGATTTCTTCCTGTGTCTGTGCTCCTTCAAATCTTTCTCGATATTTCTGGAATATTAATTTATAAGCAGTAAAAAAACTGTCAAAAGCAAAAATCTTAAGTTTTTGAAAACGTCATCTGACAAATTACTTTTGACTGTGTATCGCTTATGATAACAAAGGTGTTATCTGACAATTAAGTACCTTTGAATGTTTCTCGCTTATGACAATGGGTTTGCCATTGTTTAATTTGTTGACGTTGCAGTTAACAAAAAAATATTGTAATTCAGATAATTACACTGTCACTGGTTGACCTTGGGACAGTTTATTATATTCACTCGTGAGTTACAGAGATAGCAATAGCTCCTCTACATAAAATATCAATCTTATATCAAAAAGCTTTATATAGTATAATTTGTAACAAATTTGAAAATACTTTAAAGTATAAATGTTTTGTTTATGACAAGTTTATTACTTATTATAGTGATTATATAATAGTTATGTATATATAACACTCAGCGCGACACTGAGTGGACACTGAGCCCGTGTTGTTTGCTATTAACTTTATACTCGCTGAATTTTTAATAGTTCTAGAGTCGCTACCCCTTTATTATTAAGCATATGTAGTATCAACATCAACAACACGAATAAAAAATTAGAGCATAAAAATCTCCCAAAATTAAAAATAATAATACGAAGGCAGTAGTGAGAAATCGTAGTAAAGCGCACATAACACGTGTATAAAGCGCGAGCTGTGCCAGTGTAGCTTCACTCACGCCCTAAGCCGAGGTTCCTTCCGCCGGTTTACCGGCGGGGGAGCCCTTAGGCTCGTTGCAATCACACTTTTTGCTCCTGGCTGAGCGCCTTCTGCGCTCGCCCTAAACTAAACAAGTCCGGTGACTCTTGAAAGGCCACTAGGGCCACAAGAATTTAGTCAATCCGAAAAAAAAAATGTATAATAGCTTCACTCACAATACGCGCGAGACGCGGGTCTCGCGCGTATTGTGAGTGAAGCTACACTGGCACAGCGCTGTTACGTTTTTATCCACATTTATTTTTACCTTGTATATCTATTTTGACCTTACGTATTGAGACTACTACCTTAATAGAGTAATGTCACGGTCCTAAAACCAATAAAATTTCAGCGTAGATTATAGAACAATTGAATGCGATATATATATACCTGGCGCTGATGAGTGGGTGCAGTGCGCTTTTGAGGCTGGCGTAGAGGTGCGGATGCGCGAGCTCCTGCGCCGCGAGCACGCCGCGCGCGCACTGTAGCGGCTCGCTCAGCGACCGCCGCACGCACACGCGCTGCGGACGTTCCGAACCACCACACGGCCCGGACACCGAGCGCGAGTCGAGCGCGTGTTGATTGCTGAAATAACATTAATTAATATATATTACAATTGGTTACAATTGTGCATAACTAGTCCCAGAGCCTTTGATATTTATGTTATTTTTTGCACAATTCAACTTAATTTAGCGTAATCTACAACGCTTAAATTTTTTTTTGAATTTTTACTTATATTCTATACGATGTTTTAGTAGTAGTCCAAACGTCTTGTAAAATAATCGTGCATAAAAAATGCCAAAATTAAAAAAATATATAATACGAAGGCAGTAGTAAGACATCGTAGTAGCGCCCACGCAGCGTGTGTCATTGCGTACACAGATACAAAATTTTCTTTCCCGTAAAATTTCTTTTTCGTCGCTTGCAGAATGGTATCCAATGGGGATGGGGTAATTTTTTACCGATTCATTATATTAATATTTTGAAAGAATTATACACGTACAACATCTCGTACGAGTTTTATTTTCTTTGGACAAAGGAGTGGGAAATTATAGCGAAAAATGTGAAATATAGACGATGACGTCACAGTTACGGCTGTATGGATTGCTACTTTTGTCATAATAATGTATAAAAAGTAATGTCACCATAGATCAAAACTAACTTGTCATCGAGTCACCAACAAGCTGGGCCAGCGTGGCGTTTTAAGCCCATACATCTCTCATGCACGAGATCATGTGCATGAGGAAGCCCATGTCGAGCAGTGGATGCTGAAAGGGTTTTTTGTATAGCATTGCAAAGGCAATATAGAATCAAGTCTGTAGTACATTCCGGCTGCGCAACCGCTTCTGTTTTAATGCGCGGTATGTTGTAGGTATTCTTTGATGCTGCACTATCGCTCCGCGCAATGAATGTAAAATTGTACGTTAAACAATTTTGCGAAGTCATATAACCTAAATAGTGTGATTTGCTTAACTAGCTCTACACTCACGTAGTGAAGCCCCTCGAACGGTCGTAAAACGCAAGTGTGTAAAACTTGTAGCTCGTTTATGGCTTGTTTCCCGGTGTATCGCGGGGCTTCACTACGTGAGTGTAGATCCGGTATAATGTCTACTAACCGGTCATCACGAGCGGGTTCATTCTGGTCAGTGTTGTCAGCTTCAGGGGCGTCGTTTTCGCAGGAGTGTCGCAGGTCGGCGAGGGCCGCGTCGCCGCGGAAGTCCGGCAACATGCGCGCGCTGCTAAACGTGTCTAGATCGCGCTCCCGCACGTATATGAACGGACGTATTATGCGGATGTTGTGCTCCCTGTAAGATAACAACGCCACATCAACATCAAGCTGCAAACGTCTTTTGTTCCACCGGGGGGGGGGGATAAGAAATTAAATGTACCGTGAATATACATTTGTTCACTACTGAATATAATCAGTTTTTCCTAAGGCGGGTCACTGTACACGATATTCTAGTCTTTTCGTGCAGCCACGGTGAGCTCCTTCAAGTCATCGATCCACCTTATGATAAACATTCCTCTTAAATCATGGTTCCCCATCAATCTATATGTACTCTACTATCAAATGTATTACATCTCCCATGCCAATCTATTTCCTGTAATGTTGTGTTTCGGTAGTGAGTGAGATATGTCTATTCTCATCTTAACCTACCCCTCCCCATTTTCTTAATCCTTTCTCCAAATCCATTCTTAAATCCTTTTAGGCATTTTATAGTGTGATAATGCCTTCCTCTACCTTGTCATCAAGTAATATACAATTAGTACTTTTTTGTAACGTAACATTGATATTAACGAAAATATAACAACATGTCATTGTGGTTTAGTTTTATGCACATTTATGTATGTGCAGGGCACAGGCCTGCCCTAGTAAATCACTGGGGGATTTCGGACCAAATGTATGTATGTGTAATTATAGTTGTATTTAACACTAAACTACAATAAAAAAAATGGGCAGCGCATCCGTGGGCCTGCCAACGTTTCTCATTCTGAACTGATGTTGTCATGTAACGGGGATGTCCATGGGCAACTTGGCTTTTCGTCTGACGCCTTCTATATAAAAAATAATGTTACCTGACTCGGTAGTGCGCCTTCAGCGTGCGCAGGGCGCCGGCGTGCAGCGCGGCGGCGAGGAAGGCGCGCGCAGCGGCGTCTAGGTGGTGCGCGAGCGCGCACGCCGAGTAGCCGTGCGCGCGGGCGCACTGGTAAGCGCGCTGCCGCACGCCGTGCGACGCCCACCGGTGCAGCTCGCCCATGCATTTTAGCGATTTCACACCTCCTATACGCAGTCACATTACACACTCTTTAATAGTAGATATTGTAACGGCACTCTTTCTAGTATTGTCCCTTTTCGAACTTCTTGCTACTAAATTATAACAACTGGCCGCTAATGAAAAACCTAAATTCGCTCTGAATTCTTGGAATCGATTGTTTTTTGATTAATTCTGCTGTCTAATTTTCGATCCTAAAAGAAGTCGATCCTATTACACTTCGGAAAAGCGTTCAGTGCAGTGCCGTTTATATAAATGAAAATCTCATGAAACGCATGCCACTGATGTTCTGCTATATACCTAAGGATACATTTATAAAAAAACACATCTTATTAGTTTATTTTACTTTTATAAAATTAATTATCTAAGTGCTCTTTATTTGATATTGTCTTTTTTATTTATACCACATTTAATAGAAATAAAATTGTTGTAGTGAGGCCGGTTGTATTTATTCCTTGGGACCCCCTACCAGCTGAGCTAACGTCGCAGTATCACAATGGATAAAATTTCACTAAGTTTACAAACTAATAGTTGTTTTCGTAATGAGTAATTACTAATTACCCACAACGGAACGAAGATGATGTCATTTGGGCATATACCATACCCCTTAATATATAGTTTCGCGTATAGACATTTAAAGTTTTAACTACCCATTGGCGCATTTGGTAGTGACCCTGCCTGCTGTGCGAAAGGTCCCAGGTTCGAGTTCCGGTCGGCCTTTAAACAAATTTATGGCTTTGTTCGGGTCTGGGTGTTGCACGTGTTGTGTTTGTCTTTCTATGTATCTATGAACCCACCACACAGGTAATCCTAGTGCGGGCCATTGAGTGTAGCGTTTATTATTATAGAAAAAAATCACAATGAACGTAAACCAAGAATGTTTTTTTGAAAGATTTAAATGGCATAATAAAGAAAATTAATTAATAAAGAAACATAAAAAGAAAAGATTATAAGGAGTGCCAATAAGATAAGATTTGCTTCTCTTATCTGACAATAATTAGTTACACAGTACTTATTACTTACTTGTTGCCTCGTCGTTGTCTTCCATTTTGTCTTGATAAATAAATTTAACGCCGAGAGTCCTACAGTACGCCATCAAGTGCAGAGGATCCACCTCCGACTCCGGCTCGTGAACGAATAACGCACCTGAAATACCAAAGAAGACATAAAATATTCAGCAACTTTTTGACGTTTATCAGTATATTGACACGAAGTAAAAGAATACGTACCGTAACCGTGACGTAACCGTAACGTAAAGGATCGATATAGTTAATTGTCGTAAAACATTTATTGCATCGTGGGAGTTAATGTCAGTCAAGAGCTGACTGGGGAAAAATGGAATCTATTATATATAAATTTGTTATACTATATGCCCTCAGGTTGAGGGTTGACCGAAGAAAGATAGGATTTTAGTGGCTGATAGTTGGACAAACCGACTGCAGCATCAAAAATAAGAAAGTAAATTTAAAAAAAAATATCTTTAACACACGTACCGATAGTAAAGTGTATTCCTTTAGCCCTCGCGTAGAACTGGTACTGATGCATGGTGTGCAGCAGAGCGACGGAATCCCTGCCGCCCGACAGGCACACCAGCACCTTGTCCCCGGCCCGGATCATGTTGTACTCGTGGATGGCCTGCAAACACATTTGTAATGGTCAATAAGTCACCATGTTAATAATATTTTTCACTGATTTCATTGCTTTTTCTAAAAAAAAATACGAAACATTATTATTATATCAATTATGTCGGAGTAATGATCAGAATCCATGGTTTTAGGCTTCGGTTAAGATTCGGACATAGCCTATGTATATCTATACATATAATAAAATCGTAACAAAGCCGTATTTGTACATTATTGTTTGAAACAGTCGTACGGGTGATATACATAGTCCAAAACAATAATTATTGGAATTTTTATCTGTCGGTCTGTCTGTACGCCCGTCCGGCGAAAACTACTACTTATAGTTAAAGCTTATGTGCCGGGTCAACATTTTATCAAAAGGTCAAAAGGGTCATTTTCATCCCGATCAATTATTATAGAGTTCCCACGGGAATCAAGCTAACAATACTTAATGTAACGTCAACGCGCACGAAGATGCGGGCATAAAATTTAATTTAAAAATATGATCTCCGAGAAACTATATTGAAACTTTAGATAAGTCCTAAAAAGTAATAATGTTTCATTGGAATTGTTGAAGAGGTCCAACACCTGGTGGTGGAGTATGTCCGGAATCAACAGGCCTTAGTGAGGGCTCTCGATCTGAACAGGAATGATGTTTGTATGTTCAATAAGATACTAGAAGAACCGAATTCACGAGCAGCATTTAGTTTGTATCGATCGTGAGCCCTCACTAGGGCTGATATATTGGTACCTACGTGTAAGTTTAGGGTACGATGGAACTGACATGTGCCAAGGCATAAAAGTTCCTTAAAAATAAGAAGAAAAAAAAAATGTTTCATTGCTTTATGTAAGATGCTTTTATTTATACGGAATCATGAAACAACGAAATTTTAGGTTAGAATATCTTAACCAAAGTTAATAAACCCACACCTACTAAGATTCAATACTAAGGTCCCTTTGTTTAGATAATGTCAAAAAATTGCCATTATAAATAATTAAATTCGTAGTGCTTACCTCGATAGTGGGCTTCCAGACGGCCTTGGGAGGGTAATGCCACTTGCCCTCATCGTCAAAAGTGAAGTCTGTGAGTGAGGAGTCGCTGCAGGCGCTGCTGTCGTCCTGCTCCCCTCCCTCCCAGCAGCACTCGGGTTTGAACAACTGGCACTCCGACTCGCCACTGACAAACAGAACAATATCGACTGTTTTAGCTATGAACATATTACAGTCTCAATTTTAGAATGAAACCCGCAAATAAAAATCTATACAGTTTATTTCAAAAAAATACAATTATGTATGTTAATTTAGGTACGTCCTACAGGCACGGTAACATACTTATCACAATATCGACTTATTTCTGCACTTTCCAATTTTTTAACAAATTTAAACAAAACTTAGCAGAAAGCTATATGAGTTCAATAGTTTCAAAATTAAACTGTAAAATTTATGAAAAATCAAAAAAAAATCAACTTCATACGTTTAAGGTTTGAGGTTGGAGATTGATCAAAAATTTTATCGGGCATAAGTATATTCTTTATTTTTCCAAATTCATAAATATTTAAGACTAACTGACTGTATCTAACTGAAGTCGACCTGTTTCGTCGATTTCTTTTCTCAATAAAAGAAATTTGAATAGAAACAAAAAATAGTTTAAAACTAAATGTTTTAGGAGTCTTAATTGCAGTTAGACTATTATTTTTCAACTTAGCTTCTATCATAAAAATCGTACCTTATAATAATCATACATTACTATTAATCTTACCTCCTATCATAATAAGTTTCCTCGTGTGAAGTTCTCTGATCAGTCCCGTACCCGCTCGACCGGGAGCTACGGTCCGAGCAGCTCGACGACGCGTTCGACGATCGGCTGGAGCGCTTCGAGTCCAGCACTGATGATGACATACTGAAAATAAACGTGGAAGATATGATTATTACAAAAAAAATGTCGTAAGAGAATTAGTTTCTTTTGGAAGTTATTTGTTATATTAATTAAAGTGAATAAAATTAATAGGTTTTGTAACAACTTTCAACAATCCTTACTAATATTATAAATGCAAAAGTAGGTTTGTTTATCTGTTTGTCTAATAACTGTGCAAAATGAGACGAATTCTACTAAAGAAACTGTTTGGCACGCAGGCGAATTCGCGGGCAACAACTAGTTTATTTTATTTTACAAAATTATGAAGTTTTCTTAAGAAAGTTTTATCAATATTTTACAAAAGATTGTATGGAATTTGTAACATCATGCCATATAGCTATAACGCCATGCCATATGGGGCAAAGAAATGAAACGCTATATGTTTCAACCCACAACTAAAATACTATTTAAATAATAATGACACAGTAAATAAAAGAAATATTTTTCAAATGTTTTCGGCTATTAAACTTAAACTTTTAAACTACTGTAATAAAAAAATACCTCAAGTAACCGTAGCCGTCAGGATGAAAAATGGCTTTCATGAGAAATGAATATTTAGCAAAATGGTTTGACTTATTGCCAGGAAAATTTACCACCACGTGTTTACTGGTTGAATAATATATGTAGCTACCTAAATTAAAACCCTTAGCCTTTTAGTTTTTCCTTAAGTTTATTCACATCTAAAATAATAATATTTTTAATTCTTTTCCCTGTTCATTTCTACTACTTTACTTTCTATGACTGATAGAGAATGCCGTAGGGCATTGAGTCTGCCATTTGTACACGTCAAATATTTGTGCAATGAAGTTTAAAAAAATAAAGTTAATAGAAATTTTAAAATATTCTAGAAAAAGACGTTGCTTTTTATAAATATAGAGGTGTCAATTGCATTTTTTTATTACTTTATTACATAGCCTATCATATCCTCGTAAGTTATTTCACCACCCGTTTGGTATTGAACTAATGTCTCACGTATTGAACTAATTTTAAACGGAAATGCAATAAATAATTTTTCGAAAAAGGTTAAACGCTACATACCGAGTTTGCCTTTCACTCTCGTCAGGTATTTGGAAGACCACTCGTCCAGAATCAGTTGGTGTTTCTGCGTATCTCTTGGTTTGTCGAGTATGATCCGTGGAGCACACGGGCACGTCCTCTATGATGTCTGGAACCTCGCTTTTCTCATGTTTTTGGCACATTCGCACTCGGCCCTGGACCTTCTTCTGTTTATTCGTCGTCGGATCTGAGGAATGTCGCGATTTTAATACAATCGCTTTCAGAACAGTTTTTATGAAACTGTTTTCGTGTCGTACTATTAAAAATATTACTATTATCTACTCATATTTAGACTTATTAGATACTTAGATATAAGTATCAGAATTATTGATTTAATAAACTATTTGGTATCGTTCTATTTATTAATAAATTGCTAGAAATAAGTATTACTGTTATTTACTTTTAGTTAGATGTTTATTTATTTCTTGATTATCAACATCAAGATAAAAATACAAGCACAATTAAATAAATCTTTCCAAAGTAACCATTCTTGGTGTTCTGGTTTCATTTCTATTTTTAGAATACAGAGTAAAAAGATTGAACCCTGAATATTAAATTGAAGATTGAATATTGAAAACACTAATGTTGAAAGCTGCAGAATTAATTGAATTTTTATCGATTCAATAACAACTTTAATTTTGACACTGACTAGTGAATAAGAGTAGAATGATATTCAATATTGAGTCATTGTTTACGCAAGCGTGCGACTACACAATTCAAACAAAAATAATTATCGCAGCACAATAAAACATAAAATGATAATGAATGTACATAATAAAATAAGAATAACTGTTGCGATGCGAATCTGAAACTGGATATAATCGGTTCAGAACAGAACAGCCTCAGTAACAGTTCAAGGTGACACCACTTGAAATTGATCTACGCACAATCTAAATGAATCATTTGAGTAATTTGTAAATTGAATGTTTGGCGTGTTTTTGGATTCCGATAAAAGAAAATCTCAAAATTATTTAGAAAGAAATTATCTAAATGCAGAACTTACCGAATTCCAAATAAGAGTCTGTCTCAGGGAATGTCATGTTAATGCCACTGTCCTGAGAGCTGACTGAAGGATTTTGAAACCAAGCTTTCTTCATACAGCAGTGTCTGCACGTCACATCAATGCAACTGTTTTCATCATCGGACAACTTATTAGAACTCAATGATTTTGGCAGATTTGGAGAGTTGTGAGACGTTGTCACAACTTGTATTATCGTGTCCGGAGTAGAAGTTTCACTTGAATTGAAAGAGATACTATTTGGGCCCGAAGCTTCGTGCAAAGGTGTGCATTGAGCTGACTTTGGAGACTGAGTTGGTGATCTTTTGCAAAAGTGAGGCTCTTCCTCGTCAATGTATTGCGACGGCAGCACTGGACTAGTGGGGCATTTTCTTAAACTTTGTGTCGCTCTTTTCAAGTCCAAACCTAATTCGGGACCAGAACCTATTCTTCTTCTTCCACTTTGCGGTGGGGAACTTTTTCTTGAATTAGATCCCTCGGGCGATATCATCTCATCGACTTGACTAACCATTTCACGAATCTCATGTTTGACTTCCGAAGCCATTTCTTTCGACATCCCCATCAAATATTCTGCCACGTCAATGACTGAAACGGAATTCCTTTCGTTCTGACTAGACATTGAGTTTATACTAAGGTTTGACTGATCGACCATATCGGAATTTTCGAGCATGTCGTCCACTTTTGAAATCACTTCGCGGATTTCCGACTTGATTTCTGTTGCGATCTCTTTAGTCATCTCTTTAACATATGCTTGGAGATCCTCTGATGTATGGGATGTTAATGATGCTGTAGGGGAAGTACGACCAATTTGACTACAGTCAGATATTGAAGTGCTACTTTGTGTGCTGTATGAAGGGAATGCTCTTCCGGGTGAGATCATAGGGTCGTCCAAGGATAGGAGATCAGTCTGACTCCCGCAGTTGCAGTAACTATTTGTCTTTTCTATAACATTGTTGGGACTAGTTTCTTTTAGTCCGAGGTTCAATTTAGTTTCTGTGCTTAGTGGTACTGGGGGACTATCTGAGCCCAAACTGTAGCATCTTGATCGTACCAATAACGTCGATTTTTGGGGTCCTAAACGCAACGGAGACACTGATTCACCGACAATAAATTGTACTGGATGCGGCTTTACTGGCTTCGTTTCTTCTGTATGAGTCTCCTTCAAACTTCCTTCTCGTGAATAGAACTTTTGTTTTTGTTTTAATCTAAATATTTGGCAATCGTCAATGGATGAGATACTAAAATGTCTCGGAGATGAGCCTAATATGGGTGACGATGTAATAGAAGACCTTGAAACGTATAGACTCTTTCTTGCTCCTGTGTACCCTGATGGATCAAATGGCACAATGTGTTTAACGTTAGCTGATCGACCTAACAGTAGATCGTGCGCTTCTTTTGGCAACATGAACCATCTTAAATAATCTATTCGCGGATTGAAACTGACTTCGGGTTCTGCAGTGGAACATTTCATTGCTAATTTTCTGGCTTTATTGAAAAGATTTCTTGCCGTCTGCAGACACTCTGTGTAGGTTTGGGGAAATATTCCTGGGCCTGTAAAATTAAATAAATTGCTTATTAAGAAATTGGCCTAAGAACAAAATGAAAGACGAAAAATAATTAGAAATTCTTACCTGATATTCTTCTCTCGTGAGCGCTAATTTTTCCATCACTGAACCTCAAGGAATACAATGATTTCTTGTCTTTAAACACCGAACAAGTATGATGTCTCCATTGTCCCGTTTGTGGATTGACTACATACTGAGGCATTATTTTCCACCCTTCTGTGGCAACCATTTTGAGTGCTTCTAAAACAAATGCCAGCTCACTGTCTGACATGAAAAAAGGAAGTGAAACTCTGCAGAAGCCAGGCCTCAGATACTCGTTGTATATCGGGATATCGGGTGCTTTTGCGTCACTGAGTTTACGGATCCGTGAAATTTCTTTTTGTCTGGAAATGAAACTAATATAAGCATAAACATCGTGTATAAATGCGCCAATACGTAAACGTACGAGTATAGTGGTTTTGTATGTTTTGTATCAATCTTTCAAGTCGGTTTCAATACGTTTTGAGGCTTATGCAAATTAAGAAATACGAGTATACTACTGTTAGACAAAGTGAAAGTATAATATTATTTATACTCACGCTTCGACGTTCAATAATTTCTCATATTCTTTGAGCAACTGATCGTCTATTCCCAAAATGTCAGACCCATAATTTAGATTACTATTAAGTCCTCCTCTGGCCTGAATACCGAATACGTCATTCAGAATTGCACACACGAAGTTGTGGTGAAGGAATGTGCCTCTGGGATGCTTCACCATCAGAGAAAAGATTGGCAGTCTTCGAACAGTCGGCGATATGTTTCCAAGCAGTATTAATTCCGGTATATTCTTTATGTGAGATAAAACTTGTCTGTAACAAAGAGAAAAAGTATTTAAGCATTACTTACGAATATTTTGTTTTAAACAAAGCTCAGAGAAAAAGAGTTGGTTGTCTAATCAAAGGTTTCCTACGAATTTTATTGTGATCATTTCTGATTTTTACTTAGCTAAAATTGAAGATGAGATGAGTAAGTAAGTCACTTATCATCAGATGGATCAACTACTCAGTCTTATAACGGGTATCGTAGAAATCCGTTACAAGTACTTTAAGTACGCATTCTTCTCCTTGTAACTACCCGAATTTCAAAGACCTAGTGATGTTTAAAACACACATTACTAGGTAAGTTTGGACCTCTAATAAGATTAGAGCGTTGTCCTTCCTTAGGTGCTTGTTGCACCTTAGGGTGCCTGCTTCCTTAGGTGGCGTCAGATGCATACAAGAATCGGAGAATGAATTTTGATTTTAATTATATCTTAGAACAAAAATCACGGGAGCACCTGAATGCGTACGGCGGCGATGCCAGTGGACGAGAAATCCGAAATCAAAAGATTTTTGTCAGTCACGTTTAGCTACTACAAATATTGACTGAAATGCTCTATACTTCTGTGGCAAAAGACCTAATTCCAGAGACATGGCAGTTTATTCGCATTCTGCGCTTTCAAGGCGTCATTTGTGTTTTTAACATGTGTTTATTTATATTTTGAAAACAAATATTATTATTTTGTTTTGACATCCATTTGACGTCAATGGTCTCCATTTAAACACGTGGCTCAAACATGAATAATATTAGTGAATTTATAACATTACAATGACAATATTTTTCCAACTTAAATCTGTGTCAAGTGGGCAAACTGGTTAGATTCAAGGTTAAATATAAAATTTAAGTTACGACACGATTTGTCAATTAGCAACAAATAGTTGGCAAGCGACAATATTCCGCACTGAAGCTGTTTAATAGAAATGAAATTACGGGCAATAAGTCATTAGAATTAGTATTTAGAATTATTAAAGGCTTAGATCAATTTTACGTATTTAAACTCACGCAAAGTGTACTGAAACTATGTTCTATCTGTATAATTAGTTCCGTAAAAGACGATCACGATCTGAGTCTAAAAATACAGGAATCTTATACATATTTATTCGCCGGTTAGATATGCAATGAAATGCAAACAGCCCTTTCAGTGTCCACTGCTGGATAGCCTCCTCATCCACATTGTACGGCCTTAAAACAGTACACTGTCCAGACAGGTTAGCGAGTCCACTCCAGCGAGGTGGTGGTGTTCCTCAAAGTTTGTGGTAGCGGCTTTGTTGTCCCTTCGTCGCTTTTTACGACATTCGCAGGTCCGCTCCGCACCACTATAGAATAACACCATCCCGTGGGATAAATATAGTAAACATAACCGCTTCTGGATATAAAGAAATCGATTAATAAATTTTACAAAAAAATACGTAACGTTTTCATTGAACATTTGAGCGATTCCTGGTCCATTATGGTCCCTAATGCGCAAGACGACAATAAAAGGTGTATGGTTGAATCAGTACATGTAATAATTTCAATTTTTTACCCAGAAGAAGCTCAGTGGGATTTTATTTAGTTATATTTAACTAATCATAAATATTTGGAGACGAACAGTCACCTCGTTTGTCGATATTTACAACGATTTATGAAGCAAAACAACTCAGCGCGGTGATTTGTCTCAGTCATGTGGTGGAGACAGGGTTATTGTCTAATTTAACTTCAACTATTTTTGTAGTATTAACCGTACCACGCGCGTAAAATTGGCAATTTCGGGGCTCAAATTCCATGAAACTAACCAAATGTGTACTAAAATAAGTATTACTTCAATATTTACACGTAGAATAGTGAACAGAAGTTAGTATTGGTATACTACTTTCGTATTGTACGACGTGACGATGGCAATGTTGGTGGACATATAAATGAATCCTATAGGTACATTGACCGGTAACAGTACCAAAACAAATACAAGGTGTGTCCGAGCCTTTCCCGTACCCTGAAATCATAGATTCTGGTCTTGATTCTACGTCAATTTGACATAATATGTATAATAATAGGATTCTTCTTTTTTTGGAAAAGTATATTTTTTGTTTATCATATCATATTTATAATTTATTTTCTAAAACATGGTAATAATAAGACGGAAAAAATTAACAGAGTTTTACATGTTTGTCATAAAAATTATAGGACTTTGTATTAAGCAAATTTATATGACAAGTATAGTAAAAACTCGAAAAAATTGCATTATTTTGCAAGAAAAAGTTGTGAATTTTTCATGTGAATGAACAAATATAGTAAAAACTCGAAAATATTGTATTCTTTTGCAAGAAAAAGTTGTAAAATTTTCATGTCAAATGCGCACTTCCTAGATAAAAAAAAATAGTTTACGCTCAGAGACAAAATGGAAATAGGCAAAGATTGTTACGTGTCGCATTTGCGCGAGCGTTCGGTTAATCACTGCATTAAATTCTCCCCTCCTGATCCCCGCACCTCAGCCGGCACCAACCCGCGCTGTGACGAAGTTTTTCTTGCTCAGATAACGTGACATAATATTGCTGCTTCGTCGGGCTTACGTGATACCGCAATATACAGTGCCCTTGGTTTTAATGCAGTCGTCATATCGCTTTCTGTTCATTGATTCAATCAATCGCCTCAATTCTAGGCTTGTACGTTATGACGTAGATATTGACACAAAACGGCCAAGACAAGTGAATTTACAAATTGGAACAAGATAAGTCCGGTGATTGAATACATTAAACTGGTGTGCAGATGTGCGTACAACCATTTGCATGCAAATTATTTTAAAAATAATTTGCGGAAAATTTGTAGCTATTTATTAGTTCATAAATAATAACAGTAAATGTTTAAATGAATTTAAATAATGTAGACGTGCTATTTCTGAGTAGAAAATAATATTTATTTCTTGAGATAATATAAGTATGTACCTACAGGATGTGGGTACATTGAAATCTATCTTTCATGAGATTGCTCGCAAACGCAAATGAAGCGACAATATTACTTGCCAGATAATTGTACAAATTTAAGATTTAATTACGTAACAACCAGTGCAGTAAAAAGGGGGGGGGGGAGTAACTAGTGTCGTAAAAATAAGCGCTGAGCGCTCGCGCGGTAAGACAGCGCTGATAAATACAAATACTAAGGTTAAGAACATAAAAGCTTGAACTATGACGCTCATGATCATTTAACGCTAATTTAGCGTTCAATCAGCGTTCGAGCGTTAAGCTCTTAGCGTTTATTTTTACAATAGTAAGGCAGTTATTGGCCGCATTCGTAAGAGTTACCTTTCAGCACCTTCCGTGTCTCCCGGGTGGGTTAAATAGGCAACAACAGCAAATATCAGACGGCGATAACCCTGGCTTACAGGGCGGCTATAACGAGCCACGGGGGCCTAAATTACCCAGTGCTAATCTATAATGCCTTTTAAGAAATTTAAAAATATGTTCATTTCTAGTTATAAAAACATTATGAATATTATGATATTAAAAATTCTTTCCATTTATTTATAAAATAATTACGCTTACACATTATCTTATACAATATCGATAACAAAGAGCCTCCGTCAAATCTTTTACGAAGTTGCTTTGATAATTACATTGGTATCAAATATCTATAAGGTGCATGACTAATAATAACTGCATTCTAGTTAGGGTTGCTATATGGCCCCGGCCCATCGGGATTATCCCGGAATGCGAACGTATGTCCCGAGTTCCGGAATTTCCAAAAATGTCCCGGAAATTTCAAATTCGCACAAAAATCTGATTTAACAAATGAGTTTTTGTTCAACTGGGATTTGATTTTTAAATTCCAGAAACATTTGAACTCCATGCTGAAATTGACACTGACAAACTGTACAGCGGATTTTGCTGATTAAGGGCTGTCTATTAAAAGTTTAAAAGTATTTTAAAAATTGACAAAACAAACGACAAAATATGGGCAGAATTTTTGAACAAAGAAGATCCAAAGTCCAAACTTTGGTCAAGTGGTTTCATTCAATCTATTCATACCAATGCAATGCAATGTCAGCAATGCTTTCTGTGTAAGAATTTTTAGTATAATGTTTAGTATAATCCAAGGAGCTGGTAAAGGCGGAACTGCAGACGAGAGTAAATTTTAGTTTGTCTTCTTCCGAATTTATCAAAATGCTAGCTTGACCAGATGGTTAAAAAATATTAGCAGCTGCCAGTAGTAGCGATACATACTCGTATAAGTAGGTAAAATAAGTTCAATAAAGATATTTTTTTATCTTCTTTATTAACTTTATTTCTTTGTCCCGGAATTGGAATTCACGCCAGCAAATCTGGCAACGCTAATTGTAGTAGATAGATAGTAGTACCGACGAACCTGTCCCTTGTTACTACTTAATTGTGTAGTAAAACATTTCGACAAAACTTTTCTTGTCTCGGGAGTTAAATAGTACAGAACGCGTTTTGCACAATTATTATTAAGAGGCAATGTGACATTGTGCAAATAGACCTTATTATTGGTATCGACTTTGGTATAGATATTGTAACTGGAAATTTAGTCGTTTGAAGACTGTTTAAATATAAACATGCTCTAACATCTGATTTGCAAGATAAACGATATAGGTACGTTATTTTTTTATAATTTCACTAAAGAATGCATGTAGAGTGCTCGTCACCAAAGAAGTCTCGCGGAATTTAAAGGAACTAAATATGACAGGTGCCTACGGGACGGGACTTCTTTGGTGACGCCTACTCTACGTAGGTATTGCTTGTATTGTTCTTATTGATAATGCACCGTTCTTCGTATTCCTGTTTAATCAAAGTTTAATCAAAAATTTGACAGAGAATGCCACTAGGCATTGATTGAGTCCGCCTTTTGTACAAATGTTTCTTTGTGCATTAAAGTTTAAATAAATAAACAAAGTCTCAATATCTGGTAAAATAGAACGGACAATAAGGTCCATTTTCTCAGAAAATATCACATACATATAATATAATATATAATATAAATATATATCACCTATAGATATATATGCCTGTTTACAAATCGTTGCAAAAACCTAGGAAACAAACCTTCACCATTCAAAAGCAGGAAGTTTGAATACTAATACTTCATTAGTTTGAATACTAAGGGTCACTGGTGGCGTGAAGCGGAAACTCGGGAAGCAACGTGTTCAGAATATAAATGATGAAATATTAAGAGGCGTCGACTGAAATAGAACGACCTTGAACTGAAATAGAAGTGAAAAAATAAGTGTAGGTATTGACTTTTTTCTTCTTCGATCAACAATTATAAATATTGACTGATTGCCTTCATCAATCCACATTACACACGCGTGATGGATTATGATCGGAACTCTTCGATTACAACGAAGGTCTGTGCTCTGCAATTGGATGTTATAAACCATCAATATGAGAACATGTCTACTCATACCACGCAGTCATACAGTACCTACGTGGGTACAGTAGGTAGCTACTGTAATCCTTATGATGTTATTTTAATGCACTCTTTTATTCTTTTTTGAACACCCAAATAAATACTGACCATTATGCAAATGGTAACCACAAACCGCTTACTGCTGGTCTTATGCATGAGGGTTGTATGGCTTTATAACGTCACGCTGGTCACCGGCACTCTTTTAGAGGTGGTGTAGTTGCTCAGGGCTTGTGGCAGCGACTTTGTTATCCCCTAGAGGCCTTTTACGACAACCACAGGATGAGATAGAGTAATGATATTCTAAAGTCAGCCGACATCACACAGTCAACAGCATAAAAGAGCATGCAATATGTAGAATAAAAAGACTTTGAGGTACAGTATTACTACAATAATAACAAACTTTTAACACGTGCCCCTGACAATATTTATTGAAACTAGCCAAAATGACAAATTATTAAAACATAATATTTCTGTAGGAAAGTGTGTCCGCGAGCCAAAAATAACACATCTCTGGCCAAAAGCTAAAACTTAATCATTATTTATAATGTCGAATCAATTTAGATTTCTGTCGATCGGTCTGGCACTACTCCTTATGATAAAATAAATAATGAATCATCTTTAATCAGTAATTTTTAGAGCGAAGTGTGATGTTCAGATTGATAAATAACGAAAGATAACAATGATGACAAGGAATTGGCTCGCATTGTGAATAAGTACTTATCACAGAGAATAATTACTTATGTATTCCAGATATATGTAGTGCAGGTAAAAATACACAGTAGTATAGTTCTTGCAATTTTAATTCGCATGCCAACTCTATTGCATCAATTACTTTCACGAATGCGCCTCGACTTACTTGTGTATAAATTTTCGAAAAGTAACTTTCGTGTCAATGTATTTAAAGGTATATTGTGTAGGCCGTACGATTTCTTTTTACGCGGGTGCTCACCAACACATGCAAGGCAAACGTGCGCTCTAGAGTTGAGGAAGCTGTCAGCAAGAACTACACTTAAGAGTACATATCTACAATACGAATAGGAAAACAATATCAGCGCATTTGTAATTTAATAGATTTAAACAAATATATGCCTATGTATTTAAATTTGCTTTAATACTGTCACTAAACATTATAATTAAAGCTGGTCTGGTATTCTCATTGCTGTTAATTTTATAATAATCTATTATAAGTATTGTATATTTCCGTGTGGAGGTGGGATTGGACCGTGTGGTGTCGGCCGGCTTTAAAATAACACCACTCCATCTCTTTGCGTGGATGTCGTGTCGTGGCGACTAAGGGATAACAAAGCCGCTGCCACAAACCCTGAGGAAGTATACCACCTCTAAAAGAATTGATTCGCCAATTCGCTTGGCCAGAGTGCCATTTTATGGCCATACATCTCTATTTCACACGACGATGCGTATGCGGGCAACCTCATGCGCATCGTCGTGTCCAGTAGTCAATGCCCAGCAATGGACCATAAAAAGGTGAATTTTTCACGTCAGCGTCATCAATCTGAAGGTTCTAAGTTTTTAGGTTGGTATAAGATGTAAATAACTTCCATTGTCCTCCATACTATTTCATTAAATGATCATAAGGAATAATTGAAATTATGCATCTCGTGTGTGACGCTATACCGCAAATTGCTGTCATTCGTAAAAGACCGTGCACGTTCTGCGTGCACTGGGTCTCTACAGTAAACTCTTTTGTTTATCAACAAAAGAAAGTGACGAGTACAGAACACTTCTACGAATCCAACAATCTGCACTAGGTAGCATTTAAAATTTGTTCTCTCTAATGCACGATAAGAAGAACGAACAAGCGGCGTGAGTTGGGAGATTTTCCGGCCATTCGGAGATAGCACAGTATTGTTCGCTGGAGCCCTGCCAGCGTTGAATGCCAACGATCGTCCCATCGTCGGATTAACTGAATGTATAGACTGAATGTGTCAACACCACATTGTTTGTTTTTCTGCTTCGAACATGCACGTTGTTATTATTTCTAAACTAAGATGTTTTGAATTCCTATTAGGTAGTACGACCTAATGTAGATAGCCAGAAAACGATGAGGTTTAATTGAAAGTTGAATAATAGTAAAGTACAACTCAAGCTGTGAAATTAATTTGTGTAATACTTGATCTGCGCTACAAGGGATACCTGCCGCTGCAACAGGACTGATGTCCACATAATCCCTTAATCGACATAAGACACATCCCCCATGCACAAGACAGACAATGTGCAGCAGTGCATAATAAAATTGCTGTTGACAATGGCATTGTTAATGTGTTTATAAACTTGGAAGCTAAATAATTATTAGAATACATAGGTGGAAAAATAGTATCCATGAATAGGCATCGAGACAGCTCAGAAACCTTATAAAGTGACAAGTAATTGAAGTTTCAATTACTTACTACACTAGGACTTCGTTGATAGGCCACATTATCGGTAAAATCAGAGTTGATCACGAGAATTGAAACTTGGTGCTATACTGAAATTTTAGAGATTACAAAAATATATATTTCTATACAAGTGCAATGTTGTTGTATAAAGCTACGTATATTGATATGCACCATATTTGAAAATTATGAAGGGTATATTTCATTGCCACCCACCGTAGCACGCAAGTTCATTACTTTCATGTGATGTTATGACTTACAAAGCGCTGAATTTAGTAGCCAACTGACGTCAAATGATACGAGAACTATTTGACGCATTCAATGTTTGAGAGTTGATGAAAGTTACGAAAAAATATAACAAAGCACAAAGTACTTCTAATTACTTGTAATTTGTACTTCTCTGTGTGTTGTTGGTGTACAATAAAGTGTATCTATCTATCTATAAAGTAAATTACATAAAATCGAGCTGGAAACAAAAGGCACAAAACAGGTTTGTAAATTTTCTCTCGTTTTAGAATTAAAAAATTGTTTGTGGACTGGACTGCACACCAGAAACATTTATATGAAGATTCAACGCGTAATACAGTTTATAGAGTTTTTAATCTAAGTATAGTCGGCAACACGCTAATGTGTACAAAATATATTGATTCGAGTAGTCGTTAGTAAAGGTTCGGGGGTAGTAAACCTAGCAATAAATATCGCAATATTAATGATTTGATCAAATATACTTTTAATATTTATCAAACAATTTATTGATTTATGTATAATTTAACGTTCTACTATAATGATTATGACAAAACACAAGAGAATAATCTCAAAACAGTTTTTTTTTTAACTTTTTACTTGCATGTCCGATTTTACGATAAGATACGCCTGTACTATGCGATTTATAACTCAGAGATTAGTTCCTGTTTAAATTAAAATAATCTTGTTTTTAAAATTCAAAAGTAGATATTCCACAGTATATTAATCTCCTAATCCTATTATACTGTTTAATTCCCATTCCACCCCATCCGCCCCCAAAAAAAGAAGGGAATGTGTATTGGGTTGAGAGAATCTCTTTGTCTCGTTATACTTCCTAGTCTCCGATGCTTCCCAACCCCTTTTCTAAATCTGAAATGTTGGAAAGGACGTGCATTCTGTACTAATATCGTATATCGTGGATGTCCATGAGTTATCATTATCACCCACGGACATTCGCGATACTTTTCACCACGTGGACTGACTGTTCGTCCTTGACACCTTCTTTCCATAAAACATCATTGCATGATACTATTGTCATCATTTATTGCCTGACCTCCCGCTAGTCCTTGTCGTATAGTCGTAGCCCATGAGAATATCTTAACCCGCCGCTGACTATAAATACATTATGTTTACGTCATTCGTTCTATTTTCACTTTACATAAAATAGCTTGGCGCCGGCGCAGCATCATATAAAGTGTCTTGCAGATAAATAAAGATATAATTAATGCAGATGAAGAAAGTTAAATATTAACTTCATGTATTATTCATTCGACATGAACTACCCACACGAGTATAATAATATGAGTACATGTCGCGAGTATGTGCAGTATAAAATTATTTATTATTGCTATTTTTATTCTTCGATAAATGGATCTCGTTGCTTAAGCTCGTTTATTCCGGATTTTTTCGTGACCTTTTTGAATTAGCCGGTTAATTTGACTTTTCGCATCATCTATTTTTATTAAAATCTATTTTATGAGACTTTAATGAAAACATCATCCCATTTTTTTTAATATAGGCACAAATCTGTTGTATGAGTATATTATTGTTTGTACATTTGTTGTTTTTACATTAGTGCTTTACATTATATTCAACATTAAAACGATGATTTTTAGCAAAATACTTCAAAAACAAATAACAGAACATAATACAGAAAATTATAACATCTGAAACAATGGCGTTTAGAAACGAAAACATTTGTTTTAATGCTATTAATTTTAATTTTAATTTAACTATTGAAAATAAATCAATTCAGGAAAATGCTCTTTAATCAACGCCAAATATTTCACTGCAAAGACGGTTTACAATCTCTTAATAAAATAAGCCATACTGTAAGTATGACCATTCAAATATCTCTAGTACAGAGTATCTAAATATAAAGTTTTTTGACACTCATAGACCCACGAAAATACTTAAAGTGAAGGCAGATCCTCGGTTGACTTATTGTAGTGATTTTTAACATTTCGAACATTTACAAAACATTAGATGATCGAAACCTCATGAACGTGGACTTCTTTTTGTCGCTGACTGTACAAGCTAAAAATATCAAAAGTAGAGCGACAAATCAACAAAACTTTATCATTAAAAATAAGAGACAAATGCACTGTCGGCTTCCTTTGATTCGGTTACATAAAGACACCCATTGACACAATTTAAGATTCGCTCCAATTTACTTTTCGCCGAGAACGTTTTGAACTACTTATTTCGCCAACATCATTTTATCTGCTCTTAAATTAAATTTCAGTTTTTTTCAGTCTCAACAACACATTTGAAGTATCGATTTTGCGTGCGCAGGACATTTTTTTTGGCATAGAATAAGTGACACACGACCATCAAGATTGCAACTTGCAACATGTCACCACCCGGGAATATCAGTATTACCAGGGAAGATGCAAGTGCGCTGCGACCGCGCTTCTGCGCGGTCACAGCTATCCTCAGCTTTTTCAGAATCGATGTTACGTTACGTACGGGTACGTACTTTAATCGAATTCATCACATTATTCTCATCATAATAGTAGATATTATTATCTTGATTGCACCCCCTTGAGGTGGCATTTTGAGGAATATATAAAAGTATTCAATAAAAAATAATGGGTGTTTGAGTCAAAATCAAAACATTGTAATAATAATTATAGTAAGGATGGGCTTTGTCTAGAAAGTACGTTAGTACGTTGGCTCCAAAATGCCATACCAAAAACGGAGTATACTCCTGATATATGTGAGGATTTCCCTCTTTTGCTTTATGCATCTACTACGAGTGTAGCTTTAGAATAATTTCTAAAAATCTTCAAGTAAAATGACAATATTTGCAAGCGATTGAATCTTTCGTCGACCCTAAAGCCATTCTTAACAAATAGTGAGCGAAAATGACGAAACAAAAATAATATGAAACATGAAACAAGCAAGTCCTATATTAGTTAATTGAATTCTTTTAACTACCTACCATAACAAAACAATACTGTTTACTATTGTTGGATATAAGTGGAAGTGGCAGAACAATCAAAAGGCCACTGCTACAGCAATGAAATTAATAAAACCGCGCTTGCGCGTGTCGCGTTGTGACATCAATTTTTGCTCCATAAAAAAAAAACATTCGTCGATATTATTATCATAAAAAACGGTTCATTTATAAATAGCAACATCTATGTATATTATACAATGTATAACAACAACTTCTATCAACATATCTTATCTATTTAAACGGGTCTTAACGCGAATGTGTACCTTATTTATTTTACTCGACTTAAACAAGTAAAATAAATAATACTTAATCGAGAAGATGGATACAAATTGTCCTCGACATGAAATCCAGTGATAAATAAATTCAATAAAATTAAATCTTCATAGTTTCGTCCGACGCTGCTTCTGATATTGTGAGTATCATGTGCCGCAACTCTCCGCACTATGAAGACCAAATGCGGGTAGTTGATGAAACTGCTCACAGCTCTCGACGTGGACTGCCCGCCTCTTCAGTAAGCTCGTGAACATGGTAGGTGCAACCCAACCGAAACATCGAGTAAAATAAATAAAGTAAACATTTGCGTTAAGACCCAATTAAATAGATAAATATGTGTGAAAAACGCGAAAATCTCAAATGATATATTCTATGTATCAACTTTATATGGAGAGAGTCTTTTGTTTGGAGTGTTCACGTGTATTTTTCTCGTCATCTATCTAGTTATTATGGAAACAGGGGGGACATGACGTGAGATACGCGACACCTAATTTACGTGACATCGCACGTACGACATCTTACTGAGCGACCGCAATCACACATTTCTATAATGTTGTACAATGTCCAAGATATCTGGCGACGTCACGCTACGTCTCAAGTGACGCGAGTCCTGCAATGTTTGTCGCCGCGGATCATTTATATTTTTGGTCCCTATTTGTCCTCTTATGAATTATACGTGGCTTTCTTTATAAGGGTTTGAAAATAGCCATCAATATGCTAGTAAATAATGAAAGACAAGAAAATCAGTGACTATTTCTATTTCATGTCACTATATCAATTATTTCATATACTAATATGATTTTCTGATTATTAAGAGTACATAAATAAGTACATTATATACTTAATACATATTTGCACTGTTTCAAATAAGACTGTCCTACTTGGCAATAATATTTGTGAAAACCGTTTCGTACAGTAGTCGCCATCGAGTCTGCAGTGGGTACAACTGGGACGAACTGGGACATAGTGTTCTTCAATAAACCAGGATTCTTTATAATGTGTCTACTCTAGATATAATAAAGGACAATAAAGCGGTGATAGCCTTGATGCATCTCTAGAGTCTCATTCATGGGGTCGAAAGTTAAATCCTCGCTTCGTACTCGACGAGTTTCAAATGTAGTAAGGATTTTAAAAATTATCATTAGCTCGGCAGAGAAGGAAAACATCGTAAGCAACATGTTCGAGAATTGAAACAGAAATTTGGAGCATGTGTATCCACCAAATTGGGGAAGCAGTGCAGTGGGTCACGGGTAGGGTGGCCAGGTGTCCGGATTTAGCCGGACATGTTTGGCTTTTTACAGTTGTGTCCGGCCAAATATTTACGTGTCCGGCCTGTCTGTCCGGCTTTTTGTCAAATATATTTCATAGGATATATTTTTTTTACTAGCTGTACCCGGCATGCGTTGCATACCCGTCAATTTTTTCAAAAAATAATAAGACAGCATTTTCGATGAATGTTCTCAGTCGGCTTGATTTTTTCCGACACCTTGAACTGTTATCGTCATATTTCAACAAATTAACACAAAAAAATATTAAACTATTAAATATTAAAGTATAAACCTTCCTCTTGAATCACTCTATCCATTGATGAAAACCGCATTAAAATCCGTTGCGTAGTTTAAAAGATCTAAGCGTACATACAGAGGGACAGACGGCGGGAAGCGACTTTGTTTTATACTATGTAAAGATTTGTTTAATATTTTTTTTATTTTATTGTGTTTTGTTTGTTCTTCGATTTTATCTAGTCTCCGGAAGACTGTACTTAATAAATACTTAATTAAAATATGTAACAGTTTTTTTTACTATAAAAGTTATGTACGGCTTTGAAAAAGATATGTCCGACTTTTGGGATAAAATGTCCGGCCTAATGTAGCGCTGTCCGGCTTTTGTATTTTAGGGCCTGGCAATCCTAGTCACGGGCCCTATAAGGATGGATAGACTATGTTTTTCAAGACAAAATAAAAAAAAAATGCAGACAAAATTTATATCGTTCACTCCGAAAAGTTCTAGAATCTTTTCATAAAAAAATATATGTAATTTTGTGAAACTAGGAGATTTTTAACTGCACTCAACCGAACTAAGTCTCAGGTAAATATTAGTTTATATATGTATTAGAACATGAAAATATCAATAATGATGAATACTGTCTATTTCCATTTAGCTTACGAAGTGAAATAACACTGTCCCAAATATTGAACAAAGCAGTTCATTCACCTCCGAATTACACAGATTCTGTGTGTAACAAACAGTGTCGGACCATTTCTCGGGTATACGTGTCACCCTGTTACCTCATTCTATTGAGTAATGCTTGCGTAATATTTAGAAGACAACAGAATATTACATCTAAGATATCTAAGACTAAAAGGAATGCGGGGAAAATATCTCACTCGCAAAAACTAACCACTTACTAACCTTACTTACTAACTTACTATTACTAAACGCCAACGCTCGAGGCAGTGGTGGTCATAAAGCGTGCTTTCGCTCGCACTTACGGGCCTTATGGGAAGGCGTATTGATGCGCCAGATTCCTATCGATATTATTCTTTAGAAACGCGTCCATACTGTATGCAAATACGATGCCAAATGATATTAAGAACTACCCGAATTTGACTTTTGTACATAGATAGTTCAAGGAATTGATAATGCGTACGGCACGTGTAAATAAGTGCGTGATTGATTTATAACCGCGACTGCCACGAGCACTGGCGGTTAGTATAACTACAAAATGTTTAAAACATTAATGAATCCATAGACAAAAGAAAAACACTATAAATAACACTTAAACAGCTAACTTTAAATTCAGTTACCATTTTTCGCTTTAGTAAATAATCTAACAGGAATTAATGGTACTTATATTGTGGTATAATGGAAAAGCACAAGTTTCAATCAAATAAAAAATGGCAGAGTTTTGAAAAGCTGTGCAAGCTTTGCCGTTATTAATATTAAGGAAAAGGAAGAATGACATTTTTAGCATTTTACTTTTTTTTATCAAACAATTAATCTCGACAGGATTATTTGTATATTTTTCATTTGTATTATTTGTAAGTACGTAATTGCAAATGCCGCGTAGCAACTCTGCTATTTCTGTCTTGTTCCAGCCGAGTAACTCATTTAACAGTATTAAGAGAGCACTAATACTATATTATTACAAGAGCATTTTACTTTCTGTTATTGCACTTTCTCTTCTTTCTCTTATCAGTTTCTTTTATTTCTCTTTTTACATGACAGGATCAAATTATATTATTCATCACACAATTTGTAGGTAGGTACATGATTGCAAATGCCAAACTGCTATTTCTGTGTCCTGTTCCAGCCGAGTGACTCATTTAACGGTATTTAGAGAGCATATAAATACTATACTCAGAGCGTATGTACTTTTTCTCGTTATACAATTAATCACAGTTTGTCAAACAATTTACTCATACGTGATTTGATTGCACATGCCGCGTGGCAACTGCTATTTCTGTGCCCTGTTCCAGCTGAGTGACCCATTTAACGGCAGTTAGAGGGCGAGCGTGCCGCATTGACCCGGATTCGATTCGCACGACATGAGGAACATTCCGCTAAACGATACCTCCTTTGTAATAACCTAATAACATCACATGTGACACGAATGACAGATTTCAGAATGTCCATTTAGTAATTTTATAATTTCCTTTGCGATTTTTGCCAGGCAGCCAATTTTATTGGTTGTGTTTTGGTGGTAATTTACGCCAACATCCATAAAACCAACACGACAATACTGTAATGCACTTGATGTGGCTCTTGTACCAGATAATAGAGCCTATTTTCAATTTTAAATGTCTGTACTTATAATTGGAATATCTGTTTATTTGGATTATTTTTTGTCCACTCTAAATTAGCTCTCCTAGAGTGGACAATAGGAATGCGAAAATAAATGGTTCCTCTTGGCTACCCCAAAAGCTGCGAGGTACTAACATAAATAGTAATAATACATACTCGTAAATATTTTATGTTGTCCACCCCAAGCATGTGAAGGAGATTTACATAAGTTTTTTTAAGTTCTGAGAAACAAGAGCGCTAAAACAAGTCGCTAATTATGATAAAGAACGATTATCATTCCGATCCTTCTATCAACACTTTCTAAGTGGGAGGAAATTGTTAGAAGATGAACCTGAAATTCGTCCATCCCGTTCGACTACTGGATAGCAAAACACTTCCTTCCCAGGGAAATTGAATTGGAACTGCACTAATGTCCGAGGAAGTGCGAAATTGGAGATGAAGTTTGCTCAACAGAGTTCAGAGCGTGTCTGCGGTATAATTTATGAAATTACATAATAATAATATAGTTCCTTGATGACATACGCAATGAAATAACGAAGGCTAGCCTGGACTTCCACCAAGTCAACCCCTTGTGATTACGAAATGAAGTCTGTACTTTATACTAGAGATGAAACGGATATTCGGTAACTATCCGGTAACCGGCCTATCCGGCTCAAATTTTAAATCCGGCCGAATACCGGATAAGAAACGAGTATCCGGCCGGATACCGGATTTCAAATAAATACGACATAAAGATTGAAGGCACTTTATTTAACATAGAGACTCATGAATTTTTAATAACAAAACAAAAAAATTAATACTCAAACTGCACTAAGGGCAAATTATGATTAATAAATACCAATTTCTCTGCGTTAAAAGGCAACAGACGGTTTCGCTTGTCTTCGTATACAAGGCCAGCTTCCGAAAAAAGTCTTTCGCTATATACACTGCTGCAGGGCGCTGAAAGATAAACTCTAGTAAACTTCGTTAAGTTTGGGTATTGTACAGCATTAGCTGACCACCAAATATAAGGATCACGATCGCGACCAATGCGCACTGAATTCAGATAAGAATCAATTTCACACGCCATTGCGTTTTTTCCTTGATCGTGACATTGACTAGTGTCATTTTCTGTCGCTACCTCATTAAAGCAATCCCAAAAGGTATCATGAGCTTCGCAAGATACAGCCGACTCTTCTCTTCTACTTTTTTTGACTGGCGATGAACATGAACTGCTGTTGGAGGTTTCTTCGCAAGACATTTTCATGAATTCCAATAGAATGTTCTGGCGAGCTCTTTCCGCTTCAATAATACCCAAAAAGTTTGTTTTAAATCTGGGGTCCAGGTAAGTTGCAACCAAGTAGTTGTAGTCTTGATTTAAGAAGTTGAAACGACTTTCTAATTCTGCTCTCAATGAGACCCTCATTTTTGGTAAATCAGGTGTTCTTTGCTTAGTTTCATCTTTGTCTAAATACTTTTTTAGGGCTGCAACGTGTGGTATCACTTCTGATACGCAGGACAAACCAGAACTTGTTAATTTGGTTATTTCTTCAAAGGGTTTCAGTAATTTGATACATTGCTCCATCAAACACCACTGTTGGTGAGTCAAATTGGTGAGTTTATCATGATCAGCACCATATAACGATAAGGCCCGCTTTTGTTCTAATAGACGTTCTATCATATAAAAGGTGGAATTCCACCTTGTATTAATATCTTGAACCAATTGATGCTCGGGTAAATTTAACTCTTTTTTAATCGCCAGTAGTTTTTCTTGAGCTAAACCCGAGTGGTTAAAGTGCGTAACAAGCCGTCTACCAGCAGCAATCATTGTTGTTACTTCAGGTTGGACTTTGAGTGACTCGGTTATAGCTCTCTGGAGCGTATGTATGAAGCATCTAGCCGAGTCGTACTCAGCTAATCGAACGCCCTTCACCATATTGGCCCCACTATCATGAATCAGTAAATGTATTTTATCATGTTCAATATCCCAGCGGTCCGCGACAGCATTAAGCTCCTTTGCTATATTTTCTCCTGTGTGTGTACCTGAGAAGGGCTTCATTGCAAGAACTCCGTGTTCTAGTTTGAAATCAGAAGATAACCAATGGGCTGTGAAGCTCAGGAAGCTGGCGTTATTATGTAAGCAAGTCCATATGTCAGATGTCACCGAAATTGCAGGAGCACCTGCAATGTTACTTTTGATTTTCTCATAAATTCTGTCATAGATGTCAGGAATAATTTTTTGAGTAATAAACGTACGGCTTGGCAATTTATAGCGGGGTAAAGCTTGTTCTAGGAGTCTGTTGAATCCGGTTCTTTCTACTATGGATAATGGCTCGTTGTCAAGTGCAATCATTTCTGCTATTAAATAATGATATTTCTTGGCTTTTGGATCATTAACGTCCCAAAGTGATTTTCTTTCGAATGATTCTTTCAAGCTCAATTGCATATTTTTCGAAGAACTTGTCCCCAGGTTAGCTAACGCAATTGTAGTTGGCTCGGCATTGGCTAAATCTATATTAATATTCAGTGTACTAAATTCATCAGGATGTTTTGTTTTTAGATGATTCTTCATAGCACTAGTACCTAGAAAACGAAAATACGAGTGTAGGTTATATCGTTAACAAAACTATGTTACCTACTAACTTGACTTGTAAATTCGATCGACTTTAAATTAAAAGTGCAGTGCATATGATGAAACACGACAAACGATGAAAGTTTTCATAAAAATATATTTTGTCTTATACAAAAGTGGTATAAAATAAAGAGAAGTGCAAAAGCAGAAATAATTACCAAAATTCTGAAGGACCATTAAATAATAAATAAACCCATTATTAATTTTTTTTGAAGAATTTATCAGTTTCAAGATAGCTACAAGTTAACTAATTACCAGTCCGAACCGCGGTATGCATTTTTGAAACGTAATGTACTTAACTTACACCTGTTCAACTTATTTACCTAACCACAACATTTAATAATTCGTTCGATCTGTGATAAAGTCCATCAAATAATTAAACACATATAAAAAGAGAAACTAGTTTTGTTTGGTACATACCTGCCTTTTTTCCTTCCCCACCACGAGAAATTTTAACATTACATAACGAACAAATAGCAAACTTTTGATCGTTACTTTTTATATCAAAATATTTCCATAAAGGTGATCTTTTTCTTATCGAAGACATTTTTCTTCGGTACCTTACTTTAAATTTATAGAAAAAAACACTAATAAAATGACCACAAACTCAGACAACAAGAACACGTTTTTTCATAACCTCTTATGATCGTATTTGCAATCAATTCAAGAAGACAATAAAGCGCTAATGTCACTCATAAACGAAAGGGCCCGAAATCACCCGAGTCCGCCCGATCGCTTAGTGATTCACTCTTGTAACGAGTCGCCACTCGACTATCCGGCCGGATATTCGGCTATCCGGCTTCAAGGTTGGCCGAATATCCGGTATCCGGTATCCGGCACAACATCTATCCGTTTCATCTCTACTTTATACTGACTGTGGCTCATATCAATCTATACTAATATCTACTAATATTATAAATGCGAAAAAGTAACTCTGTCACGGCTAAACCACTGAACAGATTTTGATGAAATTTGGTACGGAATAGATCGAAACCTAGAAACGGACATAGGGTACTTTCCAGGGACGGACTTAGAGTATTTACCGCGATAATCGAATTCCACGCTGGCGAAGCCGCTGGCAGAAGCTAGTTTATCAATAATTCTATAGGTATACAATATTGCAACCATCCGTTAGAGGGGCTTAAGGGAGTGTCAGCCAGTTTTAGAATAGTGCTTTTAGGAATAGCTGTAGTCTTTATATTGATAAATATAACTGTCGTAGCGTTCTGAAGTATGTAATGTTCTGTCTACCTGAATTAACAACTCGTTTATTGTCGCGTGCCGCCGCGACCGGCGACACCGTGAGCCCAACGTCTTAGCATCCCATCAAAATTGTCGACGTTACAAACATCAATCAGCCTTGTTATGTAACTGGTGATCATAAGTCATAAACACGGGAACAGTGGGTGGTTTATCGCGGTGTAATTGGTTCGATGGGGACAGGGTAGTTAATCACCCGTTTTACGAGACAGTACGAGCACGCATAAACTCAATGACATAATAACAATTTAGCAGTAAGTTGTGGCGCCTTCCGCGTGTTCAGCTATAGAATATTAGCAAACTGTTAATGGTGAACAAAGATGTTACACGTGTATTTCAATTTAATTCATATTTCTAGTTAGAACTCTTTGAGTAGGATGGATATGTGTAAATCTACATGGGTATATAGCTTATTAGTTAACTGTAAATGACTACTAATAGGAATAAATATAATTAAAGTAATCATAGTTTCATCTTATCATATAGTAGCGACCCGCCTTGGCTTTACCCAGGTGGCACCCTGTAACCGTAAGCAGCTCTTTTAGCATCCATTGCTGCACAAGGACAGAGGTCCTGATGCACATTGTCTAGTACATGAAGGATGTATGGCCTTAAAACGCCGCGTTGGTCAAGTTTATTGGCGAGTCCACTCTTTTAGAAGTGATGTGGTCACAAGCCCAAGCCCCGAGGAGCTCAGGGGTTGCGGTAGCAATTTTGCTATGCCTTATTAGTCTTTTACGACATCCTTAGTCGCGTTTTAAGGGAAGAGACAGAGTGGTGCTACTCTAAAGTTTGGCGACACCGCACGGCTGGGTGGACAGGTGGACACAACAAGTGCCGCCCACAAAAGCCTAATTTGCCAAATATAGCGAGATAATTTTTAAAGTTCTTAGTCTGCATGAATGAGTAGTATTCCTGAGTATTCCTTTATATGAATATATATCCTTATTTTAAAAAAAATAACGGAGAAACATCTCAATAATCTTGAGAATAAGTTGGAAAACATTTTTTACATGTCACTTTAATTGATGGGAAGTGGATCCCTTACGACAAGAACGTGCGGAAAAGATCATGGTCTAAGTGCTGCCAAGCTCCACAGACTGTGGCGAAATCCGGATTAACAGGCAATAAGATGATGTTGTGTGTATGGTGGAATTGGAAGAGCATCGATCATTATGAGCTTTTACCGCCGGGCTAAATCATCGATTCGGATCTCTACTGCCAACAGCTGATGAGACTAAAGTAAGAAATTGAGAAAAAACGCCCGGAATTGATCAACAGAAAGGGTGTATGTAGTCTTTCATCATGATAACGCCAGACCACACACATATTTGGCCACTCAGCAAAAATTGAGAGAGCTTGGTTGGGAAGTGTTGATGCACCCACCATATAGCCCTGACCTTGCGCCCTCAGATTTCCACTTGTTTCGGTCTCTTCAGAATGCTTTAGGTAGTGTAAGGTTAACATCAAAGAGGACTGTCAAAACTATTTGTCACAATTTTTAGCCCAAAAATCCTAAAATTTCTACAGCAACGGAATCACGTAGGTCATCGGTCTACCTACAAGATGGCAACAAGTTATAGAACAAAACGGCACATATATATTATAAATAAATGTAATTAAACTTTTAAAAAAATTGTCTTGAATTTGTATATAAAATACGAAGAAACTTTTTCCCCGACCTTATATAAATCAGAACTGTATTATATTCACAAGATGCAACATTTACAATCGAAATAACTCGCTTGACCCCAAAATGTGGCATTACCATATTATTATAGCGATCCGCCCACGGTAACATACGCACAAGAATAAGGCCTTTGTCCACCGAAATTGCTATAATATTATACCTATAGCTCATTTATCTAAAAGTATAGCTGATTAGAAAAAGAGGTGTCGGGTAATCGACTTCAAAAATGTAAAAAATTCATTTAAAAAATGAACGTATTTAAAAAATGGTGAAGTCTGCGAATTAACTCCAATCATTTGAAGGCACTTAAGAAGTTATTAGTACGTAACACTTTAGCAAAAATATCATCTGAATCGTAAAAGCATTTCATATAAGTATCTATCGACACAAAAAATGTGATGTTGCCTGAGCAAAGGAACCTTATTATCGCCATGGACCTAGTGATTTTGGTTAAGATTGTCTAACTTAAATTGTCATATTTCAAGATATTGTTTAAATGAAAACATTTTCTAGCATCTGATTTTTAATTTATAGCAATAAAAAGTTTATATATATTTTTTTAATTTCACTAAGTCAATATCTAGGAAATTAGAATAAACAATAAGGTCCATTTTATTAAATAATGACACAAATAATCATAGCGAACTACTGAAGAGTAATGGAGTTTAAAAATAAATTTGAGGACCACACTTAGAATAAGAAACTTGAATCAGTACGAAAACTTTAAAACATTTAAATGGTTGCCAAGGGTTGTAGCTGTAGCGAATGGTTGTAGCGGTTGTAGTGGTTGTAGCCACTAGCTGTAGTGATTGTAGCGAATCTGTGAGAGTAATCTGACGAAATCATTTGTTATTTTGATGACCAATACAACCTAGAATGGAAACAAGGAAAGTCGTATCGTGCTCCTACATTTAAAATCCATTTTTTTTTTTTTTTTTTTTTATGTAAGAAGGCGGCAGACGAGCATACAGTCCACCTGATGGTAAGTGGATACTGTCGCCCATAGACATCCGTGATACATGCCAACATTAGTCCAAAATGAGAAACGTTGGCATGCCTCCGGATGCGCTGCCTACCTTTGGAGATATAGGAATGGATTTGGAGAAAGGGTTGAGAAAATGGGGAGGGATAGGATGGGATGGGAATGGGCTCTGGCACATCTCACTTACTACCGAAACACGTACGTACATTAGGGAAATACGATAAAATGGGAAATGCAGTACATTTCAAGGTAGTCTTCTGTGAGAGAGGGGTAACGTGGCCAGTCGAGCGCGCCCAGCGGCTGTTGGATTGCAGCGTGCACTCTCCCCCTCAATTTTTGTTATTATGCCGAACAAATATATGATATTATTTCTTTGACATACATATTAAAGCAAATTATTAAAGTAACGACTATGGAAATTGAATTTACTGAAGAAGTAAAGTATAATTACAGTATAAGGTATCCACATCTTGAGACGGTTCTCTTTTCTTCTTCCTAGCACTTCCCGAAATGTGTGTCTGGTCTGTGTATGTTTAGAACATATTAAATGAATATGTATCTATTTAAACGGGTCTTAACACGAATATTTACCTCAATTTATTTTATTTTACTCGACGTTTCTGATATTGTGATTGCTGTGTGCCGCAACTTTCCGCAATATGAAGACCAAATGCGGGTAGTTGATGAAACTGCTCGCAACTTTCGACGAGGACTACCCGCCTCTTCAGTCAGCTCGTGACCATAGTTGGTGCAACCTGACCGAATGTCGGGTAAAATAAAATAAATAACGAAAACATTCGCATTGAGACCCGGTTAAATAGATAAATATGTGTGAAAAACGCGAAAATCTCAAATGTTATATTAAATGAATATTTACGCTGAACCGACCGTATTTTACCTGTGCGAACCAAAGAGTAAGCCACCCTTCTTTTAAATGCGAGGCGAAGGAAGAATAGCCTATAGATGCTAAACGAGGATTGTGACAAGTACATTTTGGTGCGTTTTTATTTGTCAACTTCATCATAACTCTGTATTTACGGCGCAATTCAGCCCTCATAAACTAACTTGGCAGATGGTCAATCTTCAAAGAGGCTGTTTGTGCGACGCTCGTAACTCGTAAACATTCAACTCTGACACGTTGACGCGACGGTGATTTTCCTCTAGCTTGCGATCGGCATATGTTTGCCAATCTTGTACGAACTACGAAGTATACTATTTATTTAACGCCATGTTATGAGGCAAGTAACACCGTGTGTTAGGTTCGCTGTGGATTTATGTTAATTAACAAATAGGTACTTTAAAACAAGTTAGTGAAGACCGTAAATCACCTTATTGTTATCACCCTTATGTTGGAACTGCTTCCTGAAAGCATATTATGCAGTTTTCTTTTATACTCACTATATTATAGTAAGTATTTCACATCGAAAAGAAACGCTAGCTAATTTCAGTGAAACTTATCCACAAGAAACCTATATTTATATTTCAGAGATATTGAGAAAAGTAAAATTAAAAAAAATATCATATCTTAATTTATTATATTAAGCATATTCCTATTTAAACGAAATCCTGACATCAGGAAATATTAAGTTAAGTTTGCTTTAATAAAATCTTAACCAAAATCATTAGTAAGTCCATATCGACAGTATTCACCATTGTTCAAATTTACATACTTACCTATATAAACTTTAATGCGAATGCCATAAAATTTACCTATGCCGCGTCAAGAAGAACCATCTCAGCCATCTTTCTACGATGTGTTTTCATCAAATTACATAACATTCTTACTTGTAAAACATATCAGTATTGTTCCACCCCAAACTCGTCCATTAACGGTAGACGTGACGATCACCTAGTTCCCCGGTATCAAACAATGTCTGTCGTGTGTTGTCGCGTTAGTGTTGTTCGTGTTGTTCGTGTTGTTCATGTTGTTCGTGTTGTCAATTGCCACTGTTTGTTTTGTACTAGATTAAACAATAGACGCTAACAAATGTTAACGTGTAACACGTTGTGCGAATGTCATATAACAATTTCTGATTATTTCTCTGATTGAAGCGTCACTTAAATATGAAAGTCATATTTCGAATCTAAAATTGAAACTCAAAAAGAATGTTTTCACGGTCAAATGAAAACTAATAAAAAATGTAAATGAAGCTGATTTCCAAAACGTGCGAAACTTGGTCTGACAATCTAATCTAATCTAATTAATTATAATCTTCATAATCCAGGAAGAGGCGCAAATGCTGCATCCCTTTCTGGATTATCAAAACAGAAATTTCTACCCGAGTTTTGGATCGCAGCCAAAATAACAGAATTTCAACTTAACGTTTGGTTATCAGGCCAAGATATTCTTTTTAAGAGTTTTTATAGGATGTAAATCAGAAACTAAATAAAATCTACGTGCTGTGACTCCAACATCTAATCAAATACAGTTCGATATTGGTAATTCAATATTTCCAGCGAATAGAGGTACAGATATGATAGGACTGACCGTATAAATTCTCGTCCACAAAATAAATATGGATGGCAGCGAGAATGCGGAGCTCAATTTATCAGCAAAAACGATTTGTAAAAAACGACCAATCAGATGAAAGGATTCTGGCGTGACCAGGTTCGTGAGCCAATCAACGTGAACTTACCTGGTGATATTATCTTGTCTCTCGGCGATGTTTTGCAGTCCGACCGCATCTCTTAATTGCATTACTATTGCGGCTCTAACAGCTTCTGTGGATCTCCATTCTTCTATTCTCTCACTCAGTACCTGAGAAACATAATAACGAACAGTCAATGTATTGTAAGCAGTGCCTTTTAGAAAATGTTGTAATATTGCAATACAAATTATATTTTGTATCATACTCGTAATACCAAATTTCGGCAAGGCGAAGCTGTATTGAGAAACGAAATCCAATCATATACATGATTGGATCTATGCGTTTGAATTCTTATCATAAATATAAATAAAAAAAACAAATTTATTATAAGGCATACCCATTCATATTATAAGTAAATAAATCCGCAATTTATTTTCTAAATTCATTCAAATAATTTCTCTATGAGTAACTGAATTTTACACAAATGTAAGCGCAAGTACATTTAGAACTTTCAATTATTTAATGATTTTTTTTATTAACGACAATTGCTTACCTCAACATCATTACAATACAGGGGAGTATTCTTAAAAACATCCTTCTTCACAACAGCCACATACGGTCCTTGGACACCTCCAACGAATTTCTCACAATTGAAGAACACTGCATCTTTCTTCACCATCTCTTCCTCAACTCCCGGGAAGGTCGGGTTCATGTCCACAGTCGAAGAAGGGGCAACCAATGTGTAGTCCCAAAACGACAAAGCCCCATATTGGTGCAAGAGTAAAGTCGTCGCTACATCATCAGCTAGTACTCCTGTCAGCTTGGAAGCGGCAGGAAAGAAACCGATCATACGCTTTCCCGTTCCAGAGTTCTCTTGTAATCTATTTTCTAGATTGTTCAGGTCAATGAAACCTTCTTTTGTTTCCGGAATCTTAATTATCTGAAAAAATTGCAAATAAAGACATTTCAGTTTATCGACAGTTAATGTTTAATGCTATAGAATGGTGCCCAAGAGAGGGATAAAAGGAAAAAGGGCAGATAGTTAAAAAGGTGGGAGGATGGCCTTCGAAGGGGATAGAGGTGCCGAACACTTGACGGACAGAGGTGGCGGTATCTGTAGGAGGCCTATGGCTTCGGACAGCCTGACAAGGTTGCAGATGTCAAATAAAATTTAAAATGTAAACTAGAAGTCAGAGAAATAATGATTCATTTAGTTATTCATATATATATAATGCTATAAAATTAAATTAGGTTTAACCTAAAGTAATTTACATCAATATTATTCTCGGCTTATCATTTCAGGGTATAAGCCTCATATTCTTCTGATATGTCATGTCACACGTTTCGGATTAAATTCGACTACCTATGTTAAAAACTTCGACTGGTTTGAAAATCTGCTTTGTAACTCAATATTTGTATTCACAAAGAGTATTTTTTCTGTCCCATAATGCAAAGATAGTCTGCAGGTTAATGCTCTGTTATCCGATTTTCGATCAAGCGAAAAGATTCGAAGTATTCTTTCTACGAGATCTGATACGAAGTCTTCGGATTTAAACACAATTTGAATTGTTGAAGTGGTGAAAGAACTTCAAGTCGCTTTGCATGTTAAGGTCGAATTCTCAGTACGAACCAATTTAGAAACGTAACTTTTTAAGCTTTCATAGGCGTTGCCGTATTGTAATGAAGGTGGAATGAAACTCAAGGATCTGAATATTCAATCTCAAGGTTAATATTCAAAAAATATTGACAATAAAAAAAAAAATTGTATGAAGTAATATAAAAAATCTAAATTTTGCAAATTCCACTTAGTTTATAATTTACTTTCACGTGTTATCTAAATTAAAGTTATTTCTTTGTTTATTTCGGGAATCAATAAATATATATTTTTATAATAAAAATCTGAAGATAATGATCCTTCTAAAGGTTGTGTTTAAACATGATTTACCGCAATTACATTTTGACCACCGTCATCTTATTGTTTTCAAATTGAAAAGTAATAACAACTCTTTGTACGTGGATGCTACTGGTAATTAGTTCTCAATTGGTGTCATCTCATCTCAATTAGGTGATTAGTGGTCAAAAAACAACGCAAATACCTAAGCGGCCAACTAAAAATAGTTAAGTATTAAGTATGTCATCAGTGGCCAGTTGTCCTTGAGGCCCTCTGGTTACCCGGGAGGACACTGCTAATGGGCCTTCAACACGACACGTGGTTCAACAATGGAATGACGTAATCGTAACAATTGGAACGCAGTATTCTAGGCATTTTTTACGAAATCACAAAGAGTTTGTAGGTTGTTTGTTCAACCCATCTATTAATAATAATAAATTTATATCTTAATAATTAGTGACAGCTTATACTCTAGTAACGAATAACGAAGTCAAATTTAATATTGTAATTGTACTACTGTGTAATAAACTTTATGTGTCTACATAAAATAAAGACATCAAATAAACTTGTGAATATAATGTTTCAATCCAAAGAGAATTCAGAGACTAGCCAATTTCGATATCCATTAATACAACACTTAGTTAATTTCTACTACTATGTCTCTATCAGCTATCTCTCCACTGCTTATCGTATACTAGTCAAATACTACGATCTTTATTGTCGTTTTTAATCAAATAATCGAAATGACAGGTTATGCCTATCTAGTTTATTGTCTTCTATTGAAAAACAGTCAATTTTGTAAGCTAAAATGAAAATCTGGACCTGTTGACTGTAGAGTACTTAATTCTGAAATTAACCCTAAGAAGGTTTAATGGATTTCCGAATTAAACCAAAATATAAATACAAATTAATTTTAAAATCCTAACATCTGATTGAATCCATTACTAATGAAAACATTTCAATGTGAAAATATTATATTATATTTGTTTATATAAAACAGTGACAAGACAATGGCAGCTTGTTTACGCGTACATCAATCAATACATAAATGTGTGTAACTACACTGTTGGTTATATATAGGTCTATGCCAAGGTACGCCTTCACACTAGATCCTCCACTCTTCTCGTCAGCTACTACCAGCGACCTACGTTTTCCAGCTCTGGGCGACTACTTAGTTAGGGTTTTGCTCCATAAAAGATTGATAAAAGATATCCCGAAGTTTTCAGTATATCTTTTATCAAAATCTGCCTTGTAATTTCCAATATAAACACTCGCTTTCATAAGAGAAAGTGAGAAGGACTAAGGTACACCGCCATCTCTATAAGAGTGAACTCGCCATATACCTCTCATACACGAGACAATGTGGACGAAGCAGCCCATCACCAGCAGTGGACGATGAATGGGCTGGTTACTGTTACTTGATTTATGTGGGTGGTGTTTCTGGAGTTCGAATTCATGACCTCACAAATATCAGTCGAGAATAATTACCTCTAGGCTATCATCGCTCTAGACTAAGTCTAAGTATTTAAATGTAGAAACGTATCCAACTGCACTTCGAATGCATTTGATTTTATTCACATTGCACCCGCATTGCAACTGATAAGTTGAGTGGAATGCGCCGATCGACGCTCGGCGCATAACAATGCATTGCATTATAGTATACGATACGCGAGCGTTACGTAATGCGGTTTACGAGCGACTTATCGAAGGACGTGACCTTGTGGCAAACGACGATTGCAAACGGCGTGCTTACATATTTTTTATATAAAATAGCTACTTACAAATAAAACTATTTTATTTGTAAAAATAGCTATTTTTGTATAAAATAAAACTAACGGTGCCAGCGACTTCGTTCGCGTGAACTTGTAAATGCCGTGAGAATTTCATAATTGATCTGGATACAAGTTAACCCTAAATGTTAACCATGCAAATAAGTTTTTATAACTTTGCCAAATTTCATTAAAATCTGTACAGCGCGGTTTTTGCGGGATGCGCGTTCAGACAGACAGACAAAAATTGTTGTTTTGGGCTCTGTATCACACGTACTTTATTTACACTACATGACTTTTTAAAAATATTTACATATTAAGTAAGTTAAATATTTATGACTGTGTTATATTTTATTATAAGTACAGATGTTAAAAAATAAAGAAGATATATTTACTTATACCGTAGAATATGTAAAGCACAGACATCCAAAAATCCTAAATCTGTATATAATGTAAACATAAATGAGACTATGCCTAAAAATATTCGTTAAAAAAACATTTCAAAGCATAGTAGAAAACGATAAAAGTAATTTCCTAGAACACTTTCATCCTTCCTGGAACCTAATTACTAGAATAGAAAGTAATTCCTAGAGCACGTGCTCACCGGGCCAAATGATCACATAAAGTAATTAAATCACACAATGCCTTTCTTGTTCGACCGACTGCACATATTTTATATATATATACTAGTGGGCGGACGAGCAAGCGGTCCCACGTGATGGTAAGTGTTACCGCCGCCCATGGACACCTGCAACACCAGGGGATGTGCGGGCGCGCCGCCGACCTTGCAAAATCCTATTCACAGCTCTCTTGAAGAACCCCATATAACCCCATTTATTTTATCAATTAACCGTTAAGCATACTAAAGCATACATATATAATATAAATGCTTGGTGACACATAGTTGGGTTCCAGAAAGTTGATCGCGTTCATACATAATGCATTATGTTGTATATATGAGTTGTCACATGCATTTATTTAATACAACAGTATTAAATAAACGCATGTGCATTTACTATGACGGTCACTTATTTTATTATACACCTCGTTTAACGCCGACACCTAAGTAGATATATTAAATTTACAATAAGCTATTAATGTTTATAGAGGCAAATTTTCCGCGTCGATTACAATTTAAATCTAATATATGTATATTCTGCGGTTTTATAGGATAAGATCATAGACCACATATCATAATATAAAAGACATTACTGAAACAGTGTCCAAACTCTCAGACAAATGGCCCTTTTCTTCATAGATTGTAAATTTATGAAGAGTCAATTTAAAGAAGATCAAAGATATTCAATACTTTGATGGAACTGTACTTCCATCAAATCGTACGACTTAGGGCGATTCTACTTTTATTGGTGGGTGCAGAACAAACAGATAAAAATAAATCATATTTTTATCGTATCGATATTAAAATTAATCCTAGATATCTACCATATATTACCGGAAGGAGCGAAAAACAGATAAAGGTGTTGCCAATGCAACAACCTAGTAATTCTTAATGTTGCAAATACAAACAGCGTTTGTCTGTCTCTTACAGAACAAAAGTTCCTAAACATGATATCCAGTTACGACGAAAAGAAGAAAAGTACAGCTGTTTTCTACTTCAACATTACACTCCCTCGTTCTAGTTATGTCTCAATCTCCTCGGAAGTAGGAGTGCCACCTTCTGTGCCCATAAGAAACCCCCTCAATGTACTACGAACTAAGACATTTAGAATTTAATGTAAACTCTTACCTCAGCATTAAACTCTTTCCAGGACGATAGCTGCCTCTCAGGTTCTCTGGAGGAGACAAACAAGGCCACTCGCTGCGGCCTCAACGCCCTGAGGAACCTCGGCAGTGATGCGCCCAGAAGTACGACATCTTCTGGGCAAGCAGTCACTGCGTTGCGGATCACAGCCTTTGATTCCGATCTGGCGAAGAATATTATTAATTAGTTCACTGATTATAGTAAATTATTTTTGGTAAAATATTAGTGAAGTATTATGTTATTTAATCTTGTAAACATTAAGCTCGCCTTTTGTACTTTAATGTGCGATGAAGTGTATAAGTAAATAAATATACCACTTAGTCGGCCGCAGATGCAACTAAGAAAGTTGTCAGTAGGACTGTAACGGATCTATTGTTTCCACATCCAATAAACATACATTAATAATTTGTACCCTGGATGTAATTCGTATATTTTGACTCATCGATTTGACCCTAATAGGGTCGCTGATACTTCTGTATTAACAATCAAACTTCAAAGTTCATATAGTTATAGATAAGTACAGACCAATTAGCCTCGGTCTGTGTTGATAGGTAAGACAATCCCCACACGCAATCATGTAATTATTTTCCTATTTGTTTAATTACATAAAACAAGACCTGTAAATGTCACTCTGTCCAGACGTGTAGGACAGCGCGGTGCACAGGGTGGCGTGTGTGGGCACCACGTCGCGTGCGATGTACTCCTCCAGCCACTGCAGCGATCGACCAGACCCGTTGTAGTCGCAGTACACAACTGAAACAAACGAAACATAATATTTACTTACATATTTTAAACAAAAAGTCGATAGAAGAAGTTGGAAATAATCAATAAAAATCTGGATACAGTATAAATCTTCATAGTTGCGTACGTATGAAAAAAGGGACTAGTGAGCTACAGATTTCTTTTACAGATGGTAGTAGGTGGGAGACGAACGATATTTGTCCAACTTCCGATAACAATGAACGATGTTGACAAGACTTAGGTGAAAGGATAATAAAGTGGAGTGTGGAGATAAGGAAAGGGAGGACAGAAAGGAAAAGGGGCGGGGGGGACCCCGGCTCTTGTATTATTTGTAATTTAAAATCACCGAATAGGCTATACGTATACAACTTCATTCATGGTTAACTGACTTTGTTACCCCCTACGTTATTAAACAGTTATAAACTGCTTGGTTTAGAATCAATCAATTCTAAAGACGATAGCTGACAGACAAGACTCTTATTAAGATTTCGTACAATCAACTATCATGCAATCGTACTATAGTTTACTGTATGTTCCTTTATTACGTTACTAACATGGTATGGATGCCTGTTATCTCATAAATGAATAGAAACATTCTTTCATGTAACGTGTCACCAGTTTATCTTTTACACTTATATCCCGAACACCGGACTGTATACCGCGAATGGCCGTGTAAGCCCAAGAATGGCACATACACTTTGTTGTCGGATATCCGACACCGGTAGATACCTTCGACACGTGTAGCAAGCGCTAAGGATATGGTTGTCGCATCGTGTATCATTCAATCTTTTATATAAATAAAAGTTAAATGCTGTTCGTTGGTAAGCGCATCACTTTAGAACGGCTGGAGCGATTTGGCTATTTTTTTTTTAAATGTTCATAATAGTCCGAATAAGGTTTTTAGGGAAAGAAAAATTGGAAAAGTTGCCCGGAAAATTGGAAAATTGGGGCAAAACTGAAAGTGCTTTTTTCTATGGGATTTTTGTATGAACTTATTGAAATTATTGTATTATTGAAATTTGGACAGGACGTCTGTCGTGTCAGGTAGTACATAATAAATTTACTGTCAATTAACATTAAAGTCTTCGAACATTGACATGTTCGTCAAAAGTATAATTTTAATGTTTATAAACAAGAAAGTAGGTTTCAACGCAACGAGGGAAACAACAAAATCTCATATTCGAGTTGCACTCGTAAATCTCGTTTGAACGCTGAGGTCAAGTGCATTTTGACGTCATCATATTACGTCATCGAGCGAGACCCGAATGGGGTGTAATGAATATTTGGAGCATTTCAAATCGTACATTTTTAATATTGTTTTTATTGAAGATGTGACAGACGGGCGAACAGTCCCCATGACGGTAAGTGGTCACCTGCATGGATGCTTGCAAAACCAGGCGAGATACGGCTGCGTCGCTGATTAAACTGATCATGCAGGGTTAAATTTACAGCTGTCTTAAAAACCCCCTGTCGTAGCTTATAGGAAAAAAAATCAATTTGCTGTTACTAAAGTGCTTACTTAAGTACCTACTCATTGTAACTGTATCCAGTATTCTTATCGTCCGCTGCTAGACATGGACCTCCTCGCAAATATATGGCACGAGATATGTATGGCCTTAAAACGCCACGCTGCCCAAACGGGTTGACAAGTCCACTCTTTTAAAAATGGCGTAGTTCCTTAACGCCTGTGTTATGTAATCATTAAATATTGTTAAGTTTTATTTCAAATTCTTATACCTAAAATACCATTATTTAATTTGGTGGTAAAAATCTTGTGCGGCGTCATAGTCGACAGAGGCCATAAATTAAAGTTAACCTCCAAAGTTTGCTAGTTTCGGTAGGTTCGTCGAACCTTGGGAGCAATGTCAGACAGGTTGGCCATGTATGGAGTATCAAAATATCTAACTAGATATTATCGCTGCATTGTCTAAGTGCAGCTCAGAATTTTAAATTCGATAATGTCATTTACGCAGTAAGCTATAATACACTGAATTTAGGATTGTTCTAAACGCCTACTTAAGAAAGTTGGCGTTTAGACAAATGGATTTCCGAACGCGAATCAAAATCAGGATCTCTTGCACAGCTGCACAGCTTGGGGGCACTTACCAACGGGCTTTTGCAGTTATGAATCACAGAAATAAAAAAATGTTTTCTTTATTATCTAATGTTTAACCGATACATAATATTGCTAAGAAATATTATAAAACTACATAATACTCGTATATACTTTGTCTGACCATAAATACAATTACAATAAAGAAAAATAAATTACATTAGAATTTGAAATCTCACGTGAAAAACAAATGTTTTTTTCTCATTTTGGCCAGTCATTATTAAATATTGTATTAGTATTAAAATGGAGCGGGATGATAACGAAAACCGTATTGCTGTAATCGGATTACACAAAGTAGGCATGGAGGCAAATGCAACATTTAAAACTCTATCCGCTTCGTATTAGCCGAATGTTTGTGTACCGGGCTACTGGTACGTAAATTGAAACGTCCTCTGTTTGTGACAGAAAAAAGTCTGGCCGTCCACGCACTGTTCGTACCAAACAGACGAATAAATCTGTGAACGAGAGAATCCGAAGAAATCCCGACCGGAAGCAAAAGATTTTATCCAGAGAGACGAATATAGCACCCAGATTCATATCACGTATTTTAAAAGATGATTTAGAAGTGCTGCATACAAAAGACGTACTGGTCATTTCTTGACTATTAATTATTAAAAGGGTTATTTTATTAAATTATTAATTAATATTAATTAATTAATAATTTATTATTTTATTAAAAGGAAAGTAGGGTTGACAAGGTTGCAAAGGGAGCTCAGAGATCTTATTTGCAATGCAATACAGCCAAAGCTTTCAGTATCCAGTGCTGGACATCTCCAAAGGTTGAAAGTGTCGGAGGAATTTCACGGGCCTCCTCATCTACATTGCCTCGTACGTGAAGGATGTATGTGAAATATTAAAAAAAGATTAACTATTTTTTAATATTTCCTGTAATTTTTTCTTTACTATTCCTATTAATAAGTGAATACCTACGTTCTAATATTAATACCGGTGACTCTTTTTCCGTAAAAGATCTATCTATATCTTGTGTTTAATACTGTTTCGTTACTTACGTTTCTATTAGTAATCATGGTACTACATTTATTTTGGATCCACTAGGTTTAGATCTAGTCGATTTTACGTACTGAAATAAAAATATACACTAATATTTACGTATGGTGGAAAAAAAATTGAAATCCGTTAGAAAATGACCGAGAAAAGGTTGCTCAAAGATTAGAATTATTCACTTTAGTTTTACATTTTCGTGAATCGTAGTAAATATTTCTAAGACTTGAATATCTCTGATAAAATAAGGTTTAACCCAGAGGCGTGGCGTGAAGATAGAGATGATAAAAAGCGCAAACAGAACGTGTTAACTTCATAAAGTTTTAACATTACAATTAACAAAGCATTTTAAAGCAAGTTACGAGATTGTAGTATAGGCTCGTGAATTTTATTACCTACTATGTAAATAGTGCAGTAGTTTAGTTCTCAAGAAACTAAGGAATCTTAAAATCTTGTCATGTGTATTTCATTGTCGGTAGCTGATGTCATTTTTAGCCCTGCCCTTTCTCTAACTTTTGACACATTCGTTCAGAAAATATAAATAAAATACGATACCGGTGTTTAGTACGAATATTTTCAAAGAAAATTGAACGTTTTCCTTATATAAAATGCAACAACAATTAATTTTATATAAACCTCTTCAGAACTAGGATATAGGTAATTTAATGCCTGTCCGACACGCACATGCTCGATTTTCATTATTCATTGCTCTATAGATACATACATAATAATCATTACTATTATCTCTTTCGTTTCTTGTTAAGCTGTCGTGATTAGATTGTACATCTACACCTAAATATACATTTATATACACGCGTAGTAAATGATATATCCAGATAATATTATTGTTTACCATATTGTTATGTCAGATATCATCTGGTTCACGTGATGATTAAATTAAAATGAAACAATATTATTTATTTTAACAATAACATATTGATGATAATTGTTAACGCCCTACATCCCGTTCCAGTTGTTAAAATTTTATAATCATATACGTTACGCAAAGGAAATTTGTATAGAAAATCTACCACTGCAGTTGTCCTAAATAACGATAGAAAGGGTAATGTTTTGTTTACGTCAGTTATTTATTAAAGTTGAACCCCCCTACGCCAAAAAGCAAACAACTTTTAAAACAAATATCAACGCCTGTTTTTTTTTATGTAATAGATGGCAGACGAGCGGGCGGACCACATGATTGTAAGTGGTCACCGCCGCCCATGGACACCTGCAACACCAGGGGGCTTGCGGGAGCGCTGCCGACCGTACAGAGTCCTGTTCATAGCACTCTTGAAGAGCCCCATGTCGTAGCGTAATGGAAATACCTCAGCTGGTAATTCATTCCGCAACTTGTCATTGTTTGTCAGATTATTGACCAATCAGACACATTAGACGTTTCTGAAAGCTCTGTTTTGAAGAGTGTCAATCTGTTATGATAATGAGAATTCTGTATGCCATTACTTTTTTAAAAGAAGTTTTTCACTAATATCGAAACGTCGTATTTCACTTTGTGACACATTTAATTTTTCGATCATATAATTACATCATTATTATATAATTAATAGCATCCGTATTTCGGTGAGAGAGTTGTGGGGCCAACCAGATGAGCGCGGGGAAGATCTTGACCTAATATTAGTCATCCGGTACACGTTATTGATGATATTGAGACGATCCCATGTAAAATTTGAATGAGAGTTGAACAGTATTGAACCCAGGAGGGCGACACGAACAAAAGAAGGCCTTTATTCAGCAGTGGACATGAAACGGGCACATTTGCACATTTGCAAACACAAAGGTTTGGAACTTAATAAATTGCAAAACGGTAACAAGAACAACTTCTAGTACAAATGAATACAACAAGGAAGGTCAAACATGATCACTGAATTATAATACTTATTTGCTTATTAATATAATATCCTATGTTTACTAAATCATCTAAAACATAAACTGAAATAAAACAAATTACTAAACTAAGCATGTAGTATGGCATGCCATGATGATGTTAATATATTTGCTTTAGTTACGTTTACTTTTGCCTAGCAAATGATTTGTTGACTTTTCCGAGAATACAAAAACATAAACTTAAGTATTTTAAATGGTTTCAATATCTACATATATTGTGTAGGTAAGTATGGAATTGACAACTGGCATTAAACAACTTGTATTTGAACAGATGGTAAACGAACTTCGTTTTGGACAAATGCCTCGTCTCCTCCTATAATTGGATGATAATAACAATTACTCAACAAATATGCAAGCTGCATAACAATAAAACGAAATTTCCTTTAACTTTACATAGCGCTATAAAGTTTTAAATTTTACCTATGCATCGTATAATCTAAAACAGCACAATGGTATTACTGTCGTACGACTGTGGTGAAAATTGGTGATAATAGTATTAATTGTACAAATGGATGTACAATCTACAATGAATAACATGTAACTCGCAGGCATAGCAAGAAATAAAAACATATTCACTCTGTATGGGTTACGTCCCATTAATTCATCCATTTTATATAATACTAGCGACCCGCCCTCACTTCGCTTCGGTTTATTAAATTTAAAACAATCGGAATAAGATATTTTCCTGCGGTAAAATGGAGCCTGTATTTTAAGTTAGACCTCTAGCAATACATCGGTGAAAACTGCATTCAATTCCATGCAGTAGTTTTTGCGTGATGCGTGTACAAACATAAAGACAGACAGACAGACAAAATTTCTAAAAACTGTTGTTTTGGCTTCTGTTGCTCTAATAATTTTTTTTTTTTCAATATCTATAGTGTACAGACATCGGCCTGTTACAATTTTATTATATGTATGTAGATATATAGACTTGTATAAGTGTAGCGCGTACAATGTAACTTTGATTGTGTTACATTCTCTGATGAGATCAACACTTAACTGTGCTAATTTATTTTAAGATCTTGTTAATTAAGATAATGTAATTAATTAATAATTAGTGTATCCTTTTTATTGAGAACAAGTGTTTTTAATTGATATATCTCAACCATTAAGAGATAAAAGGTTTGAACTACAGATGTTTTCGTAGATACACATATCGTAATTAATCCTCTGACCTTCCAAGCCTTGATCTTGCTTCACATTTACAAGTATTTTTCTCCACTTATCGCGCCCTTTGACCTATGCATGACCTATGGCTTGTCGTCCTGAAGATTAAACTGTAAATACGAGTGAATTTACAGAATTAATAGATTTGTATAAGTTTATTTTCGGTTCTGGGATATTGTAATCCTTAATGCTGATGGCATTAAGTAACATATACGTAGGAAATACTAAATAGTGATATCATTGCAATCCAAACTAAGGCTGAGTGTACGTGTTCGACCTCAGCTGATTGCAAACTCAATGACATTTGGAAATATTTTAGTTTATTATTGTACATAACGAGTGCTAAATGGGTTGTTGAACGTATTTTTTTTATTTTTTTTTTCGAAAGTTTATATACGTTTTTTATTGAGAAGTAATTTTTTTTTTTTTTTTAAGTCAATATTAACGAAGATATAGCGTTTGGAAAATTGAATAATAAATTCATAGCCGACGACGCTCCGATTACGCCCGAAGTTACCCGAATGGTCTGTGACGTCACGATGTTATACGGGATCAACGAATTATATTGCAAGTACGGATTTTAATTGAAAATGACAACAATTAAAACATACAGGACGTGTTTCGTGCCTTTGTGTAAAAATACGACGAAAAGTGCACCGAACAAAGTTTTTGTGACGGTGCCACAGGATGTGAAACTCCGTAAAAAATGGTTTAACGCAGCGCAACGGGATAACCTCAAAGACAGTAAATCGAACTTTTTTTGCTGTGAAGATCATTTCGACGTAAGCAAATGTGTTTTATACCCTAAAAAGAAGTTAAATTGTTGAATTAATATTAATCATTGAGTATTAATCATTTATGAATCTTTTATAATGTAGCATTGATGCTAACAACAAATTTTGTATTTACAGCTGCAAGAGGATATGGAAAATTACCTATATTATAAAACTATGGGAGGTCCAGCGAAAATTAAAAAAAACGTGCAACCACACAAATTCGAATGCCAGCCGGATCGTAAGCGTAGGACATGCCCAAGTCCACGGGTCTCATCGGAGAAACGGCAAAGACGGATGGAGATAAACGAGCTTCTCGAAGAAGCATGTGGATTCTCTTTAACAAGTCCTTTCGATGCCATAGATCACACTTCAATTTCAACCAGAAGTGACCCTGTCGCAGCGAAGGATGATCTTGTTAAATCTTCAGCGGAAGATAATTCTACATTAACAGCAGCTGCCAAAAAAGATGTTGGAACGCAGACTTCTGTAACGCAGCGTCATGCTGCTGTGCAGGCTCATATTCGCCCACATTACCGAAGTGTGAGTAGTATGTGCAAAATTAAAGCATGTACCGTCGACGAGTGTACCTCACCAATGAAATTGCCAAACGTTTCTAATATAGTGACGTCTCCAAAAAAATACCGTCCAAACGTATCTGAATCTATAAGCACCTCAATTTCGTCGATAGGCATTGTTAGTTCTAATGATTATTATACCCCTACTAATCGAACGAGCTCCAACGATTCTAATAGCCCAACGAAAACTGTTCAAGATATCCTAAAAGTAACAGACTATTTTATAAGTACCAACATGAAAGCATACCTCGGAATTCCTAACGAATGGAACGAGTTATTGAATCTTTTGAGTATGAAAAGTAACATTAGTATGCAAAATATTAAATTATGCTTGATGAAGATCAGAAGACAAGATACGTTTGAAAGACTCGCTGAACAATTTTGTATGAGTCCTAGTAATGCAAGCATAATTTTCAATAAGACAGTTCCGATTCTCAGACATTTTCTTCAAACTTTGATCTTCTTTCCTAACCCAGAAGTCGTTACAAAAAATTTACCGATTGCTTTTCGAAATTCGTACAGTCACGTTCAATCGATTGTTGATGCTCTTGAAATACAAATCGAAAAACCGAGCGATCCAGTAAATCAAGCCTTGACATGGTCTGAGTATAAGAAGTGCAATACTCTCAAGTATTTGATATCATGTGGGCCTGACGGATTTATTAATTTCATTTCTACTGGATTTGGAGGGAGAATATCAGATGTATTACTATTTGAGAAAAGTAATATACTAGATCAGCTACCACCAAAATGCGGCGTAATGGCAGACCGAGGTTTTAAAAATATACAATCTTTGTTAAAAGAAAAACATTGTACATTAATAAAACCGCCGAGTGTATCTTCCACAATTAAACCAACGAAATCGGAAGTTATAGAGACCAAGCGTATTGCTAGCTTGCGTATTCACGTAGAACGTGTCATTGGAAGATTGCGAGAATTTGATTTCTTAAAACCACACGCCGTTATCAGCCACAGTATGTTATCTCACACTGATGACATCATCGTTATTGCAGCAGCATTGGTTAATTTGCACTCACCTATAATTAAAAAATAGTTGAATAGAATGGATTGATAAGGACATGTGAAATGATGGAAAATTATAATGTAATGGATACATGTAAAAATACAAATGACTGTGCATTAAATTTTTTTTTTTATGTTGTGTATTGTGGCAGTAACTAGTTTTATACATTGACAGCGGTTTTTTGTACAGACGATAGTAAGAGTGGAAATATATTTTTTTCCCAAAACAATGATGCCTTTTTCATCAAGTCCTGCACTGATTCGGAGTCGTATTGAAGCCATTGCATGTGTACTTTTTTTGTACTCTCGAATGTCGGATCAGCTACACAAAATAATCCTTTTTTCTGTCCTGTAGCTAACATTTGTAATTGCATTTGAGCTGCGCACTTCGAATTGATAACATTATCTTTTGACAAGAATCTGTTGAATGCTTTTTGATTTGAAGGACATTTTATTTCAATTATATATTCCTCCGCCAAACCATCAGGTGATGCACCAAGAACTGGATAATGTGGCAATAAATACAGCCCTGCTTGCTTAATGCGTACACTTTGTATATGTTCGACTTCCGATAGTACAAGATTTTCCAGCTCTTTACCTCGCAACATTGCGGTCGTTTCATGAACTTTACTTGCCCCTGTAACCTGTTTAACGAATGAGCCAATTTCAGTTTTACAATGCGCTGCTTCATATAACTTCGAAGCTGTAATTCTTCCATATCTAAGTTCATGCCACAGTGGGGAATCACTCTGGTTTCTCGTCAATCGTTCAGCTTCAACACACAAAGCTTGAGTCATCTCAGAACTGGCGAAAGTCAAAAAGTCTCCTGGGTTTAAACCTCCACTTAAATGAAATTTTAAGAGGAGTTTGTGCAACGATAATTGATTTGTTCGTAGACTCTCTAAATCTACACCTAGTCGAGAAATCTGACAGTCTATCTGTTTTCTTTCCGCAATTTGTAGGACGTCGTGTAAAAATGTACTATTATCCAGGGTTAATGGTTGTTGCGGCTTTGATGTTGTTGATTTCTGCAGATCCTTTACTTCGACGTACTTGACAGCTGAACCGACTCCTGACAAACGTGATTTCTTCCAATAGCATGTGATTTCTGTGGGTGCGGGATCTTCATTTCTTCGATGTACCCACATAAGAAATGCCAATGCATGTTTACAACCACCTGGAACGTAAAACAAATTCCATATTATGTTATTAATATAAAAAATTATTTCTACAGAGGTTCATTATACGTATTCATTATTCATAGATAATTACCTGTTGACGCTGCGCAATCGTGACAAGAAACGTCTGTAATCTTTTCTGTTTTTTCATTAACAATTAGTGTCGCTGAATATGTCTTGCTTCGCACTTTATGTTCAGGACATACTCGACATTTCACGATGCAGATGTCTCCTTCACGTTTCAATTGAACATAACCTATTGCTGCATCTCCGTAGCTCTCACGACCAGCCCTTCGAATAATGAAATTTAGAAAAAAATAATATAACCAGTATCACTTTGCAGCAAATTTTCTTGTCAACTGCAATTTATTTATGCAAAGGCAAGAATTTTACTCACAATGAAGCTTTCGCACAACGCATCTCCGGAGCATTGAAACGATCGTCGTCTTTCAGAAATTCTAACACCATGAACATATTTATTTGTGGCAAATTATTAGCGTTTGCTTTCACAAATCCATTTTCGCACATCACTGCTTTTGTACTTCACAAAATATTAGAATTTATCGAAAAATTTCCGAACGTTTAAGAGGTTAGTCACACAGTTTGCCTACAGTCTGGAGCACTCGCGTGGCGTCCGTATAACATCGTGACGTCACAAACGCTTGGACCAATCACGTAGCGTTTCACGATCATATGAAAAATTTGAATTTTTCAGACGTTTTAATTATTAATATCTATTTACAGGCTTATACAAAATCAATACTTTTTTCTGTTTTGGGCTCTAATGCGATAAAAGCTTCATAAAAAAAAATAAAAATCAAAGTTTTTTTTTTTTTCAACAACCCAAATGCTGTATAAATTTACGCATAAAAATGTATGATAGACGTAATTATAGTATAGATAGATAGTGAAATTATAACTTTTAGGGTACGATGGGGCTGACATACACAACAGTGTAAAAGCCCCTAAATAAAATAATGAGAAAAAATATTTACAAAATTACAAAAATTTACAATAATTTAATTATTCCTGAAATTTTGAATCAACTATTAAATATTTGTATATAGCTTCTATTTGTACTCCCGCAGTCCCGGGACTGGCCCCCGTTCGTCTTTCTAAAGTTCATGCCACAAACCAACACGTTTGTGAGGTCGCCTAGAGGTCGTTTAGCATCCAGTTCAAATGCTCCAGCGACACAATCATTACAACAATGTCGACTAAGAACCGAAGTTGAGAGAAGTGTTAGCCGTTCAAATTGAGATCCTATACACGTGTTCTAGTGCGTTATTGAACAATTCCGGGGAAACTCATTCTCTGTATCATTGAGACGGATAGGTTTAGTCTGCCAATCCTGGAATCAGTGCGTCATCTCGGCATATATCACCACTTTACCACTTTACATTACTATAAGAATTCTAGGACAGCTCAAGTTTCAATGGATTTAAAAACTTTTTCATAGTTCACAAAGACGAGATATAGTGACTAATAGCTCGTTCACACAAGGAGAGTTTCTCGGTCGAAAGCTGGTATAAACAACTGTTATCATCATCATCTAATCACTGTTATCCCTGTTATCATCCAGTTTTTATCATCATGTGAACAGTTGTATTCGAGAATTGTATCTACATACAATGGTCTACATGGTCGCATACGGAAATCGTATAAAATATACTCGCCCGAACCGTTCGACAAACTCTCCTTGTGTAAACGAGCCTTAATCTTCAATCTAGTCAGTTAGTTCAGCTAGTCAATCTTCTGTATAATCTACCTTAGGATGTGGATATGATCTACGATTTTATAACCTCTGTATTTGGAACTCTACATGGAACTCTCTATGATGTCTGATATATGTGACTCAGGGCTGAGATCAACTGTGTGTAGGGTTTATCTACTTAGACAGGTATACGCGAATATGTCCGTCTTGAACAGGCAATGCAGCTAGACAAGTTCTGCTTCACTTGAGAAGTTGCTAGAACCATTCAGTCTTATGAATATACTTATACATTCATAGAACTGGCACGTTTAATTAATACGTTTACATAAAACATGGTATGTATATAAAGTATATAGAGCATATAGAGGTAAGTATATAGGGTATATGGAGCAAAGTTCGCAACTATATTGACGGAAACTAACATTTAACATGGTTGAAGGTCATTAAACAATCATTTTATCACTCCTATGCTTATCTATTAATTTTGTGCGACTGTATAAATAAAGTACGTACATCTTTACACATATATATCTTCATGCAGAGTATGTATGATGTATATCTGTCTATATATTTGTGAGTATATTTGCCTTGGAGTATTATATATGTACCAACAGTTATAGAACTCGAGATTGAATTGATTGTATTGATGTTTTCAACACTAAGCTACTTAGGGTATTTCTTTGGAAGATATAAAAATCGGGCATGTATTGAGATTATAGCGAATTTTATGAGAAGAAACCACAAAATTATTAATGAATCATGTCTTTATAATTAATTAATTGTTTATTCACTTTATTATCTCTATTAACACTGAGACAAAACATCCATCCTCTCTGTATGAATCCGTCATCTACAAATTTAACCTTAATGGAGTATATTGTTAAATAGAGTTTATAACAAAAGGTTAACATTTTCTTAAAATCAGTAATTTGGAAGTATTTTCGAAACTTTCGGCTCACCGGACGAAGCTGCAGCAACAGCCGAAGCAATAGACTCCAGCTAGTTTTTACTAAAGGATATGTGCCATAATTATTTGAACAAGTTTATCTTATCATAGCAAGCTGAATCTTTACAATTTGCAATCGTTGATATAATATTATTATATTGACTGAAAATGTAAACAAACGTCTAGGTACCAAGGAAGTGTGTTTGCTTCGAGTAGGTACCTACCTATTTATTCAAACATAAATATATTATGTATTTCACGCAGCACATGGAAATATACGGCGCAGCATTATTTACTATCAATGACGATTTGAAATACTTAATGCAATCATTTAGTGTATCACAAACGAAAACAGTGTAAGTTTTTATAAGAAAGACATAGACAGACTGCTAAACAAATGAGGATAATATAAAAAAATAAAGTTTACCTATTTGTTAAAAAATTATTAAAACCTATTTGTTAAATGGGCCTATTTCTTTATTGTCACCAAGAACCTGAAGCTAAGCCAGCCACCTTTAAATTTGCTACCATTGATTTGCTGCTTATTCAGTATTTTTTGTTTCTCATTTAATTATTTCTGATTCCATTTAGTGAAGGCGCCGAAACGACTGTCGGCATTACCGTTCATATTAAACGTAGTTCTGTGACGTCTACCGCTGCTTACTCACAGCACAAATAAAGAATATTCTATATTTATAACGCGACCACAGCTGTGTTTTGAACGCACAATTCGACCGAAAATAATCTGCTAAGCGGCCGTCACTGGATTACAGCCGACTGCTGAATATGTTGACATCACTAATAAGTTACAAGTCCCGTAGAATAATTCTTCATAGCGCTCCATAAATCCCTGACTTTGGATTACCACAAGCCATATTCGGTAAGAGAACATATTCATTGTTATTAAAAAAATAATTAATATTTGTATCCTCTGTAAGTTTATTGGTTTATCTTAAAAAACAGATGAGCGTATTTCTAGTTCAACAGAATTTGGAAACAACGAAATCTTATCGATATCGATGTAATTCTACTTAATGTATACTTAAAAACGTAATAATATTCTCATTCTCACTCCCGACATGCCACATACATAGTGGATACTTTAATATATACGCTATATATTAATACAAACATTTCCATGCTAGGATTACGTAATGAATATATGTATGTTTGTAAAGCGCCTGCGCCGATGTTTACTCAACGCGATAATGCTTTGAGTAAATGATTTTATTTTAATGTGAACACCAGTTGCGAATATTTTATGCGATAATCAATACAGCTCATAAACAATACCGCTGTTTACGACAATGATTCTGCCCGCGAATTCGACTGAGTGAATGAAGTGATTCTTGCAAATTCTTCCCTGGAACTTATTTCACTAAAATAATGATATTATACTCGGTTGATATTGACATTCGCTTCTATCTGTTTATATATATTTACATAGAGAGAAATGTCCTGACCAATTGACTAACTCAACATTATCGCCGAACCGAAACCGCTAAAGCTAGAAACATGAAATTTGGACAGTAGCTTCCTTTTATGACGCAGAGACATTCTATGAAGAGCTTCATTCGGAAGGGTCAAAGTTCGTATGACAAAAACTATTTGATGGTCCTATTTACTTGAAACTTGGCATAAATATTGTGTAAATCTACGCGGGCACAAGCTTTACACAATAAAATATACGTTCCTTGTTGCAAGATGTGTAAAAATCTATCCAACGGTTTTTGAGTTGTTAGCGGATAACTTGAAGAATTTGTAATTGTAGGTAAATAAGTGGCTCGTCCCATCCCGTACATTTTCGGGGATAAGAAGTATCTCAGACCAGGAAGGGATTGTGGAATACAAAATAAAACAATTTGAGTTAATCGTTGTGGATTATGTCACAAATCCCCTTCGTGAACTCGTCGAAACAATAAAATGTATGAAGGAATTATAAAAATATAATCTAACTTTAATATTCCAGTATCTTACTTTTAAATATATCAATTTAGCACTATGCCTCTTTTGTCACGAACATGATCCACAATATGCTATTAAGACGAAAATAGTCGAGAGCTGAGAATTTGACCTTCATCGGCTATGAATTCGGAACTAGCGAGGTTGCTAAATAAAACACCCACCCAGGACCAAGGGAAAGCGACCTCTGTGAGTGATTAAATATTAACACGGTAATAACTAGCTTGATTATTTTTAATAACACGTAGTAAAAAATATTTTGGTCTCTTGTCTATGAGCTTTATTATATATTTATTGCACAAAGTGCAAGTAGCGGGCTTAATGCTATATGGCATTATGTTCCAGCCAAAAGCAAAAGGAAAATAAAAAGATGGAAGTATTATTAAAAAAATATGCAGGGTGTATATTAAAAGAATATATAAATAGTTATATACATACATACATAAATTATGCAGTTTTAGAGAAATTCTAGCGAATTAATCTTTTTCGAAAAACTGGGCAACAATAAGCCATGAATGATACACATAAATTATTTTAATAAAACTTTAATCGATTTAAAATGCGTCTGTTTTGTTATCGAAAAGCCCAAACAACCGACGATGACATCATAGCATTTTGTTATTGATCGTTGGGAAACGCACCTATACTCATAAAAATAAATAAGAAACGTAATCCAGAACCAGCACCGTAATCCAGAACAAGCAGACATTGCTAATAATAAAAAAGTACTATTATAAAAGTGCAACAGAGCAACAGAATATCAGCTCCTCGATTGGGGAAGCAATATGCCGAGTTGTGGACCTACGAGTATTTGTTGCCACAGCATGTACCTACACACTTTTTGTACTAAGTACATCGTTATTATAATCGTTACTTCGTTAAATCTGTGTGCTGTCTGTGTGCCAATAAATGTATTGTCTTTCCTTCTTTCTATTTCTAACATTAAGAACATTTTAATCCTCAATGCTATAGATTGGATATTATCTTAACAACGGGCACCGACGTCGTCGCGAGCACGTGGAGCGCAAACAAATAAACGGCTGGTAACACCGACCGTACAAATTCGTTGTTTGTCTGTTCACGTGTCTAGGATGTGAGGTTATGTTTAACAAGAAACATTAACGAAAAGGAACCTAATTATATGTCAACTTTATAAAAACATTGGTTTATGGATAGGAATCTTCCATTTAGTCAGCGCCGGCTCTAGCTCATGTAGCGCCCGGGTGCAGGGCGCCCTCTAGTAGGCGTTTTGAACTCTTTGGAGGTGTCGCGAGCGGCGCTCGGCGCCCCCTAAGACCCTGCGCCCGTGTGCACCGCACCCCCTGCACCATAGGTAAAGCCGGCACTGAATTCAGCGCTCGACAGGCGCCCCCGGGCGCGGGGCGCCCGGGGTGCACCGCACCCCTTGCACCCCCTGGTAAAGACGGCCCTGCATTTAGTCACAATATACGTGTATGTTGTAGAGCTTTTAATCGTAGATCGCGAATAGGTTGCTACTTGAAGACAGTAAAATAGTGAATCGCTATTTTCGTAAGTACCAAATTAACCAAAGTACCTATATCTACTCCAACTTCCATGTCCAACATTAAACCAAAACAGAATAAGTTTATAAACACCTATAGAACGGCTGCGTAGTCGCAGTTTCGCTAGTTTTCCGGTAATAGGTACTCGTAATTCAAACAAAACATGAAATTCAGAGAAGTTTGCAGTTGCAAAGTTAACTGCTAACTGCACATTCGTCGCGTTACTAAAAGCATGAAATAAATTTGTTACGCGCATTCTTGAATTGTTTTAGGGTAATTTTTACAAAGACATCAATAATTTCACTCTAATTACAATCTTCCAATTATTTTTTTTATATAATATATATAGTGGGCGGACGAGCAAGCGGTCCCACGTGATGGTAAGTGTTACCGCCGCCCATGGACATCTGCAACTACAAGGGGTATGCGGGCGCGCCGCCCGCATGTTGAATACCAACTGAATCCAAAACAAAAAGCTGTTTTTAAGTATTTTGCTAGATATTGAAATAGTATACATATAGTAAATTTGTTATTGCCTTATTTGTATACCTACCTATAATAGCCGAATTAGCAGATATTCAATTTACCAACCTGTGTATGTTTCACAAATAGAGGAATTTGAACTTATTTTTAAAACACGAATTAACCCTGGATTAACTGGTCATAGTTCTCAATGTCAGTCATTGTTTAAAATTTTTAAACTGAACTATTTTCAGACTAACAGAACATAACCAAACATCCGAAATTTTATGGCGTTCGTTTCCATCCCCATAGTGTTGGATGCTTTAAAAGAAAAAAGTGAAGGAGGTACAAATAAATACTCTTTCTCACAGATAATAACACGAGTCAGAAAAAAATGTCTCAAATATGATTCTTGTAGTCACGAGGCGTCTTAAAACCGCTGCGCTGACCCTCACCCGTTTTGAGGTTATTTAGGCTGTATTGCCTGTGGTAGCCGTCATGACAGCCAAAGGCATTAGGGTTCTTCTCGGTCGATATTTGACATATTGTTGTTCATTAAAGTCTACCCCCGTGACCAACAAGTATCTCTTGAGCGGTATTTCCTACAGAAGCGGGCAACAGGATATCATAAATATATTCCGTACATAAACTGAAAATATATATACATAAATATATTTATATCATAAACTGTAAAATACAAAATTTACAAAAGAATCACGAACACCGAAATTAGTGAACACGCAGAAATATTGCGTTTTACTTACGCGATCTACCTACTTGTAATCACTAATCTTTGAGGGGAGAGTGCACGCTGCAATCCAACAGCTGCTGGGCGCGCTCGACTGGCCACGTTACCCCTCTCCCACAGAAGACTACCTTGAAATGTACTGCATTTCCCACTTTATCGTATTTCCCCAATGTACGTACGTGTTTCGGTAGTGAGTGAGATGTGCTAGAGCCCATTCCCATCCCATCCTATCTCTCCCCATTTTCCTAACCCTTTCTTCAAATCCATTCCTATATCTCCAAAGGTAGGCGACGCCGCATCCGGGGGCGTGCCAACATTTGTCATTTTGTACTAATGTTGGCATGTATCGCGAATGTTTATGGGCGACAGTATCCACTTACCATCAGATGGACTGTATGCTCATCTGCCGCATTCGTACATATAAAAAAAAATACTAATCACCTAATCACATTATCGTACCAATATTTTGTTAACACGCACAATAGGTATTGTCATGTCGTTCAATTATATAGCAATCAATCATTGAAGAATTGTACCTCAGTTCTACATCTCTTCTGTACAGCACAATTATTAAAATATTTTTCTTTAATATCTATTTTCTTATTAAAATATTTCACTTATGTCATTTTATTTATTTTAAAGACTTAATTTAATTTTATTGCCTCGCAAATTGCCGTAAATAAACAATATATATGTGTTGATGTCCTGCAATTTGTCCTGTATTTATTTATATTATCCATTAATCCGCACTGGACCTGCGTAATGGATATAGATATACGTCATAGTGGGATATTATAGGCTGCTTGATATCCTGTACTTATATTTACCTCGAAAAAGTACACAAACATTGTAATTTTGATGAGAGCGTCACCGTGCGCGTTTAACTCATGTCTGTACACTCTTGAGTATGAGTTTCCTCAAGCCAACACTATCGTTCATCCTTGAAACAGTATTTATGCCAAACACGTGCAGTGGGTGTCGTTAGTGCCACGACTGTGATAATGTATGTAAAGGTAAAGCAAATACTTAGAATAGGTAAACTATTCACTATAGCCATTTTATGTATAGTTTAAATAGCAACACTAAACCCCATGTAAACACTTCAAACAGCTCTAACAAAACACAATTTCTTACCGCAAACGCATATAGGCACCATCTCCGTTACAATGTGGATAAAAATCAGATTTAAAATCTAAGAAAATTAGTATTTTGATATTAATAAAAAATCTTTAAAACATAAGTTAAAAAAATATTATATTAAAGCATCAGATTCCGATTATTTAAATTTTCATTTATAACAATAATGTCATTATTTTGATGACGAAAGATATAATTAAAAAATAAACAACAGTACAAGGATTATGAGATTATGAATATTCATTCATAATCAAGCTGCTACAAATTTATCTTTATTATCAAGGATAATAAGATTAATAAGAGTATGACATGCTTAATGAAATCATCCGTCCTAGACTCAAAATAATGCCAAAAAATATTTGTATGTATGGTAGGGAAACATACATGTTTATCAATTTAACCAATTTAGTTAATGGACGAAGGACAAACAATGTGCTGTGTATTTATATTTTTGAAATGTATTTTTTCTCATTACATTAAGACAATGTTTCGCAGAAGAATGTTTACCTATCAACGGACGTTTGACCACTGATTCCTTTTACATTCGTGGTCGTATTGAACCAAAGAAAATTAGAAACTGAGTACCTTAAGCTTAATACGTAAGTTGGTAACTAGATCTAACTGCTCCAACAAAGAAACTCCATACTTCTGAATTGTTATAAAGATGTGTCTCATATTTTAAACAAATGCTGAAAACAATATCGTAATTGGTAGTTTTATAAAAAAATTTAAAACGCTAATAGGGTTTTTATAATTGCAAATACTAATAACGTTTAAACCACAGAGTTATAAGTGGCTTAGGCGGAGGTTATATACGAGTATAACTAACAGAGAGCACACATAAGAAATCATCAATTACAATTAGTTTTGATAGAAGTTTGTTTGACATTAGACCATTAATTATTTAAACCCATACACATGACGTATATCAGTATTTTTTTTCATAACTGAAGCAAAGTAAAACTTGAGGCTTTCCACATAAAAGCTCAATGCTCGATAAAGCCTATGTGGGTATATAGTGACCATTAACTGGGAATCAAAATAGCGGTACAGAGTTACACACGCCCAACTAGGATCAAAGTCCACTAGAACCATGTTAAAAAAACACATGCGTGTTACGTACGCCATAAAAACATATTGGGTGTGTACTATATAGACAAGTTCATTTTATATGAACAATGTACATATAAAATATAAATAGGTAAGTAGTTTTGTGTATTGGTTTTGTAATGTCTGCGGTTATTATCATTATTATCTGTGAGATTACGTAAAAAGTAATTATCACAAACTGGTTCTTTATATATATAATATATTTAGCGATAAGTAGATATTAGATGACTGGTTGTTACTGAGGGAACAGCTACGGTTGCCAACCTTAGTGCACGGAGTTTCGGGAAATTTGTAATCAAAATGCGGGACGTGGCTAAAAAAGCGGGATCCAGCTGTCAAAGTATAGGAAGGCGAGAAATACAATTAGAAATCAGATTTGGCTTTCACTTAAAATACTCCTTAAAATACATAACAATTCCTTGAAAAGTACAATAAGAGATTCGCCTATCTTCCGAATTTCGTATACTTCAGGTACATCTTAAGTTCACTCCACGAAACGTTACAAAATCGATAAAGTGGAACGGCATACAAATAACAAGTAGCATGTCTCATTCTCTGCCCATAAGAGCTACGTTCATCCCAGGGCCGTCTTTACCAGGGGGTGCAAGGGGTGCGGTGCACCCCGGGCGCCCCGCACCCGGGGGCGCCTGTCGAGCGCTGAATTCAGTGCCGGCTTTACCTATGGTGCAGGGGGTACGGTGCACACGGGCGCAGGGTCTTAGGGGGCGCCGAGCGCCGCTCGCGACACCTCCAAAGAGTTCAAAACGCCTACTAGAGGGCGCCCTGCACCCGGGCGCTACATGAGCTAGAGCCGGCGCTGGTTCATCCCATAATATAATTACATCACTGCGTACTCTCATAGTATTTTTACTACGTATTATAACATTCAAGAAAAAATACCCTAATAACATCTACTTGAATAATTACGGGAAAGTATAACGAGCTTTTTTGCGTATTTTGCAAGACAATACAAAATGTCAATCCAAGTAGGTACGAGGTACATTCATTCCAAGCTTAGATACAACCATGTGCCTACTACGCAGTCCTGTGTCTCCCAAAAATATTGATCCATGCCAAGAGTTCACGTTTACGTTCAGGGTCGTTGTTGTTTTGCACCCCTTTCTTTCTATCGCATCGCTCTGTCCCTGTCTCACGTGCCCTTGCCAATAACCGGTCCCAAATACGGAAGTCTTTCGGGACTCTATATTTTCCTACTTGGAGATATGTCCTTGAAACATTGACGGAATACGCGTTCGTAATTGGGGAATGTATTGTATTTTTACTTTGAATCAGGATTATGAAACAACTAGATACATAAGCGGGAGTCGCAAATTCATTTAAACTTTTTGGTATTTTTCCCTTATTTTTTGTCAGGATAATTGATGTTTCAATTAAGTATTGTAAATTCATTTATATCGAAAAAATAACATTATTTATTTAATATTTATTAACAATCGTAAAAAATGTCTATAGCTTACAGTTCGACTACCATACGACTGAATTGTGTCCCGACATTTTTAAGAGGTCTTTAATATTTTATCATTTAATAGAACAAACATTTTTAGTGATTACATGTCTTTAGATGACGACAGAACTTTTTCACTGAATCTGGGGATTTTGTGAAATCTTCTCTGAATTGAACTGATCAATTTCTGCAGTTGGTTATTAGTCATCAATATATAACATAGAAATTAATTAAAGACTTAACAAATAACGCAGATGGCAGTTTAAGCTAGCACCACAAAAGCAGTGGACCGTTTAGTGATATATATACTATATTTACTGACATAAAGGCCTGGCTTGGTGCCAACTAAACGAACTAACGAGATCGTAAAACATATGTAATTTTTATAGACGATCCCCGGTAACAATTACACAGATTTAGAGCCGGTTTCTATATACATATAATAAAATTGTCTGTACATTATAGATATAGAAAAAAAACTAATATGGGGGTCTTTATTAGAGCAACAGAAGCCAAAACAACAGTTTTTAGAAATTTGTACACTGTTTGTACACGCATCACGCAAAAACTACTACATGGAATTGAATGCAGTTTTCACCGATGTATTGCTAGAGGTCTAACTTAAAATATAGGCTCCATTTTACCGCAGGAAAATATCTTATTCCGATTGTTTTAAATTTAATAAATCGAAGCGAAGTGAGGGCGGGTCGCTAGTAAATACTAAAATGACGGAGCCGAAAGGAAATGGAGCCTGAAATAACGAATAAAATAATACCCACAGTTGTCGTATTAATAACATCGTTTTACGTATAAGATACGAAAACGCAAACAAACATGATCGTAATTCAGCATTCCGCTTTGTGACGCCATCTGTGGCTTTTTCCACGTATACCATTATACCTGCTTGGCTCCTGTATTAATATTAACACCATCTATTACTTTACTGTACTTGATTTATGGGTTATTTTTTTATATATTGTCCAAGAAACGTATTCTATAAATTCTGTCCTTCAAAATTTCGATATTTTCGTCTATACATCATCGTGGTACGTGTGTTCATTTTAGCATACTTTCATATCACATAATAATTTCGTTCCGAAAGAGATTCTACGGACAAAATTAAATGCGTTCATTGTGATTCTATAAATTAACTTGAATAGTAACATAACATATCGAGAACTTTCATTCGCATGCATAACATACTTTAATAAGATTCACACTGCTTATGAAAATATATGAAATATGAAAACCTATCTTTTTATGGATATAATTATTTAATCTTATGTACACAAACCAATTATGAAGAAACAATGCTCGATGCACATTGTTGGTGAAAGCCTGGCAACACTCCATCTGGCGTGAAACTTTCGGGTGATTTTCCGCTTTCTTACGGCCTTTCGATTAATTTAAATATAAACAAAACAAATGGTGCACACAGAGTACTGATTTATCTTGGCCATTGATCAAAACCATTAAAACTATATCGTACACTATCATTTAGTATAATCACGGAAATTTAACGTTCATTTTAGGTAACCAAGTAATTGATAACGGCGTAAATATTTTAGTAATAATTGATACAATAAACTAATACAATGTGGCTGGTAAACACAGAATACAAAATGCTTTGAGTATTCCTTGAATAGTATTTACCTACTATAAATTATGTGGACATAAATTTGCTGACGAGCAATAAAAATATCATTACAATGGAAACGTTTAAACGAATAATATACTACCGTAAAACCCTTTTTTACGAATAGTATTGTAAACATCGTAAAGTGCTTGATTTAAGTGAAACATCTTGAAAAATTTGTCGTAGGTCACAAATCCGAACGTAATTTGAGGATGATTTCTATAGTACAAGTAGCACAAGACATATTTTGAGCTGTAATCTAAATGTACATGAAATAGCCAATAAAAGGCATAAACAATGAAACCACTATAAATTCTAAGACAATTAATTTCCGTTCGAAAAGCAAAACAAAACTGCAACACGAAGCCGCCAGTGTCAATACTTCAAAGTGTAGCAACGTGTTACAACAGTGGGAACGCAATTTACTATACTATTGCATGATAATAAACAAGGGATCATATTTCCACTTGATTGTAAATTCTTCAGTAATGCGCATTAGAATCAAATGTTACGATGGAATTTTACCACTTGTTAAGTGGAGTTTAAATAAAAAGGGTCCCAGGCGAATACCTTGCGGTACTCCGATAGCAATGCCGTCACGCTATACACCATGTTATGATTGTCTCTTTTATTGGAAAGTGCATTTCGCTGGGAATGCAGTTGTATTGTATGTAAATCATTGCATTACGAATAGCATGTTGAATTATTCGTAAATATCAAGAAAGTCAAAGGAAAAACCCGAATGATGAAAACCTTTAAATGAGATGACGCACGATATCAAATTTGACTCTGCACAAAACTACAGAAACAGCATATTCGTAAAACTTTTTGGAATGGACTTGTGTCGAGACTACGGGCTTCTCTGATTCGTTGAAAACTTTTACCAGGAAGTTCACTTATTTTGTTGATAATGAACGTGCTACGATTTGATCGCGATTGATCTACGATTTGAATGTGCTACGATTTGATCGCGATTGATCTACGATTTGAATGTGCTACGATTTGATCGTGATTGATCCACGATTTGAAAATTCTACGATTTGATCGCGATTGATCTACGATTTGAACGTGCTACGCTTTGATTGCACACTCGCACGCTTTCATGATCTCTGTAGTTGGCAAAAAATTCCATATCAATGGATGATATGTACAGGAATATACAGTACCTACTCGTACATTATACATAATATGTCTGTAGGTTAGCGTCGGGAGCTATTATAGATTGATTTGCTATAAAATCTGTTAATGCAAAAGCTTAGGACATCTTGAAAAGTTACTAATCAGAAGACTACAATAATGTATTACATATTAAGAAGAAAAAAATGAACGTCTATAAAAAGGTTTTGCTATATTTAGTCTTGCCAAACTATAGCGTCACTGATCTGCAAATATTTTCAGTATGACTTGGGACTAGGATGACTAGATAAATATGAATACGTAATAAAAAAAGAACTGATAAGATAACTTCCACAGATATAATGTCTTTTATTATTTATTAGAAGTGAAACCAAATAAAAATTATACTTAATTCTTGAAAGGATATTAGAGTTACTTTCATCGTGTTATTTTGTCACTACTCTTCGTATTATAACGAAAATGTTAAAGATTCTGTGTTTCCAGACATATAAATGTACAACATAGTTTAATTTAGGTTAAAAGTTAGGTTTAATTTCGACTAGGGCACAAACCTCTCAAATAGATTCTTACTATATTAACCAAAAAATCTAAATAAACTGTAAATTTTTGCTAAACATAATGATATCTAATGCCATAATGTTTATTTTAAGGACATTTTCAATGATCTATTAACCATTCTAAATGTAAGTCTTGTAGTTTTCGGTTATTGACGGAGGGTTTCAAATTTGGTGTTGTCATAGAGCCCTCTTAGCGATTAGGCTTCCATTAGCTGCTCAAAATATCGGTTTACCTAACATTAAAGTAATAACTATCATCCATATATGTACTCCTAGAAATATGATTCACACATCAGACCGCTATAAAAAGGATACCATTAAATGTTTGCTACTTGTAATCCGTTCAATTATTTATAATAAAGTGTTAATCATTTATCCGACTTCAAAGCTATCGAGTGCAACTAGCGACTTTGTCTATGAGCATTAATAAAATACTGTTTCCATAATACAACGATACACGTGAACACAAATAATCTAATTCTTTATAAAAATATAGTGAATAAAATGTAAAATTTTAATATACGTAATTTTTTATTTGACATTTTCGAATACACCGGAAAATTGTTAAATACAAATTGCGCGTGTATGTTAATACAAACTATAGGAGTGAATGTCTCCACCTACGCAACATTGTATCAGAATTTGCTGATGATTGTAACATACGCAAATATTCAAAACCATGATAAACTCACTCAATTTTATGGCACGAAGAAATGTATCTTTTTGTACTCATGTATTTGTAAATGTTAAGTAAATAAAAAAAAACTGACATCAAAACGTACACACCTGACCTTATACCAAACACACTAATAAGCGAACATAAAATATGTGCTTCTATAAAAATGAATTCTAGAATGTTACCCAGTTGCAGTGGAAACGAGTCAAGTGCACTGCAGTTCCGCGATCCATTGCATCGAACATCGTCGCCGTTTCTGCGAACCGAACGCGCCAGATGATGGTTATATTTCTCTGGAACTGGGTAGACGTTATATAGATAGAACTAGTTATTGTAATGCTTAAGCTAGATATAATAGCAGATTTTTTACATTTTTAGTTTATAACTATCTTCGCCCACGGCTTCGCCTGATTATACCTGATACCCCGTGGTGTGATAGCTAGTAGTAACCAGCTAGTAGTTTTATTTATTTTTCTATACTATTATCTATACTAATATAATAAAGAGGTAAAATTATGTGTTTATATGTTGGGGGTAATCTCTGGAACTAACGAACCGATTTCAAAAAATCTTTCACAAATAGGAAGCTACATTATCCGTACTAACATAGGCTATATTTTATTTTGAAATATTGTAAAAAAAAAAAGAACTTATACACCGAAGCGAAGCGAGGGCGGGTCGCTAGTATAGAATAAATAGAATAGTTTGAATCGTTCCTACCACTAATCTACCCCTGAAAGTTGTTAAAATCAATGAACCTGCTTTAACCTAAACCTGTTCTGGAGTTAGTATCTGTCACAACAATAAAACTCGCATCATTGTTGGACCAATATAATTTTTATTAATATAAGCGTAAACAATCAGACAAGTTGGACGAGCAAATGTCGCTTGTTTAACATGCCCTATGTGTGGAGATGAAACATTTTCTCAGTCTTTTTTTTATTACCAAATTTACAAAGAATAAGTATAAAGCTAACGTAATTGTATCTAATACACCATACAGATTTGTCTAAGATACAAGTACTGCTGGAATCAGTAGTCGAGACATTAAAAAGCTACCTGTGAGCAGTGAACGAATTATAATTTGGACAAGACATATCTTCTTAACTTATATTTTAAATTATTTTCGCTATCTGTTTTCAATTTAAGATCCAATTCAATGTTGTGTTCACTCTTTGTAATATACATGAAATTATATTACACTAATTTATACATATCAATCACATAAGTATTTATATAATAATTGAATATTTATAAAATTTACTCTATTTATTTAGAAATATTGCGATAATTTATAGATCTGTGAATACGTCCTACGGCACAGTTTTCCATATATAGCAAGGCATACCTTGTCAACATTTTTCATTGCATTTGATGTTACATTGTACGGACTCATTCAGTACGTCCGCGTCATCAATCGCCTTTATGTACTCACCACCATTTTCATTTTTATCAATAAAATAAAAGGAGAGACCATTTTCTGTTGAGTTCTCTGACGAAGGGTATTTGATAGAGAACTATACAGATACTTCTCCCAATTTCCATGATTCGACGGCGGCAGCCTCACCGGGGACTTACTTGTTGTAGCTTTTAGATTGAGGTCTGGTCATATGCCCCTTAATAAATTTTATCAAACGATGGGTAAGAACTTCCCCATTGTGCAGCTTTTGTAATTAGCGGAGGATTTCTGACACCGGATTGGGGAGTGTAGTCACATAAAGGAGGTTCGGACAAACCGACTGAAGCCTCAAAAATAAAAAAGGTAGATAAAGGTAATATTTTTGAGGTGGAGAGTGCACGCTGCAATCCAACAGCCGCTGGGCACGCTCGTCTGGCCTGTTGCCCCTCTCTCACCGAATTCCCATGTATTGCATTTCCCACTTTTATCTTATTTCCCTAATGTATGTACGTATTTCGATAGTGAGTGAGATGTGCCAGAGCAAATTCCCATCCTATCACTCCCCATTTTCCCAACCCTTTCTCCAAATCCATTCCTATATCTCCAAAGGTAGGCGGCGCATGCGGGGGTTGCCAACGTTTGTCAGACTAATGTTGGCATGTATCGCGGATGTCTATGGGCGACAGTATCCACTTACCATCAGGTGGACTGTATGCTCGTCGGTCGCCATCGTCCATAAAAAAAATCAATAAAGTATTTTGAATTTAGTTATCATTTGGCAACAACAAAGATAGTGCGGTCTAATAAGAGAACGAATAGAATAAATAAAAACATCTGAATTCTAGATAATAAGCTATAAAATGATGATATCTCATCAAAGGCTAAAATAGCAGCTCAATCAGTAAAGAACAAAGTAATTACCATGAATTTATTAAATATGAATAACAAACACAAGTCATTAAATTTATTATCGCATTACCACACCGTTACAACTCTAACCAGCACACATGTTATGCAAAAGACTAAGTCATACATAGTTGTGTCATACATAATAATTTATGTGCAGGTTTTTTTCTGTAACCACATATCCAGTATACCTACTGTGCAACGTCTATACTCATGCTTATTTATAGGCTTATAAATAAGCTGCTTATAAATAATAACTTACTAGCTGTGCCCGGCATGCGTTGCATGCGCGGCAATTTTTTTGCACATAATATATAGCCTATGTCCATCTGGAATAATGTACCTTTCAAATGGTGAAAGAATTTTTCAAATAGGTGCAGTGGTTCCGGAGATTACCCTCCACATACAAACAAACTCACAAAATTCGCAGACTCCCTTTATTATATTAGTATAGATAGTATAGATAACTCGAGGACCACTGGGCAGAACCCATTGACAGTCAAGTCAATGTCACTGTCACCATGAGGTTCGGCGATTCAGGAACCTTGGCTCATCCTGGCCGTCACATTTGTGGAAATTAAGCATGCCGGACGTACTGCCGGATCACCTGAAGCTATTATGCTAACCTTATAGAGCAATTACGAGAAGCAATCAAGCAGAAACGACGTGGAAATCTAAGCAGGTGTGCGGATTCTCCATGACAATGACCGTCCACGCCGCCGCAGTTGCGAAAGCTGCTGTTTCAAAGTGTGGCTTCACGGAAATTCGCCACTCATCCTATAGTCCTGACTTGGCTCCCGGTGATTACTATTTGTTCTCAAAATTCAAGACGGACTTAAAGGAGATTCTCCAATGATGATGAATCGCTGCCGTTTACGCCCATTTTGAAGACCAAACTTCTGACTATATTTATACTGTGATAGAAATGCTAATTAAACGATTCGAAAAGTGTGTTTAAATAGACGGAGACTATTGAAAAATAAAAATAGTTTCATAAACTTGAGTGTCCTCTTTCTTCGTCAGGCCGGAAACTTTTGGACATCCCCTTGTATATGTAAAATTTTTTGCAAACCGCAAATATTAAAACAGCATGTGAGCGAAATTTTAAAACATAGTACCTTCACCATATGCGGAAACGGTCAGAACCAACTGTTAATGCACACGCTTTGAACTAGTCCAAGAGGTTCGCAGTTCCGACAAACATGTGTAAACGAAGTGCTAGACCACTTCGTGGCTTTGGGGGATGTATGGCCTTAAAACGTGACGATGGTCAAGCGGATTGGCGAGTCAACTCTTTTAGAGGTGGTGTAGTTTCTCAGGAGCTCAATTTAAGGTCATACGTCCCCCAAAACCACATAGACCACTTCGTTTTACACATGTTTGTCGGAACTGTTAACCTTTCTAAACAGACAAAGGGGCTGGTTATTGTACGTGGGGTATACAATGTGGTTTTAGTGGACGCCTTCACATACTCAATTGAGAGGTTTTTGTGCCACGTCAAATTTAATATTGTGCATCTTGTAGTATGTAGAGTAAAATGAAATATGTGATCTTGTGGTATGTAGTACATCTTATACACCTCGAGTTAGTTATTTTGAGTAGCGAAGAAGGGACCGTTATAATTTGTTCTTGTCCGTTTCTACATTTACTCCTTCTTGGTCACAAGTTCATAACTTCTACAATTATTTTAGTTTTCTCAAAATCTCTCGTGCACATGCAGAATTTCTTATTCTTCATTCCTAGTAAATAGTTACTTGTCACCAAACGCAACACCAGATAATCAAGAGTAATCTTTTAACTTTTGAGATCTGATATATGATTCGATGTGCAGATCTGAGGCCTATCTCGAACGACAAATTACAGCAAATAAGGAGACCTTGCCTGCCACACTTGCGGTGACTAAACGCCTTTGCACGTGGCAAAATACTTAAAGCGGTAAGAAGTGTCCTTGACTCGAATGTACGCAATATTTATACGCACTTTAAACTCCTTTGTGAGCATATGTATTAATTAAAACAGATCTGTCGAGTTTTTGGCGGAAACTCGAGAAGGGAAATTTTAGTTTTTGTTTGATTATATTACAAAAATTGTGTATTGTAAATTTATGATTAAATAGCGATAGTTTATTAAACCTCAAAGTGCGTTTAGATAATGTTTGTGATAATCAAATATTGAGTTCAACTCTTCCGTCCTTAGTAAACCTACTATCCTTTTTTTATCTTTTTTTTTTATATACTAGTGGGCGGACGAGCAAGCGGTCCCACGTGATGGTAAGTGTTACCGCCGCCCATGGACACCTGTAACACCAGGGGGTATGCGGGCGCGCCTCCGACCTTGCAAAATCCTATTCACAGCTCTCTTGAAGAACCCCATATCATATCTTAATGGAAAGACCTCTTGAGGCAGTTCGTTCCACAACCTACGGGTTCGCGGTATAAAGTAATTTTTGGACCGAACAGTGCGCGACACCTCCGTATCGAGGAAATGCGGATGGACCGCACTTCTGTGACGGGAGGTGCGGTTGTAGAAACCCGAGGTGGGAATTATATTAAACAATTCTTCAGAGCATTCCCCATTGTACAGGCGGTAGAACACACGGAGAGACGCAACGTCTCTCCGGCTGCTGAGGGATTCTAAAGGGATACTGAGCGACGCCTAACTTTTTCGATGGGGCTGGCCGTTGACGCGATGTAGATAAACTTGTTAATTACAAAGAAAACAACACGGGCATAATGTACTAGTTGCGCTATTGTCGTATAAGAAAAGAAAGAAAAAAATACCTGATCGTTTGCGTTTGTTTCTGTAATATCAACATAAAAACGACATGTATTTCGAAATATATGTCAAATGCAAAAATCGTTTTCGAACTTCGAAACAATATGCCCATGTCTCATTGAAGTAATAAAAAAATAACACAGTAAACAATCCAATTACAAAAGCAAGCAATTAAATTCTAACCGAACCTATTCAATACTATTTACCAGTTTACATAATTCCAGTGCCTATGGATTTAAGTATAACGAGTAACGTTGGCGATTATTTCTACGCCGGTATTTTATCTATGCAAGTTATTTCACAAGAATTTCCTTACCGATGATTGGAGTAATTAAATAACGGGAAACAAAAAAATACTTGTATATATTTTCATCATAGGATGCATCGAAAGAATCTTAACAATAATCGCCGCTGTAGTTAATGAATGCAAAACTTTTAGCCTTACGATACGAGTATTACTGACTAGTCTGGCAATTAAAACGTGGTTATGTAGAAATGAGCGCTGAGCACTCGAGTGCTAAGAACGATACCGCTTGAAAGATTAACCACCTTAACCGTTTTAGACTAGAGCTTTTAACACATTAAACACGAGTGTTTAACGCCAAGTCTTAAGGTTCATCAGCGCTCAGTGCTGAGTGAGTACCAATAATTTAAAAATAAAATTATCCTAACAAATGCTAGGCTAATCCAAATGCTAGTGATAACCTACTTTTTTTATTTGTCGCGCTTTTCCAGTCGCAACTTGCCACGACAGAACACAACTTGCCAACTTGCCAGACACGACGAGCATTCAATTGTTTTACGACAATAACTTCAGTCAGTTAAAGTGTGCGAACTTTTAAATAATTAAGCAACTTTCCAAAGATCTGAAATCCAAAAGCCTGAGGCATCAACTATTATTAATTATAAATTATTAATGTGGGTAAGAAAAGTCACGGGCTTTCTGAGCTCAAACCATAGACATAAAAAACATCCATTTCCCTACTATTATTTGTATGTTGGTATTCAAAATGATTCGTTTATTTGTTTTATTTTGTTCTTATCAAGTGACATTATTATAATGTTCCACATTTCTGTTGTGCGCTATAACGTGGTATGTGGTTCCGAGAAATGCACACACAACAGAGACCTCTTTACCGAAATCGGGTCACGTTTGTTTACAACGGATGAAAAGGGATAACGTAACGGTGTTTGTGCCAAACGTCAAAACAAATCTGTTTTACTGTGTTCCCGTTTGCCTCTAAAATACTGGAGAAAAAATATAACAACATTTGTATTTATTTACAAGTGGTGGAAGTCGGGCGGGTAGCCTATGAGATGTCAAGTAGTCGCCGCCGCCCATGGCCACTTTCAATACCGCGGGGGTTGCGGATGCGCTGCCGACCTAGCAGAAGGTCGGCATTCACAGCTGTTTTCAAAGAGTCCCAACTAAGTGGATAAACCTCAGTAGGCAGTTCGTTCCACAACTTTCGGGTTCGCGACATAGTGTCTTGAAGACAGCACTACGCAATAACAGTGCGGTCTTCTCTTTCTATGTTAGGGAAGTGCGGATGAACCGCCCTTCGGTGATGAGAGGTGCGTTGATGAAAATCCAAAGTTGGCATCAGATTGAAGAGCTCTTCAGAATGTAATGTTGGCATGTACCGCGGGTGTCCATGGGAAACAATATCCACTTAAGTAAGTCTTTCTATAAATACATATTTATAGAAAGACTTACTACCTTATATATATATATATATATTGCAGAGAATTAAATTTTTTAGAAACATAACGATTTCTAAACAGACTAGACATGTTTTGATCCACTTCTATTAAAGTTCAATGAATGATTAAAAAGAAAAGTTGAAGTCTGCTATGCGCCTGCAACCAGCCCTTTCAGTATCCACTGCTGAACATGGGCCTCCTCGTGCACATTGTCTTGTGATGAATGATCTTAAAACGCCACGCTGTCCAAGCGGGTTGACGAGTCCACTCTTGGTATCGAGTATTAGTGGTCTAGTTCTTCAAGGCTTGTGGTAGTTGTGGTAGTGGCTTAGTTATCCCTTGGTCGCCTTATCACCACCCACGGGAACCATGGGAAGTGATGAGGTGGTGCTAATCTCGTCCGACACGACACTGCACAAATAATTATAACTTTATTCTTATTATTATTTGTGCCGTGCTAAAATAATTAGAAATTTTATTCTAAATTTTACGACATTAGTGTATCTCCCGTATCAAACGTTGTCAAGTTTCCTTAGTGACCGTGGTGACTAAACACGAGGGACCTGGCACGGACACGATACGGGTTAATTAACGAATTAATTAACCGTCATCAAACCGTCCGACCGTGCTGTGACATGGGGACACGGGTAAAATTTACACAGTTAACTCATTGTGTGAATGAAAGAGGAAGAGCAAACAATTTACCTGGTGGTATGGATAATGTCGCTCTTGGACATCTGCGATACACAAAATCAGTCCAGAATAGCGAATGGATGACATAACGATTGTTAGAAGAAAGGAGAAAGGACATTCCAATGAGATAAGGATTTTTCCTTTATCTCAATACACTCCTTACTCAATGAGATTGGATGGGATGGAAGTAAGTCCATCTGGTGGTAAGTGGTGGCTCATGGACATAAGTAATACATGCCAACATCAATCCAAAAAGATTTAGAAATAAATTTAGAAAAGAGGTTGGAAAAAATGAGGGAAGGATAGGATGAGATGGGAATGGACATGGGATGTATACAAAGAGTCCGTATGAGATATCGAGCGTTGTAAGTACCATGACAAATGGCACCGAAAGTGCCATGGAGAAATGGCACCTATGTGGCCATTTCTCATGTAATTTTCTTAATAATCTCAATTGTCTTATTGCGCAGTTATCGCGTCCAAAAATGTATCGAATGAAATTCTATCCATGTAAAATTATCGATTCACGATTGCAGTTAATTTTAATTCGTTATCGACCAGTTCGTTCCGTAACCAGTAGGACGTATGAAATGGGCCTTAAACGAAGCGACCACAGTAGACTTTAGACCAGTTTAAGCGAAGTAAGGTCAAATTCTTTGTATAGCACCTACTGTAATGACAGTTATCAAGTACCGTAACTACACTGAATGATGAATGAATGAACATTATTCATGTCTTATTGTATTGTTACATTTATTATAATCTATAATAACACAAGCAGTTTTTATCCTGTGTGGGAGGAACGCACAAAAACCTTGCCATAAGATTATAGAGTAAGCCGCGATCATATAAAGTGTTATATCATATCATGAAATAAAAGTAAAAATTATTAAAAAAAGAAGAACATGCCAATGAAGCCTTCGCACGATTACAAACTTTTGCGTTCATAAGCACGTTATTACAGTGACCTTAAAGTTAATTTTCGTTGCTGTAACTGAATAAACAAGTTTGTACTACTACAACGTTATACGTGACATTGAAAGTTTTTAGAATCTCAAAAATGAAATCAGATATAAAGATGGAAGTTATTTTATTGCTTTTCGAAGTATTCTCCGCGACAACGATACACTTTTTCATGCGATGAAACCATTGTATGAAGCATTCAGCCCACACTTCTTTAGTCACCTCTTCAACAGCCGTTGGGAAGGCTGTTATTGCCTCTTCTGCGTTCATAAAATGTATTCCTCTAAGTTTATCCTTAATTTTAGGGAATAAATAAAAATCACAGGGCGCAAGGTCGGGGGACTGTAGGGCGGGTGACCCATTAACTCTACATTTACAGTACTCAAAAATTGCTTCGTTTGTCTGGCGGAGTGAGCTGGAGCATTATCGTGATGGACGATCATTCTGCGTCGTTCTTTGACCTTTTCTAAAACAGAAGGCAATCAACTGTTTTTTTATTTTCTAAAGTTATAGTAGCAAAATGACCCGATCTGCCAAAGGAGACCATCATCTTCTTTTCAGCACTCAGTCCTTTCTTCACTTTCGTCGGCATCTCTTCGAAAGGAAAGACCCACTGTGCAGATTTCCTATACGTTTCAGGCTCGTAGGAGAAGATCCAGCTGTCGTCACCTGTTACTATATCAAAAACAGCCTTTGATGGACCATTATCAATTTTTTTAAGATGTCTCCATCTTTTCATGCGGTGGTGTTTTCGAGCTTCGCTCAAATTGTGAGAATTCCATCTAGCACAAAGCTTTCTTACGCGTAGGTGATCGTGTAAAATAATTTGAACTTGACTCATACCAATATCTAATGATGCCCGTATCTGATATGTCGTTCGTTTGTCTGCTTCAATTATGAGTCGCACAGTTTTGATGATTTCCTCCGTCACCGCCGTCACAGGACGCTCTTCTTTTACAACGCCACCGAGGTGGGTACGACCACGTTTAAATTCACCGAATCAATTATAAATAGTGACACTGGATCGAGCTTCATCACTAAATGTTAACTTTAGTCTTTCATAATTTTGTTCCTCGTTTAGACCGCAACGAAAGTCATAAAAAATCAGTGAACAAAAATGTTCTCTTGTTAAATTCATTTTCCCACAACCAGAAATAATAAAATAAATGACACAGCTTTGAAAATCTAATAGCGTTTGAGTAGCAAAGATTTCCATTTTCTATATCCATTTTTTTTCTATCGTATTGTAGCCAGTTAGTTTCTGACCTATTTAGTTTGACCTATCGTATTTGCGGTTGCCGTCACTGCCTATTAAACAAGTTCATAATAGCTGTTTACATGAGAATACTGGTACAATTAAAAAATTACGTGAAGGTTTTTATGTCCTTATTAAAGATGAATCTTCATAAATAAATAGGAAATAAACGTCAAATGAATCAAACCACAATTATATCTCTAAGTCATAATTAGAAAAACCTAATAATAAACGTTAAAAATAAAGGTGTCTTTCAAGTAGACTTAGTATACTTCAAAAATGCTGTTAAAAGCTAAAAATAAGCCACTCTTACCAGAAGTTCCATTCAGGTCTAGCTCAGTTCATTGAACGTCTAATTAGTAATTTCAATACACGAATTTTGAAACCTAGATATCTTGAAAAAAATCTAAATTTCTTGAACGCCTTCTAAACTAGGATAAAATAGTTCCTGCAACTCACGAAAGCACGTCAACCCTGCTTGTGAATAATATATGTATGCGTAAAGTAACATTAGCGTGCATGTATATAAAGGTATACCTATTGTGAAGGATTATAATAAGGTCTCTTTTTATGCTTACCATGGACACTTACCACTACAAGTAAGGCAGACGCGCGTTCGTGAGTTGCAAGAATTATACAAGGGTAACCCAGAAACATGGTTTAGATAGATAAAATAACTCTTAAAAAGTATCCTTAGTAAAAAGTTCGACGAATATTAAGTTAGGCTTAACTGTTACTCTGTGCCTGTCCACTATTAGACATGGGCCTCTCCTAAACCTCGTCATCACAAACGGTCTACCGCTTTTCTCACCCAGCCACTATCGTAGTGGTCAGTATACTGGACTGAAGTGCGTCTTAAGTTACGTTTCTCGATATACACGGTCTTCATTCATTGATTCCTCTACTCCAACGGTTATCGGTACTGGACAAATATAACCCGCTCATTGCCGCTTTAGCATGCTGTAACTTTGATTCTTCGTTGAATTCCTTTTTTGCGGATTTGGTTCAGCAAAGCAAAAGAGAGGTAGGCCACTCTAGATATAGATATCTAGCAGTGGAAATATAGACTAATGGTATGTTATAAGTACTATGGTATTCCTACCTAAAAAATGGCTAACTATTTTTAACCAACCGTTGGTTTTAATTTAGCTATGGCCAAGCTCTTAATTCAGGGACCGAACTTTTACCATTGGTAAAAGTCTTAAAACATTGGGCTGTCTGTGCTATAGACGTTTTACACAAAAAATTGGCAGGTAGAATAAGCTATACGCCAATGTACCCAAACCATTCTATTCTAGCATCTATCACGAGCAATTTAAGGTACCTACTCGTGGGACCATTTTAACATGTTGTCGATTGTACGCAACTAGTCTAAGTTTAACATTATGTTCCGTTAATTCGAGGTCATTGCCCCTCAATGGCGACAGACAGTCTGAAGTGCGTACAGTTATCGCTAAAAAAATTGCGCCCCAAATCAATAAGTGAAAGGTTATGTTATGATAAATTATAAAACCAATATACAAAAGACGAGCAAAAAATATCCGCGCCAGTTCAGTATCCCGTTGATAATTTGTTGCTAGGCGGTAACACAATATTACATTATGCCATGCACAATCTAAGATCAAAGCATCTCCTTTTGATTTAATCAAAGTGTACAGTAAAATAAACCGTCCTACGTATAGAACTCCATTCTATTCTTAGCGAATTTTCTACAGACTTAAAAAATTCTTACTACTTATTTATCAATTCTTATTATTTTTTAAAACGTTAATTATTCTAATAATATTTACAATATTATACCATCAGGCTGTTTTATAAAGAATATTTTTTTAGGATTCTAATTATTATTAGTTTTATTAGGGAATATTTGAAATTAAAATGTTACTATCTATTGAAATTAATTAAAATACTCTACTATCTAGGTACTCATCCTGTACCTAGATAGTAGAGTATTTTTCTTTAAATAAATAAAATGGATTTGCCTCCTCCCACAAATGCGGCCCTGGACATCCATAATAACAATAATCACGCATTGGCATGAACAATAGAACTAATTGCGAGCTGATGTCATTCACAATTTTAGCATGACAATTAAAAAAAAGCAACCATTTATCATTGAGGAGTTCAGTAAACTTCAGGCGTCAAACTGTCTGTTTGGTCGTCAACACTAAAAATAGTGCCAAGTAAAAAATCTAGTAATTAAGAATGACAGGGGTGTCGGGTGTCGCTGGCGAGTGTCGGTACATCAAAGCCAAGGGCAACGAACTATTGTACATTATTAGGCAGTATTACTTTGTAATTTTAGTAATTCCATCCAATTGTCCGTTCGTTGTACCCAAATTAGGAGTTCGTCCTATAGTTGAACCAAAGGGCAAATCTAGAAAATGAGTAATTCTCGAATTTGGCCAAAAATGACAATTTACTGGTTGAAAATGTCAACTTTATTTGAGAATAATTTTAATAACATAACTTATTCTTTTTTATTCGTTTATCTTAAAAATCAGATGTTAGAGCATTTTTTATGTTTAAACTGAATTTCGAAGCAACGATATTTAAGTAAAAAAATCTCAACCAAATTTAATAAGTTAATCTTAACCTGACAATAAAGTCCCTTTGCTCACAAATAAGTAGATGCCTAAATTGAACTTGTTTCAAAAAACTTTAAATGAAGTTGATAATATATATTGGCGGGTAAAAAGTATTGGCCATATATATTGGCCTTGTTAAAAGATGCCATACATAGTACATGTTTCCATAATTATTTTAAAACTGTTTTTGTGAGAGTAACCTCCCTTTGACTGTATTATTTATTAAATACGTTACGGAAAGAAAATTGTCTTTGCGAGTTTTTTTGCCACCCTGTAATCACGTACGCGCCTTCAAAGGATTTTTTTTTTATTAAATAATCTATCAAAATAATCTACCAATTTATCCAAAAAATAAATTCCATAAATAATAATCTATCTATGCACCAATCCGGACTGGACCCGCCCGTAGTGGATTAGGGCCCGAAACTCCTTAGTAATCGGGGATCAGGCCCGAGCCCTGCAATAAGACGTTAAAAAAGCGCTGAAAAAATATTTTTAAAATTATTGTAATAGTCTACTACAGGACATTCTAAAAATTCACTATAGCTTATTCATTCTTTGCACGGCCGCGGCCCTGAATGAATTTACTCGAAGCTTTTGAATTACCCGACCATGACTCGAAGTAACCTTTCCTCGTCGTACATAATTTCGGTAGTATTGTTATAATAATCCGTTTAGAATACAGAATAGACTTGTCCAGTAATAGGGTAAGTGGCAGTAACACCAGTAGTTAGGTTCAATTGTTAGCCATGTTTATACAGTACTTTGAGTATTAGAAATTTGTTTAAATATGTATTTACATTATTGCGAAATTTATTGTAACTTCAAATATCTATATTGTGTAAAAAAATACGTGATCGGTAAAGGTAATGAAGTAATTTAACCTTCAGATCAGAACGTTGTGACAATAGTAAATTAGTCAATTTCTTTTAAAAATTCTGGTTCGTCCTATAATCCAAGAATCATAACCAATTTCTGAATATTTAATGGAATTTTTATTAAAAGATAGCTAGAAACTGGAATTAACTCACAGGCTATTTTTCTTCCCAATAAAACATTATCTGATATATTTCTACATCCACACAGACCAGCCATGAGCACAGACTACCTAGGAAATAGACAAATGAGTACCTATTATACTTGAGTAAATAGCTGGAAGGTTTTCCTTGTTTTGGTATTAATAAGCGTTGCTAGAAACACTAAATTTAAATACTTATCATGGTTACGTATCTTGTTATCTTTTAGCGTTCCCGTTGGGAATAAGAAAACAACTAAAACTCAACTGCGGTCAATTACATGTACATACATACATAACCGTATAATAATATGTAATATAAATATATATCGTAGGGAAAATACATAGCTAAAATGATTCTATGAAAACTATCCTATGGAAACCTCATTAATTTCATAGGTTAAAAAGTAAAATATTCTAATATCAAGTAATGATGCCCTATTATAGAGCCTGGAGGGATCCAGGGCATTAAAAGGCTTTCCGTTCCCAAAAAAAAAAATGTTCTCGTTTGATTAAAACAAGATGACTTTTCTCATCAGTTTCTGAAGCTAATGGTATAAACTATTAGAGTATACCTACCTATATACCATTCTATGCTATTTGAGACTGGGCAGTCTCAAATAAAAATATCATCTATAAACATGTTATTTATCTCCAAGTTTCTGATTAGGCTGTTCACTGTCAACTAATTAACTGATAAGATACCAGCTGAATCACTTTTCTGTCAGCCTGAGGTAATTCGTATTTTCGAAATTTAGGTATAGATAATTCTCTATTGGAGTATGTTTTGGCGTATTATGATGACAAAGTCATATTTATTAGAGCCGTGACCTGAAACAATAAACAAATTGCGATATAGTTTAAATTGATCGAGTCAATAGGGTTTAAAGGAAACTGTCTAATAAGCGAATGTCTTGCACATAAGCAAAAACCCCACACGTAAATAAAATAAGCGTGATTGCTTGAAGCACAAAATAAAAACAAATATTTTTGTTGTAGAGTGTACATTTTTGCATACGAGTATTTCAAAACAGAAATACGACGGCAGTAATCCATGCAATTCAAGTTGATATGGAATATGAAACGATGAGGAAGTAGGTAATTCCATCTAAGTAATTATAAATATACAAAGAATTATAAAATTACACTTGTATCTTCTTTACCCATCCATATAAAAGTAATGGGTATTACAGCGGCACACGCACATGACATGATTCATGGACGCACACGTACCATGATCATAGCTATAGCTGTGTTTTAAAAATAAAAAACTACGTTTCTATGTCGGTCCAACAACCTCTTGGCCTACATTTGTGACCACGTCAACAGGTAATTAGCAGGTTTTGACGCGGAAACAAAATCTATCTGGACCTGACATCCATGTCATACGCTTCACTTACACCAGTTTTTGCTTTCGGTAAAAAATGAACGACTGAAGATCGTTGCTATTTTGAATATTTGTTCGCCTGTTGCTATGGGATTATTGATTTACATGGTTATTATTTTCATTAACATAGTATATAGATAAATCGAGCAAACCACCGAATGTATTATAAAAACGCTATGGTATAATAATTGAATGGCATTTAGATAGCTACCTAGGCTGTTCCGTAAAATGTTAGTGGAACCAAAAATAATGTGTATCAAAAAAAAATATTTACAGTCTTTCAAAATACTCCCCTCCAGCCTCTATGCACTCTATGCCTCGACTGTATCAGCTTTCGAAACATTTTGAAAAAGATTCTTGCGGAAGGTCGGAATGTAATGTGTAATGTTCCGATGATCCTTTATTAACCACTCCACCCGATGACGTTTTCGTGGGTAACAGCCCACGTATATTCATATACGTATAACCCACGGATTATAGGTAGGTATAATCCGGGATCGAGCCAACATTTGTCACTCTTACCAACAGGGGGACTCTGTGATAATCTGCAACCTTACACCATAAAAGAAAACGATATTTACAAAGAACTTTTAAGACCCTTCTATTAGTTTTATTTCTGTATACAAAAATATTCATTGCGCAAAAATATGTCAGTATATGCCAGGTTGATTTTTGTAAACGTGATCAAAGGCATTTCACGTTATGCATATTAGCTCTACATTTTCTTAGAAAATAAACGTTTCTATGAATAGGTACATAATAGCAATAGGATTAAAAAAATAAATGAAAGGAAATTATATTAACAAAGAAATAAGGAAAGAAAAACCCTTAAAAATATCTCAGAGCATAAAACCAAAAGCATATGCAGCACCCTGAATAGATCAATTGCAGAAAGAAGCCTGTTACGTGGGCTGCGAGCTGCAAATAACATAGATGACGACGGTAAGAATCCTACAAACAACTATAGCTTTACACATACATCAGTGGCGGATTTACCAGCAGGCTGAGTAGGTTGGAGCCTAGGGCGGCAGATTTTAGGGGGCGGCAAATTTGGTCCAAACATTTTTTTTTACAGAAATAAAAAAAAACATTATTATATACATGGAGAAAACGAGTCTCGAAAATTTCACAAAAATTAGAATATTTTAGTATTATACAGTATACTGAAAACTCCAACGTCTCTACGAAAAATTACTAAAGGCTTTGTAAAATATACTTTTGCAATTATGAGTTTTAAAATATTCCAATAGCGTTTCAATATTACAATTTAAATTTAGTAATTTTTACATACAATACATACATACAACATACCATAAGCTTGTCTCTCCACTGCTTGTTTCTTTTATATATTAAAAAGTTATATCTAGTAATATAATCTAGTAAAACAGAGGAAAGTGCTTTCTCTTAAAAAATCTCACATTAATTACTCATTCCATCTTTCTAACTTTAATACCTGTTATACCACTCACTTTCATTATTTTTTGACTTTATACTGTTATACCAACTCGCTGAGGGGTAACTCGAATAGTTGAATGCGCCCAGTCAGCTATGGAATACAGCTACCTACGTCTTTCCGTATATATATTATAGCATATTATAACCATAAAATTGCAAAAAAATAGTTACAGCCATCTATAAGAACAATGATTCAAGTGTATTCTGTTTTGACATTGACATTTGAATTACAAAAGGCCTGTTCATTGTCAATACCACTGCCATACGGCGTTTTAAGCAAAGGTCTCACACACTACAGTCCGTATTATGCAATGATCTCAATGACAACAATAATTTGTGGTCGACCTACTACACAACTGGTCAATTCAAATTCTTTCATATGGGAGTTTGCATTCACATTTCATAGCACCGATATACCCAAGCATGTCAAAGATTAGTTCTACGACAATGTCAATTTATGGCCTATTTCTTCTGACGTGATACGTGTTAGGAACCCTTGAAGTTGTTGACGATTATGTCTCTCTTAATCAGACCAAGATAAACATCCGACTAGAAGATCCGATCAACTTCCGCAAAGAGGCCGACAGTTGAATGCAACTAGGCTGAACAGCATTTGGGAGAAACGCGCATACAACAATTTCTGATGTTAAAAGTATTCAGTATACTGTGCATTCCGCCAATTATGACAACGTATATTGATAACAAAGTTAAATAGATGAAGTGAAATTATGGCGAGTTACAAAATTTTCAAATATCGATATGGAACGAAATTAGCACAATCTTGTCAGGGGGTAATCGTCCTTTTGTTACATCGCCGAACTATTTGTGCTTCCCTGATCTTATTTTCTAATCCTGATTTCCATATACTTATTTTGCGCAGAATGACATAGTTTTAAGTTGCTAAGTGGAGTAGCCTAGTATTGAAATCTCACATATAACCCTGTTCGTACAGTACAGATTCTCAATAATCACTAACTAGGTAAAGGGAAAATTTCATGCCTTAAAATTGAAAAAATATTTTCCCAAGAGACACTAGACCGAGGTTACCGAGACCTTTTTTAGCCTGTCTTAGAGTTAGATCGAGTGTTCATAGAGAACGTATTCAATGTGAAACATAAATCTATTTAAAGAAATAACATAAATCTATCGTCTAATTCGTTTGCGAGTCACGTGATAGATTTATATTCTTTGTGATTAAAAGTACAAGTACCTTTCACCGCTTTACAGGTTTACACAATAATTGAATCTCTAAAATCTCTAGCCACACAAGCTATGAATATATGACCTTATAACAGCCCACACATAACTGCATTACTTGATTTCATTACACAGACGACATTGAAAGTCCGGTCACACGTATATAATTTTCCTTGATAATTATTATATTACAACCGGAAAGGTAATACTTTAAGCCGATTCCATTTTTTCCTGTTGAACTTCCTTGCTCCTTAAATGGAAGGAGGAGTTTGCAAAGGTTTTTAGAAAGGGTAATAACGTCTTACATATCCGCTAGATTTTTTACAGCCATCGCCGCGTCACATCTGACGGAAATTGTGGCACAGTCGTATGTCACAGAAACTTGCACAGGATATTTCAGCTTCTTGTTGTTCAATCAATAGATTTGAAAAAATAACTACGTTTTTGTTCCTTTTGGAAAAAGGCAGTAGACGAGCATACAGTCCACCTGATGGTATGTGCATACTGTCGCCCATTGACATCCGCAATACATGCCAACATCAGTCCAAAATGACAAATGTTGACACGGTCCCGGATGCGGTGACAACCTTCTGAGTTATAGGTATAATTGATTTGAACCTTTTATTATGAATATGTACTAAATGAGACTCGAGTCCATAGGACTTCCATAAGCTGGTATGGAATAGTTTGGATAGAGTTAATCTGAGATTACCTGACCATAGGAATATATGACTTTGTCCTAATTCTACATTAAGATTTCTTATAGGACATCGCATTTCAGTTTATCCTATTTCTATAAGATCATCATCTATCCATTGATCCTCATTTTCTAATTCTGTTTATCATTTCTAAAATGATACGTAATAAATTAATAATAGTAGTCGTGTTAAAGAAAAATGTTGATATTAGCAAGGTCTCCCTAGGTCTATAGGTAATTTTTAATAAAAAAATCTCCCGTTGTACAATATTCATCAATTACTGTAGGTATCTAGCTGAAAAACGTGCACAGGTCTGCAAATACCTAAATAAACTTCTGTAATTGCTATAGATATTTTTCCGAATCTATAACGACGGCATGCCGTACGGCGTCAAATGCCATCGCCGTCCGCCGCGTGTCTCCAAATCGCACCTTAAGAGTCACAGTGTGTACGTAATATCGTTAATAACGTTCGGCCTGCAACTATTACACGAATGTCTCAACTAACCATTCACTGCAAATTAACTCGCGATAAGATCTAAGTAAAGGTTTCACTCACGGGTTTCAACATACTATAGCAATCTGTCTACCTATTGAACATACCTATTGAAAATATACCAATGTACAGGGTATAACCAAACCGAACCGAGCCTTCAAAAGAGCTGTGAACAGGATTGTACAAAGTCGACAGTGCACCCCCATGCCCCCTGGTGTTGCAGGTATCCGTGTGCGGCGGTGACCACTTGCCATCAGATGGGTCGTCCGCTCATCTGCCATCTCTTCTATAAAAGAAAAGCCTAAAGCATAAATTCCGTTGATGATTGATGTGGAAATTTAATGAACCTTTTTTGCAAAAAAATCTAGATTTTACCAATTTGTTCATACATAATTATTTGTTAAATAAAAAGCCAAAAATATATAATTATAGTTTCAGGCTTCGTGAAGAGTTCAGTTTACACCCTGCGTAGATACGTAACATTGCAGTAGAATATACCTAAAATTATGTAGGTACCACATAAGAAGTCCTATAGTAGATGAAATCGCAGACACAAAAGGTTGGATTGCACCGCAAAAATTTACAGGATCAAACCGCAGATGTCATAATCTTTTATATACAAGTATAACGTATTTACCCATCATTATTAAGGATGATTGGCTTACAGCCTTGGAAACCAGGTTTTTCAAACCGATTTTGCACTAAATTGAAGTGTAAAAACACTTCAATTTTATTTCCGAGACACTCGTATATATATAACATTTGTCCAGTAAATGAACTTCTCAAGTGTTTACGTTTATTTACTTAGTGTATGTTTCAACTAATCCAAAATAATAAGATTAAGTAGGCAAAGGCTTCGAGAAGTCGTAATCACATAGATAAAAAAAGTATTAAAAAAGTATGGCCATTTTTATTATTACAAGCTTTTATTTAAGTTCAGATGTTTGTTTGTTTGTTTAGGTCAAATTTTGCGTCGATTTTAACCCACTTCCACTTGTACTATTGCCTAGAAATTTTACACATGCATATAAAACTGATGACAATACAATAATCTGGTGACCCTAACCTGATGCTGCAGCCAGGGAGGCCAGCACACTGTGGAACTCCTCATCGGCGAATGGTAGACCAACTTAAAGCGAAGGTGTTTGGGCTCGTTTGGCTTGCAGTTTTAATGACAACACCTTAGTGTCATGACCTCAGTGATATGAGCTTGGCCGTCTAGTTCGGCGAGACGAGCGTCGTTAGCATTAGTCTGTAACCGGTCTAGGAGAAGGAAAACTACAAATTCAAACCCAAAATCAAACGAATTCTCTGTGTTACTGGAAATGAATAGATTGAGAAGTTTCTGCAACTTAGAACACTAAAAAAGAGTAAATAATTAAATAAAACATAAAAAAAACATTTTAAAAACAAGGTTCTACATAATAGAATGCACTAAAATGAAGAAAATGAAAAAGTAATTACTATTATTTGATGTAATTAAGCCCCATTATGTTAATATATTTTTGTGATTTAAAAGCTTGATGCGCAAGTTTCGAACCTTTTTAATTAATTAAATTAGAAATACAATCATTTCAAACACAAATCTCGGGACAAGCTTTAAAATCACAAAAAACATTAACATAATGGGGCTTGATTACATCAAATAATAGTAATGACTTCTATGTTTATTATCTATATTTTAGTACATTTTAATAAAAGCTTGTTTTTAAAAGTTTTTTTTTACGTATAATTAACTTTTTACAATTTTTTGAAGACGTATTTTTAAAAAATCAGTTTATTTTTATGAATTTACCATCCCAAATGTAGTCCGACACCTAAATCATTATCTTGTAGGTAATAATGTCACATTATCAAAATTTATATTAATGTTACGAGTCAGCAGGTATAAATAAAATCTTATCGGGTGGGTGTTATCTTTTGATAACGCTCGTGAAAATAAAAAAATATCTTGTTATGGTTTTGACAGATCTTATGTTACCATTTTCCGTGAATAAATTAAAATGTAGGTATTACCTGAAACAAACAAATCAATTTATTAGAATATAAAAGAAATAGGTAATTGAAATTTACGAGGAGAATTTAACGTCCAACAAATTAAAAAGTGAAGTATCCAAAGATTAAAAATTGTAGCGACCCGGGTGAGTTCAACTAGGTACCTATATCAAACATGTTACTTGTTAAAATAATACATACGAGTATCAACCGTCACCAGCTATTTTATCGTCCACTGGACTTAAAGCGGCATGATACCCAAACGTGTTGGCGAGTCCACTCTTTTAGAGGTTGTATAGTTCCTCGGGCTTGTGGTAGCGGTTTTGTTAACACTTTTTTTACGACATCTTCGGGAAGAGTTGACGGGAAGCTATTCTAAAGCCGCCCGACACCACACCACATATTGAACCGTACAAGTGTTTCTCAAAATACTTATATTCAAAACAAGAATTATCGGTGCTGTGTAAAAACAACTGATAAAATGTTACAGCCACATTTCAATTGAATGAAGACCGGTTGAAACAGAGCGAAGGTCACAATTCGTTGCGTAAGAACGTAAACATAGCAGGCAGATACACGTGTATGTTTCCATTGCTGCTCGGACAAACCGTCTTAAAATATTAGAAAGTAATATCGCAGTAATGGACATAGGTTTAACAGATAAGTTATCAAAATTGATTACTCATTATGGTAAATTACAGTATAGCCGCCTTGATGTCTAGTTTGGTCGCGTATTATGTTACGATAAATTACAATGTTTAATTATAATCTATAATTATAACCTATACGGTGTTAGAATTATTATGTAACAGACATTTTTCGTTAATCTAAGCGAAATAATAATTTGGGCTCATAAATAGCAATAAAGGTATATTGTTTAATAAAGTAATTAGTATAAACAATCTTAAATTATAAAAACTTGTATTATTCAATTACACACCGAAAAACAAATACGCAATTATTTATTGATAATTTCATGGTATTATTGTTAGATGGTCATCACACAAGTCTTCCTAGGTCCCCTAGTCCAGGTATCATCACCTTTGTGTTAAAGTATTTTAATCCAATCCCTTTATTACACCATTTCATGTTGTATACTAAGTAAATAGTTGTTGTATTCAGTATGATACATGCGTAATTCCAAGATGACAAAACTTTGCTGTTTTAAGATTCTAAATTAAATTATATAAAAATATTTCGATTTAATTAAAAACATTCCCTATCATCTGATTAAAAAATATGCCATTATTTAAATAACAATGAAAAATGTCAGGGAAATGAAAACCAATACTAAGGTCCATTTTTTCAAATGTCAAATTAATTCATTTATATACTTGTTATGTGCACCACATAGGTGGTACTGGTAAGTATCATACATACAGTTACTCGTAGGTCGTACATTTACTACTATAAAACTAGAACTATTAAAATGTCCTAAAATGAAGAAATTAAACATAGAAGTCATCACTATTATTTGATGTAGATAAGTACTTAATTAAGCCCTCTGAGTGTTGATTGAGTGTTGATTGGGGGGGGGGTACATCAGCAAAAGTAAGGTAAATAAACAAATCACACAAAACTAATTAACTATTAAGTTAATATTTATGTGATTTAAAATCCACCAAATACAAGAAAATCATGCACACACACGAATATACAAACATACACACTTATAATTAAGATATATGTAATATAAGATATTACCGTGTCATAGGTATGTAATCATACTAATATTATAAAGAGGAAAGATTTGTATTTTTGTATGTTCGTAACGAATAAACTCAAAAACTACTGGACCGATTTCAAAGATTCTTTCACCATTAGAATGCTACATTATCCCTGAGTAACATAGACTATATTTATTACTAGAAAAAATTAGGGATTCCTCAAATACTTAATATAATAAAGAGGTAAAATTGTGTGTTTGTTTGTAGGTATGTTGGGGGTAATCACTGGAACTACTGAACCGATTTCAAAAATTCTTTCACAAATAGGAAGCTACATTATCCGTGTCTAATATAGGTTATATTTTATTTTGAAATTTTGAAAAAAAAAAAAACATAATCCGAAGCGAAGCGAGGGCGGGTCGCTAGTATATTATGGTTTTGTATTGAACAGATATGAGCGGCTGCAGCTTGCTGTCACCGTTAAGTAATAGATATGTTTAATGACTATTTAGTCTAATCTGGTATTGGGCTTGGTTTTTTAACTTTCAATTTTTGTTTATAATAATAGTAATAAAATACAATAATTTCAAATTATAAATCTCACGACAAACTTTTAAATCACAAAAAAATATTAACATAATGATTAGATATTTACAGTGGGTACGTATATGGCGGGTTTTAGACCAATATGATATTTTGATATTCAAAATTCCTTGCCTAAGAAACATATTCTAATAAGTCTTCTACGTATATTTGGAACGGAAACGTGATCAAATCTAAAATAATCAGTGCCTCTTGTTATAGAATAACCTAGAAACATTGATAAAATAGTATGTCTATGCCTATAAACGTATCTTTGATCCATCTGTGCTCTCCATTTTATTGCACGTCATGATAAATATGACAGATTTTAAGTTACACGAAATGATTTTGCATAGACATCTTTTGAATTTCGGAACAAATTCACTATGACACTGCACCAGCTGCAGGGCGAACTTCTTGGAGGATTAAAATGAAATTTGGGCGGAAAAATTGAGTCTATATCACGGGTACGCGGGTACGCCGGCAACCTTGCAAAATCCTATTCAGAGCTTTTTTGAAGAATCCTATATCCTAGCACAATGGAAAGACCTCTTGAGGCAGTTCGTTAAAATTGGTTTTGTTTACATATCTAGTTTTTGAATAAATCCTAAAAAGTACTTATTGCAGTTAGCAACGGACAACTAGTACGCAAGGTCAAAAGAGAAGCGAGATAAGGCGTTTACACGATACCACTCGAATAAGCGAACATTGTTATCGAAGTTACAAAACCGTATGTTTCCTTGTAAACGTTACACGCAGTTTACAAACTTGAGCAAGTATTTTATATTCTATATCGGATCTGACCGCGAATTATAAATGTATTTATTTACCTTTTATTCCTACTCTACGTTTCGGCACGGGTTACAGCAGCCGTGGTCACGGTTGACTGTAGCGGCGGATAGTCCAGGATGGGAGCTGCGAGGAGTTTCATCAACTACCCACATTTGATCTTCACATTCGGAGAGGCTGCGACACACTACACTAACTATGTCCGAGGACGTATTTGACGGTAAATCGCAAGGTTTAAATTTGTTAATCACTGGATTCCACGTCAACGACAGTTTATATCCATCTTCCCGATTGATTTTTTTATATTTCTTTATTTCAATCGCTTCACATACAATCCTGGGATAATAATGTTGTTCAGTGGAGAGGATTTTGGGAGTGCAGAGTTCTATCCAGTGATTAATTCCAGCGTTCAGACCCGATTTAGAATATAAAATGTCTACAAAACGCGAAAGTTTAAAACTTATAATTAAGCAACTATGTTTATTGTTTACTCAGTTGATCTCCGGCACCTCCGACATATATATGTACTCGTATTTATTTGCTAACACACAAAAACTGGGTTCCCTAGATACATATTCTTTAAACAGTGTGTCCGAACTGAAACTATGAATTCTGTCTGGTGTAAAAATTAGTGAGAAGCGCGAGTTCTGAGTAAACACTAATGAACATTTAAGACGTTAAACGCTTGTGAGCGTTATTTGTTTATTCTTTATTGTACAAAGTAACAAAAGGCGGATATACCTAATGCTTGAAAGATAATGCTGGCGGACTTGGACATAATGCTTGAAAGCATTATGTCCCAGTCGACCTTTGGGCTATGGTTCAAGTACTTAACGTTTGATAGTCTTTTGAGGTTAAAAACTCAAGTCTAAAATGGTTATGGTTAAAGTTCTCAAAGTTTGTTAGTGCTGATTTAGCGCTCAGTTTACAACACTACACTACAATAGCCATAAACTCATCATACTGAACCGAGAACCTAGTTGCAGGTTGTGCAGAGGTGTGAGGTTAACGCATATAATGCTGATTGAACTAATCGAAGAGCAGCGAAACAGTTACAACACTATACGTGTCAGTCTTGAGAATAGTCTAAATGACGGTTATCTAATTTACGTAGATCCTAAATTTAAAAAAGATATCAGCGAAAATAATTTAAAATATAAATTAAGAACATATTTCTTGTCCAAATTATAATTTGTTCACTGCTCACAGGTAGGTTTTTAATGTCTCGACTAATGATTCCAGCAGTACTTGTATCTTAGACAAATCTGTATGGTTTATTAGATACAATTATGTTAGCTATATACTTAATGTGCACAACAGAATGAAAGCGTAGCACAAGTGCAGTGTATTAATATGTAAATAGAATCAAGTGTACGTGATATGTACGTACTGGCATCGCACGGCTCGGGGAAGAAAGGGGGTTGTCTCACAAGGGTTACGCAACTAGCGAGGTGAGGACGAATGAATTCTCACATTACACTAATAGAAGCGTACGAGACAAATCCATACACCTTTCCTACGAGACTATGGGATGTTAGTACGTACATTTATATTATGTTTTTATTGTTATTGTCCTTGTTTATAAACTGTATGTGTTTTGTATTCGCTCTCCATAAATGTATTAGGAAACTGGGTTACAGGTCAGGGTATAGGAAAAATAAAGGCTACCGCCCGCAGTGTGTTTTATTAAGCATTGAATTAAACATATAAAGTTGCGGGCTAGATGACGAAAATCCGGTATCGGCGCCACTGTCTTCCCCTTACCTTCAGTCCTCCCATTCCCCTTGCTACTCAAGGAAGGCGGGAGGGAAAAAAGGGCTAAATTGCCCAGAAAAATGTAGATCTTCATACTTCGTCATCGAAAATAGCCTTGTCCTCCGCATAAGAGGAGGACAAACCCTAGGATAAGTGACTTGTAGCTCAGAAGTTATGTATGACGTTGGAGAGCGAATAGCATAATAAACTTCCCCAGGGAGCAGGGGGTTCGCACGGGCAGCGAACTTGCTATAAAAGGCATAGGTTCCGACCTCTCTTGGCCAGTTCGTCCTCAGCACTTCAAGTAGTAACTTGAACTGCTAGTTTTACATTTAACACTCTAAGTAGTGACTTGATATAACAGACTCCTCATAGTGGAGATACCTAACAAGTTCATACAAGCGAGTTCGCTGCCGACTGCCGCTTCCTCCCTGCGCTCCTGTGGTTCAATGTGAATTAGAGCAGCGTTTTATTTCCGTATTTCACCCCTACACCCCCCCGTTGGAAGGCAACGTGCGGCCTGCAACATTGGCCTGCGGTATAACATCGATCGCTAGCACCGCCTTATATATAATATATATATCGTAGCCAACATCTGGTCCTTCGAGCCGGATCTCCTGAACCATCGTCATCCAGAAGATCGCATATCGTGACCAACATCTGGTCCTTCGAGCCGGATCTCCTGAACCATCATCATCCAGAAGATCGCCTATCGAGATACGGAGAGAATTAAAAAATGCCGACCACAAGAAGCAAAAGCGACAAGGAGACAACAGAAGCATCCTCGAGCTCGCAAACCGAAGCTACGGCCACCACGGGCGCAACAACTAGCACAGACTCGTACGCAACGACTGCCCAGACCGCAACCGCGACCGACACTACCACAAGTAAGTCCTCAAACAATAAAAAACAAGCCAAGGACAGTGTCGCCGTCGCCGTCTGCTCCAGGCCACCATCACCTGTACCTGAGTGCTCCGACCACACGATGCGCCCACACTCGAGCCACGCTCGGTCACGCCGCTCCGTACCCTCACGCAAGAGACTCCTCGCGGAGTTAGAGGCGAAAGAACGGCTCGCCGAGCTGTACCTAAAAGAGGCCGAGTGGAAAACGAAAGAAATCCAGGCCGCAGCTGAACTTGAAAAGGCGAAACTCGAACGGCTGAAACTAGACTCGTCGTCGAGTGAGGAGGACGAACTGGACGAACAGGATTCAGATCCTCAGCGTGTCCACCGATGGCTACACAATCAAAAGCAGATATTAGCCATCAAAGACGCCGAGAAAGAGAAAAGTCCCAAACCCAAGGAGGCAGCTGTGTCGGAAAAAGGCAGTATTAGACAATCGGCCGGGAATGAAAGAGACCCGGGTGTTGCGGGAACCCCCACGAAAGAGGTCCCGTCTTCAGACCATTCTCCACCGGCGATTGACGTGACTACATTAGCCACGGCCTTCTCACAAGCTATGCGCCAGAATAGGGACTCACCTCGGTACGTACAAGAGTTACCCGTGTACAGTGGACACGCCCATAGCTGGCTCGCTTTCCGAGCAGCGTACAACGAAACAAAGGAACGCTTCACTAAAACTGAAAATGTGGCCCGACTACGAAAATGTCTAAAGGGACCCGCAATGGAAGCCGTGAGTTGCCTACTAATAAGTGAGCCTGACCCGCCAGTCATATTACAAACGCTGGAGAGAAGATTCGGGCGGCCAGAGGCACTCATCCGCTTAGAATTGGAAAAAGTGAAGCGTTTACCTAAGGTCAGCGAAAACCCACGTGACCTTTGCATATTCGCCAGTAAATTAGCGAACATCGTGGCTGCTATAGAAGCATTAAAGAAACCACACTACCTCCACCACCCTGAGATGTTGTACAACGTGGTGGAGAAGCTCACTCCAACCCTGAGAAGTAAATGGGTAGACTACGCGGCGAGAGAGCTTTCAGAAGTATCCGACTTCAAAAAGATGTCAATATACTTGAACGAAGAAGCGGATAAGTTTGGCGCTTACGCCCTTCCAGAATACATCGCTGACGAGTCAACAGGGAGGGAGCGACCTATGCGAAAAAAGGTCGAACGCGCTTACACAATAAAAGAAAAGCGCAAGCCGCAAGAAAAGTGGCAAGAAAAATGTTGGCAGTGCAAACAATCACATCAGTTAGTGCATTGCCCACAGTTTCTCAACGCTAACATACACGAGCGTTGGGAGATGGCAAAAAAGAGCCATACTTGTTTCCGGTGCTTAAAAGGTACGCACCAAAGAAACACGTGTCGCGTCAAACCATGCGGCCGCGACGGATGTACCATGAGACACCATGTCCTACTCCACCACCAAAAAACCGATCAACCATCAGACATCCCAGAAAGAACAGAAGAGGTACTGACTTCAACAGTAGCTACCAACTCGAATACGCGACGTCGGGCGTACCTGAAAATAGCACCTGTCGTGCTATCCGGTCCCCAGAATAAAATAGAGACGTACGCGTTGTTGGACGAGGGGAGTACAGTAACCATTATCGACGCATCTCTGGCCGATATATTAGGGATAGATGGGCCCAAACAACCAATGTGGGTGCAAGGGGTGAGTGGGACAGAGATAAAACACGAACAAAGTCGGAGTGTCAACCTGGGCATTAAAGGAAAATTCAGCGGCAAAGAATTCCAAATTCAAAATGCCAGAACAGTAGAAAGGCTGAATTTCACGTCGCAATCCATAACAGAGGAAAACATGAAGGGCTGCACTCATCTACGAAACATAAGAAAAGAGCTCACGTACGACTACGCGTCCCCAAAGATACTGATCGGTCAGGACAACTGGGACCTAATAGTGTCACGTGATCTTCTAGAGGGTCGGCGCGACCAACCAGTGGCATCACTAACGAAACTGGGGTGGGTACTCCACGGATGCCACACGTCGAAAAGTAAGCCCGTAACCTTTTGTGGTCACCTATCCACAACACAGGGTGACACAATGGAAGAAACAATGAGGAAATATTTCGAACTGGAGTCATTGGGAATCGAACCCAGAAAACCCAAGAACGATCCCGAACAACGGGCGTTGGAGATACTCGAAAACACGACTCGACGACTTCCCAATGGCAGATTCGAAACCGGGTTATTGTGGCGAAAAGACGAACTAAAAATACCCAACAACTACCAAAACACACTAAAGCGCCTCTACAACTTAGAAAGGAAACTAGATCGCGACGAACAGTTGAAAGTTCAATACCAAGAACGGGTCGACAACCTCTTCAAACGCGGATACGCCGAGCGAGCCCCCGCAGCGCCAACTAGCGGCAGAACATGGTACCTCCCACACTTCGCGGTCATCAATCCCGCAAAGCCAAAGATAAGAATGGTACACGATGCGGCGGCTCAATCGCATGGACTGTGCCTCAACGACATGTTGTTGGCAGGACCTGACCTATTACAGTCCCTCCCAGGCGTTATTATGCGATTTCGACAACACCCATACGCCGTATCCGCAGATATAAAAGAAATGTTTATGCAAATCAGCATAAGAGAAGAGGACAGAGATGCCCTGCGTTTTTTATGGAGAGATCACCGGCGGGAGGGTCCGCCAGAAGAATACAGAATGACCTCGGTGATATTCGGTGCGTGCTCATCACCATGCACCGCCATACACATAAAGAACAAAAACGCAAACGAGTTCGTCGACATCTATCCAGAGGCGGCGTGCGCAATAGAAAGAAACCACTACATGGACGACTACTTACAAAGCTTCCCCACACCTGAGAAAGCGATCAGAATGATCAAAGAAGTCGACTTTATACACCGACAAGCAGGGTTCGAGTTGACGGCGTGGACATCTAACAACATGAGTGTTATAAAAGATTTCAAGGACAGAACGGAAACAAACGCAATACCAATAGGTGCGAGCGAGACAGAAAGAACGCTCGGTCTCCTATGGAGCACAAGAGATGATTGCATAAGTTTCCGCTTGAACAAAACGAGAATAGCACCTGAAATGCTTGAAAACACGCGCCCACCAACCAAGAGGGAGGCCTTAAGTGTCATAATGTCCTTGTTCGATCCATTGGGCTTACTATCGCCGATGACAACGCCCGCGAAAAGAATCATGCAGGACACCTGGCGCTACGGTACCAAATGGGACAAGCCCATTCCAGAACAGTTAAGGCAAAGATGGGACGCATGGCTGTCATTGCTAAAAAAGGTAGAAGACCTACGCATCCCTCGATGTTACGACTATGAATCGGCAACCACTTACGAACTACATACGTTTGTCGATGCCAGCGAGGAGGCCTACGCCGCAAGCGTTTACTGGCGAATCGTGCGTAACGACGGAAGTGTACACGTCACGCTGGCAGCCGCAAAGAGTCGCGTGACACCACTGAAGCCCGTCTCAATCCCCAGGTTAGAACTACAGGCCGCCCTACTAGGGGCCCGCCTAGCCGATACAGTGCTACGAGAGCACGAGTTTGAAGTCGCGCATAAAACATATTGGAGCGACTCGCGTACAGCCCTGGCGTGGATAAGATCCGAACCACGCACCTACAAAACCTTCGTAGCACACCGACTCGCAGAATTAGAGACACTCACTAAGAAAAATGAGTGGCGATGGGTGCCTACGGCAGATAACGTAGCAGACGACGCGACAAGAGCGACACCTCACGACTTCAACCTAAAACATCGATGGTTCAATGGCCCCTCCTATCTACTACTATCTAAGAATGAGTGGCCTAGAGAAGTCGAGGTCAAGGTCAACAACTCTGGGGAGGAGAGAGAAAAGTGTTTCACAATAACCGATAAGCCAACTCATGACCATCTGCCAGATGTCCGACGATTCTCAAAATGGATCAGACTGATAAGAGCGACAGCTAGAGTGCTGCAATTTGTCGAATTATGTCGGGGAAATAAATTCCAAATCACCACTACGCGTTACAAAAGAACGCGGACAAACAAATCACGTGACCCCGACTGGAAGAAAAAAGATAAACAAACTCGAACCCAATCGACCGATACGATGGTTCCCACGAGTTCATCAACCCGCCGCGCCATTGACCTAGAAGTGCGTCATATTGAAAAGGCTCAAAAATTGTGCATTCTAGCGGCACAACAAGACAGCTATTACCTAGAAAAGCTGCGCATAAAAGAGAACAGGGCGCCACCTACCGGAGATTTATTGTCGTCACTTAGTCTTATCATCGACAGTGACGACATAATAAGAATAAAGGGTCGTATAAATGCGGCCGAGGGAATACACGCAGAATCTGTGAGCCCAGCCATACTGAATGGAAAACATATATACACAAAATTGTATATACAACACGTCCACGAGAAACTTCATCACGGAGGCATAGAAACAGTCGTAAATGAGCTACGCCAACGGCTATGGATAATGAAAATCCGACCGGCCGTACGAAACGTGATCAAAAGCTGTATGGCGTGCAGAATAAAAAAGACTAAACCAACAAGTCCGGCCACAGGCGACTTACCTCCAGCTCGCCTGGCCCATCACGCACGACCTTTCACGTTCACCGGATTGGACTACTTTGGTCCAATAGAAGTCACCGTCGCGCGCCACCGCGAGAAAAGATACGTAGCGCTCTTCACATGTATGACGTCACGCGCCATACATCTAGAAGTCGTGACCTCCCTAAGCGCTGACTCAGCCATTTCAGCGCTGAGGAGGTTTATAGCCAGAAGAGGCTGTCCAACGGAGCTGTGGAGTGACAACGCAACTTGCTTCAAGGCGGCTGATAAAGAGCTCGCCCAGTCCATAGCTGAAGCCACCCAGCACGAGGCCACAAACCGCATGATCAAGTGGCGGTTCATCCCACCAGCAGCGCCGTTTATGGGCGGTGCATGGGAGCGCATGGTGCGCTCCGTTAAAGAAGCCCTACGAGTCACCCTGCACGAACAACATCCAAGTGACGAGACGCTCAGCACACTGCTGACTGAGGCGGAGATGACCATAAATTCCCGCCCCCTCACTCATGTGGCGGTGACACCCGACGAACCGGCAGCACTAACGCCGAACCTTATACTACTCGGCCCGAACTGTCACATGCCGGTTCCCGGAGACTTCACCGAAGGCGACCTGAACGCGCGCCATCACTGGCGGCGCGCCCAGAGGCTCGCAGACGTATTCTGGCACCGCTGGGTACGGGAGTACATGCCCTTACTCCAGTACCGGCGGGAGCCCCACAGCACCGGTGAACCACCGAAGATCGACGACATCGTCATCGTGTGCGACTCCAACTTACCCCGGAACACCTGGCCACGAGGCCGTATCACCAACGTCTACCCGGGTAAAGACAACGAGGTACGAGTCGTCGACATCACCATGGGCAACGGCACCGTGCTACGCAGACCTACGAAGAAAGTCGTCGTGCTACCAGTCGGTTCGCAGTGTTGCGACGGCGGGAGAATGTGCACAACAGAATGAAAGCGTAGCACAAGTGCAGTGTATTAATATGTAAATAGAATCAAGTGTACGTGATATGTACGTACTGGCATCGCACGGCTCGGGGAAGAAAGGGGGTTGTCTCACAAGGGTTACGCAACTAGCGAGGTGAGGACGAATGAATTCTCACATTACACTAATAGAAGCGTACGAGACAAATCCATACACCTTTCCTACGAGACTATGGGATGTTAGTACGTACATTTATATTATGTTTTTATTGTTATTGTCCTTGTTTATAAACTGTATGTGTTTTGTATTCGCTCTCCATAAATGTATTAGGAAACTGGGTTACAGGTCAGGGTATAGGAAAAATAAAGGCTACCGCCCGCAGTGTGTTTTATTAAGCATTGAATTAAACATATAAAGTTGCGGGCTAGATGACGAAAATCCGGTATCGGCGCCACTGTCTTCCCCTTACCTTCAGTCCTCCCATTCCCCTTGCTACTCAAGGAAGGCGGGAGGGAAAAAAGGGCTAAATTGCCCAGAAAAATGTAGATCTTCATACTTCGTCATCGAAAATAGCCTTGTCCTCCGCATAAGAGGAGGACAAACCCTAGGATAAGTGACTTGTAGCTCAGAAGTTATGTATGACGTTGGAGAGCGAATAGCATAATAAACTTCCCCAGGGAGCAGGGGGATCGCACGGGCAGCGAACTTGCTATAAAAGGCATAGGTTCCGACCTCTCTTGGCCAGTTCGTCCTCAGCACTTCAAGTAGTAACTTGAACTGCTAGTTTTACATTTAACACTCTAAGTAGTGACTTGATATAACAGACTCCTCATAGTGGAGATACCTAACAAGTTCATACAAGCGAGTTCGCTGCCGACTGCCGCTTCCTCCCTGCGCTCCTGTGGTTCAATGTGAATTAGAGCAGCGTTTTATTTCCGTATTTCACCCCTACACCCCCCCGTTGGAAGGCAACGTGCGGCCTGCAACATTGGCCTGCGGTATAACATCGATCGCTAGCACCGCCTTATATATAATATATATATCGTAGCCAACACTTAATCTTTGTAAAATTGTTAATAATAATAAAAAAAAACTTCTATTACATACGTCATCTGTCCCACCACTTGTGGCAAGTGAAGATGAAACTTCGTAACATCCACTAGCTTTCTTTATTAAATTTTAAATTTGACTTTAATTACATTGATGTAAAAACGCGGCAATTGAGTCATCTAGTAACGTTTGTTTTGTTTTAAATCATTTACAAACAATTGAAAACTTTTATTAAACACTAAATGGGGTCAATTGAATTTTAAACACTTGATTCAATCAACATCCTGTCAAATTAAAATAAAATTGATTATTTCAGCTTTTCATTAGAACTACGAAATCCTTACAATTCCATTATGTTATTTTCGCGATATCAAATACCATAGACTCATGTTTGAATAAAAAAAATACATATTATGGTATGATATCGTCATAAAATATCGGTGCTATCGTCAGTTAGTGTTAAATACATATATACGCATGAAATTGGGACCAAACTCTTTGTCCAGATAGACCATAATATGTATCATATTATCTAGCACAGATGAGACAAAAGTTTTATAAATGTAGGTTGATTTAGCAAACTTCATGCGGATGTTATAAAACAAAATGAGATCAAAATAAAAGCAAGCTATTTTCACTTAACATAATTTAAATCGACCTGAATCTCTCGATTTCTGTAGCGGCGACAAAAACGGTCCTACCAACGGTGACACAACTCCACTTCCAGGAAATGCTTTGGAATTATTAATATGGTACCTAATTAATTGGTCCACGCGCAATACAATTTATTTAATTGATTATGGCTTGAGTGGCAATCGTGATGAACGAAACAAACTAGTTTTGAATAATTGAAATAAACAATTCTAAGAGTGTCAACACAAAGTCGACGCTGACAATAGTTACTGATGCCCTTTCAGTATTTTCCGTCGCTCATTTAATTATTTCTCATTGATTATGTTTTAAACATTACTTATTTATGTAATTGTGGCTAGCAGTCACAGATCCGGATCGATATTTTTAACTGAAGCTAGTTTAGGAGTTAGCTGGTGGAGATATAGTGTTTTTTCAAACTGTTGAATCGTGATCACAGTACATAATTTCGTTCGAACCGTAACTATAATCAACCCTTTTATCATCTTCACTGCTGGACATGGACCTTATTATACACATTGTCTTGCATAAGGGATGAACGGCCTTAAAATTCCACGCTGGTCGAGCGGGTTGGCGAGTCCACTCTTTCGAGGCGGTAGTTCCACGGGGCTAAATCGACCTGAATACTGGTAATCGCATTGTTATCTCTTAGTCGCCTTTTACGACACCAAGGCGCAACGGGATGAAATAGGAATAATCTTGTTCGAAATCTGATTAAAATAAATCAGACCGTTCACAATTAAAGTTACAACGGTCACGAAAAAGATTGTTCATTAAAATTCGTCCGGTATTGTGCTCTGAAGAAATGTTTTTGTAACTTTTGTACATTGACGAGTGTGAAGAAACCTAATACAATGGTGTTGCTTGAATAACGAATTATCGTATCTCAACGTTGAGGCCCGTGTCGGTTGTATGAGTTATGTCATCATATGAGCATGCATTTTGAAAACACATTGTTATAAAAAATGGAGTTATTTTAGATATATTTTAACCATACCATGAGCCCGTCTCTCGACTGCTGGATGTAGATACTCTCTCCCAAGGCTCGCCACCACACACGATCTTCCGCTCTGTTCATCGGAATGCCGGTAGAGGTTGGATGAGAACAGTTAAAAAATGACATATGTATCATCTTCAGGAAAATATCTGTACCAGAATGTAAACTACCATTGCAGGGCAAGGTGTCCCTCTATAGTTTCGAGCATATTCAAAGTCTTAAAAGGTCGCTTTTAAGGCTAATAACTATTCAAAGTTGACTAGATACCTCATTTTGGGCTTATTCCTATAAGCTCGAAATAAGGGATTTAATCAACTCTTGCAACGTGCAACGTGGGCCTACGCCACGGTCTGCGATAGCCACCCAGGCAAGCCAGAGGGTCGGGTAGTCGCCGTGCTATATTCGACGTTGTATTATCGCCCACATAAGAATCCCCGGGGCCCCCAGGGACCTGGGGGACACATGTAAGCCGCTGAGAAGTAACGCCCCTATAGGCGCTGGTAACAGTTGCCCCCCTATAGTATAAAACGACAACATTCTAACTGCAAACTAATCAAACATTGTTAACTAATCAATACCCACTTCACTCACCTGCAAACATGAGCGCAGTATGTGATGTGATGGCATCAACACGAATGATAATGGAGAATTCATTTCATTTTTAAAAATAAGTAGAACTGCCATCAAAGGGATTTTTGAAAAATCTCCTGTCTGAACCGGGAATCGAATCATAACCTTCAATTTAAAATTTTGTTCAGTAAATTAAATAGACTTTTCCGTGCAATATCGGCATTATCATTTCATAGATAGCTACTTTCATTATTTACTAACTAGCGACCCGCCCTCGCTTCGCTTCGGTCTATAAGTTATTTTTCAAAATTTCAAAATAAAATATAGCCTATATTAGACACGGATAATCTAGCTTCCTATTAGTGAAAGTATTTTTGAAATCGGTTGAGTAGTTCCACAGATTACCCCCGACATACTCACAAACAAACACACAATTTTACCTCTTTATTATATTAGTATAGATAAGTACCCACTTAAAGAATATGATTTCCTTATTAATATGTGCATGATAAAAAAGATAAATTGATAAGTGTTATAACTAGTAGTTGTATGCATCTCTGTTGTGAGCAGGCGATTTCACATTTTTCAAGGATACGTGTTCCAATAAATTGTTTTGTAATTAAAATGTTAACTTCTATGGTCTTCCTTTAAATTAAGATACTATGTTATTTACAAAGAATTGATCCATATAATTGACCCTTACGATCGGTGTCATAAAAAAACAGAAAATTTATTCCCGGTTCAGACAGATTTTTCAAAAGTCTATGATTTCCGTTCTTCTTATTTTTAAAAATAAAATGAAGTCTCCATTAAGTGAGATTTCCTATCTTCAATATTTAAAGTACTTTCCCTTCATGTAGCATCGAAATGGGACGCCCTGTATAACGCAAAAAGAATAGGGTTTTATATTAAACTGGAAAATAGGACATTTCATAGTTATAGCTATTCCATTCAAATATAGTAAAGAAAATAACAAAGCGCAATGGACCCTTACCAATCACTTATCGATCACTTATTTTCCAGCTGTGTGAACTGAACAAATATTGTACATAATCAAACCCAAATATTTTAGAATTTAATTCAAATTTTAATATACTCAGTAGAGACAAAACATATTCAAATTACGTTGGAATTATAAAGTTGCCTTGTCTAGTTGCCATCCAAACTAAACAAAGTGTATTAACCTCAGATTACGGAACAACTCCTGTATAAGTTCGTAACTCATGTCATAACGTAATCAAAACTTAAAAAAGTATAAGAGTATTAAAATAGCCGTTGTGACAAATTTACTGATAATTTAATTATTATTACGATCTATAGATAGTACAAGATATTATCGGATCTTGCATATTTGTATGCACTGACCCCTCAATCATCATCGAATGTTGATACATACATTAATTTTCAACACGCATCTGATGGAAAACAAATTGCTATGCATAAATTCCACACACGAATTCCTGTTGTAATCGCCTTGTCAGCAAAACGACATGGAGTGACACCTCGCACGCAGTGCAGCTTGTATCGCACTCCATTGACAAATGCAAATCCTACCACGTACCTACATAACTTGACGTGGGCAGACACGTGTAACTTTGAACCTTCAGGGCTGCCCACGACGCGTTCGGATCAAGTTAACGTCGAATAAGTAATAGTTAATGTCAGATTGTATCGTGAACAAAGTAGGCAAATTAGGATAATCAATTAAGGCTCGTTCAAAAGCAAAATCTAATACAAGCAACTTCAAGAAACCAGTAAATGAATTTGTTACCAATTTACTTGTAAAAAGGATTTGATCATGTAAACGGACCGCAAAAATATGGTAAATTGGCAGCAAATTACGATCAACAAAACAAATTATTAAGTCCTTGCCCATGAAATTGCCGTTTTATATGAAAAAATTCAAAATTTTTTGGTGAAAATTATATGGTATTTAATTAATCGAGGTATTGTCTATTATTATCAATGCACTTTTACCATATTAATAGAAGATTAAATGATTAAATTGATTGATGCCTGTGCTATAGAACTCTTGTGGACGGGAATCGATGAATTCTTTGAAGGCCATTTTTACTGCCTCGTCGGAGTTGAATTTTTTCCCGTGTAAAAAGTTATTCAAATTCCGAAAAAAATGGAAATCAGTAGGAGCAAGGTCAGGCGAGTGCGGCGGGTGACGGAGAGGCTCCAATCGAAGCTCCTGTAACTTTGAGACTGTCTGTCGTGCAGTGTATGGGCGAACGTCATCGTGGAGACGTTTGGGACATTGTTTGGCTGTGTCTCCTGCGTTTAAGCATTGTGACGAACGTTTGCGATTATCACAAAGGATCTACTTATAATCACAAGCGACAATACCATTCAGAATCCCGTCATTTTTATGCCGGTTCAGCAAAGTAAGACAAGCTCCGACGCGTGTTTGCAGCTAACTTTCATTAAGCTTATACGGTATCCACTTTCCGAGCTTCTTCACTTTCCCGATTTGACGCAAATGAATCAATGTCGTTTTGTCACGTACGCCGAAGGCTGCTGTTAACTCAGACGTGGTTTGAGATGAATTCGCTTAGATTCTTGCTTTCAATTCGTCATTATCGACTCTACTCTCCGGTCATCCAAATCATCCGGTCATCTAGCTTGTTCTTGAGATCGAGCTTGTTGTTGCTGCCACGACGGGACTCATATTCGAAAATAACGCGAATTTTTAACTTTTCGATGGTCGCCATGCACAACAAAAAGCAAAAGTCGTTTGACGCAAAAACAAATGTATAACTGATTTTGAAACAGAATATCATAGCTTTAAATTGAAATTAATTTGAATTTAGAATTCCACGCCAAACGAACTAAGATAACTAAGTTCAAAGTGGCCACTATATGAGCAAATGGCAATTTCATACGTAATGCCCTATTGAATAACTGATTTTTACTCATACTACTCATACTTTTTTACTCATATTTGAATAACTGAAATAAATAATTTAAAATTACTAAGAATGCCATCACAAAGCCGAAGAGGTTAAACCTTTAAATGCTGAAACCTGAGAGAAGCTGAGAACCTAAACCACCTTTAAATTTGCTGCTCTATCAGTATTTTCTGCTGCTCGTTCAATTATTTGTTTTTGATCATTCTGAATTGTTCTGGAATATCTACTTATAGAAATAACTACTATTATAGGAAAATTATAGGATACATATGCGCAATACGTAGTGAGATATTCAACAACATTAAATTCAATTAACTTTCCACTCCACAGTTCAGCAAAGTTTTATCAGCGCTGTCAGCCGCGATCCACGTGTTTACGCCAGTAAAGGTCAAATAGCCTCAGAGAAGATTACATTGATGTCATGAAACCCACTGCAAAATGGCAGATTTGTTTACAAACTGTGAAAACACCTACGGGTATTGTATCGGAAAAATGAGTTGAGCTAAAAAAATACCCCTTAATTGTGCAGCTATATCAAAAGCAGTTCAACCCGTATTCAAAAGAAACGTTATACCATCAAGAATTGATCAAAAAAGTAAATAAGTGAGATTCAGGTTTTTGCTCCCATCTCTCCTCGTCGACCTCTAAAACCTGTTTAAAAACAAAATACCTTTCACTGGACGCGTTTTTCTTTCCAAATTATTTAGGAACACGATAACATCTCCAAAACGTGACTTTCGTTCTTCATACGTACGTAATAATGGTACGGTAATTCATAGACGTGGATGACGCGATCTGGTGTTTCCGGATTAGCGATGGCCAATGTTTTCGTAATGTATCTGTACTAGTAATTGCATTGGCATCAGGAATCGCTTCAAACTGATTGAGGCGACAATAGAGAACAATAAAAGCTCTAGAATCTTTGATCAGCCTCTTGGATGCGATGGTTAAAAGCGATAGTGGCCAAACTCTCTCTGCAAGACAAGAGATTTTCGCTAAAGTTGAGAAGTTTTATAGAAAACTGTACACAATCGCGCTGGAAGATGCATTTAGGATGCTAGACTGGAAAGGACGTGGAATCAATGTGAATGGTGAGTACCTACACATCTTCGTTTCGCCGATGACATAGTCATCGTGGCAGAATCGCTAAACGACCATAACGCAACATCACGACGCGTCTTAGACTTAGACAAAATAAAAATAATGTTCAATGAACATTTTCTTCCGGGACTGATAGACGTCGAAGGCGTGACACTCGAAGTTGTTGACCATTAGTCTATAATGGACAAACAATCCAGCCAGGCAAGTCGCAACTTCAGCTAGGAGGTCGACAGACGCATTCAACTTGGCTGGGCAGCATTTTGGAAATTGCGTCGTCCCTTCTCGCCGCCTATACCACAATGCTCGAACACGAAAGTTTTTAATCAGTGCGTACTACCAGTTATGGCATATGATGCCGAAACGTGGCCTCTTAACGGTAGGCCTGATCCATAAGTTCAAGGTCACTCAGAGAGCCATGGAGAGGGCTATGCTCGGATATTCTTTGCGGAATAGGATCCAAAACGAAGACATTCGTCAATGAACTAAAGTCACCGACATAGCTCGTAGAATCGGCATGTTGAAGTGACAATGGGCAGGTCATATTTTTGCCGCAGGATCGATAACCGATGGGGTAAACGAGTCCTTGACCGGAGGCCCCGAATCGGGAAGTGCAGTGTGGGACGCCCTCCGGACAAGTGGACCGACGACTTAAGAAATTCGCCAGTGGTGGTGCGATGAGTAGAGCCGAGGATCGTGTATGGTGCCTTGGGAGAGGTCTACATCCAGCAGTAAAGATACATAGGCGTATGGTATGTGATTGATGCGTATGGTAGTCAGTTCAATTTTAGTTTATATTATATTCCCTTTATAAAATATGGCGCATTATATCTTGATTTTCGAACATTGAAGAGTACCTAATTGAGCGCGCCAAATGCACGTAAGTAATAACCACTGCCAACTAAGCACACGAAACGCTATTTCGGTAAATACCTACTCTAGTGACACGAATATAAAGAAAAAAGTTGCATAAGTTTTTTATTTCAAAGATACAACAATTAATTATTACTAACAATACAACTGGTTATTTAACTAATCATTTTATTATTAATTACAATTCATAGAAAATACATATTTCCTAATAATTGTGAGTTGTGACTTTATTTTACCCAGTCCACAAACTCATTTGCGGCAGAATATTTTATTGCCTCAAAGCCATATAATTAATATGGCCCAGTTCTACAACATGGGTAAATCCATATTCGACAACCTAATTACAGTTCTTCTTTTTCTATCTTTATAATACAGAAAGAGATGCATTTGAATTAGATTGTCAGGATTAACCAGATCTTCTTAATGTGAGTTTTAATCTCCAGTTCAGTTTATTAAACAATGTTGAACGTATTTTTTGAATACATAAAAAGATTGACAATAAGAAAGTATATAGGTATATAATATATGTTTAACTCTTGACCACCTTAATAGAACAAGAGTAATTAACATAAAACATCAAGACCCGCGTTGTAAATAATAATAAAATTAATTGGTCCAGCGACGGAACAACACAATATACTTAGTTAATCATAACAATGAACATAAATTGAACTGTAGTTTATTTTAACGTCGTATTTTGTTATTAAATATCCTATTTATAATTGAAACCGTTACGAGGTAGTTCCCGGAAAATTCAGGGGATGGTCCTCATTCAATTTTCCAGATAATATAAATTACCTTTTAAAAGAACACCAGTATGAAAAACAAACGTAAAATAATAAATTATATTTTCATGGTGTGGGTGGATAGTAAAATTGTGCACCTATGCTTTTTGTGGGATACCAACAGTCCAACATGATTTCAATTGTTATAAAATATATGTTGTATTTTTTAAATGGGATAAAGCATCGTCCATTTTATTCTCATATTAAAAATATCTTCCTATAAAATTGATAGTAAGATTTTAATTGAAGACTGAAATGTCTTACCTTTCCTCCGGCCATAAGGTCCACAAAACGAATTGCCTTTGCCAATGATGTTGTCATCAATATATCGGACTAGTTTCGCAACATCTTCGGACTTGTGTCCCCGGGAGACGCTCCCCCATCTCGAAGGCAGATCTTCTTGCATGGATTCAGATTTTCCTTTAGTACCTCTTGATTTTTTCAATACACTTGTCATATTACCGTCACATTACACAATGGTATGCGTGGTAACACAGTCACAAACAACACAATTTTTGTTTACTCAATGGAATTGTTGAAACACTGGACACGCGGCAAAATATACGATTGTACAACACGCGCGTAGGGTCACACACTCGACGCGACCAAGAGCATCAGTGCGAATGAGCCAATTGGTGCGTAACGTCTCGATACCGAGTGTAATTTACTACTAACTACGCTTCGCTACCATTCCGTGTTGCCTCGTGCCGCCAAAGCTGCGCATTACGTGTTGCCACAATTAAAAACGTTTCCTACTAGAATAAATAATTCTCTAGTCGCTAAGAGAATAGAAATCCATTAAATAATCATAGTTAAATGAAAGCTCAGACATCAATCTTGCTGAATATATTATATTTATACTGTTTCACGTGTGAGAAAATCTTGACCGGAGACATCAAAGAAATTTAGAAAACAACAGAGATTGTTACTTACACCTAATGCTGATCTATCATTGAGTTTATAGTTAACTGTATAGCAAACACACTACTCAAAACTTGAGTTAAATAAAAAATTCACATCAAAAAATCTATCCATATGCTGGTTTTCGTTCGCGTTCAGATTTCACATGAGAAATTGTTAAATTTTGTTACCCTGTCTCGAATAAAGCCCAAACGAAAACAGATTTCCAAAACTACTAAACAGACTATGTTAAAGAATAGGTATACAAAAACCTTCCGATGCTATGATAAATCACATCTCTCTAAACAATGCTAAAAAATGTAATAAAAATTCGCCAAACAGTTTATTACAAACTTAGATAAAGACTTATTTTAACGATGCAGCGAAGAATTTTAAGCAAGAAAAAAATTAATCCTATTTATAAAAATTGTATAATAATTTAAACTCTTTATCCATCAAAGTTGATTCCGTAATATTGTCCACATAATAAGTGCATTGCATTCCATAAAAAAAAACCGTTGTCAAGGTAACGAAGTTTTGTTTGGTCGTTCAGCGCAATTTTAGTGTGCAGATTACTTTTTGAAGTTATTTAGAAATCAACGTTTAAAAATGATGAAACTACAGATCGCTAATGAGCAAGACCGCAAAGAGGCTCAGAACAGAGAACGGAGACGACAATGTGAACTTGAAAGGAGGTCCAGGATCTTTAATGCACGAAACAGGAAAATTGGTGTTAGTTAATCTACCACTGAGGATCTCCTTACGTATTAATTTTATTTTTAGTACTACATTATTTAAAATATTTAAATACGATACTTACCATGGTTTTATCTATGTTAATTACAAACAAGTAATTATTATTATTTATAATTTATAGGTGATTATAGGTAATAGGTATCTATAGGTAATTCATAAAAACACAGCCTTTTGTTCTTCACTCACGCGGCAACATGACTTGTAATTATTTCTCTAATGAATAGTATTCTGTACGGTAGGCATTGCACCCGCACCCCCCTTAGTATTACTGGTGTCCACAAGGGGCGGTGACCACTTACCATCTAGTGGGTCGCTCGCCAGTTTGCCACTTCCTGAATTTGGTTTTATTTTAAATCTAAAACTTCTTCGTATTATGGTATGATAATGTGTAATTTAATTCACACTTCTACTGTAAATATTAACTGCTCTCATTTTACCAGGTTGATCTGCCATTCCTAGAGCGTCAGATCGAGGAGAAGAAATCCGAGCGCGATGAGCAAGAGCGCAAGAACCAAGCGTTCGCGGTGCAGATGATCAAGGACAGCAACCTCGCTGTCGTCCTCGAAGCTAGGGAGCAGGAGGTTAGTTCCGCATGTTACATACAGCTCTAGGCCTATAGTCAAGGTGTAGACAGTTTTAAAAAGACGGTTCGGTGGAGTTCCGGCTTCGGGAACTGTTCATCTGTTCCCGTGGATATCGTAATGGGCTACTAAGGGATAACAAAGCCGCTGCCACAAGCCCTAAGGAACTACACCACCTCTAAAAGAGTGGACTTGCCAACTCGCTTGGCCAGTGTGGGGTTTCAGCAATGTGCATGAGGAAGCCCATGTCCAGCGGTGGTTAGAAAACGAGTTGAGCGGTGTAGTAATCTCACAGAGCTGCCAATGCTCAGTCTTTCTTGCTATAGGTCAGTTTGAATTGCACTTATATCTATATTATATTCTATAGCCAAAGAACATCTACGAGTATATCTAACATTCCTGTGGGCCATACCCTCATCTATGATCTTGGTCGGGTAACTCGCACAGAAACACACTGCTGCTTGGCAAATCGGAGAATTTATCTCCAAGGAAGCTGGGACTGTGATTTTTCTATGGCAGCATAACCACAGGCAAACGTTTCTCAATAAGATCCAACAATAAGTAAGTGTAGTAAACCATTATGAAAAAGTAACATCTCACAACTTTGCCTAACTTTACCAATTAGGAACGTCGCCGCATCGGCGTAGAGATAGACGAGTTTCGATCTAAATACCAGCGCATGGCAGACCGACGAGAGTTCGACCTGAACGACCCCGATGTCCTGAAGAAGCAACTCCCGCCTAGAGGGACAGATGGCGAGCCTGTTGGCAAGTCCAGTGCACAAAAGTAAGTAGAAAACTATTTACGTACCAGAGTATCTCCTGATAACTCGGATAAGAATGATGTGAAGGATTAATGATAAACCTGTCTCAAAATAATCAAACAAAGAATTTACATATATTTAGGTATTTGTACTTACTTAGAATTATTACATAGGTATCAAATTTTAAGAATTTTTGATCTACCCCGTTGTATGCTCGAGGCATCTTTTTGTTCCATGAAATCACGTCAACAGATTTGAAGGCGAAGACCTGGACTTCGAAGAGCGTAAAAAAATAATGGCTGCGCAGAAGAACGCGTGGCTGGAGCAACAGGTCCAGGAACGTAAAGCGGCGGAGGAGGAGAGATTAAAGGCTGAAGCTGCTTATATGGTTAGTTCACCACCTTACGGCCCTTAGCCCTTTGCAGGTAATAACCGGTAGATAGTCCATAACTAGCACATAAACATAAATAGCACATAAACATAGCATACACGTACACAGCATATAGCACATACGCAGTACCAAAATGTTGTTACATCGAAGGATCAGCGTAGAGGACCCTGAAATATGTAAAATATAAATATAGTAAAATAGCCTGAATATAGTAAAGACCCTGAATATAGTAAAATAGCCGGATACAATTTGATTTACAATACAATACAATACCGGATACAATGTAGGTCCAATTTGATCAAACACTACTTTTTTTTAAGTAGGTATACACAATTGTTTATTGTTACCGCTGTTTGTTATCCAAATTAAATAAATAAACTCTTGGTCAAATGTTCGGAGGGGGATGGTGCATGCTGAAATGCCACAGCCCTGGCCGCACTCGACAGATCAAGTAACCCCTCTCTCATAGAAGGCCTATTCCCCCAATGTACGTCCATACGTGTTTCGGTAATGAGTATGATATGCCGTGGGTTCCATCCCTATATATACTATCCCCTACCATCCCATCGAATGAAGAGTATAATGGAATAAAAGTAACTCTTTATTCCATCATACTCTTGACTCCCCATCCCCCCATTTTTCTAAATCTCCATGGGTAGGCAGCGCATCAGGAAGTGTTAACATTGTCATTCTGGACTGAAGTTGGCATATAATAAGATTAATAAGGAATTGGTACAATAAATATCCTATTAGAACACGTTGACCTCTGTTAGCACGCGTTCACTTGGATTAGTACGTCACTCATTGAAATACATTAGTATCAGTCATGGCGTCGCGTCCTAGTGTCAGCCTGTTTACCATCGTCGTAAGATGTCTTAGGACTTTTCTCATCACCACCTGATTTTACCATGATTTTACCATCTACCTGATACCTGTCACATCAGGAGGTATCAGAAAGTCAGTTATACTTTAACAGAAAGTCAGTATCAACTAGATTTAATTGGCAGATAACTTATCTATCAGATTAACAGTTACTTTATTAGAAGATAAAGTGTCAGGAATATTGAGGGGGGAAGGTGCATGCTGCAATACAACAGCCGCTGGGCGCACTCGACTGGCCTCGTTACTGCTCTCTCACAGAAGACTACCTTAAAATGTACTGCATTTCCCACTTTACCTTATTCCGGTAATGTACATGCGTGTTTCGATAGTGAATGAGATATGCCAGAGCCCATTCCCATTTTATTCTGTCCTATCCCTCCCCAATTTCCCAATCCTTTCTCCAAATTCATTCCTTCATGTCGAAAGATAAGCAGCACATCCGGGGCTGTGCCGTTTGCCATTCTGGATTGAAATTGGCATGTACTGCGCATGTCCATAGGCGACAATATCCATTTACGACCAGATGGATTGTATACTCGTCTGCTGCATTTTTCATTAGTAAAGAAATACTCCTGATAAAGTATTATGAGGAGGTGGTGAGAAAGGCCCTTACTAAATTGTTAATTTTACCTATTACGTATGCAGATGGCCATCAAAGCCCGTGACGCCCGCGCCAGCGAGCTGGACAGGATGGAGCGCGAGTGCCGGTACAGACTGGGCCAGGCCAATTTGAGGTACAACGAGGCCTTGGTGAGTAAACCGTCTCATGCATATCGAGATAACAAAACTATACTATCGGCACCTTCAACTCTTGAATACAAACCTTTTCCAACGCCCGTGGTCTACTGTTCTCTACTTATTCGCATAAAAGACTATGTCTTGTATGTATACTGAAGGATTACCTATTTATTTATTCAAAGTTCTTTCTATTCTTAGAAAAAAAGACACAAGTGCATTTTGAAAACATTCGAGAAAAATACAAGAAACTGATATATTTTTATTGTAAATAATATCATTAATTTAAAAACAACTGGAAACTTGGACAATTTTGGATAAAACAAAAAATAGAACTGTTGTTTACTCTCTTTATTTTAAATTTTCGAATATAATGTTAATGTTCGCAAAAAATGTTATTTATACCTTTTCTTCTTAGCAGGGCAGAATAGGTTATTCATAAATATAAGAATTGTTCAGAGGATGACAGAGAAGTACAAGCAATCGTGCTCTAAGATTGAGGTCCCACAGTCATTGTTTTGGTTGACGGATCAATTAGGCCCCGTTTTGGTTGATTATAATAAACAAGCAAATTATAATTAATTAAAATACATCTCTAAATGTCCAAAGGTAGGTGCCGCATCCGGGGGTGTGCCAACGTTTCTTGGCTGATGTTGGCACACATAATGGGTTCCACTTACCACCAGATGGATTGACTGCTCATTTGCTGACATCTTTCGATAGAAAATACTGACTTAAATACTTATGTAATCTGGCCATAAATACAGTTACAACGAAGAAAAACAAATACATTACATTTGAATTTGGAATCTGTCATTCTCACGTGACAAATAGATGTTTTTTTCTCATTTTGTTGCCAATCATTATCAAATATATGGAGTGGGGTGATAAGATAACGAAAACCGTATTGCTGTAATTGCGTTACACAAAGTAGGCATGGAGCCAAATGCAATTTTTAAAACTCCATACGCTTGGTATTAGTCGAATGTTTATGCAAAGGTAGTAAAACGTCGACACAAGTGTATCAAGATGCGAGGTACGATACGCATAGAGTGGAAGATACGCAAGTGTGTCTTGAGAAAGTTGTAAAGCCTCTTAACAACACACTGTTCCATAACCAAGAACGGTCCTTTCAGCAAGACTCAGCACCAGGTCATAAGGCTCACTAGACACAAGCGTGGCTAGAAAGGAATATTACCGACTTCATTAGTGCTTAAGACTGGAAGACTAACTAGATAGTTACGATCTTAATCCGCGAGATAATGATTTATGGTCTGTTTTAAACAGCATGGCATGCTCTAAACACCATGATTATATTGAATTGCTAATATCCCGACAGAAGGGACGGTGTTTCAATGGAAAACTGGCCACAAGTATAAAAGCAAATGACCATTGACCATTCATATGACCATTTCGATAAAACGTTATATTTTTAAAATGCTTACCTATTCATTTCTAAAATAACACAATATTTATAGCTAGACTAGGTATATGTATACTAATAAAAATAAATCTTACGCAGTTGCCGTTTGAAGATGGCAGAAACCAGATCATTAACAATTGTTACAGTTATTTTTCTTTCTTATTACATTTTTCTTCACATAACAGGCGGCAGAGAAAAAACAGCTTGAACAGATAATGAAAGAGCAGGAGGAGGCTGATAACACCGCCGATATGTACAACAACCTCACCTCGGACATGCTCACAGAGAACCCGGACGTGGCCAAGAGCGCGCTGGGGAAGAACAGGTGAACGTATCAACATGACAGAATCGCCTTGCGGAAGACCACAGTCCCACAAAGAACCAGAAACAAGACTAGCACTCTTCACACTCTTCCCTTCAGTAAAACCATGATAACTGTTGGAGAGTGTAAATTCCAGTCGTTATACAATGTTACTTACTGAAATGACGCAAAAGCAAATAATAGTTAGTTTATTATCGAGTAGAATCGATTCTAACAGTTTTTACAATAGCTTTTTTTATGTTTTTTGGCCATTTCTAGTATATTTTTTATTCTACGCGCTTCGTTCACGCAGTAATCGTTTAGCCGCCCGGTCACTACCTTATACAATAACAATAGTAAATAATATAATACAAGAAGGGAATCTCTCCTATGTGCGTGTTCTCTTGTACTTGTATTATTTATTATTCTTATGCTTGTACCATTATATAATCTATACTTGTACTGAGTAATTAATGCTAAAAACATTTTAGATAGAACAAGAAAACTTCACATGTTGTAACATTTAATTTGGATTCATTCCCTAGAATAGTTTTAATTTTCGCTAGAACGGTTTAATAAATTTCAAATTATTGGACGTGTTTTATATATATTTTAACTGGTTTTGCGTTATTTCAGTAACGTTATATAATTAACAAAAAATAACTATTTCGTCTATTAGAAGTCTTCATTTGTAGCTTGTCAACTTAAAAAACTGCACGGAATACGTACATATCGTACGTACTGTACGTACGTACGTAACTGTATCGATCATTATCGATCCTTTTTTTCTGTAATAAATAATTATCAATGACGATTGACCTCCTTAAAAATCCCTAAAAAAATATGGTTAATGATTTCGTTTCTTAGCATGGCATCTCTTATTTCAGGGCAATCGGATTTATGTACAAGGGCATGAACCAAGAGGAACTGAAAAAGTTCTACGCAGCACAAAAGGATCAAATGATCGCATTAAAGGTATATCCCGCAATATACTCGTATTTACTGTCAAAGTGTTATATATAAACATGTTTTTGACGGGAGAGGACGATTAATCTCGTACACACGAGGATACACCTCACAGTCAAAAATCAAATTGAACGAGTCCAACTGGTCAAGTTATCCTACCCTCACAGTAAACTTATTTTCTTTAAGAATTTTATTTGCTCTTTGATCTGATGGTTGGCTGCTAGAGAATGTCGCGAGGCAATTAACTCCACCACTTGTACACGTTAACTACTTATGCAATGATGCAAAGAAAAATTGCCGCGAATTATATTACCGTTCGTGTCAGAGAGAGTTGCCAGAATATGTTTAGGTATCTCTTTCCCTAATCGCCATCCAATTTTAAATTCTGATTTCTAAATCGCAGCGAAGATGCCAACGTTAGTCATTTTTAATTTCGCATATGTCTATGGGTAACATTATACATTTACCATCAGGCGTACTGTCTGCTCGTCGTGTCACCTTCCGTGTCACGTGCCCGAGTCATGGTTTGATTGTGATCGCATTTACCCTACACACAACTCTAGTCCGTCAACTTTATTGGCGATACTCATCACTTTGCAGGATGGCGGGGGGGCGAGAAAGCATGATGCGATGCTTGTTGTGTGACACCAATGAATTCTTCAAACGCGTTATTTTTCCTATTCAATGCATGGAATCAATGAATATCGCCAATGAAGTTGACGGATTAAATACAGAATCGACAAATCGGAGGGTTCTGGTGCATCGCTTGCGTGGCTAGCAAGTCATGTCACCTTCAATATTACTGTTAGTGGTCTTCTGGTTGTTTTTCTAGGCTAAACGCGAGGCGGACGACAAGATGGAAGCGGAATGGCAAGCTTTAGCCAAGTCCATACAGAGGGATGTCGCCCGCCAGGACATTGAGGACAAGAGGAAGAGAAGGTAAGCAAATTAACTAAAAACTGTTTTTTCTACTAGGCCCGGTTCTTTAGTATGGGAAGAGCAAATTGGAGCACATTGGAGTTTAAGAGGTTTCTAAAGATGTCTTCGTTTAACATTAGTCATAGGAGACAGACTTACTTTGTAGCCGTTAATTTTCTTTTTTTTTTTTTAAATATACTCGTAAATCTCCATAGGTATATGCGGCGCATCCAGAGATTTGCACACGTCGGTTTGGGTGTATTACGTCCTGTTACCGTAAGGTCCAGTCGGTCCGTTGTATCATATTCCCCGAATGATGATGTTTCTTCATGTTTTTATGTGTTACTTAAATTTTTACTTGTCGTGGAATTACTTCTATTGCTTTATTTCATTTTATTATAAAATTATTATGTAGGTATGCGATCCATAGTGTATATGAAAAAAGATTCCATCTATAATATTTACAAAATGAATTTTGTCCTTCAGGGAAATGGCTCGCCAGCTAATGGAAGAGAACCAACTGCTGGCACTTCAGCAAAAGGAGAAAGAGAAGTACTTCAGAGAAGTCGTGTACAACAACACGCCAGCAGACGAATATTATTCTCAGTTCAACACCACTACCAGATAATGTTGCAATGTACTGGCAGCATAATTTTAATCACATGTGCACATTATTAAAATATTCAACAAAAGTTTCAATTGTCAATACTCTTGCGCATCTGTCACTCGTGTACGTGTGTTCTACGAGTATCTAAAGATGCATGACATGCTTGTAGATTTTAGTTTTTCATTATAACAGATATATTAAAATTAGCGAAATTCTAATTATGCATTGAATTAACTAAGAGCAATTAACTGAAATGCAATTTACGGAGTCATCTTACTCCTTACACAGAATGACGTTGTTATATTTGTACATTTTTTTACAAAATTTCGTCCAGTAATTATTCAGTTCCTAATTGTTTTGTTTTCGATTACTTTAAATATATAAAAATACACGTATACATGGTTAATATTGTATACACGCGAGAGCCCATCTTTGTACAATAAAACATTTTGTAGATAAAAAAATGTTTGTAGAATTGACGTACGGATATTTGCTAAAGAGTAAACTATTAATACCGATCAATTCACTAACGTAAATAATTACGTAAAATAACAAAAAAAAAAACTGTATGAAATAAATTTAAATTGTATTGCGAAGGTATAATTGTTTAGTAAGAGGAATACTAATGTCCAAAATACTTCCCATTGTTCAAAATAGATAATTTATTTACACTTTGTTATTTTGTACTTGGATATTGTCATTTTACTTACACTCGTATGTTAGAAACTATAGAAATATGTTCGCTATTGTTTTTCATTAAAATGGCTTGGAATTAAAATAATACGCCAAAGTATAACATTCTTTTTTTTATTTAATAACAAATATAAATTCCATGATTAAAATATCACACTTAAATATTTTAAAGGGACTAGAAAATTTTTTAATTACATTGCAAATTGCATTTGCATGAGCTAAAAATCACTTGGCACTTGGAATGTCGATAATAAATATTGAGATCAAAAATATCGCTATAATCATAAAAATGGAATGTAGAAATCTACATTAACTAACTGCACGAATCGTAAATACTCTACGGATAATTGCTATATTTCGGAGCTTAATTTAAAACGTGCCATTATCTCTCTTCCACAATCTATATCTATACTAATAAAATAGAGATAAAATTGTGTTTGTAGGTATGTTGGGGGTAATCTCTGGAACAACTGAACCGATTTCAAAAACTCTTTCGCAAATAGGAAGCTACATTATCCGTGTCTAATATAGGCTATATTTCAGTTCGAAAATTGAAAAAAAAAATTACCGAAGCGAAGCGAGAGCGGATAGCTAGTCTTAAATATGGTGCGTCCTTTTTATCTTCATACCACAGAAAGAGACAACATAATTTAGATTGTAAAAAGCGATAACAGTTTTGGACCTCGGTCCGAATGTGCCACATTCATTTATAGCGGTTAAATGGGTGTTTACATTTAAGATTTTTTTTATATGATACTATGGTATACTATGTAATCATTAGTGTAAAGATTAATTATCCACTGGCTGTCCTTAAATAAATATATAAATTAATTAATAACCGTATTTATTGTACATCTGTGTTATCGCAAATAAATCATAATGTAGTTAGGGCCTGTACTAAGACAACAGCATATTATTATCCCTTTCAGTGTCAATTTTTTATAGAAATAACTACGGTAAATATCCCCCAATTTCGTCTGTTTTATCTAAATATAATGTACATAGATATTTTCTCTGTTAAAATATCTGTGGGCTCTTTTAAAAATAAATTACAGTCTGTTATCTAATTGACTTCATTGTTCTGTATTAATTTTATTTTTATGAATTTTGCTAGCTTCTTATATAAGCGTTATGCACAGTTTTTATATTATGCACTACATTTAAGTTTAATAACTTTTAATCTTTTCTTCCTTCACGTTGCAATATTGGGCAAACTTTGTTCCTGTTGTTTGTGTTCGTTCATATTAATGTACATTATTTTTTATAAACGTTGACCTGTGTGTAATTTAAGCACATATAGAAAAAGATTTTATTTTGTAATAGTATATAGTAATAGTTTTGTTTAGTTTAAGCCTCATAAAAATAAATAAATAAATAGCGGTAGTAAAAAACTTCATCTCTGTTTAAGTTAAGGACAAAGTGATGTCATCACTGTCAGTCACATGATTTCACCTTTGACCAATTACGAGAGGACGCGTTTCTCGATTGACCAATTAACCCTACATTAGACGTCACTTTTTACTTAATGTGAATAGAGCATAGGTCTGTGCATTCAATACTGCGATTTACCGCCATTTCATGCGCTCGCGTTGACAGATCGTTTTTTTAGATATAATGTCCCGATAATCTTACGCATTACAAATAAAAAAAGCCATTTAGCGGCTCGATTCCTGGGTTAACTGAGAGTATAAAATTTCTAGCATTTATTTTTTATGGAAGGTTCAAGAATTCTTGTGAAAGAAACTAATTTGTGAAGAAAAAAATTACTTACACATGCAACTTTCTTTAATTTATAATTCACGTTAAATATGTCGCTGGTGTTGCTACGCGAATTAATCCGTAGAGTATGTACGATATTTGCTAAATGTATCTAAATTCGTCTGGCTATGAGCTTTTCAAAGTAAACTTGTGAAAGTCGTATAAATAGTTTTCTTTTATTATTATTATAATTACCTACTGTAAATCTAGATAATATACAGGGTGTGTCAGAGGTATTCCATAACCCTGAATCATAGGGGTATGATTCTGAGTTAACTCCTAAAACGCCCTATGATAAATACCTATTTGTCATCTCATCGTTTTCCGTGTCAGATATTTTATATATTATAGCTCAGTATAAAAGCAATCTGATTTTTTGAATTGTATTCCACTCAAAGATATTGTTTCTTTCTTTTACAATAAATTATTAACGTTAGTATCATATTTATCTTTTTAATTAAACGGGTTTCAACGCGTATGTTTACGTTATTTATTTTACTCGACGTGTCGGTCGGGTGCACCAACCTCGCCATTAAAATTAAACCAAAATTAAACCTGGTGATTTTTCGTCTGACGCTACTTCAGATATTGTTAGTGTAACAACAGAGACGTCGAGTAAAATAAGGTAAACATACGCGTTGGGGCACGTTTAAATAGATAAATATGTGTGAAAAACTGGAAAATGTCTAAATTCAATGGTTAGTTGAAATTGTTACACGTATTTTTCTTTACAAAAAAAAAATATTTTTTAAATCCTGCTCTATTTTTCATACAATTTTACTAGATGCAAAGCACAAAAATATAAGTATTTACAAAAAAGAACGAACATCTGATATCAGTTAACGCAGAATCATGAGCATAAATCATGATTTCAATCTTCGGAAATCAATTCGTTACATAAAACCTGTATAAAATGTTAAGCAGAGCCAGAAGAATTTATTATAAAAATATATCATACTTTTACTAAATTTTATTACACCTAGTACCGCTTAGTGCCCTCAAAGGCCCTAGATCCCTCTATAAGGCCCTTGTCGTGCAAATTAATTATAGAATCTGCGATTATTTTCGCAGTTTTCTTCAAGTACCCCCCGCTAGTGAGCATTACGATGGGGATTTTGTTCTGTTTGCACATTTCAAACACGAACTCGTCGCGTTTGATGATACCCTGGAATATAGTTTTGTTTTTGTCAATCATTTTGTTGACATTTCAAATTATAAATGAAGCTTTTCCGACGCCCGAAACCACGGATTCCATCATTGACGAGTTCATTGACATGAAAATATTACGAATCTTTATTGTAAATTAGTTTTCACCAAATTTTCATACAAATTTGCTAAATATAAAGCCCAAAAGATATTTGCGCAAAAAATACATAACATTATATGTCAATTTAAAAAATTAACTGTATTGTGATCAGTATCCATTGTTATAGGCTTCGGAGAACGTTCTTTTATTCTTGTACAATCATTTGACGACCAAGTAGACCAGTTGGTAGTGACGCTGCCTGCTGTGCAAATGGTTTAATTCCCGGTCGGACAATCATCTATTTAAAGACAGATGTTTGTTCGGGTGAGTGTTGCACGTGTTGTGTTCATTGTGTGTGTGTGTGTGTGTGTGGATCCACGACACAGGGAAGTGTGGGCCATCGAGTGTCAAGTTATTTATTTATGTCGGATTTTTCTTTGTACTTCTAGGACAGATTCGGCACATCTATGAACTTAAGATATAGAAAAAAACTATTTTTATTTAATATTCTAAATCCTGTCTGAACGCGTATAATAAAGGTATTTGTTTATCTTTTATTCCTACTCCACGTCTCGGCACGGGTTACACTAGCCATGGTCATGAGTTGACTGAGTCTAGGATGGGCGTTGCAAGTAGTTTCATCAACTACCAACATTTGATCTTTACATTCGGAAAGGCTGCGACACACTACACTAACAATGTCCACGGACGTCGACGTAAATCGCAAGGTTTAAATTTGTAAATCACTGGATTCCACGTCGACGACAATTTATATCCATCTCTCCGATATTTAACTTTTTTATATTTCTTAATTTCAATCGCTTCACGTACAATCCTGGATTGTATATCCAGTGATTAATTCCAGCGTTCAGTATGTGTTCGGCTATTGCTGATCGTTTTGGCGTTTTCTTCCAGCTGCGATGTGTTCTTGGACCCTTTCCGTAACTTCTGCTTAGTTTGACCTATATAGGATCTACCACAGCTGCAGTCTATCTTATAGACACCTGGCGTCTGGCTTATAACATCTTTAGTTGTGCGTAGATTTTCCGCTAGTTTGGAGAACGGTGTTTCAGACCAGATTTAGAATATAAAATGTGTACAAAACGTGAAAGTTTAAAAGCTATAAACTATTTTTGTCATAATTACGATTTATTAATAAATATAATAAATGGATAATTGCTCATCCGCCTACTTCCCAATAAATGGCCATCACGTGGGCCACCGATCGTCTGTTCTCTTCTAGTGATGCAGGGAAATTGCAATAGATAAATTTCAATTTCCTGCAATAGATACGAGTAGTATTTCCCGGAAATCTAAGATTTTAAACTGCATTCATAAACTTACCGTTTCAGTGATACACATGCGTCCAAGTGGATCCGTATCCAATACATCTGTTCCAGCATTGTACACCAAAATGTCTGGTTTAAATTCTTTCAATGCTGCTTTTAGGTTTCTGGAATAACATATTCATGGTTACAATACTCTGTCTGACCACTATTTGGTGTACAAATATTTCTGAATCTGATTCACATTTGAACATTTGAGTAGTTTGTCTTTGTATATATGTCTTTGGACCCATAACGTATGAAATAATTTTCTTAATATTTTGCTTAAATTTAGAAGATCATCATATCAGTCAAAGTTTTCTTTTAAATGTATTTTGAACTGCTCTTCAAAAATGGAGATGTTTAAAGAGCAATTGAAATTTGAATGTTGAAAATACTTTCAAAATAGAAATAATATCACTGCCTCAACAATGCATCTTTGAGCTGCGTATCTTTTCGCGATGTGTATCTAAAATTATATTCTAAGCGAGGTCGCAGAGGTGCATATAAAAATTGAACTAACTTCCTCAATTTGAGCATATATTCCATGTCTTCAACTCCATTCCCGAGTTCGACCTTTCTACGAATGGCACGTTTCGCCGCGTGATCCTTCGGATATATATGTCTGTTGTACATATCCATTATATACACTTCTGGCACACCGAGGAAGTCATGCTGGTAACCATTACCCTGAAATTATTTATTTATTAGTTTCTAGGGGAACTTGTAATTAAAGACTTAATAACAAACACATTGATATTCTGACAGCTAAACGGAAGTTCCCACATATATGTACTTAGATAGTCACAACACTTGAGACAGCCTAGGTAATAAATATAATTAATTAAAGAATCAAAAGCTAACGTTTAATCAAATTTAATTTAGAAGTTCAGTCAAGAAAGAACTTACGTACCATGCTGGGGCTACTGCAACACATCAATTTCATTATCATCATAAATACTGTTATGAATCATCATAAATACTAATAGACATGTATTCTGTCTGGACTCTGTGTGTGTCGATGTAACACAGATGTAACACGTGGACTTGACTTATAGATAAATATAACTCTAAATTACCCATAATTTTAACAGTTAATCTAATTTAGATACCTGATGGGCATCCAAGTCGATAATCATAGTGTTCTGTATCAATTCGTTTAAAACTAGAAACCGTACCAGCATGGTGATATCTGCATATGGGCAGAACCCACCACCCCGGTTTCCACTGCAGTGGTGGAAACCGCCCCCTACGTTTATGGCCCACCCCCTTTCTAGGGCTAATTTTCCTGCAAGCACTGATCCTCCAGTCTGGAGTCTGCAATATATAGATATATTTTAAATATACAGGATATATACATTGTATATTATACACTATACAGATGTTACAGATGTATTTTCAAAAATCTGACATCATGGCTTCCATATTATACAACATGAAAATTAAAATTATACAGTTTTTATATTTGCTATTTTTTAATTTCTGCTAAATATCGCATATGGAATTATATATTACTACAAAACTAAATACAAAAACCAAAAAATTAAATTCTTAAAAAAAATTTGTTTCATGTTTGTCATGCCAAGTATGTATATTTAACAGATACATCTATTAATTTTCTAATGGAATCTTTCAGATTTGTAGTCTGAAAGATTCCATTTAAAATTTAAATAATTACACTTTTGCATTTTTTTAATTAGATTTGTTCTTTTCTCTAAACTGCATTCCAAAACGTGTCATTACCAATCTAAATCATGATATGTCTCTTTTTGTGTAGTTAAGAGAGATAAGGATCACCATATTTCGATTGTTAAAGAGCGATATTCGCACGTTTTGGAATGCAGTATCTGAAATCAATTAGGCCATAAACCATATCAATTTAAAGTACCAGGTTACCAGAATATAACCAAAACTAAGCTATTAAGTATCATTTCTCAAAAGGGTTTCAATCTCATTATAGCTCTAGTCTTTAGCCAGTTAATCAAGTACTTTTTGCAATTATAGGAATTCATGGGATACATGCTTATTAACTAAGTAATAGCAAAACTTGTATTAACAGAAATTAACGGAGCTACAATATCTTTTCTTCTTTTACAAAGGATATTATGGTCATTTGTTAGTAATGTGCAATTTTAAAATAGCATGGAAAATGAAGTCTATACAAATAATGTAAATCTCATCATAAAAATCTATGATACTAACCTCATTGGCTTCAAATATGCATATTGTACAAGAATGTTTGGTAAGCAAGCCACAACAGGTATTTCTGCAATCATTGCCACATTCATGCTCCACTGAAAAATAATGTCAAAATTACTTTGTTTATTAAACAACTAGCGAACCGCCCTCACTTCGCTTCGGTTTCGTTAAATACGTATAAACCTTCCTCTTGAATCACTCATCTATTGATGAAAACCGCATTAAAATCCGTTGCGTAGTTTAAAAGATCTAAGCGTACATACAGGGGGACAGACGGGGGGAAGCGACTTTGTTTTATATTATGTAAAGAAGACAAATAAGCAGTCCACCTGGTAAGTGGATACCGGCACTCATAGACATGCACTATACATGCCAACATCAGTCAATAATGACGAGAGTTGGCTCACCTTTGGATGCACTGCCAGCCTCTTTAGGTCTTTAGGCTAGTAGCTCCGGGCTGTAAGAATTTGTAACAGGTCCATCTCAGAAGAAGATTCAAACTTTTCCTACCTTTGGGATTTTGGGAAACAGAATTTGAAAAAATTAAAACGAAAATTTGTCTGTTTTGAGGTGTTTAAAAAATACTTACTTTCAAAGAATTAAGATATTTCTTAGTGTGCACTACAAGTAAATCTTTTTTCCTGGCTTCATTAGGTTTCACTATACATTCATCAGTTATAAATTTGGCTTCCTTTAAATACTGAAATGAGAGTTAATCACATATTGACTATCTAAATTTTACTTTGCAAAATCAAATTGAGCTTTGTCGCATACAATGTTCTTCCTGAAAAGGCTCGATATTTTGTAGATGAAAATAAAATATATAATGCAGACATAAGTGTTAAAGTATTGTGCAGTAAGTAAAAATAATGAATTATAATTAAAAATAATAAAATCAAAGAACACAAATTGGATAATACCATCAGAATATATCTAGTGCTAGATATAATTTAATATAGATAGAGAGAGAAATAAAATATTTATTCAGAAAATAGTTATAGGACAAACATATATTAACATAATAGCAGAGAAATTTCAATGTGAGAAGAAAAAAAGAGATGTTATAGTAGCATAGTCTGCTCTGCGTGTGGCCCGTGACTGCCCCGGACGGGCGTCCAGTTCAGGTTTAACTGTGTGTCTGTGATGACACAGTGCTTTCACAAGAATGAGTTTCAGCTCATTCTCACTGTAATATAATTTCTCTATTTCCTAAATATTCACTTTCATACAATGGTGCGGTGGTAGATTAAAGGTCAATGAGAACATACCCAGACTATACATTCATCTTTGAGACAGCGATTAAGGTAAAAAATTTACCTGTATAATATTGCGCCATTTCTTTGCATCAAACACATGGAATCTTTCAAGGCCCAGAAACGAGACATTATACTTATCGCTGTATACAAGTGGCCACTGGTGCTCTGTGATATCCAAATAAAGACTAAAACACGAAAAAATACCTAATCTATCATAATAATTTAATAAACTACTATAAACATGTAGTAAAAGTAAATAGAAAACGACAAAACATCTTAAAAATGAAAGTAAATGTTAATTCAAACATTACCTGGACATTGTGCAAATAATTTAATTATATGAAATCTATATTTCCATGAAAATCAGCATTTTTAATTCTGAAATTCCACATTTTCTTTCGCAATTTTGTGACATTTCACATGACAGATTTGACAGAAAAATGATACGTTCATAAATACTTTAACAAAATTTAAATGATGCTATTTGTAATCTATATCTACTAAAATAAGATGCCAGTATCTAGGAGAAAAAAATTATAGGTAAATAAGTACACGCATGTTTTTTTGGATCATGAGTACACGAAGTATAAAAAATCTCGTTTGTTTGATCAGAAGTAACTGCATTTCCAGTCAAAACACGTTGCTAAGCAACAAATACTGACCTAGCACCGCGGGAATTGTAAACAAACTTTTCTTTTGAAATTACATATTCTGATAAAATTCAATTCAGTTTTATGAAGAACATTATAGATAATTATTTTACTAATACAAGTTTGGAAATACATAAATGCAATATGCAAAGATCGTCAAGAGAACTGGATAAGCGATTAAATATTTAATATGGAAAATACGTCCTTGAATGCCCTACAGACTGAAGTTGAATTTTACAGGGTAAACTATTTTTTATTATACGTACCTACAATATAATACAAAATTTACTTCTACTTACTTCTTTTTATTTTTTATATAACTAATCGATTAATTATCTTCGGATGTTATAAGATAATAAGACCTTCACAGTACCAACTTATTTGGTGTCTATTAGTAATTTGGAATGTAAAGCAATGTCAGGTTTTATTTAGTAAAGCCTAACATTTAAAACGGGTTTACAAATATCACACTGAGTGCAAGAATCTGGCATTATGAAAGAATATCTCCATTTGCAGTTACCCTCTTACAGCATAGGTACATTACAGTTTTAAACTTAATCAACAATACAGCAAAACAGTTCACTGTTTTGAATTCATTACCTATGCACGTGTTCCGGTAGTGAGACATGGTAGAGTCCATTCCATCCTATCTCATCCTTCATTTTCCCAATCCTTTCTCCAAATCCATAGGCAGCATGCCGTTTGATATTTTGAACTGATGTTGGTAGGTATCGCGGATATCCGTGGGGGATGATATCCACTTACTACCAGGTAAACACTGCTCGTCTACCATTTTTTTCTGTGACAAAATTAAACTTTTAGGAAAACCAGACAATCGTGGAGCAAGAAATTAGAACTCTTATAGCAGACAATCAGAAACTGTCCCACCAAGTCGGTATGCTGTTGAAGGAGAAACTGGAGAATGCTAGGAACGCGCACGATACTGATCATGACAAGGATGTGGAGGAATTCAGGAAACAAGTCATTTTACTTACAAAGGTTCTATTTTTTACTACTTTATAGTTGGTTTATTTATATTTTATATTAAGCAGTACAAAACAGAACGACTACAAAACAATCATCTAGTTTGACAAAAAATCTAGTTTATCCCTTATTAAATATGTACTGACTCAAGCCCAAATAATCTAGGAAACAAATTGGACATGTAGGCAACATTGCAGATTGAAAAGGCCTATTCTAACGAGGTAGACATACGTTGATGATATAAGATACAGTAAAACATTGCAGGTCCAACTTAAAAAGTAAATGTTTTTGTGCACCAGTTTTGTCTACTGGTTCATCTTAAGGAGACTGATCCTCGAGTGTGTAATGTAATTATGTACATTAAACACTTAAATGATACAGTATTCGAGAGATTAATGATACAGTATTTTTATACTGTGTATTTACCAAGCATTCGAACAAATACAAACTACAATTCGTTATAATTTGAATAGGCAGCTAGGTGGTACCAACGGAAAGTGCAACTTTGTAGAACAAACTTGTTCTTTCAGTTAGACAACGAATATGAATGCTAGTCATACGAACACATAAAATTTGTCATACCTATCTATAGGCTACTACACGTCAACTTTTATCTAAGCAAAAAAGATCAAGTGGTCTGATGACTTTTTCTAATAAAACTATTGGTATCCTAAGGATAACAATAACAACAATATTTATACATGTTGTCACATGTATAAATATTGTTGTTATTGTATTTTTTATACTTATCTATTAAAAACCGTTATTTATCCAAAATAAGATTCTGTGGTTTGGGTCTAGTTTGTATAACTACGTCCATATAATAATTTATTTTTGCGAACGTAAAGAAATTTGTAATTGCGCGGACGCTCGAATAGCCAATGCTTTAAGTGGATGATGTCATATCATTCCATACTATCGAACGGTATCAACCTATAAAGGATGATTCACGTTACACCGTGCCGGGGCCGGGCCGTGTCACGGACGGGGCACGGTCAAAGATCTATAGTATACTTTTGTATGAACCATGCCATGCTAGACCGGGCCGGGCCCGTGGCCCGGCCGGGGCACGTCACGTCGTAACATGAATGCGTTCGCTGGGCGCCCGGAGGGAAATCAACGACGGACTAGAGACGTGTAAGCTTTTTCAGAATATCAAATCGAAACTATATATCAATATTTGATATCGGATTTCGAAACCATATATTTTCTGAAACTATAGGTATATTGATAGATACGCATAATACTTTACGATATTTGTTGTTTCGATGATGTAATAGTTTTTTTTATATATAGTGTCACTATAGCCGCACAAAAAATGTGACTAATAGTGGCATATCATACCATCGGTAAGTAGAATTTCACAGAATTTTCACGCAAGGTGGTAACGTCACGGCACGGGCACGGCTCGGCCCCGGTACGGTGTAACGTGAATCACCCTTGAAAATCTTTGACCGTGCCCCGTCCGTGACATGGCCCGGCCCCGGCACGGTGTAACGTGAATCATCCTTTATGCTCCATTGCAGGGCAAACCTTGGAATCACCAGAGGAGTCATCACCACTCGTAAATAAATGTTTATTAGAACATTATTTATCTCAGTGTAGATTTGTGGAAATACATTGCCTCAGATTTGTTTTAATCCTTAGGCACGCGGGTTTTCTCACGAATGTTTTCCAACATCGGCGAGCTAGTGATTATTGAGAAATACTGCTAGATATAAGGCTCTGTTATATAGTTAGGCTACTAGCTACCGCTACTGTTATAAGTGGCCATATAGCCACTTGCAACACCAGGAAGAATATGTGTGTTAGTGAGTTTTTCAGCACTATAGACAGCTGTCTTGAAGGACCCTAATAGCGTAACGAAAAGACCACCCGCTTAGAGCAGGTGGTTCACAACCGCTTAGTGGCAACCTGTAGGTTCCACAACCTATAAAGCAAATAGGTTCGCACTATAAAGCAAATTATGAGCCCACAGTTCGTGACGGTTGACGAGGGGCGGTTATAGAAACTCAAAGTTAACATTAAGTCGAACAATTCTTCAGAACAATTGTGCAGATGGTCTGCAGAAAAGTTCATTATCATCATTAACCTCATTTACATCAGTTTACATTTACAAATACATTTACCCCATTTACAAAAGTCCCATTAACATCAGTAGTTTTGAGTTAAGTATCTAAAGAAAGTCATATTTTTTAAAATCACTACGAGTAGTACTTAATCCAGGAACATCTGCGCTACTATATCTTAATGTGACTCCACTTATAACAGACTTTTTTCTCTTTTTGAAAAAAAGGCACAATAAAGGCGATCCCTGGTATAAAATAAGCCTTTCTTTACTGATCTCATTACGCATGCGACACATTCATGCACAATACAATTCCATCAGATATCGGTGTCGCCGTCCCGATCAGTTTACCTCTCAGCAAACGTCTTCTCCAGAGACCTCGCGACAGACTCCTATCCTGAGCCTTTCGCCCCAGCCACTGCCAATGGCCAAGAAAGGTTCAGGACAGGATTACTGGTATAACTTTTTACAAAATTTTTGAATCTTTTACCCATTTTCCAGGAGAGAGATTCTCTGCACGTACTTTGGCAGACATCACAGAAAACCATAGATGCCTTAGAGACTGAACTGAGGGTTTACCAGGGCTATGAAAACAGTGGTAAACAGGTACATAAACAGATTCAATTTTTTACTAGTAGATGTTCCTAGGATAGGTGAACAAGGGCGACATTTTTCTGTACAAATTGATTGCAAAAAATTAGTTCATATACGTACAGTTAGCCTGAAAAAGAGAATCGCAAGACCAGGCTAGCGAACTGCTGTGTCAGTGTAAGTCTGTGACTTTTATATATATTAAATAAAAAAGCCCAATAAGAGAAACAAAAGTTAAAAACTGATGACATATTTTAGTTACACCGTTGCAGTCAATAGGTCTGCTTGTCCCAACCACACTGCAAATGAAATTACTAATGTTCAATAGCGTGCAGTGTTATGGACTGCAGACTTGCATCTGATTGATGAGTTTAATTTTGCAGTTGTCCATTTTAAGCCCGTAAGGTATATGCTGCCAGGCAATACCATACACATTATGATAGCCGGGCGAGCGTTTACACGATTATAAGTTACTTTTCTTCCAACATAAGTCGTATTAAATAAAAATGTGATGAATAACACTTTTCAGAATATAAATGAAGAAAGGAGAGATTTACAACTAAAACTCGAAACAGCTCTAACAGATTACATTGAATTAGAAGCAAAATACAAAGAACGGCAAAGAAAATATAGCATTTTAGAAAGTGATGTTAAAAATAAAGAAAAAGATATAATATCCTACCAAGAGAAGGGAAAACAATTAGATGAGAAATTAGTAGAGTTGACAAGAGATCTGGAAGAGTGTAAAATAAATTTAGCAGTGGAAAAGAAGAATAGTGAGGATATGAAGGAAAAACTCGCCTTATGTCAAAAGGAGTGTACGGAGAGAGTAAAGAAGGAAGCAGAAGCTAAATCGAAGGTACATTAGAATTCTTATGAGCCGAATCCCGAATGGTTGCGATTGCTGACAAACATTTATTTAAAGACAAGTTTTTGTTCAGGTTTTTGGTAAATTCTGGTCGTCCTAGGCAAACAATTCTAGTTAGCTAAAAGTGACGCGATAGAAAAAAATTACTTCAGTAACATCGAATTTTTCAATAATAACCCATATTAAGAAGCATAGGTTATTCAAATTGTTTGTGCAACACCGGGGGGGGATTGGCGGGAATAGGAATTGATATGGGATGAGGATTGAGAATTGAAGTGCTTACTAATGCTTTACTTTACTTGTTTACTTTAGTGCTTTACTTTCAGGTTGCTGAGGCATTACAACTATATGATGTAGTGTCAGCTCAGAAGAATGAAGCTTACAAAAAAATACGGGAGATTACAGGTGAGTCTATGCGGCTGAGCAAATTAAAAAACTAGTATAGGACATTTTTGTAAAAATCAGATATTTACAAGTTTGGTTGTTGTAATAGTCAGTTTAAACTGCAGTTAAAACGGGTCGTATGTGGTGGCCACTATGTTACGCCCCAGCCACATGTGCACGAGACAGTCTTGATTAGATTGATATTATTATATATTTTATCAAACTACCTACATACACTACACTACGCAATGGTAACAAGCCGCAAGAAAATTGAACCAGAATTCCCGAGATTAGTGCGAACAAACAGACCTTCAAGATTTCACCAGTATTTTCGAAAATATAGTCTTCTTTAATTATTCGTTAATATTGGATGAAAAATTAAGATGGTTTCCAGAGCAAAATTACATTATAAGGGGGTGAAGCCGAGGGTCAATACTAGTTCATGAAATTTCCAGGTGAACTGTCTCAACTGAAACAAAAGTTGGTGAATGTAAAACGCGACACAGAAACTGAATACAGAAACGAACTAGACGAGCTGAAGGACAAGTACAATGAGAAAGTGTGCGATATGTTGGAACATATCCGGAACTTAGACACTGAGTTAGTTGATAAGGGATTGCTGCTCAATAAAGTGATGAGGTATGATTTAAAACTTTATAAATGTTACATAACAATTATTTAAGAGGTAGCCCTGTAAAATTAGACATAATTAAGGTTGAATAAAATAAAAATTGCCATAAACCCGATTTTTTTGCGAAGCTGTATTTTATTTATTTTCAACTAGCTGACCCGACAGACGTTGTCCTGTCCAAATTTCTATAAATTTCAATAAAAAATTTCCTTAGTTTCAAATTTCAATATTTTTTTTGCCTGAAACCTTTTCCAGGACCCTAACGAACAAATCAAAAAAATAATTACCATAACTCACGATTCGAACGATGGATATTCATCGTTCAAATCGTGAGTTATGGTCTTGATAGAAATACAAAAATCCCATAGAAAAAAGCACTTTCAGTTTTTCCAACTTTTTCCAATTTTTCTTTCTCTAAAAACCTTATTCGGACAAATACGAACATTTTTTAAAAGAAAATAGCCAAATCGGTCCAGCCGTTCTCAAGTGATACGCTTACCAACGAACAGCATTTAATTTTTATATATATAGATAAACCGTCAAGTCCAGAAGAGAATCGGATCAGGAAAAATTTTATGTGTTCGCGGGAAGGAATCAGTTTTCGCCTTTTTCTCGAAAACTATTAGCTTTTGGGGGAAATAGCTATTTTCAAAATTGTATATACTATTGATTATCATTAGCTCATATCAAATATTTGGTTGTCGCTCCTTTCCTCACCGTCGCAGAGGTAGCAGTTTTTTTCATCGTGTTCCTTAAACATCGATAAACCCCACACAACGGTTTTTTATATGAAAAAACTTAAAAGTATTTTTTAAATTTAAAGTATAGATCTACTTTATTAGTAGATAAGCCTTAATATATATACTTGCACTAAGAAAAATCTCAACTACAATTCTTGTACTGGCAGCCAAAATTTCGTTATATTAAGGACAATCTGACTTCTAGTTAAAATTACAAGTTATCTTGTTCTTTCAAAATTGCTTATTAATAATTGCATTACAGTGATTTGTATTATCAAAATTGCTTTAGTAACATGTCTACTTTTCATTGAAATCCACTCCTTGAGTTTGGTAAAGACTCGTAAGACAAGAAGGATTGGTATTTCAACAACGATTAGTTAAATTATAATTATTTATTATATAAAATACTGAGTATTTATGAGAACTTCCTACTACAGAGAAAACAAAATTCTCCAAGATACAAACGACAGTTACTTCAAAGAGCAACAAGATTCTCAAAAATCCGTCCACCCAAAACTAGTGATTGCTGAACAAAGACTAGAAGCCATGTTCCAGGAGTTGGTACTGTCAGAGAGACGCAACATTCAGATGGTGTGCGAGAAACAATGCCTAGCTATAGATATTCAAAGGATGCAAGATGCTCACAATAGGGAGATCAAGCGGAGAGATTGGGAGGAAAAGCTGTTGAAATCACAGTGTGATGAACTTAAGTGAGTCTTTGCCTATATGTGACATAATGGGAGAAACTAGAACCATTTTCTTTTCTTAGAGGAATAACCGTAACCATAACCAGTTTTGTGCACAAGACAATGTGCACGAGGGATGTATGGCCTTAAAACATTAAATGTCTTAAAATGTATGGTCACACTGGCCCAGCGGGTTGCCGAGACCACTCTTGTAGAGGTGGTGTAGCTCCTCAAGAGCCTGTGGTAGAGGCTTTGTTAAACTTTAATCGCCGCAACACGACACCCATGGGAACAAATGAGGTGGTGCTTACTGACATTACACTCTGACCGTATGACCGTTTCTCAGAAGAGTAAGAAACAGAAATTAGACTTTTCTCTTAGAAGAATATTGTACCCGGTTTAAATCTTTAAAAAATAAGAGTATATTTTTATAAATATATCCTTAATTTCTATTAGAACATGTTTCTATTTAATCTTGACACAATGTAATTTTAAGTAAAGTTAACCAAAGTCGATGTTAGTAATGAGGTCCCTTTGCTAAAATAATGTCATACATACCTACTCTCCCACTCTTTACTTACTCCCACCACTTACTCTTTACTCTCCATCTTTTTGTAATGTATTATAAAGATTTTCGTAATGTATTGTAAACTTAACCATTATTTATAAACTTTCTCATTATCTCTTTTTTTCTTTTAGGCTTCAAGTAGAGCATTTACAAAAATCTTTACAAGACACTCACGCCATGATTAACAAATTGCAGAAAATGTTGCTGTCGAGAAAAGAATTGAGTGAGAAGTATGTTATATTGAAACATAATATCAATATTTTATAACGTATATATAGGTATACTGTGTTTAAAATTTCAATATTTTCCAGAATTGTTTCTACAAAAGAAGAGGAACTGTTAGAATTGAATAAACATTTGGAAAATCAAATGGAGCTCAATAAAAAGTACAATTTAAATATTTCAAATGTAATTTCTATATGTTATTATAATTATTGTACTCTTATTTAAATTGTTAATTCTGTCAATTTACAGATGGAGAGAATCCTACGTGGAAATGACAGAAAAGTTAAAGAAACGATTAGAAGTACTGCAAAATGAAAATAAGGATTTAAGGTCAAAGTTAACAATGCCACATTCGTCTAGTTATGAAGTAGACACCACTTAGTTAATAAAATAACTTTTATTTTTGTCTTCAACATGTGCAATATTATTATATACATTAAATATTTTTATATGTATATTGTATGTATTTACAATATTACGAATTAAATAAATTGTATATTTATATTATTATAAATAGGTACTCTATCAATGTCAAACAGAAAGGATTAACTTTATGTATTGTATATATATATTGTACATCAGTATTAAGAACCTTATTGAAACCTGCAATCTTGTAATTTGTAAATGTGTCATATTAACTATTTTTATTAATTTGTAATTAAGAAATAACAAGTGAATGCTATTTTTTTAAACTAAGAAAATAAACACTGAACCATACCATTGTTGTATTATTTCTAAAAAAATATTTCACTATTGTGCTGAGACACACTCTGCAAACATACTGGGGAACCAATACAAAGTTTCTTTGTCGTCTTGCGTGTCAATCCACGAAAGGCCTTCCTTCACCATGTGGTTTAGTGCATTCTGTGCTCTTGTCTCATTCCAACTGAAAATACAACATTCTTGTCATTCTTGTCTTTTACAATGTGCGAGTGCATTTTTCAGGACAGTCGCATACGGACAGAAAACAAAATAACACATTAGGGTTAAGTTACGTGATTATTAGTTCATTAAAGTAAATTAACTTGCACTAAATTAGCATGTCTTTTGAGAATTTGTCCCTATGCGAATGATCCTATTTTTCAATGGTTAAGGCTGAATCCACACTAATGTTATAACTCTGAAAGTATATTAGTTTGTTACGACAAACCACTGAATCGATTTCAATGAAATTTGGCAGAGAGGTAAGATACTTTCTATCCCAGAAAATTTATTATTTTCCAGAGCAGACTTTTAAAACTAAATCTATGCGGGTGTGAAGTCGTCGCAGACAAAATTTAGATATATATGTTATACATATTATTATAATAAAATCATAAGGTTTAGGTGGTCGCCGCGTTGTTCGTCAAATTCGTAATTTGTCAAGTTTTGAATTGGTCAAGTTCTTATTTTGTCATTTTCGGAATTAACCAAATTCGTTACTTGCCTAATGCATGTACGTTTTTAGGTACATATATGCATAACCATGAATTATTCTTTGGCAGGTACTAATTTTTGTGTACAAATTACCAATATATAAAAAAAATATGCTAAGATTTTTTTTATTGTACATGAGCGTGACTAATTTGACAAATTGGTAATTTGACTAACTACTAATTTTGACCAATTCAGAACTTGACGAATTACGAATTTGACGAAAAACGCGACGACCATTTAGCTGTGTACATTCAAGTTAATTAAAAAATGTTATAGAAGGTCCTTTTAGAAATCACATTTTTGTTTATATATCAAGTTTGTGTTGGCATTACACAAAAAGTACTAAACAAATTTTGATCAGGTTTTCAATATAAATAATAATAATAAACATGACATTGTTATAAAACAATAATAAAATGAAATAATAATAATGACATGGTTATCTTTGCAGAAAATCACATGTAAATAAGTAAAATTATGGAACTGGAAGCATAACCAACTGATGTAATTGCCTTAAATACAATACAATTAAGGTTTTCCATACTCACCCTAGATCAGCAGTAAGTATGCTTAATGAGGCCCAAGCGGTTCCCAATGAATTAGCCTTCTGTAACACTTGAGTGTGGTCTAAGTTGAGTTCTCCTGGCACCGACTGCACCAGCCATTTGCCCTTGCCTATTGAAACTACTGTGAATCTGAAAATTGTAATACTAATTAGTTTTATTATAAGCAACATGCCGTTCACTCACTTCATTCAAGTAGTATAATAATAGGCTTGAGATGCTGTCTTTTTTTTTTTGAAAATTGCAATTACTAACTATTATAACAAATATTACAATTTCCAAGGGAAAAATAACCTTTGTATACTTAATTTTCTAAAAGTGGAAGAATTTTCAAGGTTTTTTAACTCTTACATAACAAACGAAAAAGTTTGATATATAGTCGGAATTTTAATTCGATTCCAGATTTGACAATTTCAGTGTTGCAACGTTATGACAAGTACTAAATAGTAACGTTGCGAAATTATTCGATACGGAAATGGAATATTTCCGGATCGATTCTTCTCGTTTATAATTTTATTCTCGTAAAATAAGTATATCAGGAAATTAAATATTTGTGAACGGATAATTTAGTTATGACGATTAATTTTATTACGGATCTGAGAGTTTTCTTTAATAATTGTGTGTGAAATAAATAAATAAATGTGATCATGAAGGAACATGAGAAATAAAACAAATAGATGTATTATGGTAATATTTTATTTTATAAATCGTCGCCGTCATCGCTATCACTATCGCTGTCACTTTCTGTAACATTTATTATAAATGTGTCTGTGATATTGTCAATTAACATATCTAGCCTACTCATTTTTTCCTCTTCTTTGACAACATGGGATACGCATTTAGACCATTCGGTGGCCGTAATTTTTTGAATGCCTTCCTCAAATAAATTTCTCACGTCTGTCAATTTGAAGGTTTTATTATTTTGAGCTACATGCCCCTTTACCTGAGCCCATATCAATTCGATAGGGTTCAGCTCGCAATGGTAAGGGGGCAGTCTTAAAACCGTCATCCCATGTTGTGCTGCCATTTCGTCTACAGCGTACTTATTAAAAGACTCGTTATGTGGAATCAGTTCTAAAAGCGTAGCTTTAACCATATCTGGTTCGTAATGAATATTTTTATTTAAAAGCCAGTCTTGAATGGCAGCTTTTTTCCAGCTCATTTTTGGTGCCGTTTCCAATTTTCGGGAGTGGTAAGGTGCATTATCCATCACCACAATTGAGTTTGGTCTTAATTTTGGTAAGACTCCAGCGAACCACTCCTCAAAACAAACTGCATTCATCTCATCATGGTAATCTTCACAATTTTTCTTTGCTTCAAAAATCATGAGCCCCTCTTCCAGGAAGCCTTCTTCACTACCTATATGGCTAATTATGAGACGTTTGCCTTTTCCAGATGGGTTTTTTAATCCAGTGGTCAGTCCCTCCAAAAACGCTTGCCGAGATGATGTGACTTGCTTGTCCACCCAAGTTTTTTTTACAGTATGACCTTAAATCACATATAGTACATGAACATTCAATATTACTATTAAATTTAATGTAAATGTATATTAATTCAAAATGTTAGCCTTACCTGCGTTAACCCAAGTTTCATCTTGATAATATATATGTCTCCCTTCTCGTCGAAACTGACATATAGATCGCAAGTAACGCTGGCGCCATGTTATTATATCATTTCGATCAATAAGTGTGCTCTTGCGTGACCGTGCAACAAATTTAAAATTAAGATGCTTCAAAATTTTTCTGAGGGTGTCTTTGGAAACCTTGGGCATTACTGGATCATCGTTCATCACTTGTAAAATCTGAAATAGTAAATTTTATAATAGTTTGGAATCATTACTTATATATAAAAGATGTAGGTATAAAATAATACTGTCTGACTGATTGACTAACCTTTGCAATGGTTGGAGGTTCATTTCGGTAAAAGAACTGATGAACTATTCGTCGTATTGCGGAGAATGTAAATTCATCAATTTTATCTTTGAAACTTCGCTTTGGTCCAGTTTTTTTAGGGGGAGTTGGCGGCGCACCTTTATTTACTTCCTTCAAAACGTTACAAACAGAGCGTGAGGTTATTCCCAATATGTGAGCAACTTTGTTCATACATTCATTTTCTTCCACAACTTCAAAGGCCTCCAATTGCGCAGAAGTTTCATTTTTCACGTACTTATATGCGTTGCGGATCATTACTTTTTCAGTAACAGTGAAAGCTTTTCGTGGACGTTTTTTTCTTGGAGACAAGAAAACATCCACGTCTTTTTGTGATGTACTTGGCGGAGGATCCATTTTGATGGAAAACCAAAACAAATAGATTCACTCAAAGTTCACAAAAAACTATAAACGTAACAACAAACACAACGTAACAAAACTTTAACAAAAACCCAACAAAATAACAAAATATCGATTCGCAATGAAACGAGATATTCGTGCAGTCAGACTAGGAGAATGAAGCCGAATGACAAGATAAACAAAATGGCGATAGCTGCACGAGCGCGCACGGGTTGCCAATACAGAAAACTATCTAGGCTCTTTTATTATAAGTTTTATTTTTAATATAAAAAAAAACAAAAATATTAACTTTTTATAAAATAAAGCAGCGGTTACTAATTAATAAATAATTGTTATGAATAATTATGTATTTATTTAAATAAAAATCAATAATTTAGTCTTTAATTGGCACACCAATATTATGATTACATAAACATAAATCGCGATTGTTTATCGATTTTTGTGTTCATCACTACACTATTATATGTGGTATCATTATTTTACAAAATGACAGTAGCTAATGTCAAATGTGGAATCGAATTATAATTCCGACTTTAGATACCTGAGCTTTGATCAGGAACATTCTCTTATTTACAAAGAGAGAGTGAGATAAAGAATATCTGTTATTATCTATATGTCCAACACTAAATCCACTATTATATTATTTTCCAAACAGAAAAATAGAAACAAGCCAGTAAAAAAAATCAGCAGACTATTTAGCTAAGAATTACTGTTTCTTCTTCCGATTCTATCTATACACCATTCTTTTTTGTTCACCAAAGAAATTTAAGAGGGAGGTTATGAAGAAATATGTAGTAATAAACTAAAAAGAAATAATAGCGAGTGAAAGAGTGAAACCATGTTATAGCGAGCACAGTGCAGTCTTAATGATTTAATTAACCTTGCAATGAAAATCCTTGATAAGAATAAGTCACTTAAACATACTGAAGTAAATATTCAAAATGTCCACCATGATTCTGAATAAATACGCAAGCATGTAGGGATGCATAGGGATGCGTAGGAATGCTCGTGGCGCTGCCGCTTCACAAAGGTATACACACTGCTGGATTCTTATTTCCTGCTTTATCAATGTACAAGTATTAGCACTGTGGAAGTAAGTAGTGGCGCGTAAGCAACTATTTATTAATTATTTAGTAGGATGATTTATACGTACATTAATTTTTAATATTGAAATGGCTAATATTGTTGTATCTCATGTACTGAATTTGCCCTTTTTGTTAATTCAGTAAAGCTAACATTTAAAACCACTTTTACATTTGTCTAGGCCATATATGGGCAACAACCAGCCCGCGGGCCGGATCCGGCCCGCTGTAAGATATGATCCGGCCCGCGAGACATTTTGAAAAAACCCAATTAAAAAAATATTACATTAGGTACTTATACTCACAGGAGTGACAGTGACTCACTCTTTGATAATCGCCGCCACTCGGCTTGCTCGATCAAATTCTTTGAGGTGTGCCGCCTCACGGGCGACACATCAAAAGATTTATTGCTTCTCAATTATTCTAAACTAGTTTATTCCAGATTATTCCTTCATTTTGCCTATATAAGCGGGTGGATGGCCCGAACGTTAGTTCAGTTCTATTTGAGCTACCGAGGTGATAACTTGGACAAGCGATATCCTAGCGAACTGCTCGAGCCGTCAACTTGCTTTGTGACTTTGTGTGCATCTTGAGTGGTTACTAACTATAGTTTGTTATTAAGTTTATTGAACGAAAAGTAAACAAAAATTATGTCTGGTGGAAAGAAACGAAAAGTAGATACAGAGGGTCGCCAGTTTCAAGAAAAATGGACTGAAGAATTCTTTTTTATCTTGCACAATGGTAAGCCTATTTGTTTGCTGTGTAATGAATCCATTTCAGTAATGAAAGAATTCAATATAAAGAGGCATTACTCAACTAAGCATGCTACGCTGCACTCACTGACAGGACAATTAAGAACAGACAAAATCCAGAAGCTTACCGCAAATTTGGAAAAACAGCAACAAATGTTTCATAAACAAAGAACACAACTTGATAATGTTGTGAAAGCTAGTTTTATAGTTAGCTCAAAATTGGCAAAGGCATTAAAACCATTTGCCGAAGGAGAATTTATCAAGGAGTGTATGTTAGAAGTTTGCGGTATTTTGTGTACTGAAAAGAAAAATGAATTTGAAAAAAATAGTTTGTCAAGACGAACTGTTGTGCGACGTATAGAAATGATGGCTAATGATATAAAAACAACATTGACTGACCGTATGGCTGGTTTTGAATCATTTTCCATAGCATTAGACGACAGCACCAATTTGTCTGACACAGCTCAACTGGCTATATTTATAAGGAGTTCACTGTTACTGAGGAATTGCTTGCTTTACAGCCGCTAAAAGGAACCACTACAGGAGAGGATATTTTTATTGAAGTTCAAAAGGTATTCACAAGTTTTTGCTTGCCATGGTCAAAATTAATTGGAGTATGCACTGATGGTGCACCTTCTATGGTCGGCTTACGTAAAGGTTTCATCGGAATTTTGAATGAAAAAGCAACAGAATTAAATGTGCAAAAAGATGATTTGATAGTCCTTCATTGCATTATCCACCAACAGAACTTGTGTTCTAAGTCCATTCGACTCCAGAATGTTATGAATGTGGTAGTAAAAACCATCAACTTTATTCGATCCCGAGGGCTTAACCATCGTCAGTTCAAGGCGTTTTTGGATGAAATATCAGCTGAATATAACGACGTAACATATTATTGTGAAGTCAGATGGCTGAGCAAAAGAAAAATGTTGAAACGGTTTTACGAGCTTAGAAATGAGATAGCAGTCTTTATGAAAATAAAAGATAAACCACTATCTGAATTAAGTGACCCAAAATGGATATGTGACTTAGCATTTATGGTCGATCTTACAGGCTATTTGAATGATTTAAATTTGAAACTTCAAAAACAAGGACAGTTAGTAAATGATTTGTACAGCCATTTGAAAGCGTTTCAGATCAAACTACGCTTGTGGGAGTCACAGATGCTGTCTGGTAACAGTTACCATTTCAACACGCTCTCTGCGTATGAAAATATTGCTTATGCTCAATATGCTGAAGAACTCAAGTTACTGTCGGAACAATTTTCGAACAGATTTAGCGACTTCAAAAACATGGAAGACTGTTTCAGTTTATTTGCTACTCCTACCAAATATAATGTACAAAATGCTCCAATACACTTACAAATGGAGTTGATCGAGATTCAAGAAAACTCACTCCTAAAATCCAAATTTGAAGACGTAGAGTTGTGCGATTTCTACAAAAAATACCTAGAAAAAGACAATTTTCCGCAGCTTAGAAAATTCGCAAGAAGATTGATTTGTGCGTTTGGCAGTACTTATAAATGCGAACAGTTCTTTTCATTGATGAAAGTTAATAAATCAACACATCGTACAAGACTGACTGACGATAATTTGGAAAATTCTTTACGTCTTTGTATCAGTGGAATTAATCCAAATATCGATGGATTAGGTTCCCAAATTTAAGCTCAAGTGTCTCATTGATTTCGGTGTATTTAACTTTCGTAGTTTGTAACAATTGCAAATTTAACGATTTAACCCAGATAAGCCTGAATCTAAAATTTTCTGAAAATTTTGAAAAAAGTTACATTATTTAGTTTATTAGATCTTATGCAACATAAAAAAAATTATGAAAAAAAAATTAAGTGTAAGGCTTTCAGGGAAACAGCCGTCCTATATGTAGGACAGTAGGATAATAAGAGGAAATAAAAGACCATTTATGACAAAACAGAATGTAATCAAAAAGTGTAGTTTATTAGATAACTATTGATTATATTACCCATTGTTATATGTAATTTACTAGATTAACACTATTTATGAATGATATGTTTCAAAACACTTGACACACACTCCAACATCACATTTCTTGCAACGTGTCAAACATTTTTTGTGACATTGACGACAGTGTGTTTGCTTCGATTGAGGAATAACCAGATGATTCATTTGGTCTTTACGACTATCAGCATGTTCATGATGGGAGGGTCGGCTAGGCCCTCTTTTGGCATTTTTTCTGTTTGATTCAATCAAAGCAATTGCTACCCTTCTGCGAAAGCCAAGATGATCCAGTTTTCCATGATTTATTTTATATAACTGCCATGCATTATGTTCGGCAAGACCAATCATGTGTGTGAGCAACGGCATGTACCATTTCTTACCTCGTATACCAATTCGGTAATGTGAAATATTTTCATCAGACCGATCCACTCCTCCCATATATTTGTTATAGATGGACACCATATGTGGTTCTTCTATGACAATGTTTCTCTTTTCACTTTGTGAGAAGCGTTTGGCAGATTGTTTAGGATTTATTCCTACAGCATTAGAAGCAATACTGAATATATTATTGTCATGCCATTTAGCAATAATGAACGTGTTGTCATGTGTCGTTCTGTAATCGACAGCACCACGTTCCTTTTTTTTCAGTAACTTCGATGTAATCAGAGGACAACTAGATGTCCTGTTTTCTCGAACTGTCCCAGTGCAACGAAGGCCTTTCTTTGTTATCTCTTCCAGCAAGGGCGTCCCAGTAAAAAAATTATCAAAAACTACGTGGTAAGGAAAGTCGAAGCCACGTGAAATCAGCACATCGCAAAAAGTGAGAACAACGCTTGCACCCAGCCCCAATTCTTTATATATTGGATTGCACATAGTTGTAGCACCTTGGTATGGTTCCATCCATAAAACATACCCTAACCGTGTAGCACCAACCCAAGCTTTGAACCCGTACCTAATAGGTTTACCTTTTATGTGCTGTTTGCAGCCATGTCTACCATAGTAGGGGATCATGGCCTCATCTACACTGTAATGCTCTTCAAGAGGAGAAAACTCTAAGAACCTTTTATTTAGAAGTGTAACTAGGGGGCGTACTTTTGTGTATTTGTCTTGCAAATTCAGATTATCATTGACATGAAGGTGGCGAAAAATAAAGTCAAATCTATCCCTAGTCATAGCCGAGCTGATCAATTCATTCTTTGTATCAGGGGAGTTTTCCCAATACATTCTTCTACGGGGGAGCCATGAATAACCACTAACCAACAATATGCCGATGAAACATTTCATATCTTCAGTGGTTATGTCTCCAGGCAAATTCTTTTTGACAGCATATTTATTGCTCTCTGACACCAACAACGAAATAACATCTTCATCTAAGAAGTTTTCAAACCACTCAATTGGGCGCTTATCTTGGCAAGCGCCTTGAACATCTGGCCAATTCACGGGATTTTTTGCCAAGTCCCGTTTTCTCCATGCGTAGGTACGCCTACGTTTAGTTCGACCTGTAGAATCAGAAGGTTCTTCTTCTGTATCACTCACCATAATCTGCCCTTGAATCATTACTTCAGCCGGTTGAAGCAGAATGTTTCGTGGCAAATTATTCAAAGTTACATTATCTTCTTCACCCGAATCTTCGTCAGTGAGACAGTCAGGATCAACAGGAGGAGGTAGAATACATATCAGTCGTTCTCTATAATCTTCTTCATTATCAGAAACATTTTCTAAAGCATCTAAAATTTCATGCGCAGCTAACGGTCTGTAAAGAAAAAGTTGTATTATTGTACTAAAATCATGTATATTATCCTACTGTCCTATATATAGTACGCTAGTATTTGTAACAAGTTATACGTAATTTATTTATATTATTTTGCTAGAATATTTATTTAGTACAAAAGTTTAAGGTTATCAACTAGATATTAACACAGAAAAAAACAACTCATGAGTAAAATATAACTTTTTATACATACCTGTCATTTGCCATGTCTGCAACGCACTTTTATTACACACTTATAAGGTAAAATATAAGGTAAAAACTGTTAAAATAACTGTCTTTTTATTTTTTCTAATAAAGCTGACACGTTTCTTACTGCAAATCATAAGACTAAATAATCTTAGATAAAGAGGGTATTCTGATATTTTTTTTTATTTCTACTGTCCTAAATATAGGACAGTAGGCTTATCTGGGTTAATTATAATGTACCATTTTTTTAAATTTCATTTTGTTGTTTTAATAAATTGTACTATAATAACATTGTCGTATTATTTCATGTCTAATATCTATCGCAAAAAATATTATCACTACTTTAAAATGCACTAAGTACTTTTAAACGCGGCCCGCGAACGTAGTTGCACGCTAAAGTTTGGCCCTCAACATGTCAAAGGTTGCCCATACCTGGTCTAGGCGGTATTCCAAAGCATGCAATTATTGCTCTTTGACAAGCTCAGTTATTGCTGTGTATTTTGGAATGCCGCCCTAAAAGTGTAGGAAGTGTAGGAAATATTTAAAATGTAATTTACCCATTGCCAAATATTCGTAACTTCTTAACTGCAGCCAACAGATCTTCATTAGTGATCTCTTGGTGTTTTTTAGCCTTGCCTCGAGCAGCAATGAGCCTTGTTCGCAGCTCCTCTAGTGTTATTAAACCACCATTCTTGTAGTTTGTGGCCATACACACTTCTACTATTTGAACACCTAACTCATAATAGAAATCACCGATACCTGAAAATTCAGATTAAAAAGTTGAATTAATATTAGCCTGCTGGGTACTGCTGTTCCACTGCAGGGTACAAGACTTCCTATGTAGTTGTTAAAATGTGATTGCGACAGTAGGCTAAGATTAAAAAATAAAGTTTTCAAAAAGATGGTGTCCTATGTGTTTTTGATTATAGAAAGAAATCGGCAGATAAGCATACAGTCCACCTGATAGTAAGTGGATACTGTCGTCCATAGACATCCACGAGGCATGCTAACATCAGTCTAGAATGATAAACATTGGCGTGCCCCTGGATGCACTGCCTACTTTTACAGATTAAGGAATGGATTGGGGAAATAGGGAGGGATAGATTGTGATGGGAATGGGGTCAGGCATATCGCACACACAACTGAAACATGTATGTACATTGGGGAAATATGTTAAAGTAGGAAATACAATATATATACAAAATACATACTTATTTTGGTATTAATGGGTATTCCACTTGTATTAATACCTGTTGTCAATAATACAAACATTTATTTGCAGACTATGTGTACATGATGTAACAATTTGTCACATTCTTTTTACCCAATTGCCCTTTATAGGAATTGCAAATTTGGGGATATTTTATATAAGTTTTCGTATTATATTATTTACGAAATATTACAAAATACAACAACTAGTTACATTAGTATTATATGTTGTCTTAAAAGATGATTTCAATATTTAACTAAATACAGTTAATTATATTAGTTAGGTAATTTAGATGGATGCGGGTTTAGGCTTAACTGTCTCTAAGTAAACAAGTTTATTTCTTGTCTAATTAGAACATTGCAGTACTAACCTAGAACTGACCAGAATCCTTTCCCTGAAGCCAGTGGATCTACACCGATTGCAGCGCACATTTCCTGGAACTGCCGCCTAAACTGAGCATTTTTCTTGATTTCACTCTTGTGTTTAGTAGCAAACTCTTCAAGGTTCTCTCTGAACACTTCCAACTGCCTTGACATCTGTTGCAACTGATTCTCTTGGATTTCAGAGCCTCTTTCACCATACTTCTCTAGCTCTAAATTTTTATTTTGTATGGCTCCAACTCCAGCGCGGCGCCTCATCCTTATAAATAATCAATTGACAAATATATATCTAGTGACAATTAAAAAACAAACAAAATAACAACAATGGGTTATAATATCTATTATTATCTATACAATAATAGAGTATATAAGACCTTGAATTTTGGATTATTTTTTTATATATAATTTATTTGAACACTGGCATAACTATTGGTCCACTCTCATAACTAAAGACTTCTTAATATTAGCGTAATAGATAAAATAATCATAGAGTGCGAGTGAGATTCTTAATGTTAATGCAATAACAACGAGTGCGATAGAGATGGCGACATGTTGACAGCTAAACCCTGATTGTCGATCAATACGATCTCACAATCTACCGGTCTGTCAAGTGTTCGTTCTGTTTTATTTAAATTTCGAATCATATATTATTTAAATTTGCGTAAATGAGCTTCTTTTGCAATTGGTATTGTAAATAACACATTCTACTTTGTGTTATTACACTTTGCTGAAGAAATTCGTGTTAAAAATAAATATACCTATTGCATAAGAAAAATCTTGGCAGTATTACATAGCAATGGTGTGTAGTAAGCATTTTAATGGACTTGCTTCGTTATAGGGATAAACAAACGACGAATTCTAAAGACAGACTCATTTCTTACAGAATTTGTATCATTATTCTGTATACCTACTTTTATTAAGCCATCCAGGGCCGTCTTTACCAGGGGGTGCAAGGGGTGCGGTGCACCCCGGGCGCCCCGCGCCCGGGGGCGCCTGTCGAGTGCTGAATTCAGTGCCGGCTTTACCTATGGTGCAGGGGGTGCGGTGCACACGGGCGCAGGGTCTTAGGGGGCGCCGAGCGCCGCTCGCGACACCTCCAAAGAGTTCAAAACGCCTACTAGAGGGTGCCCTGCACCCGGGCGCTACATGAGCTAGAGCCGGCGCTGAAGCCATCACATTCTTTTTAGATAACATTGAAGCCAAAACGAAATGTATCTTCATATGTCTGCAGAGCGACTCCAAGGAAAAGAAAGCTGATAACTAAATGCTAAAAGATAAAAGTAAACAAAAGGTCATTCGTAATCTGAGAGCTAAAAATAAGAAAATGTCTTCAAGAATAATAACATTAAATGAATAATAATCAGTTTTACATGAATTACACAATCAGCCTGGTCTAAATAAAATTACGTTAGCACGTGGCAATGACGTGCTAACGTGATTAATTTTGGCAATGATTAATTTTAGTCTATAGAGTTAATAAAAAGGCATCGGAACAAGTTGCGGCAACAACAGGGTCGAGAAGATGAAAAAAATTACAGTTACTGTTCATTTTTACAGTCCTTGGTGCTCTAACTACTTGCGTGAGAAGTTCGACCTTTATCTTCCTCACGTCAGTATTCTGAAATCTTCGTATCTAAAGGTAAACTGTGAACATGGTTTTACGGCTATCAAAACAGCCCACCAATAAATGTATTGGCCGTTTAGTGGAAGTACATCACTATAGTATATAACAGTACGCTCTGTCCGCTTTATGAAGAAAAAGCTTTTATGTTATCGAAAGGATAGGTAACATTATTTTCGAAAATTTAAAATAAACAAAGAGAATTACCAATGGTTATTTTTTTGTTTTATCCAAAACATCAAGTGCCTATCTTCATATTAAATTAATGAAAATTTTACTATTTTTTTGCATTTTTTCGAATGTCATCAAAACAAAATGCATTATACCTTTTTTTTAAGGATGGCAGTGCTATGCAGCTGTATATTTTAAACCTGATTGTTTCGATATAACCATGGTATTATTTTGAACTGACCCACTGAGTTCAACTCGGCGTTTCCTTCTACTATCCGACAAACATTCTCAACGATACTGTCTTATCTCGAATCTGTTAACATTTTTAATTAGTTTTGTCTACACATCACGCAGACAACATCCAGATGGGGTGTATCCATAATTGCTTCTGCGGATCTATCTGCAAAGCTGGATAGTATTTCAATTCCTTTACCACAACAGTTTACCCATAACAGAACTACAACGGCTTTATTTTTAAATTATTTTTGTACATACGTAGTGATAGGCATAAATAATAAATAAAAGAAATATTAGCAAGGTAATTAATTATCTTTACATAGTATAAAAAAAGTCGCTTCCCGCCGTCTGTCCCTCTGTATGTACGCTTAGATCTTTTAAACTACGCAACGGATTTTAATGCGGTTTTCATCAATAGATAGAGTGATTCAAGAGGAAGGTTTATACGTATAGTTTAATATTGTTTTAACGAAACCGAAACGAAGCGAGGGCGGTTCGCTAGTTATCAATAAAAAGATAAAACGAATGATTTATAATCAAGTCAGAACCATAACAGCTTATTTATAACAGAACTACAAGGGCTTTATTTTTAGATTATTCTTGTACTTAACTAGTGATAGGCATAAAGAAAATAAATAATAACAAGGTACTTATCGACACTAATATTATAAAGAGGAAAGATTTGTATTTTTGTATGTTTGTAACGAATAAACTCAAAAACTACTGGACCGATTTCAAAGATTCTTTCACCATTAGAATGCTACATTATCCCTGAGTAACATAGGCTATATTTATTACTAGAAAAAATAAGGGATCCCTCAAAATAAAATGGTTATATTTTATTTTGAAATTTTGAAAAAAAAATCTTATTAACAGAAGCGGAGCGAGGGCGAGTCGCTAGTTATTAATAAAAAGATACAAAAAAACGATTTTTAATCATGCATCCCTGGTGGGGATCGAACCCACGACCTTTGGATTAGAAGTCCAACGCGCTATCCTCTGCGCCACAGGGACTGTTGTAACATTTATCAAAATTATTGCATAATATCTACGTATTTATATTCATATCTACTTTGTTTAAATTAAAAAATAATGCACTAATTTATTAACTAATTTGATTAATACAATAACATATTCAATATTATTACAATCGTTTAAAAATAGAACAATAAAAAGGCTTAATATGACTTTGTAATGACAGTTGTCACGGATGTTGACAAAGAAATGTCAAATCAAAAATCAACAAAACCGACTTTCGAAAGTTTCAAATTCCAGTGAATTGAAATTATAATAATACAAAAAATATAATGTAGATTTAGAAACAGTTTCTATCTCTATGTGAGTATAATGGCAAGTGTGGAAAGTGATAAGCACGCTTCTCCAGAAGCAGAAAATCAGGATGGAACAAATTTTGAGTCGGCCGAAAATTTTCATAGGTTCATATGCGATTTATTTGAGAAGAACGGCATCCTTAGCGACCTAAGGGCATATTTACGTAAACATATTGTTACTGTTTTAAAAGGTGCGCGAACAGGTACGTACAATCTACATAAAAATACAATAAATACTTCATATCGTATTCATCATTTCTTTTGATTACCTTCTTTTTCTAGGCGACCCGCCAGCATGTCAGAAACATTTTACGCAACGTTTAGAGCTAACATATCAAGCCTTGAATATACTTGTGGCCGAATATTTATTGTGTTTAGTAAGTAAAGAAGTAGAACTTGGAATATACTTCTGTTTCATTACTTTATTTGAACACTATATCAATTATAGATGTTACTGTAAATAAATATTGTGATACATCTACCACACTGAAAATGTTCTACGTAAGCTGAAAATACTTAGAGAAAAGAAAATAAACTTACTGCATAATCTTACATACTATTGGTTATATTAATTGTGTTTTTAGTGATTTTCAAGACTGATCCCTAACTCACTATTACTGAGCATACTTGAAATCTCATGGGATAACATTAGTGTTTTCTGATGAACAGAGGTTTTCTCTATATATTCATCTCAATTACACAGTGATTGTAATGATGTGTCTATATAAAAAAATAGTCATTTATACCTATAATAGATAATTTTTAAGCAATATTTACACAAAACTGATTTGAGCACATTTAAAAACTGATTTGAATATTTACAGAATAAAATAATATCTTGCAAGAGTTTATTACAGATATCAATATTGTACACAACTGAGAATCTCACTTCCACACTACTCATTTCTTCTACTGCTCCTCTTTCTGAGCAGAGTAGGAATATTTAAAATTTAATTTATATTTAAAATCTGTACTTCCAGGACTTCACATACAGCCTATCAGTTTTTGTGTCTGAGATTCCTCTAGCAAACATGGTGTTCAGCTTTGCTCGGCATCTGCTGCAGAGTGACAATGAGACCAACCTTCTGAAACTGAGGTTTAGTGACTCTGATGTGTGGTCACTTCTCAATTATTTGGGTAAACATTTATATTTTGCTAATACTCAAACTCAAACAATTTATATGCAGATTATGGATACAACAAGGTAGTAAATATTAAAACAGTAATGTTTAATATTTGTGATCTTATTCCATATTCAACCTGCTAAGGCAAAAATTTTATTACCCACTGTTCAGCTGTCTATTATTTAAATATTTAACATTATAGTGCATATTTGATTTGTTCCTAACAAATTAATTATTATTTTTTTAAAAATTGTTCCACCCGTTAATTGCTGTGAAAATTTATTCTTCATTTGTTTCGAACCAAAAGTTAAAACTGAAAATACACTTACACATGAACCAGTTTCTTCTTAAAGTACACTCGCATAAAGTGGTTATACTTCCAAATTCTTATACATATATATAATTATGATGTAAATAGTTTCGTGTACATAATTAAAGTCTTTTTAATATTAACTGGCTTCATCTTTTACAATATAACAATTCAACTCAACTCAATTAAAAATTCAACATCTTTTTTACAAATTTTGGTATTTGATTCTATATGCCTAGTCTAGCCATAAATATTGTTCCAAAGAAAGCACCCTTTCCAACATGGCACCCTTTCCATGGGAAAATTGACAACTGCCACGCTTATGGAATGTTTTAGAAATTCAACATCATCATGGTGTTTAGACCATGTCATGCTCTCTAAAGCAGATCACAAATCATAGCATCATCACATCATCACAATCATCGAGCGGATTAAGATCGGGATTAGATGACGGCCACTCTTCAGTTCTAATGAAGTCAGGAGTATTCTTCTCTAGCGCTCAACACCTGTGTTGAGCGAGCCTTATGACCTTGTGCCAAATCTTGCTGAAAGAACCATTCTTGGTATGGGCACAGGGTGTTATTATGAGGCTTTACGACCTTCTCATGAATCGTATCCAGATACACTTGAGCTGATGTTTTAATACCTTTTTCATAAAAATATGGTTCAGTCACTCCTTGATAGCTAACACCCCACCAAACCATCACTGAAGCCGGATAATGTCCACTTTGCACTCTATTGACGAATAGAGCACCTTCTCTACAGTTATGAGCATAAACTCGATCATACTGCTTGTTAAAATGTTCCTCAATGGTGAACATTTTCTTGTCCATAAATGAGATTTGTCTGTGAGCTCCCATTGCATACCATGGAAGAAGTTGTTTTGATTTTTCAACCCTATTAAAATTATTAAAGTTGACCAGTATGTCTTGTTAGCAGCAAGTCCTAAATCATCCATTAAAATATGTGACATGATTCTGGGTGCTATATTCATCTCTTTGGATAAAAAAATCTTTTCCTTCCAGACTGGATTTCTTTGGATTCTCTCCTTCACAGCTTTAATTGTCTAGTTAGTACGAATAATGCATAGACGGCCCAACCTTTTTCTGTCACAAACAAAGGATTTTTCCATGTACGCAAACATTCAGCTAATACTAAGCAGATGAAGAGTTTTAAAAATTGCATTTGGCTCCATGTCTACTTTGTGTAATGCAATTACATCAATGGTTTCCGTTATCACCCCACCCCATTTTAGTATTAGTACAATATTTAATAAATATTAATAATGATTGGTGCCAAAATGGGAAAACCATTTATTTTTCACTTGAGAATGACAGATTCCAAATGCAAATGTATTTTTTTAAATTATTGTAACAGTATTTATGGTCAGACGAAGTATAAATACATCATGAGAAAATACACATGCCTGAAAATTTAAAAAAATGAGAAACGAATATTTATCAACCTGCATTGAACTCATGTGGGATCTTTTTAGAGGAAATCATAGAGGAAGCCTGTACCTTGCAGTGGAGGGTTACTGATACAAAACAATTGCACGGAGAGCAGGCGACAGGTGTAAGTGACCCCTCGTTGTTTCGCCCCGCATACCTGCAACCGCACAGGTGACAACTCATTTGTCTATAGTTCTTTGATACGCCTTACATATAAAAACAACTTTCCATGGTCTAGTTTTTTGATACACCTTACACGTAAAAACAATTTTCCTCAATATAAATAATTTCGGTTTAATTTTACAATATTTTCAGGTATCAAATGTGATTCAGACAATGCAAATAATATAGTGGACATGTACAAAAGACAGAAGCAAGTCCCACTATTAATCTGCATACTCAAATGTACGCCCATGTATCGCAAGGAAACTGTTCATATAGGTATTTTTGTTATCTCTACATATAAATAAATCTATACATATAATGAAATCTTGACCTAGCCTGTACAAAACCTGTGTCTGTACATTTATTATTTCAAGAAAAAAGCTGTTGTAGTGTAAAGTTCAGTAGGTTCTGCGTGATGCCCGTTCAGACAGACAGACAGAAAATATTGTCTTGGGTTCTGTATAATTCATACTTTACAGAGCAATGACATTTTCAAAAGAAAATCATGATCTGACACGGGTTTGTTACGATTTTAATGTATAGATTTATTATGTATGTATGAAAATAGAAGACAATGGATATAAAAGAAATTGTGGTGGTATCAGCAATTTTTTGTCATTCATTACATAAATTCTATAGTCAAGTGCATTTGTTCATCTTTCAGAAAACTCGTCAGATGTAAGCATGTCCTCAAGTGCGAAAAGTTCTTTATCTGAAGAACTTCAAAATGTGAAACATCGTTACAAATACAGGGATAAATGCAAACACTATGCCACCTGCAAATTGTGCCAGTACAGAGTTAGTAAGCTGAAAGGGAAATACAAGAAAAAGAAAAAATGCTTCGTTGAGGTAGGTGATAATAGACAGTTATATGATCTTTATTTGTGAGCTAAGCTGCTAGATATATAGCTGGATGAGCAATCCATATAGCGGCTTAGCCCATCTTGTCTGTCCCATTTCCATAAAAAAATAAAACCCAAATATCGAGTTATTGATGTAGTGATAGCCTTCAATTATCAACCATAAATCTTTACGTATATAAACGAGTCTTACCTAAATGCATATATTTACTCATTTTATTTTAGTACTTGACGCTTCCTAAACAGGTCTTAAACACATACATACCTGTTTATTTCACTCGACGTTTACTAAACGGATCATAACGCTTGTTTTATTTTACTCGACACTTACTAGACAGGTCTTAAACGCGTATTTTACTTCACTAGAATACATGTCAAGAGTTGCCAACAATACTCGGCCTAAACATGGAATAATACAAAATACCTAAATATATGGTGTCCCAGATTGAGCGTCGGATTTAGATTTCGCCCCATTTTTTTGTTTGGCCGTTGACAACTGGTTTGTTTATAGATGTCACATAGGACAGTTGCAATTAGTCATTCCACGTAGTCCAATTCCAATTCCAATTCCAATTTCTTAATATGGCCCCATCGAGACTTCGATGATTCTGCCAATGTCAAGGTTGAATGAAACAGTAAAAAATATTTAGCAAAAGATAAAACGCGCAGAGATTATGCTGGTTCCAGTTGAGCTCACTAAAACAAAGAATACTTAACTTTATATATAAATATATAGTATAATACATAAGAATATAAGATCAAATTAGATGTTAGTTTTATAGAAGTATGAAGACAGAGAGAAAGTATTTTTGGTTAATAACAATATACCTAGCATAGAATAGTGATGATGAATATGATGTAATAGTTAAAAAATGATTAAAGAACAATGTTATTAACTCTAATGAATTTGTGAAGGATATTAATATGAGGGGAGAAGACAAGGGTTAGTATATAATTCACATTTACAGGGCGAGGAAGAGAAGGAGGAAGTATATCGTAAAGAGGTATTGCAAGGCGGGGACAATTAAAGAAAATGTGCTCCAGAGTGCCTTCTTCAAGTCCACACTCGCACAAGGAATGATCCCGAATCCTTAGCTTAGCCAGGAAGGCCGGCGAGCATACGTGTCCCAATCTTAACCGAATGATGACCGACGTATCCACTTTATTGATGTTCTGATGCTTAAAAAACCAGGGTCTTGGGGGTATAGTCGGCTGGATGGAACCATAGTGTCTAGCTTTAGTTAGTCTAGACGACTGCCACAGATCATTCCAGGATTTATCCAAGTAAGGTTTAGCCAGAGCCCGTAGATCGCGAGAAAAATAATTTGGATATGAATCACATCCCACACGCATGGCGTCCTTTGCCAATAGATCCACTGTCTCACTACCAGAGATGCCAGAATGACTAGGGATCCACGCAAGTACGACCTCTATGCCTGATAGGCGGCATTTATAAAGCACCTCTTTAATCTTTAGGGTTACATAGAAGTTGTCTCTAGCATGAAAAGGAGACTTGCTAATGTCCTGCAGACAACTCAATGAGTCGGAGAAGACGATGGACCTATTTAACTTATGCGACTTTATAAACAATACTGCCTCCAAGAGAGCTAAAGACTCCCCAGTAAATATAGAAGATTGAGGGGGACATTTATAATTAAGAATAATTTTATATTTGGGAATCCATACTGCAGAACCTACATTATCACCTCCAGTTAGCTTAGATGAATCTGTATAAACTGTTAACCAGCCGGGCCATTTCTCATCTAATATGCTATTGAATGCAGTATTTGCCTCAGGATTTTTTTTTACAATGCCAAAATTAAGAATCACTCTTGGGTTATAGAGCAGAGATTCAAAACTAAAGTGGAACAGAGGATTCTTATCAAGTTGGAAAGTAGGGGAAGGGAGCTCAGAAAATTTTGAGAGACTTTTGAGTAAGAGAGGGGTCTCTTTATGAGACCAGTAACTAGATGAGGTCAGTAGCTGAGACAATAATCGAAGTCTTTGAAGAAGCGGATGGGAGGAGAATTGAATAATATTGAAAAAGAATCTATCAGCTAAAAATTGTCGACGGAGATTTAAAGGAGGTTCTAAACACTCTACTTGGAGGGCGTTAATGGGGGAAGATTTCATGGCACCAGTAATGATGCGCAAACATTTAGCCTGAATCCTCTCCAGCTTGCAAAGTGCCATCTTACTGCATGGTTCCAACAAGAAACATCCATAGTCAAAGTGGCTTCTGATAATGGCATTATACAACAGCTTCTGACTGTAGGGGTGGGAGCCCCAACGTACCCCCGAAAGAGCACGTAACACGTTGATGTTACTTTCGCATTTTCTAACAATGTGATTCATGTGGTGAGTACCCGTCATGCGGGAGTCAAATATGACCCCTAAAAATTTCACTGTATCCTGGATGCAAATGTTTTGTCCACCGACTGACAAATTAATAGTAGGAGCTGTACGTTTACGAGAAAAGACGACTGCCTTACATTTAGAGACAGACAGAGTTAGACCATGATCATTGAGCCAGACGTCTAAATAGGATAAGGCTGAGTTTAAGCGGTTAGTAGCGTCAGTGATTAATTTTGAGGATACGTAGAGGGCGATGTCATCTGCGTATTGAAGAATGTTGCAAAAGCTGTCTACAGTTTTATCCAGGTCGTGGGTATAGATATTATAAAGCAGAGGACTAAGGACAGAGCCCTGTGGAAGTCCCTTCCATACATACCTAGAAGGAGATAGTGAGCCTCGGTATCTAACGGATATGGAGCGTGCCATAAACAGGTTGCAGATGATGTTGACCATCCTCACAGGGATACTCAGCTGTAGCAACTTCTGCCTGAGTATTGGAAGCTGGACATTATCATAGGCCGAGGATATGTCAAGGAAGACACCAATCAAGTGTTCTCCACGAGAAAAAGAAATGCGGACATCTGAAGTAAAAGTACTAAGGCTGTCCATGGTACCCATACCTTTTCGGAATCCAAATTGGGTTTTTGGAAGCATACCTCTATTTTCTACCATCCACTCTAGTCGATTCTTGACCAGGTGTTCAAGAATTTTGGATAAAACTGATGACAATGCAATAGGTCTGTAAGAGGAGCAGTCGTCTGGGTCTTTACCAGGCTTAAGAATGGGGATCACAATTTGAGTTTTCCAAGAGTCTGGGATCAAGCCAGAACTATAAATGTGATTGACTAAATTTAAAAGAAAAGTTTTAGCCAAAATAGATGACTTGGTGACAAAAGAGTAAGGGATCCCATCTACCCCAGGGCTAGAATCTCTAAGGTGATCAACGGCACAGTGAAGTTCAGTAAGAGAAAATGGTTCATCCATTCTATCAACAGAATGGAAAGAGGTAAGCGTAGGAAGTGGCAGGCTATCTGCAGAAGGAACAAAGGGTGGAGCTAATTTATTTAGAAAGTCAGGGAGCCAGGAATCTACACCATTAGAGGAAATATTACGGTTATTGGAATAGGATTGGCGGAAAGCTCTTACCCGTTTCCACACTAGAGAGGCAGGAGATCTAGGAGACAGGGATTCGCAAAATGTACGCCATCCTTGCTTTTTCTTTTTAGAGAGCAATCTTTTGGACTGAGCCAGAATTCTTTTGTAGTTAATATAGGAATCCATATTTGAATCTCTAGCAAAAATGGATTCAGCTTCATTTCTTTGTCGAATACTGGCAGTGCAATCAGCATCCCACCATGGAGGGGAAGAAATTTTATTACGAGAGGAATTTTTTAAAGGGATAGATTCGTCCGCCGCAGCTAAGAGAGCCGATGTATATTGAAGATAGATACTACGAAAATTGGACATATTAACTGGAGGCAATGAGGCGATTTTGGAATCTACTAGCTGGGAGAATTTGTCCCAGTCTGCCATAGATAATCTATATTTAAGAAGAGGGGGAGGGTCTTTAGAGAGTGAGACAGAATGGTGTATGGTAGTTAAAATAGGAAAGTGATCACTGCCGTGGGAGTTAGGTAGAACTCTCCAAGAAAGAGAAGGGACTAGGCTAGGGGAAGCAAGGGTAAGATCAACAGCACTAATGTTCTGTGTTGGTGATACCCTACGAGTGCCAGTGCCGTCATTTAAAATGCAAAGATTTTGGTCGTCCAGAAGGTCAAGAAAGGTGGCAGAGAGAGTGTCACAAGTGTGGGAGCCCCACAGGGTATGGTGGCAGTTGAAATCTCCCATGATGACCAATGGGCCCGTAATAAGAGACAGTAAGGAATTAAGCTCGGATATTATATTAGGATTGGGGTGGGGAATATAAACTGAAATGAAAGTAATATTTGAAGCTTTTGCAGCCACTGCATGGAAGTCAGGGCTGTGAGGTGGAAATGGAATTTGGGAGAACGACAGAGAATTATTAATGAGTAAAGCACAACCCGCATAACCATCAGCACGGTCATCTCGGAGACATGAGTACCCTGGTAACCTAAAACGGAAACCAGGCTTAAGCCATGTCTCCGCGATGGCGGCCAATATTGGCTTATGCTGGTTCATTAGCAATATTAAGTCAGGTTTTTGGGTACGAATATTCCTACAGTTCCACTGTAGGAGGGTTGCTTTCACTGTGAAGAGAGTTTTTTAGAAGGGAGAGCAATGGCTGAAGCGTTTGGATAGTATTAAGAGGAATGGAGTCACTGAATTTAGACAGGAAGTTTATTAAGAGAGAGACAAGTGTTTCTATGAGATTGTCGTTGGGGGAAAAGTCACTAGGATCTGATAATGCACAACCATTCGGAAGGGAGGACTGGGGAGTTTTTGTGATGGAATTGTGAGCGTGTGCATCGTATGGTTTATCAAAGTTTTGGTGTGGGCGACGATTGACATGAACTGTTTTCCTGTACGAAGATTGGTTAAGAGGTGTGGGGACGTTGACTCGAGAGGAGTGAGGGTTAGGAGAGGGCAAAGTGGGCCCATTAGACATTATGGGGGAGGCGGCAACATCTGCATAAGGAGTCCTGACTGCGCGAAAACGTTGAGATGCCTCAGAATATGGAATGTTTTCTTCCGACATAACTACTTTGATGGATTTCTGGCGCGAGTGCTCCGGACATAAATTGTATGTGGCAGTATGCTTGCCCAAACAAAACAGGCAAGTGGAATCTGCTTCCACAACCTTACAAGAGTCGCCCCTGTGGGGTTGTGCACACTTGTAGCACCTTGGGGTAGACCTACATTGTACAGCAGTATGGCCGAATCTGCAACAATTGCGGCACTGTATGGTAGGGAGGTGGTATAAGGAAACAGGTATGGATGAATTGAAGGTGTAGATTCTATCAGGCAGAATCTGCCCCAGGAATGTAATAACTACTGTTGTAGAGGGAATCCACGTTCTCACACCATCAGCAGTAGACCTCCTATTCAGACGTCTGGCCTTAATGACCGGGCCACAATTCGGAGGGAAAGTTAAGCTTTGTACGAACTCCTCTAAGGTCCAGTCAGTAGGGACCTGTCTGACTAAACCTAATCGGGTAATATGAAAAGCAGGAACAAATACTTCATAGTCGTTATTCTTAAATTTCTCATTATCAAGTACTTTGTTGGCTGCTTCTGCATTTTTAAATTCTATTGCCACTTTGTTCCTCCCAGCCGACTTGATACCTCCAATTGTTATACCCTCGATGTTATTTCTGTGGATAAATTGGGCCAGTTTTAGTGTCCTTAGGGGTGCACTAGAAGCAGGATCTGTTTTGGTAATATGGACGATGAAAGGTCCTTTGTCTAATCCCGTATATTTTAATTTTTTGAAGGATTCAAATTCTGGTTTCGTGTAAGTTTCCTGCACTGAGGCAGATGGAGAAATAGTCTTTTTGGCGTTCTCTTCGACAGGGTCACGCTCTGCCACGCGCTTTACCGCTGACTTATTGAGAGTAGGATGGTTTATTTGAGAACTTTGAGACATTTCAGACATTTCCACATCTACCTGAGACCGACCCTCCCCACGGGGAGGGTCAACCTCGAAGTCCATTTTATTTAATTTGCCCTCTTATCGAATGTTATTTTACCTCTTACCAGATAATAAACACAAATGAATCTCCACCACCACAAAAAATTAGCTTCTCGACCGAAAAATAGTACAAAAAGACCTAATACGATGTCAAGAGAATGTTTCACTCAACGATGACACCGCAAGAATCCTTCCACGTAGTCGAGGCCCATTTCCACCTTGACGTATCCTATTGACGTATCCGTCAATCAGGCGAGGTACAAAATGACAATAAATAATGTTCTCTAATCTAAGTCCCAAACATTGCTTATTGAAGCAAAATTGTCATATCTGGCTTGGAGAATCCTTATGAGGTTCATGAAAAACGGATCCTCAAAGAGTTACAGTTTGTTGCTGCTTTTGGTTCGGCGGAATCATGGCCCTTGTTTTTAGGTATCGGTATTTAGGTAAGCATAGAGAGGTATCAAACATGCTACAGGAGCTTTTTTGGCACAAATTGGAAGATATGGACCTCAATCAAATGTGGTTCCAACAGGAGGATGCCACATGTTACATAGCCACAGAAACAGTGACTTTATTTTTTTCTAAATTAAATCCGGCGCTTAATCTGGGACAGCCTTTATATGCATATAAAATCCGTATAGTAAGTAACCGTATGTGCCCGTATGTGTATATTATACGTATGTGCCGTATAATATACAAACCCCGAAACTCTACAAACCTTCATTTTCATAAAAATGTAGTTGTTTAGACTAATGACTGTGTATTTCAGCCCGCTTAAGCTTCAGAAATGACTTCATCCCATATGGAAACTTTTATGAAGAATATCAGTGTTACAGAGAAGAGCCTCATTAATGAGGTTATATATTATGTCTTTCTAATTAGTTCAGATTTTAGTCTGTTCAGGAGCACTAGGTCGCTAATATAATGTATGATTATATTAATGATTTATATTTTTTTGTGATTAATGTATGATATTAAAAATAATTAATGTTAAATCTAGCCGCGTAATGGACAGCCATTACGCGGCTAGATTTATGGCTGTCGGCTACAGAATAGCTCCACCCCATCTCTTACCGTGGGTTTCGTCAAAGGCGACTAACGGATAAGCGGCTACCACAAGCCCTGAGGAACTAGACCACCTCTAAAATAGTGGATTGCCCAGCCCGCTTAGCCAGCGTGTCGTTTTCAGACTTTGCATCCCTCCATGTTCAGCAGTAGATAATGAAAGAGCTGGTTGCATTGCATTGCAATGGTAAATGCCACGTGCATTAAGATCAGTGTTCGGTGCAAAGAATACGTGTTGCCGCCGCGAAAGTTGTAGCGCGACTGACTGTACTGTAGTGACCACGCGACTCATTCCTTTTTCTTGGCCTACCCTGAGATACAGAAATCACAATAAAAATCTCTCTCCTTAATAAAAAATCCACCAATCCGCACTGTAGTCGTGGGCACTCACGACTTTTCGGGAGTGTTGCGGCTCACTTAATCCGGCTCTACTCGCGGATCCGACTCCTCTTGATGATTCCTTGGGTCCTTTGATTCACCTACTTATATTTTGAGCCTGAGAGAGATTTATTCGCTTTGCATCATGTTCGTTCATGTATTTTTTTATAAAAGTACAGACTGTAGAGCATTATGTAATATGTAGTCAAGTCACTATTTTTAGAGTTTACTAACAAAGTTCAAAATTTAGTTGATTTGATGCCCCTTCGCACTTAACAGGCTTAAGCATTATCTATTACAACTGCCTCAATTTTATTGTCAATTTTCCATTTACAGATTTGTTTTTAGAAATTTTGCCAAATTGCTGATTGTCACTCGTTGTCGCAATTTTGTGTGACTATCATAATACTGCACACAGTCTAAAAGATAAATTCGCAATTTTGTGTGTTCGGCATAAAGTGTGCACAAAATGGTCCCTTCGCTTCTTCTCGAGTTGCAATCGGTCACCCGTTGTCGCGGTATTATCACAAAAAATAAACTACATATATAATAAAAAAGTAACTATACAAACTAATTATCATACTTATAATTAACCTATTCGCAAAAATACTTTAATTTAACACTTATTTTCTATTTACACGGTTATATTTGTTTTATTCCTTCAGAGCAAACAAACGCATGCAGAAAACAACTGTCTAATCCGCAAGGTAGACGAGGTGATCAGGCGAGGTACAAAATGACAATGCATAATGTTCTCTAATCTAACCCCTAAACATTTATTTGCATTATAACGGGAATATGGCTTGAAGTGTGATTAGTGGTAGAATGTTCTAAAGAAATGTAAACATAAATAAAACTATCTATATTATGTAGGTACTTATTTGAAAAGAGTGTACAACGTAACTTGATCGAGCAAATTTTAATCTTATCTTTTAATGTATAAGAGACGTTTTTCACTACTCGTAAGGCGGACGGAGGCAAGAGCAAGAGCGTCCCGCGTGTACGCATGTGAACGAACTACTCTCTTGCTTTCACACACAGCTCATGCTATCCTCGCATCTCGCTTTTGCTCGGTCTCGCGACAGTTGCCGATACGCGGTCACACGACGAGCGAACTCAGCAATCCAAAAATTAAAGGAATAAATAACTCCTCGGAGTCGATAATAGTTAGCCGGAATCATTAAGAGTTTCGGCTCCGTTTCGGATCTTTCGATTCATTGAATTCGGAGTTACCCATCGCTACCGAACGGGCCCTGCGTGGTGGTTTATGGCCTGAAACCTCGAGATTACTAGGGGAGGCCTGTGCCTTGTAACGGGCCGTTTTAGGTTAATATCAAATAAAAACTACTTAAAAAATACAAAATGCTTACAAAAGTATACGACTCAAAACCGAGTCATCGTTTCGCGCGAACTAAAATGAATCTAAAGGTCAACGGCTCATATTTTACTGAAAGTCCGGGATTTAGGAGTGAATTTGGAAGAGTTCGGAAAATAGGGAATAGGAAATATTAGGTCGGGGAAAAAGTTTCTTCGTATTTTATATACAAATTCAAGACATTTTTTTAAAAAGTTTAACTACATTAATTATAATATATATGTGCCGTTTTGTTCTATAACTTGTTGCCATCTTGTAGGTAGTGACATGATCCCGTTGCTGTAGAAATTTTGGGATTTTTGGTCAAAAAATTGCGACAAGTAGTTTTGACAGTCCTCTCTTGATGTTAACCTTACACTACCTAAAGAATTCTGAAGAGACCGAAACAAGTGGAAATCTGAGGACGCAAGGTCAGGGCTATATGGTGGGTGCATCAACACTTCCCAACCAAGCTCTCTCAATTTTTTGCTGAGTGGCCAAATATGTGTGTGGTCTGGCATTATCATGATAAAAGATTACACCCTTTCTGTTGATCAATTCCGGGCGATTTATCTCAATTTCTTGCTTTAGTCTCATCAGCTGTTGGCAGTAGAGATCCGAATCGATGGTTTTGCCCGGCGGTAAAAGCTAATAATGAACGATGCTCTTCCAATCCCACCATACACACAACATCACCTTATTGCGCGTTAATCCGGGTTTCGCCACAGCCTGTGGAGCTTGGCCGCACTTAGACCATGATCTTTTCCGCACGTTCTTGTCGTAAGTGATCCACTTTTCATCACCAGTGATCAATCTTTTCAAAAATGGTTCGTTTTCATTGCGTTTTAAAAGAGAATCGCAAACGAGTACACGGTTCATTAGGTTTCTTTCAGTGAGCTCGTGTGGTACCCAAATATCGAGCTTTTTTGTTAATCCAGACTTTTTCAAATGAGTGAAAACTGTTTTGTGGTCAATGCCCAGTTCATCAGCAATGTCGTAACTACTTATTTGCCGATCTTGCTGCACTTTTTAACAAATGCCATCAACTTTATCGGTAACAGGGCGACCGGAGCGAACTGCATCTTTAACATTAAGATTTCCTGACTAAAAACGCTTAAACCAACTTTGTGCTACTCTTACTGACACTGCATTAGGTCCATAAACGGCACATTTTTTTTTCGCGTTTTGTGTCGCTTTTTTCCCTTTTTTGTAATAAAACTTTAAATGTATCGATTTTCTTCGTTAGATTCACTCATTTTCTTGGACAGAAAAACAATTGAAAAATGGCGGGAAACAGTTTATTATTTTTTTATTTCTCTTTTTTAAATGTTACCTTTTTAATGGTATCATAACCAGCCAGGTACAGACAGTTCAATCAAAGATATTGGATCACAACTTCATACATACAAAATACGAAAAGACTTTCTCCCCGACCTATGATAACGGGACAGGTTAAATGAAACGTTTCAAGAAATACAAATACCTTCATAGTTTATCTTTTATGTACCTAGTCAGCGTCGGATTAAGTTTATTGGGTGCCCGATTCTATTTGAGAGCAAATGCCCTCTTAGGGCTTGTAATTTTATATACATATTTTAGACATAAGAGCTTTTAAATGGTCGGGCTTGGAGCCCCGGGCCTATACAAGTAAAATAAGAGTAAAATTAGACTAACAAAAAATTAGTCTTTGAGATCAACATTCAACTAAATTATAATTATAATCTTTAAGTGTTGGATAGTGTTGTTTAGTGTTGGATCAGTGGCAATGATCATAATTTTTACTTATGTTAGTATGTATAATAATTTAAAAGCGCGGGATCTGCGATAATTCTAGTTTTGACGATAAATATCAATTGATAGATATCAATATAATATCAATTGATAGATATCAATATAATATCAATTGATATATATAATCGCTGATATACAGTGTACCCTGCGTAGACCAAACTCGTATACTCGGATTAACAGGAATTTGAACATTAAAGTCATCATAATAATACATTTATTAACGCAAAAAGAAGTTTGTAATCGCGTGAACGCTCGTTTAGCTAATGCTTTATATGCAGATGTTCGAGCAACTGAAGTGTGTGTACGAGACAGAAACGGAAATGTGTAAGGCTGCGCAAGACAAAAGGGTGCTGCGCACCATACAGAGCCATGCGCTGCAGCTTAAGCAGCAACGGGATCAGGTAAGGGTGCTGGAGGGATACTCTACAGAAATGTAGTATAAACTTAGTGGGTTAGACAGAAGCGGAGATGTGTAAGGCAGCACAGGAGAAGCAGCTGAAGCAGCGGCGGTATGAGGTAAGAATGCAGCTGGTTGGAGACTTTGCGTAAATACCATTATTTCGCTAGCGTACATGTCAGTAATCCTAAATTAGGATCCTACATCTATTTGATGTACATGTACATTCTACATCAACTATAGGTCCTGTGAGGAGTGCAGTGCCAACGAGCGTGGCTGTTTTCAATCGATAAATTAGATGTTGTCGAGATCTTCTAAGTCCCATGCTTGTACGCATAACTAGTATGTATTAGGGGCAAGCAAGGGGGCGCCATAATTGGATCTCGCTCCATCCTAAAACTTGCCTCGGGTCGGCACTGATCCTAATCATACATGTTTTTATCTCTTTTGTTTTCTTTACTCTTGTCTGTAACCTTAGATAACCATTTGTCAAAACTTATTAGCTTTCAGCTGTAGATTTTTCTCATCTCATTCTTTACATGTTCTTTTCTTAATGCTTAGTTTCCATGTAAAATAAATCAAATACGGTGAATAGATAAAGTGAAAATTCGGTGCGGGATGCCATCCGGCCAGGTGGACCGACCACTTGAACAACTTCGCCGGTGGTGGTTGGTTGGAGAAAAGCTCAAGATCAAAATTTATTAATTTAATTAATTCGATATCAAGTGTTAGATACGTAATATAAGATACGCAATTCGGTCCACAACAAAATATTTACAAAATAACGAATTTGAAAGTGTTTTATTTTTAAAAGACAAAAATGAGTACTTAGTTTTCAGAAAGGATTTTCGGGAAATGAAAAAGACTAATAATATCAGGAAATTATCGCTGATTTATTACGAAACGTCTATGCAATAAAATATCTCGTAATAAAGTATGCAATTAGACGTACGGTAATTCATAGATGTCGATGACGTTTTTCGCATTAGCCGATGGCCAATGTTTTCGTAATGTATCTGTAAACTAGTGTTTTTATTGGAACAAAAGGCACAAGATTAAGAAAAAAAGGAGGAAAATATCCCTTCACAATATGTTAATTTTCGGTTTATGTACTTCCTTTACATTATAATAAGGCCCAATTAGATGTTTCTATGTCATCAGCGCGCGGTATGAGCTACTCCTGTGTTTTTATCTTTGTTAGGGCATTTTGTTTTCTTTTTTCGGTATGGCTAAATTCTTGTGACCCTAATGGCCTTTCAAGAGTCACCGGATATGTATAGTTAAGGGCGAGCGTAGAAGGCGCTCAGCCAGGAGCAAAGTGTGCAGCAACGAGCCTAAGGGCTCCCCCGCCGGTAGACCGGCGGAAGGAACGGACCTCGGCTTAGGGCCGTTCAATAAACGTGTATTCTGAAATGTTCCAGTTAGAAGAGTCATACAAGGCCCGAGAGGTGGAGATGGAGAATAACATTCAGCAAAAGAAGAAGTTTCTCTGGTCCCTCGCACAGTCTCTAAGGGAACAACACCAAAATATGGCGAAAGCCATGCGAGCTGTTAAGAACGAGTCGGAGAGACTTACTGCTAAGGTAAACATTACACAACGAATGATAAATTTCCACATGGTAACTTTTCACACGTTAATTTTCCGCATGATATCTTTCCACACTAACTTAGTGAAACCATTACAATTTACGCTGTATTAGTACTATCGCGTTAAAGTTAAAATTGGCTTATATGTGTTCAAAGTTTCTTTGACAATGTTTCTAAAGAGATATTACACATATTCAATACACCATTTTCGACTCTGCATAATGTCCAATCCCGACCATAGCGAACGGATTTACAAAGTGCGACATAAACTACCTTTCCACATGTTTCATTAGCGAAATTTATTTCCAATGAACACGACTTAATATTGGAGATAAAATAGACTAATGAAATACACGAAGTACCAGCCGCACTAAATTGCTTCCGGTCCGTGAATAGGTCTAAATTAGTGTGTGTAAAGTCCGAAACGGTTCCGCTCACTTATTGTCGTAAGCATAAGTAATTCATAGTGTTAGTTATGCTTACGTCTACTTACCCCTTTATTCTCTTATTGGGGTGTCTTATTTGACCAATTTACAATAAAAAACAAATAATATATTAAACGGGTCTTAACGAGTAATTTTTACCTTTTTTTTTCACTCTACATTTCTATTGGGTTACATCAACCATGGACACGAGCTGTTGTAACTCAACCGAAACTTCGAGTAAAATAAAAAAGATACAAATTACGCGTTAAGATCAATTCAAAATATTCAAAAACTCAAATTTAAAATTGTAAAATATTTCAGGAAGACGGTTTGAAAAAGCAACATTTAGCAGCCGAAAAGATACTAAAGCAACGCGGCGAAGAGATGCGCCAACACATAACTAATGAATTAAACATATTGGAACAACATTTGGAATCAATGAAGCGAGAACGAGACACCATTGGCAAGGAACGATCCGAATTGGAGAATTTGAAAGCAATTTGCGACAGCAGTAAAGTTAACGTACACAACGAGACCGACGAATTGAAAGGTCACTATGATTTGTTAAAGAATGAATTTTCTTTATTGAAAAAGTGTATTGAATCAACGAAATTGGAGCCAAAGTGTATGATAGAGCGGAGTACGATCACTGAATCGATTGTTTTGAATAACGGCCAGGGATTGGACAAGGTTAAAAGTAAGGAAGATAAAGTGGGGATGAAGCCACCCAATCAAGTGATCAACGATTTAAAAAAACATAATAACGTCAATTTTAGTCTGGTAATAATTTTAAATAGTCCTTTTATTTTTAATATTTTAATTTTCCGATTATAATCCTCTTTAAAAATGAATTTTACTCAAAAATTGAGTGGTTCGCTTATGACTCATGTCAGTAAAGTTTATTAATCACAATTCATACATAGTGAGATGGCACTATGAAATAATTTTTTCAGTTTGAAAAAAAAAGATTGATGAAAAAAAATGAATCGAGAAGAGGCACCTACCCATTCTCGGTATATATTAGCTCCATATTTTAGCTATTTAACAAAATATATTTTTTGTATTATGAAGTTGCATGTCAAAAATAATTAAATCAAATTTGTGATAATCAAATAAAAGCGTGGGACTGCGTTTTTCGTGTGCTTCCAAGGAGTCCTGTTCTGTCCTCAGTAAACCAACTATCACTTTACTGAGCGACTCCTGACTTACTTCGACGGGACCGGACATTGATAGGATACGTTTCACATATTGAAATCGTTACTTCAAAGAAAACTTTACACTGGCAGAATGTGCTAATTGTACCATTGCCATATATGAAACTATAGAAGACAGTGTACTGCAATATTGTTACAGGTAGAGGCAGACGGGTTGTACCATGAGTTCAACCGGTCTTCGGCGTCCAGCGAAGGCGGCGACACCGGCTACAGGCACCACCACGAGCATCTGCACCATCTTCAGGACGAGAATGAACGACTCAAAACATTTGTCGCACAGGTACAGTGTATATCATCATAAGAATAAATAATACCATATAGAAGAAGGCCGCGAAGTAAATACTCATGTAATTGTAATGTAATGAAATAAATCTCAGCTCGTAACCCCTCCGTCGCCCACGGGTGCCGTGAGGGCTGCTACTTATCTAATAATTCATTACAATATATTCGTATAGCCATTGGGTTAGTTAGGTAAATTGTATAGTTATTAAAATGTTTCAATAATTCTAAAAAACATGATATCGTATTTTTAATCGATAGTTTTATATAAAGTAGGTGGCAATGTATCAAATCGAACGCGTGATACCAGACGGCGCTCTGACTGACGCCTTGTGTGATACGACCCGAAACTGTACACGCTATTATCGCGACCTTGAACGCGTTCGGTGCGCGGGTTTCATTTCTATATGTTATGCTATTTTTTTTATGGAGAAAGGCGACATACGAGCTTACAGTCCGCCTGATGGTATGTGATGGTAAAGATCGCCCAGCAATACAATCATAATGAATTTGCCTTAAATGAAACTTAATGGTAAATACAACTTACTCGCTAAAATTTATGAAAGAAAACGAAAAACATAAAACATTATGTTCAAAAATGAAATTCCTCTATGATATTAGTTTGAAAAATATTACTTACTCTAAACGTCCCACTGAGATCAGTTAAATTGAAACGTTTATTTTGCAAAGGGGCTAATGACCATTTTTTCTAAAATGTACTTTATTCACGTTTTGCTATTCTTGACATCGGTAAATTATAGTTTTTGGAAGGAAAGACTAACTTCGTATGGGGAATGCCCCATAGACAAAGACAAAGTCTGGAGTTCAATAAAGTCATGAGTTGATTGAAGAGGCGGGTAATCCAGGATAGGAGCTGCGAGCAGTCTCATCAACTACCCATATTTGATCATAACATTCGGAAAGGCTGCGACACACTACACTAACAATGTCCGCGGACGTATTCGGCGGTAAATCGCAAGGTTTAAATTTGTTAATCACTGGATTCCACGTCTACGACAGTTTATATCCGACTTCACGGTTGATATTTTTATATTTCTTAATTTCAATCGCTTCACGTACGATCCTCGGATAATATTGACGTTCAGTGGAGAGGATTTTGGGAGTGCAGAGTTCTATCAAGTGATTATCCAATGCCGAAACGTCATTTAGAAATGAAAGGCAAACAAATACCTTTATTATACGTGTTCAGACCCGATTTAGAATATAAAATGTGTGTAGAACGCGAAATTTTAAAAGCTATATATACACCATTTCTGACCTTATACAACATGTGACTGTGATAACGCAAAAAGCGAAAATAGGTGGTTGTTCACCGTTGAGAGTAGAGACGATTCTACCAGGTTTTTTTTAGTGATTAGTACAATTCTATAGTATATCATTTATTCTACGCGCGTCGTCCGCACCGCGAGCGCGTGCCACCGGCGGCCGATCTGAGTAATGAGCCCCACGAACGTTTTAGACAGGACAATAAAACCTTACATGTTTGTAACTTTTCATTTATTCCTTAAATGATTAATTTTCGTCGACACGATTTTCTATATGTCAAATTGGTTGACATGTTTCAGGTTTTGTGTTATTTCCGTGACACGTTGTATAAGCCTACCTACAGCACAGTTTTTAATAGGCTGATATCGTTTCGTGTGTATTGTGTTTAGCAACGTGATCGTATCAGCGAGTTAACCAATGAACACGCACGCTTGCAAGTCCAAGTGAGGACGTTGCAAGCGCAGTTGACTTCAACGCTAGTGACGGGCACACCTGGCCAAACCACGTTTCCGCCACGCTCCGCCACACTGTGGCTGCCCACCACGGCGCCACTACACCCCACTTACTTCGCCCCGCAGCGGTAAGTTGACTATACCCATATTCATTATATTCATTTATTTATTCATTGTGGTAATTACAGGTGAAGAGATGTTACGAGTACAAGTACAATGGTATGCCCTCTGCAATTTGTGATCAATAATAACATCACTTATAATAAAATTACAATTATATAATTTATAGTTAAATATAAAAATTAATTATAAAATTGCAATTTAATGTGACTACAAAATATCATATACATCTATACTAATATAATAAAGATGCAAAATTGTAGGTATGTTGGGGGTAATCTCTGGAACTACTGAACGGATTTCAAAAATTCTTTCACAAATAGGAATCTACATTATCTAATATAGCCTATATTTTAATTTTAAAATTTTGAAAAAAATATTTTTATGAAAAAAACTTATAAACCGAAGCGAAACGAGGGCGGGTCGCTAGTATTATATATAACATGAGACAAAAGGCAAACAAAAAAGGTGTAGATTTAAAGCTGCATTCCTTTCAGTAGCATTTTCCTTGCATTGCATGTTATAACCTATATGTTAGATGGAATCTAAGCAGACTCAGACTAGCCTCTAATTTAAATGAAACAAAGTGATTTCTATTAGACTTTTATTTTCTATTAGTTCACCTTTTGTCTCATGCGTCAATGAATAGAGAATAGTGAACCATCACGTCTACATGGCTGGAGTAACGGCCACGCCACGACACGCACCCGCCACGCTGGCGGACCACTACTTTTTTTATTTTTTTATTTTTTATGTACGAAGGCGGCAGACGAGCATACAGTCCACCTGATGGTAAGTGGATACTGTCGCCCATAGACATCCGCGATACATGCCAACATTAGTCCAAAATGACAAATGTTGGCACGCCCCCGGATGCGCTGCCTACCTTTGGAGATATAGGAATGGATTTGGAGAAAGGGTTGGGAAAATGGGCAGGGATAGGATGGGATGGGAATGGGCTCTGGCACATCTCACTCACTACCGAAACACGTACGTACATTGGGGAAATACGATAAAGTGGGAAATGCAGTACATTTCAAGGTAGTCTTCTGTGACTGCGCGCCACTACACGTCACTTCCCTCTGCAACGGTACATTAGGAACTCGCCACTTTTAATATAATTATGTATTTATATACTCGCTTTTGCCCGCGACTTCATTCGCGTGGTCTACAAATCCGGATTTCAGTCTACCTATTTGCCAAGTTCCAACGAAATCTATTCAGCCGTTTCGACGTGATTTAGTAACAAACATCCAACCTATACTATTTATACATATAATAAAATAATAAAAAGAGCTTTGCACGAGCGCGGTGCAGAACCCAGAACAGACACTTTTTAATATATTTTCTCTGTCTGTCTACCCCCGCACCACACGCACACTGTCTTAGACTTGACCTGATTGCCACCGACCCCACGTGATAGTACTACTGCAAGCAACCCCCCAAAAAGACGTCGCAAAATGGAATTAGTGGCTATAACTACTTTATACCGCGAACCCGTAGGCTGTGGAACGAACTGCCTCAAGAGGTCTTTCCATTAAGCTACTATATGGGGTTCTTCAAGAGAGCTGTGAATAGGATTTTGCAAGGTCGGCGGCGCGCCCGCATACCCCCTGGTGTTGCAGGTGTCCATGGGCGGCGGTAACACTTACCATCACGTGGGACCGCTTGCACGTCCGCCTACTAGTATATATAAAAAAAAAAAAAACTGTGTGACACTAATACCTTTTCTAATCGACAGTTCAATCAAGATGATTGCCGAATCTAAATTTCAAGTTATGACAATGAAGCCATATTTTCTTTTATACATTTTTTTAAACTTTATTTATCATATAATTTTACATGCATTACTCACTATTAAATCACATAAATCCCGGTTTTATCTATGATTTAATTTCCCACCTACGCTTAATTTCATTTGCCGCCTCATCAATTCCGTGGTTTGTGTTTAACATATATCATTTTATTTATTTTTTTGTGCAAGAAAAGAGTTTTGAGGGTATTATACAATTATTATTTGGCTGTTTTACGATATACCCGCAAGACAACAAACAAAAATGATAAACGGCGTGAATCTACCAATTTGTTTTCTTTCGTACATACAGCGTGAATCCCAGTCACAGTGAGAATGTGTTCGGCGGTAAGGGCGGCGGGGAACAGCTGAGCGCGTTCCCGCAGGCGCGGGTCGTGGTGCCCGGCGACAGGCTGCCCTTCGTGGGCGTCGTGGGCACGCGCACACACGACGCTAGGAGGTATTGCACTAGTGTGTTTTAGTTTTTTATATCTGATAGTAATATATACATATAATAATATCAAAACAGAGCCGTGTCTGTATATGAAATATTTTTAGCAAAAGTCATTGCAATAGTAAGTAAGTACCAATCATATAAAGAACAAAACCATATTTTTTTAGAATTATTGTCTGTCTATATGTCTGAACGTGCATCACACAAAATCTACTGAAAGGATTTTGAAACTTGACATAGTTATAGCGTGCCGGAATAACATTGAGGGTACTCTTTATCCAGATTGATTATAGAGTTCCCACGGGAATCAAACGTTCACTCGAATGAAGTCGCCGGCACCGCTAGTTTATTGTATACTAATAGTGCCGACTTCGTTCGCGTAGTTTTGAGGATGATTCCCGTGGGAACTCTATATTCGATCTGAATAAAATGTACCTACCCTTAATGTTACCCGGCATGTAAGTTATAACTGTGCTTGTAAGTATGTAAGTTTCATTAAAATCTGTTTTGTTTTTGCGTGCGCGTTGACAGACAGACAAAAATTCCATCAATTGTGTTCTATATCATTAGTACTTTGCACTAGAATGATATTTTTCAAAATATTTAATGTGGTGACACGGCTCTGTTACGATTTTATTATATGTAAGTATAGATTTTAACTGCAATAAGGTATGGAGATGGTATGTGGCGTGTTGTACATTATTATGTAATGTAGAGGGTTATTATGTAACACTGTGTACATAATTGTATTTAATCCAGCAGCGATAAATAAATCTAAATGAGCAGCGAATCATAATGGATCAAACCTGTTTTTGAATCACTCAAATACAACATTTTAATTTACTAAGGATGTCATTACTACGGAATGTCACCACAGAACTTAGCCCTCATTTAAGGCTGCCATGGATTTTCTGCTTATTCAGTATTTTCTGGTGCTCATTTTTTTCTTTTTCTTGCTTCTCTTATGTGAATATGCATATGTGTTGTAATGATATACCCATATAATGTTGAATGTTGTATTGCAGACGTGTGGTGAACCCGTGGCACACGCATGCGCACGCGCGCCTCACGGACACCACCCGACGACCCGGTAACTACCCGCACTACACAACGGACAAAATTATAAACGTTCCATAAAGGTATACCTACAGGTGTTAGCCGCGTGGTGTCGGTTATAGAATAACACCACCACATGTCTTAAAAGTCGACTAAGGGATAACAAAGCCGCTACCATAAGCCCTGAGGAGCTACACCACCTCTAGAAGAGTGGACTCGTGAACCTGCTTGGCCAGCGTGATGTCTTAAGGCTATCCCTCATGTACGAGACAATCTCTATGAGAAGACCCGTACCGAGCAGTGGACCACTGAAAGAACTGTTTGCAAATACATTGCATACAGGGTATAATCAATCAAATTCTAATAATAAAAACCACAAATTCCGTTTATGATTTTGAGTTCATTTACGTGAGGTTGTTGCATAAATATAAAATTTAAAAAAAAATCTTGTTTGTTTTAAATTTCTTTATTCTCAATAATTATGGTGTTTACAATATTTATCATCTATTACAATGTTTAACAAAAGGTACTGTGGAGCCAAGCGAGAATGATCCTTTGAGTAGCCACAAACAATACGATGATCAAACAGCGGATCAACAGACGGAAAATCCTGCTTCCAGTTCACGGTTAGAACATATTTAGTAAAATATTAGCCCCTATCAGTTAGGCTGTGGCCACAATTTGAATTTATTCCGGCCCAGTTGACCATCAGCAAGTTCAAAAAGTGGTAAACTCGCCCGCGGACCCGTTTAGGGCGGGCCAGTTGCCAACTAAGCCATCTGCCAGGGTTCTGAGCGGGAGCACAAATGTATACCAGTACCTTGCAAGTGAGTGCTACTTAACTGGCATGTGTAGATTATTTCGGCGCTCGTCTAATTCTGAACTTGTCTAAAGTTTTTCCAATATCCTTTAGACTTAATAAATAGTTTTGAGAAAACTTCCGGGTGTTGGGGAAATTAAAAAAAATGGTTATTGTGAAATTCCGAAGAAACCCAACATAAATTTCTTTGATAATCATGTCCCTTCTTTATTTTTTTAATTCTTGAGTCATCATTTTTAATTCATCGTAAAGGTTCATTGCAGTCGCTGTAGCACAACTATAAACTATCACGTGGGCATACAATTTCCATAACGAGTTAAATTTGACCTGTTTAGTCTTCTGTACTAATAGCGTGTCTGACGAGTGCCGAATTAAACGAGCAACGAATAAATCCATGTGTATTGAAATTTTGCTAGTCAAAAACATGCGTTTTAATAGAGTGCCAGTAGAACGCAAGCCGTTTGGTTTTGCCAGTCAGAAGCATGCGCTTTAATAGCACGCCAGTAGATCGCAAGCCGTTTGATTTTTCATGTGCGTGTGTCCCTCGCAGGGATGCGGAGATCACGTTATCATCGAGTATAATGGGATAAGGGAATTATACTCCCTCTTCCTAAACCATCTCATTCCACAGAGAGGAATGGTATCGTGCTTTTTACTCATTCTCCAAGGAAAAAAGTAGAAAAAAGTGTAACAGGATAAACAAAAGTGCCTCATTCCTTCGGGGCGGGGGGCATTATGCGTTAAAAGGATGGGAATGGAATGGGATGAGTAATACTCCTCGTTCTGTCATAATTTCTAGTCCCCATTTTCCCAACCTTTTTTCCAAATTCATTCATCGTTTGTCATCCTGAGCAGATGCCGACATTAATCGCAGATGTCGCGGGGCGACTACTGTCGTCATTACCACTTACCACCAGGTGCACCACTCCGTTCGAAGACTGCACACTAATAAAACATTTTTTTAACAACAACACCACACTCATTGACTCGCCTAGTTCCCTGTGTCGTAGGTACAGAGACATACAAAGACGAACATACCACTCAGACTTGTCTTTAAACACGTCCGATAGAGGACTGAACCCGGGACGCTTTTACACAGCTGGTTGTTATTCTTTTCATAAAAATGGCTTGCAAACGGTTTGCAGCTTTGTTGCCAGATACCTACTATACGATCAGCCTGTCTCTCCACTGCTGGATATAGGCCTCTCCCAAGGACCGCCACCACACACGGTCTTCAGCTCATCTCATTCAGCCACTACCGGCGACAAACAGGCGCTAAATACCTACTATAGTTTAAATTAATTCTTGTGGGAGTCTGGACTCACAAAACACTAGTGTCCACCCATTATGCGTGGTAATGGCATATGTTCAATATTAATGTGTGTTTGTTATTCGAAGCTGCGTTCCAAAAACTTGCGAAATCCGTTTTTGACAATCTCAATGCACACTGCGTCATTTTATGCATTATGAAAGGCCACCATTATGATTGGCGGAATATTATTTATTCAATTAAAATTTCATTAAAAACATAAATTTTAAACAACGTTATATAGAACAGAATATAACTTGAGAAAGGAATGGCGACTAAGATATTAATATTCTTTATTTTTCATTTTCGACATTTCTACTCTTCCACTCAGCCCTATTTTTTTTTATAGGGAAGAAGGCGAACGAGCAAGCGTTGCCACGTGATGGTACCTAAGTGTTGCCGCCGCACATGGACACCTGCAACACCAGAAGGTATCCGGGTGCGCCACCGACCTTGCAAAATCCTATTCACAGTTTTCTTGAAGAACCCCATATCGGAGCGTAATGGAAAGACCTCTTGAGACTTCGTTCCACAGCTTACGGGTTCGCGGTATAACTTGATTTTAGGACCGAACAAACCAAATTCCCACCTCGGGTTTCTACAACCGCACCTCCCGTCACAGAAGTGCGGTCCATCCTCACTTCCTCGATACGGAGGTGTCGCGCACTGTTCGGTCCAAAAATTATTTTATACCGTAAACCCGTAGGCTGTGGAACGAACTGCCCCGAGAGGTCTTTCCATTAAGCTACGATATGGGATTCTTCAAGAGAGCTGTGAATAGGATTTTACAAGTTCGGCGGCGCGCCCGCATACCCCCTGGTGTTGCAGGTGTACATGGGCGGCGGTAACACTTACCATCATGCGGGACCGCTTGCTCGTCCGCCCACTAGTATATATAAAAAAAAATATCGATTTAAATTGTCAAGGAATTATCGCACGTTTTGGAATTGTTTTGTCGTTATCATTTAGTGAGCACATTCCGCGGTCGAGGTCCATAACCGCATTGAAAGTGAACGAAACACGAGAGAAGAGTCCACAGTCACTACTTAGGGAGGCGAAGGAGAAACTTAAGAAGTGAGTAGAACATAAGAGTCCACGAGGGTGATAGGGTACTTAATTAGAAGTAATTAATTAAAAAGTGCTTTGGCCGTGTGGTGTCGGCCGGTTATACACTGGCACCACACCCCATCTCTTACCGTTCACGACCGGTGACTCTTGAAAGGCCACTAGGGCCACAAGAATTTAGCCATTCGGAAAAAAAACACCGTTGGTGTCGTAAAAGGCGACTAAGGGATAAAAAATTCGCTGCCACAAGCCCTGAGGAACTACACCACCTCTTAAACGAGTGGACTTTGTAACCCGTCCCTCGCACATAACGTGACGTTTTAGGACCTTATATTCCTCGTGAGCGGAGAAAATGCTCATGAAGCCAGTGTAGTGGACGATAAAAGGGCTGGTTTATTAGTTTTTCTTCACTGGGAATCCCATGGAGGAAAAATCCAAACATACGACAGTGAAGCTGATAGTGTGCTATTAATTATCTCACACGTGTGGAGTTCAAACATGTCGTTAGTTAGAATTATCTCCTACCCACAGCAAAAACAGCGTAAAGACCAACCCACCATCAAGGACCAGGGAAAAGAGTCCCACCGCAGTACTTCGAGAAGCGAAACTTCGCTTACGGAAGCTGGAAATCGAAGCGGAGGCCGTGGAACAGTCCTACTTGGACTACAAAAGGAGAAAATCAGATTTGAAAGAGGGAATGGCTTTAGAGGAAGAACAGATTGCTTGTAATGTTACAAGGGAATTTGGTGAGTATGTACTCTGAATCATTTAAGATCATTGGGTATGGCTTGTATTGAAATAAACAGCAGATCATAATCAACGAAAACTAGTTTAGAAATAACTGAAGTAAATAATTTAAAATTATTAAGAATGTCATCCCTAAGCCGACGGACTCCTTATTTCTTTGTTGTCACCAGAGAACCTAACCCTAGCCCATCTTAACTTCTCTTGTGCCGTGACCGCTATATAACGTTCTCATTTTTGTACCGTTCGTCTGCCGGAACGCACATGTGTGCTCTGGCACACAATTCTTTTTTCTTTATTTAAACATTCAGAAATCGTAAAATAGTACAAAAAACGAACGGTACAAAAATGAGAACGCTATATAGCGGTCACGACACAAGAGAACTGTGTTACCATCGATTTCGCTGCCCATTCAATATTTTTTGTCGTCTCGTTTAATTATTTCACATTGGGTTTCTAAATATTAATACGATTATAATAAAATAATTTAACGTACAAGAAATCGATTCTAGAGCTTGGCTTCAGTCACAAAAAAGATTGCGCTATAAACCTGTTAGTAGCATCGACACGCGAGTGACAAGAGACGCGATAGTTCACCATCTCAAAAATGTTTAACTAATTCCCTAATTAATTTGAAAAATTAATTTTATTTTTCATTTAGAAATCTTATCCGTATTCACAAACGTGACACGTTCTTTCTATAAAAAAACAAATAAAATGTTTTTATTTCAGATAATAAATTCAGCAGATCACTGCAAAAGCTTTATTGCTCTGAAATTACTTCGTACTCGCATAACAAAGAACTTCACCATTCAGTAAGAGCAGACTTCGATAAATACCTGAGGGAGTACGGAACGAAGTTCAACCTGAACGAGACGCACTTCAAAAACAGAAACACTATATTTGCCATAACGAGACCCATTCCACCTGTTTTCTCGAATATTGCCGGAGAAAATGAAACCAAAGTTTCCAACGATTACATAGAAACGCCTTTGACGGTGTTTCGAAAGTTGTATCATAAAGAGAATACGTCAAGGGCTTATAAGGAAAAGCAGGAGGAAACAGTTCAGCCCGAGTCCCCGATAAGACCTGGATCTCCCGACAGTAGTGTGGACAGCACTCGCGAAGCTAACAAACGCAGAAAAGAATCACTAAAAAAAGCAAAATTCGACAAGAAAGCGCAGATGGAAATATTGAAGCAGAACATTAATAAAATATATAACATAAAGCCTGCACAAAATGACAACTTGGAACACTCCAGGTGTTCGCTGAACACTCCAGTGAATGAAAATATTTTGAGAGTGGAAGTGATCAGTAAAAATAGTAACATAGTCGCGGAGTCAAGTCCGAACGAAGAGTTGCTAGTGATGGTAAATAGTTCTATAGATAGGAAGATTTTTACATCAGAGTCGGATGTTGAGAAGGAGAATTTCTCGACACAGATGACTATTGTGGTGAGCCCGAAGCGGAGCCCTAAAGCGGAGACTGAAGCCCCCGCACTACCTGCACCGGAGGCCGAGGAGCCTGATTACCCGGACGATTTCTCTGCAGACGTGGACAATTACAACTGCCGCTCAGACTACGATAATAATTCCCCGATATCCCTCCCCAAGTCCTCTGACGATGAAAACTTTTGGGACTCTTAAAATAATAAAACTAGTTAGCAACGGTTACTACGTAACCTGTCACTAAAGACTATTTCCTATGAATTGTTGTCAAATAATTTTGCCGTAATAAATTAAAATTGACTGTGGTGTACAATTTTGAAATTAAAGTACAGTTTTCGTTCTTTCTCAACAAGTATATTTTTTACTTTAGTATACTTATTGTGTACGCAAGGAACTAAAATTTATATTTATACTTTTACTTATTTGACTGGACGTCGCGACCGACTTGTATGTAGAGCATCCAGTAAAACTAAAAAATGATTATTTGGTAAGTAAATGTTTAGCTATAAATGTCTACATATGAAAAGGAAAATATAATGAAACAAATGTTGAACCAGTCATTAATTTATTTTTGCTAATTTAAATTCGTAATAAAACATATACATATCTTTTATTTTACAATTTCTCTTCGTAGTTATAAAAGTACAAACATTCGTAAACATATACAGTGCAACATTCCACTTTACACGGTTTTGGCATCGTGCAACATCACATTGCAGGTTTGTGAATCAAGTAGAGTTACGATTGCTATTCTACGATTACTAACACGAAATCCTACGAAAATAAACAACAAATATTATTAACACTTGATATATAATCAAGTATTTTGTTAAAACCTATTATTTCACACATGGGTGATGGTTCTACTCGTATATACTTTGACAATCGAAACTTCTCACGGTGAAATATTCGGCTATGGTAAAATCTTTGAATCGTCAATCGGACCAATCATCTAGGACAAAACTCTTAGCTTCTCTTGTGCCTTGAGCGCTTTAAAGCGCTCTCGTTTTTGTACCGTTCGTTTGCCGGGACGCACATATGCGCTCTGGTACATGATTGGTTTGATTGACCTATTTTACGATTTCTGAACGTTTACATAAACAAAAAAGTGCGCAGATGTGCACTTCCAGCATAAGAAAAGTTATTCAGTTGACCTTATTGTGTATTCTAAAACATCTTTCGAAATGGCAACATTTTCTGAATAATAGGTGTTGATACTGGTCTTTTTTAAAATTATTTAATTAGGTTAAATACATAGATAATAAATGTTCAAATTGTGAAAATGATTATATATAAACTATGGAATAAGACAACAGTAAAAACACTGAAAGAATGTCAAAAGTTCAAAAATATAAAATAAATTTTGTCTAGACTATAACGACAGTTAATAGTCTGTTATTTTTTTAAATTTACTCTTTTATTATGCCTATTTCGATTGTCGGACTATATAACACAATATGTTAACACGACAACATGTTAACGAATCAGAATTAATCTATACAAGTCAAACAATATTTCATCAAGTGATAGTCAACTACAATAAAATCAGCGATAATAATTATCAGGGATCATTTTAATCCAGACTTCAGAAACTTCACATCTCAAACTTCAGAAAGCTATCCATAACTGTCTAATTTATATATATAAAAGAGGATGTTGGGACATCTGATGTTAATAGACTTCGACACCGATTGACCCATGAAAGTTGTCCCATATATGTATTTTTTCATGGAGAAGGTTTTTGTGCTATCGACTTTGTTGTAACTCGCCACTAGATGGCGCTGCAGCACATCAACTTCTATGGCAGGCCAACGTCTGTGGGGTTTTGCTAGTATCCTATAAATGCTAATTAAACTTAACACTCATTATCGTTATCAGTGTTAATGAAATATTATTTAAGAATATGGACTACATATATCTATCATTTTTGAATCAACTATGTCAATAAACACTAAAAATTAGGTTATATAAAAATATCTCCTTTTTATACTATATAACATGTCATGGAACACGACGACATGTCATTAAACATTAATAGTGTTTTACAGCATGTCTTATTTTAAAATGTCAACGCGAGAAGACGTTTCGTTAGCTGCATATTTTTAAAAAACATGAAAATCACTATAAAATCGTCTAAATCTCAATCCTCAAGAACAGATGCGATTTGGATGATTTTTTTTTAAATGTTTGTTATTTATTATTTGAAATCAGAAACATCGTCGGCAGCAAAACAAAATTTAATTATTATTTATTTTATTGTATCTTATTTTTAATTTTCGACGAGAAATATTACTTGAGTTTTTTTAGGGTCGCTGATTATAAATGCATGTTGTCAAAATAAAGATTTTTGAAAATTTTTCTTGATAGAAAAAAATATTTAAAGAATAAATTTATAAGTATTTAAGATTTTTCTTAGATTACGTAATTATAAATAGTTATGTAAAAATAAACCAGTTTTTTAAAATTTGTACCAATAATTGGGAATTGTGATTTTTTTTGTTTTTACTTCAGAATCTATTCATTTAATAATACGTAATAAATACATAACATACGTATAATATACAAAATCTATATATGTACATTGTACAATACATATAAAAATAATAAAATATAGGTACATACATATCTATATAATAAACACACACCACCCGTGATGACGCAGGGTGATGTGCCCGGAGCTTCCACTTAAAAGTATTCGTGTTCGATCTCCTTCTAATGGTTTGAATATATTTTAAATGGAAATTTTGTAACTTTTCTGCAATTCCCCACAACTACTGCAACTGGTTTGCTGTATACTTTTTCCTTGAGACAATCTCAGTAAAAAAATGTGGTTGCGCGAGCGCGTCGCTACAGCTGCTGACAGACAGGTAAGCGAAGATCGCCAGCTCAAGAGGGCGTTCATAATATGTAGAAATCATCACTGCAGGCAGCAGACAATTTTAGCATCTTCGGTAATTTTCATAATAAATGAAATGTTCCTCAATCTTTTTCTTTTCTCAGACTACAATTTTTTTTATTAATTGAAGGTCAAATTCAACTCGAGAAAAATGTAAACTCTGGTTTACGTCTAACAGAACAACGCTTCGGAAATAATGAACCCAAAACAAAATGTGAATTTTCCTTTATTACAAACAAAACACTGCGTATTGTTTTTTCCCAAAACAGTACGCAAATTAACTGAGCGGGGGTGAAGGCGTGCAATTTTCACCAAGATTAAATTTAAATTGCAGTTTCAAACTTGGATCTTGGCCACTGGCCACCCTGCATGAGTATTATTATTGTTTAAACAATATTAATAACTGCCCCGCGCTATAATGTTTCTGATTTTGAATAATTGGTAATTGGTAAAAGCATCAAAAACGGTTCTGTTCTTGAAGATAAGTAAAGACCTCCATTATCTCTACTACATGTTATTATATTATACACGTATAACTATCTCAATACAAAACAGAAATCGATCAGTTGATAACTTGAAATTTACAAAATTTTAAATAACAAGTTCTACCATGTATCACTGGATTTACAATACAACGTTTATTTATAAATCTTTCAATAGTCGATAGCTTCAGAGAAATTGATTCCAGCATTATAGTGATATAACTCGATATTTAAAGCGAAAACACAAACATTAAACTGTGCCCTTCAAAAACTTTTGATCTCGACTTATCAACTTACTCCCGCTATGCACGGATATACAATGCTACAAAACCATGTTTTAAAACATGAAATATACATATGGACTCGCCATGACGCTTCAATTTCAGAAAAATATAACTATGTAAGAGGATGTTTACGTTGTTTCGACACGTTCCTAAATAGCAATGTTAACACGAAAACCATATATAGGCTGCTTTAAATCATCACAATGTCTTAACGTTATATATACTATGAAATGTTATTTCTAGAAAACTAAAACAACTTTGCAAAATAACTGGGATCAATGAAGTTAGAGAGGTAATTGAGAACATGTACGATCACAATAAAATTGAATCTTTTATCTTTAAATATGTACAGTTGAAAATGGTATAAAGATAAACATTACACCGAGCACCTTAACTGTTAACCGCATACGGGGATCAGCTTTCTATGCAGTCATCTGTATATTGAACTAAACGAAAGTGTCGGCGCGAATCGAGGGTTCACACAGATACAAACTTCTTTGCAGCTCATTATCAACTTATTCAATAAGCGGTTAGGTAGCGCTAACCGCAAATATAACGGTGCACAACAAACGTATTCATTCAGTTAGAGCAGCGAATATGAACTGTAAAATCACCGCAGTAACTCGTTTACGAACGCAAAAAAGTTTGTAATTGTGCGAACGGTCGATTGGACAATGTTTTACGCAGCGTATGTGTTGGCATCGGGGTTTATCGCACAACTGACAGCTCGTGATGGCCGACTGACGAAATGACGCCAATTTTTGTTTACATGTACAAAAGTACGCAAACGATTACAATTAGGGAATTCATTCAATTCTTAATAATTAATACAATTGTTTGAACTTGTTGATAAGCACTCGAAATAATCGTTAAAGAAATCTTTTGATAAGAATTATTTCAATTGCAAATACCTTTCCCCCATCACAAGTAAGTCACCGCCAAAAGAACTGTGATTTTAAATCTGCATCTTATTTTGTGATGTTATTCAAACCTAACGTCTAAAACCCCGAAATTATACTCCCAAATGTGACGTCATCTGAGCAAAGGCACCTTATCGTCGGTATAGACTTATTGATCTTGAGTGAAAAATTTCGTCTTGTTCAGTACACGACGGATTCTAGAAAGGCAGATTCGCTAAATGACAGAAATTTTACTGTCAACTAGATTACAGATAAGTAGCAGAAGTTGTTAACTGAGATTATGAACAGTGCCAGTTGCGATCTAGAGAAGATGATAAATCTAAATTATAATCTAAAAAATGAAGCAAGAAATGATTATTGATTATTGAAATTTACACTGATTCTAATTCAATATACATGGGCATTGGCAACTCAACAACAGATTTCCAATAAAGCCGACACTTTATTTGTTTATACAATTCTTTTAAAACGCGAGTTACTATACTTTTGTCTTTTAGCTATTAGGCCATAAAAATAATCTCCAGAATCTGTTCTAACAGAATCTGGTATATATACCCAACAAATGGAATTTTCTATGTAAAATATCGTTGTATCAAGATCGTCTTTAAATAGAAAAATGCTCTATGTCTGATTTCTAACATGAAACAATAAAAATTTGGAACTACAGCCGACAAAGGTTTCTTACATCCCAGATGTCATAAATCATATACAACATTCATACAAAGTTTAGTGATTATAACATCAAGAAGTTTGTTTTAAATCGGGAAAGCACTATCTATGCCACATTTGTGTTTTCAATATACACATTATAAAAATACACAAACGATTATTTAATTCGTGTTTATAGAACATATTAACACATCGTTCAATAAGTCCCGGGACTAGCGTAGAGATGGCGCTAATAATGCCATGCATATACCAAGGTTCAGAAGTACCAACCTTTAGATGAGATGTGTCAAAATTTGATGTAATTCGAAACATAACCAAGAAAGCTATAGTGGTTAAAGTGACGCTACCCACACATGAAGAAGAAGAAAGTCATCTTTCATCAAGACAACGCACCGTGCCACAAGTCAATCAAAACGATGACCAAATTCAACGAATTGGGCTTCCAACTGCTTCCCCATCCTCCGTACTCGCCGGATCTGGCCCCCGGCGACTACTGGCTCTTTGCGGATCTCAAAAAGATGCTCCAGGGAAAAAGATTTGGCTCGAATGAGGAGGTGATCGCTGCTACTGAGGCTCATTTTGAGTCAAAAGACAAATCGTTCTACAAACATGGCATTGAAAAGTTAGAGAAGCGTTGGAATGATTGTATTACACTTGAAGGAGATTATGTTGATGAATAATAAAGAATTTTGCGGATAAAATGTTGTTTTCATAGTTAGTCCCGGGACTTATTGAACGATGTGTTATATTTAATTAAAGATTCAAATTATTGGATTCTAGTTAATCTATAATTAATATTGAAATATAATTTACATTTATACTCCCATATTTTTCATACTTTCGATCAGTGTAAGTGTGAAAGAAAACGTATTTTTTGAGCACAATTTTCGAAACCCACTCCTCAATTTTTCTTCAAAACATATTCTATCGTCATCGAACGTATTTCTATATAATATATACATGTATGTAATGCAGACCCATATACCGTAACAAATATAGATTTCTTATTTAATATTAAAAAATTGGCCAAGTGAGAACTGGTTAAGAACAACCAATTTTCTAATTCGATACGCGCTTGACCCATTATAGAGATGTAGCGGATATCCGGATATCGCCGGCGTCTATCCGATATTTGACCTATCATTAGGTAGATTATTATTCAGTACCCGGCCGGACATATAAGCAGTAAATTAGGCTTCCGCGGGTTTTGTAGATTTAAAAAAAAACTTAAGTATCAGATCATAAGTACGATTTCAAGTTCAAAGAAATTCTACTGAGAAAGTGTGAAAACTCAAAAACTAAATAGTTTGACCGAGTATTCGATTATTTATTTGGACTTAGTTTTGGCCAGTTAGTCGACGATCCGACCTTTGTTTCAACCGCGTATTTCGCGATAAGGTTAAGATTTTAACCGCCTAACCTGCAATCCGGGTTAAGTTTTGACCAAATTTGACCAAGTTTGACCAATGCGGTCTTAGTTTTTATTGGGTGTCAGTCTGTTTTAACCGGCTGTTTGACTATTCAGCCATAATTTTTAGTTTTAATTTAGTATCCGGCGCCTTTAATTTTAGTTTTCACCTGGTATCCGATGCTCCAGTCTTAGTTTTAACCGAATATCTGGCGATCCAGTATTAGTTTCAACCGGGTATTCGCCGCTTCAGTCTTAATTTTTACCGGGTAACTGGTTATTTAGTCCAAACGCAATTCGCTACATTTCTAAACGGTTCTTCATTAAGTACGAGTATATTTCTAGAGAAATATACTAATTTCCCCGTCAATTCCTTTTAGCTATGGGACTGATTAATTTAAATACATGTCAAGACACAATATTTCAGCGCGGAATCCTATCATGTTTCATTCCGAGAGCTTTAAAGGACGGTTCATAACCGTACGCTAAGATCAAAACTGCAAAAATGACGTGTGCGCCGCGCACACATACGCTGCCTATACGTTCGACAAATGCTTACGTTGAATCTATGACAATTACATTTCGATTACACGCAGTAGACCGCGGAGTAAGTAGACTTTTCAATATTGCTATTTTAATATGTTAGTATTATGTCGCGCATTTCAATAAGCGTAAGGAACAAACCAATTACTTGTCACGAGTAAAAATATTCATGCAATACCTATTATTTTAATAGTGTAATTGAAGTAGACATCATAACGTCAAAATTGACTACCATACCATCAGCCTGTCTCTCCACTGTTTTATAAAAGCCTCTGACAAGGATCGCCACCACACACGGTCTTCGGCTCTTCTCATCCAGCCACTGCCGGCGACTTAAAATTGACTGAGTGAATAAAATTACAGAGATTTGAATACAATGGCATCCGTTGTGTGCAAAATTTTGTCACAAACTTTACGCATGTTATCCACTCGCTGCAGACAGGGCCATAAATCAGAGTAAGGTAATTGTTTTGCGTTTACGGCGCAGGCGCAACCCCGTTATCGATAAAAACAAATGAGTCTAAGAATGTAGATTACCATACGGAAATGAATGCCAAAGGGTTCACGGAGTGGTTCACTAGGTTGCTGCGCAGTCTTGAAGAGCCATCCGTCATGGTGATGGATCAGCTAGCAGAAAGGGTAAAATACAGGAGTGGCTTCGAGAACATGAAGTTGTATTGTTATTATTATTCAGTTAGGTACTAACATGCTAAATAAGTTGTATTTTAATTTAGTGTACCCGTATACAAAAACTCAATGGGTAATATTATTAATTCATAATTATTAAATAATCGTGTGTAACAAATAAATTAATTATTATTTCCATAATTACTTTTTATTTATATCACTAAGTCATATAACAACAACAAAATTAAACACTATCGATATCAATTATCGCTAGCAGTAATGCGCAGCACTGTACCTGCTCATAAGACCCGTGAGTGGAAGAGAGAGAGCAACATTCGCTGCACCGCTCCCATGATTTATGGCCCTGTCTGTAGCGAGTGAATAACTATAGTATAGTATTGAAACGTTTGGATGCGCGTGCAATGCTACGCTCAATGACGTCAGCCACGACCGCTACGTGTGCTACGTGCGCCGCGCTAGTAGTGCAGCCGATATTGCTTCGCTCTCTTGGCCGTGACACCGCGCCCGGCGGACTTGTCTTTGTCTCTCTTACAAAATAGACTTGTAATTTCATGCATATTGCTTGATTTCACTCTGATGACCCTTTAACACTAGTTTGTTTTGAGTAGCGTTGTGAAGACCTTACAGTTAAAACAACAGCTGCAAAACCGACACAAGTTACAAAGATATTTTATTCGTCCTTGAAAAGTATTGCTTTGTTCCCTACGCCAATTGGAATTTTAATGTGCAATATGTCACATTGGTCGTGGTTAGAAGCCAAAACTGACGTTGTGACTGATGTTTTTAGTACTGAGCGCTGAGCGCGGCGAGTTGGGGCCCGTTACACGCAGCCACGTTGACATCTGGCAATTATAAATATATATATATATATATATATATAACTAATGCAATGCAATGCAACCCACCCGTTTAGTATCCACTGCTGCACACGGGCCTCCTCGTGCACATAGTCTTGTGCATGAGGGATGCATGGCATTAAAACGCCACGCCAGTTTTTCAGCGCTTGTGTTAGCTTTGTTATCCCTTAGTAGGCTTTTACGACATCCTCGGGAAGAGATGGGGTGGTGCTATTTTGTTGGGGCCGACACAACAACTAAACACGTTTTAAAATAGATAAAAATCTTTTTGCACACCTAAATCAAAATAAAACAACAGACTTGTAAAATACATGGGATGCATAAAAGGCGACCGTATCGCTAATAACGCTCTCTGCCAGACAACCTTTGGGTAGAGGGGGAATATGGTAGGTCCAGAGATACGCACAATAGAAACATACACCCAGACACGAACAAACATTTGCCTATAAATTGTAGATCGTATTGTCTATTTGTTTGTAGAAAGTAGTTATTAATTACTTACTAAAAAAAATATGAATTTATGAATGTTCGTTTACATTCTTTACGTCAGCTTGTTGACTTTATTTTAGTATCTATTTACCAGGAAGGGCACGGTCCTCGCGTCCCTGTCAGGTGTGGTGTTGAGCGCGGCGGGCGACTGACGCGGCGTGCTCGCCGATAACGAATACGTGTATATAGTATTATATTACCCTCCAACTGCGCTATAATACTTAAGTACCTGCAAGGGCACGGCCCGCGTGTCATCTCTGCCGGGTGTAGTGGAGCGCGCGGCGGGCGACCACTCGCTGCGAGCGCCAGGGCGCGACTGACGTGGCGTGCTCGCCGATAGCGAGTGCGTGTATATACTACCCTCCAACTGCACTGCCGGTTGCCAACTGTAATTTATTTATTTATTTTATTTAATAACAAAAACCCATAGCCAACGGGAATGTGAATTTATCATACATGTAAATTAAGCTTATTGCCAAAAACGGATTTTACTATGTATACAATGCAATATAGATAAATTATTGCAGGCGAAAGGCTTACTTATACAATGAACTAGCACGTAGGACTCGGGTATGACTAAGCTTTGCCAGAGAATTCGTTCGTGCGAACTTGTGATTCCCGTAGGCACTTCATAATTTATTTGGATAAAAAGTACCGTAAATGTTAACCCAGCATATAACAACTATGCCAAGGTAAATTAAAATCTGTCTTTTTGCGTGATGCACGTTCAGACTGACAGACAGACAAAAATTCTTGTTTTGAGCTCACATGTACTTTACACTGCAAGTCTTACAACTTATATTAATATTTTATGGTTTATTCATAAACAAAGGAAATAAAATCACTTTAAAAAGAATTAGAAATCATTGCAAAATCATACATATTTGAATTTGCAATGATTGAGGTGGGAACCTTCTTTTTCCTTTTATGCAATGGTGCAATTAGCACATTCTGCCAGTTTCGAGTTTCTTTCTTTGTAATAAACAATTTTAAAGTCTAAAGCGATCCTGTAAATGTCCGGTCCCGTCGAAGTAAGTCAGGAGTCGCTCAGTAAAGTGATAGTAGGTTTACTGAGGACAGAACAGGACTCCTTGGAAGCACACGAAAAACGCAGTCCTATGTTATTTGATTACTTCAAACATTACGCATAAAAAAACACTACAGTATCATACTATTAAACGACAAAACGTACAATGCACTATTTTTTTCAATGAATCTAAGAAAAACTCAACTTCTCAAGTTGCCGCCATAAAGTCGGCGGGAATCTTAATTATTACCTGTCCCTCTCCGCGGGCGAGTAGAGTGCGACAGTGTGTCGCCAGCGGAACACTTGTGGGTATTGTTCGGCCGACACGCTACAACTCGATATCGCGTCGTACACGAGACGGTCCATTTTCGTCGGCTCCTCACTGTCAAAAACATATTTTTACTATCAAACTAGCACTAAAAACAAGGTGTCGAATGAGCTGTCCACTTGGTGGTAAGTGGATACTGTCGCCTTGTGACATTCACGATACATGACGACGTCATTTCAGAATGTTAAAAATTGGCACGTGGTTAGCACGCCCTCGATTGCGGTGCCTGCCTTGAGATATTTAAAAGTGGATTTGGAAAAAGGGTTAGGAAGATGAGGAAGTATAACGGGATGAGGAATTTGTTCATTCTATTATACCTTCGTTAGGCCGAATTCACAAGTTTAAAGTTGATGATGGTCGAAGAAAATCTGATGGCCCGATCCACAAGTTTAGTCGTCCAGTTTTTCCAACGAACGATGGAAAGAGTTATTTGTATTCGGACAAAATAATGCAAAATATGCAAATCGACGCCGCAATTGAGAAAGCTGCTGTTTCAAAGTGTGGCTTCAAGGAAATTCGCCACCCACCCTATACAGTTTTGACTTAGCGCCCAATGATTAATTACTATTTATTCTCAAAACTCAAGGAGGATTTAAGGGGTAGAAGATTTTTACTGATGATGAAGTGAGCGCTGCGGTTTTCGAAGAAGACATTTTTGAAGACAAAACTTCACGACTATTTTTATACTGGCATAAAATGCTAATTAAACCATTAATTAAGAATTATATTGGTAATTTAATTACGCTATGCTAATTAAGAATTTGATCCGAAAACTATGTTCAAATAGACGGAGACTATAGTGAAAAATAAAAATAGTGTCATGAACTTGAGTGTCCTTTTTCTTTGTTAGTCCAGAAACTGTTGGACCTCCTCTCTAATCTAGCTGTGGAGAGACACAAGTTGAGGGTAGGTAGATAGATGGATAAAACTCTTTATTGCACACCAAAACAAAACGAGACAGTAACAGACATTGTAACACATGAAATGCACAAAAATCGGTCTTATCGCTAATAATGATCTCTGGAAGACAACTTTGGGTAGAGATGAACTAAATTTTTTAATCTCAAGTTACATTCTCAAGTTTTAATCTCGTTTTTACAACACTATATGGTATTGGAAAAGACTGACCCGTATATAAAAGCATCAGCGAGTGCACGATCGCTCGCGTCGTGCATTTCGTCCTCATCAGAGTTTTCCGGAGATTTTTCCGACGCCGTTTGATACTCGTATTCGGATTTGTAGTCCGACTCGTCGTCCGATATCTGTGGAAATGTCAAAAAAACCTATGTGACTTGTTAAATTTTTCACTCATGGCACGATGGCACGCGCCAGTTGGAAGGGATTTCGCTACTTTCCATAACGTTTTAGAACAAAAATATTTGTACAAAAGTTGTAGGTAGAGCTTTGCGAGCCCCTAGCTACTTGTAACTTAACAGAATGTCATAAACTAAACATCTGATATGTCATAGAAAACTGATATTAAAGATATGTTAAAATATCCGTTGCAACAACTTAGTTATAAAATGATTACAACACTAAATAAATTGTGAGATATGGAGCTACAATAACATGCCTATATAATATTATAATTGCGCTCAATATTGTATGTATAATAATAATAATAATTCATTTGTTTCCGACCACGAGATCCATATATTCTATCATTAGTGTTAGTAACAATTTTAACTTATAGACTATGTTAGTACTCGTATTATTAAGATTTTATTACTAATTATATATATACACATATACCAAATATAGGCTAAATATATATGTGACATAGGCCTCCTCATGCAGATTATCTCGTTCACGAGGGATGTATATATATGATTAAATGAGCTTAAAGATGTACAAAAGGTACATACAAAGGACAAGCAGTTCCTATCAAATAGTCGCCAACTCGTGGAATAGTCTACCACACATTTAAAGCAGACTGAGTGAATAAATTCAAAAACTCTTTAGACAGCATCCGAAACGAAGACATTCGCCAAAGAACTAAAGTCATCGATATAGCTCATAGAATCGACATGATGGAGTAGGTGGTTATATTTGCCACAGGACCGAAGGCCGTTGGAGTAGACTAGTCCTCGCATGGAGGCTACGTACCGGGAAGCGCCGTGTGGGACGCCCTCCGGCCAGGTGGACCGACGACTCAAAGAAGTTCGCCGGTGGTGGTAGGATGAGAAGAGCCGAGGATCGTGTGTGGTGGCGAGATAGGGGAGACCTGTATCCAGCAGTGGAGAGAGGCTGATAATATAGTATTATGCGTGCGATGTGATAGTGACCTCTGCGTGTGTCGGTGGCGGGGGTGGTGGCTGCTCGTCAGTGGGGTGCGCATATGGTGCGGCGCTGTCGCCCGCCGGCGAGTTAACGCTCAGCGCGCGCTGCGGCGAGCCCGCCTGCGACGCGCCGTCGCCTGCGCGCGCGACCAAAAACACGTGTTACACGATAATAGTCACTAAATTATATTATTACACAACTATGCAAATCGTTGCTGCGCCTGTAAAATCCGACAAAAGATTTTTGTTAAAATTGTGATTAAAGCGACGAAATGCAACTGTGCAACCAGCCCTTTCGGTATCCACTGCTGGACATAAGCCTCCTCATGTACATTGTCTCGTGCATGAGGGATGTATGGCCTTACAACACCACGCTCACCAAGCGTGCTGGCGAGTCTACTCTTTTAGTGTTAGCGTTTCTCAGCGCTTGTAGTAGGGGATTTATTATCCTTTAGTCGCCTTTTACGACACCCACAGAAAGAGATGGGATGGGCGGTGCTATTGTATAAGCGGCCGGTACCAAGTATTATTATAATAGTGACAAGATAATAGTGAAATCATATTATTATACAAAATAAATATTTATTTATTGCGTACATCATGCCCTAGATTTATTTATTTACTAAAGGGCGGAGAGGGCTATGTTCGGAGTTTCGTTGCAGGATAGGATCCCAAAAGATATTTGTTAAAGAACTGAAGTCACCGACATAACTCGTAGAGTCCGGCATGTTGAAGTGGCAATGGGCAGGCAGGTCATATTTACCGCAGGATTGAGAACCGATGGGGTAGAAGAGTCCTCAAATGGAGGCCACGTACCAGTGTAAGCGCAGTGTGGGACGCCCTCCGGCCAGGTGGACCGTCGACTTAAAGAAATTCGCCGGTGGTGGTTGGATGAGAAGAGCCGAGGCTCAGCACCGAGCCTTGGGAGAGGCCTATATTCAGCAGTGGAAAGACAGGCTTTTGTATGGTCCAAAAGGATCTCCAACATGGGATACATAAACTTATATTCGATAATATACTTAAATCTAATTTATAATGGCCCTATACAGAAGAACAGAACATTATTATTATAAGATTTACATTCATCTAATATCTAAATTCGCCTAAGTATTGCTAAATAAGAAGAATTGGTGCATGTCATATAGTTTACCAGATAGACTAGTGGTCTGTCTGTGCTGGGGTCAATTATTTAAAATTGGCTATTTTTGTTGATACATTTTTTAGGCGGATCTCTGTCACATCTGCAATATGTCGTGCAATTGACGACATTGTTCTATGAGGGTAAGTCGACTAGTCGCCTACACTGTAAATACGATCATTTTTGTATCTTATTTTCAAACTAAACTGAAACAGCCTTTATGTACGAGGTCTGTTAAAAAAATAACCAAACTGTTTGTTAATTTCTTACAGTACTTTACATTTAATGTGTTCAAAGTGTTCCCCTTCCCGTTGCACATACCTTTCCTGACGTCCCTTCCGCTTCAACACGCAGCTCTGGAACGCTCTTTTTGAATTACCATTTAGGACATCCTGCGATTTTTCTTTTATCGAGTATAGATCTCAAATCACTGCCTTTTTAAGAGCAATTTTAATTACAGAAATAAAAAAGTCAGCAGGGGATTTAGGAATTTAAAAAAAATGCTAGGTCAGTGAATGCGGCGGGTGGGGGATAACATTCATATATTTTTTTCCACATAACTCGCGAATTAACAGTAAAATGTGAGCTGGTGCAGCTGGAAGCAATCCTAGTTTTTCTTCTTCTCTCTTGCAAACTGTAAAACGTCAATTTGACCTCACCAAATTGTTCACTTGAGCACTGATGTGTGTATTGATCGTCAATGTGTCTGTTGCCGTCGATGTAACGGACATCGTCTTCGGTAGATTCTCAAGCACTGATAAAACGCCTGAACCACTTGTGTGTAGCTCAAAGAGTCCTCCCCGAAAGCCTTTTAAATCAATTTATGAGATTAAGTGAATTTTTTAACAGAGTTTATCACTAAATTTCACTGCAACTCTTTGTTCATATAAATCGCTCATCATAAAAATCTCAGAAGGCACTAAACAACCCCGGCCTAGGATGAACGTTATGCAGTAACAAATCATCGTAGACACAAGCGAGTGGTGGCATATTTATCCGTTAGATCCTAGCTATGCAGTGTTACTATTTATGAGTCTTAACATATGTACAAAACAATACAAAAAAAAGTTTGCTTATTTTTTTGAACAGACCTCGTATATATTCTTATAAACTAAAAAGGTGCACTTACCAATGTCCTGGTCAAACGTGAGCCTCCTTATGAACACTTCGCTCTTCGGACTAGTAGACAATATGGACCTATTCTTCCTAAACGATGCGTTCTTCTTGCTATTTCTCTCAAACAACTCTATCCTCCAGTCACACCTACACTTCCCCGCTTTCCCCCACACATTCACACACTCAGATTCCGACATCGACGGTCCTTTAGTCACATCACTTTCCGTTAATTCCTCATAAATAAAACTAGTTAAACACCTAACATAGCCATCGATCACATGCGATAATTTCAACCGATTCGTTCCTTTGTAGTTGAAGGGCTTCCTTTCATCGTCCGAGCTAAATATATCGTCATTTGGACAACGCAGTTTCAGCAGGAATTCTAGCAAATTATTTATGTCGTCCAAGTCTTTGGTTTGCTGTTTGAGCATGTAGACGACTAGTTGAGCTAACCGGCAGTGTATTAACGCGAAGTTGATATCTTTGAATCTTTCATCGTCCATGTAGGAGTATACTGTGTGTTGGAGATGCTTGGCTTCGGACTTGAGGGAATCTCCAGCTACTTCGGGCTCGGCTGTTAAGGAGAATGTGAGCGCGTCCGCTATTCTCTTAGCGAAGACTTGACACGTTCTTTCTATGCATAGGAGCTGACTGACTGTGTGGTTGACTACGGGCGTAATGTCGCCGTTGATCAATGTCGTTGCTTTTATACTTGGTTGTCGACAGAGCCGCTGTCTAACTGGATCAGTTTTCCGCCAATGGGGTGGCCGACTATCCGACGATATCGTACACGTTTTCATTGCAACGCATAGTTCTGACATCGGACTGATGGACTCCTTCGCCGGACTCAGTGATTCATTGTGTATGCTTATCTTCGATATAGAGAGGTCGTCGATGATTTGGGATTGTATGCAGCTGTCCATGTACACGGATGAGCAGGCGCATTCGTACTTAGACTTTAAGTAGTTCTCTAACAATTCGAGGCCTTCGGGGGAATGTAAGTCTGTGAAAGTGTCTAAGAAAGGCCAGTACTCTTTCCATCCTATTTTCATTTTTTCTGCCAAGTCCCTGTCACAAAACAGTTAGAAATAAGTTAATTAACTGATTAATTAAGTTTAATATTACCAATTGTAACTGATAAAAAAGGGTGTCATTATTTAAATAATTTAATATTTTTAATTGAGCTCAAGAAACAATTTAAAGGCTTTAGAGGTTCATAAGTTTAAAAAAAGATCTGTTTGGATTGGGCCAGCGCTAAACCACCTCTCGATTATCACTCCTTGTGGCCACTAGTTCGATCGCTAATTTTTTCAATCGGACGATGTACTTTGTTATTATACTATACGGTTCGAATCTATAGCCGAACCGTGACGACTACATGTTTCAAATGTATATGGTGGTTCAATTCGATTCATCGAACAGACAGTGACCCTACCTACTCTCTAAATGTTTATTTTTAAAAACAAATCGTTTATTTTAAAAACAAAATGGTGTAATTTATGAGATTTTCGCCTTTTTACTCATATTTATAATAGGTAGTCGGAAAGTTTCGAACGTATGATTTAGCGCGCTATATTTCTGGCAATACTGATCACTGGCGGGAAACTGATATACCGTTTGACAGCTGACTTTTTGTGATAGCGGCAAATTGAAATATAAGTTAAAAGTTTTATCTTTTCATTATTTTTTGATAATTTAAAAATGGAAGTTCATAAAGAGAAAACTAGATATGTTCTACAATTTTTTTTTTTTGACAAGGGTTGAATGCTTCTAGTGCTCGAAAAGAGATTTGTGGTGTTAACAGGGAAGATGCTTTATATAAAACTACTGCAAAAAAATGGTTCAGTTGATTCAGGTCGGATATTTTATTGTGAATGATGTTCCTCGCTGTGGTCGTCCTATTAAGGTAAATGTTGATGTTATCATTGAAAAAATTGAAGCATACATAAACAGTCATCAAATTGCGGAAGAGCTTAGTATTAACCACACAACAGTTTGGATCACCTACATACCTGAATTTTGTAAAAAAAAAAAAGGTACCTAGATGTTTGGGTGCCACATGATTTAAATGACACAAACTTGGTGAATGGAATTTCCATATATGCAGATGTTGCTAAAACGAAATGAAATCGATTCATTTCTGAATAGATTGGTAACGATCTTGGTCTATGCGAGGTGAGCCATCACAAATAGTCCCAAAGTCAGGCCTCATTCCGAACAAAGTCATAATATGTGTATGGTGAGACTGAAATGGTATTGTGTAGTACGAGCTTTTGCCACATGGCCAACGATTAATTCTGATGTCTACTGTCAGCAATTATTGTAGAAAAAGTGTAGTTTTCCATCACGACAATGCTCGACTGCATACATCTTTAATGACTAAACAAAATTTTGATGGACCTTGGCTGGGAAGTTTTAATGCATCCTCCATACAGTCCAGACATAGCACGTGCGGATTATCATTTATTCCGCTCTTTACAAAATTCTCTAAATGTAGTAAAATTACATTCAAGAGAAGCCATTAAATCAGTAACAATAAAATCAGTATAAACCATTTAAATCAGTTTTTCGCTGAGTTACCCCAAAAATTTTATAGCGATGGGATAATGGTTCTACCAGAAAAATAGCAAAAGATAGTCGAATTAAATGGACAATATTCCGTTCAAAAAACATTTATGTAATAAAAAAAATTGTTAATTATTTTCACTATTAAAAGGCCGCTAACTTATCCGACTACATAATATTATATCTTCAGTCCGTTCGTGATCATAGTTGGTGTAAACCCTGCCGAAATGTCGAGTGAAGTAAAAAAGGTAAAAAAAGGTAAAAAACACACGTTAAAACCCGTTTTAATGGGTAAATAAAATGGTGATATGTGGTATTACCTACCAACAACCTCGAGCTCCTTGAGTCATGTCGCGCAGGTGGAAATCGGGCGCGCGGTAGCATCACCAACGAGTCCGTGTATGCGAGGATCATATACCGCGGACTCAACGAATCCACGTTTATGCGATGGTGAATGATGCCAATGGACGGAGGTTGATGGTAATAGCCGGTGGTTGATGGTAGTGGTCGGTAGTTAGTGGTGAGTGAATGATGGTGATGTGTGGTATTACCTGCCAGCAACCTCGAGCCCCTTGGTGATGTCGCGGAGGCGGAAAGCGGGCGCCCGCGGCGGCGTCTTCCAGCGGCGGCGGAAACGTTCAGCATCGTGCGCCTCCATCGGGCCCGCGAACGCGAGGATCTCGTACCGCGGACTCAGTGGGTCCACGTTTATCTCCTCCACAAGTCGACATTAAATATTAATGAAAAATACAATTACTGTGTAACAAGCTCATTACGCTGTAAATAAAAACAGCCTAGAAAAAGTAAAAAAAAAGACTATAAATGGCCGTGTGATGTAAAGCCGGCTTTAGTTACATTATACAGTTGTTGGAAACGTGCAATATACAACATGTGTACATACTGGTGGCGCGGAGGGCGTGAACGCGCTGCCTATAGTGGGCGCGCTGCTGCCGTCCTCCGCGTGCAGCACCGGCACGTAGTACCGCTCCTGTAGCATGCGCGCGATGCGCTCGCCGCACTCCGGACTGCACTTGTTGTTGGCCCGCTTGCAGATTATCTGAAAACATACATTATATACACATTTAGAGATTTAAGCATTTTCTGGATCTTGACATTTTCTCGATGTGGACTGTTTTTTTTTTATAGAAAAAGGGCGGCCGACGAGCATATAGTCCACCTAGTGCTAAGTGGATACTGTCGTCCATAGACATCCGCGATAAATGCCAACATCAATCCAGAATGACAAACGTTGGCACGCCCCGGATGCGCCTCCTACCTTTGCAGATTAAGGAATGGATTGGGAGAAAGGGTTGGGGGAAAATGGGGAGAGATGGGAAAGTAATGGGCTTTGGCATATCTCACTCACTACCGAAACACGTACGTACATTGGGGAAATACGATAAAGTGGGAAATGCAGTACATTTCAAGGTAGTCTTCTGTGAGAGAGGGGTAACGTCTGTCTCTAGATCTGACTTGTTGCGTATATTTTTAGTAACTCCTGATTTATCTACTTTAGACTAAATTAAAATAGAACAAAAACAAAGCATGAAATTGGATTTATCAGAAAAATGCAGATTTTGGAATTATCATAAGTGTCCTGAATGTCACGGATGTATAGGCTCCATTATTATTGATTAGTGTATATAGTCTATTATTAGAATAGGACTGAGTTATGCGAAACATTTTATTATTCTTATGTCATAATATAGTCCTTTATTAGATTGCAACTGATGTCACTCGAGAAAAGAGCTGTGCTGAAAAACAGCGCTGTATCTATACTAATATAATAAAGAGGTAAAATTGTGTGTTTGTATGTTGGGGGTAATCTCTTGAACTACTGAACCGATTTCAAAAATTCTTTCAGAAATAGGAAGCTACATTATCCGTTTCTAATATAGGCTATATTTTATTTTGAAATTTTGAACCGAAGCGAAGCGAGGGCGGGTCGCTAGTTGGTAATAAAACAGTGCACATTCAGATTTATGCTTACAATTCCTTTTGATGCAATGAATGTTGCAATGCAAGACTACAATTTTAATCTATGCTGGGGCAACAAACGATTTATGTGTTTGACAAACGTTAGCATGCCTTCGAATGCGCTCTTAACCTTTGGAGATTTAGGAATGGATTTAGAAGGGGTTGAGAAAATGGAAAGAAATAGGATAGGATGAGATGGGAATGGGCTCTGGCATATCACACTGACTATCAAAACACGTACGGCATTAAAGGAATAGTACAAAGTGGGAAATGTAGTAGAAATGGGAAATTTTGTGGTGGTCTTCTGTGAATGTCAGATTACTTGGCCAGTCGAGTGCAACCAGTAGCCATGGGATTGTAACATGCATCGTCTTCGTCTCAATTTGATTTATCTATTAAGAGATCTTAAACACGTATACCTTTGCTCATTTTACTCGACCCTTCGAGTACCTTAATGAGGTTGCAATAAGTAGATAGGTATTTGGGTACAAAAACAATTAAAATTACTTGTGTATTGCAATTATCAGCACTTCAGCTATCTTTAAAAGAAATAAGTATCTTGGTCTTATTGTACGCAAAATGGGACAACCTGAAAAGTTACAAAATATGTCAGCGTAAACATATTACTCGTATTATATCCAAAATGAACTCACATCTTTGGGCCGCTCGCCGAACTTGTTGACGGCGTGAGTGTCGCACTGCGGGAAGGAGGTGAGCACGTCGACCACGTGCTCGCCGGCGAACTTGGACGCGAAGTGCAGCGGCGTCTCGTTCATCGCCTTGTCCGGCGTGTTCAGGTAACGGTCCACTAGGATCGCGGCGAACTCCTGCAGGACGCAGTTCATTTATTTATCTATACATATAATAAAATCGTAACAGGCCCACCCGTGTCTGGAAATGAAGTATTATTAAAAAAGGCATTGCAGTATACAATTTTTGGAATTTTTGTCCGTCTGTCTGTCCGTCCGTCTGTCTTCGAACGCGCATCACGCGAAAACAACTGGACGGATTTTAATTAAACTAAGCACAGTTATAGCTCATGTACTAGGTTAACATTTGGGATACTTTTTATCCAGATGGATTATAGAGTTCCCAAGGGAACAAAGTGACCACACCGCTGGTATTTGTATATTTATTTATTACTGGAGGTGCCAACGACTTCGTTCGCGTGAACTTTATGGTGATTCCCGTAGGAACCATACTTTATACACTTCGATGACTTTTTCAAAAAATATTTCAGGTACAGACAGCTCTGTTACGATTTTATTATATGTACAGGTTCAAACTTAACCGAACAGAAACTGTACAGAGGGCGGACTTAATGCCTAGTTGCATTCTCTGCCAGTCAATCTTTGGTTAAACAGAAATGCATGAGGGTGGTGCAAGTCCTTGCTTAACTGATCTTCATTTTATATATTTATATATATAGAAAAAAGGCGGCAGACGAGCATACAGTCCACCTGGAGTGGTAAGTGGATACTGTCGTCCATAGACATCCGCGATACATGCCGTTTGTCCACAATGACAAAAGTTCGCACACCTCCGGATGCGCTGCCTACCTTTGCAGATTAAAGAATGGATTGGGAAAATGGGGAGGTATACGATGGGGTGGGAATGGTCTCTAGCATATCACACTTACTGTTCTTACACAGTTGCATATAACTTGCTTACACAGTTCATTCGTATATTAATGTACAAAGAAAGATGTGGACTAAAATTGACCAAAGTTTCTGCTTATTGAGTAAGCCCCTTGCCGTAGTCGCTAGTTTGTCGAAACCAAACTTCACGTAAACTGGACAATACTGTAAGTACTCAATTACCTATTACTCAGTACTAAAAAAATAAATATCATTGGAAGAAGAATTAAATAAAAACAGTTCATTTTTCTGGCGTCTTTTTAACAAAAAGTATAAGTAAAAAAAGTTACTTGCAGGTGGACTACTAAATTACAGATAGCCAAATTATATATTGCATTAAAATAAACTAGAGTTGATGATAAACGACTACGGGCAAGACCTGTGTGTAGATTTTTATACACATGCTTTCGAATCTTATGTTTGAAATGAATGAGAACTGGCTATTTAAGTTTATTGCGGCATGATGGACTTTACGGGCCTTTCTCACCATAAAACCTGGTGATAAAATAACTTAACAATCTGATAGATAAATTAGCTACCAATTAAATGTAGTTGATATTGACTTTCTGATACCTCTGTGGTGGAAAAGGCCCTAAATATTATATTTAATGTATAGTTACATAATAATAAAAATAGTTTTACATATTATTATGTAATTTAAAGGAGAATGTCCATTTGTAGGGCCTTAATTTTATGATTGAGTATAGGAGGGTAACTATAATATAAACTCCAAACATATTTTAAGGGAGTCCCGTAAGAAAGATTTACGGAATTTGGTTGTGCGGATATTTCATTAATTTTGTTAGTGATTGCATTGGCAAGTCCGATAACAGTCAAAAGTATTCTACTGTCTTGACTTTGACTACGGATTGTATAGGCTTTTACTAGGAGTATAACAGAATAACTAATATAAATTTGAATCACAGTTTAAAGGGAATCTGTAGCAATGATTTACGCAATTTGGTTATACGGATGATATATCATTAATTATGTTAGTGATTGTATTGACACAGAATATAAAGACTTATCAATTTGACTCTAAAGTATTTACGAATGTGGTCTGAAATTATTGTACTCGCACTTTGATAATTATTATTTTTGAATGTTGAATAAAAACGTTACTCGTTTTGTAGATAAGATTTTCCATATTACATAAAGAATAAACTAAATAGCATACTTAGTAAATGTTTTGGCGGTCATAACAAAAAAAAAAAAAAAAAACGTACCTGTAAATCATTATTATTTAATGCGTAATCCCACATAGGACTAAAAAATATTTATATACGTATATTGAAATTACGCAAATAGTGCTACATATTAGGAAAATATTAACACTACCAAATTTTCGAAAAGGGACCCGAACTCCATACTTTCGTAGCCTACGCATTCATTCTCCTTTGATGTGTACTTGTCAAAAACAATATTATTTGTATAAAAAGCCATTGTTCAAAAGCCGAAAATGCTTATCGTGCGAAAACATAAATGAACTTATTGTGGCTCAAATTTATACACGACATCCATGTTTGATTCATCTATGATCCAAAGTGTATGTGTTGCATTTTGTTATGCATTTTACTCACTTGCGAATGTCAAACAGATATTAACGCACTTAAATGAGAATACAGAGGAAGTATTGTTTGTGAATATAAGCATGTGGTTCTTAAGAAATCAGTTAAGCGTAATTCGTATCGTGTATAAAGGTATGTGTATTATTGTGTGCGGTGAAATCTCACCTTACATGATTCAGGGTCTGCGTCAGCCCCGTACAGGGTCTGTACGAAGGCTGGATCGCCCACGGTCGTCAGTATCAAGTTGCAGATCTCCGCGTTCAGCGCTTTAGCCGCTATATGCAGCGCGTTGTAGCGGGAACCCTCCTGTTCACGACAAATAGGGTGTTTCACTCATAATTATAGTACTACTAATTAAGTAATACTGATCGTCGATCTTGATATTCCGAGCAAGAGTAACTCATTTTACGAATGAGTAAAAAGAAGAGATGACAGCGCCAATCTAAAGGGAGATTGTCCCACTCTCTCCACTTCAAATCGAGTATTTTAAACTAGACTTCGCATATTCGAGTATTATATATTCGCAGTCATATCAATCTAATTTTAAAATAAATACGACAATCCTCTTCACATGTATTTATTTTCTCTAGTTGCCTATTAGAGCAATAAGTTATATAGAGCAATAAGTTATAATAAGTCATAAAACTCATAAAAAATCAATTTAAAACGAATAGTCACCCATCATTGCATATCTAATTCTATTATATCTTACACAAAAGCAAAAAACGCAACATATTATAATACATATAACGGGATTTTAGATTTAAAAAAGAAATCTTCAAATCTCAAACTGTAATTTTGTATGTATTGGACATTCGTACAGACGAATTATTTGACTAAGGCTAAATAATAATATGTAAACTGTGTGAGCGTTTGATACTGAGCTCAAGACGTATAAAAAAGCGTATTCTACCAAACACTATGTTCGTTACCTGCAATATGGCGGGTGTGTTACCGGAGCTGACGAGGTACCGCGGGTTGTCCCACACGCGGTCGCGCACGGTGCTCGTTAGACCCGCCTCGATCGCCTTGCGCAGGATCACCATGTCTTGTGGGGAGGGCGCCTTGAACGGGTATGGCTTCTCGCCCATTACCGCTGGAGAGCAATCGTACACATGAAATGATAAGGAGTCTCATCCCAGTACACAAATATTTGGCTTCCTTACACCGGCTTAGGCGGCAACTTATCCGCGGATGAATGAGATGGGTTTACTACTTTTAAAAAGTTACTCATCCGGTGTAAACTCATCCGCCTGTATTAGTCCGTGGGGATGAGCTATGCCAGAAAACTATAAAAGGTGAAAAATAACGCTGTCTAGTGCTAGTCTTTGTTAATAAAAAGAGTGGCAGATAAGCAAAAGCTGCTAACTGACAAAGAAAGTTACGAGACATTCAGACAGTCCACTCAGGTTAGTAAGTGGATATGGTCACCCATGGACGTTCTCAATACATGTGCAATGTGATCAACCAAAAATTAACAACATTAGCATATCCATAGAGTTTCTTTAAATTCTTAAAAGTAGGCAGCTACTTTTAAGAATTTAAAGATTTGGGAAGGATTAGAGAATAGACATTGCAATGTAATTAGTTTTTCTCCTTCCACTTCACTCCCCATTCGATGCGAGGTCCCCAAAAGCTGATAGTAATCTATCTTTACATTCCATTTAAACCAACATTATAATCGTATAACCTCATTGCACAAAAATATTCTCGTTCGAAATCCATTATTGCAAGAAAAGGGGCGCGAAATGCAATATAAACTGAATATAACATTTTTTTTTCGTTTTGCCTAAATGATTTTCGGAATTCGAATTTCAAATAAATGTATTAAAAACGGCACAGCTCAAATGAGTACTCTTTCTGAAATTTGAGTATCAAAATTTACCTAGTCACCCTATGTATTTTCTCTTGACATGGTACCTTTTACCCTGAATTTGTCTGTTAATTATCTATTCTATACATATTATACGGTATATATATATGAATTTATTTTGTACATATCTTTATGTATTAAGTTGTAATTTCGTACTATTTATAAATAGGTTTATAGTTATTGCAAGTATTTGTGTAAAATATTTACTAATCATGTTTTAAGTTATATTTATTTTATACATTTCATGACCCCTCCCAACGTGCCTCTCTGTTCTACCCAAAACTTCGCTGGAAGAGAATGCCTAGAGGCATTAAGCTTGCCTTTTGTAGGATTAAGTTCCATAATGTTTTTAAATTAAATTAAAAACTAGTCTTATAGAAGAGGTTTTTTATAATATTTTTATAATGGCATTAGTTCCGACGTTGAAACTTAATACGTATCCATTTTTTACCATTATTACCTACTGTATTTGCTGCTATAAGTCACGATGTGCTCTACATTTAAAAATATAGCTTGGGATAAAAATCACGATTTTGAGAAATTGTCGCTTAAACGATAAGTCGGCGGTTAGAGATCGTATTTATTCCCCATTTGACGGAAGGAAGATGATGGGATATGGTCTTGGGCATGTTGCACTCATTTCCGAAAACCTTTGTACATTTCACGACAGTCTTCTATTAGAGAGTAATAATTAGGTCAGTCCAGCGCGCCCAGTCCCTCCCCTCCATACTATTTTTATTAATTTTTATTAATGGTGAGATAATTAATTTTTATTTAAATATAATCGCGATTGATTTAAGTTTATAATTATTGTTACAATGTATGTAGAAATGTAAGTAGGTCTATTTCAGATATACCCTTAAAACAAAGATAAACAGATTAACAAAATGGCGGTGCTCCTGTTTGATAACATATGTAACTTTATCTTTTATAAATATGTAATAAGTTGATAAATAAAACAATAATATGGAATGATGTTAAGGTAGAACATCCTAAGAGACAATGTAAATTTTACAAGAAGTGTTATGACTATTTTGTAACCTTTTTCCGAAAAGTCTGTTCCTTTAACAATAACTTTTAATTAATATGGGATACATTCAACTACTTTTTTCGAGGGAGAGGGTGTAATACTATACTTAACATCTGCTGGACTGTGTTCAGCTGGATGAGTTACTCTGACCTCACAGAACACTATATAGTGTCGTAACTTGCCCATTCACAGATGAAACATTTTATTATGAAATCTATGTCACTGTTGCAGTTGTGCTTCCTTTTCTTTGACCGTTGCGCATTAAATGCCTTGTATCTACCAAACTCGCATTTTTTTTAATAGTGATTTTCTAAATAAATAAGTTATTAAAAACAATTAAACATGAACAACACTTACAGCTGTCATTCCCATCTGTGATTTCGGCTGGCTCGGCACCCCTCAGGGCAAAAGAGACAGCATCCTGCCTATTGCGGAACGCCTTAAACCTCGCCAATTTGTAACGACGAACCAATTCCAATGCTTCGCTCTTGTTCTTGTATACATGTAGAGCTTCTGTTGAAAGATATTAATTGATTTTTCTTTAATAATGAATGTAATGTAGGCTATGTATTTCATGATTTATTGGTGTATGTGTGATTATTGAGGCTTGCCCCCTGCAGTGAGATATTATAGGCTGGTGTGAATAAAAAAAAAGGAAGTGAAAGAATATATAATACTTTAAAAATATTTAATATTTAATGACAGCTGGCATTTCACTGAGAAAGTAGAAAATAATATAAATTAATTTCCAAATTACTAATAATTGCGGTTTTCATGTTGAGCTTGTTTTGGTGCTCAGCTAGATCTCTTCTTAATGCCAAATGATCGAATGGGATGTAAAAAATTTGTATAAAGAGTTACCATCCCCTTGCATTTGTACTATGACTGGCATTGTTTAGGTTTGAAAGTTATGTCTTAATACTAAAGGGACTGAAAAAAGAAGAAGAACATGGAAGGGTCTTGCCGGTAGTAGTTCATGATCCTTATTGTGTCCTTATTGCTTATGCTGTTACCACTAGCATCCAAGTATTTAACTTGGGATTGCAAGACCCTTGTAAGACGCATTAGCTTGTCTTGCTTTAGCTTTAATAAGAGCAATTATGTTGTTAGAGGGTTTTAAATGTCCCTTTCTATGGTAAAAGACAAAGGACTAAGAAATTATAGGGAAAAATGTGGAATATAGGAGATGACATCACAGTTATGGCTGTATGGATTGCTACTTTTGTCATAATGTATAAGAAAAAATGATGTCAAAAAAAGTAAGTAAACTTCACAAAGTCAAATAAAAGTCTAAATAAACTTCACTGTCACCTATCATCAAACTAGACAAATAATAACATAACCTCTATTTGTGGCAATAATCTTGTTTCTTGTGAATTCACTGCAGTTTATTTTCTTTCTTTCTGAGCTTAAATTCCTAGTTATTTAATACAATATTTATTTATACTTTATGCACTATATGAAGGCATTCTCTACCAGTCAACCATTGGTTAAATGTGAAAAATTAAGTTGTAAAAAAATATTGTATCTGAAACAGCACAATAAATTTTGCTGCTTCATTTGAACAGGCAAATTCCCCTAATTTGCCTAAAATTGATACATGTATGATTGTAGAGTAATTGAAGACCAGTGACAAGTCTATCCATAGAGACATTACTATGACATCACACAACTTTTAATAATCATCTTTTTAACACTGCCACTTTGTGGTTCAATCTATATTAGTCTACCTACTCTATCTAAAAATACACAAAAATCAGGGTGTTAGAAGATATGGAAAATCCCTATTAGAGGCGCTCTCCATTGTCCAGTGAATTGTATGGGTTGCACACTGTATGGGTGTATGGGCACAGCTTATGAATCTGTGTGCCAATTTATTGTCAATACACTAAGAATTAGTTTTCCATTTTAAGAACTGGTTTTAAGATTTAAAATTTTAAGTAATAGTTTAACAATGGAAAAAATAGCAAGGATTAAAGAATTTCTGTTGTCACAAGTGATTACAATCACTATAATAATAATATCATTATTATAATCCTTTATTTCTCCAGAATATCGTACATACTTAAACTAAATATTAATCAAACATATTCTACCGCTCAAGTTGGTGTGAGAATTATAATGAATTTAATAGCATGCTCACTAGTGGACAATAACAATGAGGTTTATAAATATTTAGATTTCATACCTTCATCTGGTCCCTTTTTGATTTCACATGGTATGTACACTCCATAGTATGTAGCAGGAGGCTCCGTTGGGCTCTCTGGAGTACTACTCCTTTTACCAAGAGGGTCGAGTCGCAATAGTCGACTAAACAGACCAATAGGACGGTCTTTTCGCTCGTTCGGTGACAACGATATCTCTTCCTTCATGGATCCTATGTCTTTATTACATTCCGGTATTGCTACAGCCTTCGACATGTCTTCTTAAAACTGAAAATAGTAAACAAAGTAGAACTGTTTTGTTTGTGACGCAAACGCAGGACAAAAAAAAATTATTTTTAAAGCTCTAACTTGTTTCCGTTAAAGACTCACCTCGTCGAGGAAAGATGTCATAAAAACATATTTTCAATTTTGCTAATAATGATCGTTTTGTGTTTTAGCACATTTTACACATAATCAGGGACAATAAAAAATCGTATAGAATAAATTAAAATGCGTTGGTTGTTTATTGGATGAAGGGAGAGGTGACGTTTGCTTGCTTGCTTTTTTTTTTTTTATTAATGTTTTCGTTCATAAACAATATCGAAAATATATTTTTTTAAATTATGTTCATTGACCTAGTTAAAAAGTCAATGATTATATTATGAAAAATTGCACTATCTGGGTTATCTGGAAGAGATCGCTTTGGCCGTGGCGATATGGACGAATGTTGTACTAGAAAGACTAGTACTAGAAAAAAAAATGTTGGTGCTCGCCACCAAAGTAGTCCTGCGGAATTTAAGGAAACTAAATAGGACAGGTCGTCCGTTCTCCAAAATAAATAATATTATGTCCGTTTATAATTTACTTCCTAATCTAGACACATCTTTATTGATAGGTGTAAATAAAAATACATAATTTGATAGAGTAAATTGAAACCAATAAGCTGTGGAAGTCTTACGTCGGCCGATCACAGCACCGCGTCTAAGAGACTTCATTTGTGGCACCTACTATACTTAATTCGTGTTACCAGTGAGGTCCTAAAGTTTCTGGGCCAACACATTAGTCTAAAAAAAAATATGTCATTGTAATTGTCATCTGCTAGTTCATTCAAAATTTTTAGAGTTCAAGTTTCAACCCTACTTTTTGATTCCTCGACTCTTGAGAAAATGTTTAATCTGGAATATCGTTCAGTGATTAAGTTCCTCACAAAGGAAGTTGTTAACCCCACCGATATCAAACAAAGGTTGGATAATGTGTACGGGGACTCTTCTCTATCATTTTCCACCATCAAAGATTGGTGTAAGCAATTTCATTTAGGACAAGAGTCCATGGACGACGAACCTCGCTCCGGTAGATCCGTTGTTGAGGCACTTACTCCAAACAACTAAAGTTCGGAGCGACCTACAGCTAAAGACGAAAGAAATAGCAAGCATAGGGCTTTCAAAAACTACAGTTCTTAGGATTCTTGATGAATCTTCTTTTTTTTCGGAATGGCTAAATTCTTGTGGCCCTAATGGCCTTTACTATGATTCCCTTTCCAAAAGGTAGTCGATGAAATGGCGTGGTTTTGGTGAAGCACCGCCTAGAAAGTCAGTTTGGTGACTCAGCGCATCAAAAAAATTGACTTCGATATTCTGGGATTGTCAAGGAATATTGCTTATGGAAATACAAGAATGCAAAACTATGGTGACTGGATGCTATTATGCTAACCTTATAGAGTAATCGCGAGAAGCAATTGAGCAGAAACATTGTTGAAAACTAAGCAAAGGTGTGTGGCTTCTCTATGACAATGCACCTATCCACACCGTAGTTGTGAAAACTGCTGTTTTAAAGTGTGGCTTCACGAAAATTCATCATCCACCCTATAGTTGTGACTTGCTCCCAGTGATCTATTTGTTCCTCAAAACTCAAGGCGGACTTAAGGGGTAGAATTTCCACTGATGCTGAAGTAACCACTGTGGTTTTCAACCATTTTGAAGACAAAACTTCTGACTATTTTTATATAGGGATAAAAATGCTAATTAAACGATCAGAAAAGTGTGTTACAGACAGAGACTATATTGAAAAATAAAAATAGTATCAAGAACTTGAGTGTCCTTTGTGGAGAGACAAGTTGGTGGTAGATAGATAGATAAAACTCTTTATTGCACACCAAAACAAAACAAGACAGTAACACATGAAATGCACAAATGGCAGTTCTATCGCTAATAATGATCTCTAAGACAATAAGACAATCGCTAAGACAACCTTTGGGTAGAGATGAACTAAATATTTTAATTTCAAGTAAACAATTACACATAATAGATAATTACATATAATACATACACACTATATAATAAATATAAAGTAGTAAAATTAAGTATCAGTAATAAAATAAAGGGAATGTTCTAATAATTCTGTTCTCCAAACGTGTGCAAATAGAGGAGAGTATATTGAATAATAAAAATAGTTTCATGAACTTAGAGGGTACTTTTTCTTTGTCAGGCCTTAAACTTTTGGACCTCCCCTGGTACTTATATAAATTGTCTCTGCAACATGTGTTGGGGTACAATAATAGAAGAATGGACGCAAAGTATGGACAAAAAACCCAGCGAGAGAATGTGTAGGTAGTTTAAGGCTACATAATATTTATAAAAGTAATCACAGGGAAAACAGAAGTCCAGTTGAAGTAGCTAAAGTCGTCTAGTTTAGTCACAAACGAAAAAAAACAAATCTAATCAAAAGCATAAACAAGATTCCATAAGTAGGTATAGCAAAGGTCTATTGATATTATAAGTTAACAAGTAAGCGCACAGATTACGAAAACCAATGAAGGACTGCGCCTGAGCAAAGTATACCTCGAACATGCTATTACCTGTGAAAGACATAGCAAAATACACAATAACAAAGCGAGAGCAAGCGCCATTGCGTCCTTGAACAAAAACATTCCTGTACTCCCTGGGTCAATTGCGCCCAATCTTTGCTACTACTCTTTGTGCTAATGTTTTAGTTTCGAGACTAGATGAAACTACTTGTTTTTGAATGTTATTATGTAGATTCAGGGTCAAGGGAGACTTTTTAAAAAGACGACGTCTTTACAGCATGATGGTTCTTCAGGTGAATTAAAATATGTCCATAAGCTCCACTCGCAGGTGGGTGACACTGCTGACATGGATGGTATGTCTAAGTGTAGGGTGCATAACTGGCTAGGTACTATATTATGATCACTATATGATGAGCCTATGTCCTTTCACTACTGGATATAGGTATCTTCCAAAGGTCGCCACAATTCTTTGGCTTGATTGCATAAATAAAACTTGAACTGGACATTGCAGCTCCCCCCTTTTTGTTTTTGTAAGGCCACTACAACATGATACAGAGGTAGACACACTGGACTTTTAATTTTGACTCTATAAAGGGAAGCTGCCATGTTTTGACAAATTTCCTGAGGAATCCAATCCATCTGTTTAGCCCCCTAAAAGAATTTTTATTATTGATACAGTAGTTTTCGATTTTATTTCTTAAAGAAAGTGAAACAGGTCTATGTATTATTAATTTTAGGTTTTTTTTATAGGGAAGTGGGCAGATGAGCAAGCGGTGGTGAAGCACACACGTGATGGTGTGTTACCGCCACCCATGGACATGCTAAATGTATGCTCATCTGCCACTTTATTTCTATAAAAAGAATTTGCTAAAAACTATATTGTAACGGGCCTTTTGTAAATGATAGAATAAACTCTCATAGAGCATCTATATAACGTAATCTAGTGAGATTACTCTAGCTGTGATATCTCAACACTATGCACTCCACCCTATAAATGTTATATACAAGTGGAAAATTGCACTATGAGTTCTAAGAGATTTTAGTTATGGTAGATACAATATAGTTTTTAACACTGGTTTATTTGTAAGACATCAAAAGGAAAGAAATCACACATGAAACATACATTATTGATATACATATTTATTGAAAAGTTAATGACAGGATAATATGATGACAAGAAAATACAATACATGTTTTCTATTAAATATGTTTAATTAAGTACTCTTTTGAACTTCCTTTTCTTCTTTGAATTATTGACATTACAAATATTTTCAGTATTAGTTGCTGGAATGGAATTTAAAGTTTTCTCTACTGAGAATGCATACAAATTGGCATTAATATTCTTCAACTTGTTCAATTCATCCTTTAGTTGCTTTTCTTTCTGTTTATAACCAATTTCTATTTCATTATGTTGAAGACTGGATAACTCATTTTCCTGCAGCACTGGCCAGAAATCAATTTTCTTCTTAATTAATATTTCAATGTCTTTTATATCCTCTTGATTTCCTTCTAAAGATCTTTCTAGGCTGTGTATGACAATATTTGGTGAGAAATCCTGTTTGTAAATGGCTGGCAAGTTGGTAGTGAAGAAAGCATTAGTTACAGGCCCTTTATGGTGCATAGTTCTCACTGGCTGTCTACTTCTGATGTGCCACAATATAACTTGTTCATCACTGGAGCCTGACATTAATGTTTCACCATCAACGGAGATAGAAAGGCATGTGACTGACTTGGTGTGAGAAGAAAATGTTGGACAATTATTTTCTGATGCACTGACCGATAAGTCCCTGTTTCTAACTGAATTTGTTAAACTAAATTGATGTACTTTACCCAGCATTGTGCCAACAAAAACATTCAACTCCAACACATCCAATGTGACTGAAGTTAATGGTGAATCGAAAAACAGGTTCAATAGCATTTCTCCACATGACAGGTCATAAATTTTGCATGTCCTGTCAACAGACACAGAGCACAGGCGACCATGCATACCCATCTTGCTAACACATAGATCTGTCACAGGTAAGGAGTGATCAGAGAAGATGTAAATGGGGTCATCCTTCCCTGCAGATGTCTGTGTAACATGGTCTACATCGGGATGAGTAGTAACAGCGGCAAGTGACCACACCATCACTATACCATCCTCAGCAGCTGATACAAAATATCTGCCATCTGAGGTGAATTTTAAAACAACAACTTTTTGATAATGGCGTTTTATAATTGTTAAGAGGTTACCAGAAGACATTTGCCATAAATAAATTTTTTCTTCAACACCAGCTATGCAAAAGTTTCCATCTTGAGTAATTGCAAAAGTATTTGTTTTGCCTGGTAAAATAAAGCGCATTCCTTGAACAGTTTGATGAGAGTTTAGTGGCCAAATATGAAGCATAGGTTTAGAACTCTCCACAGCCGCTAAGTAGTCGTTACCTATTAAAGAAAGGGTGTTTGGTTGGGCTGTTCCTCCTCCTTTATATGCCATCAGGTTGGTACCAGTATATGGGTCCCAAATACAACACGTCCAAAGAGCATTGTTGGAGTCGCAAGTTACTATTACTTCTAGTAAATTTGCCATTATTTACAATTATCACTTACGGATCTAAACTTGCATAAATGAATAATTTTCTTTGTACTGGGCGTACTGTTTTATTCTGCCGGTCCTTAAAAATTTCGTACCTGGTTTCGAATAATCTTTAGTTCACACTACTCTTTCCGATTTTCGTTCCATTCTTTCCAAGAAAGAAACTTATCATAAATTAAAAAAAAATCAACAATTTTGCACGTTTTCTTCGTTGGAATTTCAATTTGACAGTTTTATTTTTTAAAGGTTTGTTAACATGGAAGCTAGGTCTTATAAGTTCCTTTTTATCCGTGTACTTCTTATTCCATAGATCAGGGTTGTCCAACTGGCGGCCCCCGATGCCGTTTTGTGCGGCCCCCGAAAGACAAAAAAATCAGAATATTACTTTGAAATGCCTTCCTCTTGAAAAAGATTTTATAATTTAATATAAACAAACTTTTACCAAATATGCTGGTTTATAATTTACTTTTGGTTTTATTAATAACTTTACCTTACATAGGTTCTTATTGATACTTTAAAATTAAAAGTACAATATATAATAATAATTTAATTTAAAGTTTAAATTAAAGTATTATTATATGGCCCGCAACTACGTTTAAGGTTTTAATTTTGGCCCTTGAGGCTTTGTAAGTTGGACACCCCTGCCATAGATGATAGCAGTGGCGTCGCTATTTGGCTAAAAATGCAAGACAAATACAGTAAAAAAAATAAAAACAGTAGTGCCTCTTGAAATATTATAATGAGTTCTACAACTGCTCCAACCCAGAACCATTTTATAAAAATTATAATCATTTCAAAAACTTTATCGAAAAGATCAGCATTAAATTATAAAATTTGCAATATAATGATCTAATAAGTGTTGTTACACTAAGCGGCTTGTATTGAAAATTGAATGAAATGAAACGAGATGTTACATTTATGGCCCATTGGGCAGTGGTTGGCAGAATTGGTGGAATAAACTTCAACGAAAAGTATACATACATATTTTGTGCGGCTTTTATTTTCATAAAAGTTAATAGTTAGTGATAAATTATTGTGAGCTACCATTTTAGCAATATGTTTAAAAAGTAAGTACCTTTAGTTTTATTTAATTGTAGCTTTTTAATTATAAAAACCTTTTGTGTTTTTATATTTGTAGGTTATAATGGTAATGTTACAAAAGAAATTGGTTGAAATATTCTCAATTTGACATACCTACTCGACGTTACCTATTCTGATTGGTGAATATAAATGCTACTAAAATCAATATCTACCAATCAGAATGCAGTATTCATTGTCGTCACAACATCGTCTCATAACCATAGTGATGTTCAATGAACGAGTCAAGTTCGATATTTAGGAAGTACACAAATCGTACACAAATTTTACAATTTTCATTTTACAAAGAAATACTCATTTTTTTATAATAACTTTAATAAATTAAAATATAATACGTTTGTTAATTGAAGTCTATAGTTTAGGATATGTATTGAAATAGAAAAGATAATAAATAGTTTTATACAGGACTAGCTTTTCAAGCAAAGCTAAGTTAATAGGACCATCATTTTTTTTCCATTCAAATTTTGACACCCTGTTTCACCCTTTGAATTTACTTTAGTCTACTGCGTAAATAGATTACTTCTATGAAAATTTTATTATTTTTGTTTTTAGCTTCAAGGGTTTTTCCTCAGAGCTGATAAGTTTGTTAGTCAATACAGTCAGTCAAGGCTTTCCCTTTTATATGTATAGAAATATATATTTATTAATCTAATACCCGCTACCTGAACAATCTCTAATGAAAATGTAGCCTCTTGAAATCAATTGAATACTCAAGACTATATTAGTAGTAGGTACCTATTTTTTTCGTATTATAAACACAGATTCCCCCTTTGAAGAACCAGTTAATAAGTAATTACGGTTGTAAGTAGACGCTGAGAACGATGATGTATCCAATTAGTCTACTCTCACAGAAGATTGCCATGTTCGAAGACTGCCATTTATACATGTTTCGAGAGGGTGTGACAGTTACCAAAGCCCGTTACGCTTTCCTTCCTCCTCATTTCATGTCTACGCACCTGCTTTTTTATAGGTAAAAGGCGACAGACCAGCATACAGTCGATCTGGTGGTAAATGAATACTGTCCCCCATGGACATCCGCGGCACACGCCAACTTCAGTCCAGAATGACAAACGTTGGCACGCCCCCGGATGTGATGCCTACCTTTAGAGAAGAAGGAATGGATGTGAAGAAAGGATTGGGAAATTGTGGAGGGATACTATACTAGAATGGGGTGGGAATGGGCTCTGGCATATCTCACTCACTACCGAAACACGTACTTAGATTAGGGAATAGGCTAAAGTGGGAAATGCAGTACATTTCTAGGTAATCTTGTGTGAAAGAGAGGTAACGAGGCCAGTCGAGTGCACCCAGCGGCTGTTGGATTGCAGCGTGCACCCTCCCGCTCAATACATCTTCTCCTGCTTTCTGTATTCCTGTAATATTGTCGTTCCCTATTTCTACTGAATATTATTGCTTGCTGAATATTTTGGGATGTATCCAATTCCATATGATCTTACCCCGTTCCGTCATTTGGTTGGATACAGGAATGAGTTTGGAATTGGATAACGATACCCCTTATTCTCTATCTTTTCTAATCCTTATTCCTAATCCACATTTGTTATATTTGACCGATGTTGGCATATAATGTAATACTTAATTATTATTCATTTATCCAAAGTCTAATTACAAATTTTCAAGTCTCTAACTTAGTTGAGATACAGATATTGTATAAAAAAATACTCCCCTGCCTTTATTGCCCCCTTATAAGTCAAATATCAATATATTATTTTTAACTGCAATCCAACGTGAGAGTGCACGCTGCAATGCAACAGTCGCTGGGCGCGCTCGACTGGTCACGTTACCCCTCTCTCACAGAAGACTACCTTGAAATGTACTGCATTTCCCACTTTATCGTATTTCCCCAATGTATGTACGTGTTTCGGTAGTGAGTGAGATGTGCCAGAGCCCATTCCCATCCCATCCTATCCCTCCCCATTTTCCTAACCCTTTCTCTAAATCTAAATCAAGTTCATTCAACTAGTCAGGATATCTCTTTTTTAAATATAGATTAGGATAGCTCTTTGTATTAAATTGTATCTAACGGCATTATTTTTTATATTTAATATTTAAACGTATGTCTTTAAATGTTCATCTTCCTACAGGACTCCGCTTATAAAATAATAAATATATACCTATTAGAAAATTTCAAGTCTTCATTTTTCAACTCATTATAAATTGGAGGTTTATAAATTAGTGGTGGCGCCGCACCGGGCCGGCACGGTGGAATCCATCATTGAATGACATCCTATCAATGGATGGATTACAGTCCGACTACGCTTTTAATGGATGTGAAGGAGGGCGTGACAATCGACTATGGGTGACCAGGTTAAATACACCTGCCATATTTTAGGGTAAACGTAGAAGACGTTATTCATTGATTAGGTTTAATAAAAAAATTGTAAACTTCATGTGTATTTTGAATGAATAGAGTATTTAAGTAAAAAAATATCACTATTTTTGACTATATCACTATATCACTGTTTCTATTTACAAGAAAATTAAAAAGGAGTATTCGAATAGTTAAAAAATATAGTTGCATAGCCGCGTGTTCTCTTATGACAATATCCAGAGGTCACTAAACTGTCACTAGACAGACATTTCAAGATGGCGGCAATTAGTTCCTTTTTTCGCCACTTTCATTAAAAGCTCGGTCGGTCTGTATATGCTAGAACTAGAACTAGAAGAATCTGTCAAATGAAACGTAGTAAAAGAAGTGGCAAATTTAAAAATTGGCTGAATTTCTATCTGAATTCATTTATGTTTCATATTATTATGTTCATGGTTGATATTAATTTTCAAAAAAAAAAATGTGAAGTACGAAATTCGTCTTTTCTGATAATTTTTTTTACTGAAACGTACGGTACATTAGGGAAATACGATAAAGTAGGAAATGCAGTACATTTCAAGGTAGACTTCTGTGAGAGAGGGGTAACGTGGCCAGTCGAGTACGCCCAGCGGCTGTGGGAATGCAGCATTCACTCTCTCCCTACCAATATTCCCCATTTCTTGGGATGGAAAATATACTCTGGCGTAGCTCACATACTACTGAAACATATTAATATATTTCATCACAGTCTTGTGTGTGTGTGTGTGAGAGAGAGTAACCGGCACGTCCCATCGGCCTAGAGATTATTATTATTACATCGTCCGACTAGGATAATTGCTGAGGATAATAATTCATGTTCTACTTGTTCTATAATTCTCTTGAACTTTGTTCGAGGGAACCTAGGATTAATAAGAAGATTAAGTCAATATTGCTGAAAATAAAGCTAATACTTAGTAATACAAATAATAAGAAATTATGAAAGTATTCGGAAAATTAATAATTTAGGAATATTTTATTATTAACATTAAGTATAAAAATATATATTTACAGAAAAATAATCGATATATTGATTTCCTGAAATTAAAATAGATTTAAAAAATATCGTTTCTTTATCGATAAGTAAATCGAAATCGCCCACCCCTAGTATAACTGGAAGGTCGTCATTCGCGAGTACACGACACGTACGGCATCGACAGTTCTTCGCAGCAATCGCAGCTGTTCTTATTTCGTTGTTTATTCCAGTTTCGATCTTTACACTTACAAACGAAACACTTTAAATTTATGTTGTCAACCTTTAGGTAATAAAATTTTATATTCCAGTTTGAGACACAAGTGCAAAGTGGATGAATAAATCGAACAAAAGAAATTGTACGCCTTGTGGTTCTCTTCCGTGACGTAACTGATTTTCTTCAAATAACGGTTCTTTTATCGGCTCTGTGGTATCAATCAATGGTGTAGTGTTATAATTATAACGTAAGTGACACCAGTGGAAATGTGGGAAATAGATTCCGACACGGTGTCGCAAAGCCCGTCTTTGGACGGGCTGCGACATCGTCAAGGATGGGATCCCGATGCAGAAAGTCTTACTTCGCAAATGGACGAACTCGACGAAGTGCTCGCCGAGGAGGAGGAGGGCTGTCCATTGCCCTCAACACCGGAAGACCAACATTTACTCGACGCGGAAATGGCGGAAGTGTTAAAAGCTGGCGTTTTATCTGACGAAATTGATCTCGGTGCCCTAGCTCACAACGCCGCTGAACAGGCTGAAGAGTTCGTGCGTAAAGTGTGGGAGGCTTCGTGGAACGTATGCCACTTCAGGCACCTGCCGCGGTGGCTCCAAGACAATGACTACCTGCATAAAGGTCATCGACCACCGTTACCATCGTTCAGCGCGTGTTTTGCCTCCATATTTCGTATACACACAGAAACTGGTAATATCTGGACCCATTTACTTGGCTGCGTCGCTTTCATCGGTGTGGCCATCTACTTTCTGACACGCCCATCTATAGAAATACAAATGCAAGAGAAAATGATCTTTGGTGTGTTTTTCATTGGTGCTATTATTTGTCTCGGTTTCTCATTTGCTTATCACACACTTTATTGTCATTCCGAAATGGTTGGGAAGCTCTTTTCTAAACTGGACTACTGTGGTATTGCTCTACTGATTATGGGCTCATTTGTCCCATGGTTGTACTATAGCTTTTATTGTCATTATAGACCCAAAATAATATATTTGTCGGTAGTGATTGTTTTAGGGATTCTCTCAATAATTGTGTCACTGTGGGATAGGTTTTCAGAGCCTCATTTGCGGCCTCTTAGAGCAGGTGTGTTTATGGGATTTGGACTGTCAGGCATAGTGCCCGCCATACACTATGGTGTGACAGAGGGCTGGTTCAGTCAGGTTAGCAAGGCGTCTCTTGGTTGGTTAGTTCTGATGGGGCTGCTTTACATTTTGGGAGCAATGTTTTATGCTCTAAGGGTGCCGGAACGTTGGTTCCCAGGGAAATGTGATATTTGGTTTCAATCCCACCAAATATTCCATGTCCTTGTGATTGTGGCTGCATTTGTGCACTACCATGGTATCAGTGAGCTAGCATCATACCGGGTCACAGTTGGAGAATGTTCCATGCCTCCATCCTCCATTGCATTCTAATACCCTATACCAAATGTGATAGTAGACCATAGATAAATTTAAGTACCTACCTAGGATCAAAAATACAATGGCTTCACTGTAAATTTTTAATAAAATTACTTTTTAAGCATTTTTATAACAACTTTTAATCAACAATGTTCTTGATTTAATTTACAGTATGTATAAAGCGAGGGAGGCTGATAAAATGTTTGAAATTCTGAGTGAATTTATATATTCTTTTATGGTTACTTAGGGATCTAGTTTTATTTTCATTTATTTATTGCAAAATTATTAGGGAGTAGTTTATAATATAGCTAATTTTCTTATACATTCACATAAAACGGGATATTTATTTAAAAAGTTCTAATACAAACCATCAAACCACTGAAGGAGCAATATCATGTTATGCTTATATCTTATGAGTCAGGTGAAAATTATACTGTACTTAACTATTTATTTCTTACTTTCTATGTTCCTTTCATCATTATAATAAGGATAGATATTACACACACTAGATATAAAATGAATCTTCCAAACATTTATTGAAAAATAGATTTTGCAACTTATTTGGATCACAAATCAATACATTATTAAGGCTGTGTTCCAAAACATGGTATTATTGGTGGTCAGACGTCCTGATGTCAGAATGGCTAATCACTTTGTTAATTATTTCTCATTGTTTATGAAAAAAGTACCAAATAATTCTATTTAGGTTCCAAATAATAGCAAAGAGAAGCACCATGATAATATAGATTGTCAGAGTGATAGTTACACGTTTTGGACCACTCGGAAGAGTCGAAATAAATCAAAAAGTTTATACTCTATGGTGTATGTTAATAGTAAATATATTTTGTAAGTTTCAAATATTCAATAATCTAAATTCACTTTTTATACAAGTTATTCCTTTAATTGTTCGAACTACATGTGGTTATTTTGTTAGCTGTTCAGTTGTCGTCTCTTCTTTTTCCTCCATTTTATCATACAAATGGATTTATGTATAAAATACCAGGATTGCAACATTTTTTCATTTATCTTTATCAATATTGACTCACAATTACATAGTAGATTTTATTCATTGCTAGTTATTATTTTTAATCATTATAGATTATTACTATCCTCATAAAGCAATTTGTTTTCACATTCCATCATCTGAGTATTGTTAATACTATATATTTAATTTCAAATCTTAATCATATTATAAATTAAAGTAGGTAGTTATCATTCACAACAGTTTTAGTTTGTGATCAACATTAGTACTAAAAATAGAATAATACAGTGAAAGTATATTCTAAATTGTTGTACGTGTTCATAAGTGTAAAGATTTTATGAGAAAATAAAGAAAAAAAAAGTGTGATGATATTGCTGAGGTCTGTTATTCTGAAAGTACCTATGTATAAAATTATTGATATGTTTAATAACCTTAAACTAACTATGTGGAAGTTATTGTGTAGTTAAAAAAAGGAGAAGTCATGGGTTGGCACACATGGCTGCACTATTTATGTAAAAAATCTCATAAAAATAGTAAAGACAATGTCTTATATATATTAACATAAAAATAAGTGGATAATATAAAAATTAATACCGCTTTCTTGAAAAAATGTTTAAACGAGTTTGTCTCATGTTAGGTACTTGGCATATCAAAGAGTTAGTTGGGATTGAACTGACAATGTTAGACAATATTATGCACCATTTTCTTTGTCTGTTTTTATTTTGCAATCAATCAGATATTTGTATAATAACACCAATATTAACATTTTTGCATAAAAATATATTTTTTTGGATTCGTAATTTGATTCATAGTTTAAGCTTCAAAATTAAGATTATATCTTTACTATCTATGTTTACAGTAATAAAATAACATTAAGATTGGGGAATGATAGTTTATATGATAAATAATATAAGTTGAATGTAATTCACTGGAACTTTTCTGGAATACATACTTTAAAACAATTTGTTAGTTTTTGGCATAAGTTTTTGATTTTTCATTTTGATCGATAATTTTGCAATGCACGTAAGTACTGGTTGGCTGTATTGTTGTTCTTAAATATTTGATAATTGTTTTTTTGTATTTAGCATGTTTGTTTGATGGGATACAAATATATAATAAAATTTAATAAAACCAATTATTGATGTTTTGTTTGTACCTACCTTAGAGTAAACTCGGTCTGCTGAAATAATTGCTTGAAGAATACAAAATCGACAATTTACAAGGATTTACTTACTTTACCAATCGTGTCTCTCCGATCTTGAATTAAATAGCGTTTTTGTATGCATTTCGTATTATTTGGAATAGTTTTTATAACTCACGAGCACGCGTGTGCTTTGCCTGTAGTGTGGTGTCCGTACGCGTAAAAGAATCTTTCACAATATACTTTAAAATACATACATTGACGCGAAAGTTACTTATCGCGTACAAGAAAAACAAACTAGTTTGACGAGCGTTCGTGAGTTTCATTTTTTTTCACTTTTATTTTTACGTACTTAATAGTATCAAATCCTTGTCTAATTACATTTAAAATTACATTACATTCAGTAATTACATTTAAAACTGATCACACTGCAGAGAGTAACACAATGTACACAGGATTCATTCGCAGAAACCTCAAATTACTGGCTCTATTTCGATAAATTGCACCAGAAGAAAACAGAAGCGAAGATTGCTCGGGTAATGTACGATTCCCATGGGGTGACGGCATAAAAATATAGTAATTTATTTATTCTTTATTGCACAAAGTGACAAAAGGCGAACTTTAATGCTTGGAAGCATTATCTCTGTCAACCTTTGGCCTATGCAGACAGCGCGGTAGGTGGAATGATAGGTAAGATTAAGTAAAACTATAGTTAATAGTGACGCATATTAATTAAATACCATAATATAAATAAACATATACATACATATATATATAAATACACTAGCGACCCGCCTCACTTCGCTTCGGTTTATTAAATTTAAAACAATCTGAATAAGATATTTTTCTGCGGTAAAATGGAGCCTATATTTTAAGTTAGACCTCTAGCAATACATCGGTGAAAACTGCATTCAATTCCATGCAGTAGTTTTTGCGTGATGCGTGTACAAACATACAGACAAACGGACAAAATTTCTAAAAACTGCTCTAATAAAGACCCCCCCCCCCTCCATATTAGTTTTTTTTCAATATCTATAATGTACAGACATCGGCCTGTTACAATTTTATTATATGTATAGATACCATACAATAACTATAATATACGATAAACAATACCTCCTTTAATTGCCCTGTGTCGGCAATATTCTCCACTTTGAGTAAATGTTCCCTGACTCTTCTTAAAACTTCCACGCGACTGTGACGTTTTAATACTGACTAAATAATAATAATAATTTTTATTCTTATAGTAAAGGTGACTAGACTAATAATGACCTTTAGTATAAACGCCACATTGTTTAATTTCATAACGTTTTAAAATACATATAAACATCGTTGTATTATTATTATTACTCTATTAAACTATTCTGGGAGCAATAGAAATAATTACATCTGTCTAGATAGCAACGCAACGTTATTCACAAGGTCGAAGGCTCGATTTATTACGTTGAACCATACGGGTTGGATTTAGACATAAATCATTAGTTATGATAAAAAATATAATAATCGTTTCACCTTTAGTATCCACTGCTGAGCATGGACCGCATATGCGCCTTACCACGCTGGCCAAGCGTGTTGGCGAGTCCATTCTTACAAGTGGTATAGTTCCTCAGGGCTTGTGGTAGACGCTTTGTTATCCCTTAGTCGCCTTTTACGACATCCACGAGAAGAGATGTCTGTTCTAAAACCGGCCAAACCCACACGGTAATAAAAGTTTGTATTGCGCTGCTGGTGTTCATTTCAAATCGAATAATAAATGAATAAGAATGAGACTCGCAGGATAGACTTGTTCAGCTCGGTCGCGTGTGATGTAATACAGAAAACTGCTAACAGACTTGATTCTAATTACTCGACCGCCACATGTCCATGGAGCGTTATTGTGATTCATTAAGGATGTTAGTGTAACGATACTGATACTAGTAGACAGAAACTAAAAAAGAACGTTGGATACATCCACGTCATAAACTAGTATTAACCAATCGAAAAAATACCCATTGGCAGCTCCTTATTATCAATATTCAATATCAATAGATGGGTAAACTGCTAATACTACGTAGAACAAACCTGTTCGTTCAGTTATGCGTACATTAGAGAATATCGGAATTTGAATTTGACGAAGCCGCGGCCACAAGCTACATTCATTTTATAAAAAGCTTTCGATTCTTCTGTTCCTTACATCGCACGATTTTTTTTTTTACAACTTCGATTACTTTTCATTGGATCTGGGTTCGAGTTGATCATTCTACATACGCCCCGTACAAAAAGATGAAGATGTAATATTAGGCAAAATCCAGCAGAGAGATCGGGAATGCAGTTTCTGATAAATCGAAATATCTTTAGTAGGTACTATGCGCCTCTTCTATGCTAGTTTTTTCTTTCTTTAAATGCAACACTCAATGGCCCGCACTAGGATTACCTGTGACACGTACCTACAAAGACTTATACATAAGAGTTTAGAGATATATACAAAGACGAGCACACCACCCATATTCGAAAAATATTGGTCTTTAAACAAATAAATGTCTGAGCGGGAATCGCACACGTAACTAGTAGTAGACAGAGTAGCAACTGTTTTATACAATAGGCAGACACCATGGATTAAAATCATGGCAGAGACACTACCAACTGGTCTAATCGGTTATCAAATTACTGAAATGAAGACTCGTTACTCAATGAATACCACATACTCGTACATAACTGACTACAGTCCTGTATTGGTATGTGGTCCTCACCGTAACCAACCCTTTCTGTTTTCGTCCACTGCTGGACACGGACCTCCTCGTGGCACATTGTTTTTGCTGACTAACGAGAATTTGACCAAACGGGAACTTGACTAAATAGTAATTTGATTAAAGTTACTTATCTATGGTTCAATGTATTTTGATTGATCAGAGTGTTCAACAGAAAACTGATAAATAATACAACAGAACATCTGTGATAAGTAATATAATTGTTATCAGAGGTTTACATTATGATACAGCTTACCTAATTTTAGAGGCTAGACGTACATAAATATAATAATTGTTAATCGATTTATTGATAGATATCAATAAGTACCAGGTTCCCTATCAAAAATATAAGAATAGGCTGTTGATAAAGTCCTTGTCTATTATTATAACCGACTGTTATCCGTGGTCTACTTCGCTCTAAACTCAATTTCACCTGTAAATTACAAATATCGGGAAAACTTGAAATTACCACTTATAGTGGCAATTCTTAACCATAGCAGAAAAGCGTCAAAACCAAATGCCAATTCCCAGGTGGCACACGTTTTCAAATAATCGGGGAGGATGGGAGACCTGTCAATCACGTGTGTTTGGACGGAACATACGGCACTAGAAAGAAGCAACAAATTAAAAATATATATTTTGACCATAATATTATAGGCAGGAGAAAATGAATTTGAAATTTTATAATTTCTAAAAGTATGAACTGCTCTAATATAAAAAAAAAAGATATAAAAAGTAATATCCTGACTGACTGACTGATTCATCATCGCCAAGCCGAAACCGCTGAAGCTGTAAATATGAAATTTTACCAGTAGATTGGTTTTATGACGTATGTATCCCCTAGGATTTTTAGAAATTTTACTGGGAAGGGGGGACCGTTCCCAGTAAAATGTTAGAACTCTCAAAAAACTATTAAAGTTAGTCATTTAAATTTAGTATATTATTACCTACTATTTATTAAAATACTTGCGGATATGACAATATTGGCGCAGCCGGTAGAATAAGACGACTTTTTACAGCACGTAGTCATTTAATTCGCATAACTTGACACTTCCTTCGGACAAACAATTTATATTTTACTAAAAATATGAATTAATAATTATTTTAACATTTGTTGTTAAACATATTCGTAAAATTACAAATGAGTGTTTATTAATTGAATTAATGTTATCAAATTCATGGAATTTCTACCCTCTCTTATAATTATGCTAATAGTAAACAATGAATCGAAGTTTAACTTGTTTAATTTGTGAATATGATCTTATGCAGGATTGCAAAGTTGTATTAATGTACCTATATGTTATTTACAATTGTGATCAGTTCTTGACTTAATTTACAAAGTTATACTGATGTACCTTCAATTTGTTTAAAACTTGATCATCACAATTTGTTTACAAATATATATATTTTTTTAAATGATTATACACGTATATCGGCGTTATTTTAGTAATTAACTTAGAAGTATGGCTTCCAGCTAACAAGTCTGTCCCTTTGAATCGAAGTTTCACTATAACAACATGGAACGTCAGAGATACAATACCCCCGAGGAAAGCCAGAATATAGGTACTCTTATTATACTATATAAATTTACATAATAAAAATCTAATTATTTCGTGCTTACAAGAAACCAATACGAAAACAACATAAGCCCAAACACTACAAATGGATCCTCCACGGAAGTAATAAGTGACGAGGTCTAGCAATTCTAGTTAGGAAAACGAGCGGTCTCAAAAGACGTTAGAATACCAACAGATCCGTCAAAGTACGAGTATGTAAAATAAAAAAAACCTTTTACGGAAAATTGTTATTCAAGCCCGTCTCTGCGTGTTCCGCATCTATTGCTTCAGGGTTTGCCAATTAATACTCGATATCGACTGGCCTTATCCATAATAATATTATAAATCCAAGTGCTTTAGTCTGTCTGTTTGTTTATGTGTAAATTACTAAGTTTAAATACAAGATTAAGTTACTGTACCGATTTTAAAGAAATTTTGGCAGAGAGGTAGCCTGAAATCCATAAATAGATACACTGTCCCGTATTTTTTTTTCTAAGACCATTACTTTTAAACAAAATCCACGGGGGCGAAGCCGCGGACAAAAAGCTAGTATTTTATATTCTGTTATGTATATTACTCGTATTATGTAATTATTACTTACCCGTTGTGGCACTCGAAGTTGTTGACCATTATGTCTATCTTGGGCGGACCATACAACTAGGCAAGTCCAACTTCAGCAAAGAAGTCCATAGACGCATTCAACACGTACATTCCCAATGTAGTGCCTGTTTCGTTAGTGAGTGAGATATGCCAGAGCCCATTCCCATCCCATCCTATCCCTCCCCATTTTCCCACTAGAGTACTTTTGCAAATTCATTTAATTTTCTGAAATAATTATATTTAAACGGAATGTAAATAAATTAAATTCACGTTAAAAACTAAAGCACTCTTTCATACAGATGTTGAAATAATCGATAATAAGTTGTTATTTGGTTGTATTATTATATCGATCGAATCCGACCTTGCTACCTGAAAGGTGACAGCTAAGGTACAGGGTGTGGCTAAGTTATGCCACCAGCCCACCACCCAGGCCACCCACCCTGTTTATTCCACTATTAGCGGAACGTTAGTTTTCAATGAAGGTCATATAGATTGTGATGATAATTGTGACGCCATATGAGCAGAGGGTCTTTATTGTCATTATTCTTTTCAATATTCTGTTTTAATAGAAACATCTTTTTTTTTAGTATAAAGTATAATAATTAAAAAAATTCATTATTAATTATTATCTTTTTAAGATTCCGTAACTATAACCAGCTCTTCTGTCGTCCACTGCTGGACATGGGTCTCCTCACGCTTATTGTTCTTATTCACGAAGAATTTATGGCCATAAAATGGCCCCCTGGCCAAGGGAGTTGGCGAGTCCATTATTTTAGAGGTGTAGTTCTTCAGGGCTTGATGTAACTACTTTGTTTTCCTTTAGTCACCTTTTACTAGCCGTGTAGTGTCCGATGGCTATTTAGTATTCTAAATGCAATAGCAAATAATGCAATAGCTTTGTACATGCTATTGCATTATCCCATTTCTTCACGTGGGTGTAAAGTCTTCAATATCTGGAAACCTAGATCCAATAACAAGGTCACATTTAATTCTAACGACTGATTAAAGCACCTATTTGTCTGATACCTTACCGGTGGATTAAATTGGATTACCATGTTCTTTCCATAGAGAACATAAAAAAATATTGTATTGACATTTTGGCTATGGAAGACTCGTGTAATTTTTGGTCGGGTTTGGTTGAAACAATGATGGGAATGAATGGATGTCGTCCTAATTAACCAAAAACAGTTTTACGTCCATTATAGGTGTACTTTATTCCAATTCATTTTGCACTAAATGTAAATAAACACGGCGGCCTGAGGTAACTAACACGCCCTTAAATTAAATAGTGAGGTGATAATTTTTGACATCTCCATAATTTCAATCCATAATTCATTGAGACTGCAAGTTTGCCTTAGATTTAAAGCTAAACATTGAGATGTTTCTTTAATTTAAAGCCGTGTCATTTACCTCAGGCGGCCATGTTTGATTACAATTTGGACTAATTGGATTGGAACGGAATATACTTGGTACCAATAGCTCAGGCTTTGTACACTATTACACTATAGAATTATTAGACTGTAGGACTTGTTTAGCAATATTCGTATATTTGCTAACACTGCAGGTATCTGCTATTAACGTATTAATACTTATTATTAATTAAGCTATTTGATCGTTTATTGTCTTATTTTGTACTTGTGACCCTATTGAGAAAAGAATTGCTTGAATTTTTTTCCAAATAGTTATCGTGGAAATTATACAAAATATACGAGATAATAATAACGAAGTTGTGTCTGTACATATTTGAAATATTTTTGAAGGGTCATATGTTACGAATGATATGTATAGATCTCTTTTATACAAAAATGACTAAGATTTTTGAGTATTATTGGTTATGGAGAAAACGCAGCGACAGCGCAACAATGAAGACAATACGTATATTAATGTAATACATGAAATATTTATGTATTCTGTGATAATTATGCAAAAGGAGAAATCAATTCAACACACCGAATAGCGCGCTGCAGTAATTAAACTGTACTGTTCTACAAAACGTAGGTTAACGTAGGTTATACATAATTAACGAAGGCTCCCCCGCCGGTAGACCAGCGGAAGGAACGGACCTCGACTTAGGGTGTTGTTTTGGGAGGGTACCACGGATCGCAAGTCGGTGAGAAGCGCCCAGGCACGTGCTGATACCTGGGAAAAGTGTTGGTTGAAGGCCGGTGTGTGTTCACAGTGTAGCGAGGGTGACGTCCTCGTCTCCGCCGACGGGGACGGTGTATATGTGTAGTCTGTGAGTGTAGTGTAAGAACCGCACTGGCAGCAGTAATTGTGTCGTCTGGATCGTGTTAGTGCAAACGCTCATTATTAGAGATGTACCTGAGGGTAAATCGATCGACTACGACTTTGTTGTGCATGGGCAGTCACTAGTCACCCCCTCTCTCGTAACACACTACAGATTTGAAACTCGAGGAGTTAACACCGCGCTAGTTAGCGATCTCGATAACAAGGAAAACTAATCGTGATAAGTGTAGTGTAATTTAAGAAGATACAGGGCCCTGTCGAGGTGGGAAACAACAGAAGAAAAGGGTAAGTGGTTTGTGATTTGTTTATGCACAACAAAGTCGTAGTCGATCGATTTACCCTCAGGTACATTTCTAATAATGAGCGTTTGCACTAACAGATCGTCCAACACGTGTCGAGGATGACGACGGCAACGGGGAAATGTTTATTGTTTTTAATTGTTTATTGTTATTTATTATATTTGTATATTTTACTTATTCCAAATTTTATTTTATATAATGTTGTTTAACTTACAACTACCATACCACTACTATAGCTCCAAGGTTGGCCGGGAGAAAATGCTTCGTATCATTAAGTCAGTCTTTTGTTAAAACATAAAGTGTAAATAAACCTTCCGAGACTAATAATTTATAAGTATGTTAGTCAGATAAGTATATTGCGATTAATAATGTTAATACGATACAAGATGATATATCGTACGATGAACTAGATACATAACCGTGGTAATTCTTTCCCGTTATTTTTAATTTAAAGGAAAAATCGCCAATAAAATCGGTCCAGTTCATTCCAAAATTAACGCGATCAAATAGACAGATATCTTTTGTATAGTATTTATATCAGCCTTTGTCGCAGTTGCGCTCATTTAGAACCCGATTTTCTAATCAGTTTGTCAGTGTGCCTAGATAGGTATACGATATTTTACCATCATTTAGATTAGAGGCACTCAACAGAATGAATTATTTGAACTACCCGATGCACGACCTGAATAATATTCAGTTCGCATCAGGTAGTATCGGGTATACTATGCGAGAGGTGTCTACACATATCGTAGTTGATCCGATATTATATATTTTTATTAGAAAAATATTTATTAGAAATCTGGATTTTGGAGATATGTCCGAAATCAAAAAAGAAAAATCACGATTTCGACACAAAATTTTTGTCGGATTTTACAGTCGCAATGACGGTAACATAGCATGTTACCAGAAAGAAAAGTAAATTTCTTTCTGGTTTATTGACTTTATCTATAACTATCCACATATAAGATCGATATTTATTTCAAAACTTATCGATAAAAGGCATTCTTTCATTCTTATCAAGTTAGATAACCCTAGATAAAACGTGTGGTGCCGTTGTAGTCGACCACGAAATACATATCTACACTAATATAAATAAAGGCTATGATTTTGTGTTTGTTTGTGTTATAATTTAAAGAAATCTGAATCTAAAACCCGATCAGTTGTTGGACAACTGGTCGTTGAAAAGCCCCCACGGCTTTTGTCTAAGCGCATTTTTTTCTAAAATGTACCTAGAAAATACCTAAATCTTCCTTCCGACAGAAGCCTGCCATCGAGATTTTTTTTGTGTAATTCAAATACTAATCAACCGATTTTGATAATTCTTAAATGGGCCCGTTTAAGTATTACGTAAGCGCGGGGGGGGGGGTCTTTGCTTTGCTTATTTTTGATGACATGGGGGACGGGGGCGCCTGAGTGGCGATTACGTCAGCAATATTTATTTATTTATACCAATGAGAAATGAGAAACTTGAACAGGTTTTGTAAATATTATACCAATGCTTACGTTAGCGTGGGGGTGGGGGTGGGGGGGGGGGGGGGGGTTAAAAATGACTAAAATTCTGCTTACGTAATAATTGAACGTAATGTATTGATTTAGCAAACTAAATTTACACAGTTAGACAAAGACTATATTAGTGATGCCCAGGAAATCGCAATATTTGTAAATCCTTAATCGCAATTTTTGGGAAGGAAGACAGCGGCTGGAGCTTACTATGTCACCCGAGCGAAGCCAGGGCTGGTCACTTGTAAAGGATTAATCTTAGTTTGATATAGGCCTTCTGCTACATTCGATCAAAACTACAACGTTAATCGAATTATACTATCTTCTTTTTATAAAAGTTAGATGCTACTGATTTATTGCAATCATCTCTGGTTGCCTATCAATGTTGTATTGTAGGTGCTCGTATTGTACACATGTTAATTTCAATTTGGCTCATCGATGTTTACAGACAGTAAAGGTCTTTTGTAGGTTATTGATATGCTATGTAACGTTAATTGAACTTTGCACTTCATTGATAACACGTTGTAACTGTGTCTAGACGTAAGTTCATTATTTGTGACGTTATCTGAGCACAAGGACCTTATTGTCGGTATGGACTTATTGCTTAAAACTTACAGTTAAAATTTTGTTCGAGATCCTGTTACAGAAACATGCTCTAACATCATTTTTTTTAATACAAAGCTATGAATATAATATATATTATATATTTTTTAAGATTGTCTTAATATCTGGGGAACTAGACCCGACAATAAGGTCCCTTTTCTCAGATAATGTCGCATTTTTTTATATGTAGCTAAAACTCCATTACTCTTAATTTCTCTAAGTCTAGATTCGACCACGGATCGAAGAAGCGCTTAGATAACGCCGAAATCGAAACTGCGTATAATTATTACTATACCATAGCATCAACATATTTCTCTTCACTGCTGGATATAGGCCTCTCCTAAAGCTACCCACACGACCTTTGGAACGGCTTATCCAACCACCACCGACGTACTTCTTCGAGTGATCCAATATGGGGCATGGGGTATGAATTATGAACCGGAAAATAAAATTTTTAAGGCCATTGTCAATTAATTATCGGTCTCTTAAATATACAAGTTATGTAAGGTATGGGCCTCAGAAAAGTTCTACTTTGCTACTTATACTACTTTGCTAAGGCATACTTACGTAGATTTCAGGGAATTACTTTATTCTCATGTTGTGGTTATTGCTTTCCGTGGTTATTTTTTTTTGGAATGTACCATGTTGCTTCGAGGAATTGTAAGCGAAGTTCTAAAATTATATTGGTGACCTGTATCCATGCGTGTTTCGCGTTTAGGCGTATTGCCAAGTGTCGGTGTCAAAATATTCATATAACGGTTGACCTTGCCCGTTGACTGGTTATATTTTAATGATACTGCATTGGCTTATCTCTGCTCTCGTTATCGTGATTTATCAGATCTGATAAGTTGATGGGTTCAGCTGGGATGAAGCGGTGCCAAGTTTAAATGTGTTGCTATTCCACTCTAAAAATTTACTATGACCGACAGAATAGGTTTTCTTATTTATTTATACTTTATTGTTTTAAGTCGGACTTAATGCTATAAAGCATTTTCTTGCAGCCAACCTTAGGGCTATATAGTGACGGTATTGTATGTGTAAGTGAAACAACATTATAGAAAATAATAATAAAATATACAAATTTTAATATAATACCGACTTAAAATATACATACATAAAAGTTTGGTTCATATGTGAGTTGTTAAAATGTCCATTGATAAAATGCATTAAATGTGAATATGTTATTCAGTAAAACTGTAATTCATAAAACAAGTAAGTAGTTTAGGAATGTAATGTGCAGCGGTTTATATACAAGTATTTAGTTACCGGTTTCAGTTTACACCTATCAGCTTAAGTACTGTCTAGTCAAGTACAGTTAGCAATAGAGATGTACCTATACATTTTTTGTTGTTAGTGTTTCTAATACTTTTAACTTTGAAAATATCGTTAAAATATCGTCATAGTTATGACAAGTGGACGGTTTAAACACCGCAAACTCAGAGTACAAGAAAAATCTAATCTGAGATCGCACATACCTACTTGCTTTTCACAGCCGCCATTTCAAAACCTGAAATACTTTAACTAATTTAAAGTGCATAAAACCGTTAAATATAAAATTATTTTAGGGAGTAAATCAAAGATTACAAGCATGTACATTTTCGTTGTTCTATCTAACACATTCGTAACGCTCATTACACATTACAGACTGTACAGGCCCCGGCGCACGGCCAAGAATACAACTGCGCGTAGAATAAAAGATATACTAGAAATGTACTATACATTAGAAAAAAATACCAATTGCTTAAACGGCTTTCTCTTATAAAGAGAAAATATTATTAACTCTTATAAAGAGAAATGTCCTTACTGACTGATATTTATGGTGAGTATATCATCTGTCCATATATTTTGTAGTTAACTGTATTTAAAAATCGCGTATTTAAAGGGTTTATCGGAGGATTCAAACCTTATTGGTGGCAAAAGAATCCTAAAAAGGTTCAGTAGAAAACAAAACTGGAATGAAAATACCTTTCTTTATAATATTGACATAAATAGCATGAAGAGAGTAGTGATGGATAAAGAGGCGCCCTGAAAGCCGTCGAGGCTTTTTCATTAAACTAGGTTATCCAGCGGTATTAGGTTTTCAGCACAACGTCCGATGGAATTGTCTAGTAAAAATAGCACGAGAATGAAACCAGACGGTGAGTGTGTTCGTGTAGCCTTATATCCATAAGTTACACAACCAAGGATATTCCAGATCCGAGGATTATACGAGTAGATGTAATAGACACCGATTCCGATGTTCCGATGTTCATATATGTAATTTGTATGGATCCGATTTGTAATGTGATTTACTGATGTTCTAATAACTTATGCGTACTTTTTATTGAGTACCATTTAAAAGAATACCAAATATGTACTTTCTTAACAACATTGAGAATAATATGAGTGTCCCTATAAATATACTAATAATAATTGCACGTCAAATGAAGCGTACCAAAAACACCGAAATTGATTATCTGCAGGTATTTGCGAAACTATTTTATTAAGGAAACACCTAACATTATAATGTACAGCTAGTTGTTAAATATGCACTAGAAACGGGTACGGTAAAGCCTACGGTGGCATTAAAGGCATCCATATAGAAAATCCGCTGTACGGTTGTTTTAACATTGGTAATTAATTATTCCGTCGCACACACACAAAGCACAGAATACATTTTGCACAAATCTTCGTCGGATGCTTGTAAATTCTACTGCAAGTCACTATTATGAAAATATGATTCCTATGGTATAACCTGCTCGCCCCGGCGGACTTTTGGACAGTGATAAATAAGTGATTTTCGGTCTCAATGCACTCACTACTGATATTTTAACATAAAATATTTTTTCACCGATTAGAAAGCATCAAGTAACTAGTCGTAGATTACGACATTACTCTACGCGAAACCCGATAAAGCAGCACCGGGTGTCACTTTTGTACTTTTATCTAACATACGACTAATGTATAAGTAGCATGTGACGACAGCATGCATGGTGACAGTAGCGTGCATTGGTATATTGGGTAACAGTAGTGATAGTAGACATCTACTACGTGAAAATTGATGTTAACGGACTAATAAATGTCAGGAGTAATAACAACAGTAGCACTCGGCCGCGATCCCTCCACGTTAGCGTAGGTTTATCGTCAAATAAATGGAGGGGGGAGGGGATAATCGAATGAAAGACTTGTTTTATCTCATCACACTTTCCATTCAAGGGGATGAGTTGGGAAAGAGGCTTTAGCAAATCTCATTCACTTCGAAACACGCACATACGTGATACATTTTACGGTAGTCTACTGTGAGAGAGAGGTATTTCGGCAAGCATCATCCTCTTGAATATGACATATACGTTTCTAGTAAATGACGACGTCCCAGTACCTGTATGTGGGGCGTACGCTCTTCAAGAAAGCCGTAAATGAAGTCCTGCGAGGTCGGCAGAACACCCTCAACCATTGGTGCTGTAGGCGCATGGATGGCGGCGACCATTTACAATCGGTCGCAAGATCATCTTACTCCTTACCATTAAAAAATTTTATTAATAATGACGTTGCGGTGTACCGGGTACACCAAGTGGTTCAGGTATCATATACATGTAATCGTTAAGTGTTATAGGTTATTGCCTCATCAGTATAGTTTCGCTCACGTCGAAGCCAATTTTACACTAGACTTTGCTAAATAAATGACTAAGCGACACAATTTAATTAGGGAGCTTCACAATCTACTGATGTTAATAACTAAAAATAAACTCGATATTAAAACTTAACTTATTTTTAACTTGTCGTTTCTTATTACGCGGAGCGACAAAACAGATTCAATCCCCTCTTAAATACGTACAATATCGTCGCAGTGTAAATTATTGGACGTCAGAGAAGACAGGTAAACGACAAGAGTGTTGATTATACTTACTTTGCTAGGTAGCGAACATATATTTTGTATGTGTGCGTTCATAAAACTATTCAGTTATTTTATTGCCGTTTACCGTATCGCCGGTAATTGTGTACTTACTAAACGTTTTAGTAGTTATGGCACGAGTTAGAACGGCCTATTTGTGACAGTTTGGTATTTTTAGTGTTCATTTAGTTTAAAAGTCAGTAAAAGTCGTATATAATTAGTCGTATACAATACGTAACAGTATTCCGTATTTTACTTTTTATTACATTTGTTTCTGTCCATCTTATATATACTCACTTAGACATTATTTAGCAACTAATTCTAGCCATCAGACAACCTGCCTGTTATTATAAGTTTTCATTGGATTTACAGTTAAAATAATGTCATCGATCCATAAGAGCCACCATCTATTATGCGAATTTAATATTTGCGGATAAAATACCAAATAGCCTTCGTAAATAAATATAAAATAGAAATAACTAAACAATTTTCGTCGTTGAACCTAGGGATCGACAACTCATGACTCACATTTGCGATCATGATTTCTTCAATTATCATTAGCTCAGCGGTGAAGGCCGTACGAATCTGTAGATTCCTACAGCCTGATCTGTAGGAAATGGGCCTGTAGTCTGATCTAAAGGTGATCTGTAGGAAACGAACCTGAAATAAAAAATCTAGGTATTGGTTTTAATTATGACAAGAAATCCTCTTCGTGATTGCAAGGGGCGGCCTATGTCCTTTAGTGGGACCTTACAGGCCGATGTCGAAGTATAAGCTTAGGGGAGTTTTAAAGACCTTTACATCAAAATCATTTGGGTTCCCAGCTTTCTTATAACTTATTTATCGGTAGGACCACCATTATGATTCTATTTGGAATCGCTACTGATTAGTTCACGCTGACGCTTCACGTTATTGTTAGTTGACCTTGAAAGACACGACTATTATTGGGGGATATCTATATTGAGATATAAATAGTCACTTCTTAAAAAGTCCTTCCTTCAGTCAGCGTGTGTCCCGACCTAATTCGTTTTACGACGTAGTTACCAGCTGCTACACACGTGCTTCTAGTCGTCTAGCGTAACGCATTGTTTGACAGTTATGAACGCTAACACTTTATAGAGATATGCAACGTCACCTCACTTTATTTTCCTAAGGGTCGTTATTTTCGGTGGACTTTGGTTAAGATTTTCTAACTTAAAATTTCTTTGCTTCAAGATTGTGTTTAAGGGTTCTTATGACGCACCTCTCTCCCAATATACTATACTAGAGAGAAAGATTCCCTAATATAAAACAAAAAATGTCTTCCTTGATCTCGTAAATTAACTAAAGCCTAGTGATTCCCAGAACCGGTTCCTCTTGACTCGTTTCTGGCAGCGTTCTCTAATTTACCTATATTTGCGAATATTATAAAACGATTCTTTATTTCATTGAAACATGTATTTACTACAGTTTGATAAATTATACTTTAAATTTAAATATGATATAAGATTTCCGATGTTCAATTTCTTTTATTTATATTCGTATAGGTAATAAAATATTTGAATATAATATATTACTTTTGAATGTAATTTGAATATGAATGTTTGTGAATGTTAAATTGTGAATGTTTTAACGTTATGCAAGTTTTAACTAGTGGTTTTAAGTGTCACTAGTGGTAGTTGCAATACATCAGTTATCAAAGCATTGCGAGTATATTGAGTACTAGCGAACCGCCCTCGCTTCACTTCGGTCACCTTCCTCTTGAATCATTCTATCTATTGATGGAAACCGCATTAAAATCCGTTGCGTAGTTTAAAAGATCTAAGCGTACATACAGAGGGACAGACGGCGGGAAGCGACTTTGTTTTATACTATGTAAAGATTCCTTATATACTCTTATATATACATACTAATATGTTGCTCTGCTCTTTTGAAGTCCTCATTGACTAACGAATCATTCGTAGCTAAGACACGACTACAATGTAGACGAAAGCGTGTAAATGTCCTAAGAGCTAGTACGAAAGCTAAGAGCTGACGCAGTACTGTCGTCTCTACTGCAATGCAATAAAGTTTATATTGAATTAACTACGAATGTTGTAATGCAATTTCCTTTCTGGTATACTGCTCCACTTGTTTATCTTAGCGCTACGCAACCATGCCGGGAGCTGAGCAGCGAGCATACTCGTAATTTGATATTCTGCGACAACCGCAGAGCGGCAGCGGATCGTAAAACAAATAATGTGTATACAATATTACAACATACTTAGCTAATTCTCTCGTTATGACATTTTTTATTCCTTCGGACTCTCGGACGTTACAATTTGGGGACCGTTCCACGTTTTACGAGTACCTACATTCTCGGACCATATTATACTTTTTCGTCTTTTATTTACGTTTATGGAAAGATTATTATTTTGCCACAGAACAGTGCTTTCATCAATTTGCCGTGTAGATTCTATCCATGGTGTATTTATTTATAAATTGTGATATATTTTTTAAACTACCTAATTTTTTTCTCTTTCTCGAGCAGATATTTTCGTTGTAGCGCCGATTTAACTCGATTAGAATATTAGAGATTGTTGTTTAATTCTTATTTATTAAAAACACGATTAGGGCCATCTAATATTTTTTGTAAGGCACATGATAACAACGAGACGTCATATCAATTTTATTGTTTGTTACGGAAGAACTTCAATTTATCTTGTTATTTGTTTTTCGGAAACTGACAAGCCCCAAGTTTGATAACGATAAACAACATGAACAAGGAATTATAAGTTACATTGTATGATAATAATAAACATTTTACTTAAGTAAGTAATGTTTGTAATGATATATAATATTACCTACTATGTAGCAATTGAACAAACCAAAGGCGAGCTCAATATATAAAAAAGACGTCTCTGTCTGCCAGTTTGTTAACGCTAATCTCTATTTTATGTATAAAAAATTTAGTTATCGAAAATCAGTGTAACCGATCCGTTACCGAAGTCTGATACCATGAATTTCATTTCATAATTCTACATTAATCAACGTAAAAATTGTATGATTATTTTTTTGCAAAAAATTAATGTATAAAAACATTGCAAGTTTTTGCAAAAAAAATCATAGGTAAATTTTTGCTAAAAACGAAGGCCAAATTTTTTTTTCAAATTATAATCATTGGGATAAACTAAGGTTTCTTGAATTTATCATTTATATCCTGGAATACTTTATGAAAATCGGTTCAGTAAGTTTGAAACTACTTACGACATAATGTGACTAAAACGATTTCATGGACGAAACTGGATTCTCATCAAGGAAGGCTACGGGTACATGCTAGTAATTCGGTAATACCTTGACTTTTACCTAAATTGACGTACTTATGTGTTGTACTACCCACGCAAGTTTGAACTCTGTTCCATTGGACAACGCACTAAATGCGAGCTTAGTCCTATACATTATGCGATAGTGTGGTAATAGAGAGTGTAGATATATCGATTTAATTCAAGGACTTAGTCTGACCTTTAAACGAACTATTACATATTGTAACATTAAAATTACGTATAGAATAAACTGGCTTTGAGCGCTACTTCGCCCGTTTAAAACCTTATTTAGTCGTTAAATGTGGTCACCGTTTATTACAAAATCTATCTTAAAATTAACTTCTCTTGAAAATAGTCCCTACTCACGTTCTTTCATTTTTCTTTCACACCTAGCTAGCTTCCTGTTTAACGAGAAATGTAGACTGCGACATTCCTTAGCGCTATTTCAGTAACCAATCCGCTCTCACTATGTCAATTTTAGGATCCACGTGAACCCCGTTAATTTTTAGAATTCCACCATTTGTGTATGATTTTTATGGAACAAGTGGTAGCGATTTAAAGATGCAAACTGATCGTACCTGATAAGTAAGTAACTTAACATCGCCCGTGTCATAACTTACATAACTTATCGCCTATACCTACTCTGGCCATAAATACAGTTACAATAAAGAAAAAAATAATTACATTTGAATTTGGAATCTGCCATTCTCACGTGAAAAATAAATGTTTTTTTCTCATTTTGGTCCCAATCATTATTAAATATTACATTGTACTAATATTAAAATGGAGTGGGGTGATAACCTAAACCGTATTGCAGTAATTGAATTACACAAAGTAGGCATGGAGCTAAATATATTTTTTTAAATTCCATCCGCTTTGTATTTGTCGAATAATTCATTATAAAACGCCATGCTGTCCAAGCTAGTTATCGAGTCCATTCTTTTAGAGGTGGTGTAATTCCTCAAGACTTGTGGTAGCGGCTTTGTTATCCCTTAGTCACCTTTTATGACCCAACGCGGGGTGGTGCTATTCTTAAGCCGGCCAGTACCAGGTTCTATTTTTGGTGGAGATTTTTTGACGGATACAATATATAGACCATTTATGGGTCTATATATTGCATCCGTCAATAAATCTCAAAAAAAGCTGTTTATGTCAAAAAACAAACAGACAATAAGAGAGGAACAATGACATGTATCTACAGTGTACATTTTTCATAGGTATTTATTTCTCTATCGTAAACATTGTGTTTACCTTAACGTAAATGTCCAAACTTTCCTGTTTCTTGATTTCTAACGCGTCATAGAATATATTTTATATAACCTTTTGCAATTTGCGCAGTACATAAAGGGTGCGCCAGAGAAACTTACTTATTTGAAAGGTCAATAAAAAAAAAGTACTTCAGTTATTGTTTTAAATTTTTTTATTATTTGAGAATACAATATCCCAATTTTTTTTTTATGCAGTCTTAAAAATGACATCGGATAAATGGCGACCCCCATTGCGCATACACGGATGAAGTCGATTTTTGAAATTTTTTTCCACTCTTCGCAGCATATCAATCGGTATGTTGGCAATGGCGTCGCGAATGTTGTTCTTGAGGTGTGCTATGGTCCGTGGTCGAACCAGGGATTTCAAATAACCCCATAAAAAGAAATCGCATGGAGTCAAATCTGGAGAGCGTGCCGGCCATTGGAGATCGCCTCTGAGAGAGATGAGGCGTTGTCGCAACAAATTCATTGAGTCTCGTGCTGTGTGTGCTGTGGCTCCATCTTGCTGAAACCACACGTTCCTAACGTTCATTTCTTCGAGTCTTGGAAGAAAAAATTCCTCGATCATGTTCCTGTAACGAGCTCCATTCACGGTAACTGCGCGTTCGTTTTCTTCAAAAAAATAAGGACCAAACTGCGAAGGCCCGCTGCTCTCTAGACCAGAGCATGATGGCAACTGACTGGAAGGAGAAACAAACTTGGGAACTTCCCCCTCCAGATGCGCCCCCTCTTGCCCCTCTACCCGCCCAACTCACCGCGCTGGAATTTTTTCAAATAAGTAAGTTTCTCTGGCGCACCTGTACTAGTATAGTACCACCAAATTTAGGTATCGCAGTATAGTATTACCAAATTTAGGTGTACGATCGTTCCATCAGTAGATAATAGATGTAAAAATTTCTACCTGAATCGGTTTTGTTTTTAAAATTTTCCTAAAATTCGCTACCGAAAACCATTCTCACACACACCATACTTACATAGACACACATCCAACATACAGATACATATTAGATACTTACTGCTAAATTGTATTTTAGATTTGTGTAATGTACTAAAGAAGTGCTTAGGAACAGATCTAAGGAATGAGCTGGCAGATGTAACACATAGAAATCTAAATAATAAATAAAATCTAATATAAGTAGTATTTAGATTACATGTGAGTTATGTGCGGCTACAGCAGAGGATTTAATAAAAAATCAATTTTTGATTTTATTTATTAAACTAAGATTACAATTTATAATATTACTAACTAAAATGCTACTCTAAAAATATACGTCTTGACCGATGCTAGGTCTAAAACGAAGTATCTCTACATTTGATAATACAAACTAAAATACTAATCTAAACTACCCGTCTTGACCGATGCTAGGTCTAAGACAAAGTGTCTACATTATAAAATACTACAAACTAAAATACTAACTAACTAATCTAAAAATACACGTCTTGACCGATGCTAGGTCTAAAACGAAGTATCTCTACATTTGATAATACAAACTAAAATACTAATCTAAACTACCCGTCTTGACCGATGCTAGGTCTAAGACAAAGTGTCTACATTATAAAATACTACAAACTAAAATACTAACTAACTAATCTAAAAATACACGTCTTGACCGATGCTAGGTCTAAGACGAAGTGCCTTGAAATCCGAGCCATTCGGAGCTGCTGGCGGGAATTACGTCATTGCAAACAGTGCCGTCATTGTTCGATTATTGAGAGCGCTGTTTATCCATAAATCTTTAAGTTTATATAAACAAATAAAGCATGTCGCGCGGTGTCAAGTGTCGTTCACAGGGCCGTTATTGTTCTGAGGGCGATTACATAACACCTCCCCCCGAAGATCAGCGGCTATTGAAGACCTTTGTCGAGAAAGACGCTGAAGGTTGATTTTCGTCAGGCTTTCTCCTTGCTGGAATTTAGGCGTAGGTTTCTTCAACATTTTGTTCTTCTTCTTTCCAATCTTTCAGATGGTTCAGATCGTTCAGACGAGTACACATGCACTGAGTATGGCCACGTACAATAGGATCGTGGTATGATAAGTATGTGTAGTGTGTACTAGTCTCGAGTTCGATCGGCGACTGTATTGTAATTCTTGTATTGGTTGTATGCAAGTGGTCCAGATTGACGGAATTGAGTTTCCATGATGGATGCGATGCGATGATTTGGCTACGACTTCTTCTAAAGCTGGCTTCTCGAGTGTGACGTAGGATGGCTTGTAGATTTCGCTCCTCTGTTGCGTAATGATAAATTGCTGGATACAATCTTGGGATGACTGGTTCCGGAAGCTGTGTGTTTCGTCGCAGAGGTATCCCTTGCTGTTCTTCGGACATTCTGCCTCTATGAACTTGAAATCTTTTTCGTGAATAGCAAGGAAGGGAAAGGGTGGTATAAGGATTTCGTGGTTTCTATTTGGTATTATGTATTTATAAATATCATATATTTTAAAGAGAACCACGGGAACTCTGTATACTATGACCATTACATTATTAACGTAGTATGATCCTTAATTATATCATAGTACTCCCTAAGATCAATAATACCTTATACCTTATCCGTACCGTAATAACTTGATAGTGTGGTAACATGATTAAAATTATGATGAAATTAATATGTGAGCATAAAAAAATAATTGATAATTTAAAAATTAAAATTATATTTGATGTATCTTATAATTAAGTTTTATATATTTTTCTCTGCATTATTATTGTTATTAAAATAAAACCATTAATATAACGTTGAACATATTTATAATTAATTATCTGATAATTATAAAAAACGTAAACGGTCAATAAATAGCGTCAGAAGTTGACTAAAGCTGATATATCGCGATTATAAAGAAGCAAAGGTGTTTATTTTACAGGTCAGGCTTGATCTTTGTGATTACAAAAAAAAATATTGATCTCAGGAGTGCCAAGTAGTATTTATTATAAAAGTATTTTTCTAATGTCCTTACATTATTGTTACATTATCACGTCTCACGAATATTTTTTTTCTTGTTTACTGGATTATTATAAGTTTTTATTGCCATAAAATTTTATTGCTAGTAACTTTGTAATTTTGAGACTGGTTTGTTTAATAAAGAAATGAGTATTTTGATTTAATTATGGAAGTTTTTTGGTTTTGTTCCGGATATCCTACTATCTGTGATGAATTTCTTCAATATAAAATTTTAGATTTTTAGCGATTAATCATTCATCGATCGTTTACAAACCTGTTTACATTGAATATTTACCTAGATTTAATATAAGTTCAACTCAAAATTATTACTTATAACTTTCAACTCTAAATAAATTTTATTTGATATTATTTCTAAATTCCTAAACTTGTCTAGCCTACTAGAACGGTTAGTCAGCAATCTATCTAAACTACTGTGCCCAGATCTCCTTGGGTGGAGAATTTTGGCGATTAAACCTACACGGCACTAAATACGAAATTAACACGAAAATTGACACAAAAGTAAAAACAAATTGACAAAAAATGAGATAAGGGATATAGGATAATTTCTTAGGACTAGGACATGGGAATACACTTGAAAGATTCAAGCTACTCACAGTTTCGTCGTTGAATCGAGTTCTGGATTCCTCCTCTGCGCAGCACGCCGTAGATTCTTTATAGCAACAAGATTCGATGTTAGAAACTTTTAGCTATCCTACCGACTGCGCCAGTTATGTGCGGCTACAGCAGAGGATTTAATAAAAAATCAATTTTTGATTTTATTTATTAAACTAAGATTACAATTTATAATATTACTAACTAAAATGCTACTCTAAAAATATACGTCTTGACCGATGCTAGGTCTAAAACGAAGTATCTCTACATTTGATAATACAAACTAAAATACTAATCTAAACTACCCGTCTTGACCGATGCTAGGTCTAAGACAAAGTGTCTACATTATAAAATACTACAAACTAAAATACTAACTAACTAATCTAAAAATACACGTCTTGACCGATGCTAGGTCTAAGACGAAGTGCCTTGAAATCCGAGCCATTCGGAGCTGCTGGCGGGAATTACGTCATTGCAAACAGTGCCGTCATTGTTCGATTATTGAGAGCGCTGTTTATCCATAAATCTTTAAGTTTATATAAACAAATAAAGCATGTCGCGCGGTGTCAAGTGTCGTTCACAGGGCCGTTATTGTTCTGAGGGCGATTACATAACATGTGTAACACAGACTATTCTAAATAGTACAAAATGTCAGCACACATTGTCCTTATTTATAAACACGATTATAAACATCGTGAGGAAACCTGCATCATCGAGAAATAAAAAAACTGGAGTATCCACCAATCTACCCTGGGCCCGCGTGGTGGAGTATGGCCTGAAACCCCCCAGTGATTTACTAGGAGAGGCTTGCGCCCTTCAGTGGGACGTTATAGGCTGATACAAGTACATTATAGATTATTAGACCTATATAATTATATTTTTGTAAACTAACTACCATCTACGTAATCTGGAGGTACCTCGTACCTACATAGATTATATAAACATAGTTTACTTACATATGTTTAAAATTAAAACACGCTAAAATTAAACTATAGTTATTTGAACTTTGAACGTGATGAAGTGAAATTAAAAGAAGAATTAGCAACTAAGCAAAGACAACGATGTATGTACACTACAATTATATAAAGAAATCTCATCGGCATATCTCGTTTTTACACATAGTTATTAAAACTACTAGACTTCACTTATATGAAGATGCAATTTTACATAATGTGTGACGTAAGTGGTCAAATTTCGCGTGTTGATTGTGGCAGAAAAATAATATTAAATCTCTTTGCATTAAATCAAAGCATGGGCAATAAATATAAATGTAAGTAACAACTCTGTATATTCCGTAAGTCTACTGTTAACAAACTACTATCAGGGTGTAGAGGTGTCATCATATTAGATGACTTACATTATTTCTTCCAAACTATCAGGTGATGCTTGATATTCTATTAAAAGGCTGCAATGTACTTCGCGTAATTTGTTATAGTGGCACTTCCGAACTGCTCCGATAAAATTCGAGATAGTCCGATGAGATTTCTTTAGATAATTGTATTCTACTTTCATTGCTTGTTCACCGCCATACTCATTAGCATTTGTTACCATAGATTTCTGTCTTACTTTTCTAGCGTTCATTGACCGTGATTGACCGTTGTCTCATTGATTTTAGTCTAAAAATGTCCCATGTTTCACCGCCAAAAGCAATTTGGCATCTGTTTCACACGTCCCTTATCATTCCTAAAAACAATCGCATCAGATGTATCCATTACTGTTTTTCGGTCAGTTATTGTGAAACAGTTGTGTGTTAAAACGTCGATGTATATTGTTATGTTTTATGTAGACGTAGCGTATTATAAAAAAACGTGAACGGTTTGCAACGTGCTTCGTAATCGTGACATTGATCCCATTTTGCTTGCGCAGGAAATAGGGTTGCCATATAGTGGTACCGATTTATAACGGTTATTGGCTTATTGTTTCACTTGTAATTTAAGCCGTATTAACTAATATTTATACGAATAGGTAGGTACACGCCATGTTTCTGTTGCCTAACATAGCTCATATTTTATCAGTAGGTAGGTTTACCTACTGCCTATTATATAACTGCCTATTATATAATTTTGTCTATTTGCCAAGAGCTAGCTCAAAGATTTTTTGATTTTTCAGATGGCCGATATGATAGATTAGTTTGAGATTTATTTATACAATTAACAAAATCATAATTTGGCCATCTACCAATGGGAATATCATATTATTATAACCAATATTTGCGTATTTATGTTGAAATATTTCTGGTGACAACCCTATTTTTAAAGATGATGAGATGACTGTAGTTCCGGTTACTCTAACGCTCCCCTGTATAAACAAAATGTACAAATAAATACGTCGTTTTTTAAAACAGGTTTTTTTTTCAATAATCAATCAATTATTTATTTCTATAATATGAGTTTACAGGATGGTACATATTAATTGATAGGACACGTCACACTACGTAAAATGTAATGATTTACGCACATTCTGCGTTTAAGAAACCTGTTGTCCAGTGATATAGTACCTTTACTCTATTGTAATACCACATGATACATCATACAGGTGAATAATTAAATGAGCAGTAATCAGAACATAATTCCACTTTTTACATTTTCAGTTTTCCTTAGATCGTATACGAAATTTTGAAAATTTGAATGTCGGTCTTTATAGCTTATAGAAATTTAAATCATAAGATAATATTTAGATTTCTTTGATATAGCTACATACCGATGTTTAAAATTATTATAAACTAGCGACCCGCTTCGGTTTATGTTTTTTTTTTTAATTTCAGAAATTTTCCACCATACATTATATTCGTGTAACTTACAGTTTTTGCAGCGCACAGAAAAATAGCTCGCAGATGGCAGAGTTATTTCCGACTTACTTGACACTTATCGTTATATTTTGGCCAATTTAAACAATATCTTTATAAATTATAGGCTATGTGTTATTCTGATGTATGAGCTATATTATTGTAGTTTCATTAAAATCCATTGAGTAATTTTTGCGTGAAAGAGTAACAAACATCCATACATCCATCCTCACAAACTTTCACGTTTATAATATTAATTAATTAACAGGATTGCAGGCATTTTTCAAAACTATAACTATAGATACTCTAAGTTTTACATAAAGTATGACGTAAAAGTAATATAATTAACAAATCTCTGACACAGTTTTGAAGTATAATATTTTATGTCAGAAAACTGTTGTTACGCTAAGTTATTTGTTAAAAAAAATAGTATTTAATGTTTGAAACTTTATTAATCTAAATAATAATTGCGCTCGAGAAGCCGAAGAAATAACATCTCTCTGAAAGAGAACGCAGCCGCCACTGAAGGTGTCAACCGCAGTTGTTGACGAAACGTTTGGAAGAAAGAGAAGAGATTCCAGAAGACCTCAGCCAAGTAGCCCGGAAGATTCAATTAATACTAAATAATAAAATACGAAACATTGGAAAAATATCAATCGGCGTTGAAATATTTTATACATTATTTTGCCTTTGCTTATCTATAAGTATTGGAAATCAATAAATCAATCAAATACATGTTTCCGGTAACGATTACTTTGTAAATAAAATAAAACACGCATTTAGATAAAAAGTTGTAGTGTAGTTCTTTGGAGAAGCGATGGTATGCGAAAGGGCGACAACGAACCCTTGTCCTATGACGACGGTATTGCCAGCTCAGCGGTAACTTGTTCACATCAAATGGCTAACGTGTGTTCTCGATTCTTATTTCTGTGTTTTGAGTTTGAGTCCCGGTTCGTACCACTGAGTCTGAGTACTTAAATACAGATTTTTTCAATTATCATTATCTCAGCGGTGAAAGAAAATACAGTGACGAAAATTACGGGCTCAAAAAAATATGTATGGGTTGGTGAATATTACACCATATTCACCAGTTCCCACTGGGTTCTCTGTGTACGCGGAGTACATGTAACATGTGATTGTGTACACGTTGTGTAGTGACGCCATAGATAAGAGAGAGTTGAAAAAAAAAGTAAATGGACTACTTATAACAAGAATTTGTAGGAAGCCGAGAAACAGTGCGTCAGAAAGAGGCCACACAAATAAGGTCCCATGATTAGGTTTGAATATCCAAAAGGTCGATAGGACCTTGGGAAGGTGGAAGGACTGGTGATTACAAGCGTAGGCCTTTGTCCTGAAGTGGGACGTTACAGGTTGACTTCTAACTAACGTATCAATCATCAGTCGTACTAACTACAAGCCGTCTATTACTTGACGAACTTAAGAAAGAAGATCACATAAAAAAAGGGTTTATGAATATGAATGACTCCATAGATTTTTGTGACCGAGGCGTTTTTCTGAATTAAGTATTAACGCCTATCTTCCCGCTTGTTTTCAGATTCGACGAGAAGGACAGCATATCCGGCGTGCAGCAGCTCAAGTCATCGGTACAGAAGGGCATCCGTGCGCGCCTGTTGGAGCTGTACCCCCACCTGGAGAACTACATTGACCAGGTGTTGCCTAAGAAGGACACCTTCAGGATTGTGAAATGGTATGTACCGGTTTTTTAAAGGCTTAATCAACGAAACAAAAGCTTCAACAAAACACATCGGCTAGCTTCGGTTTTTTAGAGTGTCATCTCTGTCGTGTGCCGATACGTCGGTGACTTGTCAGTAGTCGCACAGGCACACGACTGAGACGATGCTCTACAAAATCGAAGCTAGCCGATAGTCTCTTTCTAAAGGTCGATGTGTATTACTTTCGGCCAGGAAGTGTAAATCATTTTAAATTACTAAGAATCACTAACTCGACGGAGTCCCGCTTCGTTTAACTATTTCTTTATAAAATGTAATTTATAAATTTATAAAAATTGTAAAATAAATCTAATCTAACGTACCATACCATCAGCCTATGTCTCTCGACTGCGGATATAGGCTTCGTCCAGGACTCGCCACCACACACGGTCCTCGGCTCTTCTCATCCAACCATCAATCGGCGAATTTCATCAAGTCGTCAGTCCAGGTGGACTGATGACTTGATGAAATTCGCCGATTGGTGTACGTGTACGTGCTGTACGTGGTCTCCATTCGAGGACTTGTCTACTTCATCGGTTGTCGGTCCTGCGACAAATATGACAACCTAACGTAACTTGCTGCAAGGTTTAAATTTGCTGCCGAGTCAGTATTTTTCTGCTGCCCGTTTGATTATTTATTGCCCTTTTATAAACCGATCGGCATAGGTTCTTTAATGTAACCTAAGAGCGGTGATAGCCTAGGGATATCTATGCTCGACTTACATTCGTGTGATCGCGAGCTCAAATCCTCGACCCGTACTACTTACTGAGTTTCTACTTAGGTGGGTACGTATTTTTAAAAATAGGCATAGCTCGACGGTGAGAGGAAAACGTCGTGAGGAAACCCGCATGCTCCAGAAATAAAATATTACAGCATGTGTATCCATCAATCTGCACTGGGCCCGCGTAGTAGATTACGGCCCGAAACCCCCCAGTGATTTACTAGGAGAAGCCTGTGCCCTGCAGTGAGACATCAAAGGCCGATACAAGTACATACAACCTGAAATCAATGAAGAACATTCGTTAACTTTGTTGGCGACACTTGCGGTTTGCACGAGACGCGAAAGGCAAGAAAGCATGACGCGATATTTTACCGATAATGCTTTATCTATACTCGTATATGTCCCTACATATAATAAAATCGCAACAAAACAGTGTCTGTACATATAATATTTTTTGAAAAAAGTTGTTGCAGTATAAAATACGAATGATAACAACATACCATACAATGATGATGATAATGATGTATGAGCCCAATACAACAATTTTTGGAAGTTTTATCTCACTGTTTGAACGCGGATCACGCAAATTTGAACGCGCTTCACGCAAATATCACTGGACGGAATTTAATGAAATTTTGCACAGTTATAACTATTGTACCGGGTCAACATTTAGGCTACTTTTATCTAGATCGATTATAAAGTTCCCACGGGAATCTAGTTAACAACATATACTCCAACGTCTGTGCGCGCGAAGTCGGGCACTGCTACTACGAAATGTATGTAGGATCTTCAACAGTGAACCAGAAAAAAAATTACACTCATAATTCAACCGTATGCGTATATAATAAAGATTTTTTTTGACTAGATGACCGGTTATGTATCCGATTTTTATTTTGTGTATCAATTTCAGCCCAAAACCTAACAGACTAGAGTTAATTATATTTTTTTTAAAAGATGTGAAATGGTTTACTATGTCCAGCTATATGTACACAGTGTAGTGTAAACTGGGGGGTAGGTCTACAGTGAACCACTAAGTACACAGTGGACCATCCCATCAGTTTAATTGTAATTAACGGTAGATAGAATGTACTTAATGTGGAAAATAGGCGAGTTAACAAAACAACATATTATACGTTACCAAATAGTTTTATTCTCAATAACAATAAGATAGAATCAGTTATCGAACAATCAACTTATTTTTATTCAGTCTTATTAATATATTAGCAAAATAATAAAAAATAAAGAAACATCTAACCAATCAAAAAGGAAAGTATAAAAGTGATAGGTCTATTGGAAAAAATGTCACTTAGAGACGACTGCTACCGTCTACTTTGGGATAAGCTAATATATATTTGATCGATATCAAATGAGATCAATATCAGTCAATGAGCTTTATAAAAAGCTAATCGACTTGGAAAAGTTACATCAGATTGTTTTTAAGATTGCCAATTCAGTAAAAATTTTCACCGACTATTGCCCGTAAAATTGTAGTTTCTGTTAATAACATAAAATGTAAAGATAAAATGCCAGAAATCAAATTAAGGAATCAATCCCGCCGAAATGGCAGGATTCTGCCACAGATGGTCACGCTGCTGCAAGATGGCGATTTCAAATAGGTGTAAGAGCAGCAACTCGGTGGCGCCTCGCTACCACTAATTCTACATAGTGTTCCTGACAATAATGCTATCACCAAGTAATAGAAAGAGAACTAATTTTTACACAATTTAATTTAAAATCATATAGGCCAAGAAAAATTATATGTTTTATATGGAAAAAAGTGGTAAATGAGTTGGCAGTTCACCCGGTGGTAAGAGGATACTGTCGCTCTGCGACAACCGCGATGTATGACGATATCAGCGTAGAATCAGTGCACAATATCAGTGCGCGCCCCAGATGCGCTGCCTTCTTTAGAAGATATAGGAATGTGTTTGGAAAAGCTTTGGGAAGTATGACAGGACGGGGAGTTTTCCTTTCCCCATTACACATCCTATTCCTCCTTGGAGAGAAATGAAGTGGGATGGGGAGAAAATAGTATAATGGCATAAGATTCCTTTATTCCATAGAACGGACTCCAGATATGTCACTTTTGGTACTTATATTTTCAGTCACGATCACATCGAGATAATGGTGAACAGCGCCGGAGAACTGCTCTTCTTCAGACAGCGAGAGGGTCCTTGGATGCCTACACTCAGGCTGCTGCATAAATGTTAGTATTTAAACATAGATTTGTTTCAACCCAAATACAGCGATAAACAGTGCCGGCTCTAGCCCATGTAGCGCCCGGGTGCAATCAATACCCTGGCGCCCTCTAGTAGGCTCTTTGGAGGCGTCGCGAGCGGCGCTCGGAGCCCCCTAACACCCTGCGCCCGTGTGCGCCGCACACCATGCACCATAGGTAAAGCCGGCACTATTCGAACGCTACTTTAAATATTAAACTTATTAAATTTTACTTAAAGAAATATTTCATTCTTAGATTTTAATCAAAATACAAATTTCTCACAAAATTAATTGTCTAGGTAGGTACCTACTCCCAATTAGACAGATCCATTTTCTTGATTTCTAAGATTTATGCTTTTAACAAATTCACTCCGCGGACCATTCGTATTGTCATGGTGAATATAGAGTTTACTCAGATTTTAGCAGTTTAACATACCTACCTACTTAATGGGGTATGACAAGCGCCGAAAGCGTAATAAAAGTAAAAAAAATATTATTGTTAATGACTATTTTTTTTTTGCTTGCGCATACATATTTGTCGTAAGTAACAAGTATATAAAACTGTGCAATGGCGTTAAGTTCAATGAAATATCCAAAAATTCAGCGCTCGACAGGCGCCCCCGGGTGCACCGCACCCCTTGCACCCCCTGGTAAAGACGGCCCTGGCGATAAATATCATTATCTTGGTAAGGACGATGGGTAAAAGGGTCCCAAAAAATCAACAAGTACACTTGAGATATAATTCAAATGAAAGCTTTTATTTCATAGAACTTAATGTTAAGGCAGTTAATATTAATACCGAGGGCGAACCATGAGAAAAACCGCTTTTCTGTTCTTGTGAAATGGTCCTGAATTGGGGGGCTGGCCCCATATCAAAATGTCACGATTTTGTGTTCCAGAGCCGTAAAACTAAAAAAAAAACATTGCATCTATGGTCTACTTCATTATTCTTCATTTTTTTCTAATGCACAGATAATGATAGAGATAGATAGAGTTGCCTCATATTGCCAGTGCGGTCCTTCTAAAAGTGAGTTCCCCGAATAAAGTATTTTTGTAGAAGTAGTTTATTGCGATTGTATTACTTTATTTACAAGGTCTTAAGGTACTTGTTACTTTGTTAGGCAAACCTTTGTGTACTTCGTTATGAAAATAACCTATTACGATATTGAGCCTCAGCAAAGCATATTATACTTAGTAGAATGACTAAAAATTTGTTGAATAAAGATTTAGAAAAGTACAATAAAAAATATATTAAAATAATGTGTTGCTTTATAAAGACGTCCTTGTGTCTTTGAAAAATAACATTTCTTAAACTTCAATATTTAAGCGCAATGTGGACTGCTCTTTGGGCAGGTGAACCTATTACGTGATATTTGCCAGTAGTGGCTGAATTAGATTCACCGACCATCGTGTATGATAGTCTTGAGAGAGGCGTATTGTATGGTATGGTCAACCTTAATAGAGTATTTGACTGTGCCTAAAATGAATGTATCCATATTTGGTTCTAGTTTCCCAGATAAAAATATAAACACAATTTTGAATAGGCGACGATTTATTTTATAAAATTTTAACTGAAGTCAACAAGACCTTAACCGAGACCGAAAATATAGATCCTCTTGTTCTGATGACATCACAAATGCGTTTACATCGTCACCGACTTCCAGACCCATTCTTCCTGCCGATGCAGCAAGTGGACAAAGGCGCGATCCGGTTCGTGCTGAGCGGCGCGAACATAATGTGTCCGGGGCTCACGTCGCCGGGCGCGCGCATGTCCGCCGTGGACAAAGGGCACGTGGTCGCCGTCATGGCTGAGGGCAAGCAGCACGCCTTGGCTGTGGGGATGACTGCGCTCTCCACTGATGATATGTAAGTCTTTATGATATGTTAGGGTGATGTACCGTTTAACTTTATTCATTTGTTATTTTTAGATGAGCTTGTAACTAACAACTTAATAAACAGACACAACATATTAATTTTCTTAAAGCTAAAAGTATCTAAATTCCCACCTAAGTATAATAGTAAAAATACTTGAGACTCAACCTAGACACTAATAATTAATTGAACAAGAAAAAAAAGTTACAAAGTTAACAATTACTTAAAGGAAATTTAGTTACAAAGAACTTAAGTGTGGCTACTGAAAAACAAATGAAGCACATTATCGTCGTAAATACTGTGTAGTGAACAGAATCATAATAGACATGTATTCTGTCTGTACCTATTTTGTGTGTGCCGATGGAACAATTAGTGTTAACTTAAAAAAACAGTAGAACTTACTTGTCCGCAATTATTTTATTTCTTTCATTTACTACCTTTAATATTTTACAAATGAATTTCGCGCGAGTCGTATTGAATATTCGTGTGCTTTTCTATTTTTTTCAGAGCCAAAGTGAATAAAGGAGTGGGCATAGAGAACTGCCATTATCTCAACGATGGCCTGTGGCAAATGAAACCAGTGAAGTAGACTGTGCCGTAGATTAATCGTGTTAATTTTTATATTATCAATCTTCTTTTTAAGTAAATGGTATATTTAAATATGTCTTTTATTGTTTTACCTATTTACCGGTTAGTGTATCTAATTACCTGTTTGTTCTGAACCCAATTTCCAAACCCATATCTTCGAAACGCCGATGGCACACATCAGTTGGAAAGGTAGAGTTCTGTATTTTTCGTACGATTTTGAAATGAAATATGTTGACAAAAGTATTTCCATGAGTTTAATCGGGCTATTTCATCTATCCCTACCGGGCGGCGTATCCCCCCTGGTAGGCAAGAAAGCAAAATAAACCATACAGAGTGAAATATAGGTACCTAGTCTAGCCATAAATATTGTTACAAAGAAAACATTGAAGGTATATTTTTTTTTTGCACATTTTCATTTCATAAGAATTTGAGTTATTCGTTTTTTTTATACCATCTTTCAAACGTTGTGGCCAGTTTTCACTTGAAACCACGCACCCTTTCCATGGGAAAATTGACAACTGCCACCCTTATGGAATGTTTTAGGGATTTAATATTAACCATGCTCTCTAAAACAGACCATATATCATAATGCAACGGATAAAAATCGGTACTACATGACGGCCAGTCTTCAGCTCTACTGGAAGTCAGGAATATTCCTTCCTAGCCACGCCTGTGTTGAGCGAGCCTTATGACCTGGTGCTGAGTCTTGTTGAAAGGACCACTCTTGGTTATGCAACAGGATGTTGTTAAGAGCCTTTACGACATTCCCAAGAATCTTATCTTGATATACTTGAGCCGACGTTTTAATATATTTTTCACAAAAATATGGTTCAGTCACTCCTTGATAGCTAACAAACACCCCACCAAACCATCACGTGGGACCGCTTGCACGTCCGGCCACCTCTCTAAAAAAAGCGTCATTTATGCGTCCTCTGAAAACCAGTATAGTCTCTGTTGACGGCGAGGGTCAACGGGGTTTGTAGGGGAGAAAATTCGGGAATAAAAACACCGGTTAACTGATTCACATAAAACTGCAGGGGTACATGGGGAGCAGCAGTCAGCAACGAACTCAATTACTGGGCAAAGATTTAGCTACTAATTACAAAGTTCTAATTGGGAGATTGTACAAGTCAAACTGGTGTCGGGAAGGCTAGAGCTTCTTCTATTTATAGGAGCTAGTTGCCTTGCGATACCCCCCGTTCCTTGAAGAATTTATTTACTGGTGGCTAATCCACATTTTACACAGGTTACAAGTTATAAAGTTCAATATAGGTACATGTTCAACATACAGGTCAATTATTATTTTCCATATTGGATTACAGGAATTGATAGCCCTTTTGATGAATCGTAACTTCTATTTAATTTTCCTCACCCTCCCGTCGAGTAGCAGGGGATTTGGGAACAGTACGGGAGAGGGTCATCCACTCTGACGGCACTCCCTAGTCCCTGTCCTTTTATACCTAGTTTGCTACTTTATGTTTTTATCTCTTTCCGATAAAACACACAGAAAACATAGTTTTTATTTCTTCCTAGAGTATGCTAAAACCTAACTTATCACCTAGAGATACACAAATTCAAAAATGGAAAGCTAAAGGTAAAACACAAACATTGAAATAAAAGATAAACACAGACGTAAAATAAGGGAACTATAAGTCAGTAATAATAAGCAACAACATTATTAAAACATATGTATTTTTTTTACTTCACCGAGCTTTCCGCATTTCCACGGAGAAACAGATTCACAGAGAAAGAAAACTAGTTGAGTTGTCATGTGAATGATTATTTGGTCAGTGTTCAATGTAGATATATTTACAGTGTCAGTCAATTTGAGTTACAATTATGGGTTGGAAGTCTAAAGGGTCTAAGTGCCAATTTTATTTTTAGAGATGACAAAAAAACATAAAATAAACAATTCAATGAAATAATAATTTATTTTTACTTAAATCAATTAAACATATCTTATAACAACAGGAAATCGTCATAGGAATCCAAGGAAGTAATACAAAATAAACATTCATTATTTAGAATTATTTTAGAAATAATGAATTCATTATTTTAGAATGTCTTAAGTGCCTCATGAAGTAATATTTAAAATGGGCTTTATAAAAGATATTAAAAAAGTTCTCAGGCTTCGGTTTGATTAATCAAATGTTCGTAGAATGCTTTATTTTCGGTGGATATGTATGATAGCATGTCCTTCAAATCTTTCAATTTTTCTTTTGAAATATTGTTTCGAGCTTCTAACGCTGCCAAAGTGTAGTTTTTTAATTGATTTGGAGACTTGCCTTTTTGAAAATGTTGACACTGTCCTACGGTATTGAGTCATTGTGCGATTCCATTAAAACAACACGAGGTAACTTATCTTTTTCGATGCGGATCCAAGAAATAGTTGATATTTTTAACTTTGTAGTATTTAAGAAATCCGTGGAAGCCTTATTCAGGTCTTTAAAATCATTTCGGTCCAATTTAACCACTTCAAATGGATTTTTGTGACATGATTCTCGTATCATTTTTTCCACATCCTTTGGTTCAAAACATTTAACTACTTTCTTTCTTTTTTCAATTTGAGCGAAATCTCGATCGCAGGACATGAAGGAGTGACCACTGACCAAGTATTTATGATCAATAATATCATAAATGCCATTAGCTACTAAATAGATCAAGGCAAAAAGAACCATTCTGTTCTTGTACTGTCCTATGCAGTTATCACTCCAAATAACTGCATGTCTTTTTAAAGTTTTAGATGACATCAAGTTTAGTACCTTGAATATGGAAGAGCTGACCTCGTTACCACCTCTTTCTGCATATGACTCATTCCAGAGGCACATATAAGCTTGTTGATCGTCAGCAATATGAACACATAGGTTGCAGCATGATAGTTGCCTGCTGTAAAACATTTGACTATGTGTCAGTGTTGGTATGAAAATTACTTGTTGCATATCCATAGCCATCATTATTGTGTTACTAGCTGGAGACTGAGATTCTATTGAATCAGCTTTCATAGCTTTTTGTGCACTCTCAGCTTTACGATGATGTATTTCTAGCTCTACAGTATATTTCGTTTTATCTCTTCCTTCAGAGCTTTTTACTTTTGCGTGCAACAAATCACACTTTGCACAAGTATCAGTTCTAGGACGTCCAAACTTCAAATTAGGAAACTTATTTTTGAAGATTAAATAGTAATATCTGTAGTTAACAGGAGAATCAGGGTATTTCTCTTTAAATGCCATGAATAAACGGTTAATATTCAAGTCAGGGCTTAGAGAGCACTTTTGGGTATCATGTCGACAGTAATGACTTTCCTGATATGGGAATGATTTTATATGTTCTATTACAAGATGTTCTTCATCAGGAGTAAATTTTGTCGGCTTGTTTCCTGATCCACGGTTGTCTTTATAGATATTTTCTCCATTCTTCTTTTTCTCTAACAAAGTCTGTACTTTTTTATGGGTTATTGCAAATACTGCTTCAAACGTTTTTCTGCATATCTGAACGTGATTACCGGTGCCATCAGGCAACTTATAGGCTACAGATGTCTGTCTGCGACTTTCCGATTGATCGGCATATGTTCCATGACGTCTTCGACCTACAGGTGTTATTTGAATAAGGCCAAGTAAATAAGTACCTGAAATAAAATATTAGTATCAAAATATGTGTTCATTTTTAAGTATTTTCCTGTAAATTAGTAATAAAGTATTATTTAAATTTTATCTACCTTGCTTTATAGTCTCCTACACTGTAATATTCCTTAAAAATCTCTTCTTTTCTGCCGCGGGAGAGAAGTTTACATTTAAATTTGCACTTGCAATTCACCTGAAACACAGGAATAGTTTTTAAATATTCAAATATTCGCACTAATGAATATTATTATTATAATACCACAGAAACTAAAACGAAATCGAAACCGACAGATCTACTGACCTTTACCGTTGTGGCAATTTGAATTTGTTGACACTAAAACGACTCCGAACAAACACATAGCTATACTATCCAGAGTAGGTACATTAGAACAAGAAAATCAAAATATTAATAACAAACTTACCTCTTTTAATGTTTTTTTTGGGACTGTAACCTTTTTTGATGTTTTGTACTCATCTCCATGTAAACGACGTTTCTTTTGTTCGACCTTAAAATTCTGTTTATTACGTTTTCTCTGAATGTTTTGATCACTTGATGACGTAGCGTTCATTTTTTACCACGTAATTTAGTCAACTAACCACACATAAACAATAACACCATGTTAACAGCCACCACCACACGCAACCTCGCCCCGCACCCCACACAGGCACAGACCCTTTTGAGCGAAAGTTCATTGCCACTTAGACCCCGCCACAACTTTATTTGTGTGGGTAAAATTTTAAAAGAAACAGGCACTTGAATCCATTTGGATATTATTGCGCTTGGCACTTATATTGTATTTTCGTAAAAATATTGACTTGAATTTTTTTTTTGGCACAGACCGTTTAGACCATATATGGGCAACAACCAGCCCGCGGGCCGAATCCGGCCCGCTGTAAGATATGATCCGGCCGGCGAGACATTTTGAAAAAACCCAATTAAAAAAATATTACATTAGGTACTTATACTCACGGGAGTGACAGTGAGGCGGCAAACATCAAATCCTTTGATGTTTGCCGCCTCACTCTTTGATAATCGCCGCCACTCGGCTTGCTCGATCAAATTCTTTGAGGTGTGCCGCCTCACGGGCGACACATCAAAAGATTTATTGCTTCTCAATTATTCTAAACTAGTTTATTCCAGATTATTCCTTCATTTTGCCTATATAAGCGGGTGGATGGCCCGAACGTTAGTTCAGTTCTATTTGAGCTACCGAGGTGATAACTTGGCAAACTTGGACAAGCGATATCCTAGCGAACTGCTCGAGCCGTCAACTTGCTTTGTGACTTTGTGTGCATCTTGAGTGGTTACTAACTATAGTTTGTTATTAAGTTTATTGAACGAAAAGTAAACAAAAATGATGTCTGGTGGAAAGAAACGAAAAGTAGATACAGAGGGTCGCCAGTTTCAAGAAAAATGGACTGAAGAATTCTTTTTTATCTTGCACAATGGTAAGCCTATTTGTTTGCTGTGTAATGAATCCATTTCAGTAATGAAAGAATTCAATATAAAGAGGCATTACTCAACTAAGCATGCTACGCTGCACTCACTGACAGGACAATTAAGAACAGACAAAATCCAGAAGCTTACCGCAAATTTGGAAAAACAGCAACAAATGTTTCATAAACAAAGAACACAACTTGATAATGTTGTGAAAGCTAGTTTTATAGTTAGCTCAAAATTGGCAAAGGCATTAAAACCATTTGCCGAAGGAGAATTTATCAAGGAGTGTATGTTAGAAGTTTGCGGTATTTTGTGTCCTGAAAAGAAAAATGAATTTAAAAAAATTTGTTTGTCAAGACGAACTGTTGTGCGACGTATAGAAATGATGGCTAATGATATAAAAACAACATTGACTGACCGTATGGCTGGTTTTGAATCATTTTCCATAGCATTAGACGAGAGCACCGATTTGTCTGACACAGCTCAACTGGCTATATTTATAAGGAGTTCACTGTTACTGAGGAATTGCTTGCTTTACAGCCGCTAAAAGGAACCACTACAGGAGAGGATATTTTTATTGAAGTTCAAAAGGTATTCACAAGTTTTGGCTTGCCATCGTCAAAATTAATTGGAGTATGCACTGATGGTGCACCTTCTATGGTCGGCTTACGTAAAGGTTTCATCGGAATTTTGAATTTTTTTTTTTTTTTTTTTTTTATGTACGAAGGCGGCAGACGAGCATACAGTCCACCTGATGGTAAGTGGATACAGTCGCCCATAGACATCCGTGATACATGCCAACATTAGTCCAAAATGACAAATGTTGGCACGCCCCCGGATGCGCTGCCTACCTTTGGAGATATAGGAATGGATTTGGAGAAAGGGTTAGGAAAATGGGGAGGGATAGGATGGGATGGGAATGGGCTCTGGTACATCTCACTCACTACCGAAACACGTACGTACATTGGGGAAATACGATAAAGTGGGAAATGCAGTACATTTCAAGGTAGTCTTCTGTGAGAGAGGGGTAACGTGGCCAGTCGAGCGCGCCCAGCGGCTGTTGGATTGCAGCGTGCACTCTCCCCCTCTATAAATTAAATGAAAAAGCAACAGAATTAAATGTGCAAAAAGATGATTTGATAGTCCTTCATTGCATTATCCACCAACAGAACTTGTGTTCTAAGTCCATTCGACTCCAGAATGTTATGAATGTGGTAGTAAAAACCATCAACTTTATTCGATCCCGAGGGCTTAACCATCGTCAGTTCAAGGCGTTTTTGGATGAAATATCAGCTGAATATAACGACGTAACATATTATTGTGAAGTCAGATGGGTGAGCAAAAGAAAAATGTTGAAACGGTTTTACGAGCTTAGAAATGAGATAGCAGACTTTATGAAAATAAAAGATAAACCACTATCTGAATTAAGTGACCCAAAATGGATATGTGACTTAGCATTTCTGGTCGATCTTACAGGCTATTTGAATGATTTACATTTGAAACTTCAAAAACAAGGACAGTTAGTAAATGATTTGTACAGCCATTTGAAAGCGTTTCAGATCAAACTACGCTTGTGGGAGTCACAGATGCTGTCTGGTAACAGTTACCATTTCAACACGCTCTCTGCGTATGAAAATATTGCTTATGCTCAATATGCTGAAGAACTCAAGTTACTGTCGGAACAATTTTCGAACAGATTTAGCGACTTCAAAAACATGGAAGACTGTTTCAGTTTATTTGCTACTCCTACAAAATATAATGTACAAAATGCTCCAATACACTTACAAATGGAGTTGATCGAGATTCAAGAAAACTCAATCCTAAAATCCAAATTTGAAGACGTAGTTGTGCGATTTCTACAAAAAATACCTAGAAAAAGACAATTTTCCGCAGCTTAGAAAATTCGCAAGAAGATTGATTTGTGCGTTTGGCAGTAGTTATAAATGCGAACAGTTCTTTTCATTGATGAAAGTTAATAAATCAACACATCGTACAAGACTGACTGACGATAATTTGGAAAATTCTTTACGTCTTTGTATCAGTGGAATTAATCCAAATATCGATGGATTAGGTTCCCAAATTTAAGCTCAAGTGTCTCATTGATTTCGGTGTATTTAACTTTCGTAGTTTGTAACAATTGCAAATTTAACGATTTAATTATAATGTACCATTTTTTTAAATTTCATTTTGTTATTTTAATAAATTGTACTATAATAACATTGTCGTATTATTTCATGTCTAATATCTATCGCAAAAAATATTATCACTACTTTAAAATGCACTAAGTACTTTTAAACGCGGCCCGCGAACGTATTTGCACGCTAAAGTTTGGCCCTCAACATGTCAAAGGTTGCCCATACCTGGTTTAGACTTACAATCCTTCAATTAGATTTAATGTGAAAAAAAACAGTTCCAATTTACGTTAAGTTTGTATGTTGTTTCCAGTGTTGCAAAAATCTATTGTACATAGACTATGTGTAGAATAATAATATTGATCTTCATGCCTCCATCTGTGATATAATTAAAAATCATATTTTGTACTTTTTGTATTAATTTGGACAATATAAATATTCATGAAGTTGCTATAAATTTCGTTCAGTCATTGATCATTTCGATCACCAATCCCTCGATCTACCTGTAGAATTTGGAACGGAACGTTTGTTGTAAAAATGGCGGCTACACTTGTTAGTTCGGCTCGTCAGGGTAAATAAAATACTTTTTGTATTAAAATTAAAATGTAATCCACAAAAAAACTACATAAAAAGCATGTAATAAAAGTACTATGTAATAGTAATCGTGTTCTTGTATTTATGTGTTACTAATGAAAACTACAATATTTGTGACGTTGCGTAGCTATCAGCTGTTTGTGATTTTGCTATTCAAATTTAAATTTGGAACATTTTTGCTATAAACGTCTTTTTTTAAATATAGTGAGCGTTAAGAATACAAAGAAATGACTGTAATAAGTCATTATTCCGTTACGCAATGGACTTTGAAATCGAAAAGTTCAAAGTTCAATCTTCATTTGTTTTGATTTTGTTTGTTAAATTTTTACAAGTGATTTTGGATTTTTCACAGTGGGGAGGCTAACACATGCTGCCAGGAGGCTGTATTCGGACGTATATCCTAAAATAACAACCCATTACACCATACATCCTCGAGATAAAGATTCAAGATGGAAAGGTATTTGAGATAACCTCCTTATCATTAATTAAATATTTTTATAATATCAAATTATATGTTTTTCTGATGATATTCTTATCGTACAGATTACTAATACAATTCATAACAAATTAGTGTCAAAACATTTATAATTATATTTACACTTTTATTTCTAAAAGAAATAATTTTCACTTGTTTTTACAGGTTTTGTAAATTGTAAAGCATTCGAAAGTTACTTGTTTTATGCAATAACTATAATAATATCTACAGGATTTTGATATGTAATATGTAATTAATTTAATATTTTTTTATGTTATAAATGCCAGGCAAGGCAACAGATTGCCACATATGTCTATGACTGCTACACTATTTTTGTATAGTAAATATAGAAAAAAGCTTAGAATTTGTAATTAAACTATTTTAAAAAAAATTATAATAACACTATCTATAATTACAATAGTGTGATTAAACCTGTTCTGAGTCTTGGGAAAGATGTATCTATCTATCTGATGCAGGATTTACACTGTCCTTAATATGGACAAAGCGGGCAACAATTTCTACATTAAATGGTTGAGAATTCATATGGATGAAAATTTAGAACTGCTTTTATTTTATTGACTACTGAAAGTAATCACCTGTGTTCCAGTAGATGAGAAAGCTGCACTTGAGAATCACTCGAGGAGCTTCAGTAACATAACCGGTTATTCATCATGCAATAGAGATAAATGGTTAAAACATACTTCATAGAAATATTATTAATACATTTAAACACATCATTGAAAAGGGCCGTATTTACAAATTTTAGAACACAACCTAAATTCAACTAGGTAAATGCTCAGTCAGTTGCCACTTAGGGCCTAGTTTAATTCAGTGATTATATTGCACCAATTGAAGACCTAATTGATCAATTTGGTACTGGAATCTGGCATATGAAAGCTATGACTTGAAAAGTGCAGTAAATTAAAAAAAATCATTATCACTAAAACTAGTGATAAAAATTATTTTGATAATAGGTTGGAAAAATAACTTGAATTCAATAGAAACATTAGGCTAATTTTACTATTGGACTTAAGTAATTAAATTTTTCAGTCTATTAATTTTTTTAGTTTTGAATTTATAGATGTAAATATGGAGCGGATAGCAGAGGAGACAGACATTCTCATCATTGGAGGAGGCCCCGCTGGCATGGCAGCTGCAATCAGAGCCAGGCAAATAGCTGAGGAGAAAGGGGCGGTGAGTTTATTAGTATAGTCTTGATTTTTTATTCGAGTCAGGGATATGACATGTGGAACTGTCAATAAAGTGTCATCACTGTATAATTTCACTGTTTGATAGTTCTACATGTCATATCCCTGACTTTAATAAAAAAATCCCAATTTTACAATATTTTTTTAATAGTCATATTATTATATTATTCCACCTTCTTGTAAGTCATTATTATCAAGTCCAATGTGAATACATTGGACTTTCGTATTATACTTGCAATTAGAAATACAAATGTATATAGGGTATATGCAAGGTCGGCGGCGCACCCGCGTACCCCCTGGTATTGCAGGTGTCCATGGGCGGCGGTAACACTTACCATCACGTAGGACCGCTTGCTCGTCCGCCCACTTGTTTATAAAAAAAAGAAAGTATATTTATATAGCAGCCATAGCTAGTCTTGTCAGATGTTCAATTTTTGTTGGATTACCAGATTTTTCCTGGAGTCATGTCCGATCCCATGCAACATCCGAGCAGGACGCCAAAAATCATGACATGATTGTTATTTTAAAATATTTTAGCAATTTGTACTGTTTTTGAATGAATAAAGAAGTTAGCAAATGAATACAATGTAATTTACCCTTTACCTTATTTGTAGTTACCTCATTCTTCATTCATTAATTTGACCTGCACTCCAAAACGTGCAAATATTGCTCTATGACAATTTGAATACGGTGTATCCTTTCTACCCTCATAATAAAAATGGTTTATGTTCGGTTATCATAGGAAGAGCACTGACAGCTGACATAAATTTTTAACATGTAGTAAAAATAATTTTACAACACGATAGTCCTTTAAGAATGTTATTTTTCTATTTTATTGTGTATTTTTTATATGTATGTTTTATTGGTTATGTTATGACTTATGAAATAAACGGCGTAAAATGAATTAAATACAGAACTGTCAGTGCTCTTCTTATGATAACCGGGACGGACCATAGTCACAGTTAGTTTGCCAAAGGTCCATATTCACACGTTGTTTAAAATATACTTTTCTTTTGTAAATTTTGGATTGTTTGCATTCCGCCCAGTTTTTCAGATGTCTGTACTACATTACCTATAGCCCACACACAAACAAGCATCACAAACTAGTAATGATGATGCATTTTGCTTTTTACTTTAGTTTTATTTTACTTTTGTTACTATGTCAGCACCATGTAACTTTACAGGAAGTAAGAGTTACTCTCCTAGAGAAGTCCGCTGAGGCCGGAGGACACATTTTGTCAGGGGCATGTGTAGACCCTATTGCACTGAATGAGCTTATTCCTGATTGGAAGGAAAAAGGAGCCCCATTTGACACCCCTGTTGCAGCTGACAAGTTTGGTTTACTCACAAAGAGCGGGAGGATACCTATTCCTGTATTCCCAGGTAATTCCTAGAATTTACGGGCAAAATAACTACTTCTCTTTCACCGATTACCGCAGTCCAGTTGTGACCACGATTTATGTAGCTGGACCAAAATATCGGCTACACAAAAATAAATAAAAATAATGAGTAACCTCTTTACGCAGCATTTATTATCTATCAACCACAATAAGAAAGGTTTAAAGTCACTGCTCATTTTGTCTGCTAGAAAATGAATATTCCATGATGTATTCCACTATTTCCATGATGAAATACTGGGTACCATCATATGTCGCAAGGGCAAGTAAGCTTAGTATTTTAAGAACATGCTAAAATATTAAAAATGCTTTATTTTTATTTTGCAGTGGAATTTTAAAGTGCTTGACTTGTGATGTGTGGTATCGGCCGGCTATAGAATAGCACCACTCCATCTCTTTTCGTGGATGTCGTAAAAGGCAACGTGGATGTCATAAAGGCAACTAAGGGATTACATAGCGGTTACCATAAGTTCTGAGGAAATACATCATTTCTGGAAGAGTGGACTCGCTAACCCACTTGACCAGCGTGTTCAGGCCACACATCCCCCACGCACAAGATAATCTGCACGAGGAGGCAAATCGCTAACAGTCTATACTGAAAGGGCTGGTTGCATTGCATTCACTTTATTATCACCAGAGAACATAAACTACCTTTAAATTGCTGCTCATTCAGTATTTTTTGCTGCTCATTTAATTGTTTCTATTTACCTTTATCTCTTTAGCTTTTCGTTAAGTTCAGGAAATGTGATAATCGGTATTGTTACCAGGTTTACCCAACTACAATCACGGGAACTATGTTGTAAGATTGGGACACTTAGTGCGATGGCTCGCTGAGCAAGCAGAGGCGGTTGGTGCAGAGGTAAGAAACATTTTATTCTTTTATTCTAGATATTTTTGTATTTTAACTGTAATCATAATCAGCCCCGTTTTCGTCCACTGTTGGACACGGGCCTCCTCATGCACAGTGTCTTTTCCATGAGGGCCTTAAAACATCACGCTGGGCGGCGGGTTGACGAGTCCACTCTTTTAAAGATGATGTAGCTCCTCAGGGCTTTGTTATCTCTTATGGTCTGGTTATTATAGCAAGAGCTCTGATAGCTGACATAAATCTTTAACATATAGTAAAATCATTTTACAACTCGATAGTCCTCAAACTTGATGTTATGAATTAAGAAGGACACTGTATTTCCATAAAATGAATTAAATACAGAACTGTCAGCGCTCTTGCTCTGATAACCGAACCATAGTTGCCTTTTACATACGGGAAGACCGATTTTTAATATTTGGATCTTAAATTCTTTAATTATATAATTATCGCACATTACAGGCGGGTCGCATCGCATCGCAGCGCAGCCCACTGCCGCATTGCTTGCCAGCCGTATTTATACACCAATGTTTTGCGCTGCGACGCGGCCCGCCTCAATATGTATGGCAATTAATGGACGAGGTCCGAGTTATTTGCTGTGCGACGTGAAGAATTTAAACTCATAAGAGTTCTTCTGGGCTAACGGGTTTACGAAATTTTGTTTCTTGTTTATTTCATAATAAGCATTTCACAATATTTTTCATGTGATCCTTTTCATTTTCAACTAGTTGAAACAAATACAGTTCTTCGTCTGAACTATCCATTGCACCAATATGGACGCAAACAATGTCAACAGCTAATTGACTTCAATTATTGCGTTGAAGTGCGACCCGGCGCATCTCATAATGTGCGTTGCGCAGTTTTTCAGTGCGGCGCGACGCGGCTGTAATAACCGCGAACATTTAATGCTATATTCATGTACGGGCGACAGCTACAAAGAAACCACTAGAACTCTGTTATATCTTTATGTTAAATAGGTGTGGCCGGGGTGCGCGGGCGCGGAACTGTTATACCGCGGCGACGGCTCGCTAAAGGGCGTGGCGACAGGAGACGTGGGCATCGGCAAAGACGGTAGCCCTAAGGACATGTTCGAGCGGGGCATGGAGTTCCACTCCAAAATCACTATACTCACTGAAGGCAAGTGCTACTCCAGAGGGCGTAATCAGGATTTTATCGATGGAGGGGCCAAGTAAACGATTTTCTTGTAATTTTAAATAGAGATTGTGTAATGCAAAGTGTCTGTTATTGGTTTTTTCTAATTCCGAGGTAGGAGGGGCAAGGGGGGGGGGTCAAGCGCCCCATTGTAATAGGTTCGTAAATTGTAATTGTAATAGTAAAAGTTCGTGGCTTTTTGTAATGGCGGCGGCAAATTCAAATTACAAGTATAAAGTTTTATCTTTTGATATTTTTTTACAATTTTAAAATAAAAGTTAATAAGGTGAAAATTACATATGTTTTAGAATTATTTTTCGACAAAGGTATGAATGCTTCTAGTGCTCGAAAAGAGATTTGTGGTGTTTACGGAGAAGATGCTTTATCTAAAACTACTGCAAAAAAATGGTTCAGTCGATTCAGGTTTTTTAGACAGCAAAAATTTCATAGTTATGGGTTAATGGTTCTGCCAGAAAAATGGCGAAAGATAGTCGAATTAAATGGACAGTATTCCGTTCAATAGATATTTATGTAATGCAAAAAAAGTCTTTACTCTTTTCGCTATAAAAAGGCCGTGAACTTATCCTTATATACAGGGTGTGTCGTAAATAGTGGTCCAACGTTAAGGGGTCGATACACCATATATTCAGCTATCACATACCAGAATTAGAATTTTTTTTTTCTACGGGTCTATTTTATTCATTATTATTATTATTTTGAAAAATCGATACCTTGAGTTACTAATTTGGCTGTTATTTCAACAAATAACATTATTTTTTTATTTTGTTTCTTGTTTATTATTGATAAATACATGTGCTATCACATACAATACTTTTTTTAAATGGAAACTTAAAGATATTAAAGAAAAAATGTCTTTATTTCAAAATTCAACTCTAATCTCTAGCAAATCATGTGAATTCGGGGGCGAATGGTGTAAAAAAAATGTACTACACAATCTGTGCCCATTATTTTAAAAACTTGTCCAATAAATGCAGATTCAAAAATGATATTAATAATAACCGATTCCATAATGAAAAAGAAGTTATTGCCATTTCAATTGAGAAAGAGCCGAATTTAAAAAATACACTTTTTCATTTTAATTAACTTACCGGTATTGCAAAATGTTTTGGACCCATTTAGAAGTAAATTTTAACTTAGCTATTAACAGCTGAGTGGTATTTGAGCTCTGCACAAACATATCACAGGTAAACAAACGTGTCTCATGTAAAAAAAAGGGTACTTGGCCAGATAACACAAGACTCATTGAAAAATCTCAGTATAGAGCGCATGAGTAGTGAAAAAAATCACAAGGTTTTTTTTTTATTACTATTCTCTTAAGTATGAATGAGACAGACTATGTCAAGAAGATATTCGTAATAATCTAATCACTTAAAATGCTTCAGTGTGATCCCGTACGTCGCATGCGCTTCTAGTCTCTGTGCTTCCAATCCAAACCTTTTGGTCCATGCGTCCAAACCATGCGTCCAATAAACCTCCTTTTGGGTGACGCAGTTGGGTAATAAAATAAGTAAACATACGCGTTTAAGACCCGTCTTTTATATTAATCCGTCCTTCGCTTTATACAAAAAACGTCTTTTTATACAAAACTAGCGACCCGCCCTCGCATCGCTTCGGTTTATAATTTTTTTTTTCAAAATTTCAAAATAAAATTTAGCCTATATTAGACACGGATAATGTAGCTTCCTATTTGTGAAAGAATTTTTGAAACCGGTTCTGTAGTTCCAGAGATTACCCTCAACATACTTACAATTTTACCTCTTTATTATATTAGTATACAAAATAAATGAACATTATTATATGTGCCATCAATTTGAGAATATATACTAGATATGTTACACAAGCACTGTAGGGCCGGCGCGTTACAGTCTACTCAGTAGCTCTCGAATTGTTTAATTCATATCTGTTTTGAAAATGGAACATTCTTATTACGTGGTACTTAAGTTTCAAATTTGTCTTTTTAAAGAACACCTTATCATTTGCTTCACAACCCATTGAAGTTGCCTACTAGGTTTCTTTGATAAGAACGTATAATGTGTTATCTAGTGTATTCCCATATCGATGACTAGCGACCCGCCCTCATTTCGCTTCGGTTTATTAAATTTAAAACAATCGGAATAAGATATTTTCCTGCGGTAAAATGGAGCCTATATTTTAAGTTAGACCTCTAGCAATACATCGGTGAAAACTGCATTCAATTCCATGCAGTAGTTTTTGCGTGATGCGTGTACAAACATACAGACAGACAGACGGACAAAATTTCTAAAAACTGTTGTTTTGGTTACTGTTGCTCTAATAAAGACCCCCCATATTAGTTTTTTTTTCAATGTCTATAATGTACAGACATCGGCCTGTTACATTTTTATTATATGTATAGATGTGTGCATCATCGATTTTATAATTTATTACTTTCAGGTTGCCACGGGCATTTAACAAAGATGATCTCTAATAAATACAACTTGAGAGAGAAGAGCGAACCGCAGTCGTATGGCATTGGCCTGAAGGAGATATGGGAAGTGAAGCCAGAGGTATGTCGGAAGAATCACACCTCGTCGTAAAAAAAATGATAAAATACAGCGATACCATGATTTATTACTGTATAATCTATCTTAAGAGTAGAACATATAAAAATTGATAAAAGAGATAAAAATTTAGAAGCCAGAACCTCTAAACTCGTAGGGGCAGAACAGCACGACTTAGTGTCCGGTGGACATTTTTATACACGACAGAGCTGCACTCATCCAACAGGTTTTGTCTGTTTTATCGCCAAAAGAACTGATGTCAATGACTCCAGTCATCGTCAACCACGTCTCTGTGACTTATCCTTAAATAAATTATAATTATTTTATTTATTTTTATTTATTTACAAATGAACGGTACATACAGAATAATTTCTTTGATAAGATATTTGCGTAGACTGAGAACTCAAAGAACTTTACACGACAATGATAATCCCGTCAAAATCCATGAAGTGATTTTTGAGTAATTCTATTAATTAAGTCTTCCTTTATTATTTTCCTCTATAACTCAACTTCCTCGTGTCATATAAACATAACAGATACACCAGTTTTCCTTCCAGAAAATTGGTTATATATTAGTGAAAATCCGATCAAAATCCGTTCAGTACTATTTTGGTTTCCGTAGCGACGCTGGATTTTTTATAATCATCTCAATTGTACAAACTTGACCCTTTTACTGTTTTATTATAGATATGTAGATACATAGGTTTCTTCAAAATATTTTTATATAGAAAACAAAAGGTGTTCTTCTTTCGTTTGAATTAAACATCAAACTTGACCCCTTTTATGGAAATTACTTTAATTCAGCGTAATTTTTTTTATAGAAACACCAGCCCGGCTTAGTGGAGCACACTATCGGGTGGCCTCTAGACAAGAACACATATGGGGGCTCGTTTATATACCACCTGAAGGTGCCTGAGGGAGAATCTCCACTGGTTGCTGTCGGCTTTGTGGTGGGATTGGACTACACCAACCCCTATCTCAGCCCCTTTAGGGAGTTCCAGAAGTTTAAACTGCATCCTTATGTAAAGCCGTTGTTTGAAGGTCAGTACGAAAATAGGTCATTCTTGATTATATGAGAAAAAGGATGGTTCTAGTTTCTAAGATATTCTAACATAAGTGATTTTTATTAATTAATGTTTTTTATTGCTTTTTCTTAATATAATCAAATGGTAGAGCGTGTTTAAAGAAATATTGAACCTTCCAACAACGAAATTTTAAGGTAACCAAAATTCAATAAGTCCATACCGACAATGAGGCCCATGTGCTTAGATGACGTCACACATTACTGTCTGTTTATTATTTACAGAATAATACGGTAGTTGACGTAGTAGAACTGCAGTTGACTTTAGTGTACTTTGCCTACCTTTGAATATTCTGCGAGTGAATTTGGGAGAAGGCAAATGAGATCAATTGCATCTGTTTTAAGCCGTGACTACATTCAATAGCATGCATCACCTGTGAAATACTCCGATGGTATACAACCTACTTTTAGCTGAAGAGCATATTCTCGCTATACGAGAATATGTCGGTATTCGATTAGTAAACAGCTGCGTCAGCATGCAGTCGATTGCGTAAGCATCCTTAAATATTACACTTACATGAATTTTTAACTGCATTAATGCGAAAGCGGAATCGATGCATAAAGTTGAATGGATGCGTATGCATCAAATTCAAATTCTTTGTTTACACAATGTGAGTACAAGAGGTGTTATTGGTACATTCGTCACATTGCCATTCTGGTGTGCAAATACTTAGTAATATTAATTAAATAACTCTAACAAAAGATTAGCGCCGACATTGTAATGTTAAGTGTGAGTGGCATCCCATGGCCTTCAATAAAATAGGACAGTAGGACATTAAAAAAGATTTAAACAAAATGTGTTTTTTTTATAGGAAGTATGCGGCAGACGAGCTTACAGTCCATCTGATGATAAGTGGATTCTGTCGCTCATGGACATCCGCGATACATGCCAACATCGGTTCAGAATGACAAACGTCAGGCCCCGGAATGCGCTACCTGTATTTGGAGAAAGGGTTTAAAAAATGGGGAGAGGTAGGATGGGATGGGAATGGACTCTGGCTTATCTGACTCTACCGAAATTCGTGCGTAAATTGGGGAATAAGTTAAAGTAGGAAATGCAGTACATTTAAAGTTTTCTGTGAGAGAGGGCTAACGTGGCCAGTCTAGTGCGCCCGGCGGCTGTTGGATAGCAGCGTGCAGCTTCCCCTTAATATGAGTAAGTTCCGAATTGATGGTAACAAATTAGTTCCTTATTGCACTGTGTTACCGTGTCGCATTGCATGTAGGTGGCGCTCGCGTAGCATACGGCGCTCGCGCACTCGTTGAGGGCGGGTGGCAGTGCCTGCCTGCTCCGGTGTTCCCGGGCGGCTGCCTCGCGGGCGACTCCGCCGGCTTCCTGAACGTGCCGCGCATCAAGGGAACGCACAACGCTATGAAGAGCGGTGAGTGACCACCATCACCACTTCACACTACGATACTTCCACACTAATCCACACTTGCACATCCACATTGTTCTCTTTTACACTATCCACTTTCACACCTATATTTCCATGTCCACATCTACACTTCGAACCACATCAACATTGTTCACTTCGACATCCACAATACAAAACACGAAAGTTTTAAAAGGGATGGGGTGTATTTCTTTTCCTTTTTTGTTTTTTTTTCTCATTATACTTTTTACTTGATGGGATGGAATCTGAAATGGGCTCGTAACAAATTTCACGTAGATACGTGGTACATACGACGGCAGTGTCGTGTCATTGTGGAGTAAATAATCCAGTCAGCATAAGCCCTCCCGTTTGGAAAATTTCCCCGAGCGAGAGACCAACCTCCCTTTGCCCGATAATTATTTTTTTTATTTTCAATTCTCAAAAATTAAATAAACATCTCTAGTGCAGCGTTTCAGAAATTAGTGAACTTAAAAATTCTAAGTAATTAGAAAGTCTTTACTTCAATAACTTTTTAGTCTTAGGTACAATTCACTAACAGTTCACACAAAAATTATCGAAAGTGCAAACACAAATGATTTTTTTTCCTTATATTTTAATGTGTAGAATTATTAAAATAAATGTAACATTTATACATGTACGAGTGTGAAACTTAATTATTTTAAAAGAAACTTAATAAAACTTAATAAAATGAAACTTAATAAAACAGTATTATTTTAAAAGAAAAATAGAAATCACAGAGTAGTTTGTGTTGCTATAGATGCGCTCCTCAACTTGCCGCCTTTGGGTGCCGATTGCTATTGGAAGTATAATAGAATAAATTAAATTAAAAAAATAATAATTAAGAGTTATAAAATACAATTTAATTAGTGTCCCCGGCCCGGTACTATTATCGACTGGGCTAACTGGTAATCTTATTTCAGGTATGCTAGCAGCAGAAGCTGCCATGGACCTTATAATATCTGGAGAGGCCACTCATGAGAAAGGCGTCACGCCCACGAGCTATGAGGACAAATTGAAGAGTTCATATGTTTATAAGGAGTTGAAGGTAAGCCGGAACTTTACATTTAAATTATGATTAGAGGTTTACCACAGTCTATGTCATTTATGAGATTTTATGATTGTATTTGATAACAATCGTAATTTATAGACATGTATTCTTATCTGCGGATATAAGTCTCTCCACAGCTAAATATAAAAGTGTGATGTTGGCCGGCTATAGAATAGCACCACCCTATATCTTCCCGTGGGTGTAGTAAAAGGCGACTAGGGGATAACAAAATGGCTGCCACAAGCCCTGAGGAACTACACCACTTCTAAAAGAACAGATTCGCCTACGCGCTTTGGCGAGCGTGGCATTTTAAGGCTATTTATCCCTCATGCACGAGGAGTCCCATGTCCAGCGGTGGATACTGAAAGGGCTGGTTGCATTGTATTGTTGCAGCAAGTGCGCAACTGTCGTCCGTCGTTCCACTCATCACTGGGTCTATACGGTGGTCTCGCGCACTCGGCGCTCTCGACGCTATTGAGGGGCAAGGAGCCCTGGACGCTTAGCCACGGAGGTGACGTATGCACACACACACACACCCACGCACCTACTTACATACGAACACGCCCTGGATGCATAAACTTATCCACGCGCACATAGCTATATGCATATAATCAAATCATCAATATATCAAACACCAATATTCGTCTTTTGTAATGATTTACAAAAAAATCATAAATTAATAAATATCATTACTATTTTACTACTACGATATATATTTAGGAGGGTGTGTGTGCACGTTACAATCCCATAGCTTCTGGTCGCACTCGACGGGCCATGTGACTAGGTACCGTTAAATGTACATTTCTTATATTATTCTATTTCTCCAATGTACGTACGTGTTTCCGTAGTGAGTGAGATATGCCAGAGCCCATTCCCATACCATCCTATTTTATCCCTTCTAATTTACCCGACCATTTTCCAATAAATTTCTAATCTAATCACACAATATTGCTTGCGTGTAACAACCGGATATCGCTAGATTGCTTGTCTCTGTCTTTTACATAGGATCCATATATTGTGTATATACATATACACATTCAACGATATATATACATATATATCGTTGAACGTTCTAGCGCTAAGTCATCGTTAATAAACCTTAAGAATCCTTAGAAGCCGAGCTTCTAAGGATTCTTAAGGACCACGAGGATTTAATGCCATTAAACGTTAAAAACTTGAAGTATAACACTCACAAGCGTTTAATGCTTGAGTTTTACTCTCCGCCGAGCGCTCATTTACGACACTATTTCAGAATCATTCAAATATCCAATGGGGATGGTGTAATTTTTCTAACACCCCGATCTTTCTGTACTTTTATACAGAGTACACCAATATAGAATGAATCACAAAGTGGCAGCGTTAGAAGATGATAATCGTAGAGTTATGTTATTTATAACATTTTGAAGTCTTCATTTATTAAAAGTAGCGTGACGTCACACTAACGGCTGCATAGATAGATTTGTTCGCCTGAAAAAATAAAAAAACGGGGCGAATTCTCAAAAGAGAACAAACAAAACATTTTACAAACGTAAAATGAAACTTGCGATTTGCGAATCTGTAAAAATAAGCAGAACTTCAAGCTCAGATACAAAGATAACAAACTGCAGTCAGTTCACAACAAAGAGATTATTGCCACAAACAGAGGGTATTTTTTTTTGGTTTAGCTTAATGATAACTGATAGTGAAGTTCATTTTGTTCTATGGTGACATTACTTTTTTTTATACATTATGACAAAAGTAGCAATCTATACAGCTCGTAACTGTGACGTCATGGCCAAAATTTCACATTCTTCGCTATAATTTCCTAGGTCTCTGTCCAAACATTAAATAAAACTCGTACGAGATGTTGTTCATGTGTAATTCTTTCGAAAAATAATATTGTATAATGAATCATTAAAATCTTCTATCGTGTTTGTTACTATGGTTACAGGTGCGGACTATACTAAGCTGAAGCCAGCTAAGGAATGTCAGCCCATCGACTATCCAAAGCCTGATGGAGTTATCACATTTGATTTGCTGTCATCTGTTGCTTTGACTGGTAAGTGGTGACGTCATTTTCCACATAAACATATAAAAAATACAAATCATTAAAATTAATAGAGCGTTTCAACGAATATTCGTTCGTTTAACATTGATTTAACATCCTAAAAGCGAAATTATTTACATATAAAAGAAACAAACTCAAACTTGCATTTTCTCTTTACAATATTATTAGTATAGATAACTATTGCTAATATCTTGTTATATACATATCTATTTAATTAGTATACAGGGTGTGACCGATCCCATTCTACGTTAAATATTTTTTTTTTCTTATAATTACTAATCAGTAACTGTAAGTTACTGATTAGTTTATTTTCGTATTATGATTATTTTCGTAAATTACTTATTATGGTGAGTAACTGTAAGCATTGTCTTTAGAAGACTTATTGATATGTTAAATTCGAAATATTTGTGATTTGTCATATTTTTTATATATCTATGTATATTATTTTATACCGCGAACCCGTAGGCTGTGGAACGAACTGCCTCAAGAGGTCTTTCCATTAAGCTACGATATGGGGTTCTTCAAGAGAGCTGTGAATAGGATTTTGCAAGGTCGGCGGCGCGCCCGCATACCCCCTGGTGTTGCAGGTGTCCATGGGCGGCGGTAACACTTACCATCACGTGGGACCGCTTGCTCGTCCGCCCACTAGTCTATAAAAAAAAAATATGCAAACAAAAATGCAATGTTACATCGAGCGACAAACCGGGAAGCAGAAACGAGGTCTAAGGTAATAATGACTATCTAGTAAATAATGTATTTTTTTTTCTATAATGTTAGCCGGTCCTATATTGTCGCACAAATAATATTAAATATCTATTGTACAAATAGAATATTAACTAATAATATAACATCATCATTATTTAAAAGCATAATATAAGGTCCAACAAAAATAGTGTAAAGTATTCTAATATGTCAATCAGTACATTAAAATATTGTATCTAACTAAATAAATAAAATTTCATGATTTTTTACATTGTAAAAAATTGATAATTAATTTACTTGTATGTGCATAACACTCTCCACGCAGGTCTTTGCCCTTTGAACGCGGCCGCTTCTATCGGTGAGTACCCGTAAGTAGGCATCAACTACGTGTGATGCAAATACGAGTAAAATTATTCACCAATTATGTATTTTTACTGTAACAAACTTAGTTGGAATTAATATTTTTAATATACTGATTGACACATTAAAATGTTTCACACTATTTTTTAGTACCTTATTATTATAAATAACCTTATTAGATTACATGTTATAATGTATATTTTGTGTTATGTATATATTTATTGTGCAGGCACCAACCACGAGGCGGATCAACCCCCGCATCTCACCCTGAGAGACGACACGGTGCCAGTGAAGAGGAACCTGGCGGTATTCGACGGGCCCGAGGCAAGATTTTGTCCCGCAGGTCAGTATAAAATTAACATTTGAGATTTTCGCGGTTTTTAAACATATTTATCTATTTAAACGTGTCTCAACGCGTATGTTTATTTTACTCGACGTTTCGGTTGGGTTGCACGAACCATGATCACGAGCTGACTGAAGAGGCTACCCGTCCACGTCAGGAATTGCGAGCAGTTTCATTAATTACCCACATAGTCCGGAAAATATATAAGGTAAACATGCGCATTGAGATCCGTTTAAATAGATAAATACAGTATAAAATTAAATATTTTTTCTTTTTTATGTGAAAGAATATGTTGACGTGCGTTACCTCTTGCCTCACCCGAGTTCTCCACCTGGGTGAAGCATAAGCACCTGGTGAATAAATACATATCACTATTGTTTTTACATTATATACGTGCGCAGGAGATGATAGTTGCGAGCAAGTAAATTATATACGTACTTATGAAATGCTATGCCCTCGGAAGACTTCTTTGTCCATTGAGAATATTATTTTCAATTCGGAATTTTCATAAGTATACTGTTTCCATTAACCAATATCTAAACAAAAAAACGTAACCAACTACGTATATGGTAGCTTCCTATTTGTAATATTGATATCGGTTCAGTAGTTCCAGAGATTACCCCCAACATACAAACACACAATTTTACCTTTTTATTATTATATTAATCTAAATAATGTCGTATAATATCGTCATTGATTTGTGTGTTAATTTTCAGGAGTATACGAGTTCGTTCCTCTAGAAACCGGCGATGGACAAAGGCTGCAAATCAACGCACAGAACTGCATACATTGTAAGTTGAATACATTGACCTATATGTCAATTTAAAAGCCCATAGTCTTACATCTTTACAGTACTGTTAATTAAATAATACCGGTTGCCGCGTGGTGTCGGTCGGCTTCAGAATAGCACCATCCCATCTCGTCCCGTGGGTGTCGTAAAAAGCGACTGAGTTACCATCTGTGCCCTAGTATCTCTTTAGGGTGCGATCAGAGTGGGTGCGGGGAGAGAAACGGTAGCGGGAGGTTCCCTCGTCGCTATTTATTTATTCATACTTTGTTGCACAGAAATATTGTTTATAAGGCTGACTTAATGCCTTATAGCATCCTCTATCAGTCAACGTTTCGGCAAACAAAGAATCAAAACGATACGCTGTTTTCATAACGTGTCCGCAATTAAAGCGATTCCCACCGTAGGACAAGTCTTTGAATAGGCAATGTTTCCAAATTGATCATAGAGTAATTAGAAAAAGTTTACATTAATTGATTTAGAAGAAGTTTTTTACTTGTAATAAGTGCATTTTTTAATTGAGATATTATGAACATACTCGAGAAACGTCAAAACGGAGATACTACCATGCATTAACTTGCAGCGGAAATCGCAAACTGACCTGTATTGTCCGCTCTCGCTCAAAACACTCGCTAGTGTCGCCGCGAAGTCCGCTCCCCGCCCCGCGATCATACCGACCACACCTGAGCCAATATATTGTGTGTTTGAAAAATACGCAGCGGATTCTACAGTCCGCCCCGCGTCCACTGTGGCCGCAGCCTAATGAATGACTGGTTTTTCATGTATTTTTTTGTTGGATAGAAATACTTTATCTTTCTTATCGTGTATTGTCATTGTAAAAAGGAATAACATATTTATTTTCAGAATATAAGTACAATAGGATAATAAATCAACAGAGCCGGATTTCTAATTGATATATTTTTTGAAAAAAAAAAAAGAAGATTACAATGCAAGATATAAGATAAGAAAGATATAGCAATTGGAATTTTTGTGTCTGCCTGTACGCGCATCGCACAAAACCACTGAACAGATTGAAACTTGGCATAGTTATAGCTCCTGTGCCGGCTTAACATTTATGTACTTTTTATCGAAATCCATTGTAGAGTTCCCGCGGGAATCACAAGTTCACGCGAACGAAGTCGGCGTGAACCGATAGTACCAGTATTATAATAAGAATGTGATCTTAAGCTGTTCGATTTTTCTCAAAAACCCTGTTTTCTTCCAATTCGCAGGCAAGACTTGCGACATCAAAGATCCGTCCCAAAACATTAACTGGGTGGTACCAGAGGGTGGTGGTGGACCCGCCTATAACGGGATGTAGACATACATACATACATACATCCCCTCTTATCACTATGGGTAGGGACACGGCAAAAATATCGATACTTTTGATTATCGAGTACTTTTTTTGTTTGATACCGATACTTTTGTAATTGATACTTTTCAATTAATACTTATACTCGTTTGATACTTTAGGTTAGGTATCGTATCGGAAGTTAATAATAGATACTTTTAATGTTACACGTGAGGACAGTATCTCGCACCGAAACACTACAAATATATTACAGGACTCGTAATACATTTGTAGTGGTAATTTTGTTGAAAAGTTTTGGAAAGTATCGATATTTTGGGGTTTTATCAAACGTTTACTACTTGGAAAGTACCTTGTGAGATGTTGCATTGTCAACATTTTATTTCGCTATCAAGATTTTTTTTTAGGTAAAGTCGATACTTTCCTAAAATTTTCGGTACAGCATTCCTTGGGATATCGATATTTTTCTTTCGATACTTTGGTGAGTACGATACTTTTTATGCGATACAACTCACGATTTAAATAGTCGATACCTTTCATTCTATGCCGTGTCCCTAAATGTGAGTACTAACACGTAGAGATTTAAAAAAAAAGTGAAATTGTCTGAGATAAGTGACTTTGTTGTCTTATAGTTTCCGAGATGTTAATACTTCGGACGTACTTAAAGGACGATGGGAAAAGATGTATGTATGTCGTCCCAACTCACCAACATATTAGTTAGGATATACCATAGTCATTATAAGCAATTGTAACTACTAAAGTGATATTTTTTACAAAAAATACGAAACAATTTAACAAATAAAATATAAGGATAGATAAGCAGCTTATAGCACGGTTCGTTAAAAGATCTAAAATAACAGCTTTCATTTGAGATATATCTCAATATGTTGATTTTATTTGGGGCATTTTTATCCATCGTTCTTGGTTTCATCTATTTATGTCTGGAAGAAATTTGCTATAAAACACTAAGACCTAGTTGTATTCACTTCTTAAAACATTGTTCCTTAATTTGATCCTAACCTAACATTTATTTTATTTGGGAAACAGATAGTATTTATACAACATGATAGGAATTAAAAATACTTTATATCCTAATCCAGTAGTTTCCGTTATTAAGTGAGTAGTGAAATTAAGCGATATACAATACGTAATGTGTCACTTAGTTCTTACAGATAGATAAACTATTGTTTATACAATAAATAGTTTTGTATGTTTGTCTATTAAGTTAGAAAATCTTAACCAAAGTCAATAAGTTCATACCGACAATAAGGTCCCTTTGCTCAGATAACGTCAACAATATAGAAAAGTCACAGTACAATTAGTTTTGTATCGTTTGTTTAGAAAGATTGTTGATAATTGAATTAGGCGTTTTTTTTTGCGAAAATCCATTGTTATGTAATAATGAAAGATGTGTTATTGAACTGTATGTTTCTCTAGTTTGCATATACATAATGATTGATAGGTTAATCTGTGGTTTTATAAGGGTGAATAATATATGATACATTGCAATTACATAGGTAATGCCTTTATACGAGCAGGTGGCCGTCGCCGGTAACAATAGAAACTTAATCTTCGACGAGTATTATCATTCATTTTTGAGTAATGTTACTTTTTCATATTTTTATCAAATTACTTTGTATTAAAGTATTAGTATTTTTTAACTACATTTTTATATTCAAGTACATTTTTATATCTACAAAAATGTCATTTACATAATTTACATGTTTACAAATTACATGACATTTTTACACATTCAAATCTAATCAAATAATTTATTTTGCAAACATATAGGTAACAGATATGGTGTTAATTACAAACGACCCATTATGGTCTGCACCAACAGGCTATTACTTGTTGAAAACAGTTTAAATAAAATTAAAACTAATGGTAGATATAATAAACTCTCATTTGCTTAACTAGTGAAAATTGAGAATTGAATCTTTGACCATTTTTATTAGTAATGATTATTATCATCCCCTAGAAGAAATACATCTACCAGTCACCTGTATATCGATCTATAGTCACTGTGTGTGTCTAGCGGAAAATACATTATACTCTTTAATTATTTATTGCTTAGAGATTGTTTATTATTAGCGCGTGTGGATGTAATGAAAGTAGTGATGATAATTTTCGGAAACTTTCCAAATATATTTATCTTAAATTAATATAATATTTAAATATATATATATATATATATATATATTAAATATATATTTAAAACGCTGCGAAAAAAGGCGAAAGTTACCTATCAATATGAAGGAATGATAACGGCATCCTACAATACAGCAGCTCACCGCTATTATTATTTTTAAAAATGTCTCATTTTTATTTAACTCGTAGTAAGTAAACACATTCGTAAGGAAAAATCCTCAGCTTTATACATTTTCATGACTTTTCAATTTTTATCTGCCTCCTTGCTGCCAAAACATTAAAATCTAATGGAGGCAGTTCTATTTCATTCTTATGCGTGCTTATTATTTTGATTCTTTCTAATCTATAAACAAAAAAAAGGAATAGTCTATGACACTATTTCTTTCTTTCGTTCTCCGCTTCTCTCCCTCCTCTCCGTTCCTGTTCATTTCTAATTTATTATATTTATATACAGTCAGAAAAAGGTCAACCTACACATGCAATCATCTTAATACTTTGTAAATAAGAGTCGGAATCTGATTGTTTTGTGTACTTTAGTGTGTTGTCGACTGTACATTTATATAGATACCTAATATAATTCTTCATAAAAATAATGTTGCAACTTTATATAGGGATATATTTTTATATTAGTATTTATTAATACTAATATATATTAAGAGATATTATTAATATTTCTTCCCCAATCTCTTATCTATAATAATTTCCTCGGTGTTCAAATTAAAATCTAGTAATGACTGCAAATATTTTTGTATTACATTTTGATGTTATCTATCTCACAAAGAGCTCGAAGTTTTGTAGATGAGTGTTTAGAAGAAAATGTTGAAATTATGCATAATGCAATTGTGTATATGTGTATTTAATGAGATCCAGTTATATATAGAATGTAAGTGTTAATTTTATACAAAATGTTATTAAAATAATATTACAGTGGTTTGCGTGTTTTCTTTCTTCCTATTCTTTTGCTCCTTTCATCGAGCCTCTACCGACGACTCGCGCTATGAAATGAACGTAGCCGAAATTCCTGTGGTCCTAGTGCCGTACCATTAAAGTTTTTCCTCCCAGAACTTGCGTGCCATCTTTAAATAACCCCAACACGGATTTGCTTACATAATATGTATCAATTTTGTTAATTACCAAAGAAAATGCTGTTAATGTAATATTGAAATTTTGTAAAGCGTGCTACACACGAGCCGATAGGATCACCGCTGACAGCGCCATTCAGATGGAGACTATTATGGCGTTCCTTTTCTTTCGTATGACTCCGTCTCTGTCATCAGGTGATGAGATCAGCCTGTGTAAGTGGGTTTAATGTTTTAGATTATCTATTGGTTATTTGTATCTACAATCTAGCATTGGGACTATATTGCTGTGCATTTTGTTCTTATAGGATCTTGTATATCTTGACTCTTTACACCTATGTGAAGCAGCTAGCAAGATGTATCCGCGCAAATGAAATCTAATTTTATTGAAATTTTCTAATTCCTAATTAATTGAGCGCTAATGCTGCTCTAAGTCTATCCTGTCGCGCTCCGTGATGAATCCCAACTTATTCATATAATGTTAATAGGCATTGAATATATATATTTGCGACGATTATCCTCAATTGTGTGTTGTGGAAAATCTCTTTATGATATTTAAAAAATAAGGTTAGGGAGTTTAGGGTTAGGGGTTTAAAGTAAAAAAATAAAACATTTATTTATTCTTCATTGCACAAAGTGACATAAGGCGGACCTAATTTTTAGAAGCTATGGTGCGGTAGGTGCTATAATAGATAAGATTAAGTAAAACTATTATATAGTGACGCATTCCTTTTTTAATTTTGTTAACTTGGGTCTAAAAACAGGTTTCCTGTCACTTACACCAATTTCGTTTCGTTACACCAGTGATTAATTTTTCAAATACAATATGCATCATTAAAAAAATGTTATTAAGTAACTTTTATTAAACTGAATAATGCACAGATCCATTACGAAAACATTGTACATCGGCTAATCCGGAAACAACAGTAACATTAAAAAATACGTAACATTTCAAGTCAGAATCACGAGCAGAAGTTTTTACATCTGATATACCTACCCTGTATAATAGTAGTGAAACTAATCCTGTCTATTCTAATCAAGGCTAATCCTATCCTAACTGATATAAATTCGAAAATTTGTTATTATTGGACATGCATCGCTCTAATATAGAGAAAAATCCAAGAAAGTGCACTTCCTGTAGGTATTGACTCATAGAGCGATTTATAGAGAGTTCATACTCAAAGTACATAAATCTATAGACCTACTATTTTGACAACGAAATGCGAGTAGGTTGTCGTTCACGAAGAAAATATAACATTTATAATAATCATAGAGCGATACGAAAAAATCCTATAAATTATACAAGTCTGTGAAATTATGTCAAAATGGCAAGAGGGATCCGCAATATTTAGACGAGATTTATTATTAAATTACTCTTTAATGTAGTCGAAATGATAGCTTTAGTCGTGCCCTTCGCTTTTTTATGGCTTATGGTAAGTAATATATCAGTCCTACTGCAAATACAGCGGTATATATTGTATGGTTAAAAATATTCGTTCATGTGACGTTTTTGTGCGATTCAGATAGTATATTCAGCTAGTTTATTGTACATTATGCCATCATCACATCACGTATCTAGGAAAGCCGCAGATTCATGAATCTCCACTGCTGGATATAACGACCTCGCCCACGGTCTGCCTTCATCTGGTCTTCTGACTAGCCACTATCGTTGGTACGCGATGTTCTTTAAGTCCACCAGGCTGGAGAGCACCCCATGTAATTTTATTTTGGTACGTGGTCTGCATCCCGTAACAATTTTCCAACCCAGTAGGAATGTAGCGGAAATTGTAATGAGATAAACGAATCTCCTTGTCCTATTATACTCTCTACTCCTTTCCCAGGAAGAACTTAGAGTGAAATGATCCCATTTCTTGTTGTTTATTTCTTGGGAGATTATTAATAATTCATTGTCCTAAGATCTGGCACTCGGGATGATTGCACCGTATATCACGTATGATTCTGTAAGACACTAATTTTGTACTGAACTATTAAAAATAATACAGAAAATAATCCAGTATTTCCCTTAGATGTAAGGCAGTTAATTTTTCGCTCCATAAATTTGGTTCGTGATTCAACTCCTCGGGATTCCTTTAGTTTCACTAAATCATTTCATAAGTGGCAGATTATTTTAGTCTTTTTAACGAGCAGTCGAATAGGCAGCACGAGATGGTACATAATTACATAATAGTATATTGACTAGAATATAATATAAAGTCTATTATTTTCGCTAGAAATGATTATAACTATTGTGTTTGCGGATTTGATGACGGACCCACCTGCAGTTTCTATTCACTGAGACTCGGCCACGTCTTGTTTCTCTTTTGTTTGAAGCCATATCTTATATATATATATATCTTTTAACTAAATAAATGACAGTAAGATAAGAGAATGAATGTTATAAATATAATAAAATATACCTATACTTTCGACAACATGTTTATTAAATTTGTACGAACTTAAGGGTCAGCGCATACCCGGTCATAGATTATATTACACTGGTTCAGAACAGAGCAGAACAATTTTCCGTGTAAATGCATTGTCTTGAAAAATGAACAGAGACTACCTTAATTAAGAAAATTGTTTCGTTGTGCTCTAAAAATAAGACGTGAAAAGCGAAATTTATAAGAGTAATAAACTAGCTCTCGGCTAACACCCTATTTCGGCTTGATGGGCCATTAAACATTTTTACGATGTAAATTTGTTTAGACCTCAACCCTTAGCCTCGGGTAGAACATTTTCTTTGCATATATAAATAGACGACTTCATTCAGAGCACCATAAGAAAAAAACACGTCGCAGGAAATAGTGTCAGAACGTTATTGACTAGTCGCTGGTATTCACGACTCCTCGGAGTGTTTCGGCTCACTTAATCCGGCTCCGCTCGCTGATCCGACTCCTCTTAACGATTCCTTGACTCCTTTGATGCACCTACTTATATTTTATGAGTGTCTGAGAGCGACTCATTTGCTTTGCATCATGTTCGTTCGTGTAACTCAGCAAAACAGAAATGAAAGGAATAATTAACTCCTCGGAGTCGATAGCAGTTAACCGGAATCATCAAGAGTTTCGGCTCCCATCGCGGTTTCGGATCTTATGATTTATTGAATCCGGAGTTACCCATCGCTGTTATTGACAAATGATTATCTGATCTTTTTAATTTAATTGATCTGTAATAGAATTAGCACAAGTAATTATTTATCCATACCATACCGTCTATGTCTCTCCACTGCTGGATATACGCCTCTCCCGCAATTCGCCATCGCAGACGATTTTCGGCTCTTCTTATTCAACCACCACCTGCGAACTCGCTCAAGTGGTCGGTCCATCTGGACAGAGGGCATTCCCACACTGTGCTTCATGGTACGTCGCCTTCATTCAAGGACTCATCTACCACATCTGTTGCCTGTCCTGCGGCAAATTTGACCTGCTCATTGCCACTTCATCGTGCTTATTTAATGAGCTATGTTTGAAGAATCAATTGTCATAAAGGTTATCTTAGTATGCTTGCAATTTTGAATTAGCTGCAACATTTGTTTCACAAACTATTTACTTAATTATAAATTTAAGCATAAACTGTCAATTGGTGTCTCTTATTGGATTTTGAATTGTTGGGTGGACTTGTTTGTTTGAATTAGAGTAGTTCATGATTTTAGAGAATAAATATAGATCGTTTTGTCTTGACTGGTTAGCAGAATTTTTTTTTTAAATTTGATATTGTATATATATTTTAATTTGACTGCAAATATACGCCAAGTCATATGGTAACAACACTTTTTCGAGTATTGATCCTTTCTGAATAACTTCTTGCTACTAAATTATAACAACTCGCCACCAATGAAAAACCTAAATTAAAATTTGCTCTAAAGTTTAGAGCAAAAGCAGTCAAAAAGCAAGCGCATCAAAGTGTTTAGAGTCTAAACACTTTGATGCGCTTGCTTTTTGATTCATTCTGGTGTCCAATATTCGATCTGTGTGCCTATTTAGGTAAAGACGTGCCTATTACACTTCGGTAAAGCCTTGTGTATCTGTATGTTTGTGAATATCTCACAAAGCGCTTATAATTGAGTATGTTACTGAGATTCTGCTGTACGAGTATAACACTACATTTGGAAAAAAGCACCTTATAAGGTGTTTTTTTTTATTTTTTTACACATACTGATAAATAAATTGCTGGAGTGAAGACTGGGTGGTCATTTTTTTTTTTAAGTACGAAGGTGGCAGACGAGCATACAGTCCACCTGATGGTAAGTGGATACTGTCGCCCATAGACATCCGCGATACATGCCAACATTAGTCCAAAATGAGAAACGTTGGCATGCCCCCGGATGCGCTGCCTACCTTTGGAGATATAGGAATGGATTTGGAGAAAGGGTTGAGAAAATAGGGAGGGATAGGATGGGATTGGAATGGGCTCTGGCACATCTCATTCACTACCGAAACACGTACGTACATTGGGGAAATACGATAAAATGGGAAATGCAGTACATTTCAAGGTAGTCTTCTGTGAGAGAGGGGTAACGTGGCCAGTCGAGCGCGCCCAGCGGCTGTTGGATTGCAGCGTGCACTCTCCCCCTCAAATGCCATTTATTTCCTGAGAACTCATCTACCGTTTGAGCAAACGTCGCAGTATGCGTGCTCCCCCCACCCCCAAACATTTTCATAAGACTGCTTGTGGTCGATGTGTTGTGAATATTGTGGTTGATGCTTTTGTCACAACATTTCTGTACTTACCTGTATTTGTGAATGTAATCGTATATATAAGAAATCTTTCTTACATAAAATATGTAAGAAGACCGGCCTCAGACCCTGCATCGGGAGACGCTTTTTAACGTGTGAAGATATAGAAGATCCGTAAATATAATTTGGTGTTATTTTGGGAGGTATTATAATTTAGGTAACTTTAGGTTAAAGTGGCGGTAGGTGTAAATCTTTCCTTGAAATTGCGTGTGTTTGCAGAATGTTTAGGTATTGGTAAGTATGATTACAAATAATAATTAGCTATAATGCTGATCAATAATATTCTTCTACTAGAATTAGATTTTTTATTTATTTACAAATAGTTCACAGCTAATAATATAAAGCATGTATGAGTATAATATTTAACAATACTAAACCAATTAGGAACTACTACTATAAATTCCAATAATCTGTGTAGTGCGAAGTTTAAATACTTGTAAGTGAATAATACTTTTACTAATAGTTTGTTAGGCAAGTGCTACGAGTGCTATGCTCATAAGTTTACTTGGTGCATGTCATATGCGAGCAAAGAGCGAGGGAGTGGTATGTAGGTGTGTGTGTGTGCGAGCGTGTGTGTATTTGTGTGTGCGTGCAAGGGTGTGTGTGTGTGTGTAATGCCTGCGGGCATGGTTGTAGAGAAAGCAGTAGGTAACTGTTTTTATTTGAAGCTTCCGAAAGATTGAATGTGTCCATTATCTGGAACCTTTTATTAATAATTTAAATTAAACAGTGTAATGAAAATATACAGCGAAAATTTTCATGAGTTAAATTCATCGTAATGCAGACACGCAATTTTTAAAATGACGCTACAGTGAAAACACAAATGACTGTTAGATGAAAATATTCTATAGTCAAAAAGTTCCATTTCAAATATTGTTTATGCAAGTGGCCAATTCCGGAAATTTTCAGTGTAACCTATGTATATGTAGTTAAAGTAACAATATCTTCATTTTTCTTTCTTGTTCTTCTGAAAATGTTTCAGTTGTACATGAAATTGAATCTTTCAAAGGGTCTTTCATAAACTCATTTATGCTCCCATTCCAGTTTTGTAAAGAAGACGAAATTGAAAAAGTTTTTCCTTTAATTCAACTTTTTATAAGGCGTGGCAATTTGGTGTTTCTCTCATGTGTTATATTTGTAATTTATTTTACGCTTCCCACTGTTCTCTCGTAAAATTATTAGATTATATTTTATTTATAGATAGCTACTTATAAAAAAGCACAAGTATATTTTGATAACATTCGAGAAAATGCAAATGATAGAAACTTTAATTAATTTAAAATCAAGGTAGAAACTTGGAATTTAGATAAAAAAAAAACATAACCATTGTTTATCCTCTTTGTTTATGTTCAATTCCAATCATATCAATTTTTTCCAATACTACTTTTTTTTAATGTGGTCATAATCATATCAACATTTCTTTGAGCGACATAAACCTTAAACTGCGACTATGTTTTCAATCGGATTGAAATCCGGATGATATGGCGGTAATCTCAATACAGTGTGTCCATTGTCAGTCAAAATTTTGTCAATAAAAAATATTCCACAAATCTTTCCTTATGAGGAAGAATAACTTGGTAAACTATCTATGACCTTAAACTATTTAACCATTGCAATACTTTACCCGTTCATATTAAAAGTACATATAATATATTAAAAGAACAATATTTCAATACCGAAATTCAAACGTTAATATCACATCCTACAGTTACTCGTAGTATAACACAAGCATTTGGTAACCAACGCCGCGAACAATATGTATAACAATATAACAATATGTATGGTCAACGGACCAGCGCTTACTCTGTTCCCAGGTTAATAAATGAATTAGATCCTAAATTTAAAAAAGATAGCGAAAATAATTTAAAATATAAATTAAGAACATATTTCTTGTCCAAATTATAATTTGTTCACTGCTCACAGGTAGGTTTTTAATGTCTCGACTACTGATTCCAGCAGTACTTGTATCTTAGACAAATCTGTATGGTTTATTAGATACAATTATGTTAGCTATATACTTAATCTTTGTAAAATTGTTAATAATAAAAAAAAAAAAGAAAAAAAAAGTGGCTTTGTTCAAGATGGATCGACGCTAATGTCATGTTTTACCTCATATCTTGTTTCAATCTATTTGGATTCGGAGGCTTTTTCACATATTTATTATGATATGCAGCATTTATCAATGACCAATACTGAATTTTTAAGTAAGTTAGTAATCAGTTGATTACGTAGCCATTTTTCATAATTGTCACCGTTCATCTCATTGTGATAGTCTCTTGTTGTATCCGTAGATTTATACATTAATGAAGGCCTGTATGTACTATAATAAAGCGTCCTGTAGAAATGGCTTGTTTTATACCTTTTCCCTGTCCCTGATGTTTGCCGAAGATACCCGAAGGACAATGTTTTCGTGGAAGGTCTGTACCTACCTATGCTCTCGTTAAAAATGTTACTAATGCCGTTTCTTAATAGGAGGTAGGGTAGGTAGTGTGGTTCGGCCTACCAATTATTTAAATGGAATTAAATATGTAAGCAAATTAATAAAAAAGATGAAGTTTTTATTATTGATGCATAATTTACAAAGACCATATCTTCAAATTATCAAAAACTTGTTACAGTGCGCCGCAGAGTACTACTTGCCACAAAATGTATCGAGGAGCACACTCTCCGGCATCCAAGCGTATCGCTCGTCTCTGACCCTGGACTGGTTAGCAGCAGAAGACTCAAGGCAGCGGGAGCTGGTTGCAGCCTTCGAAAATGAATCATCGCCTCCCAGGATCCTCACTACAGACTGCATTGGGTACATGAGGCCCTCCGCTGGGAAAGTGGCTCGACTGATGCTGGAATTATTGAAGTACTCTTACATTTACTTCATCCTATTTTTTTAAAATAGGTCGCGGTATTGTGCAAACGGTTGGAGTTGTGAAATCAAAATATCATCTAAAATGACCCATACTATGATTCTCTGTTTATTTAGTTTATCTAACTTAGATATTATAGATAAACTCAGTTCAATGTCAATGTAGTTTATCTAACTTTTAGTTAGTCGAGTATGACTCCGTCACTGAGTTGATTTCAGTGAAAACTCTAGCTAACCAGACTTTCTGTAGGCATCATTACAGAAATCTGCCTGCCCAGATTCCAGGAGGTCTACTACTTCGAAATCACAATAAACGAAATTTCGGCCGATATTATGGGCGATTGCTACCACGAAAACATTCACTCCGACATTTTGTTATGTCGAAATTCTACTCGGATTGTACGAGTCAACGATCGAAATATAAATTTTGACAATTTATATTTCGATAACAAATATAATATAATATACTGGCAATACCCCGGCAGACGTTGTTCAGCCTGTGTATATTTATTTACCTCTGTATATAAAATCACAAATTATTCTGTTTTGCCGTCAATATTATTTTTGTGATCGATTGAACGGTATAGAAGTTGATGGTAAGCGCCATCTAGTGGCGAGTTACAACAAAGTAGATAGCATAAAAACCTTCTCCATGAAAAAATGCAAATATGTCCAACTTTTATGGTGATCGGTTAAACGGTGTCGAAGTCTATTAATCTCAGATTTACCAACATCCATTGTTATATATATACATATAGATATACATAAGCTATTAGGTACTAGGAGATATCCAATGTAGAGGTATTATAGAGCTTCGACCGAAGGAAAATCGGAGTAGACCCCCCCTGACATGAAATCAGAGTAGACCCAAGAACCTCATGAATCCAGAATGGCATGAAATCCAGGTCCTCGTATATCTTTTTTAGAAATTTGGAAGGCGACGACGGCACACTTATGCCTGATTTAATTCAAGCCTTAATTCGGAGTAAATTATTGGTGGAGACCTCTATGTTAGACATCGAACCAGATTTGGAAGCGCTGGTTGAGACCCCAGGCGTGATGATGGGAGAACCTCACATCACTTTCCCAAGGATTCTTGCCATGATTTGGATGCTCGTCTCAGATCCGGCCACGATAAAGAAGCACGGATGGTGTCCTGTAAAGAAGGTCAGTGTGTACAAGAAACTATATCATCAATAACTAAATCATCTACACACGTTACTATGATAGATACTACGATACTTCGCAGGGGGAGGGTTCACACTGCAACCCCACAGTTGCTCGGCGCACGGGACTGGCCAAGTTACCCCGCACTTCAGAACACTACACTTACAGAACAGTACGTGTTTCGGTAAGATATGCCAGAGCCCCTTCCTATCCCTCCTCATTTTCCCAACCCATTTTTCAAATAAATTACTATATCTCCAAAGGTAGACAGCGCATCCAGCGACGTGCCTACCTTTGTCATTCTGGCTGATGTTGGCATTTATCGGGGATGTCCATGAGCGACAGTATCCATTGATCACCAGGTGGACTGTCTGCTCGTCTGCCAACTTCTTTTTATAAAAAAGGAACAGGCCACCCGGGGTAAGTGGATACTGCCGTCGATGGATATCAGCGATACATGCCAACATCAGTGAAGAACGAAAAATGTTAACACACCTTCGGATCGCCACTTATCTTTGGAGATTTAGGAGTGAATTAAAAAAAAAGATCGAGATGGATGAGTAATAGTGAGCATAAGGATATGCCAGAGTACATTCTCATCCCATTATATTATATTCTTCTCCATTATATTATCCAGGAAGGGTTGAGCTTCCTCCAAATCTGTTCCTATATTTCCAAAGGTAGATAGCGTATCCGAGGACGTGCTAACGTCCCCGAGATATGCCATTATGCTCTGGCACATCTCATTGTTCTCATTCCATTTTACTCCTCATATATCCCCATGGTGAGAATAAGCTGATAACTCAATATAGGTAAACTGTTTTTCAAGGGCACACTGGAAGTTTAATGTTTGTGTTGTCTCTTTAAATATCGAGATTGAAACTATCAAGTATTGGATTTCTTTTTATTGTAATTCCAAAGTGATACATGTTAGAACTTATTAATTAAAATTTGATATATCCCGAGTTTATCAATTTATTACTGCCATGCACCTTATTTATCCGGGCTTAGTTGTTGTCGATATTTCTCGCCAAATCACCACGTTGATGCATTTTATAGCCGTTTCTATTGTAGGTGAACAAATACCTGTCGGTGGCTAAACCAGCGGAGATCGCAAAGCACACGCGAGCTCTCGAACCTGTAATCGCGCGTGCACGGTTCATCATGGAGGACTTCATCCAGAACGTGACACCGCTCAACATATACCAGAAAACTAATGGTAAAAAGGTGCGAGTCTAGTATAATTGATATTGAGAATAATAAAATATCGTAAATTGTTTAGAGTTGAGCCAACGACACATGGCACAACGGAATATTTGAGTGTAGCATTGCCTGCGACTTTAGCGTAAACTTGTGATTCCCCCGTGGAGATCTCTATAAAAAGTACCCTAAATGTTAACATGACACAAGCTATAACGATGCCAAGTTTAATTAAAATCCGTTCAGTAGATTATGCGTGATGCGCGTTCAGACAGACAGACAGACCGACGGACCGACGTATATACGGACGGACAGACAAACAGATAGACAGACAATATCAAATACAAAATATTTTAGTCTCGATGTTTTTATTTTAGTCTGTTGTTGATAAAAAAACATTTCAGTTGCGTAATTTAACATCAGTATTTTACACTTATGTAAGTATTATTTTACAGTCGCAGTTCAATAACGAGATAAATAACAAAGTCGTGAAAAGACCGATACGTATACACAGCAATGTAAGTAGATTAGCAATTTAGTTACGTATTTATATTACTGTTTTTGTGAATTATTACAAAAGATGGACTTAAAGGCTTACATTGTCTCCGAGTCAACCTTTGAGCTATGCATCACCATGACGTGGTAAAAAATATAGAAGATAGAAAAAGGAACTAGCGTAAATAAATATTAAAATATAAACGTAATATAATGTAAAAACTATATAACTTAAAATACATTATAATATATAATAATTTAAACCATAAAAAATACGAGCACAGACGAGGATAACATACATGTAGTATTTTAATTTGTCTTAGAGATTTGGACATCTACAGAGAGCGCTCTGGAAAAGTCACGTGCATTTGATTTTTAATACTCATTTTTTTTTGGAAAGTAAGCATGATATGGTATACAACGGGAGGGATGCGGTGCGCTGCCAATCTTCGCTAATTCTTCTTCTTCGGAAATTATTCTCCATTCTCTAGGACAGAATAGATTGTCCTAGAGAATGGAGAATAATTTCATAATTTCCTATAACTAGCTTAATCTTTGTTAGTAACTGTTTTTAGAAGTCAAATCAAAACAATTTATACGGGCTGTAATCGAATCTTTTCCGAAGTAGTCTGTCGCTTGCGTCTTGTAGTTACCTCTCAGCTCATACACATGTACCCTGGATGATGTTAAATGGGAAACAACACAGTGCTGACTGTCAGGCGATGGCAACCCGGCTTACTAGGGCAATAAATAATAGACTCGCCAACTCGTAATAACCAGCGCGACGTGTTATTGCCCTATAGTTTATAAGGCCTTCCCCTATTGATTGATAATATTATTTTATAGGTTGATCGTATGGCAATGCGTGTGTGCAAGTATGGGAATAGATAATCTCTTTCTTAGGCATTATTCCCATTTCCTCAACTTAAGTACTTGTTACGGTAGTGAATGAGATATACTAGAGCCCATTGCCATCCCATCCTATCCCATCGCTCCCCATTACATTCCAAATACATTCCAAAATCCACAACGGTAGGTAGCGCATCCGGAGGTATGTCAACGTTTGTCATTCTGGACTGATATTGACATGTATCGCGAATGTCCACGGGCGATAGTATCGATTTACCATCAAGTTGAGTGTATGCTCGTCTGCTGCCTTCTTGCATAAAAAATTAAATTAAATAAATTGGTAATTTATTGCATATTTGTGCCGTTATTACCTTATATCTACCTTATATTATCTTATATTATAAGTGTGCACCTTATATCAACACTGCGTCTTGTATATAAATATATCATAAATCATAATATATATCATAAATATTGCGGATTTTATATTATATAAATATAAATCTGGTTTATATAAATATAAATCTGCGCGTCTGACGCCATTTTTCTGTAAAAAAAATATTTTAATAAAATAAATGTAACAGGTTGATGCTCCCACGATAGCGTCGGAGACTCCAGACATCCTGGAGTTTGCCAGTGAAGACTTGTCACCGTTCGTCAAAGACAATCCCCTATCTAAAAGCGCCCTCTTACCACACCCAGCCAAATTTCTGTTGTCAATCGTGTTGTTTGTTTAATAAAGTTTTTTATAAATCAAATATTAGTTTTAATACCAACTGAGCTAATTTGACGACCAATTAGCCCAGTCGGTAGTGCCCCTGCCTAATGAGCATTAGGTCCCGTGTTCGATTCCCGATCGTACAAGCATTTGCTTAAAGACAAGTGTTTATTCGGGTCTGGCACGTATTGTGTTAGCTTTTGTGTATCTCTGGACCCAAGACAGGGAATCCTAGTGTGGGCCATTGAGTATGGCGTTATTTATTTCATGTTCTGCTTTGGGCCCCTAGTTTTAAAATTGTTTCATAGTCGCCAAGGTCAAAGTGCATGTGAAGCATGCGTGTTGACGACATGTATCGCCGGTGTCCACGGGCGACAGTATAAACTTACCACCAGATAGATTGCCGGCTCCTATACAGTCTTATTTCTATTAGAAAATGCCATAGACACTACGATCTATATTGTAATTGGTTTTATTTTTTATTGTTAGTTTTTATACGAAAAACTTGGTAGCAGGTAAGGAATGTCAAACTGACAGAAGAATATTTTGTGAGATTTATCGATTTATCAAAAGGAAAGCAATTTTTAGAGATATACATGGAAAATATGTTGTGAAGATCAATATTTGATATGGTCCATTGGATCCAGAAAATTATGACGAGTGAAACTAAAAACTGCGATGGAGTCAAGAATATGTCATGTGTTGTTTTGGTTAGTTCTGGTGGTAAGTAAATATTATACTATCGGCCTATTGGGTGTTCACACATATGCAAATCCCCTTTGCGACTCATTATCAACTTATTTAATAAGCGGTTAGATAGCGCCAACCCTAAATACAACGTTGTAGAACAAGCCTATTTATTCAGTTAGACTATAGCAACGAATATGAACTCTAAAATCATGTTTCAGTAAGTCGGTATTTGTGCGAAGTAGAATGTTATAGGACTTAAGTGATGACGTTAAAAAGGAGTGCGCTACTGTGTTATTGACGTCACAATCATGCCGTTACATAGTATGTAACATTACATAGAAGCGCCATTACGTCCACGCCAGTGGTCATTTGAAGATCTCCGTTAAGGGGGCGAAGGAACAGTTAGTGTAATGTGCTGTGGTGCCAATACGGTCAGGTTACTGGAGTAGTTCCTGGGCAGTGGTGCCACTTCCGAGCTCTGCACGCCGCCTTCGTGATACTAGCCTACCGGGGGGAATCTGCTTGTGGAAAGCCCAGTGCAGGTCCAACTTATGTGTAGGTCCGCCAGTTGACGTATCAGAGGCAACCAGAAGTCTCCACGGCAAATATTTTCAAGGTTATATCTACCTAACTTTCTAATGAATTCGATAAATTATTTTTAACGGTTTTATTTTCTCGTCTGAGCTAAGAAACATTAATTTTAAGAAATGTCAGCCGTGTTGTCGGCCTCATTTAGAATAGTTTCGCATCGCTTCCTGTTTATGTCGTAAAAGGCGTCTAAGGTTTAACAAAGCTGCTACCACAAGCCCTAGTTCCTCAGGGCCTCTACTCTAACTACACTACCTCTAAAAGGACTCTTCAACCCGCTTAGACAGCGTGATCTTTTAAGGCCATTCATCCCCTCCTGCATGAGACAATGTGCATGGGTGAATTATGTCTGAAGTGAAGACATCTTTAGCATATTTTATGATATCCTAAACATTGAAATAGTAAAGACGTAACGTCGTCTTTCAATGAAGTGACGTACTGAAACTATATAGACTGAATGTCGGTACGTGACGCACACGCATATATGTAATCAATTATGAATTAATCATACTATGCTTATCCCATTACGATCAATTGCAAAGTTTTGAAACACTCGTGAATTCTTAAGCGGGCTGCTTCAGATTAATGATCAAAAATAGTCTGTCTACATGGTCTATTTATGATATTAAACGATTGGCCAACGGAACGTTCGCATGATTAGGTACACACTTTCTTTTGCGCTCTTAAACGGACTTTTTTTTATAGTGACGCTAAATGAAAAAAAAAAGATTCTTTTACCCTATTATACTCTCTCTTCAATTGGACAAGAGGAGATGAGATAGACCTAATCTATTCCGTCTCCTTAAGTAGACAATACGAGTATAAAGCTATGAGAATCCTCACCCGATTGGATGGATAAGATCGATAAAGGGCTCTGGTATACCTTACCCTTACATTTACCAAAGTCGCCGGGGGCGGCTGGATGAGAAGAGCAGAAAGCCGTGTGTGGTGGCGGACCTTGGAAGAGGTTTACAAAACTGTGATATTTTTTTAATTTTTAATAAATTTTTTTCAGTGTCAGTGGCCTTCAGTGTCTGTAGACCTCGATTTTGTGGAACCTGAGTTCGGGCATGAGGAACGCTGGATGTTTAGACACGCGAAGCGTCTCGGTGAGACAGAGCCTTGCGCCGGTATACGGCCTACCACCCACGACATCGTGAGGCGATTCTACGCTATACTATCTTAGTAAGATTATTTATCGTACACCGTATCATTTATTAAAGTTATAATATATGAGTATATTTTAATATAAGCTAATGTTTATTTTAATATTTAATACGTTTAGTTTATTTATTCTTGTGTTTTTTTTAATTTTAGTTAGACTTGTCACTGCAGACGAGAAATAAACTGTTCTTTTTTCATTCTATTTATTTATTCTTTATTATATAATACAAAGTGACAAAAGGCGAACTTAATGCTTAGAAGCATTATCTTTCAGTTATCATTTTAATGCAGAGATGGCGCGGTAGGTGCAATAAATAAATAACGCCACACTCAATGACCCACACAACAATTCCTTAAGTCGTTAGTCTAGAGACACACACAAATACAAACACACACCCAGACTCGAACGAGCTGTAACAATTAACGTTAATTAGAAAGAGTGAATAGTGATGCATATTAATTAAATAGTATATTATTAATAATCATATACATACATACGTATACATGATTACAGAGACTGTTTTATGATAAGAATTTAATTTTTTTTGATATAATTTGTTTTATCGATTTTTTGCGTAACTCGATAAAAAACGTCATAGACGAGAAGTTCGACTAATATTAAAATATTGATCCAATATTGGTCACACCGTCACTCTTAGACAGTCAACAATCAAAATGAATATAGCCATGCGGTGTCGGCCGGCTTTAGGATAGCCTCCACCCCATCTCTTCCCGTGGGTGTAGTAAAAGGTAAACTAAGGGATAACAAAGCCTCTACCACACGCCCTCTAAAAGAGTGGACTCGCCAACCTGCTTGGCTAGTGTGGCGTTTTAGGGTCATTCATCCCCCATGCACAAGGCAATATGCACGAGGAGGCTCGTGTCCAGCAGTGAAGGAACAATGGGACTGGTAATGGTATTTACAAATGCCATGCATGTTCTAAGAGGTTCGGGTATCATGATTTGGAAAACAGTGTTGGGCAGGATTGAGAATAGTGAGTACAAGGATAAGGGAAGCAAATACTTGAAAAAGATTTTGATAGTTTTATGTCACTTTTCTGTGAGAATTGTATAACTCGGTCGGATGAACATGCGCCGTCGGTTGTAGAATGCAGCTACGTTCCTCTCTCGTTGTTGCGTTTGTACAGCAAGCACTGTCAACTGGGCTAATCATTCGTTCATTTTGTTCGTTGTCAGCTTTGACAAGGAGCACTCGAACACGGCGTTTTTGCATAAGTACCGTGGCACCGTGTACGGCATGTTGTCAGCGAAAGAACTTCTGGATCGGGAGGCCGCGTACTACACGGCGGTACTCACTCCACTTGTCTTCCTTCAGCAGTACAGGGACACTTGGTGCTTGTTGGAACGGGTGAGGCATTTAAACTAGTTAATTCACATTTTTAAGAACTGAACGTTTTGATGCTAATCATTTTAAAGTTCTAGACATTACGGGAATTGGACTATTTAATACTAGTCGTTTTGGGACGGGATGATTTAATGAATTGGACATTATATGGTACCTTGGACATTCTGACACATTGGACTTTATGAACCGGAAGGCTAATACCTTTATTTTATGTTTTATTTGTTGTTTATTTTATTTATATATCTGACTAGCTTTTGCCCGCGGCTTTGCCAGCGTTGTTCTTGTTTTCCACTGGAAAAATTATTCCAGGGATAAAAAGTATACTGTCGGGATTTCAGCTAATCATCTCAGCTAAATTTCGTAAAACAACGAACAGACAGGCAGGTAACCACACTATAGGAGGTATGCTGTTATCACAACGGATTCTCTCATGTATTGTGTTGAGTCTGTGTTTTAAGCGTTTTAATATTTTCCTTGAATAAAGATTATACTCTGGGTACTTCAGTCTTAGGCCGCTTGTTAACGACACGGTTTTCCGCCGTAAAAATGAGTGTTGTCTGCTCCATTATAGGAGCTTGTTAACGCATACGGCGATGCCACGGCGCGGTCCGCTCGCCGTATGCACCGTGAAAACTGAAGGCGAAATATCAACCAATATTGTATAACAGTCTATGAGAGTTTTTTAATGACATCGGACGTTTTCACGGTTTCGTGACCGCTAACTATGCTGATTCGTGTTTTGTGTTATTTTAATATATTTTTCTTAGCTTTGCACTCAAAAATGGTATACGTAATCCGCATCTAAAATACGCTAGGTGTGCCTCTACCGGCGCGCGGCGGTTCGCCGTGTCGTGAACAAGTATATATTACTGTTTCTTTACGGTGCGGCAAACTCGCCGTACCGTAGGAAAACCGTGTCGTTAACAGAGGGGCTAACTGTGTGTTTTAATTATAGTTTCACCGCGCCCTACGTTTGTATCAGATCTCACATCCATCGGAGAAACGATCAGCATTAAAGATTCTTCAAAATTTAAGAGCCGTCAATAACAAGGTATAATATTTTTCAACTTTAAAATCAAATTAGTTGTGCAATCAAATTAACACTCACTCGAAACCTGACTATTGAAAAAAATATTTCAATTTTTTTTACCATAAATAAAAATTCACTTTTTTAATATATTGACAATTTTCCTTCAGTTAAGTCGGTCTATAAAGCAATTCAAATTAAATTGAGTTACCTACAAATTAATAAATTAGTTCAGTGCTCTGTGCGATTCCAAAATAACAATCTTTAGTGGGAAAAGCTTTGGTTTTAGTATTTTCGTTTTCATTTTTGTTTCATGTACATGGAACCAATTTTTTTTCTATGCCATCCATGTTCTCTCTTAGTATTAAATTGTACAGATTACATTATGTTCACAGATTCGTTCATTCGTTTTTGAGTTACCTGGTCCGATGGCAGTGACCCGTACCACATCCGCGGATGAGATTGACGACGAGGTGATGCAGGATAAGAAAGATATTAGATACCTCAAGGAACTCATTAAAAACCTCGGATAAATTAAATTGGTTTTATTGGTATAATCGGTTAATATATAGAATGTAATTGATTTTTTTTTTATAAAATAGATGGCAGACAAGCGGGCGGGCCACATGATGGTAAGTGGACACTACCGCCGTGGACACCTGCAACACCACGGGGCATGTGGATGCGCTGCCGACCTTGCAGTCCTGTTCACAGCTTTCTTGATTTTGAGATAAAAATCAAAAAACGAAGTCCTAAATATATTTTTTCTTTTCTCTAAATTTTTTATACACGTCTAAATAAAGATTGATATTTTCACAAATAAATATGTCTATGAACTCAGGATTATGAGATTATCTCAGGATTATCCATGTTTTCAGACTAAAGATTTTATTTATGACTATTCTGAGGAATTTGATATAATTCAAGTCATCTTTGTGGCACGTCGTATAAACACGTATACTTACTATGTACAATTAATCTATAAAGTATAAATGTATACTTAGAATTAGATACGAGTAATCTGACATAGTCTAGAAAATGGTAACGAGAAAACCTTAATTTTGGTTCTAGTTTCGCGGATATGTCTTTTGATGAAATCTTAAAAAGAACAATGTTTTTTATTACTTTATCATAAAAATCAGATGTTAGATCAAGTCTCCATTGAAACAGAAACATCGAAATTTTAAGTTGGAAAATCTTAACTAACTTAACTCTATACCGAAAATGAGGTCCGTTTGCACTGAAAATGGAACATTATTACAATTCATAAAAGACTGTAGGGACGTAGATACTGTAAATAATTATTTGAAATATAAGTCAGTATAAGAAACATGAAAAGGAACACGGAGACAACCAACATTATCATTATGACTTCGTAATTGTTGCATGGTTTCGAAAATTTGTTGCCTTTAACAAGGCAATTAATGTCCGGTATTCGCGGCAATGAAACGCATATGTTTTTGTGTGTTACACTATCTATCCTTACAGTTATGGACATGATTATTTTGGTAGACTTGGCAGAGTGTCGAACGTACACGTCGGTTTGAACGCGGCTGATCTTATCGCGTATGGATTGTCCGATGGCCCTGAAAGAAGTTTTAAAGGTATCTTATACAGAGATTTCATTGAACTTCGCGACTTCTGTATGTGGTGTATCGTGTAACCTAGGTACAGAACAAAAGAAAGAATCTATAATCTTTCAAAATGCTTAAGTTTACAATATGCTAACAAATCTTTTGTAAGGGCCAAACTCTTGTTATTACAGTTACCTCCACATAATGCTGACAGTTTGACCAGTCAAACGCAACTTGGCCCAACACAACTACTGATATAAAACAAACAATTGTACATGCAATGATGTAATATTAAGGTAAGGTAGTAAAATGGGTAGGAATATCTATAAAATCCACACCGTTTTTTAGGGGTTACAAGTTACAATTGAAGGTTACCTACAGCTCAAAAGGTTGACAGGTTAAATGTCAGGTTAATAGAACCATATAATATCCAGGTTTTAAATATAGTCTATATAAATATCCACTTACTTTTCAAACGTTGCCTTATGAAATTCGAAAGCTTTTAAATTATTGTAAGAATCACTTATTGCCACGAGCCCTTCTACCAGGGCACTTATGAATGATGCATCATGTGGTTGGTCAGATACGTGGTTACATACGGCTTGTTTCATTCTGTTGCTTGGTTTTGATGCCGTATATACAGAATATACATTTTCCAGGTTCTAAAATATGGTAACAATAATTACAGCTGGTATAAGATATGTTGTGAATGATAATTGTGATGTATAGTTGTGTATTTTGTTTACGTTCATTAATTTATTTACATTGAAGGTTAGACTTTCAAATGGCCAATCCCTGACAATCCAATAGAAGAATGAAAGTCGAATTGAGGACTGTAATACTTCAGCCGCTCGTGTTAAATTTTTGCCATGATCCTTATCGATATTAACCAATAATATCTTGGTTCCATTGGTCCACGCAGACTTCAATGCCTAAAAATGTCAAAGTAAATACATATTACAATATATTAAAACAGGTTTAAGGTCTATAGCAGAAAATTTTTGCAACACGTGTGTGAAGAGTGAAACAGGGTATAACAGAAAATAATGAAACAGTCTTAAAAACCAAAAAAAGAATATAAAAAGAACGTTTTTTAAAAACAAGCTTTTATTCAAGCCATGTACTAAATCGAATAAAATAAGTTTATATTGAATTATTTGTTCTCAAAAAGCTTGTCGCGAAATATTTATAAAAGTAGGTACTATTTACAATTCTTATTATACCAGTTCTTATACCAGTAACCCACAAATAACAAATTTCGTACACTTTGTATCGGCAGCCATTTTGAAAAAAATTACGTAACTGAGTAGGTATACTAGATTATATTGTCACCAGAATTTCAGAATGCAGTGTGTGCAGAATTTCAGCTCAATCGGTTAGGTGGAACTGATTTAAAATTCAGTTGCAAGATTTGACCCACACACTAACAATTCGAGTTGAATAAAAGCTTGTAATAAAGTAAGTGCATTTTCAGGTATCGGTCTGTTAACATTTGAGTTAGCTTCCCAGATCTATAGCCAAACAAGGAACGTGAGTCCTTGCCTGCGGGGTTGCAACCCTGTGGCAGTACTTCCTGTGTTGCGTTTTTCCTTTTTAGCCCCTTTTGTCTTTGTTATAGTCAAATAGAAAAGAAAACATAATTTGACGGTCTCGTTTCAGTTATTGCGCAGTTACCGTCTGTCGGCATGATTTGATTTTTACTGAGGTCTTACCTGTGTGAAGTCACATTCTAACCCCACACACATTTCTACATTGTACATTACTCCTTTTGCGTCGAACAAGGATACCATTTCGCGCTCGAATTCTTCACTATACGCCGTTCCATCTGATATTATAGTTATTTTGTTCCATATCATAACAGTATTTAAAAATTCCATAATACTATTCTTCATTTGTTGTACAGAACTTGGATATATTACAGAATTAGGAAATTTGTCTGTGTGTTCATTTAGCAAGTATGGACTTTGGTAAAAAATCATCGGAATAGACGATTGAAATTCACTTTCAAAAGGTCTTTGAGCCAGCACTGCCAGTAAGCTTGATTTCGATTCTGATATCGCTGTGATACAATCTTTTTCTTCATAACCGAGTGAAATCTCTACAAACGTCTTTTCAAGAATTGTTTTGATATAATTAATATCAACGAAATTAGTTAAACAAATTAACACTCTATTCGGTGATTTATTCATTATCCCCGATAGTAATAGTTCACCGTTGAATTCGTTTTTATTTTCATGGTCTATATCTAAAATTGCAGTGTAGATTTCATCAAGATCTTCAACAGGCTTACTTACTAATCTGACATTAGGTACTATTTCGTTGTCTGATTTACAACTTTCTATTACTGTATATTTACTTATTTTATTATACTTTTTAGTATCTTTTCCCAATTTACAAACTTGTGTTGTCTTTGCTACTGTGTTCGCTTCAATAAAAATAAGATTTTCTTTAAAAATATCGTTGTAATTATACTCAAAAAAATCTGATACAAGTAAATTTATGACGTTCCTGTAAAAATATTCTTACTTTAGAGCTTATAATATTAGGCATAATGTGTAGTGTGTAAAATGTATGACATATAATAATAGTTACAAAAATATACAATTGATTTCATAATAGAGATATTATAATAAATAATAATAGATAATCATATTATAATAGAGCATTTAGATAAGACCAAAGGTTTTATCTTAAACTCAAAGAGAATACTCAAATTGAAATACTAATTATAAAACAAAATGTTGATTTTTGTGTGGCAATTAACTAGGTAAAATAACAATGTCAGTTCTTACTTAGATTTTCTAGCTGCACATACTGTGTCATTAACCCCATTAGCTTCCATATTTTTCACATTGAATCCTAAATTTTTTGCTATCGATTTGAATTTTGCGTTCAATCGGATATGTTCCGAGTTTTCAGACTCTAGTAAAATTAGATCCATTGGATCGAAATCGTTGCCTAGTGCATAATTGGACTCTAAAATAAATAAAAAAAAAAATGTTATAAATTAAACTATACTCGCTTTTCATAATAATGACTCGGCTGCCCCATATCAAAACTTAGTAACAAATTTCCAAAAAAAATATTTATAATAACTTTGTGTTACAAAGCTGAGCTTCAATTTATGCTAAGATACCCATATTAAAATCTCCTATTTATGGAAATATGTAGATGCCTCACGTAATGCTCATAAATCACTAATAAATCTATTAATACACGTAAGATAACTATAATATTTTAGGCATGGTGCTTACCTATGAAATTGCCGTGTTATACTGAAAAAATCAAGTATATTTATGTATGAAAATTATAAGTAGGTATATTTAATTAATCCAAGTATTGTCCATTATTATCAATGCACTATTGCAATTTTAATGGAAGTTGATTGATGCCTCTGCTATAGAACTCCTGGGGACGGGAATCGATGAATTCTTTGAAGGCGTTTTTCATCATCTCATCAGTTGAATTTTTTCCTGTTCCAAATTCCAAAAATATTGGATTTTGTAGGAGCAAGGTCTGGCGAGTAGGGTGGGTGACAGAGGTTTCCACTCGAAGTGGATAATACCGGCACAGGACCACCATACAGTCACCATGAGCTTCTTTTGAGTCAGTTTACATTTGGGATATTGTTTGGCTGTGTCTCCTGGGTTCAACCATTGTGACGAACGTTTACGATTATCATACAGGATCCTCTTTTCATCACAAGTGACAATACGATTCAGAATCCCTTTATTTTTGTTCCGGTTCAACAAAGTAAGGCAAGCTTCAACGCGTGTTTGCAGCTGACTTTCATTAAGCTCATACGGCACTCACTTTACGAATGAATCAATGAATCAATATCGTTTTGTCACTTACGCCGAAGGCTGCTGTTAACTCAGACGTGGTTTGAGATGAATCCGCTTCCACTACTGCTTTCAATCCGTCATTATTCACTTTAGTCTCCGGCAGTTCCACGGGGCTTGTCCTCGAGATCGAACACATGGTCCGTACACATCGTTGATATTGCGTGTCGTGACGGAACTCATATTCGAAAATAACACGATATTTTTATTTGTCCATAATCGCAAACACAACGATATCTGAACAAAAAGTCGTTTGACGGAAAAACAAATGAATAACTAGTTTTGAAAAAGAATGTCATAGCTTTAAACAGAAATTAATTTGAATTTGGAATTCCAAGCAAGAAAACTATATTTAAAATGGCCACTATGGACAAACGGCAATTTCATAGGTAAGGACCTAATAATATCCTATCATCTTGTATTGTACATAACGAAGATCAAATTTTATTTTAACTTTCTTTGTTTTACCTTGGCTGTTTTGAATATTGTTGGGCTCTCTTATAAAAAATATTCGTAAATATGTACTTATTAGGTTTTAATATAAGGCAGACGTAGTGTTACTAACCGGTACATTTTAAATCAGACAATTTATATCCTTCACACAAATTTAAAATCACAACAACCGACCACAACTTTTTCATTTTCACACAAACTTCACGCACGGAACGTGAAATTTATTTGCGACTGAATGATAAAATTGTTTTGCTTTTACCTGTTGTTTGCTATTGGTTTGCTACTGCTGTTACCGGTATCACAGCCGGTACCAATAGAAATGAAGCTGTACCGGTAACTAAGAAAAATCGGTAAAAAGATATTTATAGCATTACCTAGGTATATGTTTTACAGGTATAGTTCTTTCATCTCAAGAAGACGTTTAATAGTGGTTGTGCTCGTACATTGTTATAGTGTGCGCGTTGTTTATTGTATTGTTATGTCGATAAGGCTCTTAAAAAGGGCTGTGAATAGTTCTACAAAGTCAGCAGCCCACCCGTATTACAGGTGTCCATGGGCGGCGGTAACTGATTACCATCTCGTGGGCCGCTCGTGACGGGCGGCCAGTCTACTATCTCTTCTATAAAAACAATATATCTAAATATATGCAGGTACGTAAATTAAGAATACCGATAGTTACCGTAAATTAATGGTATTTTCAGTACCGGTTTGAAGCCCTAATATCAATAAATATTGTATTGTTATTGAACGCTAACATATGACGTATTTTCCTTAACTAAAGCTATAAATAGCTGTTGCTTTATTCGTTATTTTGACTAGACTTTTCCTCTTTGATATATAGAGTGCTACACACTTAGAAGGGTACCTACTTCTTTATTGTGTATCAATGTAATAATGTAAGGTAGCTAATACCTTTTTTATAGAATAGATGTGAGACGAACGGCTACATGATGGTAAGTGGTCACCGCCACCCATAGACACCTGTAACACCAGGAGGCTTACGGGCGCGCTACCGACCTTGGAGAATCCTGTTCCCAGCTCCCTTGAGCATAAGCATAACTCAGCTGGCAATTCATCCTACAAATTTATACGGTTCGCGGTATAACGTGTCTTATATAAAGTCTTATAGTGTCTTATATTGTGTTTAAAGTCGTATAAGTGGTATACTTTGGTCCTTGTAGTCGTAGGAGGTAGTTGATTTTGAATAAAAAGTAAATGACGATGTTATTTAATAAGATTTAAGGTTTTTTTTGCAGATTCGAAATGAGACATACAGTAGATATGTCAGGGAAAAGTATTTTTATATGTGACAACCCTATAAAGAGCCCCCGCGCACATTACTCAAGTCGCAAGTTACTGGCGAGTATTCCTCTCCCCGACCCGACTAACTTTCGCCATATACCCGGTATCCCGGTATCGGCAACTCTTGGAGTGATCAAGAGGAATATTTAATATTCGCATTACTGTTGTCCACCCTAGGGGGAGTTGGAGTGAACCAGAGGAATAATCTCCATCTCTGCTCTTAATATTAAATTAGATTGTTTAGTTATTATATTAGTTACTAGCGACCCACCCTCACTTCGTTTCGGTTTATTAAATTTAAAACAATCGGAATAAGATATTTTCCTGCAGTAAAATGGAGCCTATATTATAAGTTAGACCTCTAGCAATACATCGATGAAAACTGCATTCAATTCCATGCAGTAGTTTTTGCGAGATGCGTGTACAAACATACAGACAGACGGACAGACAGACAGACAAAATTTCTAAAAACTGTTGTTTTGGCTTCTGTTGCTCTAATAAAGACCCTCCCACCCATATTAGTTTTTTTTCAATATCTATAATGTACAGACATCAGCCTGTTACAATTTTATTATATGTATATAGTTAGTTATGTAACATCTACAATGGAAAAATAACAGATTGACTTATAATATTAATAGTAGGGTATCAAATCTCGGGTACACTAAAAAAATATTCCGGATAGTTGGATACATCTTTATTATACACCATTGGAAAATCATTAACCGAAATGAAAGGCCGTGTCGTGTTTGCTATAGCATATAAACGTATATTTACATAAAAAAATACCTACTATTGCTTCTTTAAAATAATAATATCTAAAGTAAGACACTGAGAAGTATTTTTTCTAGAAACCTCCTAGGATCATACTTTTTTATTAAAATAAATACAAAAGTACAAAGATTAAAACGATCGGCGTAGTTTTTAGTCAAAACTCTCGAGATTTTTTAATCGTTTCGTACTATCGGCGAGGTGTCTATGTAACATATAGAATACGATAAGTATATATGGTTAGATTTACAGCTTAAACATTGGCTGCTTTGACGATTGCAGCTTTGGCGTTGGCTGCCGCTGCATTTACGTTGCTACCAGTGATGACCGCTCTCAAGAACTGCAAACAGAAAATATAAGTATTTTGAATAAAGAAACAGGAATCGGTGTGATGGCTGATTTTCTTTCTTTCTTTCTTGATATACGCCGATTTGCGTTTATCTGACAATGATTGAGCGTAGTCAATAGTCGGCTCCAAAACGAAGAACTAATGTTGCCGATATAACTCAAAGGATCAGCAAGCTGAAGTGACAGTGGGCAGGCTATACATGCCGTAGGACCGATAACCGATGGTGGAGGCGAGTCCTTGATTGGATACCATGTATCGGGGATATACTAACAGTATACTAATAGTATACTAAAAATGGGTTAATAGTATACTAACGTTTACGAGTGGCGCGAGCGCCTTGAGAACGATCTTGGTGACTGGTCGAATGGAAGCTGCGCTGATAGCGGCCCCGACGTTGTTACTCCGCACATTCAGCGCGCTGTACAGTCTTTTGGCGGCGCAGTACTCCTCATTGATCAGTCTGGATAAAAACAATGCAAGGTGTAAAAAGACAAAATTAAAATGTTGATAACGTTTAACGGTTAAAAAATGATTTATAAAAATATATAAATAAATAATTTAAGGTACTAGGAATCAATCAGTGAGATAAAAATTAAAATATCTTGAAAACTAAATGAGATGAAGGATTTAGTAATCACAAGCATTCGCCTCCAAGGACCAAAAACTTTGTGCCAGCCAATCCTTACTGTCTACGGATTAGTGATACTATAATTTCGTAGCCACTACTTCTCAGTACTACAATGAAACTAGAAATATAGAAACCTATAGTTCAGCTGAACTTCCAACATCTAAATAACATTCTTAAATTACTTTTTTATACCACAAGTTAGAAAAAGACCGCAATATTGAACAATGATGTCTATCTTTTATAGTCATTACAACCACGCATGGATGTCAAAGATGACAGTAGTTCCCGACCGCGTCCCCGTCCAAATATTTTTTTTAAAGTTTGACTACTGCAATTGTTATCAAATTTTAGTACGTACAGTTAAATACCTATTGTCAGATACCTATTGTGATGAGATAGATGACTTCAATACTTTTTGAATGATAAAGATTGAAGTTTTGTTTGTTTCTCTCAATTTTGACATAAGTACCAGATTTTGAGTGAGCACGGTCACTGAAACTAGATTAAAAATCTGTATCTTAAAAGCCAGTGCCTCCCCTTAGACAGGCCTAAAGTAAGAAAAATAAACATTTATAATTTATTACAAACATAGATTGTAATAATGTTAGATGTATATGAGTAGAAATTAAAGATCATGCTATATGAAATAAAATTTACCCGATTTGGTATGGATTGGCGCTGTTCAAGAGAGTATCCCATACTGCCTCGTATTGGTACGTCCTGCCTCCTCCGACGCATTTACCTGTTGGTCCGGTCTGGAAACGGGTACACACGTCAAATATTATTGTTTTCAAAATGGATCTATACAATCTTGTCCCCCCTCCACCCCCGGCGGAAGCACAGTCGGCCGGGGATCTGGGCCCTAGGGGCGGGAACCGGCAGACGATACGCGCGGTATCGAGCAGCACCGTTTTCTGCATCTTCGCCGAGAGCCACCCTTCACGGAAACACAACCGCCTCCGGTTGATAACGAGGCTGGTCGAGATTAAACTGACTACGGACAGTAAAATCGGAAGCGTCTACGACTACGAATAGAGAACTGTTTAAGCTTAGATCGATAATGCGAATGGTGGCTTTTATTATTGGATAAAATAGTTTATATTGTATTAATGGTCCCATTGATGTAGAAATCGTTCAATAGCTTTATTTATCGGAGATATATGTTACTCACCGCATATCGGAGGGCAGTGGGGTTGTTGGCGAGTTGAGCGATGAGGTCGATGTTGACCTGCAAGCGGGCCAGGAAGTTGGACAGGGCTTGTCGCAAGCTCGCGGAGTTACCGGTGCGGATGGAGTTCACGTACGCGTCGATCAGCTGCAACCCAACGAACCATTAACCTTTCCGCACTTTTGGGTATGTATGTCCCAGCAACCAATAGACAAACAGTAGTAAGGTCAAAGGTCATTGCTTGACATATTAAATACTTCTATACAGATAACTGATCAATTTTTAAAAAAATGCTAGTTCGGCGGTGGAAGAAATCATTGTGAGGAATCCCGCATGTTCCAACATATTAAAAATCTCCACTTTAAAGAAGTTAAAAAGTAATGTATTTGCTAGTGTTTGTTTTATTTATTTACCATTTCAAACAATTTTGAAGCCTCATTCAAGCGGAGCGAGATTTTCTATTTGGTGTATATGAATTTGTGGGTCGTCTTTAGTTGTCTTCCCGGATGAATAGACGTTTCTTCGAACATTTTTTGTATAAACTTAGACTACTCAGTCTTCCAACCGCTTGGATGGAAACAAATTTCTATGTAGATTGAATAAAGCACCCTGAAATACGACTCGATCTAATTATAAGATCTATAACCAGTTATCCGTTAGAATTCAAGTATAAATACTTACTGCAGCCGCTTCGCAAGTGTTGCCCGCGACACCTGTAGCGAGCTCCCCAAGCGCGGCGATAGTCTGGGAGATGGCGAGCGCCTGGCTAAGGCTGTCTGGTTGGTTGGCTAGGTCGTTCAATATCTGCTGGATCGTTAGAATGTAGATGTTCGTGTCTCCGCCGTCGATGAGCTCGAACGCACGGTCAGTCACATAGCTGAGAGTATGTAATTTTTTTGTAATATAATTAGATCGCTTACTAATTAGTGATGGCCTTAAAAAACTAGAAGATATAACGAATATAACTAGAAGTATTATAAAATAAACGAAATCTGAAAGTCAATAATTTTATTTTTTGACCAACAATCTTACTTATATGACGAATCGTTGAGGTTCATAGACAATCTTGCAAGAAACAAGAGACGGATTAAAATATCTTACGTACTTATCTACTTATATTTTTTTTTCTTACAGATACTTGCAATGCTTGAAACATAATCTCTTTGTACGTCGTCAAATAAAGGTAGCATAATGTGCTGAACGGCATATGGTCCCTTGCTTAAAGTTACTTCGTATCGTCGTTAGTTCCGTTTCTACACCTCGTTACCAAGTTGTTCTTACACTTACCAAACTTACAAAGGAATCTTAAATTATTGTAGAAATATACACAACTTGACTTAGGGGTACTCTTTTCTTCCTTATTGGTAGGTTTAGTCAATAATGTTATTGTTACTTTTCACAAAATACAAATTAATACAAATACAAATAAATTGCACTATCTAATAATAGCTAACTAAGTATTGTATAAGGGATAGTAGGGGGTCAAGATGCTGTTACAGCCATCCACCAGGGGCAAAATTTCACATCTATGATAAAGGTACTTAATAAGTTCCTATACGTACGGGCAATATATTTCTTAAGGCAATATATCCGGGATGTTTGGATGAAAATTAATACAAATGAAGCCAAGGTCACGACGACAATGAACTTGTTGCCCTCGTCTATTCTGTTGAGTGGTCAAACGCTGGAACAGGTGGAGGAATATATCCACTTGGGGCAATTAGTCCGAATGGGAAATATTCCAGGAGGGAGAGATGGGAAGTATTTGGCATTTAAGTATTCAGAAGTATGGTTGGCATTCAGAAAACTTAAGTTTGTCTTAGAGGATAAAAAAGAGCTAAAATAGAATCAACTTCTAAAAAACAAACTTGCTGATAATTATGTATGCGTGCGTGTACAATCGTTGTAAGGATAGGCACAGATAGAAGACATGTTCGTGAAATTGTATGGGATACCAAGCCTGTCACTTTAGTGAGTAAATATTTGTGTTGAGAAACGGCTTACCGATGTAATGAAACATATCCTTTGACTCGGTTCACCACTTTCGACGAATTTTTACGAATGATTATAGTTCAAGTAGGCATTTTTGTGTTTTAGAACGACTTGCTAGCGACACGTGTCGAAACAGACTGAACGCGCAGCGCGAACATTAGGAGCTAATTTCGGGCACGTAGCAACGGACAGTTTGCTTTATCTTTCCCTCTATATCTGTGGTTGGAAAACATCACAAACTAAAAGTCAATAAGAGGAGCATGGAACGCCGAATGCTGGGACCATCCCTCCTCGACAACGTGCGGAGTAACATAACCAGAAAACGTACCAAAATGATTGACATCTGCGAACGAGTAGTCTTACTTAAATGGACATGAGCGGGTCATTTAACCGAGACAACGAGCAATGGAGCACATACGTTCTATTTTGGAAATCTCGGACGGGAAGAAGTGCGGGCAGACCGCCAGCCCGATGGTTCCATGATATAAAGCCATTTATAGGCCCTGTAAGGACTAGAGTTTCATCAAATAACGCAAAGTAGACATATATTGAAGAGGCATATATCCAGCAGTAGAACAAAACTACTATTGTAGAAGACGAAGATGAAGGAGAAAAAGAAAGATCGTAGAGAAAGTGAGATGTCTACCAAAAGAAATTGATTCGGGTGTCTCTAAGTCTCTCTGAAATTCTTCTATTGAAATGAATTAGAATAGAATTGTATTTAATTGGATTTATTGAATACGGTGGTATATTATATTATACTTGTAGGTGGCTTATTTTCCTTTCGCATACCTTTGCGGTACATAGACCGCGAATGTTCTGCGGACCTTTTGGTATGTCCTTCTAACATTTTGATGTAACTCGTTACTAACTCTATGTAACTCTTTCGGGCACTAACCTGGAGACGAGTCTGCCACTGTCTTGGACAGGGGCTATCTCATTGATGCTGTATTGATTGACAGCAACAGAGGGGGCACCGAAGGCGCTCTGTAAATAATTAATCTTTTTTAATAAATATTTAAATTTTAAAAATAAATATGAACGTTTTTAGGCATATCGTTTTTTTTAATAAAAAAACGTTAATTATGCAATAGTTAAATACAAAAATACTTATCTTTAGAATATCCTGTTATTTATCTTGAAAAATATGAAAAGTGAAAGTACACATAGTACTGAATAGGTAATATTTATTTCGTTAAGAAAAAAACTAATTCTGAAACGATTTTATTTATAGATAATCATGAGTATTGCTAGCGATTTCATCTCGTGTCATTTATGCATTATTTATTTATATATTGATGAATTTTAAAGTATGTAGGTACTATATATATGTAACATGTTTGTTGGTTTTCGTCATGTTACAGTTATTAACGATTTCAAAATACATATAGAAAATAGTAGAGAAATGATTTTAACAGAACAATAGCGTTCAAACTTAAAAACCCTACTTCGTTTTATACTTAATGTATTTCTTATGTATTATTTTATTTCTATAGCAAACATGGCACACGGGCGGGCATCCAAACGATGATAAGCGGTCACCGTCGTGCGTGGACACTAATAATTTTATTTAACGTAAAACGTCTAATGTATATTTTTAATTAACATAAATTTGTAATAAAACATCTCACCTGAGCCGCGAGTAGTACCAAAACGATAGGCAGCATTGTGCTGGTCTGATATCTAACCGACCCGGTATATACTATACACGTACCCGCAACGTTTCAACCACTATTTATACATAAAAATACATACAGCTGTCTAAACATCTATTATTTCTTAATAAACAACATGAACAATTACAAAAACCTAACTTTTGTCCTAAGAATTAATTAGAGTTTCACTTCAAAATTGAATTTATACAGCTGCAAATACATCTTTGTACTGAATTAAGTTTGAACAAAAGCGATTAATGAGAACATTGTGTGTGTGTTTACGAGAGCATTAACGCCGATTGTCACTTTGACAAAGTAAATTAAGTTGTTCTTTTTCTGACGTCATTTGCTGCGACATTATTATGTCGCTCTTGAGACCAAATTTACAAGGGCATTCATTGGCGATAGGTACTGACTTGTAACAGTTAAGTGTCGGGTACACTGTGTCGCCCGATATTACAGAGTGAACTAAATAAATTGTTAACATTGTGTTCCATTTTTAAATATATTTATATAATTATTATTTTATATGTTCCAAAGTATTTCCATTTGGCATATACCAACCCAACTGTACTTCCAAGAACAATATCCATCCATTCATTTTGCTACCTAGTCATATTGAGATCCAGTCAATTCATGATGTGGTCATTTTGATATCCGGTCTTTTTGCTACTTTAGACATTTAGAGATGTAGACTTTTTGCAGATTTGGTCTTTTTGCGATCTAGACATTGTTGTACGGACCCGTTGTCATAAAGAGAAGGAGTTGTACGAGAATAAATCAAATACTGCGTCCGGTAAATTTCAGTAAAACTTTATTTTTTTAACCATAGACAAAATTCTGTCAATATATGACAACGGCACTGCTAACTACCGCATCCTGGTTACCACCATGAGTTGTCGTCGTCTTATTTATCCTCCACCAAAAAAATCTTTTATAAAATTTCTGTCAAAAACACTAAGTCCACCACCACCACCACCACCACCAAAACCACCTTTACCTCCACTAAAATCGAAGCTAAAATAAAAATAATTACACTTATTATTGGTATTCATATTCACCACCCCATCTCTTTTCGTGGGTACGACACGACACCCAAGGCGGCTAAGGGATAACAAAGCCGCTATCACAATCGCTGAGGATCTACACCACATCTAAAAGGGTGGACTCGCCAACCCGTTTGGACAGCGTGGCGCTTTAGGGCCATACATCCCTCATGCATAAGACAATATGGCCTGCAGTGGATATTGAAAGGGCTGGTTGCAATTGCAATACTAACAAAACAATGTGTGGTGCCGCGCATGAAAAAAAAGGAATGAGACTTTTTTTTCTTGATATATGGCAATGGTGCAATTGGCATATTCTGCTCGTGTCAAGTTTTGTTTTAAAAGTCAAAACAATTAAAACCCATCTTGTCAATGTCCAGTCTCGTCGAAGTGAGTCAGGAGTCGCTCAGTAAAGCGATAGTAGGTTTACTCAAGATAGAAGATGACTGATTGGAAGCTCATGAAAACTGTAGTGCTATGTTTTAATTTTATTATCACAAATATTACGCACAACAACACTTTGTAATTTTATAACCTATTAAATCATTTGTGATTTAAGATTTAAGAATTGTAGTGTACGTTTTGACGTACACTACAATTCTCGAATGAGAGGTGACATCATTCCGGTTTTAGAGGTAAAGTGCCGTTTTTAGTTTTTTTCTGCTTTAAACTCGTGGTGCCAAAGGTGGAACAGGGCATAGTACACGTAGCTTAGGTGGCAACTGGCGTGCTCAAATACTGAAACACTGCTCAAAAATTACCACGATTTCTTGTAAGTAAAATAACGTTACTAACCACACTCCCCTACATGAAGTGATTTTTAATTGTTTGGGGCATGGTCTTTTATTACATTCCGCAACTTTATTCATTACGCAAGAACAAAGATAGCATTTATTGAAATGTATTTCCCAAAAGTCTCGTTCACACGAGGCTGCAAGAGAAAAATAACGCATAATATAATAAGTACATTAATCCTTACTGAAAATTAAGACGAGAAAGAGAAAGTAATATAATAATTTCTGTTTTTCTGAACCAGAATAAGTTATAAATTATGATATAATTTATTGTATACTCTAATTAATTACAGATGAAGCAGATCTTAGTACTGAGGTAGAATGAATAATGAATTTTGTGTCTAATGGAAAAGGTTTGGCACATTTAAGAATGAACTACATATATATATATATATATATATATATATATATATATATATATATATATATATATGAACTATTTGTACGATGAAAGCAAATGACTGAGTTTACTAGCAAACATACTGAAGTACGAAGCGAGTAAAGTCGATGGGTACAGTCAGTACTTAAATCCTTAACAGTTAGACAGACGTTTAGACGTCTGTTTAGACAAACGCATACGCGCATAGGTAGTTTTTAATTGGACTTTGATAAGCATAGGATTAAAACGTTTTTTCACGCCGAGCTAAAACTGATAAATTTATAAGACAATTAAGCTGATCGACGGTATTGTCCATGAAGAAATTTTTGATAGCCGTTACTACGTTTGACGACGATACCGAAAATACTTAGCCATAAGACAGTCAAGCGGTGGTAACGTTGCTATTGCAGTTTGTCGAGGCCCCGCTCGCTGTACCTAAACCTTATTGGCACAGCTCTGCTGAAGACCTGTGTTTCACTATCACTCTAAAATGTCTCACATTGCTCTGAGCCTCTGGTCCCTAAGGATCCCCACCATAAATCACTCACCATAGATTCCCATTTTTATCTTTTAAACTTCTTCGATCAAATAAGTTTAAAATATTTGACTATAGCAATGTTGACTACGATAAAATCAATACTGAAATATCAGCAGTGAACTGGCATGGCCTTCTTTTACATGACTCATTCATTAGACAATGCTTTAAGACTTTTCTATAATACAATTTACGAAATTCGCAATAAACGTATTAAAAGTCGTTTATACAAACCATCTTCCTATCGTATGTGGTATAAACACAGTATACACTTATAAAACAGTTAAAGAAAAATCTAACTATCCGAAAAAGCTACTAAACTCAGATTAATTTTCTTTTCAACTTTTAAAAGACAGTGTTATACTGGAAGAAGAACTTGTTATAATCGTTATATTACTAAATCTGAAAAATCTATCTTGACTCACCCAAAAGCATTTTTGGTCCTAGGTATAATACATCAAAGCAAAACGAAAAGGAAGTCAAGTCCTCGATTCTGTGACGTATATGGGTACTTCTAGTGACTCCGGTCGCGGTATTTATGACTTATATTCATCTTATTTATTATTATTAAAATGGGTTGAATGTAAAAAGCTTTGATTTAAATTAGGAAAAAAGAGAATAAAGAAATAGAAAATAGTAAAGAGTAGAGTAACAATACTTTAGAGTATTGCACTACGCCATCGAGAGATATTGTTTAGAGCGTCTTTTCAAATAAATACATAGGTATTATTCGTGTAAAATGGTGACCCAAAGGTCAGCTAACTACGTTTTGAAAAAAAAATTATGTTACCTACTTACGTGGATTACAAGTCTTATACGAATATACCCCGCCATCAATACAGACATATGTCCGGCATCCGGTTAATGTTATCACTCTGTCTGTTGCACACAGATTACTCTCTGTAAGGTAAAAATAAATTTAATGTTTGCTTAATATTCCTTGGTATTAACGTACGTGTTGAAAAGACACACGTACACAGGATTAAATAAAAAACACAACCTGCACGCACACAACACTTAATTTCTTGCGTGAAAACTAATAACATTTCTTCAATGGCTTTTTAAAATTCAACATTTTTTCACACTTATTACTCACTCACTCGCACAGTGTATACACATTCGCACCGATTTATAGATATAGATTATTTAACAGCGGATAAATTAGTAGCTATTTATGAAGTGTGCGGCGTTGCCTTTCGTGTAGTACAGATTAAGAAAATCAGAGATTCATTTAAAAAAAATAACTTTTGGGGAAAAATGTTCAGAATAAAGTCTTAGAACTAGGTGCCGGTAATTTTTAATTTAACCTTGTATATAAATAACAACATAAGATTCCGTTTTTAGACAGATTACGAAAAAAGCTATTTATTTGACGACCAATTAGCCCGGTTGGTAGTGTTTCTGCATGCTGTGCAAATGGTCCCGGGTTCGATTTTCAGCGACAATCATTTGTTTACAGACAAACGTTTGTTCTGGTCTTAAATATTGCACGTGTTGTGTTCGTCTTTGTATGTGTCTCTGGACATTAACGACACAATAACGGACATTAAAGAAAGACACAGGGAATCCACCAGGATTCCACCTCAATGGCTCACTGGTGTGAGCCATTGAGGGTGGCGTTATTTATTACCAGTGAGCAATGGCTCACTGGAGCCAACCTCAATGGAGGGTGGCGTTATTTATTTCTTGTGGAGATCACGATATTGGAATTTAGGTAAAAAATTAGTACATCTTGTAACATACGTACATACATACACTCCCAGCGTACACAATCACCGCATGACCATACCATTACGCCAAGTGCAGGGAACCGGGGAAGTGCCTAAATGGACATGAATCAGACCAGCAGCATTTATTGTAGCTCATCCGGTATTTTATATTAAAATATTTATTATTTAAATGATTCGTAGTTGTCATTATTGTAATTTAAAGTTCTCTTGCACAACTACGTGACATTTGGTTCCAACGTATTTTTTTTTACATTAACGTGACATTAACGTGCCCCTAACGTGACATTGACGTGACAAGTGACAATCTCCACTAACTTTCGCCCATTCTTAATGCATCGCCTCTATTAATGGATTAAAATGAACTTGCAAAATCTACCTTATCGGATAGTTTTGTTTATGTAATATTATGTTGGTTTATAATCTATTGTATTATATGTAATGTTTGTAGTTATATCTTATTGATGGCACGATGCACCGCCCTTCGTATTTATGTTTAACGACTGGCAGAGAATGACACTAGGCATTAAGTCCGCCTTTTGTACGACATTTCTTTGTGCATTAAAGTTTAAATAAATAAATAAATCTATATAACAGTTTGTTATCTCCATCTTTATATAAACTGCTGTTATTTTTGTCCAATTATATCTTAAGTTCAGATGTTGTCATATATGGCAAATAGCGTTACACATGTAACGGTGACGAGATATTGTAGCGGTAGCTAATGTGGAACTACCTGGTGGGGTGCTTGTGAGTGAACCACTTACTACATTGTTTTTCTGTAAATAATTACGAAACCATTATTTACCATCAAGTTTCTTCAAACCACTTGAAAGCGAAGCAGCATCTGAAAAATTTAATGTAAAATTATGTACAACATTTTAAAGGGATTGTTGTGATTGGTTATTCTGAACTCATAAACGTTATAGCAATGTTTCAGCAATTTGAATGTTACTGTAGTCGTTAAACGTGTAAGATATACAATTATTGGGAAGTTTACATTTCTCGACATCAAACGGCGTATCGCTTTGATGTCGCTAACATTTGTTAGCGATACATAAATGTGTTTCGATTAACAACATCATGTTACACACATTCGATACACATTCTCGATTAGTTTAATGGGAACTTTTCGAACAAGTGTCAACACACTCCTTTCCACTAAAATTTCGTGAATTAATCGAGATAAACCAAAAAACTATCTTTCATGAAAAACCCATTGAAAGTCATTTACTTTTGAAAGTCAGACAACCTTGAGAAAGAGAGTTGCGACAGAAGTAATTCGATAATTAACGGACAGTAAATTAATAATTATGCCAATAATATAGTCTGGTCTACAGATAACAGTGTCATGTGTCAAATGGTTGTAATTGTCTTTTAATGCTACTAAATTAAATAGTACTTCTTAAACAGTTAAAATGATGTAGGTATCGTAGTCTCAACGTTATTTTGATGCATTTTAATGACGATAAGTTTTGTGTAAATTGAAAGTTTAGTGTTTGCTTCCCTATAAAAATGTATTATAACGTGACTATCAGACATGATATCGATTTTATAAATAAATTCACAACTTGTGACGCAATCTCGTGTGGCTTTGATGACTGTAAATTTTATACACCACGAAAATAAAACTATAATGAAATGTTGACTTTCCATCGGTGAAATAAATACATATGTGCCGTAAATATGTAAATAATTCACTTAATCTTATAAATTTGTCTCCAGCGTTCAGTGTTCGATATTTCGTCCACAAACCATCTTTAATACTGAATACTCGATAATCTTAATAATATTGCGTTAATATTGCGTCTACGCAACTCCAAATAAAGGAATATTTGCTATACATCTTATAAATACAAAAATATCGTCATACATACCAACATCAGCGGTTGATAGGGGAAACAGTGTATTCAAAAAAAAAGTGAATACAGTGGTCTGAAAAATATTTATTGTTCAGATTTATTAGATTGTAATTAGAGGGTCTACTCCTAAAACATGTCGTCCGATATTTCGGGGGATGACCACGATAACCTTTACAGTGATATATCGGCCCGATCGAAGGTCATTTGACAAAATCCTTAAAACATTCAGTGTGGTTTGGTCTGACCCTATTATGCATCTATACAATCTTAGTTTTGAACGAGGTCAGTTACTGCACCACGACAATGCGCCGCCTCACACCTCAATCATCATCGTACGCGGAATTTTTAACCGACCTGTCATCGACCAAGCACCATATTCACCAGATATGGCCCCGTGTGACTTGTTATTATTCCCCAGACTCAAATTACCTTTTCGTGGCAGACGTTTTAAGTCCGTTGACAACATTCGCTAAAAGAGCTAAAGGCCATACCGGAAAGTGCCTATAAGAAGTGTTTCGACGAATGGATTATTCGCTGGCGAAAGTGTATTGCGTCAAATGGAACCTATTTCGAGGGCGACAAAATAAATTTAGACGACTGAAGCAATATTATTTGTTTTATTAAAAAAATCCCGAAACTTATTTGACAGAGTAGTATATCGTATGGCTGACAACTGTTGGAGTAAAAAAGTTTCAAGTGGAGACTGAGTACCAAGAACTGTACCCTCTGGTGGGACGCTCTTCAACCAAATGGACGGATAATAAAGAAAGTCGCTGATAGTGGATGAATGAGAAAAGCGAAAGATCGAGTATGGGGGTGTATCTTAGGTGAAGTCTATATCGAACATCACTGATAGTATGATATTATTTATTCAAAAGATCTAATTTTTATTTGGGCCGTCTTATGTTAATCAACTTAACCTACGTAATATAAGTACCTACGTTGTCATAAATATTTATTTGTGCTTCATGACTTACGGCCGCGGTTTTGTCGTGTTTATTGAAATACAAGATTAAGTTTCATGTAACACGACAATGTCTCATTATGGATAAATAACTAAACTATAATGACTAAATGGTAAAAACTAACTAAAGACTTAGTAACATACGAGTTTTGTAGTAATCTTACCGGGACAATAAGACAAAATACGTCTATGATATCGTAGATCTTCATAGCAACGTTACCAGTGCAAAAGCAAATGAATATTACAAATTGAGTACCTATTTATAATACACAGCAAAACCATTATTGTTAACATGATTGCGTATCAGTCTTAATTAAAATACACATGTAAAAATATATTTTAAAATTGAAAATTAATACTTTCTTAATTAATAAAAGTCGATAATTTTTGCGAAATGTTACATCGCTGGCCCATGCGTATGTTAGGTGCGCTACACAACGTGTCGGCTGAAAAAGAAATGGCGATACTCAATGATGTATGAGAATGTGCCACGACACATTATTAGTGCCACGACACACGGGGGCTTATTATTAGTTCAGGGAAAATAGGGTGTGGGTAATAAGGAAATAAGCAAATTAAATAAGGAGAGAAAATGCGTGTAAGTTAAAATTGAGAAATACTCAATTTCCAAGAAAATAATATCGCAAAAAGAGCATCAGAGTCGTTATCGATGGTAGCTGCTCCGACACCATTTCTATTAACACTGGCGTCCCGCATGGCTCCGTGCTATCCCCAAATCTGTTCCATCTGAATGTCAGCAATCTGTTGCAAATTGGTGACATACGTTGCTATGCAGACTTACGTTGTACAGGGGCCACGCCAGCGTCCCTAGGGCCCACGTGGAAGAGAGTCGTGTCAGGCTTGTGATTGAAATCGAATATACTTTTGATCAAGTCTCGATTTGGGGTTCTCTAAATTTAGTGAATTTCAACTCCAGTAAGACGCAAGTCGGTGTATCTACCGCTAAAAAAGCCCCTTTTGTTGTATTACCTGTATTCTTAAGAGCATACCTTTTAAGATCTCGAGGAGTATAGGGAACCTTGTTGTCGACATTTCCAGCATAGTCGAATTCAGGGGTTATCTAGAAAATAAAGCCAAAATGACCCCCAAAAAATGACCGAGGTATATTGAACAGAGCGAAGCGGTATTTTACTCCTGGGCAACTTCTGACGCTCTACAACGCTCAGGTTAGGCCCCATATGGAGTACTGCTCACATCTCTGTAGAGTAGGTAGTAAGTTGGTTTCGTCGATAAAAATAAGTGTATAACACTCCTTATGACATAATGTAATTTATCTGCTTTATTTTTATGTATGCCTTCTATAATATGTAGCATAAAAGTATCACCAACACATCTGGAAACTTTAAAATATTCTTAGAATTCTGAAACAATACATAAAGTTTCAATTTTTATCCTTGGACATATGATTTCGTGAAAAAAAGGATACAACGGGGGTGCCTGGCTGTAGCGGCCGCTTCCATCAATCAGCGATCAGTAATCAATCAACTAATCACGCACGTGTTTTATTAAGTAGAAAGAACAAAAAGTATTCCAGAGGCCATTCCCCATATATATCATATATATTATATCCCTCATCAATATAATAAAGAGGTAAAATTGTGTGTTTGTAGGTATGTTGGGGGTAATCTCTGGAACTACTGAACCGATTTCAAAAATTCTTTCACTAATAGGAATAAAAATTTTGAAAAAAATTTTGAAAAAAAAAATAATAATTAAAACGTATCGAGGGCGGGTCGCTACAATATGCATTATGCAACATTATAGTAATTCATGCAGGAATGTACACTAATGTACAGTTCTATATTATCACAATAAATATAACATTATGTACAAAACATTCCCATACAAGTATTAATGTGTCAATAATATATCTTACATATGTCAATATACTGTTATTGGTAATATATATATATATATAATATGGTTAAAATATGCTGTGACAGCCCCGACGCTTCCCTAGTGGTACCTAGATATCGAACGCCGCCGCCAGGTGGCGCGTCAACCAGCTGTTAGATACATACGAGTAGTTATGCTAAATGCGTAATATTGGCAGGCGATTTCTTTATTACAAAAATTTAATTTAAAGCATCTCATAGTATTGTTTAGTTCATAGTATTGTTTAGTTCATAGTATTGTTTAGTTCATTGTGTTTATATTGAATTATTAGTGTTTAATTTTTTTGTACTATGGAAATGAAACTATATAAAATATTTTTTGTATTTTCATTACATGTCATGACCAATGTCCCGTCTTTAGTATGGGCTCTATCTACTGCGCGGCATACCGAAGATACCTGAATGGTAGAGCTCGTTTGAGCATTTTTGAGCAACTGTTCAAGCAAGCTCTATAAACAAGACTATAAGACTCTGAGGTCTATCTATTATAAGGAAATCCTGTTGAGCAAATGGTTTAGTTATAGAATTCATTTGGTTCAGTGTTTGTTTGGCTCTGGATAGTTTATACGACGTTGCGTGTATCCTCCAACACACTCACTATACGGTAGTAATCATTGTGTGGGGCAACAAGTGAAAATTTGAACTGTGTCAAGTGAGTGATACTGTGATATTATTTTTTCTTAATCTCAAGGTTAATTAAAAAATACATTTCTAATCTCAATATGCAGTATGATAACGGCAACGAGAAGAGCCTGTGCAGTGCGCGATACTGCACAAATCTCAACTGATCTCAAGGGTAAAGTTAAATAAGTATCTGTACTCGAAAATGCAATTCTTTAGCATATCGGATCTGAAGTTTTTATAGAAAGAAGGAGCTGTGCAATAAATAAAATACCATTGTCCGGAAATTTTCAGCGAAACTATTTTTTTTACAATAGACAGAATACTGACAATATGTCACAATCAACTAGCGCACCCTGGTTACCAGCATGAGTTGTCGTCGTCTTATTTGATTATCCCATAAACATCCATTTATTATTGTTTTTACCAAAACCAAAACCCCCACCACCACCAAGACCTCCACCACCACCACCAAGACCTCCACCACCACCACCAAGACCTCCACCACCACCACCAAGACCTCCACCACCACCACCACCACCAAGACCTCCACCATCACCACCAAGACTTCCACCACCACCACCAAGACCTCCACCACCACCACCACCATATTTATCACCTTTACCACCTTTACCACCGTCACTACCTCCATAATCATTATCATCATAACAATCTCTACCACCTCCACCACCACCACCGCCACCTCCTCCACCACCTCCCCCTCCTCCTCCACCACCACCTCCTCCTCCACAGCCACCACCACCTCCACCACCACCATAACGGCCATCAGCACCATTACAACCTGGCCTATTACTACCACCACTGCCACCACCTCCACTGAAATAATAATAATTAATTTTATCATCGCTTGTATTACTACTTTTTCTCTCATTCCAATTATCTTATTACTTATACTTAATTCTACCACTTTAAATATATACATAATGTATATGTATATAATAATTATGACGACCAATTAGCCGAGTTGGTAGTGACCCTGCCTGCTGTCCCGCAATAGGTCCCGGGTTCGATTCCCGGTCGGATAAACATTTGTTTAAAAACAGCTGTTTGTTCGGGTCTGGGTGTTGCATGTGTTGTGTTCGCCTTTGTATGATCTCTGGGACACACGGAATCCTAGTGTGGGCCATTGAGTGTGGTGTTTATTATTATTAAAAATATATTATATATTTATATCTATGTATTATATTTATGTAAATATGTACACTGTACATTATCTACCTGTGATTAATCTACGTGTACATGCCGCGGGACACTGTATCGTGGCGCTTTCGACGTTTACACGCCTATCATTTGCGTAAATATTATTAGCGACGTGAAAACATATTATTACTATACTTCCTTGTTAATAGTGACGTTGCATTAACGCAATTGTGTTTCTGCTTTATCGATAAAGTATCGATATCTAAGAAACTAGTGGGATATATGATATTTAAAAATATACATGTTAATATATATATATATATATATATATATATATATATATATATATACACACGAAGACAACCCTGAAATGTACTGCATTTACCACGTGATCAAATTCCTCAATAGACGTACGTGTTTCGGTAGTCAGTGAGATATGCCCATCCCATCCTATCCTATCCCTTTCTGCAAATCCATTCTTACGTCAACAACAAATGCGGGCAGCGCATCCGGGCGCGTGCCAAAGTTTGTCGTTCTGGACAAAAGTTCGCATGTACCGCTGTCGTCCGTGGGCGACAGTATCCACTTCCCACTAGGAGGATTGTACGCTCGTTTGCCATCTTCCTTCTATATCTTCTTGTAAGAAAAACGTTACTAACATTTGTTTCAATTTTGTACCACATGGTCTTTGATTACATTCCGCAACGTAACCCATTACGCAAGAACAGTGATAGCATCTTTCGAAATGCGTTTCCCAAAAGTCTTCTACACACGAGGCTGAAAACGCAAAATAGCGCATATATTAAATCCTATTTGCTTAAAATTCAGACTAGTGAGCAATTTAGAAATTATATAATCATTGCAGTTTTTCTGAATCAGAATGTTTGATTGTATACCTACTGTAATTGCAGATGAAGCAGATCTTAGTGCTACGGTAGAATGAATAATGTATGTCTAATGAATAGGGATTGGCACATTTACATTTACATATGAACTAATTGCGCGATGAAAGCAATGTATATAGCCCCAAGGTTGGCTGGGAGAAAATGTATTAATTCCATCTTTTTGTTAAAACAATAAAATAAATAAAAAATAGTGAGTTTACTAGCATACAAATAGTAACTCTTGTTAATAATGTTACTTTCACAAGTTTCGTATTCTTTAAAGCGTTGGACGCACAGAGTCCAGTAACTCGATAGGAGTTGTATGGTGTCGCTTGAATCTGTTCACATGGCGCCGCGCAGTCGCGTGACCGGCTGTCGGTCGATAGGTTAGTTGGTGGCCGCGTGACCAGCGAGGTGTTATCAACAGTTTACGAACGTTTAAAATATCTCTCTTAAAGTTTTTAAGTTTCGCAGCAGTCTTAGTTTATGCACATCACGTAAAATATTTTAAAACAAAATACAATTTAGACATAACCAACTATAAAAATGTTTTATGTAATCCTGTTACATGAGATTCGTTGCAATGTGAAAAATAGGATTGGATTGAATTGGATGGGATGTGAGAGATAAAACAGAATGGGATGATGGGACAGGATGGGATAGAATGGAAACGGTATGAGTGAGTCAGGATACGATATGATATATATACGCAATCTCAATCAATCTCATCTCATATGTTGGGATAGCACAGGATCAGACAGTAATAATGGCTGTGCGCAGTATTCCAATGAACTTTACACGCATATTGAAGTACCGTGTGAACAAAGTCGCGGGCACAGCCACTTATTAAATCAATTAAGAGAGCATAATTATGTGGATCGGGTTGAATGTAACAGCTTTGACTTTAATTCGGAAAAAAGTGAACAAAGAGATAGGAAATAGTGAAGAGTACAGAAAGAAAACGTTAGTAATACACTACGCCATCGAGAGGTATTGTTTGTGGAGCGGAGCATCCTTTCAAATGAGCAAACACCATTCTTGTAAAATGGTGCCCTAAATGTGAGCCCACACACGTGAGGAAGTAATTTTTGTAGTACTTACGTGGTTTACAAGTTTTATACATATATACTTCGCCCTCCATACAGACATATGTCCGGCATCCAGTTAATGTTATCACTCGAGATGTTTTACACATAATCCTCTCTGAAAGTAGAAAATAAATTTAACGTTTGCTTAAAATTCCTTCTTGTTAACCTGCACGTTGAGAAGGTAAACACGTACACAGGGTTAAATAAAACCAGCACGCACTTAAAAACTGAATCGGTTTCGTGAAAACTTAATTTGTTTTACGGCTTTTTAGAATTCATTACTTTTTCACACAAACCACTAGCACAGCACATGCCACACGCGCAAGTACAACAAAGTAAGATTTAATTTAAAAAAATACTCTTCTTTTTTTAAGGAATATATCGAGTTCAGAATAAAGTAGTAGAACAAAAGATGCCTAATTAATGTAGATTCTGATATGGCCATTAATAAATAATTATGATATTGCTATTAAAAATTAAAAGAGCTATTTTAGCCAATTAGAATTTTCAACTATTTTTTTTTAAATTTTGACTATCGATTGGTGCTATATAAATACAGGGTATTTTTTTGCATTTGTGTCGGTTCGATTCCCGGCTCAGACAAGCGACTTTTCAAATATCTATAAATGTAGATCATCTATAAATGTAGATTGTATCATCTTTAAAAATAAAATAATGTTTCATGTGATAAAATCTTTAATATTTAGTATATAATAATCAAACGAATGGGCCCCTGAGGGAAAGTCCCCACTTTTCCCCAAGGGCCCATTCTTTTGATTCACGCTGTATAAATAATTTCCAAAAAATGTTTAATATCTAGAAAAAATTTCAAAAATTCTTATTCTGACAACATATTTATAACCAGTGACCCCAAAACTCAAAAATAAGAATTAACATAGATAACCTGTGAATGGAAAAATAAAAAAGTCATATTTTTTTCTGCCCTCGCGATAATGTTTTTGATTTCAAATAATAAATAATAACAAACATTTAAAAAAAATCATCAATGTCGCATGTGTTCTTAAGGATTATAAGGAAGTTTTGACGATTTTCAAGCTTTATTGACTCGACTCTCCGTCTCGACAAACTTTCGTCTTTTCTTAACTCAAACGTAAAATGTTCTTAACGGATTAAAATGAAATTTGGCGTAAAAATTGTCCAGGTCTATATTATGATTAAGTTCGTAGAGGGCTAAATCAGTTCAGTAGATTGCGATTATATAAGCTTTTGCTTAAATCTCAAAAAATATACACGTACAAAGGAACACGAAATAATTCTTCAGTTTGAAAAATAAAAAAAATATTTAAAAAATACGATTGAATGAGCACTGTCTACCAATTTCTTAAATACTGCGTATTGTATATAATACATATTAAATATATACTATATACCATACATACATACCATCAGCCTGTGTCTCTTCACTGCTGGATATAGGCCTCTCTTAAGGAACGTCACCACACACTTCCTTCCGCAAAAGGAAATCCCTAAGGAACGTCGTCCATTCTTCTCATCCAACCACTACCGGCGACTTTCTTCAAATCGTCAGTTCACCTGGCCGGTAGGCGTCCCACGCTCGTACGTACGTGGTCTCCACTCTAGGACTCGTCTCCACCATGGGTTAACGCTCCTGTCCGCCCACTGCCACTTCAGCTTGTTGATCCTTTGAACTATGTCGGCAACCTTAGTTATTTGGCGAATCTCTCGTTACGGATGTACATACTATAATATGGATGGCTTATATATACTTTATATATATGTATATGTATATATTTTATATGTATAATATTTTTATTATTTAGGTATATGTAATTACATATGTATTTTTAATGTATTTATGTATTTTGTTAGTATTATTGTTGTGTATGTGGTACCATCGGGTTTAACAATAACGCCATTAGATGTACAATTTGATCTATGATGGATCAGCGGGAATGGGAGGTAATGCAAAAAGAAAAATGACTACTAAATGGCAGCGCCGGGCATAAATGATTTGGGGGAAAATACGATAGTTGAAATACGAAATATCAACTTATCCGGGAGATTATAGGCGCTGTTCATCCAGCAGCCGGCAAAGACGTGGTCACTCGATTCTGTAACCACTGCATTGGAGTCGCGACCCCATTAATTGTCTTTATAAACGATTTGCACTTTACATTTTGATGGTGCTGAACGAACACGGCGGCGCGGTGCGAAGAGAGGTTATAATTACATGTATTGGGGTTTTGCGTGATGCCGAGAATGGCAATTAAACGAACGAGCGCGTGCGACGAAGTTATCATGCTAAGTGAATTATCTCCCAGTGACAGCGTCAGTCGTCAGTCGTCATCTATCATGGCCTAAAAAGCCGCGTTCAGAAACGTGGCCAAAACAATAAAGCAATGCGAACAATTGTACTATTATACATACACATTTTCATTAGGTACACACTACGCTTGCCTTTTTGTCTTGACCTATATTTCACTTTCCCATGTCTACTGGAAGAAGTCTCCGCAGGAGATAAGCTTGCCATTTTAGTTTTTCTTCCTCTTTTGTTTATTTCATTTTATGTGTGTACAATAAATTATTAAATATATGATGGATAGCTCTACAACTTTCGTTTCAACTTTTTATTTCTAAAACGCAATTAAAATAGTGAAATCTACCGTCGGATGTTGCATGTCAGCGGCGTTTTGTTTTTGTAGTATGTTGGTTTATAATCTATATAAAACGTTTGTTATTTCTATCTTTATGCAAAATGTTGTTCTTTTCGTCGAAATATGTACATCTCATGTTCAGAGGTTGCCATAGTAAGTATATGGCAAACAGAGTTACATAGTTAGTGAAAAGATAATGTAGCGGCATCTAATGGGAAACCACCCTGTGGGCTGCTTGTGGAGGAACCAATAACGATATTATTTTGCTGTAAATAATTACAAATCTATTATTTACCATCAAGTTTCATCCTACCCGTTGAAAGCTTTGTGGCACCTGGAAAATTTAATGTAAATTTATGTACAACAATAATTGATTTTTTTTTATAAAAAGTAGATGGCAGACGAGCATACAGTCCACGGTAAGTGGATACTGTCCTCCATAGACATCCGCGATACATGCCACCATCAGTCGAGTTTAACAAACGCTGGCACGCCCTCCGCATGCACTGCCTACGTTTGGAGATGTAGGAATGGATTTGAAGAAAGGGTTGGATAAATGGGGAGGGATAGGATGGTAACAGTTGACAATTAACAACATAGCTTCACCCCTTTCAGATAATGTCATACATCTGTATAATTTCGGGGACGGGTTAATATAATTTTGATCACACTTCACTTAATAAATCACTTAATCTTATAAATTTGTCTCCAGCGTTCCGCGTTCGATATTCAGTCCGACAAAATGTCTTCACTAGAGAATGCTCGGTGTTCTAAATGCGTTAATTATAACGCAACTGTAGATAAATCATTGCTATGCATTTTATAATTAGAAAAAATAACGTCATACATACCAAAGACTGCGGTTGATTTCGGAGTAACTAAGTAACTGACCAGAGTGGCCTGAAGGAGAGCAAAATGTAAGTTGCCTGTCAGTTACAATATAATTACAATATACAATATTTTTTGAGAGGGAGATTGCACGCTGCAATCTATCAGCCGCTGGGCGCGCTCGACTGGCCACGTTACCTCTCTCTCTCACAGAAGACTACCTTGAAATGTACTGCATTTCCCACTTTATCTTATTTCCCTAATGTACGTATGTGTTTCGGAAGTGAGTGAGATGTGCCAGAGCCTATTCCCATCCTATCCCTCCCCATTTTCCCAACCCTTTCTCCAAATCCATTCCTATATCTCCAAAGGTAGGCAGCGCATCCGGGGGCGTGCCAACGTTTGTCATTTTGGACTAATGTTGGCATGTGTCGCGGATGTCTATAGGCGACAGTATCCACTTACCATCAAATGGACTGTATGCTCGTCTGCCGCCTTCGTACATAAAATATATATATAAACCTGTTTTTGTATCGAATTTCATGTCAATAAGAAATGCGGTCTACACACACATAATACATATTTTGGATTTAGCTAGTCACTTTTAGTTGACATGTAGTATTTTGTTTCGAAATTTGAACTATGTGATCTTTGCAATGGACAGATTTATTCGAAATCTATCTATAAACGATCTAAGCAAGCCAAGTAGGTGAGTAAGGCGGAAGGCGGCACTACCATATATTATTGTGTTGTCAATAATACTTGTATTAATAACCACTATTTAATGAATAGTGTAAGTCCAGCCGGTCTCTGCATGACCTGTATGTGTCACTACAAGCTTTGTCTAATTACAAGACGATAACGTATGTATATGTAAGCATATACACGAACCTAGTGATGGCATTTTTCGAATCCGAAATTAACAACAATAGTAAAAGAACCAAAGTCATCGACATAGCTCAAAGAACCAGTAAACTAAAGTGGCAATGAGCAGGTTTTATACAAATATATCGTGTGACCGTTAACTGATGGAGTAAAAAAGTTTTCGATTGGGGAGTGCATACTCAGAAGTGTAACCTGGGACGTTCTCCAACCAGATGAACCAATGGTAAAGAATGTCGTTGGTATTGGCTGAAAGAGAAGAACGAAATATCGAGTGTAGTGGTGTAACTTGAAGTCCAACAGTGAAGAAACTGATGATATGATATTATTTATTGTAAAGATCTAATTTTTTCGACATAGGGTAATCAACGAAAAGCAACTATAGAAGCTGCTTCTCTATGTGTTATCCGTTCATATTTTTTTTATAAATGTTAATTTATGCTTCATCACATAATACCTATGACTTCGGCTTATTCGAGTTTATTGAAAAAAAAAGTGGGTTCACAGAACAGGACAATGCGGACAGACAGACAACAGGACAACAGGACAATTGTATAATTCATTTTTTATCATTTTATGGATAAATAGCTAAATTGCAAAGGCTAAATGTCAAGACTTATTAACATACAAGTTTCATAAGTATTACTAGAAAATCTTACCGGAACAATAAGTAGAAATACGCTTGTGATGCCGTACATCTTTAGTAGCGCCATCGGCGCAAAAATAACTTAGTATTACAAATCGAGTATTTATACTACAACACAGCAAAGCCATTATTATTTACATGATTGGGCATCAGGGCAACAATCAACATAATTTGACATTTGTCTTAATTAATACACCACATGTAAAAATATTGATTTTAATTTGAAAAGTAATATAATCTTAATTAATAAAAGTTAATTTATACGGGACGTCACATGCTATATGGCTGTGTTACGTTACACGTGTCGACTGACAAATAGACGAAGAGTGGAAATTGAAAAAAAAACTCTATTTCTACGAAAACATTACTGCAAAAAAGATAACGGAATAAAAAATGTTAGCTGGGCTATAAAATATTGATGTTTTAGACTACTTTACAAAAATTAGTGTCTTTACAGCACATTATGTATTCGGAAGTGACTGTAAAGCAAAAATCGGGGTTTAACGTCTATCTACTTTTAACGTTCTAAGTATTATAATTAACTGTATCGTGACACATTATTAGAGCCCTACAATAATTTAAGCGAGATTAGTTTGTTAAAATTAAGTATTTAATTAAAGTACTTTAACGGGGTAAAATAAAATAATTTGTAAAATAATTAATCAATTCTGCAAATTGCAACTACTCATAAGCCGTTTAATTTTAGATGCGCTCGATATCTACCTCATTGTTTTTTTTAACATAAAGTTTCAAAAGGCTTGTTGAACGACATATTATCGCAGATATGAGCCCCAGTGTCTATTTGTCTTTACGATTTTCGCTGAAAAGTGCAGTTTTTAGGGTACTCTGTATTAGATATTTCTACGGCTAAAGGGCTATTTGATTTCAACGCCATCTTTTACAATTTTACGTTGCATACATCATTTTAATTGTCTTAAAGACGACGTGATTGTAAATATTATATATAACGTCGGGGTCACCATTTTAGGCAGGGTGTAGACCTTGAAGGTAATAAAAAGCATGTTCACTTGACGGAGTTGTTTTAATAATTGAAACATGGGGCGAGTTACGAGTACATTTGTTTTATATTTGAACCCTAATGCCTAATTTGTGCTACACGTATTATATATCCACGTACCAGTCTACTCAGAGGTTTGCCAAAAAGAGTTTTTGTCTATGGAATACTGGCTGGTTTTGATGTCAATAAAAACTATGACTATCTAAATATAACATAAAAACAGAACATTTCAAATTTCACACATGCCATGCCATGTGTCCATTACATGCCAACATTAGTCCAAAATGACACGCGTTGGCATGACCCCGGATGCGCTGCCTACCTGTGGAGATATAGGAATGGATTTGGAGAAAGGGTTGGGAAAAGGGGGAGAGAAAGGATGGGAATGGGCTCTGGCACATCTCACTCACTACCGAAAACATGTACGTACATTAGGGAAATGAGATAAAGTGGGAAATGCAGTATATTTCAAGGTAGTCTTCTGTGAGAGAGGGGTAACGTGACCAGTCGGGTGCGCTCAGCGGCTGTTGGATTGCAGCGTGGACTCTCCTCCTCCCTAAAACGTGACTACGTTCGAAGAGGCTGTGAAAGAGATACCTGGGGACGAGTGGAAAAAATGTTTTCAAAATTAATTCACACGCCTGAAAGTTTGTATGTATACAATAGTAGGTATACATGTAAGTGGACAGTAAAACATTTTTTTTATAAATATATATCTCAATTACTGATGCCATTATTGACCTCACTTATTCCAATGCTTTTATAGTGAATTATATTGGTATGACGGCAAAAACGATTTCTTGATGACGTCATGATTTTATAAACTCAATTTGAAAGTATGGGGTACTTAAAGTAACAAGTACTTGAAGAAGTAGTTTTTGAAATGTTGAGAAGCTTACTTCATAGAGGTTAATTATAACGTAATGGTAAATAACGTAAATTTACGGACGTAAATTACAAAAAAAAACAAAGTAGACGGAAATGAAAACAAAAGAATTTGGTGAGTTTAGTGTCTTTCTGATTTATTCTCAATATCCTGTGATACCATACCATCAGCCTGTCTCTCCACTGCTGGATATAGGCCTCTCCTAAGGAAGGCCACCACGGTCTTCCGCTCTGTTAAATCCGGAAGATGCACGATGTAATTAACTAATTTCAACTCTTTAACTAATCATACTATTTATTTTTCTTCTAAATATTACCCACGATACAAATCGGAGTTCTGAGTTGCTCCGAGGTTATAAATCCTATTTTCCCTGGACTATTAATAAGCCTAATAAGATGATACTACTAATCATACATCATTGACTATCGCCGTTTCTTCATCTTAATCAATTAAAAAGAAATATTTTACACGTGTGGATTAATTAAGACAAATGTCAAATTATGTTGTCAATTTTCCAATATTGCGAAAGTTTAATTAAGACTGATGCCCAATCATGTAAACAATAATGACTTTGCTGTGTTGTGGTATAAATACTCGATTTGTTACACTGATTTGTTATTGCGCTGGTAACGTTATTAAGAAAATGTACGACATCAGAAGCGTGTTTCTTCTTATTGTTCCGGTAAGATTTTCGAGTAATACTTATTATACTCATATGTTAATAAGTCTTTAATTAGCTTTTACCCTTTAGCCTTTGGAGGTTAGCTATGTATCCATTGACACAAGATGATTTATAGAATCGCATAATCTCTTGTCCCGTTTCGCGAAACTTCTTTATCTTTGTAAACAGTCTTTGTCTCTCTACTGTTGGACATACACTTCTCTTAAGGCACACCACTACACTCAATCTATCGCTCTTTTCATTCAGTCACTACCTGCGACTTTGTTTAACATCGGTCTGTCCGGTTGGAGAGCGTCCCAACAAAGTACCTACACTGCGTACACTTCTCGGTACGCAGTCACCACTTGAAAACTGTTTTACTCCATCGGTTGTCGGTCATACGAAATATGTGCATATAACCTGCCCATTGCCACTTCAAGTTATTGGAGCTAAGTGGATGACTACGATCTTTAGTTCTTCATTTCGAATTCTACCTATGCACATAACACCGAACATACTTCTTTCCATCGCTCGCGGAGTGATTTGCAACTTGAATTTAAAAGAAAGGTTATCGCCAGAGAATAACTACTTAGAGAATAATTAGAGAAATAACCACTGTTTTGTTTATTTTATTCATTCACATATACCATACATACCATCAGCCCTCCACTCCCTCCACTGCCGGATATAGGCCTACGCTAAGGCCGCCACACACACGGTCTTCAGCTCTTCTCATAGCTCACATATAGTCATTCACATATAGACCGATGCCTACTGTCAACATTGTTCACACATAGACCGGTACTACTTTATTCATTTCCATATAGACCGGTGCTACCTACTTTCAAGATCATTTTTTCGTCCACTTTTGATATAGTGTAACCGTCTTTCTAATTCAGGTTTATGCATACATATATGTTATATGCTCAGTCGCTATTGATTACAAATTGGTAAAGCTTGCAGCAATACACGCAAATCATGCAGAGCCTGGTTTGACTTACACTTTTCCGTAAACAACACTTCACAACATTATTATAATGCAACATAATAATATATGGAAGTGCCGCCAGTTGCCTTGCGTAAATGCGTAAATGCTTGCTTAAATAATTTTTAGGTAGATCAAAATCTATCTAAAAAATTGTAGAGAAATACAATTGAGGAGATCACGCCTTTCGGATTTCGAAAAACTCGACTGTGCGTGAGTGTGTGGAGATTCGCATTTCTAAACTGATTGAAATAAAATTCGGTACACAAACAGGTTTACAGTGTAACTTACACGCAACCCCCATTTTGTTATCTTTCAGGCCACTGTATTCAGTTTCTTACTTGTTCCGGTATCAACTGCAGACTATGGTATGCATGACGTTATTTCTTGTAATTATAAGAGTCACAGCAATTAACACATTTAGAACCGAGCATTCCCAAGTGTATATATATTTTGTAAATATAATATAAATATCGAATACGCTGGTGACAAATTGACAAGATTAAGGGCCTTTCTCACCAACTTTATCAGAGAGAAAAAAATAATCACCTATATCTGAAAATGGTTCTGATAAAGTATCTTTTGACACTATCAAGAGGTATTAAAAAGTCAGTTAGCCTTTATCAGAAAGTCGGTGTCAGCTAGATTTAATTGGCAGATAATTTTTATATCAGACTGTTAACAGTAACTATAGCTGGAGTAAAAAAACCTGATAAAGTATTTGAAGGTGGTGAGGAAGGCCCTAAATGAATTATTAAGGGATAGAATTTTTATGACAGCAGATAAATGATCGATCAACAAAATACTGCACTCTTTGCAGAGACACGCCATGGTTGAAGAATAAAATGTTTATTAATTAAATTGCACTCGCTATTTATACAATAATAAACGTGCGTCATATTGATGTAAAACCTAATTAGCAGGGAACAAGGGCTTGCTGAGTAGCGCTCATCATCATCCCTCTGAGAACAAATCTTTATTAATGTCCAAGAAATATATAACAATGGAATACATATAAAGAAATTAAAAGTATAAAAAAGAACACTTGATACACACTAATCTGTTTAACGCATTTTGGGAGGGGGAGAGTGTACGCTGCAATCCAACAGCCGCTGCACGCGCTCGACTGGCCACGTTACCCCTCTCTCACAGAAGAATACCTTGAAATGTAATGCATTTCCCACTTTACCATATTTCCCCAATGTACGTACGTGTTTCGGTAGTGAGTGAGATGTGCCAGAGCCCATTCCTATCCTATCCCTTCCTATTTTCCCAACACTTTCTCCAAATCCATTCCTATATCTCCAAAGGTAGGCAGCCCATCTGTGGTCGCGTCAACATTTGTTATTCTGGACTAATGTTGGCATGTATCGCGGATGTCTATGGGCGACAGTATCCACTTACCATCAGGTGTACTGTATGCTCGTCTGCCGCCTTCGTCCATAAAAAACAAAACACTGGCGCCGTTTGATTCCGGCGCCGATGTCAAGAAATGCAAATTTCAAATAATTGTATATCGAACTCTTCCTCGTTTACTGACAACTACAGCGACATTCAAATTTCTAACACATTGCTGTAATGTTTATGAGTTTTTTTAAAATCTCTTTAAAGTATTGTACATAATTTCACAGAGAATTATCTAGATGCTACAGAGCCTTCATCTCGTCGGTGGAAACTTGATGGTAAATAATAGTTTTATAATTATTTACAGCGAAACAATATCGTATTAGCTACCGCTACATTATCTTTTCACCCTGACATATTTAACGCTGTTTGCCATATTATGACAACGTCTGAACATAAGGTATAATTGGATAAAACGAACAACAGTTTAAATATAAAGATAGAGATAACAAAGTTTTTCATACATTATAAACCCACATATTACACAAATAAAACGCGACACGGTAGATTTTACTATTTTCGTTACGGTTTAAAGAAAAAATGTTGAAAAATAAGTTGTAGAGCGTTATCCTTTGTATTTTATAACCATAATCAGCAGTTTTAGTGTCCACTGCAGGACATGGGCGCTCTCAAACACATTGTCCTGGTGCACGAGGGATGTATGGCTTCAAAATGCCTCGCTGGCCAAGCGGGTTGTATTACATAATGTATATTAGATATTAATTAATGGTTCGAGATTTAATGAAGGGTTTATGCCATCATATTTTTTGTGAATCTACTTTACTGATTTAGCCATCTACGAACTTAATCGAAATATAGACCCGAAATAATTCCGTGCTAAATTTCATTTTAATCCGTTAAGAAAGGTGATGCGTTAAGAAAAGACCAAAGTTTGTTGAGATGTTGTAATTTTTTTCCGTAATTCCAATATTGTGAACTCAGCAGTAAGTAGACTTCTTCGTAATCTGTCTAAAAACGGGGTCTTATGGTGATATATACAGGATTAAATTAAAAATGGATCTATATATACAGGCTTAAATAAAAATTAACTGCACCTATTTAATACTGAATTTCTATAACTAAAACTAAGAACCTTTGTTCTAGATTCTAGACTTTATTCTAAACTTGATATTTTCCCCCAAAGGAGTATTTTTTTAAAATTAAATCTCTGACTTTTTTACTTGCCGTCATTGTCGTTGCGTTGCATTGCCGGCGCGTTGCCGGTTGTGTGTAGTACACACACGGCCGGCAACGCGTCACACTTCATTCATATACAACTGCTAGTCAAACCACTAGCTACAATTAGATATCTGCAAAGGAATCAGCCCTTTCAATATCTACCGTTGGACATGGCCCGGCCCTCCTCACGCACATTAAATTTGAAGTAAACATTAAATTTATTTTTTACTTACAGAGAGTAAATTGTGTGCAACAGATCAATTGATAACATTAACCGGATGTCGGACATATGTCTGTATTAATGGAGAAGTATATATGTATAAGAGTTGTAATGCAAGTAAGTAGCACAAACAATTCTTAAAGAGGTGGATAAGCTCACATTTGGGACACCATTTTACACGAATGTTATTTACTCATTTGAAAGGACGTTCCGCAAACAATCCTTCTTGGCGGCGTAGTGTAATACTAACGATTACTTTCTCTACTCTTTACTATTTTCTATTTCATATCCCTTTATTCTCCTTTTTCCCCAATTTAAATCAAAGCAACCCGTACTATATAATAATGCTATCTTAATTGATTCTTGTCGTGGGCACGTCTTTGTTCACGTGGTATCCCATCCCATCCTTCGTTATCCCAGAATATCCTATCTTAGATGAGATTAATTGATTTAATATCATATCGTATGCTATATCACACAAACCCTTTCCATTCAATTCCATCCTGCCCACCCCATCCCATTCAATGCCATACCATCGAACCCCATTTCATTCAATACAATCACAGTCAGTTCCATTAAATCCCATCTTATCTCTCACATATCATTCAATTCAATCCAATCCTATCTTTCACATTCCACCAACATTCATCTAATTCTTGTAGATAAATCATATTTAAAATTGTTTATTTTTGGAGTTTATTTTATTGTTCGCAATGTGCACGAATAGAAAACAATGTGCGCAATGTGCGAAACTATTCAATAAACTTTGAATGAGATATATTATATTAAAGGTTCTTAAAACAATTCATTTATAAAAAAAACTATATGAATAAGGCTATATGCGCGACGGCACACGGTGTTTTAATATATTATTTATTTTATTCGTTATTTTTCTTTTGCAGTCACCTGTGAACATGACTTTTGGGAAGTACATTTCTCTAAGTGCTATAATTGCTCTTGCGTAAAGAATAAAGTTGCGGATTGTAATCGAAGGCCATGCCCCAACGGGTAATAATTTTAATGTTAATATTTAATGTTACGAAAAATAATCGTTGTACAAATACTCACGATTACCCTTAGATCAAAGCAAAAGGGGAAGATGCGGTACGTTCTTACATTGCATCAATTGAAAATAGGCTCGAATGCACAACTACATGCAGACAAATTCGTGCAGCTATAATTGAAGTGACGTTGAACGACACCGAAAGTCAGAGATAGAGCGATGAGCTTGGACAGTAGCAAGAGCGAGACAAGCTAAACGTGTCGCTCACACATGTTTCGTATAGTTTTATCTCGCTCACACATTAATGGCCGAATGTAAACTAATATAATAATTTTAAAAAACTTCTACAAATTATTACTTTTTGGTGTACTTACGCGTGAAAAAATTCCATGTCTTGTTTTTGCTCCTTGAGTGATTTGTGCACTGAATAAATGCACAAGAAGGCATTTTATTTTCCGCTACAAAACTATGTTCACAGTGTGATGAGCGTATCACGTACAAGAAAGTTGCTGTTCTATCGGTGACCAAACAAAGCAGGTCCATTGGACTCGGTTTCGTACGACCACGCACGATAAGTGAATAACGTATCTTCCTCCTTTTGATTAGATCTAAGCAATATCTAAATAGTATCTAACCCGATATTATATAATGGGATTATAATTACACTTAATATATAACGCTTCATTATTACATTATTGCGCTTCTTGTGTATCCATGTATATGCATCTGAAACTATCCATCCATGTGAAACTAAGTGTAGTTTTACATGGTTTACTGCACAGGGCTCACATAGGCCTGTGCAGTGCAGGGGAACGTTTTAGATAGCAGACCAGAACTTGTGTGATGAAATCTAATTTCAAACAGGACAAGCCATAGGCGGTAAGTAGCTAGTTCATACTTATAATAAGTGCTATTATCTCAATTTGGAGATGGTTTAACTGATTATTGCTTTTATTCGAGTTGCGGTCAGCGATAATTATAAATTTATAATCCAAAATGCCTTAATTGATCATCTTGATTGATCAAGTATAATCAGCGGGCAAGGGGAAAACTATCTGCTGTTATTTATATTATGAACTGCTCGGAAATTAAACGACCAATAAAAAGTTTAATCTTAGGGCTTAAAATACATTTGACAGATATACTTCGAATTGCATATAATACTTTTTTGATTTGCTCTAAAAGTAATTATGTGATACAAATTAAAAAAACGGAAAAATGTCCGATAACTTTATTAAATTTCAGTTTTATATGTTTTACGCAAAGGTGACATAAAATGAAATTGTATTTGAAAATTAAATGTAATATAGAGAATAAAAATGTTAACACTTTTTTTTAACACACACGTGAAAGCTAAATGGCTTTTCGCGGCATAAATTTCACCGACGTCAAACGAAAATGACTAGTATTTTCAATAAATCGACCTATCGGGAAGTTTTTGTGATAGTCGAATTGTCAAATAACCAGTCTAATTAAATTACATCTGGTCATTGATTAAATAAGTGTGACTGATCAATCAATCATTCATTCGGTACAATAATTAAGTTGTATGCAGATAAGATTTTAGGAATAATCAATGCAGTTTATTTATGTATTCGAAATTCAATTAAATCTAGTCTGTGTTTATGAAATTTTGTTAATAGAATAATTTTAATACTGGTAGAATGTTATTGAGTTAAATATTTATTAAGCTAATTTACAAGTTTTATATCATGAAAAAAAAATCACAGGTGAAATAATTTGTTTCCTTTTTATTTTAGTCTCAAACTTGGTGGTGGTGGCGGAGGAGGTGGTGGTGGTGGTGGTGGTGGTGGTGGTGGTGGTGGAGGTGGAGGTGGAGGTGGAGGTGGAGGTGGTGGTGGTGGTGGAGGAGGTGGTGGTGGAGGAGGAGGTGGAAGAGGTGGTGGTGGAGGCGGTGGTCGATAAGTAAGAAAACGACAACACACGATGATAACCAGTGTGCAGGGGTTAGCAGTGCGGTTGTCACATACTGGTAGTATTTTGTCAATGGAAAAAAAAAAAAAAGTTTTGCTGAAATTTACTGCATACAATGGTATTTTATTTATTCTCCTACAGCTCCTTCTTTCTATAAAAAAACTTTGAAATCCGATATAATAAATTTGATTTTCCTGTTACTTAATTTTACCCTCCAGATCAGTTTATATTAGTGTAGTATAGTGCACTGCATAAGCAAAATTTGTTATACTGCACATTGAGGGTAGAAATGTTTTTTAATCAACCTTGAGACAGAAATAATAATAGCTTTAGATCACTCTCACTTATCACAGTTTAAGGTTTTAGTGTATGCATAATTTAGAGTAAGTAGCCATGTCGTTGGAGATTTTTTGCAGTATCTGCGTGTTTGTGGGTATATGATATATTAAGTTTATTATTTGATAAGCTACATAGGAAGGGGCTCAAAGAGCACTATTGAATTTTCTATACAATTATTGTGTGTTTTTCGCGGGGAAGTATAAAATATGTCCTGATTAAAGGTTAATGTCGAATGTTGTCAATTTAAGAATTGTTGATAATATGGAATTTTGACGACTTTACTTGAGACTCAACATAAAGATTTGTAGTAGGATAATGATGTATCGATATAAAGGTATAAAAGACATGACTTTTAATATGGATCTCTGTGAGAATTCTATACATATCGTTAATGATTTATTTATTTAAACATAACAGAAGGTACATTGCAATTTATGCGTACATTCTTAATAACGATTTCTCTGAGAATTTCACAACATACCTGCAGAACCTGCTCATTTGAGAAAATTACATCTACGTCTGGGTGATTTTATGGATAGGGTAATAATTAATACTTGTGAGAGTTCTGATGGTTAAGAAAGTGGCGATGAAGACTATTATTATTTTGATTATGACATGGAAGATATTGAATACCTACCACCAGAAGGTCAACCAAAATCGACTAAATGATCTGTAACGTTTGCCTGATGATTGATATATAGGTGCTGTGATAAAGGTGTTGATTTTTTAAGATATACCTAATGAGATTAAGGCTAATAAAAGCAATATAAAGTATATCAACATATATTACACAATATAGATAGTTATTATAATTAATAATCTAGTATACATAAATAAATAGAGATCTTAGAAGAAAAAAATGTAATACAATACAATGTCATTGGTTTTCGAGGTTAATAACCAGTCCACATATTTCTCTGCACTGACTCATGACATGTTCATAAAGTTTTGTATTTATCTTGTAATAAAGTAAACGGTATTTCATAAAGTATTCATAGTGGATGACGCGTTCGGTTGTTTCCGGATTAGCCGATGGCCAATGTTTTCATAATGTATCTGTACTACGTAAAATGAATATTCCAATTTCAAAACACATATGAATTAATGAATTGGAGAGCTACTGAACATAGCAACACCATTAGACGTGCCTGTCTTATAGTACTTGTATAGCATATCTAGTATCTATTCTCAAATCGATGGGCTCAATCGAGGATGCCTGAATGGTAGAAATCACCTGAGCAACTGTTTAAGCCAGCTCTATAAACCTTACTTCAGGACTCAGAAGTCTATACGCCTAGTCCTAGTCCACATCAGATATCTATTGTAAGGTTATTCCGTTGAGTAAAACGTTTAGTCACAGGATACATTTGGTTTAGTGTTTGTTCACCTCTGCATTACCAAACTGATATGAACTGATCTCGAGGGTAAAATTAAATAAGTCTCTCAATATTGATTTATTTACTTTATTTCATATAAAACAATGTAAATTAACATTAAATACATGTAGTGTATACGCTCGTGATAAATACGTCATTCCATTCTATTCAAGTAACATTTCATTTATTATATCGGATCTGAGGGTTTTTATATGAAGAAAGAGCTGTGCAAGGACTGAATAAAATAATTACAATTTTTAATCCGGACAATTACAGCAAAACTTTACGTTTTTTACCATAGACAAAATACTGCTTACTACCGCACAATGGTTACCGTCATGAGTTGTCGTCGTTTTATTTATCTACCACCACACCCTCCACCGCCACTCCCAACCATCACCACCATCCCCACCACTACTACCACCGCTACCACCTACACCACCACTGCCACCTGCGCCACCGCCACTACCACCACCTACACCACCACTACCACCACTGCCACCTGCGCCACCGCTACTACCACCACCACTACCACCCGACCCACCACCCCAACCGCCACCACTACCTCCCGAACCACCACCACTACCACCACTACCCCAGCCACCACTGCCACCACTACCACCACCACCCCAGCCACCACTGCCACCACTACCACCACCCCAACCACCACTGCCACCACTACCACCACCCCAACCACCACTGCCACCATTACCTCCCGAACTACCACCACAACCACCACCACCCCAGCCACCACTGCCACCACTATCACCACCCCAGCCACCACTGCCACCACTACCACCACCACCCCAGCCACCACTGCCACCACTACCACCACCCCAGTCACCACTGCCACCACTACCACCACCCCAACCACCACTGCCACCACTACCACCACCCCAACCACCAATGCCACCACTACCACCACCCCAACCACCACTGCCACCACTACCACCACCCCAACCACCACTGCCACTACTACCTCCACCCCAACCACCACCTCCACCACCCGAACTACCACCACCTCCACCTCCCGAACCACCACCACCTCCACCACCTCCACTGCCTCCACCACCACCACCTCTACCACGGCGACCGCCTCTTAAAACTCCAGTAATTTCTATGCTGAAATAAAAACAATCGATGATTAAACGAATTTTACCTATGTAAGTGTAATTATACGGAGAGATCAGTCACATTGATATTATTATTGAACAACACGTAGACTGTCTGTTCGAGCGGGCTCCGCAAATATTGTTACTCAAAAATATTAACTTTGCTTGGATAAGAAAAAAATTTAAGTAGTTATATAGTTTTGTAGATCACAATTTTACAGTGATTTATGTAACAACTAACCGTGCCTGTGGCTTCGCTCGCCTGAACTTTAGGGTGATTAATTCCCGCTAGAACTCTATAAAGGATCTGGATAAAAAATACCCTAAATATTAAAAGTACCCTAATAACCCGGTACATAAGCTATAACTATATCGAGTTTCGTTAAAAACCGTCCAGTAGATTTTGTGTGATGCGCGTTGAGACAGACAAAGACAAAAATTCTAAAAAATGTTGTTTTGGCCTCTGTATCACATGTACTTTACACTAAAATCACTTTTTCGAACCACTTACCCACCACCTATGACATTCCCTGTTTAAAATTCGATTTCAACAGAGCTATGAACAGCAGCTCATCCACGTGCTCTGTGGTGTTGCAGGTGTCTATGGGCGGCGGTGACCACTTACCATCACGTGGTTCGGCCGCTCGTCTGCCATCTCTTCCATAAAAAGAGATCTCGCCCGACAAGTTCTGGTCTCCTTTTTTATACTTTTTTTCGGAATGGCTAAATTCTTGTAGCTTTAATGGACTTTCAACAGTCACCGAACATGTATAATTTAGGGAGAGCGCAGAAGGCACCCCGCCAGAAGCAAATATGTGTCACAACGAGACTAAGGGCTCCCACGTCGGTAGACGGACTGACGGAAGGAACGGACCTCGGCTTAAGACGTTGTTTTCGGAAGGTACCGCAGAATCGCAAATCGGTGAGATGTACACAGGCACGTACCGATACCTGGTAAAAGTGTTGGCTGAAGGCCGGTGTGTATTCACGGTGTAGCGAGGGGGACGTCCTCGTCTCTGCTGGCTGGGACAGTTTTTTTTATATTTATAGACGAAGGCGGCAGATGACCATACAGTCCACCTGATGGTAAGTGGATACTGTCGCCCATAGACATCCGCGATACATACCAACATTAGTTCAAAATGACATCCGTTGACATGCCCAGGGATGCGCTGCCTACCTTTGGAGATATAGGAATGGATTTGGAGAAAGGGTTGTAAAAATGGGGAGGGATAGGATGGGAATGGGCTCTGGCACATCTCACTCACTACCGAAACACGTACGTACATTAGGGAAATAAGATAAAGTGGGAAATACAGTACATTTCAAGGTAGTCTTCTGTGAGAGAGGAGTAACGTGGCCAGTCGATCGCGCCCAGCAGCTGTTGGATTGCAGTGTGCACTCTCCTCAGTGCAGTGTACATGTGTAGCCTGTTGAGTGTAGTGTACGAACCGCATTGGCAGTAGTAATTGGGTCGTTGAGGTCGTCTAAGACGCGCCGAGGACGACGATGGCGACTGTAACGGGGAGTGGCACTCCTGTCGGGGACATAGGTTAGGCTAGCAACTACTAGGGGGTTGGGATGATGACTCTGTCGTAGTAGCGTCTGGCGGAGTCTTTCACGTATTTGACGATGGAAGGAAGTTCCAAGTCCTTGTGGAGGTCGACTATGCGTGAGAACCACGGGGCTTACGCACAAAGCTATTTTGGAGAGTTTGTAGCATTTTATTGGAGGGCGTTGCGTGTGCAAAGACAACGCTGGCGAAGGTCATTATGGGTCGTACGCAAGTTTTGTACAATGTCAGCTGTTTTCTAAGCGACATTTTACTTCTCCCGCTTATAGGGGGGAGGGGGGGGGGTTAAGGCGACCGGGAACAAAGGCGTTTCCCTGCACTGCTTTATTGAGACGGGTTAATATAAAAAAGTCAATAACTACCAGAAAAAGAGAAATTTTGTTTAAGGAATCATGGAGTCGATTTTAGAATTATGAAAAAGATTTTTTAAATCAAAGATTTCCAAAATGTCACGTAAAAACGGGAATCGAATCTGTTCATTTTCCTTGAGAAAACCGAAGGTTATTTTATTGTGATAATTGCTAGTGCAGTTTGTAAGGAAGAAATTTGGCTGAGAAGGATTTTTCTAATTAATAAAATTGTTGGCAATGGCCTCTTCACACGAATTGTTAATGATGGAGGTATGAATTGATATGATAGAGAATAGAAGGGTCTACCATATCAATGAAGTATCAGGCACTAAACCTCCGTAAAATTCTTGTAAGTAAATAAACGTACTAACCAATCTCCCGTACACTTTTGAATATTTAATTTTTTGGGGCATGGTCTTTGATTACATTCCGCAACTTTATTCATTACGCATGAGCAAAGATAGCATTTATCTAAATGTGTTTTCCAAAAGTCTTGTTCACACGAGGCTGCAAAAGAAAAATAATATATTATGTATTAAAACTTATTTACTGAAAATGAAGACGCGAAATCAATTTAGGAGTAACACAATAATTTGAAAAAAAGGAACAATTATGCATTGGAATTCATTAGATTTTTATTAATTTTATTCATTATTCATTTTTTTATATTTTCATGCCATTATGTGCTATTATTATGTAACAACCTGTTGACATGTTCTATGCAAATAAAATATCTATTTATTAGGAAAACCGTTTATTTTCTGACAAGTCTAATATAAAATAGAAAAAATCATGCAAGAACTTATCTATATCTATACTAATACAATAAAGAGGTGTAATCTGTGTAATTGTGTGTTTGTAGGTATGTTGGGGGTAATCTCTAGAACTATTGAATCCGTGTTTAATATAGGCTATATTTTATTTTGAAATTTTGAAAAAAGGATTTGGAAAAAAAAACTTATAAGCCGAAGCGAAGCGAACACGGGTCGCTAGCGTCACTGGGACAGGATATTTCAGTGTTAGTATCTTAGGTACCTACATATACTTTAATACAAGTCTCTGTATTTTACATTACGTTCTGAATCAGAATCAGAATAATTTATTTGTTCGCGACAAAATCATCACGTGTCTTCGGGTAGTTATTTAAAAGGACCGAAAAATAATATTGTTCAAACATGTTCATTATCTTTCAATTTCAGTGCTACAAATCTCTTGTGAAACATTTCGGAAATACACGTTTCTGCTGCTCTGAATTATGCTCTGGATATACTACTGGAATTACCCGAAATTGACTAGAAGCAAATATTCCAGACTTCTAAAGGCTGGTCTTGGTCCAGCTTAGATTTCACCCCACTGAACCAGTGATGGGCGATTGTGAATAAAATAATAAGTAATCAAGTTAATCGACGTTAGTTCAATTTTTCATTCCAATATCGATTAATCGACAAGACCAAAAAATAATTGAATGAATAATCGAGACGTCGATTATTTGACCCGCCTCGGTTAATCATTCGCAATCGCACATCGCTAATTTGTCATATCGAAACACTGCGCAGCCCAATTTGAACGAAAACAGTCATTTAAGAAGCTGATGGGTGTTTTTAATATGCAATTGATATTTATGAAACTATATTACTTGATAACAATTAATCGACATTACTCCACCAGCCTCAACTAATCGATCCGTCAATTGCGCTTCGTTCGCTTCGTCAGTTCGTTAGTCAGTCGATTCGTTCATTCGAATAATGCATTCAAATTACTTTAATTATTTTCAATTCCATCGGGTATAGTTACAAATAGTGGATAGTGTTGTGTTGAACTCCACTCGGCAGTAGCAGCCAGTGGTTGTTGATTATATATATAAATAGAGAATTGTACGCAAATGTTGTTTTCCGAACGTGCCATAGTCGAGTTCACATGATACAATTAGAAGTATGATGCTGTGACATTGGTGAGTATATCGTTATAACAAAAAGTTATCCATCGCGAATACCGACCTGTTATTAGTAACTTTTTCTACATATCTATTACTTCAATAAACAGTATAGACTTATTATTACCAGTTATAAGTGAGAACTTACAAGTTACCTACTAAGAGTTAGAAGTAGGTATCTTGTTTGATGCCGTAAACATCATTTGATTAGAGCCGGGGTACAGCTGGTCGGCTGGACGCGGAAATGTGTAGGCTGACTCGAAGACCACGAGGTCTCCGTCCCAATTACATTCTTCAAATACGAATGAGAGAAACTCACTCGTAACAATTAACATAAGTTTGATCAGACTTCATTTAATAACTCACTTAATATTATGAATTTGTCAATAGCGTTTCGTGTTCGATATTCAATTCGACAAAATGACTTCACTCAAGAATGTTCGATGTTCTAAATGCCTCAATTATTATTATTTTTTTTTTTTATAGACTAGTGGGCGGACGAGCAGGCGGTCCCACGTGATGGTAAGTGTTACCGCCGCCCATGGACACCTGCAACACCAGGGGGTATGCGGGCGCGCCGCCGACCTTGCAAAATCCTATTCACAGCTCTCTTGAAGAACCCCATATCATATCTTAATGGAAAGACCTCTTGAGGCAGTTCGTTCCACAGCCTACGGGTTCGCGGTATAAAATAATTTTTGGAGCGAACAGTGCGCGACACCTCCGTATCGAGGAAATGCGGATGGACCGCACTTCTGTGACGGGAGGTGCGGTTGTAGAAACCCGAGGTGGTAATTATATTGAACAATTCTTCAGAGCATTCCCTATTGTACAGGCGGTAGAACACACAGAGAGACGCAACATTTCTCCGAATGCTGAGGGGTTCTAAACCGCCCGTGAGAGTGGGATCGTCGACAATACGAACAGCACGTCGTTGGATGGAGTCAAATGGGTCCAGTTGGTATTTCGGTGCACCGGCCCAGAGATTAGAGCAATACTCCATATGGGGCCTCACTTGAGCTTTGTAAAGCATTAGGAGTTGCCCTGGGGTGAAGTACCGCTTCGTTCTGTTCAGCACACCGAGCTTTTTGGAGGCCATTATGGCCTTATTTTCCAGATGACCCCTAAATTCGACTTTGCTAAAGATATCGACACCAAGGATCCCAATACTCTCCGAGATCTTAAGAGGTATGCTCTGAAAGCGAGGTGCTACGACAAAGGGGGCTTTTATTATTACGTAATTATTACGTAACTCGAGATAAATAAAATCGCTATGCATCTCATAATTATAAAAAAATAATGTATACATACCATAGTCTGCGGTTGATACCGGAACAAGTAAGAAAATGAATACAGTGGCCTGAAAAATAGCAAAATGGGAGTTGCGTGTAAGTTACAATATAAACCTATTTTGTATCGATTTTCATTTCTATAAGAAATGCGCTCTCCACACACGCATACATACACTCGCGCATAATACATCTATCATTGCAACATGTAAAAATTAAATTTAAAAAGGAAAGTATTCGAAGGACGATATATGAAGTAGGAATATAGTCATATGAAAGGTGGACGAAAAAATAATGTTGACAGTGTCACCGGTCTATATGTGAATGAATAAAATAAATGAAACAATCGTCGCCGCGTCATAGTAGTTATTGACGGTAATCTTCTTCTTAAATTCAGGGTTAGAACTATGTTCAGACTTTTTTCATAGGTAGAAATCGAAATGAAGAAAAAAAGATTGTTAAAGAACCAAAGTCATTGATATAGCTCAAAGAACCAGTAAATTGAAGTCGCAATGGGCAGTTGTTACAAATATATAGCACGACATATATAACTGAAGGAGTAAAAATGTTTTCAAGTGGAGACTGCGTACCGAAAAGTGTAGGTACGCTCGGGTGGGTTCATCTCTCCAACCAGATGAACTGATGATAATGACAGTGGTCGGTAGTGGCTGAACGAGAAGAGCGAAAGAACGAGTGTGGTGGTGTGTGTGCATTAGGAGAAGTCTATGTGATATTATTTGGTAATACTATTTATACAAAAGATCTGACTTTTTGACATTGGGCATTAGTCATATGTTCATCGACTTTAGGCGCTTTTTCTGTTTTAATTATCCTTTATTTATATTTTTTTATTTGTGCTTCTTGACATATGACTTCCGGCCCCGGCTTATTCGAGTTTATAGAAATACAAGATTAAGTTTCACGAACAAGACAATGTGATTCTAGAAATCATCTTGTGTCATTTTATGGATAAATAGTTAAACTAGAAAGACTAAAAGGTAAAAGCTAGTTAAAGATTTATTAATATAATAGTTTTATAAATAACTAGCAAAACCCGGCAGACGTCCTGCCATAAAAGTTGATGTACTGCAGCGCCATCTAGTGGCGAGTTACAACAAAGTTCATAGCTCGAAAATATTCTCCGTGCTCAAATACCAATTTTCATGGCGATCGGTTGAACGGTATAGAAGTTGATGTGCTGCAGCGCCATCTAATGGTGAGTTACAACAAAGTGGATAGCATAAAAACCTTCTCCATGAAAAGGTACATATATGGGCCAACTTTCATGGTGATCGGTCAAACGGTATAGAAGTCTATTAATCACCAATATACCAACATCCTCTTGTATATAGATAATTGAAAATATTACCGGAACAATAAGGAATACGCTTCTGATGCCGTACATCTTCATAGTAACGTTACCAGCGTAAAAACTAATCAGTATCACAAATCGAGTATTTATACTTACAACACAGCAAAGTCATTATTGTTTACATAATTAGGCATCAGTTTTAATTACACTTTGGCAATATTGGAAAATTATCAACATGAAAATATGTTTTTTATTAAGGTAAAATATGTTTTTTTTTTTACTGAAAAATATGTATGTCATATCGTCGATTCGCGGACGACCTGATGCTATTCGCTGAGAATTAATATATTATTAATGACGCCTGTCTCTGCTGATATGTCGTTTGGTTGTCTGCTTCAATCATGAGTCACACAGTTGTGATGTTTTCCTCCGTCACCGCTGTCGCAGGACGCCCTTCTCTAACATCGTCACTGACGTGGATACGACCACGTTTAAATTCACTGAACCAATTATAAATATTGGCACTGAATGGGGTTTCATCACTAAATGCTAACTTAAGTCTTTCATAACTTTGCTTCTGGTTTAGACCGCAACGAAAGTCATAAAAAATCATTGAACGAAAATGTTCTCGTCTTAAATTCATTTTTCCGCACACTTAATTTTCAAATTGCCGCCAGAAATAAGAAACAAATGACAGCTTTGAAAATTTAGTGGCGTTTGACAAGCAAAGTGTTCCATTTTCAAAATTCGAATTTCTTTTCTTTTCTAACGTATTGTACAGTAGCCAGTTCCAAGAACTTTTACGATGGTTTGACCTATCGTATGTTTTAGTAGAATAAATATTGAAAAGCGGGCATTCCAAATAGGCATTCCATTCGGCGGTCGTCAGTGTGGCATCAATTAATTTTACCAGATAGTTACCCTCATAAATGTTAACGTTCTCTCGAATAAACTAATGGTCAACAGCTATTACGTGTTTTATTATTTCCGCATTTTCGATATATATATATATCACACATTCATTAGGGATCTTCCGAACAGTCGTAGTCATTTTAGCGATATCTAAGCAAAAAGTAGTTTGACGGAAAAACATATTAATAACCGATATCAAAACTAATGTCATAGCTTTAAATTGAAATTAATCTGATTTTGGAATTCCGAGCCATACGCAAGATAACTAAGTTCAAAGTTGCCACTGTGAACAAACGGCAATTTCATAGGTAAGGCCCTAATATATTTCATAGGTCTCCTTTTTTCATTCTTCGGACAGAATGAAAAACCTATAATATTTATTATATACGGTATATATATATCTAATGTTAGAATTTTTGTACTATTTTCTAATTTAAAAACTACACCTACGATCCTTTTTCTGTATAATTTGGCGGTTGACTAGTAGAGAATGTCCCATCGCATCGAGTCCGCCTTTTGTACATATCATTGTGCAATGAAGTTTAAATAAAGGACACAAAATATGAATAACATTGTATGTATTACACAGGACAGTAGCAGCGATTATTGATCAACTCAGTAACTAACTCAGTCTTCTCGTGCCGGAACATTTGTTTCTAATCGTTACACTCACTGAAATCAAAACAAAACGTTTAACAACTAAATCAATAAAAGTCTTAAAAAAAAGTTTGCTTCAGGATCATTATTTAAAGAATAAGAGTTCAGGGATCTACAAGTATATTTTCTACCGTACCACTACCATACTCAGTAGGTATGTCTGTATTTCTGTCTGTTTGTACTCCCTTTATGTTCATTATTGCAATAATATTGTTTTTGTGTAACAAGTTATTTTAATTACAAATGAGAATTACAACATTACTGTAACTGAATGGCTGGGGATATTTGTGTTTGAAGGAAACACTGCGAGATCCCGGAAACCACAACGTTTCAATATTTGCGTAATTTTTTGGCGCGCGTACTACGGCCATGTAGTTTTAATTTTCAGCAACAAGCGTCTGTCTGTGCGGTGTTCAGACGAATGTTCACGCGAGCGAGAAGTGCGGAAGCCGGAGCAGATCCGCGAAATACAACATATGTATAACAAATCACCATTAAATAACATTTGCAGCGGGTTTCAATAAATTTGAATAAAAGGTAAAAGAAATACAAGAGCCGATTGGCGTAACCACGCCCAATGACATAATTCACCCCCTACTCCTCCCGTACCCCACTAATGCCCTTAAGTTATATAAGGAGGTGCAATGCATTCAACCGGCCGATCCAAAACAGATTCGTGCGCAAGGCCGTGGCTTCACCATGGTACTTGCGTAACGTCGACCTCCACAAAGACTTTGAGCTTCCCTCCATCGTCAAATACATAAAAGACTCTGCCCGACGCTACTATGACGCCATCCCCCATCATCCCAATCCTCTGATTGTCTCCTCCCTCACCTACACACCTGACAGGAGTGCCCCTCCCCGCTATCGTAGGCCGCGGCACATCCTGGACGATCCCGACGACCCGATCACCGCTGCCAATGCGGTTCTCTCACTGCACTCGAACACTGCACGCAGACACCGTCCCCGCCGGCGGAGACGTGGACGTCCCCCCCGATACACCGTTAACACACACCGACCCTCAGCCAACATGTTCACTAGGTATAGACACGTGCCTGGGCGCTTCTCGCCGACTCGCGATCCCGCGGTTTCCCCCCAATGCAACGCCCTAAGCCGAGGTCCGTTCCTTCCGCCGGTTTACCGGCGGGGGAGCCCTTAGGCTCGTTGCAGCACACACTTTTGCTCCTGGCTGAGCGCCTTCTGCGCTCGCCCTAATCTAAACAAGTCCGGTGACTCTTGAAAGGCCAATAGGGCCACAAGAATTTAGTCCTTCCGAAAAAAAAAAAAAAAAACAACCGGCCGATGGGAAGGGCTTTCCACGCGGTCTGATCGCGCCCGAGGGCGCGTCAACCGTCGTCGCTTCTTAAGGCTTGAAATATACTAAGGCGGAACCACGACCCAAAACGGTAAGAACCTGTCCGTATCGACGGACAGAAGCGCCACCACAGAATGGGAGTAATCGCGGCACTGTTTCCTCCGCCCCCGTAAGGGGATGCGCGAGATGGTCACGAGACTTTTATAGGCACTAGTTGGTCCATGTTTATCCTGTGAATGAGTTGTGCTAGAAGCCAAAACTCTTCACATATAGGAATGCAAGCCACTGGTACGGATACAGATTACTAACTAGTAATTATAATAGAAACAATTCTTTGTTTTCTTGTTGCACGGTCTTTGGGTACATTCTGCAACTTTTCCATTTACGCAAAAACAAAGATAGCATTTATCGAAATGTTTTTCATAGAAGTCCCGTTCACACGAGGCTGTAAAAGAAAGATAACGTGTAAAATAATAAAAAAAATGAATAAAAAAAATGAAGCACTTACACATTACAATTACATTACACATTATACTGACCCACATTACAAGATTCCTCACCTCACCGTGGAATCGGACGAATGCAATGGGGCCGCGAGCAAGCAAAGTCTATCAATTGTATTTACTTCTGTACTTGATATACGTATTTTTGTCTCACGTATCACTGGCTGCTCACGGATCCGTGGTCCATGAGCGACTGGTGTTACGAGACCTAAAAAAATACTTTAATAATATGTTTGAATTTAAAAGTATCGTTTTGAATTTCAGTGTGTGGTTCAAAATGGTTCAAAAGATGTGAGCTCAACTCATGTGCTGATTGAAACAAATGTTTGCTACTTACGTGGATTACAAGTCATGTAGAAATATACTCGACCATCAATACAGACATATGTACGACACTGAGTTAACGTTATCACTCGGTCTATTGCACACAATTTTCCCTCTGTAAATAAAGTATTTTAATGCTTGCTTTAAATTCATTTGAATTAAAACTATTGAAATCATATGTTAATCTAGTATGTGTCGTTATATTGTATGTTTTTTGAGGCAGTGCCCAATTCTCTCACGAAATAACAACGTATTTTACTTATTTAAACACCCAACCATAAATAACCACCCTGCCGGATTTTGAGCACAATGTTTAATTTGGCGTATAAGAAATACACGTGTAATGAATACAAGTGTAACAGACTATAGGACTGAAATCATGTAAAAGTGTAAAAATCGTTTGATGTTGTGTAACTATGTGAAAAATTACAACAGATCCATTATGGGCATCGATTTAAGAATTATACTTACTCCCATATCGATGATTATGGGTAAATCATACTTAAAAGAACAGACGATCTTCCAACAAAATGCTGCAGGTGTTTATAACGCAGAATTGCGTGAATAACTCCATCAACACCAGAACATAACAAATACGAGTATTTATCGATATAATTTTGACATTAATATGCAAACTTGAAAGACAGAATAGTGTCCGGTGCCCCTATTTGTCGCCTTGTAAACCAACACATCACCCCATTGCTGCATTGTAAACAAGTCCATGACATTTGGCATAATCTTGACGAATCCTAAAAGAATCGGGGAGCCAGCAGTATCATGTAATCTGCGTAGCTTATGTTGTTTACACAAATGCCATTACCATAGCATCCGTTATATATGCAGCCGAACTTGAAGATTTCAAGAAGCTGATCTGCCTATAACCTTGTTTAACACTACACTCCAACTGATCATAGCCGTCGGAGATAGTGCCAGCCCACCTCGGGACATTGATCTGCCTACCAAAATCGCCGGCTATAAAATGAAATATATACTTTTTAGATAATTTTTTTAGATGAAATATATACTTTTAGATAATTTTATCACCTTTGACTCGTCGTTTACGTGTCCATCTAACAATTCATCAGCTCTAAAAGTAATTATGCAATACAAAAATAAGAATATGTTAGACAACAATTGATAAGTCCTTTTTATCAGATTTTTAAGGGAAATATGTCTGAAAACTCTTACTTTTATTAGCTTTATGCAAAAAATAGACAAATAAATCACAATAACACACGAAACAAAGCTATGAACGCTAATTTTTAGTACATTATACACAATTACCGGATAAACCGTTTTCTTAGGTAACTGTAACTTAGTGCTAAAATAGATCTGAGGGAAGACGCTGAGAGCTATAAAACAGATTATTCTAATACAGATGTCAGCACACATTGACCTTATTATTATTAAATATTTAAAAAAATACATATATATAATTAATTATCTGTTTGTGGTCTATGCTCCACTTAAGCAATCGATATGTTCTCTCATTTCAATGCCAACCGAAATTTACTAGTATTTTCAATAAATCGGTCGATTAGAAATTTAGGAAATTTAGTGGAGTTGTTTTAATCATCAGTCAAATACAGTTTCGTCTGATCATTGTTTAAATGCGTCCAATTAATCAGTTGTTCGTTCTGTACAATTATTAAATTGCATATATATTAGATTTTAGAATAATCAACGCAGTTTATTTAGCTGTTAACAGTTTTAACAGTTTATTTGTGTGCACGGATTAACCGTATTACAAATTAATTAAAATCACATTTTCACATTTAATTATAATTCAATATTTATTTTAATTATAATGTATATTTATTAAATATTGTTAGTTGAGCACGCTTAGAACCTGTGTGTGTCGGTCGACACGCGATGCGAACCATGGTTGTTAACAAGTTGTTAACATTACCTATCTGTGGTTATACAATGCGCGGCGTAATAATACAGTCTATGTCCCGTCCGGGCGAGTCCAAACCCGCTATCATTCATTCACGGCGACATTGCGAGACTATAAGAGACATAGCGGTATCCCTTTCGCGCTTTGCACTCATTCAACTTTAAACGGTCCATAATTTAAACGGTATAAATTTACCTGTTGCTAACTGTACGTATAGATGTATATGAATGGTTGGTGGCAAAATAAGAATTTGTCCAGTAATTAACTTGGTAAATAAATATGTAATTTAGGAAAACCATCCGAAACGGTTCATTCGTTTTATATTAATACAAAAGATCGCGTGACAGATTCAAAGTCAGATTACATGACATAAAACAAATATTTCGAAATAACGGCGACGAGATGGTGTCGTGTCAGTTAATTGTAAAACTACCTTGCTGGTGCTCGTGGTGACTCAGTTACTAGTTTGTTAACCTACAAATAATTATAAAACTATTGTTTACCCTTAAGTTTAATCCCACTCCTTAAAATCGGAAATTCAGCACCACCTGGAAAGTGTACACAAAAATAATATAATTCATATAAATTAGGTACATATTCTACCGTCAATTGTCATTGGGTTATTGGATTGCAATGGAATAGAGTGTGGTCACAGAGGTCATGTGGTCTGTTGTTAGCAGCAGAAACGACTGACAGTAGGTGTCAATTATGATGAAGAGATCAGGCATATGCATGCCTTCTCTAGATAGATAGATAGCTATCTAACAGTATATATTGATTTTCTTCAAAGAGTGTGTGACAATGAAGTACCTCAGCTAAATATTAGTTGTCAATTTCTTAAATACAATACGCAGTATTGTAAATTGTATATTATAATATATAAGTACGAGTATATTATGTGTATATATCCCATATTTATGTGTGTAAATATACATCTATAGATGTTATTAGTAGTACAATATGTACATATTTTCCGTACTTACTATGCCTGCCTTTCTGTTTTGACCTATATTTCATTTTCACAGGTCTGCTGCAATAAATCTCCACGGGAAATAAGCTCATTGTAACTTTTTTATCTATTTCATGTATGTTCAATAAATTATTAAATATAATAAATGAAATTATTTGAACGTTCAGGAAAATTAAAATGCTGACCTTTTCAATTTCATAAGTAAATAAATTGAATGTATTTAAATGTATCAAAATACTGTTTTCCTTTCTAGACAGTTCCAATCATGTTGTTAACATATGGTATTCGAAGTGGTGCAGTGATTTTATGCGTTATTATTAATGACTATGTATTCTACTAGACAAGCAGTGCAGTACTAAAAACTTGTTACGTGACGGTCAGTTGTCCACAACTCCTTTAGTCGATCGCGCGCAAGCGAGAGAACTGCTCTGTTTTATAATACATCAAATTGCCATCAAACGCTGCAATCGACAAAATAATTCATGTTAACTGTAATGTGTTATTATTTACATGTGCACTGTTTTTAAGTGTTTTAAGTGAATTTCATCATTTTATGTATTTAACTCAATTACTTCGTATTTTTCTACAAAACAAAAATATAATATTTTTTTTTGTCGTAAATTAAAGTCATTCATCAGCCATCTTGGTACGTCTTTCTCGCTTACTCCTTACTTTATTCATGTAAGAGCGAGTAGCGAGAGGGACTACCACCAATCACATTGACATAGAACATAAAAAATACTCATACAGATGAGAAAAGTTCCCAACTATGGAAGTAGGTAGAAGATAAACGTTTGATTATATATTTTTTTGGTTAAAAATAGGTTAATGGAAACAGTACATTCACGAATAAGGCGAATTACATACTTCAATATTGCAAAAATATTTTAAAAGGACAAAGAAATCTTCCAAAGGCATTCACCATAACTACATAAGTATCATATCATTTCATAAGTACGCATAAGTGAGTATCCTTATTAATTATTTCTTATTATCCATCTATTATTAAGTAGGTATAGGTTAAATTCACATTGCAATACTTACATATATCATTTCACTACAAATGCGCAATCTTCCGAGACCAAAAGCAAATAGTTTACTCTCAGGGACAAAATAAAAATTGGCAAAGATTGTTTTGTATCGCATCTGCGTGAGCGTTCACTTAATCACTGCATTAAATTCTCCCCTCCCGCACCCCGCACCTCAGCCTACACAACCCGCGCTGTGACAAAGTCTTTCTTTAGGACTGCTTGTCTAATAGAATACATAGAAGTTTATAGGCTATTATTATGAATGATGGCTGGATTAAGTATTTATGTAACAAAACAATTTGAAAAATTAATCTACCACAGTGATTGGTTACATAATAACTGCAACAAATCCAGGAATTACTACCAAATTTGGCATATTTGATGTAGATATAGTTCGTGGAATAGATTTATAATAATATATTATAATATACGAGTAGTTTATATAAGTACACACCGTATCGTATCGACTTTGTTGTAACTCACCTTCTATGGCAGGACAACGTCTGCCGGGTTTTGCTAGTATATTATAAAGCAACAGCGAGAGTATATTCTCTCATGTCGATGCACAGAATGAACAGATTTGTTCTACAAAGTTTTATAAATACAAACTACCCGCACCTATTGTTTATGACTTTGTTTATGACTGGTATCAGCATATATCGTCCCACTGCATGGCACAGGCCTCCCCTAGTAAATCGCTGGGGGGCTCCGGACCATTATCCGGACTACGCAGGCTCAGTGCGGATTGGTGGATACACATACTCTAGATTCTTATATTTATTTTTAAAAATCTGTTTTTAAGTAGATATTCAGTTGTAATGGTCGAGGATTTGAACTCACGATCACACGAATGTGAGTCAAGTATAGGTGCCCCTAGGCTAGGCTAGGTGCCGAGTTCATCACCGCTCTATGACTAAAGTTATGACTCATATTTATGACTTTATTGCAATTAAAATGAAAAATATGAATCACAATACATATAATCTCCCATATATACACTATTTTTATTATTTTATTTTTGTTTCAGCTAACGTTTACGTACCTCTAAAACAAAACGAAGAATCCATCCCTGCGGAATTACTGTCACCGGGTAAGTGGTGTAAATTCGGCCAAGACCAACAACGACGCATTGCGCATAGTATAAGTATGCATATGTACAGTCACAGGAAACAATTGTTGAGCCACTATCCTTTATTTTTCATTTAATACTGCCAAATTAGGAACAAAAAGTAATGGTTCAACAACTAAATATTGTGACTGTACTCACAGTTTATTGTGATAAATGATAACTATAAAATTAGGTACACGAATGCAATATGTCATAATGTTCAGAATCTTCTCTACTCTATTAATTAACATGTTTAACATGTCTTTTGTAAATGACTAATTACTTGATTCCGAAACACTGTTTTTAATAATCGATCGACAGTCATTTGAACGTTGATCATAATATTTCATTTATATTCAATCAAAAGCATTCAAGCAGGATAAGAAATGAAAAGATAGAAAGATGGCGTCTAGAACTTTCATGTTTCATTCAGGCGTTATTTGGACATTGCCAACGTTTAATAATTATTTTCGACCAACGTCATTTGGTGAAAATTATGAAATATATTTGTTAGAATATATTAACTTTTTTCTGTTGTTTCATACTCTTTACATTGGAGGCACATTATAATGACCAGTGTCGTAATCAATCGACCCATATCCTTTAACCGACTTATGCCACATTTTTAGGTCGACCAGTAGTAACTCTTGAAAGGCCACTGGGGCAACAATAATTTAACCATTCGGAAAAAAAAAACACATTTTTAGGGTCATAATCTGTTTCTGTATTTTGGTTGAACGATGCTTTTTAATTGATTCTTCATCCGAACACTATTCTATTTGACCTACAAAGGTTGACACACACTTAGATACGCTATCCGGGTGTGTGTCAACGACATTCTGATATTGGCATATATCGCTGATGTCTATGAGCGACAGTATCCTCATACCACTTAACCAGGTGTACCAGGTGCCAGGTGTACCTCCATCGGGTGGACCGTGTGCTGTTCCGCCGACTTCTTTCTATAAAAAATAATGATATCATTATTAATATGCGAAACAGTTATGTAATTGTATATATAGCACCTACTTTATTGTTACCGAAAAGTTTAACAAATCGCATTGTTTTTTTTTTAATACCCAACAGATAATGCTGAACAATTGTCAAATTCTAACAAAGAACTAGGAAGACTCGATGGTAAATGTATTTTATTGATTTACATTAATTTATCAATAATCAAGCGTACGATATTTTTTTATACGTTCACTATATTATCATTGATTCACTATAGGCCTTGCAACTCACGAGTACACACGCGTTAACCTTACTTGTGGATTGTCCGTATACGCGAAAAGTAACTTTGGCGTAATTTGGATGTATCGAAGGACATAAGATCTCTTTTTAAGCGTAATTACCACTACTATAAGCAAGGTAGAAGCGCGTTCGTGACTTGAAAGACCTAACAGGTATCAAAGGATCAAAGCGCTCATCTAGCACTTATATCGTAGAGTCATATCGTTGAGTTTAGTCAAGAATTAGAGGCACAAAGAAAGAGCAGCAAAATTTTAAAATTCTGATTCTGTAACCTTAATTATTGACTATGGTCAGGACAATCGAGTGGACTACTGTACTGTATGTGGACAATGGTACTGTCTTCTAAGGGCTACGAATGAACCAAATGTTTGCGCGATTGGTTCCGTCTACATGTTTTTGAATAATAGTGCGTAACTACAATATTGGTAGCGATTGCGTTAGTGCGCTATATAAAATCAACACGACCGTACTCGTCGTGTAATCGATCGATGATTCGATTCATCGATATGACGTAGCATCTCATATAAACAAATAAGCAGAACTTACCATTTTAGTAGGAGTATTTTAGTTATATACCTACTTATCTTCGTTATATCAAAGTGGGTGAGCCGTGGTTGGTGACAAATGTTGTTATTACTCCTGACAATTTACAATCTGATAGAAACAATATATTATTCAATCGATTAAACTATTTACTGCCACTACTTCCTACTTAGCTTCAAGACCAATGTACGCCACTTCGATATATCGATAATTCATAGCTATTCCATAACATCGTTTCAAACAAAAAGTAATTTTATGTATTTCTTTTACAGAAAGACAAATATGTATCAAAGATCGAGTGATAACACTAACTGAATGTCGCACGTATGTTTGTATCGGTGGCAAAATACATGCGTACACGAGTTGCGACCAATGTAAGTGTCTTAAACTGTTACTATAAGGGTCTGCCCACATTTATCTATGTGAAATCGCTAAAGCCAACATAACACCACACTATGCGAAATAAGTGTCACATAGACCGGGGAGGAATACTTCGGACGAAGCATTGAGCGAAGAACAGAGCATAAGCCGAGCGCAACCTATTGGAGCCGAGCGCTTCCATTTGAAACAGTGTATCGTCGTCGAGCCGAGCGAATCCTTTCGGAGCCAACCGTGTCCTTTCGGAGCCGAGCAATCCTCTCCGAGTCTAGAGCCTCTCGGAACACATACAATACGGAGTCGATTGGGCACGGGTGGTTCCGGGACCACGAAAGGCGATGCCAGTCACTTGCGCTCAAAGCGCACAGAAAACGTATCGAGGACGCCCGCGCTGCTGATTCGACGCAAATAGAATAAATTAATCTTATTTCAGTGTACCAAAACAAAATTTTGAATAAGACCGAAAATTCCTTCGGGCTCCGCTCCTGTCTATGTACACTAAGCCGGCCGACACGCCGTGGGCGTTCGGCTGCTGCCGGCACCGAACAGATGCATAATCGGCAAAACATTATTTCATAGTTGACCGATGTGGCATCGCGTCGGCTGAGCTGAAGCGATGCTGACGTCGTCATTTACACCTTTATTTTTTTTATTTATTTATTTATTTCGATCAACTCAGGATCAAACATTTTTATCATAATTTATTGTTAATATGCCGTTGTTAATTGTTAATTTATGCCGTTGACATTTATAAACAACTCAACTTCTGATCGGCTTAATACGATTACGCATCGATAAATGTGCAGAGAGCCTACACCTCCCACCGTCCCCACTATGAACGGGTGATGATAGAATTTCACTCGGTGTAAGTTTACAAACGCATAGCAAGGTTCTTTCCATCAAGTACCTACAGTAAATGGCTACAAAATGAAGACACCGACATATTTATTAAATTATTTTATTTAAAAAACTTTCTTGCATTTAATCCAACAAAAGGCCGAGCGGTCTCGGTGGAGGCACATTCTCTGGGGTGATTTCGAGAACAGAATACGGGATACGGGAACTCATTCTCTAATTATAACGTTTTTTATTATTCCGTGCGTTATTTCTCTTTTACAGATCGTTGTGAAGCGGACATGTCGGAAATACGTTTCAATAGATGCTATACCTGCTACTGCATCCATGGTCAAATTTCGGAATGTATTCATAGACCATGCGAGAACAAGCTTGCTCGTGAATAATAGTTTGGTAAGTTTTTTTTACAGGGAAGTAGGCGGACGAGCAAGCGGACTTACGTGATTGTAAATGTTACCGCTGCCAATGGACACCTACAGCACCAGGAGGTATGCGGGTACGCCGCCGGCCTTGCAAAATCCTATTCACAGGTTTTTTGAAGAACCCCATATCGTAGCTTAATGGTAAGACCTCTTGAGACAGTTCGTTCCACAGCCTACGGGTTCGCGGTATAAAATGATTTTTGGACCGAACAGTATGCGACACCTCTGTGTCGAGGAAATGCGGAAGCACCGCACTTCTGTGATGTGAGGTGCGGTTATAGAAACAGGAGGTGGGAATTATGTTGAATAATTCTTCTCAGCATTTCCCATTGTACGGGCGGTAGAACACGCAGTGAGACACAAAACCAACGAAATAAGCATATGAAAAAAAAAAATAAGAGGTAGCGATGTGCGATTTCGTTCGTCCTGTCAATCTGCGAGAAACGCGTCGCCTGGATTCATCATCCCGCCCCGATTAGCGACTCACCTCGACTCATCGACCCATATCATTCATTCGAATAATGCATGGGAATAACTTTAATAATCTAATAATTCGATTATTTTCATTCGCAATTGCGCATCGTTAACAAGAGGTATTATATATATATAATCAATTATATATAAATATGTAATAATAAAATGAACTTGCATTATTCTAAGATTATAATTAATTTATTACTTTACTTTATTCATTTTCAAAGTTCACGGTTCCAATTTATAGAAAGGCTTAAGGTTCATTTACACAAAGAGAGTTTCTCAAACGCGTGCAGGAGAAAAAATCGGTCACGAATATTCTTACCTCGTATAAACAACTGTTATCATCATGTGATCACTGTCATCGTCGTTTTTTTATCATCAAGTGAACAGTTACAGGTGAGAATCGTAGGAAGTTTGATACAATATTTGATACAATTATTTGATACAAGTTTGATACAATTGTATACAATATTCTCGCTTGAACCGTACGAAATGTACGAACCTCTCCTTGTATAAATGGTGCTTTTAGGGCACAACTCGGACACAAAACATAACTTGCTGATTCTTTGCGGTAGCCGAATAGTCATTTATTTACAATATCTTTCTGTTACAGTTGGTGAAGGCAAAGGAAGACAAGTGGAAAACAAAGCGATATAGCTTAATATACTTATAAATCAAATATATAATTTTTCAAGTATCAGTTAATTCTTGTTTCAATAAACGTTTTCTTTGCCATCTAAAGATAATTTTATTATACTATTTGATTAGATATATTAGTTATTTTACTTTTTATTGGGAGCAAAAAAGCAAATATTACACAAACGGGAATTCTCACAATTTTGCTGTCAAGTTAGTAGTGTCGAGTTTTTGTAACCAGTAAGTAAGTAAGTAAGTTTTGTTGCATTTAAATCGTAGAGTATAGAATCAATAACTTTTTCTATTAATAATCCTACCGAAAATGGCACTTTTTAACGTCCCGTAAAAAAAGCATAGTCGTTCCGTCCGTCTCAAGCCTCATTTACACAAGGAGAGTTTCTCGAACGGTATACGATCCTAGTATGCAACCAAACTACGTACAATTTTCGCGTTGTAGGCGAGAACTGTTCACATGATTATAACAACTCGATGATAACAGTGATCAGATGATGATAACAGTTGTTTATACTGGCTTTTGACCGACGTTCAAGAAACTCTCCTTGTGTAAACGAGCCATCACACGACTGGTCGCATCAGTGTCAACGATTTAATAAATGCTCATTTGTAAAGTCATATCAGTTTGAACAGTCCTAAGTTATACTCATATTTAATTTCCCACAGAACTTCGTTTCTTATGGGAACGGATGTTTGTGGGAACCACGGTGAGACAGAATAACAAAATGCGAGGGGAAGTGTCGCGTGCCGTGTGAACAGATGATAACTCGTGAAGTGGTTAGGGTGAATCACTTTAATAAATGTTAACTAACATTATTTGCACTCAAATAAACCATAAGGATGTGATGCGTGAAAGTACGCTGCGTAAAGAGGTCTCAAAAATATCAACATGTACACTTGAGATATACCCGAAATAAAGCTTTACATATTAAGAGATGTCAAAACCACAGACGAATCACGATGTAAACGGAATTTATATCCTTATCTTGTATTTTTTATTTTTTGTATTTTTTTAGTAAAAAGAACTATCATTTCGGCAGTTACAATAATAATTATTGCTTGTAATTATTGCGTAGTAGATTGTGGGTTTATGTTTGTGGGTTGGGGCAACAAACATAGATGTTTTCTCCTCGTTCTTCATTTTATAATCTGAGAAAAGAATATTGTTCTTTATTTTATAATCTGAAGAAAGGATATCTGATGTGGGATGAGCTGTGGAATTAGCCAGAGTTATTGTCTGGCTAAGATTTCATAACTTAATTTTTTTTTTTTAGATTCTGTTTAAATATAAAGGTAGTCTAACATCTAATTGCTAATTTCAAAAAATACAATTTTTTTTTTTCACATAAGTCAATATCTGGGAAAGTAGACCGACAATAAGGTCACTTAGATAATTCAAATATCATGTGTATAAAAGCCGTATTTAGAAAAAGTTAGAACAGAACATTCATTATGAGAAATAATTTAATGAACAGCAAATAAGTACCTACTGAATGGGCTGGGCTACAAATCCTGAGTGGTAATAAGTAGTTTTTTAAACAAAATGTAAACTGACTAAAGTAGAAAACACCTTTTGTACTCATAAATACCTAATACACAAAAGGAATCGTGAGAAATTATGTTAATGTTGAGTATCCCGAACCGCCAATAATAATGATTCCACATTCTACCCTATTTTTTGTGGCGTGGGAACATCGTAAGGTCAACAGACAAGGACGTTTCCCATAGAACGGCACGGTTTCCTATGTGAACTTGTGGTGGGAATTTTTAGCGTGAGAATATTTTTATGGCATCTCAAATATTTGTACAAGTGTTGCTTTGGTTTTGCATGTTTATATTCATTTCTGATTTTTCAATTGCCTATCATATTACACGTGACATTATATAAGAAATGGGTTTATTTTGAGATTCAAGGGTTAACAATACCTACCTTATTCTCGATTCTATTTTCCCTTAACAGAAATAACCGTAATTAGCACTTTTTTCGCCCCCTGCTGGACGTGAATTTGTCAAAAAACCTCGTGAAACCGTGCGACTTTCACTAGCTGACTGACTTCAAAGTTGCCCACTTTTTACTAGACATGCTGTATAAAAGAAGAATATCTAATCTATAAATTAATTCTACTAAATAAACACATCTCCGACCGCCATGACGGTATAAGGGAGACGTTAAAAATTCTCACGAGTCCCGGAGGTTCCCAAGGGAGAGTGTTGATAGATAGAGTGGGAGTCTCAAAGTAAGCGGATTAAAAAAGATAAAAAATGTTAGTTACATTTTCCCTTACTTATCGCATTGTTGTATAGTATATGATCTGAGAAGGTCTTTATAGTTGATTCTATTTTCCCAATATTTCAGATTAACAACATAAAAATTAGGAATCCAAAAACTTGCATTATTATTTAAACATAATCTTGAAAGAACGAAATTTTAAGTTATACTTACGTACTGTACGAAAAGACAAAAAAAAATTGTAAAGTTATCTGAGCAAAGGGACCATATTATTATTGTCGAATATCAATAAAAAATGGTTGAACGTATCAATGAAATCATGACGTATATTTATGTAGCCTGTTAGAATGATGCAGAATAATTTTATTACAACTTATACTCATATAAATTATATAAAGCTAAAAGTTCGTGTGAAGTTGGTTTACTCGTACCGTTAGTATTTCACACGGGAGCGGTCCGATTCCCGAACGGGCAAGTAGCGTGGGAAACGACATGGCATGGGAACACTGAGCAAATAGTCACCCACGGTCATGGGAAAGCACGTGCCTTGACATTGACATTGGTTACTCACAATCTGATAAAGTTCCCTAATATCTTACTTGTCATCTGTATTAGATGTGTATTAAAAGGATTTTGGAGTTTTTAAATAATATGTTTCTACCAGCTAAGTTTTTTCCTAATTATCCTTTATTAATTTATCTTCTTATCTTAATATATAAAAAATAATGTTTGTTTGTTTGTCCTCTATGCGTTCCTATACCATTCATCCGATTGCGATGAAACTTTGTTGAGTTGTTGTGCGCATGCCCGCGAAGGTTTCTATATTATCGCATTAAATTAAAGACCACGCGAACGAAGTCGCGGGCAACAACTAGTAAATTATAAATAATACAACGCTAACATATAATTGAAAAAAAAAAAGAAGTAGGGTTTTCAACTTGAATCCTCGATTTTTGCAGTATTTGTTACTTTCAATAGGTGGCACTGTTGCCGGCGTGAGACACCACGCCGCCAAACACCAACTTCTTACTATATAAATTGACCAGCAGGTGTGCAATAAAAGCAATAGATGGCGCTGCGAGTAATTTATGTTGTTTGCAGATCTGTCGAAAATAATCCATTGATTTACTAGAATCATTTCATTATTTCAATTAATTTGTCAATCAGTATTAAAGGAGGTACATTGATCTTGATTACACTATTATATATTGCGATGTATCTCCAATGACGAAGTAATAAACATAACTTGTCTTCATAGGGATAACAATATTTAAATGGTAAAATTATTATGAATTGGATATTATTAAAAATTATTTTATACCATTACATTTTCTGTGACGGGAGTTGACGGGACACTACGGGATGCTCGTAGAATCGTCATGTTGAAGTGGCAATGGAGAGATCATATTTGCCGCAGGACAGATAACCAATGAGGTAGACGAGCTCTCGGGTCGAGACCACGTAACGAGAAGCGCTTTGTGGCACAGTGAAACGACCACTTAAAGAAATTCGTCGCTGGTGGTTGGATGAGAATAGCCAAGGATCGTGTGTTGTGGCGAGTCTTAGGAGAGGCATATATCCAGCAGTGGAGAGACATAGGCTGATGGTATGGTATGGTATCTACTAATTAGATTAAATATTTAACTTCTATAAAGCTCATTAGCTGATTGTATTCTCTTCCAGAGAGCTAGGAAATAAATAAATTAAAAATTAGTATGTACCTACAAGGATATATACCTACTTTGTAAAACTTACAATGCTAGTAAAACTTTCTTATATAGGTACCTACCTACAATATACTATGTAATATGGAGCGCCTGATATTATTTTATATTATTACGAGGGTCACACTGAAAGTTTCCGGAGTGAATAAGAAAAAATTACAATGAATAGCCAAAAATCAATTTATTGTTTATCAAAATATTCTCCGTGAGCGTCAATACACTTTTTCATACAAATAAACCAATTTCTATAACATTTATTCCACTCCTCCGTGGTGACGTCGGAAACATGTTTTTCATACTCTTCGACAGCCTCTTCTGGCGATGAAAATCGTTGACCACGTAACTGGTTCTTAATTTTTGGAAACAAGAAAAAGTAACAAGGTTCCAAGTCGGGACTGTATGGAGGTTGGCTCACGAGTTCTACGTTTTTCGCCTTCAAAAAGTCGTTTGTCTGTTTGGCCGTGTGAGAGCTGGCATTGTCATGGTGCAAAATTATGCGGCGTTTACGGTTGTTTTTACGGAGTTCGTCAATAACTTCCGGCAAGCAAATGGTCGTGTACCAATCAGCATTCACGGTACGATGATTCTCCAAAGCAACAGCAGCCACGTGTCCAGTTTTTCTAAAAAAAAGAAGTGATCATCTGTTTCGCGGCACTTTGCACACGCGCCACTTTGGTGAGGTTCGGCTCATCTTATTAGACCTAAGTGGTTAATTGCTGCTTTGTTTAGGGGTCGTTCGTAGCTGTAAATCGATTTCGTCACCTGTTACTATGCTCCACATCAAATTTGACGCCCCTTCGTTGAATCTGGTAAGCATGGCATTGCACCAAGTGATGCGTTCCGTTTTTTGAGCTTCAGTCAAACTGTGTGGGATCCACCGCAAGCACAGCTTTCGCACAACCAAATGTTTGTGTAGGATTGCCTCTGCCTCTGCCTCTGCACAGGCATGAGTCAGATCATGCCTGTGCCTAAGGATGCCCGAATCCCATGGTAGGTCACATGCCCGTGTTTTTCGATCACGCGGCGCACAGCATCGATGTTTTTGTTGTTGGCAGCGGTGGACGGGCGACCTTCACTCTTGCTTGGTGCTTCATCGCCAAAAGCAGTTTGAAGCCGAGCGGAGCTCTGGTGAGCTGTCAAATTGCACTTAAAATCGTAGAGAATCATACAGCGAAAATTTTCACGAGTTAAAGTCATTTTTATAATGACCAGAGCAATTTTTATATTCTACAGCCAAAGAGCACCTTTTCAAGCCAAAGAGCCAATTTTCAAATATTATAATTAGGTACTTTTTAAATATTGTTTATGTAAGTGGCCAGTTCCGGAAATTTTCACCTATGACCTGTGACCTATGTATTATAGGTAGGTACTATTTATTTCTATAAATAGTTTTTTGAAAAATAAATTAGCAGGTTAAAAAAATTCAAAAAATAAATAAAAATTATATTAATCCATATCTGATACTCTTTATTCACCAAAAAGTATCTACAAAAAAAGAAATTCAAATAATAACTACTAACTAAAAGGAGGTACATCTGCCGTATCGCCAAAGCGATTTCTTATTTAATTATTTACTTTTTTCGTGAATTATTAAAAAAGCCGAACTTAATGTCTCTCAACATTATCTTCCAGTCAACATTTGGACGGTAAGGAAAATCAGAAGACGAACAGAAGTAGATGGTGCAATAAAAGAAACATGAAATACTAACATGTTTTTAAAACATATTGTAAGTACATACATGCATACATAAATTCGAGTATTATAACTCCTTAAATGAATTTTATACATTTATCAATATAGGGAGAATATAGAGAGAAGAATTATAGAAATAATTTTGCTATAAAATATTATCAGGCGTTACATATTTATTCTGAATAGATATGCATCAAGTTTATTTCTAACTAACTGTTGCCCGCGACTTCGTCCGCGTGGACTTTAGTTTATAAACATCGTCTTTACCTTCTTAGGGGTATTTGGTATTTTCAAAAACGATCACACACATTATTTCTTATCTTTTATCGAACAAATGTTCGACTTGATTCCTTAAATTGATATAACTTTTTTATTTATGAACTGATTGAAATAAAACAAACACTAAATTTTAAGTGAAGCTTACCACAATACATTAGTGAAAACAGATAAACGCACAGACAAACAGATAAACAGAAAAACAGACAAAAATTCTAACAATCATTGTTTTGGGTTCTATTGCGTTGATAAAGGCCCCCAATAATATTTTTCTCATATATCTTCCATGTACAGACAGCGATTACATATTACAAATCACAATTACAATAAAGATAAAATAATAAAAAATGTATCATGTTAAAAAATTTGTATATTTTAATAATTGTTATTATTATTAAAATATAGAGATGAATTAAGCTCATTGTTTAATTTCTACTGCAACCGGTTTATTTCTTCTCTTTTTAACTACTAGTACACAATGCCATAGGGCATTAATTAAGTCCGCCTCTGGTAGTATGGTGCAAGAGAGTAAATAAATAAATAATTTAAAAGCGCCACTAACTAGAAATAGTCTATAAATCTAAAATAGAAAAAAACACTTAAGTACTATCTCTATTGATACAAATATACAAGTGAAAGTACCTATTGGTAAAGTCACGCTGTTATAAAAACTATTGCCTAGTTTTCTCGTATATATTCTACTTCGTACTAGTCTCTATATTCGGGGCTCAATTTGCCTGCTGAAATACAATTCAGGCGCGAAAGTTTCTAGCGAAGTCCTTCGTGCCGTTTAAACTCCGACTTTATGCCTTAGGCATTAAGTTAAATTTAGTTTGTAGCCAGCATTGAAATTTTCAAGTATGTTATATGCCTCGAAGTGAGAAATTTCATTTGAGACGATTCCGCGATTTCCTTTGCTTGTTCCCTTGAGGGAAGCCCGTTGATTTATCAGGGAGTATTTTTCCCTTTTCTGTATTCAAAAAATTGTTTTGCTGTAACAATTCTTTTTGCTGTTGTATTTGTCATGAAATTAAAATGTTTTTGATGGTAGCCAACAAAGAAATAATGTGCACGTTTTTTTATAGAACGTGATAGACGAGCAGACAGCCCACCTGATGGTAAGTGGATACTGTTGTTCATGGACATCCAAGACACGTGCGGGAACGAGAAAACGAACAAGATGGACGTAACAAGATTCGACAACACCTTCAGCGACCACCGCAGTTTCGCCGTTACCACGGCTCATGTAACTGAAACGTTTTTATTTAAATTGAAATAATACGTTAATAACTTTTTTACATAACATTAAATAGAATAGGATACAGCTAGGGCTGCCACCTACGGAATACTCTAAATCCGGAGATTATAAAAATTAGGACAAAAACAAAACAGGAAATTTAATAGTACTTATTATTTATTTTACTTATTACAAAATTTTAATTTAAGTATATTATTTAGAGAGTTTTATTTTAAACTTATACTGTTATTAATAATAAATTATTAATAATAAACAACTCCCGATAGAGATATACAATCTTTGAAACACACATCAAGTCTTTAAATTGTGCTTTGCATTTCAATCATAAAAATAATCATTAAAAGATTATATTATATTAGGTTTGTATCCCAATAACGTCAATACAAAGAATGTCACTGTCATTGCAAGGTTATTGTTATAATAGTATTAATGTATACCTACTAGAGTCAGTTTGATATCAAAATCATTCTTATCATTTTCTGAAATTTTTGAATGTTGACGTTACAACCGTGTGGCCTGGAGATTTGCGATGTTTTCCCGTCAAGCTTCCTTCAAAGCCGGAGACTTCGGGTCAAACCCTGAGGGGTGGCAGCCCTAGATGCAGCAAGCTCTCTCCCCGTCGAATATACAGGATTATAATACCTGTTATATAATAATGCTTAAAATACCTGTACCCTCTTAACTATAATATCAACTGTTTTACGATATTTTCCTAAACTGAATATTTCTTCAAAAAGGTAAGTTTTTTTTTAAATGAAGTCCCTGACTGCTACTCTATTGTATTGTTTGTCTTTCTCTTATATACCGCCTGTTTTCAATTTCTGATTTACAATATTTTGACTGACAACGTTGTGTATTTTTTTGTTTCATAGAATGAATTACATATTTAGGCGAAAATAAAAACGTTTTTTTTTTGTTATGCGTGTAAAAATACTGAATTTAAAAAAATCGTACAACAACAGTTGTTACTTTTATTGAAAGAAATTCAATTTTAAAAGGGTACAGGCAATTTTTACTTAACGTTGTATATGTATTGTAAGTGTAAGGTTATAAAACTGTTTTAAATCTTTTAATGGAAATCATATTTTCTCTGTATTCTGTGTGAAAGTGGGTAACGAAATGAGATGCTCGCACGAAATTGCTTACAAAAACAAAGATATGATTTTTGTGTGCTCGAGGGACCGGCCTTAATTTGACTACGGACAGGGCAGCATTTCCCTAGACATGCGTACATACCTACTTTATAACACTGTTTTATTACAATCTGTCAGACAGCGAATTAAATAAGTTAGTAGGCGATGTTACAAAGTGGACCATAAATCACTGACTTGTGGTTATTACGGGCTTTGTGAAGAATGTATTAAACTTTTTATATGTAAATTAGCTGTTACACACAGCTTCCCTCGAATAGATTTAATTGCTTTGAGACAAACATTAAAACTCAAATTAAAAAAATACAAAGTATTTAAGAATCTTCTTCCTTTTTTTGGTAGTCAATTAAAATCGCTGACAGTGGGTCTCCGCCCTGAAATTAAATGCTAATTACTAATTATTTATTTATTTTATTAATTTACTATTTTTTGTAAATTATTAAAAAAGATAAAACCTTGGTAACGTGGCACTGATAACCCAGGGGATATGAGTTTAAATCCAGTTAGTGGTCTAGTCAGATTGTATACCTATGCAATTTTACATAATTTTTCAATTTTCACTAGCGTGACGGTGAAGGACATCGTGAACTCTGACATGTGTATCCACCAACCACCACCAATACCCTATTGGTCGATTTTAGCCCGAAAACTCTCTTGTGGTTACTAGGGAAGGCCAGAGCCCCGGTGTGACTAATAAATATTATAGACTAATGTCGTAATCGTAGACATAATGATTAATTTTGTTATAAATATTAATGATATAAAATTATTATCAAAATCAATATTGTACACTTCCAGAATCGAATACGCTATTGCAAGCTTCCGGTGCGCTCCTGATGTGATCCAAATCGTTATTATTATTATTACTCGTTGGCGTCAGGGAAAATTATTTCAGTATTAAAGTGATATCTCGATATTTAATGCGAAAACACAAACATTAAACTTTTAAACTATGCCCTTGAAGAGTTGATTTTAACCTATTTGACTCATTCACGTTCCGCATTGTTAAAATGTATAATATATAAATATCTTATATATTATATTATAGCTATAAGCTTCCTTAATAAATTAAAATAAAATAGACTAAATTAAAAACGACTAAAACTGATCAGTTGTATTTTAAAAGGGGCATTCGATGCATAAGTTTCATTCGTTGGAATTGGAATGTCTAAAGGAATTGGAAAAGCAATAATTACAAATTAGGTTATGCTTTGTTACATAAATCATATCATAAGTCATATCATGAGAATTTTGTTATTCCGAATTTGCGATACAATTTATCGGCGATACCTAAGTACACCAATTGCGATTATTAATTATTTCTGTGATTTTAAATACTGATTGTATTAAATGGTATTGGTCTCAGCTCGTGCATGTTCAACTTATTGGTGCCAATTTCTATAATAGATACATACTACATATTATACTTTCATATTTTTATAAATAGAAAGAAGTAGACGAGCATACAGTCTACCTGGTTGTAAGTAGACACTGTCAACCTCTTGTCAACGTTGTCCTCTTGCCGATAACATTTGTCTCAAGAAGACAAACGTTGTCACGCCCGTGAATACGCTGCCTACCTTTGGAGATTTAGAAATGCATTTGGGAAAAGGATTAGGATGATGGGAAGTATAACAAGATATAATGGATGACAAATTTCAGAACATAAATATACTATATATTTTATAGAAGTTCACCACATATGCTCTCTCTATATATCTATTTATCATCTCTTTGCGTAGTATTCTGAGAGGTAAAGTACGGACTCAACTTACTTACTTTCAATCAGTATCAGCCAATAACATCCCACTGCTGGGCACAGCCCTCCCCTAGTAAATCACTATTAGGCTTAGTGCCCATAATCCATCCATATCTATCAAACGCAACACAACCTGACTCTTTTATGTCTTCGAGAAGAATAAGTTCGTACGGTTGCCATAGAAAGCAGGGGATTGAAATCTCTCAGTTTCCGGCAGTTCGACCGATACCTCAAGAAATTTTGGTAACACTTCACTGTACATCAAAGTTTCGTTTGCAAACATTACACCTTGATTTGACATATAGAGGATGGATTCCACCGTCGAAGCCACTTTTGCTATCATCTTAAACGGTTTCCCATCTTTATCTTCCACAATAATCCTTAAAACGTTGGCGACGTAATTATCCCCTTTTTTATAAGGCGGACGAGCAAGCGGTCCCACGTGATGGTGAGTGTTACCGCCGCCCATGGACACCTGTAATACCAGGGGATATGCAGGTGCGCCGCCGACCTTGCAAAATCCTATTCACAGCTTGAAGAACCCAATATCGTAGCGTAATTCACCTCTTGAGGAAGTTGGAACGAACATTTTACGGGTTCGCGGTGTAAAATGATTTTGGACCGAACAGACTTCGATTTCAGACACAAGCTAGAGCGACTCTGTTCCACTTCGACTCGAGGGATGTAGGCGCGGCGCCTGTACAAGGCAGACCACTAAGATTGTACAGCGATATTGTGACTTTAATTATACATAGTACTAGACAATCCTCCGAATTATACCTGTAACCGTTACATTACAAGTACAATATAGTTTACATTACATTTAGTTACAATTAGCGTTTATACAAATGGACAGGATTTTTATGTTTAATTTATTTCATAACACTTTTCAATTATTATCTACATAACATTGTACAAATAAAGGTCACACGTTAATATAGGTATCTAAACAATATTAGTGTAACTATGTTCTACATAATGTTTTGCAACACCTTAATCATGCAACACCTTAATCACCTTAATCGTTTTTATCAAATTATGGATGATTACACTTACTCATGCCATATGAAAACGAAACAATAATTCATAGGTTTTATATCATTTTAATTTTCCAAAATACAGTAAATACTTTCACAGAGAAATAATTATTAAATTTATTTTATTATACTCGTATTAAGTGTTTATTCTAAATTATATATATGCAATGCAATGCAATTATATATGTATCATATTCACCTACATATATATGTCTTTCTGAATTGTAGAGGACGAGTGCAAATAAACAAATTCACGACATGCCTATGTGAAAAGAAGTATAACTCCCAATATTATTGTAAATTGCAGGGATTATAAAACATTAACGAACAAATTGGATGAAATTATAAGCAACCCTTAGTTCTAAAAAATATCAGAATAATTATTTACTTTACTGTAATCAATTACACATACAATCAAAAATTTTCAGAAATCACAAATATCCGAGTTCAAGCTGGCTGTCAATAATTCCATAGAGCTTATTTCTGAATCTCTCTAATGTTTTCTCATTCAGTTGTGATACACCCATTACATTAGTAAGTTTTTCCATATCATTATTCGTAACACCAATGGCATCTTTCACATCAATGACATCATTTGTTTCTCGTACAATTATGACAGCCAATATACTGGTCTGAGCAAGAGCAAATTCGGCATAAATTCTCAGTTGAACGTCCAATTGATCTCTAGGATAAATGAAGTTGGATTTAAGACCAAAGTTGGCTAAAGATTTGCTCAACTCAGAATAGTAGTAGTCAAGCCAGTCATTCATGTTTTTGGATCTAGTTTCATAAGAAGTGCAGTTAAAGATTAAATAGAGAAGATCATTAACTGGGCTGCATTCCCTCGCCATTTGATAGTCAATTAAAACCGCTGACACTGGCTTTTCATCCTGAAACAAAGTTGTTTTAATGAGTTTTTAATCTTTCGTAATTACTATCTTTCTATTTTGAGAGAATCCTGCAAACCCACAGCCGTGATGCGCACTCCACTGGTCACGTTACTCTTCTCTCACAGAAGACTACCGTAAGTGAACTACCGTAAGACTACCGTAATATTGCCCACTTTATCCTGTTTCCCAATGTATGTTGTATGCAGTTTACTGTATACATACCGAAACATGTATGTTTCGGTAATGAATGAAATATGCCAGAGCCCATTCACATCCCATATTATCCCTCCCAACCCCTTCTCCAAATCTCCAAATGTAAGCAGTGCGTCCGGGAATGTACCAACGTTTGTCATTCCGGACGGATGTTGACATGTATCGCGTATGACATGTACATGGGTGACAGTATCCTTTTACCACCGGGCGAACTGTATACTCGTCTGCCGCCATTTTTCTATTAAAAAAATATAATGTTTATCATTTTCTGTGAAGGGACCTTATTGTCGGTTCTACATTGTTTCCGAAATAATTTTAGCAAAATCTTATAAAAATAACATGTTTTTAATCATACGAGTATTGCTTTGCCTTAAAATCAGATATTAGAACATATTTTTATTTAGAACCTTGAAACCACGAAATTATAAATTAAAAAATCTTAATCAAAGTCAAATGATCCATAGGTACTGATAATAAAAAGCTCATATAGGTACTCGTAACGTCACATTTGTTTAAACTATCCTTACTTCCTTTTTGGGTTCTACACTCATTTTTAATCGTTCTTCAATATAATTAGATAACTACTTCACTCACCTCCGATTTAAACATGATGTTACTACTCCAACAGTCTCCGTGTTGAATAACAGAGAATTTCGACGTATTTTCAAATTTGCGTAACTTTGCTGCAACAGTTGTTATTTGGCTTACTGTATTTTTTACTGCGTTTCTGTACCTGTCATTGTCCATTACTGTTAATATGACATTCTCAAGCATTTCAAAATACATCTGGAAATTAGGAACATGTTCAGAGGAAGTCCACAAATTTAAAAGTTTGTTTCTGAAAGTGTCGAAGGTCTGCGGCTCTTTGTCTTTCAGTGCATATGAGAAGGAATGAAGCATGGCTAGATTCTTAATCGCCAATTTTATGCTTTCCTCAGATAATGATTCTAGTCTGTTAAATATGACATAATTGGATTCCTTTAGGTCTTCGATAAGAATGAGTTCATTAGGTTGCTCGGACAGTGCTCCATAGCAAATTGGGAATCGGAATATCTCGGTTTCTGGCACTTCGGCCGCTAATTGCAATTCCATAAATTTCGGAAGCACTTCAGTGTACATTAGTATTTCATTAACGAACATTAGCTCCTGATTCGTGGTAGAACGGATCATTTCCTCCGATGAAGCTACTTTTGCTATCATCTTAAACGGTTTCCCATCTTCGTCTTCCACAATTATCCTTAAAACGTTGGCGATGTAATTATCTCCCTTCTGACCGCCCGCTTCAATAACAACTTTATTGTTTCGATATCCGCGTTTCTCGAGAACATCTTTTAAAAAGTTTGTTTGTTGTTCATTTAGACTTTGAACTTCGCCTTCGAATTGCAGACTTGCCATTTTGGTGTTTAAATTACAAAACCTGTTCTTTACGAGGATTCCTACTTTATACCTTGTATTTATCGTTAGTTAGATAATTTTAATCTGTGATAACGAATACGACACTACTTTAATTTTTAAACACGTCTTCACTCTGTCGAAGTGTGAATAACAACTAAAAGGCATGAATAGTCCTTGTCGTAACGTAACAATGATGTGAGACGAATTAAGGCATCCATCCATCCACATTGACTTTTGACCAATGCATTACTAATTTGGCACCAATCAACGCCAGGTTTTACTATTATAACCTTCACCCGTCTGGTATACGATGTACAACGACTACCGCTTAGCTCATTTCATACTGCCTCTGCCTGTTACGCTAAAGGTTTCGGGTTCGATTCCCATTGGGACAAATATCTGTTTGAAGACGTTTGTGGATTATGTATGGTAGATTGTCTTAACCTTTGTATAAAGGTTGCCTCGTGCCATTTGCATTGCATTTCAGGACTCAAGACAAGAGCAATCATGTGAAAATTTTCGTTATTTCGAATTATGTATCATTATTTAATAAAATTTCAATTTTTAGAAATAATCACAATTTCATTTTAAAAAAGTCGGCCCTAATGTCCGGGATGGAGGAAATGGTCCCTGATATATAATGTCCCGAAAGCCCCTCATGATTGATCAATGTCCCAGCAGTGGGACGACAAAGATTGATATCAATTGAATAGTAATTTAGTATTACCGTTTCATGCTTTGATATAATAATCATCCACATATATTAATAAAGATATTTCACTAGTTATCTATTAATTAGTTGCCTCCTACGATCGGTGGTCACCGTGAATATGTGTTTTAGTATATTGAGTAAAGTAACGTGAGATGTAACATATTATAGCGTTTACGTAATCACTAATCAAAAATAACATTTCGAGGGTTATTACGTAAAACATGGAAACTGCAAAGAGTTCAACTTTAATAACTTCCAAATAAAATGGTTCCCCCAATCCCCCATCATTTCCCGTCGTTGCTTATCCTTTTTCTAAATCCTAATTACTACACCTCCCAAGATAGGCAGAACAGTTGTCAGCCGACCGACGTCTGTCATTTTTGGCTAATGGTGACATTTTTTTATGGAAAGGACTGAAGTTGGCATATACCGTGGATGTCGCAGGGCGACACTACCTATCCACTTAAGCTAGTGGACTGTAAGCTAGTCTCCCGCCTTCTTGCTATAAAAAAAATCAAAACAGAGTAGCCGACAGATGGGTAGGTGGCTGACAGATATATAGATTGCCTTTAGACGACAATCACAGGAGGAGAGTGCACGCTGAAATCCAACAGCCGATGGAAACAAGTACGTACGATGGAAATAAATCGTTCATTCCACAACTTTTGAAAATTCGTGTCTTCACAACTGCAGTGCACACATTGTCCCATCCTCCACGTTAGCGCGGACGAGCGGACGCGGCCGGTAAAAACCAGAAATGCCATCAAATTAACGGCTCTTCAGATCTCCCATTACACATCTTTATTTTCTGTTTACATTAACGGTGAGTATGTTCAATAATAATACTTATAACAAGAAAAATAAAGCAAAGTTAACCAAATTTTGTAAATTTATTGATGGTGTCTCCAAATCTTCCAACACTACTTAATAATCTTCACTGTCGTCTCTGTAAAATTTGTGTCCGCGACCTAAAGTTTAAAAAGCGTATAATTAATATGTATATCAATCTATACTAACATTATAAAAATACTGTGAGTTTTTTTATATGTTTATACTTTATATGAAAGAGATAAACTCAAAAAGTGCTAGACCGATTTTGTATATTCTTTCAATTTTGTAGTTCAATTGTCATAAACTATAGGTTCGCAATTTTACGAATGAAAGACAGCTGACAGCTGCTCAAGCCTATTATGCCTCCTGAATGAAACCAGAACGTACAGCGTTATATAAAACTGAAGTATATTGTCGATGATAAACAAACACCCAAGATCACAACGAGTCAGTTTACAGCTCTGAAGTTTTTATTTTATTTTATGAGCCGTATTACTTTATATTGAGTTTCAAATAACTGAGCAACTTGGTTTGATTAATTTATCTAGGATTATTATTTAAGCGTTTGGAGATCCAATATATCAGTAGAATGACGCTCTACTCGTACAAAGCCAGTCTGTAATGTATTCATAATACAATATTAAGGACTAATCACACTTGACAACGTCTATTCGCTTGCGACATTGCGACGGGCTCTATAAGTAACTGCGAAGTGGATACTAAGGGTAGTATCCACTAGAAAATTCGCATTTTGTATGAAGATGCGTAAGTTTTTCTTTCATCGCTTCACCTTTTCGCATCGATTCGCTTTCGCATTAATGGAGTTGAAATAACTACAAGTGTAGTTATCTTCTCGAATACTTAGAATGCTGGCGCATACTTAAGCAAGCTTATGGTGACCTTATGGTGACATAAGTTAAGCGCCTGGTGACCAAAATTCGCTCTATTATTTTCTATGAACACATCAAGCTGAGTTCATTGTGTGATGTAACTAAAAGTTTTGGGGGTCCACCTCACTAACGTCACTTTCTTGTCACCTTCTCTAAGTGTAGTAATTCAATGTGGGGCAACAAGATATCAAAAAGGCACCTAACGTAACGCAACTGTTTGCATCTGATGAGCTGCGTAAGCGCCTAATCGCATTTCGCTATACGCGTGTCGAACAAATGCGGTGAACGTGGAATACATTTTCCGACCTCTGTTTGAGGACTCTACTATCCAGTAGATTATCGGCCTTGTAAGAGTTCAAACCTGCTCACTTCAAGATTTATACTCAATGCTAATAAGTGCTCCCATATTCACTGGATATCGCGTGGTAATTTAGTTGTAAATAAAAACAATATCAAGGCAGACAGTATTAGCTAAAATCTTCGTTGATTGAAAACGCAGTTACTAAGTTACCCATACCATAGGTACCATACCATCAGCCTATGTCTCCCCACTGTTGGATATAGGCGTCTCCCAAGTCTTCGGCTCTTCTCAACCAACCACCATAACGATCTTTTTCAAGACGTCGGTTCACCTGGCCGGTGGGCTCCCCGCATTGCGAATCCCGGTACTTGGCCTCCATTTGAAGGGTTCGTCTACCCCAACGGTTATAGACCTTGCGACAAATATGACCTGCCCAATGCCTCTTCAGTATAATGATTGTATGAGCTATGTCGGTGACATTAGTTCTTTGATTACTTCATAAAAGGCACCAAGTTACAATTATAAAAAATCTTTACCTTTGCAATCCATCCTAGTACAATAAGCCGTTCTATCGGCAGAGCATACACATTTATTGCAATCCATTTGAAAAGTCGTAAACGGTTTGCAAGGGTCCGAGTTGGCTGCAAAATTTAAACGCGATGTTATTAAATTCCTAGTCAAATATCTGGAATAAGAGTGCTTTGAATTTATTGCATTGCGGCTGATGGAAGGACGCACTTAGATGGTATGTACCTAAAATACCATCAAGGTGTCAAGGTCATTTCATGCAACTCACAAACGTATGTCTGCCTCACTTGTAGATAAGATAACATAAGCAAATGCAAACAAAGCCTTAGTAATAGTTGGGAGAAAATTTTTGAAGCGGTACAGGCTACATAATATGTGAGAGTATATGTATGGAATTCATTTTTCTGCTACATCCTCGAAGATATAGTGAACATAAAATCGCAAACCAGTTGCTGGCACGTCAGAATAGATCTTAAATGGTGGACTTGTAGATAATAAGAATTGGTTTACTGCCGCGCCGCGCGTTGCCGCCAAATACATTAACATAACTTTCTTAAATAACTTAAAGAAATCTCTTACATCGTCTCCAGTACAACATCATGTCTTCATCAAGCACTCTCATTTGCACTAAAGGCAGCATCTAAATATACATGAAACGTATTTAAAATAATTTATGAAATGTCCATTAATCGAACGAAAGATACATTAAATAATAACACAAAATCCGTTTTTTAATTATTCTTTGCCTTTTCTGTATTTAGGAATAAATTAGCCGCAATATCCGAACTCAAATAACAACCGTCTTTTGTTTTTCTTCTTTTACAAAACAAATTAAAAAAAACTCCACTAATGTGTACTGCACAAGAAACTAGTATATATTTCAGTATCACAAATCATGCAATGATATACTCGTATTGCAATATCGTGCAAATTGTGCAATGACAATAATGTCATTGCAGGCCCTAGACTCTAGAGAACCTTAAGACCTAACCAGTTGCTAACAGGGTTGCGGGTGTGTGACTCTATACATCCGTTTTATTTATTTTTTTATAGTCTAGTGGGCGGACGAGCAGGCGGTCCCACGTGATGGTAAGTGTTACCGCCGCCCATGGACACCTGCAACACCAGGGGGTATGCGGGCGCGCCGCCGACCTTGCAAAGTCCTATTCACAGCTCTCTTGAAGAACCCTATTTAAATTCACTATTTCTCATTTCCGTACCTACTACAAGTGCTTAATAAACAAGAAACGCATCAACACAATACAAAGGCTCTTAAAACAGTCCTAAGCAACACGAGTAAGGTATAATCATCGATATAAGAATACAACTTCTGCCTTAATATCCTTGGTGTGTGACAAATTGGTTAATACAAGTGTAATCAAGACTTATACTATATAATATGTACTACATTATAGTACTCAAAATAGTAGCTTACAATCAATCAAAACGAAAAGAAAAACAAGTAACAGAACACTTACAGCAAACAAAAGAAACGCGGTTTTCTCATACATTATGTGCGGTACTGATTAGATGTTACTGAGAATGAAGCACGTGGCGTTTATTAGAGTTCGGTAGCAACTATGGAACCTTTTTGATTTCTATTCTTCTGTTTCAAATATGCAATTTATGTCCAATAGTGACATGAAAGTGAGAGTCACGTCATCGTGTTGGACCGCTAAAACTTTTTGTCACATCACAAAATGTTTAAAGTTAACTACAGATATTTGAGCACTGTATAACAAAAAGAATGCATCACACTTTCTTGAATCACTTTCTTAAATAATTCTACAGAATTTTTGAAATGTTCTTGCTCCTTAATTTTTTTAGTGAATTGAATTGTTCCATTATTATATAATACCGATATTGTGTCATACAACAGTATATGCTGTTTACATACAGGCAACTTGTTGAGACCGGCTGACGAATAGACTTTTTGTGACGTTTCACCTCTTGGTTTTAAAAAATAAAAAACGTAATATATAACCAACACGTCATTACCCTCAGTTTCAACAACAACCGTGGATGATAAAGAATCTATTGCCGTAGTAACGATTAATCTATTTGCATCGCTATCTACTAGATTAGTTGTTAATACTCGACCTGGGAACGCGAGGAGGGATATGTTTTTCACCATTAAGTATGTATGGCTAATTTTTATTCACTCAGAAAGCTTAAACGCAGTGAGGGAATTTAATAAACGAGATGCCGTTAGATTCGTCTTGATGTCACGACTTCACGAGTGCTCCTGGAGTATTTGATTTCTTGAAAATTCAAAATGACGGATTTTAGGTGCCATATTGTTCGCTTCGCAAATATTAAAGTTTATGAAACTCATCGAGTGGAGTATCACGTTAAAGGTCTTGGAAATTTTGTCAAGTATTTGTCTTGTTATTCCGAAAATATATATAATATACTAGTACTATGGTAGACTTCTCCCGCGAAATTGAACGTAACTTATATCAAATTAAATATCAGTGATGATCAATTTTTAATCAATAAAGAGTTTAATACTTTTTATTTGTGAAGTTTTAAATAAAGAATCATTAAAATCGGAATAGTTTAGACCCGTTCCGAGATATAAGTGTAACCCTTCTTCACTATATTGCAAGTTGCCATTGTTAGCATGTTACTAGAGGTTAGAGAGCTCATATACGTAATATACATTTCTATAATACATCTATATTTATAATACATAAATAATATCGTATTTCAAGAAATCTGTTATTTTCATCCGTAAATAACTTGTTATTTATTGAGCGTTTTTATTTTGTTAATTTTAACGCAAATTTGTTAATTTGTGAAATTTAAGTTAATTTTGTCAGCGTGCTCCTCGCCACTGCCCACTCCAGCTTGCTGAGGAAGATGGATGCTGAGGACGATGACTGCTCAGTATACTACCACATACTGAGCAGAGCAATGTTGAATGTAGTCGTAATACTCTTTCTAGTATTGTTTTTCGCCGGACTTCTTGCTTTTTTATAATTTATTTGGACGCTGGCATAACAATTTGTTATGGCTGCGTTTTTTTCAAATCCAATTTATCCAAATAGTACAACTGTTAGCATAATAATTGACGGAATCCGCGCTGTTTGTACCCGTGTACCTACGCGCCGTACACTTTTTTGCTAACTTTTTTCTTGTCTTGGTACTAGACGACTAAAGTTGATTAGCAAGTGCATAGTTAATTAATTTTCCACTTTTACAGTTCAACATGGCGGGTTTAGTTTTTCTCTTAGGTACAATATTTACTATCACGCAATATCTTAATCACAATGCACCTACATTATTAATAAATATGCACTTATAAGGTTTCGCAATAAATGGAAAAAAAAATATTTGGAAATACGGCAATAAATTTTATTTTTACTTTATTGTACATCATGTACTCATATTATAATATATAAAATAGAATAAATAGAATAATTCTGCAACTGGTGAACTTTAAGATACTGAGACTTATGATTAGTGACTTAATATACGCATTTATTGTATTACTAGCATTTTACTCGCGGCTTCGCTCGCGTGGACTAAGCAGCTGTAATAGATTTTTAACACCTGTAAAAACACCGACATGATGGATTTCACGGACTAAAATCGATCCACTAGTGTTTGAGCAATTGTATTAAGAGTATTTTATGTTGATTTTCTCTTGTGTCATATAAAGATGACTCATGTACCAGTTTTCCTTCTGGAACTTAGCTTTACATTAGTGAAAACCCGATCAAAATCCATTCCGTAGTTTTTGCTTGATGCTCAAACATACAGACAAAATTTTCAAAAACGATGTTTTGGGGTCTGTAGTTGCTAAAGAGACACACCCCCGCAATTTCTTTTTTAAATTATGACAATGTACAGATTCAACCCGTTTACTGTTTTATTATATGTATACATACTAGGCGATAACAGTGACGTAATGCGGATCCTTACGAGGAACGGATACCTACATCTTTAATTTATATGAACACCGGACACTAAAATGTGAAAATCAAAAACATTATACATTCTTATAAATACATATACACAATTATAATATACATAAAACATCGTCATTAAAATGATATCCGTTGCATTGCATTTCACAAAATACAATATTCCAAAATATTTTGTGGAAACTATAGCCAAAATTCTTTAAGTCATAGATTCAACTGGCCGTAAGATATTTTACACACATACATATGAGGTATATATTATAAGTTTGTTACAATTGACAAATATTTTTTACAACGAAAATTTACAGAAATGCCATCAGAACAGGTCAAATGCAGAAAAACTCGTATTCGTATATCTACACTATAAAACATAATCTGAAAATGTGACCCGATAAGGGTTGCACAAAATAAACGTGTTGCTTGTACAGCGGCATCCATTCTAGTGTATTACAAACTACGATTATAAACTTTTGTTATCGTTGTTGAACATAATAACATATTGTAGATAAAAGGGTTACTCACGATTTATTATTTATAGATTATGGCCGATATTAATCAACAAAAACTAGTTCAGTGTGGGTAGGTGAATCAAAAACACACACGTCGGAGGGTAGACAGACATGTCTGCCAATAGCAACGACACCTTCACCCGCCTGCGCAGTCTCGCCGCGACCACGGCTCATGTAACTGCACCGAAATATCGGCTATAATAAATAAATAATAAACTGTGAGTAACCCGACTACATAACAATTATTATTATTGACTAGCTTATCCCCGCGACTTCTTCCGCGTGCTCTACATGATTTACGTAGCCTATGTGTTAATTAATTTATTTATTTAAACAGAACTTATAACTTATATAGGCTGGTACAATGTACAACGGTACGAAGTTAAAATTAACAATCTCACGCTTAAAGATAAGAGCATTAACCGGTTACAAAATCTATTATTATCAACATAAACCGTGCTCATTGAAAATCAATCTGAGCTCGGAGAGCGTAATCGCTGAGCGATGCGGTGTGGAGAATGTTTGTACAATTGAAAGGTTCCACGACAAACACATTCGGTTACATGAAAGTTTCATGCGGCTTCATACTCTTCAGGGTCTTCGCTATGTAAAATTTTAGGAATATATATTTATTGTAGAATGAAGATGGTAGACGAGCAGACAGTTCCGTGGTGGTAAGTGATAACCGTCCATGGACATTTGAAATACATCATTTTTTTATATATAGGAAGATGGCTGCATACGAGCATACAGTCTATTTGGTGGTAAGTTGATACTGTCGAGCGGTCGATGTCTATGGAGACATCGACGGTCCATGCTAAGTTCAGTTCAGAATGACAGCACGCCTCGGACGCGCGCGCACTTTTGGAGATGTAGGAATGGATTTGGAGAAAGGGTTGGGAAAATTAAGCCAATAGTATACGATAGAATGGGAGAGGACCCTGCCATATCTCACTCACTACCGAAACACATACATATGAGTAAATTAGGTAATAGCAAAAAGTGAAAAAGGCAGTACATATCACGATAGTCTTATGTGATAGTAAGTGGTCACCACCGCCCATGACCACCTGCAGGTCTTTTACATTCCAAAAATATGTACAAAAGACCCTCCATGATCTCTACACGTCGCTATATTTCAGAAACTGTATAGGAAATGTTTTAATTATGAGAAACTCCATTGTTCAGTAAACTAAGAATGATGACCTAAAGTTACGGCGTGGAACTGTAATTAGTTCGAAATTCTTGAAAAATTATACTCCGCTTCAATACTAGAGCACGTTTAGTGGAAGCGCAGACACGTAGTATATAGAGTTGATAAATACACCTAAAATACACCCTTTTTTATTTTTTTTACGAATACACACCATCATTATATCAAACAACTCTGTGACTTTAATGAATAAATACACTTATTTTATAATACACTTATTAAATGTAAAATAAAAAATGAAATCGCACATGAAAATTATGTAGTGTTAAAACATATATTAAAACGTTTGATACTATAAACTGTAGCAATAAAAAGGTGATTATTGATTTAACCATTTGGCATATAACCAATGACAAATCAGCTTATTAAGACGTGTCTTTTGACATATGCCAATTAAGGAAAAATTAAGTTTTCGTAACGAGTTGTGACATTTTTAAATTCACTTCGTTTATTTACATTGATATGGCTAGTTACAATATTTTTTCATTTAGATACGTTCCAATCTTTGACTCGGTCAATTTTGTTTCTGATTTACGAGTAAGACGGATAAATGGGCGGACACGTTACTAGTAATAAACTAGTTGACTCTATATAAAACAGATATTTTTATAGCTTATTTACCCATTAAACTTGAAAACAAATTCATATCATAATGGAAATTTTCAAATTAAGTACAAAATAAAAAAGGTATGAGCTAGAAAATACTTGATGTAAAAATACTTAGTTGATTTCTATCTCTGTCGGCCACGTGTCGGCACACTGTTAGTGACGTCATTACCACGATAGCGCGCTCCTTATCTGATTTGTATAAAACTCTTTTCAAAGATATTATTCAAGTATTTTTTAAGATACTTTCAGTCTAATTTCACGAATTAATTTCTAATATTTTATTTTATTTTACAATAAGTACCCTTTACTCAGATGACGTCCCATATTATTATTTATAAAGTGTCAAATACTCTTAGTTCCAACACTTTTCTCTAGTTTCAATACTATGCACTAAATAATTGAAAGAGGAGGATTTAGCCACTTTATACATATCCCAATTAGCCAAGCCCATTATGAAAGCTTTCATGTGAAGCTCCTATGTGTTGTAATTGGCTTTCTGACAATTTTTTCAGACTAGAAGAAATATCTGTCTGTAATACAACGTGATATGCTATAAAATATATGTCGTCGCCAGGCTTAAGAATAGCACCTCCCCCATTCATCTCGTGAGTATCGTAAAAGATGACTAAGGAAAAACAATGGCGCTACCACAAATCCTAAGGAATTATACCACCTCTAAAAGAGTGGACACACCAACCTGAGTGGCCATCGTGGCGTTTTAAGGCTATTCATCCTTCACGCACAAGAAATTGTACAAGAGGAACCAAATGTCCAGCAGTTTAGGAAAAAATGGCTAGTTCAGTTTATTTATATATTTATTAACATGACGCACAATCAACATGCTATCTAATGCAATTTTATACTAAACATATTTTATAGCTTTAGGCGGAGTGGTGTGCTATTATAGGCACATACAACATTAAGTATTACTTTAAATTTAAATAAATTTTAACGTTGCAATGGCAATGCAATGCAAGTAGGCCCTTTCAGTATCCACTGTACGACATGGGCACATTATGTTGTGCATGATGGATGTATGGCTTTAAAACGCCGCGCTGCTGGCCGCCGAGCGGGTTGGCGAGTCCACTCTTTTAGAGCTGGTGTAGTTCGTCGGCACTTATGGTAGGTAGCGATTATAACGTTACTTTATACTTACTTATAAAAGACTAACAGGACATAGAAACCAAAATTATATATGTAATAAATACATCTAAATGAGATTGAATGTAAACCATATTATCAGTAATTTTATTCTTGAATTTAGTTACGTCTTAAAAGATGTCAATGTTGCAGTCCATGTCAAGATCGCATAAATCTATTGACAGGTGCGTTTTTACGTAGGTTGGTTCTGGAATAGAAATTATTAAAAATGTTGCGAGACGCAGAATTTTACAACATTTTAATTTTATTCCATTGGGGACGTATTTGGTTCCACTGGGGACGTATTTGGGGTTTTATTAAAGCCTATGGCGAGTTCGACGGCTAAACTGCATCGTTTTCCTTTCTTTGTTTTAATAAAGCGAAACGGATCAAATAATAATATTATTCAGGTGGAACCGAACTTTAATCTAAAAAGTTCTTTACCGGGAAAGCAATTTGCAAATATGATATCCCCTTCCAAGAACAAGACGAGCTGGCTCGCCGTAATTTAAACCACTCTAGTTTTTCAATTTCCATTCTTGACTCAACTTTGTTGAAATTGCTTAACCTAGGGCGTTATTCGTGATTGTAATGGGTTTGATTTGAAATTTGGCCCTGTAGCTTACAATAGTATTATACATACCAGTGTACAGTCGGCAACAAGGTAATGTATACCCATCTGTATCTAGAATCGAACGGTTTTGGGTACATTGAACGGGCTGTACATAGAAAAGAATTGGTAATAAATGAAATCTATCTTGATTACAATTTGGTAACTATAATAAATAAGTACCTACCTCGTATCATAAATAGGTTGGCCATGTGATATTGGCGTGTTATAGAATAGGCCCGAAGAATAGAATTATCGAAGAATGCAACTATTTTTACTGACCTATGCTTTTACTGACTTATGTTTTTACTGACCTATGTTTTTGCTGACCTATGATTTTACTGACCTATGTGTTTACTTGTTATTCTATCTATAGTTGTTGTATTTGTGCCGTTCGTTTCCCCAGAAGATGTAATAAATAAATTTAAATGGAATATTGAAACAACGAAATAAATTAGGAAACTTAACCAAACACAATAAGATCATATCGACAATAAAGTCCCTTTAGTCAGTTGACTTAAAAATAAACAAACATAATACAAAAGATATAGTTGGAAGTCGGAAAGGTCATTCCATCTGCAATATGCCATGAAAACGTTATGGCAGCTACTGGAGTTTTACGAGAAATAAAAAATTTTATTGCCCCGATAATACACAGTCATCGCGATATCAAAGGGGGTCTTTTGATGTTGAGACTTGAATGGGAATCGATCACAATGTATGAAAAGTAATGTGGGTCGTAAAAGGATACGGGGCTGTAATAGCCCACGAACCTAACCTCACATGCATGAGTGAGTTCATAAATTCAATCCCAGTTTTGGTAAAAAAGTAAAATTTTAAATTATCACCCGCTCGTAAGATGTTGGAAAATGTCATGAGAAACACCGTTTGTTCGATTTTAAAACATCAACATGTTTCTATTTCCATTGAGCAGAGAATGTAAAGGTAGATTTTTGAAGGGGAGGGTGCACGTTACAATCCCACTCACTCTCACAGAGGTCTACATTGAACTGTACTGTATTTCTCACTTTAGCCTATTTTCCCAATATAAGTAAGTGCTTCGGTAAGTATCTCCCTAGATATGGCAGAGCCCATTCCTATTCCCATCCTATCCTATCCTCTCATTTTCCTAACTCTCCAAATTCATTCCTACATCTCCAAAGGTAAGCAGCGTATCCGAGGGCGTGCCTACGTTTGTTATTCTGGACTGAAGTTGTCATGTAAACCGTTTAACACCGTTTAACGATATATCGTCTGTATGTTTGTATGTAAATGTATAGCGACGTTATACTCTGCTCGGTCAACATCCAACTTTGAAAGGCTATCTATAAAGAATTAGTTTTTAAATGACTCGCCATTTTTAAAGACATCGTAATAAAAAAATCGTTTTTTTAAATATTTTTTCAAAGCTTTTTAGGCAAGAATTAAAAAAATGGTGAACTTCATTCTTGAGCATGTGGTTCTCCTCACGATGTTCTCTTCACCACCGACCTTATGATAAGTAATAATTAGCTGGAACCCACGACCACACGAATGAGAGCCGATAATAAATACTTCTAGACCAGGGTTCGGCAATTGGCGGACCGCGGTCGGGATCCGGACCACGGAGAGTATAAAACTGGACCTTCTACCTTTCTATCTATTTCTATCCATTTTTATTCATTCTATTGTACAATCTGCATAATGTGATGCATTTTCAATATTATTTTCGCGCCATTTTTAAAGTGTTAGCGCGAGAGCGATCAGTTGCTATCCAAGTGGCCAGCGAACGAGAACAACAGTTTCTAGCTAGATAACGACGACGCTAGATAACGACGATGGCTTCTTTAATAAACATGAAAATAATTATTATAGATAGTTTTTATTGACCACGTTCCTATTTTGGCATACAAAGTTGCTTTTAATTATTTTTTTCTGGACTCGATTGAAACATTTTAATCATCTGGACCCCACTTAAAATTAATTGCCGACCACTGTTCTAGATTATTACCACTCGAGACTATGTCCATAAATCTCTTTGGTCATTCAGCACCGCAAACGGCACAGAAATAAACTGATTACAGATTCACCACTTCTGTTTATAACGCCGTATAGCTTCTATTTTTAAACAACTTTCACCTTGTAACACTGAAATAGTTTGTGGAGGTATTTGCAAGTTTATATTTCTTCCCATCAATTAGCCCAACGATTGATGACATAAAATCAATCTATATTTATAGCTTATCTAATTTGGTATCAGATTTCACTTCGTTGATTTTGAATAAATTCTCTTATAAAACTATATGGGATAGGGGTTAGAGAAGACCCGATTTGTAGTAAATTTGACCATGTGATACCTAACCCTAAAATTAGTAGGTAGTTTTCGAGATAATTTAGATACAGGTTTTTTTTAATTTAGATACAGATACATCTTATATTCATCAAAAATATATTAAGTGAGAAGAACCTGCTTATTTTTGGTATTTATTTTAGTGTTTTCTGGTAGCTAACAAGTCACTGATTACCTACTCTGAATAATCTGTAAAAAAAATGTCAAAAAGCTTCACATTTGAAATAACGATTCTAAACATGGCCACCGAAAAACAAATATTTTGTTTGTAAACAAACATATGTAGGTATACTTTTTTCTGTCACTGACAGCGGATTAATTTCAAAAATTAAAACTTAGCATAAAAGTTACTGTAAAAAGTTATTAGTATGAAATAAAATATATGAGTTGACCTATTTATTGCACAAGTACTATCACCTCCTATAATGTTCTGAAAACAACATATTTGAAATAATTTATCTGACAGTACGTACATACGAGTACGTACATGTATTACAGCACAGACACATACATCAAATCCTACTTACAACCACAATAAAACGCATTACCATATTTACTCGGCTCACGTTGTCGTATTCATGTATGCTAAAGGAAAATCTCCACGGGTGGCGGCGGTACAAGTTTGCCTGAGGCAGGACACTGAAACTTGGGAAATGTCGGTACATTGAATATTTGAATAACACAGAAAGGAATTCTCACTTCTAATATCTTTTACCAGTTATGTCTAAAAATCTTAAATATAGCTAAAATCTAAGTAGATTTTCTAAACTAAGTAAGTAAACTAAGTGAGGCTTATTCATAAATTAGTCACAGTTTCATCATGATGGTGGCCAATGACAATAAAAATACCTATTCTTGGCTTAACATAAAACATTTTATTGCGAAAAATTCATAAGCCAGCAATTTTAATATGTACCATCTAGGTTATCTAAACGTATCTTCAGTGTAGGTAAGTTTTTTCCCAAAACGACAGAATTATAAATAACTGAAAACTATGACTTAAATGTTATAAAAAAATAAACAAAGCCAACAGATATACAAGACAATTTTTTCAGTAAAACAATACCTACAGCAATGGGCTAATCGAACCCCCTGCTGCGAGAAGCAGCGCAAACATGTCCTTGATTTAAACAATATTCTCACTACGAAACATTTTTACATTTACTGGCAAAGGAATCTTCTCTATAACAAGTCAGTAGAGCGGCAAACGGTGTACATATTTTGTGACGCCTACAAATATATTATAGCAACAAAATATATTTGACGTATTTCTGCTGTTCAACTCTAACAGGCGTTAACATATTTGATTGCTGCTAAAATTTTCATCGTTTTTCATGGACTTTAATGTCGAATAGTACCACATAATGTTTTGTACTTAAGCTTATATTTATCTTCAGTGACGGTCTGAGTACATTTTTTTATAAATGGATGGATGGAAGGATGGATCTTTAAGGTTTTCCGTAATACTGGTGTAACCGACAGCACGCCGACAGGCTCGTCGACGATTGCACATTCCTATTCACAGATTTTCTTAAAGATTTTCTTAAAGTACACTGTACAAGTAAGGCATCAAAACCCAAGTTGGTGTATCAATTTTCCTGTAAAAGTTAAAGTTGGTTCCTACCATCTTGCAATTTAATTATCTATCTAAGAACTGAACGAAGTTTGGGCTCCTCTCTAAAGCAATTTCGCGAATAAATTAAAACTTTAAAATAGCAATTTCAAGCATTTTACATAACAATGAACGGAACACTATTACAGAGTTTTGTTTTAATCTTATTAAAAAAAATTACCAGTACAACGCTGAATGTCCCACTGCTATAAGTCACACCATAGATAATCCTCAACCAGCTCTTTTAGCATCCACTGCTGGACATGGGTTTCCTCCTGTACATTGTCTTGTGCATAGGAGATTACCATATGACGTATAAAATTAACATTGTATTTTTTAAAATTCCCGTGGTATTAATAAAAAATGACACCTATTTAACAAAGGGAAAATCGGAAAAGAGTCACTAGCGGAATTCCAACTGCTTCGTTCAATCAAAGCTTTCCGCAATTGAATTTCAAACAAATTGTTCCCATGAAACTGGTTGGTAATTTCATTGGACTGCACGTTACAAAGTTTCGACTTCTGTTAAACAATAATCATGTTTGGTTGTTTGCTACAAACAGGCGCTTGTACAACATTAATGAATATCTCAGAATTGGGATTATTCGATTGTTACTCACTAACTTAATCCTGCTGTCTCAAGACTCCAAATTCTTCTTGGTGTTCACCAACAACTAAAAGACTTTGATTCTTATTTACAATGTACATGTGGATATGTATGTATTTATTTATGTATATTATTAAGTTATTTCTTATTATAATCATGTATTATATTATATTTATAACTGATATAGTCGGTATATATTGAACATAATTCTATATGTAAATTCCAATCGTTTTGCACTACTTATATCCCTTTTATTTTTCTCTATCCCAAGGTTGCCTGGAAGAGACCGCCTTAGCGATAAGGTCGTAATAAACTATTTGTATGTAATAAAGAGTATTTATGTATTATTTATTAAAGACGGCAATGCTCTCAATTCACTTCCAACCCGATCAGCTCTAGACCAAAGGTTCTCCAAAGGTTTGGTTAGCTCCAAAGGTTCTCTCTCTAAAGTTTCATTCCGACAATTAAATAAAATAAAAAAAACACGGAATCGCATTCTTAAAACACGGATCGCATAATAAATGATTAAACTATTGAAATTAAGGTATAAAGTAGTTAATAATTAACTACATGTACAACACCATTTTTTTGTGTATCAGTGCAGTGCGGCAAATAAAGAATTTATTTATCATATTTATTTAATAATGTAACAATTTTTTTTTCAGTAGGAGAGTGCACGCTGCAATCCAATAGCAGCTGGGCGCTCTCGACTGGCCACGTTACCCCACTCTCACAGAAGACTACCTTGAAATGTACTGCATTTCCCACATTATCTTATTTCCCTAACGTACGTACGTGTTTCAGTAGTGAGTGAGATGTGCTAGAACCATTCTCATCCTATCCCTCCCCATTTTCCCAACCCTTTCTCCAAATCCATTTCTATATCTCCAAAGGTAGGCAGCGCATCCCGGGGCGTGCCAACGTTTGTAATTTTGGACTAATGTTGGCATGTATCGCGGATGTCTATGAGCGACAGTATCCACTTACCATAAGGTGGACTGTATGCCCGTCTGCCGCCTTGGTCCATAAAAAAAAACTGAATAGAAGTTACTAGTTTTATAGAATATAGTTTCTTAAAATACAGAAGAAAAACTGGATCCAAGACCCGCTAATACTCGTAATTTAAAGTAGCCATGCTGCATGACGTGTGGTGTCGGTCGGCTACAGAATAGCACCACTCCATCTCTTCCCGTGGGTGTCGTAAAAGGAGACTAAGGGAGAACAAAGCGGCTAGCACAAGCCCTGAGGAACTACAACACCTCTAAAAGAGTGGGACTCGCCGACCTATTTGGCCAGCGTGGCGTTTTAAGGCCATCCCTCATGCACAAGACGATGTGCATGACGAGGTCCATGTCCAGCAGTGGATACTGAAAGGGCATTGCATGCTGCAGTTTGATAAAATTATCTAATATTTACTTGCATTCATGTGTGTTTTAGTATCATACTCATTTTAGAATCAAAAATAACATAAAATAGCAAGTTGTTTTTTCTGATTAAATTGGGTGTTTACAGCCGTTTTTTCTGTAAGATATTTAAAGATTTTCTTTAGTTTGCTGCTGTTTCGGTTGCCGGACTAATCTGTCTACATAAAAGGAAGCGAACTGAATAGACGGCACATCTACGGTGGGTACTTATAAACGTACAGCTTGTTTAGTCATTTTTTATGCAGCGATTCATTGTATATGAGTTTCAGTTGCATTTGTTCCGTATGTCGCTGTAATTCAGAGGCATGCGCCGGCACCCTGAATAATAAACGCGCGACACAGTCCGATGTGTGGTGATCCCGCACTATGTTCGTGAAACGCTACGTAAATTTGCTCGCTCTCTCCCCGAGAGAACGAGTCTCTCAAGAAGGGAGGCCGATAAGCGGATAAAGTTCGAGATTTGCTATCTACGAAAAAAACGGGTACTGATCTTAGTATGCGCGATTTGATGAAAAATAAATAAATTGTGTAGTTTGGTTTACAAATAACCTCACGCCATAAGGTATGCTTTTTTAATATGGAGTAATTATAGATATAGATTTTTAGACTTTCCGGTTGTGTACACATTTAAAAATCGGGTCTAAACGCGTACATACTTGCGCAAGAGGCCATTATTGGTAGTTTGAAATCGGGTCTGATGGAAAAGTATGTATTTTGAACGACAAGGCTTGATTATCTATTGTTAAAGGACTTTAAATATTCCTTGACACCGCGTAAAACTGAGTAATGAAGGGGTAAGAATTAATATTACCATGACAAGTCAATTTCACCTAGAATATACATTTAATGTTATTATAAAGTTCCGTACATGAAAGGATTGCGAGTGGCATAATTATCAGGTGGTTCGTCTAGCTTACTACCACGTATAAAAAAGAACTAAGAAAGATTCAAGATAAAATGATAATTGTTCTACACTAGGTTGAAACGCGACGGTTTACAATACCAGTGCGTACAGAAAACATGTTAAATGTTTCATACAACGGTCGTTTCGCTGCGTTGGTAACAAATTCATGTTGACAACGAAGGCTTTATTGTAGCCTACTTGTGAACCGGACGTCGAATGGCCTGTTTTAGAGGAAATTGCAAATATTAAGTTAATAATTCGGAAATCAGTTAAATACTTATGAGCAAAGAATCGAAAAGCTTGGATTTTTCTTTCTTGTATAAATTCTAAAGGAAGAAAATCGTATAAAAATCAAAGTCATCGACATAACTCTTAAGGATTAGCAAGCTGAAATGGCAATAGGCTGGTTATATTTGTCGCAGGGCCGACAACATGTTGGGTAGACGAGTCCGCAAGTGTAGAAGACCATGCAGCCTCAAACAGCGTAGGACACTCCAGACCGATGACTTAAAGAAAATCGCTGGTAGCGGCTGGAACCTGGATGAGAAAAACGGGAATCCAGCAGTAGGGACACATAAGGTGTTAGGCGCCAAATACACGAGTGCGTCTCTCGAAGCGATAATCTCGCCGTGACATTAATTTTACACGCGGCGATATCACCATTGGAAGCACATTGAAATTAGTGGGACGTTCAAGATTATGGCTGCGAGAGACTCGCTCGTATAGTTGGCGCCTTAGTAGTAGTAATAGTCGTAGTATATGACTATACTCATTAATAATTAATCGATGAGATATGTCTCATCTTAAGTAACCACTTGCGCGATAAACGCAGTAAACGCAATCCTCGCTAGTATTGGCTGTTCGTAAAGCTAATAAAGCTGTGATAACCTAAGGACGTCTCTATTCTCAATTTACATTCTTCAGATAGTGACTTCTGAGCCCGGCCCGTATCAATGAGTTATAACGATATCGATATAATGATATAGTTTTGGTGAAAGTATTTTTTTTTATCGTACTATATATTTATACGTTATTAATAAATAAGAGAACTTGTCCAGAAGGCAAGCTCATCTCCTGTGCAGATCTTTTCCAGCAAATCCGTGACATAGAAACTGGTCGGAATAGAACAGGCGTGCTGAGTGTATACATAGGTACTTAAATAAAAATAAATAAGTACATATATAGTTCTATGCAATAATATACACCTACAAAAATATGATACATAGATAAACATATAAAATAAATAAACTTAATTAAACACGGTGATAAAGTAATTAAACAAAATAAATAGGATCGATAGGTAATCTTTCGAACATTTGTTTCGTCTCAAGGATTATAAAGACATGTACGCTCTGTACTTTAAAAATCATTCTCCAGAAATACGCATTTTGCTTAAATCCAGCTTGAAAAGCATAGTAGCTTGAAAACCTTGTCGCGGTTGTCGAAGGATCAAAGATTAAAATGCAAATAGATACAGCTCGGGGCTCAGTCGGACGCCTGCGGTTTCAATCCGGAAGGCAGCAGAAATACAACGCTACAGCACGCCCGAAATCACAGGCTTACTAGGCTTACAGAGATAAAAAGAGATAGAATTACTAAGTACATAGATAGATACACGCTTTATTGTAAATTAACATACGCAGCAAAAAGATAAATTATGTAAGTTTATTCCTTGGATCATTTTACTATAGTTTAGTATATTATTATTATTAGAAATTAGAATACAGTATAAATATTGTATAATTTATAAATCTCATGTAATTCGATGCATGAACATATTTGAACCATAGAAATTACAGAATACATTACATTACATTATTTTTCCATTATCTTTTATTATTGGCAGTTCTTTAGAGCAAGTCGATTAGTTGAAAAGTGGTTTTTAATACATACATAAATACATTTATTATTATAACTTATACAATACAAAACAATTATGATAATAGATTGAAATATTGATTTAGTATAAGTACAACATCACCAAGCGATCACGAAGAACAAACTGCTATACAAAAACGATGCTGATATAGATCACTTCCCCTGTACTGATATAGTATGTTTGATGAATGCGGTTCACTCTAATAAATGGATTTTGGAATTTTTTTAAATGTTTTTTCTATTGTAGTAGCGAAATAGTGTTCCTAGTTATTGCACTAATTAGTAGTGCCGGGTACATCGAAAGGGAAGTATTTTTTCTTGATTTAAAAATTAAATGTGGGCTGAAGCGTTTCCTTATTATTTCCTTCAAACCTATTATTATTTCTATCCGCAAAGATAAATAGTTGCTCTTATTTTCCACATAGCTCCTTCAGGTTCATATTGGGTTTCCTTTTTTCCGTAAAATTCATTCCACTTGGCAAATCATGTGTGTCAAAGTGCTATAAAAAGGAGGCGCACCGTATCCACTGACAAGAAAAGGATTCGCACCTACATTCTTCAAAGATTCGATCGACTCAGCGCACCCACATAAACGAAGTAAATGTGATAACATGCGTAAGGATACTATTCTCAAATCATACGAAAATCATACGATCATACGAAAGGGAAATATTTCCTTCAAAACGTTACAAAAGCTATGCAGAATTTATCAAAATGTGTTAAACTCACAATACTTATAATTGGTGTCAAACCATATTATTTCCAAATCGTACGAAACTGTAATCTGAAGGAAACATTTCCTTCCTATTAGAAAAACTATGTAAAATTTATCAAAATGTATTCAGCGTTAAACTTTTATAATTGGTATCGTACGATATTATTTCCAAATCGTACGAAAGTTTTATCTAGATAGTTTTTAAGAAGGAAATATTTCCTTCCTATGTGTGTCACAAAAGTTATACCTAAATGCAAAATTTATTTAAATGTTCTCCGCACTAAAGTTACGATATAGATAATTTGCAAAAATGTGAAACTATTCGCTTTTAACGACAGGATCGCGTCGTCGTGTCCATTCTCTGTTTATAATCTCTATTTTTCTTTTATCTTTGTGTTGGTGTGCAAAAAAGCATTCTGTCTATCTATAATTCTCTTTACACAATTATGATCTTCATCAACTTCTTCGATGATGATAACAGGATGTATTCGATAATAACAGGACTTCGATGCAAATTGTTAAAATCAAATTAAACCTAATTCATCAGACTTTCTGCTGGCTGCTGCTTAGGCTTGGGACACACGTGATAGCTGATCGCAGCGACCTGCGACCAGGAAACCGATTTTTTTTCGAAATGGCCCTAATGGCCTTTCAAGAGTTCCGGACCCGTATGGTTCTGGACGTGCGCAGAAGGCGCTCAGCCAGGAGCAAAGAGTGTGTGCAGCAACGAGCCTAAGGACTCCCCCGCCGGTAGACCGGCGGAAGGAACGGACCTCGGCTTAGGGCGTTGCTTTGGGACGGTACCGCAGGATCGCGAGTCGGTGAGAAGCGCCCAGGCACGTGCCGATATCTTGTAAAAGTGTTGACTGAAGGTCGGTGTGTGTTCATGGTGTAGCGAGGGTGACGCCCTCGTCTCCGCCGGCGGGGACGGTGTATATGTGTAGTCTGTGAGTGTAGAGTAATAACAGCATTGGCAGCAGGAACTGGGTCGTCGGGGTCGTCTAAGACGTGCTGAGGACGACGACGACGACGGCAACGGGTAGAGCGTGGGGGGGGTTAATTCTTATAGGGGACGTAGGTTATACTGTCAAGTACTAGGAGGTTGGGATGGTGAGGGACTCTGTCGTAGTAGCTTTGGGCGGGGTCTTTCACGAATTTGATAGAGGGAGGTTCCAAGTCCTTGTGGAGGTTGACATTGCAACAGTACCTACCATAGGACAACCATGGCCTTAGGCACGAATCTATCTTGGAGGGTTTGGAGTATTTTAATGTTGGAGTGGGCTGCGTGAGCAAAAACAACGCTAGTGAATGTCATTATGGGACGTACGCAGGTATTGTACAATGTCAGCTCATTTCGAAGCGACAGTTTACTTCTCCCGCCTCTGAGAGGGTTGAGACGACCGAGTACAAAGGCGACTAGGTTTCAGACAGTTTTTACATCTTCTCTGAAAGTCAGCCGATGGTCTAGGTGGTGACTCCAAGAAATTTGGTCTCCTAGCCCAAGGGACAGTTTCACCGAAAAGAGATATCGGGACTGGACCAGGAAACCGAAAGCTCGTAGAGTTGTAGTAAGGGGTCGCGCGACAAAGGGACAGGTCGCGACCAGCCACCAGCGACCAGCAATCGGTCACGACTTTATACACAGGGGAGTCATTTTTTAAATGTTGACGTATGACAGGCAGTATGGATGACTCCTTTAAGGATTTGTTGATCGGTAGATAGCGTGGTCGCATGACTGATTGATTAATTAATACGCAATAAACAAAACAAATTGATTAAAATGTAAAAAAAAGCGCAGAAGCTATAAGTTTCTTCACAAATATGATTTTAATAGCTCTTACAATACTTAGAGAGTCTATATTGTTGAAACCAAATCAAACCTACTTCAAGGTCATCAGATGCTTTGTTGTTACGGTTTATTGCCTGTAGTTGCTGTATAGCTAGTGTTTACTCATTAATATTTATTATTTCTACATTAACAAAATACTATAAAAACAGTCCAGTGCACGTTTAATGTAAAAATCAAGAAAAATTACATCGCTTTCCTATCAATAGTTATGTAGATTTCAATTTAAAAAAAAGTCAATCGAAACACTTTCGCACGGCGCCGACTTCGCAAATGGATTCCAGATAAAAATGCAACGTGGCATGTTTCCGAACGAATGGGTTTGTTCAAAAGATTTACGAATATGATGACACAAATATTTATGCTCCGCAGAGCCGTTCTACGTGCGGAACGATTTTGTGTATACTAGTATGTCACGGAATAAATGACAGCCTGTGAAAAATAGGCGTGAGATGGAGGGTGAGACGCAGCAATAGTCAATCGAATTTCTAAATTTCTAAACATCTAACCCTTCTTCGCTTTGGGAGTGTGGAAGACGTCCAACAATTGCTAATGGAGTTTTCCACGAACCAGAGAGAGAGGACCTCATAAATATAACTATAACATAAATATAACATAGATAGGCGCTATATATGTGCCATATTAAAATTGGAGAATTGTTAGCTACAAGAGCTAAAAACTTGATTATAAACACAAATTAGTTTTCTTAAAGTTAAAAGTAAGTTCCCACATATACATGTATATACTATGGTAGTTATTTAGGTAATTACTAAGGTAGTTAGTATAGTAATTGAACAAGATAGAAAAAAAAAAAGTTACAAAAAAAAGTCAATGTTTAATCAAATCGAATGAAGAAATTCTGACACGAAAATTTCAAAATTTCACACATAACACCTAAACATAGCCGTTTAGGTGTTATGCTGACGTGAATCCTTCTACTTCTTAATATATTATAGTTTAATAAATAATATAATAATTGATTTAGATGATGTGGCTGACATAATCCTTGTAGGACAATAGCCTCTAAATAAAAAAGATTAAAAAGTCCCATTTTCGTCAATTTATCTGCGTGAGCTTTCTATTCCCCAGGATCAAAATACTTACTCACAACTGCTTAAGGCACACACGTGTCGCATACACACGTAATCACTGTCATCGAGTTTGCTAGAAGAAATACCTTAAAGAGACAAACTTTTGTTAACACAATAATATTTAGATGATTCCCAAACATTGGCGCCCAAATAATAAATAGAATAATAAAATATTGGAAAATTAAAATAATGCTCATTAAACAAAGGAAATTAACCTTTTCACACTTTAAAGGATTTATACATCCCAGCAAACAATAGACAAACAATAGAAAGGTCATTTTGCTTGACAGGTTAGAAACAAAACAATTGTCTTCCCATCTCCCATATTGTTTGAATAAAAAAAATCTACTACCTAGTGACGGAATGCGTAAATGGACTGTCAGATAAACTGTTAACTGCAATCCTCAATAGTCCGTTTTTTTTATATTAAATGCATTTTAAAGTATCATCATCTAAACTAAGTACTAACGGAATACTAGAATAATACTAATGTAACGGAAATACTGCTTTTGCATGGAGGTGTTTGGTCGGTACACAACGTTGATATTGCGTGGCGTCTGCGCTACGTTACTGCCACGATGGAACTCATATTCGAAAATCTCGCGAATTTTGAAATTTTCCATGGTCGCAAATACAGCGATATCGTTTGAAGTTTGATATAACAAAAAGTCGTTTGACGGAAAAACAAATGAATAGGGAACTGATTTTGAAAAATAATGTTATAGCTTTAAATTGAAATTAATTTGTATTTGGAATTCCAAGCCAAGCGGAAGATAATTAAGTTCAAAGTGGCCACTATGAACAAACAGCAATTTCATAGGAACTGCCCTAATATTCCCGGATTAGTATTAAGTTAAAACATGGAGTTCTTATTAATGTTGCAATGTAAATCAAAATTACTTGTCTGATTGAAAATCTACGTACAGTTTGATTTAAACTTACCAATTTGGCCACCGTTAAAAAATCTTGCATAAATCCGTAGGCTTTTCTCTGCCGGAAACGCAAAACATAACAAAGCCTCCGGCACCGGAAATGGCCGGCCCCAGGATCGGTTTCAGCCGGAAGCGGCGGCCATTTGCACGCAGATCTATTTGCAAACTGAATTTACTCGTCTATTGAATAGACAATTATTTCATTGCACGCTATTTCTTTGTATAGTAGACAAAATATCAACATGTGTAAAAACATCCCATTTCAAACCTTATTACTAGCATATTCCAGCCTTATTTTGCATTTCTGCACCCTCATGCATTTCTGTTTAACCAAAAGTTGACCCCGCCGCTTATTAAGTACCTTATCCTTTTATTAAGTCCTCCCTTTGTAAAATGTATATGCTGTAAAGTTTGCATAAATATATATAAACAATTATATATTGAAACGATTTTATTTATTTTAGTTTATTATATTTGGGAAATAAAAAAAACATGCAACAAATTAATTGTTAAAAAACTTACAGATAAATAAATAATGGAAAGTGTAATTTGAAATTGTAAGTTATAACAATTTTTACATTTTTTTTATATACTAGTGGGCGGACGAGCAAGCGGTCCCACGTGATGGTAAGTGTTACCGCCGCCCATGGATACCTGCAACACCAGGGGGTATGCGGGCGCGCCGCCGACCTTACATATAAATTCTTCAAAAGAGGAAAAATATAAAGAGCAAAAATCTCGCACACATAACGACAGATGTTAAAGATACAAAACATCACAAAGATATCTTTTTCGAAAGATAATTCGTTTTCCTTAATAAAATGTATATTAAGAATTTAATTCGAAAACTTTTCGTCGAAAGAGACTCTTGTTTGGTCCAATCTTTAATTATAATCCCAAGGTACGGTCGGAATGTAAATGAAAACGTTACTGGCAATACGCAGAAAAAGAACACAGTTCAAATTCTACGATACTGATATTGGGAAAATGTCGATTTTTTTTAGTTACAGCACAGATTATATATTACAGTATTTTTAATCCATATGGCTGGGCATGTTTCGTGAAAGGCGACTAAGGAATAATAAAACGGCTACCACAAGCCCTGAGGAAATACACCAGCTCTAAAAGAGTCTACTCGTCAACCTGCTTTTACCGCCCGTTGCGTTTTAAGGCCATGCATGCCTCGTTCACAAGACAATGTACTCGTACATGAGGCGGCTCATGGACAGCGTTTGCATACTAAAAGGGCCGGTTATGTTTACCATCAGTCATATCATTACTATACCATCAGCATGTGTTGCTCCACTGCTACATATAGGCCTCTCCCAAGAAGCCCTCCGGTCACGAGCATTGACAACATCATAAAAGTCGCCGGTAGTAGCTGGAGGAGAAATCGGGAAAACTATCTTTCCTTAAAATATTATAACAAATAACTATTTTGTTTTTATAAATTTATGATATTAAGTAGTTTGATGTACCTATGATTAGCCTAACTGGTAGTACCCCAAAACATCTCAGGTTCGATTCCCTTTTGTTTAGTTCGATAAATTATTTGTTTAAAGACAAATATTTTTTCAGGTCTGAGTGATGTATAGTTCTTTGTATGTGTCTCTACAGCCGCGACAAAGGGAATCCTAGTGTACGCCATTGAGTATGGCATTATAAAAAAAATGTAACAATAATGATTCTCAAAATTACACTTACGTCCTTTTCCCTTGGGGTGGTTGAATGGAAATCTATTGGGTTTGATTAGCCGCGTCTCGGTAAGACATAATATAATTGAAATGTTTAATATTTATGAAATTCACGACAATGCCAAATCTGACGTTGTACGTGGCATAACTTAGAAATGACTTTTTTATTTTACCTTGTGAAGTTGAAATGCAAAGTTTGTTAATTAAGCTAAACTTAGGAAAGCCAGAAGTAGGTCACGAACATGATGTGTATGAAAATAATGTATACATAACTCTAGCCGTGTGGTGACGGCCAGCTTTAGAAAAGCACCACCGCATCTCTTCCCGTGGGTGTCGTAAAAGGCGACTAAAGGATAACAAAGCGGCTACCACAAGCCTTGAAGAGGTACACCACCTCTGGAAAAGAGTGAAAAGAAGTCCAGCGTGGCGTTTTAAAGCCATACATCCCTCATGCACATGACAATGTGCATGACGAGGCTCATGTCCAGAAGTAGACGATGAAAGGGCTGGTTACGGTTACTAGTGGGATTCGTGGGAGCGCGAATTCAAATCTGTCCTTCTCATAATTACCATTGGAGGTCTGTGCCGAGCAGTGAGATGTTATAGACTAGATACATATAATAATAACAATAATAATTAATTGAATCACAATAACATCACCGCACGCATCCCGGCCGAAAGTGATACACATCGGCTATGATCGGCTAGCTTCGGTGTTGTAGAGCGTCGTCTCTGCCGTACAACACGACAGAGACGACGCTCTACAAAACCGAAGCTAGCGGATAGTCTCTTTCTAAAGGCCGATGTGAATTACATTCGGCCGGAAAGTATACATAATATGATAACAAAATACCTTTCGAGAATTTTGTGACCATCAAACGTTCATTGTTGCAGCCATTCCCTGTACTAGGCAAGCCTGTGTTGCTGGCTTACAAAATGAACATTTTATTTTGTAATAAATTAAATATGAAGGAAAATATTTCAACTATATTTAATTGCCTAAATAGTTCTCACGGGAAACATTCTAAAGCTCACGCGAACTAAGTCGCTGGCACCGCTAGTTGTAGAATATTAAGATAATCCGCCGTGAGTTCAAGAATGACTGTACCATTTTTATAGTCACATTATAGTCATTATCGTATATGTCGTACGAATGTTGGCTGAGGCAACAACGCTACGTTATAAACACCAAATGGCCCAATCTTAGGTAAAAAGGAATTTTAGAAACCCTCTTTGTATAATTATAACGAGTAACAATAAAATCTAGAAGCATGTGACAGGCAAATAGTCAAATAAACAAAGAGACATACAGATGGAGGAATAAGTGCAATAGTCTTCCGTTTGAACTGGACAAGGAAGCCCAAAAAAATTCACCTATTACAGCATTTAGACTAGCAATACATCGATCAACGTTAATCTGAACAAAAAAAGTAGCATTTCCCTTCTAATTTTCCCATCCAATTTACTTAGACATAGTTTTTCAGGACTCGGAAACCTCCTTAGGGTATACTCATCACCGGGCGTGAGTCAGCGGACTTCCCAAGTTTTTGCCCTCGCCTATTTAGCCTCCTACGCAACGGCCCTTTCGTTAAGTTCTGTGTGAATCGTGACTCATTTTGGTATGTTTTGATCGGTGACTGGGGGTTATTGGTTTATCCGGGAAAATTTGTCATTGAAAGTCGAGTATTTATGAGTGGGGGATGAACAAAAAAACCACCGTGAATGAGTAATAGTTACTGTGAACGCGACAGCTATGCAATATAGCCGTACGCTAATCTACGAGCGGATCCATAGGTTTAATATTAATAAAGATATCCAAATAGAAAGCCTGATCTTAGATGCCGAGAGTAGCTATACTTCGACACAGCTTACGATTGCCTAGTGTTCTTCCCAGCCTGGTAGCGCTTCTTCTCGGCTTCTTCTTGATTTTCCACTTGGTTTAAGCGTGATTCGATATTAAGCTACAACACAGCTTAAAGCAGATACTCTCTCGGTATGGAAAAGCACAGCGTGTGCTAATTCCAGGGTCCAAGGAGACCATAAAAAGGTGCGCTTAGTAATCGACAACTGGCGACGGGAGGCGTCGATCACTAGACTGGCGGGTATGCAAAAAAGTAGCGATATAAAACGAATCGGTAGAAGTGATTATATAAGATGTGGGTAATAAAATATGACACTATCCTACAAGTTAAAAGCACCGATGTTATTGACGCGAACACTTACTACTAATAGAAAAGGAGTAAGACGTGATTGACCTTGGCAATATACAATAGAAATTAACTATCAATATAATTTCTTTCTTTCTTTCTTTATAAAGCACACATGGCAGAATTTTGTCCATACATGTAAGTAAAGTATTCAAACATAAATCAAGTAACAATTAGTCAAAATTCTTATGATTGTGTACCTAGCATGCACGTGTTACGTTAATAAATATAATTTAAGCCAAAATTCCAGAAATTGCTATCAAGTTAAGTGAAGTAATATGATAATAATTATTGATACAGCGTTGAACAAATTAGAACAATTATCAAAACTACAGAATTTTCAGGAGATTGCCTCTTAATACACCCAATGACGAATTAAAGATATCAGGCATGTTGCCTTTTCTTGATAGTTCATTGACATGTGACACATTTTAATAACGGGATCATTACAAGCAATATTGTTGTTACACACAGGAATAAAGAGTGTATGTAAATGTCGAACTGAATTAGTGGGGACATAAGAGTTAATTTAATTTCGTTCATTACATACTGCGAGGTAATCGTATTTATCTTCGTATCTTCCGATCCTTGTGTTAACACAAATTATTCCAGAATAGAAAATATATTTTTTTCTGGTACGTGTGTACTGTTAGATCCAAATGATCTTTGCCGTCTGACTAGCAAGCCTGTATAGACATTATTTCAATTTTCAACACATATAACATCAAATGTGCGTTACGCTCATTCAATTTATAAAATATATATTAACCGACCATAGACATATATTGGTCGTGTGGTATCTGCCGGCTTTAGAATAGCACCATTCCATCTCTTCCTGTGGGTGTCGTAAAAAGCGACTCGTATTATGCATATACGATAATGAAGTCACTACCACAAGCCCTTTAAAAGAGTGGACTAGCTAACCCACTTGGCTAGCATGAAGTTTTAAGGCCATACATCCCTCATGCATACAACATGAGACCCATGTCCAGCAGTCGACGTTAAAAGGGTTGGTTACATTGACATATGCTTTTATTACATAAAATCAATAACTTGTTGTGATCTTAAAACAAGAAAATAGAGTAGGTACAATATTTATTCTAGTATCTAATATAAAAACCTATGGATAGACTGTGTCGACATTCGACTGAAAATTAATAGTTGCGGGCAGGATTGAAAGTGAGTGTTGAATAAATTCCTCAACAAATATTGTTGAGTGATTAAGCAATTACATTCTCTAAACACAAGGCGTAAAAAACACGCAACATGCAACGAACCTACGAACTTGCAACAAAGAATTTCTCCATAATGTTCCCCGTAAAACGTTTCAAGGAACTGCATAAATCAAAATAATTTTACGGCACATCAACAGGTCAATAAAACTGTGTTGAAGGCTTTTTCACTAGTGTTTTAGCTCAATTTCCTGTCGCTTACCATAATTGTGCTACGATGCCAATTTCCCGAGCAGCTAGAATGCGCGGGAAAAATTTATTTGTAACTGGAAAAATGCTGTTAAACTCATAATGCGTTATTATGTTATTTTAGGTTTTGCAACTTGACAACATTAACACAATTTTAAATTTTCTTCGAGAATGTTGTTAATATAAAATTATTTCTAAAATTGTAAATACGAGTATATCACAAGATCTACCATTAGCCCAGCTACTATCGGTTCGCGTTAAGAATGCACTTTGACATCGCTCAAAACAGTAGCTACCTTTTTTGACCTTTTTTGTATAAGAATTGACCTAGGTACTGTTTGACTTGACAATTAGAATTTAGAATTGACAATCAATTTTGTAGCTATATTTATTTATTTAAACTTTGTTGCACAGATAAAATGTACGAAAGACGGACTTAGTTAATGCCTTGTGGCATTCGCTATCAGTCAAACTTCGGGTGAACAGAGAAGTGAACCTAGTGTGGCGCGAAGCTGAGCGACCAGCCCCGTCTAAACTCCGGTAGTTGTGACGGTTTCCCATCAGTATTTTCCCATGTCTCTCTCTCTTTGTTCCCTCCTATTTCCAATGGAAATCCTCCTATTTCCATTTCTCCCTCCTTCATTTTCCTCTATCCATGTGTCACCCAACTCAGCCACTGGTGAGCTTCTGGTGATGTTTTGGGGCAGCACCATTGTACCTTTGTGCAATGCTGCTGCAGCAAAGCATGCGACGATCCCAAGTCCATATATATGGGAGGGTCAAAATACAAAAGACTTTTTTTTTCAAACCTCTGACTTAATGTTTGACAATAATTCAGTGTACCGACCAATGAGGTTCGGTACAGTGCCGCGATGTAGTGTTCGCACGTTCTTCTTAAAGGACACCCGCTTGCCCGAGGAGTCCGAGGACCCGTACGGAGGAATGAAGGGGTCCTGTTATCAGTGAATACAGTAATCGGTGGTTGTTATTTGCTGCAATCAACACTTCACTTTTGTCTGGATTTCCCCTTACACGGGCGGTAGCAACCTAGCCAGTTGTGATCAATCGGCTGCGGTGTCCAGTAGATCGGCCAACAGGAGAGTACTCTGGAATAATGGGGTTTACAGACAGGCTGTGCGGGCTTTTGGCATGCAACTGCGTGCTTAGTGCTTAGACACTGTGGAGCCTGTGTGCAAAAGCATCCCCAATTTTTGAGGGGTCCGTGAGGGGTGGGGGGGTCGGATTGACGAAATACTTAATAATGCTGAATGGATGTCAAAAAGACGTAAAACAGCAACAAAGGCTTGACCGAACCAACAGGGCAGGCCATATAAGGTTCCGCCTGTATAAGGCAGAACATAGGCGCTTAGCGCAAATGTAGCCACAGACGCTGGAGGAAGTGACTCGGGGACTTTAGTCGGACAGCCTGCGCCAAACTCGGGCTGTGGACTGCCGGGCTGTTTGCCTTCATCACCGATAATGATAAAATAGCAAATAGTCAACTATCTCAAATATAACTTTTGTTAAGTTTTTTCTCATTGCCGTTTTTACTATGTTTGTCAAACAAAGTATACTCAGAAAATATGGAATTGAAAATATGCAAAATATTTCTTTAAAGTTTCTAGTGAAGCCCGTCAAATCATCGAATGGATTGTCTGCTTTGTTACTTATTCCTTTTGAAAATAAAGCCAATAAATTTCTCCTTGATCCGACCATATATACCACATCGATAACACGATAAAAACGTGATAATTCAAGATCATCCTCACCGCTTTGGGAACACGATATTCAACAATGACTTGTTTGATATAGACAGTGTCAGAGGTCACAGTTAACGAGGTCGAACTGCAGCTAGTCGCATCACGTACCTACTGCACCTGGACTTTGCCTACGGCACGTGCAATTTGTACATGCATACATAAATGTAAAGGTAGGAATAGAAGTGAAAATGGAATACTGGTATAATTACCTTCAACGCGTCTGCAGGGACACATAGTTATAAGTAAGCGTAAATGCTGACCCAGAGATTTATTATTGTGTTATTGTGAAGTAGTCTGTGGCCGACGGGTCTCCTGATCACGTCGGGGTCACCACTGTGTGTCTGGTCAGGTGCGAGGTGCTTCGTAAATCAAAGACGGACTTGTTGTAGAACTATAGTTTATTCCATCGACTGGCCAAGAGACCCGTCGGACACATACTGCTTCGCAATAACACAATAATAAATGTCTCGGTCAGCATTCACGCTTACTTATAAGTATAACTATGTGTCCCCTACACGTACATATGTATGTACGCGTTGATATATAGGTATAATAGGTATAATATAGGATTTACAGGGAGTTTGAATTATTCCGGATCATTGTTAGCCTGAATATAAGTCTAATATTATAAACGCGCAATCTATATTTATACTAATAAAATTGTAACAAAGCCGCACCTCTATATTTAATATTTAAAAAAAAAAGTTGTTGCAGTGTAAAAGTACTAAAGATACAGAGACGACCAAAATGGGTTTTTTTGATTTTTTGTGTCTGTCTGTCTGTATGTCCACCTGTATGTCTGTCTGTCTGTACGCGCATTACACAAAAACCACTGGACGGATTTTAATGAATCTTGGCATAGTTACAACTTATCTGGCGAATCAACATTTAGGATACTTATTAAAAAAAAAAAAACAAATACAGAGTTCCTACCGGTAGGTATTAAGCTAAATAAACAAATTGTAACAAGATCTACGCGTGAGAAATCGCGGTCACAGGAGTCTCAAATATAATTAGGCTCATATGTAGGTACCGAATTTTTTCTAATGAAGTTACAAAATTATGTGTTTATTTTCTTCTCTATTTGTAGAATGAGCCGCTAAGTATAATTACTTTGCCAATTTCTGCAGCACATAATCTTATACAATTTAACCGAGCTAATGTCGCCGGCTCAGCTAGTTTAAATGATAAAATGGACTCTTTTTTTACAAAATGCTACAAAGAGCTAATATTGGGTTCCGTCCTTCTAATATGCATGTAAATATCCCCGCTTATACTGCAATTTGACGCGTGACCACAGTTTTCGATTTCGCTTCTGATTCTGCATTTACCGCTGTATTTGGTCGAACGCTTGCAATACGAATAAGACCTATATAAACTGTACCTATGTCGACAACTTCGACAAGTATTCTATTCTGAGCAGGAATTACGAAATTTTATAGAAAAGTTTAGAAGCTGTTTAAAACTAGTTATTATTAAACAATATCATATATCATATAATTGTTCTCCTAAATAGAAGCAATAAAAATTATAATACTAAAAAAAATATGTTATTTTTTCAACTAAAATCGACAATAAGGTTTCCCTTTGTCAGATAATATCACACATAATCAAATTATCAATCATAGAAAAGAAATTGATGCGCCTACTAGAAAGCGGAGAGCAAATAAAATAAAATTGAACTCATATTGATTTGACACTTTATCAGGCATCAAGTTTCCTGTGCTAACTTGTTAAATCCAAACTCCACTTTAGAACCCTCGTGGTAAGCAGTCCCAATTTGAATCTACCATAGACTTATTCATTTTATTTTTAAGATTATAGTCAAAATTATAAATAGTAACAATTTAAAGGAAAGAGTACACATTCTATTTATAAATCTCCACAATAATGCTGTTATATACAAAGAGAAAATTGAGGATTAAACGTTATTATAATAACAAAAAAGAACGAAATTTAAAGGAAAATACAACTGAAGAATAGAAAAGGAGCAGAACAAAATGCAGAAGGTTATATTTTAGTAAATATGAGCTATGGGCTTTCTTCATGTGTGTTATTTTTATGCAAAATAGTCTACTTGTATATGTATAAACCACTTGACATCCATGTTAGTAGTTGTCTGAGCCATTTAGTTCACTGCTGATTATGGCGTCTCACGCACGTAATGTCACTTGGCCCTATAGTCGATTCCAATCCAATTTATCTAAATTGTAAACAAACGTAGGGGCCTAAGGTAACTGACACGGCTTTTTTATATTTATAATTTGATTCGTCGCGACTGCAAGTTTACTCTAGATTTAAAGCTAAATATTGAGATACTCATATTTCATTGATTTGACAATAATAATAGACAACTTCCTATCATAATAGTTTTATAACAATAACAATAAGAATAGTCTGTCTACTTCCCTGCAATTTATACAATAAAAAATACAGTTTTTTAAACCATTCATTAGTTCTAGAATAGACTTCGTGACTTATTCTAGGCTAGTGAACGGTCCAAGGACCACGAAACGAACTACAATTATTTAGAACAATTTTCTTGTTACTCAGTAATTTTATAGATTCGTAGTCAGTTCAAAATTGAATGCAAGGTGAGCGTAACTTTACTTTGGGTTATTGGCCAACCTTCGTTCTATTAGAGGATGCCAGAATCGAAAACAGCAATCAGGACAATGACGACGGTGCAAATTGTTCATTTAATATTACGAAATTATCAAAATTTGTGTGCAAACTTTGGTAGAACATTAAAAAAAATACAAAACTTTTTCAAAAATATATATTTTTAAATAGTTTGACTAATTTAAAATCAAACTAGAAACTTGGATTACCTACTGGATGAAACATTGTGTATTATATCTTTCTTTATTTTTAATTTGTTACTTACGCTTCGGATGAAAAAGTTTCTAATGACGTCAGTATATCTTTATTATTATCTGGATAAGTGGGATGTTCTTTTCGATGCAGATAAACTTTGTCCCAACGAAAAAATAGTTTCAGTAATTAATAATAATTTAAATTTTGGATTCTTTCCTAGACAATATTATACTATTTTGACAATTTAGTATCAGATGCAAAGCAATCGGGACTAGATTTAGGTATTTGTTTCGTAGGTATTGGTAGATACCGACTGCTTTGAGTCTGATACATACTAAATTGTAAAAATAGTAGTGATTTATAAAACAAAACAAACAAAGCAGTAAGTATTAGCAGCAATTATGAAAAATTACTTGTCTCATTAATTTTTATTTATTTTAATAGCTTTTAATTTTAATTGAATGCAAAGAATGATATTTTTGCTAATTGATATACAACATCTTCGCAACATCTACGACATTTTTACAAGCATTTGACCAAATGTCGAAATGTAAATACCACTTCATACCAGCAGCCTATTTTTCCTCTGCTGGATATAGGCCTCACCCAATACTCTCCGCCACACACGACCGTGTACTTAACTCTTCTCACCCAATTACCGTAACTATAACAAGTCCTTACAGTATTTACCGCTGGACGTGTACCTTCTCACACACATTGCATCAAATATGCTTAATAAGTATTAATAACAAATATTAATACAGAGATCAGAGCCTTAAAACGCCACGCTGGCCAAGCTGGTTCGTAAGTTATCAGTTAAATTTTGACTGCGGCCATCTTAAAATTTTATATTTCAATTTATTTCGCTCTCGTCAGATTGCTGTGGGTTTTCTATATCATTTGTTCGAGTTAACCCGGCTAAGCGAAACCGTTGAAGAGAGCTTTTGAAATTTTATACACGATCTGATGATATTCGAAATGTCGGATTTTTAAACGGTTTTATTTACAAGTCTCTCTGTATGACCTTATATATAAAATTCAGTAGGTACCATCAGAATCAAATAGTCTTTTTTCTAGTGCATATTCTAGTTTCTATCTCTGCGAGGGATTAAAGATACATATATACCATTACATACATAACGGTGAAAAATATATTCCTTTTCGCATTTCGCAGTCGTGTAATAAAATAAAAGATAATAAATATTACTCTTGTATTAAGATATCAACTAGATTTTATAAAGATTATAATTAAATTATTGTAATTTACTAATCTATTGTCCCGGCTGATATAATAGTTTCGAAATAATTAACAGATAAAGTTAAATATTTGGCTTGGATTAGTTTAACCCCGCCCCCCCCCCTCACCGTGTAGAAACGTTGGGCATTTGAACATTAACTGAAAATTTTCGTATTTTCATAAGAATAACTCAATATTATCGTGATAATACCTTCTAATCATCAGTTTATATGATTGATCAGCCAATATTTATATTGCGGTTACCATATTTTTTTATAAAGTATTTTAACATCTGTAGGCATTATAATATTAGTAAGTGAAGTAAAAATATTGTAACATAGAAATATCTGATAATTTTAATATCCAAAATTAATAATAACTGTTACTCGAAACAAAAGTGAAATGGATTTTGAATTGAGGTAATTTCAGATTTACACCAATAAACTGTAGTCGTTTGTTTATAGTAATAATAACTACTATTTTTGTAGAACAGATGGCAGACGAGCTTGGCATGTGATGGTAAGTGGTCACCGCCGCCAATGCACCTGCAACACAGCATGCGAATGCGCTGTCGACCTTGCAGAATTCTGTTAACGGCTCCCTTGAAGAGCCTCTTGCGTAACGGATAAACCTCATCTGACAATTATTCATTCTACAACTTTCGGGTTCGCGGTATAAAGTGTCTTTTCGACCGCACTGTACGCAGTGACTCTTTGTAAAGAAACTGCGAATGAACCACACGACAATGACGGGTGGTGCGATGGTAAAAACTCGATCTCTTCTACCGACGAACTTCTCCAAGCCGTCACATCAGTCCACCTGGCTGGCCGGACCAGCAATGGAAAGGTATACATTGTTAAATGTGCATACTATGTGTATCAATACTTTTTTTTACTTCTAGAATCGTAGGTAGGTAAACAAACATGAAATGAAGAATTTAAACAGTAATCTAACTAGATATACACACTGGAACAAATGGCACCCGTAAACACAAGTAGCTACACATCAATTACTCGGTATATTAGTAGTTCCATTTCAGAACGCGGGCTCTACACCTCTAAGCAGGAAAAACGATTTATGGACTTATAATTTCAAGGAGCATGAAAGAGACAAACATAATTTTCCGGTTGCGTTTCCCGCTATCGCTTCAACCGTCAGTCCATCCACGCTGAGCCGGCTAGTTTGCGTTGGGTTTGTTTTTTTTTTTCGTTCAGTATTGGACGCGCCATCATCATATAGAGGCGTACGTTCAGTTTGTGTCGTTTCACTCGAAAAGTAAAATAACCATACAAAACGTTACTAATATTCAAAAGTATCCTTTCACAATTTGTGTTCCGTGGCTCAAAATAACAATAACTTAAACCTGTAGAGAAAGGGAAAGTTTAATTTACGTTATTCCCTTATTTTTTTTCTTTGTTTTTGTTTTCATTCCATTATTTTGGGCGGAAAAACGCCGGGTGTAAAAATTGTACGATTACGCAGTAACTTCAGTGGTATCTACTTTGTTCAGTGACCGTTTTGAAGGACTTATTGGAATCCAGTGAGTGCTTTTGTTTGGTTTTTGTTTTCTTTTTCGCCGGCTACTGAGCTGTGGTAGTCAAACACGTGTTCTATCGATCGCTACCGGCGAATTTGAGGTGAGTGGACTTCTTATTTTCAAAATTTGAAATGGGTTCTGTAAAAATTTGAATCAATTGGCAACAACCTGTTTTGTTTGTGGTTATTGTCAGCGCATGCACGCGATGTTCTTTACAAACATTTTCTGGACCACAAATTGCAATAGAAGAACTAGAGCGGCCTTATCAAGGAGAAACTTGGGATTGACTTCCGCAGATAACAGCTGTAACATAGTTTGTTCATACATACCTACTTGTTACCCGGCGGATCGGGTTCGGGTGAATGCTTGAATGACGTAATGTTTTCTCGTAAGTGTGGTCGTTACCACGCGCTCCGCTTACTTTAAGTAGGCAGAATCGTAGTTGCTGGATACATTACACGCTTACCAATTACCTACTGAGTATTACGATATTACCAGTTTTACTATTTGATGACATACAGCTGCCTGATAAGGCTTCTTGATGTCACGTTGTAACGTAATAACAACGTAATTGTTATGAAACTAGTTTACCTACAATGTTAAATCTAGTTGATTTAGTAACTGTAACTGTGCTATATGAATCTGTTAGATATAGACACAACTCACCTAACATAAGCTTCCTATCCCAAAAACCGCCATCATATATGAGCTTCTCTAATCTCTTCACATTCAAGCACTATCGGCTATTTTCCTTAGGTGAAAGATCTACCCACCATACGAATAACTAGGTAATTATTGTAAGCAATACACCTACGCCACATTAAACTAAACTTTTCTAAAATAAGACATTAGATTACAGATGTAGGTAGGTACGTATCTACAGGTTTTAAATTGTAAGCATCACGGCTTTGATGACACTACTGAGTGATACTTGATAAGTGATAAGTTGGATAACTAAGGAGTAGGTATGAAATACATATTTATATCTACCTACCCTCGAGTGTAGGTTATATCTACCTACCTACCCTATGTTGGATATGACATTATTTTTGAAATTATTTAATAATGCTCTTGATTGCCCGAATATGTTAAGTAAATTTACTTTAACAGAACAGAATTTACTATGAAACTATCCTCTGTATCGCGAATATCACCTTTAATAAATTTTCGATCTGCTCTGCTGACCTTGATGTATTTTACACCTAAAAAAAATATTAACTTCAACATTAGTGATCAATCGTGGACTCAAGAAACTCTCCCCATACGTAATGGAGGCCTAGGGATACGAAAAATTAGCAGTGTTTATATACCGGCTTTTCTATCCTCTATCCATGCTACATCCAACCTCATGGGAAGAATATTGAACACTTTTACACTGAGGTTGCCTACTGGGAAGAGGCTAAAACCGCTTGGAAATTGGCTGTCCCAGATATAATTTACCGTAGGACTTGACAAAACAAAGAAGCTGAGACGATATACAATGTGCGCCATATTTGACAATCTTCTGCAGAATAAATAGTTCGCGGGCTGAACGCGCTAGACTCGAGGCTGTTGGACAGAAGGAGTCTGGATACTGGCTCCAAGCGCTACCATCTCCAAACTTGGGCACATTTCCAGATTCCAACACCCTTCGTCTGGCGATCAGTCTTTGACGGGGTGCTGATGTGTGTCCCACAGAGGTGGCAAAGATGTCGACCGACTGGGTCACCACGGGCTCTCGTGCCTCTTCAGTGCAGGCCGCTTTTCACGTCACTCCAGCTTAAATGACATACTACGTCGGTCTCTTGCTGCCTATTCTAGAGGCGAACAGTATCGTGCGTGACGATGGCAAGAGACTCGATGAGATGTCCCTGATACTATGGAGTATGGGGCCACCCCTAGTGTGGCACGCAACTTGTATAGACACGCTGCCTCCTTCCCATCTCCAGGGGACCATGGAAAAAGCTGGTGCTGCCGCAGAAGTGGCTGAAAAGCGCAAGGCCCATAAATATATGGATTTAATTTTCTTGTTTCAGACAATTAAAATCCCTAAATAATTCGTCTTCTGCACCAATTCATCTCATTCCTTACTAGTTCATTCTAAAGGGCTTTCTTTCTTAACTGATTAAAATTCGGCACAGTTGTTTTGTGCTCTATATTATTCGTACCTTGTCCAGCCATCACTTTTTCCGAAAAATATTTCATAGACAGCTGTTTCGATTTTATTATAGATACATATGTTGTGGTATAGGTAGATAGGTAGGTACATAATTCGTGCATACACTTGGCCATCTTATTAAAGAAGTTTCATTAAATTACTCTCGTTTCATAACATTCCCGCTCTGAATGCTCACGAACGCAGGTCAAAAGGTATAAGCAAAATTCACCTTTCACTTTCTAATTCGTGCGAAATAAACTTTTCTGTATGCGCTTGTTCCTTGAATCGCCCAGGTTTCCACAATATAAAATTAACAGTAGCCCATCTTTATTCGAGTGGCGAAAATACCTCACGGAACGTCACTTTACGCGCACTTATAACGCCAACAGCCGCCCCTCGGAGCTACCCTCATTGCCATATCCGATTATTTCCGAATATACGGCAAAAGCGACGTTGTTATTTCGTCGAAATATTTTATAAATGCGAGTATCCATGAATTGTTAAATTGTAAGTCAAAAATAAGGTCAAAAATCTTCAGCAGATTTCCAAAGTTAGATTATTGTCACGTTATACTGAAAAAAAAAATGTTTTAGTATTTGATAAAAAAATGAAATTTCCTCTGTCCTACCAGTGGGGTAGAACACTGTTGCGTGAAATGCTAGTAGTGCTTCTGGTTCGACAACAAGTGTTACCACAAAATTTGCACCATAATAGGAATCGGTCGTTGGCGTCTCTGGCTGAGGGAACTGTTGGAAAATCTGCAGTTAATTATTAAATTTTTCAAAATATTTGTAATTTCTATATGCGATGTTATCTCAGCAAAGGAACATTATTTTCGCTGTGGACTTATTAATTTTGGTTAAATTCAAATATTTATTTGCATAACTATGGTACAATAGTTGCTACAATAGAGAAATTCGGATAATAGTCCAACATGACATGCAATATCCAGCAGCTAACGTTATAATATATTCTGTGATATTTACGTCATTTAAATAATCTGAATATTTTTTAATTATTCTGATTAATTATATAATTAAATGTCATTCCAAATAATAGCTTCACAATATGAGAATGATACATTATGAATCATGAACCACAAACGAGTTACATTTTAATACACCTGATGCAAAATCGTTTATTAAAATAATTAAATGTCTGTAATAAATGTCTATATTCTATACTTTTATGTCATATCATATAAATTAAAAATCTTTGCTTTCTTTCCTGTGTCAAATTTTTATTATTTTATTATAATCATTATAATATTTATAATGATAAATATCATTTCACAATTGTATTTAAATATTCCTTTACTGAATAAAAGTATTTGTCAATTACCTGCAGTTTTAATTTTCTTATGAACATTACATAGGCATCTCTTTAAAATTTCGTTGTTTCAAGGTTTAAATAGAAACAAACGCAATCATTTGATTTCCAAAAATATTTTATTTATTTGAGATTTCAAGTCTCAATTTCTGGGAAACTAGATCCGGCAATAAGGTTTCCTTTCTCTAGTGATGACACATTTAATGGTGAAAAGTTGTTCCGTAGTCTACTTAGGACACAACAATATGTTGGTGTGCTATCGTAAGCTTTCGGGCGGTTGTCTGCAGATGCCATACTCTTCCTCACCACACTGTTTTATAAATACATATTAGTGAATGGTTTTGGAAAGGACTCGGTTCGCTTTTTATTCGGTAATGACTAGTAATGAGTTTTGAATTGCTACGCGTCTATTTGATGAATGTGTTGAATTAGTAAACCGTTTATTTTTTAATTATTTTAATAGTAAACTTTAGCGAAATAGAATTCGAATGAAAATCGTGGATTTATTAAAGCCGCATCGCACCTCTTTATTGTTTTGGCCACGTTTTTGAACGCGCCCTTTTAGTCCACGACAGGACTTTTTGGCGGAAATCCGGGAACTAAAGTTGAGTTTTTATTTGATTATTGTAAATATTGTGTATTGTGGGATTTGTAGTTTAATAGGGATAGATTATTAAACTTCAAAGTTATAGTGCATAATGTTTGTGATATTTAAATAAAAGCATGAGACTGCAATGTACAACAATGTGAAATGTGCATTTTTCGAGTTCTTCCAAGAAGTCCATTCAACTCTGTCAGTAAACGTACTATACTATCACTGAGTGACTCCTACTTCGACAGGACTGGACAATGACGTGATAAAAACACTGCTGTTTTATTGTTTGCTGTGTGGACCAATGACTAAGCCAGGGTCTAAACAGATCATATATAAAAAAAAATTACACCTAAACTGACAGATATCACCGGGAGAAAACTACAACGCGCTTCGTCTCGCGCCGCGAAAAGTCGTTCGATTGCAATTGACGGCACCGCACCACAAAACCCAATGCAAATAAAACACTATCAAAAACGTAAAACAATAACAATCGGGTCGCGACCTTAATTGAAGTGTTCGCGGTGACAGCGGCCATGTCTTAGCCGGCTGTCCTGGATGTGCTGTGGCTGCATTCTCCCCGGTAAGTTTTGATATTTACTATAATTTTTATTTTCCCCAATTATTTCCCACACTAGACGGGGAGAGTGCACGCTGCATTCGCACAGGCGCTGAATGCACTCTACTGGCCACGTTACCCCTCTCATTGCAGACTACCTTGAAATATACTGCATTTCCTACTTATCTTATTTTCCCAATGTACGTACGTATTTCGACAGTGAGTGAGATATGTCAAAGAAAGCCCATTCCCATCTCATCCTATCCCTCCCCATTTGCCCAAACTATTCTCCAAATCCATTTCTATATATTCAATGGTAGACAGCGCATCCGGGGTATGCCAACATTTGTCATTCTGGACTGTTGTTGGCATGTATGGATGGCATCAGGTGCACTGTCTGACACCTTTTTCATCATAAACTATGTCAATTTAGACTTTCATGATATACCTAACAGATTGCATACAATTGCAATGCCATCGTCAGTTTGTAAACATTGGCTTTGCGCTAACGCAATCGTACCTAACTTGCCTACAACAACGCATTGTGCATAGAGCGATAACGCCGCGGTCTTATCACCAACTTTATCATGCATAATAACAATGTAAAAATTATGGTCATACGCCACGCCTAAACCGTGTTTGGTGTACCGCGCCTCAGACGAACCGCACCGATAACGAATGACTACAGGACTGCCTGGATTAAATCGCAGATATTATCATGACACAATCTTAAGGGTGACCGTCCATGAGCCACTAGTCACGGAAGCGACTAGTTGCTATCTTCAGTTTTGTATTAGCTTCGCACACGAACTTGGCTTAACGGGTAGAGTCTAAAACGTTAGTAAGTTTTTAAATAGTTTTTTTAGCGACAGATTAGTTCCTTGCTTGTAAAACTGCAGTTCGCTGACCGCATGGCGCCTGAGTCCATCACACCTTTGGACCCCTATCGTATTTTATAAGACCTAACTACGAGTAGCTAACTAAGTTTTAGTTATAGGTATTAAATATATTTATTAGACTAAACTACGCCCCGTAATGATAACCGCATATTTTTGGTTACCCCTCACGAATCGTTTATTTTCCTGGGAAGAAATGTACCCTATGTCCTTTTAGTGGTTCTCATGAAGGACTATACAAAAATTTTGCACGATCGTATACTTGTTAATTCGTCAAAGCGTTACAAATAAATAGACTTCATTTCATTTTTATAACAATTCTCAGTTGACCTCAATCATTGGATATCAATTCAAGCATTTTTAGCTTCCTTCAAAACTAGTAACCGTCAGTAAAGGTGGACTTCCGACCCATGCGGCTTGCGGGCGGCGTCATGCGTCGATCACGGCACAATTGCAATGCGATAGCCGCACGACGCAGTCATGGTTACGCACAGGTTACGCATCATGCGATACTCGTTTGAATCGACCAGCTTTGCATATACTATGACACTTATGGTTATAGTTAATATTCAAAATATACATGAGGAGGAGGAAAACGACAATTTGCTTTTATTATATTACCTACGTTCTGTCATATTTTATATTTTAATTTTTGTAATTTGAATCTACGCGGTCGCGGAGACAGCGATAACCAGGAACTAAATTAATAAAATTTGCTCATCTTGAAACAAAAAAGTCCTTCATTTTTTACTTTTCCGACAAAAAACACTATGTTCGCGTGCCGTAGCCGCACGCACGGCTTATGCGTGGATACTTGGTTTCGCTGCATCATAGCTGCGCGGTATGGTTCGCGGCACCATCGTCGCATGCGCCCATGACCCGGGATTGTATGGTCAATCCCGCAGTGCAAAATATAGCCGCAATCAACGCATGACACAAGCCGCATGACTCGAAAGTGTAGCTTTAAAGGCATTGAACACTACCGTACTGTTGTCTATGTAGTCTAGTATATTATACAAACGGTATCGAAATAATATATCGGAAATCGTTTAAATTATTACGAAGTTTATGAGTATGAGCCACTGTATACGAAAAAAAAAAAAAAAAAAACAATCTATTGTATTGAGGAAAACCATATTTACATATTAATTACAGATAGGTTTAGAACAAAGCAACACAAAAGTTATATTTGTTACAAGGTTGTTGAGGCTGCGTGACCGGAAATTCACTGTGACTTCATTTGTTTGCGGATTTACACGATTTCATTTAGCTCTATAGTCTGGCGATAAAATGTGCCACGACAGTGTAGTCGAAATCAAATTTTTTCGTAATACAATACACCTTTACCGAACCTCTTGTTACTAATGCAATGCAATTCTAAATTAAAATTCACCGAAGGCTGACAGTGTGACAGTAGCATTGTGGAAAGAATAATGCTGTAGCCGTAGCGGTAGACGATCAGATACTTGGCGGTAAGTGGATACTGACGCCCATGGACATCCGCAGTACATGCCGACATCAACCCAGAATGACAAACGTTGGTACGCCCTCGGATGTGCTGTCTATTTGGAGATTTAAAAGAATGTATTTGGAGTAAGGGTTTGCAAAATAGGGATTGATGGGATGGGATACGGCAAATAGACTAAAGTTACAAATGCAGTACATTTTGCGGTCATCTTCTGTGACTGTGAGGTAAAATGCCGTCGAGTGCACCCAACGGCTGTAGAATCCAGCCCTCCCTCTCCAGAACGTAGGCATACGAAAATACATAGATTTCCTTGAAATGTCTCTAAAACCTAAGCAGTTCTGAACGTTTCTTTGCAGAAGAATAGCACTCAAACCGTAATTGATGGCCGCCTTATTAATTCTGATATGTTGTACACAATTGAAATTTCGAAACTTGGCACTGGTACGTGATTAATTAGGTCTTTGAATAGATTTGCATAATATTGCCTCACCTCATACATAATGCGCTGAAATAATATGGTAACTTTGGTTAAGAAACCAGTTGTAATATATGATAAATGAATGAAAATTACCTTGATGTATGGTTTCTTTTTGATTAACAATTAAATGAGTACCAAAAACTACTGAATGAGTAGAGAAAATCAATGGTAAAAAGGGAATTGCATCCTTGTCTTTTTGCTACATGTGTTAGTATACAACAAAGCGTCTATCAAAGTACCTTGTAAAGGCTCGTTTACACAAGGAGAGGGCTCGAATGGTTCGGACGAGCATATTGTATACAATTCTCGTCTACAACTGGTCACATGATAAAAACTCCACCATAACAGGGATAACAGTGATCAGATGATGATAACAGTTGTTTATACAACTAGCTATTGACCGATATTCGAGAAAGTCTCGTTCGATAAACTCTTTGTGTAAATGGGCCATAATTCTATCTCTGTATATTAAGCGATTTCAGCAGACTGCCTGCTTGGCTTTCACCTTCTTTCTACTCATAAAAAGTCCTACCAGGAATGATTTCATGTTGGTATACCCGCGCTTGCATATCTTTATGACTGTAACTACTTAAAGTAATACTACTAGTCAACGCTTAAGTTAAAAGTAACTTAAATCCCATAACCAGTTCTCTTCTACAAGGTTAATTAATAACATTTCCCTCTATAATTTGTCGTCGATTGTACTTCAACCGTTGCATTTTTCCTCATTAAGGTCAGCCTACGTTGTGCAACAAAGTGCTCTTTTGATGATTTTCATAAGGTACTTACACAACTTACTTTACCAGCATTCTGTAAAAGCAAAAAACTCACGACACTATGCTTCAAACGGAAAGACAGATTTCAATAACAATATTGAAAGACAACTGTATTTTTGGGAAAAAAAATATTGAAATTAAATTATGTAGCTTCACTAGCCCTTCATAGTGAGCGACATAATAGGTCGGCGAGAAAGTTTTTTCGTATTTTGTATGTATGAAGTTGTGATCCAATATCTTTGATTGTACTGTTTGTACCTGGCTGGTTATGATAGCATTAAAAAGATAACATTTTAAAAAAAGAAATAAAAAAACTGTTTCCCGCCATTTTTCAATTGTTTTTCTGTCCAAGAAAATGAGTGAATCTAACGAAGAAATTTAATACATTTTAAAGTTTTATTACAAAAAAGAGATAATTGCGACACAAGCCGCGAAAAAAATTTGTGCCGTTTATGAACCTAATGCAGTGTCAGTAATAGTAGCAAAAAATTGGTTTAAGCGTTTTCAGTCAGGAAATCTTAATGTTAAAGATACAGTTCGCTCTGATCACCCTGTTATCGATAAAGTTGATGCCATTTGTGAAAAAGTGCAGCAAGCAAAAAGTGCTGGATTCACAAAAAAGCTCGATATTTGGGTACCACACGAGCTCACTGAAAGAAACCTAATGAACCGTGTACTCGTGTATTGAGAGAGCTTGGTTGGGAAGTACTGATGCACCCACCATATAGCCCTGACCTTGCGCCCTCAGATTTCCACTTGTTACGGTCTCTTCAAAATTCTTTAGGTAGTGTGAGGTCAACATCAAGAGAGAACTGTCAAAAGTACTTGTCGCAATTTTTTGACCAAAAATACCAAAATTTCTACAGCAACGGGTTCATGTCACTACCAACAAGATGGCAACAAGTTATAGAACAAAACGGCACATATATATTACAATTAAATGTAATTAAACTTTTAAAAAATTGTCTTGAATTTGTATAAAAAATACGAACAAACTTTTTCCCCGACCTAATATATTTTGTATTAACATCAGATTTTTTTGGGATTTTTACATTTGACGAGGGATGGAAAAAAATTTTTTTTGTAGATTTTTAAAACAGTTCAAATTGTTTTAAAAATGTGTTCCTATGTTTTAAATCGTTTCTATGATTTCGAACAGGTTTTAAACTGTTTTAAACACATTTAAAATACAACTTAGTACATATTTTCGTCTAAAGTAATTTCCCCTTTATTGGGGATTCCCCGAATGATTACAAAAACTCAATTGTTTGTAAATTAGGGAATAACATAAGGAACAAAATAACAAAATGAACTGCCAAACTATAATAATTCATGTAATTCCCCCAATTCAATGCAATGCAATGCAAGGTAGAGAATGTCAAATACGAATACTGAATCGATATTTCGTATTTGACGTGTCGTAGAACTAAAAATACGATTTAGCACATTATGTAAGAAAACGTTTTAATTTAAAATTATAAAACACTAATTTCAAACATGTTTTATTTAGATTGTGTTTTAAAATACGTGATATAAAACACTTTGTTTAAACATGCCAACTTTGAATTTGACCTATCTACAAATTTAAGTGCCGTGTGGTGTCAGCCAATAGTACCACCCCACCTCTTCCTGTGCGTACCGTAAAGACGATTAAGGGATAACAAAGCCACTACCACAAGCGCTAAGGAACTAAACCACCTCTAAAAGAGTGGATTCGAAGTTTTAAAGTCATAGATGTATGACAATGACATACAAGACATGAGGGGACCCATGCCCAGCAGTGGACGATAAGAGGGCTGGTGACGGTGTCGGACAAATGTAAACACAATGTCAGTGTAATTTTTTGTGCTTTAAGACCTATTAGAACATTCCGATGTTTAGAAATTTTTAATTTCACCAGTATCACAAAGGCCAGTAAAATTTGGCTGGTAGCTTCAACTTCGTGACTATTATCGTGTGTTTGTTTTAGTTTCGAGATCAGTTTGAAAACTATTGTGATCTGTGCACATGTGGAAAAGGTTCATTAAAACTATGAATAATCTAAAACGTAGGTAATGTTTATAGACATTGAATTTTGCCAATTTGTTATTTATTTTTTTTAGGGGATTTAACTGCGATTCTGACAATGTACAATAGTGCCTCTGAAAGTGCCCCTAACTGCTTTGCAAAAGGATTCAGATTTGATACCTTGTTCAAAGACAAGTGTTTGTTTGAGTCCGGCTAATTTATTTTGTGTGTGATTCTAGACCAGGAATTTTGTGTTCTGGTAATACACAGGGTTTGCGACTGGTATAGATAAATGTAGCCATCATCAGTAAGCTTTTCTACCATCTCTATCGTAGTAGATAAGACTCTTTCAGTAGCTTCTACTTCCGTATGAGCTGCCATGGATCAGATTCACGAAGAGAAGATATTATCAACTAGCAGTCAATCTCCTTTATTATGACGCGATCATTATTAGAATTTGCGGATAATTTTGAAATTGCAAAAGCAATATCTTAGTAAAACGGCGTAACGAATTTTAACCTTGCAGCCTTCCGTTGGACTCTTGTCCCGTACGTCTGCGGAACCTCTCACTCGGCAACCTTTGGTATTGATTTCGCAACTCGATTGTCTGGTAGGTGGACTCAATAAGCCTGACCTAATTGCGTTTGTATTGTTTAGTTTACATTGAGAAAACTTGTACACGTTTAATTCTTCGTTTCGGATTGAATCTAGTTTTTTCTATAGATAGAAGTCTGCAGACGAGCGTACAGTCCATCCGGTAGCCATTTCGATGCATGACAACATCAGTCCAGAATGACAAACGTTGACACGCCGCCGGATGCGCTGCCTCACTTTGGATTTAGGAATGTATTTGGAGAAAAGGTTTAAAAAAAAATTGGCAAGAATAGGATAGGATGGGATGGGCTCTGGCATATATACCGAAACACGGTACATACATTAAGGGAATAGGATAAATTGGAAAGTGCAGTTCATTTTTTTTTCTTACATTTTAGAAAAAAACTCATATGGCTGTTATTACATAAAGTATATTATATCCTGTCTTACGGTGGGGTTTGTGATGTGGATTGTGGCCCATGTAATAATTTTTATTTTTGTGATCTCCAAGTCGCGTGTATCATTAGAATAAGATAGTCCATAAGATCTATCTGTTATACTCCACTCCTTTATAGACTTCAGATTGGCTGTCTGCGATATTGCAGTATATGTATTACTAATTGGTACACAACTTTTTTACTAAAGCGCGCCCCACGAGCACGAAGAATTTCGGTCATTGACATGAGATCAGCCAAGACTGGACGAAAAAGAGATTTGTATGAAATTGTCGATCACCGGCCACTTTACTAGACCCCTCATATTATTGAACCTTAATATGCCAAGATGTTATAACTATGCCATGTTGTGAATAAAATTTGCTGTGCTTTTTGCGTTCATACAGACGTACAATAATTCTAAAAATGTTGTTTTAGGCTCCGTATATAATAACGTACACTGCAATGATCTTTATCAAAAAGTATTTAATTACACGGCTTTTTACGATTTTATGAATATATATATATATATATATATATAATGTGTTCTTATTACTTCTTATAAACACTTTATATAATGTTGTAATTTCGAAATCAAAACTAAATTGAGTTACTCTGAAAAGAGTCGAGTTTTTATTAATCACAATGTGGCAATATTATTTTAGATCAATTTAACTTTACTAGGTACAAATCTTACCTGAAAAGAGAAACAACATTTAAAGCTATTATTTCATAAATTGCTTATAGTTTAAGTATTCTTTCTTATACTTAGTTTTTCTTTACTTGCACTTGTTTGAGTCAGACAAGATAGTGACAAGATAACCTCTCCGTTAAACTTCTATCTTATCAACCATAGAGTAAACCTTAGATTGGTACAAACTCTTCATTAAATTCAAATTTAATGAAGTGCGAAGATCTTCATTTACATATATATGATGAATAACAGGCTACTCAGAAAGTTTTGCGACACATAGTTTTTATCTATGGAATACTGGCTGGTTTTGATGTCAATTAAAACTGACTATCTGTAACATAAAATCAAAACATTTCAAATTTCCTTCCATATGTTTTATGAGCTGAATCAGAATATCGTGTCTCAATAAAAAATGGATATTCGACGGGAACACTTCCCCGTTATGATTTGGTATGATTTTAAATGTTATTTAAAACCTGAATATTATAATGGACTTCAAATGGCGTTTGCAGACAAGTGCCCTTCTAAGGCAGCTGTGTGTGGTTGGTACAATGAATTTATACGTGGTCGACTAAGTTTGTCTGACGAAGAAAGCTTTAACGGCTGTTACGGTAGAAAACGTGGTGGCAGTGAAAAATTTAATTTATGAAAGCAGGCGAATTACATACGAGGAGATACAGCAGAGATTGCAGATAGGATCCGGGAATAGGGGAAATATCGCGAAACTCAAAACCAAGTTCGTGTCGAATGGTGCCGTGATACGATAACAAAATTTGAACAAAAGTCTCGGTGCGTTCACGACATTGTCACTGGTGACGAATCTTGGTTCTACTGGTATCATCCAGAAACTAAGCGTCAATCTACTGTTTGGCTGTTTCAAAGTGAGCCAACGTCTACCAAAGTGAAAAATGCAAGAAGCGCTGATTTTTTTTTATCGCAAGTTTTTTCACTTTGACGGGCTAGCTGGTATATGTACCTTTACGAAATTAAAGCAGCATTAACGCGAAATGGTATGCAGCCACGTGCTTGCCAAACGTATTTACTGCAGTGAGTAACAACCGTCTAAACAGGTCTCCGCGGACTGCTGCTACACGACGACAACGCGCCCGCTCGCTCAGCACTTAAAACAAGGTAATTTCTGGACAGTACCCCGGTTAAAGTTTTAGGCCATCCTCCTTACAGTCCCGATTTGGCTCCTTGTCACTTCTTTATTTCCTAAAATTAATTCCCAACTAAAAAGGAAGCAGTTTTCGTCACCGGAAGACGTGCTGGCTGCATTCGAAGACGTTGTGAAAGAAGTACCTGAGAACGAGTGGGAAAAATATTTTCAAAATTCATTCAAAGACATGAACTGTATAGATACAATTCTTTTTCGCAAAACATTCTGAGTTCCCCCACCTAAATGTAGATTTAATTACTTCGAGAATATTGTCGTGGAGAATTTAATTCAAAAGAACTAAAAAGAAGAAGAAACCGAAAGCTAAACACAATTTAAAATTATATCGGGAAGCTTCATTGTATATTAATGTTGTCATCGTCAAATTAAGGATGAGCTGAAATAATTCCTTATTGAACTCATGACCGACCCGTCCGAACCAGTGCTAACTGGCGCAAACGCGCGGGTCAACGACCTACACACCATTGTGGGTTCGTTTTCCAACATTAAGACACAGGGCGTGGTGGTGTAAACTAACGTAAGGACTTTTTGGCGGGTCCAAATCCAATACAAATCCATTCAGTATAACTGGGTTCCAACGTTTATCATTCTTTAAGTCTAATTGAGCTCGTTTTTCGTGTGCTTTCAAGCAGGCCTCTACTGTCCTCGGTAAACCTACTATCACTTTACTCAGAGTCCTAACTTACTCCGACATGACTGGATATTGGCCGGATATATTTTAGACTTTGAAATTGTTCGTTACGAAGAATTGACAGTGGCAGAACGTGCGAATTGCACCATTGCCATATATGAAAAGAAAAAAGATCTGACGTAACATAATCCCACTTTCCCACGAAATGTTCAAGTATCGTGGGAAAGTGGGATCATCAACATTTCGGAAAGCACGCCATTGGACGGAGTCTGTCTAGCTCATAGATTCCCAACCTTATTTGGCCTATGGCCTAAAAAAGTACTCATTGCTCCCTAGGCTATATTTAAGAATGAAGGGAATGGAGCAGGGAAAATGCATTCAAAGTATCCATCGCCTTGGGTCATTTCAACGTCCTCGAGGGGCGTCACCTAGAGGTGTGACCGTGTTGGTTTTAGACTCGGGCTTTATAAAGCGACAGGTGTTACTCTAGAGTGAAGTACTGCGTCTGTTTGTTCAGAAATCAGCTTCAAGATAAAAAAAAATCAGTGCAAAACCAGGGGCCAACCTTAGTTATTCTGTAGTACATTTACAAGAGTCCTCTAAACTTTAAAACCCTGAGGCTCTAGCAAAACAGTCATGGAACTCCCGGAGCGTAACATGTTTAACATGTTAGAACAACTCTTATTTACTTCCCGAAACTTCTCCACACTCGAGTACAAAATTTTAAACTTACGAGTTCTTCAAAGGGTTGAAGTACTTCGTCTTATAAAGTGGCTAAAGTTTGTTAACCTTTTTGTTAATTTTTCCTGTGAATTTTTCAGGCGCGTTTTCAAATATTTTCAAATTAGTTTAAATACCTACATAATAATACTTATATATTATATATATATCACCCATATACGAATACTGTCTGATAAAGTACGTATATATACAGACTAGTTTTCATTCGAGAAGATCAACCTCTCTGATCAACCCAAAGATTGACTGGTAGAGAATGCCTTAATTAAGGTATTAAGTTCACATTTTGTACGATAATGTGCAATGAAGTGTATAAATAAATAAATAAATCAAGGGTTTTAGTGGATGACTATAGTAATTAACATGTCATTAGACTAAAGACATTAACACTAGAGAATTGCAAACGTGTTGTCTTTCTATCAAAATAGATAAAGTTTCCAGTAAAGGTACAGAGGTCTGTTACAACAGATCGAGAAACAAAAATTGTCTAATGGCACTATTGCTTGTGTGGTCCGTCCTAAGTTAGGATGTATCGAATTACGTTTATTATTACAAGTACATTGGGCAGATTTACATTATAATATTGCAATAATATACGTAATTCTAGTACATACTAAATATTTGGTGATTATGCATGCAATTGGTCATTTTGTGTATTGGTCGTTCGTTCTGCGTGTGATTGTTTTCTATAACTACAGATTTTCTATATCTATTATACAATTATTATAAGCCTAATTTCTGAAAGCCCAAGAATTCGTCTCGATTAATTCCGAAAACGTTCTAATTACATTTGTAAATTACCTAAACCGGTAATGAAAGGACTGAAAAATGCGGTTAAACCACTAACCCAATTTCAACGCAATCTACTTCGCGCACTTGAAAGCCATATTTTACACTTGAACGTAGTAATTGACTCCACTAATTCAAAGAGCAAAGACAATACAGTAGTACTGTCTTTTCTCTTTTACAAGGGGTATTTTTGTATGGCAAGATATATCCAGAATCCTGAAATATAGCGTTGGCCACCGTCAAGTTGAACAGACTATTTATTTATTTATACTTCATTGCACAAATAATTGTACAAATGACGTACTAAACACCATATGACATTTTCTACCATTCAACCACCAGATCAAACAGAAATAGAAACGCGGATCCAATTTTATTTAAGTATTAAAAAAAATACATACAAATAAAATATTTTATTTTAAATACTTGACACATAAGTATTTGCGTACACAACATTATAATATTTAAATATAATAACCTATGTGTATAATAATAATAAAATCGCAACAGACCCATGTCTGTACAATTAATATTTTTTGAAAAAACTCGTTTCAACCTAAAGTATGAACGATACAGAGCCCAAAACATCATTTTTTGGAATTTTTGTCTGACAGACAGACAAAAATTCACTGAACAGAACACGCATCAAGTAAAAACCACTGAACAGATTTTGATGAAATTTGGCATTAAATGAAATAGCTTATATGCCGGGTTAATATTTAGGGTACTATTTATCCAGATACTTTACAAAATTCCCACGGGAATGACAACTTCACGCGAACAAAGCAGGCATTGCCTAGTAATATAATATAAAATAACTTAATGGATCGGTGAAAAGTAAGGCAGTAAATAAAGAAGTAATCCCTAAATAAATTTGTCGGTACGAACGAATCAGTTTAAAATCGCACCACAATCAGAACAGTTACTCAGAAATGAATGCTTTTCTAAAAGCCTAACCAGCATTAGTTTTTGGACACACAGTCTGATGTTATATAATAGGCAAATTTTGCAGTATAATTATTATCTAAGCTATCCGTTGCGTCAGAAAGTAGATATACCGCCGATTTTTAGTCTTATTAAATAAAACAAACGAGAAATAAATAGGTTGATAAGTCAAGTAAAATTGATGAGGATTGGTGTGAGATGAGGACTTTTCTTTATGATTCAATCACTTGACATCGGTGGAAATTAGTGTGGGAGTTTTTTTTATATTGAAAGAAGGTGCTGTCTGTCCACCTTTACATCACGTCTGTACGCGTTGTATGTACCTTTACGTCTGTGCGTGGCTGATGGTAAGTAGATAGCGTCGCCCTGCGACATCCGCGATACATGCCAATATAGAAACAATCCGAAATTGCAAGTAGCCTAGCATTCCTAGCATTCCGATAGTTTTTTTTTCTTTTATATTATTTATCATTTGTGCTAGTGGTAAAGTATGGTATGGTTTTGATGTTATTTTCGGCAAACACAAAAGTTGCTACTGACATACAATTGACGTCGCCTACTAATGCAACCGAATGTGTTTTTCATTCTCTGGGTTCATTCACTCGTTCAGGCAATTCATTCGTTCAATGAAAGCGAAAGTTCGTTATGAAGCGAAGACGTGATGACTATTCAAGATGTGTTAAAGTGTTTGTTACATTCGTAACAGAAAAATAACTTATCTAACGCTTTACTTTCTAGAATTTCATGTCGAGGATTTATCTGCTCATGTTCTAAACACGATGCAAATGTAATTAAATGTATAATTAGAATTATTATTAACTAGCATTTGCTCACCGCTTCTCCCGCTTGGAACTCGATTTCCATACAGTTTGTCAGTATGCGTAGATATTTATATAAACTCATTAATTTTGTTTTCGATTTATTAACTCAGTTGATCGTAAGACTAACGCTAACAAAGAGACAGATATACTCGTACATTCCTTTAACTAACGAAGAGTAGTTCGTCAACCGTCCTCACTGAAATGAAAACTCAAATGAAAACTGGTTTATATATTAATATATTTGCATACAGTATTCGTACTCGTATTTTTATAAAAACGTTCTCTCTTAAAACGAGTGGGAGCTAATCTCATTACTCAATCCGCCGTCAAATACTGGACAGGATTGAATTATTCAAGTGAGATAGCTCGTGACAGCATACAGATTGAAACTCTGGTGATAAAAGCGGTTAATGGTTATGAAAATTTGTTTGATAAAATTTTTAGTTGTCACCAGTTATAGTTCACCTGTATCTCCCAACTACTGGATATAGGCCCCTTATCATAGACATAAATAGAGACAACGCATGTCCGTGACATTGCATAGAAACTAAGTGCTGTCACGTCAATAGTCACGTCACGTCCAGTCACTCTTAATAGGGCCACAAGAAGATTAGGCATTCCGAAAAAAAAGTCACTAGTAATTGTATAGAAACCAAGCGCTCTCACGTCACCAGTAAATTGTATAGAAACTAAGCGTTGGCACGTCACCAGAAAATTGTATACGAACTAAGCTTTGTCACGGGACTAGTAAATTGTATAGAAACTATGCGTTTCACGTCACCAGTAAATTGTATACGAACTAAGCTTTGTCACGGGACTAGTAAATTGTATACAAACTAAGCGTTGGCATGTCACCAGAAAATTGTATACGAACTAAGCTTTGTCACGGGACTAGTAAATTGTATAGAAACTATGCTTTGTCACGTCACCAGTAAATTGTATAGGAACTAAGCGTTATCACGTCACTAGTAAATTGTATAGACACGAAGCGTTGTCACGATACTAGTAAATTTTATACAAACTAAGCGTTGTCACGTCACTAGTAAATTGTATACAAACTAAACGTTACGTCACTAGTAAATTGTATAGAAACTAAGCGTAGTCACGTTACTAGCAAATTTTAGTGATAGGGAACCACTCCCCGATGATATGAAACATCTCCCTTGACACGGTTCACCACTTTGACGAGTTTTTACAATTGATTAGACATTTTTGTGTTTTGTAACGACTTGCTAGCCACACAGATCGGAACAGACTGAACGAGCAGCGCGAGAAGTAAGAGCTTAGCGCTAACTTCGGTCACGCAGCGACGGACAGGTGGCGTTATCTATCCCTCTATATCTGTGCCCCTTATAAAACCCGCCACCATTCACGACCTGCTCAAATGATTGTTGATCTGGAGTGATTCTAGAGTCATTTTAGGTATTTCTACTGTAATAACAGCCTCAATCTTTCAATTTTTAATTGATTTTTAATAACCTTCATTGTTTACTTTTTGTTCTCGTGTATTCCGAAGTCTATACCGATTATTCGATTCTTTCTAAAGTAAATATACCATACCATAACATCACCAGCCCTATGTCTCTCCGCTGCTGGGTATAGGCCTCTCCCAAGGCTCGCCACCACACACAATTCTGAGCTATTCTTATCCAACCACTACCAGCGAACTTTTTTAAATCGTCGGTCCACCTAGCCGGAGGGCGTCCCACACTTCGCTGCTTCCCGGTTCGTGACTCATTTAACCCATCGGTCCTGCGGCAAACACATATGACCTGCCCATTGCCATTTCAACATATCAATTCTACGAGCTATGTCTGAATCTAAAGCAAATATTTATTCCAACTTTTCTTTTAAATCGCAATGTTTCCGGAATATTCTAAATTCGACATTGAGCAAAAATATCGGTAAATTAACGAGATTTTCCTGCTTCTAAATATTTGTTTTTATTGTATATCCACCGTTCGCTTTTGAGGCTGACAGCTCGTGTCGAGGATTTAAAGAACATTTAGTTTCCATTTCGTTTAGTTCGTAAGTGCTTCACAAGGATGTATCTTCCTTTGTAGATTCGAAACTTACCTATTCTATTTCCAGGTCAGTAAAAAATATTTTTCTTCGTGAACGATTTATTACTGCTGGAACCATAATCGCATAGTAATTCTTTTAGCTGGCACAAGCTGGTTTTAAATAGATATTATAATTTATTCGAATCAAACTTTAAAGCGTGTATAAAATAATAACGTTCAGATAACCTCTTCGATTGTCGCAGGACCGATATCCGATGGGATAGACGAGTCCTCGAATGGGAACTGCGTTACGAATAACGTAAGCAGGGACGCCCTCCGCCCAGGTAGACTGATGACTTAAAGAAAGTCTGTAATAGTGACATGATAGTGCCAAGAACGGAAGACGTCCCACTGCAGGGCACAGGCCTCCCCTGGTAATCACGAGGAGGTTTTGGGCTATAATCCAACACGCGGACCCAATAGGAAGTGATAGATATAACTAAAGTTTACTGCGACAATTATAATGCCGGCCAACACCACACGGCAACCACCATCCGTTCCTGTGGTTGTCGTAAAAGGCCACTAAGAGATAGCAAAGCGGCTACCATAACTCCTTAGAGACTACACCATCGCTGAAAAAATGAAATCACCAACCCGCTTGGCCAGCGTAGCGTTTTAAGGCCATACAAGAAAATATGCATTACAAGGCCCATGTCCAGCAACGAATACTAAAAGGACTGGTTACGTTTACTCCGACTGGAATCAAACCCGGAACTTATTACACAACAGACGGGTCTTTGGATGACCTGAATCGTGTAGCCCATCAGATGGTATTAGACGACCGTTTTTATAATGTTAATTTATAATCACATTGGATTTTTCATCATGATAATCGCAATTGACCAAACTACAAAGCGATTAATTCATATCTAATGTGGGGTTACCATTCAATACCGTTGTAGGGGTGAGTGCACGCTGCATTCCCACAACCGCTGGGCGTACTCGTTTGGCTACGTTACCCCTCTCTCACAGAAAACTACTTTATCGTATTTCCCCAATGTACGTATGTATTTCGATAGTGGGTGAGATATGCCAGATCGCATTCCCATCCCGTCCCATCCTATCCCTCCCCATTTTACCAACCCTTTCTCCCAATCCGTTTCTTAATCTGCAAACGTAGGCAGCACATCCGGGGGCGTGCCAATCTTTGTCATTCTGGACTTATGTTGGCATGTATCGCGGATCTCTATTGACGACATTATCCACTTACCATCAGGTGGACTTTATGCTCGTCTACCGCCTTTTTCTATTAAAAAAATCATTTCAATGATTAGGTTCATTTGTTTTAGGAACTAAGCAGTTCCCAAGTTCATTCTGTGCCACCAGTGTGGCACAAACGATAGCAAACCACGGAATAAATCCATTTTTCCATTTGATGATATTCTTATATCTTACTCTAAAAAAATATTTTGTTTCAGTTGTGGTAACAATTTAAGTTATGTTATTATAATTCATAAATGTTATTATTGACACATATTTTTTTTAACAAAATGCTATTAAGTATGATTAGTGGATTATTCATCATAATAGTCGTAATTGACCAAACACTACATTAAAATCATTTATTCATCCTATCTGATGTGAAATTGCCATTAGATAGATACATTTCAATGGCATCAGAACGTTGAATGAAAAGGCAAGTCATTCACATATCAAGTTTTTGTGGTATCATCACAGTAACTCATTGAGAATTTCAGTGCGTGGGTGTTAAAAACAATTTGAAATTGACCCGAGTTTATGATTCACTAAAGGCCGCATATCACACCCATGTCCAGCGCCTACGGATGATACGGAGCGCATATCCCGCACCAACACTTTTTTCTACGACATAGATGTGTAACATAGATACTACTTAAGTTTAATCCTTCAAACTTTACTAACTCTTTCACTGTGCGGGCTGTTTCCCGTGCTCAGTCGCTGTCTAGTTTTATCAGGCAATTTAAAAATCAGGATTCTAGCTTTCATTCATTTTATATTTTCTTTCTTTACCAAATAATTTCCCTTCACTACCACTTTGTTTCTCACCTGTTCTATTTCATCCTTTGGAAACTATAATTCCCCCTTATTTTTCTCTCCTTGTCAGCTTTAATTTTCATCACCAAATTAATGTTGAATACAGATTAATAGATATGTATGAAGATGTAGATATGATGTATGTATGTATTTATTTATATCTATATATATTACTAAGTTATTTATTATTATTATTATAGATATGTGGAATCGTATAATCCACAAGTTTTGATATGAAAACTAAAGAATATTTAATTATTTATGTCTTAGAGCATAGATTTTCAACCCTTTTTGACCCATGGCCCCTTTGTAGAAACAGGCACACTCGTGCCTCCCCAGACTACACCATTTATATAAATACAGGGATATTTACTGGGAAAAATCTGCATCAAAATTTCTCATCACCTTCTTGGATCATTTCAACTCCTTCAGGACTGCGGTACCGCCCGAAGGAGGTGAAATTATCCAAGAAGGCGATGAGAAGTGTTGATGTATTTTCAGATGAAGCAAATATACGTATTTATTTTAGCTTCTTCCATTGTGACTGATGGCATATAATTAATAGCTGTGATATTATTTTAAACATATTATTATTTAAATACTTGTCAGGAGTTAGCTTTTGCTACAAGTTCCAATCCCAAGTTTTATAACCTCAGTCAAATTACTGACTTAAAAACTTTTATATGTATTTGTGTGACGCCTGACGCGACCTGCAGGTTTTCGAAGTAACTAAACTAAAATGTTACTTTCTTGATACGAAACGTTACGAAAGAGGTAATTATTTTGTATTTTTATGATTGTTATCTTACATGTTAAGGACACGTGGTTATTTAACTATGGATTACTATTGAAATAATGTTAATTACTGGAATTTTTTTTTTGTTATTTTCTTATACGTTTAATGATGACCCTTGATAGTGGAGTAAAATTAGCACGGAAATTCGCATTATTACGGAATAATTGACTTGAAACCCTTTGATTTCATTTATAAAGTTTACTTTTAAAGTTTAAAGTCTAAAAATTAAAAGTTTACTTTTAGAATTGTAAGATCATTGTTTTTAATAATTCAAACAAAACATATGTCTTTTTATAGAAAAATAAATAATTAAAAACCGTGATAACTCGGTGAATTTCATAGATATTGTGCTCAAAATTACGTATTATTATAGGTTTTGGGGGTCGCTGAAAAGGAATATGATATAGAAAATTCAAAATGGCTGATCCAATATGGCTGACTATTTATAGAAAAATGGATAAAAAAACCTTATAACTTAGTGAATTGCAGAGATATTGCGTTCAAAATTACATATTAAATATCTTTTGAGGGTAGCTGGAAACGAATATGATATGATTTTTTTAATTCAGTGGGTAAAAATTACCTACAGGGGAGTGTTTGGTAATTGAATATCTAACTTTACTCCACCATGAATATGTTTGTTTTGTTACACTGCGGTGTAATGGACGCCTCGGCTCATGTCAACCTGCCACTCACATTGAGAAGGTAATAACCTCTCTTTCTAGTTAGTTATGGACACGCAAAAAGTTCAGTTCAGAAGTAAATTATTTATGAATATTATTTTAATGTAATCTCAAATCAAACTTTTAGTACCTACTCGAAAATTAACCTTATCTATTTTAAATTTAAATTAATTAAAACGCACATTCCCGTAATAATTAATGGAAAACAAATTTGCTGTTTTAATGCCTCGACTCTGTGAATTCCCGCGACATTTGTTTGAATATAATTAAATAGTGTTATCAATGTAAACTGATGGATTGAACTTATTATCCCGAGTATACGAGAGTATACGAGCATTATTAATGTGAAATATTCTGAATGGGGACGTGGCATGTTTAATTTTATGCGACGTTATTACAGCAAAGGGATCTTATTGTCGGAGTGGACTGTTGTAATTATTACTAGCTGTTGCCCGCGACTTCGTCCGCGTGGACTTTAGTTTATAAACACCGTCTTTACCTTCATACCCCTATGACCTCCATACCCCTTCATTTGGTATTTTCAAAAATGATCACACACATTATTTCTTATAGCTTATTTTTTATCGAACAAATGTTGGGCGTGATTCTTTAAATTGATATAACTTTTTATTTATGAACTGATTGAAATAAATCAAACACTAAATTTTAAGTGAAGCTTACCACAATACATTAGTGAAAACCGCACCCAAATCGGTTAAGCCGTTTCTAAGATTAGCGCGTACAAACCCACAGACAAACATTTAAACAGACAAAAATTCTAATAATCATTGTTTTGGGTTCTATTGCGTTGATAAAGGCCCCCAATAATATTTTTCTCATATATCTTCCATGTACAGACAGCGATCAGTTACATTTTTATTATATGTATAGATTTACTAACTTAAAAATTTATTGCTTTTAGATTCTGCTTTTTTATGGAATTTTTAATGATTACTGTCGCTCTTGGACATCCGCGATACATGACAACACCAGTTTAGAATCACAAACGTTGGCAGACTCCTAGATGCGCTGCCTACCTCTGGAGATTTAAAGGAATGGATTTGTAGGAAGGGTTGGGAAAATATGGAGGGATAGGATAGTATGTGACGGGAATGTGCTCTGGCATATCTTACTCACTGCCGAAAAAGCATTTTTTAAGATTTAAGCAACCGACTGAAATAAACCCCTGCGCAGGGGCCCGCTATTTACGGATATTTTCGTACCTAAAGTGAGGAGTCGGCCAGTATCCGGTAGCGCTGATGGCATTCACCACTGCCGTGGGTTCGGAGGCGCTAGGAAGAACTACGGTATGAGGGTTATATATTATATTATATTGTACAAACACATATAGTACATAGAAATAGATTAACAACATGATATACAACATGCGAACTTATCTCTTAGGAGATTTCTTCCAGTAAAGTCAACGCCAGTACACCCTCAGGTCCTCTGATCCAATATGTTCAACTTTTGGCTCGGTGTGTATGAGATACGTAGACATTGTACAGAAATGTTATGTTTACTATATTTTATAGAGGTTAATATGTGGCGTAGCATTCTTAGTTGCCTAGGTTTGGTGTAAAAATTGCATGCCCTTTGCATTCCGTGATGACCGGTGCGGCTCCAACTGAAAATCAGTCGTAGTTCACGCTACGACATATTCTGAGTTGGTGCTCATACAACTCTACACACTTCTAATTCACGAGCGAAGCATCCCAAATTACATAAACATCATAAATCAAACAAACCGTCACAAAATCAAATACCCGAGATACCTCATTCCTCTCTCAAAATTTAGGCATCCAATCCGTTTGAGGCAGACAGCTCTTAAAAGGTGAACTGTGAGATAAGAAAGTGTTACATAAATGAAAGCCTACTCCGCTGAATTGTAAGTTAGCTTGAGACCAGTGTATCTTCCTTAGCGATGTCACTTTAAAATTATCGATAGAATTTAATTTAAGGTGTTAATTATGTAGGGTTTTTTTTTCAACATTTATGTAGTAATTTTTCACTCTATTTTATATTTCAAAAAGTTTATTTTTAATCAAATTCCAAAATTTGTCAAGTAATTTTGAGAACGGTAACAAAAAGAGACTTACAAAAATTTGGAAAAGTCCCGTCAAAGCAAATATGAAATTCATAACTCGAGTATAATACAGGACCTTGAGTAATGCTCACATCGCAGAATCAAGTGGGCTTTGCGTGTAATTTCTCGATTTATCTTAAATTTTATCGACATCACATTGCCCACCCCTAAAAGCGAAGGAGTTACGTAAGTACCAAATGGGGCCCGCAGGCAAACTCTGCCGTTAGGGCAGTCTATCAATCATCTCTACCTTCGCTCTAAGATATCATTATTAGGTAATTCGAGAAGGCAATAAGTGGCTTACGCGAATTGTCGTTTCTTCAGTTATTTTCTCGAAACGTAATTTTGTTCTTAACGTTTGATTTGTCCTTTAAAGTGTTTTAATAGAAAGAAAGAAAATTATTTTATTAACTCCAACAGAAGCTATGAAAGGCAGTTAAAAAAAATACCAATCTTAAACAATAAACAATTTTAAAGTTTAAAATGTATTTTGCCAATGCCTAGTCCCGTCAAAGTAAGCGAGGAGTCGCTCAGTAACGTGATAGTAGGTTTACTGGAGACAAGAGAACTTGGAAGCATACGAAAAACGCAGTCCTACGCTTTTTTAAGCATCAGAAAAATTATGTACAAAAAGCATTTTGAAGTTACCACAATAAGTACCCGAAGTTACCCGAGGTGGGAATTGTATTAAACAGTTCTTCAGAGCATTCCCTATTGTACAGGCCCATTGTAGAGATATATGTCGATTTATTATAGCGCGTAGAATTTTTTTTTTTTTTTTTTTTTAATGTCATAAATACTATGTTCGAATTTATTACGTTATAGGTACCTAAATGTATCTAATAGAAAAAAAAATCTATGGTATTATATACCAAAGAATATTGTAGCAAAAAAATGCTTCTTTAAAATATATTTCGCCATTACTAACAAAATTATCCCGAGAATTTCCCACCAGAGATTTGCGTCTGTTGGTATGAAGTTGCCAACGAAATGACAACAGTAACAAACTTCTCCTCACTTCACCCATTTGTTATACCTTGAGAGGGTGCGATAGGCCTACCGACACCGTAGAACGGTAAGCTAACTTTATGCAAATGTGTAAGATACGGCCTACGCACACAAACAAGCGCAGCGACATAGACTGCGAAATGTGTAGAAGACATCAAGCCGTCAATTGACAGACTATTTGATTTTCAAGCAATTGTTTATTTAGCTTATGGGATAATACTGATTACACGTATTTATTTTTTTAAATCGCCAAATGAAAAAAGCCGTGTTCGTGTTTCGTTGCCAACCTTGAGAAAGGCATCTAGCACTAGTACAGTATTATAATACAAGGGGTATTTTTTTATTTCGATACAATACTAACAAATTTATTGATTTATTTCCATACATATCTATATGTACATAGTTTCAATTACATGTATGTATATTGGTAAATAGTAATTACTCGGGAACATGCATGTACCCTTCCAGGGCGTATAGTGTATCATTCGAATATATGTAAATAAAATATTATATAAAAAATTAATAAAATTAAAAAACTCACTTACTAATTTAAACATTATACAAATTAATATAATTTATCCTAATTCTAATCATTACTCTTAGATACCAATTTACAATATAAATACCTATGTTAGCATACCGTTCCTATCTTTATTGTGCTCCGCCGTACCAAAACGAACAGAGCCATTTCCTTGGCAAGTCATTTTTCAGTACACCACAGACTATTTGTTTTGCGAGGCTGGGTTAACAATAAAAGTCAGTGTATTAAGTTAAATCAAAGGCTTTGAGGCTTCCGGGTTACATGGTTATTATGACAGATGAAGATTCTATTATATTCTATCATCTAACTCTTACGAGTTCTTAAGAAATATCGTATAAACAATGCTATAAATATTTATTTTGCTTCGTATTATGGTTAGAAACTGGAATAGAATCGAGAAATTTCACAGAAAATCTTAATAAACATCATATCGTCATACTAAGTATATCGTCAGTCTTTCTTGTTCAATTAGTAATTTTAAATTTGCCGCGTTTTCTTTCAGTCTTAACTTCATACGGCAAACTTGCCTCAATGAAGCAATGCATCCATAAAATTTTCTCACAGAGAATATTTGGTCTAGTAGAAGGACATAAGGGTACTTTTATTCAGATTCCGGAACAAAGTTCCCCGGGGAATCGTTATAAAGTCTACGCGAACGAAGTCTTGGGCCTTTATGATTTTTTTAGAATTTTTTGTATCTTACCAAGCTTATACGGTTATGGACGTTGGGTTACTAATAACTATATACGAATTAATTACTGTAAGAAAAATGAACTGCAAAAATGGCGGAAGTATTTCCTGACTATATTGACAGCAATACCAAACTTGACCTCTCGAGTTACCTCTTGACTTGGTAGTTCAATATGTATGCCAATTTTTCAATATGTACACTAATGTACAGTCAGCAACAAGGTAATGGGTATACATTACCATAATACGCATAATAATAATACCATTGCAATAATTACCATCGGTACCATAATGCGCTTGTAATAGGAACTATAATCGAAAGAATTTGGGTACATTAGCGTATTGCTAATTGTAAGTAATTACGATATAATTTAATGTCAAAACAGCCATTAACTTTCACTTATTTTTCGTATTATGAAGTTTGTTTAACCTATATTCGTCAATTTTAAATAATCTAAACACCTGATCGAATGCTGTACTTCGTTACACTTTCAGATACGTACTTTATATTCGTGGAGACCCACGATAAGACACAACACGATTTAAGATACGGTGTCTTGTAAGATACAATGATTAAAATTGTGAATCCGTTACAAAAAATCTCAAAGCAAAATCAGATTTGTAATTCAATTATACTAAAAAACAAGAAGCAGAAGTTCCTCGAGAATACGGTAACTATCTCGAAACATTTTTCCTGACAGCGAAAAATACGGCAACATCATATGAATGGTAAACAGAAAAACTGGAGTTTTTCTTTCTGTATTTCGAGACAACGAAGTTGTTATCATTCCGTTTGCGAAGTCGAGGTGAGACGGCATAACATATAACGTGAGAGCAAAAAGTTTCTTTGAAAGATAGTTATTTTTACAAATCAGGGAATCGTTAGCAGCACAACTGGTGCGAAAAAGATGTATCCACCTACAATCTAACACATATAATGGTAGTAAAACGTTTGTATTTTTTAGTGTTATAAACAAATGCATACTCAGCCCATACTGGGATTCCTTGACCCAAACATCTACCTCAAACTAATATTTGTCCGTCCGTGCATCGAACACAGGATATTTTATGTAGGCAAAAGTAAGTTGCAGAAAGTAGAGGCATTACCAATTGGCCTAATCGGCTGATTTGGTGCAATTTCTGTAAACTGCACCTACGTTCATGTTTCTGTATAATCTGGTAGTTGACTGGTAGAGAATACCTTACGGCATTAAGTCCGCATGTTGTACATATCATTCTGCAACGAAGTTTAAATAAATACATAAACGGTCCATTATAAGCCTTAAGTTGCAAATTGATACAATATTTCTTCTTTCACGATAGATACTCTGCTACCGCTACTGGATGTACTACCTAAGTAGTGGCAGTCACATTTATTTTTGGTAAGGCGCCAAGACAAGGCCATTATTTAGCCACATTATCGTTTCTCGCACGTACATTAAGGTAATCTCTACCATTCGCGGGTTACTCAACGATTTTCGCTGACGAGTTTGTAATTGATTTGATATATTGTTGTGCTTATGAATAATTTATGTTAAACTACTCGTATAAAGCGGTGTACGATGCTGTACGTGGATCTATTTCATAGATATTTGCTAGTATTCTTACTTGAATAGGTCTATGTTAGCTTTGGGGTATCTATTTTGAACACATATTAATGATGGATGTCGTGAAGTTTGAACTCTGGCTAATAAGACTGACTTTTTGATTCAGTACATATTTTTTTTCAATTATCACAAGCTCGACGGCATCGTGAGCAAAAATATCCTGTTCCCGAAAATTAAAAAAAAAATCCGGTGCATATATAAAATGCAACAATACGTGTCGGTTCCGCGTGATGGATAAATGACTCTGAGCACGTTTTAAGCAGATAATCCATGTTATTTTATAGATTTCTTTGAAGTTAAAACCGATTTTGACTAACATTACGAATAGGTATTTATTTTATTACGTATAAGTTACTAGCATTGTATACATTATAGTTAGTCAATTCCTGCTAACAAATTATTCACTGCTGTGTACTTTAAACAACAATCGATTCTTGAAGTACCTAGGTTTTGACTATCAAACTGTCCTCTATTGTATTAGCAGCCCGAATAAGTTGTTATTACAACCTTTAAAATGTTTAATTCAACGAACTGGATTTTATTACAAATATCGATACGCGAATGGCAGCCCCATATTCATGTAGTATCGCTTATATATGATTATTAATTAAGATGTATCCTCATAGTGTCAGTATTAGTTAGGAAAGAAATCAAAGTTATAGGATTTAATTGGGTCTATCCGTGTTGAAGATTATTGGCACTATATCAAATAGTCGCGTCACAGAACAAGCAGTTCTGTGACACCATGTGTAATAAGTGCGTAGTGGATAGCAAGTCGAGTTGTTAGCCAGCGTTATCTGTGGGACAGTTCTGCGAATTGCTTATTATGCATCCGACATGATGGAAGCGGTGGACCAAACGACGAGAGATGAGCGTTGTACTCTGATCGAAATATAATAGTTAAATCATTATGTTATGTGTTTCCAGATGAGCGTGGCGTAACCAGCCCTTTTTTCGTCCACTGCCAGACATAAATACACTCCACTCCCACATAAAAACGTCACGTGGCTACATCTATACATATAATAAAATTGTAACAGGCCGATATCTGTACATTATAGATATTGAAAAAAAACTAATATGGGGGGGGGGGATTCTTTATTAGAGCAACAGAAGCCAAAACAACAGTTTTTAGAAATGTTGTCTGTCTGTCTGTATGTTTGTACACGCATTACGCAAAAACTATTGCATTAAATTGAATGTAGTTTCACCGATGTATTACGTCTAACTTAAAATATAGGCTCCATTTTACCGCAGGAAAATATCTTATTCCCATTGTTTTAAATTTAATAAACCGAAGCGAAGTGAGGGCGGATCGCTAGTCATCATATAAAATCATTTTACATCACATAAAACGTCATGTAAAACGTCACGCTGGCCAAGCGGGTTGGCGAGACCACTGTTTAAGAGGTGGTGTAGTTCCATATGGCTTGTGGTAGGATATTTGTTATCACCATGGGAAGAGATAGGGTGGTGCTATTCTATAGCCAGCCAACACCACGTATTTATCTATTCTTAACAGCATATTTTAGCTAAAAAGAAAATGAAAGGAATATATATTAGTGATACACTTTAAAGGCTAGAAGGATTATTATATTAAAGTATTATTTATGTTGGGAAAGCAAACTCTGTGAGCGTACGCATGTATTTGTAAAAACTATTCTAATATTTTTATGTTTAATAGCTATAGTAATATCGAGTGCTCGTGTATGTGTACCAAGAGTGTGGGCGATTCCCGGTCAGATAGACTAAAGAAAATCGATCCGTAGTTCGAAAATCTATAAGAATCAAAATCAGGTTCTAAGCGGGTAAAGCCTCGAACGACTATTAAAAAATATTTTTTTAGGTACCTATGTTGAAAAATATTTTCAAGTATTTGTCAATGTATTGAAATATTTAGTTCACAAAAATGTTTTTCTAAACGCTCGTTTCCTAACCCTTGGGTCTTCAAAATAGACTTTGTTGTCGGTTTTCGGCTTATCGCGTTTCCGTACATACTTCGCCGCCCTACATTGTGTCATATGTGTACAGTAGACAGCGCATCAAGCTACACACAACTATTTTAGATCGCACAGCATAACTCCTATTATATTATTATCCTAGTATAGTCTGTCCGAAGTGCAGTAGACCGTGTCTAAACACTTTTGTCTATCTGGTGAAAAGGTCGAAAATGGAGTTTAATTTGCGGTCGATTGTTCCGGGATTAAAAGTAAGTTTACAACGGTTTGAAACCCGCGCCGGTTGGTCCGCAGCATAATGGAAAACTACCTCCAAGTTTTGATGAGAACTTAGTACCTACTTAGTGGGAAGATAATTAAAGTAGAAATCGACGGCTTATGGTTTTGTTAGATGAATTTTGGTTCAAAATCTAGCTCATAAACGTAACCAAACTTTAATCGTCCACTGATGGATATGGACCTCCTCATGCACATTATCTTGTGCATAGGGGATGTATGTCCGCTCTTTTAGAGGTGGTGTAATTCCTTAGGACTTGTCGTAGCTACTTGTAAAGCCGGCCGCCACCACACGGCCATCTATATGTCTGTAACATATATTTACGAGTATATCAACTTATAACGTCCCGATGCAGGATAGAAAACAAAAACTCCTTTCTTCTGGATAAGTTATGTTTCAGACCCACAACTGCATGTGGGAATATATCCAGTACATACTCAATACGTAACACAGCGATAGGAGGGAGATCTAGTGGCCGAACTGAATTTTACACGCGAAATAAAATCTTGACTTGGCTTGATTATTTAGAAAGAATGGAAATAGATCGCCCGGTTAAACAAGCGTACGTGAGGCGACCAAACGTTCAAAAACCGGTCGGCCGCCGCCGGCTACTGGTACAGCTGGAAAGACGAGACAGAAAAGGACCTGTAGAAGGTCTTCGTACAGAACAGAAAGCTTTAGCACCAGCGGAGTAAGTAATAAATCTTGACGGGAGAACTACTTTACCCCCTGATACGTACGCGTAAAAACATTATCCTATTTTGGCTTTGTAGTTACTTTATAAAAAAAGTCCACAGCAGTCGGTATTCAAGGTCTTATGTCTATCGTTACCGTGATATTTGGCTTTATTGCGAACGGAGAGACCAGCGGGAGGAAACATATATTTCCGCAGAAAATAAAATTTCTTCCTCGAGAAATAAAGAAAAATGCAGGCATGATTCACACATATAGTGAGAATTTTGGACTGAAATCGACAGATGTAGATATTTCTATACATATATGGAATAATGTTGGTCTGTTCTAATGGTTCGATTTCTTTGCGATATAAAATTATACTGTTTTATTGGTAGTTTTGTTTTCGACCACATTATTTGAAGATGAAAATTATGATAATCGATGCGTCCTGGCAGTTATGACGTACGGTGCCGAACGGTGGACCTTGATATAGGCCTAATTCAAGTTCAGAATCGCTCAGCGAGTGATGGAAAGTGTTATGCTCAGAATTTCTTTGATGGATATGATCCGAAATGAAGAAGCGTACCCACGAGGGGGAAACATGGAACGCTTTCCGTCGAAATGGACAGATGATTTGAATAAAGTTACTGATAGTCACCGGATGAGTGATTTAAATCAATTTGATAAAAAAATATTGATCAATTTGATTGATAAAAATCAAGTGATTTTTTATATTAATCAATGACTTTAATCAAAGTCAGGCAGGAGGCAAAATGCACTGGATTACAATAGATACATAATGATCCAATCCTCCAACGTCCTGCAGACATTGTCACATCCAAAATTAGTTTTAATTTGTATTATATTTGTAAACAACCAAAGAAACAGTGACATTGATATTGATGCGACACGACTCAGAGTTACTAGCTAGCCGGTCAGCTTAATTTACCCCCTTTAAAACATAATGTTGCCTAAGTAAAAAAGAAAAATAAAAAAAAATCATAATTTTTTTTCAATCCTGCTGATAATTTCTGTATAAGAAGACCGGAAGACCGAGAGACGCAGGCTCATGATAATATGGTAATATTAGTAAATGGAATAGTTTTAATTATAACGAATAAAATCTGATTTAAAGCGGCCTATGCAGAGGCAAATAATAAAAGTTGTTAACGTAAATAATCGTGGTTCAATTTAACCCAGAACCTACCACTGAAATGAATTCCATTTTTATCACTGTATCAAAAGGAAGAGCTCTGACAGTTCTGTATTTAATTAATTTTATGTAAATACCGTTTCATTCTTAAGTCATAACGTCACACAATAAAATAGAAAAAAATAATATTAAAGGACCATCGACTTGTAAAACAATTTTTACTAAATGTTAAGATTTATGTTAAGATTCATGTCAGCTGTCAGAGCTCTTCCTATGATAATCGGACCATAGTGATGATATTTACTTATTAATCGGCGGAACTGTAGGCAAAGGCTAAAAAGGCTAAATAAAAATTAAACAAGGCGACAAAACCGTGCGGTCCCATGTGTGTCGAAAGGTCTGTATATGTATGTACGTAAGTATATTTTGAGTATATGTTAGCATTTATATTTGAATTTTTCATGTATTCCATATTTCGTTTTCTACTATACTGTTTCATTTGCACCTGCCATACTATCCATAAACACCCCCAAGGGAGAGAATGCTTTATAGCACTTAGTCCGCCTTTTGGTAAAACAATAAAGTGTAAACTATATTAATTGTATTGACGCTGCGCTCAACAAAATCGTACGCCGTAGATGGACAATAAGCACAAAAATAAGATCAAATTGATTAGTATAATGGATAGACTATCACAACAATATCGCAAACCTTCACACGTAACACGTGTACATATTGATAAAAATCCCATTTGTTATTCACAGTCGAAGTATTTTTCCCCGCACTCCGTCGCTCAGTTACGATATATGCTCTTTATTTTTTATTAATACATACGAAAAGAGACGTGACAGCTGTGACAGGATTTTTTGTTGGGTTTCATCTATTGAAAATTCAACCCTCAATTATGAATTTAAAACATACTAAATCTTATTTTTACTTCAAAATATGATAAGTTCCAAAATGTTATGTTATTATATGTAAAACAATTTAAGATGCACAATAATATTGCACAAACAATACTTCCATTTTTAAAACCTACATGAGTATATAAGTACTTGTATTAGTATTTAATATATAATATTATTTATACAGTATGTATAGTTTATTGCTCATTTATCGGTCTCCCGAGTTTGCCGGTAGAAATCTCCCAAGGGTAAAAACGCTTTTTGTACTTCACTTGTACCTATATTGATGATTGTCTGGAGCGATAAGGCCGCCAATTGTATAAATTTTTCATTGTTATGTTTAATATCTATATTATGTATTGTTTATTTCTATACTATAAAGTGTATACTTTTTTATATAATATATATTTTTATAGTATGTATTATTATGGATTTTTAATAACTTTATTGTGCGATAAAAATAACATTGTCTCTCCGTGTAAATAACGAAAGCCGTTTAACTATTTCTACAGGAACCTTTGTTTTGAGATATTCAAAAAGTCTCAAGTTATTCAGTATGTTGTGCTATATTTTTAAAAACGCGATACCTAAAAGAACTTTATTTTCAAATTACCCAAAAAGAGCGAAGTCAGTTTTTCTTTGTTGGTCGAAATTCGTGAAGAACAAGGGATAAGTACGACTATCCAATGATGAGAGAGATTTATTAAAAGACATTTGTCTGCAGTCGCAAACACTCTGAAGGAATTAGGCAAGATATCGAAGAGAAAGTACCAACTTTTTCGTCCCTTTTTAAAACGACAATTCTTGTTGAGTCCACGTTTTTATTGTTGCAAAAAATTATTATATTATAAATAGTACAACCAAACGTTGCCTTATTGCGTTATTTATAAAGTGGGAAATGAAATTACTTTAAGGAACTTCTTTTTTTTAGATTTTCTATCACGTAATCATATTATATATCATACCATATAATTTTGGAAACATTGTAATTATGAGTCAGGGGCAAGCTGAAAATCAGTGCCATGTATGCGAGTAATTACTTACCACATACACTGGCTGAGCTTGCGACGTTTTGCGCACTGAGCTATTCATATACCACTGCATTCCGTGTAAGTTACAATTGTATCATCGAGGCAAATAAAGAATTTATTTATTTTATTGATTTATTTATATCATCAACCTATGTTTCTTATTTGCTGGATATAAGCCTCTCCCAAAGCTCGCCACCACACACGATCTTCCGCTCTTCTCATCCAGCCACTACTGGTGCAATTCTTCAAATCGTGGGTCTATCTAGCCCGAAGGCATCTTACATTACGTTTCCCGTTACGTGACCTTCATCCAAGGACTCTTCTACGTAATCGTTTGTCGATCCTGCGGTAGAATCTTATATAACCGTAACCTGTTATTTTTGGCGGGAACTCGACAAATGTAGTTTTGTTTCATTAATTGTAAAAGTTGTGATTTGTGGTGTTATAGTGATAGTTTATTAAACTTCAAAGTGTTTTGATAATTTGATAATTTTGATAATCAAATAAAAGCATAGTACTGCGTTTTGCGTGTGCCTCCTAGGAGTCCTCATCCGTCCTCAGTAAATCTACTATCAGTTTACTCAGCCACTCCTGACTTACCACCTACTTCGACGGGACTGGACATTGACAAGATGTGTTTTAAATTGTTTTGACTTTACAAAGAAAACTTGACAGGGGCAGAATGTACTTTATACTGCGAACCCGAAAGTTGTGGAATAAACTGCCAGCCGAGGTTTTTCTATTTCGCTGCGATCTTTCAAGAGCTCTCTTCACAGCTCTGGAGAGCTGTGAACAGGATTCTGCAAGGTCGGCAGCGCACCCGCAAGTATCCTGGTGTTGCAGACGTCCATGGGCGGCAATGACTATTTACCATCATGTGGCCCGCCCGCTCGTCCGCCATCTATTCTTTAAAAAAACGTGTTAATTGCATCATTGCCATATATGAAGAAATGAAAACCGTACCTTGCCTTTTTTTTGTTCACTTTTGAACATGAGCCCCTTTATGCACATTGTCGTGTGCACGAGGACGCCCATGTCGAACAGTGGACGATAAAAGGACATTACGGTTATTACATAATGATCGTATGTTATATTTTTTTGTATTTTATTTTCGGTCTAATTTGTTGATTGATTAGTAGTAAATGCCCCAAGACAAGACAGACCTACCTATTGTACCTATCAATTATTTGTACAATGAAGTTTAAACAAAAAAAGAAGAAAATATGAGAAAGCAAAGAATTCCGAAAAATTGTTTGAACTCAACGATCAAATGATTATACATTTTTTTATTTTTAACCAATAAATAAGCAGCCGTACTGTATAATAGAGATACAAGTCCTAAAATAGTCCAACGATTCGGCTTTCCTCATTTATTTTCCTTCAAGTGACAATAAGTTATACAAACAATTTGCCGGAACGCTATATATTTTGTTACCATTTGAGACAATGGCGTAGAATATAATTTAATGTTTAGCATACAATGCATCGCTGAAAACGTTGGCATGGCACCAAAGGCTATCTAAATATTTACTGGACAAATTATTACTGCGGTAACGACTTGCGACGACCGTCTTTGTGGTTCGTTCGTCTGTATCCTCGAACGGTTTCTTGATTGCATTGATTGCTAACACAATGAAAAATAAACGACAGTTATATGTACATACATGTATATACAGGCTACGATCATATGAATCTGTATTTTTCACTGAAACATTTCAATCTCGCACAAAATTTGCGGGATTGGAGTCAATCCCGCGGGGTCCGCGCGGATCCCGAAAAATCTTAAAAGAAAAGGCGCGACCATGTGTCTGCGCAAAAGGCAGTTATTAAAGTTGACAATGAGAATGTTGAAACTGAACTGAAGCTACTAAAACAGAAGCTTATTCATTTATGGCAGAAAATAACCAAATCAATTTAACATTACAACAAAGGAAGACCAGAAAAGAGAAATATCTTGATAAAATATTAAATAGGATATTACTGCCGATTGAACGTGAAGAAGTGAGAGAAAAAAAATATTTACCTTTGATTTATGACTACAAGATCACAATTATACCAACAAACGTAGACGCAGAATGTGCCTCGACCCCTTGTTATTTGGCCTTTGCTCAAACACGTACGCGCCATTTTCTTTTAACGATTTTACAGGATTTGTGCGGATTTGCATAGCTGTTCTGGAATTCCGTATACCCTCAAATGATGCGGAATCCCGCGAAGTTACAGGAACCCGCTTTGCGAGTTTGCACTTGATGGTAAGTGGATACGGTCACCCATGGACATCCGTGATACATGTCAACATCAATCCAAAATGACAAACATTACACCCCGGATGCACTATTTACCTCTGGAAATTATGGAATGGATTTGGGAATAGGAAATATAACTGGACGAAGAGTATTCCTTATCCCATTACAACTACCAACCCTCTTTTACGATACAATGTACGGTAATCTTCTGTAAGAGAGCACTGGGTCAATCGAGTGGGCCCAGCGGTTGTGGGATTACAGCGTGCATCAAAATTACAAAATTTGCTGAATTAATACTTTTTTTTATAAAAAAATGACTTTTCTATGCTTTCTGCAACTAGCAGAAATTAAAAACAACAATAAAAAAAATCATAATAAAATTTTTATTTCCTAAAAGTCGAACCACTTCCCCGATTTCGCTCCCTGATCCCGGTACCTGTACACTAAAAAAAAAATTGTAAATACTTCTAATTTCATTAGCATTTCAAGAAATAACTTCATTCACTAACTTTATATCTGTCATTTTCTTAGAAATAACGAAATATCACCCTTCCTTTCAATTACTTTAGGTCACTCTGAAGAGTTATTGCTGAGAAAATCGTTTGAAGGAAGTATAAAATTTACAATTCCGTTGATAAAAACTTGATGTAATACGAACTGAGAAAAGGAAAATCTTTCGGCGAATAAACTCCCAAGATGAATGGCAGAGAGCCCGGCTATATTTCTAAATTTAACGCTTTGATGAATAAGGACGGTCTTATCACAAAGAAAATAGGAGACAGTAGGTGATCTCTTAAAAAACTTCCACAATATGTCTCACGCATACAGACGCGGTATTTAATCGGCGTTGCGGGCATCGTTCGACGAATCACGTAATTTGAATCGCTTCCAGCGTTCACATTGCTCGCATTTTGAATGCTGCAAAAGTTAGTCAGTTTTTACGAAAATTGCTTGTAATGGGGAGCGTCCAAACCCGTAAACAGAGACTTTGTATCTTTTTATAATATACCTTTAACTTTTAAATACATGGACAGGAAAATTGCAATTTTGCGTATACGAACATTTATTTATCCACTAGCAATATTGACAATCGCTCGTGAGATGCAAGAACTATACGCAAAGTAGTCCATATTATATTATTAATGATTTAGAAACCAGCGTTTCCGCTACTGTTTATTTGTCTTTACTGTGGTCTCATAAATCATATGAAATTTAACAGTCTTTCAATTTAGCGCCTTAATGCTTTTGTATCTAAGGAATTATGAGGAGAATTTCTGCTAGAATACTTTGGTTTGTGAAGATCGAATTTGTACCCCACAGTACATATAATTCATCGTTTTGAGAGATTATAACTTTCTCAGGGATCAATATTAGAGATCACTGGACCGTGTGGCGACGATGTGCCTGACGAGGCCCATGTCCAACAGTGGACGATAAAAGGACCTGGATACGTTATGTTAAAATCAAGCTAGAAACTAGGCGCTTTGAATACCTAATACAAAAAGATTAACCGTTGTTTATTCTCTATATTTATTTTTGATTTTCGAACATAAATGTTACTTATGTTTGTATCAAAAGTGTTTCTTTTTCGGCCTTTTCTGCTTCTGATTTCAGTATAAATGTATAATTAACTTTATATTGTACAGTTTTCTATCTCCAATATACCGAACACCTCACCTTTTCAGTAAAGCGAGCGAGACGAGCCTGTGGGAACGACTCGTAACAAAAGACATTTCGACAGACTTGCCTTTTGATTGGCAATTTGTCGACGTGCCAATCTTTATGTCCTTTACCTTACGCCCTTTGTTCACAATTTGTGCCAAGAGAAGGGTGATTTTAAGAGGATTTTTGGCTGTACTGTGTGTATTGTATATTGAACATCATGTTTATTTTCTCGAGAGACATCAATTTGAATTATTAAACAAATTATCAATAAAAAAATTCATTATTTCAGATAAAATTACTTTTAAATGTAAAACATGGTTATATGATATACAGTTATTGCAATAACGAAACTATAAATATATTTAACATTTCGTTAAACTTCGCTCGGAGTTAAACTACGAGTACAGTTTCGCATCTGATGGAAAGTATATAATCGCATATATGTGTATGTAACCTATCTATGCATATTATATTATCATTCGTCTTAGTTGTGCTAGTGTTATAAGCACTCATTTTTTTCTATAAAATTAATAAAAAAACTAATCAGTCGAAAAAAGTCTCCCAAACTGTGAGGCATCATATTAAAGGGAATGTAGTCTAATTCAAAAATGTATAAGATGTGTTAGGTTTATAAGTAACATAGTATAAAACAAAGTCGCTTCCCGCCGTCTGTCCCTTTGTATGTACGCTTAGATCTTTTAAACTACGCAACGGATTTTAATGCGGATTTCATTAATAGATAGAGTGATTCAAGAGGAAGGTTTATACGTATAGTTTAATATTGTTTTGTGTTAATTTGTTGAAATATGACGATGTGACGGGCATGCAACGCTGCCGGGCACAGCTAGTAAGTAATAAATAAGAGAAAATTTAAAAAATATATGGTTGTGATTGAGTGCGAATGACCACCTTTTTTTCGTAATTAAAAGTGCGACTTGTGATGTATTAAATTACTGAGATTATCAGTTATTTTTTATACATTAAAAAAATAAAGTGTAAAATGAAACCCGATTTCGCAAAAGATTCAAACAAACATTAGGTCCAGGAGTGACGTAATAGGGCGCCATTAAAAGAGGTCATTAATACTTCATAAACTTAGAACATACTTGTAAAGAAAATCTATTTCTTCGATTTTAATTTGCCGCTCATTCCGGGCGCCATCGATATACAAGGTTATCGATCTTGTATATCGATATAGGGTAATCTGTGATTTATAATCTATGATGGTCTGTAATGTATGGGTAGACGAAGATGGCGTTGTTGATTTGGATAGTTTAATATTGTGAATTTGTATGTTGTCTGAAGCGAAAGGGATTGATATTTGAAGAATAGACTTTAATGTCGTTTCTTTTGTTACAGGTAGGATTTTTACTATAAAATACTGTGATAAACTGTGTGGTAAATAATCATATGTGAAACAAACAATAAACGGTACTTTTGTTACAGAGAAACTCAATATTGTTTATTTTATAGTGTCAATTCCCTGAAACACTATTATATACTATATAAAAGTCTCGCCACTTTGCTGCATATACCATACTAAATGTCATCCTTTAAAAGATCTAAGACTTATTTGTCAGATTTTAGTTGTCACTTCTAAAGATATCCGCTACTTATAATTTTTTTCTTTATTTTTGAGAATTTACACGATACTCCTAATATTCGTGTCGGAGAAAAGCAGTGTTTTAAATGTATAATAGATCAGAGATAAAGCGAAGCAGGATCTGTGCCAAGTTCTACGAGTGAAGAAATCTATTACCCCAGCATTTAACGTTTCAGGCCAAAGTTAAACAGTTTGTTTCGGCTCTTTGAAAATAAAATATAAAATTGTGAAATTTATCGTACATTAATTGTCCAGAAAGAATCGCAGTAAAAATAAGAAAGAATAAAGATCGCAAAAAGAGGCGCAGTTTTTGCCCCTAAGAACGTAATAAAAGTACAACGATTTAGGTAGACACCATTCCAATCCAATTTGTTCAAAATATAAACAAACACGGCCTTAAATTAAATAGTGAGGAGATAATTGTTTACATATCCCTAATTTGATTTATCAAGATTGCAAGTTTGCCCTAGGTTTAAAGCTAAATGTTAAGATATTTAATTGATTTGCTTTGTTTTCGGAAAATTGGATTGGAACGGGCCTTAGGTAGAAGAACTATAGGTAGGTGGAGATAAAATGTTATATCCCATTTTCTAAGAGTACTAAGCTATTTTCTAAAATCCAGTCGTTATCCGATATTTCTGGAGTGACTTCTTACAACAGTTTTTCCCAAAGTGTGTTGGCCGCACCCGCTGGTGTCCTCACTTTATGTTAGAGAAATTTATTAACATAACATTTTAAAATCTCTACAAAATAATACCAGTAGTAACTACAGTTAGTACTTTAAAGTTACACTTGAAATTTTACATAAATTAGTGAAAACTTATTTAATCAATTAAATCTGACGGTAAGTCTTCACATGTGGTCAATTAGCATAGGTTCGTTTTAAGTAGGTTGCATATAGATAGTACCGTTGTAAAACTGAAAATGTTTCGCTAAAATTCCCGAGAACCTTTTCACAGCAAACCAAAGCCACATTTAACGGCTGAACGAAATTCACATTCATTGGGGATGGTTGAAACAGAAAAAAAGCCCGTTAATTTCTCATCCATCTCGTTTTAAAAGATCATCCTTTAAACATCGTCTTTTATGTTTGTTTTTTATTAATAGTTTAGCCGTTTGCATTCGCAGCCCCCATTCCTCCCTCACCCCCGCTCCAACCGTAACAGTGGTTGGTTAATTGGCGCCCGCGCAGTCGTCGACGTAGTTCCGCCGGTGAAGTGTGTGTAGTGTCTGTCTATTTGTTTCCTAGTGGCCTTTAAGCTGCAGCCTCCGTCGCCAGTCGCCGCTGTGACCATCACCGCGCCGGATCATCAGCTCCCGCTTGGAGCCTCGTCCGTACCTATCCGTATTTTTGCCTATTTTTCATAACTCTACTAGGCAGACATAGACAGACAAGGACGACTACACCTACTCATCCAGCATTCCATTTTTATATTTTAATTTGGTGCATGGCGCATTCAAATAGAAAAAAGATGGCAGACAAATACATATACCTCACGGTAAACTACTCCAGTCCGTAACCAGCCCTTTTTAACGTAGTGGACATTAAAAATGGACATGGACCTCCGTCCATGTCCATTTTTAATGTCCACTACCAAGCCCAAGACGATGTACATGTCAAAATGGTATACTCGTATATCTTTAATTTCATAACAAATGGGCAGACAGCTCACTTGATGGCAAGTGGTGGTCAGTTATGCCACCACTTGCCACTTGGACATTTGGTATTAATAAAAACAATGAAACATTGTTTATTAATTACCATAAGAAACAAAGAAGCAAAAATTATTATCAATACAAAAAAGAAAAGAAAATTGCAAATAAACTCAAAATCTAGTGCACATTTGAATTAATTTCCTAATTAAAAAGTCCGTTTACTTGTTCACAATGTAAAATTTTCCAAAAAACCTTTTCGTACTTTTAATTTCACGCTAAAAGTTGCTTTCTCTTTAATCTGATTACGTCCCATTTCTTGCCCGATGCATTTTGAAACGGGTCACTTGCTACACAGCTTAAAGAAGAACAGTATACTTTCAAACGCTGAAATAGTGTAACACGCATACAGATGTAACGTTGGTGGGATATCTTCATCGCAGGACCAGAGCCTTCGTGAAAAATAAGGCTACGGTTGGCTAGCAGTTTTTTCAATTCCATAATTTATAGAGCTATGTTACATAGCTAATGTAACATTAGCTATGTAACAGCTATGTAACACAACATGTTACAATATGTAACATGTGTAACATTTATAGAGCTATGTAGGCATAATTGAAGCTATGCCTTCAATTGTTCTCTTTTATACTAGTGGCCCTCGGGCGTCTTGACATTTAGTAGGGCTGAGTCGCGCCTTACTTACCGGCCAAAATAACATTAACTTTACATTACTAATTTAAAAAAAACGTACTTTGTATATTGCACTAGAATATTGAATTATATATTGAAACAAGTTGAATAAGTAATTGTTACGAAACCTACTCCAACTAAGACACGCAGCTTGTGTATTGCCTACATTTTTGGCGTTTCTTAAAGTTACTATACTGTTTTTGTTTTTGCCATGCTCGCTAGGACAGCTTTGTAATTAACTCGACTTTTCAGTTAACCGTTCTGCAAAGAGAAATTAGCCTTCCATTAAATGCTATTAATTAAAATTTCAGCTTTTACGAGTACAAGCGTACTTGATGAGTCCCTATTTTATTAGTTATACATAGTTGAGAGGTTTGAATTGTTCCTTTAAGTAGGTATAATACCTACGTACCTACGTTTTATTTTGAATATTTAAAACCCATAAGCTTTATTAACGGAAAACAATGTATATAATAAAACGCTTAAACCTATAATTTAAAACAAACTAGCATTTTGTTGTACATCATGCTCAATACTTACTAAAACGCTTAAACCAATAACTCAATACAAACTTGTATTTTGTTTGATATCATGCTCAATACTTACTAAAACGTTTAAAACCTATAATTTAATACAAACTTGTATTTTGTTTGATATCATGCTCAATACTTACTAAAACGTTTAAAACCTATAATTTAATACAAACTTGTATTTTGTTTGATATCATGCTCAATACTTACTAAAACGTTTAAAACCTATAATTTAATACAAACTTGTATTTTGTTTGATATCATGCTCAATACTTACTAAAACGTTTAAAACCTATAATTTAATACAAACTTGTATTTTGTTGGAAATCATTTCAATACTTACTAAAACGCTTAAACCTATAATTTAAAACAAACTATTTTGTTGTACATCATGCTCAATACTTACTAAAACGCTTAAACCAATAACTCAATACAAACTTGTATTTTGTTTGATATCATGCTCAATACTTACTAAAACGTTTAAAACCTATAATTTAATACAAACTTGTATTTTGTTTGATATCATGCTCAATACTTACTAAAACGTTTAAAACCTATAATTTAATACAAACTTGTATTTTGTTGGAAATCATGCTCAATACTTACTAAAACGTTTAAAACCTATAATTTAATACAAACTTGTATTTTGTTGGAAATCATTTCAATACTTACTAAAACGCTTAAACCTATAATTTAAAACAAACTATTTTGTTGTACATCATGCTCAATACTTACTAAAACGCTTAAACCAATAACTCAATACAAACTTGTATTTTGTTTGATATCATGCTCAATACTTACTAAAACGTTTAAAACCTATAATTTAATACAAACTTGTATTTTGTTTGATATCATGCTCAATACTTACTAAAACGTTTAAAACCTATAATTTAATACAAACTTGTATTTTGTTGGAAATCATTTCAATACTTACTAAAACGCTTAAACCTATAATTTAAAACAAACTATTTTGTTGTACATCATGCTCAATACTTACTAAAACGCTTAAACCAATAACTCAATACAAACTTGTATTTTGTTTGATATCATGCTCAATACTTACTAAAACGTTTAAAACCTATAATTTAATACAAACTTGTATTTTGTTTGATATCATGTTCAATACTTACTAAAACGTTTAAAACCTATAATTTAATACAAACTTGTATTTTGTTTGATATCATGCTCAATACTTACTAAAACGTTTAAAACCTATAATTTAATACAAACTTGTATTTTGTTGGAAATCATTTCAATACTTACTAAAACGCTTAAACCTATAATTTAAAACAAACTATTTTGTTGTACATCATGCTCAATACTTACTAAAACGCTTAAACCAATAACTCAATACAAACTTGTATTTTGTTTGATATCATGCTCAATACTTACTAAAACGTTTAAAACCTATAATTTAATACAAACTTGTATTTTGTTGGAAATCATGCTCAATACTTACTAAAACGTTTAAAACCTATAATTTAATACAAACTTGTATTTTGTTTGATATCATGCTCAATACTTACTAAAACGTTTAAAACCTATAATTTAATACAAACTTGTATTTTGTTTGATATCATGCTCAATACTTACTAAAACGTTTAAAACCTATAATTTAATACAAACTTGTATTTTGTTGGAAATCATGCTCAATACTTACTAAAACGTTTAAAACCTATAATTTAATACAAACTTGTATTTTGTTTGATATCATGCTCAATACTTACTAAAACGTTTAAAACCTATAATTTAATACAAACTTGTATTTTGTTTGATATCATGCTCAATACTTACTAAAACGTTTAAAACCTATAATTTAATACAAACTTGTATTTTGTTGGAAATCATGCTCAATACTTACTAAAACGTTTAAAACCTATAATTTAATACAAACTTGTATTTTGTTTGATATCATGCTCAATACTTACTAAAACGTTTAAAACCTATAATTTAATACAAACTTGTATTTTGTTGGAAATCATGCTCAATACTTACTAAAACGTTTAAAACCTATAATTTAATACAAACTTGTATTTTGTTTGATATCATGCTCAATACTTACTAAAACGTTTAAAACCTATAATTTAATACAAACTTGTATTTTGTTGGAAATCATGCTCAATACTTACTAAAACGCTTCACCCTATAATTTAATACAAACTTTTATTGTGTTGTACATCATGTTCAATTCATTCAATACATACTGGGTATAATATATACTGAGCATGTACAAATTTGAACCTTGGGGGCAAGGTACCCAGCATGCGGGCGTCACCAACTCGCTGGATTGCCAGACCGATCCGTTGTATGAGGTAATAATTGTCAGTCTTATAGTAGCCAGTGCCGACTACCAGATGCTTTGAGTGGTCATTAAAGGATAAAGGTTCACTTTATTTATTCGACACAGAATGCAATAAATATGTATTGGGCCAATATCCATGTATTTAATGGTCTCACGCCTCTCTGCTTCTTCTATCTCTGTGCCAGACTTTATTTTATACAGAAACACAAGAGAAACATTTTTTTCTGTTAATTAATACATACAATAAAATTGTTGGCCCGTAATAAATGTTGGCACCTTCTACATCCTGCAGCAGAAAACCCTTAATTATTTTTCACCCAATTCTAATCATTAAGTTATTTTTTCTGGTTAATTATGTCTTACGTCAGATGGTTCTGTTAAATTTCAAAGATAATTACAAGCCGTTGGAAAAAATACTTATAGTGATTTTTTAACCTGTCTCTCCACTGCTCGATATGGACCTTTCCCAAAGCTCGCCAACACACGATCTTCGGCTCTTCTCACTCATCCAGCCAACACCGGCGAACTACTTCAACACGTCAGTTTGCCCACCTGATCGGAGGGCGTCCCGTACTGCGCTACCCGGTACGTGACCTCTATGTGATGACTCGTCTACCCCAACGGTTATCGGTCAATAAGAGTACAAATTATAAATATCAACTAAAATTAACGTATTAATTTTCACAGCGCTAAGGCTATTACCTGCTGTAAGCGAGGATTGAACAGCAACGATTTCATATATTAATTGAATTCCACGCGGTCAGAACAGTTCAAAAAGATATCGTAGAGACCTGTAACTGGCATCGGATGAATCAGAAATTGGAACCTGTTGTCTTCATAACATAATCGGCATCTTGTTTCGACCTTGATAAGGTAGACTGCAATGCTGATATTCTGCATCAAAATGGGTTAAGAAATACCCCCTGTAGTTTCTTCACAAAGATTCTATGATTATATACCATACTTAGATGTATAATAAACTTTGATACTGATTGATATTTTGGCTTTACCCGCTCACCATTTCTCGAGATATAGTGAAATATTTGCAAAATTTTAAAATTCCATATTGCAATTTCGACCACTAAATCGAAAAGAATCCAGCATAAATGCTTAATCATTCATCTCAATATTCTTTTAGTTAAACGTTAGCGCCACGCTACGCCATTTTCACTTTGTCGTTTGAAAATTCTTTCTAAAACCTGTCTGTGACAACTTTTTTTGTTTTCGCAGTTGCTTGTTCCCCCAGAACTGTTGAATATTCTTGTGCGACTTTTTTCCGGCACCCTGTTTTCCTCTCAGAGTGCAGCACGGGTATATGGTGTGCATATATTTTACGTTCCTACCGTGCACCAGATTAGTCACGTCTCTAAAATTTTGTTTGTTCGTTTGGGGAAGGGGGTTCAAACACAAGAGGAGTCACGGCACGAGAGGTTTGTTTTTCTTTAGTAGAAGCGTTTTTATTTTCATTTTATTTTATTTTTACCAGCAGTGACCGCGACTATGTGCGCGTAGACGTTATAGTATGTCTTGTTTGTTTGATTCTCGTGGGAACTTTATGATTGATTTGGATAGAAAGACGTACAGATAGATAGACAGACAGACAAACTAAATTCCAAAAGTTGTTATTTTGGGCTCTGTATCACTCGTAATTTATACTGCTTTTATAAAAACATTCAATGTACAGATTATTTTTTTTACGATATTATTATATGTATAGATGTAATTTTTTTTAAATATTTTTCTAGGCAGACTGTCCACCTGTCCACCACAACGCTTATTATAATTTTGCTTTCTTTCTGTCATCTATTTTCCGTCTTCTATTTTGTTAAAGAACTGCTTTTCTAGGAAAATAGTTCGACGTATTTCGTGTAACTTGTTCAAAGGGTTTCACATGAAGTCTGAACTAAGGGATTCAGGGAATCTCGTACATTAAATACAAGCCTGCAAAGGAATATTCCTTATCAATTTGTAATTACACCATTTTTCAGTCACAGTATTATTATTGGTTTGTTTATTACTATAGATTAACAAAATAATTTGTACACATAGCTAAGAAAACAGAAAACAATAAGTGGTATGTCTTATTGCAATTGTGCAATTTCTTTCAGACAACTTGCCACGGGGAAATGTGATTTGGAAAATGGGGCAATGCATCACAAGTGACATTAAAAAAATCCTGTCTATACACAAACATATTTATGCACAGATAATGCATATACTTACATAATATAAATATTCCTGCTTCTTGTCCTGGATCTCGTCTTATTTATTGAAGAAGTAGCTTTTAATATCTGAACCTTTTAAAACGGTTATTATTTATTATTGTGAACGCATAATAGGATTGCATACTGCTGTTCCTTTACATCGTGTATTGTTCAGAAATGTTTTTTTTATCGAAAAACAATCGCTCCGAACGTCCAACGCTCGCTCGTACGTTGCCTTTTGTTCAAACTGTCCATTGACCATTTCACTTTACCTCCTTTTTTCAGTCTTCACGGGGAATTCGGTTTCAATTCTTCGACAAGAGTCAAGTGTACTTTTTTCCGACTCCTTTTATTTCAGCTTTGTCTGCCCAACGCTTCTTTCTACGGGTTTTTTGTAATTTAAAAACTAAACGGCTAAATATAATAATGTCTTGAAAAAAGCCGAAGGAAAAGGAAAAAGTCTTGATGAATATAGTGTCCGGGACATGGGAGAGGCCTGTAATCAGGAGCGTATAGACATCGTGATGGTAAAATTTTGGAATGATTTGGCATCTGTAGAAAGTAGTTGTATAATCGTGCAAAACGCATCACACACATGTTTATACGGCATCCGTCTTGATAAGAGCGCATCGTCTTATACGAAATATTGTTATAAGTAACGGGTCTTTCAAAAGGGACACTCGATTTTTAAAAGCCATCTTACACGGCCATCTTTAAAAGGATATCTGTCATATTTGACAATATTGTTTATTGAGCTTCACCGTTTAATTATAGAAAATTACACAATTCAACAACACGAGGAAATCATTAAACTTTACTATCAAAATGACCGTTCAGTTCGTGAAACGTTCCGTGCGTTAAATGGAATTTATGGTCAGAATAATCGGCCTGTTGAGTCCGCAATTCGACGTCTAATCAACAATTTCGAAGAAACCGGGTCAGTTGCCGATCGAACACCTCCTTCCAGCGCGTCAACGAAGGTCAATCGAAATATTGTTCTTATTCGGGACACAGTGTGCGTGAGAATCCGAGACAATCAATTTATCGTCGTGCGCACAAAGACTTGATCTTTCTGCGACTTCAACTTGGCGATTTTGCTTCGAGAGTTGAGGCTTCATCCGTATAAAATTCAATTGACTCGAGAACTAAAGCTGAATGACCATAGACAGCGCTGTACATTTGCTAACCGAGCTTTGGATCAATACGAAGTAAACCCTGCTTTTGACCGAAAAATAATCTTCAGCCACAAAGCCCATTTTTGGATGAATGGATTCGTCAACAAGCAAAATGGTCGCAATTTGGAGGGATGAGAGATCCACGGGAAATTCAAGAGCGTCAAATGCATCCCGAAAAAATCACTGGTGTGGATTTTGTTCCGGAAACATTATCGGACCCTTACCTCTTCCAAAATGAGCAAGGAGCTGCACTCACTGTCAACGGCGACAGGTATCGGGTGGTGATAACCGATTATTTGTGGCCCCGCTCAGATGATGTGGACTTTAGCCATATGTGGTTTTAACAAGACAACGCCACGTGCCACACAGCGCTTGCAACAAGGAACATTCTGCAGGAGAACTTCGCAGGCTTCACTGATTCGCGGGTCGGCGACATCAACTGTCCACTAAGATCGTGTGATCTAACGCTCTTAGACTTCTTCTTGTGTGGTTACGTTAAATCCCAGGTGTATGCAAATCAATCAAATCATTGATGCCTTAAAGGCCAACATCACCCGCGTCATTAATGAAATCGAGCCCAATTTATGCGATAGTCATCAAAAATTGAACCTCCAGAATCACCACTCAACGTACCCGCGGTGGCCATTTGCCCGATATAATATTAATTAATGCTATCGATTGATCTTCCAAATAAATAAAATATATAGTAGTATCGATTACACAACTTGTTTTATTTATATTTAAAACTAGAGCGCACTTATTGAAGGACCCTTTATAATGCTACGATATTACCTGATTATAAGAGGTTATCACTCAACACCTCCACGTGGAAACAATAAGTTTAAATGTACATAAGTAACTCATTATAAATAAATAAATCTTCTGCTTCAGACTAACAGTACTCTTTCGAGTGTTGTCCCTTTCCGACTTCTTGCTACTAAATTATAACAATTAGTCGTTATTGAAAAACCTTAATTCAAATCTGCTCCAAACTCTTTGATTCGATTGCTTTTTGTTTCATTCTGCTGTCTAATTTTCGATCAAAGACGACGCTTCGTTAAAACCTTCTTGTATCTGTATGTTTGTAAATATCTTATAAAACGCTTGCAATTGCGCATGTTACTGAAGTTCTGCTGTACAACAATACAATTGTGAAAAAATACTTTATTGGGGTAAGTAGTTCTTATTGTAGTTCGTTTTGACACAGTTTACTTTTATAAAATCGGTTTCATAAATGTGTTTGTTACAGTGTTTTTTAATTTTAATACTTTTACTGATAAATTGCTGGAGTGAAGACTGGGTGTCTTTGATTTTCTAAGGACATTTCTACCGACTGAGCAGCGTAACATGACAATGCAGAACCAAGGTCGCCCAGCGTTCCGCGCTCTACAGGGCCCCATCGCAAGAAACTTCAGAGTAGAGCAAAAAGAAATTTAGAATGATTTAATCTAAGGATCCAAGCGAGCGCAACAAACAGTTTAACTGGGGGAACGCGAGTGTCACGCAACCAAAGCTAGGGTAGGAGAGGCGGAGTGTTTATTTCTACAAATCCAAGCGTGCTGTTTTGGAAGTTTGGTGGCTTTGAAAAAAGGGTCCCGACGCGAACCATAGCCGAAGCCTCATGAGCCTTCAGTCCGCCCCTCTATAAACCACAACTCACTATTATAAAGCGGAATATAATATGAAGCCCTGAAATTATTATACTAATACCAATTGGTACCTAAAAACTCCCCACAACAAGAATACAGATATATCCAATATTATCTTGATATAACTCCATTTGCGCTGGTTTTGGCCTAGCAACACAGATCAACGCAAATTAATTATTTAGTTGATAATAAGCAGCAAAAAAGTTTGTATTTGTATTGACCGGTATTTTAATAATGTAATCCTCAAAAATTTGTACAATAATTTGTGTGTACAATAACTGTGCAATAATTTGACTGTCACCTGCAACTACCTGTTTTACACAAATAAAATAAATTGAAATTGAATCTCTCCTCTAACTTATCATCGCGTCTTTATAGCGCAATGCACGCACTCCGTTTTATGTTCATATGCACACTGCACAGTGCTCAGCCCCGAAACGGTTTTGTATGGAATTTTTTGTTCTGTTTTCTATCTATAGATTTTGTAGTATATTCCGTTTTTCATTGCTTCGTTTTATACAAGTTTCCCAACATTGGCCGCTTCAGCAGTTTTTAAAAAATTCAAGTGTCGGTTTTTAAAACTGAATATTGCATCCGTGGGTACTCTTACGTATGCATATTGTTTGTGTTGCATAATACATATTTAGAAGGATTCTGACTTTATAATAAATGCATATATGCAATGATATTAAAAAGAGTAAATGAGATTACGTATGCTTGAAAAATGAAGGATCTAAAATTCTTGCTCATCTTAAGGCCTTTAACTCTATTAGAACCTGCCTATGTGAAGTAAAACATTTATGTACTTCTGTAACTATCTTTTTACTTAGCTCGACATATTTTCATGCATCTTTGGTATTTTATTTATTCCCTCTTTATTGTAAAGTTTTACAAAAAGTAGACTTAATGCTTTGCAATCAACGTTCAGTTATACAGGAAATGAATTTGTAGCAAATATAAAGTTAATAAATACATCTATAAATATGTCGTATAGTATAAAGTGAAGTACCTAGATAGAAAATATTTATTACAATACATACTTAAACATATTAACATACATACTATATTTCATACAGATATTATACATACATAAATTATATAGATAAATGTAAATACTTAGTAAGCTTGATTATGTTCTTTTAATTTTAAGACATTATCTTTAAGCTATTATCTTGAAAATTCCTCGTAAAAATAATACAGATGAATTACAACAAGCTTATGAAGAAAAATAATACAGATGAAGTATAACACGCTTATGAAGAAAACTAATACAGACGAATTACAACGAGCTTATGAAGAAAAACAATATAAATGAATTACAACAGGCTTATGAAGAAAAATAATACAGATGAATTACAACAAGCTTATGGAGAAAATAATACAGATGAATTACAACAAGCTTATGAAGAAAAATAATACAGATGAATCATAACAAGCTTATGAAGAAAAGTAACACAGATGAATTACAACAGGCTTATGAAGAAAAATGTTTTGCATTATGTTCTTCGTATTTACCGTTGCATTGTAAAAATTTAATCGAACTAGAAGAAATACCTTTTACATTCGCAATATTTTATCCCATACCACGTTCGAGCAAACAATTGAAATTCACAATATTTTCTGAGAGTAAAACGAGCGTGCAGGGCGTTGGAACTGTTCTCGGGAACACTGATCACGTACGGAACAGGGTTCAGATCCATCCATCCGAGAACTTGTTCCGTGCAGTGTTCCGAATCCATTGGTAGGGAACCACGTCCGAGCGCATCAACTCAAGTTAAAATTTACAGAATTGGAGTACAATTTTAATTCCTGTATGTTTTAACTTGGAATGCTATGGGCGTTTAGAAAGCAAATGATATTGTTTTCAAGGTTATTATTAATTATTCATGTAATTTCGTTTATAAATACTAATTTTTCGTATCAGAAATATCTAATTAAATTAATACTGAATGTGAAGCAAATTTAAAGGTGGGTTAAATTTAGTTTCTCTGGTGACAATAAAGATATAGGAGTCCTGCGAGACGGGTTTCCATAGTCTTGGTAATGACATTCTTAGTAACTTGAAATTATTTACTTTCGTTATTCAAAAATAGTTCGTTTTCTTGATAATGATATGCTGCCCGTATATATGCAAACCTTTTTGTATTAATTTTATCTATACCTACTAATATATATTCATTATTTTTAGGTAAGAAAATTGAGACCCTCTTTCAAGTCAACACCAGCCAAGGTCAGTGCCTTTAATTCCAGAATTTCGAAGCGACTACAAAAGGCTCCTTCCTCGTAATATTCTCCAAGCGATCCTAATTCGAAACTTTAGAGTAATGAATTACTTTCATAACTCTTTAACGGACTTCTAAGAAAGGAAGGCGTAGGTATGAAAGAGTTGAATTAGAGCCATTTGTATATGAAATTATAGGGTGGTGATGGCTTAAGGGTGATAAGGTGATACTCGACTCACATTCGCGTGATCCTTAATGCAATACCTCGGTCCCGTATCACAGAGTTCTACTTAAGTACGAATTTTTAAAAATTGTCATTGTTCAGCGGTGAGGGAAAAATATCGTGAGGAAACCCGCATGCTCGAGAAAAAATACTGGAATATATATGTGTGTCCACCAATCCGCACTGGGCCCACGTGGTGGATTACCGTCCGAAAAATGGTTTACTAAGGGAGGCCTGTGCCCTACAGTGGGACATTATAGGCTGATACGTGCATATGAAACTGCTGGTGATTGATTAAATTATACTCGATTTTAAAATGCTCAAAAGAGCAGTTTGCTTTCAACTACCTCATATTCGGAAGAGATTAGAGAATTCCTGAGGCATAACCCGGTTTTAGGAAGTATCGCAAACAAGGCAAAGGCCTTGATTGACGTAGTTGGTAATGTGCTGCCTGCGCACGATGTGGGAGAGCGCACAATTTTAACACTTGTGGACTACTCACGTGCTTTTGACACTATAAATACTTCTTCTCTTTTCTGTTATCCAAAATGTCCCACTACATCCGGTTAAAAATGGTTGACGAATTATCTTACTGGCCGCACGCAGCTTGTTGAATTACCTTATGAAGATGGCTCGGTCTCAAGGTTACATGGGACGTGCAATAATGCTCGATATTGCAACCGCTCGTGACCATAGTTGGTGCAACCCAGCCGAAACTTGGAGTAAAATAAAGAAGATAAATATTCGCGCAGAGCCCCTTTTGAAATAGATAAATAAGGCTCGATAATAGGACCAATCTTACTCATTTTGTCTGAAAGACTTTATTGTCCTTTTCCCAACCCTTTCCTTAATCCTCAAAGGTAGGCAGCGCATCCAGGGGTGTGCCAACGGTTGTCATTCTCGACTGATGTTGGCATGTATCACGGATATCTATGGACGACAGTATCCACTTACCATCAGGTGGACTGCACGCCTGCCGCCTATTTCTATAAAAAAAATTGTCGGTTCTAGTTTTCCAGGCATTGGGATTTTACTGAAATCTGAGAAAAAATAACATTATTTTATTAATACGTCATATTAAAAATAAGATATTAGAACAGGTTTCAATTGTCAAACCCCACAAGGTTTGTAGGGGGAGAGTGCATGCTGCATTCCCACAGCGGGTCGGCGCACTCGATTGGCCACGTTACCCCTCTCTCACAAAAGACTACCTTGAATTGTACTGCATTTCCCATTTTATCTTATTTCCCTAATGTACGTACGTGTTCCGGTAGTGAGTGAGATGTGCTTTTTTTTTTTTTTTTTTTTTTTTTTTAGGTGACAAATCAAGGAAAATCCTCATGGACACCTGGGAATGGGGGCCCCAGGTAGTGCCGGACTCTTACCGGCTAAAAACCTTGATTTGCCATTTCCTGTAAACCTCTAACATAGATCAGAGTCTGTGTCTGCCTTATTTAACTTATTTTCACTTCAATGTTTGTTTCGTTGCAATTTTCTTTATATTTAGTTACATTCTATTTTTATTTCTATATATTAGTGTTGCAATCTTTTCTGTCTTGTTTAGGTAGCCGTTTAGTTTAGTTGTATTGTCACTTTATTTGTTGTACCGTTTTTTATGTTTACCTCTATTCAAAACTTATTTCATTCTTCTATTCATCGTCATTTCCTTATTTATATATTTCTATATATTAACATATACTGTCAAACTTAATATCTATGTCTTGTTCTTATTTCAGTATATTTTACGATTCTTTCTATCAGCTAGCAGCTCCGTCTCCATGTCATGGCTTTCATATTATTATATATTATGTCTGTTTAAAACTTATTCTATATTTTCTTATATTATGTATTGCACTATTTTTATTATATTATCACATATGTTTCACTTATTCTATGTATTACTCACATATGTTTCGTCGTAACCCCATTTGTGTGTTTTACATACATTCGTATTTAGTCTTAAGTTAAAAATTCCTTTTGTGTGTCGCTCCTCTTTCATGTTCTTTCTATTCTCTTACTTTCAATGTACTAAACATCCCCAGCCACCCCCAAATAGAACTTCCGCTCCGTGCGGCACTGCAGCAATTGCGACTTCTGGCTTTGTCTCTTCCTTTTGTTAGCTAGTTTTAGGGCCGCTGCGGCACTTCGAAATCATCAATGTTGTTTCTTGGTTCTAAAATGTTCCTCTTCGGCTGTAATTGGTCAAGTTTCATTATAAAGCTGGACTCAATTTGCTTTCTTGGTGTTTTGAGATTTCTTCGTTTAAGTCGTTTCTTTTCCTATGAAATAGAACGCGATTTAATTTCTTGCCTTTTATTACAAGAATTGTGCCGCGGCGGTCCAAGCTTGTGAGGCTCTCGCACTGCGCACTAGTAATAGGCCACGGCTGATCTGGCCAGTGTGTCCCACTTCTTCCGCACCGGACATTCGGTGCTGAAGGCAAGTGAGATGTGCTAGAGCCCATTCCCATCCTATCCCTCCCCGTTTTCCCAACCCTTTCTCCAGATCCATTCCTATATCTCCAAAGGTAGGCAGCGCATCCGAGGGCGTGCCAACGTTTGTCATTTTAGACTAATGTTGGCATGTATCGCGGATGTCTATAGACGACAGTATCCACTTACCATCAGATGGACTGTATGCTCGTCTGGCGCCTTCGTACTTAAAAAAAACCTACAGGAACAGGTTGGGTGGTGCTATCCTAAAGCCAGCCCACACCACACGGCTATTTATATTGTTACGTAAATAGCATATCTCTGATAAATATATATTAATGTAGCATTAATATCTATAGAAAGAACCTACTCCATGCAAAAGAGACTAAAATCTAGACAGTATTGTTTGTTTCCCCTTGTTCGCCCCTCGGCGTTTTCCCGCTTTTTTTTCATTCCGATCAGTATTTTTCCCTCTTTCTGCCATCCGCTCATTTCCTGCGGCAATTGTCTTGTTTCAATTGTCTGCTGTTTAAGCCGTATGGCGGCGGCACATTTTATTTTGCTTCTACTAGGACTTGAGGCTGGCATTTGGAAAATGAATGGATAAGCAAAAATAGGAGTACTACAACTTGTGGATACCTTTCATAGCATGTCAGGTAGGTTCCTTCCAATTAAACGACAAATTTCAATTAACAAGTTATTTATTAAAATAAAATATTGAAATTAATGAATTAAGAATTAAAAACCAATAAAAAATAATATTAACATTAAGAATTAATTTAAATAATAAATTAAAATTAAATAACATGGTTAAAATTTTCCAACTTAAAAATGTTAACCAAAGTCAAAAAGTCTTATTTGCTCAGACGACATCACATATTTGTCTTATTTTATTATTTACTAGCTGTTGCCCGCGACTTCGTTCGCGTGGCCATCAGTTTAATGCGATAATATTGAAACTTTCGCGGGCGTGCGCACAACAACTCACCAAAGTTTCATCGCAATCGAATGAATGGTATAGGAACGCATAGAGGACAAACAAACAAACATTCATTTTTATATATTAGAGAAGAAAAAGAAAAGGATGTATATATATATATATATATATATATATATATATATATATAACCATAGAAAACCGCAGACGGACAAAATTGCACAAACGTCCAAACATTTTTGCAAAATGAGAACTGCACTGCACTGCACTATGCATGGCTTGCCATTGCCAATTCAGTTAAAATTTTCACTGGCAAAAATAAAGCTAAAAATTACAGACGTTTTCATATCAATCAATAAGTCTCATTGAAAGGCACGGGCTCTTTAGAGTGTTTTGAACGAATGAGTTTGAATCATAATCCACTACGCGCCCTCAGTACGCAACGATAATTTTAGAGATATCCCCTAGATTTAGATAAGATTTTAGATTTAGATTTTAGATAAGTGATTTTAGATTTAGAGATTAGAGATAAATTATTAAATCCCTTCCCTTATTAAATATTATTATTCCCTTATTAAATAGGAAAAGTTTACTTTCCCTTGTAATCAAAGGTCCTTAAATGCCGCGCTGTCCATTGTTTGTTTGTTGACGAATCCACTCTATGGGTTATTTAAGACCTTAGTGTTGTGGTAGCTACCCTGACACGAATCTGTAATTTATTTAGGGGATAGGGTTGTCGCTTTCGGATATTGTATAGTACCACCCAGCGGATACATGTACACTGTATGGTACTAAAATATAACTCCTATGGACTCGATCACAGTTACAGTAAAAGGGGGAACCCCTTTTACTTGTTTTAAAATTAGTCTAAATGGTTAAGTTTTTATTTCCAAAAGGTGTAAAGAGAGTTATAAATATAATTGTACACATGTGAAGCCGCGTGTAATCAGTTGGTTTTAAAGTTAATGCCCTAGTTAATGTTAATGTAATCCACAATAGTGCAGTTGAGGTAAGTGCGCTTCGTAGTGTACCTCGGCCAATGAAAGGTCTAAAGTGAACAATAATCGTTAGTTCGCTCTAAGTGCGGGCCAGGGGTTGCTGCACTAATTTATTTGTGGCCTGTGGTACAAAGTTTAAGAAATTGAGTAAATGTTTTTAGTTTTATTTTATTTATTTGAGTTTTTACATTGTGTTTCCTGTTGTTTTGTATGTATTAATACTGTTTTTTTTATATTTTTATGGAATAAGTGACAGGGTGACTATTTGATGATAAGTCATTAATCCTAAAGTGCTCCACACATGCATGCGTCCTGCCGACCTTTTTATTGAATATTAAAACTCATATTTGAAATGTCTTTGTTTTAGGAGATTTCCAAGGCCTTTTCCGAAAATCACGACTTTCGAATTTCGGAAGAATATCACTACTTGCCAACTAAGGAGTCAATTGGTGAAGATGTCGAAAATGCAGCAAAAATTTTCTAAAATTAGTATGACTATAGTTATGCATATCTATCTATTTTTGAGGGAGGGGGAGAGTGCACGCTGCAATCTAACAGCCGCTGGGCGCACTCGACTGGCTTCGTTACCCCTCTTTCACAGAATAATACCTTGAAATGTACTGCATTTCCCACTTTATCATATTCCCCAATGTATGTACGTGTTTCGGTAGTGAGTGAGATATGCCAGAGCCCATTCTCATCCTACCCCTTCCCACGTCCCCAATCCTTTCTCCAAATTCATTCTTTCATCAACAAAGGTAGGCAGCGCATCCGGGGGCGTGCCTAAGTTTGTCATTTTGGACTAATGTTGGCATGTATCGCCGATGTCTATGGGCGACAGTATCCACTTACCACCAGGTGGACTGTATGCTCTTTTGCCACCTTCTTTCCATATAAAAAAAAGGTCCATATTAAATGATACGTGGTAGGAAATTACGGGCGGCATAGTGAACTATTTTTTACCATCGGTTCATGTCCTCCTGTCTCTGGTAACAATTATAACTACACAATCCTATTTGCGTAACAATGATATAATAGGAACAAGATCAGACTGGTATTTCCCAAAATTAGCCCGAAGAGACGGACTGTCAGATAAACACAGGAATATGAATTCTGTCAAACGCTAGCGCTAATGCTCTGTCCCAAACACCTTCTCCTACCTCGACCTCTTCCTTAAGTGGACTCGCGCATTTATTGCCAATAAACTGACCCCAGTAACGAATATATATAGGGTCCGGTCTATACGTGTATGGATGAAACACTCAGAATGGCCGGCGACCCCTAATTAATCTGTAAATGGACGCGGTACTTCCTAGATTGTCTGTTGATTATTATGACAGATGATCTAAAAACAAACTTTCTTCCGGGTGTAAAGCAAAGACTGGCCTTGACGATATTTTTCTGCCATATTTATCGTTTAAAAAAGGCGTTTATAAATGCATTTAGTCAATAAGTTTCGTTAGATTTTTTATAGGAAAAAGGCGAGCGAACAGTCCAGTCCACCTTATGGTAAGGGGATACTGTCGCCCATGGATATCCGCGGTACAAGCCAACTTCAATTGACAGACTCACACGCCTCCGGATGCGCTGCCTACCTTTAAAGTTGCAAGAACGAATTTGCAGAAACGGTTGGGAAAATGGGAAGGGTAGTATGGGATGGGAATGGTGTCTGGTATATCTCACCCACTACCGAAACACGTACGCACATTGGGGAATACGATAAAGTGGAATAGCAGTACATTTCATGGTAGTCTTCTGTAATTGGAATTAACTAGTGATTTATCTCCCAAATCCGAAAGTCGTGATCTCCCCAACGCGTAGTTATCTACGAAATCTCCTGAAAATATTTATTTCTTATTTACGTTGTATATCTCTATTGCAAGAAGTATCCATTGTCCGTCTGATCGGGTGTGAAAATAGTAAGAATCGCGTGTCCAATTTGGCACCGAACAATGGTAGTATACTCGTATAACATATTGGATGGTCCCCGGATATTGGTAACAATTTGAAGAAAAAATATCGCTTTATTGGTATTACATTTTTTAGTACGTGTTTGCTCATTGGCCGTATTTTGTTTATGTACGGATATGTACATAAGCACTTTCTTTCTTTTTTCCTTGATTTCATTCGCGTGATTGATGGGCATTCGCGACCTTTTCGAGCTACTGGATATTTTATGTCGCGAACCCGAGGGTTGTGGAACGACCTACCTCCTACGATATTTCCAGGTTCGTATCGCTGTGAATAGATATTTGTAGGATAGGCAACCGCGTCTGTAATCCTCCTAGTATTGCAGGCGTCCATAGGCGACGGTAACCACTCAGCCTGTTTGCCACCTTTGATATAAAAATAATGTGTAAGTACATTTGAAACAAAAACAACGATTCTTTTTTTTTATAGAAAAATCCGGCAGACGAACATCCAATTCGCCTGATGGTAAGTGGATACTGTCGTCCATAGACATCCGCGATACATGCCAATATCAGTACAGATTGACAACCGGTGGCACGCCCCTGGATGCGCTGCATACCTTTGCAGATTATGGAATGGATTGGGAGAAAGACTTGGGAAAATGGGGAGGGATAGGATGGGACGGGAATGGGCTCTGGCATATCTCACGCACTGCCGAAACACGTACGTACATTGGGAAAGAAAAACTTTCCGTTTCATATTGATTTTTTTGATGGTGATACATAAATCCGCTTCAAGTTTTAATAGAAATTCCAAATTGCAGATAATCTTAGTTAACCGAACGTAAGCACGTTTACATGCTTTTATTTGCGTTCGTAAATTACTTATTATAAAATCTTTAACGTCCATATTCGTTGCTCTAACTGAGAAACTACGTGTATGTTTAACAACGTTATATTTGCGGTTTGCGCCACCTAAACCTACAAAATATATTTAAAATATGCTGCAAAGCATTTTGTGTTTGTTCGAATATTCGTTTGCCCAATACTAAAACTTTTATTGTTTCTAGCGAATTTATACATTTTGATATTTTTTCTCTCTTTGAGTAGCACTTAGGATCATTAGCATTACAAATCCTTATAGACGAACTAAAGTAACCAGTATAGACTTATTATATAGTAACTTATATACAAACCATTAATATAATTTGTTATTTTAACTCCTACATGTTGTCGGTATATTTATATCATAAAACATATAATATGTTTCAACAATAGATGTTTATTATTATATTTATATGCACAGTGCTAAGGAAAATGTATATTATTATTGTTTAACGATATAAAGGTACATATTGTGTTACAACGTTACAGATACATTACGAAAATATTGGCCATCGGCTAATCCGCAATACCCGAACACGTCATCCACGTCTATGAATTATCGTACCTGTAATTGCATACTTTATTGCATAGACGTGGATGACGTGTTCTGGTGTTTCCGGATTACCCGATGGCTAATGTTTTCGTAATGTATCTGTACAAATAATGTGTTTGTGAGGGAAAATGTTAATGGCCTGAAAAAAGAATACTGAACACGTCGACACAGGCAGTGTATTGATTGGAAGTATAGAACAAATGTCAGAAATGTCTCCTAAGTACACAATCGCGACACTTACACTGGTGTATAATTTTTAGAAAAGTTGCAGATTACGAGCATGCATTTCGTTTGCCTTGCTTTTGTAGTGGTGAGGTGAGTGTACGTACATGTAGTGGAGAGTGTGCGTAAAAAGAAACCAATTGTATTATAGTATACGAGTACACCTTTAAATATATATACGCGAATATTACTTCTCGCGTTACGAAGATAACAGTTTTAAAATCAGATAAGTATACATTTTATGTATTTGTTACTTATCAGTGGGTACTTACTTAATTAAATAATTTAAATACTACAATGTAACCTGTGAAAACGAAATTTAAATTTATCTACATACATCAGAAAGATGCGACAATTTCTTTCGCACAGTTTCGTTAATTTCATTTCGAAAGTTTTAGTGAATTCCAGATATTTTTATTCGAGATGGACATTAGATACAATTCATTGACTTGTATGATAAAAAAAATCTCGGCCTCATCTCACTAACATTCCGTATTATTTATAAAAATGTACAATTATTTAATAACTGTACTTTTTGTATAATATTTTATTTTATTATTCAATTAATGATATTCCTTCTTGTGCAAGATTATCAAAAAAAATCTTCGCTTTTGGCTTCGATAACTTGTTGTCTTATCTATCATATCAATCGCCATCCTGACCTTAATACAAGCAGTTTACGAATCTCGTCGGCCATAAGGCTCGTATTACACTGCGCGACAAAAACGCTCAATTTACGTCTGCCCGGCAAAATTGACGCGAAACAAGATTGAGCACACCTACGAGTGTAAATCAACCAACATAAGTAGACCTGTTACTTAGTGATCAGTTTCCCCTTCTGTTTCCTTATTTGGTTGACAATGCGGGGTGGTGAGAAGGTCAGGTAAGTCTGGTCGTCCCGAAATCCGTACTGTTTTACTTGTTTCTAAAACGTATTGGATGTAGTGTCATTGCCTACCCCTGATAACCCCTGGTATAATACATAGGCATTTATAGAAACGGGTATTAGATATCGTGAGATATACTAAAACCGACATTCATATAAAAATAAGAAAAAGGGAGAGTGTTGAAACTAACTACATTACTAAAAAATATACTCTACAGTTACTACAGTTAACTAGTTCAAAGAAGATTGTATTTAATTATTTAAATAAGCACACGATATAAACTAAATTCAATACATGTATTACACATGTACACATTTTCTACAAATCACTTAATTACAACAGATCGCTTCATAATTAATTCGTTTGTATGTTAATTTACGCTTATGCAGATGTGTAAAATATTAATGGATGGATGTACTATGTATATAAGTACGTAGTCATAGATAAAGAACAGTATCCATTCTTCTTTCAATCGCTGTAATAGTTTCTCGTACACGCAAATACGTTTTTACACGACACGCCGATAGGAGTTTATAGGACAAACTTATTTGCAGCGAGGAATTGTGATATTTTATATGTTATAGTCAGTTGTCTTGCCAGTGAAATGTATGCGACATTATAAAGAGCATAAAGACCTTATTTTATTGACAATATCCACTTATTGATTTTGGTTAAGATTTTTTAAATTAAAATTTCGTTATTTTAATATTTTTTTTAATAGTAATGTTAGAGCAACATCAGATTTTTAGGACAAAAAAATTTCTACATCTCAAGTCTCAACATCGGGGGAAACTAGTACCGACGATAAGGTCCCTTTTCTCAGTTAATGTCATTTTAGATCCAGTACAATCGATAATTTGAGACTTGCATAATAATAAAAAATATGACTACGAATTTGATTCAGAGAGAAGCCCCCCCGATTCAGGCCTCTGAAATCGAGACATTACGAGAATGCCGACGGGACTCATTTTGTTCTCATTATTTGCTTCCGTTAATTTTTGTTCCAAGGAGCTATGAGAATAACTTTAAAATAAAAATAAAATACATTCTTAATTCAAACTTCAAATTGTCCTTTTATTTGCTCATTAATTATTATTCCAATGGGTCATTTACATCGCTTTGTTTGGTTACCTGATTTTTTTTTTAATATTGTTAAAAATTATTGTATTAAAACCTGATTTACAAAATTCGCAAACCTACTGACAATTCTTGTTAGATACAAGCGCAGCGATTAAAAGAAAAGTGTTAAAGTTACATACTGTTTGTTTCATTGTCAGTGTTAGCACATTAACGTCTGTGGTCTATACGCGTGTGTAACCCCGATGACTAATAGCCTATACGACTCACACAATCATACCATCAGTAGACGTATTTAGTAGAACATTTGTGAAGACGTTTGTGAATAGAAATTACAGTTTTGTTATCTTGAATTTACTGAATAAAACTTCACTATAGTTTTACTTAATCTTAGCTTAATCTTAATCTTAGCACCTACCGCGCCCGTCTCTACATAGCCCAAAGCTTGACTAGAAGATAATGCTTCAAAGCATTAAGTCCGCCTTTTGTCACTATGTGCAATAAAGAATACCTAAACAAAAGACTTAAATAAATAAATAAAAGTCTTATTGTCGTGTATTCAATATATTACTATATCATTAGCCGCCTCTCCACTGCTGGATACAGATCTCTCTCAAGGTTCGCCATCACATACGTCTTCTGTTTTTCTTATCTAGCCAGTTTGTATATAAATGTCATAAGCTTCTCGGTCAACATCCAACTTTGTAAAGCTATAAATTGACCATTTTTAAAAATATGGTAAAAAAATTAACGAGATATTTTGCAAGTTTTTAAATCTTCGTTTCTCCATTAGTCATTGTAGTCACCTGAACTACGTAATTCTTATACATTTTCTAATAAAGATGTCACTGCGTCTGTTATACGTCTATGCTACTTTTCCATCGATTAGATTTTACCTTTCGACTTTAAAATTTCGATGTAGGTACGTGCTCGCTTCGTCACGCATTTTTTTAGTTTCGATTATATCTATTGCCACAAGAGATTACAAAAACGTCCAACGCGACTTCACTTTCGACTGACACATTTTTTCACGCTCTGCGACAGTAAAAAAAACATGGCGGACGGTATTGACCTAAAAGTGACAAGGCCAGATACGACCCAAGGACGGAGTGCCAAAATATTGTATTGAAAAGATGTTATGATTGTGTATCACGTGTTACATTTAGTTATTATTATAATCGTATGTACGGTGGGCCCACGAAAATGTTGAGCAATTTTGCGTTTGATTTCTTTGAAAGAATACAGCGATGGCTGATGAAGTTCCAAATATTAAATTGACAAATTAGATTTGTTAGCGAAAATCGCCGTTAAGTTTTAGAAATGTCAAATTGAAACTCAATTTTGAATTGCTCAACATTATCTTTGGCTGACTTGTGTCCTACATGTGACGGTATTGAGAAAAACGACCTTATTGTCGGTTCTAGTTTTACAATATTATAGTGTAATCAGTACTGAACGAAAAAGAGTTTAAAAGCAAAAAGATGTAAGCAAGTGATGGTGCTACGGAGCTCTTCAAGACGTCATTGGCAAGAGAAAAGTCAATGTGACAGTAGACAGCGCGGCCGCCTTGCGTTGTGCACTTACTTCTTCGTCGGGGACATCACAAATAAAACAATATGGCATGCAGATTACTGACACAGTGATGCAATCTCAATAATCTTAGCTTCGAGCTAACAATATATGTATAAATTCAATGCACCCAGCATTTTCGACTAAAACCACACATTGTTACAAATTCTCTAAAGTAACTTTTAGCACTTCATTAGTACAGAAACATCAGGCCAACGTTAAATCAAGATTGATGAACTATATAAACGAACCGTAAAACCCCTAAATGTGTCTTAAACTCGTAAAACAAAGCTTCCTAAATGATTTCTTATTTATCTATACAACACGTCAAGGACGAAAGAAATAGAGCACGCGGATCGCTTTCGACCGCCGCGATTGTATTGTGTCTAACGTCAACGAATGTACTTATTTACATGTAAAATTAATAAGCAATAAGCATACAATTAATAAATAATGAAAGAAAGAACGAAATGCCTTTGATATGAAAGCTAACGACCTCTGTGTGTTTAATGACGCAATGAATTGACTAAAGTGGAGATGTGAGACCTGAGAGTAAACACCTCTGAGGTTCCCTATTCCGACGAAAGTCCCAATTCAACAACACATGTTCAGTCTTATAGACAGCATAGACAAGTTACGAATCACGAATTACGAGTCATACTAAATATAACCTTAAACGTCTAACAGTTCGAAAATCGTGGCGGCCGATCGCGTTCCGTCTGGCAGTAACTTTACGTTGCATACAATTTGTGTTACTATCTTTAATGGCTTTTGAATGTCTTTATTATCTTAAAAAGTTCACTTCTGAATAGTGTCTGTGGTAAGTGCCTACCATTTTGTAGATAACAATTGAAGGGGTCAAGTAAAAATACAACTTTTTTGTCTTTGAATAACTTCTAATCACACCAAGAATTTTTTACGTTCGAATGATATTGTTAATTAAAAGTTAATACCTCCTTCCCGGGACCTGCAAGTGCTGTAGCCCGCCCATTTCATTTTGACCGATTAGTAAAAAAAATTTAATCATAGAATCGACTGATATTGTATCGATGACATACATACAAGATCACTTGTATTGTATGTATTGTCCTAGTTAAGAGTTTACGTTAATTTTTTTTTCCGTGCCAGGTAATCACAGCCCATATCTTACCTTAGCTTACCATAATGCAAAATCACCATTTTTTTTTAAATATATTAAATATAATTATTACTATGTTTCAAAATTCGTAAACTGTTTAGCGATTATCTGTGTAAACGAATAGATAGCGATTAGTTACACAGATTTGTCATGGTAAAGGCTACACTAACTCACTATATAACTTTGCGATTCAACTAAGGATGTGTGTCCATTATACACATACGTAAGTATGTACTAACTATATTTGTGTACGATGTAAGTGCTTGTCACATCGCAGCCTAGCTCGAACAAAGCTTGTTCGCATATTGTTCGACATCGCACTGTATACAAAATGTTTGTACTACAAATTCTCGAATGTAACTCGCTCTCATAGAACTGTCGTGCATTATTTTTTTTTGTTCCTTTTTCGAATTAAAGTATTATGCGAACATTTTGTTTTTTTTTGAAGTACTGCATATCTGGGCATGTTTTCTTTGGACTTAATACCATTTTTTCCTTATAAAAAGATATATTTTTAAAAAACAAATTTATAATAATTTATTGACACAAATAATCTGTCATACACAAATAAGATGTGATGATTTATGTTGTATGTATTTATTAATTTTATTATAAATAAATACATACATAGTTATAGTATGCACATTATAACCGATATATAAATAATTTCGTCTACTGTAGACGAATAAACCATCTGAAGGAAGAGAAGAAGACGCGCGGGATCATTCACGTCCGGACAGTGGGCAGTCAAACCAATCACCTATCTTTATTAAATGTATTTATATTTTTGTAAAATTCTAAAATTAAATATATTTGTTAAAAACACCCCAGCTGCATTGCCATTTGTATCTACATACTTGACTGTTTACACATATTGTTTATATTCGTGTCTTTCTTTTCCTATTTATTTAACCTTTATTTTTTTTATTATTTTAAACTTCATGGTAATGATATCTATAATATCAATAAGCGATTTCACGATGAAAGTATTCAGTTTTATCAATTCAAATTTCTCTCGAGAACCCATAGTTACGGGCTGTTGTTACATATCATCCACGAATCTTCACCATTGTTCCGCTTTTGTTGAGAGAACGTGGCTGCTGGTAGGCTCTTTGCTAGAATATTAAACAGTGTTTAACCACAGTCAACAGATAAACTATTGTACATTCTAAAGAAAAGCCCGAAATGTACGAAATGTACTCGTCCGCCCACTAGTCTATAAAAAATAAATAAAAAAAAAATAAAGAAAAGCTCAGATGCAAATAAATAACACTGGTCAACAATGTTGCCCTTGATATAAGAGTGGTTTTTGGATGTTTTTGGGCACATGATTATGAAATAACAATTGGTTTTGCAAGATTGTCTCTAATTTTTTATATTAAACTGAAAATATAAGTGGTACTTAATAAGGTAAATTATATTTATAGGCATACGCTGAGATTGTGAGGTGTAATTAGGTCGAGGATGTCCTTCATTGTCGAATATAGAACAATATACACTAAATTTGGATATTCCCATGTTTTATGCCGGTTGAAACCTTTAACGTTTACTGCGCAAAAGTAGCAATCCTCTCGATGATTTTTAGGCCCCCTCCAGATCATAGGGATCTAACCCTGAGCGTTCTCAACACAAGATTTATAAAACATGACGTTTTACAATTCTTAGAAATAAGCAGTGAAAACCTCGTTGACAGTCTGTAATATTTCGTGACTGCTTTGCTGTTGTATACCTACATACAATAGATATAGCAAAATACATTATGATGATTTCGCCAATTTCTTCGCGATGAACTCACATTTCTACGGACAATTTTATTTATAAATAAATAAATGAAACAGAAACTAAATTTTTATCATACAACGTTCTAAAAAGCAAAGCTATGAGTCAATGCGCGAAATTGATCGCGTTTTGATATGTGAGGTAAAATGTTAAAAGCTAAGCAGAGATTAAAAATGTGAAATAAAAGTAATTTTAGATCTACTTACTCAAATAAAGTAAAAACTAGAGCCAATCTGGTACATTTATGAATGTGCCAGATTGGCTCTAGTTTTCACTAGTTTTATTCGCGAAGAGTATATTATTATATTCTACAGTATGTACACTAAAATTCGTAAAGATACGCATTTCCTCGATACGGAGGTGTCGCGCACTGTTCGGTCTAAAAATTACTTTATACCGCGAACCCGTAGGCTGTGGAACGAACTGCCTCAAGAGGTCTTTCCATTAAGCTACGATATGGGGTTCTTCAAGAGAGCTGTGAATAGGATTTTGCAAGGTCGGCGGTGCGCCCGCATACCCCCTGGTGTTGCAGGTGTCCATGGGCGACGGTAACACTTACCATCACGTGGGACCGCTTGCTCGTCCGCCCACTAGTATATATATAAAAAATAAAAAAATAAAAAATAACACGGGCAACAAAAACGTGTAATACATTTCGACTATATTTCAGCGAATATCGTAGGGACTATTCAATATTTCTACTAAAGTTACCAACCATTGTAATCAGTTAGTGTTTAATTTTTCGTATCAGAAACATTTTTATTACAGAATTATGAAATTAAGTATATAGTTGTATAATAGCAGTGGCGTGCATTGATTTTGAAACTTACTAAACGGCAGTGACCACATGCAGTTATCTATATAAAAAATGATTTTAATCGACTGGAAAATGTGAGAAGCATTAACTACACTAGCAACCGCCCACGCTAGCGTAGCATTAACGTAGATACGTAATAGTTAAATGGTAATTTCTGCTTATTTGTTTATATGAGAGAGACGCCCTATAACTAATGTAATTATTTTATATATAACTAATGTAAATAGTTAGAGGTTCACTTGAAAAATTCCTTACCTTTACCTAAAATTTATCAACTTATAAAAAACTTACTTATACAGACAGTGATTGGTTACGCTGCCGTGGCAAAATTGCGTACTTATTTGCGCGTGCTTGACATTTTAGATATTTAAATGAGATTTCACACCGGTTCTGGTCCTTAATGTGGTTTAACGTACAGAAAATGCATTCATTGATACGCATTTTTAATACGAATACAATACACTGCAGTCACTAGTCGCTTGACATTTTTATTTCGTTGAATATATAATCGATATAATATGTACTCGCATTTAGACCGACTTCTCGCGAAATTGGTCATGATTTATATCAATGTTGTAGGTGCGTTGATATACTTACACAAAACTTGCACTGGGAACAAGACTACCTATTTGGTTTTGGTATTGGTACAGATAGTATTGAAATTTATATTTAAGGTCCATATAGAGAGACTTCCGATGAATATTATAAAAATCCGACATTTCGAAACTTGCTCACAATTTGCTCACAAAACTTCATAAGTTTGCTTCAACGATAAAGCTTTGCCACATTAACTTGAACAAATTATATCGACACACAATTATTGAATTTAACATCAGCTGCTTAGAACTTGCAGAAGTGTTCATCCATTTTGTATGGGGACTGTGAACGTGTTAAAGCGCCGCGGTGATTATTGCGAGTTGACGAGTATTGAAAAAAATGGAACATACTAGAAATTAACTCATGAAATCGTTATCTTATCTTAGAAATGAAATATCTTAAAATATGACTGAGATAATGAAGTTAGAAATCACAAGTTTAAAAAGGAGCACAATATAATATGTACGTTGACATTGACGTCATTCTTCTCTAGTATCGTTACGGTCACGAATGGGTGACAGAAAGAACAATAGCTCCTCACCACCTAATATTCTCATACTCACGTTCAGCTAATTTTCTTCAGAATTAAAAAAAAATTAAGGAGTATTTATTTATTTACTCTTTATGCACTATATTGTACAGAGGCGGACTATTTAATTAATAGTTTAGGTTGATATATTTAATTAATCTTTTATGTGTGAAATGTTTTACTGTTCAAAGCCAAATAAAGATATCTCTTATAGACATACATACCATTTATCAAAAAGTATTAATTGTTTGAGAGTATAAGTGGTTCGTTATGAAGTCAAATTTAAAACTTAAATATCTACTACGTAAATAAGAATGTTCCATTTTCAAAACGCATATGTATTAATGAATTCAACTGAACTGAAATTTCTACTGAACATAGAACACCATTAGACTCTGACGTGGCTGCCCTAGAGTGCTTATATAACATATCTAATACCTAGCTGTGCCTGCCACTTCGTACGCGTGGAATTTTAGTTTTTAAACTCTAAATTGGGATATCTTATCTTTCCGTCAGCCGAATTCGATTAAACAAAGCCTATTCAAAGCGCCAAGCTAAGCTTAATTAACCCGTGGAAACCCCATGAAAATCCGTTCAGTAGTTTTGGAGGTTAGTGTGTTCGAATAGACAGATAGACACATTTTCAAAACCGTCTTTTTGTGTTCTGATACTCTTCCCTCATCGCAACCAATCAGTTTTTAGTAAATATATTCAATTTACAGACACGCTGGTTCTACAGTTTTATTATATGTATAGATGTATTCTCAAATCGATGGATGTAGTCAATCATATTATTTTTTATATATCTTCTTTGTATTTATCTATACTTAGAGCTATAAGGATAACAAAACACTAAACATATTATGATTTACAAAGTACAGTCACATTCAATTTGCGAACGGAAATGTTAATTCATTAGCTCAATCTGTCGACCATTTAATAACGTGGCTGATACGTCATGTATAATGTCATCCATTGTTACTAGACACTTGTCATCTGTTGACATTTGACATTATTTAAGGTAATAATAAAATGAAACAACACATGTTACTCACAACTTGCTAATTTAATATTCTGTTGTATAATTTATGGGTTGAATTGGGGGTTATTTGAGAAAGTCAAACTTTACTATAATGAAATATGCTTCACTTCGCTTCTATCTTAGGCTATGGGTTTATATTGTAAATATGCACATATACTGTTCCTGTTCTTATCAACCGCTGGACCTTTTGCACATTATTTTATATTCTCAATCGAGTCTGAATGCGTATAATAAAGGTATTCGTTTACCTTTTATTCCTACTCGATGTTTCGGCACGGGTTACACCAGTCATGGTCACGAGTTGACTGAACAGATGGGTAGTCCAGGATGGAATATGCGAGTAGTTTTATCAACTACCTACATTTGATATTCACATTCGGAAAGGCTGCGCCACACTGCACTAACAATGTGCGCGGACGTATTCGACGGTAAATCGCAAGGTTTAAATTAGTTCATCACTGGATTCCACGTCGACCACAGTTTATATCCATCTTTCCGATTGAATTTTTTATATTTTTTAATTTCAATTGCTTCACGTACAATATTGGCATAATAGTTACGTACAATATTGGATTTTTGGAGTGCAGATTTCTGTCCAGTGATTAATTCCAGAGTTGAGAGTGTGTTCGACTATTACGGCTATTACTAGTATGGCGGTTTCTTACAGCTGCGATGTGTTCCTTGACCTTGCAGTTGCTTGCACATTGACTCTCGCATGAGGGGTGTATGGCTTTAAAACGCAACGCGCGCGTGTTGGCGAGTCCACTCTTTTAGAGGTAGTGTAGTTCTTCACAGCTTGTGGTAGCCGCTTTGTTATCGCTTAGTTGCCTTTTACTACACCCACGGGAAGAGATGTGGTATTCTAAAAGAGTGGGAAGAGATTCTATAGCCGGTCGAAACCACACTATGCACTTAAATAACCAGTTAAATTGGAAACTGTAAAATTTGTAACAATACATACGGAACATGAAGAATTGTAATTAATCAATAATGAACAACCACACACATGAGGTCATGTGTGTGAGGTCGTGATTACCCGGTCCTTACCCGCTGAGTTTCATTTACGTATGGATTTAAGGAAAATATCTCTTGACGTTGAAGGGAGGAATCGTGCTGTATATATCGCCAGGTAATATATTGCTAGCAATATATTACATAAATTCGACATTGACCTTTCGTACTGAGAATAATTATTGCACACATAACCTACAATATTAATAGCTTAATCAGTATGGCGACATTGACATTGACATTTCTTAATTGAATGAGTTTATTGACATAACCTTGACATGACTAAAGGTCATCTGCCGTTCAGTGTAATTAGCGACCAGCCCTAGCTTTATTCAGGTGATATAACGAGTTCCTACTGAACTCATACAGGCTTCAGGAGGCTGCGAGAGTTCGCACACCATTGGTATCGTAGGAGAAGCCTGCCAAAATAATTGAGCTGCTCGGCGACACCGGAGAGACGTAAAGTCCATGCTCCAGAAAGGAGAGATTAAATAAAGGACATGAGCGTAGGCGAAAATTTGTAGGTATGCCTCGCTAGATAGAGTAGATACGCGCCGAAAAGAACCTACGTAGTACAACGCGTACCTCCCGCGATTCGGTCCTTATAACCAGAGGGATGGTAGGACCATGGGAGATGAAGGATAATGATAAACCCAAACTGGCCTCGCACCAAAACATATTTATAGATACAACTTGATAAGCTGATAAGAGAATTTGTAAAAGCAATATATATTCGGCCATTTTGGCAATTCTTACCTCTCAGTAAAGTCACAACATAGTACTCGACTAATTACTATTTATAAAATAATTTTATCTACCGTCTGAATACACCTTTCTAGAATACAACATATTGACCGCCGAATACCAAAACTTAGTTCGTAATTGCATGTATTCCGATTAATTCTTTGAAAACGGCCAGGCAAAGGAAACTGATTCAAAATTCAGTCATGCAACCCGTCTCCTGTCTGGACGGAACGAAACAAAAAAAAACAAAAGTGTATCGTCCATTCGGTCACCCCTATGTCCTTAATTCGACCCCAGTGAATCCGCTCCTTTGTCTCGACATAACAGTCTTGATAAGGTTCAAGTATTGTAGAAGGTAGGGATGTCAAAAATCGCTATGTCGATTCGGGCTTGCGACTTTCGATTTTAAATATTATGCGAGTACACTTGAAAATCGTGCCCCGTGCTGTGACAAAAGACTATGTGAAAAGTCGCGATTCATATGTCCGCTTCACACGATTTGACATCCAAGAGCCGGAAGTTGTTGGAAGAATTAATTTTCAGACCTTTGTGAATGTAGCATTTTAGTGCATAGAAGGAAGGAGTGACAGATTCCCGCAAGATGTCATCCATACGCTGTAGATATGTAGCATTCGTTTTCACCAGTTATTATTTAGATATTCTTTAATAGAATGAAAATGGCCGTAGTAGACAGTCCTTCTCGTATAAAACAGTTATTGTCTCAAAAAAATCATATGACAACTCTTGTCGAGAATGACTGATGTTGGAACGTCTGTAATGCTGTCATTTTTTGGCGCATACTTTGAATATAGGACTTATAAGGGACGGGGATGATAAAGGTTAAAAATCATAGGAAAGGAAAGAAGAAAAAGAAGTCTGCTTTCTTACTCACCGACGAAACAACGAAACTCGTTCTAGGTAATGATTTTTGTCTGTCCTTACTTCGTTGTTCTTTTACAGAAATCAAGGCGTTATGGAGCTATTGGTGACTGAAAACCCTAAATTTGTTTGTGCGGTATAATTTTGCCCAATATTATACACATCTTTAAATTAGCGGTATTCTCGTGGGTAGGACTTATTGCTGATTTTTATTAAAAAAAAAAATATCGCGAGTGTAGCTGCGGGCAAGAAATATAGTAAATCTGGTCTTTCGAGTAACCAGTTTCATATTTTAAATGTAACACGGAGTTACGAGTTGCATTTACTAAACGATATAAAAAGAACCGAGGTCACTTGAACGTTTCTAGGAAACTATATTTCATTATTAAGAATGAAATAGATCAGTACTCCACAAACTTTTTTCATTTTTTACTTATATTCTTTTTAAAATTCGGCGCCACGCCTCGTCTAAAAATATAATTAAATGTATAGGAATTAAAAAATAATAAGTGCATTCTACTAATTTACAAATTATAAAGTAATAAATCGCTGAAAAGTGAAAAACCGTTGGAAAGTCACGCTCTAATCCTTAGTTACACCTTCCTCCTGGGTGATTCAGGTTTCATTGCAGCACACCTAGCATCGTGTCTCGCCACACACGTGTGCCGCGGCACACCGGTTGTCGAGCACTGAAATAGGTCATGGAGTAGATTGTATTATATATTTTTTAAAGAACAAGTGACACAAGGACTCTTTTATCCCATCAGTTTTACCTTATGGGGAAGCGAGACGTATGGAAATTATACGTATTTTTTTTTATCTCGAAAAGGCTCAAAGTAATTAATATATTGACCTCGGGAGTATAAATATGGTAGTATTTATCTACGGGGCGATGTTATATCTAGAAAAGATGACTAATACTTAATTTCAACACTGCCGGATGTAAAGTTATGGTGGGTCATTGGCGTTTGAACTGATAATCGTATTGTTCATTTAAATAAACGAGTATATAGCAAAAATATTTTAACGTTTTATGTAACGAAAATTAGAGATTTAAGGAAAATTATTTTTATTAATAAATGTTAACAAAATTGTTTAATTAAAAAAGCAATGGTAGTGCCAAAAAGTGACAGTGAACAGATGATATATACCATATGTTGCAGGACCGATGGGCTAGACGAGTTCTCGAATGGAGATCACGTACCGGGCAGCGCACTTTAGGACGCTCTCCGGTCAGGTGGAACGACAACTTGAAGAAGTTTCGTGGTAGTGACTGGATGATAGCATTGGAAGATCGTGTGCGTGAGCCTTGGGACAGTGTTATGTGAGAAAGGGATAACTTGGCCTGTCGGGTGCGCCCAGGAGTCTATGAGATTACAGCGTGCATCCTCTCCCTCCCATTTGCTTCCAGATGGGTAAAACTTTATATAAAGCCCCGGGAGAACTCTTAGAAAAGTTTTAATTAATCCCTAGAACATTTATGAGTCGTAATATTTTCTGAATGCTTTATATATAGGAAATAGAAAGTTACCGAAAACTGATCTAGTGAAAGCTCAGCGGCTATAGATTCTGAGATAAGTAGCGAGATGATTAAACTAAATATAAAATTAGATAGATGATAAAATTAGACAAAACTAAAGGTTCGTGGTTGCAGAACCCTAAAACAAAATTTTAATAATTAATAGTGACTAAACTGATTAACATCAAACAATTAAACAACGTAACGGATCAAAGGTAACATTGTAGCTGTCACAGATGAAATACACAATGGCCGTACATCATGCCAATAAAAACAAACAAATTAGTTTATCAAACATTGTCTTTCAATTACAGTGTTTAACAAGAGTTATGTTTAAACTTTAACCTTTTCCCTCTACCACAACACCAGCTAAAATGCTTTGAAGTGTGCGGTCGTTAGGCACGAACTCCATTACTCTGTATTCAAAAATCGTCTTTGGAATCTGTAATCTGAAGACGGTAATGTATTCCTAACTACTTTTATCGCTCACCAACGTAGTTAGGGTAAAAGACCTTATTGTCGGGCCTCATGATAAACTGAGCGACGACCTTATGTTGACCCCATTTGAACCGAACTGATAAAACGACTTATCCAAAGCGAGGCTTTTTATCGCGAATGAAATGGTGTTAATTTTACTTTAGTTTTTATAGGAAATTAAAATACAGTTGAATTAGTGATTAGAATGAATAATTTAACCTATCAAGCTTTATGATCGCGGTAGCTTTATGGCGGTAGAGGCTGCATAAGAAGAGGTATCATCTGGATTTATAATTTAATAATTAATAATTTAGAGGTCATCTGGAAAATAAGGCCAAAATGGCCTCCAAAAAGCTCGGTGTGCTGAACAGAGCGAAGCGATACTTCACCCCTGGGCAACTCCTTATGCTTTACAAAGCTCAAGTGAGGCCCCATATGGAGTATTGCTCTCATCTCTGGGCCGGCGCACCGAAATACCAACTGGACCCATTTGACTCCATCCAACGACGTGCTGTTCGTATTGTCGACGATCCCACTCTCACGGGCGGTTTAGAACCCCTCAGCATTCGGAGAGACGTTGCCTCTCTCTGTGTGTTCTACCGCCTGTACAATGGGGAATGCTCTGAAGAACTGTTTAATATAATTCCCACCTCGGGTTTATACAACCGCACCTCCCGTCACAGAAGTGCGGTCCATCCGCATTTCCTCGATACGGAGGTGTCGCGCACTGTTCGCTCCAAAAATTATTTTATACCGCGAACCCGTAGGCTGTGGAACGAACTGCCTCAAGAGGTCTTTCCATTAAGCTACGATATGGGGTTCTTCAAGAGAGCTGTGAATAGGATTTTGCAAGGTCGGCGGCGCGCCCGCATACCCCCTGGTGTTGCAGGTGTCCATGGGCGGCGGTAACACTTACCATCACGTGGAACCGCATGCTCGTCCGCCCACTAGTCTATAAAAAAAAAAAAACAATAAGAATAAGAAGTCAGTGGTGGCGAGCCTTGGAAAAAAAGGCTTATATCTAGCAGTGGAGAGACTTGGGCTTATAGTAGGTACGGTAATAATACATACTATTGAACCAAGCCGGTCAATATAGTCAAACTCGACCCGAATACAAATATTTGTTTGAAATAACAGATAATTCTTTTTTTAAGATTTGTGGTAGCGGCTTTGTTACCCCTAAAGGCTCATTTACACAAGGCGAGATTCTCGAAAGAGTTTCGGTCAAAAGCTAGTATAAACAACTGTTATCATCATCTGCTCACTGTTATCCCTGTTATCAGCATGTGATCAGTTGTAGGCGAGAATTGTTTGTAATTTGGCCGCATACGGGAATCGTATATAATATTCTCGCTCGAACCATTAGAGAAACTCTCCTTGTGTAAACAAGCCTTTAGTCGCCTTTTCCGACACCCGCGGCAAGAGATGATGTGGTGCTATTCTGAAGAAGGCGGACATCTTACGGCCAAATTAATATAATACAATATAAGTTGACATATTGAACACCCTGTATAATACAAGGTGTTCAATGGACTAGACTTATTATACATATTTATTATTGTTACTTAAGTTCTTACTTATAGACATTTTATATTTTAAGTTAGTTATATCTCTGAAATTCGGAAGAAATTCGATATAAATAATTTAATATCTTCCAATTTTCTCTTGGTATAAAATAATGATTAATACATAACGAATAATTCTCCTTGTTATAAGTTTCTTTATTTATATCAAGAGAGTCTTAATAAGGTCTTAACCTTCGCAGTATTAGTTCAGACCTTCTAAGAATTGATGATTAATATTTTCGACAGCGTGACAATTATGACAACGATCATCCAATTGAGGAATGACACAAAGGTCGACAATTTTCTTATTTCGCTTTTATATTTGGTACAATAGCATGAGGAAAAAAGCAATCGTACCGGGTTATATTATTGCAGTATCTATTTTAAGCTAAATAAATACTTCCACATTCAGTAATTCACACTAGAGATCCCAGTGTCGTGAATCCTGAGATACAGAAAGACGAACACATCCGGACGCGAATAAGTGGAACCAGAACCGAACAAACATCAACGTCGCTGTTCACGCTGCGACATAAAATATGCAGAGTTGGTTCCGATTGGCACAAAAATTTCTCGTCTTAACTTTCTGCTCAATTTATTACATCTTCTAATAATGATGTTGATAATAAAATCATTTCCATTCTGTACTTTTTTAACAAATTAATGTCCGGCTAGCAATCTACTTGTAATTGCATGAGCACTGGGATAATCAGTCGTCAAAGTTCAATAAACATACATTTAAACCCGTTGACATTCTCATACAATAGAGCTGCATACTAGTTTGTTGACTTCTTGAAAATTAAATTACAGTTAAAATGTTTTTACGAACACATGTAACCGTGACCAGCCCTATCTTCATCCACTGCGGCACATGGGCCTCCTTATGTACATTGTCGGGCGCATGAGAGATTTATGGCCTTAAAACGCAACGCGCGCGTGTTGGCGAGTCCACTCTTTTAGAGGTGGTGTAGTTTTTCAAGGCTTGTGGCAAAAAAAATCGTCGTTATTATTTTAAATGTTACAATAAAATAAAAGGGGGTCGAAAATGAAATTAGACCATTTTTGTCATCGAATTATTGTTTTACTCCAGCAATGAAACCAGCCCCTTCAATATTCACTGTTGGACATATGGCCACCTCATGCACAGTCTCTATGCATGGGGATATATGGTCTTAAAACGCCACGCTGAGCAAGCCTGTTGACGAGTCCACTCTTTTAGAGCTGGCGTTGTTCCTCATAGCTCGTGGTAGGCGCTTTGTTATTATACCTTAGTCACCATTTACGACATCCACGGGAAGGGTTGATGGTATTGTATAACCAGTCGATACCACACTTCAAACTCTTAGACTCTTTGACAGACATAATAATTCGTTGACACCTGACAACATACATACATAAGTTGATGGTCCAACTGACAAGATGGCCTTGTTCGGAACAACTTACCTATAATAAATTGTTTTCATATTTGTTAAAACATAAATCCGAAGCATATTTCCGGGTGACAGGGCCTTAGCCCAGATTGACATATCCATCCGTCAGATATTTACAAATCATTTTTCCATCGCACACGTGAAACATGCGCAAATATTTTGCGAAAACCTTCCACTCAATTGTTTTAAAATAAACAAAACAATTGCTGGTAAATTTCAGACAGTTTCTAAACAGTTTGCTTCAAACACAGACCTACGCTCCAGATATTTTATTCATCACCTATTTGCAAATGTTGCTAAGAAATGCGAATGTAAATAAAATTGCATTTGATCTGAAGTGAATTCAATTCGCGTTTCGTAAGTTCTGAAATTAGTGTGTTCAGTTTGAAGTAGTGTTTGGTTCATAAATAAGAGTGTTTGACTTTAGTACAATGTTACTTCATTTACATAGTTACCTATTTACGTAATTTACAGATCTAAGGCGTCGAACACACGGTGTTGCTGGACGCTGCGGTTTGCTCCCCTTATAAGGCGCTTATTACTGTTTTTTGATCACCTACGAAGTAAAATCGTCCAGGTGATTAAAGTTCACTCGATTATATGTACTTTTTGGTATTCCTAAAACACTTACTAATTAATTTAAAGATTTTCGAGATTATCCCTTTATTTGTTTTTGTGTCCCGTGTCCAGGGATTTAGGCAGTTTGTCCCTGAAATGCAGACAATTTTATTGCTATCGCTCTAAATTATTAACGGCTTGATATAAATTCTTATAAATCACATGTTATGATAATTAAAGTTATGATCAATACTTTGGTCCTTGTAGTTGTAGTGAGTAGCAAAAAAAGTATAAAACGAAGTTACTTAATGAGGTTTTATTTTTCATTGCAAATTCGAAAGCTGACCACTTACCATAATGTGGCCCGCCCGCTCATGTGTCATCTATTCTATAAAAAAAACAATAGAAATGTCAGGGAAAAAATAATTTTCTGTTTACTCTATCGGATGTATGTGGTAACTCTATGTGTCTGATGATGTGTATGTTCCAAAGGGATTCTTTGGCGGGAGCTCGAGAGGTGGGATTCAGTTTCTGTTTGATTGCTATAAAAAATATCTTTGTGGTTTAATAGTGATAGTTTATTGAAGTTCAAAGTGTAATGTTTGTGATAATCAAATAAAAGCATGAGATTGAGTTTTTCGTGTCCTTCCAAGGAGTCCAACTGTCCTCAGTAAACCTACTATCGCTTTACTGAGCGACGCCATGTTTCCTAGAAAACTCATTTTCACGTGACATAAATAGTTGTCGCACTTGAGTCGACGACTGATACTGCCATCAAATCGTAGAAGAAAATGTGAATCGTAGTGTCGGTCATTGAGTATGGTGTTAATTATTTATTTATTATTATCATTTATGACAAGAAGGTGGCAGACGATCAGATATTCTACCTGGTGGTAAATGGATATGCCACATGCCAACATCTAGTCCGCTTTATTAGGAAACATTCCCCCAACAAGCGTGTTAACAGCTCTGTTGGTAAAATATAGTTTTCTCTTTTATTATAAAAAGACTATTTATAATCAGCATTCATTATAATGTTGCAAGAACTTAATTATATCTCGTTTATGAGATTAATTAGGCCATTTGTCATAAAAAACCTCTCGTCATAATTCTTTGTTTACGACAACACGATTAATCAACGTCTTGTTAGCGCTATTTTGTAAACATTTATTCTTTTCTTTTTCAGGTATTATCTGCAGCTTGCTTATTCTTGAGCCGCTTCTTTGTAAGTATATTTTGTAAGCTTATAAGCTTCGGAATGTTTTGAATATTTACAAATGAAAATGTAATATGTAATAATTATATTTTATGGTTTATTCGACAAGTAAAAAAAAAGAAAATAAATCCAATCTAAATAGAAATTTGGAATTTAATTAGAAAAGTAGAAATTAGTTATTATATTAAAGTAGACTTTAGAATATTTAAACTAGGAATGTATTAGGGAGCTATTACTATCTCTTATCTTATCACTCATGTATGGTTGTAATGACACTAGAAGAATGACCTCATTGTCCTATATTGCGGTTTTTAGAACTCTCCACATCTAAGACTCGAATAAACGTTACATTTTAAAAATAATTACCTTTTTCTAAATAACACAAATTATTCCAATATAATGATAATGTAAAAATTAAAATATCAATGTTTTCTCTATAACAGTGTTTATGGCTAGTCTCTTGATTTTACAATCAAGAGTAGTTTTAACTCGTACAGCTGGGGACAACGTCGCCAATGAGAAATAAATAATGATTAATTAAATGATGAGCTACAGAAAATACTGAATGAGGAACAAATCGATGGTGGCAAATTTATAAGTGACTTAGTTAGGTTTCGATTCTCTGGTGATAATAAAGGAATAAATGTCTAAGTCGCTTTGGTGATGACTACTGATGGCATTCTTAGTAATAATTTAAAATTATTTACTTCAGTTCTTATAAAATAGATTTTCTTGCTCAATAATTTGCTGTTTATTTAGTATTTTTTCGTTACTCGTTTAAATACAAGCCGTCGCCAATTACCCTATAAAATCCTGCAATATCCTTTCTTTACGATTTAAGCACAACCTATTTAATATCTTACAGACAAAAGTAGGGTAAACGCACCTGTTGCGGGACACTAAACTTCGCGTGCCTCGGAATTATTATAGTAATACCGCCATGTTGGACCAAAGTGTGTGTACATAATAACGGTTTTATTTTTGTCACGTGATATCGCCAATGCGGCTTCACGACAATGCTGAAAATTGGACCCAGTTTCTAAATGGGCTTTGCATGCGACAAGTTTTGCCGTGTTTTAATTAAATAATTGCCTCGCTTTTTCAGATTATGCACGAGTCGTTTACGCGGGCAGTTTTGTTGATGGTAATCTAACTGCAATGATGTTATAATTATTCGAAATGCTTATTTTAATAGGGACTATTTTAGATTGTTCGTATTTCGTCAATTTATTTTCCATTTAATGTATGTAGGTAGGTATATGTATCGCAAGTTACAAATGGCTCTTCCACTGAATGGCTTTTTCATTCCATGATTATTGCATTCAAAAACTCGGATTACCTAAAATAATAAACCTTAATTAGATACTAGATACCATTAATAGATACCATGGTATTAGATACCATTAATACTTATTGCAAATATTAGTGTTTTATATCAGTACCAATTTGTTTTAACCCTATACTAAAACGTTACTATACTATACAATACTATTCGTGTGATATATTGCGGTTAGGTTGCGCCAACTGCAAATATAACTTTGTAGAACAAACCTATTCGCTCACTTAGAGCATCGTTTCTCAATCTTTTTAGTAACGCGATTAATAGTAAAATCCTTCCGACCCTACACTATAGTTTATTAGATAACTTGATTATAACTTAAAACACTTTGTAACACTTATAACATTTGATTATAACTTAAAATTCATTATTTAATAAAATACATATACGTTTTATAAAATACATTTTTCATATACGTGCCTTAGTTTGTTGACAAATTGCCACCCTGATCGCGACCCCCTGAGGGTCGCGAGCCCTTAGTTTGAAAAACGATGACTGAGCAATGAATTTGAACTTCAAAATCACAGTAATAACTCGTTTACGAACGAAAAAAGATTGTAGTCGTGCGAACGCTCGGTCAGTTTTCATATCACACTGGCTATCGTCACTTCATTGTTGTCATTGGAACCCATTTTTACTAAACCCTGTAGTGTATGTGTGAAATCAGCATAAAGTCTTATTAGACAGAAAAGGAATACCTCCCAGTAATTTACTACGAGCTGGCACCACCGCTAAATTTAAATTCTTAAGTGTCCATTTTGCAACTCTTGGGTCGTTCCTTGCATTCAGTCCACGTACAAAGAGGGAAGTCTCCGTCAAAGGCAAGGACACGAAAATATACCTCGAGCTTTCGGCCGTGAATGTGTAATGAGAGAGGCAAAAAACTCCTTATTCATCACACCAACTGGCGCTAGAAATTGAACAACCGCAGGACGTTTCGAGACTATTCTCGTTTGTGAATTATTCGGTCTATAAGTAAGGGGTTGTCTCCTCGAGTGAGTTTCTCGTCGCGAATTGATCGGACTCTCTGGAATAGACTACACGATGCGACTATTATCTCGTCGTTCGCACGCGTCGTTGCAAGTAGTCTCGTCTGGCGGCAAGATGTAAAGTATTGTAAAGCATTGGTTAATCTACTGTACGCACGATTATAAACTTCTTTTGCGTTCATATTATAAATTTTCCTCTTATTATGGCTAAGAGGGACGACAAAAAACATATCTCGCCCACTATCAACTCCTTTAATAAAATTTACGTAATAATCAAGATACAACATATCTAACTTTAATATAATATCAAACCTAAAAACTCAAACTTTTCCTTAACTCCACACTCATAATCTTTTCAAAACTTATTAACTTAGTACGTAGTAAGTATTTGATAAATAAACTATTTTTTCATCAGTCAATCCAGTCTTTCAGTCCTTGATCAGGAAAAATAAAGGCACTGTGTACATTTTATTATTAATTCGTTTATATTAGAGATTTTTTTTACTGTCCACCCCTGTCCCTCCTTGGTTGATCAATCCATCCATACTAGGCCTTCGTGAAGGATTAATCTTATTACAAGGCATATGATGCATTTATCAAGCTGAGAGGAAGAGAGAGTAGGATATTTTTTGTAGGATTAGAGTAGCAAGGCCGATATTACTTACTACTACTTACTCAATTAAATTTAAACACAATTCAATTGAGTTTGGGCACGTGATCCGGCGACGCGGGTACCAGGCGGTCATAAAACCGAATAGGTAACACGAGCCGAACGTTCCTCGACCTTGAAGTTGGTTACATAACGTCACAGTCTAGTTGTCGGTTAATTAGTACTTCTTACGGCTGATAACAAAAGTGAAAAATTGTGAGGTTGTACTTGTGCGTATGGTCGGAAATCAGCAGATAGACTGTATTTTATTTTGACAATTCAGTATCAGACTTAAGCAATCGGGAGCAGATTTATTTATTTTGTAAACGTGTAACCAACTTGGTCATTAATTTTAGTTTTGTTTCAATATAATATTTACATAAATATAATATCGGTCTAGAGGTCAGCTTCTTCATCATAATTCCTGTGCGAGATTCTGGTTCAAGTGGACGGTATAAATATGATTGAGGCCAAAGGTTTTGTATTTCTTGTAATGAAAGAGGAGTTAAATAATAATATACATCTACTTTATTTAGATAAAACATGTTATAAAACAATTAGATAAAAGTACTTATAATTAGGTCTAGTGAAAAGGACTTAATTTTAGTTTCACGTATAAATCCTGAAGTTCAGTTAGCAATTCATTCAATATTTTATTTGTTCAACTATACATACAATATATACTTAATTGTCTCAATTTGACAACTGTTTCCTTTACTTTCACTACCACTTCATTCGACAAAGTTCTTGGTCTTTTGTTTTTTATCATCCACGTTTCTTATGATTTGTTTTATATAAATGTGTAAAGCCCTAAATACCTAAATAAATAGGTACTAGTCAATCATAAAATCGCAAACGCTCGTCGACCTTGAGTTACATAAGGCCACGGTCTACTTACCTCCTAATTGGTGCTTCGCAAGCGTTCGTAGTGAAATTTCAGTCGGTATTTAAAATTAGCATAGGTAAGATCAAAAAGTGTAGATACGACGCTCCCACTTTAGGTCAAAATATTAAAGGAATAAGCACTTTATTGTACACCGATATAAGTAAATGATAACTTAAGTAAGTGGCATGAAAAATACAACAGCCCCTAACGCTAAAGCGATATGTTCCAGGCGATTCCTTCTTTAAGGAGAAACTAGATTAAATAATGTAGAAAATCATTACCTTGTTCGGGAACTACGATACTCTCTCAGTTTCGCTGCGACTGTAGCAATATATAACGTACGCATGCTCCATACATGCCAACATCAGTCCAGAATGATTTCTCAATATTTGGCACGCCCCCACATGCACTGCTTACCTTCGGAGATGTAGGAATGAATTTGGAGAAAGGGTTGGGAAATTGGGGAGGAATAGGATATAATGGGATGGGAATGGGCTCTGGCATATCTCTTACACTACAGAAACACGTACGTACATTGGGGAATAGAACAAAGTTGAAAATGTAGTACATTACAAGGTAGTCTTCTGTGGGTGAGGGATAACGAGGTCAGTCGCGTGCACCCAGAGGCTGTTGGATTGCAGCGTGCACTCTCGCCCTCCCCTCTCTCTCTCTCTCTTTGCTTTTACTAACCGACTTCGAAAAAAGGAGATTTTCCGTTTGATCTGTATATTCGCGATTTCATAATCCTATGATTAAATAACCTTTATAATCTCAAAAAGGTTTTAAGTCAGCTTACATCAAAATCTGGCTACTAGTTTCGGGGTAATCAGAAAACATTACATGAATAAATAATGTCGTACGCTTAGTATAAATGTCAAACAAATTATGTAAACAACAAAACCAAACTTTTACTTTTGAGCGACAGAAATTTATGACGAGGCTCCCTGACATGATAACAATCGATTCTGATAATTAACAAATCGAGCTGTTAATTATTCCATTTTAATGTGGTGAACAACCAAAGTTATTCAATTTATTGTGGTAATATGATTGGAGTCTGTGAAGTCGGTAAAATAAAACAGAAACAAGTTTGAAAATAAAAAACTTTATTTTACACCTTTATCACTTTCCTACTCGCCGTGCGTCATCGAAGTAAGTTTGTGTGTAAGATTAAATATGATTCCAGTTTTTCTTCCATCTTAAAAATAACTGAACCTAGGTAAAAGAACATTTTAATATAAACAATAAATTAAGCAGGTGATTGCGGGTACAATGGGGAAAACACGAAGGGCCGCTGTGGGTACTTGTTTTTTTAAAATCGATTGGTATCCTCACAAAACAGATTCGCATCTATACGTTTTTTAATCTTAGGTAATTACTTAATTAGTGAGGTCGAGGCGTGTCATGTTTTCAATACTTAATTAAAATATGCTTATTTAGCGTTAAATATTATGTTACGCAAAATTTTAGTAAGCATTCACGGGATGAAGTTTTTGGGCGGAATTAGGAACCGCTAAATCGAATTTAGCTAAATTTGTTTAATCAAGTTCAATCAATAATATTCTGCTACGTCATTTTACAGTATTAGTTAACGTAACCTACCTTCATTACAATTTTTAAGACAATAATTTAGTACAATACCAAATTACTTACTAGAAAAACTTATAATAGTCCAAGATAATAATTTAAGAATGTAATTATATATGTAATATATATACATAATATGTGTAAGCGAGCGCGCTTCTTCGCACACAGTCAAACAAATATATTACATAGTTTTGTGTACATATATACATAGTATACAATAAGCAAACTACATATCTGTAAGTATTTATAACAACAACAAAAAAACATTATTTTACCATACAAATGAATATTTGCAAATGTTTACACAAATGCAGAAAAACTAACGATTAAAATATAATAAGATATGTGTTTTTGAGATAGTAAAACAAAATTGATGTTTGCCGACGATGTTTTTTCGCATTAATATTAGATATTTACTTTGTTATTTTTGTGCATTAGGTAGTTAGATGTATCCTTAATAAAAAAATATTCAGATTTCTTCTCGTTTCATTTGTTAATTGACATTTTAAATCTTGGTTGCTAGTCATCATCAAACGGACCGCGAGAGTCTTATAGTTTTTAAAAACGGATCCCCAATGAAACTAATTGGTGATCCCTGATCTAGAGAATAGTAAAATAAATAGAACAATACTGAATGGCCCATACTAGGATTCCCTGTCGTGGGTCCAAAGACACACACAAAAACGAATACAAACACCTCACTCTCAAATAAACATTCGTCTTTAACTTTAATTTTTCCAGAGGTTCTTTTGGAAGGAACGTAATACTAATCAAATGTAAACCCTAATGTCTTCGTTATAAAGTAAAGAGAGTGCAAACGGTGTATAGCTGAAGGCTCGAGTCAATATACTCCGATATATAGCTCAAGGGTCGAGTCAATATGAAGGATTAAAAAAATGGATAGAAAAGTTTTAAAAAGAAAAAGTATTACATTGTGCTGACAATAAAACAAGGCATTGTGTTTTGGTTAATTTCTCACATAAATTGTACTCACGTTTAAACAACGAAAGTCTTAAAGTACCTAGTTATCGTTGCCACGGTTCGGCTCACACGTGCGCCGGCGCAAGCGTGACGTCCGGACGTACGGACGCGGCGTTCGGCGTACTAATTGTGTTATTATACACAGCAAACCACGCAAATCGTGATACTATGCCATGTCATGTTTTTTTAAAATATATTATATAAAAAAGTGGGCGGACGAGCATGCAGTCCCACGTGATGGTAAGTGTTACCGCCGCCACCTACAACTGCAACACCAGGGGGTATGCGGGCGCGCCGCCGACCTTGCAAAATCCTATTCACAGCTTTCTTGAAGAACCCCAAGTCGTAGCTTAATGGAAAGACCTCTTGAGGCAGTTCGTTTACCACAGCCTACGGGTTCGCGGTATAAAATATTTTTTGGACCGAACAGTGCGCGAAACCTCCGTATCGAGGAAATGCGGATGGACCGCACTTCTGTGACGGGAGGTGCGGTACGAATACACAGAGAGACGCAACGTCTCTCCGAATGCTGAGGGGTTCTAAACCGTCCGTGAGAGTGGGATCGTCGACAATGTACCCTATACACGGGCACATTTTTCAGCAAATTAATTTTCAATTTTCAATCAGCAATTTAGATAACGTCACCTGAACTGCACAGGAACATGACGTCTATAATACTCCATATTTTACCTCCTATCCCATCTTATTCCATCGACTAGATAGAAGCCATAATGGTATAAGAGATATCCCCCAGGAAGAACGAGGAGTGTAATTAGACGAGGCACACTGGTCCCTAAACGAACGAGTATTGCTCGCCCTTTCCCCAACCTTTTTCTAAAACCATGGAAACTAATCATTGGAACCAGGTTTCAATGATTCAGGTTTCTCGTTTACCACTTTCTTTCTATAAAAAACCTTCACAGTCAACAGCAAGTCTTGACACAGTTTTCTATCACTTGTGATTTAGGTATTACATATTAGGTATTAATGCAAAGCAACCAGCCCTTTCAGTATCCACTGCTGGACATGGACCACCTCATGTACATTGTCTTTAGCATTTAGGATGTATGGCCTTCAAACTACGCTGGCGAAGCGGATTGACGAGTCTATACTTTTAGAAGTGGTGTAGTTCCTCAGGGCTTGTGGTGGCAGGAAGAAAGGGGTGGTATTATTCTATAGCTAGCCAACACCACAAGGCACATAGGTTATTAATCTATTAAATTAGTATTTAACACTGTTGTCAAATTTCACGGTCCGTGTGTATCACAAACCCGTGTCAAAGCGTGGCGGCCTATCAGACGCGGTTACGCAACGCGGGTTGCGTGCAAGAGCGTCGTCGCGCAAAATCGACACCGGTCTCTCGCGATCTGGAGCGTGTGCCGATTGACCATAATGTATACCGCTACTGGTTAAACCATGTCATTTGTAAACGAGCGTCAATTTGATAAAGTTAATGGGTGTTGAGTTTGAAATAATGGCTGTATTTGAGGGACTGTCTAATTAAAATTATTTGTTAATGTGGCCACTGCAAACGTAGATAGATTGATAAAACCCTTAATTGCCCACCGAAACGAAACTAGACAGTAACAGACATTATAAACACTTGAAATTCTTGTACATTCAATGCGGTCTTATGGCTAAAAAGCGATTGTATGGAGAGGAAATTAAAATTTTAATTATACTCGTATTTTTATACACTCCTAATAGTTATCTACAAGTTGTTAAAAAAAGAAACCAAATTATTTTGCGTATTATGAACACACTTGTTTTTAACTAATGTTATGTAAAGCTGTGTAACGATAACTCGTATTCGCGGCACGGCGTGGCAAACCTGATTGTTTGCCTCGCGAGCCATTTTTTCTAAGCGCGGCTGCTCCGCGCATCCAATCGATCAGTGTTCCTGATTTGTTAATTGGGTTGCTGGCAGTAGCCGCGCGAGCGAATCCAAACAATGACACATCCGTCACAACTGCGCATGAGCAAGTATAGCCGCGGTTTTGCCCTGTGGCTAAAAACCGACCAAGATTTGTTCGCCGCACGGCATGGCATGTTCGATCTCGGCAATTTTTGAATTGCCTCGCGCAGCAACACAACATCGATCAAGCGCGGCTGCCGTGCGCGGCATTGATCTTGGATTTGCCGCGCGTAATCGATATACAGCATGATTTGACAGTGATTCAATTGTAGTAGTTTAAAGTATAGTTTAATTTTTAACCTGCAGTGGCCGCGACTTCGTTTGCGTGAATTTTCGAGTTTGTGTGGTTACAATTATACTCGCGGAAACTTTGGTTCGGTATAAAGAAAGTCCTACCAGTTCACACACCCAATGAACTATTACTACTAAATTGCATAGAAATCTACCTAGTGGTTTTTATTTAATGTCTGAGATTATACATGCGCACTTGCTAATCGCGGTAACTTTATAATAGATCTTTAAAAAAATCTTTATAATATTAAAATGAAAACGAAGGAAACAAATTGTATTTGAAAAATCTATTTTATATTATCATGTATTCTACATGTAAGTTCACAGCCAACTAGGTTAGATATTACGCCTTCTATGCGGAAGGTGTCAGGTTTGATTCCCAGTCAGGTCTGGTCTGGACGATTTGTGTTCATTTTTATGTATATCTCTGTACTCACGGTATGTATATCTTAGTGTGGGACATTGAATGTGCCATTATTTGGTTTATAAGACGATTAAACTCCTTAAGTTGACAATAATAGAATGTAATAGGATTACAAATTGTGTACAAACAGTTGTGCTGTCTTTAACAACAGTTTGGACAAACAAGGCACGGAGTTGCACTAAGTTTGCTCCCAGCTGATATAGTGGGCGAGGTACACTGAAGAAAACAGTAGCTCAACTCTTTATTTATAATTAATTTTCTGCTCGTAAGTTCGCGTCTATTTCCGAAAAGTACAATGTCTGTTACAGAGTTACGACTTGCGAATTGCGAAAAGAAGATGGTAGACTTCAAAGCGCTACTCACGTATTCTATAATTTAATACAAATCGCTTAGCATCCGACCTCACTTAATCTGCTAATTTCGTCTCTATTACGATTACGTCGGCATTACATTTGGACAATGCCTTTGATGATGTATATAAAAATATACAATAAATTACCAGAATTAATGAAAAGTTTAAGTAATGAGAAAGACTTTATAAACATTTGGTAGGGGAAGAGTGCATGCTGCATTCCTACAGCCGCTGGGGCCACCCGACTGGCCACTTTACCCGTCTCTCACAGGAGACTACCTTGAGATGTACTGCATTTCCTACTTTATCGTATTTCCCCAATGTACGTACGCGTTTCGGTAGTGAGTGAAATATGCCAGAGCCCATTCCCATCCCATCCTATCCTATCCCTCCCCATTTTCCCAACCCTTTCTCCCAATCCATTCTTTAATCTGAAAAGGTAGCTAGCGCATCCGGAAGTGTGCCAACGTTTGTCATTCTGGATTGATGTTTGCATGTATCGTGAATGTCTATGGACGACAGTATCCACATACCATCAGGTGGACTGTATGCTCGTATGCCGCCTTTTTCTATAAAAAAAATGATACAATTGTTGCTTACTAAATATTATTATTCTGTTTACGAATTCTTAAACGATACATCTAAATGAATTTATTGATGTTGGCTATGAGTATTTTAATTATTGTATACAAAATATTGATAAAAACTGCATCCGAGTTACTGTTATATGGTTGTGATAACTTTTTTGATAATCCGCCTAAATTTAAATTAACTTTATTTTAATTAATTAAATTTAAATTAATAATAATTTATTTATTTTAATTTGTCGATTAATTTTATTATATTATTTTTATTAATTTAATTTAGATCATTTATTTAATTATTTTTTTATTTGAATTGGTTAGATTGCTTAATTTGAGTTCGAATTTGAGTCGAAGCAAATCAGAAGTCGCTCAGTAAAACGATAGTAAGTTTGGTACACTGAGGTCAAAAGAGGATCCTTGGAAGCACACGAAAATCTCAGTCCCACGCTTTTATTTGATTATCACAAAACCATACACGAAAATCGATTCTAAATTTATTAAACTATCACTATTAAACCACAAAACGCCCAATAATACACAATTTTTTACAATAATCAAACAATAACTCAACTTTACTTCTCTAGATCCGCCAAAATCGCATTAGGTTTACAGATTTACACTGCTGCTGGAATCGCGTTCACTGTACGGTTCTTAAAAGCAAATGCTGCAAATATGTAACTTTTTCGCCGTTTCTGATGCTGACTGAAGTCAATAGGGATTTTCTGCTAGCAATGAACAAATATTCTATACGTAACACGTACATGTTGAGTTACATGTTTCATGACTCAGTTTATAACGAAGATGATACTTTTTTCAAAACATACTAGTTTTTTTTTTATAGACTAGTGGGCGGACGATCGCGGACGGTCCCGCGAGATGGTAAGTGTTACCGCCGCCCATGGACACCTGCAACACCAGGGGGTATGCGGGCGCGCCGCCGACCTTGCAAAATCCTATTCACGGCTCTCTTGAAGAACCCCATATCGTAGCTTAATGGAAAGACCTCTCGAGGCAGTTCGTTCCACAGCCTACGGGTTCGCGGTATAAAATATTTTTTGGAGCGAACAGTGCGTGACACCTCCGTATCGAGGAAATGCGGATGGACCGCACTTCTGTGACGAGAGGTGCGGTTGTAGAAACCCGAGGTGGGAATTATATTAAACAGTTCTTCAGAACATTCCCCATTGTACAGGCGGTAGAACACACAGAGAGACTCAACGTCTCTTCGAATGCTGAGGGGTTCTAAACCGCCCGTGAGAGTGGGATCGTCGACAATACGAACAGCACGTCGTTGGATGGAATCAAATGGGTCCAGTTGGTATTTCGGTGAGCCGGCCCAGAGATAAGAGCAATACTCCATATGGGGCCTCACTTGAGCTTTGAGCTTGAGTTTCATTCGATATTGTTCCTTACAGGAAAATTATCACTCTCCCTAGACAGTAGCCAGTTCTCCCTATACAGTCTCGCGTGTTGCTGACGTGTGTGTTTCATCTAAGCAACCTGTGAGCGTAAAGCATACTGTTCTCCTATAAAGATGAACTACTGTTGCTCCATTCCACCGTGCAATTGCTTGCAATACCGTTGCGCAGTTAAGATTTATGTTGTCTAGTTACCTACAATAACTTGCTAAAACCCGGTTTTGCATAGAATCAATTGATGCGAGTTTCGCAACTAGAATGTTACCTAGTTAGTACACTGTCACAAGGCGGTTGATAGAGATCTAGTTCTAATGCACTGATAGATCATCATCGCTCTAGCGCAGATCTCAGATCTATGTGATAAAATTGATTGATTGCGTTATTTAGTGAAACCTAGTGATATTTAGGTTATTCCAATTATCTCTAAGAGTATTATCTCTAAGAGTATTATCTCTAATTATCTGTATCATTATTTTAAGACTTCTAAGCACGTCAAAAGAGTGTTCATTTCCAACACTCGCGGGATGAATAGCAACTCTAAATTATTCCGTTACACTACTTTCGTTGAGAGATACAGGCTGATGCTATAGATACAATTTATGGTACTTTTAAATTATATTTTCGTTCGAAAACCGGGTAAACCGATAATATTATTTTTAAAACCGTAACGTTATGAAAGTAGATAATGTTTATGACACAAATGTATCCGGGCACGTTTCCGAACGATAAATATGATCGTAAAAACATTTTATAGATCGCAAGTGATATTGGGTCTCGTCACGGCCATCGGTTTAATGCGAATTTTTATATTTAACCCGTACGATGTTGTATTAAGTAATTAAATATTAATAATATGCGTCCGTAATAATAATATACATGGTTTCAGGTTTCGAGAAAATTTCGGACACACCTGTATTTAATATGTACCTTTTATCTTATATGTATATGAGTTGCTTTGAATCTGTAAAATCCCACTGCAGAACACAGTTCTGCCCTTTTAAATCTGAGGGGGTATGAAAGCATACATGCCCGAAACTTTAATCATAAATGACGATTACTGGCACAGCCCTTGAAGTTCCGCTTATCTTCGATGATTTAGGAGTAGATTTGAAAAAAGTAATGAGAAGGACGAAGAGTTTCACTCGCCCCGTCACTTCCTTGAGGTAGGAGAACATGGAAAAGTGTAAAGAGAATACAGGGATAAAAAGATTCCTTTACTCTCTTACTCAATGGAATAAAATAGGATTTATCAGAAGGGATTGTAATGCACGAAAGATTTGTAAATTCCAATCTGTGCCACACTCCTTGGGAAGGGATGGGATAGGGAAAGTATAATGAATAATCAACTTCTCCCATCCCATCATCATCATAAAGCTTGTCGCTGACTGTATAAAGATTCGCATCTGAGGGGTCATCACTCCCCAATCAGCGGCCGATTTAAATTATACTCGTGTATGAATGATGTCATTTCCTTTTGTCCACATTGTGTGCAGATTACGTCATCACAAGGAAATTGTAATAGCAGGCGCATGCATGGTTATTTATATAACAAACTGTTTAGGTCAACATCATGCTACTAACCGATGTATATTATGATGACACATCATGAAATCGAGGTATATTTATTTGCACTTCAAACTCTTAGTTCCTTTTAGGGCGATCAGTGAGATCGATCAGTTCTGAACTCATTTCTTTTTTTAAAAACAATTTTAGCTCTTGTAAAATGTACAAACTATAAGCATAATACACAAAAAGAGTTTTCTTTTTTCAATACATATTTTTTTATAAAGTTTTCGGCATATTTTTATATGGAAGGGGTGGCAGACGGGCGGGCGGCCCACAACATGGCAAGTGGTCACCGCCGCCCATAGACACCAACACCAGGTGAGATACGAATGCTAAATGCAATGTAATGTAAATAACTAACTATAAAGCCATGAAATGTCATTGATATAAAAAATACGTAACATTATTAATGTCAATTATCTCAGAATTAATTTACCCTGAATCCACGGTTTTCGGGATCAGGGATCAGATTCGGTTAAAACCTTGTCTATGGAAATAAATTGAAACAGCATTTTGGTAAACTCTGTTCATTATTCGTTTGCGTCAATTAGTCTAATAAATTGTTTAGCCGTTAGTACACGATTGACCGAGGGAGCTGCAGAACTATTAAACAGGTGAAAACTAGTCTACAGTTTGTAGTTACTTTAATATTTTTTGTATTGAAAGTAGTCTTTTCTCCAACTTATTTTTTACATATTTACTATATATTTTACATATTCCAGCTACTTACATATTTTACTATTTTCAAAAAATAGAGATTAAAAGTATATAATAAGTAGATATTACATTTTAGTATTTCCTTCCATTGGGAAATTTGGGAACAAGAAACATTTTCATTAAACTTTGTGCATTTTAATAAACTTGACTATTGTCAGAAATAAATATATCTAAGTCGATATCGTCTAGATATCTCTCTAGAATCTAGATAGTCTCAAAGTACCCGGACCGGGGGAAATTTCCTACAATACATTGTTGAGAATCGAGATGTATACGAAATTCAATTCAAATTGCACTTCCAACTTCGGAAATCCTCCGCCAATCCGAGCGTCGGAATGGTTCCAGTTGAAATTCCCTACCAGTCAAACACTCATCCTCAATTCGGATATACGTGGATCCGACGTATCCGTAAACTTAACATATCCGACGAACTCGGTAATGGTGAGGCATCCACAACATGTGACCACTATAAAATTATGAACAGTAAGGTATTATCCAATTAGAAGTGTAATATCCTAGTCTACAGCCGTTGCTACATAGCGATTAAATGTTAAGGATAAAATTAAATATCGGTGGACAGAATTATCAAACTGATTTCGTGGTTGACCTTGCTTGATTATAAGAGACGTTATCTCAGAAAAAGGACATTGTGGTTGATTCTATTATCCCACATATTGAGAAATCTTATAAAGATAACTTATTTTTTGTTTTATCTTAAAAATCAGATCTCAGAGCGTGTTTATATTTAATCAGTATCTTGAAACAACGAAATATTAAATTAGAATTTTTTTACCATAGCGATAGTACTGACCGTGCGCAGATAATTTCACGTGTAAATGATTACCATTAAATTTAAAATATGTAAAATCAGTGAATAAATCTTTCGTTTTTGTTATTTATTCAACTGTGTTTGACCACTGCTGGACATAGGCCCAAAGTGTGGCACAATATTCAAACACTTGTTTACCTAGCCGGGGGTGACTAGTGTACATCGGTGCACCTAGCTGGTCCTCCAGCTATGTGACGTCCCGCGTTGCTCTTACCAGTATAGGGATCTTTAGTCTTAGCGTAAACTAGATTTTAATACAATATGATATAATGTAATATATATGTTAATGAGTCTTATTTAAATTATCATAGAAAAACAATATCCAATATTTGTACTTGTATTATTTTTAAACAACACTGTTTAATTTTTTTAAACTCGAATGTGGTGGACATTTCGTGTTTCAAAGCAACGACCACTAGTGCGATGGAATGCGTGATCCCGCGGTCAGTATGTGTGTGCCTTAGCCGCATTTTAATCGTATGGATAAAGTTAACTTACCGTCTTACTGTGAGGTGGGATTCTCGGCTTCCAATACCCATGAGAGTCTCTCCAATTGCAAGACTGAATCCAACCAATATGGATGTTGGTTAAGACCGTGTCGAAACGGGATTGGCTAAAACTTGAAGCATTAGATTTATTAAAACTCAAGAACGTATGTTATTTTAGACTGAATTCTGCTAAAGGTTTATCGCAACTATTGAGATTTGTCCAGAAAATACGATTTAAAGTCTTACATTTTTTATGAAGTGGATTTATAACTGATCTTTGATAACATGTCAAAGCAAATTGACATTCTTTGGAAAGACTAATGCTTTTACAAATAACGTATTTCTTTGGAATATTATTTCAGAATCAATACGCTTTTCATTTCGAATCGTGAAAATAAAAGAGAAAAAGTTAGCTTTTTTCCGACAAACTTTTTTGCAGATGGACTTACCAAAATAGGTGTTGTATATTATAAAAAATTGAGAAATTATTCTGTTTACAAGGCGTTTAAGATACTACAAGTTAATTTCTGATATCAAAATCACAGTATGTTGAAAAATGCCCAGATAAGGACTTCGAAATTACAAATTAGAAAAGGATCGCAATATAGAACAATGACATCATTATACAGCAGTGTCACGCATAAGTAACAGAGATAGAGTTAATAAGTTAATACCATAATAAAACCCAATTTAAATAATAATTTGAGGATAACACCGCCTTAAATACTTTTAAGCCTATATCGAACTCATTTCTTAGTTTATTGATAAAATTATTTTTAATACGGTTTTCTTATTGTCGTAAGAATCATATAAATCTATAAATAGATTGTATGATTACACGACCAGTCAATTAAGTGCCCTATTAGTGTACTGGCGCAGTTAATCCTAAATAAACCAAACAACAATAGTTGATGTGTGTATATTACAAATGTAAACGTTCAAATCGCCTCGCAAGATTTATTGGACCGTCAGTACTGCGAGGATTTCTGAGGTAAACCCCTTGAGATGTAGAGGTTTGCGATGAAAATTGAATTGTCAAATGCATTACTCGACGATTGGTTGAAAACCAAGAGGAGTTTCATACGATGACAGAAGAGTTATACGATTTATAAAGGCATATCTCCCGGCAGTAATGTTCCACGAGCTCCATCCAAGTCTCATCGAACATTACTGCCAGTAGATACGCTCGATGTTCCATCCACACGTTGACTATAACTTGTTTAATGAATTACGAGGATAGGTACGAAAATCGGCCGTTTCGTATTCTGGTTTCTGGTTATCCTTTCCTTAACAAGTGGTTGCGCCAGTAGGAAATATTTATTTATTCCTTGTTATTAATCCGCATTTAATGCCTTCCTTCAAACCACTAAATAAAATATACTACGTCGGGTGGCAGCATGCAGAAATAAGCTCGTCTCGGACATAGAGCATAAAATTAGACTGTCTCAATCATGGTACCATTGAAGTTATTATTCGATATCGACCAAACGTCAGTGGTCTGGTCGATCTTGTTCTAATGAGCCTAAAATGTCGAGCGTGTACGCACGTGGAGACTTACCATAAGAGACACGAGTCTTGAGTTCTCCGTTATTAGAACTCAAATATTTTTAAAAGACTGAACTCTTAAAATCGAAGCTGATCATAGTCGATCTGAGTTTAAAGTCTTTGGTAATACGACTCATGTCCCTTCAAACGGGACTCAAGACAGTACTCTGCAAGAGTTTACAGATGTGAATTAACTTAAATGGAAAGTAAATAATTAAAATACATCTATTATTTCGCATACATAATGTAAGTTAAATATTATTATTCAAAGAAATTAAACCACTCATCTATAGACATCAAACCTTAATCAAAAGGACTCATATACTGAGTCTTTTTGGTCGAGTTAAGACTGAATTTTTACAATGATAGCCACTATAATACACTGGTTTGAATTTGATGGGAAAATTTATGAATAAATTCCAAAAATAACAATCGGGCATTAATTTTATATGCATACAGTATGTGCCGTGTGGTGTCGGCCGGATTTAAAATAACACCACCCCATCTCTTCCCGTGGGTATTGTAAAAGCCGACCAATAACAAAGCCGCTACCACAAGCACTGAGGACTTACACCACCTCTAAACGAGTGCATTCGCCGACCCATCCGCTTGGCTAGTGTGACGTTTTAAGGCCATTCGTTCCTCATGCAATGCAACCAGCTAAAGGGCTGGGCTGGTGGATACTGAAAACAGTATCCACTGCTGGACATTTATTTATTTAAACATAACAGAAGATTCATTTACAGTTATAAAAACCAATGCAGTACCTACATCCTTTATACCGATTTATACCTGCTCAGAATCCGCTCATTTGAGAAGAAAACATCTATGTCATTACGCCTCACTGACATTTAATTTTTATTAATATAACGTATAGCACGTGGCATGGAGTCCCTCATGCACATTGTCTTATGCATGAGGGATGAATGCCCTTAAAACGCCACACTGCCCAAGCGGGTTGGCGAGTCCACTCTTTTAGAGGTGGTGTAGTTCTTCTGCGCTTGCTATCCCTTAGTCGCCTTTTACAACACCCATGGCTCATACATCCTTCATGCACAAGATAATTTTCCAACAGGCTCATTTCCAACAGTGGATACTGAAAGGGCTGGTTACAGTTACACTATGGTTGACCTTTATCATACAATATATGTTAAAGTTGTTAAGGTATTTATGTAAATGTAACGAAACTCTTTCAAATGTTGGATATATTTCTCTCATATTTTACTACGACATTTTAGGTCCCAATTCGAGAGCAGGATCCAGTTTGTTTGATTCACCCGAGGGACTGCACCGTCTTCCAATGGCAGTACGAAGAGTTGTGTTGACGATTCCAAATTGAGTTGGCTAAATGCATAGATGTTTTCTAAAATGTATTAGAGTGCAATAAGGAAGTAAAATAATGAATTATTTTGTGTTCTCTGAAGTCAAGCATCATTAAAATGTTATCATAAAAATCGTATGATTTTTTAAAGGAATAAAAAAATAAAAAATCCATAAAAACATTCTGTAAAATCTACGTGAACACAGTCGCGAGCACAGTTAGTAGTAAAATAATTAGTAACAATTACACTTTCGACACTCAATGTACCAAAATTCTGTTTTTAGATACCTACCTAATTGGGGGTTGAAAGTGGACAAACGAAGCTTGTTCAATGTATACAAAATTCATTTTCAATCCCTAAGGGTTAGAATATGGACAAAGTTTGGGGATTGAAAGTGGTTTGTTTTTTGGGGTTTGGCCTAACCTAATCCGACGAAAGTGATGGACTATGTCATTATGTCGTGCTTTTTAACACGATGAAGAAGATTGTGCTCTAGAAGTGGATGCTAGCTAGGTCGTGTGCGGACACAAGCTTGAGATAAAACTGTTGCATTCGTCATTAGGAAGTTGAAACTATTGTTATTAGAAATTTAAACTGTACCTGTTATAAGTTTCAGTACTTTGAAGAGTTCTTTACCTTAACTGTGTATTTGAAGACGACTCTAGATGTAGGTGACACTGAAAAAGCCCTTATCTGTTACTTTGACCCAAACTATACGTTTCTGGGGCAGGGCCGCTCAAAGGACCGACAAGTCGATAAGTTCTTTTGTAGTCGATCTCACCAAACAAAACCTTCCTAGAACAGTAAAATGTTAGATATTTAAGAGAAAGCTATTTCAAAGTGTTACTTCATAGATGTTAAGGGCTATATAAATGATAATAAAATCGTACTATTGTTTTAAGCATTATCCACATGGCCATTTCATTAATGCTTTGATATGGAATATGGAGAATTTAAGAATTTTTAATTTAAATTGAATAAATATGAGGGGGAGAGTGCACACTGCAATCCAACAGCCGCTGGGCGCGCTCGACTGCCCACGTTACCCCTCTCTCACAGAAGACTACCTTGAAATGTACTGCATTTCCCACTTTCGTATTTCCCCAATGTACGTACGTGTTTCGGTAGTGAGTGAGATGTGCCAGAGCCCATTCCCATCCCATCCTATCCCTCCCCATTTTCCCATCCCTTTCTCCATATCCATTCCTATATCTCCAAAGGTAGGCAGCGCATCCGGGGGCGTGCCAACATTTATCATTTTGGACTAATGTTGGCATGTTTCGCGGATGTCTATGGGCGACAGTATCTAATTACCATCAGGTAGGCTGTATGCTCTACTGCCGCCTTCGTCCATAAAAAAAATGTAAATACAACATTTGCACGTCATTATCCCGGGAGAACGTGTACGGATTCAATTTGTCTTAGAATAATACCTCTATTACGTACCCAGATTTATAAGCAAATAAAGTATTGTCTATTAGTTATCCCATCACGGCGACATAAAAATTGTATATGATTTGTATGTTTAATTAATGGCATCTTCATTTTCTGCAATTTGTACATGATTTCGACCGACTGAACGACTACGATCGATCGTCGACGGATTGATTGCTAGATCGCCAGTTCTTTAAGTTTGACGAATGTAATCCGTTGACGGTATGATACGGTGATACTAAAAAATCTTTAAATTGAATTATATGTAAACTATATATAAATTAAACTATATGTAAATTTCGGAATAGGAGAACAATAACAAATGAACATCACAAACAGATGTTTCACCAAAGGTAATGTACAAATTACTCTACTAGACTGGCAAAAGCTTTGACCACTCGACCGATTGAAAGCATGAGGTTACCAGAGCAGGGAAGTTATTCAAACAAGTTCCCCAACACAGCTTTCGTTGCGCAATCAGCTGGAAACCGTAATTACGGGGTATGTTTCCAATGGGTTATGGTTATGCAATGGATAGGCAAAGTTAGGGCTCCAGTGTCAACGGATCTACTATCTATAGTCCGTTTCAATTCAAGTTGCCGGAAAGAGAATCAATGAAATATCTCAAAATTTAGCTTTAAATCTAGGTCAAATTTGTAGTCTCGATGAATCAAATTATGGATATGTGAACAATTATCACCTTGCTATTTAATTTGAGGATGTGTCAGTTACCTCGGGTCACCGTGTTTGTTTACCTTTTAGACAAATTGGATTGAAATCGACCATCAAGTGTCTATAATACAATAAACGGTCGTAACATAAACTTGCTGTGCACTTATGATGTGACTGAATCTATAAAAATTGCCAGTAAGCCGTTTAGATAAGAATAACAAAATAGTCTTAGGATTAATACTTAGGATTATTATTATTATTATTTTTTTATGTACGAAGGCGGCAGACGAGCATACAGTCCACCTGATGGTAAGTGGATACTGTCGCCCATAGACATCCGCGATACATGCCAACATTAGTCCAAAATGATAAATGTTGGCACGCCCCCGGATGCGCTGCCTACCTTTGGAGATATAGGAATGGATTTGGAGAAAGGGTTGGGAAAATGGGCAGGGATAGGATGGGATGGAAATGGGCTCTGTCACATCTCACTCACTACCGAAACACGTACGTACATTGGGGAAATACGATAAAGTGGAAAATGCAGTACATTTCAAGGTAGTCTTCTGTGAGAGAGGGGTAACGTGGCCAGTCAAGCGCGCCCAGCGGCTGTTGGATTGCAGCGTGCACTCTCCCTCTTCTATTGGGAACAATACCAGGTATGCTATTTGAAAGCTTAAATGTATTAATATAGAGATACTTGTCGGTTTTAGTTTGCTTTGAACTACATTACGTTCGTAAACATCGATTTATGTGTAGCCTATTGAGTGCACTTTAACTACGATTATGAATATCTGCGAAAGGTTATGACGGGACATCAAAACGGCAGGCATTGTTGTGAAATTCACGCCTATTTGGCGGGAACGCGAAAACAAAGCGATAATACCGAAAGAATGTGATCGTTCATTTGAACAAAATGCTGTTGTCTACAAAAATAATGGATTTTATTTGCCCAAAAAACAAACAATACGCCGATCAGAGATAAATGGCTACACACAACGCATAATTAGAATAGAAAACTCGCAACGTTAGGGATGGAGCACGACCTTGTGTAGAACTGCTGATGCACTACCAAGCTACTTTGTGAGAGCTCTTATCATTCTGAAAGTGACGATGAAGACTACTATTATTCTGATTATGACAATGGAACACCAGAGGATTAACCAAAATCTCCTAAATGATCTGTAATGTTTAACTGATGATTGGTATAAAGGATTTTAAAATATAATATAAATAAATCCAATGAAAGCAATACAAAGTTATATCTACATACATTACACAATATATCTATATTGTGTAATGTATGTAGATATAACTTTGTATTGCTTTCATTGGATTTATTATAATTAATTATCTAGTATGCAAATATACATAAATAAGTAAATAAGATCTAAGTTAGAAAACATGTAATACGATTTTCTAGCAATATAGTGACTTGTTTAGTAAAGATATAATCTCATTCGTTTTACAAGGTAAAATAACAGCTCCATATCCTTTTCTGCACTAACTCGTGACATGTTCATAAAGTTTTGTATTTATCTCGTAATAAAGTATGCAATTAGAGGTAAGATAATTCATAGACGTGGATGACTCGTTCGAGTGTCTCCGGATTAGCCGTAGGGCAATGTTTTATTAATTTATCTGTATCTGTTATATCGCGCATTGGTAAAGTACAAATCATTATGAAATTTTGGTGGTGGCAAAATTCAATTTGCACCTTTTTGGTGTTACCCTGCTTAATATATTAAGTACTTGCTCCACTAGCAATAGAGCTCCACCCTTCTACGCGAAAGCTCGCAGTTCAGGAAACGTTATTGTACCACGTGGGTTGACGTCGTAGATAACGCTTGACGGATACTCAATGGTTGCTCAACGTTCAGATTTATCGGTAGGCGTTTACGAAATGTTGAAGGATACGGATCTGTTCTATTTAGTTAATGACCGACAGGTTTTTGATAAATAAATGCTGCTTTACGTCTCTGATTGCGTCTCTACAGAATTACTAATAAGTCCGCTTTTAGTATCGGAAGTTTGAAATGCATGTAGGTCTAGAATACAATTTGCAATTTTATTCCCATACTGATGTCTCGGAAAAATAAAAACAGAAACAGTATGTGTAATCTTAATACCCGTGATACCATTCTTTCCGAAGAATTAAGTTTTGGGTTTGTCGCGATAATGTGCCGTCTCAAATTTACTGCATGAGTCAAGAAGAAAGGTTCACTTCAATGTACTTTCAATCCACTTTCAATGGAAGCTGGTGGACATAATTTTGATCGCTTTCGTCTCGTTGTAGTTCCCTGTAAAGGATAACACGAGGGGGGGAGTGCACGCTGCAATCCAACAGCCCCTGGGCGCGCTCGACTGGCCACGTTACCCCTCTCTCACAGAAGACTACCTTGAAATGTACTGCATTTTCCACTTTATCGTATTTCCCCAATGTACGTACGTGTTTCGGTAGTGAGTGAGATGTAACAGAGCCCATTCCCATCCTATCCTATCCCTGCCCATTTTCCCAACCCTTTCTCCAAATCCATTCCTATATCTCCAAAGGTAGGCAGCGCATCCGGGGGCGTGCCAACATTTATCATTTTGGACTGATGTTGGCATGTATCGCGGATGTCTATGGGCGACAGTATCCACTTACCATCAGGTGGACTGTATGCTCGTCTGCCGCCTTCGTACATAAAAAATAAAAAAAAACATACTATGGAACTATAAGATATAGTACTATAGGTTTTGGAAGTTTGTATGTATAAAGTACTATCTTCATTTCTTTGCCTCTTCCGAAACCGAAATTCGTTTTTGGCACGTTTTGCCGAGGAAGTTTGGTCAAAGGGTGGTATCAAATGGTCCCAAAATTTCCTGACATTATTTTTTTAACATATTAGGTATATATTAAAAAAATAACTACAGTCGTAAATACATACAATGATTTAACAATAGCACGGAGACAGGTTAATCGTCTAGTCTCTCGAAGGAGACGGGAGTCCCGAGTGGCGAGTCACTAGAGTTGCAGTGCTGTTATGACGTCACTGTCTGGATGCTGCCGGCATTTCTTTCTACATCAAATAACTCGTTTATTATCAACGACACCACTGGTGATATCGTTGGGAATTAGTTTTCCACAAACGTAGGATTTTTTTATCAAGGACCCACTGAATGGTGTAAAAATAAGCGTTGAGCGTTCCACATTCAAGCGCTGAGTGAGCGCTAATGAACCTTTAAGACTCCAGCTTTCAACGCCAACGACTGTTATAGCCTAATTTTTTAACGTTTCATTGTAATAAACCCTTGTAGTTAAAAGCTTGAGTATAAAACGGTTTATGTTAAGGTTTAATAACGTTAACTTCGAGTGCCAGTACTCGAGCTCTCAAGCGCTTAACAACACTACTCGTACCACTGACTGAACCACACTGCTGCACACTGGTGCAAAAAGAAAAAAGAATGGGGAAATAAGTCTATTGATAGATAACAAACGAAATAACTTGTGATCCACGGTAAACGTTACAAAAACAATTAATCCAGTTCCCAGTAACAGTAGGTATTATAATTTAAGATTACTTTTATTTTTATATAATCTGCGCAGTAAAATAATCCATACTGTTAGCAATTTATTGTTCTGATATCCAATATTTTAGTTATACCCACGCGGCTTTCTAGGCGCTATTGTTCCTAGCAATATTTTATGAGCAATCGTTTCGTACCATATTACGTAACCTCATTGTTCTGGGATAACTTAGCAACGGAAAATATATCTACAATCTTATTGTGCAGAGTTTAATTTTGGACGGGATCAAAACGGGATCGAGACGTTCGAAACTTTGTTGCGTATTTTATTTAAGATGTAAAATCGAGCATTGTTTCCAAACTATCTATTGCTACTCTCTAATATAAATGCAAACGTTTGATTTATTGTTTGTTACTGTACTCTGGCAAAAGTCGGAAGACACACTGATACGTGCTCAAACTAATTCGTGGTTAAACCATCGACTGCGTAGGTACATGTCGATTAGGAAATTTGATCAATTCATCAAAAGTAATGAAGCTTACTGATTGATTTTGAATTTTATGGTATCACATTATGGATGTGTGCAATTTTTAGATACAAAATTTATTAAATATTGACATGTCAAAATGGAGAATATATTTACAATTTTGTAGTGTTTTGACAAACATATTTGTTGGTCTAGTTTCTTTGACAACACTACGAACGTGAAACTTAAAGAATTATCCTTAAAGAACTTAAGAGTATTCGAAGTTAAAATTGACATTATAAGTTAAGCCCATTTGTTTTTATTATAGACTTTTAACTTCTAACTTCTTTTTCACATAAAGATTCGCAATGAATCTAAAATAAATTTATTATTTGATCAATATATTTTATACAGTCAGGTAACTTTAGTTTCATAACTTGCCCTTAACTCAATACTCTAACAACGGAGTCCCATAACATAATCACTTGTTATACACTTAAAACACAATATTTTCCCAATTATACATTGTGCTCGAGTGGTGATACGTACGCGTTACTACAAGTAAATAAATTAAGACTAATGTTGAGGACGAGGCACGAAGTATAATTATTATGATAGAACTTCACTTCAGGAAGTTCGTTTAATCATCAATAATTCATATAAGAGATTCGTCCGTCATAGAGCGAAACAGCGATAAATGAGTCGTAATGTACAGAGAAAGGCGAGGCGAGAACAAAACGCGGCAATACAAAGAGAATAAATGGACTTGTGAAAACTTGCAAAAGTATTATATGCTCATTAGTGTCCCATGACATAAGGGGGGTTTTTGTTTACGAAATCAGATACTGAACACATATTTCAGATTTTTTCCATTTGACCCTAATTACTCGATTATGAAATATTATTGCCTTGGGGTAACAAGAACCCGTGCCGACTTGATGTCAAGACTGACTGAAAATTGATACTATGGATTTACTTAAGAATTCATGTAGTATAGCAAAATAAACACCATTTTCTCTGAAATAAAAAAGAAAGTTAGCGTGAAATTACATGAGATAGACAGAAAACTAAAGAACTAAAACTACACCATTTATCTGCCACACTAACCAATCAAGCCGATTGGTCGATATATTTGTTGATTGAGTCGATTGAGTGGTCGATATATTTCATGGCTTGACGTCTAGCAGAGCTGCTTTGTCCTTACTGGTTATTTTGAACTGAGAACTCAGTAACGATTTTATCAGGGAATAGATCGCTCTCGCCATCCATCGAGCTTGGTGAATGGCACGTGAGAGCCTAATTTTGAATTTTCGCTGTGTATCTCCATCTAAAAATATGACAGAGCTCTATTAACTCTCGATAGTCATCTGTGACTATTTTTTTTTGTCAATTCAGCGCGATAGAATTTAAGCAGATTTATGTGATAGAATTTAAGCAGATTTATGTGATAGAATTTAAGCAAATTTATCTTGTCGAACTCGATGCTTTTCCAATTTCCTCTGAACTTTTTGAAGAGCGGAATATCGGGCCTTGGGGTCACTTAACTGATTTTTACTTCAAATACGCTTTTCAGCCATTTCGTAAACGCGATGGCGACAAGCAAAAATAAGCAATTTTCCTGTCCAGTCCTTGCTCTAGGAGCACACAGGCACCATTGATACGACCTGTATTCGAAGCTATAGTATCACAACAGAGAATTTGCATTTAAACAGCGAAATTTGCGCTTTCATTCATAGTTAATTTCACTTCACGGATGTTATAAAACAAAACTGCGAGTACTTGTCCATTGGAGGGAAGTTTTGATCCCGTTATTTGATGTTCTACGTTCCCTACTAAAAGTATACCCTTTTTAGAACTGTTCAATTCCGCTTTCATGTTTATTGACTAAAATCAATAAATTATTAACTGATAATATAGCTGAAAATCACATGCACGTCGAGGCGTAAGCGCGCGAACGCCCAAGTATGACATGTTTCGATGCAAGTCGGCAGCCACGGTTTGCTATAGTCGAAAGGTAATGAAATTTGATTTACATGTGTTTTGATACAAGACAAAAAAAAAGTGGGAATATTTTAAAAAAATACTTATAATTGACTGGGACAGAATAGGTCTGTACGTTTGTGAATTGTTTGTAACGCTTGTAATTGCGCTTGTTACTGGAATTATGTTTTATAACAAAATATTTGTAGAAAAAACACCTTAATTTTTATTTTTTAGTACTTTTACTGATAAATAAATTGTTAGTGTGAAGACTGGGTGTCATTTCTGTCCTAAGAACACCTCTACCGTCTGAACAAACGTCGCATTCCAACCAACTAATTAATCAGCAATCTACAAAAATGTGTCTTCAAAATGTATGCCACGCCGCGCGCCGCTATTCATCGCGAGCTAAATTGAATCTAAAATTCCATAGATCAAAGCAAAGCAATTTGATCTAAGTAAAATTCAGTAGTTTTATTTACCTTAAGTGAAGAGACCTGCCAATACAAAGTTAAAAAATATTAAAACTATTTAATACATTTACCGCGTTCAACGCGAAACAATTCAGTAGGGTGAAGGACCCAATAATGGACACTTTTAGGACAGTGTTCGAAATAAACATGCATAAGTCATTATGTGTGAAGGTCGGATAAACGGTAATTAGTGTAAATGAAAAAGAATATTGTCAAGAATCAACACATAACTTAACAATTTAAATATTGGTAATAAATTCTTAGAAAATAGGGAAAATTAAAATTAAACTAATATCACCAGTTATGGACACCTAGGATCCAGTTGTCGATACCCAGTAATCGACAGTTACCTAGTAATCGACATCCAGTCATCGACAACGATGTCATGATGTAGCTAGCTAGGTACTTCGAGGTTTTGCAAAAAGCAAAAAAATTAAACTACAATTTAATATATTATACCATTTAAGTATTATTATTCCTTTATTAATTCAATATACAGTCTGAAATTAAATATAAAGTCAAACAGGAAAATCCTTCAGCTGGAAAGTCCAGCTGCATTTCCAGTAAACAACACTGTCAGGTTATCTTTTTCATCGCCACATACAGTGTATAGGTGTTTCTCTCCTTTTTTTGCCAAAACACGCCCTGGCTTTGGAGATAAGAAAAAAGCGCTCTCGTCAGCATTGAACACTCTGTTTGGGTCTTTGACTACTTCTTTTAAGTGATTTTCTTCTAAATAGCCATCTATTTCTTGAAACCAGTTTCTTATATCTGTTTCAGATACGTTGTCCCGAGCCTTTGATAGATTTTCCGGCATTTTTTCCACCAAAACTGGGTGTCTTTTTAAGAACGATTTGCACCACTTTTTTCCAGGTCTATTGTTTGTAAAAGGGTTCGGTAAATTTAGGTCTATTATTATTTTTTGCACGCTGTCTTGTAGGCATTCTCTTGATATGGGAAAGTGTTTTTCACCCAGGACTAAGAGCCACCTGACCAAAATTACTTCTTGCACTTATGAAAGGATCGTGTTAGGCCCCATCGTACAGTTTATTGAGGTCTTTCCTGATACTTTGTTATAAAGCGTTACTCGAGGCACTCCAAATGATATAGCAGCAACGGCAACCTTCACTCCTTTGCGAACAGCTTCTATCGCATTGCCCATTTGTTCGGGCGTATAATTTTTTCTCGGCGCCATCTAAAAAAAAACATGAAAACCAGTTATGGACACTCGTTGGATCCAGTGATCGACACTTTGTTCTTTACTGGTATATGGACTCCAATCAGTTCAATTTAAACATACACTTAAACGGCATGGATAAAGGAGCTAAAATCGTATGCCAACTCAAGAAATTCCTAAGAAAATAATTATCAACACTTGTCGATTACTGGAGAGTGTCTATAAATCGGAACCAGTAAATGACATCGGCTATAACCTATAAAAAAAAACTAGTCGATCGGCGAGAGAATTATAAATTAATTCTATTACTTCAAGACTAAACTAAGAAATAAATTGGAATTCAGCTGTAATACATAACAAACAAATAATTGAGAAAAATATAGACTCACTTCCTTAACGATTTTGTTAATAATATTGGATTCTTTTGTAGGAGCACCAACTCAGTTCAATTGTTACTTCGCCATCTTGAAACAAAATGGCCGATCGGTCTGACGTATTTAGCAAGGCTAATAGAAAGTCTGTTGTCTATGATTAAGTATTGCCATACCAAAATTTCAACGTACAATGCTTGTTTTCATTGAAATAAGAAAAAAAGTGTTTATTACTGGGGCTTGTCCATTATTGGTTCTTCCACTATATAATGAATTAATAATGAAAGTTGAATATGAAATTAAATTTAACTAAATTAAAAATTAATATCACCGCAATTTGATTACACCCATTTCGCTGCTACCAGAATAATACATTGCAATAATTATTGTATTAATTTTCTATTCACATTACAAAGCGGCATGCATGAAAATTTAACAATACGTTACGATACCAGTCTATTGTTTCGCCAAAAACAGTGAAATTTTCATTCAGGAAGACCTGAATAATTACAATACACCAACATGCGAAATGAAACAAACAATTTATAGGTTAACATTGTAACAAAAACGAGGGAGTTGCAACTAAATTTTCCCCTTTTCCGATAGCGAGCGGAACTCGAAAATTCTACAATTTCAATTGCTACAAAGTTGCACGCTCTGTATCGTGAGCGGCAAACAAACAGTAAAATAGTGTAAACAGTTGAGGATCTCAGTGCTTTTATCAAAATTAAGTCGAGCGCCCGATCAAAATAGGGTTGTCACCTTAAAAAATAATACCTCTTACAGCAAAATTTATTTTATTTACGAAACAGCATGGGAATTACTTAATAATTCACGACAAATGTAATGCGTTAGTATGCAATTATTAGACACTGATTTAAAACGTAAATACCTATTTTGTGACTTCATATTATTATTATAGCGGGCTATTTTGTTAGTAAAGAAAAACTATAATAATATGTTCTTTACTAACAAAATAGCCTGCTATTCACATATATGTACTTTGTTATTAATAGTCTATCATAACTGCACTATATTATAATATTAATTAGCTACCGTTGGGTATAACATTACCGTGTTGCTGACCGTACGTAACTGACTTACAAATAAATTAAAATATATGTTTTTATAGAAAATCTCGTGTACATACTTCTCGCGTTTAATTTTATTCGACTAGTGTTTGAGTATTCGTTTATAAAATGCGTTTGCAAATTGGCCAGTATCCATCGAAACGAATAGACATTATGAACGAAACATCTTTGATACTTACTCGTACTAGTTGTATTATACAACAATGCATAGTTGTGTCTCCTCTATTATGCAATGCAAATAACGTACTCGTACGTGTATCAAATACAGTTCGCACATTTGCTACTCCTTACATTTAAAAGGCGACACATGAAGTGTATAACATTAATAAATCTTGTTGCGTCGAGATAAAGACGAAAATGGAATAAAAAATGATACTCTCACTGCTGTCGTCTGTATGCCATTCTGACGACATAAATTACCTAACCGTTGCTTAATATAGTTGCCTGTATATACAAATGTAGTTTTAGCATCAAAATGAACAGACTTAGAATATAGTTCGTATTGAATTAAATGTATAGTTAAACAAATACCTACATAACATCGTCAAACACTAAGCGATTGACTGAAATTAATTATCTGATAATTTTATTTCTTCTTATTTACTTTACTATCATGTGGGCCGCTTGCCCGTCTGCCTCCTTTAATATAATATAAAAAAAAAACACGTAATTAAAGCGGTGATACTCGAAGCCATTTCGGTTTCGTACCGTCCGGCCTGTAGCAAATATGGCCTGCCCATTTCCACTTCAGCACGATGATTCTATGAGCTATATCGGTGACTTTAGTTCGTTGGCGAATCTCTTCGTTTCGGAGATTTGCTGACAATACGTGCATCAAACGACATTATCTGAGGAAAAGGACCCTTGTCGGTTTTAATTTCCCACAAATTGAGCCGTTAGTTTCTAATAAAAAAAATATGGTTTCTTAAAAGTCCAATTTTAGAGAATGTTTCTAATTGAATGGAAACTTGAAATAACAAAACTTTTTAAGTTATAAAATCTCATCATATAAATCAATAAATCCATACCGAGAAGAGGTCTTTCTATTCAGATAACGTAACATATACATTTGTGCTAAAGTAACAATAGTGGCCATTATTGTTACTGCGTCTACATATGTATAATAGAATAGTCTTGGCAAATTCCTAATGCACAATACCGAACGAAACTTGAAACTGATCGTGGTACTAAAAAATTACAATAACAACACAACATAATAGTACATCTGACCTAACAATGTACACGATACTCCCACGGCGTGCACGCGGAACTGTGCTTGATTATCTACACTGTGTAGGCATATATGAACGTAAACGTAGGTACAGATAGCTCGTCCAATTGAGCTCAGTGGCAACGATCGCTCGCTGGTCACGCCCGGGGTCAAGATTCTCAGAGAATAAGTAATGAGTGCACACTATGCTTTGTAACTACTTTGGAAGAGACTCACAGAGGCCATGGTTCGGGTTAAGTAACAAAAAAGGAGTTTTTTTATGTAGCCGGCTTTAGTCTATGTCAGTACGGTGAATGATTGTTTGGCGTCTGTATTAAATACTCTTTCAAAATTTTCTTTAATTTAAACCAGCTGGTTGATTTATTATTTTTAAACTAGAATAATGTGCGTTAGATACGAAATTTTAATTTATTTCTTCCGTTTTATTGACGTGAACAAAACCATTTTTGGAGAATATATCATCCAATTTTTCATATGCCAAGTATAAAGCCAGAAATCTAGATATTAAAATAAAAGATGTAGTAGTAAATACCAATTAAATCAGAAGTGGGAGTAGAATCCGTGGTTTCAGACTTCGGGAATAATCCGAACATCCAGTATTTTTTTTTATAGTGAAGTAGGCGGACGTGCAAACGGTCCCACGTGGTGGTAAGTGTTACCGCCGCTCATGGACACCTGCAACACTAGGGGGTATACGGGTGCGCCGCCGACCTTGCGAAGTCCTATTCACTGCTTTCTTGGAGAACCCCATATCGTAGCTTAATGGAAAGACCTCTTGAGCAGTACTCCATATGGGCCCTAATCTGAGCTTTGTAGAGCATTAGGAGTTGCCCAGGGGTGAAGTACTGTTCAGCACACCGAGCTTTTTGGAGGCCATTTTGACTTTATTTTCCAGAAGACCCCTAAATTCCACATTGCTGGAAATGTCGATACCAAGGATCCCGATACTCTCCGAGATCTTAAGAGGTATGCTCTGAAAGCGAGGTGCTACGACAAAGGGGGCTTTATTAGCGGTGGATGCACAGACTTGCGCCCTACTGGGATTCATAAATAATGTATTATGACATAAATTCATTTAAATCCATGATGCATTGCTAATTTTGCCGTGTAAATGCTGAAGATAATGCAAATATGCAACATATTTGCATCAATAAAACCAATATGAAAAAAGTAATAAAGATATAAATAGACTCGCTACTCCACCCTTGATGCTTAGAATATTTATCAATCATGAATGAATTGAATATTCAACACCTAAAGTATGTCCGCTCTGTTTACATTTGCGTATGGAATTAGTCTTTGAGACACGATGCACTCGCGCCCTGCTCGTCCGATGCCCTTGCCCTATCTGTGCCGTGTTGAGGCAGGCTTTGCGTTGTTTTTGTTACTTTGTTATACACTCGGGTGGATATGTCCACTGGTGTGTATTTAAAAGTAATGTGCAATAATGTTATATTGTAATGCGTTCTAGAAAATTGTAGTCGGTTACTGAGTGCGACAAAAGGCATTAATATTGTATTGTACAAGTATATCGCAAAAAATCTAAACTTTCTTGTTTTCTCTGCTTTATGTTTTCAAATAGTGTTTAACTCTTATATTCGACTAGCGACCCGCTCTTGCTTCGCTTCGGTTTATAAGTTTATTTTCAAAATTTTGAAATAAAATATAGTTAATATTAGACATGGATAATGTAGCTTCCTATTTGTGGAATAATTTTTGAAATCGGTTTACCATAGTAGTTCCAGAGATTACCCCCAACATATCTACAAACACACAATTTTACCTCTTTATTATATTAGTATATATATCGTCCTGGGCCTTTGAAGACACTTGTGTATGAAGTGTCCAAGTTCAGAGTTTACAATGGTAATGTTTCTCTTGACAAATTGAAACTTCCAAAAATACTTTTGTGTCTAAAGTATAAAATTCAGACGTGGAAATCCGCAATACTTGCCAATATGCCCCGGTGATTATAAACTTTAGATATTTAGAACTAGATTAGGAAAAGAATTCGTTAAGAAATAGCGTAATGAAGAATAAATCTCTGAGAGGGAATATGATAGGTGAAGTATCCCTTTGTCCAGTTATATTTGCTACTCCCTCTTACTCTATAGTTTTAAAATTATTAGTAGCTCTAGCTCAACGGCGTACATTAGTTTTGAAACTTAATAAACGGTCATATGCAGGTTAGATACTTAACTACTCAGGTAAAACAATCTTTTTAAGTACATATTTTTTTAGTATGCGGCTACACACACTAGCAGCGATCTCTCACAGTTCCACCGCGCTAGCGTAGGTTTAGCGTAATTAAGTAGTAGTTAAATGGTAAGATCTGCCTTATCTGCTTATATGAAATGCATGCCCCTCCTACTCAAGCTTAAAATGTGTTCTCGTATCATGTAACTGTTTTTCGATGTTCTGTGGATTTCACAAAGAACCTCACCGTGTAAATGTGTAGTTCTAATTTTATCTGGTGTAGGCTCATTATGAGTAAGTGGCTGAAGCGCCCTCGGAGTACCGACGCTAATAGGCTGCGGGTAAACTGAAAAAAAATCCCTGAAAATACCTACATGCAATTATTTATGCACGTAACCCCGGCAATAATTGGACTAGATTTGTAGCCTTTTCATTAATGTTTTCCTAAAACACCTTGGTTGTGGTTATCTTGGTTCCTAAACACCATAGTGGTTGCCGAGTCCACTCTTTTAGAGATAACGTAGACATAACAGGACTTGTGGTAGCTTGTGTGGTCTTTGTAGTCCCTTAGTCGCCTATTAATACACCCACGGGAAAAGATGGAGTGGTACTATTCTAAATCCAACCCACACCACACGGCCTAATATCCAGCTATTTTCACCTTTAATCATTAATTGTAGTCTTTTGTTCTGCTGACCCTATTGTGCCAAGCTGCGTTTGACTGGTGTGCTTCACCTTTTAAAAAAGTACAGAAAACAACAAATTAAAATATTTGCGTTCCATATTCGTTTTCTTGTGAACACAAAATACTTACTAATGATAAGTTCGACATGTTGTGCCTTGCTGTTTTATACAACTTAGAAATGAAAATAGTTTTTATCGAGACAGCGTACAATATCATACCTACTATATAATTACAATCACCCTACGTCTCTCCACTATTGGATATACACCTCTCCCAAAGTTCGCCACAACACGATTTTCCGATAATTTGCTGAAACAATCAAATTCCTTTGAAACCACGTAACTTTAGAATCTAGCTCAAACCTAGGCATAAAGTTGACCTATCTAAATAATGGATGTGTGATCAGGTGGAGTAGCCTTTGTGCTCATAGTTTACTAAGCGAGTGGATCTCGGGCACTATCAGGCTAACTTGCAACATCTATAGCAATCTGCCAAAGCTTGTAAAAGATCGTACAATAGAAATAATTTGAAACGCTTAACGTTAAACTTACGTACTTACTTACTGTTCCAGTCTTTCTATTCTTTTATTATTTAATTCTAGTTCTCTTTTAATTTTTTTTTTATTTACAGAACGATTGTATCTTTCTTCATTTCGATTATCACTTGTGTAGTATATGTAAGTAGATCGATAAATAATATCGATCTAATAAAGATTCTGTCAAGTGCGCATGTTGGTAGGGCGTTACGTAAGATGGACGAAAGTTACGAAAAGCGTCATTATCGCCAGTGTCACCGACGAGTGCGGACGTGTATACTCGCACCCGTACGTTGCCAAGCCAATGATACTACAATTTGTATTACTACCCTCTTATTCAAATTATTTATTTTATTTTTTATTTTATTTATTACGTATAACAACAAATTTACAAACTTATCTAACTCTCACTGAACAGCAGTCAGATTCGAAATATTTGATGAATCGGTAAGGGGTAAATGGAAATGGCGCGTTTTTGTTCTAGAAATCTGTCCAGCATATAATACGTAGAACTCCATCTAGTGCTGATGTCTTGCATAAATTTGTGTTCAGGCCAACCCAATTCTTGCTGTATTTTTTTAAAGTTTTTAATGTTTAAAGCAACGCGATTGCGGCGGAATGAAGGGAGCGCGAGCCAATCAAAGGACAGTGTGAGCTGTACCTCTCTGCGCCTAGACAAATTGGCGCGAAATATGGCCGAATAGTTTGGCCGAATATTCGGCTATTCGGCCGAGGACCCCACCGAACATTCGGTATTCGGCGGAAGGCCGAATATACTATTCGTTGCAACACTAATTATAATCCTTATATGTACAGACACGGCTTTATTACGATTTTATACGTATAGAATATAGACAGTGTCAAGTCTCCAATTGTACTTCAACGCTAAGAGATAAATATTATTCAATTACAAACCTTCGGTTAATCACTCAGTGTTACATCCAAGAATCGTGTTAATATACTGTCTTACCAGTTTAAACCGACTATAAGTCTCGGTGACACTCAGTTTGCATATCATTACCTCTGCACCGATAAGTGCAAAGCCTTTGTTCAACAGTACTTACTTTCTTACATTACAAAGAGCGTCTCGTTTTGTATCCTGTTATCCTTGACGTTTTGTGAACATAGTGCAGTTTTTACTTACTATCACAAAGTCGGATATAAAATTTATCTCGCTGTGAATTGAAATAAGAAAATGTTAAATTGTAAGCAAGGCTTTGAGAGAAGACGGAATGGTTGTTTTCTTTTAAAACTTCTTTCGAGAATCATTTTTGCTTGTCGTATAATGTTTAAAATAATACAACGTTTTGCGTGTACGGATGGATCACTATAGATTATATATTAAATCAAAACACATATTTAATAAGTTATTATTATTACGTATGGTTAGCAAATTAACTACCCATCATCAGCTTGTCTCTCCACTGCTACCACCAGACACGATCTTCGACTCTTCTCACTAACCACTACCGGCGAACTTTTTCCAGTCGTCGGTCTACCTTGTCGGGGGCGTTCTACACTGTGCTTCGCGGTTAGCACATGAGCTTCATTTGAGTACTCTTCTACACCATCGATTATCGGTCCTACGGCATACATGACCTGCCCATTGCCACTTTTCAGAATGCTGATTTTATGACTGCAGTCCTTTGACGAAACTCTTTGTTTTGGATCTTATCCTGTAAAGAAATTCCGAGCATAGCTCTCTCCGTAGCTCGCCGAGCTACTTTGAACTACAGATCAGACTACTTTGATACTTTGATCAGACCTACAAAGGCTACGTTTCGGTACCGACTCCAATGACTACTAAAGGAATTGTGACAACATTCACTGATTACACATACAAGGTATATTTAACTTAACACAAAATAATTTTCTATCTAATTTAATTCAAAGACTTTTTTTTTATATAAAAGTGAGCGGACTCACGTGATGGTAAGTGTTACCGCCGCCCATGGACACCTGCGACACCAGGGGGCATGCCAACCTTGCAAAATTCTATTTAATTTTTTTTCCATTTCCATTTTTCCATTTTACATGGCGTGTGGTATGTCATATTAAAGATAATGAAGAGTAGAATTCAAAGTATTTCAATGTTGAAGAGTAGTATAGCAGAAGAGTAGTTGTCAATGTTAAAATAGAGTAGTTGAAAAATATTTAATTCATTGTGCATTACTAAAGCGTTCTGTGTACTCTGTATCTAATCCCAAGAAAAGTTATTGAGGATAGTAGCTTCGTTGCTACGTATCAGGATGCCAGAAAGGCTAGGGGTCCACTACGAGACATTAGGTCTTTTTTTAATTCGACAACGGGTTACTGTGAAGGCGTATTAATGAAGCTAAGTTTTAAAAACTATTCATATCGTGAACCCCATACGTTGCCGAATGAACTAGCATCTGAAGTTATTTTCCAGAAAATAGGAAACACGCATAGTTAATAAAAATTGATGTTGGTATATCTGATGTTTATAGACTTCGACACCGTTTGACCGATCACCTTGAAAGTTGGCATATATATGTATTTTTTCATGGAGAAGGTTTTCATACTATCGACTTTGTTGTAACTCGCCACTAGATGTATACATAGGTATTTGGGCATGGAGAATATTTTCGAGCTATCGACTTTGTTATAGTACATCAACTTCTATGGCAGGACAACGTCTGCGAGGTTTTGCTAGCATCTGATGTTATATTCCAGAAAATAGGAAATACGCATAGTTAATGATAGTATAAAAATTAAAACTGTTGCGATTTGAAGTTATAAGAGGAACATGCTTGCAAAGTGCGAAATTATTAATGAGTAATATAGCTCTCTCTAATATAGGACTTTGTTTTGTGTAAGTTTTTCAATTAGTGTTTTCTTCAGGCCGTGAGGGAAAATCTTCCGTTGGTCCTCACGGCGCAGGGTAACGCCGCTTTAATAGGTAATAGGAGAATGATGGGAAGGATGGTTTACTTAGCTATTGGTTAAATCTGATGGAGGGAGATGCTATTATTTCCGAAACTGTTTACCAACGACGAGACGGAAGATGGATCGGAATGGATAAGGTATCGACGTTAACGATGAATATATCTCGCAACTTCACACGCCGTTGACATAGTCATTATGCGGAGTCGCTGGAAGATTTATATTTCACCAGTTGTCCATTTCTTCCGCTGTAAAATATCATAGCCATAGTCTGATAAAAATATTGTTCGTTTAATATTTCTCCGAGTATAGCACTACGACATCGTGACTCCAAGCCTGACCCCAAAGTCGTGATCCACCATACTTGTGCCTTACTTCCGCCATGCTATTAAAATGTTTTATCTATTAATTTGCTCAGGGAAAAATATACGGAATTCGTGTTCAGAAATTTATTTACATTTCATTAGGAAATCCGACATTATTTAAATTTATATAAAAAGCAGCTGGTAGCCAGTAGTTGTAGGGTATGTTGGATTATTTGTAAGTTTTACAATTGTTTCTGTAATGAACAGATAGAAAAATGACATATGTATACATCTTACCATCATATAATATCGATTGAAACGTAACTTAATAAACTTTAGCTTTAATTTAACATTTTTGTATATCTAATTGTATCAATATAATTTTAATTTAAAACATCCCATGAATTGTTTTTTTATAGTTGTAATGCATGATTAATATGTCAACATTTTTTTCTTCAGCCAAGCGTCGTCAGCGAATTACCCGTACATAGAATATAAAAAGGTTTATACGAATGTATAAAGAGTGGCGTCATTACAGGCATCAAACCATTTTTTCCTTTCTAAGTTTATTGACGTCTTGCTTATTGGAGATGCGTCTGTGGGCGTAAGTTTCATATCGGACACTTGCACGAAATTCGGTGCTAGTTAATTTCAAATTGTAATACTTAATCTATGCATACATATAATATAAAATTGTACCAGAGCCGTATTTGTACATGAAATATTTTTTATAAAAATTAATTGCAGCAAGTACAAGTGATAAAGGGCCCAAAACAACATTTTTGGTACAATATAATAATTGTCTGTCCGTCTTTCTATCTGTCTGAAAATAAACCACTGGACGGATTCTATTGAAACTGGGTATAGTTATAGCTTATATACCGGGTAACCTTTTGGGAACTGTTTATCCAGATCAATTAAAGTTCCCAGGGGAGTCAAGCTAACCCCACATACTTTAACGTTTACACGCACGAAGTCGCGTTCACTGCTAGTAAATAATATAACTATTTGGTAATACAACCTAGAAATACAAAATACTTAATGTAGTATTGCAGCAATGCGTAATGTATGGTTGTAATCTTCCATTTCCTTAATGTAATAACTGTAACAAAAATGTAATTACTCCACGATTCTCGACGTATGACATTTAAAAGCCATATCATAATAATATATTTTAGAAAGCTCCACTCCAAAATAGACTACCACTTCATTAATCATCTGTGTGCCTTATTTCGAGACACGAGATTAACACGATATGAAATGTACAATTTTGTTATAAAAATGTTTCAATTTACACGTATGACACGAATCTGTTTTTTATAGTTTCTTATTAAAGATTGTAAATCTCTACACATTACAAACTGATCTCTTCCTGTACGTTTCTGCGCAAAACCGCGACATGGATTTTAGTTTTATTGATTTAACCTTCATTGCACAAGTAGTTGTATAAACGGCGGACTTAATGCCATATGGCATTTTCTACTAGTCAACCACCAGATTAAACAGAAATGTGGACGCGCATTTCTATTTTCCTATTTTGGTCTAAACACAATACACAAATACACAACATTATGCATATATGCATAATGCATTATGTTTTATTTGTGGACTATAAATCTATAAATCTCGGAAAGATCTTACAGTAAGTACAGTTTGTATATCAAAATCGTAAACAAATTTACCAATACGTTCAACTTTAAAACCATTTTATAGGTCAATCACTTGATACTAGACTGTACAGTCAGCAACATGTTAACATATACTCATCGGTACCTTACTCCGTCAGTTATAAAGGCTAGAATAGAATGGTTTTGGTTACATTAGCGTGATTGTATGTCCACGCGATGGAATTTTGTACTTAAATTATAATATAAATGTTTTAAGTTATAAAATGTAATATCGCTATACTCTCGTCCTCGGAATAACCGCTACGTCGAGATTACGTTCCATTGTTCGCCCACGTGTTTGCGCAAGCGTCTGTACAGACGCCACCCGTTTGCGAAACGAGCCTACAATTGAGCGTCCGCATCGCAATGTTTCACGTACTTGCCTTTACGCCATACAAAAGGGTTAACGTATAAAAGCATTGAATGACTATTGATCGAGATCATTAAAGTCGATTCAACGGTAACCTTTTAATATGGGCTAGATGATCGTATCTCTTCATTCATTCAGTTACTATAAACTCATCAAATGCTCGTTGATATTGCAAAATGTCGTATGTACAGGAGCATCATATGAGAAAGAGTAAACTATTGTAACTATGTTAAATGTATTTCAGTAAATACATTTTAATGATTGAATTATGTTTTGTGTCAAAACGTGATTTCAATTACTACAATATAATAATTTTTGATAAACATAAACAAGATAAACAAGAATGTTTTTACACGCTTCTGACTAAATATTTATGATAAACATAATATGGCATAATAAAAGATAACGACGAAATGCTATGTACATGGCATTTGAAAAAAGTATCTATAAAGGTATGAATCAGATGAATGGGCGGGTATTAAAGAAGTCTCGACTACCCTAAGCGTGCCTGCGAGATTGTAATCTCATTGTTTACCTAGCTTCTTAAAATAACTCTATGATTTTAAGATTTGATAAATATCAGTCGGCTGACACACAACCTTCTCAACGGGCTGCAGGCGATATAAATGTATCGTCAGTTGCAGCCGCTTGCTAAGCCGTCACCTATCTATACAGATATACATATTAGGCACACGTTCTTTTATATTTACGAAATAGTAGCCAGATTTCGCATTCGCGCAGTGAAAGCTTTGTCGGTGGGCATGTATAGTTTGACTGATGTAAGAACAATAGCTATTGCATCATTTATTTCAAACATGGAGAGAGCTGCTGCTTTCTTTATGGAAATCCAAAAACTGGAATAATCTTTTTATCAAACTAGTTTTAAATTCGGTTTTATTATCGGAAGTCCAGATTGAACCGGAATTTAATCTAGATTTTTTATTAGGTATATAAAATAATTATTCTTAATCTTGCCAGTGACTGGTTAGCGAGTATTTTTACTAGCTATTTTTATCTTTCTCGCCGACAATATATTAGCAAAAGAGAGCAATAAAATTGCGAGTTAACGCTTAAATGAAGTTGTAAAACCTTTTATTAGCATTTTCACTTGAATTGCTGACTCTTTTATGTTACGTAGTCACTTTGCCTGATGATAGGAGTAGTTTCTAATTGCTTATTTGAGACAGACGAAAGAACTTCGAGGCCTTGCTGTAGATTTTTGATATCGATCCAATCACAATCACTATCGACTTTAGCTACAAGCCTCCCTTTGTAATCATGCGGTTTTCGAGCATAATCCACCACGCAGGTTTAATTTTCACTCTGATACGACTAGCTCTATTAGACTATCTTGAGACTACAAACTTGACAGTAAAATTAAGTGAATTCCAGTTCGTAATATATGCTTTTTACACCTAATAAAAAGTAAAATAAATAGTATGTCCAGTGCATCGTTTTTCAACCTGTGAATCGCGACCCCCCAGGGAGGTCGCCATCACACATACAGGCGGTGGCAGTTGATTAGGAAAATGTAAGTTACACGACAAAACCTGTTATAAATTAATTTATAATCAAATTTTAAACAGTAAAAACAATTATGACCTAGTAAGAGGGACGTGAGGTCGAATACTTTAGTTTTTGAGGTTTTCAGGGGTCGCGACACTAAACAGGTTGAAAAACGATGGTCTAGTAAATCAATATGTATAGTATCTCTAGTATATTAATGTCCGAGGGAAAATTGCATGTTTATGGCAATGGCAATTCACATCAGTTTGCAAAGGTTCGTCACCAATGTAAAACGAATTCTCAATCCGCGTCCCGCCACGCTGACGCACTAGTTTGAAGAGAGCTAAATACTTTATTCAAAACTTAATTCAAATTCAAATAATTCAAAGCTTTCTATGATATCAAGTGCAATAATAAATAATATCTAAGTACCTACTACCTGGGTGCTTGAATTATCAAGGCTATAAATGATAAGCGGTGATATCCATATTTGCGTTTAGTATTGATTTTATAATCTACGCGTTCATTTTCCATGTTATCTGTTAATAAAAGTTTTTTTCCATTTCAGTCAATTTGAGTGTTGAATATACCACTGTAAGGCACAAGGGGGGTCCTCTTGTCTTCTCTTGGGTTTCTTGTCAAAATATGACTGATTGATATTGTATGCCCGATGTGGGTAAACTGTAGGTTTTACCTTAGCAAGTTAGCACTAACATCTGGTTTAACTGTATTTACAGGTATTATATAAAACCCTAACCAGCCCTTTTTGTCCATTGCTGGACATGGTCATCCTCATACAGATTGTCTTGTGCATAAGTGATGTATGTCCTTAAACGCCAAGCGGATTGTAAAGTCCAATCTTTCAGAGGTAGTGTAGTTCCTCAATTTTTTTCTCCAAATCTATTCCTAAATCTCCCAAGGCAGGCAGCCTATCCGGGGGCGTGCCAACGTTTGTCATTCTGGACTGATGTTGACATGTATCGCGGATGTCCACAGGCGACAGTATCCTCTTACCACCGGTTGAAGGTTTCTTTCTATAAAAAAGTAAATTATTACAATTTTATTTTTATGTACAAAGGCGGCCGACGAGCATAGAGTCAACCTAATGGTAAGTGGATACTATCGCCCATAGACATCCGCGATACATGTCAACATTAGTCCAAAATGATAAACGTTGGCACGCCCCCGGATACGCTGCCTACCTTTGGAGATATAGGAATGGATTTGGAGAAAGGGTTGGGAAAACAGGGATGGCAATGGGCTCTGGCACATCTCACTCACTACCGAAATACGTACGTACATTAGGGAAATAAGTAAAGTGGGAAATACAGTACATTTCAAGGTAGTCTTCTATGAGAGGGGAGCAACGTGGCCAGTCGAGTGCGCCCAGCGGCTGCTGGATTGCGGCGTGCGCTTTTCCCCTCAAACATGAGTTGTACATGAGTAACTCAAAATGTACATGAGTATAATAAATACCTTAACAGCGGTTGAACGTTCGTTTGGATACGACCTTGAACTTTTCGGCTTGAACTGCCTGTACAAACAATCGCGATAACTAAGTCGTGACTATGATTTATATCTGAAAGGAGAACGACCTCTTCGAAATAAACACAATAAATATGGATACAAACAAAAAAGGTTATTTCCTAGATATTTTTGAAATGGGTGTAGGTACATATTAAGCTTTCCACACTTTTAGGGATGTATACATCCCAGCAAACAATAGAAAGGTCGAATGTCATTGCTGGACAGGTTAATATTATAGGTGACTCCATCTTTAACTATTTTTTGCATCATTTATCGATCATTTATCGATGAATAAATGCATCACCATTTATTCATTGTGATAATTACAAATGTTTGAAAGTAAATGTTTGTTCGCCATCCGGGTGTAGTGTGTTCGTTTTTGTAATCATCACTGAACCCACGGCACAGGGTATCTTAGCGTAGGCCATTGAGCGTGGCGTTATATTTATGTTATTTATTTATATTTTAATGTACCTATACGACTAATTAGATGAACCCTACAAAAATAAACGAATGAAACCATTTTTCACATTCATATTCAGAAGCAGCAGCTAAACGCCTTGCTGACATTTTGGAATATGTTTACAGCTATCCGTTCTCAAGCATTCGTTTTTGATCCATTTACGATTTTCGTCTGCCTTTTCAACATCATCAATGTAGACCAAACTAACTGAATATGATAAAAAAAATTCGAATGAAGTAGAAATCATTCGTTAAGCCTCCATTTTTCCCGCCAACAATGACTGACAATGCTTTATTACAAAACTCTATCCAAAATTGCTTACACGCGACTATTCATCGAATCCGCGAACGTTGTGAAGCGTCGTGTGAAAATAAAACGCAACTCGCTATCTTTCGAACGCAGTTCAAAAATTGAAATTGGAATTATTAATCCGGCGTCTTTTTGTGTTTCAAACTGAATGTGATTAATCAATGACCACTCACACGTGATAATTACCACGTGTACGTTCATACAATGAGCTTTGTTTACGCAAACATAAGTTAAAATCGATAAAAAAGTCACTGTAAGCTATTATTTATTATTAAGTTAACTGAAAAGACATCGAAAAGAATCTACAGACGTTTTAAAAATAATCTTTATTTTATATGTATATAGTTTTATATCTTTTATATTTATATACATATTCCAAATGTTACATTCTAATAATATATATACTAAATGCTACGAAGAATCGCCAAATTGAACACATCTGGAAATTCATAATTTCCAGATGTGTTCAATTCATGTACAATTCTCACATTAGGTACTATGTTTAAAAAGCGAATAAACGCGTTTTTTTTTGTGTGTGTGGAAGTTGCTGAACCAATACGTTTCACGTTTGCCCACAATTGACTTTCAGAGCTAGCGAGTTGGCATTAATGCGATCACTTTGATCATTGAAACGACTCTAAAGTCTACTTCATTATAGTGTTCCTGTTTTAACAGGCTTATGCAAATAGTTTTAAACACAATCTGTTGCCAGTTTACAAGTGAAATGGATTTATTGTATATTATCGACATCTATCGACTTTGTCTAGAATTAGGTCGAATACTTTTATACTTATAGGAGTATTAAAGTAATATATTTGCTTAACCTGAACTGTGACGCAGAAGAAAGAAGCAAGAAAAAAAATTAGCATAGGAATTTTGGGACCAATAAGGAGAGAAAACGGATCGTCGAGAGTTAAATACAAGGATGAATTGGAAGAGCTAGTGTTCGAACCGAATGAAAAAAATCTGCAGCTGTGTATCCACTAATCCGCACTGGTATCGTGTGCTGGATTGTGACCTGAAACCTCATAGTGATTTACTAGGGGAGGCCTTTGCCTTACAGTAGAACATTTAGCATGTAACTGGCATCAATTATAGGAGTTCAAAGAAAAATCTTGATACATTTAGCAATAATCAAGAAAAAAAATAATGTATAAATAAAAATGGCAAATATAGTACTAAAATATACTTATGATGTGATGATGTCAGATTCATTATGTTTTTTAATTAAAGGCATTATAATGCATCAATGAATTCGAACAATTAAATCGAACAGCTCTCTCCGTTTTACTGTGCAACACATCCGAAAACAATTCGGTCATTTTACCAATTAAAATCCTTTTTTTGTGTCACATTGTTAACTCGATAAAGCACTTTGAGTTCCGACAGGAGTGAATGAACGGATCCGCCATTGTGAGTGAATGAACTGCTTATGGATTGAACGAGTAATTACGCTAATAAAGAAACGACATGTCATTGAACTTGGCATTGAATGGAAGTAGACAATGCTTTTAATGTTCGCTAGTGAGTACTAGGTTAGAATTTGGAAGCGTAAAGCGTAGTTTAAAAGTATATATGTAGATAGATTTTTTATATAATTCGATCACTGTATTATTATAATATAAATTTGTGTCTGCCAAAATGCAGTACTATGTATACATCGATTGCTGGTAGTCTCCTCGCCAGCATAACCTTGCAAAATATGTATTTTAATATATTTTTTATAATCGGAACTCATTTGGGAAATCATTCAAAATTCTGGGCACCAGGTACTTTCTTGTCCTTTTCCCAAAGTTATTGCTAGTTTTCTGAATGAACATGGCCATATTTTCTCTTTTACTTGTCGCATGTCGCATTTAAAGAGACAACTTCTTTAAACACCACGCTGTCGAACTGCTCAACAGCCATCAGATATTCCACCCTTAAGTGCACAAGTGCTTTAGTGGCATAATGTAGTAAAACAATAATTTATAATTTTATTTACATTTTTTTTATCTTCTATTGTACACCAAAACATACACGAGAAACATAAAAATACAAGATAGAAATACAACCGGTGGCCTTACCGCTAAAGCGATTGCTTCCACGCAACCTTTGGACGGTAAGAAGAAGTCTGACATAGAAACTACTGCTCTATTCGTGTGAATAGAGTAGTAGTTTCTATGTCAGAGGAAGATTCAATATTTGTAATAATATCTGAGGAAAAGAAGCTTATTGAATTCGTATATAACTAAAATCTTACATACCAAGTATTGCTTAAAAATGTATAATATTGCTGAATCTTAAATAGATATTTTTCTTTGCATTTGCATTTTTCTGTTTAAACAGAAACTTGAAAATTAAATTTTCAGTTAGAACCTTTAAACTTGGACATACCGACAATAAGGCCCCTTCGGACTAACACCAGGACCTTACGAGGCTACCCCACTACCCAGAGACCTGCCCGTAGTAGCAGGCAGAGATGCACCCACTGAAATGGGCAATAGCCCAGGTACCATTTCTCCGCTCCCCCTACAAGAGATTACTCTTGTGGAGCGTGAGATTACTTCGAGGCAATCAGGTCCGTTTATTCAGAAAACGTTACATTTACATATTTGTAGCGATAGTATAAATTGCCGCGTAAAGATGAGTATAAAAATACAAACTCTATTTTATTGACACTTAAATCAGTTTCAAAGAAAATCTTTCCCCACTAATGGAACGTTCACCAGGACGTCATATTATATCAGAGATACAATAACGTTATACAATATTCTTATTTACGAAGATGGCATCCTTACAATTTACTACGAAAGGGCAATAAAAAGTTATACACAAAGAAAATTGTGTTTCGTCGGCGGCATCTCGAACAAAAAAGCGTTCGTCATAATACCTACAACGATTACGAAACCCGGGGAAAAATGAGACGGGGGATTTATCATTTAAGCACGTCTTGGGGAATAGTAAGAAAATTATTTAATGCGGGTAGAAAGAAGTTTTATTACGAAGACCTTTTAAATGTTTCGTATATTATGGTTATACTAATTTGCTAATGATTGTGTAAGTACAAAATACAGTCTTGAGATTATAACTGTATTTGCAGGTGTTCGTGGGGGATAATAGAGCGGTGATAGCCTAGGGGTATTTATATTCGATTCACATTCGTGTAATCGTGAGTTCAAATCCTCGGCCCGTACCACTAAGTTTCTACTTAAGTACGAACTCGTAAAAATAATTATCATTAGCTCGACAGTGAGGGAAAACATCGCCAGAAATCTGGAGTATGTGTATCCACCAATCCGCACTGGGCCCGCGTGGTGGATTCAACTCCCAGTGATTTATTATGATCTGCAGTGGGACGTTATAGGCTGACACCATGAAGGATAATAATGAATTTCAGCATATATTGAGTGGAGACCATTTCCGGCATCACAACACACACGTTTAAGTTTTTGTATTTGTGTACTGTTTACTGTTTGTTTCATTCTTCTTTTTTTTTTCATTTCAGTCTACATTGTTTCTTTGTTATTGTTATATGTGTTTAGTTGTATGTCAGAATAAAGTTATGTCTATTGTAAATTTTTCTGCTGCTCATGTAATGATTTCTCTTTTAAAAATTTTCCCCCGCGATTCTCCCGAATGAAATCGAGTAGATTCTGACTGTAATGTAATAACTAAGAAATACAAATAGTTCTATATGAACTATAGTTGTATTGAGGATAAAATATAGTCCAAAATTCCTTTGTTGTATTACCCCACATTTATCCTAATGCTCTCTCTTTGTTTCTCGCTACAAAATGAAGATAGTTGCAAGATTAATGCGCAGATTTCACGGGGAGTTAACTCGAATAATTTTCTGTGCTTTTTCTCTGTTCCTTGCCATTCGGTTTTTCTCATAGTGTCCGGTCGGTTTTTATCCGATATTTCCTGTGATGTAACGCTGTATCGCATGAATTCCGTTTTTTGTTCCAGTGTTCGGTACATTTAGTTCAGGGTTTCCTATGATATAACGTTGTATTGCGTGTTGTGAGGAAAATTTACTATAGCAACAAGTATTACATGAATACAGTACATATTTTAATCTATTGTTTAAGATAGAAGAAAACTTCGTCATTGATGTTATTGCTTGTATTTGTATTAGCCTATAACGTTCCACTGCAGGGCACAGGCCTCCCCTAGTAAATAACTGGGGGGTTTCGGGCCGCAATTGCCCACGCGGGCCCAGTGCGGATTGGTGGATCACATGCTTCAGATTTTTATTTTTGGTCAGATGACCCCTAAATTTGACTTTGCTGGAAATGTCGACATCAAGGATCCCGATACTCTCCGAGATCTTACGAGGTATGCTCTGGAAGCGAGGTACTGCGACGAAAGGGGCTTTTTTAACGGTGAATGCAAACTTGCGTCTTACTGGGCTTGAAATCAAACTAGGTTTAGAGAACCTCAAATCGAGATTTGATCTAAAAAGCGTCTTCGATTTCAGACACAAGACTGATGCGACTCTTTTCCACTTCGACCCCAGGGATATTGGCGCTGCCCTTGTACAGACAATTGTCTGTCCTTGTACAGACAAGGCATCCCCAATTTGCATTTGTATGTCACCAATTTTTAACAGATCGTTGATATGCAGAAGGACAGAGTTGGGGATGGCATAGCCTTGCGAGACGCCAGAATTAATAGACATGGTGTCGGAGCAGCTATCATCGATAACGACTCTGATGCTCTGTCCAGTCAGGAAACTGGCAACCCATTCGCATAATCCTTCGGGTATCTCGAAAAATGGTAGCTTGGAAAACAGCGATTTATGCCATACCCGGTCAAAAGCTTTCGCAATGTCTTGGACAACAGCTAGAGCTTCGCCTCTACTCTTGTGTTAGCGGTGTGTTAAATACGCTAAAAGATCACCAGCCGAGCGATTATGCCGAAATCCATATTGACGATTGCTAATCAGCTGGTGATCCTCTAGGTACCCAAGGAGCCGAGTGTTTATAACACGCTCTATCACCTTGGAGCGGAGGGAGGTGATCGCTATTGGCCTGTAGTTGGCCGGGTCGCTACGGTCACCCTTTTAGGCAAAGGGTAAACATGAGAGCTACCTTACATGCTGGCGGGAATCTTTTTATGGAATATGAGAGCCTAAGGGGTCGCATAAGCACCAGAGACAACTCAGGAGCGCATAATTTGATCACCACTGCAGGAATACCATATGGCCCACTCGACTTTCGGATATCAAGAGATGTTATAGCTTCCCGGACTTCACGCTGGGTAAAACATATTTCCGGCATGGAGCTTGTGAACCGCGGGATAGACGGCGGTGAGGCACCTCTATCGTCCAGAGTCGTATTTGAGGCAAAGAGATAAATAACCCAGGAGGTCGGCGTTCTCCTTCGCCCCATGGGTCAGTGAGCCATCGAGTTTCCGCAATGGTGGGAGAGACGACTGACAGAGGTTACCCTCAGAAGCCTTGACGAGTGACTAGAAAGCTCGGTGATAACTATTAAACCAAAAATCCCACATTACACGATTTCTCCAATAATCAAACAAAAGTTCAACTTTACTTCTCGGGTTCCTGTCAATAAATCTCCTGTTTAAGTAAACAGAAGATAACATTCGATTTTTAAGATAAAACAGTTTTTAAGATCAAAAAGTATTCTAGTTTAAAAAATAAATAAATGTTATTTCTAGGAAATCAGAAACGAAAATGAGGCTTGTCAGATAAATGTCACAATTGACTAGATAATTTTTCTACATATTTTTTTTTCTGAATTTAATAAATTCCCCAACATTTAATTTAGAGTCACTTCACTTTTAAATTGTGATCCGTTAATTTTAAACGAGATCAGTTCATTGATAAGAATGATTGATTGAGAGCTGCTCTCCGTCCCTATTAGTAGTTTTATCACTCATTCCTTTCATTCTGTTCGATTTTTGAAACATAATTGGATTATCGTGGCAGTTATCGACAACCGGATAATAATGGATGATATAAAGGCTTAACTCAGGCGTTCTTTGTTTTTCTTGTGGAACTGGAAGCAAAGGAAAGTAAATCATTTTTTTCTTAAATAAATTGATTCTGTTGTCTCCATAAAACTACACGAGTACATATTTATTATTATTATTAAGTTACATAATTTAACGTAAGCAGTTTTTCACATGGGCCATGGGTTTCACATGCATATTGTACTCGTATATATGACCTTAAAACTTCACGCTGCCCAAATGGGTAGGGGAGTTAATTTTTTTGATGGTTGTAGTTCCTAAGAGCTTAGTTATCCCTTAGTCGCCTTTTACGACACCCACGGGAACAGTCGGGGTGGGGTTTTTCTAAAGCCCACCAACACCATACGACCTTTAAGTTAATTATAACAAAGTTTTATAAAAGTATTAACAGGTAATAAACTATAAAAATAAATTCTCTATACTTACTCCGTTTCACGTTCTACCTGTCCCTTTCGTTTTCAATACAACGCATAACCTTTCCCTCTTATTCTGAACCGGTTATGAGAGGTGGCCTCGAGCATGTTATATGGCACGTACGTGTTGACATACGTTTGTTTCTTCTAATATATGTTGACTGGTTTATGTTGATTCAACCGGCTTATAAAACTGTATTAGTGTTCCGGCTTCCACTTACGAAAGCTTTGAACCTGTCTAACATTTGTTTACATCTATTTATCTATTAAACTGCATATGGTAGTATGACCTCATTTTACTTTCATTGTGGACCGTAATAATTAGTACTAAAATTACTAAAAAATGGTTAAATTTCAATGTAATAATGTCGTATATGTATTCCCTCAGAACGATGCAGGTTAATTTTATTACACCATATATAGACTAGTCTTTAATTGCCGCTACTCTGCTTCGGCACAAGTTAGCCTACTTGGGTAAAGCCAATGTTCAAATAAATGGAAACTTGAAATCGTTTGTGGCATGATCGACGTCAAAGTTAAGTTAAATTTTAAATCGAGAACCATAGGATGCAGAGTTTCCATCATACACTATAGTGATAGTCGATTTATACATATTCAGCCTTACTGGGGGTACGCAACAGAATGTACTCGTACTACCCAGTGCCCGGTCGAACGAGCCAGGTCGCATTCTTTGGAACGACATTCCAGGACAACAGAATACTTCATTCCCACTCAAACTTAGCAATCCCGGTATTAATGGAGAATAGAATGGATGGGTTGAATATTGTTTGTTATACACAATCAAATGTATCGCATGTAAGTATATATCTGTAAATAGATATATAAACTTTAGAGCTGATTGATGTTTTGGATTCCCATAGTCCAGATTTCCATTTAAGACCCGTTGAATAGATAAATATGTATTAAAATCTCGAAAATCACAAAACGTATAATATACAGTAAACAAACCATTAGAAATAAAACAACCAACAATAAATCAAATCTTCCCATATTAATAAAAATAGCCTATTTCTTTTAACGATCGTACGTAACGCAATATGATTTATAGGTGTTAGGCTGAACAAACTATAAATTAAGAAACTACAACCCAACTCTGCAGAGGATTGTCTTCTAATGTCTGTCTGACCGGGAATCGAACTGTTGACCTTTTGATCAACAAGGAACATTGCCAGCTGGAAATATGTCGTTAACAAAATATATCTGCAATTTGTCGAATTTAATTATTAATAATTATAATAATTATTTCCTATAATTATAATAATTATTTCCTATAATTATAATAATTATTTCCTATAATTATAATAATTATTTCCTATAATTATAATAATTATTTCCTATAATTATAATAATTATTTCCTATAATTATAATAATTATTTCCTATAATTATAATAATTATTTCCTATAATTATAATAATTATTTCCTATAATTATAATAATTATTTCCTATAATTATTTCCAATAATTATAATAATTATTTCCTATAATTATAATAATTATTTCCTAATAATTATAATTTCATAAGTCTTTATTCGGCCAGATAAAGTTTGAAATACTGATGCGAAAAATTTATCATTGAAACGAAAAAAGAGATAGAACCTTTTTGATCTAATGATACATATCACTCATCTAACTCAGTAACTCAATTAGCTCAGTGAAATATATAGAGCAATTTTGCGAAAGAATTCAGTGCATAAATCTTTCGTTCGCAAAATTGTAGGTAGTAAGATATTGCTCGCGGGTCTTAGTGTCAAAATACACGTTTTAAGTTAATCGCTGTATTGTTTTTAAAGTCCCCTCAATCCTATCGTGGAACTTCTCAATGGGACTAGTGGAATAGACGGCAGTTTTTGGTACGTCACAAGCGAGAATGATACAGTGGACTACATTACATTGTCTTTTGAGCACGGTTCGCTGATATAGGTATACTAGCGAATATATATCATGATATATATCAATTGATATTTATATTAATATATATAGCAATTGATATTTATCGTCAAAATTAGAATTTTGACAGATCTCACGCTTTTAAATGATTATACTGACATAAATAAAAGTTATGATCATTGCCACTGCCAATGATCCAACACTAAAGATTATATTTATAATTTATTTGAATGTTGATTAAGTAGACTGATTAATTATTAACCTCAGTCTAATTTTTTGTTATTCAAATTTTACTCTGATATATAAATAATTTTCACTATAACTGTACTTTTATACAGAAAAAGTATAGGGGGATAAAGAACATTTAAAATTTGTAATGGGGACGAAGTGCACTACCGTGTAGATAAATTAAAATGCAGGGACGAACAGGTGGAATAATCCTTTTATCTTCGCAGCTTTGTTGCATTTGCTTGTTATAGCTCCTAAATACCAATCTAACTACTTATCTAAATCGATACTTAATTATACACAGAATATGACGTAAGAACATTAGCTGTGAACATACGAATACATACTTCTCTGCAAGTATGTATGATTTTAGGATACGCGAAAGATTTGGTCTAGCTTTTGAGTTATTGCGGACTTATTCCGGAACTGTGATAAATTACGAAGAAATGACATTATCTATCGGCATAACGTTAGAATGCCTGATGGATTAATGTGGACATTCGCGTGGATTGTGCCCAATTGCCAATTCGCATGAACAATCCATGCGGAATAGCGAAAAGAATTAATAAAAAAATAAGATAGGGTAAAGCGACGAATTCCCTAATTAGAGCCGCCACAGCTAATCATTATTTCTCCTAGTTTTTAGATTTTATCACTAAACTACTACATGGGATTTATCACTAAACTACTAGGGCGATGCGGATTTTTGCCCACCTTTAAGCCCACAAGAAGTGTGCCACTTCTTCCGTTTAAAAAACCTTAGTTCTTTCAAAAACTATTGGGGGGCTCGTGGTATTACTACATTTTGTACTAACGTATTCAAGTAGAACTTGCGAGTATAAACGCAGCACTGACACAAGGAAACCGATGCTTTTGTCTACAACTAGGCAATTGTACTAACATCCTTGAGGCCCGTTCACTTCAGATATCGAATGACTGCGATTGCGGTTTCGACACCACGCCAACTGGGCCAAGTACGCTTCCTTTCGATCTTATACTTTAGTACTTGTAATAAATTACAAGCTATGTTTTCCAGTTAGAACACAGTTGGTTAATGTAGGTCAGTTCCTGGTTTACCATTGCTCAAGTTCATTACTTTATTCTCTGCAACGCTATAACCCGTTACAGTATTTCTAATTAAATAATGCCATCTTCGGCTATCTTTGTATTTCCGACTGTAACCGTACGCTGAACGATATATATAACATAGAGTGATTACAACGTAAGATAATGAACTCAAAAAGTGCATTTAGAGATTTCTTGTTTTAAATCATTATCCTTTCGCGTTTGTTCGAAATACGTAGATGGCCGACAGGCAGGCGATAGGAAGAAGCTAACAACCCCTAATGTTAAATAGTAGTGTTCATGTTATATTTTAATATGTATTTTCAGGTTAAGGTATGTATTACATGGTCGTTTACTGCCTGATATAAATAAATAAAAAAAATAGTACGGGTCTTAATCGCTTTTACAATCCTCCCTATTTGGTTCGTTGGCCTCTCTTCCAGGCTGTTGTTCTTCTAATGCTCATCTGATCTTCCTATATAAACTTGATCCCTATTCTCGACGTAGTTTTTCGTGATCTCCTGTGCTGGAGAATCCAACTTGTCATTATTTTTGGCGCTCTTTATTGTTCCAGTTATAATTATAACAAAAAAAAAAGTATTTTATTTATTTATAGCACATTAATTTACATTGGCGATTTTTGTTGAACTACTGCACCCGCTTTAATTTATCTCATTTACGCAACGGTCGACTGGTAGAGAATGCCGTAAGGCGTTAAGTCCACCTCTGTACAATAAATAAAAAATGGCTTTAAAAAAAGTGTAAATAAAAATGGCAAAAGGTACATAAGATATTGCCTATCAGCCAAACTGCGTTAAACAGAGAAAGATGGATATTAGGAGAGCAGTTGATGGACGTATAAAAATGTGTTACTTCAAAATTAACTGTAATAACAACAGCGGCATGCAGGTGCCTACAACTTAAGGCCAAACATTCCTCATTCACAAGACATTGTACGTGGGTCCCTGTCCAGCGGATGATGATAAAAGGGCTCTGGTTATAGTTACTCTTTACTTTATTTTTTAAACGACTAAAAAAACACATAACGTTTTGTATTATAATAACTTCTAAAAAGGAGTCCACTTACCGCCAGGTGAAACGTCTATCCAGTAACAATTGAACCTAAAACTAGTATTAAATATAACTCAATGTATTATCTGTTCCCCCCACGATCGCACTATTTATTTCCTTTTGTAACTTCCAAGCCTTCGAGATATTGAAAGCCTCCGCGGTGGAGAAAAATTGAATGAGCCACTGTCCACCGCCATAACCTAGTAACCGACAATATGATTGTAAACCACAAGCGTAAAATTGTGCAACTTGTAAGTTATTACAAGCGGTTACGAGTGTTCTAACGCTATTTGCAAATTCAGCTTGAAAGCGTGAAAATTTGAGATTTACTCGCATATTTTAATTACACTAACATTTTTTAATTGTTAATTTTGGAGAAAATTATAAAATTACCTTGAAGAATGTTAATAAACAATTACGAAGTCTATTAAAAGTTTTGTAATATAATAGTATATCATCACATTCGCAGCCTTTATGTTGTATGTAAATGTTAATATGTTAATTAGTTAACAAACTGAAAAACATTTAATTTTAACACCACACTTGATTTTACGTTAAGAAAAGATATTCGCTTTTTTCAGAATCACTCGAGAGTTTCGAACGGTTCAGTGACGTTACAACGGCATGAATAAACGTGTCACTGTCAGTTACACAGTTTTACAGTTCGTCAGAGCGATTCCCCTAAGAAGGAAAGAAAAGTGAATTCGGTAGACGAGAGGCACACTTTTTCGAAATGGTCCTTGGATAACCTTCCTTTTCTTATATCTAGATTGAGAATTATATGGTTTAGTGCGTAAAAGAAATACAGAATTTCGGAAGGTAGATGTTACTCCGAAATATTTTTATTATAACTGTCTGCGTATCTTGACAAAATTTTTAAAAAAGTTTACTCTTTGTTTTTTTACGTCTGGATTAAAATCTTTTAATTCATTTACGAAAAAGACCATAGTTATAATGCCCTTGTTATTATTAGGCGAATTTTATAAGGTTTTTTTTTTTAGGTTTTTAGGGTCTTGGTTTTTAGAAACCTTCTTGTAAACCTTCGTTCGTTGTTGTAATTCAAGTGGGCAAGATTTTTACAAAAAAGAGCCAAATTCCGGCTCTAAGACGAGCTCTGTTATACCAAGTAATGTCGTTACACCTGTTGGGGAAATATAGAAAGTACGGGATGTACGGCGCCACCCATCTGCAGTCCTCCGCCGATAATGTTCTTTGGGGTACCCCTCAATCTGGTCTTTTATCCACAGGTCACTAGGTTCTTGGAGAACCTTAGGTATTGTGCACTAAGAGCACTTGCACTCGAATTTGATTGGGAGCACGGCCAGTAAGTATGGTTTTTAGAATTTTAATGTAAATGTAACGTGTGGCAAGCCTCTCTTGTAGATAGATAAAAACAGTAAACAGTGGTCTGGATAATAAATAGTGTTAGTAGCGTTTAACGATAGATAGATGGAGTGCCAGTATGGATATTCGGATTTTGAACTTTGTTATTTTGTGACATTCCGGTAATAACGGAAAGAAGAAATGTGAAAAGTAGATGTTTGGTAATTTGTGCTAACATTGTTTATGTGATTAACACTCACGCATACCCTATCACATGACAGCTGTCAAAATTCGGATACAACCAATTCCGCTCCGAGGTTTCGACGACGATTAAAAAGTCACAGAGAACTATCCCAACATCGAATCCATAAATCACGTCGCGTCAAAACGAACCTTTTCGTTTCAATTCGAAATACGAATTTAAACGTTCTTGGCTGGTTAACGAGGTGCCTTAAGGCGGTTACACACGTGTCTTGAACACACATTTCTGTTAACAGAATTGTTTTTATTTTAACAGAACTTCTTCATTCCTAAAATGTCCTACGGGCCCGTAGTGCAAACCTTAGAAAAAGAATTTTGCATTCTATTCTTTCTACGATTTTCTTTCCTAAATTTCAAATTCGCTCCAAACATCAAATGCCTTCACTTTGACTCATTTGCTTGATCCGTAAGGACGTACCTACTGCACTTCGCTAAAGCCTTCAGTGCCAATACTACTTATGTTTGTGAATATATTGCATATATCATAGCTTGTTCGCATATGTAACTTTGAGCAGGGCTGTACATACAGATATGTATATACATAAAAACAACTTAATAGAGCAAATTATTTATTAATAAACACTACATTTACTAAATTTATTTGATAATTAGTATCTTAAGTGTTCATACGAGTTCAGTTCAGTATTTCGTATTGTCTCAGTGTTATTTACTTTTATGTTTAAATAAGTTCCTGGACTGAATACTTGCTATTATTCTTTAAAAATCCCCTATCATCTGAACTAATGTTGGATCAAATCACCGTGATCGCAAAATTGTAATATTTTATCATCAGATCACACCTGTGTATCCAGCCTGCATTTGTAAACGGTCTTATTGAAAGTTTAAGTGAAAACATGTCGCTTTTTACCTGACCGCAACATTTGTCATTGCGTTCACTTAGGGGCCTCAGGGGGTGATCTGTCACGGTGATAAATGACCCCCTCTAATGCGGGCCCTCTTTTCACTAACTCGCTACAGTTCAGTGCAAAGTATGAGTTATTAAACAGAGATGGGACGTTATTAAGTTTTTACGCAGCCAAATTTTCGGGCTTGATTTTGAAGAGATTAAGTTTTTTGCTTTGAGGGTAGAATGATAGATAAGACTTCAAATCTACCTTCCACCTCTATTACTACGCTCATTAATATAGATAAACAATGACGCAGGAAACATTTTAAGGCTGCGCTCCAATCGGCGTTTCTTTCTGCAAGTTACCAAATAACTTACGACCAATTTGGTAACTTACAGAAAGTAACTGCTCTAAGCATGGATTACTTAGTAAAATATAAGTATAAGACATCCATTAATTTAGTAACTTAATCATAATATGTTTTTACTTTATCCTATTACTCCACTGTAGTATGTATGTGTTTCAGTAGTGAGTGAGATGTGCAAGAGTCCATTCCAATTCCATTCTATTCAATCCTTCATTATTTCCCAACCCTTTCTCCAAATCCATTCCTAAATTTCCAAAGGTAGGCAGTGCATCCGGGCGCGTGCCAACTTTTGTCATTCTAGACAGACAGTATCCACTTTCCACCAAGTGGATTGTACGCACGTCTGCCGCCTTCTTTCTGTAAAAAAATACTAATCATTATCCATTTGGCATCAATTTTACCTTTATTGTATACTTTTTATATTATTGTTTATTATCTACAACTCTGCTCATTTGTATTGGGTCTTAAAGTTTAACAAGACAATACGTAGCATTCACAATACGTCAACCAGCCCTTTCAGTACTAGACATGGCCCTCCTAATGCATATTGCCCTGTGCATGAGGGATGCATGGCCTTAAATCGCCACGCTGCTCAAGTGGGTTGGCGAGCCCACTCTTTTAGAGGTGGTGTAGTTCCTCAGGGCTTGTAGTAGCCGCTTTGTGATCCTTTAGTCGCCTTTTACGACACCCACGGGAAGATATGGGTGGTGCTATTCCACTACTAAAAAACTAAAAAATATCTACTAAAAAAAATAATTAAATGAACCTTTATTCCAACCTTTATTCGGATTTCGTCTATTAGTCTTAGCAGTAACAGAATTTTATTTTGAAAAGATACTTACTTTTATTCAATTATGGCAAATATTTTTTTCTTTCGTTGCGACAACAATGACAAACGTTGGCATTTATTCCACACAAACGAAATAGTTCCAACAAAGTCGAAGGATAAACAAATTCCCTTTAACAAATTCGTTCACGTTTATAGATTTTTAATTTCACTTTGTACGGTCACAAAGACAATTGAAATAGCGTCATTCGCCCGAGCTAAAGCTATTTCTGCTATTAGTGTCGTCTCAGTGCACTCTTCCATCTTATATCCTATTTTCTTCCATTATCACATCGCTTTCAAATATCTCACAATGTCCCTCAATATTTTCCAACCGGCTTCCTTAAGAGGATTGTCCTCAAGTGTGACGTGCTCATTCGCGTTAATGTCACTGCAATCGGACGATAAAATGAACGGACATTTCGTCTGATTCGATCCAATAGGATCTAAGTACGAAGTTTGAATGGACATTGCATTTCGGATTGAAGTTTACATTTATTTTAGGATTCAATTAATCTGGTTCTTTTGCTTAATTTTGTTAAATTTGCGGTCAAACCATAGTTTTAGATTTTTTTTTTAACCGAAATGATAAACAAAGCCTGCGAGTGAGAATTCAGACGTAAGCGATAAATAAAGTCGTCAGTCAAATCTTACACAGTATTCAATCACAGAGGCTGGAAATCCGATTAAACATAAATAGCTTTAGTATTTTAGCATACGCTATTATGCACATGACAAATCGTTTTCTTGACAATCGTGCACATGACTTGAGATGTTTTCTGCATTACGGACAATCCGGATGGATTGGACTCGCGTAGTCCAGTTTGATACCAAACCGCTCTGCTAAACTGCAGGGAGTCCTCCCTTTCAGTGGTTAGACTGATATCATATTGTATCATGTTCTCATTATTTTTGCAAAAATCGTGAGACTCGACATTTAAATTCTCTCAGCGTCTCTCTATAGTGAAACGAAAAACTAGTGAAAAATATGTACGATTTTGTTTTAGTTTCATATGGCTTAAATATGTACAGTTGTTTTATATGGCAATAGCGCATTCTGCCAGCGTCAAGTTTTCTTCATAACAACTTGTTAGTATCCAGTTCCGTCAAAGTAAGTTAATAGTCACTCAGTAAAATGATAGTGGGTTTACTGAAATGATAGTAAAAGATAGTATAAGTAAAATGATAGTAAAATGATAGCACACAAGAGTTGGACTCCTTGAAAGCACACGAAAAACGCAGTCTTATGCTTTTATTTGATTATCACAAGTATTATGCATAAACATAAGCCACTTTGAAGTTTAATAAACTATCACTTTTAAACCACAAAACCCACAATACACCATTTTCATAATAATTAAACACAAATTTGTCTTCACTTCTCGAGTTCTCGCCAAAAAGTTCTATGTATGATTTATGAATAAAGAGAATATAAATAGTATATATGAGAATATAATACTTAAACTGGTAACAAAATTTCAAGACCATACACAATATAATTCAAACTTAACATTGTCGTTTAAAAAATATACCTTTCTTTTCAAGAATAGAATCTCAATAATTTTAAAATGGCATCAACGCGTTCACAACAGCACGACTTCAGGACTTGACCCTCGGTCTCGTGTGGTAATTTGCGTGGACCACACTTCAGAGCTCAGTGGGACATTGTCCTCGGGCGATCCATTTGCTCTCCGACAGAGTTGCTTTAAACCTACACAATGAGTGTTTGCCACGGACGAAGCAATTCTCTTCCGAGGAAATCCATTTTTGTGATTTCATTTGTCAGTTATTTACTTTTCTGTTTACGTCCAGAAGCTTATAAACGAATTCGTCTGAAATAAATGGCCTTTGTTGGCATTTTTGAATGAATTTTATAAGTTGAATGTTTATGCAAGGTCGACCCCCCCCCCAACCCGGTGCTGCAGGTTTCCATGGACGGCGGTGACCACTTACCGCCATGTGAATCATCTGCCCGTCTGCTACCTGTTTTATAAAAAAAATATGTTATTTTTACGTAATATATTATTTATTATTAATATTCTATTCTGTAAAATTATACATATTTAAACTTAGAAAATTCTAAAAGTCAATTTGTACTGTTATAGTGTACTCTCGTGTGGAATTACATACACTGGATTAATGTCGTAGGTTTTCGTGATTGTAACCGAAAGGGAAGGTCTGTACCCTGTAGGGGGTCGTAATAGACTTCTGAAAGATTAAAGCTCTAGAAATTAATACTCTAACAGAAGGCGCAATTTAATCGCACTATCTCATGAAAAAATTCCTTCATCTGCCATTCAATTTTTGGCTTAAACTTTCTTTCAAGCCTTTGGTAGGCGTTAAAATAAATGGAAATTCAAAGTTAATAAAGGACCTCCCAGAAATGTCGGTCTTACGAAGTTTAATAACAAAGTCGAAAGGTATCCAAACAAATGTCCAACTCCATTATCTTCCGAAAAAGACCGCGCAAAAAGTTCAAAGGAGAATGCAATTTACATTACATAAACAAATTATCAAGTGCGAGTCGGTCCGTTCGCTGGCCCTTCAACAGGTGCTCTTAATTTGAAATCCAAATAAACGCTAATGTAGGTTCCGTTGCCTTAAGTACCCGCCATTTGGTGCGAGTTGTTATGTAGAGACGGGACGTAACGAGCCGTGTGAGGACCGCGGCAAATTAAATCACTTGAAAATCAGAGTGTTGAAGATAATATATCGATACATCAAAAGAGTCAGTCACTTTTCCCGCCAGAGTTTTGTGATGTCTATTACATTTTGTCATCTATATAACCTTCAACCATTTGATGTCCCTTTTTTTTATTAAAAATGTCTTGATTTTTTTGAGAGTTTACCAATAGTACTTGTTACCTTGAACCCCAAACTACGTTAAACCTGTGTTATGGAGTTCAGGCTACCATCGCACGCGATACAACAAGACTATATTAAAATTAAATAAATATAGTATGCAACTTTGATAATAGATAATTTATAGATAATCTAAGAAGAAAATTCTCCACTGGTTACTTTTATTTATTTCGTTTATGAACAAAAACCCACAGCAAAACAAGCATGTGAACTTATTCTACATATAAATTAAACTTTTGCCAAAAACGTATTTTATTATTTATTATTTATACAATGCAAAATAGATAATTAATATTGACGATGCTCTTATACATGAACTATCGCTAAGACTTAGGTAAGTGGATATGTTTGTATGTGTTTACAACTGGGAATATTTATTGCATCTCCTGAATTCAAAAAGCCATTCTTGTCATCTATTTTGAATCACTTTTATACCACTTTTTATATCTGAATGAAGTCGTTTAGAAAGATCGAAGACTGAAGAAGAGATGAATGAGATACCATTACTCCCTCGGCCTGGATAAAGTTGGAGTTACTCGTGAGTAATGACATAATGAGTTTCCTCATCAACGAGGAGCCCGACTCAAGATTAGCGAGGTGTTGGAGCGGATTCTGAATTTGGGTAACAAATGACAACCGGGTGTTGCCGTTATCAACTGTTAAATTTCTAATTAAATATTTGCTTTAAGAGTTAGTTACATCTGCTGTATTTAAAGCGTAATGAAGTTTATACAAATGTTTGTGCAGATGTCAAAAAACAAAGTGTTCATTAATAGATCAAATAAGGAACAAAACAAAAAAGTTTATTTATGTGTATGGGTAATACAATTGTCTTATCGCTACAAATTCCACTCACAGCTCTCTAATACATGTAGTCTTCATTAAAATGCTCGAGCCTCGAGAGTTTAAGAAGAACCACAACTACAACAAGCCCTTTTAGTATCCACTGTTGGACATGGGCCTTCTCGTGCACTTTGTCTCGTGTATACCCTTAAATGCCACACTGATCAACTGGGTTGGCCAGTCCACTCTTTTACAGGTGGTGTACTTCTTCAGGGCTTGTGGTAGCCGCTTTATTATCCCTTAGTCGCCTTTTACGATTAATCGCTTTATTATCCACGGGAAGAAATGGGGTGTTGCTATTCCAAAGCCGGTCACACGTTTGATAATATCACTTCTTCGGAAATTATATCATCTACAGTCTTATACAGTCTTATTATACAGTCTTATCTTCAGCCATACCTTTTGAAATTCACGTATCCAATACCAAAGTTCGCACCGGTCCACTAAACTACACTCAAATTTGTACCCGTACCGCGAACAAACCGGCAAGTTCCTGACAAATTGCCTCAGGAAATTCATCTGGTTCCCAGTGCAAAAGTTAGGCGGATTGGAACTATTTGCAATCGATATAAATTCTCCGATGCCGACAGCGAAACTCGAGACGATCATTGCGACTACGATTTTGTTTGGGAGACCTTGTAAAATCACGTCTTAACTACACTTTTAACACTGTTACTTGTTTTTGAAATTTTGACCATTCGAGCTATTTTTAAACTAATATTATCATTAATAAAAAAGATTATACAACAAAGACGGTCAGATATGTTGTAGCTTATATCGTGTAGTGTAAAGGTAGCTATTATGTTTTATTATGTGTTCTTAGTGTTTTTCTTTTTTTATAGAAAGAAGGTGGCAAACGAGCATACAGTCCACCTGGTGGTAAGTGGATACTGTCGCCCATAGACATCCGCGATACATGGCAACATTAGTCCAAAATGACTAACTTTAGCACGCCAACGGATGCGCTGCCTACCTTTGTTGATGAAAGAATGGATTTGGAGAAAGAGAAAGGGTTGGGCACTTGGGAAGGGATAGGATGGAAATGGGCTCTGGCATATCTCACTCACTACCGAAACACGTACATACATTGGGGAATATGATAAAGTGGGAAATGCATACAGTCCACGGTGTATTCAAGGTATATTCTGTGAGAGAGGGGTAATGAGGCCAGTCGAGTGCGCCCAGCGGCTGTTGGATTGCGCCGTGCACTCTTCTCCAAACTGATAGATATTTATCGTTAAAAGTATTATTCCTACTAAAACAAAATTTTGATTATGTTTAACGCTGATTATCCTTTGGTCACAGATCGGTGTAGTACAGTTATCGGAGTAGTACAGCTTGCAACTTCTGCAAAGTCGGCAGCGCATCCGCAAGGCCCTGTTTTTAAACATAGGGAAAACCTCATGGATCCTCAACCACGCCGCCCCGGTCAGAGGTGGAGTGGTTATGCCCTACCGCCAAAAACCCCACGGTGATGGTTCACCGTTCATCTCTCCACCTTGTGCTGAGGTTACGGGAGCGCTATTCGCATTCGTCCCCAACCCCAGAGATGGCAGTCCGCTATTGCACGCCCCGGACAGGTCTTTGGTGGTCAATAACGGAAACACCGTCCACCCGGACAGTATCCCTGTACCTGGGTGACCCTACTACCACTGGGAGGCCGGACAGCATCCCAAGGCTGGCTACCAACGACTGGTGGATCTTTGGACTGGTGGAGTCTGGGGAATTTTATAGAGATTGTGTCTTCCTCGCGGTCCGGGCGATTAAGCCCAGACCCTCGGTCCCGTCTCTCAGACGGGATTAAAGGAGAAAAAGTCCTCCTTTGCCTGCCCTGCGGCAGGGTTAGTGTTCGCGGAGCCCGTCCTTGTTTCTCCAGTGTGCCATCCGCCCATTCAAAGGGATACACAGAGAAAAGCCACCTTCTCGAAGGCGAGAGACCAAATTGGACCCCACCTCCCTCCCTCTGCCAGGATACCAACACCCAGCAAGATCTCCGAAGAAAAGTTTCTGACTGTTGCCCAGGGTGCACCGTCTCGAATCTGTCGCTGATCCATCGTTCCCTACGCACGTATCCAGGGGAACAAATGGACCAGGCACACGAGGAGGTTTCCCGGACAAGCACCCCACCCGCAAGCCCCCTGGTGTTGCAGGTGTCTATGGGCGGCGGTGACAAATTACCATCATGTGGCCCGCCCGCTCGTCTGCCATCTATTCTATAATTTTCTATTAATTAAATAAATTAATTATTAAATTCTTTTTAAAATTTAAATTTTATTTTATTTTATTATATGTTTAAAAAAATAAATAATTATTTAAAAAAAATGATTGCCATTTGTGAGATGAACTGACGTGGAAATCGAAACCTTTAGCAATTCCGGCAGAAATTTTCCAGCCTATATATAACACATTTATGTATGTATAAATTATGAGATGATTCCAAAAAGCACTTCCGTGTCGGTTTTAGTAAAATCGTAATTACATTATATACTGCGATAGGAACACATTTTTTATAAATACAAATATGTCCATCCTCTTAGTAGTAATGACAATATGCTGGTAAGAGTTGTGGAACTCTAATGGAATCGTACAGGTCACCAAGCTAGACGAGGTGGTGGCATGTGAAGTATAAATAAAAAGTGGCCTTGAAAAGATAAACTAAGCTTTACTCGCCTAACGGCAAGGTGGTTCGATAATATTAAGGTTCAAAACAGCAAAGGACCAAGGTGGCACAAACTAAGGGCTCCTTTACACAAGGAGAGTTTCTCGAACATCGTTCAAAAGCTAGTAGTATAAACAACTGTTTTCATTATCTGATCACTGTTATCTCTCTAATCGTCGAGTTTTTATCATCGTGTGAACAGTTTTAGGCGAGAATTGTATGTAGTTTTGTCGCATACGAGAATCGTATACAATATTCTCTCCTTGTGTAAATGAGCCTTAAGGGTGGCTTATACCCAGTAGTGGATTGAGCTAAAAATTATAAATTGTTCCACACCGACACTAATTTTTAAACATATACTAATAGATTAAAATAGTCTTAAGTAAAACATCAAAACTCTTTATTAAAATAATCTAAAGTACGGTTAAACCTGATAAAAAATAATCATTCAATGAAAGTTAATCTCTATAACGATGAAACGCGAACAAAGAACAGGGGTCGCCAGAGACGGGAATTAACAAAGTTTAATGAAAATATTCGGCCTCCCTTCTATACAGGCTCAAACAGGTGTAAAAGTAAATAGATGAATATAATGCCCAATATTCTTGGGCGGCTTTTGGACTAGTGTTGGGATTGGGTCGATAATTTTTTTTGTTTAACTCATAATTTACTCATTTTATTTAATCCCTAGCCTTCTTTCTTGATAAACAATAAGTAGAACACATATGAAGTAGTGCACTTCTGAACTTTTATTTATACTTTTTAGTCTTAGTTCACATTTTAAACTTCTTTTTTAGGAAAATGTTATACTTGTCTACTGTTAAGATACCGAGCAATGGACTGATATAGGTTAATTAATGGTGTGCTATACATAAATTTGCGTATTTGCAACATTTTTAATGCAAACGATATATGTGGTTTGGAAAAGCAGTAAATGAAGTACGTTTATTGCAGTGTAGGTGAACAGTTCGTGAGTCATCGCAAGGGCTACAAGGTATAATTGACGCTGCATGTTTTATTGTAATAAATTATTAGTTTTGGCTCGTTTAAAGAGTTAAGTTGATAGATATATTAATTTAATATTGTTGTCTAACCCGTTCTAATCCAAGTTGCCGAAAATGAAATCAAAGTAATGAAATATCTCAACATTGAACTTCAAATCTAGAGCAATCCTGCAGTCTCTGTAATTGAAATTATGGATATGTAAAGAATTATCACCTCACAATTTATTTTACCGCCGTATCAGTTTCCTCCGGTTTACATTTTGGACATTTTTTTATTATTTTTAGTATTCATGTATTTATCTATGTATGTCTGTATGTGTTTACGATTAATATAAAGCTTATACAGACTAAACAGAACTACCCAGAACTACCAATAATTTGTCTTATAAAAAGTAGGTAACTGAGGTAAATTTTAAAATATATCCATAATTATTTTCTAACATAACTTTATTCTTACCCTTTCAAATTTAAAGTGCTTCTAACATGCAATTCTCTTTGCTGTACAACTTTATCCTGATATATCTGTTTCTTAATTACTTTAAGGTTGACAAGAAAATATTACACTTAGGAATAAACCCACCACTATACCAGTATTGTACTGTATCTTTATTTAATACCATTTTTGCTTTTCTTTTCTGTATCAGAATCATAAATTAATTAATAATTTAAAGTCACCACTTATATTAAAGTCCGATACTATTTGTGGTTAAAAATTAAGTAACGAAACCGTATTCAATGTTTTGAACTAAAGGACAATATTTTTTCCAAAACCACTTAACGAATGTGCTACATTTCAATTAATAAAACCATCAATAAATTACTTATAATTTATAATAATCATATACATAAAAACCGTTCTTGCCCTCTTCTGGGTACAAGGGCCCTTTTATTTCTCAGGTCACATAGCACGATCTTGAGTTAAACTTTCCAATGTTTCCCTGCTGCTCGAGTGATATTATTTAACTTTGACCATCAAACCATATTGAATACAATTAATATTAAATAATATGAAATTATAATTCACATAGATCCTAATATCGATACATTGTCCAGCACTAAAATCCTAATAAAGGATAACAAGTCCCGCGGAAGCAACCAGATCGACCAACAAAAGCTGTGCTCCTGTACTAAAAACCTTTGCACGGGTACCGTTTACACTACGAATATTATAAAGAGGTATTTAATGAATATATCTTCGTATTTTATCAAATAAATTTGAATACAGATAGTTAAAGTAATAATATGCCTATATATTAGTTTGTTTCTTTGTCTGTGGACCCAAAAATGTCTCAGGTTTATCGCAATTAGTGTTGCGAAAAATTCACTCATTCATATTGTTTCTTTTTTTTTTTGTTTTGGGTTTTATTTTATAGAAAGAAGGTGGAGGTTAAATTTGTTTCACTAAATATACAATTGAGGTTAATATGTAATTAATTACTGACTGTCTTTTTGAGTGTGCTAATCTTTCTCTTTGTTAGTCTCGACTAGATAAAATCCAAGAGAAGAAGTAAATAATCAAAAAATTCAACGAAGAACTGATGATATAGCTGTTCTGTTTGTGATATAGCTCACATAATTTGCAAGTTGAAATTATTGCAAATGGCAAGGTATATCTGACGCAGGACCGATTACTGATGTGGTAAATGAGTCCTTGAACTAAGACCATATACCGAGAAAGCGTGGTTTGCTTTCCGGCCAGCTGATCTGACGACTTAGAAGACCGATAATGGGTGAAAGAACACAGCAGTGGTGAAATTAACTTCCAAGCAGATTAAGCTACAGGCAAATGGTACTATGATATAAAAACATACATGTTGATCACATTTGTTTAAGCCAAACAAACCGTGACTGTACAAAAAATGTCACCTACACAAAAAAAAATCAAAACAAGGGTCGCGCAAAAAAGGACAAACGTTATTAGACGTTAAATTTGTTGTAAAAAAGGTCAGCTAATGGAATAATCACAAAGGGGTCGAATTTACGGTGTTCATTACTGGAGAAAAAAGAACAAAATAAAATACAAATACGATTAGAGTGCTTTCACATTGGCGGCACAGCAACGGCACGTACTTAACGCGTCAATATGCGCTCACGCTACGCAATCTCGTCATAGATGATTAAGCAGGCGCAATAAGTAAAAATCGTTTAGTTGTTAATGTTTGACAGTTTTATTTATTTATATTTATTTCACAGAGTACAATGGTCGGACTAAATGGTACATGGCGTTGTCTTCCAGCCAAACTTCATCAGAGGAAAGATATAATGACGGCTGCGCAATCGAAGAAGGAGAAAAGCAGAAGGAAATAAAAATAAACAAACGGAAACGAAAAGAATAATGAATATATTATTTAAAAATATGCAAGGTGTATTATTAATATATATATATATATTACATACACTACATACATACAATGTAAGTTTTGTTTTGTAATTTGTCACTGAGAATAGGTCACACGTTTGATAGCTTAATCACACGATTTATTCGCGCTGCTGAATCAGTAGACGAGATTACAACGCTCTTCTAAATTACGATTGCTAAATCAATGTGTGTAAACGCACTTGCAAGTATATCTAACGCAACACCGTCAATATCTAACGTCATCGGTGAGTATCTACGTCAAAATGGCTGGCGTGTCGTCGCGTATTGTAACAAATACAAATATCTTTGCAACTCGCTATTAACATTATCAATAGTTTTCTCGATAGCGCCAGCTGCAAATATAACGTTGTAGAACAGTCCTGTTATTTCAGTTACAATGACGAATGTGAACGTAAAGACTCGCGCACATTACAAGCCGTATGGCGGTGCACTGAAAAACTGCGACAATACACATTACAGACGCGGCGGGCCGCAACAACGCAATAGTTTAATTCAGTTAGTTACTGATATTCAATTCTTCAGGTCATCGCACAGCGTATAACTCGAATTACGTCCTTTAACTGCGTACGCCCATCACACATTGGGGCAGGCCCCGTCGCAACGCCGCGTCGCATAACATTGGCGCGTAACAAACGCAAGATAACTAAGTTCAAAGTAGCCATTATGAACAAACGGCAATTTCAAGTATGTATTGATAGGGGGAGAGTGCACGCTGCAATCCAAGAGCCGCTGGGCGCGCTCGACTGGCCACGTTACCCCTCTCTCACAGAAGACTACCTTGAAATGTACTGCATTTCCCACTTTATCGTATTTCCCCAATGTACGTACGCGTTTCGGTAGTGAGTGAGATGTGCCAGAGCCCATTCCCATCTCATCCTATCCCTGCCCATTTTCCCAACCCTTTCTCCAAATCCATTCCTATATCTCCAAAGGTAGGCAGCGCATCCGGGGGCGTGCCAACATTTATCATTTTGGACTAATGTTGGCATGTATCGCGGATGTCTATGGGCGACAGTATCCACTTACCATCAGGTGGACTGTATGCTCGTCTGCCGCCTTCGCACATAAAAAAATAATGATAATAATAATTCATAGGTACGGCGCTAATACACTTACAATGACATACATGTATCTTTGTCGAATCTCTTCGTTTCAGATCTTATCCCGCAAAGACACTTCGAACATAGCTCGCTGAGTAACTTTGAACTTACCTATTATTTTGTCTTACAGTCTAAGAAATGTGTCGGCTCCATCCTAAAAAATATGAATTATTTTGTTAAGAATTGTGGCAATGACGTCTCCATTACTCTATGCTCGTAGATTTAAAGATTGAATTTCAGGCGCTCTGGTTACTAAATAGACCCTTATCAGTGCGTCTGACAGTTTGTCCGCTCTAACTTTCACTTACAATACATAAAATAGTTTACCCGGTCTGCTGTTTATTTTTAGATAGGAAAACTATTCTGGGTTGTTGTTTACTACAAAAATGTGTTATTGAAAAGAGGAAATGAAACTAAAAGAAATTTTAAGGAATCTATTTAGGTAAATCACCACAGCCTATCATAACTATCAAAGCATATCTGCAGATGTACCATTGTTGGTCATTTTTACTTAAGACATTTTTTTATTTTATTCGACCTTGCATCACATATAGTCACAGTTAGCTGACTCTGTGCCTAAATGTGGTGATCAAAATCATTTGATATTTATTCGACTGCGAGTAAAAATGAAATACGTAAACATATGCGTTTAAGACAGATCGATATGTACGCAACACGTAAAAATCTTCTAAGTTCTATGTATACACCTGTCTTCGTTTTATAAAAAAGTCACTTGCCTGAAATTTGATTAAACATGTAAAATGTTCAAGAAATCAAAACCAGAAACAGTACCTTACAATAGATATATAACTGTAAGAGAGTGAAAGACTCCTAACCCAATAAACAGCGGCTTTGAAAATGAATATGCAAATACTAGCACAAAGAGCGTTGTAACACACTGAATGGGATTTTAAATGCAATTGTTGTGAACGCTTAAATATATGGGCTTAGTGAAGAAGCGGTAGCGATTCCTGATTCTCAATTTAACAGTTTTGAAAGGTTTTCAAATGAAAGAAATATTTATTTTCCGTTGTAAAAGTTTTGTTATGGCGTCATCATTTTTGGACCTACACATCTTTTATTTATATATGTAATCTACAGTCCTGTATGTTAGTTAATTAACAAATATATTGATGGTGTTAATAACCAAATATAGATCACACTAACATTAAAAACAGTATAATAATAGACTGTCTGTGCAAATTATAAATACATTATGTAGATTTGTGCTTCCGGCTACGTATATATATACCTATTACTCGTGCGTGTGCCTGTGCTTGTGTATTTATTTAAAATGTGCTTTAAAATATTTATGGAGGGAGCGGGAGGGAAAGCCGGAATATTATTTATCCTGGCGCATTATTATTTTTTCCGTTTTTAATTTATTCTAAGTATAAATATATTTTTCTCAAGGAAAATAAATTCTATAAGTTAATTTCCTGTTGAAATATCCTAGGATGATAAAAATTGGAGTTACTTGATTTGTGGGACTTTATTTTTAACCAATTAGGTGCGTTGGAGTTTTTTTACTTCTATTAGAGCACTTGCAAATTGGACGTTCGAAAAAATTCTGCAGCTCTTACCAACTTATTCAATAGACGGTTAAATGTCACCAACCGCAAATACAATGTTGTAAAGTCACTACTTTCAGTTTGAGCAATGAAAAATAGAGTATTTCGTTTACACCGCAAACCGAAGATTGGTTAGCATTGATATCAGAATAGACTTAATGACACATCATACGTTCTTATCAAAGAAACGTGGTTGGCAACTTCTAGGGGAGGATGGAGGGTGAACCAGATGAGGAGGGGTTCATTTGTCCAATTTGAATCTTAAGCACTACGTATTATAATAAGAATGTTCCATTTTCAAAACAATCGACGTCGGTTAGCTTCTAATCGACGATATATTTGGACGACTTTTCAGAATGTACGAATAAGTATTTAAACCGCCTTAGCTACGTAACTTTAGCCTTAGCCGTACATGTAAAGTGTCTGCTTTCACCGGTAACAGCGATGTTAAGCTTACGACTTTATTAAGTTCAAAACGCGTTTCACGTTATTATCATGTTTCCTCGCGCATTTGATGATGTTATTATATGGACTTTTGTTATAAATAGGAATATTACTTGAACACATACATATTTTCCCGTGTTTTACTATTTGTGATGTTATCTGAGCAAAGAAACCTTACTGTCTGAATATTACTGTCTGTCGCAAGTGTCGCAGCGTCATTTTGTGACGCGCGCGTCTGTCGATACAGACGCGACCCAGGGAATTGTATCTACCGTAAGTGTCATCTTCACTAATCTTCAGTCATCTAGCTGAAATATCTTTAAACGCTTAAAAATCACATATAAATGGCTAAATAATAATAAATCGTAGTCAATAAAACAATCATGTACCTAATACTTAAAGTAGTTTCATGGTAGTAATGCTAAAAAGCGCTTGGCCAGCGTGGCGTTTTAAGACCATAATCCCTAACCCCGACGGCCCAATTACTGCTGTCAATGCGGTTCTTAAACTACACTCACAACCTTCACATATACACCGTCGCCGCCTGTGGAGACGAGGACTGCACCTTCGCTACACCGTGAACATGCACCGGCCTTCAGCCACACTTTTACCAGGTATCGGAACGTGCCTGGGCGCTTCTCACCGACCCGCGATACCGCAGTACCATCCCAAAACAACGCCCTACGCCCTACCGGCGGGGGAGCCCGTAGGCTCGTTGCTGCACACACTCTTTGCTCCTAACTGAGCGCCTTCTGCGCTCGTCCTAAACTATACATATCCGGTGACCCTTGAAAGGCCATTAGGGCCACAAGAATTTAGCCATTCCGAAAAAAACAATAAAAGCACCATACAATGTACATGAGGAGTCCCATGTCCAGCGGTGGATACTGAAGAGACTGGTTGCAAAAAAAAAATGCTAAAGATACACGATTCAAATGTTAAAGTTTCTCTGTTTATGTAACTGTCTTAGATACTTTCAATTCGTCGTGAGTAAGCTTCTTACCACAATTCAATTTAAAAGTTGGAATTCAATTAATTTGGACGCACGAATCGAATGTGGTAATTCAGCCAAGTGTCTGAATACGTTTTTTTTATTATTCCGAACGCGTGAACTAACAAATGTCTGGTAGAACTCCGAATTGTCTGACGTAAGAGTGGTCAACGTCACAGAGTAGGTAGAAATGGAGAAGACATTTTACAATTTTTTTTGCAAATATTGGAATATTTATAAAAAAACAGTAAGTGGTTTATAAAAGTCCTCGATTACCACTATTTTATAAAAATAGGTACTGCGTATGTGCTGGAGTGTATGATACTTTCCGATCACTTGTCAATTAAGAGCCACATAAATTGTTACTTTTCAATTTATATCTTTTGTCAGTTAAAATTGGTAACAAAAGTCTATAATCCGGTAATTATATCTAAATCGGTCAATAATATACTTGATTACTATAAACAACTTTTAACATCATGTGATCACTGTTATTAACGAGTTTTTATCATTATGTGAGCTGCTGCAGGCGATAATCGTATGAAGTTAGGTCGCATACGAGAATCGTATACAATATCCTCCCTCGAACCGTTCAAGGAAATCTCCATGTGTAAATGAGCCTTAAGTCTACGCGAAGCGCGTACAGCTTATATAGTTTTATATACAGGATGCATTGCAATACGTCGACAATTGACGCTTTACATACTTTGTTTAAAGGTTTCACCTCCATGACCTTCCGTCTCCATTTTTGTACTCCGGTGCCAATAAGTTGGTAACGTATAAATAATGCATGGTGCGTCCGTTACCCGAACGTATTGAGCAAGGATATTGGATTAACTTCCTCATAAACACTGCTTTGTTGCGATTTTGTTTTCTGCTAGTTCAAAATAAGACAAGCTCGTACGTAGGTTGATTTAGATATGAAAATTTAATACTTGTCTTCTATTTTTATCGAAATAGTTTTCTAGCAAAAGGGAAGCCATGTATGCTCGTTAGATATACCTATATACATAAAAAAGGTTGAAAATATTAATAGTAATGACAGATAGTAAAATAAAAGAAAAAAAAATACATTGAATATAAATATACTAAGACATTATAAGATTAATGTTAAAGATATAAGTAAAATAAATAAGATAAACCATTCGCGTTAAGTCCAGTTTAAATAGATAAATATACAGACCGGCAGTGCATGTACATTTGCAACATAGTTCCATGCAATCCAACAGACTACCACCACCAGAGAATTGTTTACAGTAAGATATAGATAAAACAGTACAAAAACAATATATACAATACCATATTTAGTTACACAAAATCTCCAATTAACATATCTTAGGGATTCTTTTTTTTTATATTAAAGTAGGCGGACCAACAAGCGGTCCCAAGTGATGGTAAGTGTTACCGCCGCCCATGGACACCTGCAACACCAGGGAGTATGCGAGTGCGCCGCCGACCTTGCAAAATCCTATTCACAGCTTTTTTGAAGAACTCCATATCGTAGCTTAATGGAAAGACCTCTTGAGGTAGTTCGTTTCACAGCCTACGGGTTCGAGGTATAAAATGATTTTTGGACCGAACAGTTCGCGACACCTCCATATCGAGGAAATGCGGATGGACCGCACTTCTGTGACGGGAGGTGCGGTTGTAGAATCCCGAGGTGGGAATTATATTAAACAATTCTTCAGAGCATTCCCCATTGTACAGGCGGTAGAACACAGAGAGACGCAACCTCTCTGCGAATGCTGAGGGGTTCTAAAACCACCCGTGAGAGTGGGATCGTCGACAATTCGAACAGCACGTCGTTGGATGGAGTCAAATGGGTCCAATTGATATTTCGATGCACCGGCCCATAGATGTGAGCAGTACTCCATGTGGGGCCTAATCTGAGCTTTGTAGAACATTGGGGATACTAGCTAAATTACTAGCTAGGGATACTAGCTAAATTAAATTTTTCATAGACTAAAGAGAACTCAGAAAGAGGCAATATCTTTTCAGACATTAAGCGATCCTAAACCAGCTCTAAGAACAGGATCGTCGAATATCTAGCTGTTGGAAAACAAAAGGGAAATGAATGTAGTCAGTTTGTGTCAGTCACATAGTTAAAGCAATAGGTTTCAATATGTGACAAGTACAACGTGACGTTGCAAGCGTGTGCAACGATGCAATCGCGCGTGGGAACGCAAGAATGTTGCGCAAGCGCATTGTGACATAAATATCGCTACTGACATTAATCAGCTTTGCTTACTGATCGTTTACTTGACAATTCGCCTTTGATGTGAGAAATTTGATACGTTGTAACTCGTAACCCATTGCGTCAATTAGAAATTGCTGTTTGTGCTGGTCTAATTCAAGGACCTTGTACGTGGGAGCGTCTTAAGGAACATATTCTTTACAAGTTCTATATCGCTATTCTTTGGCATGGAAAGGCGTGACTCGACCAGCGGTTTGCATTTCGCTAGAGGTGTGCATTTCGTGGAAGGAGATAAGCAGAACTTACCATTTAACTTCTACTTATTCACGCTTAACTTAGGCGTACCGCTGGCGGTGGTAGTGTTTGTTGGGTTTATTTAAGTAGAACAGATATTTACAAGCGGCCAACCCATAATATGTATTGTCTACCATAACGTTTGACATTTATTGTCGCTGGCCTACAGGCTCAAGGGCCTTCATATATTGTGTAAAATTAGTTATTTCAACAGAAATAAAGTGTGTTTCGATCGAAAGGGCCTCCTTTTCATTGTTCATCCAGTATTCAACGCAACAATGTTGTTATTGCTCCTAACACTTTCCAGTTGATTAAAAACAATCTTTAATCATTTCCTGCATACTTCGTGATATTTACCTAGTTTCAAAACCAATTCACGTCACTGATAGCAACATCATGGTTTTACCTAACTTTATGCACATTTAACCTGCGGTTAACTGCATATTCACTTACGACATTTAAACAGGGGTGATACAGTTGAAGATAATAAAGAACACAATCTGACGACTGTCTTGGAGCTTTAGCTTTCTTTAACCGGTTTAATTGAACCTTTTGTCGATTTTTACATCGTAAGTGGAAACACATGGTAAGTTAAACACACGGTTTATAATTACAGGTTATCACAGGTTTAGTATTTATTAAGGTTTGTATCTGTGTATATGTATGTATATTTTATATATATATATATATATATATATATATTTATGTAGTTTATTGTTTGTAGATGTTTGTGTATGTAGATTTGTATATGACACTTATACATACATGTGTTATGTATTCGTTATGTATATTTAAGGAAATTATATTTTTTAAGTTATATGTTTATTTCATCGCATCTCCCAATGTATCTCTCTGTTGAACCCAAAGGTTGGTTGGTAGAGAATACTTTAAGGCATTAAGCTCGCCTTTTGTGCTATTATGTGGAATAAAGTTTGTTAAATAAATAAAAAAGTTATACGATATGATATTTGGAAAATCACATTTTTGTTTTATTTTTACCACACTAGAGGTACCGTGGGCAATAAGTCTTGTGCATGTAACACGTGAAGCGCACTGCTGTTCGTGCGAAATGAATTTATAATCATGTTCAATGCAAAATGTGTATAGACCGAGGAACTAAGGGTGAAACTGTTTAGAATAAACGCTATTTATCAGACTTTTAAGAAGACATAGTCCTTTTTAGAGGGATGGGGATAAATGGAGTAAACAGGGATTAATGAAACTGTTATTGAATAAGATGGGAAGGGAAACGAATACTTAGTGTATTATTTTAATTATATATTTGTGTTATTTTATTTCAGGTACGTCAAATCTTACCAGCTACCTTTCTGACTCCATGTGGTATGTAATCATCTGTCTATTTTTCTTCCAGTTGCACTACTCAAATCTCCGATTGAATTACAGTCTACTTGACTCCTAAGAGCACTCAGACCTCATTACGCAGTGGGTTTTAAATTTAATCACTGTTATTACTTGAGAGAGTTTTGTAGATACCCACATGGGCTGGGTATCTACAAACGCATAGAACGCAAACGCTCCGCAGACGGTTTCACAGAACACAGCCCATCTGGTTGTATGCTGATAGTTGTTAGCTGTCTGCCTGCGAGGACATTTAAACATATATATCTATATATATATATGTTCGTCCTTTTATAATTTTATAAACAGGACAGTGTTTTTTTTGGTTTGTACAGTAAACACATAAAATAGTGCAATTAATAACAATATTGTATAACTTATAATCGCATGTATAGTGTCTGAGTTGAAAGTTTAATATATCCCATATTTGCAGAGTATATTTTTTTATTGATAACCTATTTGGCTTAGCTGGAAATACTTGCACTTTGTCCGAGGAGTCCTAAGTTAGATAAATACTTACCCTTTCAAGGGTTTTTAAAAACACGTTTCATTCGAGATATTTGTGTGTGTGCGTGTGTTCATCGTTGTGTCTTCTGGATACCAAGAACTCTAAAGTGAACCATTCTGAGTATTGTGTTTATTAATAAATTACTTAACATCGAAATATTGTTAAATAATTTAGGAAGTTTGAAATGCTTATATAGACGGATTTTATGTATAGTTGCGGAATCTATCAATCGGTAATATCATATATGCAATAAATAAAAAAAAATACATTATTAAAGCATAACCTCAATAACATGTATAGTGTTGGGACATTAGTGCAGTAGATATCGATTATCGATGAAGTCCAGTTATGACTTTATGACAGAGAGTGTGGTATAATTTTACGATGTGTAATAAACTATTATTTTCATGACTTTTTCTATATGTTTAATAGATATAACGTGGTTGTGCTCTTACATGTACATTGTTTTAGTGTGTGCCGCGGCGTGGAGAGCCCAACTGAGCGTTCTGAAGTTTACGCACATTAAAACAATACATGTGCGAGCACATCCACTACTAAAAGTAACCCGCCTTCGTGAGATGAAAGAACAATACCAGTGTTTTGAGAACCAAGCCCAACTTACTTTCGACAGTTTGACCATTGCGTTTGTGTCAATAGGTAGAATCTAAGGAAGCCAATTGAAGATCTTTCTTTGATTTCTGCCTATATCTATTTGAGTCAGGTATCAAATTGTCTCTTAAGAGTTTCATAAAGCAAATCAGAGACGACCTAACTCTGTTTAAGACTGTTAATTTAAAACGAAAACCTTATACTTAAGTTCTCATACCTTATACCTTATACTCAGTATTTCTGTGCTGCTCTGTCCCTCTATTGGGGCGCTGTAACCTTTTTAGTTCTGGACTTCTTACATTATATTCTATTTTTATCTATTAAACGGATCTTAACTACGTATGTTTACGTTTTGGCTGAATTATATCAACCATAGTTACAAGCTAATTCAACCATGGTCAGCTCGTTTCTCTACCGCTATGTCAAATAAAATAAAAAGAGATAAATATGTGTCAAAATCGATATACATATATGTTTAATGCTACGGCCTCACTATTGGACGAACATTCGTGGCGTGGTGTCGCGACATTACTTCGTATTCAGTAGGTATTCCTCGGCACTTGTGACGAACGTTTTGGCCATACCTATCGCTACAGCGCGAACCTTCGCCGAAGCCCGACATCATAGATATATCAATATATAAATACATACGTGTGAAAGTATGAAAATCTTTGAAGTTTTTATTCTTCTGTATTTTTGTTTTCTTTTCATTTTCTAACTTCCAAAGTTTTTCTTCGCTCTATCTCTTTATTTTCTCTTTGACGTGTACAAAATTTTAACAACATTTATTATTTCTGTTTTATTATTCTTAATGGCAGATAAACATTAACAGATGTATTTATATGGGTATATATCTATATAAGTATATATTTTTTCAATAACTATATATATATATATATATTATGTATTGGTGTACCTAGGTATTGGTGTATTGTATTATATGTACTTTTAGCAATCCTTTTTTAATGATTGCAGGATGCACCGCCCTTCAAATTTCTGTTTAGCCAACGGTTAAGTGGCAGAAAATGCCACTAGGCATTTAGTCCGCCTTTTGTACAATGTGTCTCTGTGCACTAAAGTTAAAAAAAACATGACAATAAATGGGTACTTAAAAGATAACCTTCAAGTATATATACATATTTGTATCAGTTATATTATCGAAATCAAAGTTATTAAACCTATAATTTTGTATAATAATAACACGTCTGTTAGATATACCTACCAGGTCTAGTCATTCGCCTTTCGATTGTTTTATCGACTCGCGATAAGATAATATTTAATCAAATTCGAAGTCTTTCACGTACTGTATCTTGTTTGTTTGCAATTTGGCAATAATGATGTTCTTACGTGATTAATATAGTTGCTAAAAATATTTTATTTTAAATTAGCCGATTAAAAATGTCGGTGACTAATATAGTGCCTATTTTTTTAAATTCATATTATTATTATATAAATTGGGAGATATATTGTATTATTATCTGTGAATAAGAATTAAGTTGATTAAAACATACTCATCGAGCGGAGAGTATAATGAGATAAGAAGAGCCTTTCGTCCTTTTATACACCGTACACCCAATTACATCCCGTCCCATCGAGTAAAAGGTGTAATGGAATAAAGTCAACTCCTTCGCGCATTATACTTTTTACTTTCTTTTTATTCCTCCGCTCCAGGGAAGAGCGGGGAGTGTAATGATATAAGGAAAACTCTTCATCTTTTATTCTTTATTCTCCTTATTCTCCCTTCATGCCTTATTCTCCATCCTTCTCTATCTTTTTCCCAAATTTACTCCTAAACCTCCAAAGGCAAACAGCGAATTCTGGGGCGTGTCAATTTTTGTTATTCTTAATCCACTTACCATCAGCTTGCTCGCCTGTCACATTCTTTCTTTTTTTGTTCTCTATTTTATTGTTATAAAACTAATAAATATTCATAAATCTATTGTGCCAGGTTAATTATCTAATGTAGAATTTAGACCTTTAGATACAAACTATCTAACTTAACATAGATACGTCACAATGTGTACAGCCAGAATCGTATTAATCGAGTAAACAGATCCATTGTGGACTAATTACATTACGCATTGTACTGAAATACACAGTCTCATTTATGTTTTGATAGGCATAGTACATATTTAAAGTGAAATTATCAGGTGGCATTGTATATGTAATCTTCTGCGCGAATTTTGTATGCATATGTGACGTATATCGGTTTTCGATATCGATAAGTGAATGAAATGCGCGTCACTGAGTGTAATCGTTAGGTTATCGCGCTATTCAGTCCGACTACGCTTGGCCCACTGCCCGCGCGTAACTTACGCTATCCTTAACATTCGAATTTCGAATCGAACATCGATAGGCGTCGAATTAAAACAAAAAAGTTAAAAATTTTATTTCACAAACATGCATTGAATATGTGAAACTTTATTGATTTTGTGATTGTCATCAACATTTTAAAATTTCTAATAGAACACCACTATTGCTAAAAGAGTAATCACGAAAAAAAAAATACAAACTTGAATTTGGAACTATGCAGTGAGTGTTTTGTTAAGCCATTAGCAATATGTGATTGGTTGAACCGGTGCGTGAAATTCGATAGTTTTGTGACGCATGTGTTTTGATTGGCGTTTGTTTGCACAGTGATGTTGAAAATTGTGAACTATTATTACTAGTTACTTGCCTATGGGTGCACTGACGACTACATTACACACATTGTTTATGAATAACATCTAGTCACAGGTAATTAAGATATTATAATAATTAATAAATTCATCTAGATATTACAGGGTAGCAATGAATGTATATGCATGCGGCATTAATTTTGTAGTCATAAATAATTTTACGGATTATCATAATCCGTAACGTAACATTGCAACTATGTGACGTCAAAATCGTTAGATTTTGACGTCACATCGGGGTATGGTAGGTAGGTTACTACCTACCATACCTAACAATTTTATTAATATATTACGTTACATATATTCGTAATCTAAATCTCCGTATGTAGGTGGAGCATTCGGGGATCTGCTAATGTTTGTCATACTTAATTGAGGTTGGCATATACTGCGGATGTCCATGGGCGATGGTATCAGGTGAATTGTCTGAACTCTTACGATGTCCCTTAGAAAATGATGTTATAAATAATAATAGGTTTGTAATAGGTTACATGATGTTTAATTACCCTTTATATTAATCATAAATGAAAAATAATTAACAATTCCGACGTTTCTATTTATAAATGTATCATTAACACCGAGGAGGGACTTTCGTCTCGATTAAATTTATGACATCACTACGATTGCAACTCTTACAGATTAGTCCAGATACCGCAGCCCTTTTAGTATACACTGCTGGGACATGTCCATGCTGGACATGGACATTGCCTTTAAACGCAATGCTGGCCAAGCGGGTTGGCGAATCCACTCTTTCAGAGGTGCACATTACATGAGATGCCTTTAAACGCAATGCTGGCCAAGCGGGTTGGCGAATCCACTCTTTCAGAGGTGCACATTACATGAGATGCCTTTAAACGCAATGCTGGCCAAGCGGGTTGGCGAATCCACTCTTTCAGAGGTGGTTTAGTTCCTGAGGGCTTATGGTAGCCGCTTTATTATCCCTTAGTTACGTTTACGACACCCATGAGAAACCGACTGACACCACGCGGCACGCTACAGTAAAATAGCATGACAACTTGACACATACTTACAGCCTATTCCTCTTTTATCACAATAACAGCCTGTCTGCCACGTCAGACGTTTAATTCACCAGCTATGGAAATTGTTTATGCTAAACAGTGAATTTGAATGCTGGGTGGAAGCAGTTTTGGGTACCGCAATAAAGGGTTTCTTGTTTTTGCTGTAATCTTCCTGAGGAATTTATAAATTATTCGAGTGTATTGGAAGGATTGGTGACTTGCATGGTCTTATGAAATGAACTATAAATGCTAATCATTCGAATACAATATGGACCGGGCCTATCGAGCGTTCGTACAAATACGAATTCCTTTGCACCTCATTGCCAATTTATTTAATGCCCGTCAGGCAAATGCCCCGAAGGAATTGTGTAAGTAACTGATAGCTCTTGAACGAAAAGAACAGATCATTTGTGTTGACGAGCCTTTAGAGAGGCTTGTACCCAACAAAGGAGAGACATAGGTTGAAGGTATGGTATGGTATTAACATATACAAATCATTCAAACCTCTACATCAAAACAATTACTTAAAAGGCAATAAAATGGCAAATTGAATTAAATCTTTAAACCGGCATACATCTTTCGGAACGAACGTTTCAATTTAGTGGGGTGGTCCAAATAAATTGAAAGCTAACAGCTATTAATGGGGTTGGATTTTACGAGCACTATAAAATGTATGGAATGGGTCTTTATTAGTATATTTATTTATTTTTAAGGAATATTACAGACATGTTAAAGATATTGTTGAAGCAATATACCTAGAAGAAAAAATTCAATAGAAATGCCATTTAAAATCTCCACAAATATGAATTTAAGTATATATAAAAGGCCTAAAAGTTATTTATAACAAAAAAAAAAAACAATATGTAAAGAAAGAAAGTTAAAGAAAAATATACCAGAAGAGAAGAAGAGAGTGTAAAAAGTTGAAATTTAGAAAAATAAACAATTGCCATGGAGTTTTCGAGGTGTGTTGTTTTTGTGCAAAACAAGTTCAAATTAAAACAAAATTTATTTGTACCTAGCAATAAATGTATTCTACCTGTAATTCGATTTTGAGGACGGTACATCTATCTATACACATAATAAAACTATAGAACCAGCGTGTTACAGACATTGAATATATTTACCAAAAACTGGGGGCGATGAAGGAAGAGTATCAGAATACAAAAAGAAAGTCTATTATGAAATTTTTTGTATGTCTGTCTGTTCGAACACGCTAATCTCCAAAACTACGCAACGAATTTTCATGGGGTTTCCACAGGTTAATTAAGCTTAGCTTGGCGCTTCGAATAGGCTTTGTTTCATCGAAATTGGCTGACGGGAAGAAAAGATGCTGTATACACAGCTTTATAAATCAAACTAAAATTCTACGCGTGCGAAGTCGCGGGCGCAGCTAATTTAATAATAAGGGCAGTGTGGCAAGCTTTCCTAATGATAAAAGCCGATCATGTCTTTAGTCTTCACCTCTTTTGCGGTTCTAACTGGATTAGTTAGTTAGCCACATAAATGTTACGTTCCACACGATATGAAATGATTTCCGAATGTTTCATAAACCACAACTAACATGTGTCATCGCAGACTGTCGGGCAGCATCGGTATATCGACATGATGTATGTGTATGATGTGAAACTTACAGTTTTGTTGTTGCTCTTTATTGTACTTATAATTAATTGTTACCATAATAATAGCATAAGTACAAAGACGGACCTATTTCCAGAAGGACTCTCTTCCAGTCAACTTTTTTTATGTATTGAAATGTGCTGAAATGGGGCCCGTCTATTCACTTGATTTTAATCGAAGGTTGGCTTTAACGGCTTCCATTACGACGCGGAACCCCGGACGATGCTGGGGGCATGAATTAATTATTATAATTGCGAGTCAGTCACGACCTAAATCTCTACAAGACATTACATGGGTAACGTGTACTCCCGGAGGAATTAATGGGTATTGGAATTTTACCTCAGTATTGATAAGACAGCAGTATTGTTGCATATGTGTGAATAGTTTCACTGAGCTGATACAATCCACTGTTTCGTACTCATTTAAGTAGAGGAATTCACCTTAAGGTATAATTCCGAACTCGACCGCAGACTGCAAACCGCAGACCGCAAACGCGAACACCAAACCGCAGCCGATAATACTGGTTTCTATAATTTTGTATGAAACATATTCGGCACTCAATGGCAGGAGACAGTGACTCTTTCCAAATACGGTTCTTATTCGTTAAGTAGTTCGTTTATGAGATCTTAGACCCTTAGATCTTACGCGATAATTCCTTCGTTCATACAGGCGATATTCGCTAACCACTTCGCGATATATTGGCCCAGTGTTAACAATATCGCTTACCCAAGCGGTACAACGAGGCCTAGGCGATATTCGCCCCCCCTGGCGAATTTGCGCGACTTGGCCATATCGCATAAACATTATCCTTTCCACAGGCGGGAGCGAATAACGCTTATATCTAAATAGGGCCGGGCCTTATAGATTCGCGTGTAAAGCATTCGCTACTTCTCTAAAAATATTAAATCTTATCTTAACCATGTGTTGCAGGTGTCTCTGGGCAGTGGTGACCACTTACCACCACGTGGCCCACCCTCTTGTCTGCCTATTTTATAAAAAAATACATAATAACGCCCTCTAACATAACCTATATTTTTTATTTTGTACTATATTCCGAGTATCACCATATTTATGTTTATCCATACATCAAGGACACTGAATGTATCCATACATAAATGTTATTTTGTTGTTATTTACTATTGTCATTCTTTGCTTTTTTTCCTTTAACAGAGTAAATAAAGACTATGTAGTAATAGGTTTTATTTTCTTTTTTATAGAGCTTAGTTATTTTTATATCAAAGTACATTTAAATTAGAATAATCTACAGCGTGGGAGTCTTAAGAAAAAAAATCGACATTATGAAATTAATGAAACAGATCGCCCCCGCCGGGCTCCGCCGTTTTAGCGAATTGAAAAATGGCTCTTTGATTTTCTTATGAATTTTAATTGCGTAATAAAATTCAATCTCAGTCAAATTACTTTTGTGAAGCGTGTGCATACCGGCGACATTTTGATTTTCGACACGTCGCGACACGACATTACGGTTCTTTACAAAAATGCGTGTTATTCCATATAGGACACTAATTTATTTAATTTGACGATTATCTACATCAGTAGTGCATATTTAGTTGTGATACGTCTCGTCAAGACATGTTTAAACATAAAAAAAATACAAAAAGTAAGAGAACAAAGAACCAGTGAGCGCAAGCCCTTAACTTTTGTCCTAGATTACTAATATTCGTATTAAATATAGAGATTGTTTTCACATTTATTTATATTTTATTATCTTTAAATCGTTATTTCGTTTTCCCAGCTTATTTTTTTGATAACATAAAAACAGGTGAATTCCCGATACGTGGCCTCATTTCGAGGACTCGTCTACTCCAACGGTTATCGAGCCTGCGGCAAATGTGCTGCCCATTGCCACTTCAACATTCTGACTCTAAGACTAAGATGTCGGTCGGTGACTTTAGTACTATGGCGAAACTCTTCGTTTCGAATCTTACCCCGCAAAGAAACTCCGAACATAGCTCGTCGAGCGACTGAACTTATGGATCAGGCCCACCGTCAGAGGCCGGTACGTCATAACCGGCAGGACGCACTGATTGACTAACTTTCATCTTCAAAAATTGTGGTATAGGCGACGGAAAGCATTTTGCCAATGAATGCTGCCCGGCCGAGCTGAATGCGTGTGTCGACCTTCCTGAAGTTGGGCTACCCTAGTTGGATGATCTGCCCAAGATAGGCATAATGGTCAAGAACTTCGACGTGACACATTTGTAATTGTAGTTACGGAACTTCATAATTTAACATAGTGGTACATAATTTAGTTTCTTAGCAGTCGAAAACTGATTTATATGTTTGATACTGATTTGATTTATACTGGTTTATATGAGTCGTATTCCTCATTTTGTTTACATACGTTCAATACATTCATCCATTCGTCCATCTATCCATCCATCCTTCCATCCATTTAATTCAAGTCCATCCACAGCATATACCAACGAAATTTTCAAAGCAGCTTGTCTGACAGTGCATCTATAAAACTGCAGTCCTAATTCGTTTGACAACATAAATGTAGGTCAGTAAGACTATTCTACCTCAACTAAGAAACAATTTTTCTTGAGAGAACGTGGTTAAAGTATATTTATATTGTTTTTCATACCAGTGATGTGTAATAAACGAGTTGGCACTAAATAAAAACTTCTGTTGCCAAAATTGGTTATCTATTGTTCCTTTTTCTTGCTGAAAATGCGCTTATCCGTTTAAAAAGGTTTTGTTTGTAAACTCGTAATTTGCAGGCCATCTATTTATTGTGGGTACTTATTATGTACGAGTAAATATACTACATATATCTACCCGCGATTTTATTCTCGTGTAAATTATGTTCAATCCAATTTATTTATTATACATAATACAATCCCTTGAAAATACATAAAGCTTACGGCACTATATTGGAATTCATTCTATTGATCAACAAGTTGCGTATACAGCATGTTTAGATATTTTGTTTTAAACACTTTTATATAATTTTGTTACAGGAATATACCACAAACAAACAATATAAAACCAAAACAATGCAACATTAGCTTATCATTTAGCTTTAAATCTACGGCAAACTTGCAGTCTTGATCACTCAAATTATGGATATGTAACCAATTATCATTTCACTATTATTTTTTTGTTCGCATACATTTCTTCCCGCCCAAAGATTGCCTGGAAGAGATCGCTTTAGCAATCAGGTCTGCCTTTTATTTGAACTTGGTGTCACTTTTACTGTAGTCTTTGGTGTGCAAAAAAGTATACTTACTTCTGCTAAAGCGGAGTAGTTCAGTAAGCCATCTGCGCCCAGTAGCATGTACGATGCGGCATCGCTTTATCCTTATTAAATTACCTGGGTAAGAACAACAGTTAATGCACATGGCACATCGCACAAATACCCATTTTATCTCTCATTTTTACGTATCAACGACCAAAAACCTTCATCACAAGCCAATGCACTTCAACCCTTAATGGGTTGAAACGACCCGTTAAGAAAAACATATTTCCAGAGAATTACGACCCAATTTCCCTGCATTCCCGAACGTTTAAATCTCTGTTAAGTGGCCTCGGCGATACCAAAGGGAATCGTAAAAAGGGTGCTTCATCGCATCAACTTCTTATACAGATTGCTCTGTAGAGCTTTCTAGGTCCACTAGAGTACTCTCAAAGCCTGAAAAAGACTTGACTTTAGAGAAATCCTACAGAATAATTGAAGATAAGATTTTTCGTTGTTTAAGGGTTGTCAAATTCGCATATATGTATGTATTTATTTATTTTTTACACATCTTTATAGCACATTATTGTACAAAAGGCGAGCTTTATGCTTTCAGGCATTTTCTACCAGCCAATCTTTAGGTTGATCAGAGGGTCGTATTAGGAGGTGCGAGAAAATCTCAAATGAGATGATAATTATTTATAATATAAATAAAATAAATAAACAAATATACTGTATTATTATAATATATAATTATACGTACATGTAAACCTACACACATACATATGCATATACATATATGTATATTAGGATTATTTAGAGGGCTTCCTATAGAAATTTTCGTCTCCATTATACTCTTTAATTTCCATCCCTTTCCATGAAAGGAGGAATGAGAGATGTAATGAAATGAGAAAATGCTCAACGCGTTGCATTTCCCATTCCCCATCTTTCACAATCCTTTCTCCTATTCCATTCCCAATCTCCAAAAGTAAGTGACGCATTGCGAGGTCTTGCCAACGTTTGTCATTTTTTATTGATATTTACAGGTATTTAATTGTGAATGGCCAACAGTATGGTATATTACCACCTGGATACTATACTATAAAAAGGTACTATCTAAATAAACTGCTTAGATAAGTGTAGTATTCTTGATTACGTGATATCTAAAGTGATTACGTTTTTCACTCATGTTGTCATGTATCGCGGATGTCTTAGGGCGATAGTATTCTCTTATCACCATTTATCACCCTCTGCCACCTTCTTTGTATCAAAAGTGCCATAAGCCTGTTTCACTAATATTTGAGCCTCTTAAAATTCGTCGTCACCCAAAATTCTCTGCTGTTTTTATCAAGCCACTTTCGACAACTCTCTATTTCAGCGCACATACGCGTTAGTGATTTCTCGCGTTTACATAATGTGCACATATGTATCGCAATTGGCGGTTTAGCAGCGCAGATAAATCGCATTGTAAAATTGTCTGTGTTTACACACAAGTAACACCCATACTGTTGTACCCTAACTTTATTAACTTATTGACCCTGTTGACATTATTTGTGACGTTTTTCTTTATTATTGTTTGTGAAAGAAGTAAACAGATGAGCCAACAATCCTTCCGCCCATGAACATATGCGATACATGCCAATAAATACGAAACGGCTTTTTGTGAAGTTTCAAGAACTTGAATATTCGTAGTTAAAATCCGGGACTACAGCGGTAAATCTCGGCTAGTTGACAACCCTAGCTATGTGTATATGAGAGAGGACACTTTGAATTCGTTTGAATGTGACCCCGATACGAACTTTTCGGTTAAATCGAGCATCTTTGATACTAAATAGTTGCAATGGATAGTGTCACTTACCGACGTTCGCTGCCAAATACTGTTTGCGTTTGGTTTTTCGGAAACTTTTTAGCTCTTTTCAGTTTTGTGATAAGGCAAAAAGTGGTACTAAGTGAAGAAAGAAAGAATCATTATTCAATAAGACTCAAGGCTCTACACAATTATTATGAAGACACTATTAGAAAAACAACATGTATTATCAAGTGTTAAGGTTATTCTGTGCTTGACAGTGACTAGAAAGATTTTCTAGTCACTTTCTAGCCTGATTTTTTTATAGTGAAGGTGGCAGACGATCAAACGGACTCAGAACACCTGCAACACTAGCGGGTTTACAGGTGCGCTGCCGCCCTTATAAAATCCTATTCGCAGCTTTCTTGAAGAACACCATTTTGTAGCGTAGCGGGAAAATCTCAGCTGACAGTTCATTCCACAACTTTCTGGTTCGTGGTTTAAAGTTTCTTGACGACCGCACTGTGCACTACTCTTGTCAAGAAAGTGTGGATTAACCACACGACGATGACAGGAGGCGCGATGGTAAACACCCAAAGTTGGCATCAATCAAGTTGGATAGTTTAATTGCTGATTGATGCTAACTTCGGATTTTGATCAACTACTACGTACTTGTTTCAGAAAGTAGTAAGTGATCGAACTGTGTTGTGTCACAATCTAAGATGTACACTGTGGTTGTGTGGTGTCGGCCGGCTTTACAAGTAGAATAGCACCACCCCATCTCTTTCCGTGGGCGTTGTAAAAAACGACTAAAGGATAACATAGTGACTACCACAAGCACTGAGAAATTACACCACCTCTAAAAGAATGGACTCCCAGCCTGCTTGGGCAGTTTAGCGTTTTAAGGCCTTACACCCCTCACGCACAAGGCAGTGCACACGATGAATGGATACTGAAAGGTCTGGTAGCAAGTGATCGAACATTGTTTAGGAGGTAATAATGAAGGTAAACGTCTTACTTTACTTTCTTTATAACACAGTTGTTTGTGCAATATTATTTTAATAGCGTCAACATGAGACCTAATTTCTGCTATGATGTGAGGAACGAATATGTGTGTGGTCAGGTGTATCACGAACATATAGTTAAGCCCTAATACCATACCAATACAGAATTACAGACTCCATAGCAAACTAACCAACTCAGTAATGATCATGTTTCGTTATGGCTATTTTTTATTTATTTAAGGTTTAAGTTATTATGCACCTTATATAAATAAAATGTTATATAAAAAATAATCAATCTATCAGATCTTATATTAAAACCAACTATTGTACACTGCGTTTATAACAAACAATATATCATTGTTATAATAAACAGAATATAACGAAAATATTTCAATGTGATAATCTATTATACATATAATAAAATTGTAACAGGCCGATGTCTGTACATATATTGAAAAAAAAGACTAATATGGGGTCTTTATTGAAGTAACAGAAGCCAAAACAACAGTTCTTAGAAATTTTGTCTGTCTGTCTGTCTGTATGTTTGTACACGCATCACGCAAAAACTACTGCATGGAATTTAATGCAGTTTTCACCGATGTATTGCTAGAGGTCTAACTTAAAATATAGGCTCAATTTTACCGCAGGAAAATATCTTATTCCGATTGTTTTAAAATTAATAAACCGAAGCGAAGTGAGGGCGGGTCGCTAGTTAACTTATATAATTTATCTTATCACATTGGAATGTTTTTATTAAATAAGGTGGCTATTTAATAAAAACATTTAATAAAAACATCTTTTAAACATATGTAAAAAATGGGAAAATATATTCAAATCTTTTTAATTTACCGCTTTGGATATGTTAATTAGAGGAACATTTGATTGAAATGAAATAAAAAACAATTCCATCACGAAATAATTTTCAATGATTGTCTTAACAAAGATCTTTTATGTCGTTTGTATAAACTTGTCGGTGAGTGCAATTACTTAAAATAAATTCAAGCCATTATTTTAAGTGCGTACCAAAAAGCGATTTAGTATTATTGTTATTAAGCAGAAGTATTCCAATTATTCAAACATCAAAGATCGTTTCAATGAAATTCACGCTGAATTAGTTCTTGATTGATTTCCTTTGAGGTTCCGTTTCGAAAATAATTGAAGTACGCAAATATTAACATTTCCTTACCGACGTCGCAACATATTGAAGTACCGGTGTAGAATCTTTATGGAAACTGAAATGTACAAGCTCACGTGCGCACCGCGACGTCGTAAAAACCATAGATATATTCTCGTATATATATATATATAGAGACAATATATGATTAGATAACGCAAGGTGTCCGTCGCTGCGTGTACCGGAGTGCATTTCATTTGCTGTTCGTTGTTACAACCATAAAAAAGCCTAACTACGCTATAATCAATTGTAAAAAATATTTATGATGTTTACTTTCGTCAGTGAGTGGTTTCCCATCCACTAAAATATATTCTTGACATTTTTCTTTTTATATTTGGCAATAGTGCAATTAGCACATTCTGCCAGTGTCAAGTTTTTTTTCGCAGTAATCAATTTTAAAGACAAACGTATTCTGTCAATGTCCAGTTCCGTCGAAGTCGAGAGTCGCTCAGTAAAGTGATGATAGTAGATTTACTGTAGACAGAAGAGGTCTCCTTCGGAAGCACACGAAATATGCAGTCTTATGCTTTTATTTTATCACAAACATTACTAACAAAAAACACTTTGAAGTTTAATGAGCTATTAAACCACAAAACTCACTATAGGTACACAATTTGTATAATGCCATACCATCAGCCTGTGTCTCTTCACTGCTGGACCTCTCCCAAGGACCGCCACCACACACGGTCTTCAGCTCTTCTCATCCAGCCACTACCGGCGACTTTCTTCAAGTCGTCAGTTCACCTGGCCGGAGGGCGGAACGTTACGTTTCCCGGTACGTGTCTCCATTCAAGGACTCGTCTCCCCCATCGGTTATCGGTCTTGCGGCATATATGGCCTGCCCACTGCCACTTCAGCTTGCTGATTCTTTGAGCCCCTCCGGCTCTTAGGAGCTCTCCATTATCACCAAATGTTTTGCCATTCTTAAGCTGTCGAGGGTTAAACAATTAAGTTTAAGCTGTTAAGCAATCCTAATCTCGCCCAGGTTGATGTCTGGGATGTCGTCGGTGTAGCGGCGGGTTAGAGACTTCGCACATGAGTCGTAGTAGAAACGTATCGTACGCCAAGCGTAAGCCTCACGCTGTACGAGCGCATACATCTCTGAACATTTTCGCAGACGGCGCGGCGGCTTAGCAGAATTGTCGCTTCTCGTACTGGTTATTACGACAGTCGTGCTGTAATGTTGCACTTATTAGCATAAAAATATTAAAATGTCTGATAAACTAACTGAATTTTTACAATTAGTAGAAACTTTTCCCTGTTTATACAACACGAAATTGAATGAATATTCATGAAAAAATGTTACAGAAAAGCCGTGGATGGAGATATAATATAAAAAAATGCAATGGAATGGTAAGGTATAGATATAGGTACTTGACACTTTCGCGTTTTGAAAGGTAAATAAATATACTTAGATAATTATAAAACTGTGAAATTTGTTGTCATCTCAATTTGGAAGCAACAGTCTTCTACTGGAATTATTTTGAATATATGAATAGACCCAATGCAGGCGCCGCTTTTTATTTCGGGTTCGATCAAAGTTATATAATAAAAAATCTTCTTCTGAGGAGGAGAAGGTCAGGTCTTCGTAATTAACAAGCTCAGATGAATGGAAGTTAACCCATGGAAGTTCGAATGAAGGACGTCGAAACGCTAGCTACTATTCACTTACGCAACTATGAGTGTGCGGAAACACAAACGTCTCGTTCTCGTATAAAAGCTTTCGCGTACGCTACGGTTACGCCACGACTCATGTGCGAAGTCCCTTAGTCTCGCTCGACGATCGTTACCGGGGCAGTCTAACAGGCGCGGGTGCGTGTGCGCGGGTGCGGCAAATCGATCGTGGAGTTCTATTGGTACCTAACGGGGTTTCAGCTAGTACAGGACGCCTTCATCAGAACAGACCTAGCTTCTAGCCCGTTGATACGTGTCAAGGCAATTATCTTTGAAAAGTTATGAGAAAAAGAAGAAAAACATTAATGAGCTATCAAAATAAATTCGTTTACGAACGACTAGTCTGTGAAAAGTCAGGTCAGTATACTCGTAGTAATATGACTATTTCTTTTCACAGCCTTCCGAATGAGCTGCAAAGTAGAGCTACGTAGCTATAAAAGTAAAAATAAAGTGTAGGTTAATAAAAGCCTCACATTTCGGCGAGCATGCGGTAATGGTACTCGAAAAGCAATCTTGTAGGTCCGAGTGTTCCGCTCTTAACCTCTTCGGTTGGGGTGAAATGTGTAAGTTGTAGCGATAGCGCGATCAGGTGCGGCCATCGGTATGGGAAGAGACTAGACAACACATCAAAGAAACCTGATTGGCACCTTCTAGCGGGGGAGGGAGGGGTCAAACAGATGAGGAGGGGTTTATTAAAAAGTCAAATTTGAAACTTAAGTACCACGAATGTTCCATTTTCAAAACACATGAATTGTAATTGGAGAGTTACTGCACATAGAACACTATTAGACCCTAACGTGCCTGTCCTAGAATGCTTGTAGACATATCTATTTACTATATATTCTCAAACCGATGGGTGCGGCGAATGAGCTGTGAATAAAATTATGCCAGTTAGTTACTTTAATGAAACAAAAATTAATAACTAAAACTAATTAAGTCTAAGGGAAATACTTCTCAATATACTCGTCGCCCGGTTGCGACGACTTTCGACCAGACGACTAAAATCTCTAAGAAAGTTTTATGGGGTTTCTTAAAAGTGTTCACACGGGCATTGGGCTATCGCGCGACTTGACAGCCGGTCGGCATATTTAATTGGCTCACGTTTCGCCAAGAACGACCTTGTGACAATAAGGCTATTTTTCTATTAGGTTTTAAAGATTAAAACCTAAAGATTATGTACCTACAAATTTGTAGAGGGTTAATGATTTCTAAACATTTACTTTAACAGATATAATAACTTATCCTAGTCTATTATGCTTAACCATGCCATGTTTTTATTATTTCCCGGTGTCAGCTTTGATCCAATTATCGCTATCGAAGGAATATAGGAATACAAGAACTCCTTGTTCTTAGTTCTGCAAAAGAATGTCTTTTCGTGCTTGTCTGTATCGCGTCTGCTCATGTGTGAGAATAATGGAAACATATAATTCAGAATTTTAATGCGCTGTCTTCTTATGACTTGTATCGAAGCGTTTTGCAGGATTGGGTGCTCACGGAAATCGCCTTAGGCTTCTCCAGTACGTTCGGCTGAATGTAGGATTTTTAGCTTAATTGATTAGAACGACGTGAAAGGGTTAGTACTATTCCTTAATTGGTAATTTAATAAATAACACTACACTCGATTGAAATTGGAATTATTTTTGTCGCGGGTTTAGAGACACACACGCAGATTAACACAAACTAACGAATATTTGTCTAAAAAAAATAATTCAATGAATATTTGTTCTAAAACAATAATTAAATGAATATTTGTCTTATAAAACAATAATTTAAAAATTGTTTAAAGGCATAAATTTTTATCTTTTTGCAAAAATAACAAATGAATTCATAAACATTGTCTTTAACATTTTATTTAAATTCAAAAAATGAATATATCCAATTTTATTTCAATGTAACACAATAATGTCGTTGGTGTGTGGTAGTGGTGGAATATAACATGTATGTTGTTTTGATGGAATATTAATTTTGATTGATCATTGGTGAAAGTTTAAAGCTAAGAAACATACAAACTCTGTAATATATTAGTGTATACGGGTGTAAATATAAAAGTAAAAACATATTTTATTGGTGAGAACAAAACATGTCCGTTTTCTCCTGCTTAGTATTCTTCACTACAATTTCTTGAACCACTCGCCTAAAGCTGCAGTCTACACATTGACGGTGTTATTGCACTTGCAGTAATAGTTACAGTCTCCAGCAATTGCGTTGCATTGTTTGCTCTACAATATCCTTGAAAGCCTCGGGTACACGGCTCTAGTTTTAATTTAATAAATTCCATGCAATACGAGACACGTGTATTTCGAAATTGTGTTTTGTATTAGATATTCGTATTCTTGAAAATTGAGCCGTGTAGTGTCCGACCGGATTTTGGATAGTACCACTCCTCTCTTCCTCTGGGTGCCGTAACAGGAGACTAAAGGATAATAAATCCTCTACCACAAACTCTAGAGGTACTACACCCCCTCTAAAAGGGTGGACTCGCCAACCCAAGGTACACGAGGAGATCCTATGTCCATGAGTGGACTATAAAATTAATGAAATGAAACGTTCACTTTTTGAGGACTTATGCACTGTTTTTTTTTTAAGTTTGATATCTGAACTGTAAATAGGGCTCTGCAACGTAAGCAGCGTATCCGTATTTCACTTTTTTATTTCCGTATTTCTTCCGTACTTCCGTCATACTTCCGTATTTGCAGTCCACCTGTCCACATGTAAGTGGATACTGTCGTCCGTGGACATCCGCGACACATGCCAGTACATACATTCTCTTACCCCAAATGAATATATTTACCATCTCCGTACTGTCGTGGTTAAAAAATTATAGGTTGGCAGCAAATGCTTCCAATGTTATTATTGTCATCAGCACGTCGTATTTTATAATGTACCATCAGATTAAGGCTAGGGACAAATCCAGCGAAAAATTCGCGCCAGGAATTTTATGAACTTATTTCTTTTGAACGCTTCGACCAAATCTAGCGGACAGCGACGAAATTTTCGCGAGCTGTCAATGCAGCAAGCATTGTCAGTTCTGCGCCGGCAGTAATTATACTTGATTATACTTCAATTCGATTTATTTCTGTGTCAAGCATTATAGAAACATTTGAGAGACGAAAACAAACACAAAATAAGCAAAAAAAATCACAATACAGCGATAAATGGCGCGTTCCATTACAACACGTGAGTAACAATGTCGCCTTTCCGCGTTAGCGTGCAACATCGCGAACGCGCGCGGAGACGGTTTTGTTTGCAGATATGAGTGCTAGCTATATATTTTAACTTGACACGATGGTGCGAATTATTCGCAACATTTGTCGCTAGCCTAAGAGGATCAATTTTACTAAAATTAGGCATTTGTTCAGCAATACAAATAATGTGAATTAGTATATGCAAATTCTGATCTATTCAACTTCAACTGCATTTCTTGAAACCAATAAAATGACATCAAAAAATACTAAATGGGTAGCAAATTATGATCAATAGAACAACCTGTTTTTCAATAACTGAAATAAATTATTCTACTTTACGCTACGCTGCGCTATTCTACTCGTACACTACTCTAAGAATGACGTCACAAAGTCGGGACTATTATTTCGCATTGTCACAATGTAAAAAGCGTGTGTAATACTTCCGACATTGAATCTCACAAACATATCAGTATCACACATATTATTTTAGTTTCTATGTTTCTGTTAATCTTTTATAAATGGGTATAAAGTGACGTTAAAATCAGTTTAAATATTAAGAAATGTTTAAGTAACACTTAATGTTGTATGTGCCTGTATTAACACGCCACTCCCACTAAGGGTATATAATATTTTAGTGTAGAATTGTATTAATGTCAATAAATAAATAAAATAAGACCGTAAACCTACATTATTTGCCATTATAAATTGCTGCTCATTCAGTAATGGAATCAGCAATGGAATTCTTATTGGTGGCATTATCCGTGGCCGTACTACAATATCGGTAACCAAAAAAATTGGTGCGGTTTTTCTTATACAGATTGCCATTGATATTTGTTTAATTATTTATTGCTAGCACTTGTTTATATACTGTCATTTACTTTCGTATTAATTTTTTATGCATAAAAATTTTGCGACAATTGTTTAATTCCTATTGTGAAATAATTTAAAATGGCCACGAACAAAACGTTAATTCGAAGTTAATAAAAACGTTAATGTTTAATCTATGAGTGCAAACTTGGCACTGAAGCGGCCGAGTCGGCGCGAAAAATATGTACCGCATTCGGAGGGCGCTGTCAGTGATCGGACAGCACAGAAGTGGTTTAAGAAATTTTCCTCGGGAGATTTCAGCTTGATCGATGAAGCACGCCCTGGAAGACCGAAGAAAATTAACAACGAGGATCTTAAAGAAGTTGTGGAGGCAAATTTCAGTACAACGTGCTTAGAGCTTGCAGAAAGGTTCAATTTGAGTGATGAAACCATTCGGTTGCACCTTCACCAGCTAGGGAAGAAGTGGAAGTTAAGCAAATGGGTACCGCGTGAATTATCAGATGATAACAAATTAAGCCACATTACCATTTGTTCGGCAAACTTCTCACGCTATCAAAATGAACCTTTTCTTGATCGCTTGTTAACTTGCGACGAAAACTGATCCTGTTGGCGACGATATATATAATATATAAGGCGGTGCTCGCGATCGATGTTATACCGCAGGGCCAATGTTGCAGGCCGCACGTTGCCTTCCAACGGGGGGGTGTAGGGGTGAAATACGGAAATAAAAACGCTGCTCTAATTCACATTGAACCACAGGGGCGCAGAGAGGAAGCGGCAGTCGGCAGCGAGCTTGCTTGTATGAACTTGTTAGGTATCTCCACAATGAGGAGTCTGTTGGATCAAGTCACTGCTTGAAGTGCTGAATGTAAAACTAGCAGTTCAAGTTACTACTTGAAGTGCTGAGGACGAACTGGTAGTTCAAGTTACTCCTTGAAGTGCTGAGGACGAACTGCCCAAGAGAGGTCGGAACCTATGCCTTTTATAGCAAGTTTGCTGCCCGTGCGATCCCCCTGCTCCCTGGGGAAGTTTATTGTGCTATTCGCTCTCCAACGTCATACATAATTTCTAGGCTACAAGTCACATATCCTAGGGTCGGTTCTCCTCTTATGCGGAGAACAAAACTATTTTCGATGACGAAGCATGATGATTTACATTTCTTTGGGCAATTTAGCCCTTTCTTCCCTCCCTCCTTCGTTGAGTAGCAAGGGGAATGGGAGGACTGAAGGTAAAGGGAAAATAGTGGCGCCGATACCGGAACTTCGTCATCTAGCCCGCAACTTTATATGTTTAATCCAATGCTCAATAAAACACACTGCGGGCGGTAGCCTTTATTTTGCCTATACCCTGACCCGTAACCTAGTTTCCCTAATACATTTATGGAGAGCGAATACAAACACATACAATTTTACAAACAAAAGACATTTTAAAAAATATAATATAAATGTACGCACTAACATCCCATAGTCTCGTAGGAAAGGTGTATGGATTTGTCTCGTACGCTTCTATTAGTGTAATGTGAGAATTCCTTCGTCCTCACCTCGCTAGTTGCGCAACCCTTGTGAGACAACCCCCTTTCTTCCCCGAGCCGTGCGATGCCAGTACGTACATATCATGTACACTTGATTTTATTTACATAATACGTTATTGCAATGTATACGTGCATACGTATGCTTAATGTACTGCACTTGTGTTACGCCCTTATTCATTCTGTCGTGCACAGATCCAATACCATACACTCCAAAGAATTCCTTGCACCCAAAAAAGATTCTATTGTGTGTTTGGTGGACAGCAGCCGGAATTGTCCATTATGAGTTCTTGGAAACGGGCCAAACCATCATTGCTGTGGTCTATTGTAATCAGCTTCAGCGAGTACAAGCAGCACTCATCCAGAAACAGCCTTCTTTGATCAATCGAAGTGTATTACATAGTGTATTACTGGTTAGTAATAAATTTTTATATTAAACCGCACTATTATTATTAAATTATCTTGCTGACTAGTCACTTTAATTGATTTCAGTATTTTGATGATCGGTCATTTATCTGCTGCCATAAGAATATATCCTATTTAAATATTAATTAAAATTTCTTATTGTTTTCTAATTAGAACTTTAAGCAAGTTAGAAAGTGACAAAGGATAAATAGATAGATAAAAGTCTTTATTACACATCAAAACAAAACGAAATAGCAACATTGTAAACACATGAAATGCACAAAGACGGAGTTATCGCTAAAGAGCGATCTGTGCCAGACAACCTTTGGGTAGACAGGAAATAAATATTTTAGTCGCAGGTACAGGATATACAGTATACATAATTACATATAATACATATATATCTTAAATATATATACAATTCGTCACTATCAACTATGGTTTTACGTAATCTTACCTGTCATTGCACCTCCCGCCTCATCACTACATAGCCCAAAGTTTGACTGGGAGATAATGCTCTTAAGGATTAAGTCCGCCTTTCATCATTTTGTGCAATAAATAATTAATAAATAAATATATACAAAGCAGTCAAATTAAACATAAGCAATAAGATAGAATAAAAGGAAAGGTAATAATACAAGCGATTGATGCAATAATAGTTTAAATAACATGTATGAGTAGTGGGTTGGTCTCTTCTACCTCTGAGTAAATGTGAATGAGCGCAAAACACTATCCACTACGGTCTACGTTCATTCTATTAGCGCCGACTAATTTGTACAGTCAACATGTGTACTAGCAATTTACACCATTAGCGTCGCTTTCCAAGTTCACAAACAGTACACTTGAATTTTACATTGAACATTTCAAGATGGATTTGTCTTTTAGCTCTCCAGCGTGATGGCGTTATAAATATTTATTGAATTCTTATGTAATGTATGTCTAGGTTTTTGTATGTATAAACATATAATAATAAAGCATATAATATATATATTTTACCATACCATCTCATTTGTGCCTTTCTACCAATTGAACCTCTCTGATCAACCCAAAGGTTGGCTGGAAGAGAAGCACGCCTTGTATACGTTATTATGCAATAAAGTGTATAATAAATATATTTCAAAATTTCATCCAGTTTAAAAAACATCAGGCGTATACGACAAAACAGTATGGTTTGGAGATTAGCCCAAACAAACAGACAGACATCTATAGCATCGGAATTAATTTTATACCTATATACAGATGCATTGCTTAATTGATTAAAATTGAAAATGTGGGGTTTATTGAAAGTTATAACCCGTTTTCAGTAAAAATGCGTTTTTCCTACTAAAAACTAGTTTTGACTGAACGCCTTCGTTACAACTAGTTTTTCGTGGTAAATACTAGAATTTGCTGAAAAACAAATTTGAATGTTAATTAAAACTAGTTTTAACGAGATGAACCAGTTAAAACTGTTTTTGACCTTTGATCTTTTTGTTATTCAAATTTGTTTATCTGTAAATTCTAGTTTTTACTAGGAAAAATGCGTTTTTACTGAAAACGGGTTTTAACCGTAACATATACACATTAAAAACCGTGAATCACACTTTAATCAGGCCATTAAGCCAATCAGCGCATTAAGATCTAAATTATAGCGCTCACACGGTAAACATATAAACCAGTAGGTATGCTGACATAATCACTATTAAATTTTTTTTTACCTACAACCCCCCCAATTAAAAACGATGGTTCCACCGTATTACGAATAAGAAAAAATATTTTTAAAAAATGACAAAAAAAAAATAACAGTCATTCATTTAACCATGTAAGCACGGCAAAATTTATATGCTGACAAAATTCACCACGTACAGCATACGACTTTAACGAATTCACTGAATGTATAACAAAAGTTTATAGATGGCTTTCAAAGATAGGAGCCCGGTTGAGTGTCTAGTATGTGAACAAAGTAAATTGCATGCAAATTTATCTATTTTGCCGTTTTTGTATACATTAACGCTCGGTACTTACGTTTAAAACACTGTCAACGCTTGTAGCTTGGAGGTCTACTCTGATTCTACACTACCGAAGTTTCGGGTCCAACCAAAGTTCGAACCATTGTAGTGCTATAATGCTACTATGACTTTCCTTCGTTCGGAGCTCTATACCATATATCGGATATCTCTCGGGTATCTCCGATTATTTAAGAAGTGAGATATTGTTAACATGTTTGACTTATGATCTCCGGATGTCTCTTGTCAGAATCAATTCTTTCAATTGTTGTCTCGTACGATCGCAGTAGTTTCAAATGTCAAATGAACTTCGTTTCAGCCGATATATCGATCGGTATATGGAGTGCGTGGATTATCGGCCGAAACTTCGTGTATTGTGATTTTGAGGTAGGCCCCCTGAGTGTATGTATTTCTGATTTGCAAATGCTGCTATCTCGTACACTTTAAAGTATTATTCTGTATGAAAATGTTAAGTGTCTCAATACGTCCGTTAGAGGTATTGCTTGATTATCTATACAGGAAAAACAGTTGACACGATTATGTTTACAAATAAATGAACTTACATCTGGATGTTTATTCATTTGTAAATACAGATCTTGTAACTTTTGTGAATACGTATTCTGACGCCTCGTCACGCCTATAAATTTTGCATTTGTGTGCGTGAATTGTATCTTGCGTCTAAATCTAAATGTATATAAAGTTAGCTTACCGACTATCAAGCGACTTGTGTGTCCTGTCCCTTACTCTCTAATTAACCATCATGTCGCGTGCCGTGACGAAGTTACCCAAACTTTTAACTATTCTGGGGTAAGTGGGTAACTATGTTTAGGCAACTCCATTTGTGTCTTGGGACCCCAAATGGGCAGCGTTAAGAATTTGTTTGTTAAGGTCAAACTAGTTGTAAAACTGTAGATTGTTAAAATTTTTGTTTTGGGTTAATATAATGTTTAAAAACTTTTTACATTTCAGTTTAGTAAAAAATTCATATTTCAATTTCGGCGGAATTAATTTGAAAGGTCAGTATTTGCACACGATTTTAAATAGGATACCTTTTTTATAGAAAAAAGGCGGCAGACGAGCATACAGTCTACCTGATGCTAAGTGGATACTGCCGTCCATAGACATCTGCGATAAATGCCAGTCCAGAAAGACAAACGTTGAATTCCGACTACCTGCGCTTCTACCTGACTACCGGGCGGTTTCTAGGTCTTTTTTAGAACCGTTTTGTCATAACCTGATTAGTGAGGTGTGCATACAATTAAAAAAATATTTTGTCGTTTGTTAAAAATTTTTTTTCGGACTGATTTGATTTTGAGGTCTAATACTCCTCTGTGCGCTGCTCAAGCGGGTTGGCGAGTCCACTCTTATAGAGGTGATGTAATACCTCGAGGCTTGTGGTAGCCCTTGTTACCTCTTACTCGCCTTTTACGACACGCACGGGAAGAGACAGGGCAGTGCAGTATTGCAGTATATGGAGCAGTATTGCGGGCCGACACCACATGACACTACAATGTATTGATAATACAATGCATTGATAATATATTTGATAATTGTGTTTATATGTACATAAATGTATTAATGCTTTGCTACTTAATCAAATAATCATAGTCATAACCCAATTACGCGTAAAATCAATTTGACATAAATCATATTACGTCTATCTTAATTGCAACTCTGATTTCAGTTTCTGTCAAGATTTAATTGATTAATCTGCAAACCGATAATTTCCCATGGAGTTAATTTCCATACTGTTACTACTTATCTAGATGCTTGATGATGATGTTATTGTTTATGGCAAGAAGTCCGCAGACGAGCAGACAGTCCACCTCTTAGTAAGTGGATACTGTCGCCCATAGATATCCACGATACATGCCAACACTGACTATACCATCTATTTTCCGCCAAGAGAAATATTTGAAGAGGGCGCTACTGTTGCATTAGATTGGATAAAAACGATCAGTCTAGACTGTTTAGACTCGTGTTTTGCACACATTTTATATTAAGAACTAGGTCTAAATGCGTACAATCAAAAGGTTTCTATTTACATTTGATTTATACTCGAGGCGTTACGGCACGGATTGCACCGACCGTGGTCACGAGTTGTCACGTGGTCACGAGTTGACTAGCACCGAAACGTTAAGTAGAAATAAAAGATAACAGTAACCAGCCCCTTTTTTGGTCCACGCCCAGACACGGGCCCTTCGTGCACATTGTCTTGTAATGAGGAACGTGAATCATTAAAACGTCACGCTGGCCAAGCGCGTTGGCGAGTCCCACTCTTTTAGCTTTGTTAACCCTTAGTCGCCTTTTACGACACCCACGGGAAGAGGTGGGATTTTGCTATTCTAAAGCCGACACACACGGGCATGTTACACGTGTGACGAATTCCGTCTACCCTCGCAAACGGTCGTAGCACTAACTTACAGTAGTTTGGAAGCTGTATAATTTTCGCAGTGCTTTCTGCGAAGCCGCAAGAGCAATGCTTGCTGTAGACTGGACTGTCTAATTGCAACCACGAACCGAAGGATGATTGAGATTGCATTCGATGTACTGTCATCGTGTTCAGGCCACTATTAGTTCTTTGGTAACAAGTAACACATATATATATATATATATATATATATTCACACGAGTATGGCAAATAACTATATCGTACTCGGTGATATTTATGGTTTACCGTGTATTTCAATTTCTTTGTTTGGTCTAGTACGAGATTTACTCAAACTAACCATTCTGTAGTCTGTGTCTTTTCCGTGTTCCCCAAGAAGCTCCAGGCAAAACTTCAGCTCGATTCGTATGCGTGAAAACATTTCAAAGCAACAGACATCGCTTCATTATTATATTTTATGAGAATTTTTACACATTCCAGTGTTAAGTTTTTTTTCGTAATAAACAATTTCAAAGTCTAAAACGTATCCTGTCAATGTCCAGTCACGTCGAAGTAAGTCTGGAGTCACTCAGTAAAGTGGAAATCTTTGGAAGCATGCGAAAAACGCAGTCCTAAGTATTTATTTGATTATCAATTTATCAACACACGAAAAACATTTTGAAGTTTAATTAGCTATCACTGGTAAACCACAAAACACACAATTCACATTTTTTATACTTCACTTCTCGAGTTCCCACCAAAAAGCCTACATGCCCTTCATAGAGTTTTCCATCTACTTTCAGTATTAAAAGCAATAAAGTAATACCTAACATCGACTACACTCGCCTGACCGCGTGTTCGCCAGTCACGTTACCTGACAATGGAATAGAACGAGCGGTCACGCCCAAGATCCAAGATTAAACTATTAATATGCAAACGGCATAGACACAGAGACGGACCGCTTCGTACATACTCGTATACAAAGTTGCTATACAAGCAGTATGAACACGTGCTTATGTTAACTTTTTCGTCGAAAATCTTTTCTACCTACCTACCTCTACCCCCTGTCATGATCATCTTTTATATGAACATTATTATCTCGACGGCAAGCAAAAATGGACAAAACTGTTGTCTTCGACTTCGTTTGCATGGTCTACATAAATGTGTTAATCCTATGTGCACCAGATGTGTTAATCCGGATTACAATCTACCTAGTTGCCAAGTTTCAACGAAATCGGTTCAGCCGTTTTGACGTGATTAACAAACATCCAAACTTTCGCATTTATAATATTAGTGAGATATCATCGATATTCAAATACTCAAGTGGGGGAAAATTAGCTCGCGATTACTACATACCACCTTCATTTGCTACGCCATCAATAGGTTAAAATTCATATCAATTATTTATGAACGATAGTACTCAACTTCAGATCCGGAGTACACAAGTACAGTCGACAGCTCGATGCTTTTTGTTTCACATTTTCTATAAATTATCTTTTCCTGTAAGATTTCGAGTCTTTGTTTTTACACTAGCGACCCTCAGTCCGTCCCTTCCCTTCCCTTCCCTCAGTGGGCGACCGTAACATAGGTATAGGTTATTATAAAAATGGACACAGGACGAGCTAATGCTTAAAATTCTTAGTGTAAGAATTTTTAAAATAGTATCCAGTAGTTTCATTTTAAATATTTATATTTCTATAAAAACATAAAAATTAACAACGTAAAGTAATAATATTATATAACATGAAGTAAAATAAAAAAGTCAAATCTATGTATATAATATTGTCTTTATATTGTGTAGATTATTTTTATAAAAAAGCCATAAATAATTTAATTTATGTAAAATATTTAAAAAAAAATCTTATTTAATCACAACTACGCACTTTTAATGCAAACTACTGCTTGCCACACATCTATTTTCCATCTATTTATATTTACGTCTATTAATTTTCTTCGTAATAATAATATTAATAATAATCACATTTCAATAATATCTACTTTTTCTTTTGAATGGCATCGGTACCTTTCTCTGCTAAAATTATACTAATTTTTCGACGTCGACTGTACACAAAGTGCCCGCCCGTAGTTGGCCCGCTTCCATCCGCAAGTGAATCTTCAATGAACCATCAGCGGATCGTGAGCATGCAAGCTAACTCCGGATTCCGGGTGTGGAATGAACAAGTTTGGATCCTGTGCAAGTTTGAGCCGCTGCGCTGGAGTTGAAGTAGTAACTTGGCAAAAGATTTAGGTTTATGAATATGTTACAAGTTGCCCAAGTTGGTCGGTCGATAGTGTATGATATATTATGTGTATATTGTATATGATATTGTATACAACATATCACTGAAAATAACGCAAATGCTGAAAACAGGTTATTTGGTATCGAGGGTAGAATCGATTCTACCAGTTTTTACAATAGGTTTTTTTTCCATAAGTTCCAAGGTCATTGTCCTAACTTGAATAATGAGCGCTAGGAATGTTTTAGATAGAACGACAAAACTACACGTTTGTAACTTTTCATGTATTCTCTATTTTTTTTTCATCTAGAATGGTTTTAATGTAATGTATTTGAAATTAGTTGTCATTTTTAGGTTTTGCGTTATTTAAATGACATGTTGTATATTGAAGTAAAATTATATTCAGGGTGTCATATATATTCAGTAAAATTAAATACCTTTACTGAATCCTGAAATCATGGATTCAGATAATGCCAACTATTCACGTATAGTAGGTATACCAGACAAACAACTAACACCTAGTCGGCTGCATTTTCTGTGGTTTTGCAAACAGATGTTTCTATTTTTACGACAATATAAAGTTTTTCTATAAGACGCAGTCATGCCCTGATGATATAATCGCAAGGGTGTCTCAGTCGGTAATCCATTACATGAGCATAATGAGAATTGACGAATGTTACACATGCCCCATTTTATCCTAATTCTCAAGCTTGAGAGTGGGCCACTGATTGAATTTACGACATTAATGGCAATTAATATATAAAAAACTTCAAAAACAGCAAGAAATTTCCTGAAAACACAATGGAAAATATAAAAAACAGAGGTGATATGTATATGCACTTCAGTGTACTCCAATATATCTAGTTGCACGCACGCCCCGAGCATGAGCAAGTGCTGCCCTTGTCTGGTCATTGTCATCACGGAGTCATTCGCATCGACTGGAATGCAATGTCATGACATCAGCTGACACTTCCATTAATTCCTTCCCCGACCGATAAGCAACCTCACACCATAGGCACTAATGTTCAATTCACATTAACATTGTAAGTAAACGTTACGCCGTTTTGAATTGGAGCGGAAGTGCTTCCGCGAAGGAATTTGATCGGTATGGCAGAAGCCACTAAGTTCAAGTTCGATAAATTGTCGAGATCAACAAAGGGCATTATGCAGGCTCCGTCACTCCTGAGGTTGCATTCCAAATGAGTGGAATCAAGATCAGACTTATTGCAATATATTTAAGTGCTTTTTCATTTGTAGCGGTCAAAGAGTTACGACTATTGATGCGACGTGGGTTTCTGAATGGTGATCGCCTTTTAGTTTTAAAAAGACTTGAATGAGGTATGTAGCGTAATGGAATTTATATCCTATCCGTGGGATGTTACGTTAGTTTTTGACTGCGGTTTTATAAGGTCGTTTCGGGCTGAGTGCGTCGACATTATAATTTTAGCTCGGATAGTCTCGTGTAGTTTTTATTGCGGTAGGGTCATAGGCCCTCGCTTTCTTTTTATTCGAAGGATTTCTGCCTTGCGGGTAATTGTGCAGGACTCTTAATTAGATAAATTGCAGCTATCGGTTCCTTGTTTTATTAGCTCTGTGGAGAATTTATAGGAGTTAGGTAATAGAAATAAATTAATTCTTTATTTTCCGCAACTTCTATTCAAGTTAACAGTTGATACTTTATTTTATTACTTTTAATTTTTTCTTGCTCTATGTTTTCACGGGGCGAAATTTTTATAGAAAGGTGGCAGGCAGTAGAGCAAACAGTCCACCTTGTTGTAAATGGATACTGTCGCTCATGGACACCCGCGATATATGTCAACCAACATTAGGGAAGGATAACAAACGTTGTCATGTGCAGAAATATTACTTTAGAGTTTTAACCAGTGAATTTCGACACGGAATTGGAAAGCATGTAGAATAGGGAGTATAAAATTGTATGAGAAATGTTACTCATATCATTATTTTCTCCATTCTTGTTTGGTGGATGACGGTATGAATTGGGGAGCAAAGAGGAAAAGTACCCTTTATTCCGTTGCGCGCTATTTGATGGGAATGGATGGACTGGGGAATAGTCAATATAATGGGAGGAAACACTTTTTGAAATCTACGAATCTAAATCGAGCCGTTTGTCTCAAACAAGTGAATAGACAGTGTTTAATATGTAGGGATTTCTCATAAATCAGCCAGTTCGGTCACAAAGAAACGTTGAGTTTCCAAGAAGTGATAAAAAGAAGAGTATTCATATAACGCTCGTATAGCTATTTATATCGGGATGGTTCCAAGAACGGTCGGGTGTTCATGGTCAGGGTATTGGCCGTCTGCGACGAGTATATTATACTGCATTTATACTACTTTTCACCAGTGGATTCGTCCGCTTCGAACCGATTCGACCCGACTTGATTTTTGAAATCGAGTTTGATTATTCTCCTAAACCGATTTAGTTGCTCTAGTTCTCGTTCGACGAGTCGATTTCTTTTGTGCTCTAAATTGCATGTTGTACAGTCAATAAAACAAAATAAATTTGAAAAATTTATTGCATCAAATCTTGGAAAATCAGAGATTAGCACTCAGGTTATACACTCGTATAATCTGAGTGCTAATCTTTTTATGATTGATCAATATCACGATTATCACGATTGCACGATAGGTATTATATTGATCTAAGTAGGAACTCATTGGTGCGGCCCGAAGTTTGATTATAAATATCCTTAGTTCATTATCTACAACATCTATGGAACTATATGTTCACTTTTAGATATATGTGTTAAAAGGATATGTATTTTTTGGATATACTTTTTAGTTCCATTTGTGTTCCATTGGTTTGACAGGCATAATAAATGAGTATCTTGACTCGACATTGCTAATGTCATGATCCAGTGACTTTGAAACAGAACGGAACCCGCATAAAAGTTAACTGATAAGAGATTAACATATTCTAACATCTATAGCGCATAAAAGATGTTAATGAGTACGGTCCGAAACTATTGGTGCTACAACTATAGGCATAATATTGTAACCAGCCCTTTTATTGGTCCACTGATACACATGGACCTCTTCATGCACATTGTCCGTAGTCGCCTTTTACGACATCCGTGGGAAGAGATGAGGTGGTGATATTCCAAAGCCTCTCGACACAACAAGACTAATCGAATACTTTTGGGTACATTAGCGTGTTGCTGACTGTACGTTTTTCCTTTTCATGAATTTGTACCTCAAAAGGAAGAAGACGGAACTCACAAGATAACTTTGTCCGTCGCCTACGCACAAAGGTCCAGATTAAATAAATCTGGATTCTGGATTTATTTATGGGATAGATTGGATTTGAATCTGGATTGGACAAAGGTTGATTTTATAAAAAAAAAAAAAGAAAAAAATTACAATCACTAAGAATCAATTTATAAAAATGATTGATATAAAAATTAATTTTATAACTTTTAAGATTTTCATGTTTTGCACACATAGTTGTTCTTTATATATGTTTTAAAAGCTGCTTAAACTCGTATATTCCATTTCATTTCAACCTATTCTTATTTTACTCGTTTCAGCTGGGTGCATCAAGTCATAGTAGTCAGCTCGTGCCATGGTTGCAGCCCTGCTACTACAAGTATAATAAAATAGTTAAACCTACACCTTTAGAAGGTTTTTTAATACATGTAAACGTTTATTATATTAAAAAAATGTTGACAAACGTTATTGCCAAAATTGAGTTTAATTTTTCGCAAAATTAAAGTTTATCAAGAAATACCTCAAACGCTATTTAATTACTAAATAATTATTATTGTCAATGGCTTCAAGTAATTCACAGTATATGTTGTAATTTTCCATGACTTCTACAATCAAAGTTTTCTTTTATTTACAAATGTAGTTGTAATGTATATTTGTTATTTTCCACAATAGTTTTTCCCCCCCGCAAGGCGATATTTGACGTCATAATAAATAATTACCGATTAATTAAAGGCAATTAATTAGTTCATTGTGATGAAGAAACCTTATAGCTTCGCAAAGATATAAATAACTGGAACGAAACATTGTCTTTATGAAACACTTATCGACTAGTCGACCACAAATTGAACAGTTTACAGCTAAATTGCATTTTTAAACTCGTTGAGCATTATAATTACCGTACCATCAGCCCTATGTCACTCCACTGCTGGATACAGACCTAGTGTACATTAATGAGAGCGAACAAAAACAACATAAATAAAATTTTGCCTACTCCGACAACGAAAAGGAAGAAATAAGTCTATTAACTTATTTATTTACTTAAATGCCATAACTATTAAATTAATAATAATTTTTTTAATCACGATTTGGAATCAGTCACAATATCAAATCACCCGTACTCGCCTGGACTGGAATGTACTGAGCAGTAACTGCCCTAAAAGTTCTATTTTAATTTTGTGTTAATTTCTATGTTAATGTTGTAAATGTTAATTTCAGCTCAGTTCTACGGAAACACGAACTCTATGTTTTGCAATTCAACAAAATACCTTTTTTTCAAAAATGTCAATGTCTACTATCCGGGTTGTTAAGGTATATATAGAATGGGGCATAAAATGTATAACGGTAGTAATAATTAGCATTAAATTATTTATTGAACTGTTTAACATAATTTTTTTACTTTATTCTTTAGTTGTGGCGAAATCAATTAATATTTGTCGAAAATATGAATGGCACTTGTACCAATTGATGCATTTCAATCAAAGTTCAATTCGAAATTCGATCTAAGATCCACTGTAACCTTCGGTCAAATGTGTATCCACTTACCACCAGGTGGTTTATACGTTCGCCACCTCTTTCTATATTGTATAGGTAATAGAAAATGTGTGAAAGTAGCACTAGGCTCATGTATCGAACCGAACAAATCGATACCTCTTTGCTAGTTACCTCGTGCACAGTTCCTGTAAAGTTCGTAACTTGTAGCTCCACTAACTAGCAAGAACTTGTACACTGTTCATAATTACATGAAGTGTTCCGATCCCGTTTTGTAGAAGATAACTGCAGAGAATGAAATGTTCTGGAACACTTCATAATAGACTGGTTATTTTTATTGAAGAAGTGGCAGACGGGCGAGCGGTCCACGAGATGGCAAGTGGTCATCGCTGCCCCCATGCGTATCCCCTCTGGTATTACAGGCATCCATACGCCTGCAATACCAGGCGAATGCGGTACCTGCAAAGCGGGTGCGCTGCCCACCTTGTAGAATCCTATTCACAGCCCTTTTGAAGTCTCATGTCGTAACTAAATGGAAAATCTTCAGCTGGCAGTTCATCCCACAACTTTCGGGTACGCGGTTAAATTTGTTAAAGGTTTAAATTTGTTAATCACTGGATTCCACGTTGACGATAGTTTATATCCACCATCCCGATGGAAATTTTTATATTTCTTAAATTCATTTGCTTCACATACAATCCTGGGATAATAGTGGCGTTTGGAGGGGATTTTGGGAGTGCAGAGTTCTATCCAGTGATTAATTCCAGCGTTGAGACTGTGTTCGGCTGTTACTCCATTGTTTACACAATAGGAGCTATGGTTAATGTGAGCAGTTTTTCGTTTGAACTCCACCATTCCTACATTTTATTTTTTTATTCTAACACGTAATGTAAGGTAACAGACTATTGAGGTTTATTTTTTCTCGAATTTTTTGGAACCGTAATATTGTGCCTATTCGTTTTTGTCACTATGAGAAAAATAAGCCACAAAGTACACTGATTTTATCTACGGATCTGTTTGTGACGTACCTAGTACACAAAACAATAAAACAATAGATTTCGGAGTAGCGAAAACGAACCAAGTACGTCATTCAACACTCGCGCTCAGAACATCCACAAAAAATGTAGCTAACCATTGATATTAATACGTCCCTATTCAGAAGCTACGTCTCCGTTATCCGTCAAAAGGCTCCGAGAAGAATCCCTAATAACCGCTATCACGGCGAAGCACGCGGGGGCTGCTTATCGCGAAATTACAAAAGATACATTTACGTTCTCCGCATGAAGAAATAATTTACGCAGCAAATCCCGTGTGTGTGGTCTGAGTTACGAGATGAGGGTTACTTTACTTTTGAACTTTTGAAGTTACTTTGGAAGTCATCTTATTTTCTGTAATGTTATTACCAGCTAATCTCAATACTTCCTAATACTTTTGTAGGGATAAATAGGGATACGTAGCGTTAATGCTGACCCAGAGTTTTGTTATTTTGGTCGGTCCATCGAATAAACTATAATTCTTCAACAAATCTGTTAAAAAGCACCTCGCACCTGACCAGACTCACGGTATCCTACTATGAAAATGTATACCAAAATATTAAAGAAGAAGGGGTTGACTTGGACACACAGTGTCGAACCGTAGACGCAGTGTTTTATTAAATGTTTTGTTAGCAGTTAACACTTTGTACCGCGATCTCGAAAGTTGTGGAATGAACTACAAACTGAGGTATTTCCGTTACGCTACTACATGGGACTCTTCAAGTATTCTATTCTATAAAAAGAAAAGAGGCCAACGGCACCTTAAACTCCTGTCATTCATCTCTTGCGAACCGATCTGTAATCATTATTGGTAATTGTATCCATGTAAAATAAAGTATTTGGAGGATATTTTAAGTGTCTCAATTAAATTACGAACATGCAACCTAACTCAATAGGCAATTAACTAAAAACCGCCCATAACTCTTTTCCTTCTTCTTTTCCTAATTCTCCAAAGATAGACGGCGCATCCGGAAGCGTGTCAACCTTGTCACTCATGACTAATATTGGTATATACCTAGGATGTTCATTGGCTAAAGTATCTATTTACCATCCGGCGGACGTTTGGCCACATTCTCTCTATGAAAAAATATAACGCCATACTGCATAGCATGGCCTTGCAATCAGAAGTGGGTTTTAAGACCACATCTGCTATAATTAATAAAATTATAATAATTCGTGTCTGCACATATGAATTATTTTTAGAAAACAGTCAGAATTAGTATCAGCACAATTGGTCAGAATTAGGTCAGTAGGATTACTAAACCGATTTGGGTCATATACGAATCTAACCGAAATATGACCTTTATTCAAAATAGAGATCTTATGGAGAATCGTAATCGAAACTAGGGTTGTTAGGGATATGGTATTTCACATCCAAATCCGTATATAGATACTCACAATACTTTTTTACCGGTTTCGGTTACAGATACGGATATGAAATTATTTCGGATACGGTTTCCATTACGTTTGTGTTTTTAGAGAACTTTTTTAAGACATGTATCACTCTAACTGAAATCAAAGGAAAATAAAACCAAATCGGGAATAACTGCAACTTTACTTTCATATCACAACAACGCTAATTCGAGGTATAAAGCGGTTTAAATTTCGTTGATGTCATTGTATTACCCACGACGTATCCTTGCACCATACACCGAAGAAGCGTCAAGGGAAAAAAATTACGGAGTTACCGTCGACAGGCCGTTAGGTGAGATGTGATCGAGTGCCGTGACTGGCGACTTCCTCCCTATAGGGTGTGTAACTAGGGGGACAGTGTACGTCCGACTGTCAGCGGAAATAAATAACACAGTAAACCTTTTCAATAACCCACATTAGAATTTCTTGTGTTGAATGTCCAGAGAAATTGAAACACAAACTACCCATATGCCAAACAAACCAATATCGTATTAGAAGAGTAGTGTTCATAGTAGTGTATTTAGGTACGCACACTATGTCTGCCCATTTCATTACTCACCTATCGCTCTTCCAGGTTTGCTGGTAGAAATCTCCCAAGGGAATAAGTACACCTTTTGTATGTACAAGTATTTTCTTTTTTAACTATTTTTATCATTTGTGTGTACAATAAAGTAAATATATCTTTTTCTTCTAGTTTATTTTGTGTTATGTGTGTACATACAATAAATTACTAAAAAAATATTTGTCCGACTAGAAACGGAATCCGGTATCTTTTACATAGGAAGCAGAAGTTTACCATATGGGATAGTCGTGAATGACAAGTCAAAGTGACTTTGATAAGTGATTGAATTCGCCTTTGAAGTCATCTTATAATCGTCCATTCGCTTGTCTACATTTTTCTAATTCTAATTCTTACCCAATTTCTAGCTTATTTTGAAAAGGGGAAGACGGCCAATTAATTATTCAGTGAGACCCGAAAATAACATTTTCTTCTAGTAGAGTCTTCGTTGCTGAAGTTCGTGTTCATCGTGGAGCCTTTATTTCTCTCCACTGGATACGGTCTTCGGCATTTCGTAAGGCAGCAGTTACCGGTAAACCAAATAAAAGTGAATAATTCGGCCCTGTACCGGTTGTTTTTGAGTTAACACTGCGGCCGCGACTGAATAACAGCGCTGCAACTCCTGTTGCAGCATAATATACTGAGTTGTAGCAATTTGGCATAATAGCAATTGTTTATTATATTCATATAAAATTCTTAAATTTAATTTAAGTATCGTTAAATAGTTCTTAATCTAATAAGTGGCTCATTCATTTATCCATCCATTCATAAATAGACTAATACCTACCGAATGATAATGTATGACAATCCACCATCAACATAAACTTCTTATTTGCAATCTATTTGCAGTCGTATTTATTTAATACACTCCGCTTATGCGCCCGCTAGCAGTCGCCCACCGCTCAACACGCGATAGTGTTGTCCAAGTCATTAGAGGAACGAGGTAGGATATTATATACATTTATTTAATGGCCACCCGGAAGTGGACGGAATTGTTTCTTTCAACGATTTTCGTGGGGCGATTTATTTGAAGAAAGGGTGCTAAGGGATTGCATTAAGTGATGAATATGCCGTGTCACCCATCGATTTGTCAAGTACTTTTTTTGTGTTAACTAACGATCAGCTCCGACTTCTATCGTAATAATACAAATAATAGCCTATAATATCCATAAGATGTTCTGCCTTCGGGTGGCGGGTCCTGGGAAAGGCCTATATATATCCACCAGTGGAAAGATACAAGCTGATGATATGGTATAGCGCCACAGATAGTATTACGCGTACACACATTTATTATTATACACATTATTATAAATTACTAGTGACCCACCTGGCTTCGCTCAGGTGTCATAGGCTATATTTCGGTTCTCTAAGAAATCGCTATGTCCAAAAGTATTAATTTAGTTTCTAAAAGTGTGTATTCGTTGAGTATTCGAATTTATCGCGTACATACAAACCTGTCTTTCACAAACTTTAATGTTATCTTATTATTACCTCTATATAATGTTATAGGTATATTATTTTTATTTTATACCATAACAACATGAAATAGCTTGCACGTAAGCAATAAGGTCAGTGTAACAATAATTAAATACGTCATCATAAATGCATTGTCGTTATAAAGAAGGCCTTGTAAACATACGGTTATAAGAATGATGACACTGACGTTTATCGCAAGTATGTATAGTCAGGGAAAAGTCTATATAAAATAAAATATTTTGTTCTGTATAGAATTTGAAAGTAAGGCCATTCACACATTACGCTAAAATAAAGTAATAATTATCTTAAATCACCAAAATACAATAGTCCCAGACCTGTATTACAATGGTAATTCGCACACGAAATCTATACATGTAATAAAATCGTAACAGAGGCGTGTCTGTACATTGTAAAGTACGAATGACGTAGAGCCTAAAACATTTTTTTTTTAAATTTTGTCTGAACGCGCATCACGAAAAATCTACTGGACGAATTTTAATAAAACTGCTATTGCTATCATGTGCCGAGTTAACATTTAGGGTACTTTTTATCCTGAGTTCCCGCGGGAATCACAAGTTCACGCGAACGAAGTCGTAGGCACCGTTAGCCAATCAATAGTCAATCAGTTTATAAGGCGTCCGTAATCCGTTATGCAGAGCGCTAGTCACCAAGCACTAATTACCACAAATTATCACGCAAAAAGAGTAAATAATTTAAGTGTCATATTCGTATTTCCTCTTGTAGCCCCTAGATAGTTTCGATTCTAGTTTAGTTGGTATCATTCCGATTAGCGTAGTGTGCAATGGGCCTAAAGACAAATGGCTATTAGAATGTCATTACCGTGTACCGTTATCGTGGTCGCAAGGACTTAACAGCGCCGCAAAATCAAATATCTTCTCAAATTTTGTTTTTGTTGTATTATTTGTATTGTTTTAAAGCATTTTGGTAAATAGTATTTGGAGATGAATTGCAACGAATTTAGTATGATAATAAAGTTAGATTAATACTGTATTATATTGGGCGCGTGGTGTCCGCGGACTTTAGATTAGTATCACCCCATCCCTTCCCATGGGCGTCGTAAAAAGCGACAAGCCCTAAGAAATTACACCACCTCTAAAAGAGTGGACTCGCCAATCCACTTGGCCAGCATGGCGTTGTAAGGCCATACATCGTTCATGCACAAGACAATGTACAGCATTGAACGATTAAGGGCTGGTTGCGGTTACTATACTTTATAAGGTAAATGAATCCTTGAATGCAGGCTACGCAGATAGAAACTACGCAGATCTTTCAAGAAGTCAGTCAATAGTGTTTGGAAGTTTGAATAAGAAGAGCAAAAGATCGCGGTAGCGAACCTAGCAAGAGGTCTATATCTAGCACTGGGGAGACAGCCCGGTGGTAGTATTACGGTAATACTACATATATCTTTATCTTTCTAAATTATGACCGTACTGTGGCTGCGTGAAGGAAGTTTTTTATACATCATAAGCCGTAACTGTACACTGCACCGTGTGCATTATCAACAGTAATAATCAGGTCACTGTGTATTATACTGGCACAGTATACGCCGATGCAACACCTACATACCTATTTAATTATTATTGGCCATTGTTCCGCACTAATGTAAACAGACCTTTATAATTCATGGTCACTTATGTTTTGTCTTGACTTGTGCAAAGTGTAAAAGCTTTAAAATGCAGAAGTTATTTATTATAAAATCGTGATTTTAGCCCTCATTCCATTTCACAACAACGTAATTGTATAAAGACCTCAATAAACTTGAAATCTTTAAAATGTTGTTCGATTTCGATGCGGTTTTTGATGTTATGTTTTTCTTTCTGTAGTGTATTTTTTTATCGATTTTTTTACCGAAAGAAAAATAAATTCAGCTACAAATTACCCCAAACAAATAAACATTCCGTAAATTGCCTTCAGTAACAAGGGAAGGTTACATACATATGCTCGTGTGTAGTTTGAGAAAACAACGGACTTATATTTATCTACATTATACTACGGAATCCTCGTTTCCTTCGATATCGTAAGCAATGAAAACAAAATGTACTCCTATTTGTTGACAAACATACGGATCTAAAATAAACGTAGGTGAATTTGGAATGTGATACACACAGATGAAAAAATAAGTTAACTGCGCACTGTGCAAGAAAATCTAAACCAAATAGAACGTATCGCTCTCTTCTTTTTATAATTATATTATTTTTGAGTTCCAATTTTTTTCTACTCATTTCTTTATTGTACTGTACTATCTTTATTGTAGCGGAAGAACATTGTGTGATGAGCCTTAGCAGAGGACTATATTGGCATTGATGGTATATTGGCATCTACTAATCTACATAAAACCACAAGGGGGAAGCCTGTGCCCTACAATAGAACTCTTATTTATTCATTTACTTTATTCATTTGTTTTATTAACTTGTATTTAAACGAGCAACAATTAATACCAAATGAACGGAAAATCACCATTAACAAAATAAACGTATACTTGAATAACTGTAGTGAATAGGTACTTTTGAATTGCTAAGAACGTCATCATTAAGTACGCTGATCTCCCTTTTCTTTATTTATCACCTTTAAATTTGCTATCATCGATTTTCTGCGCATTCAGTATTTTTTATTAATTATTACTCAATGATAAATAAGGGAAGCTCCATGAACCAACGAGCAGTGTGTCATCCAACTAAAAAAAGTGTATTCATTACGAGTTTGACGATGTGTAGTGTCAGCGACTATTTTGGCACAGCTTCAAAAGTCAAGACCCGGCTCATTCAGTTGTTCAGTAATTGACGCCTATTCGCGAGTTGTTTACAAACAAGCAGTCGTCCGACTTGACCTTTTGATACTGACTACTTGGCTGAAGTCTAGGAAATTGTATTTATTGTTTTGGTATCACATTTTAAAGAAAGTTAGTGACAGATGCACATGCAGTCACTTGGTGGTAAGTGGATACTGTCGCACGTTGACAACCGTGATATGTGCCAACGTCAGTCATGTGAATGACATGTTAGTAGGCACCTGGATGCGCCGCCTACCATGTTCTTTTAGGGGTACTTTTCATTATTATTAATAATAAATAAACATTTTCGCAGATACACACGACCTTTAACAATGAAGAAAACTAAACTAGCCCTAAACTAAACTTGAAAATTAGGCCTTTTTTATCCACTGCTGGACATAGACCTTCTCATGCACATTGTCATATGCATAACGGTTGTATGGCCTCAGAACGCCACGCTGGCGAAGCGCGTAAGCGACTCCACTCTCTTAGATGTGGTGTAGTTCCTCAACACTTGTGGTAGCTGTTTTGTTATCCCTTAGCTGACTTTTACGACATTCACGAAAAGACATGGCCCATCGATATTCTAAAGCCGGATGCGCCACACGACCACACGGTCTAAAATTATATATTTCTTAGTTTTTAAAATATACATGCTTGTACAATGTTACTATATGTCGAGATAGTGTTGTCTCGTCGAGATAGATGATGGTAATGATGTTCCTACTGACACTCATACATATGTCAACAAAATACGTTTGACGCAGACAAGTTTCGCAGGTTTTGTACACGTAGACTTATCATGAATAATTCTGTCTGCATTACAATACAATTTACCGATTCATTTTGTCTCTTATTGTTTTCTATATCGATTTCATGATCGTTGATGTGTTATAAATATAAATGTCTTTATTGCTACAAAGAATAGCTTACTGGCAGTTTATTTTTTATTATTCATTTTTATATTGAATAAATAATGCAACGACCTACATATTATCGAGAAATAATTTACCTAGTCTAGCCATAAATATTGTTATATTACAAAGAAAACACTGACATTTGTATTTTTACATTATCATTTTATTAGAAGAGTTTGTGTTATTGTAGAAATAAATAGGTAAGCATTTTTAAAATATAACGAATTATCGATATGGTCACCATTTGCCTTTATTCAATCTATCAAACGTTGTTGCTAGTATCCCCTTGAAATACGCGCACTTTCCAACGCAAAATTGACAACTGCCACCCTTCTGAAATGTTTTAGGGATTCAATATTATCATGGTATTTCCAGCATGCCATGCTCTCTAAAACAGACCATAAGTAAACCATAATCGAGCGGATTTCAATCGGGACTAGATGACGGCTAGTCTTCAGCTCTAATGATGTCGGAAATATTCCTTTCTAGTCACGCCTCGCGCCTGTGTTGAGCGACCCTTAAGACTGGTGCCGAGTCTTGCTGTAGGGACCATTCTTGGCTATACCACAGGATGTTGTTAAGAGGTTTTACGACCTTTTCAAGAATCGTATCTTGATACACTTGAGCCGACGTTTTAATACATTTTTCACAAAAATATGGTTCAGTCTCTCCTGGATAACTAACATCCCACCAAACTATCACTGAAGGCGGATAATGGCCACGTTGCACCCTATTGTCCAATTAAGCAGCTTCTCTAGTAGTTATGAGCATAAACTCGATCATTCTCGTCCGTAAATAAAATTTGTCTGTGAGTTCCCTTTGCGTACCGCCGAAGAAGTTGTTTTGATTTGTGACATTGCCGAAGAAATGACCACGTCGTATTTTGTAAACAGCACTCCTAAATCGTCTTCTAAAATACGTAACATGGTTCTGGGTTACTATATTATATTACTATATTCATCTCTTTGGGTGAAATCTTTTGCTTCCGGGCGGAATTTCTTCGGATTTTCTCCTTCACCACTTTAATCGTCTGTTTAGTACGAGTAGTGCGTGGACGGCCAGACCTTTTTCTGTCACAAACAGAGGACGTTTCAATGTACCTACCTACTAATAGCCTGGTACACAGACATTCGGCTAATACCAAGCGGATGGAGAGTTTTAAAAATTGCATGCCTAGTTTGCGTCATGCAATTACAGCAATTGCAATACTCTTTTCGTTATCAACTTATCTCTCCACTTCATCTTAATATTAGTACAATATTTAATAATGATTGGCGCCAAAATGAGATAAAAACATTTATTTTTCACGTGAGAATGACAAATTCCAAATATGGCCAGTGTTTATGGCCAGACTATATATACTATAATAGCATTGCCAGCAACTTCGTTCGCGTGAACTTTATAATGATTCCCATGGGACCTTTTTGATGGATGTGGTAAAAAGTACCCTGAACGTTAACACGACACATAAGTTTTGACTATGACAAGTTTAATTAAAATCCGTCTGGTAGCTTTAAGCAGACAGACGCAAATTCTAAAAAAAATTGTTTTGGCCTCTAAATCAATCGTACATTATAAAACGAAAAAACTATAAAAAGCCTAGACAGTGCTCAAACAATTTTGGCAAAGCTTTCAAATAAATTTTATGTATCGCAATGCTTTATCCAAAGAAAAAGAACAAAAGTAATGTAACAACAATAAATAAAGGCAAAGTTACAGAGAAACATGTGCCATTTGTGTCAATGTAAAAAATATTACGCGCGCGACCCATATCGTGGCGCAAACAACAAATCATGTGTAACCTAGACTCATAAAAGCAAAAAACGCAGTATACGATCTACATACAAACTCTAGCAAGACACCTCACGCACACAAAAGCGTCGCTTAGCGTCGCGGTCTGAAGTGTCGCAGATTCTAACGTGGCTGTCCTAGAGGGCTTGTATAACACATCTAGTATGCAGTCTCAAATCGATGGTGTACAACAAAGTATTGTATATCTATCTATTTTTGTACCGAAGAGCATTTTAATCATTTAAAAAAATGCACTAGACGGTGTCTACAAATCATGATCACAAAGTTTTAATCTCGCCAGTAGATAGATTTATTCAAAAACTACACTAGAAAGTTTTTTTTAATAACCTTAAATAGATTTCTTGGAAGGACAATTTTTTACCCGTCACATGTTCACATTCTCCGGCTCATCTTTATGGCATTTTTTATAAAGAATTATAGACTATGACAGTTGACGAGTTGACGGACTATACGCATGTTGTTGCCGCAAGTCGTATTTACGTAGATTAAACGACTTACATTTGGAATATCCCTAAGATTGGTCACTGTTTTTGTACACTGTGACCCAATTGTGTAATTATCTAATATCGCTATGGAGGATTTTTAACGCAGCGCCTTATCAAATGCGTACCTACACAGCAACAAATATATTTTTGAAATAGACGTACTTGTGCTTATTCTATTAATATATTTAATCAAGAACATGTCTACAGGTATGTCCTATATTACACTGACCCTCACGTCCTTGAACCGTATCAGTTGGTTGACACCAATCACACGTATACAAGCTGTAACATAAAAGGTGTTTCTCGAGAAAAATATAGCAATAAATGTGATACGTGCGTAATGCGAGCATTACCTTTAACAAGAGCGCGTTTAACACCGGAACGAACGTCCGTATTGGACATGCATTACTTAGTTTAAAAATTTCCTATCCGATTTATGTCTAATGTTTTATGTTTTAGAATCATATCCGTAGTAGCAGTAATTTTAATTAAAAGTTCTTTATAACCCTATCTCCAATGCTTCCAGTTTCCTCAAATTTATTCACTACGTTGCGAATTGTTCGCTTAGTAGGACGATTAAATTGACCATAATCTTCCCGTAAACGTCGGTGTATCGAGTTCGTATAGAATTGTTATTTCTGTAGAACAATTGAACAATTTAAACGCGTTGAGCGGTGGTTAAGCGATCCATTTTTCGTAAATGTGTTGTTTCAAACTAACATTTGTTGTTTCAAACACGTGCCATTATTGACAGCTGTCTAATTTACAGTGTTGCCAATATAGGAAACTAGATTTGGATCAGCCTTTATATGCCAGTGTCAAGAATTTTTACAGATTTTTACTTTAAAACATGTTGAAGGTTTATAGGGCTTTATTGAGGCATCAAAAATTGATTTGTCTTTCTGCATTTTCGAATACCACTCTAATGACAGATAACTACACATGACGACTTATATGAAAATTTCTTTTCGTCATTATTTTCCAAGATATTTATTTTCTTTGAAACTGATTTTTGACTTAGTTACCCAAGGGAGCTAGGAAAACAAGTCCTTCATTTCTTAATAAGTTTGACCAGTGAGAAGTATAAACTTTATCAAAGTAATTTAAATACGTTACCTTGCGGTGTGATTGCGGTCCCCCACGACCTTGGGACGGCCCGAGCGATGAACCAACTCCGATTAGTGTATCGAACTTTTATACAGAATAATAATAGCAAAATGCTGGGAATTTAAATCAAGGAACGATTGGTAACTATCGTAGGTATAATATGTATCAATTCATAATGTACGAATAGTCAATTACTCAAACATTGATATGTAGGTAAAGGTCAAAGTATATTGATTCGGCGACATTCTCCCTGTTTCCATGTTGACAAAATGTATGATACAACAAATATGAAGTTTAATATATGATCTGTATTGAAACCCTATTATTATGGATTATGAGTTTAACGATGTTACAAATAAGCACGACTTCAGACTAGATTCTTGCTATCGACGCTTGGTATTGATCGAGATTCTCGACGCTTGGGTTTGCTAGAGTCGACCTAATGCTTAGTTCAATTCTACCCACTGCTGGGTATAGACGTGAGCCCCCTTTCACTTGTGCCACTGTCGTCGGTTCTGTGATGTTCTTAATTATGTTTATCATCGCGATCCATTGTAATCATCGACCCTCTTTGTACCTTGTACCTTAGAGTTCCGATATTGTAATCTAACAATCGTAATGATAATAAATGTGTAACGTTCATGAACGGACTAAAATGTTATCATGCAAATACATTAGAGTTTCCTGTCAAACAAGTTTTTATGAGCTGAGAAATACGGGCATTCCCCTAGTATTCGAGGTGCCCATGGACGACAATACGCCGTGTCTTTATTTTCTTTGAAATTGAAATGGTCGTGTCTGCTCCTTTTCTATGGAAAAATATTGCCGTTATTCAGCGTCATCTGAAACTGAGAAGTAAGCGCGACATTACATTAGTCGCCTAGTGTGAAACTATAATAAAGCTATACAACATTACAAGCGAGTTATACTTGTACTTGGTTCGTTAACAAAACGTGGGAAGCCCACAAGGCCATGATTGACGGTAAACAGGCTAATGCCTTATAAGGAGTAAGTCCATTAACTCCAGCCTACGGTGTTATCTACGAGTATTTTGACACGAAAAATATAGTTCATGTACTAATATTACTGATCATTCGACATTGGCCATTCTAATGTTTGTTTTTAAAGATATATAGTATAAAATTATACGTTACTTTTTGATTTGTAAACATATAAAAAATACATATCTTATATATTATATAACATAGTATAGAAAATATATCATCATTTTGAAGTACTCTCATAACTTTACAGGCATAACCACTTCACATATAACAAAAGCAAAGAACGGGAGACTTCGGTGTTGTAGAAGCAATAGCCATCTTAGATGTGTGCAGGTTTCCATACGGCCTCCTAGAAGCCCTATTTTTAAGGGTTATAAATCAAACTATTACGCACTTGTCTTTTTTGTATGTCATTGAACAAAATATGTGCAAGATGACAAAATTTGCAGAATGTCAAAATTGACGTAATTGGTCCTAATGTGTAATATTATATTACTAATATAAAAGTACCTATTAAAATATAGGTGACATCATTATGCAACGGATTTCGGACATAGGGATGCCAAACCATCGTTTTCCAACTATAGTACATACCATCAGCCTGTGTCTCCGCTGCTCGATATGGGCCTTGTGGCTGCCAAGGACACGTGTACTTTCAACTTATAACCAAATTGTGGAGCGCTTTCCACTCCACAACTCATTCGCTGATGAAGCAAATTTGAAATTTACAAAAACTATAATAGTTTCCAACTTTGACTTCTGAATAGGAAGCTCTAGAAGTTTTGCTCGTTAGTCTGATTGTCCGTATGTCTCGTTACCACAAGAAAAGGAAAACTAATTTGAAGAAGTCTCATCGTCTTTGAAGACGAATGCAAAATATTTCGCTGTCGACTGAAAAATATTAAAAAAATATTTCTCGGTCGTTTTTTTCCCATTGAGTTTATTTCGCAGCCTTATCGTCTGCAGTTCACACTTTAACAAGTTTCGCGTCTTTTAAAACGGCCTTTGAAGTATTATCAGAAAAGACTTGTTATAATTCTTATTGAAATGAAGTAAAAGTTTTGCTGTGATGCTTAATTAATGCGGTAAGGGGACCCTCAGCGAATAGAAACCTAACCAATAATTGTTAATGTAACCAAATTTCTGTTTCTACCAAAAAATACAAAGAGTTTGCTTACAAAGAGTTCAAACGTGAGTTGAAATCTGCTTATTTTTCGATGTTTTTTACTGTTATTATTATTTTTTGTATTTGTTATTAATTTATACTCTTGCTTTATAAAATAAAAATATATGAACTATTTATTAATTTAATCTTATACCGATCGAATAAATAAGTATTTCATATAACTACACAGTATTTTCTTTCCATCGAACGGCTGAAAACAGTCCTCGGTTAGTATTCTAAAAATTTTAGTACAGGCCCGTTTATTCAGGCTTATTACGTTCCATTGAATCGGTTCTTTATTCATTCATATTCATATAGATGTAAACATAAATAATTTATCAAATTCATAATAAATTGTCAAAGGGAAATGAAACTCAGTATTAATTAAGTACTCCTAAAAAATTGTAAATGTTAATTTTATTTATATTCATATAAATTTATTTTCTCTGAATTTTCATTCACTGTCGAGTTAGTGATAAAAATACGGGAAATATACAGCTATACTTAGTCCCAAAAACTAACTAAAAGACCGATGGTAGCCCAAGGTCGGCAGCCCACCCGTGTTGCAGGTGTTTGTAGGTGACCACTCACCATCATGTGGCTCGCCCGCTCGCCTGCTATCTATTCTACGAGTATAAAAAAGAGTTGGAAGGGAGATTTGTTTATTATTCGTATTTTAGAAAAAAAACTAATACAAAATTTTTGGAGCTTGATGAGCTCTGTGCAACCTTGTATATGTAGAGGAATCTTTTTTTGGGAGAATTTAAAAACTTATCATTACCGTTTTGGTTCAAGGTAACTACTGAATTATGGACCCTGCATTTTTTCTACAAATAGGTAGATTTTTACGAAATTTCCCTAGAGAACCGTAAGGAAGATGAATAGATTACGACATATCATGATAACACTACTGGGAGGGGGGAGGGTGCATATATTCCACGGCCACTCTACGCACTCGTCTGGACACGTTACCCCTCCCTCACAGAACTACTGTAAAATGTGGTGCATTTCCCACTCTATCCTATTGGTGAGTGAGATATCAGAGTTCATTCCTATCTCATCCTATTCAGTGCCTCCCCATTATCCCAACCCTTTCTTCAAATCCGTTCCTAAATATCCAAAGGTAGACAGAGCACATACAAAGGCATGTGTTTGTCATTCTGGACTAATGTTGCCATGTGTCGCGGATATCTATCATCTATGGGTGGCAATATCCAGTTACCACCAGATGGTCTGTCTGCTCGTCTGCTGCATTCATTTTAAATACAAAAAATAAAAAACAATGTGTACTCAGAATAAAAAAAATAAGGGCACATTTGATTTTAATAATTCCGTCTTGTTTAACAAATATCTTTCAAAATTAACACCATCTACCCGGGAGAACAATCAAGCAACAGGCGAATGTTTCAAATGCAAATTCAAAAAGGAGAAATAAATAAAACAAGTAGGAACGAAAAAGGGTCAAAGGCTTCCATTTTCATGTAAATGTCCAATTGTAGGCACTCCCTCAGTCTTCAATCTTTGATGTAAGGGCGGGAGGCTGAAAGGCCGTTACAAAGGTAAAATAAAATAAGTTGTTTAAGGAAGGTTACGCAGTCGGGTACACCAATTTTTTTCGCGTTTATGAAAAGATGGTAGTGGAAGTGAGTCCCTCTGACATTAAGAGGTTATTGACCCTAAAGGTCGTTTTACACAGTGCAAACTGCTGACCACCCCGTTAGAAGTAGCTAACTTTGTACACTGGATTGAAAGAGGGTGGAAAAAGAAACAAAACATATGGAATTTTGATACTTTTTGTCATGTTTACTTTTCTTCCATAGTCAGTAATACAATAAGATATTTTTATTACGATTTTTAATTACAGATTTTATAAAGATTAACGTCCTAAAAGTTTCAGGAAAGAGGCAAATATATTCAAGCCTTTATTTGACATGTATAATTATAATCGATTAAACCAAATCAAGAATACTCCCTTAACACTTATTATCTCTATTCGATGAGATACTCTGTAAATTTATTTATATTATAGGCCTAATTACCTTATATAAATAAATAAAGATATGAAAAATAAATACCTATGTATACTATCATAATACTCGTATTTCTGTTCCGCAGCGCCTCCACTGCTTCTTTTGTTCCTCGTCTCAATCTCCCCGGTCCCACATTTCTTCATCTTTCCCTAACGATACAGGTGTGAGCTAAGTATATTCTAATGTTAAAACTATTTGAAATAAATAAAACATGTGCAATGCAAACGCATAACTTCCCTCGTTACCTGCATCTGGTTCCTCGAGTTATGATGGAAGAGTTTCGAAGTTTCATATGTAGAATATTTACCTAAGTATTTACTCTACGATACATACAACATTCCCATACACAAAACAACAGATTTAGTGTAACGGTTTTCATCCATTTCCGTCTTTATGTCAACGCAATAAGATTTACTACTACTACAAAATTGATTATATTTTCCACGTGCGTAGAAGGGAAGCGACGAGATAAGAACATCCAAATAATTTGGCATTTTACGTCCAAAGTACGAGTACGCGTTACACAAATATGGGCGTAAAAATCTATCCATTACTTAGGGAAAAGAACAAGAAAGTATCTAGTGGCCAGAATTTTGAATTGTTTTCCAAATGTCTAACAAATCTGATTGGTAGAGATCCGGTTAAATTAGCGTTGGACACTGTTTTAAAGGTTTTTGTGGTATATTTTGTAATATTATACATTTTTAAAATTTCTATGCAATTGACACAATACAATGCACTAATGAATTCCAAAATATCGTTCATAGACTATAAATGCGTTTCGTGAGACACGCGCGCCACCAATTGATTTAATACGTGATTGCACTCAATTAGTTTAAATATTATCACGATATTGAAGTGGATCAACGCCATATTATCTACGCGCGTCAGTTCGATGACACATAATAATACGTAAAATGCAAATATCATTTTCAGGGTAAGACTCATCTTATCTTCGCTCTGATGAGAATTGTGTGTTACATGTCCCTTCTTGGACTGACATACACAATAGTGTAAAAGCCCCTAAATAAAATAAAGAGAAAAAAAAATGTCCCGTCTTGCTGCACTGGCTTTATGAGTGCTGAGTAAATCAACTACGAGTAAATCTCACTTCCATTTCGTAAGTGCGCACTATTTAAAAACTCTTTCGACAGCAAGTATTCAATGAAATACGGTAGCACGTCACGCCGTCTAATTTTATTAGCCGATAGCTTATTTACGACGTATTACCGGGTATTTCTGACTGGTCTATTTTCTACCGAGTATCGGTATACGTTTGTTTATACTGTGAATAGTTATTTGAAGCATCAAGCTACACATAAATGTTCATGACAGCTACTTTTACATTTTATATAGCTAATGATTCATGGAACTAACGAAGACGCTATTTCTAAACACGGTTAGTATCAGTACGGAATACTTGCAAAGATCCACGTCCTAGTCAAAACTGCAGTGAAAACGATAGATCTTCTCAAAAACTGTATCTTTATAATACTTATGAAGGACGGAGTACCTGCTCATTAGCTCAATTTAGAATCATTCTGAGTCGATATCAACCTATAAGTCCTACTACAGGACATTCCTCTCCTAGTAAATCATTAGAGGGTTTTAGTACTTCAATAATTTTGTTGCAGCATCAGGATCAAAGTACATTGTTTCTTATTGCATCATTGTACATCGCAATGTGTCCACTAAAGATTCAATGTATTCTAAACGTGTTCACTGCGACAAAATTATAATTGGGAAATGGCCCACTTATGTGCCCGCAGCCCACTATTAAAAGTTACTTCGCTGCTAGCTATGGTTAAGTCTGGTTAATGTCAGGGAGGCTGGCAAGCCCATGAAATTCTATCAAGCCCATCTGTATCTCATCTATAAGGTCCCATCAAGGACCTTATAGAAAATAAGAAGCTTATATAAGAGCTTATAGAAGACCCAGTGAGCAAATGTAAAGCGCAACGAATTAGGTGTCTTTCGGGAAGACGCCTCCATCAACAGCCGCTTCAACGGACATAGCCAAGTCACAGGGGAATGTCTTCTCCTCTGTGGTAGATGCTCGTGAAAAGGCCTCTAAAAAGTTAGCGGAGAGCTGATATTTTCATTGACTGATGGTTTTTCCGCCTTGCACTAAATTTTAAAGTTGTGTGTCGTTTACTTGCGGCAAATCCTCGAACATTGTCGCGCGCGGCAGCTGCGCGTGATCGATGCTGCGCTCGAACATGCCGTGCGGCGAACCAATCTCTTTTTAGTCACACGGCAAAGGCGCCTCTGTACTTTGCTCGCGCGCAGTTGGGGCGGATGTGTCGTTGTTTGGATTCGCTCGCGCAGCAACTGGCGGCAACCGGCAACTCAATTAATAACTTAACACGTATCGTTGAATGAATCGTCTGCCGCACGGGACAGCCGCTCTTTGTCAAAAATTACTCGCGAGGCAAATAATCAGGTTTGCCGCGCTCGAAGATAGCTTGCGCAGTTGCCGCGCAATCTCGATTACACAGTTTGAAATAATTACAACTTTTTTTGTTTATAATACATGGCAGACGAACGGGCGGGCCACATGATGCTAAGTGGTCACCGCCGCCCATGAACACCTGCATCACCAGGTTTACCTCCCTTGAAGTTCCTGTTCACATCTTTCTTGAAGAAAAAATAATAACTTATAATAACATCAGTTCATTATTTAATTACTGGCCTTTCTAAATGTGATCAAAATTTTTTATGAATTAATTTATGCTAATTTAGATTGTATATCAATTCAGCTGGACCACATGACGTTTATTTACATATAGTTATCAACAAATTGGTTTATCGTTCATTCATTGAACTAATTTGCATAAACGATAAAGTAATTCACAAGTGTATGAAATTATAACATCTGTATAAACAAGACACGCGAAAACGATTGTGGGTTGTTAGCCTCTGACGTTATGTATATCGATTACAATAATGCAAACAAATGTTATAATATGAATTTGATATCAGCTCATAAAGTCCCACGAGACTGGTATTCCCATAAAATCAAGAGGCTGTTTCGGGTCATAACTCATCATAACCCATTACACGGGCCTTATTGCTGTTACAAATAGTACCTATGCCTCTGATTTTATTTTTGAGCACTCGTATGAAAATTCGTTCATTGATGTAACTCACGTGTGTGTATCGATTTAGGACCTGGAAAGGAAATATATGCATTATGGAAAGTTTCGAAAGGAATTATTGATTTTGTAAAAGGAAATTAAAGAAATTAAAACAGTTTGAACGCTGTCCCTTAATTCTTATCAGAAGTTCACTAAGATCATAGCAGATTATCTTAGAGGGTCACTGAGATCATACCAACTCATATCAGATAGAAATCTCAAGCCGATTCCTATTTCTTCTACCTTACGAAAGTGGATATAGGTATCCCTATGTTATGTTATGCAAGTATGTAAGTATCTTAGTTATGTTGTCTGTGTAAAATTTATCACGCCTACTTTCCCTAATCACATTTTCCTGTCGCAGGTTGTCTGGAAGAGCAGTGGTTGCATAATTGTAATAAGACCGCCTATTGTTTTCTGTTTTTTTGTAGCTATGTGTGCAAATTTCTTTGTAAATATAATATAAACGATAAAGATAATTATTATTATCTCTGGGTTGATATATAAAATACAGGTATTTATTTGTTTAACAATATTTTTTACACATTGTGGTACAAAAAGCGAGCTTAACTCTACCAGCTAACCTTTGGTTTGATCAGAGAGTTACATTGGGAGGTGCGATGAGGGATGTGCATAAAGAACCGATTTTAATCAATTATTATTTCACAATATCTATTTTCATTAATAGATTTGTTAATAATCGACTATTAATTAATCGATTTCACGAATTCAAACGTCTTAATCGATTTTATAAACAGCGTCGTCTATTAATGGTGTTTTTAAAGTACCTACCCATTTAAAGGAAATTTATAAAATCAAAAGTATCAATTTATTTTTTTATATTCCAAAAGCTGGTTACTGTATTTAAATTCTCTACAACTACAACTGGAAGTTAATTAACTGTGCACTTCTGTCCGGTATTAAATGTTGTAAAAAGGTTGTAAAAAGTACCTATTCAATTAAATTGTATCTCTTAATTAAGCAGTCGGTAATACAAAATGTCTCGTTTACGCTGTTTTGCAGCTTATAGCACTACAAAAGGTTCTTTGACCCCCAATACACAACTATAAGCTATTTTTCTATGACCCACTTAAATAGCCAGAAAAACTACAAAAGGTTATCTTAACATCATTGTACAATACTACAAGCGTATAAAAGGATTTTCTTACTACCTTTAAGCAGCACAAAGATGAATTAAGAATCAGTAGAACCATTGTACAGAATATTGAATTCTAAGAGTAAAGTTAAAAATTAAAATCGATATTATCTCATTTTGAGCTGTATTCTTTTAAATCCATTACCCTCATTAATATTATATTATAATATATTTATTGTAATTATCTGTGTTACCTATGTTAGTTTTGTTCGCTTGTTCTATCCAAATTGGATAAGGAATGGTAGAGTGCACGCTGCATTCCCGCAGCCACTGGGCGTGCTCGACCGGCCACGTTACCCCTCTCTTGTTACGTTACCAAGATTACCTTGAAATGTACTGCATTTCCTACTTTATCCTATTTCCCCAATTCACATCCGTGTTTCGGTAGTGAATGAGATATATCAGAGCCCATTCCCATCCCATCCATCCTCATTGTCCTAACTCTTTCTCCAAATCCATTCCTACTCGCATATCTGCAAAGGAAGCCAACCCACCCGTAGGCGTGTGTACGTTTGTCATTCTTGACTGATGTCGGCATGTATCGCGGATGTCAATGGACGACAGTATCCACTTACCATCAGGTGGACTGTATGCTCGTCTGCCGCCTTATTTCTATAAAAAAATTATTACACAACAAAACTAACATAAGTACTCCTAAATCCACATCAAAATCTTTTTCGATGTTTTTGCCATATTTCACACTCTTATTCAACTCTTATTTCACAGAATAAAAAGCATTTTCACTACATTTTCTCACTGTCACACTAATTTGTTTAACAATAATAAATGGGTGTTGTAGCCACTTCTGTGATAGTTTTTGTGTTTACTGCACACTGCATATATACAAAATTAAATGGAGAAAAACAAGGAACGTTGCCAACAATTTTCGAGTTTTCCCACACTTTTAATTTGGCGTGAATTGAACGCGAGATTTTCGAAGGAACACTTAAGGATACTAATATATGTATTAAAAGGACCAGCGAGTGAGTTTTCACGGAGAGTTTGAAGACGTTCGCCTATTGTCGATATCGGAACTTTTGGATATCGATTAAAAGCTCATTAGCTTCTCAAACTATCCAAGCGAGAGTGAAAATCAGTCAAGAATACTCTTGCCTAGTATAAACGACTGATATCATCATGTGATCATTGTTGTCATCGAGTTGTTAACATCATGTGAACAATTGCAGGCGAAAATCGTATGAGGTTTATTCGCATTCAAGAATTGTGTGCAATATTATCGCCCGAACTGTACGGGGTGTTCCTTGTGTAAATGAGCTTTAAGAGTAACTAAGATGAATACAAAATAGCAATTGGTTTCGAAGTTTAAACATTTATTAAGTTTATTTACATATTATATAGTATACCATAATGTTTGAAGACGAAAGTTATCAATCAAAGCGTCCTGCCCGTAATGACGTATGGTGCCGAAACGTGGTCACTGACGGTAGGCCTGGTTCACAAGTTCAATGTCGCTCAGCAAGCGATGGAGAACTATTGGTCGGAGTTTCTTTACTGATCTAAATCCGTAACGAAGAAATTCAACGACGAAGTCCAGTTGCCGACATAGCTCAAAGAATCAGCAAGCTGATGTGGCAGTAGGCAGGCCATATATGGCTCGGGACAAATAATCGAAAACTGATAAACGTAGCGTGGGACGCCCTCCGGCCAGGAGGACTGACGACTTGAAGAAAGTCGCTGGTAGTGGCTGGATGAGAAGAGCTGAAAACCGTTTGTGATGGCCGTCCTTGGGAGAGGCCTATATCTAGCAATGGAGAGACACAGTCTTATGGTATGGTATGGTAATAAACTATACGACCTTTTGTCCTTTGTTATCTTTTGTACTAGTGGCTCTATTTAGTCATTAATCGCACGACGCTGGTCATTAGTAAAGCAAGCGATTATCCATGCAAAATTGCCGAAAAAAAGGTATTTTTATTTTCAACTAGTTCCAGTATTGGTAATAATACATCAGCTGGCTCCAGTAATCAAATAATAAATAAAAATAGATTAAAATTAAGAATAATAATAGATGAATTAGATTAAAATTTTAAGTATTCTGTGATTTATCAGTAGTAGGTATATCTGCAATTTATTAACACTGACTTTTTTGTTTTCAGGTATGGTTTTACAATTTGTGGTAAGACAAAAAAAAAGGTTCATGGAAAAAGAAGTTCTATAGTTATTTCGTCTAGAAGTGCACGAAACAAAGAAAGTTTTCCGTGTAGTAGTGGTTGTGCTCGTACATGTACATTACATTGCTTTAGTGTGGTGCCGCCGCTGCGTCGGGTACCCAACTAAACGATCTCAAGTTTACGCACACTAAAACAATGTACATGTACGCACACAACTACCACTAAACGTAACCCGCCTTCGTGAGATGAACAAACTGTACATTAGTTCGGTCCAGGGTGCTTCCGGTCGTCTCGTCTCACGTATAAGTCGGAAACTAATTTTATTTTGATTGATATTGACCTTCAGTGCACAAGCTTTCATTAGTAATTTCACAAGGAGGTTTTAGTTCATAATCAACCATGTAGTCCCAATGAGGATTGTTGGAATACAGTACATACTCTAGAGTTTTTTAAATTCTCAACCGTAATTGAAGAAACCCGTATGGGTTGACCTTCTAACTAGTATAATTAATTTCAAAAGCCGTACTTAAGTAGAAAAGTGAGAGTTTAAAATAGATATCCCTACCCTATTTAGTGATTTCCATTTAATTTCTTTTTTTTTCAATTATTGTTATTCATCGGTACCTATTAAAAAAATATGTAATTAAAAATATGCCAAATGCGGCGAAATATTCCAAGTTCAGTGAACACGCCAACGATCCCAAGTGTGTCGAGCTAATTGAGGGATGGGTTTTACTTTGACAAGGTGACAACCCCGACGTAATAACAACATTGGCGCGACCATGGCATATTAATTAGGATCGGCAATTTGCGAGGGTTGAAGGTCTATTGGTGTCGGTCGATTTTATACGACACGTCATATGAGAAGGGCTCTTAGAGCCTCATAACACGTCAGTTCCTGGTTTTTGACGAGTTTCTCTGTTATTGATTTTTTTTAGAATGAAAATGACAGATTACCAGGCAATACACCTGGCGGTAAGTGAATACGCTCGCTATCGAACACGATCAACCGTTTCAACACCCCCGTTCTAACCCATAATAAGTTATAAGTACCAATAATGTGTTATTGTATTGTATAATTGCACTTTCGCATAGTGGCACCCGATTCCATAAATTATAGGCTGCCGATTGTATAACACTAAAGTCATTGGTCTGATAGACTATTAAATTAGACATGTGTAAATATAGAGTTCACTTTAATTTACTAGTCCAGAGTTCAGTTCAACCAACTTACATTTTTTTTTTGTTTTGACCACATATTTGACATTTGATTTTTAATTGAATCTTTTTATTATATCGAATTGATTTACATGTAATCTCAACATAACATTTGCACGTCAGTCATCTTGGAGAATGTTTAAGGCTTGAATAACTTAGCATAAGATCAATATGAACCTGTATCAGCATTCTTAAGCAAATAAATAAAAATTGAATAATAATAATAATTTTATTATTCAAGCCTTAGCTAAGCAAATTTTATTATCGAATTCAAATATCAAGATTATCAGTGATACTGATGACATATTTTTTTTAATTTGCCGCGCTTTGTCGTTTCGAATTTCATTTGCCAAAATCTACGAGTACATTATAAGACCTACTACTACCTCCAATTACTAAAATCACCACACCAACTCACGTTTTTACCTAATTGATTCATTCGTGCATCAAACGACCGATAGCACTCCAATTAGGGCCGCCGCCGGTGGAATATTTCGTCAAGCTCGTGATGGACCAAGGTTCGTTACTCTGCCTATTTAATTGCTAAACGGCAGCGCGATTCAATAGCCTCATTACAATTGCCATTTAAATGTAGCACAATTTGACTGGAGGTTATGTAAATGTATTAAAGAAGCTGGTTATTCATGTTCATAATCTATATTAGTGCCGTTTGGCGTGGGCTGGCTATAGAATATTACCACCCAATCTCTTCCCGTAGCTGTCGTAAAAGGCGACTAAATGATAACAAAGTCGCTATCACAAGTGCTGAGGAACTACACCACCTCGAAAAGTGTGGACCCGCCAACTCGCTCGGTCAGCGTGGCATTTTAAGGTCATTAATATCTTATGCACAAGACAATGTCCATGAGGAGACCCATGTCCAGCAGTGGATACTGCAAGGTCTGGTTGTATTGCATTGCAATCTATATCGAAGAATCAGCAAGCTGAAGTGGCAGTGGGCAGGCCATATATGCGGGAGAGGCCTATATCCAGCAGTGGAGAGACAGGCTGATGGTATAGTATGGTAATCTATATCAGCCTGTAAAGTCCTATTGCAAGGCATATGCCTTCCGTTGTAAGTTACTAAGGAGTTTCTGGACATAATGAAATCATGCGCGGTTCCCACACTATGTTTTTCTTCACTATGTGGACTTCATTAAGGAATGATTTTCAAACGTAAAAACGGAACCCGATAATTCATTTTGATTAGCACACAACGGAAGACCAACGACTTCTAAATTTAAATTCAATTACTCTACGTATTGCGTAATCTTCCGCCAATCGGCGGTGACGTTCATCCGTGACACGATCGCTAAACCAACTGGCAATTAGAATTCAAGTTTCCAATACGATTTCAAATGTAGCATATTTTGTGTAGAATCGATGGTTTTAAATAACAGTTTAAAATAATGTTAACATTTTCAACTAAGAAATAATCTCTACCAATCCATTTCGGTATTTGATTATACCAAAGTTGTATGTAGAGAGTTAATTATGAAAAAACAGAAAGAAAGAAAATATTCAGTTTATTGACAATAATATTATATACGATATTATATATTTATTATATACTATATGGATTCCTCACAAATTGAGCAAAGCTCACAAACGCTTCGTGGAATGGTCTCTCCAAATGCTTGAAAAATTCGACAATGGTCAATCAAATGCTGTTTTTGATATAGTAACAAGCGATGAAAGCTGGGTCTACATGAGCTATGAGCTGGCCTATGAGCCTGAAACTAAGAGTCAACCTGCGCAGTGGGTCTCTCCTTTCAAGAGTTGCCAACATAAGTGATGAAAGGACGGAGTGCTGAAAAGAAGATGATTGCCTCCTTCTTTGTCAGATCGGACCACTTTGCTACTATAGCTTTAGAAAATAAAAGAACAGTAAGTGCGGACAGGTATGTGAACAGCTGCTTGCCTTCTGTTTTGGAAAATGTCAAAGAATGACGCTCACGAACCAGAATGATCCTCCATAACGACAATGTACCTGCTCACTCCGCTGTAATAAATAAATAATTTTAAATGTTAATATATGTATCTATTGTACACAGACTACAAAAAGTGTAAATGATATGTTAGTGAACAATAATCTAAGCAACCTGCGTATGAATGTTAAGTGTTTAAAAACTGCTATTGATCGCAATGGGAGCGATCGGCATAGTATGACTACATAATTGCGTCTCATGACTTTCAGTCGGCATGGTTTCAATACGCCCTTCATTGAATAGAGGCGTTTCGTCTATATTTCTATTAAAGTCAATGCAATTGTATTATTAGCATCGCGACTTAATCTACACGTAATCTACTTTTTTAACGGACACACCTACATCAATCAAATTGTCCACATATTCGTAATTAAACGTCAGACTTGAATACCTCTTATGACGTGACACGCCAAATTAACATGTCAGTTCTAGTGAACCGTATTCCTATGAATTTAAACGTATATTTGATTGTCCCGAGTGTCATGTCAAGTTTTAGATGAATATGGCAAGAACAATGGCGTTTTATGAACAAAAAAAATCGCAAAAACGCGTCGAAATGTTATTGACATTGGGAGTTTTTGCAAACGGCAGACGGTATTGTCCTCTAATGGAGACTTGTGGGTTCATTGTAGCGTTATTAGTGTCGCAGTCCTCTTGACAGATCAGACTGTTTGCGAAACGATTGACCTATTTTAGTAAACGTTGACCGGTTTAGGACTTCATTTGGAAATATTTATTTTTATGGAATTTCTAATTCCATTTGTGGGGTATTGAGTTAAAGCTAGATTATGAAACAAAAAATTTTACTGACAAGTAAAAGTTGTATCAGAAGTTAGGAATTGAAAATAAAGTTCGAATTTCGAGAGAATCGAATTTAAAGATTTAAAAAAAAAAAAATATTTTATGTTTATTTTGCCTTTTGGCTGGAATTTTTTCTCTTAGGTTACCGCATGTTAATATATTGTTACGTTATGTTGGATGGAACTTCATGAGCTCCATCCAATGACATGTCGTTTGTATGTATGTATGTTTGTTTGTCGTTTACCGTTGTGTGTGTGTATAGGGGAAGAAATTTTCACAAATTTTTACATTAAGTCTCACAGCGTCGTTGTTTTGAAACTACTGAACTAATTTGACGCATCTATGAACTTAAGCGAAATATGGACATACAAACTTAGAAATTTATTACTCTGTTTTCATTCAACTAGTCATCCTTAGTCGTAATTTTAATTTAGGTATTTTTTTAATCTCCCCTAAACTGCATATAAAAAAATACATTGATGTCACAATACTATAAACATCTAATAAAAAACATAGACAGACATAGACATTTAGTCCTTATTTTTACTTACTATCTGTGCATAAAATTTTGTAGTTTAAAAATGATTTGCAATTAGGCAATTTCAGTTTACGACCATAAATTCATAATGAAATAAAATCCAAAAATGTAATATTTTTGAACCAGTTTACAAAAATGTTTCTGGAATTAGTAGCCGATATTTAGTCCCGTTTTACTCGGTTTCTTAACAAATATATCATATATTATGTGTTTGCGAAAAAACCTAACGATGACAAATAGTGTTGCCTAAAATTTTAATATAACAAAGATTAAACATGAAAATATTCGTCTATTTTCCAAAAATAAAATATAATCATTCTACATAAACAAATAAATATACAAATCATTAATAATAACGTCAAATTCATAAACTTTTCATAAACACAACGATTTCCCAAAATGACTGCGACATTACTATCTGGTTTTTGAGTTCACGAATCTTTGCTATCGCGATCGTTTTTCCCGCATGATAAGAGACAACGCTATACAACATAATGTACGTCTGTCTCTAACACTTAGAATCCACGGTTTTTGTATCAGGAAAATTACAAGGTTGTTACAAAAATAGGTTTCAATTGATAGGCATTGTTATATTGAAGAGGATACACGTGCCTTTTTTTATAAAAAAAAACTGATCTTCAATTAGCCGCACAATAAAGTTACGTCAGTCAGGCTCTTTAACGTACTTATTCCGTATATACATATATGAACTGCTTTCTACCCCCAGCTTCAGCCCCTTGTAATTCGATTTAGTCCAAAAAATATTATTACCTTATCTTAAAAAAAACCATGCGCTATTTTTCAAATTTAATCGTCCAACCGATTCTCCAGAACATGATACGACTCACTTCAAGTTTCAAGTGAGAAATATAGTAGTACTTCAAGAAATACAGGCTGCTGCATATATTACTCCACTGCTGGATATAGGCTTCAACTAAGGCTCGCCACCACATACAACCTTCGGCTCTTCTCAACCAACCGCCACCGACGAAATTTTTCAAGTGGTCGGTCCCACGGGTCGTAGGGTGTCCCACACTGCGCTTTAACTACATGCAACATTAAATACGAGTATGTGGATCATTGGTTGGTTATATTGTTTCTTTTATTGATTCGATAAAAATATTCGACATTTAATATTTCAATCAGTGTAAGTCTATATCAATCTTATTATCAAAAATAAATCAAGAAACATTGATGAAACGATTTAATCGAAGATTATTTATCGTTTATAGTTTTCAATTCGGTACCGAAATCCAGCTGACAACTAGTGAGAGAATTCATATCAGAATAAAAATCCTTTAACAAGCCTTAAGTTGTTTAAACAAAATAAATGATTGATTTGAACGAACTTTTAAATTCGTTAGATCCTTCTTCCATTCTCGTCTTAAAAAGTATTTTATATAAATTTTATAAATTAATATTTCCACCTTAAGAAAACATAAGCAGAATACTTCTAATAAAAATCACGGTAATCTTCCGAACGACAGTTGGTAGGAGTACCTGTATAGAGGAGGATTCTAATTTGTATTTTGACCCTTTTTAGCGTAGAGCAACATCGGCCAAGAAAGGGCAATTTTTGTCGTATTTCATTTTAAAACACAACAACTGTAACTAGAAGTGGTGGTTGAATATTTATTTGATTAATGTAAAAATTAGGTATTATGGGTCGTGTATTATAATAGTGATAGTTTATTAAGTTACAAAGTGCATAATGTTTGTGTTAATCAAATAAAAGCGTGAAGATTACATTTTTCATGTGCATCCAAGGAGTCTAACTCTGTTCCCAGTAAACCTACTATCACTTTACTGAGCGACCCCTGACTTGCTTCGACTTGACTGGACATTGACAAAATGTGTTTTGAATTGTTTTGACTATTATGAAGAAAACTTGACACTGCCAGAATGTGCTAATTGCACCATTGTCATATTTATATGAAAAAAAAAACATGACTCAACGGCTTGACTCATGCGGCTTGACAACAGAATCGTTGGGGAGGCACAGGCGAAGCTCTTTCTAGCAAGGAACTTTGTATTTGTTTTATTACATACAAATGAATGTCCACTTCTGTACCTGGGTTTTCCTATATAGATTCTCTGTAATAATAATTTCATAGAATAATAGCACTGTAACCTCCAATTGTATTAGTTATTTTTAACCACAAGAACGTTGACTCTCAAATCTGATCACCATTTGTTGGGTTCAAGGATCAAGATAATATACTTTATTTCCTCGACAATTTTGATAATACACCTGTCAAAATCATTTGTCACGCTATTATGCGTGTTATACCAGAAACTGTAGAGTCCATCATCAAGGATTTTGAAGCGAAAAAATTGTTGGCCATGAGACGTCGGAAATACTTTGCGAGTTTTCGCGGGTACGTTGACCGCCTGCCTGTTTGTGCATATGGTTTTTAGTTTACTTACGTAATATGATAAATTTAGATGAGGATAAATTATTGTATTGTTAACATTAAAACGGTGTCTAAATGTAGATAATACCTGCCCTATAAAATCCCTAAAAAAGTTGTTTGATGTTTCCTAAAACGGATTTGTTCGTAATGTATCTGTACTTAGTTTTAAGACTACTTATTTCACCAAATCTGGGAATTTGCTATCGGCAATAAGGTAGGTCCCTTTGTCAAATAATGTCACATATAGTCGCATATCCGTAGTGGTAGTGGCACTTCCTTCACAGAGTCACTGCGTGCCTTATATTATTATACCGCGAACCCGAAAGTTGTTGGACGAACTTCTATCTCAGGTTTTTCCATGGACCTCTTCAAAAGACGGTGAATAGAATTCTGTAAGATCGCCAGCGAATCCCCTAATTTTGCAGGTGTCCACGGACAGCCGTGACCATTTACCATTATGTTTACTGCCCACCGATCTTCTATAAAAAAGTGGGTACTATCGCAGTGTAAAGAAACTTTGCAAGGTTTCGTTTTTGATCTGTGTATAGGGAGGGCGCTTTATCGTGACCCAACTCGGGTCGATCTAGATCCCTATCGGATCTTGTAATGGCATACAATGAAATGTTATTACAAATCAAATATTTGTTCACAGTCGGGGGCCGGCATTGGGTTTTTTATCTGAATACAACAAAGTCAGTGGTCTGAGAGTCAAAATGTAATTTATACGATTCTCATTATGTTTTGACAAGGCTGTGTTTTAAGTCTGTAACATACTTCACCTATTAAATTGAAATCCAAATTCGTTATTTACTCAAAGACGAAACGAATAAAGGCATTCGGTTAGATACCAAAATAAATCAAAAAAATAAAATAAAATTAATAATATGTTAGTTAAAATTCAATCTTGCGTAAATAATAATATAGACTATTAACCAATAGGTTAGGTACGTGTAGTTCCTGAGAGCTTGAGTGTAGTTCGCAACCACAAGCTCTCAGGAACTACACGTCTCATGATACACTTAAAACGTCATGTACTCCCTAATTATAAAGGGACATGAACATTTCATTTACGAAAACATGTACTACACTGCGCTTCCCATTATATCTTCCCGTACCTGGAAGGAAAAGACAAATAAAATAAAGATATAAAAATATAAAACCAAAAAGTAAGGAAGTAAAAAACTTTGCCAATGTCACGCACTGCTCTAATTATGGACAAACATGAACATTTCATATATATATGAAAACATCTCCCTTGGCGACAGCGGTCAAATTACAATGGTGACCTGTCGACATGTTCAAGGTAAACAAAAACGTTGGCCTCTCAAGCGTATAGTTACCCACTACGCGGAAAATTTGTCGCCAGCACATAGAGTACACTGGATGTGACAACGATTCATTTTCTAAAATATAGATTTAGTATTTAAAGAAATCAAACCGTGCAAAAGAGAATTCAAACCGTCGCGTCGCATTACCATAAGCGATAAATAGAACCAACTGTCAACAAAGTGTAAACTGTCTTAAAAAAATCGTGCAGATAACGTTTTTCGAAGGTTACAATAATGGCTTGAATCAAGAAGGCAATGCTCGGAAGAGTAGGTATTGTTACACTATAAATATCTTGACCCTCTTTGGTGTTGCAGCATGTATGTAGGGTTCTGAGCAGATATGCTGTGGAATTCTTAGAGGACTCGTTATAAAGAATATACGCATTGGTTTTTATAAACTGTAAAATATACTTTCTGTTATGTTTAAATAAATAAATAAATGTATGCTGAACTACAGACGGTTTTGTCGACACACAATTAGACCATAATTTTTTCTTGTTATGTTATTATATATATATGGATAGAATGTATTAGATTTTTTTATGGAAGAAGGCGGCGGACCGCATACAGTCCATCTGGTGGTAAATGGATACTGTCGCCCATCGATATCCGCGATACATGACAACATCAGTCTAGAATGACAAATGTTGACACGGCCCTGAATGCGTTGCCTGTTTTTGGACATTTAGGAATGTATTTGGAGAATGGGTTAGGAAAATCGGGAGGGATAGGATGTGATGGGACGTACCAAAACACGTACGTACATTGGGGAAATAGGATAAAGTGGAAAATGCAGTATATTTCAAGGTAGTCTTCTGTAAGAAAGCGGTAACGTGGCAAGTCGACCGCGTCCAGCGGCTGTGAGATTGCAGTGTGGACCCTCCTCATGTTTTATGTGTGACAAATCTTTTTCTTTCTTTATTTAAAAAACTGCCTTATTACATCTAGCACCTCTAGATCTTTAAGCTTCAAACGTCTAGTTCAACGACTTCGCAGAATTTTCCGCGAGGGGTCTCTATACAAGCAAGGTCACGAGTCATGACGCCCCTGGGTGCGGGTTAGATATGGCTGGAAAGGACGATGGACTATGTTCACACTTGACCGGACGCGGCGATGCTGTTATCCTAAAGTTTGATTACAGAGAAAAGCGAACATTTGTAAGTTGAGCCCACGTTTGACAAACTTACACTTGCGTTCGCTTAAGATCGAAAATATATGAACATGACAGCAAAAATAGGTTGCCCGTTATTTTCTCGCTAACAAAAATCTTTGTTGTCTCTATATCCCACCTACCAATCATGATGTCCGGTTAATATGGTCGAAGTTGATAGCGGTGGACGTCATCACGTATGATAATTATACAAGATACCTACTCAATGTGATATCAAGGATTGAAAAATCAGTAACCAAAGCTTAGAAACTGGTTAGATTTTCAAAACAGTTTCGGCTCAATTATACGGGGGTGTAGGTAACTGAAACTTTCCATAAGAACTTTCCATCCTGCTCATGATTTTGATCGATTCTTCTCATGATTCAGAGTTTAACGTATAATCTACGTATTTTTGGTGGATTACTTTGGTTTTTACAAATGCATGCAATTATCAATCCCAAATGACAAACGTTAGCACGCACCCTGGTGCTTTTGAAAAACTGGTTTTCGAAAAAGGGTTGGGAAGAATAGAGAACAAGAAGTTTAACGGTATGAGGAGTTTTCGTCATCCTTATCCTTCCTTGGGAGGATGGCGTGGGATTGATAGTCAAAAGTATAATGTAATATAGAGTTTTTTCTATTCCACTATACTATGTACTCGATGTGACAGGAGAGAATGATATATGATATTAAATAATTATTCGTCTAACGTACAATTTATTTATTCAAAATATTACAAATTCAAATTATTTATTCGCAAAAAAATATTTTTACTTATTGCATAAAGTGACAAAAGGCGGTCTTAATGCTTTTAGAAGCATTATCTCCTAGTCAGTCTTTGGACTATGCAGAGATGGCGCGGTAGGTGCAATGATAGGTAAGATTCAGTAAAACTATAGTTAACTTACAATCAATTCTACTAATAAAGAATTCTGCAAACATAACTTTCAAAACTAATAACCTCTTCGTATTTGTATATTGACCTCAATCGCCTTAATATGTACACTAATGAATCTAGAATGTATGAATCTAATTTTCTATTGATAAGGCTGAGTGCAGTCATCATGCGCTTACGCAAATCGAGTAAATGTTATCCGGTTGGGCGCTCAGTTGTGTAATGTTTGTAGTCGTGAGTGCTCACCGTGCCAGCGATTATCAGCATTAAGCAACTGAATTCCATCAATGAGATATACGGTATGAGACCCACTGCTGGGCATGTAACAGTACTCTTCTTTTACCGAAATTCTTGCTGTTAATCCCTAGAACATTTACTGGCCGCTAAAATAAATCTAAATTCAAATTCGCTCCACACGTATTTTTGATAGTGCAATAGCGGCCTTAAATTGAATAGAAATGGTTCAGGACTTTTAGGCTTAAGACAACTAGTTTTTTAATAATGGTCACTTGTAAGGGCCTCTAACAGTCATTAGCATTACAGAACAGACATCAAAGATAAGACAGTGATTGACTTCGACTAATGATTACCTGGAATTTCGACCTCTTTATTAAAGCCAGGGAACACCCTAATCTACATTTAAAGTCAGTCATTTCGTAAACTAAAAATAACTTACCATCTGCTCATCTAGCTCTCTACAAATACGCAACAATATGTACAATAAACTTGATAAATTACAGCAAGAAAGTCACCTAAGTAATGGTGTGTACTTATTACGATACAAATATGAGGGCAAACCCCATATTTCATTACGATTAACCTAAATTATGCGAAAATGTTGGCCCCATTGTTTTTTATACTCTTGACGCTCAAATGTCAATGCTGCCAACCTTAAAAACTGAACTATAATTCGAACACACGCCACGCCATGCTCGAAATTTAAAAAACATCAGCTGTCCGCGACGGCCAGTGACTTACAAAATGTAATTCAAAGGAATTTGAACTTGAAATCGGTGCATTAGAGTGTCATTTCGCTTGGGAATGTTTTCTAGGCTATACTTTCACTAAGTTAATGCCAATGTCAGCGCGCAGCTATTTTCTCCGATATTATACAATCGGTTACGCTGATTACGTTTCGTTACGCAATCGGAATGGATCGGCACGTACAGTGTTAGCGTTCATAATTCGAGCGCTATCGAGCAGAGGATTTTAAAATTTTGAAAACGAACAAGTAAATTTCTGGAACCATGTTTATTATCAGATTTTTTATGTTAGCGACCAGTTTTTTCTGATTCCTAGTTCCTAGTTGTCATGCATCTTCTATCATTATGACACAACGGGAGAATCAAAATTCTTATACATCAAAATTTTTCGAATTATAAATTGAATTTATAGTGTACCATAAACATCTTGATACTTGTTATTTCTTTTGTATGTAAGTATGTAAGTCAAGAGTCGCTCAGTAAAGCGATAATAGGTTTACCGAGGATAGAAGAGGACTCCTTGGAGACACAAGAAAAACACAGACCCACGCCTTTATTTTCACACATTATCACAAACACCGCGCACGAGAAACACATTGAAGTTTAATAAACTATCACTATTAAATCACATAACGCCTAATACACATTTTTTACAATAATCAAACAGAAACAACTACTTCTCGGGTTCCCGTCAAAAAGTCTTCGTATGTAATGATTATATAAGTCCAAATACACATCCTGATATACAGATCCTGATACACAGAACAGATTATAATAAATGTTGAATTTGTTGAAATTATGGTATAAACTATGAATTAATTTAATAAATAAGTGTATTATTATATAAAAAACAGACAATATAAAGTATCTAGTTCGTTTATTCTAATTAAAATGAGTGTTAACAGCCTAAGATTTTCAAATTTACTGTTTTTTTCTTCTGCCACTTCTTTTGCCAGACTTTATAGCTATCATTATTATTATTCTTTTCTCATAAATCCGCGCTTCTAGTATGTTATAAACTGAGATTATCGCAGTATGATTATTCTAAAGCGTTACACTGATAAACCAAATATTTATACGTTCGTACGTTACGCGCAACCATTTTATTTTCGACGCGTAATCTCCAGTACCGTTTGTTTACATACGGCCCTTAGCGGTGTCGGCTAGGATTTGTGTATTTTACACGTTTTTCGGTTTTTTGTTTTACGAAATAATTGCCGATAAAAAAAAAAATTTCAAGTTTTCGCGGACATTTCGCAATGAATGGTAAATATATTGTTTTCTTTATTTATAGAAACAAGGTGACAGCCGAGCGGCTGCTCCACTGCGGTCCACCTGGTGGTAAGTGGATACCGTCGCTCATGGACATTCGTGATACGTGTCAATATCAGTCAAACATTGTCACTATCAGTAACAATATCAGTCACGACCTCGGTTTCGCTGCCTACCTAATAGAGAATAAGAGAAGGGAATAGGTAGTATGAGCAGATGAGGAGTTTTTTTTCACCCGCTTATACTCCCTATTCTTCCTTGAGTGATGGAGTAGACTGTAAAATGGAATATGGGATATTTCTATTCTATGTATGATGGGATAAGTTGAGATTGGATAGGATGTGAGCAATAGATAGTATGCAGAATGATTTGAGGGACTACCTTATTCCAATATACTTTCTGCTCTTTCTACTAGACCTTTCTGTTCTTTGATATATCTTTTAAGCCTACACCTTGTCAGGTTATTTAAATGAAACGTTAATGTGGGTACATAGATAATAATTGTAATAATCAGAACATTGACATGAGAAACAAATTAGTCTGCATTGTACGCCCGCCATTTTTTTTGTGTGTCAATTAAATTTATTTTTTTCCTCTGTGCGCCAAATGAAATATGCCCAACCTATATACAGGTACAATTAATCATTATGCAAAATATTTATATATATTAAATTCTGATTCACGCATGTCATTGTACATTAATATAGTACTTTTAATCCATTTTATTTAGATTTAAAAATATGACTTGTTTGGATCCGATGCATGGATCTTGTTTTTTGGAAGTAGTTACATTCAATTGAATTACATTGAAAAAGTTAGTTACATTAAATGATTGTTCATTTAATGTAACTTTTGTTACATGTAATGTAATAATGTAATGTAATAATTTGTTTAATGTAATGTAACTAACTTTTTCAAATCTTATTGTTATTTGCATTGTTTGATTACTAAATAAATGTAATTTATTGACATGCGTAACTTGCAGTTGAGATATGCAATCCTGAAGTTTGTTATTTTCAACCAATCCCTTTAAATTTAAATGTTCCACAACATTTTGCCATTTAGACCGTCACGCGGTTCGGAATTGCACGATTTATGACGCATTTTATCACGGTCCTATAAAATGGGGCGAACTTTTAACGTGATTGCATGCGACAATGTAGCGATACGTCGAAAGATCGATAGTTATCACCATAGTTTTAATAAGATTGTGAAATTGGTTTCTGATGAAAAGAAGGATATGCTTGTTCGTAGAGCGGAATTTTTAACCATGTTTCTCTATGTGTGCCATATAATTAAATTATACATAGACGTAAAGATATTGACTGATTTTATAAGCAATTGTAATAGTAAATTCTGAACGTTGGTTTAGATTCTGACCCTCTCTCTGCCACGGCTGGCGTTGATGTGTCCACTTAGCTTTTCAATTATAATTTCTTGTATCATACAATTACAATTAATAAAGTGTATAAATGACATATTGAAGATCAATATCAGAAAAGAAAAACTCCATCTCAGGATAGTTGAGGAAATTGAAAAATCACTTCCTCCAAACAGACACCGTTTAGTTATTCTGTTTGCATAGTGTCTGATCATTTGTATCTATGTATTATTTGTTTCTATGTATTATTTGAATATATATAATATTTAATTTTATATGTATGTGTATGTATATGTATATATACATATATTAAGTGTTTATTATAGTATTTTTTATTTGTATGTTCTATGTAATCAAAATTTCATTTTATCTAACGATGTTTCACTTATACCTACCATACCAACACTATATAGTCCCAAGGTTGGCTGGGAGAAAATACTTTATAGAATTAAGTCCGCCTTATGTTAAAACAATAAAGTGTAAATAAATAAGATCCACTCATACAAACATCAATCACATGTTCATTCATCCAATTCACAAACATTATTTTTGTGAATTGGGTGAACAAACACACAAACTAACACACACTAACAGTATTCTCAATCTCCACCGAACTGATTCCGAAACAGGGATAAACTGTAACTGTGTAAACCAATTAATGCAAATAATTAATAATAAGTACACGTTAATACCTGTTAATACAGGTATTAACTTGTGCCACTGACCTTTCTTCTGATGGGAGGTGTAAAACAACAATCAGAACATCTCTACTTTATGTAAAAGACAACGTTTGTCTGTTGGTTTGTTTGCTCCTTTAAAGATATATTAGATGTCTAAGGCGCTTTTTAAAGATATGCTTTTCAGATTTTGTTGAAATTTTTTCCAGCTGTGTAGGGTAATAATTCCGAAAAATTACTTTTATTAAAGGACCTTTATGAAAGGGCAATTTTTATCAAAATTGATACGATAATTTTAAAATTAGTAGGCAGGTATTATCCCTGCTATCTTAGATGGCGATATTGTATCGCTGGATTCCATCAGTTCTCATTGGTTCCGCATGGTGGATTATGGCATAACTTCCTGGTGACTTGCTAGGCGAAGCCCGTGTCCTACAGGAGAACGTGGGGCGTTTTCGCACCTTAATTTTATAACCTTAAAAGTTGTTCCACACCGAAATATTATTTATTACATAACAACAGTGATGTAATTACTTATTCCTAATCTACTGCGTCATCAATTTGACTTCGCAAGTTCAAGAGCGCCCCCGGGGACGTTGGAAGGGAGTTGGTAGGCGAGTTGTAAAGCCTTATTTACAACGTTACGGTGTAGGCTTCGCTGCTCAAAATTTTACGATTCAACGTCTTTGACGAGGATGAATTTTCACTAGAAGTGACATGGATTATGTTGCTTGGGTGCACTTTTTTCAGTCTTTCAGTAAACACGTGTTGAACAAAATTATGACGTTTTACGTGTTTATGATTATAATAATCTCTTTCAATTGAATTAATTTGTGAATTTTCTGAAGCCGGAGAAAAGAAATTTTTTCTTTATTTTATGTTCATTCTCTTATGTTTGTGTGTGGTGATTTGTATGTCTATGACTATATATAAGTCTTGTTGTTGAAACAATAGTTTATTGGCTTTCATATGTTAATATCAATTAACTGTGCGGTAGGATAAAGCGTAACAACTGCTTTTTAATTCAGATTTAGGTATTTTTGCATGAAATTGTTAATTTATCTGAAACAATGTCAACTGAGTGTAAAATAGGAGCTGTAATCCACGATTGTAGCCCTTTTTGGTTTTGTAATCAAGTTATTGTGTTGATTTTAATGTTAAATTTAAATTCGCTGCTTTAACTGAAAGAACATGTTTATTCTACAACGTTGTATTTGCAGTTAGCGCCATTTAACCATTTATTGAATAAGTTGATATTGGACCACAAAGGCGTTTGTAATTTTTCAAACGTTTGATTGGCCAATACCATACTTTAATAGTGTACTGCATGAGTATAATACACAGTTCCAACTTTCTGTAGATCTGTAAACTTGAAAACATTGATATCTAGGTTTTAAAAGCAACCTAAAGGAAAATTGTTTAAAACCCACAGACGAGTATTCCCTTGGGTAAACTAGATATTTTCCACTAAAATTGCGACTCGAAGACAGTGTTTCTGTTTATTTTCTTATTTCTGTGAGCTTTTTTCCTCGACGCGGTATGTTATGTAAGGCGAGTTTTGTATTAACATTTGCAGTATTCTTGGAAATTAAAATTTTATAAGTTGTAAGAGAAAATCTTGAATTGAAAATCAAAATCATCATTGAGAATCAAAAAATGATTGAGAAGATATTGAACAAACGCAGTTCCATGCTTTTATTTGATTATCACAAACACCACGCACGAAAAACACTATGAAGTTTAATAAACTATCACTATTAAACCACAAAACGATTAATACACATTCCTTAAAATAATCAAATAAAAACTCAACTTCACTTCTCGAATTCTCGCCAAAAAGTCTGAACAGCACTTCCAGCTGTTCCGTATCTTTATATCCTCAATAAATACTTCCTTTTCGCTGTATTTATTTTACTCGCTCTGTAAGTCTATATTCAATGTTTGTCCGGAATATTTGCTCCAATATTTGCTGCCGTTATGTTGGTTCCCGTCTCCTATAGAAGGAAAGTCTTGTAACATATGGGTTTTAGTTTATAAAGTTTGTATTGAATAAAATAAATGCTTGTATAGTGTATGCGAATTTAAACAAAAAAAGAATTTTAATTTTAAAGTTTCTCTACCAGCCAACTTTTGGGTTGATCAGAGAGGTTCAATTGGGAGTTGCGACAAAGACTCGAATGAGAGATTGTATGGTAAAGTATATGATATAAATATACTGTATTATTATATATATTTACGTACAGACCTATACACACATATATTCTACAAGAATAAGTACAATATGCATTAATTAATAAATACATTATTGAAATAAAACATCCACATAAGTTACATATTTAAGCAACTATTCAACATATTAAAAAAATCCCGTGAATGTTGGCTTTTTGTGTTTCTTTTATCACTTATTTTTTTTTTATATTGTTATAATGTTTCTTTACTTCAAATTGTCGATTTATAGTCGTATCGAATCCTACTCGATTCTCGTCGGTGCGTGACGAATTACACGTGTAAATCTGAAATAATCCGCATTGATTGTTAAGAGTTATGTTTTTGTTATTTAATTGTCGAACGTAAATTGAATATTGTTTTTATTATTGAATAGGACACTTTATTTGTCGTTTTTTTTTAAGTAATTTTTAGTTCATACCTATTTGGTTTTACTACTTAAAGAAGTTCGACTGTGGTGTTTGGATTTGAAGAGCCGGTGATCGTGTATATTGACGACTCTTTGGAGAGGTCTATATCCAACAGTGGTGAGACATAGGCTGATGGTATGGTATGACATTTGGTTTAACCAGTGAGACGTTTATTTCTTAACGTCTTCTCTTACAAAATCTTCTACATTTGTATTATACTATTCTCTAAAGTAATCTATTGATTTTAATAAAAATACAACGGAATAAGTACTACAAATTGGTTGAGACCTCAACAAAATTAGATAAATAGAATATTCTTCATAGTATAAGGGAAATAATTAAACGAGCAGGAATAAAATACAGAACGGGCAGGAAATTTAAAGGTGGGTTGGGTTAGGTTTTGGTTCTCTCTCTCTGGTGACTATAAAGACTAGGTGACAATATTCTTATTAATTTAAAATAATTTATTACAGTTATTCTAAAATAAGTTGTTTTGCTGATCATGATATTTTATTCTATTCTTTATTGCACAAAGTGACAACAGGCGGATTTAATGCTTAGAAGCATTATCTCCCAGTCAACCTTTGGACTATGCAGAGACGGCGTGGTAGGTAAAACTATAGTTAATAGTGACGCATGATAATTAAAAACATTATGTTAAAGATTTTCTGCCTGTTTATTATTTTTTGGCTGCTCGTATAATATAAATACATATAGTATACAGGCTAAAATATTAAATTGCTTTAAAACAAAAATTTAAAATATAACAGAAAAAGATAATACAACCAGGAGATCTTATCAAATAAAAGCATGGCAATGCGTTCCTTCTATGCTTTCAAGGAGTATCACTTTACTGAGTAATTCGCTGACTTCGACCGGACTGAACATTGATGAGATGTATTTTGAGTTTTAAACTATAAAATTGTTAAATGCGAAGAAAACTTGTCAGTGTGCTAATTGCGCTATTGCCAAGTAAGAAAAGGAAAAAAAATATAAATTGTTACACATGGTCACATCTTAGTTCGCTATGTGTAAATTGGGTTATGTGTAAATATAAAGGAATAAATCATCGCAATACACACAAAGGAAGTCTGTTCAAATAGCCTGTTAATTATAATGAAGTAGAATGTTCTGTGGCCAAATAATAATTTAGTGAACAAAGCGTTATTATAAACTCGATAAAATTAGCTACAAGATAACTGGAAAGTTTTGTAAAATGCATTTTGTATACGACAGTTAATTTAACTTCTGTTGATATATTTAAAACGAGAACAAATTTACCAGACTAACGTTTTTCATACCGAGCAGGAACAACGCTTATGTTCTACGCAATAATACAAAAAGTTCTCAATTGTTTTTTGAAAAAAAAAAACAATAAAATTAAGACGATAAATCAATATTAACTCAAGACCTAACCTTGATAGGTTAGGTTCTACCACAATAATAGATCCGGTAGTGACAATTCGAAACAGAAATACATTGATTTTTCAAGTCCTGAGGATCTACACCTCTAAAAGAGTGCACTCGCCGACCCACTTGGTCAGCGTGGCGTTTTAAGGCCATATATCCCTCATGCACAAGACCATCTGCACGAGGCCTATCTCCAGCAGCGAACAATAAATTGGCTGATTACAGTATTTATTATACGAATATGATTCCAATTATATTAATTCACCTATAAAGATACAATGACGTCACCTACAAAAGAGGTGACACTTAGCTAAAGAGAAAAAGCAACTGCTGCCAGCGACTTCATTCGCGTGAACTTTACAATGATTCCCGCGGGAACTCTTTAATGGACCTCAATAAAAAGTGCCCTAAATGTTAACCCGGCACATAAGCTGTAATTATGCCAAGTTTCATTAAACGCCGTCCGTGAAGCGCGTTCAGGCAGACGGACACAAGTTGTTTTCAACTCTATATAATTCGTACTTTAAATTACAATCACTTTTTCAAAAAATATTTTTCATATACAGACATGGCTATGTTACAATTTTATTATGTGCATATTATATGTGTAGCTCCTTTGTAACGCGCCTCCTTTGTAGTCCTTTATAATACTAGTGTTTACTTTGTTGGCGACCTATTTAAATAAATAAATAAGAACTCACTAACTCGCGATAGATACGCCACATTCTCGCGACGGAATCGCAACGAGAAACTCGTAGTAGCAAACTCAGATACAAAAGGCTAACGGCAAACTTAATTGTTCATTACAAATATTAACATTACTGCTCTCTCAATTTGTTTGAAAGATTTTATCGAACTGTGTCAAAGAATATTCCCGGCTCAGTGACATACGAGGTTAAATAACCAATGAATGAACATTTATTTGATAAGGACGTTTTCATACAAAATATTAAAACGCCACTAGCAACATATACTCTTTTTTTTAGTTAACTTTTTAGGGATTTTTCAAAAAAAAATTTAAGATCTTTTCTCTGTTACCGAATTAAACAAAGGAAGGAAAAAGTATTCAGAACAGTCATAGCATAATTTTTTTAGACCGATTGGCTCAGTTGGTAGTGACCGTGCTTGATGCGCGAAAGATCCTGGGTTCGATTCCCGGTCGGATATTCATTTGTTTAAAGATGTTTGTTCGCGTTTGTGTGTGTATTTGTTTTTGTCTTTATTTGTGTCTCTGGACCCGCGACACAGAGAATCCTAGTGTGGCATTATTTATTTATCTTTGGGAGGTATAGGATAGGAGGTAATATTTGGTTAAAGGTTTGTGAAAACGGGAAGGGATGGGATGAGAATGGGCTCTAGCATACCTTACTCACTACTACTACCGAAAGACACTACTCAAAAGACGTACGTACATTGAGTAAGAGAATGTACTGGAGATCTCTTTCAGCAGACCCTTGAAATAGAAGCGGGTCGTTGAGTCCACTCGTTTACAAGTGGTGGAGAAGGGACGTTTTGGCACTGTACGTCAAAACTGACAGAACGCACTACATTCATTGGTATTTTTAATTATGTAATTAAATATATTTTTATAAATATTTTTTCAGTCGACGCGAAGTAAATAATTCGGGCGAAGTCGCGAGAAATTGCTAGTATCGTAAATTTTGACTGATACCGTCACATGTTTGCATAGATATAAAACACTGTCATTTTCGTCTAATACAAGCGCTAACGCCTCTTATAGCAGTAACCCCCTAAATAATCGTGACACGTTTATGACGGACATAAAAGAAGCTAATATATCGAAGAGCTTCGTATTCCTTTTATGTGGAATTTTCTCGTTACATTTCCGTGCGTGATATTGATTTGTTATATTTATACGTGAATAATCTTATGACGAATCTGTTTCGTTTGATTAGTGTATGAGATAAGTAGTAATTAGTTTTTCTAATTAAGCCCTTGTGTTATATTTCTAGTCATTACGCGAAAAGGCACCCGATTGCAAAAATATGTGACATTGAGCAAAAGGAACTTTATTGTTGGTTCTTGTTTCTCAGACACTGAATCTTCAGTAAAACCTCAAAAAACATCAATTTTTTATAAGTCCAGTGCCCATTTCTATGTAAATAGAATCTTGAAAGAATTAAATTTCAAGTTAGAAGATCTCAACCAAAGTACCGTCAAAAGTCCATACCGTCAATGAATGTTTCTAGTTCAAGTTAATTCAAATTTTGTCGAGATAATTATCAACTGTTGACACGTGGTGACGAGCGTGCTGTCGCGACATCTATCGAGTTGTACGTGCAGACACGGCGCCGACACGAGCAATTTGTGACTTCTGCGTATGTATAAAGATAGTATGACCCCTGTTATTCCAACCACTGCTCATTGGACAGATCATATTTGCCGCAGGACCGATGGTCGTTGGAGTAGTCCTCGAATGGACGATACCCACCGGAAAGCGCAGTATGGGACGCCCTGTTGTCAGGTAGACCGACGACTTAAAAAAATTCGCCGGTGGTGGTGGGATAAGAAGAGCCGAGGATCGTGTGTGGTGGCGAGCCTTGGGAGAGGCCTATATCCAGCAGTAGAGAGACCTCTCGACTTCTTTCATAAAGAGTTACTACGTACAGAGCGATCATTAAAATAGTTTATACCGCGACCCCGAAAACTGTGGAAAGGTTTTTCCAGTTAGTTACGACATAGAGTTTTTCAAAAGGGCTGTGCGTAGGATCGTGCAAGGTCGGCAGGTGTTCTTTGGTGGCGATGACCACTTGCCATCTCGTAGGCGCCTGCCCGCATGCCACCTCTATTATATAAAAATATTATAATATATAAACCTTTCGTTCATGCCATCTTCAGATCCGTTTTGTTTTTAATCACGTACTTCATATGATGCGCTTAATATCCTGGACTTGGCATTCCCATCGGACGATTAACGCGTTTGCCTTCCGTCTGCCACCACTCACCCCATTTCTATGAAAAAATAAACTCCTAAAAATATTTTTTCACGTTTCCTTTTGCTCGGGTCTAACTAGACGGCGATGAAACAATTATACTCTGTTCTATTTAAGTGGAAGCATATAAAGACAGCATTTTAAGAACCACATCTCGGAAACTAAGTTGATGCGACGACAGTTTATGACCGTCATAAAACTCATAATATACTTTAGTTCGAGTGCTAAGCGCGATGGAAATACGTATTGTTTCTTCTATGTGATAGTTGTAAGCAAGGAAATATGACTACGAAGGTGTTATTTTGTTTTTAAATTACATTAGATAATTAGATGTCGGAGTAAATAATGGAGACATACTTTATTGGAGACTTTATCAAACAAAAGTAAACTAAATAATTTTATTGAAACGATACAAATAAATCCGTAACCATCCCTTACAACGTCCACTGCTGGACATGGGCCTCCTCATCGTTTTGTTCATGAGAGATGTATGACCCCAAAACGCCACGCTGACCAAGCAGGTTGACGAGTCCACTCTTTTAGAAGTGGTGTAATTCGTCAGGCCTTGTGGTAGCGGTTTTATTATTCCTTAGTCGCTTTTTATAACACCCGCGAGAAGAGTGCTATTCTAAAGTGGCCAACAACACGGCCACGGTCAACAAATAAATCGTGATGATAAAATTACGTACTTATTATGTACCAATTAACGCCAACCGTAATTAGGTGAAAAATCACAACTTTTCTTTAAAAAATACCCGTATACGCTACAAATCTACTAATTTTCAGTCGTTTACTAAATTTCACAACTCAAAATTTATGAATTTAAGTTAGAGATATCCACATTACACCCGTCAGCAACCGACAACACTCCAGCGGCGCCGCGACAAAAATTCCACCAACAATTGTAAAAGCCCGAAAGACCCCTAAGCCAAATTGCCCAATTCATCCTATGAATAGCAAAATCAGGACGCCACTGAATTACTTATTTATTTACCCAGACACGAGCCTGAATCAAATTACCTATGTATTTCCCTTGTCCTCGTGTGGGGAATAAATAAGTAAATGCCACGTGTTTGTCGCTGCCGACTTGATTGGATTACGCAGTTGCGTCATATAAATTACTTTATTCGCTAATGTTTTTATTGTTCGCGCAATTTTGCTCTTGCGAGCGTAACTTTGTTAGTGTGCCGTTCTTTTGTTATATTGTTTCCTGCGGCTGCGAATGGTTGAAACCAGTAGACGGTTCTTTTAATTTTTCTTTTCGGGATTCTCTTGCCATCATGTACATACTAATTTCGAAGGGTTTGTTAACAGAAAATAATTGAGCTATTTATAAATATATATTTTTTTTGCTTTTCAAACCATTATATAACTCTTTCTCAGTTGAGGTTTAAAGTCAGGATTTTTCGAAATTCCATTTACGGCTGGCACCGTAATTTCGATTTGATAACCCAACATAGCCAAAGTTTATCAAATATGCGTAATATCCCTTCTGGTTAAAAAGATTTGGTAACACGGGGTATTTGGTAGTTTCTTGTATACTAGCCTACGATAATCAAACGTAAAACTCCTAACATGCGAACGCTTTCACGATTTTCGAAGACGAGTTCTCATACAAAACTCGGCAAATTTCGTTCTCTGTCGCCGTACGAGCTATGACTACCTTTTCGATGATTAATGTTATTACTTTTTATAGTCTTTAGAAAATACAGTGAAACGACAAATTTAGGTATTGCATTAATTTAAATCACAAGCAACTAAATACTATATTTCTTTAAAATCGAAACGAGAAGTTTACTTCAGAACATCTTAACATTAGAATATAATTAATAATTAATAAATCATAATACGAAAACGTAACAAGAATAATAAAGACCTCTCAGACCGCTCGAAGTATGTGGTTTCCATTCAACCTGTCCGCTCCAACGGTCGTTCGTCTCCACGACAAATGGGACCAGCGTGCCACTTCAGCTCGTTAGCATAGCGCATGAAGGGTTAACTCGGATAATATGAATAGAATGGAGGTACAAATTCCCTCTAGTATATACTGGATACAATTTCTGTCTAGTACCTACATATATAAGTGACAGTGATCTTTTAGCGTGCTTACGGTCGTACATTGTCAGCAGTTTCCAGACAAAGTTGGCTTCTGTAATGACGTTCATATGGATTCAATTATGCTTCGTCGAATGTCTGTACTTCGTCCATGAGAAAATTGGGATAAGAAAACTTCCCTTCCCCTTTATACTTCCTATTTCCCATCATTCTGTTTTATCCAAAATCCACTCCTAAATCTCCAGAGGTAATCAAGAAAGTCAGGAGATGCTCAATGTACGTGAATTATGCATCAATATACGTGCCCACTGTTATTACATCGATTTATTAATATCACCATTATTACATCAACATATATGTATATGTGAATCAACGACTTGAAGAAGATCGACGGTAGTGGCTGAATGAGAAGAGCCAAAGATCGTGTGTAGTGGCGAGCTTTGAGATATCCAGCAGTGGATAGGCTTGATAAATAAATATTATAAAATCAAATTATTCGTTATTCATTATTATTATTAGTTATTCATTATTATTGTGGCTGTAATAGGCTAAGCAGCGGACGCTGATGCGCCTAATCTGGTTTTTGTCACTTGTGCTCTGTCACCTGGTTTCTTGAACTGGGTCACCGAATTTGCGTCTATAACGTTTTCTGGTAACGGGTTCCACTCGTTAACTACACGGTGCGATATAAAATGTTTATAGGGATTGGAGGTGGAGACACTACTTACTGTCTATCTTCGTTTTATGTCCTATTAGATAGTTGTTTTTATATTTCTTGGACGTTGATTCAAAGTTCGGTACATCATATTGGTTAGTAAGGATCTTGAATTATACTCATAAATGGACGAAAAATCAGATTATAAAACATCGAACACCAACCACTTTATTTCCAATTTCTCCATTCCAATTCCACCCCTCAACATATGCCAATTGATATTAAGCCCGCATTATCCAAGAAAAGGGAGTATCAAACGGAATTACCGAGTTAAAAAGTTAAATTATAGGTTTACATCGAACACTCGGGCTGCATTATTGATATTGATTAATATTGACGGCGGAAGGGTGCCGTGCCACGCGGGCCGAGAGGATTCTTGGCACAGTACAAGTGATAGAAAATAGCGAGTGACATACAAAAGTACGAGCGATGTCAAGCACATTTTAGGTATGAATAAAATTGATAATATTTATTTATTTATTTTATTGTATACACAAAACAATATTTCCATACATGATAAAATGAGAGAAGGTGTACAAAAGGTAAGCTTATCTCATTTGGTCCAGTAAGGTATCTTCCAGCAGACTTTTGACATAGTAACATTGGTCGGAACAGAAAAAATATTTTGAGAACAACCCGACGAGTAAGATGTGGTGTTGAAGTTCGGTGCGAATCATTCGATTCAATGCATAAGTAACGTGTTGCGACAGTGGCTACGGTTCAGTTTCTTTGTTTCTTAAATTATTCGAATAGAAAACATGATCAAAAATAATACATTAGAAAAAATTGTTAGATATAAGTTTAAGGAATTGGGGCGGTATTGGTATCTTTCATATGGCTCGTTTACACAATGAGAGTTTTTCGAACGGTTCAAGCGAGAATATTGTACACGATTCTCGTATGCGACCAAACTACATACAATTCTCACCTACAACAGTTCACATGATGATAAAAACTCGATGATAACATCCCTGTTGATGATCACAAAAAAAAAGTGATCACATGGTGATAACAGTTGTTTATAATAGCTTTTGCCCGACTTTCGAGAACCTTGCGTCCCAGAAACTCTCCTTGCGTAAATGAGCCGTTACACGTGGTTGCGCAATGGTACTACTTCTGTGAGAGTCACTATTACAATTCAGCATTGGCTGTTCTTTTCTAACTTCTTACTTCCAGAGTTATTTTGATGTAAATGTTACGGATGGTTAATTATTTACGAGGGTTATACAAAAATTACCTACACTTTTCATTCCACAATTTATTTCCACAAAAATAGGGGTTCAATATGTATAATTTTCAATAGTCTCCTCCCTTGTCAATACACCTGGTCCAGCGGTCTGCAAGCTTGTGTATTCCTTCCAAAAAAAAGGTATTCGTTTGGTCACGAAGCCACTTTTACACCTCTTTCTGCACGTCTACCTCTGTGGAAAATCGACAACCTCGTAAAGCATCATTGGGCGGCCCAAACAGATGAAAGGTGAAGGGAGCTAGATCCGGGCTGTAATCATCAACAACTTGTTGATGGTTGGAATGAATGTCAACATATTTGAGCTTGTTGTCTGCAATAAGCTGTCTTGGCACCCATCGCGCAAAGACTTTATGGAAGCCGAGCTCGTCATGGATGATTTGATGGGCAGAACCAGACTGATGTTCAAAGAAGACTCTACCGCATTGAGGGTAACTTGCCTATCCGCCAGAACCAACTCTCGAGCTTGCTCAATCATGTCGGATTCAGCTGAACCGTGGTGGATATTGACAGGCGTCCTGCTCCCTCTTCGTGCGTCACACTCATCCGGCCACTATTTATAGTTTAAATTATTTAATTATGTATACATATATTTTTAAAAGGTCAAGATTTTTCCGGCCTTAACACGTGTACCCTCAATTTCATGGTTACCATGGTCTAGAAAATTGTAAATGAATTCCACCCATACATCCGAGTATATTTCACTAACCTGCAAAGTAACGCTATGCTAATGCCTTGTACTAACCCCCAAAAAGCATAGCTTTATTAAAGGCGATAGGGCACGTCATAGCCTATCGCGCAACCTGTCGGGGTGCCGATGTAGTATTTTCTTTGGAAGAACAGTCCCACCGGACTCTATCGTCGTAACAGATTTCTGACGATCTTTTTATTGGGTCTGATGTCGACTTGGATTCTTTGCAAGGGAATTTTTATATAACATGATTTGTTTTAAAATTGTGGCTTTTTTAAAGAGTTTTATAAACGCATGCAATGTTGAAGCATTGAGTTACGTTTTAATTTTTTCGAGTTCCTAATATGAAGACATTGAAGGATCATTTATTTTATTGTAAATAGTTTCATTATGTTTCTCTCAAACATCAATCGTACCATACCATAACCAGCCTTTTTAGTATCCACTACTACACATGGGCCTCCTCATGCACATTGTTCTTATACATGAGGGATATATGCCTTAAAAACGCCACGCTGGCCAAGCGGCTTAGCGAGTCCACTCTTTAGAGGTGGTGTAGGTAGTTCCTCAGGGCTTGTGGTAGCCGCTTTGTTATCCCTTAGTACGCCTTTTACTACACCCGCGGAATTGGGAGGTACTATTGTAAAGCCCGTCGACACTACACGAACAAATAGGTGTAGGTATAGTAACAATTATTGTTAATCCAATCAAAATCCATGAGTTCAGTTTTCGAAAATACATGACTATATTTTTCTCAAAAACATTTACCATTGAAATATTGCATTTATTGAAAAACTTTGTTAATTTATTTTATTACTATTCCTGGTTTCAATGAGTTAATTAAGGGTAGGAAACGATAAAACAGTAAACAACGATTTGCTTTATAACGCGAAAGTCGTAAAGGACATAAATTAAAATTATCCCGTATATGCCCGGCAGGAACAATGCATAAAGCAAATTTCGCTTCCACAGTCGGGCAATAAAGGCGGAATTAGCATGGGTTGTAAAAATTAATGAACCGCGTGTGCTGACTGCGCCTTAGCCAAAGCTAATGAGCGGTCGCAGAGATCCTTTGCGTCGATTTAGGGTTAGATAGCGTTTTGTGTACGTAGTATTGAAGTAAAGATTTTCAGTCATCGCGCCTGTAAGATTTCACTTAATGTAGTTTCACACAAAAATGTACCTGCGCGGCAAATTTTTCAACATTTACATATTGCGATGAATTTAAATTCCCTGTGCCGTGCGATATTATTCAAAATTTGATATTAGGTTTTTCATAGGTTTTCGTTTTAACGGCCAGTTCTTAAGGAATTGAGTAGCTAGAAGTACGGTAAAGAGTATTGTAACAATCTGTGCATTTAGATAGATAGATACCTTCAAATTTAATGAATGTTTACATACTTCGAGCTATTACGTCTACTTATAGCAACTTTAGCTATTAAACATTTCAGAACTCAGCGGAATGTTAACCGTAATCTGTCAGAAATGGGTTCTGTATCGTGTCAGGGATCAAATTGACCCTCAGATGTTGTGGGTTTATATTAATTAAAGGATCGAGACGTGATATCGTTACGAAAACGCAAATTGAATTATGTTCGTATAATTGATGGTTTGTACTTTTCATGTCGCCGTGTCCTGTATTAAATGGTATTTAAATTGTTTTAAATTATTATAATACAAGATTAAAATTTGTGGATGGTAAAAAAAGGTATAACTTTGAATGTATAACTTATTTTCCATGAGTTTCATAGATATTATCTGAATTAGTATACAGTTACTATATATGTAGCTATCTATAGGTACATTTAGGTATAATTTTGTAAAGTACTATATATTTTTTAATTTTTTTCCCAATCTACTATATTTTTATGGGTATACTATATCTACTATAAATTTATCTATTATACTATTTATATTAAAAATACTATATTAGGCCAAAAAAAATTGGCAACCCGAGTTGTCATTGAGAGAATTGCCGGGTTTTTAGTCTTGTCATGAGTGACCTAGTTAAGTTAAAGTATTTAATATGGTATATGGTCATGCGGTGGTCGTTCGGATTTAGTATACCACCAACCCATCCCTTTCCGTGGGTGTCGTTAAAGGCCACTAAGGATAACAAAGTAGCTACCAAAAGCCCTGAGGAAATACACTACCTCTAAAGATTTTACACGCCAGCCGTGGCCAGCGTGGCCTTACATTCTTGATCCTCATACTCATTGTCTTGGGTCAAGCACAAGGAATGAACATTGCTTGTGCTTGAGGAGACCCATGTCCAGCAGTGAATAATAAAAGAGTTGGCGTCGGATATATGGTATAAGCTTTGGTTATCTGAAACAGAATAAATAAAATCCATTTAAGGATGAACCCAAATGTTATTCTCGGAAATCTTGTAACGCCATTCGAAAACTCCTTTAATTCTCTGAGTTGCAGATAAAATTTGTAATCAATATCTGAAGGCAATCCATCAATATAACCCCCTGACAGCGAAGGGTTATGCATTAAGGCGTAAGAAGCCTGTAATAATACAAAATACCCGACGCGGCTGTCTTCTCATCAATCGATCTTTATCCGAAATTTTCCGACCAATGAAATCCGTCTTGACACCTCATCGGGAACAAAAGATCCCAGTATTCCCGGGAAAAATGTACGGAGGCAGTTTTAGGGTTAAATTACTCTTCATTCCGCCCGGTACCGTGGAATGTTAAGCGATTACGCATTCTTTAGATTTTCGACGGTCTTAGCATATCTATAATTACGTTGGCGTTTACTCTATTGTTTACTATTCACATCTAGTGCCAACTATATTGGTCAATCGATCCGACCAACTCATTGTCTGACTTTACACTGCAAAAGTAACGCCTAATTTTAAATAGTTTCGAGAAGTTATACCATCAGCCTATTTTTTCTTCTGTTGGGTTTTTGCGAAGTAGTGAAAAGATACCTTTAGCAAAAAAAAATCCACAGTTCCTACACCAAATTCTTCTTCACTATAGTTATAATGTCTGTAGCCAATATGTACTGGTATAGAAAAGATAAGTATGTCATTCTTACGAAAGCAAATTTTTTTTACCTTCGTTTCTTTGTCCTGCCACTTTTGTCTCATACACTCTATTTAACTATTGTAACGGCTGGTGTATATGTATATGTTCCATGTAAATAAATTTCATTTAAAGGAAAAGGACGATTCTGCATTGCTTGAATAAGAATAGAAACATCTGGAACAGTGAACAGTCGCACTAATGGTAAAAGACTTAACATAAGATACCTTTTTAATCACAAAAATCACAAATAAATGATCCGTTAATCACAAAAAATAAAGAGCTTTAAGCCAATGATTAACAAGTATTCCCCAATTACATTCATCAAATGCCTATTAACCTACCATTTTCTTACCCTGTTTATTTTTTACAGCAAACACTTAAAATTTTATGTCTAAATTGTCTGTCAGTTGTCGGGTCAAAAATATCGCGCACATTTTCTACACCGCAATACGGGGTCCCTAAAGGAGCAATCCCGCTATATTGTGGTTGAAATTGTGACTGGATGATTAAAATCAGCCGCGTTCCTCCCAGATTGGACATTTGTCGAGTTTGCCGCGAATTAATGTGGCAGGGAAAACGCTCTATTGACTTGTTAACTGAATTTAACCAGTATATGCCGGATTAAATTGCGGGGAGAAATATGGTTGTATATTAAATTTAGACGTGAAAGGAAGCATTTCTTATTGCTCGAATTGTAGATATTGCAATAAAGAAACTGTTAAAAATCGTCTTTATACGCGAACAAAGCCACCGACAATATATGTAGTTAATTAATACATTACAGTCTCTAAGCGTCCCCAACTTTATTTTATATGAGACAGTTTCTGACTGTAGTCCACCACCCCTTTTTTAGTATAGTATATATGTATTATATATCTCTTCTTTCTGCTGGATGTTGTCTTCTCCCAAGGTCTCATCTTATTCTGGCGCTACTTGCGACTTTAATGCGTCAGGAAAAAAGTTTTATGAGGTCGCTTGAAAGTGTTCACACGATGAAGCGCAGTTTGGCGTCGTGCCAACTTGACAGCTGGTCGCGTGGCTGCGCTGAACGCTGGTGAGCGTTCAGTTCACCTTACTGCTTGGTGTAAGGTGCTTTCTATTTCATTAATTTAATGTGGTCTGCTAAATAATTTAAAAGACTATTTTTTTTATTTGTTACAGGTACTAAATTATATCTTCCTGCGCTGGTTGACACGAAGCATTAAAACTACGACTTCTCAAGCTTCTCTGGTCTTCTAGTCTAGGTACTGTTCAACATAAGATCGATTTTTACATTTATCTCGCGGCACAACCGCATTTAATACGATTTGTTTCCCTTTTTTTTTGTAATGGTTAAATACTTGTGGCTGTAATGGCCTTTCAAGAGTAACCGGACATGTATGGTTTAGGGCGAGCTCAGAAAGCGCTCATCCAGGAGCAAATAGTGTGTGCAGCAACGTGCCTAAGGGCTCCCCCGCTGGTAGACCGGCAGAAGGAACGGACCTCGGCTTAGGGCGTTGCTTTGGGAGGGTACCGCTGGATCGCGAATCGGTGAAAAACGCCCAGGCACGTGCTGATACCTGGTATAAGTGTTGGCTGTGTTCACGGTGTAGCGAGGGTGACGTCCTCGTCTCCGCCGCCGGGGACGGTATATATATGTAAGCTGTGAGTATAGTGTAAGAATCGCATTGGCAGCAGTAGTTGTGTCGTCGGGGTCGTCTAGGATGTGCCGAGGACAACGACGACGACGGCAACGGGGAGGGTCATTCCTATCGAGGACATAGTATTTGTTTAGCATTTATATTAAATTCTCTATAGGAAGAAAACCACTGGTTGCTCGATTCAATAAATAATCACCAAAAAGCACTATTTGTTTTAAAATTCTGTACCTTTCTAGAATGTCTGTCTGATTAACTAACCCAGCCTGGTGTCAAATTTTCTACTGATTTTGCAAATTTTTTTCATGAACAATACCGATCATATTATCGAGCCATAAAGTTTATAATAATATATGGACTTATAATTTAGTCATCTCCACTGACTACAAGAACAAATACGCCATTCGATTAAGTTGATCGATCGCCTTAAAGACAATAATTGTTTTGAAGGTATGTATTATTGAACTTTGAATTATCTATTATACATATTTTAAATTTAATAGAATTCGATTTTATCTAGGAAATGGATATTTCTGAACGTGGTTACCATATAACATGACATACTTGGACAATGATATAAGCTTGATACCCTCCCCCCCCACAGATAGACGCAAATTGGACACACCACTGACATTTATAGACATGTGGAATGATGTCCGAATGTCCGTCTCCAATCGGAGGCAGCAATCGCTGTTGTCTGATATTATTTTTTTGTAGTGAGTTTTCTTGTAGTGAATGAAGCTAATGGATTAAAAAGCAATAAAGTTTAAACTAGACTTCCCTGTAGACTTCCCTGTAGTAAGAAATTTGACTGAAAATAAGTAAGGCGATGGAAAACTTATTTTATTTTCATAGGTACATAAACAGTTATCTTTAAAAATGACTACTTGCTACAAGTAGTAAAATGATAGGTGAAGCAAACTGCAGAGGCCGGTCTCACAGACACTGTACCATAAATAGATATTTTTTGGCAATGACAATAATTAACTGTTTACTTCCGAATTACATTCAAAAGCGTTGTTGCAGGACTACATTTGTAACTAATGCGAATTAGGTCACAAATGCAACATCAAAGTATAACGTCATCTTTACACGCTATCTTTCAACATAGACTGTTAGCCATAAATTGTTAGCCAATCAATCTAAGGAAAACTCGCTCAATAGTTTGAATTTCATAATTCGATTTAAATCAAAGTAGTTCAGAGCTGTGAGGACTTGCTTGGAACTTGAATGGTTTCTTAAATCGTCATAGTACTCCTCCAGTATGACCACGAGTTTCGACTTCAAATACGACCTATTCACAAGACAAATATAATGTACGACCACACTATGTGCATTATTATTATTTTTATCTTTTTTATACAAATGAACAAAAGGCAAAGTTAATGCTTTGAAGCATTATCTTCCCTTCAACCTTTGGTCTATGCAGAGTTGATATGGTAGTTATAATTGTCATTTAAAATTATGCCAAACTATAGTGAGTGGTGACGCATATTATATGTATTAATAAACATAAACACAACTACATACTCGTATCATATTGATCGATACAAGTGCTTCAAATTATTTTTTTACTTCTCGTGCATGCGGGTTTCATGCAAGCTAGAGATAATTTAAAAAAAAAAACTGTTCTTAAGGAAAATCTCAGTGGTACGGCCGAGGATTTGCACTCACGATCACACGAATGTGAGTATAGATACCCCTAGGCTATCACCGCTCCACATATACATACATACTACGCGTACATACTACATATGTTTCATATTACCGCCTATGAGTTGTTCCTTCCACACGACATTATCAATCAAATCACTGCTATATGATTGGAACATTTCATATTAATTGACCTTTTTCGTCAATAAAATATTATGTTGACATTAATAAGATAGGACACGCCTTCAAACTAGTTCAAACTATTGTATTATACTCCACCGAAGTATACTTTTTCTCTTCTCGTTTAGTTGGCTGTCCTATTAAAAGTTGGAGAAAATTTCGTTATTGGATACATTTTTTGTTAGTTTTTCTTTGTTTTTCTCGTCTTGCAATTGTTTTCGTGAGCGTTATCGAATTCAGGGATTACATAAGCAGAAAGAACCTAGATAATGATTTTACGTAACTAAGGACCGGATAAATAGAAATGGATCTATACATTTTGTATTTATAATAAAATCGTAACGAGAATCGTGTCTGTACATAAAATATTTTTTGTAAAAAACATTACCGTGTATACAGATATAGAGTCCGAAACAACCAGTTTTAGAATTTTAGTCTGTCTGTCTGTCTGAACGCGCATCGCGCAAAAACTACTTGATGGATTTTAATGAAACTTGCCCTAGCTTTATCTTCTGTGCTAGGGATGTTTCGAATATTCGTATTCGTTTCGGCCAATACTCGCCAATTATCAAGTATTCATACTTCATATTCCCCACTTTGTAATGGAATACTCGAAAATTAATCGAGTAATAAATGCCCAAGGTAAATAGTAGATAACATAGCTTTTATACAAAAAGAAATACTGATAAGAGTAAAGATTCATTTGAAAATCAGTTACGTACCTAATTTCTTAGTTTAATTAGTAAGTATTTATAAAGTTACGTAGGTATTTAACTTTACATTAAACCAAAAAGGTACTCACTGATTGAAATAAAAAAAAAATATAGCACTAACTTTAAATTGAACTACAAATTACCTACTTACTAATTTTACAAGTACGTGAGTAGCGGGTCAGGTACTATTTGTATTTGTATTCGCAAATAGTGATTTTTACTAGTCGAAACATCCTTATTATGTACCTTTAATCTAGTTCAATTATAAAGTTCCCACGGGAATTACGAGTTCACGCGAACAAAGTCGCCATTGCCGCTAGTATGTAGGTACATATAATCTCACGCATCTCACAAATCATTATTTTCTTTGATCTGGTATTGTATTATAGTTGGAAACTAGTCTTTATGTAGGCTGTAATAAAGTGGCTTTAAAATACTGGTCTAAGTTTATTGTTTTTTGTTTTTATTACATAACATCATGAAAAGGAAGTTTCTGATTTTAGTGAACATTTTATTTAATTAATTAGATCTAAATATAAATGACGTCTGTATTTTTTTTTTATCGACAATTGGTCCGATAAGAAATATTGGTTCGATTTAGGAATATTGTCAGAAATAGTGTGGGTTTATATTTCGGTTAAGTTCTTAGTTGGATCAAATCGGTTCAGTAATTCCAAAATTATAACGTTTTAAACTTTACGAAAATTCTCAAAAAAATACATCGCTAAATCATAGGTCACACTGTAAATTTCCGGAACTGCCCACTTACATAATCAATATTTAAAAAGTAATTACAACATTTGAAAATGGAACTCTTGAGCTGTAGAATAAAATTGATTTCATCTAATTCATCTAATCATCATTCGTTTATTCATTGTGGCGTCATTTTAAAAATTGTGTGTCTGCATTACGATGGATTTAACTCGTGAAAATTTTCGGTGTATGATTTTCTACGATTTTAAGTGTAATTTGACAGCTCAGCAGAGCCTCGCTCGGTTTCAAACTGGCCATTTGCTTCCGTAAGTTATTGACGAACTCCGTGAAAACAATCGTATACGCCGCATAATGTTGCACCATGACAATGCCAGCTCTCACACGGCCAAACAGACAAACGACTTTTTGAAGGCGAAAAACGTAGAACTCATGAGTTTTGTGATCGTAGAACCTTGTGACTTCTTCTTGTTTTCAAAAAATAAGAACCAATTACGCGGTCAACGATTTTCATCGCCAGAAGAAACTGTCGAAGAGTATGAAAAACACGTTTCCGAGGTCACCACGGAGGAGTGGAATAAATGTTATGGAAATTGGTTTACTCGTATGAAAAAGTGTATTAACGCTCACAGAGAATATTTTGAGATACAATAAATTGATTGTTGGCCATTCATTGTATTTTTTTCTTATTCATTCAGGAAACTTTCAGTGTGGCCCTCGTATCTACAAATAAGACTCGAATAATATTTATATATTACATATAAAACACATAATATATAACATATTACATATAATAATTTATATATAATATTTATATAAAACAATATTATACCTCGAATAAGACATATCAAACATTTTTTAAAAGGTGGAAACCACTAGACTGGAACCACTAGACTGGCGCGTACCATCTTACTTTTTTGACATAGAATGTATTGGTCTATACCGAATGCTAATATCCGCCTAAAAGCCCGACGTTTGTAGGTGAAAACCCATAAGAAATATTCTGAAACACATCCTATACATAACACCACTTAAAAGAAATGTATTTACTTAAATACGTTTTTCGTAAGGATAAATTCTAATGTTCATTTTATATTTTACCTGCAGCCCGATTTTGATAAATATCTTTTAAACAGAAAAGAAAATAATGAGTTCTCTCTTCTTTTACCCATTTATCGTAGCGACCATCGCGTTAACGCCAAAAAGGCGTATCCAAAAACACACGAAAGAGAAAATTATCTCGATATGGTGTCGATATTGTTCGTCACTATCGGTGCTACCTTCGTCTTTGTATAAAACACGTGAATGATAATTATGTCTTTTTATATCAGTAAAATACTTTTAGGTTATAACAATTTTTACAACATTTATATGTTTAGTTATGTACTTTGTGTTCTTTATTTTAGAGCAAAGTTTAGGAGAATGTTAACCAGTCCTTTTAACGTTTATGTGGAGACCTATGCCTCCACTTGCACATTTTCTGGTGTACGAGTGATGTATGGCCTTAAAACGCCACGCCAAGCCGGTTGGCGAGTCCACTCTTTTAAGACTGATTTACACTTTGTTAAGTAGCAAGTGCACACGACAACTGTTTAGGTAACGTGATTATTAAGATGTTAAGTGTTTAGTTAGTGTAAACAAAAGTTCATGCAGTGTTTAGTGATTTAAGCAGATAAGTTCAAACTGCCTGTGTCACAAAATGGACAATTAACAACGTTTATAAATAAAAGAAATTATCAAAGAGATAGTTGTAGTAATCGTATCGCATATTGAAAATGAATGGTTAGTTGAAGTCGATAAAATGGATATGCAGAAGATCTCAGTATGGAGCTAGAGAGAAACATTATCAGGAACTGATTAATGAAGATCCTACTGAATTTTCATTCCTCAGAGCTTATGGTAGCGGCTTTGTTGACCCATAAACACCCACGGGAAGAGAAGGGCTGGTGCTATTCTAAAGCTTGCCCACACATACGGCCAACGTTTAATTGAGAAGTGTAGAGAATAATTTGTTTAATTCCGAATTTTATCTAGATTGTCTCGACTGACAGAGGAGCAATTTAATGAGATTATATTACTCCCGATATTAACACGAAGCTAGGAATAACCGAAACAATGTGCAATCAGTATACCTAATAAACATCAATAGCAATGAAAAGTGCTTCATAATAGACTATCAAATAGAACTAAACGTTTTCAGCAAACAATTCAATTTATGGAAATTGATACGTCCACTTATCCGTTAATGCAAATTGGCGATCTAAATAAACCGGACAGAAGCGGGCAAATTGCATTTTACTACAAAATAAATTCTCTGTTAAACGCAGGAAACGTTTTGGATTTATAACCGCAACGGATATTAGTTCCGGATATTCTGTTGGGTTCCAATTTGCCGGTAATTTTGTTTTAATTAATACGCAAGCGACAAATTGAATAGATGAACTGCGTTCTGTTCCATTCTCATCACACACGTACATGTACCCGGGGTACATGCATTTCATATAGGCAAATAAATAATGTTTACAATTTAACTAATACGCTAAACCTACACGCATGTGAAATGTCAGGCCTTCGCTAGTGTTGTCACTACTCCTCACGTGTTCCAGATGGTTAAAAACAATTTTTGATATAGATACATCCATATGTATCTATATAAAATTAAATTAATGCCAATGCGAGTCACTAGTACTTAGATATTTTTTAAATAATGCGTTAAATTTATGTTTATATTTCCTTATGTCTATAATCAATATTTTTTTATTTTTTATTGCATTCCTGTTGTAACTAATTAATTACTAACGGCTAAAGCTATTAATCGCAAAAGGCGATCTCTTCCAAGCAACCAATGTACTCGTAGGACAACGTCTGGTCCGCAGTTTTTGTGATGGTAGTAAACAAGCTAACAAAGAATTTTGTGGCGTTAGTAAAACAAAGTGCTACACTGTTTGCTTGTCCGCACACGTTTGCAAGATCAATGTTTATAACGGGACGAGACAAGTGAAGGCGAAAACCAATAAACCTGTCCCATTCAGACCTCGGTTCAATCCAAATGGGTCCAAACTGGAAGAGCGATAAGCTTGTAGTGTAACTATTACCCTGCCTTACTCGGAAATGAAATGAATTTATCGATTACTTATAATATCTATTGTTATATTTTTTTAACAGAGATTCAAAGATATTGGAAGGTGACAAAGAATTTTAAGTAATTATTAAATTTAAATAGTTTGTTTTTTAATCTGTATTTAGTACTAAGTGAATTTAATACTCTCGTTAACTATCTATTCTTTTCTTCTTTATGAATTGTCACATTTAACAACCTAATACTAACCAGCCCTTTTATCGTCCACTGCTGGTCATGGGCCTCCTCATTCACACTGAATTGTGCATAAATAAACATATATACATATATGCATATGTATATCTCATATGTATATATCTCCTTACGACCCAAAGTTTGCATGGAAGAAATAATTAGCGATAAGGCCGCCGGTTGTACTGCTAATTACTTGTATGTTTTTGGTGTACAATAAAGTGTATCTATATATATACCTATCTATCTAGCACACATATATACATAAATACATACATTTAGATTATATGTATTTACAATGCAATGCGAGGCCCTAAAACGCCACGCTAGCCAAGCGGGTTGGCGAGCTCACTTTTTTGAGGTGCTGTAGTTCTTCAGAGCTTGTGGTAATACTCTAAAGCCAATGACGCCACACTCATTGACCCACACTAGTATTCCGTGTAGTGAGTCCAGAGACATGCAAAGACAAACACAAACACACACCCAGACCCGTACATACATTTGTCATTAAACAAATGTATGTCCGACCGGGAATGGAACCCGGGACCTTTTGCACAGTCACTACAAAATGCGCCAATCGGTCGACTTGCACATTGACTTTTGCATGAGGATTGTATAGCGTTAAAACACCACGCTGGGCAAGCGGGTTGGCGAGTCCACTTTTTTAGAGCTAGTGTAGTTCATCGGGGATTGTGGTAGCCGCTTTCTTATACCTTAGTTGCCTTTCAGGAAGGGGCCGCGGGAAGGGATGGGGTGGTGCTATTCTGTAGCAGGCCGACGCCACACGGCCAATATTCTCTGAACTCTTTGGGTTGCAAAGGTTGGCTGGTAGAGAATACCTTGAGGCATTAAGCTCGCCTGTTGTACGATATTGTGTAAAGAAGTGTATAAAAATAAATAGTTCCCAACAAATTGTTATATAAATTATTCTATTCTCCTTCATCTTTTTTTCCAATCTTGGTTCGTAAATTTGCGGCCGAGCCAACAGTTCTTCAGTTTTGACTGATGTCGACATGTATCGCAGATGTTTCGACTTACCATTAGGTGAACTGTCTGGCCGTCTGCCATCTTTTTCTGTAAAAATAAGTTTTTCTATTGAATATATCATCTATATTGAATATATTTTGTAACTAGCGGTGCCTACCACTTGGTGTGCGTTGACGTTAGAGTAAACTTCATAATTTTATAATTGATCTGGATAAAAAGTACCTACCCTTCATATTGTTAACCCGGCACACAAGTTGTAATTATACGTTATAAAATTTCATTAAAATACGTTATATTGCAGCCTTTTTCAAAAAATGTTTTATGAATAGACACGGCTCCGTTACGATTTTATTATGTGTAAATTTAATATAAACTGACTCCATCACCTAATATATACCTAACTTACCTAAAGCTTAAGCGTAAACCTAGCGTAAGAAAGTAAAAAAAGTTGCAAACATCACATCTGCACATTCAATTAAACCAATGTTTAAACTAGGATTAACATAAAATTACAGGAAAATTGAATTGTAAACAAAATTTTAATCCAGTATCGGTGAAACTTAAACATCAATTAAGGGGGGATCACGCCATATCATAAATGGGTCGTGTAAACACACACACCCTTATTTTTTATTTTTTTTAATCCGAGGGGAAATCCTCATTGGATGCCTTCCGCCTTAAAAGTGATCTGTTCCTGGCGGAAGGATATGCCGGACTTATACCGGCTAAAACCCCTCGTTTCGCAAGTTCCCTCTGATATATATTTTCAGAGTCTGTATTTACATATTTTATTTCCTTGCTCTTCTTATTTAAAACTTCGTATGGTCTTCCATCCATACGGTCTGAATTTTATTGCGCTTGGCTTCCGATGTAAAAGGTCGGAGTCATTGCGATGTCATGATTTGTCATACTATAAAATCTTATCCTAATTTTCTTCCATACTTCTTCTGTTTGCCTTTGACTTCTGATGTAAAGTCAGAAGTCTAGTCATTTCCTTACTTATTTATATTTATATTTGGCTCTGATGTATAGGTCAGAGCCCTAGTCCTATATTTTAATACTTATTTCTATGTCTGTCTTCCACACCTTCCGTTCCGTCTTATACGCGGTTCTCATTTTATCTGTTTCTATTTATGGTTCTTTTTGCTACGTATAGACAGAACTCCAGGAGTGTGTGTCGCCTGTCGTCGTTGTCCATAATTCCAGCGATGTTTTCCTTAGTCAGGCTGCAATCCAACATCATTTCTGTCTCAAATCTTCTTTTTCCATATACAGGGCAATCAATGATTAGGTGCAATATGCCCTCAGCCGCGTCTGGGTCACATATACACGCCGAACTCTCCTTGCACCGGAAGCGATTCAGGTACTCGGAGAATCCGCCGTGTCCCGTTAACACTTGAGCGATCACCGGCTCCATTTGGATCTTCCACACACCCTTATTAATTAGGTTATTGTACTGCTGCGTGCAAAAATCACTAAATAATATTGACATGTCAGTAATATCAGTGGTCTTTGGGAGAGGCCTATATCCAGCAGTGAAGAGACATTTGCTGATGGTATTGGTAAATTCCTTAGTATTAGGATTGTGGCTTTAAGTTATATGGCTACAAGTTGTCCTTGCACTCAAAGTGATCAATTATAAAAATAATATGTGATTAAGATAATAATAGACTTGAATTTAAACCTGCAGCAAAAAAAATACTAAATGGGCAGCAAATCATAATCAAAAATACTAAATGGACATCAAAACACGATCAAAAAAATACTAAATGGGCAGCAAATCGTGATAAAAAGAATACCAATTGGACAGCAAAACATGATAAAAAATAATACCAATTGGACAGCAAAACATGATAAAAAATAATACTAAATGGGCAGCAAATCATGATCAAAAATACCAAATGGATAGAAAATCATGATCAACGAAATAAACTAGTGTTGAATAACTAAAGTAAATAATTTTAAATTACTAAGAATGTCATCACCAAGTTGACGGACTCCTCCTATCTCGTATCCGGACGGGTTCCTATTTTTATTGTCACTAGAGAACTTAAGCCTTTACGTTTGCTTCCATCGATTTGCTGCCCATTCATTATTTTCTGCTGCTCATTTAATTATTTCTCATTAAAATATGTGATTCTATAACTACATTATGTGATTTATATAGTATATTTGTACTACTAACACGCCTAAGCCATGACATGGGACTCTTCAAGAGAGCTATGTGCAGGATTCTGCAAGGTCAGCTGCATTTGAATTAATGCGCCGATTTTCTGATGTCACCACTTACCACCAGGTGGTACCACTTGAGATCATCCCTCTGTTATTGCCTTCGACCACTTACCATCCTTACGTTTTAACCCTTAACACCACTCGCGGGGGACTAAGCTCCCCCAGCGCACATATTTTCGGAAATATTTTTATGGTTTTAAGCGCGACGCGGTCACGGTCACGTGTATTCCCAGTGCCACTCGAGAGTTCGCAGAAAGTGGACGCGCACCGACCTAACGATTATAGTTTACGAGGTAAGTCGCCCTGCGGAACCTAGGTCCCCCACGAGTGTAGTTGCGTATGTTTTTTGTTCACACTTTGTTTCATTTACATGTATACTTTTTTAGATTTGTGGCACAATATGGACAAAAATTTGAATCCCCAGCAGATAGAACGTCTGTTAAATGACCTAGAATTAGAAGAAAGTGAAAACGAAGATGTTTTTCCCGAAATATTGTCAGATTTGAGTGAATCGTAGTGTGAAGTAAGCGACCATGATACGAAAAGCGACGAAGAAACAGACAGTAATCCAGAAAACGAAGAAATTGAAAATACTGAGCAGGACAATAAAGCTAATGCCTTTTATGTAAGGAATAGGTATAAATGGGCCAAGACACCGCCATCGCGATCACGAGTTCGAGCACATAATATCATCGTGCATTTGCCTGGTCTTAGAGGTCCCGCTCGAGCAAAGAACCAGATGACTTCTCTTGAAGCTTGGCAATGTCTTTTTTCCGAAGATATTATTGAATTGATTTTGGAATATACAAATGAAAAGATAAGAACGTACTCGGAGAATCATACGTGTGACGCTGCGTATACCCATCATGTGAATAAAGAAGAATTGTGTGCAGTCATTGGAGTAATGTTCCTAACAGGTATATTCAAATCGGGAAGGGAAGATGCACGAGGTCTCTGGTCTTCTAAGTCAAAAGGTAGACCTATTTTTAGAATAGTTATGAGTCTCAATAGATATATTTTTATTTTGTCATGTCTACGATTTGATGACGAAAATATCAGAGAAGAACGAAAAAAATCTGACAAAAAGTCAAAATACGCCCAGGGTTTGCTCCAAATGTATGAAAAATGTATGCCGTATTCATTCTATTGATGTGAAAATATGTAACAAATGTCGTGAATAATGTATAATTACCTTATAAGCATAATTTTGAGACTAATGTTTCAGACTGAAATGATGTGCCTATATTGTAATAAAACTTTGCATAGTAAAATGATATGTACGTTCCCCTTGTGATTTTGGATGTTGTTAGATTTATTAAGAAGTTGATGCCTGTTTTTATCTATAATCACATAGGTTATTAGAAATAAGGTTTCGTTTCGTTTAGAAATTCATAATTTCTTTTAATTCTAGGCCTCTGAAGTGAAGACTATAAATTTGACTTGTTTTTTTGTAGCTTTTTAGTTTGACGCTAGATATGTCTTATTTTATGTTAAAATCTTTAATAAAACTGATTTATTAAGTTAACAATATGTCTTAATTTATTTAATTAAAAGAAATCCTAACATTTTCTACATTTTGGTATTTAAATGTTAGATATTCGTATGGTGGACTTCAGTCCCCCACGAGTGTAGATATGTAGGCTGAAAACAGCGAGTGGTGTTAAGGGTTAATATCTATGAATTAAATATATTACAAATTTAATATTTAATTGTAATTAATAATTGTAGCAATTGTAACATCGGGGGATGATCGGCTGACATATCCTTGTAGGACAAAAGGCCGTAAATAAAAAATATTAATAAATACATAACATAATATTCGACAAAACATAACGTTTATTCGCAGTATCGACTAATTTGTTCCCCTGGCTCGTAACTCTTTTGTACTGGATTTCTCCTATTTCCATCCATTTGAAAGAATGGTAAATAAATTATGTATAGGTTTCTCAGAATGATGTTCCTATCAGATAAATTGATACTCGTAAACAGGAGAAATTGGTAAACAGTATAAGAAAAAATCCTTCGAAATCTTATACCTACCTATTTTTATTTCTGAGCTAACAATCTGTTCTCGGTAACTTACGTTGTCACCTTTCTGTAAGTATTTTATTTAATAAATGATTTCTTTATTTCTTATTATAAGTTGTTTAATAAAATAAATACATAATTAGCAATAATTTAAATTAGGCAAATGTATGGGGGGGGGGGTAATTATTGGAATTCTCTGTAAATTATAAGATCTTCTTAAAATTTGTTTAATAAAATAATTATAGTATAATTAAAGTTAGACACAAGTGTTGAGTAATTACGATGTAAAATAAAATTTAAAATACGTATACGATGTAAAATACGAGTAATTTAAAATCGGACACAAATAAATAATTTGTTACTTTTCGAAAACACTAACAATAAACTAACAACACTAATAAGACTGACTAACAACACACATGCGTCTATTTTTTTATTACTTTTCGATAACATTAAAACTTTAAGGTACTTTAAGGAATCATAATCACATATTTATTTTTGTAATTTTTATTTTAAAGCTACTTACATTTTAGTTAATCACAGATTGATATGCACTGTTCATTACATTCATTCATTCAATTTCTAACACAACATTAGGTAGGTGCCCAGTTTCGTTTCTCCTAGGGGTTGATAATTGAGAAATTGTTTCTCCGTAAGTGTTTACATCATAAAAGGGAGATACTATGTTTCTTGCTTCAGCGGTTTCAGCTCGGCGATGATGAGTCAGTCACTCACGACACTTGTCGTGACATTTGCGATACTGAATTCGTTAGAAATCTAAAATGAATAAACACAATTCTTATAGTTTACAGTAAAAATGCACTATTATGGACCAATAACTGCATAATGTGTAAGTTGAGTTACGTTACGCATGCATATTGCGCAGTTTAGTATCAATATATAACATTTAAGAAATTGGCTTCGTGTTAATCTATATACATATAATAAACTGTCTGTCTGTCTGTCTGTATGTTTGTACACGCATCACGTAAAAACTACTGCATGGAATTGAATGCAGTTTTCACTGATGTATTGCTAGAGGTCACTTAAAATATAGGCTCCATTTTACCGCAGGAAAATATCTTATTCCGATTGTTTTAAATTTAATAAACCGAAGCGAAGTGAGGGCGGGTCGCTAGTCTATATTAATATAATAAAGAGGTAAAATTGTGTGTATGTTGGGGGTAATCTCTGGAACTACTGAACCGATTTCAAAAATTATTTCACAAATATGAAGCTACATTACATTATCCGTGTCTAATATAGGCTATATTTTATTTTGAAATTTTCGAAAAAAAAAAACAAACAGAACTTAGCGGCCGGGTCGCTAAGTTACTAATAAAAGAGAACGCATTAACAACATGTAGAGGTACTCGTGGAAGATAAAAAAGACTAAACTCCGTTCAATAATCTGATAATCTATGAAAGGTTCAAGACGGATATTCATAATGTAAGTCTAATCTAATTAAATATCAAAAACAGAATCTGTACCCTCGAATACATTCAGAGTGCATTTACTCCAATTATACACAGAGGCATTTTTATCGATAAAAATTGTTAACGGTTTATGCACTTGTGTGAACAAAGCATAATTTTCACATATTTAGAAACTTTTTATTTAGAACCCAATATTTTAAATCATTATAAAAATAGAAAGAATTATACATATTCTTTAAAAGCAATTGCTTTGATTTGCAAAATGTAACTAAATTAACAAAGAAACATGAATGAGAAATTTATTGTCCTATTTTATATTTACCTGTGAAAACTGTATTTATTTGGATTGTTACTTCCTGTGACTTTAATATGTTATTTGCCTTGTAAAGTAATAAATGAGTACAAAATATTCTAAATAATTGGACAACTTCTTTTGACAGGGTGATAATGTGTTATCGTCACTGAAATCGTATTTCATTTGACAATTCCTACTAACAGTGTAAAATTTTTAAAATTGCCAATTAGAATATGTCGTTGGATAATACTCGTAAAGCTTTTGTCTAAATAATTTTTCTCTAGAACGTCCGAAATATAACGAAATCCTTCCGAATATCACTTGCTATCTATCTAATTTATTTATTTTCAAATTACATGACAAATTACATTTTGAAATAGGATTGAAGTCCATAAATTATCTCCAATAAATTCATTCGCTACAATAGAAGGTGGGATTTATAAAGATTGTTTTCAATACATTTGAAATTGAAACTCGTGAAAAAATAATATTAACTCGAGCGTACTCCCTCTTCAAGACAGTTCCGAAATTGCGTTCTATAAGGAAAAATAACGTAAAAAACCAATGCTCTCTGCTTTAACTTGCGTTTTTCATTCGACTGGATTGCTACATTTGCTGCTATACTTTTAAACGTTTCAGGATGCTCTCACATGAAGTTCCTCAACTTTGACTGCGATTAGATTTAAAATCAAAGTTACTGGATTTAATCTCGAGCAGACTACCAATGAGCCCTGTCGATTTTCTTTCCTGCTGTACAAAAGGTCAAGGATATAATTTCGTATGGAATGTTTATTTAGGGTGAATTAGGCTGTTTATGTCCATCTTTATGTGTGCCTCTAGACCCTTAAAGGAATGCTAATTGTAGGCTGTTTGAGTTTTTAATGTTTTTTGAAAAGTACGTTTGCAGAGCGTGCTGCTGTGATTGACATTATATATTTGCCATTGAACCACTATCTCTGTGTTTCTATTACAATAAATAAGAGCTATACTCGGAATTTTCCCAAGTGCAATAATAACTTTGTTGAAACTCATAAAGCCACTGGATTCCTTTCAGAGGCACCCGAGTGTGAGGCCCCGGCTACATTTTTGTCGGTTTATTACGTTTTTGGCGCAATAACAACTGAATAAAGGGAAGTACAATAACAGGCCTGGCGATGAAGATAACGACTCGTGGCAAAACTGGAATCATTCTTTATAGACAACCGATTTTATTTTCCATACACAGATATGTTTATATTGTACTTATTAGAACTGTTTGTTGATGACGAAATACAACTTCCAGGCCTACATCTGTGTAACAGTTGTTTGGTTGCGTTTATTTTAGGGTCAACCGATCTTTGTAGTTTTTATCTTTCTGTGGAGAATTGATGAGGTTTCACTCTAAAATAGTGGACTCGTCAACACGCTTGGCCAACGTAGCATTTAAAGGCCATACATTTAAGGACATGTAAATGAGGAGGCCTATGTTCAGCAGTGAATGAAAGAAAAATAAGACTTAACTTCTAAAAGCTATATCTCTCTATATACTAATACGGGTTAGCTATATGACCCACACTGAGCAGGGTAAGCTCTACCACGATATAAGTATCGTGGGACCTAATTAATGACATAAAAAAGAAACGAAGACATATTCCCTTCAAAAGGGAATTTTGTAGAATCGCGTTTTATAAAATAAGGTGATCGAATTTTACTAATATCCTAGTGAAATAGGGTTTAATGGGTTCTAAACGCGCGAAGTTCTGATGGAAAACGAAGCAAAAGTGAACTCGCAAAAGTAACATATTGTTGTTTACATGTTTTCCTGTTATGAACACGTAGTCTATTTCCAGTATCAGTATAAACGAACGACCCATTAGAAGTTCATAATTTACCTATTACGTTCATAATCGACAGAACAGGCAGTGCCTAGATTATGTCCCTACACCGCAGTTCTGAGGTTACATAACGTGTCATTGTAAGCTTTACGAGACACACGGTCCGGGAAGTACTAAGTTTGTATCATCAGACCCTGCCTATCTTGATGTGGTGAACCTTTACGGCGATCAGACTCAGGTCAACCTTAATAAGCTAGTAATATAAGCTGTAATGGAACGGTATTCAATACATATTGATTTGGCGACTGTGTTTTTAAAATCGCGTATGTCATGTCCTTGTTAAGTTAAGCACGACCGGAGGTCTTTTTTAATGAGAAAAAAGGGGCAAATAAGTAGACTGTCTATCTAATAGTAAGCGGTTATTGTCTGTCATTCGTAATCATCTGCGATACACGCTAAAGCCCAAAATAATCAAAAGAATGTTTTCAACCACTTTGTTCTCACTCTCGTAATCTATTCTCTTCATATAACCTTCTTAATAGTACCCATTCATACTTCTATACTCAATCAAACCATGTAAAATCAAAGGAAAATATTTTGGTACGATTTTTTTTTTGGTAAAAAAGCCTCCTGAATCATGTTCATACATTTTGTATACATAAATCACCGCACACCACCCACTGGCGGATCGCTTGCCAGCTACATTTATGCGCCGGTGTTATGCGTTGTGACGCGACCCGCCCCAATGTGCGATAGATAGGCGCAATTAATGAACGAGATTCGAGAGTTATTTGCTGTGCGAACACGCGAGGAATTGAAACTGTTCTTCTGGACTAACGGGTTTACGAAATGTTGTTGCTTGTTTATGCAAAGCTGGGCGCAAAATTTAAAGCAGCTCACAACATTTTTCATGTCATCCTTTTCCTTTTCATAATGTATATTGTCGCAGTTTTGCAGTGCGGCGCGACGCGACTATAATGTGCGCGAGCCTTTATAACATTGTTTCTTTGTCGTTTTTGTAAAATCGTTCGTCGAATACTACAGCTGTGTGTAGTTCGCGATGAACTTACATAAAGCTCGGCCAACCAATTGCGTAATAACCCCGCCCTCAGTTTGATAACAGTACTGTTACATAGATTCCATTACAAGTGTCCCGTAATATCCAGGTGGTTTAATTAATTGGCGACTAGATTGTTACTGCTTTTTTAGTTATTAATATTATTTGACTAATAATAATTAAAAGTTTCTTTAAGACACTGTCAACCAAAATGAGTGAAAAATACTTGCGTGGAAAATTCTTTTTTTGACAAATCACTAAGGCGTGAATTTTTAACTTAAATTACCTATATTATTCATTTATATTCACTATCATAAGCCCTGAGGAAATACACCAAACCGCTAAAAGAGTGGACTCGCTAACCCGCTTGGCCAGTAGCGTGGCATTTTAAGGCCATACATCCCTCATGCACGAGACAATGTCCGTGAGAAGACCCATGCCCAGCAGTGGACAATAAAAGGACTGGTAACGATGATATTATTAATTCATAGAAATACAACTAAATGAAGATCAAAAATGTATAGAAATAGCAACCATTATTATATAAGCCTGTCACTGTTGAGCAAAAGACTTCCCCTATTTTCATCACTCCTCCCAGTTCGACATTTTCACGGAGTCAAACTTCTCCCGCAATCGTGCCGCAAGCCTGAAGTGAGACTGGGATGGCCGTCATGACGAAAATCCTATGAACAACGATAATACTAGCCACCGAGAGGATCCCACAAAATGCTGAATAGAAACATGCAATGTTATCTAACTACACATAAAGATAACACTTGTGAATTTTGTGGTCTCAACGTATCTATGGTAACTCTATTGATCTTGCAGTTTGTGGACAGACTGCCATTTTTCCTCAGCTTTGCTCGCTTTTTGTTTTTTTGTCTCACAAAATTTAATAAAAAAAAATTATTAAAAATAATTCATTAATAAAAAATAAACAACCTTCCGGAATAAATACACTGCACTGTAATAAAAGTCACAAGAAAGTCGAACCGGACTCACAGTCCTGTCATTTTTTAATAATAATTATAAATCTTTACAATATTATGAAATAAAATGATAAGTACAGATTTCTTGAAGAACTCTCAAATCGCAACCCACAGAAAATATCTGTACTTTTTATTATTCTTGGATTTCTCCTAAACAATATGAAAAATGTACAACTTGGCTAAGATTCCACTCAAATAAGGATTTAATAAAAACTTCTGTGTTGAAGCGTCGTCACAAAGGGAAATACAAACACATCTCGCGTGGCACTTCCTTTGACCGCACTGCGAAATAAACTTAGCAATATTTCTTTTTAAAGACCTCTTCTTGCGAGGAAATAGAATTTTTCTATCGAGGTGAAGCCTTAGCCGAATACGAGTAATTTGACATTGATAACATATCGGAGTTCGCGGTGCCACTTTACTGTGTAATAACGTCTATAAAACATTTTGACATGTACTAAAAAGCTATTTAATTTCCATATACGAGTATTTAATTAATTTTTTGGTAAACACATTTTCGCAAAGCGTGCTGGCGACAATTCATGCAACAGTAAAAACAACATTAAAAGTAAATGTCAAATGTGTTTGTTATTTTAAAAAATAGTAGATGTATTCATTAATAGAAATTATATCAATTAGTAGAAACCACGTTGACTATCCTAAAGCTGGCCTAAATGAGTCATATTAACCGCATTCGCCATTTTCAACTTCGCTCAAAACGGCTGACTCGAACAGAACCGCACATCATTTACCGTGTTACGTCAGGAACTAAGGCTAACTAATTAAGACCTGGTTCGTTGGAGTTCAAGTTCCAGAGTGTTCTAGTGTGTAGTTCGGTATAGTCGGACAAATTGACGCGACTACCTGAGAGGTTAGAGTTACGGCACAGTAGAGAGGGAAACAGTAAGGTATCAAGCGTATGGTGCCGCCTGCCGTCTGTGAAGTCAACTTGACATCTGATCCCGTATCTGACCAACTAGCCGCGGCCAGCCATTCGCAGTCGGTTGAGCCTCTATTAAATACCACCAACCTCTATATACAGATTTCCTAATTTCAAAACTATGGACCAATAATTTTACGATTTACAAAAGGGAAATAATTAAACGAGTATCACAAATAAATACTGAACGGGCAGCAAATCGATAAAAGCAAATGTAAGGTTAGGTTTAGGTTTTCTGGTAACTATAAAGATATAAGTCCTGTGTAGCGGGAGTTCGTAAACTTAGTGATGACATTCTTGGTAATGGAAAATTATTTATTACAGTTATTAAATAATAAGTATTTTTCATAGAATAGATGGTAGACAAGCGGGGGCCACATGATGGTAAGTGGTCACCTGCTACGCCAGGAGGCTTGCGGGTGCCCTGCCGACCTTGCAGAATCCTATTCACAGCTTTCTTGAAGATTTTGCTGTTTATTTGCTTGTTTCGCTGATCATTATTTGCTGCCCATTTACTTTCTTTTTGTTGTTCGTTTAAATACCAGCTTTAGAAAAAAATTGAAATTTCAATTAATCTTTCTGATGACTTGATTATTCTGCAGAAGAACTAATAAAACCCCATAAGACTTTAAACCACAAAGTAGTGCATCTCTTGATGTTTCATTATATTTATGTATATTACTAAAACGTCTCTGTTATTTACACAGCGGCGTTGTCTTGGCAGGCAATGACAAATACGAGTAATCTAAATAAGGTTGATGACACACGCCACTCGAAAAGGTACATATTTTTGTGAAACAAAAAGTTCAATCAAAAATAAAATTTGTAGACGACGTTTGCACTTACTATACCATAGCATCAGTCTGAACCGAGATATTGGGTATTATACATATATACGATACATATATATTACGATTATTATGTATATTATTATTATTATACTCATTTCTTTACAATGCTTTTCTCCAGTAATTTTAAAATTCGTAAATATTATAATCAATAATTGTGATCAACCCAGAGGTTGGCTGGTAGAAAATGCCTTAAGGCAATTAAGCTCGCCTTTTTAAGATATAGTGCAATGAAATGTATCAATAAAATAAATAAATTATTAAGAAATGTGTATTTGACAAGTTACAAATGTACAAGAGAAGAATTGAAAATCAAAGGTCAAATAGCATGACAGTGGTACGTACGGGCCGGGATTTGAATACACTAATTCGTAAATGAGAATATACCCGTAGACTATCACCGCTATTTTGGTCATATCATGCCTGATGAATAAATAAAAAATATTTATTAAATAAACGAACTTATGAGCTATGAACAAACAAATAAAACTGTGTATGAATGAAGTTACAAAACAAAGGAATAGTTATATGTAAAATAATGTAATGTATATTATATATATCATATATGGCAATGGTGCAATTAACACATTCTGCCAGTGCAAAATTTTCTTCGTAATAAACAATTTCAAAGTTTAAAACGTATCCTGTCAATGTCCAGTCCCGTCGAAGTAAGTCAGGAGTCGCTCAGTAAAGCGATAGTAGGTTTACTGAGGACAGAACAGGACTCCTTGGAAACACGCGAAAAACGCAATCCCATGTATTTATTTGATTATCAATTTATCACAAACACCACACACGAAAAACATTTTGAAGTTTAATTAACTATCACTGATAAACCATAAAACGCCTAGTAGTCTTTATTTTTATGTTTTGTGCAAATATTTTATGTGATGTAACAATAATATTCAATGTTTCGAAACATTTTCCCTGTCGGGGATATAGCTCAGTGGTAGAGCATTCGACTGCAGATCGAGAGGTCCCCGGTTCAAACCCGGGTGTCCCCTTAAATTTAAACTTCTTTTTTATATTTTTGAGAGGTCCCCCGGTTCAAACCCGGGTGTCCCCTTAAATTTAAACGTCTTGTTTTTTTATTTTTTAGCAGTATTTTTAATGTTTTTAAATTGTAATATTAGTTTTAGAAATTAATCGAATCGATATAAGTTTTGTTTGTAGGTTTGCTACGGCACAAATATCCAGTTTTCCAATTCAGCATCTTGAACTACATCACTATCTTTAAAAAACAAAAAGTGACTCACGACGAACCATTGTAACAGCGCGTTACGAATTGAGAAATAATAGTTTTCTTAGTTATTGGAGAATATTTAGGGCTCCAAACAATTACGTTTAGTGTAAAATTGCCTAACTTTGTCATTTTCGCGTGAAATTTGTGTTGAGAGCGCGTATTAACGATGAAAATATTTTTGTTGTAATTTGTAGACCACTTCAAAGTTATCTCAACCAACTGTTCAAGGACTGTCAAATCGTCAAGCTTTCGACGACGTAACTATAGTTTTGATTCCTCGACTCTTAATAACTTTTGGAGGCCTTTCAGAGAAACGGAAACGATTTTATGGAGTTAATTGTTACTGGGGTTGAAATTATGGTTCTTTACTATGATCCCTCTTCAAAAGGGAAATGGGAATTGTCAAAGAATATATTGTTTATAAACTTAAAAGAACGCAATACTACGCTGACTGGAAGTTAATATTGCTAACGTTACGTGCTAGAGCAATTACGAGAAGCAATCAAGCAGAAACGTTGTGGAAAACTAAGCTAAGGTGTGCGGCTTCTCCATGATAATGCACCAGTTCACACCGCCGCAATTGCGAAAGCTACTGTTTCAAAGTGGTGGCTTCACGGAAATTCGCCACCCACCCTACAGTCCTGACTTGGCCAACCCACAGTTTTACTATTTGTTCTCAAAACTCTAGGCGGACTTAAGGTGTAGAAGATTTTCCACTGATGATGAAGTGACCGCTGCGCTGCGGTTTTGGCTCATTTTGAAGACAAAACTTCCGACTATTTTTATACTGGAATAGAAATGCTAATTAAACTATCCGAAATGTGTGTTTAAATCGACGGAGACTATTGAAAAATAAAAATAGTTTCATGAACATGAGTGTCCTTTTTCTTTGTCAGGCTGGAAACTTTTGGACCTCTCCTCGTATATCAGTTATCGATGTACTCTGCCCCATCGTAGAGATCGATGAGGCCATCTTATAAAAGAATATATGTAACATTGTCTGTACAAAGGGACCGTTTGATCTTACTGATAAAACCTTTTAAGATTAAGATCTTCTGACGTAAAATTTCTTTGCTTTAAGCATTTGAATTGAAGCAATAAAATGTGTTATTTTTTAAGATAGCACTAGTCTCAATATCTGGCAAATTAGACTGACAATGTATGTGACATAATTATGTTCGTTTACAAAGAACGATTATTCATTGTGTTTAAACTAAGTCAACATAACCTGTAACTATTTAACACATGCCTCTAACAAAAAGGAATAGAGCTGCCTTAATAGCGCCAAGAATTTACTAACTTTAATTACGTACAAACGAGGTAGGAAACTTTAGAGTTGCACTCGACTTTCATTAATAATGTACAATGGCTTAAGTTAGGCTCTACTGAATTTGTGCCCGTGTGTATGCAATAGGAAGTTTATTTAACAACATAACGTAAAGCGTGAGCTAGATTTACTTTACCTAAATTTTCGTAAGTACCTAATTGTAGCAAGTTTGTTTACTTTATAGCTCGGAATACTTTCTACTTCCGGACACCGGTAGGATAGAATAACTCTCTTGTGCGTGTGATTTATTTTTTAAGACTCGTAAATGCGGAATTCCATCAAAGGCAAAATTATTTTTTTGATTACATATTCCATGCAGCTAAGACCCATTCTGTATATACCTTAACCTAAAACACGTGTAATAAACTTAACTTTTAATATAAGAGGCTTTATTATGCCCGATCTCGCATCCATATAGTGTCGGAACACTAGCGGTAATTTATGAACCCATCATAACAGCAGAACGTGATAATTTTGTTGCATTTCAAATTGCTTCTCGCTCCTTTCTAGCTTGCGTTTTTGCGATGCCTCTCAAGTTCCATTCAGCAAAAAAAAAATCATAAACTTAAAATGCCCACTCAGCAGTCTTGCATCCGCTAGAGCTAAGAGAAATCCCGCCGAAATTGCTGTAGACACAATATTCCTTAATTTAATAAGTTCAAAAGACGCCGACGGGTGCAATAAGACCGCCCGTCTTACGGCCAATGAGAGCTCTGCACTTAACGGCCGGTAAGGTTCGGGCGCCCTTGTCAGCGAGTCGCAAAAATGCGATGTAAAAGTTTGGAACTCATATTAAAAATACTTTTTAAGATTACAGTTTTATGCAGTTAACAGTCGCCAGCGTTGCAATGAAGAATGCAATGAATACATGATTTCTTTTGATAAATATAATCTTATTCTCAATCCGTCTCACTAAGATTCCGTGTATCGTGGGTTCTGAAAGATATAATATACCAATAGAAAATATTCAGAACTTTAGAGCGAATATTTGTATTTAAAGAAAAACTTATTGTGTGAGGAAACGAATCCGAAACCCTTCGCATAGCTGACAAGAGACAAGAGCTAAACGGTTATCGAATAGTTCGATACTTGGAATGAATGTTAATAATTTACACTAGTCTACAAAGTAATTTTACCTCCTGGTTACTCCATGGTTAATCTACAATTAACTAAATTATTATTATTTCCAATCCTATCCGCTTTCAATAAAGACCCACATTCTAGGTATATACGAGTCTAGGATATGTTACGACATAGTACAGAAATTCAATTTGCCAATGTCTTTCAGTTATGACTCCAACCGTATGAAAATATGACTATTTCCAACTAAAGTGGAGTATTCACAAGTAAAGTTTGGAATTTACACCGTGTAAAAGGTTCACAAAACAAAAATGTTTAGAAACTTTGGAACTAGTGATGTGTTTGTAATAAATTCTTCATAACTTTGGTTTTATTGAAAGGGAATGGTATCTTAGCTTATACTTTGTTTTCTAATGATTTAGCTACATGTGTCGGTAGAATAAATCATCATTGCAGTAACACTCACATATTATTCTACCGTCACATGTAGAGCGCTACATGTGACGTAAATCGTGACGTCAGCAAGTAAATCGTGATAAGTAAATTAGTAAATAATGTTTAAAACACTAGACATTTTAGTCTTACGACCAAAATGGAAATTTTGTAATATGCGAAACTTCTAACATATCCTACGTCTACTAGGTATTGTAGAAAATGATATTTACGTATAAATAAAAAATAAAACAGTAACAGAGCTGCTTATAGAGTTGATTATAAATCAACCTGTACATGAATTATTTTTGAAAAAAAAAGTGATTTCAGTATAATGTGCGGATGATATGGCGCCCAACTCAACAATTTTTGGAATATTTGTGTTTGTCTAAACGCTCATCGCGCAAAAATCACTGCACAGAATTTAATGAGATTATAGCTTATGACTTGGTACAGTTATAGCTTATGACTTGGCACAGTTATAGCTTATGACTTGGCACGGTTATAGCTTATGACTTGGCACAGTTATAGGTTATGACTTGGCACAGTTATAGGTTATGACTTGGCACAGTTATAGGTTATGACTTGGATCAACATTAAGGTAAGTTGTATCCCGATCCGTTACAGAGTTCGCACGCGAATCAACCTAAAGTTCACGCGAAAAATGTCACTGTCACCGCTATTTTATTTAATAATATTAACATGGTTATCTAAGTGCACCACAATGCACCAGGCCAAGTTCATGCGCAACGCTACTGAAACTAACTAAATACATTTTTCTTTTAACCCAGCTTTCATTGCTGCACAGGCTATCAAGCAATAATATGTTTTGGTGCGAAAGTAATACACCTAAGTATCTACATATAGTAATATTAAATCATTTATTTCAGACCATAATAATGGACAGTAGAAACTTAGAATCTATGTTAGTAAAAGATAATAATCAAAGTAAAATAATCACATTAATAAATCAAATTAAATTACATTATACATAATTAGTTACAAATTAATTAATTAAATTAACAGTCTTATTCAGTGTTTCTGGGTAGGACAGTCAAATTTATCACTTATTGTTCTTAGGATACTGTTGTCACTGCCACAGATCCTATTTAGTGGGGAGGCGGCCATTTTGCGAATTATAAGGCTTTAAAGCCGTTCGTGCGCGCGCCTCCACGAACATTGCAGATGCACTGCAGTACGATGGCACTCCCACCAGCATCCTGGAAATATGGTTATATAATGTATCTGTATATTTTATTAATGTATCTGTATATTTTATTAATGTATCTGTATATTTTTTAATGTTACTTCATTATTCTTTAATTTCTTTTTGTTTAATTTTATTTTCCGTTTTCTTTTCTGTTTCCTTGATTGCACCGCCGTCATTATCTTTACTCTTCTGAAGGTTGGCTGGAAGACAATGGTTTGTAGCACTAAGCCCGTCCATTTTACTCTGTGTTATAAAGTGTTAATTAATTAAATAAGGCGACCGTTTATACGATTGACTGTTGTCGTTCAACCAGATATACTACATTCTATTTGCGGTTATTAGTAAACATAGGTAAAATCATATCGCCACACGTACTCATTACCTCTAACCATGCAATAGCTTCATAGACCTTTCATAAAACTCTTCCGCTACCGCTTAACACCAAGCATGCAGTTTATTAGGGGCAATATTTCACAAGATGCAACTAACGGCGAGGAGAATGCCTTTATGAGCAGCTTGAACGCACCGCCGTTATTTCAATAAAGATTTTGTTATTGAAACTAGTAATTTTTCTTAACGTTTGTATATCGGAAAACTGTAAACATTTTTTTTATTGCCACCGCACATAGAGGAATCTCGGGGTTTGGCCAAGGCCAGCTAGCCGCCTATCCAGTAGTTGAAAAACAGGCTGCTGATTATGCTATAGAGCATCGTTTCGTATGTTTTTTAGTGTTGCTACCTTTAAAAATCCAAAATAAAGTAAATATACTCTCGAGGCCCATAATAATAATTATGTCTTAATTGTGTTTGTTACAGATTAACATTTGATTATAAACCATTATTTAATGAGTAAAAGGTTTTCTCGTACATAAGTGCTTAATTTTGTCTGAACAACTGCGGCGCCGCTATAATGGCTATATATATAATATACATATAATGGCGACCCCCCTAGGGGTCGCGACCCCCAGGTTGAGAAACAATACTATTGAGGAATGACCATTTCTCTATAGTTTATTTCATTTTTCAACTTACGAGTATAACTAGACAATGTACAATATACAATCAACTTTACAGCTATTACACTTCAAAGAAATATCTCGGATCATTTTACTAGTTTATTAATATAAGATTTTTCATTATATTTATCAAATTAGTTATCAAACAGAAAATACACAGTATAATAACAGACATTCAAAAAACCACGTAGGTTTGTCCAAAGTTATATTATAATATACCGCCCCACCAAGAAGATACGAAACAAGTGACATTTTTACGACAGCGTTGACAGATAAGTAAGTAACATTTTTCTTGAACGTGATCAAAATGCACCCGCTCCTCCTCCTCCCCCCCCCATCCCCCACCACGGCAGCACAGTACATTAGTATTTTGCTATTATGAAGAACTAGTTATTATGGTGGGGACCATTAAAGAATATTTATATAATATGATTTTAATTTAGAGTTATTTTTTTTTCATTTCTATTAGTTTTTAATGGTAGATCCAATTCATTTATAAGCTTTAGAACTAAATAAATACTAGTCTGTGTTGTCCGTAGATATTATTTGCTTTAATAGTTATTAATTTTTGTTTGGTCATTACACGTGTAAATACAGGGTGCGATACTAAGGCTTGTATACTTTTTTTGCAAAAATGTTCTTTTAGTAAATTGTAGTGTACTTGTGTGTTGATGCACATTACCGAACTTGAAGAGCTCTGCATCATTATTATTGAGTTTCTGTACTATATCCTATAGCTATATGGGACAATTATTTTTAGTATTCTCACCTGAAGTTGCTTTATTTTATTTTAGTAGTTTTATAAGTACAACCATAACTGCTGACACCGTATGAAATGACTGAGTCTGCCAAGGCATTATAGAACATAAGGCGAATCTTAAACGGTATTTTATTTATAATTATACATAAATTAACTAAGATGGCTCTGGATTTTATGGCATATTCGTTCAATGTGATAACCCCAATTGAATTTACTATCTATTACTTGGCCGAGATATATATGAGAATTTACCATTTCTATACTGGGACATACACACACTATTAGACCTTGTATAGTGTAAGTAGGTGTGATCATGTGCAATGACATAAGTGACAGGGATACATTTCATGTGTGACAAACGAATATGTATTAGTTTTGCCTTTTGGGCATTAACAACCAAACCGGCTTGTAAATCAAATTAAGTAAATTAAAATCAGCTTGTAGTTTTGACGTGGCTCCATCGATATCCTTGTCTGCTGCAACTAGATAGGTGTCATCTGCAAATCGGTATGAAATGCTGTGACTGAGATAATTATTCATTATTTGTCCTTAGTCACATACTTTTTCTCACTTAAGCTATTACCAATTTTTACGTGGAAAGAGCGATTTTTAAGATTACACCAGAACCACAACGGACCACGAATGCCACAATTATCAAGTTATTTAATTAATTTTGTGTGGTCCAGCGTATCAAATGCACGAGAGAGGTAAATAAATAATGTGAGTACATTTCCTATCATTTAGGTAGGAGTTGATCTCGTCCATAAACGTGGACAAATTCACATAGCACTTTTCCCCGGGCTGAACGCCAAATTGATTTTTACAAATTATGTTATTGTTCTTATAAAAGTCATGTATTTGTTCGCAGATGATCTTTTCTACCATTTTAATTGTTGACTCAATTGTTGACAGGGGGGGTAATGGGACGATAGTTACTAATGTAGTCATGTTTACCCTTTTTGAAGATAGGACGTATGCAACTTTGTTTAAGCTATAGCTACAGATATTTCCCTGCGGGCATTTTTAATATCCTGTGTACTGATACCATCAAACTCTGGTGCCTTGTTTGTATTCAGATTGTCGTTAATTTTACTTATTGTAGCTTTATTAAGACGCATGCTAACATTAACCGCGTCACAGGATTCGTTTTTTGTCAATAAATTTGACTTACAATTTGGCACGATATTTTTAAACTGCTGTGTCATTTTCTATAGCGAAATATTTTTTTTGTTGTCAAGTTTGAAGAATGAATGGCTTTTCGAATTATTTCGTCCAATGGTAGTGAAAGTCTGCCATACATGGAATTTATAATTTGTCAAATTTTCCTTGTATTGTTAAAGTTGTGTTTTATTATAATACTTTTATTTTATACTAGCGACCCGCCCTCACTTCGCTTCGGTTTATTAAATTTAAAACAATCGGAATTAGATATTTTCCTGCGGTAAAATGGAGCCTATATTTTAAGTTAGACCTCTAGCAATACATCGGTGAAAACTGCATTCAATTACATGCAGTAGTTTTGCGTGATGCTTGTACAAACCTACAAACAGACAGACAGACAAAATTTCTAAAAACTGTTGTTTTGGCTTCTGTTGCTCTAATAAAGACCCCCTAATAAAAAAATATTAGTTTTTTTTTCAATATCTATAATGTACAGACATCGGACTGTTACAATTTTGTTATATGTATATTGTATTATATATAGATATGTAGTAATTATTTCTAGTAATTATTGTTTTGTTAACTTTATTATGAGACAATCTCAAGTGCATATTGCTGCTGTCCTTCCTTCCTCCACATGCTAAATAATTTATCACCTTGTTTACCCAACTTTATCATATTTTCATTGGTCCGTTGATGATGACGTTTATCGGCAAATGTCTTTTCAATTTCATTGATTTATTATGTACGTCATGGAATTGATTCCCAATGAATTGATATATTTCTCGAGAGCTTTTCATGTTATTAGTTTGTGGCCAGTTCTTACTTAGTTCCGAGCGTACTTATATTTCGATTATGTGAAATAATTCGATGTTTAGATGAAACAGCTTGTATAAGGGGTTCTTGTACGCAAGCAATTAACAAGCAATAAACACCGCGCTATTGTCGGCCACTACTACATCGAGCGTTGTCGAGCACGGTACTCAAATTGTGATGGATACACGATATAGTTACTTGATTTTGCCTCATTTCAATTCGAGTACAGTCTGATACGCCACATCTTAGTCCGTGCCCGGCAAGCAAATTGAAATATAATTCATTGGTAGAAGTTGAGGTTTTTAAATCAATGTTTATGTCGCCAGTAATTAAACATTTGTCACGTCACATGTGTAAATCTGTAAATTGCACGCACAGTTATTGTATGGTTATGTTCAGTTTTTAAAGTAAATGTGAAATTTTCAAAATTATAGGTCTTGATGCTCTCCAGTGTGCATTTTATATTTTAGACGCATACAAGCATACCGCTCTCTTTTTACTGTTACGTAGTGTGTACATTTTATAGCCTATCATATTAAACAAGTTTGATATATCGCCGGATACTGCCGTGGTGTTTTATGGCTGTACATCCCGCATGCACAAGACAATGTGCATGTGGAGGCCCGTGTCCAGCAATGAATGCTAAACGTGCTGGTTAGGGTACGGTTAATTCTTTAATGTTTGGGTATAAATAAAAATGTGCTTGATAGTGGATTTTGAAAAATGCCTTAGTTTTCCAACAGAAAATTAAAAAAAATTCCATGTGTCTATATAATGCGAATTTTTAACTGACAATTCAAAAGTTCTTTTTGGTTATTTGGCTTTCCAGGTTACACCAACGGGCCAAAAGATGACTAATAAAGTTAAATAACAATCGTAACCTACTCAACGCTGCTATGTACGTAGGCCGAATTAATTTCCGCGCTGCGGTTTGTATCAAGCCACATCGACAGAAACCCATTAAGGTCGCGGAGAACATCAAACAAGACGCTGGTAAACCTTGGTCGAACTTGGCCGAAGCTACTCGAACGCGAGGATCACACACCGCAGGGATTACAATTAGATTATGTTGAATTCATTAATAGTTTTGTTAACACGTGTCTCGGGAACCTCTAAAGGTTTTGTTCTCCTATAATTTGATTCAGATTCTGATTGTTTTAAGCTTGCTATTTGTGGAATGTTTCATTTAGAAATAAAGTGAAATGTTTATTAGATTTTACTTTCACATTTATGGTTTTAAGCTACCACTACTAAAATAATTTGTGTTCTTTGGGGTTCATACACAATTTGAACCTGAAAATATTGTCTTTATCTTCCAGTTTTTACTGTATGTAAAACCTCAGAAATTATTTAGTTTGTACAAACTAATAAACCGTTATTGATCTGTCCTATATATCATTAAATTGGGCTCCTACTATTTACAAATACATATTAAACTCGACCTAATGTGGGAATTCCACTCTTTGGAAATTCTTTTGTTTTCATTCCTGAAATCCTGAATTCTTGAAATTTTTGGTACTGTGTTTCTTTATTCATTTATGTAATCTACTGCATTTTATGTAACTTATTCAACAAATACATTGCTAGTGTTAAGGGCCAAATATATTGTAGATTACACTGACATTTCAAAACAGTATGTAATAGATTGTTATTAATGTAATAATTTTAATAGTATGTGTAGATTTGTGTGTGTATGTGTTTATTTAAGGTGATTTTCAAAATATTTGTGAGTAAATGAATTTTAGGACACATTATATTGATTCTTATACATTTTTATAATTTCCGTACTTAGTTTTTTTACTAAGTGTCAAGGGCTAATTCAGTAGTTACCGTTAAGACCAAAGGCAGGTCTTAACAGTATCTACTGTGATCTTAATTATTATCATCTTTGGCACTTTCATATAAGCCACTAGAACACAATACAAATAAAGTTATTATTTATTGTTAATTCTATTTTTCATATCCTCGTTCCTTTCATACTTACATTATTGTTTTAATCCTTGTATCATATTTTCTTACTCGCACCTATTGATACTGTTGATAATATTTATGGATATTTTCATAAATACTAAATAGTATTGTAAAAATGACCGCTGAGCACCCAAGCGCTAAAGCGGTAAGTTAGTGCTAATGAACTTTAAAAACAACCTTAATCGTTTTAGACTCGAGCTTTTAACCTCGAGGGTTTAAGACCCTCAAACATTATAATCGTAATAAACTCAATCGGTTTAAGCTTTTAACCTCGCAAGCTTACCAGCGTTTGTCACTCGAGTCTTGAAGGTTCATTAGCGCTCACTCAGCGCTCGAAATTTGAGCGCTTATTGCTTATTTTTACACCTCTAACACCAAGTTCTAGTTCTACTTATTCATATGCCTTATGCTATGTATAAGTATGCCTTATGTAACTTCATTTCTGTTACACGCATGTCGACCTCTACTGTGTATTATTTCTCTATCCGTACGTACGTTCGTGATACATCATTCTAATGACCCTTGCAGAACGTCAGCGCCACGGTCTGTTTCACAGGTCACAACACATGCTGAGTTAGACGTCCTTCTCGTTATTTCGAAACAAATTATAATTATATTTTAATTTAAATACTCGTATCACACATATATGGTTATATGTCTTGTAGTTTTTGATAACTGAATACAAAATTACTTATTAAATAAATGTGTGTTACAAAACGATGTTCAAACATTACTTATTTATGTAATCCACTTTTCTACAATAGTAAAGTCCATTTTCTTTCTCATAAAACAAAGAAGGAAATAATACATTCCTTTTCTCGTATTCCTTTACGTGTGAACGTAAGTCTAACCCTAATAACGAGGTCAGTACCTACATGTATAGGTTCCCGTATACACTCGCTATCTGCCGGAGTGCTTAGCAAATAAACATATTAACCGTAAGTGGGTACGCGCTCTTAGATTCGCCGAGGACCAATTTATAAGCTGACATTGATTTTGTATTCTTCCTATATTATCATACTATAGTTTCATCCTCCAATACAACCGCTTCCATTCCTTCATCCCATTATTATAGTCTATATTGTTTAAACATCTCATTAACCATTCCCGTTTACCTTCCTACCATTATACAATCTCGTAACCTTTTGCCCCAATCGATATTTATTTATAAATAAGAATGAATGTCAAAATGACAATTTTCCTTTTATCGTTTTGACATTCATTCATATTTTGAGGCACATTTCATGTCTATGACTATCAACCTCACTATTCCTTTTTTAAATATTATATTTCGATTTATTTCTGATTTACCATCTTTTGCACGTTTTTTTCAATTTAACTGACTACCTGATATCTGTACAAAACTAAAGCAGCGTCAACGCAGAATGGTACGTAATCACGTACTTGCCAAACGTTTTTACTGCTTGGAGTAACAATAGTCCAAAGACAGGTCTCCACGGACAGTTGCTGCACCACGACAATGTGCTTGCTCACTCAGCGCTTAGAACAAGGGAATTATTTTTATTCAAAATTGGTTCTTCGTATAAAACTTTGAATAGACGCAAGTGGAAAAATGTAATAAAACAATTGGAACCCGTAGAACATTTTTTATTTTTTACAAAACTTCTGAGTTCCCTACGCATATAAACATTTATCGTCCTTGAGCAGTCCGGTTCAAGATCTTATGTCTCGTTTCGCTCAGTTCCTTCCAGAAAAGAAAAAATACTCGTAACAGTTTCAATCTATTATTTAACAGTTCAATTTCATTCGACGATTCAAATATTATTTTGTTCGGGACCACACTTTAATATTGTACCAGTGAGGTCAGACCTGACATATATTTAGATTTCTAAAAAAACAAATTTTACGTTATTGTAATTGTCATTTATCCTGCTAATTTGTGTATAATTTTTAGAGTTCAACCCTCATCAGTTTTGATTCTTTGACTCTTAGAACAATAGGAAGTCTTAAAATCTTTAAAATGTTTAAACTGGAATATCGTTCCGTGATTAAGTTCTTTGCAAAGGAAGATGTTAGCCCGACGAAAGAAATAGCAGCAAGGACAGGCCTTTCAAAAACTATAGTCCTTAGGATTCTTCATGTACTTCTTCTTATGAATACAGTTAATGCGAGGTGGGTGCCAAAACTTCTTTCAAGTGTGCAGCGAAGTGAACGCGTAGCATGCTCTAACGAACTTTTGGAGGCTTTTCAGAAAAACGGAAACAATTTTTTGGAGTCAATTGTTACCGGGGATGAAACTATGGTTCTCTACTATGATTCCCTTTCCAAAAGGGAGATGATGGAGTGGCGTCGATCTGGTGAAGCACCGCCCAGAACGGCAAAGGTGACTCAGTCCACCAAAAAGATTATGTCTTCGATATTCAGGAATTGTCAAAGAATATTGCTTATAAACATCAAAGAGCGCAATACTACGGTAACTGGAAGCTATTATGCTAACCTTATAGAACAATTACGAGAAGCAATCAAGCAGAAACGTCGTGGAAAATTAAGCAAAGGTACGCAGCTTCTTTATGACAATGCACCCGTCCACACCGCCTCAGTTGCGAAAGCAGCTGTTACAAAATATGCCTTCACGGAAATTCGCTACCCACCCTATAGTCTTGACTTGGCTCCCAGTGGTTACTATTTGTTCTCAAAACTCAAGGCGGACTTAAGGGGTAGAAGATTTTCCACTGATGATGAAGTGACCGCTATTTTCGTTCATTTTGAAGAAAAACTTCTGACTATTTTTATACTGGGATAGAAATTCTAATTAAACGATCCGAAATGTGTGTTCAAATAGACGAAGACTATAGAAAAATAAAAATAGTTTCATGAACATGTGTGTCCTTTTTCTTTGTCAGGCTGGAAACTTTTGGGCCTACCCTCGTAGCTAATAGAAATTGTATGGATATATATTTTCACACAAATTATTTCGTTAGAAATTATATTTGACTCGCCCTCTGTAATCTTGTGCCTTAGAACACACTTGCAAGCTTTTCCGGAGCACGCATCCTGAATCTTTAATTTTATGGAATTTCGATCGATCTCCACTTGGGTGGTTCCGTAGCAGATGTTTGTAAAAGCCCCCCCTTCCGATGTCTGTACTTATTGCCATATTTTTATCACCTGCCTTTTGTAAAATTTTATACAGTTTTTTTGCCCGCAATAATTCTTTCCAAAATAAGATGTATAAAAAACTGCCTTTTTTTAAAGTAAGAGCAGAGCATCCCTTCTCTTTAATTTGCAGATAATAGCTCGGTTATATGTACGGTTATACTCGAGTTATATTTCGACTTTGCCCATAGTAATGAAAATTCTTTAAAAATCCGTTCAGTAGTTTCTCGCGATGCAATTGACGGCGGATGAATAGACAAAAATTTCAAAAATGCTTTTTATTCCGTTGTACCCCTTGAGTAATCAATTAACTTTATAACTCACCTTCTGTCTTTAAATGTCTTTAGCCATTTAAATTTGCAACTTAAACGTTGATTGTGTTTATAGTATGTAACTCTTGTTCACCGCATTTGTACGACTATTTATCTTTTATGTTAGCTTTTAAGTTCTCATGTAAGTTTCTTCCTGAACCTAAATATTCGACCGTCTGTTCTACCTAATCCGTTTCACCCATTTTCATTTTTGAAATATTTTTTCAGTGGTGCCATTATACCATATTATAATTTCATATTGATAGGTTATACAAACATTTTTATTAATGATCCTTCATAGTGATTATGGAATTACTGGAGTGATGGATATAACCACACTACTGAACATCGAAATCTGACCAGTCAATCACTAGATCAGCGCTAATCAGCGGGAACGAATAGACTGATGTTCTTTATGTTTGGAGAGATATAAATAGCCCCTTCGCGAATTTACTGTTATTATAGACATAAATAAGAATAAGGATAAAGTAAAAGATTTTTTCAGTTGTTGCGTATAAATGCTGAGCTACTAAAAGACTAATAGTGTCCCATTCAACCTCATTCATCTTTTGTCAATAGAAACGACGCTTTTGTATAAATTGCCGCATTTTTTCACCATTTCACATTGATTCAAAAGTGTAGCCTCTGTTGTGAATCGAGCTAAAACGAGTAGTGTTTGTTGGCTTGTTGTAATATATTGTTCGTGTTTTATACGTATATTTATTATACATTTTATAGAAGAGCGAAGAGTAGAAGTTTACGGTGGCTAATCTTGGGAATTATATATCCAGCATTTTTTTTTATAGATATAAGTTGCCCAACGAACATACACTCCACCTGGTGGTAAGTGGATACTGTCCCCTATGAACACCCGCGGTGCATGCCAACATTAATCCAGAACGACAAACTTTGGCACGCTCCCGTATACTTTGCTTACTTTTGTTTGTAAGAATGGATTTAGAGAAAGGGTTGGGGAAATGACTAGGGATAGGATAGGATGGTAATAGAGTCCGGCATATTTAACTCATTATTACCGAAACACGTACGTACATTGGGTAATATGATAAAGTAGGAAATGTAGTACAATTCAAGGTAGTCTACTGTGAGAGAAGGGTAACGACGAGTCCAGTCGAGTGCGCCCACCTGCTGTTGGATTGCACCGTGCACTCACATATATGAGAAGGATTAATGCAATGTTTATATTATGTATTATATTTATTCTTATGTATATATGTATGTGTGTAAGTTTGTATGTATATATTTGTAATAATGTGTTATTGTGTCTCTCACGCACCTCCTAATTAAACTAAGGTTGGCTGGTAGAGAATGCCTTAAGGCATTTAGTTCGCTTTTTTTACGATATTTTGCAATGAAGTGTAAAAATAAATAAATATATAAATGTTTGCTCACCTTGGTATTCAGGTAGTATTTTAGGTTTGTGCGTAACTACGAGTATGTACAACTATACCGTACCGTCAGCATGTGTCTGTTGCTGGATATAGGTCTTTCCTATGGCCCGCCATCACACATATTCATACAATCAGGAGCTCTATTAAAAAAATGTTGCTTCTGTAGCTTTATATAAGCTCATCATAAGCCTTTAAAAGCTAAACTACCTTTATCTGAAGTATCCTTTCTCAACATTTACAGTGTAGCGATCCCCTAAAAAGGTCAATAATAAAGTAACTAACCTCAGGAACCCCTTACTAATAATTAGGTCTTAATTATGTGTTTACCGTTTTCTTGGTTATTCATGATTAATAAAAGCTTTTCGTACATATATACTTCACCAACTGCGACCCCATGTTGAGAAACAGGTCGAGAACCGACGGTTTAAAGCATTGAGTGCAGTCCACTAGATATTACTATAATTATACTAAAAATCGCATGAGAACTCACACGGATCTCTGGTTCTGCCGCAAGATCGAAAACTAATGGTGTAGATGATTCCTTGAATAGACATCAAGAAGCCACACTACGGAACAGCCTCCGGTCAGGTGGACCGGCAACTTAAAGAAGTTTGCCGGTAGTGGCTGGATCGTGTGTGGTAATGAGCCTTAGGAGAGGTCTGTATTCAGCAGGTAAGGTACGCTATACTAGTACTTAGTCTAACTTACTGAATTTAAACATAACAAGCCCCTTATGGATTTTGCAGTCATTAAAAGAAATATCAAGAATAAATAATAATCTGTTTCCTTGAAATCTTAGCTCCTCAAAAGTGCTGGTTTTATATATCTAGACCGCAATATCCCGTCTTCATTACATTTCAGGAATTATGTAAAGCGTCCCCCCTCGTGGTACCTGCAGATGATCCGATCACTTATTTTATTCAGCAGTCGGGCTTAATATACCTCTTACGTGGTATCCGCGTATAAAGTAGATTGTACACTTGGTTAACTTTAAAAAAAGTGTGTCGCTTAACATGAGCATTTGTGACGGTCATAACTGTTTACTTCGTCAATATTTTTCTTCTGTTGAATCGTTTTTACTATTGCAAGACTTAAACTTCGTTTAAACCAGGTTTAAACATCGTTTTGTATTTACTAGATTACATAAATAAATAAATAAACATTATTTGTCGTCCTGCATGCATTAATAGTATTAAATGGTGAGTCAGCTCGGTGGTGTCAGTTGAGTAAAAGTTAGCAGGAGAGTGTGTTAGTATCTTTACGTGCGTGTAGCTTGTTAAATATTCGGCGAGATCGGGTTTCGGCTTTATCAATATGCATTAATTCCCTCGTATTTTCCGTCGGTAACACGTGCCTTAGATTCGTAACTTACTTTTATTTGCGGCTCTGCCCACATTTACCTTCCATGTTTTCTGACAAAAGTTCATTGCTAGTAGTGCTAGTACAATTCATTATTCTTTAGTATTACACTTATTTATAGAAAAGAAAGCGTATATGTGTTTCTTTTATCAGAATTTTTGCGACAAATCAATATTGTATAAAGAATTGGCCATACATTATGTGTCCTTAACTGATTTTCAGTTTAAATCGTTACTATTTGTAAAATTTGTGCGAAGAAATTGATGTAAAGTATTGTATCCAGTACACTTGGTTCTATTCTCTAATCAAAACATAGCTCCTTTAATTTATAGTCTTAATTTAACATGTATACAATATGCTTATATAAATAATTCTGTCTAGACATTGAATGTTTATCATTAACGTTCATTAAAAAGTTAATAAAGCAAATAATAGACTACCAACGTTTATGAACTGTCAATATAAAAAAATATTACAATTATATCTATATATTGTATGTGACTTAAGTAAAACATTTAAATTGTAATATTATTATTTAAATCGATGTAAATCCATCTCTGCACCATTTATTGAACTGTAACTCATCACGTCCATTAAAATTATTTATTGTTATGTCAACGAATGTTAAGGCTGTGTTCTCACTAACAAAGCTATGGTAGCTACATTATCCAACTATAACGATAATTATTTTAGCTTTTAAACTTATGGTCGGGGTATCATTTTGAGTCATCTTTCTTCAGCGTGAAAGTTCGCATAAGTTAACCGAGTTGCATTGCTTGAACGGTTGTAGTAGTAGTGCGGCGAGTCACTGCCGGGGCACTCCTATGCCTTCAGATAACTTAAATATTTTCTGTCCTTCTTCAAGTTGAATTCATATAGATGGAAAATATGAAAGAACGAATGAACCGTTTATTGGCTTTATAACAACTCACTACATTTATATATACATTGAAAATAAATACGAATATAACAAGCAATTGCTACTATGCCAAATGGCCTCAGCATATGCTACAAGAAAAGTCATAGGGCTGCAGCTTATCCCCGCTGATGACTGTCAACCAGGTGTTATATTTTTTAACTAAGACAGTAAATAATATATAGATGCGTTATCACTACAGCATTCTGTAGTGACGCGACCTAATCTTCGAATGAAGCGATGCGAGAATTCATTTCCGTACAGAAATGACGCTCTGATTGCTCGCCCATTTTACCATTCCGGCATTTAACCATTCTGGCATTTTACCATTCTGTTGATTATCGTTAATCGTTAATTCGTTAACGACAGACTGTTTGTCAGCGGTTCTTTTGTAAATATGGCTGCCATTTTGTATTATATAATCGCCCTTTAACTCCTTCAATTGAACTTATAAATGTCTATTGTTTAATATAATGTCGTTACATTTGAACTGCATTGTTGATGTTTTCTGTTTTAGGTTTAAGTTAAATGTCGATTAATTGGCAACTTCACTACATTAGTAAGTAAATAACGTACTCATATGAAAATTTCTTATAATTTTTAATTTAATTTTGACCCCAAAATAGCGGCCGACATTCCGACATACAATTTTGTTAGTGTTTATTCTAAAAAACGTTGACTACGTATAATCTAAGAGATCGTTGACTTTAGATTTAACGATACTCTTTTAACTGAAGATGCGTATTATCGTTTATAGATGCTTTTCTATAAACCTTAAACGAGCTTCGAATCCCACACCAATAAACTTTAAACCTGCGGTTAACATCTGTCTTACTATTCGATTACGCAACCTTTCGCTTTCATAACCCACTTACGACTGTGCTCATCCGGAGTACTTAGTACTCGAAAGATAGTTTCGCCACCGAGTTAAATATACCACCTGGTAACTACACACTGACTTTTATATCTGGGGTTTTAAGGTTGCTATTTAAATGTTATGTCATTCAATAACTGTAAAGGTAAAGTGGTCGTGTAGTCGGGAGTTGAAACATCTTGGTGTGCGATATTAGCAGGAGTGGCATCATACCTACTTATTATATGAGTCGTATAGAATCAAAGACGGCAAAATAGGTTAGTAAGCAAAAATGAGTAGGTATGATATATGGCAACGTAGAAAATTTAAAACTAAACTGATTTTATTAACTCTTCACCATCAAGGATGTTAATACATATATGTACTAACATCCTTGATGGTGAAGAGTTAATAAACTCTTAGTTAATAAAGTTAATTAATAGAGTTAATAAAGAGTTTATGGTGAAGTTACTAACCTATTTTGCCGTCTTTGATTCTATACGACTCATATTACAGTAAGGTCTGTTATAAATATAATACAGATTTGCTCACGCGGCTGCGCAAATGATTAAAATTTTTATTTTTATTTATAACATTTCTGCTCTCCTAAGAAGAAAATTTATTAGTAACATTTTTAGGGAAAGTAACATTGTATGTATTGATTTATTAGGTATTGTATGTATTGTATGTATTGTATGTATTGTATGTATTGTATGTATTGTTTTATGCAAAACTCCAGATTTATAGCTTTCTAATTAATGATTTTTTTTAATTTTTTTTCTTGAATGTCATTAAAATGCATTTATGTCTTTTTCTATGACAGTTCTGGTAATTCACTACTTCCTAAGAAAGTTTACCTAACAATTCATCCGCGGTACTTTTTGCGTGAATCTAGGACAAACACAAATCCCAAAAAAATCTTAATTTGTTTCTGACGGCCATAAAAGATAAAAGAAAACATTGTACGTTTCTGTCACTGTGACCAATTGCAAATATGAATGGTGAGTATCCAGTAGAGATGTGACCACGTGAGATAAAGCCATTATAGTTACCAAATTATTTATGGATATAAATATTCAACATACACAGAACTACTGGATCATTTGGCTATAACTCTATAAACTTTTAGGGGGAAAAGGGTGCACGCTGGAATCCCACAGGCGCACTCAAATGGCCTAGTTACCCCTCTGTACTGTAAAATATACTGATTAACCTCTTTATCATATTCCTCCAATATACCTACGTGTTTTGGTAGTGAGCGAGATATGTCAGCACCAGCGCCATGAGAAATGTCCCATCCCATCCTATCTCTTTCCAATTCCCTAACCCTTTCTCCAAATCCATTCTTAAATCTCCAAAGGTGGGCAACTCATTGGTGGGCGGGTCAACGTTTGTCATACTAGTCTGATATTGACATGTATTCCGGATGACCGGACGACAGTATCCATCTACCTCCAGGTGGACTGTCTGTACGTCTGTCACCATTCATCTTTAAAAAAAAAAGTTACGCATCGCCTGTTGAAGCATTAGGATTGTCTTTACATGTTCTTTTAAATATAATTTGTATAGAGGCATAAACATTTATATTTTTTTTTTATTTTGGCCAGTATGGCGTTCTAAGGCCAAGACAATGTGCACGAGGACAATGACATGGGCCATGTCCAGCAGTGGATATTGAAAGGGCTGGTTGCATATAGACAACTAGCACATCTTTGCATTATAAGCGGAAAATGTTTTCGATACATACGGGAGGTCCAAAAGTATCCGGCCTCACAAAGAAAAAGTACACTCAAGTTCATGAAACTATTTTTATTTTTCAATATAGTCTCGTATATTTGAACACACTTTCGGATCGTTTAAATAGTAATCACTGGGATCCAAGTCAAGTCACGGGTAGCGAATTTCCGTGAAGGCACATTTTGAAACAGCTGCTTTCGCAACTGCGGCGGTGTGGACGGGTGCATTGTCATAAAGAAGCTGCATACCTTTCCTTAATTTTCCACGACGTTTCTGCTTGATTGCTTCTCGTAATAGCTCTATAAGGTTAGCATAATAGCTTCCAGTCACCGTAGTATTACGTTCTTGTATGTTTATAAGCAGTATTTTTTGACAACCCCAGAATATCGAAGCCATAATCTTCTTGGTGGACTGAGTCATCTTTGCCTCCCGACTCCCTTTTGAAAAATGATCGTAATAAAGAACCATAATTTCATCTCCAGTAACAATTAACCCCATAAAAATGTTTCCGTTTCTCTGAAAGACCTCCAAAGTTTCCTTAGAGCACGCGCTACACGTTCACTTCCCTGCACACTTGAAAGAAGTTTTGGCACCCACCTCGCACTAACTATTCATATGAAGATGTTCATGAAGAATCCTAAGAACTGTAGTTTTTGAAAGCCTTGTCTTTGCTGCTATTTGTTTCTTCTTCCACTAATTTAATATTGTTTGGAATGAATGCTGCAACGGGTCTCAATAGGAGCGAGGTACGTCGTCGATGGACTCTCGTCCTAAAGGAATCTTTACACCAATCTTTGACGGAGAATGATGGAGAAGAATCCCCGTACACATTATCCAACCTTTGTTTGATATCAATCGTGCTAACGATATTCCAGTTTAAATATTTTGCAGCTTCCTGTTGTTCTAAGAGTCGAGGAATCAATTCTAAAAATTATACACGAATTAGCAGGATAAATGACAATTACAATAACGTAAAATTTGCTTTTTTAGATATCTAGAAATATGTCAGACTCGAAACGTTTCGACGTCACTGGTATATATGCCAACATCAGTCAAAAATCATATAGTGAGTTAATCATATTACTCATATTTTGCATGTGAGTAACACATCGCATGTAACAGGTTTCCCACGAGTGTACTGTAATCCTATATATCAGGCCATATGCCGGCATTTCGCCCCAGTGCATCCAGTGCAATTGCATTAAGAAAATTGCATACGCGGAATGTTTTAATGAAGGTAACTGAGTTACGCAACACTGTTGCCGTTAAATAGATTTTTTTAAATAGTAGGCAAAGAATTGAGCCCCTTATAATATTGTACCTACTAGCTATTGTGAGGGCATCCGGTTTTACTGGGAGAGACCGTTACGCCTCTTAAAACCTATTAAATTTTAATAATCGTCTTATCTGAAGCTCTTATATTTTATAAATACATATTTATTATATACATATATATGTACGTACACCCTATGTATGTATATATATATATATATATATATATATATATACACGAACACATATATGTGTATATACACAAGTACATCCTTATGGAACCTCTTAACAAAAGAACATTTTAAGTGAAATTCCGAAATTTAGTTCGTATTTTTCCAGTTTTTCAATTGGCGATTTGCACAAACTACCGACTCGCATTAGCTTCACTCAAGTTCAAATATAACTTATGTCCGTCTGCATTAGTTTAGCTTCCTAAAAGTTAAAAAAAAAAAAAAAAAATTGGCCGGTCAAAGTCAAATTCAGTCTTTGTACAATATTAATGTAGATAACCTACAGACGTGGTCGGATTCTGCGCTAAATTAGTTCAAATCCCACAATATAATTACCGATTTATTTAACAAAGAACAAAAGGAGCTTACGCTACTGATATGGCAAGAGCACGCGGCCACCAACCCGTGCTCTGAAGTCTCTAAAGTACATATAGCCATGATTTACCTACCTTAATTAGAAAATAACACTAAGAAGAAGAAGACTGAAAAGGAACACAATAGTTTGCGTGTTATATAAGTGTGCTGTATAATAGCTTTCTTTGTTTGTGTGTGCATTAGTTGCGGCACAGGTGCGCGGGATGGGGGTAAACCGTTGAGTATTCCCCCTGAGGCTCTATTTTTTAAAGACTTTATCGTATCATTTTCTGCAATGTGCGTATAGAAAGAGATGGCACATTGTAAGACACATTACGGCTGCCTTGTATCAAAACCTAGTAAGTATTATTTGACAAACTACAGGAGACCCCAAATTATTCAAAACGATCAAGTTAAAACATAGAAAGATAAAATAAAATGTTATTATTATTACACACAATGCCAGATGATAGATATTATCAGGGCTAAATTATTATAGTTATCTTATATATCACAGGTTTTTTTAGTGATTCATATGAGCATCGCGTGATGGACTTATTAATTTTCAAGATATCGTGTCTTCATAAATACGAAAAGATTTGCGTAGTTTACAGGCTACCTTTTTAAATCAATTGATTTTTCTAAATCTGTTACTTTTTGGGATTTTGTTATGGGACAGCCAATTATTGTACAAGTACTTGTCGTGTTGTTAAAAAAACACTCGTATTACAAGTGTTCGCACGTTTTGGCAGAAGTAATTTGGTCACATTATTGTGTCATTAATTCATTATATATTATAGTGTCAGCGGCTTCACACGAGTTAAATCCAATGGAAATATTTATATATATATTATGATTGCAACTACCATTTTATTTCTTGAAATACTGAAGTTGTAATAAATGTTAGTTCTTCAAATTCATTCAGTGAAACTGAAGTCTTACTAGGTCTTAAAAGACGTGCACACAAGCCACGTTGAGTATTGACTACGATCACGGTGTAAGCGGTGCCGATAGCGGGGAAAATGATATGATCAACATTTTTTTTTTCTTAAAAAATCGTTTCCAGATATAAATCTGATAGCATTTTTACAGGTGGTTACTCGTTTTCACTCAAGTTTATTATTAAATTTATATGTTAATACGCACTAATATATGGTAGAAGCACTAAAACCTCGAGCATTAAGCAAAGAGCACTATATTCTTTAAATTTTTAGATAAATCGCTGTAGTTTCACATAAATATTGGTACAATCAGTTATAAATAAAGTCAATTTACGTAGCTGGAACTGAGCAGTCAGTATATAACGCCCTGATGTAGATTATATGGCACTTATACCATACCTTATACATAACTACCTCTTATACCATACCTTATACCACACTACTTATACCATACTACTTTGTACTATTTATACTTATTATAAGTCGTATCTTAATGCTCGTTTGACAATATGTGATGTTGTGTATCTACTTGATGAATTAGTAAGTAATCTAAAATCTAAAATTTTGTAATCATCAATCCGCGAGCACTGACAACCTAAACTTAAGCACTCGAACACCGGATGAGAGCCTTCAGCGCCATTAGGTGCAACTACATTTACCAGCTTAGCTGAGACCACGTAATGCACCTTCAGTTATTTTAACCGCGACTTAGTCCTTTGTCCTGTAACTTAGAGCTGGAAACTGGTCTTAAGCAAATTGGACGCCGCGTCTAAAAGTTTTTACATTCTGTGATGCTAAATAATTTTTTTTTTCATCCACTAGTCCCCCCCCCCACCCCACTGGGCCCGCGTGGTAGATAACGACCCAAAACCGGATCCGCGGTCCGGATCCGGACCGCGGATGGTATAAAACTGGACCTTCTACCTTTCTATCTATTTCTATTCATTTATTTCCATTGTACAATCTGCATAATGTGATACATTTTCAACAGTGGGTAAGTAAATTAATTAATACGAGCAGTATTTAATTATGTTCTATTGTGGCTTCTTTAATAAACATGAAAATAATTATTTATAGATAGTTTTTATTGACCACGTTCCTCTTTTGGCATACAAAGTTGCTTTTAATTTTTTTTTTCTGGACTCGATTGAAACATTTTAATCATCTGGACCCCACTTAATTAATTAATTAAGTTAAATTAATTGCCGACCCCTGCTCTAGACTCTAGTAATTTACAAGGGGAGACCTGTGCTAGGGGAGTCCTGTGCCTTTCAGTTTCGACTTTATTTATTTATATATGTATATACATTGGTTACAAAATCATTAGTTAAAGAATTACATTCTTATATGTGTACAATTAAATTTGAACATAACATTGACAGATAATTTGTTAAGTTAATTATATCTATACACATATAAGTTATATCTATACCTTAACTCTATATATTTCTTTTTCAAAAATCGAGTTATGCTTTTGCGATCAATTGAGTTTAAGCTACCATATTCACAACAAGCCCAAGGTTTTAAATCGCGAGCATTTGAAAGCGCCAATATCAGTACTTTTTTCAAAAAAAACAGTACTTGACAAGTTTCTGTTCAACGGCGTATAATAAGTTCTATAAATAAATCCCTTGGGCGTAAGTTGAGATATTTTATTAAAAGCTGAAATCTGCATGCATTTATGTAAATAAATATAAATCCGAAATTCGAACAAATGAAATGCATCGAGTCCGATCCAGTGTTATTGAGTTAATCTACTTCCATTTGTATAAATGGAATTATGGAAATAGAATGTGTGAAAAATATTGAAATCTGCTTCCTCTGGTAAAATGTAAGTTGATTTAAGAATCGGAGTGAACGGTATAATATGATCTATATTTTGTCCTATATTAAAACATTTATATTGAAATTAGGAGTATCCATACTATTTTGACAATTCAATATCAGACTGTTTTGAGTCTGACTCTGAATTGTCAAAATAGTAGAGTAATTCATAAATCAAAACAAACAGACCAATTAGTATATTTGTTACAGTTAAAACCGGTTTTCAGTAAAAAGGTGTTTTCCTAGTAAAAACTAGTTTTGACTAAACGAACGCCTTCGCTACAACTAGGTTTTCCTAGTAAAAACTAGAATTTACTGACGAACTAATTTGAATGTTACTGAAAACTAGTTGTAACTAGGGAGACAAGTTATAACGAAATTAATCGGTTAAAATTGTTTTTGACCGAGATCAATGTTACGCGCTCGCTGGTCAAGCGTGTTGTCGAGTCCACTCCTTTAGAAGTAGTTCCTGAGGGCTTGTAGTGACGGCTCTGTTATATCTTTTAGTCGCCTTTTACATTACCCACTCGAAGAGGTGGGGTGATGCTATTCTAAAGCCAGCCGACACACACTACACACTTACACACACTTTTACACACACTTGTAAATTTTCTATATAATTTATGGATATTAGAAATACACATCATTACTGTAAAAAAATATACAATAACAAATTTTATTAAATTTTCTTTTCATTATTACGGAGAAATTGAGATATCTATTCTCAAGTAATTGAATAATTAAGACGTTTATTACCTAGTCGTACGAAAACATATGCGCAGTTAAACTAAATGTATGTAAATAATACGTCTTTTTTTATATGTGAAGTCATTAAACGCAATGATTTTTTTGTAAATAACAGGTGAAGGAAATTGCCAAGGTCTGTTTTCATGCGTATCTTCAACTCGTCATCGGGTCTTGTCACGAGACCGGACAATGACCCTTGATTTGGCGATAACAACTCATCATTGTCAGTAACAGCGTAATTTTCGTATGATTTGGACTGTATACAGAAAAAATATTTCCTTGTTAGTTCAATTTTCAAATTTCAAAATTTCGAAATAAAATATAGTGTATATTAGACACGGATAATGTAGTTTCCTATTTGTGAAAGAATTTTTGAAATCGGTTCAGTAGTTCCAGAGATTACCCCCAACATACATACAAACACACAATTTTACCTCTTTATTATATTAGTATAGATTATGACTGATTAGTACCTCTATTTAAACTTCATAGCACAAGTATTTGACGTGTACAAATGATGGACTTAATGCGTTACCCGTATTCTCTGCTGGACAACCACGAGATCAAACAGAAAGTAGAACGCTGGTTCAGTTTTACTTTAAAGAAATATACGTACATATTTTAAAAATAACAACACATAATATAGTATAAACAAATGTACAAAAATGCATATTTTATATACCTATAAAAATATATTCCATTCTAATCCAATTAATCCAAATTGTAAACAAACATGGCGGCCTGAGATAACTGACACGTCCTTAAATTAAATATTGAGGTAATAATTGTTTACATATTCATAATTTAATTCATCGAGAATGCAAGTTTGCAAGATTTAAAGCTTAATGTTTGAGATATTTCATTGATTTGATTTTATTTTCAGCAAATTGGATTGGAAAGCATTATACATACATACATACATACTATTATATATTTATTTTATTCATTTGTTGTACACTATCGTACAAAAGAGGCTCATTTACACAAGGATAGTTTCTCGATCGCGTGCAGGTGAAAAATATCAGTAAAAAAATATACTTGCCTAGTATAAACGGCTGTTATCATCATGTGAACAGTTGCAGGCGAGAAACGTAGGAAGTTTGGTCGCATACAAGAATCGTATACAATATTCTCGCCGAAACCGTTCGAGAAATTCCTTGTGTAGACGAGCCTGAATGCATATTCTACCAGTCAACCTTCGGGTTGGTCAGAGACTCAAATGAGATGTTATTGTAAAATATATGATACTAGCGACCCGCCCTCGCTTCGCTTCGGTTAATAAGACTTTTTTTTCAAAATTTCAAAATAAAATATAGCCATTTTATTTTGAGGGATCCCTAATTTTTTCTAGGAATAAATATAGCCTATGTTACTCAGGGATAATGTAGCATTCTAATGGTGAAAGAATATTTGAAATCGGTCCAGTAGTTTTTGAGTTTATTCGTTACAAACATACAAAAATACAAATCTTTCCTCTTTATAATATTAGTGTAGATAAATACATAAATATATTGTATTATAGTATACATACTTTTAGTATTATTCAGAGCAACATAATACCTATTACAAACATCTTACGAGATCGAACACGATGTCTCGGTTCACGATAAAGCTATTCAGATTGTCATTATCATAACAGATTTGGTCCACAACTGAGAACAGCCAACTTACTATCATGTAAACCGATTTCGAAAGAACGATCGATATTTATTTATAGCATTAATTACATTCATTCATTCAGAATTGACAAGCATAAGCAAACATGTCTGTTCAGCAAACATCGGGCCAACATGTCAATGTAAACACTTATATTTGTCTATACTATACTATATCCACAAGAATAATATATAATATACTTATGCTATAACATAGCGTGGAACAGTTGGCGTCACATTAAACTGAACAAAGTATTGGAGTATAATTTTATTTAGTTTTAGTATGCATGCTGGTATACTGGTATTATAAAGGTATATCGATTGATCGATATCTAGTCCAGTCTATATAAAAAAAAGTTGATTTAATATATTAAGGTATTTGAATGTTGTAAGTCATGAGGGGAGGGGGTTAGTAAATGATAAATACGTAGGTATCCAGGTACAGTCAGACCAAAGTCGAAAAATTCAGTTTTCGGGCTGTAGAATTTTCCAATTACCTTTTAGAGAAAAGTTGTATAGCTGAAGGTTGTAGGTATTAAAAAGACCTACCTTTACGCGTTTCATTTTTTACGCGTTAAAATCGATAAATAAATTATCGAGATAATGGCGAAAAACCCTCTTTTTTTGTCATACGTTTGCCATTTTTGGATACGCTTTTATCATTTATTAAACCCCCCCCCCCCCCTGACATACAACATTCAGATATATGTAATATTTAGTTGCGTGAATTCGATCAATTTTTCATATACAGACCCAATATATAGACTAGTATATATAGACCCAAGATATGGATATGGATATTTATAACCAAAATATAGACCCAATCTATTTTTATATCAAATTCTTCTATTTTTCTGAGTCTCTAATAACAAAACTATAACCAACCCTTTTATCGTCAACTCCTGGATGTGGGCATCCTCATTCACATTGTTTTGTACATGAGGAATGTATGGCCTTAAAATGCCAAGTTGGCTCAGTGGGTTGACGAGACCACTCTTTTAGAGATAGATAGATATATGGATAAAACTCTTCATTGCACACCAAAACAAAACAAGAAGGTAACAGACATTGCAACACATGAAATACTCAAAAGGTGCTCTGATCGCTATTAGCGATCTCTGCCAGACAACCTTTAGAGGTTGCCTAGAGGTGGTCACTCTTTTAGAGGTGGTGTATAGTTCCTCAGGGCTCGTGGCATCGGCATTGTTGTCGCTTAGACGGCTTTACAACACCCACGGGAAGAGATGGGAAGAGAGAGTAGTGCTATTCCAAAGCCGGCTTATACCACATATTTAATAACAATACAAATTAATAATGTACGCCTTAGTGATTGCGTTTTGAAATCCATGTTAAATTCGGACTAATCTATCCATTATAATTGTCATAAGTCCAAAACCGGCTGTCAACAAATTCGTCACATCAAAGCCTCGATGGTCAGTGACCCCATCTATATTAATTACATCATTATTTTTGTATAGGTTCATTGAACCATATTTACCTTTCAGAGGCGAATGACAGGTGTGACCTTCACGGGTCATATATATTTTTCCTAGTTTTTGCTCGTGTTTTTTTCTAATTTACACTATTTTATTTCCTATTGCCTACAAATAAAGTTGAATTTTGGAAGTTTTGAGTTTTATTATGAGTAAGTAAATTGTAATAATGGGGCTTGGAGAGGTTGTTGTCATGTGAATAACTAAATTGCACAACTTTGAGTAAAAAATGAAAACGTTTTGCGTATTTAGAAATAGTGACTCATCTCTCACAAAAAAGATGTTTGGTTATCATGTCCTTTATTTTTATGAAATGTTGTGAAATATTTCACCATTTGGTTACTTTTTATATATTTTTGAATATTCACCTTCTTTCTATAAAAAATAAGCTAATTCAATTCCTTTTACAATTACTTTTTCATCCTTATGTGTACATATGTGCTCAACACACGGTCGTACAATCTACACCCGTTAACTTCCCTCTCTTCTAATAGTTATTAATGACAACGCAATAACATTATAAACAAAAAACCCATTTTTCACCCTATAATGGACATGTCAACATTCCCAACACTATTTCCCAAATGTCCCAAAAAGGACAGTACAATAATTACGGGTGTCATGTAACAATAAATATATGTCCAGGTATAAAATGAATTCTCTGAGTGTGCTTGAGAAACCAAGGTAGTAACATGTATTATTTATTTTTACTATACGCCACACATCGAACAATAGAGATGGGGAAAACTATTGTAAGCTTGGGGAAAACGGAGGGTCTGTGCGAGTCATAAGCGATCTACAGGAAGACTTACTGTTGAGAGTCCATTGAAATCTATCCTATTGGAAGCTAAGGGACCATGCTGGCTGATGTCAATATCTTTCTTCACAACATGTACAAAGTGTACTTGATTCGTTACTGGATACTGGTCGCGAAATTGATTGCTTCTATTAGATTCCCAGTTATGTGTTACTTATGTTTGAAAGTTTTTGTTTGAAGATTTAGAACATTAGAAATTAGAATTAGAAAATTAGAATATTAGAACTACAACTTCGTGTTATAAATTTTGTATATATTTATAACACAAAACCACCGTCTTTTCTAGAACCGAACGGTACCGAGCGTGACGATGGCAAGAGGCCGGATGTCCCCGGTTCCAAGGAGTATAGGCCGACCCCTAGTGTGAAACAACTTCCCACAATCATGAAACGCATCATAACGGGTGACGAAACGTGGGTTTACGAAAATTTGACATGCAAACCAGCCAACAAGTTTCGGAATGGCGCTTCGATAGCGAACCGAAACCGAAAAAAAACACGTCAAAGCCACTCAAAAAAAGACAAGTTGACTGTTTTCTTTAATTATCATGTTGTTGTCCACTCAGAATTCCTTCCGGAGGGTCAAACAGGTAATAAATATTATTATCTGGGAGTCATGAGGCGATTACGAGAGAATATTTGTCGGAAAAGACCAGATTTGTGGAATAACAATTCATACTGCACCGCCACAATGCGCTGTCTCACGCCTTAATCATCGTACGGGAATTTTTAGGCAAAAATTCAACATATGTCCATCGACCAAGCACCATATTCGCCAGGTGTGGCCCCGTGTGACTTTTTTTATTCCCCAGACTCAATTACCACTTCGTGGCAGACGTTTTGAGTCCGTTGACGTAATAAAACAAAATTCGCTAAAAGAGCTAAAGGCCATACCGGAAAGTGCTTATAAGAAGTATTTGGACGAATGGGTTATTCGCTGCCGAAAGTGTATTGAGTCAATTGAAACCTATTTCGAGGGCGACAAAATAAATTTAGACCATTGAAGCAATATTTTTTGTTTTATTATAAAAATCCCAAAACTTATTTGACAGAGTAGTACGTCAATATTCGGAATTTTTTTTATGGAAAAAAAGCGGCAGACGAGCATACAGTTCGCCCGATGGTAAGTGGATGCTGTCGTCCATAGATAAACATCCGTCATACATGCAAACACCAATCCAGAATAACAAACGTTGGCACGCCCCGGGAGGCGCTTCCTACGTTTGGAGATATAGGAATGGATTTGGAAAATAGGGAATCATAGGAAGGGATAGGACTAAAACACTAACACTATTCACCACTAAAACACGTGCGTACGAGTACATTGGGAAAATAGGATAAAGTGGGAAATGTAGTGCATTTCAAGGTAGTCTTCTGTGAGAGAGGAGCGACGTGTCCAAGCGTGCCCAGCGGCTACGAGAATGCAGCGTTCACTCTTCCCCTCCAAAAGACCATCTTTTTAGAAATGATTTTCGACTGTAAAATATAATCCGCTAACAACCATCGCTTGTACTCTACGTCACACACGCGAGGAAAATAAGTCTCCGGACGTACCTCCGGGACTTTATCTCTTGCCAGGGTTGACGGTAGCCGGCTCACTACTTTTGATTTGTAGAGCGTTATGGGACCACCAACTTGCGAGTGTGATACGATCAATAACTTGGCACTACTCAAATATTATAAGACTTTATGACACAGTGTATTGTTTAGAGAACACGCCACTGTCCGCAATTAGTGCAGGGACGCTCCCAAAAGTAAACCTTAGGAAAATTAGGGGAAATGTTAAACGATTATTTATTTACAAATGCCACACGAATAGTGGGTGATCCATCCTCTTTGTTCTAACTTATACCTTTAAAGGATTGACAAGAGGGACCATATAGTTGGTTGTAAATTTAAAATGAATTTGGCACCGAAATTATTATGCCTATAAAATATATTGGTTAGAGTTTGGGGTTCGCGAGTAATTAGCTTTATATCTAGGATTACATACAAGTAACTACGACATCGACGCCCTTGTCAGTTAAAAAAGAATGTTGTCTTTAGGTGTCGTCATTAAAAATACTTTGTATGGTTAGCAGAAATATTTGCATACTCTGTACGCATTTGTTAAGAAACTCGTGGATGAGAGAATTCAACGAGTCGAAAATGACAGGCATTGGATTCTTTTGGAAAACTATGCTAGAAATTCCTAATAAATACTCCATTTAATAGTGACAACATTATTATACATGCCCTCAGAACATCAGCATAAAATCTAAAACGATCGAATCATAATCGCAGCCTATCTTAATAGAGGGTTTATTCGCTAAATATCGAAAAGCGATTCGCAAACCATTATCGCAATGGTTACGCTCTTCTTCGCGCTATTAAGGCGTAATATCCGTATTTATGCGCGTAATATTCATATTTACGTGTCTAGAGGCTGTTACGAACTGTAATTTCGCCTGAAAATCGTAATATTGTTTTAGGGCCCATAATAATAATGTTAGACTGCGAAAAATAATATTACGGAAAGTAAAAAGAAAAGTTTAGTTTTATAACGGACTAATGAAGTCGATTTTTTTTCTTTTGGATATTCTTTATATGTATATATCATATCCGAGGTCATCTGGACCTCACCTTATCTCCTGTTTTTACGACATATCACTTATGTAATGTATTACTGAAATAATGCAAATAATAAAACACGTCAATTATTCTAAAGGCTTATTTACACGAGGAGAGTTGGTTTTTCGAACGGTTTGTTCGAGAATATTGTATACAATTCTCATATGCGACCAAACTACTCGTACATACAATTCTCGTCTACAACTGTTAATGATGATAAAAACTGGCCGATGACGGTGAGCAGATGATGATAACAGTTGTCTATACTAGCTTTCTACCGCGTTCGAGAAACTGTCCTTGTGTAAATGAGCCATAAACTATATAAAACAGTTCTAGCGAAAAATAAAATTATTTTAGGGAATTACACAAAAGTCACAAACGTGTACAGTTTTGTTGCTTTATCTAAAACTAGCGAACCGCCCTCGCTTCGCTTCGGTTTCGTTAAAACAATATTAAACTATACGTATAAACATTCCTCTTGAATCACTCTATCTATTGATGAAAACCGCATTAAAATCCGTTGCGTAGTTTAAAAGATCTAAGCGTATATACAGAGGGACATACGGCGGGAAGCGACTTTGTTTTATACTATGTAAAGATATTCGTAGTACTCATTATTCAGTAACGATCGGACGATTAGGCAATGCGGTGCGCGTACAATAAAAGATAAGCTAGAAATGTAAGATAAGTACTGAAAAAAAAATCTTTTATAAAATTTGGTAGACAATTAATTCTACTCTCGATATTGAGCAGCCTATTTTCATCTTTTGCCTTATTTCAGTGAATTGCTTATTTTCATGACAGCTTACTATAACTACAATCTACTTTTTATAGCTATTTCTACTAATATTGTCACATAAAAGTAAATACAGGTCGGGTCAGTTCCCCCGGGGCTCTATATTATGTCCGACGTCATTCGAACCCCACCTTATCTCTCCTTTCATGACATGTCAGTGTCGTGAACTCTGAAGAGCTTGATTTTTACGACAGCCTATTGAAAATGACCAATTCTAATTATTTATAGCTCTGACATTATTGGTATGTGTCCACACATATATATATACATTTTTGTATTTTTTAATAAAAAAATGGACAGTTTTAAAAATATACATATTTTTAGTGTCAAGAATTATTCAAAATTAATCACCAATGCGTTATCTCTACATGTCCGTATAAAGGACAATGTATTTCTATTTGTTTGTTCCTACTAAATTCCGAAACTACAATTCAGATTTCGTTGAAATTTTCACTATTAAGAAAATTAGGTTTTTTATTTATTTATTTATGGAGAAATTACAGAGTAAATATAATTTTTAAAAAAATGAACAAATGGTTCTCTACACAATTTAAAAAATAAAACTAATTTTATTAGAGAAGTGATCAAATATAACTATTGTATATCTGTGTCTCAATAACTTTTCTATAGTATTGACCATTCTACTGTTGAAACATAAACAAGTTCCTTTCCAGCTCGTTGGCAACATATTCAATAGACGGCTAGGTGGCGCCAACGGCAAAAATAACGTTGCAGAACAAACCTATTCTTTCAGTTAGAGCAACAACTATAAACGTGAAAGCCCCGATTAGCGAACGCAAAAAAGTTTGTAATGCGATTGCCCAATATAGTAGTTTATATTGCCTTCTAAGTGTTAGTCTATTTAATCATATTTTTTACTTTATATAATCATAATCATGTTTTTAATTTAATTTCTTTTTATGAAAATAAAAAACCGCTAATAAAATAGCTCAGTCCATCATTGACGTAATTTAATTGGGGAATATTGAAATTAAATCCTCTCTATTCGACAGAAATACTTTCGTGTCCATTTTGTTGATTGTTTTTATAATCCAGTCGGGGGCGTGGTAACGTTGTCATTCTGGACTGAAGTTGGCATGTACCGCGGGTGTCCATGGGCGACAGTATCCACTTACCACCATGTGGACTGTAGTATGCTCGTCTGCCGCCTTCTTTCTATAAAGAAACAGACAAAATAGTACGATCCTAGGAATAATTTCGATGTAGCTAATTTTTTGTGTGAGCTTTCATACTATACTTCTGAACGAAATATCATCAGTTTGATTTAGTTTAATCCAGGTGAACTATATACTCGTCTACCGCCTTCTTACTATAAAAAAAAAAAAAATAACCACATCGAAATCAATTTTGTTAAAACTCCATGTTTACATTTAGTCACATATTACATATTATTACATAATATTTCATTTAGTTTACATACAGTAGGTCAGGGTATTGATCACCGATATTAAGAGATTATTATACATTTATTTTTATCGACAATAAAACCTACGTTGGTAGGTGTTATTGTAAATAAAAACCTTACCTACTTACTCCACTTTACTCTTACCCTAACCTCCCCTTAAATGGCAGCAATATTTGGTAATAAATATTATTATCATAAGACTAACCATTTAAGAGATATTCGCTAAAACCACAGTTTCTTTTACTTTTGACAGCCTGTATAATTTTTAGCAGCATGCTTTAGCAGCAGCATGCGACGGGGCCTTTTGACATTTCATTCAGAAGGATAGAATGAAAGCTCACATAATAAATTAGCTCCATCGGAATTATTCCTAGGTGTTATTGACTGGACTATTTAATATTGTAGGGAGAGTGTACGCTGCATTGTTCATTGTTGTAATGCACTACTATTGTACTGTTGTACTATTAATGACAAGCACTCGAATGAAGACCAGGCACCTCAAAGCAAACTGTGAGAGTGAAAATCTAAATCTAAATCCACCTTTAATTTTGCTGCCCATTCATTATTTACTGTTGCTCATTTAATTATTTCTCATAAGATTTTTTTTCTTCACATATGGCAATGGTGCAATTAACGCATTCTGCCAGTGTATTCTAACGCATTCTAAAACGTATCCTGTGAATATCCAGTCCCGTCGAAATAAACCAGGAGTCGTTCAGTAAAGTGATAGTAGGCTTACTGAGGACAGAGGTGGACTCCTTGGAAGAACACGAAAAATGCAGTCTCACGCTTTTATTTAATTATCACAAAAATTACGCACTAACACTGGGCGGTTTGAAGTTTACTAAATTATCACTATTAAACCACAGAAAGCCTGTACATAATTTTTATAATAATCAAACATAAACTCAATTGCACTTCTCGAGTTCCTGCCAAAAAATTCTTAAGAATATTTTGTGGATAATGTTGCATTTTAGCTATTTAAGTACGATAGTTCGGCGTATTGCACTCCTTACACTTAACTTCGACTTATTGTCAAAGTTGCAGAGTGGAAAGGCTCTTACTGTCATAATAAGACTTCAAAGTCCACAACAAGCCTTACCAAGTCAGCATAATAACGAAACTTGCCAAACATTATCAATGCCCCGAACTTAAACAATGAATAGCTTAAACTTAGACCTTCATAACACGGAGTTGTCAACTATACAAGCTTACCTAAGTTATTAAGTTGGACTACTTGAAGTTAAGACACCCGGCCGTTTGCGTTGATGATATATATAATGAGTTAAGGACGTAGTACAAACATGAACGGTAAGCTTACATACGCGTCATTATGGAAACATACCTAAATGCCGTTAAAAAGGGCTTCCACGCAAATTTACACAATCACTGTGGCGGAGTGTCGACTTTTTATTAAAATTATTTATTAATAGTGTAATTTAAATGATTAAGTTTGAGGGGGAGAGTGCACGTTGCAATCCAACAGCTGCTGAGGGCGCTCGACTGGCCACGTTACCACTCTCTCACAGAAGACTACCTTGAAATGTACTGCATTTCCCACTTTATCTTAATTCCCTAATGTACGTACGTATTTCTCCAAAGTTGGCAGCGCATCCGGAGGCGTACCAACGTTTGTCATTTTGGACGCATCTATGGGCGACAGTATCCACTTACCATCAGGTGGACTGTATGCTCGTCTGCCGCCTTCGACCATAAAACAAAAAGTAGTTTTATTTGTAAAAGTAAAGATTTCCTCTAAAAAATATTCCGTCTAAAAAATGTCAACGCACTGTAATGTCAAATTAGCACACGGTACACGGTGGGAAGGAATGAGATTGTAAAGTTCATTCTGCCAAACTAACATATACTGTGGGGCGATATGAAATAATTATCATTACATTTCCGTTCTTCCCAACTGGTGGGACAGATTTCGTGGGACAGACGGGAATAATCATGATACACGGACAGGCAGTTCGCCTGGTGCGTAAGTAGATACTGTCGCCCTGAGACATCCGCGATACATGCCAACATTAGTCCAGAATGACTAACCTTGGCACGCATTCGCGGATCGGATGCGCTTCAAAGGTGCCTACCTTTGAAGATTTAAATGTGAATTAGGGAAAATAATTGAACCGCCAGTTTGAAGGGAATAAACACCAAATGAATTCCATGAGTTTCAATCATCATTAAAAAAAAAATGCTTTTTATTCACCAACTCACTGCTATAAGAGTCCAAAGACTATTATAATGCATAGGTTAAATCTGAAAAAAAAAGACATTGGATAGCTAGTCAGTTATTTATTGATTTCTGAAAAAATGTGATTTTGGAATTATTTCCTTCTTCAAACTGGTGGTTCAATTGGGAATAATGGGAAATAGGATGTATACTCAGTCTCTTTAAAAATTAGACTTTATAAAACGAGTATTAGTATAAACGAGTATCGCAGAATGGTCGTGGGCGTGACACGACACCAGTGGGCGTGACTCCTTCAGGTACTATGTGCTGCCTCCAGATTACCAGGAATGGATAAAAACTCGTTACACAATAATGTATTTGCGCATTATTTAAAGCAAAGATCACGATAGACTTAATAAACTTACTTAATGGCAGCAAAACAGATGAGTCTGCGCGCCGTGAGCTTCCTCGATACTCTTTGCCTCGTCTCGTTTTTCCGAGTCTAAAAGGTTAAACGCTCATATTTAAAAGACTAGTAGTAACTCAATTCACCAATCCGCATCCCAGAGATCCTCACCGTACATATAAATTTCTTTGTGTGTTTGTTGTCCGTGTTTCTCGCGTTTATTGTGAACATAACTTACCGTTATATCGTGTTAAGGAGTTAGGAACACATACAAGTTGTCGTTTCGACTAATGATGTACTCCATTTGTTAAATGAAGTCTCCTTCCTTTAATACCGTGGTAATTACAGCGTAGATTAGAGTATACGTTTCATTAAGTGTACACGCGTTAAGTTAATTGAATTCATTAATTTCAGTCACGAATTTCGGTACTTTGTAGGTCAACTTCATGTTTTGTCCTATTTTTATAAAGTCCGTCTACTTACGTCATTTTGATTTTGTAGTTAAATCAAAACAATCTTATAAACTGAATAGAAATTTTTAAATTAATATTGATAAAAATTCCATATTTTAGGTATATCAATATTTTGACTTTTTGTAATATGTAAAAAATAACCCTATTTGTAGCGTGTACTCAACTTAATCCTCTTTACTCCTTGTATATAATCTTTGTATTAATGTACATTATTACTTTTATTTATTCTTTTGTTCTTATTATTTTTAGAAATTGGTAATAGTTCTTCAATTCATATTTCTTCTGATTCTACTGTCATCTCTTTTATGAAACTTATACTATTATAATGTTAATGCATACAGTTATACTCTTTTAATGTTATACTTGATCTGCGTAGAACAGTTATATCTGATGTCGTCAGTGCATAGTGATATTTTAGTACCTACGAGTTCAGTATTCCCAGATAGTTGTAATTTTATTATTCCGTCAAGGACGACTATTTGCAGTGACACAGAGACATTGAAAGTTAAACGTTATGCGACACGGTGGCGTGTTGGGACTACACCACAACACAATACATAATTATAATAGTACAGGAACTCACCAATATATTTTAAAATGTTACCCACGTTAAAGTATAAAATTAAAGAAGTATACACACATTTAAATCGGCATCCAGCAAACTACGATACACACATACATACATACACACAACAAGAAGATGAATAGAAGGGAAACATGATATTTTTTTGAGTCAATAAGAATTAACCGTGGATCACAGCGTCGCGCGCCGCGCCGAAAATGTGTCTACTCGTAGTTCCGCTGGCTCAGTGTAGTATAACTGCAGGCTGTCACTCACTTTAGATGTAAATGAAATGATATTAACTTTCCGTACTCATTTTGTAAAGAAAATGAACGAAAAACCAATACTTTAATATAAGTTTCGTTGTTTTTCTGTTTGCTTGTTCCAGGTAATCTTAGAAATGATTGAACTGCTTTTGATATAATCTTCATCAATGTTCAAAACCGATACCAAAGGTTGTTTGCGATTATTATCACAATGAAATCAATACAATTAGTTGAGTAACCACTTGTATGTAAGCACCAAGACGTGGACTGGACAGTAGTTTGTAATATATACTTTAAGTATGAAGTGATAATTTCTCGACACAAACTATACTGTATACTTTATGTTTTACTTAAACTATTTCAACTGTATGTTTTACATCTGTCAACGATAGAAGTGTATACTAATAGCAGAGGTTCACAGATGTTTTGGTTGAACGCGAGGCAAGTCACTCACTATCAGACAGACCGTCTACGTGGGTGACACTAATGTTTTTAGAATCTCAAAAAATGAAATCAGATACAAAGATGCAAGTTGTTTTATTGCTTTTCGAAGTATTCTCCGCGACAATCATACACTTTTTCATGTGATGCAACCATTGTGTGAAGCGTTCAGCCCACACTTCTTTCGGCACCTTTTCAACAGCCGTTTGGAAGGCCGTTACTATCTCATCTGCATTCATAAAACGTATTCCTCTGAGTTTATTCTTAATTTTAGGGAATAAATAAAAATCACAGTGCGCAAAGTCCGGACTATATAGCGGATGACCCATTTACTCTACATTTACAGTACTCAAAAATTGCTTCGTTTGTCTGGCGCATTGTCGTGATGGAGGATCATTCTGCTTCCTGGGCGTCGTTCTTTACCTTTTTTCAAAACAGAAGGTAAACAGCTGTTCACATACCAGACCGCAGTTACTGTTCTTTTATTTTCTAAAGTTTTAGTAGCAAAGTGGCCCGATCTGCTAAAGAAGGACGACAAACATCTTCTTTTCAGCACTCCGTCTTTTCTTCACTTTCGTCCTGAACTCTTCGAAAGGAAAGACATTGCGCAGATTGCCTCTTAGTTTCAGGCTTATAACAGTAGATCCAGCTTTCATCACCTTTCATCGAATTTTTCAAGTATTTGGAGATACACTCGGCAGTGTTTTTGAGCTTCGCTCAAATTGTGGGTAATCTATCTAGCACAAAGCTTCCTTTCCTGTAGATGATCGTGCAAAATAGTTTGAACATGACTCATGCCAATACCTAATGATGCTCGTATCTTTGGTTTGTCTGCTTCAATCATGAGCTGCACAGTTTTGATGTTTTCCTCCATCACCGCCGTCGCAGGACGCTCTTCTCTAACATCATCACTGAGGTGGGTGCGACCATGTTTAAATTCACTGAATCACTTATAAACTGAGGGGGCTTCATTACTAAATGCAAACTTAAGTCTTTCATAACTTTGTTTCTGGTTTAGATCGCAACGAAAGTCATATAAAATCATTGCAGGAAAATGCTCTCTGTCAAATTAATTTTTCAAATTGCCGCCAGAAATAAAAAACAAATGACAGCTTTGTAAATTTAATGGTGTCTGACAAGCAGTTCCAATTTAAAAATTAAATTTTTTTGTCAATCGTATTATACAGTAGCCTATTCTAAGAACTTTTAGTTTAACCTATTGTACATATCTACCGTTAAAATGATTAAAAAAGCCTCTACGCGTTCGAATATCATTGATTGCCACAGTTGAGTTGTCGTTGCGTTGAAAATGACCTACTGTTTGCTCTATACTGCAGCCCTATTCTCTAGGGTTACTTGCGGTATTACGTGACCTTGTATCAAACATTCCACTGCAGTCGGAAAAGTTTCAACTGCAGAAAATGACCAAATATGCAAATAATGGCCTTTACCACAGAACGCAAATGGAACTGTTTATGAGGTTTAAATTAAAGCGAAATTCAATAAGAACTTGCAAATAAAACAAAGCGAAAAGTTCTTGTTGTTAACGGTTCTTTTGGTGTATAATGTGTTTTGTTTGCAATTAGTATAAAAGTTATTTTCATTTAAGCATTATATTTAGAATACATTTTGAACGCTGATAATTTAGCTAGTGGGGTAGTTTAAATGCTTGTATTAAAACGGGCACCAAAACAATACTAAATGGCCAACAAATTATATTCAGCAAAACAAACTATTTTTGAATAACTAAAGTAAATAATTTTCTTTGACTCCTGCTTCTTTATTGTCACAAGAGAACCTAAATCTAATCCACCTTTACAAATGTAAAGTAATCGATTTGCTGTCCGTTCAGTATTTTCTGCGGCTCGTTTAATTTAATTTGTTAGGGAGGAAGTGCACGCTGCATTTCCACAGCCGCTGGGCACATTCGACTGCCCACGTTACCCCTTTCTCCCAGAAGACTACCTAGACAGAAGACGCCGCTACGGTACACACTAAAACAACGTACATGTACGAGCACAACCACTCCCAATCGTAATCCGCCCTTCGTGAGATGAAAGAACTATACTCGTACTTACATTTATACAGTTAAGCGCATACGAGTACAGGGGCGAGGGGGGGAGGGCATTATTATGTGAATAGCGAACAGGACCATAAAGAAAAATATTAAAAACCATTCCTCGAATGGTTTTTTAATTTTTTAAAATGGCGAATAGCCAAAACGGAATCCGTTTGCAACATTGCATACACTAATATGGATTTAACTGCAAAACACGGGCACACAGTAAGAGCAAAATTTGTTTTATTTTTCAACCTATCATGAATAATCTAAACATTCTTTAATTTAGTCATTCTATTAAAGTTTGAATGCACATTCTTATTATTTAAAATTATTTATTGAAAACATCATTTAAACTAGGGAAATATTATTATTTTTTATAGTAAGAAAGGAGGCAGACGAGCATACAGTCCACCTGATGGTAAGTGGATACTGTCGTCCATAGACATCCGCGATACATGCCAACATTGGTCCAGAATGACAAACGTTGGCACGCCCCCGGATGCGCCGCCCACTTTTGCAGATTAAGGAATGGATAGGGGGATGGATAGGAATGGACATTTGGGTTGGGAAAATGGGGAGGTATAGGATGGGAATGGGCTCTGGCATATCTCACTCACTATCGAAACACGTACGTACACATCCCGGTCGAAAGTAAATACACACCCACTATTATCGGTAAGACGACGCTCTACAAAACCGAGCTAGCCGATCATAGTCGATGTGTATTACTTTCGGCCAGGATGTGTAAATGGTATTTTAAACTTTTGTTATCGTGGCTGAACATAATAATTGTTATGTTAACCGTTCACATACGTTTACGTTTGCAATGCAACCAGCCCTTTCAGTATCCACTGTTGGACATGGGCCTCCTCATTGTCTTGTGCATGAGGGATGTAAGACCCAGAAACGCCACGCTGGCGAAGCCAGTGGCGAGTTCACTATTTTAAAGATGGTGTATTTCCTCAGCCCTTGTGGTAGCGGCTTTGTTATCCCTTAGTCATCTCTTTCTTGGGTTACTCACGATTTATTATTTATTTTGTATAGCCGTTATTTCGGTCCAGTTACATGAACCGTGGTCATGTAACTGGACCGAAATATCGGCTATGCGAAATAAATAGTGCAACCAAATGCAACCAGCTCTTTCAGTATCCACTGCTCGACATGGGCTTCCTCATGGACATTGTCTTGTGCATGAGGGAAAAAATAAATAAAAAAATACAAAATACTCAAACCAAACCCATAACTAAAAACCTACATAACAATCAACAATAGTAAGTAAGAGACTGAAAGCGATTCGACAACACAGATAAAGATTAATGGTTTTTATGATACCTATATAGTTAAGTTAACAATTCATAAAGACTCACTGTACGAAAACAAACAATGTCACAGAAAGACGAAATAACCCGAAATCTGGTAAATCGCGCACGAGTGTCTTTTATAGCAGCTAGAGGTCGCTTCATTAGTTTTTATTGTTATGCCCTCTCCCTTCCTTCACCTAATTATGAACTTCGAGGTCAGTCACAGGGTTAAGGAAGGGCGTATAGTCTGAAAGAAGACAAGACTTTTTTTTAAATATCTTTAGACTGAAATTAATTTAGAATCATTGTGCTCGCGTCTAATAGAATCTGCCGTGCCGTGTGGTGTAGGCCGGCTATAGAATAGCACCACCCTACCTCCCGCCACGGGTGTCGTAAAAGACGACTAAGGGACAACAAAGCGGCTACCACAAGCCCTCAGGAACTACAGCACCTCAAAAAGAGTGGAGACGCCAACCGCTTGGTTACCGTAAGGCCTCGCATTTCATTGCAAATATAATCTAAATGTATGTATTTATGTATATATGTGTGCTAGATAGATATATAGATACACTTTATTGTACACCAGAAACATACAAGTAATTAGAAGTACAACCGGCGACCTTATCGCTAATTGTTTCTTCCAGGCAACCTTCGGGTGGTAAAGATACATAAACATATGCATGTATGTATATATGTTTATTTATATTACGGTAGGTATTTAATTAATATGCGTCACAATTAAGTGTAGTTTTACTTGATATTACCTATCATTGCACCTACCGCGCCATCTCTGCATAGGCCAAAGGTTGACTGGGAGATAATGCCTTAAGCATTAAATCCGCCTGTTGTCCCTTTGTGCAATAAAGAATAAATAAATAAATACAATGCTCCTTATTACACCATTATTATTATTTTGCGATAACTAGAGATTCAATGATTATGAATTGAGAGAAGGTTGAGTTTTCTGCATTGTAATAAAAGTAAAGTATCTAGATTAACAAACAATCCTTAAATCTGAACGTATTGTAATTTGCGACTCAATCAAGGCTCCCATTGTAAGTATCTTGGTATTTCCATATCATATTTTCTAGAAATACCCTCAACATTTGCAGGGGGAGAGTGCATACTGCATTCCCACAGCCGCTGGGTGCACCAGACTGGCCACGTTACCCCTCTCCCACAGAAGACTACCCTGAAATGTACTGCATTTTCCACTCTATCGTATTTCCCCAATGTAAGTACGCTTTTCGGTAGTAAGTAAGATATGCCAGAGCCCATTCCAATCTGATCCTATCCTTGCCCATGTTCCCAATCCATTCCTTAATCTGCAACGGTAGGCAGCGTATCCAGGGGCGTGCCAACGTTTTTCATTCTGGACTAATGTTGGCATGTATCGCGGATGTCTATAGGCGACAGTATTCACTTCCCATCAGGTGGATTGTATTCTCGTCTGCCGCCTTTTTTCTATAAAAACACATACATACATACATTTCATCCGGTATTCTTTTATATAATTTTTCGACAGAAATAATTTATTCTTCAGTGTATTCTCTAATTCTTTAACTATTATTTAGATATATAGAGTAATGAATAAATGAATAAAAACCTACTTAAGATACAGAAGCAACAGGCGGCCTTACCGCTAAAAGCGATTTCTACCAGACGACCAACGCGTAGTGAAATGACTTAGAGGAAAAGGTAATCAGGACGAGGAAAGAGGAAGAGAAATGCATGCGCATCATGCGCGTGGTAACGATTATACCTACGACCTATCATTCGTATAGACAACAACATTAACAATCTATGTTAGATTACGGCTTTATTACAATCATTATCATATTTATCTTTCTATATATTTTAACGTGTAGTTAGTGCACGCTGCATTTCGACAACCGCTGGGCGCACTACTAGCCACGTTACTCCTCTCTCATAAAAGACTACCTTGAAATGTACTGTTTTTCCTACTTTATCTTATTTTCCCAGGTTACGTATGTGTTTCTGTAGTAAGTGAGATATTCCAGAGCCTATTCCCATCCCATCCTATCCTTCCCCATTACCCCAACCCTCTCTCCAAATCCATTCCTACGTCTCCAAGGGTAGGCAGCACATCCGGGGGCAAACGTTTGTTATTCTGAACTGATGTTGGCATGTACCGTTCATGCAGTTCATGGACGACAGTATCCACTTCCCACCAGGTGGACTATTGACTTCTTTCTATAAAAACAGTTCCAAGGCGAATGACCTCAGCGTCTCTAATTGCAAAAATGAAAAAAGATTTGATCTATTATCTCTATTTAAACATATTCGACTTGAGGCAACCGTTGGCCTCGGTGTTGTCTTGAGCAAAATTCAAATTTTGTGGAGTCGGTTCAAATAACCTAACTTTTAGTTAGGTCACCCTCTTAGCGAGCATGTCACGCTAGTTCCACCACGTTTTAGAACTAAAACTTACTGCGTCGGCACTTTATCTCGAACTATGGAGTCTGCCCACTAACTTAGTACATTGTACTTTTAAGATCACAGGTCACGTTCCAACCCTGCATGTTGATACTGCCTCACCACACAACCACAGTACAGAAGTAACAGTATGATAACTACAGAAACTACCACAGAACAGAAGTAACACACAACCGTTTAGTTGGATAATATCTTACGCGTTTTTTTTTTCAATTTAATTTTTGCCAAATTTCTGAGTTTAATGACAAATGACTAAATTAACCACACCCCCTATGTAAATATCTTAGCTATTAATGTCATCCTTAATGATTTTACTAAAGAAAATGACATAATATCTGGTAGCAATTTTGGCAACTTTATTTCGCAGTTTTATACGAGGTTCGTTATGACCTGTGTTCATTAACACTACAGCCGAGAGAACTTGTCATGTAGCTGCCAACAATATTTTGTTGACATCGATTCCTTCGATTATTCATATCCGTATTAATCTATTAAAATAAAAGCTTGTAAAAAGCGACAACACTATTTCGTTCCGACATCCGAGATTAAATTGGAGCACCTTTGCTTTTCTGTACTGAGCAATTCCATAAAATAAATTAAATTCTTGAATAATTATTTTTTTCTTTTAGATTTTAATAATATCCATATGTATTAAAGTAGTACTTAAAGTATATTATACTGTTATTTACTTGTATTGTGGCACAGCGTTGTGTGACGCACGGACCAACTTCATAATGAAGTACTGCCAATATTGTTTAATGAAGCAGCTATCTTTTAGTGGTTACGTGGTAAATGTTACACGCTACATTCGTCGAAGAAAAATATGAATTAAATATATATTATTATTTTATTTAAGAAGCCAAACGAAAGCGAACTACCTCTTGTCACTTCCCCTGTTACATATGCAAGTGAATATGATTGCGAAATACAGCTGTACTCTATTCACATTAAGAAAAAGGTGACGTCATCCGTCTAATGTATACACTGATGTACAATGTACACAGCGTTAATTGGTCAATCGAGGAACGCTTCCTCTCATAATTGGTCAATTGGTGAAATCACGTGTCTGATAGTGATGGCACTTTTTTCATAACTTGAACAGAGATTAAGTAATAAGTATTTAGCCAAGAAAGCTAAAAAAAATACCTAGTAGTTGGTATAAGTTTCGTCGCCAAATAAAAATACGGTATTCCAGTTCACTTCGAGGCAATCTAAATATGAGATATCTTAGTGCTCCGAGATAGCTTTGAGATGGAAATGTTGAACATTAGTAAATAACCTACTTCGTTTAATGACTGTTTACCAAGTTTGACTTCGATATTCGAGAGAAACTGTAAGGAAATATTTTATACAAAGTTTTACCTGCAGTTTTTCTAAATATCATTTGATTCTAACATATACGTAGGCTATTTATTATATAAGTTTTGAGATACTCGAAATTAAAAAATGGAATATATTTCCATTATACCTATTTTAATAGTAAATTTATTGGCCATTTACTCAATTTAAAAAAAAAAACATATTTTCGCATTTTTGATAGCACTACCCGCCTTTTTCTTTGCAAGTATTAAAACGTGTACATTTATGTGCTATGATCTTATATGATTTTAAAATAAATTTAACTGAAGAGTTGAGCTTGGAACGCTTAAAATAAGCGTTAGGGGACTTAGCTCCGTCACGGGTAATCGTTTTTAGATGGTTTGCTGAATTCAAAAGAGGCAGATCCCACCTTGAAGATGAAGAGAGAAATTGACGACCGCCAACAGCAGTGACTGCAGAAAATGTGTGGAATATAGAAATGCTGGTGCGATAAGGTCCGCGAATCACTTACAAGGACATTGAGAGGATCGTCAACATTAGTTCGGTGAGCATTCACACCATTTTGCATCAACATCTTGGTCTGAGGAAACTTTGTTGTCTTTGGAAACCTCCTTTGCTCACCGAAACGAAAAACAGCGTCTTGTGGATTGGTATCGAGAAATAGGACGACGTTTTGAAAATGGGACATCGAGACGTGTTTCCGAAATCCATTTGAGAGTATTTTGAAAAACTGTAACACAAATAATAAAATTCTATAGCTTAATTTTTGTTTGTCTACCTATATATAGTCTACCTATGTAGGTATGTATCATACACATATGTGTAATTCACATTTTTTCGAACTGCGGCAAAGCCTAAATTAATAGTTATTTCCAATTTTAGCCGTCTATGCCTATTATGTTTATTTTTGTACCCGAACTGACATGATTTTGACAAATGAGTACTCAATCGATTTGTCTTGACGCCACAAGAATTGTGGCACGTATATTTCTTTTTTTTTTAAATAACTGGTGTTATTACAAAATATCAATATAAAATTAGCCTGGAATGTTCCATTGTAGACCGCAGGCCTCGTCTAGTATATTACAGAGGGGTTTAGGCTATAATCTTCCACGCGGGCCCAGTAAAGATTGGTGAATTTATTTTTATCGATAGGTTTCCATAAACATGTCTTCTCAATAAAAAATAAAAATATACTGGTAGAGCTTTCCGATAGTTGCGTATCATTGACATCTTGAATTGAGTAAAATTGTAAATTCAATTATATGTATGTCAATTGTATGTATTGTATGGTCAATTGTATGTCCTTCATTCATTAAACTTCATTAATCCTCCGTTTTACGATAGTTCCTTACAGCCTTGTAGTTGGCTATTTAATAATTTAAACCACAATATATTCTGACCTGTTGCAGTTGCCAACAAGTCTAGACTTACTGAAATATTTATCTTCGGTCACACTTTATTATTCTAACAGTGCGCAGTGTACATGGTAGTCGAAGCTCTATTGCATTTCAGTATTTACAATACCGACTATAAACTATATAAATTATTGCAATCGATGCTCAAATTTTTTTCCCGTTTACCTTTGCTTAGAACCTGATTTCATTTGAGAAATTGTTAAAGAACATGTGACCTAAGTGGCATACCAACATTCCACCACTTTGAAAAAAAAAAAGACTGCAGCCGCCAAACAACCAAAATAAAGCGATATATGTTTTTGTCTTACTATGTTTATTCCGAGACCTACACGTCGCGATGTTGCGTTAAGGTTGTACAGCATCCAGTTCAAATCTTCTAACGATTCTGCCATGATGTCTTACGGTAATATTGTAACGATTATAAGTACAATAAAGAGCAACTAGAGCTACAATTTTCAAAATTAATGATCCAATTTTAATTAAAAATTATATAACCTTTCAGCATAGGTCACTGAAACCGCAACGAAATCAACACAGGAAATCCAGTAGCGCGCATACACATAGACGTCTAGAAGATTGGAGGGATGGAGCTGGAAAATGAGGAAATCAAAACGTAAAAAAGCTTTGCTAAAAGCGCAACTACAATCACCCGTGTTACTAACCCATCTAACAAAGTGAACCTTTCTAAAGCCATAATATAACCGCTACACATGCACACAGCATAATATAAAGGACGGTATGGTATTTTAAAATTTTCTAAATACTTGTGAGTGGATGCCTGTTTTGGTGGTCTTTTTGTGTAGGAGACATTTTATATCTGTTTGATGGCATTAATGAGCAGTCAAGCCATAAAGATCGTGATGGTTCGTAACTTGTAGCATACCACTACAGCTTACACTACTCACAGCCTGATAGGTCTTTTATTTATATACATAATGTCGCTGAAGAGCATACAATTAACTTGATGGTAAAAACGTACAACTTGTTCATTTGCAATACATGTCTGTAAAAATGACGAACTTTGGCGCGTTTGCATCTGCAAACAACTCTTGGTGATATAAAAATTGAACTCGAAAATTTTTAAATCACTATATTGTAGGGATAATTAATTCTACATAATATTCCCACTCATTTTACACATTTATGCATTATCTACCATCTCATTGTATGTAATTACCCATATAAAGAGTAGCTGTGAGCGTGCCGCCGATTTTTGGCAGTAATTGTTATCAAGTACTGCTTCAAACTGGTTCCCAGCTCCCTCGATAACATTACTTTATTTATTCGAGTTCATTACTGATTTAATTTATAAGACAAATGCTGAGCTCCACTACTCTTACTTGTCTGTATTGTGCCCTCGTCCCGATTGACCCCAAACTGGCGGCTAATGCCACCATTTGTTTTTATGCGATCGTATTTAGCGGTCGGCGCGGTAAACTATTATGACAACGAACATTGTTGCGTGAAGGCGTATGTGAGAGAGTGCTAATGTATGTAACCTGGAGTAAATGTTTATTTATATTCGTTTATTATTTACATCTTATTGTTGTAACAAAAGGCAGACTTCATTTCACATTTTATAAACTCCAGCACCTCGCATAACAAAATGTTAAATCACATAAATGTATTCTTTCTCTCCCTCTCTAACTTAAAAAATAGTTATAAAAATCGTCTTAAGTCTTGAGTATTTTTTTCTTGCTATTTAATAAATCAATTCATGTTTTAATATCAATTACAATTTATAATTTTATGTTTTTATAGGTTTATGTGGGGAAACTCTTCTGAATTATGTAAAATTTTTGTATCCTAGTTCTGTTTCACAAAAAAAAAACATTGATTGATCTTCACCAGCGCTTACAGAAATTACAAACCTTTACGAGTAGAGTGGCATTGAGAAAGAAAAATTGAGTACTCCATTGAGAAAGACATTACGTTACAGTTCGTATGAGTTTTGTACGACAAACTCTTCTTTGAAAATCGTACATAGATACGAGTACATCTGACGTTTAATTTCGTACGCTCGTATTCGAGTAACTCGTACCGTAGGTATATATATTATATAAGACTTAATTAAAACATAGTACTTGTTCTTTATGTCTGAATTTTCTACTTAACAAAATTGGAGACAACAAGAATTAAACAAGGCCATGAAAGCCATAAAACAAGGGTGTACATCACGCGTAATTAACTTTTAAAATTTATTGCGTTAAACGTCGCGACGCGACTTTCCAATAAAATTCTTAGGTACAAGTACATTGTAAATAATAGTAACGTCACGTTAGGATTCCCTGTCCTATGAATCTGAAGACACAACGATGAACGTAATGAATATTGTTTGCGATTTAATCGATGTATGCATACAGAAACCTGATTTCTAAATTAATTTCTAATTATTAATTTCTCAACGTTAATACAGCATACTAGTATTCGCCAATCCGCCCTAGACCCGCGTGGGGTGGTTTAAGGACCAAAACCCTCTAGGGGAGGCCTGCAACGGTACTGTTCAAAAGGTTCAAAGGCTGAAAAAAAATACAATTAGTTATAATAAAATGGTCCACTCGGGTTAGTGAAAACTTAAAACTATGTTAATAGATCTTTATTTGTATTTAATTCGATTTAATTTTAATTTTACTTTGAAATAAATAATTATTGCCAATTATTTATAATTACCACTAAATTATTTATTACAGATTAAGTTAAAAATTAACTTATTATAAACTAGATAGAGCATTGAAGACTAACTTAAATATAAAATAATTATAATAATATTAATAATAATCAAAATAAAAAGTTGAGTCCTTTAATAATTTGTTACACAAGGTGCTCAATATTTGGTAGGGGGAGAGTGTATGCTGCATTACCACTGCCGCTGGGCGCACTCGACTGACCACGTTATCCCTCTCTCACACAAGACTACCTTGAAATGTACTGCATTTCTTACTTTATCGTATTTGCCCAATGTACGTACGTGTTTCGGTAGTGAATGAAATATGCCAGAGACCATTCCCACCCCATCCTATCCCAAACCATTCCTTAATCTGCAAAGGTAGGCAGCGCATGTAATGGCGGCATTACCTCATTGTGCGAGGTAATGTCCAGCCCTAGGGTTGCCAGTACTCTCAACCAAACGCTTTGATTTTTCTTTTTATGGACGAAGGCGACAGCCAAACATACAGTCCAACTAATAGTATTATAAGTGGATACTGTCGCCACATGCCACGTGGATACATGCCAACATTAGTACGCTGCGTACCTTTGGTGATATAGGAATGGATTTGGAGAAAGGGTTGCGAAAATGGGGAGGGATAGGATGGGAATAGTCTCTGGTACATTTCACTCACTACCGGAACACGTACGTACATTACGGAAATAAGATAAAGTGGGAAATGCAGTACATTTCAAGATAGTTTTCTGTGAGAGAGGGGTAACGTGGCCAGTCGCGCGCGACCAGCGACTTTTGGATTCAGCGTGCGCTCTCCCCCTCCCGATAAAAAATTCCTTATATTTCTATAATTTTTTCCTTAATTTTTTAAATCACCTTAAAAAATAAATTGCAAATGTGTTATACCACGAAAGGTGTTTTGATTGCAAATCCGCTCAACAAATCAATATGCTCACTTAAATCAAAACTATTAGATAGCAAAATAGTATATTCGAAATTCTTTACGTGACCACATTTTTTGTCACGTAATTATCTTATTCTCTTTCGTCTAGTCTTTAATCTCATATACTGGTGCGGTTCAGCCATCCTCGTCCATTTCCTCAAACTTCGCCCTATAAGTGACGTCATCTACTAACACGCTACACTATCCCATATCTTTAGTAACTAGATCTATTCACCTGGTCGGAGTCATTTAACACATCGGTATGGGAATATGATATTCTCAAATCGATGTTTGAATTGGGGATATAGGATAAAGTGAGAAATTCATATCACGGTAGTCTTCATGCTATATATTGCAGATGTATCTTAATAACACAAAAAAATATTGTGCAGGAAATATGTTACTGGAAGTTTTAAATTATCTCTAAAAACTTCGATATTTGTACGTAAGTTATATCCGTCTTTCAGTAAATTCTCCGGAAACTCTCCGAAATATAAAAGATTTATTAAATAAGTAAAGAAAAGAGGAAAATTTAATTTGCTCTTGTTTACGTTACATATAAAAAATATCTCTGAGAAACTAATTTTTTTCTCGTGATTGGCGTTCCATTAAAACAACGCAAACAAATTATAAAAGTCCTTTCCAGTTTATAAGAACAAAAACTTAATTTGCCCCGGAATCGTGTACTTCAATTAAAGACTTTTATTTTACGATAGATATATTTCTAATGCTGCTATTTTGTAATAAAACGTGTAAATTGTGTTATTGCATGTTATTGTGCAATAACAAAAAAAAATTACACAAAATCATACAGACGTTTAAGTTTTATTCTCAAAAATACGTCTTGCGCTAATATTTTTATCCCGAGAAACTAAAATTGTATAGTCTAATTTAAAAACTGTTAACTTATAATTCAGTATCTGTTAAATTATTCCATGATTTATATCTTAATTCCAATATATCTTTTATTTATTTATTTTCCAATCGTACATTACACATCGTACATTGCCAAACTGTGAGTACAGTTTCTTTTAGTGATCCGTGTAGCAAAGCTATACAATTATTAGATAAAAGGGAAATAACATGTATCAAGATGTTTATGGTAGGGTACACTATAATTTCAACGTACTATTGAAAAAATGTTGCCATGTAAACAATTTAGAATATACCATTTACGATTGATTAGATTACCTTTACGAATCCGCGAGTAACCCTTAAAAGACGTTAATAAACAAAACTGATTCAAACCCTTAAACAATAATTTACGCGGCACTTTGTTCTAATTCCTTCCATAAAAGTAAATGTCTGTATAATTAGTTCAACCTTTGTTTAACAGCCGTGTCCGATTTATCCGGGTATACCGTATATACGTGCATTTTCCATGTTAAAATAAATGAGTGCTTCGATTGGAACACCAATTACAAAACTCGCGTTATGATTTTCATTATTTTTACTTGTATTAAATTTAATTTTTAATATTTCTATTTGTCAGTGTGGGGCAAATGCGAGTTAATGTATTTTTACCACGGTGTAAATTTTCTTTTTAAGACCTTTAAAACGTTTTTAAAAGCCTAAAAAGTTTTAAAAAAATTTTTGATTGCTATATTAGTCACAAGTTTAATTATTTATTTATATCACCACAGGTAAATTACATACCTACATGTCTATCTACCTTTTTTTGTACAATCAGCAGAAAAATGATTTTAAAACCGAATAAGAGTTTGTATAAATACTATTTATTCATTTTTAATATAATACAAAACAAGCGAAATATCAGGTTTTGGCTTAATGCTTAAGAGCTAAAGAAAATCAAAGTCTGGCTGAATTATATAATTTATAATAAAAAGAGAAGGGATTTAATATTATAATTATGTTAAGGTAGTAGTATTTCTAAATTTATAAAAAGATATTAAAATGTTTGATATAAATTTATTTCTTGGTGATGTTTTACTTTGAACCATAGCTAATAAAACCTGGCACTACCATTCCAATATACCATTCCAACAGTCCAACAATAAATACAATTATTTTTCTTATTCTTAAGATTTTAATTCAGAAAAAAATATACAGTCGTGAGATGATACGTTGAAGTTGTCAAAAAGGGAAGTCTGATGAAAGTAAATGTTTATAAAAACTGTGTTCCACCTTCTTGTGGAAAATGAATTAAATAATTAAATTTATTCGGTCCCTCTCTATGAAAACCGAATATTTGCCAATAGTATACTACCTATCTGTTGCACATTTTTAATGTACAACCCTAGATTTATACGATTCAGTAATTAGTACAATATAATTAAACAATCATGGCGTATTTCGTTTAAGCTGTATTCAAATACAACTTTCATCCTAGAAAAGAAGGGCATTTTAGGTTAAAATAATTTTCAAAGTTGTCAAATAAATCAATTAAAACTTGATTTGTTTTAATTATGAATGGCTATGAAGTCTAAAATATCTATACCGACGTGTGATAATGTCGACAATCCATTAATGTACCCAAAATCTACCCGAATAAAGGTAATATTCCCTCGTTTATTAAGGTGAAGATATGTGAACATTATGTTGACCCAAGTACAAAGAGTTCCATACAATATCAAGCTATCGATCGTACCTAAAGTTGAATAATACAATTATATTTTTTAAAAAATCGTTTAATCGTAATATTGAAGTGCGCAAGATCTTTTGAAGTGAAATACTAATAATGTTTCCTTTTATTAAGCCAATTTGCGACAGATTTTCCAGGATAATCTGAGAACAGATTTATATTATACTTGAAAATCAACTTCGCTAAATATGTGGGTGTTTCTTAGAAGGATTTTGTTTGTAAAAAATGTTCGCCTGATTTTAAGCGGATACTGTGTTGTCCTGCGGATACATCTTTGGTATATCTCAGCATCAGTCAAAAATGACAAATGTTGGCACGGCCGCAAATATGCTGCCTACCTAAGAGGTTACCATACAAATCATCTTGTGTATCTCCATTGCTGATTAGGGACCTCTCCTCTTATTCAGCCACTACCGGCGACTTTCTTCAAGTCATCAGCCACCTGGCCGAACGTCCCGTACTACGTAGATATTTGAAACTTTTTAATTTTACTCTTTTACGAAACAATGAGGTATTGTTTACTAATATAAAGAACAAAAGGCATAACTAAAATCAAATTAAATACATTAAATACAATAATCATCTCTCTTATACGTAAGAGTTCTTCCACATCTCTTCCCGTGGGTATCGTAGAAAACGACTAAGAGATAACAAAGTCGCTACCACTACAAGCCCTGAAGGACTACACTACCTCTAAAAGAGAGGACTTGGCAACCCGCTTACCTAGCGTGGCGCTCTAATGCCATGCTTTTGTCATGTACAAGACAATGTGCATGAGAAAACCCATGTCCAACAGCGGATACAGAATGGCCTGGTTGCATCTATCTCCGTAGCCTAGTTATATTTTTATAGAATTTGACAATAATCGATTAATTTTTTGTTAATTAAAAACTACATAACCACTTCTCACCTTGTAAAACGATTCTGATACAATTATTCGATTCAATTGTTATTTAACAGCAATAATCAACTTCCTTGTTTTATTTTACTCGACCGACATTCGCAAGGTCGCGGAATAGGGTCATGAAATCGAAAGTACATCGAGGCCGAGAAATCAAGAAAGCGATGTAAGGTCGACTACAAGGTTTGGTATTGTAAACAAATCATTGTTGGGACGGACTGATGGTAAGTAGGCGTAAGTAATGTTGGTAATGTATTTGGAAATATAAGTAACCGTACCTTACCTAATAAAATAACAAGTAACACAAGCAGGTAAGTATTCTATACCATATAATTACCATGTCGTATCTTCACCTATTGAATTCTATACATATAATTAAATCGTAACAAAGCCGTGTCTGCATCGTTGCGATGTGAAGTATATGTAGTGCCCAAAACAACAATTTTTGAAATCTGTCTGTTTGTGCGTCTGATTGAAGACGCATCACACGAAAAATACTTTTACGGATTTTAATGAAACTTAGCATAGCTGTAACTTATGTTCTGAGTTAGCATTTATCTTCTAACTCACAACGGGAGTCAAGTTAACCAAACATAGTTTAACATAGGTTTAGGCACTGCGAAAGCGCGCGCCACGAACAGCAATAATTTCGGTCATGGACTAATGTCCATGACTCTTTTTTTTATAGAAAAAAGGCGGAAGACGAGCATACAGTCCACCTGATGGTAAGTGGATACTGTCGTCCATATCTTTGCGTCCTCATGGTCAGCCAAGACTGGACGCAAAGAGCTTTGTATGAAATCATCGCACACCGACCACTTTACTAGATCTCTCATAATAAGGTTCAATAATATGAAGGGTCTAGTCAAGTGATCGGTTTACCACGATTTCATACTACTAATCTCTTTGCATCCAATCTTGGCTGACCTCATGTCAATGACCTAAATTATTCCAGCTCGTGGCGCGCGAGCTTTAGTCTATAATTATGTATAGACTAGTAGTGCCCAAATTTTAATATCAATACAATTTTATCATCTCTCTATACTATAGTTGCCTGAAAGACCGAACGATTAAGCGATTAAGCGATAATGTCGCCTATTGTATTCTGTCATTTAAATATATGTGTACATTACGGATGTTTCGAATATTCGTTTTGGCGAATATTCGCCAATTTTGAAGTATTCGTATTCGCGATTTCCTAAACGAACACTCGAACACCAATCGAATAATAAAAGCCCAATGTGAATAGTAGATGAAAGAAGTTTTCTACAAAAAGAAACGCTCAAACGATTATAAGATTAAACGTTTATTTGAAAATCAGTTACATAACTGTTTGTTTTAGTTTATTAAGTTATTTGTGAGTTTAATTTAAAGTTAGGTAGAAACCTAACCAAACTCATTGATCAAACCCAAAAAATTATCTTGAAGCACTAACTTTAAATTGGATTAAAAATTACCTACTTACAAATTTTAACTGAATGCGTAGTACGTTAGGTACTATTCGTATTCATGAATGGTGAGGCAAATTATTCGTATTTGTATTCTCGATTACTAATTTTTTGCTTTTCGGTACATCCCTATTGCATATGTAATAATTAATTGCAATCAATAAAGGGTATTAATTATTATTACAAAACAGTATAAGAAATGGTTACGCTAGTCGATTACTATACTAAATCGAAACGACCACGTACCGATGTTTACTATGAACGTGATAGGTCATGAGCATGACCTTTATCTGCACCTTTTTCTAGACCGTGACCTTGTCAATACGACGGTTAAGACACACTGTTTCCGTCGTCTGTTTTATAGAAAGTTGTTACTTATAATGACAAGATTTCTTTCAATTGGCCTTTTAAGGAACAAATATTAGCCTGTCAAGCAATGACCTTTTCCCTTTACATTTTTTGTTTATTGCTCGCTGGGATGTAGAAATCCTTATGCCACCGTAAAACTTAAAAATAATAAAGTAGGTACACTGAAATCTTAATAATGCCATAATTATTAATATATTTCTGTATTCGTTTGCGTGTATAGTACTTGTAATTCTCACGGGAACTTTTTAACGGATCTGGAATGTTAGTTAGTAAATAACTTGAAAACTATTTTAGTATTTTATAATTTAACTAGCTGTGCCCGGCGTCCGTTGCAATGCGATAGATTTTTTTGTCAGAAACCTTTGCGGGCGCGCGCGCGCACAACAGCTCACCAAAGTTTCATCGAAATCGAATGAATGGTTTAGGAACGCATAGAAGACAAACGAACGAACAAGCAAACAGTATTTTTTATATAATAGATTAGATTGTACCTTTTTAATTAATTGTCCCATTATATGACAGTTAAATTTCTCTGGTATCATCTTGAGGAGGTTGGAGTCGTCACTCATTCTGCTTAGCTGAGAGGCGGTCTTCTTCCGCAAAAGGGCCTCATGGTCATTGTGGACGTTCTGTAGAACGGAGGTAACCCCAACAACGCCCTGAAAGCATTATTATACTTAATTCAATAATTCCGCCACTCTTAAAACTACTTTACTCGTGGGCGGAGAGTGCTCGCTGCATTCCCACAGCTGCTGGGCGCACTCGACTGGTCACGTTACCCTCTCTCCCAGAAGACTACCTTGAAATGTAACTGCATTTCCTACTTTATCGTATTACCCCAATGTACGTGTGTGTTTTGGTAGTGAGATATGCCAGATCCCATTTCTATTGAATCCTATCCTATCCCTCTCCATTTTCCCAACCCTTTCTCCTAATCCATTCCTTAATCTGCAAAGGTAGACAATGCATCCGGGCCAACGGTTGTCATTCTGGACTGATGTTGGTATTATATCGCACATGTCTATTGACGACAGTATCCACTTGCCACCAGGTGGACTATATACTCGTCTGCAGCCTTATTTCTATAAAAAAAAACTTATATACACTCGCGATTTTTGAGTGCACCCAACGGCCCTGGGATTTATCGTGCACCCTCCCCCTTCCTTGTCTTTCGAGACACAAAAAAGAACCCACACGTTACCCCTCTCTCACTACCGTGAAATATACTGTATACTGTATCCACATTATCCTATTTCCCCAATGTACGTACCTATTTCGATAGTGAGTGAGATATGCCAGAGCCCATTCCTATCCTATACCTCCCCATTTTCCCAACCCAAACCCCTATCCATTCCTTAATCTGCAAAAGTGGGCGGCGCATCCGGGGACGTGCCAACGTTCGTCATTCTCGACTGATTTTACCATGTATCGCGAATGTCCATGGCCGACAGTATCATCTTCCCACCAGGTGGACTGTGCTTGTCTGCTGCCTTCTTTCCATAAAAAAGGAATTCGAGCGTATCCTAGTATTGAGTTTGGCGCGAATTTGTTATTTATCCAAATCCAATAACAATAATTACATTTAATTGCTTTCTTTTAAAACACTTTATAGAAAATTCCACTCGCGTTTATACGAACTAATTATTTTCCACCATTTGTTTTCCATCACAGTCGTTGTTATTCTTCAAGCACATTCATCCGTTGTTCTCTGAAATAATTTAATAATTCGCTTATTATTGCCTGTTTCTTGTTTTCTGTCAATCTGTTTCAAATTAACTTTGTTATTTTTATTTACGGAATATTGAAGTTTATTACAAGCTCTGTCGGTGAAAACATTTTTTTGAGGGCGAGAGTGCACGCAGCAATCCAACAGCCGTCGGGCGCGCCCGACTGGCCACGTTACTCCCCTTTCACAGAAGACTACCTTGAAATGTACTGCATTTCCTACTTTATCTTATTTTCCTAATTTACCTACGTGTTTCGGTAGTGAGTGAGATGTGCCAGAGCCCATTCCCATCCTATTGTCCCAACCCTTTCTCCAACTCCATTCCTATATCTCCAAAGGTAGGCAGTACATCCTGGGGTGTGCCAACGTTTGTCATTTTGGACTAATATTGACATGTATCGCAGATATCTATGGGCGACAGTATCCACTTACCGACTTTATGCTCGTCTGCCACCTTGGTCCATAACAAAGAACAATATTCTCCATTCACATCCGCCGCTAAATAAAGTGTCACAAATGCATATTTACATTATTGCATAAATCTTTAAATAATATCTGCAAATATCTTTTACAGGAATTTATCTCAATGTTTAACTCAAGACCGTCAAACGGAACTAAAACGCTCAGGAGCGTCTATCACTCGAGCCTTAACAATTCATTAACGCTCACTGAGCGCTCGAACGAACGCTCAGCGGTTATTTTTATACCACTACGAAGAATAGAATTAAAGCGGTGAGCTTCACTTATCAGTGAGGTAAAAGTATAAGATGAACGTTCAAACAGTGCTGAGCAACTGGCGTTAACCAATCGGCGGGGTATTTCTCTATATACGACTTTTTATCGAAGTGCGAAATAAACTAGGACTTTCTTTATTTTTTCTTTTTATATATGGCAATGCTACAATTAGCACATCCTACCATTGTCGAGTTTCCTTCACAATAAACAAATTTTAAAGTTGAAATTGTATCCCTTCAATGTCCAGTCCCGTCGAAGTAAGTAAGTTAGGAGACGCTCAGTAAATTGACAGTAGGTTTACTGAGGACAAAGTTGAACTCTTTGGAAGAACACGAAAAGCGCTGTCTCACGCCTTTATTTAATTATCACAAACATTATGCACTAACACTATGCGGTTTGAAGTTTAATAAACTATCATTATTAAACCACAAGTCCCACAATACATAATTTTTACAATTATCAGACAAAGACTCAAACTTACTTCTTGAGTTCCCACCAAAAAGTCCTGAACCAGTACTGTTTTGAGCTGAAGTTTTGTTTCTATATTCGTCATTAAAAATCATTCGTGATTACGTTTTTCTTTTAATCGGTTCCTTTATCGGTTTGCTATTGGATCGAATCGAGGCATGCTTATCATTCAAATAGCCCGAACAAATCAATAAATCTGCTGTCCACCAATCAAGTCCACCAATCTGCTGATGGGACATTTTACGAATGGGTTTTCTGCGACTGGGACGTTCTGCGAATGAGATTTTCTAATAGGACAATTTGCGACTGCGTTACGTTTTGCAAATGGAATATGATAGGACATTTATATTTTCACATTTTCCATTTAAAACCGGCGCTCGTTATGGGGCTGTTTCTATAGTCCAATCATCAAAGAATCGAAAGGCAGAATTAAATAATGCCAGAAGTGCAATGTAATGTTCACTAACAAAACAAACTCTTTTCGTCATTGATAAATTGGTTAATTCAATTTTCGACGTTCGTTAACATCACAAATGGGAGACGTAATAATAGGGCTGTAATTGTAATTAAAATGGCTGAACCGCCATTAAAGATTACTGTAAACAGTCACCAACACCAACGTCAAATCACCCAATTTTGTACAGTGTAACTATAAATTTTAGTCGGAATGGCATAATTATCGAGTGAGAAGCATATACATACTATTTATCTATTTTAGATGATGTGCACCAACAAAAAGACCATGCCTCGAAGTATTTTATTTATTCTACTCGAAGTATTATTCTACAATGCTCTGTCACCAAATAATTGCTCTCTCTCCTTGTTAGTCTGTTGCCATGGTAACCAGCTCTGTTTAGAAGGTGCGCGTTACAAAGGAGATTTGAACGCTACATATATAATATACGAGTACGTATAATAAGACCGTAACAGAGCCGTGTCTGTATATGAAATATTTTTCGAAAAAAAAGATTGCAATGTAAAGTACGAATGATCTAGAGTCCTAAACAACATTTTTTGATATTTTTGTCTGTCGGTCTGAACGCGCATCAAGCAAAATCTACTAAACGTATTTTAATGAAACTCGGTGTAGTTATAGCTCATGTGCCGTTTTATAGCTTTTTATCCAGATAGATTATAGAGTTCCCACGGGAATCACAAGTTCGCGTGAACGAAGACACAGGCACTGCTAGTAGATAAGTACATATACATATGTGAAAACCGCGAATATCTCAAACGTTATATACATATACTATTTTACAAGTAATTAACGTTAAAGAGTATAATGGTCGTAAAGAGGTATTTTACACCATTATATTCCCTGCACCTTATCCCATTCCATGCTGTCTCATAGTCATCTATAGTTGTTAGTTAAAATGTTGTTAAACTATCAAATTTTAACTCTGAAATGGTCATGTTTAAGATTTTCTATTGGAATTATTATATCTTATTATGGACTATTGGACTGTATGCCAATACAGTCTCCGTCCTTCATGACATAATTAACTTTTCCTTTTAGATATGATACACACTGTTACAACCCATTTTAGGTTAAGAGAGTCGTCATATTATTGCAACATACCTGTACCATAATTTATACCTACTATATACCTCACACGGTTTAAAGCAGTGTTTAAAAGGTGTGTAACGAATCTGGTTGGCCTATTAGATAGACCACGCTGGTCTAAGCAGGGTTTTAAAGTTCCGTTTGTTTTTCTATGGGGATCTCTGTTAGGTTTAACGACACGTTATGGTTCTGAAATCTGAATCGGATTCTTTTTGTCTTGGTAATATTAACAATATAATTTTTAGCGATGCAATGAATACGAATATTCGTATTCTTCGAATATCATTAGTATTATTTCTTAAAAATAAATCCATAAAAAAATTACACCAACTCCACTAGCTCCATTGGAAGATCCCTTAGTTTTCTGGCGTGAAGACATACATGTTCCCAGTCTGAAGAAACGTATTTTTCTTTGAAGCCTTATACTGTGTCCCGTCGCTTCAGAAAGGTGATTATCAACAGCTGGTAATATATAAAACGAAAAAAGAAGAGTTTCACCATCGAATTTGCAAATTAATGTTATGTTTTTTAAATAAAAATTTGCCAGTTGTTAACCTTGAGTATAAAAAATACTTTCTACAAATAAACAGACATACAATTTTAATTCCATATTGAGTAATTCATATTCGGCGAATAGTAGGTTTTGCATTAACTAATAATATTATTAGATTACATGATGTAAATACAAATTATTTATTATTGTATTCTGTATGATTCATTGGTAAATATTGGAATCGCTTTACTAAACTCGTATATTACGTTTTAGTATCGCGTTATTTTAGTCCACTTGCCATCGGGTAAACTGTATGCTCATACGAGCATACTCATACTGCCTTCGTCTTTAAAAAAAAATCTATATACCTACGCTTCAACGCTCTAAAGCCCATTTCTCAGATGCTACAATTTCACGTACAAATTTGTAACATAATGGCTCATTAAGATCTCAATTATCTAATTTCGTCGAAGTTCGTCAAGTATTCGCTTGTAAAGTGCTGAAATTGCTTGAACTCTGCCTTAACTAAATTACGAGTAGTTAGGAGTAATCTTAATAAGTTCGAAGAATTCTTATACGAAATCTTACATTTTTAGAAATTAAATATACCTATAATTTTCAAGCTAACCGCGTCTTTGAGAAGCAATATCGTTAAGAAGCGATTTGAGAGTAAGGCGATCCAACTCAGTCCAATTACAACTACAGAGATACGCGAACTGAGGTTCTTTAGAGATATACTGGTTCTATTTAACGATTGGTTCGTTCCGAATTCCACAGAATATCCGACAGAAGTCAGTTTTTGTTATTAACTTTTTTAATCAGTTCCAGTCTTGGAGTGAATGTCAGTCTTATTATTTTGTAATCCTCGAAACGGGATTGCTGATAATAAATTCGATAACTGAGAATTGATTGAAAAAAGAACTGGAATATTCTTTAGTATGCCTTAGTAAGAGCTGACAATATATCACAATAACCACCTCCTTATATATTGTTAGTGGGTGGGTTAGGCAAAGGGCAATGACGTCCTATTCACCATTAGGTGATCCGCTTCCTCCCTGACTATTATTTTCTATAGAAGTTTAGAAAACATAAAAATATATTTTTAATACATATATGTACATACTCAATACATAGGGTTCATATTAACTCCAGAGGTGTCCAATGGTTTATTCACAGATTACAAGAAAAGGGCACATACCGTGCACGTAGCCGAAGCGGTGAGGTCCGAATTCAGTTATGCATATGTGTGCATGTCCGCAATGTAGTAATAAGTATGTCAGTGTGTGCGTAAGATTGCCAGGATAGTAAAAAAGAATTCCATTTTTGATGCTATAATAGATATCTCTAGTAAATATATTTGGTAATAATTTGTAACGGGAATTAAAAACAAATTAGAAATATACGTAATGATATATACGTAATGATTATACGTAGATATATACGTAATGATTGATATATACGTAATTAGATATATACGTAATGAGCAGACGACACACAATTTTGACGAAGCCAATTGTCATCTTTTCTGTTGTTTTCTTATAATAGATGCGTAAATCAGGATCTGCCTGAAATCTGAAATAAATAAATGTTTTGAGTGCGTTCAGAAACCATCATATATATGTATCTTAATGTGACTGTAATTAGTTCTTAATTATTGCACAACAGAAATGTAAATATTAAATACCTTATTAGTTATATTATATACTAGCGACCCGCCCTCGCTTCGCTTCGGTTTATGTTTTTTTTTTTCAATTTTTTTAAATTTCTATATAAAATATATATAGTGCCTATACTAGACACGGATAATGTAGCTTCCTATTTGTGAAAGAATTTTTTAAATCGGTTCAGTAGTTCCAGAGATTACCCCCAACATACCTACAAACACACAATTTTACCTCTTTATTATATTAGTATAGATAACATAACACTTTTTTGATGTACCTATTTGTCGTGTCAGTCACTCGAGACATTATTACACGGTAATTATGTTTTGAAGGCAAAATGAACTGTTGGTTATAAATTTTAACTTTTTTTATATAATTTTGTATAAACTTAAATAATTTTGTTTCAGGTATGTACTTATCAGTTGAAAAATGAGAAGCCATAAAGTCGAAAAATTTCCAGGTTAGTTCTACTATGAAATGTACTAATGAATGCAGAAATCTTCACTAATAGATTGTTTTAAAATATATTAATAACATAATCTGTAGCAGTGTATGTCCGCACTATTTACCGATTTTTTGTCAATTAATGACGGGTAATTTATGCGATTAGAAGATTCCTCGACATTCTCGAGCAAAGACTTTCTGGAAGTTATCTTTCCCTGAGATATATCACTGCATATCGCTGTATAATATGTCTTCTGTAGTGTCGATGGATCACAAGAATCTATAACTGTGTAGCTCTTAGAAGTTAAAACAGTCTAATGTGCATTGTCGTGTAGAAGCAGTTGGAAAGTACAGTTCACCCTACTTAGTTTTTTAATAGTAGCGAGGTTCTTCATCGCAAGGGACCTTAAAAGACTTAAGATCCAAAAGGACGCTAAACAACCACGAGGGCCCAGTGTGGACAGATCAATTTTACAAATGTCAATAACTTTCATTTTTTTAAAATTTCAGGGTCTGGTTTTATTCACGATATTTTCTTTCACCGCCTAGCTACATACTCGTATAATTAAATTCATACTGAATCTAAAATTCATTAGTATGAGCCGGGCTGGAACTTACAACGTCGCGAATGTAAGTCAAGATTATTTTAGTAGAGGTGACAGATACGCGAGTTGCAACATCGAGGGAGTTGCGAGTGCTTCTTCGAGCTCGCGTCCAGGATCCTTCCTATTCACAGGTCTTGAAAAATAGGTTCCCCTTCTATCACCTCTCTGATTGTCTAGATTATGGTTTGCAGTGCACATCTACAGTAAGTGTAGTGCTAATCTTTCTGTTGCTTAACCCTAAGCATTTTTATCGGCCATGCAAGAACGTACCTCTCTCTAGCCCCTATAAAGGCCGTGCTTAAAACACGAAGAACTTTAGCAATTATCGTAGTGCACTATATAATTTAAGTGGCACCCTAATTACTCGTCAAAAAACCCTTACTTTTAATTGAAAGAAATATATGTACCTTCAAATTATTTCGGTCTAAAACGTTGTAACACGAAAACCACGCTCATTTACTAATTACGACCCAAGGTTAATTAAAACCAAGCAACTAAAATATAGCTGAACTCGTCAACTTGTCAACGAACGTTTTTAGTATAACCACTAGATACGATAAGTCAGTAATGCTCTATAATATACAAAGTATAAATAATGTATTATTATTATATATTAAACTGTTTTTGTACTCTAAGGTAATGGTCGATTCTATTTTTGAATTGATTAATTTTCTCAGGTTGTCATTTTGTAAGTAGTGTGAGCCTAATTGCCTAAGTCCATACATTGCGATATATATAGGTATATATATATATATACAGTAACGAACATTGGTTTATTAAGTATATAACAGTACAGAACGATGTGAACATTGGTTTACGCGACAGAATAAAAGGTAGTTTTTGGTAGAACTAAACATTCAAGATTTAGAAATGTAACTTGGTTGGTAGACAAAGCAAATCGCGTGACTTTTCGTTTAGTAAAATCGGGCGTGCATTCGCCGTAGTGATAGCGGCCGAACTGCTACACAAGCCATGCACTCCTTTCGCTTGTGCAATTAATATCTACTAAAACTTTTAAGCGAAACAAATGATTTCAGATAAACAACAATATGTGTGAGGTCACTACAGCACAATAATTGTTATGTAAACGGGTTACTCACGATTTATTATGACCAATATTTCGATCCAGTTACATGAGCCGTGGTCGCGGCGAGACTGTGGAGGCGGGTGAAGGTGTTGTGGCTATTGACAGATAAATCTGTCTACCCTCCGTCATTTTCGTTTTTGATTCACTTGCCCACACTGAAGTATTGGCTATAATAAATAAATAATAAACCGTGAGTGAACCGTTGACATAACAATTATTATGTTCAACCACGATAACAAAAGTTTAAAATCTTATGTAATTGTGGCACATTGTATTTAGTATTCGGTAAGTATTTTGAAGGTCTCAGTATGGTCTCCACGATTGCGTCTCCTGTAATGTAGGCGGTCTTTATTTCTTGTTATTTGAGAAAAAATACATAATAATAACAATTTAATAATTAAATGTGAAAAGGTATTCTGGATGAACTTGTATAAATCAACAAGACCGCTTGGTCTCTTCTTAATAAAACGTTGTTCCTTAATTTTGTCATTATGATTAAGTTTTATGATTCTTGGCTGATTCTTTGAGCTATGTCGGCAACGTTAGATTTTCGTCGAAATTTGTGGCAGTGGACAAGGCCATATCTGCCGTAGGACCGACTACCGATGGTACACCCATAACACACAAGTTCTCGAATGGAGACCACGTACCGGACAGCCTAGCGTGGGACTTCCTCCGGCCAGGTGGACTGACGGCTTAAAGAAAGTCTCCCATTGTCCCTTTGTGGCTGGCTGCGAATAGCAAAAGACCGTGTGTGGTGGCGATCTTTGCGACAGACTTATATTTAGCAGTGGAAAGATACACTTTGGTGGTATAGTATGGTATAATATTATACAAAAGAGAATTTTATCTGTGAAAATCTTGTTTGCATAGTGTAGTATTTAGGATTAAGTGTGAAGAGCGAAATAAAAACGTGTTGTAACGTTTATACTAATTAATACTATAAAGATTGGCACTTTGTGGCATTGCTGGCAGTTTCATCCCGTTGAATAGCTATTCTTATTCGCTGAGCTAGATATTTGCCAGCTCCTTGTTATCCGTGAAATATACAATAATAATAAGTACATATACAGATGTTATCAACAGTACCCTTACGTTAAATAGCAATTATAAATAGCAACACTTGGCAGCGAGCCTGTACTTTTTTTTAATCAGAGATGAACTTAAAGAAAAAACATAAAATCCAAAAAAAATACTAATTAATTCTACCAACACTCGGTTGGACTATATAATAAAAAAATACAAAGATGTTGTCTACATGTCGACCGAAATTTTAAACATGCAATGCCACTTCCGGATGTCTCTCATACTTTCAGCAGCATTAAACCGTCCAGGTTTTATAGGTGAGCTACTTAAATGCCCTGTAAATTGTGAATAAGCCCCGATAAAGTTGAGTCATTCTGTAACTGGTATCTTATGTATGACAATGTTGAGTTTACGTTCACTTTTGTAATTTGGATATATTTTCGTTTTTGGAATCGAATTTATCTTTATACTAGCGACCCGCCCTCGCTTCGCTTCGGTTTATGTCTTTTTTTTTTTCAATTTTTTTCCAAAATTTGTAAATAAAATATAGCCTATATTAGACATGGATAATGTACCTTCCTATTTGTTAAAGAATTTTTGAAATCGGTTCAGTAGTTCCAGAGATTACCCCCAACATACCTACATACAAACACACAATTTGACTTTTATTATATTAGTATAGATAAGATTGAATTTATGAATTGGCTGTCAATTATTTTTATTATTATTCAATAAGTTTAAACACATAAGTTATTAAGTAATTTGATAAGTTTAATTTTAGAACTACGTACTGAATAAATTTCGCTACACTCATCGGGCTAAATGATCCAAAAGACAATCACTTTTGACCTTTGCTTCAATAAACCATAGGTCTAAAAAACAAAGACCACAGATTCGACTCCCGGTCGAACAATCTTTCCATTAATGACAGGTCTGGGTGTTGCATGTGTTGTGTTTGTCTTTGTATGTGTCTCTGGATATTTATTTAACTTTTTATTTCTTGTCCAGTAATAGATCTAGATTATCTAGATTATAGATCCAGCAATTTTACTTCGATCGGTTTTTTTACAGATATTGATGGGAATCTGAGTAATTTAATAATTTTTTTCCGACCTATAAGTAAAGTACCTTTTTTAAAAATAAAATTCGTCGCCAATTCTACGTCATTTTTTCTTTGAAACTGCACGCCTGTGCAAAAATAACTGTAAACAATAGCCTTCCGAGTTCGCGAACTATCCGCTATGATTGATTATGATGGAGGGCGAACAACGGTGTGCCGCATATTTTCGCTTATATTTTCCACTACTATACGACACATTTTGTCGTAAACTCGACATGAATTGTCGTTGTTGATGAACAATAGTGAGTTATGTGCTTGGGTTCCTGCTTTTCAGATGCAATGTGAGAAATAATTTATAATCTAGGATTTTTACTTCGATAATTTTATTACAAGAGTAATGCGAATCAATTAAAATGCGACATATGAAAAGTGTAGGCAATTTAGAAATTTTAGGTTAACACTGATTTTAATAAAAAAGTTAATTTGTTACTTTATATTTTTTTATTATAAAAGTAGTATGAAACTGAAATATAAGTGAAACATATTTTTAAATTTGCTGCTCTTGTATCACGTTTCATTTAACAGCTCTCGCTCCCTTTTATTATCCACTGCTAGCCATGTGTCATCGTAAAAGGATACTAAGGGATAACTAATTTGCTACTGTGGTTAAGAGCTACGTGATAAGGCGACTAAGGGACAACAAAGCTGCTACGGTGGTGGCTGTTTTAAATAGGCTAGTACCACACCCTGAGAACTATACCACCTCTAAAAGAGTGAACTCGCCAATCCGCCAGTCCGCCAACGGCATGCACCCCTCTTGCACAAGACAATGTCCATAAGTAGGCCCATATCCAACAGTAGAGGACAAAATGAGCTAGTTACGATGCTAGTTTAATATTTACTTGTCTAAATAGTCGCCTGCCTTATATGAAGACACTAAAGTTGCTGCAAACGTCCATCTGCATTCATTTAGTTTCATATAAGTGAAAGAATTTTCAAAATTGACCCGGTAGTTTTTAAATTTATCTCTCACATACAAACAAATAAAAATCAAACTCATATTATCTCTTTTTGCAATATCAGTATAGATACTAATATCTGAAAACGGTTATACAGTCAAAACCTTGAATCACCAGTTTTTTCAACGAGAATTAACATTCCTGTTTATTTTCACGGATAAATTAAAAATAACGCAAAGATGCTCGTAAATGCACTTACAACATTAAGCATGAAATATTCAAACGAAAAACATGTTTATAAAAGGCTGCATCCATTACACAGAAGGGAAAAAGGAAAACATCGCTTTGCTTCATTAGATTTCTTCCATTAAAGGTTCGAGCGTTAAAAACGTAGAAATTTTTTCCGCAGAAAACCTTGCTTGCATAAAGGGCTTCTCGCTGAAGGAAGCTCGTACCTTTAGACATATTTATAGAACACATTCTCCTTTTTATTTTTCTTTAAAAAACTTTTACTAGCAACAAGGTTATAAAGCGAGTGAAGTTTTTAAATTAATCTTTTAACTCGATCTTGCCATTTTATTTTCTATACATACATATAATAAAATCGCAACAAAGACGTGTTTGAGTTGCAGTATAAAGTACGAGTGATACAGACCCCAAAACAACATTTTTTTTTAATTTTTCTTTGTCTGTCTGTCTGAACGCTCATCACGCACAACCATTGGACGGATTTTAACGAAACTTGACATAGTTAAAGCTCATGTGCCGGGTTAATCTTTCGGGTACTTTTTATCCAGGTCCATTAAAGAATTCCCACGGGAAACACTATAAAGTTCACACAAACGAAGTCGCGGGCACCACTAGTTTTAAATAAAATAGTGAGTATAAACTGCCTACAGTAATAATTTGACGTAAATATTCAAAACAGGATCATATTCAATATCAGTACCCTTGCTAAATAATTTTGTGTTCATTAGCCGTGAATTTTAGTGATTCTCGCGGAAACTCTATACCGGATAAAATGTAGGTACTCTATATGTGAACACGACCCATGAACTGTAACTATGGCAAGTTTCATTAAATTCTGTCCCGTGGTTTTTGCGTGACGCGCGTTCAGACAAGCAGACAAAAATTCCAAAACTTGTTGTTTTGGGTTCTGTATCATTCGTACTATACATTGCAGACTTTTTTCAAAAAATATTTAATGTACAGGCACTAAAATATTTAATTTTATTATATGTATAGATATCCCAGTGTTACGAATAAAAAAATGACTAGTCAAAATTAACTAACATCGCAACATGAGAATAAACTCCGCTTTTTAAAGCTTAGAATTGAACAGATTTTTATTTAGTACTACGAATATCTTTTTAAAAGAAAAATTGTAAAGGCATTTTGACGCAAAGCCAAGCTAAAGGCCCTCACCAAAAATAGCCTTTCAAAATATGAATGGCATTTATACATTACCTGCAAAAATACTTTGTTATTTTTTACATAGTTTTTACGTCTTTACATAAATACTCGTCAGTTACGTAAAAGATGTTCTACGTAAATTATGAAAACCCTTTTAGGGCTATTTAAGGCTCCGTTGTAAAATAAATGAATGTATAATTATTTCGGGATGCCTTTTTCCATCTCTCTTTTTTTCTTTTTTTTTTTATATACTAATTCGCGAACGAGCAAGCGGTCCCACGTGATGGTAAGTGTTACCGCCGCCCATGGACACCTGCAACACCAGAGGGTATGCGGGTGCGCCGCCGACCTTGCAAAATCCTATTCACAGCTCTCTTGAAGAACCCCATTTACACATAAATAGCACATGAACTAAAATACCGTACATACGGAAAGCTGAAAAATAGGCCATTTGTAAATTCCTTTAGGATATGTAGTAGAAAATGGTGTTTTATACACAATTCACCTTAACTGCGGGAGAGAACAGCAAACATGCCGCATCCGCGGTCTGTGACACAATACACAGGACTGCAGCTATAATTGTTCTGTACAAGGAGGTACGTTGATAAGCATAGGGTGAACCAGAAATATTTTCAAGTCCCCGATTGAATCTCCTACCTTTCGCGAAGTTAAGAGGGTAGGATGGAGAATGGAGAGTAAATGGGGTAAAAAGCTTTCTTCTCCTCATATCAGGATGAGAACTACAGGATGAGGAGTTTCCGCGATGGGATCATTAAGGAACGATCCCATCAAGAAACTTAATAGGATGTAAAATGAGCTGGAATTAGGTCGCTAAATCTCATTCACTTTCGAAAGACGTTGTTACGGTTTTTTGGCAGTCCTTTGTGAGAGAGGGGTAACTCGGCCAGTCGTGCTGTATGCGTGTGTCAGAAAGAGGTGCAATCAAACTTTAAACAAAGTGTAGGATATCACTTACAACAAACATTTTATTCCACCTCCCGTCACTTCTTCACTCTTTAATAATCTAACACCAGGATAATGCAATGCATTAATTAATTGTCCTTGCGGATTTTGTCCAGTGAAGAATCTCCGAATATAGCTCTTTCTATCGCTCGCTGAGCGACTTTGAACTTGTTAAGCAGGCCTACCGTCGAGACCACGTTTCGGCACCATACGTCATTACGGACAGGACGCATTAATTGAAGACTTTCGACTTCAAACATTGTCATATAGGAATGGACAAAATTCAAACCCAAGAAATTCGACGAAGAACTAAAGTTGCCGACATAGCTTCAAGAATCACTAAGAATTTCCAATAATCTCCATGGATGAAGTGGCAGTGGGCAGGCCATATTGCCGCAGGACCGATAAACGATGGGGAGATGAGTCCTCGAACGGAGACCACGTACCGGGAAACGTAGCGTAGGACGCCCTCCGTTCAGGGGGACTGACAACTTGAAGAAAGTCGCCGGTAGTGGCTGGATGAGAAGAGCAGAAGTCCGTGTGTGGTGGCCGTCCTTGGGAGAAGCCTATATCCAGCAGTGGAGAGACAGGCTGAAGGTATGATAATTAAATGTCGTTTATTTATTTTGACAATTATCGGTCCTTCTAAATATAAATCAATATAATCGCAATATTTATGATAAATTATTAATTTCGAATACCCATGTAGGCATCGCGCCCCACGCCTGTGGATACATGAATGAGTTGTTTAAAATCTCCCCGAAATCATGAGCAACTGAGTTATTTCAAGCATTTTACGAAGTTAATCTACTGCATTTTCCATTTACTGTTACCGCGATCTATATTGTAAGGTCAGCAGAGAACACTTAATTAAAATATTAAATCACAAACGTGCTTACACTGTTTTTACATCTGGGTCGTGCCCCGAATTCTCTATTTGGTCAAGTGAGATTTAAGAATATACCGTGATAGATTTGCATGCAAATTGCTTAAAATGAATGAATAGTAACTTTGGATGTAATGTATAAATATAACTGTGTGAATTCCATTTACCTTTGTGGACTAGATATTGGTTGTCATTGAAATGAATTTTCCCTCAAACCGAGATATTATTAACAGTGATAGTCTGGAGGTACCTAGGTATTCTTCACTCTCTCTTATCGCACTCGACTGGCCAAGTTACCCTATTCTCACAGACTACCGTAAATTGTACTCTATTTCCTATTTGATCGTATTTCCCAATGTACGGATGTGCTTCGATGCTAAGTGAGATATGCCAGGGCCCATTCTTATAACATCTTATCCTATTCCTCCCCATTCTTTCACCAAAATTATTACTAATTCTGGACTGAGGTGGGCATGTATCGTGGATGCTCTTTGGTGACAGTATCCACTTACCACCACGCGGACGTCTTTTCTTTTTATAAATAAAAAATATTTAAAAAATATTTTTAAAATATTTATTTATTTAATCATTAGTGCACAAAGAAACACTTAATAAAACACTTACAAAAGGCGGACTTAATACCCAGTGCCATTCGCTCCCAGTTAACCTTTGGTCAATAAATTATTTGAGACAAGACTGATTTTACTAAAAACCACCACCTCAGTTACCGTTCCACTAAGTAACATAGTTGAACGTTATCATGCCTCATAAAAGCATAGTGATGGCACAATGAGGATATATCGTTACCCAGTCACAGTCAACCTGGGTGAACAGTAATAAAAAACAGCAGCCAACATAATTTACCGTGGCAACTATGTACGGGTATATTGACATAAAAATTATATGTGTTTGCAATTATTTATCTATTTAAACGGGCCTTAACGCGAATGTTTACCGTATTTGTTTTACTCTACGTTTCGGTTGGCTTGCACTAATCATGCTGTAACATTCGCGTTAAGACCCGTTTAAATAGATTAATATGTGTGAATAACGCGAAAATCTCAAATGTTATAAGTATATTCCACTGCAGGACACTACCCATGCACACCCCTTTGTGCAACATATAAACTGCATTCGGCGGATTTCCTCACGATGTTTTCTTTCACTACCGTATGTATCTAACCGCAACCAGCCCTTTTTTCCATCCGCTGCTGAACATGAGCCTCCTCATACACTTGTCTTGTACATGAGGGATGCATGGCCTTATAACGCCACGCTGGACAAGCAGGTTGGCGAGTTCACTCTTTTGAGGTAGTCTTCCTTAGCGGCTCTGTTATACTTTAATCGCCTTTTTCGAAATCCACGGGAAGAGATGGTGTGGGACCGGGCGACACTACGCCGTTATATGTATCTATTTATGTGAAAACTCTGTGGTACGTATTGGAGTTTAATGACAAATTCCCTAATCCTAACTTAACTATACACACCTATTCTCCACCCCCATCCCCCAAGGAAGAATAAGGAGTGTAATGTGATGAGAAAGTTCATCCCTTTAAATATAACGGGATTACTTTCCTCATCTCATCATCCTATTCCCCGACTTTCCCGAACCTATTTCAGATTTACTCTATAATTTCTAAGGTTGGCGACACTGTATAGACATGTTTAACGTTTGTGTTCTTGACTTATGTTGGCATGTATCACGGATGTCTGGTCGACAATATTCATTTACCACCAAATGAATGTCTGTTCGTCTGTTTATTCAAAGATGAAAACCGATACAGCTTTTGGAAGAAAAGGACAGGCGAGCAGACACCCGTTTACCATACCATTTACCATCACAGCAGGTGGTAAGCAGATATTGTCAGTTTTATGCCTAATCTTGATTAGAATCGACCCGTTTGTGTGTTGCACACCTTATTGTAAATGTATTATTTGTATATCGTGTTTCATTACAAGTCATTTAAAATTTAATTGTACAGGACCGGTCCATTTGGCAAAGGACAAAAGATAGGAGGCCAGTTTACGTAAGGAAGCTTTCTCTTTAATTATTTTAGTAATAACTTTAGGCTGAATTTCGACAGATCGGTACTAAAATTAAATGAAAACATAAATTCCCAAGTTTAAATTAATTTTGATGTTGAGATAGTTGAGATAGTTCTGACTTTTGATGGTACGTTTTTAGGGTTATACGGGATAAAGGGTTTCTTATAAAGTTTCGTCATGTCAGTCTGTATGTCACAGCACTATACTCTCTCAGTTTTGCACCTAATGAATTGAAAAGTGTTATGTTGTATATCAATAACAAAAACCAAATTAAGAAAATTCGAGAAAGAAGTGAAGGCAAAAAAATTCACACGCCACAGTGATGTTAGCCTAAGGGGTCTTAAGGTTAGGTATGTTTCAAATGCAGTAAAAATATTCGTTTTGCACTTATTTCAAAACACGATGTATTTTACACTAAAATGGCTAGTTCCTAATCCGAATACCAGTATAGCTTACTATAGTCCGCGAAATGCAAAGAAAATCCCATGTAATGCCTAATAATCCCTCGTATTAGCGACTCGAGACCGGTTGCAGCAGGCGACGACTGCTCCTAACCGGATTTTTCTGGTTATTTCCGCGCAAACATGGTCGTAATCTTTACAATTTCCGCGCTTCAACACAATTTTATGCAGTGAAGTGTAAATTGAATCTGAAATATCGTATTTAATTATTTTTCTTATAGGAAGGTGACAGACGAGCACACGGATCACCTTATATGATCATTTTGATGCATGTGACAACATGAATTGAAACTTAGGAAAGTGTAAAGTTTTCTTGTATTATTTATAATAATCCCTTTAATTCATTTTCTTTTGTAATTTAAAAGAGTAATAGTGAGAGAAACTAAAAAAAATCTTCACGACCTTTCATTCAGTTGCATGTATATTTCATGCTCAGAGTAGAACTTTCAGTAGTTTCAGAAAAAAAGGAGTACCACATATGAACATCAAAGGCAAGGGCAGGAAGAATAATATAAAGAATATAAAAAAGAAATAAGTAGAATCAAATGGAAAGCTTTTTGATGTCGCTTAGTAAATAAGTATCTTTATTCAACATTCTACTGTGGCATACGAGTATAACACTGTCATAAAATCTTCATACCGTAATTAAAACATTGCATTTCGCCAAATATAAACTTGAGAACATAAACTCGTTCATATCTCGTAATACCACGTAAAACGTAGAATATGTTACATATGACATTTTTACTGCGTCAAAATTATATGGCCTCCGAATTGAACAGGCATAAAGTGAAAATGGTAGAAGATTGACGGGTCAAAATAATCTGGTCGAAAAATGGTGGATTTTGATCGATTGCTACCGGGTCTTGGCTCATACCCAGGCATATTTATCTTGTTACTATAATAGACTGCTGAGAGGATCATTGTAGTGTTTGGTACTTTCTGAACAGATACTATAGTTTCCTTCATTTACTGGAGCTTACTGGGATTTATTTTCCTTTATTTGCGTTAATGGTCTATCTGTTTATAGAAAGAAAACCATAAAACAGATTTTATGTAACTGTTAACATAGATTATATGGTTTATATAAATTCATAGCTCACAGAATTAGCAAGCTGAAAAGGCAATCTATCGCATATCTATCGCACGACTGACAACCTATAAAATCTGCATTTGTATACAAGAAAATTATATGTATTAGTTGTATGAGGAGCGCTGAAGATTGGATGTAATTGCTGATCTTGGATGATGTCTATGACGAACAATGATTGACTATATTAAATCAGAGCGGAGCACTAACGAGCTAAAAACGAAACCTTCAAAATACGAACCCGTATCTTTTAGCCAGAATTAATTTAGAAATAGTTCGTTCCGCAATTGTGGATTGTTTTTCTCGTCCACTTACTAACAAGTTACTACAAGTTCTAAGTTGTTCGAGCTCTAAGTTACTAAGTCTCGGGTTTCGAAATGCCTTCCTAACTTAATTCGAAGAATGAGAAGCACAATCCTCACAAGCCTCAACTTTTTTAATATTATACATACAAATACAATCGACTGTATGTTATACATAACAAACACTATCTACAAAATCGTTTTATCGACATAAAGGTGAATTAAAATAAACACGTACAGAACATGATTTTGTTTTTTGATGACCTCTAAAATTTTACATCGATTGTAATAAAGTATTCGGTATTGTTTATTTATTATTAAAAAAGTCATCTAAACATATCTAGTAGTTATCGAGTTACTACCGGAAATACAGACTTGTCCGAGCAAACTCGTTACATCCTTTCCTTTTTTTTCATTTCATCTATTTATTTTTTATTCTATACTCCGCTTACAACTTTTCATAACATAGAGCTTTTGTAACACAAAACCTTCATGTTTATGAATGCATTACCGCGTTGGAAGTTTTGTTGAAATTTTCAACAGTATCACATTTCACTAGTTCGCTGGATTTAAGTATTAGCACAGTATCTAGTATGATGAAGAGATAACAGTATGAAATCTCATAAAAGCACATGACGTTAAAGGCTCACATGATTGCAGCAAAGATAGGCAGCGTATTTGTAGGCGTGCCAACGTTCGTCATCTTTTAGTGATGCTAGTATGCATCGTAGATTTCCGTGGGCGAAAGCATCCACTTATTATCAAGTAGATTGTCTACTCTCTGCCACTTTCCCTATAACAAGTATCCTATCCTTGCGGACACACGTCATGTTGGTATGCATTTTTTGTGCCACATTTCAGGACTCTATAGTGCGATTTCTGCGATTACAGACAACGTTGAGGTGGAGAAATTATTTTTAGAAAATTCTCCAAAGGTATCTCCACAGAGGTGGAGGATAGATAGCCCATGCGTTTATTTTCCTATAAGTTAAAATGACAAGCAGTATTCGCTGGCAAGCTGCTACTTCAAAACGCTTTGCATAGTTACCATTTCAACATCGTTTCATCATTTCATTATCGTTGGGTGTTCTACGTAATAAGGTGTTTATCATAAAGTGCTTTAACGTAGGGTTTATACTAGTTACATCGATACACTGTGACATTCCGCAACTCTGCGCAGTCACTTAGCTCGAGTAAGCTGTAACTTGTGTATAATCCAGGGGATTTACACGTTCGCTTCTAGAATTAGATTTCAGTTAAATTGAGTGGTGCATATTTTTCGGACGGATTTTCTGTTCCAAAGACTTGTATAAATCCCATATTTTATGCAAATATAGGATTTATATAAGTCTCTTTTGCTAGAAAGAAGAACATTAAGAAGGTTGTTCCAAAGTTGTTCACTGTGATTTATGTTTTTTATGACTTTCTACAAGAATATGCCTTAAACATCTTCGAATCATATTGTGGTCGATCCTGTGTAGGACTTAAATTACTTACTGACATGACATGACCTTACTCCCAGGTGGTCATGGGTCTCCATTCGAGAATTCGTCTACCTCATTCTTTGACAAAAAGGATCTGCCCAATATTCCCGCTTTACCTTACTGATTATTTAACGTCCGGTTATACTTGTTACCGAAATAATACAAAATCAGAAACACAATCTAATTTAAAATAGAAAACCGTTTAAAATTATTTTACGAAATAAATAAAAAGAAACAAACATATATTTTGATATTATATTTAAAACATTCGTGGCGCTCATTTTTCAGTAGTAAGGGCGCATAGGCAGTCGCGCCGGGCGCCGTTCTCGGTACTTACAATGAGTGTATTTCTTTTACGTAAGTGCGCGTAGAGTAAAAGATATACTAAAACTGAACAATAAGTTATGAATTGATTCTACTCTCGATACTGACTAACCTATTTTCGGCCTTTGCGGTATTTCAGTGTCATGTAAAACTACCTGAATTGTCCTAAATTAATTTGGCCGGTTATCTGTTTATTACTAATTTATCATGGCAATTAAATTAAATCCAACTACATTAATAGTCATGAGAGTACTTATTATTATTCACCTCACATTTCAACCCGCAAATAAAAAGCTAGAGCAGTGTTACAAATGAACCCGGACCCATAGAAGCTGCACACGGGTCCGCCTCGGGACTTGCTAATATTAATATTACGTACATTATATTACGGCAATATCGCCTCGCCACCGGCGAGCCGGCTTATTACGTGACACGAAGATCTGGCAACTCTAGAAGAGTTCATTCTTTGATTACGAGTTTTTATAGAATAAACGCTTTCTTCTTGACGATCTACGTTTGACGTTTCGATAAATTAATAATTATAATGTATTGTTTGTAATAATGTTAGTTTTACAGTCAGTGATAATTTATGTATTGTAATTGTAACATTAATTATAGAAATAATTACTTTTTTTGGTTGACTTTCATTACACCGAAAACAGAACGAAACAGTCTATGAATTTCCCAAGTCATGTTTTTTTAGATTGTAACCTATCTTCTCTGTCTTTATATTATCTTTACTTGTAGTACACCAACGCGTAGAGTTCTATAGAAAATCGTAAAATAGCACTTTGAATGTCTACCACCTACGTTCGTAGTACTATTACGTTGGCGTTAAGCAAAATAAATGGAATAGAATTGAGTAAAATTAAAAATTTAAATACTTTCCTTCATATTACTAAAGAAAATAGACTTCGTAAATAGACTAAAGAAATACAATTTCGAATTCCGATAAAAGTTTCTTACTTTTAACCATCTTTTCACGCTAAATAAAACTTGAAATATATAGCATAAAACTTCTATTTAAACGGGCATTAAAAAATACAAAATGAGCAGTTGTACCGCGTGTCCGGGTTGTCGGACATCACCCGTCCGGTGTGTTTGCTTGCAAATTCATTTTCAATTGTTTCGCTGTAATGTCAAACCGAACATGCACTAGATACGGCCGGACGCGTTCCTGTATCAGCTATCCGTTTCCTATCTTTACATTTATTTTATTTGTACAGTCATCGTAATTAAAGACTTCCATCTAAATCTGCCTTATGACCTTCTATACGATAATCATGATTAACTAAATAACCTATATTTCAATAACTGAAGTAAATAATTTTAAATTTCTAAGAATGTCATTAATAAGTCGACGTTCGCGCGTCACCAAGGAACTTAAGCCTAACCCACCGTCAAATTTGTTACTATTGACATGCTGCTCATTCAGTACTTTCTGTCGCTCATTTATTTCTCATAGGATAATAATATGGCACATCCATTATCTATACATCTATGAACAAGGGATGTAATTAGTATGCAGCATCGAATATTAAGTCTCCGTGGACCTGCATGGGGTTAATTGATTTTTTGATAGTCCAGAATTAACTCAGTGCTGCACTCAGTGAATTAACTCAGTGATTATGAAGCTTAAACATTATACTCGTATCTAGCGACAGCCTAGATGTTGGCGGTTTTATACAGTACCTATAGGTAGTGAGAGTTGAGGCGAGCAGAGTAACAGAGCAACTTCAGAATTCTTCAGTATATTTCATGGTAGTGTTCTGTGGAGAGGGGTAACGTGGCCAGTCGAGTGCCCCCAGCGGCTCTGTGATTGCAACGTGCATCCTTCTCCTCAAATCCGGAGACTATCCCGAATAAACAGAGATTTTTAAAATACGAGTACATCGGTCCACACGAGTGAAGCCGAAATTTATTATTAGTTTTATTAATTTAATTAAAAAACGTAAATCCCTTCAACTCGTTTTTTGAACAAGTACCAATGAACTCGAATGAAATCCGAACAAATAATAATGTTATAATTGAATTTAATTATTTATTTATTTGACGATTAACCATTCAAATAAATAATTCGTTTAAAGAGTTTTGTTTTAATCGGTAGGAATTTCTGATTTTGGTAAAATTAATTTTGAAACTAATTTTCTCACATGGAGTTGAAATTAATTCTAACGTTCATGCTCTATGTATCACGAAATAGGTCCTGTACCAGTTACGTAGGCCCTTATTGGGCCACTAATAATACCACTAATACCAGGGCCACTAATAGAAAAGGACAATTGAAGGACAAACGTTATATACATATTTGAAAATCAGTCATAACTAAAATAATGTAGTTTATTAACTTTTTCGGTTACAAAGATTATATTTTTTATGAGAAGAAAGGTGGCTGCCGAGCATACAGTTCACCTGATGGTAAGTGGATAGTGTCGCTCATAGACACATCCGCGATACATGCCAAAATAAGTCCAGAATGACAAATGTTGGCCTGCCGTCCTTTACTGATTAAGGAATGGATTTGTAGAAAGGGTTGGGACAATGGCGAGGGATGGGATGGGAACGGGCTCTGGCATATCTCACTCACTTAGGAGGGGGAGAGTGCACGCTGCAATCCAACAGCTTCGGGGCGCGCTCGACTGGCCACGTTACCCCTCTCACAGAAGACTACCTTGAAATGTACTGCATTTTCCACTTTATCGTATTTCCCCAATGTACGTACGTGTTTCGTTAGTGAGTGAGATGTGCCAGAGCCCATTCCCATCCTATCCTATCCTATCCCTGCCCATTGTCCCAACCCTTTCTCCAAATCCATTCCTATATCTCCAAAGGTAGGCAGCGCATCCGGGGGCGTGCCAACATTTATCATTTTGGACTAATGTTGGCATGTATCGCGGATGTCTATGGGCGACAGTATCCACTTACCATCAGGTGGACTGTATGCTCGTCTGCCGCCTTCGTACATAAAAAAAAAAAAAAAAAAAAAAACTACCGAAACACGTACGCACATTGAGGAAATAGGATAAAGTGGAAAATGCAGTACATTTCTTGGTAGTCATCTGTTAGAGGGGGTAACGTAGCCAGATTACTCCTTAAATTCACAAAGTTAAATGATTTTGTAAGCAGAATTTTTATTTAACCCAGTAATGTAAAACAATATAATAAATATGCTATTGAAATAAATAAAATCGATTATTAATATTATAATAATTTCCCTTAAAAAATAATAATACAAGTCTGTCGTGATCCATCACTGCGCTGAACCGTTGACTAGACAGCTGCTAATAATAGTATAAATGATTAATTAAGAAAAGTTTTCCTCTAACTAATAAATACAAGTAATTAGGATATTCCTGCCCTCCACCAAAAGTTCATTATCTGAGCGAAACGGGGGCGCCGTAAAATTCTTTTAGCGTTCTAGAAATTATCAGCTTCTTACAATGTGTAAAGTTGTGTACAAACATGAGCTATGTAGTATATGAGTGAATTATACATTACAGCATTACTATGTGATGTAATGTTCCAGCGAATGGTAAATTGTAATAATAATGTAATATTTTAATGTTCAATTCAATTCAAATTATTTGCTCGATGTTTGCGTTGTCGTTCGAATAAAAAGTGATACCGCTTCAGTGTTTCAAATTTTGAAGAGAGTGGAAGAGATTCAATAAGTCCATAAATTAGTCCATAAGTCCGTCTTTATACTTACGGTAATATTGTAATGTTTTATTGTAACAATCGCTATAAGTACAACAAAGAGCAACAACAACAACGAATCTGAGATTAGAAAGCTTTGATCTACTTAGGTGAACGCTTGCGTCCAGTATTAAACCTAAACTTGAACAATAAGTGTGAGACGAATGTTGTTTAAAGATAAATACATTGTGTTGGTCTTTGATATATATATATATATATATATATATATATTGATTAATACATATTGATATATTTGACTTTGATATAGTTTAGGTATATATATATATATATACAAATATCTAAACCTCTGACAGAGGAAATCCTTGTAATTATTTAGACGTGTTTAAGCATTGTGATTATTATGCAAAATTAGAGCAGTTTATAAATAACGTCACACTCAATGGCCCGCACTAGGGTTCCCTGTTTTGGGAGTCCAGAGACACACGCACATGGGGAAAACACCACCCAGACCCGAACAAACATTTGTCTTTAAATAAATGACCGGTAATCGAACTCTAGGTACTTAAAGCAACTACTTAAGTTTCTACTTAAAACAACAATATTCAACACATTTCATACTTTAATACATTTTGAAAACATAAAAGATTATTGTCGAATACGAACCTGTCGCGACTTCGTTACTGCGCGTGTGTTGAAGTTGAGGAGACCCTTCAGCGACGTGTGAAAAGAGAAATATTTCTATTTCCTACATGAAAATAGTGAGAGAACCGGCGGCGTTGTGAAACGATGGAGTCAATTTGTTCAGCTGACGTACCGCTGCGCTACCTTGTGCTAACTGAATGTTTGTAGGTATTTGAAAAAAATTAAAATCGAAATAGGGAAACATTTTTCATTGGAACCTTTCACGTTAACTGCGCTTCAGTTGATTGAAATGATGGCTGTGTGAAACGAAAAATATTTTTGATAAGTGTTTCTATATAATTGACTGTGTCTTCTATGTGTACTGGAGTCATATAAGTTTTGAATTTCAATAAAAAGCTAACCGTATACGTACGTAATATGGTGAATTCCCAAAACCTCTATAAGATTGTCAGTTTGCTACAAGTAATTAAAATTTAGGTTTTTTGTCAAGTGATGCCAGCGTAACCGTGGGATCTGCCAAAATTCTAGTTTTGACGATAAATATCAATTGATATATATCAATATAAATATCAATTGATATATATCGTGACAGTATATGCATATATTCTGCGGCGCACCCGCATACCGCCTAGTGTTGCGTGTGTACCACGGGCGGCACTAACACTTACCATCACGTGGGACCGCAGGCTCGTCCGCCTACTTCACTATAAAAAAATATCATGATATATATCCGCTGATATATATCCGCTTATATATATCCACTGATATATAACAGCGAAATCTGAATAAAAAATATACTGTACATTTCAACGAAAACTTTCAATTCATAATTATTTTCTGTCATTCTGAATGTCCGTCTCTTCTTCTCTATGATCAAATCGCTTGAGGTCTCTATCTACCATTATTATCAGTAATATGAATCATCGTCATGTCATCATCGTATCGTGTGTGACTATATTGCTTCCTATGTGCATTCCTAAGCCGATCAAACAGCTTCAAAAACGAATGAAGCAATGTATAATAAGATTAATAAGTATTCTGAAAGATCCTAAGTACTCGTATATCATGCAACACGACGATAATAAACCTCGTACTCGAAATGACCTACACTATTCGCCCACGCGGCTACGCCGTAGCACTTCACGTAGCAGCGCCACGACATGCGTAGACAGCATTTTACTTATCTTTCATCACAGTACCCAACAAAGGCAGTACTTTATCTTTTAATACGAAGTAGGTAAAGGCAAGCAGGCGACCATCTGACGAGAAATAAGTTATCTATAAAATACACAACATCAGGGACTAAGAATGTTCTGTCAATCTAATTGTGTAACTTCATACGATAGTTAACTGTTCCTGAAAATAAAAAATAAAAACATTTTAATACTAAAAAAGGACTTCAAATTAATTATAAAATACACTTTATTATTCATTGTAACATACTCGTACTCGTAGAATCAGCACGTGAACGTGCCAATGGGCAGGTCATATTTGCCGGAGGATCAAAATTCTTTGATAGTGGTTGGATGAGAAGAACCAAAGATCGTGTCTGGTGACGAGCTATGGAAGAGGTCTATATCCAGTGGAGCGACATAGGCTGATGGTATGGTACATACTTAATACACTTGATACATACATAGGTACGTTGTTATTTTGTGGCTTTATGTTTTATACATTGAAATTAGCAGACGTACATGCGGTTCACGTGATGGTAAGTTGCTTACCCGGCGGTAACCCATGGCTTACCCATGGGTACCTGCAACACCTCTGGTGTTGCAGGTACCGGTTTTCAGGTGGCAGGTGTTGTTGCAGGGTATGCGGTTGCGCTGCTGACCTTGTAAAACCCTATTCACAGCTTTCTTGAAGAGCCCCATGTCCTAGCGTAGCGGGACAACCTCAGCAGGCATTAGAAACCTTTACGTCATTTTTGACATATTAACTTTTTATGAAGATGGACTACCGTTTTGTATTAGACCTACTGTGGCTTTATGATAGGTGTGATTTATTTTCTGTCGCTCGTGTGTTTCGTGGAACATTCTCCGTTGAGATGTTTATTACGTTCAAATAATGTATAACTTAGTAATACGTTTCTTTTTAAGTATACCTATTTTCTTATTTTCACGTCATCAGTCAAGAATATGTTAATGCGGTTAAAATCATTCGATTCTGTCTTTTTTCTATAATATATAAGGAAAATCAGCGACTTTCACAAATATAATCTTACATACATTTTTTGAGTGAACCTACTCCGTAAAATCCTGCAGAAGCTGCAAGTTAGAAAGGATAAGACAGAACACTGCCGTGAAATGCATTAACGTACTTTGGGACTGATGAGATATGCCGGTGCCAATTCCCTATTCCAGTCCCTATTTCACTGAGTTGGGAAATAAAGAAAATCTTTTATCTCATGATGCTTCCCTACTCCTATCCTATCACATCCACAGATTGAATGAGATGTGCACTATTGATGTTTGTTGATTTTCTTCTCTCAAAAAGTATTTCATATATTTTTTTATCAAAATCCACTCGTAACTAGACGCATTCATTCCAGAGCATGCAAATTATTGTCATTCTTGACTGATGTTGGCATGTACCGCACATGTCCACAGCTTCCACTTACCACCGGGTGAACTGTCTGCATGCTTGCTACCTTATTTTTTTTAAAAACATATTATTATCTTATGTCTTTTGCCGTGTGGTGTCGCCCGGCTTTAAAATAGCACCGTCACATCTCTTCCCGTGGATGTCGTAAAAGGCGACTAAGGGATAACAAAGCTACACCGCCTCTAAAGGAGTGAACTCACTACCTCGCTTGGCCAGCGAGGCGTTTCAAGGCCATACATCTCAAATACACAAGGCAATGTTGAGTACGTGAGGAGGCCCATGTACCAATTCAATCCGAAATTTACCATAAACAAGAAAGATTTTGGCTGTATTATATAGTTGAGCAATATTATCAACTTAATTTTAATTTCAATAATTAACATAATTGACTTGTAATGATAATTATGCAATTAATGAGAATGTGTATTATAGATTTTGGCATTCTAAGGTTATGATATTGACATTGAATGTAACTTTTGAACTTCGCGATTGTACTCTTAGCTGTCGAAAGCTTATTCAAAATCCATTTGCGATCAGTGAAGATTTTCGTCAATATTCGTTTGCGTACTTCCTTTAAATATCAAGTATCGTTAAACGCTGTTAAGATAAATGTTATTCAATCGTTTTGAGTGAATTTGTTGCTTAACGACTAATTTGACATATTATTTTTATTTAATCAAACTTAAAATAATATTATTATATGGACATTATTTCAGGTATACATCCAATATTATTTTATATTCTAAATTGAGTCTGAACGCGTATAATAAAGGTATTTGTTTACCTTTTATTCCAACCGTTTACACCAGCCGTGGTCACGAGTCAACTGGTGACCACGGCCGGTGTAACAAGTACCGAAACGTCGAGTAGGAATAAAAGTTAAACAAATATGTTCATTATACGCGTTAAGACCCGATTTAAAATATAAAAAGTATACAAAACGCGAAAGTTTAAAATTAAAAAAATACAATTAAAACAAACAATAAATTGCAATAAAATGTAATTTAAAATTATATGCTTTCTATTATCACGGTGCACGGATAGCCAGTATCTGAGAATGAGACTATCCAGGAACTCGGAAAGGTCACGGAGGACCTCATTATCGGATTATCGGATACACTGCGACTCGGGATTAAATCACAAATGTGATATTTTACCGACTTTAAATCCTTTGGCTTCAGGCTTTATGTAAACAAATAATTATGAGAGTGCATTAAAAAGTTAAGAGAAAAAATACACCAATATCTACAAACACATACATACTGTATATGTGTATACAGTACTAGCTTCTACCTGCGGCTTCGCTCGCGTGGACTAAGCAGCTGCAGAAGATTTTTAACTCCTGTGAAAGCACCGACATGATGGATTTCGCGGTTGAAAATCCATCCAGTAGTTTTCTAGTAATTCTATTAAAAGTCATTCCTCTCAGCTCTATAACTATTTCCTGTATAACTCAGCTTCCATGTGTCATATGTCATTTTTCTGTAAACACTTAATTTTGTTTACTTAACAAGTTACTTAACAATTGTCAGATTTGATTTAATGGCGTTTGACAAGCAAAGAGTTCCATTTTCAAAATGCGAATTTGTATTTTTCCTCTATCGTATTATACAGTATCCAGTTATAAGAACTTTTAGTTAGACCTGTTAGTTAATAAGAGTTGCAGAGAATAATTGAATAACGAATTCGTTGAAAATACATTGTATTACATTGTATAAAAATAGAGTAAATATAAGAAGTCTTTGTTTATAATGATACCAAGAATTAATATCAGTAACATGATGATGACTGGAACCTTAGAGCAGATTGCTATGTTATATCTGCATACTTGAGATAAATTGGCTCCTTACTTCACACTTGACCTTGTAAATACAGAGCTGGATCCCGTCGCAGTATAAGCACAAACAGTAGGTCATGTAATGAACCTTCCTATATTCGATTATTGTGAGGAATAAGTAAGTACGATTGGTATATTTTTACTAACAATTCGCTCAGGTGGTATAATATTTAGGCAACCCTCTGCATTAGTGATATATGTAAATGGGAAAGAATTTTTAAAATCGATCCAATATTTTCAAATTTATCTTACAATTTATCTTACATCGCACCTCCCAATGTTCCCAGATCAACCCAAACGTTAGCTGGTAGAGAATGCCCTACGGCATTAAGCTCGTCTCTTGTACGACAATCTGCAATAAATTTTGTTAAACAAATAAATTAATAGCCCGTACATTGTTACGGATCTTTTTAAAAAAAAATATTTTTACTAAACAACTAAAATGAATTATAGATCGACCATATTTCTTAAATTAAAAAAAAACGATTTAAATTGAATATGTGTGTTTAAAGTGCACTTTTAAATAATGGTTAAATCTGAATTTGCGACATAAGACGACTCACGGCTTTGTTAATCTGAGGGTGCAAATAAAAAAAAGAGTACTGAGATTCGTTTCTACTGGCCTCGCATACAGAACTCCTCTGAAGCCACAATATGTTTTCACCGAAAACACTCTTACAAAAGAATTCCCGTATATAAGAAGCTAAATGTTAAAATCTTCAGTTAAGACGGTGTTAAAGAAAATTGAATTTTCGCGGCTATATTTTTTCCTGACGCTTCTCTAGATATGATCTCTGAAATGAGGTTAGGCAGTGTCAGTGTATGAGAAAGATTTGCAAGGTTATATATAATCTACGCAGCTCAGCTTGCTGATTTCAAATCGAATTCATCATTTTTTCTTGACACATGTATTATAAATAGATACAGATATGTACACGCTTGTGGTTATTGAGTTTAGTCAGAGGTCATACACAGGGGTTAAATATCAATAAATATCGCGATATCTATTATTATTTCGTCAATATATGTTAATACGTGTGAGCGGTGATAGTCTAGTGACTAGTGGTACCTATAGGTTCTGCAAGTTCAGCAGCACACCCGCATGCTCCGTGCAGGTGTCCTTGGGCGGCGGTGACCACTTACCATCAGGAAACCCGCCCGCTCGTCTCCCAGCTCTTCTATAAAAAAATTGTGGAAACTCGCAAGTCTCGAGCGTGTATATCTTCCAATCTGGAGTATGTCTATCTTCGAATCCGCCCTCTTGGCCAAAAACCCCCAGTGATTTGCTAGGAGAGTCCTGTGCCTGCAGTGGGACGTTATAGGTTGATTAATCACATTATCAGATTTTTTAAACATTTTTGGTTGACATTTTGGCAAACATCTGACACTCTTAGCTTTCTCTCATTATAATTATAGTGAATTCTCTTATGATACTAAATTTAATAAAGCGGTTGTATCAAACAGAAGAGCGTCTCGTCCCGAAATGTGGCTTAATTTGTGAAAAACACATCGTTAGTGCACATATTGCAAAGTTTACAGCACAAAGCAAGTGTACTACATCAACTTGAATGTTACAACGCGTTTCCGAGCATAAATTCGGGTAACATGTTATTTTTGTCGTCGTAAGCGTTTTATTTATTTATTTTTCGTCTCCGCGCTTTCATCAGCGTCCAACGCAGGTCTATATTTTTTGTTCAAACAAAACCGTCGCGTCGGTGGCAACTGCCGACAGCAGGGGTGTTTACCCTATTTTAACAAAATATTTTATTTTGAAAATTGCTCTGTGTTTATTACGCACATGAAGGAGACGTTTAAAAAAAATGTAAAATGTAAATCCAACTTTACTTACGGCTAATATAATGTAGATTTTACACATTACAATTTTCATGGATATTATCTTCTATACATATACAGACAAAATGTCTTGACTGACTGATTTGTCAACGTTGAACCGAAACCGCTGAGGCTACATGGAATTTGGACAATAACTTAGCGAGCGAAGTTGCGGACAACAGCGGACGAACCGATTTCGCTTATCTATTAATCTTAATCTATGAACTTAATCTTAATGCCGCGAGGTGTCGGTTGGCTGTAGAATAGCATCATCCTATCTCTTCCCGTGGGTGTCGTAAAAGGCAACTGAGGGCTAACAAAGCCACTACCCATAACCGCTAAGGATCTACACCATCTCTAAAACAGTGGACTCGCCAACCCGCTTAGCGAGCGTTTTAAGGCCAGTGTGCAAGAGAAGGCTCATGTCCAGCAGTGGAAACTGAAAGGGTTGGTTGCATGAACTTAATCAAGCTATACGACCCAAACTATTTGTATGCTGAATTACATTTCAGCTGTGACTTGCTCTCGATATATGTATCTATTTAAACGAGTCTCAACGCGTATGTTTACCTTATTTATTTTACTCGGAAGTTTCGGTTGAGTTCACAGATTTGAGAATGCATACTAGATATGTTACACAAGCACTCTAGGGCCGTCACGTTACAGTTTAATAGTCTTCTATGTTCAGTAGCTCTCGAATTCTTTAATTTATGTGTTTTGAAAATGGAACATTCTTATTACGTAGTACTTAAGTTTCAAATTAGACTTTTTAATGAACTCCTCGTCTGATTCACGTGCACTAGAAGTTTTCAACCAGGTTTTATTGATAAGAACGTATGATGTGTCATCTAGTCTATTCCGTTATCGAGGGTAGTATTGCACCAACCATGGTCACGAGCTAAATAGATAGCAGTTTAAATAGATAAATATGTGTAAGAAACGCGAAAGTCTCAACCGTTATAATAATAATATAATTTATTTTAGATCAATGTCCATAGACAATTTTGTATACAGAATAATTATAAAATAATATCATAGTCCCATAGTGTGACACTGACTTAGCGTACATGTACCCCAATCTAATGCCAAGGACAGTCCAACTTATCCGCCAAGGTTGTCAGAATGCCGTTGCCATTATAATAACTTCCATATCCTATATCATACAAGTTTGTTCATTTTCTGTCATAATTAACGTGCAAGTATCATATCGTGTAATTACTCCGCAGAGTGCGGTAGTAGCGCAACGTGGCATCCACCAGTACCTAGACTGATATTAACTATTTTCTAGTTCCTTAATTCTTTCTGTATGTGTATATCATTATATTTATATTGCACCATCTACCTCTATTCGTGTACCGACTTCTCCCTACCACCATCCAAAAGATTGCCGGGAAGAAATCGCTTTAGCGATAAGGCCACCAATTGTTATACTTCTAATTAACTTGTATTGTTGTGTTTCTCTTCTGTACGTTTTGGTGTACAATAAATTATATCTATCTATATTTCACCAACCATTCATTTTTCATTTTAGTTCGACATCAACCTATAGCGTCCCACTGCAGATCGTCATTTCAAGACATAATCCAACCAATACGCATTGGTGGTGGAACTTACGAATGCCCTGCCCTATTTTTTTTTCTCGGATATTCTCCTTTACGATCGAACTAGAGATAAGTGAAAAATATTTAACAACGGAACAGTGACTACAATACAATATTTATATGCTGTGTCTCTTTACTATAGGCCTATAGTAGTCACTATAGCCATCTCCCAAGGTCCGTTATCACACATAATCTTCTGTTCCAGTTACAGTTATCAATCCGACTGGCTGGAGGATGTTACACGCTACATTTCCCCGTACGTGTTCCCATTCGAGGATTCGCCTACCTCATCGGTTGTTGATACTACAATAGTCCAATACCACATAACAACGAGTTGCAGTATAACTTGTATTACAGTATTTATATTCTATTAACATAATGTAACAAATAGCTAGATTATAGAACAAACAAGCAATAATAAATAGTCTCCATTGTAATAGGACTCTCGCAGTGGCATGCTGAAAACAAAAAGTAGTTATTTTGAGTATTCCATAAAACTGTTGTAGATACTGAGTCCACGCGAGCGATACCGGGGGTAGAAACTAGTTATATTTCAGAAACAAGAGGCTCCATACAACAACAATAGTGAATGAAAATGAAAGAAAATAGAGGAGTCGAACCTTTTCCTAGGACACTTAGACGAAAGGTACGGGGAACATCAACCAACAGATGTCGAACAATGTTACATCTACACAGACATAAAATGCGCTTAAAATTTACTCGATAACTAAATACTAATTAAAACGTTTACTTTAGTAATTAACTAGATATTCTGATAGGTAGTTTTAAACGCATTTTGTAAATATCTCTCAACAACGTGATGGTGATGACGTCATATATTTCTTTGTTTACTTTGTTAGAATCATCTTGTATGAAAACTTGTTACTTCTTCTCTAATCCATTTAAATATATGAATTTAGTTTCAACCACGGGGGATTCGTACTCATTCCAATCGTGCTTTGTCTATAGACGCAGATGTAGGTTTCAATACAAACGTATCTTTTTTCCATAACATTACATGTAGGTAGAAGATATAAATGAATGGTGATAAGTTTTTATTCGGGTATAAACTTGCTTTTTATTTCCACATTTCGTACAGACGGGGGAGAGTGCACGCTGCAATCCAACAGTCGCTGGGCGCCCTCAACTGGCCACGTTACGCCTCTCTCACGGAAGACTACCTTGAAATATACTACTGCATTTCTCACTTTATCTTTTTTCCCTAATGTACGTACGTGTTTCGGTAGTGAGTGAGATGTGCTCTGCCCATTCCTATCCTATCCCTCCCCATTTTCCCAACCCATTCTCCAAATCCATTCCTATATCTCCAAAGGTAGGCAGAGCGCATCCGGGGGCGTGCCAACGTGTGTCATTTTGGACTAATGTTGGCATGTGTCGCGGATGTCTATGGGCAACAGTATCCACTTCCCATCAGGTGGACTGTATGCTCGTCTGCTGCCTTCATCCATGAAAAAAGACGGTATTTGTAAAATAACGTTAACTTCTCGACTTCTAACGTCGGTACAGTGAACTTTCTTCTACGACTTTTTATTAATCAATATTTTGTTTATACAGAATTTAATAATGTTTTAATATTACATTAAAATGTGTTTATTGTTGAATTCGCAAGCATGATGTAAAACAGTAAGTGCATTCATATAAAATAACGAATGTTTTGATAAATATAAAGCATGTTAGCACTTACGAAACCGAATGGATAGGACCTCTTTTTAGCTCATGTTAAAATCAAAAGATGAGTCTGTAGCTGACTATAAACGGTGCAGTGACGCCAAACATAAAAGCAGAACAAACATGTTTTTAGTTAGAGAAACGAGTACGTAAATGTTAAACACACCTTGATTACTTGTTTGCCGTCCACAAACCGCGTACCTTTTAATGGTTTCAATCGTTCGGTTAATCAATGCTTTACTTGTTTGTTAGCCTTTACCAATGTATGGCCCGATTGTCTATGAAATTCCCACTTTATCCCATTCCCCCACTGTACGTACATGTTTCGGTAGTGAGTGAGTAATACCACAACCCGTCCCATCCTATTCCCATCCCCTTTTTTCAAACCCTTTTTCCAAATCCTAAATTTCCAATTCCTAAATCTCCCAAAGGTCGGTAATGCATTCTGGACTGATGTTGGCACTTACCACCAGTGAACTGTCTGCTCATCTGCCCCCTTCTCTCTATAAAAAAAGGATATCTTTTGGTTTTATTATCTAGTATTATAAGACTATTTTTTTAAACTAATGCTCCAAATTCATTAAAACACCAAAAATTTCTGAGAATAAATACCGATAGTAGCGCAAACCGACATACCCGTACATTCAGTTTTTTTTTTCTTTTATTCACATAGAAATACAGCATTATTAAAAAAAAATATTTACTTAATAAAATCTTACATTGTAAGGTTTCTTAATCCGCGCCACTGCCTCGCGCCGGTTTCGCGATATTTTACTGCTTAATTTTCATTATATAATCGGTCGCGCTACGACATTTCTAGGATATCTCAGAGGTTAGGCGAAATGACCTCTAACCACGATAACAAGTACGAAACAGTAGATCACATTTGAAATATAATTTTTTGAAGTATTACGCACACAAATGCACTGTTTGAAGCGAAATACTATGTAGTGTGTCGTAGACCACGGGGTGTGTTTTATTTTTATAGAATAGATGGCAGTTGAGCGGCCGGGCCACATGGTGGTATGTGGTCACCGACTCTGCAACACCAGGGGGCTTGCGGGTCCCCCTGCCAACCTTGCAGAATCCTGTTCACAGCTTTCTTAAAGAGGCCCATATCGTAGCGTAATGGAAAAACCTCGGCTGGCAGTTCATTCTACTATTTTTGGGTGTGTTACCCTAAATTTAAGTTACGCTAATCCTACGCTAGTGTGAGCGAAGTGTCGGCCTGTCGCTAGTATTGTTAACTTAAGTTTCAAGTTCAAAATTTTCACTTAAGTTGTAAATTATGCTACGAGTTAAGTTAATGAGTCTACCGACTAAATTGAGTCGGTCTCGGGCGAGTGAAAGAAGTAAAACCGTTAGAAAGTAATTTGGTCTAGATAAAAAAACTAAAGTAATTTACGCTGTAGTCGACGACATATCAATTATGCAAAATCATATAATACCATACCATCAGCCTGTGTCTCTATACTGCTGGATATAGGACCTAAGGGCCGCCACACACACGGTCTTGTGCTCTTTTCATCCACCCACTACCGGCGACCTTCTTATATTATATCTGCAATAATATAAATAGTATTGCAAAAAGGGGCACAATCCTCCCCTAGCAATCGGGAGGGCCCTAGCAATCCCCTAGCAATTTGCGACCGTACTGCCTAATTTTTTTTAATTCTCGTACTTGCAGCCTTTTTCACCATATTTTCCTTTATCACCATTCCTTTTCCTTTTCCTTTATCCATATTTACAAGAAGAGACGCGATGATGCTATTCAAAAGCTTCTACCAATTCTTCTCACTATTCTTAAAATTATGCTTTTAAAATTGCATGTGTATGTAAGTTGTTCTTAAGTTAATTAATGGTTCATTTATTCATTCAAATATAATAAAACAATGCTTCTATATATGTTCTAATTCTACAAGGAACGCAAAAATACACATAAAATCTATTAGCAAATTAATACAATTCCACTACTTAATTAAAATTATCATGTTTGGGGTCTCAATTCTGAAGTATTATAATTACACGAATTCCAACAAATTCATTGGGTTTGAACAGTCTGGGAAGTTTGATTTATATATGATTTATATTTATATATGAACAGTTTCCAAATTATAATTTTGTTTGATTTATATATGTAGTGGGTGTAAGACAACAATCAGTTACTTAGTCAGAAAACGCAGGTCAAGCTACGATTTTTACTGGTGAGGGAATTTATACAGTCAGCAATAAGCTAATGTTTCCGAAAGCATTCCATTCCAGTGCTTCGTAATCGTAACCAGCCCATTTATGGTCCACTGCTTGACGTGAGCCTCCTCATGCACTTGACTTCTGCCTGACGCCACGCTGGCCAAGCGGGTTAGCGAGTCCACTCTTTTAGAGGTGGTCTAATTCCTATAGATCTGTATTACATTTTTATGTAATATAGATCAAGATCACAATATTCGGGTAAGTTTTGCTTTTACATGTGTCATATTTTCAGTAATAACAATTACTGATTAATAGTAATAACAATCTAATAATTGTCTATATTGTAGGTATAGAAAGAATGAATTACACATACAGATTATATAAGAAAAACACAATAAGTAGTGTTATTGCAAAATGCATTCTCTTCCAGAGAACCTGACGTAGGGAAGTGTGAAACAGAAAAATAATCGGTACAATTACCGAGAAAGATTGAGCTGCTCGTATTACCTACCTGTTAAAATTATATACATGCAATTAGCAACATGTGCACTGTATTTAGCTAAAAATAAGAGCAAGAATTGATTTTTGTACTAATTAGCGTTCTGAGTAATTAATGTTAATTTACGTATTTTGTTACAGGTACGAGTATGCGCAGTGCGTGATCAAAAAAATTTTAAAAGGTATTTTTATGAACTGTTAGTAGTTTTTAAACTAACCGTACAACTTAAGAATATACTCTTAATTTTCACTATTTCATAATTACTTTCATCGTTTTATCTGTCTACCACCTATACCTATCTGTCTACTTTATCTGTCTACCTATTCCTTTCTATAATAAAAAAAAACATCTATTAACCTAGGCGATCGCTCCTCGGCTTGTTAAGCAAAAAGGTTACGGATTCGATTACAGATCGGACAATCATTGTATAATGACGTATTTGTTAGGGATCTTGGTAATTTTAGTGTGTGTCTGAAACAACTAGAATCAGAATATTTATTTGCAGGAATACAAGTAGTAATAATTACTCAAAAACTACTGGATGGATTTACATCCGTAAAAGCCATCATGTCGTTGCTTTTACAGGGTGTTAAAAATCTTTTACAGCTGCTTAGTCCACGTGAGCGAAACCGCGGGTAGAAGCTACTTGGTAATATTAACATTAAACGATATAGGAAAACCAAGTGTGGACCATTAAGTGTGACGTTATTTATTTACTATGTTTTTGTATTTATTTACTTTCATTTATTTATTAATATTTACGACGAGTTCTGGAATAGAAACCACGTATTGGGAAACGTAGCGTGGAACGTAACGAAGAAAGTCGCCGGTAGTGGCTGGATGAGAAGAGCACAAGACCTTGTGTGGTGGCCGTCCTTGGAAGAAGCTTGTTATATCCAGCAGTGGAGAGACAGGCTGCTGGTATTAATACTATTTTATTTATTTGTTTCTAATATTAATATTTGACATTTTATATTTGGATAAACACATCACCGAATGCCAATAAAACAATAATTTGAAAATATTTTATTTATTTTATGGTATAATAATTTCATAATCCTGTTTCCTAATCTACTACTAAATTGTCTATCCGGAAGTGTTCCAATATTTATCATCTGAACTGATCCACTGGCATGAACTGAACTGAATGATTCTGGCAGTATCCACTAAACACCATGTGGGCTCTGCTTGCCTTGTTTCTATAAAAAATATATTTCTTATTAACTCTGGCTATTGACTAGTGACCTGTACTATTTCATTCAAACAACATTATGTTCAACTTAAGGGGCTGTGCATAATCGCTGACACCATACTTATTTTTATATTACTGATTCCCATTTTTTCCTTGATAATTTTGTATGCTAATGCTAAATATTTATTTAACTAAAAAAAGGCTTTAAACGTTTCATGCCTCCTTTTCTTTACTCTGTCGGATAGTTTTCTCACATAGTAACATGTCACACAATCTGCTTTAATATGTTTAATCATGTTCCCTTCCATTTTCCTACCAACCGTTTCATTTCCGGAATACCCTCGGCAAATCTTAATACAGAGCTTAATACAGGTAGGAACCTTCACGTTTTAAATTGAATTCTAGAACAAGTTAAGTACTAATCTCTCCTTTCAGAAGAGCGTCTTGTGCTCAAAGCAGAATTGAATCTGCTTACGATGCCGGGTTTCCTAGGCCAAAACAAGTTTCATCCATTTTGTATGGCAGAGGCTTTCATCAAATGTACTGGAATAGGTAAAGGATGCCCTTTGTGACTGCGTGCAGTGGGTTGAGTGAAGATGTTAGCGAGATTTGATAGGACGTTAACATAGATTATTGAAATTGTCTTTTTATTTACTTCATTTTATATATCAGATTTTGAATGAGCCCCTGATTGAATTATGAACTTATTGAAATTTGGACAGGACAACGTCTGTTGGATCAGCTAGTTATTAATGTTTTTCCATGTCATTTTAAAAAGAAAGCGGCAGATGAGAAAACAGTCCACCTGGTGATGAGCGTTTGCTGTCACCCATGCTTCAACTACCAGTCAGCTTGGCAGTTCATACTGCGACAAATCCTGGCACAACAATTAATGTTATTTTATTTTTTACTTTCCACTCAATTTATCGTCTTCTAATATTTTTGTTGTCTATAAACAATTTTCTTTCTTTCCTTACATGCCACAATCAATCATAACCTACGTTAACACTCATATAAAATTGGACAACTGAATATTCGAACGAATAATAAACTCCTTTGCAACTCGTTATAAAAAAATAATTAGAAGGCTAAATGACGCCAACCACAAGTGCAATGTTGGTGAAACAACCTGTTCTTTCAGTTAAAACAACATTCATTTTCCATAATCATTCATTTACGAATCCAAGAAGTTTATAAGCTTATAAAGAGTGAAGAATAGAGAGGATAATGGGATAAGAGAAGGTAGGATGGAGGATGACGTGAGACGCATGCTCTGGTGAGTAACAATAGTGAGTGAGGGTTCTCACTCATTGTTACTCACGGCAGTTACTGTTGGGTGCAGAACTGTCCCTTCCTAAAACATTACTAGTCAGCTTAGTAAAACACATTGATCCCGTGAGGATACATCGCATCATAAAATAATGTAATAGGAGTATTGAGTATTCTTACCTACCATTAAAATAATTGAAATTCTAAACAGAATACTAACATTTCTACCTTACCACCTTAGTTTGATTAGAAATTAAAGAAATTATATCCCATATACAATTAGTTACACAAGTCGTACATATATGTGACGGGCAATTATTTCGCCCAGGGCATATAAGCATCATTAATAATAATAATAACAATGTATTTAGTTGTATATGAATTTTGTTATAATTTTTGTCGTCCAAGGTTTTCCAATGAATGAAGGTATATACTTTGCCCCCACGCTGGTTTACCGACTCGAAACATTTTATGACTGTCACAACTGGAAACTGGAAAATGACTCTCAGTCTGGAAAACGCTAAAGTCGCTAAACGGCCTAAGTATTAAGTCGCTATAAGTGGAACCTGTACCTTGCAATCTATTTGTTCAGTTAGGCTACAAGATTTCTGTATAAGATTTAGTTTTAATTAAATATACATTAATTAATCTTTATATACTCGCTGCCAATGGAACCATACACAAACAGTGCAATCTCTTTGGTCGGTTAGGCTTATGCGCGTTGCATTTCTGGGTAAGATTTACTTATATTTAAAAATGGAGCCAGTTTTATGTTTTCATTCGCCTTTACTCGGCGATGTGAAAGAAAAATATTACTGGGAAGCGAATATTTCTCAAAATGTCGCCTTTCATAAAAGCCTTCTGTTTGAAACAAAGTGATTGTATAATGTACTTGAACCGTTCATACTTATTATATTATACTAGCTGTGCCCGGCCACGCGTTGCTGTGGCTGCCCAACAGATGGCGCTAAGGGTGGACAACCCTTATCACTAAGGGGTATGAAAAATAGATGTTGGCCGATTCTCAGACCTACTCAATATGCTCACAAAATTTCATGAGAATCGGTCAAGCCGTTTCGGAGGAGTACGGGAACGAACATTGTGACACGAGAATTTTATATATATAGAGATAGAGATAGAGATTATTTATCATTAGCCAAGAGACGTTTAAAATGGAGAGCTTTTAAAATTACAAGTTTCAATTTTAATTTATGCTTCACCCAAGTGCTGCGAAATAATTTCTATTTTTACGAGACGATAAAATCTGCATTGGCAAATGGAACATTTGCAGTTCTTAAACAAGCTATCAAGGTGACTAGCGATTATTTTCGTTACTTTACTGTTGGATACAATTCCCCTTGTAATAACAAGTGGATCTCGCAACATGATCCATCTTGCTAGCACAGTGTTTATTTGTTTATATTACACGAATCTTTTTGTTACTTTCGTGAACTAACTTCTTTTGGTGCCATGTCCCAATGGAGGTTGGCGATCGGTATGGCTATTCTCGTGCAAGAGACTGCTGCTCTGAACAAAGACTTCGTGCTCATCCCGAATCATTCTCTAAGATTTCTGAGCCAAGGTGTTTGTTTTTCGCCAAGTTTATCTTACCTCGCATTACTAGTTGCAAAAGATAAGGATAAATACTAATTAATTAATCGGGGTGCAGATAAAGAAATCTCATAGAATCCACATGTTGAAGTGGCAATAGGCCGTTCATATTTGCCGGAGGACCGACAGCCGTAGAATGGAGAACCGGGAAATGGTACGTGGCCGTTACAATGTTGAACGCCCTCCGGCCAGGTGGACCAACGATTCGAACAAATTCGCCAGTGGTGGCTGGATGAGAAGAACCGAAGATTGGCTACCCTTAGGAAAGTCTTTTTTCTAGCAGTGGAGAAACATAGGCTGATGGTGTGGTAAATAAAGTTCCTGCCATTTTTTTATTGCACGGTTTGAATTAAGCGAGTATTATTTTAATTATATCATTACATACGTTTCGATTGAACGCGCTTACGAAGAGTTAAATTTTTCAGAGGAAAATGATGAATTATCCTACTGTATCGTCAGTACGTGTATTCGGGTAGCAGATGCAACGAATAACAAATAAACATAGTTTTTGTGCGCCAACACGCCGACAGCATTGCTATCCTCGCAACGCATTGCAGTGGGCCAGTGGTTTATGTTTAACATACTTCGAAATGGGAGGTTCTCTGTAATATAGTATTTGTGTAGAAGGTTACAAATATAATGGGTAGACTGACCGCCACTTTTACTTCAGGATTATGCGCGAAGAAATTGAAATTAAGAAACATAAAAATTTTAATTGAGAGGGTTGACAGAATTTGTCATCAACGTGAAATCCGGTGATTAATAAATTTATTAAAGTTAAACCTCACGATTCATCATCTGACGCTACTTTAGATGTTCTGAATTATGTAGGTAGACCATGCGAGCAGGTGAGAAAACTGCTCGCAGTTCTAGACGTGGACTACTAGCCTTTCCAGTTAACTCTTGACTATAGTTGGTACAATCCACCTGAAACGTTGCATACAATTAAAAAAAGTAAACATACCCGTTTTAGACTCATTTAATAGATAGATAGTCAAATAAATAATATTTATAAATCAGCTTAATTATAGTTGAATAAGCTTGAAGAAAATGACCAGTAAAGGAACGTATGAGAAGTGCAAAAGCCCATAGGTCTTCTCACACCCCCCAACGAGGGTGGAGGTAACTGTTCGGGACTGAGTTCTCTTCAGTGAGGTATCCTCTGTCCGCCAACTACGAAACGGACAGGTCGCTGGATTGGCCCTCGGAGCGGTAATGCTGCTTCCGGATTCGTGCCGCCCTCGCAGTATGCAACCAGCGTAGGCGGCAACAGTGAATCCCCAAGAGCGAAAGATCGAATGTGGTGGTACTCCTTAGAAGAAACCAACGGAAAATAGACTACAGACTGATGATACGTTACGATATATTATAGCTTGAAGATCTTTTAACACTATAGCACCCATAGGGTTGGATAGCTTGCAAGTGTGTTGAACCACAATCACTTGTAAGAATTTACCATCAAACATAAAAACAACTTTTATACTTTTAAATTCAATAGATTTAAATTAAAAAGACCTTGAATGTCCTCTTAACGAGGGAAGTTTGCCGGAAGAATTTAAAAGCTTTAAAACTTGGAACTCAAAACGATCAACAGCACACAATATAACCTCTAATGCGGTATACTATTCCAACTTAGTGCATTTACTTAGTTCAGGTCATTATGTAAATCTAGTAAATGTATGAAGTTGACGGTGGGATATGAAAATGCCTTTTAGTTGAAAGTTCTTATATTCTGCTGTAGAGTTGTATGTTATGTCCCACTGCCTATAATATTTACTGCCATAATCTATCACACAGACCAAATGCAGACTATATTTTAGAGAGATTTTTAAATAAATCGATTAACGGAAAAATTCTTCGATTCTTCAATTGCAGAGTAACATGAACGAGTAAGAAATAATTGTTGGATATTATTCTGTCTCTTATATCACGTGACGGTGAATGACGCAGAAGGCGCTCTACAAAAACGAAAATTTCCTATTGTCTCTCTTACGACGTGCTTTATATCGCCGGGTTTTGTGTATTATTTAACATTTTATACTTCAACTTTCCTGTCTGATTATCACCGACGTATTACAAGGTTTTCTAGTTAAACCCCAAAATTTTCGCCCAAAAGATTCCCAAGTTCGCTCATTGAAGTTTACTTGTGAATAAATATTTTATTAATACGCCCCCGCGGAGTCGTTCGCGGTTATTTCTTACCCCCATAATGGAATTTCTAATGCTAATACTCGCTACTTCGGCATTTTGTGGTATCGAGTTTCATTAATATTTTCGGGTACAAAATGTAAGACATTTTACGTAATGCTACCGATGTATGGTTGTTGTGGTAACGTGCTTTACGTACGTATTTACTGATATACCATGCATGTGACGTCAAAATCGCTTAATGATCTATTTTTTTGTCTATTCATCTATACGAACCAAACCGCATCATTAGTCTATACTTCTCTATAACCACGAGTACATAAGAGTGAATAATAAGATATAGAAGACCTATTGTTATGCCCATCACCAGGCACGGTCCTCTGCTGCTCTCATCCAGGCAAACTTCGTCAAGTCATCCGTCTGGCCGGTAGGCATTTCACAATTCATGGTTACGATACTTACGTAGTCTCCATTTAAGGACTCTTCCATCCCAGCGGTTGTCGGTTTTGTCCCGGTTATGGCCTGCACATTATCAATTCAGCTTACTAAAATTATACGACGTATGTTCGTCATTAGTTCTTCGTCACTTCTTTTTATTGTGGATTTTATCAAAGAAACTCCAAACATAGATGTATCCACTACTCGCTTAACGATTTTGATATTATTGAATCAGGTCAACTTTTAGTTTCGTTTCGGCACCGTACAATTATGGTAGAAAGCACTGATTGATGACGCTCAACTCCTAGCATTATGATATGGTTGATGAGAAGAGCTATCGCATTTCCCCAATTCTGACCAGCACAAGCCGTGTGATGTTGGCCGGCTTTAGAATAGCACCACCTCATCTTCTCCCGTGGGTGTCGTAAAAGGCGACTAAGGGATGACAAAGCATCTACCACATGCCCTGAGGAACTACACCACCTCTAAAGAGCGGACACTGCTAACCCGCTTGGCCTCACCGGCGACGTTTTAAGACCATACACACCGCATGCACAAGACAATATGCATGCGGGGAGACCCCTGTCCATCAATGGATATTAAAGGAGCTGGTTACGGTTACATATAAAATAATAGTTTTATCATACAGTACCTGCTTATCTGCTCAAATTCTAAATTGCGACTGTCATACGAAAATCCTATTCTGCTCATATTTCTCCCAACGACCCCTATTTTACCTAAGTGTTTATCTCATCATCAACACGTATTTCATCCGAAGCCTTCGCAAAAACGTTCTCTCTTTATTAATGTTTATCTCCTTTGTAAGTCCATAAATAAATTTGTTTGAAAGCGTGCGGGCTTAGAAATTCGATAGCACGTTTTCCATCTGCAACACTGTGTTGTTTTATTGGAATATTTTGACGTTAAACGTGACATTGTGTTGTCTCAGTTTTGGTGTTTAAACCTGTCATAGATAAGATTTAATTCTGAAACACAACGTCGCGTCGTCGGTGTGAATAGGGTGCTTAGTAGTGAATGGGATGGGGCTCTTGTGTCGTTCCATTTTTAATTTTATGTTTTTCATCAGCTTTTTTGTCTTTACTTTATATTGCCGGTTCAATTATTCTTAAAGACATTTCACACATGCAGATAAAATTTTCAGTCTTATTGTAATTTTATTTTATTTTTTTCTATAAATGGTTAAGACCTATTGCAATGCAATGTAACCAGCCCTTTCAGGAACTACTGCTGGACATGGGCCTTCTTATGCACATTTTCTTGTGCATGAGCAATGTATGGCCTTAAAGCGCCAAGCTGCCCGAGCAAGTTGGCGAGTCCACTATTTGAGAGGTGGTATGTTAGTTCCTCAGGGCTTGTGATGGCCGGTTTATTATCCCTTAGTCGCCTTTTACGGCACCCACGGGAAGAGATCTGGTGATGTTATTCTATAGCCGGCCGACACCACACATTAACAGACCTCAAATTTAGTTTGTAACAATAGAAACTAAAATAAAGAGACTGGGTGTTGAATTTTACATTAAAATGCCTATTAAATTTGCTGTTTACAAATAAATACTAATTGGTATATACATATAAACCCTTATACTGTTAATCAAACATGTTACACATCAAACACTTTCCTGATAGCTACTAGCACTACCAACCACTTACTAATGCACGTTATATATACTAACTTATATTTATTTACTATTACTACTTTCAAGTTGCCGGTCGAGTGCGCTTGCACCAGTAGAATCAGACGTAATGAATGCGTAACATTGAACTTGGCCGTTCCAACCGCTTCGGTGAGCGTTAGAAACATAAGGATACGGCCTAATTATGAAGACGGAATTTCGATACGCTTATGCATAACGCCCACCATAATTTAAATTAGATTTTGTCTTTAACGACTCAAATTCGTAAGGTTGTAAGTTTAAATTCCCGTCTATATTATTGAGGTTCTACTTAAGTAGGTACCTATATTTTTTGTTACTATTATTAGCTTGGCGTTGAGCGAAACGTCATGAAGAAACTTGCGTGGCCAAGAATGAATGAAGGACCATGGCACAGTTTAAAAACCTAACAGTGCGCTGAGCGATCGCGACAGGTATTGACTTGTGTGCAGGAGTGTGCGGGGTGAGGCGGGGTAGTGCGTATCACCACCGCATTGCCTGCGGGCCGTATCTCAGCGCTTAGTTTTTATTTATACAATCGCTATATCCTTAAAGCTTAAAATAATGGAGTATGGTACGTAACATCCTCGTGTTTACAAGGCGAGACATGACGGGACTTTATAGACTCATATCAATCTTCATTTTAGGATTACGCCATCAAACAAAAAGTTTAAAGCAGTGGCGAACATTTTTGTCTCCCTTTTATTGTGAATTGTCTAACTTGAATTGAACAGAATGGTTTGGCAAAAAAGAAAGGCCAACCGTGGCACATAAATCCAGGCTCATTAAAACCACTACAGTTGTTAGTTAACTGATGCTTAGATTTTATGATAAAATAACGTAAAAATAACTAAGTGTAAAACTTATTTACATAAAATATAATTCCTTTATATTCCACATTATTCCAACATTTGTCGTCGGCCATTACAAAATTCCGTCGCCATGGCAACCCGACCGCGACGCTCTCCCTTCATCCGAACGCACGCATTCAAACGGAACGCACCTTCCTGCGTCCTTTCCAATTTGGAACTTTTTGTATTCGACTATCGATTAAAAAAGGAATATTTTAAAAATTAAAATGACTGGAAGTGTTTTTAAAAAAAATATGTTAAAAGTATACAGAGCTATAGATCATCCAGGCTTTTATAAGTTGAATGAAGATTCATTTTATAATCAGCTTTATATAGAAAATAGGAATTAACGGTGGTCATCTTGAAGTAACAGATCATGTGTGGTGGCGAACCTTGGGAGAAGCCTATATCCAGCAGTGGAGAGACAGACTGGTGGTTTGGTATGGTATTAAAGCCTACTTGCAATAGAATATAGAACTTTGGTCGTAATTGATAACACTTTACTGATAACGTATGATTACTGTCATACCTTCCCTGGTGATCATTTCAATCCTTATCATAAAATACCTATAATTTAAGAGTTGTGTCTTATTATACTTCAAAATATTATTTCATTAATGTTGTAGAATGGGATTGACATTCATATAAGGTTAATGACGTCACTGCACGACTGATGACATTTCAAACGTGCTGACATTTAAAAAGATGATAGTTTCAATACTACTTGACAAGATTTTGTAAAACTTTTCAAAAGGTGTGAGGTTTGTGTTAGGATAGTCTTATATATTGTTATTATAGTCAAATTCAGGGTTTTAGCAATTGTTTGGTTACGCAACAAGTAAGGAATTTCTAGATACTCAAATACGGATATAAGAATATATATCACAAACTTGCATTAAAAAAAAGGATTTAAACAATGTGGAGCCAATATGCACTAGGCATAGTGGACCGTGTCATGGATATTAATTTACTAGGAGCGGACTACAGTGCGACGTCAAAAAGGCTGAAAAGAAAAAAAAAGAAAAAAACCAACAGTGTGCGTTTGCAATTTTTACGGTTGTTTCATTACGAATTTTGAAACTACATATTCACACTACTTTCATTGCTACCGGACCCTACTTCCGTTTGTTGAAAAAGTGAACAAAAGTCATAAAATATGCGAATTTTTTCAGCTGAAAAATGCTCTTTTTCAACTGGACGCACTTATTTGCGCAGTGTTCCGGTTGGGAACAGGTGACGACTGGTGCTCCTTTTTCCTATTTCCAGATATGATTTTTTTTTAAATTATTATACCATCGCATATCTCTCAGATTCTATAGCCGTGTGGTGTGGGCCGGCATTCAAATAGCACCACCCCATCTCTTCCCGCGGGTGTCATAAAAGGCGACTAAAGGATAACAGAGCCGCTACCACAAACCCCGAGGAAATATATTCTTTGACTCTTCTTCACCTCTAATTTCTTTATAAGGGAAGATTTTTATGACTAATTTGGCTTTTTTTGAGTTTTTGTTTGATTATTGTAAAAATGATCTATTGGGCTTTTTGTCCTTTTAGAGTGATAGTTTATTAAACTTCAAAGTGTTTTTTGTGGATAATGTTTGTGATACTCAAATAAAAGCATAGGATTTAGTTTGTCGTGTGCTTCCAAGAATCCTCTTCTGTACTCAGTACCCTACTATCATTTTACTCAGCGATTCTTGACTTCCTTTGACGGGAGTGGACATTGACATATTACAATACGTTTTAGACTAAAAATGTTTATTTCGAAGAAAATTTGACACTGGCAGAATGTGCTAATTGCACCATTGCCATATATAAAAGGAAAAAATATATTGTGTCTCGTTGACTGGTTTTTATATCACTATTATTTTAATAGACAAACGATCCATCTCGGTTTGACAGCATTATGGTATATAATAAAATTGAAATGTGAAAAAGTAGAGTAGGTAAAAATGATAAAACGTGTAGTGCAAGTGTACATGAAACGCGCTTTTCTTGTTTTCCTGTGGTTAAAAAACTTAAGGTCGATTTATTAGCTTCGGAGATTTCTTAAAATTGTCCCTTTACTTTTATTAGCATATTTTATTATAATTTATCCTATAGTGATGGTACAAATACACGGAGACTTAAAAAAAATGGCAATTAAAAATCATTTTAATATTTACAGGATTTTTTATTACTTTAGTACATTTCAATAAAATGATTTTGAACAACATTTGTGTTCAAATATTGTTTGAAAAACATCAACATAGAAACCTCGTACAGGCAGTCTAGCGGGATCAAAGAGCGAGTAAACAACAGGGGTTCTTGTTTACGTAAATCTCTCTGCATTCAAAGTATACAGGCAACCTAGTACCTAATCTTTAAGCATAACTGAAATATAATATATCTGTACACCACGGATATAGTATGTTCTTATGGTAATACTATTGTAAGTTGTTTGTTAATCTAAGCGTTGTTTTATCATTTGTAGGCACAGAAAAAGCAGTTGAAAGTCAGTTGAACAGTTCACAGTAGCCACTATAGGTTTAGGTCGGCAATCCGGTCGGCGGCGTACCCGCATATCTCCTGGTGTTGCAGGTGTCCATGGGCGGCGATAACCATTTCCCATCACGTGGGCCGCTTGCTCGTCCGCTTGCTTTCCTATAAAAAATCTATATCTGTCATTTAAAATACAATATCAGAGTTTCACATATCCAAGTTTCTTTTTTATTTGTCTGAACGTAACGTAATAAATAATGGAATGTAAAAACATATCCTCGTTTATTGAATCATAATTTCTGTACATAATTATTGTTAAATCCTTCATATACTCAGATATGTACGTTACAATAATTACAAATACTCGATATGCAAGTCAGAGACTAGATCATGTTCTCTCATGATGTTTTCCTTTATCGCAGAGCCAATGGTGACTGGAAAAACGTCATTAAACATACATTTATAAACCATTATATCTATTTAAACGAGTCTTAACGCGAATGTATACCTTATTTATTTTACTCAACGTTTCGGTTGGGTTGCACCAACCATGGTCACGAGCTGACTGAAGAGGGGTAGTCCATGTCGAGAGTAGCCAGCAATTTAATCAACTGGTCTTCATATTTCGGAAAGTTGCGGCACACAACACTCACAATATCAGAAGTAACGTCAGACGAAAAATCGTGAAGTTTAATTTTATTAAATTTATTAATCACTGGATTCCATGTTGAGGACAACTTGTATCCAACTTCTGAATCGAAATTTGTGTTTTTTGATTTCTATTGGTTCACGCACAATCCACGAGAAATAGTGGCAATCGGTGGAGAGTATTTCTGGACTATGGAGTCCTATCCAGTGATTGATCACGGCGTTGAGTACCGATTGAGGCTATCGCCGATTTATTCGTCTGGCGATTATTCACAGTTGCGATACGTTCTTTGACCCTTTCTGCCACGGTGCACTTATTCACAAACAATTGTATCTTCGTAGATTCCTACGTAGATACAATTTTTTGATGCACAAGATAATGTGCATTACAAGATGCACAATGATTTTTTTTTTTTTTGATTTTTTTGATGACAATTTTTGATTACAATTTTTGATTTTACAATGACACACAATTTTTGATGACAAGATTGATTACAATCTAACGAGATAAGGCATCTTAACAGTTATTAGACAAGACTTTTTGGCGAAAACTCGAGAAGTGAAATTTTTGTTTGATTAATTTAAAAATTATGTATGTATTATGTTTTGTGGTTTAATTGTGATAGTTTATTAAACTTCAAAGATCCTAATGTTTGTGATAATCAAATAAAAGCGTGATTCCAAGGAGTCCTCTTCTGTCCTCAATAAACCTTACTATCAATTTACTGAGTGACTCTAGACTTGGTACGATGTGACTGGACATTGACGAGATATTTTGAATTGTCTTGACTTACGAAGAAAACTTGTCCGAATGTGCTAATTGAGCCAATGCCATATATGAAATTATTAGGTAAGACACGAGTATTATTAGATACCCAATGACTTTTGTATGGATTGAATCGTCATTTATTCTGTAAGGTATATAATACTTTAAGTGGTATTACTCTTTGATTATGTACTTATTGTATATTTACCATTCTCACCATCGGTCGTTAGCCACAAATTCCCTAAAAAGTAACTGATACGCAAACAGTAACGCTATGTGAAGTTTTTCCCTTGTAATAAGAATATGTCTTCCGAGACCATCTGTTCGACGGGGTGGTAAAGTGTATTTATTTATTTTTATGCGGGCCAGATAATGGCGGCATTGTTTAGTCGTGTCAGCTAAGTGAATGGGGAACGTTAATAGCTTCCAGTTATGAACCGAGCCGTCAGTGATGTGCGGTGTCGGTATCGATAATTAAATGTCGATAATTAAAGTGCAATGTATCCTAGATTGTGTATAATTAACAGTATTTTAGTTGAGTTTCAATTATCTGTGTTAGGCGATAAGGTAAATTGAAAATTCAGCTGCTTATGCTATTAACTGTAGAGGCTTTCTATGTTGTAGATGTAATACTACGGAAAAGTATAAATTAAAATACCTATTATTCAATTTAGTTACCCATATCTTATTTAGTTATATATTTACTTTATAAAGAAAACAGTTATTCCGTATCTGGAACTTCAATATTAGGTATTTTTGTATTACTTTAATCTGTGTACTTTAATCTGCCTATAACGTCTCACTGCAGGGCACATGCCTCCTTTAGTAAGTCAATGGTGGATTATATTATACGTATATAACTATTATATATTAGCCCACAATATATAGGTATATAACTGAAATTGATTTTTTTTATATATCGAAATTTTGCCGCTCCTCACTAACACTATCACTTAACATCGTTGTAGATAAACACAGTGTGTTCGACAGATTCTATATTTAATAAACATAGTCATATAATATAACTTATGAAATGTAAACAAACTATGTAGTGGAATTTTAGACGACATTCATTTTATGTAAGATGGTTGCATAGTTGGATGTGATTCACTAAAAAAGTAATATCTTAATATGTATGCACGTATGTATGTATGCGCGTATGTATGTATCTATGTAGACAGACATATTTTTTTTATTGTACCATCTACCTCTGTTCGTCTACACACTTCTCCTTACCACCCAAAGGTTGCCTGGAAGAAATCGCTTTAGCGATAAGGCCGCCCGGTTGTAGGTAGTTGTACTTTATATTTCTCTGTATGTTTTTGGTATACACTAAAGTGTATCTATCTATGTATGTATCACATTGTATCAGTCATTTTATTTTTTAACAGCAATACTTTCAAATGCTTATATGACCTGCTTTAAAAATAATCACTTTGCAGTCAAACTATTATACGTTAGTGTAAATTTATTGCACATGGTACCTTGTTAAATTTTAATTACTTGTACGTATCCAACATCATACAGCTTTATGCTCGTTTCATTTAAAATTTCATTTGTAATGGAGATTAGTTTGTATGCACGTTGCAGCTTGTGACGTTAACGTATTAAGTGCACGTACGATAGAATGGTAATGTATGTCATATGTCTAAAGTTAGGGCACTTACAAACATTGCGTCGTGTTATGTCAGATTTTACAGCATTTTATAAAAGATAGTCACCGTATCCGGGAGCGTACCAACGTTTGCAATTCTCAACGGATGTTGACATTTATCGCAGATGTCCATGGACAACAGTATCCACTTACCACCAGATGCGTATGCTCATCTGCCGTCTTCTTTCTATAAAAAAAATACTGAGTTGTTATTCTGTAAGTTCCTCTAGCAATCCAGAAGTTAAAAACGTTAGGTCTCGTAATAAATCTCGCTCCTCGCGTACAGGTTGTATATATATCCCATTGATTTATGGTAGTCTTAGAAAGGAAATTACTGTCCACATTGCTCTGTTAGTAACTATAGTTAGTTTGACTAATCGATTTGTAGGGCTCCGTATAGGTTAGAACGAATATATTTTGTATCGATAAATCCGTGCCGTGTGTCGTAAGGTGTCGGCACGACACCTCATCTCCCGTGGGTGTCGTGTCGTGGCGACTAAGGGATAACAAAGCGGCTACCACAAGCGTTGAGGAACTACACCACCCCCAAAAGAGTGGACTCGCCAACTCGCTTGGCTAGCGTGGCGTTAAGGCATCCCTCATGCACACAATGTGCGCGAGGAGGCCCACGTCCAACACTAGATACTGAAAGGGCTGGCTGCAGTTGCAGTACTGATATATCCGTGCATGGCGGGAATAAGTTGATAAGTCAAAATGAATAATTCAAGAGCGTAGTTTAAAAGTTTAATGTTTATGTTTTCGTTTTGATGTTTATATTTTGAATATCGAGATTATCTCTTTAATGCTATCACCGCTAATCACAGAGATCTATTTTTTTTCGAACTTAAAAAAATACTTTTAAAATAGATATTTTGTCTCTGCTACGTAGTCGAATAACCCTATTGATTTCCACTTTAGTCAACTATCTTATTGTAATGATTTAACTAGAAAAATATAATGGTTACCTAGTCACTGGCAATTTGTAAGTTCAACCTGCAATCCTGAGGTTAAAAGCGTTAGGTCGCGCAGTAAATCTCGCGCGCCGCGTCCTGGCACTATATTCCGGTGATCTATTGTGTCTAGGGAGGTAAGTTACTGTGCACAGCGCGCTGTGAGTGACGACGTATTGATTTGCCGCCTTCCATACGAAGGATTTTGATCAAATTAATCAATATGTTAGATTGTTTTGAAGATTTCGAAAAAATGTATCAATTTCGGAGGTGACCACTTTTGAATTACGATACAATTTCACTCCATCTCGGCTAACTTTAACCATTACAACTCGTATTTGCGGATAACTTGCAGGGCGCATTTTTTAACGGATCAAAATAAAATTTTACATAAAAATAGGTTAGTTCTATAACACGATAAATTTCATAAAATATATATGTATGATAATATATGTTTATACACAAAATTACAGTTTACCTACAACTTTTGTACTCAACTATATTTCTAAAACTTACAGAAATTAGCGAAATTTCCCTTCCAAATGACGCGTGCATTCGTAATTTTTTACCCTTTTAATGTATTATTAACAATACTGATTAAAATAAACATAACAATATAAAAAAAGATTTCTTTTAAATGTTTATAATGTAAACACAAACTTTATGTAAATATTACATTGCACAAAGGAAACAGGTGTTAGTGTTTAATTAATGATAATATAATTTAGTCGATAAATAATATTAAAAATACTCAACATTATTGTTGAGTGAGGGAGTTTTGATATGCGCGGTAGGTGGTAATTGTATGTAGATACCTAATAATTGTGATTAATATAATTAAGATTTTATATATCGAAAATATGCTTATGCATGATACATTTTCCGCCCATGTGATGAATTATGCCCGAAAACCTTGTTATTACTAGAGGAGGCTTATGTCAACTTGTGGCGGCGCTGAAATCGGACCGTATTATTATTGTTACAGTATTATTACAGTCCGATTTAGCTAAGACTAAGCCTAAGGCTAGCTAAGGTTGTAACCACATGTGAACGATAATGTGACAATTGGCCACATATCGTTATACTGGATTGATGGACAATTTAATAATTAACACACTGGAACCCTCTGTTTATCAACATAATTGAATGGCTGTGGCACTAACACAGTGTAACACTGTGTCGCTGGTGTCTGCACATCGGAAACGGCTATACAAATGTCCTATAAGTGTAGTAAAACGAAGTGGCTGTGATTTCATTAACAGACCACAGTGCCCCCCCCCCCTGTCTCGACGTCTAGCCGTCTGGTAACAAACATACAGACGTATAATATACATGTATAGAACAGGAAGGGCGTTGCTGTGCGATATTCCGATTGTTTTGTTTGAAATTTTGACTAAACATAGGGGTTACCAAATATGCAATTGCTACTTCGGTATACTTGGTGGGCCGTAGGTCAGACTATAAACATATGTTTTAACGCTGTAAAAATAAAGGCTGTATTTAAATGATCGTAGGCAGCCTGTGTGTATGGTAGGTGATTACTAGCAATCCGTCAAAGGCTTCGTTCCCTTCGTGTTCAGCCCCTCCGGGCTCGAAATTTCGGCAAATCTCTTGTTAGCAAATTGTTTTACAAAAGGCACAGCGAGACTACTAGTCACGAACCTATGAATTGGATATACTTATGAATAGCCTAAAAATACGTCTATTTTTAGAAATCAGTAGAGATTTCCGTGTAGATATTTAATGAAAAATAGACTCGCCTAATTGTGAAGGTTGGATGAATGTTGAAGACGTCCAGTTGGTAATTAAAAAGGGCACTTTTTAAGTAAATTTTAACCTGTATTATATTTATGTTAAGACTGTTTCGTATGACTGTTCAAATACTGCATTAGTTTCAATAGAATTGTATAACTACCTGCTAATGTATATGATTGTATGCAGAATCGGCATTCTAGACAAACTTTTTAAGTTTTGTTATTCTAAATGATTAATAATTAATAAAAACTAATGGAGTTGCGCCAGGATGCAGAGGGAGAGGGCGCTACGAACATCACAAACACCACTCCACATACACCAACTAAACACATATTCAAAAAAACTATTCGCAATTAGGTATGTACATACGAAATAAATAATATACAACATACTAAATTGTAAATAAGAAAAAAGTAGCTATTCTCATTTATCCGTAATGTAACTTGTACTACTCAGTAGTAGTTAGTACTGAGGGGGAGAGTGCACGCTCAAATCTAAAAGCCGCTGGGCGCAGTCGACTGGTCATGTTACCCCCTCTCTCACAGAAGACTACCTTGAAATGTACTGCATTTCACACTTTATCCTATCTCCCTAATGTACGTACATGTTTCGGTAGTGAGTGAGATGTGCCAGAGACCATTCCCATCCTCATTTCCCAACCTTTTCTCCAAATCCAATCCAAATCCAAAGACAGGCAGCTCATCCTGGGGTGTACCAACGTTTGTCATTTTGGACTAATATTGGCATGTATTGCGGATGTCTATGGGCGACAGTATCCACTTATTATGAACTGTATGCCCGTCGGCTGCCTTAGTCCAAAAAAAATTCCTTCATGTCTGGTTACTCACATAAAATTAATTTAATGGTTTACCATTGAATCTGTTATTACTTTTACTATAAAATATTAGTTAATTATAATTGTATTATACTATATATAGGCACGGTGTAGGTGTATTTATTGCCATATTAGCCGTAATATTATTATGTAGGCGTTCAAGCGAATAGGGTACAAATCTCGGCTTCAAGTTTCCGTGATATTCACATTTACCTATCTGAAGTTGGGTGGAAAAATGGCATGTTTTGAAATGAATTGCCTATTATTCTACGTTCATGTAACTACAATTCCATGCCACAAACCCCCTTACATGACGTATCTAACTGAAATGAGTCTGTGGGGGAACTGAGATAGAGAAAATTGTTCTGTAGGTACTCGTACATATCTACAATAATATCACACAAAGAGACATTTTTGTTTATTTTTATGTAAGAGTGTCAACTCACAACAGAACCGATTATGATTTTTTTAAATCATTCGTTTTTAAAATCGAATCCTGAATCCTATTTTCAATGATACCTGGGCGAGTCGCTTGTAAATTATAAAATCGGAGAAAGTTAATATTCAATTTTAAAAATAGATATATTATTATGATTGTTTACATATAAGGTATATAAGTATGCATATAAGTATATAAGTATAAGTATCTTACTACTTTATCCTATAATTCTGCAATAAATTATTTGAATTACGGAAGAAAATAAGATGACTCATCATAAAAATACTGTGCTTCAAAATTAAAGTAATATAGATTAAAAATCATATTTCAGTCTATTAACATTATGTGGGTCATAAAATGCATCATACTTAGTAACATTGTCTGCGTCGCGTGAGTCACGCGCTTGTCTATTAAACACCATATCTATGAGTATAAAACTGTGAAACATTCCCGGAATGCCAACAAAAATAACCCATCGCTTCACTAACTTCAATTACGGGTTCATTTAAATTATGTTAATACGAGATCGGTATGCAAGGTCGTTTATATCGTCTTGGTGTGATGTGGATGGATGTGTATAACGGTGCGAGTACTTATGTAAGACACTGATTAATGCCTTGTATTTATGCAGTCGTATTAAGAGTACTCGAATATCATCAGATTTTGTTTTAGATTCTTATATAAAATAATTTAAAAAAAAAAAAACATTTTTTTAAAAACAAGCTTTTATTCAAGCCATGTAGGTAGGTACTAAAATGAATAAAATAAGTTTGTTCTCAACAATCTTGTCGCGCGAATTGTAAATGGTACCTACTTTTATGAATTTTTCGCGACAAGCTTTTTGAGAACAAATAATTCAATATAAACTTACTTTATTCGTTTTAGTAGATTGCTTGAATAATGATGACTTCACATTAGAATGACTTCACGTATTCTGCTCGGCAAACCCATTAATTTGATACCCATCAAGGTCAAGGAGGTTGTGAAGAAATAGATAATCCGCCACCTTGAAGCGGCGGCTATTATCACCGGCCCCAAAAGTGTGTGCAAAATTTCAGCTCAATCGGTTGGGTGGAACGAGTTTAAAATCTAGTTGCAAAATTTGACCCACACATACTAACTAACATGAGTTGAGTTGAATAAAAGCTTGTAAAAAGAGGAATAATGAAATGAGAAGCCGGTGCCGGCCGGTGCGGACGTGTGGTGTCGGCCGGTTTGGACGTGTGGTATGTCGGCCGGTTTTAGAATAGCACCACCTCATGTCTTCCCGTAGGTGTCGCGAAAGACGACTAAGTGATAACAAAATCATTATCGTAACCCCTAAGGAACTACACCACCTCTAAAAGACTGAACACGCCAATCCGCTTGTCCGGCGTGGCGTTTTAAGACCATACATCTTTCATGCACAAGACAATGTGCAAGAGGAGGCCCGTGCCCAGCAGCGGCCGATAAAAGGACTGCTTACAGATGTGGGCCAGGATTCGAACATACGATCTCATGTATATCGATATCTCACACCCGTGAAGTCTCGACTTAAATATTCGAATTATCATAGCCAATCTTAAAATACAGCGAAAATAAAAAATACAATTATTTAAAATGAGATGCAGTTACCTATGTGTAGAGCGATGACACGAAGGTTATTGGTTTCGGTCATTTACAGTTCGTGCCCTTAAGAGCAAAGAACTTTCTTAAAATTATACTCTGCTCTCTTAATCGAGGGCTGGTCTAGTCGTCTATATGACTTTGAAATATCTAGAAGTTTTTACAATAAAATAACTGCAATAATATTTAGCGAAGTTTGTAACTTAATCTTGATTTTTAAGTGCGAAAGAAAATAAGTTATTATTGACTTATTAAACTATATTGACTTTTGACTTCTTCTCTATTGTATTAATGGTCTTGTTGTGTAAAGCCGCGGTTGACTGGTCAATACGTTGAACATCGGTAGTGGTCATCACTCACCATAAAGGCGGCATTTTATTTTTTTCGGTTTAATTCTGAAAACTGAAACAATAATTTGAACATCTGAAAACAATAATTTAATTCCGTATTTTTTTTATTTCGTATAATTGGTAGGAAACTGTATACATCGATTTAAAATCTGTTTAAAGTACCTATTATTGATTTTTTAACGCCAGAGGGGAGTAAATATCGATGTGATTATTGAGGGTGGAAGGTGGATAGAAACGCTTTGTGAAGTTAATAGATGGTATATTCGCGATCTAAAGTACAAATTTGGGATGACAGAGTTTTTAATGACGATGTTTTCTATAAAAATAAAAAGTTTATAAACGGCTATAAATGGCGGCGACAAGGAGTCCGCAACATTGATCTACGTATTAAGGCCAAAGTGAGCTAATTATTTGCCAATTAATTATTATTTAAGGTGTTGTATTTTTTGTTTCTGCACTAGAATACACATGTAATTATGATATTTTATATTCGACGAAATTTAAAAAAAAAGTAGATATTTTATAAATGAAATAGAATGTAAATTATAATTATTTTTTAAAATGAAGTATAAAGCTTATTCGACTTTTAAACACGAGTTTTATAATTACATTAATTATTTGTAGCTCAAAGTCAGGAATTTTAAGTTAGAACCCTTACGCATAGGACACGTTAATATATTTTTGAATTCTACGAATATGACAGGGACCATAACGGTGATAGCCTAGAGCAGGGGTCGCCAATTAATTTTAAGTGGGGTCCAGATGATTAAAAATTAAAAGTTCAGAAAAAAAAATTAAAAGCAACTTTGTATGCCAAAACGTGGTCAATAAAAACTATAATAATTATTTTCATGTTTATTAAAGAAGCCATAATAGAGCGTCGTCGTTATCTAGCTAGAAACTGTGGTACTCGTTCGCTCGCCGCTTGTATGGCAACTGATCGCTCTCGCGCTAACACTTTAAAAATGACGCGAAAATAATATTGAAAATGCATGACATTGTACAGATGGTACCAATATAAATAAATGGATAGAAATAGATAGAAAGGTAGAAGGTCTAGTTTTATATCCTCCGTGGTCCGGATCCGGACCGCGGTCTGCCAATTGCCGAACCCTGGCCTAGAGGTATCTATTCCCGATTCTCATTCGAGAGACCTCGAGTTAAACTCCGTCTCAGACCATTGAGTTTTACATAAAATACACATTTTTAAATTACTAGCTCGCCGGTGAAGAAAACATCGTGAGGAAACTCGATTGCTCTCATTAATAAAATTGGATATGTGTATCTAGCAATCCGCACCGGGTTACTAAGAGAGGCCTGTGGCTTGTATAGTCAGATAACATCGATATAAAAAAATATCAGCCACCTCGTTCTACCGAAATTTGAATAATAATCCATCCATAGGCAGTCAGACTAAAATTAGTATAAAATGCATTAATACATTATTCTTAAATAATTGTAATAAATAATCCAGCACCAATTAATTACCAACGGGATTAGTGGGCGGTTAATTAATCTTATTTTGGTCCCTTCCGACCGCGACCTTACCCTTGATCTTAATCAATTTTTGCGCTAAGAACACATAAACAATTCGCTGAGAAATTATAGCAGAACACTTTCGCCAATACTCTTTTAAAGAATGTAACGTACTACTCGTATATATAACATTAGATTTTCGCGTTTTTCACACATCTATTTAAACGCTTCTTAACGTGAATGTTCACTTTATTTATTTTAATCGACGTTTGTATTGGGTTGCACCAACCATAGTCACGAGCTGACTGAAGAGGCGGGTAGTCCACGTCGAGAGTTGCCAGCAGTTTCATTTGGTCTTCATATTCCGGAAATTTGCGGCTAAATAACTTTTTTAAATTCCGCTATTCAAGGTTTTTATACGATGGCTTCGGTATCGTATGGGGGCCAGAGGCTTCGGCCCCATGCGACTAATCCAAAAAATATATTGTGTGCCTGGATATATTTTCATTGTTTAATGTTTGAGATATAACACACAACCTTATACGATTACGTGGTACGATTCAGATTACGTCATTGTGGAGTATAATAAAGCCACTTAGTCGGGGTGTATTAAAATTGAATTCTTACTTGAGATTATCGGACGATAAATTCATAAAATCAATTTGAAGGCAATCGATTTCAAAATATTAATTAGTTGCAAATCTTTGAGATTCCATAATTGCGTATAGTTTTGCATAGTTTTTGTAGTATATATATAAAAAATAACCCCACATTCAATGGCCCACACAAAGATGTCTTATGTCGTTGGTCTAGACACATGCAGAGACGAATACACCACCCATACCTTCGACAAACATTTCGACGGCCGCTAAGTAAAATGTTGAAACTGCTAAAGCACGCGCCACGAGCAGGAAAAATTTCGGTCATTGACATGAGGTCAGCCAAGACTGGACGTAAAAGAGATTTGTATGAAATCGTCCTTCAACGACCCCTTTACTAGACCGCTCATATTATTTATTGAACCTTAATATGAGGGGTCTAGTAAAGTGGTCGTTGGAATTCTTCCTGCTCATGGCGCGCACTTCCATTGGTTACTTTACTACAGGTACTTATCTTTATACTTCTTTCATTTACAGTATTTTTCATTTACGATACCATTCGTCCGATAACTTGGTTACTTTTCTGATAAGTAATAAGTACTAAGTATTATTAAAAATAACATTTCTACAGTTGATGCTGTACTTAGCGCTCGTCGATTTCTCTTTAAAGAAATAAATGTTCTAATTGAATCGCACCTGAGACCGTTTACACAGCAGGCAGGGTCGCTACCAAATGCGCAAATCGGTCGTCACTCAATTTACCTATTTAGTTTAATTACTGTCTTCAGAATTAAATATAAAGAATAATTTCTAATATCCTCCTCATTCCTTACAACAACAATAAAAATTACTTTAGTATCTGCTATGTAAATGAGCGTTGAGGTAGATTCGGATCCATCGGCGTCGTCGGTCCGTTACGCTTCACATATAACAAAGATAGTATAATTTGTACTCGGGCTGTGGGGGACTCCGGTTTAAATGTAAATTATCATTCGTCTTCTACACGCCTACGAGTACGTCATGGGACCGTGACACAAGAGCATTTTTTACGTATAAAACTACAGGTTGATCTAGTTTTTAATGGAATTTTGTTTTGAATTTCTTGTCTCTCCTAATTTCCATACATAATGCCCTCTTCTCAGTCCTTTTAAAGTTTGAACGGCACAGTCTAGTAAATCTCTAGGGCGTTTGGGGCCACAGTCCACCACACAAGCCCAGAGCGGATTCGTGGATACACTACTCCAGATTTTTTAATTCTGAAACTAGTAATTCGGTGACATTTTTTTAAAAATCGTACTTAAGTAGAAAGTCAAGGGTACAGGCCAAAGGCTTTGAACTTACGATTTCACGAATGAGAAACGAAGATATCTATCCTCGAATAAGACAATAACAATAATGGCTTTGGGACGCCCCGAGGCCAGGTGGACTGAACTGAACGTCTTGAAAAGATTCATCTGTAGTGGCTGGATGAGAAGAGCTGACAATCCTGAGAGAGACTTATATCCAGTAGTGAGGAGACCCGATGGTATGGTAATTACACAAAGTGGCAATGATAATGACGTAGGTCGTACTCGTAGATACATCTCACTGAATAGCACATTATGCTAGGGAGAACATTATGGAAAACGTGAGGAGACGTCTGTGCCTAGCAGTGAGTCGACGTGAAACTCAAAGCATAGCACAGATTTAATAATAATCAGTCGTGTATTAATTTCGAAGTATAGAAAAAAGATAGCTTACTATCCATTGTCGACTCGCACAGCTCGAACTTTGTGAGAAAACTGGTGTCCGAAAAAAAAAATAAAAAAAATGGACAGACATGCACCAATTCTCATTGAGCCTAGGTGGTGGTTTATGACCCGAATCTTCCTGGTAATTACAAGTTGAGGCGCGTTATGTACTCTACAGTGGGACGTTATAGATTGACATCGAAATTGCTACATTATTGAAGTTATCGTTTATAAGCTGTTTTATTATTCAAGTGAGGATTATACGGCACTGCCTCCGGCCGCGTTTCTTGGCTCGAACTTGCCTAGATCTAATGATACAAGTTATATAAATGTATTTAAGCATTCCAATATTCACATACAATATTAGTGGATAAATTAGTATAGAATATGCTTAATTTCCTTGCCGAATGCCTAGGCGAGGACTTAATTTATGGAATCTTTCAAACTTGATGCTAGAACGACTGACTAATTCCTTAGTTTTTAAAAATATGGGTATGTGTAAGTATTGTCGTCTTGAATCTATTGTGAACTTATTTTAGACTGTTCTTTAATTTGTTTTAGAGTTCTCTTAGATTTATGTTGTTTTAAATTAAACATTCCTCTAAAAAGTCGCCGTTTAGTGAGTATCAGTAGAAAATACTACCGTGGTACAAGATACATTACTAACGAAGAATTTAATTTCCCAACAACAGTTATCTCTACAGTATTTCCAGTGCTGTGTAAGCTTTTAAACACGGCAGCTTGAATAACTTCAACTATTTTAACAATTCATTATTTTAAGCAAAATACTGCAAAACATAATCTAGTTAGAAACCGCTTAATGGAACGTAACTCTTAATAGAAGTTAGAACGTAATCTTTTTGAAGGGGAGAATGCACGCTGCAATCCAACAGCTGCTGGGCGCACTCGACTGGCAGCGTTACCCCTCTCTCACAGAATACTACCTTGAAATGTATTGCATTTCCCACTTTATCATATTTCTCTAATGTCTTTGGTAGTGAGTTAGATGTGCCAGTACCCAATCCCATCCTATCCCTCCCCATTTTCCCAACCCTTTCTCCAAATCCATTCCTATATCTCCAAAAGTAATCAGCGCATCCGGGGGCGTGCTAACGTTTGTCATTTTTGACTAATGTTGGCATGTATCGCGGATGTCTATGTGCGACAGTATCCACTTACTATCAGTGGAACTGTATACTCGTTTGCCGCCTTTGTACATAAAAAAAACCTAAGTGTTGCAAGGTGTCAACGTCACGTAGATCGTCTGTATACAATGTAAAATAAATCGCATAGTATGCATTTTACAACGAAATTCGGTCAAAAACAGCAAATAAATTATTTACGCCCAATGACTTCCAAACAACACCAACGCGTTTGGCGTTTCTGCCGGCCTTGCTCGACACAAATACGTACTCTTACTTATTTTTGGTTAGAAATAGTGCGTGTTCAGCTCGCTACGGCACGACAACATTTTTAATTATGTCTAACAAGGCGATTTATGTGTGTCACTGTCAAGGGAATTTTTCTTTCAACGCTCCCAATTTGTGTTGTATACGTTGAGGATGCAAAGAATGAAACGTAACAGATGTCTCGGTTTGACGCGAATATTTTTATATCATTGTACGTGGCAATGACCGCGGCTGACGTGCCGGGTTCACGGCCGTTTAAGAAACGACTTTTTACGCTTTATCCTTGTATATGCGCTAGCGTATTCAATTTAGGCCGGCAACGTATTGGAAGCTTCAATATATTCTGGCATAAACGCGCGAGTCATATCTGACGAATGCACCAACTTTATCCACCCTATAGGCGAAAATAAATAAACGGTTGTCGGGGCGCAGGGCGGCACCCTCACAGAGGCAGTCACTCACACACGCGTACCTCGGGGCGGATGAGGACCGAGAGGGCGCTAGCCTCGCTCAGTCTCGCGCCGACCACCACACAGGTCGAACGTCTACCGTTTGGTACGTCGCGATCGGAAAAATAATAAAGTAGTTTTGTTCCGGCGTGACCGAAGATCGCCCCCCCGTGCGTTGCTGACAAATTTCCTTTCCCTGTGGACTAAAACTGTGAACGTGCGTTTTTTTTTTTTATTACCGTGAACGGTTGGTACGTCTTTTTCTCGCCGGCAACTTCATATGCTCTTTGTTTACATCTGTAGTTATATTAATGGTGCCAGACATGTGTTTCCTTTTTGTTTTCTCCCCACACTTATAAGGATATTATTAATACACGCGTTATTTTCCTTCGCATGAATCACCAGGCGGTGCATTAATAAAAGTCGTTTCTATTTTCAGATTAAACTGTTTGGATTGATTTGAAGCCGTTGACTTGTGTGAAACAAAGGCTTAGTTTGTCATAAAGGTGAACGTGCTTCAAATAAGTAAAACACACAGGTATGTTTTATTCAACATCTTAACTACTTAAGGTTATTCATTCATTATATTATTCATCTTAATTATTTTCAGTGTACATTTTCAAAGTCCAATCAAGCCTTTGCGTGGCCAATTGAATATTTATATCGCATGTAAATTTTGCTGGAATTCGTAATAGATATAATCCGTTTTGGGTCAGTGACCTCGTTTCTTTGTAGGTAGGTTTCAATTTTTTGTTCTACTTGCGAACTCCAGTCAGGTATTCTTGCGTAATATTCTCACTATGTAATTAGCGATTGTATTGTATCAGGGTACATAGTTAAGACCTTGTTACCTGCCGTTACATAAGGCAACCTTTTGTATGACATTTGATATAGCCTTTCGAACTGAAACTAATCGGTGACTTGTTGCTTCGGGTTAGGTAGGTACTCTCAAACTAGTGCGTGCTTGTAGCAGTGATTTAAATGTATTTGAAGGTAGCTAGTCTGTGTACTGTGCATTCAGTGCACTTGACCTTTTTTGCACCAAAGCAATTATTGTTGATAATTAAGGCGTTTTGTTTGTAACCATATAAATAAAAATAATATAATGATCAGAAAATACAATACAAATTATACAATATTTGTAATATTTTTAGTAAAATAATTTCGCCAATAATCTACCTACACCATTGTTTCTCAAATCTTTTTAGTGTCACGGCCCCCTAAAAAAGCTAAGAAATTAAGTAAATAACCTCACGACCACCTTACTAATAATTAGATCCTAGTTATGTTTTTACAGTTTAACATTTGATTATTTTAATTATTAAAAGGCTTTTTTGTAGGTAGGTACTTGATTTTTCCTGATCAACTGCAACCGTTGGTTGCAACTGCAACCTCCCCGGGGGTCGTGACTCTCAGGTTGAGAAACAATGATCTACACTATAGATATATGTATGTATTAAGTATGTATATATAATATAGTATATTATTAAGTGACACTGTGAGTGATGTTTTGTTTGTTTTTATGTAAGAAATAAAATCTAAAATCACTAGACAGACTACGAAAATATTTTCACTTTTAATGCAGATTGCTGTTTGAGTTGCCTAGGAAATCGCAATATATATTTGTAAACCAGAAATTACAATTGTATTATGTCAACCGATTGGAGCCAGGACGGGTATTATAGTTATGTATAATAATTAATAACACTAATGTAAATTTTAAAACTCTCGTTTCTGCACTATTTACATTAATTAAAATAATATAATAAGTCGAACAGCAACAAAAAAATCGTAACGTATAACGACATAAGTCGTAACGTCAGATCCGTCTTTGTTATGAGGCGGACAACTGTTGCATAACCATTGTTGTTCGTGGATCGACCTCGATGTAAGTTATTCCATAACAAAAATGTATATAAACTATATTTACATAAATAGGCCTTCGATACATCAATCATCTTAAACATCCTTACGTAAAATAAAACTTTTTTTTAAAATAGTTTCAGAGATGTCTTACAAATATTGGACAAGAGTGCTAGAGTTCGGTGTTATTCCTATAGTCAGTTCAATTACACGAACACTTGAGTGCATTATAAGTTTTCACATATGTATGTATTTTAATAGTTATATATTATATTACGTTTATGGAACACTAGCTCTTTTTTCTATATTCTATATATATGTTTTATATGTGTTGTCTCTTCTACCACTTAATGTCCTCCATAGCTCAAAGGTTATACTGGAAGATTATACTGAGACATTACGTCCGCCTTTTGTAATAATTTACAACAAGAGTAAATAAATAAACATAAGGTTGTCTGGCAGAAATCCTTGCCGTCTTGTTTTGGTGTACAATAAAGAGTTTTATCTATCTATCTACTATATAGTGGATTACAGACGTCAATCCACTGGGCCCACTTTCGTGGTGATTTTTGGGCATGAGGTTTATGGCAGCAGTGAAGGACTTTATAGGCTGATCTCAATTAAAAAATTAGATATTCTATAATTAACACATTAACCCTCTTTAATTCAAAACAAGTTTTTAGAACAATGTACAAATAAACAGGACAAATCCATTAGACAGCCTATTAGATCCCTTACACACCGATTAGACAACTGTATTAGACCGATTAGTGCTTATATTTTATAATCAAATTTATTTTTTCGCGTCTTTTGCTTATATTTTTACCTTATTACATTTACCTTTGTATGTCACTTTTATCTATTTTATTTTACCGTTTTTATTTTACTCTGGGCAACACCAACCAATTATGAAGAGCGGTTTATACCCATTTCCTTGTAATATATATATATAGTCAGTATATTGATGTTTCTTCCTGTTCATGACAGAAAACTTGACGTTTGTTGCTGTCTAAATTATCATCCTTAACGAGGGTATAACTAGTCAGTTTCATTTCGTTCCCTATACTGACCAATAAGGCCGTTTTTCATAAGGGCTTTTTGAGGCATCCGTCAAATTCAAAAGTAATTCCTTATATTTATTTCCTAAGAAGAGAAGTTCCGGGACTTAGTAACATTTTTAAGAAATCCATTTGTAACATTATATTCGGAAATTAAAAATAAACAGACTAAATACCTAACGGTTTTTTTTTTTTTGCTTTATCCAAAACTCCCAATGTTGACCTTTTTTTAAATTAATAAACATTTTTACCAAAATATTTGTATATTTATCTGGAATGTCATCAACATGCAACATGCACTTGTCTTCTTTTCTAAGGAGGACATTATCAACTCGTGAGTAGTCCCACCTTCCTACAGTATGGTTGAAGGATGCATTTGGATGCATGCGTACTGTGAGTGACAATGTAGCTGCTCTATGAGTTCATTGCCTCTGAGGCCTATGGTCAAGGCCTACACGAGTGCACATTGTAGTCCCCTTGAGATAATGCATCAGTTTAGTTTGTATGCCCGTGTTCAAAAATAATGCTCGCACTGTGCATTCAATGCGCTGCTCTTGTCTAGTTTTCTACGAATTTGACATTTATAGTAAGTAAACGCATAACAAATTTAATAAAGTTTCTTTATCGTGTTTAATTATATGTGCCAGGCAACCTATAAACGAAAGAATTGTTAATCCACACGTAACCATGTACTTTACTTGTTTTTCTCATGTTTGTTACTTAATTATATTTATTACTATTCACTAATTTATTATATTTACTTACTTATTAATTATTATCATATTGCGCATAGATATATAATTACACCCACTTCATCCTAAATTTTAATAATTGTTTTGTCACTCATACAATATTACTATAAATGATTTAAAAAAACATACTAGTTTATTTTTTTATCTTCGTTGTATTTGTGTACTGTATCAATACAAAAAGCATTCCTTTAAGAATATTATCATAATTTACACAATATACTCATTATCATTTTTAAATAGTTTTAAAAGTTAAAGAAACGTTAAATTACAGCTTCTTTGAAACACGAAGAACTATCCTTAAACAGAAACTTAATTAATATAATACGAACTATAAACGATTATAGCTCAGGCCTGATGAAATGCAAAGCCCTTGTCAAGTTGTTCCTGATTGATTATCGCGATGAAAGGTGGGGGTGGGGAGGGGGGGGGGGGGGGTTTAAGGGTGGAATGAATTATCTACTGGATAATAATAAAGTTCAATACGCCCTAGTTGTCTTACTTGTTTGATAAAAGGGTTTGAGACCTGATTGCAAGGACGAACATTGAATAAGTAACTTTCTTGTATTTTTTTATAGTAGACGTGACGTGTCGTCGGCTGCGTCTGACTACTTCTAAGCTACCGGTACGCTTAGAACATCCGAACTTAAATAAAATACATACAATTACAGTATAAGGTGTATTCCGTAGAAAAAGAACCTCGGGGTTCCCCTTTTCTTCCTTCGGGATCCTGATCTTCTTCCTGGCACTTCCCAAAATCGGTATTTTGGGATGTACAGTTATTAATGTACACTTCTAGGGGGGGGTTGAAGTATATAAGGAGGGGTTTAAAAAGTACTACGTAATAAGAATGTTCCATTTTAAAAACACATTAATTAAAGAATGGAAAGATACTGAACATAGAACACTATAGTGTCTGCCCTAGAGCGCGCTTGTATAACATATCCAGTACGTATTCTCAAATCGATGACCTCTGAACAAAATAAAAGTGTTATACCACCATTTTTTAAATGCTAGGTGAAGGAAACATTACTATTCCAAACAGTATGCCAAGTTACCTTCGTGTAATATCACATCATAAGAACACCATCTAAATCTGAACGACAAATATAAATTCTGAAATTCAAAGAAATACATAACATAAGAGATACAGAGCCACTAAAATAGAAAAATCCTGACATTTTCTATTGCTATTCCTGACCATACAGAGACAAAATTATTATTAAACGCTGCTATAGTACGTGACCTACGGAACTTGTTTGAATTTTGACGTTAAAATAAATTCTTTCCATAGCAACGCATGTGACTTGTTTCGTAGAAACGTCACCCTCGAGTCACGTCGAGCCCTAATGCACTGTCTAATTGAATGATTGAAGCTAATTACAGTAACGCGGGTTCTTTTGTAAAACCACCGAGGATGTGGTTTAACCGTCAGTTTTGGTTCTATAAAGTAAATATGTGTATTACGGAGACTTGTAATTACAATATTTCATATATATGTTATTACATTACTTTATATTCAGTCTTACTAGGGATTTTACAAGGACTTGACACCACTCTATTGCATTTCTGTTAAACCAAAAGTTGACTGGCACAGAATGCCACTATGTATTATGTCTGTTTACACAACTTTATTGCAGTAAAGCTTAATATACACAAAATAAAAGTAAAAATATGACAGTGAACACTAGAAATAAATCCCAAATAAAAAAATAAAATAAGCCTTGTAAAATTCAAAACGACAATTTTAAAATAATATAAAATCACGTGTTTAGTTATTTGTATTCTAGAATATTCCTACCAAGTTTCAACTTAATAGGATCACTAACTACTTTTGTCTAAACAAACTTTGACAACCCGCTTCACCATTGAATTGAATTTTGAGACCTCTTCTTGTCATAAAATGAAAGTTTGTCCAAATTTCATATTTCTAGCTTCAACGGTTTCGGCTCGGCATTCTCATGACATTTCAATAGTGATGGTCGGAGTTTGAAATCACGAACTCGCGAATGAGAGCCTAGAATATATACCTAAGCTTCACCGTTCGACTATCAGAAAATTACAAATACAAGCAAAATAGACTAGACAGACATTCAGTCTATAGACAGTCCAGAACGAAAAGTCCGTTTCATAACTATGTCAACATTAGCATGTCTCTTCTCTAATATTCTCTAAAATCTGCGCCAATATTTCTAAACTGCAATTAATTATTTCATCCATTACGTGTATTAATTAAAATAATATATATTAATTTATGTGTGCCGTAAAAAACTAACCTATTCATCAATACGTCGTAATATAAATAAAATCTATCCTATTCAACGATATGTCGTAGATGGAGGGGGGGGTGCACGCTGCATTACAGCCGCTGTCGCACTCGACTGACCGCGTTACCTCTCTCACAGAAGACTACCTTGAAATGTACTACAGATGTAAGTACGTGTTTCGGTAGTGAGTGAGATATGCCAAAAACCCATTCCCATCCTATGCTATCTCACCTAATTTTTCCAACCCTTCCTCCAAATCCATTCCTCTAAATCTCCAAAGGCAAGCGGCGCATCCGGAGGCGCATCAACTTTGTTATTCTCCACTGATGTCGGCATGTGTCGCGGATATTTATATACGACACTACGATATACGATATATGATATACGATACTTACCATCAAATGGACTGTCCGCTCGTCTGTCGCCTTCGTTCCATAAGTAAAAAAATAAAAACAGCAAATGTTACTTTTGTATTGTAAATAACAAACGTAATTACCCAGTAATCACCAAGCTGACACTGTGGGAATCGTATTACCTTCGCCTACGCAACCTTTTTATACACTTTCTATCTTCCCCTTTCGATTTGTTATGTAACAGGACCAAATAACAAAGACCTATCTACGCACCTTCATTTTCTCCCTCTCATAGGCCTTTATTACGCGAAGTGCGGGCGGGTCGGTAGATCACACTAAATTGGTGGACCGATTCTCAGAGTTCTCATATAGTCATTGGCCGTGTCTACATCCCCTTTTTTCTTTGTTCAAGAAGCGTATCGCCACGCAAGTAAGTTCTCAGGCCGATGCCTCGTTTGTACTGATTTAGTAGCTTGACTCATAAACTGTAAGTTGCGAGGAAAATTAGTCATAGGTGCTTTGTGGTGGCATAAAGGACATTTGTTGTCGGTTTAGAGACTGTTAATAATGTAGTGCTGTTTATTTTAGTGGGGCAGCATGTATTTTATTATTCCTCTAAATATCTTTAGTTCAAATGTTTCAACTATTATGTTATTACATAAAATCCCTGTAAACATTAAGCGTAGAAATCCTTTCAAATATTAGTATAAGTATTTGAAAGCAATTATAAAAGAATTTTTTGACAATGTATTTTGTGAGACAGTACGTTTCATCGTGAATTAGCTTTTTCTTTAGTGCGTAATAATTCTATAAGTTGTTGCCAAATTTTAGGTTTTTCCTACGAGCGTAAACAACGTCTATAAATAATTAAAATTTGTTATGATATTTATACATTGGTACTAAAATCTAAGTAGAAAAATATAATTAAGAAAAAAAAAAGAAAATAGCCTCAAAACACATAATAACAGCAATCAACAGCACAGCCTAAAACTACTATTTGTGATTTGCGTATCATAGAAACTAGTTCAATCTAAACAGGGCACAGCAACGAGAAATATTTCTGAACTATGCGAACCACCTTCACCAGTAACCTTGTTGATATTTACGTGTAATATTCAGTACATTTCCTTGTAAATAGTTCCGTGAATGGTTTATATATTTTCTTTGTAGTATGAACTAGCTGCTTTTTGCGGAAGTTGCCAATATTTTTCTTATAATCCTCCCAAAACAAAAAAAAATCGTAGCGTTCCTTTTAACTGCCCACACATCTACCTTTTTATTTTGTATTTTTATTTGTCCTAATTGATACTGTTTTATTTGATTGTGAGCAGACTTTTTGTCCTAATACGAAATTTATTAAAAAAATATATATGCTCTTTTTAGCGTATACTGTATTTGGTTAAATTAAAAAAAAATACATAAAAATATATCCAGTCTATTTAAAGAATACTTTCAAGGAATAATAAAAAAAATGAATAAAATAGGTCCTAATAAGAGGAAAAATAAATAAAAGGAAAGAAAGAAATAATTACAACGAATTTCAAAGGTTAACATGCCAATAATAGTATCCTAATAAGTACGTGATGAAATTGTTTTCCGAACAAAGAAGTGTTTGTGTCCAATAATGATTGCATTACCATTGTTTAGAGATTACAAATGTTTGTTTTGTCGTAGGTCTGACTATAGATTGGCGTACCTGATTTTTTTATGTGCCATTGATATTATACCATACCATCAGCCCATGTCTCTCCACTGCTAGATATAGTCCTCTTCCAAGGCTCGCCACCACACACGTATACTCGGCTCTTCTCATCTAACCACCGCCGGAGAATTTAAACATACAACTACAGATCATTAACATAAAAAAAATAGTTTACGTTGCAATGTAATGGTGAATACGGTATAGACGAATATGTAGTCGAATTTTAATTCGATTTTGTCTTACGAAATTTTTCGTCAGAATAAAGAACTGTATAAAACTGTTGAGAAGGCGAAACCGAAATTACGACGCAGAAAGTATTTTAAAGTAGTGATGTTCGAGTATTCACGCTATCCAATTGGACTTGGATTGTAACAACAAACACCACGTTTCTACGGCTAACTGGAGACAGAAATAAACTGAATGTGGGTCTACACTCGCGTAAAAACTAAAGACCGAACCAGAATGCGTTGTGTTACTCCTGTTTTATGCGGGAGCGAGACAGATGTTCGACAAGTGAAAACATACCATAAGGTACGATCACGCATGAGTGTTGATGACCGCGAGTGAAGGCCGTGCAATCGGTCAGACAACCAAATGTCACGGTCGTACTCAGCGCGGCGACAGGAAAACTGCGTCACAGATGAAAAAACGTGACTCACAGACACGCCGCGAAACCAAATTAGATTGACCCCCCACCCTCCATACCATACCGTGACGCGTAAGACCATACGAAGGCCAAACAAAATTCAGCTAATTAGACGTTATGGAAACTGACAGGTTTGGTAATACGCGACGCAACGACAACCTTGCGAAAGAGAACGGCAATGACATTGGCTCGAATTCAACGCGGAAAACGGAAAACGCACAGTGACCCGAAACCGTCAAACGCTTGGAAAAAACTTTTATTATTTGTTTTGTGTCATGTCATACATAACACTCATAACATAATACAATTACTTCCCTTTGTGCTGTCGAGCCCGTATTGTAAAATTTTGACTCGTAAACTGATATAATAACTTCGAATCGTCGGTTTATGACTGTCAATATCGTATTTCTAATAATAAAACGACTATTTAGGAGACCAATGTTTTATCGTGGATATAAAGAAGTGATATTAAACAGTTTTATGATTTGTTCACGTATCATTGTCTGGGGTGGAATTATGTAACATTTTTTAAAAAATTACGTTGGTAGTCGTGAGCGACTGAGCGTGTAATAATATTTCATCTTATCTAACCGGAGACACAGCCGACGCGGCCGTCACGTCGCCGAGTTCCGTTTTTTATAGGCATTATAAATAATTCTTTATTTGTCCACAGTGTGCATGCCAGTGTGTGGATTTAGTCACAGTGGTGTTCTACATGTTACAATGTTGTAGTCTATGTACTGTTGTAGTGTATCTATTTCACACAAAACACTTAGTAATATCAGAATACTAAATAGTGACAACCACAGTTTTATCTCAGTCTATCAATCTACAGCAGGCTATAACGTCCTACTGTTGCGCATATAACGTCCGTCTGTTTATTATGGAGGGGGAGAGTGCACGCTGCAATCCAACAGCCTCTGGGCGCAGTCGACTGGCCTTGTTACCCCTCTCTCACAGAATACTTCCTTGAAATGTACTGCACTTCCCACTTTATCATATTCCCCAATGTAGGTATGTACGTGTTTCGGTAGTGAGTGAGATATGCCAGAACCCATTCCCATCCTATCCCTTCCCACGTCCCCTATCCTTTCTCCAAATCCATTCTTTCATCAACAAAGGTGGGCAGCTCATCCGGGGGCGTGCCAAAGTTTGTCATTTTGGACTAATGTTGGCATGTATCGCGGATGGCTCGTTTGCCACCTTTCTATAAAAAATAGACCTTTACTATCACAAGGAAGTTTGCAGCTTTAATCCAGCACGCAGACCCAATACAGATTGCTGGATTTTTTTAAATACTTAATCAAATGTATATCAAAAGTTTTAACTTTGACTTTGATTATCTCAGTTCAGAGACGTTGTAAGAGTATTTACCTGAGTGCATTTTAAGTTTGTTTTGATGTCTTCATCGATTAATTTAGTTTGTTTGACGGCTAGAAAATCGAGAATTTTAAAAAATGCCGGAAAGTAGGTAAGATATAGACTTAGATCACATGGCCTTTGTCTTAATATTTTTTTCTAACAACTACGGCACATTGTTTCTGTTTTGGTTACGTATACAACCAATTACTTTATTTCTAGTGTAACTAACTTTAAATTATAATACATATACTAAAACATTTTCGTTATCTAATTTCAAAATTCACTTGACGCTTTTTTCCGTCTGCGTTGTATCCGCTTCAATGTTCAACGTTTAGAATATCAATGATCGCTGTTAACACTGACACCTGTATAACAGGAAGTCCTACTACCTCGTAATTAATTGCCTATAAAGGAATTATGTTACGTGCATAATTCCTAAATAGGACTATAATTGTAGTGCAAACCGTTGTTTTTCTCCACTAAAGAATTGACTTGATCGTCAAAATAAGTAAATAAGATTAATATAAATAACATTTGTGGTTTTACAAAGTACAATGACAATTAAAAATACAATTTCTGTCTACTAACACGAAAGAAGGAAATGACGAATTTTACAATTTTTCCTCACCAGGTCGATGACATGACAACGAGACAATAGCTACACAAAATCTGTTGAAATTTGTGTCAAACGTATATACGAGTAATAGGTAGTCGGAAAAGTTCGCGGCTTGAACGTATGACTTTACCGTGCTATATTTCTGGCAACTGATCACTGGCGGGAAAGTGATATGCCGTTTGACAGCTGACTTTTTGTAATGGCGGCAAATTGAAATTACAAGTTGAAAGTTTTATCTTTTCATATTTTTTAACAATTTTCAAATGCGTTTTAGATTTTTTTTTCGATGAAAGGGTATCAATGCTTCTAGTGCTCAAAAACAGCTTGGTGTTTACGGACTAGATGCTTTATCTAACACTACTGCAAAAAATAGTTCAGTCGATTCAGGTCTGGTAATTTTGATGTGAATGATATTCCTCGCTGTTTTCGTCCTATTAATGTAAATGTTGATATTATCATTGAAAAAATTGAAGCAGATCGACACATAAGCAGTCATCAAATTGCGAAAGACCTTAGCGTTCACCACTCAAGAGTTTTAGATCACCGACATCTTGATTTAAACGAATAGAATAGAATAATGAAATAATGAATAGAATAGAAACTTGGTGAATAGAATTTCCATATGCGAGATGTTGCTAAAACTAAATGGAATCGATCCATTTCTGAAGAGATTGGTAACAGGCGATGAGAAGTGGATCACCTATGATAACAATGTTCGAAAACGATCTTGGTCCAAGCGAGGTGAGCCGAATAGTCCCCAAGCCAGACCTCACCCTGAACAAAGTCTTGTTATGTGTTATGGTGGGACTGGAAACGCATTGTGTATTTTGCCACATGGCCAAACAATTAATTCTGATGTCTACTGTCAGCAATTAGTAAAATTGAAACAAGCGCTTAAAAAAAATGTCCAGAAATAATGAATAGAAAAGATGTAGTTTTCCATCACGACAATGCTCGACCACATACATCTTTGATGACTAAACAAAAATTGATAGACCTTGGCTGGGAAGTTTTAATGCATCCTGCGTACAGTACGGACATAGCACCTTCGGATTATCATTTATTGCACTATTTACAAAATTCTCTAAATTGAGCAAAATTTACATTCAAGAGAAGCCTATATATATCATTTAAATCAGTTTTTCGCTCAGAAACTCCAAAATTTTTATAGCGATGGGATAATGATTCTGCCAGAAAAATGGCGAAAGATAGTCGAATTAATTTGGACAATATTCGGTTCAATATATATTTATGTAATACAAAAAAGTCTTTATTATTTCACTATAAAAAGGCCGCGAACTTATCCGACTACCTAATATTATCCCACAATCAAAGTGCGTAAATCTTTTTTACAGATTCCCTTAAAATATGCTTCGAATTTATATTACTATACCTATAGTATTACCCTATTGGGTAACTATAGGTATAGTCCATCATTATTACTGTAGCTATAGTTACCCAATAGGGTAATACTATAGTAATACTCCATCGTAAGATTAGAGGTCTACAAATGGGCATTCATTCTCCTTTACTCATTAATTATAATTTTATTCTTTTTAGTTTCATACTTAGATTCTTCGGTATTTCAAAAAGGACAAGCTTTAATAATAATTGTAGGCTAGCAGTCGGTGATTAGCAAGACAGTAATTCAATTATTTAATCTTAGTGATATCGGTCGGTTTTGAAATAGTACAGTACCACCCAATTTCTTCCCGCATGTGTCGTAAAAGGCGACCAAGGTAGGTATAACAAAGCCATGTCCTTGTCCAAAAGAGTAGACACGCCATCCTGATTGGACAGCGTGTCGTCTTAAGGCCATACATAGAGATGTATGTATGTATGTCTTGTGCATGAGGGTATGCACAAGACAATGTGAATGAGGAGACCCATGTCCAGCAGTGGACGATAAAAAGGCTGATTACGTTTACATAGGTACTTGGAGATGTAAGACTACGCAGGTACTAGGTAGTAATTTAAAGCGATATGTCATGTATGTTTTATTTCTTTATTTACGCAAAGTACAGTCAATTATCTCCATTTATGAAGTATTTATTAATCATTAAGAAACTTGTACCGCTTTTAGTTAATTGTATAAAATAGGCACAGTCATATTTACGCATAAACACAATACGTCTTTCCAATACGTCAATACGTTAACTTCTAAATTATTTTTTTTATTTGTTTTTCCTTATTATTGTTATTTTCACATGAAAACAAACATTCGCATTCAATTCACGTTTCGCACGCAGTATGGATCTGAATATTGCTGTTAGAAAGATGCTTAGTACCTACAGTGTCTGTATAATTATAAAACTTATCGTATTTCTGTCCTTCCGTCTGTTCGCTTATAAAACATTAGTTCTACTAGATGGATTTCAATACGGTTTACATTGTGTTATTTCTTCTGGAAGTAAGCAAGTGTATCATGTAACATGCGAGCAGAGCTGCGGGCAGAATCCTAGCGTATAACTTGAATTCTTCCTATTGAGGCAGCACAGGGAAGAATGAATTATATTTGTAATTTAATATCAAATGTGTTAACTATATTCTTGCAAAATATTTGATTTGAAATAATGGCGCCATTGCCTATAATAGTACTATATTGTATTGTACTGCACTGCACAGTGCAACATCACTTATTTTAGTGTTCTTTAGTGCCTACCTTTGGAGATATAGGAATGGATTTGGAGAAAGGGTTGGGAAAATGGGGAGGGATAGGATGAGATGGGAATGGCCTCTGGCACATCTCACTCACTACCGAAACAAGTATGTACATTGGGGAAATACGATAAAGTACGTACATTCTGTGAGAGAGGGGTAACGTGGCCAATCGAGCGCGCCCAGCGGCTGTTGGATTGCAGCGTGCACTCTCCCCCTCAAACATAATGTACTGTAATATATCAACATAATGTAACACCCCAGTACAAGGCACGTGCCTTGTAATTATGTCAGAACTTTGGACAGTAATCTACCGAACGGGCCCTGTACAGAATAGGCAGATTATACACATAGGATATTCTTGAACATGTGAGTGTCACAATGTGTTCCTCGCGAAAACATTGGATTTTTATAAATTTGTACTTAGGTATTGTAAGTACAACTTTTATATACCATAAATATTGTACCGGTTTTTGAACTTACAGCCATACTAGTGAGAGTCAAATTTTAACATCCCTAGACTATTATCACTCTATTATCTGTTACGACTTGTCTATTCATTTCATCAAGTCTTAACAACATTCCGGAAGTAAACTTTAAAGTAAAGAAAACTCTATGTTGCTTTAATGATTCCTTATGATTCATTAAAGGCCTTGTAAACTATAATCTTATGTGATTCACATTAAACATTTGCCTATGTGATTCACATTAAACATTTGCCCGGGGAAAACTAATAAAAAATAAACAAATAATTTTACTACTAAATCATGACACACGGTTGAATCGAAAGATCAATTTTCTTAGAACTATAGTTAGATTGTCGTCACTTTCTGTTTTTGGTGAGTAGGGACTTTTTTTCTTGGAATGAACGTCGTTGTAAGATTGGTGATTCTTATTATTGTCATGTTATTAAATAAATTAATTATAATATATTTTCGAACCATTTTTTAATTCCACAAAAGAATCAGTTTTGGCTATCGATATCTTCAGAGGCCTCTCCTGTCAAGAGGGTGTTTCGGCCCATAATCTCATCACACGGACTCAATGCGGATTGCTGGAGAACACATTATCCAGTTTTTTTTAGTTCTTATGGAATGCTTTCCTTAACCGTTGAGTAATGAGCTAGTGATTATCAAAAAATCGTACTTATGTATTATAGAAATTCAATTATACGGGTCGGGGCTCGAACTCGCGCCCTCACGAATGGCTAGGCAATCATCACTGTTATTATCTAGTACTAGTAAAGTAAGTTAACTAGTTGAACTAAATAACAAATACAATGGAGATATTGTATAAATCATCGATTTGAGAATAAATACTAGATATGTTATACAAGCGCGCTCTAGGGCGCTACAGTTAGACGCTAGTCTAATATAGTGTTCTATGTTCAGTATCTCTCCAATTCTTTAATTTGTATGTTTTTAAAATTTAACATTCTTATTACGTAGTACTTATGTTTCAAATTTAACTTTTTATTTAACCCCACCTCATCTGCTTCACGTACGCTAAAAGTTTCCAACCAACCAGGTTTCTTTGATAAGACCGTATGATGTGTCATCTAGTCTATTCCCATGTCGATCGTACAAATAAAAATTACATTCAATTCGATTTAAATACTAGGTATCGGAACGAGCCCTTTCATCGTCCACTGCTGGGCATAGGCCTATGAGGAGGCTATCATTAGGTTAGGTAATCATCATTAGGTAATTTATTCTAAATATAATAATAGGTATAATAATAATAATATAATAAATATATAAATATAATAATATTTCTGTGTGGGATCGACGCGCGAGTTCATAGTCATTTCACATTTAATAGATTTAACATTTATTTAAACGTGAATCTATAAAATGTGAAGTTCGCTGGTAGTGGCATAGATAGAAGAGCATAGATTCCGTGTGCTGGCGAGCCTTGGGAGGCGCCTATATCCAGAAGGAACATAGCCTGATAGTATGACAATAATTAATTTAAAACTCTCTAGGTATAAACAGCAAAATAATTTAGGAAATATGCCGATGCCGCCAAGTAAACACCATATTGAAAACGGTCGTCACACCCGTGCCCGTCTCATATAGCACTGACATTAACGCGAGCGGGTGGCTACGGTGGCGGGCGTTGACCTTGTGTGCGTGTTGTATGTATGGGGTTCTTGGTAAATATACCTTGGTATGTATAAGCCCATAATAAATATCTGTTGCCGAGGGGTAAATAATAAAACGCATCAAAAATTAAATTTTACTCGGTGAGCAAAAGTAGATACATATTTAAAACTACGTATTTATAAAGTATATATTGAAAAACTACTCTTTATTTATTTATATGTGGAAGTTTATACTTAAGGTGTATTGTAATAAATAGCTTCAGAAGGTGAGATTAATAGCGGGAGACGACTGGCGAGAACTGTGTGGACCTCGTGGACAGTGACGCTATACCGCAAATTGCTGACAACGTAAAACACCGTGCGCGTTCTGCGTGCACCGTGTCAACACTAGAATGCCCATACATAAAGAAGAGTTAGTTACAGACATTTGAAATATATTTAGGTATAAGAACAAATATAAATACGTAACAAAACGCTGCTACAAATTAACATGTATAAACATTTTAGGCCTAATGAAACATTTTTCTACCTTTTACCACCCGGCTACACATATTATTTGACAACCACGAATTATAAATTTCTATTATTATTTTTCATGTATCATTATTACCTCGCCTGTGAGGAAAAACTCCATGATGAAACCCGCCTGCAAATTAATCTATGTATTAATCTACACCGATGACCTAGCCTGGGGGTGATAATCTAGGGTTAGCTATTTCCGACTCCCATTCGTGAAGTCGGTGAGTTCGAATGCTCAGCCCGTTTTACTGAGTTTCTACTTAAGTCCAGATTTTTAAAATTATCACCAGCTTGGCGCTGAAGGAAAATATTGTGACAATTCCCCCATGCTAGAGAAGAAGAGAAAATCTCGAGCATGTGTATGCACCAATACGCACTGGGCCCGCATTGTGGTTTTTGCTCCGAAATCTATTCATTCGCTATGAATTTCATTTATGAGCTGATATCGAATTTGCACTGAACTCGCGTGATGGATTATCATTCGAAACCAGCTTGTGATGAATTCTCTGAACCACAAGTCCTGAGAAACTACACCACCTTCAAAAGAATGGACTCGCTAACCCGTTTGACCAGGCGTGGCGTTTTAAGGCCATGCACAAGACAATGCATGAGGAGACCCGTGTCCAGCAGTGGACGATGAATGTGGTGATGAATGGTTAATCATCTAGTCAGGCCTGGGTGAAACTCGTAGCTTAGTCAACAATGTTATAAAACAACATATAAACATTACAATAATATCCACGTAGCGTATTTCAGTACAAAGTTCTATAGACCTTAACAGGCTCGGAATAAAAGCCAAAATGTGCTTTGTGTAACCTTTAATATACCAGGAACGAGCCAGGGGTGCTTAATATTTCATCTACTCGCTTCTAGGGTCAGTCCCGGGATTACTACAAACACCTACATTATTCATTAGGTATACATACATAACATATAAACTGTACTTACCTACCTGTTGTCTAGAGATATTTGTATGCATGAATATATTACTTTAACACTATATGTTCCAAAAAAGGGGGACGAATTGTGTTATATTATTATAAATCTATATACACTTAATGAAATCGTAATTGTGTTTGTTCAGTAATTAAGTTTAAAAAAAAAACATTATGAGCGATACAGAGCTTAAAACGATGTTTTTTGGAATTTTTGGTCTGTCGGTCTGTCTGAACGCGCCATCACACAAAATCCACTGAACAGCTTATTTTTGACAGCCAAGTCTTGAATGCGAAGAATCTTTTTTTTTTGTACATATTATATTACAAACTAACATTAAATCGTGATTTATTTCTTCAAACATTTCCAATTTATTCTTTTAATTTCTCTTTATTCTAATCATGCCTTCTCATTGTTTGCAGGTAAACGTCATCTAAACTTCATACAATACATCAAATAAAACAACAGGTGACTAAAAAAATACGTTTTAATTCATATTCTCGTGTGAGTCCGGGATTGCTAACCTTGAAAAGTACTGGCTGACAAAATTGTATATTATTATTCTGCTTTAACGTTATCGAGGGCTTCATATGCAGATTATCACTTTTTAGTTTTTTAAAGCAATTGATACATATTTAATTAAATTATGTTTACTGTAAGCAAACACCCACTTGACTTATGCCTCACATTAATATACCGTATCTAAGTACAAGGTCTTAGCCATTTCGGATAGCCATTGGATTACAACCCTGTCAATTGAAACCCTGTTTCTGATTGAAATAAATAAAATAGCCCGTGTCTCTCCACTGCTGGATGTAGGCCTATCCCAAGGACCGCCACCACACACGGTCTTCAGCTCTTCTCATCCAGCCACTACCGGAGACCTTCTTCGAGTCGTCAGTCCACCTGGCCCGAGAGCGTCCGACGCTACGTTTACTGGTACGTGGTCTCCATTCGAGAACTCATCTCCCCTATCGATTATCGGTCCTGCAGCATATATGGCCTGCCCACTGCCGCTTCAGCTTGCTGATTCTTTGAGCTATGTCGGATTTTTTCGTTACGGATTTTGTCCAGCAAAGAAACTCCGAGCATAACTCGTTCCATCGCTCGCTGAGCGACTTTGAACTTATGAAAACCAGGCCTACCGTCAGAGATCACATTTCGGCACCACACGTCATTACGGGCAGGACACATTGCTTGAAGACTTTCGTCTTCAAACGTTATGGTATAGGCGACGAGAAGAGGTGACGAATTTTCTCCAATCAATGCTGCCCAACCGAGCTGGACGTTGGACGTTGAACGACCTCAATACGACCCGAACAAGACAAAAGTCATATTCAATGAACACGTCGACCCTGGACCGGTGAACGGTGAGGGAGCGTAGAAGTTGTCGACGAATAGGTCTATCTTGGACAGTCAATCCAGTTAGACAAGTCCAACGTCTATCCAGAGGCCGGTAGAAAATAAACCAACATTCACAAAATGTCGCACATAACGTCTAAAATTTATTATGTGTTTTGGAAACCTGATTTAATTTTTTTCAGTTTCGTTCAACAGTTCGTTCAGTTTTTCAACATCGAATTCAGAATAAATGCTAGATGTGTTATACAAGCACTCTAGGGCACGTGCCTGACGTTAGAGTCAAAATAGTTTTCTATGTTCAGTACCTCTCGAATTCTTTAATTCATATGTTTTGAAAATGGAATATTCTTAGTAAGTAGTACCTACATAAATTTCAAATTTGACTTTTTAATGAATCCCTCATCTGCTTCATCCCCCTAGAAGTTGCCAACCTAGTTTATTCTCATATCGATGGTACCCAACAGTAAAGCATCATACGCTGGTGATACTGTGTGATACAGCAAGATGTGTTACATCGAACATTCGCACGATTACAAACTATGTTTCTTAACATTTTACTAATTGGAAACAGTGATTTAGAACAAATGGGCAGCAGCTTTTATAAATAAGGCCATTGAACCATATGAGCTCATACATAAAATGCCATGTTTTAAATATACGAAAACGTGCCTGCGAAGGCATTCTCCGACTGACTCATCAAGATAAATCCTTAAAGCTTCACCTAAAAGGTCTTAAATATTGTACGGATATTCTTTGAGGGTTAAACCTGAATTTGATACTTTTTCATTCCATTGGGGAATAGAAAGAAGTAAAAGGCGTGGCTATTTTTTTTTAAATCATTATTTTACATCTGTGGCTTTGTCCGTGCGGCTATCCCAGATTCCCGTGTGGTTGTGGGTATCCCAGGATAAAAATAGCCAAGGTATTAACGCTATTACCTAATTACCTTCTAGTGAAACTTGCACAAAAAAGTATAAATTCAGTCATTTTTGCGAGAATCTTAGATGAACAAGCAGACAAAAGAACCAAAACCTGATATTTTATTCTACTAAACTAAAATAAAACCCAGATTTTAAAAGAATATACGTACTTAATGTTTGGAACGATTACGTAAAATTTCGTATTCCAAACAATCACGTTATATTTTACGTATCGGTAAGATAACATAATAATATGTCTCTATCTCCCTGCTTAGAAGTTAAGAGAATAGTAGAACAGTTTTTGATTCATTTTCGAAGTTGATTTTAACTATGACAAAAAGAGTTTAAATAAATCAACTTGTTAAACTACTTGAAAGGAACACGACGAAAACAAAATTATTATTTCCACAACGGTAGACACTGCGGGCAAAGCTTGCTTTCCACGGCCGAAGCTACAAAACTATTGACAAAGAACCCGGCCTCGGTAATTCATCTTACGGCTTAATTATACGAAAGGGAATGAGACGACAATATCCTTTGTCTCCGTCTCCCTCTACCTGCTTTTTAGTTGCTCCTACCTGCTTTTTTATTGGTCCTACCTGCGTAACAACCCTATGTGTAACCGGGGTGAATCATTGTGGTCTGGGGTGTACAGTCGAGCGCGCAAGTGGTTTCGAGCATTCTTTGGGTGTAACAGGTTGTTTGATTGTTAGAATGATATTTTCGCTTAGAATAAGTTCTAGATTATTTTGGGCGAAGTCCTGTTCTTTAAACGAACGTTAACAAAAACTGTGACAATATTTCACTGTCTTTTTTATTATTATTTATAACAAATTTATTATATAATCATAATTTCTATATTAAAATTGTAAACATTAATATACCGATATAATTCATAATAACGAATATTTTAAGCACAAACCGAATGTTGATTTATTACTCGCTAGATTGATTTTTTATATCTTGCCAAAGTAACCGGGTTCAAAACGAGTTCCTTTCTAAAGTTTATTGCTCAGGACACTGATGTCAAGTGATGTCATCTTAGTATTATATAATTGAATTGCGGGAACAACGATCGCTACTCCAGCTAGTGCACAATTTATTCAATTCAATGGGGATATTATTTTATTTCGTGCGGATTTTCTTGATTCATAAATCTAACCTTTTGATGCCCAGTTTCAATTAAAAGGAGGCTTGGTAATTATAAATACCTTATATTTACAATCTCTCCTATATTCCCATACCTTCTGAACTGATTTTGATAAAGAATACACCAAGATTTTCACATCCGGTCTGTCCGTGTTTTGTACTTTTCACCAAAATCATTTAAGTATTTTTGAATAGTATATGAAGTTGTGTTTCTCGGGAATAACCGAGTATGTACCGATCGGTTCTTTGGGCTTTTGTTTCCGACAGTACGTATATTATTAAGGTAGGTATAAACTGTGGGTGTTTTGACCTCTCACGGTGGATGCACGGATAAATTATACCATGTCGATATGCGAGGCATTTGTTGAGAACAAAATAAAAACAATTTCAATGTATTTCGCAAACATGAGCTCGGATTATTTCGTTTTATTCCGAGTTCACTGACCCGGGCAAAAGTTTAGAATTATTAAGACTTAAGGAAGTCGTATGGTTTTATGGTTTTAAATAAAAGATTAAAATATTTTTTGGTTTCATAGTAAACTAATAGTTCTACAATAGAACATAGGCACACCCCCTTGTGTCCGCGAGAGGGTTGTTGCACATTGCAGAGATGTAATAAAAAAAACTTTATTTATTACGAAATACTTTTAACAAAATTTTAAAAATTACATCGGATCTATGTGCTCTGAAATGAACAGTCTGTTTCTACTATAGTTGATCCGTACACATTGTGTAAAAATTGTTTCCATATTTAGAAAAGAAATAATGAGAAAGAATATTTGATATTATTGTATTGTTAAACAAATTTCTTAATATCTATTCTTATAATCATAGTTTATAATATGTAATCGTATTTATTTGTACAGAAACAACTTCGCTTGGCTAATGTCAATAAAACGTATTATAGGTAACACCAGTATCGTTATACATAGTAAAATAAGTATGTCACGTCTGCTTCACCATAAAACGAATCTAATACAACGACACCAACGCCGACAAAGGTCCAACACCGAAAAAAATCACGAAAATATTAAATTTTCGTGAGAGTTTCTAATAAACGGCAGCCGGGTAACATTACCTGCCGTATTATTCCCCTGAGAATTATCTTGTACATAATATATCCGGGTCATACCGGATGTTCGAAGCAATTTATTCGCATAGCAGGTGTCCGGGCAACTATGCTTACACATTGTTTCAACGGCGACGATAAATCAATGGACACGCTTCTTTTGTTCGCATGATAGCGGAAAACATATTTTTGGGAGTGGGTAGTGAAGTGAAAAATATACTAAGGATAACCCACTGTGAGGATAGTCACAACTTAAGTTAAGCAATTATACTTTCACATACCTATGCCATCAACCAGCTGTGTGAGCTGTGTTTTTCCACTAATGAATATAGGCCTCTCCCAAAGCTTGCCACCACAATCTTCAGTCTTATTCATTCTGCCATTACGACTTTAAGGCACCTGTCCATCTAGATTATTTCTGCTCGAAGGCTCGTCTACTTCAACGATTATCAGTCCTTCGAAAAATGTAAGCTGTTTGGTTGTTAAAATATTAAGGATAGTACGGTTAAGATAGTAAAATACGAGGTAGGTACCATGGATATAACAACGGTCAGTAGGTAAGAGGAGGATAGTTGTTACTAATTTACTTTACCACCTAGTTAATTTATAGTAATTTGCACTGTTACAATTGGGTCTTCGAGTAGCCTGGCCATTTCCTATAAGGGCGTTGAAATGTTATAAGCGTTGAAAAGAATGAAAATGGCCAAGTCACTTAAAAAATACTAAACTTGGTTTGGCTGCTTTTGAATCTCACAACTTTCTAAACAGTTTCGAGGATTGATAATTCTTTACAGAAATGTTTTGTTGGATTTCCTACTTTTCTTTCCACACATATGGTATATGGACTTCATCGTTCTTTATACTTATGCGCGCCACTAAGACCTGCTCTCATCCAATCCTTCTTTCATTCCGTGAGAACACGAATCCCCTACACTACATTATTATTATTGTTATGTACCCCTTTTCCTCTACTCCTCTCTGTTCAGTACTTTTGACGTCTTTCGAAATGTAAATGTAAGACACGTTTCGCCATGGTTTTCTAGCTCCTGCACACATTACATAAACTAATAAATCCCAGCTTGGGCAATGTAATCTGGATAAAAGTACCTACTCTAAATGTTAACCTGACATATAAATTATAACTGTGCCAGGTTTCACTAAAATCCGTCCAGCGGTTTTTATGTGACAAGGACTGTGATGTGATGAGATAGACAAAAATTCCATTCCAAAATTGTTGTTTTGGGCTCTGTACTGACTTTTTTTTTAAATATTCCACGTACAAACAGCTCTGTTTCGATTTTATTATACATGGATTTATTGTGTAATTTAGTGAAATTATTATTCCTTCTAAAATGCCTCTTTTTGTGTGAATATTATTTGTGTTTTATAATTAACTTTAAATGTGATTGAACCCCGAACAAAGATTAGATCTGTAAAAGATTTAGCCTGGAAGCCAGTACCCTGAACAATTGGACTTAAAAATAACTAAATTGGGTCCACTAACCTAAATTAATATTATATGTATAATTTATTTTAGTAATATATGTTAGAAATAAAACAATCTTCATATAATATTTTGCATGAGCTATTTGTGTGCGTGTGTGTGTGTGTGTGTGTGTGCGTGCGTGTGCGCGCGTGTGTGTGTGTGTGGGAGGGCGGACGCGTGTTTTGATGTCTTTGTGATGATGTGAACGAAATAGTTTCCTAAATCACTAAAGTTTCCAGACTCATCATGAACTATATTAAAATAAATCACTTTAATTTCTGACATTTGCCAAACTTGTGAACCTTTTTAGTCCTTTCAACTGAAGTGAAACCAATTTTTTTGGTAAATATAGTTACAAAGAGATCTATTTTCGAAATGTCAAGTTTCTGTCATTTTTCCATGAAAGTGTATGGAATGCTAAGTAGTAGATGCAATGATCTAAGGAATTAGCTGATAATCAACTATAACATTGACTATGCTTGATTATTTTTTTATGTTTATGTTAGAAAATTTAACCAAAGTCATTAAGTTCATGTAGAGAATAAATTCTTTTTGCTGAGTTAACGTCACAAATATGAATGCTTTAATACTAGCATCCTAGTAATTACAATCGTAATTATCATCTAAGTGTAATCTATTCTGCCTTATTTTACGTATACTATTTATGATTATTATTATGATTATTTATGACTTTCGAACCGTCATCTCCTAAATGGAACCTTAAACGCCGTTCGGTAAAATAAGGTGCACATTTTTAGAGCACATCACGAGCAGGTAACGGGATAGGTTGCCGTGACATCGCATTAACGCGAAATGTTTAACAAGATCGATGTCTGGATGGGTGCGCCTGTTTATATTCACAGTGAACACAGAAATCAATGCAGGAACTGTGTAAAAGGTCTATAAGCATGAATGTAACACCGGTATAATCTTACAAATTACTTACTTCGACACATTCGTTACGGTCAAGTCATCTCGTCTACTCCCGAGCTGTCACATTCTCACACTAGTTTCTGAGAGGCTATTACTTCTTCCAGTGCCTCTCCACTACCGGTGGTTCGCTCTACATCTGTAAACTTTTCTCTCTCTCGCTAAGCGTTAAGGCTGTACTGCCCTGATGATACCCGTTCATTCTCTGCTGTTGAGCAATTGTGACTTATCTTCTATCAACTGATTGTATACCCCCAATTTTACTCATCATTAGAAATTGAATCTTATAAGTAATTATTATAAGATTTCATTATAATCTGTGTCTTCTTTTTTTTTATGGAAAAGAAAGTGGCAAACGAGCAGACAGTCCACCCGGTAGTAAGTGAATACTGTCGCCCACCACGACCAATGCCAACATGATCAACTTTAGTACCTGCTTGGATACGTAGGAGTGAATTTGGTGAAAGGTTTGCAAATAATGGGGAATAGCAAGTATTCCTATTACTAAATAGTCAATATCATGAATAGTATCCGTGTCAGAGTTATATCTATCGGTGCATCCTATCTCGGATGTTCGTTCAAAAGATTCGTAATTTATTCTTCTGCACACTTGCAGGGAGCAATTTATTATTTGTAATACGAGTAAACGTGAAATTGTGTTATAATATGATCGCAGAAAAAATGAAAATTATAACGAAATGAAGGAAAACGGGCTAATTTTATTTTGTTGGGCTAAATTGTATTTGAGGGCAATTTTGTTTTTTCGTCAAAAGGTAAATTGGTATATGGCTACTCAAAAAGTTAATCATTGAATAACCAAGCGGTCGTGAGAATAATTTCTTTTTGCGTTCGTAGTGACTTTAACGTTATTAGATACACAGGTTTATTTTACAACGTTTTATTTGCGGTTAGCGCCACTATCCACCTATTGAATATGTTGATAATGAGCTACAAAGAATTTTGTATTTGTTAGAACGCTCGACTAATCAGTGAAGTAGCATTACATAGCTTTGTGTAGCATTACATAGGTAGCTTATACGGTCTGTAAAAATGAACTATGCCATTGAGCACCTTAATTGGCTAGTTACAAGGCCTAGAATTGAACGATTTTGGGTACATTAGCGTGTCGCTGACTTTGTTAGCCACACAGAAAGACCAAAAACGATACAGGAAGATCTTATTAAGTATAGGAAGATTTCGAAAAAATCTATTGCGGAGATTACGACTAGAATTTTGAAAAAATATCTGTACCGTTCAACGGAACCAGCTGAAGCCAAAACAGCAATTCAAAATTTATCTTCTACATATAGGGTTCGAAATATGAGAAGACAAAACGGTTAGATAGTTACTAAATTCGGTGTAAACCTTTCAAAAGAGAATCCAAATATTCGTTTTCCTATATACAACTATCGTATCGTTAGATAGAGCTCGTAAAGTTCTAAAACTCTTCTCTAAACACTTACTAAATTTACGGAAAATAGCGAAGTCTCCGACTGGCGCTGACATGGGTCTTTTTAGTTTTTAGTGTGGAAATAATACGTTTGCTCATACATAAATAGCGTAACCAGCCCTTTTATCTTCCACTGCTGGACATGTGCTTCGTCGTACACATTATCCTGTGCATGGGGGATGTATGGCATTAAAACACCACGCTGGCCAAGCAGGTTGTCGCACTCTTTTAGAGGTGGTGTAGAACTCCATAAGACTGCCTTGAATGTACTACATTTCCTACTTTATTGCATTTCCACAATGCACGCAGTGTTTCGGTAGTGAGTGAGATATGCCACAGCCCATATTATCCTATCCCTTCCTATTTCCCCAACCCTTTCTCCCCAACCCTTTCTCCCAATCCGTTCCTTAATCTACAAAGGCAGTGAGCGCGTCCGGGGCCGTACCAACGTTTGTCTGATGTGGTCATGTATCGCGGATGCCTATGGACAACCGTATCCACTTATCATCCCGTAGACTGTCTGTCGCCATTTTTTTTATAAAAAGGTGTCTCAAGACTTTTAGCGGCTTTGTTTAGCCCTTGGTCGCCTTTTACGACACCCATAGGAAGAGACGGGTGGAGTTATTCTAAAGGCGACCGACGAGCACACGGCCAGCCGACATACGAAATCTGAAAGCAAATAATTTGTAGCCAAAACTACGTTTGAATTCTCTCATACGCTTTGTTCGGGACTTGTATCGCAGTGCATTGCAAACGCTGGCAACTAGGCAACTCTGTCGAAACTGACAGAACAAACTTATTTGTCGCGTGAAGTCGAGTTTGAGGCTTCGTATGGGCCCGACTCGACGGGTTGCCCAAAATTTGCAAGGCCGGACGGCCTTTCAATTTGACCTCAATGAATTCTGCCAATTCTGCTGGAAATGCTTTTGGCGGTCAGTTGTTTTAGATGTTGCTCAAAAAATTGAATTCCCATCTACGATATAATTAAAAAAAGCCCTTATATTTTTTCCGCATTGTTGATTTGACAAGTATTTGTTTCTCGAGAGGTTAATGTACTATTTCATGTACATGTACAAACGTGGTGTTGTGACAACGAATAAATATATTTTCTTTCTTCTTTCTTTCTGTTTTTATTGGTATACTTTGATATTATTTACACTGATATTTACGTTGGTACTGTCGTATTTATAATCTATACATATATTATAATAAAATCGTAACAAAGCCGTGTCTGTAGATTTAATATTATTTGAAATGTCAAGTACGAGTTACAGCGCTTAATCAACATTTATGTACCGGCTCAACATTTAGGGTACCTACTTTATATTTAGATCATTTATAGAGTTCTCACGTGAATCACTCTAAACTTCACGTGAATGAAATGGCGAGCAATGCTAGCATTTATATAAAGACTTACTCATTCCCAAGTTTACCGAAGTAAACTGTTGTACAAAACGGAAGGCTCAATAAAACATGTGGGTGCGTAAACTTCGGAACTCTCTCGAATGTTCAATTTATTTTAACTAACTAAAATAGCCGGGTGTTTCCGTTACAATTTAACTGGGGGAGTTAAGGGCGAGATGTTTACATGCTGAGAATAACGACTTGGTAGTCGCACGCGGTTTTATAGACCGTTCGGTTCTTGATTTAAAGAAAGTGTGGTCACATTAATAGCCGCAGTTTTAGATGGAGTAGATACAGTTAAGTGTTAACTGAGTATTGTAATGACAAGATGTAGGTACATCTTGGCCGTGTGGTGTTTACCGGCGTTTGTATATCACCACCCCATCTCTTCCCGTGGGGTTAGGAAAATGCCATTGAGGGATAACAAAGTCGCTACCAGAAGCCCCGAGGAACTAGATTGTAGAAAATGGTCTTGAATTACAGCTTAAATTATTTGTTCTTATACTTCAAGATATTTTATATTTTTAAAACTATCCAAAAATTTCTTTCGTTTATTCTTCTTGTGGTTTAAAAATTCATGCCCATCAGCTGTTTATAAAAAAATATTTGTAGATATGTATTCATTGCGAAAAAATACTATCGAGGCATACGTTGTAACTGAATACAGTCAATATAATATTATTGATTCAGTAAATGACCTTTGTTGTGATCCTTACTATACCATTCCCAATCCGTGGCTCCTGAATGTTAAACCATAGCGATCTTGTCATCAAACTACTAACGAGTAGTTTTAAGTTTTCGATTAGTACTTATTGAATTGAATAAGATATTTATTTTTATTTAAAACTTTGAATCGCTTATCGCTGACATGACGACTCATACGTAATTACTCGTCATAAATTCCCGTACTATAAAAAAAAACTCCAATCAGCCGACCTGTCTCACACACACACACCCATTACCATATTCTTCACTAGACTAACCCTAAAATTTCTCTCTAAATTCAACGAGGAAGCATTGAGCATTTAAATTACAATGGTGCGTCGAGTGACGAAGGCCGCACATGTTCCTGACAGAGGGTCTTTTATTCAGAATCATCCTGCGATAGGCCAAATATTCAGTCACTTCATCTTGTATGTGTCCGAAAGATATGGAAGGGTCTTCCAAACTGTTTGCTTAAAGGATTTTCAATTTAAATTACTTGGAATGTAGATGGTTTTTGATGGGGGCAGAAACTGTCTTTGATAGTTTATTTTGAGAACTGCTAATGCGTTATAGTTTATACTGTTACTAAAGGAAAGAATAACAAATACTTATAGTAGTTGCAAGACCACCAATCGAGTAATCGCACAAATAAAAAATCTTTTGCAACTAATTATCCACTTTTTCAATAAGCCGCTAAGCGGCGCCAACCGCAAATATAACATTACGGAACAAACTTATTCATTCAGTTAGAGCAAAGAAAATGAACTTTAAAATTACCATCAAAACTTGTTTACGAACGCAATAAAGTTTGTAATCGTGCAAATGTAACACAATACAATCCTTAAAAGGCCTTACTTTACAATCTTTAAAAGGAAAATTTAGCTATTTACGTATGTTTTAGAAAAAAAGAAAAAATATTTAGACAAACGTTGTAATACTTTCATGAACACTATTCAACGATATATCGTTTGTATCTAAATAAGAAGAAAAAGTGATATTACACACTCTTCGGTCAAAACTCGGTCAAGGTATAATCTTCGCCATTTTAAAAGATATCGTAAAAAAATCAGCACGCGGTTTTTTTGAATTATTCAAATATATTTTCAAGTAAGAAATTAAAAAAAATGTGAACTTCTCCATTGCAAGTACTCGTAATTTACAGTTATGCAAACACGTACGAATGTTAATTGGGAATGAAATAATGTTTGTTTTTGTATTCATACAAACCAAGCTATTGTGTCATGCCTTTGTAGGTAAATACACTTTATTATGAACACCTGTTTGACGAGCCGAAATGTAGAACAAATATTTTGCAATTTAATTGTTTACGGTAAAGTATCAAAGGTATTTTTTAACTAAGATGTTACAGAATAATTTTAATATACTTTTTAAACGAATAATATACTATAAATATCGAACACGAACAAGCTTCTGTTTGACGTTAATTGTTTTTTTAATTTCAACAAGTATCATTTTATAAACACTTAAGAACAATTTATTTAATTATTATAATAAGTTATATACCTATATCTTTGATTTTTATAGAAAGAGAAAGAGACGGGCAGATAATCTACCTGATGTTAAGTGTGTACTTACCAGGGACATCCGCGATACATGCCAACATCCGTCGAGGAAGACACGTTGGTGCGCTTGTCTTTGGATATTTTGACAATGAATTTGGAAAAAGAAATTGAGAAGTTTGTCAAATTTTGTTCATTAATAAAATGAAAAATAAATAAAATTACAATTCCTTGATACCTATGGGCGATAACAATTTAATGCGCACAAAAATCATTTTATACTTTTATCGCAAACACAATGTGTTACTTCTATGAAATCTTTTATGTTTTATGTTAATATATCAGTATCACTTAACTATCACTCAAAATAAATGTCCATGTCTATTATCGTCTAAATTATTCAAAAAATTCAAAATATCTAACGAATCGATGTTACCAATATGAACCGTTACCGATATACTCGTTAGGATAATACCAAGATTCTCTTCGGGTTGACGAACGCTTCCACACAACTTGACTAGGAGTGAGCAAACCTCCGACGTCTGGGTAGACACGAATATTTTAACATTACCGTTCATATTCAACCTCATTGTAATAAAAGTCACGCCAATGATCTGGCATGACTTTTATTACAAAATTAACCAGTAAACGCGATAGCAAAAAGACCATACTCAAACATTTCAAAATTTATCCAGAACGTGTTGATCACTGTACTTTATAATAATTCATTAGTAACCCGCACTTCAAAAAAGGAAAATATAAGTTAAAGCACGTGTCACAACGTCTTTGTTATACTATGATATAAATACATCGTCTGCCAAGAAACAATGGTATGAGTCGGCGATCACAAGTTGCTTTTATTACGAGATACTAGTGATGGGCGGGAGCGAAGTCGATATGTCGATAATTTACATGATATCTTTGTTCTGAAAACAAACCATACTCAAAATGCATTTTTTTAAATAAATTTAGTGTGACGTATAAATAATATATCTTATTAGTATCAATCGACGTCTATAATCTTATAGTTTGTTTGTTTTATTCATTACGTGTATTTATTAAAAAGGTAAAGTTTCAACTGACTTTTTAACTAAGAATAAAGTAACAAACCCATGTTTGTATTGTTACTGCATGATATTGGGGAGCTATTTACTGCTTTTAAAATTAGTTTGTTATATGTACATCTAATGTAATTTATTTAAGTTTATAAACTGATACATAGTTGGACATATCGATCATAACTTGCACCAAACTGGCTATGCGAGAGCAGTCTGCGCCAGATTTCGTACAAAAAGATGCAAAAAAAGTCTGCAGCCAGACTCGTCTCGGAACAAACGTCTGGCTCAAACAATGGCCGGTGACAGAACAACCCTCTTTTTTGTTATGCTAAAATTAAGGCTTGAATTTTTAATATCGATAATTTTAAAACGTTTCTCAACGTACCGACATTTATGTATTGTATCACCGTGTTCCCCTCTCGTACATAATCTGTTTAAGATAAGAAAAAAATGATGTCATCAGCCACGTGATTACACCTATTGACCAAATTACGAGATTAACCAATTAATTCTGTATTATGCTACATTGGACGAATGACGTCACCCTTTTCTTAATTTGAATAGAGTATATAATGGTATACCAGTCTTGAACATTGATCCTGTTTGATTGTTTGCATTAGTTATCCAGCGAAAAGCAACTAGAACGCTAGAACTTATACGCCTACTAGAGGATCGGAATCGATTAGTTTTGGGCAAATTAACGCTGTTTTTAAACGGCTGTTTAGGGATTTTTACTTCAATAAAGGCTCATTTACACAAAGAGAGTTTCTCGAACATATCGGCCGAGAATGTTGTATACGATTGTCGTATACAACCAAACTTCTTACGGTTCTAGCCTGCAACTGTTCACATGATGATAAAAACTCGATGATAACAATTGTTTAAACTAGACTCCCGCACGCATTCGAGAAACTCCTTGTGTAAATGTGTCTACAAAGTTTTTGATCGTCTTTTAGGCGTAAAAATATTTATTTGTCCTTTCTGTCTTCATGTGTTTGTTTACTTGAAGCACGTAAACGAATGGAAAACCTTTTTCGTAAATAACATGTTATTAGATTTAACTCTGTTAGTAGGCGTCTTGACTTGAGGAAAAAGAAATTGTGAAAAACATTTGATATGAAAATAGTATCAGATGTTTAAAGAGATGTTCTGTGAACCGATCAATAAATTACTCAACCGATTCACTAAATGAGACGTAAATTCATTTGTCATAATTGTGCAAAGGATAAGATTATAGATACGATACATATAGTGCCGTGTGGTGTCAACGGCTTTAGTATTCTAAACCCGTCCGACACCACACCACCTCTATTGCTATTGCAATAGTATTGCTATGCCTATTGCTATTGCAATCACCATGGCGCTATTGCACCACCCTCTTCCCGTGGGTGTCGTAAAAACGACTATCACAGCCCCTGAGGAACTACACCGCCCATAGAGTAGGAACTAAGAGTATACTCCCCAGCCCGCTTGGCCAGCGTGGCGATTTAAAACCATACATTCCCCGTACACAACGCAATATACATGAGGAGGCCCGTATCCAACAGTGAATGAAGAAAAGACTGGTTACAGTTACATATGGATATTATCTTTACTGTATGTTATTGCCTGCTTTCATACAACATTATTTTGTCTCATACACTTATTGTAATATTGTCTTTGTTTGATAACTGTTATGTGTATTACAACAGCAACACTGTTATTCAGAATGAAGGCCGTGAAAAATCCGTGCTCCAAATTTTATCTTACAGGAAATTCATATATTGTTTGTATTAAATGAAACTAGTGAAGAAAAATATTAACAAGTATGTAACTGATCGAATCAAATTGCTGTAACTGCAATTTGCTTCTATGATTGTTTTTCTGATTCAATTCAAAGTGTGAAATAAATTAAGACTTTGATTAGTGCACATCATTATTTAGAACAAAGAATCTTAAATCTTGCTCGAAACTTTTTGATTTTAGATCATTTCGATAGATTGATTTTAGTGTTAGAATTTAATTACTTATTTATCGATATAACGTTATATTCATCGACATATGACTATTGTCACAGCCCTATAATATCCGTCTAAATTAATTCAATAGGGAAATTCTTGTGAAGTAATTAATCATATCGCTAATGTTATTCCGTCGACTTAAATATAGGTGTGAAGTTTCATAATAGTTAACATGAAACTAAAAGCTTTTAAGTACACGTTGTTTACAGATACCGGTATTAATTAATATAAATTTCCTACGAGAAGCAATTTCAACTTTTGGTAGGATATAAAATAATAACCATTAATTTATAGCTGTAAATAATATAAAAAGTTTTATTTAGACAAATCGAACAAATTATTTTCAGTTTCATTGAAATCTATACGAGGTTACTCTATCTGGCAATAATTTAGGTTGTACTTACATCCATATGAGATTAGATTATACTAGGAATAAAATAAAACCAACTTTTTGGGACATACTCGTAGTATTGACTTGATCATTATTTTTAAAATTATAATTATCCATCAAATACTCGTAGGTCCAGTATGTTACGCGGTGAAATATAAACTTTATTTTATGCAAACAATTATTAATACTAATTTTTACAATGGAAGGTTTTCTGTGTTTTTTGGGCCCTAATTCACCTCGCGGGCCCAATGTCAATTGGTGAATATTGCACCTGCCAAGATTTTTTACAAGCTTTTATTCGACTTCTCATGTTTGTTAGTTTGTTTACGTCAAAACTTGCAAGTCGATTTTAATAATAACGTATGACAATACAATATAATAACGTGTTGACCCTCACTTGATGCCTCAACCAGGAAGGCCAGCAACGGCCAGCAACTACGCAACGGCTAACAGTACGTCGTGTTTGGGGGGCTCTTTTTGATGGGTTCGTAATTTTGATGACAAAAAATTATTGACTTGAGCTGTACCGTCTCGTTCGGCGAGATGGGCGTTGTTAATATTGGTATTAAAAAGGGGTAAATAAATAACTTGAAAACCTAAAATGCAAAATGCAAACTTAAAAAAGCATTAAAATGAAGAAAATGAATAGATCTAACATAATAATTAGATTTGCGTGATTTGTTTATTTAACTTAAATTGACTTCTGCTTATTTTCTTCATTTTAATAACGGCCGTTTTTTTTTCGTTTAATTCTTATAAATTCTAGGGCATCTGGGTTTCGTTAAAATAATTGGAAAAGTTAGGCCTTTTGAACTCCTAACCTCACCAATATTAGTGGAGAATAAATACAGTATAACCGCTCTATATTCCAACATGACTCGACAATAATTGTAGACATATCTAGGAAACATTGTTTGCAACATATTATATAATATGAAATAGCAATAATCTTAAGCCATCCCACCCGTTTTATTGTCGCGTTAACTGAGGATATGTGCGGTTTTCCTGAATCCTACAAAGGATGTACGTACCTACATTAAAACATAAGCATGTACAGTCCCATCCATAGAGGTAAATTAAAATAGAGGCGGTAAGCGTTCCAAGTCCTTGTTCGTATAAAAAATCTTATTAAAATAATATTTGAATATGAAAATTACATAAAGGATTTAAAAAAAATACACGAAATACTAACAGCTATATTCAAGATTTAATAAAATGAAAGCGTGTTCTATTAGATAATGGAAGGGGGAGAGAGGTGTTTCAATTAGAGGTGTAGAGATATTGATATTTTATTCTCAAATGATCGTATTCTAAGTAGGTACTTATGCTGTGGAATTCTTAGAAAAATCCTTGTACTTAAATTACGCATTGATTTTTATAACTGTAATGTGCATACTGTTCAAATAAATAAATGTTACATTTTACAATTCATTTATTCATTCATGGTAGCGGAAAAAGACACGCGGTCGCTGTTAATATTATTATGGACGTTATGTTTATTCTATTTAATTTATCTCTATGTTCCCGACTTCGAGGCCGTGTATGAACACTATTAAAGTTTAATATGGTCCGCGTAGGGGACGATGTTGTCATAGTACTTTCAGTAACGCAAGGGATATAACTTTCAATACCATTTGCAGCATTGTTGCGGTTTTGCATTCTGCCAGCATTAGCTTTGCAATTATAAACATAAAAGCGTAAGAGTAAATGATGGTGATAGAACCCTAAGGGTATCTGTACTCGACTCACATTCGTGTGATCAATATGTATTTAAAAAAAACACGCTGTCCAATTGTCACTAGCTTTGTGGTGATTGGTAAGGGAAAACGTAGTGAGGAAACCCGCATGCTCGAGAAATTGAAATAATCCGGAGTATGTGTATCCACCCACTCGCCCGCGTGGTGGATTATCGTCCGAAATCCCTCGGTAATTTCCTAGGGGAAGCATGTGCCCTACAGTAGGACGTTATAGGCTGATAGCAATAAAGGAAGGGTAAAAGTATTTAACTTAAAACTGTTTGTTACAATACAATAAACTATTTTTTATTACAGTTTAAGTAATCCTTTGCGGTTGCATGAGTGGGGTAAGCCACTTACCATGAGCCATCTGCTTTCAGTCGCCCATTCAACCTTAAAAAATATTAGTTAAGTGGGAATAAAATGCTCTGAAGAGTATCTAAATCGTTGTGCGAGTTAAGAAGGTCCTTAGTGCCTTTCCAGGTTCCTTTTTGCCGTCACTTCAGCCCTTCCAAAGGGCTGAATGGCGCCCTTTGAAATTAAAAAAAAACAATTCTTTACTAATGTATTAACTATACCTACATTATTTCTTTGTAAATAAAAAAAGTTTTATTTTTACTCTTAGCTTTTTATGTACCATTGGACCCCTGGAAGAAAATACTATGATTTAAATATATATTGGGGCCGCTTTGATGTTTCATATGGCCTTTTATATATAGAAAGACTTTTGTTGCAGATAGTATTGTACATGACAGTAGGGTTTAGGCCATAGGCAGAGTATGTAGACCGCAGGTAAACCCGGGGATCTTTATTTACTTAGGATGTTCCTAGTGACTTGTTAACACAAGGATTAGGTTAAGCCCTTTCACGTGCGCTACTTTTTTATAGCGTAAGAAAATGGCGATAATAACATGTTATAGCCAAAACGTATTCTCGATTACCACAAGAAATTGACATTCTTTTAAAACAGCGTTTTAACGAATCCATCTATAATATTTCCAATAGAAAATGGTTTTTTGCGAATTTATTTTAGTTCGTATTATTGTAATATCATTCTGCTATTATATTTCGTCATTATATAAATAATTGATTATCGCATCGAAAATTTGAAAAATAACAACAGTTAATGATTTGGCGGTACCTATTTTATCAGCTAGTTATTTTATTTTATTTAAAAAACTTTATTGCACATTATGGTACAAAAAGCGAGCTTTAATGCCTTAAGGAATTCTCTTGGGCTAAGCTTTAGGTTGATCAGAGAGATACATTGGGAGGTGCGATGAGAGGTATAAATATAATAACTTAAACGACAAACAAAATAAATGATTTACCTATAAATAAATATACATGATGAATACATATAATATGCTATCATATACATAAATACATTCCATACATATATATATATCATAATAAATACATACAGATACACACACACACACACTCATATATATACATACATATACAAAAGCGCTACAGCGTACATAATTAGGGGAATAGGATAAAATGGGAAATGCAGTACATTTATGGTAGTCATCTGTGAGAGAGGAGTAACTTGGCCAGAGGAGTGCGCCACGTGGCTGTGCGATTGAAGCGTGCAAGCTCCCCCCCCCCACCAATATGGTTTCTATAAGGCTTAATTATAATTATAATCATCTGTTTGCGTTTCTCCATTAATCCCACTAAATTTTATTAAGTATTCTAAACCCACTGTATTTTCTAAATTATTCGAATGTTTTAAAAAAACAGCTTTTGTTGCTTAATTCTTTAAGCTTGTTAATTTTGTTTACTCTTTCAATACTAATTTAACTGTATTTTTGTTTGTAGGTAAGCAATCTTCTGAACTTTGGACAAACACAAAACAAAATTTTAGGTAAGTGAAAGTTAACTGAATGGTAGGCAAGCATCTGCGGATTAGTCTATAATGTTCGTCATTTTTGACCGATGTTGGCATGTATCGCAGACAGTAACCGCCTGCCATCAGGTTGACTATCTGCCTGTTCGTCTGCTTTCTTTTTTCTAGAAATAAAAAGGTAGAGATTCATCAAAACCTTTTATTTTACACCGAAAAATACAAAATGTACAAATACGCCTGTTTTTATGTGGTTAAGAAAAAGGTTATGTCATCACTATCAGTCACATTATTTCACCTATTGACCAATTATAAGAGGGAACGTTTCTGGATTGAACAATTAACGTTGTGTTAGGCTACATTCGATGACGTCACTTTTTCCTAATGTGAATAGGGTTATACCTTATATAGTAGGTTATAGTAAGTAACCTTAATAAAAAACAATCGGTGGCTCATTGCTAAAGCGATTTTTTCCAAGCAACCTTCAAGTGTTAAGAAGGAGTCTGAAGATCATTAGTAGATATTAATTTAATACACATACAGTAGGTACGTAAATCTATACATAGTATAAAACAAAGTCGCTTCCCGCCGTCTGTCCCTCCGTATGTACGCTTAGACCTTTTAAACTACGCAACGGATTTTAATGCGGTTTTCATCAATAGATATAGTGATTCAAGAGGAAGGTTTATACGTATAGTTTAATATCGTTTTGTGTTAATTTGTTGAAATATGACGATGTGACGGGCATGCAACGCTGCCGGGCACAACTAGTATACCTATAAACATAAAAGTAAATACTTGTAAATATAAATGGAAGTATTTACTTCGTCTATAATAATGTATAATGTGATCATACATTTTATATGTATCAACATGAGTTTCAGAGGAATCGATCGAAGCAAAATTTGTTCGTTCGTAACACATAGTAAAAGTTCGTCTATATTTGTATTGACGACTGATTAATTCAGTTAGGCGTGTTCTTACCTACTGTGCGGTATTGGTATCAACTCCCGGTCGGATATTCGTTTGTTTAAAGACAAATGTTTGGGTCTGAATGGTGTATTCGTCTTTATATCTCTGAACCTACGACAAAATGAATCCTACTACTACTCGGAATAAGCAATGCAGTGTGGGCCATTGAATTAAAAAAAAAATAACAGTAGCAATAGTATGGCAAAGCGCAGTCTAACACTGTGCCAATATTTGTATAGTAGAGAAAGACGCAGTGTAAGACACAAGGACACAGCATGACGACACAAGTATATATACTTATGTATTTACCTAACGTGTTAACATGGATACTTGTAACGTCAAGGTTACTTCCACGTAACTTCCTGTTCCGCTTTTATGATCGTCTTTATTGAAACCTTTTTATTGACTATACATAAAACTATATACTTTATTCATTCTCATGATCATGATTTTTAAACAAAGCGACTCATCTTTGTGACTTTTTTTATGGAGAACCAATTTTACTTTGGATATACCAAAGAACTTCCCGTGGGTGTCGTAAACGGCAACTAAGGGATGACAAAGCAACTACCGCAAGCGTTGCGGAACTACACCACCTCTAAAAGAGTAGACTCATCAACCCGCTTGGCCAGCGTGGCATTTTAAAGTCATAAATCCCACCTGCAGAAGACAATGTCCAGCAGTGGACGACAAAAAGACTAATGGACTTTTTGGGGGGAACTCGAGAAGTGAAGTTGTTTTTTTTTATGTACGAAGGCGGCAGACGAGCATACAGTCCACCTGATGGTATGTGGATGCTGTCGTCCTTAGACATCCGCGATACATGCCAACATTAGTCCAAAATGACAAACGTTGGCACGCCACCGGATGCGCTGCCTACCTTTGGAGATTTAGGAATGGATTTGGAGAAAGGTTTTGGAAAATGGGGAGGGATAGGATGAATGGGAATTTGCTCTGGCACATCTCACTCACTACCGAAACACGTACGTACATTAGGGAAATACGATAAAGTGGGAAATGCAGTACATTTCAAGGTAGTCTTCTGTGAGAGAGGGGTAACGTGGCCAGTCGAGCGCCCCTAGCGGCTGTTGGATTTCAGCGTGCACTCTCCCCCTCAAAAAAGATTTTTGTTTCATTATTGTAATAAATGTGTATTAGGCGTTCTGTGGTTTAATAGTGTTAGTTTATTAAACTTCAAAGTGATTTTCGTGCGTGCTGTTTGCGGCACTGCGTTTTTAGTGTGCTTCCAAGGAGTCCTGTTCTGTTCTCAGTAAAACTACTATTACCTTACTGAGCGACTTCTGACTTACTTCGACAGGACTGGACATTGACAGGATACGTTTTAGATTTTCTAATTGTTTATTACGAAGAAAACTTGACACTGGCAGAATGTACTAATTTCATCATTGCCATATATGAAGAAAAAAAAGGACACTGACGGTGACACCAAAGAACATTAAGTAATAAAGTACACGATTGTTCCTGAAATTGATGTGATTTATGACTTCAACTTATGACTCATTTGACATATAAATATGAAAATAAACTATTAAAAATATTTTTGAGATTTACTAGAAAATTAGAGATTTAAGTCTGTCACTGACACGTGATTGTAATAGAACTAACCATAGAATAATGGCGTCATTACCATAGAATAATACCATAGAATATTGCGATCGTTTTGTAACTGCGTTATAGAAACTTCAATTTTAAGATAATATTTTGCTTTTACAGATCGTTTCCTAATATTTTACATTATTCATTTATATAATTCACTGTTACCAATATCTGAATAACCCCACACGGAGCTGAATCTACAGAAAAGCAATTGTATTAAAAACCAACAATAACATTCATCGATGTCACAAATAAGTGAAAAAAAGACAGGAATATAACTATTTCATTCTCTATATGTGAGTCAAAGTGTCGGATTCTAGCAAAATCACGTCTGCGTACAAAGATTACTCTACAGAGTACACGTGTAAGTAACTACCTATGATAAACGAGCTTTAATAAACAAAAAATATTATCCATCGTACATCGCCTATTAACAATGAATTATAAAGTATTTCCAGGATAGTAAGAAGAGCAATGTATCGAATTACTTGCGATAGTGTTTGTTACGTCTTATTTTACGTCGTATTACCTTTGCATAATCATTTTATTGAATAAGTCTCTACTGGAACTCTGTTTACAGTTTGAAGGCGTATGCATTGCGTAATCTAGAATCATTTTATATTTCATTACACCTGTTATATACATCTGGATATAATTTCTTAGGTATATGTATTATATATTATTATATTTCATATATTTGTAATGGAAAAGATAAAGCTTATTGTAAAGGAAATGAGACCTAATCATCTGTTCTAGTTTCCTAGATATTGACACTTCCGTGACAGTTAAAAGTGACTCTTATTTAAAAAATAATTCTTATATTTTATTGTTTTACTTGTATCCTAAAAGCTCAGATGTTAGAGCGTGTTTCTATTTAACCAGAATCTTGAAACAACGAAGATATTGGAGGACATTTTCGGTTGTTTCACCTTACATTCCTGGAATCAGGAATGGAATGGAATGGAAATGGAATGGAATCGAGCTATACTTTGTAAAAATCTCTTATAACTAACTACAGAAGCTGCTGATCCCTATTAAAATTATAAATGCGGTATGTGGTTTGTTTGTATGTTACCTATTAACTTTGATAACAAATCGTTACCAAATTTCTGCCCTCCTTGGAATACAAGCCACAGATGCATGTTGATGAGATTCAAGAAAAATGAATAAAACTTTTGGTTGAATTTTTATTAATTTAAAATCAAGCTAGAGACTTGGAGTTTTCAATAAAACAAAGAGAATAGATGGTAATAATCCCGTTTGTTAATTTTTAATTTCCAAATATAGTGTTCTTATGCTTTCATTAAAATGTTACTTATGCCTGTTCTTAGTCAATGTTTTTATATACTGTTTCATATACACTTGTGTCTTTATAATTCCTTATTATTAAACATTCAATATAATTTATTATGCATGATTAATTCCATTGAATTCAAATGATTTATATGTGGACTGTGTAAACACTTTTAACCCTTCCTATAAGGTATGCACTACGCACTTCAATTTTATATTTACATAGATTTACGTCGACCGCCCACGACCGTTCAACCATGATTTTTATAACCTAACCCATCCTTTCTCTGTCCACCATGTTGAAATTCTTTCAACACAACCACCACAAACAAATATCCCCTCTCATAGACTTGATATAAAGACGAAAACCAATTGAAACTGCGTTTAAAAATACTCACGATAATATGAACTTTACGCTCATTGACATATAGAACATTTGACACATCGTTGATTGTGGCGTCCCTTTTGTCACGGTGAATAGGGAGGGCCTGATGCGGGTCTTGGGATGTGACGAGACAGTTTTTTTTCCATGCCCATCACGAAATAAACCCATGGGTTATTAATCAAGCGGCTTGGACAAACTTTTTGTTGTTTTATGTTTAAAGATTTTTGGGTGTGGAGTATCTAAAAAAAAAATAAGCCTCATATTATAATTTAAATTTTGACTTATTCAGTATAGTCCAATAACTATAAGACTTGAGCAATGATACTTTTGATCTTTTATTGTTTTTTATATAGGAAAAGCATTCCATGTCTTTATCTGAATATAACAATGCGTAAAGTGAATTTAATATGAGCATACTTTTGTAACTTCGTTTAAATATTTAATACGTATAGTATAATAGGATTCCAAACACATCTTTGCTTCTGAGGTCTTTGAAGACATGCCATCAAATGTCAGAATAAGAGCGTATCAGGAGCGTATTAGAACAGCGGAACGCGCTTTAAATAATTAAACCGGATCCAAAACTAATGGCTTCTGTCGTAAGGCTCTGAGCTTGAAGCGCAATTATTTTCAAAACAAGACATTTACCGATTTATTATTAAAAGGTAAGGATTTAGGATTTTCGAGGTTGCAGAGGTATTGCTCAAGAAATTAAAAAATGATTTTAAAATGCCCCTAAATTATTCAGTGGGCGGATTCTTGGGGGCTTAACTTGATAGGCCTGCTAAGGAGGATTTAGACGAAAACATTTTTCGGATAAAAATACATTTCATTTCAGCTGTGAATAATAAACAACCTACATTTCATAATACTGTTAAAATAACAAAAACATCTAAATTTCGAGAAAAACAAAAAGCTTTTTGAAACCAACAATAATACGGAGACATAAATTAATGTCGACTGATACTAAAAATGTATCAAATGATGCTGAATTACATATTTTCCTAATAATTTCTCATAATACTACTCATAGTAGCGTAACGGACTCATTTAAGAAGTGAAATGGTGATACTTCCTACATTAATTAAATGAACAGTGCACGGTATTAGGTTAGCGCATTAGTAGATTAGCGTATTAGTAGATTAGCGTTAGTCAAATTAATGTGTACATCTAGAATGATCCGATAAATCGCAAAGATTGTTTTTAAACGATAACGTTCCTAGCTTCAAAATAGGGAGAAAAATTAAATGGATAGTTGATAGAGGTGTTCTACACCATTAAATGTACTTTAAGCATTCATTTATACTTAAAAAACCTTTCCACTCAGGTGGTCCACAGAGCCCTCCATCTCAAAAACAATTACGTATTCTGGCACAGACTCAATTTGGATACCGAAAGAGACCGCAGAAGGACGTATTTGAATTTCAAAAAGTTAAACCTAACGTTTTGAATTTTAAGTAAATTTACATATACAAATGACTCATCTAGATTGTCGCTACGGTGTCTGCGCACGACGGTTTTAATTATATCATAGTCCATTGCTGCGTTTGTGTCCCCTTTTATGAACTACAAATTAAACGGTTCTAAAAATGCATACGTCTATTTTTCTGTCAATGTTTTTCAATCGTATTAAATAAGTATTGAGTTAATATCCAGTAAGTGCTTTCAAAATATAGGCGCTTATTAGATTTGTAAATATTTTCATGATAACAACAGTTTAAACTGGAATTACTTTCATAAAAACCTAACTTCAAGCTACTGATACATGAGCGAAGCTCTTAATAAATTAAAACGCACTGAGAGCGTAACTTTACTGATAGGCATCATCTGACCTGCAATCTGAGAAGCGGGGTGTCCTCTGCTGACCTTCAACTCCGTATGCGGGAGTTACTTGATACTTATTTCACTTCATATTTATGTCTTCTTAAACTTATAAGCATTAAACTCTATTACTCTTCAGCCACAACTACTTCGTTATTTATATAATCGATTTTAATTCAGTTCGATTTATTTAGACTAATTTTTTGAGACCTAACTCCCAAACTAGAAAAATATCTGGATCTCAGGAGCCAGTACCTCACCAAACTTATGTCCTATTTTAATACAAATTATTTTTTTATACATACACTTCTAACATATCTCATAATAATATGTAATTCTTCACACTGATTTAGCTACATTTTTATAATAGATACTATACATTTAGAGTACATTATGTATAAAACTTCATCAAGTATACAGAAATTCCAGACTTATCTTCAATTATAATCAATATTTTTATATATTTGTACTTTATTGTACATACATTAGGTCTTATTTAAAAATGGATTAATAAAATTACGTACAACAGGCAAGCTTATCTCCTTAGATCTCTTCCAGCAAATCCACCGACAATGATCAGATGTGTATGAGATAGGTAGAAAGTTACGGAAATAAAATATTTATTTATAATATGTCTTATAATAGGTAAATCTCAGTGGGAATAAGTACAGCATGCAATAGTTGTTACCTATCTTTTATATTCAGTATATTATCTATATCAAGAGAAATTTATACTTAATAACTATATTTATACTATACAAAATATAACATACAGGCAGGCATACGAGTAAATAAATATATGAATTATCATTTGATTGTAAGCAAGCTCGGCGGTTTCTGAATTATTCAAGTTTCTGAACACTTATTCGTTACAAGTGATTTTTAAGAAATGTTGTAAATGAGCTTATAATAAATAGTTTTAATCAGTCTTCAATGGACGATGCACAACTCTAAATGATCGATATAAAGTCAAGCCACCGAAGTTCAATTAATATGCGTTAAGGTCGATGTTTCAATGAAAACTAAAAAAAACTACAGTAAAATCGGTCATTTACATATACATAACACATAATGAGATGATTCAATGGACGGAAATGATTATTTAGTACAATAGCCTTCTCGGTATCGGCCGAAAATTGTATGGACGCAGAACTTTGCCCCTTGTCGCTTTCATTTGGAAATTAGGTAGCTGAGTTTTTACCGTCTATTCCTTATCATCTGTTTCGTCCCCAGTGGGTACAATCGGGAAAATTTAGTGGTGACAAACGACACAGAATTATTCCCGTTCGTTCCCACATCTCCTGTAAATAGTTTCTGAAGTGAAAACGTCGTTCTAAAGTCAAACATGTATCTACAAATCATCAGTGACAATCAAACAAATCAAACAGTGACTATATTATATCCATTTGTTTATTTAGAACTGTGGCGTGTATAGTTTATACAGTTAAGCTTATTACAATTATAAAAATGACTGATATTTAAAATTTGTAGTAATGTTGTAGTTGATTTTCTATCTATTTCGTTGATATTTTTCATATTGCAATATCGCAAGCCCTATTACATGATTTTAAGAATATGATTAAGATTATATTTTAAGAAACTATTATTTCAAAGTTGTGAGCCAACGATTAATATGATAGTTTTACCACACGTACAATGTTCTACTTCAAGCCTAATCTTCATTTTAATTTAGCAGTCGTGATTCGTAGATAATTTTTTAACGTTTTTCACTTCAGAAACTATTTACAGATGTGGGAACGAACGGGAATAATTCTATGTCCTTTGTCACCACCACACAGCCTACAGGTGGTATAATTATGAATAATTTAATTTCACCAATTAAATTAAATTATTCATAATTCTTTTAAAAGTTTGTCCAGGGGTGTGTATTGAACGACTGTTTTTATTTTTAGGGAAAACATTAATTTCCCGCCCAAAAGTCTTCCCCGAGAAGTGAATGTTGAATTTTTATTCAATTATTGTAAAACTTGTGTATTGCAGTGTCGCCACTTAAAAAAACGTAAGACTCAATTTTTTATGTTCTTCAAGGAGTCCAACTTTTCTGTCCTCAGTGAACCAATTATCACTTTACTGAGCGACTACTGACTTGCTTCATCGGTACTGTACGTTGACGAGCTGTGTTTTGAATTTTTTTTATGTAAAAAAAGGCGGCAGACGGGCATACAGTCCATCTGATAAGTGGTAAGTGGATACTGTCGTCCATAGACATCCGCGATACATGCAAACATCAGAACAGAATGTCAAACGTTGGCACGCTCCCGGATGCGCTGCCTACCTTTGCAGATTAAGGAATGGATTGGGAAAATGGGGAGGGATAGGGTAGGATGCGATGGGAACGGGGCTCTGGCATATCTCACTCACTACCGAAACACGTACGTACGTACGTTTGGGGAAATACGATAAAGTAGGAAATGCAGTACATTTCAAGGTAGTCTTCTGTGAGGGAGGGGTAACGTGGCCAGTCGAGTGCCCGCAGCGGCTGTGGGAATGCAGCATGCACTCTCCCTCTTTTGATTTCGAAATTGTTAATTATAAAGAAAACTCGACACTGGCATAATTGTCATATGTATAAAAAACGAAAACTTGACACTGGCATAATGTGCTCATTGGGCTATTGCTACTTGTATATATGAAAAGATCACAAGTGTATTTTATCTACATACAGAGCCGGCTCTAGCCCATGTAGCGCCTGGGTGCAATCAATACCCTGGCGCCCTCTAGTAGGCTCTTTGGAGGCTTCGCGAGCGGCGAGCGGCACTCGGCGCCCCCTAAGACCCTGCGCCCGTGTGCGCCGCACACCCTGCACCATAGGTAAAGCCGGCCCGGTCTACATATTTTGAGTTATCGTCATTTACAACACCAACAGCCAAAGCGGAAATAACAAAAGAACAAATAAACAGTATATCTTTTTCGTTTGTATTGCGGGTAATTAGTTTCTTCTGACGTCACGGAATATTAATATTTATTATGTTTACTATTTAGCTCACCTTCGCTCGGTGCCCTCATTTTTCTTCTCATTGTTGCAATGGATGTGACTTACGAATCTACCTCATGTAGTTATACATACCGTCAGTTTGTAAGTGGGTATATGTTCACTGTATCTATATATCCAAGTAGGTTTCAAATAAGTAAATAAATTCTTTATATATCACACTGATACATAAATAACACAAAAATGCAGTGGTAAACGTAATGAAATTTAAACAGCTCAATGTGTAAAAGGTCGCAAGCTCCAGTGTATGCTGCGAGTACTCGCCTACACAGCGCTGATTTCTAACTTGTCCGTCTCAATATTACAATTTCATGCTTTTTATGTATAACGTTTGAGATTTTAGCGTTTTTCACACATTTACCTTCTTTATTTTACTCGACGTTTCGGTTGCGTTGCAAAAACCTTGTTCACGGGCTGACTGAAGAGGCGGGTAGTCCACGTCAAGAGTTGTGAGCAGTTTCATCAACTACCCGCATTTGGTCTTCATAGTCCGTAAAGTTGCGGCACACAACACTCACAATATCAGAAGTAGCGTCAGATAGCATGTCCACTACATATTTGATAGCATGTCCACCTATTGAAGTAATTAGTTCCCTAAAATAATTTTCAGATCTCGCAAAAGTTATCAGTCGATATAAGATTTTCTATATTGGATAGTTGGTAACATGAAATACTCGAGTCTTCTCAAATACTCACATTTTCGAAGTACTCAAAAAAGACTATTGAAATAAAACAAAGCTATTCGAACCTATGTTTGGATATTTATGGTATTTCATGGGGGTCTACTCCGATTTCACGCCTCCGAAGTTGCAAGCCCGATCGAAGTTCGAATGAATGAAGTGCTATACCCTGCTCTGACTTTCCTTCATTCGAAGCTCTACATATCGGTTATCTCCGATTATTTAAAAGGTGAGATATTGTATCGTGAAATTTGACGTCCGTTCACCAGGTATCACTTGTCAAAATCTATATTTTATCGTGCAATCGGAATAGTTTCAAATGTGAAATGAATTTCGTTCGAACATTTTATACTCGTATTTCGTAGGGAACGTATTCCTGGTAGTAATCGAAATATTCGCCGAAACTTTGTTTATGGTGTTGTCGGAATAGATACCCAGGTTCGAATTTCGAACGGTCATAAGCCATTTAAATTAAAGAAACGTGTATCATTACAGTAAATAAAGTAAGCGACGAATTCATCTGCCATTTTAAAAACTAAATTGTTATTGCTACACGTTTAAGTGTATACATCCATTTTTAACTGTACCTCATACACTTAATTTGGATAATTCATTAGTATGTGTCTTACTAATGACATTATACGAGCCATAATCGCTTGTTTGAACACTGAATTCGACTTATAGTTACTTCATATTCAAAGGCTTTCAACTTTTTCTCTAGTGGGCGGCAAGGTTACTTTCAATACATAACAGTTTTATTTAAAAAGGCCTTGCCACCTCCACAGACCAACGACTTAACTTAAAAATAAAAAAGAAATTCCGAACTATAAACGTCGCTATTTTTGGATCTTATTGGGTTTAATTGATATTTTTTCTTAAATAAATACGAATATTATACAATAAGATTTCAGTTTAGTTTCAGGATTTCGTCTCAAATACTTTCCAATTAAATATCATCAAATTATTAACGGTATTACATAACGCTTCCTCTGATAGGAGAGGAAGCGTTATGTAATTCTTAGGGCGAATACGTAATTCTGTTACTGAAACTTACTGTTACTGAAGCTATTACTGTTACTGAAAACGAGTGCCGCGTGATGTCAGTCGGCTTCAGCATAGCACAACCCCATATCTTCACGTGGGTGACGTAAAAGCCGTAAAATTAGACGTAAAATTTAGAATATTTAGATTTTAGTTTCTGTAATAATGTATATCATCACTTTATAGCCATAAACCAAAGTTAAACCGGGGTATAAAAATAACCCCACCTCGTTTCCCCATAATATAAATCTCACCTTAAGGTTAATTTGGTCGGGTTATAAATCCAGGCGTGACGTCAGGTGGATGAACTCCATGTGTTTCATACTTATACCCCTTTGCCTCTGGTTATAAGGAAAGGTTTATTTAATGTCATTTGCTTGGAATAATTTACATCTGAGGAAATGTGGATGAATGCTCTATAAGACACTCAAAAATATAATTAGCCTACAATTAATTTATGTATTTATTAAGACATTAACGGCATTTACAAATACAATTTCTAACGAATGATAAATAATAAATGTCTCTTGTATCAATCTATAGTCTCACTGTAGGGCACAGTCCTCCCCTAGTAAATCACGTGGGGGCTTCCGGGCTTAATACACCACGCGGCCATAGTGCCGATTGGTGGATCGGATCACATATGTACTCCAGATTTTTTATATCTCGAGCATTCTGGTTTCCTCACGATATATTTATTCCCTCACCGCCGATCTAGTGAAAATTTTCAAAAATCCGTAAGTAGGTACTTAAGTAGAAACTCAATGGTACGGGCCCGGTTTGAACTCACAATCACACGAATGTGAGTCTAGTATAGATACCCCTAGGTTATCGCCGCTCTATAAATGAGTACAATTAATAATTAAAAAGTAAATGTCTCTAAATTACAAAAATAACTATTATTTATGTACAATACAATTTCATGTGTTACTTAATGAGTATATAATATTGATTAGTCCCAGATTATCCGAAATATACTTTATAAACTTTTGTTAATTTATAACGTATAATTTCGAGTATTGGTAATTCCAAATTCATTATTAAATTGTACATTAACATTTTAATTGTAATTACATATTGTAAACCAAAAAATGTATTTCAAAGCACCTCGCAAAACACATCAATCTGTCCATTCAAAGAGAATGCTGCCAGCTTGTCACGTACCTTACCACAAGGATCTTTGTACGTTTACAATATATGAGCATTATTAACCAATATACTGAAAATGTTGTCCATATCTTATTTTATTTTATTTTAGCAGTAAACTTTAGATTAATCCTGTATATATAGGCGTTAGTACAAATTTATAATTTTAATATTTAAGTATTGGCACAAATAAATAAAAAAATGTATCGTCACTCATCTCTGTAGTAGCTACTGACAGAAAGTATTCAGTCCTAAGAAATTGACGTTTCTGACTGGTTTCGAATTATTTATTCATAGTCTGCTCAGAGAAAAGAATATCAACTATAGTCAACATTTTTAAGTTCATGAACCCCGTGGCCACAGATGCAGCACAACGAGACTGTGACGTCACCGGTACAGGCCGTGTTGCAGGTATATACGCTATTTTCGTCCATGGTCATCGACCACACGGAACCTTTTCTTGGGGTGACTGTACCACCAACCCAGCTTGACCTTCCCTGCCCTTCCCCACATCTTCATTTTACGGTTAAGTTGAAGAAATTGGTGGAATATGAACGGACCAGTTTACATTGGTTCTCTTTGTTTAAAACCAGATATGGAAGATCTGTCTAGCGTATAGTGTTTCACGGGATATTGCTTGGTTATTGGAGATCTTGAAAAGTTGGTTTATTTTAGTGTTACCTTTTTTGAAGCCATATGTTTTCTGGTTGTTTTGCTGGCCTTGGTTAAGAATGTGGTTGCTGCACTACGGGTTGATGCCTGAGCTTCGTTATTTATAGTTAATATCCCGCTCCAAGTTATGGACGTCAGCACCTGTGAGTTTTAAAACTTATCAAACTACTGAGATAACTATTTATATGTTGTATTATCTGAGAATAGAGGACCTTAATGTCGATTCTAATTTTTCTGATATTGAGACTTCAGTAAAAATTTTAAAAACATACAATTTAAATTGCTTTATCTTAAAAATCAGATGTTAGAGCATGTTTCTAATAAACATAATCTTGAAACAACAAAATTTTAAGTTAGAAAATCCTAGCCAAATTCAGTAAGGTCTATACCGACAATTTTTGTATTTTAATTTGGATCTTAATCACGTACTATTAAAAGCGTTTAACCTTTTGTTTTTACTCGACGTTTCTACACGGATTGCACCCCCGATTCAAAATACATACATCTAAAAAACGCGAAAGTATAGAAAATAAGGTAGAATTAATGTTTCATATAAGAGTGTAAAAAGTTTCCTACACGTAAATGGTTCAAAGTATGTTGTAGTGATTTACTTATGTTTAAACATTATGCCTGTAATAATTTAAAAATAGACTACTTTGATTAATTATTGACTATATAAAAGTACCTAATTATTTAGTAGTGAATTATATAATTCACTGTATCTGTCGTTGAGTACATATTTTAATAATTTATGTTAAATAATAATATAATTAATATAAAGTACTATCACATTTCTAAATGGATCTAGCATATTTATTTCAATTAACACCTGTAGCAATGTTACAAGTCAGTTAATTCAAGTTTTTAAAGTACCTAATGATAATTATTAATAGCCCAAAATTTCATTTTTGAAGGAAACATTCTAAACTATTTATGCTTCCACAAAATCTTAACCTACGATCATCTACAACTATTTTGACCAAGTCCCAACCATGCCCGAATTCCGAAAGAAATCGAAACGCTTTTAAATCATAGCCTAACTTTATTAAACATTTTTTTAAAACTTCTATAAACGATACAGAATTCGAATTTCGACTTTGCGCTGTAAGAAACAGAATGGTTTATGTAAGAATGAGTGTAAAGTTAAAGTGGTGGAGTAGAAGACCGGGATCAGAAAAGTGGTCAAACTCGTTCGAGCAGGCCGACCTGTTTCGTCCCGTTTGTTTTATCTTATTTTTGTTTTGCACAAGGCACTGACCACCACAACAAAGGTCCGTGGGTTGGGCTTGTTTTTTTTTTCTGCTCCGAGGGAGCAATGGCTTTAAGACGTTCTGCCTCTGAACAAAGTCTCGTCTCTAAAAGGTTTCTACTTTTAAAAAGTTTAAAATTGTGAAAGGATTGTTCTTTTTGTCTCGCATAGAATTGTTGAATGTTGATTATTTTTTAATTTAAGAACTTATTTATTTTTATGCCATATCGGGTGTATTAGTAATTGGAATACAAAATAAATGACTTTAATTTCACATGAAAAATTGAACATTGTTTATACACTGTTTTAAAAGTTATGAATTTAACTTGTCCCGCTAATCCAAATAATTAAATTTAAATTAAACTAAAATTAATTGAACAATTTATTTTAATTAAATGAATTTGTAATTTTTTTAAATTAATAAAAGTAATTTTAAAATACCTAGTTATTATTTATAGGGTTTTTAAAAAAGATTTGATTTTGATGATTAAAATAAAATTTTGTAAAAATAAAAAAAATAAACGGAACCTTAACATAGTGTTCATTCGACCCGTATTTACAACATTACCGTGACATATTCTCGGTCCCTTTGACCCCCACCATACAGAGAAGTACCGAATTCATTCCCTATCCCTACACTTCAGGGTTATACCGGGATCAATGTCACACACACAGCTCAGGGATTTTGGTTTGAATTTTAGATGAGGAAATTTAAGTTATAAAAATATTGTTTTTATAAAATTGTTATATCATTTTTATTTATGAGTGAGCATTTTAATCCCGTGTTTTACGTAAAATTACAGAATTAGATTCCATTAAGTGAGATCAATTATTCCAACGTGGAAACAAAAAAGTATGAAATAAACATCTCCATTTTAATTATTTTCTGTTTTTGAATTTCCTAATCCCTTTTATTATTATGTTTAAAAAAAATGTGTTGAAAATTAATTACGATTTAATAATCTTTGCGTTGTTGCTATTAAATATATTCTTACAAAAGATTTTTTTGTTTTTACAACCATACGCATTCAAAGCTGAATAGTACGCTTCAAAACAAACAATCTGTGTCAAACATCCAAGTTCATCCTTTTATAGTGTACTACAAAAAAGGTCGAAAACGCACAACGCACAGACGGATCGTATATTTATTTTTCTATTTATAACCCCGGCCAAGTGTGCGCTTCATTACTTGTGAACATATTGCGGTGTTTACATTGTGTATTTCTGGAGCTAGCCGTGTGTTCCGCCACGTGTGGGCTAGTGCCGCTGGCTCTTTAACGAGATGTCTTTGCCTCATTTTCGTTATGAAATTTAATTATGAACAGTAATTTATTTAATACATACCATATCATTCACTATCCACCAAATATTCACTAATCGGCTATCCACTGCTGGACATGGTCCTCCTTATGGGCCTACATTGTCTCGTGCATGACCTTAAAACGCCGGGTTGGCTTTTAGAGATGATGTAGTTCCTCAGGGCTTGTGGTAGCCGCTTTGTTATCCCGTCGCCTCTTATGACACCCACGGCAAGGGAAAGGTGTTAAAAACTATTACTGAATTAAATATCAAATTTATGCCAAATGAAATAGTAATAATAATTTATCGGTCTTGTATAAAATGTCAATGTACAGCATTTAATAATACCGGACGTGCGGGTGTTAAGTTTATAAATATGAAATTAATGAAGAATTAAAATTTTTACTTCTAAAAGTTATCTTTATAGATACCTACTTTTTGTGAATAAGTTGTAAATTAGTTAATAAAGGACGATACTGTGGCATATTATCTTCAAAAGATATTTATAGGATTGTCTGTATTCTCCATGAGGTAAAACGTTATTACCTACTACTCTTGATCCACTAATACTTTTTTACCCACTAAACAGAAAATCATGTTTAACCTTAATCAAAGGAACAAAACATACAAATCTTTCTTTTAGAATGTAGAAAAGCGTACCAGTAGTATTATATCCATAGATATCTTTGACTACATCTATTTAAAACAAATCTATTTTCATTGTGGCCATGGAACTCCTAAAACTATGGACGAAAATTTCTATCTTAACATAAAACGTAAGCGACGGTAAAATTGGTATAAAGTTCAATGAATTCTGAGAAATTCAAAGAGCAATTCAAAGAAACTATTAACTCACAGTGAATTTTTTGTAATAGAGAAGTCTATAAAATATTGGTAGAGATCAGAAAATGCGATTCAATTTTTAAAGTAAACCCTCAGAGAGATATGTTATGATACTCGGCTGGATTATATAAATCTGATCTTACCGCGTCTCGGAACGGATATATGTTCCAGATATATGTTCTTCCGAGCTCACAGCGTAACATACTATGTTAAAAGTAACATATAGTAGGGAAACATAGAGGTAATTTATGGGTGTATTACACGGCTTGTGTAAGGAACCTTCTTTGAAAATGCAAGTCTTGTATTGAGATAAGGATGCGGTCGCAGTGGCAGCAGAGCACGTAGCTAGAGCGGAAGATAAACGATTTTTTCAGTATTACAAATATTTTTGAACACCTTATGAAAGGCTTATATTCAGCAGATGATAAACATAGACTGATAAAGAAAGGAACAAAATGTAACATTACCTATATTATGTAATGTCAAGCTGCGACAAAATATAAAGCGATATAGCACGTGATTTGATCTCGAAAATTAGTAAGAAATAATAACTTAAACGCGATTAAGAAAACAATTAATTTATTTAATATGCAAGAAAGATTATTTTCATCCATTTTCGAGGAAAATCTTTAGAAACGGAATGGCGCTAGTCGATAGAAACGTCAACCGAATCGAACGCCTTGGAATTTTTTACTTTTGTTCTATAGAACGGGAATAACAATTTCCCGTTCAATAAACTGGTTACCCGCTGTCGCTAAGGCCATACTTTTACCTTAAAGCGGCGGTCTGAGACCCGCTCGCTATCGGAACTCCTTATTCCTTCATAGCTTAGCTTTATAAATTATAACATGTTCCGCCTTATCAAAGGATCTAGTGGAGCTCAGTGAAGGACGCTCAGTGTCAAAGTCGAGTATAGAGTAGTATATATGAAGGTGCCTTAGCCTTAGCAGTGTGTGAGCATTGTGGGATATATTACTTTTATTTTATTTATTAGATATAACAGCAAATTTAAGATATAGAACACACTTAAAATTACACTATCTGAAGAAAGAGACCTTATTTTCGGTATTTAATGAGTCATGAAACATGACTTTGGTGTTAAGATTATTTAGCATAAAATTTCGAGATTTGTTAAATACAAACGTGATTATCATTTATTTTTTAAGATAAAGCTAAAAAAATCTGATTATTTTATAACGGTTTTACTTAAGTCTTAATATCTGGGAAACTAGAAACAATAATAAGGTCCCTTTTGGAAGATAACGTCAGAATAATAAATTATCAATAAAATAAAGTTTGACTAAACACATTTTCTAAATCTATACTATACTATATAATATAATAAAGAGGTAAAATTGTGCGTTTGTATGTTGGGGTAATCTGGAACTACTGAACCGATTTCAAAAATTCTTTCACAAATAGGAAGCTACACTACACTACCCGTGTCTAATATAGGCTATATTTTATTTTGAAATTTTGAAAAAAAAAAACAATTTTAAACCGAAACGAAGCGAGGGCGGCTCGCTAGTAACTTATAAAGATGAGTGACAGAAATGAAAGCAAAATTCTTCAAGAAAACTGCGAATAGGATTTTGTAAGGTCGGCGGCGCACCCGCATACCCGCTGGTGTTGTATGTGTCCATGGGCGGTAACACTAAAGAATTAAAAAAAAAAATCAGGATCTGATTTATTTATATATGTATATATTTTTTATTTTATTCAGCCTTATCCCTTAAGTTCCATACATCAGGACTTCGCAGGAATGTTTGTTTCTCTTGTTGCGGTTTAGTGTACTGCCCTCCTTAGAACATAATATAAGCACAAGTGCATTTTAGATATTAAAAAAAAAATATAAAAAAGTTCATTATTTTTTAAAGTCAATCTAGAGTTTGATAAAACGAAAAGCATGAAACATTGTTTGTTCTCTTTATTTATTCAATTTTAAATTTCCGAATATAATGTTACTTATTTATTTATTTAAACTTTAGTGCACAAACGAACATTGTACTGTAGGCGGACTTAATGTCTAGTGGCATTATCTGCCAGTCAACCTTTGGTTAAACGGAAATACGAAGGTCGCTACATCGCCCAATCAATAAAAAATGAAAACAATACATATAATACAATAGGTACACATATAAACATATAATACTTATGCTTTCGTTAAAAGTGTTGCTAATGCCTTTCTTCTTAAGAGGAAGTATAGTAGATTGCCAACTCGATTGTAAGCGGCTAACGACTCCTATAGGTAGCTCCTATAGGCTAACGTCTTGTAACTGGTATCTAGACCTTAAGTAATTAGAACCAACGGACGGCGAATTTAGAATATTGGTATTTTGTTTTGTCAAAACTGCAAATGATGCACAGTAGTTTATTTTCTTAATAAAAGCAGGCATTCCCACATTATGGTAAGTCGCTTACCGTTACTTATGCCACTCGCAATTCTCTGAAATAAAAACTTCAGAGTACTGAGGCTGTTCTAACGGCTTATGTTATGTCTACAATCAGAAACGCTGTTGGGGTATATTTATTTAAGCCTCACTGCACATAAAAGTTGTGCAGGAAGCGGACTTAATGCTTAGTGGCATTCTCTGCCGATCAACCGTGGATTAACTAGAAATATAGCCACATAAAATAGTTATTCCTACATACGTGTTTCGGTAGTGAGTAAGATGTGCCAGAGCCCATTCCCATCCTGTCCCTCCCCATTTTCCCAACCCTTTCTCTAAATCAATTCCTATATCTCCAAAGGTAGGCAGCGCATCCGGGGGCGTGCTAACGTTTGTCATTTTGGACCAATGGTGCCATGTATCGCGGATGTCTATGGGCGACAGTATCCTCTTACCATCAGGTGGACTGTATGCTCGTCTGCCGCCTACGTACATAAAAAAAAGTCTAAAGATCAATACATAAACTCTTTATTGTACAACAACAAACGTTCCAAAAAGACAATTTATTAAGTAACATGGAAAATACAATACAATACAATAGGCGCTCTTAAGGTCGTGGTAAGGACAAAACAGATATCATGTAAAGGTAGATGGTACAAATTTCACATAATGTCAAAATATTACTGAAATTATTTAATGCATATACAGTATACACGTATGTACCTACTTAAGACTCATATAATACATACATACATAGTATGAAAAGGAAAAATATGAAATATAAACATATAAGTATATATGATACAACCGCAGAATATAAATGAGTATATTCTGCGGTTGTTACTACAGAACTATTGCGCAGTGCGTCTTAATATGCTCTAATACTGAAACACAAATGTTATGCTGAATAAAATAACCACTCCACATGTCTAACCTAAACAATTTCCTTTGCTTCCAGGTAAATGTTCGCGTATAACTGAACGGTGTGAGTGTACACATTTGTAAGTTTATTCTGGTACATGTTTACTGATAGGCCGACAAACTTATCTGTGCGTTGGAATGGCGGCGCCACTTACGCTTCTAACTTGCAGAAAAGTATAAATTATCCATGCAAAAAGTTCCAATAATTAACTGGAAATTGAAAAGTAATGAAATATCAATAATATACTTAATAAACTACTACGTGTTCTATTTTATGACCGAGGCAAATGCCAAATGGTGGTCAGTTTTGCATTTCGCCGTGAGCAAAGGTAAGTTGGTCGGTCTATAACTCTTGTAACCTGACTATAGATGGATACTCTGTATTCATTTTAAGATAAATGTGTCGGCACGTGATTAGTACCTCCTCAAATAAAAACCAGTTATAAGGTGTTGACTGTAAGAAATTTTGCTTATAACATCTTCGTGATGATACAAGCAAAGCTTCTACAGATAAAACAAAATAAGAAGGAACGCTTCTTATAGATGTGTCAACTACATTTCTACTGAATTATACATACATGCTTGCTACAGATATACGGAAATGAGGAGTCTGCTACAAATTTCATAAATAAGAAAATTAACTCGAAAGAAAACAAGCGACTTCGTAAAAAAATTCTTAATCTGAAGACAAAGGTTGTCGCTAAAGACGACGAGAAGAAATGACACATTTTCCAAATGCCGCTCAACCAAGCTACATGCCGGCCCTCACACGCCAATGGCAACGCAGAAAACTAATATACGCCTCCATATTCCGTAATATAATACTGCATGTGTCTGCATTACTCGTGCGTGTGTACATTATATCAACCTTCAAGAAGTTCTTTCAGGCACTTGAGAAATTCTCTCCTGATGTTCAAGTTTCAAGCGTAATTTTCCGTTATCGTAAACTGAACGTAAAAGTTGTGGCGTTGAGAACTTATTGAGTATTTGAGTGCCGAAATCCCTCGGTTATCACTTACGAGTACATCCAGTTTAAAGTAAAGGAATTGATATCGCGCCAGGGCATTGCGTCATTTAGGTATTGTATCAGCCAATCGAGCGTTCGCATAAATACAAATTCCTTTACAGTTTATAATCAACTAGCGACCCGCTTTCACTTCGCTTCGGTTCATATTTTTTTTATATTTTTTTTTAAAATTTCTAAAAAAATTGTTCCCTATATTAGACACGGATAAAGTAGCTTCCTATTTGTGAAAGAATTTTTGAAATTGGTTCAGTAGTTCCAGAGATTACCGCCCCAACATACCCACAAACAAACACACAATTTTTACCTCTTTATTAGATTAGTATAGATGTATTCAATAAGCGGTTAGATAGCGCCAACCGCAAACAATGTTGTGCATTAAACCTATCCATTCAGTTAGAGCAACGAATTTGAACTTTAAAATTATCGTAATAATTTGTTTACTAACGTAAAAATTGTTTCTCGGTTGGCCAATGCTTTATATCTTTTCTAGCAAAGAGAAGTTGGCAAACCTCTCCATCTTATTATACTTCTTCCTGAGTCCTAACTCATCAAAGGTAGCCAACGCATCTGCGGACTATCCAACTTTCTTGATATTTGACTAATGTTGACATATATCCACTTTTAAAACTTTTTAAAACGGAAGCATTTAATCCTAAATATATCCTGTATTTACGCTCCTGAAGAAAGAGTCTGGCAGTGAGAATTAAGATTTAGGTGAGCCCACTCTCATGTTGCAGGTGTCCATAGGTGGCGGTGTACATTTACCGTTAGGTGGGTCATGTTTGCCATCTCTGTTATAAAAAAAATAAGCAAAAACGCATTTCCTCAATACGGAGGTGTCGCGCACTGTTCGGTCCAAAAATTACTTTATACCGCGAACCCGTAGGCTGTGGAACGAACTGCCTCAAGAGGTCTTTCCATTAAGCTACGATATGGGGTTCTTCAAGAAAGCTGAATAGGATCTTGCAAGGTCGGCGGCGCGCCCGAATACCCCCTGGTGTTGCAGGTGTCCATGGGCGGCGGTAAAACTTACCATCACGTGGGACCGCTTGCTCGTCCGCCCACTAGTATATAATAAAAAAAACTCCGGAGATCGCCTATAAAAATATATTTGAACCGAATGAAGTGCAGTGATTATCCTATTAGTGTTCGATGTCGAATTTGAAATCAAAGTAAGAGCAAAATCTGAGTAAAGTCGTAGCAGAGAACCTGTATATGACAATTAACCCACACTCTCTCTGCCTCGAGAAAGAAGTTCAAATATTTGCCCAAGTCGAGATTGCCGGGAAGCAGATGGCCTAAGTCAAATTTTGATGAAAAACTCCTCCACCCTTGTTTATTTTAGCCCAGGGCACGGCAATGAACGTTTGTCCTCGACATTTTGTAGAATAGAGTTTTATTTTAATTTAAAATAACATCTTTTATAACCTATTTAGGTGTGCCCTACCTACCTACGTATTTACTACAAATTACTTTGTTTAAAAAAACTGTTTACAAAATCATGGCCAGTGTGTTTACAAAAGTCAACCGTTGGTGTTTCATCAAGAAATATTTTTCAAAAGTTGCACTTGTACTTGTAGCAGCCTTTAATGTCACTAGAAGTAAATCACTAGCGGATTTCGGACCATAATCCACCACACGGGCCCACCGCGGATTGGTGGATACACGTACTCCAGTTTTTTTTTTATTTCTGGAGCTTGCGAGTACTATTAGCCTGTGTTTCTCGCCTGTTGGGTATAGTCTTCTCCCAAAACCACCATCACACACGATCTTGTCGTTTCGTCCAGCCACTAATATACATAGAGTAAAAAATTGTTAACTCCGTTATTCAGCGCGATATAGTAAAAAACCTAAAAAATTATTTCCGTAAGTAATAGACAATTGTAAAATTATAAAATACCAGCTGTTACCCGCGACTTTTTTCCCGTGGAAAATGGTTGTACTTATTGAGAAACCTTCGCGGGCGTGCGCACAACAACTCATCAAAGTTTTATCGCAATCGGATGAATGGTATAGGAACGCATACGGGACAAACAAAGAAACATTTGTTTTATATAGATTTTTGTATCGACGCACATTGACAGAATAAACGTCTACAGAGACTGTTGACTAAACAGAATAGTTATTGAAATTGTTTTTCCTTTCAGAACCCGCGTTTTTGCTCCAAATGGGATACATACTCAACACAGAATCCGCCGTATCGGGATACTTAGGTTGCTTGCAAAAAAGACTTCATTCAGTTTACCGCGGCAAAAAAAAAAAAACATATGTAGGCCTGAGTTGGAGTACATCCGAACTACTCGAATTTCATTTGAAGATGCCCAAAATTCTTGGGAACATAGACGATTGTGTCGTAAAAAACATTTTAGACTGCCTGCACCACCGACTTGGGGGGATTACGAATGAATTATTAATGTGGACATTCCCATAAAACCTGAGCCTTTTTTATCCTCATCCCCTTATTTTGTTTCTTAAGGGTATCTGCTGACGCCTCTGGCAGTTTTAGAGTCAATCTTTTTTACGGATATGGAATTGCACATTTGGGATTCGAGCGGTTGCGGTTGACCGTAAAATGTTGAGAGAAATAGATATCGGCGGCGTCTGTATTTATTTTGCACGAGTATGTTAATCTGCTGTACATATTTAAGTTAGTTTGATTCCATGGATTTTTAAATGATTGAATGAATTTATACCGTCTACTGTATCGTGATAGGACTGGTAACTTTTATTTGGTAATATTACAATCTAAAATAACCTAAAGCCTTCTTATACTCATACATGTCGTTAATTTTGGCGAGTACATATTCTTGATTCTTCTAAAACTTATGGATACCATGAATTTTCTTTGCGCTGAAACCTAATATAGAAAGTCATTGACATACCTTAAAAATAATTAGTATACTGAATGAAGTGACAATGGGCAGGTCATATCTGCCACAGTACCTACAACGCATGGGGTAGATGACTCCTTGAATGTTAGACAACGTACCGGGGAAACGCATTGTGAAGCTCCCACCAGCTAACTCGACTGAAGAAGTACGCAGGTAGCTGGATGAGAGCAGCTGAAGACCGTGAGTGGTGATGAACCCTTGAAGAGGCTTATATCTATAAACATCAGTCGGAGAGACATTTGCTGATGATACGGTACAGTTAATACAATCCTGCAGCTACGAGATACAAAATGTTATTTCATAAATTTTATAACCCAACATCAGTCACTACTATAATGTTTATTTGCAGATATTCATTTGACCAAATATCTAATTAAAAAGGCACAAAGGCTTTAAGTGACATAGTTCCAAAACTTAGAGGTAATTTATATGCTAAACTAACCTCACTACGCCTATTAGACTGTAACTTAATGGTATCTAATTGTTAATATCAGCTTCATTCTAATCTGCTCTCTGAATCCCCAACCCGCACAGACCTAACTAAATTATCACGTCAAAATAAACTCGACTTGTCCCTTTATTTTCATAATGAATACCCCTCATTCGAGTCGTTCGAGTCCTCTTTATCAGAGAGCCATCTGTTGATATCCTTTGTTAACTCACACCCCTTTTGTTCTGCGTTAGATTAAATAAGTTTGAGACTCATTACTTGAAAGATAACGCTTGTTGTTGCTTATTAATGGCTGTGTATGATGAAGGCATTGTTTCGGCTAGAGGGCGCCCGTATCGCCGCACATGTGCACTACCCGTATATATCTGGCAAGATAGCTGCGCTCTTTGAGATAGGCGTCGAGCGATTTAGCATTCTATTCATTTAAAATAACAACCTATGCAAGTACATATTTGAAACGCAAATAATAAAATTGTAGAATGGAACGAATAGTGATACAGGTGTAAGTATTAATATTAAGTGAATATTATTGTTAGAATATTTTGTATTCATATAACATAATTTACGGGCATTTAATATTCATTTCTGCTTACGCTTTAACTTCCATTTTGCCTGTTTCTTTGTTTGGTTCATTTTTCTTTGTTTATTTATCTAGTAAACATTACGTGCACTCCTAAAACTAACAAATGCATCAAGTCAAAAATAGATATAAATGTGAGATAGGCATAAAACTCCAACATATGGCCTAAATAAAAAAAAAGTAACTAATCTTTAACTAACTAACTAATCTTTAACTAACCTAAACATGTCATGACAATAATTACCCTATCTACAATTTATTAGTTCTATGTCAACAGTTGTATGTTTTTGTGTGAAATGTAACCTAAGCATTTAACGTAATAATTTACGATCCAATTAAAACTTCTCATATAAATTCACAAACGACTTTAAAGACGACACACGAGTATCGTAACACGAAACGTAACTAAATTACATTCAAATGGAGTTCGTTTAGAAGCTGTTGTTAAAACTTACGCTTGAATTTTAAATATTTTAAACTAAAAACAGTAATTTCCAGGAAAATCATAATAATTCAAAACAGAAGTGAAAACTAATTACATATTTGTAAATTGGAACGCGCGCTATGCGCAAAAATATTTCTGGCATTTCCCGCAGCGCATGCCTATGGGGCTAATTAATCTAGATCCACCGCCCCTCTTTACCTTAATACAAAACACTGGTTCTAAAGGGGTCAAGTGATAAACTCCCGGAGGTCACATTAAACTGGACCATGTTAAACCCGCCACCAAATGACGCTAACCTCACGCGACGTATTCTTTATTCAAATTTCGAATGCGGTATAATAATTTATCTTTTTTAATTTCCCGATGCCGTGAGCTTAGGAATTGGTCTTTCAGAAAATTGTCATTGGTTTCAAATTAAAAATACGAAAATATGGCTTTTCTTGTTCATAAATCACCCAATTTGGGTCACTGTCTTGGATCTAGATTCTGACACGGACATGCACATTTTCTCCTTAATTTGTTTTGAATCATTTGTTTATTTTTAGGCATGGATACTTAATTTTTAATATTTTAAAAACAAAAATGTTTTTTCTTGTTTCCAAGAAGATGCGTAGTTTTCAACCCCTATAGAGAGTAAAGGCTCTAGAGTAGTCTAGAGCATAACAGTAGCGGTATAGATCTTAACGTCCTTATCTGTAGTAGTGCCGGGCCCGCATGCAGGCCCTTATCTCCGTGCCGTCATCTGTCGACGTCAATGGGTATTATGGGACCTGTGTGGTCCGTTTAGCGTTGCTCTTATAATAGCTTGGCTGTGTGGACTGTGCCTTTGTCTTCGTTTTAAAAATGTTTAAATGGTATAATTATGTTGCAACATAGAAATTTATATGTTATTTATTTTAAATGTTTCTTTATGAAACAATTTTTAACGCTTAATTGCAGTGCTTTTAACCAAACAATTTTTTTTTACAATACCAAAAAAAGATTTTTAAACCTTCAAAAAATTTGTCGGGCTTGCTGTACTTTTAAACCCTAAGCACACCACTGGATCTTCCTCGATGCCCAAATGTTTATTGGTACGAGTACAACCGTTTTGCCTTCTAATCCCTGACATAATGCTTATATCAACGCACTATACATCAAAGCCTAAACTCTTCCCCTAATTTCTCAGAGGCGGATCTAAAAGCCAATTATATTCATAGATGGATGATCACAAATGCCTTCGACATATCTGATCGTGAGCTCCTTTGACTAATGATGACTTTGATGTTTCCTCGATGACTTTTGGTGTATTCATGCGTAAGTAAACGTAACAAGGGAAATTAGAGTTCTTGTTGGAGTTCTTTGATTGAGTGAGACGAACGAAATCTGTTGGAAATTGAGTCGAAAAAAATGGAATTGGAAGCGAATGTTAATTGCGTCATGTTTTCCATTACTATTCCATTCCCAGGTTTAAGAAAGTTTTGAAAAGCCATGCAACCAGCCCTTTCAGTATCTACTCCTGAACATTGACTCGTGCATGAGGGATGTAAGGCCTGAAAACACCACGCTGGCCAAGCGGGTTGGTGAGTCCACTCTTTTAGAGGTGGTGTAGTTCCTCGGGGCTTGTGGTAGCCACTTTATTATTCCTTAGTCGCCTTTTACGATACACACGGAACAAGGGTGGGTGCTATTCTATAGTCGGCCGACACCACACGGCACACCGACACCACACGTCACTTTAAGTTTTATTTACGAAAATTCCAAATTATTTGTTTTGTCATTAATAATTACTATATATTAACAAATTAATTTTTGATAATGCCATATATGCAATATATTTTGTCCTTGTAGGCATACAGGAAATAAAACGTTTTTCTTTCTTTCATAATAATTTTAATGGCGTTTTAACATACATTGCGGTCTCCGTTAACTACGCCAATTCAGTTTGACTTTGAAATGTCCCATAGTCACTACAATATAAAAAGACAGCTGAAAAATCCAGTGGAAATACGTATTCACGTTACAGAATTTCGTAGCGCGTAGACGTTTGTAGACATCGCTACGAGATATGAACCGTTAATATGGAGGCCACGCTACGTGTGAACAAAGAATGTCTAGACATCCTAAGTGGGGGATGATGGATGGTAATATGTAGTAATTTAACAGATGAGGGATGAAGTTTTTATAACGTGTAAGTAGTATATTTATATATTAAATAATTATAAAAACTTGTATGTTTTTAAGTATATTGGTATAGGGCACAGGTTTTTTTTTTACAGAGAAGTGGGCGGACGAGCAAGCGCTCCCATGTGATGGTAAGTGTGACCGCCGCCCATGGACACCTGTAACACCAAGAGGTATGATGCAGTGCGCCGCCGACGTTGCAAAATCCTATTCACAGCTTTCTTGAAGAACCCCCCCATATCGTAAGCTTAATGGAAAGACCTCTTGAGGCAGTTCGTTCCACAACCTATGGGTTTGCGGTATACATAATGACTTGAAAGTTAACGTGTCTGAACATATCGAGGCCTGCGTTGCGCGACTGCTGACTGTGTAAACGTGTCACTTGAGGGAAAATGAAGGAATTGCCGCACACTGTGAACGCTCCATGCAAGTTAAAATCTCAGAAGTTGATTTTCGAAAATGAGAGTAATCACATTTTTCTTTGTAAATAAAATATATAGAAAATATTACCTGCTTTAATTAGAATATAAAGAATTTTCGGACAATAAACTAAAATGTACTGCATATTTTATCAATCAAAACGCTTTTAAAACTTAAATTAAGACCTCGGGAATCATACACGTACTTTATCACAATATTTTGTTTTTATATTTAGCAAAATACTCCACCATCTTAAAACTACATGAATGTGGGTTGGATCCATTTTGATTTAATTCCATCTATTCCATCTATCCATCACGTGGGACCGCTTGCTCGTCCGCCCTCTAGTCTTTAAAAAAAAAAAATATATATAAAATTAACATTTCTATAAAAATATATACGTGTATACGGATAAGACAAATAGACATTGCGCTCGATTTGTTCACCGCAAATAAATTTACCATAATTATTAACACAACTACGTAACATTGGAATATATTTCATTGAATTGTTATTTCGTTTGCGTAATGAAATGCCTAAAACAGCAAAGGGTATGTACTATTTATATTGATATGATAGTTTAGAACTTTAAATAATAAAATACTATGGGATACTATACTATGTTAATCAGTTTTTTTTTTGTATGGTGTAACTAAAGACTGAGTTAAATTGGGACAAACATTAAACAGTTCTATTTTAAATACTTTAAAGACTATTCACCCACCTTTGAAAATCATAATTCGGTAGTGCTTAATGTTCGCCTCTTTTGAATATATATATAATATATTTATAGAAAAAGGCGGCAGACGAGCATACAGTCCACCTGATGGTAAGCGGATACTGTCGTCCATAGTCATCCGCGATACATGCCAACATCAGTCCAGAATAACAAATGTTGACATGCCCCCGAAAGCGTCTTCTGTACATTCCAAAGTAGTCTTCTGTGAGAGTCTGTAACGTGGACAGTCAAGTGCGCCCAGCGGCTGTGGGAATGCAGCTTGCAATCTCCCCCTCCCAGAATTAATGAATATTACTTTGTATGGAGCGTTCCCAGTGTGCACCGCGACTTATTATCCTCTTATTACCCATTGCTGGACATGGCGTAAGCCAATATGCATGCCAATAAGGTACATTGTCTTGTGCATAAGGGACGTAGGTATAGCTAAACTACGGTTAGGCTTTTCGTTTTAGATTCCGTTTACTATATTTATATTCCTGTTTTCGAGGTGGTATAGTTCCTCTGGGCTTGTGGTAGCCGCTTTGTAATCCTTTAGTCGCCTTGACGACACCCACGGGAAGAGATCGGGTGGTGCTATTCTAAGCCCACCACACGGCCAAGGGATATAAAAATGAAATTAACCAATTGTCTCTTTCTCAATTACGAAATGTCATGTGTATCGCCGGGTACTGTATATTTTTATTAACGTAAATAATAATTCCTAAAAAACTTTCTCAAACGTGAAAAACGTGAAGGACGGAAGAATTTGGAATTAAAAGCGAAAAGCCCAATTATTGTAATATGACGGCTTTTAAATTAATTACAAAGCTTGCGTTGATGTATGTTTCTGGTGTTACAAATATTAATGTACAGTATGCAATTGTTATTTTTTTATATAAAAGTATTTTTAACCTAATAAGTAATTTTGAAAAAAAAAACTATACTGTTCACATTGTGTTGTGAGCAATTAAGTTGTTGACTATTTTTAACATATGTATATCTCATAACTTTTTAAACTTTCGCGTTTTGTACACATTTTATATTCTAAATCGGGTCTGATCACGTATAATAACTGTTATAGAAAGTCACCTGCAATCCGTCGTTACTACATTAAACTACAGACCCTGACCCTGACCCCGACCCAAGCCCAGAGCGTATGACTACTACGATCCTGAACATTTAAAAGACGAATTATAATATGTTCAGGAGGTACTCAAACGGAATGGGTGAAAAACAAGTGGAAGGTAACCAAGGCGCAATTGGGCAGAGAAACATCCTGAGGTTAACAGACAGCCAGCATTTATGCCATACGTGAAAGGAGTGACGGACAAAGTTGGAACAGTATTGAGAAGATACTCCATTAAGACTGTATATACTCCGTCCGCCAAACTAGCGGAAAATCAACGCACACCCAGGGATGTTATACCTTACCAGACGCCAGGTGTCTATAAGATAGACTGCAGCCTGTGGTAGCTCCTATATAGGCTAAACTAAGCGTATAGTTGCGGAAAGGGTCACGGAACACATCGCAGCTGTAAAAAACCGCCAAATTAGTAAATCCGCAATAGCCCAACACATTCTCAACGATGGAATTAATCACTGGATGAACTCTGCATTCCCAAAATCCTCTCCACTGAACGTCACTATTATCTCTGGATTGTACGTGAACCATTGAAATTAAGAAATGTAAAAATTTCATTCGGGAAGTTGGATATAAACTGTCGTTGACGTGGAATCCAGTGATTAACAAATTTAAACCTTGCGATTTACCGTCGAGTACGTCCGCGGACATTGTTAGTGTAGTGTGTGAAATCAAATGTGAGTAGTTGATAAAACTGCTCGCAACTCTCTATCCCGGACTACCCGCCTCTTCAGTCAACTCGTGACCACGGCTGGTGTAACCCGTGTCGAAACGTCGAGTAGGAATAAAAGGTAAACAAATACCTTTATTATTCGCGTTCAGACCAGATTTAGAATGTAAAAGAGGTATGTCTCATTGGTTATTTATCTAGAGATAAATGACATTTTAAAAATATGATTATTAATTAATCATTTATTTCCATGTTTCCTGTGTGCCCGAGTATTTTATGTATTTTTTTGTCTTCTTTTGAGGTTATGAGTCCTGCTACATGTAATAATGAATAATAATCAATATAATAATAATTATTATAATTTATTTAGGAAGAAAGAGCCAGACGAGCATACAGTCCACCTGGTGGTAAGTGCACACTGTCACCCATAGACATCCGCTGCATATGCCAACACCTGTCCAAAATGGCAAATGTTGACATGTCCCCGGATGCGCTGACTACCGTTGGAGATGTAGGAATGGATTTGGAGAAAGGTTTGTGAGAATTGGGAGGGATAGGATGGGAAGGAATGGGAATGGGCTCTGACATATCTCACTCACTACCATTATATTGATCATCGAACGAGTGACAACCGCTCAATCGTGTCATGTTCAGTCAGCAACAACCACCATTAGAAACTTCCATTAGAACCCACCATCAGAACTAATGTACCTAACACCTTAAAAACTTCCTTTTTCCTTTAAAGAAAACAGTTGTGTCACCGATAGTACGTGCCTTCGTGCACGTGAAGTGTATATTTAATATTTAAAACATGGCACTGAGATATCTCACTGTTCTTTCTATTTCTTTGATATTATTCAAAGCCAAGGATAAAAGCGGAGAACTTCAGCGACGTCCATTAAATCTTTGGAAGTTGGCACAAAGTTTTGAAATCAGAAAGGGAAATAACATTAGTATCAATTACGCGAATCAACGGTAACATTATAAGATTTCATTGTTTGCTGGCTTCTAGAGGAATTAAGGAATAACAATCTTTCAGAGAAAAGAGATTCTAATAAAAAGGAATTCGTATTTTGAAACTTTAGTTTTGATGGTTCTCTTACAAACAAAACGTGGATGGTGGGAGTCATTGAATGGAAACTTTGTATGACCATGAACACAATGGATGAACGAATGAGATATCCTTAACTTCATTTAGAGAGTTGATTAAAAAAAAAGAATTCACATAAAAGATCTAAGAGAAACATTTATTTTTAAACACTGTATATCCTTGTGGTGTCGGCTGCCTTTCAAATAGCACCACCCCATCTCTGCTTGTGTGTTGTAAAAGGCGACTAGGAATAACAAAGCCACTACTACAATCCCTGAGAAAGTACACCACCTTTAGAAAAATGGACTCTCCAATACGTTTGGCCAGCTTGGCGTTATCCTTCATGCACAAGACAATGTGCATGAGGAGGCTCATTTCCAGCAGTCGACGAACAGAAGGGCTGGTTACGGATTCAAGGTTTGCGTTGCTCCGGACCCTTTGCATAACAGGCAGACACTACAATCTTAGCTAATAGGTCGGCCTAATAATTAATTGTCTTGTTAGCTGACCGTAGCTTGCGGGTAAGGGAAGTCTTACGCCATGTTGACGTAACGTGTTAGTAACTCCGTCGGGTTGTTTGCTCTGCGCTATCTCCGTAACTCTGTTGGTTGTGTCAAGGCGGATTTTGTACGTGCTTTTGCACGCTTAATCTAGGGTTGACAATGTATTAGAGTACTTAATCAGGCTTTTATACACGCTAGCACAGGATAGCTTATAAAAAATGCCTATCAAAATATCTTAAAACACTACAAAAATACTCCGCTCCCTTATAAGATAGGAGACAATTCTTGCACTACTTATAAAAAAAAAAACAAGACTTCCTCAAGTCTGCGATCCATCTGGCCGAAGGACGTCCCACATTGCACTTCCCGGTAAGTGGTCTCGAGAACTCGCCTACTCTGCTCGGACTCGGCCCTGCGATATAACCTGCCCAATGTCACTTCTGCATCCTGATTCTATAAGCTATGTCGGTAACTTTAGTTCTTTGGCAAATCTCTTTATTGCGGTTCTTCTCATACCGCAAGAAACTTCGAACCTAGCTGCCCCTTTCAGCAGAAAACGCATATACTTTAGCGTAGAGTGACTCTTCTAGGCCACGACACCAACGGATTACATTGAAGAAAGCCCAGGCGGCGAGGTCGATTTTTGTAGGGATATTTCGTAATTTAAAGTGCGGAATAAAAGCCCTCACAAATAGGTCCAGCCTAATCTATTTTCTAAATGATTGCTTGGTATTTATTAATTCCGTAAAGTCATTGACGAGTAGCGGCTACCATGTAGCTCACGCCTCATCACGCATAGCACTTAGTTCTGACGTCACTCGTTAGCCAACATATATTGTCATAAAATTAAATATTGTGTTGCTATCGTTAGATAATTATATTATTCTATTCTACATATGATAGAATATCATTACCGTATACTATGTTTCTTCGTTGCTGAACATATGAGTCCTCTATCAATACATATTTCTCTCTGCTCATTCAGCCACTATCGCCAACTTTCTTCTAGTCGTCGGTCCATCTAGCTGGAGGGCGTCTCACACTGCGCTTCCCGGCACGTATTCTCCATTCAAAGACTCGTCTACCCCTTCGGTTGTCGGACCTGTTGCAGCTATTACCACGTGCTAATGCTCTGAGCCATGTTGGTGACTATGGTTGTTTTCGAAACATTCGAACTTATACATTTATCCCTCAAAGAAGCGAACATAGGTTTTGATATTATTATGTTTTTGGCGATTAAGTACAAACGGCAAAATAGATAAGTTTGCATCCAACAGACTTTGTTCACAGACTAAACTCTCAACCAACTGCGCTACGGAAGCTATGACCGACAGTAAAATTTTGTTACACATTCGTTTGATGCGTTTGATATTTTGTGTAATGGGCAAGGCCAGTTGTCTGCAATATTATCTATTCTGCCGTGTGTTCATAGCTTATATCACTAATTAACTAAGTTTTGACGTCACTCCTTAACCTCTGTGTAATACTGTATGATCCTGAGTTCAAAGTTGACCTTCATCATTGTGCTGTTAAGCATAACTTACTGACAAGATTCGTAGGACCTTCTACTTATTATTCTTGTGTTCGCATACACCTCGTCCCGTCCAAAGGTTGCCTGATTTTTTTTTTTTTTTTTTTTTTAATGTACGAAGGCGGCAGACGAGCATACAGTCCACCTGATGGTAAGTGGATACTGTCGCCCATAGACAACCGCGATACATGCCAACATTAGTCCAAAATGACAAATGTTGGCACACCCCCGGATGCGCCGCCTACCTTTGGAGATATAGGAATGGATTTGGAGAAAGGGTTAGGAAAATGGGGAGGGGTAGGATGGGATGGGAATGGGCTCTGGCACATCTCACTCACTACCGAAACACGGACGTACATTGGGGAAATACGATAAAGTGGGAAATGCAGTACATTTCAAGGTAGTCTTCTGTGAGAGAGGGGTAACGTGGCCAGTCGAGCGCGCCCAGCAGCTGTTGGATTGCAGCGTGCACTCTCCCCCTCAAGTAGTAATCACTCAAGTAGGATGAAATCGCAGTAACGATAAGGCTTACCTTTTGTGTACCTATTTATTGAAACGTTTGTGTCACTTTCACTGTAATCTCTGGTGTAAATAAAGCGTACTTACTTTCTTACTTAATGTTCTTAGATTATCAATTATCAACCTCAGATTATTAGAAGATTCTGAGTAAGTTACGCTATGTGAAATATATATTTGAAAAGTTATAAGAATTTTATTAAATCACTTAATCTTATTCTAACACAACTTAAAAGATAACAAAATATTTCACACATAAATGTTATCTCTATTAAAAGGTAGTAACATCAGCTCATACCAAAATTAAATTACCAAAGCAGCAATTCCACCGAGTTCGCATTACAATGCCGGTTACCTTAATTAAGGTAGCCAGTTTAAGCATATAGTCGATTCAATCTAAATGAAACGGGACGTCATCGTGAGCAAATAAGCCGGGACCCTTGTCAACGCCTACGTCCATTTGTGTTTTGAATTACGCATACTGGATTAGGATTGTAACTTATGCTGTTTCTCGCCTCCATTTTGTAGGTCTGTCATTTGTTTTCCTTGCTCCCCCGGAGAACCGCGTCGCCGAGCAGCGATATTATATTTCCGTGTAAAGGCTCCTTCAGACCTGATCTAGTGTAGCATAGCAGCGGTATTTTTTATAATAAGCTAATTATTTATATAGGTGTAAAATACACGCAACTTAATCTTTGCTCAACTAATTCCAAACATGTTTTTGCTTGTAATGAGCCACTTACCATCAGGTGGACTGTATGTTCGTCTGCCACCTTTTTTCTATAAAAAGAAAAAAAATTACTAATTAGTAAAACATCATCATCAAGACGACGGAGTCCCGCTTCGTGAGACACCTATGTCTTTATAGTCACCAGCGAACCTAAACCCAACCCACCTTTATTGATTACAGCCATTGATTTGCTGCCCATTCAGTATCTTTTTGCTGCTCGTATAATTATTTCCCTTTTTTAAATTTGTAAATTGGATACAGATGAAGTTGATTTTAGATTAGTCACAAAACAACTGCCGGTCTGCACTCCGTCAAGTCAAAAAGACCTGAGACGATCTGTCAATTGGAGCCGAAGAATGAATATTGTACATATATAGTTATATATGTACAATATTTCTAAATAGAAATATCGGTTCAACATTGTCAAATCACTGGAGTTCAGTGGTAAGCCGGTTAATGTCCTTGACTTGTCTGCTAAATTCGTATTTGATATGGAAATGACAGTAAAACAACAGATGCCGTTATTGCTCTTAGGGTTACCAGATTCTTTCAATTTACATGACAAGAGATAAGTTGACAATAGCAGCCATGCGTGTAGGGTCCTGTCCTAAAATACAGGACATACAATATGGCTAAAAATATGAGATGTCCCAGGAAATAGGGGACGTCTGGCAATGGCAACGCTATTTGTGCAGCCGGTATTACAAGCGAAATCTAGTAATATCACAACAAACGACGACTCGATTACGTAACTTCGTGGTGTTCACGACGAAAACTTCGTCATAATAAAATGAGAGTTCGATACAAGACTGTCAGATTATCTTAAGAACAAAATTAAGGGCAAAGGGAGGATCCCGAACGTCCATTATGTTTATGAAAGGAATCAAAAACGTATTAATTACTTAATAATCTTTCAAAGGGCGTTTTAGTTGGCGAGTTTCGAAAATCCCTTTTGTGTTTGCTTTGGGTTCGCTTGTTGCGTCGTGGGTTCTGATCAAAGGCCTATCGGTTTTGTTTATAATATCTGTCGATTCCCGTAAAATGAAATAAGAAACCTTTGTAACTTTGTTTTCGTGTTCAATTATTTTGTTGTACGCTTCCTTTGAACAATAATTGAACAGGGTACAATTGTGGAATTCGGTTTCCTCTTTATAGTCTGATATACATATCGATAATAGATGATCGCTGTTGGAAATGACATTTTAACTTTAGATAGACCCTTTGTCTACATCGATACCACAAAACAGAAGTGGTTTGTGCCAACCCTCCCATACTCTCGAAACGTTACGAAACATGGTACGTTTTAAGGCCCACGGCCGACTAACGTCTTTTGGGAGTAGGTGAGATATGCTTGAAGACATTTCACATTCCACAGGAAATGGGAACTGTGATGGAAAAGACAAAATTCACATCCCATTATATGCCCTCTTCCGCATCCCAACCCGTTCAATCACATCAAGTGTCTCCACTATAACATGATAAAAGAAACCTCTTATCCTACTATTATACTCTTTGCTCTACATGTCGTTTCCCCAGAGGAAGAATGGGTTGTTTAATGGTATAAGGGATACTTATTATCCCGTTCTATACTCCCTATACCAAATTACTTCCAAACATTTTTCCAAAACCACTCCTAAATTTCCAAAGTGGCTGGGGGAGTGCCAACATTTGTCATTCTTCACTGATGTTAGTATATATCACGAATGTCTCAGAGCAAAGGTATCCACTTGACATCAGGTACGTTGTCTGGTCGTCTGTTAACTTCTTTCCTTGGAAAAAATCCTTCATAATCACGAATTGATATTTTTACGAGTATAAGAATTGGGAGACGAGTGAACGAGTCCGTCGACTCGCGCCAACTGTGATATGATACGATCTACTACGATACGTGCCAACATCAGTCTAAAATTACAATCATTGGCACGTCCGCAGACGCGCAGCCAGGATGTGGAAAAGGGGCTTAAAAGGATGAGGAATGAGGGTTATCAATTGTTTTTCTCCTCGCATTACACTATTCACGATAACAATATTCACAATAATTAGTATTAATAACACAAATGTATTCTAATTTCTTTAACAATTGAATAAAAAGTCATGAATAATGGAAACCGTTAATTAATTGTCTTTCGTTAATTTATTCGAAAGCATTTGGTTAATGGATATTAAATTCTATAAAGTCTACCTTTTGCGTAAGGGATAATAAACCTGAATACGGTAATACAATATAATACCTATATATAGCTGGTATAATTTGACAAATATTGAGAACTTTGGACGACTAATTGAACTAGTCGTGCACTTGCTAGTTCTTGGTGCAATTCCTGGTAGGACAAATATTTGCTTACAATATTCTTCGGTATCTGGATACTTTATTCTGGATACAATATTTCTTCTGTGTCCGGGTAGTTTGACTTCGTGTTTGTTTCTGATCCCATGACTCAGGAAAACCTAGCGTGGGCGGAGTGTGGCTAGTGACACGAAGTAGTATATATTACTACGTATATGTATTGTTAAACAATACCTACCACCTACGCACTAAAGTTTGGTAATTTGTTTATTCATTATTTTTGCTATAATAAATGAAATTCGCATATACACTAATTGACATCTGATGTATCCGCCTTTCTGCGACGCATAACGAACAGACTATCAGGCCCTATCAGGACTTGAAGTGATATTATTACACTGATTACGTTTCCTTGTTTATGACAAAGTATGCACACTTTTTTTCTTATTCTTTGGGTTGATGGCAGTCGTCGCCGTCGAATCGACCTTGATACTGCAACTATCAAACTATCAAGGTCGACTCGACCGCGACGACTATTTTCTCAATATCAAGTGAATATAAATTTCTATCAACCATTGGGAGTCGTAAAGTGATAGAAGGCATGCTGAGGACAAGAGGACGATTCCTTGGAAGGACAAGAAAAATGTACTCTTACGTTTTTATTAGATATAACAGCACGAATATTACGCACAAACATAAAACACTAAACCCACATTTTTTATAGTAATCAAACGAAAACTCGACCTTCACTTCTCGAGTTCCCACCAAGAAGTCCCTGTGTTACCATATTCAAAGGGTTATGACACTTATGACAAATCATGCACACAACGAAAGGTTTTTGCCTCGTCAAATTTGACTTAATCGATACACAAATGTCGATCAAGATAATTTAATTTTTCCATAGAAACTAAGATTTTTTTTTTTAATATCAAAAAAATAATCTTCGTGATTGCCCGTTCATGTCGAATCACGTTTAGGATCTGTTGCTACCTGCGACCGCCGTCGTTTTTATTTTTTTCGTCGTCAAGGCCAAGGCGGTTGGCAAAGAGGCAACTGTTTCCGAACGTGCTCGAAGCGTTCCATATTTGAATGGGATAACGTGTTGTTTCGTTACGTACCCGTGATTCGACCCTGTTACTGTTTTGTAGTGAATTGAATGATGTAAACCTTTTCGGAAACTATTTAAAAAAAATAAAAAAAATATTGTCATTGTAATGCACATGTGTGTGTGTGCATGTCTTTATTTATTAATATTTAATTGGTATTCATTAAAGTTGTTGTTGCTCTATTGTACTTAAAATGAGTTGCTACAATAAAACATTGTAGTTTTACTTAACGTTTACGTAGTTTGCAGAGATGGCGCGGTAGGTAGGTACCTACCGCGCCATCTCTGCATAGTCCAAAGTTTGACTAGGAGACAAGGGCGTCGCCAACCAACGCCAGCCAAATTCAATATAAGAGAGAGGATGGGAGAAATATGAATTGTAGGTACAAATATATATTTTTTTCGAATATCTTGAAGGGAGCAACTGCCCTCCCCCGACCCCCCGCGCCCTTGGCGATGCCCTTGCTAGGAGATAATGCTTCTAAGCATTAAGTCCGCCTGTTGGCACTTTGTGCAATAAAAAATAAATAAATATGATTAACCTCGCTGAAAGGTTAATACATTGTTAAGATTTTACTGTTTATTATTAAATGTTAATACAAACCCGAAAGGATGTAATGACATTTTAATGTATAACTTTACAACATTTATTTTGTGTTAAAAAATAATAATAAAAAATCTTAGAAATATCTGCTAAAGTTATTAAAAGAGCTTTATGCTGTAAGTAATTAATGCTAATATATATATTATTTGTAATTGTTGCAGATATCACGTGACCGCGTCTACGGAGGACGAAAGCAAGCTGGCCTTCTACAATGAATTAGATATCGTCCGAACGATATCGAAACGTAAGTATAAATAAATTGTAACCCTATAGCTCTGTCACCACTGCTGTGCTGTACCACGTTCCACTGCTGGAAATGGGTCTCCTTGTGCACATTGTCTTATGTATGAGGGATTTATGGTCTTAAAACAGCACGCTACCACAAGCGGCGAGGATACACCACCTTCACCTTCTACACTACCCCTTAAAGAGTGGACTCGCCAATCCGCATGACTAGCGTGTCGTTTGAACGCCATACACCCCTTACTCACAAAGTAATATGCATGAGGCCTATGTCCAGCAGTGGACGAAAAAGACGGTCTGGTTACTGTTACGGTATACATATACCACATAGTAAATCACACCTAACCTCTGCGGAGCCGGGCTAGGGTTAAAATAAATAATTAATTATTATTATGCTTAATGAAATTGAGTGGTAACATGAGACCAAAAATGCTTTTAGACTTACAGGAATAACGCGTTTGCTTTATGTTTAGGTTTGCTCGTATGTTACAAGCTAATAGCGGAAATTAATTTCTAAATAAAATAGATATAAAAATGTAATTTGAATTGTGTTATCATAAGATTGTCTTGTGGAAAAACTTATATTGAAAAACACTTATTGTAAAAACTATTTTATTTGAACACAGTATTTGACTAATTAATATAAGGTGATAAAATGTGAAGTTAGGAATTTCTAACAGATAGTAATTGAAATATTGATTTTTAAAACTTATTACCTAAATATAAATATAAATAAATATAAATAGTTATAGTTACCCAAAGCGAAAACCCCTAATTTTCAAGTAAAATGGCTTAATTTACTGGATTTAGTATATTTTATGTTTTTTCTTTGTTGGTTTTGACGATAGACAATAGCGATAGCACACGAATGCAATACTGATGTGCATCAATACCAGATATTGTCATTTACACTCCTAAGCATTTCTAATGTATCCCTTAATTAACATGTAGTGTAGCAACATTATCAAAAAACTAACATTGTTAATAACATTTTTGAAATAAATTTTTAATAATACTATAATCGCTATCGCTTATACTCTGTACTACAATAAAACCTCACAAACGCAATCTAGTAATTAGATTTCTTAGTCCAAAACAACAGTCTTCCATTTCGAAAGCATCTTGTGGGGAATTTCTTCACCGTTGTCGTAATTATCTAACATAAACCAGACGAACTTTCCATGTTTGACGAAAGCCTGATTGTAGATTAAATGTTACAATTACAACAAAATAACATGTTGAACACGGTAAAAGAATATACGCGATTTTTTTCGTTTAATCATGTTAGGTAGATACATGTACGTATGTAACCAGCCTCTGCAAAATATCTTCTCTTACATTTAAAAAAATCGTTTTGGATAACAGCTACTGGGTGATTTTTCAGTGGTCCATAAATCACTGACTTAATTCCGGTATTACGGTTAACCCTTATTATTAACTTTACAGCTGATTGAAGTCGTGAAATAACTTCAAATTAACTGTATAATTACCTATATAAAAACAATAATCTGCATAAAAACTTATAATAAATTTTCATATAAGCTTATACGCTTGTTTAAAAAATACTTAGAAAGCAAACAGTTTTAACTTTCCATATTAAACACCATTTTACATAGCTCTGGAATTAAAAATCAGAAAAGTGTCATTATGATACTGTAACCCCTTATACGTAAAAATCATCGATTTCTGTCTATGGTATATATTATAATAATTATATAATTAATATATAATTAATTAATAGATATATAATTTTTAAACTCGATATCGTGGCAATGTTAGACACAACACAACGTTTTTTTTACTTTTTAGATATGGCAATCGTGCAATTAGCATATTCTGCCAGTGTCAAGATTTCTTTCTCTATAACCAATTTTAAAGTCTAAAACGTATTCTGTCAATGTCCAGTCCCGTCGAAGTTAGTCAGTTAAGCGCTCAGTAAAGTGACAGTAGGTTTACTGAGGACAGAAGAGGACTCAATTAACAATTAGAAATTAACAATTTATGAAAAAATCTATTGTTAAAACTAATAAACGCCACGAGTAGGAAGAATGTCGGTCATCGACATGAGGTCAGCCAAGACTGGACGTAAAGAGATTTGTATGTAATCGTCGCTCACCGACCACTTTGCTAGACCCCTCATCTTATTGAACCTTAATATCTTAATGTGCGTTGCGTCTTTGTGTCCAGTCTTGGCTGACCTCATGTCAATGACCGAAATTCTTCGTGCTCGTGGCGAGCGCTTTGGAATCTATTCTACTTGCGGTACTGAACAATCTATCCTCATCTTTTGCGTTATTTCATTGACATATGGATTGCTATGCTCTCAAGACCTTACATTTATCCTTGTAAGACTAGATCGATACGCGATTACAGCAATGCAACACGTGTTTGTGTCCTTACAAACTACAAAATAAAAAGAGTTTGAAGCAGAGAAAACTCATGCCTTAAGAACCGCTCTATAATGTAAACTATTCATCCCAAGCGTTTTGAATATGATAAATCTTGCTTAAACTTTACCAGTTTGCAAGTTAATGCTTTAGTTTGCATCTAGGTATTTTTATAATGCATGCAAACTTCTTTCCGTGCTTCTGAAAAGGCTTGTACTTTTCAAAAATAAATTAATAAGTTTGAAAAGCACCAGCTGTTTCGAATTTCGGAAAAAAATTACTACATCTCGACTAAGGATGAACAGCTTAATCTAAAATATGAATCAGTTTCGAATTATATTTCTATAATGTATATATGTATATAAGGACTTTATGGGATATACCTATGCGCCGGGAAACGGGACGCCTGCCGGCCAGGTGGTCTGACGATTTGAAGAAAGTCATCGGTAGTGGCTTGATGAGAAGATCTGAAGAGCGTGTGTGGTGTCGGTGGCGGTCCTTGGGAGAGGCCTATATCCAGCAATAGAGAGATACGGGCTGATGGTATATATACCGAAATTTGACGAAATTGTGCACAAACTGCAGGGCACATTTATTAACCGATTGAAATTAAATTTGGTGCAAAAATAGTTTGGCTTTATATCTCAGTAGTTCTTAGATGGGTCAAATCGGTTTAGTATAGCTTGCCTTCAAGTACATGATCACTGCCTAATGTTAAAAACATGTTTTATTTGTCTTTTGTAGTTGTTCTGTGGCTGTTGTCATAGCTGTTGACAATATGTCTCGTATGACTACTGGAGAACCACTAAGAACAGGTCAATACGTGGATCTTCGTTACATAAATCATTGAATGCACAACAGGTCCATTTATTTGAAAACATTAAAACTATATTTTATTTCAAAATATCACCAACGCAAAAATACCAAACTAATATCATGAAAATTATTCTCTCGTTTCTGTTTCTGCACTCGCCACTCTCACACCTTTCAAACTCACTTTAACACTCGTCTCGTAAATCACGCTGACAATGCCGTAACGGTAGTTCATTTCGTATTAATTATTCCGTATTGTGTATTTTCACTGTTACTCTCGAGATATGAATATTTGGTGAAAATTTATCAGTCAGCTTAAAGCAGTGTATTTTTAAGTTATTTTTTGTAAATACACTTAACATAATCCAAGTCACTGAAACTCAAACGGTCAAGGTTGTTATTGCATTAATGATTCCGTGAATATAATATACGGCGTTGTAAAATATTTCTTACAAAATGAAACTACAAATGGATAATCAATTATTCTCTTTTGTAGCAGTGGCGCTAGTGGGCTAATCCGTGCTTGTCTCAGACGACAATTTATTGCAGTCACTTAGATTAAACTTAAAAATCCAAGTTAATCTGTATATTTTATTTTCGATTACAACGAAAATCAACTATTTAGGAGTAAAATACATTTGCTAAAAATACATTATTAATTGTCTACTGCCTCTACGATGGACGTATCCGCCAACGGACATCATATACATCATACTGGATATATTTATTTGTAAAAAGGATAACCAAACTACAAACCATTACACCAAAAACTATACAAACTGAGATATAGCCGATATAGACTTTGGTTAAGATTATTTAACTTGTTTCAAGATTCTGATTAAATAGCAACATGTTTTGACATTTTAAAGATAAAGGAAATTGATTTTAAATAAAAAGCAATAAAAGATTTAAATATAATAATAATTCATTTATTTCAGATATAGTAATTGATCCATAGTAATTGTTAGTAGAAACTTAAAATCTATCTTAGTAAAATATAATAATCAAAGTAATTAAATTAAATAGTCACATTAATAATTCAAATTAAAATGTACTATACTTAATTTGTTACAAATTAATTAATTATATAAATTAACAGTCCTATTTAGTGTTTCTGGATAGGACAGTCAAATTTAGCACTTATGGTTCTCAGGATACTGTTGCTTCCACGGATGCTGTTCAGTAGGGATGCGACCTTTTTGCGAATTAAGGCTTTAAAGCCGTCCGTCCGTGCCTCCACTAACATTGCAGAAGCACTGGACAATGTTCGTGGTAAACAAAAAAATAAAGTTTTTTAAATGATTCACTGGGAAGTTACAGCCAATGTATAAGGTCCCCGTTTCTTAAATAACGTCACAAATATTTACTACATCAATAAAATACGCGATTTAAGTTTTTTTTTATGGACGAAGGCGGCAGACGAACATACAGTCCACCTGATGGTAAGTGGATACTGTCGCCCATAGACATCCGCGATACATGCCAACATTAATCCAAAATGATAAACATTGGCACGCCCCCGGATGCGCTGCCTACCTTTGGCAATATAGGAATGGATTTGGAGAAAGGGTTGGGAAAATGGGGAGGAATAAGATGGGAATGGGTTCTGACACATCTCACTCACTACCGAAACACGTTAAAAACCGTAACCAGGCCAGGCCTTTTATCGTCCAGTGCTCCACGGACCTCCTAACACACATTGTCTCGCGTATGAGGGATGTATGACCTTAAAACGCCACGCTGGCTAAGCGAGTTGGCGAGTCCTTTCTTTTAGAGGTGGTGTAGTTCCATAGGGCTTGTGGTAGCGGCTTTGTCGTCCCTTAGTCGCCTTTTACGACACCCACGGGAAGAGTTGGGGTGGTGCTACTTTTAAGCCGGCCGGGATGTCAATAAAATTTCACAATGCTTCGGAGTAATTTTTAAGCTTCACTAATTTAGTAGGTGCTATTCGCTATTCCGTGGCTTTACACAGAGAACGTCCTACTCTGTACACAACTAAGAGCTTAAAACTTTAAGCCGATTCAATTTAGCTTAGCAATGCTTTGCGTACAAATATATTGTATAATGTAGTTACTTTGGAACTTCAAATTATATTGATGAAACGCTTTAGTACAATAACTAATTACATTCAGTACCTACAGTTAGTCAGTTAAAATTTTAACTATCTTTCGTTAACTATTTTAATTTGCGATCTTCAGATTATCTTCTCCTTAAAATTCCTGACCCCTCTTCTACTTTCTTTCTATTCCTATTCATTTACAGTCAAAGCGGTTCGCTTATGGAATGCAATACCTTTAACTATAAAGCGCGCTCAATCTCTGTATAGCTTTAAAAGACTCGTGAAAGAACACTACCTCGAAGATTAAGAGTTATCTTACGCCCAAATTCTTTTCCTTTATCTTTCTGTATGTATGTATATGTATTAATGCATGTGCATATTAATGGCTGTAGGTGTATATATATATATATTCGTATGTATCTATCTATGAATGTATATATATATATATACATTATTTCCTTATTGCACCATCTACCTCTATTTCGTCTACTGACTTCTCTTCACTACCCTACAGTTGCCTGGAAGAAATCGCTTTAGTGATATTTGTACTTTTAATAACTTGTACTTTGTATTTCTCTGTGTTTTTTTGTACAATAAAGTGTATCTATCTATCTATAGTCCATTATACTATGTTTCTATTTCCACAGCTTAAAATACTTTAAGTTAAAGTTCGTTACTTGAACAAAAAAGGGGACTTTGTAACAGTTAAATATGGATCCAAAATTCCGAACTCAGTAAAATACTTAAAGTTTAAAAAGGCTTTACTTTATGAGTGCTGATATTTTCTATTCAGTAAGAAACTTTCAGTCAAACAGAGATAAGTCAAATTTTAATTGAAACATTTAGGATATATTTTAGACTCACGTGAAATACATGCAGCTTATGTCCCAGTTATTGTGGTTACGCGATATACTGTAACCGACGTGTTATTAAACATTGTTATACTTTAACTTCCTGTATTTACTCGTATATCTACCTAGTCTAGCCATAAATATTGTCAAAAAGAAAGCATTGATATTTTTATTTTTACATTATCATTTTATTAGAAGAATTTGTGTTATTTTAGAAATTAATGCTAAATAATAGAAATTAAAAATATAACGTTTATTCAAAACGGTCACCATTTGCTTTTATACAATCATTCAAACGTTGTGGCCAGTTTTCGATTGAAAAACGGCCCCCCTTTCTATGGGAAAATTAGCAATTGCTACCCTTATGGAATGTTTTAGGGATTCAATATTATTATGGTGTTTAGAACATGTCATGCTCTCTAAAACAGACCGTAAATAATAATTGAGCGGATTAAGATGCGGATTATGTGGCGGGTAGTCTTCAGCATTAATGAAGTCTGGAATATTCCTTTCAGTCACGCCTGTGAGCGAGCCATATGACCTAGTGCTGAGTCTTGCTGAAAGGATCATTCTTGGTTATGGAGCAGGGTGTTGTTAAGAGGCTTTACGACCTTCTAAAGAATCGTATCTTGATACACTTGAGCCGACGCTTTAATACCTTTTTCACAAAAATATGGTTTAGTCACTCCTTGATAGCTAACACTCCACTAAACCATCACTGAAGCCGGATAATGGCCACCCATTGAGCAGCTTCTCTAGAGCTATGAACATAAACTCGATCATTCTGCTTGTTAAAATGATCCTCAATGGTAAACATGTTCTCGTCCGTAAATAAGATTTGTCTGTGAGCTCTCTTTGCGTACCGCCGAGGAAGTCGTTTTGATTTGTCAACCCTGTTATCATATTATCAGCTAAGAAATGACCAGTACGTCTTTTGTAAGCAGCAAGTCCTAAATCATTTTTTTTTAAATACGTGACATGGTTGTGGATGCTATGCTATCTATATTCATCTCTGGATAAAATCTTTTGCTTCCGGACGGGATTTCTTCGGATTCTCTCCTTCACAGCTTTAATCGTCTGTTAGTGCGAATATTGCGTGGACGACCAGACCTTTTTCTGTCACAAACAGAGGACGTTTCAATTTACCTACCAATAGCCCGATACACAAACATTCAGCTAAATACCAAGCGGATGGAGAGTTTCAAAAGTTGCATTTGGTTCCATGTCTACTTTGTGTAATGCATTTATAATAATACGGTATCGTCACTCCGCTTTATTTTAATATTAGTACAATATTTAATAAAGACTAACGCCAAAACGAGAAAAATAATTGATTTTTCCCGTGAGAATGACAGATTCCAAATTCAAATGTCATTTGTTTATTTTTCTTCATTGTAACAGTATTTGTGGCCAGTATAAGTATACATATACATATATGTATAATAAAACCGTGTCTATACATGACATATTTTTTTAAAAGAAATTGCAATATAAATTACGAATGGTACAAAGCCCAAAACAATATTTTTTGGAAATTTTCTCTCGTGTTTCTGGTTGTTCCTGGATGAAGACCAAAAAACTGTAACTTGCTAGATGAAGACTCCTGCTTGGTGTCCATCATGTATGGTTTCAATTGCATTACTTATAGCCAGGCACTTTCTTACCAAGCTTTCTCTTTACCAAGAATATACAGAATAAGAATAGCATTTTACAAATAAAAATTCCACATTCAAATAAAGGCACGTTACTTATGGAGACTACATCGGATACAGGGAACACATAAATCGCTCGCGGCTAGGCGTACGTACTTCCGACACAGGAAGCACTCGGATTTATTCTCAACAGCCAATTCCCAGATATTCAGAGAGTTTGAAGCCGGTTTCCCGTCCGTTTTAATTGCACCGCCGACAAAATTGAATATTTGCCGGGTAAATATAAATTTGACGTGAAACACGACTTAATTTTATTTTTTGAGGTGCCAATGCGGCGGCCGTACGGCGAGTTTTCTGTTTATTTTATTATTGAAATTTTTTAACGGCGCTTCAATATATCTTAATATATATATCTTCATAAATATGTGTTAAGTAGAAAAACTGTATTGTCTACGTTTACTTTAATAAATTAAAATCTAGCTATTTTTATTACAAGACGATTACTGATTTTAGTTTCAAATTACGTGTTTCATTATCAAAACAAAATGGCGCAATAAGACTCTCTTTGTGTAAGTAACAAGAGAATGAAGAGCGCCTTAGGCGTTTTAATTCAAAACGTTTGAACACTCACTGCTTATAGACCAAATTGAGAATTAATTAAACAGCTTTTAATCGTAAATCATTATAAATATAGATTTTTTGTTTTTCATTTATAAATAATCGTAGATACCTGAAGAATTAAAATAGAACTGAGTACCTTTAGTTAAATAATATCACACCTCGGCGCACACTAATTGTATCGGCCAGAAATGAAATGAGTAACTCGCCCGTGGTAGATAAAATTGAGCTAGTTCACCTCTTGTATCCACCATTGATCTCTAATACCTAGCCAGTATAAACCTAAAATAAAACCCACTTTTCAAAAATTTTAAATACCTACACACTAATAGAAAAGTAAAAGCTGGTATTCGAATTTAATTTTTGGTCATAATTCGTTTTCGTCCCAAAACGGCCTTCTCTGCCATTGCGGTTTTGGTTTTCTTGTCAAGCGCAAAACCACAATTCGGTTTTTGTTGCTGACGTCATATTCCTTCGTTTCATTAAATACATTCTACCTCGGTGTTATTAATTGACTCATTGAACACATTAAAAATCACACTTCAAAATATTACTTTTTTTCTAGTTTTTGTACCCATTAACTTTTTTGGAATATTCATAGTTTTTTGAAAAGTAAATATTTACGTGAGTGTAGTTCGTGTGGAATTTGAAGTTTGTGTAATATCGTAACGTAATTTTTTTTGTTTTTATAAAGAAATGATGTTACCGCGTTGCAACAAAAATCTCCCTCGAAATCCGTTCAGATGTTTAGTTATAATATGTGTTTCGGCGTGTACCTATATGTTACAGTTAAAACCCGCTTTCAGTAAAACTAGTTTTAGCTGTAGATACGCTTTCTCTACTACTAGTTTTTCGTACTAATAACTAGAATTTACTGACAAACAAATTTGAATGTTACTTAACACTAGTGCTAACTAGGGAATCAGTGTTAGCATGCCGATGTCACAGCACATCAAGATGTGCCCGGGCAAACCGCTTGAATTGTCTCTGGGTATAAAGGAAAATCGCATTATTAAAAAAAAAAATCTTCAATATACCGACAGTCTCTTCATGATTTTTATGATTAATTTATTTTAATTCGGCTTATGCTCGTATTAATTCCATCGTTTTGTCAAATTAGCTTCTCATTAGGAATTTTTAATATAATTTTATTATTTTTTTCTAAAACATAATCTTAAAACAGTCAATATTAAGAACTTTTCCAAAGTTATGCAGAATTAATAAGTTCGAAATGAATTCTTTTCATTAATCAGATTTTCTTTTAAATTTTTAGTGTTACAAAAATTGTATCAAAAAATTTGTTACACGTTACATAATATGGCTATGCTTCGATAGATGCACTTAATGTCTCGAGTGTTTTTGAGCAACACAGTAAGCTATTATTATATCAGTAGCTTGTGTTGGTTATCACTCACATTTTCAAGTACTTCAAGCAGCCTGACACAAAACACGAGTTGTTTAGCTTGAGCACCGCTTTTTGTTACAGTTTGAAGTGTGTAGTGAACGTCTGAATTATTTATCCTATTATGGCCTACTGTATTATTAGGTAGTATGTTTTATAAATAAAGGGGGGGGGGGGGGGACCGCTGGCTCGTCCGCCGACTTCCCTATAAAAAAAAAGTTTAAAGTTTACAACACGGCGTTATTTTCTTTGAATAGTGGATGTGAGGAAGAGCACTTTTTAAATAGTAAAACAATATTTTGCACAAATTAGCGTGCCATTAGACTAGTTTCCACGCATTCACGTAAGATATTATTTGTTTTAGAAATTGTGTCATGATTACCTTTAAGAATAAACAATATTTTTTTCAAATTTTTCAGATAAAATAGGTGCATATTGATAATGACATAATACGATGTGATGTATATTAAATCAAACACACGTGCAACGATGTGCTGTCCGAATTATCAACGACTCCACTCTCGAAGGCAGTTTAAAATTAATCAGCATTCGAAGAGATATAGCATTTATCTGGTTTTTACTTACTGCCTCTATAATGGAGAAATTCTGTAGAGCTGGCCTATCTCATACCAATTTCTGGTTATTATCATCGCGCCTCTCATCACCGAAACGGGGCTCTTCCACCGCACTTCCTTGACAAAGTAAAGGACACTTTATACCAGAAGCCCCAATACTTATGTAAGCGTCAATTGAGGTTCTTCCATTAATCTCCGACGTGTAGCTCTTTAAGAAAGCTCTGAATAGTATTTTGTAAAGTTGGGTTGTGGGCGTATTTTGTAGTATTTTGTAAAGCTATTTGCGATGGTGACACCTCATACCATTTGCTGGACTGCGCAGCCCTCACTGCTGACCTTATTCATAAAGAATATCAGATATATATTGTATTTACGTAATACAGTTCATTATCCCCAATATAATATTTTAATGTATGTATTATTTATGTAACATAATTGAAGACATATAATTCAAAATTCTCACGTACAATGCAAATGAACACATTAATGGAAAGTGCAAACATACCGTGATTAATATCCATAATTAAGATTCGCGTAGTGTGTACGTACAATTACCATACTTAAGTGCTCTGTCGAAGTTTTGATGTTACATTTGCATTTCAAAAACTGTTTGTTTTAATGTTTAATTCCAAGGCGGGTAATTAAATGAAAAGTTAACTGTCTTCTTTATATGTACAGTACCCTGACAATATACACCGAGATTTGTAGCTCTATTTATTTCATTCTAGGGATTTATAGTATGCGTCATTAGCAACAAAATTGTCCTTGTCCTAAAGTGACCATATTTGAGTAATTCTAGACTACCGTCAAAAGTAGGTACTACATTTTTCCACTTTATCTATTCCTACCTGTTGCGATGGCGGCTTCAAGTCTAGGTTCAACCCGACCCTACAGATATTTCCGTATAGTATTCAGTATAGTGAAAACTATATTGTGATATTTCTGATTCCATTTTCGCTACTCCATTATGACCTATTATTAGCTATCTCTTTATAATTTCCATGGCATCAAAAGAAGGGTCTTTAAGAAGGGTCGCAAGATTTTTTTATTTTCGTCGCTGTATTTTCGTCAGTAATAATACTAATAACAAATTGACACATCTAACAAGTTGAACGAAATATCCGTAACGATTCTGTTTATATACGAGTACCCCCGTTTTGTTTGTGTTTTTACCCGACGCGAGTGAAATTTTAATATCATTTGCTGAATAAGGTCACATTGATGTATTTGAATGTAAGTGGAGAATAAATTTGTGGCGTTGGGGGCGGCACATGTATTCAATTTGTTCAGGTACAAATGGTACCTGGAAATTTTTTAATATACAGAAGGATATCGTTATTGTAAGGATTAATTTATTGTAAGCTGTCAAAGCTACAAGATTGAATGTGCCATGTAGTGAGAGATCCCCAATCTGTCGATCGATCCAAACTATTTCGATAAGTTTCGATAATTTCAAAAACACCAGTCTAAATATAAAATTTATCAAAAAATATAAAAGAATTCTATCTTTTGGAAACAATTGTAATTTGTATACATTATTTCGATAAAATAATAACAGGAACATTATTATCCGAATATCCGGAAATGTCAATGAGAGCTGGTTTTCTGTGTCAATAAGTTTATATAATTAAAACTCGTCACACAATCGAAATTGAATAAGTAATTGATATAAAACTTCTAAAATATTTATTACAACCAATGAATAACAACAATATAAAGTGTTGAATAAGAAACAAGAAGCGGTATGTATATATATAAAAAAATACAAAATCAAATAGATCACCTGTGAATAGAACCCATTCCTCAATTTCTGTAACGACGAAGCGTAAGGTTTTAAAATTAATTACAAAACCCAAATTGTGACAATTAAGTTAATGTGTAAATTGAAAGCGGGTTGAACCACTGGGGAAATCATGTGAATAGGTATGTATGTACCGAGTACAAAATAAAACGGTAAGCTAACTTTATACAAATGTGAAATATGCGGTTCACGCACACGATGTTAAAAACTAACAGGCGCGGCGGGAATGCTGGATGGTGTGCCGAGAATTTTGTCCGCATTAGTGAATGATTATGAACGAAATGCTTTTTCTGCACGTTGAAAATAACCTAAGATAGATTCCACGTTAAATATGAGACAAAATTTTTTGTATTGATTTTCGAAAAGATAAATCCATGCACGAAATGTTATGTCATACATAACTATACCCCTTTTATCCCGTATCATTTTTATTTAATAGGGGGTCGTTCAAGTATTACATAACCAGAATTTTAGTCATTTTTAACCCCCCCCCCCCCCCTGTCAGCAAAGTAAGCAAAGCTCTTAGCCCCCCCCACCCCCATGCTTACGTACGCATTTATAAATTTTTTACAAAATTGTTCAACTATGTAGATTTAATCAGTATCTACTAAATTTTGCCAAAAAAATTTGAAAGTAAATAAATAAATATTGCTGACGTAATCACCATTTAGACACCCCCCCATGTCATCAAAAATAAACAAAGCAAAGACCCCCCCCCCCCACCCCCTTTGGTGCTTATGTAATACTTGAACGGCCCCTAGCTATCTTATTTAAAGTAGATACCATTCACAATCTTCTAAAGAAGAGTGAGTGATACGTAACAATAACCTTAGCTAATAATAAAAATATTCCTATAATAATGTTAGTGTACTACCTATTTTTCTATTGTGGTACCTGTGTTGGTGGTATCCACGTGACTGAGTTTATCGCATTTTAAAATTTAGCCTACTGAACAATTCGGCATTTCGACGGCCGAAAATCGTTCGGGACCTTGCAAACATTTTCGGATTCGGTTGAAGTGGACGTTTCCTTATCACTAATAATCATAACCCAAAAACTACGAGTGGCATTGATAAATTGGAATAATACGAGTTCTTTATAAATGATCTACTAGTAGAAAATATTTTTGAATATATTTAGTTTCCATATCATCTTGATCTATCTACAACTTGTTTCTATTCTACCCACTGCTGATTATAAGACTCCTTGCGTTTGTTCTACCCTCCTGGGTTCTGCGCTGTTCTTAACCTGGGAACGGTTGGGAACAGCGAAAATTAAATATATTTACCTATGTTCATGATTTTTTCTAAACTTTTGGGTATTGTAATTTGAAAATAAAAGGTATCGATTTGCGATATTCTATCATTTTAATTATTTTGTGTATTGAGAAACCTATAAAAATATTTACTAATTATTCCTATTTATCTTATTATGTTGTTTTCTAAAAAAAATAATAGTAGAAACTAAAACCCGACTACGCAAAAGTTTAAACCATTTTGAGGTCTACGACTATGTAATACGTTACATAGATTGATGCTAAATACAGTACAGTACATTTTTATGCTACACCTATTTTCGTGTTTCATATTCGCCATATTGGATTTAAAGTGACGTCATATAGCTTATGTTACGTGGAACATCAAGACGAATCCAACGACATCTCATTTGTCAAAATGTGATGAGTGGTTTAAGAGCTAGGGGGGCACAGGTGAACATACATACATTCTAACATACTCGTAGACTGCTAAAATCCTCCTTTCGCTTTGCCGTAGTCGGGTAAAAACCATGCAGAATGGTTATAACAAATGCAAATGAGTATGATATGTTTTTGTAATATATGTAATATATAGTTTTCAATATCTGTGTGAGTGATTGAAATTTTTATATAACCGTGTTTTATGTAGCTACTACATAGATAGCATCAATGGCACAATTTTATGGTAAAAGGAAGGGGGAGGCGTCTAAAACTGTCTCACCGCAGGTGTCTACTATTACCTCCCCACAAATTTGCATTTACATCTTACAGAACGCAATCGTTCCATATTCAGCCTTATTAACTTCGAAATAGAATTTTAATTTGCGTTTTGCCATTTTCTGGTGGCAAATTTGAAGTTGTTCCAGACCGTATTATGCAAAGCTTCTAAAGAGACCGTTATGGCAGTTTTGTGTCAAAAACTTAATTAAAACTGCGGTAACGTGTTGTAAAATACATTAGTAGGTACTATTACTGTTGAGACCTCGTCACGACTGCTGCCTTTCGTAGAAATAAAGCATAATATATGAATGAACTCTTAACTACCGAAAACTGTCGCCACATCGAATGGGTAACTATAAATTCACACGATGCCCCGGTCCATTGGCATAATTTGTAAATGTCTACATAACCGGTAACATTTATTCATTATACAACATATTCTTTTAATGATTTGCTTTTCAAATTAAGATTTCATTTATTTATTCGACGGGCTCCTACTAAATGTTATCTCCTACGGGCTTACGAATTTTATAAATAAAATACTATACAAAGTTTTAATCATGTGAAATATAGATACATTATTATCATTAATTAAAACATGTCAAGAAGTTACGAGTATAAGAAAATATACAATTAAATAGATACATGTCCGTAAATATTCTTATATTTATACGAACATCGCAACCCAACGAGATATAAATAAATCGGCCAGTCATTCTAATTCGTTAATAATTAATTTAAAAGATCCTAATATAATTATAATGAATAATTTATGCGATTACAGCTCTCAATGCGTTTGCTCGTGTGCGTGTGGGCTGTTTATATGTTTTAATGTAATGCGATTATTTTCTTAATTCATAAAGTGTAGGCACTCACTAAACATTATAATGTTTTATAATTATTAAATTTTACGCCACCCCTTTATATTAAGTCCTCTTAATTAAGTTTGTAGGTTGCAGAAAGATACATCATGTTTTACATTTGCCGTTTCAAAATTCAAATTCAATTCAGAGTTTGTACTCGGAATTGAATTTGAATTTATAAAAATATTGTCATTTTCACATATGTCATTCTTAATATTGACATATGTCATTTGACGTTATGAAAAAATATTTTTAAAAATATTTTTTTCAACAGGCAAGTTCATGAATACTCATCAACGATATTTGAATTTAGACTGAATTTTAAATTTATACGTAACTATACCATACCATCAGCTGGATATATATATATATATATATATATATATATATATATATATATATATATATATATATATATATATATATATATATATATATATATATATATATATATATATAGGCCTTTCCAACGGGTAGCCACCACACGGTTTTCTGTTCTTCTCATCAGGTCCCTGACAACAACTTTCTTTAAATCATCAGTGACCTGATTGGAGAGCGTCCCACGCTACGGGAAGCGTAACTTGGGATACATTAAAATAGCGTAATTAAGATACTTTTAAAATACATTAAAAATTAAATTTATATAGGACCCTTCAAAATTCGGCTGCACCTATCTGCATATATATATATATATGTAGGTGCTCATTGCGAATTATAACCACCTACACGAGTAAACTCTATAGAAACCATATACCCAGGTTTATCTGGGTAAAGTTTAAAATCTATTTGAAATAAAAAGTATTTCGGACCACCGGGTCCGGAAATCGATGTAGAGACATTCGCGATATAGAATTCAAGTAGTAAATGATAACTTTGTTCATTATTAATGTTCGTTGGGAAAGAAAAAGGCGAAGACGCTATCGGGTCTACTCTATTTTATAGTGGAGAATTAGTGAAGAGAAAATTTTATACATTTTTTACGATTCCAAATTCTTTTTTATATTTTAGAATGTCAGTTACAAGTTTTGACGAAATTTTGTCTTGTTTTTCGTTATAGAATAAAATATCCATTATTTCAAAATATTTATATTTTTCTCTATTAATGCATGCAATGACAAAATCCAAATATTTCGACTTTGCGCAACAGCACATAAACCATTTTCAACCGTCAACTGTCATTTGTTTTTTTTTCTTATACATGAAACGTCATGGGTGTGATAAAAATGAATATCAACTGGCCATGATCTTAGGAAAGAAAATCGAGGTCATATTGAGAGATGTTTTAAAGATGTATGGTACACATACATTTCATTTCATTCTGCATTGATATTGGTAAAAGCAGTATCGACGCCACGACACATAATAAGATTATTCAAACATTATTACAGTGACATTGATTTAACCTCATTTACTATTCAAATTATGTTAAGTTGACAATTCCACTCACCCCCTGGGAGTGCGGTTGTTGTACACACACAGTAACAGTGGAATTCCATTGAAGCCGGTATAGTACATAATTTGGTAGGTAGGTACCTAAATGTAGCAAGCAAACACGTATTTACCCCATACGTATATATTCACATTGTAATTTATACTGATACAGGTAATACGAGTAATTTACGTATATAAAATAATTAGCCTGTGCCTGCTTCTCAAGAAATTTCCGTAGATATTTCAATAAAAATGAATTTAAAGATTGCTTCGGGTACATTATTTGATTAGTGAGTGGTTTCATTTCTCAGTTCATCTTCTCTACCACTTCTAGTTTTCTATCTATATTCATTCATCTCTCCGGATAAAATCTTTTGCTTTCGGACGGCATTTCTTCGGATTCTCTCCTTCACAGCTTTAATCGTCTGTTTAGTGCGAATAGTGCGTGGACGACCAGACCTTTTTCTGTCACAAACAGAGGACGTTCCAATGTACCTACCAATAGCCCGGTACACAAATATTCGGCTAATACCAAGCGGATGGAAGGTTTTAAAAATTGCATTTGGCTCCACGCTTACTCTGTGTAATGCAATTACAGCAATACGGTTTACGGTTTCAGCACCCCACTCCAGTTTAATATTAGTATAATATTTAATAACGATTAGCGCCAAAATAAGAATAATTTATTTTTCCCATGAGAATGACAGATTTCAATTTCAAATGTTATTTATTTCTTGTTCTTTATTGTAACGGTATTTATGGCCAGACTTAGTATAGACCATATAAAGTCTTCAATAGAAATAAGAATTCTAAAATTAACGCGTCTATAACACATGTTTTACACATATACGTATAAATAAAATGAAAGCCTTTAACATCGCAAATTAAACTTCAAATGGGCATCAAAGGAAAATATATTCAAACTGTAATTGATTAAGTATTAATTGTTTCCACGAATTCCATTCAATTTCCAATTGTAGCTTTTCGAAATTAATCGAGAGATGTGACATGAGTCAGACACAGATGAATCAGGTATCTCAAAGCATATCTCATCAACGTACATGATCAACATAATGAACGTAATATACCGTGAGGTAGAGTTATCTTTGTGTATACCTGTGTATGTATACCTTTGAAGTATGAAGTATATATTATGATCAATAATCTCGCTAATAATATTATATTTTAATGTAAGCCTCTAAAATGATGAAATTTCGTTTTCAACGTACGACATCTAATTATTGTATCCAAAACTGTTCGATTCTAGCTTTTTCTATAAACTTTTTAAAATGCTCATTATCTACGTGAGGGTACATAATGAAGAAATAAGATAACGCAAGCTGTCCGTCGCTGCGTGTCTGAAGCAGGCGCTAAGCTCCTACTCTCGTGCTGCTCGTCGTGTTACAAAATATACAAATACCTAATTGCGTTATAATTAATTGTAAAAATTCGTACACGTGATGAGCCGAGACAAGGGAGATGTTTCGTTACATCGCTCAGTGGTTTACATTCGCTAAAATTTACTCGTGACTTAATGCTCGTTTACACGCGGCGAGTTTCTCGATCGCGTGCAAGCGAGAAAATAAGTCAAAAGCTAGTATAAACAACGTGATCACTATTACCGCTTGTCTCATCGAGTTTTTATCATCGTGTAAACAGTTGCATTCGAGAATTGTATGAGGTTTAGTCGCGTACAAGAATCGTATTCAGTATTCTCCCCCGAACCGTTAGAGAAACTCCATGTGTAAATGAGCCATTAGTCGTAGGTACTAAATAAGCGACAATTTTCCATACAATTTCAGGAACTTACTGTCTATCTAGGTACGTCTATGTATATACCTAACTTGATAACCGTATAAAGTCTTATGTCATGTAACAATTTTGTTTGGTTGTTCTTTGATGGATGATATCGTCTTCCTTCATATTTACAATAATTGTGACATATTGAATTATCAATGATGAGATTTTTTCTTTTTTCTTTCGCCTTGTCGTTCTGCGTGCATCGCAAGCGAGACAAAGAATAAAAAAGATTAATGTAAGGTTGTGCAAGATGTTTCGACAACTATTTTTAGGATCTTGTGAACTTGATTAAACTTGTGAACTTTTAGAATTAATAAAGTGTGAACTTGGTGACGTTTTTATAGCGTCTACGTTCTACTGTAAGATCCTTAGCTTTCCTTAGTGATCGAGTTTAGGTCTGTAATCCACCACGAAGCTGCTGGATACATGTCTAAAAATCTCGTATTTAAGGGAAAGAGTTGTGGACCAGGGTTCGAACTTGAGAAGAATGAGAGTCGAAAATAAAATAGCTCTAGGCTGCTCTTGTTTAGGGTATTCCATATAAATATTATCCTTCTTTTTGTCATCGTCTAGTTGAATAAAAATGAGGATATATTTTTTAGTTGTTTTTCTATTTTATGTTTTTTATATTCTTTTGTTGTTTATATTTTGTTTGTTTCGGATCAAAGATTGTATAATAGTTACGAACAATGAGTAACCATTATAACTAGAATAGATAGATTCGAAATTGGTTCCACTTTTTTATATCTATGGATTCACTACACGGGTATTCTAGTGTTGGCCACTGTGGCACTATTTATATAATTCAATTTATTTATTATTAATTACTTTGGCTCATAATTATATGTGTCGTTATAATATTCTCGTATTATAGCTGTGTAATACATAAAAATAAATAACATGTACCGAAGGACTGCCCTAAACTGTTATAACTTATCTTAAAACATACCACTTAATATGAACTGATTAAAAGGATTGATTTCTTAAAACCAATTGTCAACCAATTTATTTTCCTATTAAACATAAAACTATTAAACTTCTGATCAACAGAAGCTCTTTTGAGCCAATAGGCGAATTTAGGATTGATGGTTAAAAATTATTTTGAACTTACCTGTGGATGAATTAGGACATAATTCACATATCGAAACAAAACTTACATGATTTAGAGTGAAATCAGCATGAAACTTAAATGATTTCCGCGCCTTGATACGTACAACTCTACAGTCCTGAATGCAAACCACTAATTGTTTAATTTTGCTGTCCTCCAGTAGCGCCATCTGTTGAGGGCCAATAGAATTATAATCATGGGTTTTTTAGAAAATTAAATTTATAATGACATTTATTCTGGTATATTTTTGTACACTGCACAGTTCCACGAATACTAAAATCAAAAAAATATCAAGAATATCATGCAGACATTCTTTAATTTAATAGGCTAGTACTTAACTACTGCGTAGTTTGATTGCTTCAACCTGCGCTGACTGTTCTGGTCGTTTGCCGTCCTTTCTTTTATATTTATAGATTATATTCTTATTTTTTTTTCTCTTTTTCAGGTAAGTACCTGTATTCTCGGTGGTTAGATGGGGTATTGTGAACATGGAATTAACTAGCCAAGCAATAGTAAGTAGGTACTGAAAACACAAGGACTTTTGTCCTATTGTAATGGTTTTACAACACTATTTCTATTCATTTACAATGCTTTTTACTATTTCTATAATATCTGCTCCTAATCCTGGTGCAAGATAAACATGCAAAGAATAATAATAATAATACGTGGTCGTTAGTATTATATATATATTGTACATAATTATAACTGTAAATTTCAATCGTTCTGAGCTACGTTTATTTTTCTCTATCCCCAAGGTTGAGTTTACCTTACTTTCTGTCATTTAAACATTTGTGCACATGTAATAACCATTTGTATGTATTAAAGTGTATTATTATTATTAATTGTTTACAAAAACAACATATATCGATGCGTTATTATCGATCCGGTAACAACACTACACCAATGGGGCAGCACCCTCGTCAGGCGGCGGGGGCGGAAGCGGCGCGGGGCGCGGAAGTGACGAAATCTCCCGCCTCGTCGCCATGGCAACCGCCGTGTTTACCGCGCCATATCGATCGTGCGGCTGCAGCTCTGTTTACGTTCTATGCAAGTGATTCGATTCCCCATAAAATAAATGTGATGTTATCTGAGGAAAAATTTGATATTATCTGTGATATTATTGTTGGGTCTAGTTTCTCAGATATTGGGATTTTGGCAAATATTTATAAAATAATAAAGAGATGATAGAATAACAGAATCTTGAAACAACGTAATTTTAAGTTAGAAATGATAACCAAAATCACGACCAAAGTCCATACCGAAAAGCTCCCTTTGCTCATGTAACGTGTGTATTTTGGACACTACTCATATAGATTTTTGGATTTTATGGATCATTAGGATCACTGGAATTTTCCTTTAAAATACATATTTTATTTCCGACAATAATTTAACAATTTTGTGATGTCTAATCTTCTTTGTCTATGCGACTCGTGCAAATTAAATGCAAGTCAAGTTCAACTGAATACAAGATTTTTACCATAGAGTTAGTCCGAGTTATACGAGTATTTCGGTATAATTATAAGCACCAAAACGCTATCTTCCAAATCAGAAACGTCTATTTTATCTGGCCCTAATTGTCTAAATATCTAAATGACTGCTTTTTAATTCATAGAATAAAATGCATATAAATTAAAAAGATTAAAAAGCTAATGCAGTAAATGTTTTTGGTGTTGCAGGAAATAAAACCAAAATCAAATGATTTATTTGCTGAATATGGGTACATGAGATATTTTTAACTGCCATATTTATTTATTAATTTTATTAGGTTCTCCAACAAGCTGCCATACATGTGCATTTATAAATATTAATTACTTATACATTATCATATTATTATCTAGCAGAGGACTTATCTACAGAAGGAGAGTGCATGCAAAAAGTATTTTATATGAATAGGTGGACCGCATCATAGTTGTTTAGGAAAAATAGTATAAATCTAAATAATTCCCAAAAACAACTGACCATACACAACAACTCAACAACTGGGTACATCAGTAGCGAGGGTAACTTGTTTTTAATACTACTCCTTTTCAGCTTTTTTAACATTATCAATACCTTTATAATTCTCTATTAAACCCAGGTAACGATTCCCCACATATATTCAACCGAGCCTCCCTCCACCAGTCATTATAATGTTTTAAAATATGTGTTATGACTATAATTATCAGCGTTAGTTCGACGTTTTTTTATAGAAAATAAATTATATGTATGTATGTGGTCGGAAGCTGGGAAATGAGACACTAAAAAATATACATATATAAAAATATAAGAAATATAATATCATAATTTCTATTTTATATTGTACACAACTCAATTCAAACACAGCGATGCAATATAATGATACGTTAATGTCCATACAAATGTCCATAGCTAATTAATCTCAAGTATCTGTTAAATATAAATTAATTTTATATCGATTTTATTGTATGACACAAGATTTGCCAGTTAAGAATTCAATTATCGCCTTGAAATTTAAAAGAAACAAATCAAAATTGATACTATTTTGAGTGATTAAAAAAAATTAATACAATTTTGACTTATTAATGATGTTTGTGCCTTTACAGAAACATGAATTAATACTGTTTCAACTCTAAACTTGTTTAGTACCGCTGTTGGCTAGGAGCCTCTCCCATTCCATTCCAAGCCTTTATTATGTCCAAACTAATTAACAGCAATATTGCCAATAAAAATAATCGGGGCACCGATCAAAAGCATCGAAACAATTTCATTTTGTTTGTCCCCGCTCTCAGCAATTTGTATTCTTGTATTCAAATTCGATTGCGTACAATTTCGGTCGATTGTTAAAGGAATAAATTACGTTTGACATGAACGTAACTCGATTTTTGTTTGCTTATTCGATGTGTTTTAAAAATATCGTATATTTTACCGTTGATACACGGAAGGTGGAAAACACGTTCAGCAAAAAATATGGAATCAATTTGATATATTCCCAATGGGCAACTGACGACACCCGCGTGCTGAAGTTCAGGTGAGAGGGAACAAGTGACGATTCGTTACGTCACTCTAGACAAGCAGTAAACAGGGTACATATATCATTTTTAAAAATAAAGGTATAAGTATTTTATGAATCTACGTATAGTAATAATTTGCAAGAATAAGGAAATTCAACATTTTTAGCTCTTTTCTAAAAGCAAGTCCAAAAATTAAGAAATCTCTTGATTTTTTTCACGATACCTTTATAAATAAGGAAGTTATAACCTTTCAAAGTTGGATGTTGCTAAATAAATTTGCGCGGCGTGTCAGATGCTTACGATGTCACTCTCCAATCGTGCTCGCATAGAATTTACAGTTGATAAGCCTGATTCACTCGTTTAGCTACGACAATATGCAGAAATCAATTTCTTCAGTTAGACCCTTTTCACTAAAGTCAGTCGGTGCCGCGAGCTCAAAATTAGGAGTTACAAACATATCCGATTCGGCGGCATTTCCGAATTGGTATTCGGCCCAATTCATACCAACTGTACCAGGGGGGTCTACTCAGATTTTACACATTCGAAGTTTCGGGCCCGATCGAAGTTCGAACGAACGAAGTGCTATAACCCTACTCTCGACTTGTTTGTACGGAGCTCTATATTCCGCGTTTCTCTTATTAAATTTTGTTATCGTGTAATTTGACGATTGATCCCCAAGTATATCTCTTGTCAAAATCATTGTCTCGTGCAATCGGAGTAGTTTCAAATGTCCAATGAACTTCGTTCGGGCTGATATATCGTAGCGAATGTTTTCATGGTAGGAATCTACCGAAATATCGGTCGAAACCTCGTTTTTCGTGTTTTCGGAGTAAACAGTAGACGCCTTGGTTATCACCGAATACGATTAAATTGAGCGGAAATTCATTATACGTTATATTCGTACATTTTAGCGAAATATTGATTTATATTGTAATATTTTCTTACTGATTCTTTTTTTGTCTTCTATTTTTCTATGTTCTGCATAGCCCAAAGGTTGACTTAGAGACAATGCTGCAAAGCATTAAGTTCGCCTTAATAATTTTGTAATAATTTATAAAAAATTGTAAGTAAATATATAAATACATAAATACGAATAAATTTAATAAATTGAGCGGTAACTTGAAATACTTTATCCTTTTCCGCCTTTCTGCTTAAAGACTTCATCATACGAGTATAATCGTAATTCTCCAAGTTAAAGTCTTGTTAACTCCACATCTTGCAAACACAAGAGGCCTCTAGAGTTGTTGATGCGTTCTCGGCCCCTATGAAACTTCTCGCCTCCAAAGAAACTTCCTAACATAGTTTATCTTTGAAGTTTGAAATTAAAAATCTAAATTGGCTACATAGCTCTACTTGATGGTTGCATCGCTCTTATGCGTACTCATACACAAGGAACGCCATGTGGTAGTGCTATTCTAAAGTCGGCGGAACGAATACACGCATAACATGTGTTAGGTGCGTTATATTTGTTAAAAATGACGATAATTGAATTTAAATCCAAGATCCGCTCTAGACTATATAGATGACGTCACTTTTTCATAGACACTCATTTTTACGGATAACATTATTTTCTATTATCCACGTACCATAGTGATGTAGTTATAAAAACATGGCTGATTGTCCCGCTATTTTATTAAAAGTAAAATTAAATGCCCGGTAAAGTCAACAACAACGCTATCTGAAACTATTCCATTATAGCTTTTATGACTACGTCATTAAGGATATAATTTGACCAGTTGCTAGCCGTACCTATGCAGTTGCAAAATCGAATTATGTAACAGTCGGCGGTCAACAGTTGCAGTCCTTCCGTTTAGTGTTGTGTTTCACCGCATCTGTATCGATATCGGTAACTATATCCTTTATGCGACAAAGTATCGATTTCCGCTAGGGCGTTAAAGATGTCGAGGTTATTATGCTCTAGTAAAAGTAGTAATTTTGTGCAAATTATAAACTGACGGTAAGTAGTTAGTAATAGTCGTATAGTTAGTATTTTTACACCAAGATGAAACGTACATATATTTAGTTTGGCGAGCGATATTTATTGATAATATTTATTTGGATACATATCGTAAATTATACGAATTACATGTTAAAAGATAAAATGTAATTAATTTATACACCACTTTATTTTTATTTTATTTTTTTATAGACGAAGGCGGCAGACGAACATACAGTCCACCTGATGGTAAGTGGATACTGTCGCCCATAGACATCCGCGATACACGCCAACATTAGTCCAAAATGGCAAACGTTGGCACACCCCCGGATGCGCAGCCTACCTTTGGAGATATAGGAAAGGGTTGGGAAAATGTGGAGGTATTATAGTTGGAAACAAACAGAACATTCTACAAATAACTTATATATGTTTATTAACATAAATAGGTTAACTGTACTCATACACTATATTTTCAGAACTTGGATTGATTCTGGTAGAAATAATTCTTCGAGTAGAAATGAAAGGTAAACAAAAACGTTTATATGCGTTCAAACCTGATTTACAGTATAAAGTATGTACAAAACGCGAAAGTTTGAAAAAGTTATAATTCCCACCCTTTTCAATATATATTTTTAGATACATTTCCGACCGATGGTAAGTGTATTTTTAGCTTTCTTCCCTAATTAATGGCTGCCTAAACGAGTAAAACTCTGCTGATAATAAAAACATTGTAAGCTGATAATGATTTGCTGTCAACCTTACCGTCAATTATTTTTGTTACCATGGTTATACTTTATAGATGACCAAATTGCTATATATTTGCTGCTCGTTTCAATACATACCTATTACTGTTTAGGTAAATTGCTATATATATTTGCCATTTTTACTAAGGCTGTATAAATTAAAAATATATAGATACAACATGGTGGTTTTGTGGTAAAAATCATTTGTCACCCTCCTTCCACGTGTCAAGTACGACAGTTATTCTGTTTCACGATGAAATACGACATATAATTGGTCTTTTCTGAACGACGTCGCTCTTCATTTTTAAAGGTTAAAATCCGAAAGGTATACAAATAAGAAGGTATACCTGTAACCACTTTTACCGTATTGAATATTATAACATCCTTTAATAACAATAACTGTGGCTAATAAATACTAGCCACAGTATAAACAAGTTGAGGGAGAGTTCACGCTGCATTCCAACTTCCCCTATATAAGTACGTGTTCTCGGTAGTGAGTGAGATATACCAGAGCCCATTACCATCTCATCCTATCCCACCCCATTTTCCCAACCCTTCTTCCAAATGCATCCCTCTAAATCTGCAAAGGTAGGCAGCGCATCCGGAGGTGTGCCAACGTTTGCCATTTTGGACTGATGTCGGCATGTGTTTGTTACGGCATTTTGGCTGATGTTCATAGGCGACAGCATCTGCTTATCGTCTGATGGACTATCGGTTCGTTTGCCGCCTTCTTTCCATAAATAAAAAATATTAAATGAGCACCAAATGATGATCAGCAAAACAAACTATTCTTGAATAATTGAAATAGATAATTTTTAATTACTCAGAATGTCATCACAAAGTCGACGTTCGCGGATTCCTACTTCTTCATTGTCACCAGAGAACCTGAACCTAACCAACCCAATTACTGCTCATGGAGAGTTTTCTGGTGCTCATTCGCTTTTACATTCGATTAACAATCGTTGATCGAAGATCGAAGATTCCCTTAATTACAGACTCATACAGTTTTTACCATTTTGGAGAGTTATTTAGTCCCCATTAATTATTACGAATGTAGGGCAATAACAATTTGTAAGTCGCGTCACATCTATCTTGCGACCGATGTCTGTTAATTAGGACAACCCCTAAATCTTGTTATTCTAGGTTTTAACGATTTATGAATCCTGTTGTCAAGAATATAAGGTTGTTGAACCACATTACGCATTTCTTCACTTGCTATAAATCAGAAGTCGCGAGTTCACACTTCTCACGTGTTTTATCCAATATTTAATCATTTTTTTTTTAATTTTCCTTAACCAATTTTATTTGTTCTATTTGTCGATAGTTTAGTCCAATTAGTAGAGTTCTTGCTTACTGTGCAGAAGGTTAAGACAGGTTTGATTCCCATGTTTGTTACGGATCTCGGTGGCTAGTTTTCGACTTTGTTTGTGTCACGACACAGGTATTACTAGTGTAGGGCCATTAAGTGCGGTGATATTTATAACTTTATTATATTTTCAAGTCTGTAATATTACTCTTATAATTGTTTTTAGTAAAATAAAATAAAAAATAAGATACATACTTTTTATGCGTATATTTTGTTGACACACTTAAAAATCATCGAACCCAAGACCTTTAGCTTAGTCACTGTGTCAATGTCTTCCATGTGAATCATTTGAAAAAGTCATCACTGTCATCTGAGGTCGTTCACCCGGCCGATGACCCGCGTTGATATGAGTATATATGAGTATTTATAGATAATCGCTATAGCATCCGGCGTGATCCGACCTACCTCAACATGCATGCGGGATTTTTATTCTGTATGCAGAATGCATGCGATTGCATGAGTAGTTAATGGTAGTAATGTAGCCTTTGCGTCAATTTAGTTGTATATAGATAAATTTTGCGCAATTGTACCCCGTTGTTTCGTGAACACATAGTTACTTCAGTTACATGTTACTACTTTACCGCGGAAACATGGACTCTCTATTGAATGAATGGAATGAATGAAAATTTTATTTACTATTAAACAACACACATAATTATTAAATATTTGAGGTAGAAGAAATATTAACACAAATAAGTTTACAAATAAGTTTGGATTGATATATTTGATATTTAACGACAGATCAGCACGGTTGATAGTACTCCTGTCTGCTGTGTAAAACGCTTTGAGTTCGATTTTCCGTCGAACATTCATTAGTTTAAAGATAAAAGTTTGTTCATGTCTGGGTGGTGTTTGTCTTTGTGTCTCTGAACCCACGATACGGATTCGTAGGCGTGGCCACTGAGTGTGGTATCATGTGTTAACACAGGTGTTATGTAACATTAGAATCAGTAGTTTCATCAACGTATATAATTTAATATACTAAACTGTAACTGAATGTTGACAAATTATTTTAACTTTAACCTTTCAAGCTATTATGAACTTTGACATTATGGAAATTGTTCTTTATTGCATTATTGGCTCTACTGGGACAAACCGCGCTTTATTGGTCAATAAATAATTATAAAATTGAGTTTCAATTGGACATTTCTAAAATACAAGGGCGATTTTCTTTCAAACAACTGTCTGTTCTTTCAAACGAATCAAACGCTAAAATTGTTTAACATTTTCATGGATCCACGTTACAATAGGTATGTACACAGAATACCAATAAATAATTAGCTTTACAAGATATAACATTTCATAGATTGTTTCAAATACAATAAACGGATTTTAACTGCTTTTTCACAAAGCAATAGTCAATAAAAATTGATGTAAAAGTAAAATATGCACGACATCTGGTCGAAATCGATTTATGTGACTCATTGTTTCTTGTCAGGCAGGTGATCAATCAACTGTGCATATTACTTTGTTTATTATTACTTATTTCCTTTGGATTCGCTTGCATTGTGTTGTGACGGTTGTGCACAAAATTAATTAAAAGGCGAATGAAAATATAACTAAAGCAATTGCAACGTATTTTTACAAAATGAAATCATGCATATACATGCAACAATCAGTAAACGTTAATACAGAATACATATATATCCATCTGTCCACAGCTAAATCTCTACTGCTGAATATACCATTGACTATTTTTCTTGAATTTGCTACTCGTAAGGTCCGCCACCACAAACATTCTTCACACGCAGTCCCCACGGTACAGCTTAAGTCATGGAACCCACGTGGTCCAGAATTATATAATTGTTGTTTTATTCACAGACATACAAACAAAAATTGGTAATTAAATATACATATCTTTACAAATTCTTTCCTATTTAAATATGAACATCGAACAATAACCATAGATAGGCCCTTTACTAATATTTTTTGGAAACAAATCATAACTAAGACAAGTCTTGAAAAATTCGATATTGAAGAGAATTTCCTTGTTTGAAGACAATCGATTTACTCCAAATTTTTAAATTAGTTGGGCTTTCCACCACCACGCACCACGGGCACCCAGTACAGATCTATACGTTACATGTGGCTTTCATTTATCTCATTTCTTGGGCCACGGGGGTTTATTCACGACGTCTTTCACGGACATATTCATTCATAATTAAACATCGTACTTATGAGTATGAGTAGATACTCTGTGATACAGGCTAAGGTTGAAACTCAGGACCTCACGAATGTTAGTCCAGATTATTTTCTACACATTCGTGCTTCGAGGCTATCACTGATATCAGAGGTATTTATTACTACCTAAGCTTGTAAAAAAATCGATTCCTACATTGGTACGTGCTAATGATCTAGGCAAATAAATGTGATTAAGAACCTTACACGGCATAAAGGACTAATGGCTCTATTGGCAAAAACAACCTATAATTAGAAAAAATCAATCGGAATCAGTCGCGTTGTAAACAAAGATGTACAAATACGGATATTGGTTATAAATGTTATCAAGTTTCCACGTAAAACAACTGCTCTTTACGCGGTAGGTACACGATTAAACAAATGTAGCAACCCTCATACAACGGTACATAAATAAATCATCAACAACCCTACGCATGAAATGTACAGCGACGCACACTCTTGACCTAAAAATGTGTATGTGTGCGTGCCTGTAGGGACGGCAGCTGCAGAACTTGAATCCAACTGCCGCCGGCTCTCAAACTTTTTTTTACCCGACTACGTTTAACAACTAACGCGACGCGACGACGCCCCGAACTCACTCGCGAATTAACTCATTTGAATAAGCGACTTGTATTGTGCATTGTGCTATTGTTGTGATAGTTTATGGGTCAATAAATACAGCCTGAACTCTGTAAAAATGTCAGGTTTTTGTTGTTAAGAGGACATTGGTAAACTAAAAAAACAACATTATTTTTTTTATATTAACATTAATTAATTATCATTAATATGTTAATGTGCCGTACGTAATGTCTATTAGAGTATTGCGTTATGTGTGACTCGTAAAAATTTGTTTACAGATATTGTAAAAAAAAATAGTTTTATAGCAAATATCGGATTTTACGCGGGAATCCCACGTGAGCGTGTGAGAACTTAATACCTAACAGGTCGATTGCCTTATTTTGCGCAGTCATTGTTTGTAATGTACAGTTTCGTAGCTTAAAGGAAAAGATTTTGAAAGAACCATTACTAATTAAAGGCATTAAACTTTTCCATTTTGAAATATCTTAACGTTAAAAGTTTATTTTAATGAGCTATATTATTTTAATTTGTTTCGTTCTACTATACCATACCATCGGCCTGTGTCATTCCACTGTTGGATATAGGCCTCGCATCTTCTGCTCTTCTCATCCGGCCACGAGAGAGTAGATTAGTCCTCAAATGCAGCGCTTTTACTGACGTCAAATATTAAAAACACTAACAGTTTGGACTTATCGCAACTTTTCCATACGCTCGTCGAGTGTCTTTTAGTATACCAGCTTTCACGTATTGTTTCGTGATATTTGCTAACGAAATAATAATAATTATATCTTGTGCTATTAGTACGCTGCTGATGTTTCTATGATCTATAATATATAGTATCTATATACATATAGTATTATACATCTATATATAGTATCTCTGTAGGTCTTGGCCATATTATTAATATTGAATAGTAGAATGTGACAGTGTTGTGATGCATAGTGAATTTAAATTTACATCAGAAAGTACATACCAGTAGGTACAGTTCTGCTTCATTTTTCAATATATTTAATAAATAAACTAAATTGGGTACCTTTCTGGCAACACTTGTTAAGCTGGAATACCAAGCTTCAACACAGTTATTTGTGCGATGGCGGTCTTCAAATATGGTCCAGGTGTGTCTTTTATATATCTGTTTTTCAACCAAAACATTTCTATGTAGTTCCTTAAATCTGTAAATACTACGTCGTTTTTAAATACTACATACCATCAAATCACACAATGGCAATTGCCTTGATGGACAGGATAACACATTATTTTGTGAGTATAATTTGAAATATTCTGATAAACAGGTGTAATATAGTTCAACGAAGTTTATCACCCACTTTACTTATTTAATGGATTTTTGGACACTTTCCGAGTCCTCACAGAACCATTTCGTATAGGTCAGTCTCAGTGCAGGATTATAGTGGATATAAAAGTGCACATTTATTATAAATCGTCAGTCTATTTGTCTAAAGGATGTCCCACGCTGCTTTCCGGTACATAATCTCTGTTAACCGCCTCAGTTATAGGTTCTGCGATAGACGTGACCTGCGCATTCCCATTTGTTTTATTTGTGCTATATATCGAACGTATTCGAACTATATACGTACACATTATATCGAAAACTTGGGTTCTATTCTGGAGTTTGTTCATCAGCTACACCGATCGTACTTCTTCCATCGCTCACTGAACTATTTTGAACGACTAGATTCTGTCCACTGCCAGGGTTCACCTTTTGTTCGGCTTTGAGTTTTAACACATGGAATTAAAGGTTCAAAGGTGTTTAAAGGTTTTAAGTTGCTATTACATCCTTAAAACTTGTGGGATGGATCACTTTTAAATATTTACCGAGAAACATGTTGATGACATTATGAGTAATCATAATAACTTCATCATATTTGGTAAACGAGCATAACTAAATCTGTTAAACCGTTTCATGGAAACAAGTTTTTATTTATGTAATATTATAATTTCCATTCGGAGTAACGTTTTGTCGAGTACAATGAACGGAGGCCGATTACCTTGAAAGCTTGTATGTGATCTTGCAAAAAAAGAAAAACGTTTATTTTTTACGCGGCTCTTATGTGAGGTGTGAGATCATTTCTTATAAGTCACAATATTATTTTTAGTTGCATAAATCGATTATAGCATTATAGATATGCTTTCCGTTTTCAACAAAGTATGTCTTCGACAAAATCAAATTTAAAATTAGTTTTTGTATGAAAATTAATGCAAAAAATACAATTATCAAAAATAACGAACACAACACATGTTTGAGAAACGCCGGTTTTGAAGCGATAATATATAACTATTAGGGTTCTTTTTTGTTGTAGTCATCTCGGCCGTAACGTATGGGTGCGTTTGCCTGCAGCCCGTCGTTTTTTTCTTCGAGAACTTGACCCCCTCAATCAGTTATAATTCGGCCGTTGACGAGAACGGTTGTGCTCGCGCGCTCATTTTAAATTCTAGTCATTGTGCCCAAATTTATTTTAAGATTATCCGGTAGTGTTTTGATCGTAGTTTAGGCTAGTTTCAATTTATTTAACTGTAGTGCGTGGAGTTTTTAAAAGACTGAATTTGATGAACGGATTTGGTTTTCTTTGGTAAGTTTTTTTTTATAAACCACGTGACTTTTTGTCTATGCTTCCAAGTAACTTGTGACTCATTTTATTTTAATACCTCGGAGGCGTTATCTCAACCTGTTTGCCGTTAAACGTTTCGATAGGCATTCTATATCAGCTATGTATAATATATATATACTCAGTCGTATTGTATCAGGGCGTTCTATACGATCGCTTTTATGTACATAATGTTGTTTCTCGAGAATCTCCAGCTTTGTTAGTACCCTCCTTTCAGCGAGATTGGCTTTCGTCTTGAGAGTTCATCGGTTTTGTGTTGAAATTAACTTTTTCGTATACCTATTGTAGGATCAAGTAATTTTTTTGTTAGATGGGCAAGTAATTTTTCTTTATTATTGCCGTTAATTTTATCGAAATTCGAATATCTTGCTGAGCAATTTATAATTGATATGATTTATAATTGAGAAACACCTACCTAATTTACTTTTCTCGTTGATACACTCGAAATATACCTATATCGAAATATACTTCAGAAAACAGTAATTATATTGAGAAACAGAAGTATCTTCTTTGTGGTTTGAGAAAAAATCATATTCAACTCGTAAAGTAACACAATTACCTATTTGTCATTATGCCCATTTTTAATATTATTGTTGTAGTGTGTAATTTTAAAAAAATATTCTATTTATTTATAATTAACATGTTGATACAACTCCCTCGCCCACGTTAATTGCAGAGAAGCCAAATGTTTGGAAACAACATGTATATACAGAAGCATATGCAAGTATATGTTTGTATACAATTAGGCGAAGGTACCCGAACAGGAGTTCCAAACAACTGAGCGCGGTCGGAACGAAATCCTGGATTACGCGTAGGAGTTCTATCACGTGATTGTAAACTCAAATAGTTATTAGTCAGGAGTTTGCAGCTAATATTGCGGATATGTAGCTTAAGAGTAGCGAGGACAGCTGAGCGGAGGATATACTATAAAAAAAAATTAAGACGATATTGTTAAAAATTAACGATAAAAACTTATCCTGTAAACTTATCCGTCTCGTCATCTAAATACGCCTTTAGTAAATAATCTGCTGCAGTCATTAGCTAACAAACGAACTTTAGCATTTAAATTATTAGAAATGTATTAATAGTAAATATTAATTACTCCATATTAGTAAGATATCAGATATAATGCCTCTAATAGTGTCGTGTGGAATACGTCCCCACTCAGCGGTGATCACACTTTTAAGCTCGCTGATGTCTTGTGGAGCTGGTTGCGCATGTAAAGGCAGAACTTCCATTATGTACCTTTGTGCATTTAGTGTACCATTTTCGATGAAAACTATCTCAGTACGGTCGTTGGAATTCACGGCTGCGAAAAACATAACGGAGCCACCACCATAAGGAGTGTTTTCTTCTAATCACACGTCTGCATAGCGTTACCCTGGTCTTCTTAGCACCCGCTGACGTCGGTCTTTGCCACACAATGAAATCCGGACTTCATCAGAGAACAGTACGCTACTCCGGTTCACTTGTGTCCAGGATGCACAATTTCTTGCACACTTCAGTCGGGCAATTCGGTGCTCACGGAGTAACTTAGGGGCCCGAGCTGGCTGACGACTACGTATATTGGCAGCTAAGAGCCTCCTCCTTACCGTCCATAGGCTAACATGAGCTCCTCGCACTTCTTCGAGGTTCTTTTTGAGGTCCATGTAGGTACGCTTCCGGTTTCTTAACGTCTGACTCACTAAAAAGCGATTGTCCCGTGGCTCAGTACAACGTTTTGTTCCAGAACCTTGCCTTCTATGAACGGAACCTGTTTCTTGGTATCGAGTCCAGGTCCTTTGGACAGTTGAACTCAGTTGACTTACATTTAGACGCTGTGAGCTTGCTCTTATTGTTTTTTCTGCCATTTTGTAAACAGCAATAATTACTTGATCGAGGCGTAATACGTCAATATAATGTGACAAACTCAAGGCAATGTACTAAAAGTATTTATTTTAAGTTGTTTTATTTTAAACAAAAAGTTATTTTAAGTTGTCAAAAAACTTCCAACAGTAATCGCGCGAAAAGTATGCAAGTAGTAACATTTAGAGAAAATAAATTATCTTTTAAAAATGGAACATTTCAACTTGTTTTCCATACCAGCATTCTTTATTTAATGCCAGTAACATATTTTATTCATTAAAACCTCTTTAGTAGTAAATTAGTGTCAATTATGGAAAAAAAAACCGCCCCGTTTTTGCAAGGGGTTTATTTTTAATTGTTACTCGTATATTCAGAAACTGGTACCCATATAAGATCTCTCTGTTGAATTCATAATATCATAGTTTATAATTAATTAAGAATTCATAATTAATACCTTGTATGGACTGTATATGATTTGAAAATAAATTTATTATTTGTTTATTAAAAAAATACTGAATAAGAATAAAATTTTCCCTTTATAAATCCCTCAACAAAAGTTCACTGCAAAAACTCACTGCAGACAACTCAACAACTCAACAAAACAACTCAACTCACTGCAAAATCTTCCCTAGGAACTATTACATTTCGTAATCATTTAATCAAGAAAAAAGCCTTTATGTCCAGACTTTATGAATGTACACTTTTTATTTACAACTCCAATGCTGCTCAATATTATTTATAACCATATTTTGTAATTACAGACTTGCTAATTCATAAAAGTATTTTAATGAGATTTGATAAAATAACTTCCAAGTCCTTGCTCTAGTTTTTTGACACACAAAAAAGAAGGTTAACCACCTTAGTTGCCTATCAATTGATAACTTTCAATAGTTGCTACAACAAACGAGCAATTGAAATAACAAGATATATTTATGTCCAAATCCTTATTTGCCTTAAGGCTATTTCTTGTTGATGTTACATAAACTATTATGACATTAGATTTTTGTCTGAGATACTTGTAAATAATATTTGCTTATTGTCTGTAGTACAAATATATCAATCAATGGCTTCGCCAGAATTGATGAATTAATACATACAATTAAGACTACATTAATATAAAAAATGTAGCTTTCTTATGATGAATAAATAAATATTCAACGTATCTCCGAAAAGTTCAGAGATCACATCAAGTAAACTACATATATTTTAATTATATCTCTTAAGAATTACAAAAGAGTTGTAGAACTAAGAAGCAAATTTTGACTTATTAAACTTGATATATCTGGCAAAAGAGCTGGGTTATCCAATCAGGCTATATTGTTAATTAAGTTATTTTAAAAGAAGTCTTGCCGTGTCGTGTCGACCGACTATAGCACTACCTCATTTCTTTCTGTGTGTCATAAAACGCGACTAAGGGATAATAACAAAGCGGCTACCACAAGCCCTGACTAACTACACCACTTCTAAAAGAGTGGACTCGCCAACCCGCTTGGCCAGCGTGACATATTAAGGCTATTCATCCCTCGTGTACAAGACAATGTGCCTGAGGAAGCCCATGTCCAGCAGTGGGTACTGAAAGGGTTGGTTGCATTGCAAAAGAAGACTTATCATCAGCTTGTTAGGTTTATTCTTTAGCGATAACACTATGTTTCCGATTGATTGCTCCCCGCTCCGCTTGTCACTAACTCCGCTCTAGGAAGCCGCTGCTGCTCGGGATTTGCTATTCAGATTTCAGTTAGCTGTGCGACCCGATTTGATTAATGGCTTTAGAAACTAATGCCGCCAACGATTTCGCATAGATTTTTTTTCTTAACTGGGATCGTTATGCGTTTTAAAACTCTCCTGCACGTGTGGATTCTATTATTAGATGCCTATATGTTTATTCATTTCATAACCATTAATTTGAAAATCATAATTGTATGGACGAGTATGTACACTCGGAAACTAATAATGGCTAAGCGCTATATTATGTACCACAAAATTAAAAAATATATAAAACAAATAATCACTAGGCCATTTGATACAATATTAGTTCATATAATAGTGAGAATCCACCGATATACGAGTAGTACCCACCATCTAGTTAGATGGTAGTAATCCCACCTGGCTGATGGTTTGGATATGTATCTCCACTGTTGGATATAGGCCTATCCTAAGGTTCGCCTCCACAGACAATCTTCGTATCTTGTCATCTATCCACTACCGGCGAACTTTTCCAAGTCGTGGAATTCACCTTGCCGGATAATGGTACGGATTGCAGTGTGAACTCGCGTCTTCACAGTCGTTAGTCAAGTACTCCCCTAAATAGGCTGACATCAGTCTCCAATGACAATATACCCTTATTTAATTTTATACAACAACAGATTATTATTACATACACATTATTCCAACCAGCCCTTTTGGTGTCCACTGCTGTACCTCCTGCAGCTCATTGTCTCGTACATGAGGGATGTATGGCTTCGAGTCCACTCTTTTAGAGGTGGTGTAGTCCCTCATGGTGTAGCCGCTGTGTTACCCCTTAGTCGCCTATTACGACACTCGCGGGAGGAGATGAGGTGGTACCGGCCGACATCACACAGTCTTCAAATATACATTTGCATAAAATTGAATTCTATTCCATGAAAGGTAATTAGGTACCTTAGAAAGTCAATGTCTGTTGTTTCGAACTTGACCTCAAATGAAATCTTTCATTCATTCAATCGAAGGTCAAGGTGTCAATAAAGTCATAAGATTAAAATTTACATCTACAAATTTGATATTTATATACTAAAATTATTTTTCTCAGCATATATTTTTCTTTATAAATACCAACTTGTATATCGATGTAGTCTCGAAATCTAAAGTAATGAATGTCGTTATTGCATTATTGTGAGTGGTACCTACATCAGATAGTAGGTAATTTAGTAATGAGTTACAGTACATTCAGCTACAATTATTATAGCCTTATCACGGAGTAAATTGTCAAATTACAATAATAATTACAGTCATCTACAAAGGAATACATAAATATAATCATTATAAGTTTGTAATGAGATGATAACTAATTACTCGAAGAATATATTGTAACCAGAGAAGAATTTTCTCTAATTATAATAAACTCTAATTCCTAAATTATTAACTGAGGAAAAGTTACTAGTTTACGGATGAGGTTTGATTGATTCCTCCAATAACTCGAATTAAAACATTCATGACAAGTTAAAAGAAAACAATTATATAAATATGATTCTAAATTAAATGTGAGAATTTCGCATCCTGAAAGTTTTGGGTTAATTTTTCATAAACTATATACCTAAATACATGGTGACATTTGTACGGAGTGACACTTTATTGACAATTCTACATGTCATATCCCTGACTCGAATAAATAATCCGACTGTCTATACGTAGGTACTCGTATCTGCAAAATACGACTACAAAGCCCCAGAAATTTATGTATTTACAAAAAAATACATAGCATTTCATGTAAATTATCTCAGTCATGAGCAGAATCTATGGTTGCTGGCGTCGGTTTATCGGTTACACACTGTAGATATACCTACTATAAGTATTTATGTTACCCATATATTTTTGGGCGGTGTGGTGGAAACCGATTTCAGAAAAACACCTCATCTCTTCCAGTAGCTGTTTTAAAAGGCGACTAAGGTTTATACCTTAGTCGCTACCACAAGTCCTGAAGAACTACACCTCCTCGAAAACAGTGCCTGGGCACCAAGGCCATGCGTTCCCCATGCACAAGACAATGCACATGAGGAGCCCCATGTCCAGCAGTGGACGACAAAAGGGATGGTTACGGTTATATCCTATTGTTAAACAAAGATCATCTAGGACATCTGTATAAATTATAATGCTATACGTAGAGGATATACAAACTCTTTTGTAAGATATTGAAAATAATTTATACAAAACGACTAAGTAACTACTTCTTAAAATTTCTTACCTGCCCTTGGTTGTATCAACATCAATACATTAAGGGCACCCATTGTCCCTTCGTCCAGGCAGGTTCCTTTTCAAGTAAATCCTTTAAGAGCTGTTAAATGCTTTCCCGAGATCAGACTATGTTAAAAGCATTTTTTTCATAATTTCTTATCAAGGAAGAATTTTTGTTACACTGTAGTGTATATTTTATTGTATATTTTACACTGTATATTTTATTGTTTTCTTGTTCATTTTTCATAGAAACTTATACAATAGATACATAGATAAAACTCTTTATTGCACACCAAAACAAAATAAGACAGCAACAGACATTGCAACATATGAAATGCACCAAAGGCGGTCTTATCGCTATTAGCGATCTCTGCCAGGACAACCTTTGGGTAGAGAGGAATTAAATATTTTAATATTTACCTATATTCTTAATTGCCATTGTGTTCTCCCTTGTTTATCCGAGGGCTTAATGAAATTTCATATTAACAGCCGTATAATAGTCTATGTTCCTTTCTGATATGACTTGTTATTGCAATTCTTTTTTGTATGTACGAAGGCGGCAGACGAACTTACAGCCCACCTGATGGTAAGTTGATACGGTCGCCTATAGACATCCGTGATACATACTAACATTAGTCCAAAATGACAAACGTTGGCACGCCCCCGGATACGCTGCCTACCTTTGGAGACATAGGAATGGATTTGGAGAAAGGGTTGGGAAAATGGGGAGGGATGGGTATGGGCTCTGGCACATCTCACTCACTACCGAAACACGTACGTACATTAGGGAAATAAGATAAAGTGGGAAATGCATTACATTTCAAGGTAGTCTTCTGTGAGAGAGGGGTAACGTGGCCAGTCGAGTGCGCCCAGCAGCTGTTGAATTGCAGCGTGCACTCTCCCCTAACTTAAAAGTACACTTTTAAGTGTATAAAAGTACAACTAAACAAAAGCAACACATGACATTACAATTAATGCGTTATATTACGATTATAAAAACATTAGATATGTATTATAACAATACAATACTTTTATTAGTCTGTAGCAAATGTTTCTTTTTGATATATTTAAAAACTATATTTTTTCATGTCGCTTTATTATACCAGTAAAAATAATCACTGTAGGTTGCGATATTCAAGTCCCTTTCTAAATTTTAATTTTAACACATATACCCAGTATTGTTTGTTCTAAATTTGAAAACCTAAGCCCTAAATAAATTAGAAAAAAAGCAAGCGCATTACGTAGTCAAGCCTACAACATTAGCGAGGCAGTCTATATTGTGCCGTTCCTTTGCTTCGATGAATCATCGACGAAAAAAGGCTGGCACTGTCATTACTCATCGCTGTGCCTTCGAGACGATATTAATCAAATTAATTACCTTCATTTCGGAGATTTGCGCCCAGTTCAGACGAATTCAAGTCATTGTCTAACCGGCTGTGTTGAACTGATTACATTGAAGCATATTTCGGCTATTGTGTGATAGAATACAGCGTAAAGACCGGCGAATGAGAGTTGTAATCATTCATTGTGTTCTTTGATATTTTATGAGCCACATTTTGTAAATGTGGTCAATTCACATAAGACTGCTGTAAAATGTAGTAAAGACGGTGAGCTTCTTTGCCGTTTTCTCTCCACAAAAAGTAAAAGAAAATCCAGTCAAGACTATTAAAATAATGTATTTTCTACAAAATAGTGTAATTTTGTTTAATAATGTATTTTCTTAATGTACAGTAAAAACATAATTAACTAGAACTGATTTACGGAACAATGATTACCTTCATTATAATTTCACTAGCGACCCGCCGTCGCTTCGCTTCGGTTTATAATTTTTTTTCTTCAAATCATTTATTCAAAATTTCAAAACAAAATATAGCCTATATTAGACACGGATAATGTTGTAGCTTCATATTTGTTAAATAATTTTTGAAATCGGTTCAGTAGTTCCAGAGATTACCCCCCAACATGCCTTCAAACAAACACACAATTTTACTTCTTTATTATATTAGTATAGATAACCTATAAGTTCAGGCCAATAATAGCATGTAACTTCCTAAACATCTAGGCTGCGCTATTGGAACTCTAAATGCCATAATAACATATGATGTTATATGTCAATATAGCCCTAGTTACAGGCAGTCGGGACCCTGTTAGCGCTAAATTTCATTAGGACATACTCGTATATCAAACTTATATAGGCATACCTGTACTCGTATGTCTAAGTCGTAGCTAAATCGTATTACGAGCGTGGAGCCTTGAACGTGATTCGATAAATGCCATGGGGAGATGGGGATACAGTCAATAACATGGAGAGTAATACTTAGTACGAAGGAGTTTTATTGCGTTGACATAATGTCCAAAATGAAACGGAAATTTTATTTGCTTTTTTCTATACAAGGTTATAGTACACACTAGCCATTTTTTACTTGTAAATTTCAGCCTTTTTGTTTAGTCAAGTGCGGCTTTGTCCATACATCATACTATCAGCCTGTGGCTCTACATTGCTGGGCATGGGCTTCTTTCAAGGACCGCCACCAAACACTGTCTTCAGCTCTTCTCATCCAGCCACTATCGGCGACTTAGCCCAATGAGCCAAGCCCATTTATTTATACGAATACAGCTTGATAGGATAAAATATAAAATGCAAATTTATACTAATATTTTGTAATATAGATAACATCTAATGAGGATTTGAGCTTTTCTCAAAAACCTTTTTAAGTAATTGAAATCTAAAATAAATCACAATATAGTTTGTTAATATAAACATCTTTAAGAAGGTAATCAGCAATTCGTTGGCCGGTCCTGTTTACATATAAAAAAGGCATTAAATTTTAACTGTAATTCCCACGAGAGATCAAATGCAGTAGCACACACACAAATTAGGATCCATTACAATAGTCTTAAATTATGCGTAGAAAAAATAGTGTACGTTTAATCCCAATATCCATGTCTGAAGACCGTTAAAACCATTAACTTATTCTTCCCTTACATTACAACCCCTGAGTAAATTGAACAAAGAGTAGGGTTTTCTATGAGCCCACATACTCTCACGATCAGGTGCCGTTTTACTATTTTGAAAATCTAACAATGCACCCCGGGTCACACGCGACCTGTCTTTCAAGATGGCGGAATCTAAGATGGCGCCCAACGGTTTTATATCACTGTCGATTTTTTTGAGGTTTATTGGCATTGCAATTTCGAGTTTTCTGTTTTGGTATTTCTGTGTTTTTCTGTTTACGTATCGATAGGTAGACGATGTTACAAATAATATGGTTTTACGTATTTGGATAGTGAATTTTATATATATATTGGTAAGCTCTAGAAACCGATTAATATTTCAAATCTATTTTTAGCTAAGTACATAAGAATGTTCGGTTTCGGTTTGAGCAAATACAATGCCAAATATCAGGCGGTGACATCCCGACCCCCAGATTACCAGAATGGCTACCACAAGCCCTGGGGCCTAAATAACCACAAAAAAGTTGACTCATCAAGTTACAATGGTGAGCGTATTTTTTAAGACCTTTAATACACCTGTTGATAAAGGGAGACCTGTCGTCTGTAGAGACTTTATAGTCTGGAGTTGACAGAAGACTGAAGTTATTTCTGATCATAATATGGATAGTATGAACTCGCGTGTAACGGTGTAGGTGTTAAAGGGCCGATTCTGAAACCAATTACTTCATTAATTAAACCGGCATACGAACTATAATCCCTTACCTTCATAAATATAATATGTATAACAAGTCTTAACTGACGAACAGCGGTAACTCAAGAATTATTTATGTATAAGATATGACACGTTTCTTATGGTAATCGATGTGTTTGTGACTCGGCGTGACTCGGAAAACCTTTTTAAGTCGCATTTGATTCTGCCATTCATAACATTGATAAAAGACCTCTCTCGATACAAAATTTGTCGGGTAAGTAAGTGGTGGTGTTATCAAAACATGTAGAATATTTTTTCGTTTTCTTCAATTTCTTTTAATGATGATTTGTGACTTGTAAATGTAGTTTAATTTGTATTTTTAATTGTAATGTTGTATTTGTAGTTTAATGTTACCAGAAATAATAACTATGTTTTCTAATCAAAATATTTAAATACACTAAAATATATAATAACAACCTTGTTTCGGTGAAAATTTATCGAACCATTCCAAAGAAATACATTATGTTAACGCGTGACTTTGCACATCTAACGCTATTTAAAGCCCCAATCGAGTGCTAAAGATTCGTATAAATAAAGCATGTTTTAATAATATCACGATTACGTGTTTAGAAGCTGTAAAATTAGGCAGTTGGAACGGCCTGGTCGGAACGAAGGGTTATATGAATGTTTGCAGAGGCTAAGCGGGGTAGACCAGGAGCTTTAGGCAAAATGTATGTACTGAAATTTACATAGTCGCTAACATACTTACGATCGACACTCCAGGTGTTTCTGCTTGCTGTGCAAACATTAATAAAGGAACACTTGATTCATTGGTGCTAATGAAAAAGTCTTACCAATTCATTTGTATTTCATACTAGCTGTTGCCCGCGACTTCGTTCGCGTGGTCTTCAAGTACTAATTCAGAAGAAACCTTCGTGGATGTGCGCACAACAATTCACCAGTTTCATCGCAATCGGATGAATGTTACAGGAACGCATAGGGGACAAACAAATAAACATTCATTTTTATTTATACATATATATAGATAGACCGTCGGTTGAAACGCTATTGCTAAGTTAATTGCACATTATTACAATTTTGTGTTATATGTATATAACATAAAATCTTAATCGTCGATATATTTTTATTAAATAATCAAATTGTAACATATACTGTACTCACAGCGATTCAATGACAAAAAGAAAGAATACAGTCAAAGTAACAAATTTAGCGAAGTAGATTCGAGTGTTGTCATAGAAGCACAGAAAGGCTTCATAGATAACCTTTGTTATTTATGAAATAATGTCAACAATACAATAAACTTTCGACTGTAACATCATAGCAATTATGTTCATTCATTCAACTGTAATATGTGTGCAGACATTCTAATGTAAATACTAATCAAAGACGCACTGTGTTCATTAAATAAATTAAAAAAAAAATTAAAACTGAATCCGATTTTCGGTTGAACAAACGTTTAAAGGCAAACAATTGTACAGTGTTTCTATGTAGTTTGTGTTCGTCTTTGTATGCCTTTGGACCTACGCCAAAAGGTATCTATCCTAAAGTCGGATATGAATTGTAGAACTGTCAATAAAATGTCATCTCCTTATAAATTTCACTGTGTGTGACATTTCTACATGTCATATCCCTGACTCGAGTAAAAAATCCGACTAGTTCGCGCCATTGTATGTAACTTTATAAATTTAAAGCAATGATTTTATATATCAATAGTGATTAATTAACAGCATTCATTTTATAAATATGTTTTCATTGCTAAAATGTCACGGAACATAAATTACAAAGATATGATCTGTGTCGTGTTTACATATTTCTTTTATCCACATAGGGCTTTATAAATTATGTTCATAATGATACAGACCGTAACTTGAAATCACGGCCTACGTGACTTTAAGTTTAAACGTCGTTCTGCTCCCGGACTATCCCCGAAGTAATTGTAATCAAAATGTAGATGAATTTGGGTGAATTGTTCAGCGCTTAATTTCAGTGGTGCAGGGTCGATTTTGTTGCCTAATTTAGATTTTAATTGAAGATCTTTAAAATTCCTTTTGCGTAACGCGACGAAATATTGGGGGTAAGTAATTATACTTTGCCGTATTTAACACTGCTTTTGTTTGATTATTTACACTAAAACACAAGCCAGTTTTTTATGCATATACATATTTTAAACAACACATTAAATTCAATTTTATAAAATAATGTTTCATTAAAATGTGAGTTCTCTCATTGAAATATCGACAAGCACTATTTCATCGTTTTATAAAAGTCAGATAGAATGTTTGTTGGGTTATTTAAAAAAAAATGGTTTTTATGTTTTATAAATAAACTATATGTGCAATCAATCCACTTAAAATTCTGATCAAGGGAAACTCTCATACGTCGTATGATATAACGTTACCAGATAGCACGTTTAATATTACTCCTACTTAGGTGCTCTAAATGCCGCACAAGTAGTTTAATTCAAATAATTCAACCGTATCTTAAAGTTTATCATTAACTATAAATTCTCCAAAACTTCTCCACAGGATATGGTACAGAAACTTAGTCCATTAACCGAGGAAATGTTTTTAATTTCGACGAAACGCCACCCTCGTTGAATTAATGAAATGTTGCTGGGTTGAATTGTGATCAAAACATCTTACATATATATATATATATATATATATATATATATACAGGTTGTGGTCCTAATCTTTTCCGAAACCTGAAACTATTATGATTCTGCGCTTATTGACTTGAAGATTTTATATAACGTTTTTTGCAACCATTTTTTTTTTATTGAGTTCTTATCAAATTTCTTAAATACAAAGCCAAGCGATATATGTTAATATGATAATTAAGTCAGAATTATGAGCAGAATCCATGTTTCGGGAAAGGTTCGGACACATCCTGTATATAAATTACAAACACTTTTGAAAAAAAAAAGTGAAATAGCTTGAATAATATCTAAAAATATTTGAATTTATACCTTTTGGGTATACCATGAATAAATTCCAACTTGCAAAAGAAATTTCTTTTTGTAATGGACATGAGTCCATTTTATACACACTAATACCTATCACAGAAAGCGATATTAAAGATCTACTAATATCTTTTTTAGGACTAATTTTTACATTTTATAAAATCTATCACGTATTACATTTCCAGTTACCATATTTATAAACTCTGTCAGTATGTTTGTCCGCCAATATCTGTATGTAATGATGCGATTTTGACGATGTCACGATTTCTGAAGTTAAAATGTTTCCTAGTATTAAAACGGCTATAGCTCCGCCTCATCTCTTCACATGGGTGTCGTAAGTGATGACTAAAGGATAACAAAGCGGCTACTACAAACCCTGAGGAACTACACCTTCTCTAAAAGAGTGGACTCGCCAACATCCTACATGCATCCCTCATGCACAAGACATTGTACACAAGAGGAGGTCCATGTCCAACAGTGGATTCTGAAAGGGTTGGTTGCAATTGCAATATTTAATTTGCCGTTGTGCTATTAAAATGAAAAAAAAAATCAAGTATGCGTTTTTTTGCCATTAATATACCGTTTCTAATAAATAATTAATTACTACTTTAATAAATAATTGTTATATAATTAATATAAAAGTAGTTACTAATTATTATTATAAATATGTAATTAATTAATAATATTTTGAATTAATCCGACCTCTGTCGATAAAAGACAGAAACGTCTAATAATTTCTAGCTGGATTTCTGAGCAGTCGCTAGATGTCGCTACTAAAAAGTAATATTTTTTTAATTTATTTGTAATAATTGTTGCTTTCATGTTTACTAAGTTGTCAGATAAAAAGGTAAATATTTTTAGAATTATAAATTAAATATTCAACACACTGACGTAGTCACCATAATTATAAGACGACATTTACAAGTCGTTCAAAATTGTTATAATTGTTTTAACCTCGGGCGTTTAAATAAGTTTATGTTACATAGCTAGACATCCATTTTTAATTAAACATGTTGTAATCGTTTGAATCGCAATAGTTATTGTTGTGAAATTGAGTGTTAAAATTATCATTTTATTTGTAAAGAAAACCTAGTAAGTACCTAAGTATATAAAATTCGCTATTCAGTTTAGCATTTTTCTTACGTTTGGATATGACAATAGTTTGATGTTTTTCAGTAGGTAGCTGTTATTCGAAGTGTAGCGATATTTATCTCAAATTAGTAAATCGTAATAAAATTCTTTCTGTCACGTCGCAGATGCCAGATAAACGTGGCAGAGTATTTAAATCATGCTCTGTAAACAGCCAAGACTTCCCGCGTTTTCAAGCAACTGTTTTAAGTCGACACCCCTTAGCGCCGCTAGTTGGTAAACATTGCACGATTCTTGCACTAATTTTCTTAGTTTCATTTTTTTTAACGGGGGTCAACTAATTTGGTTAGCACGTAAGCGTTTAGGGACTCCATTAATTACTTTTTAAACTTTTAAGGAGAAGGGTGACGTGACTTGTTTTCATAAAAAAATGTTAGGTGAATATATTAAAATACGTTTTAAAATATAGATTCAATGTTTTGTGTAAATTAGCCGCGGCCGTTGTAAATAAAAGTTTGCTTTAACATTTACGCTTTGAAACTTAATTAATGTTGTTTCATTGTTTAACACGGTTTTATACGAAAAAAAATAATAATTAAGTATTATTTTTAATTAAGTGTATGAAGCACCCTGAATTGACCCCTGACTGGGTGAGTAAACCTGAGTGGTGACTGGTGAGTACCGAGTTCATATTGACGCTACATTTCTGACATTTGAAATATGTACTGCTAAATATTATAAAAACTCGTGAAAATGTATTAAATATTGCAAAGTAAAACAAAGTTCTGTTGAAATGTTCAATGCAACAGTATTTCACGAGCGTGTTATATTTTCTGGAATTAAGTAAGCTCTCTGTTGTTATTGTTGTCAATGAAATTTCGTTATTCAAAATTAATTAACACGAAGCCTTGTTACCGACGAGCCCTCTCAGTTTTAGTAAATTGCTGTATAACTTTAACTATGTGATTACATTTTGTCCAGTGTGATTTTATGAATTTTTTGTCTTTGTCATTTATAAAAGACTATTTATTTCTAGTCTTTGCAAGTTTGCATATACACTACACCATATATGCAATATTTTACCATACCATCAACTTGTGTCTCCAGTGCTGGACAGAGGCTTCTCCCAAGACACGACATCACACTCGATCTACCACTAAGCAATAATTGAAAAACATATTTTTACAACGTGCAGGTGAAAATTTCAGACCTAGTGTGAAAAAACGTTAAATATCACAGTTCCAACTACGACGTTATATTTTCTCCTTCAGTTTGAGAATTGTTGAAATAATTCATTATTCGAAATTATTTATACTTATTATATGGATTGTATACTATTGTAATTTATAGTATCTAGTTGTAACGTAGATATATTTATATATATTATATTAGTTAGTATTCTTTTAGTTGTTTAATAACTACTAATATAAACGTGTGAAAACTTTGAGAACGTCGTAATCTAGGGTAATTTAAAGTTATGCCAATATAAGTTTTTCAATTCGGCGTGAGATCGTTAGATAACCGGGCGAGAAGTCGACTTTGTACAATATATTATTGAGTTAGGCCGTTTTCTGCGCCATTTGCCTACCTCGCTCGAACGAGTAAGCATCGATTTTAATTTGTACTCGCTCGAGATAAAATCGAATCGGTTCCTAGACGTATTCAAAACCAGCTATTGTTGAGGTACGCTCTATTAAGCTGATTAGTGTGGTACACTTGATTTTGTGGTTTCTTAATGATGTTTTTACTGAAGTACATGTATTTATTTATATAGAGTTCCCACGGGAATCACAAAAATTTCACGCGAACGATGTGGCTGGCACCGCTAGTATAAAATAAATTACAGTTTTCGTTAGTCAACGAGCTAATCGTAATACTGGATAATCGTAGTACATTGCATTTTATGTCATTGTATTGAATAATAGCAACAACACTTGTGATGCGTGGATTATGCAGTTCATGTTCATGTTTCATGTTTATTTTCATTTTTAGTAATATTGTATTGTACAATTGTTTATTGTCACAAATAAAAAAAAATAAAAATGTGTCATGCTGAAAACAACGCACTACACCGCAACCGTTGTGTGTGGTGTAATCTTTATTGGAATTTGTTAGAGGCCCCCTAGACGATCAATTATATTGTGCAATTTTACGGATTGATAAATGTTTTAGATCGTTTAGGAAGTACATGGAAACTGGTTCGGGTGCAGAGCGCGATTCAATAAGTTTGCACAATTACATTGTTGTATTATTTTATTGTAGGTCCATGGGCCGTATTACACTTACGGAAAATAAAACATATCTTTTAATGAGCCTTCTAGAAAACTGTTATTTTAAAATAAAGTTACCGCCTATTACCTTCCACGTAACAATATTATTAGTATTTATGTATTACAAAAAACGTCTTGTTGCTAAGGAACGGTATGAAATTTGCTAATAAAAGTGTGTTGAACACAAAGAAGGCGCGGCTAGGCACAATTCGCCGGAGCAAACAATTGGGGCGCACTTGTTGGTTACTATACTTACGTAAAGGACATATAACTATCTGTATTTCGTAGTTTTCAAAATAGACATAATATGTAGATTTAAAAAGCATGACTGCTCACAGCTTCCGCTTGTATAGATATCAAATTTGCTGTCTTAGGGAGCAATCATAATTCTGCACCAGTTTAGTAGGATCAGACACATCAATTAATAAAATTAAATTTAAGGTTAAATTATGGGAAATAATTAATATAAACTTCATTGCACAATGATATGTACAACAGGCGGACTTATGCCATAAAGGCATTCTCTACCAGTCAACCACTATATATATTTATTAGAATATATGTCAGAAATTAAACAACTATATATCAAATAATGTTCCCGAAACAATCTTTAAATATATTTTTTTTTGGGAACCTTTTTTGCTGAATTAATTGATAATTTGTATTGTAATATAGATTTATTCTTCATACTTTTTGACACTTGGTTTGACATACGTACAAAACTTATTACCGCAAGGAAGGGACAAATATCTTATTGCCATCTTACTACTGAATAATTTTCAATGAGATCTCTATATACAAAACGTAATTCAACTATGCCGTGTGGTATGGGTGTGCCGGCTATACAATAGCACCAACCCATATTCCGGTGCGGGTCGTAAAAGGCGACTAAGCAAATGGCTGCTACCACAAGCCCCGAGGTCTTGTCCACTTCTAAACTGGACTTGTCAACCCGCTTGGCTAGCGTGGCATTTTGAGGCTATTCATCCCTCGTGTATAAGACAATGTGCATGAGGAGGCCCATGTCCAGCAGTGGGCTGGTTGCAATCTAACTGTTAATATTTTACTATCTTCTCAATAATAAGCATCAAATAATTGAAATAGGATTGGAAATGCGCAAGAACAAAAATGTTCAAAAATTTGAACATTGAAGTAGCAATCACATTTAGAAGCGCATTATTAACTTTGTGTATAAATTTAATATATCAGACGTTTCTTAAAAGGCTTATTCCGTATAGTATTTCCGACTATTTTCAGTTTATCGTATCTTTACAATGTAAGTGTTCTCTCACTGAAATGTTGTCATTTCTAAAATTGTTGTTGTTCTTTGTTCAAAACCCTCATTCCACAGATGGATCAGGAAAGTCATACGTTCGTTTTAGAAATTGCTAACATCTGTCGGGTTTTGCTTTTCTGTTCACGTTTTGTTCCCATAGTGCACGAGTATCTAGTTCATAAGTCGAGACTAAGACGGAGGGCATGTATTTTTGTCTGCCTAAATTTTTGGTATTCTTTTTATTGTTACACGAGCCTACTTTGTGATTTTGAAACATATTAGGATATAGTATCACATCATTTATTGTGAAGACTTTTATGTATAATTAAAATCTAAATCGATCTAATGATCTTTAATGATTCTTTGGCAAGTTTCAAACGCAAACTTTCTTGTAAGTAAATTGTAGTCGGACACTTTTTGTTTTTGTTTTCGTATTTTTAACATTTGTTTTTTTTTTTCGTGTAAATGCTATTGGTGTATCTGGCAAATAAATAAATAAAAATAAATAATGTTGTAAACTTAGGAAATCGAGTTTTATGTAATAACATTAACAGATTCGATGTATTCGTTAATGATTATTATAATTGTGTAATATCATTTTTTTTTATATGTTGCTATAGACGCGAAGATATCAGTTTAATAGAGCTTAGTTCACTAGAGTATCGTTTCTCCACATTCTTAGTGTCGCGACCCCCAGTAAGGGTCAAAAATAAACTAAATGATCCCACGACCCCCTTACTAACAATTAGGCCTTACCGTTTTTACCGTTTATCATTTGATTGTGAATTAAATAAAAGATTTTTTCGTATCTAAGTGCTTAATTTTTCTTGACCGAGTGCGACCTCCTATACAATATGCGATGGCGACTCCCCCTGGCGGTCGCGACCCCCATGTTGAGAAACAATGCCATACAGAAACGGTTGTAACTGAATATACTTGTTGGTAGACTATATAAACAAACAGAAAACTGAAGCATTCTGCGTTACAATGTTTGAGTGTTTAAAATCTTTGGTATTGAAGCGATCAGCATAGTATGTGTGTATATGTCGCGTGTATACGTACTTACACACAGTTGATATTGCTTCAGTACGTCCCTTCATCAAAACGCGACATTACATCTTTACTATTGTTAAGTCTACGTATCTGAAATAGTAAAATCGAATCAGGATTTCCATACACTTGATACAAAAAACTCAAACCGCTACTTTGTGCCTCGTGCCAGCACTAGGTAATTCTCCACCTATAATGTCGTGTTTTTTTTTCTCTCTTTTTACGTCTAAAGAAATAAACGAACGTTACTGGCGCTATGCCAAAGGCAAGCCTCTCATTGCTTAATACGGGAAATTTTTCACAAAGTGGCTTTTTATGCTGTTTTTTACCTCAAAACGACGCTGAAGGCATTAAGTTTTTAAGACTCTTTAAGTACATTAGCATTATTCTCGATTCCTTTCGTGAAGCAGTGAGTTTGGGCCGCGAGCCCAATCAATAAATCGGGAACAAACCCGCGAGCCCAACATGAAAAATACTCTAGAGCATGTGTGACCAATATGTATTGGCACTAATGATCATAATTAATTCGTAATGTATGCATTGACTAATATATCAATAAAATCTAACTACAAATATAATTAGAATGTTGTATTCCATCCGCCATTTTATCTGTATAAAGGTAAACATTTAACTAAGAGAAATCACTAAAATATTTCCCCTTTAACCTTTCCACGCTTTTAGGGATGTATAACATCCCAGCAAACAATAGATAGGTCAAAGGTCATTGCTTAACTGATTAATTAAATTTTAATAAAATTTCAACTTGCATAAAACCTCCAGTACAGAGTTCGTTGAGTCAATAAAAGTAAATAAAAAATGTTTCATTACGGAATTTAAAAAAAATAGTAGGTACTTGGCCTTAGTTTAACCATTTATATAACTATTACTTTCATCAACGCAGGCCATATATCCTCTGAACAATGTCTCTTCTCTTATTAACTACAAGAGTTTCGTTACAAAGAGTTTACACTGTATTAAAATCCGTCTTGTAACCTGCCGCACCTATATAGATTGTTTTGTATTGGAACATTAGGTCATATCATATTACCCCCTGGCCCCCATCCATACGTTCTATTGTAATGACACGATGACTGTTTGTTTCCAAAATAAAATAAAATAATACTAGTAATTATAATAATTTGAAATATTTACTTAGTTTTGGAATCTATGTTTGATAATAATCATGATTTTTTATTTTAATCAAACTTTTTAATTTTAAATAATTAAATTTTTTTTTTTTTAATTTTTAACATAAGCAACATTTCTCCTTTAACAGAGGTAAATGAAGCTGGGCGACTGGTACACTGAGTCGTGTCGCATCAATGTCCCTGTCACCGAGTAAAATCTGTGTATTATGTTGTCATTTTGTGTTTTTTGTTGTTCACAACACAACACAACTAAAAACTAGTTTTACATGTGACAATGTTTGCAGGACGAAAGAAAGGCAAGATTTGGATCATATTTGGATATACATATGTTGATTAACGTAAAATAAAGAATAAAGTACAATATTTGTATCATTTTCTATTGTAATCCAGTGAATTTTGCCTCCTCCTCGACCTTGATTTAAAGCATTAGTTGAATTTAAAAAATCACATGTTATTATCATGATTTAAATCACTAATACCGTTGGAATCCCTTTTTGATTTAATTGTTTTTTGTTGCAGGTAAGTAGCTGATAATGATGCTGAATGTCGCTGACAATCGTATGTATAATTCTTCGTCTAGAGTCTAGATGAAATAATGCTAATTTATCAAATGAAAACATTTAGAAAATAAGTACGCAGCAGAATCTTCCCCTCTGGCTCATCCAATTAAAAAAAACCCGATACGACTGTTTTTTTCCTATTATACCATTATATCGTCTCAAATTTTTCTGGTAATTGAAGAATAACTCAGTAATTGAATCCAGACAAAATATACCAAGAAAATTCTTACAGTAGAAATCAGTAGATGGCTTAATTAAATTTTAAGTTCTCTTTAAGTTATGTAACTTTGTGTTCGAAGATATTTAAAATTCTTCGACCACTAACTTTTTTAATTTCGCGAGGCTGCAAATGTTGATTAAAACCGGGTAATAATTTGAATAAAAAGCCTTACGTTTTTCATTTTAAGTGGGGTCTTTAATCCCAAACGAAGTAGGTGAAGAAGTGAATAACAGGTTTTAGAATAAAATGCTACCTCAGTCGAAGCAGTGTTACGTAGGTGGTAAAAACCGTAATGGTTGTGGAAAAGAATTGGAATAAAACGGAAAGGGAAATCCCTGTATGATTGGAAAATCGCCAGGTAGAAGATTTATTTGGTGTTCCACTAAAAAGCCTTTTGAATCTTTCTCCAAACTGTGCACTGAGTCGTTTTAGCTTACGCTACAGGTGTGTTGAAAATTAACCGAAAAGATGTTACTATAAAAAATGACAAGATTGTATTTTTTTATGTTTGTACATAATAATTGTTATGTAAAGGAATTACTTTCGATTTTTATTTGATATATAGCTAATATCCCGACCAGTTACTGGAGTTGTATCTGGACCTAATATCGACTATAAAATACATACAAATCGTGAGTTATATGTGTACATAACAGTTATTTAAAATATGTAAAAATATAGCTTTATTAATTTAATTTCCCAGACCAAAGAAATATGTTATGAGTGCAATATGATATATCTGAAATCATCCTTAATTGAGAACTGAAACTAAAATTAATTACGTTAGCATAGCAGCAATTTAATAAACTGTATTAAAACGGCACATCAACGTTAATGAAGTTGAAACTCGACGCTTAAAGAAAATACAGAAAATGGAAGTCTATACAATCTCATTAACTTTCAATATGGAATCCCTCAAGGATCTCATTTAGGCTTCGCACAATTTGTCTAGTTTTCACGATTGACGTACTTCCAATGATCTACGAATATTTTCGTCGCAGAAACTACACCTTTTTGCAAATATCCTTAGATTCAATAACGTTAAAGACAGGTTAAGCGGAAGGGTTTCGAAATCCTACGCATTGGAGTTTGTCAGGTCACTTAGCGGAAAACGAGGAAGTTTCTTTTAAATATATGGTACAAGCGAAAAACTTTACATTAGAATCTTACTTTATATTTGGTATGGTGCGAATGGTACAACAAATTTAACAACCGTGATCACTTGTCTTAGCTACTTGATACCAAAATGTTATTACTACGAAATTGTCCTAAATGTAGATCTTTTTTATTATGTAAGAACTCTGTAAAATTCTAAAAGTTTTTTAATAAAATTCTGGTCTTGACTTGCGCCACACTCAACAATTTGAACAGGCAGAAAATTAATGTCCCTTCCGATACAGCCAAGCCGAATCCATTTTATCCTTTTTTATTCCCCGTGCTTCAGGTTCCGCTTCAATTTCTTTATGGTCAAGCAAGTTATTTTCAATCCTATTATTATTGATATCGTATTCATTTTCAAGAAATTATACAACGCGTATTTTCACTTCAGACATTTAAAACCCGATTTAAAATAATATGTACTTTTTCTTGTTTTTGGAATACATTTGTAGGTATTATCAAATCAAAACAATCAAATCAAACAAGTACTTTTTTATAGCAAAAGGCTGCAGACGAGCAGACAGTACTTCTGATGGTAATGGATTTACGACGGGAGGTCGAAAAATTTCCGACCTGACAAAGAAAAACGAGAAGTAAAAGGCCTTGAGTTTCGAGAACAAATAGTAATCACTGGGCGCCAAGTCAGGACTATAACCCTGACTTGGCGCGAATTTCCGTGAAGCCACACTTTGAAACAGCAGCTTTCGCAACTGCGGCGATGTGGATGGGAGTGCATTGTCATGGAAAAGCCTTTGCTTAGTTTTTCACAACGTTTCTGCTTGATCGCGTTTCGTAATTTCTCTACAAGGTTACCGTAGTAACTGTCTATAAGTCTATAAGCTTATTTATGTCTATAAGCAATATTCCTTGACAATCCCAGAATATCAGAGCCATAATCTTTTTGGTGCACTGAGTCACGTTTGCCTTTCTAGGTGGTGCTTCACCAGAACGACGCCACTCCATCCCTTTTGAAAAGGGGATCATAGTAAAGAACCATAGTTTCATCCTCAGTAACAATTGACTCCAAAAAATCATTTCCGTTTCTCTGAAAGGCCTTATTAGAGCATGCTACTCGTTCACTTCGCTGCACACTTGAAATAAGTTTTGGCATCCTACGCACTGTAGTTTTTGAATGCCTTGTCCTTGTTGCTATTTCTTCGTCTTTAGCCGTTGGTCACTCAGAACTTCTTCCACTAATTTGATGTTGTTTGGGGCGAGTCGTCGATGAACTCTCGTCTTAAATGAAATTGATTACTTATTCGACGGTAGAAAATGATGGAGAAGAATCCCCGTACACCTTTATAACAGCTAATAACACCTTCCGTTGTAAGGAACTTAATCACGGAACGATATTCCAGTTTAAACATATTGCTACCTCCTGTAGTTCTAAGAGTCGAGGAATCAAAACTAAGGAGGGTTGAACTCTAAAAAATATACACGTATTAGCAGGATAAATGACAATTACAATGATGTATAATTTGGTTTTTTTTTAGACCAACCTGTCAGGTCAGAAATTTTTGTACCTCACTGCTATGTTTTACATGTTTTATTTATTAGGGAATTATAAGTTCGTTTCTAGACAAGAATCATTATAGATAGTCTCATTATCAACACTCACTAATTTATTGACGACACTATTTTAACTACATAAAAGACTTGGCCCACTTAATTCTACCATTGTTTAATTCTATGTATGAATTTTTTTTTGTACATTTTGTACACATTTTATATTCTAAATCGGATCTGAACGCGTATAATAAAGCGGAACTCAAAACTAGCGTCTACGCACACCAAAGGATATTCTACCTTGCCTGACGCCGGATGCCTATAAAATAAACCGCAACTGTGGTAGTTCCTATATAGACCAAACTAAGTGAACAGTTGCGGAAAGAGTCAAGGAACCGCAGCTGTAAGAAACCGCCAAATGAGTAAATCAGCAATAGTCGAACACATTCTCAACGCTGGAAATAATCACTGGATAGAACTCTGCACTCCCAAAATCCTCTCCACTGAACATCAATATTATCCAAGGATTGTACGTGAAGCGATTGAAACTTAATATAAAAATTTCAATCGGGAAGATGGGTATGAACTGTCGTCGACGTGGAATTCAGTGATTAACAAATTTAAACGTTGCGAATAATCGTCGAATACGTCCGCGGACATTGTAGTGTAGTGTGTCGCAACCTTTCCGAATGTGAAAATTAAATGTGGGTAGTTGATAAAATTGCTCGCAGCTCCCATCCTGGACTGGGTAGTCGCAGCCCCTTCAGTCAACACGCGACCTTGGCTGATGTAACCCGTGCCGAAACGTCTGTTTCGAAATAATAAAATTTCCACAAATATAACAAAATGTATCCACTGTATTTTTACATTTTCATGAAGTCATTTTTTTTCTCTTAAAAATTGTTCAAACACAAACCATTAAAACGATTCAACAATTACCAAAATAAAAACGTTACCGCTTTATCAAAATAAACACTCCAATCTCAGTATAAATTTTATAAACAAAGTCAATGTAAGGACTTCTTCTAGTACAACGTCTTGCGAATGGATGTGTTGCTGTTTTAACTAATACGCTTTTCCACGAGAGGTGGAAAATTGTTACTCGCGGAAAGAGCGCCAAAACTTAATAGTTTGAATCATTTTTATGAAAAAAGTGAAAATTACCACTATATTGATTTTATTGAAAACCTGATATGATACGATAAAACGACTAGTGAATTAGTAATCAGTGTCACCAAATTAGTAAGAAAAGTTAATATTTTAAACAACGAAAATTGTCGGCCTTTGTAATTAATGTAAAAAGAAATTAATAGTTACAAACATATTCGATTTTGTTGTTCTGTCCAAACGTTCGTATCGCTCATTACTTAGACCGCCTAGGCCTAGGCGCCTAGCCAACACGTGCGGCGTGGGCCACGCGCGTTGAATCAAAGATATACTAGAAATGTAATATTTATAAAAACCTACTCTCCATAGTGAACAACCTATTTACAGCTTTTGCGTTATTTTAGTGACACATATATGTATTTGCATCTGCATAGTACGGCAATGAAGAACTGTATTGCCAGCATTTACAATAAAAAATAACAGTTTTAAAAAAAAAAAAGGAAACTGCTCTGTTAGCCTTCCAATTCTAAATCGAAATCGAATTCTCTGGAACACTTTTACTGGCGCTAAAAGTGGAGCCGTTTTCGCGCTAAATCCTCTTCATAAAAACTGGACCCATGCCATAGAATTCAATACAATGGGGCAGAGTAAACTACCCCCTTATCCTTAGGGATCTTAGCTGGGAGCCCGCACGTGACCTGATGCTGATTAAACACAATCATTTCTGGATATATGAATAGCCTTTTGTTAGTTACCATTCATTGTCTCCGTTGCAATTTCGGGGGTATGTATTGTCTGATCAATGATCAGATCATGTATGAACGGAAAATTGATTTTATTTTTTTGAAAATATAATTAAACAACTTTATTATTCAATTTTAATCCGTAAAATTAAAATATAAATATTATGCCATGAATACGTTAATTTACTAGCCAGAATATAATTAAATAGACTGCTCAATATGTTCCGCCATAATATGCGTGCAAAATAGTTTCGTGAAACTATTTTATATAATACTAGCAGACCCGACAGACGTTGTCCTGTTCGAATTTCAATAATACAATAATTTCAATAAATTCATACAAAAATCCCATAGAAAAAAGCACTAGCAGTTTTTCCCGAATTTTCCAATTTTCCGAGCAACTTTTCTAATTTTTCATTCCTTAAAAACCTTATTCGGATCAATACGAACATTTAAAAAAAAAATAGCCAAATCGTTCCAGTCGTTCTCAAGTGATACGCTTACCAACGAACAGCATATTTTTTTAAAATTTTAAGTATTGAAATATCACAATAAAATTACAGTAGGATTTTTTTTATGAAATATAATGTCACAAAATTTCAACCCCCAAATGAGTGATAAGGATAGCAATCACTCGTGGGGAATTACTGCTATTCACATCTACAAATATTCCAAGTTTCTACCTAATATTCTAACGAATTAAAAAAATATTTTTAATATAGTTTGGTTTTATAATTGTATTTAGAATAAGCCATGAATTATGAATTTCAGTAACATTCAACTACTATATTGGAATCTACGGGTGTCGAAATGGTTTGATGGGTCTGTATATTTTTTGTATAATGATAACGTTGCTACGTTATCATATATTTTATATACAATGCTTTGTACGAGTATTATGAGCAATTATCATCTTATTACAAAATTTTCAGCTTTTGGGACTGTAGTGTTTAGGCTATTACTAAAGCTGTGTAAGTCAGTGCTTTTATCATTTTTAACATCACGTTTCCAAAACGTATTAATAATAAAACTACATGAGAGAACTTGTGTATGGTAAACGTGTGTACAGCTCACCGAACCACCCTTCGTAACATTCTCATTTCGTTCAGAAATTATCCCTTAAAACTGCCACGTGTCATATAAATCCAAGGGTGCGTTCACAGGGGCGCCCGGCGAAACCAATTTGCTTTTGTATTATCCCCGCTCTTCTCACTCTTGCTACAAAACAAATAAATGCGAGCGAGACAGCTAGATTATAGACCGGGGGTCGGAATGAGTAATAAAGTAATGCTGTGTTCTTTGTACTGTTAAAACTGGGCACATACAAGCCAATTGAATTGTTATATTCGTTATAATAGAGCGCACTTTGCAACGGTTTGGCACTGAATAAATTGGGTACATAGGATTAAAAAGAAAACATTTGAGGGTTCTATTATCATGTAAATTAACGTATTTAAAAATCACAAAAGTACTTTATGAAAAATATAAAAAAATAAATTGACTATTTAATCGTATTTTAAGGTCTAGTTTTTTAAATTTTTGACCCACGTATTCCGAGTAAAAATACTAATAGATATATGCCACATAGATATAAATATAAATTCTGTTAAAAGCAACAAATTGCAAATAAAAAGGGGCATTGTAGTCCTTTCAATGCGCATTTTTCAGTGTGACCCATTTTATGATAATATAATTGCATATTCTCTTTTCTAAAACAGCATTATAAAAATAACCTTTTGTCCTCGGAGCTCAGTACAATTAACTTCTTATGAATAAAATTTCTAAACAGATTTTTATATTAAGTCACCGTTTCTTTCTACTTCCATTTTCATTTTCTGAATTCTACAATATATAAACGTTATAAATATGCTTTATTAAGCTATAATGCTATATTATAATACTAAGCTATATTAATGCTATAAAGATTATTTGAATTATTTGACCAATAAAGGAAAAAAAACTTTATTGGTCAAATAAACAAATCTCCCTCGTTATCGAACATTAAAAAATAGCAGCCAATTCAAAATGGTGGATTTAATTTGCGCATCAATAGATTTTTTAAAATTAAAATAAACTTATTAACAGAGGCTTCGCCTTAATTTCTATGTTTGGACAGTTAAGAAGGAAATCTTTTTGTCTATTATTTATTTATTTAGTCATTAACATCAGGCCTATATAATAATAGGTAGTCGAAAAAGTTCGCCGCCTTTTTGAACGTATGAATTTTGCGGACTATATTCCTGGCAACACTGATCACTGGCGGGAAAGTGATAATATGCCGTTTACAGTTGACTTTTGAAATGGCGGCAAATTGAAATTACAAGTTAAAAGTTTTTTTTTCATAAATTTTAAAATCAATTTTTTTGTATTGTCTTTTTTTATACTAATTGTGATTTTAAAATTGATTTATATTAATAAGGAGAAATCTAGGTATATTTTTAATTTTTTTTCGATAAGGGTTTGAATGCTTCTAGTGTGCGAAAAGAGATTTGTCGTGTTTACGGAGGTGCTTTATCTAAAACTACTCCAAGAAAATGGTTCAGTCGATTCAGGTCTGGTAATTTTGATGTGAACGATGTTTCTCGCTATGGTCGTCCTATTCAGGTAAATGTTGATGTTATCATTGAAAAAATTGAACCAGATCGACACACAAGCAGTCATCAAATTGCGGAAGAGCTTAGCATTCACCACTCAATAGTTTTGAATCGCCCGCATGCACTGAATTTATCTTATAAATTATCATCTTATTATTTATATCATTATTATGTTATCGTTTATCTTATACCTTTGCGTCTAAAGTTTTCTTAGAAATCGATTTTAACAGGCGTAAGAAAGTTTCTTTGTGTCTAATAGTTTATGCAAATTTCTTGGTTTTGAGACGTCTTTTATTATTACTTTTTTGCGAACGTGTTTCGTAATTATTCGCCTCGCGGCAAGCAAGAGGGCCCTTTGTGTATCAAAGAAAGGTTTCTCCGCATAATAATAGCACATAATTTTTATATAAAACGTCGCGATTAAATTCAAGGAAATCGTATTTTTGTGAAGAACTATTATCATAGATACTCGTATTTTGACTACAGACGAGCGGGTGGGCCACATGACGATAAGAAATCACATAAATGCCGACTTTACATAATCCTATCCACAGCTCTCTTCAAGAGCCCCATGTCGTAGCATACAACTTTCCGGTTCGCGGTATAAAGTGTCTTCATTACCTCACTTTATGCAGCGACTCTTTGTCATGGAAGTGTGGATGAACCGCACGACGATTGTAAAAACTCGAAGTTGGCATCAAATTGAACAGCTTATCAGAACATTCCCCGTTATACAGGCGGTAGAAAAATAATGTATCTTATAACAGACTAGCCATATTTTTAATCGATATAATCAAGAGCAGATCATACGTTACGTATCATTTAATTTTGAGCTTTATTGCGACGCAACAAAGCTTGCTGTTTCCTTTGATGTACTGTCAACAGCTATCGATTCATTAAGATATGCTTCAGTAAAATGCAGGCCTAACACGATACCCTTATCAAAAAATAAATAACCTAATTCAGGTAATGACAGATATGAAAATGAATCTATATATAATATATTTTATCAGATAAAAACTTGACACTACAGTTAATACTTTCCATAACGTATCTATTATCTAGAAACTACATGCTTTTTATAAAAGTATATATTATGTTTATATGTAGTGGTGGGCCAACCGTGCGTTCGCACGATCACAAACTTTTTGCGTTCGTAAACGAGTTATTACATTGATTATAAGGTTCATTTTCATTGCTCTAACTGAATGAATGGGTTTGTTCTACAACTTTATATTTGCGGTTGGCGCTATGTAATCGCTTATTGAATAAGTCAGTAATAAGCTGCAAAGGAATTTGTACGAACGCTCGATCGGCTAATACTGTATGTTCGCACCTGTTTTTGTGAGGGCGAATAGGGTGGAAGTCATAATTATAACCAGGGAAAACCCCTGTTCCCCTGTTTTTATAGGCACATTAAGTGTCTTCTAATTGTAACATAAGAAAATACCGTTTATTTGTAAACGGCTCTACGTTTTCCTAAAACGAAAATAAATAATTATATTTAAGTATATTGTTGTTGATAGACATAATAGGTAATTACGAACAATTCATACTTTTATATTAACTAGATTTATACATTATTCATATGAAATATATTGACTGCTTTGTTTTCACAGGAATACTAAAATTATAATAACAAGAGATTTTATATTTTCTACAGTAACAATAGAAAATTTTAATGATTTAAGAATAAATAATCTACTTTTAACCATAGTTCAAATAAACATCATAAATAAATAATATAATAAAGAAAACAGGCCCCACTAATTATAGAGTAATTGCTGTATAAAAAGCACACTGGTTTGTTGTGACTTTAATGATTTTCCATTCGATCCAATCGGACCCAAATTGCTTTTTTATTTACAGATATGAATTGACAAAAAGTACGCTTTACGCTCCTTAGTTGTAGGGGGCGATAATTTACCTAAAAGTTTTATTTATGACAAGACATCTAAATATATTAGGTCCTTATCTATGAAAATTCCGTTTTATATGGAAAAATTTAAATATATTTTTTTTGTATGAAAATTATAATATATTTAATTAATCAGTGTTGACCATTATTATCAAAGTATTTTTGCTATAATATTTTAATGGAAGTTGATTGATGCCTCTGCTCTGGAACTCCTGCGAAGGGAATCTATGTATTCTCTGAAGGCGTTTTTCACTGCCTTATTGGAGTTCAATTTTTTCTTCTGTAAAAAGTTATCCAAATTCCAAAAAAACATGGAAATCAATAGGGGCAAGGTCTGGAGAGTACGGTGGATGACGGAGAGTTTCCAGTCGAAGATTCTGTAACTTTGAGACTGTCTGTCGAGCAGTTTGGACGAGCGTTATCATGGGAACATCAGCGTTTGGGACGTTGTTTGGCTGTGTCTCCTGAGTTCAACCATTGTGACGAGCGTTTACAGGATTCACTTCTCATCACAAGCGAATACGATTCAGAATCCCTTCATTCTTGTGCCGGTTCAGCATAATAAAGGCAAGCTTGGACGCGAGTTTGCACCTGACTTTCATTAAGCTCATACGGTACCCACTTTCCGAGCTTCTTCACTTTCCCTATTGGACAAAAGAATCAATATCGTTTTGTCTCTTACACCGAAATGTAACTTACTTACACTGAGACGTGGTTTGAGATGAATCCGTTTCCACTATTCCTTTTAATTCGTCATTATCAACTTTACTCTCCAATTGTCCACGGGGTTTGTTCTTGAGGTCGAAATTTCCAGAACGGAAACGATCAAATCAAAAACGCACCGTGCGTTCGTTTGGTCGGTTCGGTGTTTGGTCCGTTCACATCGTTGATATTGCGTGCAGTCTTTGCTGCGTTGCTGCTATGACGGAACTCTCGAGAATAACGAGAATTTTTAACTTTTCCATGGTCGCAAACACAACGATATCTAGGAAAGAAGTAGTTTGTCGGAAAAACAAATGAATAACTGATTTTGAAAAGGAAATGTCAGATTTTAATTCAAATTAACTTGAATTTAGAATTCCAAGTCAAACGCAAGATAACTAAGTTCAAAGTGAGCTATGAACAAACGGCAGTTTCATATGTAAGGCCCTAATATAAATATATTGTAGTATAGTCGACAGATGTAGACTAGATGTAATTGTGATAAATAACATGTGACATTATTTTACGCGCATTTATTAATTGAAAAAAAAAACCTGAAATGTAAGGTTGCTTGCTTTCTTGGTTATCGTTAATTTTCTTTTAGCCTTCCTATAGGATATTTCGCAGTATTCCACTGTAGTGGAGACAACGAAATCCGACACAAAACTTATTACCGTTGTCCACACTCATGTCGGTGGGAAACAGTTTTTTCTGCATCATTATATTTTCTGTTGGCGCCAATTAGCTGCCTATTTTCGTTTTTCAACCTCTTTGGTCGGTATTTTCCATGCCTTCCGCCCGGAGTCCCTTAAGGAAGAGAAGGTTCGATTATCCTAATTTCTTCACCCAAAACTTTAGAAACTATTGTCATTACATATTATAGTTATAATTGAATATATCTAATATTAGAATTGAATATTACTTAATATATGTACATAATGACCAGCAAAGGAGTTTATATCTGTTCGAACGTTCAATTATGGATGTCATAAGATGTCTTTATTACTGCTATCTACTTTATTGACTAAGTCACCTTTATGACTATAAAATGACAACCTCTGCACGTAATGTAGCAATATCGGCATGGGCCTATAACATCCCATTTCAAGGCACAGATTATCACAAGGAGGAATTCGGGCCGCCCATAATCCACCACTGGACCCTGTGCGGATTGGAATAACTTACAATATAAACGCGTAACACAAAAAAAATTGAAACCGCTACAAAATCGGCCCATTGTATCTTGAAATTAGCGCAAATAGTTACACCCCTATATTTATAAAGATATTACATTTTTGATATATAACAGTCATATCATGATATCACCTACATGTTTACCCACTTACACACATATTTCGCATGTGTGAGCATATAGTATACCTACAATACATTCTCATAAAACTAAGCAAGACCTCGGGGAAGATGGGGTCATTTTTCAAAGCTTGTTGTGGAAATAGACTCGTAGGAGCTACGCAGCGTTAATTTTAGAATGAGATAGCAGATGTGGAGTCCTATAAGTGGGATAGAGTAGGAACATTAGCAAAATTTATTAGCTTGTGTTACTCTCATGAAGTTTATTCGAAAGCTTGGTACCTATGTTCATAAGTAATAGTGAGAATAAATCTGCTGATGTTTACAGGTTTTTCCACAAGTTGCAATTTCTCCTAAGGCTTGAAAATCGATTATACTTATTATTTTCAAATTGGTTTTCGCTTAAGTATATAATTATGAAGGTTTTGTTTTAGTTTCACTTGTCTAAAACCGATACTTAACCGGATCAGTCAACAATAAAATTCAACTACATTAATGTGGGTTTAATCCATTTTGATTAAAGGCAGTCTAAATAAACAATTGTCATTGTTTTTGTTTTATCCAAAATTCCAAGTTTCTAGCTTGATTAATAAAAATGAAAATTAATGATTAATTAATTTTTTTGTATTTTTCTTGATACCATCATTTGTGCCTTTAAATGAATGATGGTAGAAAATTTACACGTCAAATCTTTAACCTCGCGAATATACCATAAAACTAACTAGGTACATAAAAAAACCAAGTATTTAATAATAATACCTATGGCATGCATCAATTAGGGATATTTTATGTCCCCTCTGGGCATATACGCTCGGAGCAGCAACGTCGCACAATGGGCGACATGGCAACATATAAAACAAAACACAATCGCGTAATAATAAGCCCAAAAAACGGCAATAATAATAAAGTATAATTTTGTGAAAGCATAGCGCGTGCCATACGTATAGCACTTTGCAGCTTAAGGGGGAGAAATGTGGACAGCTGCGTGCGAACGCCACATCTGTCAGCCCTAGCACGCACACATGCACAATAAACCACCACATATCTGCGACAGACACGCTCCGCCACGCACACAAATAAATGCGTTCGGTCGCTTGGCACACAAACGAACACTTTCCTACGTATTCAGTAGGGTGTACCCCCATTGTGTAAAACACTGGCCGTGTTCAGGGCTGCCCCGATAACAGTTTTATTTTTACTTGTTGAATGTATTTGATGGATGATCGGTGATGATTGATTGAATGCGTCTTTTTCGGACTGTGCACGGCTGTAATAGATTTCACGGAATCGAAAATGATTTGTATTCAAATCTTAATTGTTTGTTTGATTTTAGGATTATGATTGAAATTTTCTTACAATCGATTTTGAAAGATAATTCTGCTAAAAGTAAGCTACGGAAATTCTTTTCGGAAATGAAGTTTTTTTTGTTAATACTCACCTCAACCCGTCTCCGTAAACTGGCAAAACTTTTAATCATTTTAAAAGTGGATCGGCGTTCCAAAAATAAATATTTGAATTTCGTGTGTCACAATGTCCGTTTGTTACCAACAGCGTTAATCAAACGTTACAAAAACTCAATTAAGGTAACCATTTGTCTCGTAACTTTACGTATTTTTTTATCCCCTATATCAGTGACAACCCTCGTCGCAATTTAATCACCTAATGTATCATTCTGCACTCAGTACTTTTGGTTTTACAACCGGGCCTGTCTGGAATATTTTTGTCAAGTTTACGACGGAGTATATAACCTACTCCAGGTATCAAATGTCTTTCTAAACACGGGCAATACCCCGGCTATTTTGTCTAAGTTTGTATTGTTTGAACAGTAAAAGTTTTAGGTAGATTGCTTCGGAGCAATTTAAATCTCTAGAATACACTATCCGTATTCCACGAAATGTAGGCGGTACGTTCAAATAAACACCTATTCAAAGTAGCAACAACGTAAAACTTCGTGCCGCTTAAAATGGAAGACTATTTGAACAAAAGGTTCAACAGTGAATGATTGCTGCAAACTCTGTGTGTCTTTTGGAAAGCGCTGAACTCACTATTCAGAATTGCGTTTTCTAAGGCTTCGTTTGGCCGTATAAATTCACTCGCGTAAAGAAAAGTTATTTGAAGTATTTACATGTTGAGCACTCCCCGTTTGACATTACTCTCACGTACAATGCACGTCTGTTTCCGTATATACATATATGTCCGTATCCAGTAACTAATTTTATTAACGACACGTTGTGAGAGGGATATAATGCAATAAAAAGTACGGTAAAAATATGGAATTTAATGGTAATAAATTTATTGCACAAACGCTTTTTCCATCATGCTGATGGACGTAATTCTAGTGAAAATGCTGTGTTGAAAGGCTTGCAAATAAAAGGATTGAAAATTTAGGGAAATAAAAGTTTTAAAAGGATTACGTTATTTCAGTTTTGTATTAACAAAAAGGTAGTTTTTAAATGTTTTTAATGATTAGTCTAATAAATTAGAGTATAACGCTGATCACGGATCGCTAATATTAAACATGTTTGAGTTATTTTATTCCCCGCAAGAACATTTTATAGCAAATATATCAAATGTAATCCTCAATTGCAGTATCCAGTTGCTTGGAGTGCGCGTGCAAAAGTTGTGTCACCCTTTACTTACAAGTGGAACGGATAGGGTGACTATACGTTTGTCCTTTGTAAGTCGGTAAAATGGCGAAAAAGGCCTTTGTCTGATCTCGATGCCCGTTTCATAAATTGCTTGTAGCGTGATTAAGGTACAGAACATATTTCTAATTAGTTCGTAGATGTTCCTAGTCTAGTCATTTAAAATACGATTATTTAGGGATAATGTGGATATCCAGCGATAGATAATGTTCTTGAACATATTTCTGACAGCGCATTTAAATGCAAAACTAATTTCTAAACAGAAGAAGGCTACAAAATTTCAATAGGATGAGACTGCTCAATTTCACACATGATTAGTCGTCTTATGAGTATGTTGCTCAAGTGAAACAGACATGAATACTGTTCAAAAGCTTGATTTAATCGAAGCTGAAGAAGATAAGTTGATATTACTTGGAACCAATTCGAAATTATAGATATATAAACAATTATTATTACCTCACTATTTAATTTAAGACTGTGTCAAGTTATCTTAGGCGGCAATTTTTGTTTACTCTTTGGACAAATTCAATGGGAACTGAATATAAGGAGGTAGATCCTGATTGATAACAAACTACTGCCATACAGGTAGCTGTGAAGTTAAAAGCAACTTTTAGTATAAAACCCATTAGCGTACCATAAAAAAGCCATAAAAGTCTCATAATCCAGTGAAATTTCGCGTTCAATTACGATGTTTCGTCACATAATGCTATGGGCTGCGGTTGCAAATTTTAATTTATACTGGAACCCTTAATTTGCAAGTCGCAAAAACATGGGATCAAATGTTCTGGATTACCCTCGAACATGAAAAGTTAATATGGGATGATTTGTTGACGAGCCTCATGATGAAATATACGAAAGGGTATTTTGTTACGAGTTTCTGAATAACTGAACTTTATTTTTAGACCTCCATCCAATAAAAACAGTGTTGACTTCATGAATAAATTATTGATTGACAATTATTTTTAATAAATGTTAATACAGTATTTTTATAAAAATAGTAGTCATATATATGGGTTTTATATATTATTATTATATACAATAGATATGGGTTCGGCCGGCTTTAGAATACTACCACCCCATCTCCCCCCGCGGGTGTCGTAAAAGGCGACTAAGGGATAACAAAGCGGCTTCCACAAGCCCTGAAGAACTACACCGTTTCTGAAAGAGTGGACTCCCACACCCGCTTGGCCAGCGTGGCATTTTAACGCCTTACATTCCTCATGCACGAGTCGTCATCAAACAGTCGTCGTGCATGAGGAGGCCCCTGTGTATGCTGCATTCCCACAGCCGCTGGGCGCACTCGACTGGCCATGTTACGCCTCTCTCACAGAATGCTACCTTTCCTACCCTATCGTATTTCCTCAGTGTACTCGTTCGTACGTGTTTCGGTAGTGAGTGAGATATGTCAGAGCCCATTTCCCATCCCATCCCATCCCATCCCATCCCATCCCATCCTATCCTATCCTATCCTATCTCTCCCCATTTTCCCAATCCATTTCTTAATCTGCAAAGGTACGCAGCGAGCGCATCTGCAAAGGTAGGCGTGCCAACGTTTGTCATTCTGGACTGCTGTTGGCATGTATCGCGGATGTCTATGGACGACAGTATCCACTTACCATCAGGTGGACTATACGCTCGTCTGCCGGCGTTTTTTCTATAAAACAATGTCCAGCAGTGGATACTGGATATGCATTGCATTGCATATCCTTTATTCTTAATTTGACAGCATTCAACAAACATCGGCAACATCACGCCACAGTCGTGCGTATCAAACATGACAGTATTATAACATGGCAAAATTAAAAATAAAAGATAGTGGCTCAATAATTATTTCTTGTGGCCGTACAGCGATACGCTCACAAAATAAACACTTGTCTTGACAAATAATCGAGGGTAGAACCATTTAATGTTAGGTATTATTTGACATTTGAACGATACACCCCTTGAGACTAGCGGTTCCGCGCATCTGTTCGATTCTGAATTTCGCCTCGGTGTGATCATTACTTTAATCCGCGCTAAATTGGGCGAAATTTACTGTTTTGTATCAAAGCGAGTGTGCTTCCAACTCGATTATCGAAACTTGAATTCGATTTTTCTCGATAAGAACGCTTTCAATGGGGAACCTAGTTCGAAGCATTACTTGAATTTTCTACATATATTTATCAACTTTGCATTGACAAGAATCGAATGCATTTTTGTCGACTGCAACACTTTCGGGCTGAACGCGTATCTCTCGTACCGTATTCAAACACTACATTCGAATGTCCGGTTGAATGATTTATATGGAAAGAAACATTTTATCAGAAATCCACAAGTAAGCAGATAAAAAATATCAAAGAAAAAAATTATCTTGTATATTGTTTATATTATAAAAAATATGCACGTGAAGAAATATCTGGTTGGCTTCTATTAAAAAAACAGTGTTTAAAATTTTCAATAATTTCGATACCGTCCATTTGGAGATACCACATCAGGTAACTATTAATGTAAATTTCATGAACTAGAAATAACCAGTAACTTGGTTTCATTTCGCATGCATTATCCGCACCACCAATAGGCTGCAGACGTTTATAAAATTCCGAAGCAAACGTGTCGAACAAGTCGCGATGCAATACTTGGCCCAACCATTTACTACGCGATATTTGTGTAAATGTTTAATGTTAAATCTGCCACCCGGGTTTGGCCGGCATCTAGACAAAGGCTAGCTGCAATGCGGTTACAGTCCCCAGCACGCCACGTACTACTTTACTCACTGCCTTTAAAGCTTTAGTGTTATTTATTTTGTTGTTTTTTTGCGTTATAGTAATTAAATAATTTGTTTCTGTTCATTTGTTCATTTTTATTTCTGTAAGAGCACTTTTATGTTATCTTCCCTTTTATTTCTCCATAAAATTAAATGGAGCAAGTATATTTTTCTTTATATTTTACTTATTATTAATAAATATTGTGTAGATAGCAAGTCATATTATCATGTTAGATGGTTAAGTAGTGCCTAATTGTTCCATCATGCCTATAATGGTATTTGTGAGGATTCTTAATCAGTAGTGTAAGTTTTAAGTAAAATGTCTGTTTATATTTGCTTAGAACAAATTACGCACTTAATTTTACACCTTCCCTGAAAATTAAATAAATAAATATTTTGTATTTATTGTGTCGGGCCAATCAAGCGTTCGAAAAATACATAATTATCCCTTTGTAGCTCATTTACAACTTATTGCATAGACGGCCAAGTGGCGGAACCGCAAATACAACATTGTAGAATGAACCTATTGGTTTACTTATAAAGCGTATGTACATAAAAGTTACGAAAGCAAAAAGACTTGTTGCGTACGCTCATTTGGTCTGTACTTCATATACGGTACGGTTTATTTGTTTTTATATGCATTTTTTGTTTATAACAGAAATAGTGAACAGCTATATATTTAGTTTTCATTTAGTGTTTCAAAGCTCGCCTGATATGAAGGGAAAAATGTTATTCTACAAAAACAATACTTATGTGGAGCGACGTGACGGACGGGGCTACAGTCAACTCGAGCTCTGACGTCACGGCGGCTCTGCGCCGGCGACGGGCATCATGATAATTTTTATTATGGTGTCTGTCATACTGAAATTCCTAAGAAAGTATAATGTCTAAACACATCATTTCAAAGCTGTAGCTAGAAAAAAAATTCCATTGCATAAAATGTAGTCCTACGTTTTCTCATCATAATAACTGTTATTCCATTTAAACTTTTCTTCGTATCCCATTACACAGTGTAACACTGTGCCTATTTTGTTTTAAAATTAAAACGACAATGAAGTAATACACGGCATATAAAACCACCCATTCGTTCATAGCAATATATTTGTACTTTGCGTCTAAAAAATAGAGTATGTATGTATAATATAAAACTATGACGAGCGTTTTAAATTGGTTTAACACCGTCGCAATAGCATATTCTTATAGCATGAAATATTCAGTCTTGCATTTGTAATTTTTGCATATTCAACTAAAATGGGATCGTCGTGTACATTTGATATACAAATTGTTTTAATTATCAGTTTCAAACTGAAAAAGTTTTTGCCGAGTTTTAACATCGTTAAAAATAACTAATTTTCGTACCTTTTGTAACTCGTCCTCATTTCCATGCTATCGCAGAATTCTTTGTTTTTCTGAGGATTTTGTCTACTTACACATAGATCATAATATAGACGAACTATTAATGAACAACAAACTGAAGCAACCTGCATATATGTGAATGTTTTAAAACTTTACTATTGGTTGAAATGGGACCGATCGGCAGTATGTGACCATATACGAGTATGTGTGTGTCGCGAGTACTGAGTACTGACACTCAGTCAGCATACTTTCAGTACGTCACTTCGTCGACTATTATGTCTTTACTATTCTCAAGCCTACTACAGATTATCCACTGCAAAATATTCAACAAACTGGACCGATTAGCTAACATAATGCTTGATTTTACTTCGTAATTAATGTATTTAGTGAAGTTGTTTCTATTACAGTGTCATTCAACTAAACCAAACAGACTTTAACTCATTTATAAACTTCATACAGATGCTTCATGGTAACTTGGCTGGCTTTACAAATGGCCGCTAGTAACCGCATCGTATTCGCATGCCCGCAGCCGTCAAAACTTCTCTCTTTAAAGTCCGTGTTCAGAGCATTTTCAATTTAATGCACGCAAAATTGTTTCCTATTACAACAGTTTTACAGCTAAACTTGCTCAGCAAGTCCGAGTTTACTTCAGCTATAACCCAACCAACTTAAAAACAAGTAATGCAATGGTAACTCAACCCAAAGTTTTTACCTTCCGATTTGTTTGAATGATAAATTAGGAGTTCTTTTTATTATGAACAATAATTTTAAATTTAAATCTCGAACAGGCGCCCGCATTCGAATCGCGTGCTTGTAACTTTTTATTGCAACACGAGATTTGAAGCACGGGACCTATATTATTCAGCCAACTTTCAATGGTTTTATTGTTTTAACTTTTCTATCACGCAAAGAAAATTGTTTGCATATGGTAGTCCGGTAATTTAGCGTTCAATATTTTAAAACTGGATAAATACGCTTGAAGGCGTCGGCTCATTAAGAGGCAAGGAGTGAAAAATTAAAAACCACGAGAGAGACAGAGTGTTGAGAATAAAGGAGAAAGAAGCAGTCTCTCTAACAGCCAATATCCGGTCGATCAGCTGACGGAAACAGCTGGCTCGAGTGAGCAAAAGCGTGATCCATTCTCGACATTTTTTGAGCGATTTTTTTTTCGATAATGAATTCTGGGCAATTTATTATTGTGTAAAAAATCGGCGACATCAGCTGAGCGTTCCGTTGCACCTTTACGCGAATGTGGATACCCGTCCTTTGGCGCCACGGGAGTTTTTAATTGTCGCTTTGATATCACGTTGTGATTTTATTATATATATTGTAGTTGACAAAATTGCTTTTTGCATTCAGAAAGAGTCGTTAATAATACAAACATACATAGTATTCGCATAATGCCTGTTTAGGGGTAGAAACATCTGGCACATAACTTTTTATTATACGTCATAATTGCTCAGTTTGTGTTTTCATGATAACACTCAGAATCTGCCACATTGTAAGTTTATGATCCTCCGTTTCATTCAATATTTTTTTATTTTCATTCATTATTTTTCTTTGCACCTGAGGGTGCTACTGGAAATTGTGAACGTGGACTATTAGAGCGTGTCTTAATATATATATTTGTACTTAATTTATAAAGCTTTTGGTGTTAAAAATTATTGAAAAAGTAAGTCTACCGGAAACTTGTTGCTGGACCCTAAACGCAAACGTTATTAAGTTAAATAAAATACCTTTTTATCAGTGAAGAAAGTAGGAAAATTACGTGGATAAAAAATAACAGTAGGTATATATAGCTTTATGCGATTTTATCATAATTAAAGTGAAACTCTTTAACTTTTTATCATTAACTCTTTTGAGGTTGAAATTTTACCTCAGTGTCACCCCGCAGGTGAGTATTAAAATAGTAGCTAATTGTAACATAATTTGTTTACCTTAATAAAAATAGATTTAAGTTAGTGAAGAAACATCCACTCACACTGCCGGTATAATTTAAATTGCCAAAACTAAACGGCAGTCTCGTTGCGACGTGGCATTACGGAGCGGCTCCACTTTGATTAATATGTTAATCCACCACGTCATACCGTCAGTATGTGGACGCTTTTAGTTCAAATTTTGGATTAGCGAAGCCGAGTGCAGCTAACTTACGATTATTCCATTGATTTTGAAGTTCAGATCTACTTACAATAGTTTCTAATGGCCGACAAAAATTTTCAATCAATAAAAAAGTTCTTCAATTTAAAATAAGGTGGCGCTGTGTGGTGTCTGCCGGCTTTAGAATAGCACCACCTCACCTCTTCCCGAGGGTGGTGTAAAAGGCGACTAAGGATTAAGTAAACGAAGCCGTTTGTAGTAACGGCCCCAAGAACTATATCATCTCTAAAAGAGAGGACTCGCCAACCCGTTGTCCACCGTGGCGTTTTAAGGCCGCACAGACCTCGTGCACAGAACAATGTGCGTGCGGAGGTCTATGATCCTACATAGGGCTATTTTTATTTATTTTTAGATAGCCAATATTTCGGTTTAGTTACATGAATCGTGGTCACGGTGACACTGCGGTGGTGGATACCATTAGAATAGAAATATATAATACTTTATTTGTTCTAAGTACGGTACATCAGATAGTAAGTCAGTATAAAACATGCATCGTCCACGTACTTAACCGCCTCCAGTATACAAATTTACAATTACAATTTAGGTTCGGTAGTTATTTTAGTTTATCTTGACCAATACTCAAATATAAACATAAAACGGTATTGAAACAAGTTTATTGTACTGATTTATTACAGTATTTATGTAAAAGGGTTTAAGCAATGTTTTTAGAAAAGTTTGGCGAGGGACAACTGTCAACAAAATGTTTCGCGGCAGCTGCCTTTGAAATAAGTAATCGTACTTATTTCAAATTATTATTTCGTACGTTTAAAATCAATGTATATTCTGTTCTAAATCTGTTTGTCGGTTATAATCTGATCTTAAATTAGGATTCATTTTCGTAGTCTTTGCATTGCTATGCGATAATGTGCTGTATGCAATTGAGGAAGTAGCAACATAACACCTCGGCTTTTGTCACCACACCTTTTGTCATCGAAACGCGGTACTAATTTGTACTTGTACATCCGTACTTCCTTGTTTGAGAGCAGTCGCGTAGTGTTCGGGTTACCATTTATAACATTAATTATAGAATGACCTACCTACCTCCAAGAGAGATGTGATTTGATATCTGCAGGGTAGGCAGGGTAGGCAGCCCGTCGAAAATCCTCCTGCTTTCGCAGGTGTTTATGGGTAACGATAACCACTTAATATCAGGTGGGCCGTCTACCTGTCTGGCATTTTTGATATAAAAAATATATACCAAATGTTAGAAGTAGCATATTTTATTCAAATCTGGCTTCCTTGCATATTCTTCAATATTTATCTAGAACTACGATAGAATACCTCTACTAATTATGCCAGTACAATGTATAACGTACAGTACGAAGGTCAAAATAGTATGACAAACCTAGGAACTCAGTAGGCAAAGAACTTTAAAGTTTTAGAAAATACAATAACTTATAAGACAATAACTTGTTTTTTAGAAAACTAAATAAATTTGAAATATTGAACTAAATTATATATCCGCAATGAGACCCGGTCCGCGTTGTGGATTACGGCTTGTGACGTTCTCGGCTCATATCGAATGCAGCAACACCTAGAAGGTAGATTTAAAGAAAGCGAATGAAGCAACGCGAAAGGCATACGACCGAAATTACATAGCCGACTTTGTATGAAAAATTCAGCGGATAAGGTACAATGATGACATGCATTCTATATGAGCTATGATTAAACGGGTTCTAATTCTAGTGCCTATTATAATAATTTATAAGGCACATGTGTACTACGATGTAGGTAACACGAGGTCCAAATTCATAGATTGATGCGACCAATATAGATTCCATAAATTTTCTGTCGTGCTTACAGCCGACGTCGTATATTAGGAGTCGAGAGCAATTACGTGTCACGCAAAAGCTGAAAATAAGTTGTTAATAAGTAATCATAAGTAGAATCGATTCTACCAGTTATTTCCATTATTTTTTGTTTCCATAACTCATTGTTAATTTCTAGTATATCTTATATTCTACGCGCGGTTGCATTCTACGCACATAGCCCACGCCGCGCCGCGCCTCCTATTCGTCCGGTCATTGCCCTGTACTTGAGTATGAGTGCTAGAAACGTTTTGGGTAGAACAACAAAACTTCACTTGTTTGTTACTTTTAATTTATTCCGTTTACAGTTCCATATATTTTAAATTAGTTGACGTTTTCAGGTATTGCGTTATTTCAGTGACATAGTGACATCTTTGTTATACGCGTTCAGACCCGATTTACAATACAAAATGTGTACAAAACGCGAGTTTAAAAAGATAAACAATTGTCATTAGTGTTTGAAGTAGGTATTCTTTTCAGTATGTTAATTAATAACAGTACGAAATGGTACAGTATATTAATTAATGTTGGTACGTTAGTTAAAGTACATTAATCCATTTTGGTACGTTAGTTAATTTCTTTTAACCACGTTAAAAAATTTTTTATAAAGAACGTCATACCTTTTTTATTTTGTAGATATTGCACACTTCTATTTTGTTTCTAGAAACATTTTATTATCGTCTCCCTGAAATTTGTTTTTTAACCCAAAGAGATTATATTTTTATATCTCAAATTAATTACACATAAAAGGCTTTATTTTCTTTTTTAATAACTCTTATTTTACTATCGCACCAGACTCCTGCGAAGGACGTCTTAAGTGCTGCTATAAAAGCAATATTTTCTTAAAATCTCTGTGTAAAAACGTATATTTTTTCTCATAAATTGTTTTTTTTTTTCAGGTAAGTGTGCCAAGAACAAATCCAGCTTATCCCTGCGTCCCTAAAGAAACAAACGGTCAGCTAAGGTGAAGCAATTTAAGACTATTGGCTACATATATCTTTATATATTATATATATATATATATATATTTGCCTGAGACGTCTCGTCACCATCTTAATGTCACCCTGTCTAATGCGCAGAAGTAAATATGTCTGAGCAAAATACCAGTTCATTTATTGACTGAATTTCCCAGAACGTTTTCGTTCTCAGTTCTCGAGGTCACATGGACTAATTTAGGACAAGTATAACACATGGAATCAATGGATAAAAGATAATTAAAACGTAATTATATAAACATTTTTATTTTTATTTCGTATTATTACTATGATACTTACAAGTTAACTCGTTAATATTTTATTGACTTTAGGTAAATTCACAGCACTAAACAATAGATAGATAGATAAAACTCTTTATTGCAATCAGGTGGACTTATTAATAATTTCCTTACCAGCGGAGACATAATTTTTTTTACTACTGAGTGTACCTATACCTACGTCGCACCAATACGATCACACATAGTTTTCGTGCGGTCCACCTAAAACACAATACAATTCTTGTGATTGTATGTCGCAATACAGTCTCAAATCATAATTACAATCATTATCTTGAATACAATATACTACGGATGGATACTTATGATACCTCCCATATACATTTGGATGATAAATCAATCCACTACATTAAACGATTTCAAGGTACTCGTACACGTGCCGGGGAAGTACGGAGGTATTACTTGCGCGTGCCTCCGCACATTGATGCCGGCTACTCCTACCCCTGTTTAATTGCCTTTCATTAATACCGCCATCCCGTCAACACTTGCGGTGCCATACAGGTTAAAAACAGCAAAGTATGTCAGCTCTATTGTTATAAAATAATATGCCTAATTTTCCAGCTGACCGTGCTGCCAAACAGCTGGGTTTGAATGTGTGGATGAGACGACTGGAAGGCCGACTTGACTTGTGTTTTTTTCTGTATAGAGAATTAAACAACGCCCCTAACGGACGTATTGAGAAACTTACAACCTTCGTACGGAAAAAAAATCACTAGACATGAACGCGTTGATGACGTTTGCAAACAATAGAAACTTACACTCAGGACACCACAGAAACTATAGTGAGACTAGGAATGTCACACTTCTGTGAGTTTGGACCACGGAATGACTGACAATATTTCACACACTCGGCTTTAATGACATTTAGAAAGAGATAAAATCTATAAAAATGGTCTTTAAAAATGACACTGCCGAACTCGTGCAACGGCTCACATATATACCCCCCCCGCACCTGTTCCGTACTCTACACACAGTGCACAAATCAAACGTTTCTGCAGCACACAAACTACATACGTTGTCCTTTTTATCACATGAGTAAAAATCCTCTCAAATGCTTCTATACTTTGATTCGAAGTTCTGCCTTATATATTTAAACGGGTCTTAACCCAAATGTTTACCTTATTTGTTATACTCGATGTAAAATAAATTAATTTCCTCTACATTGATCGCCACTATTTCACCAGGATTATGCATGAAGCAATTGAAATAAAAAAACATAGAAATTTCAATCGAGAAGATGGATATAAATTGTCCTCGACACGGAATCCGGTGATTAATAAATTTAATAAAATTAAACCTCGCATTTTTTCTTCTGACGCTACTTCTGATATTGTTGTGTGCCGCTTTCCGGACCATGAAGAACAAATGCGGGTAGTCGATGAAACTGCTCGCAACTCTCCACATGGACTACCCTCTTCGGTCAGCTCGTGACCATGGTCTTTAAAATAATTAAGATATATAATATATTCGCGTTAAGACCGGTTTAACTAGATAAATATGTGTGAAAAATGCGAAAATCTGAAATGTTAGACTGCTTTGTTTACATTTATGCTTGGACTAATTCTAAAACTCGATAGAAGATTCGCAGCTCTCTGTGATTAGTGATTCTGATTACGCGTGTTAAAGCGCTACGAGAACATTTACATGCATGTAGTTGTAGGTTGTAGGCTGTCTGTTATTTTTACTTATTTCATAAAAGTAACATTCGGTATCGACCAATTCCAGGCTAAGCTTTCGTTAATCATAATAAAACCCATTGAGTTCTAAAAGAACCTAGGACATGTGTATCCACCAATCCCTGGATCCGCGTGGTAGATTCTATCTCGATACCCTGTTGTAATTCCAAGGGGAGGCCTGTGCCATGCAGTAGAAAGTTGTAAACTAATATCGCACTTAAGTAGAAAGTAAATAATTCGGACCCAAGTTCTTATTCACGATCTTACGAATATGAGTAGAGAATAGGCACTTCTAGTCTGTTACCGCTAGCTGGCGTTTCAATGTGTCTCCCCCTTGCCCTTTCATTTCATATATGGCAATGGTGCAATTAGCACATTCTGCTAATGACAAATTGTTATCGTAATTAAAGTTAAAACAATTTAAAACACATTTTGTCAATGTTCAGTTATATCGAAACAAGTTAGGAGTCACTCAGTAAGTGATAGTATTTTACTGAGGTTTACGAAAAAGGCAGTTTTATGCTTTTATTTGATTATCACAAACATTATGCACAATCACTAGACACTTTGAAGTTTATTAAACTATCGCTATTAAACCACATCACCCATAATTTTTTACATTAATAAAAAAAAAACTCAACCCACTTCACGAGTTCTCGCCTAAAAAGGCCCACGCCTGCTTATGATGCCGTGTAAATAGCGTGCATGTGTGTGTAATTCTTGTAACTTATAATTTTCATACCTTTATACTTCTATATTCTGCCTGCGGTCTTGTCCGCCATTTGCAATCCGACGAATGTCCCAGGAAATTTGGAAATGTTTGTCGTCCAATTAGAGAGTATTTGCTCCCGGGTTAGTTTGAACCACGGACACAGACTGTTTATTCATCATTAGATTATTAAACCTATTTTGGTTTAGCTTGACACGTTAATCCCGATAGTGGCCAACGTTTTGTATAAAGGAATTGCAATTATGGTTAAAACATTTGACTTTACATTAATAAGTACAAGTGACCACCGCCTATTATACAGGGTTAAATAGAAATATAATAGGTTAAATAAAAACGGAATTTCTATAACTTTTTATAATTCACTACTTTTTTCACACACAAAAGAAACATTTTTATATTACCTGGAAATGTGATCTACTTTGTGAAGCGAAATAATACACACCGTGTCAAACTTGAACTTCAGTTCTTCTTACCAGAGGGCGTAGCACGCTGCACTTCCGAGAAATCGCAAGCATTCATTTGTCCTATTGGTTTCACATAGAAAACATAAAGTAACTAATTAAGTTGCGAGTAAATAGTATCGGGATACAGTGTTGATATAGACTGAAGGCTCGCGCATATTACGGCGGGCCGCACCGCACCGTACCGCATAATTTTCATACATTTTGTATCAATCATCGCACACTAGAGGCGGGCCGCAGCGTAGCTCTCTAGCGGTTTATTTTTCGGAATGGCTAAATTCTTGTGGTCCTAATGGCCTTTCAAGACTCACCGGACATGTATGGTTTAGGTCGAGCGCAGAAGGCTCTCAGTCAGGAGCAACGAGTGTGTGTAGCGACGAGCCTAAGCGCTCCCCCGCTGGTAGACCGGCGGAAGGAACTGTCCTTGGCTTAGGGCGTTACTTTAGGAGGGTACCGCGGGATCGTGAGTCGGTGAGAAACGCCCAGGCACGTGCCGATACCTAGTAAAAGTGTTGGCTGAAGGCCGGTGTGTGTTTACGGTGTAGCGAGGGTGACATCCTCGTCTCCGCCGGCGGGGACGGTGTATATGTGAAGTCTGTGAGTGTAGTGTAAGAACCGCATTGGCAGCAGTAATTGGGTCGTCGGGGTCGTCTAAGACGTGCGGAGGTCGACGACGGCAATTGTGAGGTTCATTCCTATTGGGTACATAGTTTAGGCTAACTACTAGGGAATTGGGATGGTGTGGGACTCTGTCATAGTAGCGTCGGGCGGAGAGCGCACTAGCGGTTCGCTTGCCAGCCGTATTTATGCGCTGCGACATGGTCCGCCTTAACGTGTGTTGAACGGGCGCAGTTACGGACGTAATTCAAGAGTTATTCGCTGTGCGACGATCTGATGATTTGAATGACTTAAATTATTGGGTTAGCTGCGGCCCGCCGCGTCTGTAATGTGCATTGTCGCAGTTTTGTAGTGCGACGCGCTACGCCGCGACGCGGCTTTAATGTGCGCGAGCCTTAAAACTGAAAGAGAACTAGATATTCGATCGCAAATATCCGAAAGCAAGGCAAGGCAACCAAGGATGATACAGAAAGGCTAAGTAATCCTTCTACTACATAAAAAAAAGTAATGCAGTAGGGTACTTCACAAAACAATATATTTGTTCAGGAAATGACGTTTTGTTTGACAACCTCTAGAAAGTCGTGAAAAACCGTCGGTTTTTCTGAAATAACGACCTATAACAAGTAACTTTGCATCTTTACGCGGAATTCCAGAAGTCTTCAAACTTTCTTGTCTCCGAATAAATGTAATGTTTACAACGGGAGGTTTACTGCAAGAAGGCCAAAAGAAGGTATACGAAGAGGTAACAAGGTATATAAATTATATACGTAGATAAATTATATATATTTTGTATAAAGAATTGTGTCTTACGGTTACGGCAAAGCAGTTTTTGTTAGACATACCTTACTGTGTGGACATCACTGATGCAATGCCATTTTGGTTCTGAAGAAATCAGTACGGTTGTATTGTATGAAATGAAATGGTTTTACAATGAAATGAAATTAATTAATGGTAATATAGATAAAGATTTATATACCTTATTTTTATAAAAAAAATAGAAATGACTGAATTTCTGACAATCAACTCTAAAAATATGGGGCTACGATATGGGGTTCTTCAAGTAAGCCGGGAATAGGATTTTACAAGGTCAGGGGCGTACCCGCATAGCTCCTGGTGTTGCAGGAGTCCATGGGCGGCGGTAACACTTACCATCACCTACTTCCCTATATAAAAATAAATATATGATACTGTCACACGTTAAATATGACCTGTGATACTCTAGGAATGTCACTAGCTTGGCTGTGAATAAAAACATCGTCAGAAAATCTACATGCTCGAGAAATAAATAAAAAATCTGTATTTTGGCCCGAAACCCGCTATTAATAAAGAAAACGTGTGTCCAGCAGTAAACTTACATATCATCGAATACGTGGTTCTTACAAATGGCCAGATAGACCGACTTCCAAGGATTAGAAACATCATTAGAGACACACTCGAAGAATGGATACACACGCCATTTTCCGTTCTTCTCATCCAGCAACTTTCTTCGGTCCACCCTAGTCCCATGCAAAACTTTCCAACCTGAGGCTTATTTCCGTTGGGACGCAGGGGTCCTAAGTTACGCTCAAAATGATATCCTCAATCATTAGGAAATGACATGTGAGAATGTCCTCAATCACATCAACGACATTCCCGTAAATTCGATTCTAACATTCATTACAATTTCTAGCGTCGCTCAGAATTTTAATGAAGGCAATTTAGGAAGCCGTGACGTCATCACGTCGACGTAATCGCCTTACACCCGCGACAATAATTGTCCTTAAGCTATAATTAATATTACTTGAGAGATTCTTAATGAAGGAGCGTTTCGGTTGTCACTCAGAAGCGCTTTCGGCTCGGCGACGGGAGATGTTTGCCGAGCGCTGATTGTACGGACATGTATGGGGTATATAGTATACGGGATGTATGTTGGTATATGTGGTGTCGTGACGTCACTCTGCGGTTAGGGCATCATACATTACTGGATGTTACACAGACGTATAACGTAGATTAGTGTTACAAATGCTTCTTCGCTGAGTCGTGCATTGATTTGAGACTGGGGATGTCATCCATGTATATATGTAAACATATATTTTCCGTGCCAAAGCCGTGAGCACACCGAGGTGTGCCTAGGCAAACCGCGAATGCGCTTCAGTTGTTTCTGGGCTTTCGCATTGTTTAAAAAAAAATAACCACGAAGTATGAGGCGATCGGGAAGCGTAACGGAGCGATCGCCTCAGACTTCTAACCTAATAAGCCGAATTGATTCTGGCTTCGCGGTTTGCCCGGCCACATCAAGATGTGTGTTAATTCGGCTTTAGCCCGTAACTTATACATACCGAACACCAAATAATTGTTTGGTTTTCGACTCAAGTTTGATCTATTTTAGGTAAAAATTCTTTGGTAGTTAGAAAGCTTTCCTTTCAGTGGTTCGAATATCCGATAAGATATTATAATTCTAGATTTTCCGATATTTTTTTTTATTTCCTTAGATCTTTCTTTATGTATATGTGCATACATACATATGTATAGGTATAAAGCCATTATTTCTTGCACCATCATTATAGGTGATTTAATTATTTAATACACATAATTTTGTATTATTTGTATTTGTATTATACATAATTTACACCTAATTACATTTATTTTAATCCTAGCGGTGCCAGCGGCTTCGTTCGCGTAAACTTTAGTGATTCCCGTGGGAACTCTTTAGCAGATAGGTATAAAATGTACCCTGAATGTTAACCCAGGTCATAAACTATAACTGTACCATGTTTCAGTAAATTCTAGTGGTTCCAGTCATTAAATTCTAGTCCAATTGTTTTTGCGTGATGCGCGTTCAGATAGACAGACAAAAATTCTAAAAATGTCTGTTTTGGGTTCTGTATCGTTCGTAGAGTACATTGCAATGATTATTTTCAAAAATAGTCCATGTACAGACATGGCTCTGTTACGATTTTATTATATGTATAAAATCTATCTATCTATCAATTCATTTTTAAATTAGATATTTATTCCTTTTTGTAGATAGAAAATGACAGACGAGCACAATAAATGTTCATAACAGAATTATATTTACAGTATTAGGCCATTGTTGTCATCAGATGGACCAGGATTTCTTAATATAACAACATAACATATGACGTCACAGTATCGATTATCTCTCCAATAAACAGGATTAGAGCGGAAACAATAGCGCATACATGATGCACACGTTCACTAATTACGACCTGTATTTGCGTTAGTAAAATAGTTTAACTATATCCACGTGACACTTGCAAACTATCAATATAAATATTCTTTGTAACTTTATTGCACATTATGGTACAACAGGCGAGTTTTAATGTTGTAATGCATTATCTACCGGCTAACCTTTGCTTTGATCAGAGAGACACATTGGTAGGTGCAATTCGCAATCCACAGAATGAATCATGTTCAATATATACCTACCGGATATATCGATAATAAATATGATATAATAAATACTTATAATAATAAATAACTTAATAATATATAAATACATACCATACATATTTAAATCCGCACTGCACCCAATATTAATTCGCCAATAACATTCAAAGTTGACAACGATAGAAAAATATATTATACTACTTATTTTTCAATAGTTTTTTATGGCTTGCGTATACGTTCATTACTGCTATGTAAACAAGTGAAAAGAAGTTGTAAGTGAGTGTAGTTATTGCTGGCGTACGGAATAAAAAAAAATACAAGTCAAAAATAATTTTATGAAATGACAATAGTTTGTGACAACGCAATTTGTACATATACAACGGATGATCGATCCCGTACGTGCATTATTCAAAACATCCAACGTTCTTGTGAACGTTAAAATTCATGAGGACAAGTCGCTCAGTGAGCCCACACACATTTTTCACGGCTGCCAACATCATTTATGACGTCACGTATTAAGTTAATGGCTATAAGCCAGTTTTTATGAAAATATGCATCTAAAGTGAGATTTAGGACACGTATTATTAAATCCCTGTCTTATATTCCTATTCGCATACATATTCTTAGCTGTAGTCTCCTATAGTACATATACGGGGTGTCCCGTAAGTAGTGGATCAAACGGATTTCGGAGACAGGGAGGGTCACGACCTCAACAGTTCAAGCACAGGTCAACAAGTAAAGTATCAGCGAAGTCCAAAATACAGCGAAGTTGTAACAAACGCGAAATAAAACACGTGTGCAGTTCCGAGTTAGTAGCAAGTCAATAAATCTTCTTAAACAAATTAATAAATGAGGGAACGGCGAGGGGAGCGCTCGTCACCCCCAAGACTTTTGTCTCCATGCCCTTGAATAACAACATCGGACTGTTGATTGTCATAGTTAATTTCTAAGAAATCACGCTCACTTCGAATGTTCACCCAAAAAGTAATCTTTGAGACTACAGTTTCGGTTTCGGTTTCGGTCAACCGCCACACTGAAGTTGTTCGAAGTTAAGATTTTTTAATAAAATGTCTTATTTTTTAATGTAACGAAAGGAAAGTCCTAAACAAACATTTACATCAGAAAGATACATAATTGTTTTACCCCTTCACATAATATAATCTTGAAAATTTACATACGTTATTCAATATTTTCATATTTAGTCTTCTATTATTCGGCTAACAATTAATATGGTTGCCACTCAGGGGGGGGGGGGGGGGGGGGTTATATGTATAACCTATATATAGTAACTCTCGGATAATATCCGTAATCGATCCCCTGACATACTATAAATACCCAACAGTATGAAGTCCTTATGAAGAATATACACCTGATAACAGATTCTGTATGTTGCAGGTGTTCGTACGTCTCCCTCATTCCATAAAAGTACAAATATAATACAGTTCATAACAATTTCCACCACAAAAAGCGTCCCGAGGAAACGGTGTAATTTTCTATATTAATGAGAGCACTCCTGCATAATTTTGTCGCAGAATAAACCGGGCCTAATTTTTGCAAATTCCCTTCAAAACAGTCCAAAACTCTCTTAAAAGAGCCAAAAAATATTCAAGAAGCCGTAATCTTTAATATTGGATGACAAAATACGAAACTTGTTCAATAAAGCCGCCTTATGGAAATGTCTCGTACTTTATTAATAATATGTATGAAGTGGAAAAGCGATAAGGTAAATAAGTTTTTTTACTATTGGACCTTCTTCAATTTTCTTTATTTGTTACTTTTCCTGGCTTTGCCAGATTTTGCGTAATTTTAATATATCCCTGTTCATGTTATTGTTTACACGTGCCGTATTGACAGAAATAAGACAAACCTGTTCCGACCTGTTCTGTTAAACCTGATCCGACTTGGATGTCTTTGATTCACGTCCTTCAAAACACAAACGTACTTTGAGAATATTCGAATTCCTTATCAGTGTTGTCGTGCATGTGTTATTTGCAAAAGCTTTAAATGTACAATACAAACTAGAATCATATTTGCTAAAGAAATCTGCGATAAATCGAACATCAATTACAAATAAATTCTGTATTCAAACAGTGCTGCATCACTATTCACTCACCAATAAGCGCCACATAACAGAGAATTCAATTCGAAATTAAAAAATGTTTCTCTGTTATTCTATTACAGCATGCTCAGGTGTCAGGTGCTCAGCATACATTATTTATTCTATTCATGCATGCTCAGGTGATTCAAGGTGACACTCTCACAGATTCCTTCGTAATCTTATTCGATTTGTATACAATATATTTTCTTTTCTTATATGGCATTAGCGCGATTAGCACATTGTGCCAGTGTCAAGTTTTCTTCGTTATTAACAATTTGAAAGTAGAAAACGTATCCCGTCAATGTCCACTCCTTACAGAAGTTACGGGTCGCTCAGTAGGTAACATTATAGTAGGTTTACTGAGGACAGAAGAGGACTCCTCGGAAGCTCACGAAATACGCAGCACTATGCTTTTATTTGATTATCACAAACACTATGCACAAAAAATACTTTGAAGTTTAATAAACTATCACCTATTATACACCAAAACCGTCATAAATTTATATTAATCATACAAAAACTCAACTTCACTTCCCGAGTTCCCCCTAAAAAGTCCTGTGTATATTTTAATCAATTCAATTCTGTTTAATAAGAAAATATATGTTCTAATTCTGAAATACAGTCTGTAATTTTCTCCCACCCATATATTTGTTATAATAAAATTTAGTACAATCTTATAAATTATGTCATAACAAATAGGGGCGACAGAAAATTGCAGAGTCAGATGCGACTATTAATTAAGTGTTACGTGACTTGTAATTCTGTGCACTGTGAGAACCGTTATAATAGAACACTTACCTTTTAAAAGAATGAAAAAGATTGTTTAGTTTTGTTTCTTCTCTGCTGTCTGTATGTATTTTTATTACATCAAATAATACGCCACATTTTTACTTCATAGTGCGAAAATATGGATCATTTCATTATAAATATTATTGGACTTGATTATTCATTCTTGAGTCTTTATTTTCTTATATAGTCGATAACGTCCCGGAGTCTTTCTGTTTCTTATGTTTCTTTTCTTTAGCTTTACCTACATTTTTGTGTCGTAAGATAAAAATAAATTCCGTAGCCATTTTTTAAAAGCTCAGGAATCCCATGCTTTCTTAGCCATATTGTCTTGTGCATGAGGGGATGTATCGCCTTAAAACTTCACGCTGTCCAAGTCGATTGGTGAGTCCACTCTTTCAGAAGTCGTATAGTTCTTCAGGGCGTTTGCCGCCTTGTTATCCCTTAGTCATCTTTTACATCACCCACGAGGAGAGATGGGGTTGGTGGTATTCTAAAATCGGCGACATTTCACGATCGAAAAAAGATTGATCAATAGAAAAATATTTTTATAACAACATTATTTTCATAAACAAAAATTTAATTGCCGTCATATTTAGTGATAAATTATGTCTCGGACTGTCAATGGAAACATATGTATTTGATTGCGCCTCCCATACTCACGGCTCGATAGACGTATTTGTCTCAATAATGTTTGACGGGTGACATTACATAGTTCGATATGCAATAACTTCTTTTGATTTGGAAAAAATAAAAATCTTGTAGCAAAATTTAATGCAATTTTTATTGCAAACGATACCGAATTATGAACTGGTAAATGATTGAATTGAAAATGAAAAAAACCTTTTATTGTTCGGACAGTTAAAGGCTCATTTACCCAAAGAGAGTTTCTCGAACGCGTGCAGGAGAGAAAGTAGATTAAGAATATGCTTGTTTAGTGTAAACAATTGTTATTATCATGTGATCACTGTTATCATCGAGTTTTTGAACAGTTGCAGGCGAGAATCGTACAAACATTTGAGATTTTAGTGTTTTTCACACATCTATTTAAATGTGTCTCAGCGCATACGTTTACGATATTTATTTTACTCCACGATTCGGTTGGGTTGCACCAATCATGGTTACAAGATGACTAGTCTGCTCAGCTCAGTCAGTCATTTGAGTCGTTGAAAATCGTATAAACTTTTTGTACACATTTTATATTGTAATTTTAAGCGTTCAGACCCGATCTATAATACAATATAAAATGAGAACTGGAATCGTTTACAGTATTCTCGCTCGAATCGTTTGAGAAACTCTCCTATGAGCCTTTTGTTTCCGAAAAATAAAATTATAGTCCATAATCTTAAAATTTAAAAAGAATGGTTACTAGTCGCTTAACCACTTATCATGAATTGCATTATAAAAAGTCGCTAAAAGTTTCTTTCACACCCATACAGCTTAAGAAATTAAAACTCCTTAATATGACACAATGAAAAATAGGTCAATTTATTAAGTGCTTGAGAATTTATCTGTGCGCACAGATAAATTCTAACTAACTTAGTGCGGACTAACTTTTCATGAGAATGATTTATTACTCTAATTATTTTTTCAAAATCTATTTTTAAAGTGAACATCTACTAAAACGTGATAGAGAAGATATAACTGAGATCTTTTGATTTTTTAAATATTGATATGTATGTAGAAATACTAAAAAACACGTATAACAGTAATGATTTTTTTATACGGGCAGGCGGCTGAGCGGTCCACATGGTGAAAATGGTCACCGCCGCCCATGGACGTCTGCAACAGGACCTGGTAGGATCTTATTTACAACTCTCTTGAAGGACTCCATGTCGTAGTTCAGTGGAACCTCACTGGCAAAACCTCAATTGACAGTTCACAACTTTCGGGTTCGCGGTTTAAAAGTGTCATGAAGACCACATTGTGCACAACGACTCCATGTCAAAAAAAGTGCGGATGCACCGCACCCGCCTTTCGATGATGAGATGTGCGATGTGCGTTTAAGATTTCTGTTGTCTCAATATCAGACAAACTAAAACCGACAATAAGGTCCTTTCCTCAGATAATGTTACTTTAAATTAGATACAACAAAAACTACTAAAAATGCAACACTGCTTATGACTTCCGCGAAGTGAATTTCCCGCGTAAAATGGAGCTCTAATGGAGTCTTCCCGGTAAACACAACTAAAATATCGTCACGTGTGTGAAATATGGCCACTGAATGTGCATTTTTAGACTTGACTAAAATTGATGGAGTTGCAATTTATTTGGTAGCAGCAGCGTGCATTTCCTTTGTTAATAGCATTTAAAATGTGGTTCCTAAGTCTGAGTAAAGGGTTATAGATAAGGGTTATCATTTCACTTTATAGATTTTATATATTCACTTATAGATGTTACCATGACTCGCTTCGAGATCGTTTACCTCTCAAATATAAAAAAATACGTACCTCGGTGAAATATTGATAAAAAATTAGGTACCTACTAAGGTTGAATTAAACGAATTAATGGTGTAAGAAACTTTAACAGTCTTGGGAACTATACCCAACAAAAATATACCTTAATACCATAATCACTACCGTGCCCTGTGGTGTGGGCCGGCTTTAGAATACCGCCACCCCATCTCTTCCCGTAGTTGTAGTAAAAGCCGACTAAGGAATAACAAAGCGGCTACCACAAGCCCCGAGGAACTACACCACCTCTAAAGGAGTGGACTCGCCAACTCGTTTGGCCAGTGTGGCGTTTTAAGGCCGTACATCCCTTCTGCACAAGACAATATGCATGAGGAAGCTCATGTCCAACAGTGGATACTAAAAGTGCTGATTGCATATCATAATCAATTTGTTTCTCCATTGCTGAATATAAGCCTTTCCCAAGATCCGCCACCATACACTATCTTTCGCCCGTCTCATACGCCAACTTTCTTCAAACCCAGTCCACCTGTCCACCTGGCTAGAGGGCGTCCCACACTACGCCTCTCGATACGCAATCTCCATTGCCACATCTTTCTGATTTTTGGAGCTATGTCGGCAACTTCTTCAATCTGCAAATAAACATTATCTTTAATTAAATAATTTCTTGCATTGGCATTGTACATGCTATGCTACCTCCATAACATCAGCCTGTTTCCATATATTATAGGTATTTTCGTCGGGGACGTTCTTCGCTTTGTTTCGCTGTATATGTTTTCCGTTGAAGTATGTACTCATTTACCCTATCGGTAATCTACGATACCAGTGTATAATAATAATAATATATTTAATATTTTACATCGACTTTTTGGGAAAGTTGTACACTGCTACCGTATTTACTTCGCTTTTTCTAAATAACTAGCGAAATCAATTGCCGTATACTGAAATTCACCCTCGTTTAACTTCACGTGCCGCCCACAAACCAATATGTACTTTATTATCTTACTATTTCTGCTTGTTTTTGTTTGAAATATGTCGTGATTTACGACAGCTGGTAAAACCTTTCGGGCTCCGTAATCTAGCCCGACCCAATCGCAATTAATGTGGTCCCGGCACACCGATGGTCTTATACAAAGATGTAGTGCACATCTAACTAGATGCTTTTTTATGTATTACTAGCGACCCGCCCTCACTTCGCTTCGGTTTATTAAATAGCAACTTATTTCTGCCATGTATGGAATTAAAAACCACTACCGGTCCATCGATTTAGAAATAACCATTTTACTATTTCAATAATTATGTCGAAAACGATTATTGACCCTTTAGTCGAAATTATTATTAGAAGCTGGACTGACGTCTTGAAGAAATTCGCCGGTGGTGGTAGAATGAGAACAGCCGAGGATACGTGTGTGGTGGCGAACCTTGGGAGAGGCCTATATCTAGCAGTGGAGAGACATAGGCTGATGGTATGGTATAGCGTTATAAGGAATAATACACTTTAATCCCGATAGACGTGACAAAAATAATTGAAATGGGTAAAATGGTTTTTAATTGAACCCCTCCTTTGATTAGAATTTTTTTGCTCTGGTTGATAAAAGTGCGCGTTGGAGTCTTTGTATTTCGAGAGAGTGGCAGCGTTAGCTAATATTTGTTCACAGGAACATTAGGTATTAGCGGCTCTAGTGCTTTCTCTGAATAAACGATGTTCACTATATTTACGCCCGTGCGAAAGCCTTAATAAAATACAGTGTTATGTATTGTTTTCAGTTAATCTGTATCATATAATGGTTCCCATTTCTAGAATCTCTATATCTGCGATTGTTAGTTACTAAGGTCCTACCTCCTCTGGAGATTTGTCGGCGGAATACCATACAATTTTCTACTATTGTGGCGACCGAAGGCCCCGATTCCGATACGAATGTTCAACTTAAATTGGGTTTTCCTTACTAATTTACCAATTTTGATTACATTGTTGTGAATAAATGTCCACTTCGAATTTTTTTCAAGAGAAATAAGGTTAACAGACTGGTAAATTAAAATTCGATATTGCCCAAGGTTCGTCGCGAGTCATTTGCTTGTTTAGATTATATGGTGATCTATGTTCTTTCTATTCTATATAATAAAAAAATCTCTATATTCTTCTTCGCTATATAATAAAATCGTAACATAGCTGTCTGTACATTTAATTTTTCTTTTTAAAAAATCGTAATGTAAACTACGAGTGATACAGAGTCCAAAACATTTTTTTTTTTGGAATATTTGTTTGTGCCTATCACACAAGAACCACTGGACGGATTTTAATAAAACTTAGCATAGTTATGAACTTCAATGTGCCGGGTCAACATTTACGGTATTTTTATCCAGATCAATTATAAAGTTCCCACGGGAATCAAGATAACCAAATATACACTGATATCTATTGCGCACAAAGTCCAGGGCACTGCTAGTGTTTAAATATAATTGGTTTAGAAGAACACCTATACCAAGCACTCGGATCATATAGTACAAACGGCTCTTACAAACGCACCGGATAAATAAAATACGTAATACGTATGGAAGGATCAATATACGGCCAACAATATATTCACATTAAAACATATTTGTTCAGATTTCAGTCCGCATTCAAAGAACATCGCAATTCGCATTCATAAATTTTGTAACCTCAACCTCGTCCCAAATACCTTCATTGTCTTCATTAATCCGTATTCTCCCAACGTAGTCATTTCGTATGCACCAATGCATTACCGATGCAATAGAGCTGACGTTGCCGCTTGGGAGTAAGCCGGACTATGATAACGTATAGAGCTCTGAGGTATACAACTAGTAAATTTCTACACAGCTCCAAGCCTACACCGTCATACAAACGTATCGGGAATGAGACAGATAGGCTTTTGGTGATGAACCTTTGGTCATCTCGATGGTTGAATCGATTTAGCTCAGCTTATTTATGTTGCGGAATCGAATGACCTGCCATTTCTAAGATTTTTTTGATTGCTACGCTATAGACATGTTATAAAGATTTCTAAGCAATAAACTATTTTTCAAGAGGATTTTGGGAAAATTTCCGATTATTTTGAAAGAAATTGCCTCGATGGGTAGCGGTGTTAAAAAGAAGTAATAAAAAATATACTTAATAAAAAACTAACGATGAGGCTCAAAAGAATCTAATTTAAAATTTTATTGCAACCAATTTTGCACAGTTTTGTTGATCATAATTCTTAACTACCTATTCCCAAACAAGGGCCATTCACCTCGCAGATATTCCCCTTAGGTAGCACTAAGCACGGGGGAGTCCAAAATAAATGTTCCACCCTCGCCCTAACATGAATAACTCCGAGGTATCCCCTTACGATTCCCTATCTGTTGCTATGGTAACCGTCGCCCTTTGTGAGGACTGCACCCCGATATAAACATTCCGTGCATGCTTCTAAAATGCATTTTCGGTCGGCTGCGCCATCGCCGTTATTGATGTTTTCGGTACACCTCTCCGTTCCTTCCGGTATACGCTCGGGTGCTCGTAAATTTAACGAAAATATTGAGCAGAGCCTGACTATTTATCACGTTTATGGCACAGTACTTGTCTTATTCAGAGGTTAGATGTTGGAGTTAAAATATTTCATAATTTGTATTTTGAGTAAGTAAATTCAATTCATATGGATTTCTATAAATATCTCACGCGTTACTTCTCTTTTGTTACAGGGATGCCGGTTTCCTGAAGATGGCCTCACGCACCCCGTCCCTTGAGTCGCTGCCCGGTGCTAATTCTATAGGTTCGCTGGAGCGTGGCTCCTTATCGCCCTTGACCTTGAGCGGTTCCTCGCCCCCAGCGAGCGACTCCGCCGTATGTGACCTCCGTGAGTTCGACGGCCTCGATACCACCTGCGCCATCTGTCGTGAGACATTCGTCGACCCTAAAGTACTCAACTGCTTCCACACTTTCTGCAAAGGCTGCCTAGAGAGGGAGCAAACCCACCCCGAAAAAGTCACTTGTGTTACCTGCCGCGTAGAAAGCCATCTGCCCACCGCTGGTGTGCCTGGTCTGCTCACAAATCTCGTGATAGCTGCCGCAGTCGAACAAGACGCCGATCTACTGCCGTCTGTTCGCCAAACTAATTCGCCCTCAGCCCGCTGCACCGGCTGTAAATCCAAGGAATCGGACGCTATCGCGCGTTGTGTCGACTGCGCCAATTTCCTTTGCCCGAATTGCGTAATGGCGCATCAATTTATGCATTGCTTCGAAGGCCACCGCGTACTAACATTCAACGACGAGAAGGGTATGATCGGATCTACCCTCACTACAAGCGGCGAGAAGACTGCTTTCTGTCCTCGACACAAGAACGATATTCTGAAATATTTCTGCCGCACTTGTTCCGTGCCAGTATGCAAAGAATGCACTATTATTGAACATCCAGCTGCAATACACGATTGCGAACACTTGGCTGATGCCGGGCCCAAACAATTAGAGCTCATGCAACAAGCTGTTAATGAAGCTAAGACCCGTGCAACTGAAATTAGGCATGTCGTCAAAACCGTCGAGCATGCCGCTGGAAAATTACAAGTCCAGTACCACAAAGCTCAAAATGAAATTAACGACACTTTCCAATTCTACCGCTCCATGCTCGAAGAGCGTAAGCAAGAGTTACTGAAGGAACTCGAAAGTGTATTTTCGACAAAACAAATCGCCCTGACAGTCGTGGGGCAGAAAGCTCAAGAAACCGTTGACAAAATATACCAGACATGCGATTTTGTTGAACGATTAACTAAATGCGCAAACCTAGCTGAAATATTGATGTTTCGTAAATTATTAGACACAAAGTTGCAATCACTAATGAGTTCCAATCCAGAACAAAGCATGCAGACTGCTTGTGAACTCGAATTTGTCTCAAATTACCAGGCGATTCAGGTTGGCGTTCGAAACACATTTGGATACGTGCGTTCTAGTTCTGAAGCCAACATTGGACCTACAAAGCAACCCCCTATTGCTCGCCCAACTAATGGCGTTCATTTAAACGGCGGATCTTCGTCTAGTAGCAGCAGCGTTAATGGAAGTTCTGGTAGTTTGAATGGTGGAATCCATCTACCGACTGGTCTTAATGGTGTATTAGATCGCCCATTTACTAATGGCCTCCTTGGTCCCACTAGCCAATCAACGTCACCCTTTGAATCAAATATCATATCAAAACGATTTAACAGTGCCAATAGCCTCGGCCCATTCTCTACTGCCATATCTGACATTAACTTAAACGGAATCAACCCGTATGAAAAATGGTCTAATGGTGGATGTGACACACTCTTTCCGCCAACTACCGATCCCTACTCAATCCCAGCTGTTTCACATACCGACCCCATCATGGAGCTCACTACCAAGCTGATTACGACTGCCATTTTTCCGCCAAAATCTCAAATCAAGCGACAGAAGATGATTTATCATTGTAAATTTGGTGAATTTGGCGTAATGGAGGGCCAATTCACGGAACCAAGTGGTGTTGCTGTTAATGCTCAAAATGATATCATAGTTGCTGACACAAATAACCACCGCATCCAGATTTTCGACAAAGAAGGTCGCTTTAAGTTCCAATTTGGCGAATGTGGCAAACGCGATGGCCAACTTTTGTACCCCAACAGGGTGGCTGTCGTGCGTACTTCTGGCGATATCATTGTTACTGAAAGGTCACCAACGCACCAAATTCAGATCTATAATCAATATGGCCAATTCGTGCGTAAATTCGGTGCTAATATTCTACAACATCCTCGCGGCGTCACTGTTGATAACAAAGGACGCATAGTCGTCGTTGAGTGCAAAGTAATGCGCGTCATCATATTCGACCAAGTTGGCAATGTGCTTCAAAAATTCGGCTGCTCAAAACATTTAGAATTCCCCAACGGAGTAGTCGTCAATGACAAACAAGAGATTTTCATCAGCGATAATCGTGCCCATTGTGTAAAAGTATTCAACTATGAGGGCATCTATTTGCGTCAAATCGGTGGCGAAGGAGTCACCAATTACCCGATCGGTGTAGGCATTAACGCAGCCGGAGAGATTCTGATTGCAGACAATCACAATAACTTTAATTTGACGATATTCACTCAGGAGGGACAGTTAGTGTCTGCTCTCGAAAGCAAGGTGAAGCACGCACAATGCTTCGATGTCGCGCTCATGGACGATGGCTCAGTCGTACTCGCGAGCAAAGATTACAGGCTCTACATCTATCGCTACGTGCAAGTCCCGCCTATAGGTATGTGAACCACCCGTTTACATGGTAGGAGATCAGAATGACCGACAACTTACAGGCCAAGAAACAAAAAGAAACGCAAGTACCTAATTCAAGTGATTGATGATGACGAAGGGCTACCGGTTCGGGCCACATGTGTCAATTTTTGAACAGTTGAAGTGACATATTAATGTGGAACCTGTGGAACTTCTAATTTTATGTAAGTGCAAGTGTACTCGTAAAATTGCCGCTGTCTCGATGTGATCAATTTGAGTAAGGATCGGAATTCTTTACATATTTTTCTGAAAGAGATCTCTATATGTATTATTTTTAAACGAAACAGTAATGAGATTAGTTATAGTATTGACTGTCCTTAATATTGTTGTTCAAATACCTCCTATTTAAAGGATAGAGATTATTTCATTGGTTCGACCCAAAACATTGCGAACGGTGTTCTCGGCCCTTATCATTTTTTGATCTATTGGATAATATTTTTTCATATCCCGTCATCGTTAAACTAGGGATGAATATTAAGGGCATTTGTATTATTTAGCCCATTTGTTGGACCAATATTTTAACTATTATTACTTAAAATTGTTAGGCGTTAAGCGTGTGATTTTATCGTAATAAGAGATCATCGAGCGGTATTGTTGTTAGTTATAAGATAATTCTTCGGCACAACGGCACTTCCTGTTTTTGATTAGCACTTATTCTGTGTCGATGGAAATATGATTATGAATTTAAGTAAGAAGTTGTTACATTATTACTAGGTAAGTGTTAAATTGATTGAGCTAATATGGACAACCTTTAGTTACTACCCCTCTGATATAATGATTCCAAGAAATAGGGAAATGAGATGTTAGGGGTTTTATCAATGACAAAGTTGACTGCGGCCTTCCTTAAATATGAGCTACAATATTGTATTCAGTTACTAGACGTACCTCTCTATTATTTTAGAAACCCAAAATGTTTTTTACATCACAACGTGGCGAGTGATCGAAAATGTTTTATACGTCTCAATTTAGTTTAAATCCCAACTTTGTCAGCATTCTGTTTACAACTTGAGTATTATAAAGCATTTTAGATGATTTTAGTTACTTAGTTATGATTTACAGCGATAGTTGTAGTTACTATTTTATCTTCGGATACAATTGTTGGACGTAATCTTTCCGTGCTTCGACCTTTGATGTCGTTACCGCCCTAGTCACTGAGAGCCTATCGACCTAAGCTTCAGAGTTTCGTTGTTTTACCAATTAGTAACATTTGGTTGATGATATTGTTCGTTTTTATACAAATTTAATATACTTGTTTTCGTAATTGGCCCCGGTAGTAACTATTAGAGCACTTTAAGAAATGGTCGTCTCGCTAGACTTAATAATGATAATTCACTGAGATTTTTGCTGGAAGTATGAGAGCATCGCAACGTGATTATGCTAAAATTGCGTTTATATTACTTACTAAAGTTTTATAATTTGCTCTGCATACAATACATTATGCAATTTGTTATTCTGGTAAGATTTTTTATATGAAAACATTTTATTTTTGTAGTACTAGCATATACGGTGCATGTGTAACGTTTACTTTTTTGTATTTTATGAATATTACGCTATTATTACTATTATTTTATTTTACTACTTTACTGTGTGTTTGCGTGTCTTAGCGTGTCTTAGCAGAATTATTTTAGTTCGATTTCCTTAGTTTTGGTTTATAGTGAATAATGTTTTTTTTTAGTATTTTTTCCCTGAATCTACAATGACAATAGAGATCTGAGTTGATTTCTTATTTTTTCGATCTGCCTTAGTGTTTAGTGTTTAGTGTTTCAATTTGGTGTTAATGTTTTTGATGCATATACTTTCTATATTGAAGCCACGTCGACGGTAGAGTCGCTTCCCGCACTTAAAATCGTTTGCAAATACCTGCATGCATGTGCCATACAATAATGTGATTTTTAATGGGTGATATTTAGTGTTGTTTGTAAATATGTACCATACTGTACCGATTTTATGAAGCTAATCATAAGGTCCTCTGATTTATTTCAAAACCATCTTATTTTACTTTTTAGTGCAGTGATTATTTTGATAAGTCTATTCAAATCAACACTCTTCCGCCTTTTAAGTCCAATTCATTTTAGAACTGTATTTTTTTTTTACTCTATAAAGATGGTTTAATTTTACTTGCATTTGACGTTATCGAATTAATACTTGCACTAATCACAGAGCATTTGAGAACAAAGTTTCATTCTTTTTTTTTTTTTCAAGATTTTTTATTTCTTTATTTTGCAATTTACGTGCGTTACGCCAGCTTATCGTCTTGACGTGTCTTCGATTAAATAGTTAAATTTCGTATCCACTAGATTAGGTGAAATGGAATCTCTAGTTTCAATTAAAATTTCAGTGATTTCGCCAATGATATGATATAATCTGTTCCTAATAAAATTTACGTACCGGTAAACGGTTCTAATTCTATTTCACTTAATCTACTGTGACAAAACTCAAGTGACTGTAAGCTTTCAATCGATTTTTGATTTGCAGTCTCTTCACCTCAGTTCGTATTTGACGAATATTACATTTAAATTAAATAACAATTTTATGAATTGAATGCAAATTTTATAATATTGTTTGTTACTACTGGAGGAAACTCAATTACAATTAATCATTCGTCTCAAGGAACTGAGGTTAATCAGAGACTTTGGGTTTACTTTTTTTAGACTTTCCGAAGGTTTCCTTTCTTTACAATTACAACGAATGATGGGATTGATTTGAGATTTTTGTTGTAATTTAAAAAAACTGAAATCCGGGTTTGGTAACAATATACGCTTCTACTTAATTGAAATCGTTACAACGTATTATATTTATATTAAGTAATACTTAGTATAGAATCAAAATTGTATAAAATAAGATTTGCAAGTTATGACAAGTATGCATTCACATCTTCAATATAGAGCAGGTTATTAGAAACATTTCTGTTCAATTATTGCGATTTTTTTTTTTTACGTAACCCAGAAGTGGTAATTTTAAGTTTCATTTCATAATCATTACAAAGTAATTAATTATCGTTCAAAATTAATGTTTCGTGTTTTTGCATAATATGTTAAGTTAAAAAGATTTTATTAACTGAGGAACTTTTCATTCTTAAATTTGCATTTCTAAAGCTTGAGGACTGATTAAAATTGAAACATGTTTTGTCTTTAAAGATATTTTGTAGCTGTTTGTTGTTATAATTATTATATTTTTTTAATTATTTGTATAAGCAATTGTTCTTTAAATTAATGTACATCGTTTTGTTTTGAATTATTTTTGTTGTATAATTGCTTTTTAAATAATACCAGTTCATTGCAGTTTAATTGTGTGTTTTATTTTCGTTTTTTGCCCAAGTAGCGCTTCCGTAGATATTGGTGATGTCTACTTAAGTTCATCTTAAGTAGTCGTGACTGACGAAACGTACTGCATGTTTGTGCTAATGAATCAGACTTAATACATTTATCAAAACATTCAAAGACGACATCTGTGCCTTACACTACGAACTAAGAACTACCATACAAACAATCTGCCACAACAACAAAAACTCACATTAGATATTCTTGTACGTTATTTCTAAAAATGAGGCTGTAATCTTCAGATTCTTTAGCATAAACCTTCAATTTGTGATTATAGTTCATTGAGTGTGTGTGCTGTGTGTGTGTATTTTAGACTTCATTAGTGTATGCAAGTTTTATAAGATTTTTTTAAAACAGTTGGTGATGGGGAACAAATGTTGGCATGAAATTCGTAAGTATCGCTTTAGAATTAGATAATGTCACAATCGCATCAATATAGAAATACACATTTCCCTTACATACCATACATGTAGATACAATGCACAGCTTTAATTTCTAAACGACAACAAATTACATCTTAACAATTAAGAATGAAACTGAAATGACGTTCGTCACTGAAACTGTTAAATAATAATATTATTAACGGAGCGATTAAGAAAGACCCAGAAATAGTGAATTATTTTAGCACATTTAGTGTGAGATTTTTTAATTCCAATTCACTTCACGTAGCAACTTAGAACAGCCAAATCACGTTTAAAATCATTAGGGAAAACCATTTCGTATAGTGCTTGCTGCTTCTCAGTGAATAAGGCGGTACACTTCTTTTATTTAAAACTGTCATATTTCATAAAATAAAAGTAAATATTCTTATGACTATAGGCTATAATCTTCGTGTTAAGGTCTAATAATAAGTAACATTTATATCCCAACTAAGCTTTACTTTTCTACGGAAATGTAGATCTTAATATATGACTTTAGGATTCCTTGAGTATAGTTTTTTCTTTTCTCTCGGCAGCACTGCTTTCAAGGATTATAAAATGCCCTAGCAAAGCCACTATTTCCAAGTCAATTACTATAGGGAACATTTTACTAATAACTTTAGCACCTATTAGTAAAGTAAGCACGTGCCAGGCTTACAAAATATTTATAATTTTATACTCAACAATATTCTTACGACTTAAAATAAGATTCAACACATTTACTAAATTAAATTGTTTTATATCCGTTTATTTTCAAATTAACATCGAATATTTTTTTTATACAACAATATTAAGAAATTTCACGTCCATTTCTATCGCCAGCCAAGGTTAAAATGTTTTCAATGTGGATCTTCCACTACTTGTGGTTTCATGTTCTATAAACCTTTTAATTGAATCTAATTCTGCCTTGTAATCTTTTGTGGTATGGACATCAGAGTTGTAGTAGTCTGCACTGATCATTGATGAAATTTCAAGCTTTTCCTTTATCCCATCGTGTGTAATGTTCGTTTCGAGTCGTCACCATAATATCAGGAAGTGTAAGGAAAAGTATCAATGTAAATATACTTAGGTTAATAATAATGAGTTTCATAATATACTATTTAGAGTTAAGGAATGCCGGGATCAGTACAAGTTGGACACGAAGGAAATTAAGCGTGTGGATTATAGGAAATAGCTCAGAGTGTGTATTTTTTTAATGGAAAATTATGAGTCAACGATAGGTAAAATTATTTGTAAGATGTTATGTAGAAGTGCTAATGTTTTTAGGGAGAAACATACATTTTAGGACAAGTATAAAATATTGTTGAAGTAAAAACTTAAAACGGAACGATATCCGAATTTGACAGGATAAGATTCGAATTATAAGGGTTTAAATTAACCATATCGATAGCTGTACGTATTACTCTTAAAATTGTTTGGAGACGGTAATTTTGTCAGTTAATAACTACACCTGTTAATGTATTCATCAAGGTAGATATAATGTATCTGTGTTAGCTTGTCAGATTGTATGTGGTTAAGCCCCCCTTGTTAACGACACTGTTTTCCTACGGCACGGCGAGTTTGCCGCACCGTAGAGCAACCGTATATGCTTGTTCACGACACGGTGAAGCGCCGGTGGAGACACGCCTAGCGTATTTTAGGTGCGAACTTCATGTGTCATTTTGGAGTGCTAACCTAAAAATAATTATTAAAATAATACAAAACTGGAATTAGCGCAGGCAAGCTGTCACGAGATGGTTGCGTGGCGTGCATACTGCGGACCATCCGCGGCGTGGCTTCGCCGTGTGTGGTAACAGGCTCCTACAGTGCCCCATACAACACTGGCCGACGCGGTCAGTTCACCGTAGGATTTCACGGCGGAAAGCCGTGTCGCTAACAAGCGGCCTAACGGTTTGGTAATTTATTATAATACGTAGTAGAGCGTCGTTAAATTTTATAATACTTATCGATACGTTGACACGTGTTAAACGAAATTGTAAATATGATTGTCGCTTCTACATTCGTTTTCGCAGTGTCATCTGATCAAGATTTGCGCAACGTCTTACACGCGAACATTTGCTCAGGAATTATATTAATTTCCAACATTGTATTTTGATAATAAACAATATTTTTTATCATGGCTTTTAAAATTATAATTGCGAGCGACGATGTTGCGTCATTATTAAAAAAACCATCGGTAATTTATATAATTTTAGTGAATTGCACAGAATGTTGGTGTTTCACTTATATTTTGAGGTATTTTTTCTTAAAAAAAATATTCGATCATTTTTCTATGACTGACATTGAGTTTAGAAATGATGTAAATGTTAGAAAATTTTGCTGACGGCTTTCAGAACGTACGCGATTATAGGAGGTTTCCTGCATATATTATTTATATGCAAGTAACAAAACCTCCAGTATGGATGCACACATTCTACTTTTAGTTACTGCAACGCAACTACATGATTACATCGAGGCAGCTGGAAAATATTTATAAATTCTGAAAGTAGAACGTGTGTCCTCAGTACTATTGAAAATTTTCGAAAAAGTGATTGTTGTAAGTTAAGAAAATATAAAGCACACATGAGCACAAACCATCCATCCTCAAATAAAATTACGCTGAATGTTTTAAACTCACGTTTGAATTTATGATGACATTTTATAAAAAAATATTTTAATATCGCTTAAGTTAGTTGAAAATGTTTGCAAATAATAGAATTTATTTTCTTATGAGAATGTTCTTTTTAGTGGCAAAGTTTTGAGAATTCATAAGGTGGTTTTTAGGGTATGAATTCTATTTAAAACTTTTAAGTGTAGTTATTGTATCGTCATCATACATTTATGATTTCTTTTCCCAAACATCACAGAGATCGATGTTTAAAATATGAACTTTTTAATAATTAAGTTTACCTAGAGTAGGTGATTTGTAATTCTGTGAAATGTCGGTTATCATTTGGTCTCGCCCGATTTTATAAATATCCACTGAATAGCAAAATGAGATGTGATAACCGCTTGCAGAATGCTTTTCATAGTTTTTCAGAATTCATTTCGTGAAATATTAGATAAATTATCATAAATTTAAGGTGTGTGATTTTAGTTTTAACCAATGTTTTTGTACGTCGAAAGATTCCAAATGGAACTGGGAAGAGGGACGATGATGTAGCTAATGACATATCAAGTAATGTTTCTAATTAGATGGTTGGTGGTGAATAAGTAGCAACGGTTAGTGAAGAATATAACGATGAAATGTATTTGTTTTAATCTACGAGTATATGACAATACCGAGGAAATTTTGGAATGTTCTGTTAAAGGAATCAAAGGTTTAATAGTGAATTGTTGCATTCGTTGTAACGGCATATCGTCCACGAGGTGGTCGTAATGAACAAATAGGCGAAATTAATTAAAACAATTATTGGTGTGTAGTTTATTCTGACGTTGTTTGACGGGTATATTCGTTCCAAACCTTGTCGAGAGCTACTTGGATCTTAATACAGACTTTGTACTTAGTTGTAATGTGAGCGTTTGCTGCGTTTTGATGAAAGCGAATAGTGAAAATTTGGAATCTTTCTTTTTGAAGCTAGTCGCCAAAGAAATTGCTTTTAGGTAAATAAATGTTTAATATTAGTATGTGTACGCACGTAAGTTTAAACATACATTACTTGTACGATGCTTATAAATTTGTCCACACACAAATCGATTTTACACATTTAATTAATGCCATCCTGCCAGAATTAAGAACACAATGCTTATGACTAACTAAAATAATGATATCCTACTTAGCTGTATGGAGTAGTTTGTATTTTTAGATATTGCATTGTCTATGTTAGTATAGTATTTAAGGCACACTTTGAGCTTTTAACAGTGCGAACCTGTCGACATTATTTACACGTAGCGGTTGGGAATACATCCGCCAGTGCTTTTCTTGAAAGTAGTTTTAATCATCTTAGGTTGTAGGGTACCAAGTATGATTGAGATCACATTCCGCAATTAAATGGTTTCACATTTTGGACTAACACGCGTATTTAAAACTAATCCTTATGATCTTTCATCTATCACAGCACTACCACTGTAAATAAGGCCAGTTAGATTGTAACGACATCCTTAAAAAGTATAAATGATAAACTCAGTTAATCTAACTTTATAAGCTACTGAAACACCATTTTGAGCCGTGGCCTTAAACTTGAAGGAATATGTTAATCCTTTTATAAAAAAAGAAAACTTGAATTTAAATTTGTACAGACTTAAGACCTTTGTGTGTTTTCACTAATTCAACTTAACCATCATACATGTACGAGTAGAATAATAAGTATTTATAATCTTTCATCATATACAACTATCGTAATTCTTAACTAGGTTAGATGTTACCGTAGTATCGTACGTAGGTTTCGCTGTAACTCGTCCTAATAGTGATGATATTGTTACTTTCAGTAATTCAATTCGTGCATATCCCCATTTTAACACGTTTGTATCTTGTTACCTACTCATTAGTTACTTTGAGACTGTTCAATACTCTACGAGTTTTCTCTAAGGGAAAGGGCTGTTTTAGCAGATATTTTTGATACTTTGAGGATAATCGAAGGGAAACGATCAAGATTAGAAGTATTTGGAGTGTATCGGGTGCTTCACAAACATCGGCCTTTATTATGGAAGGTTTTGTGATTTCGTGAGGACCTGCTGCGGCCTCGAGGACCTGAAACGCGTGTGGTAACACGTCACTTCTCATCTCTATTAGTAAGCGTAATACAATTAATGTTACTCTTAACAAAAAAAAAACAATGTTGTTCTTATAAGTAATGCGATAGTACTCGCTAACTTGTTGTTTTTCATATATTCATAAAAATTTCCTTTATTTTTTGTACTCTTTAGTGATTAAGGTTAATAATAAAATAAAAACTATTCAATGTTGATTACTCTAAAACCAATAATAATGTATGTATTAAGGATGGTGTAAAATTAGTTTCCCCGAGAGCCTTACTAGTGGAAAAACCTTTTCCTTAGACAGTTAAAGTTTTCTCCGATTTTATTACAATATGACTCGGGTAATGTGGGTAGGACGAAATTAGCAAGTGGAGAGGGAACTCAACAAGAACAACTATAGATCTTAATGTTATATCGTCGCCTACTAAAATTAAACCTTTTCATATCTCTCAAAATAGTCTATAATCTCACATTTCCTCTCTTATACAGTTATCCTCACTGCAAATACAAAGATTCCAATGATAGTTCTGGCCTAGAAATGGTTTAAGGTTAACATAAGGGTTCATTTCTTAGTTAGAAGGTATGACTCAATTTTAAGACTGATATCACATGATTGAAAAAATATAAAAAAATGTTGAAAAATCCCAGGCGATTGTTTTTGAATTTGTTAGGTAGACAGTAAAACAGTTTGCTTATGGGCGTCAGTTGACGAGCGGTCAAGTTAGGAATAATTTTTTTGATAGCCGAAATTTCGGATTGGTTATCGCAGCTTGCCAACTGTCAGCTTGACTTCTGGCAATACTATTTCTATGTCTTCTACCCTTTATGACGATATCTAAAATTGATAAATTGATTGGTACGAACCAAGGTAATGTTAACTTGGCCAATGTTGACGTTACTGTTGAAAATTGATGGAAAAATACTAAAAAAAGAAAATACTATTTGTTGCCAAAGTGTTATTAAGGATAAACGTGTAGTTATAAAAATCGGTTGTCACATGCATAAAGTTGTTCTGGGTGGTTTGAAATTACGGAGAGAAGTTGAAAAATAAATCCAATGATATATTTTTTCATAATGATCTTGATTGCTAATCGATAACTTAAGGTTTATATCTGTGTAGGAATTTAAATTTAACGTGTGGTAAAATGTCTTTGTCACGATTTACTATGTGTTGTTTACATAATTATACATACATATTTCTGTAATTAACTATCTACTATCACAATACTCTTCTCACATATCTATTTGGCGAATAACCTACATTTTGGCTTGAATAACACAAAGATCTAGAACAATCTCAATTTTTCTATGCAATAAGAATAATAAGGTAACTTTGGACATTTTTGTAAACAAAACACAGTTGAGCCGTGGCAAAAGATTTAGTTGTTTAGTGTTCATGTTACATTAGATTTGACGGTTTTCACAATCTGTGAAACGATTTGTACACTTTCTTCCTATCTTCAAACACATGCTATTTATGGCAACCCCTTGATATTATTTACCTAGCACTTACGTTGATTTTGCACCCTTTTTGTTTCGCTGTTGACAACATTTCAAATAATAGAAGTCTTATTATTTTGAAGCATTCAAAATATATTTGGAGAGGAATATTAATGGATTCATCAGTAAGGGTTTTAAATGCGTGTTTAGCTCCTGATATTGTCTTCTGTTCCGTTACACTACTATGAATTTAGTGCTTGACAACAAAGTCACGTATTTTTTTTTACCATTTTATCAATATCTCAATGCCATTTATAAGCAATAACGTGTTTTGTTATATATTGTGGACACAATCAAAGGCATTTGTTTACCTTTCATTTCTGATGCAGTCAACTCGTGGCCGCGGCCAGTTTAACCCGTGCTAAAAACGTTGTGTTCAATATAAATAAAAGGTAAACAGAAATCTTAAAATTGTACGCATTTAGACCCGATTCACGATATGAATAGAGGACTTAATATTTTGATTTATTGCATAATCCGTTGCTGGATAACTGGTCTGTTTTGCTGATCGATAGAATATTTGCTAAAGCGATAGTAGAACGTGCATTCGGGTCGCATACCTAAATCAACCATATTAAGTGCATTGCCTATAACGCACGATGACAAGTACTACACTAGTCGATTGAGCAGCGTCCGAACCGCAATTTGAGTTTAACCAAATAATTCATTAATGAACCGAACACTTGACAGTGAAATAGTGTTTTCTGAGTAATATATATATATATATATATATATTATATGTCATCGATATAAAGAAGATGACTGTGGTATTGGAAGTAACTTTCGAATATACTGATCCGATTTTAGGATTTCCTCCACTATTGGATAGTTTCTGCAGATTCATATATTAATCAAGCAGATTATTATTGACATAATCCGAGGCAAATAATCAACATCTATATTATTAAGACATGTTGAAATCCCAGGATTTCAACAGTTCAGAAATCATTTTAATACATACTTTAAAGAATTCAAATCAGTAAAAATGTCTAATTTTGAGTCTCAAAATGTTAAGAACCTTGACACTAAATACCCTTAATAATGCCTCATATGACCGTATTTACTCATGGCTTTTCCATGTTTAAGTTATTACCAACTTCGATATTAAACGAAATTTGAAATGTTGTCGGAAGTTGTTGAAAACTAACTTATTCTTATTTATTGTACTAATTTATTGAGGCTAGTCAGTGAAGTTTCGGTTAAGTTAGTTGCTAAGTTACGATAGTTTCATGAGTTAAGTTAAATGAGTTTTGTAAGACTTGTATTTTTTACGCCCAATGTCCTACGCCTGTAGTTCTAGTCACGTATGAGTTTAGATCATACAAAGATAGGAAAGGCAAAATGATAGATTTTATATCACTTCGATATTTATACCTACCGATATAAAATAGGTAGACGGGGCATATTAATAGATATAAAATGGGTAGATGGGGTATATTAATATACATATAATAATTGTATACTAAACAATACAATAATAGTGTGGCGAAGGTCAACTTTATAATAGCACCACCCCATATCTTCTTGTGGGTGTCGTAAACAGCGACTAAGGGGAACAAAACCGCTAGCTACCAGAAAGTACCATAACTCTGAGGAACTAAACCACCCCTAAAAGTGTGGACTCGCCAACCCGCTTGGTCAGCGTTGCGTTTTAAGGCCATAAATCCCTCATGCATAAGACCAAGTGCATGAGGAGGTTCACGTCCAGCAGTTAACGAAAAATGGGGCTGGTTACGGTGAAAAAAAACGGCAAAAAAGAGGAACAGTATTAAATCCATCAGGTACTTTGATGGAAAGTAGTTTGTTGGAACTGAAAGGTGGCGTTTTGTATCATTGCATTTACTAAAATCAGTGTGAATGAAATCTATTAAAACCATGCTATCACCATCCCATACTGTCAGTCTGCTGGATACAGTTCTCTTCAAAAACACACCAAACACTGTCTTTCTCACTTCTTACCCAGCGTCCACCGGCGGCTTTCTTAAAGTCATCGATCTATTCGGCCGGAAGATGCCACACGCGCTTACCTTCTATGTGGTCTTATTTCTCCAAATTGAAATTGAAAGGTTTTTGAGACTTTTTTAAAAAGTACAGTACTGTTGACTGGACGATTTTTTTTCTATAAAAAAGTACCATTTCATACCATTAACTTACGTCTCTCCACTGTTGGACTCTCCGAAGGTTCGCTACCACACTCCATCTTGGGCTCTTCTCATCCAACCACCATCGGCGAACTTTCAAGTCGTCGATCCACTTGGCCGTAGGGCGTCTCACACTGCGCTTCCCGGTTCGTGGTCTTGAGGACCTATCGTAAATTTAAGTTTCCACAATTTAGTACTAATGACATGCTTTCGTCCTGCGTTTTGCCTATCCTACTTGTATAATCCAAGCGTTTAGTATTTAATATTCCTTAATCTTCCTTATTTCATTGAATTCTTTTAGTTAACCTGACTTTATAACCTTTTGACTTATTTTTAAGAGTTTCCTTGAAATACTACTCAATAAAAATATTAATTATATAAAAATAACGTAGAATCTGTGTTAGTTGATGGTTGTCTAAATAAAAAAATAAACTGACTGTGCATCTATTGTTTAGTTTATGTAAAAATATTTATATAACATTTTTGCAGTTAAAATTAAATGTTTACCGTAATTGTGTCTGATGCAGATTTCTTGCGTAACGTTGGTAAGAATGTTTTCGTTTTAAAAAGTTAAAACATTAATCATCTTCCAGTAAATCGGTTAAGTTTTGCAGTGTGCATTTGTACGTTTGAGTTTTTAATTTTATTTTTGAATGTCTAAGTTTTTGTATACTTTCGTTAATACTTTTGCTGCTCTTTTGACCACATATATACCTCACATATTATCTGCAAAGTAAGAAAAAGCAAGGCAGGCCAAATATAAGATAATAAATATTGAGAATCATATTATGTAACTTGACAAAATAAGCGGCAAAAGTATAAACTATGCCTTTTTACTATGAGCTTTGCTTTAAACTTTCAAAATTTGGAACTGATTTTACATTTCTTTTTCAATTTTGATATCTGAACATTCCAATACCTAAGGGTTAAGAAGCGTTTGTTATTAATTAATATGTTTTCTACTTTGTGTGGGTTGAACATGTGTAATTTCAATAATTTGCAGTTCGTATCTTTACGATATTTTGTATTGTGAGTCAACTAAAACTCATAATCACTTGTTACTCATGTATAATTAAGTTAGTTGGTAAGGATTAATAATATCTGATGAATAAATTTACTTGTATGTTGTATTAAAATGATGAACATGAAATAAAGAAACTGGTTTGACATTTGTGTTTTATTTGCTTGTGAACCTTCAAAAAATTAATTAAGATAATTAATTTTATGGATGAAATATTCTTCTTTATACGATGGTGGTCGATGAGCAAATAGTCTGCCTGATGGATACTGTGTCCAATGGATATCTGCGCTAAAATGCTAAAAATGACGTACCTTAAAACATCAAAAAATGCGTTAACCTTACCAATTCGAAATTGGAGATTTATGAAAATGAAATAAACGTAATTAAAATTAGACTAAACAACCATTACATAACTTCCTAACTTCTATATACATAATATATACATAGTTGGAAAAGTTCGCGGCCTTTTTGAACGTATGTCTTTAGCGTGCTATATTTCTGGCAACACTGATCACTGGCAAGAAAGTAATATACCATTGGATAGCCGACTTTCTTGTAATGGCGGCAAATTTAAATTACAAGTTAAAAGCTTTATCTTTTCATAATTTTTAACAATTTTAAAATGGAAGTTAATAAAGAGAAAATTAGATATATAATAAATTACTTTTTTTTTCAACAAAGCTTGATTCTAGTGCTCGAAAAGAGATTGGTTGTGTTTACGGAGAATATGCATTATCTAAAAGTACTGTAGAAAAATGATTCAGTTGATTCAGGGCTGGTAATTTTTATGTGAATTATGATCCTCCCTGTGGTCGTCCTATTAAAGAAATAGTTAAAATAGTATTAAAGAATAGAAATAGTTAATATTGAAGCAGATCGACACATCATCATTGCGTTATATTGTCATCAAATTGCGGAATAACTTAGCATTCATCACTCACTGTTTGGATCACCCGCATAAATCGAATTTTGTAAAAAGCTAAACGTTTGAATGCAACATGATTTAAATGACAGAAACTTCGTGAATAGAATATCCATATTCAAGATGTTGCTAAAACGAAATGAAATCGATCAATTTCTGATGAGATAGGTACAAGCGATAAGAAGCGCATCACCTTCCACAACAATCTTATTCGAAGCGGGTGAGCCCTCACAAATAGTCGCAAAGCCAGGTCTCACTCCGAACAAAGTCATGTTATGTGTATGGTGGGACTGGTAAGGGACTGTATTACGGGTTTTTGCCACATGGCCAAACTATTAATTCTGATATCTACTGTCAGCAATTAGTAAAATTGAAACAATCACTTGAAGAAAAACGCCTAGAATTAATGAATAGTAAAGGTGTAGTTTTCAATCACGACAATGCTCGACCGCAGACATCTTTAATGACTAAACAAAAATGGATGGAGCTTGGCTGGGAAGTTTTAATACATCCTCCATACAGTGCAGATCTTCGGATTATCATTTATTTCGCTCTTTATAAAATTCTCTAAATGGAGTAAAATTACATTTAAGACAAACAAGCCTGTATATTCTTTTAAATCAGTTTTTCGCTTAGAAACTCCAAAATTTTTATAGCGAGGGGATAATGGCTCTGCCAGAAAAATTGAGAAAGATAGTTGAATTAAATGGACAATATTCCGTTCAATAAATATTTATGTAATACAAAAAAGTCTTTATTATTTTCACTATAAAAAGGCCGTGAACTTATTCGACTACCGGATATATTAAAACTGCAGAAAGGTCAAGAACTGAGAACTTTGTCACGGGGATTAATTACAAGGGATGTTTTTATACTTACTCTCCAAAATGATAGAAAGGAAAATGCACATTTCTAAGCCAATAATTTTACAATACAGTATAGTGGGGTAACTATAATATAAATTTCAAACATATTTTAAGGGAGTCTGTAAGAATTACGCAATTTGGTTTTGGGAATAATATTTCATGAATTTTGTTAGTAATTGTATTGACATATCCGACAACAGTCAAAAACATCCTACTATTTTGCCTTTGACTACAGATCATAAAGACTTAGGAAGGAGTATAGTATAGGATAACTGTAATCATATTTTAAGGAAATCTGTAGCAAAGATTTACGCAATTTGGTTATAAGGATAATATTTCATCAATTATCTTAGTAAATTGTATTGATACAGATTATAATTATAATTATATTGACTTATGATGACTGACTCTAAAGTATTTTTCTTATTACACAAAAACATAAACTAGATAGCGTAATTAGTAAAATAACAAAAAACCGAATTAACCTAAAAATCGTTAATTCTTATAATATTTTCTGCGTAATTCCACATTGGATTCAAAAATATTTATATATATATTGAAATTACGCAAATAGTGCTGTATATTATGAAAATATTAACACTACAAAGTTTTCGATACATTCGTGGGTATTCTCTTTTGTAGGTAGGTAACATATATATTTAATGTGAAGGTGATTAAATCAATTAATAAAAAAAATATTTACATATAAATGTTTTTATGCTTTTTAGTATTTTTTTTTAATTTTAAAAAGTATGGAATGTTTTGGAGACTACTTTACAAATATTTCTCTCAAAATTCGACAGAGTTTAGGCATGGAATCATCCCGAAGCAACAGAAGCCAAAAAATACTTTGAAATTTTCTGTCTGTCGAGAATAAGATAAAAGTGGACTATCATCGCTCTTGTTATATGAAAACTACCAAAGGAATCTTGTATTCTGTATTCCTTATTTACCGTCGCCACTGTTGTGTGAACGTTCGGAACATGTTGTGGCAACATGCAAAATAACCACAGAGAAATTCGTGTAATGACTTATTTGTAAGGCTTCAAGCACACTCGATACTTTTAACATCGGCGACATAGTCGCTTATGAGTAGCTGGTTGTAGCGATCGAACCCTAAACCCCAACAATTAAAAGTGCACGATTTTTGGTTGCGAAACGCTCCTACTAACAAAATTACGTTTCACTGCCTTCTCCATCGCCCGTTTAACTAATGTACGCAAATCAATCGCAAAAACGCGCCGTTTGTAATGCCGCGATCGAGAGCTGAGAGTCGTCAAAACGCAATGCAGCATCGATGCAGTCGCAAAAACTCTCCGTTTATGATGTTGCGATCGACGCACCGAGGGTCGCCAAAACGCCAGTACCTATCGATGCCGATACTAAAAGTATAGTGTGCTTATGTCCTAAATAAACTACAACACGTCCTTATAATGAAGCAGTGTCAGAAAGCGTTCTGGATACCTTTAAAATAACCTCAATGTGTTGTAAAAAATATTACTGACAGTACATCAGAGAGAAGATTGGTTAATTATATTTGACGTAACAACGTTTGTAATGTTTTATATACTTACTATATATTAATGAAATCATATTTGACGTTATTCGAATCAACCGACTTTATTGTCGGTGGACTTACTCCTTGTGGTTAAAGTATATAAATCACATACCACCACATACATTTTATAAAGAAAAACACTTGGCGCGTATGCGGTAGTAGCGTTTGAAAACGAGAAAATTTACTTTAAGGCCACTTGTATTACAAAGTCACCTAAACACCTTGTAAATATGTATTATGACAACGTGGAGTTATATTAGACTGAGGTTGGTTTCGTTTTGGATATCGAGCTGGACAATATGTAAGTATTACTTACGATATTGGTACGGGCCGGGATTCTAATTCATAACCATGAATCCTATCATGATAATCTGTCTTCCAGTCGGAAGTATTGGCTACTCAACGAACTACGTTTACTGCAACGTCTACTGCAATCTGTTCCTAGTATGAGAAGTGAGGTTTCGTGCTGTTCTCAACACCACGTGACACTAGCTATACATTTTACGAGTAGTAGTTTTAACTGCCAACCTTACGTCGGTGTACATTGACGTCAATGGTCACGTGGTAACAGGCGTACAATCTGCTGCGAACGTGGCGAGCGAAAGAGCACGTGGATGAGCTTTCGGTGGAAACCACCTAAGAATGTAGGTTACTGGTTCTATGGTGTATAGATGTGTATAAACATATAAAACAACGATAAACGATATCGTCATATAAACGATATATATAGGTTCATTTACACAAGGAAAGTTCCTCCAACGCGTGTACGAGTGAACATCGGTGAAGAATATGTTTACCTAGTATAAAACAACTGTTATCATCATATGGTCACTGTCATCATAACGTGAATAGGTGCAGGCGAGAATCATATTAAGTTTCACCATTCACGAGATTCATGTACAGTATTCTCGCCCGAACTCCTTGTGTAAATCTTCCTTAATTCTGAATGTATGACTCATACACTCATACACTCATACACTCATATAGATGAAAAACTTTTGTTTAACTAGGTTATAAAACTGAAGACTTAAGACTGTATTAAACAGTCTGTTTATTGGAAACCTTTCATGTTTCCGGCAACGAATAGATTTGGTTAAAATATCGCATGAATTCATAAGGCGTAAGCTACTTTAATCTTCTCGTATACACACACGGTTTTCCCAGGATGCTTTGAAATCACTGTTTCATTTCCTCGCGTTGCTAGACGACATCTGATATTCTTCAGTCTGTCACTAGAGTACGTTTCAAGTGGCTTTCTAAAATATCCGTCTTATTACATTTTGCTAAAACATTTCTCAGCATGAATACCTCTAACTACATGCCTCAGGAGCCATGCAACGTGCGTTTAATATACAGAAACACCCTCCACCCCGAAAAATATATAATTCATAAAATATTTCGGAGTTACTCATAGTTGCAATGGGAAGCATCTAGAAAATCAAATCACTCTACCGTACGTAGAGCCGCTACGACGCTACGCCGTAGCGACTACGGCGTAGCTACTACGCCGCCCTCCAAAATTCATGACCTTCCTTTTGAAGTGTAAACTCCTGTACAGCTGTCAGGAGAGCATGTTTGTGGGTGTTTAAAATCTTCACGAATGCGGGATATTTTCATCTAAATTTATAAATTCCGGGCTCGATGTACTTTCGTAATGGAATACGTTTACTTTGTAAAAGTAAAGTAAACACTCAAGCTATGCCGCGTTGCCTCCCCTATATTTCACATTTTCACAAATTACCCTCAAATTACACCCCTTTAAGGGTATAAGATATTTACTCCTTTAAAATCAATAAATAAAGATATACATTGCGCAAACCCCAGACAGATATTCTTTTACCTGGAGCATATTTTATACTCTATGTGATGGGATTGGATGGAATGGGGAGTAGGGGGGATACAAATGTGACGAGAAACTTCCCTCGTCCTATCACATTCCCTATTCCATGGGATTTATTTGTTTATTTATTAATATGATACACCATGAACATTTTACGAAATACAACAATACTTTGTTGGATACGGTTGGATTGGATCAAATGAGATAAGGGTTCTAGCAAATATAAGTTCACTCCTGAAACACGTACCATTTCTTTGTTATGTTGAGTATTCTTCACCGTTCCCCGTATTTAAAAGAAAACTAAGCCAAACATAGATAAGTTACAATACGTGAGTCATTTATAAGTTTTCGCCAATACATTTTACGACAGAAATAAACTGAATCTGCCAACGGACAATATGAACAACAAATACAATATGAACAATAATTATTTCACCCTTTCTATCAAAACGGAAAGTGTGAGTTGCTGACAGAAAGTGTGAAATAATTAAAATACACACAAACAAATAAAAATGTCTAGTAATTTAGAAGAGGATCTTTGAGAATCAAATAAATAAATTTGCGTCTAAACGAGCATAACATAAGTCGTAACGTAAGTCTAAATCAGTACTTTTTATGAGTTCATTTAGGTAATCAGGTATACGCCGCATAAAGGAACTACGTCTGATATCACGAAATTTTTACACGCTGATGTTAACTATCTTAAGATTTTTGCTTAAATAAACACAAAATTTTGAGTCTTAATTTAGAGTGAATATATTCGATATAGTTCTCGACTATACTTGTATCAAATTATATACATATATACGTTTTCAAAGAACATTCAGTGTGCTCTACGATTGTATTATAATGTATACTTATATTTTAGACGACCAAATCAAATTCAGTGTCAGCTATTGGACAGTACGGAATATTGATCTCGTCTGCTCCCACGTAGTTCCCGAGGGGAAAAGTATCGATCGGGACAACCCCTGAGAGGGTGAGTACAACGCACTTGTGTGTTGTAGCGCAGTGCACAAAGTAGACAATAACGCAACTCAGTGATATTTGAAAAACATTTACAAAGTTTTTTCAAGTATTTTGGTTTCATTTTTGCAAAAATCTACTTGACATTTACCTTTTTGAAAAATCTGCAACATGTAGGTAAATATTGTAAGGATAGCAGTCTTTTTTCCTTTATTTCATCCACTTTTTACTTTTTATATCACACATTGAGTTTATCTTTTATTTTGGGTAACGGTGGTCTATTTCTCTGGTTAATCGTGAACATATCGTGGACGTGCTGGTAGAATAACAGTACTCTGGATTATCTACAGCATTTGCTGAACCAGTTCCATTTTGTTGTCGCGGCACACAAATACTTAGATATATATTTATTTAATGTACGTGATCGTGATGCTGTGTTAACGAATAAATTAATTTTATGTCTTTGATTAATTAATATTTATTCAAAAAAATAATTAAACCAGTATAGATCATGTCAATAGTCTAGACAAGGAATCAAGATCTCTATTATATTTCTTACTCTCCATTTCGTACCATCCAATCCCATCCCGTATCTCTCAAGGATATGCACAAAGAAAGTGAAGTGAAATTGGATAAAGAAAATCCACCATCCCGTTATACTTGTTATTCTCCATTCTTTCCAAATCTCTAAAGCACGTTTGGAGGCGTGCCAGCGTTTGTTAGCATGTACCAAGGGTGTCGCAGGGCGACAGTATCCATTTGACACCAGGTGAACTAGTTGCTTATTTCCGACCTTTTTTCCCTTATACATCATTAAATTAATTATTTTCAAATATAACTGCGTCCTCAATACTCTTCAGTCTCTACTTAAATGTTATCGAGCGTCTTTGTGTGAGTGACGTGCATATTTACGTAATAGACAGATGAGCTACTGTTTCTCTATGGTCTAGTAGTGGTTAGCAGTTTTGTAATGTGTGTGTGAATCAAGCGTTGGTTTGTTTGAGTGGGTGTGATTAGGACATAATGGATGGAGTTGTGTTGTATTGCATGAATTGCTTTTGCAGTGCCTGTTGCTTGTTATTTAATCGATTTAGAGTACTTAGCTTGTACATTTTTTTAATGTCCACTTCTGATAATAGTTTAAGTAATAGTTTCTGATGATAATAGTGATAATAGTCCACGCAATAGTTTCGTTGTTTTTCATATGAAGTAATATATGATGAACATATTTATCATATGAGTCTGAGGGTAAATATGAGTACATTTTGTCACATCTCATTTCGACGGGAGCAAATAGACAACGCCATCTAGCGGTTTAAGTTGTTATCTAGAGTTTTGGAGTTAATTGAGAACCTATTAATAAATTTATTTGTTAGGTTTATTTATACTAGACATGTCTCAAATATCAAAAGAAAAACAGTTATGAATAATGCACATACGCGTATAAATTGATCACTAATAATTATTTTTTAATGTAATAAAAAAATTAGGAAATATATATCAATTTTTATTTAGATATAATAGTTTTAGTGTACTTATTGACATATTAAAATTGTTAACACGGTTTTTGGGACCTCATATATTTATTTATAATATGTGTATTGTATAATTTATGTATGTATGTTATGCGGACTATATACCACTATGTATTTATATATTACACATTATCTATACAAGTATGTTTTTTATTTTCATATCTTGCATGTAAAAATAGCATTTCAATACACTATGTCTACCTATCTAATAGCCACTTGATCACTGTCGCCTGGTTTGCTGGAAGAAATCTCTTGAGGAAATCAGCTCGCCTGTGGACAATCATTTTATTAATTTCTTTGTATGTAGATACTATATAAGTGTACCGTAACTATAACCCCCTTGTTAAGTTCAGTGCTGGATACGGACCTCACTATGCACATTGTCTTGTGTATGAGGGATGTGTGGCTTTAAAACGCTTAGCGCTGGCTCAAGTGGCTTGGCGAGTCCACTCTATTAGAGGTAGCGGCTTTATCCCTCAGTCTCCCACGACTCACGAGAATTAATGAGACCTATGAGACGAGATGGGGTGGTGCTATTCTATACCTGGCCTGACACGACGCAACCATTTATTATTATTGAACAGTAAAGTATAAATAATAATAATAATAAATATAAACGTCACAGTGAACTGTGTATCTACTTTCTTTTTAATTTATGTCATAAGTATTTCTAAGACCTCTAACGAAAAATAACTTACCAATTCCGATATGTTTATTAAATTCATAGATATTAATTATTGTTATTGAATAGAAACTACATCTAAGAGATCTCTTACCCGGACTTAATAAAAATCTAGATTGGATGCTAATTCAACTGAAGGAAGCACCTTCAGCTATGTAATTATGTACCTACTTCTATACCTTACAGTGACGTTCAAGGGAAGTGTACACAAAAGATATTGTAAAATGTAAAATGATTTTTATTAATTTCCTTATAAATTTCATACAATATTCTATATATAACAATTATAATCTTATAATTTTCTACAATATATTATTCGCATTATTTGAACCACGTGAAAATTTATTGCTGTTCAGAAAGATGTGGCTACCGTGCGGATATCCGCATTCATCTCGATAGAAAAAGAAGTCAGGGGTCTACTCTGACTTTACGCTTTATTCCCAAGTATCTTTTGTCAAAATCTATATTCCGATCGTAGTCTCGTGCCATCGGAGTAATTCCAACTATCAAATGAACTTTGTTCGTGCCGATATATTGTAGTGAACGTTTTTTTGGTAGGAATCTACCGAAATATCGGTCGAAACTTCGTTTTTCGTGATCTCGAGTAGACCCCCTGTAACGTTCTAAACACGCTTCCTCCGCTAATGCAACTGTGCGGTCTCTAGGCACGCTACAGTAAAGGTCCGTGCGGACGCAGTGCGAATCTAGTTTCCGGCGATTTACTGTCTGCAGCCGCGCGCACAAGTTTGAACGAATTGAAAACGCTGCTGTAAATGGACTTTTCTATAGAAACAAGACGGCAGACTAGCAGATAGTCCACCTTGTGGTAAATGCGGATACTGTCACCCATAGACATCCGCGATACATGAAAATATCAGTCCGGAATAACCAACGTTGGCATGCCCCCAGATGCGCTCTCTACCTTTGGAGATTTAGGAATGAATTTGGAGAGAGAGTTGGGAAATTGGGGAGGGATATTATAGAATGGAATGGGAATCAGCTCTGGCATATCTTAGTTACTATCGAAACACGTACGTACATTGGAGGAATAGGATAATGTGGAAAACGCAGTACCTATATTTCACGGTAGTCTTCTGGGACAGAGGGGTAACGTGGCCAGTGAGCCCAGCGGCTGTGGGATTACAGCATGCACCCTCCCTCTCTTAATAGTGACTGTTGACTGTCTGTTCGCCTGTCACCTTCTTTCGATAAAAAAACTATTTTCGAATTAAGGAAAATAATTACCACATTGCCGTTAATGGTAAACAGCAGATACTCGGTGCACATGGCCACAGGCCCTCTTGCCCCAAGGCAAAACGCAGATATAATTTAGTAAACATTAAAACGTCCTCAAGTGTAAGTTTAGTCAGAGCAGAAATCACCGGCCCTTGAAATCTTGGCCTGATTTAATCATTCGTAGTCGCCCGCCCCTACCGACGGACCCCTAATAGGATTATGATCTAAAGAATCCTGGCTTCGTGTATATTACATTTTATGAACTTATATATATATAATATTTATAAGAGGTAAATAACTGTTTGCTGTTTAAGTAGTTTTTAGCAGAAAACATTTTAGGAAGAAAGATAATTATTATTCTATTTTTTTGCTACGATACATCAAAGTACGATACATGAGAAGACACATAGCATCGCATCCGAAAAATTCTAGATTGCCACAATTTAGCAGTACATCCGCAATTGCGCCAACATTTGTAATTTTGATGGACGTTGGCATGTATTGCGGATTTCTATAGACAATGGTATCCACTTACCACCAGGTATCATATTTTTCTATAAGAAAGACACTGATTGCCATATGCAAGACACTCAGCGCTGTTTTTCAACCGGGATCCTGGGTGGTGCACGGACGAAAGTGGAAGATACATAATGACATAATACACACGCAGTTATATGATATTATATCAATAATTAAGTAAATACGAAGAAACGTATTTTTATTAATTTTACTTACCCCAATTGCAGCAAATTCGACGAATAGAAAATTAAGTATTTACTTTAATAAGATTTAAGTTGTCCTTAATCATATAGATAGGAGTATGTATGGTCGCTAACAGCCCATGACGACGAACTTGTTTTATTCTCTGTATCCCGTTTTCAGTCTCCCTTTGAGTATATAGCTTCATATGCAGAACATCAAACGAATTTTTTGTCAATTAAACCTCACAGGAGGGAGCCGTCGTCGCCCCCATAGGGGGTTGCTTGCACATGTCAATGTCCGTTGAAACCAATTAGTTGGCCGTCGGAGGCAAATGACCAGCCCCTGTCTGGTGAAAAATATTAAAAATCTTTTTCCATACCACCGTTTTAACAATTAGTATTTGTACGATTTTGCATGTACGAGTACTAAGCAAATCCTCCAGTTAACATCGAGGGACGACAAATGATACTGATCTTCCAAAGATAGGCAACGCATCCGTGTACGTAGGTGACTAGGTACATTTTGAGATACAAAAATATATTTGGGTTACAATACATTTTTTTTTATTACAATATGCTCAAAATAGTCTCCATTAGTCTCCATACAGCGACTCATTCGTCTAAACCAAGATTTAAAGCACTGGCGATACTCTTCTTTAGCGAGGTCTTCAACCATAAAAGTATTCCGAGCGTCCTCAGGGCTGTCGAAAAGAAGACGATGGAGCCAATGTCATGCGAGCTTGTTTTTGTTCAACAGTCAGAAAATGAGGAACCCAACGCGAACAAAGCTTCTTGACTTGAAGGTGTTTGTGTAAAATTTCATGAATGACCGCTGATGAAATCGTAAGAGTCTCCTCTATCTATTTGTAGATTGTTTTTGGGTCTTCGCGCAACATTTTTCTTTATCATCTCGATGTTTTCATTCGTTACAGAAGTCTCATTACTTTTCAGGGAAAATTTTCCTTGCTTAAATTAAGAAAACCATCTAAAAATTGTTGCACGGGACGCTGCGAGGTCCCCAAAAGCTTTAAAATCCAACAAACCAAATCCTTTAAACCAACTTTAAAATCGTATATCATTGCACGAAAATGTTCTCGTTCGAATTCTGTTGCTGCAAAAAAAACGCGCGAAATGCAATCAAAAAGTTAATTTTTTTCGTTTTCACTAAACGGCTTCTTTAATTCAAATTGCAAATAAACGATGTTTCAAAAACGGTACAGCTCAAATGAGTTCTCTTTCTGAAATCTGAGTATCTCAAAATTTACCTAGTCAGGTGACTGTATATGTATCTATGTGCCAACGTTTGTCATTCTGAACTGATGTTGGCATCTTACTGATGTTCGCGGATGTCTATGGACAACAGTATCCATTTACCACCAGGTGGACTTTATGCTCGTCTGCAGCCTTCTTTCTATAAAAAAAGGCTTCTGACGCATACTCAAAAGTACAAATAATTACATTCTAAAATACTTGTTGGATGGAAGCCAAATTTTACAAACCAAACAATAATGAATTTGTTCGACTGCCTCAATAGCGAGCTTGCTAATTTTATCCTACCCGCTCTTAATTTAAAGCCCCACGGTCAGGGACACGGGGAAATTCCATGGGGTGAACCGCAGACTATCGATTTCGGGTAGTACATAACGGTACAACTATAGATACGATGTACGAGTAGGTATGATACAGGCCAACGTACATCATATACGTGCCGTCAGGGGAAGCGTAGTTGCAAAATCTAGTTATCGGTTTTTAATAAAATACGATAAGTGACAGAGCGGGCGCACTTGTTTTAACTTTAAATCAAGTAAGGTATAAAGTAGGTTAAGTACATCGTTAGCTCAGATTTCGTTGCTTAAAATTGATTTCTTACAGCTACTAATTATCACTGAAGCAACTAAAACATTTTTATTAAATTAAGTTATTTTTCTATAGAAAGAAGGTAGCAGATAGTCCATCTTCTGGTGAATAATGTCGCCCTGGTACATCCGCGATACATGTCAACAGCAGTTCCAATGACAATGACAGTTCTGCCCCAAGACGCGCTGGCTACCTTTGGAGATTTAGAAGTGAGAAGGGTTGGGACGGATAACTTTTGATGATTTTTGACAACATTTCGCGTCCGTGGTCCTCCACCAAAAATTAAAGTATTACCAATTTGCAATACAATGATATTGTGTACTTTAATGTATCATGCTGTACGATCTTTGACTTTCAATTGTTCTCTTTTGTATTAAGGGCCCCATTGGGTACGATTATGTTGTGATGCTTCTTACCACAATGCATTGTGGTAAGAAGCATCACAACTCCGTACCGCAAATTAATTACACGATGTTTTGTTAGTTACCACATTTGTTGATGAACAGTTGGACGAAAAGATTTAAGAGAGCGACAATTTCTTGTGGACCATAATCGTTACCAGACCTTTAAACATCCACCACTGGGCATGGGCTTCCTCATGGACATTCTCTTGTGCATGAGGGATGTATGACCTTAAAACGTCACACTGGCCAAGCGTGTTGGCGAGTCCACTCTTTTAGAGGTGGTGTAGTTCCTCACCGCTTGTGGTAGTGGATTTATTATGCTGTAGTCGTCTTTTATGACATTCATCGGAAGAGGTGGGGTGGTGCGCTATGCTAAGAGCGACACCACACATAATACTCGTATAGTTGTTTATAGTATTATGAATAAAACAAATACAAATCCGTACTAGAAAACGACCTTGTTGCCAAAATGAAGAGAACTGGAAGTGTACAATAAATTTATTTACTAATTTGCTACTATTCAGAACATCGATGTGGGAATAGACTAGATGACACATTACACGTTTTTATCAAAGAAACCTAGTTGGAAACTTCTAAGGCACGTGAAGCAGACGAGGAGGAGTTCATTAAAAAGTCAAATTTGAAACTTAAGTACTACGTAATAAGAATGTTCCATTTTCAAAACACATGAATTCGAATTCGACACATATGAAACATTAAAAAATTCGAGAGCTACTGAACATAGGACTGCAACGTGGGTGCTCTAAAGTACTTGTATAACCTGTATGTATTCTCAAATCGATGTAATCAGAATAACTCAATTCTAATTTTAAACACAAACATTATAGAAAAGGTTTTTAAACCATTATGAAATGTTAAATTCCGGGAGAAAATAATAAAACTGGCAACCAGTTTGATGAAATCCGTATAAAAGTGAAGTCTCGCATCACGTAGTTTTTGTCTGTTAAAATTCTGTGAAAACTGAAAGCTTTTTATTTATATTTTTTAGTTTCACTTGCCGGTAACCGCATCACGTAAAGTTTGCTGAATGTATCTGAATATCGCTTTGCATACAAAAGTTTATAACTATATTACAAGAGATAAGGTGAGAATTATAAATTTAATTATTTTAGTCTCAGACTTTGTTTTTAGATGTATACATTTTCAATTTGAGAAAAGTCCCTTGACACCACTAAAAATTAATTAAACGCGTAAAGCCTCATGGTAACTTAAACTTAACAATCTCAAAGAAAATAAAATTAACTTAAAAAGAAATCAGGTACTAATGAAGACTCACAAACCTGTATGGTAACTAGGCAGCTTTTGAATTTGGTGAATTCTGTTTAGTTTCAGAGAGTTCATTTGCACCTTTCCTTCCTGTTGGTTCCGGGCACATTCCATTAACAAGTGTTGGACATCGACCGTTCCACATCTTTCGGTTAGGGGGAATTAATTTTCTTCATGATAAATCCAAACTTGTTAAGTGGCCTGGAACAAGACTTGAGATAGAAAATCAACAAGTCTACTTGTGACGAGACATTGAGTTAGAAAATCTTAGCATTGATATAGAAAACAATTCTCCAATGCAGATAGTTTATCGAATTGAATATCGAGTAGCGAACGTTCGACATATTATTATATCAGTCCAATGATTTACTTTTCTATCATTCAATGGAACGTTACTGAGTAATTTACTGGTTATTACTGGTTATTTATTATTCGTAATAACACCGAAATGCTCTAAATTTACTTGTAATATAATAAAATATTCGTATTATTTGCTGGAAATTATATAACAGTTTCAAGACTAATGCCTAGGAATTTTGTTAGCAAGTAAGAACAAACATAACTCGGTTAGTGGACCAAGTAATGAGATATTTGCATTTTTAATGGATGAAGGCGGCGGACGTGCATACAGTCCACCTGATGATAAGTGGATATCGTAGCCCATGGACATCCGAGATACATGCCAACATGACAAACGTTGGTACGCCCCCGGATGCGTCGCCTTCCTTTGAAGATATAGGAATGGATATGGAGAAAGGGTTGGGAAAATGTGGAGGGATAGAGTGAGATGGGCAGAATATTAGGCTATATAAATCAATACTATGACCTAGTAAGTCCGAAATATGCTTATACTAATTTTAATGATTACAGGTAAAAACTCTGTTTTGTTATTGTATCGTTATTTTGTGCAAAAAAGAGTTTTATCTATCTATCCAGGTATACAATATCCAGTTAAACTAACACATATATATTGCACATATTATAAAGATTGGGATCCCTTTTTTTACACGGGGAAATCCCCATGGATACTCCTCCGCCCTGGTAAGAGGCGAAGGGGTTATGCCGGACTTTTACCGGCTAAAACCGCACGGTGTTGCACCCTCGCCACCTTGTGCTGGGGTTACGGGAGCGGGCTGGCTGCCGACGACTGGTGGCAGTCGAAGTTTTGTCTTCGTCGCAGTCGGGGCGGTTAAGCCAAGACCCTCGGTCCCGTCTCCAGACGGTACGACGATTTACGGCGAAGGCAAAGGAAAAGAAGTCCTCCCATTGCCTGCCCAGCGGCAGGGTTAGTGCTCGCCGAGCCCCTCCTTGTCTCTGCTATTCAGAGGGACACGCAGAGAAACACCACCTCCTGGTTTTGGTTCTCACCGGGTTACCGGGGGACGCGCCCGATGGGAGACCGGAAACTCCACTCGGGATAGATTGGGACCCAGTGACAAGGTACCCAGTATGTTGGGAGCATTATACCGCACTGCGTTTATGTGTTGTAGGTTTTTTATTTTTTAATTCAAGTGCCTATTTTCGTTCAGAACTGACGTGATTACGCAATTTAATTAAAAATATAATTAACGCGCTCCAAAATCGATGGGGAGATAAATGAGTTGGTAATAAGATATTCTATTAAATTGATGTTCCTTCACTTCTAGCCTTGAATAATATCTAAAGCAACCCTCTCCCGGGCCTTCGTAAATATGGATCGTTATAAATTTACATCCTATGTTGATCCTGAGATTCCAACGACTAAGTAACTGACGAAGATTTTATTCGCACTATAAAATGATGCTATTCTTGTACTTTTTCTCACAGATTTTGTGTTTATGGAATGAAGGCGGCAGTCGAGCTTACAATCGACCTGGTTTGTGGTAAGTGTGTACTGTCGGCACGTCCCGGGATGGCCTACCTTTGGAGAGAAAGGGTTGGGAAAATGGGGAGGAATAGGATGGGATGGAATGCTCTCTATCATATCTCACTCACTACCGAAACACACGCTCAAGTTTCAAGTTTCAGTACGTTTCAAGATAGTCTTCTCTGAGAGAGGGGTAACGAGGCTAGTTGAGTGCGCCCAGCGTCTGCGGGAATGCAGCGTGCAGTCTCCCTTCTATTTTTTTTATAGAAAGAAGGCGGCAGACCGGTGTACAGTCCACCTGATGATAAGTGGATACTGTCGTCCATAGACATCCGCGATACACGCCAACATCAGTTCAGAATGACAAACGTTGACACGCTCCCTGATGGCGCTGCCTACCTTTACAGATATAAAAATAAATATAAATACAATAAAATATAACAATAAAAAAGCAGTTCATATGACGGTCCGCCTACGGTTTTGACATTAACTGCCTTAACATCAAAGGATCTATGAAATAAAAGCTTTCATTTCTGATACATATGTATATACCCTTTTAACTATCGTACTTTATGTTAAAAAAATTCAAATGCTTTAGAAAATTAGAAAGATATGAGCTTGCGAAAAGATTAAGCTGTCTACTTACGTGGAGTTGTAAGAGTATTAATGTATTAGTGACGTCAACAACCAGTAGTGCGGTCTTATTCTAACTCATGACTTTTATGCACTATAGCTAAGTCCTTCCACATTTTTCGCAAGTTGACAGTATCCACTTACCATCAGGTGAACTGTATGCTCGCCTGTCACCTCTTCCTATAAATAATGTTTTAGTACTTTTATATACAATAAAATAATGAATTTAAAATGATGAAAGTTTATAAAATAAAATATTATAATTAAATATAAATTAGATACAATAATGGATTTATATCTCGATAATCACCGAACGAATAGACAATTAACATTTGCGGAACACAATAACGGCATTGCTTTGTACTTGATTATTTTAATATTAAAATGTAACGGGAATTTATATTTTCAAATTTATTAGTTTCCTTAAGTAAAACTATTGTGTCTCCTATCATAATCTTAAATCATAAAATGTCTATTTAAAATTTCAAATGAAAATAGGTATAACTCATTGATTTGAGAATACATACTTGATATGTTGTACAAGCACTCTAGGGCAGCCACGTTACAGTCTAATAGTGTTCTATGATCAGTAGCTCTCCAATTATTAAAATGCTATGTGTTTTGAAAATGTAACATTCTTATTACGTAGTAATTAAGTTTGAAATTTGACTTTTCAATGAATCCCTCCTAATCTGCTTCACTCTCCCCAGAAGTTGCCAACTACGTTTCTTTGATAAGAACGTATGACATATCATCAAGTATATTCCCATATCGATGGTTCGACTAAAAGAATTCAGTTGCAATGTAAAAAGTAAACCGTATCCAGCACTTTTATTGTCCACTGCTGGACATGGACCTCAATATACACATCGTATTGTGCATGAGGTATGTATGGTCTTAAAATGCTACGCTAGCCAAGCGAAGAGTCCACTCTTTTAGAGTTGTAATTCCTCAATGCTTGTGGTAGCGGTCTTATTTTATGACATTTAGACTTATTTAGTCATAACTGAAGTAAGTTTTTATGAAGTTATATTTAAATAATATTATAAATTTAATTATAAAACGTCATAAAATAAACCACCTAGTACGTAATAGCGGTATTTCGAGAACGTACTGGACCAAGAAGTAGTTTTCAGCAAGTTCTCCAGATTACCCCCAATATTTACGGCGAGCCAAGTGCAATTAGCCCTGAGATACTGGCAGAGTTAATTTTGAAAGTAATTTACTTTTGCGAGCATTGCCAGTTTCGATTAGCTTCTAGAGCACTACTCTTCTTTTCAGTTTTTGCACTTTAATTTACTGAAAATATTTCACTTTCTCTCTCTCTCTCTAGGATTAATTTTCTGCACCAAATTTTGCGTATTCGTGAAAAAACTCGTCCATTACGCCATCTTTAAAAATCAGTATAGGATTGAAGAGTTGATATTAGCAGGCGCGATTAGGACAATATATTTTATTTACAACCGGTACAAATACGTAAACCCAATGATACAGCGAATGATGTAAAGTGGGCCATTACCAAATGCAACTTAGAAATTATATCCTAAATGCTTGCTCTTCAGACCTGGTGCAGTCAGTATGTTGACAATCATGTTGCGTTTAGACAGCAAGCAGGAAAATTAGCAGGAACGTAGCTTCCGGTGAGTGTCCCAAGTTATTGTAAAATGTTGTAACATAGGAAGCCACTACCTTGAGTACGAGACCTATCGTATGGTCAACCTCTCAACCAGCTATTGAGACCGACCGCGCAAAATCGGCTGTCAGCAACGGCTGATGATGATAGTAACGACTTATTCATTACCAATATAGCTTGGTAAACGAGCTGCATTTCACTGAGAATATTTATTTTCTTAACACGTGTGTGTAAGAACAAAAAATTTGCTAATTGTATTCAGCTAAATGAGTATTAAAAGTATACATCCAAATTAAACTTTATTAACATCTTTTCATCAACAAATATCTAGTAACAAATATTCCCGTGTACATACCTACAACATTTAGATATTTCAGCCGGTTCGTCCTATTTCATAAATATTCATAATTTCTGACATTGCAATTAGACAAACGGACTTCCGAGTATTATGCAAATGTCGCTCTCCTTTTTATCCATCTACGGCGCACGGGCAACGCTCATGATTTTTGTTGTTGAAAGCGGTGGACGGGCGACCTTCACGAAATTCGTCACTGAGATTGATATGACCGCGCTTGAATTCTGCAAACCAGCTATAAATTGTTGTCTTGCTTGGTGCTTCATCGCCAAAAGCAGTTTGAAGCCGAGCGAGGATCTGTTGAGCTGTCAAAATACACTTAAAATCGTAGAAAATCATACAGCTAAAATTTTCACCGGTCAAATCCATCGTAATGCAGACACGCAATTTTTAAAATGAAGCCACAATGAAAAAACAAATGACTGTTAGATGAAACAAACTTTATTCTACAGCCAAAGAGTTCAATTTTCAAATATTGTAATTTAATTTTTAAATATTGTTTATGTAAGTGGCCAGTTTCGGAAATTTTCAGTGTGACCTATGTATGTATATTCACGACATAAATTTTACGATTGATTATCTAACTATAGACGCATATACTTCAGTCTATATCATTGCACTATCCTACATCCCCAGGGTCGTATTCAAGCTCTCGAATAATTCCATAATCGAGTCGGCATTCACGAACACGAGTGAATATTCATACTCGTAGTACTCGATGCAGTAATTGGATACGCGGGTGGACGGTCGATTGTGAGTGAACTATCGACATGCGCTCAAAACTATAGAAACTACCAAGTAACACTTAAATATAATAAAATAGGGATCATATTCATACAAATGTTCTATTTCATGTTCGCAAACGTAATTTGGTAGTTACCTTTGAATGCGTCTGAGATATCGACTATGTGTATCCTTTACTAAAAGGAATCTTATTAGGATAGCGCGAAGGAATGTTTTCGATCATGGATAAATTATTATCGACTGTTATTTACAAGTAGTTGCAGAGCATGAATGATATAATATGTAATTTATATAATTGTAATGATATAAACGTTTGATATCATTAATACACGTTATTACTGATATTATTGCTATTACTGATATCATTACTGATCATTAATATCAGTATTCGAAAATTGTTAAAAACTACGTCACTTAAAAACTTCTATACAATTTGCTTTATATGTCAAAAATTACGAACCAATAATTTTTATTTCTTTTTATTTTGTTCTTCACTGTCGATAAGCCGAAAGTTTTGTTATTACAACTTAAAACGGCGGGAAAAAGTCGTTAACTTTAATTACCATATTTAAAAAATCTGTCATCTTTCATAGCTACTGAAACAATTTTGTTAAAAATGACCTATAATCTTTCGATCTCGATCTCGACAGGTTACCCTACATCCTATACATAGCAAGTTATACATACTATTAAGTTCGTGTGATAAGGAATTGTTTGAAAATTACTGAGAACTCTTAGTACGAAAATTGTGTTTTATATTTCTCAAAGCTTATTCTCCTACTGTACTCATCCATTGTGAGTATTTCCTTCCTTACAGTTCGCAGCCAATTCCAATGGCCTGGAGGTATCGGCAGAACAGTTTAGCAATGAATTGTTGGACCGCTTCCGGCTTTAACACGTGCGCCACCAATATATGAGTGTTTCATCTTGCTTTTTTTTTAAATATATTAATGGGCGGACGAGCAAGCGGTCCCACGTGATGGTAAGTGTTACCGCCGCCCATGGACACCTGCAACACCAGGGGGTATGCGCCCGCAGCCGACCTTGCAAAATCCTATTCACAGCTCTCTTGAAGAACCCATATCGTAGCTTAATGGAAAGACCTCTTGAGGCAGTTCGTTCTACAGCCTACTGCTTGGAATATAATCTGCATGTTTTAGAAACATTCATTTTATTTATTTATTTAAAATTTACGGACATTCTCTTACAAAAGACGAGCTTAATGCCTATTCCTACCAGCCAACCTTTAGGTTATACAGAAAGAACGTTGGGAGGTGCGATGAAACTAGGAAATATACCTTACATGATTATCAGTAAATATTTTCCACAAATATTTATAACAATATATACCTACTTATCTTTACATAGTATAAATTACATAGTATAAAACAAAGTCGCTTCCCGCCGTCTGTCCCTCTGTATGTACGCTTAGATCTTTTAAACTACGCAACGGATTTTAATGCGGTTTTCATCAATAGACAGAGTGATTCAAGAGGAAGGTTTATACGTATAGTTTAATATTGTTTTTACGAAACCGAAGCGAAGCGAGGGCGGTTCGCTAGTAAATAATACAATATTATAACTACATACATAAATATTTACAAGTGTACATATACATATAAATAAGTATACACAAATACATGAACATATAGCATGTAATATATATAAAATAACCAATTGGAAAAATTCAAGTTATAATGTTGAAAACTTTAAATAAACAGGTGATTATTTACCCGCAGTGCCCCGTAGTTGCCCTGGTATCGGTGCAAAATAACACAAATTCTTTTGATTAAACGCTAATTTAAAAATAAAAATATCAATGTTTTCTTTGTAACAACATTTATGGCTGGACTAGGTATATAATGTGTTAGTGTACGTAGGTGTTATATGTGTATTGCATTATATGTATCGTTTGTAGTCATTTTTATTGATTGCACGATGCATCGCCCTTCGTATTTCTGTTTAACCAAAGGTTGATTGGTAGAGAATGTCATTAGGCATCAAGTCCGTCTTTTGTACGATGTTTCTTTGTGCATTGAAGTTCAAAAAAATAAAAAAAATAGATCAGACTAGAATTGATTCCAAATCTGACCATAACTCCAATATCGACTAGCTCGACCTTTCTTACTTAGATGTCCACATGTGTCATTTCTGCTTAACGATCCCTAAGGGCTTCTCATGAATTGGCATTTTTGACTCGTAATGAGTGTAAGTAGGTATAATTGATTTATTCTTTTTATTTTATAAGTCACAAGCAGATACAAACCGTAAAGCATATGGAAAGTATATTTCATTCGTGCTGAAATGAAATAGCAAGAAGCACCAGAATATCGTTGAGCCTTTTTGTGCAATCACACTTTTCATCTCATACGACTTTATTATTTAATTTTGTTCTTTTTCATTAAGCAGTATACTGATCGTGTGACAGTAATCCCCTTATATACAGTTATATAAGATTAACTCTATATACTAATGTACCCCAAAACCTTTCGCCACCATTTATATTTAATAATAACAACCCCACAAATACGGGGGTGAGCAGGGAACACAAAAATCAATACGTCTGTCTGGGAGGGTGCTTCCCTCCGAAATCCCTCTGCTCTTTGCATCCGCGTCAAAATATCGGCATTTAGAAGCGTCCGAAATGTGTGAATTAAGTGTGAATTTCTCGATACAAAAGTTAAACGTAGACTGATAATTGCATAATAAAAAGATGTCATTTTTTTCGGAATAAAGCGTCGGCCATACGCTGTGATCAATAAATACCTCGATAGGAGTTATTTGAGGTTACTTGTATGTATGGGTTGTTTGAGGTCGGAAGCTGAATGTGGTATACAAACGTTTAGGTACCAATCGACCCAAAGATGTATTATAGAACATTGTATTCATAGTACATTTGTATTTATTTAGGCATTTAGTTTTCGTGTTACTTATTTGAATTGCCTTTTTGCAACATGTATTAAGTAACAAAGATCTAGGTCAGAAAAAATAAACATTGTTATTAAACATTGAAAATCCATAAAATAGCAGCACCCGTGTATACACCATTCATTGAAGCGGTACTGGCTCGCGAAGAAGGTGGCAAAGTCAGGACAGCTTTGGCCATCTGTGACGTTACAGAAACTTATACAGTGGAATTTGCGCTGCCATTTGCGCATGCGATCCAAAACCTATAGGCGAGGGTCGCTATATGAGGTCGGGAGAGAGAGAGAGAGATGGTGTCGAGTACAATGCAGACTTTATTAATAATGGCTCATTACATGTTATACTTACACTAATTATTCCAAAACTAGGTCATTAACTAACATTAACTAGGTCATACACATCCTGCACTTTAAAGTGTCCTCGCGGTATTGCATAATCGCGAGACATGATAGCCGTTCCAAGTCGCAGCCCCGCTACTGTATACATGGGAGCCATTCTTTATAAGTAAATTTATGACGTATGATAATATATGTTTGAACAATACATGGTATTATTGATCGGTTGCGGTAGGTCGCGTGGTCGTGACTTACAGCAGTTTTTATTACCAGTAGCGCTACTGGTTGCCGCGACCAGCAATTATCTGACCTACCATCACGACCACGCTTAAAGTCAACTGACGGCGTGATTATAGTTCCTATCCTATTATGACTTGATTGACAATATGATTTGATATATAACTAACTTGCCACTGCTTATTTCGATTTGAGAAGGAATATTTAGATCTATTAATATGTTATCTAGAAACTTCGAAAATTCTCAATGTGTCACTTTGTTGAAATCGAACTTGTGAATCAACCATACCTACTCTCAGTGACCACTTTTCAGCGTCATACGTTCTAGCGGGCAAGGAAGCATTGGTTTGAACACAAAAGTCTTTAAAAGATTACTGCAATTATAATTTGTCCTCTTACGTATGTTTAGCAGCAATTATTGCCCCGGAAATTCTAAACCAAATTTGGTTGTGAGAGTACATTTCATGGAAATTGAGTGATATCGGGTACGTTTCTGTCACGTAAAGTAACATTTGAGTAGCGAATAGCGACACATATTTTGGATTGCAAATACACGGTTTTTAATCTTCTACACAACAACCGCCATCTGTGTTAAGTGTAAATTAGTGCGGATCCGTGAATCCAATACGATTTCAGATGAAATCTCGCGGATGGTATTATGTACGCGAACGGTATTATGTCATTACTATGAATAGACAACACATATTTCAATTTGGAGGGGGATTTTTGGAGGGGGAGAGTGCACGCTGCAATCCAACAGCCGCTGGGCGCACTCGACGAGCTTCGTTACCCCTCTCTCACAGAATACTACCTTGGAATGTACTGCATTTTCCACTTTATCATATTCCCCAATGTGTTTCGGTAATGAGTAAGATATGCCAGAGCCCATTCCCATCCTATCCCTTCCCACGTCCCCAATCCTTTCTCCAAATTAATTCTTTCATCAACAAAGGTAGGCAGCGTATCCGGGGCCTGCCAAAGTTTGTCATTTTGGACTAATGTTGGCATGTATCGATGTCTATGGGCGACAGTATCCACTTACCACCAGGTGGACTGTATGCTCGTTTGCCACCTTCTTTCTATAAAAAAAAATAAAAAATAAATGATTTTATACATTCCTTGTAAATTAACTAATTAATCAGTATAATCCATATAATTCTTGGAAATCTTGAGTTTGAGACCTATACAACTATATTTTTTCCTGTACGAAAAGATATTTCAAAATTAATTTAAATAACTTACAATTTTTTTTTAATCGGGTGTAGATTATAGAAATTTAGAGCATGTGACAGAGAAAATCATAACAATTAATAATATTAATTAATTAATTATTATTAATTAATTTATTTATCATATCCTTGATTTTTTAGAATCTGAAAAATGTTTGCATTATTTTATAGTTTCTATAAAAAAAATACAAATATAAAGTGGGTAATATCGCAGTATTCCTGTCTTCAGGAAAATTTAGATATCTATCTATTTGAACGGGTCTCAATGCGTATGATTACCTTATTTATGTTAGTCGACGTTATGGTTGGGTTGCACCAACCATGGCCAATGAAGAGGCGAGTAGTCCACCGGGATTGTGCGTGAAGCAATTGAAAGCAAGAACGGAAATTTCAATGGAAAGCAAGAACGGAAATTTCAATCGAAAAGATGGATACAAATTGTCCTTGACATAGAATACAGTGATTAATAAATTTAATCAAATCAAACCTCGCGATTTTTCGTCTGACACTACTTCTGATATTGTAACTGTTGAGTGCCGCAACTTTCCGGACTATGAAAACCAAATGCGAGTAATTGATGAACTCGCAACTCGACGTGGACTACCCGCCTCATAAGTCAGGTCGTGACTATGGTTGGTGCAACCCAACCTAAACGTCGAGTAAAATAAATAAGGTTAACATACACGTTGAGGCCAGTTTAAGAAGATACTCGTAAATATATGTGAGGATTTCGATTTCACGTACAGAATACATGCCACGATTAAATTCAATATCGCACAAATTAGAGCCAGTTTTATTGGTGTTCGTTAAGCTGTAGCTGAGCAAATATTGTTGAACGCCTCTCCCGAGATAATTAATAAACATTCCTCTATAAGAGGCTTCATGTTTTGATGGAATAAACTGCAAATTTGTAACTCTTTAAAATATTTTGCGCATTGCGTGGCGTCAATCAGGATTCAATCAATCATAAATATATTTATTTTTTTATTTCCAAGGGACATTCAATTTTTTATGATATTCAAATATACATCCAAAATTATACAAAAGTTGTACAAAATTTTTTCATATAGTGACTTTGTATTAGATGTGCCTAAGGACTTTATTATAATATTTATAAAGGACAAAGTAACGCGAAACTTTTTAGTTTTTCTATTTTCATTTTAACATCAAAGTGTGCCTCATGTTGTAGTGTGGTGGAAAATTCCCTCAGTTGGCAGTTCATTCCATAACTTTTGGATCCGTAGTATAAAGTGTTTCGACGACTGCACTGTACTTAGCCACTCTCTGTCAAAGAAATGCGTATGAATCGCACAATAATATCGTCAATGAACCAATAAATAATAATTATTAAGTCTTATTTTACCTTATTAGCACCTTATTCTAAGATTCTTCTGATAAGAAGATAAACAAATAGAAATTTTGGTTTAATGAAGAACGAAGAATGAAATGTTGAATAGTAAAGTTAAAGAAGTAAATTTAAAACAGAGAGAAGAGAAAGAAAAAAATATTCGGGGTAGTGATCAGTGTTGAACAATGTGACTGATGAAACTGATGAAAAGTCAAATTAAAAAAGTTTACTAAAATCACTAGCCGTGTGCCCGATGAGAAATCTCAAAGGCAACATCTCAGGAACTTTTGCACCCTTATTTTACACACTTAGGGGATGAATTTTCAAAAATCTTTTCTTAGTGCTTGCCTACGTTATATAAGGAACTCCTGTGCAAAATTTCATGCTTCTAGACCCACCGGTTTAGGCTGTGCGTTGTCTGTCAGTTAGTGTTAGATTTTTATTAAGTAGATGTACTCTATAATACTCGTAAATATTTGTTTAAAATCACGATTATTTATTGTTTCTTCTTCTTACAACTCTGGCTACCACACAGAATCATTCGTTATTTCAGTATTTTTTTATCAATTCGTTCAAGGTACGTGGTCTGTCCCGATACTGTCATGCCCGGTGCGTAATCTTCATTCGAGGACTCGTCTGTCTCATTAGTTGTTGTTGTTGGTCCAGCGGCAGATATGACTTGCCCATTGCGAAGAATATATTTCGTCTTATCTACAAAATTAATTAAAGTGAAAAAAAGTTCTGAGATTATCTCGGACATTGCAATAAATAAATTAAACGCTCGAAGACGCGAATTTAATTTAAAATCACAAATAGGTGTTCAATATAATACCTGGAAGATCTGATTCGAGTTATTTTTATCAGTTGATCAAAAAAAGTACTTACAATAAATATCGACATTATTTATTTATAATTTTAATTTAATCCTCTCCGGTTTATTTTAGCACGGCCTTGTCATATCTTGTACATAATAACGCTTCTGTAGTTGACAGCTTATCTGAAACTGATCATAAAATTAGAAACTACATCATCGTACATAAACTCTAAATCTTAAAGGAATTGCTACAGTAATATAATTTATACACAAAATTCACTTATACGTTATATCATTAATAAAGATTCCCCTTACCTGCGGGCAACACTCGAAAACGCAAAGTTAAAACCAATATATATGCAAATTTAAAATGTGACAGTATAGGTGCTACGTTACGGCAGCGAGTTTCAGTTAATTTTGTTCAGGAGTCGCGCACTGATTTATTGAGGCTTATCGAGACAAATTTATTCGGCGGACTTGTTTGATAAGATCTTCAACGAGTTATCGAAACGCTTCGACAAGTTAATACTTTCTACGAAGTGTTTTATACGGCTACGCCGCGTAGCTTCATATAGCGGTTCGTAGCTCGTAGCTCGTAGCAAGTAGACCTATACCAGCACATTCTACAACTTTGTATTTGGTATTCTATTGGGTTGTGTTGTTATATATGGTTCAATAAAAAAAAAATCGCAAAATAGTAACGCGACTGGTTTATAGGCAACAAAGTTTATTGCTAATTAATGTTGTATTATTAATGTTTTTAAGACAAATACACCTTACAAAACTACAACTTGTTACACAAATACGAAATCAGAATGCCAATACAAACACATGCACTGTTTAAATGTGCACCAAATTCTTTGCGAATTAATGTTATGCTACAAATTTTAACAATAATCAAATTTTTCAATTTAAACTATGTACAAAATTTTTCATTTTACAAATGGTTTAAAGATTCTAATTTTATGAAGCGCTTGCATTACGAATCGATTTTTAATAAGGACACAAAAACACACATCACTAAATTACAATATGACATACAAACATACTTAGAATGGCTCGCCAACCTTTTTTATTGCTTAAAAATTTTCAAAAGCATGTTACTTGGCCGTGTGTGTGTGTTGGCCGGATTTAGAATAACACTACTCCATCTCTTCCCGTGGGTGTCGTAAAAGGCGACAAGGGAGATACCACAAGCCCTGAGGAACTATACCACCTCCAAAAGAGTAGACTTGGCAATCCAAGTGGCCAGCGTGGCCAGCGTGGTCCTCGTGTACAACACAATGTGCATGAGGAGGCCCATCTCCAGCAGTGGATATTGAAAGGGCTGGTTACAGAATACTACTTGCATGCTACAAATACATGCATAGGTGTAATGAGAGTGTCAAAAGCATCTGTGTGACACAATTTCTACGGTCGCTACCTTAATTGCATTAAATATACATCTTTTCTTCATTCACGACTCTTTTATGTCATTTCTGGAACGAACTTTTCTTTTTTGTTAAACGTTCATTTGCGACGCCCCGCGGTCTCTCTTAATTATTTTCTTTGTTGATTTTATAACAGAATTTGTGAAAATATATGTTATAAAAATTCACATAATTTTAAATCTAAATATATGAAAAGAGAATATCTATATTCGCCGGTGGTGATTGGATGAGAAGAGCCGAGGATCGTGTGCGGTGGCATTGGAAGAGGCCTATATCCAGCAGTGGAGAGACATCGGCTGATGGTATGTTTATGGTACGAAAAGAGAATATTTGTATATTATTCGACCGAAGATTAAATCATTTCATTTCATATCTAAGTATATTTCAGTCTTAACGAGACGAGGCTTATTTTTTAAGGTCAGTGTAATTAACTAACAATTGTACTGTAAACGAAGTGCGTGTAGTTTAATAAGTTCACTGTCTCAAGAATGGCATAATTGATTGACTTTATTTCGTAGTCGCTTTGTTATTTCTTAATAGCCTTACACGACACCCGCCGCAACAGAGGGAATGGTCCTATTTTAAAGCCGACCGACAACACACGGTCATCCATAAACACACCACAAGCCCTGAAGAACTGTATCACCTATAGAAGAGTAGACTCGCCTATCCGCGTAGCGTTTTAAGGCCTTACATCCCCCATGAACAACACAATGTGCTAGTTACTGTTGCGGTTACAGAATAGAAAAGCGGTTTAATAGTGATTCTTACTATCCCACGATCAGCTTCTGTCTCTCCCGCTGGATACAGGTCTCACCCACACATTAGGTCTTCCGTTATCCATCGACATTGTTTTAGTCATCGGTCCACTTGGCCGAAGTGCGTCCGACGTTGTTTTCCAGTACGCGGTTTCCATCGTTTGGGATTCTATTCATTTAATAATCCTTAAATATTGTATGTATAAACATAACATAAATATGATAAAATCGCATAAAAAAGCAACGTTTGTACATAAATATTTTTTGATAAGTGTCATTATTGTGGTTTCGAACGCTACATCATTGAAAATAACACATTTTTGTATCTTTGATTTGCATCACGTGAAAAACACTGCGCCGATTTTAATAAATTACGATTCTTAATTATGAGATCTATGAATTTGAAACTTGTCATAGTTAATTTTTTTGTCTTAAATTAACATTTAACTTATAATCTTTTTTCCAGATCTGAAAAAAGTTTCCGCGGGAACGCGTACAACAACACTTAAAACTCTTAAAATACAATTTAATTAAACTTTGTTTATTAGAGTTTACGTCGAGAATCAAAATATAGGAGAATTTTTATCTCAAAATTCACAATTTCTCACGGGAATAAATTTAACGTTCAAGAAAGCACGACATTACAGAAAAACATTCTTGTATAGTAATGGTTTAGGTTGCGGTCATGATCAAAAAAAGTTTGATTTGATTTGGAACTTTTTTTGATCATGACCCCAACACTAGTCAGAGAATAGCTTTTATCCTTTTTCGTTACGAAATGCGGTGTTAAACTATCCTAATACATTCCCCATTCGAATTGTATGAGATAGAATTCAATGAAATGGGATGGGATTAAATGGACTATAATAGATAAAATTGGATTTACTTTTAATAGACATGAGCTAAGGCTCATTCTCAAAACATGTTGACGCGTTTAATGCCACCTTTCGTTTGAGAGTGCAGTAATTCAGCCCCGTCACCCCACTTGAGACTGCTGTGGAACTTGTCAACGTGTTTAGGATACTTTTTCGACTTTTTCATTTGACTAGTCAGTCGGACGCATCCAGTCTGACTATCTTAGACATGTTCAAGAATTAATTAATATTAATGATACAGTGAAGTTACCACAACTACTCTTAAATCAAAGCCAGTAAATTATAATTGTTATAATATAATTATACTGGTTGTGTTAAGTATCGAAGTTAATAAGTATTATTGATAAAATAATAATGATTTTATGTTAATTAATAAACTAATGATAATATTGTTTTGTTTCTATTTCAGTTTACATAGAATTGAATAGGATGGCGTACTAATGTTATTATACATGAAATATGTACAAGACTTTAAGATGTATTCAATGAAACAGCCTCCTCTCCTACCCCTACTCCAAATACAATAGGAAAATTAAATGCAGAACTTCAAACACAGAACGATAATTTATTTGCGGAGCACCATTTTAGGTTGTTAGTACAGCATAGGCGATAGCGTATATATATATATATATATATATATAGTGCTAGTAAAAGTTATTTACAATTTGCTGCCTTAATCATAAACGCTATTAAAATTTAACGTTCTTTGTTGTTTATAAATTTAACGTTATTTATTGTTCTTTTCTTAAAAATCGATCTTCAAACATTCGAAATTGACAAAGAATTAATAATTAAAAACTGTGTTCATAAACTCATGTAAGGAAATTAGTGTGCTTTATATTTGACAGTTTTTTTTTACTGCAGAATTTGTCAAACCAAACTGATTATAATTTATAGGAACAATTTAGGTAACAATTTATGGCAAATCAGTTAACTCACGAGTTAACCATGGTTACGACCAAACTCACTCATCAGCCAAAACGTCGAATAAAATAAAAAGGTAAACCTATGCGTTAAGACCCGTTTCATATACAAATATGTGTGAAAATCGTGAAAATCTCAAAAGTGATACTGGTTGTACTGGACAAATAAAAGTTTTACAGGTTTACTGGAATATATAAGTCTTACATTTTCATAATTATATAATAAATGAACATAAATTTACAAAACCGATAAAGGTTGTAAAGGATGACAAGGTGATATGAGAATTCGAATTCAATTATAATTTGGAACAAATCGTTATTTTTGTCTAATTTTATAAGTTTTGTAAACTTCTTATGTTTATTTATTATATAGTTATGAAAAATGTGACCATTAGTTTTGAAAAATAACTTTATAGCTAAATAGAGTATTTATTTAAAAGAAATTTAGAAGAATATATTTTCATATATAAATTGGTCTCTTCGATAACGGCTCAACGGGAATCTCTGACAGTCAGTCGCTGATTGGTAAGCGCGTCGACTCCGGAACCAGCACGACTCTATAGTAATTGCAAGAATGCTTATATTTTATATTCTATTAAACGCTCCGCTTGTGACTATGTCGTGCATCTAACAATACGATACCACCTTCCAATTAACAGGAGAATTTGTCAAACTAAAACAGAGGCTTGAATCCAACGAACTGTTTATATTTATACGAACAATTTAGGTAACAATTTGTGGGAAATTGCGAACAATTTGAATTGTTTAAAGATGCCGCAGAAATGTGGCTGATAACTGCTTAGAAAGGTTTAGGTATGTCTAAGCTATTTTAGGAATCAAAGTTGTTAAAATTGAATTTTGAAGATCAATGTTATTGATATCTATTAATTCGATATTAATCCAGACGATACTAATTCCTATGAGTAGATACAACCAGGGATGTTGTACAGAAATCATAACACAACAGACTGCCCACCGATCACAGTTACATCCACATTTTGAAGTAGAGTATTAACTATTTCAAAATGTGGATGTAACAATCACTATATTGAGGTTTAGAAAATATGGAATTTATTTTTGTTGAAGTTTGTATTAAACATTGTTTCACCTTCTGAAGTTATGAATGTTCAACGTAAGTTTTGTTAAGACAAGACAAGTGTTAAGTTTTATAATGCGAAGAGCAATAGCCCTTTTAAGCTACTTCGCAGGCTTGAAGGTTGCAGGTTCGCAGGTTGCTTTTCGTCAGCATATCGTTATTGAATCTGTACTGATTCATTATCTTCTTTATTATAACTTTTTCGCGTTTACAAATGTGTACAACATTTTTAAATCGAATGTGAACGCCTAAAATTAAAGATCTTTGTTTAAATGTCGAGTAGAAATAAGAGGTAAAAAAAAGCCTATAATTTTACGTGTTCAGACTTGATTTACGATATAAAAAAGTTATTTAATAGTTTCTAAACATATAAAAATTACACGTTGTTGTAAAGGGCTCATGAAACTGCAATCTTTGCATGAACATTTTTTCTAAAACGTACGGAAAATAACGAAATTCTTCTTGTGATATCGGCTTCTTTTTTGAAGATATTTTAGGTAAGTGCTAAATATAAAACATTAAAAGGATACATCATAATAGATTAAATTCTATTTTTGTTGGGCATCTAATAATATCGTTGATTCAACAACATATTAAAACCGAATGTATTGGTTCGGCACAAGCTGGTTTTTGGTTTTTGGGAGGAGGAGAGTGCACGCTGCAATCCAACAGCCGCTGGGCGCGCTCGACTGTCCACGTTACCCCTCTCCAGGAGACTACCTTGAAATGTACTGCATTTCCCACTTTATCTTATTTCCATAATGTACGTATGTGTTTCGGTAGTGAGTGAGATGTGACAGAGCCCATTCCCATCCTATCCCTTCCCATTTTCCCAACCCTTTCTCGAAATCCATTTCTATATCTCCAAAAGTAGGCAGCGCATCCGGGGTTATGCCAACGTTTGTCATTTTGGACTAATGTATATATCGCGGATGTCTATGGGCGACAGTACCCACTTACCATCGGGTGGACTGTAATACTCGTCTGCCGCCTTCGTCTATAAAAAAAAACTACATTTTACTTCAAAATTGTGAATAATGTTGTTATTGCAGTTTCACTGAAAACATTTACCATACTATACATACCATCAACTCATGTTTGTCCAATCGGTCTCTCTCAGTACTCGAGACACACGATCTTCCGTTTTTTTCATTCATCCTAATTCCCCAATGTAGGTACGTATTTCGGTGGTGAATGAGATATGCCAGAGCCCATTCCCGTCCCACCCTATCGCTTCCAAAGTACCTAACCCTTTCTACAAATCTCTTCCTATATCTTCAAAGGTAGGCAGCGGATCCGGGGGCGTGCCAACATTTGTTGTTCTGAGCTGATGTTGGCATATATCTCGAATGTCTATGGACGACAGTATCCACTTACCATCAGGTGGACTGTATGCTTGACTGCCGCCTGTTTTCCATAATAATATAACCCGTCAACGGTAAACTTCTTCAAATAGTCGGTCCACCTGGCCGGACTGCGATTACCAATCTATACATAGTATAAAACAAACTAGCTTCCCGCCGTCTGTCCCTCTGTATGTACGCTTAGATCTTTTAAACTACGCAACGGATTTTAATGCGGTTTTCATCAATAGATGAATGTGATTCAAGAGGAAGGTTTATACGTATAGTTTAATATTGATTTAACGAAACCGAAGCAAAGCGAGGGCGGTTCGCTAGTGTATGCTAGCGCTAGCTAAAAATACAGAATGCGTGTTATAAATACAAAACGCAATGATAACTATAAATTGCATAGAGACCCGAGTCCGAAACCGTGGTTGTAAAACCGTTGTAAAATCGTTATCCTTAGAACTACCTCTATAATTTGATAAAGTAAAGGGGGTTTATCAAACGCCCGTCCGCAGCGGGCTCGCCTTGTTCCGGCATGCAAATTAAATTTTAATAATTCTACACCATCGCTATTTTATTCGCTTACCTTTGAATTATTCGCATAAAGTGTTTTGGGTGGAAATGTTTCTTCGCGGTTATTTTTGACCATTCGCTTTACACATCTGTTATTAAAGTAGCAGGTAATAGATTTCTGTAGTTAACAGCCATGCGAATCTTACTTTTAAGTATATTCGTATGTGAAGAATAACGTTATAATGTGTTACGTGTGTGACGTTCTATGACGTCACAGTTCTATGGAACAAATGGGAACTACCGACATAAACTGAACAAAGGACCATATATTGTCTGTGTTTATTCCATAAGTATTACTTACTCTTACTATTTACTCTTACATTATTTGCTCTTTTTGCATTATTTATAGAGACTGAATTAATGCCTAAAGGCATTCTGCACCAGCCAACCGATGCTTAAAATGAATTAAGTTAAAGCGGGTGCAGTAGAAATTAAAGAGTGAGCTTTATTCATCTGTATACATATGTATACATATATATATGTACATAGTCATAACAACAATAAAATAATGATCTACTTATATAACAGAATGTGTAGATGTAGGTACATACTATATAAAACCAATATTAAATACTTGTATTTAGACCATATATAATATGAATAAAATAATATAAATATAATATCTATACCTATAATAATATATATGGAGACAATCCAAGAAAAATACCATTGCCTCATGTGTTGATTTATTGATTTTGGATAAGATATTCTAACTTAAAATTTTGTTGTTTCACGATTCTGTTTAAATAGAACCACGACTTAACGTGTGACTTAAAGATACATTTTTAGATTAAGATAAAATCAAAATGATGTTTTTTAATATTTGTGAAGTTGCACTATCTAGGAAAATAGAACCGATAATAAGGTCCCTTTTCTCAGTCCCCTTTGTCCTGATCAGTAAATAAATAATAATAATTTCAATTTGGAACGTACATTAATTTACATTCCATATGTGTTAGTGAGAAATAACTTATAATCTAGGGTTAGTATTTCCGGCATGTATCTGGATTCACCGAGCCAGCATCGGCGAGTCCCACCTTGTCGCGAGCCTGCTTGCTTGCTCAGGATGCTATTGGCGCTGCCGCGGAGACGTCTCAGCATGACGGCCTCGAAACCGCCGTTTGGGACTCGGCGAACATGCCCCCATCAGCACCCTGAACGTGTTATTGCATTGAACAAGCAAGTCGTTGTATGCCCTGCGTGTAAAGTCCACCTATAGGCTGTAGGTGTAAATTCTTGAATAAAGTAATTTACACTTGTTTATATATATAAACTATTCATAAATCAATGAACCTGGAATATAAAATCAATGTACTCGATGTGCATTAAGTTCATTGATTTTTAACACCAATGAAATCAATGAACATCAAATCAATGCTTCTCTGCCGCTTCTTTCTATGACAAAAACCTGATGAAACTGTCATAAAAATAGGTAATAAACGAGGAGTCTAGTAAGTTTTCGACACAGATAGATTCTAGTAATAATGCTTGTTATTTCTAAAATAGGCTACACTACCATTTCTTCCTAAGTTTTCATGAAGGAATGAATGAAAATTCGTTATAGCATTCCTATTTTAACTTAATTACTAGTTATTATTTAACATAAGATAGAGGCAATTGGCAGTCTTATCGCTAAAAAAAACGATCTTATCTAACGTATCGCAATGGACAATAGCTTTATTGCGATCTTATTTAACGTCTCATCTAAATTCTAACGCTAAACCTATCGCGTTACTAACAATAACGCGTTAAACAGTGGCTTCATATGTTTCTAATCTAATTTAGACGTTATACATACATAGTAGACGTAATTTAGACAGACGCTATTGCATTTAATATCGCAGTGTTATGTTAAACGAATTATCGCGTTTACTTCAATTATTGCTTTTTCTGTATAGAGAATCACGTAGCGCCTTTAACGGATATATTAACTTAAAATCGCTTTACACATATACGATTGTAGCGTTTGCAAACGAGAGAAACTTACATTAGGACCTCTGTTTACATTCGTAGACCTGTAGAACGCGTAGCAGGCGTAGCTCGTAGAGCTCGCGAGCTACGAATATTCTACGAATACCGTAACCAGCCCTTTTATCGTCCACTAATGGACATGGGCCTCCTCAGTACCATCCCATCCTATCCCTTCCCATTTCCATAACCCTTTCTAGAAATCTATTGCTAAATATCCAAAGCCAAGCAGAGCATCTCAGGGTGTGATTAAGTTTGTCATTTAGGACTGGTGTTGGCATGAATCGCGGATCTCTATGGGCGACAGTATCCACTTACCACCAGGTGGACTGTTCCGCCGCCTACTTTTAATAAAAAGAAAAAAGTTAATACACCAAGTGAATATCTGACCATTTTCTTCCCTCCACACTAAAACTGTGAACTGCCACCTCATTTCTCCATTACCAAATTCTCAATTTCAGACGAAGTATTTGAACAACTCGTTGATGATTCAATCAGCTTTAACAACTGTCAAGATTTACTGAACAAACCCTATTACAGGTCAATTTACTGAATAAATAGTGATGTTAAATGATTCAGCTTCCGCTTGCGCTCGAGGCTTCCGCTGCTTAAGACATGATTTTGCTGGCAAAATCGTTAGAATTTGTAATATATTATGTAACTTTTTTTTACAAAAAAACGTTTTTTTTTAAAACTACTGAACCGAATATCATAAAAACAGGATAAAAATTATCGTAAATAAAAACTCTTTAAGTAATATTGTAGTTTTATAACGAAATAAGACTTGAGCAACATATGTTACTCTTTATAAGATATACGAGTATGTACATATATAAGATATAAGATTATATAAGAAAACGCTAATAGTCCAAAGGTATCCATTATCGACTCTCATTCATGAGGTCGTCAGTTACAATCCTCGGTCCCCACCACTGAGTTTCAACTTAAGTACGTATATTACTTAGGTTTATTACTTTCTCTCGTATTCCAGAATAAATAAAATTGAAACACGTGTATCCACCAATCCGTTCTAGGCCCGCGTGGTGGATTATAGCCCAAAACCCTTAGGGATTTTAGTAGGGGATTGGGGATTCATTAAAATATTTATTTTCTTTCTACCCATAGGTTGGCCCTTTGGGTAGAGAGGCCCCTAGGCCCAATCTTCCGAACGAATCGTATCCAGCAGTGAAGAGATGTAGGCTGATGGTATGGTAATCTCTTGATAAAGGCTCCTCTTTAACTCTTGTTAAATAAATAGTGAACATTATGCATTAAGCACGTACTGCGTATATTACATGCTCGCACTAATCTAACCATGTTATCATGTTGGTTTTTGTGTAGTGATGGGCTGGCCCCTCATGAGTAACCTCATACATGTGCCTCAACTGAGATACAAGAGTTTTGATGTTGTGATTAATGCATTATTTTTATGAGCTATTAACTATTTAAAATCGGAATGTACATTTTTCTAGCGTTTAAATTGCTCACAAACTCGACTGTTTGCTATTGGAATACATAGCGCCCGTTAGTAAGCAAGCTTGCTTACTAACGTCCATTCCATTTTTTCATTCCAGTCTATAGTCCGTACGTTGCCATGTCATTGGGACGTTGGGAAAAGGACATAATTTTTTCGCCAGTATATAGTAGAGTAATCCTATGGCTGCCATTTATAAAATTATCGAACCCGGCCAAAGAACTTTTACACCGGACTTTTGATCTTTTTCTGGGTTAGCCCAGAAAAAGATCAGAAAAAGCCCAGAAAAAGATTAGTTTAGACTAATTAACACATTTTCTAATGGTTATGTAGATAAACATTTCACGTTTTTGAGTAATTTTAAGTAATACCATTTCTACTGTTTGTGGTAAAGTTGATTTACATGGTAAAGGTCAGAAACATGTTAAATAATGGTTAATTGATACTATAAAAGAGTAATCGATTGTCTCTAATTACTCAGTAAAAATCATCCTAATATACCTGCACTCTAATTGCGCCATATGTTAATCCTATTTGTTCTATCGGCACACACAAAGTACAGACGAAATACATTCTATTAACTTTCATTTCGTAACAGTATTTACGACGATAATGTACTTGATTTGTTTTACACTAGCGTCAGCAGCATACATAAGATTTTCGTGACTAAATTTCTAAATTCGATTTGATTCACATTGACTTTGTATTCATCCTTTTTTTCTTGTTCAATTATCTAGGTTGTGTCTCTAGTGTTTTGTACTACCTTTCTTTTTATTTTCATATATGGCAAATGTGCTATTAGCACATTCTGCCACTGTCGAGTTTTCTTCGTAATTAACAATTTCATAGCCTAAAACGTATCCTGTCAATGTCCAGTACCGTCAAAATAAGTCAGGAGTCGCGCAGTAAAGTGATAGTAGGTTTACTGGGGACAAAACAGAATTCCTTGGAAGCACACAAAAAACGCAGTCCCATGCTTATATTTGATTATGATAAACATCAGTTACAAAAACACTTTGAAGTTTACTAAACTATCACTATTAAACCATAAAATGCACTTGTACACAATTTTTATGATAATCACACAAAAACTCAACTTCACTTTTCGAGTTTCCATATTATGTGGGAATTTACTTTTAGCTTTAAGAAAATCAATACTTTGTGTTTGTTATTAAGTTTTTAACTACAAGTTCTTCTAATAAATATAAATAAATTGTTGACACTTCAAAAATTATGTAGTGGATGGTTTTGTAAGAGTCAGTGCTTTGCTGTTGAAATAGAAGACAATTAATATATTAATAGAATGAGTCAATTATGCTATAAATGAAAGATTGAAATTGTCAAGCTGGCTGAGCTCAACAATTTCACTATAGTCTGTACCTCGTCGATCTCTCTCTTATTACTCGTACATTTTCTTCGTATCTACCACTTCGATTTTACATCACAAAGACCAAGATACGCCGCTAAACGTGCTCGTGTTTATATTAATGAACTAGCTCTAAAAGTTTAATTCAGGTACGTAGTTTGTTAAACTACCTGTAATTTATAGCAGAGCCACAGCGACGTTTAACTACAACTTGTTTTCCTGGCGTTTGTTATTGTGAATTCAGAAGTGTTACGAGTATACTATCGACAAACTGTTTTGGGCGCTGTTTTGGGCCATTTTCAGAAACATTTTTTTGATTATATATATATTATGTGCCCTGTAATGGGACATTATAGGGTCATAGCGTGTCTAGTTTAAATAGCTTAAATAATTCACTTATTGACCTAACAAGAAATCCTAGTTCTGTGGTATTGTTATTTTTGGGCGAGTACTGTGCTGTTTTATGAAATTCAGCAATCGAATAGTGATATCGATAATGGTGGCGGTAATTAATGGTAATAATCGATAAGTTAGACAAAATTATTTCTAGCGCAGTGGTCATTTGGAAGTAAGTATGTAATTATTTACACGAGCAAGGTTTACATTTAATTTTCAAACATTTCTTTTTCAGAAAAAGAATTCGGGTTTGCCAGTGTATAATACAAGACTATTTACTTTATTTGGATTACCAGCGAATACTAATTCCGGTTTTATATACATAATTATTCTTCATAAACTTTCATAGCGTTTCACCACTTATAGGCAACCATGTCTTACGCACATGTCTTACGCACATTATAACGAATTTACTTACGATATTTAAAAAGCATATCTAAAATGTGAAGTAGTATAGAATCACAAAAAACAAATTCTACTATCATTCACCCATGTCCTGTGAGCTCTCAATATAAATGTTGCTATCCATCCAAAAGTAAAACGAACTATAAGCAGTGATGCGGACCAAACCTAACTATCGTGTGTGCACTGGTACAATTACAGAGTTTTTAAATTCCTCATTTCAAGCACATCACTATCCAATTGCGGTGGACTGTACCGGCACGTGTGGACACAGCGTTAGTTGTGCAAACAACATATTTTACCTTGTTCCGCTGTACTTTATACAGTTTTGCGAGCATTAATAATACTGAGTGGTTTGCGTAGTTTCGGTGTCTTGTTACTTTATTATTATAGTAGATCTTTATGTGCCTCTAAATTAGTGTTGCCAGGTGTCCCGATTTTGTTCCGATTTTCAGAAGGCTTATGACTCGTGCCGGGCGTGACACCCAAAACTCCCGATTTTCTGAAAATGACTGTTATTTTAAAATATGTATGTGCGAAATGTGTACTCTCGAGTGGACGAACCGAATGAACGAAACTGACTCTTTCTTTACTCACTCTTTGTTCATTCCATTAAATTCATTCAAATCGCACTTTTTTTAATTATCTATATTAGGTACAATAAAGGTACCACAATATAGTACTAACTGATTTTTAACTGATAACTGACTCCTGAACTATGAATGGCATGTATCTCAGTATTAGTATTATCCCAATATAATCTATACTAATATTATAAAGAGGTAAAGTTTGTAAGTTTGGATGTAGGAGGTAATCTCCGAAACTACTAATCCGATTTCAAAAATTCTTTCACCATTTGAAAGGTACATTATTCCAGATGGACATAGGCTATATATTGTGTGCAAAAAAATGATGGGCATGGAACACATGCCGGACACAGCTAGTGTTCCATTATTTTATTACCAGTAATATACACCATAAGGTCTTATGACTAGTTGCAGACATAACGACAGATTAAACAACTGATTCTAGCACAAGTTACATAACTTACACAAGTTATATTACCTAACCGCTTAATATATTACTTATGAAACTAATAATAAGGTAGTTAGTTGACTGTACATACTACTGAAACTGACATATTTCATGACTTATTCAACAACTAGAGAAGAAAACAAATCCATATTACTATACCATACCTCTCCCAAGGCTGATCATCACATACGATATTCTCTTCTTCTCATTCAACCATCATCGGGAACTATAGTGACCGACATAGTTCAAAGAATCGGCATGATGAAGTGGTAATGGGTATGTCATATCAAAACTTGGCGCCGGGTCTCATACATGTGCTCCTGTCGTAGCCACTCAAGTCTTGACTTTTGATATGTAACAAATAAAAATAAAGAAGTATATTTCCATGTTACTGACTAGATAATGCATTGAAATTATGTCAAGACGAGATTATCTGTGTGATCAAGTCACGCCACATTAATTAATAATTTCAATAATAATGTAAACATTCATTAATATTCAGCTGAGATTATTCCTGGCACCTGGTATATAAGTTTGCACAGGTAAAGTACCCGAATTTTCTCGAACTGCTGTATAAATACTCGGCAGTGAGGTACTACGTCCATTCCCAAACGATCATTCGAACATTCGAGATGTTAAAGTTAGTGAGTTATAGCTGTGTTACTCGTGACATTTGTGGCCGAGTCGTCGAGTCAGCGATTCAAACAGCCGACATATAGGCCGCCTCCAGTGAGCCTCTCACCGGCCCACGTGCAGACGGACAGTCCGCGGTGTGAACGACAAACCACTATGCCTGTTCAAGGGTGACGACATACAGCCAGCGCCATCTAGCGGCGACCACCCCGTCCTACCGATCTATATCGACATCTCGATTCCATCACAAGATACGTTCGTAGCGTGGATTCGCCGAGCCCTAGACGCGGCGGTGGCATTCACACTCACCTCTGATACAACTGCCGTAACGCCAGATCAATCAAACCATTCAACCCTCTAGAGTCTCAGCGGCCCTGGACCTGGATTCCCGGGTACTCTGCGTAACCCGTACCCTATTTATGTGAGAACAGTACGTGACGTTCACGTAACAGACGATCGGCCTGAAACGCAACCATAGGATCGTGGAGATGTTAGACGAACGTGAGTTAGACTCCGTGGAGTATTAAATTATGTATTATTTATATTTTTTCTAATGCATAATATAGAATTAAGCAGTATTGTTAATTATACTAGGAGTAATAAATTTATTTAGTGTACATATATGATAATTAACATAAAACATTCTATGATAAAAAAAACAGTGTTATATCAGGGATAGATACTATGGTTTCTCAAACCACGTAGAAGAGAACAAGTAGATCCAATAATAGAGATGTGTTTTGAAGAATATTTTTTATTTCATCAGGTACGACTGATGAAAACTGATATGTTTTATGGCTTCTTCGACGAATACAACAATACAAAACCAAGGTCATGCCGATCCTCAGTAAATTTACTATTACTTTCCAGAGCGACTCCTGACTTACTTTGACGGAGCAAATGCTTAAACGACTCAGGTGGACTACGATTTTAGTCCAATTAAATAATAATTAATAAATAAGAATAATTAAACAGAATTATTCATATTCATTAGAAAATTACGTAATTGAGAGCTTTCTTTTTATGTAACTAAGGTGGGAGACTAGCAGACAGTCCACCTGCTGGTATGTGGACACTGTCGTCCATGGACATCCGCGATTTATGCCAACATCAGTCCAGAATGACAAATGTTGGCACGCTACGGGATGCGCTGCTTATCTTTAGATATTTAGAATGGATTTGGAAAAAAGGTTGGAAAATAGGGAGGGATAGCATAAGATAGAATAGGAACGCGCTCTGATATATCTCACTCATTACCGAAACACGTTCGTACATTGAAGAAGTAGGATAAAGTAGGGTAATGGAGTACATTTTACGGTAGTCTTCTGTCTTGACGAGTCTAGTGCGACTAGCAGCTGTGAGATTGCAACGTGCGTTCTCCCCCTCCCGGAAACTAGGGCTATTTAGCTTCGGGCTAACGCGCCATCGCTATTTCTGTCATTCACACGTGGATGCAATTGCAGTCCTGTCTTATTAACACAGAAGCGCGATGTCTTTTTCTAGTTTTGATTTCTATGCATTAAGATCAAGATATTTTGATTTTTACTATCTAAAGCTATTATTATGAAGTTATTAAAAATATTCAAATACCCTAGGGTAGAATAATATGAAACATAATTTATATCCAATATTAGCCCATAACCCGGTGACATTTGAGTTAGACGCGTCCGTGTTCAGCATAATTAGAGTGCATTATATAGCCCGAGGCTGACTATTAGGTGCGCAACTAAGTTTCCGGGTTTCACACATGGATGGCGCTAGCGACACATGTAGTCGGCATACAGATCTGAAATTGGGTGTCTTTATAGCTTGGACATCTGTTAAGAATACCCAGTCGTAATATAAACAAATATCGCAACACAACGACCTTTTTTCTAACCTCGAAAATGTCAACGTTTGTGCCAAATAAACAGCATTTGCGGGAAGCATTGCTTTTCTGCTTTAACCTAAAAAGAACAGCAGCTGAAGCACGTCGGTTACTTGAGGAGGCCTACGGCGAAAATATACCATCAAAAACAACGTGTGAAGATTGGTTCAAGCGGTTCAGAAGTGGCGATTTTGAGACTGGGAACAAGGAGTGCTCGGGAAGACCGCAAACATTTGCGGACGCCGATCTGCAAGCGTTATTGGATGAAGATGACACTCAAACAGAAGATCAACTCGCCGAGGCATTAAATGTGACGCGGCAATGTATTTCGAAACGTTTGCACGCCATGGGAAAAATTCAAAAGGAAGGAAAGTGGGTGCCGCATGAGTTGACTGAGAGACAAATGGAAAATCGAAGAATCACTTCCGAAATTTTGCTTTTTCGGCAGAACAGAAAGAGTTTCCTGCATCGAATTGTTACTGGCGATGAAAAGTGGATATATTTCGAGAATCCCAAACGCAGAAAATCGTGGCTTTCACTTGGCGAAGCGTCGACATCGACGGCACGGCCAAATCCCTTCAGAAAAAAGACAATGCTCTGCGTCTGGGACCAGAAAGGAATCGTGTACTATGAGCTGCTGAAACCGGGCGAAACTGTCAATGGGCTTCACTACCGACAACAACTAATCAATTTGAGCCACACATTGCTCGAAAAACGGCCAGAATGGTACACGAGACACGAACGTGTGATATTGCAGCACGACAACGCTCCGTGCCATCGCAGTTCCATCGTCCAGGACACCATAAAAACACTGAAATGGGATCTGCTACCGCACCCGCCGTATTCGCCAGACCTGGCCCCTTCAGACTATCACTTGTTCCGGTCGATGGCGCATGGCTTGGGTGGACTACACTGGGCCAATTATGATGCAGTACAAAATTGGTTGGACGAATGGTTTCGGTCCAAAGACGCGTCTTTTTATTGTCGCGGTATTTATGTATTGCCAGAGAGATGGCAAAAATGTGTAAATAGCGAGGGACAATACTTCGAATAAACCATTTTTTGTATTTGTCTTGAAATTTTCGATTTTTTATTGGTCAAAAAAACCCGGAAACTTAGTTGCGCACCTAGTATATTCTAGTTTGCATGGAGCTTGTTAGCGTTTAACACTATTCACCTCATGTCATGTTAAAACAGGTAACGTCAGAAAAGTTTTTCTACTGCAGTTATTTTTCGTTGATCGATAAAGTTTTTTCCGCGATTTCGTTCCCACTGTTTACATGATTTACGTAGCCTATGTGTTAATCCGTATTATTTGTCAAGTTTTAACGAAATCGGTTCAATCGTTTCGACGTGATTGATTGAGTAACATCAACGTATAAACTTTTGCACTTTAAATATTAACTGTTACAAACTTTTTACACAAGATAGTAGATATTCTTAAAATTAGTCATAACTGTTTTATCCATTCTAGACGTGTAATGTTCATTAGCTTATTACTTATACGTAAGTAGTTATAATTACCTGGTGTTGCAGGTGTCCATGGGCTGCAGTAACACTTACCACCACGTGGGACCGCTTGCTCGTCCGCCCACTAGTATATATATAAAAAAAAAATACATATAAGTTGCGGCTATGTGAATCATATAAGCTGCGGCTATGTTAATCATATAAGTTGCGGCTATGTTAATCATATAAGTTGCGGCTATGTTAATCATATAAGTTGCGGCTATGTTAATCATATAACTTGCGGCTATGTTAATCATATAACTTGCGACTATGTTAATCATATAACTTGCGACTATGTTAATCACAATAGCCTTGCAGAGCCAATGGACATTGTATTCATATATTCACTAATAAGTATTATCATGTATTCACTTATAGTTATATTACGCCATTAGAGTATGGAAAATTGAATAAGGATTTTCGGTTTACTTTCGACAAACTTATACCAACAGGTATACTTTACATTATATCTTTATATTTTACTAAGATATAAAGATATAAATCGTGGTACGAACGGATGGTCAAATACTTGTTGTACGTAAACGGTCCCTGAATCGATTCCTGATCAGACGAATATTTGTTTGAGGTGTTTGTTTATATCTGGTGGTTTGTCTTTGGGTGTGTCGCTGAACCCACGAATGTATGGAATCCTAGTGTGAGTTATTTAACGTCATCTTAATATCCTCACTGCGGTTTCGTCGGAAAAACCGAAATTATCCGAAAAATCATTAAATTTGTTCACTTCACCTCACAAAACAACCAATAAACTTATAAATCGATTTGATAAAAGTCATAAAAATATATTGCACAATAAATACCGAAATTGTGAAAACGCAAGTAATTTGGTCCAGTATATTTCGAGATACAGACAAGTACCTGTATCAAGACATGCTGTCATCAAGAAATTGCAGTTTAAATCTTATGAAATGCATTCTGTTATATTTTATCTAACTAAATGTAATCAGAACAAAGTAGTTACCCTACCCAAATGGTCACTTAAATACTATTTTTTTGGGTCTAAAATAAGGTAATATATTTAATAAGGTTAGAGCCGCTAACCTAACTCTAACCTAGGTACACACCGCCTAGGTTAGAGCATAAACTCTAAAACAATAATCTAAGCGATAAGGTACTTTTTGTATATCTTAATTTACAAAATGTAATACAGATTTACGTCAAAATCAGTCAGTTTTTTCACGGATCTGATAGTTACTTTGTCTTTGATCGAAAGAAATTTTGTTACTGTAAGGGCCATGTTTTATTTTTTTGTTAATGTGAGGGACATGCTATTTCCGAAATTAGATTAAATAAATATTTAAAAAAATAGTGGTGTTAATCACAAAAATCTAAGAAACTTTCCTATAGACGTCATTTTAATAGCTTAAGAATAAAAAACGTTATAAAACTTTTTCGAGAAAAAAATCCGTCCATTGGCTTTCCTGAAAAAGTGCAATTTGTCCCATATATTAATTTTTATCGATATGTAAAGAATGAAGTTCATTTATATAAAAATTAACGGACGAAGCCACGGTTAAAGGTTAATGTAATAAAAGCACTATCACTAGTAAAATAGATCTGTACATCGAGAAGGTTGGTTTTAGTATCTCATCTCGCCTCAAGCCCCCTTCTTACTTTATCGATAGTAAAGTCTCGGTAATGTCTCGGGCAATCTGTCTCGACCTTTTCAATTCACGGCACCTTTTTACTAAGGTAAAAGCAATATCGAGGCACGTGGATAGCGTAGTTTAATACTGATAATTCATTTTTGTTATTGAATGAAGGTGGCAGACGAGCCGATAGTACAGTTAGCGATGAGTGGATACTGTCGCTAATGGACATCCACGATACATAACTGAATGTTGGTAAATTCAGTGCAGCATTCGGTGAAATATTATAACCGTTTGTATACCTCCGGATGCGCCGCCTATCTTTTTTAATTTAGGATTAAATTCTCCATAATTTTTAGGATCGAACTTAATACCTAGCAGATATGATATATATTAAGTTCAATGACATTTGTAACATTATCTGAGAAGAATTATTGTCTTTCTAGTTTCGCAGATATTGAGACTACTGAAATCTTAAAGAAAATCATTATTTATTTATTTAAAATCCGATCTTAGAGCAAATTTCTATTTGAACAGAATTTGATACACAAAATATTAATGTTAAAAAATCTTAAAATCTTAAAAACTGTTCATATCGATAAGTAACGTCACATTTATGTGCAGTAAAGCTTAAAAAAATAAACTTCAAGTGACTGCATACTTTGGCCACCATTGCTCTGCAGTGGTTATAGGTGTTAAGCATTCGCGTAGAGGTGAACGCCGGTGTGGCCGTCGCGCCGCATCGATCGACACCTGTGGCAGCCTTTATGGCGGCATGCTTCCCTGAACGGTTGAGAACGTAAACTTCCGCGTTTTGTGTGAAAAAGGCCGACGACAGTCGCAAGTCAGGCGATTTCGCTATTTTTCATAAATTTTAGAACAAAAAAGAATGTTTAGTTTCACGAACTCGTTTCTATTTAAGTAAATATCGTTTCTATTTAAGTTTGTATTAAAGACCGACCGAAGTTTCGGTTTCAGTTTCGGCCAGTTTCTGCCAAAAATGCTGGTTTCAGCCGCAGTTTCGGTTTCGGCCAAAACTAGCGTTCGTGAGCTGTCGGATGAAGTCAGGTCATGTTCGGATCGGGTTCCCTCATTCACTTGCCTATTCGGCTTAACCTAAGTCAGTTCGCCGGACGGTGTTTAATTGTTAGGTGTGTCTGTTCTCGCGCATAAATAATGATTTACTAATAAATTGAAGTCTTTTATTTAACTTCATTGAAAAATCTGTTACAAAGCTAGGAAAAACATTAGGTTTCAGGGTATAATGTAAATTTAACTACATAGATTTCGGTTACGGTTTCGGCCGAAATTAGAAGAGGAGCCGAATATTCTGTTACGGTTTCGGTTTCGGCTGAAAATTGTATTTCGGTCGGACATTAGTTTGTATATAAATGTATCATGACGTCACACGCGGCTCGGTCAACATCCAACTTTCAAATGCTTTGAAATTTCGAAACTTCGTCATTTTTACAGATACCGTCAAAATTCCCCACAGTTTTTGTAAGTTTTAAATATTTTTTAAGTAAGAAATAAAAAATATGAACTTCATTAAATTTTTAATCAACTGTAATTGTGAGGAGCACTAACAACACTAGCGATCGCCTGTAACTTCGCCCAGGTTAGCATAGGTGTAGCGGAGTTATGTATTAGTTAAATGGGAAGCTTTGCTTATTTGTTTATAACGTCTAGTCTAGAATATAAGAAATATAGATAATATAAGAATAACCAGATTAAATATTATGTTTTAATATCACTCCTAAAAGTTTATGCACTATTGCATCGTCTGTCTGCATTTTATTGCGTTACCGATCCTTCGAACCAAACGTTTCAACCTCGGAAATTTCTCAGACGCATAATTTACGTGCTAGTGCATTTTCTGCAATTGCTTACATATTTTATTTGCAACAGTTTTGTTGACAACTCATTGATTGTTAATCTTCTTTTTAATTTTAAACATTTTGTAATTGAATCATTGGAACGAAATCTTTTTCCCGTCTGATCTGATGTTTGTTCGTGTACTTAATATTGAAGTTTGTAAAAGGTAAAAAAACCTTATTAATGCTAAAAAAGTTGAGTAGATCAAATTAAATTTAAAAGCATTTTATATTAAACATATAAAAATAAATGTAATTATTAGAAATATAAATATATATAAAAGTTTATGTAAAAATAAATTAAATTGATTTAACTTAAATACAATATAAAATTATCTATAAGTACAATCATTTATAAAAAAATACATTTTTTTCGGTGTATGACTTTTTTATTTTACTCTGCGGCAGTTTTTGCATATCTGCACTTAGTTTAAAAAATTGCTAAACGTTAATAGATTTGTTATACAGATTTATTGAAATCTATGAAACTAACTGATTATTTACGTGACTATTGATCGACTCACTATCGACTCGAGTATGGAGTGCTTTGCACTGTAGATGGAAAGTAAAAGGGGTTTGGTACATTTTTGTATGCAGCCTGGTCTTTCCATACAAAATTTCCATACTTTCCGCTATTTTGAAAAATTCAAAGACAAAAAAGGGTTCTTACCTAATGACATTTTTTGTTTGTTTTGACGTCTTCTATCGATTTATTTAGGTTTGGTTTGTGGCTGCAAAAATGGAGAATTTTTCAAAATAGTGGAAAGTAGGTAGGTATGATGCCACTTAGGTCACATGCCCTTTATTTTATATAATATTTGCTTAAATATTAATATTGTATAATATTTTGTATGGACAACTAACGGGTGGTTTCTAGCCATAAACAACGCCTAGCCACTAAAGTGAGTGGCGGACTGAGTGAGAGTGAGCCACTAAAAGTCGATGGCGGACTTACACTAATGGTACTAAATACATATAATCGTACTTATATCACTGGACAGACGGAACAAAACTGTCTGCTTAAGTAGCTTACAGAGGTATCTGTATGCCTGAGCGGGATAGGGCGGCAACGAGCTGCCAAGGGAACTCTCGGAGGCTATATTTTTTGAATAATACGAATCTAACTTATCTTTTTTCAATCTTTCTTTCGTGTTTCGGTAGCAAGTGAGATATGTCAGAGCCCATTGTCATCCACTTGTATCCTATCCCTCTCAATTTTCTCAACACTTCCTCAAAATTAATTCCTAAATCTCCAAAGGTAGCCAGCTCAATCAAGGGCACGCTAAAATTTTTTTTGGACTGATGTTGGCATGTATCGCGTATGTCGCTGGGCGACAGTATCCACTTACTACTAGGTGCTCGTCTGATGCATTGTTGCTATAAAAAAAAAATGTCGCTTAAACAGTGTGTTTAAGCATATTATTACCAGCTATAGCGTTCCGTCGCTTTATCCAAATTCCCACGAATACATCAGTATCTCCAAACTGCCAGAGGTTAATCTCCATTATCAAATAAACAAATAACAACACGCATGTAAAACAAAGAATCAATTATCAATTAATATAGCGGAAATCAATTAATAAACACGAATATACGAGTTGCAGTTTCCGCATCGCAGGTATCCAAGCCAGATTTTAATCAAACCAGGAAATCTAATCTAAACTACCCTTAAGTGCATCCCAGTCACGCATCGATCCACTCACACATACAAAGAGCGTCACAGACATGGCAAATAAAACAAAATGCAACCCCCACCCTACCAGTCTAGTCAGCAGACAACAAAGACAACGCATACTAACTTAACCCACCACTAACACAATCAAAAATGATACTAATTGTAAGGGTCATAAGGTTATCTCGAAGTGTACCCATTAGTTTGGTTTTAAACAGGAAGAGATGTGTTAACTGAAGTTTAGAGTTAATTGTGTTTACAGATTTTACGGTAGCTGGGGACCTAACGGCATGTAATGGAAATTGTTCTTTCTAGATTGTTCCAGAACAAAATGGATGCCTAACAGGGGGTAATTGCGTTATTGCGAGTTCGCTTAACTAAAACAAAGTTAAAACTTAAAGGGACATTAACATTTAATTTATATTCCATTTCAGTTTCCTTATAGCCTAGGTAATAATCATTATAACCGTCATAATTTATAGAATCAGACGTCTTTGCGAAAGTCCATTATCCAATGCAATAATGAAAGATGCATTTACTTTACTATATATTTCGCTAATTATCGATTTATACGTGTTTTTATTTATTTAAAAAACTTTGTTGCACTTAATCGTGCATAACTTGAATTTAATGCCCGTAGGCATTCTCCACCAGCTAACCTTTGGGTTGAACAGAAAGGCACGATGAGAGGTGCGATGAAACATGTAAATATAACTTAGACGATAATTAATAATCTTAACAAATATTAATTAATAAAAAGTTCAGAATAAAATGTTGAAAATTAAAGTACCTACTCTGTCAAAGTAGTAAAGAGGGGTTAAAGCAAGAAAAAATCAAAACCACTAAGACTAGTGACGACAGGTAATGTGCCCGAAATATGGGTTTGAAAATATTTTTATTAAAAGCTTATATACTCGTAGTATGTCTCACTGCAAGGTCTGTACCCTCTCCTAGTAAATCACTGGGGTTTCGGGCCACAATTCACCACGCGGCCCAGTGCGAATCAACGAAAACACATACTCCCAGATTTCTCTTTATTTCTAACAATGTTTTCCTTTACCGCCGAGCTAGTGATTTTTTATAAATACGTGTTTAAGTAGAGCTCAGTGGTACGGGCCTAGGATTTGAACTTACGACCACACAAATGTGAGTCAATCACCGCTCCTATATAGCGTACAAATATAGAGTACGAACTGGCAAAACCAGAATATGCAAAATATACGAGTAAATAGAATATAAATATGACAACGCGTTTTGCATTCTTAGTATGACTTATTCTCAAGACACATGTAGACTGGTCGATCGAAATAGGCATTATAGGCCTCATAGGCAGGGGTGCTCAGCTCAGACTTGTAGTGCCTGCGATCGACCACAAAATATTTAGGTGACAAGCGATCCACTGCCTACTACTAGAACTAGGCTAAGGCATAGTTATTAAAGAAAAAACATACATTTCTGAAAATGCTTTTATTGCATATACTTAGATATATAAAGTATGCCTTATAAATAGGTTACGTACATAATTGTAACATAGTCTCAAATCATTGTCTTAAATTTCAAATTTTAGCTGGATGTTGATGCATGTCACTGCAGATCATCCACGTGCTTTTCAAAGGATGGCACGCAATTACTGGGCGCCAACCTCAAGCATGATGGATGATAGATGTTAGTCAGTAAGCCGATTGCGATATTTTGGTTTAATTATTTTCATTTCTGTAAATGCAGACTCGCACAAGTTGATCCGAACAATCCTACTAACTGAAGAGCTATTTGCTTCAAACATGAATATGTATTTCTCTTCGGGTCGGGTATCAAAGATCAAAATTTGGTATCAGTTGTTCTGGCTTTGAGATGTATATCTGAAATTATCTCGAATACCTCATTTTGGACAGAAGAGATCTTCATATTGAAAGTGTTTGATAGTTGAAAGTGTGTGCAGATTTTGCAATGTCTTCACAAGAAAATGGATAGGTCATAAAAGTTACAATATCCGTCAATTTTTCGAAACTGGAGAAAAGTCTGTCAAACTCGCCCAGAATGTTTCTTAGCTGTCTCGTAATTATCATAGTTTAAGTGAGAACTTGCACATACTTTCAAAGCTGGAAAATTTTGGAGGTCCTTTTTGTTGAGATGATTAATCAATAACTTCAATTTGTTTTTAAAATCGACAAACGAGGCAAACACTTTGATCATAACAAACAAGAATTCTTCCTCCCAATCACTATTAAAATGGTAGGTTTTACTTTTTCGCCGCAATCATTTTATGTTGCAAATCCTACTTAGAAGTACTCTAATTTAATCTAGATTAGAATTTTCGGTGTCCGTAAAGCATAATTATTATTTAAAAGTGTTATTGTATGAGTGACCGCCGCAAAAATGATATTATTTTGTATTGATCCCAATATTTATATTATTTCCGCGATCGACTTCAAAAGCTCTCCGAACGACCGGTCGATCGCGATCGACCGTTTGTGCACCCCTGATGTACAGTATGAACTAATCGAGCGTTCACACAATTATGTACGAAGTCATTATCAACTTATTCATTAAGAGCCAACCAAATATAGAGTTGTAGAACTTATTCATTCATTCAGTTAAATCAACGAATATGAACTTTATCACCGTAATGTAAATGTTAAACATAATCGTGCGAACGGTCGGTTGATAATTTTTTAACATAAACTATCGATTTGAGAATACATAGGTACTGGATATGTTATGCAAGCACTAGGCATCGATATCGGAATAGACTAGATGACACATCATACGTTCTTATCAAAGAAACCTCGTTGGCAACTTCTAGGCGCGGGGGGTGGGGGGTGAAGCAGATGAGGAGGGGTTCATTAAAAAGTCAAATTTGAAACTGAATTACCAGGTAATAAAAATGAAATAAGAATTGGTTAGCTACTGAACATAGAACACTATCAGACTCTAACGCACCTGGCCTAGAACCACTTCTCATTTGTTGCAATACCCTCCTACAACTAGGTTTCTTTGATAAGAGCGTATTTGTCATCTAGTCTATTTCCACGTCGATGACATAAACCCATACCTAGCGAAAAATATAACATCTTTCATTATTATATTATTACATTGTATTATAAGTTTATAACCGTTTACTAAACTTTTAACTTTTCTCATGTAGAAAGAAAGGGCTTGTAAAAGGTAGGTAATCGACTAGAATGGAATATCAACTTTTTCATCACGAACATTGAAATCTTCCATTATTAATGGCTTTCAGTACCACAGATCTTTTCTAAAGTTTCTAATTAAAAATGTTGAAAGTCAATTAAAGTTGGCCACGCGAGTCGAAGCCCTGAATTCGTAACTCATTGAAAATTAAACTTTTGATATTCCGAACGTATTGTTCCTTGCGTTAATTGTTCCACAATTATTTAGGTGCCTTTCAGCGATTTGTTAGGTTCACCTAAACTAAAATTGGAAGAGTTGAAAATTATAAATTAATGAAATGTGTCAGCTAACCGACTATGTACATATGTGCCTTTGCCTCATCCCGTCCTAACATATTCCGCCCAACTTAGCAACACTAAAAAAATATTTATCTGGCTAGGTATTCGATGTCAGTCCGACAAACGCCGCGCGGTACTGTCGCTTAACGCGATAAAACAAAATTAAAAAGTGGTATCGAAGTATAGTGACAATAATACAATGAATCAGCTAAGAACCTGCAAATGGCGTTCCCCCAGGCTGGAGACTAAAGTTCAGCATCCAATGATAATGGAATCCAAGGAATAATGGATTTGGAAAAACGTCAGAGGACTTCCCATTGGGCGCGTCGAGTCGGTTGCGGGAGGTAGCAAGCTTCCTCCCACTCCAAAAGAAAGGATGGGGCTAAAAATTTCATATACAAAAAAATATTTCAAGATATCCTTCTGTAGATATTGTATTGTATATCCTTAGATATTTCAGCACAATTAAAGCACCATAAACAATTTTATTATTGGCAGATTTTATCGAATTGTGCGTGAGGACAGATTCTCAAAAATACAGATTCTCATAAGGACAGATTGTAACGGAGCCGTGTCTGTACATGAAATATACTTGGATATATATATATATATATATAATATATATACAATATATCATTGAATATATATATATATATATATATATATAGTCTCGCAGGAATCACACAAAAGTCCACTGACACCGCCAGTGATATATAAAGATAGGTGGATTTATTTATATATGTATTCTAAAAACAATCGTGAACTTTAATTAGTTATAGCACAAAACAGTATTTACTTTGGAAACTATAGCTGCACGATTTTGCTGCACCGGCGGGTAAATCTGCGATCACTATATAAAACCTCCGAATGGCTATTTAGATCTCAGAGATTTTTCAAAGGATTTCAATTTTTTCCGTAAGTCAGAACAAAATTGGTGTATATAGCGTATGCCTCTATTTTTTATATAGGAAAGAAGTTGACAGACGGACCTACAGTCCACCCGGTGATGAGTGGATTCTGTCGCCCATGGACACCCCTGATACATGCCAACATCAGTCTAGATTTAGATGACAAACGTTGGCACGCCCAGAATGCCCCGCCTACCTTTGAAGATTTAGGTATGGATTTGGACGAAGGGATGAGAAAATGGGGATGAATAGGATAGAATGGGATGGGATCACACCGAAACAGGTACTTACATTGGGAAAATAGGATAAAGTGGGAAATGCAATACATTGTGCTTTCGTCAAGTGCGTTTAGTGGCTGTAGGATTACAACGTGCATCCTCTTGATTTCATTAAAAGGTTGGCGGCGTACCCGCATACCTTGTGGTGTTGAAGGTGTCCACGGGCGGCAGTAACCCATACCATCACGTGGGACCGCTGATTCGGCCGCCTACTTCACTATAAAAGAAAGCTGCAAATTTTAGATCTCTTGAACTTCTCCATTAAGATTACAGGCAAAGATTTGCTTTGCAATCCGTAGAAAGACTGCTCGTACATACAACTACCTACATCGCTGTTATTCCCTCGGCTTGTTTGTTGAGTTCCGGAAATGGAATACAAAAAGTTATAATGTTACATGCCATATAAGATTTCTGTAGAAAAAATCAACTATGTAATAGTAATGCTTGCTTACATTACAATCACAGAACAGACAAAAATTGCTTTTCCTGTTCTTTGTTACAATAAAGTACAATATCATTACATTTATACAATATCATTACCCTACAATAGAATGTAATTAATAGAACAGAATGTAACAACGATACTTAATTGAACTTTGATAATTTATATAGGAAAACTATGTTTATATTATATTGAGCTAACTGCAATTTTTAGATAAATAAAAATAAATAGATATTTCTTAGACGTTGGTTTAGACTTAAAATAATGCATATAAGTCTATTATCAGGTCTCCAAATATTATAAAATTGTCAAACGACGACCGACATCCCAGTGGTCTATTGATTTCTATTTTGAACCTATAGGCACGATGAGTGACAGACAAATAGACGTCTCACCTGGTGGTACGTAAATACTGCCACGATAAATGGCAATATCACTAACAATGAGAAATGTTTGCTGGCATGAAATTTAAGAGTAACGACACATCACGCCGAAGATGGGCTACCGATAATATTTTTTTTATCTGTATGCTTATTGTACACATGACAGGTATGTACTTAATTAAGAGTGGATTTGGAAAAAGGATTAGAAACAATGGTGAAAAGGAAGAATAACGATTTCTTTATACAAAGAAGGTGATTGATGAGCAGATAGTCCACTTGGTGGTAAGTGGATACTGTCACTCATCAACAACCGTGATACATACCAACAGTGACAGAATTTGGCACGCCACCCTGTGAGTTGCCTACCTATGGAGATTTGGGAATAGTTTTGAAAAAGGATTGTAAAAATGAGGAAGAGGGGATATAATGGGAGGAAGAGTTTTCTTCATCTAATTACACTTCCTTGGAGGGATGGGTAATCGAGAGTATATAATAGTTTTTTTTTTGTTTTTTTATATGTACGAAGGCGGCAGACGAGCATACAGTCCACCTGATGGTAAGTGGATACTGTCACCCATAGACATCCGCGATACATCCCAACATTAGTCCAAAATGACAAACGTTGGCACGCCCCCGGATGCGCTGCCTACCTTTGGAGATATAGGGATGGATTTGGAGAAAGGGTTAGGAAAATGGGGACGGATGGGATGGGATGGGAATGGGCTCTGGCACATCTCACTCACTACCGAAACACGTACCTACGTACATAGGGGAAATACGATAAAGTGGGAAATGCAGTACATTTAACATTCCTCTGTTAGAGAGGGGTAACGTGGCCAGTCGAGCGCGCGCAGTGGCTGTTGGATTGCAGCGTGCACTCTCCCCCTCCCAAATTTCCATTGTTAAGGAATAATTCTTTCCAAATTTCCAGTTTTCCATTTGTTAAGGAAAGAATGTGGCAGAAGAGCTAACAGTCCGCTTGATGGTAAGTGACTGTTCACCCATGGATATCCGCGACTTATTATGGTTACTGATGAAGAAATTACCAAGAATTATAAAACAAAAGATTTATTTTTAATAAAATGGCGTACAGTTATTGACATATTTAGCGCGCTTACTGAAGCTTGATTCCACAAGTAAATTACCGGTTATTAGTTGTGCCAACAGTTTATCCGGTAAATCAACAAGTGTAGTTGAAGGTTTCTGGGGCCTAGACGGGTAAGATCTGGGTATGAAGGGAATCCCAGTACGGATAGGGGTTGTTTTGAATATTATTACACACGATTCAAACATGTGCCCGCCGTTAGCCAGGTGGTTCATTTTTATTTGTAAGTACCGTAGTTGAAATTTAAAATTATTCTTTTTGAATTAATTGCAGTAATCAATTAAATTTTGTAAGAATTTACTCAATTATACGTCAGTTTGATTTGACGCTAAATGTTTTTTTATCTGTTTACTCTTATTTTCACGAGAAAAGAGGAAAATTATGTATTTAATGTATAATGACCGCGAACACGATCAGTTAAAACTATTAGTTTTCACTGAACAGATTACAGTGACAATTAAAACTAATCGTGTATAGTATGTAGTGTATAGCACAGATCTAATATTTTTGCTACTGCGAAATGTACAGAGCATGCGAGAGAGAATTACCAAAGTACGTTCACCATAAGCGAGAAAGAGTCAGCAGCAATTGTGAAATCAGTCACGATTTTACTTCAACGGGACTAGAAATTGATAGGATTAAATTTTGAAATGTAAATAACCCTGGCAGAATGTGCTAATTGTACCATTGCCATATATGAAAAAAAAAATAGATTTTTGGTATTGCTTTGACACTTAAAATTTGACGTCTATAGTTCGGACTATTCATTGTACTTTTTTTAAAATTTATTTCGCGTTGAATAAGATTCTAATCTTATACTATACATTGATTCATTAGTATAGATATATTTTGATTTATAACAGTATAATAAGAAGCAATGTACTAAAATCCTAATTACCGCGAGATTAAAGCAATTTCTCTATTTCTTTGTTAGAGTTGATCGAAGCGCCATCTACTTTAAGTCCGCACTTTTTTTTTATTCGAAATGTTTGATTATTTAAATCGCGATCGCGTCATCGCTGTTAAATATAAAACCGTTTTTCTAATGATAACTCATAAAATCGAGTAAAAATTCGTTATAAACATTTAAAAAATGTCTTTTTCCTTCGGGGCTCCATCAAGTGCGCCCGCTACCACAGGGCTCACGGGATTTAATTTTGGTGCAAACAAGTAAGTACATAGAACCTCTTTTCACACAGCATTATTTTATCACTTTCAACAAACTTATTTTTACAAAAGTATACAAACTTCTTTATTTTATTAAAATTAAGAAGTCATGGTATCTAGAAGTCTTTGAAATTTACCTAAAAGAAAGTCGATAGTACAATAACCTCAAAATTGAACCGCGTAATTTTTAGGCCAGCAACCGGTGGATTCGGTCTCACAGCGACCTCACAGCCGTCTACAGGTCTTTTTGGAATTACTGCGACGACTTCCGCACCACCTTTTGGCAGCACTGGTTTTGGCACACCAGCCTTTGGTGCTACAACAACTCCTGCATTTGGGGCTACCTCGACTGCTCCGCCGTTCGGGACTACGTCTACTGCTCCCGCCTTTGGCGCAACGACTACACCTGCTTTTGGTATGTATAAAATCAAGTTTAATATTTGATAAGTTTCAAGTTATATAGTTTTTATTTTAGAGGGTAACTCGTAGTAATTTGTTACTATTGTTCATAGAGCTGTGAACCTTTTTTTATTAGCTATCTATTAGCTTTGAAAACTGAGTTGTCCACATATTGTATACTACACTTAAAAGCTATGTAAAACTAGATAAAATTAATAGTATTAGAACCTTGAATAAGTTCTCGCTGTTTTTTTTTACAAAATAAAAGCTTTATTTAAAATATAAGGAAGAAAAACATTTCACTCAAAGTATTGCCCATCACTAGAGACCACTTTCTCCCATCTTTCTGGCAGTATATGAATTCCGCGTCGGAAAAACGAGTCTTTTGAGGCTATCCAAGAATCGATCCATTCTTTAGTATCTTCGTAAGAATGGAAGCGCTGCTCAGCCAGGCCATGTGCCATCGAACGGAATAAGTGAAAATCGGAAGGGACTATGTCAGGTGAATACGGCGGGTGGGGTAGTACTTCCCATTGAAGGGTTTCCAGGTAGGTTTTCACTGGTTTTGCAACATGAGGCCGAGCGTTGTCATGTACTTTGTTGTCTCTGCTCGTATAGTGGCCGTTTTTCTTTTAGGGCTCCACTCAAACACATCAATTGAAGTCGATAGTGATCTCCTGTGATAGTCTCATTTGGTTTGAGTAGCTCATAATAAATTACACCCTGCTGATCCCACCAAATGCAGAGAAGAAGCTTCAAACCAAGGATATTTGGTTTTGCGGACGATTTTGATGCATGGCCGGGCTTACCTCATGAATTTCTACACTTTGGATTATCGTAGTGTATCCACTTTTCATCGCCAGTCATGATACGGTGCATAAAACCTTTTCTTTTCTGACGTTGAAGCAGTAGTTCACACGTGAGAAAATGCCGTTCGACATCTCTCGGCTTCAATTCATACGTCACCCAATTGTCCTTGCTTCTGGATCATTCCTAACACTTTTAAACGTTTTGAAACTGTTGACTCATCTACTTGTAATGTTTTTCCAAGTTCTGCTAGCGTCTGACATCGTCTTGATCAAGTAATTCCTCCAATTCTTTGTCTTCAAATTTTTTCGGTGCGCCAGGACGTTCTTTATCCTCAAGTTCAAAATCATTATTTTTAAAGTGTCGAAACCAGTCTCTGCATGTCGTATCCGACAGAGCATTGTCACTGTAAGTCTCAACAAGAATTGAGTGTGCTTCAGCTGCAGATTTCTTTTGAATAAAATAGTGCAATAATATTTCCCACAAATACACTTTATTTGGCACAAAAGTAGACATTTTCAGAACCAATAAACAATTACTTTGTTTACACTAAAGTGAACTACCATGCACTGAAATTTAAGGTTAGATACAGTACTTCCTTGCAGGTGCGTTACCATTCGAAATTCCATCCATGCCTGCAGTACTGCTACTGCCATCTTTGAAGAAACAGCGAGAACTTATTCAAGGTCCTAATAGTATATAGTATATAATAGTTTAGTATATAAATGCATTTTCTATATTTCCATTTTAACGTTGCTTATAAGTACCACTTAGATATACATCACTAAGAAATGTATTTATTTCTGTATTATATTACTGTATTATATGTATTAACTATCTGTCATATTTTCATATTAATTTATAGAATTTTTAAAATATGTTACATGTTCTGAGAAAACAGACTGTATTATTGGTTCTATTTTCCCATATATTGAGATTTTTGTCAAATCTTATTTTTATTAATTAATTAAAAAAAAAACATTTTGCAGCATGTTTCTATTTAAATACTCTTGAAAAACAATGAAATTTTAAGTTAAATGTTGTTGTTAAGTTCTTACCAAGAATAAGATCTCTGTACTCAGATTATGCCACAACTTTTAGTAAATTCATTATGTTATTTCAACAGGTGCGAATGTGACACCCGCATTTAATGTCAATAGCACACCATTTGGAACTGGGTTAGGAACTGGTGGACTTAACTTTGGTACGGGGATGAGCACAGCTGCTCCTACAGGTGGTACAGGTACTTTTTTTTATTTAACAAACTTTATTGCACATTTACCTACAATAGGCAAGTTTAATGCCTTAATTAAGGTATTCTCTACCAGTTAACCTTTGATAGAGAGATGCACTGGGAGGTGTGATTAGGAGTATATATATAAAAATATAATTTAAATGTGTCACCTATTTAGATATGGGTCAAAAAAGGTGATGTCTATTGTCTTGATCGACGACTCACTGCATTCGTAACGCGAACTAAGTTTAGTAGTGTTGTAAATGAAGTAAGGAAATAGTTGATAGATAGATAAAACTCTTTATTGAATAATTCATTATGAAAAAAATAAGGAACAATGTTTAAGAGAATGCAACCATGGGTTATTATTTCTTTAATAGCAATATCTTCCAGACAACCTTGAGAAAGAGATGTGACTGAGGTAGTGTACATATTTTAATAATATTACCTCAGTATTACCTTAGTATCTCAGTATCTCAAGGTTGTCTGGAAGATATTGCTATTAAAACAATAATACCGCATGGTTGCATTCTCTTCTTATAACATTGTTCCATAATTTTGTTCTAATACAATTATACAATAAAAATTTCAATCTGTCTATTACTTACTTCCATACTGCATTTAAAAAATACTACTAAACTCAGTTTCTGTTAAAGATGCATCGAGTCATCACTCAAGACAGTAAACATCAATTATAAGTAAATACTCCAGTAATAAATATGTACTATATTGTAACTGTACCGAAATATATACTTACATATACATACATACACAGTAATATGTGTATTACCGTGTTGGTGTACACATTGATGTGTGTTGATTTACCGTTTTTGTTTGTTACAGTTTTAACCTTTGCTACTCCAGTAACGACAACTAGCACAGGGCTGGGTGGCCTCGGCGGGTTTGGCTTTGGTACATCCACGGCTACCACACAGAGCACTGGTTTTGCACCATTTGGCTCTATTAGTAGCGCTACAACAACAGCCAGTTTGTTTGGTGAGTAAATTCATTTTGAGTTTTTATACACATTGCCATATTGACCGTCTGGTGTCAGCCGGCTCTAGAATAGCATCACCCCATCTCTTGCCGTGGATGTCGTAAAATGCGACTAAGGAATAATAAAGCTGCTATTACCAGTCTTGAGGAACTACACCACATCTAAACGAGTTAACTGAAGCTTAATCGGCAGAGATTGCCGCTAGGCATTAAAAGGCTGGACTCACCACCTTATTGTATTGTCTGTCTTTAACTAAGTTCTTATCATATTTCGAAAATAATGTGATTCGATTTTTTTGTCATGTTATACTGGGCAAAGGGATCAAGTGACTTATCAGTCATGAAATTATTGACTTTGGTTAAGGTTTTTTTATCTTGAAATTTCATTGTTTCAAGATTCTATTTGAATATAGACATGCTTTAACATATTTTTTTAGTTAATATTTTTTAATTTAATATTTTTTTTTAAGAATCTGGGAAACTGGGAACAATAAGGTCCCTTTTCTTAGATAATGTTACATTTAAGTATAATAACTTAATAACAAATATTTTAATTTAATAACTTTTTTTTTCTTCTAAAATTTGACAACATTCTTTCTTTCCAGTACCATGTTTCCTCACCAAAGCTCTCCCACTCAAATCCCAGTTACCCAAACATTCCAAATGTTGCCACATTCCAACCTTGATCAAACTATTCCGAACCTAGACCTGAGCCCTATAAGGAATGAAAGAGAATGTAGCTATGAATATAGAAGAACTAAGAGAGATTGCTATCGCATTATTACGCCTTCTGGTGAGATGTTGTTCAATCTTTAGATTATTTATTACTTATAGTTTTATTGATTAAGGACCAAATAACTAGAACTAAAGCTTTTCAGCCATACTCAACCTTTTTCTTTCTCAGGTTACATACTAGGCATGTTTTAATAACAAAAACACTATTCGCGAATACAAATGCGAATAATTTGCCTCACTTTTCGCATATACGAATTCGATTAGTACCTTTACCATGTTCACATTTGTAAAAGTAGTGAGTATTTTTTAAGTTTCTTTAGCAAGTGATATTTAGTTCAATTTAAAGTTAGGTCCTCCTTTACAGCTCATTTATTAAATCAGCAATGAAATCATTTAATCAATTTATTAAAAAAGCGGTTATGTAGCACCAAGTACCAACAGCAAATTTAATGTTGTAGAACAATCATGCACCCAGTTAGAGCAATGAATATGAAATTTGAAATAATATAATAATAACTTGTTTACGAACTTAAAAAATGTTATAATTGTGCAAACGCTCGGTGGGCTATTGCTTTATGTACTCTATGAGCTACATAAGGTCCGCGAGCCGCAGGTTGAGTAAGGCTGGCCGTTTAGAGATTCTGCAACTGTTTTACACGTCTGCAAAGACCTCTGCAAATATTTTGCACATCTGCAAAGAGCTCTGCAAATGTTTTGCAAACTTTTTGTATGGAAGCAATCAGAATTCAATTCAATGTTCTCACTTAGGTACCAAATTGAAATCATTACAACAGTTTTGTAGGGGCTTAATCCTACATTGAGATATTAAATGTTTTGTTGTTAGGATCCAAGGGACATCGTATACACAGTGTTATATGTTGGAGCGTGAGGGTTAAGTAAAACCACCCATGTTGATTGCTAGTTGGACACTTTTATTTTCGATATTCAAGTACAACTTGCACGCGTATGTGAAACGCGCCGACCAACTTAAGGTCCGATAAAGCTATGAACACATGTACGGTTTATCCGTACATGTATAAATGAAGTTTTGTCTCTAATTCGAATTTCTTTTTTTTTCTAGATGAAAGCTCTCTACGTTTGTTTCATTTACTTTTTGTTTACTTTATGTATTTTTTTTCATTTCAGGTACTAAATTAGGGACAACAGGTGCTACAGGTACACTACTATCTACTTCAGGTATATTTTGTTTATTTTAGTTTTATTATAGTTTTGCATACATCCATTATTTACTTTTTTTTTTTAAATTAGAGATATTTTATTATCACTTGATGTTAATATAGACGTTAAGTACATATTAATCACGTAAAATAAGTGAATTAAATGTTTGGCGCCAAGATTCCGCGCACGAGTTAACGCCTTTGAAAAATAATATAAAATACCTTCCTTTTCTTATTTTGTTAGCATTGCTTACTTATAAAATGTGATTTTATGTGATTGCTAGTTAATTAGTAAAGGCAAATGTTTGTTTACTAAGTGTGCTTTTTCTACTTATGCCGGCCGGCAAATTATTGTATTTTTTTATATGTATATTTGTTTCTCAATAAGTGATTTATGTAAACTTTTGAGAAATAAATTATATTGTGAATGAATTAAGCGAATTATTGAATTGAGTGAATTATGTCATAGTTAAGTACATATTAATCACGTAAAATAAGTGAATTAAATGTTTGGCGCCAAGATTCCGCGCACGAGTTAACGCCTTTGAAAAATAATATAAAATACCTTCCTTTTCTTATTTTGTTAGCATTGCTTACTTATAAAATGTGATTTTATGTGATTGCTAGTTAATTAGTAAAGGCAAATGTTTGTTTACTAAGTGTGCTTTTTCTACTTATGCCGGCCGGCAAATTATTGTATTTTTTTATATGTATATTTGTTTCTCAATAAGTGATTTATGTAAACTTTTGAGAAATAAATTATATTGTGAATGAATTAAGCGAATTATTGAATTGAGTGAATTATGTCATAGTTAAGTACATATTATATTAAAACTGTAAAATTAACCCATCAGGCTACATGACCTACAATTGCCAACTCAATGGGTCAATGAGAACTAATTCATTAAACAGAATTTATGATTAACCATACACTGAGACACGGGCTGATGGTATAATATGTAAACAAAAAGGAAAGTAAGAAAAGTAATAGTTTGGTTTTGGGCATTTTTGTGAACACACTGAACACACGACTACTACCACAATATTATCATTTATTAGTAATGTACTTATACTAATGATCGCGCCTTTAGAATAATACCACTCCATCTCTTCCTGCGGGTGTCGTAAAAGGCGACTAAAGGACCAAAGCGGCTACCACAAGCCCTGAGGAGCTACGGCACCTCTAAAACAGTGGACTCTGGGCCAGACTGGCATTTTAAGGCTTGCTTATGCATGTACATGGGGTGGTCCGTGTCCAGCAATGGACGATAAATGGGCTTGTTATGGGTTACATGTATAATCGAAGATTTTTCTCAACAGTGACACCAAGTTTGGGATTAGGTGGCGTAGCGCCTACATCTGGTGGAATTGGAACAACGAGTACAACTACTACAGGAGATGGGAAAAGTGAGTATACATTATTTCAAATATCTTAATCCCTATTTACATATGTGCGCAAGTGCCTTTTGATGACATTTGAGAAAAATGCAAAAAAAATAGTAAAGTAAAATAGTAAGCTAGAAACATGGATTTTTGGATAAGACAAAAATAATAACCAATGTTTATTTATTTATTTATTATATTTTCATTTATTCCGTAGCTTATAGTAGTTACATCATATTTAAAACGTATACAATGTATTAAACATACAAGAAGACTCAAAAGTCTACCCTCTACTTGGTTACTTATTATTGGTTATTCTCTTGGTTTATTTTTAATTCACATATATAATGTTACTATGTTGTCGCTAAAAACGCCTTTTCTTTATGCCATGCCATGCCAAAATGCCATGGTTAAAAATGATAAAAATGCCTTATGCTTTCGTTAAAAACGCCTTTTCTTCAGGAGAGCAGTACGGTAAGTACTGTTAGTTACTTACAGAACTTACAGTACTATTTATTACTCACAGAAGATCACCATAAAATGTACTGCATTTACCACTTCATCCTATTCCTCTAATGTTCGTTTGTGTTGGTAGTGAGTGAGATATTTATTTATAGTGAGTGAATGAGATAAGCTCGCCACCACACACGATTTTCGGCTCTTCTCATCCAACCACCACTAGCGACCTCTTCTAGTCGTCGGTCTACGTCTACGTGGCCGGAGGGCGTCCCATCTGTTTATACCACTAATTATTATAAATAAGAAAGTTTAGATGTTTGATACTCAATCACTCCGAACCTATTTCGTTGAAACTTGATAGATAGGTAAATTGTAATCTGGATTAACACATAGGCTACTAATTGTGTAGACCACACAAATGAAGTCACAATCAAAAGCTAACATACTCATAAATGACCTTATTTATTTATTCTTCATATCTTCTTTAATTGTTCTTATTATTTTTTGTTTTCAGGTGAACCACCTAAGCAAACCAAGTTACCAAATGAAATATCAACTACAGTGGACTCTTTCAAGGAGTTTGTGAAGAAACAGAAGTCTTTGAGTTCAGACTTGATGCGGGTCTCTATTAAACCTTTGCACAAGGTTAGTGTTATTACAAATGTAATCAAAATATTGATTTATCTTTTTTTATGTATCTAATATACTTATTTCGCCTGATGGCTAGAGCTACGCTCCATATCATCTACCAACTTGTCATAATAGAAACATAAACCAAAGTAATTAGAGGACGGAACTCGCACAATAACAACAATGGACATGTTTCATAATAATTTGGAATGTAGTACTAATAGTTGCACTGTTAATCGTACTTACAAATTTATCAAGACAACGATCTATCGCCGGTTAGCAAATGTAGGTCACCAAACCCGGTAATTCTTTCAACGGCAAATGTCACACTCCGATGTTCCGCTTAGTACTGCAATCAACTCCCAAAAAGCCGTCAAAAGACTAAGTGACCACGACGAGGTGGTAACTCCTTTTTTGTTTTTCATCATAGATGAAGTTACGATATGAGTTTTTTCGATTCAAATGGGGGAAGGGGTAAACCACTCCCTCAAAACTACCCACTTTTATTGTCTTTTTTTATGTGCGATAAATAGTCTTGAAAATGAGTTCTACTGGGTTTTTTGGGTTGCTGAACTTGAAGCCGTTGTCGAAATTGAGCTGCACCCTCTTCAACCCTAATAAAATGACACTAAATACTTAATCGAAACTATGATCTATGATGCAAAAGCTATCGTGCCACAAAAAACAAGTTACCACCTCGTCGCGTTCACCTAGCCGGGTTGATTGCAGTACCAGTTAGCTTGTGCTACCATTAGTTAGCTTGTGCTGTCGAGCGCGACTTAGTCTTAAAATTAATTTGCCGCTGTCATACAACTTGTTTGAAAGTTCACTTAACTAAATGATTATTTTTTCCTTTTTCATACTATTTTTGTTTAGGGTTAGCTATGTTTAGCTTTATTTATTTATTTATTTGAAAAGGAAATACAACAGGCTGAATAAGCCCAAAAAATATATAAAATATAAATGAAAATTGGTTGACATAGTAGTAGACTTAAAGTAGGAAATTATAATACAAAAGGATACCTTATTTAAATTCAAGTAAACAACTCAAAGCGGACTTGATTGCACCGATATTAAGATCCAACATTTCAATCGATAAATAACGATTTGCTAATCTAGTCAGTCTTGGTATCATAGAATCATATAAATATTTAGATCTACAGAAAAATTCTCGAAATAGATATACAAATCTCATATCTCGCTCGTTAACATAAGGTATAAATTTCGAATGTAATTCAACACATTTAATTTGTCGAGATATAATTTTGTATACATATAGCAAGTCGTTGAATTCTCGAACAGAGCGAAGAGATGGTAATTCTGTGAATATAGCAATTTCATTATAAACATGACTAAAAAAAGGACTTGGAAGTTTGAATTTAAAGGCAATATAAGAGAAAAATTTGTGTTGTAGTTTCAATTCGACATATTAGAGCTTGCGTTTCTGGAGACCAAATCGGCGTGCAATACATCAATTTCGATTTAACTAAAGAGTTAAAGTTAAAGCTTTGTTAAAGTTACTTTACAGATTCTAGTTTAATTATTTTCAGGATTTCAAGTATTAATAGCTGTGGTGGTACAGATTTACCAATGTGTTTCTGGTTTTGATTAAGAAATCAAATGATCAACAGAAAATAAATGGGCAGCAAATCGATGGTAGTAAATTTAAAAGTGCGTTAGGTTCTCTGGTGGAAATTACGAAACAGGAGTCCTGTGAAGCAGGACTACGTCTGCTTTATGACGACATTCTTAGTAATTTAATAATAATTTATTTCAGTTATTAAAAATACTTTGTTTTGTTAATCAAGATTTGCTGTTAATTTAGCAATTTTGATTTACTTCCCTCGTGTGCAGGTGTCCCGCGAAGCAGAAGCGACCCTTCGTTTAGCGTTATCACTGAGCGGCGAAGTATCAAGGGGTCGAGCGCACTCTCGCCGGCTGAGGACCGCCGCCGCCGCCGCGCTGGCTGCCGCTGAGGGGGCGGCCAGGGACACCGCAGGTACTGTACACACTGCACTGTCGATCAGCATCCAATACCGCTAATGCAACATTTTTTCCGAAATAGACTTGTTCGATTCTATACGTTCAAATGCACGATTCTGTATATAAAATTTAATCAACAGTGCCTCAAAAGTCTATTTATCTCTACTTAGTCTGCCCAAAATACCATTACAATAAAGAAAAAAAAAACATTTGAATTTGGAATCATGTGAAAAATAAATGTGTTTCTAATTTTGGCGACAATCATTATTAAATGTTGTACTAATATTAAAATGGAGTTGGGTGATAACGAAAACCGTATTGCTGTAATTGCATTACACAGAGAAGGCATAGAGATAAATGCAATTGTTAATACCCATCCACTTGGTATTAGCCAAATGTTTGTGTACCGGGCTATTGGTAGGTACATTGTAACGTCCTCTGTTTGTAATTGAAAAAAAGACAGGTCTTCCGGGCACTATTCGTACTAAATAGATTAAAGCTGTGAAGGAGGGAATCCGAAGAAATCCCGTCCAATAGAAAGAAATAGATAATATAGCACTCGGAACCATGTCACGTATTTTAAAATATGATTTTTAAATTGCTGCGTACAAAAGACTTACTGGTCATTTCTTAACTGATAATTTAATAAGCGTTTACAAATCAAAACAACTTCTTCGGATACGCAAAGGGAGCCCACAGACAAATCGTATTTACGAACGAGAAAATGTTCACCATTGAGGAACATTTCAACATTCAGAATGATCGAGTTTTTGCTCACAAGTGTAGAAAAGCTGCTCAATAGGATGCAACGTGGCCATTATCTGGCTTCAGTGATTGTTTTGGTGGGGTGTTAGCTATCAAGGAGTGACTGAACCATATTTTTGTGAAAATGGTATTAAAACGTCAGCTCGATTATTATGGTATTAAAACGTAAAGTACGTTAAAACGTAAAACGATTATTGAGAAGGTCGTAAAGTCTCTTAACAACACCCTGTTCCATAACCAAGAATGGTCCTTTCAGCAAGACTCAGCACCAGGTCATAAGGCTCGCTCAACACAGGCGTGGCTAGAAAGCAATCTTCCCGACTTCATTAGAGCTGAAGACTGGTTGTCATCTAGTGCGGATTTTAATCCGCCCGATTATGATGTATGGTCTGTTTTAGAGAGCATGGCACGCTCTAAGCGTCATGATAATATTGAATCCCTAAAACTGCCACCCTTATGGAAATTCCCACTGCCAATTTTCCTACGGAAAGAATGTGTGATTCAATTGAAAACTGGCCACAAAGTTTGAAAGATTGTATAAATGCAAAAGGTGATCATTTCAAATAATCGTTATATTTTTTTAAATGCGTACCTATTTATTTTTTAAAATAACACAAACGCTTCTAATAAGATGATATTTTAAAAATAAAAATATCAATGTTTTTCTTTGTAACAATATTTATGGCTAGACTAGGTACATATACTAAAAATCTTTTTTTTTTCTAAATATTTCATGTACAGACAAGGCTCTGTTATGATTTTAGTCTAAAATCATAACAGAGCCTTGTCTGTACATGAAATATTTAGAAAAAAAAAAGTAATTGTACTGTAAAGATACAGAGCCCAAAACAAGAATTTTTGCACCTTTTAACTGTCTGTCTGAACGCGCCTCCTGCAAAATCTACCGGATGAATTTTAATGAAACTTGTTATATTTATTGCTTATGTGCCGATTAACATTTAGGGTACTTTTAGGTTAATTTATTTTAGTTACGTACCCACGTAACTAAAATAAATTAACCTCCAGTTAACATCGAGGGACGACAAATGATACTGATCTTCCAAAGATAGGCAACGCATCCGTGTACGTAGGTGACTAGGGAAATTTTGAGATACAAAAAAAATATTTGGGTTAGAACACAAATTTTTATTACAACTTCTGAAAATACTCTTCATTAGTCTCTATAAAGCCATTCATTCGTGTAAACCAAGGTTTAAAGCACTGGCGATACTCTTCTTTAGCGAGGTCCTCAACAGCTGCCATAAAAGCATTCCGAGGGTCCTCAGGTCTGTCGAAAAGAATGCCACGGAGTCCAAGCATCACTTTTGGAAAGAGAAAGAAGTCGCATGGAGCTAAATCAGGGCTATAATCAGGGTGGCTCAATTCTTGGATCTCTGTGGTCTTCAAAAACTCTTAGATAAGTTTTGCTTTTTGAGATGATGCATTGTCATGATGCAAGAAAGGCCATCTCACTACTCACAAACCTGTTTCAGGAAGTTTTTGATTTAACACATTGAATACACTTGGTAAACACTTTACTGTACCATTGGGCATTAACAGATTTTTGAGCGTCTAAAGAATGAATGAGGAACCCAACGCAAACAAAGCTTCTTGACTTGAAGGTGTTGGTGTAAAATTTCATGAATGACCGGCGATGAAATCGTAAGAGTCTCCTCTATCTGTTTGTAGGTAGTTTTTGGGTCTTCGCGTAACATTTTCTTTACTGCCTCGATGTTTTCATTCGTTACAGAAGTCGCAGGAGGGCCACTTCTCTCATCATCTTTCAACGAAAATTTTCCTTGTTTAAATTGATAACAACATCTAAAAATTGATGCACTGGAAGGGGCGAGTTCCCAAAAAGTTAATACTAATCTATCTTTACACTCCCTTTCATAAAACTTTAAAAACTTATAACATCATTGTACGAAAATGTTCTCCTTGGAATTCCATTGTTGCAAAGAAAAGTGCTCAAAATGCAATAAAAAAATGAAACAAATTTTTATATTTTCATTTTGACTAAATGGTTTTCCGAATTCGAATTTAAAATGGTGTTTTAAAAACGGTCTATCTTAATTCATACTGTTCTCTGTTCTTCTTACCGCCTAAACGTTGCCTGGAACAGATCGCTTTGGCGATAAGGCCGCCTGTTGTATTTTTCTTGTTACTTACTATTGTTTTTCTGCAACATGTGTTGGCGTACAATAAAGAAAGAAAGAAAAACATTTATTTGTACATACCTGAAACACTACAATACATAAAATTTTACGGTTATTGGTACGGAAGGAGCTGACTGTTTCAATTTAAAGTAACGGCCGAGGTCCAAGTATATCGTACCAGCATTTCGTGGCTGCATGTTTATCGAGTTGTATATGTATCTATTTATCCTTTAAAAACGAATAAGGATTTTAAGAAGCCATTTACTACCTAAACATTAAACTAATAACATTTTTCCCATAATCAGGTTCGGAGTTAGAAGGCACAGCACCCCCGGCCTATATAAAGGACCTCATATCGGAGTTGGAACAACAGCTCATCACGTTCAGAAGACAGATGGACGTTGCAGACAAGCAAATGCAGGCCTCACCCAAATTACTTACTGAACAAGGTTAGAATGCTTTTCAAAAAAATGAGATTGGACATATATTTAATATTATTTGAGTAAAAGGCTTATTGGATTTTTGAATTTGAAAATCTAACATATTTTTATTGCCCCCTCTTAATTGTTAAAATAATTTGTTAGAGCATGTTTTTATTTAAACACGTGCAATTACGAGGGCATTTGAACTATAATCTACCACGCGGACCCACTACATACTGAATACTGAATAATACTGAATGATACTGAAGAAATGAACTGAATAATACTAAGAATGAACTGAACAATTAAGAATAATACTCAGCAAAATAATACTGAATGAACAGCAGCAAATCATGATAAACAAAACAACTTATTGTGGAATAACTGAAGTCACCAAGACGACGGCGACTCTTTATTTTCTTGTTGTCATCAGAGAACCTAAACCAAACCCAACTTTGCTATCATCGATTTGCTGCTCATTTAATTACTTCTCATATCAAAATAGCACATTTTATTTGGTTTCGCTAATATGAGAGGTCGTTTCCTCTCAAAAATATCATATTTAACTTTTTAACCCCTAACCAAGGACTTATTGGCTTCCAAGTGCCCCAAAAATTATTCCACCACGATTTTATGAATTTTTTCGATCATTTCGGCAGTTGTGACCTCAACGGGGCGCGTCCCACTGTTTGACCGTTGAATATGATGGAGAAGAGTTTTTCAGTGTTGAATCCATTTCTTCTTTGATTTCAAGTGGTGTTAGGTCTTTCATATAGAAGTATTTGATGACCGCACGCTTCTCTGATTTTTCCATTTTCACGTAAGCAACCGAGGCGTTTTCTTCAATAGGCTATCAAACGTATACTAACAAAGCAATTGACCTGAAAGTTGGTATGCAAGTTAGTCGGGGATAGTGTTATAGAATACCAGCAAAAAATCAGACCTGCTGGCACCATCTCTGGATCAGGCCGGAAACTTTTCACCCCACCCTGGTATATAATAGTTGGTGTCTCGGTAAGTTTTATTTTGCTAAGCAATGTGGGAATAAAAATCTCAATATCTGGGAAACTAGAACTAACAATAAGATTAATTTTGTTTGATAATGTTACATATGGAGTGTTATGGCATAGAGGTGGTCTAGAATTTTATTACATTAAATATTTGTATTATTTCTGTACAGAACTGACACTCGGCATCCGTCGCATGCACGAGTCGCTGGTAGCACTAGCGGGTCGTTTACAAGCAGTTCATACTCAAGTCGAGGCCCAGAAGGAACAGTACCTGAATCTTAGGAAGTACGTGCTTAAGGACCCCACTGACGTGTTCGATACACCCTCATGTACGTATTTTTTTGCTTATAATGCCCCACCGTGGAGCGTAGGTCTTGTGAATTAATTAATGACGAGTTTATTTGTTACTAGTTATAGTACGCGACTTTGCCCGTGTAGAAATTTCATATTTTATTTTATTTATTTTAACCAAATCTACAGCTTTTACTTTACAAATTGTATAAATAGTTTTTGATTATGCCAAACATAATCCTTACCAGACTTAAACAGACTTACATTATATAAATACAAGATTAGACAATATTTTTTCTTTAGCAATATCAACAATTCAGTAATCCTATATAAATAAAAATTAAATGTTTTTCGTTGGTAAGTACCTGAGAACGGCTGGACCGATATGGTTATTTTATTTAAAAAAATGTTCGTAATAGTCCGTTTTTAATAGTATAGTATAAGGTTTTTAGGGAAAGAAAAATTGGAAAATTCGGGAAAAACTGAAATTGATTTTGAATGCGATTTTTCTATGAACTTATTGAAATTATTGTATTATTGAAATTTGGATAGGACACAGTCTGTCGGGTCAGCTAGTTATAGATAAAAAATAAATAAAAATGTAGGTATAACGTGAAAAATATCAATTATTTCTGTGCATGTATGTTTGTGTTTCTTTAATTCATACGTAATTGGATTTCCCTGGACTACTCATTTTCTAGATAAAAGTATCTTATGTCCTTTGAGACTATATTTCTAGCCTTTTTTCAATTTAGTTGAAAACCAGAGGCGTTTCAGCTAATTGAATAACATGTAGAGTATGCATTTGGAAAAAAACATGATTTCAAACTTGACATTATATTCATTTACGTATACAGTAGTCTTTAAATTTAACTCTTACATTAAAACACGAAAGAAAAACTCTTAGTAGTCTCTCTTCATAATAATAGTATAGATGGGCCTTACCACTCAATATCAGTCTAAAATATCCCACTGTTAAGCCCCTTGTAATTAAGAGGGCGATTCAGACAATATCTCTATAATCTATAACACAAAACATATCTCACATGTCTAACGCTGAATTTCTTTATGTTAAACATTCCACACAATTTTTATTTAAATAATATAGGATATATTTTTCTTTATTCTATAAAAAGCTCACTAAAGCTATAAAAAAAATCACGATAATGTTATATTTTCTGTCCAGCAAGCACAAGCTTAGACCAAATACTCAGTGACGCGGAAGGCACAAGAAAGAAGACAAAGTCTAGTGCCTTAACTGACGTGACATTGGGCAGTGCTGTGTTAACGGACCCGAGGGCGGCGTTAGGTAAGTTTTTTCTTTTTTATTTTTATTTTTATATAAAGTAGGTGTCGGAGGACTTTTTAGCGGGAACTCGAGAAGTGAAAATTGAGTTTTTGTTCGATTAACCTCTACCAAGTATCGTATGTTTTTGGGCCTGCACAGCCCTAGATGTGTTTCCATTATTTTGTTTTTCAACACCTGTGACCTATCACATATTTATGAATATCATAAATAATTCATTTATAAACAATAAAAAAGAAAAACATATGTCTAATAAGATTCTTGTTAGAAACAAAGTAATACTTCATTGCTATCAAAGCACAATTTACAAGTATTTGGTTAGAAACTCAATCGTAACTACAGGAACCCATCCGAACTTCGGAATATATAAATAATAAAATTTAAATAATATTATAAACGGAAAACGTAACAGAATCTTTGTTTTACTTCGCAATACCACTAACTAAAATTAAATTTTTCCCTTGAGTTCACAGACTAATAATACACTAATAAGTTTTCGTAACTATATACAACTTATCTTTATCATACTAATCATATAATATAATATATATAATATAGAATAATAATAATAATATTATTATAAAGACGAAAGATTTGTATTTTTGTATGTTTGTAACGAATAAACTCAAAAACTACTGGACCGATGTCAAAGATTATTTCGCCATGAGAATGCTACATTATCCCTGAGTAACATAGGCTATTATATTATATATAAAAAAAATCTTATGAACCGAAGCGAAGCGAGGGCGGGTCGCTAGTGGGTACTATATAAAAACACGAAATGCACATTATGATAAAAAATATTTCTATCCTTAAATCACACAAAATTGCAGAAATGCTTGTGATTTGTGAATCTTGTGATTTGTGTTGCTTATTTTTCTTCATATTTTGGCCTTTGTAGTTTAGTAGTTTATTTTGTATAAAAAGTAAAAACAATCTTACTTAATGAAATTCGTTGCAAATTCGAAATGGGATGCGGTAGAAATGTTCTGGAAAAAGTTATTTTATATCTAACAATGCTATATGGACATACGCAATTCAATTTTCGATACTTTTCCACAGGGGTAGTTTTTCGTCCTTACTTCCTTGAAAGTCATGTATATATTTTATTAAAAACTATAATTAAAATAAAGTACAAAACAGCAAAAATATCGTTTACAAAAGTTTTTTCAAAAGATCATAGACTAAAATTTTCAGTAATAAATATATGTGTTCAGTATGAATTTTTCTATACCCATATATGTAGTTTCGTTCATTTTAGGGTGGAAATTCCCTTTTAAGATAGAAACTACTACTTTCCTCACCACTTCCCCTGCTCAGATTTTGTTTTAAAAGTAATTGGCTACCCTGGACAAACTAATCAATTTTCCATGGTAAAGAGTAATCTATGTCAGGATAGGCTGACCGGATGTCAGGCTACTTCTCTGTGAAATTTAACCGAAATTGATTTACTTAGAAAATGTTAGAAGTATCCTACGTTTTTCTCCACAGTTTAGGCTACTTCTTTGTCAAATTCTATTGAAATCTGTTCAGTAGTTTGTCGTTAAGAACAAGGTACCAGGCAATAATCAAAACATTTTGGATTTTTAATATTAGTATTGATATGTACTATAGTGTGGGTTTTATGCGCTTTTACAAAAAGATTTAAATGTCTATTTCAGGTAGTTTACAGCAATTAGCGGGTCCAACGCCTTTTACATACTTGGATAGTACCTTATCTCCATTCCCCAATGCTGATACATCGGGTAAGACTGATTTATATTCCCTTGATTGACCATTTTATGTGACATTACTCGAGGAAAGGGACCTTATTGTCGGTTTTCATTTTACAGATATTGAGACTGGTGAAATCTTAAAATGACAACATTTGCAGTTTGGGTTCAACCCTTTTTTGTACTTTCATACTACAATTCTTCAATATAAGCCATATCTGAAGTTATTTGCAACAAGAGGTGCTTAATTCAGTGCAAAGAGTGATGGACATCACGAGTTTGTGTCCAAAGCTAACTATTTCTAACAAATTCAAGACATTTCGGTAAAACTTTGGTTCATTTTCTGGTAAAAATAGGAAAAATGGCACCCTTGATCCCAACCTCCTCAATTATTTTATCTTAAAAACTTAAAATTTTATCACATTTTAGTGCATTGCAACATACTCATGAAATGGAAAAAATTAAAGTAAGTCAAAGTTCATACTAAGAATAAGATCCCTTCACTCATATATGATTATATTTAACTCTAAATTGTTTCTGTCTTGATTGTAGGTAGGTCTAAAAAAGGGGATATATTATCCATTATTTTGACCCACCATCTTTACCTTATCGCCTTTTATACTATTAAATTTATTTTATAGAAAAAAAGGTGTCAGACGAGCGCTAGGAGGCACTATCTGGATACAGTCACTCTGCGACATCCGCTATACATGCTAACATTGGCACATCTTGGGTTACTCCGCTTACCTTTGAAGATTTAGGAGGGAATATGGAAAAAAATGGGAAGGATGTAGAATGGGGTGTAGAATAGGTTGAGGAGTTTCCCTTATCTAATAATACTCTACATTCTTCATTTTAAGAGGGAAGAAATGACCGATTTTAATCAGAATGGATCCAACCCACAATCTTACTTTTTTTCATAATAAAGAATTTTGTGATAAAATACTAAAATATAGTGCATATTTTTCGATCAAAACGCTTTTAAAACTTAAATTAAGACCTTAGAAATCATATACATATTGCACTTTATCACAATTTATTGTTTTTATATTTGGTTTATTATTTTGCACTATGGGTACAGAGGAAAAACACTTGAATAGGCATGTGTCCATCAATGGACAAAGAAATGCTGTTGAAGAAGGACCCTTTTCAAAAGATATTTTAGGCAGATTATTTTAGACAGATACTACCCTACAGGTATCGGCCAATCGAGCGTTCGCACAAATACAAACTCCTTTGCTGCTCTTTATCAACTTATTAAATCACCGGTTTGGTAGTGTCAACCGCAAATATAACTTTGTAGAACGAACCTATTTATTCAGCGAGAGCAAAGAAAATGAACTCTAAAATCATCCTAACAAATCGTTTAGGAACACAAAGAAATGTTTGTAATCGTGGGAACGCTTGGTTAGCCAATACTTTATTATTCAGAAATATTTTATTTTAGAAATAAATAGTTACATTGTTAATGTAATAGAAAGTATGAACAGGTAACACAACCTACATGTTCAAATACATAACAAATCAAATAGGTGCAGTAAGACAGATTTGAATAATGAAAGAGAGAAGAGAATGTTGCTTAGAGGATACTGGCGATTTACTCTGCGTCGATAACTGCAATACAATTATTCTAAAAATGTTTAGAAAATTAATGATACTGATAATTAAAAAAAATGGTTTATCTGAATTCATAGAAATTTAATAATCACCAGTGACCTCTATAAACCCACACAGTTGCTTTCTATGTTTCTAAAGAAATATGTTTTGGCTCAGGTGCAGGCTGGCAACCCCAAACTCAAACTAATCTAAATACGTCGCTCAATGTTAGTGGTTTTGGAGCCGTCTCAGCTGATATCAGTTCTGGTTTCCAACTACAAAAACCTCCTGGAAAACGTGGGAAACAATGATATTGGCGAGAAAAATATTACTAAAGACTAATTCCAGTGAGTTTATATTTTTGTATGACTTTTGATAAGTATGTAAGATATTGTGTTATATATTTGTGATGTTATCAATCAATAGATACCTTTTATCTAACTACAGCAAAATTGAATTGTTATGGTTTTAACAGTATATGTATTTACTCAGTTGGTCCTTAAATTCTGTCACAGGTTTAACACTCTAAGAGAAGAATAACAGATGATATCAAAATAAATTTATTATAGAGTTAAAGTTTGTAAAAATGTATTGATTATTCAAATTGACCCACGCCATTTTGGATGCAAGCCTTTTTTTTAAATATTCGGGGCCAGTCGTTAATACACTCACCATATCCATGTCGTATGGTCATGTCACCTCCTCACGTCTTACACAATTTCGAATTAAATCTATCGCTCGATACAAACAATCTCTCATCAGATAAACATGATAGACAAATCTCTGAGAAATTTTCAACTTTTTGATAACCTCATAAACCATTTTGACTGCAGCAAAATGTAACACATTTACAACGAACCGGTTTTCTTTCATCAATTACTGTTTTAAATAATATAAAAAAAATTAAACACCGGCCGGCCTATTATATCTTCAAAAGATGTGAAATTCGAATGTATGAATTACTATTAAAATTTAGTTTGGAATTAAAAATTTTATGCCAGTGACAATATTTAAGAACCTACTATGTATGTATTTTATCGTTTAACCAATATACAGAGATGCAGTAGCATTACGCCACTAAAAGAGTGGCCTTTGCAAGGCGGTCAAAGAACAATGGCGAACTTACGTCATTTTAGTTGAGGTCGAATTGCTACGTCTCTAAGTCGAAAATATCTTATGTAATTCAGCGGATCCTATGTAATTCAGGCCTTGTTTGTGTAAGAATTTTTGTTAGAGGAGGCTAAGAATAAAAAATATTGAAAAACAATTTCAATATTCAAAAGTTCAAAAGCAGATGACGCTACTATTGTGACAGGCCAGAGGCATGGCGGGAAAAATAAAACAAAGCATTATAAATATCTACTTTGGATTTGGTTTCCGGTTCTTAATTCAATAGTTATAAGTTATATAAATATGGGAAATAGGAAGTGTAATTAGTTCGTTTAATTATCATAGTCTAATTTGGATTGATTGTTAAGTGTTATAACTGGCTGTATATAAAAGAGAAAATAGAAGACAGGGTGATAAATAATTTGAGGAAAGATGATTGAATAAATAATAGTAAATTCCGTTGTGGTATTTTTATTTTGTGTGTTTTCTAAACAGTTTGTTATATTCAATATTGAAGTTTTGTAGGTTATGTCTTATGCCACTTTCATATAGGTAGTCATATTTTATTTATTGTAATTTTTCGAGGATGCAATTATTCTCAAATACCTATGTGAGAATAATTGCATCCTCGAAAAAAACCCTACAAAGGGTTTTCTGCTTTAAATAATAAATAAGTTTTAATAATAAGTTCACATAAATAAGTTGTGGAGAAAAGCATAAGATAGCGCAAGGCGATTTCTCGAATTTTAGTGTATGAAATTGCTTTTTTACACCAAAACTGCTCAAGAGAATCAGATTCAAATGTGTCCTTACAGTTCCTATCATTTTAGAATTCAATGAGCTCTTCCTGGATTTCTTCTGCAACTTCTCCAGCATTAGTGCTAAAAGGGTTGCGAATCAGTTTTTGGTCAACTTTAGCTTCTGTTTTGTTATATTCTGGGAAGTAATGATTGAATTCATCAGCCAACATTTGCAGATGACTCTTGATGTTTTCTTGTATTTTTGCCGTAATCGTGTCATAATTTTTATTATCAATGAGTGCTTTTAATGTTGCGAACGCATAATAATTGTTTTCGCCAATTTTACCTATCAATAATTGAAGTTTGCAAATACAGGCACGAAGTTTATCTTCAAAGATAAATAAATATATCTGCAACGCCTTCTAAATGTCTGTTTCCGGAACCTTGCAATTGCAAGTTCAACTTATTCAAGTGTGTGAAAATATCCATAACATAAGCCCAATGTATCTGAGATATCAGATCAGAAAACTGCTCTAGTAAGTCTCATTTTTTTCTCACCTAGAAACAACTACCTCTCCTCTGAGTTCGTATAATCTTCCCAGTACCTTTCGACCCTTTCGACCCTTCCCACCTTTCGACAGCCAACGCACTTCTGTGTGAAAGAGAAGGATCTCACGGTCGGAGTCCATTTCAGTGCATAGTTTTTTATAAAGGCGTGTATTTATGGCGCTGCTTTTGATAACATTTACCACTTTTATGGCCAATTGGTATTATTAAGGTTTATTAAGGCACTTTTTGGTATTATTGAGGTATTCAGGAAAAGTCTTAGAGTTTAACGCCTGGCGATGTATGGTACAATGCGTTGTTAAATCCGAAGGATTCTTCTGATTTAATAACATGGCTAGACCGGAGAGTGATCCTAACATAGCTGGAGCGCCATCCGTACAGAAACGACGAGCTTTTCCCACATAATGTGCGAAATCAGTAATAATTCTTCTTTGATTATGTTGTCATCGTCTAAAAGCGGACAAACACGAGTAACTGTCAACAATTAGAAATGAGGCCACCAGAACCAGTGGCCCAAAAGCAAAAAACAATTTTGTGAATATGGGCCAAAATGGTTTAAGGGAGATTTTAAGTAAACATAGCGAAAAAAGTTGTATTACACATGGTTTTTAATTTTCACAGAAAAAAATAAAAAAATGCGAAGATTTTAATGGCATATAGTAAGACTGTATTTTAGGTGTTTCAGTTGTTTTTCTTCAGATGGGCCATTATGGCATTGATCATTTATGATGTAGTATCTATGAAAAAAATTAATGAATAATAGGCCAACATGCATGAATTAAATCGATTTTATTGAATTAAATGAAACCAAATTTAATTTACTACTTTTATTATACTAGAAAAGAACAAATTTACTACTGTTTTTATTCTCTAAATAATTCTATCCATCTGTTACTCAGTTGAAGAATCACTTATTGTACCATCTAGTTCGTTCCTTACGAGTCCGAGAGTTGTTGATAAAAACGGTGATAAACAAGGTGGCACATATTCTAAAAGGCATAGGTCTTTCTTTTTTTTTTTGAGGTTAATTTTTCTCCCATCTGGATATAAAATCTCAAGCTGAAAGTTAACACAATCCTGAGATGTCCTCTTGCTGAAATTTACTTCCGTAAAAAGTAATTGTGGATTGTTCGAGTATTTGAAAAACAGTGACAATGGATGCATCCTATTATGAAGCATCCACTGCATTTTTCGCCATTTCACTTTGGAGTGGTCAATGCTGACCTTCCTATTTGTTATATTAGTTTCCAAGACTTGTGGATATAACGTCTGCTAGTTTCATTTCCACAACATGAAAAGGATTCTTTTTTCTCGCTGCTAATACCACAGCGTTCCAATGTTTAGGAATGTAAATGTTTGGGAAATACCTTGAAGCCTTGAAGTTTGGAGTTTGGGCCCTCTTGAAGCTGTAGACTCGTTCCACATATAGGTACATGAAATCATTGTCGGTACCAGCATTGTGAACACCTAAACAGTGGGTCCACAACTGACGCTTGTAATGGCAGAGATAACCAGTCGAAATAACTGGTGTCGGAAGAGTCTTCATTAAATCGAAGATTATGACTGTACTATCATTATTCTGTTTAGCATTTTGCATATCAAGTTTTAAATTTTCCATAGCAGATTCTGCATTCCTCAAATGAAGTTCCTTTGCAATGGTAAGCACATTTTTAGAATGCTCATTGTTTTCACAAGCATCTATTTTTATTTTAAAACTGTCACATCGCTTTCACGAGTCAGTTATAGGAGCATGGAACGAGAGGTTGAAGTTTTCGTTAAATATTTTTTCGAATATATACTTCGAAACAGAGTTCAGTCTTTTTTTTGTATTCAGAAAACATTATTGTCAGTCGGTCAGATGAATGTCAGTCGATTCATCCCACTGCAAAGCGAAGCATGGAGATTTTTTAATTCTTGTAACAAGTTGCTCCTCGATATCATTTGACGTTAGTTCAATTCGACCTTTTACCGTGTTGTTCGATAGAGGTATTTCTGGTTTTTGGTAATTCTTGTATATTTTTTTAACTTCTTCGACAGCTTTGATCAAACAAGGTTTCATGAGTGTTTCTCCTGTGTGAGGCTTTTTTGATTGCGCTGTCAATTTCGATATCTCAAACGACGCTACTAATATTTTCTCCAATGACGCAAATCTTGTACCACTAGGCCCGAGTTTCATTTTTTTCAGATTCACTAATTTTCCTTTAAAGAATTCTTGTGGTCGCACAGAGAAAATAGAATGGACCGTTTCTAAGTTTTATATCGTACTGAGATTTTATTTCTTCATTACTTTCTATCGAAGTAAATCCGAATTTAATGTAACTATTGTCGTATTTTCTCGCGTCATTTTCTGAAAATAAAACAAATGCAAATCGAGTATAAGCATTTGTTCCGTTCTTGAATAAATAAATAATAAGATGCAAGACAAAGATTAAACGTATATATTTCCTTGACTTTTACAATAATTCGATTTGTTTCGAATTCTAAATTTTAACGCGTACAGAATGATTTTTTATAAGAAGGATGACTTTATATATATATCCTTGTGAGTGTAGTGAACACCGTCGCTGCTGCTCGGGCGCGCCGTCCGCTGCTACTTCACATCGATGTTTAGTTTGTACAGTTCGTCATGAGGTGGCGCGATTTGCAACATGCCCGGCGCCTTGAAAGACTGCTTTCAATTAATACACATATGAATGATAGGTTGATTATTTATATTACGAGCTGATCGATTTGCAGTGGCTCCTCGTTTCTTCGTGACCGGATGATACTGGAAGCGGACAGATTTTAGTAAGGGCACGTCGTGTTACTCCATTGGCTGTCCTAATGTCCGCGACTCTGGGAACACCATCTTTGCCTGGATACAATGCTATGATTTTTCCTAATTTCCAATTAAGAGGTGGTTGATGATCGTCTTTGATAATGACAAGTGTATTAGGAGAAATATGTAATTTATTATCGAACCATTTTGTTCTTTTTTGTAGTTCAGTCACGTATTCCTTTGACCACCGTTGCCAAAAGTGTTGACGTAGTTGCTCCACTCGCTCATAGCGAGCAAGACGCGTGGAAGGCGTCAAGGTCAAATCCTCGTACATAAGCGCAGTCAAAGGCCGGCCAATCATAAAATGACCGGGAGTAAGGGCCTGGAAATCATCGGGATCTGTGGACATAGGATGCATGGGACGGGAGTTCAGGACGGCTTCAATTTGCGTTAAAACCGTGCCCAACTCCTCGTACGTTAATCTGGCATTTCCGATAATTCGACGCAAGTGGTACTTGCAGGACTTCACCCCCGCCTCCCATAACCCACCGAAACGAGGGGAGTATGGTATATGTAAACTTTATATTATTATTACTAGCAAAGTCTATAATATCATTTGAATCTTGAAAAACATTCCTTAATAATTCCCTTTCTGCTCCAACGAAATTTTTCCCATTATCTGAAAATATTTGATGTGGCTTGCCACGACGAGAAATGAATCGTTTGAGCGCCAGAATATAATCCTGCGTAGATAAACCACCAACTAATTCTAAATGAATTGCGCGTGTTGAAAAACATATAAATAAACAAATATAATTTTTAATCAATCGAGCACCCCTGCCCCTTTTATTTAAAACATATATAGGACCTGCGAAGTCTACTCCGCAGTTCATAAATACAAAACCTGCCTCCAGTCGTTCGGGGGGTAAATTACCCATAACTGGTGTTAACGTTTTTCCTTTCATGCGAACACAAGTGACACAGTTATGCGTAACCTTTTTGGCCAAATTCCTGGCTCCCAGAGTCCACCACGAGTCGTGTGTGGTGGATACTAACAACTGAGGCCCCGCGTGAAGTAAACGTTTATGTTCAGAAGTAAATATAAGCCACGCGAATCGATGTTTAGAGCATAATAATATCGGATGTTTTTTATCATAATTAAATTCAGCGTTACCCAAACGACCGCCTATTCGCATTATTGAATTTTTATCTAAAAATATATTTAACCCGGATATTTTATTTACTTTTTTATTATTTTTTATTTTAATAGGTAAATTTAGTTTAAGATTATGATATTCATCGGGAAACGATTGCTGTTGAACGATGCGCGTCAACATTTGCAGTGACTCATTGATTTCTTCTACACTTAACGAACCGGTTTTACGTTTAGATTTATCCACGCGAGTGTTATGTATAAAACGCAATAAGTATGCACCCATTCGCTTAAGGCGATTAAAGGATGAGAATCGTTCAAAATCAATGAATTCATTAGAATAATTTACGTTACATAGGTTGATCGTAGAAACCTTTAAATCGGGTACATCGAAACAAGTTATTTGATCGTATTCATTATAATCAGTGCTAGTCCAGTTCGAATTATACGGATCACTCAAAAAAGGAGGACCACACCACCACAAACTGTTTTTATCGTATTGAAGAGAATTTAAATCTACTCCTCTTGTTAACATATCACTGGGATTTAAAGCACCTTTTACATGCCGCCAAATCATATCTCCTGTAAGTTCGTTTATTTGTGTGACCCTATTTTGCACAAACGTTTTAAGTAAATGAGGAGACATGCGGATCCAGCTTAAAACAATAGTGGAGTCCGTCCAAAAATGAATTTTATCAAATGTTAAGCGTAATGAATTTTTTATTTTATTATATAATTTTGCACCTAACAATGCCCCACAGAGTTCAAGTCTGGGAATACTTATTGGTTTAATTGGGGCGACTTTAGATTTAGCACATAATAACCTAACGTTTGCTGGCGAATTATTATTAACGAATGAACGAATATATGCACATGCGCCGTATGCGTTTTGTGAAGCGTCAGAAAAAATATGTAATTCCTTTATTGTAGCATTTTCTATTAGAACATGGCGCGGAATCCTAATTTTAGGTAAATATTCTAATTTTGAAACGAAATTATTCCAGGTTTGTGCAATGTTGGCGGGAACGGGATCGTTCCAATCTAACTTGGATAGCCAAAGATTCTGAAGTAAAATTTTTGCCTGAATTATAGCCGGAGCTAATAAACCTAAAGGATCGTAAATTTGAGAAATAACTGACAACATTAAACGTTTAGTAACTTTAGAATGACAATTTTCTAATTTAGTAGTATAATTAAATTCATCATTTTTATTAGACCAGCCTAACCCTAAAGTTTTAGACTGACATAGTTCATCACCGCCTAACTGTTTTATTATATCAAGATCAACGTCATAGTTAAATGTCCATTTTCTTAATAAAAAACAACCGCTTTGTAACACTTCCGATGTTTTATTGCAAATATCTAATAAGTTATCCAATTGATCATCACCAGTGAGTACATCATCAACATACATATCATCGGTAATGACTTGAGCTACGCGCTTATTATTACACTCCGCAGCTAGTTGGTGTAAACAACGTATACTAAGGTACGGCGCAGACGCGGTGCCGTACGTAACTGTATTTAAGTTATAAATACGTAATGGGTCATTTCGACTCGATCTCCACACAATAAGCTGCAAATCTCGTTGATCTAAGTGAATTCCGATATTACGATACATCTTTTGAATATCTGCACATACAACGTATCTATATTGTCTAAAACGTAACAATATTGAGAATACATCGTTCTGAAGAATGGGGCCAGCGTATTGTATTTCATTTAACGAATAATTAGAGGTTGTAGTAGCACTTGCATTAAAAACGACTCTCAATTGGGTTGTCAAGCTACTCTCGCGGTATACTCCATGGTGGGGTAAAAAATAGTATGGGGTTTTCATGTTATTTATATCCCCTGTCCATAACGACATATGTCCCAACTCTTCGTATTCTTTCATAAAATCAATATATAATTTTTTATATTGAGGAGAACGTTCTAATTTATTTTCTAACGAAAAAAAACTATTTCTTGCCCTAGTGTACGAGTCGCCTAAAACGTTTGCCGGCTCCCGTAATGGCATGCGTACGTGAAACCTACCATGCTCGTCTCGTATCGTTGTAGCTGTGAAGATTTTTTCACAAATTTCGTCTTCACTGGAAATAACGTTTGACCTATTCGTAATTTCTTCTAATTCCCAAAATTGTTTTAATTGGGAATCAATATTACTGACAGTGTTATATTGGACCTGCCTATTCGTATAACGCATATTATGAATAGGCCCTGATATTATCCATCCTACTTTAGTATCTTGTAAAATTGGGCCATTTTTAAGCTTAATTTTATTGTCATTTAATAATTCCCAAAACATGTCAGCGCCTAGTAATATATCGATATCGGCGGGAATATTAAATGTAGGGTCTGCAAGTTTAATATCATTAGGTATTTGTAAGTAATTATAATTAAATTTTATAGAGGGTACGCTTGAAGTAATAGTAGGTAAAATTAAACATTGTAAGTGGGTATTAAAGGAACACGTTTTTGAACGTATATTAATTTTACACGAATTGTTAGAATGCGAAATTATTTGTCCTACACCACAAACGCGTATAGTGGACTGTATACGAGTAATATTTAAACGATTACATAACCTTTCGGTAATAATACTATGTTGGCTGCCACTATCGAGAAGTGCGCGTGCCGTTTGAAAATTATAATTTGCATCGGCTATTTCTATAAGCGCCGTTGATAAGAGAACCGGTTTAGGTTCAGTCGCACAGATCGATGTTTTCGATGCGAGTGTATGACTGATGCGAGTAACGTTGCTCGCATTATTTTTGGTTGTAAATGATGCCACCTGAGGAGCCGTGTCCGAAGTATCGCTATTACTTACACTATTATCAACGTGAAGCAAAGTATTATGTTTTATTTGACAGATTTTACAATGACTGAACGTGCAGCTCTCTGCCGTATGACCTCCTGTGCGTAGGCAATTAGTACAGATTGATTTATCCCTTACAAACTTAAGTCTGTCTAACACCGATAACGTAAGGAACTTTGGACACGTGTAAAGATTATGATTGTCATTGCACAATAAACAATTACGCAAAGGAATTTTATGCTGTCTCTGATTATTAAAACTTTTACTCACAACGTAACTAAATGACTTATTTAAATGTTTTTTACTATCTGAACCTCGTAAATAGTCTTGGCTCGATTTGATCGGTAAATTATTAGGCTTATGGTTTGAATTTTGAATCATCTCTAACATATCCGCTCTGTTTTTCAAAAATGAAATTAAATCGTCTAACTTTAAACTAGTAATATTATCTCGACTAACATTAAAAGTACCCTTATGTGTTTCCCATTCGCGTTCTGTTGAACAATCGAGCTTAGACACAATTAAATAAATAATGAGGGTATCCCAATAGTTAGTAGCTTCATTTAATGAATTTAATGCACGCAAATTGCGTAAAATTGTATCAATCAGTTTACGGATTTGAGTGGGCGATTCCCTAGTAATTGATGGTATAGTAAATAGCGACTTAACGTGATTCTGAACTAGCAAACGATTATTATGAAATCTATTTTCCAACAAATCCCAAGCAATAAAATAATTTGGGGCTGTAAATTCTAAAGCACTTATTACTTGAAGGGCAGAGCCACTTAATGACGATTTTAGATAGTGGAATTTTTGAATCGAATCTAAATCATCGCGAGAATGAATCATAGTCTTATAAGAATTACGAAATTCTAGGTCATAGGTCATAGGAGCCATCAAATATAGGTAATTTTATTTCGGGCAATTTTATCGACACAGGATTATTTGAAAACATTTGAGGCCGAATATCTTTGTTTTCGTCACGTAATAGTTGCTTTATAGCAGCTAACACGTGGTAATATAAACTCTCAAACTGTTCTCGGTACTCTAAATGCGGTAAAAGATCACACTCATCAACAATGTTCTCAACTTCAACTTGAATACTATTAAATTCTTTAAATAATTCCGTTAAAGCGATGTATCGCAATTGTAACTCGACCGTTTGTTCTGAGCTCAATCTACCCCCTTCTAACAATTTATTAAAATATTTTTCAAACAGAGTTAATCGACACCTTACAGCACCCCTTTGCTTTTTTAGCAGTGGAATGCGTTCAGATTCAGGTACAGGTACACTAATAGAACTTAATGGATTAGGCGACTTTGACCTGCCTGGCTTTTGTGCTTGGATAGACCCCTTACATTCATTCGCACCCTCACTCATCTCGGTAAGTTACAGAAAGCAAGTAAGTACTTACAGTCTCGAAGACCAGATGCGCCGAAACCTCGGAAGATAATTTACTCTAAGCCCGAAACTGACGAATCTGCAATGCGAGTAACGATTTTAACGCAAATTATGAAAGGAGAAGAAATAGGAACGATTGACCTGACCAATACCGGCTGATGACTCTTCTTCCTTTCTTCCAGACCGTATTCTGTGCTACGTGTAGCTTGGTTCAAATTTTTATTCGGATCGTAGGACCAATGTTCCGTTCTTGAATAAATAAATAATAAGATGCAAGACAAAGATTAAACGTATATATTTCCTTGACTTTTACAATAATTCGATTTGTTTCGAATTCTAAATTTTAACGCGTACAGAATGATTTTTTATAAGAAGGATGACTTTATATATATATCCTTGTGAGTGTAGTGAACACCGTCGCTGCTGCTCGGGCGCGCCGTCCGCTGCTACTTCACATCGATGTTTAGTTTGTACAGTTCGTCATGAGGTGGCGCGATTTGCAACAGCATTATAAGCAAAAGCGTAAAAATAATGTATTTTGTAATAAAATAAATAAATAATATAATAATAAATAAATATACTTTTACTACATATTTTTATTTTTAATTGCATATCGCTATATAATGTGATATTCTAATTATGCAGTCAACGAAATGTACCTAATCGTTGTGAACTTTTTGTAATACACACATACATAGGTATACTCACGCCTCTGTATGGTACAACTTGCACGAGTTTATAAACACAATTACACAATAATTTTAGATCGTCAATATGCACACTCGATAGTTACAAGATAAAAACCAAGTCAACTACACTGCCACCGGCCGGTGATCGCGCAGTGGGAATATCAGTCGCGGCGGGTGAGGCGACAGCTCAGTACCTACCTAAGTTGTGTTTAAAGTAGTAAGTAGAATTAGTTTATAGAATGCGGTATAAAAGGCACAGTTAACTACAGTCTTAACATTAATTAACACCAGTCTCCAGACAAATCAGACATACGAAGTCAAAAAAGGTAGTTCCGCTACATGTGAGGCAAATCCATTTCCTACATACCATGTACTTGACCATCATTTGTAAAACAAAAGGCTGACGCTTCTTGCAAACATGGCACGGGAATGTCCTCGATAACTTAAATTCGTTTTCGTTAGGATTGTTTTCTTTAGACATACCTTTTATTTTATTTTTTGGGGGTTGACACTCAGGAAAAGCAGGATTCTTTTGTATATTTTGTGTATCGTTAAGGACTTGTTCTAAATCTAAAGCTGAAGTTTCCGAGAATGTAAATACAAGATAATATAATTCCTGATTATTTGTCAGAGAAGTTGGCCCTTTGACAGAAATGTCTATTATATTAACCACTTCTTCCACGGAAGAAAATTTTACCGTTTCGATTTCGTTGCTTGAATTACGAGGAGAAACATTTATATTATCTTTTGACGTGCCAGGAATTATCGATGGTTCATCATTCAATTCTGTGTTTTTTTTCGATGGCTTTAGATACAGCGGTAGAAATCTCCTAGGCAATTTTATCAATAATGAATGAAATTGTGTATTTTGGGACAATGGCAACTGCACAAACAACGAATTTCCTCACAAAAGCACCAAAGCTGCCCATGTTTAATCTGGTTATATTGTGTAGAAGATATTTGATGCAGTTGCATTGTCCCAGGAACAGCTTGAATACCGTCGGATATCAGTATATGGCGCCGCCATTACCGGCTGCAGAAAAGTCGAAGCGGTACCAGGAGACAATAAAAAACAACCCGGAAAAACATGCAACCTGTAAGAAGAAGGAAATAGAAAGACAAAAACGCACCAAAAGAAGATTAAAGACCTCACTGAAGAAGAAAAAATGGAAAGAAGACGCTGTAGGGAACAAACACAAAAACAAAAAGAAAGGAAAAAGATCAGTCAGCTGAACCAGCAACCTCAGCAATCACGTGACGAATCCAATGCTATAGCTCCTCAATCATTGAAAATTAGATACAGAAGATTGTGTAATAATAACTATAAAAAGGCTTCCAACACAGTTCGTCGATATACAACAGCTAGTATATCATTAATATTACTGTAAGTTTTCTCCTGTTTCTTGCTTTTAATACTTTCTTGCATTGATGCCCTCATTTCAAATGAATTGTCATTGTCGTTTTCAATATATATATAAATGAATTATCCGTAGCTATGTCTTGGGTATCTCGTAAAGCACTATTTTCACAATCAGATTCAATTATTTCCAGTTCTTCTGTTTGTTTAGTTGCATTTTCCTCTGTATCGTTTGAATCTTGAACATTTCCTGTTGTCGTTCTATTAGCTATATATTTAATTAATTAAAAATTCCATTTGGCGTTCATATTTCCAGGGTTTGTACGTTGTTGCAGCCGAACTGCTCTTATTTTTAGTCTCTTTTCTTCTTAGAGCATCCCTATGACAGTTACGTGGCTTTAACCATAACGATTTTACTTGTGCTCCTGTAAATTATAATAATTATTTTGTTATTTTCAGATATCTGGCAAGATATCTGTAAAGATAGCTGTATTGAGCGGCCAAATTCCAGTCGCAGAAAACCCAGATGTTATATTTCTTCCTGTGACTGCTATTTCAAATGACGTTTTAACAATCCCAGGGATGTCATAAATAGTCATTGTTTTTGTTGGGTTTGAACACATCCAACTATCACATGAAGAATTAATGGCTTTTTTTAACGGACCAAATATAGCACGGTCTAAAGGTTGCAACTTGTGCGTGCAGTGTGGTGGAAATGTAAACAAAATTATACCGTTTTCTTTACATAATTGAATGTTTTTCACAGCGATATGGGAACCGTCGTTATCAAGTATTAAGAGGACATTATGCCCAATCACAGAAGGTCTTTATTTCTTCATATTTCTTCAAGTGTTGTAGAAACGTATGAAAATCATCTTGCATTCCCGTCCGAATATTTTCCGTCCCAACGATTCCAACGGGTCCATCGCGTATGAAATGATCTTTAAAACGTTTTCGGGGGAAAGACAAACATAGGAGGAAGATTATTTCCTACAGCGTTCACAGCTAGAGTCAGTGTAACCAAAGTCCCTCTTTCTGCCGATGTCGTGGAGCTAACTTGTTTTTCACCCTTTCGAGCAATTACCCTATTCGGTGTTTGAACCGTGGTTATACCCGTTTCATCCATGTTCCAGATGTCAGCATGTTCAAATTTATATTTGTCCAATAGTTGTGTTAAATTATCATAACACTAGTCAACAAAAAATCACTTTTTGTATGTAACATGAAAACTTTTAACTGTTATGTTTAGAACAAGGTTAAGGATAAATACAATTGATATTCGAATATTTCAGATACGAATAGTTTTATATGATTTTTTTTTTAGTTTTTACAAAAATACAGTTTTTATGAACAAAATGAGGTTATATTTAATATAGGGTGAGTGGGGGGAAGATCGAACGGTTTTTTGATGAGATGAGCAGTGTTGTGTTTGACGTCTTGTAGAACAGTACATATTAACTTAAGCTAAAATTATATCTATAGTGAATAAAGTACAAAGAGCATATTTTTATGTCATATCGATAAATACCTGTTATATTTATTCGAAAGCAAAAAAAAATTAATTACAATGTTTTTATCGAAAGAAAAAAACAGGGGGAAAGATGAAAGGGTGGTGGGGAAAGACCGAAGTAGTTTCTAAAATCGTTCAAATTAATGTCAGACGATATTGACGGTCAGTAGGCTACAATTTTAATTGTCCTGACACTTCAGAACTGTCTATAATATCAAAATACATACCTTCAAATAACACAGATAACACAAATTATTTGTTTTTTATATTTCAATCTTGCCCCGCCGGGGAAAGATTGAACTAGAGGTTCTCAAACTTTTCACTTTACTTGGATAAGATTATACAGAAAATGAAAGATATCAATCATATAAAATCTTTTATTGTTAATGCCAAGATAATTTTAAACACAATTACTACGTACATGTACCTTTTACCATTTTCGTCAACAAAATATGTAGCACAAAACGTAAAAAATTAAATATTTCAAAATTAAACAGCTAACCAATTAATAAGATCTTAGAAAAATGCCATAACTAAAAACAGAAAAACTTCTAAAAAAATATTATTTATCTTCAATCTATACAAATAAAAAAAATGGGAGTCTGTTTGTAATATTAAAAAAACGATTTTTACTAAATGCGTATGGATGTATACACGGTACATGTACCAAAATAACATTTTTACAATTAATGTCTGTCTGTCTGTTTGTTCCGGCTAATATCTGAAACGGCTCGACCAATTTTGACGGGACTTTAATTGGTAGATAGCTGATGTAGTAGGGAGTTACTTAGGCTACTTTTATTTTAGAAATATTATTTACTTTTAAAAAATAATTATTCTGCACGGGCCAAGTCGCAGGCACAGCTAGATTTATTCTATATAAACAATAAATAACTTATCTTAAATTTGGCATATTTAGGAACTTTATATTCTGTAATCTTTAAGTCAAAATCAAATCATTAATACAGCAAATTGGCCATAAATAGCACTTTATGGCAAAAATACCGATACCAAGTCTTTATTCTACGTAATACTTAACTTAAAAACTCAACGATGACGTGGATTTTCCAGAATGTTTCATTCTTCTGCACTATGATGTAGACGTGTACAGAAACGTGTACAGAAATCAAGTTATTGAGTATGATTTAACTACTACTGACTTGACTTGACTGCACTCGTGGCATCCACTACGCCTCGATTCCCGGGTCGGGTGTTGTGCTTTTTCTGAATTTTCTAAGTCCTATTAGCACAACCCCGGAGTTTGGAAGTCCCGAGCGATGTCAATAGGCGGCCACCTATTGACCTTGGGACTAGGTTACCAATGTAACATTGGGACCTAAAAATTTGTTCGGCCAGTGGTGGATGCGATTGCACCTCTGCCCACCCCTTCGGGGTACACGGGCGTGAAGATAAAAAAAAAATTAACTACTACAGCTATGTGCGTAAAAACCAACACAAAAACAGAAGTGGAAAAAAAGTAATATAAAATATAAGATACTCTAAACAATTGTTAAAACTAAACATAAACATTTTTTAAAATCAACAAAACAAAAAACAAAAATAAATAACAAGAAACGACTTATTGAATGTTGAATTTTTTTAAATCGACCTCAAACCTTATTTGGCCGCGACGAGAAATTTCCGGTTGTGGAAGAATACAAACAATATCTTCCGTGTGTTTTAGGACGCTTGTATCTTCCACAACTGGATAGGTGAAAGATATAATTGTATCCGACCTCGTCTCTTTGACTTTTCGTACAAATTTTATTACAGGCATGTGGTTTTCATATGACAAAATCGTTCCAACGAAATGTTTGACGTTCTTTTTTCTTGTAGTAAACTTAATCACCCTTGTACTACAACCCAATCATCTTTCTTTAACTCACTAGATTTATCGTCAAAAAATGTAATTTCACCTAGCCCCAATGGTGTATTTGGCCAGGGATTTATATTTTCCTGATCTTCGTCTTGTTCTTTTAAGCATTTGTCAACAAATTCTTCCATATTATTATACTCAGAATCATCAGATTCAAGAGTTTTAGCTTCTATCTCACTTTCGGAGCTTTCCGTCTCGCTATACGATACTTGTTTCCTTTTTCTCTGTATATTTTTAGATGTTTTCTTTTCCCGTTGGTCTTCTTTTTTTATTTGGTATTTTTTAGTATTATGTTCTTTTTTTATTTTACTACTTTTTTTTAATATTTCCCAGTTTTTCTTTTGCGACGACTTTTTTTTTTGGTTTTCTTCTTTGGAATTTCTATCTTTGTCTCAAGTATATTTTGTGTTGATTTTTCATTTAAGTTTTTTTTTATAGTCTGTGATTACTTCCGCTCCTAACGCCATACGCCTCCTTTTGATCTTCGTGTCGAGTCGAGGGGTTTGTTTGACTGTTTCGAGAAGTAGTTCTTCAAAACTGACTAACTCATTAGAAATTATATTAATTTTTGAATTTTGTCTGCAAATTACTTGCGGATGTTGATACATTTTCAATTTTAACATATCTGATGTCAAACATTTAGGTAATTCTTCTTTGTGGTACGCTATGAATTTTCGTGCGTATTCGTGATTCTTTGACACATCCGCCAACAGATGAACACTTTCTAACTCTATAGCTAAAGAAGTAAATATTTTCATAATATAATAACATGTCATTTTTCATCAGCACATTGATAGCATTAATGCAAAGTTCTTTTAAAGATACTGGGCTTAACGTTGATAAAATATGTAACCGCGAATCTTGGTGTGAAAACTGTGAATCTACATGTGGTGGTAGGGAGTATTGTGTATCATTTACTGACGGATATTGAGACTGTCGATGTGAAGAGTGGGGATTGTTTTTTTGCGCTTCTTCCCAACGCTTGTATGCTCTTGGGTCGGATTTATCAATTGGAACCACCTTAGAGTTAAAAGGGTATATTCCTGCTTTTTTAAAGCCGTTCAATATTATTTCGTCTGGTATCGTTCCAAATTTTAGCAAAAAGCTCAGAAAATACCCTTTTAGGCACTTTAACACCTGTATTTTGTCTTTGCCATTCAACTAATTTAGCGTCCCATCTACTTTTAAAAGACTTGAATACAGCCACGTCCAACGGTTGTAGGGTATGGGATGTGTGAGGCGGTAATTTTAATATCGTTATATTGTTTCGAATAGCTAATTCGACTACATTGAGATCAACGTGACTGCCATGTCCGTCGTAAACTAGGAGGACTGGTCTTTCTTTTCCAAGGGCAGGGATAAACACTTTTTCTATGTAATTATAAAATATTTGTGTATCCATCCATCCTCTTTGACTCGCGGCATAAAACAGCTCAAAATCATATTTGCCCTCAGTTTCAGCTACCCATGAATCCCACACAAATTTCCCTTTAAATATAATTAAAGGACTTATTTTCTTGGCATTCGCACTAACAGCCGTTAAAACAGTGATATTTTCTCTGCCACTACCATGTGTAGTTCGAAAAGATGGGGCCCCCTTCTTTCCAACTACTTTTGTCTTTGAAGGGTCTAAACACACTGATGTTTCATCCAAGTTCCATATTAAATGTGGCCGTTGTTCCAAATTTAATTCCTTTAACGTTGACACCAACATTGTGAAGTATTCATCTATAATAAAAGGATTAGTGTTATTTTTTCTTGAATGTTCTAGAGACTGAGTTTTTTTAAGCGAAAGCCTGTGTCGTTTACGGAAGTATGTGAACCAATCTGGTCCTGGAATGTTATCTTTAAATTAAATGGGGTATGTATTTTATTCAATCGAACATAGCGTTCCACTAATAAAATGACTTCTTTTCTAGATAGACCGAAACCCCATTTTTCTAAAACTTTTAGACCATTTGCTAATCTCGTTTCCGTTTCATGATCAAATACAGGAGGGCGACCAAGTGTATCACTTTTAACACCGTTTTTTTTTATTTAAACGATTGTGAAGAGTAGCAATGGGTATTTTATAAAATTTAGCCGCGCCGTATAATGTCAGTTCCTTCCTTTTCACTTTCTCAACGGCTTTAGCCACATCTTCATGAGTATAGGAGGTTGCACGTAGAGATTTTCGGACGTAGTTACGTGGCATGGTGGTGTTTCTAAATTGACAAAATGCATTTAATTTTTATTTATTCGGTACTAGATACGTAATAACATACTATATACACATATATACATATATATATATTAGGGCGCCCCAAAAAAAACTATTATTTTTTTTCAAGTTCCTTATAAAAATATATTAGTTTTATCATGTTTCTACCTACCTAACAGAAGACTACCTTGAAATGTACTGCATTTTCCACTTTATCGTATTTCCCCAATGTACGTACGTGTTTCGGTAGTGAGTGAGATGTGCCAGAGCCCATTCCCATCCTATCCTATCCTATCCCTGCCCATTTTCCCAACCCTTTCTCCAAATCCATTCCTATATCTCCAAAGGTAGGCAGCGCATCCGGGGGCGTGCCAACATTTATCATTTTGGACTAATGTTGGCATGTATCGCGGATATCTATGGGCGACAGTATCCACTTACCATCAGGTGGACTGTATGCTCGTCTGCCGCCTTCGTACATAAAAAAAAAAAAGGGTCGACCGGTGCGATACTACCCTCTCACAGAAAATCAGCGTGAAGTGGTTAGCTTCTTAGTGGCTGCCATGTTTCGTCTGGTGAGTGAGAGTTCCGGATGCCCGTTCCTTTTCCCCTTTCCTTAAGGCCACCCGAATGTTGACGTTTGCTAGATAAACCGATGTGACGTTGCATTGTTCTAGGAGCCGCTTGCTCTTTTTGCCTCTCTTATAATATACAAAAATAAAAATAAATACCTTTAGATAATATTAGCTGAAATCGACGAAAAGAAGCTGGTCGTAGTTGTATCTTTGGACATAGAGGGGGCCTTCGATAACGCCTGGTGGCCATTAATAAAAGCCAGACTGGCCGAAGAAGGGTGTCCGGTGAACCTCCGGCGTCTGATGACAAGTTACTTAGAGGACCGAAAGGTCCGGGTCAGATACGCCGGAGAGGAACACGTAAAGGACACCCATAAAGGTTGCGTACAAGGGTCCATTGCGGGACCCCTTCTTTGGAACCTCCTCATCGATCCACTCCTGAGGGGCCTGGAACAGCGAGGCGACTATGTGCAAGCGTACGCTGATGACCTCGTTCTGGTGTTTGCGGGTGGCACTGCGCTGGAAGTGCAAGGGCAAGCCAATGCCGCCCTCGAGTATGCTCGGGGGTGGGGTGACAAGAACAAGCTGAAGTTTGCGCCTCATAAAACGAATGCAATGGTGCTGACTAGAAAGCTAAAGTTTGACACACCACTCCTGAGCATGGGCGGGGTAGACATTGGAATGTCGAACGAGATTAAGATCCTGGGGCTCACAGTAGACAAGAAACTTAACTTCAACGCCCATATTGCGAACACCTGCAAAAAGGCGTTGAATGTTTATAAGCTATTGTCTAGAGCCGCCAGGATAAGTTGGGGGCTTCACCCAGACATAATACGTATTATATATACGGCAACGGTGGAGCCCATAATCTTGTATGCCGCCGGCGCATGGTCGTCTGCAGCCACCAGACTGGGCGTTAAACGGCAGCTAAACGTAGTCCAAAGAGGCTTTGCCCAGAAGCTCTGCAAAGCCTATCGCACCGTCTCCTTAAATTCGGCACTATTACTGGCTGGGGTATTACCACTCGATCTCAGAATACAAGAGGCAGCCGCCCTATATGAGGCAAAGAGAGGGATACCCCGGATGATGCCGAAGGATGGGGAGGTGGAGCGAAGGGTGGCATTTGCAGACACTCCGCACCCGGCAAAACATATAGATCTACAGTTCATAAACCTGGTAGACCGAAAGCAATTCGATGAATATGCCATCCAAACAGTAAAAATATATACAGACGGCTCTAAGATTGAGGGCAAGGTGGGAGCTTCATTATCCATTTGGAATAATGAAGCCGAAACCAGAGCCCTCAAACTCAAGCTGCCGCCGTACTGCACGGTATACCAGGCGGAACTGCTAGCTATATGTAGAGCCTCGAGGATAATCCTCCATAGCGGAGAGTCGAGCTTTGGAATTTTCAGCGACTCACGCTCGGCGATGGAAACCATCGTCAACCCTTGCAGTTCCCACCCTCTAGCAGCCGAAACGAGGGCTAACATCTACAAAAGTTTACTCCAAAACAAAGAAGTTTCTTTGTTTTGGATTAAAGCACACGAGGGGCTGGAAGGGAATGAGCGCGCTGACCAACTGGCCAAACTAGCTGCCAGGAACCTCAAGGTTAAGCCAGAGTATGACAGCTACCCGGTCTCATTTATCAAGCGACTGATCCGAGAGGACACGCTTGATGAATGGAACCGGCGCTACAAAGAGGGCGATACAGCAGCGGTAACAAAAACCTTCTTACCGGACGCCATAAGGGCATATGGCATAATAAGGAAAATCCAGTTGGAGTCAGTCATCACACAGGTGTTGACGGGACACGGCGGTATCTCTGAGTACCTGAATCGCTTTAGGTGCAAGGAGAGTCCGGCGTGTATCTGTGACCCAGACGCGGCTGAGGGCATATTGCACCTAATCATTGATTGCCCTGTATATGGTAGAAGAAGATTTGAGGCGGAAATGAGGATGGACAGCAGCCTGACAAGGGATAGCCTCGCTCACATCATGGCCAGCGACCAGAGAAGACAGATACTCCTGGAGTTCTGTAGATATGTGGCGGGAAGAACAATAAACAGAAATAAATAGACGGGAAACCGCGCGAAAGATGGGACGGAAGGAGCGAGAGACAAGAATTTAGCGGATAAGATTTTATAATATTATGACTGGAACTCCGACCTATACATCGGGGTCCAACAAATAAAATAAGATAACTTAGAAAATTAAGTATTAAAAACGCGTTGAATGACTCTGACCCTATACATCAGAGTCAAACTGTGTAAACAGGACGACCCAAAGACTCCTGACCTGTACATCAGGAGTCAAAAGGCGAAAAACATAGATTAGACTCTGACGGTATATATAAATACCAAACACAACAAAAGAAAATTAATCAAAATAAGAAATAAACAAATCAGGAAAACACAGGCCCTGACCTCCACATCAGGGGTACAACGCGATAAAAAAAAAAAAAAAAAAAAAAAAAAAAAAAAAAAAAAAAAAAAAAAACCCCAAATGCAGAGGAACAAACTCGTTGAAAAGACAACGTCTGACCAAGTGAATTTTTCTGTCTATAGATGGCCTAGACTTATTGAAAACAGCACCTAATCGTACCACATAAATACCCAGATCTTCTCGCGCAGAACTAGATCTGCGATGCAAGCTCGGTACTTGTTCATATAAATTGTTGAAGTGCTCGTGACTCAAACCGATCCAGAAATGTAGGTCTACAGCTGTTATTTCGTTAATATTGTTAAAAATCCATTAAGTGCCTCTGTTCTAGCGCCAAGGTATACATATTAACAATATCTGGAATGCTGTCAGCATTAAAATCTGATTGACGGCGTGTCACGCTATGAGGCATATCTTCCAAGGAGGTGTTCATTAAATGATGTTGACAAATCCTTGCAAGCTGGGGTATGTGCAATCGGTGGTAGCTCAAAAGATAAACCTTAATGCTATTAGGCATCTGGCGGAGCTGTGCGTTATTGCAATCGTCCATCATACAACGCCGTGATGTATTAGCTACCCGAGTGAATCCAGAAACAGGAAATGTGATGGGATTTTGAGGGTCGCGTAGGGCTTGATGTTCACCACGACGTAATGCCTGGTCGACCCTGTGCCAACAGATGTGGCATATTGCACTTGACCCATTAAAGGCTATCTGTAACAATAATAAAAGATTATATAAATGCATAACTGCACAACCACAGATATATATCAAGATATATAATCTGTGTGCACAACATTGTTGCAGAATAAGTTACTTAGTGTAAATGTTCCTTCAAATATAGTGTTTTATGTTATATTTTATGTTTGCTATCACATGAAAATCTTACACCTCGCATGTCATAATCTATCAAGCCGTTTAGGGCGCAGGGCGTGCTAAAGAAATATACAAACACCCGTACACCCGAAAAACATCACCCTCCTTTCTGTAGTCAGTAAAAACATATTGTTATTTTTGTAAGTACGGCAATATTGTTTGTATCTACAATTATAAAATAAAAAAGTACGTACCTCTTGGTTCGGTGCTAAGTTCCGTAGAATGTACTCCACGAAATCTCGGTGAGATTCAAAAAATCTCTGAGAGAGAACATGCCTCCGAACCCGTCGTAATGGACGATGACACGTAACACAATTGTTCATTTTAAACAGATACCATTCACAATGCAAAATCCGAAGTCCAAAGTAATGCTGAAGTCGTAATATAAGTGTCAAAAACAAAGTCGTTTAAAAGTCGGTTAAACAAGGAAAGCACAGATCGCAACGAAGGTTTTCGAGGGACTGCACGCACATTGACATTCATTTAATTGACTTGCGCAGGTGTAAAACAGAAGGAGAATACGCAGTATCTTGAAGAGTGAAGGAGATAGCAGATGTTTCCATTGTTGTGTATAGTGCCGTGCCGAACCTCTCGGAACCGGTTGCCGTTGCGCCCACGCAGCCCCATCCGTAGTGACACTAGTGACTAATAATATAAATATCTCCCTCTCGCTCTTACTTAGACGTCTTATGGAGCGCTGTAGTGATGCGTACTATGAATACTACCAATAATCGAGGAAAGCCATGTGATTTTACGTAGAATCACACAGTAAAAAAATTATTTAAAAATAATCCCTACCACTAAACAAATAGCAATTTTTTACATTTAGCCATCGATTTTGATAATGCCACCTATGTGGCATTTCATTTCACATTTTTACTGAAAAATTGAGATACATTCCCTTTGCGCCAAGCCTGGGTTTTTTTTGAGCATTGTCCTTTGTTTTGGGAATAGTTAAAATCTGGATTTTGTGGAGTACCAAATTTAAAGCTATTTCCGAAATTTTGTGGAACAGTGGTTCTAAAATTCGGTATTGACTGTATAATTAGGAGTAGGTTTGAAACTACTATGTAGAACTTGTTGTGTAGAATGGCTAGAATTGTGTTTATTTTTATTACGGGAATTATACTGATTCAAAAAATTCACCTCAAGAACCTCAACAATTCTGATCATGTCCTCCGGGAGATTATAGAGGAATATCATAATAAACTTTAGTATAAAATGTTAGCTATATCATGTGTACTCGTATATCCATAGCTTGTAATGGAAGCGATCACAAATAAAACTGCAACATTGCGATCCCACGTTCTGTACGGACTCTATGTTGAAATATGACTTTGGAATAATACGGAATATGAGTGTTAATGTGTCATAGTAAAATTATTATTATTATACTATATAAAGCTTTATTATATTATATTATATTATACTATATAAAGCTCGATTTCCATTTATAAAGCTTGTTTGATTTTTAAATCAGGTTTTATAAATATTGCAGTTGTGTATAAATTAAACTACAAGTTGGTTATTCGATTTTTCGGGTAGTTTTTGTATCAAAACACTTATAAAATGGGTTTGGGTAATTTTGTTCGGAGGTTGGCGTCGTGTTTTTTTAAAGCGCCGGTCACTATGACTATTTCGTAGTCATACATCAACTAACAACATATAAAAAGTTAGCTTTGCTCTAAGTAATATCGGAGCTAAGATACTGCAGTTTGAACTTACTGTTGATAACACGATAATGTCATCCAGGTAAATAAAGTGCTATACAATTATTAATTGAGTTTTGTACTTATTATGGGGGCTCTTAACGAAATTAGTATTAAAATAAAGGGTGCGCCAGAGAAACTTACTTATTTGAAAGGTCAATAAAAAAAAAGTACTTCAGTTATTGTTTTAAATTTTTTTTTTATTTGAGAATACAATATCCCAATTTTTTTTTATGCAGTCTTAAAAATGACATCGGATAAATGGCGACCCCCATTGCGCATACACTGATGAAGTCGATTTTTGAAATTTTTTTCCACTCTTCGCAGCATATCAATCGGTATGTTGGCAATGGCGTCGCGAATGTTGTTCTTGAGGTGTGCTATGGTCCGTGGTCGAACCAGGGATTTCAAATAACCCCATAAAAAGAAATCGCATGGAGTCAAATCTGGAGAGCGTGCCGGCCATTGGAGATCGCCTCTGAGAGAGATGAGGCGTTGTCGCAACAAATTCATTGAGTCTCGTGCTGTGTGTGCTGTGGCTCCATCTTGCTGAAACCACACGTTCCTAACGTTCATTTCTTCGAGTCTTGGAAGAAAAAATTCCTCGATCATGTTCCTGTAACGAGCTCCATTCACGGTAACTGCGCGTTCGTTTTCTTCAAAAAAATAAGGACCAAACTGCGAAGGCCCGCTGCTCTCTAGACCAGAGCATGATGGCAACTGACTGGAGGGAGAAACAAACTTGGGAACTTCCCCCTCCAGATGCGCCCCCTCTTGCCCCTCTACCCGCCCAACTCACCGCGCGGGAATTTTTTCAAATAAGTAAGTTTCTCTGGCGCACCCTGTACAATAAAGTGGTACAAACTATTTATTTAAATGACATTTTAGATGTAGTCCCATGTTTACATTCATTATTTAGCCTTTTTTTACAATTATTGCGTAATCCTAACCTTCATTGTCTGTTTCTTCATTTGCTTCGTTTTCTACATGGTTTCGTATTATCAAATCCAAGAGTTCTGCCGCTGGTGTTAAGTTATAATATCTCGGTACCAAAACCCAGGTACCATATAATAGACATTATTAGACCGCACGTTCGTTACCCCACTATACAAGAGCAATAATGCCCCGAAAGAGCCCCTCGTCCCTCAATACCTCTTTGAATTAAAATATAAACATAATAAAATATAACTGTCGAATGCAGAGACTTTAACTGTCGAATATAACTCTTAAAATCCACGAATCAAATCCATCGGGGTATAGGTTTAAAAAATCATCAGTGTTAACGTCTTTATAAACTTCAATTAGGTACGTGCCCTGTTTAATGTGTTCACCGTAGTAACTCCGGGCCCGTTGTATTTGGTATATGCCAAGGGCGTATATAATTAAATCGCCAATCAACTCAACACCATCAAATCATCAAATCAACACTCAATACCGCAAAATCATCAATTCCGGGCACTTCGTCACTCATAAAATGAATTGATCCACAAAATACCACAGAATCAGTTAGACGATTTATACTGCCCGATCTTAGATTTACTTGATCGATGATTTCTCCTACTAACCTGTGGTCAACTCCCGGAGCTCCAAATGCATTTAATAATGCTCTAGTGTTTTTAATTTCATCCAGCAAATGACTGGCAGCTCTATTGAAATTCTGTGATCGAAGCTGACGGAATTGATTTTTAATCTTCCGTTTATTGTTTCGACGACCCAGCGGCACATTTATTTATTTATTTGTTTGTACAGGCAATCGCCCAATTACAATTATAATAACAAAGGTATATATAAGAAGTTTTTACATATCAAATAAAGTTACATAAAGTTACATAATAAAGTTTATACAATAAGTATTACAATAGGAAAGTAAGACTATGAGAAATCAACTAGTGATTTTTTTTAATTCACGTGTAAATTCAGTTGGCGGGGAAAATATTATATCAATTTGTAGTTCGTTTGCTAATCTACTCATTCTCCATAATGGAGCGTGGTACCAGTGTTTAGTTCTGGCTAATGGTACATGAAATAATTGCCCGCGTTGACGCATTCCGCGAGACGGGACTCTCCAGTTTACATAAGACAGTAGCTCTGGACAGGCATTGATGCCATTTAACAGATTATAAAAATATAGCAAATCGTTAAAAATTCTGACAGAATGTAGCGAGCTTAGGTTTAAGAAACAGGCGATATGATAATATTCATGCGAAAAGCTGGGTAAAGGCCAATGAAGTTTCCAGGCAACCAAGTTAAAAAAATTATGTTGAACTGTCTCAATGCGTTTGTCAAGATTTTTATAATTTGGGGACCATACCAGAGACGCGTAGAGTAAGATTGACCTAATTAGAGTTAAATAGAGAGTGCGTAGAATGTAAGGATCGGAAAATTCAAAAGTCATCCGTCTTATAAAACCAAGCAATTGTAGCGACTTGTTTGTAACGCGATCAACATGTTTATCAAATTTTAGTTTTTTGTCGAATGTCACTCCTAGATCTTTGAATTCTGTCACTGTTTCGAGTAGTACATTGTCAATGAAATAAGGTTCCGATATTTCATTTCTGGCATTTGAGAATCTCATGATTTTACATTTAGATATGTTAAGCATTAAGCGATTCGTATGACACCAGTTTGACAAGGCTAGGAGGTCACGTTGTTGCACCTCGCAGTCTTGGGCGCACTTGATCGGATAAAACATTTTTAGATCGTCAGCGAATAACAAGAATTTACATCCTGTCAGCGAGAGTTTTATATCATTGATAAAAATAAGGAACATTAATGGGAGAGGTGCGAACCCTGCGGCACACCGGACGTTACAATAATGTCTCTGGATATGAAAGATTTAAATTTCACATTCTGAATTCTATCGGATAAGTAGCTTTGCAACCAACATAAAAGATTACCATGAATTCCAAAAGATTTCAACTTCTCTAACAAAATTTTGTGATTAACAGAGTCAAAGGCCTTTGAGAAATCAGTATATACAGTGTCAACTTGCAAACCTTGACTAAGCTTTTCCAAAGCAAAATGCTGAAAAAGTAATAAGTTAGACACAGTTGATCTGTGTTGCCGAAAACCGTATTGTTCTTCAATTAAGTTTGGATTTACAAAGTTGTAGATTATTGGTGTCACAATACTTTCGAGTAATTTTGGAATAGTACTCAGGTCTATAATTTTTGACTATAGTATAGAAATAGGTCTATAATTTTTGACATCAGAACGAGAGCCTGATTTGTGAATCGGTGTAATGAAACTACTTTTCCAGGCTTTAGGAAAGATTCCTTCGCTCAACGACTTATTGAATAATATGTGAAGCATCGGTGATATATTAGCATTACAATTTATCAGGAAAGATGGCGGGATACCGTCGGGTCCAGCACCCCTTCTCGTATTTAATTTCGCAATTTTATGAAAAACTTCAATTTGAGATAGAGAAACTTGACTAAGATTGAAGTTAGCAAAAGGTTCGGTTGTAGGAGGCCGGTCCCGACTGTCATCCGCAGCATAAACTGATTCAAAATATGCGGCAAACAGATTTACAATGTCTTGTCCAGAGCTAGCAACAGAGTCGTTTAGACCGACCTCATTTGGCAGACCAATAACTCCCCTTTTGTTATTGCAGAATTTCCAAAAAGATTTGATATCAACCGTGATAGATTTTTCAGTGTGGCGAATATATTCCGAATAGTTGTTTTTAGCCATGGATTTACAATGTCTACGTAGTTCAGAAAATTTAAGATAATCAGACTCAAGCAAAGTTGATTTATATATAGTATGCGCGAGACGCTTTGAATGAAGAAGCTTTTTTAATTTAGGTGAATACCAGTGTGGATAATTAGAAACTTTTTTAGTATATTGAGGAACATATTTGAGGATAATATTGTGTATAAAACCATAAAAGTAGTTTAGAGAAAGTTCTAGGGAATTTTCCAAAAAGAAAGGAAGCCAACTGACGTTGCACAGTTCTTCATTAATCTTAACATAATCGGCTCGATTAAAATCATAAGATATTTCATTATCACTTAGTTCAGCAAGTTTATCGTTACAGGTTATGTGGAAATCGAGTGCTGGGTGATGTATGTCCATAGGAACATACATGGTGACTTTTCTTAAGACATTTGCTTGTTTTGTGGTCAGCTGCGTTTTGTCGTCATTCTTAGTAGCTGACATGTATGTTCTATATCCATGTGACTCCACTTCTTCAATACAATCTCGAAATCCTCGGAACTAATATCAGAACATCTTTTTCACGGAAGAACCAATGAAATGGATCAGTTCGACTTTTTACTAGTTTCAGTATATAGTTAACCATATTTGCTATTAAAAGGCTTTTGATAATCTTATTATACCCACATTCATATTGCATTAAGTTTTCTGGTATGCAAATATATCAAACCCGTAAAATTAAAATACTTTATTGTGTGGTTAAACAAGTGGACGTTTAACGTAAAACCACATGTGAACAACTAATTAGAAACTTAATAACTACTATAAAAACTAACAAATGAAACAAAACACGAAATAATACGAAAAAACTACTCATACTTTATTACTACAAAAATACTTTATTCATAGACAATTAATATTTGGTTGGGTAGCCTCTGTTTTCGATTACAGCCCTACAACGACGTGGCATTGATTCTATTAACTTTTCACACCTTTCCAAGGGGATGGATCTCCCCGCTTCCACAAATGAGTGATGTTGTCAGTGCTGCAGTGCTTGATTCGTGTCAGTGCTGTGTTTATCCGATACTATTTTATTTACAGTATACCACAAATTTTCAATCTGATTCAAATCCGGGCTGTTTGCAGGCCAGTCTAACACGCACAGCGATTCGTCTAAGAAATGTTTTAACGCTATTTACCGTTTGTTTTGGGTCGTTATCATGTTGAAATATCCACGTAATAGGTAAATTTTCGTTAGAATATGGAATCACTGTCTCTTCTATTATGCCTTTGTACTGGAACTCATTCAGCATCCCCTTAATCTTTCTCACGGGACCAACTCCGTATCCCGAAAAATATTCCCATATTTTGATATTCCCACCGCAGTGCTTAACTGTCTTCGTATACTTGTTGTTTAATGCCTCGTTGATGGGACGACGTATACGTATCGTTTGCCATAAGAATTCATCATATTAATTTTAGTCTCGTCAGAAAACAAAACTTTTCTCCATTTGCGAACTGTCCAGTTGCCATACTTTCTAGCAAAAGCTAAACGATTTTTTCTGTGTTGCCTGGTAAGAAGTGGTACTCTCCGAGCAAGCCTCCCGAACAATTTAGCTACAACTAACCGCTTCCGCACTAGTCTTATGGATACGTTTCGAGAATCTTCTTGAGAGAAAACTTCCTTTCGAATTTCATTTGAGCCTTTAAAAGGGTCCTTCTTAGCCAAACGAATCATAAGCATGTCCTCACGAGGTGTGGTCTTCCTTGGTCGAACTTTTCTAGGAACCTGGTCGGTTGTTCCATGTTGTTTGTAATGTGCAATGGCATTAAAAACTCTTTTCACGGAACATTCCAAATGTTTCGCAATCTTTTTGTATGACCAGTTTCGATTAAAACGCAGATTAACTATTATTTTTCTAGTAGATGTGTCACAACTCTTGTTTTTATCCATTGTGCGGGCTTATATTACCCGCACTGTGTTGTTGCTGGGATTGTGAAGAAGGAAAAAACGCAGTGAACTACTCTTGAGACTTATATTCAGTACAGACTTAACTATTTGTTAGACATGCGTTTACTGTGGTGACTACGAGTTGACTGCTGTGGGCTGGGATTCGCCCTTATTTATATTGATACAATGAGAGACGCTGGAGTTGAGCGTTTCTATTGTTACGACGACCACTAGTGCGCTGTTTTGGCCTACGTGCCCGTTACGGTCCGCATGTGCAAGCCGTTCGTCTGGGATGTAATTTCTCTTCCTTTGTGTTTTCAATGTCAATAGTGAAGATGTATAAACCGTTAGATCGGATCGCGCTTTCTCGTCCTTTGTTTGTTCAATGTTTATAGCGGGGTTGCGTAAGCTGTTAGTTATACAATTTCTCGTCCTTTATCTGTTCAATGTTTATAGCAAGGAAGCGTAAACCGTTAGTTTTTTTACATGCTTTCTCGTCCTTTGTTCAACTCCAACATCCCTTTACAATGAATGAAATAACTGTCTGTATGGAACGAACTAGCAAAGACAATTTAACTTTAGTATCCTACCTTAACCTACTGCTTTGGATCAACTATATTTGTACTTAACCTATAGTTATACATTATATACTATGTACAGATTATGAGCCGGTCGTCGCGAACACCCATTGTTAGCAATAAATTAGAAAAATATGTATAAAAAATTCGAATTAGCGGCAAAAATATTAACAATAGGCCTGGCGATGGAAGGAGCCCTATTTTATTAGAAAATTTCAAATTTGGAACAGAAATCTTTTTGTTTCTAATTAGGTGTCCAGCGCCCAGTATGAAAGAAATCGCTATTTGTTTACATTGTTATTAATTAAAGAAAATTCTTATATTCATCTTATATACCTATGTATATGTTTTACCTAATATATGTAAAAACATTTTAAATCAGTAAAAAGTTTCAGCCTTATAAAGAGGATATAATGTTTACATTCACAACATACTCATAGCACTAGCCATTTCTAATTATATGTCCACCACTGTATGTCCAAAATGTGTCCATCTGGACAAACAAATTAAAAATGGTTTTACTACGTGTCGAAAGTCGTGGTTTTACTGTAAGACTTGCGTTGAAAATAGTAATTCCAACTTTTTTGTAGGTAGATGTATGTGCCATCTAAAATTGCAATGGCTCTTCTTTGCGTTAATGGGGCATCTAGATTACCAAATAACGCATTTGGAATCAAGACACCGTGATATTGCTTCTTCCCCCGTCATGTGGTCGTAGCCCAGGTGTCTCGGAACGAATTCTGTCATAAGATCTTCTCTCACTAGGCAAAAGGTCTTTTCAAAAGTTTTTCTCGACATTTTGAAAATGGTCGACAATCTTTCATTCGATTCACCTGTGCGTAGTTTTGCAAACACTGTAGCAAGAGCTTGACCAGCTTGACCAGCCAGCACGCTCGGCAAATCCTGTCTTCTGCACGAAACTGAAAATAATAATAATACTTTATTTAAAACTAGCTGGGATTGATAGTTTTGTTCCCGTGGATCGTAAACAAAATGCTTTTTAAGGGGGTATTCTGGTCTAGAGCCCTACTTTTTGGGTATTTTTCAAACTAGGATAAAAAAATAATTAAAAACATTTTTACTATCCATTTTTTTATACAATATTTATTGATTTTTAAAGTATATAAAAAAAATTAAAAAGAACAAAAAAGTCAAAAATTCATCCAGTGACAGGCCGGTGAAGTGGGGGTTGCCAGTCAAACGGTGCTTCCTGGTTGACATGATTCCAACCCTTGTAGTGATCTAAATCGAACAAACAAAAAAAATTCTTAATTAATAAAGATGTCGCTATATCTTGGACCTCGGCCAAAAAAAAAAAAAAAATTCACAAAATGGCGTCCACTTGAATAAAAAAATTTTTTTTACCCCTGTTTTTCGACCTTTACGAATTTTTTAAAAATACTTCAAATTAAAATTTTTCAAAATCCAAGGTCCAAGTGATAAAGAGATGTATAAAGAAGATTCTCACAAAATTTCAAAGGAATCGGTCAGATAGAACTTGAGGTATCGTGTCAACCACCTCAACAAAAGGAGTTTTGAGAAAAACGCGTTTGAAGTTTGAGAAAGATTTCCAGTGGAATAACTCAGATAATAATATTTAATACTCACTTTGGATTAATCGGCGATCCCATATCCATAGATTGGACCTTCTTCTTTCTCAAAATCGAGATTTTGTGAAGTTCTTTCTTCTAAACGAGCTGTTCTGCCTGCTTTTGAAGCAGCAGAAGCTCGTAGTTCAGAGCGATTAATCCTCAGCTCGTTACGTCTAACAGCAAATGTGTGAGCTTCAGTACCAACGATGATGCCCATGAGTGCCATTATATTTAAAATCTTTAAAAAGCCTTCATTAAAAATAGCAACGGCTAAATAATATGCAATTTCTATAGTTTGGGTTCCAGCGTGAATATGCTTTGGAGCAAAAGTCCATATTAATGAATTGAGGGATTCATTATTATTTTGTGTTATACTTCCAGGTATATTTTGTGTGGACAGTTCCAGGTATATTGGGTACGTACTGTTATTCAGGTATATATAAAAATTTAAAAGGGTACATAACGAGCTCAAGTCGGATACAAAAGAATTTCTGGAAAACATCTGCCGTTCATTGTGTGATCACTCCGCTCGGCCGGTTTAGGTGCTGCGTCACAAAATCCGCTGTATCTCCCAAAATAATTCGAATTTTGAAAAATCCTTTTAAGACGAGGACCAAGCTCAAAACGAAAACAATTTTTACGCACACACTAACAAAATGGGCGGAACGTAACAACCAATCATATCCATTCCCGAACAAATGACGCTTGCACAGTGTAATGACGAGATCAGAGATGTTTTAATACAGTTTAAACTTTAAACTTCAAAGATTGTCTGTTTTGTTTATTAAGAAAAATTGGGGTTCCATCACACTATTTATCCATTTTTTAAATCGAGGGACTTCTGTGGCTTAAAGAAATAACATGTATGTAATTTTTTAAATAAATTTTATTTATAAAAGCTACTACATTATATTCACATAATAAGCAATACATAGTTTGCATTAGTTTACAAAATTTTTGGATAAAAAACATTTTTAGTTTCCGCTAATTCAAATAATATATTTATAATTTTTTTTATTATATGGTTTAGCTAATTGAAGAAATTGCAAACTACAGCTATGGAGATTCCTTTGGAACAAACTATGTCTCCTGTGTAAGTAACATTATATCTATATTTTTAGGAGATTTAGGATTTTAGGAGGAGGTTGGGAATAAACATGTTGTAATAATTTGCCATAACAACACCTCTGTTATAAAAATTATGATGGATCGGTAGACTTATTGCGACTCTGAAGATCCAAAAAGCACTGAAAATGTCGACACGAATTTCGGCGCAGTAATAGGAGTAATATCATCCGGTATAGCTTATTCCCAGTTTGAGGAGATAACAACTTCTATGAATGTTCCCATCTTTAGTGAAATATTTTATTCAAAAATACAAGATAAACTGTTCGATGAATGGGAAGTCACTGCTGTTGAAGAGATGGAAGCCGCAGCTGAACGCGAACGACAAGCAGCCTTGGCGGAGGGAAGAGAAAGAAACGGCATTGCAGTAATAGATGTGTACGCTGATGGATGTTGGTCAACTAGATCTTACGGCAATAATTATAGGGCTCTTTCTGGTGCCGCTGTAATAATTGGACGAAGATTCGGAGAAGTCTTGTACATGGCTGTTAAAAACAGTACTGCATTATTTGTGCTCGAGCTCAGAAGAAAGGTTTGACTCCAAAACAACACATATGTTATAAAAATTATGATGGATCTTCGACGGGCATGAAGCTGAAATCATTTGTGAGGGGTTTAAAAATTCTGTTGAGATGTATGACATCATATACGGTAGACTTATTGCAGATGGAGACTCTGCTACATATGCCAAAATTTTGGCAACTAATCCATACCCTAACTTAACAGTTGCCAAAGTGGAATGCAGAAATCATATACTTCGTAATTTGTGTAACAAATTACGCGCAATGACAAAGGAAGTACTAACTATAGGTTTTGTAAGATGTATAATAACACTTTGGGTCCAAGTAACCTGAATAAAGAACTTAATTATTATTATTATTATTATTAACATTTGTTGGGCGTTGTGCATTTAAAATTGCTTTGATCTTATCTTTGTTCTCATGTAATCCGTCTTTTTTATGGTGTGTTCAAAGTAATTAATGCTTCGTTTGAAGAATTGGCATTTTTCTTTGTTCACTCGAAAGTTGCTATGCTTTAATTTGTCATTATCAATTTCTATGTTTTCTGATAAGGAGCCAGGCTGTAACTCGGACATTGTATTACCAGTCGAGGTAGCTCCTTTGCTTATTTCGCCATTAATTGAATCTCGTATAGGCAAGCCGCGAGAATACCTTGAATTCACAATTTCTGGTAAAAGGCAGTCCATATAAAAGTTAATCAATTTTTGTTCCATTTTATCAAACCAAAATTGGTCATCTCTTGTGATATATTCGACTTTTACACGTTGATTTTCACCACTCCAAATCGCAAATAGACATTTTTTTCTTTGGGTCACATGAAGTTGTCCTTGCAACTTGGTAGAACCAATTACTATTGCGATTAATGCAAGAAGTTTTATTTCTTTTATTATATTTATAGATTTGAATTTTATTGTTCATAATAGCATTATCAATTCCATTTTTATATGCTGTTATGGGACATTTCACCTCCACTATTATGTCATTGCCTATAATACCATCAGGTGTTGCACCGATAAATGGATATTTGTTATCAATAAATAATCCACAAGCATCAATGACAACACCTTCTTGTTTTGCCAATTGCTCTATTGCAAGCTTTTCATTTTCAATCCCGTGTGCTATTGAAGCTATATAAGATAAATTTTCTTTGTATAACAAAGTCTTTACCAAATTGGAGCAGTTCGTGCCTTTCCTCTTTTTTATAATTCTTCCGAAATTTGATGCAGTAACCATATTCTTTCTCAGCTCTAGCCAATCACTGCAATCTCTTTGTAAAACAGTTTCCTTTTGTATACGCTCTCTATCATTTGTCAATATTTTTAAATCTTGGAGGAAAATGTCTTTTGCTTTCGCAATTTCATCCTCTGTCATATCGGGAGCTACACTGTTTACTCCATAATCGTTTTGAGAAGCCTTTGGGGTCTTCTGGTGAATTCTGTTTTTTTAAAAGGATTTCTCCGATTCCATTCTCGTTTTGAATTGCGCCTTTCCTCCATTTTCTTTAAACTGTTTCTTGGACTTCTTCCAAGACAACGTTTCTGCAAGGTATATTTGGGAAGTTTATTATTATATGAAACGACAGCAGCCGCACATCTTCCTTGGTAGGCACGTCTTCCAGTAAAACAAATTCTTTTCCCACCAACCATCTTGGCAACAACACTATTAAATCGTTCAGCCGCGTTAGTATCCACGTCTTCAATCAAACTTCGGCATTTTGTAGCTACAGTACCAATAATTACTTTTAGTCGAAACCAAAAAGTTGAATGGGTCAGTTCCATGGCACTCATCAAAACCTTTTCTTTATTACAATAGTAATCCTTGCAGTTGCAATGATTGCCGAAGACGTGTAAAATAGAATTTTGGATATCAGCATGTAAGTATTGTATCGCTTGTGCAGTTGCAATAGGGCCGTCCAGTAGTAGTTTTTTATGTTCTTTGTTTGATTGTACTACCACTTTTCTTATACCCATTACTTTTTGATCCGTAAGTAATTTTCTGTAAGCTAAAGGATACTTTACTTCCTTTGTCATTGCGCGTAATTTGTTACACAAATTACGAAGTATATGATTTCTGCATTCCACTTTGGCAACTGTTAAGTTAGGGTATGGATTAGTTGCCAAAATTTTGGCATATGTAGCAGAGTCTCCATCTGCAATAAGTCTACCGTATATGATGTCATACATCTCAACAGAATTTTTAAACCCCTCACAAATGATTTCAGCTTCCATGCCCGTCGAAGATCCATCATAATTTTTATAACATATGTGTTGTTTTGGAGTCAAACCTTTCTTGTGAGCTCGAGCACAAATAATGCAATACTTGTTTTTAACAGCCATGTACAAGACTTCTCCGAATCTTCGTCCAATTATTACAGCGGCACCAGAAAGAGCCCTATAATTATTGCCGTAAGATCTAGTTGACCAACATCCATCAGCGTACACATCTATTACTGCAATGCCGTTTCTTTCTCTTCCCTCCGCCAAGGCTGCTTGTCGTTCTCGTTCAGCTGCGGCTTCCATCTCTTCAACAGCAGTAACTTCCCATTCATCGAACAGTTTATCTTGTATTTTTGAATAAAATCTTTCACTAAAGATGGGAACATTCATAGAAGTTGTTATCTCCTCAAACTGGGAATAAGCTATACCGGATGATATTACTCCTATTACTGCGCCAAAATTCGTGTCGACATTTTCAGTGCTTTTTGGATCTTCAGAGTCGATATAAAAAACAGACCCACACATGTTACATTTTATCTTATATTTAGATATCAATCCTACCCTCTTTTCGCCCACTAACGTCATACATTCTAAACCACAATTAAATAGAGAGCTGTGATTTGCAATTTCTTTCAATTTATTAAAAAAATACGTTATATCTAATATTCTTCTCCCCTCAACTTTGGAAATTTTTTGTTCATTTTCAATAGTTATTAAAAAATTATCTTCAGCGGTATTCCTGTAACAAGCAATTATACATAAAGAAAAAAGTGTTAAAATCCCATAACAATTTATAGGTATCTTAACTTACAAAAGAGACTCAGTTTGTTCCATTGGAGGTAATTCTATCATTGGAGGAATCTCGTTTGTCAGCGTTGTGTCGTTACTCGTCCTAAAATAATGAAAATTCTTTTAATGACATATGATAACATAACATACATACATAAAGATCTGTTAATTGTTGAAAACAGTGTTAAAATCCCATAATAATTTATAGGTATAACTTACAAAAGAGACTCAGTCTGTTCCATTGGAGGTAATTCTATCATTGGAGTAATTTCGTCTTTCAGCGTTGTGTCGTTACTCGTCCTAAAATAATGAAAATGCTTTTAATGACATATGATAACATAACATAAATCTTACAGTATGACCTTGTTAAAAATATATAGATTAAATAGTTATGAAAGGTTATAGTGTTATTAAAATAAATAAGAGGGAAAGTTAAAACCTCATAAAAATATGGGTATAACCAACACTAACGTAACTTACATAGGAGTTATAGTTTGTTCCAAGGGAAGTAGCTCTACCATCGAAGGAATCTCGTCTCTAGTCGCTGTGTGGTGACTCGTCCTAAAATAAATAAAATACTCTATAAGAGTCTATCTACCTACACCATATATTATACAGTATGGCTTGAAATATATGCATCTACGCGAAAAACCGGCCGGGCCGCTCCGCTGTTTATTTGTATGAAAATGTTATTATAATAATATATATTTTTTTAAGAACTTATATTGTAAAAAAATTAAAATTAAGAAAGTAAATAAATGTGTGCATAATAATAATAATAATCTTTATATGTACAAAAACATATTTTACACGAGCTTAATTACACATATTTTTAGTGAATGCAAAATTTGTCGCGCAGAGCGGTGCGCCCATACAGTTTCATGCAATTTCAACAGCAGAGCGGCCGCTTGGTCGCGCGGATGCATATAATTCGAGGATAAGACGCTGTTAAGAATGCACATGAAAGACGGTAGTGAAAGGAATTTAGTTTCTACGAGCAAATACAATCACTACATAGTATAAAACAAAGTCGCTTCCCGCTGTCTGTCTGTCTCATGGCTGTCCCTATGTATGCTTAGATCTTTAAAACTACGCAACGGATTTTGATGCGATTTTTTTAATAGATAGAGTGATTCAAGAGGAAGGTTTTAGTATATAATTTACCGCGAGCGAAGTCGCGGGCGGCAGCTAGTACATAATAACTTTGAGTAATAAAGGTTTCAGGTATTTTAAGTACTTTGTTAATTGTAGATTATAAAGTCTTTTTTCATGATATTTAATATGTGCACTTTTAACTTTTTTTAAAATTTTTATTAATTTATTGCTAAATAATATACCTGTCAAACTTAGCAGATCAATTTTTGAAGATGGGGTTGTACTATACTGGTACAAAACAGTCGTAGTAATCATTATTAAAAATACCTATAACTTACTCATAATGTTTTTCGGCCACTGTCCCAACGGTCTTTTCAGGTACGTCGATCGTCGATCCATCACAAGATTTAAGTTTCTTTTTTGATCTATAAAACATATATAAAATCATTAATAATTATGAATAAAAGCAATACCCAATCACTGGTAAAAAAAATATATTAAAATTTTAATACCAGTTACATGGTACAGTCTGAGTCTCTGCACCTTACATTACTCTGCCGAATCACGAATTCACAAAACACAGGTCAAGACTGTATTCTCGCAAATTGAACCTTATAATTGAGACTATAGAGTGCATCGAGCGAGACCTTATTGAGTTCTACGTTTTATTGAGTAATTTATATTAATGTAGTTTAATTATAGCACAAATATGTTAAACACCCCATTTTAAGTAATATTTGGTAATAGGTACTTATATTCATTTTATAAAAGATAACTTTCATAGAGAAAATTGCTCACCCGAACATTCCGTCATGTGGTTGTATTTTTTTTCTTTTCCTTGCCATTTCTTTGCGTAGTATTTTATACTTCTTGTTACCCATTCTCGTTTTCACCAATCCAGTCACTTATAACACCAAATAATAGCACCAAAACGTCCAAAAATTTCACTACACAGAGCGTCCGGGAACAACCTCACTGCTTGAACGGCCGACGCCGACTGAATGCAATTGGAAAAGGATAACTAAACGTGTTCGCTGTGTATTTAGGTGCAATATTGCAAAGCAAATTTTTATGGCTTCTCAGAGACAACCGAACAGATTTAAAATTGGAAGGTTTTTCTTAAATATTGCGTAAAATATGAAAAAAGAAATAAAAGTAGCCGATTTAAACTTTAGTGTAGAACGTAAGTTAATTAATAAGCCTAAAAACAAAAGTAGTTGTCACGGAAAATTCTTAGTACTGTGAACAGTAAGTTTTTTTTAGCAGTATTTTACTAATTTTTTTTCTCAGATAATGATTTCTTTTTTATAAATCTGCTCGATTCAAACTTTTTTCAGTATAGTCTATTATGCACTGTATTTTTATCTAACTTGTGATTTTACTCTAAGAAGTCAAACTAGGCGACGAAAAGTAACACATTTCATGACTTTTCTACTAATTCCTCGCCTACTAATTCATATTTTTGAAAGTCTAAGCTTTGAAACTATGCAAAAAAAAAAATTTTATTTTTTCAATTTTCTAGACCAGAATACCCCCTTAAGTTTCTTCATCTAAGTCTGTGCTAAAGCCTCGGCTGCTTCGTTATTAAATAAGTAGGTACTATCACCATTATCTCCATTATTACTACTAATATCTCCGCCGGTCATAGACATAGCACACTGCGTAGGAGGCAAAATAAAAACACCTGTCGTATATTAACGATTTCAGCAAAGTACGCCATTAAAAATAGAGAGTTTTAACTAACAATAAAACTTACCTATTATTTTTCCAACGATATCCGGAATCCATCTTGAGTCAAGCTCCTGTCTTTTTCACGTTTTTCGTCCTAGCAACTTCCCCTCTTCGACTTCCGGCGCCACTGTCGCCTCGTTTTATCGTTTAGATGGCGGCGACCCGCATGGCGCTCGGCTTTTACCTCATTATACTTACTCACGATGTACCAGGTAGGTATTACCTGGATTCCGGATATCGTTGGAAAAATAATAGGTAAGTTTTATTGTTAGTTAAAACTCTCTATTATTTGTTCCGTGACGATATCCGGAATCCATCTTGAGTGATATGTTTGTTATCTCCTGGTATGCCCATAATTATTACAATAATTATGTAGATGCTATAATGTGTTATGTAAAATAAAAAATTAAATTATAATAAGTTATTGAAAAGTAAACAATATTTATTCAATGTTATATATGAATCATACAGTTTTAATCATCAAATTAACCAAATCATTGTTATCGCACAGGTTCAAAGAAATTTGACAAGGAAACTGACGTCGTAAAATCATTATTTCTGGATTGATTCGCTAGCTCTCTTTGATAGTATGTTCTAAAAGTATGTTCTTGCCGCCAATTTCCAGTCTGAAGAATCTGATCAATAGGAAACTTTTCTAGCCAATTGAGAGAGGCTACGGCAGAGCGTACTGAGCCTGGCGTGGCATCGACACCCGCGTCCTTTAGAACAGATTTGATCCAACCACTGATTACAGTTCTAGAAGCTGGTTTTGGATCACCTCTAGCAGTTATAAAAAGTTCTGACAGCATACCTGATTTCCGACGATCTTGTGAAGTACCGATTAATTGACGAGTCCAAAATACACAGTCGAGATTTTTGTTCGGATGTGCTTTTAGTTTCCATCCAGATTGCCTGTTGTTAGCGTCATCCGTCTTCGATCCAAAACAAGGCCACATGACAATAGAATTGCCCTCATCTATATATTGGTCGGCATTGATCCTCAGCAGTGTCAGGTCGTGTACTCGTCGTCCTGCCGCTAGCAAAAGTAATATAGCGGCGCGTCTGGATACTTGGTACAAATTATTTTCATCTGGTGTATTATTTTCTAAGTATTGTAACACATTCTTTACATTCCAAATAGGTGGTTTCATTTTCTTGTCCTTTGCAACTGAAATAGCTTTTAATATATGTTTAATAAGAAAGTTAGATGCCAATGTAGTATTACCTGATAATTTGGTAAAAGTAGAAATAACAGATTTATGGACTAGTATAGTTCGATAAGCCAGACCTTCGCTGTTGTGTAAATACGCCAGGTAACGAGCAACTTGTTCTGGACTCGGATCTCTGTAAGAAGAATTGTTAGAGGAGCACCATACCTTCCATTTGTTCCATGCTGGCATGTAGGTGTTTATTGTAGATCGCCGCCAACTTGACAATAACAGTGATCTTTCTTCTACTGACCATTCTTTGATTTCGTCTGTCCACCCAAAATCAGCCAGGCTTCCAAATGAATGTCTTGAATCTCTGGCGGATGCATTCCGGTTTTCGTGTCGATCAGAACTTGTGGAAGGAGCGGGATGTGATAAGGTTCTTGAATGGTCCGGGCTTGTAGGTCTGCTTGCCAAAATACCATCTTCCACTTCGGAGCGATCAAGATGTACTGACCGTTCGCTGTGTTCAGGTGAGACAATACTTGGGGTATTAGGTTCGGTGGAGGAAATAGCCACGCAAGTTCGTAGTCCCACTGGTGAAGGAATGCGTTGTGAAACAGAGCCTGCTGGTCTTGCGTGTCCAGCGATACATACCTCATTACTACGTGAGCTGTTTCCGACGCAAATAAGTCTACTTGCGGTGTGCCCCACATCTTGAATATGTTGTCCGTTGCTGTAGAGAGTAGGTGCCACTCGGGGCAGACCTTGCCGCGTGATAGGGCATCTACTTCGCAATTGAATCGGCCGGGAAAGTACTGAGCCGTCAGTTGTAGATTTAAGTGGTCCATCACCTTCAATAGTTGCCGTGTGAGGTTCAGAAGCTTCTTCGATTTCGTTCCGCCTTCCTTGTTTATGTAAGCTACGACTGTTCGGTTGTCTGTTTGCAGTAAAATGTGAGCATTGTGAAGCAGGCTGTTCTCTTGTTGTATTGCCGCGTAGACAGCAAACAGCTCTTTGAGATTGACATGCCATGACTGTTGCCGTTTTGTCCACTGTCCTGACATTTTCGTGTCGCCCAGCTGAGCTCCCCAGCCGAAATCCGATGCATCCGTCGTGAGCAGATGAGAGATCGAGTTTGTATGTATAGGAAGTGAGCCCTGCGCTGCCTTTAACCACCATCGCATTTCGGAGAGTACCGGTTGTGGCAATTTCACTTGTTTGTAGGGGTGTTCCGCGGGAAGGTATCGATTGTGAAATTGCAGGGTTCGACAATGTAACCTCCCTCTGCGTATTACAAAAGAGGCGAAGTTGAGTCTCCCCAGAAGGGACTGGGCCTGTCTGAGGGACCAACTGCCTCTGGACATCTGACTGAGAAGTGCTTTGCGTAGCGTTTCGCACTTCGGTTTCGACAGGGACTTCGTGTTGAGTTTTGTGTCCCATGTAACACCCAGAAACTCCAGGCGTTGTGTCGGAACCAGTACAGACTTGTCCATATTGATAGTCCAGCCGAGGTGTCTCATTAGGTTCACCATAAATGTAATGTGTTCGCGTAAAACTTGACAGGACTGATTCACTACTAAAAAATCGTCTAGGTATACCACGCACCTCATATTTCGCCTTCTCAGGAACTCGGCTACCCAGTTCGTCAAGGATGTGAACGTTCGTGGCGCTGATGAAAGGCCGAAGGGAAGGCACGTCATTTGTAGAAGTTGGCCTTTGTAGCTGAGTCTCAGAAATCGCCTGTGTTCTTCGGCTATGGGAAGGTGAAAATATGCCTGGCTCAGATCTACCTTCACCATCCAATCGTTGCTCTGTAAAAAGCTTGGAATTCGGAAATGACTGAAAAGCTGAAAACCTTTTAGTTTGACAAAACGGTTTAGTCTCTTCAAATTGAAGATTGGGCGAAACGATCCGTCCGTTTTCGGAACTAGAAAAAATGTTGATAGGTAGCTGGGATTGATCTCGGCTTTTTCTAGTACATGCGTGTCTATCATATTTTTTATTAGCTGTGTCATATGATAACTCTGCTTTGTCTCGTAATTTATTATGACAGATTGATTTGGATATATAAGGGGCGGCTTCATAACGAAAGGAATACGTATTCCCTTGAGAAGTTTGCATATGTGGTTGGGCGCACCTAAGTTCTCCCATGCATGTATATATTGCTTTAGACAGCCGCCCCGAAATGATTGCGAGTCATGATCGATTGTTTCTATTTGATGAGTTGTAATTTGATTTCTTACCTCTTGACGAATTGTGGTGTTTGTTCTTGCCATTGGAAGTCTTGTTGCCGGATGCCCTCGAGTGACCTTTGAACTTATCTTTCGACGCTGAAGTATTTTTACGAAAAAAGTTTTCACTCTCTTGCTTGCTTGTCGATGGTTTCGACTGGTTATAATACGCACGCCTCTGGCCGGTAGCTGTAGCTGCAGTTTGCTGCGTTGGCTGGAAGCAAGTGGTTAGTTTTTCGGCCCCCCCCAATTGTTTGAAGGTAGGCTGTAAGCATATCGTTGTCAAACAATTGTTCAGCACTGGGTGGAATTTTTTGCAACGCCCCACAGTGATATTCCTCCGAAATTTTCTTAATTAATAAATCCCTGCGCATGCTAATGCAGTCGGCTCGACGGCCGCAAGATATTTGTAAAATATCATCGGTCACTTTTGTATAGCTCGAATCTTTATTAAACATTTGTTCAATCTTATCGAAAAGAGATCGTGGTGTAAGTGTTGTACTCTTATTGCGACATTAGTTGTGCGCAATTCGTCTTTTTGAGTCAGTATAGCATTGGATAAAGCTGCAAAAGTTCTCTCTATCAAGTACAAACGATCATCGTTAGACCTAGACGCATTGAAACGTCTCAGTTCATCGTTTACATTGAGTTCTATAAAACCCGGAGTAGTGACGTACTTTTTCTGAGCTTCGGAAAAACGAATTGCATGCCAGTCATTACATTTAAAACGCTGTAGTTGGGTTATCTTTTCTAAATGTTTATCATCAGACTTAGGGAATGGCGGATCTTTTAACGTAGTTGATAGCTCTGACAATTGGAGCTGTTGATTATCCGCATCACTCGTGCTCGGCGGTGGGCGTAAGCCCAACTCGTTTGTTGTATCATTGTTGGGTCCATTTATTACCTCGGCAACCCACGAAGTACTCGTTTGAGGCTCACCGTGTTTTTGCGAAATCAAATTCGTTAGAAAAACCACTTGTTGAGAAAGGAATTCAAACTGTGCGTCACTTACATGGTTAGACCGCCTTTTTCTCCTTTTATCCGGGCTAGACTCCTCCGATGATGTACTGCTCGAACTTGAAGAACGACTTCTTCTCCGTGACACGTGTTCACCATCACTTTGTTCTTTATCCAAATATATTTCGTCCTCCATTACGAGAGGATTTTTTCACTACGTATTCAATTTACGTTAAATTATTAGATTTAATTAAATGAAAATTAAAATAATGATTGCTAAGACGTGTTAACGCTACGAAAAACGACGCTATAATGAGGTAAAAGCCGAGCGCCATGCGGGTCGCCGCCATCTAAACGATAAAACGAGGCGACAGTGGCGCCGGAAGTCGAAGAGGGGAAGTTGCTAGGACGAAAAACGTGAAAAAGACAGGAGCTTGACTCAAGATGGATTCCGGATATCGTCACGGAACAAATAATTTATAGTTTTGCATAAATTCTGTCAAACTAATAGACCGCCGACGGTTCCGCCAATGCGCTTTAAACGTTGGCAGCAGATACAAGATGTAAGGGTTCGGTTCCTGCATTATTCCTTAGTCCATTAGTTCTTTTTGACACAGCCAGTTAGTTCATATAATTACATATAAGTCCCATAATAAAATGAACGATATCACTATGTTCAGTAGGGAAAGCCAAATCGTCACGCACGCAAACAACACGAATGTCAGATGGTGAGTGATCAGTGAAAAATATAACACTGTAAGCGGAAACGGCAAAGATTCATATGGTCGGGATCCGTCGGGTTGCCGACTAGCGCAGGTACAAAAATCCAGCTATAGGATTGGTTGAACGAACCCAGCTATGCTTAGGAGAGTTAGTGGGGTTTAAGAATTGTGTTAAACACGTGTAATTACCTAGAAGTTGTAAAATATTTACGAATTACCGGCACTTAGGATAATGAATAATAATAGGATAATGAATAATAGGATAGGATAATAAACAATGAAAAATATGTCTTATGTCTCCACTCCGATATAGTTTAGATAAGGGGCTGTTTAAACAATATCTGCTCTCTATACATAAATGGCTCTTTTTAATAATACTAGTTTCATTACTGGGCGCTAACCTTGAAAACGACGCCACTTTTACTCAAACCCCTTTATGTAATTGGGGTTTTTTTACATAGTGTTTATCATTATAATTACAAATTCAGAGTAAATACGTAACACTTTATAAAACAATTATTGTATATACAAAAAGACCGCTTTTTTTGTTTTCCTGCAACATTACGTCAAACTTGATACATCCTGTGTCGCAAGCCGACAAGGTGCCGCGGCACATACAAAGTCCAGGGGTGTTTAATAATTTTCACCTAAAAATCTATAGAAAATTAGTACTTTAGCATGAATGGATTTTAAAAAATAAAACATTGCCACTTTTAGGACTTATTTTGTAAGAGGTAATATTATATAAAATATTATAGGGTAAGTCCAGGGTAGTTGGCCATAGTTTTTCAAGGTCCAGATAAAATAAAACTATAGGTATGTGGATTGTAATTATTATTTTTAATTAAACTTTGAATGTTATATAATATAGGTTAATTAACAAAAAATTAATCACTTTTAATAGGATCAACCTTAAAAATAGTAAAATTTAAAAATCACAACTGGCCATCTCTCCCGGGGTGTCCGGGAGAGATGGCCTTAGTAGTGTACAAGAGAGTCGCCCAGTACTTAGTTCTACCGATTCTCCTTTTTCACCGTGCACTTTTTGTGTTTCAATTCCTTTTTTTTCCTTTGTCCACATTTTGAACACGTCAAATTCAGTGCAAAACGTGTTTCGAAATAGTTCTCTCCACAGCCAATACTCTTCTCTCCCTTCACTCTTTTCATCTGATGTATCGCATAAAACTGGCTGTTCGTCATCGTCGCTACTGTCAGATATCCTTCTTAAGGATTTTCTCTTCCGTAGGGCACTTTTCACTGCCGTTTTTTGTCTTTCTATTTTGTTTTCTTTTTTCTCAGTCTTGTTTTCTTTTTTTATGTTCTTCTTGGCAACACTTTTTAGCATTTTGGCATCGTTCATATCTTCTTTGCATTTCCTCATTTGAATATGTTCATTTGATGTGAGGAGTGTGCCCGACTTGCTTAGCCCGTTTACTTCGATAACTTTTTGTGGAACAGGAGATATTTCCATTCAAATTCGCGTTGGAGTCAAATCCTTCCGTAATTTTTTTTTTGGTGGAGTTTTTGAGGTCGACGAAAGCATTGTGCGCAACTCCAGAACCAATGTTAATCATGTTCCATCTAGGTCTTTTCTTCGGTAACATTTCACGGCTTGCATTTGAGATTCGGTGTTCCTCAGCACAAAAGATCGGCTCAGAGACTGTGACACTCACTTACTGGCTCTTCTGAAGTTCTTAAAACTTGTTCCAGATTTGTTGACATTAAACCGCTGGCACTGCTGGCGCCTGTTCCTGAACTGTGATTGTGGCTGGGGAGTCATCTTGAGACGCTCGTGCGAGTTTCCTTGGTTCTTGTATAAAAGCATAATCTGGCATTGCGCTTGGATTAAAAGGACTGACTCCCGTAGCTTTGAATCCTGCAATAGCATTCTCTGCAGAAGCTGCTTTTCCCCATGCTTTGTTAAGCAATGTTCCGAATGACAGTCTTGTAATACGACGACCAGGATTTTGTTTCAGTCACAGTCAACATTGTTCGTCGAAATGGTTCAGTGACTTAAACACCGGACAATCCAACGGTTGAAGGTAGTGAGATGTGTGACTTGGCATTGAAAGCAAAATTATGTCATTTTGTTATACGTATTCCAACATTTCAACATTTCAACGTATTCCAAGATTTGCAGTGAGTCGAATAATCATCCAACAACAGAAGAATTTCCCCTGCAGGCTTTCTTGGGAAGAAGTGTGTTTTCAACCATTCCAAAAATATGGTTGAACTTATGTATGCAGACTTCTGAGACATAAAAATCTTCGATCCCGGAGGCATTCCGTCCTCAAACTCAGCTTTTTATTGTTACCCTTCATGATACAAGCAGGTGGCAAAAATGTACCTTCAGCACTATAACAGGCTATAACAGTTATTGTCTCTCCTTTTTCAGTCGATGTAACTGTGGATACAGCTTTGGACCTTCAGCAAGTACATATCCAGGACGGTTATTCAATTGGAGTCCTGTCTCGTCCATATTGAAGATGTGAATTGGTTCCAACATCACGTCGTCGACCATCAAGACATTTTCCAGAAGCTTGTTCATAGCAGTCGATCGCGCTAAGGAAACATCTTCTGACTTTCTGATCAGGGTGCCTGCTTTTTCAGTTTCCTTATTGAATCTGTGTTTAAAATTTAATTATTCAGCCAGCAGATAAGCGATCTTTCTGACATCATCACTCGTTAAAGGAAAACCTTTCGCTTGCATTGACTAATGTGGTTTGCGGGCTTCTTTTCATTTTCTTCGACAAAAAGGGAAGTTGGTTCCATAGGTCCTTTTTTGTTATTATTGTTTTTGAAACGCCTTTCTAAGGTTTTCCTTGGATTTGATAGGCTTTAGCAGCTGCATAAACTCACATATCACCATTTTTCAAAGCGTTAATTGCGGCCTTTAATGACTCTTCGCTCCAATTCGCTGGGATAGCTTTTCTTTGGTATTTATTTGGCATCTGAAATTAACACAAACATGTTTGTCTTAGTCCAAAAAATATGAAAACATCGCTAGTAATACTATGGCCAACACACCACCAATGTGACCATCTCCTAATTTTCCGGGAGATATGGCTACACCAGCCATATGATAAAATTTATGAGCCTTTGTGGTTATTCTGAGGTTATGTTCAAGCACGACTCATAAGCCATTCCGAAAACACTTAAAAACACTTTCTTTTTTAAAAACTACACAACCACAACTTGTAACATGAACTCCATAACTAATTTTCACATTATACTTATGCAGGTGGATTATACTTACTTTTAGTATTTTATTCGAGAATACTTTTACGCGCAGGTATTGGTACTGTTAGACAGACAGAGAATCTTAGAAGTTTTTTTTAAAAAAAGGTGTTTTTACATACACCGATATTTATTTTAATTGAAAACTTATTTTACGAGCGTCTCGCGACAGTATGAACTTGGCTGCTGTTATGGAGGGGAAAACGCTGTAGTTCCTACGGTAATTGTATTGTGATTGATTGGTATCGTTATCATCTAACCAGTCATTTAGCACTTGCTCCAAATAGATCTCAAAATCTGCTATATAATTTGTTAATTGTAATAATACTCTTAATGTTTTATATACTAAAGCTTTCTTTTCAAAGCCACAACTTATTTTATTTAAGTTTTGTCGCCATAAAGTTTGTTAAACTTTACAGGCAGATATTTTATGAATTACGGTGAATACACTTAAAAAAAGCTTTTAAATAAAATGATTTTTATACGAAATAATAATTATTTTTAATAGACAGTCGCAAAAGTCTTTTGCTTTCTCAAAGAAGAAGAAACTTAATTTACCGAAACAAAAAATATGTATTTAGAACACTTTCATTTGTACCTCTAAAGATCAACATTTAACCTTAAACTACTACAAATCAACAGCAATTATTAGGAACTTTTTATTTAAAAGTATCAAAAAATAAACAAAGATAAACTCCTACTAATAATAATAATAATATTCAGTTTCCAAATTCAGCTTTATAAAATCAATTATATATTATAATACAGTAATACCCCGGACTTACGCGATAGGTGGGTCCGAGCGATTGCCGTGTAAGTCGAATTCGCGTAAGTCGGGGTTCAACTTTGCATATAAATACATATAAAGTATGTTTAATCGGGACCAGAGTCTAAAGAAAACAATAATTCAGAAGAAAAATGTTTAATAAAATGTAAGATAATAAAACAATTTACATTGTTATGAATAAAGTAACCTAAACCGATGATATGAATAAAGTAATTTTGATGTCAAAGGCTTCAGATATTCTAACAATGTTGCCTGACGAGTTAAGTTTTTCTTCTTCTCACGCAAAATTTCCTCGTAGCATACCAGTTATTTTTCCCCGTTTTGTAGTAGAAACGCGTTCTTCATTAGAATCTATCTTTTCTAAAATTTGTAACCCCTCTTCAATTGAATTGAGGCCTTCTGTTAAGTTTGCAATTGTCATTTGATTTTCCGATTCAACTGGGTCTAGCGAATCAGTTTGTTCAATGTCTTGCTCATGCTTACGCATTTCTATAAGCTCGTCAATTGTTAGCTCTTGATTGTGTGAATCTAGCAATTCTTGAACGTCATCATCATCGACCTCTAAATTTAATTGTTTGGCGATATCGACCACTTCTTCTATTATGCTATCGATTTGTTCAGGATCTGACACTGATTCTCCTTGGGTTTCAGTGGTGAAAAAAAATGGACACAGTTTTTTCCAGACGCCATTCAAAGTTTTTTGTGAAACCTCATTCCAAGATTGTCCAATAATTCTTATAGCATCTAAAACATTGAATTGCTTCCAAAAGTCTTTGACAGAAAGCTCATTGTTTTGTCTCATAGCTTCATGTAGATGTGCAAATGATCGCCTTGTGTAGTAAGCTTTAAATGTTTTAATGACTCCCTGGTCCATTGGTTGAAGCAAGCTGGTAGTGTTTGGTGGCAAAAATACAACTTCCACTCGTGGATCGAAATCAATTAGAGTTGTGGGAGGATGACCCGGTGCATTGTCAATTAGTAGCATCACTTTAAATGGGATTTCTTTTAATTGGCAGTAACGTTCGACTTCAGGAATAAAATGATGGCCAAACCAGTCTTCAAAAAGAGAAGCTGTCACCCAAGCTTTCGCATTAGACTTCCAAATGACAGGCAAACCAGCTTTGGATTTATTTTTTAAGGCTCTTGGATTTTCTGAGCGATAAACTAAGAGAGGTTTCAATTTACAATCTCCAGCTGCATTCGCATCAACCATCACTGTCAATCGATCCTTGGCGGCTTTAAAACCTGGAAAAGTTTTCTCTTCACGCGCAATAAAAGTTCTTTTAGGCATTTTCTTCCAAAAAAGACCGGTTTCATCTACGTTGAAAATGGTTTGGCTAGTGTAGCCACCTTCGTCTATCATTGTTTTGAGTTTTTCTGGATAGAGAGATGCAGCTTCTTTATCAGCGCTTGCCGCTTCTCCACTCTCTGCGATGCTATGCCAATTACAACGACTCTTAAATCGGCTGAACCAGCCGTTACTAGCTTTAAACACTTCATTTTTAGCCGCCTCCCCAGCTTCTTCTTTTAGTTTTTCAAAAATCTGCTTTGCTTGAAAGCACACTGTATTTTGATCAACAGGACAATTTTTCACTCTTACTTGATTATCACACCATGACTGTAACAATGTTTCCATCTGTGCGATAATACCGTGACGCTTACGGATGATACTTGAATTCAAAGATTGAGAGTCTTTCACAGCGTTCATAATTTTTTCTTTACCTTTTATAACCGTTCGGACTGTTGATTCTGGTAGGTCAAATTTCTTTGCCAATTCACAAATTTTAATTTTTGCTTCAAAGTCTTTAATTATATTTAGTTTACACTCCAAAGATAGTGTTTTTCTTTTCTTGTTAGGCTCAAACGACTCATTTTTTGTTCTTTTAGATGACATAATTAGAGATTACAAGTAAAACGCACTGTGCACGTAAAACAATTCCACGCGGAACACGTTCAAACCTGTCGCAAACAAAACACTGAGAGGGCGGAGCGAGAGAGCCGATGCGCGCGGCAATCAAAATGAAAAACCGCGTATCTCCGAATTCGCGTAAAACGTGGTAGCGTAAGTCGGGGTATTACTGTATTTCACATCTAGCCAGTCTGTCTTGATGAAAACTGGTGAAGCAGTTACTGTTGAGAACGAAGCAAAGATAGACTTCCACAACTTGTGCAAAATATCGTTTTTTTATTACAGCCAATATTCCTGCAGCGCGATTGTTTCGGTCCATAAATCGGGCATATGAGCTTCTGCTAACGTCGCTGTTTTGATGGAATAGGCTTGATGACCACTGCCTTTTTTTGAGGTTTCGGTTTTTTTTTTCTCTGACAAATCAAGGAAAAATCCTCATGGACACCTGGGAATGGGGGCCCCAGGTAGTGCCGGACTCTTATCGGCTAAAAACCTTGATTTGCCATTTCGTGTAACCTCGTAACATGAATCAGAGTCTGTTTCTTCCATTATATTTCCATTTTTTATTCAGTTACTTAATTTCTTGTCAATTTTGCGTCTATTTATATTCTTTCTGTTTTCATTACCGTATATTAATCTCTAGTATTTATACAGTATAACACTGATACTATGCGTTTTTCTTGTTACTGTTTCTATTTATAATTTTCTTTATTGTCTCCGTTCTATTTACTATAATTCTTCTGTCAGTTAGCAGTTTTGTTTCCTTGTCACTGCTCTTAGTGTTTCACACTATTATACATTAATTATATCTATTTTAAAACTTATTCTACATTTTTGTCATATTTTATATTGCAGTTATATATTACATATACATATACAGGGTGTGTCGTAAATAGTGGTCCAACGTTAAGGGGTCGATACACCATATATTCAGCTATCACATACCAGAATTTGAAAATTATTTTTTCCACGGGTCTCTGTTTTATTCATTATTATTATTATTTTGAAAAATCGATACCTTGAGTTACTAATTTGGCTGTTATTTCAACAAATAACATTATTTTTTATTTTGTTTCTTGTTTATTGTTGATAAATAGATATGCTATCACATACAATACTTTTTTTAAATGAAAACTTAAAGATATTAAAGAAAAAATGTTTTTATTTCAAATTTCAACTCTAATCTCTAAGCAAATCATGTGAATTCGGGGGCGAATGGTGTAAAAAAAAATGTACTACACAATCTGTGCCCATTATTTTAAAAACTTGTCCAATAAATGCAGATTCTAAAATGATATTAATAATAACCGATTCCATAATGACAAAGAAGTTATTGCCATTTCAATTGAAAAGGAGCCGAATTTAAAAAATACACTTTTTCATTTTAATTAACTTACCGGTATTGCAAAATGTTTTGGACCCATTTAGAAGTAAATTTTAACTTAGCTATTAACAGCTGAGTGGTATTTGAGTCATGCACAAACATATCACAGGTAAACAAACGTGTCTCAATAAAAAAAAAAGGGTACTTGGCCAGATAACACAAGACTTATTGAAACGTCTCAGCATAGAGCGCATGAGTAGTGAAAAAAATCACAAGGTTTTTTTTTATTGCTATTCTCTTAAGTATGAACGAGACAGACTATGTCAAGAAGATATTCGTAATGATCTAATCAGTTAAAATGCTTCAGTGTGATCCCGAACGTCGCATGCGCTTCTAGTCTCTGTGTTTATCTCCGCCATTGAATTGATTCTTTTACTTCCTGGACTCGAATTTGCTTCTGTTTGGACTTGTTGGTTTTTGTGATCCCTACGACATCGGCTACGTTATTTGGACTTTGATTTGCTCAACGATTTCGACAAACGTGCAGTGCAGTGAAGATTAGGCGATGTCTCAGTACACACCGCGTGAATATGCTGACATGCATTTTATTCATGGCGAATGCATAGGCATCGGCAGCCCGACTTTATCGGGACAGATATCCAGATCGAAGTCATCAAGATCTTCTTTCGTTTAATTAACGGCGGGATAAACACAGAGACTAGAAGCGCATGCGACGTACGGGACCACACTGAAGCATTTTAACTGATTAGATTATTACGAATATCTTCTTGACATAGTCTATCTCGTTCATACTTAAGAGAATAGCAATTAAAAAAAACCTTGTGATTTTTTTCACTACTCATGCGCGCTATATTGAGGTGTTTCAACGAGTCTTGTGTTATCTGGCCAAGTACCCTTTTTTTTACATGAGACACGTTTGTTTACCTGTGATATGTTTGTGCATGACTCAAATACCACTCAGCTGTTAATAGCTAAGTTAAAATTTACTTCTAAATGGGTCCAAAACATTTTGCAATACCGGTAAGTTAATTAAAATGAAAAAGTGTATTTTTTAAATTCGGCTCCTTCTCAATTGAAATGGCAATAACTTCTTTTTCATTATGGAATCGGTTATTATTAATATCATTTTAGAATCTGCATTTATTGGACAAGTTTTTAAAATAATGGGCACAGATTGTGTAGTACATTTTTTTTTACACCATTCGCCCCCGAATTCACATGATTTGCTTAGAGATTAGAGTTGAAATTTGAAATAAAAACATTTTTTCTTTAATATCTTTAAGTTTTCATTTAAAAAAAGTATTGTATGTGATAGCATATCTATTTATCAACAATAAACAAGAAACAAAATAAAAAATAATGTTATTTGTTGAAATAACAGCCAAATTAGTAACTCAAGGTATCGATTTTTCAAAATAATAATAATAATGAATAAAACAGAGACCCGTGGAAAAAATAATTTTCAAATTCTGGTATGTGATAGCTGAATATATGGTGTATCGACCCCTTAACGTTGGACCACCATTTACGACACACTCTGTATATGGGTTGTTCTACGATAAGAGGTTTTCAAGTACTAGAGGACACGGCCAAGGAGAAAAGTTGGAGTTTTTTCATGAAACCTTAATATTATGATTTTTGTCCCATTTATTTACCTTTTCACGTAAGGGCAAGTCACTTTATACATATTTTATTACTTTTTCGAAGACCAGGGTAAATACATCGGGCAGGGGAGAGACATCAGAACCAGGGTAGATACTTATTTCACCAGGGGAGAGAATTTGACACAATAGTACATACTTAATAAAATTAATAAAATGAATAAAATCAACTTTTATTAAATATTGTTCTTAACATATAATCAGACTATCATATTAGTCATAAATCAGACTATCATATTCAGCATTTTTTCTAAAACAAGAGTGTTTCTCTTACAAAAATACACATATGTAAATTATCTTGCCATTGTACCTTCAACAAATAATGAAATATTCTTTTATTAATACTAATTAAGTAGACTAGCTCTTCTTAAGTGTTAATCTGACTTAGATAATCAGGATAATTTTTATATTGCCTATAGCTATGCGCTTCTATCACATTCTGTATACGGTTCATTAAATGAACATATTTTAATCATATTAGAAAATGAAAAATAACATAAATAATTAAAGGCACTCTCTTGCCTATACGAACAAAATATAAAATTAAAAATTAAAGGCACTCTTGCCTACATGAACAAAAAATAAAATTAAAAATTATAGGCACTTTCTTGCCTATATAAACATAAAATAAAATTAAAAATAATTAAAAATTAGGCACTTTCTTGACTACATGAACAAAAAATAAAATTAAAATGCTTAAGCTTTCTCAAACACATTCACACTTTTTAAATGAATAAAACATCCTCTGCCCTTTCAAAATAAGATTTGGCATAGGGAGTATCTGGCCAACCTGATCTTCTGAGATGAAAGAAATATCTTGTTCATCAACTTTAAATAATTTTCCGGTGTTGTCCGCTATTTTACAGAAAACTACCTGTATCTCGCCATCCTCTTCCAAACCCGTACACATAGCCACGTAACGGTACTCTGTTGTTTTTGATGACAGTTTGACTAGAATAAAGTCACCGTTCCTGAATGTTTTTTTCGATGTCGACGGTTGTTCTTCATCCTCTGCCTGGTGTTTGACACTTTTTGGTGTACTAATTTGTTCATTGTCAAATGAATTTTCTTTCTCGGACTCTGAGTCCGGTCCGTAAACATCCTCGACCCGGAGACGAGATTTTTTAATATACGAGTATGTTACGACACCAATTTTGAAATGATCACAATTTATACTTTCATTTCAAAAGCAGCTTAAAGACTTCATTTTCATTTTTTTCTGATCTTCAATGTTCCATGAGACCTGATGGACACGCAAAGTACCGCGAAAAGTCTTTATGTGTTCTTTAGTACTAGCAAGCAAAGCTTCTTTTTCTGCGATATTTTTTTCGTCAATAACGAAAACATTGATGCTGGGACAGTTTTGAGTAATAGTATCTGCCAAATCGCTCAGAGATGCTATATCCTTGCCACTAGCTACCAATTGGTCAGCTGTTCTCTTGCAAACAGCACCGACACCATCAGGAGCTCCCTTACCGTGTCCTGCTTCGTGGTAATTCCAAGTAAAGTGGTTAAGGTTTGGGTAGAATTCTGTTAAATGATTGGCCAGAAAGTAAAACATGTATTTGTTTCGGTATTGTGTAACGGGTCCATCGCTCCAAAAATGGAGGATCTCTATTTCGGGTGGTAAGCGGTTCAAAATTGGCTGTAAGTGTGCCCATATAGCTGGAGACGAATGTGACAAATTTTCTGACATCGAGCAATAGCATGTAGTCTTTACTTCACCTGATGACTCTTCTTTAGTGTAAGTTACAACTGTATGCAGACTTATCTGTTGACGCGAACCTCCAAAATGGAATGCCTGAATCTCTTCTGCGTATTTAGTAAGGTAATTCTCACTGAAATCCATATGAATAACAGCTTCATTTTTGGTTAAATTTGTCTTCTTAATTTTAAAAGCAGAATGCTGGTGGACTATGTTCAGTTCATGGTGAAGGAAATATTCCAAATTACATTCTAACTGCATAATCAAATCGCGAGGATAAATCTGAATTGACTTTTTCAAATATTTAGTCACCTTTCTTGCCTTATTCGGATCAGTTATGTTGGTAGACACGGATTCCCACTTTCTGTAGGCAATTTGAATACTATTATCAAATTCCTTGTATTCGATTACTTTATTTTTACAAGTTGCACATTCTCGGGAAAGACACTGTTCGCTGTATCTGTTGCAACAAATTATATGAAGCAGATTCTGATGCTTTGATATAGATATAATTTTGTTTTGGAATAGAGCCATAAGAATCAGATCCATATTAGCATGTGTAACGCACAAACAAGTGTCACGTTTGTCACAAAACGATTGTAATATCCAAAATGGCTTTAGGCGACAGAATAGAGAATATGAGATCGTAATACTGTACTTCTTCATGAAAGATTTGTGGAGATTTCTTAGAGTATCTAAAAGAACTCTCTTTTGTTTTCGGTCTCCTTTCTTTGTCACATAATCTTTTTTGCCGGCACATAACCTCGTATTAGTCATCTTCAAGAAAATGTATAATTTTATTCTTCATTACTTCATAACTCGCTTTGGCTTTCCTTTTATTTTCTGTTAATTGTACTTTTCCCAATTTTCTCAAAGGTTTCATATTTTTTTCGTCCTGTAGTAAACGATATTTTTGCACCAGTTTCCCACTTATCACTCTTTTGAAAATTCTTCTTTCCTTTTCGTTTGGGAGAGCTGAATAATTTTCTTTTAATTGTTGATTGAGCACTTCGGCAAACAGCAAATTTTTCTTCACTGTGTCTCTGGCACTTGGACAATTCATCACTTGTTCTACTTTGCTGTTAGGTGTAAGTTTTTCATGCTTTCGTAGTCTTTGTAACCTTTTTTTGTAACGTGCTAATTTAGTCTTTAGTTTACTTATAGCCTCATCTTTTTTTTTATTAATTAAATATCTTTGTCTTCTAGCTCGGTCTGATTTAACTTTAGCTGCAACTCTTCTACGGAAATTATTTTGCAGCATCTGATGATCAACATCTGAAATTGATGGTGTTACATTAGTCGTATTTTGAAGAGTATGTCGTTGCCTACGCTCTCTTGCTTTTTTTTTCCATCTTTTTCGCCTTACGATGCTCTCTAGGAGTCATATGTTCGACAGTTTTGATGATTCCTTTTTCCTTTTTTTTTAAATATTTTTCTTTTTCTTTTTGCTTTTGCAATTCGTACTTTTCTGGATCATTTTTAATCTTTTGATATCGTAGCCTCTCTGCTTCACGTTTCTTCTGTAATCTTTCTTCACTTGTTAACTTTTTCCGTGGTGCCATAATCTGTAATAACGACATTAATATAATAACAATATTTTTTTTATTAAAACAATTTTCATTTGCAATAATCATTTAAGTCATTTAAAACTGACGTTGATTGAAGTAAGTAGCTAAATCTGCGATTGTTACAACATCTTATGATGAATAATATTATCTCCCCTGGTCAGTGACTCTCTCCCCTGGCAGTTATCTTGACAGGGAAAATACGGCAGGGGAGAGATGTTTTCATAACAAATTCAATTGTTTTAACTGACTGAATTATTTTTTGGGTTAATTGTATATCTCACTTTAATTATTACTGTATTGTTTCATTAGGGCAGTAAATGCAAATAAATTAAATGAATATTATAAGTTTTATGACTTACCAGGGGAGAGACACAATCACCTTGCAAAATCACTACATCGCACGGTCGCGTCGCAACAACTAAAAAATGCCGGCGCTCAAACGGCTTACGCGTTTAGTGTGGCTAACTTCACGCCGATACATGACCTTGAGCGCTACTTCCAATATGGCCGTCCTTGAATTTATGTTTGTATTAGCGGAAAGAAATTTGGCAGGGTAGATACACAAAAAAAGCGGGACAAAAGTTAATTTTTAAAATTATTTGAAATTAACAATTTATTTAATTTCTTTTTTAACAATATTTAAGTATAAGTACTTAAATTCCGATTAAAAATACTTTAATTAAGCATCTGATACAAATAACATATGTATTGTTTGAAAGTTAAATTGAAACCAGCGAGGGGACAGGCCAGGGTAGACTTTTTAAGGCTTTGTAAGGAATTTCTGAAAAATGTGTTTTATTTAGGCATTCAAACGTGATATTATTTAATAAAGTATATTAAGATGATGTGATTTATTGTAAAAATAGCAACATAATAGAATAAAAAAACTGTTTTAAACGGATTGCCGCGCAAGTTACCTCTTATCGTAGAACCACCCATATATGTTCAACTTATTCTACATATTATTTACATATGTGTCGTCATTACCCCATTTGTATATTTTGTATACGTACATATACTGTCCAATGTTAATATTTAGTGTCGCTCCTCTTTCATTTTCTTTCTTTTCTCTTTCTATCTATTTCCTGCCATTTAGCCTTTTCTTTCTTCGTGTTAGATCCTTCCAGTGTACAAACATCCCCAGCCACCCTCAAAAACTTCCGATTTGTGTGGCGCTGCAGCAATTGCGACTTCTGGTTTTGGTCTCCTCGTTTTTTTTTTTTGCTAGTTTTTTGGAGCCGCTGCGGTACGGTGAAATCGGCAGTGTTGTTGTCTGTTGAAAGTGTTCCGTTATCAGCTGTAATTGGTCCAGTTTCTTATGAAACTGGATCCAATTTGTTTTCCTGGTATTTTCCGATTTATACCTTTAGAAATAACAAAGAAACCACCATTAATTAAAGAAACCAATGTTTTTTTTTTTAAATTAAATTCTAAATAAAAATATAATTAAAAAAAAATAATAATAAAATGAAACTTAAAGTTAAGATTCTTCGTCTTTATGTTGGGTAACATTGTCATAAAGCTGTTTTGAGTCCATTAACTTGATCATACTTTTGTCAGGATCAAATCTGCTACATCCTCCTTCCAACTGTCGTAGCCCCTCTTTTCCATGCATTATTGCAGCAACATTCTTATTATTAAATCGATTTCGATCTTGATTTTTAATCCTATTAATATCGGAAAATATTCTTTCTACTTTGGCGTTTGACAAAGGTAGTATCGTCATTTGCTTCACAAATCGGGACAAATTGCCATACTTTGGTTTGCTATTCGCATCACAGATTTGGCTGACTTCACTCCAAAATTTATCCACCATAAAAGTTTCAGACGTCGAACTAGAAGTTGACAATAAATTAGACACGGAAACATCTAATTTTAATTCCCTATATTCATTGTCAACAATTTGCATGTTTTCTGTTGCAACTAAGTTAGGAAACCTTTGGAGTACCGTAAAATCTGCTGACTGCCACTTTTTTGGGTCTAAAAAATTTTGTCGACTTTTTTTTATTAAAAAATATAAGAAGATGCTAAGAGTTACTTATTTCTAAATATATTTTATCAAGTGCAAATTCTTACTATTATTAAAAAAATCCTTCATTTAAATAATTTTCATTATTAAAAGCCTAAAGAAAAATTTGGCAAAGTCTATGATCACTTCTGCTAAGATTGCCAGACGAAAATAAAATAATATTTAATAGGAATTACATTCGAACAAAAATATATAGCAGGACTTGGCCTCTATCCATCAATATGAAAATAATATAATCCCATTATTTAGCACTGGTAATATTTTTTCTAAGAAAGTGGCAAATTCACCAAACTTCAAAATTCTTCATACAAAAAGGAGAAAGATATTAGGGTTGTCAAATGTTTTCGTAGTTTTTATGAACTTGAAATCTTTAAGATAGTGATTCCTTGGTGGGTATAAAAGTACATAAATGCAATTTACAAGCGCAGAAGTCTACCTACAGAAACTTAAGGATATTGTTTGGAGCGCGTCAATGCACTGACTAACATTTAGATTTCAGTAGTATTTCAATTTATGTTCTTGTATTTTGCATTTATGTGTTGCGTTCATAGGCACCACGAAAGAATAAAACGTGTTTATTGCGGGTTGCATATCAGTTTAATTAATTAATACAAACCTCAAATACAGTGTAAGTATTACAACAACAGTAGCTTAGGAACTTATAGCAAGATTAATTAGATGATTATTCAAGATGTTTCCTGGCACTAAAGTATATTGCACTTATACCTATATCTTTAAACATCTTTAATACTTATAATATATTAATTAAGTAAAGAATTAATATAAAAATCTTTTCTTTGGCTATAAAGAAGAATTACGCTGAATTGGTATCGGCAAGAAATAATTTCAGATTTCTAGGACTCCTTAAGTACAATCCAAGATATTTAAGTTATGTAAAAGCAAAACCAGCAACATCCACCTGAATTTTTTTTCTTGAGAATTTGAAAAAAATCGTGAATACGTAATTACGAATACATATTATGAATAATTTATGATAACAAGTTGAACAAAGGTTCAATGTTTCATTATGTTAGTTTTGAACTTATTGTTAAATTCCGAGCCATCAGAATGTCCTTATGAATATTGCTTCTATATGACTCATTTATTGGACATTGTACTTTGAGTAATCAATATCCTCAAACTTAAATGTTCCCCGGCGACCCTCTCGGGGGTTTGTTAAGACCAACTCCACATCGGATTCCAGAATAAAACTAACATCATTCACGTCAGGCCAATAAAAAAGGTCCGCCTTCCTTCTTCTCATAAATTTAACCAGCATTCCCGAATTTTCCGTTAACTCTAAAATCTTCCCAACATAAAACTTATTCGTTTTATGTCCTCTAAATCTAACGAGAAGGAAACTGTTAATTTGTTTCTCTACCATATTTTCTGAAGAACTTTGTGTTGTTTTTTCTAAATTATGCGTTTCTAATTCCTCTACTGTATCGCTTTCTTCTAATGTAGAAATAAAAGTTCCATCATCAGAAGACTATCTTAATGAATACTCATCATCACTGCCCTCATCAGTCTCTTCTTCTAATAATCTTTTTTTATTATGAGTAATTTTTTACCAAGTTTTCTCTTTCTGATATTAGATAAAGTCAAATCAACTTTCCCCGTGGAAGTCGATGCTACCGGGTTGACCGGGTTGTAATAGTCAAATAATTTTAAATCAATTTCTGGTTTGAAATAAGACCGTTTCGGTGTGTGATAATGATGAATATATATCGTGAGTTTTATCTATTACATGCAATTGCAAATTACTTTTTTTCAAATCAGTGTAAGCACGATTATATGGACTGAATTTTATTTCAGATAAAATAGTTACTTTTTCTCCACCTGACTTAGATGTAGAGTCGAATTCTGGTGTTTGATTCATAATAGGTTCTGGTGAAGGTACTGGGTTTTGAAATTCGCATTCTAATCCAGATTTCTTCATCACATTCAGGAAGCTTCCATAAAAAATTTTCAGGGTTAAAAGGGACTATCCCTGTAGCCTTAAACCCAGAAATTATATTTTCCTTGCTTGGCACGTTTATTGCATCTATGAGAGATTTAAGTAATAATGGTAAATGAGTTTTATTTAACTGACTTTCTGATGGATTTTCATATTTGTAGGTAGTTAAAATCTGACGCCATTTTTTTTTAAGTGGACCAAAAAATGCGACATCTAAAGGTTGTGTAACGTGCGTAGAATTAGGAGGCAGAAATGTGAACCTTATATTTTTTTCTTCACATAGGCGTATTATATTCACGCTTAAATGGCTAGAAAGGTTATCACCAATAACCACTTTGGGGCCTTGTAGCTTTTCAGCCCAAGGTATAACGATTGTCTGGAACCAATCTTCAAAAACGGTGGAATCGAACCAGCTGGATTTAGTTCGATTGTATCTGCTAGCGTTTGGTCCATTTTGACACCATGACGTCCACAAATGCTCTGCTTTATAAACAGTATAAGTTGGCAAGAGTATTCCATCTGCTGCCGCTGCAAACATAATCGATATACTACCCTTGGTGTGATTGAGAACTCTTTCAGGATATTTTATTTCGCGCTTAAAAATGCATTTTGACGATCCGGGATTATCTGAGAGATTTGTTTCATCGTAATTTAATATATTACTTGCAGGTATGTCTTTTAAGGTATCTTTTAGATTTGCGAAATAAATAGTAAATTCATCGACAGTTTTTGCAGCGCGAACTTTTTTGATATTTTGTGCCGCTCGGGTTGTTAGTTTATCCTTATGGCGAGCCAGAAAATTACTTATCCACCATTTACCTGGCGGTTTGTTATTAAAAATGTGTTATTTATTGTTTTTTTTCAAGTAATTAAATACAACAAAAGTTAAATCTAATAGTGAGAGGGGAGCGCCAAAATCACCTGCTGCTATTAAAACATTTACTATCTGTTTTTCTTCAGAATAGGTAAGTCTTTGTTGGCCCCCTGGCTTATTATTATGTTTATTTTTTATTTTATTTTCGATAGTTCGCCGTGGTATGTGGAATCGTTTTGAGGCTTCCAGGGACGAAATTTTTCTACTTTTGACTAGGTCTACGGCAACTTCTAACATTTCGGTAGAATAATTTTTGTATGTGGACCGATGTGTTAAACTGAAATCTTCCATGTTCTAAAATAATAAAAACAAATATATGAATTTTATGTTTGATTGCGTTATATGAATAATAATTGTGTACGCGATCCGCGCATATTGCACTTTCAGTAAGGCACGGGCATAATTGGCAAAAAAAATTAAAATAGGTATGCCAAAGGAGACAAAGACGCATAACAAGTTAAAAGTACAAAGGTGCGATATGTTTTGGTATAGTTCGTCTAAGAAATTAAAGATTTTAATTCTGAATTAACATATTTCAGCTTCAACTTTACTTTTACATAAAGATTCGCAGAATAACCTAATGTATATAAAAATAATAAAACTGATCTATTTATTTTAAAAAATGTGGCAGCCCTAACCTCTCACTAAATATGGCAAAGTTAACATCACGATCTGGTTTACACTGGATGTTGAATTTGCCAACACTAATTGCGAATTTCTTGTAGCTTGCAGCACTGCAAATCAATATGATTTAAATAAAAGAACCTTAGTTTAATGTAATATTAAAAATATACTTACGTAGACAAAGTTTATCCTAATTATTTTAATAAAAGTTTGGGAGCACTTGATTGTAGATCACTCACGCACGAAAAATTAACTGACAAAAATGACATCGAAATGACGTATAGGGTTTCCATAAATAATTTGGTGTTGTCATTTATAAATTCAATTTTGACATAAAGGCATCCATACCCTTAAAAAAACTATATTGAAGTCATTCTAAGGTGTTTTTGGTTATGGCAAAATTAGTAGACATTTGGCAAAGACAGCAGATTTTACGGTATTCTTATCAGAGTTCGAAATTCACCATACACTGCTTTTTGGGGATCGATGAACGACAAATCCTGCAAAAAATTATCTTGTACAGGCAGTCTTTGCAGAAATTGGTTACTCAGCTCGATCAAAAATGATTGACATCTGTTAAGGAATTCTTCAATTTTAGATCTCATTCGAACATCATCTTTTAATGATTCCAATGTCATTGCTACGTTTGTGCCCAGGTACATGTTTTGTATAGGAAGGAAATGCATTCTTGAACTTGGATCTATTGACTGAAGCGGAGTAGTTTTTATATAATTTATCTTCATAAAGCAACTCAAAATGGAACTCATCATGTTTTGTATGTCTGTTTCAATTTTATGAATAAGTGTCTGATCACTTTGAAAAATAACGTTAAATTTTGTAGTTATGGGTAATATAAAATCTAAAAAGAAAAGATAAAGTTTTGTCTCATCGCTGTTAAGGTGATCAAATATAAATTGACAAGTAGCATTTGCATTCTTATTCCCTAAAAACTCATTTTGAAAAAAAAGTTTTAATGCTGACCACTGCTCTATAATTCGGTGAATGCAGAGAATGTAGAGAAAGCCACCTGATATCATAATGACGAAGCATATGGTGTTGGTGTCAGTAAAATTTTGAAATTCGGCAAACTCTCTTTGTCGTTGGCTACTGTGAGAGAAGGATGAAAAAACATCTTTGACAAACAACGCTATAGAACATATATGGGAAACAACCAGCCCGCGGGCCGGATCCGGCCCGCTGTAAGATATGATCCGGCCCGCGAGACATTTTGAAAAAACCCAATTAAAAAAATATTACATTAGGTACTTATACTCACGGGAGTGACTCTTTGATAATCGCCGCCACTCGGCTTGCTCGATCAAATTCTTTGAGGTTTGCCGCCTCACGGGCGACACATCAAAAGATTTATTGCTTCTCAATTATTCTAAACTAGTTTATTCCAGATTATTCCTTCATTTTGCCTATATAAGCGGGTGGATGGCCCGAACGTTAGTTCAGTTCTATTTGAGCTACCGAGGTGATAACTTGGACAAGCGATATCCTAGCGAACTGCTCGAGCCGTCAACTTGCTTTGTGACTTTGTGTGCATCTTGAGTGGTTACTAACTATAGTTTGTTATTAAGTTTATTGAACGAAAAGTAAACAAAAATGATGTCTGGTGGAAAGAAACGAAAAGTAGATACAGAGGGTCGCCAGTTTCAAGAAAAATGGACTGAAGAATTCTTTTTTATCTTGCACAATGGTAAGCCTATTTGTTTGCTGTGTAATGAATCCATTTCAGTAATGAAAGAATTCAATATAAAGAGGCATTACTCAACTAATCGTAAGCATGCTACGCTGCACTCACTGACAGGACAATTAAGAACAGACAAAATCCAGAAGCTTACCGCAAATTTGGAAAAACAGCAACAAATGTTTCATAAACAAAGAACACAACTTGATAATGTTGTGAAAGCTAGTTTTATAGTTAGCTCAAAATTGGCAAAGGCATTAAAACCATTTGCCGAAGGAGAATTTATCAAGGAGTGTATGTTAGAAGTTTGCGGGCGGTATTTTGTGTCCTGAAAAGAAAAATGAATTTGAAAAAATTAGTTTGTCAAGACGAACTGTTGTTCGACGTATAGAAATGATGGCTAATGATATAAAAACAACATTGACTGACCGTATGGCTGGTTTTGAATCATTTTCCATAGCATTAGACGAGAGCACCGATTTGTCTGACACAGCTCAACTGGCTATATTTATTCGAGGTGTTGATAAGGAGTTCACTGTTACTGAGGAATTGCTTGCTTTACAGCCGCTAAAAGGAACCACTACAGGAGAGGATATTTTTATTGAAGTTCAAAAGGTATTCACAAGTTTTGGCTTGCCATGGTCAAAATTAATTGGAGTATGCACTGATGGTGCACCTTCTATGGTCGGCTTACGTAAAGGTTTCATCGGAATTTTGAATGAAAAAGCAACAGAATTAAATGTGCAAAAAGATGATTTGATAGTCCTTCATTGCATTATCCACCAACAGAACTTGTGTTCTAAGTCCATTCGACTCCAGAATGTTATGAATGTGGTAGTAAAAACCATCAACTTTATTCGATCCCGAGGGCTTAACCATCGTCAGTTCAAGGCGTTTTTGGATGAAATATCAGCTGAATATAACGACGTAACATATTATTGTGAAGTCAGATGGCTGAGCAAAAGAAAAATGTTGAAACGGTTTTACGAGCTTAGAAATGAGATAGCAGACTTTATGAAAATAAAAGATAAACCACTATCTGAATTAAGTGACCCAAAATGGATATGTGACTTAGCATTTCTGGTCGATCTTACAGGCTATTTGAATGATTTAAATTTGAAACTTCAAAAACAAGGACAGTTAGTAAATGATTTGTACAGCCATTTGAAAGCGTTTCAGATCAAACTACGCTTGTGGGAGTCACAGATGCTGTCTGGTAACAGTTACCATTTCAACACGCTCTCTGCGTATGAAAATATTGCTTATGCTCAATATGCTGAAGAACTCAAGTTACTGTCGGAACAATTTTCGAACAGATTTAGCGACTTCAAAAACATGGAAGACTGTTTCAGTTTATTTGCTACTCCTACAAAATATAATATACAAAATGCTCCAATACACTTACAAATGGAGTTGATCGAGATTCAAGAAAACTCACTCCTAAAATCCAAATTTGAAGACGTAGAGTTGTGCGATTTCTACAAAAAATACCTAGAAAAAGACAATTTTCCGCAGCTTAGAAAATTCGCAAGAAGATTGATTTGTGCGTTTGGCAGTAGTTATAAATGCGAACAGTTCTTTTCATTGATGAAAGTTAATAAATCAACACATCGTACAAGACTGACTGACGATAATTTGGAAAATTCTTTACGTCTTTGTATCAGTGGAATTAATCCAAATATCGATGGATTAGTTTCCCAAATTCAAGCTCAAGTGTCTCATTGATTTCGGTGTATTTAACTTTCGTAGTTTGTAACAATTGCAAATTTAACGATTTAATTATAATGTACCATTTTTTTAAATTTCATTTTGTTATTTTAATAAATTGTACTATAATAACATTGTCGTATTATTTCATGTCTAATATCTATCGCAAAAAATATTATCACTACTTTAAAATGCACTAAGTACTTTTAATCGCGGCCCGCAAACGTATTTGCACGCTAAAGTTTGGCCCTCAACATGTCAAAGGTTGCCCATACCTGACTATAGAACGAGGTAATTTTTTGCATGCATAACTCACTGAAAGGTTTGTTGAGTGGCAAATACATTTGAAAAAAATGCAGTTTGGGTTGACTTCCCTAATTTTAGATACCACGCTATTCCTTTCGCCGAACATAACATTCGTGGTATCAGCAGCGAACCCTATTAAATTGGCTATGTTAAGGTTTCTTTCAGATAAGGCACATGTTAAACTATCAAACAAATCCTGCGCAGTATCACCTTTTAAGTCCACCATACACAAAAATTTTGTTTGTGGAGATTGCATTTTTTCGGAGTAGTACTTTATTGCTGCTGCAAGTACCTTGGTAGTACTGACATCTGTGCTCTCGTCGATAATGAGCGAAAATACTGGGCTTCTCTCAGTTTCATTTTCCAGTCTTGGACGTAATTCTGCAAGCATTTTTTCTTCGAAGTTATTGCCTAAGACGTTGTAGGCAATTGCGGCAGATTTAGTTCTTCTACAGGAAAACGTTTTGCGATTTCGGAGTCGTGAAATACCCTTGAAATAACTTCGCTTACATGATCCATTACGCGAAAAGGAATATTATGTTCAACTAAGGCAGCTACAATGCTGATTTCTGCTTTTTTTACTTCTTCCGAAATGGTTGATGTTTTGAAAATCGTATCAATCTGTAATCAAAGAAGTTAAAAATAAGTATGCATGACATTTCATATAGCGCTATATAGTATCAAAAACTAAGCAATTTTTACATAGCATTTAACATGAATAAACACACATAGTTGTATAGTAATTGTTATGTAAATGCGTAGGTAATAAACGTACATAAAACAGCGAATGTTTGCTTTTGAGTGGAAATCAAATTCATAAACTTTAGAACATAATACGGGTTCACACTACTGCGTAAGTTGAAAGTATTAAAAAAAAGTCTTAACAAGAATAATTAACTAAGAATTACATTCCACATATTAACGTAAGTAACTTGCATACCTGAGAAATGCCGGAATATCCTTTCATATTTTTTATATGCTTTGATGTAGAGCCATGTGTTCCTTCAAAGACGCCACTCTACTTAGTACTTAACAGTTGCATGCTTTACAATGAGCACTCGTAGTGTTTACCTTAGATTTACATAACCAAGTGTCTAAACACACTATGCCGAAAGTACGCGACCGAAGTTCCGCGGCTGATTTTACGTTTCGACGTATTCGGCTGATATGACACACCATAAGCGCCGAACTTACGCGGCTGGAATTCGGTTGCGCAACTTTGTGTGTATTCAGTGTCTCGAGCGCTGTCGTGGCGTCGTGCCGTGTCTACAGACGCAAAACAACGTTCAACGTTACGTTATTTTATTACTTTTGAGGTGCGAAACCCAAAAAATGAACTATTTTACGGTAATAGCAATTGATGAGGCTTTAGAAGAAGACAAATACAGGAAAGAATATTGGGTGCACCCATTGAATTCTACGAGACTACAAGATGGCCAGTTTCAACGTTATGCGAAGTACAGAGCCTTTCCCAATCATTTTTTCAGTATTTTCGCATGACAATACAGTCTTTTGACGAACTGTTATTTCTCATCAGTAACAACATTTTGAAAAAAGATACTATATTCAGAGACTCCATTTCACCTACAGAACGATTGATGGTCACTATAAGGTAAGTAAATAAAATGATCCATATTTGCAAATATTCATTTATTTATAGGTATACGTTTATTATTACACTGCAGCACTAATGACAAAATTTTACTGAGTAGGTAACATTAATCAAACATTTTTAATCAAGTTTTCATTGCAAGTTTGTATGATCTGCCGGCGGAAGCAAACCAAGTACTATACCTATATCAAACTACCTGCACAATAATATTCGACTTTTTCAAAATAACACATGAATCAATCAAATGTTAAATTAGGTTTTCTCCGCTGATTGGACACCATTCCGCCTCTTATCAACTATAATCAACTTGTTTATGGCTCACGTCATCTCTTCACTGTTTATGATTCGCTTTCAGGGTTGTTAATAGGCAATAGGCCTGATTGGGTGTCAATATTCTGAGTTTGTAATATATCTTCAAGGTCATTTGAATAATGCGAATGTGTGGGTGAGTCGTCATTATCGTTCACGTAATCATGAGTATATTGCACAGTTGATCTTGGTACATATTCATACGTACTGGTAGATGGAGTTGATGTCAATGGTATAGGTTTGCTATACTTTATTCGTTTTATTGCAGTCATAATTTCAAATTTAAAATCAAATTTTTCACTGTCTGTCATTGTTTTCATGTCAGGTAATAATGAAAGCAAAAATTTTTTATCGGGATCATTTTCTTCATTGACAGACATTCTATTTAATATAGATTTTTGAAATGGTGTCAAACTTTTATTCTTACGCTGGGAATTGGTCAGTGCGTTCGACGGTAGAGATGGTGGAGTAGTGACTAGCGGTGGACTAGTAGTTGGTGGTTGCGAATCACAACTGGTACTATTTTCATCTATTTCATCTTCGGGTAAACTGAGATTGCCATCACTATTTCGATGTTCTATAGTAATATCCAAAAATGACAACATTGAAAATATGAATTGTTTCTTTTCTTGGCTGGCGCGGCACTACCACTCTTCAAACTGTCTTTTTTCTTCTCTCTTACGTAGCAATCTCTCAAATGTTTCCATTTTTTTTGTAAGTCATCAACTGAAATAAAAAAATAAATTTTATTTTTGTTCACAGGTATTTGTCAACTGGAATGACCTTCCAAAGTTTATCAGAGGATTTTTTAATAGGCCGATCAACTATTGCTCATATAGTTCAAGAAACGTGTGTTGTAATTTGGAAGATATTACAACCATTTGAAATGCCTGAACCTACCGAAGAAATGTGGCTCGACATTGCAGAAACTTTTTTTTCTACAACAAATTTTCCAAATTGCATAGGTGCCCTAGACGGCAAGCACGTGCGGATTGAGTGCCCAGCACTATCAGATTCTCCTTTTTTCAATTATAAAATTTTTTTTTCAATTGTATTGTTGGCACTTGCTGACGCCAATCTAAATTTCATTGTAGTTGATGTAGGTGCTTACGGCAGGGAGGGAGACAGTGCCATTTTCAAAAGATCAAATTTAGGAATGCGATTGAGAAGAGAAACATTAAATTTACCAGTTAATAGAGAACTACCTAACACAAATGAACCAAGGCTTCCATTTGTAATAGTAGGCGATGAAGCGTTTGCTCTTGACAAACATTTAATGAGACCATTTCCAGGTAACAATTTAACCAGAGAAAAACGCACATTTAACTATCGTCTCAGCAGGGCACGAAGGTGTGTAGAATGTACATTTGGTGTTTTGTGTAATAAATGGAGAATCCTACATACTCCAATTTTGACTTCTCCTGATTTTGCAACTCATATTGTAAAAGCAGTTTGCGTACTTCACAACTTCGTCAGAAAACGTGATGGATACAACTTTAGGGATCAATTATTTGAACACAACTTAGAATCAATATCATCAGAATCGTCACATCAGAATATCACTAATGCCACTATTGTAAGGCAAAAGTTTACGGAATATTTCAACAATGAGGGGAGGGTAGCTTGGCAGGACCGCATTGTACATTGATTGCTTGTGATAAATAATAAAAGTATTTAATAAAATCAATAAACTTACTGGTTTCATTTTTCTTTTTGGCATTATAAGTACTCCGATCTTCGTAAAATCCTTCACCTATTTGTTCCCAAGCAATTTTTCTCATTGGTCGATCACTATAGCTTGCATCTCCATTATTCCATAGACACGGTCGCGACTCAACCGCGATAATTAATTTTTCTGAATCAAACATGGCGTACCTATGTTTTAATGACACAACAAATCACGTGCGTCATGCGCAGACAGAAGGGAAATGAACACCACGGGCGGACACGCGGAGCGCGGGCATTACTGCCTCCCCGCTGCTACTCGCCCCTGGATCTACGTCGGCAATCGAACTGAACTTCGGTCGCTTATAATGTGTTGCTATACAAAACATTGCCGCCGAATCGCTGCCGAACTTACGCCCGACCGAAGTTCGGCTGTACGCTATAACGCGACGTAATTTCGGCATGGTGTGTCGTCAGTCATTTAAAATACATTGCAGGCGTAGTCACGCCGAACTTCGGTCGCGTATTTTCGGCATAGTGTGTTTCGACACCAACTTTTAAATGAGGGATCTTGCTCCCATTCATCGCGATATCCTTGTGTATATTTACGTTCCATTTTAAACTCTATTATAAAAATTCTCAATAAAGGAATTCTGTTGAAATAAAACGTGAACTTCGAAGAAAATGCAAGAAGCATATATTTCGTTGACACAAGCTTACATTACAATACGGTGTTGCCAACATAACACATATCAAACTATACTAACAATATGGTTGCGTTCTCAATTCCCAACACTCCCTACAGAACGCAAACCCATTGTTCTGATACAATATGAATGTTTTTCAAGTGTAGTACCCTTAGTCAAATTATCAGCCACCATATTACAACCATTTACGAATAGAAACTTAACTTTAGATTTAACAATGTTTTCTCTGAGAAAATGTAAACGAATATCTATATGTTTAGTCTTCGGTTTGTAACAGTCTGTTGATGCCAGTCTTATTGCGCTTTGGTTGTCACAGTAAATGAGTAGTGCACTTTCCACACCCTGGCCGAGTTCAGCTTGCAGTTGCCGAAGCCACAGAGCCTCCTGGGTCGCCGCCGCCATCGCCATGTATTCGGCCTCCGCCGTAGAGAGTGCCACAGTTTGTTGTTTACACGAGTTCCAAGATATACAAGCATTCTGAAACAGAAAAGCATAACCCGTGCACGATCTTCTATCCAGTGGGTCACTAGCCCAGTCAGCGTCGCAATATCCACTTATTTCTCTTGAGTCATTTTTGACATAACATAGCTTTAGGTTTTTGGTTCCTTGAAGATATCTCATGACCCTTTTTACTCCAAGCCAGTGTTGATGTCCTGGATTATTACAGTATTGACTCAACTTATTGACTGCATAGGTAATATCAGGTCGAGTAACATGTGCCAGATATATAAGACATCCCACCGCTTCCCTGTATGGGATATTGATATTTCCATCTTCAGGATTCTTATCAAATTTTGCATTCACCTCTATAGGAGTATGAACTGGTTTGCATTCAGACATACCAAAAAGATCCAACACTAGGTTGATGTATTTCTCTTGATCGATCATTATCACACCTGCCTTACGATTTCTATTTATATTTATGCCGATGCATTGTCTCATTTCACCCAGGTCTTTCATACTGAATTCTTCTTTTAATCTTTCTTTAAATTTTGTTGTTGTCTTCTTATCATTTGTGAATATCAAAAAATCATCCACCCACACTGCAATAAAAATAATTGTCGATTTATTTACTAAATAATAAATACAAGGATCAATTTTTGATCTTTCCAGTCCAATTTTAATTAAAATATTGTTCAATTTAAGGTTCCATTGCCGGCTAGCTTGCTTAAGTCCATAGATTGCTTTATGTAAGCTACACACTTGAGAATTTTCTTTGAAGTATTCAGGTTGTGACATGTAAATCTCAGTGTCTATGTCACCCTGAAGAAAAGCACTTATTGCATCCATCTGAAACATTTCTAAGTCATACTTAGCAGCTAGTGCAAGCAAGAATCGAACTGATGTATATCTTACCACTGGAGCATATACCTCTTCATAATCACTTCCCTTTCTTTGGGCATACCCTTTTATGACCAATCTTGCTTTAAAACGAATAATCTCACCTTTTTCATTTGTTTTAGTTTTAAAGACCCATCTACATGGTAAGACTCTTTTACTAGATGGCAAATCTACCAGTGACCAAGTTTTGTTTTTAATCAAGGAGTCATATTCTTCTTGCATGGCCTTCTTCCATTGGTCTGTATGAGGTGATGAAAAGGCTTCATCTACAGTCTGAGGATCACTCAAATCAAGTATTGGACAGAAATAACTTACATCATGCTCATCCCTCTCTGCATACTGGGCAGCCCTACGTGGACGTAAATTTATATTTCGTGTCGGTGTCTCAATATCAATTAATTGCTCTGGTATGTAGGATGAATCATCATTGTCACCAGACAGATAGTCATCACTTATAGAATGGTCTGTGTTGTTCTCTAATTCTTCTTTGCAGGGTTCTTCTGGTCGCTGCAATTCAGAACTGCTGTTGGATGCACAAGGTAAGTAAATGCTATTATCATATTTTTCAACATTTTCTAAAAATACCACATCTCTGCTCTTGATGATTTTATTAGTGTCCGAGTCATGTATTCGATATCCCTTGGTAGATTCACAATAGCCAACAAATAATAATTTTCTAGATTTGGAGTCCCATTTTTGGCGTTTTTCTTTAGGTATCTGTGTCATAACTTCACAGCCAAATATTTTTAGATTGGATAAATTGGGTTTCTTACCGGACCACATCTCCATGGGAGTTTTACCATTAATCGATTTTGTGGGTGACCTGTTAATGATATAGGCCGCTGTCGCTAGCGCCTCTGCCCAGAACTGCTTTGACAAATGAGCATCAAACAACATACACAGCCCTTTCCACCAGGGTCCTGTTCATCCGTTCAGCAAGACCATTCTGCTGGGGTGAGTACGGAGTGCTTGTTTGATGTTCAATTCCATGTCTGTTCAAGAACATTTCAAACTCTTAGTTACAATATTCTTTTCCATTGTCTGAACGAATGACTTTTATCTTTCTTTCATGGTCATTCTCTACTTTACTTTTATAATCTTTGAAAACTTCTAGAATATTCAATTTATTTTTCAAAAAATAAACATGAATCCTTCTTGTATAATCGTCTATAAAGGTAATAAAATATTTCATACCTCCCAGTGACTCTTGCTCCATCGGTCCACATAAATCGGTGTGGATTAGCTGAAGTGGTTGTGAAGCTCTTGAACCAATGTTATTAAAAGGTAGTCTGGTTTGTTTTCCTGAGAGGCAGGTGATGCATGTAATAGGACCTGTACTTTTATCTGAAAATGGATGGACTCCCTCAGCACACTCCGGTAGCCTGTTAACATCTGAAAAGTTCAGGTGTCCCATGCGTCTATGCCACAGGACAATATCATTTAAGTTATCTGAACATGACAGGTTAGAAAATACTTCTCTGTGGGTGTTTAATAAATACAAGTTGTTTACTAGTATTGCTGAACACAGGAGTTTGCCATTTTGATCATAGATGTCACAGCCTTTGTCTCTAAAATTTACCTTACAGCCATTTTTCACCATAGCGCTGACTGACAAGAGGTTAGCGGCAAGTTTGGGTATGTACAGAACTTGTCTTACCTGAATTTTATTTTCTTCATTACCATTTAACAATAAATTAACCTTTCCCATACTTTCCACAGGTAGTGGTGTCTTGCTGGCAACAGTTATGGTGGGTATCAATGGACTTGTTACATCATATATCCAGTCACATCTATTAGTCATGTGCATGGAGGCGCCTGAGTCCACATACCATAGTACCGGATTCATTGTCTGTGAAGATGCTGAAAAAGCTGCAACAAAACTTTTACTTCCTTCTGAATTTTCTAAGTTCTTCTTTTTCGGAGCATGACAGTTCTTAGCAAAGTGGCCATGCTTGTTACAATTATAACATCGGGGTCCTTTGCTGACCTTTCTTGTAACATATTGATTCCCTTGAGCGCCCTTTTTCCTTGTGAAGAATGCTGAATTATCAGAGCATTGAACTTCCTGCAGGAGTTTTGCTTTAATGGAATCTGCGCTTATCTTGATGCCTGAGCTCTCCAATCCCATTATCATAGGCTTATAAGCTTCAGGTAGGCCGGCTAACATCAATGTTCCGAGCCATTCATCATTAATATCGAACTTGATATTCCTGAGCTTGTGGGCGGTCGACATTATCTTATTCACATAATCATCCACGCTTCGAGAAGATTCCTATGTAGTTGTGATTAGGTCTCTCAACAAGGCTACTCTTCTGTATAACCCGCTGTCATCAAAAGCCTGTTCCAAATTCTCCCAGACTGCTTTACATGTAGTGGCACTCTGTACATGTACATAGTTGATTGGGTCTAGCAATAAGATAAGCTTAGATTTTGCCTTGATTTCCTTTTTATGGTCGGTATTGGTACCAGTAACACAACTCCACAATTCTTCGAGCTCGAAATACGCTTGTACTGCGAATTTCCAACTTGCATAGTTGTCTCTTCCAATAAGTCTGTCAATATGGAATGGATTGTGACCTGTATTAGACATCTTGTAAGCGTAATCACAATTTTTCGATGATTAATGACTGAGCACGTTGCCCCGGTTAACCTCAAAATGTATGACGAACAAAATACGCCAGCCGGTTTTCTTAGTTCTACTGCGTTTTTATTTCCACTAACTTTAATCACAAACTCAACCACGCTCTGCTACCATGTTGAAATAAAGAACGTGAACTTAGAGAAAAAACAAGAGACGTATATTTCGTTGACACAAGCTTACATTACAATACGGTGTTGCCAACATAACACATATCAAACTATACTAACAATATGGTTGCGTTCTCAATTCCCAACAAATTCCCACTAGTCTATCACACTCTATGCTCACGGCACGAATGGTAACGAAAAGAATGAAGATTAAATAGTTACAATCCATTCGACGAAAGGGGGAATACCCCGCATTTATCCGATATGCCAAAAAAGTACTAGAATAACTGAAAAGCTTGAATTCTACTAAAATATACCAAATAATTTTTACATACTAAATTCTGTTGCCAGTACCTCAAAATCTACCAAAAAAGTAGAAATCTACTAAATCTGGTCACGCTGGTTCCAGCTCAATTACTTGTTCAGGATCTCTTTCGCCTTCACTTTCAGAATCGTTTTCACAAATAAGCTTCGACCCGAGGTCAGTTTGTATTCGCGGAGTTTCCATATCTGAGAACGGTTCCTGCCATTGGCTCTTTCTGAGGCTCGGTACTGAAACCACGAATTGACAACCGCCAAGTCAGTAAAATGAGATATTAATCGAATCGTCGACTTTTTAGTGCGGCTCCGTGAAGGTCAAACCGAGAGCATACGGTCGCCAAATCGACTACTCCCATGTTCTTTCTGATTGTAGTTTTTTACAACCTCTGGCCTCTTTGCTCTTTCATATCGCCTATTCTTTTTGGACCATCTGTCACACTCATCTTCATTCTTGGCACTGTAACAAGAAGCCATCATTGTGACCGGTTTATTGTCTAGCCACATTTTAACAGCCAATTTTCTATCGTGTTTTATTTTCACTTCGCTCTACCACGACTCAACTTTCGGAATACTTTTTCTTCAGTGAGCCTGCAGTCTTTTGGAATCTATCCTTTTTGGATAGTGCCCGTGCAATAGAATCCTCTTCGTATTAATTCGTCACACAATTTGACAGAGGTGAAGTATCTGTCAAAATATAGTAGATATACATTAGCCCAGGTGCTAATGTTCGTGTTACGTGCAGTACAGCAGATTCACCCAAGCCAAAACCATGACTGTTCAGGAAACTAAATGTTTCGTCCCCTTGATACACGATCATAACGCGATGCATAATCCCTTGTGGTGATGCAAGTACAAACACTTTGAATTCCACAGGGTTGGGCTTATTAGTGCAGTACTGGCGCATATGGCGTCTACCACTGAAGGGTAGATAGGTACCACTAGATGATAGGTACCACTATCATCGATGCACATATGCATTATTTTTTCTTGTTCGTGACAACCTTGCAAAACGCGATCGAATAAAGGTTTATTTAATCTTCCAGATCTTTTCATTTTTCTGTTCCAGAGTAACGTCATTATCGTATACGCATTTCAATTGGATTCCAATTGCGTAAAACTGGCACGTGTCATAGCTGAAGCAACTATAGGTACTCGCCGTTTTTCGGACCAATACGTATTTGCGGATATTGTACGGCTGACATGACCATGGTAACGCCTATGAAATCCTTTAATTCTTTCAAAGTTATGCTAAGTGTTTTTCCTTTCAGTAATACGTTGATCCTGTTTGTGCAATCAACGCAAGAATTTCGTCGTATATTGATATCAACGTATATTGATATTGTGATTGAAGAAAGTATGACAGTCCCATGTAGGCCTTTGTGGATGTATGCTGGTTGCATCAGACTTCTTTTTCGGGTTCGAAACGATCTGCGTTCCAGTTGTTTAATCGCCTCATCATCAGTATCACCTCTGAGTGTGCGAACGCGCAAGTTTATCGGACGTGATCGCCCCCTTCCCCTACCGCGACCACGCATTGCTCCTCGACGTGCTCTTGATCTTGATGACCCCCTGATGACTGTTGAATCATCAGAAAGTGTTGGAGAAGGTGCTGATGTTTCTGTTCCCACATTCTCATCAGCTGTGGCATCAATATCTGAGCTATCAGAATCATTAGCATTAATCTTGACACTTCGGGCTAGTGCCGGTGGTCTAAAAGTGGGATTTTTATCAGAATCATTTGAATAATCAAAATCCGATTGATTTAGTAGCTCCGTTATTTGTGTGTCCATTAATTCTGAAAAATCAACAAAAATCACCATAAAACTTGCAACGTTCTATAGGTAGGACACGGGCAGTTAAACAGCTGGCAGTTATTGGCGACCTTTGTACTCTCCGAAGGACATAGACAATTTAGGGGTTTTGTTTCACAAGTTTTTACAAGTAGTTATAAAAACATAGTGTCGAAGATATCGTATAATAAGGCACTACATAGATTCTTCAATTCTATTATCCTATGTCTAAATCTTGAAGAGTTTTATCTGTTTTGAGTTTGTTTTGAATTTTGATAGGTTTTCTAGGTTTATGTTATTTATTTTGACAGGAGTATTTTTCCCAATGAATGATTCTTGAAATTTAGTGTAGTCAAAACATTTATCATTATCAAATTAAAGTCAGATATAATCTTAGTAACTATAAGTTCAGCATTTTAGTTTTACATTTCTTGAATAAGCTATACATTGTGGTTTAAAACTTAGTATGCCTGTTCCAGATATAACTATTTCTTTTGTATCAGAGTTACATTCTATTGTTAACTTGGTAGTTTCGACTGGACAAATATCCATTTATTCTGACCAAGTGGTTTCCAAATATCAACATCTCCGGGTTTGCAATCGTTGTACAGGGTTTGCAAAGGTTGAATCAATCATGTTTAGACATTCGATATCGTCAATTAGGTTGCATCGTCTGCACATATACTGTGCGCTATTTAGAATATTATTAACCTTTTGACCGCCACGCTATAGATGCATGAGCAGTACCCTGGACGCCACGCTAAAAATTCATTGCAATCGACGACAAAAATCGTAGATTCGAAAAATATATCGATAAAACATGTAATTAGTTTATGTAAATACTCATTTCAATAATAAAACTATGCAGAAATATAAGTTTTATTCAAATCACTAATTATTTATTCAATAATATCAATATTATTACTCATAAATTTACAGAGTAATCGACCATAAAACCATATAATAGAACCACAACAAAATGATCAAAATCACTACACGCCCAGCACTAGTTTGTGTTGTGACGTAAACTGCTGTCGGCAATAGCGGATTCGAGTCAGAGTTGGGCTAATGTCGATTATTAATAAATTTGTATTTATTATTATTATTTATATAATTCATATTATTTTTAATCAAAATTTATGAACCCTTCGTTGTTTTGCGGACGGGGATTTTTATATATGTATGAAATGAAAAACATTTTTTTGGCTTCTTAAAAATTAAAAATATTCAGTCTTAAAAATATCTTTTAATTGTGTTATTATTATAAGTACTTAAAAAATCAACAAAATTTTAGTACAGCTTTAGATTAGATGACAAATATTAAAATCAACAAAGCGTCTGCATATTATTACTATAAATATTTTTATAATCTATATTAAAATATCACAAATCTCAGACAAAAAGTAATAGAAAACAAAATACCAAAAAATCCTTAATCAAAGTAACAACAACAGCCCCTCCAAAACCTAAATTACATGGATCGATTATGTCTGTACTTGCGCCACAATAAACAATAAAATCAATTATTACACCGGTCTCTACGTCGCACAAAACAAATAATTTTACTCCAAATCGGTTTCTTTTTTTCGGTAGGTATTGTTTTATTGAAAGTCGACCTTTAAACGGAACTATGCTTTCGTCAATGCATATATTTTTATAAGGCGTTATAAGACATTTAAACTTTTGTCTCGCGTGAGTTTATACATTTTTGTATTTTAGACAAAATCGATGTTTCTTCACTTCGCTGTGAAAAATGTAACATGCCGAGAATCATACCAAATCGGTTTCTTGACATTAACCTAGAAAATATTGGCATAAATAATAGAATATCTGTAGACCAATGTTCTTCGATACTTAAATGGCGGTTTCTAGTCATTAACATGATTATTGCAAAAAATATATACATTTCCGGGATTGTTACATCGTACCAGCGCTGTAAACGGGAATGCATTCGCAAGTCTGTCTACATTCAGCACAATGTAATCATGAAACTTATTAGTCATGTTGACAATCAACGACATTAAATCATCGTCTAAAAAATGTTGAATTCAAATTCAGTAGCATTTTCAGTTGGCTCAAAATTAATTCCTGACTGAAAGTCGTCGAAGCCAGCCACCTCGGGTGTATGTTTTTCCGAAGTCCATTCGAAGGATGGTCCTGTCTGACTTCTGCGACGGCCATGCTGAGATGATCTTCTGCTCGTCGAGGGCATGTCATTAGCTAATTCTTGATGATCAGTACTTGCGGGCTGTAAAATAAAAACCATAGATCATGATCAATGGCTAAATGGCCCAGGTGCGAGAAATGAGCAACTTTTTGTTGGCGAAGTAATAAACCCTGCTCATTAAAACAAAAGACATCATTCCTGCCCGACAGTGCCGGGGATATCTTTGTATTGATACGATACGTACTGTGCACTAACTCGACTTATCGGCTTAAATATGACAATAGAATAAAAGTGTATAACGCCGCGTTAGCAAAATCACATCTATTTTACGATGCTCTATTTATATAACACTATATATAGTATCGATCGCTCTAAATAAACAAACATCTAAAATAGTATCTAAAAAACATCGAGTTATATGTTGTATGAGCTTTTGTTTTGTCGTCGCAGATGGGAAAGTCCACTTTTAACTCGGAATAGGCATCCCGTTAGTATAATAATTAAAACTTGTAAAAAATATGACCACTGTAGAGACCACCGTGATTATAGTATTTATTACACGACGCCGCCATGTTGAGTAATTTCTTTGTTATCGGAGAGTTGTTTGAATCAGTCTCTAGTGTTCAATGAAATGTAAATGTTTTAGTGAATACAGCTAAAGAATATACACTAAATTCGAATTTTACAAGTAAGCTTTATAATTTAGTTGAAAAAGTTGCACTTTCTTAGGAGTTTATTAAAAAACTTGTGTTAACTCTTAAATAATAAATTATAGTGGACTGCATACCTACCAAACAATAAAAAAGGTTATCTTTTTAAAAAAGGTAACATTTACTATTTCGATCTATGTATACATACAATTCATAAACAATTAACTATACATCTCGCACGCGGAGTACGTGCGAAATCGTCTGGCGAACAAAGGGTACATGCGCCATTTTTGATAGCGCTGGGCTAGATCACTAAACTACGTAATAAGTAAAACAAACTTCATTCCTCATTGTACAAGGGTCAATACGAACGCATCTCAGTTGAATGGAACTTAATGATGGTTTGGTTGACTCAATCTAGTGAGTACATAGATATCGTTGATAAAAAAATCGGTAAAAAATTTTTTAAGTTAAACGGTTTTATTTTATGTGCACTGAAAACTACAAAATAAATAAATAGTTACTTACCTATCAACCTACGTAGGTGATCTCGGTCATTAATATCTCTGATGGTAGTGGTTGTCATAACATGAACCATGTCAGCGGCCGAAAGGCAGTTCATGAAAGAACACTAACACCAGGGTTTGCTTGGTAGGTAAACTAAGCAGCCCACACTATAACAAGTAGGTATTTTGACCTTCTAGTTCAGAAATATTTTAGTACTAGGCAGAATAGCTTTTAGGCATATTAGACTAAAATAAAAACGTGGGGCCCATTAACTATTTCTGTATTACTTTCTACTATACTAAGTGTGGATTGCATCGACTTATTATAATCGTCATCATCATCATCCTAGCGGTTTATCCCGGTCGCATCCGAAACCTCATAGCTCCGGAGTCCAGGGTCCGCTGAATCGACTTACTATAATCGTAACTGGAGGTTTTGACCATCAATAACCAGCCGTTACGGCTTTACCAGCGAACGCCGAGCTCATGATCTACCAAAGTATAAGATATGCTCTGCCATAGGTATGATTTCAGAGGGGCTCCACGTTTTTATTTTAGTCTAATATGCCTAAAAGCTATTCTGCCTAGTACTAAAATATTTCTGAACTAGAAGGTCAAAATACCTACTTGTTATAGTGTGGGCTGCTTAGTTTACCTACCAAGCAAACCCTGGTGTTAGTGTTCTTTCATGAACTGCCTTTCGGTCGCTGACATGGTTCATGTTATGACAACCACTACCATCAGAGATATTAATGACCGAGATCACCTACGTAGGTTGATAGGTAAGTAACTATTTATTTATTTTGTAGTTTTCAGTGCACATAAAATAAAACCGTTTAACTTAAAAGTTTTTTTACCGATTTTTATTTTCTTGTTTTTAGTATTTAGTGAAATTGTCTACCGAATATTCCTCATTCTATTTAATTCATTCAGTGCATCATTATTACATGGTTTCTTACCTGATAATTTAGTACAATCTAATTCCTCAATACATAGCCCTTCCAGAGACTTGACTCGACTTAGAGCCACGTATGCTTGTCCTTCCTCAAACAATTTTGAGCCCAAATATACTACTGCATGGTCGACGGTGCTGCCCTGCATTTTATGGACGGTGGATGCCCATGACAAAACTAAGGGCAACATCCTTCTTTCAGCCGTACCATAATTGAATTTTGCTGGAATCTGTATGGCTTTAGGGTAAATAACGTGCATGCCGTCTCTGCCAAAGTCAATTTGAACTGATGGTATATCTGTTTCGTACATTTGGGTTCGACGGAACTGAGGCCAAACAATTTCTGTAATGTGGCCTATAGCGCCATTTACCAATCCTTTTGTAACGTCAATGTTGGACCGCAACATTATTTTTGCACCTACAAATATTTCAAGTACTGATGGTAAGCCTCCAGTCTTATTTATATCTGTTGGTATTATATTTGCTAAATTTAGATTATCTGTATTTCGTGTAGCGTCAATTATTTGATCCTGTGCTTTTATGGTATAAATTCGAGATCCCTTGCTTCGGAACAGATTTAAAACCGCAGCGTTGTGATTGTTTACTTGCTGATTAGTGGGGTATACCCTTAACGCTTTGTCTGTTGCAAACTCATCACTTGGGTTTTGAATAACTCTTTGCATCAAAATACTAAAATGGTTAGCGGTTAGCTCACCTATTCTCAAAGCATTTAATATGTCAATAAAAGTATGGTCCCCTTGCTGACGCATATTCTCCGTCAGCTCACAGAGCGTGAACAAACGCCATAGATGCGTGGCTGGTTGGAGATGGTCGGGTTGTTTGAAAACAGGAGCTCCGGAGCGTTTGATTGGAGGCAGTTGTAACAGATCTCCAAAAAGTAAAACGTTTATGCCTCCAAAGAACTCGTCTTCATGATTCTTAACTTGTCTTAATCGGGCGTCAATCATACATAGCATTTGATAGGATACCATTGAAATTTCGTCGATAATGAGAAACTCTGTCTGCCTCCACTGCTGTCTCATTATTCGCAAATAGTTTCCGGACAAGGGTGACATACCAGTTATTCGTCCATCCTTCTGTACTGGCAACTTTAAGGTACTATGTATAGTAGCTCCATTTATCAACCGTGCTGCAACTCCCGTCAGTGCGCATACTTTTACCGCGTCCTTCGCATAGCACCTGTTAATTTGGTCTCGTAATAAATTTAGTAGAAACGTCTTTCCGACACCAGCACCACCTGTAAAGAATATTTTTAAGCGTTCTTCGGCACCCACTATTTGATTTTGTATGGACTGAGTTACCATCGTGAAAATTTCTTTCTGTCCAGCATTCATAGACTGCTTCGTTAGTATGAATTGGTTATCGTTCCTTGGCAGATATGGAACATCTTCTTCACAGTCTAGTTCCATCGGCTCTTCCTGCTCCAATATCTGAAACGCGTGTACTTGATTGAACGCGTTTTCAAGTTGCCTGTCACGTTCGCGATAGAGACACAAATAAGCATTGGTTTCTCTTAACCTCTGTTCATTGGCGAGAAATGCGTCTCTGGCGCTGTTGTATTCTCCCATCAGTTCTCTCTCATTACGGTAGGGCGTATACTGGAGCAACAAACTGTAATAATAAGACTCGGGATCAGAGGTTGCAACAAAGTTAGGAACCCGTATTACAGCTGGCCTGTTTCTGATGGTCATTTTTGTGTTGTTTGTTAGTGTAATAAGTCGCTTTCTTAATGTTTGCTCACGCGCTAACGCATCTGTATCGATGCTTTCTTCGTTGATTGCTGGTGATTTTGCGTAGTGCGGCTCAAACAACATCGCAAACTCTATTAGACACATGTTGTTGAAATTATAGTCGGGATGCTCAGTTGGTCGCTTTTCATATCGTTCAAACATATTCGCACAATAACCAGCTGCTTGACCGCCTTCAGTAAACTTCAACACTTTATAACGTTGCTCCTGTTTGCGGGTATTGAGGAAGACTGTTTTTCTCGAGCTGTCACGCATATTTAAATGACAAAGTCTGAAAACGCATTCGCAAGATGAAACCTGTCGTTCTTTCAGTATGCGCATGCATATTTTAAAAAGCTTACGTGAAACATCGGATTCTTCTCTCCTAATTTGCTGGATAGCTCTAGTGACTTCACCATCCAGATTCGTAGGCTCCGATTTTGACACGTATTTTGCGATGTAATACGCAATGGACTCATTAGTGCCACAGGGTTGGATGTCCATATTGGCTTTCCACATTTTCAGCAAAGCAGGACTATAATTATTTACCCAACAATCTTCGCTTTTTCTTTTGAGAACGCAAATGCGACCACCATTATATATAAATTCGTTCGATGAGGGATCAATAATATGAGTTTCTGTACATTCCGAGCGAGGAAAGTTGAACCGACATAGTGTATTTGTATTGTTATTTTTCGTACAGGTATTAGTGTGACGATGTATTTGACATTGTTTAACCAATTCGTATAGTTCTAAATTTTCAGGTGGTGTGGCTGTGCTACATACTGAATCAATACGAGCAATTCCTTCAGGTGACTCCACAGATGGGTGGTCTTCTACCCAAATAACCATATGAAGATGAGGACTTCCTCTATTTTGGAACTCTATTCTCCACCAGTGGTCTCTAACATTACCGCCAAATACTTCTACATCGATTTTAAGGAACTGCATCAGAGCATTGACACGTATCATGAAGTGCCTACTCACAACAACGGGATACATCTCAATGAGCCGTTGAGTTTCGTAAATATCTATATCATCCGGATCAATGTGTTGCCTTCCGTCGGTCATCAGGAGCACTTTTTTCATATCTTTCCAGTGCAAATCGTTGCAGCTTAATGTCACAAAATAGTTTGGAGGCCCTAAACATCTTATTTGTGCAATTAGGTCACTGAGAGCACTACGCCAATAAGCTGCGAAACATCTGAGATTTTTTAAGTACTAGTGTAGGTCTTCTATTCGATTGCCATTTTCGCCTTCCACTTTTCTAGCACATGCTGCAATGGTTGACTTAACCCGATAGTACTCAAACATAGAAAGTGCGTAGAATAGGTAATCGTTGCGCTGAAACCGACTATCGGCACCTAGAATTCGAAATTGATAGTAATCCAAAGGACTTATATTTACTGGTCTTTGTTCTTTCAAGCCGTTTCTGCCATATGGGAATAATTGATACCACGCGAATTCTTCTGCCTTTAACTCATGGCCTTCATTGACAATGTTATTATTTGTTTTTCTTTTAATCTCGTTTACATTTTCTGACACCTCTAGCTCATCTTCGACATCGGGTTGGGCGCTATCGATCGGCAACATTACAGATGTTTGTATAGGGACAGCTACTGATGTTTGTATAGGAACAGTTACAGATATCGGATTCGAGAGTTGTCGTTGTACTTGCACCGACTGATGAGTGATGACATCTTCCCTGAAGTGTACGTCTACACGTGTTAGAATGTAGGCGATATTACGCGCCCCAAGGCATCTTTTACAGATACGGCAAAGTTCTTGCACGTTGTCGCAGTCTATTACGCAGGATCTGCCACTTGCAGCTGTTGGTGAGCCTTTAGGGCCACACGAGTGGGAGTCTGCGAAATAGTATTTATCCTCATAGTGAAATACGCTGACAGATTTACTAGAAGCTGTCAATATCCCCGAAAAATAGCCGTCAAATAATTGTGTTAAAGCTGAGATTAAAGTCATTCCAATATTGTTAGTATTGATAGTGTCTTGAAGACTTCCAAAAAGAAGAGTGTCTTCATCGTAGTCTATAGAAAATCGCTTCCCATACATTTGTACGTTTTCTTTGACGACATGAAAATTACGTATCTCTAAATAACCTGTTTGATCTAGTTCATTTAACGGTAGTAGAGCACGAATTTGGCAATATAGGGAGTCTCCCTCTAGCATGTTAGCATTCAAAATATTAACGTCCCATCGACTAGGGTTGAGAATGGCAGCCCTTACAATATTTGCTAATGACATTGCACTACATTGCACGCCGGCAAATCCCGAAGTGAAAACGCTGTGGTCACCTTGATGCCAGGAAGCCCGAATAATTCTAGCAACGTCATTAATACTAATGAATACATTTGGAATTTCAATTCTTTCAGGTTCACCGTTTTCAGGTATATCTGGCACACTAAGTCGTATTAAGTCTTGTTCACTAATCTGGACATTTTCGTCAATGCGTACATCTCTATAAAGCGGGTTATTTCTAGTTAACCATCTTAAAGCGCTGTAGACTTTTTCGCGAGATATTGTGAATTCTCTTGTGATGTTCAAATTCTCCAAACGTTTTGTAACTACAACGATACCCACCTGGCTGGAAGATCTTGGAAGCATATTAGGTAATCTTTCACTGACCTCAAAGATATCTTGGGCAAACAACACTGCTTGTCCGCGGAAACCGTACTGCCCGTATAGCCCAGTAAATTTTACGATTTTAACAAACGGGATGATTCTACACAGCAATCGCTGCTCTGCTTGCGTCAGCGCTTGAATCTCATCTGGTATTGAACCTGGATCCAGATTATTCCAGTACGCCTTTGATGGTGCTATTGTTTTTTTATTACTGGTCACATGTGTTTGGCAGCGCGAACATAAAAGTAATGTTGTTTTTGAAGACAGTTCTGCAGGTAGATATCCTAATGCAGCTGTGTTGTAACGTACAGTATGAATTTGGTTAGGATAACAATGCTTCGTGCAAATGTCACAAACGTGTATACACGATGTGTTAATAGCATTTTCAAACGCTTGTACATGATTTTCAGCTCTGCGTTGCTGTGCACGCTCACGTTGGTTATTTAACCTGTCGTGGCGTTGCTCAGGTGTTTCTGAAGCTTCTAACTTCTTTCGTCTCTCACGCCGTCCTGTTAACCTGGCCTCATGTTGCTCAGGTGTTTCTGACGCTAATAGCTCTCTTTGTCTGTTACGTTGTAATCTTAGCCTGGACTCATGACGCTCAAGTGTTTCTGACGCTATTAGCTCTCTTCGTCTGTCACGTTGTGATGCTAGCCTAGACTCATGACGCTCAGATGTTTCTGATGCTAACAACTCTCTTTGTCTGTCACGTTGTGATGCTAGCCTGGACTCATGACGCTCGGGTGTTTCTGACGCTATTAGCTCTCTTCGTCTGTCACGTTGTGATGCTAGCCTGCACTCATGACGCTCAGGTGTTTCTGACTCTACCAGCTGCCTTTGTCTCTCACGTTGTGCTATTAACCTGGTATCATGTTGCTCAGGTGTTTCTGTTGCTAACCGTTCTCTTCGTTTCTGTAGTCGACTATGGGTTTCATTTTCACTTTCCTTTGCACGTTTCGTTCTATACTTTTCTTTTGCCTTTTCGAGCCTTCTTTTTCGTTGTGTAGCAGTTTCGTTTTTATTTTTGTTTGCTTTTTTATTTATTGTTACCATGTTGTTCCCACGATTAAGGGGCATTTTGACGGTCGACCCCCCCCCCCCCCCAGAGGTCCAGTAAAGGGGCAAGGCTTAATATACAACAAGATGCGCCCAATCTTGAGGGGGAAGCGCTTACGACATTACATTTTTATCCACCCTAATGCCATACAGTCCTCGGCACGTTTTAACCTATTATTGCTAGTTTTTACGCTAGCCCAATGTATCAGATCCAATGAGAAATCTCTGACACTAACTCAGCGTTAGGCAGTGGATATCATCATTTACATTGGGCTTTATTGAGGGGGTATTAAGTACCCCCTCCTACGCTATTGTACCGAGTAAGTTCTGTCGGGCCGGTATCACCCGCGATTTATCCGTGGAGCGCCAAGGTCCCCACAGTTCCGGCTTCCAACGCCCATGCCCCGCCCGAAACTAGTCATCTTGTTAAAGCGGGTCCAGTTGAGATGAGACCCCCGGAGCACGAAATAAGGAATTACACGAAAGACGCTCTCGCGGAAACCGAAGAGTCGCTTCAACTCTACATATGAGGAGCGACTCCAGACACCTCGCCAGGATATAGTGCAGGAAGTGGCCCGAACGCTGTGCTTGTCAGGTAGCCCGAGTCTCTCGGCGACCTTCTCGACCAGCTCCACGTGAGAACCGTACTTTGTACTTTTCCCATCGTGGGCCATGTCGAGAGGGCGCTGAGCGGATACTACCTGAGCGTCCACAATCACTCCTACACCATCCTTAACGGCTATGATGTCCGGTTTCCTGAGTCCCCGTGCGGTAACGACTCTAGGCTCGATTTCCAAGTTCCAACCAGACTTTGTTAGTTGAGTGGCAAGGTGTTTCACCACCCCGTTATGTCGCTCAATCCGGCCACCGTGCGTTCTGAAACATTGCTGGATGGTGTGGGCCGTTGTCTCCCTGACCGCGCATCCAGCGCGGCAGTTCAACGCCGATTCCTCACCACCAGCTCTGCGCCCCCGGGTGTTTCTCATTCGAGATGGGAGCGCGTTGATGTGCGTATGCACGAACTGCACGTAATCGCGGCCGGACACCTGCATGCACCCGCCCCTGATCCACGATGTGGATGCAGGGGTGCGACTGGATTCGCGTAACTCGAACCCATCGCAGGATGCATGCAATAGTTCGCTCCAATACTGGGCGGCTGATCGCTTGCCACTGGTCTGATTTTCCCTTGAAAATTTCCCCATTTGTTTTGTAGCCCACTGCACCTTCCTTTTTATGCGCTCCGTTTCGGAGGCGGCCTTGGCAGCAGACCACCGAGAGGACCCCAACCTACCGATCCTACGCAATATAAGATCGGGGATGTAGGTCCTCAACGATGGGATCGCCAGACCGCCCTCCTTCACGGGAGCGTGAAAGTATGCAGTGGGTACATCACCGGGGAGCCTAAGCCATTTCCGCAATGCATTCCGGATCTGAACGTCGAGCAGACGGAGTCGGCCATCTGATATATTCCCCAACACGAGACCGTGAAGGAATCGTGGAATCAGATGACACCTCAATATCTCTAACCGTTGTTGGGGTTTCAACGGCGCTTTGGAGATATTTTCGAGGGCGCCCCTTAAGTCGTGCTCTAACGTTACGCATCCAGTTGAAGCGAAATCAACTCCGAGATAGCGCCAACGTTCCACGCTCGAAGTCTGAGGGATATACTTCCCGCAGACTTTGAAGGTCCTTTCCGTCAAATAGTGGACCTTCTTGCGCTTTCCGTCGGGCACCATTGAGAGGACTGAACACTTGGACAGATTTAGGTTGAGACCCATACTCTTTCCCATGGAGTCCACCACGTCGAGGGACTGCTGCAATCCCACCCTGGAGCCTGACATCAGGACTAGGTCGTCGGCATAGGCCAGAGCCGACACACGCTCTCCTTCTAGCCTATAACCGACGTCCCTGGGTAGGGATGCAACAACAACGTCCAACGCCATGTTGAACAACCACGGGGAGAGCGGGTCACCTTGCCGAACACCGCGCCCAAGACGAACGGAAGTTCCGTTAGAACCGGTACGATCAGAGAAGACAGTCTCCGCTGAGTCGTAAAGTCGTTCAACGTAGTTGCAGAAGTCCCCAGGCAGGCCCCTCTCCCTGAGCATCTTCACAAGTGCCGCGTGCGACACTGTGTCGAAAGCCCTGGAGAAGTCTAGCACCGCCACATGACACTCCTTCAGTTTCTTCCGGGAGTCCCCTAGTACGGCATCGAGGACGGCCGTATTCTCGGCAGAGCCGTCAGCCGAAATAAATCCTCTTTGTCGTACATCATGGGGGCATCCTTCGCTCAACCTTTTCGCCAGTATGGAGTGCATATGCCTCAGTGGCACCGACGCGATGGATATCGGTCGGTAGTCACCGGGGCTCTTGGGCACATCCTTCTTTGGCACAAAGATCGTGCGACTTCGCCTGAGCGAGGCCGGTACTACACCTGCCTCCATCCAAGAGTTGTAGATTTCCGCTTTTTTGTGCGCAGGAACTGCACGCCAGACGGCGGATGTTATGCCGTCCGGACCCGGTGCGGACTTGGGATCGGAGCTGGACGCCTTCACCTCATCTGAGGTTATGGGCGCCCACAGCCTAGAGTAATCGCGTTCGGCATTGCCTCGTTCTGCACGCCTGATGGCGTGCACCGCCTCAGGTGGAGGGCCTTTCGCGTCTGAGGAGGCCGCCATAATGGGGCTCCAATACGCGGCCAGCGCTTCCACCGAGTGGACCACTTTTCGGCAATGCCCGTCGATTACCTCGGCTGCTGCTCTTCTCCGGTTGGTCTTGTACAGTTCCTGTACACGAGCGTACTCACTACGCCTCTTCTTCCGGTTAGTCAATTCGCTTTGCATTCGGTTCTCATTGATGTGTTTGCGAGAGTCGTCTTTCGAAGGATTATATTCGGTGCAATTCCTTCTTTTGGTCCGCTTGGTGGATTGCCCTGAACTCCGTGCCATCCTCGCCGCCGCCTTCTTTAGAAGGTCGGCAACGATTCGTTCGCACTCGTTCAGGTTCTCCACTTGCTGGTCTTCAGCGGATGGGTGCGCTTCGATCGCCACCTGCGACGGCACTGTAGTGGGAGATGCTTGCGCGTCTGGGTCGAGATCACTCTCCGCACGGTCTGGGGCAAAATTAGCCGCTCCGACCCCCACTTCCCCCACGCGCACGACCCCTGGGGAGGCCCCTGTCGTCGCCTCGGGTTCTGCGTCCGCCTCGCCCTCGATTTCGACCTCGGCTTCCGCCGGTGTCTCCATCGGTGGTTCGGCTTCCGCCTCCTCAGCTTCGATCTGAGCCTCCTCCAGGAACTCGTGTACGAGTGTTCTGTAGGAGTCTTTGCGTCTCATGCCCTTCACGGCTTCGAGCGTCCTTCCCAGGGATGGTAAGTCGCGCATCAACGTATCGTTGGAGCATCTCCCTGTGGTCATCGGTTGATGAACCTCAGCGCGCGCCACAAGCGCGATCTCTTCGTCACGCCATCTACGCTTCACCTGAGCTGGAGCGGACTCTTTGTTCGTTTCTTCCGGGTGTGCCCTTCTCTTGTGGACACCTAGGCCCGTTTTTGTGCCGAAGGCCCGTTCACAATGTGGACAGGCCCACGGCGTCTCGCTGGCAGAAGATGCACTAGTGCCAGGCTGAGCATCGGCGCTGGTTGCCGAATGAGAATTTACATTCCCCGACACCTGTGGGCGTACGGGGATGGTTCTGTTCGATTTTTTTCTATTTTTCGGTTCCACTGCATGTATAATTCCCATGGGGGGCGGGGAGCAAGCCCACCCCCCGGGTTGCGCACGGCTCGCGCTATGGCCCCCACCTAAGTGAGCCGCTACGTCTTGCGGGGCAAGATGGGCGCATATGTCCCATCCCTGTTTCGGCCCTGGTCCGTCCTTACCCACTTAGGACGTGTGCACTGCTCCGAAAGAAGCTCCCACGATTACCGCAGAAGGCTCCTCCCGGAGCAGGACCAGGACGATAGTCTGGTCAACGCCACCACCATTAACCAGACTATCACACAGTCGCCTCGCTCTTGCGTTCAAAGAGGCTACTCCTGCGAGACTTCGCCCCCGCCCAGTTACTGCGGATGAACGTGGTGTTCAGGCGTTTAGATCTGGAGCAGCCTCCCCCTCCCGAATTAGTACATTAAATCCACATTTGGAACAGCAGCGGCGCCACGAGCAGGCTCCGGGTAGGGTAGGGCTTCGTGTCACGCGTGGAGAGAATGACCTCCCCACAGGTTTTACACACTCTTCCCCTGTTTGACGGCCGAGCAGTATGGGACAAATTGTCCAAATTATCCACACGAGTAACTGTCGATGAATAAACATACTGTTTCGGTCGTGAGTAACTATTGGACGGAACTGGTGGCTGGATCACGGGGTCGGATGCCAGCACCGACGGAAAACCGGGTGAGCCCGCCGGAACCACAGCGGCTACCGGGCCCCCTCCAAACGCGGCACACCAGCACAGCACCTGAGGCCAACGCCGCGCGACCCGAGTACCAGAAGCCCCCCCCCCCCGCACAAGAGAGTTTTCGGGATGGTCGCCATTCCTATCTTCGTGATCCGTGCACACGTAGTCCGTCTCAGGACGTATGGGTATGTCACACAGTCTTTGCCTTTCCCTTTCCATTTCCATATTTTAATCACCTTCTCTTTCCCTTTCCATTTCATTCCTTCTTTGGGGCCCCTACTATGTAGTTCCAGTAGGGGCCGTCTATCCATTTGTGCTGACACCCATCGTCTCAACGGTCTATGTGTGCACCGGACCTGGCGCCATATTTCTCCTATTCTCACTCGTGCGGGGGAATTGGCCCCGGCCCCGGGCCGCCCTTTGTCGAACCCCCGGCACAGGCCAGCATGGCGTGCTCTTCGGCGACCACAGCAACCCCGGGCCCGACGGATCTCACCCGTCCCCGCCGGATACCGACCTCTTCTTCCGGCATCCAGCCAACCAGGTCTATCCTGATGGTGTTTTGACTCTCTGCGGCTTAGTTCAAGGTAAATATGCCGCTAGGTGGTGGTTCGCGTATTGGAACCACCTTATAATGAAAGTTGCAAGCTGTTCTGCGGGTAACCAATGATATTATATGTTGCACATGCACAAATCGGATTTTTAAACGGACGTATAGAGAGACTCTATCGAACCGTCAGACGCTCTACTTAGACACTACATACATATACATAGTGTGTTAATAGGCAATGTGGTTATTGTTTTTATGCCGCCATATGGCTATTGGTGTATTGTATTATATTGAAACCAATGACATATTCTTTGCATGTTGTTCGGCGGTTAAGAGAGTCATAGTTACACCCTTAACTTGGGTGGTATAGCTACCGCTTACTAACGAGGTATCTAATTACCTATTTTTTTTTAACTGCCCCTCTAACGTCACACAATCTTGGACGCAACTGTTCTCGACACGACTAATCATGCCCCCACCTAATACGCCATTTTGTAACAGCGTCCATCTTGAGTTTGAAATTTTGACATAATGACAGTATTCTGCTAGTGTAGTCCTATTATTTGATACCCATATTGTGGTGGTTGTGGAAAAATATGTACCTAGTCCGCCATATTGGAACGGCGTCCATCTTGAATTTTAAATTTTGACATAATCATCGTGTTTTACTAGTGTAGCCCTTTCATTTGATACCCATATTGAGGGGGTTAAGGAAAAATATGTAATCCGCCATTTTGTATCGGCGGCCATCTTAGATTTATAATGTTATTGATTTTATTATATTGTATTGTCATCTAAATTAAATGTGTGTACCAAATTTCAGATCAATCTGACAACGGAAAGGTGCTTAAATTTCAATTTCTAATTTTGACCCAAATAAATAAACAAATAAATTCCGTACGGGTCGATCTAAATAAAACCGTTTAAAAAGAAACTTACCTCTAAATCATCTTCGTTCAACGATTCCGATTCGGAAAATTCGTCGTCGTCAACTCCTTCTAATATGCGAAGGAGTTCATCCGTGCTCATTTCATTGTCACTCATTTTTATTATCACACACTTAAATTAACTTAAATAATAATACAATAATAATAATTGGACAACTCTAAAAAGTGCCCTCTTGCGCTTATGACGTCACAAGCGAGTCGTTTAATGCCGACGGTGGCGTACAGGGGACTGCTAATCGATGTTACGTTAGGGATGCGCGAGAGTTGAGATTAGGAGTGTCGATTGTCTACTTGACAACATTTTATTTCTGATTGTGTAGCTCCTAGCATTGTTTCATTATCCTGGCATTGTTAGATTAAGCTTTTGATTTACTCAGGTACCAGTAGTTGAAAAAAATAAATGTTCTGCATGAAATTTTCACATAAATCTCCTTAAATTTTTGATGTCTTTGAACATCACTAACGGTCGGCTAGTGCCGACTGTGGCGTCCAGGGCCAGTTTTAATTTGTCGGCTATAGCCGACGGTGGCGGTCAAAAGGCTAAGGACATCTTCATTGTTGTTTATCGTCAGTACGTCCCTAAGGATCAGAAGCGGGTCCTTGTTCTTGACCTCCTCGACAATGAGGATCAGAATTCCCTCCTCCCGTTCCTCCGTCCTCCCGTTTTTTCAATTCTTTATCCTCCCGTTTTTTCAATTCTTTCCTTTATCCTACTTTTGTCTTTCTTTGTGCTACATCCTATTATGACTTTCCTATCTTTAGCCTTCCTTACCCTTTCCACGCGAACCCAACCCTCCTTAGCGTCCACAGCCTTCCTTACTTTGTCCAGTACCTTTTCGCCTGTACCGTTCTCATTTTTGGAAGTGACCACATTGGAGTGTAGCCCGGATCCCACCCGTGATTCCAAGCCGGTGCCCGGCCACTACACCTGCATATGTACTTCTCGTCAAATTCTGTTTCTCCAGATTTTCTTTTATCTTGTCCAACTTCTCACTGTTTTCCCTAATCAATCTTCCATGTTCTTCCATTTTTCCTATTAAATCTAACTCCATTCCCTCTATTTCTCCCCTTTTTCTCGATCCCTTCTCCCCTTCCCTTTCTCCTTCTTCATCCCTGCGAGATCTATCATCTTCAGCTGCCTTGTATAATTTATATAATTTTTCTATGGCGTCTATGGCCTCCGTCTTATACTCATTTTTCATATTCCTGCTATTGTTTATGTTTAGCTTTGCTTTTGTTACGCAGGCCTTCGCCTCGGTTTGCCTGCTTTTGTAATTAATTTCAGATTTCCCGGCGACCCTGCCCATAGACGTAGTTGGGGCCGTAGTGGATGCAGTTGGTGTTGGTTTCTGCACCTTTTTTGGGCCATTTCGTACTAGCTTCTATCTCCCCAACACTACGCCTTACCTTATTGAACATGGATGTTTTGTACCGATCGGGAAAGTAAGAGGTGAGAAGCTATTTGCGCTCGGGGCGAGCGACGAATACGAGTCTTTTTGTTTATTAGAGGGCAGTACTTTGATTATGCGATATCTGCTCAAGATACCGCATACAATAAGGGGCTATTCGTTTATTACGTAAGACGATTTTTGCCAGTTTTTGACCCCCTCCCCCCTATGTAAGAAAAAATAAGAATAGGCCGACGTAAAAATGTAAAGGAAAAAATGAATACACGTTTGGTTTGTTTTAATTTTTATTTTTCAAAGAAACAATTTTTAGGAACGTTTATTTGTACCTACAAAGGTACTAGTAAATTTTATTTTTTGGTAAAAATCAATTTGGTGGAGATGAAACTGTTGGTGGAGATACAGCCGTTATTAGTTGCGATGCAACTATTGGTGGCGTTAATATTGATGGCGATGTAGCTCTAGCGGGTGATTCCGTAGTTCAGGGGTCGCCAAACTACGGCCCGAGGGCCACATCCGGCCCGCGGACAGATTTTGTCCGGCCCGCGGAGCTAGCATACTTGAAAACTCCTTTTAGAGAACATATTTTTTATAGCAAATTAAATTTAGTTTACTGAAGTATTCTAATTTTATGTTGAATAATTATTAATATGACATCTACATTGATATGGTCATGGGCTAACTACTCATAACATTGTTGTAGGCTTATTGTTATTGTTTTTGTGATAAGTTGGATAAAGAAACACAGAATTGTAATGAGTAAAGACATGTATAATATGCAGAAAATTTAACTTCAGTATATAATAACTAACAAATTATTGAAATGAATCCAACTAACATTTTATACATTTTAAATAAAAACATAACTTATAACAAGCATAATGACATATGAAATACTAATGAGATTTATGTAATTGAGATTTTCCACTGACAATAGTTTGTAGTTGTGGACTAATTTTACTTGTACCAATTATTAAAAGAGATTTAAGATGCTCATCAGTTAATTTAGATCTGTAAACATTTTTTGTGTACTTCATTTTGGAGAAGGTCTTCTCACACAAATAAGTAGTACCAAAAACAGAAAACAGCCCACGAGCAAATTTATGCAAATTATCAAATTGTGTCAGTGGAAGACTCTTATAAAATTCCAACAAAGATGAGTTTTGATATTTGTTCTCTTAATTATATCACTGCACTGTAGATCAATCATTTCCATTTGAAGTTCCGGGGCTAGGGTTTCAATGTCAGTATCAAAAGGATTCTGAAAAATCTTAATTTGATTCGCAATGGCATCAAAGTCCGAGAAACGAGTATCAAAATTTATTTTCAAAGCACTCAAAGTTTCGATTGCAAAATCGATAGGAAACTCAGTCTCAGTGGTGTGGCTGAATATTTCACATGTTTTAAAATGTGAAAAACATTTACTTCGTAGTTGTGATTGAAACAGTATCAATTTCTTCCGGAATGATTTGATATTAGTGTATAAATCAGGAAGATGCTGGTTTTCTCCTTGCAATCTCAAATTCAGTTCGTTCACATGTTTTGTCAAATCAACATAGAATGCTAACTTCCAAAGCCATGCGTTGTTTTGTAATTCAGTAAGAGGGCGATGCTTTTCATTCAAAAAAATTTCGATCACTGCTCGAAGTTCAAAAAAGCGCTGAAGGACTTCCCCACAACTAAGCCAACGTACGGCAGTATGATAAGGTAAGTCATTTTCTCCAATCTCTTCAATAAATTGTCGGTGATTCAGCCCAAAAGATCTGATAAAATTAACAGTTGATATGACTGGTTTCAGAACTTCAGACATATCCAAACATTTTCCGCACAAAGACTGTTGATGAATGATACAATGTAAGACTAATGGTTTTGAACCACCGTCATTTTCTACAGCCTTTGACACAAGAGCGACCACTCCTTTATCTTTCCCACTCATGTTTTTGCCTCCATCAGTTGTAATACATTTCAAGTTTTTCCATCGAAGGTTCTTTTGATTAATGGCCATTTCAACTCCTTTAAAAATATCTGTACCAGTAGTTGTGCCATGAATACTATACATATCAAGAAGTTCTTCATGCACTTCATAGCTTTTATCTACTCCTCGAATATAAATCAACACCTGAGCAGTATCTGACACATCCGTTGACTCATCCAAGGCCAAAGAAAACCACTCAACATGTCCATTTTTGTCGAACAGTTGAGAGGATATATTTTCAGCGATGTTTTCTACCCTTCGAGCCACAGTGTTTGCTGACATACTGACAGTTTTTAATAAATTTACCTTTTCAGGGCACATTTCTTCGGCTACTGCAATTATGCATTCTTTGATCATTTCTCCATCGGTGAATGGTTTTCCACGTTTTGCAATTTCAAGAGCCACACGAAAGCTGGCACGAGTTGCAGCCTCTTGTTCAGTTTTGAGTTTTGTAAATGAAGATTGCGATTTCAATCCGCGCTTCATAGCTTCGAATTTTCCTGTCCGCAAACTTCCTGTATATTTTGAGTAATTTTGAAAATGTTTTGTTTCATAATGACGTTTAATGTTATATTCTTTGAGAACGGCTTTCATTGCAAATCAAACATAGCGCCTTGTTACTGGACTCAATTACGAAATACTGAATGTTCCACTGATCTTTGAATTTTCTGCATTCACTATCAATTTTTCGCTTCTTTTCCATACTACTAAATCACACACAAAAACAACAATTCAAATCAAAATACTGTTACAAAGATGGTTTAAGAAACTTAAACACGCACAAACACGTTTTAAGGAGGTACGCACTATTTTATTTCACAACAGTGTCATAGGAACTGACTTGTGGTTGCGCCACTAGCCTTCTTATATATTCCAATTACTGCCATCTAGAAGTGAGTGGAAGACACCAGAACTTTCTCGAACCAACGAGATTATTCTGTACGTGCTATTAGCGCCATCTGTTAGCGATAGAAGGTACTACCTATTTCCGCTTGTGTCCACCAGATGTCGTGTCACGTTACTCCTCATGGCTCGTACTCTACGACTAATCTAGAAATTACAGATAATGTCAGGAAAATTAATAATATGCTGTGTTGCCTTTTTGCGGACTTTAGTCCGATTTGCAGCCTTTTTTAAACGTTGCGTACTTTTTCGGACTTTTTTTTTCATCAGTGGACTATTTCACTTTTTACCACCGGCGACAATGATAATATGGTTTTGGCCCTCGGAACTTACTGGAGTAATCAGTATGGCCCTAAGGCTGGAAAGTTTGGAGACCCCTGCCGTAGTTGGTTCAGTTGGGTCACCAAACTCTTGATTTGATGGATCAGAAATAGAAGCCACAAAATCTTCTTCTTTAATGATCTTCCTATCACATGGCCACAACCCTGTTGCTTTAAAACCATTTAGTGCGATATCCATTCGAACTGACCTAGGATATGCTTTTCCAAGCAACTCTGCGACGTTGGCTTGCTTTATGACACTACCAGGGTTTGAGCGTAGCCACGAAGATGCGGCTTCATTGTAACGGCTTTTCAATGATTTGAAGAAGGATTTGTCCAACGGTTGTAGGCGATGTGTCGTGTGAGCAGGAAAAGATAGCATTACTATGCCATAATCACGAGCCATCTGGATCGCTTCCAAATTTTTGGTATGTGTGCTATGACCATCTAGTACAAGCAAAATTTGTTTTCGATCACTTTTTTCTAATCTTGTGCACTTAATAAAATGTTGGAGCCATTGAACAAAAAGTTCTGATGTTATCCAACCATTTTTAGAGCAATCAAATGCTGTGTTTGGTGGATATCCTTTTTTTAAGGCATCACACAGTCTGCTACGCTTGAATATTAACATGGGTGGTATAAATTCGCCTGCTGCATTCATCGCGCATATGCCTGTTGTAGTCAGACCTCTTTCTCCATTTGTGATTGCACCCACTTGGTGTTTTCCCTTTTGAGCAATAACTTTGGAAGGTTTGTGAACGGTAGTCAATGCAGTTTCGTCCATATTATATATTTGGTGTGCAGCAAACTTGTATCTATCCAGTATTTCTTCGTACTTATCAAAAAATTCATTAACTCGCTCTTTATTAAACCCTTTACTTCTGGCCATCGAGGTTGGTTCTGGAACACGCAAGGACAAAGTAGGATGCTCTTTCATAAACCTGTAATACCATTTTTTGCCTGCTATTTTCTTCTCCTTGTTAAAACGATGAGGTAGTTGAAATTTTTCAGCGAGTTCGAAGGTAAGTTTCCTGAACTCAGTGGCAGTTAATCCGAAGAAACAAGACTCTAAATTCACCAAATGCTGTGCTAATATTTCTTCCATTTCTGGTGACATATCATTAGGTCTTCCAAATTTTGTTCTTTTATTCAAACCCTTCAAATATCGTCGTAGTGTAGGCTTTGGTATATTAAATCTTCTACGGGCTTCATTAAATCCAATTTCTCCATTCCGATGTTTCTGTAAAGCTTCGTCCATATCCTCCTGCTTCCAAGTATTGTACTTTCTCTTCGCCATATTTATTACCTGGTAAAAAATAATGTAAATTATTGAACATTGTTCTTACTTAATACCTAAGTCGTACCGGTACGAGTAAGGAATTTTGCACAGGTACGACTTAAGCAGCGGGGTCTTCTAAGTTTAAAACTAAAACCCCTGACATAACCTAAAAGTATTTTACCGTTTGAGTATGCCTAAATTATTGCCAAATAAGTATTCTAAATAGAAGTTAACAAAGAAAAAAGGTGAGGATGACGTTCCTGCTATAAAAAGCTTACAAATGAGTCAAAAATTTTAATGAAAAGTGTATAAAAAACTTACTTTTTGATTATTTCTGCTTCACAAAGCCGGTCGGCCATCCACTTGTTTACGTTTGCTCACTCGACTAAATAGCTTACGTCAACGCCACTAGATCGCGAAATTTATACTTATATTTATACTGATATTGCCAGGGTACAACTTAAGCAACTTTACCCTATCTCTAAAAATCTAAAAATGCTACTTATAATCCTATTTCGGCGCATAAAATCTCTAACCCAATACTTTCCAGCCATCTTGAGCCATTTTTCTCAGCATATTCATACACAACGGATCTTAACTTCTTTAGCGTAATCCCATAAAACATAGCATCTGAGGTCTTTATATGACTTACAAGTTCTTTTTTTACATGAGGCGTAAAGTTGGATCTAAATCTGCCTAAGGATGTAGCAATTGGTCTTCTGTTTTTAATCTTTTTCGTAGGGTGGATTCGGCTTTGGAGAAATGCCCTCCACTCGAGCAACAATGAGGAGAAACTAGGATTTTTCGGAATATTCTTTATTTAACGCACACTGTTTGGGAATTATTGTACATATATGTATTTATTTATAGTTTTATTACACTGCGGCACTCAGGCAATCACTTTTATATTATTAAATTAATGATCACTTGCCTTTTATCTTGAGTTTTATAATTAAAACTGCAGAACCACTTCAAACACGTCTTTATTATAAAGTAACCATACAGAGAGAGCGAGAGAGAGAATGAAACAGATAATACAATTTAGAATGAAATACTAAACATTCTCGCCCCTAGGTAAGTAGCAACCTGGTAGCAGAAGGCTATTACAAGTCAAAAGTACTTTAAAAGGTTGCAAACACTATAATTATGGTTAGTATTATGAGTACGTACAATATGTCTATTACAATTTGCTATACACAAATGAAGCTAAGTGGTAGCAATACATAAACTTACATAGACTAAATACTTTGAATTTACCTTAATAGTTAATTATTAAATAGTTTTTATAGCAAATTGTATAAACATTGTAGAACAAACAGTTGCTTGAAAGTTAAATTCTTAATATTTAAACAGTTATAATTAAATCAAATTTGTAGACATAGAATGTAATCATTAGCATATCACATAACAAATAAAATGTGTTTTATTTTACTTATGTTGCTTTTGAAGAGCAACTTCTGTATCCGTTTTTAATAACTTAATCAATTTGTGTATCGGTCTGATGTGCTCCTTTCCAGAGGTACGTACAACCACAGACCTGACTAAATTATCAGTTTTATTTGTGTTTACAGAAATGACTCTACCAAGAGGCCAACATGTAGGAGGAGTTATATCCTCTTTAATAATAACTAAATCCCCTATCTGCAAATTAGCCTTAGGTTCCAGCCATTTGTTTCTATTTTGAAGTTCAGACAAGTAATTACAATAAAATTCTTTCCAAAATCTTTGTTTTATTTGTATAATTCTTTGGTAGACATTAAGCCTAGATTCCTTATAATCTAACATGTTAGGCTCAGGTAGATCCGTTATAGGAGCACCTACAAGGAAATGAGCAGGAGTTAAGCAAGTAACATCGTTAGGAAAATCTGTTATTGGACTGAGGGGTCTGGAGTTCAGTATCCCTTCAATCTGAACTAGAACAGTATATAACAATTCATATGTCAGTTTAGTGCTAGAAAGATGCCTTTTTAGTAACATTTTTACTGATTTTATCCCGCTTTCATATATTCCTCCCATGTGGCTGGCTAATGGTATGGTAAACTTATGATCTATACTATTTGAAGTATAAAAATCTACAATTTTATTATAGGAGTCATCATTTTTAAACATCTTATAAAGGTCATGAAGTTCTGACCTAGAACCCCGAAAATTTGAAGCATTATCTGTGTACAGACAAATTGGAATTGAACGTCTAAAAATTAAACGTCTTAGAGCACCAATATAAGCATGAGCACTGAGATCAGTTACCAGTTCTAAGTGTATAGCTCGAGTGGCCAAGCATATAAACAGACATATGTATCCCTTTGAATATTTACAATTTCTACCCATTGAACTGCGTATAGATATAGCACCACTGAAATCCACACCGACATGCTGGAATGCACGAGTCAAGGTGACTCTGGGAGGAGGTAGGCTCGCCATTTGCTGCCCACAAACTCGCCCCCCAAACCTAATGCACCTTACACAAGTGTGTATTACCTTTTTTACCTCATTCCTACCATTAATGGGCCAGTATTTCAATCTGATGTTGTGTAACGTGCTTTGAATGCCAGAATGTAACATTTTTAAGTGATAGTGCTGTACTATGAGTGTTGTAATGTGATCTTTAGTTGGGAGAATAATAGGATGGGCATGGTTGTATGGTAAAGGGTGCGCCAGAGAAACTTACTTATTTGAAAGGTCAATAAAAAAAAAGTACTTCAGTTATTGTTTTAAATTTTTTTTTTATTTGAGAATACAATATCCCAATTTTTTTTTATGCAGTCTTAAAAATGACATCGGATAAATGGCGACCCCATTGCGCATACACTGATGAAGTCGATTTTTGAAATTTTTTTCCACTCTTCGCAGCATATCAATCGGTATGTTGGCAATGGCGTCGCGAATGTTGTTCTTGAGGTGTGCTATGGTCCGTGGTCGAACCAGGGATTTCAAATAACCCCATAAAAAGAAATCGCATGGAGTCAAATCTGGAGAGCGTGCCGGCCATTGGAGATCGCCTCTGAGAGAGATGAGGCGTTGTCGCAACAAATTCATTGAGTCTCGTGCTGTGTGTGCTGTGGCTCCATCTTGCTGAAACCACACGTTCCTAACGTTCATTTCTTCGAGTCTTGGAAGAAAAAATTCCTCGATCATGTTCCTGTAACGAGCTCCATTCACGGTAACTGCGCGTTCGTTTTCTTCAAAAAAATAAGGACCAAACTGCGAAGGCCCGCTGCTCTCTAGACCAGAGCATGATGGCAAATGACTGGAGGGAGAAACAAACTTGGGAACTTCCCCCTCCAGATGCGCCCCCTCTTGCCCCTCTACCCGCCCAACTCACCGCGCGGGAATTTTTTCAAATAAGTAAGTTTCTCTGGCGCACCCTGTATATCTGAATGTTGTATACGTCCCCCTACACGAATCAGCTGATTTTCATCTATGAAGGGATTTAATTTTCGAATAGGACTTGACTTTAATGCCTGAGATATGTGGTGTGATTTTGATGTATTTGACTGTATGTCTACCACATCCTTGATGCTATTTGAATGTTGTATGTTGGTGTGAGCGGACTGTAAGTAAAGAATCTCTTTATGAAAGGAATGTAATTGTGTTGTACTGATTAGGGCATGTATTCCGGAATTCCGAAATTTCGCAATTCCGGAATCTCGGAATTTTTCCAATATTTCAATTCCGGAATTGAAACACTTCAATATCGTTATTCCGATATCGATATTTTGACTATTAAATTCTTTTTGAACGCATCCATGACGCATAGACACACACACACACACACACACACACACGAATGCGACCGTAAACTACCGCGCGCGCAACGGCGCAACCTTCCGGGCAGTCGCCGTAACATCTTTGCCGAGAGTGCACGTGCATTTGCGACTAGGGCATGTATTCCGGAATTCCGAAATTTCGCAATTCCGGAATCTCGGAATTTTTCCAATATTTCAATTCCGGAATTGAAACACTTCAATATCGTTATTCCGATATCGATATTTTGACTATTAAATTCTTTTTGAACGCATCCATGACGCATAGACACACACACACACACACACACACACACACGAATGCGACCGTAAACTACCGCGCGCGCAACGGCGCAACCTTCCGGGCAGTCGCCGTAACATCTTTGCCGAGAGTGCACGTGCATTTGCGACGCAGGGAAAATGTAAGTACTTTATAATTTTATACCTATTTACGTACAACTACATGCGACGAACCTATTTGCAACTCATTTAGTTAGTCTAATAGACCTTAGTTAAGTGCTTTTATTATGTATGTCTAACTTGAAAGAATGATTGTAGATTGTAGGTTAGAACTTAACCTATAATATATGTATAGGTTAAGTTCGAGAAAATACGAGCATTATTAATTAGATTCTATATCCAGGATAGGAATATAGAATTTCATTTCACTTTTGATATTTCTATTTCAATTTCTTTGTAAAACATTTCCACTCGAGATTGTTGTTATAATAAAATGTAATCAAAATAAATGCTTTAAGTTGCGCGACAAACTGTCACTGGCAAGTGCTAGTAGATATTTATGATTTATAATACATAGATAATGTTTTGTTTGAGTTCGTCTCTCTCATTACTTTATATTTAGATTATATAATTTTTTCAATCAGATATTATCAAGATTTTCATTCTTTTAGGTCAAGTTCAAAGAAAAATGTTGAGTACTTGGAATTCTCCAACAAAAGAACAACAACGACTATATGGAAGCATTTTCTTCGTGCAACTGATGGTCAATCCGCAAAATGCAAAATATGCCGAAAAATCTTGAAAACTGCCGGTGGTGCCACTACCGGCTTACACACGCATTTTCGGGCAGTACACTCAAATCTAAATTTGACTGATAATGAAATTGACAACCCTGCATCACCATCGTCTACCGTCAGTGATGTCACTCCAGGAACTTCCAACGAAAAGCAACCGACATTGGCGACTACAGAAACAAAGAAACGAAAGCTCATGACAGATTATTTCAGTTCGAAGTCTAGCGATAAAATGGAGGTGGTCGTGTCTCGAATGGCAGCACTGCACGGTTGTTCCTTCAGATTTTTTACAGAGAGCCAAGATCTGCGCCGTTTATTTAAAAAAAGTGACTGCGGCGAACTACCTAAGTCACCGAAAACGATTGCAAAAATGGTGTTAACTCAAGCCGAAGAAGTAAAAGCAGAAACGATAAATAAAATATTGGAGCTCAAAATAGCGGGACATAAATTTGCTCTGACGCTGGACGAATGGACGTCGTTGAGGAATAAACGCTACATGAATATAAATTTGCACAGCAGAGGTTTTGGTGGTTTTAACTTCAAAAATCTTGGCCTTGTCAAGATCACGGGATCAATGCCAGCTTTGACTGCATTCAAAATTTTGCGAGAGCATCTTGCAAAATTCAAAGTTTCTTTGGACGACGACGTCGTGAGCCAAACAACCGACGGTGCAAGTGTGATGGTAAAAATGGGATCTTATTGCAAAGGCCATCACCAGTTGTGCCTCGCTCATGGAGTACAGCTTGCGGTTATTGATACTCTGTACAAAAATACTAAAGAATGCGAACGGGCAGTAGTGTCTATCCAGCAGGCATCGAATGATGACTCGGGATCTGAAGACGACGAGGATGCGGACTCAATGACAGAAGATCGTTTCGAAATTAAAACTCCTGCGGTTCGTCGTGCTGATCCAAACTTATACAAGGAGCTTATAGGAAAAGTTCGGCGCCTTGTTAAATTAATAAGAAAGTCTCCTCTCAAGGCAGATACACTGCGGGAATATGTCTTGAAGGAACACGGAAAAGATATACAGCTACAACTAGATTGTCGCACACGATGGTCAAGCATGTCCGATATGATCGGGGTGTTTTTAAAAATAAAGGACTCAGTTCTTAAAGCTCTGATAGATTGGAAATCCGAGATTCATTTTTCAGAAGACGAACTCCAAACTCTGGCCGATGTTCATCACAGTTTGAGTGTGATAAAACTGACTGTCTTGTCCTTGTGCCGACGTGATGCGACACTTTACACAGCTGATACGGCATTATGGTTCATGCTTAAAAAACTTGACGAGCAGAACAGTTTCTTGAGCTCTAAGCTAGCGACAAACTTGCGAAGTCGTATCAAACAAAGACGACTATTGTTAGCAGGTGTTTTACACTACCTGCATGATTCGAAAGATTTTTTCGAACAAACAGATGATGATACGTTTCCCAAACCCAATAGCGAGGAAACGTCCGAAATCATTATTAATTTACTATGCCAGCTTAAATATAAAAAGACTCTTCGTGAGCTCAGCGATAACGACGATAGCCATCCAGCATCTGCAGCACTCTCAGAATCTGAACAGACAGATTCTCTGTTTTCTGACGATGATGAGCCTACCTTACAACAGCAACTGGACAAGGAACTCGATAAGTGCAAAAAAACTCGCAAGAATCTGTCTACAAATGTTGACCTTGCAGGGTTTGTCAAAATAGAGAAAGCCATGTACGATAACGGAGGAGATCGAGGTGTTTATCTAACAGAGGCTTTTAACTATATTTCGTGCGTTCTTCCTACGAGTGTCGAGAGTGAGAGAGTATTTTCATGTGCTGGTTACTTTTGTAACCGAATACGAAGCTCACTCTCAGACCAAATGCTAGATGCCTTATTATTCCTGAGAACGCACTATCAAGAGGAGCCGTTCTCGAAGAAATGATTGGTTGATCTCAGCTCTTGCCAAAAATTAATCTTTTAATTGTTCTGTTTTTTTTTTCAAGTTTTTATTTATCGTATCGTACGTAACGTACAAATATAATTTGTTCGTACATTCTTAACAAAACTATAAGTATTGTTGACTGTATTTTTAAAAATATTTTAATGTTTCTTTTGGTTCATGTGATTGAAAAGTCTGATGTAAGTTAAGTTGATTAAAGAACCGATAGATATGATAAAATTTGTTTGAATAATAAATTTTAACTTTTTCCTAGAATCCAAATAATTATTCCAGTTTCGAAACACTTCCGGAATTCCGATACTGGGTATCCAGTATCGTAACTCAGTTCCGGAATTGAAAACCTTCCGATATTACATGCCCTAGTACTGATGACAAATTTATGCGCCTTTTCAAGCTCGGAGACACTTAAGTGTGATGTAATTTTATTGAATTTGTTCCATGTGTTGTGAATAAATCTAAACATGTATGCAATTGTTCTTATTAACCTTGTGAAATTTGAATGTTTGCAGAATAAATCATAAAAATAGGAAGAGCTACTAGGATTTGAATCTTTGTGGGCAGTGTGAACTACCCTTTCTTGTTTGCTTTGTTTAGATGTATCAACCTCAGGTATAGATGTAGATATAGGCCAGGTATCTTGATCCTGAGCTAGCCATGGTGTTCCTTGCCACCACAATGAACAGCTAGGAAGGTGTTTTGGCATGACTCCGCGAGTAATGAGATCAGCAGGATTTTGCTTTGTGTTTATGTAATACCAACTTTCACTTTGAGTTATGTCAATTATTTGCATAAGGCGGTGTGATGTGTAGCTATCATGAGTGTGCTTGTATGGAGACTTTATCCAACAAAGAATAATATTTGAATCAGAGAATAGATAGACTTTATCGATATTAATCTTATTTTGTATTGCTTCAGTAAATTTTTTTGAAATTTTTGACAACATAACTGCTCCAGCAAGCTCTAATTTAGGGATTGATAGTTTTCTTTTAATGGGAGCAACTTTTGATTTAGCCATGATGAGTGTACATGTAGATGGTTTTTGATTGTATGTAGCTTTTAAGTAAAGACAAGCTCCATAAGCTTTGTTTGAAGCAACACAGAATCCAATTAAGTATATGTTGATAGGTAAGTCTGTGAAATACCATCTAGGTATTTGAATAACTTGCAAGTGGTGTAATTGAGTTATAAATTCAATCCAATAAGATTCCAATTCTGGGGAAATTACAGAATCCCAATCTTTGTTCTCTTTCCATATGTCTTGCATTAGTATTTTAGCAAGAATAGTAGTAGGTGCTAAAATACCTATAGGATCAAATATTTGTGATATTTGTGAAAGTATGTCTTTTTGTACTTTTTCTTTGGATTCGCGTAGGTAAAGATAATTGAAGAGTGTCTTGTGTAGGTGTCCATTTTAATCCTAGTGTTTTCACTGTATCTGAAGTAAAACTATAGCTAGCTTCTGATGTGTCTGTATGTTCTAGCTTCTCAGAGCTTTGTGTAGCTGTATCAGTAGGTAATACAGATTTTAGTATTTGTAAATTGTTAGAGGTCCACTTGTGTAGTGAAAACCCAGCTTTCTTAAGCAAATTTATTAATTGAGAGCATAATTCTATGCATTCATCTACGGACTGAGCCCCAGACAAGTAATCATCCATGTAGCTATTGTATTTTATACATTGTGCAGCTAGATTGTGTGTGTGTGAATGTTTTTCAGCTAGATGAAGCATTGTGCGACAGGCTAAGTATGGTGCACATTTGGTGCCATATGTTACAGTGGTTAGTTCTAAACATTTGACAGGCTCTGTACTTGTTTCTCGCCAGAGTACTCTCTGCAGACTTTGTTGTTCATTGTTTATAGAGATACCTCTGAACATCTTTATGATGTCGCATGAGAACACAAATTGATTTAGCCTAAATCTTAGTATGATATCTAAGAGATCATTATATATATTTGGACCCTCATAAAGTATGCTGTTGAGTGATAAACCTGTAGAAGATTCTGAACTTGCATGAAATACAGTTCTTAACTTAGTGCTTCGTGCCTCAGGTTTGACAATCGGAAAATGTGGAAGATAGTATGCGTTTAAATCTGTAGGTGAGAATTTATTTATATAGCAGGCATGACCTAGTTCTACAAACTCATTCATGAATGCCTTATATTGAGAATGTAAGATGGTATCCTTTTGGAACCTTGCCTCGAGTTGCATCAAGTATTGATATGCAGTATTGAATGAATTACCTAGCTCAGGTAATCTTTCCTTTTGTATAGGTAGGTTAACGATGTAGCGACCTGTCTGATCTTGTGTAGTGGTAGATTGATATAAATCTTCACAATATTTGTCTTCTGGGGAGAGTAGCTTGTTAGCATTAGATATTTCTTCTTGTTCCCAGAATGCCTTTAGAAGAGTGTCTGTAGTAGTCTGTGTGGTAACATGCAAACTAGTATGTAAAGTATTGTTGTGATGAGTCAGTCTGTCTGTGTTGACTGCGCCCGACACAATCCAACCAAAGGTAGTTTCTATTAGAAAAGGTAGGTTAGGACCTAGTTCAATCCGTCCCGTCTGTAAGATGTTGTAAAACATTTCAGCTCCTATGAGAAGTTCAATGTTGCCTGGTTTGAAGAAGGTAGGATCCGCAAGTGTCTGCACTAATTTGTTAGGTATATTCCAAGTCTGTGTATTTATGAATGACTGTGGTAGTGGCACTGTAATGTTGTCCATAACTAAAAATGTAAGATTAGTTGTGTAGTTATTGTGTCTTGATGAGATATTTGTAGTGACACTCACTTGTGATTGACTATTGCTGTTGCCCACACCCTGTATGGTGCATGGATGGTAGTTATTCTTTAATTGTAGTAGAGATGCGAGTTTGCGGGTAACAATATTGATTTCACTTCCGGAATCGAGCAGGCAGCTAGCATTCAACCACTTCCCAGAGGCATCTTGGATTCTTATTATCGCTGTGGAAAGTAAGATTTGTTGGCTTTGGTTATTGGTAGATGTATGTAAGTACAGCCGCAGGCGTTACATGTGGCTGTTGTGATGTACTATTGTTAGTATTGAGAATACTTTTATTAGTATTAGTAGCCAGCGTAGATGGTTCTGAATGAACTGCTGAGTACTTTTGCCTTGAGTTATCATGAATCAAGGAATTGTGAAAGCCGTGACAGAATCGGCACCTAAACTTTCAGCATTTATGCTTATTTCTAAATACCTTGAAACAATTGAAACAAAGAGATTTACTTCTAACAAATTGTATGCAACCAGGCACTGATAATTCAAGAAAGGTAGCACAATTCTGTAAAAAATGATCTTTTTGACACATAACACATGAAAGGTTAGATTTTACATTAGAGATATATGAACTCTTGACTGTAGTTTGTTTGACACCTAGTAATTCAAATGCAGTCCTTCTCAAATTTAAAAACTCAAGAAGTTCACTCAATGTAGCAAAGGTATTGTCTTTACGATTCAATTCCCAAGCAGCACGCAATGAATTATTATCAAGTTTTTGAGAAATTAAAAACACTAGCAGGGCATCCCAAGTGTCGACTGGCAATTGAACAGCTTGCAGGGAATCCATACTTTGCTGGAATGTGTTTAGAAAGTCTTTAAGGTTAAGCTTGGTTATTGTATCGCAGTTTACAATGGATTTTAAATGGTGATTTACAATAATTGTTTTATTCTCATACCTTTGACACAGTGTGGTTAACGCTTTTGGGTAATTTTCTTCTGTAATTAATAGCGATGAGATTAATCCAGCAGCTTCCCCATGGAGCGTGGACTTTAAGTACTGCAGTTTACTCACTGTTGGTATATCCGCTTTGTCCACAGTCGCATAGAATATGTTCTTGTATGCAGGCCACTGCCGAATGTCCCCACCGAACTTAGGCAATTCCAATTTAGGTAACTTAACACCTGAAACTTGTGTTTCGCACTGTGGCTTTGTATCCTCACTTGTCGACTGCGTGTCTAGGATGGCTTTCATCCGCGCCTTTGCCGAATAATATTTTGCTTCAAATGAACTCCTTTCTTCGTCGTCCTCCTCATCATCCTTGAGTTCCTCTATTTGGCTTTGGATATCCTCAAAATTCGACCAGATGGTATCGATGTCGTTGTAGCGTAGCTGTACCTCGTGTTCCAATTGCGTAACATTTTCTGATTCTAAAAATTTATGTATTGATCTAAATGCCTTTTCATACGTACACCATTTTCCCCCTCCACTATTACTGTCCGTGATCCATCGAGACTAGTGATTGTTCCTTTTACCCATCGCTCCCCTGTACCGAAGTTCCTTGCCCATACCTTCTGTCCTACCGTGAACGCTCTCTCCGTGCTGGCGGCGCGCTCCACGAGCCTCCGCTGCTGGTGGCGCGCGCGCTCCCCCGCGCGGTGGGCGCCGCCCTCCCGCAGCAAGTCGAGGCGCGATCGTAGGTTACGCCGCTGCAGTAACATTGCCGGTGATTCTCCCGTAGTACAATGTGCTGTGTTCCGATATGCCATCAAATATGCTTGCAGAGCGATCTCCACGTCGCAGCCATCTCTTTCTGCTTTCTTTATAGCACGCTTGCACAACTTCACGGCCCCTTCCGCCGCGCCATTCGAAGCAGGATGGTAAGCCGGTGTAAAAGTATGTGTTATACCGTTCTTCAACAAAAAGTTCCTCATTTCCGCGCTTGTAAATACCGTTCCGTTATCTGATATAATTTCTCTAGGTAACCCAAATAGCGCAAAAATTTCTCTCAACACTCTTATTGTTGCTGTTGTTGTTGTATCTTTCATTTTAAAAGCTTCTATCCATTTTGTTGAAGCATCAATCAACACAAAATAATTATTGCCTTTAACGGGACCTAGGTAATCCATGTGTAATCTACACCACGGTTCTATTGGGTACTGCCACGGTTGCGGTGGTGCCCGCGGAGGTGCTGGTGCTTCCATTGTACACGTGTGACACTCCTTACACTCTCTTTCGATGTCGGCATCAATCCCCGGCCACCACATATAACTTCTGGCTATTGATTTCATTTTTACAATACCCATGTGTCCCGTGTGTATCTCTTCTAGCATTCTTTTCCGGAATACTGTAGGTATCACCACCCTATATCCCCACATAATGCAGCCAGCATCCGTATAAAGCTCATTTCTTCGCGAGTAGAAAGGCTGTAAATTTTTATCAGCGCAATGACCTGGCCAACCCGACTTGATGTATGTTACAATCCGTCGCAAATGCACATCTTCTTTTGTTTTCTGCTCGATATCCTCGTGCGTTAGTGGTAAGTTATCACAAACAAAATTTAAATAAGTATACTCTTTTCCATTCCTGATTGGTGACTCGTAAGGTAATCGTGACAATGCATCCGCCGCATTATTTTCTGACTTGATATACACAATGTCGTAATCGTAGCCCGACAATATCACAGCCCACCGTTGCATTCTGGACGCTGCTCTGGTAGGTATTCCCGTTTTTGGACCAAATATTGAAACCAACGGCTTATGGTCCGTCTTCAATAAAAATTTTCGCCCATACAAATATTGATGAAATTTTTTTACTCCGTATATTATCGCCAACGCCTCTTTATCAATTTGTGAGTATGCTTTTTCTGCCACGTTCAATACTCGTGATGCGTAGGCGATAGGCCTCTCGGAGCCGTCCTGCATTTGGTGTGCGATGACGGCCCCCACCCCCACACTACTGGCATCCGTGGTCAGCACCAGCGGCAGCGCCGGATCATAGTGAGCTAGCACCTCGCTTGACAACAGCATTTCCTTCACTCTGCAAAACGATTTATTACACTCATCTGTCCATTCAAACTTCGCTCCTTTTTTCAATAGTGCGTACAAAGGACACAAAATCGTACTTGTATTTTTTAGAAATTTACCATAGTACATAACCATACCCAAAAATGCTTTTACTTCTGTCCCTGTCTTAGGTATAGGTACCTTTGCAATTGCTTTAACTTTATCTGGATTTGTATGAATTCCGTCCTTGTCTATCTCATAGCCCAGATAAATAACGGAGTCCGCCATAAAAGTGCATTTTTCTTTTTTTATTTTTAACCCGTAATCTTGTAATCTTTGTAAAACTCTATGAAGGATTTCTAGATGTTCCTTATCATCCCGTCCAGTCAAAATAACGTCATCCAGGAACACACCCACTTTAGGTATATCCGAAAATATTTGTTCTACTGTTCTTTGGAAAATACCTGGGCTGGAGGATAATCCATATATTAGTCTATTGTATTTAAAAAGACCACGATGCGTGTTAATTACCGTATACTTCCTAGACTCATCAGACAAACATAGCTGCGCATAGGCCTGTGACAAATCAATTTTTGTAAATTTTTTACCCCCTTGAATTTTCGTTAATAAGTCCTCTATACGTGGTAAGGGAAAACGGTCTACCTCAAGGCATTTATTTACTGTTAACTTATAGTCACCGCATATCCTAATCGATCCGTCTGATTTGATTACCGGTACAATAGGTGTAGCCCAGTCTGAGGTATCGACTGGCGCAATGACGTCATCCCGCCGCAGCTGATCTAAGGCGCGCTCAACCGGCTCGCGCAGCGCGTAGGCCAGCGGTCGCGCGCGCAGGAACACGGGCCGCGCGTCGGCGCGCAGGCGTAAGCTCACCTCCCCGCCAGTGTATCGGCCAAGTCCGTCCGAAAATACTTTACAATATCTGGAACTGAGAGATTGTACATTCAGCTTTGACTCTGAAACACTATTATTAAAACAATTTTTTATTTGTACTTCAATGTTTAACTTAACTAACCACTGTCTTCCTAACAACGGCTTTTTACCTCGGTCTACCACGTATAATGGTAAATTCTTACATATTTCTTTATATCTTACTAACGGCGATATCTTACCTACCGGAGCGACTTTTTCGCCCGTATAATAGCGCATTATTAAATATCCTCGTCCCCTCCTTGCTAATTTTGCTTTTAAGTTACTCCTCTGCCTTATTAACTTTGACATTTGAGCCATGCTATCCCGTATTGGAAGTGTTGTGATAGTAAAATTATTACTATCTAGTCGCTGTAATGGCGTCTGCGCCGTGTTGTATTCTATTTTTCTTCGAGAGAACAATAACCAGTTGCCAACAATAATTTTGAAATCCCGCTAAGTTTGGTGCGAAATTCCGTCAGAAATCCGTTAAACCATTTTTTTTTCCGTCAATAAACTCCGTCATAATTTGATTGTTTCACTTGTGGCGCGAGCTATTTTCTATAATAACAGGATCTCACATACATGCTATTTAGTATTAGTTCATATTAGTGGTGGTTTCAATAATTTTGAATAAAGGTTTCTGCTTTTACTTTACTAACATTGGTCCTTGGTTAAGTTTTCTGATTTAACCTAGCTTATAAATAATGAGACAAATAATAAAATAACAACACTATTATATTTCAGTCTTAAAAAATAATAACATAATCATCAAAATTACATTACATATAAGGTATCACATCTACATCGTCGTCACTCTCCGTGCTTTCGGGTTGTGCGTCCGTTGCATAAGCTGTAGATGTCGAGGTTTGAATTGTTCCAACCAAATTAATAACTTTATCTGGCAAGTCGTAAGTGTGACAGGTTTTCTCACATCGTTTTAGTCCTGATCGTATATTTAGAATGGCATTAACCATGTCTGTCTTCATTTTATTTCTTAGTTTTGACTTCACTCCATTCATAACACTAAAAACCCTTTCTACCTCGGCATTCGAATGTGGTAATAGCAAAATTGAAAAAGCAAAATCGCTCAATTCTTTGAAGGGATTAGTGCCGGTTGCATCTTCATACTCCCTCACCTCTGACCAAAATTCTACAGTATCTTTTACTTTCGTCCACTTCGTGAGATTGATTGTGTTCCATTGAGTTTCTATTAGTGCTATGATATTATTTGGATATCGCAAATGGGCCAGTAAGGGGCTTAAAGATTCTTTGTGAACTTTCAGTACATTTTTACATGACAGCAAATTTGCTTTGTGCAATACTTCGATATTGTCAGGTAGTCTGCAACGTAATTGTTGTATTAATTTTATAATAAAACTAATGCATCGTTGACGCTGGTCTCGTTCAACAGCTTCGTCTATGATGTTATTTTCTCTCATTTCTCGTATCTTTGATTCGAACCCGTAACCAAGGTATGGCTTTGGATCCAAATAATTTTCCACATTTATCGTCAAAGCATCAATGTTCGGACGCGGTATGACTACTTTTGAAACCAGAAATCCGATAAGTGTAGACAAATCCTTGAACAGTTTGCAGGGATCTGCATTTCTAGCCTCAAAGGCTTTATTCACCCGTTGCAGTTCCTCTAATATTGGGCATAAAAATGAAAATAAAGCGAAATTGCTTTCATCTTTATACGTACATATTATACAATAAATATGCAGTATAATTTTGCGTGGACATTTCAAAATGTGTTTTAAGTTCAACCCACTGTTTCAATATTCTGTCTACAGCTGAATGTATTGATAGCCATCGAGTTTGGCAAGCACGAACAATTTTCAATGGTTCGTGGCCGTCATTAATTGTTTTGTACAAGATTTTATACTCGGCCTGCCGAGCCGATGACTGAGCGAACCAATTGTATGTTTCGGATACCATAAATTCAAGATTTCTTGGTAAAGTACCATCCGATGCGTGGGATATGGCAAGCTGGATTGAGTGGCACACGCATCGCACGAGGACTAGTCCAGGGATATCATTTTTCAGCTTCGCATATACACCGTTATTTACTCCAGTCATAACACTGGCATTATCGGTTCCTATACCAATAATATTTTTGAAGTCCAAATCAAATTCAGTCAGGGTGTCTTTAAGTGCGTCGATTATTCCATCTGCAGTGCATTCAGTCAATGGTGCTAGTTTTAAAAATGACGTATTTATTTTATTTGATATTGTACTGTAGTAAATTATTACTATGCCAAGATATTTTGTGACAGTTATGTCTGTAGATTCATCCAGAACAAGGCTAAATTTCCCATTTCCAATATCTTGTTTCAAATTGTCTTTGAAATGAGGACTCAGGACATTTTTAATAATGTTTGTACATTTTGTACGATGCAGTTCCATATTTTTAATCGCTTCAGAATCAGCACCCACTTTTTTCATAGTTTGTCCTAAATGATCTACAGTTAATACACTGCAATGTTCAGCAATAAAAAGTGAGGTGTAGGCTTCACTTGGCTTCGTTTTATCAGACTTTTTTTTAGCGAAATCAATAGTTTTTTGCCTTGATGGTGCTAACATATTTGAATTATTAATGTGCTTTTGTGATTTCATGTGAGCTTTTAAATCTGAATATTTATTATTTTTACTCACGATGCACCGACAGAATTTGCATTCTGGTAGAGATTCTCCAGAACTATCATCTTTTCTAACAATCCAGTCTTTAAATAACTTGTCTGCAAGCCACTCACTGCGGAACTTTTGTTTATATTGCGTTTTTGGCATTGTTTTAACTTTTATCACTTATCAACTTGAACAATCTTTAAGAACGAATGAACTAAACTGAGAAAGAAACCAAACAATTCACGTAGGTAGAGTACGCGCCGCCAAAGAAACCTACGCAGCGGAAATAAAGTTGAAATTCGCTTAGCCGTCCGCCGGGACTTCTTTAGTTCAATGTTTACTATTCGAGAGAGAAGGGGCCGGGAATCCCCTCCGTTAGTATTGCCGCTAACAAAAAGACAAAAAAAATGCGTTCATGTAGCCATAACTAATAAAAAATCTTAAACAAACGACAAAATCTGAATAAGTATAATTCCGTTAAAAATTCCGTCAGCCGTTAAAACATTTTTTTTCCCGTTTTCGCTCATCGTAATCCGTTAGATATGACGGGAAATCCGTTAAGTTGGCAACGCTGACAATAACGTGACGTGTAGCGGAAGTTTGTATTAAGGGATCATCTCAGTGTGACCCTCCGAAAAATCACTCATTTTCGTGATTTTTTTTTTCATGGTTGCAATAAACTAATCGGTCTGGTTTTTTTTTCATAAACAAAGACATTCGGGACGAATACAAAACGTTTTTTTTTATGTCGATTTATTTTGTATACAATAGTTAAATTAATTTTTGAAAAGTCATGTGATAAAAAAAGGTCCTGTATGGTGGCCATGATTGCGTCCTCAATTTTGATCTGAAAAAAAAATTTCAAAAAGATTATTAATCTGTAGGAAAGTCGCTATCGACCTATGGTTTTTTTTTTTTTTGAAATTTGACAAAATGGCGGCGGTTTGAACAAAAGGTATCGAATTTACCCTTTTTTTTCAACAGTTTTTCGAAAAAAAAAATAGGAAGATTTTAAAAAAAAAAAAAAGCTTCCATAGGTCGATAGAGAATGACGTGAAAAATGTTCTATCTAAATTTGAAATGAATAGCTTGAAAATTCTTCCTTTGAGAGTGGCCACCGTTTTGAAAAACACCATTCCGAGAAAAACGCGTTCAAAGTTTGGAGTTAGAAAATTTCAGATAAATCGTATACTTACGATCAATCGGCGATGCCAGGTCCATATAATATTCCTTCTGCTTCCTCGAACAGTTTATTTTCGATGGAAAGTTCATTTCGACGAGCTGTCCTGGCTTCTTTGCTGTCCAGAGAGCTTCGGCGTTCCGCAATTGCGATGCGCTCCGCCTTGTATTTTGCAGCGAAGTCTGCGGCTATCGGCCCTATGGTGCACCCCATGGTCTCCAGCATTTTTAATATTGGATCGAACCCTTCGTTGAACGTACAAGCTGCGCAATACGTCGCGATTTCTACAGTTTGCTTCCCACAGAATATATGTTTGGGAGCGAGTTGCCACACGCAATGATTAAAACTCTCATTGTTGTTTTGAGTGTTTGCGCCCGTACATCTCTCCAACAAATCGTCTGTGGTCAAATCTTCGTAAATTGGCTTCAAAACCTCTTGGACATCGTCATCGAGCGCTGGTGGATGAGAATATTTTTCCCGAAATCCATTGGCCTCTGCTTTGCGCCATTCGCACCACGAATCTGCTCCCGAAGGACAGTACTGATGCTGGAGATTCGCATCAGTTGAGCTTTTGTGATAAAACGTCGCCCATATTGCGTTCCTCATGTTCTCAACGGAATCGGAGTTTCGACGAACTGCTAATCCATAATATTCCGAAAGATTTTGCACTAACTTTACTGTCAATTGCGCTCTTTTTGGTCCGGCAGCAGGTTTTTGTGTTGGCTTGTCTGCACTTTTCTTCTTGGCTTTCTTCAATTGAACCAACCTTTTTCTCGCTTCGTTTCCTCTTTTCTAAACACGTTTTTTGACGTGCAGAACGCATTCTTTTTTTTTTATGGTGAAATCGTCGCCGTAAGGCTTGGTTTCTAACAACATCTTGAAGGTCTTAGTATCTCCATCTCCTATATAGAATCCGTATTTCGCGTTATGTAGTTCCTCCGATCTCTTGAAAATTTCGACCATGCCATCGACCTCCATTTTTCCAGCGCTGCCTTCGTGATTCACGTTACATTCCGACTCGTGCTCCGCATACCATGCCTCGTATTCGACCGTGTTCTCTCTTCCTTTCCAAAATAAACAAGCTTTGCAAAAGCTTGACCGAACAGCAACGTCCAGGACTTTATTTGAATATTTTCCAATCACAGACACGATACCCAAGTGCGAAGTGTATTGTTTAATATGTGGTGTGTATTAAAAGACTCAACAACCAAACAAATAACTATATTAATATTAGAATAGATGTGGTACTTACAGAAGTCACCTGACAAGTCTTTCTTCTCTAGTCTATGGCCATAGGGTGGCAAGCACTCCAAGCTTGCCAAACCACAGACAATACATCTTTCCCTTTTTTTTTTTTTTTTTTTTTTTTTTTTTAAACTACATATACTATGTATTATATTATACTTACAATTATTTTATACAATCATATACAAAACACACATATGTATATCATATATATGAACTCAAAAGGGTTCAAGTCAACAGCTAGAGCCACGTACAGAACCTGCAGCTATCACCAAATCATTGAGGTCTTATATGATAAGAACTCCTAGTATATATACAATTCTTACTGTCAAGTATGTTATATGACCTAAAATTATTAATTTTTGTAATAGTACCAGGCAACCAAACGTTTTTTTCTACATCCTTCTTAAACCATACCAGTTGACCTAATGCAAAATGTTTCTTTGCTTTTGTTCTAAAGTTATAGCTCTTTTCATTTCTTCTAAAAGTTTTACTAAATTCATTATCAACATTATAATTTAAATTTGGTTTTAAATATTGAGAATGCACAGGATATTTTGTTTTCAAGTTCTTGTTCATTAAAAGTTGAGCTGGTGTAAATTGTGTATTAGAAACCGGTGAAGATCTGTATTGTAACAATGCAACTCTATAATCTGTTTTATCACTATCACATTTAAACATTATTTTCTTAGCTATCTGTACTGCTCGTTCTGCCATACCATTTGATTGACTGTACCTTGGACTAGTATAAGTAAATTTAAATCCCCATTCAGAAGCAAAATTTCTACATTCCCTTGAGTCAAATGGTACATGATCAGACACTATTTCATTTGGTACACCAAAATAGCTAAAAACTTCAGTCAATACATTTATAACACAACTTGCACTTTAACTACTTAAAAACTTTACATCTAACCACTTAGAGTAATAATCATAAATAACAAGATAACTTTTTCTTTTAAAATCCATAATATCTATTGCTAATTTCAAAAATGGTAATTTTGGTATCTCGTAATTCAACAGTGGTTCTTTTATATTATTATTTTGAAAAGTTTGACAAATCATACATTTTCTTACATAATCCTTCCATATTCTTCCAAATGAAAGTCTATTTTCGGCCAATAATAAAGCTTTCTAGCCAGTTGTTTCATTTTGGTCATTCCAATATGGCCTTCATGTAATCTTGATATTATTGACAATCTCAATGTTTTAGGAATTATCAAACGATCATTTAGAAATAATAAATTCTCATCAACTGTGATATCTGATCTGAATTTATAATAGTATTGTAAATAGTCAGGAACATGCTTTATATGTTCCGGCCAACCATTTTTTGTGTAATCAATTAATTGACATAACTCATCATCTTTCATAGTTTCTGTTATTAATTCTTGTTTTTGTTGATCAGTACATTGTAAGTAGTGTGCAAGACCAATACAATGGATAACTTCATGCATATATGAGTCATCTATATGACTCTCATTTAAATAAGAGCGAGACAGTAAATCTGCAATATACATGAATTTTCCTCTGAGATATTTAAATTCAACATTATATTTTAATAATTTTAATTTCAGACGTTGGAGTCTGGGTGAGGAAATTTCATGTATACCCTTCTTCAATAAGCTCTCTAATGGTTTATGATCATTCAATATTAAACATTTTTGACCGTATATGTAAAAATGAAATTTTCTAGTAGACCACACCACACTTAATAATTCTTTTTCAATTTGAGAGAAATTTTTCTCCGCTGACGTTAAGGAACGCGAAGCAAAACACACTGGCCTGTCATTTTGTAATAAACAACAGCCTAAACCATCTTTAGAGGCATCACATTGTATAGTTATTGCAAGTTTTGGGTCAAAATTCTGTAAAATTGGTGCTGAACTGATACAATTTTTAATATTATTAAAAGCCTTTTCATGAACCTCAGTCCACAACCAATCCACATCTTTCTTTAATAAAAGTTGTAAAGTATTTGCAACATTAGCTAAATTAGGTACAAATCTCCTTAAATAATTAACCATACCCAGAAATATTTGTAATTCTTTTTTATTAGTAGGACTTTTAATATTAATTACTGCTTTTACTCTGTCAGGGTCAATTTTCATGCCCTCTTCTGAAAAGACATGTCCAAAATATCGTACCTCACGCAATTTGTACTGAAATTTTTGTTTATTAAATCGTACATTACATAATTTTGCTCTTTCAATAACCCTTTTTAATATTAAATCATGTTCTGCTTCCGTTTCTGCACATATCAATAAATCGTCACAATAAATCACTGTACCAGGGATATCTCCGAAGGCATTTTCATTATATTTTTGAAAAATTTCTGGTGCTACAGATAGACCGAATTTTCATTATATTTTTGAAAAATTTCTGGTGCTACAGATAGACCGAAGGGTAGTCTTTTAAATTTATAACACCCAAATGGTGTGTTGAACGTACACAGGTCACTAGCAGTTTCTGTTAAACAGATATTATAAAAGCCATCGGAAAGATCCACCACAGTGAACCACTTTTTATTACATAACTTAGGTACTATTTCTTCCAAAGTTGGAATCAGATGATGTTCTCTTATTAAAACTTTATTAAGATCTTTAGGATCAAGACAGATTCTTAATGACCCATCTTTCTTTTCGACAATAACCAAATTACTTACATAATTTTTAGGATGTTCTACCTTTTCAATGATTTGGTGATGCACTAATTCTTTAAACTTTTCTGCTAATCTCTTCTTAATAGCATATGGGACTCTCCTCGGAGGTCTAACCACTGGTTCAGCTCCAGACTGTATGTGTAGCTCCAGCGGCTTCTTAAATTGCCCAACACCATGAAAAAGTTCAAAGTTTTTATTAATAATTAAATCTTTACTATCTTTTGAGTTTACACTATTAACTCTATTATTTTTTAGAAACTTATTACAGTCTGTTTTATTTTTACTATTAATATTATTCATTAATTTCAACTGCATTAATGAAGTTAATCCCAAAATAGGACATACATTTTCTTTTATTATTATAAATTCCGTATCATATGTTTTATTATCTTTATTAATCTTTAATGTTATTTGACCAATTGGCCTGATACGGGAACCCCCAAAAACTTCTAATATTACTTTTGTCTCAGACCAATAAGGTTTATCATCATCAACAATTTTCTTTAGATCGTCCAAAGATAACACATTGACCTGAGCCCCGGTGTCACATTTAAATTTAACAATTTTATTTCCTACTTGGAGACTGTGAGACCAGTCCACCATACGTTTATTATTAATAGAATGACACATTTTTAGTCATAAGTTCTGAGCATATTTGAAATCAGAACCATCAGTCTGATCTTTATTTATGTAAAATACTTTATTCTTACATTCTTTATATTTACAACCCACAGCAAAATGATTTGGTTTGTTACACTTCTTACAAATTTTTCCATAGGCAGGACAACTCTTTGGACCGTGATATGTATTACACTTTTTACACTGATAGTAATTACTATTAATCTTTCTCTTAACATTGTTATTCACATTATACTTAGCTTTATCGTTCTTTTGTTGTGACATTTTCTTATTATTTTGACTTTGTAAAACGTTTACTTCAACCGACTCCTTTGCAATGTGTTTGGAATGCTCTTTTGCTAGCTCCATTGATCTACAGACATCCACAGCTTGGTCTAGTGTAAGGTTTCTCATGGAAAGCAATTTTTCTTGCAATGGCTTGCTGCGTACACCGATGACTATTCTGTCACGCAATATTCTTTCTTCCAATGTGTCATAATTGCAACTTTTTATCAATTTCCTTAATTCCGAATAAAACGAATCAAAAGTCTCTCCGTCCCCTTGTACTTTATTGTTAAAATTGTAACTATTAATAACCTCATTTTGCTTGGGCGCGAAATAATCATCGAAGACTTCGATAACCTCTTCATATTTTGGAGAATCGCTCTTTTTTAAAATGTTCAAATATAATTCTTGAGCCTGATCACCAACACTATTTAACAAAATTGCCGCCTTTCTTGTACTTGTTAACTGTTCATACCCTGCGGCCGTAATAAAAATTTTAAACGATTGTTTAAATCTTTGCCATTGAGGCAACAAATCTTCTATCGAATCCAATCTTATTGGTGCTGGTAAACGATATTCTACTCCCAAAGCCATGTTCAACTCAGGTTTAAATTTGTTTTCTGCCGGCTCATCGACCACGCCGACGGGTAGTTGTGAAAAAACTTTTTCCAACGAAATAACTGTGCCAAACTTAATTTTTAGCCACGTAGTTCTTAATTCGACTGCGCCATGTATTGTTTAATATGTGGTGTGTATTAAAAGACTCAACAACCAAACAAATAACTATATTAATATTAGAATAGATGTGGTACTTACAGAAGTCACCTGACAAGTCTTTCTTCTCTAGTCTATGGCCATAGGGTGGCAAGCACTCCAAGCTTGCCAAACCACAGACAATACACGAAGTAAAACCGCGCTTCGACCAGGATCCATCACCAGACACCGTGAGTATATCCGCCTGATTTTCCGCTTCCACAGTTTTTTCCTTTTCTTCGGAGCCTGCTTTTCGGATAACGCTCTCGTATACCGTTTTCACAACAATATGCAGCGTTTTCAAAATTCCATAATAAGTTCCGCTGTTGAAAGTTGAAGTTAGATCCATTAAAGCGGTAAAATTTCTGATGCCATGTATGCCGATGCCGAGTATTCGCATGACGAAACAGAAACGACGGTTGATTTCGTATGCATTGTTTATCAGCGGACAAGAATTTATCTCGGCCGGATCCGAACACGAACACTGAACACAAATTTTAAATCCCAATCCTCGAATCGATTTTTTATAAAATTTCACATCACATTACACTTTTTGCACTTGAGCAGTTCTTGCAGAGCGCCGAAAACCATGAAAAATTCGATGAAAACATAGCTGAATGTTTGATCAATTCTAACATCAAACTCCGGACTCTTTCTCGCTATTTTCGCCGCCGAAGTACTTGCAAACGTTGTATCGGTCTCAATGGAGTGCCGATTTGTTCCCTTGAACTTTGCGGATCTTTTCCTATCATTTCGTGAATGTGTGCTCCTCGAGCCTTTACAGTCCTTTTTGATTTCTTTCTCGGGCGTTTCTCTCGTAAGTCTATCCATGGTGGATTTCGAAAACGAACTGAAATGCTTGGCTAGTTAAATCTACGAAGTTATAGAAAGGTACAGGCGAAGGTAGAAAAAAGAACAAAAGAATAACGGTCTGGCGGGGCGACGGACGTCCGGCGCGACAGATGTCCCGCTGCGTTATGTTCCCTCTCTACAGAAAACGCTGTAGCGACCGAAATAATTCGAATTTCGATTTGAAAATTTGAGAGAATGTTGACAACAGTGTATACTATCCAATAATGAAAAAACATTCTTTGAAAATTTCACACTGAGATGATCCCTTAATATTTTGCACCTGTCTGCAGCTACTCACCGCTAGACGGCTCTACTTTGTATGGAAATTTACAGCACGTGTCGATAAAGCAGTCCTTTATTCGCCGCTGTGACTTGGCGCTAGTAGTATTCAGCCGATACGAATTTGGTTTCTTGCGTAAACGCTGCAAAATGGCGTCTTCAAATAATTATTTGGCTCGAAACTGGACCAGAATGTTTGGGAATTATTGTACATATATGTATTTATTTATAGTTTTATTACACTGCGGCACTCAGGCAATCACTTTTATATTATTAAATTAATGATCACTTGCCTTTTATCTTGAGTTTTATAATTAAAACTGCAGAACCACTTCAAACACGTCTTTATTATAAAGTAACCATACAGAGAGAGCGAGAGAGAGAATGAAACAGATAATACAATTTAGAATGAAATACTAAACACACACAACACAGCGTTTGTAACATAGACGATTATGCGACTACAGCTACGTCGCTTTACAACCTTAAATTACATACTGCCTAGATTACTGAACAGAAAATTCTTTCTTACAAGCGACAAGGTCGATCTCGTGATCATTGCTTGGTCGCCATCTTATTTTTTCTCCGACAATGTCAAAACTTATAAAGGGCGCGTTCTTAAACAAGACTTAAATATATTAAATTAGCGGCTCGACCACAGAGGTCGGATCTCGACGCCACACGGCCATACTACTTAAGAGTTTCTTTTGCTTTTTCCTTCTTCAAATACCATTTTCCGTGCAAGATCCATTATCTCTTTAGAACAATTAGTTCGGTTGATTTTTCTTTTCTTGGAAGCCATCTACAAAATAAAAACATAAAATAAATCGAAATGGTTCACACGAGAACGCAGGATCCACAAGAATGCGCGCACTCTTGCGGAAGGTATTGGTTCCGGAACAAAGGGACACACCTGTGCCATATATCGAAATATGGCGACAACAACTACACAATCTACCGGCTATGACATGTTTTACACATTTTATTATCAAAAAAAACGCGGTCGCTGTTTACATACACATTAGGGTGCTTCTTATTTGGGCAAAAAATTTTTTTTTTTATATATATCGCGCGTCACCTTTTTATTTTGATCTAAGATACAAAAAACATTTACATTATTTTTTTTGCATTTTTAAAATAATATTTAGGAGTCGCTACCAACAGATGAAAAAAAAAATAATTATATTTTTGAAATATTTTGTATTCATTTACAAAATGGATAATGTTACACAAATCGAACCACTTTTACGAAAAAAGCTAAGTACTTTATGCTAACAATGTAGTTTTCTTAGTATTAGGGTACTTTTGCCTAAAATTTTTCACGACCAAAAGAAGAAATTGCTTTTGCTCTTCGCTTGTAGTAATTAATTTATTGTATTCTTCAATTAATGCTACGCCACGCTCGGCAATGTCATTCACTACTCTCATTGAACGTACAATGTTTCTAGAAACTTTGTAGTCTTCATCTTCGTCCCAAAGATGAGCTTCTTTTTTCAAAAATGCGGACGAAATTCCAAGGATTCTAAAAAATCTTAACGTGTTGCTAGACACAAAATCCTCCAAATTTTTTTCAGCAACGTGACACATCCAGGCTAATTCGCTTGGGGCTGTAATCTGAACCTTCCTCATTCAGCGCGGTCACCATTTTTTGTTTGGTTTCAAAAGAAACGTCGTCATCGAAAAAAGCAAGTGCGACAAGTTCTTCGGAAAGATACCACAAATGCCCTAGGAACTTTGTCAGGGCTTTTTTGGACATGGCTTTGTTTATGTTCTCGAAGCTTTTAAGCTTTTTTAAAAGCCATAAGTCGTTTCTTGGAGCTGAACTTGTCGCAGGAGCTTGAAACCACCATCTAACATAAATGATAACAACGAAAACACAAATTTCGGTAATTGCTTTCAGTTCCCGTTTTGTCAATTTAAACTGGTCCTTAAACATGAAAAGCTTAAAGCAATATATTGCTTTTGCCATCCATCGTGCACGATGAAGGCCTGCTGGAGCTCTGAATGATATCCCTTTGTTCGGCACGCCTCCCAGGAAAATTATTGTAAGCTTCAGCAACTCCTTGTAATCTTCCCGAGGTTGATAATCGTTGAGCTGTTTCTCAGCGAATAAAATTGTGCTCCTTAATTCATTCTTTACGCATTTCAAAGCATCAGGGTTCGAAGAAACTGTGCTGAACTTGTTGTGATCAATATTAGGCCAAGCAGTTTTAAAACGTTTGAAAATCAATATTTCTGGCCCACTTGACGGACCTAGTGCTTCACGTACAACTGCTTCTAGCATTATCTCCATTATGTGGTGACGACAGGCAAACCAAAGCACATCTTTTTCCATCTTCTGCTCTAATAGGATGCAAGCACCACCTCTTAAACCAGTGTTGACCGCAGGGGTGTCGAAGCACAAGCATTTTATGCTGTCGCTCAAGTTCCAGGAAAGAATAGTGTCATAAACAGCTGAAGCACACGCCGCCCCTGTTCCGTGGCTAAGTTTGGGAACTGCCAAAAGTTGTTCCACACCCTGCCCGGATACTAGAATGGGTAGGCGATCTACTGTTTCGTGCCCTGTTATATCTTCGATCAATTTGCCATCCCAATGAATAGTAAGAGGAATATCTGCCTTAAAATCATTCTTCAATGATTGGGCTACCTTTTGCCTTTGCTTCATACGCTGGCGACGAATTGACGATGAATTGACATTGAACTCTGAGGGATCGGTTCCTGCACCTTTGAGCGTTGATGTCAAAACAACAGTTGCTTTCCTGTCGCTCATTTTAGCAAAGTCGAGGCTTGAAGCTAATCGTTCATCCACGAGGTTCTTCGTGCCGCGTTTCCGTTTAGGTGGGGGTAGATCTGATGTCGAAGGTCGTGCCCTCACTGAAATTTCCGACGCCGAACTTTTTTTTTCGTCATCACTGCTGGTGGTGGACGAAGACAGTACACACCTTTCTCTTAGGGATTCAGTATAGCTTTTTTCTTTATCCAAAAGCCGTTGGAGACGAGCTTGTTTTTCGCTCTTTCTTTGACATTTTTTTAAAATTAATTTTGTCCACACCCCCTATTATACCAGGGCGTCCTTTTTTCCTTTGCGCAATTAAAACTTGTCTGTCTTCGTCAATGGAGATCTTGCTTAAAGCATCAGCGTGAGCTATATCAAACAGGTCTTCCAAGTTATCTTGCCATTTCTTTTCTTTGTTCTGTAGGCCTTCAGAGCGTTTGATTTTGTTTTCTTTATTTTTTTTAAATTTTTGCCATTCAATAAACTTGTTTTCTATCTTCTTTATGACGTCCTTTTTTAACTTAGTCGGAATGCTCGCTCGTTCCCACAATGCCATCACGTCTGAAGCAGTAGAATTCGCCGAACTGCGATTAGTTTGCTTCATTTCGATTTTGAAGTGAAAGAATAAACTCAGCACTTCTTTTGTCGTCGGCAACTTACTTTGAATCAAGCGATCTGATGTTTGTCCTACTAACCAAATATTTCTTTTGTTCCTAGTCGTTAAAAGCGATCTAGAGGAGGATGCCATGTTATCACAAAATGCGATGCGTGGCAAGACGAAAACGCCCATCTACTCCCTATCACAGCGCATCGGTTACTAGCTTGTCAAGACGCGCCAGGCGCGTGCTATAGGTTGAGTGGGAAAAGGAGGAGTGGGGGTAAGAGCGTACTGCCTCGGAATCATGCGAGGACGACGGCGACGTGCAGTACCGTTTTTTTACAGTTAAATAATGAATTGACTTGTTTTGCGTACATTAAGTTGTAGATAATTATATTATTATTTTTACAAACTTTGACACGCGGTAGCGACCCCTAAAACGCAATATGAAAAATTAAAAAAATCACAGGTTCGTTTTTGAGGTGATAGAAGCAAATGGCGGGTTGACACGGTTATATTTCAAAAGTCGAAAAATAAGAAGCACCCTAATACACATGCTACACTAGTTGAAAAAGATCGTATTATTTTACCAAAATATCGAAAATTTTATCTTTTTCCTCCAAAATGAATTATTTTTGTGCAGTTTTCAATAGTACAGAGCTGCTCAAAACAACTGAAATTGGCACGCTTCGCAGTCAATCGTCGCAAATGTCCGATCAGAATACTCTTGGGAACCGCGCACACTTGGGGCACCTTATTCTAAATTGTTTATAAAAAAAAAATTACATCGAATAAAAAAACGGCTACGTACTTCGATAGAGAATGTAATTGTGAAGCTACTTTCAAAATTTCAAATCGATCCATGCAGCGGTCTTCGAGTAATTTGTCCTTCCAGTTCGAAAAACATGGTTCCGAGATAATCGCGTTCAAAGTTTTACGAGTACTTAAATCTTTAAAATTTTATTTTACCTTTAATCTACGATGCCTGCACCATACATTTGGCCATCCACGTTGATGCTCTTCTCTTCCTTTTCGTTCCTGGACGATTTTAAGGACAATCGGGCTTTTTTTGCAACATCCGTCAGTTTCCATACAGAAATTATAGCAGTTCGGTCTAATTTTCATGTCCAAATTCTCCATGAGCCTCATGATACTTGATAGGCCATCGTTATAGATGCCTACAGCTATATCTATACTGCCGTATCAAGTAGTGGCAATTGTTGATAGATTTTGGAGCCATAGACCAGACAGTCACATTCAAGCTTTCGTTGCTTTTTTTTTATTATTAACAATTTTACAAAGATTAAGTATATAGCTAACATAATTGTATCTAATAAACCATACAGATTTGTCTAAGATAAGGTAAGTGATACAAATAAGGCCTACCTAATTTAAAACACTTAAATATTGATAAATTATTCGAAAAATGTGATAAATAAAAGCAAGGAATTATTTTTTGGTTTATATATTTTAAGTAATTAAGAAAACATATTGTAATCTTTAATCAAAAATCACTTAAAAAGAGATAATTCTGGAACCTTAGCCTTAGGCTTTTTTAAAACATAGTGATTGAACAAAGCCTATATTCTTAAATTATAGAAATATTGTTATTAGAGTAGTAACTATATAAAAATATATATTTCTGAGCCTTTTACCGAATGTTTCCATGAGATTCTTGAACAACTTTCTAAGTTTGTTTACTAAATAGTATGCTTAAATTGCTAATCAGACTTGAAGTTGCATATTAACAAGAAATAAAGATTAATATAAAAAAAAACGTATTCAAAAAAACAAAAATTAGAAAATTAACATATCTTCTCAAAAATATTATTAAATATTAAAAAATAAAATTATTTTGACAGGCCTTAATTAAACAAGGTAACTAAATAAGGCCTTGGAACTTAATTAATAGCATAATTTGCTTAGGAACATTAATCAGTCTTACTGATAATAAGTAAGTACTAGTAGATGTAACTATAAAATTAATTTTCCTGACAATTAGGACATTCAAATGCGTCTAGATCACTTTTTGTCAAGCCGACACATTCCTCGTGGTACCACTGATGACACTCTAGGCATTGTCTCATATCTTTAATACTCTCCTCTTTACATGCAAGACAGTACCATTGTTCTGTACTCGTATCTTCAGTTGATTTTGGTTTAATCGAACGTTTCTTGTTTTGTTTGTGGGTTTTTTTTGTTGGTGCCTTTAAATGTTTTTTTCCTTTATTTGTGTTATTCGAATTATTCTTTTTTGGTTTTTTATCTGTATTAAATAAATCTTTGGTTACTATCTGACCTTTATAATTCAAAGCCTTTCTACGTGGACGGTTCTTAGAAACACTGTAGTCAGGTGTAGGCATAAATTTTTGGAAATCAGTCTTCTTACTTCTAGCAATTTTAGCCAAAGGTTCGTCATCTTCAGTGTCTTCACCATCAGACTTAGGTAATGTTACGTTATTCGGATTTAAATTTTCGATGTCAAACTCTGTGTCTGAAGAAGAATAAATTCTTAAGCGTTTCGGTGGAATGAATCTGTTTATAAATGCGTAGATATTGACTTCTTCAGATGCTGTACTGTCCTGCTCATTTGATGTACTATCACTATATTCTACTAGTCTGTGGGTAATCTGTAAGCCGCTGGGCCCGGGAAGGTTTTCGAGACAATTTTGGTCATTAATATTTATTCGAGGTGGTGTACTGTGTTCTATGGGGGAGGCAGATGAAAATACTCGAAGATCAGGTGTGGCGGGAGATAATGGTAAGACGTTTTCGGCATCGATCAGATTTTGCAAATACTGAATGTTACCGATGGGTGACGTCTCACGTCTTCTTCTTATATTTGCATTTATTGGTTGTGAAGATTCACCACAGTCGTTTAAATTACTTTCACTGAAACGACGTTCTGTCAAGATGGAAGAAGCGAAAGCAGTTTCAGGTATTGCATCAGCGTTTAATGGATAAAGTCCAGTAGCTTTGAATCCACTCGTTATATTTGCATAGGTCATGGTCTTTGACCAGACCTTAGATAAAATTACGTTAAATCGTGTTTTAGTGATCTGTTTGGCACGTGTTTGGTACATATATTGCAGAACTTCTTGATCCCAATACGATTCAAAAGGTTTGTAACAAGCTTTGTCAAGAGGCTGTAATTCATGCGTCGTATTGGATGGTAAACAATAAAGCACAATGTCATGTTTTTGAGCTGTTTCGGCAATACGAAAATCCAAATGACATGTGGCACCGTCAAATATGAGGAGACATTTTCCAGGGGTTTTATACATTGCTAAATGTTCAATAAAAACTGTAAACAATTCCGTTGTCATACTTCCTTTTGGTGCCATGTGGACAATTGATCCCGCAGGCAAATTATCGTCATACTCCGGCTTCTTCCTTTTTCCTTTAAAAATAATCATGGGTGGTATCGGATTCCCTATTGCATTAACACATCCAACCACCGTGACGTTCTCACCATGTTCAGAGGCTAGCATGTGCACCCTCTTAACACCCTTCTGAGCAATCACTGTTTGTTGGTGATGTAATGTAAGCCGACAGCCCTTCTCGTCCATATTGAAATTTTTTTCAGGATGGTAATGAAGATCTAATTCATCATAAAGTTTACGAACTTTATTGAAATGATGAGCGACAATAGTTTTATTTAATTTCTGGGCTCGAGCAGGGTTTAGGAATTGTACTTTTCGTTTTGCTAAGTTTGGATTTCGTTGTAAAAATAATCTCAACCAGCCTTTTCCGGCAAGTCCTGTTTCTTTGTTGAAATTATTGGGAATGTTATATTTGTCACAAAAAGCAAATGCTTGAATCCGAATCATTTTTGGCGTAAGAGGTATTCCTATTTCAGCAAACTTTATTATACGGCTGACGAAATCTTTTTCTTGCTCTTTCGTAAATATAGCGTTTCTGCCTAAGCTCTTATGTAAAATACCACTTTTGAGATGATTTCTAATAGTCCTTCTCGGAATGCCATATTGCGCCGAAGCTTTGTAAGTCGACAATCGGCCACAACGCACATCATTAACTGCCGCTCTCAAGCTTTCTTCGGACCACGTAGCCCGTTTTCGTCTTGGAGAAGACATACTGAGATAATCAATCTGTAAATAAACATAATAAAGTTAAAATTCAACAGAATTCCTATTAAGGTCTAGGGTCAGAAATAAGGCCTATTTTAAAAGTAGGCTTTATTTAGTACATTATACTTCATAAATGTTATAAGCAGTATTTAATTCGCATATTCTAAAAGTTACAATTTATAGTCATACTTACCTATTTGATGAGTTATATTGTGATCCGTATACATTACTTGAAACAAAACTTCAAAAAATAACGTATTAAAATCCGATAGAAATTACGAAAAAATAATAACGCGCAATGAAAACACCCGTCCGTCACAAACGAGCGGCCACTACTGTCGCCGTGAGCGCGAGCGAGCCTCTCGCGCATTTTTTGCCGAGTCGTGGCGTCGTGGTCTATGCGTGTGTAAAGTATTTTTGATGTAAATATATTTTAAATGACTTTTCCGCACTGCAGGCCTTATTTGAGCATAGGCCTTATTTGTATCAGGTACCTTACAAGTACTGCTGGAATCAGTAGTCGAGATATTAACAACCTACCTGTGAGCAGTGAACAAATTATAATTTGGACAAGAAATATGTTCTTAATTTATATTTTAAATTATTTTCGCTGATATCTTTTTTTAAATTTAGGATCTAATTCATTTATTAACCTGGGAACAGAGTAAGCGCTGGTCCGCTGACCGTATATATTGTTCGCGGCGTTGGTTACCAAATGCTTATGTGTTATACTTCGAGTAACTGTTTTGCGTAAAGCCGCCCAAGCAACGAGTAAGTAGATCGTTACGACTCAATTCTTCGTAAATCGGAGAGATCGCTTAAAAACTTCTTCCGATAGAGGTGTTTTATGAGTGTAGGTTGAATCTCCCAGTGGCCTGCGCCTTCTGCCACGAGCATCAAGAGTTTTCTCCGCGCGGGTAGCGTTCGTGTTGCGGATTGGCATTTGTCGATAATTTATGATAAAGATTAGCATAAATTTCATTTCGCATTTGTTCTATAGAATTGGGATTTCTACGAATTGTTAGGCCATAATAAATTGACAATTCGTCTATTAACTTGCCAGTCAGCTTACCTTTTTTTCCCCCCGAGTCCTTTTGTTGTTTGTTTTAATTTGCGAAGGCGAGAGCCCATCCTCTTTTAGACGTGATCGATGCACTCTTTCTTCTCAACAGTAAAACTTTCATAGGGCTGTGAATCTACGATGCCTTTAAATGTTTTAGAATCACCGTCCTCCACGAAATTCGCATATTTTACATTGTCTAAAAATTCGGACTGCCGGAACATTTCGATGACTGCGTCAACTTCCATCTTTCCCGCGGAGCCTTCGTGGTTTGCTTGGCACTCCTCTTTATGGGTTTGGGCCCATTCCACATATTCGTCGGTGTCAATTTTTTTTTGCCAATATTTGCAAGCCTTACAATATTTGGATTTTACCAAAATATCAACCACTGCATGTATACCATCCAATAAGCGAGACGGATCCGTAAAGTGACGAAAAACCACGTTTTCTCCACGAACCATCACCGGATACATTTTTAAAATTACTAGTGGTATTACCCCTTAAAATAACTATCACGAGCTAACTTCATTACAGCATAAATACTTTTGTCTAAACGCTTGATTTTCTTACCTTCTAAATATGTATGTATATTTTAGTATTTTGTGAAGAGATTCTAAATACATATTCGTGTTTATTTCGAAGCCCAGACAGTAGCAATAAGCCCAACTCTTCAATTATTTTTTTTTACACAACCGTTCAGAAATCGTAAAATAGGTCAATCAAAACAATCGTATACCAGAGCGCTATTTAGCGCTTCGGTACACGAAGGAGGCACCAAATGAAAGCGCATACGGCATGCGTTCTCTTTCTCTTGTTTGCCTTTTTGAAGTTGCTTTGGCCCTTCCAGGTAAAGGCAAAAGAAAAAGGTAAAGACCTTTTTCTTTGCACAATTATTCAGTTTTCTTCTTAATCCTTTTTTCGGGTACCTTTTTCTTCGTTAAAACCTGTTTATTTTTCTGTTCCGGTATGGTTTGGTGCTCTTTCTTTTCCGGTTGTTTTTTCATGTTTCTTTTCGCAGTCCTGCTTTAGGGAACAGTCTTATCAGTTCCGGTGGCGTAAAGCGGGGTGAACGCAAACAATATGGAAGCATACTAGCCACAGTTGATTTATCGGCGCTACAACTCACTCAAATACAAAGTACGCACACAGAACCAAAGTAATACTACACTGAACTATCATTCGCATAAAAATCAACCTTACTCGCAACAGTTCGAGGTCGTCACTATCTTGTGCGCTACAATAGTTACGTCCTTTTGTTAATAAGTAGCAAACAGCTCTGCCATTGAGCGCCGCGTGTTTTGATGTCATGCAATCATGAACCATGTAAGTGAATGCTACTGATTGTAAAACCAGAATTATTTTTAAGTAGGTAGGTACACTGTTTATAACTGATTTGAGAATGAATTATCACCAAACAGAATTAAATGGATTAAGAAAAGTATGTAAGTACTGTAGTATATGTAAGTACTGTCACAGTACTACTATGTTATTATAACTTATATAGGTATATGCATAGCTGGGCATCGTTAATCAAATAGTTAACTTCGTTAATCGTTAGTCCGTTAATAAAAAAGTTAACTTCGTTAATCGTTAAAGCGTTATTTTACGTATGATTTAACGGAAGTTAAAGTTAATCGTTAACTCATAATAGTAATATTACAACTTATGTTGTTGTATATGTGAAATGAGATGTTTAGGTACAGGACATGGATCACATGAAAGATACAGAAAAAAAAACAGGATATAAATCTTTGCTTGTTTATTATTTATTTATTTATTAAAACCAACAAGAGAAATATGAATCTCAAGTCAGATAGCGAAGCATAATGGTATCTGACATAATATTCAGGATGATTATATAATTAATGGGAAATGGGATAATTATTATAAGGGTGATCAAAATTGACAATCGTGCTGAAAATAAAAACCCGTAACATTCATTATTCATCACTGTCTGACATGAGATGCATATTTCTCTTCATGAACATTAACATATTGAAATTTTCATCTGACAGCGATGATCGTTTTGGGGTCAAAATATCTTTACCCATGGAAAAAAGTCGCTCAACTGCAGCACTGGAAGGTATAGCTGTATTATATTTAATAAATAGATTTATTAAAATCTGTTCTCCGAGGAATGCCGCATCGTTAAATGAGTCTTTTGATTTCATATCCAGGCACATTTTCGCTAGACTTTGGCCTTTATTTTTTAAAGATCGGTGTCCGCTAGTCTTCTCTTTAGATTGCGTGACAGAAATACAAAAATCATCATCTTCGCCATTGCTACTTCCGCCACCACCGCTTAAACTACGCCTAATAACTAACTACCGTCTACGCGCACACGACCGAACAAGTAAGAACATGTTTTTAGCGGCGAACTTTAACGATTAACGGACTTATATAAAGTTAACGGAAGGTACAAGTCCGTTAACATTTTTAAAAATTAACTTAAAAGTTAATCCGTTACACGGAAAGTTAACTTCGTTAATTAACGGATTAACGGTCTTATGCCCAGCTATGGGTATATGGTATACAAGTAACGGTAGTTTATAATCTTTAATATTTCACATAAATATTTATTTACAATAATTTACAATTTATTTAACCAGCTGTTGTCCGCTGGTTCGTCGATGGGAAATAATTGTTCATTTCCGTGGTACAGGCTATATATATGTACACAAATATTTATGGAGACCGGTTGATTAGTTGAGCCGTAAAAGCACAACAAACAAACCAACAAAGTTACTTTCACGCTTATAATATTAAGCTATATATATTTTTAAGTTATATTAATATGATTGATAATTGGCAAAGCGCAGGCACTGAATAAAACATAAAAAATATATAATATATAAAGAAATATATTTTCTTTACATATATATATAATAATAATAATAAAAAACGTTATTATAAGTATAATCACTTGTTATGTATGATGAAATTTCTATGTTCCGCGAAAAATTGTCAGTTTATTTAGCTTTTGGCGAGATGAGTAAAGTAACGAGTCTCTTTTCGTAATGTAGCATACGAATTGTTGTAAACTCTTGAATGACGCTTTTAATCAGCGGTACATCATGTCTAGTATTAGTGGGATGCTTTTTTAAGGAATCAAATATATCATTGAAGCTTGCGACGTATTGAAAACTCTTTTTCTCGTATAGCTTATAGCTATACGAGTATATCGTATCTTATAGCTTATCGTATAGCTCGTATTGAAAGCTTGCGACATTACTCTTTTTCTTACGGGAAGTTTGCGAAGTTCAGTAATTAAGGCGACGCATTGATAAACAATAAGATCAAGAAGAGAACGAATGCGCCCCGCCGCCACCTGCACACCCCGCAATACTTTTACGCGGCTCGCGGCGACTACTCGCGCTTGACCACGTGGGCTAGAACATAGACGTCTTGAAAGTTGCTTTTACATTTTTTTTTTATTTCGGTTACTTATTTTAATTTTAATTATTCATTTTACATATTACTTTTACAATCTTACAGCAATGTTTTTACATGATTATTTAAAAAATACATTATAAGTAGGTACTCGTTACTTTTTTTTAAATTTTGCTATATCCATATTTACAATATTTTATATTTATATGATTCATTTTACATATTTACGCATTATTTTTTCCTTTTTCTTAAACGAAACGAGACAGATATGTAAGGAATTTGCTGTCAATATTCGGAAAATGGAATAACGACATTTGAATTGCCATAGCAACTTCACCAAGACCATGCCCTTTCATAACGTCAGCAATGTCATCGCCTTTATTGATATCAGCAATAGTAATATCCGGAAAAATCGATTTGATTGATGTTTTTTCTGAAACGTTCCTAATATTTGGTACAGTATTTTCCTTACTACTTTTTTACAATCACGTATTCCGGATCACTGATTGGTTTGTTCCTAATATGTCTTGGATCGACTAGCTCAGGAAGAAGACAGTCGTAGTAGAATTTTAGCAATTTCGGTTCCATTACCTCTGTCCAAAACTTGGCATCTTTTTCAATTATTTCTGTTTTTGTTTTGCTTTTTTTTTGCAGATATGCAATTGCCCCTGAATTTGAAAATACCAATCTGATTTTATATTAATAATTACTTCGCCATTTTTGTTTCTTTTATAAAAATGCATCTTGTTCTTTTCAATTGCCTCTTCAATACCAATTTTAAATGGTGCTATAGGGCATTTAATTTCTATTAGCGTATTGTCTGTGATGCCATCTGGTGAAGCACCCAAAAAAGGATATTTTACATCTATAAATAAGCCGCAATTTTCAATTTATACTTTTTTCATTATAGATAGTTGCTCGAGTGCTATTTTTTCATACTTTTTTCCATGGCATATAGATTGTACGTGGTCAATGCTGGGTTTATACAGTAAGTTTTTTACAATGTTCTTGCAAGAATTTGTTTGCTTTCTTTTGACTATTTTACCAAAATTTGAGTCTGTTAACATGTTTCGTCGGAGCTCCAGCCATTCCCCGAATTCACTTTGTAATATACTCCGCTTTTCGATGTCTCTTCGTTCTTCATCCGTTTTCATCAAATTTTGCACAAAAGTCATTTTTGCGTTTTGAAGAATGTCTTTGTCCAAGTCCGGTTTATCTACTACATCTCCATAATCCAAATTAGGTTTTCTTGGTACCAATATTTGACCTTAAGCCTTTTATCGTTTGTTGCTTTTTCATGTTTTTTAATGGATTGTATGGGACTTGTTCCATATTTATTTCGATGAACAGTCGATAACAATTTGCCAGTATTGAAAGAAATCACAGCTCCAGACCATCTTGCTTGATACGAATGTCTTTGAGACTAATTTATTCTTTTCCCACCCACGAGTTTTGCTAGGACTCCATTAAATCTTTCTACAACATTGCTGTCGACGTCTTCAATTAGACTATGGGCTTTTTCAGCTAATTGTGCAGCTAGTGTTTTAATTTTCTGCCAAAGTAGATTGCCGAAAAATGGATTGGGGGCATCTGGACCCATATATTTGCATAATTGTCTTGTTTCCAATAAAATACAAAATAATGTAATGTAGATATATAACTCAAATGAAAGTACTTATTTTTGAACCTTGAAAATTAATATACACATACCTTTCTAAAACATCTATTGACATTATACAATTTTAATACAAACTAGGAACATTTTTATGACCCTTTATATTTAAAAAATCTAATAATCATGTTTTAATGCAATAAAAAAAGACTTATAAACATGAAACATTTAGAAAGGTTTAAGTCTCTATTGTGTTGCAAAAAAAAGGCACTAAGTCAGTATTTTATTATATCTAAAAAGGCATCATGTTGAAACCACCAAATTGTGTTCTTTTGTCACTAATGTGACATCTAATGTGAGAACTAGTTTTTAAGGGTAATAGTGATTTCTTTCTTAACAGCAAGCGCCCAACTCACACAGTACAACGTCTTGTAGCACACTAAGGGCGGAGTTCACCGACTTTTAAAACGGCTGTTTATCTTTAATTGGCTGTTTAACAACTGATTAAATCATTTTCAATGTTCACCACACGTTAACCAGTGTTTACAGCCCTTAACACTAGAAGCGCGGAATATCCTAACACCCCTAGAAGCGCGGATGGGTCAATTTTGGCCATTTTTTTATTTTGCTACAGTAATATGAAGATATGTATACAAATAAAACCAATAATTATAATAGTATGTTTTTATTATAGATTACACATATTTTTGGTGTACTTTGGCTTAAAATAGAAATCATAATCACAAATAATTCAAGTTAAAAATTAAATAAAATTATAAAAAAGGTTGCAGTTACTCTTCTGAATCACATAATGAGCAAATGGAAAACTCTTTCGATGAGCATTTCTTGCAAACCGGTTTTTTACAAGATTGGCATTTTACACACGATTTGTTACCGGCACAAGAAGACTTTACCTGACAACGAGTACGTTTGTCTTGACGCCCAGGTATTTCCTTTTGTATATTGATACGACTATGTGACGTTTTCCTGCTATTTGCGTACGCCTCAGCTAGTTCTTCTCCTAACCGTAAGATAAACTCTCTTCTGCTGATTTTTTTTCCATTCGGGTCACGATACAAAATCCAAGCATTTATTGCTGCTAAGTCTAGCAAATTATAAAAAGTGTGAACTGGCCAACGCCTAGATGGGGCTTTTACATAATATTTGCGAGCCATTTGATCCACAACGGCTACCCCATACTTTGAACTATTATAAAATGATACTACATCCGGTTTCTTTCTTGTACCAGTTTCAGTTTGAATATCTGGGTGCATAGTGATAAGGAGAAGAACATTTTTTTGTGCTTTCTTTGATATACTGTCAAAGTGATATTGTCCTTTTTCAGTACCACCGTACTGTACAATTCTTCTTTTGCTTGTTTGACGCAAGCAAGTATTTCCCGACGAGCTTTATTTACGGTACCAACAATACTTGTTCCGTTTGATTTTAGAGTTTCAGCAAGGGACAGAGACGTGAAAAAGTTATCACAAGTGATATTTCTTCCTTTCTTTAGGTATGGCTGCATCAATTTTTTTACTACGTAATCTCCAAGACGTTCGTCATTTGACCTGACGTCATCCTTGCCTAGGTACGGAAATGTGTTACCTATATATTTAGAGTTCTTGTCTACAGCCAACCAGAACTTTTGTCCGTATTTGTCGGGTTTTGAGGCTATAAATTGAGTAAATCTGCATCGACATTTGGAAGGGAAAAGTTGTTCATCAATTGTTATGTAGGGTCCTGGCGTATAACAACTTTGAGCATTGGAAATAAAATTGTACCATACTTCAGATATCAATGCAAACTTGTCAGTGGTCACTCTTTGTGTTCTCGTGGATCTCACGTCAAATCTCAAAAACTTCATAATCTCCCGAAACCTATCCCGAGACATGGTGGCTTTTACAAAATCGTTACCCCATTTGGCTGACCACAGTGCATCTAGATCTAAAGATTTTGCGCCTATGGCCCCACGTACATAAATAATCGCCAAAAAAGCTTCGAGCTCTTCAATTCTTAGAACCCAGTCAGGAGAGTGAGTACGTCGGGCTTCCGCTATGGTGTAAGACAAAACTTGTTTCAAATTTTTTTCGTCAATCATAAGTCGCCAAGCACTACTGCAAGTCTCATCGACATTGCGTTTTGCATATGGAGTAGGTCCAGCATGATCTTTGAACAGATTTTGTTATTGACATTGACGAAATCAACGATATTTTAACTAATTCAGAAAAAAAGATGAAGTTAAACTCTGACATCCATGACTGGGTCAAAATTGACCCAACCGCGCTTTGAGGTAAATTCGATTAAAATATATATATATAAATTGCAATTACGTGGTTGAAGTCTTGTATAAACAATAATAATCACATTTCATAAAAAGTCATAAAAAATTAGGACTACGCACAATAAAACATTCACTAAAGCAGGGAGAACATTGAAATGGGTCAAATTTGGGACGCCCGCGCTTCTAGTGTTAAACAGTCGATTACTATAACCGAGCTCTACAGCATCGTTTAACCGTCCGTTAATGCCATATTTTCACATCTGCTCAGCAGATTCTGCTGTGACTTTACAACAGTTGCAACATTACGTTATTAGTTAAGAGTTTTTATATAAGATAAATATGCAGTCAGTGTTCAATGTATTAATTGATAACTATCAAGATCACTACTTAGGCCTTCTTGAAAATCTAGAAGATATAGAGACCAAAACAAGGCGACCTAGAGTATTTCAAATGCGTCGTAATTATTACGAAGAATATAATGAAGAATCATTTAAAACTAGATTCCGTTTGTCAAAACCTTCTGCACTGAACGTACTGCAACTAATAGAAAATAAATTAGAATTCCCGAACAATAAGTAAGTAACTACTATTATTTATAAACCAATCTTCATTAAAAAGAGGTAAAGTTACCTATTATGTAAGTTCAATATCGCATAAGCTAGTAATAAAAAATGACGTGTGAATTTACCAAATTGTTGGAAATAATTGAACAAATGCGGTTTTTTAATATTTCCTCAAGAACTTCCAATTTTAGAAATTTAAATTTATAAATATTTATTTAATCTTTTACTTTATTGTAGGAATAATTCCCTGGCACCTATAAATCAGTTACTATTGACTTTACGGTACTATGCAACTGGATGTCATCAACTGACCATGGGTGATTTTTCTGGAGTCAGTCGACCGACAGCTAATCGTGTCATCCACCGAGTAACTGCAGCAATAGCCTCCCTGAGTCGTGATTACATCAAGTTTCCACAGACTGACGCAGATATTAGAAAAACCCAACTAGACTTTTACAATATAGCCAGATTTCCAAAAGTTATAGGTGCATTGGATTGCACTCATATAAAGATAATATCACCAGGAGGAAGCCATGCAGAAACCTTCAGGAATAGAAAAGGCTATATGTCAATTAATGTGCAAGCTATTTGTAATGCCCAATTGCTATTAACAGATCTAGTTGTTAGGTGGCCAGGAAGTACTCATGATGAACGGATATTCAGTGCATCTAGAAGACATGCCATGTTTGAATTGGGAATGTATGGTGATTCAGTACTTGTTGCAGACAGTGGGTACATGAATCGAAATTATTTGATGATGCCATTAGATAGAGTTTCTACATCAGCAGAATCTTTATATAATGAATCCCAAATCAGGACTCGCAACCCAGTTGAGAGGTTATTTGGGGTTTGGAAAAGGCGCTTCCCAGTGTTAGCCCTAGGAATTAGGGTAAATTTGAAAAATGCGCCACCTATTATAGTAGCTACTGGTGTATTACACAACATCCTACAAATGAGAGGAGATCAAATGCCTTTAGACGACCTGAGTCTAGACTTGCCAGCACCATGGGAAGAAATATTACACCAGGGAAGAATACAGCGTTCTGTAGATAATAATATTAGAGATTTAAATCCCAGCAGGAGATCATTAATATCAAATTATTACCAAAGTCTTATTTAAAAAGTAAGTAATGTAACAATAAATAAATAAAATATAATACCAAAGAATAAAACAATTTTTTCCTTATCCCTGAACATTTTATTTATTTATTTATTAAGGACAACCAACAGAAGATACAATATAAATGTTTTAATGCAAAGTAGGTAAACAATGATTATTGCACTTCTTTTTATAGGCAGTCACTCTATGCTATACTGCTCAGTGTAAATTAAATTTAATATATAAAATCACAACAAAATGCATTTATACTTTTATAAGGAAAATAAAAATAATGTAAGAAAAACATTAGACACTAAAAAATATTAAACAGTGCAGCTAGTTCAGTCAAAACCACATGTAAAAAAGAAATAGATTTACATTTCAAATTTTAAATGTAAAAATAATAATATATATATACACAATTACAACAATTAATATACACAATAATTTACACAATGAATATATATATATATATATATATATATATATATATAAATTACCAATACAATATACATATAGATATAACACCTAGAAAAATAACTAACTATCCATAAGTTTTTGGGTCTTTATTTCTTCTTGCTTCAATTGTTCTTTTAAAATGGCTAATCTAATTTGGGATTCCTTCTCAGCATTTTCTTGTAACATATTTACTAATTTAATTTTTTCATTTACTAATTCATCACTCAAACAATCAATTTTAGGTCTTCTTATTTTTAAATAGTCTTCTTCATTTTGTCTCGTTACTTTAAGTTTACTTGATACTGGTGTTCTTAGATTCTTTGGAGTCCATGACTTCCAGGTATCATTATCATTGTCCTGCTCACAAAAAATACCATAATTAATCACTGTCACGTATTTTAATTATTAGTAAATATACAAAAATTAGACTTCATCGGGTTGCTATTATTATTTTAGCAGTGGCACTGCATGAAAGTTCACTATACTAAAAGGTATGGTATGATGATTCATGTCTAATAAACTTAGTGTCAACTTACATTCTTTTCTTTCAATAAACCCTTTGCTGTACTTGTATCGGCATTCCTTTCTAGAAGCATATCTTTTGTAACAACAGTTTCAATGTTTTCCTGTAAGAAAATTTTAAAAACAATAAGTTACAATTGAAAACATGTAGGTAGTTACAATACAATAATAAAATACTACAACTTATAAATATTTTCAACTCACATTATCCTCTTTTAATATGTCTGCATAATCAGTGTCGCCTTCTATTACATAAACATTTTCATTCCGATCCGTTGTATTTACTTCTATAATTTCCTGTTAATACATTAATAAAATTATTAGTCAAAATACAACAATTTTATATGCAAAATCTGACAATCATTTGTGAACTCAAATAGTGGGAAATTATCAGACTTGAACACACAATATTGGATAAAATTAAGTACAGTACTTACACTGAATGTGGCACTGTCGGAGTCAAAATCACTTGGGATTCCCTTTAGTGCTGGTCCTAATATGGCCTCCACTATTGTAGACTCGGTATTAGACGGTGGTGGAGGTGTTGGCGGTTTTCCACCACCTGCAATACACAAACATACAAAAAAAAGCATGATATGCAATATCCTTAAACCTCTAAAGAAATTAACACATTGAATGACATTCCAGAACTTTAATTTGATTTATTTAATACGTCAGTAGATGTTCTAAAAAGAATTATGACAAGGCACTGGTTTGATGCGATCTCTTAAAGCTGTTGCGTGTATTATGCAATTATTATTATTTTAGTCCTATCCTACAGATCAAGCTTTAGTCTTTATTTAGCAACTGTTTGTATGAACTTATAAATCTTTTGTGTAATAGCTTATAATTAGGTTTTGTGTTGACAAAGCACTGGTTTAATGTAATTCCCTAGATCTGTTGTAAATATGGTTAATTCAATGTTATGCAACCATTTTATATTAGCAATTAATTACTATACAAGCTTTAGCTTTTTATGTAGCAATCGTATATGAAAACTTTTAAATGGCGTATTTTCTTTTTTATGTAATTAGCTTTAAACTAAGTCTCTGTACACTGTCTGTTTTCCAAATAACTCAAAATAAAATAAAATAAAATCCTTACTGATAAGTCGGTACCTAATATAATACGTGAATTGTTATTGTACATACCAGTCATAAATAGCGTTTTCTTCCTATCTGCTCGGTCTTTTTTGGTCTGCCTTTTAATATTTTCCCAGCAACATTTTAGGACTATATGGGTTCGATGGCAAAACGTGCTGATAGTATTAAACTCCTCTGCTAGACGGAACCACCCTTGCAACTTAGCGGAATTCGTGGTGGCATCGGTGCGCTTATTTTCTACAACATCTTTGTATTTTAACACCAACTCCGTTAAAATACGCTTCTCATCGCTTGAAAAATTGTTTGTTCTCTTTTTTAGAGCTGCCATTTTTCAAGTAAACCGTAATTAAATTTAAAAATTAAACACTCATTATGAAAGTTTCATAACACAGCAAAATAGGTAATAATCAACACTAGCGTCACTAGCACGTGCAAAGAAATAATAACAATTTTTATTTGACAATGACAACGCCGTGACGCTATTACCCATCCAAATTGGACACTACATGCTAACGTAACAGTTTTCAATGCGTTCTCGAACTTCTCAAGTTGAAAGCGTTTTATTTTATGCTACTAAATATAGATGTCACCAAAACTCGTGTCGACTAAATAAAACTATGTGACTTCCCTAATGAGTAGACTTATAGCATTCGTTCATTAGTGGTTCATTCACTCAGAGCGTATGGTGATTGCCCGATTTAGTAACCACGGTTAAAATATTCGTGGTGAACAGTGAATACTTGACCGGGTGCATAACCGATGTTTAGGAATTCATCGGCTGATTACTCAAACATTGGTTAAATGATAGTCCGTGAACTCCGCCCTAAACGTACGTTTATTAACGTACTGTTACACGGGTACCGAATAAAGAGTTTTAAAAAAAACAGTTTATTTATTACACTAGATTTATGTACGGAATAGGACAGTATTTCACTTTAAATAATACACTTATTTACGGAATAGGACAGTATTTCACTTTAAATAATACACTTATTTACGGAATAGGACAGTATTTCACTTTAAATAATACACTTATTTACGGAATAGGACAGTATTTCACTTTAAATAATACACACGAACTGGAATGAGAGAAGATGTATGACCGGTATGAAGGATCCGAGTAGACTGACTGTCAGGTCCTGTGTCTACTACTTCGTTGGGGTCAAAATGCTGATGCAGCATCTAAGGCTTGCACTCCAGCACAAAGCAGTGCATAAGTTAGCTATAACAACCCCCCGCTTAAGATGAAACTTACACGGTTAAAGCGTGAAGTTTCTCATAAGAAATAGAAAAGATTTGAAGATGAGACCGTTAAGCAATCCTCAAACGAGGTTGAGGATCTAGTGAGCTTTCTAATTCGATATCGGATTTAGTGACTTTTATATTTCTTTGCAAGGTCAGACATCTTTCTTTACAGAAATAGTAGATTATAAATACTAGAAACAGAGATATAAAGATATAGTACATTATTGAATGTGGATTAGCAAATTCAAAATTATCATCTAAATTTAAATTGTTTACAATATCTAGGAGATTATCAGTTTCAGAGTTTAATTTAATAAATTTGTCTAAGTCTAATTTAGTATTTAATTTTACAGATTTGTAATTAATTGTGTCATTAAATTTCTTAAAAGCATTGAAGTTACAACATGAGTCATTAAGAAGATTAAAATCAGAATGAATTGAATTTGAATTAATTTTAGGATTAATTGAACTTATAAGTTTTACATTTTTGCAATAACCGTTACATTTTGGTTTCAAATTGACAATACCAGTACCTAGTATCGTTACATCAAAGTTATCATTTTCACAATTGAGATGTAGTTTTGTGGGAGAAGAATGAGTAAAAATCCATTTATTATTTCCTAAAGGTTGCCAAAAGTGTACATCTCCCGAAATAAAATTTGTCTTACACTCTTTAGGAAGTGAATATAGAACCTTGGACATAATTTCTGTTTCACAGATTGGATTCTGGACAATATTAAATTCGTTTAAATTATTACAGATATAATTATCATTAAGGGTAATTTTACAATTGTTTAGATCATTAAGGATACAATAACTGGTTTTATCATTATTAACTGCTACATAAGTTGTGGATGGAATAACTAAGGCAAAAGAATTAGGTACATTATTATCATGAGGCAAAGGAATTGGAATACACTTGGACAACTTAAATTCAGTAATTAAAACTAATGGAATCTTAATAGTAAACAATAGCTTATTATCTATGATACAAAAATAATTTCAGACAGTTTTAATACAATATTTATGTTTTCAAGCTCTAATGGTACAGGAAATTCAGTAAATCTCGAAAGATATTTGATATTGGAAACGAGTTCATTATATAAATCTACAGGAGTAATAACAGAAGGATGCAGGGTATTAGTCTTAGCAAATAATATGGAATTAACAATATCTTCTAATTTATAAGATAAACTTAGGAGACTTGATTGAAGCACATTAAACACTTCCTGTATCTTTGCTCGAAATAGAAGAGAGTCAGTATTCATTGTCATACTTGTTAAACGAGATGATAGGGATTCTATGACTTCATTAAGTCGTTCTTCGTTTTTATTAATTGTAGAAAGAGATTCATTAAATTTAGATATAGCAGATTTAGAAACGATAAGGTTTTGCTTCGCTAATTCTAACAGTTTCTTGTCATTATTTTTTAAATGTTCAATTGCGTTACCGTAAAGAATTGCGTCGTTTTCGTCCATAGTGCCGAATATGTGCTTAAAAATAGTACCGACGCCGGATATCCATGCGGATCTCTTGGTTTTAGAAGATATAAGATGTGAAATAGAATTGTAATCTCGCGTTATATCATCGAAAATAGACTTAAGAGGTTCAAACATATTTTGACATTCGGATTCGCTGATTACCTTATTTCCAGGGCAGAGATGTTGTGATGTATATAACACAAGTCTAATGTTGTCAATATGGGGCTTTAAATATTCTATATCTATAGGTATAACTACGTGCAAATGATCATTAATTAATTTTATGGAGCCTTGTGGGTTGAAGTGAATTCCTGGACTCTTCCTTATTTGTTCCACTAATTCTTCTTTACGACAAACTATTACGGAGCTGTAATTAACAAGAAATAGAAATAGGGAATAATTAATGTCAACAAATACTTAATAATGAAAATTAGAATGTAGTGAAACTTATTATAGTTTAAAACTAATCTTAATTGTATGAAAGGATTATTGTAATAAAAGATAAACGTTTAGTGATAATAAAAGTATAATAATAATTATGGAAATAGTAATAATGTTTACATTATTAATAAATTAATACTCTAAACTATATATATTTTTTTATATATATATTGAATAGGAAATAGTAAACTTAAACATCAACGCTAGCTAATTTTACTTGATCGTAATGATGCTTAACGTGACGCCGATTTATGAGTAAGGAAAGGGTATGGTTTCCGTGGATTTTAACCACTTTATACGGGCCTTTCCATACAGGAGATAGAGCCTTTCTTAATCTTAGATGGGCTTTGAGATAGACCCAATCACCGACTTTGTAAGTGACAGGACGAGAGTGTTGGTCATAATATCCTTTGGATCTTTCTTTAGATTTAGCGATGTTTTCAAGGGCTTTGTCACGGGAGACTCTGAGACGGTGATTCAACATTTTGATATATTCGAGATAAGTATTTGCGGGATTGGTTTCAAATACAGAATTAGGTAAGTAAGGTTTATGTCCAAAAAGAAGTTCGTAAGGGGTAAATTTTGTCGTGGTGTGGACGTTGGTGTTGTACGCTAACATTGCGGTAAAAACATACTTATGCCAATTGGTTTGGTTATCGTTAACGTAAGATTTAAGATACTCCTTGAGAGTGGAATGACTTCTCTCTAGGGCACCTTGGGTTTGCGGATGATATGGTGATGACCACAATTGCTTTATTTTTAAAAATTCACACGTCTTTTTAAACAGGTCGGCTGTGAAATTGGTACCCTGGTCGGTTAAAATAGTTTTAGGGATTCCAAATAAAGAAATAAAGTGGACAAGACATTCACAACACTCTTCTGCTGTTGCATTAGAGATGGGATACGCTGTAGAATATTTAGTGAGGTCATCTTGTAAGGTAAGTATAAATTTAAGATTTATTTGGCCAGCATCAGGAAGAGGACCTACGATATCGAGGCTAACCTTTTCGAAGGGAGCAGTGGAAGTGGATGTTATTTGCATCGGGGCTCGATTTACTTGACGCAATGCTTTGTTGCTTTGGCATTGAGAGCATTTTTTCACATAATTTTCAACGTCAGTTCTCATATTTTTCCAGTGATATCTTTCTTTAATTCTACTGTACATTCTACTCATGCCAACATGACCAGCGATGGGTATATCGTGGTTTTCTCTTAATATTTTGGGAATTTCACTCGGGGTTGGATAGATAATATTATTTCTATATATTTGAATAATGATATCAGTGTTATGGAAAAGGAAGTTGAGAATATTAAAGATTTTGACATATGAGAGTTTTACGAAAGGATCTCTAAAATCAGAAATAGCAATTTCTTTACACGATTCGTGCAAACCGATTAATAACTCATTGCGGAGTTGTTGCAAGGATTTGAATAAATCTGGATATGGCACATCATCAAAATGATGGACTTTAGTAAAAAGGAAATAGTAGGATTTAGAACTTGTTTCTAGCCTAAGGAATGAATGCAATCTTCTTTCTTTATTTAGAAATTCTGTGGTATCACTCTGATTAGTTAGGACCTCTTCGATATAAGGATTTGTTTCGTCGAGGTCAATGGAAGTTGGTAAGACAATGAGTTTAGAATCTGACGATAACAAGCTATTTGTATATTCATGAATAGTAGTATTAAAGTTTGTTTTAGGATCGGACATAGCTTTTAGGAATTCTGCATAAGAATTATCGGAAATATTTGGACTTGGTATATCAATAGGTAGGTTATCATTAGGGCTAGCAGAAGGGTTTAGAATATCATCAGGAATAGGAGAGCTATGAGTTGGAGCGTCATTGAGGTGAGGATTAGGGTTAGTTAAGTTTTCATTTTCAGGGACCGTAGGAGGACTTAGAAGTTCGTCCAGAGTTGGTGAATTAGAAGGTAAGTCAATGTTTTCTAGATTAGGAAGAGGGATCGGAGGTTCACCAAGTTGTTGTAGTGGATCTAGGAAAGGTAAGTTCCATTCATCAGGATTCAGTGGACTATTCAAGTGTTCCATGTCGACGTATTCGGGATTCAGAGGGTCCTGGGAGGTAGAAGGAAGAGTCGACGAGGATGATTCAGTGGGATTTTGCGCATTCTTTGGGTTAATAACGGGATTAGAACCGGTTCCTATTATGTTCACAGGAGCAAAAGAATTAGGAGGGTAGCGAGATAAGGCGTCTGCAGCTGAGTTAAGTTTGCCTTTTCTGTATATGATTTCATACTCGTATTCCTCGAGTTTTAGTCTCCATCTCTGGAGTTTGCTAGAAGGATCTTTGTGGTTAAAGAGCCACCTTAAAGGACGGTGATCAGTTACTATTTGAAATTTCCTACCGTATAAGTAAGGTCTGAAGGTTTTACAGCCATAAATAATAGCTAAAAGTTCCTTTTCCGTTGTGCTGTAATTAGTTTCGCTTTGGTTTAAGGTACGTGAAGCAAATGCTATGGGTTTATCTCTTCCGATAGCACCTTGAGATAGGACAGCACCGATGGCATAGTTTGACGCATCACAAGTGAGTATAAAGCATTTGGTGAAGTCGGGGTAACAGAGAATAGGAGCAGAGGTTAACTTATTTTTTAATTCGTCGAAGGCGACTTGTTGCTCGTTTTGCCATTCAAAAGGGGTATCCTTTTTCAAAAGTTTAGTTAAGGGTTTGGCAATTTTGGAAAAATCTGAAATGAATCGACGGTAATACGAAATTAATCCTAGGAAGGATTTAATATCTTTAGGAGATTTAGGTTTTGGAAAGTCAGTTACTGCTTTTATTTTTTTAGGATTGGGTTTTACGCCATCTTCTGTGATGACATGACCAAGGTAGGCGACTTCTCTTCTTAGGAATTCGCATTTTTCAGGTTGCAGTTTGAGATTATGTTCTCTTAATCTATGGAAAACGGATCTTAGATTATTAATTGCGGAATTCAAATCGAAACCGTATAGCACAATATCATCAAGGTAAACGAAACAGCGGGTTCCTTGGAGACCTGATAAAGCAGTATTCATGAGGCGTTGGAAGGTGGAAGGAGAATTTTTGAGTCCAAATGGCATGCGAGTGAATTGATAGTGACCATACGGAACAGAGAAAGCTGTCTTAGTTTTAACTTCTTCTACAACGGGGATTTGATGGAAACCAGAGGAAAGATCGAGAGTAGAAAAATATTTACTGGAGCCTAACTGATCAAGGATTTCATTAATTTGAGGAATAGGATACGTATCACCTATAGTGATGTCATTGAGTTGACGAAAGTCTATGACAATTCGCCATTTCTTTTCTCCGGAAGCATCTTGCTTCTTGGGTACTACCCAGATCGGTGCAGACCATGGTGATTTAGAGGGTTCAATTATGCCTTGGTCTAGCATTGAGTCTATTTGTTTCTGGACTTCGGCCTTATGGATTTCAGGAAAGCGATAGGACTTTACGTGGATAGGATTTTCAGACGTAGTTTTAATAGAATGCTTTATAGCGTCGGTATGAGTTAGTTTTTCACCAGGAAGGTGAAATATATCTGAGTAATCAGAACATAGGTTATAAAGAGCGTCAATCTCTTCTGAATTTAGGTGTGATACTCTCAGATGATTAAGAACTTCTTTAGTGCGTTTATAGGAATCGTGATGTTGGATATTATTAATAGGATATTGAATTATAGGATCATGAGATATAGTAGGGGATTGGTAAGTGTCCATCGGGATTAGAGTTATATTTAAATTGGAATTAAGAGAAATAGGAGATTCCGAGGTGTTCAATACGGATACATTAACTCTTTTGTTATTTTTCACATTTACTAAGCAATTAGCAATAAGTATATCCTTTATCTGAGTCTGATCTAGAATCAATCCTTCTTTAATTTCGGGATTAGAAACAGAGCATTCGATTATCATTTCGGATCGAGCAGGGATTGAATATGTTGGTTCATGAAATAGTAATTTGATGTCTGATTTATTTATTCGTAGAAGATTATTAGTATAGTCAATGTTACATCCAAAAGAATTTAGCATGTCAGTTCCAATTATGCCATCATACGGGAGATCAATTTTATTTATGACGTGAAATTTATGGTTTACAAATTTGCAAGGTGAATCGGTGATTTGTAATTTTAAAATAAAATGGCCCAGTGTTTCAGTCGAACATTTAACGGGATCTATGCCTTTTAATCTTATTTTTTCTTTGATTAACTTGGGGTGTTTCTCTATGCATGATGATTTAAGGATACTGACTGCGGATCCGGAGTCTATTAATAAAGATAATGGAGTTTGTGACACTGAAGAGTAGACAAGGATATGTGGAAGTAAGACTTTATCAGGGTTGGTAGTTATTTCGTAGATTTTGCTATCAATGTGGATTGGTTTATTGGGATTATTCTTAGATTCAAAGGGTTTAGTACAGGAATCTGCCGATTTAGTATTTGATTCAGTGGGTTTAGGGTGCGATACAGTAGATACAGCGGATACAGTGGATTTACGATGTGGTTTAGCCAGGAGTTCGGAGTCACGAAAAACGGTGCCAGGTTTCGTATGGGATCTCGCACGACACCGGTACGAGACGTCTACGAGTTTTTTGAATGGTTATAGTCAACTTCGTCGTGACCGTAATCATCGTCTTTCGCATTATTTGTTTCGACGAAATTTATTCGCGGTTTTGTATAAGACGAAGGGTCGCTGTTACGAAACCGATTGTTGTTGAATTCCCGTTTTCGACAAATGTCAATTGAATGTCCCGGCGATTTACAATATCTACAAATTAATTGAGTCCTGTTAAAATGTTTAACATAAGGGGTTTGAATATTTTCTGCAAAAGGCTTTTTATACGGTTGGGCATGATTTTTACCCGGCTTACCTTCTATGAACGGGGTAGGGGTTTGCGATCTTCTGTACATATTCTGTTGAATTCTCTCCTCACATACAGCTATGTTAATGGCTTCATTCAAGGTCAAAGGTGATTTGCATCTCACAATCATAGATATTTGGGGTTTGAGACCCATCATGAAGTGATGGAGAGCAAGGTCCTCCATGGCGGCTGTGCGCCCAGGTACCTCGATAGCTTTGTGATTTGATATCGAAATTTCAGTTAGGAGTTGTGAGAGGCAAGTCTCTATTTTAAGTGCAAACTGACCTACGGTGAGCGACCCCTGCCTGCTTTCTTGTAGCTCCGTTAGGAGGTGAGAATAATGTTTGCGTTCACCAAACTGAGCCTTTAAAAAGTCTTTAAGTTGTTCCCATTTATCAAATTCTTTAATAGAACAGGCAAGTTGCGCCCTTCCTTCTAACTGACTTGGTATATATTTTACAATAATTGGCCTTTGAGCCTCTGTTGCTAATTCTATAACGTTGTTGCAATCTATTAGAAATGAATTTAATGTTTCCCGGTTGCCATTATAAGGCTTAATGAACTTAAATAAAACGTTAAGATCCATTGTGATTTTAGGTTTTCTAGATGTAATTATAGGTGAATTTGCGGTAAATTTCTTTTCTAAAGATTCGTAACTCTGACTTATGCATAAGCAAAAATTCGAGACAGTAAAAACAATGAAATACAATAGAATGGAATGTATAACACTCACAGGTACAGGACGTGGGCGAACGCGATAAGATGCACCTGCATGTCTAGACGGCGAGACGTTGACGTTGCGGATTTCACGCGGGGACGATGGCGTAGTGGTTATCGGGCTCAGGACTCAACGGGGTTCAGCGACGTTCAATACAGGGATTCAGCGGAAATAGTAGAACTGGTAATGAGGTTACTCGGATGGAGCAATTTGCGGTGCTCCGTGGTATTTGTACGGCCTTCTGTGGTACTCTGCAGCACTCCTTGATGCACACAGTTTCTAGTAGATTTTCTCTCAGGATATAGTGGGAAAATAAGTTTTTCATTTCACTTTAGGTTTTTTTTTTTTGTTTTTTCACGGAGACGGACCCGGATATTTTATATCCCTTTACGCTGCCACCAATGTTACACGGGTACCGAATAAAGAGTTTTAAAAAAACCAGTTTATTTATTACACTAGATTTATGTACGGAATAGGACAGTATTTCACTTTAAATAATACACTTATTTACGGAATAGGACAGTATTTCACTTTAAATAATACACACGAACTGGAATGAGAGAAGATGTATGACCGGTATGAAGGATCCGAGTAGACTGACTGTCAGGTCCTGTGTCTACTACTTCGTTGGGGTCAAAATGCTGATGCAGCATCTAAGGCTTGCACTCCAGCACAAAGCAGTGCATAAGTTAGCTATAACAGTACGTTCACCTAATGAGTTTTTTTTTTGAATTGAGTAACGCCGTCTTATAACGTCAACGTATTGAAACGTTCTTCGAAACAACGATAGAATAAGTTAGATTGCAACGTCTAACTATGTATGTTGGCGTCTATATACGTTCTGCTATTATGACATTTAAAATAATGAAAGCAATTTAGAACAAACGTATATAAACGAGTGAATGAATGTGGAGTGGATTAAGCAAAAGAAATGTGCAAGGATCGTAGCAAGTGGAGGGATGTGGTGTACGTCTATCCTTATATATTAAGGTCATATTATGTAAGTATGTATAAATATCATATTATGAAACAAAAATAACAAAGCATGTTATCATAGACTTTTATTTCAAATAATCACAATCATTCGAAAGCCCTCACAGCGTTTTTGTAAATTAAACCGTTAAATTAAAGTCTCTTAGATTAATTATATCGGGAAAGCGAGTAGCCTTCCTCCTCTGTGGGACCCGGCGGAGGTGAGTTGCGGGAAGCGGGGTTGCCTTCCTCCTGTATGGGCTCTGGCAGAGACGAGGCTTCTATCATCTCTGCAGGATCGAGCGACAACAACACGTCTGAAGTCATCGAAACAGTATCATTTGAATTTGTGTCATGATCAGAGTTGAGCTCACTAAGTTTCACTTTTTTAGGCTTAGATTCTGAAGGTGAAGATAAGGTTCTTGTAATTGAAGACGATCTACATTTTTTTAAGAACGTCAAAAATACTATCAGAACTTGAAGTCTCCGCATCGGAATCCTCTGAACCATCTTCTTCACTCCGAGTAGTACTCACTCCGAGTAGTTCACTCAGTGATCGGTGTCGGTTTCAGTCTCAGATTTGGACCTGTTTTGTGAGCTATTTATTTAGCAAAGTAAATAATAGCAAAGTAAAGGCGCTCTGGTCTGTCTGGCACATTCGGTAAAACCAATTTTTTTTTGGCAATCTAAAGATAAAATGATTTCGCTATCATGTTGTGTTTTAAGGCTAATGTAAAACCATTTGGCCTTTAACTTGTGAATCCGAAGATGCGCTATTGGCATTTGTTTTTTAGACAAGTCACTTTGGGTTCTAATGGTCTCTTTTAATTGAATACACTTAGAGCAAGCGTCAGTGGCCGGTGTTTTAAAACTCATATTGAAGTACATATTTGTTAAATATACGCCGGAAAAAATCGTATTTCACCGGTATATTTTGTGGGTCATTATTATAAAATTTATGTATTTTTTTTAATATTGTGGTCGCTGCTCAAATATTGTACAGTAGATACATACATTGTACAGTAGTACAGTAGATTGTACCTCTTACATAATGTGATTCTAAATTGAGCCCCCTTTGACTTGACAGATTCTGTACGACCATAATACAGATTAGACCTATCACCATCTCTTCTTTCTTTCGGCAGTTCCATTGTAATTAAATGTCGTTTACAAATTCTTTGTATTCTATCCTTAGATATTCCCAAAATTGTGGTCATTGCTTTTTGGCATAGGGTAAACCGGCCTACCTTGTGCCACTAATCTCTTGGAAGTTTTTCCTCAGCACTTAATTTTTTTTTTTTATAAATGCATATCTTGATGTAGTCTATAGACTGATAACTAAACAATTCTCTGGCCAGTTGCGGTTTACAGTTTTCTCATAAATTGACCTTTCCTAATAGCCGACCCTTGGCACAAGGTAGGCCAGGCTGGCCTACCTTGTGTCACTGGTACGTTCTACCTTGTGTCACAAAATAAAAATACAACAGCTTTATGAAAATGAGTTTATTTTGAATAAAAACAGCTTAACGAATAGTCATTTTACTGGGAAAACTTAAATTAAAATTGTAGTGACCTCGGCGAACAGCTGGAGCTGGCAGTATTTTTAGACTGACGAAGTTTGAACGCTTGACATGTCCGGTACCGGCGGAAATATAAAAGACTTATTCTTTTTCCGCAAAAAATTGACGGATATTTCATCACCATCCCTATTTACTGAAGTCACTTGTCCGGTATAGTAAACGACAGACGTTTTTCGCCCTTGTGTCGGCCTACTATCCATATGGAACTCAATAAGCACCCATGAGTCGACATTCACTTGGATGGCACCACTGTCGTCAATGAAACCACTTATAGTCTGGTCAGCGTCATCTTCAGAAGATGTCAAGCAGTCACTGACTCCAGAACTTTCACGAACATCCAAGAGCTCGTTGTCGTCTTCTTCTTCACTAGATGAAGAAGATGGCACGTCTTTTTTCTTCTGCTTAGACGCTGTTGCACCGGAGTTTTCTCTGAAGGTGATCATCCGCTTCACAGGTTTCTTTCTACTTTTAGATTCTTCGATTTCTTTTTTTTCGGGGGTGTCGGTTGCTATGCGACTTTTTCCTGTTTTTCTTCCACGGGCAGTCGCCAGTCGTTGAGGAGCTTTTGGGAACGGACGTATTTCTTCAGGCGTCACTGCAGTCTTAGGTATCGCGAGGTCGACTTTCATAGCAGACACATTTCTCTTCGGTGTTTCTTCCACCGGCGCTAACGTGGATGGTTCTTGGGGTACAGCTGCTGTTATGTCTTGATATGGTCTGTTGGTCATCTCTGCTGTCAAAAAAACGTCTTCTGGAAAAACATTCCGGTCAAGGGGCCAAATTCCCGTTGCACGAAAGCCCGACATGATATTGGATGGCGTGAAAGCTCTTGGAAAGGCCTTTCCCACCAGACCAGCGACATCGTAGATAGAGACGGGCTTGTTGGGATTGCTGATCATCCATTCCCTAATTACTTGGTTTAAGTGGGTCTTGAATGGCCCGAAGGTGGACACATCTAAGGGTTGGAGGCGATGGCTTGTATGGGGAGGAAATGTGAAAAATATAACTCCGTTTTCCCGCGCCAAATATATAGCTGGTATTGACAGGTGTGTCTCGTGGTTGTCCATTAATAGCAAAACTTTGTTTTCTTTGGTAGGTTGAACTAGCTTTATGAAATGCTCAAGAAACCTAACAAAAAGCTGTTCATTTGACCAGCCGGAAGGAGTTGCCAATCCAAGAGTGCCAGGAGGTGCACCACGCACCATATGATCTTTATAGTGCACGCGGGGGAAGATAAGCGCTGGAGGGATGAAAGTGCCGGCAGCACTTACGCAACTTATCATAGTTACATTTACACCCCTTTCCGCTGAAGTTGCTGCAGGTACTTGTTTGTCTTTAACTGGGGCCAGAACTTTGGGCGGCCTTTGCACAGTCGAACAGCCTGTTTCGTCAACATTCCATATTTTGTAGGGTGACCATTCTTGGCGTTCGTAAATCCCAACGAGCAAATCGAAGAAACGTCCGACATTGACTTTATTGAAGCAAGCCATCCTACCAAGACTCGTTGCTTCCGGCTTCCGCAGCGCTAATTGTCCTTTTAAGTGGTATCGAAAGTGCCGGTACCACTTTTCCCCTGCCTTTTCTTCTCTGTCCCAAGCTTCGGGGTATTTCAATTTTTTTTTTTGCATATTGGTATGCCAACCTTCTCAAATCATCAACTGTCAGCCCATATCCCCACTTCGATGCACGCATTAAATATTGGCAAATTTCTTCTTCTTGTTCGGCAATAAATACACGATGAACAGCATTGTTTGGTTTGTTAGCAGTCCTTTTGCGAACATGACGTGCTACCGTCTCTCTATTGACATTGAACTTTTTTGCGGCCTGGCGGCAAGTAAGAGTTTTTGTAAACGCTGCTTCCACAGCCTGCTCCATTGCTTTTGGGTCGTACTTTAGTCTCTTCACTCCTTTTGAACTTTTAGGCATCTGGAAATGCAACACACAATAACTTATCAACGAAAATGTAATTTAATTTTGTGGCACAAGGTAGGCCTTAAGAAATGAGACAAGGTAGGACATAATATATTTTGTAGAAAAAGTGTCATAATTCCAATGTGTAAAATAATCTGAAAATCTGACAGATTTCAATATAATTTACACCACACCAATTCATTAGAAGAATAAAAGCAATATTTCATGCATAATTTGAAAAATATTATAAGACAAACCTTGTATACGTAGTAACTTGGTGATCACAATAACAACTGCTCGCCATTTGACAGCCAGGGGTGCCAACTATACAAACCAAATTATCCTAACAATCATTTGGCGCCAATTCCTACAAACTACGATGTTTTAAAAGTTTAAAAATTTTTTGCTTAGTGTGCGGGGGGCCCTGGCACAAGGTTGGCCGTGACACAAGGTAGGACGGTCTCCCCTACCTTAATTTAATTTGATGCGGCGCCTTCCACTAGAAGTTGTTTTGTACTTTGGTATAAAATAACATATTGTTTGGGTTATTTTCTTGCAGTCTTTTTTCGGAGTTTGTGATGTACAATATTTTAATAAAAACATATCCTGGGTGACTTTGTTTGACGATGAATAAAAATGTCGGTGAAAATTACCATAGTCTTGAGTCTTAACTCGTTAAACTTGTAGCCCTGTTTTGAATTTCCATGCACACATTGTGGTATCTGTGGTGGTCCCTTAGCCACATGTCTGAAGCAAAACAGAGAAGCACATAAAATATGCATGTATCAGGCAGGAAGTAAGAGCGAAAAAGGGCCCCACATCATGTAGGTACTAAACAAAACCTAAACATTACTGGTTTGACTTTTCAACTTCTCTCTTCCATGTAGATTTATCGGTTATTTTTTTACGTCCTCGTCTACTTGGTGCTCAATAATTTCCTTTTCTTGAAATTCCATTTTCAAAACACAAAATACTGTAGAATAGGCTGGAGTAATTATGTAAAACGTGCGTGCAGTCAAACTGTATCGTGTGTACAGTCAAGATGGCGGCGTTTGCACGAGTCACTTGGCAACTTAGCGTTATTTGCAAGTTAACATTAACTTAGAGATTTTTAAAAATGGACTGTCAATTAACATAGCGACATTTGTAAGAGTATTCAGTATTCAATCTCAATTAATTCTTAACGTAGGGAGTTTTGAAAGAGTATAATAAATGTAGACGAAAATAATTATAAAACTCATAAAAAAATGACCGCCATTGCAAAAAATGAATATTTTTTTAACTTGGCGTGGTTTGCAAGTGGACTACTCAATTCGTAATTAGGGTTAAAGACATGGGTATATTCTTTAAATCCTTCGTTTTTAATTATGCTGAAAGGTTGAAAAGCGATGCGATGATGGTTAGATGTAAATGTTGAAACCGAGGGGACTGCAGCTTCCTGAGATTCTTTAGAAGAAGCGGAAGAGGAGGTTGAAGGTACACACCCATTGTGAATACAAGTAGCATTAATCAGGTCTCCCCCACAACCGGAAATCACTTTTCGCTTCTACCACCATCAGAAACCACTTCATCACTCCCACCACCAATATTAGGACCACAACATTTTAGTCATGAATATCGGTACTTTCGTTTCTGCTGCTTTAAAATTTCCCTCATTTTCGCTGCAAATACCTATTTGACCGAGGTGCTTTTACCTAGGTTTTCCTAGGTTGCTTGACCGACCACCTTCCAATCGCCCTCATCTTTCAAAGTTTCTGCAAAGGATCGCGCCTCATATGATCGGTTTATTATTGTTTACCGCGCTATCTGTGGCTATATTGATCAGCTGATGTCCAGCTGATCAGCTGAAATTGAAGTCTGGCTTGTCAATGAGCTGTGGTCAATTTCGGCCCTGTTGCTGGCTTGCGTGGTCTTATGTTCTGCTCACGGAGTGAGTCTCCTTCTCGCAGTACTGTCACTTAAAGCTACTCCCCGATCTTCACGTAAGCGTCGGTGGAGGTCAACACCAGAAAATTAATAAATCCCATGCGGAAGTTTTCGGAATACACAATTTTTGCTGTAGGTAAATGTACCTCTTAAAATTTCTAAATAGTCGATGCTCGTCATACCTGTAATTTCAGTTAATTCAATGGGTCCGCCTCGTTGATTCATCAATAGTAATTTCTTTAGTTGAATAATATGAGCTAACATCTCTTGTTATTAAAATAAAAAATTATATTTTTAACTTTACAATAGCTAGAAGTCACTTGTCCTACACTCACACATAACATTCTCATAATCAAGAGAAATCGATTCCGTGACATAGCACGTCCGAATACAGGCTTTCGGAATAAATACCGAAAACGTTCCTGACAGTGTAGTAGATGCCGTAAATTTGTTTATCAACGATAATTTATTTGCGTTCCTTGTGGAGGAGTCAAATAGATATTATCACCAAAACAAAGACAACTTCAAAACGTATAAAAAATCTCTTTAAGTGGAAAGACATCACTGTTAAAGAAATGAAGTTTCTGGGGCTTATAATATTTATGGGACAGGTACGCAAGGACCGACGAGATAATTATTGGAACACTGAACCGTGGACAGAAACACCGTTGGACGAGCGATTGATTGCCGCCGCTCGTCAAGAACCAGCTTCATTGGTCTATTAGCTAGTCTCGATGAAGAGGGAAGGCATATAAAAGATGTCGTAGAGAAATACAGTTGACAGTTGACGAGCCGAGTTGACAGAAGACAGTTGCACCGCGAAAGTAACGCTGTGACGTTCGCTTTTAAGCTTTTACCTACCTTATTGTGCGTGCAGTAGTGCCCTTTAAGTGCCAAGCAAAGGAACCAGAGCCCGGCGCCGGCAGAAGACTTCGGTGAACCAGACAGCTTTCAGGTCAGTGAAGCTTCATTATTGTACGGCGACGGTGATAAATCAAAATAAGAATAAAAACCGCCCCAAAAACAGTCCGCTTCAAATTTTACCCACCAACCGTTTTTTGTAAAAACGATGAGCAGAGACAGATTCCGTCAAATATGGAGGGCCTGGCATTTCAATAATAATGAAAATGTGCAAGACAATTCAGATAGACTGCAAAGTCAGACCGCTGTTGGATATCTTTCTTTCAAAATTCAAAGAAACTTACAAGCCTATTCAACAGTTATCTTTAGATGAAGGCATAGTACCATGGAGAGGAAGACTATTCTTCAGAGTTTATAATGCTGGAAAAATTATAAAATATGGGATTCTGGTGCGTATGGTATGTGAAAGTAACACTGGCTACATATGCAATTTTGAAATTATTGTAGTGTTATCTCCGTTTGCAGATTTATGGCACCATGTGTATATGGATAATTATTACAACAGTGTTCAAAATAGTGAGATACTATTGAAGAAAAAAATAAGAATTTGCGGTACCATACGGAAAAATAGAGGACTTCCGGACTATCTGAAAACAGTTTCATTGAAAAATGATTAAACAACTTTCAGAAGGAAAAAAGATATATTGCTGCAAGTTTGGCAATCAAAAAAGACTGTAAATCTCATTTCCACAATTCACTCTGCAGAGATGAAGGAGAGTCAGAACATCGACAGAATGCATCGACAGACGAAACAAAAAATTATAAAGCCAAATGCTCTGATCGATTATAATCAATACATGAAAGGCGTAGATACCGGGCAGATCCAGTACTTATCGTATTATTCAATTTTACGAAAAACTGTTGAATGGACTAAAATAATGGCAATGTACCTCATAAATTGTGCCTTATTCAATTCATACGTAGTTTATAATTCAGTTCATTCGGCTAACAAAAAGAAATATCTTTTTTTTTTAAAGGAAATAGTGATTCATTGGGTAACGGATGAAATTTCGATAGATGAACCAGCCGAACCAGTACCATCGACATCCAGGAGCAAGGTTTGCAAATCGGATCCACCAGGTGTCTATGGACATGAGGAAACATACATTGGAACCTCTAGTTGGAACCGGCAAAAATAAAAACGTTTTACGTCGTTGTCGTGTGTGTTCCGCTCACAAACTACGCAGTGAAACGCGGTACATGTGCAAGTTTTGCAATGTACCCCTGCACAAAGGAAAGTGTTTCGAACGCTACCACACATTGAAGCACTATTAGGTTATAGTTTTTTTTGTAATATGTGTTGAAAATTTCAAAATAATCTTCTAATTTTGTATGAATAAAATTATTTCGATTGTGAAATAGTGTTTTTTCTATGATTCCCAAGAAAGTAGAATGTTTTTGTGCATAAAAAAAACAGAATTACACATACTTTGCTAAGTAAATAAATGGAGACGTCTTTTTAAAGTAAAACACTGAATGTTTCATTGAAAAATAACAAATAGATCGTAAGATATGAATATTTTACGGAATGTCTAATTTTGGCGCGAAAATTAAAAAAACACCCGCGCTACGCCGCGATTTGGCGGGAAAATGCCCGACTACATAGTGTTAGAATGATATATTGAAAAATACATATCGATATTTGCAATACATCGATTGTTTTTTATTTACTAAGATTATGGTTATAACATGCCTGAAAATGAAAGTATACGGATGCGTGAATTCCATTCGGAGTTTAAAGAAATGCGTGAGGGTCTTCGTTCCTGACCGCACGTTTTTTTTTTATCAAGATTTCCTGTTGAAATAGCCAGAAAAGCGTACGATTTTTCCAACCACAATGATGTTGAGGAAATAAGAAACTTCCTCGAGGATGACGCTGCTGATGATCCAGCTTTGGTTGAGGATTTAGGCGAAGAAAGCGACATTGGTTCTAAGGAATTCTTTTCTTCTCATTGGACGAGCTAGAAGAACGTGAAGTGGACTCAGCAACTGAACAGAAAGGAGGGACATTGAAGTCAATGTATTCATTGGTTTTTTGTACTTGGCTGGAGCATACAGAGGGAATCGTTAGAGTCTGGAGGAGCTATGGGGAACAGAAGGAGAAGGGGTTGAGAATATTGGTCTGGTGATGAGCATAAAACGGTTCAAGTTCCTCATACGTTGTATGTGTTGTATTCGCTACGTTGTATACGACCGTACGAGCCAACGGAAAGAATATGATCGACTTTGCCCAATTCGTGACATGTTTGAACTTTTTGTTCAAAACTGTCAAAAGAACTACATCCCTGGAGAACACGTCACAATTGATGAGATACTGCCAGGATTTCGTGGGAGGCATATATATTCAGGCAATATATACCCCCCAAACATGGTATAAAGGTATTTTCCCTTGCCGATGCCAGAATGGTGTACGTACACCAACAACATGGATATTTATGCAGGGAAAGAGCCTGAGGGGCCATTTGCTGTGAGCAATAAGCCAAGTGAAGTGGTGAAACGAATGGTTGAGCCTCTTTTTAAGACAGGGCGCAACATAACCGCTAATAATTGATTTACGGATATTGATCTCGTGAATGATTTGAAAAAAAAAGAAGCTGTCATATGTTGCTACTGTCAGAAAAAATAAAAGGCAGAAAAAATACCAGCCAGTTTTGTCAATATCAGAGGGAGGGCTCAACACAGCAGCTTGTTCGGCTTCAATAAAGGTAACACTTTGGTTTCATACGTACCAAAGAAGGGGAAAAATGTGATTCTCATTTCATCCCTCCGCGAAACTGATGCCATTGATCAATCTACTGGAGAGCAGCAGAAGCCGGAAGTGATTACTTTTTACAATACCACCAAAGGTGGGGTTGACAGTGCTGATCAAATGTCTGCTACTTTCAGTGTGAGCCGGAACACAAGACGCTAGCCGATAGTAATTTTTTTTGCCTGTCTGAACGTGGCCGGCATAAATTCCCATGTGATTTCGATGGGGAATAACCTGGAACCATTGAAAAGAAGAATCGTCCTCAAAACTTTGTCTCATCAACTTGTGATTGGACACCTAGCCCGGCGAAGTCTGAATACAAGTGGAATACCGACTCAGCTGCAAATCCGCTTGAAAAGGTTTTTACCCCAAGAAGAACGTGAAACATCCCCCTCCCTACCTCCCAAAAGACGCAAGTGTGGGATGTGCATGGCTGATACAGGATTTAGAAGGATGACAAATTAGGGTCAAGTGGGGGAAATGCAATAGCGGGGTAAATATAATAGAGTACTGTTATCGTCTATAAAAATAAAAATAAAAATAAAAATACTAGTAATGCTATCTAGGAAGTAGTATATGTACTTCATAGACTATAAGCTAACCACTTGTCAAGACTGTCAAGCCGACGAATGAATGAGTGACATTTCATTTCGGAAGCGGCTATTAAGCAGTGTGGAGCACAAATTCATAACCTAATTTTCATCGAGTTTCATTTGGAATTGCGAAGTATAAGTTTTTGACTTGTTTTGCAACAGGATCATTAATTAAGATGTTAGATAACTATTTATGTACTCTTTTATTTCTAACATATATATTCCTGTTTACATCATGTTGCGGCTATTACATTTGCCCCTTTATTTTGGTGACTTGGGGCAATTGTAATGAAGGAATTATTACATTTACCCCAAAATTGTGTTTGTTCTAGAATGGTGCGAAATTACGTTAAAAAGGGCACGGAACCGAAATATACAGAAGAAAAACTAAACCGTGCGTTGAAAGAAATAAGGGCTCAGAGGGTAACAATACATAAAGCTTCCTTTTATATGGAATACCTTTTGCAACCTTATATTGTCGGATAAAAGGCACGCGAGGTGCTATTAAAAAAACAAAAGGTAGAACAACTGCACTTCCAAATAATGTTGAGAACGTATTAGTCACATCGATTAAAACCCTGGCAAAATGGGGATTCGGCCTTAGTCGAAAAGAAATATTGGAGTTAGTTGGTCAGCACGTTACTATTAATGATATAAAAACACCGTTTAAAAATGGAATCCCGGGCGAAGACTGGTTTCTTAATTTTAAAAAACGTCACAATCTATCAATTCGAAAGCCAGAACCGCTTGAATATGCAAGAAAGAAAGAGCTGCTACGGACCCATTTATCATTTATGGATATTTCGATCTTTTGAAAAAGACTTTGGTTGCGCTGGACATCGAAGAAGAACCAGATCGTATATGGAACTTAGACGAGAGCAGTTTATGTATTGATCCATCAAAATAAAGTTGTTGGAGAAAAGGGACGAAGCTCATCACGAGTAACTAGCACTTCAGGTAGAGAAAACACAACTTTTGTGTTGGCTTGTAATGCTGCAGGTCAACGAGTACCCCCCTTGATAATTTATAAAAGCAAAAATATGTGGGACTCGTGGAAAGCTCCACAAGAGAAAGAATCCCCTTGATAATTTATAAAGGCAAAAATATGTGGGACTCGTGGAAAGCTCCACAAGAGAAAGAATTTCCCGGAACAGGATACGCTGTGACGCCCAATAGCTGGATGGAAACTGGAATATTTAAGAGCTACTTTGAGAAAACCCTTGTACCGGCTCTTGGTGATAAACGTCCAACATTGGTAATTTATGATGGTCACTCCACTCATGTTTCAGTTGACCTGATTAAATATGCATTGACCCAAGGAATAACCATACCTACTGAAACTGCCTGCTCATACCAGTGATATTGTACAACCGTTAGACGTCTCTGTTTTCAAATCTTACAAACAAAAATGGGACCAAACTGTTGCTACATGGCAGCGCCAACATGTTGGTCAAAAGCTACCCAAATCCTTATTTTCACAATTTTTGGGAGAAACTTGGATGAATGTCAGCGAAGACGTCATCAAGAATGGATTTAGGAAAGCGGGTATCTTCCCTTACAATCCAGATGTCGTTCCAAAGGATAATTTTTCCAAAGAAGCTTTGGCGCGCTGGAACAGGCACCAACAACAAACAGGAAGTGATGTGCGTGAAAATATGGATGTGCAAAATTTTGAGCACGTCCACCAACCAACACGCTTAAATACCTCCTCGCCGTCACTTCTAGACGAGATTATAGCACCTTCTGCACCACAGTCGTCAATCGCAGCAGATCAGCAAGACTTGATTCTGCAATCGCCACAAGAAAACTCAGGTCGTCATGCAGAAATCGCACAAATTGCATCTAGAACAGATGATTCTGTCAACTATACAGCAAAAACACTTGCCAAAACAGAAAAGACGAAAAGTTACCTCTGGCGCTGAAGTAATTACGTCTGCTGAAATTATTAAAATTCTGGAAAACAAAAAACAAAAGAAAATTACTAAAAACAACAAAAAATACTAAGAAATCTGTGAAAAAGAGTAGGAATAAAAATAATACTGTGGATTCAGACAGCGACATAACGAATGCAGATTCTGAACTTGATTCAACCGATGAGGTTACAAATACTACAAAAATAATTAAAAAACAGAATATAAAACAAACAGGAAAGGATAGAAGGAAGAAAAGAACCAGGGTTTCAGAAAGCGATAGCACATCGGAAAATTCAGAAGATATAGTGTCCTATGCTAATTCAGATGCTAGTAATTATGTGGAAGAAGAAACTGTAGACCAAGAATATGATTCAGATAAAGAAAATTATGAAAACACAGCAACCACTATGAAAGATAATATGAAAGCTGTAGGGCTTAAAAATACGCGGGTGAAGGAGATTATAAACGAGCAAGCAATAAACGAGGAAGAAACTGAAAACGGAGTAATTAATATAGAAAGAAAAGACGAAGAAAAAACTATGGCAAAAAAGAGCAGACAGAAGGAGCGGCATATGGATCACTTAACAAAAATCTTAATAACAAATGGGTAATCGTAAAATATGCTTTGAAAAAGGGACTGAAGTATTACGTTGGTGTTGTTCAAAAAGAAGAGGAAAGTCGTTGGGTGGTCAAATTTGTACGACGCAAGGGAAGTGTGTTTGCATGGCCGATAACGGAAGACATTGATCACGTCACGACTGATTGCATCGTGCAAATACTACCTAATCCTGAAATAAACAGCGTGGGGTAATAACTTTTAATTACAAATTCAGAAACATGACTATATCTTAATTTTCACAAGTCATATTGCACGCTTCAGAACGCGAAGCAAATGAAAGTGTAATGGCACTAGGTATCGTTTAATAATAATTAATAAAAAACCTAAAATACGATTGGGCATTTGTATATCTATATATTTCATGTCAACCTTTTTTATATATTATACTATTGTCTATCTAATTTATGTCGATTACTATGTACTTTATAAATGTAATGTGTTATTATTTTATATGTAGCTGTAAATTAATTTTAAATTTTTGTATCTAACACTTTTGTACCTAACTGTCGATAAGTTTATTTCATTATGTGATATTCTATTAAAACTACAAGACCAATCATAGCTTTAGGGAAAAAGTTCATTACTTTGCATGTAATTATCCGATCTCTTTCAAATAAAAATCAAAAAATAAATCTTGTTTTCAATTTTTTTGCTATTACCCCATATTGCAAGAAAGCCACTGTATTAGCAAATACGACATGGTTATCACATTTACCCCTTTAGACAGGGCAAATGTAATAATTAGCCATGATAATAATTTCTTTATGACCTGATTTTTTTTAGGAATTATTTTCGTGGGTAATGATCGCCATAAAATTAACGCCTCGTATATGCATAATATATATCCTAAGTATGAATTCTTAACTATTAAAGAGTACTAAGCTGTTCGAAGTTGAATATGTTATTTTAGTTATGGCACTCGCATTTACCCCACTTGACCCTACTAATGTAAACATTGTCATCAACCGATCTGCCTAAGATACGTAAATCCGCTGTGCCAGACCTATTATTCAGCTGCTGATTTGGAAGACTACGTCGGTCTCTGCCCACGACTGTGGCGAAGAATGATGGTCCCACATCTGAAGAGACTATAGTACCTTTTTTTCATTTTTTTTAAACTTTTATGACACTTGTTTCGTCTAATTTGGAAAACACTTGTGCCAAATTCGCAATTTTGATTGTATTAAGGTAAAAACACTAATGCTCGACAGTGAACTAAAGGATGACACTTATTGATTCCAGATTTCAGGTTTGGATGTCGCCAATAAAAGGGCAGATGTTTCGTTATTCTGACTGAAGCTGATATGGAAGCACCTATACAAGAATGCAGATGAGGTGTCCCGACACCTACAGCTGCAAAAAAAAATTGGCGTACCGAGAGTAACTACTGAATAAAGTAAAGGTAAAGACACCAATAAAACGAAAACTGCTCATAAATTAGCTAAGAAAAACCAAACTATGACTATGAATAAGAAAACTAATAAGTCTGATTACTATACTGACACAAGTACTGAAGAAGAATGGCTAGAATCTGGAGATAGCATGGATGATGTATCTGACGAGCGTTAAGTATAAATTTCATGTTCCATTAGAAGTTGATGGATAACTTGATATGGAAATATATTTTAATGTGTATGACATTGTGATACCTAATTAGGTAAAGCTTAGGTAAATATTTTTTGAGTATTTCGATGTTTGATTTGTTTACGTACTTAATTGCTTACTTTAATCTGATAACAAGTTTATGTCTATTATTAGTGGTTTAGTTTTTTTGTGATGTCATCTACTAGTACCTATGACAAGGTTTGAAAAAATACAAATTTTAATTAAAAAAATGTTGATTACACTGGACAACAGCCAAAATGTATCTAAAATAAAATCGACTAAATCTTAATATTTTTGGTGTGCTAAAACCGAAAATAAACTTATCTTTTTAATATTAGTTCAGGTTTTATAGATACGTGATGTCATGTGTGCCTATATATTAACACTGTAACCCCAAGAACGCACGTGGTATTTTTGTATTGTCATAACAATAGATTGGTGCGACATTGCCATATCTACGTTTTCCCCAATACAAACAATACCCAACTACAACAATTAACAACAAAAACAACAAATAATACCAATACCCTGTACACAAACAAATGACAAACGACACTGCCGAATATTATGGAATTGAAAAGAAAATTCTCGAATCTTCTCTAATATTCTCTAAAAATCTAGAAGTTGTATTTGGGTAGGTATATAAGCAGCTACTCGTACAAAGCGGGCAGGTTAGTCAGTCCAAGTTAGTATCGAATAGTTGAGATTGTAAGATGTCTCGAAAGTGTTATGTCTGTACTGTTATGTTTGTGGTGAGGTGACTTTTGCGTCTCAGAAGCGATTTATTATTCCATTGATAAAAAAGGCATATCAGCTTTATTTCGGTTGCAAAATACGGGATCAAGATAAACATTGGGCGCCACATATCTGCTGTAATGCATGCGCTTCAAGTCTGAGAAACTGGTTAAATCGTAAAAAAACGATTTATGCGCTTTGCTGTCCCAATGGTCTGGAGAGAGCATACAAATCACGTTAGTGATTGCTATTTCTGCATGAATATCTCGTGTTGAGCAAGGCACGGGTATATCCAAGAAGAAAAATTTGGTTATTAACTATCCAAATATACCACCTGCCATGAGACCTGTGCCCCATAGTAACGAACTTCCTATTCCAGAACCCCCAGAACTTGAAAACTGCAACTAACGAGGAGAGGGCGGCAACCGGACCGCTAGTTTTTTGATGAAACTTGGCAGCATGGTAGTAGGGACTGACAATAAGAAAAGTGTCAGAGATTAGGTGTAAACACGCAGCCGTTTCTGAGATATTGTTAGTGGAAAGTTTCGCAGTCGCTTATCTCGTAAATGTAAAGCATGAAACAACAAGCGGCGTGGCTCACGATCAGCGGCAGGCGCTCCGGCCCACAATCCGGGCGTCCCGGGTTCGAGTCTCGCTCGGTGACTTTTTCTTTTTCTTTTTTGCAATTAACTTTTTATTGATAATATAATTCATATTTCTTCCCCAAATGCTTATTTTTTGAATTTTCGAGTCGCCACAAATTTTTAAAGTATAATATAATATTGGAACAATATATATATGTATATATATGTGTATTATAATTTAATAACGCTTCATTATTTAATTATGGTTTAAAAAATGACATTTGTTTGGAAATATTTTTATTCTGATATTCAACGCTGCATATTCAATGTTATTATACGGGAGATCGGAGCGTAAATTTTTCATACAAGTGCAACATCGTAGGAAAAATAAAAATTTTCTACCTGCGGGGTCCCGGTCGTTTTCGGAGAAATCCGTATATAGCCTGCGACCGTTAGCATATTATTATGATCAACCGTCGTAAGTGGTGGGGTCCTTTGTTTGGGTACAGTTGTCGAGGGTTCAAAGCAGCACAGAGGACCGTTACTCGTCAGTTGAGCACGATCTTTCCAAGAGTTTCGACACATTTCGCAATGGAGATCGGTGAGAGTAGTTCGTTTGTGGTCAGTGAATTTACATGCGAGGAAATCGAAGACTTGGTGGATGATGACAAAATTAATTTGTTATCCCCTCCAGCCACGGACGGAGAAAAACAAGAATTGGCTGACGGAATATTGTACCTGAGAAAGTTTTTGATTCAATATAATTTCATATCCGATACAGAGAGCTCCAAAATCAGTGCACGATCGGTATTGATCGGCAAAGAATTATTGAAGCGATTTTTCACTATGTACGGAAGTATGAGTTTCACCGAAGAGGAAGTGTTATTTTCTGGAGAAATAGATGACAGCGTTGGTCTTGAAAAATGCGACGAAAAAACCGCAGAAGTGCAGGAAAAATCCGTTCCAACGAAAAAAAGGAAGGTTGCCACTCATTCCTCGGGCTCTAACGAAGAAGAAGAAGAAGAGGTACAGACCCTTGAGAAGGTTCCGTTTGCTACAAAATTGAAGGCAGTGAAGCTTGCAGAATTACACCCAAAGTGGACGATAAAATCCTTGCAAGCGAGAAGTACGAGGCTCTTAAAAAATAAGTCCCAACTGGCGAAATGGAAATTTGATATTGAAAGAGGCGGTACGCGCTATGACAAACTAGGAGCAATCGATCGCTATGTTTATGATCGGTTTGCCGAGACAAGGGATGAAAAAGCAAGCCTAGTAACAACTCGCATACTCAAACAGTGGGCAATGGCCGCTGCTTTTCCATTTCTGGATGCGGAGTTTGAATTCAAAGCTTCAGATGGTTGGGTGAAGGCGTTCAAAAACAAACACCGCATATCCCAACGGCATGTCACGAAATATATTAGTGCAAAAGACAAAACGACATTTCAAGAACTGCTGGATACTGCTTCCAAATATCAGCAACAAACGTCGAGCATCATCTGCAATTTCGATCCAGACTATGTTATTAATACCGATCAAACGGGGTGTGAATATCGGATTAGCAGCAAGCGCACATTGTCACACAAAGGTGAAAAAGTCGTCGAAATAGCTGTGGGACAGATGAATAAACTTACCCATTCGTATACAGCACAATACGCGCTCACGTTATCCGGAAAATTGCTGCCGAAAGTGTTCATTTGTCTACAAGAAGTTACCGGTAAATTTGGTCCGAGAGTTCAAAAAGAAGTGGACGAGTATATGTCGCGGTACGAAAATGTTTATGTAACATCCACGAAATCTGGGAAACTTCAGAAGCACATGTACGAAACATTTTTGGACGAGATAATGAAGCCGTATGTGGAAACGAATCCATTTCTCTACATCGTCGATTCGTGGGGTGGCCAAACATCTGCAGTTGCATCAAATGAAATTTACAGACGAAGATGGACTGCCAACGTGTACTTTTTCTGTAATTCCGCCGAGGTGCACACCATTTTGCCAGCCCTGTGACGTATATTTTTACCGTCAAGTAAAAAATTATATACGTCACTTCCAAAACGCGCCGTAGCTTCTGCTTCACAATAAAGAAATAACGTCGAGGGAGGATATGATTAAAATCCATTCCCTCGTACATGACCAATTACGGGCTCCAGTATACGAGAATATGATAAGGTAAACATACTTTTATTATTAATAGATATATTTGGTTGATCTGTACGTGTATAAACGACATACTTTATTTTGTTCTTTTATTTACAGATACGCTTGGTTCGCTGCAAAATTGGGCAACGAACGACAATTTTTTAATAATGTCAATGCCGTTGCTTTCCCCGAAGAATTAAAAATGAAGATATGCGACTGCGAAGATTCGGAAGCAGCATTTATTCAATGCTCCTGGTGCCGAGAGTTCAAGTGCTTCAATTGTTTTTACAATATATGTATCATCCCAATGATTGTACTCGGTCATCAGAATAAAAATATTTCCAAACAAATGTCATTTTTTAAACCATAATTAAATAATAAATAATGAAGCGTTATTAAATTATAATACACATATATATACATATATATATGGACCGTTTATTTTGAAAGTGGTGTAAGTCCATTTTTGAGAAAAATGAGCTATCACGTAATTCATGCTTAATTTAATGTAATTTTTTTATATATAACTAGTCCGTGTTTAATTTCTCAAAAAAATCCCCTGTTTTGTACAACTTAAAATCGGTCGGTAAATGAAATTGCATAATCATCGATTATGAAAGTGGTGTAAGTCCAATTGACAGAGGTAGGTGGCATAGCAGATAGATGCCGATCAGTGTTTTGTTATTTTTCATTTATTTTATACTAGCTGTGTCCCGCGGTTTCACCCGCGGACGATTTGCATTGTTTCCCCTCCGTGTTTCCACTACTCGTAAGTTAAAAGATAGATATTAAAAAATTAGACAAATGTATTAGAAAATGTACAGCGCATAACCTGTGAGAAGAAAATAAATACGACAAGGCTGTATGACTCCGTATCTTTGCCCGTATTTTGGCGAATTAAAAAAACAACAAAAACAACAGTAGCGCCATCTTTTTGCAGAAAAATCCGCAATCTTATTACGATTTTTCTAATTTTATATTATTTAGGAGTTGAATTTTTAAATAAAATGTAGCCTATGTACTATTCCAATTCATACTCTAGCTGTGTATTAAATTTGAAACCAATCTATTACGTACTTTTGGCGATACCTTTACCCAAAAAAAAAACACAAACTTTCAGACTTATAATATTTATAGGATTACGTATGATATTACGTGTCAAGAGGTGCTAATTTAGGTTAGTTATTCTATTTTTTTGTTAAAATGGCTAACTTCATATTAACATCAGATAGTGATATAAGTAAGAACAAATGGTAAACCACTATTATCTTAAAACAACTGCAAATATTTATTTTATTTAATTATAAATAAATTCACACAGACATAAAGCCCATGAATATAAACAGAAGAATAATCTTAGATTCAGAGGATGAAAATAATTCCGCTAGGAACAACAAATTAACGAATCGAACAAAGAGAAGAAGAATTATAGAGGTAGAATCTTCATCAGATGAAGATACTGTTATTGAGAACACGGATTCTGCAGAACAAAATAAAGAAAAATATTTGCAACAAATAAACAAAATTAAGCGAAATAATGGACAAAAGTACTATACAAAAAGAGGAAAATTCATTCCTGCAAAACAATTTGAATCCAAAAATTGTAATTGTTCGAAGAAATGTATAGAACGTATTAATGAAGCACAACGTATGGAAATTTTTGATAAGTTCTGGAATATAGGTGATTTTAATAAGCAAAATGTATTTTTATATGGTAGTGTTCAACGAAAATCTGTCAATAGAAGACGGCCTAGAAATAATTCGGGCACTAAAAGAGTATATGCTTATAAATTTTACCTAGTCACTTCTGGTGGAAACATTTTAGTATGTAAGAAGTTTTTTATTAATACTTTCCAAATATCTACTGGACGAATTGATCGTATCCTAAAATCGCATGAGAACATTCCGAATGACATGCGTGGAAAAATGGATGGCTCTTGCAGAAGAACTAGTGAGCTACTGACGAATACAGTGATAGACCACATAAAAAGCTTTCCGGCATTTGAAAGTCATTACACACGATCGCAAAATCCAGAACGAATGTTTTTAAATCCGGAATTAAATATAAGAAAAATGTATAGTTTATATTTGGAAAAATGCAAGGAAAACAACTTGAGCTCAGTTAATGAATGGACATACAGGAAAATCTTTAAACGAGATTTTAAGTTACGCTTCCATTTGCCACGTAAAGATACCTGTGCGAAATGCGATATCCTAAACATGAAAATTAAGACTACAACTGATGACGACGAAAAAATGATTCTTGTAGAAAGACATGACGTTCACTTGCAAAATGCTGAATTATCAAGAAAAGCATTACAAGAGGATAAAATTCTAGCATCAGAAAATCCAGATAAATACTTTGCTTTCACTTTTGATTTACAAAAAGCCTTACCATACCCGAAATTGTCTGTCTCAATCGCATATTACAAACGAAATATGTACGTCTTAAACGAGGGTTTTCACAATTTACATAATAATAAAGTTAATATGTACGTGTGGGACGAAACCATTGCTTCTAGGGGATCGCAAGAGGTGGCTTCATGCTGTTTGAAGCACTTAGAAAATGTAACGATCCAAAGCCATGTTATTGCCTACAGTGACATGTGTACTGGGCAAAATCGAAATTTACAAATGGCATTGATGTGGTTGAAGGTTGTCCAGTCGGAAAACAGCATTGAGATAATTGACCACAAATTTTTACTCTCGGGGCATTCATACCTTCCGAACGATGCAGATTTTGGCATCATAGAAATGGCATTGAGAAAAATGAATTTTGTGTACACACCACAAGATTACTATAATGTAATAGCGCAATGTAGAAAACAGGATAAATTCATTTTATATGAAATGAAACGGGAGAATTTCATTTCAACAAAAAATCTCCAAAATGCAATTAAAAAACAGATAAAAAAAAATACTAATGGGGAACAGGTCAATTGGTTGCAAATATGTTGGTTGAGGTTCCTCAAAATTGCACCATATACCATTTTTTATAAAACAACGATGACGGACGCAGAATTTAAAATTATCAATTTATTACCTCTACGTCCTGGAAGACCGTTAAAATTTGAAAAAATCGCCCTGGAGCCTTTGTACCAAAATGCCAGACCTATTACATACGAAAAATATAAAGACATGAAGCAGCTACTACCCTATATACCTCCGGTGCATCATGCATATTTTGAAACACTACCACATGCAGAGAATAAGTAAATTCTTGTAATCAGTATCTTGTAATGACAATGTAATTGCCGTCTAAAATAAAATTTTATGTGTTGTTATGCGTATTTGTAAACAAAATTATATTAAAATGAAGTATATTTTAAGCGATATTTGATTTTTCAAAATTGAAATTAAACGATTTTTACAATTGTCTAATTTTGAAAGTGGTGTAAGTTCATTTACAGAACATAAATATGTGTTATCGTAGTCTAATTAGCCAAAAACAAATTTATATAAACAAATTAAATGTTGATAAAACAATAGAAACAATGCCAGACCTCATATGATTTGCCTGTAATTTTTTCGAAACAAAAGAAAATGGACTTACACCACTTTCAAAATAAACGGTCCATATATTGTTCCAATATTATATTATACTTTAAAAATTTGTGGCGACTCGAAAATTCAAAAAATAAGCATTTGGGGAAGAAATATGAATTATATTATCAATAAAGTTAATTGCAAAAAAGAAAAAGAAAAAAAAAAGTCACCGAGCGAGACTCGAACCCGGGGAACCCGGGACGCCCGGATTGTGGGCCGGAGCGCCTGCCGCTGATCGTGAGCCACGCCGCTTGTTGTTTCATGCTTTACATTTACGAGATATAAGCGACTGCGAAACTTTCCACTAACAATATCTCAGAAACGGCTGCGTGTTTACACCTAATCTCTGACACTTTTCTTATTGTCAGTCCCTACTACCATGCTGCCAAGTTTCATCAAAAAACTCGCGGTCCGGTTGCCGCCCTCTCCTCTTAAGTTTATAATGATATAATGACCTCGCTTATTATGACCTATTTTTAAGAAATCATGTCCGGTTATAGTGACCGACATGATTCCTAACACCTTCGCCCATTTTCGTGACCCTCCCCTCCCCTTTCGTTTGGTGTGTGCGTGGCGCGTGGCTCGTTTTTATTTTGATTCTCAGTAATGGTAACGAGTTGATAGTTGAAGGTTACGCATTGTTAGTGTTTTGTGAACAAAATGTCATCACAACGCCGTAAAGCATTTACTATTGAAGAGACAGGTGGCAATTATATGCAGACTAGAAAATGGAGAATCAAACTCATCTCTTGCGAAGGAATTTGGGGTTGGTCATTCGACAATATCAATGATTTTTAAAAACAAGAACCAGATTAAATAATCGTTCAATTCAAATGTTTTAAAAGTGAAGAGGCTTCGAAAATCACGACAAGAAAATGTTGGATCAAGCGTTAATTCAGTGGTTTAAAATCACGAGAAACAAAGGAAGATCTATCAGCGGCCCTATGTTACAGGAAAAGGCAAATGTTTTTGCCTCACGTTTTGGTATCCCCAACTTCAATTGTTCTGCGAGCTGGTTAAGTCGTTTTAAAGTTAGACATAACATTGTAGCGGGAAAAATTGCCCGTGAATCTTGTAAAATTCGAATTTAGTGTATATTCTTTAGCTGTATTCACTAAAACATTTACATTTCATTGAACACTAGAGACTGATTCAAACAACTCTCCGATAACAAAGAAATTACTCAACATGGCGGCGTCGTGTAATAAATACTATAATCACGGTGGTCTCTACAGTGGTCATATTTTTTACAAGTTTTAATTATTATACTAACGGGATGCGTATTCCGAGTTAAAAGTGGACTTTCCCATCTGCGACGACAAAACAAAAGCTCATACAACATATAACTCGATGTTTTTTAGGTACTATTTTAGATGTTTGTTTATTTAGAGCGATCGATACTATATATAGTGTTATATAAATAGAGCATCGTAAAATAGATAAGTGATTTTGCTAACGCGGCGTCATACACTTTTATTCTATTGTCATATTTAAGCCGATAAGTCGAGTTAGTGCACAGTACGTATCGTATCAATACAAAGATATCCCCGGCACTGTCGGGCAGGAATGATGTCTTTTGTTTTAATGAGCAGGGTTTATTACTTCGCCAACAAAAAGTTGCTCATTTCTCGCACCTGAGCCATTTAGCCATTGATCATGATCTATGGTTTTTATTTTACAGCCCGCAAGTACTGATCATCAAGAATTAGCTAATGACATGCCCTCGACGAGCAGAAGGTCATCTCAGCATGGCCGTCGCAGAAATCAGACAGGACCATCCTTCGAATGGACTTCGGAAAAACATACACCCGAGGTGGCTGGCTTCGACGACTTTCAGTCAGGAATTAATTTTGAGCCAACTGAAAATGCTACTGAATTTGATTTATTTCAACATTTTTTAGACGATGATTTAATGTCGTTGATTGTCAACATGACTAATAAGTTTCATGATTACATTGTGCTGAATGTAGACAGACTTGCGAATGCATTCCCGTTTACAGCGCTGGTACGATGTAACAATCCCGGAAATGTATATATTTTTTGCAATAATCATGTTAATGACTAGAAACCGCCATTTAAGTATCGAAGAACATTGGTCTACAGATATTCTATTATTTATGCCAATATTTTCTAGGTTAATGTCAAGAAACCGATTTGGTATGATTCTCGGCATGTTACATTTTTCACAGCGAAGTGAAGAAACATCGATTTTGTCTAAAATACAAAAATGTATAAACTCACGCGAGACAAAAGTTTAAATGTCTTATAACGCCTTATAAAAATATATGCATTGACGAAAGCATAGTTCCGTTTAAAGGTCGACTTTCAATAAAACAATACCTACCGAAAAAAAGAAACCGATTTGGAGTAAAATTATTTGTTTTGTGCGACGTAGAGACCGGTGTAATAATTGATTTTATTGTTTATTGTGGCGCAAGTACAGACATAATCGATCCATGTAATTTAGGTTTTGGAGGGGCTGTTGTTGTTACTTTGATTAAGGATTTTTTTGGTTCGAATCGTCATTTATATGTTGATAATTGGTATACAAGTCCGGTATTATTTAAATATCTGCACGAACACAATATTTATGCTTGTGGTACCGTTAAAAAACATAGAACGGGCATTAAATCATACCCTTCAATTGGGTGAAGTAGAAGTGCAGTATTCTGCCCCACTGACGGCAATTAAATGGAAAGATAAAAAATATATATTATTATTATCAACCATTCACGACAATAATATGGAACCATCAATGAGGGAAAGAAGAGGTACGGGATTACCAATTATGAAGCCTAAAGCCGTTTTAGACTATTCAAAAAATATGGGTAGTGTTGATACTGCAGACATGTTTATTGTCTTCGCTGCAGTGCATACGAAAAACCATTAAATGGTACAAAAAAATGTTTTTTCATATTCTTGATATGCACCTTTTAAATGCATTTTTTTGTTATAGAAAAATAAAAGATATGCCGAACTTGAAATTTGCCAAGTTCCAATTGTGCGTCATACGCGAAATGATAGAACGTTACCACAGTGGCAGCGTTTTGGCACAACCCATGACAAATCCAAGTAACAGCAGAAATCCCCTTCGAATATTACCCGAAAACACAATAAATCATATGCCGATTCCTATGCCGAAGTACCAAAAATGCAAACAATGTGCAACTGAAAAAAAACGAAAAGAAACTCGGTTCACATGTAGGATTTGCAACGTTTATTTGTGTGCTGCGCCATGTTTTACAAAATATCATTCTATATAATTTTTATTACTTACCTAGATCACTACAACATTTACTATGTGATATGATTTACTATGTGATATTTTACAATCGTTACTTGATATTAAGATAGTGAGTGCCATACAAATTATATTTACTACCACGGGCGTAGCCAGGGGGAAGGTTTTGGGGGTTCAAACCCCCCCGAAAAGTTCAGATATTAACATTCATAGAATTAAAATAAGAACAGGCGTGCGGAATATGTCATTGATTACTAACTATTATCTAGGAGTTTGAATTCCTCCGCCACCGTCGATTATCGGATCGCATTCGGTAATGTTCGTATATTTTCGTGCCCTTTCGTACCGCACGTGCTGCGCGACATTGTGCGCGGCGCACTTGTGGCGTTCACTTAATTACCGAGCGCGTGTAAACGAAGTTATTTTGTCATTTTTGTGATTTGACCTACGTAGATTTAGAATTTTCGCTACATACGTTAAAAGGATTTGACTTCAAGATAACACAGGAGTAAACACTTGTCTTATAAATAGAGGAGTAAGTAAATAGTAATAAGATTTAAATTAATTTAATCATTTTTAATGCTATTTAATCATTTTGTTTAATCAGGGTCCCTGATTCAGGGATAGGTTGGTTATTATTTTAAAGCTTTCTTGACATTCCAAATTCCAAATTCAAAGCTTTCCTCTTTCAAAGTTCACTTCATTTTGATCCATTCTTCGTTTAGCTTTAGTCACGTTAATAGCTTACCTATATTTTATACACTATGTATTACTAATATTGGAAATCATCATCATCATCAACCAATAAATAGTCCACTGCTGGACCATAGGCCTCTCCACCATGGGAGGATTTGGCGTAATCTCCACGCTTGCTAGGCGGGTCGGAGATCGCAGTGTAGGAAAAACAGAAACCGCTGCTGCCCATTTACTGGTTCAAGGAGGTTTCAGATGTTCCTTTTCCTACGGGAAAATTAATTTATCGCGGGCGAAGCTGCGGACGGAAGGCTAGTTAGCCTATAATGTGTAGATTATAATACCTCTTAGTACAGTATTTTATTATTATTTTAGGTTACGAGAAAATGGAGTCAAACAAAAGAAAAGGGGATAAGCTTAAAGGTATGGAGTATTGGAAAAAGTGGTGTAGTCAAGCGGCTACCCGTAAAGAAGAGTATTTGGGACCAACAACTAGTTCGCATGCCGACACTAAAATTGTAACGAAAAGCGAGCCTTCGACTTCGTTTGCAGTATCCAATGTCGAGACCGAGTCGGTGATACCGCCGGCGCCCTGTTCCATGACTACCACTACCGAGCCTACATTTATCCTAGAATCAACCAGCAGCAGCACCAGCTCACCTGTTATGTCATCTTTTCTTTCTGCTAAATTGGATGTTGGTTTTTATGCGAATCAAGATAAAATCGAGGATGAATATCTAAAGGCTCAAATTTTAAAAGAGCCTTGGACTCCATCTAAATATTATAAGTTTCCCATTTCTACAAAACGAAATTTGCGCTTTCAAATGAAATGGATGGAAAGATTCCCCTGGTTGTCATATTCTGAATATAAAAGTGGAGCATACTGTAGAATTTGTGTCGTAATGAGACGTTCGCTTAATGAAGGTAAAGGGGGCCATCAGCGGGTCGGCCAGCTTGTAACCGATCCTTTTTGCAAGTGGAAAAATGCATTAGAAATATTTGAAACTCATGCAAAATCAGGATATCACAAACGAAATTCGGAACTCGCAAATAACTTCCTAAAAGTAATGTCTTCTCAGGTTTCTTCAGTCGATGATCAGTTATCTTCTGAAAGAAAGAGACAGCAACAGGAAAACCGAAAGAAACTTATCCCTATCGTAAAAGGAGTAATTTTTTGCGGCAAACAAGAGGTAAAACTGATTCGGGACGGATTCACATTACACCAGTCTGAACAACCACTTCAAAATGATGGTAATTTTCGAGCACTGTTGCGGTACGCAGCCGAATCTGGGGACAAAAATCTTTCTGAGCATTTGGTCACTTCTCAGAAGAATGCTCTTTACACTAGCCCTCAAATCCAAAATGAAATAATTGACATTTGTGGTGAATTTATTCAACATAAGATCATCGGTGAAGTAAAGGAAGCCAAATTTTTTACGATTCTTGCTGACGAGACGACTGACATTGCCCGTATTGAGCAAGTCTCGCTGTGTTTGCGATATGTTGATTTAAAAGATGTTAAACAACATAAAGTTAAGGAGATGTTCTTAGAGTATATTCCAACTGTTGACGTGACAGGATCCGGTTTTGCAAAACTCATAATTACAGCTCTGAAAAAGCATGGACTTGAATGTTCTCATGTGGTTGGTCAAGGTTACGATGGGGCTGCAGCTATGAGTGGGCATTTGGGCGGTGCCCAAACGTATATTCGTCAAGAATGTCCTGTTGCTCTTTATGTACATTGTAGTGCACACTCTCTCAACCTTGCTATTGCTGACTCATGTTCACAAGTAGATGTGCGAAATTGCGTTGGGATCGTGCAGTCTGTTGGATCCTACTTTAGACATTCGGCTCAACGCACTGCTGTTCTGAAAGAAAAAATTCGGGATCTGTTACCGGCTGATCACCAAAAAAGCCTGCTCGCCATGTGCGAAACACGGTGGGTTCACAAGCATGAAGCCGTTATAAGATTCAAGGAAATTTATTCAGCTATTGTGCATGCTCTCGAAGAACTCCAATCTAGCCACAATAAAGAAACATCGCAACAAGTCATCCAAATGCTTAACACACTTCGATCCTCGAATTTTGTTATGTGCTTAGTGATTCTTCAAAAAGTCATGAGCTACACATTGTCGCTATCAAAGCAACTGCAGGCAATTAACACAGATCTCATAACAGCATTCAGTCACGTGGATGATGTTATTAATGCTTTGCAACTTTTGAGAGATAAAGTTGACGAAGAGTACATCCATCTCTATGAAGAAGCAAAGGTGTTGCTCGAAGAAAATGGTGGTATACTGCTTATGCCACGTATCGTCGGAAGGCAGTTGAATCGCTCTAACATTCCTGCGTCGGATATATCCACGTATTACAAAAGAAATTTATTCATCCCATTTCTCGACCATACAATTCAACACTTGATTGAGAGGTTTACAAAACACCGAAAAGTAGTATCGGCACTATCTGGTGTTACCGTCAAATTTTGCGGCCGGTTGTGAAATCGAAGAGGCATTTTGTATGTATTCGGTAGTGCTGCCCGAAAAAAGTACATCTGTCGTCAAAGCAGAACTTGAAGTGTGGAAAGCAGCTATGACTCTCACCTCTCCTACTCCAAAATCAGCTTTGGAATGCTTAGATAAGTGTGACCAAAAATTATATCCAAATATTTATACATTGTTGCAAATATTGGCTACCATACCTGTTTCCACTGCTACCCCAGAAAGGACCTTTTCAAGCCTAAGAAGACTTAAAAACTACTTGAGGAACACAACGAGTGAAAACAGACTGAACGGCTTGGCTCTCATGAACATTCACTATGGGATAGAAATTGATGCGAGTGAAGTAGTGGATATATTTAAAAAGAAAAACAGAAGATTAATTTTGTAATATTCTAGTTTCTGTGATATATAACAGAACGTTATTTTTTTTATTTAGCTTATAGTTTATACTGCTCGAAAAAGGACTCCCCTAATTCCTTCGAGGAATTTTTTTCTGTATGTATTTTTCACATCTTTAATATTTTTCTTATAGGGTAAAGTACTCAATTATTGGCACTTTAAGCATCACTTTCCACTTGAATCGTGAAACCTCACTTCATAAAAGGTTGCCAATATTGTTTTTTTTATTAAAATTACAGAATAAGAGTTATTTTTCGTTTTTAATAAATGAAACGTCAATTAATTCGTCATTTTTATTATTTTTTTTATGTCTATTCCAAATAACACGATTTTCCCAATTACTGGCATACTTTTGCCAATTATCAGCAGAGGCCTAGTCCCATTTATTGGCATATCGGATTAATCAGTAAATAAAGCGCAATTGCTTATAGATGACAAGGATAAAGTAGAAAAGGATAATTTAGAATACCTACATTTTATTTATTTAGCTACTTAGACACATAAAAATGAAAACAATATTACCTAATCGGTGCAATCTTCTCTTAAACCTTAACAATCATTTGGTTCATAGGTAGGTACATTATCGTATCAATATTCAGTACACTTTTAAAAAAAGAAAAAAAACAATTATAAAATTGTCACTTATCACTTCACAAAACTTAAACGTTAGGGGTATCAAATTCAGTCAAAAACTTCTCTATTTCAGCATCAGTGTAGAACAATATCTTGTTTTGGTTTCTATCCTTATGTTCAGGTATTAATCTGGCATAGTCGGTGTCATTTTCCTTATCCTCATCCTCTTGTTTTTCAACCGGTGTACAGTCTACATTTGCAGATGGTGTCAACAAGATATCTACGGTATCCAACTTTTCAGGTGGTGCAAGTTTCTTCACAACTGCATTTACTCTCTCGTATTCCTTCTTAATTTTCAACCTAGCTGCTGGTACTTTAGATTTTATTGGTTTACATTTTGCTTCTAATTTCTTTTTTTCTCTTTCTTCTTTTTATGCCTTCTTCTTTTTCCTGTTTTATTCGGAGTTTTTCGCTTTCTATTGATCTCCATTTATCAGAAGTCAATACAAAAGGAGCTCTCTTTATGTTTCTAATGCCTTTTCGTTGAGGTGATTTTGGCAATACAAGGACATCGGTTAATTTAATGGGAGTAAGGTTTAACATGACATTAGAATGATTTTGCATCCTTACCGATGCTGGATCAATATAAGTTTCTATTTTGTCTAACTCGGAGCTTTGTTGTTGCGCGAATGTAGTATTCATGGGGTGTTTAATTTGTTGGGTCAAAACAGAAATTTTTCTGGTATTTTCAGTCTTACTATCATACACTTCTGCCTTATGAGTTAAATGTAAAATTCCTTGTGAGTTGTCCGTTAAACGATCGTCATTGCCATCATTAAACTCTTCTGCTGTAACAATAACTTCCGAGGCAGGTGAGGGTATGCAATTAGAAAGCTCTTCTCTCAAGTCTTCGCTTATAATAACTGCCATGTTTTCAATATCCATTGCATCTAATGTCATACCCGCATCTTGTTGGCTGGAAGTATTGTCTTTGTTTAAATTTGTACCCTTTTGCACCTCCGTGAAAAAGTTCCAAATTTTTTTCAAATAGTTTTCTTCTGGTCCTATTATTCCCAGTTCAATTTGATTCATTTTGATTGCCCCTATAATATTCCTAAAGTCTTCTTTGGTCATCGCTTTTGGTTCTTTATTATTCCTGTTAATAAAACTTTCTGCTTGCGGAATATTTGCCTTTCCTAGACATTTTGTATAGTCCACGGCATTCATATTCCATGGGCAAAGACCTGTAGCTCTAAATCCATTAATAACTGTGGATGCCGAGATCGTGTTTTTGATAGTTTTGTCTAAAAGTGGTACGAAATTAATCTTAGTGAGAGCTACTGATGGATTATTTCGCCTCCACTCCAAAACAGTTTTCTGCCAACCTGATTTCAATGGCTTGAATGCTGACACATCAGCTGGCTGCAGTAATCTGGTACAGTTGGGGTATAAAGCAATAAGGACAATTCCCAATTTCTTGCATAGATCACTAACAGCAAATGTTAAATGGGTCTTGTGACCGTCGACAAACAATATTATGGGGAATTGGGTGCCTTTTTTGATCAAGTGAGGGTGTAATACACTCTCGATGTAATCGTGAAAGACTTCGGCTTTCATCCACCCGTTGTCGCTCAGCCCTATACCCCAATCTGACGGAACCTTGGACGTAATGTCAGCTGATAGGCGCTTATTCGGAAATATAACCATTGGAGGTGTGAGATCTCCGTCAGCAGAAAATGTAAACATTACAGTCAATGATGTTTTGGCCATCGCATTGTCTACCTCATATACATTTTTTCCGCCTTTAGGAGCCAACACAACCCCCGTTTGGGGGCAAAGAAGGAAGTTGGTCTCATCGCCATTAAATACTCGGGACGAATCTGCGAGTAGTATATCAAATAAATCGTTTTCTTTAAGATAAATTTCAATTTGACTAAACCAGCCTCTCACATCTTTTTCTGATACAGCAGCACTGGCTGCTGTAACTGCCTCAGGTGTGCGTACAGAAATGTTTGGGTGTCGTTGAAGAAATAATTTATACCACTTTTCGCCGTTCCTAAAACGGCTGGCCCTGTTACTATTTTTGAGAAAGTTCGATACACTGCTGATTAAATCATTTTTGCGTTTAGGGAAACCTTTTCTACAACTTAGTAAAATCCAATCTTCGAGATCTTTTTCTTCCTTTTCCGTCAAAATACTAGGAGGGCCTGGACGTGACTGGTGATCAGGGTTCTTAATTCTATATTGTAATGTAGCCCGAGGCACTTGATAGGTCTTTGCTGCCAGTTTCTTACTCATGCCTTCTTTGACAGCTTGTAGGGCTTTGTCTAAGTTTTCCGAGCAGTATATCTTACGCCGGCGTATACATATCTTTGGTTTTTTTTCTAGAGGTATTAGTTTTAGTTTTTGGTTTCATGTTATGATAAATCGGGTAGTCTGAAAATAAAGTCGTAGGTTAAATGACACCAATTATTACCATACTTATGCCTAATTATTGGCCCTAATGTCAATAATTAGTAAATTTGCGGTTGGCACGGGGGCCAAGATTTGGAACCACTGTGTTTTTTACTTTTATTTATCAATCATATCAAATTTGGTGGTTCAGTAATATATATATGCACAAAATAAACACCTAAAAACGAGAACTATAAAAAACCAATTATTGTCATCAGTGCCAATAAATTAGAATATGGTCATTTTTGGATTACCAAATGTTAGCACTAGTATAAAATAAAAAAAAACAATGCAAATTTTGGAAACAAATTGTCAAATAGCTAGAATAATACGTACTGAATTTGCTTTAAATCATAACATACATTATAAATAATTGATGACTAAGATTCAATGATATTAAACAAGCTCTTACCTTAGCAAAAAAATAGTTTTCGTCGATCAAGTCGAGACACGTTCAGCTGTTGTTATAGTTTCGACGCCATTGTCATTTGTTTATTTTTTATGTGTTGCCAGTTTGGTAGCTCAGGATTGTACTAATTTATTTAAATAAGTTGCAATACCGTGAGATTAGGTAGATTCTTATTAAAAAGGTTTAAGCACAGAACTGCCAATAATTAGTGCGGTGCCAAAATTAGGTCAGTTTACCCTATAAGGGTTATTTTATGTACTTTTAGTCGTTTTATTGTCTTGAACCCCCCCCCCCCCCCCCGATACTAAAACCTGGCTACGCCCGTGTTTACTACACATCATGTAGGTAGTTAAGTACATTACAATAATGTTCAATCGTTGATTTTTTATATTTTAAATGTGTTCCTTGTTTTCTATTACTTTTTGTCTGAGATTTGTGATATTTTAATATAGATTATAAAAATATTTATAGTAATAATATGCAGACGCTTTGTTGATTTTAATATTTGTCATCTAATCTAAAGCTGTACTAAAATTTTGTTGATTTTTTAAATACTTATAATAATAACACAATTAAAAGATATTTTTAAGACTGAATATTTTTAATTTTTAAGAAGCCAAAAAAATGTTTTTCATTTCATACATATATAAAAATCCCCGTCCGCAAAACAACGAAGGGTTCATAAATTTTGATTAAAAATAAAATGAATTCTATAAATAATAATAAATACAAATTTATTAATAATCGACATTAGCCCAACTCTGACTCGAATCCGCTATTGCCGACAGCAGTTTACGTCACAACACAAACTAGTGCTGGGCGTGTAGTGATTTTGATCATTTTGTTGTGGTTCTATTATATGGTTTTATGGTCGATTACTCTGTAAATTTATGAGTAATAATATTGATATTATTGAATAAATAGTGATTTGAATAAAACTTATATTTCTGCATAGTTTTATTATTGAAATGAGTATTTACATTAACTAATTACATGTTTTATCGATATATTTTTCGAATCTCTACGACTTTTGTCCTCGATTGCAATGAATTTTTAGCGTGGCGTCCAGGGTACTGCTCATGCATCTATAGCGTGGTGGTCAAAAGGTTAAGGAACTAAGGTGCCTAGTCACTAAGGTAAGTGGGTCATGTTTTTCATTATGTACCCAGCCGTTTACCTAATCTGCCATAGCTCTGGTTTGGCGATGGTCTGAGGTTTCCCCTTCCTCGGAGTCCTCCAGGTAGAAGGTCTCAGCCAGCAGCCTCTCCGACTCCTTTTCGCTCAGTGCTTTCCCCAGCACGGCCAGGGGCACATCTTTCCTTCTTTTCTCTGTTCTTGTCATCACCCTATATATACCCTCTCAAACACCTTCTTTGGTTTGTCTTTCGCAGAACCCCTTCCAGCTTTCCGTTTTGGCTTTTTTGGCCTCCATTTCATATATTTCTTTGGCTTTCAGGTAATCCTCAACGACCTTCGATCTCCGGATCAGCGCGGCACATCTGATTCTGCGTTTCCTGGTGGTGACCTCTTTCTTCAGCTTTGTAAGTTCTTTTGACCACCACGGCAATGTAAGTGTTTTTTGGCAATGTATTTCTCTTTTTTGGAATTGATTCTATGCATGCTTTAGTTATTATATTATTATATTTATTATTGTTTCAATCTTCTCTTTGGTATCAGTTTTTTCAATCTCTTCTAAATTTATTTTGTGTTCCAGCTTTAATTGGTCCAGTTTCTTACGAAACTGGCTCCAATTACAAAACTTCTTACAGAAATCCAAGAATAATACGACTCAAATAATGAATTATTTCCAAGAAAAAACTGGTGTCCATAGCATTTCAATGCATGCATGGGAATGTGATTTAAAAAAAAGAGTAATAATTTAAATGTTAACGATTTTGTACTTTTTTGTAGTCAAAAAATGTCCCAGAAAATATGTGATGAAGCGGAAACAGCTACGTTTTATTCACAGAAAATTTTGGTAAAAATGGCACCGAAGGGGTCTGACCACGGAGCTGTTCGTAGATTTCATTAACCACTTTGCAAAATACAAATCGCCAGGTAAATGCCTCTTGATTTTCGATGGGGCATTATCGCATTTAGACTGCAAAATTGTCAACGCAGCAGAAAAGCAAGATATAGTTCTGTATTATCTGCCGTTTAACACAACGCATGAATTGCAACCACTCGATAAATCGGTGAATAAATCATTTGAGCACTATTGTTTTTAAGTACCAAAACCCACAAAAGAAACTGTTTAAGGCACGTTTCAAAAGTGTGGGTGAAATGCATGAGCCCAAACAACATAATCAATGGATTTAGGGCAACTGATCTGTGCCCCTGGGATCCAAGTGCAATCCCAGAAGAAGCCTTTGCTCCACATCTGTACTGACAGAGTTAATTTTTACACAGACTTTGCCTACAGAAAATGAAAAGAATTTGGGACTTAATTCAGTAGTGATAGAAAGTGCTTCTGAACAAGTTTTACAATACCCAGTTACGGGTTCTGAGACTGAGATTCATGGCACCTCTGATCCAGATATTACTTTCTGTGAAGATGATTACACAATTCAGTCGCCAGCAAAAGAACAACAGATTCAACAACTTTTGAATCTTTGAACTCAATCGAGCTAACTCAAAAGGAATTGCATTCGCTCTCAGAGGGTTTATCCGTCGAGCATTTTCGATACAGTAGGCTATTCTCGGTACTTCAGGGCCGAGACCCGTCGAGCATTTTCGATACAGTACTCCTATTCCCGGTACTTCAGGGCTGCGAGCTTGAAGTCCACCTACCATTGCATCCACTCCATCAGAAACAACCGACGTTGAAACGTACACTCGTGAGATTGCATCAAAACTATCTAGCAAGGAATATTAGAATTTATACTAGGTTGATCAATAAGTTTCTGGAACGGATACTTTACATTTAATTATAGAAATGTATCATTCGAATCCCAAATTCAGTAGTAGCCAGTGCCAAAAGAATTAAAAAAAACTGTTACCAATATTTTTTTTCGTTGTTTCATTTGGCGGGAGTTTCATTAGTGTGCAAAATGGAGAAAATCTAAGTTCGTGCGGTTATTAAATATTTTTGCCTGAAAATTTTTTCTACGAGATGTGTGTTTAAACAATTGCGCATTGCCTCCCAATTTTTTTAACGTTACTGTTAATTTTACTGTATGTAAGATAAGACAGATCTTATTCTACAGTAGCATACTGGTGCGCGAAATTTAAACGCGGCAGAACAGTCTGTAAGGACGAGACTCGCTCTGGGCGCCCAACAACCGCTGCTACTGAAGACAACATTAAAAAGAATTGAAGAAATTGTTACGAGGGCGGTTCAATAAATATCCATCCGTGTTTGAAGACATGGCGTTTCTTAGACAATTTGATGTTACCATCTGTTAAACTATGCCAAAAACAAATTTGACATTTGAATATAGGTAGGTTGGATTTCAGCCATTCAGCCATTTCAGTAAGTCGTGTAAGATGGTTTTCGCAAAGATGGAAAAATTGCAGTATCGTTCAGTGATTCGGTTTTTGCTTTTGGATGGGAAAACGTGTGAGGAGATAAAAGCGAAATTGGATGCTGTTTATGGGGAGCCTTCGCCATTTATAGAACCATCCTTAAGGATGACTAATCAACCTTAAGCTATGCTGCGCTCAGTGCCGTAATTAGGGCGGTGCCAGCGGTGCCCAGGCACAGGGAGGGACTCTGGAGGTGCGCAGAAATGACCAGACCAGGACCAAGTTTTGAGTCATGCATGGTAGTTAGTAGCATACATACAATACCTATTATTATTTACATACAATACCCAATGATGTTTTGACACCCCTTGGTATGTCTGGATCTGGAAACAATTTAGAAAAAGAAAATAAAGACATGACCTTGCCTACCATTAGTCCAAGTTCTGAAATTCAAATCGTAGAAACAGCTGCAACTTATAAGACCCAATTAGACACAAACGATCCAGTTTCATGGTTACCCTTAGCTGACCCCATCCGTTGTTTCCTTATCGAGAAAGGTCCTGATCAAGGAAAAGGTAGTAAAAATATTTATTCAACTGAAGGTGAAGACGCAGGACGAAAATTTCATGTGCATTGATTTACAAAAAAAATGAGCAATGGCGAGATGGTAACCAGGCCATGGTTGATGTACAGTAAAAAGAGAAATGCAATATTTTGTTTCCCATGTATTATACTTTTCGGTTCTTCCTCGACTAAGCAGATAAGGCCAGCGCTTGCTGATGCACAAAAAGGTTTTAATGATTGGCGTCATTTAAGTCCACGTATCCCTGAGCACGAAAACTACATTTCATAGAGAAAATTTTATTAAGTGGAAAACGCTTGAACAGCAAATAAAAAGTAAGACCACAATAGATGCGTCTTTACAAAAGGCTATTGACCAAGAAACAAAAAAGTGGAGACATATTTTAAGTGTGTACTAGCATAATTTTGTTCTGCGCAGAAAATAATTTACCCCTCAGAGGCTCTCATGAGCATATAAAGCATATTGGAGAATCAGGATCTGGAGTTTTCTTAAGTGACGTGGATATGATTTCAAAATTCGATCCTGAACTTAGAGTGCACATCGAATCGTTTAATAAAGGAAATTTTTCATATTTTACGCCATATATTCAAAACGAGTTAGTGGATATTCTTGCATCTGAGGTCAAAAAACAAATTTTAGATGACGTGCGTGCGGCAAAATACTTTTCTATGCTTTTTGATTGTACCCTAGACGTATCGCATCAAGAACAGATGTCACAAATGAATACTAGAAATAAAAAAGGGTCTAAGTGCCAAAAAAATTCTTGTTTCCTTTTTATTACAGTGTCATGTAGTATGTTCCATCGCCAATAACCTTAACTAAGGTCCAAACAACTAGCGTAGTTACATACTTGGTATTTACAACTCTAAGGAGCGTGGAGGTGTAAGACGCGGGGGGCGTAATTCTTTAAAAGGGTATATGTCAGTTGTCACGTGATGCCAGTGTTATGAAAATGGCGGACCTTACAACTGTTGTTGTTGCCGGCGCGGGAAGAAAAAGGCGTAAAAATGGTGAAAAAAGTGTGCAAAGTGTTCGAAAAACATTAAAGGATACCGGCAAACAATACGAGACATCTAAAGGCAAGGTGATTCCAGAAAAAAAAACACCATCTGATGAGGTAATTCGATTTTATTGTTGCCACAACCTACAAGCAATTAGCACGCGGACGTCCGGGAGCGTGCATGCTCTGTGTGCGCTAGTGATGTGCATTTTGCGTAATTAGGAGATAATTAGGGTAAAACCGGGTAATGCCGGTCAGGAGGTAATACCGGTCATTACAATTTCACTCCTATTATTGCTTTCCCGCGCACGCACACATACAAAGCGTGTGGCGTGACTACACCCCGCGCCGCGGCACCGACCGCCGCTCAGTTTCCAGCGCACGTTTTGAATGAACGCACGTCAATTGTTTTTGCGCCAAATTGATGTAAATTTTCGTCGTCAGGCAATAAGAGGTGAGCATTTGTTTTATTACGTTTCTTATATTATTAGTTATAATTTTTGTAGTCTAATTATCAAGCATTTCAAGTAATCTTAGATTTTGAACTTGTCTCAACAGGTTTTTAACCTAAAAATGTTTTTACGGAAATGTTTCTAGGCAGGGCAATGCCGGTCAAGCTGACCGGTATTACCCACAAGTAAAATTAGTACACAGTCAGTATTTTTTGCTTATTTTAATTTTTGTTTATTATTTCAGAATGTCCAAAACACGAAGCAAACCATGTTCAAAGGCATCATGGAGCCAAGAACAGTTATACAAAGCTTTTAAACTAGTGGATGAAGGGAAACCGATTAGAGAAGCAGCTCGATCTACTGGCGTGCCATTTTAAACATTTCAAGAAAGATTGAAGAAGAAGAACTGTGATAGCCCACAGCTGGGAAGACATCCAGTCTTCACAAGGGAACAAGAAGATGAAATGGCTTCCCAGGTTAAGTTCCCAGCGAAAATATTTTATGGCTGCACTTCGCTTCAGATTAGAAAAATGGCATATGAATATGCTGTAAAAAATTACATTAAGCATAATTTTAATGAAACTCTTGAATTAGCTGGCAAGGATTGGCTCAAAGGATTCATAAAAAGGAATCGTTTGTCCATCAGGAAAGCTACGAGCCTGAATAGAGCCACTGCCTTTAACAAGAACGAAGTTGCTCTATTTTTCAAATTTCTTATAGAGCTAATGGAAAAATATAAGTTTCTGCCAAGGAACATATATAATGTAGACGAGAATGGAATCTCTTCAGTTCAAGACCCTGGAAAAGTTGTGACCGAGAAAGGACAGAAACGTGTGGGCTCTATAACTAGCGGAGAAAGAGGAAAGACCGTCACAGTCGTGTGTGCTGTGAATGCTACTGGAGTGTACGTCCCTCCAATGCTAATTTATCCACGTCAGAGACATTCAACTGCATTAGAAGCAGATGGGGCGCGTGGAGATGTCTACCGATGCTCACAAAATGGGTGGATCAATGAGGATCTATTCGTAGATTGGCTGAAACATTTTGCAGATTTCACCAAACCTTCAGGTAAAATGAACCCATATTGCTTGTTCTCGACAATTATTGCAGCCACATCTCTTTGAGAGCATATGAATTTTGCAAAAGCAACAACATAGTGATGTTATCATTACCACCACATGGCTCGCATAGAATACAGCCTCTGGATGTTTCCTTCTACGGTCCACTTAAAGTGGCTTACAAACAAGAATGTAACCTTTTCATGAGGACTCAATTGGGAAAGAAGATCACACAAAATGATCTCGCCTCGCTGTTCAAAAAAGCGTTTCAAAAAGTAGCAACCATTCCAAAGGCTGAAGCAGGTTTTGCTGCTATAGGAATATACCCTCTAAACCCGGAAGTGTTTACAGACGAAGATTTTGTGGCTATTGAAATTTTAAACAACGACGAATTTGTAGTTTTGAAGACGAATTTGTAGACCGATAAAATAAAACCCCGGATGCCCAAATAATGTAATTTACTGAACCGAGTGATCCATCAACTCATCACCAGACAAAGTCATCAGAATCGCCATCACTTCTTGTTGATGAAATCGAACCAACCCCAACAAATAATGCAAGAACGAGTTCCAAAGTCCTGCAATCGACAATTAGTAAAAATAATTTACAAGAGCGAGATTGGGTGGAGTCATTTCTTTCCAGGAATAAATCTAATGGAATCTAATGGAAGCTAAAACACGGGCACCACACGTCTCCTAGGCTTTTGAATCAATGCCTCATTGCAATGAGTGACAAGTCAAGCGATAATACACAAGCTGGCTTCAAAGCTTTAGGCTTAATCTACCTTGGTTGAGAGCAAGTTCTTAAAAGGTTTCCTCAGAAAAAGGCTGCAGAAAAAACTGCTGAGAATTCTCAAGAGTGGGTGTCCAGTTTCAGAGAATTTCTACAAGAATCCCGGGCAAAAGACACGCAACCGCTAAAAGTGAAAAAGTCAAGGATTAATTTGCACCAGGGGCTTTACCACCATTCCTTATAGCAGTATTATTTTAACCTTATTTCTCAATTTCGTACCACGGCGTCCTTAATGTAAGCTTATTTTATGAATGTTTTAATAGGAAGTTTTGGTGACGTCAACACAATTCGATAGCTTATACTATAGTGCAAATCGGAACATTGTATAAAAGAAATGGCGTTATACAGTTCATATAGCGTTATCTCGTTTTGTTTTTAGCAGGGAATAGCCAAATAATTAAAATCATTAGTTCTTTCCCTGCACTAAGCATTAATACTTTGGTGGAGGTCATGGTACGAATATGAGTAATGTTGTTTTAAGCCTGAAAAACGTTCCTGCAACAATATTGTTTTGTAAAAGATGGTGGTAGGGCCCCAGGACACAGAATCGATGAATAAATGCTGCTTACTAGTACGGGCCCTGGTTCTAGTGGACAAAAACCACAAAAAAAGAAGAAAAAAACAACAGGTGGAGATAATCTCAGAAACTGAATCTAAACTGAGTACAGTCACTATTCACGACGAATCTGAGGGCGGTGACATGATGGACTTTTTGCCAAGTGACATAGAAGAAAACATTTTCAGGGATTTGGTTAATATTCGAGAAAACTCTGATGAATGAATAATTTAATTAATTATTTTCAGGATGAAAATCAACTTCATCAAAACAAAGACTCAGTATAAAATATAGACAACCAATAATATAAACCAACTCAATTCAAATGAAAACTCAGTAGAAGAGTTAGACCATTTTAATGAGAGAGCAACAGAACAAGAAATAAACAATTCATCTGATGAAAATGTCATCGTACGCCCGTGAAAATAGAACACCACTCGCATGACCATCTAAACGATCTACACCAGATAAATGTGATAAGTGCAATTGTGCACGAAATATTGAAAAAGGATCTTCATTTTCACCCCTTTAAAATTCAAATTGTGCAAGCGCTTAAGCCTAATGATTACAATTTGGGTAAAAACTTTTGCGAGACAACTTTATCGAGATTTCGTACGGTAAACACGATCTTTTGGAGTGCGATGAAGCCCACTTTTAATTTGAATGGATGTGTAAATAAGCAGAATTGCCGTTATTGGTCACCTAAAGGACGGAATCCATATTTAAAACACCAAAAGCAACTTCACAGTCCCAAAGTTATAGTTCGGTGTGCATTAGGGTTCATTCCCGGGAATTCTCGAGCCGAGAATTCCCGGGAAATCGTTGGGCTTTGTTCCCGGGAAATCAAGCTCGAGAAAAGTTGAGAACTCGAGAAATCATGTACCTATATAGAAATTAAATCGCCGTTTGTTGTGTTGCGTGGCGGCGCGGGCCAAAGCGCAGCGGCACCCTTTGATCTCGCTGCAAGCGCTCTGCGGCGTCGTTTTTACACGTTCATTCGTGTTTCGACTCTAGCCAAGTATAGTTTACGTAGTGAGTGTTTCACAGATTACGTGATAAATTGAAATAAAACAGGTGTCTTTTCACTTTTATTGACACATCATGGCTTTATTATTCATATTATTTTTATCAATAATATAATCTAAATATGATCTTAAATTTTACTAGGTACGAGTACCTATCTGTTCTTTTCTATTATTTTTTAGTCAAACTTTAATACATAAAATAACTAACGATACATTAATTATACTACTTAGTCTAATTATATTTCCTATTTTTGTAAAACAACAACACACAAGCTTAGTTTTTAATTATTCTGATATGTTTTTCTTATGTAAGTAATTTGAAATTAATTAATGTGTCATTTTAAATTTGTGAGACGAATATTGCCAGTTGTGTTGTGTGTGTATCACATATTACTCCAAGGGCTTATTATTAATTTGAATTGCGTTTGTTATAGATTTTACCGAAACGTCACTATAACAGTAAAGATGGAAGCATCAAAAGTATGGAAATATTTCAAAAAAAATAAGGAATCTGCAAATGCGCAATGCCTAAAGTGCCCAAAAACCATTGCTTGCAAAGGTTCAAATACTAGTGGGTTGGTGAGACATTTAGCACATGTGCATAAAATCAATATTACTAAATGCGGGACCCAAGAAGAATCCGAATCTGAAGCATCTACAAGTTCAGGTGTGAGTGCACCGAAAAAAAGCAGGCCTGGGTATGAAAGTATGCAGCAACAGAAACTAAACTTCAAAAAACCACCGATACAATCATTGGGTGAAATATTGGCGAGGCTGGCTGCAAAAGACGGCTTCACCATAAATGGAATCACAAAAAGTGAATTCATTCGTGATTCACTTTCTGCTAAAGGATATAAATTGCCCATGTGTGTTAATGATGTTATGAATCTAATACTAAAATACTATGAGGATAAGGAAAAAGAAATGATAAAAGAACTTTCAGATATTTGTTCTTCAGGTAACCGGCTAAGTGTGAGTATTGACGAGTGGACAAGCATACGTAACAAACGCTATTTTAGTGTTATTTGTCATACTACAGAAACAACACATTATAATTTGGGGTTAGTCTATATACCCGGTAAATGTGGGGCCGTTGAAGTAAGACAAATAGTGGAGGAACGCTTGAAACATTTTGGAGTGAAATTTGAGAGTGATGTTGTTGCCGTAACAAGCGATGGGCCAAACGTAATGAAAAAATTTGGCAGAGAAAGCCCCTGTGAAATGGTTCTATGTGTAAATCATGCCATCCATTTAGCTATTCTTGACACATTTTGCAAAAAACAGTCAGAAGTTACAGCTGCTAGGAATGCCTTGCATAACGATGACGAACACAGCAGCTCCGATGAAACCAGCAGCACTGATAACGATGATGAATCTTATATATCTAATGAAGAACCTAGACCGCAAATAATTGATGACATAAACAATGTAATGACTGAGACCCGATGGATTATAAGATTTTTCAGAAAGAGTCCCCTAAAATCAATCATACTGCAGAAACATGTAGTAGCCGAATTCGGAGTAGAACTAGTTTTGTTACTCGATGTCAGAACTAGATGGAATTCAATGCTGACAATGATTGAACGTTTCTTGAAATTAAAAAATGCAATCAAAAAGGCATTGATAGATTTAGATAGCTCACAAAAATGGAATGAAGATAATATTACTGTGCTACAAAAACTGCAGATGATATTAACACCAACAAAACTTGCAGTAGAGCAAGTTAAGATGCCAATCTATTGACTGCAGAGGCTATAATAGACGTATTGCTAAAAAAATTAGAAAGTATCAATGATCCTTTAGCCCTCAAATTAGTAGATTCACTTAAGTGGAAAATATCAGAGCGCCGTAATACGTCTCTAATATCGCTGCTAAAATACTTGAACAGCCCTGACAATTTCATGCACAATAAAAGTAACTACTTCATTGATAACAATAAGACATTTTTGATCGGATACGCTGAAAGAGAATATAATCGTTTATACCCTGCCATCACAACTTTGACCAAAAATGAGTCGGGAGTGGTAGAAGAAGTAAGCCCATCAGAACCTGAACCCGAAAGCTTCGAAATTCAATTAGAAAAAGCAATTAAAGGCATTTCAACAAATGAGGAGGCAAGTGCAGTGGCGCTGTCAAAATCTATAGTAAAAAAAGAGTTCTTACTTTTTGAACAGACTGGGAAAAGGTCACCAAATTTAGAATCGATGTACAAAGCATTGCTTTCAGTTAAGCCTACTTCAACTGAAAATGAAAGTGTTTTCAATTTCAGGAAATATTGTTAATAAAATAAGAAACCGGCTGTCTGATAAAGCTATAAATGCTTTAGTTTTTCTAAAGGCATATTTCATCAGACAGAGTAAGCTGACCTAATTGTTATGTATCTGTCTGTCTGTATGTTCAGCTCCTCAGCGTGAGATGTTCCATTGATCTTGCAAAGTTTTCATTTGTTTTTATTCTAATTAACATGCCATAAATGGTGCTATGATTGTAATTTAATTATAATTTACATTTATTTTCTACCTGAATTTAAGATATTAACGTTTTCTTTCATGTTATTTTTTTTTTGTTTTATAGAAGCTATTTTTGTTTACAAGTTTTAAGTTGATTTTTTTTCTAAATAACCAGCCAAAAATGGTGCTGTGATTGTAATTTAATTATAAGTTAAGATATTAACGTTTTCTTTCATGTTGATTTTTTGTTTCGTTTAATAGAAGCTACTTTTGTTTATAAGTTCTAATTTTCTAAATAACCAGCCAAAAATGGTGCTGTCATTATAATTATGAGTCTGAATAATATTATTTCTGTATTTTTTAAAAAAAAGTTAATTAGCTTATTCATAAGATTAATGTTTTTGAATATAATCAATAAAAGTTTTATAATTAATTTGATACTTTTATTTGAGAGGAAAACCACTGAATTTGTTGACGTTATTGGAACCAAATAATATGAGAAAACGTACGTAAATGTAAATTTCTCGACAACCCGAGAAGCCTCGAGAAATTAGCCTCGAGAATTCTCGAGACCCGAGAAATTGAAAAGCTCGAGAAATCATGAACCCTAGTGTGCATTATCAAGCAGAGAAATAATCGGCCACTATTTTCTCGAAAATATTCAAGGGCAATAATTACTGTGGACGGTGTTGCCTATCGACGCATGCTCAACGATTATTTTCTGCGAACATTGAGCGCACATCCTGCCTTCAGTTCGCACACGTGGTTTCAACAAGATGGCGCCACGCCTCATAGTGCTAGGGAGACCATGACGCTTCTTCGTGATTTCTTCCCGAACAAATTGATAAGCCGCTTCGGTGATATCCCCTAGCCGCCAAGGTCGCCAGATCTCACCCCCATGGATTTTTTTCTGTCGTACCTCAAGAGTAGTTTATGAAACAAATCCAGCGACCATCTCAGCACTAAAAGAAAATATCGTTCGCAAAATTAATGGTATCCCACCGTCACTTCTCCAACGAGTTACTCGGAATGCTGAGGTCAGATTCCAAGAGCGTGTCCGACGTGAAGGTCAACATTTGGACGATACAATTTTCATGGATCATTTTATCAGGCATGCTAAATCTACCAAAGAAGAGCCAGTTCTTTTGCTGCTCGATAATCATAACTGATGTGTGAATATTAGAGTTGTGGAAAAAGCCAAAGAAAACAATGTTATTATGTTATCATTTCTCCACCTCACCTCACTGCTCCCATCATTTGCAATCCTTAGATGTCGGGAGTTTATGGCCCTTTTAAGAACTATATGAACCGAGCACAGACAGCTTGAATGCATAATAATCCAGGGAAAACGATGACTATATATGATATTCCAAGTATAGTAAAGGATTCATTACCGCTAGCCTTAAATCCAATATTATGAGTGGGTTTAAAGCTTCTGGTATATGGCCTTTGAATGCTGATATTTTCCAAGACAGTGACTTTGCACCATCTTATGTCACCGATCGTCCAAATCCAGAAGAACCAGAAAGAGATGCAAGCGTAACTGAAAATTTAACGCTGGACTGGACCTTCAAAATCCAGAACTATTAGATTCTGCCCCTGAGTTGGATATTAGCACCACTGAAATTATATGTCACATTGAAACTGCGAACGAACCAACTCCAGGTTGCTCGGGTTTACAAAACGATTTTTCACCATCGAAGATAAGACCTGTACCGAAGGCGCCACAGCGGAAATAAAATACAAGTTACAGACGTAAAAGAAAATCAACTGTTTTAACGGATACGATACACCTGTATTTGTATTTTACAATATATTTTACAAATAACGGAGTTAACAAAACATTCAATATAATATCTTAGACTAAACAATGTGTAAAAAACAGATTGAGCCAAAATCCTTTTTTTTTCCGTAGAAATTCAGTAATCTGAAGAAAGAGTTGGCAAAACTAATGTTTAAAATTTTAAAGTTAAATTTAAAATTTAACTGATTTACCTTCATGTTTAAAATTTTCTTCGATACTTTTATACGCTGATGATGCTAAAATTTATAAGAATATTGAAAACTCTGTTGATGCAGAACTTCTGGAAATCGACATTGATAGTGTAATGGAATGGTGCAATCTAAACTTATTGAAACTCAACGTTAAAAAATGTTCAATTATTTCATTCACAAGAAAGAAGACTGGTATAGTTTACAATTATGTTATGGGTAACGATCAATTGCAACGGGTGGAAACGGTGGTGGAAATCTCGGTGTCTTGCTTGATGCGAGGCTTTATTTTAATGATCATATCAAAACTATTTCTTCTAAGGCAATGCGAATGTGGGGATTTGTTTATAGAAACACGTCGGAGTTTTCGCGCGTTAGTACACTACTTTTACTATATAAGTCTCTCGTTCGCCCTTTGGTGGAATATTGCTCAATTGTCTGGTCTCCTTTTACAAACGAACAAATTAAACTCATTGAAAAAGCTCAGCATAATTTTCTGCGACACGCGGCCTATCGCGATGGTCACGGAATGTCACGCGATAATCATGATTATTCTTACATTCTTAGTAAACTGGGTTTGCAATCTTTGCAGGAGAGAAGAGTAATTTTTGATCTCACTTTTTTATTCAAAATTATTAACAACTTTTTAGATTGCTCTTTCCTAACATCGCACATAAATTATAGAATAAGTGCTGCTGGCACGAGGAACTCTGATGTGTTTTATGTCCCCTATAGAAGAACTGACGTTAGCAAGAATGAAACTTTGATACGACTGATGCGCAAGGCTAACGCTCTTGGTGATACTGTTAATTTTTATGGTAACGATATTGTTGAATTTTCGCGCCAACTGAGAAGTTCTGATCTTATGGGGCCTCCGGAGGATGAGTTGCCCATACAAACGCAATACCAAAATAATTTATAATTCGAGCATATTTCCACCATATTATGATATTATTCAGATTCGGATAGCGTTTATCTAGGTTCCTGCGCATTTTTTGATTCAAAATACATACCTAAAACGAAATGTAAGCGAATTGCATTTTGCATGTTTTTACGGCGTAAATGACCTGTTTTCTTCTTATTTGTTTCGTATTAAGAACATTAATATTTATAAAATGGTTCAAGCTAAAACATAGCATATATTGTCAAATTACGGATTAACAAATAAAAATTTAAAAAACATTAAGATTTCATTCATCATTTTTGGTATTACGGAACACGACTAAATTTTTAACAAATTTTGAACGACTGTAGTGCTATCGCATCAAGCACGGGGCCTGAGCGGGCGCGCGGGGCTGGACCTTTTGGTTGTATAGACATAGTCTATTGAGACAAATGTCAATGTGTGCGTGCACGCGCTGCACATCGTTCGTACAGGCGGCTTATTGTTAGTGTGCACTTTGTGTCAGTGTGAGACGATTACTGAGCTGTGCTGTGGGTGCGTTTGTTTACTAAATTGTTTATGTAATATTTCTGATATTATTGACCTATGCTACGGACTTGGATTTAGATTAGCCTTGCGATTAGGTATCGAGTAACTTACTTTCTTACACTTTTGCTTTGTTTACGGACTTGGATATTTGCTTCCGATTTGTTTTTGTTGCCGACATGGATTCCGAACGCTGGGATGTATCTCACAGTAAGTACCTACTTACCTAGCTAACTAGTAACTATACCTATATAAGTACTCCATTTGAAATTAATAATAATTTGTGTATTATCTACTTGGGCACTATAAACAATTCCCGCGCAGTTGGCTGGTTGCAAAAAGACCGGCCGCCGTGGCCGGATACCTATCGATCGGGAGACAATTATTATTATTATTTCATATTTTTAAACTCTAACCATGAAAAAATCCTTTTTTCTCATTCTGGGTTTTTATAATAGTAAGTTTGTTTTGTATTTATTTACCCCCCTTACTAATAAACGATGAAAGTTATATAACTAAATTAGGTCATAAGTCTATTATATTACCATCTCTATTCATTGGCATACACATGACAAGGACAGGTATAATTTAAACAGTGTAAAAATTACAAGTTTTTATCTTATAGCAGCTTTGTTATTTACACAATAGGATATTGTTATTATGTGCCGGCGGGCGGCGGCGGTGGCGCATCCTGGGTAGGGTGACGATACGATGCGGCTTTTAGGTCTTGTCCGCATTTTCCTCGACTTTCTGTTTTGGGAAATTCTTATATTTAAAAATTGAGAAAACAAGTTCCAGTTTTATTATGGAAATTGACACTTTTATCCGGACTTAACAATTAGCCCCGATACTAACCCACTAACTGCCTTACGTTCTTAAAACGACAGGAGCTATTCGCGTGTCGAAACGAGAAAAGAAAAATAATTTTATAAACTGACTTGATTATAATCTGCATAAATATTTACAGAGCCACTACGATCAAGTAAAAAACGCTTATGGCCATCAGTTCCCAGAAGAAAGCGCGTAAAAAAACATAAAGAAAATATGAGGTGAGCAATTGCACATAAGTACCCCCATGTATGATGTAACTGATTCAGATTTTTCAAGGAATAATTTTACTGTATGTTTAAATGATTTTAGATCAGTACAACGTTATATTGGCAGTTCGCATGATACCTCAGTTCCACCTCGACATTGTAAAGGAATACTCATCGAATCAAACACAAATTATATAAATGATCAGAAATTTGCCAGTAGGTAGGTAGCCCATCATAGCGTTATATCAAGATGTAAAATTATGTATAATTAATTCATACTCTCTTCAATTATTCAGACCTTCTTTGAGTGGACCAAGTGGCATTGAAATTACGACAACGGCCGAAATAAATGCACCATCAAACTTTGAAGCTACTATTGACCTTGAGTCAAATCAGACCATGAATGTTGAACCAATCAGTCAGTCGTTTAGCAGGTACGTACTTGTCTAATTACTGTTACCTACTGTAATGTACGCGAGAGCAGTCGTGTTTCAGTGGAAACGTCGGGTTTAGAGCCCAGGCAGGCGTGAACTTTACTTTGTTCAATTTGTTTCATCACCACTGAAAACTTTGTTTTTTTTTACAGGAATTCAACCCCAAAAAGTACTACAACTACCGAGTCTCTTATTATTGAAAAAGAAAATTACGGCGAAATCCAAGTTCCAGAGCTAACCGGACGAAGAATGATTGATATTAATTATTTATTTGAGCAACTATCATCAATAGATCATAGTCCATTTAATTGTAATTTTAAAGATTTTAAATTTGTACGTGAGGCACGCCAAGGATTTTATTCGTCTTTTAAATTTGATTGTAGAATGTGTGGCGTCCAAGTAATTATAAAAAGTGATAGATCTGGAAGTGAAATAAATCAACATGTTGTTCATGGTATCGTTACCTCGGGTAATGGGTTTGCTCAGCTAGATGAATTTTGTGCACACGTTGATATTCCTTGCATGTCTGATAAGCTTTTCATAAAAGAAAGCGTTAAATTTGGCGATCACATTAAAGATATTGCTTTGGAAAGTATGCACCAAGCCGGCATGGAAGAAAAAGATAGCCATCAGAAAAGGTCATGTAGATCCTGACGGAATACCTTATATTACAGTTATAGTAGACGGTTCATGGGCCAAACGATCTTATAGGACTAATTACAATTCATTGTCTGGAGTATCCTGTATAATTGGTCTCGAAACAAAAAAAGTATTATTTTTGGGCATCAGAAATGCATATTGTTGCTTTAGCCAAAAACAAAAAAACTGATCCAAAAGTACACCGATGCTTTAAAAACTGGTCCAAAAGCTCGACGGCTATGGAAGCAGACGGCATCGTAGAAGGATTCAAATGTAGCATCGACATGCATAAATTAAAATATAAAACGCTGATCGGTGATGGTGATAGTAGCGTTACTAGCGCTCTAAGCGAATCATTGCCGTACGGACACTGTACAATAATAAAAAAAATTGAATGCAGCAATCATTTGCTAAGAAATTATTGCTCGAAATTAAAAAAAATTACAAAAAAAACGGAAAATAAATTTGGTTTGGTTCCAGTGAAGTTACGAAAATCTCTGGATCTTGCGATTACGAAAGGCCATAAAAGGCGCCGTTGATCATACATCTAAATTGCCAAATATGACTACGGAGCAAAAACTAAGTAATTTAAAACAAGATTTATTGAACAGTCCGTGCCATGTATTTGGTGAACATGAAAACTGTAAGCCCTATTTTTGTAAAGGAATAAATGACGTAAATTTAGTTCCCGAGATGAAGAAATGTGGCTTGTGGTACGACATTTTTTCTGTTTTGAGTCTTATCGTAACAAATACAGAAAGTCTTTTATCTGCACAAACAAATAATATTGCAGAGCAATTTAATTCCATAATCGCTAAATTCGTTGGCGGAAAACGGGTAAACTATTGTCTGCGCGGTTCGTACGAAACGCGGTGCTACGCAGCAGCAGCTAAACAAAACACTGGTAATTTAGCGAAAACGCTGGCAAAGGACACTCAAATAACAACGAAATATTTAAAACGCAATACCAATAAAAATAAAAGGAAAGCAGACACTAATAGAAGCGCAAAACGAATAAAAAGAAATGCAGCACTCGCAGACGAGCATTATGGCAATATGGAGAAGGAAGCAGATCTCGACAATGACATTTTTAATGAAAAGAAAAACAAATTCTTACTAGAATTAAACCAAAGTGCTTGTCAACGAAATGAAATTCAAATCATGACAATAGGTCAAGGGGCTAACCAAGAGTGGTTGAAGCATAGAAAAATGCGGTTAACTGCTTCATTTTTTGGTCAAGTTTGTAAACTCAGAAAAACGACGTCGTGCAAAAATATAGTAAAACAATTGTTATACAATAAATTTAAAGGAAATGATGCGACAAAATATGGTCATGAAAATGAACCCGTAGCACTAAAAGATGCTGAAAAACTTTTAGGGCTTCATATCGAACCATCTGGATTATTTATTGATGAAAATCGTCCTTATCTCGGAGCAAGTCCAGATGGTTTGATAGGTGATAACGCCATCGTCGAAATAAAGTGTCCTTCTAGTGCAACAAATATGACACCAATTGAAGCAATCGATAAAAAAAAAATTACCTTTTGCACAAAAGACAATGACATAAATAAAATAAAATTAAAAAAAAACCACAATTATTTCTATCAAATTCAAGGACAACTACAAATTACTAAACGTAATTATTGTATTTTTATCGTCTGGACGCCTAAAGGGTTAGCTTACGAAAGAATAGAAAAAGATGACGAATTTTGGAATTCAGTCGTCTTGAAATTAGAAGATTTTTATTTCAAATGTATATTACCTGAACTAATAGATCCCCGTTTACCCAGAAATATGGCTATCAGAGATAGAATATAAACTATCCCCTGTTATTCTATAATAGCTGGAAAAAACGAGCGGGACATGAAGGAAAAGTACATTAAATATCGAAAATAGCAAATTTTACTCAAAGGAAACATTCTTTTGTTTCTAGAATAACTTGCTTGATTACGATTGCTAGTACATCATCCATGGTACAATCCTTATAAATGAGTGTGTTTAGTGTCGTAATCGTTCAGCCGATATGGTCACCCTACACGACTTTAACAAAATCGAGTGTTTTTTTATAGATGAAGGTGTCAATATTTATAGTGTCATAACAAACTAAATGTTTATTTGAAATCCTTGTCTTTTATTTTAATCCTAAAACGTTCCTAGGTTTTATCGACAAGGCTTAGGTTTAGGCCTTGTAGAGAAATTTCCTAAAAACGCATTACTAATTAGGATTACATTAGGATCGCATTCACTAACGATTCCCCCAAAAAGAAAGAAAAAATAATGTAAATAATGAACATCGTTACTAAATAGACACGCTTTATTATGTGCCGTCGAGTCGTCCTGAATGAATGGTATAGCGGTATAGCTATACATTATACTACTGACGCACACTGAGCACCGTCGCGCCCCGCGCGCCCCTACCTCACGTCGCGTCGGTTGGACAGAGATAGCAATTTTAGGGCGATCTTTGCACTCGCTTCGAATTGTAGTTGTGGGCTTCGTGCGCCGTACTCTTATGGTGCTTTGAGTTGTACTTTCTATTTTCCTTTCTTTAATCTGTTATGTAAAAAGGGTATATCCCGTATAAATAAATAAATAAAAACTAATACTCACGAATGTGCTTATACTTTCCACAAAGCAATCTGGTCTAAAAACGGTCGCCAAAAGGAACAGAAGAGGTGAAAGCATAAGAAAACCTGCATGTATTGAAGATTATAATCTAGGTAAATCATCAATAGATGTGAGAGACCAGATGGCGACTTATGGGTCAGCTTTACGTAGATGCACCAAATGGTATCGGAAACTGATGTTTGAAATTATATGGGGCACCAGCTTGGTGAACGCCCATTTCTTGTATAACCAGTATACCTATAAAAAGAAACTAACAATCACAGAGTTTCGTGAACAAGTTATCACAGGTATGCTCGAAAGATCCAATCACACATCAGTGACTGCTACACCTAGCTCGGTCAGTGCTAAACATTACCTGGTCCCGAATACGAAAGATGGAGTGAAAAAGAAAGCTCGTTGTTCTGAATGTTATAAGAAATACGGTCGATAAGGAAAAACCATCGACGGAAAACTACGAAAAACTTCCCAAGTTGTAACAAAATGTTCTATTTGTGAAGTGACCTTTTGTAAAAGTTGTTTCAATGATTGTCACTAATTTTTTGTTTCAAGTTCAGTTGCTTATAATTATTTTTTTACTATTTAGTCTTTTCCAGTGCCATAATAAAGATAGTTTATAAAATAAAAATACAAAAAAATATAAATGGTTTTATTGATTACTTGCCTCCTAACCTAGAAATATTAACCTAAAATTAAAGTCTATAAAATTTTTGTAAAATCACCGATTCCCAGACCATTTACATCGGAAAAATGCGACAGGCCAGGGCTTTCATTTTTGTGTAATAGATGTATAGAAAACGTGTTCCTAAAAAATACACGGCGCGTTTACTAAGTAGAAAGATGTGAATACTTTTGAATACACAGTGTTCCAGACACTGTGTGACAAAAAGATACACATGGCGCCTAAGGTGTTAAAAACTAAAGGACAAGAATGTATGTATTTCAACATCTTCAAAAATCATTCCTTCCGTTACTCCTCCTCGAGACGAGGTAAGATCTTAAAAATGTTTCTAGGTTATTTTACCGACCTCATTGTTACACTGCGATAGTGATGTGCTTGAGAGAAAAATATAAAGTATTAATTATTTTAAAAAGACGTTTAAATCAATATTATTTTATTTTACATATTCATACTTAGTGGTGATAGCCTATATTTTTAACAGACTTCAAAAAAGGAGGAGGCTCTCAATACGAATCGATTTGCAAGGAATTGAAGTCGGTTTGTACTTAAAAAAAAAGAGATTATATCAAAATTTGTTCAAATATGTAGGTGAGAAGCTGCGACGTTTTTAAGTGTTAAAATAAACATCTAATTGAAAATCGTATTTTTTTTAAGGTTTTATGCGTGTAAAAAAAGTTGTTCCGAAATATTATACCAACAAAATCTCAAAATTATTTAACGATTATTATAATGTCGATTCAACTGAAAAACAGGGATCGTATTTAATGGGCTTAATAAACACATTAGAAATAAAAAAAGGAGAAATGGAAAATATAATGATCCCAAAAGCAGTAGACGTCAATGCTCCGTCTCATATGTTTTACCTGATGGCGGAGGAAATCTAAAACCAGTTTGTAAAAAAACATTTTCATCTGTTTTTGGGATAAAACAAAAAAAGTACACGTTTTAATAAATAGAGTGAAGAGTGGGGAGTTAATTTATGTAGAAAAGGGGGGAAAAAAAGTAAAAATTAGAAAATTTCTAGATGAAGATATCGAAAGAATAAAAGAACATGTCAATACATTTCCTCGTCTCATTATGGTAGAGCACGATCTAAAAAAGAATATTTAAGTCCAGACTTAAATTTAAATAGACCTTTGAAAGCACCTTGAAAGACCTTTAGACTATTGCACCCTGATTCTATTGTAACATACAAATTTTACAGTTCTGGGTTTAAAAAGAATTTTATTAATTTAAAATTTGGTAGAAAACGGACAGACACTTGTGGGACTTGTGACTTATTGGCAGCTCAAGTAAAAGCTAGCGCTAATGACAAGGAGTCTTCTCTGAAATTACAACTACATCAAGCCAAGGCAAACAAAGCAATGGATTGCTTAAAGGCAGATATGGCAAGGTCACAAATGCCAGGTAGTTTTACATGCACTGCAACAATGGACCTAGAACAAGTTTTATCAACACCTACACTAACACAGTCAGATGTATTATCTTCGTCAATTTTCAAATTTCAATTTTGGTCTCCACATCGGTGATACTAACGATGCTTATATGTGTTTATGGCACGAAGGAATCACAGGCAGAGGTGGGAACGAAATCGCATCGTGTATTTTAAATGTCTTTCGTAATAATGCTACCACCAAAAGGAAATTAATCACGTGGAGATTATAGATAGGGTAGACTGGGTACGGTTGAAACAGAGTTAATATCTCTAGAACCGTGTGCGGTGAGGTGAAGGGTGCAAGGGGCGAACGAAACGGCAACAAGGCCTAACACGAATTTCAGTGTTGTGTCGCTCACAGTGCGCTGCAGTTGTTTATAGGAGGCCCTATTGTGTTTTGAGAAGCAAAAGTAAGTTTTTTTTTTTTGGAGATTTTTGCAATTATTATGGTTTTTATTAAAGTGAGAGTATTGAGTGTTTTTTTATGTTTGAAATGAAGCTTGTAGAATATGGCAACGTGATTAGTTTTAATGTGTAATTATTGTCACCGTTACTATAAACTGTTTTGTATCCAATGGGGGTTTGGGGACGGTTGAAACATTTTTTGTGGGTACGGTTGAAACAATATTGCACGTACTTTTTCATTATTTATCTTAAATTATTATTAATACTAAACCTACCAAGCGCGGTCAAATGACCGTTTTTGAAATTTCGTTTAAAAATTTTCGTGTACAACGTTACTGTATCACCATGTAACTTATTGACTTTTCCTATAATATACAAACAACCCATTTTTCAATATTTACAACTTTCTTTATTGTTGACTTTACGAAAAAAATTTATAGCATGTCTAGTCTACCACGAACGGTCATTTGACCGTTTGAAAAATTCATGTTATTCATGTTATTTACGACTATATTCTTCGGAAAGCGCACTCCTGAAATTGTTTTACGAGTCTACAATGTAATTGTGGATCCACAGTGGCCACAGTCCACAGTGGTAAACGGTTTTCCATATTTGGGAAAAGATGAAGAGAGAGAATCAAAGGTTTCACTTGGGGAGTTTGTAACTTTGAAATTAGCAGAACCATATACGGGCCATGGGAGAAATATAACAGCTGACATTTTTTTTACAAGCGCGTCATTAGCGAGTAAACTTCTAGCAAAAAAACCCACGGTTGTTGGAACTATCCGTAGAAATAAAAGAGAACTACCAAAATTAGCGAGACAGGCAAAGGATAGTATGACACGCTTCTCAACAATATTATACAAATCGAATGATTTTATTCTTTCAATTTATAAAGCTAAACCCAATAAAAAAGTATTGATACTTAGTTCAATGCATTCATCCGTTGAAATTGAAAAAAGTGACACTCGTATACCAGACAATTAAATTTTACAATAGCACAAAATTCGGTGTAGATGAAACCGATCAAATGGCCAGAAAATATAGTGTAAAATCTAAATCTCAAAGATGGCCTTTACAGGTATTTTTCAATATATTCCATTTAGCCGGGATAAATGCTTGGATTTTATATAAGGAAACGACGCACAGACGGGTATTTGAGTTTATTAGCCGGTCATAAATCGATTTTGTCAAATAGCAAGATGATGGACGTGACTAATAAAAATGGAAAGCTAATGATATTGTGAACCCAAAATCGGTTTGCTTAGCCCTTAATGCTTAATATGTGCATTCCAATCATCAGTTCAAACTAAACCTCATTAGAGTTGGTATTGTTCAACTTCGCGCGTGCACAATTTAAAGAAAGTTTCAGTGTTTTATAAATATTTTAACAACAACGAAAAAAAATTCAATGATGCAGTCTTCTGAATCAGGTATTTATAATTAACTATCAATATTCAATTTCATAATTTAGAGGTTTTTACATTCCTTAACTGTTGTTTATAAGTGACTTTATATTTGGAGAAGTTTTTTTGTTAAATAATTAATTTAAAAGTCCTAAACTTATACTTCCAAGGGTTTCACGTCTGATTTTTTTTTCTCAAACCATAGAATAGAATATGGTCTATTCATCTAACAAGTTTTGATCTGCGGCATTGTGACAATCTAATTTTGTTGACCTTAGATGCTGACTAGTTCAAAATACAAAAAGTTTTAATTACACCTATACGTATTTGTATTTTCTTAAATTTCGGTTTAAAACTTGACAAACATAACAGTAACTTATTTTTGACTGTTTAATAATTTCAATTATGTGTTTCATAAATATATTTAAATACATTTCCCTTGTTTCAGGTCCATCTGGTGTGAAAATAGTAGCGAGAAAGTTTTTATATGTAAAAATGCAAGAATTTGCTGATGGTGATATAAACGATCAGTTAGATAAATTGGAAATGTTTCTGATAACATCAGAAAAATATTCTGACCATGAAATAAAAACCGTGAAGCATGTGTTTTCATATTTTAAATCAGAATACAAAAAGCGATGGATTGCAGCTCACAGAAAATCAGATAGATTTCTCTCCACAAATCAGAAGTGGCTTGAAGGAACCATTGAGTTACCGAAATCGATTTCTCAGCCAGGTCGACCATGAAAGCCGTTTAAAGATACCAGTGAACGTAGCAAACGACGAAAAACAGAAGAATTACGGCAAACCGTGGAAGCAGACAAATTAATATTTGCTGCTCAAGTAAAACTTCAAACTTCCGGAATGCGTACTGCTTCAAAACTATTGAAGGATATAACAAATTCGCCAACTCGTGCTAAAAAATATCAAAAAGCTATTATAAATACTTCTCAAGAAAATATTGTGCAAATATCACCAGACCAGGCATTAGCATTTTTTGTTGAAGCTGGATTGACGCGAGCTCAATATAAAATAGTGAGAAATACCAAAAAAGCGTTGTATCCTTGCTATAGTATATTACAAAAGGCAAAACAAATGTGTTATCCAAACAAAGAAGCAATCATTGTCACTGAAACCCATGCTGAAGTTTTACTTCAAGCATTGATTGATCACACAGCACAAAGGTTGTGTAAATACTTGGAAGACATAATTCAAAATTTGTCTGAAGATGATATAAGGATGACATTAATGTGTAAATGGGGTTGTGATGGCTCTCAACAAAGCCAATTCAAGCAAAAGTTTGAAAGTGAAATTGAATCGGACTCGAATATTTTTCAGTCCTCATTTGTTCCTGTTCAACTTATTTGCAATAACAGCAAAAACATGATATGGCAAAATCCAGTTCCATCAAGTCCTCGATATTGTAGACCAATGAGAATCAGATTTATTAAAGAAAAAAACTGTCGACGTGACTAACGAAGAGGTTCAATATATGACTAACCAAATTCAGAACTTACAAAACACCTCTATTGTTGCTGGCGGGAAATCAATCAACATTGGATTTAAATTTGTTATGTCCATGGTGGATACTAAAGTCTGTAATGCTATCACTCATACTACCTCCACCATGAGATGCTTTATTTATGGTGCAACTTCGAAAGAATTTAATAAAATAGATGTACAAAGGCCTATCAATTCTGATAATCTCATGTTTGGATTGTCTACATTACACGCAAGAATTCGACTTTTTGAAAGTATGCTTCATGTTTCATATAATTTAAATGTAAAAAATGGCAAATAAGAACGCAAGAAGAGAAAAATGATGTGAAGAGTCGCAAAGAAGAGATTCAAAGAAAGTTTAAGTCTCAAATTAGCCTTCTCGTTGATATACCAAAAGCTGGATATGGTAATACCAACGATGGCAACACCAGTAGAAGATTTTTTTCTGATGTTGATTTAGCAGCTGAAATCACTGGCCTAGATAGAAATCTATTATTCCGCATAAAAGTAATATTAGAAGCGATATCCAGTGGTTACAAAATCAACGTCGAAAAGTACAGTAGCTACGCATTGGATACTGCTAAGTTATACACACAACTCTATCCCTGGTATCCAATGTCGCCTACCATGCATAAAATTTTCATCCATGGCCCTCTCGTCATAGAAAAGGCTTTATTACCTATTGGTCTTTTATCCGAAGAGGCAGCTGAGGCTCGCAATAAGCATTTTCGACTATACCGATTAAATTACTCAAGAAAGTTTTCGAGAACGCATTGCAATCAAGATATACTTAACAGACTTCTTCTTACTTCAGATCCTTATATTTCAAGCAACAGACCAATCCCGAAGAAAAAAAACGAAACCTTTTCAGAGACAAACTTTGACGCTGTTGCTCGCACCTGAATCAACAGACGAAGGTACTGCAGCTTCTTCTAGTGATGATTATTATTGCATGAGCGATGAAGATGGAGAGCCATGGACATCATCGTCTGATTAACATTTGATAAAAACTATAGTTATAAATTTGTATATAAATTAGTATATAATATAAACATTCTCAATCATACTCTTTATACTATGTACATACATTTAGGTAATTTAATTTAAGCTATAAATATATGTCCGCGTGCTCAAAAATTTGTTTAATTTGTAATCTTCCAATCAAGAAATCATATAACATCGAAATATTGCCTAAAATAATTTTGGCCGGCTAAAGCAGTCAAATACCCGTCTGTGCGACGTATAGATGGTACTAGTTGCTTTGATTTCAATATTGACAAAAACATGTTTATTGCTATGTCAAAAGAGTGTTGGTATGACGAAACTAATTGATTTTTGATCGTAATATTAATAAATCTGTACAAAAATGCTTAATTTTTGTTTTATTTACAACACAATTTTTCACATTTTCTACCGACATTTTGACCACATTTCTATCGAATTATTTTTATTTGGTTTGGTAACACTGCTTAAAGGCCCCACTAGACGGTAATGTGGCATGACATACCTTACGTGCTGTCATGCATTAATTTTATTGATTGAAATGCGAATGTAACATGCATTCAAACTACCTGCTGGCGGTTGATTGACAATTCATTTTATTTTTTCATCATCCAAGCTACGATTGACATGCACGCATGATCGTCTTCGGATTGGCATGTAATACAACAGCTCAGTTCGTTCCAAAACATTGTCAATGATGGACATGGACAGCGCAACACAAAACCACCCCGACGACGTGAGCGTAGACGCAAGCGAATATGAGGAACATTCTCAAAAAGATAAGGAATTCGTGTTGCTATTAATATATCGATGCATAAAGATTGTGCCGAATTGTGGGATACGAAAAGAAATTCATAGATAGACAAAAACAAGAAAAATATTGCTTTAAACAAAATAACCAACAATTTGATATAAAATGAAAAAAATTTCACACTAGAGAAGTTGAAACGAAAAATAAATACATTGCGTTCAAATAACAGAGAACATTCTAAACTGAAAAAGAGCATTGTCTGAAATGTCAGAAGATGAGGTGTACCAACCCAAGTGGTGTTATTATAACGAAATGCTCTTCATCGTCGACTCCACCGAGATAGCACCAACGGAGGGTTCAATGGAAAGGACTGCAGTGAGTGTTTTGTATTATTTTTTGGGTGTGTTCATTCAAGTCATTCATCAATTATGTGTAGATCCAAACAAAATATTCAATCCTACTAATAACACACTTTGAAATAGTCATATCTTTTTATTTGTCAACCGATTTAAATAAAACAGACACTAAATATTAGCCCAAGCTTATTTTATTACATCAGTTAAAATCACATCCAAATTGGTTCAGCCATCGTTAAACTTAATTAATAATTTATGATAAGTGCCAAAATACTTTTTGATACCTAAAAATAGGTGTCTTCGGATAAATTTTACTTTTCATGAGGAAACAGTACAAATTTGTAAAAAAATTCACTAATTTATAAATAGAACGCTATTTTCCTACTCAATAAAATACAACATAACCAAAAATTTATATTGTTTATTCACAAATGATGGTAACAACGTTGTCTATCTTGGCAACTCAGTTGTTTCCCATATAAAATATTGCTGTCCTTGAGCATGAGTCTCATGTTATAAACAGCAAATTCTCATAATATAGCTACTAGATGGCGTTGTACAAGTACAACAATATCGTTATCAAAATTCTAAATTTGAACTTTTTTACAATTCTAATAGATATACTTTTAACCTTAAGCGTGTTGTAAGGCATGTAATGGAACGAAATGACTGACCGACCTCTACTACTGTCACATACAGTTTTGACATTGACGTGGACTTAGCAAAGTAACTTCTAGCTAGTAAAACCAAGCCCATGTAATCCATGTAATAATATAATCTGAATAAAGATATAACTCCTAACAACATGGTGTCAGAAGATAAAATGCCGTAAGTTATCATAACCTATCGTCACGCAGCCTTAGTCATACAGTCGTAGAACAAAAAAAAAAGGAGTCATCGCAAAATGGCAGATAATGGTTCAAATTCGTCGTCATCCAATAATTCAGACATTAAAAAGAAGGTTTCACTAAATACAAGCAACATAAAGCCGCTTGTATTGGATGGTATATTGTATATTGCTGTGAAATGGAGAAAATGGTTTCAATCATTCAAATTGTACTTGACTGCAACCGGGTTTAAAGATGAATGCGATCAGACAAAGGTAGCTGTTTTATTGCACATGTTGGGCGAAGACACGCTGGAAATATTCAACTCATTTGGATTAGATGAAGACACAGTTCCTTATGAAGATTTAGTAAAAAGATTCGAAAGTCACTTCGTGCCACAAAAAAACGTTACGTATGAGTCACACAAATTTCTTACACGCAAACAAAATGAAAACGAGTGTAGATGATTTTCTAACCGACTTAGTCAACAGAGCAAAAGCATGCGAGTTCGGAGACTTGACAGACAGGCTTGTAAAAGATATTTTTGTCTGTAATTTACATGAAAAATACCACTATGTCAGAGAAAAATTACTCCTCGAAACAGATTTAACCAAAGAAAAAGCTATAGTGATGGCAAAGACGCTAATACAAACACAATCACATGCAATGGAGCTCAGCAACAAGACAAACCAAATACTCTATACCAATACACAAAATAGGGGCAGATCAAGTTCAAGATCGCAAGAGCAGTCACAGTCATAATAAACAAACTTCATCATCAAAGACTAGTTCTGTTTCAAGTCAGTCGCAATGGAGACAAAGTCAAGAATCAATCACAGGTCATGTGGAAAATGCAACCAAGTGCATAGATTCAAGTGTCCAGCGTCTACGGTAAAATGTCGTCACTGTGGAAAGTTGAGGCATTATGAGATCTGCTGCAGACATAAAAAAAACCTTCACTATGTCAAAGTCAACAATGATTATGGTAACGATAATGAAGATTCCGAAAGTGAGAATTTTTTCATTGGTCATGTCAACATGAGTCATAGTTAGAACATGTCACAGTCACAATGGACTATTAATTTAAATGTCAATAACAAAGATATTGAATGTATCTTAGATATAGGCAGTGATGCTAATGTCATGTCATATAATGTCTATAATAATTTAAAATTACCATTATAAATGTCATCTTGTAATGTAACAATCAGGTCATATTCAGGTAATAATGTCAAAAAGTGGGTCAGCAAAATATTGAATGTCAGTATAGTCACAATGGTCAAAATGTCAAAAGAAATATATCTTTTATTATTGCTGATGTAAAGTCACCTACTGTCATAGGAAAAAGATCATGTACTGAATTGGGTCTTGTAAAACGAATATTTAATATTGAAATGTCTGAAAATAATAATTTAAATTTACAGAATATCCGCACAATCCGCAACCGAGTTGTTAATTACAGTCTTAAAATAAGAAAAGAAATGAAGGCTGAATTATCTGTATTAAAAAATGAAGGACAAGGATTCAGTTTGAATTTTGATGAATGGACGTCGAATTCTAATAAAAGATATATGAATATAAATATTCATTCAATTAATAAAATTTGTAATTTGGGACTCATACGCATTGATAAATCATTGACAGCCGAAAATTGTGTTCATTCCTTAAAAGGGCGCTTTTATGAGTTCGATATTTCACTAGATACCGATATTGTGGCAATAGGAACTGATGGTCCTAATGTTATGCTGAAGGTTGGAAACCTTGTTAATGCAGAGCATCAAAGGACAATGCTCAAAAAAAACCCAGGCTTGGCGCAAAGGGAATGTATCTCAATTTTTCAGTAAAAATGTGAAATGAAATGCCACGTAGGTGGCATTATCAAAATCGATGGCTAAATGTAAAAAATTGCTATTTGTTTAGTGGTAGGGATTATTTTTAAATAATTTTTTTTACTGTGTGATTCTACGTAAAATCACATGACTTTCCTCGATTGTTGGTAGTATTCATAGTACGCATCACTACAGCGCTCCATAAGACGTCTAAGTAAGAGCGAGAGGGAGATATTTATATTATTAGTCACTAGTGTCACTACGGATGGGGCTGCGTGGGCGCAACGGCAACCGGTTCTGAGAGGTTCGGCACGGCACTATACACAACAATGGAAACATCTGCTATCTCCTTCACTTTTCAAGATACTGCGTATTCTCCTTCTGTTTTACACCTGCGCAAGTCAATTAAATGAATGTCAATGTGCGTGCAGTCCCTCGAAAACCTTCGTTGCGATCTGTGCTTTCCTTGTTTAACCGACTTTTAAACGACTTTGTTTTTGACACTTATATTACGACTTCAGCATTACTTTGGACTTCGGATTTTGCATTGTGAATGGTATCTGTTTAAAATGAACAATTGTGTTACGTGTCATCGTCCATTACGACGGGTTCGGAGGCATGTTCTCAGAGATTTTTTGAATCTCACCGAGATTTCGTGGAGTACATTCTACGGAACTTAGCACCGAACCAAGAGGTACGTACTTTTTTATTTTATAATTGTAGATACAAACAATATTGCCGTACTTACAAAAATAACAATATGTTTTTACCGACTACAGAAAGGAGGGTGATGTTTTTCGGGTGTACGGGTGTTTGTATATTTCTTTAGCACGCCCTGCGCCCTAAACGGCTTGATAGATTATGACATGCGAGGTGTAAGATTTTCATGTGACAGCAAACATAAAATATAACATAAAACACTATATTTGAAGGAACATTTACACTTACAAGGGGACAGTACGGCAGTCGGATTTTTGTAATTTTTCGTACTCATGGTACGCGAAGTTCAGAGCTCGAATATTAATATCCCAAAGCAGTTCGACGCCATATTCAGAAATTTTCGAGAAAATTGACTTTGAAGTTTTCGAGCGCACTCTTAGTGCTTATTCAGAGTGAGGCGCGGGCGAGGGTGCGGGTGCGGGTGCGTCTAATTCAATGTCAGATCAAGATACATTAAATATACAAGCACCCGCACAATCCAACCGCTACTAGCGTTCACAGTGCGCGAGCGAAGTAGCGTCTGCGTCGAGGCGGGTGCGGGCGCGGGACGCGCGTGTTGTTCTATTGCTTCAAACCGCCAGTCACGTTCACAGTGCTCTAGCGCGTTCACGTGGTTTTTGCGACCTACTGGCGTGTGGTTCTAAACTTGTTTGATTTAGACGCAAGAATGGACCTGAACACGGAAGAATTTATATCAGCCGTACAAGACCGCACGGCTATTTGGCAAAGTAAACATCGCCATCATTTAAATAGAACTGTAATTAATAAACTATGGGGAGAAATAAAACAATTGTTCCCAGGAAGTGATGGTAAGTTTATATACCTATTTATTTCCTATCTAATTGTTTTGTTCACAAAAGTAATTCATAAACTTGTCACGTATTATTTTTGCTTGCCTTGAAGGATTTCTATCCCGATTTGGCATTAAGTTTTGTCTAATATTGTTGTTCCTTTCGGTAACTTCCCAAATCTGACAGTCAGGGTCTGCATTGCCATCTAAATCGCGTACTATGTTATGAAGTAAACACGTGGTTTTGATGATTAAACAAGCATTCGTTCTATTCGTTTCAATAGATTTTTGTAATATCCTCCATTTCGCAGTAAGTATGCCAAAAGCACATTCAATTGTTTGCCTTGCTGCCGATAGTTTTTTATTAAACATTCTTCGTTGATCGTTTAATGTATTACAAGGAAATGGCCTCATCAAATATTCTTTCAAGGAATATGCTTCATCTGCCACAAGTACATAAGGAACAACTATATTAGATTGTGGTAATTTGGAGGGCTTGGGGATATTGAATTGCTTAGTTTCTATCAAATGTCGTAAAGTTGAAGCATGAAAAGTGCCCCCATCACTTTGCTTTCCTCGCCCGCCTACTTCATTTGAAATAAATCTTTTTCTTGCATCTGCAAGTCCTTGAAGTACAATAGAATAAAACTTTTTATAATTAAAATCTAATGATCCACTATTTGGGGGTCTTTTAAGGGCGGGGTAAGGGTTTTCACTTTCGAAAAATAGAATTTTTTTTTGTCTTATCTTATTGTTTAACATTTCAAGAATATGTCCTTAAAATTTTAAGCCGATGTAAGCAATATTCTTAAAGTTATTGTCTTATTAATCTCCTGGCCTTTAACGCTATAACTCTAACAGCTGCGGGCGGTCGGGATAGCAGTGCAGCTGTCGAACAGGTATACAGTTTAGTTTATTTATAGTTGTATCTATACTATACACTACAATATTTTAAAAGAAGAAACGAGCGTCAGTTTGTCGTTAGACGTTCGACCGTGCGCTTGTCATTTTATAATTTTCTCAAAAAATTTCCTGTACAAAAATGCCGAGAGTAAGCAAAATTTCGAGAGAAGACCGACAAAGTGGAAGGACTTATTTGTGTAAATAAAAAAAAAGGTTTCCGAATAAAATAATTAAAGATGAAGCTACCACAAAAAGTTCTTCATCGAAGAAAATCAAGCTAAATACCAGTGCAAGTGTACCAGAAGACGTTGAAAAACATTACAGAATCATCGATTTTTTGCTTGTTTTTTCAACCATCGCAAGTTTAGTGAAATGTGCTCAGTGTGATGGTTCAATTGAGTTCAAAAGCTGCAAAAAAGAAGGCCTTGGCTTCCAAATCCAAGTCAAATGTGCAAATTGTGATCCACGCTTTATACCGTCGAGTGAGAAAACTGGTCATCGCTATGAAATCAACACTCGTTTTGCCTTTGTAATGCGTATATTAGGTTTGGGTTTAGCAGACTGCAATAAATTTTGCGGGCTCATGGACATGGCAAGTAGTTTTTTATCTAAACCATCTTATTTGGATCTCATGAAATCAATTAGCTGCAGCATCAAAACGACTGCTGAAAAATTTCTTGCTTCCGCCGCAGACGAAGAAAAACAGCAAACACGTGCAAATTCGGAGTCAGACACTTTGACCGTTTCTGGTGACGGCACGTGGCAGAAGCAAGGCTTCAGCTCTTCCTTTGGCGTCACTTCCTTGATTGGATATTGGTCTGGAAAAGTTATCGATATTTTCATAAGTAGTTCGCACTGTCAGGCTTGCAAATTATGGAGAAAGCAATTAAATACTAATGAATTTAAAGAGTGGTACCAAGAACATGTTGAAAATGATGAATGCCAAGCCAATCACACCGGACCATCAGGTAATATGGAAGTTAATGCTGTTATCGAATTGTTCCGCCGATCAGTAAAAAATTACGGAGCAAAGATCAGCAACTATATCGGAGACGGTGACAGTAAAACTTACGGCAATTTAGTGAAAGCTAAACCTTACGGTGAAAATTTCACTATAAATAAAAAAGAATGTGTAGGTCACGTGCAAAAAAGGATGGGTAAACGTCTACGTGATCTAGTAAATAAAACTGTAGATAATAAAGTTGTAAAAACCGGAAAAAATGCTGGTAAAACAAGGCAAAGTAAGTTACTCGGCGGCAAAGGAAAGCTCACTGGAAAAGTCATTGATAATTTGAGTCGATACTACGGATCAGCAATCAGACATAATTGTGATTCGCTGGAAGGAATGAAAAATGCAATCTGGGCAACGTTCTACCACCAGCAGTCAACAGACGATAACCCTCAACACCATAAGTTCATGAGCGGTGAGAACTCGTGGTGTTCATATCAAAAAGCTTTGGCCACAACAGGAGTGGAAAATTTCAAACATGACTACACTCCACTTCCAGAAGATGTCATACAAGCGATCGAACCGATTTATGAAGATTTGAGTAAAGACGAACTTCTAGAAAGGTGTCTTGGAGGCTTTACTCAAAATGCCAACGAAAGTTTGAACCAGCTGATTTGGAGAATTGCACCGAAAAAATTATCTGGCAGCAGACAAATTGTTGAATTTGCATCTTATGTAGCTGCATGCACTTTCAATGAAGGTGCTGGTGCTTTCCTAACTTTTCTGTCTGACATGAACGTCAGCGTTGGCCCAAGCGCTCATGATTATGCGACATTCGCGGACAGCAATCGCATTGACAGGGCTGAGATTCAAGCTGAGCAGCAGAGCAAAGAAGCCAGAATAAAACAAAGACTTGAGAGAAAAGAGGCTGAAGACATCGACAATGCCGCAGGAAGTCTGTTGTATGGAGCTGGAATCGATGATTCTGTGTAAGTTGGAAAAAAAAAATTTTTTCTTCACTTTTTTAGTTCATAAACTTTAGACGCGTTTTTCTCAAAACTACTTTTTCAAAGTCCGTGTTCACTGCCATTTAAAAACTACTTGACCGATTCATTTCAAACTTTGTACACATTTTCGACATATAAAATACCGCCCCCCAACGTTTAGTTACATTTTTTTTTTTTACATTAAGGGTGTTTCCCACCCACAAAATTGCGGAATTTTTCGTAGAAAATAACAGTTCACACTTTTGATGGCCGCCAAAAATTTTTAAATGAAAAAAATAATTATCAGAGAACGTTGGGGGGAAGATTTGATTATAATTTAACTAATTTTCATGGTTTTTTATTTTCAGATAATTTCCGGCCGAGTTATGGTGAACACCGCAAATTGTTTTTTCCCAAGACGTTCTGGGGGAAGCTCTGTTACCGGCTTATGATTCAATAATTCTGCATGAAAAAATTACACAACATCGTCAAAAGTATGCTCAATAATGTACAAAAGGTTCGAATGAAATTGCTCAATCCATATTTGAGAAAAAAAATCGCAAAAAAGTGTGTTTTTTTTACGCTGAAACCCTTACCCCGCCCTTAATTCGACAGTGCTTTCCATCTAGACTTCCGATACAGTTAGGAAATTTCCAAATTCTGTAGAAATCGTCTGCTATATTCTGTAATTGTTGTTCTGATGGTGGCGGCATATGAATACCCACTAATTCCTTCCATATTGCAGTACATGTCTCGTAAATTAATGTTGATATAGTACTTTTTCCCATTCTAAAGCTGTGCGATAGTGCTGTAAATGACATTCCCGTAGATAAAAACCTAAAACAAAATAATAATTTTTATTTTAAATGTTCACAGATAAACAACTACGTAAAAAATGGAAAAATTTAAGAGACCATTTCCGCAAGGAAGTGAAAAAATATCCGCCTTCGCGGTCAGGTGATTCAGCTGAAAATTTGCAATCTACTTGGCCTCATTTTCAACAAATGTTATTTTGTACCGATGATATAACGCCAGAGGAATCATTTGGAAATTTAAACTCTGTAAGTTCAGTGTCACAGGACAGTTCACAAGATAACAGTGAAGACCATACCGCTGAAGACGTAATAAGGGAATCGTCTGATGGCAATACGCCATCAACAAGTTCTGGAATCACTCAAAAGCGCATGGGTGCTTCCGATTTCAGAGAAAATTTTTTTGAAATTGAAAGTAAAAAAATCAAATTGTTGGAAATGAAACTTCTAGCAAACAATTCTTCAAACGATGACGAAAAATGTGAAGATTACCATTTTTTCAAAAGTATCATTCCCCAATTAAAAGAATTCCCACCTTTAGTAAAAATGCGTATTAAAAACAAAATTATGCAAATGATAATGGAGGAGACGGAAAAAATGGAATACGAGCGAAGATTTGGTTCATATGGCTACGGAACAAATAACATTAATAATGATTTCAATACCACTGATTTCTAATTAAATATTTACAATTAATTTTTTGTTTTACTCACCTTAATGTAATAAGAAGTTTTTCTTCAGGTGTTACACTTTTTCTGAAATTAGTCTCAACTTTAGTTATGCGTGTTGAGATCTTATTTAATATGTAATCAAAAGTAAGTATAGACATTCTAGTGTATTCAAAGAATTTGTCTGAATTTTGCCTTAAATCTTCATATATTGTGTTAAATTCGCCCAAAGTTTCCCTTTGTTTATTTATTTCATGTGTTCCAACTTTCAAACAATTTAGTTCAAAACGCAAATATGAATTTTCCAATAATATAAGCAAATCTTCGTCGTCCATGTTTGAGAACCGTTGGTTACACGTCTACTTGCACTCGCTGCTAGTATCGCACTGTGAACAAAAAAGACGCCAAGACCAACGCACCCGCGCCCTCGCCCGCGCCTCACTCTGAATAAGCACATATCCCACAAAGATGCAACGATATTCGAACCGGGCTCGTGGCGTACCCGGTAGCGCTCGAGATTAGTAATCGCGGGGTCGCTGGTTCGAGTCTCACTTCGAAATTTTTTTTTTTCATTTTTTTTTTAATTCGCATACCTCCGTCATTTAAATATCCCGATAAATTTTTGTTGTATATAATCACATATTATTATATATAATTAATATAATATATCTATATATGTTTATATATGGACAAAATCCATATATAGTTATTTATGTACAAAATTCATTATAGTTATACATAATTATATATTTTCTCATATATGATCATATATTATTTATATATAACAATAGGTAATTATTTATAAAAAAATAAATAAATAATCCCGGGATAAAAATCATAAAATCTATGCTAATTCACATATATGTAATTATAATTGTCAATGATAAATGCAAGTCTTATTTTTGATTATCTCTTGCTTGACAATGAAATTGCGAATAGGCGACGTAAAAATATCCAGTAATAATATTTACATAAACTCCCTTGTAGATTAATAGGAATATAAATAGAAGAATAAATGTTGAAATATGTGAATATAACGCTTGCTTTGGCAACCGTCGATATTGTGAATAACAGTTCTGCGTACATCGTTTGCCTTTGTCCTGATCAACCTGCGAAGCGGGCACAGCTGCTTGTGCACAAAAGATTTCTGGGAATTCCAGAACGGGTGGAAGGGATACGGCGTCTTCCGCAAGGAATGCCTGTTTGAAGTAGCATTCGACCGTTGGTTTTCGGAGCAGCAAGTACTGTTTTTCGGCGTGGTGCACGATTTTGTAGAATATTCGATAAAAAAAGATCAAAATGTCGGGCGTGGGAGACGACGAGGTGCCTGGGCCTTCGACGGCACAAGATGATATTGAATATTCTTTGTGCAGTGAAGTTTCAAAATTACGATTGAAGGATGCCCTCGTATATTACGAGCAAATTCTCACACAAAATAATCTTGTGGCACCAACACCATCGGAGGTAATTACTGAAGAGGGAATGTTACTAGCAGAAGACTTGTTCCATTATACAGTACAAACTTTACACGAAAAAAAGTTTGTAACGGATGAAGAACTAATTATGCTTGATGAATTGGACGAAGAATACGCTTTTGACGAACCTGCATCTGACAACGAAGATTCTTCTGACAATGAAAATTATGAGCCAGAGGAGAAAAGGGCGAAATCGTACACGGACAATATTCCGCTGGATTATAAAAGGAAAGTTATCAATATAGTTCGAGCACATCCGACATGGAGCCTAAAAGTTCTGCAAAAAAACGGGTGCAGCCGCTTAAAGCGCATGGAGGAATTGCCAAAATGGGAAAAACATGTAAAAAGCGGAGGAACCATGACAGACAAATACGCGACCATCGATTCGTGGACTTACGATCGCTTTGAGGAAGCGCGACAGAACAACCAACAAGTTACAACCCGGAACTTGCAGCAGTGGGCTTTATCGGCTGCGAGTCAATTTGAAAATTTTTATTTCAAAGCTTCCGATAGGTGGGTTGTGAAATTTAAACGGATACATCGAATTCGCCAAAGAAAAATCACGAAGTTTGTAACGGAAAGAGAAACCGCAACGCGGGATGAAATCCTGGCTGCTGCAGAAGATTTTCGTATCCAGGCTCGTGATGTCATACCAAACTTTGGTCCCGATTTCGTCATCAATACAGACCAAACAGGTATTCAAAATTTGTTCTCATTTTCCATAATAAATTAATGTAGACTTTCGTATATAGTATTTTCAATTTATTCCTTTTCTATTTTTTTCAGGATGCCAATACCAGTCGACGTTCGACAGAACTCTGGCGACCAAAGGATCAAAAGTAGTGCTGGTAAAGCGGCAGAATATGAATAAAGTCACCCATTCCTATACTGCGCAGTACTCTGTCACCCTATCAGGAAAATTGTTGCCCCTGGTGTTCGTATGCCTACAAGAAACAACAGGTTCATTTGGTCCCAGAGTTCAAAAATCGGTCGACGAGTACCTAAAAAAATACGGAAACGTCGTAGTCACGTCATCGAAATCGGGAAAATTGACTACAAAGTTATACAAAGATTTTTTAATCAACGTTTTGAAACCCTACGTAAAAAAAGAAAAGTTTTTCTTATTGTTAATTATCGATTCCTGGGGAGGCCAAACCGATACCGTGATGTACAATGAGGTGTTTCGAAATGACAGGCTTCTGCCTACTTGCACGGTGCAGGTAATTCCACCAAAATGCACTCCATTAGTGCAACCTTGTGACGTGTATTTTTACCGCCAAGTAAAAAATTTCATAAAGCGTCTGCAGAACTGCGCCTATCTGATTGAACAAGGACGTGAAATTAATGATAGAGAAGATTGCATAAAAATTCATTCTATTGTTCATCATCAGTTGTCTTCTCCGGTCTTCAATAACATGATCAGATATGCGTGGTTTGCTTCGAAACTTTGCGATCAAAGAGAAATCTTCATGAACGTGAATGAAGTTTGTTTTCCGATCGATGTATTGAAAAAAAATTGCGAATGTAACAATGCAGCGTTTGTACGGTGTGCGAGATGCCGTGAAAATTACTGTTTTCCTTGTTTTTACGATGGTTATCACTCTGGCTCGTGTAACATTACACCCGATGTATAAAACAAACGAATACAGATAATAAAGTATTCAATTCCTTACCCGATGTTTTTCATTTTCATCCTAAAAATGTTGTTGGTTATAAATATTGATACTTGAAAATGTATGTTTATCAATATAATCAAGAGATAATTAAAAATATGACGCGTTTTTTCATTTAAAAAAAATGAAAAAAAAAAAAAAATTCGAAGTGAGACTCGAACCAGCGACCCCGCGATTACTAGACTCGAGCGCTACCGGGTACGCCACGAGCCCGGTTCGAATATCGTTGCATCTTTGTGGGATAAGAGTGCGCTCGAAAACTTCAGTCAATTTTCTCGAAAATTTCTGAATATGGCGTCGAACTGCTTTGGGATATTAATATTCGAGCTCTGAACTTCGCGTACCATGAGTACGAAAAATTACAAAAATCCGACTGCCGTACTGTCCCCTTGTAAGTAACTTATTCTGCAACAATGTTGTGCACACAGATTATATATCTTGATATATATCTGTGGTTGTGCAGTTATGCATTTATATAATCTTTTATTATTGTTACAGATAGCCTTTAATGGGTCAAGTGCAATATGCCACATCTGTTGGCACAGGGTCGACCAGGCATTACGTCGTGGTGAACATCAAGCCCTACGCGACCCTCAAAATCCCATCACATTTCCTGTTTCTGGATTCACTCGGGTAGCTAATACATCACGGCGTTGTATGATGGACGATTGCAATAACGCACAGCTCCGCCAGATGCCTAATAGCATTAAGGTTTATCTTTTGCGCTACCACCGATTGCACATACCCCAGCTTGCAAGGATTTGTCAACATCATTTAATGAACACCTCCTTGGAAGATATGCCTCATCACGCTATGTTCATCATCACACGCCGTCAATCAGATTTTAATGCTGACAGCATTCCAGATATTGTTAATATGTATACCTTGGCGCTAGAACAGAGGCACTTAATGGATTTTTAACAATATTAACGAAATAACAGCTGTAGACCTACATTTCTGGATCGGTTTGAGTCACGAGCACTTCAACAATTTATATGAACAAGTACCGAGCTTGCATCGCAGATCTAGTTCTGCGCGAGAAGATCTGGGTATTTATGTGGTACGATTAGGTGCTGTTTTCAATAAGTCTAGGCCATCTATAGACAGAAAAATTCACTTGGTCAGACGTTGTCTTTTCAACGAGTTTGTTCCTCTGCATTTGGGGTTTGATCACCTCACCAGAGAAGAAGTGATACAGAGAAATAGAATTCTACCAAACTATATATTTGGAAGTAATGTATCGCCAAGAGCCATTTTAATATGCGATGGTAGCTACATTTTTATTCAAAAAAGCTCGAATTTCCTATTTCAAAGACTAAGCTACAGTCTACACAAGTTTTCCAATTTAATTAAACCACTTCTGCTGATATGCGCGGATGGACATATTATAGACGTGACAGGCCCGTACGCAGCAACTACCTCTGACGCTGTTATTATGGAACAGATTCTACAAAACCATGATGGTCCGATGGAAGAAGCTGTCATTAATTATTTCCTAGAACAGGACGATGTATTTATAGTCGACAGAGGATTCCGCGATGCCGTTCCTACTCTTGAAACTCACGGCTATGTGGTCCATATGCCACCATCTAGAAGGCACGGTCAAACTCAGTTAACCTGCGAAGAGGCCAATAAATCAAGATTGGTAACATTATGTAGAGGTAGTACTGTCCGACCGTTAACGCGCGCGCATCGTTTGTGAGTCGCTCCGCAAACAAAAATCATTAATAGTGGATTATTGACAGAAAAGGACAAGTGTATAGTATCAAAAGTTGCGCCCAGGAAGGACAAAAGTGGTTGTGAAATTGTTTGTGAAATCGGACTTCAACTTTGGCCGCAGCAGCCCAAAAACTGTGAAAAAAGGACTAAACTAAAGACGCTGCTAAAACAAGATCGGCGACCCCCCCCCTTTTTTTAGTGTCAAACTGTGGGGATCGGAAGCCTCCTCCCCAGCCCCGAAGCTCGGATTTTCAACACCTTTTTTGAGTGAGATACGGGGAAATAACACTTTCCTTTGTCTCCGTATCTCCTCAGCGGCTGCGCGTTTGCAGCTTCTGGCACCATCATTAGCAAGATCTCGCCGAAAGAAGAAACTAGAAGTAGGCTGAGGAAGAATCGGACCAGTGGCTGCAAAGTTACAGCTGAATCCCGGGCACACGGGCGATCCTAATACATCGACGCGGGTCTGGAAATCGACTTTTTCTACAAAAGCATTTCGCCAGAACCGTGTCGCCTAGGAGGAAGAGGGGGCTTCAAAACCAAGTATAGCGGCGTCAAAAATGGAAAAAACATTATAAAAAGTGAGTAAAGTGCAGAAACATAAAAATATTTTAACATTTTAAAAAATTGTAAAAACTGTAAGGTACTTTAATATTCACTTCTCCGCGCCATCGTCGAGAGCGAAAGTGAAGCTCGGAACGGACGCGCCTCTGGGCGTGGCTTCGCAATCCGGCGATTCGTCGCCCGCATCGTGACGTCACGATTCGTGGCCTGGCTTTTTACATTTTACGTAAAACGTTTTACATTTTTATTGTGTGCGGTATCTGTTTTATTGAGCAGATATCGCATAATCAATAAGGCAACCTTCTTTAAGAATTAAGAGCCCAGGATGTCGGGAAAAAAGACGACTGCAACAACCAGGATGGCCCCAAAGGATAGGGCTGCAAAAACAAAAAGAAAAATAAAAAGCCCGCAATGTAAAGCCAGCCCGCAGAATGAATCGTTACAGGAGGACATCCCGACCCCGTTCGACATCGATACGGACAAGGAAAACTACGATGACCCTTGTCCGGTCCTGTATGCTACGGCACAAGCACAATTCCACACAGTGGGCACTATTCTGGAAGGTTCGCCCAGTATAACAACAACAACTAAAGAAGGCTTGCAGAAGACGATGAGGATCATGTTTAAAATATTGATAACATTCTACGAGTCACGAATGCGGCTGCAGAAGGAGGTAGACGAGTGGCACAAATCGGACCTACAGAGGTGCAAAAGCAATAGTACCATAGAACAAGAAACACAAACGAGCCAAACTGACGAAGGGGGCGCGGGCTCGGAGCCGACCGTACAGGAGGTTCTCGAAGAAGTAAGGGCCTTAAACCAAAAAGTGGATAAAATGTCAAATATAAAAATAAATACCCAGGAACTTGGGACGATGTTGAAGAGGGATGTTCGCGTGACATTAATGGTGGAATTAGGGGAATTGAAAGAAGGAAATAAGGAAAGGATTGGCAGATTAACGGAAATGATTGAAAGGCAAAATGAAACTTCTGTAAAGGCCACATATGCGGGGGTGGCAGCTCGGGGCACCGGACCTGTACATCCGGTGGGACCTAGGCTGCACTCCGTAGTGGTTACGTCAAATAATGAGAACGATACGGGAGAAGAGGTGCTGGATCAGATAAGGAAAGCTGTGGACGCGAAGGAGGGATGGGTCCATGTAGAAAAGATACGGAAGGCCAAGGACAGGAAGGTGATAATGGGATTTAATACAAAGGGAGATAGAAGAAAAATAAAAGAGAGAATTGAGAAAACGAAAGGCAACCTAGTCGTCGATGAGGTTGAAAACAAGGACCCGCTTCTGGTCCTTAAGGACGTCCTAAAAATGAATACCAATGAAGACATCCTTAAGGCGATGAGGAACCAGAATCGGGGTATCTTCAGCGGTCTCGGCGACGAGGTGGAAAGGACACAAGTAAAATACAGAAAAGTGACTAGGAATCCCCACACCAACCATATAGTAGTGAGCACATCCCCGGCCATCTGGAAACGGGCAACAGAGGCGGGAACACTGCACATCGACCTACAACGTATAAGGGTCGAGGATCAATCCCCTTTGGTGCAGTGTTCCCGATGCCTTGGATACGGCCACAGCAAGCGCTTCTGTGTGGAGGCTGTAGACTCGTGTAGCCACTGCGGAGGCCCGCACCTGAAATTTCAGTGCGCGGAATGGCACGCGGCTGAGAAACCTTCGTGCCGGCCGCACTATCTGCGGGCTCTCCACAAGCGTGGCGGTATTGGGCAATGCCACAATTGCCAATACTATGGCCACGAAGCGCGCAACTGTTACGCGCGATCCCGCTGTGTTAAGTGCCTGGGTGACCACGGCACCAGCGACTGCTCCCGTCCCAAGGGTGCCGAGGACCCCCCTGGCTGTATTCTCTGCGGACAGCTGAGGCATCCCGCGAATTACCGCGGATGCCCTAAAGCGCCGCGGAGGCCTTCCAGGTGGGTCCCCGCTAGACCCCCACCCCCCGCCAAGCGCTTTCCTACGCAGGCGCCCCTGGCCTCCCTTATGTCGGTGCAAACAAAAGCACCATTACCCGCACCTTCTGCGCAACCCACCCCAGCCGCAGTGCTCACACCCGCGAGCTTCCCCTCGCTCCCACCCAAACCTGTGCCGCAATCCTGGCGCAGAACCACCTCAGCCGCCCCTGCGCAGCAATCTTGGAGGATCACTCCAGCCGCCCCTGCGCCGGCCCCCAAACCCGTCCCTAACGCCACCTCCTTCCAAAGCCAGGCTAGTCCTGGGCTAATGGAGGACCTGGCTCTAGTCCGCCGCTTCCTAGGGGCCATAAATCCCCAGGAAATTAAAAACCTAGCCCAAGCGCTCAGGTCCACTGACGGAGACGCTCTAGCCCGTCTAGACCTTGTCTTCAAGTACGAGCACGTACTTAGCGCCCTCGGCCTCTTCAAGGCCTGCCCCTGAACTCCCTTAAAAGAACTCCAATGGCTAACACAGCTCGAATAAAGCCCTCTTCCCTGTCCGTCGCGTTTTACAACGCTGACGGCTACGGCTCCCAACGCACCCAGATCCAAGATTTCCTCAGAAATCACCAAATCGACATAATGCTAATGCAAGAGACCTTCTTGAAACCTAGCAAACGCGATCCCAAAATCGCCCAGTACAACATTGTGCGTAATGACAGATTGGCCAGCCGAGGAGGCGGCACCCTCATTTACTACAGAAGGTCTCTACACTGCATTCCGATTCCTACCCCTTCACTGACTAACATGGAGGCCTCGGTCTGTCGTATAGCTATGACAGGTCATCAACCTGTCACTCTGGCAACTGTTTATCTCCCCCCCGACAGAGAACTGCTCAAGACTGACCTCGAGTCAGTCTTGACTCGACTTAGGTAACTCAGTCATCCTGGCAGGAGATCTCAATTGGGAATTTGAAAAAAAAAAAATATTGATTTTTTTTATGTATTTTAAAACTTTATTATGAATAATATTAATATTTAATGAGAAAAACTTAAAAAAAAATTGTTTTCAATTAATTATAAACAATTAAAAATTGATCAAATTTAAAAAAAAATCACGTGACTGAACGCGCCACGATTGGTCACCATAGTTGTGACGTCATAATGTTAAAGCTATTTTAGAACAGTACAGCGTTTACGGTTATTACACGTGAATTGACAAAAATATTGAAAATTTACTGCTAAAAAACGATTTGTTAGTTAATTCCGATTAGCTATGTGTGATAAAGGATTTATAAAGGCAAAGTCTGATAATATTCCTGATGTTGATATATTTATGATAACCAATTTTTTAAAAATTGACGTTCGGTTCAATTCTGCTGAAGTTCGAGGTGCCAAGGCATCAAGGTAAGTCTGTTAAAAAATAATATTATAAATGAAAATATTTAAGTATTTATTCTCCATTATATTAAATATAATTATTTATTGCATTAATTGTAGAGCATCACGTGAGAGTTAAGGCGACAAAGCTATAGGTTATGTTCAACTTAGTCGTAAGAATGGTATTTGTATCGTAAAAGGACGGGTATGTCCAGAACATCGAGTTCGGAGTAAAGCTTATTCAGTTACTTTAACTATTAATGAAAAGTCAAGAAAAATTCAGGATGTTCAATGCCATGACTGCGCAGCTTCAGCAGGTAATTTATACTTCTATTAAACTCAAGTTGATTGATGTTATAAACAATAATAATCTTCTATATTGTGTGTACAGGTGGTTGCAAACATGCATTAGCATTACTTATGTGGACCCATCGCAGAAGTGAAGATCCGACACCAACAGAAGTAGCTTGCTATTGGAAAAAATCTCGATTATCAGGCATTGGTACAGTTATAAAATATATTGAAGCAGAAAAACTGACAAAAAAAACCTCTGCTACTCCTGATGATAATTTGCCGGATAATAGTACATTTTTACAAGAAGTGATTCAATTTGCCAAAAATCAACAAATAAATTCTCAAATTGGGCAATTAAATTTTGATTTAGAATCCAAAAAAGCTTACAATTTATCGTTACATCGACTAATTTTTGATTTTAATCAAAGTACTGATTTGCGAGTTGAGAAATTTTTGGAATTCGCTAAAACTAAAATGGTAGAAGCTGTGTGTGAAGAAGCTGAACAGCTATCCAAGCAGCAAAGTGAATGTGCAATTTGGCATGAACTTCGTTATGGACGCATTACTGCATCAAAATTTTATGAAGCTGCTCATTGTAAAACTGATAATGGTTCACTAGTTCAACAAATCATTGGTGCGAGTAAAGTTCATGAGACAAGTGCTATGACACGAGGAAAAGAATTGGAAAAAGACGTAATCGAAATTCTTGAGAAAGAATTAAGAGTACCAATAACGCGTCCGGGAATGTATCTTGTACCTAGTCATCCGGTTTTTGCAGCATCTCCTGATAGAATGACTAGCAATGCCATTGTTGAAGTAAAATGTCCCTCCAGTCAAAAATCATTGGATACTTTTTTACCAAAAGGTAAAGTCAGCTTGAAGTGTAATGCACAAATGCAACTACAGATGTTATTGACTGGTAAAAAAGAAGGTATCTTTTGTGTTGCTGATCCAAATTTTGAAGAAAATGAAACTATTTATATTAAAAAATTAAAATATGATAATGCACATACACAAGCTCTAATTAAAAAAAGTCTAGTATTTTGGTCCAAAAATATATTTCCAAAACTATTAAATTCTGTACAAACTTGAAGCGTGCAGTAATCTTATTAATCGTTATATTTTGATGTTGTTTTATAAGTGCAATAAATAATAAATATATTAGCTTAGATAAAACATACACCTAATAATTTATTTTATAATACAAATACTCTTAAGCTTAAGTAGAAATTATAGGCGCTTGTAAATTCACTAGTGCTGCAGCAATGACAACAATATAGTCTGTTAAAGGTAACATAATATTATGATTAACAACCGCATGAGGTTTTAGAAAATCAAACTCTCATCCTTCCGATGACGCGTTCTATATGAATACGTAGAGCAGCGATTCGTTTGCCTTGTAAGACGTCAGATTGTGTTAATTTTACTCCAGAATTAACTGAAGGTGGTCGAATTAATTCAATATTTTTATCGTCAAGAAGTGAAACAATATTTTTGAATCCTCGATCGGCCATGACAGCACAAGCTTCGGGTAGCTCTTCTAATAATCCGCTTTCTTGAAATAATAACTCATCTGAAATTCGACCTCCAAATCCTTTTGATATGAAATTTATAAAACCATCTGGTGTACAAGATATTAAATACTTTAAAGTATTACACTTTATATACTCTGACCAAGTTAAGGATCGCTCTACTCTGGATCACTTGGTTTTTCAATTTGTATCTCAAATGCATCAATAATAGCAATCACATGATTATATGAGGTTCTAAATGGTATCGGTAGTATTTTTTTTATGTTACTAGTTTCCGGCATATAAACGAGTTTTTTTAATAAATGTGCCAATACAGGAACTGTTTTATTAAAAATAATACTAGCATTGCTGACACTCATTCCAAACTGTTCACTTAATCTTTCAAAAGTATCTTGGCGTCGTATTTTCATCAAAGATAATTTTATATGGGTAATATTAATATTAGATATAACACTAATACGTTCTAGCATCACATTCCATTCTTGAGGAACTCCAGTATACGCTTTTAAATTATCGTTGATTAAGTAATTTGTGACTTTCAAAATTTCAGATTTTTTCACAGGAGATTGAAAGCTGCTAGAATCCATAGAGCCGGTATTTTCCGAAGGTTCATAAATATCTTGTGAACTATTTGAATGTGTAAAACTACTAGATGACAAACTTTTCTGATCATCTTCGAGTAAATTTGAAATTGATTTTTGACGCAATGGTTTTATTGGAGGTGTTGCAGTACTAATGCTACCAGTTTTAATAGGTGAGCAGGATTTATCAACTCCGATTGATAAAATTTTACACTGAACTGACACGCTACGATACTTAGAACGACTATTCACTTGTACAGCAACAGTACGGTTGTTAATATTAGTTTGTGTTTCAACACTGACTTTTTGGTCAGATGTTACATTTAAAGGAGCAGAATCAACTTCAATATTTTCAACAGTATTGGCTGATACGGCATCAATGTTTAGTTCTTGAGGATTACCAATTTCAATATTTTCTGACGATTCACTCAAAATTTCTTGAATGATTTGTTGTCTCCGTCTTTTTTCTGCAGCTGGTCTAATAATCATTGTGGTGCCTTGTCGTTTACGATTAGGTTGACAGTCAAACTTGTGTGGTACCACATCAATTTTAATCTTTGCTTTACCTCCCATTGTTGTGTAATAAATATAATTTTCCATATCATCTTTTAGCTAGAAAAAAAAACAAATCATAAGAATTATTTAAATGTTATTATAACAACAGAAAAACCACTATAACATAAACTTAAAATTAATCTAGTCTAATACATAAGCTAGAACGTTATAAAATTATAAAAATATCAAATTGAATCCCAATCATTAAATAAAGATACATGAATTTATTATTTAAGCACTAAATTATCAATAGGAAATTTTTTAATGCTATGATTTTAAAGGTTATGATTTGGAGTCCAATTAAAAAAAATTATTGACCTACTCGACTTTGACGTGATAGCTCCAATGACGCCAACTCATTACCCTGGTACTGTTACCTACAGACCCGACGTCCTTGACATTGCCCTATTTAAAAACGTTACCCTACGCCTAAACTCGCTAGAACCCCTCTCCGAGTTAGACTCCGATCATCGCCCCGTAGTCATGAAACTAGGACGACAGACCGATCCACCCCTCCAAGACAAGACGATTATTAACTGGACCAAGCTGAAAGAAGCCCTTAAGGCTTCCAGCTCTCCCCACCTCGACTCTATCCCCGACTACCTGACCAGTGCGGATGACACAAATACGGCGGTCTCTGGCCTCGGCAGCCACCTTAAGGATTTAATCCAAAGCTCCTCCAGGCGAGTCCCAGCGGCGAACGATCGCCGCTGGGAGTTGCCTGAGGACATAAGGGAGCTGATAAGAGACAAGAACGCAGCCATCCGTGCTTATGACTCTTTCCCCTGTGACGAGAATAGACGTAGAATGCGAGCCTTACAAAGGGAAGTAAAGCATCGCATCGCTGAATTCAAAAATCACAGTTGGGAATCCCTGTTGTCAGAGATTTCGCCATCACACACTGCCTACTGGCGGATGGCGAAGTCTATGAAAACAGACAATACAGCCTCGTTTCCCCCACTGACAAGACCAAACGGACCTCCCGCATTTGACGATGCAGAGAAGGCCGAATGCCTAGCCGACAGTTTGGAGGCCCAGTGCTCCCTTAGCCGTCAGCCGGTGGACGAATCCCACGTCGACTCGGTTGACGGAGAGGTGGGGCGCCGAGCCTCCATCCCCCCCTCTGACTCCCTTCTACCGGTTACGGTAACAGAAATCCAGGAGATTATCCAAAATCTCAAAATCAAAAAATCTCCTGGAATCGACGGAATACCCAACAAGGTGTTCAAAAGCATCCCGATCCATCTGATTGCTCTCCTCGTGGCCATCCTCAATGCTGCCATGAGAAATCATCTCTTTCCAGTCGCCTGGAAAGAAGCCGTCGTCATCGGCATCCCCAAACCGGGCAAACATCGCTCGGATCCCTCTAGTTACAGACCCATTAGCCTATTGAATACAATGGCTAAAATATACGAAAAAGTCCTCCATTCTCGCCTGCTGAGTTACATTAACTCAAAAAGGCTTCTCATTGACGAGCAGTTCGGCTTTAGAGCCAAGCACTCGTGTGTCCAACAGGTGCACCGAATAACGGAGCACATACTCCCGCGTCTCAATCAAAAGAAGCCCTTCCGAACCCTAGCTGTCTTCTTCGACGTAGCGAAGGCCTTCGACAAGGTCTGGCACAACGGTTTAATCTATAAACTGTACCAACTGGAGGTGCCAGAAAGTCTCATTCTCATCATCAGAGACTTCCTTACCGATCGCACTTTTCGCTACAGAGTCGAAGGCACTCTGTCTAGCCCCCGCCCAATCAGAGCTGGAGTCCCACAAGGCTCCGTTCTAGCACCCACGCTCTATTCCCTCTACACTAACGACATCCCCCTCACCCCAGGAATAGAGCTTGCCCTTTTCGCGGATGACACCGCCCTCTACGCCTCAGATAGGAACCTACGTATGGTATCTCTACGCCTCCAGCGCGCAGTCACCGCCCTAGGTGAGTGGTTTGCGAGGTGGAGGATAGAGATAAACCCGACGAAAAGTGCAGCCATGTGCTTCCCTTTTCCCAGGGCTAACGCTCGTAGGCCTAAGCTGTCCCCTCTCCCGATAACCCTTTTGTCAAACAATTCCTCTCGTCAGGAAGACCAAGTATCTCGGAGTCACTCTAGACCATAGACTGACCTTCCGAGAACACATCAAAACTGTCCGCAACCGAGCCGCCTTTGTGCTCGGTCGCCTCAACCCTCTCGTAGGCGGGAGAAGTAAAATGTCGCTTAGAAATAAGTTGACATTATACAAAACTCTCGTCCGTCCCATTATGACCTATGCTAGCGTTGTGTTCGCACACGCAGCTCCCTCCATCATTGCAATCCTCCAAAGATTGCAAAATAGATTCATGCGCAAGGCCGTGGCCGCACCATGGTACTTGCGCAACGCTGACCTCTACAAGGACTTGGAGCTTCCCTCCATCGCCAAATACATAACAGACACTGCCCGACGCTACTATGACGCTATCCCAAACCATCCCAACCCCCTGATTGTCTCTTCCCTCACCTACATACCGGACAGGAGTGCCCCTCCGCGCTATCGTCGCCCGCGGCACATCCTGGACGATCCCGACGACCCGATCACCGCTGCCAATGCGGTTCTCACTCTGCACCCAAACACAGTACACAGACACCGTCCCCGCCGGCCGAGACGTGGACGTCCCCCTCGTTACACCGTTAACACACACCGGCCCTCAGCCAACCTTATATTCACTAGGTATAGACACGTGCCTGGGCGCTTCTCGCCGACTCGCGACCCCGCGGTATCCCCCCATTGCAACGCCCTAAGCCGAGGTCCGTTCCTTCCGCCGGTTTATCGGCGGGGGAGCCCTTAGGCTGTTGCAACGCACACTTTTCTCCTGGCTGAGCGCCTTCTGCGCTCGCCCTACATCAACGCGACCGGTGACTCTTGAAAGGCCACTAGGGCCACAAGAACTAGACATACACGATGTTGAGGCAATCAGGTTTTTTAGTCGGTAGGAGTCCGACACTACCTGGTACCACCTAGGCTGGCCCAGCCAGACTAGATGGTACCAGGTGTCCCATGCAGGATTTTACCTGATTGTCTCTCCTAACATAAAAAAAAAAAAAAAAAATAAATAGAGGCCTCTTTTTCGCAATGCAACGCCTTAAGCCGAGGTCCGTTCCTTCCGCCGGTTTACCGGCGGGGGAGCCCTTAGGCTCGTTGCAGCACGCATTTTGTTCCTGGCTGAGCGCCTTCTGTGCTCACCCTAAATTAAACAAGTCCGGTGACTCTTAAAAGGCCACTGGGGCCACAAGAATTTAGTCAATCCGAAAAAAAAAATTAGAGGCCTCTTTTGCAGTCGAACGTCGCGCGTCGGAGCGACAACACTGCGCTGTATTTCCGTGTATAGTAGATTGATATACTTAATCCGGCAGTTGCTTCTGTCTTGTAACAACAATTGTAGTTAACATCAGAAGTAAGCGTAACAAGCGGCCAAATCGAACTCTGTCAAGCTAGAGTTCCAGCAGCGCCAGAACACCGTCACCTCCACCAAAACGAAGGGAATAGGTATCACGTAAGGCTGATGCCCCAACTGTGAGTTGAAACAATACTTTCACTTTAAACAATACCATTCCTTTGAACTAGAGCTATTAGCAATAGTTTGTTCGCTTCAGAAATTTCGGTTATATTTATTAGGGTCGCCTTTTAAAATTGTGACGGATTGCAACTCTGTTAGGTACGCTTTAACCAAAAAAGAGATTATTCCTCGGATTGCACGACGGGTTTTAGCGACACAAGAATTTTCATTTGATATCGTTCACCGAGAAGGCACACGAATGCAACATGTAGATGCGCTCAGTCGGAACCCCGTGCCATCCGGAGGAAAAACAGAGGCCGAAATTATAATGTCCATAACCGAAGCAGATTGGTTACTTTCGGTGCAATTGCAAGAACCTGAGTAGCAACGTATCGTCATCTTAGAATCAGGGAAGGCCGAAGGTAATAAGAACGTTTTTAATAAATATGAATTGCTAGGTGGTAAAGTTTATAGAAGAACGTCTCGAGGTCGCCGCTGGGTAGTGCCAAAAAAATGCATTTGGCAAATAATTAAATGTAACCACGACGACCTGGCTCATTTTGCGGCTGACAAAGATTCGATAAAGGGCGAACAAAAGCACAAACTTACTCTGAAGGAGACTTGGTTCTAATTAAGATCCAAAGCCAAAATAATGACGGAAAAAGCCGAAAACTATTGCCTATATTTAAAGGCCCGTATAAAGTAAAGAATAGATAGAAATGATAGATACGAGGTGACTGATATAAAAGGTAGCGAAAGAAGCAGTAAGAAATATACTGGCATAACGGCTGCTGAGAATTAGGCATGCACTTACTATACAATATGTTAGCACACATGTGTTGGCGAGGTAATAGGAAAATTACTTTCAGGATTCGGTTATCTTCTTTCTAATTACTTATCTATCTTATAGGGTGTGCGAGTCAAGATAAAATGCTTCAATTTGACATGGCATTATAATTGTCTCACATCTGAAATAAGAGAACAGTCTGAAATAGGTAACTTTAGAACGAATTCGATACGCTTAAGTGTGGTCTTTGTGTACCCTTTGAACGCAGGTGGTTCTAAAGTTGGGGCAAACTTGGTACTTTTAAGTGTGGCCAAGTCCCTTTAAGTGCAAATAGCCTTACCATAAGGTACCTAAGGATGAGTTATGAGAAAGATGTGTAATGGTTATAATTTAGTTGTGTAATTAGGTAACTTTAGAACGAATTTGGTACGCTTAAGTGTAGTCTTTGTGTACCCTTTGAGTGCAGGTGGTTCTAAAGTTGGGGCAAACTTGGTACTCTTAAGTGTGGCAAAGTCCCTTTAAGTGCAAGTAGCCTTACCGTAAGGTACCTAAGGATGACGGTGGCTGACCGCGACCCCTAAGAGAGAGAATAATATTACACACACTAAAAATGTGAACTTCTTTCAGTATTTTATCTGAACTCGCGAGGTGCCTGGGGCAGACACCATGCAGAATGGCCGTGTTGGCAATCGCTGACATCTCGCCTTGTAGTATCGAAATGAGCGACATCTGTGGGCGAAACTCCGGTACTACGGAAGAGCAAGCAGCGACACTGGCGACAGCGGCTGATTCAAGAACCAAGCATCCGATGACTCGGAGGGAGTAGAGGGCGCTGGCGGACGGTACAAAAGGGGCGAGCGCACCTTTAGAGGGCTCTTTTAAAAGTCCGGTAACTCTTGAAAGCAGAGGCGGCTCGTCCTAAAGAGCGCCGGTGCGTTGCATTCCCAATTTAAATATAGGATTTAAAATTACACAGGTAATTTTAGATCCTATATGTCTTTATATTAAATACTATACTATACTACATTAAAATATTTCTATTCTACTATGCCTATACAATAGTGTATTATTATATTACGTACATTTGGTATTAAATTGTTCGAGTGGAGCGCCAGCGATTCTGAACAAAGTTTAGTAGTAGTAGCGAAGGAGACAAGACGAGTTTAGTAATGAGTGCGAAAGAGACGAAAGAGGCGTCGTAGAAGTCGACGAAGTAGAAATTAGCCTATTCTCGAGCAACGCACACTTTCAGTGCTGCCAGCTTGGGAAAAGGGATATTTTGTAAATAGCGGGAAAGTTTTTTTGTGAATTTTAATTCGTCAGAACATAATATATTTTATTATAAAAAACTAATTAAGAATTCCTCAATTGTAAATAATTAAATATGAGATTTAATATGATAAGTTTGAGGTCATAAATTTTTAGGGTATTTTTTGTGAATTTTAATTCGTCAGAACATAATATATTTTAATATAAAAAACTAATAAAAAATTCCTCAATTGTAAATAATTAAATATGAGATTTAATTTAATAAAATAAATAAATTTAATATATTTTTATTTGTTAATTTATTGATACACGCAAAGTAAATATATTTTCTTATATGATATAAATGCTCACATAATATGAATAATTGTATAAAATATAATGTATATTAAAGGAAGTTTAAAAAAGAAACAAAATAATTTATTTTCTATTTAAAAACCCTTTGAAAAATAAAAACTAATATAAAAGGGGGTTTTGTTTTTAATTCAGGTACTTTTGTTAAAATATTTAGGAAAAAGTTTTTTCAACAGTTGGTAACACTGACGGGCGGTGTTGTCGACGTTGTCGTTCTTATGCATAAAAACAAAAACAAACGTGTTACGTCTTGTTAACTTCGTGAAATTTAGCAGTTTTTCTTTTAAATAAGCAAAAAAATATTTTGTGCGTGACATTTTGTGTTAAAAATGGAACAATACAGTGTATCTTTTATTAAAAAGTGTGATAAGAGTCTCAAAATGTGCCTCGAAATTAAAGCTCGGGGGCCACCACGGCCTGAAATTGTACTTACTCAAAAATGTCGTACTAAAAATAAGTCTTTTACGCGTGTTTTTAAATCGGAACAATATTTCAAAACACCTTGGTTGTGTGGATGTGAAGAAAGCAATAGATTATTTTGTTTTCCGTGTCTTTTGTTTGGAGCTGGCGCCGGCAGTGGTGGTGAATATGCATGGACGGATACCGGTGTTATTGATTTGGCTCATCTTACAATAAAAGTGAAAAAACATTCGCAATCTCGATTTCATATGTTATGTGAAGTGCAATTAGCATCGATTGGTCGACAAGATATACGTAAGGCGCTCGATTCTGCGTATCGAAAATCTATTCGAGAGTTCAATGAACGCGTTGTTGAAAATCGATATATTTTACGGCGTTTGATAGATTGTGTGGTATTTTGTAGTGCATTTCAAGTTGCTTTACGGGGACATGATGAATCTACGGAATCACTGAATCCCGGTATCTATAGAGGTTTGATTGATTTCGTGTCAGCGATCGATTTGTCTATGAAACAGCATTTATCCAGCAGTTCGGTTTTTAAAGGTACGTCTAAAACCATTCAGAATGACATATTGGATGCTATTTACGAAGTTTGTAGATCCGAAATACAGATACAAATTAAAAATGCTGATTTTGTTGCAATTCAGGCAGACGAATCAACTGATTGCTCTACTATTCAACAGTTAGTATTGGTTATTAGGTATTTACACGACGGTAAAATATATGAAAGATTTTTGAAATTTATACAACCTAAAGGCTATACGGCAGATGTAATAGCGGCTGAAATCATGAAGGAGCTTGATTCTTTAAGTATTGATAAAAATAAGTTGATTGGACAGAGCTACGACGGAGCTGCCGTCATGAGTGGAAGAACTAATGGTGTACAAAAGATCATTAGAAATATCTACCCATATGCTTATTATGTACACTGTTACGCGCATCAACTTAATTTAATTTTAGAAAAATGTGCATCGATTAATCACACAACAAGAAGCTTCTTTTGCAATTTACATGCATTTTCATCGTTTTTCACGCGTTCGCCGAAAAGATCCGAAATTTTAAAAGAAATCGTACATAAAAGAATAGGTACCTGCCGCTCCACAGACTAGATGGAATTATAATACACGTACAGTGAAAGTTATACACGAAAATTTAGAGCGCCTTAAAGAGTGTATGGAAGTAATAATGGAATATCATAACACTGACCCCGATACCTATAATCAAGCTGAATCGCTCCTTTCATATTTATGTAATGACAATTTTTTGTATTGGCTGAACTTTTTTGCGACGCTAATGCCGCACTGCGAAATACTGTTCAAAATTTTACAGTCTCGATCACTTGACTCTATTAAAATCACAAATGAAGTCAATAAATTTGAAAAAACCGTAAACCAGTTACGAGATGCTGTTCCACCACCTTCGCCGAAAAAAAAACGTCGGCCTGATAACTTAAATCATTCAGTTATGAGAAAAGAAGTATGTGACGTAATAAGAGTGCAGATTAATGACAGATTCGTACATACTGACCATTTATTGGCGTCTAAATTGTTTTACACAGATAGATTTGTGAACTACAACATGAGTTTTCCGGAGGATGATTTTAAAAAAGTGGTAAACACTTACAATTTCCTGGATAAAAACAAACTCAAAAATGAGTTATTAGTAATTTATAGCAGAGAAGATTTTCACAATGCTGACGGCGCTGTTGCTTTACTTAGCGTCAACACTGCGCTGTATTTCCGTGTATAGTAGATCGATATAAGTAATCCGGTAGTTGCTTCTGCTTTGTAATAACAATTGTAGTTAACAGCAGTTTCAGAATTCTCAATCAATGTAATTTGTTTCAAGTTCATTGATGACGTAATAATGTACATCGCCTTCCGTCATTTTTCAACCACTGAGTAGAATGTTCCTCTGGTTTAGGTATCGTAATATCAAGTCCCTTGGCTTTTAAAGCACATTTGATTTGAAATTTCCATTGTTGAAAATTATTTCCATTAAATCTATCGACACATTGACGACGAACTATCCATTTTGAGGTTACCCGGTTGACGGAACGTGGCGTGTATTTCTCAAACGAATAAATCTTTACTCTTTTGAGTTTTCTTCTATTCTTCACTGTTTAGAGTTTCTTGGGCTCATAACCTATCGAGAGGTAATAGGTACTGGTGACCGGACTGAAGTTAGCCGTTGTGCGCTACCCAGGTTGTATATATAATTAAAAGATCTATTTATTCGTGAGAAGTTCTTATTTATTCGTAAGGTATAAACGTCTTGCACTTACACAGAGAGCTAGGACTAAGGACTAGGACTGTTGATGAAATATCGATATATCGAAATATCGATATTATTATTTAGAAATATAAATATCGACGGTCGAAATTTTTTTTAAATAAGTTTTTATTTTTCATTTTTTCTATTAAGAATTTCTATATTAAGAAAGCCACCACTAATAATGCAGAAGAAAACTATGATAATATGTCAGTAAAATTAAATACTAGCCTTACTGACAGCAATAGCTTCTCTGACAAGAATGAGGATGTAGTTAGTCAGGTTACACTCTTTTTTTGCAATAATTTTTTGGTGTATTTAAGTGTATAATATTTAATTTAGAAATTTAATTGGGCCATAGACAGACAAAAAGTTAGTAATTTAAAAAACTACGTTTATGGTTTTCTCTATTTCGGTACCTATATTCATTATTAAGACCTACACTGCAAGAAGCCGCGAGAGATTTGAAAGTAAGTATGAGGTAAGTTTGTAAGGCTGCATGCGGTGTGTATGATATTCGAGAGTAAGTAGTCGAAAAATTAAAGAAGAGCCCACATTTTGCTTTGCAGTTTCGACGAATCTACAGAGGTTTCCGATTGTGGTCAGTTTGTAGTATTTGTGCGCTTTGAAGCAGATGACAGTATCACGGAAGAAATTTTATTTTGCAAAACACTTCCTGCAAACACTTCTGGCCAGTGTTTGTACGATATGTTTTTAGAAAGCACTTGCGACTACGACATTGATTGGAAAAAATGTAGCGCTATTTGTAACGATGGCGTTAAAGCTATGACTGACAAAAATAGCGGACTCGTTGCGAAATTAAAATCAATAATGCCAAACGTATCATGGACACTGTTTTCTTCATCGACAAGCTCTAGCAGCTAAGATTTTACCTTCTGATTTAAATGACGTGCTTAAGGAGGTAATAAAAATTGTGAATTCTATCAAAGGTAAAGCCTTGCAAACCCGGCTGTTCAGAATCGTTTGTGAAGATATGGGTTCGCTTCATCACAATCTCCTTTAACACACAGAGGACAGGTGGCTATCCAAAGGAAAGGTATTGACAAGAGTTCTAGGTTAATGTTCTTACAAGATGCTAAATCTGAATATGCTAATCATTTTTCTGACCCTGTTTGGCTCTTGAAATTAGCATTTCTGGCAGATCTTTTTAACCACCTTAATAATTTAAACAAGAACCTCCAAGGTAGAGAAGAAAATATTTTAACAGCTAAAGATAAAGTCAAAGCATTTTATGTAAAACTTCATTTGTGGACAACCTCTCTGCAAAACAATATATTTGAGTCTTTTCCATGTGTTCAGAAGACTGTTGAAGATAATGCAACAGACCAATCGCTTGTGGTAAGGGCTCACATTCCTTGCATGATACAGAGCTTGCATAATTTGCAAGAGAAACTATTATCATACTTTCCAGACTTGCACTCGGAAGCTGACAATGGGCGTAGATGGATTCTAAACCCTTTCTTGGATAAGTCAATAGAACTGGTTGATCTCACCACAAATATGAAAGAAAATCTTATAGATTTAGCTTATAGATCTTATAGATGAAACTCCAAGTATTTGACACATATTGTCTTATTAATTATATGATTTATTTTGATCTGATTAATTTAGGTCCCGAGTAAAATCCCGCTCTGACAATCGAACCTTCCGTCGCAGTTGTAACGTGTCACAGTTCCGCCAATCACGATACGCCAGCCAAGCCACCCAAGGCCAAGCCAGCAAGCGACGCCTCACGCCAAAGCCATTAGCCACGAGTGGGGTCGCCCTAGCCAAAGCTCATTTCGAGACCGTGACGGTACTATCAACTTGCCAAATCGAACCTCTGTCCGACAATAAAAAAATATTAGTTACTCCTTGTTTCTGTTCGAGCCCATCTTCTACACAGTCATAATATTCCCAAATGGCAGAAGCCAATCACAGATTTTTTTATGCCACGTAGGATTGAAGAAGCAGACGGTGGTGAAAATTCTGCGAGTATTAACACAGGTATATTAATAATCAGGACACGTGCGTGTGGTGTCGGTCGGCTATAGCACCATCCTTCTCTTCCCGCGGGTGTCGTAAAACGCGACTAAGGGATAACAACGCCGCTTTGAGCCTTTGAGACTCGACGACACCTCCGAGGACAACAAGTGTTGTCCTCAAAGGGTTCTCTGGAGGCTTCATTACGAGTCGAGGAGAGGTAAAGTTCCAGCTGGAGATTGATGGAATACTCATTGTGTGCAATGCTTACCTAACCGACATCGACATGCAAGGTATTAATCTATTGATTGGTCAGCCTGTGGTCAACAGAGAAAGAATGTCGCTACTTGTGAGCAATGGGATTGCCACACTCAAACAAGAGCTTAACTTCTTAACCGCTCTGGATGTGACTGAACATCGCCACCGATTCGAGGTGGTTACTACTGCAGAAGAGCGTTTTTACCACTAGGAATGTCCATCATCAAAGTTCGTGTGTTGGGCAACGAGAAAGATTTAGGATACACAGGATTTAGGATGTACAAAATTAGTTAAAATGAAAATAAAACTCGCCACTGAGCAACCCATATATCGACAACCACACCGTTTATCACACCACGAACAGAAAACTGTTAGATCAAAAGTCGCAGAATTATTAGAAGCAGGTACTGCCCAAGAATCCGAATCCGATTACGCCTCTCCGGTCATTTTGGTAAAGAAGAAAAACGGTGTTAGCAGGTTATGTGTAGATTACCGGGCGCTTAATTCAATCACGGTCAAAGATAGATATCCGCTACCCAATATAGATGATCAGGTTTCAAAGTTAGCTGGTAAAAATATTTCCCTAGTTTAGACATGGCTCAAAGTTACCACTAAGTTCCCATCTGTCCAGAAGATTCACACAAAACCATATTTGTTACTCCGCAAGGTCAATTTGAATATAAGCGCGTTCCGTTCGGTCTTGCTAACGCGCCGTCTGTGTTCATGCGGTTAATCAACAGAATAGTTGTCTCTATGCGTGCGTAATGCGCGAGTAGATATGAAATATTGGCGTTCTTAGACGACTTACTCCTACCCACAGAAAACGTTAAAATTGCTTTAGACATCTTAGAAACAGTAATGTCAAAACTCCATTCGGAACACATGAAATTGAATATGAGCAAGTGTACGTTTTTGCAGAAAAAGATTACGTATCTAGGACACGAAATTTCACCTGAAGGCATACAGCCGAGTGAATCAAAGTTGGCGGCAGTATCACAATTTCCCACCCCAACAATGTTCATGAGATACGTCAATTTATTGGACTATGTAGTTATTTTTGCAAATTTATTTACAATTTCGCTATCATAGCCCGGCCTTTCGACAGATTTGACAAAGAAAAACAACTTGGGATGGGGTTCGGAACAAACCAATAGTTTTGAAGAACTGAAACAACGATTGTGCACTAAGCCAGTACTTGCCTTATATGATCCAACACTGCTAACTGAGATTCATACGGATGCGTGCAAATCGGGTATCGCGGCATATTATTTCAAACTCAGGTTGACGGTACTTTACGCCGTTTTGTACTACAACCAGATGAATAGTGTCGATGAAATAATGTATCACAGTTACGAACTTGAAACGTTAGCTTAGAGTTCCCAGATCAAAAAATCGAAATCCCGGAGATAATTCCTGAAATTTGATGAAAATTCCGGACTTTCTTGTAAATATAATATTAATGTCGTTATGCATCGTGCATGTGAATAAACATATCAATACGTTTATATTAGTTATTCAAGATGTCAATTGGAAAAGTGCGAGAATTTATAATCAAAACAGGAAAACAGTGTCGGACGATATGAAATTACCTACATTAATTTCCGTAATGGGTGATGAAGCTTACGAGCTGTTATCTACATTGGCAAGTCCTACGAAACCCTCGTTATTGAACTACAAACAAGCCGTGGATTTCCTCACGGCTCACCTTCAGCCGAAACCTACAGCATTAGCAGAAAGGTACAAATTTCGCCAGCATAGGCAGCTTAACAATGAAACAAGTGACTATGTTACGGAGTTAAAAAAAAATGTCTAAATACTTCGATTTCAAAACAACGCTTGACGAGAATCTGCGCGATCAACTGGTATGTGGTCTAAAAAGCGATATTACAAGACAAAGATTATTTGAGGAAGAAAATTTAGTATATCAATGAGCCATTACATTGGCTATATCATTAGAGGCCGCAGAGCGAGACGCGAACACCGTGCAGCGCGGCAGTGATAAGTTAACCGAAGAAGTTTACAAAATGTATACCGGCGAATGTCCCACGTGCAGGGACAACAGACATCAGGCGGATGGTTGCTCATATAAAGAGTACGTGTGCAGTGGATGCCATAAAATCGGGCACTTGAGGAGAATGTGCCCAAAACATGAGATGGTCTGGATCAGCGGGTTCTACCGGTAATTATTACGAGCATGATACGGCGCGGGCGCGCGGTAGCCGCGCGGCGGGCCGCGGCGCCGGCGGGCGAGGCACGTGGCGCGGTGGCCGGCGCGGACAGCGCACTGCGGCGGGGCCCGGGACCGGGCCCCTGTATACTCGTTGGAGCAGCAAAACGAAGTCGACGAGCGGGGCTCCGCCACCGATTATTACACGGATGAATAGGAAGACAGTGTATTGGAACCTATGTATCAGATGTCTTTGAGCGATTATAAACCGATAAATATAGCGCTTAGGATTGAGAATTGTTCACTTACTATGGAAGTGGATACTGGATCCGCCTTATCGTGCAGTAGTAAAAAGGTTTATGAGGAACTGTTTAGTAATTTACCCTTGAATAATTTCAGTTTGAATTTAAAGTTTTATGACGGCTCCAGTATCCAACCATTGGGATTTATCGAAACGGTGGTCAATTATAACGGTATTATTAAAACATTAGATCTGTATGTGATAGAGAAAGGAACTACCAACTTGTTGGGGCGGCAATGGTTAGCCGAGTTAAATATACCTATTAAAATAGCGAATGTTACCTTACATAGTAACCACATGGGAGAAAATAAATCAGTTCAGCGGAAAGATGCTTTAATTAAGAACATCGATGTTTCTAGGCATGAACCACTGTTCGATGGCACTTTGGGTAGATATAGGAGCGGCGAAGCCGAGTTGTGTGAAGCTCGAGTTGTAGTAACTGATAACGGCCCCGAATTCACTAATCAACTTTTGGCGGAATTTGTGAGATTGCATTTCAGCACCATAGAGTCACACCCCACACTCCTAACGAGAACGGAATCGTCGAAAAGTTTCACTCAACTATATTAGAATATCTACGCATTTAAAGCTTGATCAGAAAAACGAATCCGTTATATACCTAATGCCTTATGCCCTTCTGGCCTATAATAGCGATAGCCTTCGATAGCGCATGGTGCCCCGCCATAAAACTCAGACTGGCGGAGACCAAATGTCCAAAAAATTTGCACACTAGATGGCAAAAGGTTGTTGATAACGAGGGTGGTTACATCATTGATTAAAAATAAAAACTTGTTTAAAACTTATCTCAACTCTTTTTTTTTTCGTTAAATAAAATACGTGATCAACGTCAAAAATTGTGTCAGTGAATAAAAAACAAAGTGTAAAGTGTTAAAGACTTGCATTCATGTTTCGAACCTTTCAGACATCACATTTCAGAAGAGTAGGTTAAAAATACTTAAAATACCTAACTTATAACCTAACGACGACACGGGTCGAGAACTATCCGCAGACGACCAGGAATTTTCCGCCGCCAACTCTGACGATGGGGACCGAGAATATGGTACATCTTCGCCCCCGGCAAGGAAAATTTTAAAAAGACTTTTAAAGCAAGAGGTACAGAAGGCTCTGCATGATCTAGAGGACGACATACTTGTCTTCAAGACAAACATCATCGGGCTGCATCCCTAATTCCCGAGTTAGACCCGGAGAACGAAGACTGCACCGTTCAAACCTGGCTAAACAAAATCGACCAACTAGGTGAGATCCATGGCTGGGGCGAAAAAACTACAACAATATATATACAAAGACTGCCTAAGGTCAACGGTGTGTACGTAAAATCCTATGTGGACACCGGAAGTCAAGTAAACATACTTACCGCAGAGTCGCAGAGCTACTCAATCTAGATGTGAATTTAAATGAGGGTGAATTTAAATGAGGTGAAGTTTAAGGTTTTATAGTAATGAAATAATGAAACATTTTTGTACACTGGCATATTTTACTTCAGTCCTATTCCGACACGACGCGTTGTCGACGTAGGTATAAGTAGGTAGTAGGTACTGGTGACCGGACTGAAGTTAGCCGTTGTGCGCTACGCAGGTTGTTTTCAACTTAATAAGAATATTCAAAAAGTTAAGTGCATTCAATTGCATGGCCTATCGCCCTTAAAATAAAGCACATTTTTTATTTATTCGCTGATTTACTGTTGGCGATATTTTTATTCTAAACAAAGTGAACTTATATTTTTATCAAAAACGTAGGTAATGTTATTGGTTATTGGTTGGTTAGTTGCGCGTCGTTGTTGTTTTATTAGTTGGTCAGTTTTATTAGGTAAAAACAAAGTCGAGTCATTGTTGTCTTTATTGGTTGGTTGGTTAGTTGTAATAAGAATCTTGAAAACAAATTAGCTTCGTCGTCGTCGTGTTTCTCCTGAATGTTAAGTTTGTTTTACAAAATGCCGAGACGGAATAATGAGACTGAACCATTTTGATAAGTGCGTGGGAGTAGAAAAAGTCGCAACTTGCAAGTATTGTAAAAAAGACTTATCTTATAAAGGTACTACCACTAATTTGAAGACATTTTAAATTAAATCTGTTTTTAATTAAATTAGCAAACGAAAATATTAACCTTTTTTATACTCAAAGATTTGAAAGAGAAGCTCAATATCGTCACTATCAATTGTACTAAGTGCGAATCTAAAATTACATGCTTATTACAGTCGTTTGAGAGGATATTCCAGGACTTTGAAAGTATAAACAAAATTTATTATTTTTTGTGAATCCTTTCACAATCAGTTTGTCTGAAATAATTATCCTGCCAATATTCAGTTGGAACTCACTGTACTGCAAAATTATTCTGCACTACCTTTTTGGTGAAAAATTATCTTCAAATCAAAATCACAAACTTCTTCAGAAGAATTTGGTGATTTCTGGATATTGGTGCCAAAAGAAGACTTTCCTGCAATAACTAACCTGGCCTTTCAATTATTAAGTAATTTTGGATCAACATATGTTTGTGAAAAGATTTTTTCAAATCTTAATAATGTAAAAAATAAATACCGCACATCTCTAACTGAGCAATATATTTCTTATTTGTTGTTACTGTCAACATCTAATCTGACGCCTAACATAGGAAAGTTATTAAGACACAAACAATGTCAGAAATCACATTGATTGTATGATGTTTGTTACATACAATTTTGTTTCTTTATTTGGCAGAAGATGCTATTTATTTTAATAAACCCCATACGTGGGGGTTTAAATTGTATGTTTTATGTAGCATTTTTGGATTTGCATATAAATTCGAGATATACTCAGGACAAGACACCTCTTTAAAACCACAGGATGAGCCTGATTTGGGCCCAACAAACAATGTAGTTCTTAGGCTGGCCAGATGTATAATACCACGCATGGTAAATCATATAGTATTCTTTGATAATTTTTACACACCATTACCATTAGTTTACTATTTGGTTACTCAGGGAATATTTTGTCTGGGCACAGTGCAACTAAATCGCATACCCAGTTCAAAATTACCAAAGAAAAAAGAAATAATGAAAAAAAAATGTTTCAAGAAGAAGTTTTGAAGAGAGAACTACATCTTAAATGGAATTGACATGTCAGCTATAGCTTGGAAAGATAATAAGGTTGTCATCTTTGTCTTCCTATCAAGTTTCCCACATAATCCACTCACAACTGTAAAAAGGTTTGACAAGGTTCAAAAACAAATCATAGACATTCCCTGCCCCAAGGCTATCAAAGAGTACAACACCCACATGGGGGGTGTTGGTTTAATGCAGGTATGGGCAACCTTTAACATGTTGAGGGCCAAACTTTAGCGTGCAAATACGTTCGCGGGCCGCGTTTAAAAGTACTTAGTGCATTTTAAAGTAGTGATAATATTTTTTGCGATAGATATTAGACATGAAATAATACGACAATGTTATTATAGTACAATTTATTAAAATAACAAAATGAAATTTAAAAAAATGGTACATTATAATTAAATCGTTAAATTTGCAATTGTTACAAACTACGAAAGTTAAATACACCGAAATCAATGAGACACTTGAGCTTGAATTTGGGAAACTAATCCATCGATATTTGGATTAATTCCACTGATACAAAGACGTAAAGAATTTTCCAAATTATCGTCAGTCAGTCTTGTACGATGTGTTGATTTATTAACTTTCATCAATGAAAAGAACTGTTCGCATTTATATAATAAGTACCGCCAAACCCACAAATCAATCTTCTTGCGAATTTTCTAAGCTACGGAAAATTGTCTTTTTCTAGGTATTTTTTGTAGAAATCGCACAACTCTACGTCTTCAAATTTGGATTTTAGGAGTGAGTTTTCTTGAATCTCGATCAACTCCATTTGTCAGTGTATTGGAGCATTTTGTACATTATATTTTGTAGGAGTAGCAAATAAACTGAAACCGTCTTCCATGTTTTTGAAGTCACTAAATCTGTTCGAAAATTGTTCCGACAGTAACTTAAGTTCTTCAGCATATTGAGCATAAGCAATATTTTCATACGCAGAGAGCGTGTTGAAATGGTAACTGTTACCAGACAGCATCTGTGACTCCCACAAGCGTAGTTTGATCTGAAACGCTTTCAAATGGCTGTACAAATCATTTAGGTACTAACTGTCCTTGTTTTTGAAGTTTCAAATTTAAATCATTCAAATAGCCTGTAAGATCGACCAGAAATGCTAAGTCACATATCCATTTTGGGTCACTTAATTCAGATAGTGGTTTATCTTTTATTTTCATAAAGTCTGCTATCTCATTTCTAAGCTCGTAAAACCGTTTCAACATTTTTCTTTTGCTCAGCCATCTGACTTCACAATAATATGTTACGTCGTTATATTCAGCTGATATTTCATCCAAAAACGCCTTGAACTGACGATGGTTAAGCCCTCGGGATCGAATAAAGTTGATGGTTTTTACTACCACATTCATAACATTCTGGAGTCGAATGGACTTAGAACACAAGTTCTGTTGGTGGATAATGCAATGAAGGACTATCAAATCATCTTTTTGCACATTTAATTCTGTTGCTTTTTCATTCAAAATTCCGATGAAACCTTTACGTAAGCCGACCATAGAAGGTGCACCATCAGTGCATACTCCAATTAATTTTGACCATGGCAAGCCAAAACTTGTGAATACCTTTTGAACTTCAATAAAAATATCCTCTCCTGTAGTGGTTCCTTTTAGCGGCTGTAAAGCAAGCAATTCCTCAGTAACAGTGAACTCCTTATCAACACCTCGAATAAATATAGCCAGTTGAGCTGTGTCAGACAAATCGGTGCTCTCGTCTAATGCTATGGAAAATGATTCAAAACCAGCCATACGGTCAGTCAATGTTGTTTTTATATCATTAGCCATCATTTCTATACGTCGAACAACAGTTCGTCTTGACAAACTAATTTTTTCAAATTCATTTTTCTTTTCTGGACACAAAATACCGCCCGCAAACTTCTAACATACACTCCTTGATAAATTCTCCTTCGGCAAATGGTTTTAATGCCTTTGCCAATTTTGAGCTAACTATAAAACTAGCTTTCACAACATTATCAAGTTGTGTTCTTTGTTTATGAAACATTTGTTGCTGTTTTTCCAAATTTGCGGTAAGCTTCTGGATTTTGTCTGTTCTTAATTGTCCTGTCAGTGAGTGCAGCGTAGCATGCTTAGTTGAGTAATGCCTCTTTATATTGAATTCTTTCATTACTGAAATGGATTCATTACACAGCAAACAAATAGGCTTACCATTGTGCAAGATAAAAAAGAATTCTTCAGTCCATTTTTCTTGAAACTGGCGACCCTCTGTATCTACTTTTCGTTTCTTTCCACCCGACATCATTTTTGTTTACTTTTCGTTCAATAAACTTAATAACAAACTATAGTTAGTAACCACTCAAGATGCACACAAAGTCACAAAGCAAGTTGACGGCTCGAGCAGTTCGCTAGGATATCGCTTGTCCAAGTTATCACCTCGGTAGCTCAAATAGAACTTAACTAACGTTCGGGCCATCCACCCGCTTATATAGGCAAAATGAAGGAATAATCTGGAATAAACTAGTTTAGAATAATTGAGAAGCAATAAATCTTTTGATGTGTCGCCCGTGAGGCGGCAAACCTCAAAGAATTTGATCGAGCAAGCCGAGTGGCGGTGATTATCAAAGAGATAGGCGGCACACATCAAAGGATTTGATGTTTGCCGCCTCACTGTCACTCCCGTGAGTATAAGTACCTAATGTAATATTTTTTTAATTGGGTTTTTCAAAATGTCTCGCGGGCCGGATCATATCTTACAGCGGGCCGGATCCGGCCCGCGGGCTGGTTGTTGCCCATATATGGTTTAATGGATAGTTTTTGGGCAGGTACCACAAAAATAAAAAGCCGTAAGTGGTATATGCGCATCTTTTTTCATTTGTTGGACACGACCATCGTCAACTGTCTGCAAGAAAAATCTATTCAAAATCTGGACCCAAGTTTGCAATTGATATTTATCCAACACATATCAACGTTAAGCACCCATTTTAATAAATATTTTTCAGAGAATATGGATCAATACGACTGGATTAGAAAACCATCCCAATCGACCCCACCACTATCTGCACTTTCAATAGTCGAGGAAGAGCAGCTGTTAGAACTATCTTGTGATAGGAGCCTAAAACTACGATTCGATAAAGACAAACTGTTTCAATTTTAGAGCAATGCATCCCAAGAATATCCTACTATCAGTACCACGGCTTTGAGGGTTTTTTTTACTATTTGCTACGTCGTACTTGTGTGAAACTGGCTTTTCTGTAGTAGCAGTAATCTAATCGAAATAACGGACACAAATAAATTTAGAAAAAGAAATGAGAGTAGCAATTTCAAAACTTTAGCCGCGATTTGAGAAGTTATGCTCAGAAAAGCAAACATCCTTCTCATTAATTGTATTGTTTGTAGTTTTCTAATAAATATTAATTAAGATTCTATATTCTTTGGAAGTAATATCATTGTCTGCTAGAGCTCTACACACAGGTATCTTCTTTTAGAAGGGCGTTGCAAAAAATTACAATCTGTAATAATAAATCTGTAATGTGTAAAAGTAAAAAAAAGATTACTCACTACTAACGATCGTAATGCTGTTCTACCTTCAGAAACAATAGCTACAGGTACTTCACAATCATTGACATCCTCTCAAGAGCCGTCACGTCACAAAATACCAACAACCAACCATCACAAGGTATCGACAATTGATCGAGTATTGATTGCGCTAAATAAATGTAAATATATTCTAATTTACTAATTGAAAATGATTGTAATTGTTTATTTATTAACCCCTATTACCCCAATGAAATATTCAACAACGATATTAATTAATACCAGAGTCAAAACATCATTTTTCATCAAAACAAGAGATTCTCCACAGCCATCTATAAGCTTTGCTGATATCTTAAATGTTGTAAGTCCTCGTCCACAAATATTGAAAAAAACTCTGCAAAGACTAACATAAACAAGCAGCATTCAGAAGTTTTGACTAGTACCCCTGTTCGGAATTGGCCTCTTGGGTAGTCAGACCTTTAAAAAGGTAGTGTTGACGTTTTGGCATTGGCAAAACGTTTTGGCAACACTACATGCTCTCTCAGCGCGGCGGGTCTCGTTCAAGACGCACGCACCTCGGTCCTCGCGATTAAAAAACACGCACTCTTGCGCTGCGGATCTCACAAAAGACACACACACTTCGGTTGTCGCGAATAAATTAAAGGCTTTCACTCTCTAGATGGACGCGCATCGGTTTTCGCGATTAATAAAGTTGGATAAAGCCTTATCCCTCTTGCCCTCCGGCCACTCAGGCACGAGACGCATGCGCTTCGGTTATCGCGAATTAATTAATCCACTTGGGCCTTCAAATCTCCCCTTGGGAGGACGGCCGCTCGGCGGTTAGAAATAATAACGTCCAAAATTAATTTGAGTTGAAGTTAAAGTTTAGTTTTGCTATTGGCTTCGCCACCTGCGAGCACGAGTGTGCCAGCTGCAAGTGAGGAGCTCCACATCTCCCCGAGCTGCGGTCACGGAGGGCCCCCTCGCCAATTTCGACGCAGAACAACCCTCGGGTAGCACTTCTGTTCTTGGGCATAGAAACTGATAGCAAATTAAATATTATTTCGATTTACCGGTTTGAATTACTTTTTCTAATGCGCGTATCGCGCTAGTGTTAGAGTCGGTCACAAGGGGCTGATTTCCATGAACAACCCCCATGAAGAAAGTTTTCGTTGAGAAGAGAGAAAAAAAGAACAAAAAGGAAAATAGACCGAAGAAAATACAAAAAATAGAAAACTAAAAATATTAAATTAAAGACTAAGAATAAATCATCTAAAAAAAACATAACGAAGTCAACCAGAAATTTGTTCCAAGACAGCACAACTGAGGAATCATCATCTGTCGATGAAAATAATATGTGTGATAATGATTCTGTATATTCAGAGGAGGAAAATGTAACGATGTTGGTAAAAATAAATAGCTATAGTACCGTTGCAGAGCCTGTGGAAAATGGGCACATTCTGCGTGTTCAGGTTGCGATGACAGCATAGATTATATTTGCAATTTTTGTTTCGATCCTTAGAATTAGGCGTGAGGCGTATTTATTGGAACAGATAAAAATAACAGGTATTTGAAAGTAACAAATAACAACTGTTATTGTGAATTTGAAATAACTGTTATCTAAAATAACATAAAATACAGACACATAAATATTAAATACTTATACCAAATACTATTGTTATTTGTTACCGCAATTGTTAATAACAGTCTGTTATTTCACAAAATCTTATAACATTTCTTATCTCACTCTAGCTCATCAGTATCGCGCTTGCAAAAAAGAGAAACACCTAGTATTTTACATTCACAATTACACATGTTCACCTCTCACTTGCACTACAATGCTTATACCATGCCAAAAAGAGAAGCACCTAGTATTTATTACCCCAAAAATATAGTAGATGGATTCTAAGAACAAATCTCATTGAAAAAGTAACTCCCAAATGTGGTCATGTTATGTATTGTCTTCTTATTCGGATACATTGTGAGAATTGTAGTGCCATATTGTGTGAACCACTTGACACTAAAATAAATAAATAAACATACAAGAACTAAATGTTAATATTATAATACGTCACAAATCTATATAATAAAAATGAATGTTGCTAAGCGAATGGCTCGACCAATTCGGCAATTATTATTTTTTTGTATGTTCCTTGAATCCCACGGAAGGTTTTTAATACAAAAAAAAAAAAAAAAAAAAACATAACAGACAGAACGAAGTCTGTCCGGGCAGCTAGTAAATAATATTTTATGAATCAAGTACTGTAAAACCAATTTTATTATTTAAATATAAGTATTTTAATAGCTAAACATTGTCGAATAAAATATGTGTCACTCGTTTGAAATTATACTATGTATCCGAACGTTGGTGCATTCCCGGATTGACATGATTGGTCGATAAATTAGCCTTGTAAATTCAACTTTACGACATTAAAAATAAAAATGATATTCAGTTGTAATTATGATTGATAATGTTTAAATTTTGAAATTCTCTCTTTATTCAAATTTCATAATCGAACGAATTATAAAGCGTTTGAATTTTGGAAAAGAGATAGGAGAAATTTTAAGATTCTTGTTTTTTAAATTAGTTTAATAATTAGTGTACTTAGTTAGTAATAGTTAGTTAGTGTTTATATTCATTGTATGTATAGTTTAGATTTCGATTAAAAATAGTGTATAGTTAGTTAGTTTTTTTATTATTTGTTAGATACTTTTTGGTTTAGGTGTAAACGTTCTCTAGTTAGGTATAAAATGTCTTTCAATAAAAAAGTGAGTGTTGTGTGGGACCATTTTATGGACTTAGGCGGCAACTACGCGATTTGTAATATATGCAAGGCGAAATTGTCCTATAAGGCGTCCGTAACAAACCTAAAAAAACATGTAGACAGAATGCACCCCACGGTTCGGATTATAGATAGAACCGGTAGTTCTAGCACTAGCGTCCTAGAAGTCCCCCAGTCTTTATCAAACCAAATACCCGAGCCCTCAACGCAGCAGCCTTCTGAAATGGTTCTCCAAGTTTTACCCGCGGCGCAACTGTTGTCACAGCCACCACCACCAAGGAGGACTTTTGGCCACCAGCCAATAACAAACTACGTACAAAAAAGAAATTGCAATATGAAGACGGAAATAGATAAAAGAATCATGAATCTATTTATAATGGATTTCCAACCGTTTAGAATTGTCGAGGATCGCGGTTTTCGCGAGTTAATGAATTACGCGTTTCCTCATTATACCATCCCCACCAGAAATTTTTTTTCAAACAGTATGAATACCGGCCATGTATGAAAAGGTCAAGGCACAGTTAAAAGAAAGTGTCCATACACAAGTGAAGTCACTTTGTATCACTATTGATATGTGGACATCCTGCGCAAACGATTCCATGCTGGCTGTGACTGGACATTATATTGAGGAGGAAGAATTTGCCCTGAAGTCATTTCTTCTAGAATGTATGCCTCTTTTAAACACCCATACAGCAAAAAATTTGGCTGACAGCATAAAGCATATATGCGAGGAGTGGAAAGTAGCAGATAAAATACTTTTGGCCGTATCGGACAACGGTGCAAATATTAAAAGTGCTATCGAAAGGGAACTTGGATGGAAACATTTTCCCTGCTACAGTCACACCCTAAATTTAGCGGTCAACGACATTCTGAAAAACCCTGACGTAGCAGAGCTACTTTCTAAAATAAAAGGGATAGTACGGCACTTCAAACAGAGTAATGTCGCTTGGGAAAAATTGAAAAAGTACCAAGAACAAGCAGGTACCACACCGAAACGGCTAGTTCAAGAGGTTCCAACGAGGTGGAATTCCACTTATTATATGCTCCAAAGATGTGTGGAACTCAAAGAACCACTTAACAGTGCAATGGTCAACCTTGGGACAGACACCATATCAGGATACGAGTGGTGTATAATCCAAGAATTGTGTGTCATTTTACGTCCGTGTGAAGAAGTGACACGGGAATTGAGTGGACAAAAGTTCATAACAGGCAGCCTAGTGATTCCTATCACTATAGGACTTATTAAAGCCCTGGATAATATGTCCACAGAACATACTTTTATGCCATTGGTGGAAAGTTTGCGGCAGGATTTAATTGGAAACATCAAAAGAAGGTTTTTAAACTTAAACCGTAGTAAAACTTTTGGGAATTGTTTGTTTCTGGATCCCCGGTTTAAGTTTTACTTCGATGAGGCAAATATTGCAGAAGAAACAAAACGGCGAATTGTTTCTATGGTAGCAGCACAGATTTCCCGGAGTTCGGCTACACCAGGCGAAGTAGTTACAACTGCGGAACCTGCAACATCAGTTAGCCACACGACATCCATATGGCAAGATTTTGATATGAAAATGCGAGGGATACAGCCGGAAGGTACAGCTCAATCCCGTGCCATTGTAGAAGTACAGCGATACTATGACGACAAAATCATCGGACGGACGGAATGTCCGTTAAAATGGTGGAGAGATCATAGAACAGTTTACCCTACACTGTACAAATTAGCCGCCAAAAATTTAAATGCGATGGCGTCGTCTGTTCCCTGCGAAAGGGTATTTTCAGCTGCGGGGAATATTCTTAATGAAAGGCGAACTCGTTTAGGTGTTAGAAAGTTGCAGCAACTAATTTTTTTGCAACAAAATATGTAAATGTGTAAATATAAATATAAATTACTTAAATGTAATTTTCTTGTTTTTATTTTTATTTTTTGTCTTGAGTAATAAATAATGCTATAATTATTACATTCCATATTAACTGACAAGTGACAGTCCTAAGCCTGTAATAAAACATAATTGTTTGCTCGCAAACGAAAAAAAAAAACCGACCAATTACATACACAAGTAATACAACGTAAATAGACAAAAAAATAGTCAAGTTAATACGCGTAATCAAAGTTTAATCAAAAAGTGCTCAGCTAATCTCGATAAAATTTAAATAAGACTACATGACAAGTATCAGCCCTCGATTAAAAAAAGAATTATCGAAATCGGTAAACCCAATAAAAAGTTACGAGGTATAATACAACGTAAGTTGACGAAAAAATAGTCAAGCAAAGACGTATTATTAGATATAATTCAAAAACTACCCGTCCGATCTCGATAACATTTAGATGGGACAAATTAGCACGCACCAGCTTTCATTTAAAAAAAATCATCGAAATCGGTCCACCCAGTGAAAAGTTCTGAGGTAACATACATTAAAAAAATACAATCGAATTGAGAACCTCCTCCTTTTTTGGAAGTCGGTTAATGAAGGGAATTGTTCAGTTTGTAATTTACAAGAACAAAATTCGTAATCCGCGTAAACTTAAATAACAGGCTGTTATTTTATAACAGGTTATTTTATATCTGTTATTTTTAGATATAATTCAATATAATTTAGATAATTTTAGATATAATATAATTCAAAAACTACCCGTCCGATCTCGATAACATTTAGATGGGACAAATTAGCACGCACCAGCTTTCATTTAAAAAAAAATCATCGAAATCGGTCCACCCAGTGAAAAGTTCTGAGGTAACATACATTAAAAAAATACAATCGAATTGAGAACCTCCTCCTTTTTTGGAAGTCGGTTAATGAATTAATTAGGTTCTGTTGAATAATTTATAACAGTTCCTATTACGTGCACCAAAGTAAGTTTAATTTTGCTTAGTATTAAGCGATGTGTTTGACTCGGTTCCAACCAATCCGAGGAAGCGATGCGACCAATAAAACCACAAGTAAAACACAAGTGATATAAATCCCACTATATTGGTAAAACACATAAAATAGAAGAAACGAAATTTCACTATTCAAGGTTTGTACAAAAACGAAACCATACCGCGATGTAGACACGATATAGCGACATCCATCGCGGAATGGTGGTATTAATTTTACTTAATGCGCCTTGAACACGCCTTGTACTAATTTACACACATGGAGGTTTTTGGCTCTCATTACCCGATGTGTGGGGTAATGCGAGCGAAACTAACATTTATAAAAAAAGGGATTTTGAATAGTTAGTTTTTAAAATTTTTGTTAGCAATTACTGAAAGACAGATAAATAAAAGACTGATTAGTGTCTAAAAAAATAAATAATTAAAACATAAATATAATTTATTTACAGAAACAAAATCAAGGCATCGACTTCACGAGCGGAGTTGGACGTGTTTGGGATAGGCGAAGACGTGCATGGGGTGGCGCGGCCAGGAAACCTCCTCGTGTGCCCGGTCTGTCGCTGGTCCATTGTCCCTCTGGATACATCCGCAGGGAACGAAGGCTCAACGACAGTGTATAATTGAAAATCATTATATTTGGGTATAACTGTTAGAATAGTTTTATAAAGTAAAACTAGATGGCGCTGCCCCATTTTTAAACATGCTAACGTTTGGTTTTGTAAAATATATATATAGTTTTAATAAAGTGCTTCGCGTTTCCGGGTAAATAGTAGTTTCATTACCCTGGCTCTATCGACTGAGAAAACAAGGTCCTTACGAGTCGGAACGCTTTTTGAGAAAGTATATTGGTACACCTAACTTCTAAATTAGTAAATTGAGTAAAAAGTAGTTCAGTGTTAGTTAACGAATAAAAAGGTAGCCGACATTGTGCTAAGCAAACAAATTAAGAAGACTGTGAAGTGTGAGGCAGTGGCGCCACCTGGTGGAGAAATTTGGAACCAACTGGAGGAGGCAAATTTACAATCTGGTGAATTGGTAAAGTGCAACAAACTGTGAGTACGCTATAATTTGAACCTTAATAACAGTGATAAAATAACTTTGAAAATATATTATTGAAAGTGGACTTGTAAAATTTTAAAGTGTTAGTTAGGACTTAGAATAATTCGTGAAAAAAAACGACAAGACGAGGAATCTATGCCCGATTTTATTTTGACCGTGCTAAGTCCAAAACACTTAGAATAATTCGGCTTAATTCAGACTTAGGAAATTTTTACTTAAAGTTATTGAAGTTGGACTTGTAAAATTTTAAGACATATAAAGTCAAACGAAAATGGAAGCCGACTTTAGACTAATGGACGATTTTATCAACCAAATGGAAAGAGGAAGAAACAATTTTAAAAAATCACCTAAAGATAGAATAACTGAAACATACATCACTGCGAGATTGGAAGGCTTGGAAGGAACAATGCTTAAATTCAATCAGAAACATGAAGAGATTATATGTGCATACAAAAAGGAGAAATTAGACGAAAGTTATTATGTCAAGAATGATATAATTAATACTAGCCGCGTCCAGACCGGCTGAGCGCGGCTCGCGAGTCCCGCTCGCGAGCCAATAATTCGGCCGGTGTGGACGGCGCTCGGGCTACCTCGGGCACACGTTGGCTCGGCCGAGCGCCGCTCGGCCCCGAGCCATGCGTTGTCGGTTTTTGCCGATGCTCAAAGGCGGCTCAGTCTGAGCTGCTCGCCCGGTGGCGTAACGCGTAACGGACGTAACGACACTCGCGAGCCAGTGAATCGAAAATGGATAAAGAAGACAGTATTCGCTTAATACAACTTTACGGAAGCTTCAAAATGTTATGGGATTCGAAAGATCCAGATCATTTAAATAAAAGCAAACGAGAAGATTGCTGGAGGAAGATCTCTAACGAAATGAAGTTACCTATACCCGAGTTGAAAAAGAAACTTGACTCATTGACAGGTTCATACCGACGCGAAAAGTCAAAGCAGAGAAAAAGTAATATCACTGGTTCAGGTAAGGATTCTTTTATTTAATTATAGTGAATGTTAGATTAGTTAATCTCATTATCAAATATCAATATGTACAACATTTACTATAGGACACACCATTGGAAACGAAAAATAACCTATAACGTCTACATATTTGTTACAGGCGCTGACGAAATTTATGTATCGAAGTGGTTTGGTTTCAAATATTTTGACTTTATGTCAAATAACAAATAAAGATGACACAGGAATTACAAAAGAAGGCGGAATAGATAACGTAAGTCCTTTATTTATGTTTATTTTCAAAATTAGTTGAACATTAATATTGATGCTGCCATGGAATTATTCCGTTTGTCACAAAATGTGTTGCTAAATGTAGACGAATATCTTTAGCACTAACAGTACCTCTGCGCGGAATGGCCGTTAGAGGTAATAGTGCTGTAGATGGAATATTGTTTCTCCATTGACCTGGAATAAATGAACCATCAACTTCTCTATCATAATATTCTGGTGGAATAGAATAGTTATTTCTTCGTAAGTAATTATATAAATACACTGTTGCTAAGACAACTTTTGTAGCTTTTTCTGGCTCTAGGAGGATAGGTTTCCTAAGGACTCTGTAGACTGAACTTAAAATACCAAAGGCATTTTCAACGACTCTGCGAGCTCTGCTAAGTCTGTAATTGAACACTCTTTCTTTGGAACCCGCCTCTGGATTACCTTCAAATGGTTTCATAGTATATTTGGTAAGCATAAAAGCTTTGTCGCCCAATATGAAATATGGTATTTTGATTATGTACGGTATTTGTAGTAACTGCGCTTCAGGAATATTCAGTTGACAGTTTTCTAATTTTCGATATAAAATCGTATTTTTAAAAACTCCGCCGTCGGAAATACGCCCTTTACTTCCGACATTAACAAACAAGAATTTGTAATTAGCATCCACGAGAGCGAAGAGCACTATACTAGGAAAATTCTTGTAGTTGTCGTAATCAGTACTTATATTGATGGGTCTTTGAAGAGTTACGTGTTTCCCGTCCATAGCCCCTATAACATGTGGGAAGTTCCATTTTATTTCAAATTCATTTGATACTGCTAGCCATTCTTCTTCTGTGGACGGTGTCTGCAAATAACAAAATAAACATTATTTTTACAGAGCAATCCTTCTCAACAACCAGGACCATCACAACAACCTACGCCATCGCCACAACAACCCGAGCCATCCCCACAAGAACCCACGCCATCCCCACAAGAACCCACGCCATCTCCACAAGAACCCACGCCATCGCTACAAGAACCATCGCCATCGCCACAACAACCATTGCCATCGCCACAACCATCGCGAAAGAAAAGACGGCTGAATACGAATGCACAAAATGATTCTCTTGACAATATATTGAAGGACACTTTTGTCATAATTGAGAAAAGTTCAACTTCCATAAATGATCCATGTGTAGCATTCGGTAATCATATTGCACATGAACTCAGAAAATACGATCCTTACACTCAATCATGTGTTAAAAATGCTATTAATACTATTATTCACGAAGCGGACATGGGAAAATATCAGATGCATAGACCAGGATATTACACACAACCACCCACTACCAACACGTCAAACATAACTTCCGGTGAAAATTTGCAGAACACACAATTTACTCCTGCTACTACTACAGAAATATCAGACTTTAATTTTGGTGACAGCTCCGTTATTTAAATATGAGGCAGATAAATAAATAATTTGATTGCTTAATTACCATGATTTTTATTTACCTTAATGTAATCACTGAGGGCGTCTATAATTGCATCACACGTTTCTGGAACTATAGTTGATATAGATTGTTTCGATACTCTAAAAAGATATTGAAGACTGCTATAGGAGTCTCCTGTTGACAAATATCTCAATGTTAGCAGCACTCTTTCGGATACAGTTATTGCTTCTCTGTAGTTAGTGTCACATTTTTGTATTTTCACAGCCACTAAGGAGCACAAATATTCAATGTCTCCCGCAGACATGCGTGTAAAATTTGAGACTGAATGGTCGATTGTTAGTTCCTTTAACAAACTGTTACCGTATTGGTTTCGGTTTTGGTACAATTTTTTAATCCAGAGTTTTCGTTTCTCTTTTCTTTTTTTTATGATATATCCAGACAACATAAGCGCCGTAGCAGCTAATAATACGTGGTTTTCCATCGTTATACGGAGAGAAACTGAATGCTCAAACCGGCTCACCAAGCTTGCGAGCCCGGCTCGGAACTTTTCACAAATTAGCTCGGGTGCCACGGCTCGCGAGCAGGAAGTCTGAGCGCGGCTCGCGAGCCGCGCTCAGCCGGTCTGGACGCGGCTACTGGTTACGAAATTTACTTAACTTACAAGAGCGAGCTTAAGACAGTGTTAAATTCTATAGAGAAATCGTCGTCTATAAGTCGGGAACCGTCTACATCTCACGGAAATAAAGACTCGATCGTCCGATTACCGAAAATATCTATTCCAGTGTTTGGGGGTAGCTATGCAGAATGGACTTCATTTAAGGATCTCTTTACGTCGTTAGTACATAACAATGCTGCTTTAGATGACGTTCAGAGGTTACACTACTTAAAAACTCAAGTAAAAGGAGAAGCAGAACAATTAATAAAGCACATTCCAGTTACACGTGACAATTACCAGAAATGTTGGGAACTATTAAAAAATAGATATAGTAATAAGCGGTTTATGTCAAATTGTATTTTAAAGCGTTTGTTTGCTCAACGTACTATGTCTTTTGAATCGCCTAATGCTCTCAAGGATTTACTTGATACCACAACGGATTGTATGCATGAATTGTCTAATTTAGGTATTCAGATCGAGTCTTGGGACGTTATTATCATTTATATTGTTAGTATGAAATTAGACGATGAAACGAGAAAGCAATGGGAATTGTACGTTAACAGCTTATCAGTAGAGTTACCTAAATTTAATAATTTTAAGCAATTTTTAGAAGAACGTTTCCGTGCTTTAGAATTCGTAGTCTTCAAAAAATAAATTTAAGCCAGTAAAACAAACTACTTGTCAGCCTAAATCTTTGCACATCACTTCCAAACCAATTTGTCCTCATTGCGCTGAAAATCATAAACTGTTTTCCTGTAGTAAGTTTGCCAAGCAGGATCTTGGTAGCCGTCAGTCTATAGTTAAGACATTAGGTCTTTGCTATAATTGTTTGGGAACCAATCATACAGGTAAGATGTGTCGTGTACCAATAACGTGTCGTATATGCAAAAGGAAGCATCACACGCTTCTTCACGGTAGAGCCAGTTCGCTTACAGTCGCAACTTCGAAGACTGATGACTCAGAAGAGCCAAACCCGGAATCGTCTTTAAAGACGAATGAAGCCACTAACAATAATATTGTTAGTAATTTTGTGACCGAGCGAATACAGAGCCAAACCTTATTAGCAACAGCTTTGATAAAGGTTGAGTCCAGCAACGGGTCGTCTCAGATATTGAGAGCGTTGTTAGACCAGGGATCGCAAGCGTCTTTTATTTCGGAAGCAGCTGTTCAATACTTATGTTTAAATAAAACAGCATCAAAGACTTGCATTTCAGGTTTAGGTGGCGGTCAGAGTGACTTAACCTCAAAATATGTGGTTATGGTAAACATTCAGTCCCTTCATGACCCCACGTTTAGATTAGAGGTAAAGGCTCATGTATTACGGAAGGTAACTTCAGTGTTGCCGGAGAGAAAATTTCACTTACCTAACTGGGAAGACATAGGTCGGATTAGGTTGGCAGATCCTCAATACAATTCACCCAATAGGATCGATATTTTATTAGGGGCCGAGGTATATTGTAAGATCCTGAAAAATGGAGTACTGAAACACCCTACTGGTTCTATGATTGCGCAGGATACTTACCTCGGATGGGTATTGTCAGGATTAGTAAATGATGGCAACATTATTGAACCCAAATGTCATAATGTTATTGTAAATATGCATATTCAACTCGACGATCACGATCTCTTTAAACGTTTTTGGGAGATAGAATCCGAACCTAACTTGGAACGCGGAAAAGTCTTGACTCCTGAGGAGCAAGAATGCGAAAACCATTTTGCCGCTACTAAAAGTAGAGACGAAGATGGTCGCTATGTAGTCGAATTGCCTTTCCGACCCAAGATGAATTTAAAAAATAGCTATGGAGATACAAGAACAATCGCAGTAAAGAGATTGTTTAGTCTGGAAAGGAGATTGTCAAAAAATTTAGAAGGAAAAAAGGATTATGCAGAAGTATTAAAGGAATACTTTACTCTAGGTCATATGGAAGAAATAAAAGAAAATGTAGAAGAAACAGGGGAAAAGGTATGGTTACCGCATCATGCAGTTTTGAGACCGGATAAAAGTACGACTAAAACAAGAGTTGTGTTTAACGCTTCAGATCGAAGCGCTAATGGTGTGTCTTTAAATGACACTTTGATGATCGGGCCAACTTTGCAGCCGGAACTGCGACATATCATAATGCGATGGCGAATGCATCCTACCTGTCTTACTGCTGATATCATAAAAATGTACAGACAAGTAAGGATAGCTGGAAAGCATGTTGACTATCAGAGAATAGTTTGGCGTGAAGAGACTGACTCAGATATCAAGGATTACAGATTATTGAGGGTAACCTTTGGTACATCTTGCGCACCATACTTAGCTGTAAAGGCTATGCATCAACTTAGCATTGATGAAGGTCATAATTTTCCCTTAGCCTCGGATAGAGTCAGAACGGACTTCTACATGGATGACCTCATAACTGTGATGTAGGTAGTATATATTTTATTAATTAGTCTTTTGAGGGTAAGTCAGTTCTAAGCCAGTCTCCGATTAAAGCTGTTAACAGATAGATGTGGTTTTATTGTAATAAGTTCCGTAGGATCCCCAGGAGTCCAGAGATTCTCTAGTGGCGACGATTATAGCGAGTATCACGCGTTCACATTAAATAAACACAGTGTTTGTCTGTAATATGTGTAAAAGTGCCGGAACTGTGCGGTGTTAACTATTGCGTTGCGAACAGTGACTACAAAAAATGGCGGTTGGAAAGATCGGTGCGTTTGACGTGGCTAATGACAATTGGGACACATATGTAGATCGTCTAGATCATATATGGGCAACAAACAGCCCGCGGGCCGGATCCGGCCCGCTGTAAGATATGATCCGGCCCGCGAGACATTTTGAAAAAAAACAATTAAAAAATATTACATTAGGTACTTATACTCACGGGAGTGACAGTGAGGCGGCAAACATCAAATCCTTTGATGTTTGCCGCCTCACTCTTTGATAATCGCCGCCACTCGGCTTGCTCGATCAAATTCTTTGAGGTTTGCCGCCTCACGGGCGACACATCAAAAGATTTATTGCTTCTCAATTATTCTAAACTAGTTTATTCCAGATTATTCCTTCATTTTGCCTATATAAGCGGGTGGATGGCCCGAACGTTAGTTCAGTTCTATTTGAGCTACCGAGGTGATAACTTGGACAAGCGATATCCTAGCGAACTGCTCGAGCCGTCAACTTGCTTTGTGACTTTGTGTGCATCTTGAGTGGTTACTAACTATAGTTTGTTATTAAGTTTATTGAACGAAAAGTAAACAAAAATGATGTCTGGTGGAAAGAAACGAAAAGTAGATACAGAGGGTCGCCAGTTTCAAGAAAAATGAACTGAAGAATTCTTTTTTATCTTGCACAATGGTAAGCCTATTTGTTTGCTGTGTAATGAATCCATTTCAGTAATGAAAGAATTCAATATAAAGAGGCATTACTCAACTAAGCATGCTACGCTGCACTCACTGACAAGACAATTAAGAACAGACAAAATCCAGAAGCTTACCGCAAATTTGGAAAAACAGCAACAAATGTTTCATAAACAAAGAACACAACTTGATAATGTTGTGAAAGCTAGTTTTATAGTTAGCTCAAAATTGGCAAAGGCATTAAAACCATTTGCCGAAGGAGAATTTATCAAGGAGTGTATGTTAGAAGTTTGCGGGCGGTATTTTGTGTCCTGAAAAGAAAAATGAATTTGAAAAAATTAGTTTGTCAAGACGAACTGTTGTTCGACGTATAGAAATGATGGCTAATGATATAAAAACAACATTGACTGACCGTATGGCTGGTTTTGAATCATTTTCCATAGCATTAGACGAGAGCACCGATTTGTCTGACACAGCTCAACTGGCTATATTTATTCGAGGTGTTGATAAGGAGTTCACTGTTAGTAAGGAATTGCTTGCTTTACAGCCGCTAAAAGGAACCACTACAGGAGAGGATATTTTTATTGAAGTTCAAAAGGTATTCACAAGTTTTGGCTTGCCATGGTCAAAATTAATTGGAGTATGCACTGATGGTGCACCTTCTATGGTCGGCTTACGTAAAGGTTTCGTCGGAATTTTGAATGAAAAAGCAACAGAATTGCAACAGAAACAGAGTGCAAAAAGATGATTTGATAGTCCTTCATTGCATTATCCACCAACAGAACTTGTGTTCTAAGTCCATTCGACTCCAGAATGTTATGAATGTGGTAGTAAAAACCATCAACTTTATTCGATCCCGAGGGCTTAACCATCGTCAGTTCAAGGCGTTTTTGGATGAAATATCAGCTGAATATAACGACGTAACATATTATTGTGAAGTCAGATGGCTGAGCAAAAGAAAAATATTGAAACGGTTTTACGAGCTTAGAAATGAGATAGCAGACTTTATGAAAATAAAAGATAAACCACTATCTGAATTAAGTGACCCAAAATGGATATGTGACTTAGCATTTCTGGTCGATCTTACAGGCTATTTGAATAATTTAAATTTGAAACTTCAAAAACAAGGACAGTTAGTAAATGATTTGTACAGCCATTTGAAAGCGTTTCAGATCAAACTACGCTTGTGGGAGTCACAGATGCTGTCTGGTAACAGTTACCATTTCAACACGCTCTCTGCGTATGAAAATATTGCTTATGCTCAATATGCTGAAGAACTCAAGTTACTGTCGGAACAATTTTCGAACAGATTTAGCGACTTCAAAAACATGGAAGACTGTTTCAGTTTATTTGCTACTCCTACAAAATATAATGTACAAAATGCTCCAATACACTTACAAATGGAGTTGATCGAGATTCAAGAAAACTCACTCCTGAAATCCAAATTTGAAGACGTAGAGTTGTGCGATTTCTACAAAAAATACCTAGAAAAAGACAATTTTCCGCAGCTTAGAAAATTCGCAAGAAGATTGATTTGTGCGTTTGGCAGTACTTATAAATGCGAACAGTTCTTTTCATTGATGAAAGTTAATAAATCAACACATCGTACAAGACTGACTGACGATAATTTGAAAAATTCTTTACGTCTTTGTATCAGTGGAATTAATCCAAATATCGATGGATTAGTTTCCCAAATTCAAGCTCAAGTGTCTCATTGATTTCGGTGTATTTAACTTTCGTAGTTTGTAACAATTGCAAATTTAATGATTTAATTATAATGTACCATTTTTTTAAATTTCATTTTGTTATTTTAATAAATTGTACTATAATAACATTGTCGTATTATTTCATGTCTAATATCTATCGCAAAAAATATTATCACTACTTTAAAATGCACTAAGTACTTTTAAACGCGGCCCGCGAACGTATTTGCACGCTAAAGTTTGGCCCTCAACATGTCAGAGGTTGCCCATACCTGGTCTAGATCAATATTTTATTGCCAATAATGTAAAAAGTGAGTTGAAAGTCGCAACTTTAATTACGGTCATTGGTAATAGTGCGTATGAGTTGATGGTTAACCTTTGTACCCCGGACAAACCGTCTTCAAACACTTATACGGAGCTGGTGGCAGTAATGAAAATACACTTAAACCCCAAGCCGAGTATGCTGGCTGAAAGGTTTAAATTTCGGCAACGGATCCAAAAAACAGGTGAAAGTATCGCGACATACTTCTCGGAACTAAAAAGACTGAGCAAGGATTGTTCTTTTACGGCAGACAGTTTAAAAGAAAACATGAGAGACCAATTCGTGTGCGGCTTGGTAAACGATGACATACGGCAGAAGTTGTTTACCGAAGACGACAGCATCACTATCGACAAAGCGTTTAAGCTGGCCTTGTCAATGGAGGCGGCAGAGACGAACGCAGCATTAGTGGAGGATGGTACGAGGGGCAGGAACGGCAGTAGCACACAGGATACCGCGGCCGTACCCGTGCATAAGTTTGGACAGGGCGGCAGCGGGCGGCGCGGGGCGACCGGCAGCGGCCGGCGCGAGGCGACCGGCAGCGGGCGGCGCGGGGCGACCGGCGGCGGCAACCGACCGGCGAGGCGAAACACGCGCATGGCGCGGGAGTCAGTGCAAGCTAGCGGCGGCGGTCCAAGTACCACGAGCGGAGCGGGCCAGGACGAGTGCAGAGTTTGCGGGGGCAAACATAATTCAAATACGTGCAAATTTAAGCTATACGTATGTCGAATTTGCACTCAAGAGGGGCATCTAAAGAGGATGTGTCCGAAGTTAGCGAGAAAAACTTATTTGCATAATATGCAAGAAAACAGACAGAGCAGCGACGGCGACGGCATCAGTGGTGCTTATTCGGCGGATAGCGACAGTGACGAGGTAATGGTACCTATTAATCGCTTATCAATTGGACAGTGTAAGCCTATTACGATTTCTTTATGTGTGCAAGGCTATGACTTAAAAATGGAATGTGACACGGGGAGTGCAATCTCTTGTATTAATTACCAGTTATATCAGAAAATGTTTTCAAACTTACAAATTAAACCCACTAAGTTAGTTTTAAGATATTATACGGGTGAACTAGTGTGCCCGGTGGGTGTAATCAGGCCAGTTGTAAAATATAATAATATGGAAAAGATATTGGATCTGTACATTATGGAAAATGGAAATACCGTCTTATTAGGTAGACAATGGATGGCGGAGTTAAATATATTAGTGTCAACCCTACAGTACAATACAATTAATAATAATAGTTGTGAAACCGGTTTTAACTTCACGGAATTTCGTTCCAGATATTGTGAAGTGTTTTCGGACGGCCTGGGGCGGTTCACGGGAGGACAAGTGAGCATTCATGTGCGCGAGGGAGCGCGGCCGGTGTTCATGCGCGCGCGGCCGCTGGCGTATGCGCTGCGGGAGCCGGTGGAGCGCGCGCTCGAGCAGCTGGTGCGCGACGACATCCTCACCCCCGTCGACCACTCGGACTGGGCAACACCGATCGTGCCCGTTGTGAAGAAAGACGGTACGATTCGAATTTGCGCCGATTTTAAGTTGACCTTGAATAAGGTTTTGGAGGTCGACCGTTATCCTTTACCTAAAGTAGAAGATCTTTTGGCTCGCTTGCATGGGGGCGAAAGATTTAGTAAAATAGATTTGTCACAAGCGTATGCTCAGCTGGAACTGGATGATACTAGGAAAGACGCGGTCATTAACACACATAAAGGGCTTTTCATGTATAAACGTTTAGTATATGGATTGTCGTCGAGCCCGGGGATTTTTCAGCGGCGATTAGAGCAATTGTTTGCAGATTTGCCTCACGTTTAGATGATTTGCATTATTTTTAGATGATATTATCATAACGGGGAGGGACACGTCTCAACACTTAGATAATTTACATAAAGTTTTCGAACGCCTGAAGTCCAGTGGTCTAAAAGTAAAAAAAGAAAAGTGTTCTTTCTTTGTGGAATCTCTTGATTATTTAGGGCATGTCATAAGTAAAGGAGGAGTACATACGTCCAAAGATAAAGTAGAAGCTATCGTTAGAACTCCGATTCCAAGAAACGTATCAGAGTTAAGGGCTTTCATTGGGATGGTTATGTATTACGGAAAGTTTATAAAAAATGTAAGTTCAATCCTTACACCCCTTAATAATTTATTGCGTGTCGGTGCGAGATACGATTGGAGTGAAGCGTGCGATGAGGCGTTTTCGCGGGTGAAGCGGGCGCTGAGCTCGAGTGAGGTGCTGGTGCACTACTCGCTGGAGCTGCCGCTGGTGCTGACAGCGGACGCCAGCGCCACGGGGATCGGCGCCGTCATCTCACACATCACGCCCGGGGGCGAGCGGCCCATTGCGTACGCTTCGCGGACACTGAACTCGGCTGAACGTTCGTACGCCCAAGTAGACAGGGAAGCATTAGCCATCATATATGGTATCAAGAAATTTCACCAGTATTTGTACGGTAGGAAATTTATTTTGCGGACCGACCATAAGCCGTTAACATACATTTTTGGTAGTAAAGTAGGTATACCCGTTATGGCGGCGTCTAGGTTACAAAGGTGGGCTATTATCTTGTCAGGTTATTCGTACGATATTGAGTATGTTTCGTCTGCCAAAAACTGCGCCGACGCGCTGTCACGACTGCCGCAACCAACAAAGAAAAATAACACCGTGAACGAATATACGTATTTAAATTTTGCGGAAAGTTTTTTGCCAGTGACAAATGATGACGTGCTAGCAACGGCTCGGGATCAGGTACTGAGCAGAGCAATGGTTTACATACAGTCAGGGTGGCCGTCACAGTGTGTAGACGATGTGTTGAAGCCGTATTTTAACAGACGACATGAGCTATATCTGGAACGGGGTTGTATTATGTGGGGCTACAGAATTGTAATACCATCGTCATTACGAAACACGATTTTAAAAGAATTACATGTTAGTCATATGGGCATAGTAAAGACGAAATCTATGGCTCGTAGTTATGTGTGGTGGCCCAATATAGACGCAGACATAGAAGCGACGTGCCGCGCGTGCGAGACTTGTGCGATGGAAGCGACCGCACCGCCGCACGCCGCACCTCGCAGTTGGCCGTATTTAGCTCAGCCGTGGAGTAGATTGCATGTAGATTTTTTAGGCCCGTATCAGGGAAAAACTTTCTTTGTAGTTATTGATTCCAGCTCAAAGTGGATTGAGATATTTGAAATGAATAAAACTAACGCTACAGCTGTAATAAAGGTAATGCGGTCGCTATTTGCGCGTTTTGGCCTACCATTAGAGGTAGTATCCGACCAGGGCCCGCCGTTTACTAGTATGGAGTTAAAGGAATTTTTAGTTTTAAATGGTATTAAACAGTCGTTTTCTCCAGTGTATCATCCGGCTTCCAACGGGGCAGCAGAGAATGCAGTCAAACTATGCAAGCGAGCAATAAAGAAAGCCATCCGAGATGCAGTAGACATTGACACAGCGTTACAAACATACCTATTAGCTTATAGAAATAGTATTCAAAGCACAACCGGGGAAAGCCCTGCCATGCTGTTGCAGCGCAGGCCGTTGCGGTCGCGTTTAGACCTCTTGCGTGGAGATCACGCGCGCCAAAACCAGGTGGAGGAGGCACAGCGCCGGCAAATGTCGAGCTCCGGCGCTGAGCCGCCCCGACAACTCGCGGCGGGGGATGCGGTGTGGGCTAGGAACTACGGAAGTCAGGACAAATGGTTAAAGGGAACAAGTTATAAGTCAAGAAGGTTCGCGTAGGTATTTAGTGAATAGTGATGACGGTCGACTTCTAACGAGACATAACGATCAGATTAGGCGCAGATTTCGACGTTCTAGTCTAATGTATCCAAACGCAACGCCCGAGGAGGCCAGTGATGATGTCGTCGAACAACAGCAGCCACCGACAGTAGCGACGTTGAGATATAGGGAGGGGACGGGTAGTGGTGAAGTAGGAAGTCAGGAACCACCGCTGGTGACTGATGCAACTGTAACAAAGGTTTCACCAACCCGTAACGTGAGAGCGCCACAGTCGCCGTTGATTATTAAGGAATCACCGACCGCACCAACCGCGAGTCCCGTGAAGCGTCCCACCCGTATTCGTAAGGAGCCGGTTAGATATGGGTTTGAGTTTGATGATATTTGCAGCATTGTCGCTAACGATAGCAGCAACTTTGTGGAAAATATGCCACTCTGTCATAACATCTTTAAAAAAATTACATAAGCTTTGGCTGGTATGCCGATCATTATAATTTATACAACCAAGTAATGCCGACTGAAGTTTAGTCTCGTCATCTATAAAGTGGGCCACAATGGCTATATAATTTTTGTTTTGTTGATTATTTTGAATACTTTAAATTTGAATACTTGAATACTTTAAAAACAGCCCGAGTGGACTTAGCTTAACTACCTTTGATTCTATACGCCTCAATTGTGGTACATTGATCCAGAATGTGATGGTTGAATTAATCGAACGTGTTTACCATCCAATGCACCTATGCAATTAGGGAAATATGCCTTTTCTTTAAATCCTTCGGCTATTTTCATCCATTTCTAAAGAGAAATTAAATTTGACTAGTCATTCATGACAATAATTTTTAACTTTTTCCATATTACTTGACACACTTGGTTAATTATCCCCGATAATGTAGACTTTCCAATTTTGTAACCATACTGCAGTTCAGCAAGTGAACAATCACTTGTCAGGTACCCGTAAAATATTTGCTATTATTAAAGGATCAGCATTGCAAAAGAAAATTTACGCAATGTCTATGTGAGGGATATGAAAAAAATCAAATATTTAAAATCTGGCTCAAAACCAGTAGGTTTGTTTCCACGCTTGCGGTGCCAGGAACACTTTATAAGAGATGGTTCAGTGGGTTCAATGGGCACTGCAAAACTATCAGGATGGATGCAAGACGAAGGCTTTCTGCAATTCCTAACACATTTCAAAAAGTAGGGTAAGTGCGCCATATATGGACCGGTCTTATAGTATGGACCACCGGGGTTTCTCAAAGAACGTTCGTTGTATCGAGTCGAAGGTTAGCGCATACTAAGCCTCACCCCTCGAACAGCCCGCCAGTCGCTTGCTGTGAGGCAGCCGGCATGCACGTATTCACGGGACCCATTTTTCGTTTTCGTCAACTCGCGATGTAATTTTTTTAGATAAATATGTAAGCTCATCACTTCAATAAATATTACTCGATGTGAAAGTGGATTAAACCAAGAGAAAGGTGAGTTATTTTACAATTATTGATAATAAGTTGTAATATCATATATAATAGTTAATACATTTTTTTGAATAAAAATATTATCCTCGAAATATATGAGTATTGCAATATGGACCACCGGCATGTTTTAAATATGGACTAGTGGTCCATATTACAAACAGTCACTTATGTTTAGTTTTTATGTTTCAGGATGGCATCTACAACAAAAGAGAAGACCAGACAAGCGTGGGATAAAAATGCAATGGCAGGTGCAATTAAAGCTGTACGAGAGATGAAAATGGGCTTTTTGAAAGCATCCAAAACATATAGTGTACCCAAAACTACGCCTATTCGTTTTTCAAAAATAGAACACCAACCACTTAGTGACATTATTAACCATAAACTTGGGAGGAAATCGACGTTACCAAGTGAATCGGAAGATGAATTAGCTGATTATATTCTTGAAATGGAAAAATCTGGATTTGGTCTAACACGCAGGGACATAAGATCTTTGGCTTACCAGCTAGCGGAAAGAAATAACATAGAGCACTCGTTTTCACAAGAAAATGAATCTGCCGGTAGAACATGGTTGAGGTTATTCCTCAAGCGCCATCCTAACCTATCATTTTGCCGTCCAACGGGCACATCAATTGCAAGAATGAAAGGTTTTATCAGAATAAATGTAAACGCATTTTTTGACTTGTTGGAGAGCTCTATGAATGAATTGAAATATCCTGCGACCAATGTTTATAATGTGGATGAAACCGGAATTTCAGTCGTGCCATCAAAAATCAAAAATACTGGCACTTAAGGGCAAAAAACAAATAGGTTCGGTAACGTCCGCAGAGCGTGGATCAACAATCACTTGTGTGATATGTATGAGTGCAGGTGGCACATTTGTTCCTCCAATGATGATATTCCCGAGAAAACGGGACAATCCATTACTGATGAAAGGCGCTCCACCTGGTGCCATTCATGCTTGTCATCCATCAGGTTGGATACAACTTGAACTATTTACTCAATGGTTCGAGCATTTTTACAGCACGTGAAACCAACTACTGCATTGCCGGTTCTCCTGATTTTGGATCGACATGCTAGCCACACCCAAAATATCAAGGTAGTGGATTTAGCTAGAGAAAACCAAGTGCGCTTGCTGTCACTGCCTCCACACTCAAGTCACAAAATACAGCCCCTTGATAAAACATTTATGGGTCCATTGAAAAAATACTTGACTGAAGAAACGGGTACGAATGCAAACTGAAGCAGTGACACATTATGACATAGCGGAATTATTTGGTCTAGCCTACATAAGAGCTCAGCGCGCAGAACTGGCCATTAACGGTTTTCGTGCAACTGGAATATATCCCGTTAACAGAAATGTCTTTCAAGATCATGACTTTATTGACGAAGACCTTCCAGCAGTAGAAGAATCTTCTAATGACCCACCGCGCGATATAATGATACCGGTCAATGATAATCACGATAACTGCTTACCTGAGGCAGGAGCTCTTGAAGCTCCGGAACATCAATCTGTGAATGAACCTGTTTCTACTCCGAGAGCTGACAGAAATCACCATGTAAACCTACAAACCAAAGAGCCGACTACCACTATGGAGGATTCATTGGCTGGTAACTCCACATCATCTAAATATTTGTCGCCAAAGGTGTTGCAGCCCATACCACGTTTGAAGAAAACCGTCAGCAATAGAGGAAGAAAGGCCACCAAATCTATGATTTTGACATCTTCACCTTATAAGCAAGATTTAGAAACATCGATGAAAAGGAAAGAAGAAATAGATAAATTGAAGAAGAAGAGACCGTTGAACATAAAAAACAAATCAAAGAAAATAGCTCAGAAGAAAAGAAAGATCTCAAAAAATAGAGAATCTCTTGAAAGTTCTAGCGAGAGTGATTATTCAGTCAACGATAGCACAGATGAAAGTCCTGATCGTTCCCAAAATGAAAATGCTAAATTCTTGTATTGTAATAGGCTTTTCTCTGAAGATATTCATGGAGAGAAATGGATCCAATGTGCCCTTGTAGGCAATGGGCTCATGAAGTGTGTGCTGGCATAGAAGGAATGGCTGCTTTTGTGTGCGAATTATGTACCAATGATTAATCTAAGCACCAATAATTGACTGATTTAATTTTACGCATAATACGACTAACAATTTTTCTATTATTTTGAACCAAATTGACCATGGTCCATATTTGAAACTATGTGGTCCATATTATGTTCACTTTTTGCGAGTTCATAAAAATGACATATTTCAGAAAATGACGATTTTTTAAGATGTTGATGTTTTTTAAGAATTTTATTAATAATGTTTTGATACCAAATAATTATAGAATTTTTTAAAATACATAAGGCTGATTACATTTTAAAATTCGGAGTTTTTGAGAAAATCCTTATGGTGGTCCACTCAGCGTCACAGTGTTCACGGCAATAATGATAAGTGTCTATCGCCTCGCAATGGCCGCCATATTATGGTCGAATCAGCGGCGATCCCGCCAATTGCTTTGTCAGTCTCGATATGACTAGCGTTGTGTAAGGTTATTTTAAATGTATTCAAGTGTTTTCTTTCTTAAAATTATGGCTGAGAGTAACGAAACGATCACAAATACGAAAAAAAGAAAACGGACAGACAGAATGAGTGATGTTTTAAAGAAACTTCGACTCCAGGGACATGAAATTGGCGATGACTGCAAATGTAATCGTTTTAAATGTTTTGAAATGATAAGTGAGGACCAGAGGACAAGAATAATAAGACAATTTAATAGTTTTGCCAACAGAATAATTATTTAAGCGTCGTCGTCCACGAGTAGGTGAAGAAAATGCGAAATTACACAATAAATCATACTCTTACAAGATTCGTATGATTGGCGATGATACGAGCAACCGGTCTGTAGAAAAGCTTTTATATCCTTACATAGTATCACAGGAAGAAGACTTCAATTTCTTCAGAAATCACTGACTGAGCATGGCGTTGTTCAAAAAGATAAACGGGGTAAACATGTTAAAACACAGCTTTCTAAACAAACTACTGATTTGATGTACAAGCAAATTGACACTGAAATCAGTTAATGGTAAAAAAGGCCACTACAATTTACGTGATAGTCAAAAAATATATCTGTCAGATGAGTTGAACTTGTCTAAGATTCACAAAATGTTTAACGAAGATCATCCAAATAACAAAGTATCATACGAAACATACCGTAACTTTTTCAATAAAAACTTCAACATATCATTCAGTTTTCCCAGGATGGATACATGTTCAACTTGCGACGAATTCCAAGCAGAGAAAAAACATCTTGAAATTAAAATTGCTTCTCTTCCTGATGGTCATGAAAAATCTCAGATTTTGCCTCAACTTCGAAAGCTGGAAATTGATAACTTAGCACACAGAGAGCTGAAAACTTTTATGATAAAAATCGCGATAGCAATGGATTTCTCAACAAAATCTTCCTATACCGAACATAACTACAAACGATGTGTATTATAAAAGGCAGCTTTCTTATTTTATGTTCTATGTTCATGTGCTTGCTGATTCCTCGTCTTATTTTTTCGCATACGATGAGAGTATTGGAAAAAAGGATCAGATGATGCGGCCTCTCATCTCTTCCATTTCATATTTTATGAAATGGACATACATGGCAAGGCTCTTATAATTTTCTGTGACTCATGTGGCGGTCAAAACCAAAATTACACCATCTTCAGAATGTTACACTACATAGTTCACGTTTGCAATCGCTTAGAATCAGTCACAGTTATATTCCCGATAAGAGGTCCCTCATACATGGAGTGCGACCGAAACATGGCCTTCTTAAATCAAAAGGCTAGGATTGAACTCCCTGAAGAATGGGCCGAACATGTACGTGGAGCTCGACAGAGACCTAAACCTTTCAATGTCATCGAATGTTTACAAAATGCATCTAAGGGCTGGACTGCATTTCTGAAACCGTTTTACAAAAAAACTTGTCCTTTTCCCATAAGACCTGTGCGTGAATTTAGAGTCCAGAAACAACGAACATCCACGGATCATGTTTCACAGAAATTTTAATAATAGTCCATGGGAATCAAGTGTGGTTAACACACTAGCTTCTTTCGATCTATGAAGGCAGGTATTAATGAGGGAGAATTTAAATTACCTGGTTTAGCTTATAAAGACAAGCTGCCTATATCAAACTTGTAAGAAGTCCTAAACAATGTCCTTCCATGCAATATTATAAATTACGATGAGACTAATCTCTCAGATGATCCAGGGAAGAAAAAAATAATAGCAAAAAAAGGACTGCAAATACCCTGAGAGAATAATGAACCATACCAAGGCCTCCACGTAGCAGGCAGTGCAAGTGAAGAAATTTTGCCAACCTATGTGGTTTATAAGTCTACGCATCTATGATACGTGGACTTAAGGAGGACCTAAAAATGCACGTTACAATCGCACATCCAGTGGGTGGTTTGACATAAAATTGTTTTGAGGACTGGGTTAATACCATTCTGTTACACCATTTTCAGGAACTTGAGGGTAAAAAAGTTGTGATTGGTCACAATTTGTCTACACATTTTTCAATGGAAGTTATCAAAAAGCGTAAGGAATATGGTACCTATTTTGTTTTTCTCCCATCCAACTCCACAAACTTAACACAGCCACTAGACTATTGCATTTTTTAGGTCGATGAAGATAGCATGGAGAGACTTGCTATCAAAATGGAAGATGGGAGCCGGATAAAAGAAGCAACAGTTCCTAAATCGGTTTTCCCCCGTCTACTGTCAAAACTATTCTCACGACCCAGAGGTCGCATCAGAAAATAGAAGACTCAAAGTGCGCAAAAAATCTACAATCAAATAGAAAGACAGCGAAGAAGAAATACTCAAACTGTTGCAAGAGAAGAAAGAAGTATGACTAGGACGTATCATTTTGCGAAATGCTTATACCACCAATGTTAAAAAATCTATCAACACACCAAAAACATTACGCTAAAGTTGAAATTTTAAACGTACTCAATAGAGTAAGTAATTTTCCTATGACGATGACTGATGTGAGAAAAATAGCATTCGACTTTGCAGAAAAATTAGGAATTCCACACACTTTTAATAAAGAGAAGAAAGTGACTGGTTATGGATGGTTGGAATCATTTCTTCGACGTAATACTCAGCTTACCTTTAGAAAAGCTGAAGGAGTATCTCTAGCTCGAACACAGGCCATGAATCGTTCAGAAGTGAAAGATTACTTTGACATGATCGAAAGAATAATGGCGGAGAACGATTTATTTCAGAAACCATCAAACATTTTTAATATGGACGAATCCGGGCTGCAGATTAATAATAGACTAAGCCGTGTACTTGCGGAGAAAGGTTCAAAAACTGTTTCTTCTATTACTTCCAGCAAGAAAGGTGAGACTGTGGTGGACGAGACGTACTCGTGCGCCCGAGCGCCGATACCAGCGATCGCTCGGCTTGTTCAGTCGCGTCTCGGGTGCGACTCGGTTTTGCCGAGTTCGCCAGTTTGAAAAGCATCTTCACGCCGGGAGGCCGCTCGCGCTCGACCCCGCTCCGACACACGCGTACCACCATCTTGTATATCACGTTATTTAATAAACACGTCCCTCGAGTATATGTGGACTCGTTTATACGACCTTCCCTCCACATATAAATGGTGACCCCGACGTAATTAACTACATTAATAGTGGCCGTAACTAAAACAAATGAACATCAAATTTATAGTGCCGGACAATGATGCCATTTTGTCACCGTCATTACTAATAGCTATCAACGTCGTAGTGATTTACCCTAAAGTTTATCGTGATTAGTGTTAACATCAAGTTTAAAAGACAGTAGCAACTAGTGTTTTCTACCCGGGTACCCGGATTCGGGTATACCCGGGTAAATGAAATGTTTACTACCCGGGTACTATTTCACAGTCAGACCCGGGTACCTACTTAAAACAAAAAAATTATCAAAATTCTCGAAAACTTATTACTAAGAAAATAAGTAGCGCCTTAAAAATAATATTAGCAAATTTGCACTACAAATAAATTAACGTGCTTTAAGGAAGGCGTTGTTGTTCTTGAGTTTTTAACAAAAATGCAGTTTTGAGGTTAGGTTTAGTTATGTCACCGCGCCGCGCCGTGTTTTATTTTTATTTCATTATCTGATAAAGTTTTGATTTTATTATTTAATTAGAAGTGTAAAATATATTCGGTTTATATTGTTCGGAGAACGGAACGGTAAGTAATTGAATTAAATTTTATTATTACAAAAGGAAAAATATTATTTGGTTTATAACCTATAAAAATATTATTTGGTTTATAACCTATAAACATTTACTAAATGTTGGTTTTCTTTTTGTAGAGTAGCAAAATGGATAGAGCAGTTTCTGGAGTATGGAAATATTTAAAAAAAATACAGAATAAGGAATCAGTACAATGTTTAATATGCCCAAAAATATTATCCTATAAAGGCTCTTCAACAAGTGTTTTATTAAAACATTTAGATAAAGTACATAAAATCAAGATCGGAAAACAACCTTACGTGCGAAAATGAAGTGCCATCATCGTCTTCTCAATCTGAAGCTGAACAAAGTTCAAGCCTAGTTCCAAAAAGACCGCGAATAACTAATTTTTTTCAACCTTGTACTAAAATTTCAGAAATTATTGCACGCTTGGTTGCACAGGACGGTATTTCCATTCGGGCCATTACTCGTAGTAAATTCATCCGAGAAGCTTTTCATAATAAACAGCTTACTCTACCGAAAAGTGAAGTCAAGACAATGGAACTAGTTCTAGAGTATTATGAACAACAAGAATCAAGTATGGTTTCCAAGTTACAAACAATAATTAGTTCTGATGGCAAATTCAGTCTCACTCTTGATGAATGGACAAGCTTAAAAAACCGTCGTTACTTGAACATAAACTTGCATTCTGATGACGGAACAGTATTCAACCTAGGGCTGGTTTTTATACCTGGAAAGTGCGGCGCAGTTGAGGTGAGAGATATGGTTCTTAAACATCTCGACAAATTCGGTTTGAAACTTGAACGTCATATTGTGGCTTGTACTACCGATGGCGCAGCGGTTATGCAAAAGTTTGGCAGAGAAAGCCCAACAGAAATGATGCTCTGCATAAATCACGCTTTGCACTTAGCTGTGATTGATGTCATCTACAAAAGGAAAACTACTATAGTAGATGAGGACAAAACTTACGAGGACATAGAAGAACAGTGTGATGAGGATATTTTTTCAAGTGATAGCGATAGTGACGATAACTTAGCAAGAGTACCTGAAACTGTGACTACCCGCCCTGATATAAGTCAGGCAATAGAAGATGTGCGCAAGATTGTAAAACTGTTTAGAAAGAGTCCGATGAATAACGGTTTACTATAAACTTACGTAAAGGAGGAAAAAGGACATGAGTTGCAGTTGTTGTTGGATACAAGAACTAGGTGGAATAGCTTGGTGATAATGGTAGAAAGATTTCTTAAATTAATAAGCAGTATCAAAAAAGCACTCGCTGATATAAGTTATTGCTGGAATGAGGAAAATGAACAAGTTTTAGAAACTTTAGTACAAACATTGAATCCTCTTAAATTAGCGGTCGAAGCACTGAGTCGTAAAGATGCTACCATTCTTACCTGCGATGCCATTTTGTCAGTTCTTCTGGATACTATCAAAAACATCGGTACTCCTTTATCCGACGAACTTTACGCAGCCCTCGAGCAAAGAGTCAAGGAAAGACGAGATGTGCGTTTATTTACTCTTGTCAAATATTTACATAATCCGGAAAGTCTTTCCTTGTGTATCTTGGAAACTGCATCCAAAAATGCAATCATAAAATATGCCGAGGGACTTTTTGACCGTCTTTTTGCAAGCATAAATACTGAAAGTGGTGGGAATTTAGTTCAACAAACCGGCGACTCCGATGACGATTTGCCACTCAGTGACGTGGTTTCTAACAATGAATTGGTTACATCATTTGAAGAAAAGTTAATGAAAGCTATAAATACAGCCACTGCTTCTATTTCAGCACCCACGATTGCAGGCACAAAGTTAAGGAAAGAATTTCAGGTACAAAAGAAGTAATTGTATGTCTAGTCTATTATTTACCTGTTTATAAATTTTAAAATTAATGTTTAAATTTTTGTTTCAGTTATTTGAAGTTACAAAGAAAAGAACTCAAAATTTAGAACTGATTTATAAGGCTCTATTATCCGTTAAACCAACATCAACCGATAGTGAAAGAGCTTTTTCCACCGCCGGAACTTTTGTGACAAAAAGCAGAAACCGGCTTTCAGACCGCTCACTGCACGCAATAGTGTTCTTGAAGGCCCTTTTCTGTCAAGAGGAAAAAGATTCCCTAACCACAAGTTTATAATAAGTTTCATTTATTTTAAAATTGTTTATTCTTAGAAGAAAGATTATTCAGTTATAATTTTTATTTTTTAATACCAAAAAGTTTGTGATTTTTATTTTTGAAAACAAGACTGTTTAACTGTATGTGATTATTAATTTTTAACTGTATCACATAATAATTTATTCTGAGAAGAAAGATTTTTAAGTTGTAATTTTTATTTTGTAATACCAAAAAGTTTTTGTGATTTTAATTTCTTAAAATGTTTATGATAACAAAAGATTGTTTAACTGTATGTTATTTTAAATAACTGTTTCAGAGAAGAAAGTTTGTCATTTTAGTTTATTTTAGTTTGAAAGTTCATGTCAGTTATTTTTGTTCAGTCATATTTTTGTTATTGTACAACAAAATTTATTGTAGTAATAAGTCATTTTTGTTCCTAATTGGTTAACGAGAACAAGACTGCTTAACTGTGACTTTGATAATATACTTCACTCATTAACATAAATACTCTTTAGCATAATTAAATAAAACATGATTATAAAATTTTGTCTTTTTCTGCTAAATACGGAAATACCCGGGTATTTAAAAAAATAATAGCCGATACCCGGGTATTTAAAAAAATAATACCCGATACCCGGGTATTAAAAAAAGGCGGGTACGCGAAAACCCTAGTAGCAACTGCCCCGCCTTCGTCGAATCTCGACGATAAAAGAGACATAAACAGTGTTAGTGTGAAAATTCCGCCATTTTGGCCTGAGGAACCTGAGCTGTGGTTCGCCCAACTCGAGGGACAATTCTCGCTCGCTAATATTACGGCGGATCTCACTATACTACAGTCAATCTGTAGGTTGAGCGATGAAACTGCTGCCACTAAGCCAAATGGCAAAATGATGCCACTAAGCTACATTCGCGATGGGCCAGTGCTACTTTGAGCAGTTTTTTGAAAAACAAAAAAAATAAAAAAAAATTTTGAAATGCATTTTCCTCGATTTGTATGCATTTTACAGAAAAATTTATTGAACAAAAAATATAGAGGACGTTGCGATCTATAATTTATGTCATTGGTGCAGTGCTGTACGAGAAGAATTGCACACAGTAGGTGGCGCTAAAGTCTAAAAAAAAAAGTGTTTTTCCACTTTTTTGCCCTGAAAATATTATTTAAATGCAAAAATGTAAATGGAAAAGTTGTTCCTTTGAATGTTATTAACAACTTTTATTTAAATATTTTTTTCATACAACTTACCGTTTCAAAGTTATAGTGCAACATAGCGCTGCATATACAGCGCAGTGCCACTAACGGTATTTTTCTCGGTCCTATTGTGACTTTCTCTGGCGGCGTTGGCATAGTTCTAACAAAAGGGCCAATTCCATCACCTGCCCTATTCACTAACCGCTTGACTGCTAGGGAGAGTTTCCTGAGAAGAGCTCCAATGCTTGACACTTGACCTTGAAATGCACGTCAACGAGGAAGGCAATAAAACATCTATTTTACGACACACAGACCCTTTAAAGTGCAGTTCAGTTGTGTTTTTTGTATAGTGTTTGAAAAGGGCTTTACGATTGTCTGTCAACACAAGTTTGTAGTGTTACTTTTTTTATTCTACTAGACTGTAAACATTACACATGGGAACTTTGCTTGCAACATAACAAAATGTAGTTTTAAACGAAAATTCTCTTTTTATTTGTGTTTGTATAGTATCAGTTAGGATCATCATCATCGCTTGCACTTACTTTTGTGTTGCTGAAGATAGTAAATATCACCATAATCACTAAAAACACACAAACACTTAACACCATTATGTGACGTCACAACCACAGACCGACTTTGTTTTCGTCTTGCTCAAAGGACGGACACGAAACAACTAGCGCTTCAACGGCAAACTTGTGTAATGTTTATGTTAGAATGAAATAGACACCGTTTCGTATAGGTTTGAGCGTTTAATAAATAGAGACAGACTTGTTTATCAACTCCGTACTCGCAATCCGACAGAGAAGAAATTTCCCTTGCAAGCAGTCCAGCGGCTAAGGACCGTACATTTTTCAGTTGCTATGTAGAGTTTCGGAGAGTAGAGACAGCAAAACTTAGCTCTGTAAAAATGAGTGATAATGTGTCTGTTTGTTTTATTTGTGGCGAAAGTGTTTTGGATAAAGTCCGTCACGTGGGTGCAAAGGCTCGAAAGACATTAATAACAGCGGCAATAGTTAGAGGTGATTCTAAAAATCAAAAATGGCTGGAAGACGACAGCATCCCTGTCCCAGACGTGCACAGCAATTGCTACCGCATTTACAGCAATCACGAACGCGCTGCTAAACAGATTCAGAAACAACAAGAGTTGTCAAGGTATTTTGTCAATATTACATTTTTAGTAAAGGTCTTTTTTTTGGAAATTTCATTTCACTTTTGTTTTCACTACCGAGATAAAATCTCCCCCCCCCCGTACCCCCTGGCCTTTAGCTAGTATATCAGATATTGCTATTAATGTACATTATATGATATACTTATCATTGTAGAATAAATAAAATGAATTAGTTGAAAAAGAGAAAAATGAAATAAACTTGTTGAGATTTACATTTTTATTTTTCGTTGAAATAGGTGTATGCTACCTGGCTTGTACCAAATTCCTAACTGTATAAGTCTCAAACGAAATTCATTTATACCTGTACTATCGCTTTATTCATTGTCATACTAAAGAAACTGAATATAAAGAACTTGTTATATTTCAACAGAGAAACCCTGTTCTTTAATTTAAATGTTAATTTTTTAACTTTAAAAAATTATAATATTATGTTAATATTGTTTAAATTTTTTTGCCTTTTTTTTCAAGCCCTTTCATAAGATTTTTTTTTCTTTTTTTCTGTCTCGTTCATTAAAAGTTTTTTCAATTCAATAAGCCTTTTAAGGAGAGGTTCTGGTCTAGGGTTCCAAAAAAATTAAATTCAAATTAAACCAATCATTATAGACATCAAATGAATTTCATTGGTGTTTTTCAGCAATCAAATGGATGAAACGGAAAACGACGTCCAACCCGAATCATCGCCAACCCCTGAACCAGCCGTATTGAATTGGGAGTTATGTTTCATTTGCGGTTTCAACAATAAAACCAAAACTCATAAGGTACAAGGATCTAGTGTTAAGGAAAGCTTGATGGAAATGCTAGCTTATCGAAGTGATCCTGAAAGTCAGAAAATTTTATCTGCGGTCAGAAATGTAGATTTGGTTCAGATGGGAGCTCGTTACCACGGAAATTGTTTGCGAAAATACAAAAGAAACGATTATGCCAATGTAAAACCTGTTGGGAGCAGCAAAGAGCCTGTAGATACAGCCATGCAATTCATCTACGCTTATATTGAGAAAAATTATGACCGTTGCCAATTTTGCGTGTCAGATCTGCGTGCTGTAATTCCAAATGAACCACGACCTCATAATAGAACGATTCTTGATAGGATTCTGAATAAATATGGAGAAGACAACATCGTAGTTTACGGATCTAAATCAGCTGATGGGACAATATTGTGTTTTAAAAGTACCTCGGAAAAATTGCTGCTGGAAGCATGGAAGAAGCAAAAGTTGAAAAGCAAACCTGACGACATAAAAACACAGAAAGTAGCAGCAAAAATTAGAGAAGAACTTCGTTCTGAGAAATGTAAGACTATCGATGAATACCCACCGAGTACTAGCTTCATGGATGGTGCTGAAGAAGATGTTCCCGAGTTGCTGATGGTTTTCCTCAACGAACTCATACTTCCAGGTAAAAGAGTACCTGCTTCTTGGAAGACCGTTGTGACGACCATTGGACATATCATAATGAAAGCTACTCGACCAAGATGTTTCTCATCGAGAGTTCTTCTAGGACTTGGATGCTTCTTGAAAAAAAAATTTGGATCGAGGTATCTCATCGATTGTTTAGCAGCACTTGGTTTGTCGTGTTCTTACTCAGAAATTCAATTGTTGGAAAATTGTTACATTTCCATGAAGCAACCTGCAATTTTGCCTACTGGATTTTTCCAATGGGTAGCTGATAACGCCGATTTTAACATAAATACCTTGGATGGATACAACTCTTGGCACGTAATGGCACTCATTCAGTGTGTTACTCCATCGGACGCGATTGAGGAAGCGGAGGCAGTGACCCGAAACATACATGAAAGAAGATCTATTGATGCTGCCGAACTAGGACAAATCGAGTTGATCCCGTATGAAGGAGAAACGTATGAAGGATTAGGCAAAATTCAAATTTTAGATCTGAACAAGCTGTACCCGATTTCAACGCCAATTTTACCAAATGTAATAGACTTAATCTTTGCTTATGCAAAATGGAAGTGTGATCCAACGATGCCTAGTTGGAATGGTTATATGGAGCAGGTCATGGAAGCATGCCCTTATGAAACTTCTAAAGTATTGTACCATCCTTTCATAAACGCACCACCTACTGACAAAACGACGGTAAACACCACCATCTCATACGTCTTCGATGCTGTAGTGGAAAGCGGCCGAAAAACTGGAATCGTCAATTTTGATCAACAATTATTCTGGATTGCGAGGGACATTGTTGCAAACTTTGAAAAATATAAGTACATTTTTGTTCGACTTGGAGGATTTCACCTTCTGATGTCATTCATGGGCGCGATCGGCAAAATAATGTCTGGCAGTGGATTGGAAGAATTATGGGCTACGATTTACGCTGAAGGATCGATACCGCAAATGCTAATCGGAAAGGCATACGCTAGAGCAGTTCGAGCACATCTTCTGACAAATTTGTCTCTTGCAAAGATTATTCTGGACTCAATGGATGAAGAAGAAGAAACCTTTCATGGAACGCGTTATTTTCTGGACGACCTTCTCAATGACGTTGATAGAACTAACGTGTTGATTGCTGTTAACGAAGAATCAAGCGCTCGCTTCTCAAAAATGTTCGAAAAGAAACTTTCTGAATTTGAAAGTAGAGGACCGACTGCAAAACTATGGGTTCAATACTACCGCATGACTTGTTCTGGAAGCTGAACGTTCGGGAAATTGGTCTCTGTATGTTTCAACGATTCCGAGAATGGTACCTTTTTTCTATTCTAGTGGACACAACAATTACGCTAAATCTGCGCATCTTTATTTGCAAGACATTGCTACGTTAGAAGAGAGGATGACACCTGCGGAATTTAAAAACTTCACTGAAAAGGGATTTTTTACAATTAGAAGAAGCGACAATTTTTTTTGTGGAATATCTCCAGATCAAACCATTGAACAGACAACAATGCGCCTTGCGAAGACCCGAGGAGGATTGACACTACCAGGACGAGGCATAACTGATAGTGAAACAGCTAAATGGACCTTGGGCATGTACAGTTTGATGAACATTTGTGAGCAGTTCGAATCATTTGCGGGTGTTTATGGTCAAACTTCAGAGCAGCACGTTGACATGCGTCCCGCACGCGTTGAAAGAGATAACAAGGATGTTCAAAAATTGGACTGTTGGTTTGCTACACACAATCCATTTCCTCGCATCGTAGAAATCGTTTGATTGGCACGGGAATTGTAGGCGACGCACAGTGGTCCCAAATCCCCAAAAGCTGGCCAAAAGTCGAAAAAAAAATATTTTTTCTAGGGACTCAATGGTTGGAATAGTTGTAGTGGTACCTCTAGTATGTATTATGACCATTAAGAAAGGGGGAGCGTCCATACCTGGCTCAGGAATCCATTTTATTCGTGAGCGTCGAGCCGACCGCATTGTTTGCTCGTCGCGCAGAGAAATAACACGAAAGTTTAGACGCGTCTGAATGAGTGAAAAGTTAATGGATTTTGATTCTACATAATGGATTCTTCTCCAGAAAGTAAGTACAATTTGAATGTGTTGCTCAAAATTATCGTTAACAATGTATGAAATAGTAAGTCATTAATAAAAGTAGTGGTATTTTTCTTAGTTATGTTCTGAAAAGTCGTGTTAGTCGTCGTGTATAAGTCAAAACCCCTGTCGACCCCCGCTCTTAAACTAAATGGAAATTGTTACTTAGACATTTCTTCAAAACATATCCAAAAATTAGCTGCTTCTAGCCGCTCCTTCGGTTTTGAGTATAATTTTTATGCGATGATGTGTACACTAGGGTGGTTCTTGTTTAGGGTATGTTGTGTTTTCTTTTAAAAATGGTGCTTAATCGATTTCAAATAAATAAGTAAAAATTCATACCAAATTTTTGTTCGATATTTTAATTTTAACCTGCCCCCAGGCAGTAAAAGTTTTAAATGGGATATACGTGTATTTTATACGGTCAACAATTTGAACATTTTTTCAACTTAGTCAATACTCATATAAAAATTTAAAACTTGGCACATATATTCCTCACAGTATAAGATATAATTGTAGTAGTTTATCAAATTTTTTATCTTCGTTTTTTGAATATACACTCCCACTCAAAAGTGTGCTACACTAGTCGAAATTTTGCCGCACTAAAAATTCGATAGTGGAGGCAAAAATGCTTTCTGCAGTTTTTCGTAATTTTCGCGTCTGAAATATTGTTCATAGGAAATTGATAAAGATAATTCTTCTATTAATGTTATTTTGCATTTTCTACAGATCCTCTGGATAATACCGAAGAAATTTCTTTCACGAGAAAAGAAATTTATATACTTGTGAAATCGGTATTAAACGAAAATATCAACATTGTCACTGACATTGTTGAAATGGAGGTGTCAAAACAATTGAAGCATCCATACATTTAGCCGAAAAATCTGAAAGATGCCATGGGTAGATTGGTATCGAATTTCAGAAAGAGGTGGCAACAAGCGAACAGGGACGAAACCAAATTCTTCAAAAAATTCGATGAGTGGCTCAAAGTTCCTGTGTCTTTCACGATTGAAAATGAACGTTTGAAGACTTCCATGGAAAACACAATGAGGCGTCCTTCTACGGAAAACACAATGGGGCATCCTTCTACGGAAAGCACAATGGGGCGTCCTTCCACAAGCTGGAGCGATTTAAGTGATCGGTCAAAACGTAGGAAGACAGAAAAGGTTCGAAAAGAACATACCGTCCACGAATTGGCCTACGCTACACAAATGGGTCTCCGGGCTTCTGGAAATTTACAAGCTTCAAAGGTAATTAGGGATGTCACAGAAGGTAGTCCATCAAAAGCATCACAGTACCGTAAGTCTATAGAACGCGTTTCAGAAGATGTACTGTCAGGCAACGAAGCATTATCACGTAGTAGAAGGTAAAATGATCAAAAGTCAATACCAATTAATACGTTCTGTAAGCGTGAAAAAAAATTGTAAATTATACCCGCCTTATAAATGTGTATTGGATGCTAAAAAAAGTGTTACCCTGCAAAGTCAGAAATTTCTGTAACTGAAAGTGGAGCCACAGTTGGACTTCAAGCATTGCTAAATCATACAGCTGAAAGAATATTAACGGTACAATCGGACGTTATTGGAAGTCTTCCTGAAAACAAAGTTGGTAATTTAGAATTGATATGCAAGTGGGGATGCGATGGAACTTCTGGTCAAAGTACATACAAACAAAAATTTAACGATGGAGACGGCAATAAATCGGATGCCAACATTTTCTTTATTTCACTTGTTCCCTTGCAAATCTTTGATAAAGTCAATCCACACGTGATTATTTGGAAAAATCCACGTCCTTCGTCGCCAAGATTTTGTCGCCCAATTAAAATTGAATTCTTTCATGAAACTGCCGAAGCAACTAGGGCAGAAGTTGATTGTATCGAAGCGCAAGAGAGAAACCTCGTGCCCTTTGAAACTGTAATTGGCGGCAAAAAAATTAACATCAATTTCAAACTTGTGTTGACAATGATAGATGGTAAAGTTTGTAATTCTATTACGAATACATCATCAAGTATGCGTTGCTACCTTTGTGGTGCTACGTCCAAAGAATTCAATGATATTGACAAGATGTTGCAAAGACCGATTAATGAAGATCACTTCAAATTCGGAATATCGTCGCTGCATGCTTGGATACGGTTTTTTGAATGTTGCTTACAAATTAGAAATAAAAAAGTGGCAAGGGCGCAAAGAGGATAAAGAAAATGTTGATAGAAGAAAAAAAAATATACAACAAGGTTTTCGTGACAGATTAGGGCTTCTTGTTGATCAACCAAAACCAGGCTATGGAAGTTCTAATGACGGAAATACAGCTAGGAGTTTTTTCGAAAATTCTGAAATTTCCGCTTTAATAACGGGAATAAAGCGATTCCATGTTGTATTGCAGGTAATTTCTTGTGGTTTCGAAATCAATATACCCAAATTTCGCAAATACACTGAAGATACTGCACGAAAATTTGTCGAACTCTATCCGTGGTACTTCATGCCAACAACAGTACACAAAATTCTTATTCACGGTCACGGAATCGTGGAATCTTCGTTACTTCCTATCGGACAAATGTCTGAAGAAGCTCAGGAATCATGTAATAAGTATATTAAAAGATTCCGAGAAGATTTTTCACGAAAATGTAACCGCATCAAAAACATGGAAGACATTTTTTGCAGATGTTTAGTAACGTCAGATCCAGTAATATCCAGTTTGCGAAAACTTCCTTCGAAGAAACTAAGATCGTTATCCCCATACGCGGTTCAACTATTGATTCCACCTTTAGTTCCAGAATCAAGTCAGATTTTTTCTGATAATACGAGCGATACATGTGACGATGATGACAGTTCACGGGACAGTGATTAATTGTAAAAAATGCTAAAACTATATCGATACGAAATAAAAGAATGAAAGAAATATATTATAAATGTTCATTGTCATTGATTCATTCATTGTCAGTCATTCATTCATTGTCATAATAATGATTAATTACTGTATTCCAATCCTCTTCTTACCAAGTCTTCAAATGTCAACTTTCATTACATTTTCTATTTAATTTATTTACAATCATAATTTCTAAAATTTGACTTCATATTCATTATCAGCAACGTTGGAGACTCCTAAAAAATGAATTCCGTGCAAATGAATGAATTGATCCAATGTTGATTTTTCAAAGAATAGCCATTTGCGGACGTACAACCGATGATATAGGGCGATTTTTTGATCACGAGCTCGCTCCTTACCCAATGTCTCTCTTTGACGAGAGTGGCATGCGGAAAGGAACCAAATCGTCTTTCTACGAAGCATTCGCCGCCGTCACACCAAACATTCCTAAAGAAAATCGTTCTTACGTCTTCGACGGGGGATATTTGCTGCACAAGGTGAGATGGAAGAAGGACACGATCATTCAAGATGTCAGTACGTCATACGTCGCATATCTTAAGAAACATTATTCTGATGGAACAATTACTGTAATCTTCGATGGATATCCCTCTGACTCAGACATCGGTGGAACAAAATCGGCTGAAAGACTTCGTCGTTCTGCTGGACACATCTCTCCTTCTATTGAATTTGATTACACAACCTCCATCAATGTTTCTCAAGAGAATTTCTTATCAAACGACAACAACAAGGATCGTCTCATCAGATTTATACAACAACAACTTCAACTTGCTGGGATTGAGAGTGAGCAAGCTTTCGAAGATGCAGATCGTTTGATAGTTACGACAGCTCTTCAACAGTCCTCCGACTACACGTCCGTTACCATAGTTGGCGAAGACATCGACCTTCTCGTTTTGCTTGTCGCTTTGGGTAGTACAAAAGACAATGTGTACTTCAAAAAACCAAGCAACGGAAAAAATTCAGAACAAAAAATCTACTCCTCGCAGTCATTCAAGTATGATAGATTGAGAAAATACCTGCTCTTACTTCATGCCTTCACTGGTTGTGATACAACATCTGCTCCCTATTCGCAAGGAAAACTGAAACTCGTCAAGGCGCTGTTGAAAATCATGGAAGATGCAGACAAAGAAAAGGATAAAAACAGAGAAGAGGAGAAACAAAAACAACAACAAAGAAAAGAAAACCTACTAGCTGCTTTAAATGTCTTCTTCTACGATAAATTTACAAGTACTGCATTCGTCCAAACCGCAGTGCGAACAATATTTACAGCTATGTACAATGGCAGTTCGGACGACCTTGCTAGAACTCGCTTCAAAAAATTTTCACAGTGTGCAACAAAAACAAAAGTCAATTTATGTTCTCTCCCACCTTCGCCTAATGCAGCAGATTTTCATAGTCGCAGAGTTTACCTTCAAGTGCAAGCCTGGTTAGGAAAGGATTTAGAGCCTACGACCTGGGGATGGAAAAAAACACAGCGAGGACTGGAACCAATAACGACAGAGAATCCACCGGCACCATCCGCGGTCATGGATCTTATCAGTTGTACGTGTCAATCGAACGGTGCATCAAACGAACGGTTTTGCGGTCCAAAATGTGGATGCAGAAAGGCAGGCGTCCCTTGCTCAGTTGCTTGCAAAAACTGTAGCGGAGAAGAGTGCAGTAACGTGCCAATTGTCGAGATAGAAGAAGACACTTTTCTCGACGATGATGATTTGGACTTTCCCTCTCAAGTAGTACACTTTTTATCAAGGTCATATTACGAAAAAATCAGCAATACAAAGACGCAAAAAAGTGGCAGACAATCGTCCGGAAGTTCATCTACAGAAGGCGCCAGAAGTGAATCGCCACAGCAAGAACCACAGAGAAAGAAACTACGAAGCTCAGACGCACTTTAGTTCTGCAACGGCACCAGTTAGCATAGGTTTCAATCAATCATGGAAGGGTTATGAAATGAAAACATGTACAATAAAACAGAAATATAAGTATAATTAACAATAAAGACTCAATTAATCATGTCAATTGAATTTTTGCTTGTCTAACTTATCAACTTTTTCAAAGCGTCTTTTTAAATTTTGAATGATAAGATTTTTCAATACTTATGTTATAATAATTAAAAAATAAAATGTTAAAAAATTAATTACAATCAAAAAATTGTCAACATTAATAACAATTAAAAGTTTTTATCTTGTTTGTATGAAAAATAATGATTTCACAACTATTTCCGTTCAATAAAATAATTAATGCAAATATTTCCTCAGAAGCTCTAATTATTGATACTACATGTCAATAACAAATTAAAATTGTTAAATGTTACAAATAATATAAATAATTAAATCAAAATTAAAACTTGCATCTCACATGTGTACTCATATTACGTGCAACCATATTATTGGAATTTTCATACTTTTGCAAGCTGCAGCTTTGAAACGGTAAGTTGTATGAAAAAAATGTTTAAATAAAAGTTGTTAATAACATTCAAAGGAACAACTTTTCCATTTACATTTTTGCATTTAAATAATATTTTCAGGGCAAAAAAGTGGAAAAACACTTTTTATGAGACTTTAGCGCCACCTACTGTGTGCAATTCTTCTCGTACAGCACTGCACCAATGACATAAATTATAGATCGCAACGTCCTCTACATTTTTTGTTGAATAAATTTTTCTGTAAAATGCATACAAATCGAGGAAAATGCATTTCAAAAATTTTTTTTTACTTTTTTTGAGTTTTTCAAAAAACTGCTCAAAGTAGCACTGGCCCATCGCGAATGTAGCTTAGTGGCATCATTTTGCAACGAATAAAACAACTTTCGTCCTCGGGGCAGCAGTTTCATTCAAACCATTTTTTTTACGACAGATTGACTGTACTACTAAGTATAATTACGTGATCGCTAATTTAGACTATAAATATGTCACTGAAGTGAAGGACGTTATTAAGAACCCGCCGTCGACAAACCGATACGAGAAGCTAAAAACTCAACTCACGCTGTGATTATCATCGACAAATGAGCAGCGGGTACGACAACTCATAAGTCATGAAGACATCGGCAACAGGAAACCGTCCCAATTCCTGCGTCACCTACAGAACCTCGCCGGACCGGATGTACCAGACGATTTTCTGCGGTCGCTGTGGGCAAATGGTTTATCCACACATGTCCAACTCGTCATTGCCTTGCAGACCGGCAGCAGCTTGGACAACCTGGCGAAACTTGCGGACACAGTTAATGACGTAATAACGACGCCACTGCAGGTACACCAGTTGTCAGCACCGTCTACATCGACTAACGAGATAAACGAGCTGAAGCAAAACGTCGCTGAATTGACGCGGCAGGTCGGCGCGCTTTCGGCGTCCGCTCGCTCACGCTCCAGTTCGCGAGGGCGTTTGTTTGGTTGGCGCCGCCGGCCCCGCAGTCGATCCACCAACAACACACAGGGATATTGTTGGTACCATCAAAAGTTCCAGGCAAGAGCGACCAAGTGCCGTGCATCGTGCAAATGCACGGAAAACGCCAAGGGCAGTCATTGATGGCGGCTGAAGATGACTGTCACATTACCGCACGCCGCTTGTTCGTTAGTGATCGTAAAACAAGTGAATTATTTAATAGATACCGGTTCCGATCTATGTGTTTATCCTTACAAATACTGTAAAAATATGTCTTAAAAAAATTAATACCAACTTTATGCCGCTAACGACTCAGTAATAAACACTTATGGTTGGTTAAACCTTACCTTAGACTTTGGACTGCGCCGCGCGTTTCACTGGCGATGTGTGGTAACCGAAGTTACTAAGCCCATAATTGGTATTGATTTTTTAACCCACTATAATTTACTTGTGGACATTAAAAACCAAGGTTTAGTAGACAATTGCTACTACCTTTTACTATGAAGCAAGCCGAATATAGATAAGACGAAATCTGGGAAAGCGTCTGAGTAGGTTTGTTTTTGGTAAACTTCTTGGTAAATGAAGCATGGAGCAAAACAGCATCAACAAAAAATGCTACCTCAGGATTTAGAGCTATTGGCCTCTATCCATTTAACATGTTAGCTATTCCTGAACATATGTCTTCTATGGATGGATTCTTTCTATGTAGAAAATGTTCCGCCAGCAAAATTATCGTCATGTTTCTGTACCACAGAGACGTATTTCCACCTTTAAATTCGCAAAGATCAAACGACGTGAATGATACGCAGCAGCCTAGTTGTTCTTATAATATTACACCTACCACTACTAAACGTACAAAAATTGAGAAAGAAAAATAGTCCCCTACTGAAGTACTAGTGTCTACAATAAGCCCAACTCCTGTGAAACAATATGCAGTTAAACAACGTTCTAGTCAAGTAGCGAAGATCCTAACTTCACCAGCATACAAAAAGGAAGAAGAAAAAAAATCAAAGCTGGCAAAGAGAAGGGCAATAAGAAGGCTAAATAGCATGAAGTTTTGCGAATCTCAAATAGGTATGGCTATCTCTTCAGTATGGTTGTGGGTGATACGGCCCACTTTAAATATTTTTAATATATCTATTACATAAAAAATAGGCATTCAATAAGCCAAAGATGATTATAAGATAAGACGTTAATTAATAAACATTGTTAATATTGTTTAATTTTAATGAACAAAAATAGGTTTTGCATCACATTTCCGAATTGGTGGCCATCTATACCAATCTAATCTAATATTATTCAAAATATTCAAATGTCTATAAATAGCCTAAAATTTCTCAAAATATTATATTCATATTTTTTAATAATTTGCTACCAGAAACCACTAGAGTCACGTGGGGCAAGTATGCGCAGCGGGTAAGTGTACGCATGCTAAGTATCTCGAAAACAGTTTATGACTAAGAATCGGCACCCCCCCTCTTCAGTGCCGCACGCAGCGTCGTCCAAAGCGTGCGAGTGGCAGTGATCGCCGGCGCGCCATTTTGTCTTCACAGGTAAGAAATGTTTTTTACTTATAATATTACGATATTTTACAGAATTTAGCGTGTAATCTTTTGTTGACGTAAATCATTTATGAAAATTTGCTATAAATCATCGATAACTGAGTAATATCTAGTGCAACTAGTGGTAATGTTTGGATGGTTATGATGACGCAATTGTGAACAATTTTGACTGAATCTCGTTTGGATGCTTTGGGGCAAGTGTGCGCTTGCGCACACTTACCCCACATTGCGGTTGCTTTGTATTTATGTTGCAATTTTTGTTTCAGAATTAAATTATACACTGAAAATGCCTCGAAACTATAAAAGAAAGATCTCAGATAGAAGTGTCGTCACAGACGAACAACTAGAAGCTGCTAAGCTATTAATTTCAAAGGGTACTAGTAAAAGAAAAGCTGCATCTCAAGTTGGATTGAAAGAGAGTACTCTTCGAAAACGCTTAAAAGTTGGAATCACAGCAAAAAGTATGGGAAGATTTACTACAACATTTACGAAAGCACAAGAAGACGAAATTTTCGAGTATGTGAAACAAAACGACGATCTTTATTACGGTCTCACTATGAGTAGCCTTCGACAGTTGATATATGAGTATGCTGAGTTGAATAATATTCCACACCGCTTCAATACATCGACAAAACTAGCTGGTCGTGATTGGGTGTATGGGTACCTTAAAAGATACCCAGAGTTGAAATTGCGTCAACCCGTTCCCACTAGTATTGCTAGGGCGATGGGATTTAATAAAACCCAAGTACTAACATTTTATGACAATCTGGAGAAACTCTACCACAAACATAAGTTTGCTCCCAGTCGTATCTACAATATGGATGAAAGTGGCGTTAACACGGTGCCAAAGAAAATTCCCAGTCATTTCAGTTAAAGGAAAGAAATTAGTGGGAAAAATCGTATCCGCTGAAAGAGGCCAAACCATCACCCTAGTTTGTGCAATGAGTGCAACTGGTAATTTCATTCCACCAGCTTTTATTTCCCCAGGAAGAGAATGAAAGGTCATTTGCTAAACAATGCACCTGAAGGGAGTATTGGAATGGTTTCTGATTCAGGCTTCATTAACACTGACCTTTTCTTAGATTATTTGCGCCATTTTAAAGACAACGTACAGCCAACAAAGGATAATCCTGTTTTATTGATCCTCGATAATCACAGCAGCCACATCTCTCTGGCTGCTATAAATTTCTGTCGTGATAATGGCATTCATATGTTGACGCTGCCCCCACACAGCTCCCATAAGATGCAACCATTGGATCGTGGATTCTTCGGCCCTTTGAAAATCAAATTTGCTTCTGAATGCGTTAAATGGCTAAGCCATCACCCAGGGCGCGTGATTGCCCAAACAGAAGTAGCTCACTTGGTGAACGAAGCCTTTAAAAAAGCAGCATCGCTCAGCAATTCTGTATCGGGCTTTAAAGTTTCCGGAATTTGGCCAATAGACCGAAATATCTTTTCAGAGGAAGATTTTGCGGCATCTGCAGTCACAGATATTATACAACCTTCAAATGATACAGAAGATATTGTACCGGATACTGAAGCTATTTCTGCAGACACTCAAAATCTACAACAGCCACCTTTAAAAACAAATATTACAAGCACTGATACCCCATCAATCTCACCTAGCTTGTTAACTCAAGATAACATAATAAACCCTCTTTTATCGGAATCATCAGGAGTCGCAACTATGAAGACCACGACAGTATCCACCACAATAGGCGTGCCTTCAACCAGCAAAGAACACATTTCATTGTCATCCATTCGAGAATTACCAAAGGCCACATCACAAAATCGGCGTAAGAGAGGAAAAAAGTCAATCATTGCTACTGAAAGCCCTTATAAATTAGAAATGGAACAAAAAAAGAAAGAAGAAGAAGAAAAATTAGCCAAGAAGAAGAGAAGATTAGATTTGAAAGAAAGACTCAAATCAAAGAAGACTTGTACCATAACTACGAAGACTGCTAAAAAAAAAGACTGTTAGAAATAAGAAAACAGAAAGTGATGAGAATGAATATTTCTGCCCTCTATGTGGCGAAAAATACATATATCCACCGATGGAAGACTGGATCAAATGTAACGTTTGCAACAGCTGGTGGCATGAAGATTGCTCTAACTTTGAACATGGCATCTTTGTTTGTGATAATTGTGCTAAAGACTAGCATCATTTTTGTTCCTTTACATTCACAGTTTAGTTTAAATCAAAAAAGATCTCATTGAGTTTTAGTTAAGGCCAAATTGTTGATTAATGGTAATTATTAGTATAACAAGAAAATAAAAATGTTTTTTTTTGCCTGACTGTGTGATAGCGCACATTAATTATCGAGATAGCTTAAAATTCAGACTTTTTTTATGTTGCGTACACTTACCCGCAATACTGCGCACAGTTACCCCTAGTGTAGGGTAAGTGTACGCATTTTGACTATGTTTGTTTTGCTTATTTCTCAAGAATATGTGATATCATTGAATAATGTTTCTATGTTTAATTTGTTGATTAATAAATACTCTAACCAATTAACCTCGTTTTGTTTTATTGAACCTAACATTCTGGCTTTTATGACGCTTCAAACCTTAAGTGCGCACGCTTGCCCCACGTGACTCTACTGGTGTAATGATCCGAGTACTCCTTCTACCCGAAAAGATGTACAGACACAAAAAAAAAAAACAATAAAACACACATCATTGTAAAATCAATACAAACCTCGCTCTGCTCAAAATCTAAAGATGTTGATTTATTGTTACAGCTAATGTACGCATGGAGCGATGGACCAGAACTAGAGACAATCGTAGGAAGGCTGTGAATCTGCGCAAGACCAAAAGTGGCCAAGCAGCATCAAAACTGAAGCCTCCCAAATACTACCAAAAGCAGCGGCGGATTTACATAAGGGCACTTTGGGCACGTGCCCGCGGGCCCCCACAAGCCAGGGGCCCACACAAATTGAATAACCCATTTTTTGTCTCCTACATTTTCGAAAAATCAAAGAACGTGGAACATACACATTGATCATTCAAATAATAAAACTTCTTTGAGAAAATATAATATTTAATAACCGATAATTTTTTAATATATTATATATAATTAGATAATAAAAAAACTAAAAGAGTAGAGTTTTCCACTACATAGATACACAGTTAAGTACAGAATTGTCAGTACCACTTGCTCACTCGATCGATATTTGAAGCGGGCTATCATTTTCCTCGAATTGCTGAGCGCCTGACCGTTTCGCTCGCTCTGACATTCGGCTTTTGTTTTTACAAGTTACAACGTGTATCAGAAAATTGAGAACTATGGCTAAGGCCCTTCGTCCACGCGTCGACTTGCTCCCGATTCGAGTATGATACGGATGTCATACGTGTCGCTCGGCAGTTTCCGCCATATATTTTCGGTAACGTTCGTACACGCGTCGACGCGACGCGCTCTCGACGCGACGCGTCGGATACCAGTTCTGCGCGACTGGTTGTGCTCGTCGCATGCGACTAGAGTATCATACGAATGACGTAAGCAATTATGGCGAACGAACAAAATAATATATTATTTGTGCAAGAAGTGGAGAAAAATGCATGTTTATATAATTATAACTTGCCAGAATATTCCCGGAAGGACATAATAGAAAAAGCATGGTGCAAAGTGGGAGAAAAATTCAATTTGACAGGTTAGTATTGTTTTATTTTATACCTACTTCTTTTGCATATTCGTAGGTAACTAGTAATAAATAAATAAATATTAATTATACACAACAATTATATTGCCACGGAAGTGAAGCATGAGGAGTGATAAAATAATTAGCAAGGTAGTTTCTCAAATTTTGCGGTGATGAAAGTGGTGTTACTTGCAAAGTTTCAGGAACTAAATCATTATTAACATTGGCATTTTCAAAGTTTTGAGCATAGTGAACACCCTCGTTTTGGCGAACATAATTGTGCAAGACACAGACAGCTTTTACAATTTTAACCACTTTGTCCACGCTATGACATCTTATGGCATTACTTAAAACAGGGAATTTTTCTGTCATCATTCCGAAAGAACATTCAACGGTTTTTCTACCTCGGCTCAATCTGTAGTTGAAAATTCTTCTCACATTATTTAATGTTCGCTGTGGATACGGTCTCATTAAATATCTCGATAATGGAAATGCTTCATCACCGACAAAGTAATGGGGGAAAAGGTTTTCGTTTTCATCATTTGGTAGTTTTGACGGTGGAGGCAAGTTAAGAGCGTTATTTTCGATTAAATTTTTAATCGAAGATACCCGAAAAATTCCACCATCACTGTTTCTTCCAGCGTACCCGGTTTCTATAAAAGTAAACAATCCATCAGCATCGCTGCATGCCATTAAAATAATAGAATGATAGGATTTATAATTAAAATTGCTTGATCCAGTATTAGGAAGTTTCTCTATACGAATGTGTTTCCCGTCCAAACTTCCCAAGCAATTAGGTAAATTCCAAAGATGATGGAAACGTTCTGCATTTTTTTTCCATTGCTGCAAGTTTGGAATTGGCATATAGAATTTATTTAACGACTCCCAAATAATAACTGTAGTTTCCTCTACGATTCGCGACACTGTACAACCTCCTCTTGCAAATTATAATGCGATGCTTCCAAATGTACTTCCAGACCCCAAATATCTGAAAAAGAAAAAGATATACATAATGTAGCTTTAAAACCTTTGTTTCAGGGCCAGAAAGCAAAGAGAAATGGAGAAATATACGAAGTGTATTTGTTCGGAATTTGAAACCAGCAAAGAGTGGATCTTCAGCAAAAAAAAAGAGACCTTATTATCTAGAAAACGTTATGCAATTTGCGCTCCCATACATCAAATTAAATGAAAGTTCAATTTCTGGAAGTCTGCCTATATCACAAGTATCGCATGAGAACACCCACGAAGAAGAACTAAATTTTTCAGAATTTGAAACAGCAGTAGAAGATACATTACCTGTCATCGAATCAGAATCAATCCTTTCCATGCCATCTCCATCTACTACAGAACACACGTTGTTATACACGCCATCGCCGGAACAACGACCGTCATCATCTGCATCTACATGCTCAAACCCACCAAAACCTCGACCAAAGAAGGAAAGGCAATCCGATGTTGACAAAAACATTATTGAATATTTAGCAAGTAAAAAACCAAGGAACGTAGAATTGGAAAGTAATCCAAGACGAATGTTTTTGCTCAGCCTGCTACCGGATATCGAACCAATGACAGACGTCGAACCAATGCTTCAAACGTCGAGTTATGGAGGTAATTGAAGAAATTTTAACTAACATTCCTCCAGTTGTTGCTGAACCAAATTCCAAATTACTCTTTATTACGAAACCATGGCAGATGCTATGACAAATGCGCAAAATAGTGATACTAATAACTTAACCTAATAATTCATTATCTAATGTTTATAATGTTGATATCTTGGTTTTTAAAATGAATAATACGTTGATTATGAATACATACCTGAGTGTTATTAAAATCCTTTCCTCTGCACTGACACATTCTCGCATTGATGTGTTCCTTTTATGTATGGAAGGTGTGAGCAATTGCACCAAAGACAAATAAGTTTTTTTTGACATTCTGTAGCATAACAAAAACATTTTATCATCTTCTTGTAATTCCTTCGCAGCCACAAATGCTCGACAATTTAGATTTCTTTCAATATATGGATGTATCCAAAATTTTCTTTTTTTCTTTTGTTTCATTGCCCTTTTATAAGCAATATATAAAGTAATAAAATTTCCTCTTCTGAATCAGACATCCTAAACGGTGGGAAAGTCGCGAATATTTAGGTCGACGCGTGTGAGTGTTTTTCAAAATAAATATCACGGTCAAAAACCGCTGTCCCATGACTTCGGTGGATTTTTTCTCCATGAAATACTGCACTGAACTATATTATTTGTATATAACAATTGTAAAAAAACTAATAAACTAATCAGTTACGTAAAAAAACCACTTAAAACCATGCTAAATAACTATTTTTTGTAACATAAACCAGAAAATGGACCCCGATTTATGGGTGTCCCACTCGCACTTTGCAAACTTTGGAGCGAAATATACAACACCTCTCTCCTTCTAAGCCCGAAAATACTTGTTGTGTGAAAAGGTCATATTGTCCAGAGTTCATTTAGAACCTTATTTCTTATCACGTAAAGTAAAAAAATTGATAAATTCGAATTTAATTCGTGTCCTTCAATATCGATGTAGTGGAACTTTCCACCAACGTAACAGGGTTTTTACCAATTTCGTAACAAAAATCTACCAAAATGGATGCGTTTTTGACACAATGGCAACATTACGTTCCTTTTAAACTGTTTAGGGTATGTTTTACTCGGCACTAACGTTCTAAACTTGCAAGGTGTTAGTAGTGCGTCACGCTGTACGGTTTTTTTCTTCCACAACGAACTGGATGTACTGAAGGTAAGAAATCACTGTGTGCCTGAAAGTTTATGAGTTATTATTGCTACATATGTGATGTAACTTAATAAACCGTTTAATTGAAGAAAATGCAAGGGATCAAACAGCTATTTCGCTTTATTTTACAACCAGCATACCTACGTCACATCCACTACGCTCCGTGATGTATTAGCGGAACAAAAAAACGTGACGTATGGAATGAAACGGCATGGCTTACATGCCGGTGGCTTTGAAGTGCATACGTCATGATATCTTGTGTTATGGTATTGATTAATAAGTAAAGGCGGATGAAAAATCATAAGTAGGTATATTAAAAATACTTAGCTTATAAAACGGCATGCACCACAATATTTTTTTTTTCGTGTGTCTATGATAACACTGATAGCAGTTTGAACGCTTGTTTAATGTCCATAATATATAATATTATTTTATATTTATACTTAAAACGGTCTTAATTCACTTACGTTGGTTGGTTAGCTTGAATTGTAGGGGGTAGTCTAAGATTATTAGCACATTACTCAACTAGATCCCAATGTGATTTTCTAGGATCGTAGTTTTTGGCGTTCTTTGGTCTCTGCATACCCCAATGGGATGAAGGTGTGAGTACATGTATGTATGTATGTACTCAACTGGGGTAGTAAAGCAAAGAAAGATCGAAATCGCAGAGTCGTAGCCCGAGCCAAGTAAATATGCGATCCAGGGCTTTCTTCATTACCTCGGGTTGTTTTTATTTAAACATTTTATATATCTTGGCCAGATTGCGGCATTTTCCGTACGCGTAGCATTCGGTAAAAGCCACTTTTTGGCCGGGTGGGTATAAAATATTTTACATGTGTGATGTTTGTCATTGTGTATGTTTTATCTTCGTCCCGCTCTGCCCAAGCTTTTTCAAAGAAACTTCAAGATTGTGCTCAATGTTCTCTGCAAGAAATGAAGCTTGATTGTCTTCAATATTGTGATAATACATACATATTTTAATTCCTTACAATATCAGCCAACCGATCCAATAGACATGGCTTTTCCTTGGATCTGATAACTTCTTAATGCAAAAGCGTTATAAGCTCGTGAATTTTGGCCGCCATTTTTAATTACAGATAATGAATTTCTAACTACAGTTTAGTTAATTAAATATGGTTTTTCTAGAAACCAACATGGGTTTGACGGCTGCCGAACGGGCGAAACGTTATCGAGAAAAAATCAAACAGAATGCTGAAAAGTTTGAGCAACATAAGAAAAAAGAAAAGTTACGACTTCAAAAACACCAAAAAAAAATTGCAGCTCTCACAGAAGAAGAAAAAGCAAAAACCAGAAAAAAGTGGAGAGAACAAAAAAAGAGACAAAAAGAAAAAAAACTGAAAAATACACCACCTAAAACAGAAAATAAGACTTCGAACCCAGCACTATTCCCAAAAGCTACTTCACAGTCAGCCAGGATAAAGAAGTACAAAAAATTGTCTACACTCTACAAACAGGCTTTAAACCAGGTAGAAGCTTATAAAAAAACGGCAAACGCTTTGAGGAAAAAGCTTTATCGGACGAATAATAAACTTATAGAAGAAATAAAATCGTTACGGGAATTACGGTCTGAAAATAATAAATTGAAAGCTCGTCAAGAAGTAATGGAAGCTTCTCTGCGTGATGTGTATGGCGATTGTAAAAAAAACGACCACAAAAGAGTTCTAAAACATGTGGTTACAAGACTGGGTCATCACACAAACCAGAAACCTGACCTCAGTATATTCGGTCTCAAAAGTAAGTCGATAAATAAACGCAAAAAAAAGCCGTCAAATAACAAAATTGAATTGGAACTCAAAGACTTCTACCACCGAGACGATGTCAGCAGAAGCACGGCTGGAAAGCAAGAAACTCGGACTATGAAGAAAAAGAAGATGCAAATAAGATACCTCGTCGATACGCTGCAAAATCTTTACCAGGTTTATAATTTAGATGAAGGCGGAAAGTCTAGTTTCACTACTTTCTTCAGGTACAAACCATTTTACGTTCTTTCACCGAATGTCAAGACAAGAGAGACTTGTATGTGTATTCGACATAGTAACATTGATTTTATGTTCAGTGCTCTAAAACTTAAAGGAGTAATACATTACAAAGGCATGACTGAATTGTTGCACGATTTGGCCTGTAATGTTACATCGTACCAATGCATGTATGGTCAATGTATGCAATGCATGCAGCAATCTATTAAACAAAACGAAGATACGTTGCAAAATAATATCGAATGGTGTGAATGGGCGAGAAAGGACCACTCCTATGAAAAGTCTGGGCAAGAATGCATGACCAAAAAAACCGTAAAACAACGTGTAAAGGGTACAGTTGCCAAACTTCTAAAAGATTTTGCCACGGAGCTGAGAGACTTTAAGAAACACTATTTCAACTGGCAGGAACAGCAAAAACAATACCGTAATTGCGTCACCCAGATGAACGAGGATGAAATAGCTATTCTTTGTGACTTTTCAGAAAACTATAGTTGTAAGTACGGCCAAGAAGTTCAAGCCACGCATTTTGGAGCCTCCAAATGTTCGGTCACTCTACATTGTGGGGTCATTTTCACTAAACACTGTTCTCAGTCGTTTGTTACAGTCTCTGAAAACAATTGCCACGAGCCTCACGCTATATGGGCACATCTAATCCCTATTATAAAACTAGCAAAGGAAATTAATCCCATGTTGAAAGTCATCCATTTCTTCTCTGACGGCCCAAGCTCTCAGTATCGGCAAAAAAAAAATTTTTACTTATTAAACCTGTTTACTCAGAAGCTTAATCTGACACATGCGACTTGGTCGTTTTCAGAGACAGGTCATGGAAAAAGCATGGCTGATGGGATCGGAGGATCTGTAAAAAGACAGTTGGATAAAAGAGTCTCATATGGCCAAGATATTACCAGTGCTACTGAAGTGTATCAAGTTCTTCAGACCAGAATGAGATCGGTCAAGTCTTTTTATGTGTCCAATGGAGAAATTGTTAACATGAAGAAATTAGTCCCCGACAAACTTCGCCCAGTACCGCAAACGATGCAACTGCATCAAATCGTTTCACAAGAGCCACGGCAGATCAAATACCGTCCGTTAAGTTGTTTCTGTAGTGAAATGCGAGGCACATGCAATTGTTACTTGCCCAAAACACACATCTTCGGAGCTCCATCCACAAAGGTCAGCACTCCCAGAAACGCTATTTCTCCGATCCCAGGTCTTTCAGGTATTGAACCACTTGTGCCACAAAACAGTCAAAATCCAAAACTGACAGTCAGTGAACCCCAAACAGATTCTAAATCTCCCATCACATCAGCGTCATCTATAACTATTAAATCCCCGACAACCCGATGCAGCCCGTTCCAATCATTGGCGACAATTCCATTTGCAATGAACTTTTGTCAGAGGTTCTTGACATTCCCATGGAAACCTTAAATAATAATGTACCTGGACTGTTTGAAGAACACGATGCATCCGAATATGTATTGCTTGATATTGAAGGTGCAGACAGTCTTCTTGAAAATATTTCACCACTGACAATCCAAGAACTGCAAACGGTACCTAGTGATAATAGGCGACAAATTCCATCTTCCACTGATAGAGTTTTTAAAACTCTTGATTGCTGCCAAGTTGAATCTTCTTTAAATAGCCAGGCTCCAATTCCTGTCCCAGTGCTATGTCAAAAAGATAAACCTCTGAAACCATGTCTGATTTCCAAAAGCAGTGACGATGATTTAAGACAATCTCCACATGTAACTTTAAAGTACTGTCGAACATCATTGACCGAAGACCCATCGCATGCCGTAACACCCACTAAAAAAGTTAAGACTATTAAACCATATCAGCGTAGCGCAAATACAAAAACTGTGAAATCAGAAAAAAAAAACAATTAAGACTTTAGAACATTCATTGAAAGTAAACCAAACTAAAAAAAATACAAGCACGAAATCGTTTGCCACATCAAGAACATTTCCTTGCTATATATGTAAATCTCGTCAACCGTTTAACTTGCACGAAATGGCAAAATGTATGGTTTGTTTCAATTGGGTTTGTTATAATTGTAGCGGAACCACTGCGTTTGACTATATTTGTTCAATTTGTTTGACCGTTGAGTAGTAGAGTATTTTTTTAAGTAGGTTAACTATGTTAAACTGCACCTAGACAAAAAAAATGTTTTTGTTTGTATATCACATCTAATTTGAATTTAAAGTTGTGGGGTTTTTACTTTTGATTGAATCGAACCAAAATAATAGAGCAAACTAAATCAGGTTTTCTACAATAACATTAAGGTCTTGGTTGAGAGAAACCAATCTACTAGTACTATTTTCCGCACATGTAAACCTTTCATGTAGTTCCTAAACGTGACATTATGCTCCATAACGTCACTTTGTCCAATTATGGCTGTGATTGATTTTGTTAATCTTTGTATTAGATTATAACGATAATTATTGTGATTTAGATCTCATTTGTAAGAATAGCAAGTGCCAATTAATAATTATAACTTTTTATAGTATTTTTACTACGTATTTTAGGGTGAGACGAAAGTTAAACTGTGGTAATGACCAAAAAGTAACGTATTGGAAATATTTTGTTAAATAACTTTATTGCAATACTGAATATTGCAGCTGTTTGTAGTTTTTGAAGATTATTTTTGTTTCATATTTCATTTAATAAAGACTGATTTCAAAAAAACACCTTGAACTTTATTTAAACCATGCCTAAAGTTTGTAACGTACTGGAACTTCTCCTTGGGTGTGAATAAGTTGAAAGTCATTTATTTAAAATATAAGCAATTTTTATCTCATCAAAGTTATATTTTCATGAAATATAAATATGAAAGATTTAATTAACAGCGATTTCAATAAAAAACATTTTTTTTCCCCTTGGTGGAATTCCACTACGTTACGGAACAAAATTTGAAAAACCCTCGTGTACGAGTGTTGGTCGAGAACAAGTAGCATACGCATAAAGTAATCTCAGTCGCGTATAGGGTTACCAGATGGAAAATTGACAAGTCCTGACATAAAGCCTGATTTCCATAAAAAAGTCCTGAGATTTTGTCGCAAACATAATTAACAACTCTGTGGAAAAAGAAACTAATAAAAAAAAGGTTTTGTGCACTGGGACTCAACTGGGCGTCACGCGGGTCACGCCACGCGCGGCGCGCGCGTGTTCCCTCCATTCGCCCCTCTCACGCACTGCGTCGCCGCCGTGTCGCTCGTGTCGCGCGGTCGCGCCGCCTGTACCGCGCCGCGCGCGCGATGACGCCGCTTGTCGGTCGGTTAGTTGTCGACAGTTCCAATTGCGCAATTGTGAAGAACGGACTGCGCTCTGCGCTGCGGTTACGGCCGGGATTCGCGTTGAAAATGGCTACTCCTACTAGCAAGCGACCGCGGTACAGTTGTACGTTCACAGATGTTTTACAAGCAAGATTCCCTCTGATGAAAAAAGGTAGAGATCCTACCGAAGTGTTTTGTTCAGTATGCAGCAATTATGTTTCAATTAAATTCAAAGGAGCTGCTGATATTGAAAAACACGTCTTAACAGAAAAACACAAGAAAAACCTTTTAACAGTTTCCAGTAATACAAAAATTGACTCTCTATTTCAACCGCAAACTTCTGGATGCACAGCAAAAAAATCCGCCGCTGCTGAGGCCACGCTCGCTTATCACACGGTGAAGCATCACCAATCATTTAAATCAATGGATTGCACCAGCCACTTGATGAAATATATATTTGCTGACTCCCAAACTGCGAATACTATTTCTTGCGCAAGAATGAAAACTGAGGCTATTGTCACAGGCGTAATATCTCCATGGATTATTGAACAGGTGAAAACCTCAATACAAAATGTCATGTACTTGGGCGTTTCCACAGATGCGAGCAACCACGGAGCAGAAAAAATTTTTCCTATCATGATACAATTTTTTGACTCGCAAGAAGGCATTAAGACGAAACTGTTGGATGTGTTGAGCACGCCCAATGAAACTGCTGACACGATAACCGAGATAATTAAAACAAGCTTGCAGAAGCACGACTTGTTGGAAAAATGTGTATCATTTACAGCAGACAACGCTAATGTTAACTTTGGCGGGGTTAATCGGCAACCAGGACAAAATGTTTGGACAAATTTAAAAAATATACTTGAAAAAGATATCGTAGGAGTTGGGTGCCCAGCACACATACTACACAACTGTATTCAACACGGCACTGATACCCTTCGTATTGACATGGAATCTTTAGTAATGAAGCTGTTCAACTATTTTTCCGTATACACGGTACGCACGGAGGCGTTGAAAGATATCAGCGAGTACATCGACGTTAATTATCAGAAGCTCTTGTTTCATAGCAAGACAAGATGGCTAAGCCTCTTCCCAGCGATCGAAAGAATATTAAGGATGTACGAGCCGTTGAAGCAGTACTTTTTGTCTACGTCTGGTGTACCAACAGCTTTGCGGATCTTTTTTGAAAATGAACTCAGCGAAGTTTATTTATTTCTCGCCCACTCTCTGATGTCAATATTTCAGACGAGGATACTGGATATAGAAAAAGAAAGTAATTCTGTTCTCGATGTTGCGAGAATCCTCGAATCGACGCATTCAGTTTTAGTGGCACGAGCGAATGCAAGCTTCATATCTCTTAAAGTGAGAGAATTACTGGCGAAGTGCACGGCGGAAAACCAAGAAGTTTTCAAGGAAGACGTAAAAAAGATGTATCAAACTTGTATTGAATATTTGGTCAAGTGGATAAAGCCCTTGGATGATTTTAAAGTTTTTAATTGGCTGATGCTGAAGAAGGGCGAAATTATTGACTTTGACAACATTGCTTCAGCAATTCACTACCTGAATGGAAAAGGAGTACACATCGATGATGTGAAATTGTTTGACGAAATCGCAGCTTTGAACACTTTCATACCAAAACAAGAAGACGCATTTTTCGATGTAATGCTCCATACGTTGTGGGCAACAATTTTCAAAACCATAGGTATCTCAAGATTACCTGAGTTATTACGGATCTGTCAATACATATTTGCTATTACAGCCCAAAATGCTAACGTTGAAAGAGTTTTTTCCATCATGGGAGCTCAATGGTCCAAGGAAAGAAACCGACTAACGGTGTCGTCGGTCCGAGCTTTGCTTTTAACCCAGTACAATTTGAAAGGCTTAACGTGCGAAGCATTTTATAAAACAATAATCAAAGACAAGAGCCTACTTAATAAGGTATCAGCGCAAAGCAAGTATGATAAAACGGATTAATTTCACAAATTAATTAAAGTATTTTTTATTTTTGCAATCCACTTTAAAAAAGTTGATTTTGAATACCAAAGAAGGTAAATTATATTATGATTTAAATTATGTTGATTTAATTACGTTGATTTGTGATACTGTAAAAAAAAGATTATGCGCAAAGCAAGATAAAACTAATTAGTTTCACAGATTAATTAAAGTATTTTTTATTTTGGCAATCGACTCAATAAAAGTGGATTTTAAATACCGAAGAAGGTAAATTATATTATGATTTTAATTATGTTGATTTAATTACGTTGATTTGTGATACTATAATAAGAAGATTATGCGCAAAGCAAGTATGATAAAACTGATTCGTTTCACAGATTAGTTGAAGTATTTTTTGTTTTGCAATCCACTTGATAAAAGTTGATTTTGAATACCAAAGAAGGTAAATTATATCATGATTTAAATGATGTTAATTTAATTACGTTGATTTGTGATACTATAAAAAAAAGATTATGCGCAAAGCAAGATAAAACTAATTAGTTTCACAGATTAATTAAAGTATTTTTTATTTTGGCAATCGACTCAATAAAAGTGGATTTTAAATACCGAAGAAGGTAAATTATATTATGATTTTAATTATGTTGATTTAATTACGTTGATTTGTGATACTATAATAAGAAGATTATGCGCAAAGCAAGTATGATAAAACTGATTCGTTTCACAGATTAGTTGAAGTATTTTTTGTTTTGCAATCCACTTGATAAAAGTTGATTTTGAATACCAAAGAAGGTAAATTATATCATGATTTAAATGATGTTAATTTAATTACGTTGATTTGTGATACTATAAAAAAAAGATTATGCGCAAAGCAAGATAAAACTGATTAGTTTCACAGATTAGTTAAAGTATTTGTTATTTTTGCAATCCACTTAATAACAGTTGATTTTGAATACCAAAGAAGGTAAATTATATTATGATTTAAATTATGTTGATTTAATTACGTTGATTTGTGATACTGTAAAAAAAAGATTATGCGCAAAGCAAGATAAAACTGATTAGTTTCACAGATTAGTTAAAGTATTTGTTATTTTTGCAATCCACTTAATAACAGTTGATTTTGAATACCAAAGAAGGTAAATTATATTATGATTTAAATTATGTTGATTTAATTACGTTGATTTGTGATACTATAAAAAAAAGATTATGCGCAAAGCAAGATAAAACTGATTAGTTTCACAGATTAATTAAAGTATTTTTTATTTTTGCAATCCACTTAATAAAAGTTAATTTTGAATACCAAAGAAGGTAAATTATATTATGATTTAAATTATGTTCGTTTCATTACGTTGATTTGTGATACTATAAAAAGAAGATTATGTTTTTGTTTTGGTTGATTGTAACGTTCTAATAAAAAAATCTGAAAAATGTACTGTATTTGATTGAAAATCGAAAAATCCTGAGATTTCAGAAATCCGGCCGCAATCCTGTCACTACCCTAAAAATCCTGAAATCTCAGGACAAATCCGGAGATATGGTAACCCTAGTCGCGTATCAAACGAGTCCAAGATGAGTCGACGCGTGGACGAAGGGCCTAAGACGAACGAAACGAACATCATTCAGCGGTCGCTAAGCGAGCAGTGTACATGTAATAAGCTTAAATCTAATCCAGGGATGTTATGGAGCTCCGTAACCGTAACCGAAACTATCGGATATCCGAAATAAAAAAATATCCGTAACCGTAACCGAATCCGATATAAAAGTAGGTATAATTTCGGATACGGGCGGAGTCTAAATGTGACATGTTATGACAGGTTTTTGTTTGCCGGCCGAACCGACACACTAGCAGCGCGCGCGTCCGCTACATCGTTTATTATTTCTATTGTTTAGTCATAACTAGTCAATCAATTACATTACAATGGGTGGGATTACATTACAATTTTACATTTACGGGTACTTTTTAATTTAGATAAAAAGTGTTGTGTAAATTATTAAATTAAATTTATTATATTATTAAATCCTAATTCTAGTTTAATTTGGACATTTTTTAATCAAGTTAATGCAGATTCTGCAAAATGTAAACATTGCGGTAAAGACTTTTCACGGAAAGGAGGTGGCACTACTTCGCTGAAACTTCATCTTAAATCAAAACACGGTGATAGGGTCGTATGGGGCTCACTGTGACACGGGGCACAGTGTGACAGTATCATTATCTCCGTCTCTTTCTAAAATTCTTCTAGCGCTAAGACGTTGTTCAGTCAAGCACAACCAGCCGCCATTTTAAACGCTTACAATTTGCTTTGTTCATAACTCGCCGGAAAGAAATTTCCAAAAAATTTTTTATTTGGTGGTTTTTTATTTAAAAAGACCTGTGTTGTTTTTGTTTTTAAATCTTGCAAGGAGGACTTATATATATAAAAATACTTGTACTACTGGTTTATTACACATAAATACTTTACCGGTATTCCTAACCTATAATTAATTGAATTATTTTTTTTTATTTCGGATTGTATGGGGCACTGTGTGACGGGGTACATTGTGACAGTGTCACAGTGTACCCCAATATTGAGTTTAGTAGTTCCATAACATTCTATTTGCTAAATAACCCTTATAGCGTTATTCATCTTCTGTCTGTTCATAAGTCAATGTAATAAATGTTAATATTTGGTAACTAGATGTAAAATGATACCGTTAATTAGATTTTTGTTTATTTTAGATCCATTTCAAAATGGTTCGAAATCGGGTTCGCAAGACGTCAATGGGCCAGCACAGTGAACAAAATATGCGAGAAGCTATTGCACTCGTCGAAAGTGGTTCGAGCTTGAGAAGTGCCGCTGACCAAAAACATGTAAACTATATGACATTAAGTCGCTATGTCAAGAAAGTGAAAAGTAATGTTGAATCTGAACTCGTAAATCTCACTCCTAATTATGCCAATAGAAAAATATTTTCAAATGATCAAGAAAAAGGATTAAAAGAATATATTTTAACATGTTCTAAAATGAGTTATGGTCTCGATACAGTGGAATGCCGAAAGCTTGCTTATGAAATGGCTGTCTTTCACCGATTAGAGATGCCTAAAAATTGGGTTGCAAAGAAAATAGCAGGCATTGACTGGCTTTATGGTTTTAGACAAAGACATCCGGACCTGACGTTAAGGAAACCAGAGCCATGTAGTTTGACAAGGGCTACTTCATTTAATAGACATAATGTTAATACATTCTTCAATAATTTACAAGAAGTGATGAGTCGTGCCCCGAGTTTTTCTGACGGAACAAGAGTTTTCTGCTTAGATGAAACCGGGACTACAACTGTCCAAAAACCAAAAAAGATACTTGCTGCGAAGGGGGCTAAGCAACTCAACAAAGTCACTAGTGCAGAACGAGGCATCCTTGTGACAACTTGTTGTGCTGTATCTGCAACGGGATCCGCTCTGGCTCCAGCAATGGTTTTCCCTCGAAAGGTTTTCAAACCGTTTATGTTAAAAGGTGCACCTGTGGGTACTCTAGGCCTTGCGCAGCCTACTGGGTGGATGACGGGCGAACTTTTTCAAGAAGTGATGAAGCATTTTATAAAGGTGACTTCATCTTCAAAAGACAACCCATCTCTACTGATTGTTGACAATCATGAGAGCCATCTTGCTCCAGCAGTTCTCAATATAGCAAAGAATAATGGGGTCACTTTGTTGACTATACCACCACACACGAGCCACAGACTGCAGCCACTGGACGTATCGGTTTTTGGTCCTTTTCAGACTTATTACAATGCTGCCGGTGATTCATGGATGATGCGGCACCCGGGAAAAACTCTTTCAATATATGATGTCGCAGCATTAGTAGGTCAAGCTTTTGACAAAGCTATGACCCCTGTCAACATAAAATCCGGATTCAAAAAAACTGGCATCTTTCCTTTTGATAAGGATGTTTTTTCTGAGGATGATTTCATGCCCAGTGAAATAACAAACCGACCAGTACAGAATAATGGAGTTGAAGAGACGAGGCCGAGTGGGAGTTCACAATCAGATTTTTCCTCTGAGCGTCCTGTAGAATCCGAAATTAATGTGACACCGTCTTGTTCAAATACATGCCGAGAAACTGTTCCACAAGTCATTCTACCTGATGATGATGAGGTCGAGTCAGGCCAATTGAGCCCTTCTATACTAATAGAGACTATTGACCCCGAAGAGTCAGAAGGCTATAAATTGCTTGCTAGAGATCAGCTTTCAAAAGATCAGTCAAATAATCTGATGAATTGTCAACCTAAACACCTTACCCCTACCAAGAACAATCAATTAAAAAGCCCCATAAGATGTCGCGGTTATCCTAAAGCTCAACCAAGACTTAAGTCTAACAAGGGAAGAAAAAGAGGAAGAAGCTGTATTGCGACAGACACACCTATAAAACAAGAATTTGAAGAAGCGGCTTTAAAAAGAATTAAAAATGTAAAAACCAAAGAAAAAAAATTGATAGACAAAAAAAAGAAATTGAGAGCCAAAGAAATAACTAAAAAATCAAAGCAGTCGCAAGTGCAAGTGAAAAAAGTTCTTTTCGAAGGATCAGATGACACTGTATCCATCTCGTGTGATAATTCTTGTGATATTCCCCTATCCTGCCATAAGAAACCAGAACGAGAGGATTTTGTTATTGTTAAATTTACTACCAAACAGCAGAAAGTCAAGCATTATATTGGGAAACTCGTAGCAGACAATGAAGAAAATGCTTACGACATAAGTTATTTACGTAAAAGTAGCAAGGTAGATAACAATTTTTATTTCCCACTCGAGCCAGATATGGCGACAGTTGGTTTGGAAGACATAGAAATTGTTTTACCTTTGCTTGAAAAAAACAAAAAATTTACCAAACGTCAAGCTGATTCGTACGTTTTTCCTAAAAATATTTTGAAGAAGTTTAATTTACAATAAACACAAATTTTTATTATTTTCTTACAATTAGTAGTGTTTCACAGATCGTCCCATGATATGTCACATAGTACCCCAGAGTGTGTCACATAGTACCCCAGATATGGGGCTGTCTGTGACAATCGACGGATCTCTTAAATGTGCTATTTAGAAGTATTTTTTGTTATATTTGATACGATTTTTATTTGTTTAATGAGATTAGAGAAACTGTTGATTATTTTAAGACCAAACAAAAGATAATTTATTAAATATATTTGATTTTAGAACACAATTTGTCTTTTTTGTCACACTGTGCCCCACCTTACCCTAAATATGGAGAATTGTTGTTACTGGAAAAGGATAATCAACAAAAACCCCAACAGCTGACACCTTTACAAGAGTGTAAAGAGCAGTTGTCAGTAACAGATTCTTTAAAAAATAGACGTTCCTGGGATGATAGTGATACTGAACAAAAAGAAATTGATCAATTAATGGCTGAAATGATTGCGTTACAAAACTTGCCTTTTAACTTTGTGGAAGGTGTGGGATTTCAAAGATTAATGCACGCCGCATTACCACGTTATCATTTAAGAGGTCGGCAGTATTTTACCAATTTACTATGTACTGATTGATATCTACGATAAAATGAAATTAAAGGTTTTGGAATTACTCAAGCAATTTGAAAAGATATTTACTACAGATGTTTGGTCAGAACCCAGTGCAAATGTTTCATTACCGAGTCTTACTGCTCATGGTATCACAAATACATTTGAAAGAGTGACTATAATACTGAAGTGTGAACAATTGGAAGGTCGGCACACAGGTGAAATTATAGCAAATAATTTAAACGATATTTTGAAAGATTGGGGCTTAAGCACGGAATCAGTTCACTGTATTTTACGTGACAGAGGATCCAATATGATAAAAGCTATGAACATGGCCAATTTAACTGATGCAAACTGTACTATCCATCAACTACAATTGTGTGTCCGGTCAGCGATGGAAATCGAAGAATTTCTCTTGCTAGCGATTACAAAATGCAAAAAATTTTTGCGACACTTCAATCACTCTCAAGTTGCTCAACATGAATTGAAAGAAACTCAAATAGAAAGACTGAATCAATCGGAGCTAAATATAATTCAGGAATGGTTCTACACGGTTAGATTTTTTAAATTCTTTTTTCTTATTCAATATACACCTACCTGTTATGTAACTTTTACAGTAGCGCTCAAAAGTATTTTGACAACATGAAATTCGTTATTATTTTCTTCAAAATAAAACTGCATCAGAAAATATCTTTAGTATAGATGGAAAGTAGTATAACTGCGACTCATTGCACGCGTCAGGTCTCGTCTTGTTTGTTTACATTCCGCGTCACCGAAGGAACGTGTCTCGACGTGAGCTCAAAAGTATTTTGACACGCAGTACGCTTCGCGAATTCACGGACGACAGTTGCTCCTCAGTTTTGAATTTTTCGTATATTTGCTTATTACTGCTATTTCAATATGCCAAAACGTAAAGAATATTCTAATGACTTTAAAAAAGCCGTTATAAATGCACTAAAGCAAGGACTGACCCAAACGGAAGTTGCTCGTACTTTTAAAGTATCTCGACAGCTCGTAAGTGTATGGAATAAACTGTATAATAAACGGAAGACTGTCGAAAATATGCCTCGAAGTGGCCGTCCAAAAAAAACATCCCCTCATGTCGATCGTATTATAAAAAAGTTATCAACAAGTGATGTTCGGAAGTCGGCTTCCGTGATAAAAAATGAATTGAGAGAAATATACAACGTAGACATCCACGTTTCTACTGTTAAACGACGCCTAAAACTCTTTGGATTACATGGCCGAAGACCGACGAAAAAACCTGCAATATCTCTGAAGAACAAAAAGGCCCGACTGGCGTTCGCAAAACGGCACGGATCGTGGTCAAGTACAGACTGGTCTAAAATTCTGTGGAGTGACGAAAGCAAATTTAATTTGATTTCATCTGATGGTATCAAGTATGTTCGACGTCCCAAAAATAAAAAATATGATGTTCGATACCAAATACCCACCGTCAAACATGGAGGTGGTAGTGTTATGGTTTGGGGATGTTTTTCTCGCTCTGGAGTCGGACCGTTAGTTCGAATTGAAGGGATTATGGACAGGTTCATGTACGCAAATATATTGAGGACTCAAATGCTGCCATATGGAAGACACCACATGCCAGCTGGGTGGCGTTTTCAACAAGATAACGATCCCAAACACAAATCGAAGTACATTACTGATTTCATAAAACGCGAAAAAGTCAAGGTTCTGGAGTGGCCAAGCCAAAGTCCGGATTTAAATCCTATAGAGCATCTTTGGGAGGAGTTGGATCGCAGAATAAGAATAAAAAATTATTCAAATAAGGACGCTTTATACCAGGGGCGGCTCGTCCTAAAGAGCGCCGGTGCGTTGCACTCCCAATTTAAATATAGGATTTAAAATTACACAGGTAATTTTAGATCCTATATGTCTTTATATTAAATACTATACTATACTACATTAAAATATTTCTATTCTACTATGCCTATACAATAGTGTATTATTATATTGCGTACATTTGGTATTAAATTGTTCGAGTGGAGCGCCAGCGATTCTGAACAAAGTTTAGTAGTAGTAGCGAAGGAGACAAGACGAGTTTAGTAATGAGTGCGAAAGAGACAGGGCGTCGTAGAAGTCGACGAAGTAGAAATTAGCCTATTCTCGAGCAACGCACACTTTCAGTGCTGCCAGCTTGGGAAAAGGGATATTTTGTAAATAGCGGGAAAGTTTTTTTGTGAATTTTAATTCGTCAGAACATAATATATTTTATTATAAAAAACTAATTAAGAATTCCTCAATTGTAAATAATTAAATATGAGATTTAATATGATAAGTTTGAGGTCATAAATTTTTAGGGTATTTTTTGTGAATTTTAATTCGTCAGAACATAATATATTTTAATATAAAAAACTAATAAAAAATTCCTCAATTGTAAATAATTAACCCTCCGTCGGGCGCAGCCGGCCTGAGAGGCCTGCAAAACATATGTTTGGACGCCTCCCCTCCCCCTGGCGGTCCAGCCGGGCGCCCCTCTCAATAGTTTCCTGACTCGGGGCGGTGCGTAGGACGCCCTACCTCAGTCTGCCGGAATCCTTCACCGCACTCGCCTGGACCCTCCCTGGCTCGTCAGGCCGACTGCGCCCAATTGCGTCCTAATTTCGAAAGTGATTTTTTTCAATATATTTTTATTGCATTCCTTCATTTTACTCAAAACAGGCCTGTTCTGTGTGGAAGTTCGTCGATATCGTGAGAAATAAGTGTTATTCTGACTCTGGCCTCTCAGGCCGAGTGGGCCTGATCACGTTATATATCGATAAAAAATTTCTTATTTTACGATTTTTCTTCTTTTTTATCAATTTTTTTTCTGCCTTTTTCTTAAGATTTCCTCTTGAAATGGCCAGAAAAGTGTACAATTTATCCAACCCCAAAGATGTTGAGGAAATAAGAAACTTCCTCGAAGATGATACTGCTGATGATCCGGCTTTGGTTGAGGATTTAGGCGAAGAAAGCGACATTGCTTCTGATGACGAGCTAGAAGAACGTGAAGAGGACTCAGCAACTGAACAGGAAGGAGGTATATCTGAGGAAGAGGAAGAAGAAGAAGACATAGGTAATGATTTTTTTCTTGGAAAAGATAAACAGACAAAGTGGACCAAGAAGCCATCTCCTGCTGCTGCTCGTCGGGCACAACGTCACAACATCATTACACACCTTCCAGGTGTAAAAGGAGATGCTAAAAATGCTAAAACCATATTGCAATGTTGGGAATGTTTGTTCAATACAGAAATTTTGGAATTGATTGTCAAATACACCAACCAATACATTGACTCAGTCAAAGCCAGATTTGCCAGAGAGAGGGATGCCAAACAAACAGACATCATTGAAGTCAATGCATTCATTGGTTTGTTGTACTTGGCTGGAGCATACAGAGGGAATCGTCAGAGTCTGGAGGAGCTATGGGGGACAGAAGGAGATGGGGTTGAGAAATTTGGTCTGGTGATGAGCATAAAACGGTTCAAGTTCCTTATACGTTGTATTCGCTTTGACGACCGTACGAGCCGAGCACAACGGAAAGAATATGATCGACTTTGCCCAATTCGTGACATGTTTGAACTTTTTGTTCAAAACTGTCAAAAGAACTACATCCCTGGAGAAAACGTTACAATTGATGAAATGCTGCCAGGATTTCGTGGGAGGTGTCCATTCAGGCAATATATACCCTCCAAACCCACCAAATATGGTGTAAAGGTATTTTCCCTTGCTGATGCCAGAATGGTGTACACCTATAACATGGAGATTTATGCAGGGAAACAACCTGAGGGGCCATTTGCTGTGAGCAACAAGCCAAGTGAAGTGGTGAAACGAATGGCTGAGCCTCTTTTTGAGACAGGGCGCAACATAACCGCTGATAATTGGTTTACGGATATTGATCTCGTGAATGATTTGAAAAAAAAGAAGCTATCATATGTTGGCACTGTCAGAAAAAATAAAAGGCAGTTACCAGCAAGTTTTGTCAATATCAGAGGGAGGGCTCAACACAGCAGCTTGTTCGGCTTCAATAAAGGTAACACTTTGGTTTCATACGTACCAAAGAAAGGGAAAAATGTGATTCTCGTTTCATCCCTCCGCGAAACTGATGCCATTGATCAATCTACAGGAGAGCAGCAGAAGCCGGAAGTGGTTACTTTTTACAATACCACCAAAGGTGGGATTGACACTGCTGATCAAATGTGTGCTACTTTCAGTGTGAGCCGGAACACAAGACGCTGGCCGATGGTCATTTTTTTTGCCTGTCTGAATGTGGCTGGCATAAATTCTCAAGTGATTTCGATGGGGAATAACCTGGAACCATTGAAAAGGAGAATCTTCCTCAAAACTTTGTCTCATGAACTTGTGATTGGACATCTAGCCCGGCGAAGTCTGAATACAAGTGGAATCCCGACTCAGCTGCAAATCCGCTTGAAAAGGTTTTTACCCCAAGAAGAACGTGAAACATCCCCCTCCCTACCTCCCAAAAGACGCAAGTGTGGAATGTGCATGGCTGAAACAGGATTTAGAAGGATGACAAATTACGAATGTAAACATTGTTATCAACCGATCTGCCTAAGCCACGTAAATCCGCTGTGCCAGGCCTGTTATTCAGCTGCTGATTTGGAAGACTCTACGACGGTCTCTGCCCACGACTGTGGCGAAGAATGATGGTCCCACATCTGAAGAGACTGTATACTACAATTTTTTTCATTTTTTTTTTACTTTTATGACACTTGGTTCGTCCAATTTTGAAAACACTTGAGCCAAATTAGCAATTTTTATTGTATTAGTTTAAGCTTCATTCCGTTCATTAAATTCTTTCTTTTCCGTTCAATTTGGTATATTTCCTTTCCTTAGATCCTAGCAAAGGCTACCCTATCGGTGTTTTGAATTAAAAATGCGTATTGGGGAAGAGGGGGGCTAAAATATGTGGGTGGCCTCTCAGGCCAAGTGCGCCTGATTTTGTTTCGAGCAGAGGTGCGCCCGACAGAGGGTTAAATATGAGATTTAATTTAATAAAATAAATAAATTTAATATATTTTTATTTGTTAATTTATTGATACACGCAAAGTAAATATATTTTCTTATATGATATAAATGCTCACATAATATGAATAATTGTATAAAATATAATGTATATTAAAGGAAGTTTAAAAAAGAAACAAAATAATTTATTTTCTATTTAAAAACCCTTTGAAAAATAAAAACTAATATAAAAGGGGGTTTTGTTTTTAATTCAGGTACTTTTGTTAAAATATTTAGGAAAAAGTTTTTTCAACAGTTGGTAACACTGACGGGCGGTGTTGTCGACGTTGTCGTTCTTATGCATAAAAACAAAAACAAACGTGTTACGTCTTGTTAACTTCGTGAAATCGTCAGTCATTTAGCAGTTTTTCTTTTAAATAAGCAAAAAAATATTTTGTGCGTGACATTTTGTGTTAAAAATGGAACAATACAGTGTATCTTTTATTAAAAAGTGTGATAAGAGTCTCAAAATGTGCCTCGAAATTAAAGCTCGGGGGCCACCACGGCCTGAAATTGTACTTACTCAAAAATGTCGTACTAAAAATAAGTCTTTTACGCGTGTTTTTAAATCGGAACAATATTTCAAAACACCTTGGTTGTGTGGATGTGAAGAAAGCAATAGATTATTTTGTTTTCCGTGTCTTTTGTTTGGAGCTGGCGCCGGCAGTGGTGGTGAATATGCATGGACGGATACCGGTGTTATTGATTTGGCTCATCTTACAATAAAAGTGAAAAAACATTCGCAATCTCGATTTCATATGTTATGTGAAGTGCAATTAGCATCGATTGGTCGACAAGATATACGTAAGGCGCTCGATTCTGCGTATCGAAAATCTATTCGAGAGTTCAATGAACGCGTTGATGAAAATCGATATATTTTACGGCGTTTGATAGATTGTGTGGTATTTTGTAGTGCATTTCGCGTATCGAAAATCTATTCGAGAGTTCAATGAACGCGTTGATGAAAATCGATATATTTTACGGCGTTTGATAGATTGTGTGGTATTTTGTAGTGCATTTCAAGTTGCTTTACGGGGACATGATGAATCTACGGAATCACTGAATCCCGGTATCTATAGAGGTTTGATTGATTTCGTGTCAGCGATCGATTTGTCTATGAAACAGCATTTATCCAGCAGTTCGGTTTTTAAAGGTACGTCTAAAACCATTCAGAATGACATATTGGATGCTATTTACGAAGTTTGTAGATCCGAAATACAGATACAAATTAAAAATGCTGATTTTGTTGCAATTCAGGCAGACGAATCAACTGATTGCTCTACTATTCAACAGTTAGTATTGGTTATTAGGTATTTACACGACGGTAAAATATATGAAAGATTTTTGAAATTTATACAACCTAAAGGCTATACGGCAGATGTAATAGCGGCTGAAATCATGAAGGAGCTTGATTCTTTAAGTATTGATAAAAATAAGTTGATTGGACAGAGCTACGACGGAGCTGCCGTCATGAGTGGAAGAACTAATGGTGTACAAAAGATCATTAGAAATATCTACCCATATGCTTATTATGTACACTGTTACGCGCATCAACTTAATTTAATTTTAGAAAAATGTGCATCGATTAATCACACAACAAGAAGCTTCTTTTGCAATTTACATGCATTTTCATCGTTTTTCACGCGTTCGCCGAAAAGATCCGAAATTTTAAAAGAAATCGTACATAAAAGAATAGGTACCTGCCGCTCCACAGACTAGATGGAATTATAATACACGTACAGTGAAAGTTATACACGAAAATTTAGAGCGCCTTAAAGAGTGTATGGAAGTAATAATGGAATATCATAACACTGACCCCGATACCTATAATCAAGCTGAATCGCTCCTTTCATATTTATGTAATGACAATTTTTTGTATTGGCTGAACTTTTTTGCGACGCTAATGCCGCACTGCGAAATACTGTTCAAAATTTTACAGTCTCGATCACTTGACTCTATTAAAATCACAAATGAAGTCAATAAATTTGAAAAAACCGTAAACCAGTTACGAGATGCTGTTCCACCACCTTCGCCGAAAAAAAAACGTCGGCCTGATAACTTAAATCATTCAGTTATGAGAAAAGAAGTATGTGACGTAATAAGAGTGCAGATTAATGACAGATTCGTACATACTGACCATTTATTGGCGTCTAAATTGTTTTACACAGATAGATTTGTGAACTACAACATGAGTTTTCCGGAGGATGATTTTAAAAAAGTGGTAAACACTTAAAATTTCCTGGATAAAAACAAACTCAAAAATGAGTTATTAGTAATTTATAGCAGAGAAGATTTTCACAATGCTGACGGCGCTGTTGCTTTACTTCAACATTTTATAGAATTTTCATTACAATCTGTTTTTGCTGAAAGCGTAAAACTTTTAAATATTGTATGCACCATTCCTATGACGTCAGTAGAATGTGAGCGTTGTTTTTCGACGTTAAATAAAGTCAAAACGTTTACGCGAAATACTATGACGCAAGACCGTCTCAATGCATTATGTATGATAAGTATAGATAAACGCTTAATTAATTCCATATCTGATTTTCACAAGAAAGTAATAGATGTCTTCGCTCGTAAAAAAGACCGGCGGATGGATTTTCTTCATAAGTAAATAAAATAAATGGTAAGTTTTATTTCTTTGTTTATTTTGTGAACCCCTACCAAAAAATGTGACGAGCCGCCTCTGCTTTATACGAAGCTCTCAAAAATGAGTGGGAGAAAATTCCAATTAACCAATTAGAGAAGTTGGTCGACTCAATGCCGGCACGGTGCGAGGCTGTCATAAAGGCCAAGGGATATGCCACAAAATACTGACTTCGTCATAACTGTAGATGATAGTTATTAGTTAATTTTTTTTTTTCAACTTGTGTCAAAATACTTTTGATCCACCAGTCTCCTTATTTTTTTGAAAATTTAATTCTATTTTGTTGCGATCGCGGGCAGTTTTGTCACTATTCTGTAAGACTTTGAATGTCTTTCAAGAAAATAAATAATTGATATTTATGATTCATGTTTGCTTTCAATTAATCCCATTAATATGTTTGTCAAAATACTTTTGAGCGCTACTGTATATTAATGTTATTTTACACTTTTAATTGACACATTTTTGTATTATTTCACAGCTGGAATTCGACGTATTATATGATGATGGAAAGAATATTGAAATTAAGAGGCTCATTAGTACTGTTTTTACTGCTGATGAATGACTTGACTTGAAAAAGTGTATTGCAACACTAAAACCATTGGAAGAAATTACAAAGGAGTCAAGTAGTGCTACTGCAACAATTGCATCGCTGATCCCATTAATCTATACACTTAAACACACATTAGAAACAGAGAAGAGTAAGGAAGACACTTCTGAGAACTTTAAATTAATGATTACGAAAATGATCCACGACATCAGCGTCAGATTTCAGGACATTCAAAATAATAAAATATATACAATAGCTACCTATCTAGATCCACGGTACAAGCTCAAGTTTTTCAGTGAAATTATGAAAGAACAGGTGCAGTCAGAGATTCTGGGGATACTTGGCTGTTCAAAAATTTCTCATGATGAAGGTCCTTCTTCACCTAAGAGATCACGGAATGAGCTGCCAACAACAAGCTCCAGCAACCATTCATACATTCAATCTAGTCTAGCTGAAATATTAAGCGTAAGTGACGAAGAAGAGCAAAATGTAGTCTGGCGATGAAGTGTCCAATCAAGTCATTATTAAAAAGACATTACTAAATGAATACAATAGAGATAAAAGGTTGACACTCATTGAAGATTCACTTTTATGGTGGAAAATGCATACCAAGTACCATAGCTTTAGTAATGTAGTAAGACAGTACCTCTCTCCACCTACTGGAAGTGTACCGAGTGAGCAGCTTTTCAGCGCTGCTGGGTTAATTTACGACCCCTTAAGAAATCGACTCAGTGGTGATAAAGCTGCAAAATTGCTTTTTGTTAAGTATAATTTACCTTTGCTCAGATTTGACTATTCAAACTATTATATAATTAAGTGAAAGTTAAGTAAATATTTTTTAATGGTTTCATCATTTACAAATTATACAAATTTATCAAGAAGAAAGCTTTTTTACAGGAAATATGTACAATTGTACATTCCAATTTTTAGTTGCCATTTTAATTTTTACTCTTTAATACGCAATGACTCTTAAGAAGACCGATTGATATGCGGTAATAATTCATATAAAGATATTGATTAATAATAATGTTGTTTTTGTTTATTATAATTTTGTTTTTGCATTTTTAAGTAAATAACACTTAAAAATGAGTAGCTATAATAATTACTTATGTAACTGGTAGTAGTACCAAATGATAACCTAGAAATGAAGTCAAATCATTGATCTATTTGTATTTTAATTTTACAATTCCTGAAAAATCTAATATCCGTAACCGAAACTATCCGAAACTAACGGATAATCCGAAATAGGACGGTTGAGCCTATAGTTGACCAGGCACCGGTTGTTGACCATTTGCGGCATTGAGTGTCAATATTAAGATTTCCCACCACTATGTGTTTCATTTTATGTTCGCTATATGTTGTCGTTACTAATACAAATCAACAAATCACATTACGGTTAGAAAGGGACAACCAGTGAACCCTACAATTTCGTTTTATTTTTATTTGTCGCTGACAGTTGCCATTCGGCCGCCATTGCAGTAAGGAAGGAGTTTTGACAGGTTTGACAGAATATTTCTATTTATTTTGTATTGTTTTTGAATGAACTTTGCTCTGATGATTGATTTTTGTAATGATTTTATGTTTATTTTGGGGATTTTAATGAATTTGAGGTGCAAACAATATATTTCATGAGTTATTTAACTGGTTAACAAAAGGTACATGATTTGATTAGGTGTTCCTGTGGTTGACCAGTTGGTCAATTTTTTTATGTTTCATGTCTATGATATGATTTGTAACTCAACAATCGATTTTAATGGAGTAAATCGCATTGTTTCCATTAGTTGACCAGTGGTTTGACATTGGTACTGCATACAAAACATAAGCTCCTATGATTGACCAAGTTCTCTAAATATGAGTTTTTTTTTTGCTTGTTTTATCTAGATTCAATATGCCACCAAAAAAAAAATTCTTTCGGTACGGTGAGGACGATATTTATGAAGAGCTTAAAGAAATACAGCCAGGAAACAAAATCGGAGAAACGTGCCGCAAATATAACATCCCCTATTCTACAATGATTAATAAAATAAAAATGAGATATCCCATTCAACGAAAAATGGGCCCGCCAACAATTTTGACACCTGATGAGGAACGATTGCTATGTCGGTGGATAAATGCAATGGCTAAAAAGGGAATCCCTATTAAAAAAGTTAATAGAGACAGTCACTAAATAATCAAAGCCGACAATCGACCGACTCCATTCAAGGAAGGAATTCCAGGACGGAAATGGTTCGATAATTTCATGAAGAGAAATCCAGATATTGCTAAGCGACATGCAGAAGCTATAAACTCTGCAAGAAGTACAGTAACCGAGGAAGGGATAAGAAAATGGCATTCAGAATTAGAAGCGTTTCTAAAGACAAGATATCTTAGACGATCCTGATAGGATTTTAAACGCTGACGAATCCGGTTTTCAGGTATGTCCTTCCTCGGGCATTGTACTGGGACCTAGAGGCATGAAAAATCTTTACGAAATTAAAGATAAGTAGACAGAAAGTATAACAGTGTTAGGAACTTTCACTGCATCTGGTAAAGTTATGTCGGTGATGGTTATTTACCTCAATGAGAGAATACCAGCAGAAATTGCAAGAAATGTTCCCGAAGACTGGTGCCTTGGAAAGGCACCTAAGGGATGGATGACATCTCGTGTGTTCTATGGGTATATATATAGGCAGGCAATTCATTGCTACCAGCTTTACGTAAGGCATACGTGAAATTTCCCGTACTTCTATTAATCGACGGTCACAAATCACACATTATAATACATACGAAGTGAGCCAGCTGTGCATTGAAAACCAAATTATTTTGCATGCCCTTCATCCCAATGCAACGCATATTATACAAACCTGCCGATGTCTCTGTTTCGTCCACTTAAAAATTCATGGAAAAAGATAGTTCAGAATTGGAAAGTAACTACAGGAAATAGAGTTGTCACAAGGGCTCAATTTGCACCTCTTTTAAAATCTGCTATAGGGTCTGTTACTGAAGAAATCATTAGAAATGGATTTCGTACATGTGGTTTGTTTCCTTTTGATGTTAATGTCATTGACTACGCCAAATGTATGAATCATGATAGCAGACATAGAGTTGTTGATAAACCAACAGAAATAAGTACAGAACACTTACTGTACTTTGAGTTTCTAACGTCTGGAAATAGAATTTTGGAATTCCGCGCCATTTCACATACCGAATCTTGGATTGGAGATAAATCGGCATGTAAAGTATAGACACCTAGTGTAAAACTTGTGTATCATTATTGAAATGTCATTCTAAATATAGTTTTCGTGTCACATTAACCGCTTACTTATTTTCTTTAAACCATAGTAAAACAATAATTACAACGCTACACGGCAAAAGAGCTTTTTTATGTCTGGTGCAAAATTATTATTATAATTATAATATATAAAGCTCGATTTTGTAATAAAGTTACTAATGCTTGCAACTCACCAGACCCACCGGAATCAACAGCAAATATACATAATGAACGGGACCTTAATTCTGAAAAAGAATGCACAACGCAACGCAACGCAACGCGTTGGTAAGTCCATCTTTACTGGACGTATTTGAAAAATATGACGAAGAAATATTATCACCCGAGCACGGACCATCGAAAGGACTAGAAACTTCAACTAACTCGACAGTATTACCTTGTTTAACGTCACCAAGTTCCGTTTATGAAGAGCCCCTAAAGGAAATAGGGAATGATAAGATTCTAAGTCCAGATTCCCCAGAAATTAGCATCGTTCCAAACTGCATTAATTCGCCAGTCAGCACTTACTTTATCGACAAAATTATCCGACGAAGAACAACTACCAGGTCCAACCTCACTAAGTTTTGTTACAGACGATTGCAATAGTAAAAATCGAGAAGCAACGCCTACTAAATCTGTTACAATGATAGTTTTCAGAACAAAAAACACCTGAACCAGTATCATCCAAAAAACTAAACGACCAAGAAAAGACACCTACTAAATCTTCAAGATTTTGACATATTAGAACTTCGGGCTTTTATAGGACTTCTTATGTATAGTGCGGTTTTCAAATGGAATCATGAAAATGTTGATTATCTTTTTGCCACCGATGGTACAGGACGAGATATTTTTAGGTGTACCATGTCGAAGATAAGATTCTTGTGTATACTTCATTGCCTGCGATTTGATAATCCTGATGATCGAGAAATAAGTAAGCAAACTGATAAATTAGCAGCTGTATCATACATATTCAACAAATTTGTTTGCAATTGTTAAACTGTTTATAACGTGTCAGAGTGCGTTACTGTTGACGAAATGCTTGTAGAATTTAGAGGACGGTCATATCTGATTATTTATATGCCAAGTAAGTCATCAAAGTATGGACTGATGACAATGTGTTTGTGAGATGCTTCAAATTGTTATATTTATTCAGGAAGAGGGTCAGATGGTGAAAATTTAGCGGAAGAGAAAAAAAACTCATGGTTCCTACTCAAAGTGTGATACGTCTGACAAAGCCCTTGCATGGCAGCAATAGAAATGTCACCCGCGACAATTGATTTACATCTATAGAACGATCGAATGTTTGAAAAGGAGAGGATTGACTTGTGTTGGCACAGTTCGGAAGAATAAAAAGGCAATTCCCAGTCAATTTTTTCCCTCAAAACGAAGAGAAGAAGGTACAACACTGTATGGTTTTATAAGCCAAATAACACTGATGTCTTACGTTCCTAAGAAAAATAAAGCAGTCATATTGGCAAAGAGATTGATGAATGTACTGGTAAACCAGAAATAATAGCATATTACAACTTCACAAAGGGTGGAGTTGATGAAATGGATAAAAAATGTACGATTTACACAAGTAGCCGCCGAATAAAACGTTGGCCTCTAGCTATATTTTACCGCATGTTAGACATTAGCAGCGCCAATGCGTACCTGTTATATAAAATACATCATCCGGATAGCAAGGATCGGGAAACGTTTGTAAAAGAACTGGCATGCGCATTGACTTTAGAACATATGCAAAGAAGAGTGCATATATGTGATTGACGCGAGAACTAAGAATGAGTTTGATGAGTCTCTGGGGCAGACATGATCGATCTGCCCCAACATCAAATTGACGGTGAGAAAATAAGAAAAACGTGTCATTCTTGTCCACCAAAGCTGAACCGCAAATCAACTTATATATGTTATTCATGTAAAAAAACAGTGTTCATATTGCGCTTGCGCTGTGCGGACGTGTCGCTCTGGCGCCTACTCCGTGTGTCTAGCCGTGCCGCGATGACCCACGACACGACACGTCTAATGTGTAAACAACTGTTAAGGCGCAGCTTTAATTTGTAAATTATTATGGCTTCACCTCCAATCGAGTTAACAACCGAAAATGAACATCTACTGTATATAAACTATAAATTAAAGGCAAGCACGTTGAGGAGACAGAGCGGACTGAACTATCAAGTTTTTATTTATCGAAACGTCACAAGTACCCGGTAGTCTTTACGTTTTTTATATGTACGTACAACGCACTATCTATAGTAATTCATAGTTTTGCCTTAGTTCTCGCGTCATCTGCGGCTTCTATTAACTTCCCAGTTACTGGCTTGATGCAATGCAGCATATCCTCTAGGATTAGAAAATTCTCCGCGGCGAAGATCCATTCGTTGTAGTTTTCACGGCCTTTTAGCTTGGGAACATTTACTAGATAGTTTGCCATTCTTTCGACCGTTTGGTTCTATTCACTGAATAACACGTCGCTAACTATGTTTCACCACTAGCATTGAGAAAAAACTACTTTATTAACCGTTAGAGTGCCGAGGAGCGCGATCGCGCTCCTGCGCGTGTGTCTCAAAATTGCCAGGAGCGCGATCGCGCTCCCCAAATCAGTTGCCGTCTAGGCCTAGCGCTCCGCAGGGAAGGTTCACACGCGTCGGTAATTTTTCAAGTCTGTAATAATTTAGAAAGAAATTACGAAAAGATTTTTTCCCCTAAAATGTCAGAACACGAAAATAGTTCGAGTGAAAATGATCGTTCTTCAAGTAGTGAGGAAAGTGATAGTGGAAGCGAAATTGTGGTGCGCTCACACCGCGTAATGCAAAGTTTTCAGTGATAGTAGTGACGACAACAATATTTTTTCTGATACGGAGCATCTAACGGACTGCGAAAATGACGATGTGACCCAATTTACACGCCTACAACGGGATGTGCAATACAACAAACAAACTGCGCACGTATTTTGCGAACTACCAGGACCAAAACATACCCACCCCACCTGCTGACGCAAAACCTATTGATTTTTTCAATTTGTTTTTTACGCCTGCTCTTATAAAAACAATGGTTGTTGAAACAAACCGTTACGCCACACAGTATTTCAAAGATCATCCAATTCTGAAACCTCAATCGCGTGCAAAATTGTGGAAGCCAGCTGCCATTCCAGAAATGAGAGGATTCATTGCCGTTGTACTTGAAATGGGCATCACAAGGAGGCCAAGTATTTATTCTTATTGGATAAAAGGATCAAGATGCATTCCATGGTTTGGAAGAATGTTTTCACGAAATAGATTTCAATTGCTCTTAAAATTCTTTCATTTGGTTGATAGTAAAACATTAGCTTCACCTGGACATCCAGAATATGATCTATGTGCCAGATTTCAAGTGTTGGTAGATCACGCCAATATGGTTTTTCGGCAGCATTATATACCCAACCAACAGCTGAGTATAGACGAATCTCTTGTAGGAACATATGCTCAGACTATGATGAAACAATATTTGCCCAACAAGAAGCATCATAAGTGGGGTATAAAGTTTCGGATGCTTTGCGACTCTTTATCCAAATATTGTCTTGGATTCTATTGCTACCGTGATGCTAAATCTAAAGTTGACAAAGATGAAATCAAGGGAAAAAATCTGGGATTTGTTGTGGTTGATAAACTGTTATCGATGGGAAATTACCTGAACAAGGGATACCACCTGTTCACGGATAATTTTTACACTAGTGTTGAACTTGCAAGATCCCTTTATCAGAGAGCCACATACCTAACAGGAACCATACGCAGAAATAGGAAGCTTGTTCCAAAGGAAGCCAACACTGCAGAAGTAAACGAGCCCAAGTATTTCACCAACGATCCAGTGCTAATGTGTTCCTTTAGAGATAAAAAGACAAAGAAAAATCCGGTTATTTTGATTTCCACGAACAGCGATACGACAAATGTATCAGTCACAAAAAAGAGAGGTACGAGGGGCGTTCAAAGTATTCTCGGTATCTGAACTTTTTTGTTAGTAATGAGGGTAGTTTTTGTCTATGGTTCTCTTATGACATTATCCAAGGTGACAATTAAAAATTTTCGTCGGTTTATCATAATACGTTTTTTCACAATCTTGCTTCGAGTGCAACAAAATGGCAGACGCGAAAATGTTGACCAAATTCTAGCACCGCGCAATTATTAAATTCCTGACGAAACAAGGAAAATGTCAAAAAGATATCCACGAAGAGATGGCGGCCGTTTACAAGGATTCCGCTCCTTCGTTATCCACCATTCAAAAGTGGTCAAGTGAATTTAAAAGGGGTAGAGAGAGCATTGAAGATGACCCTCGATCAGGTGGTCCCGTTTCTGCCACTACGGAAGAAAACGTGAAAAAAGTCGAGAAACTTGTACTTAAAGATGCTCGGATAAAAATCAATTCTTTAGCAGAAATTACCAAGCTATCTACAGGTACCATGCATTCAATACTTCATGACTTTTTGAACCTCTCAAAAGTCAGTGCAAGATGGGTGCCACGAATGCCACCGCACCACCGCAGAAACAAACGCGAGTTGAATGCTGTAAAGAGTTTTTGGAGCTTTGTGGTGAAAATCCTACCAGTGTTTTCGATCGCATCGTTACCGGCGATGAAACCTGGGTTCGTCACTACGACCCTGAGAGCAACCACGAGTCAATGCAGTGGGTCAAAAAGGGTGCAGCACCTCCGAAGAAGTTCAAAGTCACGCAATCGGTCGGAAAGGGACAGTATTCTGGGACTCGAAAGGGATTTTGCTTCTTGAATATACCAAAAGAGGCCAAAGTATAACCGGACTAGCTTATGCAAACACAATGCGTAATTTGAGGGAAGCAATTAAAGAAAAAAGGCGAGGAAAACTGACCGCGGGCGTCTTACTGCTCCACGACAACGCGCCCGTTCATTCAGCGCGTGTGGCCGAGGCTGCTATTCAGGAGTGTGGTTTCCAAGAAATTAATCATCCACCGTACAGCCCAGACCTGGCACCTAGTGTCGCTTCAACCGTCGCCGCGAACGCTTCACTTTTGGTGCGCTCCGCGTTAAAAAATTGTAACAAGTGGAAAACAAGTGCTCATAGTGCCTTGTGACATATATTAAAAGACGCGTCTAAACGAGACAAATCTAATAGTGTATACGGCAAAATCATACGACTCCAACTTGGACCACAGGAGTCCAAAAACCGGTGGACATAGCACTTTTATGAAGACGCCGCGATAACTAGATCGGCGACCCCCCCCCCCCCCTTTTTAGTGTCAAACTGTGGGGATTGGAAGCCTCCTCCCCTGCCCCGAAGCACGGATTTTTATCACCTTTTTTGAGTGAGATACGGGGAAAAAACACTTTCCTTTGTCTCCGTATCTCCTCAGCGGCTGTGAAGTTGCAGCTTCTGGAACTACCACCAGCTAGACCCCGCTGAAACAAGAAGATTGCTGCAAGCGGAGGCAAAATCGGACCAGTCGCTGCAAAGTTACGGCCAAATTCCGGGCACATGGGCGATACCAAAAGATCGATGACATCGTGAAAGTGACATTTTATATTTAAGTGTTACAACATAATAGTATCGCCCAGGAGGTAGAGGAGGCTCCAAAACGAATAATAGCGGCGTCAAAGTTGTAAAAAACAGTGTTAAAACAGTGCAAAAGTGAAAAACATTCTAAAAAACAGTGCATTCTGAATGAATAAATTCTAAACAAGTGGGTACTTTGGTGACCGGTGGCGCCATCTATTGACGAGTGGCGTCGGACTAAATAGAATATTGGAACTAAAGTTCCAATATTCTATTATTCTATTATTATTCTATTATTCTATTATCTATTAAACTTTATTATTATTTTAAAATCTTGCGCGGCCGGGTGGCGCCATTTATTAGGAAGTGGTGTCTAACTAAATTTGTAATAAATTTGGAATACTTTGGAAATTTTTGTCTCACTATAAAAAAATTTGCACAAACTTCGTGCAAACATTTGTCATTTGCACGACTTTTGCACAACAAAGTGGCGCCATCTGTTGAAGAGTAGCGGACAACTTTAATAAAAATAAACTATTATCTAGAATAAACTTAGATTAAAATTCTCTAAAAATTGCATCTGATACTCTAATTGAAGCACTGAACTGATACTGCATTGAAGGTGTGGCACCATATTGGATATAGTACGTTCCCGTAGTTTTAGTAAAAAACATAAACAGTTAATCGATTTTATTGTATATAGTACATTCATGCAGTATCAGTAAAAAACATAAACAGTTAATCGATTTTAAACTTAATTTAGAAATAAGAGTATTTGACAATATACTGATTGGAGTGCAGTATATATAGTATATAGGCTTTGCTATTTCTTCTATGGTATACACTTTCCGCTTTCCTGTCTCTTCTATAGGTACACTTTACATAAATAATAATAGACTTATATATATATACATAAACATTTGAACTTATACAACTTTGAACATATATATATATATATATATACAAACAATTGACACGTCCTCTGACAAAAGGATGTTCGGCCACCGCACTCCCCCAAAAAAGACGGACTCGCAAATCGAGAAAGCCCTCCCAGATGCCGCGAGGTACTGCGCCCAAAATGTCAAACGTGAGGCGCAGTGTAGGAGAATGGGAGTATATTAAAAATAAAACCGTAAAAACAGACCCTGTGAAAGAAAAAGCCTCGACTGCCGCCCCTAGCTCTGATTCTGTGGAGCCCCCAATGGAGCTAACGAAAGCCCCATCGCCAACGGTGAAGACGACAAATAGAGGAACGGAAGCGAGAGACCTCGTAGTCAGGGCGAAAGCCCTATTGGGGGAATCACGCAACCTCAAGGGAGAGGTCAGAGTTGGGATGACACAAGTACTGGAGAGGTTCCTTCAAATGGTAAAAGATTTGACGGAGGAGGTCAGACTACTGAAAACAGAAGGGAGACAAAAACTGACCGCTCCGGAGAGGGCTGAGGATGCGACTCTGCTCAAAAAGTTCGAAACTCAAGAAAGGCTGTTTATTTATTTATTTATTTATTTATTTGCAAGATACACCAACAGCATTTACACGAAAAAATACAAATGTTAAAAACTCATAGATTCAAAATACCGCGTGCAATACTTTATAGTATTTCCATTTCTTTATTTTCTCGATGACAGTTCTAATTTGATAGTTGTAGTGTTGTGTGACCAAATAAGTAATGATATCGATCGCATATATTTATTATATTTTGAACAAAGACAAATACAACAAAAACATTCAAATATATTTTTTCAAGGTGGGAACACTCAATGGCCCACCGCCATTTTGTGTTTGTTTTAATCTGTCACTCGCAACAAGACGGTCGTGCTAGTCACTACACTTCTGTTCGCTGAGTTTTTTCACATTATCCATACGTTACGTTGTGTATTTTGTGTTCCTCCGTGTTGATTGCTGCCCAGCTGTCAAATATCAAAATGCCGAAAGGATCTGTTCTGAAAAGGCAGGCGAGAGAACTGGTGATCAAGGTTCGTAATTACTTTGAAGCAGAGTATCAAAATGGTGGCCCGCTATTACCACTGTCGCAAGTGCGAGAGCGTGTTGCGGCCGCATTAGGAATTAGTGGACCTACTGTTTCAAAAATTACTACCGAAGCTTACGGTACAAGCGGCATGCAGGAAAATAAGCTTCGTACGCCGAAGAAAAAACGCCAACCACGTCGTGTGACATCGGTTGACAACTTCGACGCTGACGCTATTCGCCGTCATATATATGACTATTACTTGCGCAAAGAAATTCCAACACTTAAAAAACTTGTTGTTTCTTTACGTGAATGTGGTTTGTTCCATGGCCAAAAATCGTCATTAAGCTTGGTTTTGAAAGAAATTGGATTTTGTTATAAAAAATCGGACAAACGTAAAATATTGATGGAGCGTCACGACGTTGCTATGGCTCGCTGCGAATTTTTGAGCGAAGCCAAAAAGATATCAGATTGGCCAAATGTTATTTTCACTGACGAGACTTGGTTAAATGCAAACCACACAGTATCTAAGAACTGGACTGACGACACCGTCGCTTCCACTAGTTCAGTGCCAATGGGAAAAGGTGAACGCCTCATCATATGCCATGCAGGGTCTACGAAAGGATTCATGTCAGATGCTTTACTGGCCTTTAAATCCAAGAAAACAGTGGACTACCACGAAGAAATGAACGCGGAGATTTACGAAGGATGGTTTAAAGAAATGGTGCAATCTCTGGAAGAACCGTCGATAATTATTATGGACAACGCTACATATCACTCCAGACAAATTGATAAAATGCCGACGCAGGCCAATAAAAAACAAGAGATAATTGACTGGCTCCAACGTCATGGCGAAAATGTGGATAATACTTTATTAAAAGTACAATTAGTGAATATTTTAAAATCGAATAAAAGCCACCCTAAAAGATATGTTATCGACGAAATAGCTGCCGAATGTGGTCATTGGGTTCTTCGACTTCCGCCGTATCATTGCCAGTACAATGCTATAGAACTAATATGGGCACAAATCAAAGGACACGCCGCTCGAAACAATACCCATCCCCCTTTTACGGCAAACAAGATGTTAGATTTATTAAAAAATGCATGTGCGGAAGTAACTGCCGAAAACTGGGAAAAAATTGTGTGAAGAACCCAAAACATTATAGCGTCGGATTGGGAAATTCATGTGGCATTCGATAATATAGAAGTACAGGAACTTATAATAAATGTTGGGGAGAGCTCATCGAGTGACAGTGACGATTCATCAGATTTTGATTAAAATAAATAAATAAAGATTACCTGTCATTATAATTATTTCGTTTCATTGTCGAGTACCTACCTATACCTACTTATTTTACAACAGCTTCGAAAATTTTAAAGAAGTTGGCATTATCAATCAAGAATTAACACGTGTAACATCTTGTAATGAAATATAATATTAGTTAATAATATTAGTTAATATCCGCACTGGAGACGGTGACAAACAACGCTTCTAAGCACTGCCTGGCCATCCAATCTCGTGGCAACATAAAAGTTGCCAAAGCCCAGGGCAAGGAGATATCCTTGTTCTGGGTAAAAGCACACGCCGGACTGGAGGGGAACGAGAAGGCCGACCATCTGGCAAAGGTTGCAGCCCAAAAGCTAAAAACGAAGCCGGCATACGACCTGTGTCCGGTCTCATTCGTTAAGCGGCAGATCCGCGAGGAATCGCTGCGGGAATGGGACCGGAGGTATCATGACGGCACGACGGCTGCAACCACAAAAATCTTTTTCCCGGACGCGGTGAGGGCCTACAAGACAGTGAAGGAAATGGAAGTGACGGGTGTCCTGGCGCAGGTTTTGACGGGTCACGGTGGGTTCTCAGAATACCTAAAGAGGTTCGGATGCAAGGAGAGCCCATCGTGTATCTGCGAACCTGGCGTCTGGGAAAGTATTGAGCATCTCCTCTTCGACTGCCCCGCAAACTCCCTCCTGAGGTATGACACGGAGCATATACTGAGCGCCGTGATTAGTAAGGAAGGGGCTAATGCATTAATGACAGATAAAGAAAAAAGAAAAATATTTGTCAATTATTGCACTACAGTGGCAAATAGAGCAATAAAAAGAAATAAATAGCATATGGCATTATTGTATGCTGTACCCATACATAAATGGCATAAAAATGTATTATAAATGCATAACCAATGTAAATATAGCAATTAAGTAAGTATTAAGAAATAAGTATAGGGCCACTGTTTGTATCTAAGTATACAAAACTAGTGGCCTAACAATTAGAATTAAGAAAAAAGTTGTATATAGCAATAAGGTTAGTATAATAATAATGTAAAAAAGCTGTAAAATAGGATAAGCATGTAAAAACAAAAAAGCAAAAAAAAGAAATAAAAGAAAAACAAAAAAGAAACAATAAAAAAGAAATAAAAAGAAAAATAAGAAAACAAATAAATAAATAAAAACAAAAGGGATTAAAAAAGAATGTCAAAAAAATAAATAAAAATACTGAAGACACAGGCTCTGATCCCCATGTCAGAGGACACGAAGCATGACAAACCAAGGTTTTTAGCCGGTAGGAGTCCGGCACTACCTGGGCCTCCATTCCCAGGTGTCCATGATGGATTTTTTGCCTTGGTTTGTCTTGGAAAAAAAAAAAAAAAAGCTGGCACCTAGCGACTATTTTTTGTTCCCTAACCTGAAAAAAGAGCTTCGTGGAAAGCGATTTTCGGACGATGAAGAGCTCAAAGCGGCCATAAATGATCATTTTTCACAGAAGGACGAAAATTATTTTTTGGGGGGTATTGAAAAGATAATTTCGAGATCTAGTAAGTGTATTAAAATTGCAGGGGACTACATAGAAAAATAAAATTATTTCAGGTTTTTCTGTCTTTTCTTTCATATCCATACCGAGAATACTTTGAACGCCCCTCGTAACTACGAATCCACAAAAAGTAAACCATCAAATGTTCACACTTATAATAAATTTATGGGAGGAGTAGACGAGAGCGACAAAATGATGTACACCTATTTGGATGAACGGAAAACCCTCAAATATTGGAAAAAGGTCGTATTCAATATATTTGCAAGGATGGTGCTGAATGCATATATATTGTAGTATAACGAGAAAAATACAGACAAAAAAATGTCAAGATTGAAATTTACATGCAGCGTAATTCATGATTTAGAGGAGCAATGGTTGCTCCACAAAAATAAACCAGAACCTGTCACTCAAACTACATCCTCTCCTCGGACGTTTGGGTTGGAAAAGTTACCAGGGCGTAATTTACGGCGCTGTGTGGTGTGTAGCAGCAAGGATAGAAGTGATGTGAAGAGTAGCAACCTAATTTGTGCCCGCTGTAAAAAGGGACTTCATGGAGTCTGTGCGGGAAAGCATACCTGTTAACTTTTTTACTTTTATATTCCAGTTTTTGTTGTAATTTTTGTTCACAATATGAATATTCATTACTTTCTTTGTATTTTATTACCATTGTACAAGTTTCTATGAATAAAACAGCAAATATGATTAGAATTGGACAATTTTTTGAAGAAATACAGTTTTTTTTGCAGGAAAGGGTATATGACATCAAAATTAACGATTTTTTCTTGGCATTTTTAGGCATACATGAGTAAAAACCGATGGCACTCAAACGGTTAAAATAAACTAAGGACGCTGGGCACATAACCTATAAATTAAAGGCAAGCACGTTGAGGAGACAGAGCGGACTGAACTGTCAAGTTTTTATTTATCGAAACGGCACAAGTACCCTTATGATATTAGTACAGACAAAAGTTCCATAGATGGTGTTACCATAGTATCTATTTTGATATAAAGACTAACATAAACATTATAAAGAAGAAAAAATATTATAGAACGCGAGAAACTGCAATGTTAGATTAAACGACCTAAAAAGTTAGATAGCAGCACTCCAGCAACAACTAGTTGTATCCAGGAGCAAACTCATAAAGCCCCTAAATATAAAAATGGTGACACTGGAGAGACTTCAGAATCGGTCCAGTATGAGACAGACGAAGAGGAGCTCGTAAAAGAAACGGAGTGGGTTCGTGAGAAAATCAGGAAGAAAAGGAAATTGAACACGTCATTATCCCCACCACAACAGCAAGAAAGTCAGAGAAAAATTAAAAGCTAAAATTACAATCAGAAAGCTACCCCTTCCGCCACCTATAGTAGCCGAAAATATAAAGAACTCCCAACAGTTCTACGACCTTCTTTCCACAAATATAGCCCAAGACTCATTTATTGTAAAAATTATGAGCGGAGAGAATGTGAAAATAAACACCAACAGCGACGACTCATACAGAGCTATTACGAAATTGTTGTTACAAAACAACTGTTTATGGTACTCATACGAGAATAAATAAGACAGACCAATAAGAGTAATGACCAAAAACTTGCATTCATCGTGTCTGCCTGACAGGATAGTGGAAGATCTGACTTCAAAAGAATACAAAATCCTCAAAGCGGTAAACGAACTAAGCTGGATGGAAAAGAAACCTCTTAACATGTTCATGCTTTCATTTCACAAAGATAAAGATATTAATAAGATCTACGCTAGAAAGTCTATTCTGGGTTGCAAACTTCCAACCTCATCGTGCAATGTAAGAGGTGCCAAGCCCACAGAAACAGACAGACAGACACACACAGAAATACTGGTCTATGGAACCTAGATGTGTGAAGTGTACAGGGAAACACCTAACCAAAGATTGCAAAAAACCAACTGCGGCAAAGCCGAAATGTGTTCACTGTGGTGAACCTCACCCAGCAAGTTACAGAGGGTGTATAGTAGCCAAAGAGTTACAAAATATAAAAAATAAAATAGCCAAGAAAAATGTCACAGCTCCCGCAGCCCAGACTACTGTAAACAAAGTAAAAAAGGTTACCAGTCAACTTGTCAACAAGGGCGTGTCTTACGCGAAAATCACAAAAGGCGATCACTTGTGTCCTCAAACACAGCCACCACCTAGTTTGGACGTGAAAATTAGTAAAATTCTTAACCTTTCAACATATTTAATGAAAGGCTGAAAAAATTTGAAAGTAGCACCAAGACAACTATACCAAAACATAAAAAACGGCTAATACATTAAAAATCATGGCGTGGAACGCAAACGGACTCCTACAGCATCAAAACGAGTTACTAATCACTAATCACGCAAAAAAATTGATGTGTGCTTAGTATCGGAGACACATTTTACACAAGAACCTTACATCCAGATCAAAGGTTATAATACTTACCATGCATTGCATCCCAATAACACTGCAAGAGGAGGTAGTGCAGTCATCATAAAAGAGAATATATATCATTATGAAGAGCATAAATGTGAAGAAGCAGGCTGTAGCTGTTTGTGTAAAAACACAACGCTATCCTATTATTATTTCAGTCATATACTGTCCACCACGGCATGCAATAAAAGCAGAGCAATACAACAGTCTGCATAAAGATCTTGGTGACAGATTCATATTAGGAGGTCACTTTAATGCCAAAAACACTTACAGAACAAAAGGAAGAGAACTACTCAAAGCTATTAGAGGACTCCAATGTAATCCCGTATTTACAGGGAAGCCCACGTACTGGCCAACGGATCCACAGAAGATTCCAGACCTACTAGACTTTTTTATTTATAAGAACATATCTAGTAACTTTCTACACATCGAGGAAAGTTATTATTTTTATTATTGCTATTATTTTTATTTTATTTAAAAAAGAGATAAATTTTCAAGACAAAAGAATCCAAAATGCCTTGTTTGAAGTTCCTAACAGGAAAAGAAACACCATACTATTTAATCGCAAATATAAAAGAGAATTAAATAAACTTGAGATGAAGGAAATTACGCCCGTTTTTTTTTTAAATGTCAGCGATTTAAAACGTAGATATACCTAAGTAAATAAATATTATATTCAATTCACTGTTTTTATTTTATTTGAAATATAAGTACCGAGGAAAAAGAGCAGAATGTTCTAATTATCTAGAATCTAGATAACTGTACTTTAGAATGGAGTAAATATGGATATTTGTAGTCACAGCATCTAAAAATTTGGTGCAGGGTAGCGATTTTCACGATTCTCAATAAAAAATCCATAACACGGTTCCCAACTTAGGGGTTTTCCCCCCAAATTCGGGGGGTATATAAGTGGGATGGGATTTTTTTAGGGATATAAAAATATTTTTAGGGATTTTTTGACCATATATTTTTTTTTTATTGAGAAAAATAAAGATGTGAAAGTATAGGCCCTGGGACAATCCAAACTAGCCAATTATATATACACTGGATCGCAAAAATTCCGGGTCGCTAATAAAAACCGTGATATCTCCATAAATTATATACCTAGATCGCTCGAATAAATAATATGTAGTAAGGAGGTTACTAATGCTTGTTCTAAATCTCTAAAGAGGTTTCATTTGTACTAGTTAAAGATTTAAAAAAAAATATTCTGCATTTTGAAAAATTTCAAAATTTAAAATTAGGAAAAGAATATTTTTTCTGCTTTTGTTTCAAACGGAGCTGTCATTATAAATGGTTCCTTGGATTGATCAGAGTATTCAATGCAATATCATGTCGTTATCACCTGAAGAATGTACACGGATTATTACCATGGTACAAGAAGGAAGAAGTCAGCGTAGCACTGCTAGAACAGTAGGAGTATCTTTATCAACGGTCCAAAGAGTACTCCAGCGATTTCAAGAGACCGGCATGAACATCAGGAGACCAGGAAATGGCAGGCCAAGGTGCGCAACTACACGAGAAGACCGATTCATCGTGAGCACTATGTTAAGAAATCGACATTTCACGGCTGTTCAGGTCCGAAACAGTCTTCAAGAAATTCACCACAACAATGTGAGCTCTAATACGATTCTGCGACGTCTTCGTGAAGCTGATATAAAGCCTTATAGTCTCCTGACCGCTCTCGTACTACTCATAGGACATCAGATTCAAAAAAATATTCGCGGTTATTCGACTTTCTTGCGATGAGAATACCTTAAAGGGACATCTAGTTTTTGTTTGCCGAACTACAAAAAAATATCTAGGTGTCGGTGACACCTGTCATTTTTGACAAAATGGCGTCAACTAGTGGAGAGGTGCGTTCACGCCGGAGGGCCGGTAAGTACAATCTAGTTTAATCATGTCAATTACTGTGAATTACGTTGAAAACTAAGTTCTAACAGTTTAGTTGTTTGACTAACGTAATAAGTTTCGAATTATTTTACGAAATATGCTAATATTTCGTCTTCCACTTACACGTGTTGTTAGATGTCCTTTATGTAGTACAATGTCAGCCTATTCAGTTTTGATTGCATACACTATCACTGTTCTAGGTATAGTACATAGTCTATATTTATTATTCTTTTATTACTATGATTACTTTTTCTTTTGTTTTAGTGTTGACAGAAGACAATATTGCCGATATATTAAATCAATCTGACTTTGATGATGGTTCCGAAGTATCTGAAGATGATTGCAGTTATACTCCACAAACAAATGAGCGCGATATAGATTCAGGAAGTTCTTCACAGAGTTCTTCGGATAATGATCAATTAACTGAATCTACATCAGCTTCGCCAGTATTATCAGTTAGTTCTGAAAGGCCGGGCCGGATTCGTACACGTGGGAGACGTGGTGGTAGACGTGGATTGCTGCCTAGATCGAGGAATACACGTTCCTCGACACTTCGAAATGTCGATAGACATAACTGTTGGATTGGAGATAAATTAGAGCATAGCGACCGTCATCTTCAACAGCCAGCTTATATTCCAAAAGACACATCGAGGTGGAACAATTTCGAATTTATCCAGCAATATATTGATGATGACGACATTCTGGATACCATAGTAGATTGCACAAATAGGACAGAAGTTCTACTAAAAGGAAAAACATTAGGACTTACAAAAAAAGAGTTAAAAGTGTATAATGTATTAAAAGTGTATAAAAAAAGAGTTAAAGTGTTAAAAGTTTGGTATAACGATGGTAATGTCAGCTCTACAATATCCAAAAATAGATATGTATTGAATGCAAAAATGGCGAGTGCCGATTATCGTAACTGCTATGACTCGGATGCGCTTTTATGCTATTCGAACACGACTGAAGTGTGTGTTTGATCAAGATGTGTGTGATGAAATAAGGCAACGCGATAAAATATGGAAAATTCGTCCTTTTTTTGACCGAATATTGAAGGGTTGCTTAGCTCAAAATCGTCCAGAAGATGTTTGTGTTGACGAGATGATTATACCATTTTCTGGTCAATGCAAAATGCGTCAATACTGTCCCAATAAACCTAACCCCGTCGGATTAAAAGTGTTTGTCCTTGCCACACCTGACGGCATAGTATGCGACATGATCATATACCAAGGAAATACAACCTGCCCAGAATTGATAGATCAAGGATTTGGCTTGGGAGAAGCAATGATTTTGTACCTCACACGTTCTTTAGTACCTGGACACAGCTTATTCTTTGATCGGTATTTCACAACCGTGAAATTGTGTGATGAGCTTATGCGTCTTGGCTTTCATGGTACTGGTACAATAATGAGAAACAGGCTCCCAAAAGATTGTATTTTTACGGACGAGAAAGATTTTAAGAAGCAGCCTCGAGGAACGAGTGAAGTACGTATTCGCAGTGATGAAAAATTAGCTGCTACAATGTGGCTTGATAATAAACCCGTACTATTGTTATCTTCTCGATACTGCAATGAAAATATAGACGAGTGCGAGCGATGGTCTAAACAACGAAAAACATATGAACGCGTCCAAAGACCTGAAGTTGTCCAAGTCTACAACAAAAATATGAGCGGCGTTGACTTGACTGATAACTGCTTTCTGTTTGCCCGTCTAGAAATCGCACTAAAAAATGGACCATAAGTCATTTCTCATTTCTTTGATTTGGCTGTTGTCAATTCTTGGCTAGAGTATCGGCAAGAGAAATTGCGCAATAGAACAAAAATAACAGAAATTGAACAACTGAAATAACAGAAATTGAAAGTGACCCTGATGAAGTTGACGAACTTTTGCCACAACATAAAAAACGCAAGGTCACTATAGTGCCCTTACCTTCACATCAAAGAAGACAGCAAAAAGCTGCTCAACTACCCGATTATGGACCAAAACAAGCTCGTTGCCGTAACCCAGGCTGTGACAAAAAAACTACCGTTCTCTGCAAGAAATGTAACATTTATCTTTGCTTTGTACCAAATAGGAATTGTTTCACTGGTTTTCATGAACGTAGTGATAATTAAAATGCTCAATTTTTATTCTTTATGTTTTTTTAGATTCTAACATGTCTCGCTTTCGACGTCAATTATATTGACGGAATTTAGATTTAAGCTCAAACGTTTTTGATAGATCTTTGACCAAGTATTACAAGACTGTTGTTCTTTTTTTATAAGTTTAAAACATTGTTAAGTACATGAGTACGTAATAATATTACGTTAAGTTGTGAATGAGTATATGACGTTGATTTATTGTGTAAAGTTGTGTATTTTGATCTCTTTAAATGCCAAAATAAGTTGTTGCCAATAATTAGGCTAGATTGTTGTTAAAACAGTTTCAGAGACTGGTTTTTTAAATATTTTTTGATAATAAATATGCCTTTCATTAAAACTGAAGTTGTTTCATTAGTCATACTATCAAAATAACAACAATATATATATTTATTTCTGAATAAAATGCTATGTACTATACAAAGCACAATTTCATATTCTGCGCTTGTCCTATATAAGTGACATAGTGAAAAACCAGATTTTCCGGCTTGGGATTTTTTTAAATATTTTTAACAAAACACTAGGGTCTTTATGTACAACATATCAAATTTTCACAATGAAATTCGAAAAAAAGTACCTCGGATAGTCAGGAGGATAGACCAGCAAACGGCCCCAAACTGCTCAGAGAACATCGAGTTGCCAGGTTACGGTCGCCAGGTTACACATCCGATGGACAGATGAAGATTGGTCCAAGGTTATGTTTTCCGATGAGTCCAGATTTTGTTTATTTACGCACGACGGGAGACGAAGAGTATTTAGACGGCCAGGAGAACGGTATCATCAAGCGTGTTTTGAAGAAAAGGTGCCATTCGGTGGAGGATCAATAATCGTTTGGGCTGGGATATCTTCAGAGGATCGCACGGAGTTAGTGATCATAGAAAACGGTTCTCTGACTGCTGTCAGATACGTAGGAGAGATTTTAAATGAGCATGCTGGTCCATTCTTAGTGAATATGGGTGCAATTTCCATTCTTATGCACGATAATGCGCGACCACATACTGCTCATTTGGTCAATATGTATATTCAAGACGTCGGTATTACCTGCATGGAGTGGCCAGCTCGCAGCCCAGACTTAAATCCCATAGAACATGCATGGTACGAGCTCGGGAGATGCGTGAGACAACGCTCTCCTGCTCCCGTTACCTTACACGAATTAAAGAATGCGCTAGTGGAAGAATGGGCAAACATAGACCAAAATCGTATTAAAAATTTGGTTTACAGCATGCCACATCGTCTTATTGAAGTGATACGGGCTCGTGGAGGAAATACAAAATATTAAATTGACAAAAAAACTTTTATATTTTAAGATTTACTGCGAAGTGTATTTTTGTTGTCATAAGTTAGAAGCGAAATTTTCTTATTTTTTAGTATTTAATTAATTATTATTTAATTTTAGTATTTTTATATATATTAATCAGTCATCTACAATATACTATAGTTTCGCAAATTAGTCTTATGTATTTAAGAAACTATCACGCCATTTATTAGCGACCCGGGATTTTTGCGATCCAGTGTATTTGTTGACCTAGCGACATCTAGTACAAATATATTACAACTACTCTGCGGTGACTGGTGGTTATTGCACCTATGCTTAATGGAAATACATATGTATAGACCCACCAACTTATCTATGAAGTGGCGGAATTAGGAACTACGGTCGCCATCTTGAAAATGTCATTCAATTGTCATATGATCCCAAGTGTACATTAGAAAGTTTATACAAAGTTTGAGTCGTTTTTAAAGTGTTTAATTATGCCGAAAGCTATCAAAAGCGATGGCAGGAATATTATTCTAAGAGTAAAATTGTTTTTTGAAGAGGAAGCTCGGCAACAAGCACCGATAATTCCATTTCATCAGATTTATAAAAGGTTATCAGCTGCTACAGGTTAGTGTTGCCAATCATATACCAAATTTTCCCACATAACATTTTTTTTAAATATAAAAACTTATGCAACTAGTGTTATTCTAAATAATAAATAATGTACAAGATTAATACAATAATATGTATAAATACAGGGTTGCAAGTCACTTTGTACTAACACCGTCAAATTGTTCATAGTAGATAATATATAATTTAGAGTTTTTGTATTTCATTATTCTTTCAGGTGTAAGTGAAGGTTTGATTTCCAAACTTGTTAAAGAAGGAAAACTTGCAGAAGAAACTGGTACAAAAATCACAACACCTGGTAAAACAAGGCAACGAAAAAGTGGATTTACTCATGTTGACGCTTTTGATCGTGGGATCATCCGAAGGAAAATCTACGAATTTTATTCAGTGAGGAAAGAAATAACAACCATTTCTAAGCTTTTGGATGTATTAAAAGAAGAAATCAATTATCCGGGACAGCGTGAGTCATTTCGCAAATTGTTGCATAATATGGGTTTTCGTTACAGAAAAACGAAAACTAATCGCAAAGTACTTATGGAAAAGAACGAAATCACAGCTTGGAGATCAAGATATTTGCAAGAAAAAAATAAAAATTATAGAAGTTCTAATCCTTGGTCGGTTATTTACCTTGATGTATGTATATACATTCGTCGCATACGTGTGGAAAATGTTGGCAAGGCGACGAAATGCAAGGAGCAATGGAACCGATATCTATTGGCCAACGTTACATTATTGTTCATTCGGGAGGGGACACTGGTTTTGTCGAAAATGCATTATTGATATTCAAATCAAACACAAAAAGTGGAGACTACCATGATGATATGAACAATATCAATTTTAAAAAGCGGCTTATGGAAATTTTTTTGCCAAACTTAAAAGGACCATAATGCTCCATACCACAGCATTCGTCTTAACAAGTGCCCAAATACCAACACCTTAAAAGGGGAAATACAGGAATGGCTGTCGATTAATGAACATGAATATTCCGAGGAAATGACAAAACCACAACTATTGGAAATAGTCAAACGAAACAAACCGGAACCCATTTACGAAGTTGACTCTATACTGGCACAGCATAGTCACAAGAGCTTACGTCTTCCACCATATCACTGTGACCTAAACCCAATCGAGCTGATTTGGGGCACCATGAAAAGAAAAGTTGCAGACACTAATATAGACCACAAATCTGATACCACGCTTAATCACGCAAGCTTTCGACTCCATTACGGCCGAAGAATGGAAAAAGCATTGCGATCATATTCGTAGATTAGAAGAGGAATATTTAAAAAAAGTTGCTTATTTAGACGAACCCTTTATTATAAATGTTCAAAGTGATAGTGATACTGATAGCGATTCAGAGAGTGAAATTGAATGTCCTGATTCTAGTAAAATCGAAAATTATATGCCTGGGGTTTGGTTTATTGACATGTGTGCAACATCATCAAACAGAGCGAAATCGGGTGACCATACGTATTGTAAAACTGGATTTTAATTATATATAATTTTATTCATTACATATATTTTGATATGTATTTTATTTTTTCACTTATAACTATAGCCTGTATTTATTTTTCTTTATTTAACTAGGTCACCAACGAAGAAAACACTGATATAAAATAATATAATATAAAGAATATAATTCTACGGATGTACACCTAAGTGCCACCTCAATTATAGGCAACGTCAACATGCAAATACAAAACTTAAAGATCTTAAAATATTAATATCAAATACATACTAAGGTCTCATAGTCTTGTAAAAAATTCAATTTTCTAACTCAATGCAATGAAAATATGTCTTTCAAGGTGTATTTCATACTGACTGAGTATATAGATCAAACTATATAGTCATCAAACTATATAGTATTATACTATGACCCTATAGATCAAAATCTATAGGGTACTTATTTTAAAGATTACCCTGTTAATGTGAAAAATTTATTAAATGGGCAATCATGAAACTCCAGTAGCGACGCCCCACATAGGGGTATTTTAGCGATCTAGCTGGCCAAAAGTCAATTCCAAAGAATTCAAAGCAGGTAGAAAAAAAAAGGTTATTAATGAAGTTAAATAAACAGACAACAATAGGCAACCCTTCCCCGCCTCTCAATGGCGCGCAGGTAGTTTTAGTTGGAACTTGACCGTTCGCGTCGCTACAAGTGCACGTATCTTTTTCAGCTTTCTAAGTGTAACCGTCTCAGTTAAAAAGTAAAAATTTAATGTTCAGTGTTATTCTTCAAAAATACAGTTATGGATCTAGAACAAGCAGGTAAGAACACATACTTTTGAAGTAGTTATTGTTTCATTTGTTAATGTAATAATAATATTCTGGGTGTTTGAAAAAAGGCTTTAGTTTTTAAATTTTAAACCACATTTTAGCGCATTGAAAGGTTTTTGTTGTACTTCGGGGTGCGTCCCGGTTATAATTTTTATTGTAATTGGAAGATAGAGGAGTTTGTACAATATAATCATTATCAAATGAGCCGCAACTATCCGCAACTTCTCGACTTATGGGTCAACAATCATGATAGTGAAAAAATTACAGATATTAAATCAAAAATTTAGATTATGTTAACGTGGTATTTATTTTGTTTCAGGGTCATCTGGGGGCTCAGGCGTAAGGGTGGTGACCCGTAGATCGCTGTACGATAAAATGCAAGAGTAAAACTTTCCCAATTTTGAAGAAAAGTTAAAATATTTGGAAACTTACCTTTTGTCTTGCGAAGACTATTCAGATGACGAAATAAAGAACTTGAAGCAAAAGTATTCGTATATTAAATCTGAATTCAAACAGAGGTGGAAGAAAGCAGCTAAAATAGAAAAAAAATTCCTTCAAAATAATGACGAATGACTGCAGAAAACATTTGAAATACCGAGAGTGCAGAAGCGAAAATCGGGTCGACCATCAAAATCATTCACAGAATTGAGCGAAAGAAGTAAAAGAAGAAAAACAGTCGAGCTTCGTAGTGTGGCAGATGATGACGTGTTAATGCATGCTACGCAGACGAAATTACAAACTACTGGAAAAAGAGATGCTTCGAATATACTGAAACAAATGATTAGTTCTCCAAAGCGAGCTACGAAGTTAAAGAAAGGGTACGAAAAGGGTCAAGAAGACAATGAAAAACAATTAACGCCATTATTAGCTCTTTCAATGTTCGTAGAAGCTGATCTTTCTCGGCGGCAATATGAGATAATTAGAAGCGCCAGTAAAAAGTTATATCCCAGTTATAGCTTGCTACAAAAAGCAAAAAGTGACTGCTATCCGCGTAAAGAATCTTATGAAGTGACTGAAACATGCGCTGAAGTAAATCTACAAGATTTGCTAAACCATACTGTTACAAGATTATTAACGTGTTTGAAGGAGGTTATTTATAACGTAAGTTCAGAAGAACGTAACACATTAGAGCTGATTTGCAAGTGGGGTTGTGATGGGTCACAACAGGCGCAATTTAAACAGAAGATGCAAAATGATGCCACTGATGGCAATATTTTTCAAAGTAGCTTTGTGCCCCTTCAATTAGTTTGTGGTACAAATAAGCAGAAAGTAATATGGCACAACCCAACCCCATCTTCACCGCGATATTGTCGTCCTATCAGAATCAGATTTGTAAAAGAAACTGTGGATATTACCCAACAAGAAATAGAACACGTAGAAAACGCCATCAATTCCTTACAAAATACCAAATTTACATTGGAAGACAAGGCATATTCTGTAAAACATATAATGACACTTACTATGGTAGATGCGAAAGTGTGTAATGCTGCCACACAACAACCATGAGGTGCTATATTTGTGGCGCAACCTCTAAAGAATTTAATGCTTTAACCATCAAAAAAGATGTTGATGTAGATGCACTTTCGTTTGGTTTGTCCATTTTGCACGCCAGGATTCGTCTGTTCGAAAGCATATTGCACCTTTCGTATAAACTCCCTGTGAAAAAATGGCAGTTAAGAACAGCTGCTGACAAAGCCATAGTTAACGAGAGGAAAACTGAAATACAGGAAAAATTCAGACGAGAAACGGGTTTGATAGTGGATGTACCAAAAGCTGGATTTGGTAACACCAATGATGGTAATACCAGCAGAAGATTTTTCACCAATCCAGAACTAGCTGCGGAAATCACTGGCGTTGATTTTAATTTGATATACCAACTTAAAATTATCCTAGAAGTAATATCAAGTGGCCACAAGATCCATTTACAGAAGTTTGCAGATTATTGTATTGAAACTGCAAAACTTTATATACGTCTGTATCCATGGCGTCCTATGACGCCCACGATGCACAAGATCCTTGTTCACGGTGCAACTGTGGTAGAAAAGGCATTATTGCCAATTGGATTGCTCTCCGAAGAAGCCGCTGAGGCACGGAATAAACATTTCAGGTTGTACAGGCAGAACTTTGCAAGAAAATTTTCAAGAGAGTTTATGCAACCTTGATATAATAAACAGGCTATTACTAAGCTCAGACCCCCTTATTACTAGCTTGAGACGAACCCCCAAAAAGAAGACGATGGCTTTCACAAAAGATGCAATTGAGTTGTTAATTCCAGCTGAACCCTTCTCTGACAACGATAACTCCGATTCAGATGAGGTTTCAGAAGACGAAGAGAGTGAACAGGATGATGAACCGTGGCACTCATCATCATCATAGTTTTATAATGTTATTTTTCGGAAATTAAAATTTTGAGTTAAATATGATAATTTTTTTAAAATATATAAGTCTCAAAACACTTTCTATAGCTTAAGTCAATTAGAAAACCTATTTAGAATAATAAAATCGAAAGAAATAATTTTGGCCGCCTAGATTGGCAAAATACCCCTATGTGCGCCCGTCAGTTCACAGATAAGTTGGTGAGTGTACGTTCATTGTTGTTTACTTGTTTAATTCGATTTTGTTGTTGTACTGCTGTGTCGACAAGCAATTTGTTAATGATGTCTAAAGAAACTAAAAATAATATACGTACAGTCAGAAGTACACGAAGATTTGGGAAACAGATCCAGATTTAAAAGGTAAAGAAATTTCATTGCATTTTGTAATTTATAAATGATCAAGATAGACAATATTAAATTCAATAATTATGATCTTTTACCATAGAATCATCGGCGTCATCTAATTACAGCAGTACACCCGTTCTTCAATAAAATTCAAAAAAGGTATTTTTTATTTTATTTAGGTAGGGGAAAGTGGGGCAGATTCATACAAGGGGCACCGTCATACACTAGTTTTATTTGAAGTTAGATGCACATCTACAGAATGACGTTTGCGTGTACGCATAGCTTAATTATGTGTGTGATTGCTAACGGAGTTTGACAGCAGTCGGCATGAGATGCGGGTTTGTGTGACACGGTACGTGATTCAGCCACGCGTAAGTAATTTCATAACCTCACTTTGAACGTCTTTTCTTACTAAATGCTGCTCTCTAGATTAATCAGTACTACTTTATTTAAAAGATAATGTTCGGTATTGTTCGGGGGCTGCGAGGTGAGGGGTGAATTCACGTGCTACTAGGGATGTTAAAAAATAATCGATTTTTCTGTTAATCGATTATTATTTTCGTATAATCGATTTTTATAATCGATTTTAAAGTCATATTAATCGATTTTTAATAAATCGATTAAATAAATTACGCGATTAAATCGATTTTCATAAATAGCACCATCTATGCGCCGAATGAAAAAACTCGAAGCATTATTACTTACAAGTTGATTATATAAAAAACGGCGCCATCTGTAGGTATGTATGCGTGTAAAGTAGTTTCAGTGTAGTGAGTGACATCTGAGATAATATAGTTGTTGGTAAACAATAAAAATGTCTTCTAACCGTAAAACACCTAAAAGCGGCTAGCGAAAGTATTTTATAACGAGGAAGGATAATACCACAGCTGTTGCCGCTTAAGGCAACTTATAAATTAATTGTCTATAATTATTGTCTATTTATTGTCTATTGTATAGTCTATGCTTTTTCCTCTTTTCTTTTTTCTTGTCTCTGCAACTCCCCCATTTAACATTGTACTTGACAGCGACCCCTTTTCTGGTAAAAAACTATAATGCGAATATAAATGTACCTCAAATTCAACTGAGTTTTAATAATAGTAAGGCTCCATAGTGTAACCAAATACATAAATTGGTGGCCCATGAGGGGAACCTTCAACAATAATTGCATAAAATCGCGAAACATCGCAACTCGTTCCGGCATCGCCACGTAGTACCTGGTGCGTATGCAGTAAGGCCCGAAAACAAAGAGGAGAATCAACTAAACAAGGCTGAAGTAAAACTCATCTGGGCTTCGTCGAAGCTCGAGGCGTGGTATATCTAAAGTACTAACTCGCGCGGCGCAGTCTGCAAAGATAAGTGTCCATCCTTTGTTTCTCCTAACCTAATGCCTATCCCTTTTGTCAAAATTGTGAACAAATTTTCTCTTTGGAAGCTTAAAATTACATAATTACATTATTAATATCACTCCACGTGCGCAAATTGTTTGAATTAATTTTCAAAATAGCTTAAATTACATTAAATAAGTGCTCAACTAAGTGTTTTAACCAACAAGCACCGAGCATCTTATCTTATTTTCCTTTAAATCTACATTCTTAATTCTAATTAATTAAATAAATGGTGGCCCATGCTTAAAATAGTTAATAAATATTATTAAAGTACCTACATTTCCTTTTTTAAACAAAATCATTAATAAGAAGGTTACATTTCTCTTTTAATTATCGATATTAAATAAAATTAGCCTTGTTCATTGCATTAAAGTAAAATATTTAAACGGAAATTCCAGGATTAATCTGCCGGCGCGCACCCTGCTCAGCCGGCGCGTTGTTTAACAACTAGTTTACGTTGTCAACGGGTTAATTAGCTGTCCTGCCACTTTCCCAGTGACCTATTAAGGAACGTGAGAATACTTTTTTTTTTTTATTGTATTTTCTCAACTATTTATTGGAATTCAGCGTGCATTCATAATGTCTAAGACCGATAAGCCATCAAGTTTCACTCATCAAGAACGATTAATTAATTTAATAACAATGAGAAGTTCCATTAGGGGACAAATAACCAAATTTAAAAATTATTTAACTACATTTAGCTCGCAAGAGGAAATTACAAATATATCTCTTGCCGAGCTTAAAACTAAGCAAATTTGAAAGTTTATCGTCGAAGTTTGATGAGTTGCAGGGTGAGATAGAGATATTGAATTCTGAAAGCTTGGCTACAGAGCTTGATGAGCGTGAGATAACAGAGAACAACATAATTTCAAATATTGCAATAGCTAAATCCATAATTGACAAACAACATAATTTCGAGACCGAGCGACGGAACTCGATCGCAGTCGAGGCTCAATGTTCTCACGATCATCGGGATCTGGGGTTTAGGTTACCTCAAGTTCAGATTTCTAAATTTGATGGTGCATATTTCCGCTGGCTTGATTTCGTGATACTTTTGAAAATTTAATTCACAACAATGATCGTATAAAACCTATACATACATTTCATTATCTTATATCTTATCTGGAAGGAGATGCAGCTAGGATTATATCCAACCTGGAAGTATCTTCGATTAACTACGCGAAGGCCTGGCAGCTTCTCGGAGATCGTTATGACAACAAAAGATTGTTGATTAATCACCATTTAAGTTCATTGTTTAATATACAAGCTCACACCCGAGAATCTGAAAGGACTTTGCGGTTTTTGGTTGATCATGTAACTAAGAACTTACGTGCCTTGGCTAGCTTAGGCCAGTCGACTGGTGAATGGGATATCTTGATAATTTTTATGTTGTCGTCTAAACTTGACAGCCGGACTCTGATGAAATGGGAGGAGTACCGTAACACTCTCGATGATGTCCCGACTTTGGATCAATTTCATAAATTTTTAATTGATCGCGCTGATGTTTTAGAGGCACTCAACCGTAATAAATGCGATAGTAATTCCAAATACTTATCTGTAATGTCACGGCCAGCGCCCTCTGCACCTACCTCCAGTAGTAGCAATAATAACAAACATGAACGAAATAATCACACAAAATCATTCGTGAGTGTTAATCAAAAAATGAAAGGCTTATCCACTTCAAATCAAGGCAAGTCATTAACTTTTGTGTGCATCATATGCAGCGAAAATCACAAGGTTTTTGAATGTCCTAAGTTTATTAATAAAAGCATCCAAGAAAGGTTAGCAGACGTGGCTAAATATAAATTGTGTACCAATTGCCTCAGGCAAGGGCATCCAGTAAGCGAATGCCGCTTCGGCCCGTGCCGGGAGTGTAAGCAGAGGCACAATAGTTTGTTGCATGACTCGAAACAGAGTGTAGTCAATAATTCAGCTGTTATAAGCTCAGTCACTTCTGCGGTTTCCAAAGGTTCCAATCGAGTGCTTCTCTCCACAGCGGTTATCGAAGTAGTGAACCCTAACACTAATAAAAGGGAAAAGGTCCGTGCCCTGTTAGACTGCGGTAGCGAGTCCTCGTTTATCACTAAAGCGTTAAAGGAAAGACTGTCATTAAAATCGCACCCAATTGACTGTCTAAAGGTCATAGGTGTCGGTAACAGTCACAACAATAACATATTTGAAAAATGTATCGCTCAAATAAATTCACTAAATGATTCATTTAAAGTTACGTTATCATGCTTTGTTCTAAAGGAGCTTACAAGTAACATACCTAAATGCGCTATAGATATTAAAGATCTTAATATTCCTAAACAGTTGCCATTGGCAGATCCTGACTTTAATCAACCTGCTTCAATTGAAGTTTTAATTGGAGCAGACATTTTCTGGGACCTCTTAGGTAGTGAACACTACTCCTTGGGGTCTAAAAATCCTCAATTGCGACATTCAAAGTTAGGTTGGTTGATATCAGGCCCGATTAATGTAATAAATAAAACACAGAAAATTAATTGCAATTTTAATACAATTTCTAAAACTAGTAATAAAGAAAACAATATTGAGAATTTGTTAGTTAAATTTTGGGAGGTTGAACAGGTCCCTAATAAACCATTTTTTACCCCAAAGGAGCAAGAATGCGAGAAACATTTCTTGACTCACACTGTACGCTTGAGTAATGGTAGGTTTGAAGTCAAATTACCTCTAACCGAATCACCTGAGTGTCTCGGGGACTCATATCATTTAGCTAGAAAACGTTTCTTAAATTTAGAATGCAAATTTAAGCGAAATCCGGCGTTAAAGTCTAAGTATTCGGATTTTATAAGAGAATATGCAGAGTTAGGACATCTCAGTGAGTCAGCAATTTTAAAACCTAACCCAGGTTATTTTTTATGTCACCATGCCGTCTTTAAAAATAGCGAATCCACTGCACTCCGCGTTGTATTCGACGGTTCCGCGGCCTCTTCCTCCGGAGTTTCACTGAACGACATCCTAATGGTTGGGCCAAATGTCCAGGATTCTCTCTTCTCCATTCTCGTGAGGGCAAGGCAGTACCGGTTTATCTTGTCTGGCGACATCGAAAAGATGTACCGCCAGGTTCAAGTGAACAATGAAAACCGTGACTTGCACTCGTCATATGGAGAGGAGATGAGTCCGAGCCCCTTAAAACTCTGCGATTAAGTACTCTTACTTACGGCACCGCAAGTGGGAGTTATTTAAGCACTCGCTGTCTGAAGCAGCTCGGGGAGGAGCAGCGCGATCCTCTCATAAAAACGATAATACAAAAAGATTTTTATGTAGATGACCTTATTACAGGATCTAATGACGAAAACGAATTGCGGTACATACAAAAGTCGGTCGCGGAGGCTTTGAGATTAGGATGTTTCAATTTGCGAAAATATAAAAGTAACTTACCTACTTTGTTCGAGGATTCAAGCATAAATATTCATGAAAATTTAAATATAAGTGAGTCCTCGAGCACACTCGGACTGGGGTGGAGTCCTATGCATGACACATTTAATTTTCCTATAAAAACTCCCCTTCCCGTCGAAAAAATTACTAAGAGGTACATAATGTCAAATTCATTCAAAATTTTTGACCCCTTGGGTTTAGTTAGCCCTTGTATAATCAAAGCTAAAATTCTTTTACAAAAGCTGTGGAAGGAGGGACTTGATTGGGACGAAGCAGTCCCAGATATCTTTAAAGAAGAGTGGGATAAATTTGTTGACAACTTACCTTTTATTCAAGGGTTAAATGTAGTTAGGCCAGTTATATGTGACTCACCTAAATCAATTGAAATGCATGTTTTCAGTGACGCCTCACAAGTCGCCTACGGCAGTTGCGTTTATATGAGGTCTGTTGCTCTAAACGGTGACGTCACTGTAAGACTTTTATGTAGTAAATCTAAAATCTCACCTGTGAAGCCCACGACGGTAGTACGTCTCGAGCTCTGTGCCGCACTGCTAGCTGCGAGGCTCAGCAAGGCTGTACTGGACTCGCTGCGTTACAAACCTGGTCGTGTGCTTTACTGGTCTGACTCGAGCATAGTTCTGGCATGGCTGAAAAATAATATAACACAGTTAAAATCATTTGTGGCAAATCGTGTCACAGAAATATTAGAAATAACTTACCCATCAACCTGGCGGTACGTACCCACTGCTGAAAATCCGGCTGATCTGGTTTCCCGTGGCGTAGATGCTTGTAGCCTGCAGTCCCTGGATCTGTGGTGGTGCGGACCTAAATTTTTAGGTAAACACGAAAATCATTGGCCCGTGTTAAAATGCAATAAAAACATTGAAATTCCTGAAATAAAATCAAAAATTACAACTATTGCGGAACCATTAATTAATTTTGAAAGTTACTCTTCACTTAATCGAATTCAGCGTTCATTTGCTTATGCCCATAGGTTCATTTATAATTTGAGAAACACCAAAAACAAACGGCTGGGAACCTTAACCGTAGATGAGCTGACCCATTCATTCAACGGGCTATGTGTAATAGCTCAGGTCGATTCTTTCCCCACTGAGTACGAAACTCTTAGTAAAAATAAACTGTTGAGTCCCAAGTCTAAAATATTATCGCTGTCGCCTTTTATGAGCGAGAACTTGATCCGAGTCGGTGGCAGAATTGATGCTTCTAATTATTCGTATGAAAAGAAACACCCAATTTTACTCCATGCGTCCCATCGACTTACTAAAATTATATTTATTCACGAGCATAACAAAAATATGCACGCGCCACCTCAATTATTGTTATCCCTGGTCAAGGAACGAGTGTGGCCTATAAATGGAAGGCGACTCGCTCGGCGCACGGTAGAAAACTGCACTCGCTGTCGACGCGTTAGCGGCAAAACTTTGTGTCCTTTGATGGGTAATCTCCCGGCTCAGAGAATTAATCCAGATTTTCCATTTATCTCCGTCGGTCTGGACTTCGCCGGTCCTTTTCAAATATTAAACCGTAAAGGTCGTGGTAGTAAACTTATAAAATGTTACCTTTGTTTATTTGTCTGCTTACGGTTCAAATGCGTTCACTTGGAAGCCGTAAGCGATTTAACTAAAAATGCATTCATAATGACTCTCAGAAGGTTCATTGCACGAAGAGGTAAGCCAGCGGAAATATTCTGCGACAATGGTAGAAATTTTGTCGCTGCTGCTAAGGAGTTAGGTCAATTTTTAAAATCAAACCAGGAATCTCTGTCTGACTTTGCAACTCAAGAATCCATTAAATTTGTATTCTCACCAAGTCGAACGCCACATTTCGGTGGAATCTGGGAAAGTGGCATCAAATCTGCTAAACATCATTTAAAACGTGTCATGGGTAACAGCCATGTCACTTTCGAAGAACTCTTAACTTTATTTGCGCAAGTGGAGGCGATACTTAACAGTCGCCCCTTGTGTCACATGTCATCATCCCCTGACGATCTCCTCTCCCTCTCCCCAGGGCACTTTCTAATCGGCAGACCTCTGACTGCGCTGCCGTCACAGGCGCTTGAGAACCACAGCGAGAACTCCCTACAACGATATGCGCGCATAGAGAAGATGTATCAGCATTTTTGGCAAAGATGGCAGAGAGAATATATTTCAGAGCTACAACAGCGAACCAAATGGAGAACCAATAAGGCCAAGCTGAAAGTCGGCGATTTGGTCCTCATTCAAGAAGAACACGTCCCTCCGTTGTGCTGGAGGCTTGGGCGAGTGACGCGCTTATTCCCGGGTCCAGACGGCGTGTCCAGGGTCGCAGACTTGACCACCACCAGAGGCTGCGTACGGCGGCCCCTCGTGCGCCTCTGCCCCTTACCAACTCCTGAAGATTTTCAATGTTGAAAGGGCTTCGCTCCTTTCAACGAGGCGGGAAGATGTTGCCGCTTAAGGCAACTTATAAATTAATTGTCTATAATTATTGTCTATTTATTGTCTATTGTATAGTCTATGCTTTTTCCTCTTTTCTTTTTTCTTGTCTCTGCAACTCCCCCATTTAACATTGTACTTGACAGCGACCCCTTTTCTGGTAAAAAACTATAATGCGAATATAAATGTACCTCAAATTCAACTGAGTTTTAATAATAGTAAGGCTCCATAGTGTAACCAAATACAACAGCAATATGCATGTACTGTTCGAAAGAATTAAAAACTTGTAGTAATACTACAAACTTAAAACAGCACATAGAACGAAAACATCCCACTGTCTTACAGCCAACAGCCAACAGCCAACAGGTAACATGAATTACTATATTTTATAATGATTATTGCAACAACTATTATTATTGTTTGAAAAAGAACAAATATCAATGTAACTAGTTTTGTTCACAGACCTATAAGTGCTTTTTATGAATTGTTTGATAAATAGGTAACACAAATGTGTAGCCGATTGATGTGAGGTTAGAGCTGGTATGTTTAAAGAATTTACCTTTTCCCCGCCGATGAACACTTATACATACTAAATCCTTCATAATAGCCGATATTAATCGCTTCTGAATACGAATTTATAGAAAAATAACACTCAAACTCAAATGTAAACAAACAAATATCTAAATTGACATTTTAACAATAGAATTTTTTTGTTTTTTTTTCTCCAATTGAGACGAGCAAAAGAATCTAAGCCTATACAGCCATAGCTTATATTATTTATAAGTTTTTAAAAGAGTTACGAAAAAGTTTGTTTGTTTATATTGTTGTGGTCATAAAAATATGATGAAGGCAAACTTGACTTGTTGACGTTTCTTTTAGTGTTGCCAGAAAATCCAGAAATACAAAATAGGTTTGCGGAAATCAATTTCTGTTTTTGTGAAATTACCTGTTTTTTTTATTGCCGTAGAACTTATGTGAAGATAATATTCAAGATATCAGCATATCTGGGAATAAAGATGCACCGATCCAATCTCCAGCAACAGAAATTGAAGGTGGACCTTCAACTCCAAAGCCTGCCAGAACAAGTATTGGATCTTCTTTTGCGAAAATTTTGGCATATGGCTCAGATGGAAATAAAAATAAGGAAATAACTCAAAACATAGCAGAAATGATATGCCGGGACAGTCTACCCTTTAGTATAGTAGAAGGATCAGGTTTCAAGAAATTAATGAAGACTGTAGCTCCTTTGTACAAGGTTCCGTGCCGTAAAACTATCACAGACCTCATAGATACTAAATATGAAGAAAAAAAACCCTTGTCATACAAAAATTACGATTAGTTAAAAACGTTTCCCTTACAATCGATGAATGGAAAGATTTGCAGTTAAGGAGTTTTTTGAGCGTAACAGTACACTTCATAGAAAATTTTGAAATGAAGTCAATTAACATTGCATGTGAACCACTTCACGATAATCATACAGGAGAGTATTTGTCAGAAATGATTATTAAGATTTGTGATGTTTGGGGTTTGTCCCACGAAAAAATTGTAAGTATTACTACTGACAATGGCAGTAACATCGTTAAAGCCGTTGAGATCACTTTTGGTCGAGCTAAGCATGTTCGGTGTTTAGCTCATACCCTTAATTTAGTGGTAGACAATTCAGTAAATATACCAGAAATTAAAATTTTCTTTGATAAGGTCCGAAAAATAGTAACTTGGTTCCACCAAAGCGGTGTTGGCGCTGAGGAATTGAGACAAACGCAAACCATTCAAAATGTTGCCGAGGGAAAATTAAAACATCTCATAGGGGACGTCTCAACAAGGTGGAACTCGCAACTATACATGATTGAACGTTTCGTCTTAATGAGCAGCAATATAGGATCTGTTTTGATAAATCACCCAAATGCGCCCCCAATGCTTCAAGCAAATGAAATTGTCGTGCTCAAAGAAATTGAAAAAAATTTAAAGCCTTTTCATAGCGTCACTGAACAAATGAGTGCGGAAAAATACGTGACTTCCAGCAAAGCTATACCGATTAGCAAATGTTTGAGAGCTGCGTTAGACACAGTTACACCAACAAGTGATTTGGCAAAACAACTGAAACATTCCTTGCAATCGGAATTTAATAAAAGATTCGAAAACATCCAAAAAGTGCACCTTTTTTCGGTTGCAACGTTTTTGGATCCTAGATTCAAAAAAATACATTTAGATGATGACCCTTTATCCTTATCGAAAACAATAAATTATATCAAGACATGTTTAAACTGTAATACTAAAAATGATGATAATTTGGGAGCGGCTAGTTCTGAAACATCAGTTCCATCAAAAGCAACGGTCGACGGACAAGATATCTGGCAGGCACATTATGAAAAAATAAAGGCCTTGGCATGTAACTCGTCAATGGTCAACAATACCGAATTGGACTTATACTTTGCGGTACCGCTATTGGATCTTATGGTAGATCCTCTCAATGTCTGGCAGAGCTCTGAAGGGACTACTCCTAAGTTAACCGAATTGGCGCTGAAGCATCTCTCTGTGATGGGCACTTCTACTCCATCCGAAAGATTATTTTCCAAAGCGGGAAATATGGTCAGGAAAACACGAAACCGTATTTTAGGAAAGAGATTATCAAAATTATTGTTTTTAAACTGCTTACCGGAAAAATTATGGGAATAATTATTCTAATGAAATGTATCATTTTTTAACGTCTTGTGACAACACGTTAACGTTGTCGTTTAGCTTTTTCACTTATCGTTTAATTTTATTTTAATACTACTCTTACATAAAACGAGACTGAAAATTAGTGCCAATAATTATTTTTAATTTTGTTATTGTTTAAATTTAAAGATTAACGAAAGAATTGCTTTATATTTTTGTTTTTGAGACCATAACGTCGTCGTTTAGTTTTTTTAATTGTCATTTTAAGTAAGTATTTTATTTTAATACAAGTCACATGTAAAATAGGACTGGACATTTGTAACAATTTTTTTTTGATTTGATTTATATTTTAGCTTTTGAGACAATAAGGTTGTCATTTTGTTGGGGTGCTCATTTCATTTTTATTATAATAAAAACGTTTAATGATACTGAGAATTTGTATCAATAATGATATTTGGTTTCATTTTTCCTTACCTTGAAAGTTTAAAAGAACATTTGCTTTGATTTTTAGTTTTGAATTGGTTATTTTTTTATTTATATTATTTTATTTGATTTTTAATCTGATTAATTGTTAATATGAATCTCTTAGGTTTATTATTGGAATATGAAAAGCATGTAGGATTTTAAATAATAGAAAAAATCGATTTTTTCGCAAAAATCGATTATTTTTTTTCATTAAAATCGAATATTGACAAATCGATTAATATTGAATAAAGAAAAATCGATTTTTATTAAATCGATTCTTTTCCATTAATCTCACATCCCTACGTGCTGCGCGGGCGCGGATCGCCCGTTAGTTAGTTAGCCTTTGACCCTTCGCCGTACGAGTCGGCCATTGATTCTTATGCGGTACAAGTAGCGGCACGTAAGTCTAGCGCTGACCGTTATTGCGCAGAAGTCAAAAATAAGGTATCTTGGGGGGGCTAGAGGGATGAAGGGCAAGCGTGCGTAGCGCCGATTGGCTCTTCAGTCGCATTCCGTCCCCCGTACTGATACGACGCCCCGCGGACTTTCAGTGTACAGTCGCGTTCTGAATTTTATTGTTATTGCTGTTAATTTTTGTTATTGTTTTTGTTAAGTTTGAGTTTGTTTGGTAAATATTGTTTTTCTTTGTTTTTTTAAGTTTGTTTGTGACTTTAAAGTGAATATGCCTAAAAAAATACTGTTTTGAGAAGACAGGCACGGAAAATGGTGTATGACGTGCATTGTTTTTTGAAAAGGGAATCTAATGAATTAATCGATTCTTTAAAACAAATAAAAAGTGAAGCTACGAGTATTTTACTCAATCATTCGGACAGCAGCACTTTAAATTTAAGCCAGATAAAACAAACTGCAGAAGTTATTAAGGCGGGAAATATGAAATTAAATGGTATAATTAGTGATTTAGGGAAAATTCAAAAAAGGACAGCAGAGTCTACAAATACGTCAATTGCAACGGTAAGGAACATCTCCACTCAAGCCAATAGTTCCGATTTGATCACAGTGTTCAGAACACCTGGCAAAAAACGTTCCAGAACAAAGCCGGTCACAAATATCGATAACTTTGACCAAGGAGTAATAAAAAGGTGCATTCATAATTTTCACAAGACAAATAATGAACTTCCCACCGTCGGAAAGCTGAAAAGGAAGCTAGAGGAAGACATAAATTTCAAAGGCTCGGAACGAAGTCTTCGGCGAATAATTAAGAGTTTGGGATTTCGGTGGAAAAATACTGAAAACAACCGGAAAGTGCTGATTGAGACTTCAAATATACGGTTGCAACGTATCGAATATTTACGTAAAATAAAGCAATATGGTCAAGAGGGAAGGCCTATCGTTTATACGGACGAATCTTACGTAGATTCATCGCACTCTTCTTCAAAAGCCTGGACCGATGGTACTACTAAGGGCCTCAAGAAACCTATTTCGAAAGGACAGCGAGTTGTCATTGTCCATGCAGGGACTGAAACTGGGTTTATACCCCATGCGTTGCTGACTTTTAAAGCTGGTACCAAATCAGGTGACTACCACGATAATATGAATTTCGAGAACTATGAAAAATGGCTTAGAACTCAGTTAATGCCCAACCTACCACCCAATTCCGTCGTGGTAGTCGACAACGCGTCCTATCATAATAAACAGTGGGATCTCGCACCAACCTCTAATTCCAAGAAAGCTGACATGCAAGCTTGGCTCACTGAAAAAGGCATACAGTACGAGGAAACACTAATGAAACCAGAGTTATACAATTTAATAAAAGCAAACAAGGAAAGATTTAAAACATTTTCGATTGACCGAATCCTAGCCGAACAAGGCCATCAACTACCACCATACCACCCAGATCTATAATAAATCCTATCGAAATGGCATGGTCCGATATAAAACAATACGTAGGCAGCAAAAATGTGAAATGGAGTGTTACTAAATGTACAGAGCTAATTCAAGAAAAAGTTTTACTGATGGGTGCATGGGATTGGCAAAAGTTATGTAAAAAGGTGAAGGATATAGAAGAGCAATATGCAAAGAGTGACCATGTCGTGGATTTGGTAACAGAAGAATTCATTATTCGCGTTGATGGGGATAGTTCAGAGGATAGCCTTGGTGAGTCTGATGACGATGACGCTGCTAGTGCTGACGACCGAAGCAGCCCCGAGCCCGGGCCCTCAACAAGCAAAAGGCCCTGTCGAGATACCATTGAAGGCGTGATACCATTGCCTGATTCAGACTAGACTAGACTTATATCTTAAATAAAAATTGTCAAATTCGATTATGTTTTTATTTTCCCCATAAACTTTAAAAATTATGTCTTGGGTAACATGAAATCTTTGTAAATTGGAACTATAACACATACACACACATATACCTATTGTTGAGAAAATAAAGATTTAAATTTGACGACTGGCACGTGATCAACTTTGTACAGAAGTAATTAACACTTTAACATTAACAATTTATTAAAGTATAGTATTTGCGTGCGCGACAGTACACATGCGCAGCTATCCTTCACATTTCGCTCAGCGGCAGACTTGCTTTTTGTCATTACATTAAAATAATGTCATTAGGATTATTTAGCTATTAACACGTTGGCTGCCACGGCAATTTTCAGAATTCCGGTCTAAAAAGCCAATTTCATTTAATCATTTTATATTATTAAAAACTCTAATTATATTACATAGTAATCATCAAAAAGCATAGAAAATGTATTTTTTTAAAAAAAAAGGTCTTACGAATTATCTCGTAGTTGGCTTATGTAACAGAAATCTCTTCGCGGAAGCCAACTACGAGTTAATTCGTACTCAGACACGTTTAGACCTGTCGCTTCGCTAAAGCTGAATCAGATATATGCGTCCATATTCGTCAGTAGTATATCAGATATTGTCGAGTGCTTCACATTTACGTCTTTCTTGAGTGTGTTGTTTTATAATTATTGTTATAAATTATCAAGAAACCAATATGGATAAGAAAAGACCAATGACTGAAAATGAACTTGAGTACTACGCTAATCTAAGTGATTCAGAATTTGACGTGATTTTCGGCGAGGATGGTAACGACAGTAGCGATTATGAACCTTCTGAGAATTCAAGTGATAGTGACGATGAAGTCGTCTCCGAACCTGAAGATGAAGTTGTTCCCGATCCCGATGATAATGATGATGAACCCCAAGCAACAACATCAAATCCGAATGATAATTTGTGGACAGACATTCAACAAAATCCTGAACTATTTATTTTCCAAGAAAATGTTGGTTTGAAATTGGATACGTCAAATTTTACAGTGCAAACGCTGGTGGACTTATTTTTTTCGGAAGAGTTTCTTACATTACTGGTCGAACAAACTAATTTATATGCTGCGCAAGAAATTGCAAAACGCACAGCAATAAAAAAATCTAACAGGGTATCAAAGTCAACAGACGTCAGTGCTGCACAGATGAAAGTGTTTATTGGACTTTTGTTACAAATGGGGCCTTGTTCTTTCCCATCAATTGAAAATTACTGGAGCACAAGCAAGCTATATAATGTAATGTTTTGGCGCTCAAATATGAGTCGAAATCGATTCCAGTTGTTACTTCGTTATTTTCATTTGGTTGATAACACAATACCATCTGCCGACAGGTTATACAAGGTGAGACCAATTCTAACTCATTTCAACAATATTATGCGTGAAAACTATGTACCAGATAAAAATATTTGTATTGACGAATCCATGATGCTGTGGCGTGGAAGATTGCATTTCCGCCAGTACATAAAAAATAAAAAACACAAATACGGTGTCAAACTGTACGAACTATGTGAGTCCGACGGTCTTGTAATGAAAATCAAAATTTACAGCGGAAAATCAGCGGAAACTGACCATAATTTAGGTCACACTACTGATGTTGTGTTACATTTACTCGAGGACTATCTCGATAAGGGATACACGCTTTATATGGACAATTTTTATAATTCTGTTACTCTAACTAAATTACTAAATACAAGAAAAACTTACGTGTGTGGAACTCTACGAAATAACAGAAAGGGAAACCCCAGACATGTGGTACATCGTAAACTCAAAAAAGGAGAGTGTATTTGGCAGCAAAATGGACCTGTTACTGTGTGCAAATGGAAGGACAAACGAGATGTCCTTACCATTTCAAACATGCATGTTGTTGAAATGGTAGAGGTGTCCAATCGCAATGGAAAACTTTCTATGAAACCGAATATAATTCGAGATTACAATAAAGGAATGTCTGGAATTGACTGATCAGATCAAATGCTGTCGTACTACACATCTCTAAGAAAGACTATTAGATGGCCTAAAAAGGTTTCACTACATATTATAGAGATATATATACACAATGCGCACAAAATTTTTCAAAAAGTAACTTCTTCTAAAATAAAACTGATAAAGTTTAGAGAAGAATTCGTCGTCGCGTTGATTGGAGAAGAGATTCAACCAGTTTCGAAAAAGATGAGATTGCAAGAGCTTCATTATTTAGAGAGTCTGCCACCTACCGAAAAAAAACAACGTCCGACAAAGCCATGTCGTATATGTACCCAAGCAAAAAAACGCCGAGAAACGCGTTATTTTTGTCCGACCTGTGAAGAGAAGCCAGCCCTTTGTGTGGAAGATTGTTTTAAAAAGTTTCACAAACAATAAAAATATTCTTTTACTTCTTGATTTTGAATAAATTTTCTATAATTATATTTTCTGTTTATTTATTAATAAAATTTCTGTTCATGTAGCCAGCATTGATTTTTTGTTCTCTTCCCAGAAGCCATCTATCCATATTAGCACTGATATGCTACGAGTTTCATCGTAGCTGCGCGAAAATGGTAAGTAAACATAGTACGAGATAACTCGTAGTCGGCGTCCTAGCAAAGAACGCAATCTACGAGTTATCTCGTAGTTGGCAGTCAACGTGTTAAATAGTTAAAGTAATAATTGTATTGCGTGCGCGACAGTACCCATGCGCAACTATCCCCTCCACGTTTCGTTCAGCGCTAGACTTACGTGCCGCTTAGGGTGCTTCTTATTTTTAGACTTTTGAAATATAACCGTGTCAACCCGCCATTTGCTTCTATCACCTCAAAAACGAACCTGTGATTTTTTTTAATTTTTCATATTGCGTTTTAGGGGTCGCTACCGCGTGTCAAAGTTTGTAAAAATAATAATATAATTATCTACAACTTAATGTACGCAAAACAAGTCAATTCATTATTTAACTGTAAAAAAACGGTACTGCACGTCGCCGTCGTCCTCGCATGATTCCGAGGCAGTACGCTCTTACCCCCACTCCTCCTTTTCCCACTCAACCTATAGCACGCGCCTGGCGCGTCTTGACAAGCTAGTAACCGATGCGCTGTGATAGGGAGTAGATGGGCGTTTTCGTCTTGCCACGCATCGCATTTTGTGATAACATGGCATCCTCCTCTAGATCGCTTTTAACGACTAGGAACAAAAGAAATATTTGGTTAGTAGGACAAACATCAGATCGCTTGATTCAAAGTAAGTTGCCGACGACAAAAGAAGTGCTGAGTTTATTCTTTCACTTCAAAATCGAAATGAAGCAAACTAATCGCAGTTCGGCGAATTCTACTGCTTCAGACGTGATGGCATTGTGGGAACGAGCGAGCATTCCGACTAAGTTAAAAAAGGACGTCATAAAGAAGATAGAAAACAAGTTTATTGAATGGCAAAAATTTAAAAAAAATAAAGAAAACAAAATCAAACGCTCTGAAGGCCTACAGAACAAAGAAAAGAAATGGCAAGATAACTTGGAAGACCTGTTTGATATAGCTCACGCTGATGCTTTAAGCAAGATCTCCATTGACGAAGACAGACAAGTTTTAATTGCGCAAAGGAAAAAAGGACGCCCTGGTATAATAGGGGGTGTGGACAAAATTAATTTTAAAAAAATGTCAAAGAAAGAGCGAAAAACAAGCTCGTCTCCAACGGCTTTTGGATAAAGAAAAAAGCTATACTGAATCCCTAAGAGAAAGGTGTGTACTGTCTTCGTCCACCACCAGCAGTGATGACGAAAAAAAAAGTTCGGCGTCGGAAATTTCAGTGAGGGCACGACCTTCGACATCAGATCTACCCCCACCTAAACGGAAACGCGGCACGAAGAACCTCGTGGATGAACGATTAGCTTCAAGCCTCGACTTTGCTAAAATGAGCGACAGGAAAGCAACTGTTGTTTTGACATCAACGCTCAAAGGTGCAGGAACCGATCCCTCAGAGTTCAATGTCAATTCATCGTCAATTCGTCGCCAGCGTATGAAGCAAAGGCAAAAGGTAGCCCAATCATTGAAGAATGATTTTAAGGCAGATATTCCTCTTACTATTCATTGGGATGGCAAATTGATCGAAGATATAACAGGGCACGAAACAGTAGATCGCCTACCCATTCTAGTATCCGGGCAGGGTGTGGAACAACTTTTGGCAGTTCCCAAACTTAGCCACGGAACAGGGGCGGCGTGTGCTTCAGCTGTTTATGACACTATTCTTTCCTGGAACTTGAGCGACAGCATAAAAGCTTGTGCTTCGACACCCCTGCGGTCAACACTGGTTTAAGAGGTGGTGCTTGCATCCTATTAGAGCAGAAGATGGAAAAAGATGTGCTTTGGTTTGCCTGTCGTCACCACATAATGGAGATAATGCTAGAAGCAGTTGTACGTGAAGCACTAGGTCCGTCAAGTGGGCCAGAAATATTGATTTTCAAACGTTTTAAAACTGCTTGGCCTAATATTGATCACAACAAGTTCAGCACAGTTTCTTCGAACCCTGATGCTTTGAAATGCGTAAAGAATGAATTAAGGAGCACAATTTTATTCGCTGAGAAACAGCTCAACGATTATCAACCTCGGGAAGATTACAAGGAGTTGCTGAAGCTTACAATAATTTTCCTGGGAGGCGTGCCGAACAAAGGGATATCATTCAGAGCTCCAGCAGGCCTTCATCGTGCACGATGGATGGCAAAAGCAATATATTGCTTTAAGCTTTTCATGTTTAAGGACCAGTTTAAATTGACAAAACGGGAACTGAAAGCAATTACCGAAATTTGTGTTTTCGTTGTTATCATTTATGTTAGATGCTGGTTTCAAGCTCCTGCGACAAGTTCAGCTCCAAGAAACGACTTATGGCTTTTAAAAAAGCTTAAAAGCTTCGAGAACATAAACAAAGCCATGTCCAAAAAAGCCCTGACAAAGTTCCTAGGGCATTTGTGGTATCTTTCCGAAGAACTTGTCGCACTTGCTTTTTTCGATGACGACGTTTCTTTTGAAACCAAACAAAAAATGGTGACCGCGCTGAATGAGGAAGGTTCAGATTACAGCCCCAAGCGAATTAGCCTGGATGTAAGTCACGTTGCTGAAAAAAATTTGGAGGATTTTGTGTCTAGCAACACGTTAAGATTTTTTAGAATCCTTGGAATTTCGTCCGCATTTTTGAAAAAAGAAGCTCATCTTTGGGACGAAGATGAAGACTACAAAGTTTCTAGAAACATTGTACGTTCAATGAGAGTAGTGAATGACATTGCCGAGCGTGGCGTAGCATTAATTGAAGAATACAATAAATTAATTACTACAAGCGAAGAGCAAAAGCAATTTCTTCTTTTGGTCGTGAAAAATTTTAGGCAAAAGTACCCTAATACTAAGAAAACTACATTGTTAGCATAAAGTACTTAGCTTTTTTCGTAAAAGTGGTTCGATTTGTGTAACATTATCCATTTTGTAAATGAATACAAAATATTTCAAAAATATAATTATTTTTTTTTCATCTGTTGGTAGCGACTCCTAAATATTATTTTAAAAATGCAAAAAAAATAATGTAAATGTTTTTTGTATCTTAGATCAAAATAAAAAGGTGACGCGCGATATATATAAAAAAAAATTTTTTTTGCCCAAATAAGAAGCACCCTAGTGCCGCTACTTTTACGATCGCAATCTAGTTGTGCAAGTAGGCTGCACATTTTTGGGAGACCTTGGCGATCGCGAGTGTATATAGTTGGTATATAACAAACAGTAACCAGTGCAGTGTAATGACGACCTTGCAAGAGCGCTATTAAGCGCATCCCTGTTCAGCAGTTCCGGGGGCCCTCAGGAATATCGAGAGTAGGTGAGCAGGAGGTCAAATAGTGTCTGCCGAAAGAGGCGAGCTAGTCACTTTTGGTGGTATTATATCAGCAAGTGGAAACACCATACCGCCCTTATTCTTCTTCCCTCGTGTACATTTCAAGGACCACTTCATAGAAGGCGCTCCAGAAGGCTCTTTGGGTGTAGCCACGAGAAGTGGTTGGGTAAACTCGAGCATTTTTATGTTCTAAAACACATCCAAAAACACACCTTATGTTCAAAAGAAAATCCGATATTGCTTTTATGTGACAACCACGAGTCACATTTCTATTGGTGCAATAAACTACTGCCGCGAGAATGGGATTGTGTGCCTTTCATTTCCACTACACACGACTCATCGCCTTCAACCTTTAGACGTAGGTGTGTTTGGACCATTAAAGGCGAAATTAAAAACATCATTCAATGACTGGCACGTCTCCAACCCAGGAAAGACACTCAATATTTATAACATCCCAAAACTGAGCAAGATACCTTATTTGGAATCATTAAATGGTAAAAATATAACTAGTGCTTTTGAAAAAAACAGGAATATGGCCCTTTAATAAGTTGATTTTCAACGATGACGACTTTGCGCCGGTTCAGGTGTATCATTCAAATCTTGTAACAAATCCCAATGAAAACACAATGGTAATGAACATGGAATAGCTGGTGAAGAGCTTGCTACAGTTGGTGCTGAACTTGGTGACGTTTCTATTCGAACACCTCCGAGTTTGTCTAGAGATGTCTCACCTTCATTGCTTCCACAACATCCTGCATCATCATTGATTGATCTTGATAACCCTGCACCATCGACTTCCAAAGTATTGAAGACACCAGAAATGATAAACCATTCCCGAAAGTTCAAAGACGCACACAAACAAAAAAAGGTCGATCACTTGGAAAATCCAGAACTTACACTGAAACGCCTGAAAAAAATAGAATTGAAGAATTGGAGCTATAGCTAAGAGATGAAGAGATTAGAAAAAGAACGAAAAAGTAAAGCAAGAGAAACGAAGCCGGCGTTGAGTTTATTAAATGAAGATTATGTGAAACCAAGTAAACAAAAAAGAAATAAAACCAAAAAGATTGAAATAATTTTCTGCTTTGATTGACAAGATTAGTTTTGTTCACTTTTTCTATAGTAAATATCTCAGTTGACCAGTTAGGATAATATCCTTTATACCACCACACCTGCTCGGAAAATACCTTAGTACTTTTTCAAAAATGAGGCAGAATGTACGTCATTACAATCGTACAAATATGCGGGCAGAAAAAGTATATGAAAATCCATTGTTAACATGCTGTTATTTTTTTTATTTTTGGTAACATCAATCGGTAACCTATTTTAATATTATTATGCCAAAAGACATAAAGTTATCTCAAAGTCCGCAAAATGATACTGGCCACTTGCTTTTTCTGAACATTAATTTAAAAAAGAAAATAATAAAAAAACAAGTGAAAAACGCGCGCGCGCGAATAGCTCTCTTTTTCTTTATGAATTTTCAATGTGTTTACTATATTCTACTCGAAATGTCGTCTAGTAGTGAGTGAAGATTTGATGACGCCATCAGAATTAAAAGAAACTGCCCAAGCAGTTATTGAGAACCGTTTGCTGAGAAATCCAGAAATAAATACAACAAGACATGTGAAGATTTTTTTACACTGGAAAAGCGAGAAAAATGAGTCTTCTATTTCTGAAAATGTTTTGCTGTCTTATTTGAGTGAAAAAGCGCAAAAATCTAAGTCAGGTACCTTGTGGTCATTGTATTATATGTTAAAAAGTACGACATCAATATTATGGGAATACAAAAAATCTACAGCATTTCTGAAAAGAAAATCCGAGGGATTCCATAGTAATAAATCAAAAGTACTCACTACAAAGGATATATATTCCTTTTCGCAAAATGCTCCAAATAACAAATATTTGTTGATGAAGGTAAGTTATGATCAAACATACTGTTTTTTGATTTAATACTTATTTATTTTTAGAAATTTTTAGGTTTTCATGTTTAATATATTTTTACAGGTTATTTTGATTTTGGGAGTAAATGGTGCCTGTCGTTCACAAGTACTTGTAGATATAACAATGTCGGCCATCTTGTCAGTTGGTGTTTTGTGCGCTTGAGCATTCTATTAGATTAGAAAAAATAATTAAAGTTCAGTGGGAAATAAGGTAAGAAATACATATCTGTTGAACCTAGACACATGATACTAACTTGACTTATTTGTTTTATTGTTAATCTAAACCCGTTTTTCTTTTCTGCATTTGCCTGTCATGTTGACTACATTGAGGTGTTTAGTATGTGGGGTGACTTTGGTGGGAGGTACGGGGCCACATTGATAGCTATCAAAGTAACTTTGGGAATGTAATTAATTGTCTAGTTTTGTATTTGCTTATCAATTTCACCCCTACTTTTCTTTTTAGAATCTAATGAAGGATGGTGCGAAAGTATAAGAAAACACCGGGGTCCCGGAATTATAAAAAGTATACACAGGAGACCATGGAAGAAGCTCTCCAGAAGATCACCGATGGTGAAATGGCCATCAGCGCAGCTTCTTTATGGGTACAATATTCCATTTGGAACGCTTTGTAATCGCTACAAGGGTTTGCATGGGAGGCCTGCTGGTGGTTAAACATCTTTTACATTTGAAGAAGAAAAATCAATGTTAAAAGGCTGCTTTTAACATTGATTTTTGCTACATGCTCGCTATATGCTCGGACTGGGGTTTTCACTTAACGACATTTGACCTACGCTTGACTGCCAAGGCCTTTTCAGATAGATAGGGTAAAACTGTCAAAAAGTTTGCAAATAACTTATCAGGTGTGGATTGGGCCAAGAGCGTATTAAAGCGACACCAAGATGAATTCGGACAGAAGGTTGCAAGCAACATTAAAATGGCAAAAGTTCAAGTAGATCGCGACACTCTTAATAAATACCTTTGATCATTTGGAGAAAGAATTCGAAGGTGTGCCACGGAGTAACATCTTCAACGACGATGAGTCAAACCTCTCGACGACTCTGATAAGAAACGATGTATCTATAGGAGGGGAGTAAAATATCAACTACAAACTATAAGTCAACTACAAATCTCTCGATCCGAGAACAAAGATCTCCGGAATCTAGGAAAGGCTCTCCACAACCTGGTTGTTCTTGGATGAATAATCCACCAAAAAGTTCTTTTTTGACGTCCCGTGAGGAAATTATGCCTTTGCCGAAGGAAAACCGTACGACACAGAGGGTTGTAAGACGAAGAGGGAAAACAGCAATCTTTACAGAATCAGCCTATAAAAATGAGCTTGTTGCACTGAAGGCTACCAAAGAGAGCAAAGAAATGAAAAGAAAGATCACCAAAACTATCGATTTAAACGCTAATAAACCAAATAAAAAAAGGAACAAAATCGTCAAAAAACAAAAAAAGATAAAGGAAACCGTAGATGATGAAGATGCTGAATGCATTTATTGCGGTTATTTATGGTCACAGTCTACGGAGGGTTGGATACGATGCATAAAGTGAAATCGTTGGGCACACTACACTGCTCTTGCGCAGGAGAAGATGATGAGGATGACGAAACCACACATGTATGTGCCATATGTGTTGTTGTTTAATGATCAAGGGTTCAACTTCAACTTTCACCTAACTGGCTTCTATTGTGACAGCCACAATAATTCCGCCACGACCATGTGATTGGCAGAAACACGTTGGGGTGCGCTGATTTCAGCTTATAGATAAATTTGTAGCCGAGTTGTAGTAGTAGTCTAAAACAAAAAGTCTAAATATAACCTTAAGAGTTAGTAATGTTAGTAGTTTATAATAGTAAATATATATGGTTATAAATATAAGTGAACATGTTTAAATATTGTTATTGTTTATAAATTTACTTAAGATATTTACAAAAGGTGTATATACAAGGGATAGGAGGCATTTGAGATTAGTAGGACGCGGGATGTTGGGAGGAAGGACATCATAAAGGGAATATTGTAGTTTAGGGCACACAAAGAAGATATGATCAGGGGTTCCTTCATATATTCCACACTCACAAAGAGAGTTATCTCTCACTCTTAGTTTAGCTAAGTGAACCGATGTACACGCATGATCCAATCTGAGACGGCAGATAGTAGAAGTGATCGATTCGCACGCATCACGACAGCGAAAAAACCATGGTTTGCAAAGAATATTTGGTTGGATTTCCCTATAATATTTACCCCTAAGCCTTTTCGATAATTGCCACGATCTATTCCATGAGTCCACAAGCTCAGCCGCCGCCAGGGAAGCTAGGTCACACGGGAGGTTTTTGTAATGTGACAATGTACCAGATTGGATTGCATCCTTGGCACATGCGTCGGCTGATACATTACCGAGAATACCAGCATGCCCGGGGATCCATGCAAGGACGACCTCAATGCCTAGGCTGCTGCAGGTGAAAAGAGTCTCTCTGATTTGTAGTATAACAGGGGATATAGATTTAGAATGGAAAGGGACAGACATTACAGTGTAGACAGCTAAGGGAGTCTGAAAAAATGATAGTCTTGTTTAAACCGTGACATTCAGTATAATATAACGAGGGGCTTTCAATATGGCCACCGCTTCTCCGGTAAAGACTGATGTTTGAGGGGGGCATTTGAAGTTTAGTATAATACTATATCTAGGCAACCACACCGCACACCCTACATTGCTATCAGTAACATCGACATTACTTAAAACAACTTCACCTTCAGTAGAGTCCATAAATCCTATTCATTCCTTTTTTAAGGCCATGGCAGCTACAGTAGCAACCTTGTCTCCAGATTTACTACTGAAGGTAAAAAACCAAGCATATTCTATCGTATCACAAACAGAATCCGAGAATTTGAGACAGACGCCTACATCATCTGTATTCACTGAATTCGAATTGTTCACACCGAACATTACACTTCCAACAGCAAGAACAGCCAATGACGATTGTAGGGGAGGTAGAGGAGGAATGGGCAGTCGGGAGACATGGGCACCCCCTCGTCATTCCAATTCAATTATAGTTTTCTTTTTTTTTTTAGGTTGGTAGTTTATTTTACTTATTGGTAACATTGTTCATCCATAGATCTGTCATGGCGTTCAGTTGTCAAAGTTACACGCTGTTTTAGGTTAACTGTGCGGCAATGTAAATATTTTGTCGTGGTTTTCGTAGTAAATAACTGAAGAACCAGCGAAAGGTATGTGATTTTTTTATTTTCTTTCTATTGTATATTTACTAATAACGTATAAATTAATTTGTAAGTTACGCAATAATATCTAACCAAAAAATTCACAAGAAAGTTAAGTTGAAAAAGTATGCAGCGGGAGCAATGGGCAATTATTTTGAGGGAGGTTTGGGCATGCTCCCACCTATAATGTAGTGTATACGCCGTGAAACAGTTTGTTTAATTACCTGATTTAATTAAATGCTTAAATTATTTTCATTGCAGAAAGATGCCGTTCATATTTAAAAAGAAGAATAAGCGACGCGAAATACCGAAAGACATAATATTACGTGCCATAGAAGAAGTGTCAAAAGGTGCTAAGGTAAAAGCAACTGCTAATAAATATGATATCCCTAGAACAAACTTGCAACGATATCTTAAACAAGGATATGTAAAGGATTGTGCATCCAGGTTTGTATCTTCACAAATTTTCACTGCAGAAGAAGAAGAAAAATTGGTGGAATACATGGCAGTGTCTTGAAAACTTAATTATGGATTGACAAAACTACAAGCTCGTAAATTGGCTTATGACTACGCTTTAGCAATAAAAAAAGATAATATACCAGGTAATTGGATCCAGAACAACATTGCATCAAAAGACTGGATACGAGGATTTCTTAGGAGACAATCTCAATTATCAATACGGACATCAGAAGCTACTAGTTTATCACGTGCTACAAGCTTCAACAAAACAAACGTGGGAGATTTGTTTGTTCGCAAATCTTAGAACAGTTTATGAGCGGTATCAATTTGGCCCTGAAGCAATTTACAATATAGATGAAACTGGATTGACAACTGTTCAGCGTACACAAAGAGTGATTGCTCCTAAAGCCACTAAACAAGTCGGACAAGCAACTTCTGCAGAAAGAGGCACACTCGTTACAGTATGCTGCGGAATCAATGCCATTGGAAATTCAATACCTCCTTACTTCATATTTCCCAGAGTAAATTTTAAACCGTTTATGCTTCATGATGCTCCCATTGGCTCAGATGGAACAACGCATCCTTCTGGTTGGATGACATCTTCAAATTTCTCCAAATATATGCATCATTTTGCGAAACACGCCAAACCGACACCTGACAATCCAGTGTTACTGCTTCTCGACAATCACGACAGTCATATTTCTGTGGAAGTCGTAGACTTCTGCAAAGAAGTTGGCATTATTTTGATGACCTTTCCACCTCACTGCAGCCATAAATTGCAGCCACTGGACTTAATAGTGTATGGACCCCTGAAAAATTATTATAATAAAGCCTTAACAGATTGGATGGTGAGCAATCCAGCCAAAACTGTAACAATTTACGATATCCCTAAACTAGCAGCTCTTGCTATACCTCAAGCTTTTAAACAACAAAATATTCAAAAAGGATTTGAAAAATCTGGCATCTGGTCTTTTAATTCAAATATATTCTCAGATGAAGATTTTCTCTGTTCTTCTGTCACTGATCGCTATATGCCTAATACTGATAGAGAGACATTGACACAAAATGACCTACAAACACACCAACTGCAAGTCACGTTCTTTTAGAACAGCCTGGAAGAGATGAGCAAAGTGGAGCTGATCCTGTTAATGCAAATGATACAGCTGTCGCTGGTTCTTCCCAATCATTCTCTAGAAACCAAATAGTCGCTGAAACACCTGTAACACCTGAATCAGTGAAACCGTATCCAAAGGCTGGCCCTAGAAAACGTACCGGTATGATAAATAAAAAAGGAAAAACAAGGATATTAACAGACACACCCGAAAAAAGACTGATAGAACTAGCAGAACAAGAAAAACAAAGAAAAAATAAGGCTAAACAAAACAGACAGTTGAAGAAGGGCATTCAAAATATAGAAAAGAAAAAGATTCCTAAGCTTCCACTAGAACTGACATCGAAAACAACCCACTGTGTAGAATTGAGCTTGCGCCGTAGCATACAGGAGCGGACAAGGATCATCGTAGTTTTCCTTGTCCGTATCGATGTCGTCCGGGGTCGGGATGTCCTCCAGTAACGATTCATTTTGCGGGCTGGTTTCACTTTGCGGGCTTTTTATTTTTCTCTTTGCTGCCCTATCTTTTGGGCCCATCCTAGTTGTTGCTGTCGCCTTTTTTCCCGACATCTTGGGCTCTTAATTAATTAAAACGGTTGCTTAATTGATTATACGATATCTGCTCAATAAAACAGATACCGCATACAATAAAAATGTAAAAATTTATTTATTCTAATTTTTTTAATTTTTTTATTATTAACAATTTTACAAAGATTAAGTATATAGCTAACATAATTGTATCTAATAAACCATACAGATTTGTCTAAGATACAAGTACTGCTGGAATCAGTAGTCGAGACATTAAAAACCTACCTGTGAGCAGTGAACAAATTATAATTTGGACAAGAAATATGTTCTTAATTTATATTTTAAATTATTTTCGCTGATATCTTTTTTAAATTTAGGATCTAATTCATTTATAAACCTGGGAACAGAGTAAGCGCTGGTCCGCTGACCGTATATATTGTTCGCGGCGTTGGTTACCAAATGCTTATGTGTTATACTACGAGTAACTGTAGGATGTGATATTAACGTTTGAATTTCGGTATTGAAATATTGTTCTTTTAATATATTATATGTGCTTTTAATATGAACGGGTAAAGTATTGCAATGCTTAAATAGTTTAAGGTCATTGTTGGCATATTTTAGTTTAATGTTGGTGGGAACAATTGTTTTTAATATTTTTAGTTGTAGTCGAAAGATGTTATTTAGGTAAGATTTATACGTTCTACCATAACTACTAATACCATAAGCTACTATTGACTCAGCTAGTGCATTGTATAACATTAGTCGTGTTTTAAAGGATAATCGGTTCTTAGCGAGATTTATAGTAGACAGGAAAGACCTCAGTTTATTACAGATTTTATCGATTTGGGGCTTCCAATTAAACTTACTATCAATTATAAGGCCAAGGTACGTGTGCGAGTTAACTATTTCAATAGAGGGACATGTACAGGTGTGTTGGGGTGAACTGTGTAGGCAGTAATGGTCGTGAGCAAGAAGTTGTAAATTCATCGTTTGTTTCAAATGAGGTGATCTTATATGAATTAATTTTGTCTTTTGGGCATTTAGAATAAGATTAGCATCATGGCACCATCTATTTAGATTGTCAAAATCAGATTGTAGTTTAAGCAGGGCCATGTCAACATTCCCATCGGCTATTAGTAGGCAAGTGTCGTCCGCAAATTGATAAACGGTGCAATAGTTAAGGTGTTCATTCATGTCATTAACATATGTTAAGAAATGTAATGGTCCAATTACGGATCCCTGTGCTGTCCCGACCGTGACGTGCTTAGTATCACTAAAGCTGTTATTAAATTTAACACGAGAAGAACGATTTTCTAAGTAGTTTTTACACCACTGAAGTAAGGGTCCTCTAATCCCACAACTTTTGAGTTTCTGGGCTAGTTTTGAATGATTGAGCGTGTCAAACGCACGAGAGAAGTCAATAAATAATGTTAGGACATGTTTTCTATTATTGAGATAGGAGTTGATTTCATCAGTGAATTGTGACAATAGGGATGTTGTAGATTTCCCAGATTTGAAACCGAATTGTTTGTCATTAATAATATTGAATTTATTATAAAACGAGTGTATCTGCTCACATATAAATTTTTCTACAATTTTGTCTATAGAAGACAAGAGCGAAATAGGCCGATAGTTCTTATAATCGTCACGTCTCCCTTTCTTGAAGACTGGACGAATGCAACCCTGTTTGAGCTCATCGGGATACTAAACCTGTCACCAGACTGGTGTTGATTAAAATCGCTATAGCTATAGACATATTTTCACCAACAGTTTTGATATCCGTGACTTTGATATTGTCCAACCCGGGGGCCTTCAAGGTATTAAGTTTATTAATCATTTTGAATACTTTGTCTTTGGTTGCTTTACAGGGACGCATATTGACGTCTAAGTCTTTCGAGAAGCCCTTTGACGATAACAATTTGTCATTGCAAGTAGGTAAGATTTCTTTGACCGCAGTCTCAAATTGTTCGGAGAATTTATCAGCGATATTTTTTGAATTTAAGTTATGAACGTGAAAAGCCTTTGCAATAGACTCGTCAATTGACAAAGATATACGGCCAAGGATTGAGTTCATTATCTGCCATAGTTTTTTAGTATTATTGTAGTTACTATTTATTCTATTTCTATAATATAAGTTCCTATGATATTCTAAAACTTTACCAGCCTTATTACGCGCTTTATTATAACACAGTCTTAAATACATACCTATTACCACTGTCCTTTCTCCACATGTGAAAAAGATTATCACGTTTATTACATAAATTTATAATATTTTTATTAATCCATGGCAGGCGACAGCGCAGGGGTTGCAGCCTATTATTATTACCGGTTGTTTCAATTTGCTTTGTTTTTCTATATGCGTCATCAAAACTACATTTAAAAAAATTATAGATTTCAAGAGGGCGTTTCATATCATTTGTCAGCGACCAGTCGACTTTACCCAGTTCCTGACACACTTGTTGACGATCATATCCAATAACTCGCGTTCTATTAGTTTGTTAACTCGGAATGTTTGTTAACTGTTCACTTACACAAGCAATTATTGTTGCACGGTGATACGCCAGTACAACGTCTAGCGCCGCCGAGTACGGAACCAGCGATGGCATACGCGCAAATATGTGGTCAATACACGATCTGGTTACATAATTATCTCTGGTTTCAATACGGGTATAGTCAGATATGCCATAGCTCAGTCCGCACCCGGCAAGCACATTTAGGTATGATTCTTTATACTGTGAGGTAGTTTTAAGGTTAATATTAATGTCACCGGCGAGTAACAAATTATCGTTGCGGTATGTGTTATGCGAATGCAGGTATTTGTCTAATTCTTTAACAAACAAGTTTTTATTAGTGTCAGGTGGTCTATAAATAGCGCACACCACGGGCGTAGCCAGGGGGAGGGTTTTGGGGGTTCAAACCCCCCCGAAAAGTTCAGATATTAACATTCATAGAATTAAAATAAGAACAGGCGTGCGGAATATGTCATTGATTACTAACTATTACCTAGGAGTTTGAATTCCTCCGCCACCGTCGATTATCGGATCGCATTCGGTAATGTTCGTATATTTTCGTGCCCTTTCGTACCGCACGTGCTGCGCGACATTGTGCGCGGCGCACTTGTGGCGTTCACTTAATTACCGAGCGCGTGTAAACGAAGTTATTTTGTCATTTTTGTGATTTGACCTACGTAGATTTAGAATTTTCGCTACATACGTTAAAAGGATTTGACTTCAAGATAACACAGGAGTAAACACTTGTCTTATAAATAGAAGAGTAAGTACATAAATAGTAATAAGATTTAAATTAATTTAATCATTTTTAATGCTATTTAATCATTTTGTTTAATCAGGGTCCCTGATTCAGGGATAGGTTGGTTATTATTTTAAAGCTTTCTTGACATTCCAAATTCAAAATTCAAAGCTTTCCTCTTTCAAAGTTCACTTCATTTTGATCCATTCTTCGTTTAGCTTTAGTCACGTTAATAGCTTACCTATATTTTATACACTATGTATTACTAATATTGGAAATCATCATCATCATCAACCAATAAATAGTCCACTGCTGGACCATAGGCCTCTCCACCATGGGAGGATTTGGCGTAATCTCCACGCTTGCTAGGCGGGTCGGAGATCGCAGTGTAGGAAAAACAGAAACCGCTGCTGCCCATTTACTGGTTCAAGGAGGTTTCAGATACACTATGTATTACTAATATTGGAAATCATCATCATCATCAACCAATAAATAGTCCACTGCTGGACCATAGGCCTCTCCACCATGGGAGGATTTGGCGTAATCTCCACGCGCTTGCTAGGCGGGTCGGAGATCGCAGTGTAGGAAAAACAGAAACCGCTGCTGCCCATTTACTGGTTCAAGGAGGTTTCAGATGTTCCTTTTCCTACGGGAAAATTAATTTATCGCGGGCGAAGCTGCGGACGGAAGGCTAGTCAGCCTATAATGTGTAGATTATAATACCTCTTAGTACAGTATTTTATTATTATTTTAGGTTACGAGAAAATGGAGTCAAACAAAAGAAAAGGGGATAAGCTTAAAGGTATGGAGTATTGGAAAAAGTGGTGTAGTCAAGCGGCTACCCGTAAAGAAGAGTATTTGGGACCAACAACTAGTTCGCATGCCGACACTAAAATTGTAACGAAAAGCGAGCCTTCGACTTCGTTTGCAGTATCCAATGTCGAGACCGAGTCGGTGATACCGCCGGCGCCCTGTTCCATGACTACCACTACCGAGCCTACATTTATCCTAGAATCAACCAGCAGCAGCACCAGCTCACCTGTTATGTCATCTTTTCTTTCTGCTAAATTGGATGTTGGTTTTTATGCGAATCAAGATAAAATCGAGGATGAATATCTAGGCTCAAATTTTAAAAGAGCCTTGGACTCCATCTAAATATTATAAGTTTCCCATTTCTACAAAACGAAATTTGCGCTTTCAAATGAAATGGATGGAAAGATTCCCCTGGTTGTCATATTCTGAATATAAAAGTGGAGCATACTGTAGAATTTGTGTCGTAATGAGACGTTCGCTTAATGAAGGTAAAGGGGGCCATCAGCGGGTCGGCCAGCTTGTAACCGATCCTTTTTGCAAGTGGAAAAATGCATTAGAAATATTTGAAACTCATGCAAAATCAGGATATCACAAACAAAATTCGGAACTCGCAAATAACTTCCTAAAAGTAATGTCTTCTCAGGTTTCTTCAGTCGATGATCAGTTATCTTCTGAAAGAAAGAGACAGCAACAGGAAAACCGAAAGAAACTTATCCCTATCGTAAAAGGAGTAATTTTTTGCGGCAAACAAGGTATACCTTTAAGAGGTAAAACTGATTCGGGACGGATTCACATTACACCAGAGTCTGAACAACCACTTCAAAATGATGGTAATTTTCGAGCACTGTTGCGGTACGCAGCCGAGTCTGGGGACAAAAATCTTTCTGAGCATTTGGTCACTTCTCAGAAGAATGCTCTTTACACTAGCCCTCAAATCCAAAATGAAATAATTGACATTTGTGGTGAATTTATTCAACATAAGATCATCGGTGAAGTAAAGGAAGCCAAATTTTTTACGATTCTTGCTGACGAGACGACTGACATTGCCCGTATTGAGCAAGTCTCGCTGTGTTTGCGATATGTTGATTTAAAAGATGTTAAACAACATAAAGTTAAGGAGATGTTCTTAGAGTATATTCCAACTGTTGACGTGACAGGATCCGGTCTTGCAAAACTCATAATTACAGCTCTGAAAAAGCATGGACTTGAATGTTCTCATGTGGTTGGTCAAGGCTACGATGGGGCTGCAGCTATGAGTGGGCATTTGGGCGGTGCCCAAACGTATATTCGTCAAGAATGTCTTCTTGCTCTTTATGTACATTGTAGTGCACACTCTCTCAACCTTGCTATTGCTGACTCATGTTCACAAGTAGATGTGCGAAATTGCGTTGGGATCGTGCAGTCTGTTGGATCCTACTTTAGACATTCGGCTCAACGCACTGCTGTTCTGAAAGAAAAAATTCGGGATCTGTTACCGGCTGATCACCAAAAAAGCCTGCTCGCCATGTGCGAAACACGGTGGGTTCACAAGCATGAAGCCGTTATAAGATTCAAGGAAATTTATTCAGCTATTGTGCATGCTCTCGAAGAACTCCAATCTAGCCACAATAAAGAAACATCGCAACAAGCCATCCAAATGCTTAACACACTTCGATCCTCGAATTTTGTTATGTGCTTAGTGATTCTTCAAAAAGTCATGAGCTACACATTGTCGCTATCAAAGCAACTGCAGGCAATTAACACAGATCTCATAACAGCATTCAGTCACGTGGATGATGTTATTAATGCTTTGCAACTTTTGAGAGATAAAGTTGACGAAGAGTACATCCATCTCTATGAAGAAGCAAAGGTGTTGCTCAAAGAAAATGGTGGTATACTGCTTATGCCACGTATCGTCGGAAGGCAGTTGAATCGCTCTAACATTCCTGCGTCGGATATATCCACGTATTACAAAAGAAATTTATTCATCCCATTTCTCGACCATACAATTCAACACTTGATTGAGAGGTTTACAAAACACCGAAAAGTAGTATCGGCACTATCTGGTGTGTTACCGTCAAATTTTGCAGCCGGTTGTGAAATCGAAGAGGCATTTTGTATGTATTCGGTAGTGCTGCCCGAAAAAAGTACATCTGTCGTCAAAGCAGAACTTGAAGTGTGGAAAGCAGCTATGACTCTCACCTCTCCTACTCCAAAATCAGCTTTGGAATGCTTAGATAAGTGTGACCAAAAATTATATCCAAATATTTATACATTGTTGCAAATATTGGCTGCCATACCTGTTTCCACTGCTACCCCAGAAAGGACCTTTTCAAGCCTAAGAAGACTTAAAAACTACTTGAGGAACACGAGTGAAAACAGACTGAACGGCTTGGCTCTCATGAACATTCACTATGGGATAGAAATTGATGCGAGTGAAGTAGTGGATATATTTAAAAAGAAAAACAGAAGATTAATTTTGTAATATTCTAGTTTCTGTGATATATAACAGAACGTTATTTTTTTTATTTAGCTCCCCTAATTCCTTCGAGGAATTTTTTTCTGTATGTATTTTTCACATCTTTAATATTTTTCTTATATAAGGGTTATTTTATGTACTTTTAGTCGTTTTATTGTCTTGAACCCCCCCCCCCGATACTAAAACCTGGCTACGCCCGTGGCGCACACAGTTATGGTTTGGTTATATGATTTTTTTAGTGTTACGGAAACGTTTTCAAAGGTAGAAGTTTTAATTGAATGTTGTGTTACCTTAATGTTATTTTTTATATATAAAATTACACCACCCCCTCGATCGATTAGTTCGAAGCTGTGTGTGCATTTTATATCCCGGAATCTGAAATAATTTTGAGACATCATCCGATATCGCCGCTCCAGTTACAATAATAACATCAATGGGCGTTATGGCGCAACTGATAATCTGATGTAATTTAGAGACATTTTTAGGTAAGGACCGTATGTTGACATGCAGACATATAAATGTAATTTTACTAATAGGTTCATGTATTCTTTTAATAAATGAGTTAACGCTCACACAATCAAACAGTTCCTGGACAATGGGTTCGTTGTTCATGAATACTGAGAGTCAGTAACAAAATATACGAGGCAAAAGGCAACAAAATTTTAGGGCCTACCTTAATTATTCTGATTTATTCTATTTAATAAATTTTGAATATCAGGAAGTGAGCGAATGTGGAAAACTTTTGAATTGGGTTTGTCTAGCTAAAACCCTGCCGTCCTTGCACCACACAAACTTGTAGGGTCCTCGCAGCTGCGTCTTTGCGTTGTAGAAGAGATTTTTCGTATGATGGGTAAGGGCTTCACGGACATAAATGCGGTCGTTCTCCTTTCCCTCGGGTACCTCGCTCAGTAATCCCCCCACCTTCAGGGCCGTCCGTTTCACAGCGGCAATCCAGTGATCGCGGGTCTCCTTTGTTATTAGCTCCACAATTATCGGACTGGACTGGTCTGTTTTGGAAGGTAAGCGACGAACAGCCTGCACCTTACTAGGGTCTACCTCCAGTTTAGCAGCTACAGAGATCGCGAGGCTTGATGGGTCCTGGTTGGCAGTCAACGGTATGCCGGAAATCTCAAGGGTGTTCGAGAGAAGTTTCTGATTCGTTTCTTCCAGCTGCTGTTCCAAAGACGCGACACGTAATTCAAGGTTTTTGTTCTTATTGGACAGGTCCAGGTGTTTGTTCTCAAGTGACTTTATCTTTTCATTTTGATTTTTTAGCGTTTCTTCGATATTGGAGCACTGGTCGCTTATAATGTCAAGCGACTGTTGAAATTTTTTTAACTCCTCTCTCACAGTTTTCTTTAGGTTACAGCTAAGGTCCTCTATTAGTTTCTTTAGATCGATTACGTCAGTTGATCGACGGGTATTGATTTTTGAACAGATGCTGCCTTCTTCAGATTCGTCATCCGAAACCACAAAAGATGACCCTCTCGTAATGTGGCTCAGACAATCGTCGCAGCTCCACTCAAGTCCACCCGCGTTACGCAATGCCTGCAGTTGGCTATTGTTTAGGCTCGCACAGCTGGAGCTCGCATGAACAATTTTGTTACATCTGCTGCACTCAAGTCCTGGATTTTTCTTTGTTATATTGTTTTTACAATTATTACACTTTTTTGCGACCATAATTGAAACAATTAAATGTGTAAGGTAGGTATTAAATTTTAGCGACAGATAAATATGAGATACGCGAACGATCGACCGAATGCTATCGCTACACGCGCAGTACTGATTTATCTACTTTTTATATTACTAAAAAATTACCACCGTTTTTATTTTGTCTACTTATTTATATTTTTTGTGCTAATTTGTATTAATATCAAAAAATTTTTTGTTCGGGTTGTCTACTATTCGACGATAGGTGGAGCAACTGAGTCAAAATTAATTGGTGAGAACAAACCGCTCCAGAAGGCTCCTAAAAATGGTTCAACGCCACCCGTCAACAGATGGCGCCACCAGTCTATGTATCAGAAAATCTCCACCAATCCACTATTCGACGGTAGATGGAGCGACTAATAGTACGAAAAAGAACCGGCTCTAGAAAGTTCCAAAGACGGTTCAACTCCACCCGTCAGAAGAAGGCGCCACCAGTCTATGTGTCAGAATTTTTATGTTTTTATATTTTTGCACTTTAAGCACTTTATACACTATTTCTTCTGTTTTTGACGCCGCTATATTTGGTTTTGAAGCCTCCTCTTCCTCCTGGGCGACACGGTTCTGGCGAAATGCTTTTGTAGAAAAAGTCGATTTCCAGATCCGTGTCGATGTATTAGGATCGCCCGTGTGCCCGGAATTCAGCTGTAACTTTGCAGCCACTGGTCCGATTCTTCCTCAGCCTACTTCAAACTTCTTCTTTCGGCGAGGTCTTGCTAATGATGGTCCCAGAAGCTGCAAATGCGCAGCCGCTGAGGAGATACGGAGACAAAGGAAAATGTTTTTCCCCCGTATCTCACTCAAAATTGGCGATAAAAATCCGAGCTTCGGGGCGGGGTAGGAGGCCTCCAAGCCCCACAATTTGATCCTAAAAAATGGGGGGGTCTTCGATGTTGTTTGCGCGGCGTCTTCAGTTTCGTGATTTTTTCACAGTTTTTGGGCTTCAGTGGTCCCACGTTACGTCCCACGCCTTCAGCACCGGCACCAAATGATTTGTCTCATCAAGACGCGTCTTTTGAAATATTGCTCAAGGCACTTGGAGCACTTTTTTCACTGTTTACTATTTTTCACTCCGGAGCGAACCGAAAGTGATGTGTTCGCGACGGCGTTTGGAGCAACACTGATGATGTGATTGTGTTAGATAGAAATTTTCAAGTCAACGATTTTGTGCTCGTTAAGTTTGATACAAAAAAGACTGTTGTACATTATGTTGGCCGAATTGTGGAAATTAGTAATTCCATGGCGACAATCAAGTTTATGAGACAGTAAAATACGAAACACTTTTTTTTATCTTGAAATAGATGACGTAGCCAGCGTCCCAATAGATGACATCAAAACTAAAATGCCTGAACCAACAACGTGCAAAAATACCAAACGTGGAAGCTCCAAGTATACATTTGATAAACCCGTATGGGTCATACCAAATCTTAGATAAGGAAGAATGATAAACAAGTTGAAATATTTACTTTTTGTTGATTGTTTTTGTGATTTTAATACGGGCTTAAAGAACCTTATTTTCTGAAACAATCTGATTTAAATGATCTTGTTAGAGACTTGGGGCTATCAAAATCTATGGCTCAATTACTCGGATCAAGATTGAAACAGTGGAATTTGTTGGATAAAAGTACGAGTCTCATATTTTCGCACAAGACAAGAAAATTTTACGAGTTACTTTTCCAAAGAAAATGATTTAGTATATTGTAATGATGCTGCAGGGCTTCTTGAAGAACTGAGTTTTCCAGAAAATTCTGATCAATGGAGACTTTTTATTGATGCGTCGAAGATTAGTTTGAAAGCCGTTTTACTCCACAATGGTAATAAATACCCATCAGTGCCTCTTGCACATGCAACAAACATGAAAGAAAATTATGCAAATCTGGAGGTATTGCTTGAAAAAATAAAAATATATTCTCAATACCTATGGAATATTTGTGCTGATTTAAAAGTTGTCGCTATACTTACTGGATTGCAAGGAGGATACACCAAGTTTTGCTGTTTTTTATGTGAGTGGAACAGTCGCGCGAGAGACAAACATTACAAAGTGAAAACTTGGCCACAAAGAAAAAGCTTGACACCTGGACTTAAAAATGTATTTCAAGAACCTCTAGTGCCAAGTGACAAAATTTTTCTGCCACCACTTCATATAAAGTTGGGACTCATGAAAAACTTTGTGAAAGCTATGAACAAGGATGGTGCAGGCTTTCAATATCTTAAAACAAAATTTCCTCGAATCAGTGACGCGAAATTGAAAGAAGGGATTTTTGTAGGTCCGCAAATACGAGAGCTTATGACGGATGAAGCTTTCAATTCGAAGTTGAACAAAGCTGGAAAAAAAGCTTGGGTGGCTTTTGTAAGTGTGTCATAATTTTCTTGGTAATACAAAAGCTGACAACTACCGACAAATAATTCGAGAGCTTATTTCTGCTTATAAAGCTTTAGGATGCAATATGTCACTCAAAATTCATTTTTTGGACTCGCATGTAGATTTCTTTCCGGAAAAACTCGGTGCTGTATCAGATGAGCATGGAGAAAGGTTTCATCAAGATATTATGCATATTGAAAGACGCTACAATGGAAAATGGTCAGCAGCAATGCTTGCTGATTTCTGTTGGTCGATTCGCCGAGAAACTCCGATGGAAACGATGAAAAGAAAAAAATCTACAAAATAACGAATTATATTACCATAATGAGATAAATATACTGATATTTCTATAACTTGTGACTGAAATTAGCATTTTTTGCTGTAAAACTTAGACCGTAGTATCTTTTCACTTTTTTGTAATTGTTGTTACTTTAATAATATCGTTTTTTAATTAAATGGATATTATATTTAAAATCTATGTGCTGTATTTATTTGCATGTTAAATTCCGTGTTTAGAGCACCAAATATGATGTTATCATGCATGAAAACAATGAGAAAAAAAATATTTTTTTTGCAGATCAGTGTAATTTATTCATTTTGCAGTTTCGAAACTTAAATCTAACTATGGATTTTATATTATTGAACCATTTTTCTTTTCCGACTTTACTTATGGCTTCTCTTAAGACGAAATAAATATAATTGAGAATAAGTCCACGGACACGTACACAAACAAAGCCAAAGCATTAGCTTGGCAAAAGTTGTCGCACAGGTATGTACTCATGATTTATTTCCTTGTGTATTACTTCAAACTATATATTTTGTCTTTGTATCCAAATCCTAGTGTGGGCAATTGAATATGGTATGTGTGTCTATAGCGTGGTTACGACATGTGGTTATTATTTACGACAGGTACTAACGTATTTATGCATTGTAGGTTCAATGAAATAAATGATGTAAGAAGAACTGAAGATGAAATTAAGCAACAGTGGCGCATGATGAAAATGGATGCAAAAAAGTGTCACTCGCATTATAAAAAGAAGATGAATATAACTGGAGGTGGTGAGAGACCTCCAAGTCCAGACCTTCAGACTAGTGAGATAGTGGAGATGCTACCTCAGGAGTTTGAAGAGGATATAAATATATTTAACAGTGATACTGTCACCTCAAAGGTATTTATACAATCACTTACATACAATTATATTATAATTATTTAAATAGATAAAGAGTTGATACCTACATACTACATAGACGTTCCTTGTTTATGGATTATTTAAATATTACTTGTTGTTTGCTTCTTAATAATAAATTCACTGTGAGGGTGTACGAGGGCGGTCCGATAAGTACTTAGCCTCACCGCCCGATGGCGCCACTATCGCAAGAGAAATCTACTATCGTGTAGTACATTCTCGTAGACGGCTACTGTCGAAATTTCAACCGAATCGGACTCGTAGTTTTGTTTTCACCGCGTGTGGAAGCGGGCGTGTCCGCGGATTTTAGAAAAATGGAAAAAGAGCAATATCGGTCGAAGATTCGATTCGTTTTTGGAAGGGAAATCGCGCAGCGAAATCAAAAAGCGCTTGGATGCTGTATACGGTGACTCTTCTCCTTCGATAGCGACCGTCAAAAATTGGTTTAACGAGTTTCAGCGTCGGTTTTTGATGAGCCACGCCCAAGTGCCCCGAAAACGGCTACTACGGAGGAAAACGTGACAAAACTCCACGATCTCGTATTGGCAGACCGCCGATTGAAGGTACGCGAGATAGCTGACTGTAGGCATTTCAAAAGACCGCGTGGGTCATATCCTGCATGAAATTTTGGGCATGAGAAAGCTGTCGGTGCGATGGGTGCCACGTTTTCTCACTCCGGACAACAAGCGCAACCGTGAGACCACTTCAGAGCAGTGTTTGACGCTGTTTAAGCGCAATCCGAAGGAGTTTCTGCGTCGTTTCGTGACCGTCGACGAAACATGGATCCACTAGTACACGCCAGAGACCAAGGAACAGTCGAAACAGTGGACTTCACCCGGCGAACGTGCTCTGAAGAAGGCGAAGACTGTCCTATCGGCCGGAAAGGTGATGGCCACCGTTTTCTGGGATTCACAAGGTGTGATCTACATCGACTACCTGGAGAAGGGCAAAACGATCACAGGGCTGTACTATGCCGAATTATTGGGCCGATTCGACGCCAAATTGCAGAAAAAATGGCCCCATTTGACGAAGAAAAAAGTGCTCTTCCACTTTTTTCCACCTGACAACGCACCGGCTCACACCTCCGCCCTCGCCACGGCCAAATTGGTCGAATTGGGCTACGAACTGCTGCCCCATCCACCGTATTCTCCAGATTTGGCCCCATGCGACTTCTATTTATTTCCAAACTTGAAAAAGTCACTCGCCGGGCAGAAATTTGAATCGAATGAGGAGGTCATCGCCGCCACGGAGGCCTACTTTGCAGACCTCGAGAAAACGTATTTTTCAGACGGGTTAAAGAAGTTGGAGCATCGCTGGGTCAAGTGTATCGAGCTAAAAGGAGACTACGTTGAGAAATAAATTGCCACTTTTCCAAAATTATCGTTTTTCTTTTGTAGGCTAAGTACTTATCGGACCACCCTCGTAGCTTTAATAAGTAACATTCATTTCAACTTGTATCTTACATAAAATATGGTACAAACAATAAATATTTCTTGTTTTTTCAGAATCTTAACTCTACCCAGACAGTGACTCTACCAAGTAGTGAAAGTGGAAGTAATAGTATTGAGGAAAACCAAAATGTCAACAAAGTAGGTTTTTTTTTGTGCATCTGATTGTATTACATGAGTGTCATATTTTTGCTTTATAGAAGAAAGATAACAGATGAACAGACAGCCACCTCTTGTTTAGCAGATACTGCTGCTCATGGACATCTGCAGCGAGTGCTAGTAATTGTCAAAAATGACTAATACTAGCACTAGAGGTGTGCTGCTTTTTTTATTTGGGGATTAAATCAATATCTGAAATAAGAAAGGACCCAGTATAAAAGGTCATAATTATGGAAAAATTGTAATATTTAATAATCTATAAGATAATTTTGAATTTCAGAACTCAGCAGAGCCAATACATTATAATAGCAAGGAAGTAAAATCCAGGAAGCTTGACTTCATCGAATTTAAGTCTCCATGTAGAGCAGAAAAAAGATGTAAGCAGTACTTTTTTAAATTATTTTTGTAGCTGCAATGTATAGTAACTCATTAATATGTATTTGGTTTTCAGACAAGCACAATATCTGAGAGTGTGAAGTTCCGTAACAACGCTGTCACGGAATGTTTAAAGGCTGAAAACGACCTGAAGATTAAACATATGAAGGGCTAGACAACAACATTTATTTAAAGCCAAAGAACATTCCTTGAAAGTTAAAGAATTGGAACTAAGAATTTTACTCACGGAGAAACAATTACAGGATACATGACGTTACTATTAAAAGACATCTAATTGACTTTCTTGTTTCTATATGACCATATATTTCCCTACATATTATAGAATAAATGGGTGGTTGACTGGTTTGAAGTTGAAAATGCTAGAGTTCATTTACTGTTCTCCACTCTATTCACTTAGGTTACTTGACTAAGTACCTATCTATTATAATATTAAAATATTTAGGTGATGTAAGTATACAACAGTACCTAATTAATTTTAAATTTAACAAATAATTGAAATCTTTTAAAAACAAAAGGGAAAGTTTAATTAATAACATTAAAATTGTAATTCCTTCAACTGAATGAACTTGAAACCAGCTACGACAGCTAGTTATTAACTGCTCTTAAATGACCTGTTATGTAGAGTACATGACATTTTATAAATATGCATACATGTAGAACAAATGACATTATAAATCCAGAAAATTTTATTAACAAACATCCAAAAATGTGTCTGAATAAATAAATTCCTGGCTGCTTGACCACTATGACTTTCTTGTTGTGGCTGTTGACTTATGTCGCTTCGGGAAGAATTGACATGAAAACGTTTTCCAACCTAACTGCGTTCCTAAACAGACGCTTAGTGACTGCGCGCCTTGTCGCAACGACAAACCACGTGGATGTAGTGCTGATAAAACGACTGTATGTAATTCTGCAAGCCTTATCATCAGGTACTATGATAGAGGATCAAAAATTTGGGTTATGCTTTGGAAACTGCAAGAATTTATGTGAGTATTATTGCAAGTATTGCAAGAAACTATGATTGGTACTACATGCCATCTTCAGTTCACAAAATATTAACACACGGAGAGTGTTATAAAACATTTTGCCGTGTTACCTATCGGGCAGCTTTCGGAAGATGCACAAGAAGCCCGAAACAAGGATTATAAAAAAATTCGTTTGCATCATGCTCGGAAATGCTCACGAGCTGCTACTAAATGAGGATGTGTTTCATACTCTTCTATATACATCTGATCCATACATAACAAATATAAGAAAACCTTATGTGAAAAATGTGAAGGAACTTGACGAAGACACCCTGCACTTGTTGAAAGTAAACGAACTTATTTCAGATCCTGAAGTCATAGAAATATAGTAGGCTCAAAATCATCAAGGTGCAGAATTGGCTTTGCCGGCAAATTATGTCTTAAATCTTAAGTTTATTGAGAAAATAAAATTACTAAAATACTAAAACTAACTTGTTTTTAGTGTACATCAAACAATACAATTTATAAATAAAGTAAATTTTAAAATATATCAATATATATGCATAGAAAGTCAACTCGGGAACGCGTCTTAATGTACGATCTTCAACAAAATGTTCAAAATATTCATGAAAGATTTGAGCTATTTAACACCTGTCATTACTTGAAATATCGTAATTTTTATGCAAAATCTAGTTTTTAAAAAGTATACTAAAAAGATATTTAATTATGAAAATGCAAAAATAGTTTGTTCGATAGCGCACAAGTCATTTCATTGAACGCATCTATAATCGAACAAAAATAATTTTATGTAAACGCAGCCATAGGGTGTCAAACGTCAGTACAGGAAGAAAACAATAACAAAACCGGCAGTCGGTGCATTTCTCGTCTAATAAATTAAAAATAAGTGGTAAGTACCTTTCAATTCATTATTCGTAGAGCGTACATTAATAGTCCGTCAATTCGGGAACGTGTTTATTACTTTTAATTATTGATGAAAGTTGTTTTACGACACAAAATAACAAAGTAACCTCAAATATTTTACTATTGACAAACTCAGGCCTCATTTAAGATGGCCGCCGTATAACAAAAGCGCGCGTTTATTTAAAATCGTCATTCCGTGAACGATCATTTCGGAAACGTTCCCGGGCATGATGGCACGTTCCCGAAATGGTGGTTGCGTTCTCGGAATGATGATTTGATGATTCCAAAGGCGATGAACTTACAATTTTTCAATAATTTATTTAACAATTTCGTCGTTTTTTATTAACAGCATTATGGAGACTCCTGATAAAGAAAAAAATAAGAAAAATACTGAAAAAAAAGCTTAAAAAGGATAGTGCAGCAGCTTATCTGCGTCAAAGAGAAAAGGCAAATGCTAGAAAAAGAAAGTTTTTGGATAAGATGACTGAAGAACAGAGAGAAATTAAAAGAGCGAAGGACAGGGAATATTATAAAAAGAAAAAGGCAGAAAAGAAAGTGAAGAGAGTTGCTGATATGACCGAACGAGAGAAGCGAAAGCAGAGAAAATGTTGGAAAAATGCATCAAAAAAATACAGGGAAAAGAAAAAAGGTTTAGCAAATATAATAAGTAATACGCCGCCACAATCAGATGACGACTTAGTCGCAGTACCTCCAGAGAGAAGACAAGTAGGTAGAAAAACCGTACGAAAAGATAGGGCGAAAGCATACAGAAAAATTAAAAAGCAGGAAGAAATAGTTCAAATGAAGCGGAAAATTCAATCTTTAAAGAAAAAACTACAAAGAACAGATGCAAAAATGAAAATTGTACCAAGTCCCATAAGAAAAGTTGATGCCTTAATTAAAGATATTCAAGTATCTCCTGAAGTACGCAAACGACTTATACAAGGTGGGCCAAAAGAAGTCACCCCATTGTAATATGCCTTTTTTTTTTGCAGATTGCGGCCAATGTGAAATTTGTTGTGACATTTGTGAAGTAGACAGATATAAATTTCAAGTGAACAAGCCATGGAGCGATACACTCCCCAAGAACGCGGAATAATCGTGTCTATTTTTTTACGTAACAATTCGTCTGTGGTGTTGGCGCAGCGCGAATTCAGATTCCCCGGTCGTCCGGCACCGACTGGGCAAACACTGCGCCGTTTGGCCGCCAACCTTCAAGAGTATGGAACCACACGAGACGTTGCCAAGAGTGGCCGGCCCCGGAGCGCCCGTTCTGCCGAGAATATCGCCGCTGTTGCCGCGGATGTCGAGCTGTCGCCAGAAACATCGACCAGACGCCGTGCCTCGCAATTAGCCATCAGCCGGTCGTCCCTAAAGCGAATTTTGGTGAAAGACCTGCACATGTTCCCGTACAAAGTCCAGTCCGTGCATCAGCTGCTGCCTGTCGACCGCCAAAAGCGTGTAACCTACGCCCAAGCCATCCTCAATCTCGAGCATGAAGTGGACGATTTTTCGACCAAAATCATAATGACCGATGAGGCACATTTCCACCTCAGCGGGTACGTGAACAAGCAAAACTATCGCTTCTGGGGCACCGAAAATCCACGAGTGATGCAGGAGAAGCCATTACACCCGCTGAAAGTGACTGCATGGTGCGCTGTTCACGCTGGAGGAGTCATCGGGCCATATTTTTTCGAGGACGCCGCTGGTCAAACGACAACAGTGGACGGTGCGCGCTATAGGGACATGTTAACCGGGTTTTTTCAGCCAAAATTGAACGAATTAGGACTGGAGGACATGTGGTTCCAACAGGACGGAGCAACGGCACACAGTGCGCGAGCCACAACCGATATTCTGAAGGCGACGTTCCCGGGTCGCCTGATTTCTCGTTTTGGCGATTTGGACTGGCCCGCAAGATCGCCCGATTTGACCGTTCCAGACTTTTTTCTGTGGGGTTTTTTGAAGTCACGTGTGTATGTGAACAAGCCCGATACCCTGGAAGCACTTAAGGACAACATTCGACACGAGTGCGAGAATCTGTCGCCCGAAGTTCTCGCCGAAGTGATGAAAAATGCCATAAAACGAGCCCGTATAGCAATCAATTGTGGCGGCGCCCATTTGGCCGATATCATCTTCTCGACCTGAACAATATAATTTTAAAGGTTCAAATAAACATATTAAAAATACAGAATCGAGGTTTTTTTATTTCTAACAAAAATTACAGCCAAACAACATCGGATGACTTCATTTGGCCCACCTTGTATATGGCGAAGTATTGACTACTCAATTGCAAGAAAAGGCTGATGCTCTTCCAAAAAATTCAAAAGAGAGAGGTCTTTCATAAATGTATCAGCGGAAACACTTTGCGGAAATACAAAATGCTACATATGGCCAAGAGGATTTTACCAGCTAGACAAAAGGAAAGACACGAAAAAACGATTTTAAAATCTGATGCCAAAATTCGAGAAGTTGTTTTGAAGCAAGACGTTCGCCAAAAGGTCGTTGATTTCTTCGAACGAGATGATGTAAGTCGAATGTGCCCATCTAAGAGAGACTCTGTAAAACATAATGGTGTTAAAAAACAAAGACGCGTCCTCTTATACACAGTGAAAGACTTGGTGCCAAAATTTGTAAAAGAAACTGGAATTGTATTATCATATATATGCGACGCTGTTAAGAGCAAAACCATTTTGGGTCTTAGCTCCCAAATCAAGGGATAGAGAAACATGCTTGTGTCAAGCATGCAAATTTTGAAGAAAAGTTCAATAAACTGAAATATACAAAAGAGCTTACACACGCGTCTATAGAAAAGTTGATTGAACATTGCACTTGTGATGTTAAGTCTCATGACTGCATGAATAGCTTGTGTGAAAAATGCAAAATTCCGGAGTTTGAATTAGGAGATAATGAAGATTCATTGACATATTTTACATGGAAGTCCATTCAAGAAGATAAAATTGTAAAAGGTGAGAAAAAGACGTTTAAGATAACAAAAAAAGTTCCGATTTCGAGTACAGTCAAAGAATTGAAAATTACTTTATTTGAAGATATTCCGACTATGAAGAAACACTTATACGGCATTTATATTTACAACAAATTGAAAAAAGAGCTGAAAGACAATTTACAAGAAAATGAGGTGATGATACAAATAGACTTTTCGGAGAACTATGAAGTACTCAAATGAAATACAGGCAACACATTTTGCTAAGAAACAGCTATCTATTCATACAGGCGTATATTATTTACAAAAGGGTAACAGTGATTTGAAATCACTCTTTTGCCACAGTAAGCGAAAATTTAGACCACCAAGCACATGCAGTATGGGCTCATATGAAACCAGTATTAACAACAATTTTAGAAAACGCACACATTGACACACTTCATATTTACTCTGACGGTCCAACATCGCAATACCGAAACCGTACAAATGTAGCTCTTTGGATACTAACATTGATTAAGGATTTTCAACAAGTAAACAAATCTACTTGGACTTTTAATGAGGCTGGGCATGGTAAGGGCCCTATGGATGGCGTAGGTGGATACCTTAAAAGAACAGCTGACAGTCACGTCTTGATGGGTAATGACGTTAGAACAGCCTCATAATTCGTGGACTTGTTCAAAAATGTAAAGGTAATCCCTGAAGACGACGTGATAGAGGGTAAAAACAACGTACCAAATGCTTTGGATGCCATTCCAGGCATTATGGATATCACAAAAATATATTGGCAAAGAGGGATAGACGTTTTAATACAATTATATCGATACGAACATCTTCACAAAGAGCTAAAAGTATCGAAGCTTTCTAGTCTTTGTAACGTAAGTTCAGTTGAATCTGAAGATGTTGTTACGCCTGAAATTGAATCTCCAGTTGACGAAGAGCCCATGATAACAGATTTGCAATTTAAGAATAGAGTAAGCATTTATAAATCTATATATAGCTCATCTTCCTCGGATGATGAAGATTTAATGGCAATATCTCTTCGTCAGCAGATTAAAGAAAAACAGATTGATGTTGAAGCAAGTACATCTTATGACAAAGAAAATATACATCCAAATCTCGTATCTCCTGGGACATTCTTGCTTGTAAAAGTTCCTACTGAAAAGCCAAATATTTGCTTTAGATATGTTGCTACCTGCAAGACATGTGTCGATGACGATGATGGGGAAATCTTAGTAACTTTTTTGAGATCTCTGCGTAACAATATCAGGAAATTCAAACTGGAACCAAAGGATGTATATTAACTTTGAGCAAATAATCAGTATTATTCCGACACCGTTACTGAAAAGAGAACAAAATAGAGAATATTATTATTTTGATAATGATATTGATGTTTTAGAAAAATAATAAGTTTTGTTGTTTTTTAAATATTTTTTTAGTTAACTTCTTTTGTTACAGAATTTAATGTTGATTTTTTAACGTTACCTATATTTTTTCCATTATTTGTAGAAGTTTAGTGAAGTAGACTGTGATTTTAGGTCAAAGGACTCAAAGATTTTAGCGTAGAGGTTTTAGATTAAAACTATAAGAAGATTATAACTATGATTATAGAAGTTCCACTAGACTGATTATAACACACCAAAAGACTTACTTAATTATAAGAATTTATTAATATTAAGAGTGATTTTTCTTGTAAAACAAATGTGCAAACAAATAAATAACTTTCTTATTTAAACCGTTGTCTATAGTTCAAACATTTCCTTATTTTCCCTTTTAATATCAATATCGTCATTCCGCCAACATTTTTGTCATTACGGAAACGGTTGATCATTTCCGGGAACATCACAAAATTTCAATAAAATACGTATAGTTTGAGCAATTTTTTGAAAAAAAAAAAATTATTACATAACAAACTTTCAGTCTGTTCATTTAATGTTAATTCCATTGTAAAACTTTTGTATATTATGAAATTTCTTGAATTTTATGCACGGTAATAGCAATTTGTTTAATTTTTTGACGTATTTTGTTAGTAGAAGATTTTATATCTTTTGTTTTCATCATTGATTATATAATATAGATACATTATATACCCATGCTATTTGACAACGCTTAAATTATGTTTTTTTTAGTTTTTGGTCATTTTATCCAACTTAGAAAAACGTTCCCGGAATGATAGTTTTTTGCTAAATATCCATTAAAAAGCAATACTACAAAAAAACTATAGATTTCTGTGCGCTGCCCTGTCAAAGTTTATTAATATATAAATGTATTTAATTGTAACATATTATTACATAGCACACTATAGTCCTTCGGATTCTATTTAGTATGTACTGACAAATCTATTCGAATAATTGTACAAAGCGTATGTATATGAGTATATGGCACCGTTAGCTAGGAGCTCTTGACTACTGCGGCGGCGCGACGCACGCGTAGCGGTTTATCTATAAGCGCCGAGCGATTCTACCTTGTAAGGTGTATTATTTTATATGTTACTCCACCACACTCACGTTAATTTTTTGGGTTTATTCTTCTATTTTAATGTTTTTTTATAATATGTTTAGTCTAAATTTAGTTAAGAATCAAATTATAGATTGTATTTTGAAATTAAATAAAAAACAAACATATTAAACCCATATTTACTACGCATTTGAATTTTTATAATTTTACTTATAAAAAACGTTTTTACATAATTAAATTAAAATATATGTATTGAAAGCATAATATATTAATTTATACTTGTGCAAAATTTGAAGAGTTTATCTTTAGAAACAAAAAAGTTATTGATTGTTGATCCGAAACAGACCCAAATTTTCCATAGTGTGGCGCCCACGTCTAATATGGAGGTTCCAAATACATTACCAGTGGAAAGGGGCACACAGAAAAGATTGTCATGCTTTTATTGACTGATTTTCTTAATAAAGGGAATTTCATATTATATATGTGTATATGGATAACTTTTACAACAGTTATAATTTAGCAAATACTTTACTCTCACAAAAAAACGGGAGTGCAATCCATCGATTGTGAGTAGTAAACTGAAGAAAGAAGAGAATATATCTGTCTTTTATAATTGAATTGATATTGGCTGCTGCAGAGATAAGAGAATCATTCCTTACATAAGTACAGAATACGACAACGAAATGGTAACGGTGACCAGTAAAAGAGGAACCACTAAAGAACAGCCTTAGCTGAATACAATAAGTTCGTCTGATATCGACAGACAAGATCAAATGTTTGGCCTATTATCCCTGTGAGAGGAAAACTCTTCGCTGGTATAAAAAGTTTTTTATACATATTCTTCAAGTCCAGGCATTGAATGCCTATATTCTGTATGACTTTAGGATTTCTTTGATAAATGACTTACTACCTCCTAAAGATTTTTCTGTTCCATCTTGTTCACAAGCTCCCGTGCGTAACATGACACATAAATTAGTTAAAATGGAAAACAAAACCCAGGAAACCAAAAGAAATGCACCTGGATGTTCAAGACTATTCTAGTCACCTCTAGAATCATACAAAAAAAACTTGTCGACAGTGTACTGCAGCGAGGAAAGAACGCAAACAAACAATTTATCACTGCGTTTCGTGTACTGGGCAGCCTGGATTCTGTAACCAAGAATGTTTTGATGCGTTTCATATTAATCTTTAAAATTATGTATTATCTTTATGATGATTAATAATAATAATAATGATTACTTGCCAAAAATTGTTTGGATAAAAAATTTAGTCTATTTCTTATGTTTATTATGTTAGAGTTTATTTCCAGTTATTTTATGCCAGTTTGTATTGAAATGTTAAGTTTCTATTACTTTAATAACACTGGTCAGCAATGAATTCCTCTTTCAAAAAAAAAATATCATGAATATGAAAATTTTAATATACCGAATATATTTATAAACTAATATAATTTAAAAAAAAATTCGGCATTACGTAATGATTTTTTTTCTACGGAGTATAATTTCGGCATTTAAAGTTCAAAAACAAAGTCCATCGTTGCAGCTTTTCTTGCCAGAATGAAACTAATGAAGCAAAACATTGGACGGCGTGAATTTTACCTGTTTCCCAATTTGGCGCAGACAAACTGCCCGGATGATGACATTTCAGCCTTCAACATTTAAATGTCCTTCATACAGAATTTGAAACTAGGTTTGATGATTTTGTCTATCGAAATACCACAGTGGATATACAGTGACATTGAAGAAACGGATGTCACGTTTAGGGAATGCAATCCCGATCTCGTATAATTTTTCGAGATCAATCCCGAAGCATAATATGACGAGATCTCGTACGAGATTGACGAGATTGAGCAGCAGTAGTCAGCGACGCTATACGCGTCCACTCGATGCGCGAGCGATGCGCTGATTGACGGTCCGGGGGTGTCTAACAGCGATAGCAAACTATCCCGACTATTTACGAATATTATGGCTAAGTGGAGTGAGCGAGAGATATCAGTGTGCGTGCAGGCACTTGTTTCTTTATAATTGTGTTAGTTGTACAAATTGTACTCGTTATTTTGCTAAAACCTTTTTATTATTTAGGTGAGTCAAATAAACATAATTTTGGATTATTACAAACATTAGCTTGTTAATACTTGAAACATGTCTACAAACAATCCAAATCAAGTGTATGTGGAGTTTAGTAGTCGCTTGCCGGTATGGAGGTACTTCAAGAAAGCAGTAAATAACTTGACTGCTCAATGCAAGTTATGTAAAGCTGTTCTCAAAACCACATCTGGGTGGTTTTGTTACATGTTACATGTTTACATGTTCATATGAAAGCAATCCACAAAATTGACACAAAATCATCGAATGCGGGAGTCTGAAGAACATCAACCACACCTGAACTGGATGCTGCCGATACTGTATCGCTGCCTTCGAAGTCGCCAGCATCTGCTATAGTGTCAGTGTCGTCGTCTCAATCTACACTAGAAGATCGAGAAAATTACCAAACACCACAAAAGAAAAAGAAAATCAGTGATTACTTTCCATCGGATACTAACGTGACAAAATAAAAAATGATTTCCCGAATGGTAGCAAAAGATGGTGTGCCTTTTAGAGTATTCTGCACTTCCGAGGACATGAAGAATCTTTTTGCTGCGAAAGGTAACAATTACAAATTGCCTTCTTCACCAAATTCAATTAAACTAATTGTGATGAACTACGGAATGACGCTGAAAATAAAAGTGAAGGAAGATCTTCTAAAGCTAAAGAATGAAGATTTAAGATTTACACTCTCTTTCGATGAATGGACATCTGGGATGAGCCGGCGCTTTTTAAATATTAATGTTCACACAGTTATCAACAGTCAGCCTGCGTTTTGGAATCTTGGACATATTTGGAAGTATGTCGTCAGAGTCCTGTGTTCAGCTTCTGAAAGAAAAACTCTCAGAATATGATTTATCCCTGGATAACGACATAGTCGGTATAACGACTGATGGAACCAGCGTCATGAAAAAAGTAGGACGTCTGATTGAACCGCTTCAAGAACTTTGCTACGCACACGGTGTACAGTTAGGTATAATATAACAGACGTGATTTATAAAAAAAATGTAGAATCCAATGCTGAGGAAGAATTTGAAGTCCCTGAACTGAACACAAATCGCAGCGGGGAGGAGGAGGAGGTCGTGGAGGATAATCCGGATAGTTATGATGGTTTGTACTTTTCTTTACCTATTGATAGTTGATCTGGCTTCGGAACATCAATTGATTATATCAAAACTAAGAAAATGTGTCAAACTTTTTAAGAATTCTCCAACCAAAAATGATATATTCAGCAGGAGTTTGGTAAAACAATTCAACTGGTTCTTGACTGTAAAACTCGTTGTTCTAGCCTTTGCAACATGATAAGTAGGGGAGACCGGGTACACTAGTAACGGTGGGTCGAAAGTAACAAACGCTCTGTAGATTTATCCAATAGTCGAAACGCTGCCCCGCTACCTTCAGGCGATAGCCGGCGACGCTCCCCCCGCTTTCATTCAGTCGCCGCGCGCGCACCGCGCCGTAAGGTTGTGCTATAAGACACCAAGTGATTTTACGGACCAAAAGTAAGTTTTTTGACATTTATTCATTTAGTGTTTGCATAGTATTAAAATGATGATATCAATGTGATTATTTGCATAGTAACTATTGGTTAGATTGTTTACACAATGTTTTATTTTGTTTTCGTGTAGCACGTTCCATTTTTAGGTAGGCATTCATAAATTATTAAAAACGTGGTTGAGTACAAAAGTAACATAGCACTATGGGAACAAAAGTAACATGTTACTTTTGTCCCCGTAATATAACGAGTATGATTCACTTACGTATGTATCTATTCTTTTCATGATACTTTTTATTATCCCAACAGAATGCCCCGACAGCGAGTAAGAAAGACGGCACGAGGGACTACTGACATGGAAGTGTACAAAAAAGCGGCTGAGGAACATTTCAAAGACAATGGAAAAATTAGAGCCCTGGCAAAAAAATACAATGTTTGCCATGTGACATTGTACAGGTATATAAAAAAATTAAAGGCAGGAAATACTAGTGCAATAGTTGGCTACCGTTGTGTCAACCGTGTGTTTACTACGTAACCTACTGAGTATCTATACAATAAATGCGTTCGTCGCCATATTATTGTTTTGTGACATTTGTTTATGAGATCGTGATTCGTGATATTTGTGACTCAGCTGTCAGTCCGTCGTCAATTTCACTTTATAAGGTTAAGTGCTGTACGCGGTTGCATTGCGATTGCGGCGCTCTTGTGGAAACGACGACGCCCATCTTATGTAAGTTTAAACAAACACTAGAATTTGTTTACTTCAGTTATTTAGGTTAGATGTTTACATTAAATGAGATTTGTTATTTTATAAAAAAATATATGATACGATAGTGATACTCACCGTACAAAGATATACCCTTAATTTTGGATTATTATTATTGTTACAGATAGTCAACAAATTTAAATAGATCATTTAACATGGAACGCACAGCAAAAGTGTGGAAACATTATAAAAAAATAAACGAATCAACCGCACAGTGCTCGTTATGTCAAAAACAAATTGCATGCAAAGGGTCGAACACTACCGGCCTTGACAGGCATCTCCAAAGAGGCCACAATATTTATGTAAATCAGCCGGAAGAATCAAAATCGGTTAGACAGTTTGGGACATCTAGCGAACCGGAATCGAAAAAAATTAAAACTGAAAAGCAGTCTGAAATAGCAGGATATGTTACAAGAAAGTCTTTGTCGGAAATAATTTCACGCTTGGCGGCAGAGGATGGACTTACAATAAGGGCAATCACGAATCATTCATTCGTGAGAGTATTATCCAGCGAGGTTATAAAATGCATAAGAACGAAACTGATATCATGAAAATTATATTGAATTATTATGAAGAGAAGAAATTATTCAGACTTATAAAAATTTTGTCGCTTCTGGTACACGTTTTAGTCTTTCAGTTGACGAATGGACCAGCATCCGAAACCGGAGGTACTTTAATTTATGTCTGCATGGTGCGAACGGAGAAGTTTTCAATTTGGGATTAGTGTATATACCAGATAAATGTGGTGCCAAAGAGACCAGACAAATAGTCGAAGATACATTGAAAAAATTTCAATTGGATTTTGAATAACATATTGTGGCCACCACCAGCGATGGTCCAAACGTAATGAAGAAATTTGGTAGGGAAAGTCCAAGCGAAATGATGCTATGCTTGAACCACGCAATACATCTAGGTTTTAGACACATTTTATTTTTAAAAAAAAACAGGCTACTACCACATCCGCAGCTTCTACTTCCGAAGATACTGATCATAGTGACGTTGAAATCATGTCTGATGAAGAAATGGACCGCAATGCCAGCTACGAAACAAACTGCCCATTACAAGTACAACCAATTGATGAAATTAAAAGAGTGCTTGATGAAACTCGATTCCTAGTGAAATTGTTTAGAAAAAGTCCACTGAAAAACAGTCAATTACAGGAATATGTGAAATCTGAATTTGGGAAAGAACTCAGTGGGACCAGGACGGTGTTATTTATTATGAGCTGTTGAAACAGGGCGAAACCATCACTGGGGAACGGTATCGAACTCAATTGATGCGATTGAGCCGAGCACTGCGCGAAAAGCGGCCACAATACGAGCAGAGACACGAAAAAGCGATTTTACATCATGACAATGCTCGGCCTCACGTTGCCAAACCCGTTAAAACCTACTTAGAAACGCTCAAATGGGAAGTCCTACCCCACCCGCCCCCAGATATTGCGCCGTCCGATTATTACTTGTTCCGTTCGATGGCACATGGATTCGTGATTCGTAGATAGCCTCGAAAGACGAACACTTCTACCGTGACGGTATTCGAGCTCTGCCAGAAAGATGGGAAAAAGTTGTCGCTAGCGATGGGAAATATTTTGAATGATTCGTTTGTAACCATTTTTTCACAATAAAGTGGCATTTCATCAAAAAAACAGCGAGAACTTAGTTGCGCACCTAATACTAGATGTCAAGACGAGGTGGAACTCTATCATTGTAATGGCACAACGGTTTTTGAAGCTCAAAAATTGCGTAAAGAAAGCGTTGATTGATTTAAATATGTTAGACAAATGGAACGAAGAAAATCTTTTTCTTTTGTAGTCAATTGTTGATTTATTGCAGCCAGTCAAGATAGCTGTCGAAACTATTTATAAGCAGACAAAACTCTTCATTACTCACAGCCGAAGCAATAATTGACGTGTTGATGAAAAAAATTCAATAGACAACGACAAATGATAATCTGGCGAAACGATTCTTTGAAACTTTGAAAGCTCGTCTAGAAGATAGAAGACCACAACGGGTTATATGTTTGTTAAAATATTTACATACTGGCCACCACAGTTTACAGTCCCAAAATACGGATTTTTTTACTTCGAATTTGAGTAAAACTACTTATTGCTTTTGCGGAAGAACTGTATTGCAGACTTTTTGAAAATAACCCTCGTATCCAAATGCCAGAATTGGAAATAATGGACGCCGAACCCAATACCAGTAGCTCTACACTACGCAACGAAATCGACGAGTCGTTTCAAAGTCAAATGGAACAGGCAATCAAAAACATCGAAGAAATTGTACCCGAAATTCTTTCAAAAAAATCAAGAGCAACATTAAAATGGAGTTGCAGCTATTTGAAGCTACCGGAAAACGTACTGAGAGTTTGGATCTACTTTATTATGCTTTGAACACAATAAAACCGACATCTGTTGAAAACGAGAGTGTTCTCCTTGTCCGGTAGCATTGTTACAAAAATCAGAAACAGATTGTCGGACAAAGCTGTTAACGCTTTGATTTTTTTAAAAGCCTATTTTATTAAATCAGCAAAGAAGTATAATTGTTAGTTCTTTATGTTATTTATATGACTGATAAATAAAGACTAGGTGATGATTATTAATGATTAGTATACGAATATGGTTCCTAATTATAAGTCTGTTTTATATTTAGAACATTTTATTACTAAACAAATGAATCTGTGACTTTCATTATGAAAATTATGACCAATGACTAGATACTTGATAATGATTATTAATGATCGTTCCCAGCGGTTGGAACTTTCATATAGGACCACGCAACGCATTTTAAGAAAAGATCTGCATATGCATGCCTACAAGATACAATTGTCTCAGGAACTGAAGCCTGACTGGGTGTTACAGAACCATCAAGTTTTTGCAAACAAAATCATATTTAGCGACGAAGCCCATTTTCAACTGAATGGATATGTAAACAAGCAAAATTGCCGCATTTGGGGTCTTGAAAATCTATGAGTCATTCTTGATCAAGCGATGCATACAGCAAAAGTAACCGTTTGGTGCAGATTTTGAGTCGGCGGCGTTATTGGGCTTTATTTTTTTGAAAATGGTCGTGGTGAAACAGTAACAGTTAGGCCCGTATCTCATGGGGATGCCATGGCGACGTCGCTAGCAGCGACGCCAAACAATTCATATTCAAATGTATGACAGCTAACTCTCTTGGCGATGGTTTGGCGACGTCGCCAATTTGGAAGCGTAGCCACATCCCCGCTATGTTGGGTCTGGCGACTCTGGCGCGTTGGCGACGTTGCCAATAAAATATACACGTGTAAGCCGCGCCTCACTCACTCAGACGCCAGCCAGCCGCCATATTGGACACCCGCTAGTCATTTACTTATTATTAAAATCTGAAAAAAAATGACTCGATAAAAAAAGATTTATTGTGGAGGTAGAAAACCGGCCGTCTTTATTCAACTGGTTCAAAAGAGTATTCCGACCGTAATTTAAAAATTAAATGTTGGGAGTAAATGGTCGATATTTTTAAAGAAAAAGACAATATGACGACTGAAGAAAAAAAACAATTAGGGAAGTGTAATTATTTAAATACTTTTGTCTTGCCAAGGTAATGGGTTATAAGTCACAAAATATTCTGCTAGTTTGTCTCGAACTGTAAGTGCCGTTCTCCCTCCACTATCACGATCCCGATCTGTGGCAGGTTCAAACCCCGTTATCATCGAGGTGTCGTCATAACAATAGCCATCTCTGGAACGTACAAAATTGTGCAAAATGCAACATGTCTTAACAATCTTCTTTGCTAAATCCATATGTACGTTTAGTGGTCTGTGGAATATCCTCCACTTGTTAGATAATATACCCAATGTGCATTCGATATAACGGAGTGCTCTAGATAACCGATAGTTGAATATTTTTTGCTTGTAACTGAGACTGTGTCCTCCATATGGTCTCATAAGGTTTACATGTAACCATATATGGAATATTGTCGTCATTATTTTCTATCAGTGGTTTGGCATCAGGGATATTTAGAGAATTGTTTATGAAATTAGTGTAAAAAGCACTTTCTTTGAATGTTGCTGAATCACTGCTTTTTCCGTACGCTCCTATGTATATATAAGTAAAATTATAATTAGCATCACAAATAGCAAGTAAAACAATTGAAAAATAATGTTTGTAGGTATAGTATAATGATCCGGTTTAATAAGTCTTATGTGTTTTCCATCAATGGCGCTGATGCAATGTGGGAAGTTGGAACTTATACAAATCCCTTTGCAACTTTTTCCCAATCATTTTCTGTATTTGGCATAGCTATACACAGTTCTAGACGTTGACATAATATAATGTCACAATGTAATGTGGAAAAGTATCCGAGGTTGTCCGGTCCGGAAAAGAGAACTGAACCGACAAAGAACTTTGAAGTCCGGGTCTGGAGGTGGATCACGTAAAAGTGAATTTACATATTTTCAACAACTACAATTTCTGATAAAAGTTATTGCAATAAGAGAACCTGATCCCGTCACAGTCGCTGCAGGAATTGCAGAGGACTTACAACAAGACAGAGAGGTAGTAAAAGGTTCAAAAAGGAAGAAAATAAAATAGAGTAGTGTGTCTGAAGATGACAAATTCGTTGAAGCTCTTAACAGATCCATCGATAACAGAGAAAAATATGAGATAAGCAATCAAGATGAAGACAAGTTATTTCTGTTGTCTTTAGTAAATACATTAAAAAGAGTACCTCCACAAAGAAAAATGGCAACCAAAATTAAAATCATGTCAATACTCGACCAGGCGACACAGACTGTGTCTTATAATATTGAGACTCCGGGTCCTTGCAGCCGAGTATACCCCCAAAGCTTTTGGTCACAACGACCAGAACCGCCGTCTCGAAGTTATCAACCTGGATAATCTACTCGTGGCGGAGGCCCTGAAAACCAGCCCATGGACTACCATGCTGATTCTCCAGTTTATCCACCTCCGTCGAACATGACTAATTATTCTGAAGAATCAGACTCTTTTAGAGTTATATGAATAGTTCATTTAATTAAACATTATGTCTAATTTAATATTAATATTAAAATACTGCTTACCTTAATGTCACAAATAGTTTTTCTTCTGGACTTATGGATTTTCTTAATATTGTATCTTGTTTAGTCAAATCATTTCTACATAATGTCAATAATTCATCAAATGATGCTAGTGACATTCTCACATAAATTTAAAAATTTTGAAGGATATTTTCATAAATCTTTATATAGTTTGATAAAAACACCACTTTGGCTTCGATCTGTTAAGAAAGGATGTACCCATAGTTTCTTTTTCTTGTTCTTTTTAATCTTTCTGTGACGTACATAAGGGATCGTCCATTAATGACGTGAGGCTCGAAAGGGGGGGGGGGGGGGGGGAATCACGAATCACATGTATCACATGTATATCACATGTATTTATCTTTTCGTTGAACGCGCGATTTCTAAACTGAAAAGCGGCGCGTGACCTTGACTCGCCGTTGCCAGGCAACGATTTCCCCGCCCGCCGCGACATCCGGCCGGCTCAGCTTGCCAGTCGCCAGTATTGTCTGTGATTTTTGGCGCCGAATACATGCGTAAATCGTTGCCGCGTATGTTTATAACCTTAAAACAATGCAACAATGTCTAAACTAGAAGATCTGTACAAAGACCTATTTGCAGAGTATAAGAGTGGAAAAAAAAACTAGTGTAGCTCAGAAAGAATTTAATGAGTTGTGGGCTGGTGCAAAACAAAAATATACCACAAAAGAAGAATTTACAAAGTGGGCGAATGATCTTTTAGTGGATTACCGCCGTAAGAACCAAGCAAAGAAGTCCAACATTCTCTATTATTGTTCTACTTCTAAACAGGTGTTAAAATAATGTTATTGTTAAATCTTATAACATTTTTGATAATATTGAGAAAATGAATACAAAGAAAATACAGCACATAACGTACCTATTTAAGTATTAATCAAAAAGATATTTTTCTATTTTTATGTTATAGAAAAGTTATTTTATAGTTTTAGCACGTCATCGGCGTACAGGAATGTATGCCTACCTCTCACCACTCTCTGGACTTTAGCAAAGTAGGTAGGTATATTGAACTGAACCTCGTCTACGAGGCATGGGTTTATTAAACGTAATAAACAAAGTAAACGTAAGTAGTGGTGGTTGTGAGGTGAAGGTATAATAAAGGGTGTCTCAGAATGATTTTCGTTTTTGAATTGACCAATACGCGCCAACCGCAGGTAGCAGGGGGAGGGGAGTGGACTCGTCCGCTTGGCCGGCTTGTTAAGTTTAGTAGCCATGAATCGTTTCACGGGATTACAGCGCGCGTTTTGCGTGAGAGCGTTTTATAAAAACAACGATTCCTACACTGTTGTTCGTCGTCTCTACAGGACACATTTTAATTTAAAAAGCTTAAGACATGTGCCAAGTGCCAATTTAATTAAGCATTGGGTGTGCAAGTTTGAAGAGACTGGGAATACAATGCCGGACAAATCGTCTGGGCGTAAAAGGACATCAAGAACGAGCATGAACGTCGATCGCGTTCGAAAGTCTGTTATGGACGACCCACGACAGTCATTGAGATTGCGCGCAGCTTCTCTTAATTTGAACAAATCTACGGTTCATCGCATTATTTCGAAAGATTAACATTTTCACCCCTATAAAATTGTTATTGTTCAAGAAATGAAGCCTGATGATCCTGATAAACGAGTCGAATTCTGCAGGACAATGAAAAACCGTTTTAGGAGTTTCAATAACATCTGGTTCTCCGACGAATCGAATTTTCACATCAACGGTCATGTGAATAGACAAAATTGCAGATACTGGGCTTCCGAGAATCCGTTAGAACTGCATCAGAAGCCCTTGCACTCGCCAAAAGTTGTTGTTTGGGCTGCCATATCAAGTCAAGGAATTATCGGTCCTTATTTTTTTTAGGATGACCGAGGTCGAACTCAGACCGTTAATTCTGACCGATATTGCCATATGATCCGGACTTTATTGGCTACAGAAATGCAAAACCAGAAGGGCTACAACCGCAACACCTTTTTCCAGCAAGATGGAGCCACTTCTCATGTTACAAATGACTCATTAGCTGGTCTTCACGATTTATTCCCTGGAAGAGTGATAAGTCGCCGAGGAGACATCAATTGGCCACCGAGGAGCCCTGATTTAACGCCTGCTGATTTCTTCCTATGGGGCTACCTAAAAAGCAAAGTTTACAATCCATTGCCACCCAACCTGAATGTTTTGAAGCAAAGAATCACTGAAGAAATCAACTCTATTCCAAGAGCGATGCTCCAGCGAGTTATTGAAAATTTTAGCTCCAGGTTAAATGAGTGTGAACAAATGAATGGTGCGCATTTGCAAACGGTTGTTTTTCATAAATAAACTTCAAGAATTGCTCTTTAAATTAACATTTAATAAAACGAGATTTAATTGATATTTTGTTTTTTATTTAACATCTAAAAACGAAAAACATTCTGAGACACCCTTTATTTGTAACAATTATTACGATTAAAAAACCCTTTATAAATTGCTATTCTAACATATTTGGCGTCTTTATATATTAAAATCTTGCCACCTTGTGAAAACCTACATATATTTTTATTACTATTCATAATTCATAATGCTATATTGAACTGAAAGATTCACTGATACGATGGCAGTATTATTATGCATACGTACCTATTATGCTAATGAATATGGGGACTGCGCATGTGTTTATGTGCCGTTTCAAATTCTTATTGTCAGAAAAATTAGTCACTGGGATGGTTATTTTACTTGCACGATAATTATTAAATTTTCAGTGCCAGCGAGAACATTCCTATTTTGTCAGTCACATCCATTGAGCCAAGTCCACGCGTTAAACTCCCTAAGAGATGCATCTCTGAACCGATCTGTGCGGAAACTACTGTCGAAGGAAATGACACTATTAAAAGCACCTTAATAGGTAAATAAACATGCCAAAATTAAAGCTCCGCTGTAGAAAATTCGTGTATTATGAATTCATGATTAGAGAGAAATTTAAATCATTAGAAAAAACAGTCGTAATAATATAATTTATTGCAGTAATAATTAATATAATTCACAATAATAATAATCTATACAAATAAATAAAGTCTGTTTGTAATGTCAAAATAACAGCTTTTTACTAAATGCATATGACTGTATACACCGTACTTATAAAAAAAAAATCAATTTTCAGAATTTTTGTCCGTCTGTTTGTTCCGGCTAATCTCCGAAACGGCTGGACCGATTTTGACGGGACTGTTATTGGCAGATAGCAGATGTTTTAAGGAGTAACTTAGGCTACTTTCATTTTAGAGATTGCACTATCTATTAAATAGATAAGTGCAATCTCTGCCACATCCATTCGACCTGTCGACGCAAACGAACTGACTGGAACTGGCGTCAGATAGGCTACTCTATCTGGCGACCTTCGGTTGCCAGAGGTAGCCATGGCGACGTCGGCATGGCATCCCGGTGAGATACGGCTCTTAGGATCAACTTCCACTGAAAGAGCAGCGGCGCGCTGTTATTTTTCGAATCTTATTTATAATCTACATTTTGAATCTTATCTACTAAAGAAAAAAGTTCAAATTTATTTGAAGCAATAGAATGGGTAGCGCGGCCCGGCGAGCAGCCGCGAGGCCGCACGAGTCTTGTAGCGACTAGTTAAAAGAGGCACCGCTCGGCTGCCCGCAACGTAGCAGACAACCACGCGGCGGCACGCGCCTGCGCTTACTTACCCGCCGCCTGCGCACTGCGCGTCATTTTAATAGAAGGGTATCGACTTGATTCGTGCTACGCTCCGTAAAAACAAAAACAATGAATATCGAAGAGAATTTAATTTATAATGTAAAAAAAATCGAGTGTTTGTACAACGTAAAATATTACAGCGACAAACACACAGTAAATAACGCATGGACAAAAGTGAGCGCAGAAATAAATATGCCTGGTATATTTTATTTCTTATATGTCTCTTTACCTAACAAAATCCAACCATTCGTTTTACCACGATACGGCCCCATTTGGAGAATTGAAAAAAGACTTAAATTTATCTCTTATGATTATACCACAATTATTATTTTGTAGATTGTCATTCTCCTGTTGTTCCGTATTTTGTAAAATGCTATTTGCTGCAACAGTTATATATAGATTATATATTATATACATTATATAACAGTTATATAACAGTTATATTGGATTATATTTTATCTTCAAAACAAGTGAACAAAATTTTAGGAAAAGAAATAATTAATTAAATTTTAATTGAAAGTATTTCTTTATTAATAATTATCTATAAAAAATGTATTTTGATTGAATAACAGATGAGCGTAGAAATCACGCGGTGGGATCTTGTACTATGAGAAAAGGGAGAAACCCAAGAAAGCCAAAGGAAAAAAAAAACAAATATGACTAAAACCGACTAAAACGATGATAATTGCTTGTGTTGCCTGGAACCTTTTGCTAGCAGCAGACCAAATGAGAAGTGGATTCAGTGTATCGAATGTAAGGATTGGTCACATGAAGCTTATACTGGAGGAGAGCTTCAATATTGAAGTCCATTTACTTGTGCAATCCAGTAGGAAGACTAAATGAGAATCCTTTAGAAATATGGAATGATTTGAAAATTCAGCTTCCAAAACTTTACACAATTGCCTATAAATACTTGACCATGGTGGGAACTTCCGCTCCATCCGAACGTTTGTTTTCTAAGCTGCTCAAGTCGTTAATCAGCAAAGAAATCGCTTGAAAGGTAAACGTTTGAATAAACTTTTGTTTTTCCAGTTTGACGAAAGAACATTGGATTTAAACTAAAAGGTGTTGCGTTAATTTAAACTGGTTCGTGGGAAATGTGCTAAAAATTAAATTGCAGCTGTTACTTTTAAGAGATCATTTTTATACTGTAGATACGATTCAATTATCATATATTCGGTTTAATAACACCTTTGTCACTCCATGAAATAATGTAAGCTGAAAGTATTCGATGTTGAAAAAACTTCGACGTTAATGAATCGATGTATCGAAAAATATTGATGTATAGTTGGAAGCCTTGAGCGTGGAATGATATTTTTTGTATGAAAGCAAAGGTCATTGACCCTAAAAATTTAAAATATGCAGCGCGCTGGACCCGCTTGATTGTTACGTTAAACTAGGTTAGGTTACATTATAACGCGCCCTCCTATCTGCAGGGCATTATCGGGGCATACCTGCGCGACAGATACATCCAGTACGTGGGGCGGGATGGAACACTGCACCGGAGGGAGGTGCTCTGCGGGGTTCCACAGGGGTCCGTCTTGGGTCCTCTTCTGTGGAATCTCGCATACGATGCGGTCCTGCGTATAGATCTACCCGCCGGAGTCAACGTCGTCTGTTACGCAGACGACACTCTCGTTTTGGCCGGCGGGGACAACTTTGAGGGGACCATCGAGCTCGCCGAGCTTGGGGTGGCAAGCGTCGTCGCTAAAATCCGCGAGTTGGGTCTTCGGATAGCGTCTCATAAAACCGAGGCGCTGTGGTTCCATAAACTACCGAGGACTAGGGAACCACCCAGCTCGTCGATTCGCGTAGGGGATACGCAAGTCCGGGTGGGTCGGTACGTGAAGTACCTCGGTCTCACCCTGGACGGTCGCTGGGGCTTCGAGGAGCATTTCGAACGCCAGGTTCCTCGGATCGAGAGGGTAGTGGGTGCCATGCACAGACTGCTGCCCAATCTCGGGGGACCGAGTGAGGAAGTTCGCCGCCTCTACTCGGGGGTCGTACGATCGATGGCCCTCTACGGGGCGCCTGTGTGGTCGAACAGGCTGTCGGGGGTCCGACGCTGCAGAGCCAAGTTCAATAGCCTTCAGCGGAAGATGGCCATCAGAATCGTGCGAGGATACCGTACGATATCCTTTGAGGCGGCAACAGTCCTGGCGCGCTTCCCGCCCCTGGACATCCTGGCGGATATGGACGCGAGGGTCTACGACCGAATCCGTGCCACCCGACGAGGCGGCGGGGACTCGGCACCGATAACGCTCGAAGCGCTGAGGCGGCAGGAGCGACGGCACGCGTTCGAGGTGTGGCGCGAGCGTCTCCGAGAGGAGCGATGTATGCGGCCAACGCGCTGTCGGCGCGATACTGCCCTGCTTCGAGACTTGGCTGCGGAGGGAGGGGCGAGTCACGTTCAGGCTCACCCAGATGCTCACCGGACACGATTGCTTCGGTGAGTATCTGAGCAGAATCGGACGCGAGGCGACGGCGCAATGCCACCAATGCAGAGGGGACCGGGATTCCGCTCAGCACACGCTCGAGCAATGTCCGGCTTGGGACTCTGAGCGGCGGACCCTGGTCCACGAAATCAGGCAGGACCTGTCCCTGTCAGCACTAGTGTCGGCTATGCTGGCAGGGGAATCGGCGTGGAGGGCCGTGGCCTCCTTCTGCGAAACCGTCCTGGTTCAGAAGGAGGCCGCCGAGCGGGATCGGGAGAGGGCCGATCCTGCTCGGAGACGGAGGCGCCGGGGCGGCGGCGACAATCGCCCCGGCCCCTCAGCCCAGTAGTCTAGTGAACGAAGCCGCGGCCGCTCGGAGTGGGGGCTCCGTGCGTCCATTCATGCGGCCCCGGAAGAGAAGGACGGCAGCACCTTGTGGACCGGTGCTGCCGTAGAACACTGCGAGGGTGTTGGGGGAGGCACGTATAGTCTCCCCAGAGGATGGGTGAAGAACGAAGCACTGGAGGGGCGCCGGTGTGTTCTGCCGGAGATCCCGGAGCCCCTCTACGCGTACGTTGAGGAGGACCACCGAGGGGGTTTTAGTGGGTAGGAATCCCACATAACTCGGCCTTCCCCCCAGAAGGTCGGGTATCTTGAGAAGATTACCCCCCCGTGACCAAAAAAAAAAAAAAAGTTAGGTTACATTGCGGTGGCGTGGCCGGGAAACCTCCTCGTGTGCCTGGGCTGTCGCTGGTCTATTTATCCCTCTGGATACGTCCGCAGGGAACTGTCGCTCAACGACAGATCCGGGACGGTGCACCCTGGGCAACAGTCAGCGACTTTTCCTTTATTGGGAGATCTTGGTGGCTGTTGGCTAATATCCTGGCAAACGGAAGGTAGGAAGGCGGAGTCCAATGTGGTCTTTCGCCTTCCATACGGTGGCGTTTCTCTGCGTGTCCCTCTGAATGAGCAGAGGGCACAGCGGAGAACAATGAAGTGAAATGAATGTAGGCGGCGTCCAACTGTTTGGGCTCTCGCATTTGAGATGGTGGGTTTCTCTGTGTGTCCCTCTGATTGAGCAGAGGGCACAGCGGAGAACGAATGGAATTAGAGACGGGTCCGTCATAATTAGGATCAGGACACTGTTAGCGTAGATTGGGGCCACAGTCGAAAAGCTGTGGGGCGGGTGCCCAATAACTCCGTAGTAGCCCTTCGGGGGCGGGGGTCTTGCCTTCATTGGTCGGACCGCGAGGAGTCCACCTCTTTAAAAAAAAACCTAATTCCTGGCGTTGAGGCGCCTCCTTTTGGGGCCTTGCACGGCGTCAGGATGCTCGGTATCGAGCGGCTGAGGGGCATATCAGTCGTAAGTGGCCAACCCTGGGATACCGCCCGACCTCCCAGCGGTATTGGGGTTACCCAGGCACAGGGGATACTGCCCGGGTGGACTATTTATTTCCCCCATACTCGTGGGATTGATATGGATAAAAAATTGAAAAACCAAACTCAAAGAAGAGGGATGACGTGGCAGGACCTGTCGTGGTCTTGTCACGGGGTAGGCGCGACAATCGCGGACGATTCGCGCGCCCATGCAAGCCTGCTGGCGTGCGGGCAGAGAGTGACGTGGACGGGGCGGAGTCGGACTTATCGTTTATGTCCGTCGCGTCCCGGACGTCAACAGCGTCTGACCTCGACCGTTCACGGTCGAGAAAGAGTGTTCGGCCAGAGGAGATGGCCGGCATTTCGGACTTGCCGGATCCGAAAAGGAGTCCGGTCGGGAGTGGGCAGTCGGGCGTGGACGGGGAAGTCCGGGAGAACCTCCTCGACCCGTCGGTAGCGCCATCGGACACCAGGTCGAAGCGCAGCCTCCCGCGTCCGGAGGAACTCGCGAAGGAGATGCAGGCCCAACCAACGGCTCAACTTGGTTGGGACATGACAATTGCCAATGACATTATTGCCAATGACATGGCAACTATAAGAGAGGATTGCGTACAAGTCCCGAAACTTGAAAGGCGGGTTCGTCCGCGATCTGCGCGTGGCGGTACGGTCGGTCCAGGCCGCGACGGAGGTGCTGGCGCAGCGGTTGTCCGCCGATGCCAATGCAGAAAGGCTCGAGAGAGAAAACTCAGAGCTGCGCTCCCAAATCTCCGGTCTTACCACCAAGGTGGACAAGCTGTCGGATGAGCTTGGTGCCCTCCGTCGAAAAGAGGAAATCCCCAGGGTTCCGTCTACTCCTTTAATGGAGCAGATAGGAGCTCTGATTTAAAGCAAACTGGCTGCTTTCAAGGACGAAATATTCCCAGAATATCTAAGGGGGCCCTGGTAAGCAGATGCCACCAAGGCAAAAGGGTAGGAAGGCCAATCGAGCGCAGGCGCCCCTCCGCCCGTGGCGCTATCGCCGGCGGTAACACCTCAGGCCCCGGAGTTCACGACACCGCCTGCGGAGACTTGGGCGACGGTGGTAAGGAAGATGGTGAATAACGCGGCTTCTTCCAAGCCAAAACAGACGGCACCGGCACCGGCCAAGAAGGGAAACGGGGCGAAGACGCCTAAGGTGCAGAAGCCGCCTAGACTCCCGGCATCTGCAGCCATCACTGTCACCGTGCTGGAGGGCAGCACGACCTCCTATGGGGAAGTGATGGCTGCAGCTAAGAGTAAAATAAAACTGTCCTTTTTCTGTCGAACTGTGTCGATGCCCAGCGACACAGTTCGACAGAAAAAGGCCGTAACCGGCGGGTTGTTTCTGGAGTTGTTCGGTCCCGACTGCGTCTCCAAGGCTTGACAGCCTGGCCGGTCGGATGAGAGGGGCTCTGCAAGAGCTCAATATTAGGATAGCTCGCCCCACGAAAATGGCTGAAGTGCGGTGCGGTGATGATGCCGTTACCCCACAGGAGGTGACGTCTGCGGTCGCCATGGCGGGCGGCTGTGCGTCGGATGACGTGAAGGTGGGCGAAATTCGTCGTTCGCCCACCTGCCTGGGATCGGTGTGGGTCCGATGCCCGGCCGCCGCGGTGCGCAAGCTGGCAGCAGCGAAACGCATCCGCGTAGGATGGGTATCCTCGAGAGTCGAGGTGCTGGCAACACGGCCGTTGCAGTGCTTCTTAACGGGGCACGTTAGGAGGCAGTGCCCCAGTACGGACGACCGGAGCAATAGGTGCTACACGTGCGGCGACCCCGACCACAGGGCAAGCCAGTGCACTGCTCGGGGGCTGAGATGCCCCCTTTGCACGGACCTCGGTCGTCCTGCCGACCACAGACTCGGCAGTAAAAAATGTGCCCCCCCCAAAGGGCAGAAATAAACGAAAGGCCCCTGCTGCCGTTCAGGCGACAGAGGGCCAGACCGGGGCGGTAGCCAGTGGCTCGGGCTGTCGCCCAACGTAGGTGATGGACAACTCCTCTTCACCTCCTTAAAGGTGCTACAGGGCAATATAAACCACTGCCGCGATGCGCAGAACCCCCTACTGCAATCCATCGCGGAATGATCGGTTGCCCTGGCTGTGGCCAATGTGGCAGAGGTGGCCAACCGGTCGATCGCGGCTATTAGTCCAGTCAATAGTGACAAGGGAAAAAACATAAAAGTTTAATATACTTAATAATAATATTTATATGAAAAAAATACGTAGAACAGAATGCGCAACGTAATCAACAACTGCTGCGCGCATCATCTTGTATCGTTTTTCAATCGCCGTTCTATCACGTTTTTTATTCTGTCGAGCACGCAGTAGTTCTCTTTTGTTTTCGGCACGCGATGGACAATAGGCGGGAAGCGTGTGGGACGCGGAGGTGAGGCGGAATTCAATCCGTCGGTTGACGACAGATACGAGCGGAGTCGACGACTATCGATGTAAATCACGATTAGACTCTGCATTTCACCACATACATTATGGATAAGTGGTTGAAGAGAAACGCTGAAGGAACTCCAAATGAACAAAGAAATGCTTCTGAAGGTTCATCAAAAACGAACTCCTCAAAAAGATACATAGTTAAATATTTTATTCACTACAGGAATTTGTTAATACACTGTTATTTCTTCTTTTTTTTAACCACAACGGGGTAGCTCATACTCGTTATATCGATCAATCAAATCATAACCACACCAAAAATAAGTATACTTATTTTTAATGTGATATACTTAAAAACATCTAAACTCCGAATATTACAAGGGCCTACTGCAACATTTGCGAAACGAAGTACGGAGAAAGAGACAAGATAAATGGGCCAACGGTTTCCTCCTTCATCACAACTACGCGCCATGTCATACCTCGCTACTGATCCGCGAGTTTTTGGCCGAAAAAAATGTTCCTGCCTGTCCACATCCGTCTTAGGGCCCCCGCTGATTGTGATTTTTTGTCACGGTGACTTTATGTCACCAAGTCGAGTGCTATGGAGATATATGTGAGTGCGCTCACTGTGGTGACGTGACAATACGGTGACAAATAGTTCCGGCGGCCGGCGACACCTGAGTGACGTGACTGTCACACGGTCTGTACATTGCTATGGGAGTGCGCTCACTTTTTGTCACTTTTTTTGCTACACGAACTTTTTGTCACTCGGCCGGCGGACGTAAGCGGAATAGACGTGTGCTGTGTGATTTTTTTGGACTTTTACTCACTATGGCGGCTTCTCTGCAAGAGGAAGACATTGACAAAGAATTGTTAATAGAGGAGGTAGAGAAGAGGCCAGCCTTATATATAAAAAAATTAAAGGAATACTCGGACATTAATTTGAAAAGAAGATTGTGGGACGAAATTTTAATACTGACAAGAATTTCTGACAAGAACTTTAACACAAGAGCAAAAAGAAAAATGCAGGTAGGTAATTGTGTCAGTATTTATTGGATATTGTTTACTTATTAACAACTTTTTTTTTAGATAAGGTAGGTATCATGAGCTACATATTAAGTTATATTTTAACATATTGCCACGGTATAGATCCTTGTGGTGAAATAAACTAAGAAGCAAAATAATTTCTAATATTTACACAGGACATGTTTCGATGCGTCTGATGTGTAGGTACATTGTTAAGCGTACATTCATATGCAGTATCTGTGAATTAAATACCATCTCCAACACGTACATAGTTATGTAATATACAGCAAGCCATTATAATCTTATAACAAAATTCTATGTTAACATCGATAGGTCTGTGAAGAATTCTCTATTTATTACACAGTATTCCAAAAGTGCATTCCACCATTCGTCGTGCTCTTGTATGATGTCGATAATTAAAGATTCTTTTAACAATTGTAAGTCCTCTTTTAGAAAACGGTCGGAACACATTATTCGAAAGGCCAAAGGCTTCATCGCCCACGATACAAAAAGACATTATTTTCCCATTTTCATCATTAGGTAGAGTTCGTCCAATCGGAATATTTAATAAATTCTCTTGATGCCTTCTGCCAATATTTGAATTTTTTTTAATTGTCGAATCGCTTGCACTTCCATGCGATCCAACGTCGCCCACGCCATCAAAACAACAGAGAAAAACTTTTTATAATTAAAATGATCAGATCCACTATGTTTTGGATTCTTTATTCTAACATGTTTGCCATCGACGGCGCTGATAATATTAGGAAAGTTACAGTATTACATTACATTAATATTACAGTACGCTCATAATATTGATCAGCAATTTTATACCAGTCTTCTTCATTTTTTTTTCTGCCATATAAAGAGGTTGCAAAGCTTCCCATATAGACTGGCAAGTTAAATTTACTATATTTCGAAGTGTTGTGGCTCCAATTAAGTATTCGAAAGACAATGCGTTGAAACTTGTACCCGTAGCTAAATATCTGTAAATAAAAGATTTTTGTTATTTTTTTGCAGTAAAAATAGTACAACGTCGCTGGAAAAATTTAAGAGCATGTTTTTCGAGGGAGCTTCGTTTTCAAAGAGATGTAAAATCAGGCCAAGGTGCACCGAAACGAAAACGATACGTCTACTTTGATAAGTTACTGTTTTTGGTACCTTCAATGGACCAAGTAAGAGAAACCTCCGGCAATGCGACATCACTTGACGATAATGAGGCATTTGGTGAGAACGAAAGTAGTTCTTCTACACCAACATTAAGAGTAACACGACCAATACAGGAAAAGAAGAATAAAAATAAAAGTTATGAAGAGGAGATTGTTAGAAATTTTAAAAGAAAAAAATAGTTGCAACACTCAAACAGATCCAGACGCTTTATCTTTGGTTCTAATATTAAAATCAATTCCGCCAGATCAAAAAATTGATGACCAAATTGCGATTTTGAACACATTAAAATATTATACTTCATCTTATAGCAGCAGTAATTATAATCCTACTGCTGCATCATATATTATTCCTCAACTACAACCACCTCGTATACGAGGTTGGGGGACCCAAAAGTAACGGGAATTGGGCTACGGTGGGGAGGGAGAGTGAGGGAACCCATTGTTCGACCAGGTGTCCGTTAGGGACAGGAGTGCTTCGTGTGCCGACGACAACACACCGCTCGTCGATCACTGCTCGGACCGCAACAAAAAGAGAACTTCGCCTACTTCCTCGAGGAAAACAGGACGAAGTTCACCCACAGCCAGTGGCTGCGGCTGGGACAACCTCAGCTCTAGCTGCCAGAGGAGGGAGGTAGTCCTCACCGTGTACTAAGCCCCGGGGAGCCCCTTCTCAGCGCTCCCCGCGCGCGTCACCACGCAGACCGCTCTTGCGTGACTCGCCCCAGCGTCCCGCTCGCGACTCGGCCCCGCGGCCCTGCCGCGAATCGCCCCAGCGTAACTCGCCTCCACGACTCGACCGCGACCCGCCCGCGCGCGAACCGGCCCCGCGGCCCGTTCTAGGTGACAAGTTACCCGGACCACTGCGCGACCTGGTCACGCACCTATCCCGCACCCAACGAGACAGCAGCCTGCATCCAGCGCACACCCGCACGGAAAGCGCTCGAGAACTGTCGCCCTACATCTCCTAGGTCAACCTACGAGCACGACCTGATGATGACGGCACAGCTGTATGAGCGCGGCCTGCTCTCATCACAAATACTGGCAGCAATGGCCTCGAATGGGAGGTCATGGTGAAGAAGGTCGTGCCGACGGAATTCCAGGTCGTGCCTGGGTGTTGGCTCTGGCAGCCCTGGGTAATAGGCTGAGGCGGCTGTTTAACAGCTGCCTTCGGACGGGCACATTCCCCATCGGCTGGAAGGAGAATAGACTGGTCCTCTTGAGGAAGGAAGGCAGGGCCGCAGATTCGACTTCTGCATACCGACCCGTATGCTTGCTGGACGAGGTGGGCAAGTTGTTCGAAAGGACGCTTGCCGTCCGGCTCAGCGTCTCGCGTAGGTCCCGATCTAGCCGATGGCCAGTATGGCTTCCGGCGCACAGTGGTCCCAAATCCCCAAAAGCTGGCCAAAAGTCGAAAAAAAAATATTTTTTCTAGGGACTTTCAATGGTTGGAATAGTTGTAGTGGTACCTCTAGTATGTATTATGACCGTTAAGAAAGGGGGAGCGTCCATACCTGGCACAGGAATCCATTTTATTCGTGAGCGTCGAGCCGACCGCATTGTTTGCTCGTCGCGCGGAGAAATAACACGAAAGTTTAGACGCGTCTGAATGAGTGAAAAGTTAATGGATTTTGATTCTACAAAATGGATTCTTCTCCAGAAAGTAAGTACAATTTGAATGTGTTGCTCAAAATTATCGTTAACAATGTATGAAATAGTAAGTCATTAATAAAAGTAGTGGTATTTTTCTTAGTTATGTTCTGAAAAGTCGTGTTAGAAAAAGCAATAAGTCAAAACCCCTGTCGACCCCCGCTCTTAAACTAAATGGAAATTGTTACTTAGACATTTCTTCAAAACATATCCAAAAATTAGCTGCTTCTAGCCGCTCCTTCGGTTTTGAGTATAATTTTTATGCGATGATGTGTACACTAGGGTGGTTCTTGTTTAGGGTATGTTGTGTTTTCTTTTAAAAATGGTGCTTAATCGATTTCAAATAAATAAGTAAAAATTCATACCAAATTTTTGTTCGATATTTTAATTTTAACCTGCCCCCAGGCAGTAAAAGTTTTAAATGGGATATACGTGTATTTTATACGGTCAACAATTTGAACATTTTTTCAACTTAGTCAATACTCATATAAAAATTTAAAACTTGGCACATATATTCCTCACAGTATAAGATATAATTGTAGTAGTTTATCAAATTTTTTATCTTCGTTTTTTGAATATACACTCCCACTCAAAAGTGTGCTACACTAGTCGAAATTTTGCCGCACTAATAATTCGATAGTGGAGGCAAAAATGCTTTCTGCAGTTTTTCGTAATTTTCGCGTCTGAAATATTGTTCATAGGAAATTGATAAAGATAATTCTTCTATTAATGTTATTTTGCATTTTCTACAGATCCTCTGGATAATACCGAAGAAATTTCTTTCACGAGAAAAGAAATTTATATACTTGTGAAATCGGTATTAAACGAAAATATCAACATTGTCACTGACATTGTTGAAATGGAGGTGTCAAAACAATTGAAGCATCCATACATTTTGCCGAAAAATCTGAAAGATGCCATGGGTAGATTGGTATCGAATTTCAGAAAGAGGTGGCAACAAGCGAGCAGGGACGAAACCAAATTCTTCAAAAAATTCGATGAGTGGCTCAAAGTTCCTGTGTCTTTCACGATTGAAAATGAACGTTTGAAGACTTCCATGGAAAACACAATGAGGCGTCCTTCTACGGAAAACACAATGGGGCATCCTTCTACGGAAAGCACAATGGGGCGTCCTTCCACAAGCTGGGGCGATTTAAGTGATCGGTCAAAACGTAGGAAGACAGAAAAGGTTCGAAAAGAACATACCGTCCACGAATTGGCCTACGCTACACAAATGGGTCTCCGGGCTTCTGGAAATTTACAAGCTTCAAAGGTAATTAGGGATGTCACAGAAGGCAGTCCATCAAAAGCATCACAGTACCGTAAGTCTATAGAACGCGTTTCAGAAGATGTACTGTCAGGCAACGAAGCATTATCACTTGTAGTAGAAGGTAAAATGACCAAAAGTCAATACCAATTAATACGTTCTGTAAGCGTGAAAAAAAATTGTAAATTATACCCGCCTTATAAATGTGTATTGGATGCTAAAAAAAAGTGTTACCCTGCAAAGTCAGAAATTTCTGTAACTGAAAGTGGAGCCACAGTTGGACTTCAAGCATTGCTAAATCATACAGCTGAAAGAATATTAACGGTACAATCGGACGTTATTGGAAGTCTTCCTGAAAACAAAGTTGGTAATTTAGAATTGATATGCAAGTGGGGATGCGATGGAACTTCTGGTCAAAGTACTTACAAACAAAAATTTAACGATGGAGACGGCAATAAATCGGATGCCAACATTTTCTTTATTTCACTTGTTCCCTTGCAAATCTTTGATAAAGTCAATCCACACGTGATTATTTGGAAAAATCCACGTCCTTCGTCGCCAAGATTTTGTCGCCCAATTAAAATTGAATTCTTTCATGAAACTGCCGAAGCAACTAGGGCAGAAGTTGATTGTATCGAAGCGCAAGAGAGAAACCTCGTGCCCTTTGAAACTGTAATTGGCGGCAAAAAAATTAACATCAATTTCAAACTTGTGTTGACAATGATAGATGGTAAAGTTTGTAATTCTATTACGAATACATCATCAAGTATGCGTTGCTACCTTTGTGGTGCTACGTCCAAAGAATTCAATGATATTGACAAGATGTTGCAAAGACCGATTAATGAAGATCACTTCAAATTCGGAATATCGTCGCTGCATGCTTGGATACGGTTTTTTGAATGTTGCTTACATGTAGCTTACAAATTAGAAATAAAAAAGTGGCAAGGGCGCAAAGAGGATAAAGAAAATGTTGATAGAAGAAAAAAAAATATACAACAAGGTTTTCGTGACAGATTAGGGCTTCTTGTTGATCAACCAAAACCAGGCTATGGAAGTTCTAATGACGGAAATACAGCTAGGAGTTTTTTCGAAAATTCTGAAATTTCCGCTTTAATAACGGGAATTGATGAAGAATTGATAAAGCGATTCCATGTTGTATCAAGTATGAAAGAAATATATTATAAATGTTCATTGTCATTGATTCATTCATTGTCAGTCATTCATTCATTGTCATAATAATTATTAATTACTGTATTCCAATCCTCTTCTTCCCAAGTCTTCAAATGTCAACTTTCATTACATTTTCTATTTAATTTATTTACAATTATAATTTCTAAAATTTGACTTTATATTCATTATCAGCAACGTTGGAGACTCCTAAAAAATGAATTCCGTGCAATTCGAATTGACTTTTCACAAAGTAGCCGTCCACATCGAATCGACCATTTTGTTTTTTGGGAATATTTTTACTTATTCGTAATCAGCGACCTCGAAAATCTCTGCAGGAAAGAAAGTTTATTTGAAAGAAAGTTTATGATTATTCGCAAAGGCGCCATTTTTAAGCTATACTGGAGCTGCGATTTTTTTTTCGAAATTTGACGTCGAATTCGTGGTCAGCGACCCCAAAAATTTCCAAGTACAGACGTTTATCCGAATTGAATACGTTTTTGAAGAATTTTTCCGCCATATTGGATCCGCCATTTTGTTTTTCTAAATTTTGACTTCGAATTCGTAATCAGCGACCCCGAAAACCCCGGAGTACAGACTTTCACCCGAATTGAATACGTTTTTGACGAAATTTCCCGCCATATTGGATCCGCCATTTTGTTTTTCTAAATTTTGACTTTGTATTCGTAATCAGTGACCGCGAAAACCCCCGAGTACAGACTTTCAGCCGAATTGAATACGTTTTTGACGAAATTTCCCGCCATATTGGATCCGCCATTTTGTTTTTCTAAATTTTGACTTCGTATTCGTAATTAGTGACCGCGAAAACCCCCGAGTACAGACTTTCACCCCGATTGAATACGTTTTTGAAGAAATTTCCCGCCATATTGGATCCGCCATTTTGTTTTTCTAAATTTTGACTTCGTATTCGTAATCAGTGACCGCGAAAACCCCCGAGTACAGACTTTCACCCCGATTGAATACGTTTTTGAAGAAATTTCCCGCCATATTGGATCCGCCATTTTGTTTTTCTAAATTTTGACTTCGAATTCGTAATCAGCGACCCCGAAAACCCCGGAGTACAGACTTTCACCCGAATTGAATACATTTTCGACTTTTGGCCAGCTTTTTGGGATTTGGGACCACTGTGCGGCGGCAGAAATCGACGGTCGATGAGATACAGCCGATAGCCAGTATGGCTTCCGGCGGCAGAAATCGACGGTGGATGAGATTCTTTGCGTCCGCTCTCTGTCGGAGCAGGCAGTGTCCCGTGGCGGGGTGGCGTTGGCAATAAGCCTCGATATTGTCAATGTGTTTAATTCCTTGCCATGGGACGCGATTAGGGGGGCACTCGTACACCATAACGTGCCCTCCTATCTGCAGGGTATTATTGGGGCATACCTGCGCGACAGGTGCATCCAGTACGTGGGGCGGGAAGGAATATTGCATCGGAGGGAGGTGCTCTGCGGTGTTCCACAGGGGTCCGTCTTGGGTCCGCTCCTGTGGAACCTCGCGTACGATGCGGTCTTGCGTATCGATCTCCCCGCCGGAGTCAACATTGTCTGTTACGCAGACGACACTCTCGTGTTGGCCGGCGAGGACAACTTTGAGGGGACCTTCCATCCATTTCGACTCCTTTAGTTCAGAAAACGCAATGTGCTTTATAAGTTGCCATATTTTAATACAAACATCATACAAAATTTCCCGTGCTGTAGTGTGGGCAATCCGAAAATTATGACTTATGTCTGCAAATGAACATCCAATCGCTAAATATCTGTAAAATAAAAACAATATTTGTTGCAGGATTGGCTCTTCAAAAGAAATGAAAAAATATAAAGGACTCGTTTGTGAGAGAGTTAAGAAGACGCAAAAGTGTCAAAAGCGGTTCGGCTGCTAAGCGTAAATCTTCGTATATTTTCTTTGATCAATTGTTTTTTTTTAATGCGTACTGTGGAAATAAATGAAACCGGTACAAGTCTAGAAGAAAGAACCTAAACTAACACCTAAAGAACAAGATAATTAATACGAATACTTGAAAGTTCATATTCGCCAAAACGAATACGGAACATTCCTATTATACACACACCGCAGACACAAGCACACACTTCCACGCCCGTTTCCTTCGAAAAGAGTAGGCAATGCACATAATAAATTATGCAGACATCTTACCTCAGTTACAACGAGTTGCAGAGATGCACTCCCGAAAACGACTGAATCCAGTAAGTAATGTGGTTTTAATATGTTCAAGATCTCATAAAGTTTTTTTAGACATTCTCATATAATTTAAAAAAAATATTTATGTTGGACCACGTCTGGTCTGGCTGCTAGACGAGCCGCCCGCATGCAACACTGGCCGTTGTGGCCGCCGTAATGCGCTGGGGGGGGCTTAAAGTACCCGAAGTAGACAGAGCAAAAACTGATGCCCGCTCGATTTTCGCTGTGGTTCTTAGTAAAACAGCGGATGGCTTTTATAAACTTGGTACTAAAACGGGTATTTTAAACAATTGTATGTAAAATCTGAATTCAGTGTTTGCAAAGAGTTTTTTAACGAAATTTCCCTGCTTTAGAAATATCTTTACGTCGAACAGCAATAAAACAATCTCTTCCAGAAAATGTGACTGCAAATCTTAATGTACTACAAATAGGTGTGCTTATCGCAAAAACCAATTGCTATGTAATTCAGTGTCAATAATTTTATCATGTTTTGCAAATTCATTTCCTAAATTGTAATAACATTTTAAACGGTTTGATTCTTTCTATTGTAGTTTTTTAATTGATTGATGATTCGATTCTATCAACTAATTTGTTGATAGTTTGATTGTATTAACTTGATTCTTTAGTATCGAAAAATAAATAAATAACATTAAGTTAATTTAAGCGTACAGAAACGTTGCTGTTGTTCCAGCAAAGATCTTATTTTCACTTTAATGAGTGCCTAGTAGGTAATGTGCAGATTACCTAGGTAATTTGAAAAATGAATCAATTTTCGGCACTTGTAACGGGTCACCCTAGTTAATCTGCACCTTACCTAGATAATCTGTAGAATAACCGATTTCTGCACTTTAGCGGTAACAGATATATTTCAAGTTTTTGATAAAACAGGATTATCACATTACCGGGGAAGAGCAGACCCGTCCTGCGGATTTCAATAAAGAATTAAGGAACATAAAGTTCAAGGAAGCTTTTGTTAGATTTCTGATCCAAGATTGGGAAAAGGCCGAGATAGCTCCTTTTTTTCTGTAATAAAACAGTATATTTAAATTTCGATTATTGCTATAAATATACTGTTGAAAGTGGCACGGTCATAAACAGCGTTGTAGATGTTTTTTTCATGCCCTTCACATGAAGAAGCAAATACAAAAATTGTACAACAAAGGACAATGCTAAAAAAAACCCAGGCTTGGCGCAAAGGGAATGTATCTCAATTTTTTAGTAAAAATGTGAAATGAAATGACATATAGGTGGCATTATCAAAATCGATGGCTAAATGTAAAAAATTGCTATTTGTTCAGTGGTAGGGATTATGTTTAAATAATTTTTTTTACTGTGTGATTCTACGTAAAATCACATGACTTTCCTCGATTATTGGTAGTATTCATAGTACGCATCACTACAGCGCTCCATAAGACGTCTAAGTAAGAGCGAGAGGGAGATATTTATATTATTAGTCACTAGTGTCACTACGGATGGGGCTGCGTGGGCGCAACGGCAACCGGTTCTGAGAGGTTCGGCACGGCACTATACACAACAATGGAAACATCTGCTATCTCCTTCACTCTTCAAGATACTGCGTATTCTCCTTCTGTTTTACACCTGCGCAAGTCAATTAAATGAATGTCAATATGCGTGCAGTCCCTCGAAAACCTTCGTTGCGATCTGTGCTTTCCTTGTTTAACCGATTTTTGACACTTATATTACGACTTCAGCATTACTTTGGACTTCGGATTTTGCATTGTGAATGGTATCTGTTGACGACCGTTCGCGTGAAGGAAGGCCAAAAACCTTCGAAGACGCTGAATTGGAGACATTGCTCGATGAGGATCCGCGCCAAACGCAGAATGAGCTTGCTTCAGCATTGGGAGTTACCCGCCAAGCCATTTCCAAGCGATTGCATGCGTTGGGAATGATTCAAAAACAAGGAACTTGGGTTCCTTATGATTTGAAGCCAAGAGACGTTGAGCGTCGTTTTTTCGCCTGTGAACAACTGCTCCAGCGGCAAAAAAGGAAGGGTTTTCTTCATCGCATCGTTACGGGTGATGAAAAATGGATTCATTACAGCAATCCAAAGAGAAAAAAATCATGGGGACTGCCCGGTCATGCTTCTACGTCGTCGGCTCGGCCGAATATTCACGCTTCGAAGGTTTTACTGTGTATTTGGTGGGACCAGGACGGTGTTATTTATTATGAGCTGTTGAAACAGGGCGAAACCATCACTGGGGAACGGTATCGAACTCAATTGATGCGATTGAGCCGAGCACTGCGCGAAAAGCGGCCACAATACGAGCAGAGACACGAAAAAGTGATTTTACAGCATGACAATGCTCGGCCTCACGTTGCCAAACCCGTTAAAACCTACTTAGAAACGCTCAAATGGGAAGTCCTACCCCACCCGCCCCCAGATATTGCGCCGTCCGATTATTACTTGTTCCGTTCGATGGCACATGGTCTGGCTAATCAGCAGTTCCGCTCATATGAAGACATCTCAAAATGGCTTGATTCGTGGATAGCCTCGAAAGACGAACACTTCTACCGTGACGGTATTCGAGCTCTGCCAGAAAGATGGGAAAAAGTTGTCGCTAGCGATGGGAAATATTTTGAATGATTCGTTTGTAACCATTTTTTCACAATAAAGTGGCATTTTCATCAAAAAAACAGCGAGAACTTAGTTGCGCACTAGAATTCTACCAAACTGTATATTGGAAAGTAATGTACGAGGGCGTACCCAAAAGAAACCGAACTGATGTTGTGCGGGACAGAGTATTAGTAGTACCGCGTTTTTGCCGGTAGGGGCGTATAGACATACTTCTCAACATTCAGTATGCCAACGGCCGTCATCGTAGAAGGTTGCGTTACGTTGGTGTAATTTTTTTTTTAAAGTTATTTTGCGTACTCGTCGTTTTTGTAATGGCTGATTTGCGTGAACAGCGCGCGGCCGTCAAGTTTTGCTTCCTGCTCGGGAAAACGGGCACAGAAACCCTTGAGATGTTGAAAACGGCTTACAAAGGTGATGCTTTAGGGAAAACTCAAGTATTTGAGTGGTTTTCTCGTTTCAAAAGTGGTGAAATGTCGATAGAAGATCAAGCTCGCTCTGGACGTCCTTCGACGTCGCGAACCGACAAAAATGTAAAAAATATTCACAAAATTATCCTGGAAGATCGACGGCAAACCATCGAAGAAGTAGCGGAGAGATCTGGTGTGACATGGAGTTCAGTACAGAGAATTTTAAGTGAAGATTTGGGGATGAGACGGGTGGCTGCAAAATTTGTTCCTCGAGTGCTGACTGAGCAGCAAAAACAAGGCCGCGTGGAATCATGCTCTTCTTTGAAAGAAGAATTCCAAAATGACCCAAATTTCTTTTCCAAGGTCATTACAGGTGACGAATCATGGTGCTATGGATATGACCCTGAAACCAAGCAACAATCGAGCCAATGGAAGACTCCAGCATCGCCTCGCCCTAAAAAAGCTCGTCAAGTGAGATCAAACATTAAGACAATGCTCATTTGTTTTTTTGACGTGAGAGGAGTCGTTCATTCAGAGTTTGTTCCACCTGGTCAAACAGTTAACCAGGCATTTTACCTAGAGGTATTAAAAAGATTACGCAACAGTTTGAGGCGGAAAAGACCTGATTTGTGGCAGTCGGGGGAATGGTTTTTTCATCACGACAATGCTCCTGCTCACACAGCCCTTTCTGTACGGCGGTTTTTGACCAAAAATGGTATGACCACTGTGTCCCATCCACCCTATTCACCCGACCTGGCTCCCTGCGACTTCTTTTTATTCCCAAGAATGAAAAGAGACATGAAAGGAAAGCGTTTCGCGGACATTGATGAAGTAAAAAAAAAAACGACGGAGGCGTTGGCAGGCATCACAAAAGATGAGTTTAAAAAATGCTTCGAAAATTGGAACAAAAGATTGGACAAGTGCATTAACTCCAACGGAGAGTACTTTGAAAGAGATTAAATGTTTTTTGTAAAAAAATTAAATAAATAACTTTGTACAAAAATAGTTCGGTTTCTTTTGGGTACGCCCTCGTATCGCCAAGAGCCATTTTAATATGCGATGGTAGCTACATTTTTATTCAAAAAAGGTCGAATTTCCTATTTCAAAGACTAAGCTACAGTCTACACAAGTTTTCCAATTTAATTAAACCACTTCTGCTGATATGCGTGGATGGACATATTATAGACGTGACAGGCCCGTACGCAGCAACTACCTCTGACGTTGTTATTATGGAACAGATTCTATAAAACCATGATGGTCCGATGGAAGAAGCTGTCATTAACCTGTTAACCGGACAAGACGTATAAATGCGTCAGGCGTAAACAATATCGATTACGGGTAGGACATATGAATACGTCCTCAAAAATTAATGTGCGCCCTGGAACGGAAGGGACGTATATTTCCGATCAACTATGATATTACGTCATCCGTGCGTGTCTCGACATGAATTGATTGATGAATTGTTCTGATTCTATACGCATAGAATCAGAACAATTTCTCTATTGTGAATCACTCACAGACTCTCGCAGACGTGTTTTGTGTGACCAGTGACAGGTACATATTTACACTTATTTTATTTATCTATTTTAATTAAATGCTTACAAGAACATACAATGGCTATAAAAATATTTCTATTTTATATTATTTTTATTTCATATCTTTTTATAAAATTTTTTTTAGTGCTCATCAAAATGAATGAGAGCGATATCAGTGATGATGATGTATGTTTCAATGTACCGGCAAGTAAAAGAAGGAGACGCATTATGAGTTCGTCATCGGAGTCATCTAACAATGATTTTGACTACGACACACAAGTGAGCGATACAGAGAGTGAGGATAATGAAGAAGTTGATAAAGTTGGTCCTAGCAACAACGTCTCTGATGTCTCTGAAGAATGGGTGGCTCAAAATGCAGAAAGACCACCATTTCCCTTTACTGCACATCCGGGAAAAACATTCAATACTCCTTCAAAAAAAGTTCCTTTATTTTATCTAGAGAAGTTTTTAGATGACGACCTTATAAAATTACTAACAGAACAAACGAATTTGTATGCCGCTCAATTTTTTGCCAATAATCCGGAGTTGAAACCACGTTCGAGACTTCGAAAATGGAAGGATACAAATGAAGCTGAGATGAAGATATTTTTGGGGCTCCTAGTTTTACAAGGGATAATTGGAAAACCAACTATAGAGTGTTATTTTTCTAGAAGAAGAATTATTGAAACACCCTTTTTTCATGAAGCTATGAGCGAAAACAGATTTGGATTATTGTGTAAGTTTTTACATTTTGCAGACAATCTAAGTTTTGATCCTAATACGTCTCATAGAAAAACATACAAAATCGATCCAATTATAAATAATTTGACAGAAAAGTTCAAAACATTTTATGTTTGTGAACGAGACATATGTGTCGACGAGTCTCTTTTATTGTGGAAAGGGAATTTATCCTGGAAGCAATACATAGCAACGAAACGAGCTAGATTTGGCATAAAGTTATTCATTTTGTGTGAAAGCCAATCTGGATACGTTCAAAATATCATTTTATATACAGGAAAGGACACAAACTACGGTTCAAATTACCCACAAGAAAAACAATCATCAAGAATTGTGTTGGAGTTAGTACATGACTTACTGAATAAAGGGTATAGAATTTACCTAGATAATTTCTATACTTCTATTCATTTGGCTGAACTCTTGTGTCAAAACAACACCGACATTGTTGGGACAATGAGAATAAATAGAATCGGTATCCCCAGTGAAATAAAAACAAACCGATTGAAAAAAAATGAACATATTGCAAGATACAAAGGCAAACTTATGGTTTTAAAGTGGAAGGACAAAAAGGACGTATTGCTGCTCAGTTCAATTCATAATGACGAAAAGACAATGATTGAAAAGAGAGGAAGAAGTCAAGAAAAACCTAATGTTGTCCTCGATTACAATAAGAATATGGGCGGCGTAGATTTGGGAGATGGAGTTATGGTGGCTTACACGGCTGCTCGTAATAGAGTAAAAAAATTTTATAAAAAAAATTTTCTACGGTTGATTGATATGTGCTGCCTAAATGCATATATTTTGTACAAAAAGGATAAAGGTCATTTAGACCGACTTCATTTTTTGTTAGAGTGTATAGAGAAATTAGTTGATAACAATATCGTGAACACCCACCCACGGCCATCAACAAGCAGCTCTACACCTAAACCATCACGCATAGTGGAAAGGCATTTTCCAGAGCAAATGAAAAGTGATACAGGAAAATCTAAATCCCGGAAATGTCGAGTGTGTTACAAAAAAGGTGCTAGAAAAGAATCTACTTACTGGTGTCCGAATTGTAGTGTAGCATTATGTATTAATAATTGTTTCAAAATATATCACACAGAAAACGAGTTTTGAATTTGTATATGTACCTATTGTGTAATTCTATTTTGTTTACTTGCTTTTAATTGTTTTGTGATTCCTTTTGTACTTCAAAATTATTAATAAACGATATACATTTCATAGTTTATCATTCATTTTATGAATAAATTAAAATATAGAAATATGAAATGACGGTCTCCGGGCGTGACGTATTGACATGTCCTAGCGAAACAATACGCGCCCGGTACATGTTGCATAATTTGAACGAGAACCCCGGTTAACAGGTTAATTATTTCCTAGAACAGGACGATGTATTTATAGTCGACAGAGGATTCCGCGATGCCGTTCCTACTCTTGAAACTCACGGCTATGTGGTCGATATGCCACCATCTAGAAGGCACGGTCAAACTTAGTTAAGGGCAAGGTAGGGTATTAAAACTTTTTTTTTGCATTTTTTTTTTTATTTTTTTTTTCTGAATGTACAATATGTATTGTGTAAAAATTTCAAGCTACAGTTTAGCTACAGTAGCTACAGCTACAGTCGGAGCAAAATTAACGGAGCTACAGCGTTTCAAACGACCGGCCTTCATACTCGATTTTCATACCTGCCCGGCAGCTGTGCCATGCCCCTATTTGGAAGCAGCTTCAAGTCCCTTTGTTACCCCGAATTTCTTTCTCCTTCTATGAGTCTTTGAAAGTATATAAACAGACCTTGTATATATTGTATATTTTCGGGTACATCGTATATAAATCAGTTTACAGCCACACTTTCTGCCGAGCGGTTGTGTACAGAGACGCTAAAATTTTGTGGAAGTTTTCCATAAATATTTGTTTGCGTTCGTTCGTTTGTAGCTGTATTTTCACTCGGTTAGTGTTGTTTTGTGATAAATTTATTTATTTGCAAAATGCCAAAAAAAGTGACAAGACAAGATCGGCAGGAAAGTGGTAATATTGTGGGTCGACCGAGAAAAAAATCTGTCTCAAAACGCGGAAATGATGATGTGGAAGCGTCCAGCGCGTCGCATAAAAAAATAAAACTGAGTACTAATGAACATGTAGAGCAAGATTTAGAGAAACATTACAGAATTATAGACTTCCTTTTAGTATTTTCAACTATAAGTACATTAGTGAAGTGCGTTCAATGTGATGGGAAAATGTGTTTTCGCACATGCAAATCCGAAGGTATAGCCTTCACAATCAAAGTGTCATGCGAACAATGCAAAGCGCCTCGGTATGTTCCGTCGAGTGAAAGAGTGAAAGAAGGGACAAGGCAATCGCATTATGAAGTGAATCATCGTTTTGCTTTCGTCATGCGTGTGTTAGGCCTAGGCTTAGCTGGATGTAATAAGTTTTGCGGTTTGATGGATTTAGTGGAATCTTTCTTAGCAAAATCAAGCTATGACACGCATATACAGAAGATACGAACGACTGTAAATAATGTTACGAAAAGATTTTTTGCTGCTGCTGTAAAAGAAGAGAAAGAGGAAACATGCAAAGCGAATAACGTACAAGATACTAACGAATTAACAGTATCAGGTGACGGAACGTGGAAGAAACGTGGGTTCACTTCGCTATTCGGTGTCTCTTCTTTGATCGGTCACTACACGGGAAAGGTTTTTGATGTGTTTGTCAAGAGTTCTTACTGCCACCAATGTAAAACTTGGGAAATAAGCAAAATACTGCCGAATTCGAAGAATGGTACGAAGATCACATCAACAGCGGAAACTGTAAAACAAATCATATTGGTCCACCAGGTAACATGGAAGTAGACGCCATCATACAGATGTTCAAACGTGATGTATAATTTTTATACATCACTCCAAAATATTCTGAGGACAGAATATTTTGGAGTGATGTATAAAGATTATATAGATGGCGACCCGAAAACCTACAGTGGTCTGGTGAATTCTAAACCGTATGGTGAAGATTTCACGATAAATAAGAAAGAGTGCATAGGACATGTGCAGAAAAGAATGGATACACGTTTACGCGCACTAGTGAAAGAAACTGTGATCGATAGTGAAACTAAAACAGGAAAAAAAAAAAAAGGAAAAGTCTCTCTGGAAAAGGTAAACTCACTGCAAAAATGATCGACAAATTGACCGTATATTATGGACTGGCCATCCGACGCAACTACGATTGTGTAAAAAAAATGAAAAATGCGATTTGGGCGACATACTATCACTACTGCTCGACAGACGAGAAACCACAGCACGACAAATGCCCGAGCGGTGAGGACTCTTGGTGTGAATGGCAAAAAGCGGCAGCTGCAAACACCCTGGATTCATTCAAACACAGCTACAGTGCTCTTCCTACAGATGTTACAGAAGCCATAAAGCCAATCTATGAAGATTTGAGCAAGGACGCACTTTTGCAGCGGTGTCTTGGAGGTTTTACGCAAAATAACAACGAGTTTTAATCAACTTATATGGAAAATCTCTCCAAAATCAGTAGGAGGTACTGCAATCGTTGTTGAAATTGCAGCAAATGTAGCAGCTTGCATTTTCAATGAGGGATCTTTTGCTTTGTTGTCCTTTTTGAATGAAATAGGCCTCACTACAGGCCCAAGTGCTCACCAGTGGGCGCGCCTATCTGATAAACTACGAATAACCAGCGCGAACGAACAAGCTGCACGTACAAGTAAAGCGGGTAGAATTCAACATAGACAAGAGCAAAAAGATGCATTGGACATCCTGAATGACAGTGTTTCACTGTACGGGAGCTGGCATTGATGAAATCCACTTAACCGATCCTTTTGAAAATTTAAACACTATTTCTACACATAAATCAACAGGTAATCACGGCGTTTTTTTTATTTTTTTCTATTTTTTAATAACAAATTCACCAGGATTATTTTAGCTAAAATCGCGTCTTTCACTTCCAAATGCTGCAAAAAAAAAAAACCGTGATTATTTGGGGAAACATCACCTTTAAAACGAATATCGACTTTTTTGTTTCAGATGATCCGGTAACGAGTTATCATGTTCACCGCAAAACAACTTTTTTTCAAGGCGCCTCCGGAGATTCGCTGTCACGGGCATATTTATCAATATTTTTTATTGAATTTTTTTTCTAATATATAATACTTCAGAAGTTATACTATAATATATATATAAAATGAATAAAACAATATTACTCATATCGGCGCAAAAAAATCATGAAAATGTGCCTTTTTTTCGCTTTTAAAACCATACCCTTCCCTTAACCTGCGAAGAGGCCAATAAATCAAGATTGGTAACATTATGTAGATGGGTCGTTGAAACAATCAACGGAAGATTTAAGAGAGATTTTAAAATATTCCGGTACAGAGTTTTTAATCGCACATTGCCGAGTACAATGACGGGCTACAAGATAGCCGCAGCAATTATAAACTGTTTCCAAGAGCCATATGAAGACAGCAGATACACAGAACAGTTTATTGAAACGATAAACAAAGATGCATACGCCAAATCTTTTAGCGGATTACGTGCTTCAGCATAACTTAAAACGACTAAGGACGGCATTTGTGCGGTTGGAAGCAAACTACCCAGAATTGACAGACTTCCCAAGATTTACGGAAGAAGAACTGATTTTGTTCGCAATGGGTACATACCACTTCAAAATAGCTCGCTCGTATTGTAGCGAGCACATTAAGAGGACGGGCGTGTATGAAATTGAAGTTTTTAGAGACCCAGTGCCCGTCGATTTAAATGGTGAAAACTGCGATTTGATTAGATGTCGCATACAATCGAGACACGTAAGGAGCAAGACGTATTATACGTATATTTTATATAAAAGAGAAACTGGCAGGAATGGCATATCGGAGCATTATTGCTCTTGCATTCATGGAAAGAGAACGTTGGGCAGTTGCGCCCATGTGATGTCAGTGATGATATTACCTAGAATGGGCTAGATATCAAGACGATTTTGAACACCCTGTGTTCGGTATTGTTCGGGGGCTGCGAGGTGAGGGGTGAATTCACGTGCTGCGCGGGCGCGGGTCGCCCGTTAGTGAGTTAGCCTTTGACCCTTCGCCGTACGAGTCGGCCATTGATCCTTATGCGGTACGATCGCAATCTATTGTTGTGCAAGTAGGCTGCACATTTTTGGGAGACCTTGGCGTTCGCGAGTGTACATAGTATATAACAGACAGTAACCAGTGCAGTGTAACGACGACCTTGCAAGAGCGCTATTAAGCGCATCCCTGTTCAGCACTTCCGGGGGCCCCCAGGAATATCGAGAGTAGGTGAACAGGAGGTTACAAGGTCAGAACTTTTAATTTCATTTTTAACTTTTGACTCCGCGTATCGCGGATAAAACATTGGTAGCAGAGCGTGGTTGTGCATATGGACCTTATATTGTGAAACGTAAACATTAGTTAAAAAAGTTCTTTGTTAATAGCAACGTATCCCAAGGTCTACCCGTTGTCAAGTGTTTTTAATCTTAACATTCCTTTTTTTTGGTGACTCGGTTTTGTTTCGGTTACCTGCGACGGATAGGTATTGAGCACTTACTAACTTGGAATGGAATTTTGTTTGTTTATATTAACATTTCTCGCAGTGGTTACTTTTTATAACAAGTTGTAAGTTACGTATATGGTAACAGGGATCTATTACATATTGGATTATTGTTTTGTATCATTTATTGTTGCTTTGTAGGTGTGGCCTGTTTGTTTGTTAGGCCACTATCCTTAAACTGAATACTGTATATTAATTTTATTTGTTTGTTTGTACACTTGTTGTTACATTTAGTGACAACCATGTCAGCATTGTCCATTAGTGGAAACATAAAGGCGATACTCCGATGGTTGGCTTCGGCCGCTAGTCTGATTGACAGACCCGATCGTCATGGTGCCTTAATAAAAAGGTATCAGGATTTACCGGCACGGTTGGATAAGTTGGGCCAACATTACGCGAAATTTACCGAGCTTTCGCCGGATCTTGGCTCTGAGGTTGTGGATAGGATCGAGGCCGATGTGAATCAGTGCTATGAGTTAGCTGATTCCATCACTGAAAGGGCAGTCTCCCTTTCGGAGGAGACTGGAGGTCTGCCGTCGGATTCTGGGCAGGGGAAGGCAACCCCTCCGGCGTTGTTGAGCAGGCTTCCCAATTTGGATCTCCCACATTTTGATGGAAGGCTCGAACAGTGGATCGGATTTGTAAATCTGTTCGATAGTTTGGTAGACTCCAGGGAGGATCTAACTCATAGCCAAAAGATGGCGTATCTACGTTCGATTCTTCGGGGAGAACCCAGCAGTCTTATCCAACATTTGGATGTTAACAATGAAAATTATATCACGGCACGTACGCTGTTGTTCCGACGTTATCAGAACGTGAGACGTTTGGCGGACACACATGTGGCACTAATCCTGGCACTACCTAAGGTCACCCGGGTTTCTTCATTAAGATTAGAATTGTTAAACCCGTTATTGGGGGCGGTGAATACCTTAGGTAAACTTGAGTTGCCAGTGGATAGTTGGTCATTTCTTTTAGTCCACATTGTGTTGGGTAAGCTATCTCAGGAGCTAAGGGCCCGATTTGAATATAAATACGGTGGTGATAGCGCAACATATTTGCCCAAATTCGTAGATTTGCTAAAATTCTTAGAGGACGAATGTAGGTTGGCGGATAATTCGGATGCGCCCATCCCGTCCACTTCCCAAGCGCCCCCTAGACGGGAATTGTCTAAGCGGAATGTTCGGATCCCCAGACAACGGTATGCTGTCGCCACTGGCAGCACCTCACCAAGATGCCTATATTGCAAGGCGGAGGGCCACAAGGTGGTCTCGTGTAGAAGGTTTGAGGGTCTGGCGGTCCGAGGTAGGCGGAACATAGCATTTCAGCGCCGCTGGTGCTATGGTTGTTTGGGAGAGCATTTAATTCAGCAGTGCCCTGCTAGATCGCATTCATGTCAGCATTGTTTGGGCCGACATCACCCCCTGCTATGTGCCAATCGGAATGGCGTCGACCATAGGGATGGTCGTGACGGTCATGGCTGGGAGGCTAATCGCGGTCGGGTGGTTGCACCCAGAATAGGGTCACGGGCCCCTCCTAGGTTTGAAGGCCGTCATTCCCCCCGCACGGGCGGGGGCTCCACTTCCCCTAGGGGCGGGGGCCGGGTAACTCCCCCTCGAAGAGTTGATGATGGCGGCCGTCGCGATTATGCTGTGATTGCCGGGAGATCTTTGCCGCCTCAAAGGAGCAGTGCTCCTACCAATTATACCCCTTTAGCGGAACGACCGCGCTTGGAGCGACGTCAGCCGCATTCCCAACGCTCGCAGGGCAACACTACCCCTGAACGGACTCAGGTGGATCGCCGACCAGTATACCATAACTGGGACCCGTTAGCGCATGTGGAGCGCTCCGGGGTTAATTGGCCTCAGTTATAGGAATTACATGCCCACTCGCCAACTGCAGCCGTTCAATCGATGTACGTACTCATGCCAACTATTTCGGCTATGGTACGAGGACCCAAGGGACACATGAGGATTCGTGCTCTATTAGATTCGGGGGCCCAAGGCTGCATTGTGTCATCTTGTTTGGCGAGAAAGTTAGGCTTACGCGTCCACACCGGTACCTACAATGTGCGAGGTATCGGTAAGGTGCAGGTGCGTGTGATCGGTCACACAAAATTTAATTGTACACCTGTCACCTCGTCTCACCCGGAGATTGAGGCGTCGGCAATTGTGTTGGAAGAGATGATTGGTGATTTGCCACAGCAAGAATTACCGTCTGCTGTGTTGAGTGTAGTGTCAGGCTTGGACTTAGCAGACCCTGACTTCCACACCCCAGGCCCGATTGATCTCCTGATTGGAGCGGATGTCCTTGGAAGATTGTTGTGTGGACCTAAGCGGCTTTTACAGCGTGACGGATTAGTCGCTGTGCCGACTTCATTCGGGTTTGTAATAATGGGCCCAGTGTCAACAACTGCCAATTCCCAAGAGTTTGATGATGTAGCTGTAGGTTCAGTTCTCTCTGATGCGGTTCAGAGATTTTGGGAGGTGGAAGAGCCCCCTACAGCTTCCCGGGTGAACCCAGAGCAAATGGAATGCGAGCTGTTCTACCAGAATAATACTGGTCGCCTTCGCTCGGGCCGTTTGATCACCCGTTTGCCTTTTTTAGCGGTTCGACCTGCCCTTGGACGCTCTCGGGACGTTGCTGAACGACGTTTGATTTCCATGGAGCGTCGCATGCTCAAGGATAAAGTCCTTCGTCAGAAGTACGTCGACTTCATGCGAGAATACGTGGATTTGGGGCATATGTCGGTGTCGACCGTTGATTGGCAACATAGTGAGCACTATTTTCTGAGCCACCATGCGGTTTTAAAGACCCCTACCGGAAAGATTCGGGTGGTTTTTGATGGTTCAGTGTCTACGACCACCGGGGTCTCGCTGAACCAATGTCTGCATGCGGGTCCTAAATTACAAAAGGACATTTCAGACATTCTGACCAACTTCCGGAGGCATCAAGTAGTCTTTGTAGCGGATATTCGAATGATGTTCCGTCAGACGCTGATCCATCCAGAAGATAGGAGATATCAGCTGATTTTATGGCGTGAGCATCCAGAGGATCCGATGGTGATTTACGAGCTCAACACCAATACGTACGGCATAAAATCTAGCCCGTTTGTTGCGATTCGCTCATTGTTGGAGCTTGCGGAGCGCGAGCGTTTGTATTTTCCCCGCGCAGCCTCTGTTTTGGAGACGGATGCTTATGTTGATGACATTTGTACCGGAGCATCTAGTCTCGAAGAGGCTCGGGCCTTGAGAGATGAATTGATAGGGCTTCTGGGAACTAGTGGCTATGAGTTGCGAAAATGGTTATCCAACTCACCGGATCTCCTTTCCGGTTTGCCGGAGGACCACCAACAAGACCCTCATCTCTTTGAGAATGCGGATAGCTTGAATTTGATAGCCCTCCTTGGAGTGCAGTACATGCCAGTCCACGATGAGTTTACCTACAGAGTCGAATTAACCTCCTCTAAGGTATGGACTAAGAGATCAGTTCTGTCTACGGTAGCCAGGACTTTTGATCCGAACGGTTGGATCAGTCCGGTTATATTTAAGGCCAAGTGTTTTCTGCAAAGGCTTTGGACTGCGGGACTCTCGTGGGACGAGCCTCTCTCGGGAGAGTTGATACACGATTGGGAATCGTATTTCTCATCCGTCCCGGCTATCAATCAGGTTGCAATACCTAGATGCTTCCTTCCTGTTGGGAAATGCTCAGTGTCCCTCCACGGATTTTGTGATGCATCCGAGCGTGGATATGCGGCCGTGCTGTACTTACGCACTGTAAGTACCACAGGGGAGACAAAAATTCACTTAGTTATGTCGAAGAGCAAGGTTGCTCCTATACGGACTCGACATACAATTCCGAAGTTAGAATTATGTGGTGCGGCGCTTCTTGCCCGCTTATTAAATCACGTGTGCTCTACGCTCGGGCGTAGTGTAGACATTGGAACAGTTTTCGCCTGGACTGACAGTCAGATCGTTCTGTGTTGGCTGAAAACTTCGGTGCACACGTTAGAAACCTTTGTAGCTAATCGAGTATCACAGATCCAAGATTCAGAGACGGTTTTAATTTGGAGACATGTCCCAGGGGAATTGAATCCGGCTGATTGTGCTTCTCGCGGCTTAGACGCGCCGGATCTGGTTCACCACCATTTGTGGTGGGGGCCCCAGTGGTTGTTACATTCTGAAGTTGATTGGCCACGTTACCAGTGCTTGGTAACTCCTCCCCCCATTGGTTGGCTCACATCGAGTGTCCTGACTGAGCCCCTCAAGGGCATTGATTTTCTGCTCGATCGCTACAGTTCCTTGTCCAAATTACTTGGCGTGACTGCCTGGATAAAGCGTTTCGTTCATAACGCTCGGCATCCGGAGGAAAAGCGGCTGTCTCCTGTTCTCACGCCAGAAGAACGCCAAATGGTCCTTCTGCATTGGATTCGCGTTGTGCAGACTAAACATTTCGCCTTAGAACTTGAGACGCTCCAGAGTGGCAGACCTAAACTCAAAGGAGCCGTTGCAAGGCTCAACCCCTTTATCGACGCTGAGGGATATCTCCGTGTTGGTGGTAGATTGTGTCACGCCAATTTGCCTTTTGGGGTTCGTCACCCATTGTTGTTGCCCAAAGGTGGGCCCTTAGTGCATTTGTTGGTGACTGACCGGCATATTGCAAATTCTCACGCTGGCTGCAATGCATTATTAGCCATCTTGCAGCGTGAATTTTGGATTTTGTCAGCCAGACGGACCATCCGTGGCATAATTTTCCGTTGTTTGCCTTGCTATCGATTGAAGGCAGCGACGCTGCAGCCCATGATGGGAAATTTGCCTGCAGATCGAGTCAAGGGAACCAGACCCTTTGCCGGAGTTGGCACCGATTTTGCCGGGCCATTCATGGTCAAGACGTCGCGACTTCGAAAAGCGAAGATAGAGAAAGCGTATTTGTGCGTCTTTGTGTGTCTGTCAACCAAGGCTGTTCACCTGGAAGTAGTTTCCGCTCTTAGTACAGAGGCATTTGTTGCCACATTTAGTAGATTTGTTAGCCGGCGCGGACTTCCAGCGTTAATTCGATCTGATTGCGGAACCAACTATCGGGGTACTGACCACTACCTTAAGGATTTATATAAGTTTTTAGATGCTAACCAGGTAGATCTTGGAATGTCCCTATCTTGCCGGGGCATCACCTGGCAGTTTAGTCCTCCTAGCTGCCCCCATTGGGGAGGTATTTTTGAGGCAGCCGTGAAATCAGCCAAAACTCACCTAAGGCGCGTTATCGGAGAAACGGTATTAACGTTTGAGGAACTAGTAACGGTATTTTGTAAAATTGAGGCCGTCCTCAACTCGCGCCCTTTGTGTCCGCTCTCGTCAGATCCTAACGACTTGGAGGCTCTAACTCCAGGTCATTTCTTGATAGGACAGCCACTTAACGCCCTGCCGGAGTACCCATTTACAGGGGTAGCTTCTAATCGTTTGTCGCACTTTGAATTGTTGCAACAATTGTCCCAGAGTTTCTGGAAACGTTGGTCTCTGGAGTATTTGCACATTTTGCAACAGCGCGTTAAATGGACTGATAAGACCCACCCACCAGGCATCGGTGACCTCGTTTTAATCAAGGATGCTAATTTGCCGCCGTTGTTTTGGCGCCGGGGCCGCATTGTTAATTTGTTTCGCGGAGTGGATGGAATACCCCGGGTTGCGGAGGTCCTAGTGGGTGGCTCAATCCTGAAAAGAGCGGTCACCTCTCTCTCTCGCCTGCCAGTGGAGTAGCATGCAGACTTCTTCTGCATGGGACGGGGGTTTGTTCGGTATTGTTCGGGGGCTGCGAGGTGAGGGGTGAATTCACGTGCTGCGCGGGCGCGGGTCGCCCGTTAGTGAGTTAGCCTTTGACCCTTCGCCGTACGAGTCGGCCATTGATCCTTATGCGGTACGATCGCAATCTATTGTTGTGCAAGTAGGCTGCACATTTTTGGGAGACCTTGGCGTTCGCGAGTGTACATAGTATATAACAGACAGTAACCAGTGCAGTGTAACGACGACCTTGCAAGAGCGCTATTAAGCGCATCCCTGTTCAGCACTTCCGGGGGCCCCCAGGAATATCGAGAGTAGGTGAACAGGAGGTTACAAGGTCAGAACTTTTAATTTCATTTTTAACTTTTGACTCCGCGTATCGCGGATAAAACACCCTGCACTATCATTAGAAAACATTTTATTAGACATAGAAAACCAATAAATGATGATGATTCTGTTTAAATTGTTTTTTAATTACATTATTTTTCGTGGTGCCCATGAAGGTGAAGAGTACTAAAAACTGGTATCCTGTAAGTATGCCCGTTGTAACTATTTTTAGGTACCATAAAGTTACCCCTGCCATAAAATAAATAGCAATTTTTCACATTCAGCCATCAGTTTCAATGTAAAGCGTTTCTTTTTGTTATCTAGTAAGTATATGCTAGTTGTAAATATTTTAATTAGATTTTGAAATACCTGAATGTTAATCCTGCCACTAAACAAATAGCATTTTTTTACATTTAGCCATCGATTTTGATGATGCCACCTATGTGGCATTTCATTTCGCGTGTATATTAAAAAATAATTGAGATATGTTTCATTTGCGCCAAGCCTGGGTTTTTTTTTCATACTTCGTGAGCATTCTCTTTTGTAACCTGTAATTGCTGCTAATGTCTGTATCAAGTGCTCTGATACGGATATATTGATAATAATGCTCGGAAATATAAACAAATTAAAGAGCGATGTGAAGATTTGGATGGAAGTTGGCGTTGGCAACGCGTTACGATGTATCGATGTCACTGAAATTCACAAAAGATTGGGACAATCGATTTGTTCTGCTCTTCAGCCTCTGCACGCCTTCAGTGGCTGCGATCAAAACCTTGCATTAGTTAGAAGAGGAAAAAAGTATCCATATAAACTGTTGGTTTAGTCCATATATGGGCAACAACCAGCCCGCGGGCCGGATCCGGCCCGCTGTAAGATATGATCCGGCCCGCGAGACATTTTGAAAAAACCCAATTAAAAAAATATTACATTAGGTACTTATACTCACGGGAGTGACAGTGAGGCGGCAAACATCAAATCCTTTGATGTTTGCCGCCTCACTCTTTGATAATCGCCGCCACTCGGCTTGCTCGATCAAATTCTTTGAGGTTTGCCGCCTCACGGGCGACACATCAAAAGATTTATTGCTTCTCAATTATTCTAAACTAGTTTATTCCAGATTATTCCTTCATTTTGCCTATATAAGCGGGTGGATGGCCCGAACGTTAGTTCAGTTCTATTTGAGCTACCGAGGTGATAACTTGGACAAGCGATATCCTAGCGAACTGCTCGAGCCGTCAACTTGCTTTGTGACTTTGTGTGCATCTTGAGTGGTTACTAACTATAGTTTGTTATTAAGTTTATTGAACGAAAAGTAAACAAAAATGATGTCTGGTGGAAAGAAACGAAAAGTAGATACAGAGGGTCGCCAGTTTCAAGAAAAATGGACTGAAGAATTCTTTTTTATCTTGCACAATGGTAAGCCTATTTGTTTGCTGTGTAATGAATCCATTTCAGTAATGAAAGAATTCAATATAAAGAGGCATTACTCAACTAAGCATGCTACGCTGCACTCACTGACAGGACAATTAAGAACAGACAAAATCCAGAAGCTTACCGCAAATTTGGAAAAACAGCAACAAGTGTTTCATAAACAAAGAACACAACTTGATAATGTTGTGAAAGCTAGTTTTATAGTTAGCTCAAAATTGGCAAAGGCATTAAAACCATTTGCCGAAGGAGAATTTATCAAGGAGTGTATGTTAGAAGTTTGCGGTATTTTGTGTCCTGAAAAGAAAAATGAATTTGAAAAAATTAGTTTGTCAAGACGAACTGTTGTTCGACGTATAGAAATGATGGCTAATGATATAAAAACAACATTGACTGACCGTATGGCTGGTTTTGAATCATTTTCCATAGCATTAGACGAGAGCACCGATTTGTCTGACACAGCTCAACTGGCTATATTTATTCGAGGTGTTGATAAGGAGTTCACTGTTACTGAGGAATTGCTTGCTTTACAGCCGCTAAAAGGAACCACTACAGGAGAGGATATTTTTATTGAAGTTCAAAAGGTATTCACAAGTTTTGGCTTGCCATGGTCAAAATTAATTGGAGTATGCACTGATGGTGCACCTTCTATGGTCGGCTTACGTAAAGGTTTCATCGGAATTTTGAATGAAAAAGCAACAGAATTAAATGTGCAAAAAGATGATTTGATAGTCCTTCATTGCATTATCCACCAACAGTACTTGTGTTCTAAGTCCATTCGACTCCAGAATGTTATGAATGTGGTAGTAAAAACCATCAACTTTATTCGATCCCGAGGGCTTAACCATCGTCAGTTCAAGGCGTTTTTGGATGAAATATCAGCTGAATATAACGACGTAACATATTATTGTGAAGTCAGATGGCTGAGCAAAAGAAAAATGTTGAAACGGTTTTACGAGCTTAGAAATGAGATAGCAGACTTTATGAAAATAAAAGATAAACCACTATCCGAATTAAGTGACCCAAAATGGATATGTGACTTAGCATTTCTGGTCGATCTTACAGGCTATTTGAATGATTTAAATTTGAAACTTCAAAAACAAGGACAGTTAGTAAATGATTTGTACAGCCATTTGAAAGCGTTTCAGATCAAACTACGCTTGTGGGAGTCACAGATGCTGTCTGGTAACAGTTACCATTTCAACACGCTCTCTGCATATGAAAATATTGCTTATGCTCAATATGCTGAAGAACTCAAGTTACTGTCGGAACAATTTTCGAACAGATTTAGCGACTTCAAAAACATGGAAGACTGTTTCAGTTTATTTGCTACTCCTACAAAATATAATGTACAAAATGCTCCAATACACTTACAAATGGAGTTGATCGAGATTCAAGAAAACTCACTCCTAAAATCCAAATTTGAAGACGTAGAGTTGTGCGATTTCTACAAAAAATACCTAGAAAAAGACAATTTTCCGCAGCTTAGAAAATTCGCAAGAAGATTGATTTGTGCGTTTGGCAGTACTTATAAATGCGAACAGTCCTTTTCATTGATGAAAGTTAATAAATCAACACATCGTACAAGACTGACTGACGATAATTTGGAAAATTCTTTACGTCTTTGTATCAGTGGAATTAATCCAAATATCGATGGATTAGTTTCCCAAATTCAAGCTCAAGTGTCTCATTGATTTCGGTGTATTTAACTTTCGTAGTTTGTAACAATTGCAAATTTAACGATTTAATTATAATGTACCATTTTTTTAAATTTCATTTTGCTATTTTAATAAATTGAATATTAATAATAACATTGTCGTATTATTTCATGTCTAATATCTATCGCAAAAAATATTATCACTACTTTAACTAAGTACTTTTAAACGCGGCCCGCGAACGTATTTGCACGCTAAAGTTTGGCCCTCAACATGTCAAAGGTTGCCCATACCTGGTTTAGTCCAACGACTTCCAAACAGCCTTTGCGAATTTAAGTGCGTTGAATGACGATAATCGTTCAGATGTAATTGAAAAAAATGAGGAATTCGTCTGCCGATTATACAGTCAAAACAAAATGAAGCTCGTTTCGCAATTTTTTCGAAGACGTACACATTTAAAGATAGCGACGAAACCTTTCAAATCCACGCGAAGAGTTACGACGCATCAAATCTTCCACATTGCAGATCTGAGCTTATTAAGCACATCCATCACAGTGCATACATACCTAGTATTGGGCCACTTGTATACCGAATTTCAAGCTCTTTCACGATGTACAGATTTTTTACGAGTTAAACGCGTTGCTGACGCGCCGGGTTACAAGATTTTTAAGACTGACCATGGTAAAACAGTATTTTTAATTAGTGTTTAATACTGTTTGCAAATCAATTTTCAGATTTTAGAAAGTAGTTGCGACGTATATAGTTTTTTACAAAGACAAAGCCGCTAACGCTAACGAAACTGGCAGACTGACGGCAGGCTATTTCTCTACACCACAAATGTGACATAATATAAAAAAATCAGCTTTTCGGATATGGTTGCATTTTCTGTCGCTCACCTCCTCGACTATATGAATCCCAATACAACATCATACAGGAGTTAAAAGACGTTTATTATCATTTAAACACCATTCACCACACGTCTTTGTCTTAAGCCAGTAGAGGTGTTCTGAAACGCGCCCGTACCTGCATACAGCAAGATGCATATGACCTATATTGAACATTTATTTACTGAAGCACTAGTTCTGTTAAGGTAACAATTGTATAAAAAAATATTTTATTAAATTTGAACAACTTCTACCGTCCCGATTTTTTCTTCCAATACAATGAAATGATCCTTATAAGAAACTGAGTAGATCAGCATAAAAAAAATTAGTCAATTTTATTAGTTTTTATGGACAACTCACGGTTGACCAAAAAATTGACCATGCCAAAATTATTTCACAAAATCAGAAGCTTCGGGGCTCTGATTCTGCGTCTAATGAATGACCCAGACAACACACAGCCTAGTAAACCAGGTCTGACTAACCAAATCCAACTTGAAGAAGACATCGAACAGGAGATTATCATAACTTCTAACGGCGGATCCCAATAACCTATCCGCAATCTAAGATTGGAATCAATCCGGGATAGCTGGTAAACGAGCGATCGATCTCCAATCTGCGTCCCAATATTACCGACCTACACAAGCAAGCCATCTGTAACTACAGATTGCAACCAATCTCTTCCTTCTTTAACCTTCCTTTTTATGTAATCTTCATTGCAACACGTTACAGTTCTACTCATAATTTATAAACTTTATGTGTAAAATTACACTTTAAATGCTAATCGACTCTTTAAAAATTAAACTAATTTTGTTTTTATACTCTCTCCGGTGCTTTTATTAGTAAGATTTTTAAATACTAGTACAATCGGGACTGCATATATTGCTGGTAACGAAACGTCTAGTAAGCAAACTGTTAATGTGAAAATAACGGTTTCGGAATTGCATTTGCTTTTACAATAGAAGCCAGTTAGGTGAAAATTAAAGTTAAAGTTAATTGCATTTGTCCATTTGAGTGTATTGTTTCTGTTCGACCAAGTGTTTGTGGCCATTTAGGTTTGAGTTTTGATTCATGTCTTTTTACAACAAAATAAATATGGATTCAGAAACCGTAAGTAAATTATATTTTTATGTATTTACTAGCATTTCTGCATATGCATCGTAGGTAAAATGTTACAGCGAGAGTGCGAAAAACAGACATGCTTGCATATCGCGCTATTTTCGAAGTATTGTAAAATAATAATTTTCTTTATTTCAGGGCAAGATTAAACCGCTAACAAAGGAGGAAACGAAGGCTTTGCTATCCTTTATTGAGGCTAGCAAAGTCATAAATAATAAGTCTACAAATGCCACTACCAACAAGCTCAAAAATGAGGAGTGGCGTCGAATCGCGGACCAATTCAACGCCACTGTCACAACATGTCGACGTACTCCACAACAACTGCGTTTAAAGTGGAAAATTTAAAAAAGAATTCCCGGAAGCGCAGTACTGCCATACGAATGAACAACATCAAGGTTAGTCATAGTTTAATAAATTTTAATAATTAATGAATACTTGAACTTCTAAAATTTACTACATACATTAATTATGTCCCCATGCAGGGTGGTCGGAAACTCCCACCCTCTGATATGAATTCACACAACAATTATTATTGTTCAATTTAAATTTTAACAGTTGTAAGACCAGTTCATAAATTCACAGCCCAGCATTCTCATTGTATTGTTTGAATTATTGTCTCTCTCATTGTTTTTACATCATCACAAGATGCGAGCTAATGTTCTCTTCATATTTCACAGCAGCGAGGATAGTAAGTTATATTGGCATTATTTCTTTTTTCAGACTGGAGGTGGTGGTCCAGATTATGTACCACCAGATGATATTCTTGATCGTGTGTCTTCGTTATTGGGAAGTACAGTGCATGGGTTTGTTGTGGAGTTCGGAGGCGATGCTGAACCACAGGAGTTCCAGAATGGTAGTGGTGGAGAAATTGATGATGCCAGGGTTGTGGATTTGCCAGCATTATCTGTTGACAATGTTTTGTCTACAGATAATGCAATTTTAACAGACCAGCCTGGGGTCTTAGGAGAGGTGATGGAGGTGGTAGACCAGGGTGCAATCACAACTTCAACTAGACCAAAGTTGAAATTGAGTACTCCCCGAGCTAGTGGTAATTCTTATTATACTAGGTGCGCAACTAAGTTTCCGGGTTTCACACATGGATGGCGCTAGCGACACATGTAGTCGGCATACAGATCTGAAATTGGGTGTCTTTATAGCTTGGACATCTGTTAAGAATACCCAGTCGTAATATAAACAAATATCGCAACACAACGACCTTTTTTCTAACTTCGAAAATGTCAACGTTTGTGCCAAATAAACAGCATTTGCGGGAAGCATTGCTTTTCTGCTTTAACCTAAAAAAAAACAGCAGCTGAAGCACGTCGGTTACTTGAGGAGGCCCACGGCGAACATATACCATCAAAAACAACGTGTGAAGATTGGTTCAAGCGGTTCAGAAGTGGCGATTTTGAGACTGGGAACAAGGAGCGCTCGGGAAGACCGCAAACATTTGCGGACGCCGATCTGCAAGCGTTATTGGATGAAGATGACACTCAAACAGAAGATCAACTCGCCGAGGCATTAAATGTGACGCGGCAATGTATTTCGAAACGTTTGCACGCCATGGGAAAAATTCAAAAGGAAGGAAAGTGGGTGCCGCATGAGTTGACTGAGAGACAAATGGAAAATCGAAGAATCACTTCCGAAATTTTGCTTTTGCGGCAGAACAGAAAGAGTTTCCTGCATCGAATTGTTACTGGCGATGAAAAGTGGATATATTTCGAGAATCCCAAGCGCAGAAAATCGTGGCTTTCACTCGGCGAAGCGTCGACATCGACGGCACGGCCGAATCACTTCGGAAAAAAGACAATGCTCTGCGTTTGGTGGGACCAGAAAGGAATCGTGTACTATGAGCTGCTGAAACCGGGCGAAACTGTCAATGGGCATCGCTACCGACAACAACTAATCAATTTGAGCCACGCATTGCTCGAAAAACGGCCAGAATGGGACACGAGACACGAACGTGTAATATTGCAGCACGACAACGCTCCGTGCCATCGCAGTTCCATCGTCCAGGACACCATAAAAACACTGAAATGGGATCTGCTACCGCACCCGCCGTATTCGCCAGACCTGGCCACTTCAGACTATCATTTGTTCCAGTCGATGGCGCATGGCTTGGGTGGACTACACTTGGCCAATTATGATGCAGTACAAAATTGGTTGGACGAATGGTTTCGGTCCAAAGACGCGTCTTTTTATCGTCGCGGTATTTATGTATTGCCAGAGAGATGGCAAAAATGTGTAAATAGCGAGGGACAATACTTCGAATAAACCATTTTTTGTATTTGTCTTGAAATTTTCGATTTTTTATTGGTCAAAAAAACCCAGAAACTTAGTTGCGCACCTAGTAACATACAATGTTACATGTCTGGACCTATCGGAAGTGAACTCAAAAAGATTACTCGCACCAATTGCAATGTGTGAACTAACATAATATTTTTATTTTGGTTTGTAGATCATCCTTGAGGTTCTTTTTTATTGAAAGAAAAAAGATGGCAGTTGAACATAAGCTGTCTGATTTTAAGCAGATACAGCCCATAAATATGTCAAAAATGACTGACATCTCATGGTCAGATTTCGCATCGGATCTGACCACGAGGAATGAACATTCTTTTATACCATATGTTAATCCTAATAATGTTTTGCAGGTTTCAATCGAAAACGAACAAAAGACCAGGGTCAGGCTGCCAGGAATGCAGTTATAGCTGACTATTATATTACGAAAAGGAAAATTTTAGAAGCTGTTAGATAATATTTTATTAGAAAATGAAAAATTGAAGTTAGAAATTAAGGAATTTAAAAAAGGGATGATTAACTTCTTAATTATTCTTTATAATTTATATTTTTTTGTAATTGTATTATTATTATTATAATTAATAACTTTTTTCTGCTTTATATATTATAATATATATATAATATCTTTATTTCAAATTAAGTTAAAAATATAATTTTTAAAATTGTTAAAGATATTTTATTATACAATAGCTTATTATTAATTATCGATTATTAATAGCAATGAAAACAAATACATAAAATACACATTAAAAATATGAATATTACATATTTTTAACTTAAAGACTACTACATTCTAAAGTATTGATTGATTAGTTCTGCTCTCTGCCTGATATCTTCCCCACCCATGTTTTGAAGAGAACCTACTTCAACATCACCACTATCTGTTGCCGGCAACTCAACTTCAGGGGGAACTTCTTCCATGTTATAATTTCTACATATATTATGCAGAACTGCCGTTGCTATTATAACTGCTTGAATGTTGAGAAGTGACAAGCGTAGTGTAAGAGCTATAACAGGGAAGCGACGTTTCCATACTCCAAAAGTGCTGTAAAATAACAAACATATTCAGCTATAAATACACACAGTGGATGAAACAATAATCATATTGTAATTTATTAACATCACTCACCGTTCAATACTGTTTCTAGTTCTAATGTGTGCTTCATTGTATCTCTATTCATTTTCAGTAACAGGATTTAATAATGGTGTTAATAAATATGGTCTGTTTGGATAGGCACTATCTCCAAGCAGCCAGCGATTACCAAATGTACCAACATCACACTGAGCTGTAATAAATATATGTTAGTTAGTATATGTTTCAAAAGTATGAAAACTAAAACTCGGCTAACACATATTACAAGCAAAGTTACCTCTCAAAATGGAGTTGTTGAAAATTGTGGCATCATGCGTGGAACCAGGCCAACGGGCAACAACATTGAACAGTCTCAGATTGGCATCACAAACAGCTTGAACATTTAAAGAAAAGTAACCTTTTCGGTTCCTGAATTCCTCGCCTATTATATGACCTGAAAGCAAAGTATCTAATAGATATTTTTTTTGGTTTTGCTAAGTACAATGTTGTATAGCAAATGGAATTACCATCACTAAAGTTCACTTAAGTCCAATATTTACTTGGAGACTGTATGCGTATGTGAGTACCGTAAAATCTGCTGTCTTTGCCAAATGGCTACTAATTTTGCCATAACCAAAAACACCCTAGAATGACTTCTATATAGTTTTTTTAAGGGTATGGATGCCTTTATGTCAAAATTGAATTTATAAATGACAACACCAAATTATTTATGGAAACCCTATACGTCATTTCGATGTCATTTTTGTCAGTTAATTTTTCGTGCGTGAGTGATCTACAATCAAGTGCTCCCAAACTTTTATTAAAATAATTAGGATAAACTTTGTCTACGTAAGTATATTTTTAATATTACATTAAACTAAGGTTCTTTTATTTAAATCATATTGATTTGCAGTGCTGCAAGCTACAAGAAATTCGCAATTAGTGTTGGCAAATTCAACATCCAGTGTAAACCAGATCGTGATGTTAACTTTGCCATATTTAGTGAGAGGTTAGGGCTGCCACATTTTTTAAAATAAATAGATCAGTTTTATTATTTTTATACATTAGGTTATTCTGCGAATCTTTATGTAAAAGTAAAGTTGAAGCTGAAATATGTTAATTCAGAATTAAAATCTTTAATTTCTTAGACGAACTATACCAAAACATATCGCACCTTTGTACTTTTAACTTGTTATGCGTCTTTGTCTCCTTTGGCATACCTATTTTAATTTTTTTTGCCAATTGTGCCCGTGCCTTACTGAAAGTGCAATATGCGCGGATCGCGTACACAATTATTATTCATATAACGCAATCAAACATAAAATTCATATATTTGTTTTTATTATTTTAGAACATGGAAGATTTCAGTTTAACACATCGGTCCACATACAAAAATTATTCTACCGAAATGTTAGAAGTTGCCGTAGACCTAGTCAAAAGTAGAAAAATTTCGTCCCTGGAACCCTCAAAACGATTCCACATACCACGGCGAACTATCGAAAATAAAGTATAAAATAAACATAATAAAAAGCCAGGGGGCCAACAAAGACTTACCTATTCTGAAGAAAAACAGATAGTAAATGTTTTAAGACTGTATCGAGCAAAAATGGCTCGAAAGGCTGTCCTGGTTAAATAGATAGCAAGTAAAATACTATTATGATAGGCATCAAATACCTTGTTGGCATGAAAATGAAAGCCTTTACAATTACTCAGAATCCAATTTTTAAAATAATGTGTTGATATAGTGATATACACATCTAAAGTAGGACAAAAATTGAAAAAAGCATGTCCGCGTTTAGTTAATATTCAACGTGTAACAGCCAAAAATAATTTTAAGTTCGATTCAATCAATGTAGCAAAGTATACACTACAGTTTGACCACATTACATTTTCGATGTTTTTTTAAATTATTTATTGCGAATTTTTTAAAAAGTGGCTGTTTTTTCCCATACATTATTACTATGGGCGCGCGTAATCGCGATAAATTATCGACGAGCGCTCCTAAAAATTCAGTCGCCCAGCAGAGCTCAAGGAAGGGTCACGTCAGTTTGCCGAGCGACGCTTCCTAAATATTCATCGCGATTTAGAGTGTACGTATACAGCGGCACAAAGCCAAAGGGTATGTATGTAATTGTATACTTTTTAAAATTTCGATTTAGTAGCTCATATTTATTGATGTTCGAAAGAATTTAATATTACATAGTTTTATTGTTTTTGTTTTAGTGAAAATGGGGAAGCGAAAAGACAAATATTATACGAAAAAGTGTAATAGTCGATTTAAGAAAATAAGAATTTCACATAAAAAGTAAGTAGTAACTTAGTAAATTTAGAATTGCGTTTCATCATCATCATCATAATTATTAGCCTTTATCTGCCACAAATTTTTATAACTTTTAATTATTTTTAAATTGCGTTTATCTATACTTTGAATAGGCTCCGAAACTACCGAACCGATTTGAAAAATTCTTTTACCATTAGAAGCCGACATTATCCCTGATGAACATAGGCTTTTTATCGCGGGAAAATGCTTCATTCCTATGGGAAAACGGGTAATAGGACAACGGGTAGTAAGAATTATCCTTCCGTACTTATCTTTTTCACATAACTTCTAAACAGCTGAACCGATTGGGTTGAAAGTTTATATGGGTATTTCGATGGTTTACTTGATGATTTAAAAATATAATTGGACACCGTAGGTGGCGCTGCTATCGGTATGTCAACTACTGAACGGCTTGACCGATTGGGTTGAAATTTTATATGGGTATTTCGACGGTTTCCTTGATGATTTAAAAATATAATTGGACACCGTAGGTGGCGCTGCTATCGGTATGTCAACTACTAAATGGCTTGACCGATTGGGTTGAAATTTTATATGGGTATTTCGATGGTTTCCTTGATGATTTAAAAATATAATTGGACACCGTAGGTGGCGCTGCTATCGGTATGTCAACTACTGAACGGATTGACCGATTGGGTTAAAATTTTATATGGGTATTTCGATGGTTTTCTTGATGATTTAAAAATATAATTGGACCCGGTAGGTGGCGCTGCTATCGGTATGTCAACTACTAAATGGCTTGACCGATTGGGTTGAAATTTTATATGGGTATTTCTATGGTTTCACAGACACGAATGTATTATGCCTATATAATAATCATCATCAACTCGTATACGGCTGTAAATCTAAGTTGACGCGGGCGAAGCTGCGGGCAACAGCTAGTATAGTAATTTATAGCTTTGCCATCTTTACTATTAAATAGGTACTATATCTTCTCTATTATACCTACTTATCCTTTATTTCTTTACAGTGTAACTGAAAACAACCTGCAGTCGACTAATGAAACTACAAAAGACGATGTAAGTTATATACCTATAAGTTCGTCCATGGTATTATATAAATTTAATTTTCTGGTTACCTATACACTCTTCTTGTGAGATGTAAAAGAAAATAACCTTATGTCTTTATTTGCAGGTAGTATTAAAGAATACAGAATGCGATCATGAGACTGTAATTGGTGATAAAGAATTTGCCATCGATGGAAACAGGATCGTGGATTTTGGTTATCTTTTTACTCAACTTCTTGATATTTCAAATCACAACTCTGCCTTCGGCTGTAACTTGAGCTGTTTGAAAATGACAAAAGAAATAAAGAAAGGTTTTCTTTCGAAATTTTGTTTTAGCTGCCGAATGTGCAACGAAAAATTTGAACTGAACAACTGTAAAGATCCAGATAGCTCCACAGAATTAAATATAAATGATTTTGCAGTGAGTGGTTTTATCTCCATAGGCGCAGGATATTCAGGCTTAGAACAAGTTTCATCTTTTCTTAATATACCATGCATGTCCGACAAATTGTATGCAAAGTGCCATAAAAAAGTTTGCGATCTTTGGGAACTAGCCAAAGAAAAAAGCATGGAAGAAGCGGCTAAAGAAGAATACCGACTAGCTGTACTGAATAATGAAGTGGACGCAAACGGAGTACCAATGATAACGGTCGTCGCCGATGCATGCTGGTCTAAGAGGTCTTATAGAAAGAATTATAATGCATTATCAGGAGCAGCAGTGATAATAGGGTACAGGACAAAAAAAGTACTGTACATGGCAGTTAAAAATAAGTACTGCATGGTTTGTGCTAGAGCTGAAAATAAAAACAAACCGATTCCTGACCACATTTGCTTCAAAAATTACACAGGATCGTCTAGTGGCATGGAGTCAACAGCTCTCGTTGAAGGTTTTAAGACTTCAGTAGAAACTCATGGTCTTATATATTCGAAACTTATAGCTGACGGGGATGCTAGCACATATAGTAAAATAGAAAAGGCCAAACCTTACGGAAACTTATTAGTTGAAAAAATAGAATGTACAAATCATTTACTACGGAATTACTGCACGAAATTGGATGATCTCACCAGAAATACCAGATATCCACTCAAGTATCGAAAAGCAGTTCAAAATAATATATTGCGATTTAGGCGTTCCGTCACAGGTGCTGTAAAACATATCAGTGGTCAAGAAAACAAAAGCTTTCAGCAAAAAGTTGTAGAACTGAAGCAAGATCTGTTAAATGCGCCACACCACGTTTTTGGTAATCACAGCTCATGCAAGTTATATTATTGTAAACAACTGTCATCAAACGATGCATCAACCGAAGAAAATTTAGTTCCAGCGATGAAAAGTACTGAAGGAGGCTATATTTTCTTAGATATAATGAAGTTCACATACAGGCTAGTGAATAATGCAACAAGTCTCATGCATAACGTGAATAACAATATTGCTGAAATTTTCAACAGCGTTATAGCCAAGTTTATCGGCGGTAAACGAATTAATTACTCTACCAGACAATCATACGGAGGGAGATGCGCAGCATCTGTAGTGTCTTTTAATTCCGGACAACCACAGACGTTTTTGAGCAAAAAAATTTTACTGCGAAGTCCAAACAAATTAGTAAGACGACTGGAAAATAGACGAAACATGAAAAGATTAGCTTCAGTAAAACGTAGATTAAATAAAGCTTTTACAGTCAAGCCACAGTGTTCTAAAACTGATAAAAATTATGGCGAGTCTTGCGAAAAACCTGACTTGAGTGAAGCTGATTATGATTTTGCGAAGAATGAACATTTGAAAAACATTACTTTATCTGCTGAAGACCGCAACTTATTAGAACGAAGAACGATTCTACAAGGAGAATCTGTTGAGTGGCGCCAAGAGCGTAAATTGCGACTCACGGCTTCTACTTTTGGAAGAGTTTGTAAACGAGGGCTCATTAAATGCGGGCCCTTAGTCAAAGATTTAGTGGCCGGGAAAAACTTGGATCACGTCAAATCTATTCAATATGGTAAAACATGTGAACATCTCGCTCGTGATCAGTTGGAGAATATTTTACAGAAATCCATCACAAGATGTGGTTTATTTATAGATCCAGAGTTACCATTTTTAGGTGCAAGTCCAGATGGTCTTGTAGGTGAAGAAATAGTTGAAATAAAATGTCCTTATTCAGCCAAAGGAATGAGTGTTGACGATGGTATAAAGATGAAAAAAATTAATTTCTGGAAAATAGAAAAAAACGGTACTGTAATATTAGACAAGAAACATAATTGGTACTACCAGGCTCAAGGGCAAATACATGTCACACGTCGAAAAACTTGTATATTTGCTGTTTGGACGGACGTTGATATGAAAATTGAAATAATTCAGGAAGATAAAGCGTTTTGGAATGAAATGGAAAACAAATTAACAAGGTTTTATTTTGATTGTTTGCTTTCAGAAATCATTGACTCTAGATTAGATAGACAAATGGAAATTAAAGAACCAGACTATATTCTTAATGCAATAAAGGAAAGGGAAATAATAAAAAAACGAAAAGCAACTAAAGAACAAGTAGAAATAACTAAAAGAAATAAAAAGTAAAGAATCACAAATAACATACCTAAAAGTTTTTCGCTACGTCTATCTAATCTAGAGTCGATGATTTTTGAAAGCACCATCGTCAACACTCATTTCTTTGGCTGATATAAATAAGCCACATATTGTAATGGATATCTGTAAAATACTTTAAAATTTCCCATTCAATGTATACTTTTTATTTTATTTAACTTACGTGAGTTTTATTAAATAATTTTTATGATAAAAATATGCAAGCTAGTTTTACTAAGTTATCCTATCCCCATTAGCTTTAGTCATCGATTTTACCGCATAGGTATTCAATTGTTAAAAAATATTGGCAGTAAGAATATAATATATAATAAAAATGACATTGATTGATATACATATAAATCAATTGCTGTTCGTTAGTCTCGCTAAAACTCGAGAATGGCTAGATCGATTTGGCTGATTTTGAACTTAGAATATTTGTTGAAGTTCAGGGAAGGTTTGAACGGTGAGAAAAATAAAAAACAAGTAGCCGAAAACAGTAAAAACGACAATTTAATTTTCCAATACAAAATGTTCCTAGCGGTGACATTTGACGTTTTTGGTCAAAAACATTGTCACTTGGTTGTCAAATATTTATAGGTGCGTTCAGAAAGTGTTTTGTCCATATTGTTCACAAACATATGTAGGTGATACGAAGTTTAATTTTCCAATACAAAATGTTCCTAGCGGTGACATTTGACGTTTTTGGTCAAAAACATTGTCACTTGGTTGTCAAATATTTATAGGTGCGTTCAGAAAGTGTTTTGTCCATATTGTTCACAAACATATGTAGGTGATACGAAGTTCACCGGGTCATCTAGTATTGATATAAATACTTGTTTTTAAATCTTGTTTCATTATTTCATCCTTCTACATATATAACCTTCGTTTGAAGAAGTTATTAAAATATGTAAGTACTAATTTCTGTTTTAAGAACAAAAAAAGTAATGTAAATTAATACAAAGTTATTTTATTTGTAACTCTACAAAGAATATTATTCACTATTGTATAAAGAATTAAAAAAATAAAGAGGTATTTATATTTTAATTATATTTTTTATTAAAAATGTTAACTTGATCGTGAAAAGTCAGGACCTTTTTTATTTGTATTTCAATAAAGAATATAAAAAAAAAATCCGGTTTAATCCGTTCAGTAGTTTTGTCGTGATTGAGTAACAAACATCCAAACTTCCGCATTTATAATATTAATAAGATAAGATTTTTTATTTAAATATATTACGGGCTGTACAAGATTGTGTCAATATTTAATACACACAGTTTTCACTTAAAAAATAACCTTTAATGTACCTACCTACTTAAATTTAAGAAAGTACAGGTTAGAAAAATTTACTTGTAGTTTTTCGTATGAACGAGGTCCTAACAAGCATCCATCATTACAACATTTACGTTTTGTAAAACACATATAAGCAAAATACTAAAATTCTAAATTTACTAATAAATGTGATTGCGAAAGTGATTTTACTTGAGTTACTCCGTTTTGCCGCGCTACTGGCTGATGACCGGCCAAAAGGCATGGCTGTGTGAGTGCGTTACGCACACAAGCTGTAAAATACCTAATTTGCACCAGCGTCTTACGCTCGACGCCCTCTTAATAGCAGCAGGTGATTTTGGCGCTCCCCTCTCACGATTAGATTTAAGTTTTGTTGTATTTAATTACTTGAAAGGAAACAATAAACAACACATTTTTAATAACAAACCGCCAGGTAAATGGTGGATAAGTAATTTTCTGGCTCGCCATAAGGATAAACTAACAACCCGAGCGGCACAAAATATCAAAAAAGTTCGCGCTGCAAAAACTGTCGATGAATTTACTATTTATTTCGCAAATCTAAAAGATACCTTAAAAGACATACCTGCAAGTAATATATTAAATTACGATGAAACAAATCTCTCAGATAATCCCGGATCGTCAAAATGCATTTTTAAGCGCGAAATAAAATATCCTGAAAGAGTTCTCAATCACACCAAGGGTAGTATATCGATTATGTTTGCAGCGGCAGCAGATGGAATACTCTTGCCAACTTATACTGTTTATAAAGCAGAGCATTTGTGGACGTCATGGTGTCAAAATGGACCAAACGCTAGCAGATATAATCGAACTAAATCCGGCTGGTTCGATTCCACTGTTTTTGAAGATTGGTTCCAGACAATCGTTATACCTTGGGCTGAAAAGCTACAAGGCCCCAAAGTGGTTATTGGTGATAACCTTTCTAGCCATTTAAGCGTGAATATAATACGCCTATGTGAAGAAAAAAATATAAGGTTCACATTTCTGCCTCCTAATTCTACGCACGTTACACAACCTTTAGATGTCGCATTTTTTGGTCCACTTAAAAAAAAATGGCGTCAGATTTTAACTACCTACAAATATGAAAATCCATCAGAAAGTCAGTTAAATAAAACTCATTTCCCATTATTACTTAAATCTCTCATAGATGCAATAAACGTGACAAGCAAGGAAAATATAATTTCTGGGTTTAAGGCTACAGGGATAGTCCCTTTTAATCCTGAAAAAATTTTAAGGAAGCTTCCTGAATGTGATGAAGAAAATAAATATAAAGTAGACACCGCACTTTTGGATTATCTAAAAGCTAACCGGTCTGTAAATCCTCTTAAGAAAACTATAAATAAAAAAGTCAGTATTGTTGAACCCGGTGCATCAGTTTCTTCTGAAGAAATAGAAAACTTGATGTCAAAGAAACCAATGAAAGAAAGAAAATCGAATAAAAAAGGTCTAATAAAGAAACTGAAGGCTGAGGCTCTGAATCATACTACATCTGGATTAGAATGCGAATTTCAAAACCCAGTACCTTCACCAGAACCTATTATGAATCAAACACCAGAATTCGACTCTACATCTAAGTCAGGTGGAGAAAAAGTAACTATTTTATCTGAAATAAAATTCAGTCCATATAATCGTGCTTACACTGATTTGAAAAAAAGTAATTTGCAATTGCATGTAATAGATAAAACTCACGATATATATTCATCATTATCACACACACCGAAACGGTCTTATTTCAAACCAGAAATTGATTTAAAATTATTTGACTATTACAAACCGGTCAACCCGGTAGCATCGACTTCCACGGGGAAAGTTGATTTGACTTTATCTAATATCAGAAAGAGAAAACTTGGTAAAAAAATTACTCGTAATAAAAAACGATTATTAGAAGAAGAGACTGATGAGGGCAGTGATGATGAGTATTCATTAAGATAGTCTTCTGATGATGGAACTTTTATTTCTACATTAGAAGAAAGCGATACAGTAGAGGAATTAGAAACGCATAATTTAGAAAAAACAACACAAAGTTCTTCAGAAAATATGGTAGAGAAACAAATTAACAGTTTCCTTCTCGTCAGATTTAGAGGACATAAAACGAATAAGTTTTATGTTGGGAAGATTTTAGAGTTAACGGAAAATTCGGGAATGCTGGTTAAATTTATGAGAAGAAGGAAGGCGGACCTTTTTTATTGGCCTGACGTGAATGATGTTAGTTTTATTCTGGAATCCGATGTGGAGTTGGTCTTAACAAACCCCCGAGAGGGTCGCCGGGGAACATTTAAGTTTGAGGATATTGATTACTCAAAGTACAATGTCCAATAAATGAGTCATATAGAAGCAATATTCATAAGGACATTCTGATGGCTCGGAATTTAACAATAAGTTCAAAACTAACATAATGAAACATTGAACCTTTGTTCAACTTGTTATCATAAATTATTCATAATATGTATTCGTAATTACGTATTCACGATTTTTTTCAAATTCTCAAGAAAAAAAATTCAGGTGGATGTTGCTGGTTTTGCTTTTACATAACTTAAATATCTTGGATTGTACTTAAGGAGTCCTAGAAATCTGAAATTATTTCTTGCCGATACCAATTCAGCGTAATTCTTCTTTATAGCCAAAGAAAAGATTTTTATATTAATTCTTTACTTAATTAATTAATATATTATAAGTATTAAAGATGTTTAAAGATATAGGTATAAGTGCAATATACTTTAGTGCCAGGAAACATCTTGAATAATCATCTAATTAATCTTGCTATAAGTTTCTAAGCTACTGTTGTTGTAATACTTACACTGTATTTGAGGTTTGTATTAATTAATTAAACTGATATGCAACCCGCAATAAACACGTTTTATTCTTTCGTGGTGCCTATGAACGCAACACATAAATGCAAAATACAAGAACATAAATTGAAATACTACTGAAATCTAAATGTTAGTCAGTGCATTGACGCGCTCCAAACAATATCCTTAAGTTTCTGTAGGTAGACTTCTGCGCTTGTAAATTGCATTTATGTACTTTTATACCCACCAAGGAATCACTATCTTAAAGATTTCAAGTTCATAAAAACTACGAAAACATTTGACAACCCTAATATCTTTCTCCTTTTTGTATGAAGAATTTTGAAAAGTTTGGTGAATTTGCCACTTTCTTAGAAAAAATATTACCAGTGCTAAATAATGGGATTATATTATTTTCATATTGATGGATAGAGGCCAAGTCCTGCTATATATTTTTGTTCGAATGTAATTCCTATTAAATATTATTTTATTTTCGTCTGGCAATCTTAGCAGAAGTGATCATAGACTTTGCCACATTTTTCTTTAGGCTTTTAATAATGAAAATGATTTAAATGAAGGATTTTTTTAATAATAGTAAGAATTTGCACTTGATAAAATATATTTAGAAATAAGTAACTTAGCATCTTATATTTTTTAATAAAAAAGTCGTCAAAATTTTTTAGACCCAAAAAAGTGGCAAAGTCAGCAGATTTTACGGTACAGTCAATTGCACCAAGAACATGTGGAAATTGTGCTGTTCTGTAAAATTTGTCTGCACTGTCTTGGTGCATGACAATATACACTGGATCGCAAAAATTCCGGGTCGCTAATAAAAACCGTGATATCTCCATAAATTATATACCTAGATCGCTCGAATAAATAATATGTAGTAAGGAGGTTACTAATGCTTGTTCTAAATCTCTAAAGAGGTTTCATTTGTACAAGTTACAGATTTAAAAAAAAATATTCTGCATTTTGAAAAATTTAAAATTAGGAAAAGAATATTTTTTCTGCTTTTGTTTCAAACGGAGCTGTCATTATAAATGGTTCCTTGGATTGATCAGAGTATTCAATGCAATATCATGTCGTTATCAACTGAAGAATGTACACGGATTATTACCATGGTACAAGAAGGAAGAAGTCAGCGTAGCACTGCTAGAACAGTACGAGTATCTTTATCAACGGTCCAAAGAGTACTCCAGCGATTTCAAGAGACCGGCATGAACATCAGGAGACCAGGAAATGGCAGGCCAAGGTGCACAACTACACGAGAAGACCGATTCATCGTGAGCACTATGTTAAGAAATCGACATCTCACGGCTGTTCAGGTCCGAAACAGTCTTCAAGAAATTCACCACAACAATGTGAGCTCTAATACGATTCTGCGACGTCTTCGTGAAGCTGATATAAAGCCTTATAGACCAGCAAACGGCCCCAAACTGCTCAGAGAACATCGAGTTGCCAGGTTACGGTTTGCTCGAGAACACATCCGATGGACAGATGAAGATTGGTCCAAGGTTATGTTTTCCGGAGTCCAGATTTTGTTTATTTACGCACGACGGGAGACGAAGAGTATTTAGACGGCCAGGAGAACGGTATCATCAAGCGTGTTTTGAAGAAAAGGTGCCATTCGGTGGAGGATCAATAATGGTTTGGGCTGGGATATCTTCAGAGGATCGCACGGAGTTAGTGATCATAGAAAACGGTTCTCTGACTGCTGTCAGATACGTAGGAGAGATTTTAAATGAGCATGCTGGTCCATTCTTAGTGAATATGGGTGCAATTTCCATTCTTATGCACGATAATGCGCGACCACATACTGCTCATTTGGTCAATATGTATATTCAAGACGTCGGTATTACCTGCATGGAGTGGCCAGCTCGCAGCCCAGGCTTAAATCCCATAGAACATGCATGGGACGAGCTCGGGAGATGCGTGAGACAACGCTCTCCTGCTCCCGTTACCTTACACGAGTTAAAGAATGCGCTAGTGGAAGAATGGGCAAACATAGACCAAAATCGTATTAAAAATTTGGTTTACAGCATGCCACATCGTCTTATTGAAGTGATACGGGCTCGTGGAGGAAATACAAAATATTAAATTGACAAAAAAACTTTTATTTTTTAAGATTTACTGCGAAGTGTATTTTTGTTGTCATAAGTTAGAAGCGAAATTTTCATATTTTTTTGTATTTAATTAAAGTTATATAGTGTACAGAACGTGTTACACATTTTTTATATATATTAATCAGTCATCTACAATATACTATAGTTTCGCAAATTAGTCTTATGTATTTAAGAAACTACCACGCCATTTATTAGCGACCCGGAATTTTTGCGATCCAGTTTATTTATCATAAAGCCTGGCAATAGCTTTAGATATATCGCGCACTATTCTGCTTGCTGAAGACTTCGATACTCCAACAAAATCAGCAACTGATATAAGCATTGTGCCCAGTGCATAAAATCGAAGCGATAACAATAGTTGATGTAGTGGTGCCACTCCATGATTTCTGTAAATATTTATGAAAATATTACAAAAGATTTATCAGACAATAAGATTTCATAAATAAATTATATCGTCACTTACCGCTTTGAAGTTACTTGTACAAATTATTTCACCTAAAAGTAACTCCACTGCAGCTTTGTTTAACCTAAACCTAAATGTGAAATCGGCGTCATCGAGGCTCTGCATGTAATTCATTCTCTTGTAGTTTCTTTGTGAATATGAATGTTGAACCATATTATCATCACTATCCCCAATCTGATAATTGAGTTAACACTTCCAGATCACTGTCACTATCACTAGAGAATATTAATGTGGCCATTATTCTAAAATTAAAGGTCTTAATTAAATTAAATTAAACGTTAAAAGAAAATTAAACGATCTCAATCGCTAAACGTAATCCGTGAAATTCCTAGGATTGCTAAAAAAGATTGGTGTCATCCGCCATATTGATCTCTCAAAACCAAAGATAGGATATTGGGACGCATCTACTGTCATTTCCGAACAGAGGGCGATCCGTAAACCCCTATGGGACCTCCCAAAGATAGATCGTTTTTTTGGATTGCAATTTCAATCCGTCGATAGCTTATTGGGACACTTTAAACAACAAATGGATTGAATTTCCTATCTTGGATTGGAAAAAATGGATCGAGATCGAATATTGAGATCGGCCGTAAGTCCACCGAAGAAGAAATCGAGATTATTAGTTCTAATATAATTGGAGAAAGTTCCAGTATCGGCAGAAGAAAAAGGCAAAAACCAGTCAGAAACCAAATCGAAAGCACAAGGGATTCTTTCATCTCTTAAACCCTCAGAAGAAATCAGACGTGTTAAAAGAAAGATCCTGAAATCTCCTGAGCCCTCGGTATCATTCTGTAATATATCTCCAATGCCAAATAAAAACAAAAAAACAAGAAAAGAGCAAAGGACAAAACAAGAGAAGTAAACAGCATTCAATAATTCTCACTTCCACTCCAATGGAAATAAAGTAAACACTTGGAAAATAGAGAGAAGAAAAATATGATAAATAAAGAGAAAATATCATAAAGAAACAATAATTAAAGGAACGCAAAAAAAGCAATAAGAGACTAAAAATACAATTGAAGAGAGAATTAACAAACCAAAAAAACAAGTGAGTTATACAACTTCATCTTCTGAAGTTCTTCATTTTTATTGTGTTGATGACGATGATAACGATGGACGATTTTGTGATGAAGGACAATCAGGAATTGATGAATTGTGCATAATATGTGGTGAATTTGGCAAAAACAATGAATTATGATACAGATGTGTGTCATGCGGAAAGTGGGCACACGCTTTGTGCATTGGTGAGGAATCCGCGGACAATAATAATTTGTTCCGCAAAAAAATTGCATCACAGATAAGAGGTCACTTTTGGAGTTGTAGGTGAGTAAATTCTACTCCTAGTTACCAATAATGTATACTTATTTTTTGGTACGCTTTCATTTTTTTTGTTTCAATATTTTTTAGTATTTTTATTGTAGTATTTCTTAGTTATTTCTTTTTTTTTGTATACGAAATGAATGCAGAGCAGAAAGAAGCTGATCTTCTTGAAGAAAGTAGTGACAGTGAAGTAGAAGACAACCTTGAGACAACCTTGAAGTTGATAAAAATGTCAACTCTAGCTCCAGTGATGAGAAATAATCTGATCATTTTCCACAGAACTTCGAGCAAGAGCTGCAGAATATTTTTCTAGCTCTTCATCTTCGACTGTCACCGAGGCTCCTCCTTCAAAGAGACTTAGATCAGGTAATTCATGTGTTGCATCTACTGCATCACTACTTCCGCCGTCAGAATCACTGTCCCAATCAGTTTCAACAAATATCTCAGACTATGTTCTGGAGATACTTCTGAAGAGATAAAAGGAAAAGGACAAAGGGACCAATTTATATGGAAAACAAAACCCATCTACTCTGCATCTGGAAAACTTCCAGGCAGAAATATAGTACATATCCGGCCAGATACTACTTCCATTGCTAGAAATTATTTTTCTCCAATGCTGTTTTCAGATTTTTTTACTGATGATATGATGGATAAAATATTATATATTATTATATAATATACAAATAAAGAAATAGAAAAACAAAGAAAAAAATATAAATGTAAAGAAGAATTCATATTCAGTAATTACAAAAGTAGAACTTTATAGGATTTATATTATGCATTTATAGGACTTATTGTTTTATCCGCCGTTTTGAAAAGTAATCATTTATCAGTTGAAATTTTATTTGATACACGTTACTCAGGAGAAATATTTCGTGCAACAATGTCGAAGCAACGATTCAAGTTTATTATGAATGGCATGCAGTTTGATGACCGTGAATCTAGCGCTGTTGGCAGAATTCAAAACAAATTCGCTCCGATCTCTATGTTTGGGATATGTTGATTAGTCGATGTAAGTCCTGGTATAAAAACCTGGAAGTTATTGTACGATCGACGAACAGCTTGTGGCTTTCAGAGGTAGATGTCCATTCAGGATGTATATGCCATTTAGATAAGCCCAACAAGTACGGCATTAAAATAGTAATGATCTGTGACGCTAATACAAGTACATGTTTGACACTGAGCCCTATTTAGGGAAAAATATGAATGTAGGTGGAGTACCATTGACTGAGTATTATGTATTGAAACTCGTAGAATCAATAACGGGATCGAACAAAAATATTACAATGAATAACTGTTTCACCAGTGTTCCTTTGGTAAAGAAATTATTAGAACGCGAATATAAAACTACTTCTGTTATTGGGACTATAAAAAAGAACAAACGTGAATGACCATCTGAATTCTGTAACGTAAAATATCTCGATCGTCAAGTTAATTCTTCACTATTTTTGTATGATTCTGGACTTAACAGTTCATATCTTATAAACCTATGAAAAACAAAATTGTTACATTACTATCATCAATGCACTCACAGCCAACAATAAACAAGATAACTCACAAACCAGTAATTATACATGGCCACAACTCTAGCAAAGGAGCGGTTGATACCTTTGATCAACTGTGCCGAAACATGAATTGCGGTCGGAAGACAAAAAAATGGTCTTTGTGTATATTTTTTGATATTCTGAATATTGCCTGTATCAATTCATGTGATTTACGTGTCTTTCATGAAAAAACGTAAATTAAGACAAGAAAAGCCGTTGTCTAGAATGGATTTCATGTTTGCTTTGAGTAATGATCTCACAAATTATCATCAACAATCAGGGCTAGAAATGCCCACCCTAAGCAAGCAACTAAGGAAAACAATACAAAATGTCTTTTAAAGTTCCTGAAAATCCAAATCTGTAGAGAAACTCAAACAGGACCGAGGAAATATTGTCACTTCTGTGACTATTAAAAAAAAAGATACACGGCAACATATCGTCTGCAATGTAAAGTCCCTATTTGTGAACATCAAAAAAATATATATGCCAAAGTTGTTATAAATAACTACTTTATTTTTTAACATTGTTTACTTTAAGCTTGATTTTAGGTTTTTTTTTCTTTTAAGAATAAGTATGGTTTAAGTTTGTTTTCAGTTTTGATTAGATTAATTAACAATTGTGTAATAATTAGACATTGATTGTATGAGAATAAATTATGATCTCCGTACTTATTTTGTCATTAAACTACGATAATAAAATATTAGTCGATAATAAAACTTTATTATCTTCTGTGATTTCTCAAGTGTTTTATTAATTTTCTATAAATTTCTATATTACGCCTGGTTACTTTTAACGTGGGTTGAAAAAGGGTTATCTTTCTAGGGTTAGAGGGAGAAAGGGGTAATAGGAGTCAGCGGATAATGGTGGCAATGTTTGTAACATCGAAACGGTCGAAGAGAGACAAGCGAATAAGAGTTTAAACAACTCACTTCGTACACCCCGTAGCCCGTCCGAACGCACACTCAGTACGCACCAAACGAAAGAGGTCACGTCACGTTTTCGATGTAATTTTTGTGTGTACAAAATAAACGGTGACTAAATAATTTCAAAGCTTTTAAGTAATTAAACCATTATGTTGTATGACCTCCCTAAAATGTCGTTTTACAAAACAATCTTTTCGTGATATAACAGTTAGTTTTTTTAATTATATTTTTATTACCAAGTACGTAGAATTGGGCAATGAGATTCACTGAAATGTGGGCAGTGGAGGTTGACTCCCATTGTCTTTATAATGTATTTATAATGATTAAACAATGATTGTTTTTAATTTTTGTTGTTTTAGAGATGCCAAAAGTATGACCTAGGGCCACAAACAAAGCTCCATCTTTGATAGATACACTATCAAAAGCGGAAAATCTAATGAGACTAGGTCTCATTCTATGAGGTATGCTGCTAAAATCATGAATATACCGTTTTCAAGTCTCCAAAAGCGGTTAAAAAAGAAAGATTTATCAGAACGCCTTAGACGACTTCCCGTATTTACTAAAGAAGTAGAAAAGGATCTAGCAGACCAAATCAAATATTTGTCAAAAAAATTTATGGGTGCACGACAACTGTGATCAGAAGCGCAGCATATCGATTTGCAGAAGAACATCAAATTAAACACAATTTTGACCCCAAGCTGGCCGAGACTGGTTGGAAGGGTTTCTTAGGCCGAGGCCGCACTGTTAGGGCGACGGCGACGCGATAAAACATGTGTATGCATTGCATTGGCGACAAACCAGCGAATCGCGATTACATCGCGTAATGGCTAGCTGGCCGCATTGGTTAGGTCAGGCGATGTTCTAGTAGCGATTGGTGTCCGCATTGACGCCGGGACCGACAGGCGGCGGCGATGGGCATCGGGACTCAGCACAGTGCAGTTGTGTTGCGATTAGAAGACGTAACGTACGTGTCATTATGGATTTTTCCGAACCATGTAACATATTTCTCTCTGAGAATTCCTTCCTTAAACTTCAAAGAGTGGGTTCATGAAATAAATTAAGAAAGAAGTAAATACGGAGAATATCATCATCCTTACCTACTGTGAACTGAGGAAACATTCAGTCAAGTTTTGTGATTATACGAGAATGAGTTTAGAAACCTTTGAATATCTACTCAAAACAAAATAGGGCCCATCTCGAGTTAAGCTTGAAGTTTGTTTATAAATAACTCGTGAGGTAATCATTAGTGATTTGAAGCATTATAACATAATGTAGACATGTTTATGAGTCCTTATCAATGTTTTGAGCGACAACTTTAATGTTATTCTCTTCAATGCTTCAAATTATCCTATGCACTATTTGTTAATCACTTGTGTTCCCAATCTCGTTGTAAACGCTTCTGTTGAAAGTCATTGTGTATAGCTGTTCTGTTTAGTTTCGGTATTAGTCCTAATACCAGAAACCGCGACCAGAGTGGTTGTTTTGCATCAGGAAGGAGAATCTCAGAGATCTGTAGTAATACATCTGTGTGGCGGCGAGCTATCCGGAACGTATGAGAACGCTACCAGGAGACAGGTAGTGCGGCTAGAAGACGAGGATCAAGAAGAGTTCGTGCCACAACCGCCCAGGAAGACCGGTACATCAGGGTAACTGCAAGTCGGAATCATACTCTAACTACCCGAACCTTACAAAACCGACTACGGCAGAAAGAACTAAACAACGGACGAAGACACAACAGCTCCGCTTAATAAATTGCTAAAAATCGCAATTTCGGAGCTAGGCTATGAGATTAGCAAGGTCGCATGCTGTGTCGGACAGGCGAGGTAAGTTGCGCAGACGATCCAGTTCTACTATGGCTATGGAGTCTGGCCGACCGAAGCGGTTCTCTAATATTTTCATGACGTCTGTGGGGTTGGAACTCGTGATGAGAAGGCTCTCTACTGCCTCTTTAGCTCTTCCTTTGAGACTTCTTCTTAATTTTGCCATTTTTTCTGTTTCCGTGCAGGTTGCGCACGATTCGGTGTAGGCGGCGCGGAAGGATAACCATTCTTGATAAGCGCCGCTAAAGTATGGTAGTTCCATGATGTGGCGTGGAGCTTGTATTTGTTGCCCCGCTTTTAAGGCGAGCTCTGAGAAGTCCATCTTCTGGTGGCGCGTCGCGACTTCAGTTGTGGTATTTCGATTTTCTGTTCTGTATTGTTCCGCTCGTTGCTGTGTTGGTGGTGGGGCTGACCATTCATGTAGCGGCGGTGGCTGCGGGTTCCACACATCTTCTGGTGATTCTTTCTGCGTTTCCTTTTCTGTAATGGCGAGAATGTTGCTCTGTTGTAGTCACTGGTCGACTTTCGATGTATTTGATTCCTCGCTGATACCCGTGCTACCGTCGTCAGTGTCGTTTTCCTCGGCCTATATAACCGATAGTCTTGCGGCAGCTAATTCTCGGTCTGCATGTGCCAGTTCCTCCTTTGCTACGGCTATGCGATAAGTTAGCATAGTCGCTTCGGTCGTCCCGAACACAATTGGTTGTAGAAAATTGTGTCCTTCCTTGCGAATTTCTTCACATATAATGTTGTGCACATAATCAAATTGAGTTCTATCTAACCGAAAGTAGTTTTTAAATTGTTTGTCAGATCTCTCGAGAGAGTACAAATTCCCCATGAGGAGAGATTTTTTAGATAATCACTTTGCCAAATTGTTACAAATGGCCCCCTTATCCAACTCGGGGACCATCTGTTATTATTATTGTAAATCATCCGACCCCAATGATCGACAAATGAATGTAGAATCACTCGGATCGAATGACTTACAACAATATTTTTGGGGGGTGTGACTTGAAAACACACGAACGGCCCCTTCGAACCGTCCGTATGCTTTCTTGTCTCCAGTCCCTTCAACGGCGTACAGTATACGTTTTGACCAATCTAGAAGGACAATAGGTATTTAACAACAAAATATAACCCACAGAAAACTTCGTTGCGACTTAAGCTAAATATTGCGCATATTGTATTCTCAACAAAACTATCCATTACATTTTTTTATCGTCACAAACAAAGGGAGAAGCCTGGCCGAAACCGGTTCCAGGTAAAAAGTTGTTTGTTCAGTGCGGCCGTGATCGTCAGCGTGTTTGCATGTGTACATGTTATAGTGAAAATAGGGAGTTATTTCAATCATGGATTTGACTTGTGCAGGTACGCAACTATTATATATCATATTATTGACAAACATGTTATGTTATATTATATACGTATCACAGCTTTTAAATAAATACGTTATTTATAAAGAATATTTTTAGTATTTTTATGTTTAAAAGGCCACATCTCTTTTGTCAGGCTAAGTCATTTAATAATTATTTTATTTAATAGCTCGACTTGTCTAGTTTTGAATTGGAACCTGTGTTGTGAGCGCTTTTTTTGCGATTATTGATAAATTTTAAATTTTGTCAGCAGGTGAGACCTAAGCGAAAAGAACTTTTCGAGTTATGGCGTTCTACCTCGCAAAAGAATAGGATGGCAAATGCGATTAACTTCATAAAATCGTTTTACTGCAACGAGGTGTTTAATGAACAAGAAGAAAAACAATTTAGAGCTTTTGTTAGGAGAGAATGTGAAAAATTAGGCAGAAATGGGTCCAAAAACGAAGACGTCTGGATTTATTCCGAAGCAGTTATGGAAACTGGCTGGAAGAGGAAATTGTTTTTGAGAAGAAGCCTACTACGTCTAGTAAAAGTTCCGAAGTCAAGGTCGGTCGACCAAAAAAGAAATTTCAAGAGAGTTCAATGAAATCAAAACGAAGGAAAGCGAAGAATTTGACAGAAACTTACAATGAAGATCAACTAACTTTAGCCCTACAGATGAGTGTGCGAGCCAAGGGTAAACGTGATGCTGCAGCTCTGATAGAGGAAATTGTTACAGCTTCACCTAAACGGGCAACGAAATATAAGACGGCCCCAACGACGAATCATTGATTCGGGTTCAGAGCAACGACCCTATACTCCTGATGAAGCTTTGGCATATTTTGTGTCAAATAAACTTACAGTACAGCAATGCAAAAATACCCAACAAGAAGCCAAGGAAAGAGGTTTTAAATTATATCCTTCATATAGTCAACTATTAAAAGCAAGACAAAACTGCTATCCACCAGTTGAAAATATTATTGTCACTGATATCTCCGCTGAAGTAAATCTTCAAGCTCTCTTGGACCATACAACTACTAGAATATGCAGCAATATTCTTAAAGAAGTATTTCTAAGGCCAGATCTACCTAACTCAAATTGCAAATTAATATATAAATGGGGCTGCGATGGCTCTTCCGGACACAGTTTGTACAAACAGACATTTGCAGATCCCGACAGTACAGATGAGTACATGTTTATTCTGTCTTTAGTGCCTATAAGGCTTGTTGAAGCAGAAAATGATAAAATAATATGGCAGAATCCCCGACCTTCGTCGTCACGCTTTTGCCAGATTATGAAATTCATTTTCAAGAAAGAATCTACACAATTAATAAAACAGGAATGTGATAATATCGAAAAACAGATAGAAAATCTTACACCAACACAGATACAAATAGAAGATAAAACCATAACGGTAAACCACTGTTTAATACTATCAATGATTGATGGCAAGGTTTGCAATGTACTGGCCGAAAATACAATAACGCAGAAATGCTTTATTTGCAAAGCTACTGGAAATAATTTGAATTCTGAAAACCACCAAAAAATACCTGACACAAATGTACAAGTTCGGCATTTCATCTTTACATGCACATATTCGCATAATGGAATGTCTACTTAATATTGCATATCGCATGGATATTAAAGTGTGGCAAGTAAGAGGTGCTGACAAAAAAGAAATTGTAAAGAAAAGGAAAGAAAATATAATTAAAAAATTCAAGGCTACCGGTCTCATAATAGACAAGGTGAAGCCTGGATTTGGTACAAGTAATGACGGTAATACCGCTCGACGATTTTTTAAGGATTTTCGTGCCACATCAGATATCACTGGACTTGACGAAACTCTGATTTATCGTCTTGGAGTTATATTAAAAGTACTTTCGTCGGGATATGAAATCGATCCACACAAGTTTCAAGAATACTGCGATGAAACTAAAATTTTGTATTTTGAATTTATATAACTGGTATATTATGCCTGTTACCCTACACAAAGTTTTAATACACGGGGCAGCGATAATTGAAAATTCCATAATACCAATTGGACAAATGTCCGAGGAAGCCTCAGAGGCTCAAAATAAAGAAATAAGAAGAGTTCGTTTGGGTCACACATGTAAAGTTTCCAGAGTGAGAACGAATTTTGACCTTTTGAAATATTTATTTGTACTATCAGATCCGTATAGACACTGTTACGTAAGTTGCCCAAAAAAAACTTACTAAAAGTAATAAAGATTTTTTATCGTTACTAAAATAAATTTATGATGAAAACATAATATTAAATTTTGTCCCTCTAGATTAGTCAAAACGTACACTGTGCGGCGCCTTCTTCGTGGTCTGTGGTGTGTGATCACCCCAGGGCGCGGCTGAACGGGACGTTGTGCTCGTGGTAGGCGTAGTTCTGATTCACCGGACTCGTAGAATGGCGGCGCAGGAACCAACGACTATGGAGGTCTTGAAATGAAACTCTTGATGTATCTTCAAAATGGCTTGAGGGCTTGCGGTGGTGTTTTGAGGAGCGAGACGGCGGTATTTTTCTTCTTCTTCAGTCCCGAGGACCTTGTTCCAAGTTGACGTTTGAGGATCACGTAATTTTACGCCTCTCATTTCACGCTTATTAAGCCCGCGGCAGTACCATTGGGAAAGCCGCACGCCATCATTCACCGTTATACCCGTCTCCTCACCACCCCTCCCCCTCTATCGTCTTTATTCATTTTTACATCTACCCATTTATATTTACATTTACCCACATATACATTTACTTTTAAAAGATCTGCCATTCCACATAGTACAAGGGTTTTCACAACAACCCCTCGCCTATTCCTTCTCGGAAGATAGGCGATATGCTTATTAAAAGCATTGGCAGAGCTTTATCTCTAAAGATACCTGTAGCAAGCACACATCTATACTAATTTTCCTAAACAATTTATCTACATTTAAAAGATCTGCCCTAATCTACATGGGTTTTATTCTATTAACCCTATTCGCTATTTCTATCTGAAAATAGACGAATGTGCGTGCTTAAATTTCATCCCTTAGGGAGAATAAAAGACAGGCAGGGGCAAAGCTTTATTTTTCTAAATGTATAGATATGTGCCCGTTTGTACATACGGACTTTTGCTACAGGTTTTCTTTGCAGACATATTTTTTCCCATTGTTCTGTTTCTACTCGATTTTACATGTTATTAACTACATAAAGTTAATATTTTCAATATTCTGTTTATTTACAATAATAATATTAGTACAACTAGCATTTTTATAATACAATACATTAACAGACGACATTCACTTCAAGACATTTATTGGCTAATAAGCTCAATATGCTCGGCAAAAAAATGTCTAGTTGCACAACTCAAAATTCTACCTTATCGATTATTTACGAGCAAGGTTTAGGGGGCGTGGCTTCGTACTTATGAAATCTTCATACTGGGTGTGCATTGTTAACACAATACTTTAAAAGTTTGTTTGTAATACTTTGTTAATACTTTTTCTACGCTTTGACAAACTGTAAAGTAAACATCATTTGCGGGAAGTGTTATTACACTATTTTATTGCAAAGAAAAGTGCAGCAGCGGAAACTTATCGTTTGCTTGTGGAGATTTACGGTGAGCATGCTCCATCTAATACAACTTGTAAGGAATGGTTTCGACGATTTCAAAATAATGATTTTGGCACTGAGGACAAAGAACATGGAAAACCAACAAAAAAATTTGAAGATGCTGATTTGGAAGCATTATTGACAGAGGATTCTTGCCAAACTCAAGCAGAACTGGCTGCAGCATTAAATCAATGTTGATCAACTGTTGCGCAGCGTTTAAAAGCAATGGGAATGGTTCAAAAACTTGGTAACTGGGTTCCACATGAATTGAAAGAAAGAGACACGGAACGTCGAAAAACAATTTGTGAAATGCTACATGAAAGACAGCAACGAAAAGGATTTTTGCATCGAATAGTCACAGATGAAAAATGGATATACTATGAGAATCCTAAACGCCAAAAATCTTGGGTGAAGCCAGGTGAACCCGGCCCATCACAGCCAAAGAGAAATATTCACTGTGCCAAGGTTATGCTCTGCATTTGGTGGGATCAGAGAGGTGTTGTACATTATGAGTTGCTCGAACCCTCTCAAACTATTAATGGAGAACTTTACCGACGACAACTAATGCATTTAAAGCGAGCCATAGAAGAAAAACGACCAGAATGGGTGAATAGGCACAGTAAATTAATTCTTCAACATGACAATGCCAAACCGCACACCGCACAAGTCGTGAAAAAATATTTAGATGGACAGGACTGGGAAGTACTATGCCACCCGCCATATTCGCCAGATATAGCTCCGTCGGATTACCACTTATTCCGGACAATGCAGTCAGATCTTACGGGAGAACGGTTCACTTCATACGAAAGTATCAAAATTTGGCTTGATAATTGGATCAGCTCAAAAGATCAGGATTTCTTCAGGCAAGGAATACGTAAATTACCTGAGAGATGGGCAAAGGTTGTAGCTGCAGATGGAGCATACTTTGAATAACCTGTTCTTTAATTTTCTAAACAAGCAAATGTGTTTTATTTCAACATAGGGCGGAGTCATATTCACAAACCCAATAGCAACAAGTCGGTTATTTCATAATCAGACTCCTCTGAACTCATTTTGCTCGTCAACTAATGTCTATTATTTTTACTAGCTAGGATGCGAATGGTCTATGTCGTGTCTGTGTAGCTTGCGTCGCAGCATGCGGAGAGGGCCTATGTCTGCCTCAACTGCCCTGCCCTGCAAATTTTGTACTGTGCTGTGCTGCGTCGCCTGCGTCTCAGCATACGCTTAGCTTCAAGCGGAGAAGCAGCGAAGTAGAGATCTGATCTCCTGTCATTCTTGGACAGCCTTCCTTCGTCCCAAAGAAGCAGTATTACTAATGTTGTAGAGCCAGAAAAAGATTTTGATAAAAAAGATTTTGTTTTACTAACTATATAATTTCGATATAATTGTCATAAAGGAAAAATCACGATATTTCAAGTAACATATCAAAAGACACGCACACAGACACAATTCTGATGTGTACGTCTGTGAAATTGCCAATGGCGGATGCTCGGATAAATTTACAGTGTTCCATTTGCGTGAATATAATTGAACCGGTAGTTTGAAGAAGGGAATAAATCACAAAAATTCCCAATTTGACATTTTAACGAAAACGTCTCTAAACGTAGATACATCTATCGGCTTTAAGAACGCAACAAAAACCGTTTTTGCTACCAAGATATAAGTGCTAACTAATTCCATTAGTTTGAAGAAGGAAATAAAAATTAGACTTATTTCCTTCTTCAAACTAATTTGCTCTCTATTGCTTTGTCATATGATTTATTTTTCATAAGTATTTTAGGCCATTTGATGAGAATGAAGTTAGCTATAATACTTGCATATACTGCAATATTGCATATAATACTTGTTTTTCCTGCTATTATTATAGAACTACGTTTGTTGTGTTACACGAGAATGTCTAGCAGCAGTGATACGAGTTCAGATGAGCATCATTGTGAGGAAGAAAGGCAATTAAGAAAAAGGAAGAGGGGAGTAAGAAACACACATCTTTATAAACATGAAGTGCAAAAAATGCATCGTCTACTCGGAGAAGCCTACACTAGTACTACATCTGGACAGCAAGTGATAGCTAAATCGAATATCGGACGCGAGTGTAAATGTAAGCAGAAGTGCACTGAAATATTAACTGTAGAACAAAAACATGAAATACTGAGAAGTGTATACAATGGACGCCCAAAGAATGAACAAGACACATTTCTTATGGGACTCATAGAACGCCAACCTGTTGCTCGTAGACGTTCGGGAAGTGAAAATCGAAAAAAGCGAGATAATGCCTTCTACTACTTTGTGCTAAATGGTACTGAGAAAAAAAGAATATGCAGACAAGCTTTTTCTATTCTGTACGATGTATCAAGTAAAGTCATCTTCCGGCTGTCATCTCTCGTTGCCGAAGGAAAAGCGCCTGTAGATCAGCGTGGACGGCACCATGTACGTGGAAAAAATCTACCTGCCAATACTCTCGTTGCTATTAATGACCACATTAAATCGTTCCCAGTAAGACAATCTCACTATAGCAGTACAAATATTCAGTATTTAGATGCTGCACTTAATTTAAAAATAATGCATGAACTCTTCTGCACCAAGTATCCTGAGCATGCCAACAGAGTGAAATATGATTTCTACAGAAAATATTATAATACTAACTACGGGTATAGATTCGGAAGACCGTAAGTCGATGTATGTTCTATGTGTGAAGAGCTTAGTGTAAAAATAAAGAGTACAACCCTGAATGATAATGCTAAGTGCGTTGCGATTGCAGAAAGGATGATACACCTCAAACGAGCCAAGAAATTCTACAATAAACAGAAAGAAGTGTTAGCATTATGTCAAGAAAGGCAAGATGTCGGAGCGATTGTGTTTGACTATATGCAGAATCTGCCGTTGCCAAAGATTCCTGTGCAGGAAATGTTTTATCTTAGAATATATACTCCTGAAGAGTATAATCTCATGATTTCTGCTGCCAAAACTGGGGGATTTAGAGTTACAAGTATCAATTCAGATGACATCCTCGATTTTAAGAATTCATGGCCAAACTACTATAAGAAGAACTGTAAGTCGGTAAATAAAGATTCAACATACGCAATCTCAAAGTACAGACACCTTGTTTACAGTTCAGATTCACAGGGTTATTTGGAAGCCTCTGAGTTTATCGATGGTCTAATAAAACACACTTTCTTACTCCAGAAAAGTCATACGAGACCTACGCTACCTACAATGAAAGATTATAGTGGTAAATTACCAATACACCACAAAAAGATGGAAGATGTTCGCAAAATCATTCAATACATAGAGGAAGAAAAGAAAGAGTTCTACTTGAACATATTGACGTGGCCAACCACTGCACTTGAGACGGTTGAAGATGATGCATGATGGTCTTAAATACAACACAGTAACTCTTCCTGTTTCATTTTTCATTAAAATTTTCAATAAAAATACTTTTTCACTTATTTATTTATTTCATTTTGAAATTTTATTTCATAAGTATGAAGAAGGAAATAAATCCAAGTTATTTGAATGATTATACCAAACTACTGAAAACCTTTAGACATTATTTTCTTTCTCCATAGGACTCAAAACATAGTCTTCTTTATTTCATCCATAGGTCAAACAACAGAAAACCGTAAAATATAGAAGTTACACAGTTTTTTTTAATTGCTACAAAATCACTTTGGATGGATTTATTCCCTGCTTCAAACTACCGGTTCAATTATGGTTACGTAGGGTAAAGTACCCTAACTTTGGCACCCCTCCAATATATTGGCACTTTATAGTTTTATTCTTTTAATAAGGAAATAAAAAGTAATGTAGTGTTGCTCACAATCAGAATGAAACAGTAGAAATATACTTTAGCAAATTGACAACATTTAAACTGACTAAAAATCAAAATGCCGTCGAAGTAAACTTGCTAAGGTAAACGAGATCGAAGTAAAATCTCACTTTTTGCTAAGGTAAGAGTTGTTTCATCCTTATCGTATCTTATTTATTTATATAATAAAAGTAGCACTGAGTAGAGTACAGAAAAGGTATACCGCACCTCACTTACACGAACCACAATGACTGAACGCATAATAAAACTGGTGACCTTTAAAAACCTTTTAAAAGCGGAATGTCATGATGACAACTCAACCAAACATGAATACGATAAACGCGACTACAACAACGAACTCGGCAGCAGTTCCTTTTCAGGAACGAAAGAAACCCAACTTCAAGCGCCCCTATAACAAGACGACACGAACTATCCCCATACCACAGAAGAAATCTACTACTGAAACACCACTGACAAACGATCCTCTATGGAAGGATAGTTTCGTAATAGATGGCGAAACCGGTTTTATTTCAGAAGATGCAGCCAAAGAGTTTGAGGCGGACGCGGCTGGATTCATGCAGTTGATTGAGGAGGAATACAAAGCGATCTCAGACGTCGATCGACATTATGCTAAGAGCATCCCTGCTTCAGCGCATGCTTACTACCACGTATTGGTTTACTGGTATAAACAAGCGCTAATCAGCCAAAAGAGAGGGACAGCGAGCATAGAGCAGGAACGACTGATCCGGTTCATAGAGGGCTATGGATCGGCTGTAATCGCAGCAGGTGCAGGCGAATATCTCGAAGGTCTAGGTGACTTTGTTGACGCAACAGGAGTGCGTCATCTAATGCACGCTCGCGAACCAAACGAGCAAGGACACTTCGGAAGGGCAGCGGCGCAGACCCATGGGTTTTATGAAACCCTCCCCGCACCAATGATATCTTATGAGCGAGTCATACAAGATTATCAGGCTTCGCAAAGAGGGGGACATCCCTCATCGACTTGGATGGTACAAGACGTAGCACCGCAGGGACCAAGACCACAGGATCCCGTAGCAGTCGTCGACGAAGCACGAGCAGCACGACGAATTGCTAGAGACCATGATGAACGTGGTTTTGAGCCTATAGGCCAAAACAGCAACAAGGCGACATTCTTCAAATAATGACGTATAAATTGCAGCCAAAAGGAGAGGAATTCCTATCTGGCGTTGCAAAACATACTACGTATGACTTATAAGAACTGTTCACAAATCGTGTTATTGTGTACAGTGGAGCGGGGAACTGTATCCCCATAATTAACACACGATTGGTTCTCAATCTTGAGTCTGGAGCCACCCAGCTGATTGAAACAGTCAATCCTTATCCAAGAATGCGGGCATTCAAGCATCCCTATAAACGGCTACAGCTTGATGACCCAGATAACAAATGGCACGTTACAATGGGGCAAGTGTTGCTAACACATCATAGTTCGCATGACGCGTATGCCCCAGATTTCTCAGACGACGTTATGGTTGCCGCTTTTGGTGACCTAAAAATCGAGCCTGCTCCTCGCAAGCCGAGGGTTGTACGCGAGACAAAGACCCTTAGGCTAGGATTAGTGCTCGACCGACGGTCAGCGCTGACGTCAGTCGAGCGTAGATATATCAAAGGATGCATATGAACAACTACAGTGCAGCGCTGAAAAGTTGATACGCGCGTACAGCTACGTCGCGCTGACGAGGACCGTCGGTCGAGCTCGTCCGTCACGCGTACGTCGGTCGACCGACGGGCCATATCGGTAAATGCTGCCATTTAGTTTGACGCTGATCGAGCGACTGACCGTGAGCGCGTACTCGAGTTTTTTAATTTTTATTATATTATTATATAATTATAATTGTTAATTATAATTTTACAATGAACATCGATACCGAACGTGTCATTTCTGAGGTGCGTCTTAATCCACCATTGTGGGACCTTTCTTGTAATGCATACAAAGAACGTGATGCGAAAATAAAAGCTTGGCAAGAAGTTTGTAAAGCAGTTGTACAAAACTACGACGATATGCCTGATAATGAGAAAAAAGTTATAGGTAAGTAAATTAAAATTGATGATTAAAATGTATACTAATGGAACACCTTGCCTACTTTAAAAAAAAACAAATTAAGTCCTCTCATGGTAATAACATTTGTGACAAAAAAAATGTTATTATTAATTAGTGATGTTACGAACCCTGATTTTTAAGGCTAGATAAGGTCGAACCGAACCCGAACCATATTTTATAATATATAATAATATTAGATAAAATATTAATAATAAGCCACAGATATTAAAATTGAAAACAACCAAACAATCTATTTTTGTATCTAGGGTTTAAATCGAACAGTTCGTAACATCACTATTATTAATGTTATTAATAACCAGATAAATAATAACTTATTATCAAAATGTTCGTGGTTCAAATTGTCTTATTCTGTGGTTCAAACTCTGAATTACGTTTCTATAATAGGAGGAATACTGAGGGTGGTGGGATTAGGATTTATTTATCATCTAAAATTATAAATATTTAATTTAATGGTTTTGTAATATTAAATTTATATTTATAGGTATCATTACGGTTTAAAAATAGTTATAATTATATATTATTGTGTATTATACTATTATTATAGTTTAAATCACAGTTCTTTTTGCCTTACAAGGCGTAATTACTAATTAATTTATACATGACAAAGTTAAAAGTTAAAATATACTAGCATCTTGCCACGGTACACTTCCACTAGGAGAAACGAAATAGTTGGCAAATTTATCCCTTATCATATCGCCTGATCTTGTAATATTACCGTTCATATTGAGATTAAGTTCTTGAAACCCCTCAACAGTTAGTGTGTCTTCTACTCTGTAACCATCTCGTTCTCTTATGTAGTTATGCAAAACGCAACAAGCCTTTACGATTGTTATTGTATTTGGCAAAGAAGTATTCATTGGTCTATGAAATATATTAAATTTATTACTCATTATTCCAAATGTAGACTCAATATACCTTCTAGCACGGCTCATTCTATAGTTAAATATCTTCTTTTTTGTTGTCAGATTACTTCGTGCGTAAGGTCTTAAAACTTTGTTCGATATACCGAATGCAGAATCACCGATTATCATATATGGAAGTGGTTCTGTAGTATTAGGTAGTGGTTTTGGTGGAGGTAACATTATGTCTCCGTTATTTATTTTCGTAAATAAAGTGCTTCCCTTAAAAATAGTTGAGTCTGAGTCTGTTCCACATGAACCTACATTTATGTAGGTGAACTGATAATCGGAATCACACATGGCCAATAGAACAATAGAATAATACTTTTTATAGTTTGAAAACAAACTTCCACTGTGTTCAGGACAGATTATTCGTACGTGCTTCCCGTCGATACTGCCGATGCAGTTAGGGAAGTTTGCTACATTCTCGAAGCCGGCAGCGATCTTTAGCCATCCTTCCTGTGTACTCGGCATCGATAGGCATTCTTCATGAAATAGGTCCCAAATATTTGTACACACTTCTTTTATGATTCCACCGATTGTTGCCGTACCTAGACGGTAACTAAAATAAAGATCAGTATATCTTTGTCCAGTTACAAGGTATCTGAAATAAAAAATTAAAAAAATAAATTATTTTACAGAAAGAAATGTACAACAGCGGTGGAAGACGGCACGGGACGCTTACGTTAGATGCAAAGCGTCATTAAAAAATACTAAGTCTGGTTCTGCAGGTGGAAACAAAACGAAGAAATATGTATACTTTGACTGTATGCAGTTTCTAGATAAAAAACATATAGTAGATACTGAGGATTCAATTGTGGAAAGTCAGAACACAATTAATGAATCCCAACCAAATAGCGAAATAGGAACTAATGACGACGCTCTAAATTCAACTCTACCTTCACCATCTGAAGACTCTAACTTTTGCAAGCCAAAACAAACTGCTACTGCTGAACGGAAAAATGTGCAAGCAAGGCGTAAAAGAATTCGTGATGAAGACAGAGAATTTGATAGAATAATGATGAACATGTTTAAAGAAAATACAAAACTTATGCAAAACGATGATATGTCATTTTTTTGTTCGCTTTTGCCGATTATGACCAACTTTTCTAATCATCAAAAATTACTTTTCCGTTCAGCAGTTCTACAAAAAGCAATTGAAATTTCCAGCGGCTCTAGTGAAGTCCGACCCTCAACATCACAAACTTTTTTTTCGACTTCGGAATCACAACATTCCGATACTTCTACATCATATACAACAGAAGAATCCAGAAGAACACCACAGCAGATTGAGGAACTAGATGATGATCCATCGGGTACAACATATGCTTTGGAGGATTTTCTTACTTTACAGAAATTGTAATACAAATATAAACTGTAATAAATTATGATAACATGCATTAAAATATTGAAGTATAATAATGTCTTTTTAATATTAATTTTAAGTTAATCATTTTTTAGAATCTGAGTAAAATAAAGAACGTATTAATTTATAGGCACAAAGTATTTGACTTAAGCTCGATTTTTTTTATAGCTATTGTAAGCAAAACTTATGAACAACCTTGTACTAAATTTTCGATTCTTAGCTATGAATACAAAAAAAATGTATACATTTTGAAGTACAAAATAATTTGCAAATATTTGTGTTTTTAAACATTTTGAGAGTTTTTTCCCATACATTATAAAGTTTTCAAAACACTGACTAGTTTTGAGATTCATTAATTAATAAAAATACAACAATACAATTAGAGAAGTACTTACCTTATAGTGACGGACAATCTTTCTGCTGGCGACACTGGGATACGAAAAGTGTTCTGACGCTTCAAAGAATCTTCTAGTTTTGCAAGCAGCTCGTCAAAACTTTTAATAGACATTCGGAAGTAATCAAAAAATTTTGACTCATGTTCTCGTAATTTTGAAAACAGCGTACAGAATTCACCTTCAATTGGTCGGTCTACAATAACCGGGTGGACATGATATCTTCTACGTCTTTTTTTATTTTTTCTTAATTGTTTGCGTAAATAATACGCACATATCATAGAATTTACTAGGTATGGATTCATAATTCCAAAAGTTTAAGTTTAAAAAAGTATTTAAAAAAATTGATTAATAACGAAATAACATACACAATATGACCGACACAGTTGCCGATCAGCTATGTACTAAACGCTTTGTCACGACCGACGGTCAGCGCGTACCTTCGGCGCCGACGGTACGCGCTGACCGTCGGTCGAGCACTAATCTTAGCCTTATTTCTGAAAAAGTCCCTATTAAGAGACCAGATCGGAAAGGTCGTGAACGCCCAACTACGATAAAAACAGAAGCTAGCACTTCCACCGCTCACGCATCATCGCGTGCTCCGAAAGAGCGGATACGACGTGACAGCGTATCTAAACAAAAACCAACAATATCTCTCCCTATGAAGTGGAGCGAAACGCAGGAAGAAGTACAGCAACCTGCTGAAAATAAACATGATTTTATGCTTGAATTCATACGTGGCTCCATTGCTAAGTGTATTCAGCATAATATAATTTTTGATTTAAAGGAACTTGATATCATTGGAGACCTAGATAAGTGTGTGCAAATAATGCGTAACACGTTCACATTTACAGAACATAAACATGTAGAAACTACACTATTCTCCGTCAACCCTGGCCAATTGGGAGGGCTACAGACGGTTGCTGTCCGCCGGGACGGCACATTCATCGGTTATACTCCAAACTGCAGCCGTTTACGCGGATTGGAGATATCACGTGATAAATTGGGGTTTGTATTAGTAGAGGAGTATTAGTAGTAGGGTAGAGGAGTAGGGAGTAGAGTAGGTCGCATTTACATGGTTTTGATTTTGAATGGATTTACTAAAAATTAAATTACGTATTTATAACCTAATTTCTTAGTTTTGCACAATTAAATTTATTTTTATTATGATGCTATAATAACATTTGGTACGTGGAAAATTTTCCATTTTATTGGCACCCATGTCAATAATTGGGTTTATTTTATTGGCACCCATGACAATATTTGGGTTTTTAATTGAATTTAATATTTCCAAATGTTGCCTCCGGTGCCAACTTTACAAATACTAAATATGGTAGTCTCATTAATTACATTAAGATTTTGTTACAGTTTGCTTTCTAAAATGAAGCCGAAAGTCAGGAGGACCAAGAAGCCTAAAAGCAAGAAAGATGATAAAAGGAAAGAAATACGACCCCGAAAATTTAAAATAACCAATACAAGCAGTGAAAGGCGGCTTGAGCAATAAACTCGCAGCGAGGACCTATCAAGTGCCGAGGTCTACATTGCAGTTCAGTATAAATTTTTTGTAGTTCCAGATTCGATCGCAAAATGGAATTGCACTTGCTTCATCAGGTATTGCAGCTACGTTGTTGGAAGGCGGTCGAACAGCTCATTCAGCACTCAAGTTGCCGTTGAACATGGGAACTAATGAAACTCCAACTTGCAACCTTTCGAGGAATTCTGCGATGGCTAAAGTGTTGCAGCAAAGCAAATTGATCGTTTGGGATGAATGCACAATGGCACAGAAAAAATCTTTGGAGGCATTAAACCGCACGATGCAAGATTTACGAAACAACCAAAATCGGTTTGGTGGTGGGATGATTCTATTGGCAGGTGATTTTCGACAAACACTGCCAGTAATTCCACGATCAACGCCAGCCGACGAACTTAATGCATGTTTGAAGTCGTTCATTTTATGGAAATACGTCAAAACACTCAAATTAAATATGAACATGCGAGTCGAATTGCAGAACGACCGATCTGGAGAAGTTTTTTCCAAACGATTGCTCGACATTGGTAATGGCAAAATTCCTGTTGACACATCATCTGGATACATTACATTCCCTGCCAATTTTTGTCACTTTACTGAATCAAAGACCGAACTCATCGAGATGGTGTTCCCAAACATTGCTCAAAATTACAAAAACCATGTTTGGTTGAGCGAACGTGTTATATCGGCTGCAAAAAACGTTGATGTCAACGAAATGAATTTTCAGATTCAAAATAAGATAGCTGGTGAATTGATGACATACAAATCGGTTGATTTCGTTACTAACCAAGATGATGTTGTCAACTATCCAACGGAATTTTTAAATTCGCTGGAATTGCCCGGATTACCACCTCATAATCTGCAATTAAAAGTCGGATCGGTAATCATTATGTTGCGGAACATTGCGATGCTTGCGGTGAAGAAATTAATGAACGTTTTGATTCCACGCATCCCTATGATTCCGAACGACATGCCATTCGACTTTAAACGGTTACAATTTCCAGTGCGGCTTGCATTTGCAAAGTCGATAAATAAATCGCAAGGGCAGTCGTTAAGTGTTTGTGGCATCAATCTTGAAAATCCGTTTTTCACATGGCCAATTGTATGTCGCCTGTTCCCGTGTCGAAAAACCATCAACATTATTTATTTACGCGCCAGAAAACAAAACTAACAATGTTGTGTATCAAAAAGCATTACAATAAACACTGTTTTTGAATTATTATTTTTATTATTAATTCCAATTAGAATTGAATATTCATAACTAAGACAGGACAACGTCTGTCGGGTCAGCTAGTTGTAGACAAAAATGCCAAAAGTTAATCCTATTTGGGATTATTTCGAAAGAAATATCTCCTTACCGTCAAAGGGGATTTGTAACACGCTTTGTAACAAAAAATTCTAGGGTCGGCGGACTAAAGCACATAAGTCAAAAAAAGGCCAATATTTACTATGTATGCAAAGTAATGCTTGTGTATTGACTCGTTACCGGACTAAAGCACATAAGTCAAACCGAACTGTAACTGTATAAAGAATAAAATAATGAGGACCTTTTCAACAATCTCATTTTGGATGTTGATTGGCACTTACTATATCACATAACTTGATTTATGTGAAAAAGAACATTGGAGCCGCTTAGGGTATGTCATTGGCGGTTTGACTTATGTTATAAGGTCTCAAGTGGTATGTTGTGTCTAACTTTATTGTAATATGAAGTGGGTACTTACAAAAATAATTTATTACAATAAACAAATGGGTAAGTTTTGTATTTAAATTAAAGTTTGTCACACATTGAGTTTAGTTACACAAGAGCAGTTCTAACGGCATATTGTGGAATTTAAGCTTTGCATTGTTTCTGTATTAAACGACATGAATAGAGGACGAATATTATTGAATCTTGCATTACAGAAGAAGTCATCTGATGAACTCGATCATACTGGTGAGTAATAAATCAATATATTTTATTGCTAAAAATATTAATTTTAACTCCGAAAGTTAAAAATAATAAGTTCAAATTTTTTATTTTAACTGTTACCGTTCATTTTTCTGATTGGTTTCGTAGTTATTAATTTTAAATTTTTATTTAAAATTTCGTGTTTTTGATATAAATTAATAGTTAATGTTTACATCTTTTTAGATACACAATCAGTTCGAAAAACCGGGCCAGAACCAGAGCCTCAACCATCCACATCTTTTCAATTGGACTCTAATGCTTCACAACAAGATCAGGATTTTTGCAGTGATGATTCTGTACAAGACCCACCTTATCAGCCATTTTCAAAATTGCCTTCGAGTTCAAGTGAGGACGAAACAGATATTCATCAAACACATATCACTGATAAATCTGCCAAAACAAGCTTACGATTCATAAAACAAGAAAAGAAAGTCAGACGAAACCTTGGTAAGTCTTATAAAACTCTCAAAGGTAAATCGATTCCAGACAGGAAAATGATCGAGTTAGGTCATTGTAGGATGAAATGTAAAGAACGTATTTTACTAAATGATAGACAGACAATATTTAATGAATATTGGGGTTTAGGTTCACACTCTAAAAGATCAGCATACATGGCCTCATTGATGGAAATTGAAGATAAAACTACAATGAGATTACGTACCTCAGATCCTGATAAACAAAAATTTAGAACAAAAACTTACAAATATACTGTAGTTATTCATGGAAAACGTGAGCCAATCTGTCGAGGATGTCTGTTAAAGGTTTTGAATGAAACTGATAACTTCATAAAGACAGTCACATTAAAAAAAAGATCTTCAACTGCTGGTACACAAACAGATGATATGCGTGGAATAAACTTTGTGCCAAAACATAAAATATTAGATTCTGCTCGTGAAGAAATTAAACAGCATATCCTGTCATTTCCATCCTACGAAAGTCACTACACCAGAAAAAGTACATCAAAAAGATATTTGCCATCTCATTTAACCATACAAGCAATGTATAACTTGTACCGCGAAGGACGTGAAAATCCACCCTCTATAAAAGTTTATAGGCAGGAATTTCATAAATTAAACTTATCCTTTAAAAAGCCCAGAGTCGACACATGCTTCACTTGTGACAAATTCCAAATGACTATACAGTGCACTCAAGACGAACAAGTGAAAGCTATAACTATTAGTGAACATGAACACCACAAGATGTTAGGAGATCAGGCCTATTCTGAAAAAGCTTTAGATACTTCTATGTGTAAAGATGACGATAATATAGCTGTCTACACTTTTGACTCACAACAGTGTTTACCAACGCCAGCATTAACTTCTTCAGTTATTTTTTACAAACGTCAGTTGTGGACTTACAACTTAACAGTACACAACAACAAGACAGGCAGAGCCGTTTGCTACATCTGGTATGAAACAGTTGCAGCACGAGGTGCAAATCAAATCGCATCCTGTCTTTTTAAACATTTGCAGACGTATGTACCTAATAATATAAAACATATAATATTCTATTCTGATACTTGTGCTGGTCAAAACCGCAATTCACATGTGAGCTCAATGTTCACATGGGCTCTACAAAGTTTAAATTTAGAAAAAATTGATCATAAGTTCATGGTTCCAGGGCATAGCCACCTAGAAGTAGATACCGATCACGGTATTATTGAAAAAAAAAAGAAAAAAAACCAATTTACAGATTTACCATCCACATGATTGGATTCAACTTATTAATTAAATCTAGTAGCACTAAATTTGAGGTATACGAAATGAAATCTATAGATTTCTTTGACTTTTCTTCTCTTTTAAAAGGACCTCTAGCCTTAAGGAATAAAGATAATGAAGGACAACAGTTCAAATGGCTTGAGAAGAGGTGGTTACGCTATGAAAATGATTTTGGAATGATTTTATACAAAAACGTCTTGGATAGGGAGGAGCCATTTCAAATATATAATTTAAAACGTCGAGGTGGTCGTGTACCCGAAAATATCCCGAATTGTTCCCTCAATCCATTGCCAATATCAGAAGAAAAGAAAAAAGATCTCATCTCTTTATTTCCTTTAATACCTGAAGTATTTCATGACTTTTATAGATCCTTGCCAACACAGGCAAGTATTCGAAATACAGACCCAGACATATTCGATCACGAATATGAAATCGATTTTTAAATTCCTTGTTAATTTCATGTTTTTATTTTTAATATTTTAGTAGTTATTTAACACTTAAGTCTATTGTATATTTCATTAATATTTTTACTTATGACATAAGTCAACTTAAGTTAGTTAGTCAGTTATTAGTTTGTTCGACCTTAGCACATAAGTCGTACAAAAAGCTTAATAATTAGTGTTGTTTAGTTAAAAAAAGTGTTTAATTATATGACAACTTGTTAGTGTTAAGCGAAGTTATGATTTAAATAAACATATATTATTTGGTTCAAATTTTATGAAGTTTTTTTTAATTCCTGAAAAGTTGCCATTTATGACATGTGTTTTAGTCTGCCGACCCTAGAATTGTCCTTAGGTAGTGTCCAACCAAAACAACAAACAATAAAAGGTTTAAAGCTTCATTTGTCAAAATATCATACATCCGAAAATTAAAAATTTTTGAATAAATTAGCTGATATGAAACAAGAAACCGAATTGTAACAAAATATTAAACCTGTGACTGTGACCTTAAATACTGAAAATAAACAAGCTCAACCAACCTACTATTCAAAAATTACTGACGTGTCCACGATCAGCTTAATGGCCACATGATCATGTTATTGACAAACGTATTGATAAAGCGATTATGGATTGGATGATAGTAGATATGCAGCCATACACTACGGTATCGGGGGAAGGATTCAAACGACTGAATTTTGCTGATCCAGATGGTCCAAAAAATATAGATTAAACTCTGAAAAATATTTCCGCACCCAATTAATGCCAACGACTTATGAGAAAGTACAATCTAAAGTATAATAGTTGCGTTATTATTGGAAACCGATTGGATAAGTTTCACTACAGACATATGGTCGAACCCTACAAAAAGCTGCTCATTGGCGAGTTTCACAGCCCATTTTATTCTAAATGATCAGCGTTTAAAAGTTGTGCGTGGCGCAACTGTTTTGGAAGATGACCAAACTGGCAATTATATCTCCGAAAAATTTAAAGAAATTGCTGCAAAGTACAATATTGAATCAAAAAATAATCTTGCTGTTCGAGATAGTGCCGTAAATATGGTTCGTGCGAGTAGAGTAGCTGATTACACATCATTGGGCTGTGTAGCCCACATACTGCAGTTGGTTATCCACGATGCAATATTTTGTGTACCACAAGTTATAGTTCTGATAGAAAAATGTCGCAAAGTAGTCGGATATTTTCATCGAAGTGAACAGGCCCAACGACATTTAGCAATGTATGAGAAAACATTAAATTTACCGGAGCACACATTGTTTCAAGTTATTGAAACACGATGGAACAGCACGTACGTACTGAACCCGAGATTTAAAAGTAAATATCTCACTGAAAATTAAATTGTCTTAGCTAAAGTTAAAATTTTGAATCAATTAATAGTTACAGTCACCGACAACGGAAAGGGATAGGGTGGGGGTGGCGACAATGAACCAGGGGCACGCAGGTGCCCGTAAAACCAAGCTATGGTAGCATAGCCATTGGTTTTTTTTTTTTTTTTTTTTATAGACTAGTGGGCGGACGAGCACGCGGTCCCACGTGATGGTAAGTGTTACCGCCGCCCATGGACACCTGCAACACCAGGGGGTATGCGGGCGCGCCGCCGACCTTGCACAATCCTATTCACAGCTCTCTTGAAGAACCCCATATCGTAGCTTAATGGAAAGACCTCTTGAGGCAGTTCGTTCCACAGCCTACGGGTTCGCGGTATAAAGTAATTTTTGGACCGAACAGTGCGCGACACCTCCGTATCGAGGAAATGCGGATGGACCGCACTTCTGTGACGGGAGGTGCGGTTATAGAAACCCGAGGTGGGAATTATATTGAACAATTCTTCAGAGCATTCCCCATTGTACAGGCGGTAGAACACAGAGAGACGCAACGTCTCTCCGACTGCTGAGGGATTCTAAACCGCCCGTGAGAGTGGGATCGTCGACAATACGAACAGCACGTCGCACATACGGGTATTTTGCTAATCTACGCGGCCAAAAGTAGAATTTACAAACTGAAGATAATGTTGAATAGGACGACTACCTGAGCTAAGGGACAGTCCCGGGCACAATGACACGCCCTCCCCGCTCCGCTACCTGCACTAGTCGCGTCATACATTTAGTCGGAATTTGATCGTTCAACTTGTTGTTTGTCTGTTCTCGGCGCTCTCGTACAAAAACATTAACTTTGAAGTTAAATATTAAATATATTGCGAAAACTTAACAAGTGTTTGTGATGGATCCTGAGGGAGCAGGTAATTATGCTGTATTTTATTAAGTTTTTTGTTATTTTCATCATTACAAAGGTAAGATATCATACTTTGAAAGTACCCATATGTTACGGCGATTTTTCATTGTATATATTTTATTTCGTCGTGTATTTGTTATACTATCAAGTTAGATCCTGCCATAATTCCTTATACAAATGAAAGTTTGAAGCTTTGAGTAGTAAAAGATGAAAAAAACTGCCGCGGATAAGCGCGGATACGTTTGTTTTGATAATTTGAACTTATTTTGAGTAATGTACAAAAAAATTACTGTAATTCTTATAATTCTAAAAAAAAATGTCTCTTGTTTTTGGTTCACGAGGTACCTCGGGTGTAAGAGTAGTGACTCGTAAATACATGTTTGACCGTATGCAGAGCTTTGATTTGCCTAACTTGGAAGAAAAACTCGATTCCTTCAGAAGCCATCTATTGTCTAGTGAAGATTACACAGAAGAACAAATTGAGACCCTTAAACGTAACTTTGCACACTTCAAATCACAAATTAAGCAAAGATGGCTAAAAGCACATAAGAAGGAGGACGTATTTCTCAGAATTAACCACTCATGGCTTGAAGGAACTTTTGAGATACCCGCCATTTCACAAAATAGACCAGGACGGCCATCTAAGTTATTTAACGAATCGAGTGAAAGGACCAAGAGGAGGAAAACTGAAGAGATTCGGTCTGTTGTGGCACAAGATGTAATCATTCATGCAGCTAAGGTTGAGTTGCGGAAATCCGGAAAAAGAGATGCTTCCGAAATACTTAAAGAAATCACCAGTACTCCAACTCGAGCAGCAAAATATAAAAAGGCTTTTTCCAAGTCAACAAGAGAAAAAACATGCTCCCTTACTCCAATACAAGCATTGTCGATGTCTGTCGAAGCCGATCTTACTCGTCGACAATACGAAGTAGTAAGAAATACTAACAAGAAGTTCTTTCCTTGTTATACTCTGTTACAGAAAGCGAAACAAGAATGTTATCCGCCCCCAGAATCATGCAGGGTGACGAGTACCTATGCTGAAACCGATTTACAACCTTTGGTTGACCATACAGTTAGGCGTTTATCTATTTTCCTAGAAGAGGTTCTAACAACATTAAAAGAACAAGAACGAGAGAGCCTAAAATTAATTTCTAAATGGGGATGTGACGGCTCACAGCAATCACAGTTCAAACAAAAGTTTGAAAATTATGCAGACTCTGATGCCAACATATTTCAAAGTAGTTTCGTGCCTCTACGATTAGTTTCTGGCTGTCAGGGTGAAAAACTTGTATGGGAAAACCCAACACCTTCTTCTCCGCGATTTTGCCGCCCTATAAGATTCCGTTTTGTTAAAGAAAATACAGATGTAACGGAAGAAGAAATCAACTTCGTGAAAAATTCTTCCAATTCGCTAAGCGCCACAGAGGTTAACATTAATGGGAACAAGTACTCGGTCTCTCATGTCTTTGTCATGACAATGGTGGATGGCAAGGTCTGCAACGCGGCCACTGGCACAAAATCTACAAGTCGATGCTACATATGTGGTGCAACTTCTAAGGACTTCAACAAAATTGATAATCAAAGAGAAATAAGTCCCGAGGCTATCGAGTTTGGACTCTCAATTTTACACGCTCGGATTCGTCTATTCGAAACCATTCTCCATTTGGCTTATAAATTGCCAGTAAAGAAGTATAGAGAGAGGAAGACAGAAAACGAAAAAAAAATGGAACATGAAAAAAAACTCGAAATTCAGAAAAGATTTCGCGAAGAAACTGGATTATTGGTGGACATACCAAAGGCAAATTTTGGCAATACCAATGATGGTAACACAAGTAGGAGATTTTTCGAAGACCCAAAATTGGCATCTGACATAACAGGCATAAATCATGACCTAATATACTAGAAACTATTTCGAGTGGCTATATAATCGATTCGGAAAAATACGACAAATACGCTTCGGATACTGCCCGCTTATACGTCGATTTATACCCTTGCACAGTAGGAGAAAAGCCCAAAAACCTGGCCAAAACCTCAAATGACCTTTGACGGGAATGAAAATTGGCTTACAGGGGTTTTCAAGGTCGCTGATTACGAATCTGAAAGCCAAATTATCGTAAACAAAATGGCCGATCCAATATGGCTGACATGAATGTTAAAAAGTTGCCAGATGTCGACAAAAATTGGTATTTACGGGTTTTCAAGGTCGCTGATTACGAATCCGCAAGCCAAATTATCGTAAAAAAATGGCCGATCCAATATGGCCGACATGAACGTTAAAAAGTTACCAGATGTTGACAAAAATTGGTATATACGGGTTTTCAAGGTCGCTGATTACCAATCCGATATCTATTGTTTATAACTTGCAACAAAGAGCTTACAGCAAATTGTTATAAACAAAATGGCCGAGTATCCTGCTAAATAGATAAATTAATATATAAAAAAAAATCATCATAATAAAATAAACGTGAACAGTGTATTCTACGCAATTATTATTTTTATTTCCAAAATACATACGGAACGTTTCAAAAATAGAAAATTTTATTCTTAATCAAAATCGTAATCGGAGTCGGAGTCGGAGTCAGAATCATTATCCGAGTTTGTATCTATTACAACTCCCGGCACGGCTTCAATCTCGGCGCAAAATTCGTCTGCTGCAGCAGTCACTTTAGGAGCGATCAACATCGCTACAGCTTCCGGCGACAAACTCTTCAGCTTCTTCTGTGGTAGTCTTCTGACACTTGAAATGTACGGATCAGAAGTAACTAAGAGCCGATGAAAAACATCTTCCATAGTTTTAACCCTGGAACTTTTTCGCGCAAAATCTTCTCGATATCGTTTGATGTCTTTGTTTCGAGCTTCCTGAGCATCTTCGGATAATTGGCCGATTGGTAATAGAGCATGAGTTATTATCACTGGACCATGAATTAATAGTTTGTGCACCGAAGTAGGCATGGAGTACCAAGGGTATAATGCAACGGTCTTTCTTGCCGTTTCAATAGCATACTGTTCAAATCTTTCACAGTTTATCTCGTGGCCACACGATATAACTTGTAGGATTACGTACAAGCGTTTAATTACTTCTTCGTTGACCCCCGTTATCGCAGCGGAAACCGTCGAATTTTCAAAGAATCGCCGAGCTGTGTTGCCATCATTGCTGCTGCCGTATCCAGGCTTTGGGCGATCGATATTTAGACCCAATTGCTTCTTGAATCCTTCTTGAATGGCCCTCTTGCGTTCCTGGGTAATTTTTTTTTCTTCGGCACTTCGAGCTTGCCATTTTTTAATGCCGAGTTTGTAAGACACGTGTAAGCAATACTCGAAGCACCGTATCCACGCATGCAGCGTCGACAATCCGAACTTCAAATTTGTTTCATTGATTTCCCTTTGCAATACAGTGTCGATGGCATTAAAATCTTTGCTGGTTGCTCCACACAAATAGCACCGTTGAGCAGATTTCGTCAATGATACAGCGTTGCAAACTTTACCATCTATCATGGTGAACAACAACTTGTACATTACGGAGATTTCTTTTCCATCTATTACACTTTCGAATGGACGAAGTGACTTTATTTGTTCTTCAACAATTTGGACTTCATTAAGTGTTGACTCTGTGTCTTCGCGTAGAAACAGTAGTCTAAGCGGTCTACAAAATCGTGGAGACGAGGGTCTGGGGTTCTTCCAAACAACTATTTCTTCCTTCGATTGTTGATCATAACACACGAGTTGTAATGGCACGGCTGAAGTAAAGAATACATGCGCATCAGATTTGCTGTCATCACTGAACGTCTGCTTATATTCACTTTGCCCAGAACTTCCATCGCAACCCCACTTGCAAATCAAGTCCATTTTACGAACATTATCTGGAGTCAATCTTTGAATGAGTACATTTTGGACGAGTAAAATACGTTCAACTGTATGATCTAATAGTGCCTGTAGTTGGACTTCTGCACTACTCTCTGTAATCCTGATTGCATCACGTGGTGGATAACAACGCTTTTTTGCTTTCATCACTTTTTCGTAAGACGGATATAGCTTACAGTTATTTTCCTTCCCTAATCTTCTCATTCCCTGGTAAGTACTCTTGGAGAATTTATATTCAATCATAGCGGAAAGTGCAGCCTCTTCGGATAAAGTAATTTCATCCGTTGCTGAGTAAGCTTTACGATACTTGGAAGCTCTTAAAGGACTCGTCATTGTTACGTCCTTAATAACTTTTGCGGCGTCGGATTGTCCTGAAGAGCGAAGGCTCATCTGAGTAGCGTATGCTAACTCGACCGAGTTGAACGATGTACGAATATCTTGGGTCTTCCTTCGTTTAGATCTTTCACTGGACATTGTAAACTCAAGGGACGGGCGGCCGCCCGTATTACCCGGGCTTGTTACTACAGTGTCTGTAGGTGCGGCAAAACATACCTGCTTGCTAAGCCATTCACCGTTATTCTTGAAAAATACACAGGATTTTCTGTGAGCTTGTTGCCACCTCGTTCTCATTTGATTGAAGAGTATCGAAAAAGTCTGTTTCGAGTCCTCAGGCACTACAACTGTACGTCCGGTGTCCTTGGAAATTTTTTCTACCATAAATTCGATCAAGGAAGCGAATTTATCGGATAAATGCTCGCTGATTATCAGAAATACTTCTTTCCTTGTCAGCACCAATTCTTTGTAACCGGATCCTGTAATAAAGACATAAAATTGTAGAAAATTGGTGTTAAAGGAAAAGATAAAATTTTCAATTAATACAATAACTTGAACAATGTACATTATTTTACCAAATAAATAACCGCAATAATTGAAATAATTTTAAAAAAATTAGACAGAAAATATTGACATGGATTTGGTTAAAAGAAAGCTTTGCTTACTATATAATATATATATATTCAAATATTTTATTTGAATGTTATAACATTTCATTCATATTTAAGAAATTTTTATGTGGTTGATTTTAATATGTATATATATATATATATATGCATACGTATATATCATAATTAAATCACAGAAAATTTATATATATATATATATATATATACACATACATATATATTAAAATAATTTATTTCAAGCGTATAACAGCCGTCTTGTCCGTTATGATGCTACTTCACCCATTCTCAGGTAGAGGCGCAGAGGCTGCTCAATAGTGCCGCGTGCACGCTCGGCTACCGCACGATGCGAAAAAAATCATAACGGACAAGACGCACGTTTTCCGCAGGTAACTCTTGTAAATTTCGAAAGCTTATACATTAAACTAAAGGCCGAGACTAGGAGCTTTGCAAAATGTGACAAAATATATAACTTTTCGGACCGTTGAAAATATAAGTTTTCAAAATTATTCAATTTTATTTATGCCGAAGGCTATACTACATTTCAATCATTTATACATAAAGTTTAGATTCAACCGATGTAAAAATATGTTCTACATACCTCCAGAAGTCGTATCCATGTTGCAGAATTGAAATTAAACCCGTCACTTTAAAGTTATGGGTTTTTGAAGTCAGCGTTATTTTCGTCTGTTCAGCGCGTGACACGTACACTCTTCACGAACACTAACTGCCAACTGACGCTGCGGCGCAGGTATACACTTAAAGGGCTTTCCCTTCCACAATAGAATGCAGTTACTAGTCCTCTACCTGAATGACTACTCAACTGACCCTATTTCGAAAATTTATTTTTTGGGGTTTTGGCCAGGTTTTTGGGCTTTTCTCCTACTGTGCCTTGGCACCCAATGACTCCAACAATGCACAAAATTCTAATTCATGGTGCAGTGATCATAAAAAACGCGCTGTTACCTATTGGACAGTTATCAGAAGAGGCCGCAGAAGCGCGTAATAAACATTTTAGATTATATCGCCAGGATTTTGCCCGAAAATTTTCAAGAGAAAACTGCAACAGAGATATTTTGAATCGGTTGCTTTTGACATCAGACCCTCTTATAAGTTGTATGAGAGGTTTAAAAAGAAGAAAAATGCAGTGTTTTTTGCGAGAAACTATCGCGCTTCTCATGCCTGGGGAACCCAATGTTGATTCTACAGAGAGCGAGGAAGAAAACTAATAATAATGAAAAGTAAACTCGACAGATAAATCTTTTTTTATCTTTACTTCTGAAATATATTATATAGTGAATAAAATTATAATATATAAAGCTTCTCTTTATAAACCACAAAAGTATTTTTTCTACTAAGTTATATCGTTTAGAAAATATCAAGAACATAAAATAATTTTGGCCGCGTAGATTGTCAAAATACCCGTATGTGCGTCGTTGGATGGAGTCAAATGGGTCCAGTTGGTATTTCGGTGCGCCAGCCCAGAGATGGGAGCAATACTCCATATGGGGCCTCACTTGAGCTTTGTAAAGCATAAGGAGATGCCCAGGGGTGAAGTACCGCTTCGCTCTGTTCAGCACACCGAGCTTTTTGGAAGCCACTTTGGCCTTATTTTCCAGATGACCCCTAAATTCGACTTTGCTGGAAATGTCGACACCAAGGATCCCGATACTCTCCGAGATCTTAAGAGGCATGCTCTGAAAGCGAGGTGCTACGACAAAGGGGTTTTTTTTTTGCGGTGAATGCACAGACTTGCGTCTTACTGGGGTTGAAATCCACTAGGTTCAGAGAACCCCAAATCGAGACTATATCCAAAGAGTCTTCGATTTCAGACACAAGCCTGGCGCGACTCTCTTCCACTTCGACCCGAGGGATGTTGGCGCGGCCCCTGTACAAGGCGTCACCAGTACTGTCATCTGCATAGCAACGTATGTCACCAATTTGCAACAGGTCGTTGATTTGCAGAAGGAACAGAGTTGGGGACAGCACGGAGCCTTGCGGGACGCCAGCGTTAATAGACATGGTGTCGGAGCAGCTACCATCGATAACGACTCTGATGCTCCGTCCAGTCAGGAAACTGGCAACCCATTCGCATAATCCCTCGGGTATCCCGAAAGATGGTAACTTGGAAAGCAGAGATTTGTGCCATACCCGGTCAAAAGCTTTCGCAATGTCTAGGCCTACAGCCAGAGCCTCGCCTCTACTCTCAATGGCGTGAGCTCAGCGGTGTGTTAAATACGCTAAAAGATCACCAGCCGAGCGATTATGGCGAAATCCATATTGACGGTCGCTAATCAGTTGGTGATCCTCTAGGTACCCAAGGAGCTGTGTGTTTATGACACGCTCCATCACCTTGGAGAGGAGGGAGGTGATCGCTATTGGCCTGTAGTTGGCGGTCACCCTTTTTAGGTAAAGGGTGAACATGAGCTACCTTCCATGCTGCCGGGAAGTTTTTTGTGGAGTATGAGAGTCTAAAGAGTCGCGTAAGTAAGAGTCGGTTGCCGACGTTGCCATTTGGTGCTACTAGCACAAATGAATGTGTCTCAAACCACATCCCGCCATGCCCAGTGGTAGGCGCGCTCACGTCTATATTGGTCGTATGCTGAGTGATTTTGTGTTTTGCGGCGAAAAGCAAGAAAAAAAATGTGATATTTTGTTCTTGATTTTTTTTCTTTCACTTTTACAAAACTTTGATTAATACACACTAATACCGAGATGATTTCCTGTTCCTGTTGGTAGCTACATAATCTCAAATGTTTTTAGACACCTGGTGTACACAATGACTCATTCACGTTGGGCACACAATGAACCATGATTCATTGTGCGCCCAACGTGATTCATTATGTACATTATCTTAATATGAAAGCTTTACATTGTTTTTTATTTTTTATTCAGCATGGGACGCAATACACTAGGGAGCGGAGGTAGAAAAAAAGGAAATCATTCAGCAGCGTTCATAAAAAACAATTGATCTCCACCTTAGCGGAATCAGCCTGAGAAAAGCTGCAAAATATTGTGAAGTTCCATATCCCACTCTGAGGCGTTATGTCTTGAAACATAAGACAGATTCATCAGTTCGCCTGGTGCCAAATTTTATTAAGTCAATCATTTTTTTACCGACGATCAGGAATTAACCATAAAAGACTATCTTGTAGATTGCGCAAATAAATTTTATGGACTTAATACAAAAGATTGCCGAAGAATAGATAACCAGATGGCAACTATAAACAGTATTTCAATGCCGTCCTCATGGCAAAATAATGAAATGGCTGGGCGAGACTGGTCGCGAGGGTTCAAACGGAGACATTCTGAATTAAGCATTAGAAAACTAGAGGCATGTAGTTTAGCCAGAGTAGGTACTGCGTTTAACAGAGAAAATGTCGATTTTTTTTTGATAATCTCAAAACTGTTATGAACCGTCAGCCAAGCTTTGGAGATGGCAGTAGGATTTACAATTTGGACGAGAGTTAGTTCAACGACCCCAGAAAGTATTGCCACTCAAAGGCTCAAAGGTGGTGTACTGGTCACCACCTGTTGTATTGTAAATGCCCTAGGTCAGGCTTTACCACCAGCAATGGGGTTTCCAAGAAAAAAACTTAAAAACACACATGTTGTAGGGAGCACCCCCAGGGACTCTTGGTTTAGCTTCTCCATCCGGTTGGATGAATGCTGATTTATTTGTAGAAGTCAAAGCATTTCATAAAGCACACCTCAGCCTCAAAAGAAAACCCGGCGTTACTCCTTATGGACAACCATGAGTCACTTGTCCTTGCAGGCACTTGATTTGGCTAAGGATTCAGGTGTAACAGTATTAACGCTGCATCCTCACACAACTGCGACGTTGCAGCCTTTAGATGTTGGTCTCCAAGCACCATTTAAGACATTTTAGAATTCCGCCGTAGACTCTTGGATGCTACGAAACCCTGGGAAGAATTTAACGATATATATTCAGCTTTGTGTTGATAATGATGAAGATTTCAACAGATTGATCTTTCACACAGAAGTGCGTTGGCTATCAAAAGGAAATTGTCTGACTCGTTTTTACAATCTGTTTGACTCTGTCATAGAGTTCTTGGAAAACAAAGACACAGAATTGCGCGAAAACCTCATCACATCAAAGAATGATATCGCATACCTGACAGACCTTTATACATTGCTTAATGATATGAATTTCCAACTTCAAGGCGATGACTTGAACTTAATAAAAATCGTCGCTGCTTTCGTAGCCAAGCTGCTCTTACACAAAAAGAATATCGGCAGACGTGAGTTCCATAATTTTCCCAATTTATCAGTATCCTGCAACAACGACGACTTGCTCGTCTACTGCCAACATTTGGAAAATCTTCACAGTGATTTCATTGAAAGATTCCAGGACATTTTGAAATTGGAAATACCAGACTGGGTGTTAGATCCTTTTTCAAATGTCAACATAGCAATATCACCCCAGTTGGAAGAAGAACTTATAGAACTGACAACGAACGAGGAAATAAAAATCAAATACAAAAATGGCTACCAACAATTTTGGCTACAAAAGTCAATTCCGCAGTTGTACCCTGGATTGTGGTCTATCGTTGAACGATTTTTGATAGCATTCCCATCGTCATATTTGTGTGAACGTGGATTTAGCGCTGTGACAACGCTGCTTACTAAAAAGAGAAATCATTTGCAAGTTACCAAACGCGGCGACTTACGACTGTTTTTGAGTAAAATCGAACCTGATATCAACAAACTTATTAAATATCATCAAATTCATCCATCTCATTAGATTAGTATAAAAACGAAAACTGATTACATATTAATATTGTTTCTTTTAATTTGATTAAAATATATTATTATTATTAATATTATAAAGTTGGGTTTTATTTGCTCTCACTGGTAAAAATTTCTAGTTTAGAATGTAAAGGGTGTCTCAGAATGATTTTCGTTTTTGAATTGACCAATACGCGCCAACCGCAGTTAGCAGGGGGAGGGGAGTGGACTCGTCCGCTTGGCCGGCTTGTTAAGTTTAGTAGCCATGAATCGTTTCACGGGATTACAGCGCGCGTTTTGCGTGAGAGCGTTTTATAAAAACAACGATTCCTACACTGTTGTTCGTCGTCTCTACGGGACACATTTTAATTTAAAAAGCTTAAGACGTGCCAAGTGCCAATTTAATTAAGCATTGGGTGTGCAAGTTTGAAGAGACTGGGAATACAATGCCGGACAAATCGTCTGGGCGTAAAAGGACATCAAGAACGAGCATGAACGTCGATCGCGTTCGAAAGTCTGTTATGGACGACCCACGACAGTCATTGAGATTGCGCGCAGCTTCTCTTAATTTGAACAAATCTACGGTTCATCGCATTATTTCGAAAGATTAACATTTTCACCCCTATAAAATTGTTATTGTTCAAGAAATGAAGCCTGATGATCCTGATAAACGAGTCGAATTCTGCAGGACAATGAAAAACCGTTTTAGGAGTTTCAATAACATCTGGTTCTCCGACGAATCGAATTTTCACATCAACGGTCATGTGAATAGACAAAATTGCAGATACTGGGCTTCCGAGAATCCGTTAGAACTGCATCAGAAGCCCTTGCACTCGCCAAAAGTTGTTGTTTGGGCTGCCATATCAAGTCAAGGAATTATCGGTCCTTATTTTTTTGAGGATGACCGAGGTCGAACTCAGACCGTTAATTCTGACCGATATTGCCCTATGATCCGGACTTTTTTGGCTACAGAAATGCAAAACCAGAAGGACTACAACCGCAACACCTTTTTCCAGCAAGATGGAGCCACTTCTCATGTTACAAATGACTCATTAGCTGGTCTTCACGATTTATTCCCTGGAAGAGTGATAAGTCGCCGAGGAGACATCAATTGGCCACCGAGGAGCCCTGATTTAACGCCTGCTGATTTCTTCCTATGGGGCTACCTAAAAAGCAAAGTTTACAATCCATTGCCACCCAACCTGAATGTTTTGAAGCAAAGAATCACTGAAGAAATCAACTCTATTCCAAGAGCGATGCTCCAGCGAGTTATTGAAAATTTTAGCTCCAGGTTAAATGAGTGTGAACAAATGAATGGTGCGCATTTGCAAACGGTTGTTTTTCATAAATAAACTTCAAGAATTGCTCTTTAAATTAACATTAAATAAAACGAGATTTAATTGATATTTTGTTTTTTATTTAACATCTAAAAACGAAAAACATTCTGAGACACCCTTTAAGTTTAAACATCAGAACCGACTAATATAACTAAATTAATTAAAGTAATGAAATTGTGGTTTTTAAGTTTTAGGGGTGTATAAAAAAAGGGGGCGCTGAAAAATAATTGATTTTCAAAGGGGGCGGTAAAAGAAATAAGTTTGATAATCATTGATATATAATATAGCTGAATGTGTCGGTATAGCGTATCCAAAGTCTATGACGCCTGTGAACATTGCAATCGCATTTAAAAAATGTGGCATTTTTCTGCATGCCGAATCGATTTTTTCTGATATCGATTTCTTACAGAGTTCTGTAACCGATAGACTAGCACCAGACTAGCTCAAAGTAATGAAGATGAAACAAACGTGGAGGAACATAGCATAGAGCTTAGTAATAACAGAGCAGTACAGAGAGCTGAAGATGATGAAAGTGAAACTGACGCAGAAGAAAATATTGTAGAACGTGTTTCTCCGTCTCTTTTAGAAAATTTTGCAAATATCTTTCGACCGTATACTCCAACAACAACATCGAATAAAAATCACATAGAATCGAGTTTAAATAATTCTGGTGAGGTTGAAAAGGGGCTATCTATACCACCATATTCTATAACAGATGGCCAAAATCAAGCAGAGCTTAAAAAACCAAGAGAAAATGCAAAGAAAAAAGCCTGTCTTCTTTTAATCAGCATCTGTCTTCTTTCACTACACCAGCCCCATCGGGTGTGTTCCAGAACAATTCATTTCACCAAAAATGTTTCGCCCTCAAATGAAAGCTAAACCTAGAAAAAATACTAAACATAGGAGACCCGGAAGAAATTTTATCCCTACTGACACCGGAGAAAAAACCTTTAGCTGAAAGAAATAAAAGAAAGGAAGTTAATAAAAAAAAGCAGTAAAACGTACAAAGCGAGTCTTATTTAAAGAATTTAAACGAAAGAAGGTAGTGCAGCGAAAATGCACTTCATCTGATGATGAGGACCAAGAATTTAATTGTAGTGGATCATCATCTGGAGGTGAACAGTTCTTGAGTGAATCTGAAAGAAACGAAATAGTTATAACTGATGATTTTCCTCCACTGATACGGAAACCTCGCCCTAAAGATTACCTAATTTTTACTAAAAGCTTAAGACATTTCTAACAGTTAACGTAAATTGGAAATTTTGCAGTAATGATATACACATTTACCTGATTTTGCGTCATAGAACACTCACCTGTTGGTATTGTATATAACAGTCTGGTAAAACATTTTCAGCATAATGGATAAGAAGCAGGGAAAGAAAAAAGTTAACTATTCCGTAGAGGTAAGAGGATTACATGATCCATACGGAAAGGTATAATTTTCATTTCACAGAAGTCAACTTACGGTAGGTCTGATCCATAAGTTCAAAGACGCCCACTGAACTCAAAGACGGTGACTTGAAGAAGTTCCGCAGTACAGTTACTCAAGTCCATAAACTTGCAAGAGGAAATGTCGAACAAAGCTGTTTGGAATTGGCGCGAGCGTCTTTGCATACCCGCATACATTGATTATTTCGAAGCAACATTTTTTTGTCCCCGCCATATTGAAGGCGGTTTGATATTTGAAGTAGTAACACGCGCTCGGCGGCGAGCAGAGTTAAATTGAGTTAAGTTCACATCGCGGCCTCGGACAGTTGATTTTGTTATTCGCGCCTATTAATTGGATTTGAACGCGGATATCCTTGAGCCACGCGAGTGTTTTGGTTCGACTTGGTTGTTGTGATTGTGCTTGTGCTTTGAAGTGATATCTCGAGGTGATTTGCTGCTGTGTGTGAGTTGCGGAACGATAGCGGCCACCGGCTCACCACAGGACGAGACTTGGATTACTACACAAGTATCTATTGGGAATGTATGTATTTATTCAATCACACTAAGATAGGTCACGTCTAGTAGGGACTAGCGTAGGTACACTTTCCAGATTTGTATGTGGGCAAAACCACCTGGAGTAAGTGAGGCCTTTGTTCTTTATTGTACTTACCCACCATGTTGGGGTGGATATTGATTAAGCTTTAATTGGGCTCGAGTGCATATTCCTCGGGCTGCTTTCGCGTAACGCGAGGCAGGTGCACCTAGTGTGCGCATCGTAAACATCTGGTAGCAGAGCGTGGTTTGATACCGTTACTTGATATTGATAATACCGTTAGGTAGTTAATATTGATGACTTTTTTTTGTCTTGTTTATATTGGTAATTTGGTTTAAATATTTGCTTTTCATTTTTTGTTTTACGTTCACGGTTTGAAGGCTAGGCCCTACGTATATTTGTATTCTGAAGATATTTTGAATCCACGCGTGCGACGTTTAGTAGCTGGCTAGTTACCCACACGCGTTAATAATTTTTTTTTGGATATAACGCTTCACGTTTTTTTTGATAGCTGGACATTGCGGTTTTATTGAGTCCACGCTCGTGTACATTTTTGGTTGCGTTTATTTTAATTTGATAATTTAATTTGTTTTTTTTGTTGTTGTTTTGTCAGGTAGTTTTAATTATTTTTTTGGACGGTTATACCTTCTTGAAGACACATACGCACCCCTTTTGTTTTTTATTGTGCTTCCACTGCATTTTTTGTTATTTTTATTTTGTTGTTTTTTTTTTTAACCCTTAACTGGTATCGTGGGGGCCGCGCGGCCCCCACGCATGACGTTTTCGGGGTTTTCTTATAAACTAAGCATCGTGAGCAGCCGCCATTTTAAGTATTCTCATTACGTCGCTATACGCGGCGGGTGCCAGACGTTCAGCGCTGTATCCCTTACTGGGACCCAGGTATGCACTTGTTGGGGTCCGCGCGGCCCCCACGATACCAGTTACGTAAGTTTTTTTTACAGAGCAATTTTTCTATGTTTGTTATTTTTTACAGTTATTCAAGATGTCGCGGCCTTTGAGTGATAAAATAATAAAAGAACTGTTACACGAAGATTCTGATTCTGAATCAATGATTGGCAGCAGGGCAGAAGAAGAATGTTGTAGTGATAGTGAAGTTATAAGTAATTGTGAAGATCCAGTAACACTTGATTTGTTGAACGATAATCAGGACGTGGATTCTGATACGGAAGCGTCTTCCTCAGGAAGTGAAAATGAAAATGTTGCAGGACCTAGTCAGTCCAGCAGCTACTATGGGAAAAATAAATACAAGTGGTCTAAAAATCCACCAGCACCTTCACGTACTCGTCGACACAATATTATAGCTCAAAGACCTGGTTTGATTGGTCCAGCTGCATCTAAAAGTAATATAAGTACCATAGAATCGTTTGAATTGCTAGTTGATGATAACATTATACAAATTATAAACAACTACACAAACGAGAAGATTACTGAGAATTCGGAAAAGACTACTACGGATGCATTTTGGATGAACTTCGTATCAGTAACAGAGATGAAAGCTTTTATAGGTCTTTTGCTGTTGACAGGAGTGTTCAAATCAGGACATGAAGACGTAGAATCATTGTGGGCTACAGACGGAACAGGTCGTAACATTTTTAGAGCTACTATGTCTTTGAAGAGATTTTTGTTTATTTTGTCAAATCTTCGGTTTGATGATATTGCATCGAGAGAGGAGCGAAAAGCTGTAAGCCGTGCAGCACTCATTTCTGAAATATTTGATAAGTTTATAGAAAACTGTCAGAAAAATTACAGTTGTTCAGAATATGTCCATTTCGAGGCCGATGTCTTTTCAGGGTGTACATGAAATCAAAGCCTGCTAAATACGGCATCAAAATATTATGTTTGTGTGATGCTAAGACTCACTATTTATATAACGCTTTCATATATACCGGCAAACAGCAGGAACGCATCAGAGGTCAACCATCTATTCCTACACAATCTGTACTACAATTGGCTTCCCCGCTTTTTGGATCAAACAGAAACATAACAGCAGATAACTGGTTTTCTTCGGTCGAGTTGGTTGATGCATTACTCGAAAAAAATTTGACTTACGTCGGGACTTTGAGAAAAAACAAACGTGAAATCCCACCTGAATTCCAGCCACATAAGAATAGAGAAACAGACTCTTCTCTTTTTGGATTTACAGCTAGAATAACACTATCTTCTTTTGTGCCAAAAAAAAATCAAAGCGTTATAATGATTTCTTCAATGCATCATGACAAAAGCGTTAATGAACGTACAAAGAAACCGGAGATGATTGAGTTTTACAACTCCACCAAAGGTGGAGTGGATGCTTTAGATCAAAAATGCGCTAATTACTCAGTAGCTCGCAGAACACGACGTTGGCCAAGTGTAGTATATAGTTAAAACTTACTTGCTAGAAGCAAACATACTATGGGGGCCGCACGGCCCCCACGATACCAGTTACGTATGTCAAATTTACGATACCAGTTAAGGGTTAATATTGTTTTTTTTTTTTTCATTTTATTTTTGTTTTTTTTATTTTTGGTTTTTGGTTTGTATTGCGTGCGTCCTGAGGTGTAGACATGTCGGTCAAGGTGACCTTCTCCACACATCAGTCCGCAATGACTGCGCAGCTGAGATGGTTTGCTTCTGCGGTTGCAATGGTCGACCGCCCGGACCGGAAGCATGCCTTACTCGCCCGGGCGAATGAAATGCCGGCCCGTTTGGTGGCGTTGGATAGGAGTTTTGCGGAGGGCTTGACATTTATGGCGAATTTGGAAACGCCTGTACCGGACGAGCAGAAGCAGCGATATGAAGCGGACTTTGGCCAGATTTACGATTTTGTGGACGCAATTAACGAGGCGGTCTCCCACATCTCAGCTCCCTTTGGTGGGGATTCACTTGTTGCACCCCACGCCTTGTTGGGTCGTCTCCCCACGCTCAACCTTCCCACCTTTGACGGTGATTTGGACCAGTGGTTGAGCTACTATGGGATGTTCAACAGTTTGGTGGACTCCCATTCAGACCTGTCAGCTGCTCAAAAAATGGCGTACCTGTTGGCCTCCTTACAGGGAGAGGCTCTAGGCCTGGTACAGCACCTGAAGGTCGATGATGGCACCTACTCGACAGCCATGGATTTGTTAAAGCGCCGTTACCATAACGTGCGCCTTTTGGCTGACACCCATGTGGGGCAAATTTTGAACCTGCCTAAGGTTGCCTGTGCGTCAGCCTTACGCACAGACGTTGTTAACCCGGTTTTGGTGGCGGTTAACGCCTTAAGGCGATTGGACTTACCTGTGGACCAGTGGTCCTTTTTGCTGCTCCATATTGTGCTGGCGAAACTGCCTTTGGAGATGCGGCTGCGCTTTGAGCGACAGTATGGTGGGGACAGCTCCACTCACCTGCCTTCCTATGAGGACCTGGAAAGGTTCTTGGAAGACGGAGTGTCGCAGGGTGGATACCGTGGAGGGTTCCGCTCCCTTGGTGCCGCAGCCTAGTGTTCGCCGAGAGCGACCACTGGCCCGACCGCAGGGTCCGCCGGGTCTCAAGCAGTCACAGCCGAAATATGGAGTCTCCCACGAAGTCCGTGGCTTGCAGATTCTGCAAGCGCTCCGGCCACCGGATGACTGCTTGCCACAAATTTGTGGCCTTGCGCGTAGCAGCGCGTCGACACATCGCCAAGGAGAGGCGATTGTGTTACCATTGTCTGGAGGGTCACTTCCGGCGAGTGTCCTCAGCCTCGTCCAGAGCTTTTACTACTACACCGAACTCTTCAAAAGTTTTCTCCGGTATTCTGGGGTGGGACTAAAGTAAATTTTTGCACTTTAAATTATATGACTTCATTCTCATTCGTGTCACCCTTGCATGTGAAACAATGGTAAGAGATGCTTTTGTCCATATTTCTTCAATTCTGCCAGTTATAATATATGCAGTTTTCTGAAATGTCAGTTCCTTTTGCATATATTTGTCGAACTTCCTGATATGTTAGCAATATATTGTCTTTAATATCACATATTTCACCAAACGGGATAAGTGCGTTCCATATTTAACAACAATAAAAAAAACAACCTACCACTTTTAAAAGTAAGAAGATAAATATATACTATGTTGCTCAAATTTTAGAAGAAATAGATCAAGATGACTGCGACTATCATGTCATATTTAAAGCTGAAAAGCAAGATCAACCAGAAATTTACTGAGCCCCTGGAACCTAATACTGCAAGAGTTCCAGCAAAAGATATTAAATATATTTTGCCTGAACCAATAAATATCAATAGTCGAAGGCACGTCTAGACGGCATCCAACTCTAAAGTTTGCAGTCGATATGTCACTTTTAAATTTACGATAATAGAAAAAACTATTTTTAGAATTCAGATACAGTCAACCCTCCTATAACGCGGTACTCTCAGAACGCGGTTTCCATATAACGCGGAGCTGAAATTGCGACAGCCTTCCTATAACGCGGTACTCTTACAACGCGGTTTCCGTTCAACAGCATCCCATAAGTTCCTTCCGCGCAGGCTTTGAATGATTCTAGTAACTAGATATGTTTATATAAACATGCCGGCTTATCTCATAGCCATCTACGACATCGGTTTCAGTCGTCTCAGAGTTCGTTCACAGTACACACGTTTTGTTGGCGACCAAGTCTTTCTAATAAATTTTCTGCACCGTCCGTTCGTTCAGCTTTTTGCTGCTTAATTTGTTTATAATTGGACAACATTACACAATACTGTAAGTAATATTCTTCATTTGTTCTAATATAATAATAATAGAGTAATTATTAACCCTAGATTTGCATCATGTCAAACACAAAAGAAACAAGGAAAGGATTAAAAAGAAAGTTTATATCGCTTGAAGATAAAATACAAATTTTAAATCGTTTAGAAGGCGGGGAAAAAATATCGTCTGTTGCAAAATCAACAAATTTGAATGAATCTACAATTCGAACCTTAAAGAAAAATGCAGCTAATATAAGGAAAACTGTGGCAGATGGCTGTCCGTTAGGTGCGAAACGTGTTACTCGCACACGAACTTCTAATATGGTTAAAATGGAACGGGCGTTAATGATCTGGTTGGAAGACTGTATAGCCAAAAAGATTCCTATCAGTGGAAATCTTATCAAGCAGAAAGCACTTAAAATCTACAAACATTTAAGGAATATTGGGCATTCTAATGCAGAGCCAGAAAATCATTCGTTTGTCGCGAGTAAGGGTTGGTTTGAGAAACTAAAAAAAAGGTACACATTGCACAATATTAAATTTCAAGGAGAACAGGCCTCAGCAGATGCTGAGGCTGCGGAAAATTATAAGCCCGAACTGGCTAGAATTATCAATGAAGGAGGTTATTCACCTGATCAGATTTTTAACGCCGATGAGACGGCATTATATTGGAAAAAACTACCATCTAGGACCTTCACTTCGAAAAATCAAAGGCGTGCTCACGGGTTTAAACATTTAAAAGAACGTGTCACCCTTCACGTGTGCAGCAATCTATCAGGGAGCCTGATGATAAAACCAATGATAATAAATCGCTCTTCAACTCCCCGTGTAATGAAAAACATTGATAAGACCCAATTGCCTGTATTCTGGCGATCTAATAAGAAAGCTTGGATGACTCAAGATTTATTTAAGGATTGGTTTTATAATTGTTTTATCCCGGCAGTGGAAACCCATACGATAGAAAAAAAATTGTATTTCAAAGTTTTATTGATTCTTGATAACGCTGGTTGCCACAACATAGAACTGGATCATCCAAATGTGAAAATTGTCTTCCTTCCTCCCAACTGCACGTCATTAATACAACCTTTGGACCAAGGAGTCATTCAAACTTTAAAAATGTACTACACACGCCAAGTTTTCCAAACCATTTTCGACAGATTAGAAAGTAGTGAAAATAAAACTCTTACTCAAGTGTGGATAGAATTTTCAATTTTAGATTGTATTAGAACCGTGTCATCGGCTTGCGCGGAAGTTAAACCATCAACGCTTAATGCGTGTTGGAAACCTCTTTTACCTCAAATGGTTGAAGCAATACAAGATGAGTCTACAATTTCACTCCCAGTTACAGAAATAGTAAACATTGCTTCTCGTTTAAGCGATGAAGAATTTGCAGTAAACCATCAGGATGTAAGAGAACTAGTACTCGGGGAAGAAACTTTAGATGAAGAAGAACTGATGGAATTAATTGATGCACCCACCTCAAATGCATTGGTAAATGAAAATAAGGAAAACGAATGGGTGCCAAATCTCGATTTACAAGATGTGAAAAAAGGGCTAAATTTGGCTAAAGAATTAGAACTACATTTCATTCAAACTGATCATTCAACGGTGCGCAGCGCAAAGTTTAAAAGAGAGTTAAGAAATTGCATAGCTCCCTATAGAGGTTTTAGTGGTTAGAAAAAAAAGCTACAATCGAAAACCAATGTGAAGATGAACCAAGTGAGGAAGACATTTTGCCCATTAAAAGAAGACGAGTTAGGCGACTCATATCTGACAGCGAAGATGAGTGTTGAAAGATTACATAATTTTACAAGTCTTTCTTGTTTTTGTTGGAAAACAGTTTTTTAGTTTAGTTTTTGTTTCATTTTTTGTATCATTTCCTTATATAAACTCTTCAATTCAATAAAAATAATTTATAATTTATCTTGTCTTTGGAATTTATTGGTCTCCATATAACGCGGTACGAATGATGTGATTTGTACTAATTCTGAGTTTCTTATAGCGCGGTTTCCATACAACGCGGTAGACGGTTTCCATAGAACGCGCTACGAATTAGCCTGGTTTGTACGGTTAAATCCGAGTTTCTTATAGCGCGGTTTCCATATAACGCGGTACGCACTCACCGCGTTATAGGAGGGTTGACTGTACATCGAACAATTGATCTCATTTCGTAATACATAATAAAATATTGTATTGTTTTTGTTGTTATGGTGAAGTTTATAAAAAAACTAGGTTTCGGCGGCGCCCCCCGGGCGCCGGCCTCCCCCTGAGGGGGGGACGCTCCGGGCTTCGCCCTGCGCGGAGCTCGGCCTGCGGCCTCGCGCCGTGGAGCTCGGCCTTCGGCCTCGCGTAGATTACTCACTGGGAGGGGTCGCTGTAGTTTCGTCGTGCGGCTCCTGCGTGGCGGCCATCTTCAGAAATGGCGGAATCTTAATAAGAAATCCAAATCCTTAATCAGGATCCCCTGAACCTCCCAGATATCAATTTTCATTCGGTTTGGGTGAAATTTAAAAATGGCTGCCATCTTGAATTCGCCATTTTTAAATTTATCCTACCTCAGTATAAAGACATTGTCAAGATGAACAATATTAGTTTGAGCACCAATCCGATATGTCTAACCGTTTCGGAGTTGTCATCCGAAGAATTTTGTGGGGCCGCCATCTTGGAAATAACCATAAATCCTTAATCAGGGTCTCCTCATCCCCCCAGATATCAATTTTCATTCGGCTCGGATGAATTTGAAAAATCCCCGCCATCTTGGATTCACCATCTTAAAAAAAAATTATCCCAATATGAAGACATCATCATGATAAACAATATTAGTTTGAGCACCAATCCGATATGTCTAACCGTTTCGGAGATGTCATCCGAAGATTTTTGTGGGGCGGTCATCTTGGAAATAACTATTAATCCTTAATCGGCCCACCCCGAACCCCCCAGATATCAATTTTCATTCGGCTCGGATGAATTTGAAAAGTGGTCGCCATCTTGGATTCGCCATCTTTAAAAAAAATTATCTCAATATGAAGACATCGTCATGATAAACAATATTAGTTTGAGCACCAATCCTATATGTCTAACCGTTTCGGAGATGTCATCCGAAGAATTTTGTAAAGCGGCCATCTTGGAAATAACCATAAATCCTTAATCAGGGTCTCCTCAGCCCCCCAGATATCAATTTTCATTCGGCTCGGATGAATTTGAAAAATCCCCGCCATCGTGGATACGCCACGCCATCTTAAAAAAAATATCTCAATATGAAGACATCGTCATGATAAACCATATTACTTTGAGCACCAATCCGATATGTCTAACCGTTTCGAAGATGTCATCCGAAGAATTTTTTAAAGCGGCCATCTTGGAAATAACTATAAATCCTTAATCAGGGTCCCCTGAGCCCCCCAGATATCAATTTTCATCCGGATCGGACAACTTGAAAATTTGCTGAAAAATGTAGTCCGGTCGCTCCGGGCTTCGCCCTACGCAGAGCTCGGCCTGCGGCCTCGCGTAAGTTATACAACGTGCACGGCTGGTGGTACCGTAGTCCGGTCGCTCCGGGCTTCGCCCTACGCGGAGCTCGGCCTACGGCCTCGTTAGACGCAGCTCGGCCTGCGGCCTCGCCTAAGTTACACAACGTGCACGGCTGGTGGTACCGTAGTCCGGTCGCTCCGGGCTTCGCCCTACGCGGAGCTCGGCCTGTGGCCTCGTTAGACGCAGCTCGGCCTTCGGCCTCGCGTAAGTTACACGGTGGTAAAGTTCGGACGCTCCGGGCTTCGCCCTACGCGGAGCTCGGCCTGCGGCCTCGCCGTATAGCCGCCATCTTCAAAAAGGGTGAAATACAAATAATAATTCCAAATCCTTAGTCAGGATCCCCTAAGCCCCCCAGATATCAATTTTTATCCGAATCGGATGAATTCAGAAAATGGCCGCCATCTTTGATTCGCCATTTTGAAAATAAATTTTCCCCTCAGTAGAAAGACATCGTCATGATAACGAATATTAGTTTGAGCACCAATCCGATATCTCTAACCGTTCCGGAGCTGTGGACGAAAGAATTTTGTATGGCGGCCATCTTGGAAAATCTCGGCCCCTATCCTAAATCCTTAATCGAAAACCCCTGATGCAAATTTCCTCCCCGATTATCCACCTCAAAAAGTGGCCACAGAGCAATTTTTAAATTTCCGTGTTTTTTTTTTAAATTTCCGCCATTTTGTATCCGCCATCTTGGATTTTTTTTTCTACCCAGATTTCCCAATGACCGAAGTTTCTAACGAGGGGAAATTCCGCCCCGCACCCCCCGTCTGATTCGGCCTACCGCCTCTCAAATGCCCTCGGACCCCAAAATCGAAATTTCCACTTTGTATGGCAGCCATCTTGGAAAATGGCGGAATAAAAAAAAAGTTCCGAAATCCTGAATCGGGGTTGCCTGAACCCCCCGGGTATTAATTTTCATCCCGATCGGAAGAATTTGAAAAATGGCCGCCATCTTGGATTCGCCATTTTGGGAAAAAAATTTCGTCCAGTGGAAGGACATCGACTTGTCCCCTCATATTAGTTTGAGCCCTGATCCGATATCTCCACCCGTTTGGGAGATACGGTCAAAATAAATTTGTATGGCGGCCATCTTGAATCCGCCATTTTGAATTTTTATGGCGCTCTCGTCAAAGTGCCGGCGGTTCTCTATGACATTCGGTCGAGCACCATGCGACTACCTCTCACCGTTCGGGCAGGCCGTTGACCGTCGAGCTGAAGGTCTACTGGATGGTGACGGGCCCGCTCTCGGTGCAGCTCCTGGGCGAGCTCGGCCTGCGGCCTCGCTCGCTGGTCTCGGCCTTCGGCCTCGCGGGAATTATGGCCGATCAAAATTTAAAATTTCAATTGACGGCCGCCATCTTGGAAGTGGCGGGATCGAAAAACCGACCCGAAATTCTCAGTCAGGGCCCCCCCGACCCCCCGGATGCCAAATTCCACCCCCCTCGGACAAACTTAAAAAACGGCCGCCATCTTGAATCCGCCATTTTGAAAAAATTTTTTGCCCACGAGAAGACCCACCCCGGCCCGAATGACATTTGGTCGAGCACCTCCCCCCTACCTCTTACCGTTCGAAAACTACGAACGATTTCATTTTGTATGGAGGCGATGCTGGACGTTCGAAATTCAAATTTTTGCGACGCCCGCTGGCATCTGCCGGCGGTTCCCTACGACATTTGGTCGAGCACCCCCCGCGCAGGTGTTACCGTTGGGCCTGGCCGTTGACAATTTTCTTGAGGTTTGGACAAGTTGCAGAAGTCGGATTTTTCTGGTGGTCACGGAACCCATCCGCGTATTTCCACATTCAAAGTTCCTCACCCACCGGGCGGGAACCCGGAGATCAACTATAGGTGAGTCAGTCAGTGAGTGAGTGGTAATCGAGCTTTATATATTATAAAATATAATAATATAATAATAATGGTAATCGAGCTTTATATAGTATAATAATAATAATAATAACTAGGTTTCGGCGGCGCCCCCTGGGCGCCGGCCTCCCCCTGAGCGGGGGGACGCTCCGGGCTTCGCCCTGCGCGGAGCTCGGCCTGCGGCCTCGCGCCGTGGAGCTCGGCCTTCGGCCTCGCGTAGATTACTCACTGGAAGGGGTCGCTGTAGTTTCGTCGTGCGGCTCCTGCGCGGCGGCCATCTTCAAAAATGGCGGAATCTAAATAAAAATTCCAAATCCTTAATCGGGCCCCCCTGAACTCTCCAGATATCAATTTTCATTCGGCTTGGGTGAATATGAAAAGTGGCCGCCATCTTGGATTCGCCGTCTTTAAATTTTTCCTAACTCAGTATAAAGACATTGTCAAGATGAACAATATTAGTTTGAGCACCAATCCGATATGTCTAACCGTTTCGGAGTTGTCATCCGAAGAATTTTGTGGGGCGGCCATCTTGGAAATAACCATAAATCTTTAATCAGGGTCCCCTGAGCCCCCCAGATATCAATTTTCATTCGGCTCGGATGAATTTGAAAAATACCCGCCATCTTGGATTCACCATCTTAAAAAAAAATTATCCCAATATGAAGACATCATCATGATAAACCATATTGGTTTGAGCACCAATCCGATATGTCTAACCGTTTCGCAGATGTCATCCAAAGAATTTTTTAAAGCGGCCATCTTGGAAATAACCATATATCCTTAATCAGGGTCCCCTCAGCCCCCCAGATATCAATTTTCATCCGGCTCGGATGAATTTGAAAAATCACCGCCATCTTGGATTCACCATCTTAAAAAAAAATTATCCCCATATGAAGACATCGTCATGATAAACCAATTAGTTTGAGCACCAATCCGATATGTTCAACCGTTCCGAAGCTGTCAACGAAAGAATTTGTTAGGGCGGCCATCTTGGAAATAATCATAAATCCTTAATCAGGGTCCCCTGAGCCCCCCAGGTATCAATTTTCATTCGGATCGGACTACTTGAAAAATTGCTGTAAAATGTAGTCCGGTCGCTCCGGGCTTCGCCCTACGCGGAGCTCGGCCTGCGGCCTCGTTAGACGCAGCTCGGCCTGCGGCCTCGCCTAAGTTACACAACGTGCACGGCTAGTGGTACCGTAGTCCGGTCGCTCCGGGCTTCGCCTTACGCGGAGCTCGGCCTGCGGCCTCGTTAGACGCAGCTCGGCCTTCGGCCTCGCCTAAGTTACAAAGTGGTAGAGTTCTGACGCTCCGGGCTTCGCCCTACGCGGAGCTCGGCCTGCGGCCTCGCCGTATAGCCGCCATCTTCAAAAAGGGTGAAATACAAATAATAATTCCAAATCCTTAGTCAGGATCCCCTAAGCCCCCCAGATATCAATTTTTATCCGAATCGGATGAATTCAGAAAATGGCCGCCATCTTTGATTCGCCATTTTGAAAATAAATTTTCCCCTCAGTAGAAAGACATCGTCATGATAACGAATATTAGTTTGAGCACCAATCCTATATCTCTAACCGTTCCGGAGCTGTGGACGAAAGAATTTTGTATGGCGGCCATCTTGGAAAATCTCGGCTCCTATCCTAAATCCTTAATCGAAAACCCCGGATGCAAATTTCCTCCCCGATTATCCACCTCAAAAAGTGGCCACAGAGGAATTTTTAAATTTCCATGTTTTTTTTTTTTAAATTTCCGCCATTTTGTATCCGCCATCTTGGATTTTGTTTTCTACCCAGATTTCCCAATGACCGAAGTTTCTAACGAGGGGAAATTCCGCCCCGCACCCTCCGTCTGATTCGGCCTACCGCCTCGCGAATGCCCTCGGACGCCAAAATCGAAATTTCCACTTTGTATGGCAGCCATCTTGAAAAATGGCGGAATAAAAAAAAAGTTCCGAAATCCTGAATCGGGGTTGCCTGAACCCCCCAGGTATTAATTTTCATCCCGATCGGAAGAATTTGAAAAATGGCCGCCATCTTGGATTCGCCATTTTGGAAAAAAAAATAAGTCCAGTGGAAGGACATCGACTTGCCCCCTTATATTAGTTTGAGCTCCGATCCAATATCTCCACCCGTTTGGGAGATACGGTCAAAATAAATTTGTATGGCGGCCATCTTGAATCCGCCATTTTGAATTTTTATCGCGCTCTCGTCAAAGTGCCGGCGGTTCTCTATGACATTCGGTCGAGCACCATATGTCTATCTCTCACCGTTTGGGCAGGCCGTCGATCGTCGAGCTGAAGGTCCACCGGATGCGGACGGGCCCACTCCCGGTGCAGCTCCTGGGTGAGCTCGGCCTGCGGCCTCGCTCGCTGGCCTCGGCCTCCAGCCTCGCGGGAGTAATGGCCGATTTAAATTTTAAATTTCAATTGACGGCCGCCATCTTGGAAATGGCGAGATCGAAAATCCGACCGGAAATTCTCAATCAGGGCCTCCACCACCCCCCGGATACCGATTTCCACCCCCCTCGGACAAACTTGAAAAACGGCCGCCATCTTGAATCCGCCATTTTGAAAAAATTTTTTGCCCACGAGATGACATACCCCGGCCCGAATGACATTTGGTCGAGCACCTCCCCCCTACCTCTTTCCGTTTTAAAACTACGAGCGATTGAAATTTGTATGGCGGCCATTTTGTTTTTCGAATTTGGAATTTTCGCGGCGCCCTCTGGCGTCTACCGGCAGTTCCCTATGACATTCGGTCGAGCACCTTACGACTACCTCTCACCGTTTGGGCAGGCCGCCGACCGTCGAGCTGAAAGTCCACTGGATGCGGACCGGCCCGCTCCCGGTGCAGCTCTTGGGCGAGCTCGGCCTGCGGCCTCGCCCGCGCCGCTCGGCCTCCGGCCTCGCGGGAATTATGGTCGATCGAAGTTTAAAATTTCAATTGACGGCCGCCATCTTGGAAATGGTGGGATCGAAAAATCGACCCAAAATTCTCAATCAGGGCCCCCCCGGCCCCCCGGTTGCCGATTTCCACCCCCCTGGGACAAACTTGAAAAACGGCCGCCATCTTGTTTCCGCCATTTTGAAAAAATTTTTTGCCCACGAGAAGTCCCACCCCAACCCGAATGACATTTGGTCGAGCACTTCCCACTTACCTCTTACCGTTTTAGAAATAAGAGCGATTTACACTTTGTATGGAGGCGATTCTGGACGTTCGAAATTCAAATTTTCGCGACGCTCGCTGGCATCTGCCGGCAGTTCCCTATGACATTTGGTCCAGCACCCCCCGCGCACCTCCTACCGTTTGGTCGGGCTGTTGTCATTTTTCGTCTCAGGTCACCAACTTGCAGAAGTCGGATTTTTCCTGAGGTCACGGGACCCATCCGCGTCCTTCCCCATTCAAAGTTCCTCACCCACCAGGCGGGAACCGGGAGAACAATTATGTCAGTGAGTGAGTGGTAATCGAGCTTTATATAGTATAAAATAACTAGGTTTCGGCGGCGCCCCCTGGGCGCCGGCCTCCCCCTGAGAGGGGGGACGCTCCGGGCTTCGCCCTGCGCGGAGCTCGGCCTGCGGCCTCGCGCCGTGGAGCTCGGCCTTCGGCCTCGCGTAGATTACTCACTGGGAGGGGTCGCTGTAGTTTCGTCGTGCGGCTCCTGCGTGGCGGCCATCTTCAAAAATGGCGGAATCTAAATAAGAATTCCAAATCCTTAATCGGGCCCCCCTGAACTCTCCAGATATCAATTTTCATTCGGCTTGGGTGAATATGAAAAGTGGCCGCCATCTTGGATTCGCCGTCTTTAAATTTTTCCTAACTCAGTATAAAGACATTGTCAAGATGAACAATATTAGTTTGAGCACCAATCCGATATGTCTAACCGTTTCGGAGTTGTCATCCGAAGAATTTTGTGGGGCGGTCATCTTGGAAATAACCATAAATCTTTAATCAGGGTCCCCTGAGCCCCCCAGATATCAATTTTCATTCGGCTCGGATGAATTTGAAGAATACCCGCCATCTTGGATTCACCATCTTAAAAAAAAAAATATCCCAATATGAAGACATCATCATGATAAACCATATTGGTTTGAGCACCAATCCGATATGTCTAACCGTTTCGCAGATGTCATCCAAAGAATTTTTTAAAGCGGCCATCTTGGAAATAACCATAAATCCTTAATCAGGGTCCCCTGAGCCCCACAGATATCAATTTTCATTCGGCTCGGATGAATTTGAAAAATACCCGCCATCTTGGATTCACCATCTTAAAAAAAAAATATCCCAATATGAAGACATGATCATGATAAACCATATTAGTTTGAGCACCAATCCGATATGTCTAACCGTTTCGGAGTTGTCATCCGAAGAATTTTGTGGGGCGGCCATCTTGGAAATAACCATTAATCCTTAATTAGGGTCCCCTCAGCCCTATAGATATCAATTTTCATTCAAATCGGAAGAACTTGAAAAATCCCCGCCATCTTGGATTCACCATCTTAAAAAAAAATTATCCCAATATGAAGACATCGTCACGATAAACCATATTAGTTTGAACACCAATCCGATATGTTCAACCGTTCCGGAGTTGTCATCCGAAGAATTTTGTGGGGCGGCCATCTTGGAAATAATCATAAATCCTTAATCAGAGTTCCCTGAGCCCCTCAGATATCAATTTTCATCCGGATCGGACAACTTGAAAAATTGCTGTAAAATGTAGTCCGGTCGCTCCGGGCTTCGCCCTACGCGGAGCTCGGCCTGCGGCCTCGTTAGACGCAGCTCGGCCTGCGGCCTCGCGTAAGTTACACAACGTGCACGGCTGGTGGTACCGTAGTCCGGTCGCTCCGGGCTTCGCCCTACGCGGAGCTCGGCCTGCGGCCTCGTTAGACGCAACTCGGCCTTCGGCCTCGCCTAAGTTACACAACGTGCGCGGCTGGTGGTACCGTAGTGCAGTCGCTCCGGGCTTCGCCCTACGCGGATCTCGGCCTACGGCCTCGTGAAACGCAGCTCGGCCTTCGGCCTCGCGTAAATTACACGGTGGTAAAGTTCGGACGCTCCGGGCTTCGCCCTACGCGGAGCTAGGCCTGCGGCCTCGCTGTATAGCCTCCATCTTCAAAAAGGGTGAAATACAAATAATAATTCCAAATCCTTAGTCAGGAACCCCTAAGCCACCCAGATATCAATTTTTATCCGAATCGGATGAATTCGGAAAATGGCCGCCATCTTGGATTCGCCATTTTAAAAATAAATTTTCCCCTCAGTAGAAAGACATCATGATAAACAATATTAGTTTGAGCACCAATCCGATATCTCTAACCGTTCCGGAGCTGTGAACGAAAGAATTTTGTATGGCGGCCATCTTGTAAAATCTCGGCCCCTATCCTAAATCCTTAATCGAAAACCCCGGATGCAAATTTCCTCCCCGATTATCCACCTCAAAAAGTGCCCACAGAGGAATTTTTAAATTTCCATGTTTTTTTTTTAAATTTCCGCCATTTTGTATCCGCCATCTTGGATTTTTTTTTCTACCCAGATTTCCCAATGACCAAAGTTTCTAACGAGGGAAAATTCCGCCCCGCACCCCCCGTCTAATTCGGACTACCGCCTCGCGAATGCCCTCGAACCCCAAAATAGAAAGTTCCACTTTGTATGGCAGCCATCTTGAAAAATGGCGGAATAAAAAAAAAGTTCCCAAATCCCGAATCAGCGTCCCCTGAACCCCCCAGGTATTAATTTTCATCCCGATAGGAAGAATTTGAAAAATGGCCGCCATCTTGGATTCGCCATTTTGGAAAAAAAATTTCGTCCAGTGGAAGGACATCGACTTGCCCCCTCATATTAGTTTGAGCCCTGATCCGATATCTCCACCCGTTTGGGAGATACGGTCAAAATAAATTTGTATGGCGGCCATCTTGAATCCGCCATTTTGAATTTTTATGGCGCTCTCGTCAAAGTGCCGGCGGTTCTCTATGACATTCGGTCGAGCACCATGCGACTATCTGTCACCGTTTGGGCAGGCCGTCGACCGTCGAGCTGAAGGTCTACTGGATGGTGACGGGCCCGCTCTCGGTGCAGCTCCTGGGCGAGCTCGGCCTGCGGCCTCGCTCGCTGGTCTCGGCCTTCGGCCTCGCGGGAATTATGGCCGATCAAAATTTGAAATTTCAATTGACGGCCGCCATCTTGGAAATGACGGGACCGAAAAACCGACCCGAAATTCTCAGTCAGGGCCCCCCCGACCCCCCGGATGCCAAATTCCACCCCCCTGGGACAAACTTGAAAAACGGCCGCCATCTTGTTTCCGCCATTTTGAAAAAAAAAATCCACCACGAGACGACCCACCCCGACCCGAATGACATTTGGTCGAGCACCTCCCCCCTACCTCTTACCGTTTTAAAACTACGAGTGATTTCATTTTGTATGGAGGCGATTTAGGACGTTCGAAATTCAAATTTTCGCGACGCCCGCTGGCATCTGCCTGCAGTTCCCTACGACATTTGGTCGAGCACCCCCCGCGCACCTCTTACCGTTGGGCCTGGCCGTTGATAATTTTCGTCTCAGGTCACCAACTCGCAGAAGTCGGATTTTTCTGGTGCTCACCGACCCCGAGGGTGTACTTTCTCATTCAAAGTTTCCCCCCGCCGGTATGGGAACCCGGAGATCAATTATGTCAGTCAGTCAGTCAGTCAGTGGTAATCGAGCTTTATATATTATAATTTCGGCGGCGCCCCCCGGGCGCCGGCCTCCCCCTGAGGGGGGGACGCTCCGGGCTTTGCCCTGCGCGGAGCTCGGCCTGCGGCCTCGCGCCGTGGAGCTCGGCCTTCGGCCTCGCGTAGATTACTCACTGGGAGGGGTCGCTGTAGTTTCGTCGTGCGGCTCCTGCGTGGCGGCCATCTTCAAAAATGGCGGAATCTAAATAAAAATTCCAAATCCTCAATAGGGCTCCCCAGAACTCGCCAGATTTCAATTTTCATTCGGTTTGGGTGAAATTGAAAAATAGCTGCCATCTTGAATTCGAGATCTTTAAATTTATCCTACCTCAGTATAAAGACATTGTCAAGATGAACAATATTAGTTGGAACACCAATCCGATATGTCTAACCGTTTCGGAGTTGTCATCCGAAAAATTTTGTGGGGCCGCCATCTTGGAAATAACCATAAATCCTTAATCAGGGTCCCCTCAGCCCCCCAGATATCAATTTTCATTCGGCTCGGATGAATTTGAAAAATCACCGCCATCTTGGATTCACCATCTTAAAAAAAAAATATCCCAATATGAAGACATCATCATGATAAACCATATTAGTTTGAGCACCAATCCGATATGTCTAACCGTTTCGAAGATGTCATCCGAAGAATTTTGTAAAGCGGCCATCTTGGAAATAACCATAAATCCTTAATCAGGGTTCCCTGAGTCCCCCAGATATAAATTTTCATCCTGATCGGACAACTTGAAAAATTGCTGAAAAATGTAGTCCGGTCGCTCCGGGCTTCGCCCTACGCGGAGCTCGGCCTGCGGCCTCGTTAGACGCAGCTCGGCCTGCGGCCTCGCATACGTTACCCAGTGTGTGCTGCTGGTGATGCCGTAGTACAGTCGCTCCGGGCTTCGCCCTACGCGGAGCTCGGCCTGCGGCCTCGTTAGACGCAGCTCGGCCTGCGGCCTCGCCTAAGTTACACAACATGCACGGCTGGTGGTACCGTAGTCCGGTCGCTCCGGGCTTCGCCCTACGCGGAGCTCGGCCTGCGGCCTCGTTATACGCAGCTCGGCCTGCGGCCTCGCCGTATAGCCGCCATCTTCAAAAAGGGTGAAATACAAATAATAATTCCAAATCCTTAGTCAGGATCCCCTAAGCCCCTCAGATATCATTTTTTATCCGAATCGGATGAATTCTGAAAATGGCCGCCATCTTGGATTCGCTATTTTGAAAATAAATTTTCCCCCCAGTAGAAAGAGATCGTCATGATAAATGATATTAGTTTAAGCACCAATCCGATATCTCTAACCGTTCCGGAGCTGTCGACGTAAGAATTTTGTATGGCGGCCATCTTGGAAAATCTCGGCACCTATCCTAAATCCTTAATCGGAAACCCTGGATGCAAATTTCCTCCCCAATTTTCCACCTTGAAACACGTTCGTCCAGGAATATTTAAATTTCCAAAAGTTTATTTTTTAAATTTCCGCCATTTTGTGTCCGCCATCTTGGATTTTTTTTTCTACCCGGTTTTCCCAAAGGCCGGAGTTTCTAACGAGGGGGAAATCCGTCCCGCACCCCCCGTCTGATTCGGCCTACCGCCTCTCAAATGCCCTCGGACCCCAAAATCGAATTTTCCACTTTGTATGGCAGCCATCTTGAAAAATGGCAGAATAAAAAAAAAGTTTCCAAATCCCGAATCAGCATCCCCTGAACCCCCCAGGTATTAATTTTCATCCCGATCGGAAGAATTTGAAAAATGGCCGCCATCTTGGATTCCCTATTTTGGAAAAATTTTTTCATCCAGTGGAAGGACATCAACTTGCCCCCTCATATTAGTTTGAGCCCCGATCCGATATCTCTACCCGTTTGGGAGATACGGTCAAAATAAATTTGTATGGCGGCCATCTTGAATCCGCCATTTTGAATTTTTATTGCAGTCTCGTCAAAGTGCCGGCGGTTCTCTATGACATTCGGTCGAGCACCATATGACTATCTCTCACCGTTTGGGCAGGCCGTCGACCGTCAAGCTGAAGGTCTACTGGTTGCAGACGGGCCCGCTCCCGATGCAGCTCCTGAGCGAGCTCGGCCTGCGACCTCGCTCGCTGGGCTCGGCCTTCGGCCTCGCGGGAGTTATGGCCGATTTAAATTTAAAATTTCAATTGACGGCCGCCATCTTGGAAATGGCGGGATCGAAAAACCGACCCGAAATTCTCAATCAGGGCCCCCACTACCCCCAGGACACCGATTTCCACCCCCCTAGGACAAACTTGAAAAACGGCCGCCATCTTGAATCCGCCATTTTGAAAAAATTTTTTGCCCACGAGAAGACCCACCCCGGCCCGAATGACATTTGGTCGAGCACCTCCCCCCCACCTCTTTCCGTTTTCAAACTACGAGTGATTGAAATTTGTATAGCGGCCATTTTTTTTTTCGAATTTGGAATTTTCGCGGCGCCCTCTGGCGTCTACCGGCAGTTCCCTATGACATTCGGTCGAGCACCTTACGACTACCTCTCACCGTTTGGGCAGGCCGGCGACCGTCGAGCTGAAGGTCCACTGGATGCGGACGGGCCCGCTCTCGGTGCAGCTCCTGGGCGAGCTCGGCCTGCGGCCTCGCCCGCGCCGCTCGGCCTCCGGCCTCGCGGGAGTTATGGCCGATCGAAGTTTAAAATTTCAATTGACGGCCGCCATCTTGGAAATGGCGGGATCGAAAAACCGACCCGAAATTCTCAATCAGGGGCCCCCCGACCCCCCGGATGCCGATTTCCACCCCCCTGGGACAAACTTGAAAAACGGCCGCCATCTTGTTTCCGCCATTTTGAAAAAAAATTTTGCCCACGAGAAGACCCACCCCAACCCGAATGACATTTGGTCGAGCACCTCCCCCCTACCTCTTACCGTTCCCGAGTTATCGGCGATTTACACTTTGTATGGAGGCGATTTAGGACGTTCGAAATTCAAATTTTCGCGACGCCCGCTGGCATCTGCCGGCGGTTCCCTACGACATTTGGTCGAGCACCCCCCGCGCAGGTGTTACCGTTTGGTCGGGCCGTTGTCATTTTTCGTCTCAGGTCACCAACTTGCAGAAGTCGGATTTTTCCTGAGGTCACGTGACCCATCCGCGTATTTCCCCATTCAAAGTTTCCCTCTGCCGGTATGGGAACCTGGAGATCAATGATGTCAGTCAGTCAGTCAGTCAGTCAGTCAGTGGTAATCGAGCTTTATATATTATAATAATAATAATAATAATAATAATAATAATAATAATTAAAAGCTAACAATAATCAAAAAATATAGGAATAGACAGATATAATTAATAATAAGACATTTATATATTGTATTGATCTGCAGTAAAAGTAAAATGCCACCTACACCCTACATGTACTTCCGCTTCAACTTCTTTGACAAGTTCACGTATAAATGAGTCCAATCTATGGACAGCTCATGATTCAATTAATTCGAATGATGACCCAATGTCCGATGAAAGAGACGCAAACGTGGCGAAGAACATTTGGACGATAACTTTCTTAGAGAACCAAGGCTTCAAAGAAATACCAACATTTTGAATACTGGCATTCATCTTTCATCTCCATATAAAATCTTACAACTGGTAGCTAACAAGTGAATACTGGAAATAAATAAGACACTAAGTACCAAAATTTAGTTTTTAAACTAATAATGATTTCCGGTACTATGTGCCATGCCCAATATCATAAATAAAGCACTAAGAGCCTACGAGTATACAGTTTGTTAATATTCCTGTGTGAAGTTTGTGCGAGTGCTACGAGGGTGGTCTGAAAGCTTCCGACCTCAACATGAAGATGGCAGCACTCGTCAATAAAGGCTAGGAAATGTGTTTGTGCATTTTTTGACAGGTACTCACTAAAATTTCAGCCATTTTGGACGCGCAGTTGTTGTTTGACAATCGTTTTAGTAAGTTGATGTGTGTTTTTGTGAAAATGGAAAAAATCGAATATGGAGCTGTCATTAAATATTTGTTTATGAAAGGCAATACGCCTACGCAAATCAAAGACGAGTTGGACGCTGTGTACGGGGACTCTGCACCATCATTTACCACTGTGAAATTTTGGGCAGCTGAATTTAAACGTGGCCGTACCAGCTTGGGGGACGATGAACGTTCGGGACGTGCAAAAACTGCAACAACTGACGATAACATCGCTCAAGTTCACCAAATGGTGCTAGACAACCGTCGAATTAAAGTGAGAGATAGCAGAGGATATGAATATCTCCAAAGAACGTGTCTCACACATATTGAATCAAGATTTGGGCATGAGAAAGCTGTCCGCGCGTTGGGTGCCGCGTTTGCTCACGTTACACCAAAAATTGTGTTCGAACATTTCAAACGCTCTGTTGGCGCAGTTTAGGTGCAATAAATGGGAGTTTTGGCGTTGATTAATTACTGTAGATGAAACTTGGATACACCATTATACCCCAGAAACAAAAATACAGTCAGAACAGTGGACTGCGAATGGTGAATCTGCTCCAAAAAAAAGCAAAAACTGTTTTTTCGGCTGGGAAAGTGATGGCGACTGTTTTTTGGGATAGTCATGGAGTTATCTTAATTGATTATCTTCAAAAAGGAAAAACCATTACAGGAGCATGCTACGCATCGTTACTTGACAAGCTGAAGACAGAAATTGATTGCAGAAAAACGGCCACATATGCAGAAAAATAAAATTTTGTTTCACCAAGGCAATGCGCCGTCTCACACCTCAGGGGTTGCCATGGCGAAAATCCACGATTTACGGTTTGAACTGGTTGACCCACCCTCTTTACTCACCAGATCTAGCCCCAAGCGACTTTTTTTTTGTTCCCTAAGCTAAAAGTTGCGCTCGGAGGACAGAGATTTTCGTCAAATGAGGAGGCTATCACCTTCGTAAACAATTATTTTGCAGAGAAAGACGCCGAGTACTATTTGGACGGGTTAAAGAGATGGGAGCATCGCTGGGAGAAGTGTGCAGACTTACAAGGAGACTATGTAGAAAAATAAAAATAAATTTGGAAAAAAAAAATGTCATCTTTGTTTGGTCGGAAACTTTTCAGACCACCCTCGTATGTGCCACGGTCGATGTATTGAAAATAAGCACTAAGGACCATACTCACTAACGTCAGTTTGTTCAAAATGGTGGACGGTGAGGCCAATTCATCTCGTTCTAACAATGTAAATAAAAGAAAAACTGTGTTCGAACAAAAATACAGAAAGAAAACGTTTAACACCCTCAGCGCCAGACCCTGTGACCGTTTTAAAAAAAAATACAATTTTTTTTTTTGTTTAAAAGTGTTTAAAACTACATAATAATCATATATTGTTTTTCACCTCCCTTTTTTCCCCTTTTTTCTTGGATTTTTATCCGTGTGACATTTAGATACACGTGGCCTGGGAAATAGATTCATTTGAAATTCATACCTCCCAGGCCATGTGTATCCGAAAAGATACACAGGTAAAAACAGTTTTTTTTTGTTTCAGGACTCAAGAACGCGTTTTGGAAGAAAATATAAGAAAAGACATGAATTCTGATTCATGTTTTTTCTTATATTTTTTATCTATTGTTACAGTATAAGTGTTGAAACGTTCGAATAAGTGATTTGCTATGGAGTATTCAAGTGATGATTCCGTTCAGGACCCCGATTTTATGCCCGATGAAGACTTTAGTGACACAAGTACAAGTGACGACAATGACAGTCAGATTTGGAACCCTCTTAGGTTTTCAAGGCGTTTGTCAACATTTTCGGATAGTGATATACCTCCATTGCCTGAAATAGAACGGCGTAGGTCATCAAGGACAGCTCCTGTCGATTTAGAACTCCAGCCACCAAACGTGCCAAGTACTTCTGGTACTACTGATGCTCAAATTTCTGAACAAGAGTGGATGGAAGAAAAACTGTCCAACATACAATGGGAAATGCCAAGTCATGATGATCCTCCTGCCATAGATTATACTGTACCAAGTTCTGGTATGAAGGATATTTATGTCGGATTATTAGCTAATGCGAATCCAATAGACTACTATGACTTGTTTCTAACCCCTAACATTCTAGAAACCAACTTATACGCAACACAGTGTCTCTTATCTTCAGATTCTTCTGCTGGATCAAGAAACCACCTATGGACTCCAGTAACCAGAGACGATATGTTGAAATTTTTGGCTCTAGTTGGATGGATGGGTTTGGTGAAATTACCAAGTATCAAAGATTTCTGGAGAAACCACAAACTCTATGGTATACCCCTAGCTCGTACTGTTATGCCTCGGAATAGATTCGAGCTGATTCTGAAATTTGTTCATTTCGCCAACAACCAAACTGCTGATACTGATGACAGACTGTATAAAATAAAAGACGTACTCAATATGTTTATAAAAAACTATCAAAATGTCTACACACCAGGAGAAAAAGTTTGTGTCGATGAGTCATTGGTCGCTTGGCGCGGCAGACTTATTTTCCGCCAATATATTCCAAACAAAAGAGTCAAATATGGAATAAAAGTGTTCAAACTGTGTACTGAGAAGGGATATACATGGAACCTGATTGTATATTGTGGTAAATCGAAGGAACCTAACACAGAAGTGTCAGAAAAGGTAGTACTATCTTTGGCAGAGGGTCTTTTCAACGAGGGCAGGACCATGTACACAGACAACTATTACACAAGTGTTCCACTTGCACTGCGAATGCGTAAAAGAAAGACACATTTAGTAGGGACATTGAGAAGTAACAGAAAATACTTGCCTAAGGAAGTTACCAACACAAAACTAAAAAAGGCGAAATAGCAGCTCAGCAATCAAGTGAAGGCATCGTAGCTTTGAAATGGCGTGACAAGCGAGATGTGCTTATACTTTCCACAAAGCAATCTGGTCTAAAAACGGTCGCCAAAAGGAACAGAAGAGGTGAAAGCATAAGAAAACCTGCATGTATTGAAGATTATAATCTAGGTAAATCATCAATAGATGTGAGTGACCAGATGGCGACTTATGGGTCAGCTTTACGTAGATGCACCAAATGGTATCGGAAACTGATGTTTGAAATTATATGGGGCACCAGCTTGGTGAACGCCCATTTCTTGTATAACCCGTATACCTATAAAAAGAAACTAACAATCACAGAGTTTCGTGAACAAGTTATCACAGGTATGCTCGAAAGATCCAATCACACATCAGTGACTGCTACACCTAGCTCGGTCAGTGCTAAACATTACCTGGTCCCGAATACGAAAGATGGAGTGAAAAAGAAAGCTCGTTGTTCTGAATGTTATAAGAAATACGGTCGACAAGGAAAAACCATCGACGGACTCTCCGAAAAACTTCCCAAGTTGTAACAAAATGTTCTATTTGTGAAGTGACCTTTTGTAAAAGTTGTTTCAATGATTGTCACTAATTTTTTGTTTCAAGTTCAGTTGCTTATAATTATTTTTTTACTATTTAGTCTTTTCCAGTGCCATAATAAAGATAGTTTATAAAATAAAAATACAAAAAAATATAAATGGTTTTATTGATTACTTGCCTCCTAACCTAGAAATATTAACCTAAAATTAAAGTCTATAAAATTTTTGTAAAATCACCGATTCCCAGACCATTTACATCGGAAAAATGCGACAGGCCAGGGCTTTCATTTTTGTGTAATAGATGTATAGAAAACGTGTTCCTAAAAAATACACGGCGCGTTTACTAAGTAGAAAGATGTGAATACTTTTGAATACACAGTGTTCCAGGCACTGTGTGACAAAAAGATACACATGGCGCCTAAGGTGTTAAAAACTAAAGGACAAGAATGTATGTATTTCAACATCTTCAAAAATCATTCCTTCCGTTACTCCTCCTCGAGACGAGGTAAGATCTTAAAAATGTTTCTAGGTTATTTTACCGACCTCATTGTTACACTGCGATAGTGATGTGCTTGAGAGAAAAATATAAAGTATTAATTATTTTAAAAAGACGTTTAAATCAATATTATTTTATTTTACATATACATACTTAGTGGTGATAGCCTATATTTTTAACCGACTTCAAAAAAGGAGGAGGCTCTCAATACGAATCGATTTGCAAGGAATTGAAGTCGGTTTGTACTTAAAAAAAAAGAGATTATATCAAAATTTGTTCAAATATGTAGGTGAGAAGCTGCGACGTTTTTAAGTCTTAAAATAAACATCTAATTGAAAATCGTATTTTTTTAAGGTTTTATGCAAGTGTAAAAAAAGTTGTTCCGAAATATTATACCAACAAAATCTCAAAATTATTTAACGATTATTATAATGTCGATTCAACTGAAAAACAGGGATCGTATTTAATGGGCTTAATAAACACATTAGAAATAAAAAAAGGAGAAATGGAAAATATAATGATCCCAAAAGCAGTAGAAGTCAATGCTCCGTCTCATATGTTTTACCTGATGGCGGAGGAAATCTAAAACCAGTTTGTAGAAAAACATTTTCATCTGTTTTTGGGATAAAACAAAAAAAGTACACGTTTTAATAAATAGAGTGAAGAGTGGGGAGTTAATTTATGTAGAAAAGGGGGGAAAAAAAGTAAAAATTAGAAAATTTCTAGATGAAGATATCGAAAGAATAAAAGAACATGTCAATACATTTCCTCGTGAAGTCTCATTATGGTAGAGCACGATCTAAAAAAGAATATTTAAGTCCAGACTTAAATTTAAATAGACCTTTGAAAGCATTTAGACCATCGACCTTCTAACCTTCTAGACGTCTAATTCAGGGCGAACACTGTCGGGCAACACGTTAGACATATACGTCTTATTTAAGATAGCAAGCGCGAACTCTACTTCAGTACTGACCACTTCTGTGACCCGTGCACACGTTGTCGTTGCGTGAACGTCTCTCTACGTTTAAACAAAAAATTAAGTACGATAGAAAATTAACATGGCTCCCTGTAGCATAAGATGGTGTGGAAAATGTAGCCAAACCTCTAATTACAAAAAAGACGGCATCACTTTTCATAGGTAAGCTAATTTCAAGATTATAATTCATTGTGTTTAGAGCTCAACTTTCACTGGTTACTATCTGTATAGGAAGCTATGCATCCTTTTCTTTCAAATGTAATGAATTCGTGCTATTCTTGTCGTCAACTGTTGACACGTGTTAATAGTGCTGTGCCACTACTCAACTGATGTAAGATAAAATCAGAAATTCGTATTTTGCTAACATATATATTTTTATATTATGGAATTATGTGTTTTTTTATTATTAAACTATTAGGTTTTCTTTATACGTATACTTATAGTATTGTAGTAAATAAATTATTACTGTTTTTATTACCTTAGAACTAGCTTTAAACATCCAAATACAAACGCAAATATTTTTATTTTCCTAGATCCAGTACATATGCTTAAGCTCATTAGAAATGCGTTTGAACATTATAAAATTTTTATCGACAGCAAAGGACGTAAAATTGAATGGGAATACTTAAAATATTTACAGGAGTTGCAGGATAGAGAACAATTTCATTTAGCTAACAAATTACGCCTAACACATATCCAATTCAAACAAAACATAATGAAAGTGAAATTAGCCGCCCAACTATTTAGCCGCAGTGTCGCAACAGCATTGCAGTTTTGCAAAACAGAACTTAAGTTAACTGCATTTCAAGACGTAGATGCAACAGCTGAAATGCTGGTTCTGGTTAATGATTTATTTGACATTCTGGATTCCAAAGTTCATGGCTATGGGTTTAAAAGGGCACTGAATAACGATAACGCAGCAAATGTTTTTGAAAAATTAGAACTGTGCAAAAAATTTCTTATAACTGTGGCTACAAAAAAGAACCAAACCTGCAATATAAAATTGATCAAATCACCACGAAGTACAGGTTTTCTCGGACTTTGTGTAGCAATACAAAGTGTGAAAGGGATGTATGAAGATTTAATCGTAAATGACAGTTCCTGTATTAAGTACGTACCATTCCACAAAATTTCACAAGATCACCTAGAGCTGTTATTTGCAAGTATTAGATCTCACGGCGGAAGTAATGATAATCCGACACCACGCTTATTTGAAAGCATTTATAAGAAAATTTTAATACATACTAAATTGATTGAAATATCCACAGGTAACTGTGTACCTTTGGAATTAATTTCAATATTGAACTGTTCATCTGCAATTCAAAGAATAAACTTGACTACAACGGGAGAAGATAAGGAGGAAATTCCGAACGCTATCGAGAGTCAACAAGATTCAGAAAATGCTATAGAATCGATTTGCCTATCTCAGTTTGCTGAAAGTGCTATTGAGTACATTGCTGGATTTGTATCTAGCTCATTAATAAAGCATTTAAAATGTAAAACCTGCATAGGAGCGCTGGTTACTTTAAATGAAGACAAAAGAAGTTTTATAGCTTATAGAGACTTGGGTGGTTTGATCTGGCCATCACAAAGCGTTATTAAAATTTGTCGACGCTGTGAATTAATCATTAAAGCATATCTCGTAAATATAAAAAAAAGTCTTCCACGCAAAGCAGATTTTTTAGTTAATAAAACATTGAGTAGTTTTATTGGCGAAGAACTGTTTTCTGAGATAAGTTACCATCAATTTCATAGTGAAGAAACTAACCATGTTGTAGATTTAGCAAATAGTGTGATGTATAAATACATATCCACAAGGTTGGCATTTCTTACAAAATCTTCAGATCACAAACCTACAGTTCGAAGAATTTATACAAAACTAATTCATTTTAAAAATAACTAATTGCTTAAATTATATTAGCTGAACCCTAACTCTTTTAATTTTTGTATAGATTAGTTTGATTTTAATATTAACCCAGATAAGCCTACTGTCCTATATTTAGGACAGTAGAAATAAAAAAAAATATCAGAATACCCTCTTTATCTAAGATTATTTAGTCTTATGATTTGCAGTAAGAAACGTGTCAGCTTTATTAGAAAAAATAAAAAGACAGTTATTTTAACAGTTTTTACCTTATATTTTACCTTATAAGTGTGTAATAAAAGTGCGTTGCAGACATGGCAAATGACAGGTATGTATAAAAAGTTATATTTTACTCGTGAGTTGTTTTTTTCTGTGTTAATATCTAGTTGATAACCTTAAACTTTTGTACTAAATAAACATTCTAGCAAAATAATATAAATAAATTACGTATAACTTGTTACAAATACTAGCGTACTATATATAGGACAGTAGGATAATATACATGATTTTAGTACAATAATACAACTTTTTCTTTACAGACCGTTAGCTGCGCATGAAATTTTAGATGCTTTAGAAAATGTTTCTGATAATGAAGAAGATTATAGAGAACGACTGATATGTATTCTACCTCCTCCTGTTGATCCTGACTGTCTCACTGACGAAGATTCGGGTGAAGAAGATAATGTAACTTTGAATAATTTGCCACGAAACATTCTGCTTCAACCGGCTGAAGTAATGATTCAAGGGCAGATTATGGTGAGTGATACAGAAGAAGAACCTTCTGATTCTACAGGTCGAACTAAACGTAGGCGTACCTACGCATGGAGAAAACGGGACTTGGCAAAAAATCCCGTGAATTGGCCAGATGTTCAAGGCGCTTGCCAAGATAAGCGCCCAATTGAGTGGTTTGAATACTTCTTAGATGAAGATGTTATTTCGTTGTTGGTGTCAGAGAGCAATAAATATGCTGTCAAAAAGAATTTGCCTGGAGACATAACCACTGAAGATATGAAATGTTTCATCGGCATATTGTTGGTTAGTGGTTATTCATGGCTCCCCCGTAGAAGAATGTATTGGGAAAACTCCCCTGATACAAAGAATGAATTGATCAGCTCGGCTATGACTAGGGATAGATTTGACTTTATTTTTCGCCACCTTCATGTCAATGATAATCTGGATTTGCAAGACAAATACACAAAAGTACGCCCCCTAGTTACACTTCTAAATAAAAGGTTCTTAGAGTTTTCTCCTCTTGAAGAGCATTACAGTGTAGATGAGGCCATGATCCCCTACTATGGTAGACATGGCTGCAAACAGCACATAAAAGGTAAACCTATTAGGTACGGGTTCAAAGCTTGGGTTGGTGCTACACGGTTAGGGTATGTTTTATGGATGGAACCATACCAAGGTGCTACAACTATGTGCAATCCAATATATAAAGAATTGGGGCTGGGTGCAAGCGTTGTTCTCACTTTTTACGATGTGCTGATTTCACGTGGCTTCGACTTTCCTTACCACGTAGTTTTTGATAATTTTTTTACTGGGACGCCCTTGCTGGAAGAGATAACAAAGAAAGGCCTTCGTTGCACTGGGACAGTTCGAGAAAACAGGACATCTAGTTGTCCTCTGATTACATCGAAGTTACTGAAAAAAAAGGAACGTGGTGCTGTCGATTACAGAACGACACATGACAACACGTTCATTATTGCTAAATGGCATGACAATAATATATTCAGTATTGCTTCTAATGCTGTAGGAATAAATCCTAAACAATCTGCCAAACGCTTCTCACAAAGTGAAAAGAGAAACATTGTCATAGAAGAACCACATATGGTGTCCATCTATAACAAATATATGGGAGGAGTGGATCGGTCTGATGAAAATATTTCACATTACCGAATTGGTATACGAGGTAAGAAATGGTACATGCCGTTGCTCACACACATGATTGGTCTTGCCGAACATAATGCATGGCAGTTATATAAAATAAATCATGGAAAACTGGATCATCTTGGCTTTCGCAGAAGGGTAGCAATTGCTTTGATTGAATCAAACAGAAAAAATGCCAAAAGAGGGCCTAGCCGACCCTCCCATCATGAACATGCTGATAGTCGTAAAGACCAAATGAATCATCTGGTTATTCCTCAATCGAAGCAAACACACTGTCGTCAATGTCACAAAAAATGTTTGACACGTTGCAAGAAATGTGATGTTGGAGTGTGTGTCAAGTGTTTTGAAACATATCATTCATAAATAGTGTTAATCTAGTAAATTACATATAACAATGGGTAATATAATCAATAGTTATCTAATAAACTACACTTTTTGATTACATTCTGTTTTGTCATAAATGGTCTTTTATTTCCTCTTATTATCCTACTGTCCTACATATAGGACGGCTGTTTCCCTGAAAGCCTTACACTTAATTTTTTTTTCATAATTTTTTTTATGTTGCATAAGATCTAATAAACTAAATAATGTAACTTTTTTCAAAATTTTCAGAAAATTTTAGATTCAGGCTTATCTGGGTTAACTAAATAATAATTTTTGTTTCTTTTTTGTCTTGGTGTTTTGTGTTTGTTCTAACTCTTTTATATGTAAGTTTTTTAATTTTTGTATAGTTTGATTTTAACTTTAACTAAATAATAATTTTTGTTCTTTTTTGTCTTGGTGTACAGTGTGTGTTCTAACTCTCTTATATTATGTAAGTTTTAATTCTTGGAAAGTTTGTTTTTGTTTATATTATATGCACCTACTTTTTAATATGAAATATAAAAATATGTTTCTTTTATAAAGTGTTTTCTTTTGTAATACATTTACATTAAAACATATATTGTTAATTTAAATTATTACTCGTGATGAGCACGTCCTACATTTCCCATCACTAGTTGTGATTTATGACCTACCGCGACCTTGAACCGGCCAATCAGCATGCATTTTTACCGCTCTCCCCGACCCGCATACCTCATCGCTTTGACACATTTGTTTGTTTGTAGAAATTAAGTCATTAGGCGTCTATAAGGTTAGAAGGTCGATGATTTAGACTATTGCACCCGGATTCTATTGTAACATACAAATTTTACGGTTCTGGGTTTAAAAAGAATTTTATTAATTTAAAATTTGGTAGAAAACGGACAGACACTTGTGGGACTTGTGACTTATTGGCAGCTCAAGTAAAAGCTAGCGCTAATGACAAGGAGTCTTCTCTGAAATTACAACTACATCAAGCCAAGGCAAACAAAGCAATGGATTGCTTAAAGGCAGATATGGCAAGGTCACAAATGCCAGGTAGTTTTACATGCACTGCAACAATGGACCTAGAACAAGTTTTATCAACACCTACACTAACACAGTCAGATGTATTATCTTCGTCAATTTTCAAATTTCAATTTTGGTCTCCACATCGGTGATACTAACGATGCTTATATGTGTTTATGGCACGAAGGAATCACAGGCAGAGGTGGGAACGAAATCGCATCGTGTATTTTAAATGTCTTTCGTAATAATGCTACCACCAAAAGGAAATTAATCACGTGGAGATTATAGATAGGGTAGACTGGGTACGGTTGAAACAGAGTTAATATCTCTAGAACCGTGTGCGGTGAGGTGAAGGGTGCAAGGGGCGAACGAAACGGCAACAAGGCCTAACACGAATTTCAGTGTTGTGTCGCTCACAGTGCGCTGCAGTTGTTTATAGGAGGCCCTATTGTGTTTTGAGAAGCAAAAGTAAGTATTTTTTTTGGAGATTTTTGCAATTATTATGGTTTTTATTAAAGTGAGAGTATTGAGTGTTTTTTTATGTTTGAAATGAAGCTTGTAGAATATGGCAACGTGATTAGTTTTAATGTGTAATTATTGTCACCGTTACTATAAACTGTTTTGTATCTAATGGGGGGTTGGGGACGGTTGAAACATTTTTTGTGGGTACGGTTGAAACAATATTGCACGTACTTTTTCATTATTTATCTTAAATTATTATTAATACTAAACCTACCAAGCGCGGTCAAATGACCGTTTTTGAAAGGAGGGTGGGCAAAAATGTATGGAGCTTGGTCCAAAATTTTTTTTACTGCCCCCAGGGTTGACACTACCGCCGTTTGGCACATCACGTACGTTTATCTCTGCGAGTTGAACCTCATTGAATTCTAACCTGTAGTTGCTGAGTTATACTACAGTTAATAAAATTATAAAAATGCATACTAAATAAAAAAATAAAATAATTCTTATGATAGACTTGACTTTGACTTTAAATATTTTATACAACGGGGATATTCCTTTAGATTTAAATGATGGTGTGCGAGAAAATCGTTCTTAATTGGTGACTTTATTTAAACCAAAAAATCAAGCCCGCTCAGGTAGTGCTACCGAGTCAGGTAGTGTTGTGTGAGCGAGACAGGTAGTACGAGTGAAACGGGTTGTGTGAGCGAGAGGCGTTTCAGCTTAAACGCGAGTTTGCCAAACGAGAACGTGAGTCATCCTCGCCTCGCGTTGCGTCTACGCAGTCTTTCTTCAACGTTTACCGTTTGTAGTTGCGTACTGTGCGCTTTCCTTATTGATTTGTTCGAACGACTTCTGCTTTTGTTTACTGGACTGACGATTTTGCACTGTGATTGACCCTTGCCTTGTTCACTGGATATTTCGATTTTGCTCTTTGTTTTTGGAACACTCACAACATGTTTCGTGCATCTGCTGGACAAGTGTGTTTGCTGTGTGAAAGGTCGGTGCATTCACACAGAAGGAGAACATTGACTCAGCAATTGTTCGAGGAATATCCGCTTGCTGCAGAGAATATAACGGAACGTGTTTCTCCGTATGAGGTTAGTTTAATGAAAACTGAATAGTAGATATTATTAAATATGTTTATACGGTTATCATATGTTATAATATATAAGCATTAATTCCGTGTTGTTGCATTACGCGTCGTAGTGAAATAACCGTCTTACTTTATTTAGATATTTTTTTGCATCACGCCATTTTTTCTATGGAATATGATATTACGACTAACGAGAAAGTGACTCTCGATTTTATGAATTAGATCCGTGGCCGACGCTTAAGGACTGGCGGCTGCGATAATACTTGCACTGTGAAAAAAGTAGACTGTCGCCGTTTGTCACACCTTTGTGATTATACAAAAATAAAAATCGTAAACATCGATACTAACCCTTAAACTTTTTTATTTACAGATACAATTTAACGACCAGGAGTTTATTTGCCATCCTTGTTGGCGACGCAAAGCCTATCCACCGCGGAACCGTCGAATAACATCTTCTTGAGAAGGTAACCCTGAAGAGCTATCTGCAGTACAATCTGCTCAAGACTCTGCAGAACAACCTGCGGAAGAACAACACGCAAGACAACAATCTACGATACATCTATCGCATGTTTTAAGAGCACCAAATACATCCAATTCATGCATTGTCTTTGGTTGCCAAGATCAGTCGCGCTATCGAGTTCCTAAACACATTAAAATACGTCTGCTACATGAAAACTATTATGTACCGCCTGCAGCACGAATATGCCAAGAACATCTGCAATTGAACGACTTTGAAGTTTTATTGTCAGCAAATAACATCAGCCATGATTTCAACGAGGACCAAATCATGGACATGATGAATATTTTAAAATCTGCTCATCAGGTCATCGGAAGACTGGATTTTGAAAATATAGAAAATATGGATCCTAACGAACTATATTTTTTAACTGGTCGTACAATAGACCAATTTAATGCAATTTTGGAGCAACTGCCGTCGTTGATACAAACATGCAAAAAACCTAAGACTGCATTGGCTGCCTATTTAATTAAGCTACGTACCGGTGAACCAGACACAAGATTGGCAGACATGTTGCATATGAGTCGAAGAACGCTGGAAAGACTACTTAAAGCAGCGAGAGAATGCTTAACCCGTGACTATGTGCCAATCCATTTAGGGTGGGATCATATCACAAGAGAGCAAGTTGTGGAAAAAAATCTTTTTATCGCCAATGCACTTTTTGGGGGCAATTCTGGAGATGCGATGAAAGCAATAATTGTTTGTGATGGTACTTATGTATATATTCAAAAAAGTGCTAACTTTTTATTCCAAAGAATGACATATAGTCACCATAAGTTTCAAAACCTATTGAAACCATTTTTGATAGTCTGTTGCAATGGTTATATTATTGATGTCACAGGGCCTTACGCAGCCACAACATCAGACGCGACTATATTAAGTGGCATGCTGAACGCTGAAAATAGTGCTTTTAACTGGTTTTTCAGACCAGGTGACGTTCTAATACTAGACCGAGGTTTTAGAGATGCTTTACCTGATGTTGAAGCTTGCGGCTATGAAATGCATATGCCCCTATCTGTAGCAAGAGGCCAAACGCAACTTTCGACAATAGATGCCAATAAGTCAAGAATGGTGACTATTTGTCGGTGGGTCGTGGAAGTGGTGAATGGTCGTTTCAAACGTGACTTCAAGTTATTCAGACAAGAATATTTTAACAAAGCGTTACTGCATATGCAAGATGACTTTCGGATTGCCGCAGCCATCACCAATGCCTTTCACGACCCAATAACCGATTGTTCCAATGCCCACGAAATTGTTGAGAGAATAAATAATAGACTAAATGTTGAAAACTTACTAGCAGAATATGTTAATGGCCAAAATCTTAATAGTAGAAGAGTGAATTTTCAAAGTATGTCTGCCGACTTACCAGAGCTTCAAGATTTTCCTCGTTTGTCCGAAAACGATTTAATTATGTTCTCACTGGGGACATATCAAATAAAACTAGCCAGAAGTTATTACGCAGAACACGATAGAAATGGTGTTTACACCATTGAAATATTCAGAAGTACCGACGATTTAAATAATGCTTTGATCAATTACAGTCGGTCAAGTAAGAGCGTGGTCGTGTTAATTTATAAAAAAAATTATTTTATGAAACTTTCATATTTATATATACATTGTACACATTACAAACAATGATGCAATTTGGTCAATAATGTGTCCAGTCACCACCGGCGTCGATAATTGCCTGGCATCTCCGAGGCATGCTTTCTACTAATTTGACGGCGTATTCTAGTGGCAAGGATCTCCAGATCCGACGAATTTCGTAAGACAACCGCTTCAAAGTGTATGTGCGTCTTCCACGAAGCTTCTGTTTAATATATGCCCACACATTTTCAATAGGGTTTGCATCGGGCGACTGCGACGGCCAATCCAATGTAACGATGCCAGATTGAGTCTTCCACTGAGTACAGAGCTTGCTGCGGTGTTTAGGATCGTTGTCCTCCTGCAGAATCCAATCTTCATTTTTTGTGATGAACCATCGTTTGGCAGATGGCAGTAAAGCCTTTTTGTAGATTTTTATCATTTTCTCGGCATTTAGGTTGTCAGTAAAGAGGTACAAAGTGCCGAATCCCTGCTTTGAGAAGCAGCCCCAAAGATGCACCTTTATTCCATGTTTTACGGTCCGCTGAACAAGCCTATTGGTGGAAGTTGACCAGGCTCGCGTGAGGACAGAACGTGCCCATATAGAACATTCATCAGTAAAAATGACATTTTCAAAATCTCTATCAATATTCTCATGCGCCCAAGCGAGTCGCTTTGTCACATGTTTTTCAGTCAACAGAGGCTTCTTCATTGTGTTGCGCCATTTCAGATCATGAGTACGAAGAAGGGTTCGGATAGTTTCGTAGGATATATCTAAACCTTTTGCCATTAATTTTGCTTGTCCTTGCCGCAGTGTTAAAGCAGGATTCCGCGAAAACAGATTCACTATTCTTTTTTCATCTTTTTTGTTCACTTTTCCTATCGAACCACGTTCTGGTAAATCATCGACATTTTTAGCCACTTTATATCGCTGTATCCACTTCTGTACAAATGCCTTCGACTTTCTCATATATTTAGCAGCCGCTGATTGCGACATTTTGGGACCTTTCGGGCGGATGCAAAGGAACACAGCCTCGTAGCGCGACGCGTACTTAGCACTCATGGCGTTTAACGTGATTCTCTTTCAAAAGATCAACGACAACTGAACCTTTGTTGACAATGCATCAAGGACAAAGCTTCCCTCTATCGGCTCGCGAAGGAATTAGAGCGAAATCTTTCATTAACTGTCGGTAAAGTCGACCACGCTCTTACTTGACAGACTGTTAACTTCTGGTTACTAAGAGGAAGAATACAATCAAGACACACAAGAAGTCGCGTATATATTATACATACATTTTAATAAACTTGGACCAACGAGGACTGGAAGCTCTGGAACACTATTACTGTTCATGCAAAAGCGGCAGACGTACCTTGGGTTCATGCGCCCACATAATGTCTATTGTATGGTTTCTGGGATGGGCACGATATGACACCGTTAGTCACTCTGCAGCATTTTTAGACTCTGTTATTGTAGATGATGAAAATATATAATAACTGAAATAAAAATTAAATAAAAATGTCTGCGTTTTAATGTACTCATCTACCAAATTCGTACTTTCGGATTTTTTTTATTCATTATTTCTTTTTCTGTAGGTTGGATTTTTACGATTCCATATAAAGAAATGGTCCGTATATAAAACTCTTTTGAATGCACTACGTGCCAACCCTGGGGACAGACTTTTGTATCTTTGGGCCAATTTGCCCATTCTCTTTTTCGTGTACAACGTTACTGTATCACCATGTAACTTATTGACTTTTCCTATAATATACATACAACCCATTTTTCAATATTTACAACTTTCTTTATTGTTGACTTTACGAAAAAAAATTATAGCATGTCTAGTCTACCACGAACGGTCATTTGACCGTTTGAAAAATTCATGTTATTCATGTTATTTACGACTATATTCTTCGGAAAGCGCACTCCTGAAATTGTTTTACGGGTCTACAATGTAATTGTGGATCCACAGTGGCCACAGTCCACAGTGGTAAACGGTTTTCCATATTTGGGAAAAGATGAAGAGAGAGAATCAAAGGTTTCACTTGGGGAGTTTGTAACTTTGAAATTAGCAGAACCATATACGGGCCATGGGAGAAATATAACAGCTGACATTTTTTTTACAAGCGCGTCATTAGCGAGTAAACTTCTAGCAAAAAAACCCACGGTTGTTGGAACTGTCCGTAGAAATAAAAGAGAACTACCAAAATTAGCGAGACAGGCAAAGGATAGTATGACACGCTTCTCAACAATATTATACAAATCGAATGATTTTATTCTTTCAATTTATAAAGCTAAACCCAATAAAAAAGTATTGATACTTAGTTCAATGCATTCATCCGTTGAAATTGAAAAAAGTGACACTCGTATACCAGACAATTAAATTTTACAATAGCACAAAATTCGGTGTAGATGAAACCGATCAAATGGCCAGAAAATATAGTGTAAAATCTAAATCTCAAAGATGGCCTTTACAGGTATTTTTCAATATATTCGATTTAGCCGGGATAAATGCTTGGATTTTATATAAGGAAACGACGCACAGACGGGTATTTGAGTTTATTAGCCGGTCATAAATCGATTTTGTCAAATAGCAAGATGATGGACGTGACTAATAAAAATGGAAAGCTAATGATATTGTGAACCCAAAATCGGTTTGCTTAGCCCTTAATGCTTAATATGTGCATTCCAATCATCAGTTCAAACTAAACCTCATTAGAGTTGGTATTGTTCAACTTCGCGCGTGCACAATTTAAAGAAAGTTTCAGTGTTTTATAAATATTTTAACAACAACGAAAAAAAATTCAATGATGCAGTCTTCTGAATCAGGTATTTATAATTAACTATCAATATTCAATTTCATAATTTAGAGGTTTTTTCATTCCTTAACTGTTGTTTATAAGTGACTTTGTATTTGGAGAAGTTTTTTTGTTAAATAATTAATTTAAAAGTCCTAAACTTATACTTCCAAGGGTTTCCCGGCTAATTTTTTTTTTCTCAAACCATAGAATAGAATATGGTCTATTCATCTAACAAGTTTTGATCTGCGGCATTGTGTGACAATCTAATTTTGTTGACCTTAGATACTGACTAAAGTCGGAATTATAATTCGATTCCACATTTGACATTAGCTACTGTCATTTTGTAAAATAATGATACCACATATAATAGTGTAGTGATGAACACAAAAATCGATAAACAATCGCGATTTATGTTTATGTAATCATAATATTGGTGTGCCAATTAAAGACTAAATTATTGATTTTTATTTAAATAAATACATAATTATTCATAACAATTATTTATTAATTAGTAACCGCTGCTTTATTTTATAAAAAGTTAATATTTTTGTTTTTTTTTATATTAAAAACAAAACTTATAATAAAAGAGCCTAGATAGTTTTCTGTATTGGCAACCCGTGCGCGCTCGTGCAGCTATCGCCATTTTGTTTATCTTGTCATTCGGCTTCATTCTCCTAGTCTGACTGCACGAATATCTCGCTTCATTGCGAATCGATATTTTGTTATTTTGTTGGGTTTTTGTTAAAGTTTTGTTGGTGTACAAATAAGTTTCCGCGGTTTGTCAAAAGATGGCCCCACCAGAAGGTTATGGAGAAATTATCAGATGTAAAACGTAATATCCCAAGTTTCGTCATCTGGCAACACCATAACCTTAAAGTACAAGTGATTCCGTATCAGCATCACGTAATTTTTTTCGTGCAAAAATGTCAAGTTTTGTGCCGAATAAGCATCATTTGCGGGAACTTTTGATTTACTTCTTTAATTTGAAAAAATCTGCAGCTGAGGCGCATCGATTGCTTCTAGAAGCATATGGTGAAGCTGCTTTAAGTGAGAGAAGTTGTCAGGAATGGTTTCAAAAGTTTAAGAACGGTGAGTTTGACGTGAAGGACAAAGAACGCAGTGGAAGGCCGAAAGTGTACGAAGACATGGAATTAGAAGTACTATTGGAGGAAGATTCGTCCCAAACGCAAAAAGAACTTGCACTTACATTACAAGTGACTCAACAAGCAATTTCACATCGTTTAAAATCGTTAGGAATGATTCAAAAACAAGGAAATTGGGTTCCATATGAACTAAAGTCGAGAGACGTTGAACGCCGATTATGCATGAGTGAAATGCTGCTTGCCAGGAATAAAAAAAAGAGTTTTTTGCATCGTATAGTCACTGGTGACGAAAAATGGATTCACTACGATAATCCAAAGAAGAGAAAGTCATGGGTTAAGCCCGGCGAACCATCAACATCGACAGCTAAGCCGAATATTCATGGAAAAAAACTCATGCTGTGTATTTGGTGGGATCAGCTTGGTGTCGTGTATTATGAATTGCTGAAACCAAGCGAAACCATTACTGGAGCTCTCTACCGAACACAATTGATGAGATTGAGTCGGGCACTTAAGGAAAAACGCGCCCATTACTACTCCAGACACGACAAAATTATTCTTTTACACGATAATGCTCGTCCACATGTTGCGGCGCCGGTAAAAACATACTTGGAAACACTCAACTGGGAAGTTTTACCCCACCCGCCGTATTCACCAGACTTAGCCCCTTCCGATTATCACCTGTTCCGGTCGATGGCACATGGTCTGTCTGAGCAGCGCTTCACATCATATGAAGACACCAAAAATTGGGTAGATTTGTGGATAGCGTCAAAAGATGAAGAGTTTTTTCGACGGGGTATCCGAATGTTGCCAGAAAGATGGGGAAAAGTAGTGGCAAATGATGGAAAATACTTTGAATAAAACGTAATGTACTGTTCCTTCACAATAAATTCCTAATTTTTTATAAAAAAACCGCGGAAACTTATTTGTACACCTAATACGTTGTGTTTGTTGTTACGTTTATAGTTTTTTGTGAACTTTGAGTGAATCTATTTGTTTTGGTTTTCCATCAAAATGGATCCTCCGCCAAGTACATCACAAAAAGACGTGGATGTTTTCTTGTCTCCAAGAAAAAAACGTCCACGAAAAGCTTTCACTGTTACTGAAAAAGTAATGATCCGCAACGCATATAAGTACGTGAAAAATGAAACTTCTGCGCAATTGGAGGCCTTTGAAGTTGTGGAAGAAAATGAATGTATGAACAAAGTTGCTCACATATTGGGAATAACCTCACGCTCTGTTTGTAACGTTTTGAAGGAAGTCAATAAAGGTGCGCCGCCAACTCCCCCTAAAAAAACTGGACCAAAGCGAAGTTTCAAAGATAAAATTGATGAATTTACATTCTCCGCAATACGACGAATAGTTCATCAGTTCTTTTACCGAAATGAACCTCCAACCATTGCAAAGGTTAGTCAATCAGTCAGACAGTATTATTTTATACCTACATCTTTTATATATAAGTAATGATTCCAAACTATTATAAAATTTACTATTTCAGATTTTACAAGTGATGAACGATGATCCAGAAATGCCCAAGGTTTCCAAAGACACCCTCAGAAAAATTTTGAAGCATCTTAATTTTAAATTTGTTGCATGGTCACGCAAGAGCACACTTATTGATCGAAATGATATAATAACATGGCGCCAGCGTTACTTGCGATCTATATGTCAGTTTCGACGAGAAGGGAGACATATATATTATCAAGATGAAACTTGGGTTAACGCAGGTAAGGCTAACATTTTGAATTAATATACATTTACATTAAGTTTAATAGTAATATTGAATGTTCATGTACTATATGTGATTTAAGGTCATACTGTAAAAAAAACTTGGGTGGACAAGCAAGTCACATCATCTCGGCAAGCGTTTTTGGAGGGACTGACCACTGGATTAAAAAACCCATCTGGAAAAGGCAAACGTCTCATAATTAGCCATATAGGTAGTGAAGAAGGCTTCCTGGAAGAGGGGCTCATGATTTTTGAAGCAAAGAAAAATTGTGAAGATTACCATGATGAGATGAATGCAGTTTGTTTTGAGGAGTGGTTCGCTGGAGTCTTACCAAAATTAAGACCAAACTCAATTGTGGTGATGGATAATGCACCTTACCACTCCCGAAAATTGGAAACGGCACCAAAAATGAGCTGGAAAAAAGCTGCCATTCAAGACTGGCTTTTAAATAAAAATATTCATTACGAACCAGATATGGTTAAAGCTACGCTTTTAGAACTGATTCCACATAACGAGTCTTTTAATAAGTACGCTGTAGACGAAATGGCAGCACAACATGGGATCACGGTTTTAAGACTGCCCCCTTACCATTGCGAGCTGAACCCTATCGAATTGATATGGGCTCAGGTAAAGGGGCATGTAGCTCAAAATAATAAAACCTTCAAATTGACAGACGTGAGAAATTTATTTGAGGAAGGCATTCAATAAATTACGGCCACCGAATGGTCTAAATGCGTATCCCATGTTGTCAAAGAAGAGGAAAAAATGAGTAGGCTAGATATGTTAATTGACAATATCACAGACACATTTATAATAAATGTTACAGAAAGTGACAGCGATAGCGATAGCGATGACGGCGACGATTTATAAAATAAAATATTACCATAATACATCTATTTGTTTTATTTCTCATGTTCCTTCATGATCACATTTATTTATTTATTTCACACACAATTATTAAAGAAAACTCTCAGATCCGTAATAAAATTAATCGTCATAACTAAATTATCCGTTCACAAATATTTAATTTCCTGATATACTTAGTTTACGAGAATAAAATTATAAACGAGAAGAATCGATCCGGAAATATTCCATTTCCGTATCGAATAATTTCGCAACGTTACTATTTAGTACTTGTCATAACGTTGCAACACTGAAATTGTCAAATCTGGAATCGAATTAAAATTCCGACTATAGTTCAAAATACAAAAAGTTTTAAGTACACCTATACGTATTTGTATTTTCTTAAATTTCGGTTTAAAACTTGACAAACATAACAGTAACTTATTTTTGACTGTTTAATAATTTCAATTGTGTTTCATAAATATATTTAAATACATTTCCCTTGTTTCAGGTCCATCTGGTGTGAAAATAGTAGCGAGAAAGTTTTTATATGTAAAAATGCAAGAATTTGCTGATGGTGATATAAACGATCAGTTAGATAAATTGGAAATGTTTCTGATAACATCACAAAATATTCTGACCATGAAATAAAAACCGTGAAGCATGTGTTTTCATATTTTAAATCAGAATACAAAAAGCGATGGATTGCAGCTCACAGAAAATCAGATAGATTTCTCTCCACAAATCAGAAGTGGCTTGAAGGAACCATTGAGTTACCGAAATCGATTTCTCAGCCAGGTCGACCGTTTAAAGATACCAGTGAACGTAGCAAACGACGAAAAACAGAAGAATTACGGCAAACCGTGGAAGCAGACAAATTAATATTTGCTACTCAAGTAAAACTTCAAACTTCCGGAATGCTTCAAAAGTATTGAAGGATATAACAAATTCGCCAACTCGTGCTAAAAAATATCAAAAAGCTATTATAAATACTTCTCAAGAAAATATTGTGCAAATATCACCAGACCAGGCATTAGCATTTTTTGTTGAAGCTGGATTAACGCGAGCTCAATATGAAATAGTGAGAAATACCAAAAAAGCGTTGTATCCTTGCTATAGTATATTACAAAAGGCAAAACAAATGTGTTATCCAAACAAAGAAGCAATCATTGTCACTGAAACCCATGCTGAAGTTTTACTTCAAGCATTGATTGATCACACAGCACAAAGGTTGTGTAAATACTTGGAAGACATAATTCAAAATTTGTCTGGAGATGACATAAGGATGACATTAATGTGTAAATGGGGTTGTGATGGCTCTCAACAAAGCCAATTCAAGCAAAAGTTTGAAAGTGAAATTGAATCGGACTCGAATATTTTTCAGTCCTCATTTGTTCCTGTTCAACTTATTTGCAATAACAGCAAAAACATGATATGGCAAAATCCAGTTCCATCAAGTCCTCGATATTGTAGACCAATCAATGAGAATCAGATTTATTAAAGAAAAAAAACTGTCGACGTGACTAACGAAGAGGTTCAATATATGACTAACCAAATTCAGAACTTACAAAACACCTCTATTGTTGCTGGCGAGAAATCAATCAACATTGGATTTAAATTTGTTATGTCCATGGTGGATACTAAAGTCTGTAATGCTATCACTCATACTACCTCCACCATGAGATGCTTTATTTGTGGTGCAACTTCGAAAGAATTTAATAAAATAGATGTACAAAGGCCTATCAATTCTGATAATCTCATGTTTGGATTGTCTACATTACACGCAAGAATTCGACTTTTTGAAAGTATGCTTCATGTTTCATATAATTTAAATGTAAAAAATGGCAAATAAGAACGCAAGAAGAGAAAAATGATGTGAAGAGTCGCAAAGAAGAGATTCAAAGAAAGTTTAAGTCTCAAATGGGCCTTCTCGTTGATATACCAAAAGCTGGATATGGTAATACCAACGATGGCAACACCAGTAGAAGATTTTTTTCTGATGTTGATTTAGCAGCTGAAATCACTGGCCTAGATAGAAATCTATTATTCCGCATAAAAGTAATATTAGAAGCGATATCCAGTGGTTACAAAATCAACGTCGAAAAGTACAGTAGCTACGCATTGGACACTGCTAAGTTATACACACAACTCTATCCCTGGTATCCAATGTCGCCTACCATGCATAAAATTTTCATCCATGGCCCTCTCGTCATAGAAAAGGCCTATTGGTCTTTTATCCGAAGAGGCAGCTGAGGCTCGCAATAAGCATTTTCGACTATACCGATTAAATTACTCAAGAAAGTTTTCGAGAACGCATTGCAATCAAGATATACTTAACAGACTTCTTCTTACTTCAGATCCTTATATTTCAAGCAACAGACCAATCCCGAAGAAAAAATACGAAACCTTTTCAGAGAGAAACTTTGACGCTGTTGCTCGCACCTGAATCAACAGACGAAGGTACTGCAGCTTCTTCTAGTGATGAGGATTATTGCATGAGCGATGAAGATGGAGAGCTATGGACATCATCGTCTGATTAACATTTGATAAAAACTATAGTTATAAATTTGTATATAAATTAGTATATAATATAAACATTCTCAATCATACTCTTTATACTATGTACATACATTTAGGTAATTTAATTTAAGCTATAAATATATGTCCGCGTGCTCAAAAATTTGTTTAATTTGTAATCTTCCAATCAACGAAATCATATAACATCGAAATATTGCCTAAAATAATTTTGGCCGGTTAAAGCAGTCAAATACCCGTCTGTGCGACGGGTGAAGAAATATCGAGACAAGAATTTTTATTTCAATTGGCAGAAGAGCTTGGGACCGAATATCAGAAGGAGAGACAGCTAAGCAAAGAATGTTCATCAAAAACAATAATAAACACTGCTACAGATTCTTCTGTACGGAAATCTTGTCAAATAAGATATTGTAAAGTCAATAAGACTAACAAAATTTGTGGAAAATGTGCAATACAAAATGCTGTAATTTGTAAAAAAATGTGCTGAAAATGCATAATAAGGTAAATAAAACTTTCTAAATAGAAAAGCGAGGAGTGGGTTTTTATTGTAGCACCAGAAAAATGTCTTGTTTACTATCCAATTGGCTAAAATCTCTTTCTATATTAAGATACATACTTTATTTTAAAGCGGTCATTTGACCGTTCATGGTAGAATCCTAGAACGGTAGAATGGTAGAGGTACAGGGTGCGCCAGAGAAACTTACTTATTTGAAAAAATTCCCGCGCGGTGAGTTGGGCGGGTAGAGGGGCAAGAGGGGGCGCATCTGGAGGGGGAAGTTCCCAAGTTTGTTTCTCCCTCCAGTCAGTTGCCATCATGCTCTGGTCTAGAGAGCAGCGGGCCTTCGCAGTTTGGTCCTTATTTTTTTGAAGAAAACGAACGCGCAGTTACCGTGAATGGAGCTCGTTACAGGAACATGATCGAGGAATTTTTTCTTCCAAGACTCGAAGAAATGAACGTTAGGAACGTGTGGTTTCAGCAAGATGGAGCCACAGCACACACAGCACGAGACTCAATGAATTTGTTGCGACAACGCCTCATCTCTCTCAGAGGCGATCTCCAATGGCCGGCACGCTCTCCAGATTTGACTCCATGCGATTTCTTTTTATGGGGTTATTTGAAATCCCTGGTTCGACCACGGACCATAGCACACCTCAAGAACAACATTCGCGACGCCATTGCCAACATACCGATTGATATGCTGCGAAGTGGAAAAAAATTTCAAAAATCGACTTCATCAGTGTATGCGCAATGGGGGTCGCCATTTATCCGATGTCATTTTTAAGACTGCATAAAAAAAAAATTGGGATATTGTATTCTCAAATAAAAAAAAAATTTAAAACAATAACTGAAGTACTTTTTTTTTATTGACCTTTCAAATAAGTAAGTTTCTCTGGCGCACCCTTTATATAAAGGGTGTTTTTTTTAGAGGTATAGAACTTTAAGTTGGCAACACTGTTTTAACTAGCGGCCATTTTGTCAGCTGTCAAGTGATTTGCGTTTAGTTTGGTTTGGCATTTCAACATGAATAGACTGACGCCTGAACAACGCTTCCAAATTGTGCAAATTTATTTTGAAAATAATGGTTCTGTTCGAAATACGTATCGCGCACTACGTCTATTTTACGGTCAACATAATCGTCCATCAGAGTAATTAATTCGACTAACTTACTATTAAATTAATGGACCGTTTTCGCACCAAGTTTACTCTAAATGATAATACGCATCTACAGAGACGTCGTACAGTGCGTACAGAAGAAGCCATTGCTGCTGTAGAGCGTAGCGTAGAGGAAGACCGGAATCAGTCTATCCGCCATCGTGCACAGGAATTGGATATGTGTCCATCCACTTCATGGAAGATTTTGCGGAAAGATCTTGGTTTGCGTGCTTACAAAATCCAACTCGTGCAAGAATTGAAGCCACGCGATCACATAGCAAGGCGTAGATTCGGTGAATGGGCCCAAAACAAGATTGCCGTTGATCCCGATTTTCATAAGAGAATTTTGTTTAGCGATGAAGCTCACTTTTGGTTGAATGGCTACGTCAATAAACAAAACTGCCGTATTTGGAGTGAAGATAATCCTCAAGTGTATGTTGAGACACCGTTACATCCCGAAAAACTGACTGTTTGGTGTGCTTTATGGGCTGGTGGAATCATTGGTCCGTACTTCTTTAAAAACGATGCTGGCCAGAACGTTACATTCAATGGTGACCGCTATAGAGCCATGATTACTGACTTTTTCGTTCCTCAATTGAACAACCATGATGTGCAGGAGCTGTGGTTTCAACAAGACGGCGCAACATGTCACACAGCTCGTGCCACAATTGATTTACTGAAGGAAACGTTTGGTAACCGCATAATTTCACGTTCCGGACCCGTGAATTGGCCTCCAAGATCGTGCGATTTAACGCCGCTAGACTATTTTCTGTGGGGATATGTGAAGTCGCTAGTCTACGCCGATAAGCCCGAAACGATCGACCACTTGGAGGACAACATTTGCCGCGTTATTGCCGATATACGGCCACAAACGTTGGAAAAAGTTATTGAAAATTGGACCTCCAGATTGGATTACGTCCGAGACAGCCGTGGCGGTCATATGCCAGAAATCATATTTAAATTATAATGCCAAAAGATTATCTTTTGAATAGTCAATTTTAAAAATTCATCCTTGTTTTACTCCATTTCAAAGTTCTATACCTCTAAAAAAAACACCCTTTATATGGGGGATGCAGAGCCCTATCTGGGTTCTTTTACTAAAACAGATGGCGTTCCACTCGGTGAATATTTCGTGAAAAAATTGACACGCACTGTTCATGGCACAAATAGAAACATAACTATGGACAATTGGTTCACTTCAGTGCCACTAGCCAAAAGTTTAGTAAAAGAACCATATAAGCTGACTTTGGTTGGAACTCTAAGAGCTAATAAAAGAGAGATACCTGTGGAATTGCAAAACGTACGTACAAGAAAAACGGGCACTGCGATGTTTTGTTATGATAACGAACTCACTCTGCTTTCCTACAAACCGAAACCCCAAAAAGTAGTATTTTTACTATCTACATGTGACGAGGGCACGATTAATGAAAATACACAAAAACACACAATGATTGAATTCTACAATCAAACAAAAGGAGGGGTAGATACTTTGGACCAAATGTGTTCCCTTGCTTCTTGCAGTCGGAAAACACGGCGCTGGCCGTTGTGCAATTTTTATGGAATGCTTAACATTGCATTTATAAATAGTTACATTATTTATGTAACTAATACCATAGAAGCCAACAACAAACCTCTATCGAGGCGTGATTACTTAAAAGCTCTGCATCACAAGCTAATCGAATCGCATATGAAAAAAAGACTAGCAATACCAACCCTTCAAACTGCTTTACGGGACTCAATTACACAGATTTTAAACCTGCCAGGAAGTAGTAATCCGAGCTCTACTATTGGAGCTGAACAAAGTAATGCGGTTGATGTACCTCCTGTACAAAAAAAAAGAAAAATATGTGCCTTGTCCCTCTGCAAAGCGCTATGCGGGGAGCATAAACTTGATGTATGTCACAAATGTATTAGTTCCTAGTTTTTTACCAAAATGTTTATTCTATTCGTTAATTATGTTCATTGTTGATATTATTTTAAGATTGTTTCTCACAATTTCGTTAGATATTATATAAAGTAAGAACTTTTAAAATGTTACTATTGTTAAATTTGCATGTCATCTAGGATCTCGTTCGTAAGGCCGTTTGATTACTAAAAGTGTCATAATAGTTAATATAAACATAAGAAATTACATAAATAAATACTATTGTTTAATAATAAAAATAAATATATAAGTATTTTATTTTAATAAAACCCACAACCCCCTTTCGTAAACATCGTAGTCGAAACGACGAAGGTTTGTAATAAGCGTCGAAAAATAAGGTGTGATCTAGGGTTAAAGAAATGTGTAGAGGAAAGTGACCAAATATGGGATAGTATCCCTAATATGGAATACCGGCAATTCTCTCAAACGGAAACTCACACACGCAACAAACAGTGATTGTATCTTTCTTTCTATCCCCATTCGCGCGTACAAGTTCAACTTGTACGCGTTAAGTTGAACTTAACGCGTTAAGTTCAACTTAAGTTTGTACTAAGTTACAACTTGTCAAGTTGTAACATGTCAGTCGAGCGAGCCCTTTCGTCAGTGTCGCAGTGTTTTGTTTTGTCGCTTCCGCATAACTTTCTAAGGTATGTAAAAAATACGAATTTTTTGTACAAAAAGTGCACATAGTATTGTTTTTATAACCTCTAGAGATACTTTAGATGTTCTGCTGTAGGTTTTAGCGGTATTTGATTGTATTACTTTCTTAAATATGAGAATATGAATGTCAGTTTGAAGTCGTTGGAAAATCCAAATATGGACGGATCATAGTATCCAAATATGGACTCTTCCATAATTGGTTCTCTTAAGTATCAGCTGACTTGATGATTTTGTTAATTATAAATTGAAAGTAAATTTTTCATGTTTCATCAGAATGGCTGGCATCAACTCAAAAACGAAGCGAAAAGAATGGAATTCAGAGCATATGGCGGAAGCTATTACATTGGTAAGAGAAAAAAAATGGGTTATTTGAGAGCAGTTAATGAGTTCTTTACTTTGTTGGAACAGGTCGTTGACAAGTATTCACTGACACCCGACAGAATATATAATGTCGATGAAACGGGTGTCAGCACAGTACCAAAGACTCAATCAAAAATTTTGTCTTTGAAAGGCCAGAAACAAGTCGGCTGCCTGTCTTCAGCAGAAAAGGGCCAATTAGTAACAGCCGAAATCTGTTTTAACGCGGCAGGAACTTATGTTCCACTAATGCTGACATACGCTCGGAAACGCATGAAAAATGAGTTGCTGGATGATGCACCACCGGGATTTTGGGGAACATGCAGTGATTACGGCTGGATAACTACAAAAATATTTTTTGACTGGTTGTAAATCGTTTGTAGAGTTTACAATGCCCACGAAAGAAAAGCCAGTTTTATTACTACTGGATGGACATGCGTCACACACCAAAATTATTGAGGTAATTGACTATGCAAGAGAACATCATATTTAGTGAGGGGGAGAGTGCACGCTGCAATCCAACAGCCGCTGGGCGCGCTCGACTGGCCACGTTACCCCTCTCTCACAGAAGACTACCTTGAAATGTACTGCATTTCCCACTTTATCGTATTTCCCCAATGTACGTACGTGTTTCGGTAGTGAGTGAGATGTGCCAGAGCCCATTCCCATCCCATCCTATCCCTCCCCATTTTCCTAACCCTTTCTCCAAATCCATTCCTATATCTCCAAAGGTAGGCAGCGCATCCGGGGGCGTGCCAACATTTGTCATTTTGGACTAATGTTGGCATGTATCGCGGATGTCTATGGGCGACTGTATCCACTTACCATCAGGTGGACTGTATGCTCGTCTGCCGCCTTCGTACATAAAAAAAAAATATATATATTATTATGTACACCGCCACACTGCATCCATAAATTACAGCCTTTGGACGTTGCCTTCATGCGACCGCTAAGCACTCACTACAGTGCAGAGGTAAAAAAGTGGTTGCGAGGGCATTCTGGTCGCGTCGTTACGCCTTATCAAGTGGCAAAGCTTTTTGGAAACGCTTATCTTCAAGCTGCAACGATGCTTACTGCCATTAACGGATTTAGAAAATGCGGAATATGGCCAGTGGACAGGAACGTATTTACAGAGGCGGACTTCATAGCCACAGAGACTACTAATACCGAAAGAATTGTACCTACTGAGGATCTAAATGCAACAACCATTGAAACACCATCCCGATCTATAGCTTCCACTTCAGGCATTTTAGAAGACGCCACAGCAAATGACACCAGGAATAAGGAAAATCAAAATCCGGCAACCACTGAAAAGATATCCCATCCTAGTGCCTCAACTTCAGCTTTTTTAGAGGACTCCACTGCAATTAACAACTGTAATGATGTAGTGCCTTTGATCTCTGAAACTAAAAATTTCTCTAAGCCTACTATTACTCCTCGTCATAATGAAATTTTAACACAGTCATAACTAATCAGCCTGGACCTTCAACGTCATTATAAAAAATGAGCTTAAAAAAGAACTAGAAAATAAAATTTAAAAAAGAAGACTAATGAACAAAAGACTGAGAAAAAGAAATTTGGTAAGAAGACTGATGAACAAACGACTAAAAAAAAGGAACTTGATAAGAAAAAACTTAACAAGAAATCTGGAGAGAATAAAATTAAGAAGCGCAAGAATGAAAGTGAGACGGACACTGATTCATCCCAAGAGGAAGATGATGATGACTGTGCTTGCATTTACTGTGGGTACTTATATTCACAGTCAACCGAAGAATGGGTGATTTGTAGCGTGTGCCACGGTTGGGCCCATAACTCTTGCGCTGGAGTTGATGACGAGGACAATGAAGCGCATATATGTGAACGCTGCCAGCCTAACTAAAATATGTGCTCTTTTTACCCCGTGCCACTTCCCATTATGCCCCGACCACGGGGCAAAATGGGAAATCTGAGTTCCTTATTGTTTTTCCTAATTACCAAAAAATTAAGTGATATAGCTTGTAGAACGTGTTGACTATATAAAGTTGATTTATAAATTTTGCTATCTTAGTAAAAGTTATGGGTCATTCCAACGAAACCGACACCATAGGCATAAAAAATAAATAACTTAATTTATACTTAAATCCATATCTAGAGAATAGAACATTATACCTTGTTTTGTTAATCAATGAGTTTTTTTCTTTTTATATTATTTTTTTGCTTTTTATTCGATTCTGAACGTACCCCTAGCGCCAGTTGTCTATGGTAGCTTATTTTTACTCTAAGTTGGCAGCACTGTTTCGCGCCTTTTCTGAACATTACGGAGAAAGTGATACGTGTAAAAGAAAATATATTTAACGCAGTTTAAACTAGTGGTAAGTAATTATAAATAAAGTTTCATGGTTAGGATTTATTGGGCTTCTACAAAATGCTTAACTCATGTCCCACCTGTCACAGTAAAACAATGTTTTTTCTTGTTTAACCTAAAAATATTTAACCTCTTGTTGTCTTGCTTTGTGAAAGTAACAATTAGGTTGAGGGCGATTATTTTAGCTAAAAAACGCGTTGCATTTGTAAATAAAAATTGCTTTTAACGCTTTTCAAAGTATGTCCCACCCGTCACAGTGACGGGTGAGCAAAATGGGTTATCTGATAAAACTGACTTAGTGAATATAAAATCGTTGTTTTAACTGTATTTAAACGTAGTTGGGTTATACTAAAGCAAATTATGTGTTATATTGCTTAATTCGGTGGTGGTATTCCTTTTTAGAACACAATGAATGCTACGGAAAGGAAACGCAAGTCACGGGAAAAACTAAAAGGAAACCCAGAAAAATGGCAAGTTTTTAGCAAAAGAAAGGACGCGCGATGCCGAAAGGAGACAAAAAAATAAAGAACTGGTGAATATGAATAGTGTGGCTAAGAAAAGATATCAGGAAAAGGAGAACTAGGGAAAAAAAGAAGACTGTTTCCTCAAATGGGTCGTTACCGTCACCTTTAGGTTCGTACAAGTGTTTGCGAACTCTACGTAAGGCTACAAACAGGACAAAGAAGTTGTTGCCAGAAAGTCCTATGAAACAACAGGCAGTTGTATTGCAATTAGCAAAGGATAGAGTAAAGGAGCCTAATATAAGACCCTACCCTAATATGAGACCCTCGTAATATAGACAAACTACGAACGATATTGTAAAAGCATGGATCGGAATGTAGAGCAGCCATATTAAAAACAATGGACAACTGATTCGACAGTTGTCGCTCAGCGTCTAATTGTGTTACACGTGTTTTTATGTTTGTTCGACCTTGAAACTTTTAACCTAAGTGTGTTGATTGGAATATTACGCGAGAAGGTAAGCTTTATTGTAAATTGTAGTAATTGATATTTTAAAGTAATATTACTAATTTTAATATTTTAAGGCGTTTATGTTTGTAATTATTTGTTGACACCCTAATTTAAATAAATTCATAAAATTTTAGAAAGGCCTTAATATGAGACCCTTCGAGTGCCTAATATGAGATAGGGTCTCATATTACGGTACTCAAAGGCACATACTTTGAACACCTTTCAACTTTATTTTTGTCATTTTTTTCAGATGATACCGTCAACAAAACGAAAAAAATGGGATAAAAATGCCATGGTGTTAGCAGTAAAGGCTGTCAGAAACAAAGAAATGGGGTATAAACGTGCAGCAAAATTGTTTAATGTTCCGAAGGGTACTTTAGAACGTTACGTAAAGAATGCGACTCAATCTGTTGAAGAACTCGTATCTGTTAGTCTTGGACGTAAGCCCGTGCTTGGTGAAGAGCTAGTAAACCAATTGGTTTCCTACTCCATCGACATGGACCAAAGATATTATGGATTAAGGAGAGGCGATATTCGACGAATAGCCTTCCAATTAGCCATACGGAATGGTAGATGTGGCAACTTTGCGTTAGACAAAGGTATCGCAGGAAAGAAATGGCTGCGTGGGTTCTTACGAAGGCATCCAAATTTATCAATACGAACTCCACAGGGCGTATCATCTGCCAGAGTTAAAGGGTTTAATCCAGAAAATGTAACTAAATTATTTGAAATGTATGAACCAAGTTTTGATAGAATTCAACGACGTCCACATCGATTATATAATGTAGATGAAACCGGCTTAACCATTGTTCAACATAAACATAGTAAGGTAATCTCTTCTAAAGGTAAAAAACAAGTGGCAGCAATACAATCAGCAGAAAGGGGTGCTTTAATTACTGTAATAACTTGTATGAATGCTGCTGGTAACTATGTACCACCTCTGATTATTTGGCCCCGTAAAAACATGAAGCAAGAATTAACGGATGGTGCCCCGTCAGGTTCAATCTACGCATGTTATACTTCTGGATGGGTGCAAACAGACATTTTTACCAAGTGGTTTGACCATTTTATCGCATACACCAAACCTACAAGTGATGATCCTGTACTATTGGTTTTAGATGGCCACTATAGTCATACGCGAAATTTAGAAGTTATAAACAAGGCTCGAGATAGCAACATTATAATTGTGTGTTTGCCACCACATTCGACTCACAAGATGCAGCCTTTAGATGTAGGATTTATGGGACCTCTAAAGACTTATTATGCACAAGAGATTGAGAATTGGCTACGAAACCACCCCAATCGATCTGTTACGTCTCTTAACATTGCAAGTCTTTTTTGTAGTGCATATAATAGAGCTGCTACAATGGAAGCGTCAGTTAATTCTTTTCGAAAAACAGGGTTATGTCCTTGTAATAAAAATATTTTCAGAGACTATGATTTCGCCATACACAACACACATACATCAGAAGAAGACGTTGTGTTGCCAGAAAGCGAAGAACCTTCTGTGTCGGATAATGCACTGATCTCAGATCCACAAAAAGATGCTTCCGTACATGATGCAGCAAAGTCATCTAGACTGTTTGAACATGATGTAGCTGGGCCATCTAGACAGTTAGTTTCACCAGTTGATATAAGTCCACTGCCAAATACAACGAAAAACAAGACAGGAAACAGGGGTCGAAAACCAGGTACCGCAAATATTATCACATCGTCACCTTATAAAGCCAATTTAGAAGCAAGCCTCTCAAAAATTAACGAAACTAAAAAAAAACCTGTGTTAAGATCTCTAGAAAAAAAGAAAACAATAAAACGAAAGACCACTGCTTATCGCAAAAATACTCCTAAAGCTCACACATCATCTTCTTCCGACGCTTCTGATGAAGTAATAGAATTCTTGGATGACAGCGTCGATGACGACAGTGATATTGATGCTGAATGTATCTTTTGTGGGTGCAATTATTCAACAGACAAGCATGGCGAACAATGGATCCAGTGCATAAAATGTTATCGCTGGGCTCATGAAGATTGCGGAGCAGATGACACGCATTTTACCTGTCCATCGTGCAAAAAGCGCTGAAAATATATATTTTTTTATGGGCCTCATATTAGGCAACCTTCTAAAAATTAATAATAATCTATTGGGAATTTTTTTTTTTTATAACACAAAATATTACTTAAACATTTGTATTATTTAGAAAGGTAATCTTAAATAAATGAATAACACGTACATCAGCCATACCGTTTTTATTTTAGTTTATAAGTATAGTCCCGGAATGAGCTAAATGCGCGCGCGGTATGAGGTGTGGGGACCCGAGCACACCCGCCTCTCAGCCGTCTCGCCGCACTTGTGCCGGCTAGTTAAGGGATGCGCTTGCTCACTTTCTATTGTTTCTCTTGCGTCATCGATATAACACGTGTTCGGTAGATTTTTACTATAAATTTAAAATACATTTTACTTTTAAAATGAGTGACCAAGCTTATTCAAAAAAACGATCGGTGATTCGAAGTCAAAGTCGAAATATGGTGCGAAATGTTATTAAGTTGTGTGAAGAAGAAAAGTTATCAAATATTGTGGCAATACCATTGTGTAGAAGTATTGAAAGAGCAGCACACTACACTGGCTTAAATAAACGAACTATAGACAATATTAAAAGAGAATCACAATTAGCTGGCACTTCGAAATTAAAATCACCATCAAAGAAAGGTAAAAAAATGAATTTTAAACGAAACATGAATGTTGATGATTTTGATCGTGGCGTGATAAAAAGATGTATCGAAGAATTTTATCTGATAAAGAAGATTGTACCAACTTCTCCTAAGCTTTTATTAGCATTAAGAGAAAAAATTGAATTTCCGTGGGGAGAGAGAAGTTTACGAACCCTATTGAAAAGTATAGGGTACAAATGGCGCAAATGCAATAATAAACGAAGAATTTTAATAGAAAAACCGAATATTGTATTTTTACGGAGTGATTATTTGAGGAAGATGATGTCGTATAGAAGAGAACGTAAAGAAATATTTTACGTTGATGAAAGTTGGGTTGACAACAATCTAACCTTTAAAAAATGTTGGTCAATGACAGACGCTGATGGAGTAATAAGTGACACAGGTTCCTCTAATAGATTAATATTGGTGCATGCCGGTTCCAGGAATGGATTTTTACAAAATGCTTCTTTAGTTTTTAAAGCAGGCACTACATCTGGTGATTACCACGGCCAGATGAATGCGGCTAATTATGAGAAGTGGGTTACGGAACAATTACTGCCAAATTTACCACAAGGGAGCGTTATTGTAATTGACAATGCGCCTTATCATAGTGTACAGGAAGATAAAGTCCCCACTAAAAGCAGCCTGAAAACTGTTATGTTACAATGGCTTGAGAAACACAACAGACCGCACAGCACTGAAATGAGAAAGGATGCGTTATTCAAACTAATTCAATTAAATAGACCCAAAAGTAAAAAGTTTCGCGTCGACGAAATTATTAAACGTGCCGGTCATATTATACTTCGTTTACCGCCCTATATGTGTGAATTGAATCCCATAGAACTGGCATGGAGTAAAATTAAAAGACACGTTCGCAATCACAATGTTACTTCCGACTTATCGTTAGCACGTTTGCGGGATTTAACTAATGAATCTATATCGCTAGTCACACGAACTGACTGGCAAGGTTACGAAGATCACATAATTTCAATAGAAAATGAATACTGGGAAAAAGATGGTAATATGGAAAAAGCAATCGATGAACTGATCATAAACTTGGGAGAAAGTAGTGATGACACTGATTCTGACTTATCTGGATCAGATATTACAAGTGATGATTGTAGTGACTAATATTCATTCAATACAATATTATAGTTTTTTGTTCCTTTTAGTACTTTCAAGCTATTGTTTTTTTGTTGTTTTTTATTAACTTTATTTCTCAAAACTAAACATTAAATATCTGTTTAAAACTAAAAATTATGTATACCTACTTACTATATTATCTAATGTGTGATAAATAATAAATAAATAAATAATGAAAGTAAATAAAAATGTTAAAAAATAAGTTATGTTTTTTATAATTATTTGTGTTTTACTTCTGACCGTGACATTTAAATTAAAAATATCGACTAAAACCGATATCGATCTTTCAGTAAGATCATTGTAGTACAACACTAAAAACAAGTGACAAAAAATGGTCACATTCCTTCCGCACGCATTTAGCTCATTCCGGGACTATAGTTAAGTTGCCGTGTACTTCAGCAATGAGCGATAATTTCGGGCTGAAAAAAATTGTAGTCTGCTCAAAGTATTAATAAATACGTGGTGAAAAGTTCGCAGTTGTATCTTTATTTAGTTCGCCAATAAAAATTCGCAAAAAAAACGAAAAATATGAGCCTTCACACGGAATGACTGCCTTAAACATTGTTAAGTACAAGGTTTATTTTTTAAGTACCCATCCATCTTTTGTGTTTTGATTATTATAATTACTTATATACCTTTTGAAATGATGGGTTGATAAGTTGATTGTTGTTACAAACTAGAATGGTTCCTACTTTGAATGTCAGAGAGACTGATTAATTATTAATTGATATTGATGTACATAATAAAGACTAATTTCTATAATAGTCCAGGGAAATTAGCATTTTACCTTGGAAAAACTCCAACCAAGCTGAAAATTTGTGTACATGTACCTTTTAGCTCCCCAAATAACCTCTGAAAAGTCCCACGAGTCCAGGGGTGGGCATAACTTTTGACAGCTAAAAAACGGTGAAAAAAATTATCTTTTTTTTGGTTTTTTGCCAATATCTTCGTTCCTGTTGATCTTACCGCTATAAAGTATACTTATATAAAAGAAAGAATGGAAAATTCTCTACAAAAAAGGTAATATGAAGTTTATCGATAAAATCAGTCATTTCCACGGAAAAAGGTGCCAAACATGGGATTGAGTTTTGTAGTTTCACGCCATTGCGTGGTACGTTCTGTGTGGCGGCGCCAATAGCAGCTGTGCCTCCCCTCTGACCTAACCCCTCCCCTCAATGCATAGTCCCAAACAGTCCCTAAGCGTCTCTACATGATACTGGACGTATATTGTCGCGTTATCGGGGCCGTTACTCAAAATGGAACAATTGTGTGCTATTTGTGACAAATCCCTCGCAAGTGGCGAGTCTGTAACAGTTCAGCGGGGATTAGACAAGTTAAAGGACGTAAGTTGTGAGAGAAATGACGGAAAAATTGCACTTTTTAGTAATGTGCAATCTATCCAAGTGCACGTGGCTTGCCGTAAAGAGTATACTCGCAGGTCGAATATAGACTCGTTCAAGCGGAAGCGTTCTATTGAGGATGCTGCTGGTTCATCGGCAGGTAGTCCGGTAAAAAGCAAGATGAGATCATCCGAACCGTCTTTTGATTTTAAGAGACTTTGTATTTTCTGCGGAAACGAGGCTGATGAGGAAAAAGAAAATAAACACGAAAAGCACCGCCGCGAAATAATCAAACGCGTTTCAACAATTGGCTTCAAAGAAACCGTAATGCAGACCGCTGAAAAAAGAAAAGATGCAGAGGCACGAGCTGTTAAGAAAAGGATTATATTCAAGACAGATTTAGTGGCAGCTGAAGCTAAATATCACGCTAATTGCTTCGTCCATTTTCTTACACCAGGCACGGGGAAAAAAACAGGTCGTCCTGTGGATGTACGAATTGTCGCAGCGATGGAAAATGTTTTCTCCTACATCGAGAATAATGATGACTGCCAATTTACCTTTACTGAGTTGGAAGGAGTTCTCGGAGATTTTAAACCAGACGACAAAACCATTAAAGCGAAGCTTCAAGAGCGGTACGGAGATAGGATTGTAATTACGACGAAAAGTGGAGGACCATCGATTGTTTGTTTCCGAGATACGCACTATAATATTCTCAACAAAACGTGGTACGAAAATAAAAAACAAAACGCCGAGGAAGAACGTTATCGAGTTCTAGCAGCTGCGGCAGCGATTCTTCGACAAGATATGTGTTCTGTAGCCTGTGAAACTGCCTATTATCCTCCGAGCACACGAGTGTTTGACAACGTCAATGAATCTCTTCCTGAATCTCTACTTTTTTTCATAAGGGAGATCATTATGAAAGGTAAAAAAGGTAAAGTGGAGCCATTACAAAAGAAATGTACCGCCATTAGCCATGCGATAATGTCTGCAGTTCGTCCACGGTCATTTCTGTCACCTCTGCAGATTGGGCTCTCCGCTTATTTGCACAGGCAATTTGCCTCAAAACAACTCGTCGACATTTTATCATGCTTGGGTTTGTGTGCATCTTACAAAGAGACAGTTTTATTCGAAGCTTCAAGTGTATTTCACCCTGAGCCCGTGCTTTCTCCTCCAGAAGACGGATGTTTCATTCAACATGTCTGTGACAATGCGGACCACAACGTGTCCACGCTCGACGGTGCGAATACATTTCATTCCATGGGGATCATTCGAATCATCACTCCGCACGATAAAGTCCATGACGATCAACAGATTTCAAGATTAAGAACGATGCCTACCGCGGCAGAAATGGCAACAGTTGCTAAAGTTTCGCTGGAGATTTATGAAAATCGTGGTGTGCAGGGATTGAAGAAAATCACAGTGGACGAACTTGATTGCGATGAGGTAACGATGAAGTCAATGCTCCGAAATACAGATGTATTGTGGATGTATGGAAAGTGGAAAAACCCACCAAAAATACCAGGGTGGAGTGGCTTCATGGAACAGTTAACGAAGGATACGGAATATTCGAAGTCGCGCATAATTTACCTGCCGTTTATCAACGCGCCTGCAAGTGATTACAACACGATATATACATCGTTAAAGTGCGTTCTCAAGGATGGGGAAAAATACGGCCATACAACATGCGTCGTCACGTTTGATCAACCCCTTTATTTCAAAGCACGAGAAATTGTTGCGGCATCGGAGGGTGATACACAACTTTCGAAGATAATCGTGAGGCTCGGAGGTTTTCATTTGCTACTGTCATTTCTTGGATCAATCGGATATGTAATGGCAGGAAGTGGTCTAAAGGAAGCAATTAGTACTGTCTACGCACCAAATTCTGTAGATAAAATGTTGCAGGGTCACGCATACTCCAGGGCGATCAGAGCTCATACATTGGTCCAAGTTGCATTGTCTCAAATTGTACTGAATGAGATCACGTTCGACGACGATCACAGTGCATTGATAAAGCTTTATCTTGAGAATTCCGACGAAGCAAAGCCAGTATTTGATGAGATCGAAAGTTCAAATGCAGTCGGTGAGTTGAAGAAAGCATTTGATGGTAAAATTTCTGAACTGGAAAATAAAGGCCCAACTGCGAAACTGTGGGTACAGTATTTCGAAATGATTACAATTGCAAAAGAATTCATTCGCGCTGAAAGAATGGGCTGTTGGAAGGCGCATTTAAATGCTATCAAAAAAATGCTTCCATACTTTCATGCTACGGGGCATTTTCTATACGCCAAATCAGCGCATTTGTATATTCAAGATATGCAAAAACTAGAAAGTTCAATGAAAAATGAAGATTTCCAGAAGTTTACCAACAACTACTTCACCATAAAACGCTCGGACAAATATTTCTGCGGAACATGGAGTGACATGATTATTGAACAAGAGCTCATGAAATCCTCAAAATCGAGAGAGGGCTTCACACGTGGCAGAAGTACGAAGGAAAGCGTTTTAAGTAAATGGATCCTCGGACTATTGACTGCGAGTAACATTTCCGATGGCCTGGAGCATTTCTGTGGACTTTCTTTCGACACCGGGGATCAACATGTCGATGCAAGAGATTCGCGCGTCAGCAGAGATCATGATGATGTACAGAAACTACTTCAATGGTTTCAATCGCACAAACCTTTCCCTGATATCCAACAAATTATGTCCATCGCAACGGGCATAATTGGCGACGAGAAAATCAACTGCCACAATGCTCAGAAAATCGGCACTGCTGTGATGAAGAAGAAGATTGGTCAAAATTTCAAAGATATTAAATCCTCCCGCGCTGACAGAGTACTTTCGCTTTTAACAGTCAGTAGTAACGTCAAAGTTCGTGATACAACAGTACCTATCGATCCTTTATTGCTGTTCCAAAGAATCAGTGCCATGAAAAGATCGGATGCGGAGCTCCGTACTTACATCAAACATGAATTGGCTCCGTTTCCGCTATCAATGTTCGTTCTTGGGGACCTGCGCAAAGGGAAAAAATCTGCTTTGTTTGACATCTTCGAGCCATCATTAGCCGAAATTGATTTCACAACAGTCACGTACGTCATCGACGGAGGATTCCTCTTGCATCGAGTTGTGTGGCATCAGAATGAATCTTTTGATTCGATTTGTGCAAAGTATGTTGATTATGTACAAAAGTACTACGGTTCAAACGCTATCGTAGTCTTCGACGGATACAACAATACCACCAACAGCGTGAAAGCTATAGAACAGCGTCGTCGTGCAGCAAAATCTTCATCTGTTGACACAAACTTCGACGAGACGATGAATGTCACAGTAAGCCAGGAAAAACTCCTCTCGAACAGTAACAACAAGAGCAGATTGATTTCAATGTTGACTGTCAAGTTCAAAGCGAACAATTTCGTCGTTAAACAGGCGAAAGATGATGCTGACGTTTTAATAATCGAAACAGCCCTGGAATGTTCACGCACAAATAGAACAGTTGTTGTTGGGGAAGATGTAGACCTTTTGGTTATTTTGGTTGGCCGCGCTCCGATTGATGAAGAGATCTTCTTTCTCAAGCCAGGCAAAGGAAAAGTCCAACGAACGCTCTACTCTTCTCGGAGTTTCAACAAATATGAAAACATCAGGGATAATCTCCTCTTCCTACACGCTTTCACTGGATGTGACTCAACATCTGCTCTCTTTCATAAAGGGAAAATTGCAGCCTTGAAACTTTTTACGAAACGTCAAGACTTACGTACTGCAGCTCAAATTTTCAACCACAATCAAGCTTCTCAAGAGTCAGTTTCTTCGGATGGAATACGCATCTTCCTAGCTGTCTATGGCGCTCCGGGTAACCAAAATGACTTGGACGAATATCGTTACCAGTGCTTCATGAAAGCTATAGGCAGAAGCAAGTCAGTCCAGTTGAGTATGTTACCCCCCACCGTCGATGCCGCTAAAGAGCATCTATATCGCGTCTATTACCAGGTGCAGAAGTGGTTGGGTAACGAGCTGAACCCTCAAGATTGGGGATGGGTGTTGAAAAACGGTGTATTGGAGCCAATAAAAACTTCGCAACCTCCTGCCCCGGATTGTCTTCTGAATATGATTTTTTGTAATTGTTCAAAAGGCTGTGGCGCTTTGTGCGGCTGTCGAAAGTTGGGACTGCAATGTTCAGCAGTTTGTGGCAATTGTCGTGGGACATCTTGCCTGAATGCTGCCCCAATCGAGGACCATAACCCCGAAAAAACACATTATACCGACGATACAGAAACAACCATTGAAACAACTAGTGATGATTGTGAATCCTGGTGTTTCCCACCAGTCGAATGGTAAAATAAAAAATAAATCACGGAGGGATAAGGAGAAAGTGTAAGAAAGTAAATAAAAACTGACTTATATTAACGAGTCTAATTTTCGGAGTTATTTATTCCTCAATATCCACGAAAAAAAATAGCCTCAACATTTTTATATAATCTTTTTATATATTAAAGTAAAAAATAAGAAAATAATAATAAATAATCTATAATCTAAATAAACAAATAATAACTTTTGTTCTCTGAAATAAAACATTTTTCGTGCCCCAATTCGTATAAAAAAATATAAAAATTAGAAGATAACGCACAGAAAACTATATTTGATTATGAAATGCCCGATTACGCAAAAACTATTAGTGTTATCAATAAACTTCATTTTACCTTTTTTGTAGAGAATTTTCCATTCTTTCTTTTTTATAAGTATACCTCATAGCGGTAAGATTGACAGGAACGAAGATATTGGCAAAAAACCGAAAAAAGGTAATTTTTTTCACCGTTTTTTAGCTGTCAAAAGTTATGCCCACCCCTGGACTCGTGGGACTTTTCAGAGGTTATTTGGGGAGCTAAAAGGTACGTGTAGACAAATTTTCAGCTTGGTTGGAGTTTTTCCAAGCTTTTGCCTATTTTTCGTCTAATTTCCCTGGACTATAAGGTTTATTTATCTAAGTGAAATATATAACCTCATCCTATATCACCAAATAGAATAGATAGTTTTTTTTAGAGCAACTAAACTATTAATTCATCTAATAACTGCTTCTATGAACACAAACATATTTGCAACTAACTAAAATGAACAGAAACTTAAAAAATATACAAAAGAATTGCCTTAAAAGGAGGTTATGGTTGACGTTTCGGCCGAAAGTGAAACCAAAATGGAATTTCTGTTTTGGTTTCAGTTGTAAAAACTAGTTTCCGTCGAACACTAGTTGGATGCGAGCATACAACCAAGGTGATTTCTGCTTTCAATTCAGTATCTTCTAAATTGTTTCTTAAACTTTTCATAATGATAATCATCTGTTGCCCTTTCACCTTTTGCCTTTTTCACTATTTTGTCTACACTTTCATCAATCATGCTTGTTTCAGTCTTAACAATTACTGGTTTGTCAATTTTTCTCTTTTTCGAATTATCACTGTCTATATTAAACCTATTATGCTGGACAAAATTTACAGCCATATTAGTGGGTACAAACTGTGAAGGGCCATCTTTTTTATTGCGTCTTTCCCATATAAGTTTCATTTTTGCTTCTTCTGTAGCCTCAATATTTTTAATTTTAGCATCAATGCCTAGGTCTACTTCTGGAATGCCACTAAGCATCTGATTTGATAACATTTCCTCTGATTTATGTGTTGATGACACCCTTAAGTGTTCTGGAAGAGACAGCAGTGCAGCCTCTTCAGGTGAAAAATATTTCAATGTATCATTCTGTTCAGACTCCTTACTGTTCATATTATGCCCTTCTGAAAAAAACAAAAAAATATTGTAAATGTTGTGCCATAATTACAGGGGCCTAATGGTATAACTACTTTTGGGATTTTTTGGTGGGGGAAGGTGCATGCTACAGTTACACAGAAGTCTACCATAAAATGTAATGCATTTCCCCACTTTATCCTATTCCCCAATTCACATATACAAGTATGTTTTGGTAGTGAGTGAGATATGCTAGAACTCATTCCTATCCCAATTCCCAACCAATCCTGTCCCTCCCCATTTTCTCAACTCTTTCTCTAAATCCATTCTTTTAAATCTGCAAAGGTAGGCAGTGCATCCGAGGGCATGGCGACGAATTATAATTTGGTACCGATTTTGGCATGTATCACAGGTGTCCAAGGGTGACAGTATCCACTTACCACCAGGTGAACTGTCTGCAGATTCAAACCTTGTCTGCAAACCTTGTGATCAAGAAGAGTAATACTGGTTAAGCATATTGACATCAAAAGAATTATGAGAGGTGTTTGTAAGTGACATTTCTCAACTCTCAGTGACCTATGGAATTTCCAGGCCATCCTGGATCTGCATTCTCAACGTAATTGTCGATATGGCGTCATCATGCATCCCTACACATTCTATTACAGCAATTTCACAGAAAACATATTTAATATGGTTTGTATCATTGGGGTTAAATTTAAATTTGGCCTTAGTGTGATTTCATTGGACCATAAACAGTTTCATTTTATAAGTGAGCCATGGAGAAGGAAAATGTCTGACACAAGCTGGTCAAAGTGTACATCAGAGTCCAATAGAAGTATTGAATAAAGTAACTTGTTTATCTACAGTGGACGCATAGTGTCACATTATAGTTCATTTCTGGTGCATCTTTATGAAAATGGTTAAGGTGGATGGCACCAAAACTAAATGGACCTGTAATGAAGGGAGGGGCTGTATAAAACTGGTAAAAGTGGCTTATTGTGTCCCATCAGAGCCTCTACAGAGATAGTGTAGTGAACGAGGAGAAAGCCTGAGCATGGAAGAGAGTAGGAAATTGAGGAAAGGCATGGGTTAAGGCACGATTTTGAGACTGAGACTATAAAATATATACCTTTTCGTTTCGCCAACTGCTCTTCTATGTACTTCATCATTTCTTCATCTTCGTCTCGTTTATTCGTCTCAGCGGAGAACTGTGTGCCAATACCTGTGTCATACGCGTCATCGATTTGTTTCACTTGCCCAGTCTTCAGTGTTTGCATATCCACCATACCCCCAGACTTCACTTTGAAAGGATCTTTGCAACTACTTTCTTCAACACTCAGTTTTTGTCCTGTCGCTAAAGCAATGACATTTACACCGTTAGGTCGTTCTCGAAGTTTCTGTATCTCCTTTGTTTCTTCCAGTTTCAGCAGAATTTGTTCGTCGTCGGAGCCATCGTCGTCAATTTTCACTCTCTGACAAAACTTCCTCCGTTTTTTCGGTTTAAATTTTACTTCGACGGTTTGCGACTCCTCGTCTGTTTCCGTCATTGGTTCCTTTTGTTCAAACTATTTCCAATGCGAGGCAAAAAGATTATTCTTAATTTATGTACGTTAAATTAATAAATATTAGGTACGTAATGCATTTAATGTACTATTTACGTTATAAATGAAAAATAGATAGAAAGAGTAGAAGTTGTAAATCGACCATTTGCAATTTTGGCTTGGTAAATTGAAGTAGGGCTGCGATAAAATATCGATATATCGAAATTATTTTTTAGAAATATCGATATTTATGAATAATATTTTTAGGAACGATATATCGATAGTTCGATATTAAAATCTTAATATCGGTGTCGACACTTTTTTAATTACCAGCTTTTAATTATCGCTTATATATTTACCAAAATCCACGATAATCTACGGACAATGACAATTTGAGTGAGCAGTGCGTAAGAGACTACTCGGTAGACATAATTTTATCTTTTTATATTAACATTTACGGAAAATACACTGATTTAACATTATTCTTTATTTGTTATTTAATTTCATTATTTTCTTTAATGAATATACTTTATTAAAAAAAAAAAAAAAAAAATTTAATTGGACAATTGTTTCTTTTAAATAAATCCGATATATAAAGAAATATCATATTTCTAATCTACCTAGATATATTTAAATCTACCTAGATATTGATATATTTAAAAATATCGATATATCTAAAATTATCAACAGCCCTAATAGGAAGATTTTCAAAATTCATTGCCATTTGACAAAAAAAACCTTATTAGAGGGCTGCACACTTTCAATTGAAACTGAACTATTGCGATTGTTAAACAATACTGTTTTTTAATTTTTATAGCCTAAATTATTTCGAAATACGTCCATTTAAGTACAAATTTCGTAATTACTCTTACTTATTCAATCAATTTAAATCATAAATATCCTTACATATATGGCGATTCAATGGATCACGCATTCTAACGGACACTATTTTGACATCACTAGTTGCGTGACACATCACTAAGCCCAGAGAGAAAAAATGGTGGGTTAGCAATATTGGCAGATTGACTTCCTCTAGATAAGTTCCTTGTCTAAGTTTCTACTAAAGTTTGGCACACGAAAGTTGAGTCTGGGGTAATTCGAAACTATTCAAGTGGCAACATTTATTAAATGCCGGTTAGCCTTTTAGAATTAGAATATGTAAGACATTTGAATTTTGATACTTTTATACCACATTTATTATTATTACAAATTGTCATATTTATCTAATTCATATAATTATGTAATTTAAAATTAATGGAATTTTTGTTGAGAAAAATCGATTAAAACAAGACACAATTCCAATTCCAATTCCAATTTCTTAATATGGCCCCATCGAGACTTCGATGATTCTGCCAATGTCAAGGTTGAATGAAACAGTAAAAAATATTTAGCAAAAGATAAAACGCGCAGAGATTATGCTGATTCCAGTTGAGCTCACTAAAACAAAGAATACTTAACTTTATATATAAATATATAGTATAATACATAAGAATATAAGATCAAATTAGATGTTAGTTTTATAGAAGTATGAAGACAGAGAGAAAGTATTTTTGGTTAATAACAATATACCTAACATAGAATAGTGATGATGAATATGATGTAATAGTTAAAAAATGATTAAAGAACAATGTTATTAACTCTAATGAATTTGTGAAGGATATTAATATGAGGGGAGAAGACAAGGGTTAGTATATGATTCACATTTACAGGGCGAGGAAGAGAAGGAGGAAGTATATCGTAAAGAGGTATTGCAAGGCGGGGACAATTAAAGAAAATGTGCTCCAGAGTGCCTTCTTCAAGTCCACACTCGCACAAGGAATGATCCCGAATCCTTAGCTTAGCCAGGAAGGCCGGCGAGCATACGTGTCCCAATCTTAACCGAATGATAACCGACGTATCCACTTTATTGATGTTCTGATGCTTAAAAAACCAAGGTCTTGGGGGTATAGTCGGCTGGATGGAACCATAGTGTCTAGCTTAGTTAGTCTAGACGACTGCCACAGATCATTCCAGGATTTATCCAAGTAAGGTTTAGCCAGAGCCCGTAGATCGCGAGAAAAATAATTTGGATATGAATCACATCCCACACGCATGGCGTCCTTTGCCAATAGATCCACTGTCTCATTACCAGAGATGCCAGAATGACTAGGGATCCACGCAAGTACGACCTCTATGCCTGATAGGCGGCATTTATAAAGCACCTCTTTAATCTTTAGGGTTACATAGAAGTTGTCTCTAGCATGAAAAGGAGACTTGCTAATGTCCTGCAGACAACTCAATGAGTCGGAGAAGACGATGGACCTATTTAACTTATGCGATTTTATAAAAAATACTGCCTCCAAGAGAGCTAAAGACTCCCCAGTAAATATAGATGTTTGAGGGGGACATTTATAATTAAGAATAATTTTATATTTGGGGATCCATACTGCAGAACCTACATTATCACCTCCAGTGAGCTTAGATGAATCTGTATAAACGGTTAACCAGCCGGGCCATTTCTCATCTAATATGCTATTGAATGCAGTATTTGCCTCAGGATTTTTTTTTACAATGCCAAAATTAAGAATCACTCTTGGGTTATAGAGCAGAGATTCAAAACTAAAGTGGAACAGAGGATTCTTATCAAGTTGGAAAGTAGGGGAAGGGAGCTCAGAAAATTTTGAGAGACTTTTGAGTAAAAGAGGGGTCTCCTTATGAGACCAGTAACTAGATGAGGTCAGTAGCTGAGACAATAGTCGAAGTCTTTGAAGAAGCGGATGGGAGGAGAATTGAATAATATTGAAAAATAATCTATCAGCTAAAAATTGTCGACGGAGATTTAAAGGAGGTTCTAAACACTCTACTTGGAGGGCGTTAATGGGGGAAGATTTCATGGCACCAGTAATGATGCGTAAACATTTAGCCTGAATCCTCTCCAGCTTGCAAAGTGCCATCTTACTGCATGGTTCCAACAAGAAACATCCATAGTCAAAGTGGCTTCTGATAATGGCATTATACAACAGCTTCTGACTGTAGGGGTGGGAGCCCCAACGTACCTCCGAAAGAGCACGTAACACGTTGATGTTACTTTCGCATTTTCTAACAATGTGATTCATGTGGTGAATGCCCGTCATGCGGGAGTCAAATATGACCCCTAAAAATTTCACTGTATCCTGAATGCAAATGTTTTGTCCACCGACTGACAAATTAATAGTAGGAGCTGTACGTTACGAGAAAAGACGACTGCCTTACATTTAGAGACAGACAGAGTTAGACCATGATCATTGAGCCAGACGTCTAAATAGGATAAGGCTGAGTTTAAGCGGTTAGTAGCGTCAGTGATTAATTTTGAGGATACGTAGAGGGCGATGTCATCTGCGTATTGAAGAATGTTGCAAAAGCTGTCTACAGTTTTATCCAGGTCGTGGGTATAGATATTATAAAGCAGAGGACTAAGGACAGAGCCCTGTGGAAGTCCCTTCCATACATACCTAGAAGGAGATAGTGAGCCTCGGTATCTAACGGATATGGAGCGTGCCATAAACAGGTTGCAGATGATGTTGACCATCCTCACAGGGATACTCAGCTGTAGCAACTTCTGCCTGAGTATTGGAAGCTGGACATTATCATAGGCCGAGGATATGTCAAGGAAGACACCAATCAAGTGTTCTCCACGAGAAAAAGAAATGCGGACATCTGAAGTAAAAGTACTAAGGCTGTCCATGGTACCCATACCTTTTCGGAATCCAAATTGGGTTTTTGGAAGCATACCTCTATTTTCTACCATCCACTCTAGTCGATTCTTGACCAGGTGTACAAGAATTTTGGATAAAACTGATGACAATGCAATAGGTCTGTAAGAGGAGCAGTCTTTACCAGGGGTCTTTACCAGGCTTAAGAATGGGGATCACAATTTGAGTTTTCCAAGAGTCTGGGATCAAGCCAGAACTATAAATGTGATTGACTAAATTTAAAACAAAAGTTTTAGCCAAAATAGATGACTTGGTGACAAAAGACTAAGGGATCCCATCTACCCCAGGGCTAGAATCTCTAAGGTGATCAACGGCACAGTGAAGTTCAGTAAGAGAAAATGGTTCATCCATTCTATCAACAGAATGGAAAGAGGTAAGCGTAGGAAGTGGCAGGCTATCTGCAGAAGGAACAAAGGGTGGAGCTAATTTGTTTAGAAAGTCAGGGAGCCAGGAATCAACACCATTAGAGGAAATATTACGGTTATTGGAATAGGATTGGCGGAAAGCTCTTACCCGTTTCCACACTAGAGAGGCAGGAGATCTAGGAGACAGGGATTCGCAAAATGTACGCCATCCTTGCTTTTTCTTTTTAGAGAGCAATCTTTTGGACTGAGCCAGAATTCTTTTGTAGTTAATATAGGAATCCATATTTGAATCTCTAGCAAAAATGGATTCAGCTTCATTTCTTTGTCGAATACTGGCAGTGCAATCAGCATCCCACCATGGAGGGGAAGAAATTTTATTACAAGAGGATTTTTTTAAAGGGATAGATTCGTCCGCCGCAGCTAAGAGAGCCGATGTATATTGAGGATAGATACTACGAAAATTGGACATATTAATTGGAGGCAATGAGGCGATTTTGGAATCTACTAGCTGGGAGAATTTGTCCCAGTCTGCCATAGATAATCTATATTTAAGAAGAGGGGGAGGGTCTTTAGAGAGTGAGACAGAATGGTGTATGGTAGTTAAAATAGGAAAGTGATCACTGCCGTGGGAGTTAGGTAGAACTCTCCAAGAAAGAGAAGGGACTAGGCTAGGGGAAGCAAGGGTAAGATCAACAGCACTAATGTTCTGTGTTGGTGATACCCTACGAGTGCCAGCGCCGTCATTTAAAATGCAAAGATTTTGGTCGTCCAGAAGGTCAAGAAAGGTGGCAGAGAGAGTGTCACAAGTGTGGGAGCCCCACAGGGTATAATGGCAGTTGAAATCTCCCATGATGACCAATGGGCCCGTAATAAGAGACAGTAAGGAATTAAGCTCGGATATTATATTAGGATTGGGGTGGGGAATATAAACTGAAATGAAAGTAATATTTGAAGCTTTTGCAGCCACTGCATGGAAGTCAGGGCTGTGAGGCGGAAATGGAATTTGGGAGAACGACAGAGAATTATTAATGAGTAAAGCACAACCCGCATAACCATCAGCACGGTCATCTCGGAGACATGAGTACCCTGGTAACCTAAAACGGAAACCAGGCTTAAGCCATGTCTCCGCAATGGCGGCCATTATTGGCTTATGCTGGTTCATTAGCAATATTAAGTCGGGTTTTTGGGTACGAATATTCCTACAGTTCCACTGTAGGAGGGTTGCTTTCACTGTGAAGAGAGTTTTTTAGAAGGGAGAGCAATGGCTGAAGCGTTTGGATAGTATTAAGAGGAATGGAGTCACTGAATTTAGACAGGAAGTTTATTAAGAGAGAGACAAGTGTTTCTATGAGATTGTCGTTGGGGGAAAAGTCACTAGGATCTGATAATGCACAACCATTCGGAAGGGAGGACTGGGGAGTTTTTGTGATGGAATTGTGAGCGTGTGCATCGTATGGTTTATCAAAGTTTTGGTGTGGGCGACGATTGACATGAACTGTTTTCCTGTACGAAGATTGGTTAAGAGGTGTGGGGACGTTGACTCGAGAGGAGTGAGGGTTAGGAGAGGACAAAGTGGGCCCATTAGACATTATGGAGGAGGCGGCAACATCTGCATAAGGAGTCCTGACTGCGCGAAAACGTTGAGATGCCTCAGAATATGGAATGTTTTCTTCAGACATAACTACTTTGATGGATTTCTGGCGCGAGTGCTCTGGACATAAATTGTATGTGGCAGTGTGCTTGCCCAAACAAAACAGGCAAGTGGAATCTGCTTCCACAACCTTACAAGTCGCCCCTGTGGGGTTGTGCACACTTGTAGCACCTTGGGGTAGACCTACATTGTACAGCAGTATGGCCGAATCTACAACAATTGCGGCACTGTATGGTAGGGAGGTGATATAAAGAAACAGGTAAAGATGAATTAAAGGTGTAGATTCTATCGGGCAGAATCTGCCCCAGGAATGTAATAACTACTGTTGTAGAGGGAATCCACGTTCTCACACCATCAGTAGTAGACCTCCTATTCAGACGTCTGGCCTTAATGACCGGGCCACAATTCGGAGGGAAAGTTAAACTTTGTACAAACTCCTCTAAGGTCCAGTCAGTAGGGACCTGTCTGACTAAACCTAATCTTGTGATATGAAAAGCAGGAACAAATACTTCATAGTCGTTATTCTTAAATTTCTCATTTTTAAGTACTTTGTTGGCTGCTTCTGCATTTTTAAATTCTATTGCCACTTTGTTCCTCCCAGCCGACTTGATACCTCCAATTGTTATGCCCTCGATGTTATTTTTGTGGATGAATTGGGCCAGTTTTAGTGTCCTTAGGGGTGCACTAGAAGCAGGATCTGTTTTGGTAATATGGACGATGAAAGGACCTTTATCTAATCCCGTATACTTTAATTTTTTGAAGGACTCAAATTCTGGTTTCGTGTACGTTTCCTGCACTGAGGCAGAAGGAGAAATAATCTTTTTGGCGTTCTCTTCAACAGGGTCACGCTCTGCCACGCGCTTTACCGCTGACTTATTGAGAGTAGGATGGTTTATTTGTGAACTTTGAGACATTTCAGACATTTCCACATCTACCTGAGACCGACCCTCCCCACGGGGAGGGTCAACCTCGGAGTCCATTTTATTTAATTTTCCCTCTTATTGAATGTTATTTTACCTCTTACCAGATGATAAACACAAATGAATCTCCACCACCACAAAAAAATTAGCTTCTCGACCGAAAAATAGTACAAAAAGACCTAATACGATGTCAAGAGAATGTTTCACCCAACGATGACACCGCCGAATCCCAGATCATCAAGACACAATTAAATCTGTGACAGATTATGTAGATTGTAGACGGACATTTGTTAAATGTTACCATTTGAAAAGTTTCGATTTACCCAGCCTCTACTTTTCACTTCGAAATCACTTGACGACTGACCAATGTTGCCGACTTGTGGGGAATTCCCCAAACTGCGGGGAATCTCATGTTGATTGGGGATTTATTGGGGATTGGCATTATGCGGGGATTTTAACATCTCATCGTAAAATAATACTAATAGTCCGTATCGGAATACTTCTTCAAGAATTCCAAATACATAAAGGGCTTGAGATTCATGGAGATAACATCGATGCTGAATGTTACTGGGGTAGTGTCTCGCCTTAGAAAACGCTACGGGAGAATAATTGTTCCCAAACATAAAAATTGTGATGTCCTTGTTGCTGATGCTGCCGTTTTCGAACACATCGGTCGAGCAAAAATTTAGTGTGCTTAAAAATTTAAAAACAGAAAACTGCATTTGACTAAATACAGATACTGTAGTATCTTTAATGGCAACAAGGGAAGGGATTAAAAAATTGGGCGGCAGTGTCAAGTTTAACCCCTCGAGCAAAATGCTTGCAACAAATATATGGAAAAGGTGTAACGTTACGAAAGATAAAAAATAAATATTTATTCGTATTTATTCTTAAAATAATTTTGAGGGGAATTTGTGGGGAATCAGCAGATTTTTGTCCCCAAATTTGGGGAATTTTATTTGGATTGTTGGGGAATTACATAAATTGGCATTGGCAACCCTGCGACTAACGTAAAGTGACGTGCGTACGTTGTACACAGACAAATGTATGGTGATTGGTGTGTGTAAATTGATAATGTTTTGTTGTAGTTCAAGGACTATAGCTGGTAATAAAAAGTAAACTTCAACCTTCCTTAATCTCTAAAGAGTGGCTTCTTTAACAACATCCTATTCTAACACATTTTTCATTTTAAATGGAAATGGCTAAAGTAATATTTTTACAATCACCGCCACCAAAATTCGAAGATATACATAAATTTATATTTAATAAAGGAGCTGCAGAATTCTTAGCAGATTTACATGTAAAGTTCAATTCAAAAATTGAACAACTCTACAAAAATAGGCTGCAACGTACAGCTGAGTTACAGACTCTTCCGAGCTTGGATTTTAAACAATCACCTGAAAAGAGTGATAAGACATGGAAAGTTGCGCCTCTGCCATCTAGACTCCAGTAAGTATTTATAAATGTTTCTTTTCAATTGACAACCTTACGATGACAAGAACTATTGTATCACTCTATTAAGATATGTGCTTGGAACTTGGAAGTGGTATTGTTTATAGAATCACATAAGTCCCTCGTCTTTTCTGACTCATTGAGTTGTTTGCAGGATATTAACAAATTTCCTTTCTATGCTAGACAACTTTTATATCACCTTAAAGATTAAAGAGGTGCTTTATAAATGCCACTTATCAGGTGTAGAAGTCCTATTTGTGTGGATCCCTAGCCATTCTGGTATCTCTGGTAATGAGACAGTGGACCTTTTGGCAAAGGTCACTACATGTGTGGGATGTAATTCGTATTTAAAATATTTCTCTCGTGATATATGGGCTCCAGCTATACCTTATTTGGATAAATCCTGTAATGATCTGTGGCAGTCGTCCATCGAGCCCAACACTATGGTTCCATCAAGTGGACTATCGCTCCAAGACCTTGGATTACAGAACATCAATAAATTAACTACTCCAATAATTTGTTTAAGATTAGGACACATATGTTCTCCTGTGTTCCTGGCTAAGCTATGCATTCAGGATCATTCTTTGTGTGAGTGTGGACTTGAAGTAAACTAGAACCGATTGTCCCTGCCTTGCAACACCTCTTTACAATGTACTTACCCTTCTTTTCCTCGCCCGTAAATGTGTATTACATAGTAACCCTTGTCTTTTCCCATGGTATTCATATTCTTCACTAATTAATTAGAGTTAATAACATTGTTCTTTAATTATTTTTTAATTATTACATTAAATTAATCATCAGTATTACTTTTTGCTCTGTCATGCTCTGTCTTCATATTTATAAAACTAATATCTAATTTAATCTTATATTCTTATTTACTTATATATAAATTTAAGTATTCTTTGTTTTAGTGCCCTTAACTGGAACCAGCATAATCTCTGAGTTTTTTCCTTTCAATGTTTTTTCTGTTTCATTCAACCTTGACATTGGCACAATCATTGAAGTTTCGATGGGGCCATATTAAGAAATTGAAATTGGAAGATATGTGTTTAGTACAGTAATACCTCGTCTTACGCTACCCCGACGCGCGAATTCGGAGTTACGCGGTTAATAGACATGGTGTCGAAGCAGCTACCATTGATAACGACTCTGATGCTCTGTTCAGTCAGGAAACTGGTAACCCATTCGCACAATCCTTCGGGTATCCCGAAAGATGATAGCAGTGATTTGTGCCATACCCGGTCAAAATTTTTCGCAATATCTAGGCCAGGGGTCGGCAATTGACGGACCGCGGTCCGAATCCGGACCGTGGAGGGTATAAAACTGATCCTTCTACCTTTCTATCCATTTATTTCTATTGTACAATCTGCTTAATCTGATGCATTTTGCGCCATTTTAAAAGTGTTAGCCGAGAGCAATCAGTTGCCATGCAAGCGGCGAACGAACGAGTACCACAGTTTCTAGCTAGATAACGACAACGCTCTATTATGGCTTCTTTAATAAACATGAAAATATTATAGATAGTTTTTATTGACCAGTTCCTCTTTTGGCATACAAAGTTGCTTTTAATTTTTTTTATGGACTAATGGATTGAAACATTTTAATCATCTGGCCCCCTCTTAAAATTAATTGCCGACCCCTGGTCTAGGCCAACAGCTAGAGCCTCGCCTCTACTCTCAATGGCGTCAGCCAAGCTCTCTAACCCTAAAAGATAAACGCCAATTAGTATAGGAGAAAAGATACTAAACAGTTGTGTAGTCCTCGTACATGTCTTTTCTGGCTGAGTGTTGTTGAAATTAATGATGTAGGCCACTTTAATTGGTTTTAACTGTAATAGTTGTTAACATTATTTATAAGAATTGCAAAAGTAACGTAAATCTATAGGCTTCAGTGTAGTATAATAAAATATGTGAACTTTACATGCAAATAAGCTGTAGATATATGTTATAAAAATAAATAAATAATAATAAATTTATTAATATGATATAATAAAATATATATTACATTATGTTATATAATATATATTATAATAGACAAGAAAAAACTTCACCTATGATTATATTATAGGTATGGTTATATAACATAACCATTATAAAGCATTAAAACGTATTTTTTTTTAGAATTCTCACATATTTTTTTTAGAAACCGCCACCTTGATTTAGGAGACGTGTCAGCAGCAAACACAGCACATTTTGTAGCCTCCCTCAATTCTGATGTCCAAGGAATCCAGGTTGATTTTGATGATGGTCACTGCCCGACATGGAGGAATCAATTGATTGCATTTCACAATATAAGCCTAGTTGTCAATGGAAAACTCTCGGGAGCTCCTATCAGTATCACAACTTGTCCCATCTTGATGATAAGACCGAGAGCATGGAATATTATTGAGCACAATATTCTGGTAAGCTTAATACTGCTTAGATTCGAGTTACACTGTAATTTAAATTATAGCCCTATAGAATTAATGATTAATTAATTTCCCGTTGATATTGACTGTTATGAAACCAATATTATGATATATTGTATGTTATTTTTTTATTTACATAGAAACGTTGTTTCTATACAATAACCGACAGCCTACCTGGTGGTAAGTGAATACTGTCGTCTATGGACATCCACGATACATACCAACGTCAGTGCAGAATGACAAACATTGACACGCCTTTGGATGCGCTGTCAACTTTTGAAGATTTAGGATAATATTTGGAGAAGGGGTTGCTAAAATGGGGAGGGATAGGATGGGATGGGAATGGGCTCTGGCCTATAAGACGGCAGGTGACGGTGACAAAAATTCAATATACCTTCATCATTAACTTTCAGATTGACGGCAAAGAAGCGATTGGGCCGCTCGTTGACTTTGCCATCATAATGTATCACAATGCAAAGAAATTATATGAAGCGAATAGTGGACCGTACTTTTATCTATCAAAATTAGAAGGGGCATCTGAGGCAAAACTATGGAATGAAATATTCGTATGGACTCAGAATGAATTAGGTCTACCGCAAGGAACTATAAAGGCTTGTGTGTTGATAGAGAATATAGTCTCAACATTTGAATGTGAAGAAATATTATATGCACTAAGAAATCATTCTCTAGGCCTCAACTGTGGCATATGGGATTACTGCGCTTCTATAATATCTAAATTTGGTAACTATTTACAGTTAATCATCTACATCCCCTATAGATCCCCTAGTCACTGTCCCGTCTCATATCTTTTAGACGCTGTTATGATTGTATTATATGTCTCTATATTGATATTTTCAATCTGTCTACTATGACAATTGAAACGGTCAAAAAACAACAACAACCAGACAAATAAAATAAGTTTTTAACACCGTGTAATAGTCAGGTATGAAGACACGTCTTCGTTTCTTCCTCTAGGTGAACGCAAAGAGTTCCTCTTGCCTGATAGGAACAAATACGTGAATATGGATCGTCACTTCCTCAGTAGTTACATGCGACTAGTGGTGGCGACCTGCCACGCGCGCGGCGCTATGGCCACCGGCGGGATGGCTGCCGCCATGCTCACACCGGGCTCCGATGGGAATGATGACGAGTAAGTTCTGTGAGCTGGCTAATGTGGACCATCACTTCCTCAGCAGTTACATGCGACTAGTGGTGGCGACCTGCCACGCGCGCGGCGCTATGGCCACCGGCGGGATGGTCACCGCTATGCTCACGCAGGGCTCCGATGGGAATGATGACGTTAAGTTCCCACTGCATCTAGTCCCCCAATATGTATTTAGTAGTGAATGTAGTGAGTGAGCGAATGTAGCCCAATGTAGTGAGCGAGATATGCCAGAGCCCATTACCATTTCATCCTATCCCTCTTCATTTTCTTAACCCTTTCTCTAAATCCATTCCTTATCTTTGAAGATAGTCAGTGCATCCGAGGGCGTGCCAACGTTTGTCATTCTGGACTGATGTCAGCAAGTATAGCGGATGTCCATGGGTGACAGTATCCACTTATCACTAGGTGGAGATCCTGCTCGTCAGCCGCCCTTTCTGTAAAAAAATTAGATAAACGTACAAAAATTTCAACTTTTGGGAGTTTCCGATTATTACTTATATCGCACTCACAAATGAGAAAGGCTATTTTTTTTATTTTCTATTTTTTTCAAAGATAATGAGAATGTGGTATTTCAGGTCGAAGGTGGTTATAAATAAGATATTGGAAGCAAAATTGAAAGAAATAGAGGCTGGGGTGGACGGATTCATGGTGTATGACACTAGAGTTGTGCCTTACGTTAATGAGGTATTTGGACTTGTATCTGTATTTTTTTTAAGTATATGCTAAACAGAAAACAGACGATTGAATAGATGATAAAAATGATTAAATACTTGGTATTAATTAATATAAATGATTGAATACTTTGGGAAAGTGATAGAAGGATTCAACATTTTGAATCTTAATTAATTATTTATTAGTATTAATGATTCAATACTTTGAGAAGGTGATAGAAGGATTCAACATCTTGAATCCTAATTAATTATTTATTAGTAGTATTAATGATTCAATACTTTGAGAAGGTGATAGAAGGATTCAACATCTTGACATCTTGATCAAACTCAATAATCTTGAATCCTAGTTAATTATTTTACAGGGTTAAATAAAAAATACCCGAACCCTCTCAACATTGAAATTTCTTCGTTAAATGAAACTAACAATCTTTGTTGAACGATTTTATAAAAAAATCAGCACTTATTCACATAAACTACTCATTCGTACCGCGTGAGTACACTCGTTAAGATTACATAAATAATAGGTATCTAGTTCAATTAGCAGCCGTTTGTAGTAGCATAATTATACTAAATTTAAATTATTTAATAAAGTCCATTGATTTATTAAAAAATAATATTTTTTTAATAGAATATCGAGTTCAAAAGTCTTAGATAAAAAGTAAGATGTTAGTTCTATTTTTTATTTAACCCTTATACAACGTGTTACCGAAATAACGCAAAACCTGCAACACGGCAAATAATTTAAAATACGTAAAACCGTTCTGGCGAAAAATAAACTTGTTTTAAGGAGTAAATCAAAGGCCTGTTTTTCTTCCCATATGGCAATGGTGGAATTAGCACATTCGGCCAGTGTCAAGTTTTCTTCGTAATAAACAATTTCAAAGTCTTAAACATTATCCTAAGAGTGTCCAGAGTCCAAACCCGTCAAAGTAAGTAAGTAAGAGTCGCCCAGAAAAACGATAGTAGATTTACTGAGGACAGAAGATGACTCCTTGGAACACACGAAAAACGCAGTTCCACGCTTTTATTAGATTACCACAAACTGAAGTTTAATAAAATATCACTATTAAACCACAAAACGCCTAATACACAATTTTTATAATAATCAAACAAATTCACTTCGCTAGTTAATAAGAATAAAACTATGTCCCGTCTGTGTGTCTGTTTGTTTGAAATATTTTCACGCATAGCGATGGTGAAATTCTGACGACGTATAGGGACATTTTTCGAAAACACGTTTTGATATACAGTTTAACGCCATTTTTTCTTTAAATATTATACTATAAAATGTCCTTTTAAAATTTCGATAGCTTTTAAAATAAGCACCCAAAGAAAAGAAATCTTTATATTATAATATTATATGTAGCTTAATTCGTTCGCCGTATTGTAGCCACCGGTGGAACTTTAAAGATAAAAAAACAATAAGGGTCAATTGTGTGAGTGCAGACCGTTGTTTTAGTGTTTAATGTCTTGCTAAACGCTAATTGAGATTTATAACGTCGATATGTCATATTTTATATTTCGATACAGTTATGGAAGAAAAATGGGTGCACACCGAACCAACTATCTCGCCAATTGGAAATAAACATAACCGCCAAAGATCTACTGACAATACCCAGCGGGGGTGTCACCCTACAGGGGTTAAGACACAACGTGGCCGTTTCTATCCTGTTTATATATCACTGGTTGGCTGGGATTGGACATTTCTTCTATAGTGGCAATGTGGAAGACTCCGCCACGGCTGAGATATCAAGGACGCAGATATGGCAGTGGGTGAGATTTGCGGTAAGTATAAAATATAGGGTAATTACTCAAAGCAAATTGGCTCCTAATGTCAAAATAACAATTTATCAAAAAAGCAAATGGTCAACGTCGCAAAACGACAACCAGAGGTGCACGGTATAAGGTCCAGAGGTATGAGGGGGAGAGTGCACGCTGCAATCCAACAGCTGCTGGGCGCACTCGACTGGCCACGTTACCCCTCTCTCTCTCGCAAGGCTACCTTGAAATGTATTGCATTTCCCATTTTATCTTGTTTCCCTAGTGTACGTACGTGTGTCGGTAGTGAGTGAGATGTGCCAGAGCCCATTCCCAACCCTTTCTCCAAAGGTAGGCAGCGCATCTGGGGGCGTGCCAACGTTTTTCATTCTGGACTGATGTTGGGATGTATAGCGGAAGTCCAAGTGCGACAGTATACACTTACCAGCAGGTGGACTCTATGCCCGCCGTCTGCCGCCTTTATTCCATAAAAATATCTATAAATGAAAGTCCCATTTAGAAATATTCCAACTAGCATGAAATGACTTGCCATTGAAAAAAAAAAGTTGATTTGTTTACATTTATTTTTTCCAATTATCTTCTCGACTGTAGGTACAATTTTTTTTTTATTCTAGCCGGTTCTCGAGGACGATCCAACGAAGCATGTCACAGCGAGATTAGTAGAAAAAACCGCGGCGAATTTCGCGGCGCACGCGCATAAGAACTTATGTCGATCAAACGCTGAACGCAAAAGATTAACCGCGGCTAGATACATGTGTATGGAGTTACTCTTTTCGCGAAACCCACCGGAGTTTATCACGACTTACTTAAATGATAACCATAAATTCAGAACCCTACACAATAAGGCTTTGTTGAGCAATTTGTAGATGCTTTAAGGGGTATTATTTTGGTGCTTAAATTGGAAGTACTAGAAATTATAATTAGTGTAATAGTTCGAAAATAAGTGGCGGCATAAATATATAAATCTTAATTAGGTACAAGGTAACATTCCATCCCTATGCCCGGGACTCTAAAATGAATGAAACAGCAGATATATAGTCTAACTTTTGAAATAAAAAACACATGATATTTAGGCTGCTTTATACAATACTTTGATATTATTTTTAAAAAAGTATGAATACAAAACTTTTCCATAGGGATTGTCTTTTGTCTTTATCTCCTCGAAAGTGTTATAATAAGTTATAATAAAATACGTTAAAATCTAGAGTAAACATATACATATATGTTTGTGTTCACTATGAACTGCTCCAAATACCCACGTAATTTTATTTATTTTGTAATTCGGTTATGGAAACTTCCCTTGTTAGTGTTGTCACAAATTACCTACAAACTACCACAAGTGACGTTTCAATAACCATGTGTTTAAATTTGGCTTCGCTCTAGTGGTGGGTAATCAAGACTTCTCGGGAGTGTTTTAACTTACTTAATCCTGCTCCGCTTGCGGATCCGACTCCTCTTAGTTACTCTTTAACTCTTGATTCACCTACTTAATCACTTTCCGAGAGCGTTTAATCTCCTTTCCCTAACGGTTGTTGCATAAGCAAAAAAAAAAAGATCATGCCATCATTGCATCTCGATTTTGAGCCCCCGACAAGTGCCGATGCGCGATTACACTCACAATCATGATTGGCGCCGGAATCGGAATGAATAACAATTCGATGGAACAATTTAGGGACTCTGCTCCGCTCGCGGATTCAACTTTTTTGATTCTTTAACTCCCGAGTTACCCATCACTACTTCGCTCGTTAAAAAAACTAGTTAGTGAATACTTCAATCGATTGAAATCAATATGTATCTAACTACAATTAATTAAGTTAAAAGATAATACAAATATACCCCAATTAACCAAAATGTTGATAATTCTCAAAAAGAATAATTAATTTCCCAATGTTACTTTTATTGTGCGAATTTTATCAAAATACGTTTTATCAAGAATGTAGCTGTCCTTATTTTTGAAAATCCTATATATACCTAGGTTTATTGGGTTATATTATATGTAGGTAGTAGCAGTTTTTATAGGGTATTACAATGGGATCAAATAAATGTAGTCATATATTTTTATAGTATGCTTTTACCAAATGTCTTTAGTTCTGTGATATGTTATGCCAATTTAATGTTTGTTAAGGTTCAAACTTGCTAAATAAAGTTATTTGAATGTTATGGAGTTTTTTTTATCCCATGGTCTGCTACGAGGGGGTTTTCGGATTAGACGGCGCGGGTTTTGGAACTCGTTACCCCACAATCACATAAGTTTTTCTGGAGAGTAAAGAGATTTTCAAAACTCATTTCCTATTTCATTCCACCGAATAATATACGTATCTTGGGATAAGCAGTCTCTATCCCATCGACTAAATAGTATATTATTATGTAATAAGGGAAATTTCTTATACTCTAAGAACTTTTGCTCACAATTTTATCAGCAAGAATAATCATCGAGTAGAAAATGCAATTGAGTAGAAACGTAAATAAGCCAATCTGATTCTCGCGGCCTTAATTAAATGTGTGCTTTAATAACAAGGTAAAATAAAAGTCCATATTTCTCTCAACATTATAATTATCTCAAAAATATTTGAACATTATATAGGTAAATTGATTCCTAATTTTATTATAATTGTGAACACAGCACAAGCCAGGTGTCATATATTTATTTTATATGAGCGGTTTTGTGAATAACTCATAAGCTTGATAGAGATATGAAATAAAAAATGTTATAAAACATACATTGTCATATAAAATATAGATATATTGGAAAAAATGATTATTATTAAAATGTAAGGAATGCAAGTGTTTCAGTTAAATTACAACATTGAACGTGCATCAAATATTATATTGGTCATATTCACGTCATATTTATACGTCACGATATCTGAGAGAAGGACCTTATTGTCGTTTCTAATTTCCCAAACATTTAGAATTGTGAATATTAATAAAACTGTTTTTTTTAACAGTTTGTTTAAACAGAATATTGTAACCAATTTTTAAGTTATAAAATCTTAAACAAATCCAATATAATGTCGGTATTATAAGGTCTCTTATTTACTCAGATATCGTCATATATGTTTAAAATACATTATGTTATAATTAAACTATCGTATTTAGAGCATCGTGCACCGCGCAGTTTTTCATAAAGGTTAAAAATTCTAGGTTGTTTCCCAGATTTTTTACATCAATGTTTGCATTGCAAACAGTTGCCAGTAGGCAATCTTACATGTTTGACATTTTATTTAGTTACAAAGATTATTTTCTTGACTGACAAGCAATACGGTTCAAAATATAGGAAAATTACCCGAATTCTTTGCCTTATTGTTTTCAACAATTTAAAACTGTTAACATTTAAACTGGTGTACAAAAATAAAAAAAAAACTTACGAATACGTGTTTAAGAACAATTACAATTTCATCAATTTCCTTTCTCTGGTGCGAACATTAAACTCACTTTAATTAACACACCAATTAACAAAATACAGGATATGTTAATTCTTAAAGCAAATATTAAACAGTATTGGAAAATCAAGATTGTGTTCGAATGAACACAAACTTCTCTGCAGCTCATTTTCAACATATTGAACAGGTGGCTAGGTAGGGTTGCTTCTATACAATGGCAAATACAATGTTGTAAAACAAACCTGTTCTTTCAGTTAAGAGCAACGAATGTGAACCTTAAAATCGCTGTAATAACTCGTTTATGAACGCAACAGATGTTTATAATTGTGCGAATTGAGGCCAATGATTCACAATACAAATTAGGTACTATTAAAATATGTGCGTTTTATAAAGTTTTAATTGTAAGAAAAGATAATGAACACTAGAAAGACGGGAAAAAATGGTTACCTCAAAAGGCGGCCATGGGAAAAGACCTCAAAAGACAAAAACTCAATTACCTCAAAAGACGGGAAAAAATGGTTACCTCAAAAGGCTGCCTTTCATAGTAAAAATATTGTTTATTAATTATAACTGAAAGAAGATTATTACGATATACTTTATCTTAGTTACAATAAATGTATTTATTTATGAAAAATAAAGACGATTATTACGACAATTTTACCTTCAGACATAAAAAAAATGTAGCTGCTTTTAAAATGTCTCCGATATTGTTTACTCTGTTTTTACAAATAAACAGATACTAGTGACGTCTTTTTCTTAAGTCTGCAGCTGAAAAGCTTATTGGAGGCGCACAATAATAAACTAAATAACTTTGATATATTTGGTAGGTCAGCAGCGGAGTACAAAAAATTGATAGCAAATTTGTTAAAAAAAAATTAGAATATAAATATTAACGTATAATATAAATTAGAATTAAATAAACAGTAAAAGTAAATTATTCTTATTAAACATTTGAAATCGTGGTGTTGCCAATGTGCTAACTAAATTATTTCTGTTTTTTATAAGCCATACGAGTATGTGAAGAACGATGTGGATTATACACACAATTGATAAGAGCGGTGTTAGAATTTATCGATCGTCAAACGGTTTGCTACGATATGGGGTTCTTCAAGAGAGCTGTGAATAAGATTTTGCAAGGTCGGCGGCGCGCCCGCATGCCCCCTGGTGTTGCAGGTGTCCATGGGCGGCGGTAACACTTACCATCACGTGGGACCGCTTGCTCGTCCGCCCACTAGTATTTATAAAAAAAAAAAAATCTAGTGTCGTCATTCTATTACAAATTCTAGTTTCTATTTCAAAGCCGGTCTTTCTAGTGTTATATAATGTAATTGTAAGCACTTCCACAATGCAGCAGTTTGTCAAAAGCATTGCATTTAGTTGTATTGAATATTCATAAGTTATTTATAATGAGTTTATGTTTTAAATCTCAATCACAGATTTTCATTCCCGTATCAATACTTTCCATTTAAGACTCACCATAGATAGATTTTTCAATAAAAATGACGTCCAAATTCGATATTTGACTACCTTTACAAAATTATATAATTGGATAAGTTTTATGACCCTAGAAATCAATTTATGAAATCAAAAATAAAATTATCTTAAGATACTTAAGATATATTTGTGAAATCAAATATGACTTTCAAAATCAATAACGACTGAAATAAAGGGCTCAATAGTGTCAAGTTCTGCAATATATAACAATGCTGTCAATAACAGAGATAGATGGTAATCTGCCCATAATATCCCCACCTCAAATCTTTTTTAGTGTGGGTTTGAATTTTACTTTAGTAGTCAAATAAGCTATAAAACATATAGATGGCGTGCATTTCACTTGACGAAAAGGACAGATTGTTCTTTACATCAATTGAGATACCACTAATTCTGGTCTCGAACAACATCCACAAAAAATATTACACAATCCTCGAACTTTATCAGTGTTAAAGCTATCGTTAATCGTTTTTAATAGATTTAGAATTTTCCAGTAGGAACAGGTGTAAAATAAATCTCCCGTGATACTATTAGACAGGTCAGTAGCAATACAAGTAAAAGAAAATTACCCGTGGTACTACCAGTAGTACAACCGGTAGTACCACGAATAAGAAGAGATTGTTTTCACATTTAGAGCTTTTTCTCTTCATTTTTTTTTGATACACCTTTGTGTAGATGTCAACCCCATCATACCCTTATATACAACTACGACTTCATCTTATTTTTAAAACCTTTAGAGCTTTAAAATCAAAATTTACAATCAAAATACAATGAATTTACCACAAAAAAAAATGTTTTCTGCTCGCATTAAAAAGTAGTAGTTTATCCCTTACGCTACAGAAAGAGTTATACAAAATCTGTAACTTTATCACTGTTATAGCAAATAGCTTCAACACTGCTATTTTTATTCAATGGCAGAATCATCAAATTCTCAATGCAATCTTATTATGAAATTGTATCGACATAAAGATTATTTTTCTTAAATAATGTCACATATAGCTTGATGGGCTTAAACGGTCTGGTACCATTGTCCCCACTGATAATCCCCACTGGTGTCGACAATGACAATAAATTTTGTTTTCGAAGTTCCCTTGTTTCCACTGTAGTTGCTACGAAATGTCCCAAGGCCAGAATAAAAAATAAAAAATTTTGACTGATTGTAGTGTTAGTAAATAAAATTACAACTAGTTCAAATTTAATTGTTTTTTTTATTCTGGCCAACTATAGTGTGGACAAAGAAAATTCAAATCTAATTCCACACTGATATCAGTGGGGACAGCGGTACCAAACCGTATAAATAACAGATCCAAATCCGTCTAATTACATTTGTAAGTACAAAGGCCACGTGTGCTAAGATATATTACACCTAGAGTTTTGCTCGCCGCCTACACGTTGCCTCGTGAGAGCCCGTGCGAAATTATTATCGCGTGTATGAACGGAACTCTGTTCCTGCATCGATAGTGCTAGCGCGTGCGCTAACGCTTCGTCCTCAGTCTAGAAGTTAATAAAAAAAAAAAAAACAATTATTATAATATTATTATTGTGGCGGCCGTGGTGTATACAATAGCATAACTCCATCTCTTCCCGTGGGTGTAGTAAAAGGCGATTAAGGAATAACAAAGCGGCTACCACAAGCACTGAGGAACTACACCACCACCAAAAGAGTGGACTCGTCAACCCACATGTGGAGTTTTAAGGCAATACAATACATCCCTCATGCACAAGACAATGTGCACATGTCCAACAGTGGACTATTTGTACCTAGTTTCAAGTTAATAGGACCATCCAATTTTTTTTTTTCACACAACCGTTACCACGCCGTTTTGGTGTTAATTAAATAAATTTGTTGATGGATCAAAACCAGAAAATAAATTACTGGTTTTCAGATTTTTCTTTAATAATTTTTTTATTAATAGTATATGAATTAATTTTAAATTTAAAATATAATAATTAAAAATAATAAAAAATATTAAGTCTTAGATGAAATAAATTTCATGTATAAATTAACTGTATAAATTTTACGTGTATAACCAGTGGATTTGGCTCAGCGTTGATGAGTCAGTTTCTCTTTAAATGTATTGAAAATAGAATATCAGTCTCTACTTTTATCTCTATAATAGAATCTAACAATTAATTCCGCTCACCATATTTCCTTGCACGTCTATAAAGTCAGCGACTCGAGCAACGGGAGTGTTATTCGTCAATCTGTTTTCACTAGCCCTTATTCGGGCCATCGCTGCATTACTGTAATCACAAGTAAATACATCCTCATATTTTTTGTTTTAATATTTCATATTTTAAATTAGAGAAATGTAACTTACTATAAAAGATAAGACAAGCTTTAAAAGTGTTGTAAGATGCATGTAACAAAGATTGGTTGGACTAGTGTTAAACATTGTTCAAAAGAGGGTTGAAGTTTAAAGTTTAATTTTCAACTTTTAATTGGTTTCTCATATATTAGGTGCAACTAAGTTCCCGTTGTTTTTCAAGAGATGACTACTAAAGTGCTGGATACTGGATACTACTACTACTACTTAGTAAGTGCTGGACGATTATGACATAACCAAAACGTCATGAACCAAGCTTAGACATATGGTAAACAAACCGCTTTGACACATTAGTGGTTTTGTTTTTGCGTCGTATACTTTTGGTTGTGCGAAAATGTCTGATTTTGTGCCAAATAATCGTCATTTGCGGGAAGTGTTGCTTTTCTTCTTTCATTCGAAGAAAACGGCGGCTGAAGCGCATCGAGAACTCCAAAAAGTTTACGGAGATGCTGCTCTAAGTGAAACAACGTGCCGTGATTGGTTCCGTCGCTTCAAAGACGATGATTTCCATGTTGACGACCGTTCGCGTGAAGGAAGGCCAAAAACCTTCGAAAACGCTGAATTGGAGGCATTGCTCGATGAGGATCCGCGCCAAACGCAGAATGAGCTTGCTTCAGCATTGGAAGTTACCCGCCAAGCCATTTCCAAGCGATTGCATGCGTTGGAAATGATTCAAAAACAAGGAACTTGGGTTCCATACGATTTGAAGCCAAGAGACGTTGAGCGTCGTTTTTTCGCCTGTGAACAACTGCTCCAGCGGCAAAAAAGGAAGAGTTTTCTTCATCGCATCGTTACGGGTGATGAAAAATGGATTCATTACAGCAATCCAAAGAGAAAAAAATCATGGGGTCTGCCCGGTCATGCTTCTACGTCGTCGGCTCGGCCGAATATTCACGCTTCGAAGGTTTTACTGTGTATTTGGTGGGACCAGGACGGTGTTATTTATTATGAGCTGTTGAAACAGGGCGAAACCATCACTGGGGAACGGTATCGAACTCAATTGATGCGATTGAGCCGAGCACTGCGCGAAAAGCGGCCACAATACGAGCAGAGACACGAAAAAGTGATTTTACAGCATGACAATGCTCGGCCTCACTTTGCCAAACCCGTTAAAACCTACTTAGAAACGCTCAAATGGGAAGTCCTACCCCACCCGCCCCCAGATATTGCGCCGTCCGATTATTACTTGTTCCGTTCGATGGCACATGGTCTGGCTAATCAGCAGTTCCGCTCATATGAAGACATCTCAAAATGGCTTGATTCGTGGATAGCCTCGAAAGACGAACACTTCTACCGTGACGGTATTCGAGCTCTGCCAGAAAGATGGAAAAAAGTTGTCGCTAGCGATGGGAAATATTTTGAATGATTCGTTTGTAACCATTTTTTCACAATAAAGTGGCATTTTCATCAAAAAAACAGCGAGAACTTAGTTGCGCACCTAATACATTAGTACTCATACACATTGCGTTATGAATGACTATATTGTGATATGTTCGAAGACTTATTATATATTCATTCACTTATTTTAATGCTATGTGCTCATTTTAATGCAAGTAAAATGTTATCAAAAATTACATCTCCCTTTTTTTGAAAATTAGATTCTAATGTTTACTTAAACAAAATCATTTCAAATTATTAGAAACAGTCAATAAAAATCATTAGAAAATTGTCTTAACTGATTTTATAATCTTAGTCACTAGGAAACAATCTTGTTTAAAAAAGGCTAAATTAAAGGGGCAAAAATGCGTCTGTCATTTTGGATATTAGTTGCTTCACAACTTATAAAGTATAATCGTTTCTAGTCCAGTTTGCCGAATAAAAAACCAAATCAATGAAATATTTCAACATGTTTCTTTACATTTTGGATAAATTAGATTAGAATGGACTATATCCGTTTATTGATTGTCTGTGTAAATCTTTTTCGTACAAAAGTAATAAACAATGACTCACGCAGCTTGTCGTCTCTTAGCACCCAGTTTCCCTTCACACGCGTGATCTATGGCATGTCTGTGTCTCAGGCAGTAGTTGAGGGCACATTCTGAGCACACAAGAGGAACCATCTCTTTCGTCTTGCAGCCTTTATATGAACACCGGTTTGTAAACACCTGAAAAATTATTTGTGAGCAAAATCAGTACGTGAAAATACTAATAAGGGAGTGTATTGCGTCTTAACCCGGCCAGTTTCCGTTGAGATCGAGTGTTATGAAAAAATGTACCTACTCTTAGTACCTAAAATAAAATTAGTACTTCAATTCATCCTGAGATAAAAGAATTTATTGTGACGGGTTGCAACGTACAGTTCTGAAGAGCAAAGTTTTCAACCCATTGTCACGAAATTTAGCTCAGTTAAAGCAAAGAACAACAGACGAAATCAATGCCATTCCTCATGCAATGCTCTGCCGAGTGATTGAAAATTTGCGCAAGGACGGAGTGAATGTTCTCACTCAGATTATATTACTTCCTTTTAATATTGATCACGAATTATATTAATTATGTAATGTATTTAATATTAACTATTTAAATTGTAAAAAAACATTGGATGTTTGTCAAATTTATTCTCGGTTATTGGAAAAATAATTGCAACCTCTCCTATGTATTATTGATTTGATGTGTAAATATGTATTATATGAAATTATGTATGTATACTGTACACCTGTATGAATATATATATACTTGTGATTAAAATATTTATTTTCTTTCTACCCAATTTCACTTTTAGGGATAAGAGTGCCTTCATTCATTCAATGTTTACAATGTTTGTTACTGTCTTATTTTGTTTTGGTGTACAATAAAGAGTTTATTTATTTATCTATTAAAACAACATTTTTGACATCAAAAGGATGAACTTTCGTTTTAAGACTTTAGGTGGGTAGATTTCTCAGTAATGGAAATGAGCAGACGCCAAAACTACCCTTAGTTCAAAAGTTTATACATAAAATTATGTATATAGACAGGATATAACCAAAGTGAAGAAAAGCGTATCAGTTTGTTTGGAGGATGCACGGTGCTATCCCACAGCCACTAGAAGAACTTAACTGACTAAGTTACACCTCTCTCAGTAGTCTACCAAGACTTGGTAAGACTAACACTTGGTAGTCTTACCAAGTCTTTGATAGGCCAAGGTAAGTTATGACTTGGCTCATGTAACCAGTAACAGTTGGCCTGTACATTTGCTGGTTAAAATGTACTGCATTTCGTACTTTATCATTTTTTATACAATGAAGGTGGCATACAGTTATTCTATAGACATCTGCGATACATACCTACCAAGATGCACTGACTAGCTTTGAAGATTTAGGTTTGGAGAAATGGTTGAGAAAATTGGGGAGGGATGGTATACAATGTGATAGAAATGGGCCCTGGCATATTTCACTCAGTACCAAAACACGTGTGTACATTGGGGAAATATGATAAAGTAGGAAATGCAGTACATTTCAAGATAGTCTTTTGGGAGATAGGGGTAATGTGGCCATTCGAGTGTGCCCAGCGCCTGTGGGAATGCAGCGTGCACTCTCTGCCTACAAAATTAACTTGCTGTAAAAATCTTAAATTTGACTGATCAAATCTCTTAATTCTTAAGGTTGTCCTTGATTCAAACATTTGCTTCCTCTGGTTTCCTTTGGTGTTTGTTTATTGTATTAAGAATTCATAATGTTATTATGATTGTAATCAGTGTCATTATTATTTAATGGATTTGAACAGTATTAGCTTTTTAAATTACCTTTTTCCGTCGCTCGACAGCAGGATCTGAAGTGCATTGGTTATCAATATGGGCTCCCACTGCTACATCTGGAGCCTCCCCACGTCGTCCTGGGACTGGAGCTCCACAGAGGGGACACTGAGGCACTTGCACATCACGGGTGTTGGCAGCTAAACACTCATGTTTGATGTAAGTAAAGTGGTCAGAACTGGAAAATAAGATTTTAAATGTGTAGTTTCATAACACATCTAAATCCGACCTAATCCAATATTTAAAATTTGAAATATAGATATGTTCACATAAACTCTTCAGTTATAATATAATTAATATTTCAATATACCTACTATTCAGAGCCCATTGAGAGTATGACAATCAGAGCTCACTCAAAAATTGTGAGAAATAAAGAATGTTTAAAAAATCAATTCATGGTGATAAGCTGTCATCCCTACCTAAAAAAATGTTTGTATTGCTCATGAAAGAATAATGGTACAATAATAAATACCTGTAAATAAAATGATTAAATTGAATGATTAAATACCTGTAAAGTATTTAATCATTTTGTAAGGTTCCCTTATTTGTCATTGATGGAGATGAAGGATAGTTATTTTTTTAATTACTTATAAACAGATGATATATATAATTAAGTGTAGAATGAAAGAAAGAGAATGACTTATTAAAATGCCATCTCATTTATAAGAAAACTATTAAAAGTAAACTACTGTTGATAGTTATCATTTTACATGATAATGTTTTGTGTATTTGCTAGAATAATAGTTACGGAAGTTAAAAAATTTATATCTATTAGATTTTTGCAATTTGTAGTTGAAGGTTAAATATACTCACCAGAACACCTCTCTACATGCACTGCATTTCATAGGTAGAAAATCTGTAACAAAGAACGGAACTAGTTAAAAGAATGTATATTCAGTTTGAGATATTTTTTATTCACTTATACTGAATGCAATTATCATTATTTTCTACTCTATAAATATGTAATAGGAACCAATGATCTACGACAAATATGTAATAGTGGATTACTTAGATACTTTATTTACCTAGTTTGTTGCAGGATTTGAAAGAACAATTCTTTCCAACATGAGGGAACTCCATAATGAACTACAAATACTACAAGCGTCCTCGTCACAATTAGCCTTCACAAACAATGATGACGAAATGAATGTTATAATCACATTTATAGGGGAAAAATAGTTTGAAATTGCAAAAGAAATTAGTCATAATTCCTCACACGAAAAGTTCATTATTCATTATGATGTGATGTTGTGGTGTATGTTTACGAAGATGACTTGGGGAATATTCTCGAAAAAATATATATTATATATTTTTAATTAGATTACGAGTACCATTGTTTTTATAACAGTAAATATTTATTTATTACAGTTAGTGATATAGTTAAAGCCAGGAAAAATCAAAATATTTTCCATTGATAGGGTTAATAAAAAGATTTTTCTTCGTGAACAAGATAAATAAGTGACAAACACAGGACAATTATTAAGACTCCTGTCCTGTGTTACGTCGTTTCAAAATTAACACAAGAACCTATTATTAGTAGATGAGGATTTTTAAATTACACATTGTTTTTTTATAGCATATTTTAGCACAGGGAACCTTCAGTTTTTGGCATTCTTGTCGTACCTCGAAATGGTCACACTGGTCATCAAACGTATGTATGACCTTTCTTGTCCTACCTTCTGACTTTGACATCTGTCATTAACGACGTCCCTACTATAATTTTTACTGAAAATTTAATAAATAGTGATCCTATTTGAGGATCACTAATTTAAACCTGGGCTTCATTGAAGAAATAATAAAAACCATGAGTAAAATTTTTCCTTCCGCCACTAAACTTTTAACGGGAAACACTATTACGGTTGGTCAATTTTATATTCCTTGTCGTTATTTCATTTTGAATGCTATTCAATTTTCGTGTAATTATCATTGGAGTTAATTTGTTAGTAATATGCTGTTTATTACTGTTTTCAGAAATCGGTCGCCCCAGTCGTCATCGTTTCAACTGCAAAATACAGCACGAAAAATGAAGCTAAATTTGAAATTAAGGTGAGAACGTTGTATATTTCATTGTAAATCGTACTATTATCGATCAATAGTATCTTAGAGTAATTACAAGCTATAATCTTTACATAGTATAACTAAGGACTTTCATATTTCTTTCTGAAATTATGTAACCTAACCTTCAAATGTCAGGAGCAATAGCATTGGTTTGACGTATGCTTTATGTACCTACTGGGTTTAATATTATAAAATATAAACAATAAGTAGTAAAATGTATAAGTTGGTATGGTAGCTAATTTACACGCTAATTATTAAGCCAGCTCCGGCTCTAGCCCATGTAGCGCCCGGGTGCAATCAATACTCTGGCCCCCTCTAGCTCTGGCGCATCGCGAGCGGCGCTCGGGGCTCCCTAACACCCTTTGCCCGTGTGTGCCGCACACCCTGCACCATAGGTAATGCCGGAACTGTCTTAATATCTATGTGCCTAATCAGTGACTGGACTTCTAGCAATTGGTTTTGCTGTTCAGTTTACAATTCTCTAGGCTAAAAGAAGTGAGAATCTAATCAGGTCCAAGTGGTATTCTCTAATCACATACATTTTGATGTAAATAATCCTTCCCTGAATAATTATAATTCAAGACATATTCATTATCTATTATTAATTTTCACTATAATTTGATTTAAGTGCAGTTATCTTCCACAATACAATATTTGTTTCTGGTGTTTCAGTTTCATAATAAAAACTTATAAAACTGTAACTAAACAAAGGGTTTTCCAATAAGGGCGGGTCGATGTTGAAATGGAATAAAACAAGCTGTGTGTGAGGTATTAATGAAATTCTTTTTTTATTTGAAAGGCCCATGTATGCCATTATGTTCGTTGTGTAATATATTCAATATTGCTATTACACTAATTACAACAGGTAATGTGAAAATAGATACTTTTAACATAAAATGTTAAAAATGAGACTCAACCGCATGTAAAATCCAGTAAAATTAAATATTAGTTGGTTAGCGGTTTACGAAACAGTATTACCAGTGTCGTGTCTAATATTAAGTACTAACATTTAGAGTCGCGGTGCGGCCGACGCGTAAGTAAGTAAGAATTGTTAGTAATGCAGACAATAATAACCATGTAAATTAGGTAACTAAGTTGTACACACAATATTTCATTCATTCTATGGGCTTTTTGTCTCTTAGCTCTTGATGTAGCTCTCCTAGCTCTCAAGTTCTTGTTGTTAGGCATATTTCACAAACTATATACACAACACTAAAACATAAACTAACTAATTAGAAAGAAATTAAATATTTATTAATAGCGTCCATGTGTGGGAATTATAAGAATATGTATTATATATAATTGCAGTCCATTAATAATCGAGCGACAATGCCCACCCTGTTCGATAATTATTATCGATATAATAGCGAGAGACTGCGCCCCTTGCCCGGACCTGCTATAAGGAGTAGACTCGGAAATTGATAATTTATTATATATCTCCAAAATGAGACATCTTTCGTAATTCTGTGACTTCCAGTTTGTAGATATCTCAATGTCCTACCACTACATTTACATTTTATGCAGAATTTCTAAAATTTCGTCAATTATTATCATAATTATAACTATAGCAATGTTAACCATTAAAAATAGATAACAGAATATATACTTTCACATATATTTTTTATGGATTTTTTTATAGTTGAGGACAGGGAGTTATTCAACTTGCAATTGCATGCGGAAAGTTGTTTTGGTTTTGTTAGCCTCTTAAAGATAAGTGGTAATGGTAAGTCACCTACAAATGAAAAGGATTCCACTTAGGATTAAGTCTGCCTTTGTACCATTTGTATAGTATTACATGTTTACTTATTTTTTGTATAAGTATAAATAAATAAACTGTTATTAGATGACTTATTTAATTTTTGGCCATTTATTTAAAAATATCATGATAATATGTAATTTCAGCCCTACAAACTCCATAAACTAGATAATGGTCCAGCCACCACAACTACCCTTTCAGCCGAAGATGCCCTCAAGTTATATGAAAAGCTGGCTGTGCTACGGAGAATCGAGACTGCATCAGGCAATTTGTACAAAGAAAAGATTATCCGTGGTTTCTGCCACTTATATTCAGGTAATTTTAAACTTACTTTTGTTTGGTGAAATTATAGGTAATTAGGCAAATTCGTTGCCTACAATTTCATTTTAGGGTTTTAATTAAAGCTGGGGAGATACGTAAAATATACATATTTAGAATCGATGGTCATGGAATCTTGATTCAAAGAAAATCGATTTTCAAAAAAAAACGTTTTTATATATTCTTTAGAACTTCTAAACATACCCTAATATAAATATATGATATTCAAAAAATATTTTAGCAAAATATATAGCCATTTTGACAAATGACAAATTTTGAATGACAAAAAAATTGCGAATTTCTCGAAAATAAAAATAAAAAGTGTAAAATAATGTAGACACATTACCTTTACATTTTTATTTTTTCTGTACATTTTTATTTTTAGCTCGCATTCTTTATAATGTGTCCAGCAGACTGATAAAATTACCTAGTTAATATGATTTTCATCACTCTTGAACTGACTTTGGATTCTCCGGATTAATTCATTGTTTCGGATCAATACGAAAATAGATTTATGACCATGGAATGCTTGCTTTGATTAATCAATCTCGATTCGTCACCCCTATCTTGAAACTCGAAGTTTGCGGCTTACAGTGTGACCTAATGCAATGTTATGCAACCAGCCCTTACAGTATCCTGTGCTGGATATGGACCTCATCATGCCTATGGTCTAGCATGAGGGATGTAAGGCCTCAAAACGTAACGCTAGCCAAGCGGCTTGGCGAGTCCACTCTTTTAGAGGTGGTGTAGTTCCTCGAGGTTTGTGGTAGCCGCTTTGCCGCTTTTTCCGACACCCACGGAAACATATGGGGGTGGTACTATTATATAGTCGGCCGACATCACACGGCACTACCGTGGTACCTCATGCATTTTTTTATGGACAGGTCAAGAGGCAGTGGCAGTTGGCATGCGCGCTGCCATGCGCGACGTAGACACAGTAATCACGGCTTACCGTTGCCATGGCTGGACGCATCTGATGGGCGTCAGTGTTGAAGGCGTACTGGCAGAACTAACTGGCCGTAGGACTGGTTGTTCACGAGGCAAAGGCGGCTCTATGCATTTGTATGGCCGCAATTTTTATGGCGGGAACGGGATTGTTGGTGCTCAGGTGAGAAAATAATTCACTCATCATATTCTGAAGATATTCTTTTATCAAAAGATTTAATGAAAATTTGGATATAAATTATTTTATGTAATGTTACAAATCACCTCAATAAAATCAAATTCAATTTAGTTGTATTCTAAAGTATTTTTTTTTATATAAAGGTATAAAGGGAATAAAGAGTATAATGGAATAAGGTGTTTTTATCACATGGTACTTGCTACTCGACTGGCCGCGCGCGGTGTCGGCCGGTTTTAGAATAACACCACCACCTATTTCCTCCTGTGGCTGTCGTAAAAGGGATAACAAGGCCGCTAAGACCAGCGCTGAGGAACTACACCAGCTCTAAAACAGTAGATTCACTAATCTCAAAAGAGTGGTCAGCGTTCTATTTTTTATAGAAAAAAAACGGCAGACGTGTATTCAGTTCACCTGGATACTGGATACTATCGTCCATGGACATCCGCGATACATGCCAACATCAGTCCAGAATGACAAACGTCGGCACGCCCTCGAATACGCTGCCTACCTTTGCTGATTAACTAACGGATTGGGCATAAAGGGTTGGGAAAGTGGGGATGGATAGAATGGGATGGGAAGGGCCTCTGGCATATCTCACTCAGTACCGAAACACGTATGTACATTGAGGAAATACAAAATTGGAAAAGCAGCACATATCAAGGTAGTATTCTGTTCAAGTGAGAGAGGGGTAACGTGGCCAGTCGAGTGCGTCCAGCAGCCGTGGGAATGCAGCGTGCACTCTCCCCCTACAAAAGGCCATTTAATTCCATATATCGCTCATGCACAAGGCAATGTGCACGAGGAGGACCATGTCCGGCATTGGACGTTAGAAGGGCTGGTTACAGTTACACTTTATACACAATGATAGCGAGTAGGGAATATAACAATTGTATACAACTTTATACACAATTGTAGACAAATCCAAAGATTGCCACATAAAGAATGAGTTATTATTATTTTCATGGATTAATGATTATTATGGCATTATTTATATGTATATTGTTTAGCCTCACGTAGGTAATATGCTGACCGTTGATGTTTAGATGAGTGTTATTTTGTGTCTCTAAAATATTGCTCTGTAGCTAAGGTGTTCTGTTTGCCTTGTATGGTAATTGCATGATATTTGAATTTCGTATATATTAATTTTGTATGCCTACAGGGCGGGACATAGCCGAGTATATTTTTTTGTATTAATTGCTATAAAGGATCGTCATTTGGCTTCCAGGTGCCCCTAGGAGCAGGCATAGCGTTCGCTCACAAGTACCGCGGCGACGGTGGGGTTACATTCGCTATGTACGGAGATGGCGCGGCAAATCAGGGCCAGCTGTATGAGGCGTACAATATGGCTAAGCTGTGGGACCTGCCTTGTGTGTTTGTGTGCGAAAACAATGGATATGGTGAGTTTACAACATGGTGAAATCGTAACAAAGCCACGTTTGTAACTTTAATATTCTTTAAAAAGTGTAAAGGACAAATGATAGTCCAAAATAACAATTTTTGGAAGTGTTCTCTTTGCCCGTGTGTCTATATGTCTAAACGTCCATCACACAAAGTCACTGGACAGATTTAATGAAACTTGGTATAAATAAAACTTATATGCAGGACTTTTTGGTGAGTACTTGAGAAGTGAAGTCGAGTTTTTCTATCATTATTATAAAAATGTGTATTGTTGATTTTATGGTATAATTGGCAGTACCAGCCACTTCGCTCGCGTGAACTTTAGAGTGATTCCCGTGGGAACTATAAGGGATAAGTATAAATATATGCTATATATAAATATAGCGCTGTATCCAGCCAGTGGTTTCGACTGCCTTTGATATTGTACTACATTTATTCAGTAAATCGCTTATTATGGTTTGTTTGCAAAAGCAAAGATTATACTGTAACTGCATGAACTTTTGTTTCAATTTCTATCTTCAAATCTTTTAATGGTCTAATGATGACCCCGAATTATCCTATAAATTGCGCATGCGTATGCTACTGGGTGTACAACAATAAATCTGTACATTTTCTCAATATTGGCTGTTAACGGATTTTATGTCTCCAGTTTTATAACAGTTCTTGTAAATCGGTTTGAAGATTAGGGCCATCATCATTGAGACTATATTTGTGCTTGTTTTATCTGATGCATTGAATACCACCCTGAGTTTTGTTGTTAACTAGTTGTTGCGGACTACACCATGAGGCATATAATGTGTGAGTCAAGAATTGTCGGCCATTTGATGCCGTTTATTATCGCTCAACATTTTGTGCTCGGCAATCGGCATCATGGAAGAGCGTCGCGTGTCCGACAGAGACATTTTCAGTCAATGAGCGATACTCGGCAGCATACGATAATACCGGTGCGGACATATGGCTAAGCAACACAGCTGTATTGGTCGGCCACACGACCACACGACCACATTGCCGCAAAATCGCAAGTTACTCAGACGGATTACTCGAACTTGCCGGCTACACATAAATATGATGCTCGTTACATGCCTTGCGAATCGTTGCCTCTCACACTATACAGTGCCTTAAATTAATCTTATCTATTAATCTTTTTTTTATTGTTCCTCATTGAGTAATGAAGAGAGAATCTTAACGGTGTTGTTTATAAAAGAGTATTAATTACAAATTATTGTGCAGTAATTGTAACCTAGGTTACTTTATAAGTATTTATGTGGACAGAATTTTTCTGTGGATTAATAATTTTGCTGTCAACAAACAGTACATGTTCGCTTGTGTAGTTAATTTATACATATAAATTAAGCACGGGTCCATAATTACCCAGAATGAACTACAATGAACTCCTTCTACACACTAACGGAAAATAATAATTTTTTTTTTTTTTTGTTTACTTCAAATCTTATTTCTTTATTGAGGCAAAACCCCAATTGTTTGTTTGTGGCCCCAATTGACGCTGTCACGTGACCGGCCTATTTTATTCACGACAAAGATCAACATAGTATAAGCCAGAGAAAGTCATTAACTAATGCCACACGATTTAAACATTTGTGAGCCCGTGGAACAATTAAAAGTATGACACAAATCTGAATCGATTACGGATTGTATTACATAAGTGAACTATCATTATCAGAGCCGGCTCTAGCCCATGTAGCGCCCGGGTGCAATCAATACCCTGGCGCCCTCTAGCAGGCTCTTTGGAGGCGTCGCGGGCGGCGACGCCCCCTAAGACGGCGCCTTAAGACGCTCGGCGCCCCCTAAGACCCTACGCCCGTGTGCGCCGCACACTGCACCATAGGTAAAGCCGGCACTGCGCACAGGTGCCGCGCCGCGCGCCCATTTCAAATGAACTTACACTCTATTGACTTAGAGATCATTTTGCTACCGGGAGGCAACGTGTCAAACGTACATACATACACTGTCTTTAGATTAGAGATTTTGCCGCGCGCGTGTTGTATTGAATAAAATTGTTATTTGTGTAGTGTAGTAATGCGGTATGACAAGCGCCGAAAGCGTAATAAAAGTAAAAAAAAGATTATTGTTAATGACTATTTTTTTTTTGCTTGCGCATACATATTTGTCGTAAGTAACAAGTATATAAAACTGTGCAATGGCGTTAAGTTCAATGAAATATCCAAAAATTCAGCGCTCGACAGGCGCCCGGGTGCACCGCACCCCTTGCACCCCTGGTAAAGACGGCCCTGATCATTATGTCTTTTTATATTATAAACAGGTTCTAAACGCGATAAATGAGACTTTCGTTTACCTTTTATTGTTGCTCGATGTTTCGGCACGGGTTACACCAGCAGTGGTCTCCAGTGTTGACCGAGTCCAGGACGCGACCTGCGAGCAGTTTTATCAACCACCCACATTTGATCTTCACTTTCGGAAAAGCTGTAACCCACTACGCTGTTTATATGATTTATATGATTATGTCTAACTGCAGGCATGGGAACTAGCGTGGACCGGTCATCAGCAAGCACGGACTACTACTCGCGTGGTGACTACGTGCCTGGCATCTGGGTGGATGGTATGGACGTAATGGCCACCCGAGAAGCCACCCGGTTCGCCATCGACTACTGTACTAGCGGGAAAGGTATGCTTGAATCATCATCGTCATCCTTTTCACCTTGAAGTCGTATTCGACCACTACTGGGCGCCTCTTTCTACTCACGGCCACATCATGGTCCTAAATCTATCACATCCAAAACATTCTTCCTCTTTGGACCATTTGGATGAGGGGGTGGGGGTGGGGGGTGGGGGGGGGGTTGCATGCTGCTGTCATTCAGCCACTGGAGGTGCCTGACTGATCGAGTTACTGTGACCTCATAAAAGACTGCCGTAAAATGTACTGCATTTCCCACTATCTTATTCCCCCAATGCACATACATACATGTTTCGGTAGTGAGTAAGATATGCCAGATATCGTACACGAAATAACGACCTGTGCGGATAAGTTTGCATGCTTTTTATATTCTACACTTTAAAAGCTATCTTAAAATTAAAGGTATTCTTGATTACCTTTAATTTTTCAAACACGATTTACAATATAAAATGTGCTGACACATGCAGTTTGCATCCGCGCGGATTCGGCCAAACAACTTATTCAGATGAGGCGATTTACGCTCGAATCTGCTCGGGTGTATGAAATCACGCGTCGGTGAAGTACTGAGCGGATATGTTTTGTCCGCATACAACGCTCGAGTTTAAAGTTCGCGCATAAGTCGCGCGCAGTTCGCCAGACTCCCGCGCGCGAATCGTGATACTAAAGAACACTACACTAGAGAGGCCTAATTGCCGAATGACGTATCCATATTGAATACTGACTAATTCCTACTCTAAATGTTCGCGCGTTGAACGCCCAACATGGACGCAAGATTCGCGGGTGTACGCGCGTGTTTCGCCTCATCTAGACAAGTTCTTAGGTTCATTAGCGCTCATTTTTACAAGACGAGTGTAGTGTGACGTCATTCGTCGCAGGTCCACTAGTGATGGAGATGGAGACATACCGGTACTCGGGGCACTCGATGTCGGACCCGGGCACGTCGTACCGCACTCGCGACGAGGTGCAAGAAGTGCGCCAGACGCGCGACCCCATCACCTCCTTCAAAGAGAAGATCGTCAGCAACGAGCTCGCCACGCCCGACCAGCTCAAGGTAACACATCACTACACTTATTATATATAAGATATATAAATTATTATGTGTGATATTATTTATAATTTATAAGGCGTGGCGTTTTAAGGTCATGCACGAGTCAATGTGCACGAGGAGGCCCATGGCCAGCAGTGGAATACTGCAGTGGGTACTGGAAGGGCTGGTTGCATTGCAATAATTAATAATGCCTTATTTATGTTAGGGGTATATTGCCATGCCCTGATAAAGTTCATCTTGTAGTATTTTGCATTGTAAGAGCATTATAACATGAATGCTGTGTAAAGGATTGGATTGAATTGAACGCAGGTGGAGTGCGAGCGGCGTTGTAATATATGGAATTATATGAGACGTCATACAGAAACCGCGGCGGATTGAAAGCGAGTCGGCCGCATCTGTGCGATGTCTCATACAATTCCATACGCGACAACACCGGCTGCGCCCGACCCGCCTTGTGAGTGCCGACCACAACTTACAATTAGCAGACATGCTTTGCAGTATTATCCTATATAATCTTCCATACTATCTTTTAACTTTCTATTATATAGAAATAATAGAGAACACATAGCTATTATGTCGTATAAATCGTTGCTTAAGTCTACTAATTATTATTGTATAAATTCAAGTTTAAAATTATAAAAAAAAAAACAAATTGCAGGAGATCGACGCAAAAGTCCGCAAAGAGGTGGACGAAGCGACAAAACACGCTAAAACCGAACCCGAGATCGGAGTAGAGGAATTATCCGCGGATATATATCACAATAATGTCGAGCCACAGATCCGAGGGATCCATCCCAATGCACCACTGCAGCATATAGAGGTCGCTGCTCGCAATTAATTATTTAAATAATTTTTAAACCTGTATCCGTGCTAAATTGAAAATGCAAATGACCACATTTAAAATAACAAGGAGTTATCAAACCTTTTTTTTTGGTATTATCATCGTATTATCAGACTGTCCTTTGAGACGCCTCTAAATAGAGGTCCAAGATCACAACATCCAAATCTTTCGTTATAAAAGCGGGGTAGTTGATTATTCTTTAAAGTCATGTGTTTTATGCTTTCTTCCACAAATGAAGAAGAAAACAACTTTTATTTATTTGCTGTTCAAAAGAATTTTCCAAAGAAAATTAAGTAGATATGTGCTTGAGAATATTTGTATATAGAGGACTATTGTTATGATGACGATGACTATAAAAGGATGACATTACTAATTTACCATTAAATTCACTTTTAAGCCAAATATACAAATATTTGTAGTATTTCACATGTTTTTAATATCGGCAAATCTATCAATATCCATCAGTTTACATTTCAAGATAGCCGTTTACTTCCATTTTTCGTTGCGTTTAAGCTAAGGCCACCTTCTTTTGGGCTAAATTCCAAAACTAAATGGAATTAGCTTCATGGGGTAATATTTTTTTAGTCTGCTAAGTTCGTTAGTTTTGGGCTTTAGCCTATTTGTACTGATAACGTGCTGTCATTTTGCGTTTTCAGTGTGTGGCACTGTTTAGCTTAATACTGCAAATTATACTTGTGTACAGCCTCGCAGTAAAATTATCCTCAGTTATTTCACATAGACATATTTTTTCTGTTCTTTGTTGTTGATATTGCAATATGTAACTCTATTTTTTGATTCCGTGGAATTCTGATAGCTGTCATTTTAGTTGTCTTCAAACTTTTCATCTCACTCTTTTTTAATTTTATTAATTATTTTATCAAGAAAATAATATGAAACCTGAAACTGTGAATTCCATTCATAATCTGAATTTGGGAATAGTTCGTACAGACCCTGTATATAACTGATACAGATAGAAGCAGAGTTAAATGCGGGTATAGTTGTGGTATAAAACTGTTTCCTCACTTATACATTTAATTTTTTCTATTAATACCCACCTATTGTTTGTTAGTTATATAATTACCAGCATTAGAATTTTGTGTATATTCCAGAAGATAAGCGTTCACACTTTTTATGAATTATTCCTTTTAATCGAATTTCATTCTTATTGGAATTTCATAAGCTTCCTATTGCTTTAATAGGATAAAAATGATTAATTATTCTCTTCAATTTCTTTCATAATAAAGAATTCAATGTATGACCACGGAACAGTAAATTTTAGCAATATTTAACGAAATATTCTGATTTCGGTAAATTATGTCTAATAATTCTGACCGTAATTTATCTATTTCAACGGATCTTAACGCGAACGTTTACCTTATTTATTTTACTCGTACGTTTCGGTTGGGTTGCACCAACCACGGTCACGAGCTGATCAGAATATATTTTTTACGTAAATATCTAAATAGGACGTAATTGTAAAAATTATGTACAAATATAAAATTATTGGGTTATATTTTAGTTACGTATAAACATTGACTTAGATCTTGGTATATTTATTTTTTTAATAAATATGTGTATATTTTCTAATTACTTTATAGCAATAAGCGTAAATGAAACTGCCATGTAAATGAAGCAAAATCTACTTTGCACATGTGTTATTGTTGCACTTTGTTTTATTTAAAGGGAACATGAAATTATTAATTAAACGAATAGACAAATTTTGTTTATTTTTTATTTTTTAACACAAATGAAAGACGACCGTAAAGCTTTTTACGTGTATATTTCAATATTTTACTATTACAACACGCTATCCTATACACAAGTTCAGTAAAACACGCGTCTAGTTTATAAAAATATAATTAGAACATCACAAGTGAATATAGACGAGTAATATTTTCATACAAATTTAGGTACATTTTCACTTTTTTTTAATAACACAATCTTACATTTCGCAAATAAAATTTAACAATTTTAATGCATTATGGTAGTGTACACTTAAAATTATGTTTTTGAGTTATTTGACAACTAGAGAAGAAATAAATCCATATTTAATAAATGTCAATTTTATTTTTAAAAAAATAATGATTTCAAAATTGTTTTATTTGACAAAAAAATAGTTTATGGTTTTGGAAAAAGGCGTGCATCCGGGTAATTTCTGATAAAAATATACTTGATCACCAAGTCTTGGTTTCTAAGGTATATATTTAGTTTTTGAGCACAGTCGATTATAAATACTGGTTACATTTCGCCACCTTACACACTACTTCTAGAAAAAAATATATTTATGTAGAATAGATACGCTACAAGAATATTGTATGCAAAGCGGAGAATGATTCTTTTTAAAAAATAATTTTTTTTTAAATTATCTTTTTAAAGACCGGGAAGAGGAAGGGTAAGGGCGGGAAATTGAAAATTGTACTGTTCACACTCATTTTAATGAGAAAAATGAATTTGATAGTTTATATTTTCACTTAAAAGATTTTAGGGCGAGAGTGCATTCCGTTCAATTCATTCCCACAGGCGCTGGGCGCACTCGACTGGCCACGTTACCCCTCTCTCACAGAAGACTACCTTAAAATGTACTGCATTTCCTACTTTATCATATTTCCTCAATGTACGTGTTTCGGTAGCGAGTAAAATAGGCCAGAACCCATCCGTTCCTATCTCTCCCCGTTTTCCCAACCCCTCCATTCTTATTTTAATAGGAAAAACGAATTTGATACTTTCTGTTATACAACTAGTATTAAACGGAAACAAGTGAATTTTTAAATTGTCTTGTGACACGTTCCATTTGCTAGACTATCCTATCATTATCAATAAGCATCTTTACTGCCCTCCTTAGTAAAAAAGCACTTGAGCGACCTCAAAAACCCCGGAGTTATATTTTCTCGTCGAATAGAATTAACATAGAAAATCCATAAATTAAAAAAAAATCTGCTCCCACGTTAATGTTTCTGATTTCGAATAATAACTAACATTTAAAAAAAACATCACACTGAAGTTTTTTAGACAGTTGCAATGAGATGAGCTTGTGAATATAATGTATCCTTTAATCTTGGTACCTACTTATATCTAAGGACAATTCTGTTAGTCTATTCGCTTTAAGAATGCAATGACTTGTCCCCAAGAAAGTAGGCGTCACCCTTTTTTTACTAATAGTGTTTCGTCGAATTCTTAGGTCTGTTTCAGAGTAGTATTGTCTATTTTTCCGTAAAGCATCACGTGCATCAGCGTCGATATTAAAATCCCACACTGGTAATATTTCCACTTCGGTTATTCTTAAAAACAATGCGGATCATACACATTGAAGAAAGAAAATCGAATCATTATAAAAAATACAAACGATAGTTTTCACATTGAGAAATGATTTTTATTTCTAATTTTCTTTACACAATAATTTACATTTTTAGTAATAATAATGATATTTGTATTTCGGTCTAGTTTTAAATTTTTCTTTCTATGCTATTAAACAATGTGTCACTGAAATAACACAAAAGCTGAAAATAGATTTGTTCGGTGTAGAGGGTAACGGTTGATTCTACCAATTTTAACAAAAGGATTTTTTTTATAACTTTATTTTTTAATTTCATAACGCGCGTCGACCGCTCCCGGTCATGAATAATGAGCGCTACGAACGTTTTACACACAGCAGAACAACAAAACTACTTTTGTGACTTTTCAATTATTTCCGAAAATAATTTTTCGTCGACACTGTTTCAGTTTTGGACTCGAAAAGTTGCGTTTTTGTTTGATTAATTGTAAAAATTGAGAATTTTTTACACATATATTTTTTACATATATATACATATATACATATATTATACATACATATATACCTACATATATTATATATATTATAGGTACATATATTATACATACATATATACATATACATAAAAATTTTATACGTTTTGTTGTTTAATAGTGTTAGTGATATAAAAGTAAAGTATACAAATAAAAGTATAAGACTGCGTTTTTCATGTGCTTCCAAGGAGTCCTCTTTTGACCTCAGTAAACCTACTATCGCTTTATTGAACGGCTCCCGACTTACTTCGATGGGTCTGGACATTGGCAGGATATGTTTTAGACTTTGAAATTGTTAATTACGAAGAAAATTTGACGCTGGCAGAATGTGCCTACTGCACCATATAAAAATGTATTTCAGTTCACTGTTCGGGTTCTGCGTTATTTTAGTTACACGTTATGTAGATTACATCTTATTATTTTAAAAAATTGGAAGTCAATGTGAACATTCCTTTACTACTGATCACTCCATTCTTAACGCGAACAGACAGTAGGATTCGGCGAACGTGATGTCCGTGTGCTAGAGCCAGTTCGTCTATCGCACTTGACCACTTGCGTTTCCGCAAGTCGTCTATGATAGCAAGTGGGGTCTACAAATCAGATTGTCTGTTATATTTATCAATTAATCTAAATTGAAGATGGTCTAAAAGCATATTGTTCGTCTATTTTGCTGGTTGTAGTATGTTTCTATAAAAGCAACTTGTCAAGAATTGATAAATATAACATTAGACGATTTGATTTTTAGACCACTCGCTACCATAGACAACTCGCGTTCCTGACCAACTCACAGTAACCCAGAAAATGGCTCTGATAAATATTTAACATATCTTTTCCATCTTCACGGTTTGATTTGAATTGTCGAAGAGCCAATTTTACATATGTTGGAGCTACTGGCTTTGGAACATGTCGACATACATAAGGGTGAATTTATAAATAATTTAGAATATTCCCACTTGTACTTAGTTTAGAACTGTTACTTTTCAGGAATATGTCTTTTATGGGGAATGTGAGGGTAAGGTTATAAATATAGGGGAATACTTGGACATGTCTTTTGGGTTTAAATACATAGGATTAAATCTAAGTAGCATAAGTATTATTGACACGTTAGAATAACTACTTACAGTAAGTACTTAATAAGTAAGTAAGTACTTGTTTATTTTATTATGTATATTAATAACTTTGGTAAAGTTGTCTTTGCATACATTTGGCGAAAAAGTCTCTCGTGATTTACCAAATTTAAGTATTGGTAAGGTTCCTTTGAGGTCCCTTCATTATTTTTATTTTCAATAAAAATAATAATTTCGTAATCCTAAGATAAATTCCTTCGATAACAGTAGGATATAAGGGCAAAATCTACAAAATAAATGTCAGTTCATTAGTTTATATATCTAAGTAATTAATTACACTACAACTTTAGTTAGTCGAAAGAAAAGTACAACCGGGTTGCTAAAAAAATCAAATACGTCTATAGGAGAGTAGTTTATGGCGGGACGTTCAGTAATTAATAAAAATAGTATTTTTTTTTTGTGTACTTTTATCAATTATCTAAATTGCAGCGTAAGCTTAATCCGATATACGATATAAAATAGCGGTGTTAGCGAGTGGACTACTCAACTCATCAAGCTACAACAACTTTTATTGATAGCGTATTGTATAACTTCACCTGTAGTCTTAATAGTCTGTAGTTCGAGAACATTATTTTTTAATATGTGCGATCCTTTCCTAACCAGCGACTTTTAAGCCCTTTAGTCATTCTTCAAGATATTTTTGGATTTTTATTTTTATACTCGTTGTTTGAACAACAATTTATTTAAATAGAATCAAATTCGCTGGTACGGAGTGTCCTTACAATAATTTATACAGCTTCAGCATTCTCATCGACCTCCTCAATGAACCCGCACTGCAGTTCGTACAGCTGCGCATAGATCCCCTTGAGCGCGATGAGCTCCCCGTGCGTACCGGTCTCGGCGACCACGCCGCGGTCGATCACGCAGATCATGTCCGCGTTCTGTATGGTGGCGAGTCGGTGAGCGATTATCAGGCACGTGCGACCTTCGCTTGCGCGGTCTAGCGCCTCTTGCACCACCTAAAATGTCACAACTTTTTAGTGCCACAGGTACTTATTTTTAAAGAAAGCATTCCACTTGGTGGTAAGTGCCCTGCGACATGCGCGATACATGTTAACATCAGATCAGGATGATAAACGTTGACACGCCAACGGATACGCTGCCTACTTTTGGAGATTTAAAGGAATGTACTTGGAAGCGTAGCGAAAACGGAGAGGGATGGGAGTGGGCTCTGGCATATTTAACTTATTAAAACAATTATATTAGAGGAATAGGATGGCGGAGGAAATGCAGTACAATTGACGGTAGTGGTTTGTGACTGCGGACTCACGTGGCTAGTTGTGTGCAGACTTAGAGCAGCTCTATCCCTGAACAGTGCTTCATTGTGTATCTAGAAATGGACTGCAGATAGTTGTGTCCGTCTAAAACATACCGCCGTTAGGCACAGGCCTACCCTAGTAAATCACTGGGGGGTATCGGGCCGTAATCCACCGCGCGAGCTTGGTGCGGATTCATGGATACTAGCTAGCTGGAGTACTAGCTTTTTTTATTTCTCCATCATATGAGTTTTCTCACGAAGTTTTCCCTAACAGCCGAGCAAGTGACAATTTTTAAAAATCCGTAGGTATTTAAGCTGAAACTCAGTGGTACGGCTCGAAGATTTGAACTCACTAGTAAGTAGAGTATAGATACCCCTAGGCTATTACCGCTCTACTCGAGATAGTAAATACTTAGTGATTGAAAAAATTTTACCTTTTCACTGTGAGTGTCGAGTGCGGAGGTGGCCTCGTCCAGGAGCAAGACGCGCGGATTGCGCACTAATGCTCGTGCGATCGCGATACGTTGCTTCTGCCCACCGGAGAGCTGCGACGCGCGCGCTCCGATGCGGGTCGAGTATCCCTGCAAATAGTGAAGGTTAACAGGTCAAGCCTTAGATGCTTTTAAAGTTCTTAATCAAGCTTTGAAAGTTATGAACTTATTATTAAATTACCAATAGAACTACAGTAAATAGGAACATTGTGAGAGGAAACTAACATTACCTGGATGAAAAACCAGTTTCCTCTCACTTTATACCAAAGCTCAGGGCCAGCTTTATGGGTGTGCGACGCCGGAGGGTGCCTTGAATTGCAAGCGCTGCACGCAGACACGGGAGAGGGCGCAATCGAATATCACGCACAGGGTTGAGAAACCGCTAATGTGGGCACTACGCAAAGCTTAGCTTAATGGCTTAGATATATTGGACACCGCGCGAGATGCTAGCAAGTTAACAACTAAGTTCAAAAGAAAGTTAGTAAAGCATTGGTCAATCAAATGTTCGAATAATTGCAAACTGTTTTTTCTCTTCGTAAACAAATGACCAAGATTAACATCAATCAAGCCCAGATGCATTCGTAGCGGTTGGGTGCGCCCGGCTACTTGTAATTATCCAGACTTCACAGAACCTTCTGTAAAGTAGTTTGTTTCTTCTTCTACGTGTACCCAATAGTTATTCTTACCTGTTGCTGTATCTTGTTGTGGCAGAATAAAGTGACGTCTATGTTCTATTTTATAGACGGCAGACTGCAGGTACAGTATTGGTAAGTGGTAGTAGGTAAGTACATCTGGTAGGAAGTGGATACTGTTGCCCTGAGACATCCGCGATACATGACAACATCAGTCCAGATGAGTGTAAACAAAAGACCAAGTCCCATGTATTAGTACCTATCAACTTATTCATTACATTACATTGTCGTACAGTATAGTCGTTTATTTTTAAAGCGCTTCATACCACTATTTACAACAACGTGGGCACCTACGTTTCGAGATTTAGGAATGGATTTGAAGTAAGGGTTGGGAAAATGGGCAGGGATGAGGTGGGAAAGGGCTCTGGCATATCTCATTAATTATCGAAATACGTACAGTGGGCCAAAAGTGGGAAATGTGGTAAAATTTACAGTAGATTTCTGTGAGCGGCTACGGAATTAATTGCAGTGTATCTCCACACCTCCATATCAATTTTTGAGCACTATAATTTTATGTGTACAATTTCTGAGTACAAGCATACTTACGGCAGGTAAGGCAGCAATGAATGAATGTACATTAGCTTCCTTAGCGGCTCTCACGATCTCTTCGATGGGCACTTCCCTTGTGTTGTCTCCATAAGCAATGTTCTCAGCTATCGTTCTGTCAAAGAGCACCGGCTCCTGCGATACGATGCCGAGGTTCCGCCGGAGAGTGGTTAGGCGCATGTCATCCTGTATGCTGTAGTCGTCCAGAAACTGGAAAAGGGATTTTTGGACTTGTTTATGACAAGATGAGTTTACACTGGGGATAAAGTACTGACCGCTAATGACATTTATTAAGGGTTTCTAAAAAGTGAAGTATGTACTCATAGCTTAGAGGTACCTATCTACTTTCGGCTCTCATTTTATGAGGTTTTATTTCAAACCCTGGCCTGTACCACTAAGTTTATATTTAAGTACATACGAATTTTTTAATCATCATAAGCTGGGCGCCGATGGAGACATCATGAGAAAACCCAAATGCTTAAGAGGAGGCCTGTGCCCTACAATATAGGCCAATATAGAATAGGTAGTGTTCTTGCGGATTAGATGCGAGAGAGTCAATACATATGGTTTTAAATGAGTGATGTCAAACTTCAGTGTCACGGCAAATGAATTAAATGAACGAGCGAATCTGGTACCTCTACCATAGACGGTGTACATTTTTACCCCTGCGGTGTACATTTTTACCCCTGCGTTCTGTGTCTAAACATTTAATTACCTACTATTAATTTTATTTTGATACTACTCTCTGTATTATATATAATATTATTTGCATTATAGTATCTACATATAAAAGACCACCGGTTAGGGCAGTTGGTAATGCCACTGTGTGAAAAGTCCCGTGTTTGAGTCCCACTGGAACATCAATCTGTTTATAGATATATATATGTCTGTTCGAGTCTGGGTGGTGTTTGTTTTTTGTATGTATCTGGACACACATACAATACAGGGCATCCTAGTGTGGGGTGTTGAGTTCAGTGTTATTTAAAGTGCCAATTAAATAATGCATGTCCTTAAAAATTGAGTACCTATTATTTATTTATATACTTTATTGTACACAGTAATAAAATAATACAAATAGTTATGAAAGAAAATACTTAGAAAAGGCGCGCTTATCCCTATAGATTTCTACCAGCAAAACCTGGGAGAGTGAAAAGTGAGCAATCAAATGGGCAATCGGATTTTTTATTTGAGTTAGGGATATAACATGTAGAAATGTCAAACAGAGTGAAATTTGTACGGAGACGGGAGATCACACTTTATTATTGACAGTTTATTATGTAGAATGTCATATCACTGACTCAAATAAAAAATTCGACTATAGAGCATACCTAAATAACCTACTATTATAATATGATTATTACATGCTAACAGTACTATGACTTGTTATATATAATTGCTACCTAGACAACTGTACCATCAATTATTTACCTAGGTAGGTTATTTATTCAATTAATAAAAATAGTTGCTACCTACGTATCAATTATTTATTATAAAAGCTTAGGTTTGCAAAGAAAGTTAAAACTTGTGAAAATTGTAGTTAATGACCATAAAATTGAAAAGTTTATCAATAAATAATCACATTCATTTACTTAAACTTTAAAAGGTTACACTGCAACAACTTTGAACTACTTACTTATAATAGATTTGGGTTGTAAAATAGCAATTTTTAGGCCCATAATCAGGTGAGGAATTTGTGACCCGAGATCATATTTCAATTAGTGTTGTATTTACAGAATGATAGCTTAATAAATGTAATAAACAAAGAGGTCTCAAACTCTGTGCTAACAACAATACCTAATAATCACTATCAGTTTCAGAAACAATTGACACAGAATCAGAAGAGCTGCTGTCATCATCCAATACGTCAGTGATAAGTTTATCAATGATTTTTTCCATTTTATTATCTCTTTCCCAATACTGGTCTTCTAAACCTTTGACATGGCTATCAAAGCCTCGCCAATCTTCTTCACTAACTTGACTGATGGCCAGCTCTGTAAGCTCCTTTAGTTCTGTTAGGGATAAATCTTTACTGTCATTATGCTCCTTTACACTTCTTTTTATTTTTGCCCATGCTAATTCAATTGGATTTAAGTCGCACATGTAAGATGGTAGCCTTAAAATTTCATGTCCATTACTTTTGAATAGCTGATCAATCTTAAATATCCTTTCTGGAGTCTTAGACAACTGGATCAATTCAAACAGTTGATCTTTTCTCATGTCAAGAAAAGCCTCAATATTGTTTTTAGTTAACCAATTTAACATTACCAGTTTTGTACATGATTTAGTTGGAGCCTTATTTTTTTCAACACAGTGATAAGGTGCATTGTCCAATATGATAACACTATTTGGTGGTAGATTGGGAATTAATTTCTCAGTTACCCATTTCTGAAAAACTGTACTGTTCATTTGCCCATGACAATTGTTAATTGTAGTACCAACTTCAAATAGAAATTTTGCTTCAGGTAGAAAACCAGATTTTGAACCCGAATGGACCAGTATAAGTCTACTCGTGGAACTAGTGTCAGTCAGTATTGTGTCTATGGTATTGTTTCTCCAGAAATATTTATGCATGAGATTGTTATCGAGCCAAGTCTCATCTAAAAAAAATATGTTACGACCACTTTCTCTATATTCTCGAATTTTCTGCAAATAATTTGCACGTGCAAAGACAATAGCTGGTTTTTCTATCAAAATTCGACGCTTGTTATGACATTTTTGCCACTTATACCCCATTTCTCTTAACAGTTTCCTTAAACTGGTTAGACCCCAAGAAAAGTCGATTTTCTTTTTAATAGCTGCTAAAAGTTTGGTGCAAGTTGGCACAATCTCTTTTGCTATATAAAATTCTTCTATACAGTGATGTATTAAGCTTCGGTTAATGTCATCAATGTTCAAATTAGATTTTTTCAAGCATTTTTTCCCTTTTTTAGAAGGTGCTTTAAGAGGACCTGGCGTTAATTTGGATTCTTTTTGGATTCTAGACAACATTCTTTTAGAAAGGCCCGTGTAGTGAGCTGCTCGGTCAAAAGCTTGGTTTAAGAGAAAAGTATATCTGCCATTTTTCTTTTCTTCAAGACATTTCTCCAGGGCGCGTAGCGCCATTTCTCGAGCTTGTCGATGTACAACAAAAGACCTTTTTTTACTTGATTGGCGAGTACATAGATCATTGTTGGAAGACGACGTGCTCGGCTCAGACTTAAAGCTTGACCTGTCTGGCAATTCGTTTTTCACATTCACGATAATATTAAAAAAACTCTTTTTAGTCGGGCGATAATTACAAGAATCAGTGTCATTATCGGAAGAGGATGAGTTAGGCTCAGACTTAACACTTATGCCGTCGGGCACTTCCATTTTTACATTCATAGTGATTTTATTGACTTTGAACTTATTTCCTATCAAAACATTCAAAATTAAGGTATAAGGTAAGTAAAGTAAAACTTTCGGAAATAAATTGTGTTGTAAATTGTTGGGTTATCTTTTTTTTATATATAGCAATGGTGCAATTGGCACATTCTGCCCGTGACAAGGTTTTCTTTCACAAACATTACGCACTATCAGTATTAAACCACAAATCTCACAATACACCATTTTTTATAACAATCAAACAAAAACTCAACTTCACTTCTTGAGTTCCCGCCAAAAAGCCCAGGTTGTAAATTGCAAAACAATCAACATTGTTTAATATTAATGTAACGGACTTTTTGGCAGGAGCACGTGAAGTTTTTTTCAAGTACATTTCAAGGTAGTCTTCTCTGAGAAAGGAGTAAGGTGGCCAGTCGAGTGCGCCCATCGGCTGTGGAAATGCAGCGTGCACTCTCCTACAAAATGTATGGAGATACAGATTATCAGTGAAGTGAAGAAGTTTTTGTTTGATTATTGTAAACATTGTGTATTGTGGCATTTGTGGTTTAATATTGATAGTTTATTAAACTTCTAAGTGTCTAGTGTTAGTGCATAATGTTTGTGGTAATTAAATAAAAGTGCGTTCTTCCAAGTAGTCCAAACTCTGTTTTTTTTTTCGGAATGGGTAAATTCTTGTGGCCCTATTGGCCTATTGAGTCCTATTGAAACAAATTTCTCCGACAATCCGGGATCCACATAATATATTTTCAAAAGAATAGTAAATATCTGAAAGAATCCTAAACCATTTTAAAGGAAACATTTATATATTATGATCGCGGCAAGTGCAGACGGTACTTTATTACCGGTATGGGTATATAAATCCGAACATTTGTGATCATCGTTCAAGTTCAATGTAATATACCAATTATGTATAATATATACTTGTCAATACTTAATATTGTGACTACTTTATTTTATAGAAAATTCAGCTAACACTTTTGCGACTCCCCAAAAATGGAAAATGCCAGGTTTGACGGTACCTACACGCACACACAGATCTGGAATGACTTTTCAAGCAATATCGAGCTTTAATTAAAAACCGTCCAGTGGTTTTTTGCGTGATGCACGTTCAGACAGACGGACAGGACTAAATTTCCAAAAACAGTTGTTTTCGGCTCTGTATCATTGACATCGTATACTACAGTTTTTTTTTCACGGCTTTATTAGGATTTTATTATTATATATAGGTATATAGGCAGTGCCGGCTTTACCTATGGTGCAGGGTATGCGACGCACACGGGAGCGGGGTCTTAGAGGGCGCCTAATCTTTTTCAGAAAAGATCTTTTTCAAAGGCTTATTATACTAAAAAGATGTTAAATAATGAAACCGTTTTAAGAAACTGGCTGGTTTACTCTAAATCAACTGATTCTGTTTATTGTTTTTATTGTAAACTTTTTGATGCTGATGTCAGTCCTTTTAATAGCAAGATAGGTTACAAAGATTGGCAGCATTTATCTATAGCTTTAGAACGTCTTAGAAAGAGCTCAGTGCAGCTATTATGTCTTTAGAAACAAATTACATTGAAAATTGGTATTTTAAAAGAAAAGACGGTAGATTTCTTGAACCATTTTGGTTCCATTTTGATCGCGCGCCTATTAAGGCGCCAGGGTGTTGATTGCACCCGGGCGCTACATGGGCTAGAGCCGGCGCTGTATATATATAGGTATAAACTAATAGCGGTGGCAGCGACTTCGTTCACGTGAACTTGTGATTCAGCGGAGCACTTCCACATCGAGCCGCGTTCGATACCAGCACTTCACGTTCTTGTACCAGATCTTGCTTTTGTTATGATGATACCTATAGAATCTTGCGTTTATCATGTCGGTAACACTCACCACAGTGCCCTCGTCCGGGTCGTAAAGGCGTTGCAGCAGCTGTATGAGCGTGGACTTGCCGCAGCCGCTGGGCCCGACGAGTGCGACACGCTTGCCGCTCGGGATCTCCAGTGACAGCCCGCGGAGCACCTCCACCTCCAGCCGCGTCGGGTACCGGAACTTCACGTTCTTGTATCGAATCTTGCCTTTGGCGACCTGATCAACGAATCTGTTATTAGTGGTCATGACTGCGTAGCAACAATACTGACTGAATGTAACAAGAACACAAAGACAACAAAACAAACTATTTGATTAGAGACAGAAAAAGCTCTAGCGCCCGCAGAGTGCCTCCACTTCCGGCCACGTCGAATAACGGAACTTTACTTTCTTGTACCGAATCTTGCCTTTGGCGACTTGATTAATGAATATTTGTTATAAGTATTAAAGTATAATAGGCACGTTGATACGGATCGATATAAACAGACAGCAGAATGAATCAAAGAGCTTGCGGTAAATTTGAATGTAGCTTTTTCATTAGAGGCCAGTTCTTAAGATTAGTTCTTAGCGAGTTCGGTAAAGGACAATACCTACTCGAAAAAGTATTGTTATAGTATTAGTAGTAGTCATGACTGCGTAGCAAGAACACTGACTCGATTGTAGACTAATGTAACTGAGCAGAAAGACTAGAAAAGAAATAATTTTATTAGTCTGGCAGATAAAACGTGGTACCTATAAGAAAAGATTTTTAAATTTGAGAACTTTTAAGTTGAATTTATTTCTACAAGGGTGGATGGACTATGGGTGGTGTAAATGTTGTACCATTGACTTTATTTATGACTTTCGTTATATTTTATAGAAGAGTTTGTAGACGGGTGGGCGGCCTATATGATGGTAAGTGGCCACCGCCGCCCAGTAACACCTATATCAATGCAGTTCTAATTCCAGGGGCTGCAACACTGAAACTACAAAACTAGCGAAGAGCCCTAAATCGTAGCCACAACGTAACGTAACTAAAACGTAGTTTAATGGAAAAATCTCAATTGGCAGTTCATTCTGAGCGACCCATTGGCGCAGTTGGTAGTGCTTGCTGTGCAAAAGGTCCCGAGTCGTACATACATTTGTTTAATAAAAAAATAAGACAAATGTATGTTCGGGTCAGGCGCGGATACAGGATTTCGTTTAGGGGGGGGCAATTTTTGTGTGATTTTATCTATCTTCCAGAAAATTCGTTTTAAAGAAAAAAAATTGTAAAATTTTAAAATGTATCATGTAATACTTGCATTTGAATAATGCTCTGTTTGCCTGTCTTAAAAAAAATGAAATAAAAACACATAGATATAGAGAAAGAAAAAAACAATTTAATTTGAAGTATGTAGGTACATAATATGGTTCTTAAATAATAATCTCCAATCTCATCCTACGGCCGGTTTTTGCAAATCTTGTAATCACTTTCTCAATGTCAATAGGAATATGCCTATGGATGTGCATAAGGGCAAGACCGAGGAGGCGGTTTTCAGTCATGGTTGCTCTTAAATATGTTTTAAGGCGCCGCAAGGACGAGAATGACCTCTCAGCAGATGCATTTGTCACTGGAAGCGTTGCAAGGACTAGTACAAATTCATGTATTATAGGAAATGCATCCTTATCGCACCTAGCCAATATATCCAGAGCAGTTATGGGAAGCTCTTTTTGCCGTTCCTTTTCTTGAATCCATTTCTCTCGCCACAGCAACAATTCATCTTTTAGCAGAAGAGAAGCAGCGCCCTTATCGACGTCAAGAAGCAATCCGAAGCGGTGGAGGAGGGAATTTATACTTTTGTCATTTTCACCAGGAGAATTTTTAACAATATTTTCTGGAATGAAAACTGATAGCTGAAAGACGTCCAAAGTTTCAGCTGAGAACCTTTCTCGCAGATCTGTGAGAACAAAGTCTAGTAAGGGTGCATAGATTGATACTCTGTAGTATTCCTCGGCTGAATTAATTTGATAGTTGGCACGATAAATTTGGCATCCACCATGGCGAGGGATCCGAGGAATATTCAGCTCGACACCCAATTGATTGGCTAGATTTTCTGCACGCTGCCAGACGTTGTTAAAACTAGCGTCCATGTTTTCCCGACGACTGGCAAGAATAGAAATTGTGTTATTTACTTGCATAGCACTGCCATTGAGATCGAGCGCCGTCTTCTGTAGTAATTTACTCAGAGACTGCGTTAGAGATAATACATCACTCAGACACAATACTGATACCATGAATTGTGTGTTGCATAAAGTTGTTACCAGTGAAGCAGGGGGGAGTGGAGAGTGCGCTCCCCACATCCCCGCCGGCCGGGCCGACTACTACTGAGTACTACTCGTGGCGTAGTCTACTCAACCCATAGGTATGGAAAACATAATACATGGACCATGCGTCTTAAATTCGTTCCATCATTCGTTTGTTGGCGAGAGGCCTGGAGCTCATTTTTTTAATCGTTCAATTAAACTTCGCGATGTTATTTTTATCAGTAATTTCGAGTTAAACACACTTGATTAACCGATGTAATCTACTTAGATAGTAATGAGTTAATAACGATTCTTGTAAACAGGTAGTGATGTCCTTATGACGCTTTCAAAATTTTGGATTTGGTCAAAATAAAGTGCTTGTCAGGGGGGGGCAATTGCACCCATTGCCCCCCCCCTGTATCCGCGCCTGGTTCGGGTCTGGGTGTGTGTTTGTCTTTGTATGTGTTTCTGGACCCACGACACAGGGAATCCTAGTGTGGGCCATTGAGTGTGGCGGTATTTATTTATTTATTCCATAATGAACACTAATACCTATTTGTAAAGATTCTGAAGATTTTTACGAAGCGATTGCTATAAAGCGATAATAGCTGGCTATAAAGCGGTAGATACTACTTGGTTGTATTCTTTCGTAATATCTTATACAATAAAGAATCTATTTAAGACTTTAGAGTCGAGAGATAAACTTTCAAGACTTACTTATCGTGGTTGAATATGATAAGTTTTGTAAATGAGTTATTCACGATTTATTATTTTGTAAAGCAGATATTTTGGTATACTTAGTTACATTAACCGTGGTCACAGCGGCAAGACTGATGGTTATTGTTGCCCACGGACGCATGCAACACCAATGCGAATGTGGGTACGCTGCTGAGTATGCAGAATTCTATAGACAGCTTTCTGGTCCCGATCGGGTTTCCGTACCTAGTTGAGCTTGCCGACTATTGTGTGCCCAAAACGATTTTTGAAGCGCATATTACGCGATACTCCTTGTCAAAGAAACGCACGTTTCTGCGGTTCTTTTGTTCGGAAGGTGCGGTTCTTTTGTTCGGAAGGTGCGGTTCTTTTGTATAGTTCCATACAAATTGACTGCAATACTAATATAATTACTAGTAACCTTTGGCTTCCTTGCGGGCACCAACATGAATGATTCCATACATAGAAATTACAATACTAACGTAATTCTCGGAGACGGCGGGTGCGTGAGTGCTGGTGACCTTCGGCTTCCTTGCGAGCAGCGATATCACGCGGCCGGCGGCCGACATTGCCGCGCCGAAGTTGGGCGCGAACGACAGCGCCTGGCCCATCATCCACGCGCCGAAAATCAGAGCCTCTGACACCCTCGATCACAAAAAAACTACATTTGTAACAATGTTGGACGTTGAAACTTCAAAACTATGGGAAATCTAAATAAATACATCCTCATCATTTATTTAAACACCATTGCTCAAGCAATTTGTACAAATGGCGGACTTAATGCCATATGGCATTTTCTACCAGTCGATCGCCAGATCAAACAGAATCTTGGCTAAACAGAATTTATTTTTGGGTAATTTTTTTGGGATATTTTTGCCACTTTTAAGGTAAGAAAAACTTATAAATTTACGTGACAGTTACGTACAACATATAGCAGTATAACATAAATGTAATCTAATAGGCGGATTTCATAAACACTGACTGACGATTTGGAATATTATGTTACTGAAAAATACCCTAGGCCCTAGGGAATACCCTAGGCAAGGTTCGATTGCGTAGTTCGATCAATTGAACTTGGAGGATTTTTAGGTCCTTAAGGTTCTATTAATCTAACTACGAGGATTTTTGATTCCTCGTAGTTCGATGGCTAAATAAAAATTTCAAACAATCGAACCAGGAGGATTTTAGGTCCTTATGATTCGATCAATCGAACTACGAGGATTTGTGAATGACAGCATTTGTCAATCGAACTGGGACATTTTGTAAAAATGCAATGAATATAACAATATATATAAGTACTAAAATAACAATAATTAACTTTTATTTTTCAATTTAGTTGTGTATCATTCACAAAGACATTCGATGGAGTTGATTCAATAAGAATAGGTATAGGTAGAATGTACCTACCTTAGATCAAAGCAAAAGGAAGAAGATACGTTACACACTTTATCGCGCGTAATCCCACAAAACCGATTCCAATGGACCTGATTCGTTTAGTTACCGATAGAACAGCGACTTGCGACGTGATACGCTCTCACGATGAACACAATTAGTAGTGGAAACTACATTTAAAAATGCCTTCTTGTGTATTTATTAAACAATCACACATGGACACATTTGACACATGGAATCACTTTTCATGCGTTAGTGCACCAAAAAGTAAGAATTTGTAGTTTTTTAAATTATTAGATTTTCGGCCATTATTGAGTGAGCGAAATAAAACTATACGAAACATAGGCTAGCGACTGCGCGGCTATAGGATCGTCATGTCATGTGTCAAGTAAGATCAGCATAATAATAAACGGGAAATACCTTCACTAATTCCGATGTCCCACTGAAAGTTTCTTTTTGATTTTCAATAACACTGTTTCAGTAGTTCATTCTAATGATTCTAATTCATTTCTGGTTCATTAGTACGGTCAGACAAAAATGCCCTTACATAATCAAATCCTTATTTTGCAGATTACCCCAAGATGAATTGTGGAAACCTAAATGGCTTGTGTTTGTTCGAAATCAGAGGCGTGAACCTGATTGGACACTTACTAAACAGTAGATTGTGTTACATTTAAAACCAGCAATTTTTTTATATAGAAGACGGCGACAGACGATCATACAGTCCACCTGATGGTAAGTGGATACTGTCGTCCATAGAATCCGCGATACATACCAATATCAGTCCAGAATGATAAACGTGGGCATGCCCACGGATGCGCTGCCCACCTTCCCAGATTAAGGAATGGATTGGAAGGGTTGCGAAAGCGGGGAGAGATAGGAAAGGATGGGAATGGGCTCTGGCAGATCTCACTCACTACCGAAACACGTACGTATATTGGGAAATACAATAAAGTACGAAATTCGGTACATTTCAAGGTAGTCTTCTGTGAGAAAGGAGTAAGGTGGCCAGTCAAGTGCGCCCAGCGGCTGTGGAAATGCAGGGTGCACTCTCCCACTACGAAATGTATGGAGATACAGATTATCAGATATGTATAAGACCAGCAAAGGATTGAAAAGAATAACAAAAGGGGCTGTACCTTATTATCTGTAAACATTACATGAAACGTCTTAGTTATTTAGCGGTGGTAGGGATATATAAATCGATAGCTTTCTGTTTCATGCCGCAATGAAATCAGACAACTACGCTTGTTCGAGACCTGGCTCGCCAAGCTCGTTGCAATACGAAAATATTTCTGATGTAGAATCAATTTTCGATGCCACGAAAAGCGTTTTTAATGTTGAGAATGATTTGAGTTGTGAATGATGAGGAAATTTTTCAAGATAATAAAAATTTAAAAAGGAAAAACAAAAGACTTACTGAAAAATATAAATCTCTAAAGAGAGTATCATCGACTAAAGAAAGATGCATATCGTCCCCACTAAATAGTTTAAAGATTTTTATATAATTTTTTACCATTCCTAAATATACTCGTAACTATGGATTCTAAGTTTGGGTAAAAGCTTGAAGCACGCTAACATATTTCCAAGTTTACATTTAGTTCTAATATTAAATGTATTCTTGTGGATTTTTATCTATTGATTATGATGAGGTTATTAACACTAACTGACAGTTAGTAACTGTTGATTCGTTTTCTAGATACTGTTATTTATTTATTTCTAGATTAATTTATTCAAATTGCTGCCATTACAATTACAAAAAAGTCAGGAGTCAAACGGTATATCACTTTCCCGCCAGTGATCGGTGTTGCCAGAAATATAACACGCTAAAGTCATATGTTCAAAAAGGCCGCGAACTTATCCGACTACCTAATATAATATTTATTTTTCCTAATTTGTTTATTGACGCCTTCCACAAAGGTGCGATGATGTGCCCGAACCGCCGCCGCACTCCCATACGGCGCGCGACCGGGAAGTAGTCTTGTCACGTTCGTGCTACTGTTCAAGTTCATCGCCCTATCTCTGCCATTCAGTGTCGTACAACGTGACTTCAATTATAACTGTACGAGTTTGTTTGCTTGTATTTGTGCATCCGAGCCTATTTTCAGTTGACGCAATGTAAGAACGCATCGTATCTTCCCTTTGCTTTGATCTTAGGTACCTACATAGGCCATAAATTGTGATTACTTTTAGATTTTGAAATATTTCCAGAGGTTTAATTTATTTATTTATTTACTAAGTCGCACAAACAGAATGTTACATTCTATAACACTTACTTAATATTTAAACTCAACCATGGTTTAAGTAACATACCGAAACAGGCAACATAACATAAATATTATTTATGTAATAACACTGAGTTTTACCATAAACAAAGACAAGTGCCTATGTAAACTACGAGTATGAATATAGGAGCTTATGAAGTCTCCTTTAAACATTTATATGCTTGATTACTGAATCGGGATATTGATCCATAGAATATACTCCTATATGTAAATTTTTATTGGTTGCAGCTAGATCATTATACTCTGTACTCTGTACTCATACGACGAATAGGCGAATTAAATACAATGCGAAATAAAGAAGGTTCTAGTAGATCTATCTGCACGTTTCTTGTATATAAATTTAATTGAGAATAGTGCATCAGTATCAGCCAAGCCATTCTAGTAGTAACAAAACTAAAACTGCCTCCTAAAACATAAAAATACAAAAATATTTCTTCTGAAGGAAAAGTAAAGTAAATAATTTTAAAGGCTAATAATTTACTACAAACAAATTTATATGAGATCAATAGCAACCATAGAACCGCCGCGCTCGCTATCCGGTAGAGTCGCACTACCACCTGGGGGGAACATGTCTCAAGAGCAACCAATAATGTAACAGTAGTTACTTGATGACGTCCTTGTAGGGCACCTCCTTGTTGGCCACGAGCACGCCGCCGTACCACAGCGAGAGCGCGTACCCGCCGACGGGCGCGGTCTGCCCGAACGCGAACACGATGCCGCGCCACCGCATGCTCTTGCGCTGCGTTGTGTTCGCCTCTGCGCTTGCTGTCCGGTAGCGTCGCGCTATACCCTCTTCCCCACCTGGGGGAACATGTCCAGAGAGCAATTAATTTCATTTTTTGTAACCGGTATAAAATCATAGTACCTACTCTACTTCGTAGTTTGGAGCCTAAGTTGTTTGTTGCCTTCTATGCATTTATGTATTAAGGTTTAGTTGGCGGCCACAAAATCAAGGATTTTTCAAAATGGCAGTTAGTAGGTATGTCAATTACGTCAGATGCCTATACAGACACAGAATCCCTTATAGTTTTATAATTATTCGTAGAACTTTTTTAGTATTTTAGTAAGTGGGAAAGAAGGTCGAAATTTGCGCCCCCCTGGGATCTGCGCCTCTAGTAGTCGCCCTGCATTCAACCCAACAGCTATGACATTAGGTAACAGTTACTCACTTTACATTTATTTTTCATAAACAAATGATCGAATGTTACGGTTAGTTTTATTATTATTCATAAGTAGAAGACGGAAACCGTCGCTATGGTAGTCGCCCTGTGGGACTCTAGTCGTTATTTAGCGAGAGCACGCGGCTCTCGAGCACGAGCGGCACCGACACCAGCGAAACGAACGTATCCATTTACCACCAAGTGAGTTATCTGTTTGTCTCCCGCCTTCTTTCTATAAAAAAAAACCTGTAGAGAAATACAAGCTGATAGTAGGTGACTCACAGAAAGCGGAGACAGTTCTGATGTTGGAGATGGCTTCGGTCGCTATTGTATTCGCCCTGTCGGACGCTAGTCGCTGCTCGGCGATGCCGGCGGAGAGCACGCGGCCCTCGAGCACGACCGCGCCGATGACGAGCGGCACCGACACGAGCGACACGAGCGTCATCTTCCACGTGTAGAACAATGACACGCACACGCCGATAGTTATTGTCGCGAATGCTTGCATTAGAGCGCCGACGCGGGTGCCTGTTGCCTGGTGGATGTTTTCAGTTTTTAATTATTTATTTTATTTAGAAAAACTGCTTTAACAGTAATTAAAGACAGAATAATGAAGACAAAATATATGACCAATAAAGAATTTGAGACAAGAATGTAAGAATAATGTTTTTAGTAGGTAGGTACTGAACCGTATAATGTCAGCCGGTTGTAGCTCCATCCAATCTCTTCACGTGGGTGTTGTAATAATAATGTAATAAGGGGATAACAAAACAGCTATTACAATCCCCGAAGAACTATACAACCTCTAAACGGTGGACTCGCTAATCCGCCGCCCACTAACAGCGTATCGTTTGGCTATACATCCCTCGTGCACAAGACGGTATGCATGGGGAGTTCCTTGACCAGCCGTGGACGATAAAAGGGCTGCTTACCCCTTGCACGGCGGCGGCGTCCGCGGCGAGCCTCGCACAGAGCGCGCCCACGCCGTTGAGTGGGTGGTCGAACCACCCGATTTCCTGCTGCAGCATCGCGCGGAACGCTGACACCCTAACAAACAACACCGTATTATATTCAAACGAGTCCATTTCTGTCCTCAGTAAACTGTCACTTTAATGAACGACTCCTGAGTTGCTGTGATGTGACTGGACATTGACAACACGTGTTTTGACTTTAATTATGAAGAAAACTTGACAATGGCAGAATGTGCTAATTGCACCATTGCCATAACGAAACGGCTTACATACACCACCACTAAAACAGTGGACTCGTCAACCCACTAGGCCAGCGTCGCGTTTTGAGGTGGTACATCCCTTAAGCACAAGCCTATGTGCATACTGAAAGGGCTGGTTGCAGTTATATGGCGTTAAATAAAAAATACACGCACCCTTAAGAGGGTGCGTGTATTTTAGTGCCTGTAGTGCTAAGGCACTGATTTTCTTTCATGAAAACTAGCAACATTTGTTCTACGACTTATAATTCAGTGCGTTCTTTACATACAAACCACTCACTCAGACTGTGTTCGTACACTCGCACCGTGTTCGTACACTCGCACCGTGTTCGTACACTCGCACCGTGTTCGTACACTCGCACCGATTTACATATATGTAGGTATCATCATTGTGAATGGAGTGTGTAGCGTTGCTGCCTGTTGGTCGTAGCAGCGCGGCATACAGTAAGTATAATATTATACCTAAGTATTAAATATATATTATATTGAATTGAACATTATTACACATTATATTGAATTGACTAATGTTTTATAATAATTTTATATTTGCTTCGCCAATTCTGGCAAATATGAGTAGCTATTGTATGTGATTTAATTACCATCTATTGCTACTCACATTGCAAATAAATTATTTGAATTTAAAATACAGAATAAGGAACTCAGAAATATCATTAAAAAAATTTTTTCTTAAGGAAAATATCAAGTTCAGAAAAAAATCGTAATAGGAAAGTTGTTACTTTTAATGATAGAAATTCAGTGTAAGAGGGTGCAGGCGTTGTTTATTTAACCCTGGATATTATCTGTACTCGTCATCAATGGAATTACCTACTGATTATTTGATTAATATATATATTAACAAAAAAAATCCTTAATAGTACGTATTGCATATTATATGTATTAAACATATATATTATAGTATGTAGGTACCTATATATTGTATACTCGTATGTATATAAATATATATTTATGTATTTTGTTAGCATTATTGTAGTAGTGTACATACAAATTTTTCGTACGTACTGCGCCTGCCTTTCTGTCTTGACCTACATTGCGTCACTTTCCTAGGTCTGCTGGAAGAAATCTCCGCGGGAGATAAGTTTGCCTTTTCTTTTTCCCCCTTTTTGTTTATTTCATATTACGTGTGTACAATAAATTATTAAGAAGAAAAATCTAAACTAAATGTTTGTCGTGCGTACCTCAGTCTCGCCGTGAGTTTGACTCCAGTCAAGTTGAAAATGTATATCTGGAAGAAGATGCCGATGCCGGTGAGTGTACCCACCGCTAAGAACAGTATCGCCATCACGTTCACTTCGCCCTTAATCCACGCGTCGTTGTCACTTTCGAACAACTGGAAAACGATATTATGAATGACTTATTCAACTGAACAAAAATACAGGACGAAGGAAAGGGAGAGGAGATTAATTTCGAGGAGAAGGGGGTGTATGCAGCAATCTCACAGCCGCTGAATTGTGCCCGACTAGCTAAATTAAGCTGCACTTATAGAAGACTGCCTGTATAATGTACCTACTAAGAACGTGTATCAGAAATAAGTGAGATATGCTAGAACCTGTTTTCTATTATATTCCTTCGAGCGAGGAGTATTCATACATACATACGAGTACAAATACACACCCGGACGCGCACGCACACATACAAAAAGGGAGTTTTGAAAATCAGGCTAGTCCTTCCTAGTGTCACTAATTAACTATGTGAAAAGTTCCTCGTCGCTTTATATCTGCTATTCCCCATCCTTCTCTACCCCTTTTCCCTCCTAAATTTCCAAAGGTGAACAGCGTATCTGGGGCATGGCAACAATAATCATTCTAGACTGAGCTGTGGGTACGTATCGCGGATATCGTAGGACGACAGTATCCACTTACCACCGGGTGGAATTTTTCCATAAAAAAGCAACTATGAACGGATTTCTGATATTGTTTTATACTAATTAATTAAAGCATATTCGCAATAATTCTTGTTCGCAATTACTCCGAACGACTATATATCCTAAAGACCATCACCATAGACGGTATTCTGCTCAACTCGTTTAGTCACTACCGTCGTTCTTGAAGTCGTCAGTCCACATATGTATATCGCGCACCCCACGCTATGTTTCCCTGTGCGTAGTCTCCATTCGAGGTCTCGTTTCCACTATTGTTATCGGTCATGCGGCATATATGACCTGCCATTTCAACTTGCTGCTTCTTTGAGCTATGTCGACCAAATTTTGTTCTTCGTCGAAATATTTTGTTACAGATTTTGTTCAGTATAGAGACCCCGAGCATAGCTTTATAGCTTTTTCCATTGCTCGACTATAGTTGTAAAGAAAATATATTTCTTTCATTTGAGTTTTGCCGCGTTCCGCGCTGTCGGTAAAACTATCATAGTGTCGGTAAAACAGTGTAGAATATGGGACTATGGCGTCAGGTGAAGAGAATCGTGCTGACTGTCAAAATTGTGGGTAAAGTTAAATAAGAGTATTGTAAGGAAAAATAATAGATTGTAGAAAGGATTGAAGAATAAACTTTATATGTCGTTTCTTTGTTTACCGAAGCAACACAATATAGTTAGTTTCATTTGACAATCCTTAACAAGAGAAAATAATCGACATTATATAGTTATTATTATTTAAGTTACTTACACCATAGGTTTCGCCGAACAAAATAGCGAACATGGGGAAGGACGAACCTACGGCAATGGCAGCCGCGACGCCAATCAACATCAACCATTTTTCTGGTTCGCACAGCTTCATGATGTCCCACGTGGTCGGCTCTAGCTGGTGATGTAAATTAATAAATAAATATTTTCATTAAGGCCAATGGCAATGAAAAACGGCGCTGTGACGCTTTTTGCTGGTGCAACACATTCTGTTGATCTGCAGATCGTTTGTGTTGATACACAACTACACCGCACTAACTCTTATTCGTATTCTATGTTAAATTTTCTGTATTATTGTGTTTTATGTGTGTACAAATAAATGTTTTATTTTCGTTATTTCCATGGACAAGAGTGTAAAGTTACATACAGTTGAGACACGAGGAAGCAAGTGGATACTTTTAGTAACTTTTACTGGATTGAAGTATGGGACAGCGAGAATTTATTTCTTGATCAAACTGATTTGTTTCTATAGTTATTACAACACTTTGCCGAGTTCAAATTGACGATTTTGGCACATTAAGTATCAATTTAACACATAATTATAATACTCCCTTTATATAGGTACTCTATTGCTAAAATAAAATTCTAGGATTCCCTTAAATTGCTCGAGTTTTACAGCCTAGGCTCCCTTAAAAACTTACATCATAAAAGTAATTAGAAAGTCCATACATTTATAATCTATCCACAGGTCGAAGTTCCTTCCTTCTGATTATTTTATTGGCTGTATGGTGTCAGTCGGCTTTAGAATAGTACCTCCATCTCTTCCCGTGGATGTCGTAAAAGGCGACTAAGGGATAACAAAGCCGCTACCACAAGCCGTGAGGAACTGCACCACCTCCAAAAGAGTGGACTCGCTAACCCGCCTACCTAGTGTGGCGTATTAAGACCATATATCCCTGATGCACAAGACAATGTGCACGAGGTAGCCCCTGTCCAGCCGTGGACGGACAAGGGCTGCTTACGGTAATTCTATATTCCATTCAAATATTCCATTCCATACATATCTATTTATGTTATATACATACCAATAATACATATTATAAATCTATTCTACATACAATACGACATGGGGTTCTTCAAGAAAGCTGTGAATAGGATCTTGTAAGGTCGGCGGCGCGCCCGCATACCCTTTGGTGTTGCAGGTGTCTACGGGCAGCGGTAACACTTACCATCACGTGGGACCGCTTGCTCGTCCGCCCTCTTATCTTTATAAAAAAAATACACATAGCAGTAGTAAGTACCTAGTCTAGCCATTAATATTTTTACAAAGATTTTTTTTTACATTATCATTATATTAGAAGAAATTGTTATTTTATAAATAAATAGGAAAGCATTTCATAAATATAATTTTTTTTCGAAATGGGTCACCATTTGCTTTTATACAATCTTTCAAACGTTTTGCCTATATTTCGAATGTATCACGCACCCTTTCCGTGAGAACATAGGCAACAGCAATCCTTATGAAATGTTTTAGACATTCAATATTATCATGGCGTTAGGAGCATGCCATGCTCTCTAAAACAGACCACTCTATTTAATAATCGAGCGGATTAAGATCGGGACTAGATGACGACCAGTCTTCAGCTCTAATTAAGTCGGGAATTTTCCTTTCTAGCCACGCCTGTGTTGAGTGAGCCTTATGACCTAATGCTTTCAGTCTTGCAGAATGGACCATTCTTGGTTATGGAACAGGATGTTCTTAAGAGGCTTTACGACCTCAAGATTTGTTCTTGATACACTCGAGATTTCTTCGGATTTCTCCTTCACAGATTTAATCGTCTGTTTAGTACGAATAGTGCATGGACGGCCAGACCTTTTTCTGTCACAGACAGAGGACGTATACCAATAAATATTGTACACAAATTCGGCTAATATCAAGCGGATGGAGAATTTTAAAAATTGCGTTTAGCTCCATGCCTACTCTGTGTAATGAAATTACAGCAGTACGGTTTTCGTTATCACCCCATTCCATTTTAATATTAGTACAATATTTAATAATGATTGGCGCCAAAATGAAAAAAAAAAAATTTTCACGTGAGACTGACAGATTCCAAATTCAAATGTAATTTATTTATCTTTCTTTGTTGTAACGGTATTTATGGCCAGACTAGGTATATATTGTAGAAGCATAACTAGAGTAAGAAAATAAAAGGGAAATATTAAAAAAGAAATAGTGACCACAAGCGCTGAGGAACTACACCACCTCTGAAAGAGTGGACTCGACAACCCGGTTGGCCAGGGTAGCATTTTGAGGTCATACGTCCCTTATGCACAAGACAACGTGCATGAAGAGGCCCATGTCCAGTAGTGGACGAAACCAAAAGCTGGCTAGGGTACGGTTAGTAAAAGTGGTAGTACCAGCGATGACAGAAATGAAGATGAATTACATTTATAAACGAAGAAGAGATTAAAATTCATAGATAACTGAAATTGATAAAAACATAATTTTATGTTCTAATTTATATGATAGTTAGTTATGAAAATAAGTTTAAAAATAAAATTGTTATTTTTAGGGCATTTAGTGCATTTTTTTAGGAAAAATAGTACCGGCTCAGCCTCCTTGTCTTCTAAGACGACGCTGTCTTCAGAGCCCGACTCCTCGTCTCCGACTTCACTCGTCATAGACTCCACCGACACCATGTGCTGAAGCTTGGGCCTGTGAACTCTTGTACCTGTTACACGGCAATACAAGTTTAACACTATGCGAACAATATCTATATCAGATCTCTATAAATTAGTGACCATGCTGTTAAGGGGAGTCTTAGAAACAATAATCGAACATAGGCATCCTACTCATGCCATAGGTAGGTATTTACAGTTACCTATAGCTACATCTATCATACAGGTACCTATAGGTATCTCTCCTACTATAGGTATCATAGATATTGATTCCTCATATCATTCGAACATCATAGGTATAAATAAAAATATCGTAAGGGCTTACTGAAGCTTGCGTTTAATATTTTTTGAGCATTGCTCCTCAGTACCTACACTATTGTGTGTCGCCAGTAGAGATATTTTCACTAAAAGAGTCAATGTATCTTAATAGTGTTTGTTCGCGCCAATAACATTGGTGCTTTTATTTTGTAGGGTAATGTCATATTTTGTTACCCACATCTCATATAATCACTTCTACCGAATCATTTTTATATCGCTGCATTATTGCATACCCGCCAGTCTACGACACGACCTCATAGCAGCTGGATCCGTTCCAACTCGCTAGAAAATCGCTTGGTCGTGGACTCTGTTCACGACTGTAATACCGCTGATTGGAGTCTTTGACCCAACCTCCTCGTAGGGAAAGACTCTGGAATTAGCACACTATGTGCCTTTTCCATTTCGCAAGTGAATCCGGTTTAAGCTGCATTGTAGCTTAATCTCGAAGGACGCTTGAACCAAGTGGAAGCCAAGAAGAAGCCGAGAAGAAGCGCTACCAGGCCTGGAGTATCGCGTGGCGACAACGAGCTCGCTAGGCGGTCGTAAGCTTGGTCGAAGGGCAGATAATCTCGAGATATAAGGTCAGGCTTTCTATTTAATTATCTACCATTTGTACAAAACCTATGGATCTGCACGTGGATTAGCGTACGGCTATATTACTTAGTTGTCGCGTTCACAGTGTTCACCGACAAAATTACTGAGTTTATAAAATAGTTCTGATTTGAGAGGCTATATTATTTTAAACACAGAATTGTAAGGCGTTTCATTTCACGGTTATAATAGAGCCTTTGATATTTATAAAATCGTCCGGGACATACAGGGGCGCCGGCTTTTAAAAAACCCTGTGGGTTCTCATGCTCATTTGATAACTCGTTTAACCCCTGAAATGTCCAGCGCACACACGCGTATGCGTAAGGAATAAAGTTACTTTTGAGACCGACTAACGTTAACTAGCGTTGCCAGATGGAAAAAATAATTGACCAAGGCATTGTGTTATTATTTCTTGCAACATTACAAAAAAAATCTAATATTTTATCGTGAACGAAGGAGAAAAGAAAATGTTTTGTGTTTGACGCGTCAAACAATTTCATTAACAATAAATGAAACGTGTTGCCGCGCGGCGGCTCATGTACTCGTAGTAGAGGTATCGCGCAAAGTCGATTCGTGATTAGTTTTGATGTCTATGGTCATAGGTGCTCCGCACCCACTATTTACTTCTCGTGGGTACTGGAGCCACCGAGCACCCACGAAGTCGGCGCCCCTGCCTATGCACATTAATTTACCTTACCCAATAAGACTCCCCATGTGTGTAAAACAAAGATATAGATTTTTCAAAGATCAACACAGCGTGCGAACGGGATCTCAAATCATAGAGCACTTTTATCATTGGAGGAAAATCCAGAACCAACTGTTAAATGGCACACTTATTCATCTAAACCGAGAGATCCGGAGTATCGATAAACGTGTTAATACGATGCTATCAGGGACATTATGAAGAATTACTCAAACAAGAGATTATTTCTATAACGTCATAGACATATATTTTGTATAGTGTCGATGGTGAGAATGAAGTTTCGCGTGGAAAGCTCGCAACATAACACTGCAGGTAAATAAGCATAGCAGCAAGCAATCTACATTTCCCTTACAGGGTGAACAGGAAATGTAAATAGAACAGAAAAAAAACATTGTTGTTTAGGGCTATGGAACTATTATTTACGACTACACTATTATTTTAAGATTTTTTGTAAATTTTCCCAAATATGAAAAATATTCTGGTCTAGAAAATCTGTTTGTACTGTGCGACAATTACGTTGTATACTATATTTTACTAATGTGGTTAGTCAATGCAAATTCATGCAAGGATATATGAAATTCATTGAGAAATATTAGTCACAACAACATTAACAGCATCACCAAGCTAACATATATTTTGCACAAACCATCTTTTCCTTCATCAGCGCCTAGAATCAAAATTATTGCCTGTTATTATAACTTGTACATATAACACTATGTATAAGCACTATATCAGCCTATAACGTCCTACTACAGGGCACAGGTCTGCACTAGTAAATCACTAGGTGGTTTCGACCCGTAATTCGTCACGTGAGCGCGGTTGTGGATTGAGGTATAAGCACTTATTTTAACAAAAAAAAAATTGAAACAATATCTATAACTTTCTGAAATAATTTTTGAAAATGCATATACTATCTGAAAGATACGTTTTTGAGAACAGATGTGACTCTGTATATGATCATACATATGCATACATCATATAGAGGGGGAGGGTGTACGGTGTAATCCCACAGACACGATGAGTTCACAGATGAGTCGTTACATGTAGCACGTAGGAACGTGTATCGGGTGTAAATGATCTCATATCTGATGGTGTATCTATGCCAGAGGCCGTTTTCCATCCCATCGAGTATACAGTTTAATAGAATAAAAGAAATTCCTTATTCTGTTATACTCTTTATTCCTCATCTCACCCATCCCCTTATTATGGGTGAAGAAAACCCTTCGTCCCGTTATACTATTCTTCATCGTTCCTAATCTACACCTAAATCTCTAAAGGTAGGCGGAGAATCCGGGGGAGTGAATGATGTTGGCATGCATCGCTAACGTCGCAGGGCGACATCATTACCACTGGTGGTCTGTCTGCTCGTATGCCATCATTTTTCTATAAAAATATTTATAAGTCAACTTCTATAAGTAACTTCGAGCACGCAGCAACGGCCAGCCTGCGTTAATTATATCTGTATATCTGTGGTTGGTGCTTACGTTTCTCGGCATCGGGTGCGACAGGCGTGATGGTCGCAGGCTCGTTCTCGAGCACGAGCTGGTAGTAGCGACCCTTGTGGGCGACCAGCTCCTCGTGCGTGCCCTCTTCCACTACCTCGCCCTTATCTATGAACACTATTCGGTTCGCGTTCAGTACTGTTGCTAGTCTGCGGACAATAAGTCTTAGTAAATTAAATAAATAAATCGATAATCGATAATAAATCGATAATCGATAATAAATCGATAATCGATAATAAATCGATAATAAATAATCGATATCCTATCGATATCGATAAAATCTGGCAAATAAAACTTAGCATAACAGTACAATCGAAATTATTTACGTAGCAACATTTTTAAATTGTATATCGAGTCTAGCCATAAATATTATTACAAAGAGATCACTTATTTTTTTACATTATCATTTTATTTGAAGAATTTGTGGTATTTTTTAGAAATAAATGGATAAGCATTTTAAAAATATAACGTTATTCGAAATGGTCCGTGGGAAAATAGGCAACCGAGACCCTTATGGAATGTTTTAGGGCAGTGGTCGTCACACTTTTCTGGTCAAGGGCCACATAGGACAATGTGAGATATCACTGCGGGCCGCACATTCTTGGATTGTTTAGTTGACACTACCAATAAATTGACATATTTTTTATGAGCTGTCAAAACGCGATTGCCCCATAGATTTTGTATGGCAATTGCTACCTGTGACCAATGTGAAGTCTTTATTTGCCAACTCAATAAACTAACTAGCATACAATTAACGGACACAAAGAACAGGAGGAAGTTTATATACCCGCGTACTTCTATTTAGTTATCTACTAAAATTGTTTGCTTTGTCGATGGCCGCACAAATATCGTCCGCGGGCCGCAGTTTGGCGACCACTGTTTTAGGGACTCAATGGCGTTAAGAGCATACCATGCTCTCTAAAACAGACCATAAATCATAATCGAGCGGATTAAAATCAGGACTAGATGAGCGCCAGTAGTCAGCTCTAATAAAGTCGGGAATATTCCTATCTAGCCACGCCTGTGTTGAGCGAGCTATAACCATTCTTGGTTATAGAACGGGGTGTTGTTAAGAGGCTTTACGATCTCCTTAAGAATCGTATCTTAATACACTTGAGCCGACATTTTAATACATTTTTCACAAAAATATGCTTCAGTCACTCCTTGATAGCTAACACCCCACCAAACTATCACTGAAGCTGGATAATGGCCATGTTGTACCTTCTTGAACAATGGACCAGCTCCTCTAGAGTTATGAGCACAAACTTCATCATTCTGCTTGTTAAAATGTTCCTCAATGGTGAACATTTTCTCGTCCGTATATAAGATTTGTCTGTGAGCTCCCTTTGCGTAACGCCGAAGTAGTTGTTTTGATTTGTCAACACGATTTTTCTTTAAAATATCTATTAAGAAATGACCAGTACATCTTTTGAAGCAGCAAGTTCTAAATGATCTTTTAAAATACGTGACATGGTTCTGGGTGCTATATTCATCTATCTGGATAAAATCTTTTGCTTCCGGACGGGATTTCTTTGTATTCTCTCCTTCATAGATTTAATCGTCTATTTAGTACGAATAGTGCACACAGAGGACGTTTCCATGTACCTACCAGTAGCCCGGTACACAAACATTCGGCTAATACCAAGCGGATGGAGAATTATAAAAATTGCATTTGGCTACATGCCTACTTTGTGTAATGCAATTACAGCAGTACGGTTTTCATTATCACTTCACTCCATTTTAATATTAGTACAATACCTATTTAATATCTAATTTATGGCGCCAAAATGAGAAAAAGCATTTGTTTTCACATGAGACTGACAGATTCCAAATTCAAATGTACTTTATTTATCTTTCTTTGTTGTAACGGTATTTATGGCCAAACTAGGTATTTAATTTGTAGTGTAGGTACCATAAACATCTTGACACTTGTTCGTTTCTTTTTTATCTAATGATTGTATGGGTTTGAAATGCACGATTCGCATAATAAATCTTAGAATTGTTGAAATTAAGGTACAAAATAAGGATTAATTTAAAAGAAATCATATATGTAGAAGTTAGTTAGTAGATAAATAATTAAATTTAAAGAAAAACAAAAAAAAAACTAGGCCCCAAAAAGTTATAACTATGTAATTTCTATCTGGGTTCATTTATGTATCAGTTTCATACTAGTCTTACTTTTAACACCAAAAAATATAAAGTATCAAGATCCTTTATTCAACTAAACATGAGTGTTAAAAGGTTAAGATTTTTTAAATTTGTCATGCTTTTCTCGTGCCGCATTTCGTTTGATACTCTATCAGCTTATAACGTATCACTGCGTAATTCAGGGCCTCCTTTGCAGACACAAGAGGACAATTGGGTTTTGCTTCTATCGGTCTTGATAAATTATGTCATCCAGTCTTACAAAACCTGATGTATGTCTTCGAAACAACTGGAATTATTATCTTGACCAAAATCTGTATCTTCCTGTGGCTACAGTGACCCTACCATGTGCAGCAAAGTTCAGTGTCATCTGTACTGTGGCCTTGCTGTGGGAGTCTAACTTTCAAATCACCCTTTTAATACTCTATATTTATTTCGTGAATATTAATACTATATTAAAATTTATCATTTAATTTTTTCCAATCTAGTCCTAAAGTAAATCCCCTTAACCATCATCTATATCTTCTTGTGGCTCACGGTAGTGTTGCTATCTGCACTGCGGCTTGATCCAGCACTCTCTATACTTTGGCATCATTGAGGGGGTCTTAATCTGAAATCATCCTATTGTTACTACATGTTTAGTGCGCGGAAATATTCACTCCTACATAACCGTAATCAGCAATTGTTTTTGTCCATTACTGGATATGGCCCTCCTCATCGCCATTTGTATTGTGCACGAGGGATGGTATGGCCTTAAAACGCCACGCTGACAAAGCGGGTTGGCGAGTCCACTCTTTTAGAGGTGGTGTAATACCTCAGGGCTTGTGGTAGCCGCTTTGTCGCCTTTTACGACACCCAAGGGAAGAGATGAGATGGTGCTATTCTAATGGCCGCCGACAACACACGATCACTTCTACTAATATATATTACCATCGAAATTCTTTCCAAAGTATCTTAAAATAAATACGTAAATAATTTTTCTACCACAACCCGTATCTACCTGTGGCTCACCATGACGGTGGTCCTGCCATGAGCAGCCGAGTCTAGCGCCCTCTGCACTTTGGCCTCGCTGTGGGAATCTAACGCTGAAGTGGCCTCGTCCAGGATGAGGATCTTTGGTTTCCGTATGAGAGCTCTTGCGATGGCTATCCTTTGCTTCTGACCGCCGGAGAGTTGTGCGCCTCGCTCGCCTATTAGCGTGTCGTAGCCCTGACATATATTCAAATAGAGAGATGGTTAAATTAGTAGAAAACGAAAGATGGAAGAGTAAAAGTAAACGATTAAGCGTCTTGACTGAGGTACTAATTAGGCTCGTAATTAGTACCTAATGGTAGGTACGAGCCTCAATTATGTGTATGAGTACGAAATATATCGTAGGTAAGAGTACTAAAGAAAATAAACTCCTCAATAAAAACTCTAAATACATACTTATAAAGTGTACGCAAGAAAATCAGATGGTTCCATTTCATGTGAACTAAATTGAATCAAACAAAAGGGCGCATGATATATCTCGTAGTGGACTGGGCGCGCCCGTCTGGCCATATTACACTTCTCTAATGGAATACATATACTTCCCACCCCAACCAATCGAGTAAGAAGTATAATGCGAGAAGGGAGATCTCTCATTCCGTTGTACGGTAATTACAAGATGAAAACCCCCCATCGCGTTACACTTGTTCTTTGTTCCGCATCCGTCCCAATCTATGAGTTGTATTTTTAGCACCATATGCAGCTTGTATATAGAGCTTAGTTTCTAACCACTCCGTCTAAGTCGAACCCAAGAATTACTCTTTCAAGAATTAAAGAAACATTCGGTGGTCGTGCATGTTAGCACTTTATGCAGTTTGCATAGTGACGATTTTTTAAACACTCGGTGTAATTCTAAGCCAAGAACAGTCTAAGTAGGCAACATTTAAGTCAGAAAATATTAAAGTCCATTGAGTCCTTTTTCACTAATCTAAATGTAAATATTTGAGATATTAGTAAAACTAAACTAAGTAGAAATAATGAACGGCACGCCATCTACACATAAAGTTTAGTAGATGGCTACAAGATTTTGTATTGTGTAATCACAGAAATAAAAAAAATGTGTATATTTATTCAGTCGTAAAAGTTTTTGCTTACATCAGGCAAGTTCTTGATAAAATTATGACAGTAAGCTTGTTTAGCTGCTATCACTATTTCGTCATCCGTACACGACGGATTACTCATTCTGAAACGAATATAAAAACATAATTGAATAATATATGTATTAGTTATAATTTAATAAAAACGTATTGAAAATATATATATATATATTTAAGATATTGAAAACTATTTAACGTTCAAGTTAAACATCAAACGGATGTTACGTACTGGGAAGCGCAGTGTGGGATGGGCGCTGGCCAGGTGGAACGACAACTTGAAGAAGGGCGCCGGTGGTGACAGGATGAGAAGAGCCGAGGATCGTGTGTGATGACGAGTTTTGGGAGAGACCTTTATACAGCAGCGGAGAGACATAGGCTGACGGTATGGTAAGTTATATTTATCTGGCAATTAATTAGAATCCATGTTAGTTAAAATATTCGAGAGTTGTTTTCTAAGTTAGTCGCTTATTGTATATTGTCCCTAATGATGCTAGCAAACAGCATAGGCTCCTCCTATCCGACTACCGCGATGTGATTCCCGAGGTGCTTCACATTTAGCTCCCTCAAGTCATGTCCTAAGGCGGTTACTGAGCCTACCTCCGGGTCATACATCCGCTGCAGTTACTGCAGTGCTACAGCACCTGCTGAGGCATACTAGAGCTATGGTTTCATTAGGGGATACCACATACCGTATATTATCCCTGATGGTGCCAGCAAAGCACGGGTATTCACGTTTAATACCCGTTTAACTCACGTTTAACTCCCAGTGCTGGAGATAGCCCACTTCCAAGGCTCGCCACCACACACGATCTTCGGCCCCTGTTATTCAACCACCGTCGGTCGTCCTGGCGGGAGGGCAACCGACACGGCGCTCCCCGGTACGTGGCGTTCTTTTGAAGACTTCTCTCCCATCGGTTATCAGTCCTATTCTACATACCGTATATTATCCCTGATGGTGCCAGCAAACAGTACCGGCTCCTGGCCGACCACCGCGATGTGACTTCTGAGGTGCCTCACGTTCAACTCCCTCAGGTCGTGCCCCGACGCGATCACAGCGCCAACGTCCGGGTCATACATCCGCTGCAGTAACTGCAGTACTGTGGACTTGCCACAACCGCTGGGGCCCACTAGAGCTATGGTCTCGTTGCGGGGTATCTTTAGAGATAACCCGTTTAGGACCTGCCAACAAATTATTTTGGGGAACACCAAATACAGAAAAAAATCCAATTGTCAGTAATATTACAAATCCGAAAGTGTTTTTGTTCGTTTGCTACGTCTTCACGATTAAATTGATTCCAATGAAATTTGGTAGAGAAGTAGCATGATATTTGGAAAAAGATACAGGACACTTTTTATTCAGGAAAATTGATTAGTTTTTGCAGAGAGAAAATCCACACGGGAGAAGCCGCGGAAAAAAACTATCTGTTATGGAACCACAGACACTTTTATGCCATGTAAACGTTATTTTCACAAATTGCCAGAAAATATTAGGTATGTTTTATTAATTCTTTACCAGAACAAAAATTATGTGTCTGTTTACTAGACAAAATTGCAATTTATTTTTATTTATTTTGACTCCAAAAATGGTACACAGTTGTTAGCGATAACACTAAACTAAACGTACCTACTAACAGAAATCATTTTAAAATCGTGCAACGCCGGGAAGAGTTTCTAGTTTTACAACAAAGGGTGTTTAGTTCTTAAAGGTCATTTACCTTAACGTCACTCCGCGCTGGGTATCTAAAGTGGACACTCCTTAACTCTAAATCCCCTTGCAGTTCTGGTGTTATTCCTTCAGTGGAAAGGCTGTCGATGACGGGTTTCCGATCGAGGACAGTAAATATGGCGCTTGCGGAGGCGCGCGCGTTCGCTATGGCCTCCATGTGCGGTGACGTCAAACCTATGTTCTGAGCTCCCTGGAGGACACTGAAGAATATCTGAAAGAAAAACGTTCAGGTATGATGGGACCATGTGAATCTCCAAAACTATGCATAAATATGGATTTATGATAAATATGCTTGACTTTATAAATTTATTACTTGACTGACTTGAATATAGCTTTTAACGACGAGAATTTTAATTACTTTTTAAGACAAATTTTGGACGTTTTGGCGGGAAAAATACAGAGGTTGTAAAGGTGAGCTATTGGAACAAATGTTTCAAGACAAACAAAGATAAACAACATTAACCGAAATCCCAACGAATCTTTGGCTTTTTAAACATATGCTTGTACGATCGCAAGAAATAAGTGTGGAGCCACTATTCTTTATTGTTAATTTTGCCGTGTTACAATGCTGTCATATTTGATCACGGACCTGGCTTTGTATTAACAGGTCCGTGCGTTTGATACGTACGACTATGACGTGATATCATTGAATTATATATTATATTGTAAAATGTTAGTTGGATTTTTGATGATGCTGCCAAATTAAGAAAGAAATATTGTGACTGTACCAACATAGATAGAATCTGAAATCTTGCACAGTAGATAGGAGCGTTTGTTGTCAAATTGATACTTACAATCATGAGTACAGAAGGGGTGTAGACAGGGTCCACTTCGTGCCGGCTGTCGATGATCAGCCCTACGCCGTACCAGAAGGACAGGGCGTAGGTCGCATAGATGATGAACCACATCATCCCGCTGCCCAGCCCTGAGTACATACCCTTTTTTGACCCAGTCTTCTTGGCTGGGTCTAACCGGACGCTGTATCTGTAATCAATTTATTGACTTTTTGACGAGAACTCGAGGAGTGACGTTTTGAGTGTTTGTTTAAATTAATGTAAAAATTAGGGTTTAATAATTTTTTATATGAAAGGAGGCGACGGGTAAACAGCCTACGTGATAGTAAGTGGCTACGGTCGCCCATGAACACCTGCAACACCAGGAGGTAAGCGAGTAAGTCGACGACCTTGCAAAATAGTGATGTGATAATTTTGCAAAATATTTGCAAAATAGTGCATAATGTTTGTGATAATCAGATAAAAGCACAAGACTGCAATTTTCGTATGTTTCCTACTATCAGTTTAAGAGCGACTCCTAACTTATGAGATTTCTATTTACAGTATTGTTTAATATGGAGATTTCTATTTAGAAGAAATTTATTATAAAAGGTTTGTTTAGTAAAAAAATATGTGCAGAGTGTTCTCTCATGGCAACATCTAGAGGGGAAACCTGTCACTAGACTGACGTTTCAAGATAGCGGCAATTAGTTCTCTTTTTGGCCACGTTTTGGTCGGATTGTTCATACACCCATACCTGCATATAAAAAAAATAGATATTTAAAATTGTTAGAAAAGTTATGCCACCTCTCTATCTCCTTCTCTTCACCACCAAACGCAACGACAGTGCGAATAGCGGACAACACTTCCTCCGCGATGACACCGGCCACGCTGTACGCCTCTAACTCCTGCGTCGTTAGAGATGATTGGATCTATAGAAATATATCAACTATATTATAAAATAATCCAGAATTATATATAGATCCAGTGCAAATCCACTCAACGGCGTGACTATAAGAGCAGGACTAAGCCCTACAGTAGGACGTTGTGGATTGTTATCGCGATTGTAGAATAAACTCCTGGCGAAGGAGATGAGGAAGTGTCTACATTTTCAAGGTTCACAACAAAAAGTGGACAATGAATCCGCGAATGACGATAGATTTGGCAGAAGGAAGCACTTCTTTATCAATTGTTACGATGGTATAATATAATGAGGCTTCCTTCAGATTACTGACGTTTCAACTGCATCCGTTTCCTTCTATAAATATCCTATTATATTATTATGTTTTCGCTCTACCCGTTATACTCTCTAAAATCCTCTTCCATTCTATCGAATGGGGAGTGTAATTGAATGAGGAAATCTCCTCATTTCTTATACTACCATTTCCCATTTTACGCAACATTTTTTTCCAAATCCTGACAAATTTTCAAAAGTAGCCTACAGAGGTACCAAGGTTTGCCATTTTTCTGACGTTTCCGTGTATAACAGATATCTATAAGCAAAATTATTAACTTGGGTACCACCAGATTGACAATCTGCTTGTTTTGCTGCTTCTTCTCGTGAAAGGAAATATACAAATGACACGTCACAAAGGGTGACCAGTGCAGCGAATAGACAGTACGTTTTTAAAACGCTTTTTTTCTTTTTATAGAATAGAAGACAGACGAGGGCACGGGCCACATGATGGTAAGTGGTTTCCAGCGCCCATGGACATCTGCAGCACCAGAGGCACACGGGTGAGCTGCTGACTTTACACACTTTGACTTTGACTTTAATCCTGTTCACAGCTCTCTTGAAGAGCCCCATTTGGTAACGTAACGGAAAATCCACTGCCGTTCATTGCACAACTTTTGTGTTTGAGGTATAGAGTGTCTTGATGATCGCGAAACCTTCTTGAATTGGGAGAATATCTTTTGACATTGCGTATAACTTTGCGATAAAGAGAAAAAAATGTAAATTGTGAGAAGATCATTTAACATTGTTTGGGTATACCTTAGCAACAATAGCGGTGGTGGCGATGATGACCGGAGCGATGACCAGTATGACTAGTGTGAGCTCCCAGCCGTAGCAGAAGGATATGATGACGGAAGTCACGAACGACATAACCAAATAAATCAGCATTGGCACCTTCTCGCCGATGCCCTCGCGATACTTTTCCACGTCACTGACAGAAAAAATCATTTGAGGTTAAAATGAGTATAACCTGTGGAACATATATTTCAAAATTTCTATGATACGAATAACTATCAGTACAGAAGTAGTAGTATCTAATTCTGTAAATTGTAACAAATAATATGTTCCAATTTAATATTTTCTAAACCACACCTTGAAAAGAAGTCCGTTTTATGAAAACTCGATTTAGGAAACAATTAGCTGATACGTAGACGAAGAAAATGGCTTTTACTACCACATATGCCCTTCGCATGTTTCTGTGGTACACCCGGTAAGAGAGATCTTGGGGGATAGTTTTCTTAGTTACACAAATCGCGAATTGTCATTAGCGAATGCCATTGTCATCACAAAAAAGTAATTTTTATTACTTATAACGTGGACTTACTCGGATACCTTTGTGGCGAAGTTCATGCTCGTGTTGAGGTCATACCAGGAAATGTCTTGACGAAGAACGGACACGAGAAACTTTTCCTTTACTCTATTGATCTGTAATAAATTAGCCAAATCATGCCTCTGTGAAGATATTCTAAAACTGTTATGTATAAATATTGAGCAGGTCACAGAAAAATAAAAAATACCAATGCTCGTGGTCAAATATTATTGAAAATACCATCAGGTATTTGGTTGGTTGTTAGTGCAATACGATGGGAGATATACAATAATTTGTGACTTTCTTACAGTACTCTATAGTATATCAGCTTATGTCTGTTCACGGCCGGATAAGATTAGGTTAGTGTTGTAAAAATGGGCGCTGGGGGTTCGAATGCTGTCTGCGCTAGTGAAATTTAAGATCTCCGTTTTAGACTCTAACTTTTAATTTTAAGTTTAAGGTTTGAAACTTTATTTTTTTAAATTTCATTGGCGCTGTGCGCGTGAGTCAAGCACTTAGCGCTCATTTTTGTAACACTAATTTAGGCCTTTCTTAAGGTTCATTATTACGTACAAACTTCCGCTCTTCTTTATCAAGCCGCTACTAGCGATTTTTTAGCTTTAGTACTTTAACAATAGTATGTTGAGTTGCGTAGTATTGCGGATGTTCTGGCTATCGACTCATAAGTGGCTTCACATGAGTAAAAATATTACTGAACAGGTTCAGTAACGTAACATTTCTGCGAAAAACGCTTGACATAAAAGCAGCATCGGCCACTGAAAGATTCAGACTTGCAAATTACTCCAGAGAATACGATTGAAAATCAAAGAGTTGCTTAGTATTGAAGGGTAGTCATATTCGTCACATACCTGCGCAAGTGCAGCATAATTGAAAAGATTCACGCTGATGGCGCCCACGATGAACTGCAGGACGGAGAACACCGTGCAGCCAATGCCGAACGCTTGCGAGTCCTCAATCAGCGCTTTCTTGTTTTCTTCGGCGCTGGCATTCGATCTGCCAATGATTGATAAGATGAACTTGCAATTGAAGCTGATTTTTAAAGTATGTTTTTGGTGGAAAAGGAGTACCGCCGCAAGACGCGCAAGTTTTTGGTAGCATAGCAATAAGCAGTATTTAGTTTCATTGTGATATGTGCTATCTGTCTTAGTTTCGAGGACTTGTAGTTTCCTCGACACGTCTGATTGAAAGAAATAAAGTAGAAAGAAGGATTGCATGACCGCGGATGTGGGGTAACACTGCTCTATGTCTAGGTACATATATATGTAGGTACTTACAAATATCTGCCGCCACCAAACATAGTGATGGTCAAGGTGCGTGTGGAGTTGCCTTTCATGATAGTGCGGTCTATCAACAGGGCGGTGAACTCGCCGTAATTGATGACCCCGATGGGCACGAACAGCCCGTTCAAGCAGGCAAACAGAACGCCCGCTAGGAGTACTAGCAGCTCGCATGGCGTCGCGAATCTGTACTGTAGAATTATAGGGGATAGTCTAAAGTCACAGTAGATTTGTCTGAACTCCCTAGCTCAGACCTAGCCCTCTATTATGTGGCTCTGCTCACACTTAAATTTTGTCACGAAATATGTATTTGTGGATGGGGTATACCAAACTTTAGTGTGTGAAAATCACTCTCAAACTTTTTATAGAAGAGATGGTAGACGGGCGGTTGGGCCACATGATGGTAAGTGGATACCGGCGCCCATGAACACCTGAAACACCTGCATACGCATGGGCTCTTGACCTTGCAAAATCCTGTTCACAGCTCTCTTGAACAATTCCATGTTGGAGCATAGTGGAAAATTCGGGTTGGCGGTATAAAGTGTCTCGATGACTTTGTCGAGGAAGTGCAGATGAACCGCACGACGAAAGAAACTAAACTTGCTAAACTAATAAATATGTCACAAATCACTAAAATACTCACTAATCTGAACCACGAGACTGCCTCCTTATCCTTTTCTTCTTCACTGAAATGATAAAATGAATAATAAGTAATTACTTGAACCGAGTATTTAGTTTTTGTAAAACATAATTTATTTTCTGTACCTAAGTGCCTACTTATATAAAATTGACATGAAATCGTAAATGTTTTAGGTATTACCATAGCGGCGCCTTCATTAGATAGCAGCATCTGTACAGCTTGTTATGTAATTCACTTAAACTATGATGCAATGCAATGCAACTAGCCCTTTCAGTATCCATTACTGGACATGAGCCTCCTCATGCACATTGTTAAGGCCTGAAAACGCCACGTTGTCCAAGCGGGTTGACGGGTCCACTCTTTTAGAGGCGGTGTCAGGGTTTGTGGAAGCCGCTTTCTTATCCCTTAGTAGCCTTTTACGACACCGACGGGAAGACATGGGGTGATGTTATTTTATAACCGGCCGACACCAGAATGCACATGAACTATAACAAACTTAAACCATGAACTAAAACGAATTAGCCAGCGAATGAATTAACTGTTTACCACATATTTTAAAACTATGTATCTCCTAAGCCATTGGAAATTGTTATAAATTACTTTTCCAGAAACTTTTTTCTGATTAACCCCGATTCGGTTGAAGTACTATTATGTACTCCGAGGGTGGTACAATTCAGGCGCTTTGCAGACGACAATTACTTACGTGCTGTTTTGATACGCTTTCTCTGTCAAATAAGCAGAGTGCTGAGCAAGTGTGCTGATGGTAAGCGAGTTTTGCCGCCAGCCAAGTGACGGCTGACGAGTGACGCTCGCCCGGCGCGTCTGCAACCTTGTGACGCTCTTTAACGACTCATCACGTTTCATTCTCGGGTTAACCGATCTGCAAAAATAGAAGGATAGGAAGAGAAAAGCAAAGAGATTAGGTATATATTCAGAATCTATATGCAGAATCTAAAAAGATAGATTATGCATCTATATTTTTAGAATTATGAACAATTATGAATTTATTTCCAATTTTCCTAGGCTCCAATCGGAGCTCACTGTGGAGGAATTCCTCCACTCTCCCCTACTTATTTGAACTTAACATTGTAACTCGTTTTTTTCTATACTGACCTACCGCTTAGGTGCAAGACTTACTGTGTCAAAGTCTTGTGCTAAAAGCTCCTCATGGAGGAATAATGTCTATGATCTAAATCACAGACCTGCCACATCATCAGTGCATGTGCCCTTCTCATTTTTACGAGAAGACAGGCAATAAGTTGATTTGACATTATAGATTTCGGCGAAAACAACATGAACATCACGAGGTTTGTCATTCAGGCCCAAAATAAATTATGTATGACATAAGGAGTCTGTGCCACAACTCAAGATGTCATAATCAGCAATCTGCACGTGTGCCCAGTAAGATGTTGCCATGCATATCCTTATGTAGGATCTGTTGCGGTTTGCATTTAAAATTTTATAACAGATTTTATGCTGTGAAAGATCAAGGATGTTGGTGTCAGAAAACAAGATGTTTCAGCTTAACTTTTAAAACTGAAAAAGTTCGCCTGGGTTAAAATTAGAACAGTATCCCAGTACTAACCAGAATAATCTTAGGGACGCAAGCTCGAGTAGTAAGACTATAATTTATCTAGTTGTTTGAGGGATTTAATATATCCCTTTGCTGACAAATAGTCTCAAAATATGATGATTGTGACGTGATAAATCAAGACACTATTGACTTTCCATAACAGAGTAAATTACCCAATCAGATAAAACTGCATATAGTGAACGAACGTTGACAACATCTCAATTCTCGAATCACGTTGCAAAAGTACATGAGATCAAATGACGGCCGATATTGATGGAATTTTGGTCGAGATTTGGGAAAATGGTATTCTAGAAATGATACATTAAACGCGTGTTCACTTTTGTTCTTTTGAATTACAACACTAAAAGGATTTTAAAATAATAAGTTTTATGAATAAATCTGAAAAAACAAGAAAAAGTCTTAGAAATTAGCCAAGACTAATTTGCTGTACCTATCAGAATCGGTCTCCGTTTGCTGAATTGATTATGATCGCTGCACTTTTTTGCCGGATTATCGTATACTCATATGCTTTCATAAATAAATGCATTTTATCTAAAAATGGGTTAAAATAACTTGTAAAGAACACTTCGTTTATAGCTATTGAATCACTAACTATAGAACACGTTTATGTTTTTTAGTACTAAACATTACACACTAATAACAACTTTAAAGTATGACGAAGTTTTTGAAATCTACACCTCCAATTTAACTATAATAGTTTCAACAGTGTTTCAAAATGTTTCTGAGGTTTTCTCAGATTGATATACAAGATAGAAGCATTGTCAATTTGACAGTTATTTGTTTTTATTCTGTAAAGTTTTAAGTTTATAAAGAGTCTAATAATCGTAATCTACTGCAGTAACAATTAATTAACGTAACATTCTTATCTATCGAGCGAGGAGTAGGGAGGGTTAACGTTGGGCGCGCACGATTAGTTACGTTACCCCTCTCACAGAAGACTACTTTAAAATGTAGTGCATTTTCCACTTTATCGTATTTCCCAAATGTACGTACGTGTTTCGATAGTGAGTGAGATATGCCAGAGGCCCATTCCCATCCCATGCTATCCTATCCCTCCCCTTTTACCCCACCTTTCTCTAAATCTATTCTTCTCCATCCATTTTTTCTAAATCTCCAAAGTTAGACCGCGCATACGGCGGCGTGCGAATATTTGTCATTCTGGATTGATTGATGTTGGCATGTATCGCAGATGCGCGACGGTATCCACTTACCACTGGGCAGTTTAAGCGTCGGTCAACTTCTTCATAAAAAAAAGAAGAGCAATGTTAGAGAAATTGTAATGGGATCTATTATTTTTGAAACGGTCTCGTTGGGTGAAAATCTGGACAGTGTCTGCAGTTAGTACATCGTTGTAATTCTTAGTTAGTACATCGTTCGTCCTGCAGTAAAACAACGATACCTAATATCTATATACATATAATAAAATTGTAACAGGCCGATGTCTGTACATTACAGATATTGAAAAAAAACTAATATGGGGGGTCTTTATTAGAGCAACAGAAGCCAAAACAACAGTTTTTAGAAAACTTGTCTGTTTTGTCTGTCTGTCTGTCTGTATGTTTGTACACGCATCGCACAAAAACTACTGTATGGAATTGAATGCAGTTTTCACCGATGTATTAGTAGAGGTCTAACTTAAAATATGGGCTCCATTTTACCGCAGGAAAATATCTTATTCCGATTGTTTTAAATTTAATAAACCGAAGCGAAGTGAGGGCGGGTCGCTAGTCTTTAATAAGTGCCTATAGGACTTTTTGTTCCATGAGCATTTATAAGTACTTAATATTACTCAATCTGTGAAATTAATCTGTCGACATTTAACAGAATCTTCTAATAACAAGTTGACAACTATTATTTATCTTTTATCAATAGATGCCTAAATTGGTTAATATGTGCCCAACTCGTGGAATAATTTGGGTTTGTGGTAAAGTTTTTCTCTGCAATTATCTAGGCGTCCGATTGTCATCTAAATCTGCCGCGTGCAATTCTATGAAACCACGACATTAGTACCTAGGTAACATGTTATGTGGCGAAAAGATGTCCAATTGAAAGCAGAACGCATATAATGCGCAGCGGTGGTGCTTTACCATCGATTGGTGGTTACTGCAGTGCGACGGTTCGCATTAGTAATCGTAGTGCAAACTAACATCAATTAATCATTAATCGATATCAACACACTAACTATATGTATTACTACCTACATGACACAATTTACAGTGCCCTAGACCCCACACTAGGGTTTCCTGTGTCGTGGGGTCCAGATTCTCCTTAAACTTAGGATTAGAATCAATATGCATTGAAATCAATGTATGTGAGTATGCATATGTGTGTACGTATGTATATTGTATATGTATGTATGTACGTATGCGTATGTATATATGAATGAGTGAGTACGCTCGCACCATTACTTAACGAGTGTGTAAAAGACTTTCCGTAGAGTGGTAGTTGAGCGTTGAATAATGCTTTTTTTGTAATCTATATGAGCGTAGACGATTACATACTACCCAGTTTGTGTTCGTCTAGGTGGAAACAAACATCTAACTTTAAAATTTCAAACAAACATTTGAGTTACAAATGCTGTATCGACGATGAATCGTAGCCAGGACCTTTTGTTCAGTAAGTAGACCGACTAAGCTAATTGGTGATTTAATGCAAGGTTGATGAAAAGACATTCCTATTCAGATATTCCTTACATAGGGGCGCATGCGGCCACTGTGTGTTTTAATTTCACCTTTTCTCTAATAGCAACATATGAGTATCTACCTTCATCGTTTAGATTTTTTTATAATTGCTTTCCGTAAAGAATATTTAGTGTAAGTTGAGGGAAAGTCCGTCAAATAGACGCTTCCCTGAAATAAACGTAACCACATTTTGTCATTCAGTGCTGGTCATGGGCCTCCTTACGCACATTAAATAAGAGATGCATGTCCATAAAACGCCACGCTGGTGACGTACGATGGCGAGTCACTCTTTTATAGGTGGTGTAGTTTTTCAGGGCTTGTGGTAGAAGGAAGAGATAGGAATGCTGCTATTCTAAAGCCAGTCGAAACCACACGGTCAAATACTTGCCTGATCCTTACAGAAATTACTTGTTCCTTGGCGATGTAGTTCGCATTTACGAGTATAGGAGGACAGTATTGTTAATAAGCATTATATTCGGAAGATGTGGTGGCAAGCCTTGAGAGAGGACCTATTGTACATAGGTCAACTGTAAGGTATGGTATTCCAATTGGGCCGGGACCTCGTCATCAACCAGTAACTGTGATAGGTTTTCATGGATTTTTCCAGTCAATGCTTTGAGAAATGTAAACGATTACAATCGCAATTAAAGCTAAACAATTAAGGGTTACAGGTCTTCCCTATCCTTCTGTTATTATTCCTTTTTCTTCAGTAGTTTACATTCACGTATTATTAATGCAGCTTCCGGGTCAGGAAATATACCTACTTGCATGAGTAATTTAGAAATTATACTTTAAAAAATTGGTACTTAATGTATGAATATTTGTAATAAAACTAAATGTTTTCTACATAAAACTCAAAGAAATCGTTTGAAAGATTGAGAAAATCTATTTTTAAATATTTCTGTAGTCTGAATGAACTAATAAGTATCCACTTGGAAACGTAAAGTCCCATATATTATATCAATATTGACCATAGGAGTAGCTACGTACTATAGTCTAAGAGCTGGTAGCGTATTTGCTCACTATAAGCAAGAGTAATATTTCGTTAATACTTCTCTTAGCATTGCTGATGAAATGTATGTAGGTACTTGTATGTGATATAGTGTTTACATCGCTGAAGGTCGTCCTAGAGCAGCGAAATCGCTACAATATGTACCATGACAGCAAACGGCTGTATAGAATGGTTTCTCATTAGTATCTATAGGTACAGTAAATATACAATTTGAGAGCAGAGAAGTATCTTTCAAAGTAATCATTGATTGGCAACCGATAATGAGGAAATAATGACTTACGATGAAGATCAACTAGCAGATTTAGTAAGTGCTTGAATCTGCTTGCTATACAAGAGGTCTAAGGTATAATTCCTGGCCGAAACAACTTTTCTTGAAAGACAAGTGTTTGTTCGGCAACTGGTTCATCGTGAGACGTGATTATTATACCGTACGACTTCATCAGCCTACGTCTCTCCACTGCTGGATATAGGCCTCTCTCAAGGCTCGCTACCACAGACGATCCTCGGCTCTTCTCATCCAACCAACATCGGCGAATTTCTTTAAATTGTCGGTGCACATGACCGAAGGCGTCCCAAACTGCGTTTCCAGTTGCGTGGTCTCTACTCGAACACTCGTCTAACCCATCGGTCATAGGTCCTGCGGCAAATATAACCTGCCCATTGCCACTTCAACATGCCGATTCTACGAGCTATGTCGGTGACTTTAGTACTTTGGCGAATGTCTTCGTATGGGATCCTGTACCGCAAAGGAACTCCTCATTAATGCAGTCTTACTCGGTGGCATAACACCGAAGCCGTGGAGCACGAGTGTGGTAGTCCTGTTCTTCAAGAAGGGAGACAAGACCTTATTAAATAATTATAGACCAATTTCTCTCCTGAGCCATGTATATAAGCTGTTCTCGGGGGTAATTACGAATCGTCTGACCCGGAGATTTGACGAAATCCAGTCGCCGGGGTAGGCTGGGTTTTGAAAACGCTACAACTCCATAAATCACATTCACATACTGCGACAGATTATACAGAAGACCGAAGTGTATAATTATCCTTTGTGTCTTGCCTTTGTAGACTACGAGAAAGACTTCGATTCTACAGAGATCTAGGCTGTTCTGGAATCTTTACAGCGGTGCCAAGTCGACGGGCGATATATCAAGGTGCTGAGATGTCTGTGTAATACTGCGAGCATGACGGTCCGTATTCAAAAGCAGCATACCAGGCCGATCCAGCTGCGTCGAGGAGTGAGGCAGGATGATGTAATATCTACGAAACTGTTCACAAACACGATGGAACCTCATTTAGGATGCTGGACTGGAAAGGACGTGGAATCAATGTGACTGATGAGTACATCACGCATCTTCGTTTCGCCGATGACGTAGTCATCGCAGAATCTCTGAAAGATTAAGCTGGAAGCTAAACGACCTGAATACAATATCACGACGCATCAGTCTCGGAATGAACTTAGACAAAACAAAACAATGTTCTTCGAGGACTGATAGACATGTTGACTGTTACGTTTACCTTGGGCAAAGAATCCAATTAGGCAAGTCCAACTTCAGCAAGGAGGTCGATAGACTCGTTCAACTCGGCTGGACAGCATTTGGGAAAATGTATCGGCTCTTCTCGTCGCTTATACCACAATTCTTGAAGACGAAAGTCTTCAATCAGTACGTCCTGCCAGTTATCACGTATGGTGCTGAAACGTGGCCTCTAACGGTAGGCCTGATTTATAAGCAATTATTATACATATCAATAATTAATGGCTTTTCATACGTAGATAGGAAAAGCTTGACGAAATATTAAACTTGCTGAAATACCGTAACATAAACGTTGTCAGCTCTTATTCCAATAGACTTTAGTAAATAACGGTTATCTGTCAAGCGATATCGTTTTCAGATTTCAGTGGATAGCGGGTACATTACCTATTAGAGCAAATAATGATCAGTAGTTTCCTTTGATATCCACTACTCTGTGATTGCGACTTCGCGTAAACTAGAATATGTATGGTTAATTCATTATACTCCTAAGTCATTCTATCCTATGCCGCCCTAGCCATGCCACCCCATTCCGTCCTGCCCCATCCGATTACACAATCCTACCCCATTCGATGTCTCCTTGGTTTCGATGATGATATGCACTGGGTGGTAGATTTTGGCCCGAAACCCTCTAATGATTCACCAGCGGATGCCTGTGCCCTGTAGTGGAATGTTACAGGCTGATAACGAATCTACAAATTAACTATAAAGTAAATGATGACATTCAGTTCTATCTGAAAGTTAGATTTCTTTTACAACTTTTTTAATGAATTTTAGCGTTTTGACACTGGAAGAAATAATAGAAATTTCCAAAATTTCTTTATGTGTGGAATGAACTAGGCTAAACGGACTACGAGTATGTTCAAAACCTATGCCAAACCATGTCCAGACGTAGACTCACTTTATTTTCATTTACTAATTTGATCTAGATCAAGGGCCAACCGAACTGAATAGGACTAGTTAAAATGGGATATTGTCACAAGCCAAGTGCACTTGCCAGTAAGATGATGCTATTATTATAATTCGTTGTATTAATTTGAACTTTATTCGGTTGTATTAAACGCGGGGACCATTCTCAATTCATTGAGAGACGTAACCGTCTGCGTATGTATGATTAGATGCCGTTATAAAGCAGGTGTAACGTCTTATGTAATGTCCGTTCACGTGAAATGTTACGTAATTTTTTTCGTAGTTTCCGTTGTGATGTCACTGGTAGGCATTACGTCAGAGTGATCACAAAAGGTCTCTTGTAGGCTTTCAAGCAGGGCTTCTAGCTCTGAAAAAACTCGTTCCAATTGGACTCGGTTTTTCCTTTGTTCTTGATGTCCATCAATTTATACGGTTCTATATTAATTCTATTGTATACCATTACATGCACAAAAGTTCGTAACGGATATTTATACTGCCTACCTGTTTATTAACGATTGACGGCAAAGACTTGGATTGTTAAGTAAAAATATTCAGACATTTTGTCCTTCTCAGCTTCAAGCGCATTGTATAGTTTATGGGTTCTATGGGTACCTAATTATTTGACTCGATATCAGTAGAACATTAAACATTTTTGTATCTATGTCTCATTTCTTTGCGATATCAGGATTGTGAAATTCGTGATTCAAGAAAAAAATAATTTTATAAGTGATCCGTCCATGTAAAAAAAATCTCCCATTTTCTATTTTCGCCAAACCGGCGGGCGCGGCCCTGCCATTTTCCTTTATTGCGTTTTATGCTGAGCAGGGCAAATAACTGATGGCAATAGTACCTATATTGAGAGTACAAGTTAATAGTACCTGTTGAGTACAAGATCATTCTTAGTGGAAACAATTTCTGTAGCTACTAAGATGTCTTTATAGCGTTTCATCCGAAAAAAAACAAAATACTCGAAATACACAACTGCAATTCAATATCAAAAGTATTTGTTTAGTTACAAATATTTAATCGTTACTTTTAATATTTATAGTTCATTGAATGAAACGATCGATTACAACATGGCCGCATACAATGTAGCAATTTGTTGATATGAAATGTAAATAAATAGACACTTAAACATTATGTAACTTTGGTGAGAAATTTAAATTGTATAGTGATTTTTATTTATATGGAAGATAGCTTCCATTCCTGCAGATACGCGATTCATCAAAATTATGGAATGTCAGTTTAAGTGATCCTAAAAGGTATTTTTTTCATACTATCCATATTTTATAATTTTATACTATCCATTTATACTATATTATTTATATTATTATTATTTATATATTATTATTATTATTATTTATTTATATTATTTATTATTTATATTTATTTTATACTATCCATTTATACTATATTATTTATATTATTATTATTTATTTATTATTTATATTTATTTTATACTATCCATTTTTATAATGTCGAAAACAACGGTGAGCTTGTTTTTTGTTTGCTTATTATATATAAACACAAAAACTACTAAGATCGTTTCTGAAAATTCTGTCCCTTTCAGAAAACTGAACTAATGCAGATGGATATAGACTGCGTTTAGGTTCCCTAGGAATTCGAAAGTTGTAAAAAAAAAGAGCATTTTTTTTTTAAGAAATGAGAGTGATCTGAGCCTATTATATCAACTAAGTGAAGACGGGATGGTTCCTAGTATTATTTTTTAATAGCCTATATTGTGAGCCACTGCTGGGCAAAGGCCTCCCCCAGCCTCTTCGAAGCCCTACCTACGGTCTGCAGCCACTTTTGGCCATCCTTTACAGAAAGTATCGAGATCGTCATGACACTTTCGTGGTACTAAATAAAATAAGTATTAGTACAGTCAAGTACATATTAGTAATTAGCTATCAAATACTTAATTGCAATTGATTTCTGAAGGGATCGAAAAAAAATTTTGTAACCATTATTTAATGTGAATGCTAGAATACTGTGAGATGGTCACGAGTCCAACCTAGTTGAGTGGAATAAACATTTATTATTTAGTCGTAAATCTTGAACGCGCCGCCTCGCCGTCGCCGATGGGGCAGACGACCTCTTACCCCTAAAACCCCCCTAGCATGGGAAATTGATTATTGTGGGGCGAACCAAGATTTCCATACTCGTTATCTTCAATACAAGTAGTAGTGTCCGCTTATGATTTATGAATATAATGAGTTATATTTAATTTTTAAAATTATCATATTTGATTTTTTTGCTGGCCTATATGAACGATTTCACTGGATCAATTTTAACTCTAAAATAGGCAATTTCAAATAATTTGTACGCATGATTTTTGGCCATTAAAGCTATTTATTAATAAATTTTGTTAGCTATTATATGAAACAATGAATAGACAAACACTTACATTGGATTCTGAGCAAAACGTTTGCTATTCAGAAGTGCATGACGTTTCTGAGCGTAACTTAGTATACTTGGATTACGTTTATGAGCGTTTGTTTCATTATTATATCTGAAACAGCTATTAAACTCTTATATTTGCAAATTGAGATTCCAAATTCGGGTGAAGACGAAGCGACAGTCGATCGCTAGTTATAGTAATTGCTATTAAAATATAACGTTACGTTATGTCAGTGGGTTCCAGTTACTTCTGAATCTCAAGTTTTAGATACTCCTAGTGGTTTAGCTTCTTTCTGCTACCATGGGAAATTTATTATGGCGAGGGGATAAAGTTTTGCATGTTCGTTATTATCGTAATTGCTATGAATGTGTAGTGATATACACTGGATCGCAAAAATTCCGGGTTCCGGGTCGTGATAGTTTCTTAAATACATAAGACTAATTTGCGAAACTATAGTATATTGTAGATGACTGATTAATATATATAAAAAAATGTGTAACACGTTCTGTACACTATATAACTTTAATTAAATACTAAAAAATAAGAAAATTTCGCTTCTAACTTATGACAACAAAAATACACTTCGCAATAAATCTTAAAAAATAAAAGAGTTTTTTGTCAATTTAATATTTTGTATTTCCTTCACGAGCCCGTATCACTTCAATAAGACGATGTGGCATGCTGTAAACCAAATTTTTAATACGATTTTGGTCTATGTTTGCCCATTCTTCCACTAGCGCATTCTTTAACTCGTGTAAGGTAACGGGAGCAGGAGAGCGTTGTCTCACGCATCTCCCGAGCTCGTCCCATGCATGTTCTATGGGATTTAAGTCTGGGCTGCGAGCTGGCCACTCCATGCAGGTAATATCGACGTCTTGAATATACATATTGACCAAATGAGCAGTATGTGGTCGCGCATTATCGTGCATAAGAATGGAAATTGCACCCATATTCACTAAGAATGGACCAGCATGCTCATTTAAAATCTCTCCTACGTATCTGACAGCAGTCAGAGAACCGTTTTCTATGATCACTAACTCCGTGCGATCCTCTGAAGATATCCCAGCCCAAACCATTATTGATCCTCCACCGAATGGCACCTTTTCTTCAAAACACGCTTGATGATACCGTTCTCCTGACCGTCTAAATACTCTTCGTCTCCCGTAGTGCGTAAATAAACAAAATCTGGACTCATCGGAAAACATAACCTTGGACCAATCTTCATCTGTCCATCGGATGTGTTCTCGAGCAAACCGTAACCTGGCAACTCGATGTTCTCTGAGCAGTTTGGGGCCGTTTGCTGGTCTATAAAGCTTTATATCAGCTTCACGAAGACGTCGCAGAATCGTATTAGAGCTCACATTGTTGTGGTGAATTTCTTGAAGACTGTTTCGGACCTGAACAGCCGTGAGATGTCGATTTCTTAACATAGTGCTCACGATGAATCGGTCTTCTCGTGTAGTCGTGCACCTTGGCCTGCCATTTCCTGGTCTCCTGATGTTCATGCCGGTCTCTTGAAATCGCTGGAGTACTCTTTGGACCGTTGATAAAGATACTCGTACTGTTCTAGCAGTGCTACGCTGACTTCTTCCTTCTTGTACCATGGTAATAATCCGTGTACATTCTTCAGGTGATAACGACATGATATTGCATTGAATACTCTGATCAATCCAAGGAACCATTTATAATGACAGCTCCGTTTGAAACAAAAGCAGAAAAAATATTCTTATCCTAATTTTAAATTTTGAAATTTTTCAAAATGCAGAATATTTTTTTTTAAATCTGTAACTTGTACAAATGAAACCTCTTTAGATTTAGAACAAGCATTAGTAACCTCCTTACTACATATTATTTATTCGAGCGATCTAGGTATATAATTTGTGGAGATATCACGGTTTTTATTAGCGACCCGGAATTTTTGCAATCCAGTGTAGTATAGTACCTCACATGCAAAGTTGTGATTCATAAAGCACAAGTCGTAGGCTAAGTTGAAGTAGTAACTGAAATAGAAGTTTTACTAAAGCAGGTGTTTAGATAAAACAATAGAACATTTTGCGCCTAAAAGGTACTTACGGCAAGAAGAGAATAAATTCATTCCTATGTTAGAGCCATAAATATAAATATTGACGTTTTTTGGAAACCCTTCTATTCCAAAAACAAATGTTAAAATTAGGTAAAGAAATAAAAAAATATTATAAGTAACTTATTCGCATGTCTCTGTGCTTACGAAGAAAATTTTTAGAATGCGATTCTATTCTAACTAGACTAAGCAGCTGTTTCTTCTGTTGGTCTAATCTAGCCATCGTAAAACATTTAGACAGGAAGAACATTTAGTTGCTGGAATGACGCCAAATAGCACCCCCAGCTTAACGTATGCCTCTGCATTTTAAAGAGACTTTAGATGTGATAATAATATCAAATACAATTAATTCTTCTGTAATAAATAAGATAACCCATACAAGAAAATAATTAAATACAACACAAATATTCTTTCAATTAAAAATAGCTCACCTGATATTCTGTAAAAATCACTATCACGATAACACGTTAAAGTTGTTCTTAATCCACAGTGAAACTCATCAAAAGTAACCCTCGTCATAAGGACACTGTTTTCTAACGTGTCCCGTGAAAAGTCGCGGGAAAAATGCAGACAATGGCGCGGGACGCGACGTCAACCCTGCGTAGCACTTGGCAGAATACTGGGTGGTTTTTGGCATTAGTTACTTAGCAGAGCAGTGTGCAGATAAACTCAGTTGCATTTTTACAATTTTATATGACGTTGGAAATGCTATATCGAGGGTGCGGATCGCCCAACAGGAAACGAAGTCACTTGACTTAAATACGTTCTGTGACATTAATATTAAAGACAAGATTATAGACACGACATGAAATAATGAAACGTGGGAGATTTGTGTAATGTTGTGCAAGTACAGTAGCGGCAAGTATACCTGATATCGATTAATAATCTAGGCATGTACTTTTATAAAATAGCCGGAATTCTTTACAATTCTTTAAATTTTTCGTGAACATGATGTTATTTTAAATAATGCTCGCTTAGTTGTTTGGTCCAAAAATAGCAGTAACTTTCATAATTACATTTATTGTACAAATAAATATAAATGTATTTGTTTATCTGCAATCGATGTGTGATGGAGGCATGGATCAACCAAAATACATATAAGGATAATTACTCCCATCGTCCCCGGTGGCTCGTCCGGTACCGGACCGGATGGGAAAAAAGTGCTGTCATCCCAGGTGAACAGACCAGGTTTACAGATTGGCCCGTGGAAAAATTCACTTTTCGCGCACCTGTAGTTAATGAACGCTGGAACGCTGTAGTTGATGTAGTTAGGGGCGCACGGAGTATTATTGTGTCGCTCGGTTCCTAAAATTTTAGTAGTCACGAGTCGCTTTGCACAGGAGAGCAGCGCGTTTAGCGTGCGCGCTCACCGCCTGTTCCGATCTGAATACGGTTTGAGTAACACTAGTGAGTGTCCCAGTATCAATTTAATTAAACAATGGATCGACAGATTCCAGAGAACAGGATCAGCCAACAACAATCGGCCACGTCAGCCGAATGGATGTAAACATTGAGCACCCGCTCAATCTCTCCCAGAGTCTACGCCGCAGTCAAGAGGGGGAGAGTGCACGCTGCAATCCAACAGCCGCTGGGCGCACTCGACTGGCCACGTTACCCCTCTCTCACAGAAGATTACCTTAAAATGTACTGCATTTTCCACTTTATCTTATTTCCCTAATGTACGTACGTGTTTCGGTAGTGAGTGAGATGTGCCAGAGCCCATCCTATCCCCATTTTCCCAACCCTTTCTCTGAATCCATTCCTATATCTCCAAAGGTAGGCAGCGCATCCGGGGGCGTACCAACGTTTGTCATTATGGACTAATGTTGGCATGTATCACGGATATCTATGGGCTACAGTATCCACTTACCATCAGGTCGACTATATGCTCGTCTGCCGCCTTAGTCCATAAAAAAAACATTACATAATATAGATACTTATTATAATTAATTATCTTGTATGCAAATATACATGAATAAATAAGAACTAATTGTAAGTAGAAAAACATGTAATTATCTAGCAATATGGTGACTTGTTTTATAACGTCATTCGTTTTTCAAGGGAAAATAAGTACAAAATACGAAGACTTTCTCCCCGACCTATTATAATTATTATTTATGTGTATTTGTTATTACTTGATCAGATATGTATTTAAAACCAAGATATATTTCTTAAAATAAATCGGTATTTGCTCGAACTACCCTTAATTTTATTACAACCTGTATTATTTGAAGTATACTGTCAACGAGACATTTACATTCGCGATTTATAATCGCACCCCACTCTTGGCGTAACGCGTTTTTCTACGTTTCTTTGAACTTTATACTGTGCTTACGAATGCTGCGCTTCAGTATCCCAAACATGTTCTATTGAGTTAAGGTCGGGAGACTGGGCAGATCAATGCAGCAAAATAATGTTTTTGTCCCCAAAACTGTTCAGACGCGTAACTCACCTGTGACAAGAAGTCTTGTGAATATATTTTCCAAAATAGTGCCGTCAAAAATACACAATAACGAAGGTCTTAGTACTGTTAGCGATGAGCGATGGTCTACAAGTGTTATGTTCTTGTCATTGTTCATACGACAATCGCAAACGTACATTTTTCCGCCGCCATTGGCAGCCATGCAACCCCAGACCGCTATACCTACGGTAGGTACTACACATTCTGGGTGGTGCTCCTCGGCTACATGATGCCGCACGTACGTCACTCCTGCTGTTCAAATATTTAGAAAAATACAAAAAAACATGGCAGAATGGCTTATATTCTTTAAAGTAGTTAGTGTATACAAAATAAAGTCATTGCATTTGTCTAAGGTCTGAATGTAAACACTTCAAATTTATAGTCGTCTGAACAGAAGACCAATCTTCCTCTGTCTAATGACGGTATCGTTCTGCTTCTAGCTATTCGAGCACTAATCGCCTTTCAGACTAGACTACAGGAACCTTGTTAGCAGTTTCGATCGGTTCTTTTTTGATTGCATGGGAGCCGGTGTCCGCAAAACTTATGCATTCTATAATTCTCGTAAGAAGTAAGATTTAGACTATGACTTTAGATTTAGTAAGAATGTACATAAAATATTTGATTTTAGTTTTAGAGCAATCAAAATGATTAATTACCTACGTATAGATTTTTCTTAGTGGTAATTTTTTCTTAACAATCAAGCAATGACATTTAAACTTTTTATTGCTCAAAGTTAGTTCTATAAGTAGTAAGATTTATACTATGACCATAGTAGATACAATCTGCGATATTAGTTTAAGAGAAATTAAAGTGATTACCTATTTACGTGTGTAATATGATTTTGTTGTATGTTACATACCGTTCACTTCTATATCGCAGGTAGATACTAAGATTTAGAGTGTGGTGAACGTGCGTACAGACTGTGAATTAACTTTTGAATATTTGTAATATTCTAATAATTATAATACCGTTCGATTGGTACAATATTATCAAGTAATAGCAAATATCCATGAATGGTAATTATATAAACGCTATTATTACATTGGTGCAATGAAACTCATTGAATGGACTGTACATTACACCTTTGATGGGATGATGGGAATTGTATTTTGTCATAAAAAAGGGTATCGTCGTCTCCGGTGAATGTTTTTTCTCATCCGGCCCGGCACCGGGCCGCTGGGAGTAAATCTATAATTCTTTGTGACAACACTATAATGAGTGATGCCAGTGGTATAAATAAAATGTTACTGTCACCACAAGCACCGGACAGTAGCAATAATTACGTCTTTAAGATTACTTAAAATCTATACCTACATATAATAAAATTTGTACAGGTCGATGTCTGTACATTATAGATATTGAAAAAAAACTAATATGTCTTTATTAGAGCAACAGAAGCCAAAACAAGTTTTTAGAAATTTTGTCTGTCTGTATGTATGTTTGTACACGCATCACGCAAAAACTACTGCATGGAACTGAATGCAGTTTTCACCGATGTATTGCTAGAGGTCTAACTAAAAATATAGGCTCCATTTTACCGTATGAAAATATCTTATACCGATTGTTTTAAATTTAATAAACCGAAGCGAAGTGAGGGCGAGTCGCTAGTCAATAATATTATTTCAGTTTGTATAGAAAAAGTTTTCATTTCCATATTTATTTTTTTATATTGACAACACCGTTACGTTAAAAATATTAGTTATTGTAAAAAGGGTAAGCTAGCAGTAGCGAGTTCTTGGTACCGAGTTTTTTGCCGCCAAATGAGAGACTGAATTGACAATAGGTAAATTTATTCGCCTTGGAAATGCTTTGGTTTTAGAGTAATGCTACATCTCTGTATTTTGGTTGATTTATGGATGGGGGAGGGGGGCGTCAAGAATACGACAGACGTTGACAAATTATATTTTATTTTTTTTATAAAGTAAACATTCAACGTTATACAAAATAAATGTCGCAAAATATATTTACATAAGCAGTAACTACATTATTATTATATGAAGAAAAAGAATTGACATACAAATGTATACAAGATGTAAAAAAACTGTTCCCAAAAATGAAACTGGTAACTAGATACATAGTCCTAAGCACTGCTATAAGTTAAATTAGCCACAAATTTTCTATTTTGTATAGATTCAACATAGAGGGTGTTCAGGGCCTTGTAACAATGAACGCTTTCCATTTTTGATTACAGTCCCTTTACACCTTTTTTATAATTATACACTTACATCCAGCTTGTGTGCTAACAATAATACGACGAAGTTGCGCGTGACATAAAGATGTCGTAGGACGAATTGATAAAAATAACTGTCTTGTCAACTAAGAAAAATCACATGCTTATTCGTTGAACTGCGTCTCAAGCATTTGCCGCTGAGAATGCGGTCTGCTTTCATGTCGACTTTAAAGAAAATCGAGTCGGTACGACTTGTAGCAAACAGCGGTCAAAGGCCTTTCGTTATTTTCATTACTCGGTGATGTCGATCGGAATACTTTGTCTTCAAATGACCTACTAAAGTTAGGTCTTATTTGAACTCGTGAGAAATTAATAGTAGGACCAAAGTTGAGCAGATTTAGTTATATGTAACATAATATATTATTTAAGATTTTGTTTCTTTACTATTTGAAATTGATTCTCGGGACAGGACGTTATAATATTTGACCGTTTTTATCACAATACCGCTAAGGCGCAACCGCGAGATGTCGTTTACATTTTATTTGAATGTCATTATAGGCGCTGTGCACACGTAGCAACTTTCAGACGCGAGATTCGGCAACTGACAACCCGCAACTAATTGTGGATAATGACTTTCATATAATTACTATGGAACTTCTAATTTACGCGGCAGACGTAGCTATTCTAGTTGGGGAGTCGACAGTTACAGATTGCCGAACGTGGTGATTTACAAGTTCATAGTTGCTGCAACTAGCAACTTAAAAAATATTTCTATTAAATTTTCTCTTAGTTTTTTTTTTACGAAGAAGGCGGAAAACGAGAATACAGTGTAGCCCATGGACATCAACGGTACATGGCAACTTCACGCCCTCTGATGACGGGAAAATGGGAAGGGATAGGATGGGATGGGAATAGGCCCTGGCATATCTCACTCACTACCGAAACATGTACGTACATTGAGGAATAGGATAAAGTGGGAAATGCAGTACATTTCAAGGTAGTATTCTGTGAGAGAGGGGTAGCGAGGCCAGTCGAGTGCACCTACGTCAACGTTTTGTGCACAGAAGTGTTATTTCTTCGAGATCCATAGTCGTACTCTGTTCTCGCTTGTTTGACTTGAAAATTTGCGATGGTAGACACTGGCAACCGTGAAAGTTGGCGGTGGCGGCAACTGAAAATTGTTGTGTGCACAGCGCCCTACACATTTCGTATTTACTCAATAAACTTCTATCACTAAGCTTATACTAACATTATTACGTGAGCCAATCGAGCTTTCGCACGAATACAAACGTTTCTGCGTTCGGCGACGGGTTATTATAATGATTTTTTAAGATTTAGAATCGTTGTTCGAACTGAAAGTACAAACTTGTCACACAACGTATTTGTCTTCAACGCCACCTAGTTACCTATCGAGTATAAGGTTAATGGGCTGTAAAGAAATGAGTTCGTATTTGCCGGAACACTCGATTGGCCTATACATGTGAAACATTTTCTATATGTACGTATAAATAATAAAACATTTATTTTGAACTAGAGAATATTGCACTTAAAAAGAAAATTGCACTATGAAACAAATTTTAAAAAAATATTTCTAATTTACAGTGTTGGTGCAAGAAATTCTTTATAAAAATGCTACTTGTATACGCATACAATCTGTATTTAATTTTTAATTCTGATTGTTTTTTTTAAATACTTCTTGAATTTAATAAGAGATTGAAAGAGTTAAGAAGTATTGGAAAAGTTAAAACCACCGATTATTACCGTCTTTTGTAATAACAACTATATACAAGGTATGTTAGATGTATTGCGGAAGACGGCAGCCATGGCTTCCGCTCATGATTTTGAATCAATTGGCACAAAACGAATATTATTAATTTGAACTATTTGTGTTTTTAACAAATATGTATCAAAATGCAGGAAAAAGAATGAAAAACTGTAAAATAAATAGCGTCATGCTAATTAAGTCAGAATCACGAACAGTACCCATGGTTTACGTCTCCGGAACACATGGGACACACTTTCTGTGAGGTCTCCCACCATGTGCGATAACAAGAATTTACTTAACGCACGTAGCCAAACAAAGTTAAAACGACCTTTAATTTTCAATTATCATCAGAAATTGAGTAACGAGTAATGTGCACTTATTGAAATTTGAAGTTAATCAAAGCATAGTACTGTCATTTCATGAATACACACAGGATGTGGTTACTGTGTTAATGCTGGGAGGTATGAGAACGTATGCATGGATACATACGTCTCCTATATGATTTTTCTGCAACTTATTCTATATGATATGTTAAGGATGGATTCCGCTTGCGTTTACGAAAACGTAAATAGTGAATGTTGAGTACTGTTACAGCAGATTCGTATGCAAAAGGGTTCGATAAATCTCGTTCGTGAAAATGTTGAACGTGCTCAATAAATCGGTATATTTACGCGGTATCTTATACAGGCAAGGTTTTTACAAGATGATTTGACGTTTTGATTTTAAACCCTATACATTTTTTTACGAAGCATGGTGCGGGTGACAGCTCCCATAGAATATAACCATACACAGAATGTAAATTGTTCGAGGCCACAGAATAAATTTATAAATGTAATTTGACAGGGAAATAAACACATTATTTTTATGCTCCGAGTCATATTATAGCGTTTTGTAACTGTTACTGTAAAAGTAAGCAAAAATAATTATTTGATAATAATTTAATTAGTAGAAGCACGTGATTTTATTTATACAATTTTGTAGAAGTAGAAGCATTTTGTTTATACAATGAGGTAAGATTTGCTTCGGTCATTACATCGCGATCTTTCAATCGTAATATCTCGGTAACGTGACACATTACTACGTAATATTACGTAACAGTGTTTGTTTGTCTATGCACCCCCTATCGAATGTACTCGAAGCTTCATTCGTGCGACGGTTTTGAAAAAAAAAATCAAAATGGCGACTTGGGACTATGCCACAAAGTTTCGAACCCCTTTATAAAACAAGAAAGGATGCATGTTTGATAAAGTTGGACTAGCGGTTTCGCTGAGAATTTGAGGATTATTCTCATACAAATTCCGGATGTTTTGGATTTTCTGAGTGTGGCAACTACGAAAACGCATGACAATGTTAAATATATCAGAGCCAGTTATGTAATTACTAAATTACTTAAGCGGTAACATGTCTCCCTGTTATCATTTCGGAAATTCACGTACGAGATTTTCTCGACTCATGTCTATCGAGACACAAAATCTGTCTGTTTGAACCAAATCTTGTGCCAGTCACGCCATTAACGGAAGACACGACATTATGACAAACTGCTTTGATGGAGTACATAGCAATTATTTCAAGTCATTGGACAAATTTACAGATTTATGGAATGATGACATTTCATTAGAGCTGTAAGTCAAGCTGCAAGAGTAAAGCACCCGAACATAAATCAAATATATAACAGATCTTTCATTCGCAAATATAATTTAACACTAAATTATTAAAATATAAGTACTATGGGGTCCAATATTGAAGGGTATTAATTTATACCAAATGACATTTGAATAAAAGATTTAAAGTATTGTATTTCAAAATATATTCACGAATAAAACTATTTACAATAAATACTGATAAATAATTTATTATAGATAAATAATGATTGTATACTAACTAATAAATTCTAGTGTTTAAAACGATTTTTTTACAAAACCTCGTTGATAATCATTAACAGCTAAAAATATAATACATATTATATCTAAACAGAACATTTCCATCATGGCAAATGCATCACCATTTACACTACGCCAACTAACAAACATATAGCCATCCTTTTCGCACAACCATGCGCTAGACGTAATATACGGGTGAGAGAAAGACGGAAAGCTGGTGCGTTAATAGAAAAACAACAGTCGCTCTTGGGCCGTCCCAGAGAGCAGACGCCAACCACGTTTTATGTTCAGATATTGTATGATGGCTCGTACGCAGATTAGGATACCTGAAAAATATATTCTTTTAACATTCTTAAATAATTTTCGTTTGCGATCGTTATTTTTACACTATTAAATTTTTTTAAATTTGGATTTTTTATTACCTATTTTTTATTACCTTTTTAATTTATTAAATTAAAAGAAAATACTTAATTATATATTTTCATATTAATGTATGAGTAAGAAAATAGTCAGTAAGGCTTATTTTTATACCAAGTCTTGAGAATGTAAGACAGCACGTCATAAGCCTCATATTCATTTGAAAGAATACAGGGGTAAGCCACTTATCAACAGTTGCTCAATGAAACATTAAATAAGCAAATATAGAAATTATTAAAAAGATGTAAAATATTCATTTTACAGTTTAAACATCATCACTGTTTTTATAATAAATTTTATGAGAATTCTTATTGTTCTTGGTTACTTTATGGTATCTCATGTCGATGACGAATCAAGTCTCTTTTGAAATAATTTCAAAAGATGTAAATGCGTATAATATATGTAAGTTAGCAGGGCGATTGTGTTTATAACTATTGTAATATATTGTAAATATTATACTTTAATGGATATCATTAAAAAAATCTGTGTGATGAACTTTTGAAAAATAATACCTAAGTTGTTCCCACAATCTTCTATTTTATAACTCGTTTACGAGTTTATTTGTAAAGGCGAACCAAATTGTCTTCACCAGCCAGCATTGTCTTCGCTAGAACTATAGTATGTTTATTACAAAAAAATAATATAAATGTGCACGTGAACATATAATGTTCGTGTATAATTACATGTTCTTATCATTATTATCCATGTAATGGCTCTACTGAAAACAAGCACTGTGGTTTGTTCGCAGCTAATGTGTCGCTATCGCATTACATATCTGAGTTGCCAATTTTTATTTTATTTCTCTGTTTTAAGTTTACTATTTTATGTGTAATTTGTTTGTTCCAATTTTATTGTGATCTTGTGTCGAAACAATGTGATGTCTATGTTTGACTTAAGGTTAAGTTAAGTATGGTCGCAAGAAATAATTGTTAGTGGGTCAACATCCTCCATTCTTAATTTTGCCGTGTTAAAATACCGTCATGTTTGATAGGTACGACTGTGACGTGATATCAGTGAGTTGTTGTCGATGTTTATGTAATACTGCCAAATTAAGAATAAAGAATAGGTGGCACAACAATTAAATAATGCGGTTATACCTGTGTAAAATATTCTTGTACAAAGCCACAAAAATATAAGTAATCACTTACCAAAAGCCATTATCAGCCACCAGAGCCACGAGTTCTCATGAGATGCGAGTTCTGTGGAGTGCTTCACGATAAGGGTCCACTTAGCAAGCGATAGGCCGAACCCGGCGAGGGCGCCATAGCGGCTCGCCACCGTGTGGCAGAAACACATGAGAAGCAGAAAGCCGATCCAGTTGAACAGGAATGCCACTGGAAATGTTTATTGTTGTTTAAACAAACTTAATTGACTGAATTTAGAGGCTGTTTTAGACGGAAAACAAATGTGACCTAGATTTTTTTTATAGAAAGAAGGTGACAGACGAGCAGATAGTCCATCTAGTGATAAGTGGATACTGTTGCCCATGGACATACGCGATACTTGCCAACATCAGTCCAGAATGACAATTGTTAGTATGCCCCAGGTGTGCTGCCTATCTTTGGAAATTTAGGAATGAATTTGGAAGAAAGTTTGCGAAAATAAGGAGGGACGAGATGAGATGGGCTCTGACATATCTCATTTACTACCGTAACACGCGCGTACATTGGAGGATTATTATGGTAAAGTGGGAAATGCAGGAAATTTTACGGTGATCTTTGTGAGGGGTAATTTGGCCAGTCAAGTGCGCATCCTCTCCTTAGTTAATAAAAAAGTTTATTAACTCGTCTTAAAAAGTTGTTAGAGAATGTGTCTATTTAAACAAAAAATTTAATCAACGAATTATAAGGTAAAAAAATCTTAACTGAAGTCAGTAAATCCATACCGACAATATGGTCACTGCTAAGATGACGTCATAAATGTTCAACAGATAAAAATGCAGAGCTGTTAATTAGATTGAAAATGATTAATTACATCTTATTTATCACAAAGAAATAATGTTAAAAAGTTTTCAGAAGGAATATCCAGATGCTAAGATAACACAAATATGATCTTAGTAGAATGACAGAACTAAAGAAACTGAATAGAAAAATGATCATGATTACCGAAGAAGGAGGTCAGAAACATGATATCAGTGCCAAGCAGGCTGTTCTCTGGGTCCAGTTGCTCCGCAGACACCTCTGTGGGTTCTACTGTCACCAAGGCTGCGAACGTCGGATGTGGGGGCATTCCAGGCACCTATAATGCGAAAATAAGTCAATATGAGTTTAACTCAATAATAGTTGAACATCTTACAATCCGTTGTGCTGTGTGGTGTAGGCCAGCTTTAGAACAGCACCACTTCCCGTGTGGGTCGTAAAAGACGACTAAGGGATAACAAGGCGGCTACCACAAACCACGAGGAATTACATCTCTTAAAAGAGTCGACTCGCAAACTTGCTTGGCCAGTATAATGTTTTAACGCCATATACCCTTCATGCATAAGACAGTCTGCATGAGGAGGCCCATATCCAACAGTGGATACTAAAGCGGCTTGTTATTGTATATTCTTATCATATAATCAATTTATAACTTTTACCATAAATTAAACTGTTTTCAATTACCTCTATTACCAAATTAAGTACAAGGGTGTACGGAATGAGTAGTTGTAGTAGATTTGAGATATGTTTGTAGTCTGTGGTAAAAACATAGATTATCTATGGTCAGTAATAAACCAAGCTTGTAATGGTGAACTGAGTTTTATTTAATATACAAAGAAAATAAAACAATACATGGCGCAGTCATGGCTACGGGATACAATTTACCAGCAAAACTGTCCTTAGTGGGCAACATAAGTGAAAACTTCAAAAAATTTAAACAATCCTTTGAGATTTATCTAGAAGCGGCGAATCTATCCAGCGCATCCGAAGCAAGGAAGATCGCCATCTTTCTCAATCTTGTAGGGGAAGAAGCCCTAAATGTGTATAATACACTTGAAGTGGAAGACGCAAACACATTAAAAGATGTCACAAACTTGTTCGATACTTACTGCAACCCAAAGAAAAATGTCCTGCACTGTCGATATTTATTTTACACACGAAGTCAAAAGGAGGGAGAAAAGTTCGACTCCTAAATGACAGATTTGAAACAGCTATGTAATGATTGTAATTTTAACAAGAACAAAGACGAAATCCTACGTGATAGATTAGTATTCGGATCGACTGATACTGAGTGTCAAAAAAAATTAATAAAATTAGGAGACCCACCCCTTGATGAAGTTATCTCAACCCTCAGAGTGGCTGAGATCACCTATTCACATGTTAAAGAAATACAAGGGAAAGAAGTGGATGCCATAGCAATTCAAAAAAATAAACAAAGGAATAATGATACGAAAAATAACAGGAGCTGCTCAAACTGCGGATTTATTCACCAATATGGTCAGTGTCCAGCTTTTAATAAAACATGTATGAAATGCAATAGAAAAAACCACTATGCAAAGATGTGTCGCAGCAGTGGTAATTATTCAAATGAGGTGACTCTGAAAGAGGATTATGATATATACATTGAAACTGTCACTTCTAATATGACAGTTGACTCAGTGGCCTGGTATCAAAATGTAATATTACCTGGAAACAATACAGTCAGCTTCAAATTGGACCCTGGAGCAGATGTCAGCATCCTTCCTAAGCATTTATTTGATAAAATAACAGCGGTCTACCCTATTACACTGTCAGAAACATCGGCTACATTGGAAAGTTGGAATGGATTCAAGACTCAAATTAAAGGATTGGCAAAAATAAACATAAGTGTAAATGACAAGACATACTCAGAAACTTTCTGCATAGCAGGAAATGAAAAATCAATGCCTATTTTGTGTCGTGATGCATGTGTGCGTTTAAATTTAGTTAAAAGAGTGTCATCTGTGGTTACTGAGAGTCACGGCAAAGAGGACTTAACTAATAATAATGCAGATTTATTTACTGGTATTGGTAAGTTTATTAAACCATATAATATTAAATTGAAAAAGGATACAATTCCAACATCAAAACCCCCATATAGGGTTCCTTTAAAATTAAGACCGAAATTGCAAGAAGAATTATTTAGACTGGAGAGTCTAAGCATCATTAGTAAAGTAATAGAACCTTCTGAATGGGTCAACAGACTAGTTATAATTGAAAAGCCTGATAAGACTATTAGAATATGCCTTGACCCAAAAGATCTAAACAATGCAATAGTCAAAGATTATTGCTATATTCCTACTGTGGAAGATTTATCAGCCAAGATAAAAAATGCCAAGTTCTTTTCTGTGCTTGATCTCAAAGATTCATTTTGGCACATTGTTTTAAGTAAAAACAGCTCAAGTTACTGTACGTTTTCAACCATGTTTGGTACATACAAATTTAATCGCCTACCTTTTGGTATATCCATTGCTTCTGAGGTATTCCAAAAATATTTATCTGATATATTTGGTTCTATTGATGGTGTTGTCAACTACATTGATGATGTACTTTGTTATGCAGAAACTGAGGAACAAATGAATAATATCATAGCTCAGGTATTTGAAAAAGCTAGGGAGCATAATATAAAATTTAATGTTAAAAAGTTCCAATATATGACAACACAAGTGAAATATTTAGGACAGATTTTTGAAAATGGTACAGTGTGTCCAGATCCAGACTCAATTAAAGCAATAACTGACTATGATATTCCTAAAGACAAAACCGACTTACAAAGACTCCTGGGACTAATAAATTATTTGCGTTCCTACATCCCAAACCTTGCTTCTGTCACAAGCCCACTGAGAGACTTACTAAAGAAAAATACAATTTATGATTGGCAAGAAGTACATAGAAAAGCATTTGAAAAAATAAAAACCATTCTATCCACTTACCCTGTTCTAAACACATTCGACCCCAGTAAAAGCATAACAATTCAGACAGATTCGAGCAAAACTGGAATAGGATGTGTATTGTTACAAGACAAAAAACCCATATATTATGCATCAAAATCGTTAACACCAACTGAGGTGAATTATGGACAAATAGAAAAAGAATTTTTGGCCATACTATACTCTTGCAAAAAGTTTCATTCTTTCATCTATGGCAAAAATGTGACAATACTTACTGATCACCTTCCTCTAATATCCATAATGAAAAAGGACTTATGTAATATCCCATCGTCTCGGCTACAGAGAATAAAATTGAAACTAAGTAAATATGATATTACCTTACAACACGTTCCAGGCACTCAAATGCACATCGCAGATGCTTTGAGTCGTGCATGCTCCACAGCTAGTCAAGAGTGTGACAATGACCTTAATGAAGTAGTGCACAGTGTTAATGTGTCAAATGACATATTGTCTCGGATTAGACAAGAAACATGCAAAGACCCAATAGCAATAAAATTGATTACTTGTTTTAGAAATGGTTGGCCATCAACAACTAATAAGGTACCCACAGAATTAAAATACTATTATAATCTAAGAGAGACAATTTGTTTTGAAGATAACCTTATTTTCATTAACAATAGACTTTACATTCCCAAGTCATTACAAGATTTTATACTGGGCAAAATCCATGAATGCCATTTTGGCATGACTAAGACTAAAGCACGGGCAAAAACATTATTTTTTTGGCAAAATATGGGCTCTGATATAAATAGGCTCATTTCAGAATGTATTGTCTGTGCAAAATATTCCAACAATAATGTAAAAGAACCTATGATTATTAGGGAACAACCTGAATTGCCATTCCAGTATGTTTCCATAGATATACTTCAGTATGGCAATTGTGATTACCTCACTTTAGTTGATCACTATTCTAAATGGATAGAACTACACAAATTGACCAGTAAAACAGCTGAAGCCACAGTTACAATTTTAAAAACTATTTTTGCAACTCATGGTGTTCCTGAGATATTATATTCTGACAACATGCCATTTAACTCATTAGCTTTTCTAGAATTCAGTAAACAATGGAATTTTAAAACTATATTTTCAAGTCCTCATTATCACCAAAGTAATGGTGCTGCTGAAAGGGCAGTTGCAATTTGCAAAAACTTTTTGAAAAAGTCCAATGAAACAAACACTGACCTGCAAATATTTTTATTGGAATATAGAAACAGCCCTGTAGTAGGTATGGATATATCACCATCACAATTATTGTTAAATAGATTATGTCGCACTAAACTTCCTGTAAATAGAGTTTTGTTAGAACCAAAAATATATTCCGGAGTAAAAAAAATGTTAATTCAGAATGCATTAAAAAACAAAACATATTATGATCAACATTCAAAATATAGAAATCACACATTTAAAGAGGGGCAATCTGTCTTATACAAGGAAAATGAAAACAGTAAAACATGGAAACCAGCCACAGTATTCAGAAATACTGACAACCCCCGTTCAGTTATAATAAAAGACAATTATGGTAACTTGAAAAGAAGAAACACATGGTTTATTAAATTAGATAAATGCAGGGATAAGGCAACAGATCACTCAATGAAAACACAACCAGCGTGGTCTCAAGTGATCACCCTACAGTCACCTGGTACTGAATCTGAAGCTCAATCTGTTGATCTTCCAAACCCACCAAGGAGGTCTAATAGAGATATTAGACTTCCTTCTCATCTTCATGATTATGTCAGAAACTAATTAATGTTAAATATGTAATCTCTACTATTATGTAATTGTGTTCTTTTCTTTAAACAACATTGTTTATTATGTAAGTTAATACAGTCCGTATGGTAATGACACACTTATTTCTTATAAAAGGGAAGATGTAGTAGATTTGAGATATGTTTGTAGTCTGTGGTAAAAACATAGATTATCTATGGTCAGTAATAAACCAAGCTTGTAATGGTGAACTGAGTTTTATTTAATATACAAAGAAAATAAAACAATACAGTAGTAAACGGATTTTTCAGTGATTTTATTTATCTTAGGGCTTTATATGGACACAGCTTTTACAATAGAGGGGGCAGGGCGGAAGAGAGGGAGACAGACAATATAACGCCATTGCGTATTGTCAGTATAAAAAAACATTTATTCACATTTTATAACTAATGACCTGATTGACTATAATATTTCTGACAATTAAATTCTTCATTACCATATCAATTCTTACCATTCATTACAATACCATGAACATAACGCTTATGTTTTTCCACTGGTGTATATAAGCCTTTCCCCAAGTCTCACCACAACAAACAATCTTTTATTCTTCTCATCCAGCCACTACCGGCAAATTTTGTTAAGTCGTCGGTTCACCTCGCTGGAGGGTAGTTTTATATTGTGCTTCCCGGTACATGGTCTCTGTTCAAGGAGTCGCTAATACTTCCTTGATTGTTAATCTAACTGTAGATGTAGGCAGTGCATCCGGGTGCATACCAACGTTTCCTGATGTGGTCATGTATCGCGGAGGAGGCAGGGCGATAGTGTCCTCTTACCACTAGATGGACTGATTGCTCATCTGGCGCCTTCATTCAATGAAAAAATATGTAGTCCGCATATTTAAAATGAAAGTCCCTTAACGCATCTGCACAATGGATGTGGAAATTGCATAGAGGATTTTAATGCAACATTATATTATTGAAACGATTCTATTTACGATTAATGAATATAATTAATGAATGAATTATTATGAATGAAGATAAGCAGTGATTCCAACTCTTTACAGACTGACTAGTCTTTATTGCAAAGCGCTAAAGTGTCACCAGTAAATTTAATACGAACCGATTATACTACATAATATCGACCATATTGGACGAATTATAATTTCCAATTTTTTGTTAATACTTGTTTGTTTGTATGGTTAGATTCAACAGTTCTATCAGATCTAACAATTCCAAAAATGAGTTTTTTAATATTGAATGGATTTTAATCCAAGCTAAGTTTACTGTTAAATCAAATTACGATTAATATCTGCAGCACATTTTCAACGTAAACAAGGCAATAAGATTTACTCGTATAAGACAGTTTCCGTTGGCTAGCCGGTAACATTAATAAAAAGACAGCAGTCTTCATGCTTCATGCACTTTCAATAACGATATGCTTTTTCATCAATAAATATAATTTATAACTGCTTGCCTAGAAATTACCAATACCTATACTCTTTACCGATGGGAGCTACAAGTAGTACCAAAGAAGTTGGGCGTGATTGAACAGAGATAACAAACAAATAGCGCGATTACACAGCTCTTATATCACCTCTGAACAATATAGTTGAATTGTAAACTTTATCTGTATGAAAATAAGGTTCATAAATGTAATACTATCGCATGCTTTGGTTATATGCAATAATAGTGCTTATAAAATTTCTAGTCATAATAAAAAAATTGAAGTGTAATCTAATAATAGTTGAAGTAGTGTGTTTAAATAAACTCACTTATATCAGTAAATATATTTATACATGGGCAGGGCTCAGACACTCGGACACTATGTGGGCCCTGGTGACCTTAAAAAGCACGCGATCGCAATTGCTAGCAATATTGTGGACATTCTGCTTTAATGACGTGTAAAAAGAGATGGCTGTGTATGTTTGATATATTATAGCCTTCAAAAAAACCCACGCAAATGCGCCTGTGCCCTCGCATATTATCATAAAATCCTTATTACAATAGCTTTTACAGCATTGAGTCGATATCAGCCTAATAACGTCCCAGTGTAAGGCACAGGTATCCCTTAATAAATCAACACTATGGGATTTCGGGCCATAATCCACCAAGCAAGCCTAGTTGGTGTATAAACACACTCAGGTTCTTTTTTTAAATCTTAAGCATGCTCACGGTATTTCTTCACCGTCGAGCTAGTAATGAATTTGAAAGTCCCTACTTATACTCCGGTTACTATAGCATGAGCTCTGACAGTTGAAAAACCACAGTGATGAGACTTTGTTAATTGATAGCCTAGTTACTAGTAGTTTTTTTTAAATTATTGATTATAACTAGGAAATACAAAGTTAATCGACCCTTAATAAGGAAGTTAACTTTTCTATTCAATGTCTATTCTATTTAATTTATTAATAAAATATTAGGTGCTCTTATTAATAATATTATAAAATATTATTATGAAATGACCAATTTTATTACTGGCTTTGAGATTCTATATCTTCTGTTCTAATTCGAATTTCAAAATAAAACAAGATGCATCAAATAGCTACAATGTCCTTATTTCAAAATCAGTATTTCATTTGTTTTTCTCTACCTAAATTTTGTTCATGTTATTGCCTTGAAAATAAAATGGATAAATTGAAAATTTGTGCTATTTTTGAATATAAGTCATTGCAGCACCAATGCAAATCAGACAGATCACAATATCAATAGTGTGTATGGGCCCAACACCACAAATGATCGCACCGTGCGTCGATCGTTTGAACGTTTCAATTCTGGAAATTTCGAAAATTGGAAATACTTAAGCAAGGAAAATACCCAATCATGAGAAAAATTGATGATGTATGGATTTATTATTATGGCATAATACCTGCATAGGGCCATCCCCTTCCATCTGCTTCTCTCTTTGCACCTCTTCATATGTGGGTAGCTTTGAGTTTGCAGCCACTTCGTATGGAGGAGGTGCAGAAAAGTCTGCCTGTGGTGGAGGTATATCTTGCCCACTCCCTTTAAACAAAATGAATGTATTATTTATTATTGTGTTTAAGCAAAGGTTGACTGGTAAAGAAAGCCACTAGGCATTAAGTTCACCTCCTGAGGAACATTAGTGCAGTAAAGTTTAAATAAACAATTTATTTAATTTATTTTAAATAATCAAGTTTTAAATTAGTACTTGTTAATTAGTCTCTGGAATTAAAAAACGAACTTAAAAAAATAATTTCAAAAATTCTTTTATTAATTTTGTTTTAGGTAAATAAGTGTTGTATTATAATATCCTTGTATTATAAATAGATAAATTAACATTTATTTCATTAACATCAGTTAATGTTACAATTAAATTTATTTGACATCTGTAACTTTATCGGGCTGTCTAAAACATAGGTCTCCTCCTCTATATGTCAACCTTGATGGAAAAGTGTCTTACATATGGATTTAGAACAAAAATTTAAAGGTATGGTGAATGTAAAATGGAAAGACAAATGTATGTAATATATGTACAATAAAAAATGTATGTACAAAGAAAATAAAGAAAGAATGTAAAGTTTTATTTGCTAGTTTTATTGTAAGGGTTCTTGAGATTCTGACAATTTTGTATTTTAAAGACTTACATTTTTCACACATATTTATCAATTGAATAGGTCATAAACATGAACATGTATGTTTACCTACTTAATTGTATTCAAGATTTTTGTAAAATATGCATTTAACACCCATTTAATACAAAAATATGAAACAATTTTATTTATGTATTTAATTAATTTTTATTGATGTTTATTGTAAGCAAATGATTGTTTAATTTTTTATAATGCTCCTTTAATTGTCATTGAACTTGGGAGATAAGTTGAATTTGATAAGATAGTATTTTGGCATTATTGTTTATATTGGATATTACTTTGAAAATCACCTCACTGTCCGGTTTAAATACAATATTGTATGACCTTTATGATAACAAACTAGAATGAGATAGTTCAAGACAAAACAGTAAATTTTATCACTGATGTATGAATTGATAAAAACCCTTGATGAATCATAAACTATTTATTCTATTTCAGATCAACATACATATTCTTCATGGGATATTTTATCCGCAGGGGACAAATGAGACCTTTTGTGTTTTGTGCAGACCTTTTATGTTTTGTGCACAGCCTTTGTCAACTGGTAGACAAGTAAAAAGAAGACAAGTGGTAGACAAGACTGGTACTTACCTAAGTACTAACTACAAAAACAGTACTTGAAATAGTTACGTTTAATATCTAGTAATACTTACTACAGTTACCTATTATGATAGAAGAATAAACTTGGATTATAGGACGGGTTGGCTTTAGAATATGGCCGCACGAATTTAGGGTTGATAGGGGTGGCATTTTAAAGGGATAGGTCTCCCCTTTCAAACGACACCCCTCCCCCCCCGCGGAGATGTTTGGTTTTTTTTTAAATAATTTTTTTGTGCACGTGTAATGGAGCAACATTTCAACAAATAATATAACAAAAATATTCCAAATATTATGTTTTATAAAAGATATAACAAAGTTGCGACAAACAATGCATTGAAAATAATGTTTGATAAAAAAATGCCATTTTTATTATTATTACAAGCTTTTATTTAACTTCATATGTATGTTCGGGTCAAATCTTGCAACGCCAAATTTGAACCACTTTCTCTAAACTTACGACTTTCAAATTTTGCATGCTTGTTCAGTTCTGATGACAATACACTAAAATGATAGAAATAACTTGATGCTGCAGCCAGGATTGTCTCCTCACGAGGGCTCTCCTCAACGGTTAGCAGCACGGACACAAAACTTTGCATATACATTTAATTTTGATAGCTAAACATGATCTTCACCATGAACTGATGCTGCAGCCAGGATTGTCTCCTCATGAGATATGATGAGAGTCACACCCAGTGAACAGTCCCAATGGCAGGTGGTTAAAAGGTTGTTTTATAAAGATAATTATAACCACCCAGAAAACTTTGCCGATGTAATAGAAGAATTTGTGTGTCGAAGGTCAATTAATAAAAATAAAAGAGATCCATTTGTATAGATCCATCCTTTTAATGAAATGCACATTGGCAATAAAAATCCCAAAATGAAATACTACATCAACAAAAACCAACTAGATGTTGTGGAGTGCCAGAAAGATCTTGGAGTACACATCACATTGAATCTAAAAAATGGGAAAGCCATATTATTAAAATAACTAAAAAAAAAAACTCCATTCTATACACAATAAGAAAAGCTTTCTCCTACATAGATGAAAATCTCTTCCTAAAGATCTACAAAACTTACATATGTCCACTACTAGAATATGCATTCCAGATTTGGAATCCTTACTTCAAGAAGGATATTGATCTTCTCGAAAGAGCACAGCGCAGAGCAATCAAAATGGTCCTATCTTTGAAAAACTGTACATATGAAGTTCGACTCTAAAAACTAGGCCTAACCATCTTAGAACAACGAAGACAAAGAGTCTAATATTAAGTCTAATAGAGACATACAAAATACTAAATGGACATTACAACACAGCAAACATGACAAACATTTATACTATGAACGAAAACAAAAACCTGAGAGGACACACACTTCTCACAACTGTGCCGACTACAAGCAATCCGACTACAAGCAATCCGAGGAAATACTTTTTGCCCAACCTTGCCTAACCATGTGGTGAGACTACTGGAATAAATTACTGGAGACTGTTATTAGTGTCCCCTCAGTGAACTGTTTCAAAAATAGACTGGACAATTATTTAAAAAAAGTGCAACAAAACAATGTACAGGCATCAGCTTAAAGCTGCTAGTGTATCGGAAATAATAATAATAATAATTTGTTGAACTTTTAAAGGCTGTAAAGCATATTATAAAATAAATAAATTAATATAAAGAAAATCTTTTATTAATTTAGTGGATGTCACAGAACCGAATCTGTCAACCCCGAATCCACGTGGTACTTGTCTGCCCTACCCCTAGAGTGTTTTTATAAGCCGGAGGCGCAAAGGGAGGGCAGCCCTCGCCCGCCGTAACATAGCATAGAAACCCGTGCGAGCCGTAGCGGTTGAGGCTGGTCGCTGAAGGCGACCAAAAAGCCGAAGCTGCGGAGGCGAACATGGGTTTCTATGCTGTGTTACGCAAGGGCGAAGGGGCTGCACTTCCCGTAGCGCCGGAGCAGTTGCAATGACCCCCTCAATTAGTGGGATGCCTTTATGAAAATCCTTTGTCGTAATTTTGAGGTTAGTTTCTAAGAAACTTCAAATTAATATTTCTCACTAACCAAGCATCTCCGCGGCAGGGGAGTGGTACCAGGGGGTTACCCCGTCCCCCCTCTCCCTCCCCGGTCCCTTTTCCCCCCTTAAATCGTGCGGTCATATTCTAAAGATTTACCTATAGGACTACAAAACCATAAGAGGAAGTAATATGTACATCAATTAGACTCACCTATGTCAATGTAGGGTGGAGACATGTTGACTGTTCCTTCTGGACCAGGCAGCATTACTCTAAGGTTTGTCGACGTACTTAGATTATTGTCACCACGATTGAAATTCTGCAATCAAAATCATACAACTTTTACACTCACAATCTATGCAAGCAGTTACATAAATAAACAATTTATATCCCCGTTGTAATAAGAACATACCATGTTTGTAATTATACGCATGTAAATCGTATGACACTGCCTTATGTACTTCTCTGGCGTTTATTTCAATGAATGCTGATTATTTGTATCTAAATAATTCAATATCTGTCTACACACAACACATCGTTCAAGGTTTTTCAATAATATCAAAGCAATGAAGTGAAGAATAGTAAAGCACAGGGCTGGACTCAGTAGCAGAGCAAGTGTTATTCAAAACATGTTACAGAAGGTAGAAAGTGGCTACAGATTAAATATTTCATACATATTTTTGATAAAATTTTGTTCCTTTATAAAAATAGAACAAAATTTATTTAAAAATTAATGAAAATAATTATTTTGACATTACTTCACCTATCTCTTCTACTAGAGTTTCATTAAATTTTGGTACAAATTACAAAATATAACATTAGGTATGAAAAGTTCGTTTGTGTTTCAGAACGCACTTCTTAAAACGTCAATATGCTATTTTTTTAAATAATGAATTAATCTTATTTGAATACCTTTCGTTTTCAGTTAAAACAGACAGATTACATGATATATCTATGTAATATTATGTCGAAAGTTACTCAGGTAAAATTCGTTTTAAAATTACAATAGTTGTTTATTGTACGAATTTTATTAATACTGAGCATACAGTATAAATTTATAAAATGTTATAGAAGCAGGCTAACGATGGCATCGCACTACGAGGGTTCTTTAGGAACTATATAACGGGGTACCGGGTACAGGGTAATACTTTTATGAACCCGACTTTTTTGAAGCATTGATCCATAAAATAAAAATATACCACCACGTATTATGTCGAATAGCAACTAGTAGGCATAATTATGGGTATATATATATAATAATAATAATATAATCTTTATTTCAATCAACTAAGACTCATATGCCAAAATTAAAAAATAAATTATAATATTAAGAAGTAAAATATATAAATACCAGTATAAACATATAACAATAAATTATATTATTAAAATTTTAATTAGTGTAATTATTTTACTTTTGGAACACAGTTCTATATGTCTTGCCTGTGACAATACTGTCAATTTGACAGTTTAACATTGTAGTCTAGTCTCTCCTGTTGAATTTTTCAAAGCGTGGGTTGTTTTAGAATACTACAATCCATTAATTACGAAGTATACTGATCGGAAATAATCATGAAATCAGCTTTTATGGTGGCTGAGAAGCCGTCGTTGGCTCAAAATCTGGCTAATATACTCAGCAATGGTAAATGCACTACTAATAAAGGTATGCATCATCTTCAATTTTTGAGCTTTTGATCTCCGTTTTAGCTTTAGCACTAACCGTTTGCTCCCGACCCGCTTGCTTAGTACATATAATCATGTTTTGTAGGTAAAACCTTCCAGAAAAAATGACCTACACGATAGTTAAAACTTTTAAAATGCGTCCAGCAGAACCCAAATTATAAGCGAAGAAACAGAAACGTTCCATTTGATAAATATAGAGATAACCTTTTCGCCGCGTCTTCGCTCTCGTGGTACATTGATGTCTTGTATACTAAAGCCTTCCAGAAAACATAACTTAAAATCCTCTTACATTATAGTGAAAGCTCCCTCAATATCTGTCCAGTAGTCCATGGACAGTTAGCTAGATGACATAATTATTTCCCAGGGGATGTATGTATAGCCTAAGTCTATCTACATTGGTTTAGCATACCTACTAAAAGTCATACAATCTTCAAAATAGGTATTCAATATTAAAAAAAAAACACAATTTCTCTATAATACTGGGTTAAATAAAAATACCTTAATACCGGATTTCTAATCATTAAAACTATCAACAACAAAAAAAAGTTTCCAACTTCCAGGCTTTGAAATTATGAACATAAATATGCCTTGCTATGTAAATCGGTGTGGGTGGTACCTATGTGGTGCAAGTGAGTGCTTGTGAAAAAAGCTGGTTTTTAAAAAAATGTATAACAAAGGTTGGTAGTTTACACAAAAGAAATTCAGTCTTAAGAGGGTATAATTAGATGTTTATTATTTAACCCTGTATTTAGTATTGTAGTCTCAAAAGTTCCCGAATATTACGAGAAGCTGCACTACAGAGCATAACACTAAAAATCCTTCTGAATAATTTTCATACATTTTGTGTAAACCACCGGACACTAGAGGCAGGCCACATTGCGCCGCAGAGTCATTGCCAGATCGCATGGCAGCCGTATTCATCCATCTGACATCGGCGTTGCGACGCGGCCTGCCTCCATATGCGATGGACGGGCAATGCAATGAATGAACAAGATCCGAGATTTATTTGCTGTGAGATGTGACAAAATTTCAAGCAATTCACAATATTTTTATATGATCTTTTCCCTTTTCATTTTTAACTCCTCATCAAACATAAGTTGAAAAAAATACAGTTCTTCATCTAAAAGCTATCCATTACACGAATATATGATCATAAACAATGTCAACAGCTAAATGACTTGAATTTTTGCATTGAGGTGTGTCCTGGCGCTTCTCATAATGAGCGTTGTCGCAGTTTTGCAGTGTAACGCACTGCGGCACAACCAGTTATAATGTGCACGAGTGACCTTGCCAGTTGTGTGATAAAATAAAAAATAAAAAAATGTGCACCAGCCTTAACCTTGAACTCTTTATTTATAATTATGTTTATGACTATTATTTCAGGTACTTCAGCATGTGCTGTGCATGAATGGAATGGTACATTTAAAAATGAGCCAGTTCATTATAAAATGACATCAGTATGTGGTCATGTAATGAGTTTGGATTTCACGGGTAAATACAACAATTGGGATAAAGTTGACCCTGTGGAGCTATTCAGTTGCCTGACTGAGAAGAAGGAAGCTATGCCTCGTCTAAGGATACCGGCATCTTTAGCTCAGGAATCGAGAGGCTGTGATTATCTTATTCTGTGGCTGGATTGTGATAAAGAAGGAGAAAACATATGTTTTGAGGTGATAACATAAACAAAGCACATTAAAACTTTAGTTGAGTTATAATACATATATTTATGCAATATATAGATAGTCCTTTGCTGAGAAGTAGAGGGTAATAAGTTCAGTTTTTTTCATTATTATTTTTACAGTTATGAATTCCTTAAGGACCTATTTATTACATAGAATACAAACAAACAAATAAATCCCATGAACAATAGTTTTAAATAGGTGTATCCCTAAAAATAATTTGCATTTCAATGGTAAAATTGCATACTAATTGTTATTGTTGTGCATACTATATATAATTGTTATGACATGTTCCATTACCTCAGAGAGGAGGTTATCGCTAATGGCCTGTAATTGGCCACACTGTAATAAAATTGTAATTGATTAATGTACTTAACCATAGGCTAGTATAATAGGGTAAAATAAAGTACCTTGTAAGTAAATTGGCAACATTACTGTATAGTTCCATCTTTTTAGACTCTGTAGAAGTTTCAGCGTTAAGGAGTGCTGCTAAAATTGGCATTAGTTTCAAATACATGGCTTCCTCTGCATCTTCAACTGTTTCCTCAATGCCAGGTCGAAGTATCAAGTTGAACTGTGTCTTTAGAATCTCACATGCTATTTATTGCTTGTTGATTGTCCTAAACTATGATACAGTTGGTTTTACTTGTAAACTACACATCAAATATCTGCTTATTATAAAAATGCTTACAATAAACTAACCTTACTATAAGCTGTATACAGTAGGTTTAAGTTTTTTTATAAAGTTAATCATCTATGTTGTTGTTGCTCTTTATTGTACTTATAATGAATTGTTACAATAAGACTACAATAATACCATAAGTACAAAGGCAGACTTATTCCTATAAGAAATCTGTTCCAGTCAACCAAGGAATAACCAAGGAAATTTTTTTTCTTCAATTTCACTCTTGATTAGAGACAAAGTTATTCACAATTGACATTCTATTAGTCAATTCTTAAATTAGCATAAAACCGGGAAAAGTGGAAAGAGTTAGAAGAGGCTTTGCTGGAAAGCAGACTCTGAATTTGTCACAAATTTTACAATTTAATTAAGTATAAACAAACACAAATGCAATTGCAAGACTGAAATGAGTAAGATAAATACCAACCAGTAAGGAAGATATTTGCCAAAGATGAATAATAACAAAAAAAATTATAGACAACTTACATTTAAAAAACAGTGGTGATCCCCTTCAACCAAGCCACTGCTAGCACATGCACCAACATCTTCCATTTTAGAAGCTTCTGACAAGAGTTCCTTCAAGCAACTCATCAAGTAATGCATGCCGTGAAGTTCATCTTTAATCTTTGACTTTATATCATGTCTCAAAGCTGTCAGGATGAACAGTAGCTTCATGTCAAAAAGCATAATGGCATCTTTAAATTTGATTTCTTTGTAAAGTCGAAGTCTAGATATAAGGCCTTAAGCAACACTAGTGCTGGCACAGAGTGCTCGAGCCACCTTACTATTGAAAGTAATATTGCATAAGCATTTCAATGCTTCTACTGCATCATCCTTTTCTGGCATCTCTACCGGTATTTTTGATTCCTCATCAAGCCCCACAAAGTTGTACAGCCCAGCTTTTTCTATCAATATTGTAATCCATTTCTCACATATCAAGTTTTCAAGGCCTGATTTATCACGGCTAAAAAAATTAATAACATCATCCATTAACCAAAAAATATAAGTATTTAAAATACCTATTATTAAATTGTCTTATTGTTTCTTATGTGTAAAATATAATTATTGGTTGTTGTTTCAAATAAAGAAGAATGCCTTATGCATGCATTTTTCCATAATATATCTGATAGATTTATAGAAATTATATTTAGCATTAACCATCCATTATAATCTGGAAATCTTCAGGTAATGAGTTGTGTGCAGCCATACATGAAAGGTGATGTGTTATCTCCACAAGTAACATACCGTGCAAAATTCTCTGCCATCACAGAGAAGGATATCAAGGCGGCCATGTTGAGTCTCATCCGGCCTAATGAGAATGAGTCCCGCAGTGTAGATGCTAGACAAGAACTAGATCTGCGCATTGGGTGTGCTTTCACACGATTCCAGACTAAATACTTTCAAGGTTTGTTATTTGCAATATCTCTGTCGAATCTCTTTTTTGTGTAAAGAAAATTTACCTGAAAAATCTTCCACATTCTTTTTAGTTACCCAGAGAAAACTTGTTGTTAAAAGAATAAGAATTAAAAAAACAATTTGTCACAAGTTTATCTTTTTGTACTTATTGTGTGATTACAACTGCCTATTCAACATTGCGGTCTGTCTTGTCATTCAAGTATTCTTCACTCGCATTTGTCCCTCACATTATCTGTCACAATTACATTATAGAGTGGTATACTTTACTTTTAGTCCTGAACTTGAGTTTCTACTTATTGAGTTGAGTTTATATGAAATTTTCATAAATTATCACTAAATAGAAATCATTGTGAGGAAACACACACCTGACAATTAAAAAAATTCAATCTCCAAGGGTCCAATTTGATTATGAGCCGAAACTCTCTCTTGATTGCTAGGAGAGGCCTGCACGCCGTGAGATGTAATACGATAATATTGAATATAGAGACCAACTGATAAAAGTTACATGTTTACATCATGATTTAATAAAAAAAAATCTCTACTTTTAGGGAGATATGGAGACCTGGATGCTTCTCTCATATCCTATGGGCCATGCCAAACTCCAACTCTAGGCTTTTGTGTCCAACGTCATGATGAGATCCAGACATTCAAATCAGAGACATATTGGGTCCTCCGTGTGACTGCTAGTACTAGTGAGGGAAGGGAACTTCCATTAGAGTGGAAGAGAGTCAGATGTTTTGAGAAGGATATTGCTAATATGTTCCTTGCTGGCATCAAGGAAATTAAAGAGGCTGTGTGAGTGTTTTTTCAAGTTGGGTAATTTAAGTGAAATAAAACCTAGTGATTTTTATTGAAGTTCAGTATTGAATAGACATACAATGATATTTGGGTCGTCTATAGCAGTTTTACCTAAAGTATGGTGTATTCCTGGAGGGTATATAGCGTCTTCTGGCTGACGTTGATCTAAACCCTAAGGTGATAATAGAAACTTCTGGTGCATTACGTCACTGTATTAATGTAGTTTTATGTAGGGGAGGGATTACAGGGAATGAATTTCCCGGCTGAAAGTAATACACATCGCCTATGATCGGCTAGCTTCGGTTTAGTAAAGCATCGTATCTGTCGTGTGCTGATACGTCGCTGACTGTACTGTACTCGGCACACGACAGATACGTTGCTCTATTAAACCGAAGCTAGCCCTGTATCGGCACACGACAGATACGACGCTCTACTAAACCGAAGCTAGCCGATCATAGCCGATGTGTCTGTTTCTAAAGGCCGATGTGTATTACTTTCGGCTGTGAAGTGAGATGGTTTTTGAAAAGAAGATGATAGATAAATTCATTTAGAAATCTATAGCCATAAATTAAGCAACAAAAATATGTTTACAAGAGAAATTAGAAATATCGAACACCCTTTATTGATTAAAATTGAATTATGTAAATTTTTTCGAGTATTTTAAAAAATCTGATATATCTCGAAATTATATGCAATTAAAATATTTGAACTGAGAGACAACATTCTTTTTGTCATTTCTCTGAACCATAATCTAACAAATTCTGGTATCCTCCAATGTTGTATGCACATTCACATACAACATTAAACAATGCACATACAATATACAAGTTTAAACATATATGATTAAAATAATTTCTTAACATTTAATTTGTAGTGTAACCAACGTCCAAGCTAAGGAGAAAGTGAAACCGCGACCCGTGGCTTTGAACACTGTGGAATTGATGAGAGTGGCCAGCGCTGGCCTCGGCATGGGCCCTCATCACGCTATGTCCGTGAGTTAATATTTCTTTTGGAAGTATTTTGTACTTAAATCTATACGTTATGATAAAATCGTTCCAGACGCAAATAAAAAACAAAAAAAAAAACATTGCACTGTACACTATGAATGATATAGAACCCAAGACAACATTTTTGTCTGTCTGTCTGAACGAGTATCATGCAAATACCACTGGACAGGCAACTAAGGCCCATAAAATATATACTTTAACCTAGAATACATATAATATAATAAACTTAACTACTGATGGGGATTATTAATGAAAGTTGGCATAGTTATAACTTATGTGCCAGGTACTTTTTATTCAGATCCATTATATAGAGTTCCCACAGTAATCAAGTTATACGTCTACATGCACAAAGCCGTGGGCACTGCTAGTATTTAATCTATATATATATAAAAATGGATGTTGGTATATGTGAGATTAATAGACTTCGACACCGTTTGACCGATCACCATGAAAGTTGGCACATATATGTATTTTTTCATAGAGAAGGTTTTTATGCTATCCACTTTGTTGTAACTCGCCACTAGATAGCGCTGCAGGACATCAACTTCTATACCGTTCAACCGATCACCATGAAAATTGGTATACATAGGTATTTGAGCACGGGAAATATTTAGGATCTATCGACTGTATTGTAACTTGCCACTAGATGGCGCTGCAGCACATCAACTTCTATACCGTTCAATCATATCGACGGTAAAACAGAATAATTTATGATTTAAATACAGAGGTAAATAAATATACACAGGCTGGACAACGTATGCCGGGTACAGCTAGTGTTATATAATATTATATAATATTTACTTATTTATTTAACAACTTACTATAAATGTCTCTTACAGTCTATTAGAAGTTTAGACTAATATAATTTGGGTTAACGTGTCCAGTTGCAGACAATTAATTTCTTTCAATAAAAAAAAAAACCCTTTAAAATTAAGCATCACTCCTAATATTTTACGAATATTCTTTACATACTGTTATATGTAAAAACATATTAGTATTTGACAATAGACTTTTTTCATGACAGATTGCAGAACGTTTGTACACACAAGGCTACATTTCTTATCCTCGAACTGAGACCACCAGTTATTCTGAGAACTTTGATGTCATGTGAGTATTATTTATGTTACATACACTTGTTACGTATAGTCTGTCTAATAAGTTATTGTACGTTTAGATTTTTAAAAGGAAAAGCTTGAAGGTGGTGCAAATAAAAGTCTTTGCTTATATATATTGGGTGGGACAGAATCTGACGAACGTGACTTGTTTAGTAAATATATAACGTATGTAATTAGTTTTTCAAGGAAAAATAACAGGTCCATATATTTCTCTACACTGACTCGTGACATGTTCATAAAGTTTTATATTTATCTGGTAATAAAGTATGCAATTAGAGGTAGGTGTTCCGGATTAGCCGATGGCCAGTGTAATCGTGATGTATCTGTAGGTATGTTGGCACGTTACGCGGATTGCGAATGCATTAGGGTTGGCACACCATGAAAAATTATTTATTTTGATAATAAAAAATTTCAATAAAATTATGTTTTATTGAAAATTACAAAACGATTGGACATCTCTAATATAATACAATATTTTCGAAATGTCGGTCGCTCCGTTCCACCCAGTACCAATATAATATTTAGTCTTGAACATGTATATTGTATACTTTTTGTTAGGGAGATTTCGAAGAAATGTACCTATTGCAGAGATCATGAGATTTGAATTTCCGAAATATTTCGCTACATCTTGAACGAGAATAAATAATAAACCACACTCAATGGCTCACACTAGGATTCCCTGTGTCGTGGATCCAGAGACACATACAAAGACGTGTACACAACACTAAGACCCAAACAAATACTTGTCTTTAAACAAATGTTTGTGTGACCCGAAATCGAACCCGGGATCTATTGCACGGCGTTCAGGGTCACTCCCAACGGGGTTTATTGGTCGTCAAGATTTGATGAAAACAAGTGTTAGTGTTTGATTATGGTAGAGGCGTATACGAATAATCACACCCAAACGGTTTACGACGTCATTGCAATGTCTTACGTCTTCCCGTGGGTGTCGTAAAAGGCGACTAAGTGATAATAAAGCGGCTACCACAAGCCCTGAACAACTACATCGCCTCTAAAAGAGTGGACACGCCAGTTCATAGGCGACAGTATCGTCTTATTATCGGGTGGACTGTTAGCTCTTCTGCCGCCTTCTTTTCATGAATTAAAAAATATCATCCACAGCGGCACCCTGCGTCAGCAACAGAACTCGCCTAAGTGGGGAAATGAAGTTCGCACGTTGATCGCTAACGGCATTAACAAGCCGAAGAAAGGGCACGACGCTGGCGACCACCCGCCCATCACACCCATGAGATCTGCTTGTAAGTGAAACGCTTCGGCGTCAACTACACGGGCGTCTCTCGCGGCGATATTCTTGTTCGTGCCACTAATTTCAATAGTACCTATATGGCTATCGCCGGCCGTGTGTGGACGGCGATATCCGCCGTGTGTAGGCGCGCTACTCCACACGCTCATACTAGCGGTGCCTGCGACTTCGTTCGTGTGAATTTGTGTTCCCCTAGGAACTTATAATCGATCTGGATAAATTGTACCCTAATTGTACCCTCTAACTATACCAAGTTTCACCCGTCCCGTAGATTTTGCACGATACGCGTTCAAACAGACAGGCAAAAATATGTTGTCCTGTGCTCTATGTGAATCGTACTTTATACTACAATCACTTTTTCAAAAAATATTTCATCTACAGACACGACTCTGTTACGATTTTATTATATGTATAGATTGAAATTAATGGCACGGGCGAGAACATCGCCGCGAGAGACTCGCTCGTGTAGCTGGCGCCTTCCGTATCTGGTGGTCTATGTAGCGAAATGTATACATACCAAGTATACAAAATATCCAAATAGCACCATATCAAACCTCTAAGTAGCAACCTGTCTTAGTAGCAGAGTGTCCAAAATGTAAGCTATTTATAAAAGCAGAACGTCAATAAAGCGAATTGTCTCTTTTTAGCGTTCCATAGCCAACATATACGTATGTATCAATTTTATCGTAAAGAGGTTTTTATTATTATCTTTTACAATTTGGAAATTTAGCTAATTGGGTCTTAGCTTTTTGAATGCCTTGCTATTTGAGTATCCCTCAGTTTTGGTCAATTGCGATATGAACTTTTTACAATTTAGATATTTTGACTTATTGGACATTAAGCTACATAGATCATCCAATACGGAAGCAGTAAAACGATGATATTTAAAAAGTTATAACTTTAAAGTTGTTTGATATTCGAATGGAGATTCTTTTATGGCAGACATTATGAACTGATGAAATAGCCACTAACTTGAACAGTTTAAGCAGATACTTACAATACCATTTAAATGTACAACGTGGTACTGATATAACACAAAACTTTAAACACGTCAACTAATTTATAATATTTAAAACTGTACTAGCGAAAAATAAAATAAAGAGAATAAATCAAAAGTTACGCATGTAAAATTTTATTGATCTGTCTAAAACGTTCGTAGCGCTCATTGTGCAGTACAGGGCAGTGATTGGGCGCGACGCGGGTGGCGGGCGTGGATTGCAACTGCGTATAGAATAAAAGATATACTAGAATTGTACTATATGAAAAATAAACATATTATAAAAACTGATTGTTTGCGTTTCATATGTAAATATAAAACGTATTATAAAAAAACTATTATCAGCTTTGCGTTATTTCAGTGACACATTGTATACTCTGTACCAATCCAATTTGACTTAATGGAAATGAACATGGCGCCTTGAGAACTTACACAGCCTTAAATTAAATAGTGAAGTGATTTGCCTAGATGTAAAGCTAAATGTTGAAATATTTCATTGACTTGGTTTTGTTTCGGTAAATTGGATTGATAGTATCTAATTCATCTTCAACTGGCAGGTTTCCGCAGTTAGTCGAGCTCGGCGAGCATTGTGCGTGTTCATTACTCACAGTATGGATGTTCCGTACTTAAGTAGAAACTCAGCGGTATAGGCCGAGGATTTGAACTCACGATCACACGAATCTGATTAGAGTATAGAGAAAGGCTATCAACACTCTAAATTTTAAAAATTGTCACTAGCTCGGCGAGAAATAAAAAAAAATGGAGTATGTGTATCTACCGATCTGCACTGGGCCCGCGTGATGTATTACGGCCCGAAACCCCTCAGTGATTTAGTACGGGAGGCCTGTGCCCTGCAGTGCGACATTACAGACTGGATGTTCGATGAACTCTACAGAAATGCAGACGCTTTTTTGGCTTTCTGTATGCCCCCGGGTCTGTGTAGTGCCACTCACACATCTCAGCAACACACAGGCTGGTGTTTCCTCAGCATCCATACATGCTCTGCATAGAGAACTGTCGGTTGTATCTATAATGTAAACATCGATCAACCAATATACAGAAATGGATAATTATTTCCTAGTAAGAAAAGTGATTGTCGTGAGTTATGCAACTGGCATAAATACAATATTACTGTTACCAAGATAATTACGTTTTTGTCTTTTATTTATTTACTTAAAATTAATTTCTTTACCATATTCACCGCGAAATATTGCATCATTGATATGATTTTGGTTTTTTTAAAAAGTATTATTTTGCAATTATTTCTATATTTCTTATATATTTTTTACATTGGCAACACCGTTACGTCAGAAATATTGCAGTTATTGTAAAAAAGGATAGAAAAGGAAAACTCTTGGTTGTTTTTTGCCACCAAATGACAGTTTGTATTGAATGGTGGTCAGAATGACCGCCTTGCAACTGTTACATTTATAGGGCTGTATTGCTACATCTCTGTATTTTGATTGATTCATGAATGTAAAGATGTTTGTTTAAATTAGTACGTAATTGTTTCAGCTGAAAACGAGCTCGAAGGCGACATGTGGCGTATCTACGACTACGTGACCCGTCACTTCATAGCATCCCTCTCGCGGGACTGCAGTTACCTCTCTACTACAATTACCTTTCAAGTGGGATCAGAGACCTTCTACTATACGGGGAACACGCTAGTTGACGCTGGATACACGGAGATTATGCATTGGCAGGTCGGTAATTAATTTTCCAAGTGGTTATTCGTATAATTACATTTTTTTTGTGTTCGTAAACGAGTTATTATAGATACTTTAACGTTCATATCAATAGAATGAACAATTTTGTTTTACAATGTTGTATTCGCTATTAGCGCCACCTAGCCGCCTATTGAATAAGTTTATATTGAGCTGCAACGGAATTAGTATCTTCGAACACTGGATTGACCTACTATGGTATGGGCAACCTTTGACATGTTGAGGGCCAAACTTTAGCGTGCAAATACGTTCGTGGGCCGCGTTTAAAAGTACTTAGTGCATTTTAAAGTAGTGATAATATTTTTTGCGATAGATATTAGACATGAAATAATACGACAATGTTATTATAGTACAATTTATTAAAATAACAAAATGAAATTAAAAAAAATGGTACATTTTAAATTGTTAAATTTAATTTAATTTAATTTAATTTTAATTGTTAATAATTTAATGGTACATTAAATCGTTAAATTTGCAATTGTTACAAACTACGAAAGTTAAATACACCGAAATCAATGAGACACTTGAGCTTGAATTTGGGAAACTAATCCATCGATATTTGGATTAATTCCACTGATACAAAGACGTAAAGAATTTTCCAAATTATCGTCAGTCAGTCTTGTACGATGTGTTGATTTATTAACTTTCATCAATGAAAAGAACTGTTCGCATTTATAAGTACTGCCAAACGCACGAATCAATCTTCTTGCGAATTTTCTAAGCTGCGGAAAATTGTCTTTTCCTAGGTATTTTTTGTAGAAATCGCACAACTCTACGTCTTCAAATTTGGATTTTAGGAGTGAGTTTTCTTGAATCTCGATCAACTCCATTTGTAAGTATTGGAGCATTTTGTACATTATATTTTGTAGGAGTAGCAAATAAACTGAAACAGTCTTCCATGTTTTTGAAGTCGCTAAATCTGTTCGAAAATTGTTCCGACAGTAACTTGAGTTCTTCAGCATATTGAGCATAAGCAATATTTTCATACGCAGAGAGCGTGTTGAAATGGTAACTGTTACCAGACAGCATCTGTGACTCCCACAAGCGTAGTTTGATCTGAAACGCTTTCAAATGGCTGTACAAATCATTTACTAACTGTCCTTGTTTTTGAAGTTTCAAATTTAAATCATTCAAATAGCCTGTAAGATCGACCAGAAATGCTAAGTCACATATCCATTTTGGGTCACTTAATTCAGATAGTGGTTTATCTTTTATTTTCATAAAGTCTGCTATCTCATTTCTAAGCTCGTAAAACCGTTTCAACATTTTTCTTTTGCTCAGCCATCTGACTTCACAATAATATGTTACGTCGTTATATTCAGCTGATATTTCATCCAAAAACGCCTTGAACTGACGATGGTTAAGCCCTCGGGATCGAATAAAGTTGATGGTTTTTACTACCACATTCATAACATTCTGGAGTCGAATGGACTTAGAACACAAGTTCTGTTGGTGGATAATGCAATGAAGGACTATCAAATCATCTTTTTGCACATTTAATTCTGTTGATTTTTCATTCAAAATTCCGATGTAACCTTTACGTAAGCCGACCATAGAAGGTGCACCATCAGTGCATACTCCAATTAATTTTGACCATGGCAAGCCAAAACTTGTGAATACCTTTTGAACTTCAATAAAAATATCCTCTCCTGTAGTGGTTCCTTTTGGCGGCTGTAAAGCAAGCAATTCCTCAGTAACAGTGAACTCCTTATCAACACCTCGAATAAATATAGCCAGTTGAGCTGTGTCAGACAAATCGGTGCTCTCGTCTAATGCTATTGAAAATTATTCAAAACCAGCCATACGGTCAGGCAATGTTGTTTTTATATCATTAGCCATCATTTCTATACGTCGAACAACAGTTCGTCTTGACAAACTAATTTTTTCAAATTCATTTTTCTTTTCAGGACACAAAATACCGCAAACTTCTAACATACACTCCTTGATAAATTCTCCTTCGGCAAATGGTTTTAATGCCTTTGCCAATTTTGAGCTAACTATAAAACTAGCTTTCACAACATTATCAAGTTGTGTTCTTTGTTTATGAAACATTTGTTGCTGTTTTTCCAAATTTGCGGTAAGCTTCTGGATTTTGTCTGTTCTTAATTGTCCTGTCAGTGAGTGCAGCGTAGCATGCTTAGTTGAGTAATGCCTCTTTATATTGAATTCTTTCATTACTGAAATGGATTCATTACACAGCAAACAAATAGGCTTACCATTGTGCAAGATAAAAAAGAATTCTTCAGTCCATTTTTCTTGAAACTGGCGACCCTCTGTATCTACTTTTCGTTTCTTTCCACCAGACATCATTTTTGTTTACTTTTCGTTCAATAAACTTAATGACAAACTATAGTTAGTAACCACTCAAGATGCACACAAAGTCACAAAGCAAGTTGACGGCTCGAGCAGTTCGCTAGGATATCGCTTGTCCAAGTTATCACCTCGGTAGCTCAAATAGAACTGAACTAACGTTCGGGCCATCCACCCGCTTATATAGGCAAAATGAAGGAATAATCTGGAATAAACTAGTTTAGAATAATTGAGAAGCAATAAATCTTTTGATGTGTCGCCCGTGAGGCGGCAAACCTCAAAGAATTTGATCGAGCAAGCCGAGTGGCGGCGATTATCAAAGAGTGAGGCGGCAAACATGAAAGGATTTGATGTTTGCCGCCTCACTGTCACTCCCGTGAGTATAAGTACCTAATGTAATATTTTTTTAATTGGGTTTTTTCAAAATGTCTCGCGGGCCGGATCATATGTTACAGCGGGCCGGATCCGGCCCTCGGGCTGGTTGTTGCCCATATATGTACTATAGTATCCATTTTTCCTTTTTTTTTTTCAATATTTTATTTCATTTTTTGTTCAAACTGTATTGTTTTGTTTAAATACATTGCAAGTTTTCACATATATAAGATACTGCATGAATGTAATAAGTAAATCGTTTGAAACAAATTGGTGCAAACATTGTCAATAAATATAAAATTTCGGGACTATTGAGAGGGGGAGAGTGCACGCTGCAATCCAACAGCCGCTGGGCGCGCTCGACTGGCCACGTAAACCCTCTCTCACAGAAGACTACCTTGAAATGTACTGCATTTCCCATTTTATCGTATTTCCCCAATGTACGTACGTGTTTCGGTACTGAGTGAGATGTGCCAGAGCCCATTCCAATCGTATCCTATCCCTCCCCATTTTCTCAACCCTTTCTCCAAATCCATTCCTATATCTCCAAAGGTGGGCAGCGCATCCGGGGGCATGCCAACGTTTCTCATTTTGGACTAATGTTGGCATGTATCGCGGATGTCTATGGGCGACAGTATCCACTTACCATCAGGTGTACGGTGTCTGCCGCCTTAGTTCATAAAAAAAAAACGGATTTCTCTACATTCTCTCTACACTTTCTGATCAATGTTTCAATTTATCAGATATTGATTTGGCTGCAACGTTATCAAAACTAATAAAAGTTGTAATATCAGAATAACCATAAGGCACCAACTTTCTTTGCAAATTTCAAGGAATGATGTAAAATAATCCCAATCTATTATAGTCATTTTTTCTGACGACATCCTAAGAAAGTGTGAAAACAAAGTAACCATTTATATACGCGATCCCTTTGAGAGACCAAGTGATGATGTGTCGAAAGAGCATGGCATACTCATACACCATCTAAATTAGGATCCGATGTAGGATAAGGACATTTGGATTTATCTGATATTCCGATTATTAATAATAACTAGTGGTGCCAACGACTTCGTTCACGCGAACTTTATAGTGAGTTCCGTGGGATTTTTGTAACGGATAGGGATAAAATTTACTCTAAATGTTAACCCAAGTTATAAGGTATAACTATGCCAAGTTTCATTAAATTCTGTCCAGCGGTTTTTGCGTGATCAGACAGACAGACAGACAAAAAATAAATAAAATGTGGTTCTGGGCATTCGTATTATACATAATTCGTACTTTATATTGCAATCACTTTTTTCAAAATATTTTTCATGTGAAAGGATTGGTTAATTACTTCGAACCGCAGTTGTCCCTCCCTCGTAATATGGACAATGACTTGCCTACGATATTTTAATGTGAACATGATTTGTTTCGTCTGTAGGCATTCGGCAAAGACGAGTTCGTGCCGACGTTAAACGTAGACGACGTGTTGCGTGCTCACGACCATCGGCTGGTCGAGTGCCAGACTTCACCACCCGACTACCTCACCGAGTCTGAAGTGAGCACTCACTTCAATTTACACTATTACATAATTTATTAAACTTTATTACACAGATTACCGTGTTCTTTACTCAAATTTTTGCACGCGTACGATGCACACTGATTTATTTCTGATGTACTTATTCTACCTAACTGTCACAACTCATTATGTAGGTATGTACCTACTCTAATATTTATTAACCTGACTGTGTATAGTCACCGACCTGACAGTGACACTTACCACCTTTTGTAATGTACATTGCAAATAAATAAATGGAAATTGAAAGATAGAAACTGTCCCGGAAGGGAAACTTAAGTTAATTTAAGTTATCGCCGTTCTGTACCGTGTCTCTTCTTGACTAGGTGATAACGCTAATGGAGAAGCACGGCATCGGCACGGACGCGTCGATCCCGGTGCATATCAACAACATCTGCCAGCGGAACTACGTGACCGTCGGCAGTGGCCGGAGGCTCGTGCCCACCAACCTCGGCATTGTGCTCGTGCACGGCTACCAGAAGGTATTCATACTTCACACTGTCACATCACATTACATCTCACATCTCACTACGCCGCCGGCTGGTTCTGACGAACCTCGGCATCGTGCTCGCGTACGGCTACCAGAAGGTGATCACACTTCACACTGTCACACTACGTGACCGCCGGCAGCGGCCGGAGGCCTGTGCCCACCAACCTCGGAATTGAGCTCGTCTACCAGGTGAACACACTTCACACTGTCACGTCACACTACGTGACCATCGGCAGTGGCCGCCGGCTCGTGCCCATCAACCTGGGCATCGTGCTCGTGCACGGCTACCAGAAGGTGAGTACACTTCAACACTGTCACATCACACTGCACAATCACACTTTTACATTTCACAGTAACACACTATCACACTTGTTACGTCACGACTAAGCTACTGATTTCAATGATATTCGGTAAAGAGATGTACATTGAAACCGAGAGTGGGACCCGTAATTTGATTAGTTTCTCCACGGGGGGCAATTACTATTAAAACAAAATCTACGCGGGCGAAGCTGCAGGCTAAACTTAGTATAACTATAAACATTGATTACTTATTTAAAATTAATATTTTTAAGAAAAGACTAAAGTATTATTTAGACCAGTTTAAAACAAAAAATATTTTATTTATTATATGTTTACACTAATGATATGATAAGACTGTGTGGGGTTGGCCGAGCTTAGGATAGCACCACCCCACCCCATCTCTTAACACTGGTGTTGTAAAAGGCGACTAAGCTATAACAAAATCCCTGCCACAAGCCCTGAGAAAAAACCTACCTCGAAAAAAGTGGACTCGTCAACCCTGTTGGTCAGGCAGCAGCGTGGCGTTTTAAGACCATACATCTCGCTCAGACAATGTGCACGACGACGCCCATATCCAACAGTGGTCTAGCATATTCAGTGATTTTACTAATTACATGTAGTTATTTCTGAAAATTTTATTACTTAATTACACACCTCCCCCTTCCAGATCGATCCAGAACTAGTCCTACCAACCATGCGTTCAGCAGTTGAAGAACAATTGAATCTGATTGCCCAAGGGCGGGCGGATTTCCACGCAGTACTGTCACATACCACTGAGATCTTCCGCCGCAAGTTCCAGTACTTCGTGCGCTCGATCGAGGCGATGGATCAATTGTTCGAAGTCAACTTCTCATCGTTGAAAGCCAGTGGAAAAGCGTTGTCTCGGTGTGGGAAGTGCAGGCGATATATGAGATACATTCAGGTGAGCACAACAATCGACTCTTCTACATAATATAGAAAGTATATTAAACTTATTAAATGAAAATGATATCTGTACTAGCCGTTGCTCATTGCCCACGTGACTGTATTGCCTTTGTAATTCCATCTTATACATTCATTCATAGCAAATTATGTTTATTTTTGTTTGCCCAGGCGAAGCCGGCCCGCTTGCACTGCTCGCACTGCGACGACACGTACGCGCTGCCGCAGCACGGCACCGTGCGCATCTACCGCGAGCTCAAGTGCCCGCTCGACGATTTCGAGCTGCTCTCCTGGTCTTCCGGCACCAAGGGCAAGAGCTTCCCGCTCTGCCCCTACTGCTACAACCACCCGCCTTTTAGGTAATGCACATATGTACCGCGAGATATTGTGTCGAGCTCCTGTTACTCCGGTACCAAGAGCACGAGCTTCCCGCTCTGCCAGTACTGCTACAACCACCCGTCCTTCAGCTAATGTGCTAATTAGGCTATTGTTATATTACTATTTACAGATCTTGATATTTTTGTAATGTCTGCACCAAAATTTAAGAAAGTACAATTAACAGTTATGTATATTTGTAGCAACTTATTACTAATATGTGTACCAGGGACATGAAGAAGGGTTTCGGGTGTAACTCGTGCACGCACCCGACGTGCCCGTACGGCGTGAACTCGACGGGCGTGTCGGGCTGCGTCGAGTGCGAGGCCGGCGTGCTCGTGCTCGACCCCTCCGCGCCCAAGTGGAAGCTCGCCTGCAACCGGTAAATATAACACGATATTATAAAGTAATTGGCTTGTAATCTATACTAATATAATAAAGACAGAGTGCGAATTTTGTGAGTTTGTGTGTATGTGGAGAGTAATCTCCGGAACCACTGCACCTATTTGAAAAATTCTTTCACCATTTGAAAGGTGCATTATTCCAGATGGACATAGGCTATATATTATGTGCAAAAAATTGGCGGGCGTGCAACGCACGCCGGGCACAGCTAGTTTTGTATATTTTTATAGATTTTATTAATATAATAGTATTCATTTAAGGGTCGCCACAATGTCGGTTGTCAATTAATGAGCAAATAGCTTAATGTATTAACGCTCCCTCGTATAAACAGGTAATAGACGTTGGTCTATTACCTGTTTTACTAGTTTAATTTACTGTAATTAAAATAACATTTTCAAGGATTCTAGTATAAATAACAATAAAACGTAAAATACAGTAATCACTTGAATAGTTAATCCACGTATGCTTGTAGTGGAGTATATGCTATGCTTCCTTTTGTATATTTTTTTATGCGCGCTTTTTCTTTTCTTTGTGTGTTGTACATCTTGATATTTTGATAAAAATATCGCGACACTTATTGTATTAGTTGTGTAAATGCCTTTAACAATTGTTAACAAGTGAAGTGTTAGTGTATCTTACTAAATAAACGCAAAAGCTGAAAATAGGCAGTTCAGTATCGATTCTACCAGCTTTTACAATAGCTTTTTTTTTCTTCATAATTATATTTTTCATTCTAATGCGAGTAAATATTGTATTGTGCGCGCGTGGCTTGTGCCGCGGCGCCGCGCCGCCCGGTCACTGACCCGCACACGAGCACTGAGCGCTACAAATGTTCTAGATTAAAACGGTTTTATATATTATTTTTAATTAGCTGACATGTTTCAGGATTTGCGTTGTTTCGGTAACACGTTGTTTAATTTAATACATTATATAATGTACATTTCGACTGTTCTAACTGCTTCTTAATTTTATAATTAATGTTCCAAGTGGCCATACTAAATTTCAGAGTTTAATTTGTACCACGTCCCAACCTAACAAATGAATTAAGTTGTTTCGCTTTGCGTAGTATCTACAGACAATAGAATTCTTTATCTAACTTTGATTTCAATATAGGTTATTCGTTTCGAACATACAAATTTAATTTAAACAAATACATAAATTTATTTTACCTTTTTGAGCTCATTACTGTACGTTGTACAATAGGGTATAAGTATAATATATGTTTTGGGAGTAAATTGTATGTTGCTTTACTCACTTACAATTATTAGGTACAGCAGGAGATTTATCATCTGATAGTGGAATAGGACTGACTGGGTTATGTGAAACATTTTTTATCTTTCTTTTACGTGTCACTCGTAAAAAGGTTTTTGCAGAAAAATAGCACTGAATTGGTACAAACATGGTGCCCATTCAGATTTATGCTGACACGTAATTCCTTCTGCCGCAGAGAAAGTGGAAGCCTTTGTACTAACAAAGGCCGCTGCCTCGCTGCCGCTCGCCGTTTTTATGGTTTTTATGTTTTATGGTCTCCACAGTAGTGGAGAGCGGCGAGCGGCAGCGGCGCGGCGATCGTTGACATTAGTCTATAGGATATATGAAAGTGGCAAGTGTGTACACCGGCACCAACAAAGGCGTCACTGTTGAAATGTTAATTTATATTTCTGCTCACTGTGACACGAAACGCTATTATTATTGTTATTAGGTGCGACGTGATAATAAACATATTCGAGGACGCTGTCCGCGTGGTGGTGTGCGAGCAGCAGTGCACCGCGTGTGGCGCGCAGCTGGTCACTGTGGAGTACCGCGGCGAGCGCACGCGGCTGCCCGCCGCGCTCACGGAGATGACCGCCTGCCTATACTGCGAGCCTAGCTTCAGTGCGCTGGTGAGTGCACATACACGCACATACATACAGGCGAATAATTCAAGCAATCATACAAACATGAATTCGAGCATTCGTAGAAGTATCAAATATTTTATTTCTACTTTGTATTAGAGATTTTATGAAGATCCGTAACCGCGCACGAAACTATCGGATATCCGAAATAAAAGTTTGGGATGTTATTACCAATAATGTTGTTCTGACGATAGCATTCAATGTAATTGTTAATATAATTCCTTGAAAGTAAATTTGCAATTACTTCCCGTTTATTTCAGTTAGTGATACATTTCTTAAAAAAGTTCACTAAAAATATAAATATATGTAACCAAAAACCATATCCGAAACCCGCAACCGGTAAAAGAGTATAAATGTATCCTTATCCGGATATTACTCGTATATCCATAACAACCCTACGTAGTATATCTTTACTGACCTTCCGTATTGATAGTACTTCCTTAATAGGTTAATTACGTCACGACTCTGAAACCAATAAAATTTCAGCGTGTATAGTGTGGTAGCCACTTTATTGTGCTTTGTCACCGCTTTGTCACCCATGGCGTGGATGCTGTAAAGGGAAACTAAGAAATAAAGCCCTGCAACAAACCCCTCAACCCGCTTGGCCAGCGTGGTGTTTTATTGACCTCACATCTCCCACGCACGGGACAATGTACATGAGGAGGCACGTAGCCAGCAGTGAGTACAGACAGGGCTACTTGCATTGCATATTGTATGTGTGCACGTGTGTTGTGCGTGTAGGTGGAGAAGCACCGCGCGGTGGCGTCGCGCGCGCCGTCGTCGCGCGGCCGCGGCGGCCGCTCGCGCGGCAACAAGCACCGCAACAAGCAGCCCAAGGACAAGATGGCGCAACTGGCCGCGTACTTTGTGTAACGACACGCTAGAATTTTGTTATATTTGTTATTGTAATTAATATTTGTAGTAAACATTTCCCATGCTTTTCCTATTCCCTCAAATTAACATAAGAGTTTCGGTAGCGAGAGAGATATGCCAGAGCCCATTTTCCATTCCATTCCAGCCCATTCCGTTGTATCCTATTATTTGATTACCTTACAAGGTACTAACTACATTAGCCATCCCGATGCTTTTTTCTCCAATGGACGTACGTATTTTGGTAGTGAATAGTATTCCAAAGGTCATTATCTAATCCATCCCAACCCATTCTATCCTATTGAATGGAGAGTATAATGGATTGAAAGAAACTTATAATTCCATTATACTCTTGATTCACATCCCACCCTATTCCAAGGACAATTCGAAGGTTAATGTGATGAGGAAAATTCTTTATCTGTTTATACTTTCTATTTCCCATTTTCCCATCCGTCCAAATCAATTCTTTCATGTTCAAAGATAGGTGGCACATCCGAGGACGTGCCAACGTTTGTAATTTTTGACCGATATTGGTATGTATCGCGGATGTTGCAGACCGACAGTACCGACATACCACCAAGATCAATCCCTCATTGGTCCAAGATGCGCTTGTCTCCTCAAGTTTTTTCGTTGAAAACATATACTATCTCTTTTATGTCAAATATTTTTCTACATATATAAATAAAGCATACATAACACAATACAGTGCCCCTAGCAGAAGAACCGTTCATGCAAACCCGCTACAGATACAATACGAAAACATTGGCCATCAGCTAATCCGGAAACACCCGAACGCGTCATCCACGACTATGCAATAAAGTATCTCGTAATAAAGTATGCAATTAGAGGTACGGTACTTCATAGACGTGGATGATGCATTCGGGTGTTTCCGGATTAGCCGATGACTAATGTATGTGTAATTAGTCATTATTTAAAAAGGAATTGAAAAAGAGTATATAAACCTTAGCTGTAGTATCCTTAGTTTGTTACGATCGGCCCCTAGCGGTCGTATAAAGAAATTCAAAATGTTAATATGAAAAAGCAAATGTCGCTAGTGCGATTTTAGTAGTTTGCAAGACACAAAAACTTGCAAGAGACTTTTATTTACTGTCATACATAAACGTAAAATTTAATTAATACTTAAAAATTTTTGTCACTTTCTAATCGGTTTGAAGGCTTAATTCGTTAGAAAAGAACAAGACTTTGGAAACAACTGTTGAATTTCAAATATCGTTTATTATTAAGGCAGTTAATATTTATCTCGATTAATGGTACTACTAATTAAATAATACCGGACGGTACAAAAAGAAACAAGAATCCAAACACACCCAGAGTTCCTTAAGTTATCTTGCAACCACTATTTTATATACAGTCTCTCAGTCCTTACCGAGAATAAGATCCCTTTGCACAGATAACGTCATATATATTCGAAATTAAAAAATAGTGATTTGCTTTACGTGATTTATTACTAAATGCAGTATTTTATAATACATTACGACACAACTCGGAGGTGCCATCGGCTAACCTCGTTAAACCGAACTTTACCGAATGTAACGTGTAAACAACGTATAACGCACGCGCGATCGTTTGACGCGCTCCGCGCGCTCGAGCCGACAACGAATAAGACGCGTTAGGGCGGGAAATAAATCGATTTCCATTGGTCGAGCTAATGGCACATCGTTGGAACCTCTGAGTTGTGTCGTACTATGCCTTATTTTATAAACTGTAAAATTAAAATATTTATTTTATCGATCTGATTTGTTGTCGCATAAAAGTTTGTGAACTTACGGTACAAGTATTTATGTATTATATTTAGCTCATACATCGTTTAAGACCATATTTATAAATAAATAAAAAATGCGTTAATCTAATCTACTTTAGTATTGTTTATAAGAGTAATAAACTAATCTTATTTACTATTATTGTGTTATTTATTAAATTATTACGATCCCAATAAATACGGTGTTAATAATATGAAACTGCGTTGCAAGACATACAAAAATTGTTCTTTGACAATCCAAATCGTGCGTCTCTTTCTTTATTTGAGAAGATAGAAAATAATGCAGTATCGCTATCGAATGCGTAAGTATAATTCGTGAGACACGGATAGTTTTTAATCCTTATTCCACGCGAAAAAGCTGCGATCTATAAGGGGCTTTCTAATTCTAACTATAATATATTAAAATGGAACAATGCTTTCACGCATCAAAACGGATGCACGAATGTAACTGAAATTTTGCACAGACATTTAGTAAAATCAAGTCTGATCTTGTTTTCCGAGTGTAATAATGTTTTGCTGAAATAATTTGATTAGTCCCAGTACAAAAGAATATATCGATATTTTTTGTGTTCTTTTAGCCATGCTCTAGTGCAGTGGGTCCACGGGGAAATAAAATTACCCGTGGCCCCACCGGTGGGTCAAAGTAGTGGGACCACGGGTCGTTAATTAAAATATGATAGGCTTTCTATTTAGCAATTATATGAAAGATTTGATAAAACCTTGGTAAAACTTCGAATTATTGCAATTCTTAAAAATCTTCATGGCAATGAACAACCTATGAACGGAGTCCATGGTTGCTGGCATTGGGAAAAGTTCGGTTACATCTGTATACTAAGGCATAGAAAAATGAACTACGAAATGGATGAAGATGGTTTTATTTTATTCGTTAGTTAGGAATTAGGGGTGCCTGCTACTTCGCTCGCGTGATCTCGTCATTCCCGTGGGAACTCTATAATCGATGGATAAAAACCCTATCCAATTCATGGTACCCTAAATGTTAACCTGGCACATAAGCTATAACTATACCGAGTTTCATTAAATTCTGTCCAGTAGTTTCCGCGTAATGCGCGTTCAGACAGACACAAAAGTTTAAGAAAATCTTGTTTTGAACTTAATATCATTCGCAGGTATGCTGCAAACACTAAAAATAATTCATGTACAGCTGTTAAGATTTTATTATATCTATAGATACTCGTAACAGGACATTTTAAATAAAACAAATTGAATATTGAAGTCTTCATTTTATTGTGAAGGTTGTCACCTAGCATAATGTATACAGTACGATACAATCTTATAATGTATTACTGTATTTCTCGTTACATAATAGAATTATACCAATGTTTGTAATGGTAAGGGAGCAAACAGTCAGCGCCGGCTCTAGCGCTGACTCTAGCGGCGCCCGGGTGCAACAATACCCTGGCGCGCTCTAGTAGGCTCTTTGGAGGCGTCGCGAGCGGCGCTCTGCGCCCCCTAAGACCCTGCGGCCGTGTGCGCCGCACACCCTGCACCATAGGTAAAGCCGGCACTGCAAACAGTATTCAATGTAGTAACAACTTGAGACTATTGATGATAATATGTGATATGATATAATCAGCGTGATCATTATTGTGATCATTTACGGGTGCAGTACAGTTTATCGCGAATTTAACAAAACAAACTTTAAAACCAGCAGACATTTTGTTCCTATCCATAACATTATCTCTTATTTTCATATAACATGCGTTGCTCAGTACTTACAACAAGTCTCCTAAACCCTCCCAGTAATATATAAATAAATAACGGTATACTACGGAATATCAAGCGATTTATAGAAATTAATATCACACAGCCCAAAATATATATATATTTACTTAAATCATTTAAAAGGGTAAAATATTTATCGGAAAAAACAGCAATAATTCTTAGAGTAAAAAAAAAATGTATTTAACTGAAAAAACTTGTACAAATATGGATTGATAAATATGGGTACTGTGTTAAATTTTCTATCATATATCACAGATTAAGCCAATATGAAACGTTTACAATATGTACATACACGATATTCAGGTTGTTTTACAAACAGAGGCTACGAATTAAAGAAATGCATAATATAAAAATGGACTTTTATACGAGTAGATATATTATACGGGCAAAGAGAAATGCAATTAAGTTAAAGCCCTAACTTTTCTAGGAATAAATAAAACATTTTAGATTCTTTTATAATTACAACATATTAAAAGTCGGTGTCAGTTTGGTCACATGGAGAATATAGTAGGTATATATATCTATTTTTTTCTACGTGCATTTTTGACTTTTAAATATATTATTCTGTAGATATATTTTTGTGACGTTGACACCAGCGTGCAGCGCGTGCAGCGTGAACAAATTAATAATTTACGAAAATTATACTAAATATAATTTACAAAAATAGGAAAATAATGTCTATACTTAAACAGCACTGATATGCTTCAAAAACTTCACAACTTCCAATAAAATCAGTTTATTGCCGCTCGGGCAGAGTAAATTAATTGTTTAATAGAAACAATTCTTAAAATTTTAATTGATGCCAGATATGGAATGTATTAGATAACAATGTTATGCATTAATTATATAAAAGCGATTGCAATTTGGTGGCTTTGTCGTTAGGCTTTTGAGCCATACGAGACGAATAGCATCCACGGAGTCTATTAACTTCTCTTTCTATATCGATGCACGAAATCGCAAAAGCCATACGTTGTTTCCATGGACTTATTATGAAGACTTACATACCGATTAAATTATATATTACGGTTGTGCAGTTTATATATTATTTTGTCCTATTCACTACGGTTCCAGTAGTATTTACTAATTGCATACGATCCTAATGACAATGCAAGAACTACGCAATGCCTGATCATTTAATATTTTTAAGTAATATTGTATGAGATTCTTATACAGATTTTGTGACAGAAAAATATTAAATTTTCAGTAGTGTCCATGTTACACTATTCTAAATATTAATTTTAATCTCACTGATTTTTGATAAAATAATTAATTACTAATAGCTTTTTATATACTTATATAGCTTTTATATACAGTGAATCGATACTGAATACTTTTCCAACAATATGAAGATATTATATTTTACCGCGTAAGCAATGTTGCCATTTTATTGTTCACCAAAATTTACAATAATCCAGTTATGTACAATGTATGGACATTTACTACAATGACAATAACCGCTAATATACTGTGAGGTACATTGATGTTTTGAATTAACTTATCTACTTAATTTTTATTACTAACTAATACTTTTATAAATGAAATTTAAAATTCGTTATTTTCCACTTACAATAAATGTAATGTACAAAAAAATTCGTATTATCGACTTTCAAATTGCAACTTATTGTTATAAAAATATGATAATTAGAAATTAAAATTGTGTCCGAACGAATATTTACCAAAATTTACACTCTGTTAAACGGAAGAGAATCGTTTTGAATACCATTCCAAGACGTAAAACTTCAAAAGTAAGTCCACTTAGAGTAAGTGGATACGTACATTGAATATTGAACATTTAGTTTGATGTAGGTATGTATTTGTACTCTCAAGTATTATACAAGTAGGCAAGGGGTTCGTTATGCCACTACGACGACTAGAACTTCTAACCTTACTAAATGGTCCGAATTTAGTATAAGAATTATACACACAACGCAGCAATTTGGGGATGAAAATATTGAACCATAGACCCTTTCCTTACGCAAGTTATACATAACCCAATTACAAGAAGAGGCCAGCTCAATAATATTTTATTACTGAAAAACAAATAATTTCTTATGAATATTTGAATAATACCATGTTAAGAAAATATATTTTATACCATAATCCAAAACCGAAAAACTATAACTTTTCTACTCGAAGACTATACATTTTTGGACTAATTTTAATTCAAAACAAATGTAATTTAAAGTTTGTTTACTACGCATGTTATTGTCATAGAACAATTTATCATTATACAGTATCATTTAATTTTATAACTTTCAGCTTTATATTTTGGTATTGGAAAATGGTATAAATCAGATCTCAATAAATGGTAATTTTAATTATGACATAATTGTAGGTAAGTATACACGAGTGGTATATTAAATAAGCTATTAGTAGCTTATATCCATAACATTTGAGCTGCTGAAGTATATATGTAGTATATTATATTAATTTTCACTATTTAAAGCTCTTAGTTTTCATTTCATGCGAATTACATTATCGCAATCAATACTAACGACCATTTTGCGGCGCGTAGTTTCATATCAAACTACGTAATGCGGCGGACAATGTCGAATATTATAATAGTAGAGATAACAACTAAACCAGTATAGTGACTAGAATACAATAAAAAACAAAAGCTTTGCTTTTGGCAATTCACATGCGGTTAACCTTTTTACTGTTCATTTTCGTGAAATGTCCTTACCGCTCCTTACAAGTTCGTGAGGAAGGTCACTTGGGTTACTGCACTCATTACGGTCATTTATAAAACATAAAGTTTGATTATTTTAATCACTATTTCTCATTTATTTCAATAAAGTAGTTACTAGCGTGGGTCATATTTCTTCCAGCCCTGATGAATTCCAGGAAACTTTGAAATTAATGATGTAAACCGTATGCACTCGCTGATAGGACATTAAATGGTCCATACTTGAACTTTTTCTGCAATTACACACCAGCTGGCCTGATCGTAGTATGACGATACTACGTGGAGACTTTCCACGTACTTTTCAATGAGTTGATCTAATTCACCTCTTTTGAAAACGTGATAATACCTGTGATAAGTCACAGCGCCTCCTTCTGAAGGTAGGCTATCGGAGCCGTCACTCAGAGAGGGCAGTAAGGGTGCGTGTGGTATCGCACGAGAGGGGACAACTGGAACAGGCGCCGTGTCTTCAGACGATGACCGAGTTTCAAGCAATTTTCTCTCTTTTGAGCATTCACTACATGATGGCAACGACGCTAAGCTAGCGCAGCCCAATGATGCAGTACTCCCGGTCTTGTCGCGTCGGCTCCAGTCACTGCCAGCAGACGTGTCGCTCGACTCTATCGAGAAACCGGATTTCAAAGGTGCTGTACTCGCGCTAGACCGCGAAGTAATAGATTCGGGACTAATTTCCATTTTATCTAGGTCGCTAGAATCTGTAGATTGTCCAACTTTTAGCGATGATCTTTTGTCAGTGCTAGTGCATAGTGAATCTACACTTATTTCAGATTCTAACGAGTAACCCGTTTCGAGAGACTGACTAGTATCATAAGCGCCGGAATCGATAGTGATTTCAGGATTTCCATTACTAGAAGAAATGGCGCTATCGTCATCTGGATTTTTCACTTCAGTTATGATGTTAGGTAATTTTTCGTCTATGACAGTTTTAACGGTATTCGTTACGTTGTATTGGATATTGGCACAATTATTTAGATAAACGTCTTCGTCGCTGGTAACCTTCATACACTTTTTCAACTCCCGATACTTGTTAATTATGGGGTCAACATCTTTTGATCTCTTCTTGCTTTTCAACTTGGAGCCACATTTTGGGAACAGTTTGTTGATATCAGTTTCTTGTGTCTCATTCAAGGATGCTATAAACTTATTTCGTTCTTGAGTCTCCGTACCTAACTTACTGAAACCGTGCATATCTGTCCCAATTTTATTAAGGTACGGATCATCCAAATGTTGTAAACTGTCTGAGAGTTCATCCAATATTTTCTGTGTATTTCTATCTTCCTCCTCTCTTTTGAGTCGAAGAGATATGCTTTTTTCACTGCTGCTACTGCTCGGTAGATCAAAATCTTCCTCATTTATTCTCTTAGAATATTGATCGATCTCTTGTAATAATTTTTCACTTAGTTTTTCAGCAAATTCTGTCAGTTGTTGGCTGCGCTCTTGGTGATCTGTAACCCATTCCTCTTCTTTAGCTAACATATCTGACTTACACGTTATCAGAGGCTCATTTTGTATCCTATTGAAACTTTCGGACTTTGAGATCGATTTCTCTGATTCTGTGCTTGATATTGAGACGGAATCGTATGGTAGTCTTGTTGGACTTCTGTGACTTTTGCTCAGATTTTCTTCAAGCGAGCGACCTTCGGGCCTGTTCGGAGATAATCTGTTTAGACTCCAAGTGGAGTTACTTATGCTACCAAGTTTTGGAGATCGTTCTTTGGACGTTCTTCCTGGCGAAAGTCGTTCTAAGCTCGACGAGCTCCCACTTGAACTAGTATGTGATTGAGATCTAGACCTGTCTTCTAATATCCTCAAGTCTCCAGGGGAAAGCTTATTTAGACTCCAATTGCTACTGCTACTACTGCTAGAGGTTCCTTGCACAATAGCCATTGCTTCAGCACTTTCCAGCTTTCTTTTTGATCTGGGGCTGGACTGAATGACAGTTTCGCAAGTCTCATCCAGAGAATGTGCTACTTCTGCCGCGGCTTCAATAAGGCTTTGCGGGGCTGGGGAAATAGCGGGTGATTTGTCTGATGTGTTTTTAATAGTTTCTTCTCTGTCCTTGCAGTCCATTTGAGGATTCGGTAAATCTGAAAGAAAGGAAAATTATTCAAAATTATCTAGAGGTGTAATTTATAGTGTGCCCTTGTAAATTGTAAAGCCTTAAAAAATAGAAGTGAGAAAACACTTGGGAACTAGTGTATAAAAATATGATTCATGTACCTTTTTCCATAGCAGTTTTTCGGAGCTCTTCTGGTACAACGCTTATGACACTGTCGACCGAGTCTGGTGATGATACGCCGCTCGAATCGCTGTCCATATCGTCGGTTGCTGGGTTAAATAGTTCTAGAGACATGAGTTTAGGATGAGCCTTTGCGATAGGTTCTGCTTTACTCGTGCTTCGTACTATTGGAAAAGGTGCCCTTCTACTTGTATTTGCCGCTGTAATACCCTTATTGAGCATCTCCTTTATTTGACGAATTCTTTCTTTCCGTTTTCTCTCTGCACTTCTAGAGTCTAACGTGTCCGTTGTGGGTGATTTGCTCGACTCTTTAGGCTTGAATTGCGGTATTTCTGGCAATTCCGCAACTGTTTGCAAAGTAATTTTTGGATAGGGTTTTTTATCTTGTAGAACAACTCTCGGTTTAAATTGATTAGTTTCGGCTGTAAGTTTGTGTATTTCTTCTATGTCTTTGTTGATTTCTGCAATAAGTTCTTTTGTTACTTCAGTTTGTGTTTCTTCCTCTTCTTTTATAGGAGGTATTGGGTCTATGTCATCGAATATTTCCATAGATATGTTCCTGTTGACCATTGCCTGAGGTTGTAGGTCAGGATTAATGGTATGTTCTTCAGAATCTGGTTTAGGCGGTGAGTTAGGTTGACTTTTTGACTGTGGCTTTAACGCAGTAGTGCACACAGTACTAGATGTAGAATAATTTTTTAAACTATATTGGGCTACCAAGATTTTGTTGACCGGGGCTTGTACAGCGTTTGGCGATGCCGGTGGCCGTATTAGTGGGAAAGCTTGTTTTATCCTTGGAGATGGCAGACCTGGGGAGCTTTTCATTCGAGGCGAAGTAGGCACTGAGGAAACTTTTAGACGCGGCGAGGTTGGTCCAGGGGACAAAGGCGTTGGCGATAAAGGATCTCCTGAGCCGTCTGCTTTTGGAACATATATTACAGATGCAAAACTGTCCTCCGAATCAACACTAGTATCACTTTGGAGACTACTATCTTTGGAAGAATCGGAACCATCTTCTCTGGAATGTCGCCTTTCCGGGTAATTTTTGTCGTTACCAACATTATTGTCGCTCGGCGTAGGAACTTCTGGTACCGGTCCATGACTCTTCCAACCTTGGAGCATTCTTACGAATACTGTTACTTTATCTATATTCGTTGTAGATGTTTTAAATTTACTAGTGAGGCCGTTTTTGAGCGACTGGAACTTCTTAGCTGTAGTCGCTGATGTGGAGAATATAGAGTCACGTATCGAGTCTAAAGCACCCGGGCGGCGGAACAGATATTCCTCATTTAGTGAAGCTTGCTTCTGTATATTTTTCCTTAAATGTTCCTTCTCCTGTAACCTCTCGACAGACATCAACTCCTCATTAAGTGAAGTTTGCTTAAAAACGCCGAGTTTCTTCGGTTGCAGTCTGTGGGTGTGAATTTTGAAGTTCGGCATTTCCTCGACCAGGCTTTTCATGTCTGTTGGCTTGTCGAGGTCTTCATCTGCATCGTCTTCGTTTATTGACTTCTTTTGTTTGACGAGTTTTGGTTTCTTTCGTGGTTCAGTGTTTTCAGGCAGTGGATTCTCTCGTAGAGGAAGTTCTCGTTCATCGCCCCCTAGGCTGGGTAAACTCGATCTGGAACGGACAAGTGCTCGGCGTTCGATGTCTGCGATATCAGTTAGACTTCGCGACTTTGTTGTCGATGCATCTGATGGTTGTGATATAAGTCTAGGTGGGAGAGCTTCATCTAGTCGCCTCAATTCGATGGGTAGGTCTGCGGCTGGTGGTTCGAGGCGCGTGCAGGGCCGAGGTGGAACCCTCGTCGCTAAGCCCCACGATGGCAGGAATGAGCGCCGGCCGGCAAGTCGTTGAAGCGCCCGTCTCACAAAGGAATAACAGGTTTCATTTGGCGATGAGAGGGATGACGACCCTGGTGAGCCTTCCCGACTTTTCCATGGTTCAGCGGTACTGTAAGTATATTTATATTATGGTTATAGTTGAAAGTAGTAGTGCGTTGAGGAGAGAACTAAGATATTGGAACTGATACTTTGATACTGCTTTAATACCCGTATAGCTACAAACATCTCAACACTGAAAACATGTTATCAGATTAATACGCCGATTGTTGCCGATGGTCAACTCAATTTAACAAATTTCAAGTATATACAAGTATTTTACAAATTTCAACTATGGTGTTTTACAAGAAATTTAATGATTTATATAGGTACTTACTGGTCGTAGTCAACGGAGAGAAAACGTCGAGGCGCTGGTGTTGGCGGGCAGAGTGTGGCTGGCCTGTGCCAGGGAATCAACACGTCCTAGAAATTATATATAGAGGCGATCAATATACACATTTTTGCAAATACTTTGTGTGAGAGCACATTTAACAATCTTTGTGGCTAAGTTTAAATATTATTTATTTGTGCCACGTGGTGTCGGTCAGCTTTAGAATAGCACCATCCCATCTCTTCCCGTGGGTGTCGTAAAAGGCGACTAAGAAAATATAAAAATGCCGCTACCACAACCCCTGCGGAACAACTCTACGCCTAAAAGAGTGGACTCGCCATCCTACTTGGCCAGCGTGGCGTATTAAGGTTATACATTCCTCATTCACAAGACGATGTGCATGAGGAGGCCTAGTAGTGGATAATAAAAGGGCTGGTACCGGTGACGGATCAGCTCAGTTACCTATGGATACCTAATAAATTAAAAAGTTCTACATAGATAAGAAAAAAATCTCAACTCGTACGATCATGATGATCCAACAAGTACCATCCGAGTGCCATTACCTGTGAATGAAAATTCCGTCCCTCATGCTCCATGGCCCATACGGTCAACAGCAGTCGCCCGCCGATTCTAGTGACCCTGGCGAGTTCGCGTAATGCCATGGCTCGCCGTTCAACGGTCGCGAAATGGTGCACGACGGCGATCGACAGAACTGCGTCGAAAGACTCATCGCGGAATGGTAGGCACAGATTGTCACAGACTACCACCTGAAAAGAGCATGTGACCTAAATGGCATACCTACATTCCGCCATTTTGAAAAATTCTCATTTTTGCAGCCGCCAACCAAACCGATAGATAAATCGACAGAAGACATCAAAACAAACAGAAAATGTATATTGATTTATTATATCTAATTTAGACATAAGAAAATATTTCGTCACCAGCACATACACAATCGTTATATCACCTTTGATTTACTCAGTATATGAAGTTTCGTATTTTTCGAAACATCTCGTACCAAAATATTTTCATAGGTTCAAATCAGATGTGATAGATCGACATAAGACATAATAAACAAAAAAATGTTCTATAGTAAAAAATTCTAAAACGTCTAGAAACGGAGCCAATGTTGAAAGATAACTTTGATCTTGATTATGTCAGTTCCGAAACGTTTTAGGACATTTTACCTAAGGACATTTTTTTGTTTAGTTTGGGGGCTTCTATCGATTTATAGAGGTATGTACCTACTCGTATGTATGGCTGGCGGCCGCAAAATCGAGAATTTTCAAAAGGGCGGAAAGTATGTATGCCAGGCTTGTAATGTTTTTATGAGTTATGTAATAATTGATACGATTTATGTTTCATAATATACTCGTAAGTACGATTAGCGGTGACAAATGGAACAATGTATTTCTGTATGGATAGACAGCGCCGGCCGTAGCCACTGGGGTGCCCCGGGCGAGATTTTCTTCAGCGTCCTTTATTTCTTATGCGAATAAAATCAGTGTTCTCAACCAAGAAAAGAGCGCTAGTGCGCGGCGCCCCTCTGGCCCTGGCGCCCGCCCGGGGCGCCCCCCTCTACAGCCGGCACTGTGGATAGATACCAAGCGAGTGTATTGTCGATTTTGTCCGTAATTGTAAGTAATAGTTTCTACGTAATATCTGCCTAACCCAATTTTCTAAACGGTATGAAATACAAACGGTTTCGCAAACTGTCTTTCTCTAATGTCATATAGAATAATTTATGCTAGCACATGCGTTTTCGCTTTTTAACACCAATACCCGTCTACCTGTGACCTATACATGATCTGCAGTTATTGTGTACAATAGATACTAAATGCGCAAGCTAACCTCGTTGTTGTGGTGACGCGCGTGCGCCGCGAGCCGAGTACAACGATCGCCGCCAACCGCGAACACGGACGGATTCACGTTCAAATATTTGCCGTTACCGCACCCTGCAACAACATTGTAAACGGTCAGTAGTAGACAGTCGATACATTTATTTATATTTTAGACTGAACCATACAATGAACCTTAAATCTCGGGCGTCCGCTGAGACGCCGCGTACACATTGGCAATGTAGCAGCTCGGTTCAATGGAGAAGTTTACTACGTGTAGAACTAGCGGTAAGTATTTAAATAAAAATATACGCTAGAATATTACATATGATGAATCCGTTGGAAAATGACCGAGATATCGGTATTCAAAGTTCCAAACGAGCTATTTGTGATGACGACTTCACAATATATTAATTTACAATTTTCAAAAGGGATTTTCAAACTACACAAACGTTGTAGTTTCCTATACACTATTCAACGATATATCGTTTGTATATAAATGTATCGTGACGTCAAACGCTGCTCGGTCAACATCCAACGTTGACAACAGGGGCACCGACTCCGTGGGTGCTCAGGGACTCCAGCACCCACAGGAAATAAATAGTGGGTGCGGAGCACTCATGACCATAGACATCAAGACTATCAGGAATCGGCTTTAAGCGATACCTCTACTACCTCAGCCGCTGCGCGGGAAGACGTCTAGGTCACGTTTGTTTGCGAGTGTGCATGTTCTAGTGTGGTAGTAAATGTAGTTGTGATGCGCGTGCGCGTAAGCAAGCCAAGCGGCCGGCGCGGCGAGTCGGCCGCCCAGGACATTTCGGGCACTTTTTCCTTACGCATACACGTGTGTGCACTGGACATTTCAGGGGTTAAAAGAGTCATCAAATGAGCATGAGCACCCAAGGGGTTTTCTAAAAGCCGGCGCCCCTGGTTGACAAGCTACAACTATAATTTTTAAAGATATCGTAAACAATAATACGAACTTTTTTGTAATTTATCATACTTTTTTATGTAAGAAATAAAAAAATGTTGAACTTCGCCATTGCGTAATTGTAGGATACGAGTATAAATTGGGCGTGTGTGAGTGATTTACTCGCGGGCAACTGCTGCGTGATTGTGCTGTGCGTAATCGTTTATCCAATCGTTTGCATTCACCACGTTATTACGTTTTAATAATTATGCACTACTTATTATAAAAGAGACTGCGGTGTTTATTTATGTAAGAAGTAAACTCTAAAACTACTGGACCGATTTATTTATAACCACTGAACTGAAGACATCATGCCATCCGAGCGAAGCCAGACTGGGTCTCTACGTGTAGGGGGAGAGTGCACGCTGCATTCCCACAACCGCTGGGCGCACTCGAAATGTAATGCTTCGGTAGTGAGTTAGAGATGTCAGAGCCTATTCCATGCCCGGATTTCTTCCTTTCTTCCAATCCCCAACCCTTTCTTCCAATCCATTCCTTAATCGGCAAAGGTAGGCAGCGCATCCACTTACCATCAGGTGGACTGTATGCTCGCCTGCCGCCTTATTTTTATAAAAATAAATAAATAGTTGACTGATATTTTATCAGTTTCATAACTGATAGATATCAGTAATAAAATATTTACCTATTTGCAATTTAGTTTACAAGTAGACTCATAAAGATCATCTAAAATGCAATTTGACATTTATTAGTTACTTGTGTAATTTAGATTTTGTTGGTAACGGTTGTTGTAGTTACCATTGTATCTAGTTACGAATAATCACGTGATTGAAACACGGTACGTATATATCGCAAACTTGTAGCAAAATCTAAATCTGCTACGTGGTAGCAACGAATCTACTACCCTGTAGCAGCGTAGCAGCAACTATGGAAGTGGCTACGGACTACATACCTACATATTTCCTACTTTCATAGCGAGATCGAAGTATTAATAGACGAAAAGATCTGCTGAAAGAAATCTCCGGAGCTTACCTTTTGTACATTTCTTTTCTTTTTCTTCCTTTTTTATTTCATGTTACGCGTGTACAAGTAATTTATTATTAAATAAATAAAAGATCTACTCGTAAGTAATTCTAGCGGTGAAGTAAAATGTATTCGATATAATAAATCACAAATGGGTTTCGGGCCGTAATCCCTCACTTGGACCCAGGACGTATTAGTGTATATTAAGCGTGTCTCAGATTTTTTATTCTCAGGCTCGTGGGTTTTCTCGCTTCGTGTCATCGTCGAGCTAATAATTTAAAAAAATAGAGCAGTTATAGCCTGGGGGCCCCTAAGTATACTCAACTCATATTTGTAAGTTTCTGAGTTCCAATTTTGGCCTGTACGACTGAGTTTCTACTTAAAATATATCAATACATTATAAACGATATTTACATGTGTAAAGGTTAAAATAACGTAATATTCTATTCCTAGAGAGCGCGCGTGGGTGTATGCCATGCCACCAATATATTTTCATGATACAAAATCTAGACAAGATTTTTATTTGCTTTAGGTATACGAGTAGTTCATTGTGTGTTTTTTCGATGTTTCGCTCACGCGGTAAGTTTTATTAAAGGTGTAAAAAAACCATTTCCGAAATTAGATTTTTTTCAACTTTATATGGAATCAGTCGCAGCTAACAGGATGTATCAGTTTTAGAAACTGCTTGGCCAGCGTGGCATTATAAGATCATGCATCTCTCATGCATAAGACAATGAGGAGGCCCATATCCAACAATGGACGATAAAAGGGCTGGTTACTGTACTGTAAGTAAAATGACTACTTAGTTCTCCAACTATACATCTTCAGCTTATAAGAGTTATACTTCGAAAATAGTCTATACACCCTACTGCTGGATACAGGCCTGACCTTACAATAACGTGGATCACAATTCACCACGTAGACCCAGTGCGGATTGTTGGATAAATGAATATCTACTTGAACTAGAATATGAGATTGTTTTTTTTTTATTATCCACTTGTATGAATATGACACTATAAGATCGAGGTGCGTATCTACGCTCACTTACACACATAACTGCGATGTACTAATAAAGGGAGTTTCAAATTTTTCTTCAACATTTTCCAGGCTACTTAGCAAGAGGCCACATGCCACGGGCGGTGTACGGAGCTCCCACGCTTGACATTTACCAAACGTATTGTTTAATGAATCCCTAATTATCTGTTTATGTTATATCTACTAGTCGGTGTGGGTGGAGCACAGCTTCTGAACGCCCCCGGAATGTTTGTTTGAATGATCAAGGAGATTCGAATTGCTTTTTTAGCTGCAAAGATTTGTTGTATTTAGACATAGCAAAAACAAAGTTATGATTTTACTTATTGTAAAATGTAACGTTTTTTTTTATAAGTCATACCTCAATATCCTAAGGGATTTTTCTATTGGATTCTCTTTTCACACGAAGTGCTTCCTACACACGCTCAGTATTACCTACACGCTAAGATAATTAGACGGCTCTACACCCACATTCGTCGTATTTCGTGTCATTTCTATATACGAAGAACTGCCGCCTGTTACTTTAACTAAATGAACGATTGTACTGGGGTCAAAAGTGAAAGATAAATTGCTAAAGTGGCAATATATCTGGGTTGGCGAGACACCATAGGTACCGGGAAGCCAACTGTGGAATGAGTTACGGCCACATGGACCGATGACCTGAAGAAGTTCGCCACTGGTGGTTGAATGAGAAGAGCCGAATATTGTATGTGTTGGTGAGCCTTAGGGGAAGCATATATCCGGGGCCGACTCAGACATGGACGTAAGGGGTGCACGGAATCCGGGCTCCAGATATTTTGGGGCGCCCAAGCTATAAAAACTACATTCCGTGGGGCAGCGAATTCCTAGCGTCCAAGACTGAAGACATGCAGCTTTTTATATAAATCTGACTAATCCAAGTTCCCAAACCAGTGAGTTTCACACGCGTTAGACACTCGGTAATAACTAATTTCTTTATACTTAACCAAAACGTTAGGTCAGTGATTCCCAAAGTTATATGAACCGCGACTCACCTAAAAAAATGACAAAGTTTGGGACGCCTTACATGAAAATAGCATTGTGTCGCTGCTGCAGCATGTTCTTGTTTACGTAGCGTAGTTATGTGAAGGGTTGTACAATTAAGAAAATAAGAAAAAAATCCAGTATCCAGTGATTGAAATTTTTAATAAGTAAAAATAAGATAAACTTAAAATTAGATTAAATTTATTTTTTTGGGGCCCACCCAATATTCGCACGCGACCCACCAGTGGGTCGCGACCTATACTTTGGGAAACACTGCATTAGATGATTAATATTTTCGGACTATATCAAAAGAAATTATATAACTATATAGGGTGCAGGGGCGCCTCATGTGATTTTGGATCCAGGCGTCTGATCATCTAAAGCCGGCCCTGCAGCAGTGGTGAGACATAGGCTGATGAAAAATATCATAAAATTTGAATTTATACGTCAAAAACGGAATCCATGGTTTCAGACTTCGAGAAAGGATCGGACACACCCTGAATATCGTAGCATGTTGTATGTCGAATAAATGTTATCGTCTTATGATTGGTATGATGCAATATTACATGTCGTACATTTTATTTTTAGCAGTAAATATTTGATAATTATTTTTTTAACTTTATCATATAATTGCTAAAGGATAACAAAGCCACAACCACAATCCCCAAAAGAAGTACTCCACCTCTAAAAGAGCGGACTCGTTAATACACCCCTCAATCTCAAGACAATGGTGCACGAGAAGGCCCATGTCCAGCAGTGAATGCTAAAAGGGCTGATTACGGTTACATTTTACCGGAAAATACCACTCACCGACATCGCACACAAGGCTGCCCGGATCGAGGTCGGCAAGGAAGGCGCGCACGCCAGGCGCTGGCGCACGAGGCGCTTCGTCCGCGTCCTCGCCCGCCTGCTCGTACACGTCGTGCACGTAAGCGCGCTCGAGCGCCGCGCCACGCGCCGCGGACTCGGCCCCGCCGCCCTCCGGGTCCGCGACTGCGCCCGCGCCGCCATCCGCCATCACCGCACCGCCATTGCACAGCGCTGGAACAATACACACAATTTTATGTAGATGCTAGTTAAATTTTATTAGTCTGTTTCATGGCAATTTTAAATAAATATTATATAGCACATTTTTCTCTGATTATTCCTATTTTAATTTTGTTTTATATGTATATGTATTTAACCTACCCGAAAATATGGGGTTCATTACCCTTCATATTTTCATATATCTCTATTGTATGAAATAAGCGCTTTGTCAGTATTAACAGAAATGTCGATAATTTCACATGTGAAGATAATTATATAAAAGGTTGTAATGTCAATTATTTATTATCACTTGCTCAATTGTGAGAGAAAACATCGCGAGGACACCTATGTCTCCGAGAATTTAAAAAAAAATTAAGGCCATTTATAATATCCACGAATTTACACTGGCCGAAACTCTCTCATGTTTGCATAAAAAGTTAGATTTAATCGATATAGTTTCATTTAAAGATTCGTAGAAATAAATAAATTCTCCAAATAAATTTAAACCTAAATGTTCGAACAACAAGAGGCACTATTTTACGCAGCACGTGGGCCAGTGGCGTGACCCGCTGACCCCGAGGCCGGCGTCCCGATTCCCGCGTCCCGGACCCCGCGATACCGGGACCGTCCCGAACACCTATCAGCTTTTAAACCTATAAATCCCGCCGGTTCACAGACGTGACTACTATTTCCGTGTAGCTAGATTGAACTTTGCTACATTTAAATGAAACAAAGAGCGCAGGCTATTCAGCTCTGTATTCTAGCGTCGCAATTGGAATTGCTGTTAGTGGACGTGTTTCTATTGTCTTTTATAGACAATGTTTCAAGTAATTTCTACAACTTTTTGTTTCATTTTTATATAATATTTATTGAATTTTATTAATGAAACGAAATCTTGTTTGAAGGAGAAAAGCGGAAGCTCGTGTGGGGTGGCGAGCTTTGGGAATAGATATCTATGGGATATCTAGTAGTTTAATGATGGTATCGTATGGCATGTAAACGAAAACCTATTTTTTTTATAAAGTAGATAGTAAAGTATGGTGCCTGATATTAAAAAAAAGATATTTGTGTACCTATGATGTCGTACTGTTTCGAATTACGTACAACTAATGTATACGTGTAAAATATTATCATATATACTTATATACACATATGATTATATGTTGTTAGTTATTAGACTCGCGATGCTCTACCTCTAATATGTTTTATATACGTGGGTTTGAAGATGAGTGGTGCGAAGATAGCATGTAAGTGACAAAGCGGAGAGTTGACGAATGGAATGTGACTGGTGTGAAGTGAGCGAAGGATTCGATTGAATGAAAGGTGAGTGGGCATTTAATATGAATGAAAGGTGTTGTTAAGACGTAATAAGGTGAAAAGTAAGGTGTTGTGTTAAGAAGAAATTATAGTAGTGAGATGTTAAAGATTCCAGTTTAATTTTACCCAACCCTCCACAATCTCAATCTACTGACGTTTAGGGAAGATAGACACTGTCAAATAAGTATCAGGAATTTCGAAAAAGGAATGCCCGCGTAAAATTATATTGCTGTTAGGTTCGCACTATTGTAGCTATTTTTCATGTAAAATTTTGGCGCGATCTGTCAAATAGTTGTTTGAAAATTTTCATATTTGCTAGACGACCTCGAGTGTACTTTGCGAATTTTACAATGGATAAAAATATCGAACAAAGAATTTGCCTTAAATTTTGTGTTGCTAACAATATTTCTTGTACGGAATCATTAAAATGTTAGAGAAGGTGTAGACCTTCTCTAACATTGTTAATGATTCCGTCGACTCACCGTAGGGTGAGTCGACTTTATCAAAAACAAGAGCATATGAGTGATACAAAGCATTCAAAGAAGGCCGGTAAGTGGTTGAAGTCGTTCCGGTCGACCTTCAACGTCTTCGACGGAAAAAAATATCAACAAGGTGAAGGACATGGTGATGGTAAATCGTCGCGCTAGCTTAAGAGAGATAGTTCAGGAGGTTAACATCTGTCACCAATCCGTTCGCACCATTTTGGTTGATGTTTTAAGTATGAAATACGTCGCGGCACAGCTTGTTCCGAAGGAGCTGAATTTTCTTCAAATAGATACCCGTCAACACGTTGCTACAGACATACTTGAACGAGCATGTCTGTGAATGTGGATGAATGTGGATCCTATATTCATGAAACACATCATAACGGGAAACGAAACGTGGGTTTATGAGTTTGACATGCAAACCAGCCTACAAGCTTCGGAATGGCGCTTCGATAGCGAACCGAAACCGAAAAAACCACGTCAAAGCCACTCAAAAAACAAAGTTATGCTGACTGTTTTCTTTCATTATCATGGTGTTGTCCACTCAGAATTCCTTCCGGAGGGTCAAACAGTCAATAAACATTATTATCTGGACGTCATGAGGCGATTATGAGAGAATATTCGTCGGAAAAGACCAATTTTATGGAACATCAATTCTTGGGTACTGCACCACGCGTCGTCTCACACTTCAATCATCGTACGGGAATTTTTAGCCGATAATTCAACGAATGTCATCGACCAAGCACCATATTCGCCAGGTATGGCCCCGTGTGACTTTTTCTTATTCCCCAGACTGAAATTACCACTTCGTGGCAGACGTTTTGTGTCCGATGACGTAATAAAACAAAATTCGCTAAAAGAGCTAAAGGCTATACCGAAAAGTGTCTGTAAGAACTGTTTCGACCAATGGATTATTCGCTGGCGAAAGTGTATTGCGTCAAATGGAACCTATTTCGGGGGAGACAAAATAAACTTAGACGGTTGAAGCAATATTTTTCGTTTCATTAAAAAAATCCCAGATAGATATATGTGCCGTGTGGTGTGGGCCAGCTATAGAATAGCTCCACCCCGTCTCTTCCCGTGGATGTCGTAAAAGGCGACGATACCCACGTTTGGCAAGCGTAGCGTTTTAAGGCAACACAACCGCCATGCACAAGACAAGTCCAGCAGTGGATATTGATTGCATTGCATTGCAAAGCAGGGGTGTGCATCTCATATAAAAAAATAAGCAGAGCTTACCATTTAACTATTTTTTTTTGTAACACATCTATCTACGTTGGGATTATACAATCTGTGTCTACGTTAAACCTACGCTAGCGTGTGCGAAGTTACGGTCGATCGCTAGTGTTGCTAATGTTCCTCACATTTTCCATTTCATTAAAAACAATCTTTATCATTTATCAAGTTTTAAAACTAATGCACGCCGCTGGTAAGGTATATTATGTTAATAAAATACAGATTACTTAAAATAGTTACTTGCATATATTATAAATAAGGAGAGTTTGAAACTTTTACATTTCTGTTTAATTGTATTTATCATTAAAAGAACTATGATGATGTTAGTGTATGATGTTAGTAATAAAATAAATCAGCAGCTATTTATTATAAGTATAGGTAAAAACGAAACAAAGGCTGTAAGGCATCTGTGTCGGGTGAAGGGTTGCAGAAACATTTTATTACCAAACTTCACCACCGCCGCAACTTTTATATTTGTGCTAACCCTATCCAACCTTTCAGAATATACCTACATGAGTGTAACTTTGAATTACATTAGAAAAATGTGTACGCAAACACATACATAATAATATATGTATGTATATACAATAATAATACAGTATATTTGTGTATTTTATATACCTATATATTTTACCATCACATTGAGTCTTTCTCGCACCTCCCAATTAATCTCTCTGATCTAAGTAGGCTGGTTGAGAATGACTCTAGGCATTAAGTTCCTCTTTTGTCATCTATAGATAACAAATAAATAAATAACAGGTACACTATCAAGTTGTTTAAGAGCATATATTCGCGACTTAAATTTCTAACTTTAATCGTACACCGAGTCGAATCCCGGTCCTTATGGCTCATTTACACAAGGAGAGTTTCTCAAATGCTAGTTTCTCGAAAATCGGTCAAAATTTAGTATAAATAACTGATATCATCATCTGATCCCTGTTATGATCGAGTTTTTATCATCATGTGAACGGTTGTAGCCAAGAACTTTGAGTACTTTGGTCGCATACAAGAATCGTATAAAATAATCTCGCGCGAACCGTACGAGAAACTCTCCTTGTGTAAATGAGTTATATTGTGTATATATTAAATAAATGAATGAATTAAATATTGACGGTGTCTGTGTGAATAATATCAGTTACGATGATGATATGGTGCTGCATAGACCGTCGATTGGTGCATTACAAAGACTGTTGGGCATGTGTGAATCCTATGCTGTGGCCCACGGACTCAAGTACAATGCGAAGAGTAATGACATTAACATTGACAGAAAAACATGACATTTAAAACGCGAAACAAAAACTACGCCATACCCACTGCAAAACTCTGTGGGATTCCTCTTAATAAAGTCAGGCGATTTAAGTACTTGGGTTACTGGGTCACGGAGGATCTCTATGACAATGTGGACATGAGCAGGTCGATGGCTGTCCGTTGTAATATGACAGCTCGTAGGTTCCCTAAGTGCACTAAACAAGTAGCAATTACTTTGTTCACGACTTACTGCACATCGCTTTGCTCCTGTAGCCTATGGGTGGGGTTTACACGCAGGGCATACACGGACTTGCGTGTTCAATACAATAACACGTTCAGGATAATAACGTTACAGTAACGTTCAATACAATAACGATGGGGATGCCGAGGTTCTGCAGCGCTTTTCGCATGTTCGCTGAAGCACACACTGACGGTTTCGAGGGCGTCATGTTGACCCATCTCCGCGGCAGCACCAACAGCATCTTGAGTACACTCGCGGCAAGGTGGGGCTCGCTGAAGGTGGTCCGATGGACCCAGTTACACGTCGGCAATACTAACCCTAAGTTGGAACACATTTTCTTCTTTTTTTTTACTAACACATGGAATGTAATGCTAATTATGTATTTAATTTCCGAATTCTTATTCTTATTATTAAAATCTCAAAAAAATAGAAATGTTTTATTGCGTTTCTTCAAAATCAGAGGTATCAACTAGAACATTCTATTTAAACAGTATTTTGAAACAACGACATTTTCAGTTAAGTAGAAAATATTCACCAAAGTTATACCAATTAGGCCCCTTTGCATAGATAACGTCACATAAAGATATTAAAATCCACCAGAAGAAATACCTAACATAATGGTGAAAACAGTAACAAGATCATTTGATCTAATTCTAGTTGATCTTTGGTGAACAAACAGATAAACAGTACCGACTTCATAGGCCCTTTTTATGTCACATAAAATACGATAGTTTTGCGTAATCAAGCTATATTAAACATAATCCCGCTACTGCAGGATATAAAAATGCACACATATATGCTACTTACACGTTCTGCTGCTTTGACATTGAATTTAGGCATTTTGTTTCTTGGATGATCGGCTTTCAGATCAAAGGGGAATCTTTTTACTTTATACATTTTTTTTAATATCGCCACACTAGTATCCCGTGTGTTGTGATTACAGAGACACATACAAACAACACCACCCAGATCCGAACACACATGTGTTTCTAACTAATGATTGTCCGACCGCGAATCCAACCCAAAATACACATTGTTACAATTAGATCTTATTTGTTAAAACCAGCCCAGTAATTTAGGAGCTGTGGTGGAACATACATGCATCTACATACACATATGCACACATGCATACATAGACTGGCAAATTCATAATCCTTCCTTTTCGGTTTCGCCGTAGTCGTGTAAAAAGGAACGGGCTTCGATTAATCATGTTTCTTGTCAAGGCCCCAATTTTCGTACCTGCGTAGCTGATCGCTGTAATTACTCGTATTTTGTACTGTCCGTTTATAGTTTACAGAAATGTAGGCCACATAATTATGTATGTCAGTTGGTAACAACGAATCGATAGAGCAATATCTAGCCCGATTTTATATGCTGATAACGAATAATGTGAGTACCGTAGGCTTGTTACATATTCAACTAACTTGCATTTGTGTTATTTTGCATTGATTAAAGATGAAGGGTTTTCAGTCTGTATGTCCTGCTCGTCATGACGTATGGTGTCGAAACTTAGGTCTCTGACGGTAAGTCTGATTGACAAGTTCAAAGTCGCGCAGCGTCTCTTTGCTGGACAAAATCCGCAACGAAGAAATTTGAGGAAGAATTAAAGTTGCCGACATAGGTCAATGAATCAATGATCAAAGAGTCGCCGGCATTGGCCGGATGACAAGAGCACAAGACCGTATTCCAGCAGCGTAGAGACACGAACTGATGGGCATGGCATGGGATTTATTTTACATGCTATCTTGGCCACAAGGTCTAAATCTTTATAATACCTCTGTACTATAAGGTTGGACCACAAGATTTTTAGAGTATAAATTTTTGTAATACAGTAATAGGCTCTGATTTTTTCATTACATATTTTCATTACATAATATCTATTATACAAATATACAAGAATTACAAATATCCAATACATATTTTAATATTTATACATATTTACCGTGTATTTAAGTACTGATTTGAATTACAAATTGTAATTTGTAATTAAACTACAACGTTTGTCTGTATATTAACGCTTATCTTGAGAACTATAAAGACGATATTGTTGCGGTTTTGGATGTTTTATGTTGGGTAGGTACGTAAATATTGTACCTACATATATATATATACGTAAATATATGATAATGAAGCTGCAAATGAGTTTGTATTTTCCAATCGCTCGTTTGGCCAATATTATAGACGACTTTAGAGCTGCATCGACTGCAGTCAATTATATTCTATTTTATTAACAATTTATATGAAACATAAATAAAATAATTGAAGTACCTTAATTATTTTATTCTTCAAAATATTCAGTACGAAGTAAGTCAATTGATTTTAGTCGCACAGTCTCAGTCTTTGTGAATTGTCATCTAGGATGCAAATCCGACATGAAACGATAAGCGTGGTCGCTGCCCGGCACATTATCTGCAAACTAGATATATCTTTCAAACATAGGGGAATTGTGCTTAAGATGACATACTTTTTGTTTTGAGGCAAATATTTGAAAATTCAAAGGTTATAAAAAATAAATGTAAGGCTACACATTTAAAACGTTTATTTACGACGCACGAAAATTAATCTTGACGCTATAGAAAACTTAATAATTGAAATAAAATAAAAAAACACCAATCATGTCCATGTGGGTAAGATGACACACGTCAGTCTAAGTTGACATACCTAATTATCGGTGTACATTTCACTTTTGAAAACCTTAGTTCTTGGTGCAACACCAGCACATAGAGTGTAACACCATCGCTTACATAATTGGCAGCATACCCAATGCTCTCCTGGCTTCCATTTGCTATATAATTCGTTACAATAAAGGCATGCAGCATCGGAGTCATCAACATCATCAGCGTCCTGATTAAAATCTTCCATAGATCCGGCCATCTGAGTCATCCTGAAGGATAGTACGCTTCACCTGCTTTCGAGCTCTAACGCTCTTGCGATTTTCCTTCTCTTTTTTATTTTGGACTTGGGCTTTAACTTCGTCCATAAAAGGAGTGCCTGTCAGAACCCGAGAGCCAGTGATTTTCCTCTTCGTGCTTCTTGCTTGCCCCGTAGACATTGATTTCGGAAATGGAGAAATTTCTATTTGGTATCTCCTGGGTGGTAGACTATCCAGCAATGACTTGGCAATCACGCTGAACTGGACCGACTGATGTAGGATTTTTAGTGCTCTTTGAGAAAGAAGGTCCACCAACGATTTGGCTAGCACGCTGAACTAGATCGACTGTTGCAGGATCTATCGTATCAATCAAACAATAACAATGTTAACTATCAAATAAATACTATAAGAAAACTTAAATAATAAAATCTACTCAAACAAAGACTTAAAACTATTGTCGCATCGGTCGTCCCGAACAAAAATAAAACAGGATTTTAAAGTATTCATAAACGCAAGAACTTCAGGGTAAGATGACATACTATGTCATCTTAAGCCGACCGTTGCTATGTCATCTTACCCTACGAGGTAAAAAATATTTGCCACCTTTTGCGACTTAAAAACTTTAAAGTTACTTTAATTATTCTTTAATATTCATAACCCATATTAACCACAGTTCATATCTAAGTAGTCAAACACAACTAAAAACTTACCTGAACATATTTATTGGCACAAACACTTTCAACAAAATAATATTTTCGAGTGTCGAAATCAAAACAATCCACACCACATCCAAACAACGCAAGCGGTCGCTCACAAAAGTTTTGAGTGGTGACGCTATCTGTGAGCCGATGTGTGATCGTCGTTTAGGCGTTTCTGGCGCGTATATTTGAACGGATATAGGCACTATGTCATCTTACCTGAGTATGTCATCTTAAGCACAATTCCCCTACTCGTTTTATTCCATGTGTAAGAGGTCGCCGACGATATTGGGGACACCTACTATTTGGGTTTCCTTTTAAAATACGATCGATTTTTACACTAGGTTTAACAAACTATCATCAGCTCGTATCTCCATCTAGGATACTTTCATGGAAATTTACATTAAAATGGGATTCGTGTCATTAATTGATAGTAAAATCTTATAACCTTATTATTAGATCCACAGGTTTGCTATTTCCTTATATTAGATATCTTTTATAAAATTATATTATGATAGGTAGGTACCTATATACCTTTATTGATCAACTAGCGACCCGCCCTCGTTTCGCTTCGGTTTATAAGTTTTTTTTTTTCAAAATTTCAAAATAAATTATAGCCTATATTATACAAGGGTAATGTAGCTACCTATTTGTGAAAGAATTTTTGAAATCGGTTCAGTAGTTCCAGAGATTACCCCCAACATACCTACAAACACACAATTTTACCTCTTTATTATGTTAGTATAGATAACTTAAATGTTTTATATTTCGCTTTCATTTACATAGATAAAAAATTCTTATCAATCACCTTAACAATATATGTAAGTTTTATGTTCGAATGTTTTATGTAAGTAATAACAGTATATAGTCAGTCAGTCTTATGGTCGCAATTTTCAGCTATTTCCTTTAGTAAAATTGGAAGAATGTCTGGCCGGAGGGCATTCCCCGTCTGTTGTTATAAACTATCACTATATCTCAACACATTTTAAAAATATAATAATAGGACCAAAGAGACAACATTTTTTGGTTCAAAACAGCTACGTAATACTAAAAGCACTATTTGAAAATAGGCAACAATTTTCTATAACATGCAATGCTGCTCCAGCCCCAAACAGAAACATATTTCCGATCCAAACCATACTGCAAGGTACACGCGAACGCGAGCGACATTTTCTAAATCTATTGAAATGCTCCTCTTGTTAATAATACTGAGGATTTTGGCGGGTAACGTGAAATCTCCTGCACCAATGCTCGCTTCTGCAAGCTGCGGCGTGTTTAGGGGTCTTGGGCTAGTCTGTTTTCTAGTGACAATTTGTGTAACTGTATAAACGACACGCAACTAACGGATTGACGGATTTTAATGGGACTTTTAGTATACAATTAGGCCATGCTTTTAATTACCGCCGCCTATGCCTTCGTTTTATCATGCGCTACCGAAATTACTCTTAATCTAAAATGATTTTGCCTCTACATGGGAGGTTCCATGGTCTACGTAGGTATTAGAGTGCGAGAAATGTCGGTCTTTATTTTCTATTTGATACCCAGAAGGCTGATGTGGGACTGACTTGATGTACCTAATCATACCATACTATAAGCCTATGTCTTTCCACTGCTGCATGTAGACCTCTTCAAAGGCTCGCTATCACACTCAATATTCGGCTCTTCTCATCCAGTCACCACTTGTGAACTCCTTCAAGTCGACGGTCCATCGGCATCCCAACGCATCCCAATGCGTTTTTTTGCAGTACTTACCTTCCATTCGAGGACTCGATTATCGATTATCGGTTGATGTAACACATTTTAAAAATAAAGGATTGACGGCGAGAATATTTTTATATAGAATAGATGACAGACGATCGGACGGACTACATGATGATAAGTCCACCTGTACCACCTGGAGGCATGCGGGTACGCTACCGACCTTGTACGACCTGTTCACAACTCTGTTGAATTACCCAATATCGTAGTATAACGGAAAAACCTCAGCTGGCGGTTCATTCCACAACTTTCGCGTTCCCGGTATAAAGTATATATTGACTCTATATTCATTAGTGATATTTTCACTATTTTAGGTAATTATTTAGGTATACTAGCGACCCGCCCTCGCTTCGCTTCGGTTGATAAGTTCTTTTTTACATTTTTTTTTTCAAAATTTAATTAACATTTCCATCATACATTATATTCGTGTAAATCTTACGGTTTTTGCAGCGTACGCCAAAATAGCTCGCAGATGGAAGAGTTTTTTTCCGTCTTACTTGACACATAACGTTATATTTTGGCCAATTTACACAATATCTTTATAAATTATAGCCTATGTTACTCAGGGATAATGTAGCATTCTAATGGTGAAAAAATCTTTGAAATCGGTCCAGTAGTTTTTGAGTTTATTCGTTACAAACATACAAAAATACAAATCTTTCCTCTATAATATTAGTATGATTATAATTATTAATTATTAAATGACACTGTACGCAACGACTCTTTGTCAAGAGAGTGCGGATGAACTGCACGACGATGACGGCCGGTCTTATGCGAGAATGTTACAGTATGTAAATAAGGTATCCAAAAACGTAGCGAGGTTCACAGACCAGGAACATTCCCGAATTCCGCCCGAGAACTTTTTAAAAATGTTTAATTTCAAATTCCAATCTGCCGGTGAATGCACCAGCGCCAGAAAGAGGTTGGGTCACAATGCGCCGTCCGACATCTGCGCCTAACGGACCCATCGGATACATATTTGTAACTCTGGCATCAACATTGAAAACGGATTAAGTCAAAAAGTGCTCATCGATTATGCCGGCCTCTATTCTATGAACAATCCATTTGGGATCGTATTATTGTGATACGATTCAGATTGCTGCCGGATTAACGAATCATTTGGCTTTCGAATGTTCAATCTGTTATTATTTGTCTGCTTTATTACCCTATGGCCAGCAGACACGAATTATATATTTGTACACGTAGTTTAATACAAGTGTGTATACAAATAGCAATGCGTCAAGTATAATATTGTAGTTCGTACTTAATTCTGTTCGTATAAATAAGGTTCTTCTAGGAATACGTTTAGGTTATTAACTTTTGAAAAATAAACGAAATTGTATTTATGAAATGTTTTGATTACTTTTATTGTTAGTATAGTAAATTGAAACTATTAATAATTCAAAATTGATTGTCATATATTTTATATTATAGGTATGCCATTTTATATCTTTTCTGATATTTATCAGTCGATCATCGGTAGTCTCCGGTTCATTGACAGAAAAATACTCGTATAACATGTTTTTTTGTAAAAAATATGTATCTATTATTTGTGCTTTTGTATTTAGCAATTATGTAGGACAAAATCAACAATAAAAAAAATACGTGAAATCGTAATGTCAATGAACTCATATTCACGAACCGAACACACGGATTCAGTCGTCGTGAATACATAATATCCATTACGACCTATATTATACTTAATTTTATGTCTGACTAGCTGTTTATTGCACATAATATATAGCCTATGTCCATCTGGAGTAATGTACCTTTCAAATGGTGATAGAATTTTTCAAATAAGGTGCAGGTGGTTCCGGAGATTACCCTCCAGGTACACACAAACTTACAAAATTCGCACTCTCTCTTTATTATATTATTAGTAATAATATAGATTTTCTGCGTGTTGTTAATTTATAGTTAGTTGAAATTTCTGTCATTGAACTGCGCATTAACTGTTAACGGTATTTATTTCGTCAGGTTCTAGTGTATAATCGTCAAAAATTATATACTAATAATGACAGTATTGATTTATTTATTTTTTAAAATCATCTACGAGAGAGGTATATACGATATGCAAATAAGTTAAAATTAAGAAATAAGTAAAAAATAGTGTCTTTTCCAAGGATGTAGTCCTTTCAATAAAGCTGGTCACAAAACGCACATGGAAAATGAACAACACTACAAAGTGTTTGTAGTGTATTGACTAATGTGCCTATATCATTGACTATATAACATTGATTTAGTGATAAATTGATTAATTTAACTATCATTGATGTAACGTTGTATATGTGACAAACTAATTACTGTGCCTATCATTGACTATATATCATTGATTATGTAACAAACCGATGAATATAACCATACAACATCCTTTGTTGGAAAATGTTTTAAAATTTAACGCCTCTCCCTGGCAAGATAGGGTAAACAAAAAGTGTAGTGAATAAATATAAAATTGAAAGACATTTGTGAGCGGGTCATCGGCCGCACGACCTAGTTCCGGCAGACACTGGGCTGCGTCGACAGACACGGTGCAACACCACACAAAGCCGTGCTGCCTTTTGTACTCCATTATGAAGGAATTGCTGCTAGTAAAAGCTTGTATTAAAAGCGACCGCAATATCGTAGTACGGACACATTACAAAAACACTGGCCATCTGCTAATCCGGAAACACCCTAACGCATCATCCACGTCTATGCAATAAAGTATCTCGTAATAAAGTATGCAATTAGAGGTACGGTACTTCATAGACGTAGATGACGCGTTCGGGTGTTTTCGGATTACCCAATGTCCATTGTTTTCTTAATGTATCTGTACCTACTGCATTAGATATGGTATACACCTCCATCTTAATCTTTTTTCTGAATTGTGCCGACTACGGTTGTAGGAAGTTCAACTATTATACATTTACATCTGTTTACTCTTCTTGGAGTATTTCCGTATTGTAGTACCAAAATTACGACCGTTTAATTAAATGATCTACAAAAACAAATCAACGCCCATATACAAAAGTCTTTTGTATAGAGGTGCCCGCGACTTCGATCGCATGATCATGTGATTCCAGTGGGAACTCTATAATCGATCTGGATAAAAAGTATCCTAAATGGTAACTTTATATTCGGATTTGTAATAAACAAGCTATAACTTATAACTATACCAAGTTTCATTAAATTCTGCACAATAGATTTCGCGTGATACGCGTTCAGACAAACAGACAGACAGACAATGGTTGTTTTGGGGTGTGTATCCTTCGTAGAGATTCATCTTCTTTATATTATATGCTCTGTTACAATTGTATTATACGTATAGATAAGATATTTTGTTGGATAAGACTTGTAAAGTTCTACAACTCGTTTAATTTTTTCTTCTCAAAAACATACAAGTAATAAATAGCATGCATCATCTCTCTTCTGATTGTCAGTTACAAAAATATTTCAATCGGGCTATTTTTGTAACTGTCGGTTTACAAGATATCTGTCTCTCAACGTACAATTTTTCTCTAAGGTTTGATTACGTTGCTTCGAGGTCTCGATAATCCAATTTAATACTTCACACAAGATATTGCTTTTATCCCTGTAGACTTCACTTGGTTATATGTAATATGAAATATCACACGGATTATGTGAAGTAAGCCTGTTACTATCTCATTTTGTAATAAACAAGTTTATAAGATGACTTAGGAAAAGTGAGCTGAAACCTATGATAGGTATATGTAATGATAGGTGATCAACTGATTGTGTAAGGTCCTGACTTCAATCTTTGGTTGGTACGACTGAAATTTTACTGAGGCCAACCAATTTTCTGTGTAGAGGGTAAGTTTTAACGCTCTTTTATTAACCCGAGCTGCGCTTGGGTCGTTCAAAAACTTAGAAAAGGGAGAAAATTTTGATTCTTGGACGCCACACGCTTTTTCGTCAATTAATTGGAACTAACAGCTTAATGAGGTCATTAGAATGCAGGAACATTGAACGACTGTAAGCGATAGTAGAACATACATTCATACTTGAAGTACTTGATAGCTTATTCAGTTTAGTTACAATATAAATGTACTTAATCAAGATCTCTTCACCATTGTCTCACTGTCGCTATAAAATAGATAGTGGTGCAGATATAATATTATTTGATTACATTTTATTGAGTTTTTATAACCGTGTTGTTAATTTTTCAATTCTAATTATATTTAAAAACAACTCTTTGTATGGAAAATTCGTTTAATAGCGGCGATAGAAAGCGGTAGGTATCTATCTATTCTTGACACATTCGTAATGAGGTTTGACCATGAGTTCTAACCTGTACCAATGAATATCTACTTAATTACGAATTTTCCAATATCATTATAGCTTGGCGGTGAAGGAAAACATCTTAGGTTTCCTACGTGCTCTAGAATTAATAAACCATGGGATTTGTGTAATACCTTTTAACAAGCACTCGACTCGTGTTGTTAATGAGATCATAATACGAAACCCCATCGTGATTACAAGAGGAAGCCTGTACCATACAGTCGGATGTTACAGGCTGTAACCGAAAAAAAAAAATGCTATGAGAAATTAAAATTAAAAATTAAAATTAAATTAGAAATTAAAAAACGCTACGTTTTCCGGTATGTGGTTTCCAAGCCCCATTCCAGGGTTCATTTAACCTTTCAGTTAAATTATCATCAAGCTTCGGTTCTACCAGAGATATGACCAGCCTTTTCAGTTTTCTCTACGGCGTAAAACACGACACATTTGACAAAAAAATATTGTAAAGAAATCAACGTGAAAATACTACAATAAATCAATACGAAGCATGGGCGTTGCTACGGTGGGTCAGGGTGGGGAGCTTGTACCCCCCTGGCCTGGGGTCTTTCCTTATTCTTATAAGTAACAGAGACTCTGCATTACCCAAACTATTTAAAACTAAAAGAAAATAGTTTGCTTTTGAATAAACCCTGACTACGCCCTTTGACACAAAACATTTTCTTTTTAATTCTGATCAATCGAAAATTTATTACTCGTATGCTCCATCAATACTTACTAATTCGCATTGGTCCCACGTTGTGGATTACAATCAGAACCCGTAATTATAATAAGAAGCCTAACCTCTGCAGTGGAACGTTATAGGCTTAATTCAGTATAAAATAAGGGCTAATCAGAGACCATTTTTGAAAAAATATTGTTTAAAAGAGGTAATTTTCATGGTTGTTTGCTGTAATTTTAACGCGCCTAAAACACTTCAGTATAACAGTCGGTTAGAAATTTACACGTTTATCAATGTATGTGCTTGGCAATTTTTATAATGTTACATAACCAAATAAATAACTGACTAAAATATTTGCAAAAATTAGAATTTTGGATAAATTATACATAAGTTTATTTTTAAAATTGGTCAAGTTAAGATTACTTTTTATCAGTGAGTGGTTATGCCACTTTACCATATCATACAATACCATCTGCTGATGTCTTTCCGCTGCTGAATATAGTTTTCTCCTAAGGTTCGCTGGTACTCACGATCTTCTGTTCTTCTCATCCAGCCTCTACCGCCAAATTTCATCAAGTCATCGGTCCACCTGGTCGGAGAGCGCTCCACGCTACGTTTTCCGGTATGTGGTTTCCAAGCCCCATTCCAGGGTTCATTTAAACTTTCAGTTAAATTATCATCAAGCTTCGGTTCTACCAGAGATATGACCAGCCTTTTCAGTTTTCTCTACGGCGTAAAACACGACACATTTGACAAAAAAATATTCAATGACCATAGCTCACAGAATCAGTAAAATGTGTCAACGTCTTTTCACTGTTGCTCAAATTACTGTTATTTACTAGTCATTGCTACTGATTTAATATAAATTTAATTAATAATTTAGATTTTTATGAATTATTTTTGCCATTTATAGGATTCGACCCGAATTAAGTCATACTGAACAATCTAGGAATTGCCACCTAGATTCCCTGTATCTGAAATTTCCTAATGGTTATTACTCAAAAAAATATCAGTGCGTTTATATCAATTTAGCAGCATTTTGCAGATTCAAAGTTGAACGAACTCTGGTAGTTTCGCTCGACCAATGGGGTGTCGGCACGCGCAATGAGATGACCCCATTGGCGGCGGTTAAATATATCGCACAGGGACCAACTATTACGATACTATAGTGATGCTACTATTCTGACATGGATAACAAAATGCATTACTGTGCATTACGTAGTGTATCAAAACAGAAGTTAAGTATATAAACTGGTAATATGATAGACTGAAGTATGCCTTGCACGTCGGCACAAGCGTTGATTACATTTGGGTATTTATATAATCAAGATTTAGAGTAAAGATTAGAAAAGATGGGGAATTGGAAGTATATTGGGATAATGTTTCCTTTCATCCCTATTCGATGGGATTGGATTGAATGGTATGAGATAAGAAACGGGCTCTGATAACTGTCACTCATTCCCGAAACACGTGCGTTTTACGGCAGTCTTGTGTAAGGGTCTGGCAATTCGACTTGTGGTACGCTCCCAGTCGACTGTATTCCACAATATCATCGTACCTCGCCTTAAAAATCTTATACACCTGAAAGCACCTTTTTAAATTTAATTTGATAGGAATTATGCATGGGCATAACACTGTAGTCTCAAGGACTCTGGCGTAAGAAAGGGTATGTACTTGTAGGATATAATATTTTTTTAAATAATAATATCATGTTTTTAATGCTTTAGGCACCTACCTATTCGTGTACCTATCGTGATTGATCTGTGGCCTCTGCACTACTTTCAAAGACCGATCTGAGCAACTACCGAAGCATTTATATTTACTGTTCCAATATAGGGCCAGGGAATCGTTAAATGAATGATTTCAGGATTTAGTAGAAGTTGAAAAAAATGTGTAAAACAATTTAGTAATTTGTAAAAGGAAATTAAAGAATTGTAACGTTTTTAAGGGTCATCAATCCCCACGATGGGTCATCGAGACCACAGTAACCATAGGTACCTATTAAATAAGTGTCTGAAACTGGTACAGTGTTAGTAGGAATTTTGTTAAAAGTTTTTATTTTAAATTACAAGAAACATAACAGTGAACAAAATACGTTTCTTTAAACAGATTGCTCTTTATAAAACTTATTTGTATCACGTATACAATTTATTACTAGAAAGTGCAGATCTCAAATAAATCGCCAGCGCGCCAACGTTAATTTGCATAGCATCTGCTGTGCAGCGATGCCGCGTATTGTCATTAAATACTTGTTTTGTAGGTTTTGTACTCCATGTAAATTACTTGCCCACTGTACTATTTGGATGCCGCCCAGAAATCTGAATAGTTTTAAGTTGTGCAAGTGATACGCCATATTTAGGTCAATTTTGTTCCCTGCTTATTATTGTTTATGCGTTGTATGTATTGCATTGCATTTTTGGTGTATTGCAGACTTTAACATCACTAATGCATCGCTAGAACAGATTTTTTTAAATATTTTGTTGAGTTAAGTTTTGTTGTGAGATATAGGCTAAAGATATCTACATATTCATTGTTTGGATCATAATCCACTACTCGGACCGAATGCGGTTGCAATGATTGCAGTTAAACATACCAAGGGCGTAGTCAGGATCCAGGGTGGGGCAAACCAAACAATTTTCTTATAATTTAAATAAAGTTAGTGTAATGCAGAAAGTCTGTTACTTATTCTTCCCTAAGCCCTTTCATGAGCCCCACCCAACCTGCCTTACCGTGGCTACCTACGCCCATGATACATACCTAACATACCCCAATTTTATAAAATTTTATAGTGTTTTTCTCCTACGTCGAGCTGGTGAAAAAATAAAAAAATGAATGGTATGGGATGTACCGTTGACTTTATATTGTACGTATTAATTGTGTTTATTGTTGTATTGCAGATTGTTGTATTGCAGATTGTTGTATTGGAGATTGTTGTATTGCAGATTGTTGTATTGCAGATTGTTGTATTGCAGATTGTTGTATTGCAGATTGTTGTATTGCAGATTGTTGTATTGCAGATTGTTGTATTGCAGATTGTTGTATTGCAGATTGTTGTATTGCAGATTGTTGTATTGCAGATTGTTGTATTGCAGATTGTTGTATTGCAGATTGTTGTAGTGGTTTGGATTAAAAGTATGCTAGTGTCCTCTACTACTAACACTATCTACCAATGTAAACCAGCCCTTATAGTTAAAAGTTTAATTGTCAATTGTCGATACTCATTATCTTGTATCTATCTTCTATTGTTGTATAATACTAATAGGCATCGATAAATACACTATAGTAATAAAAATGTCGGTAACTTCATTCGTCGTTTTGCAATGATATTCTAAATTTATTTTTTGTAAAAAATCAATTTAAATATTTTTAAAACTCTAAAAGTTTAAATTAATTATTACAAATGGATTTAGGTCACATTGGAACATCTAAATTCACATTTTGCTGAATAAAATATCATTGCGTGGGAACCAGGTCACAGTAGCGGTTTGTTTCAATAGAATAGGCATATACTATTAATTATATACTAATTAACTACATCGTGTTTTATTAATAGCTATCGGACATCTTCCGTGAACAGATTTTAAAATACAGATTTTTTCAAAATTAAAGGGGATCTTCACAAAAATTGTCATCGAACATAAATTTTTAATTGTTTTTCAATATTGTAAGTGTTTTTCAGATATTTAGACAGTCTAAAAAAATCTATTGAGATTATGTAATTTTTCATTACTTTATGTTAAATATCAGATTTTAGAACGGTTTTGAAATTATAACTAATCTAAATTTAAATTAGAACTAAGATTTTAAAATTTTAGATTTTAGAATTTTAGATTTCAGATTTTTACGAGTATAACACAATCTTGACACAACGGATTTTTTTAAGTTAGAAATATTAACCATAATCAATAAGTCAATAGTAACAATAACGGCACATATTTTTTTCGTTAATGTATAACATTTGTCTGAGGTCTTTATCTAAGACAATTGGAAATTAATAAAAAAATATACCTGACTAGGCATGCTTTATGTAACACTGTCGTTTTATTAAATAAATTAATAAATCTAAACACTTGGCGCAAAGCTCTAAATAATATATTCCCGAAAAATTTAGTGAATTTTAACTAATGTATATTTTAATTACATGTTAGGTATTAATTTAATTTAATCTGTAGTACTTATTGGTAATACAGTTAAAAAGAAAGTTATTCGGAAAATATAAACTAGCCTCAATGAAAAGACCAAAGCATTTAGTGCTTGGGTCGCCGTCTCCGATCTCCGTTGAACCACTTACGACCAGTAATAACCAATTTGCCCGAGCGAGATGCAATTTAACCTCATAAGAGGCTGGTTTGGGGCAATGCGACGACGAACGCTCTTCAGACCTATTAGCTAGTCAATGCATATCAATTGTTAAAAGACAATTTGACTTTAACGACAGATTTATATGGTTTTACTCACCATATACAATTTTAATTGTCTTTTTATTGATTGATTATTATTGATTACGTGCTTATTTTCTTTTAACTTATTTATTTTATCAGTCAATATTGATCCGTAATAAAAATGTTAGTACTTATAGTACTTATAAAAATGTCTTACAAAACTATTTTGATGTTACAAACTAAAACCACTTCTATTCAGATGCTGATCAAGTATTTTATTTATTCAACATTCGAACGAAATAACTAATAATAGCGGAGTCATATCTCTCCGTTATCATCTTCAGGATACTGTTGGAGATGGCCCGTAGGTACTCTAAACAATAGGAGGATGAGATGTTTTTGCTCATGATAGCGTGAAATCCATACAGGTGCTCCTGCGCAAACATGTCAGAAGTGGTACAGAAGCGAGGCAGCCCTATCAATATCCTGAACCCGTTTTGGTACTTACTGGACACGTAGAGCGTCTAGTGGTCTGCGCCCATAACTGACCCACACGCCGCCCATCGTACAGAAAGTATGACAGTAAGCTATGAACATTGATACCTTAACTTCTTTGCTGCAACTAATCGTCGATGTTATTAGCACTCTCTTTTTAACCGTCGACGTTATAATTAGCCTACTTGATAATTTAAAACAATTGTACCTTGTATACAAATTGTATTGTGTCTACGTCGTGGATTGGAACTCGAAATTCTTTCGTAGTAACAATGATATAACAGGTAAATACTGAAAACATTTAGGTACTGAGTACCGATTGACCACAGATCATATCTGACGTATTTAGGTGTGTGGAAGTACGAATATAATTCCGTTACAGAAATTCGTCAAGGGTAGAATGCTAACGAGCTGAATGCAGGTGACGTCACTGGATTGTCGGAATCCAGTTAGCCGCTGACAAGATTAGAGTTCTCGCCCCGACTTAACCTTAGGTTATAATAACATATACTTCTGTTCCTCGTTAGTGTTGAGAAACAATTGCTGCTTCACCCTTTCACTCGTTTCGTTTTCACAGAATCTATACCTACACATAATAAAATTGTAACAGGCCGATGTCTGTACATTATAGATATTGAAAAAAAACTAATATGGGGGGTCTTTATTAGAGCAACAGAAGCCAAAACAACAGTTTTTAGAAATTTTGTCTGTCTGTCTGTATGTATGTTTGTACACGCATCACGCAAAAACTACTGCATGGAATTGAATGCAGTTTTCATCGATGTATTGCCAGAGGTCTAACTTAAAATATAGGCTTCATTTTACCGCAGGAAAATATCTTATTCCGGTTGTTTTAAATTTAATAAACCGAAACGAAGTGAGGGCGGGTTGCTAGTTGGGGAAAAATCAAGGACTACAAATTGTAGATTAACTGCAGTCGTCAATACAATTTTGGCCGTTAAGTAGCTGATGAAAAGAATGCTACAAACTGTCTCAAGACATTTTAGGGTAACACGACGATCTAATTCTAAATTTAGAAATAGATAAATTTAAATTTTGTTTTAATTTATTCTAATTTAAACTAAGTTAACTGCTGAAGTTCTTGAAAATTGTTTTTATTTAAGTAATTACTAAATAATTATCCTATTTAATATCCTAGTATGAAAAATTTTACGAAAATAATTTTAAAATTGAATTAGCAAATAAGAAAATAATAAGTGTTAATGTCAGTGTTTTAAACCACCGAATGACTCAGGACATAATCATAACAGACATTAAAACCATGAAAGTTTTATTTAGGTGCATGGCATAAAAAATATACAGAAGAGAAGAACTCTTTTAAGTAATGGTACAGACTTGACAAATTATTTATTAGAACATCTATAAGAGTGTTGTTGTCGAGTCGTTGTCAAAGTTCCAACCGAGGCAGAGGGTTGTAAGTGGAAAGCATTTGGCAAGTGGGACGCGGCTGATGCGGCATCCACGTTTTATTATTTGTTTTATGTTGCAAGCTATAAAACTTGTCGCTGTGTCAGTAGTGCTATAAATCGATTTTTTTTGTGTATAAAATACTAGCATTTGTTTACAGCTTCGCTCACTCGATAGTGTGCTCACTATCCCACGGGAACCTTAGTTTTGTACCCTAATGTCCTTTTCGTGGTCCCCAAGAAGGTATATGCAAAATAGACCAGCATAATTTCAGCATGTATTTTTTGGTATTTATTGAAATGCTCAGTTACTACCTAAGTTGCTTGCGGGGCATTTCTCAAAGTGTTCAACATAGAATTTCAATCAAATGGTAGGAGTTTTCTAGCATAAGAAGAAAGGATAATAAGTTGAAGCTGCAGGTGCCACAGACGTGGTTCATCCAATCCCTCATTCAGACTTTTGAGTGATAAATTGGATATTTCTGACTGATGAGTAATTGGTCAGACGATTCACAGTAACATCAGAGAGATGTCTTAGAGCTAATGTTGTTTAATGTTGGGAGCTTAGTTTGCCGACAGCAGATCAACATGTGAATACTTATATTATTTAATCTCTCCATCCTCCAGTCGATAGTGGCTGGATGAGAGCAGCAGAAGACCGTGTGTGGTGGCGGTACTTGGGAGAGGCCTACATCTAGCAGTGGAGAGACATAGGCTAATACAATAGTATAGTATATATATCTATATATAATGGGGAATGTTCTGAAAAGCTGTTCAATTTGATGCCATTTTACCATTTCACTGCTCGTCATCGTCGGGCGATTCATTAGCACTTCCTTGACAAAGAGTCGTTGCGTACAGTGCGGTCAGAAAGGCTCTTTATATATGGTGTGGGGAACGAGATCACGAAGCTGTGAACAGGATTCTGCAAGGTCGGCGCGCCCTGGTGTTGCGGGTGTCCATGGGCGGCGGTGTCCACTTACCATCATGTGGCCCGCTCGCATGTCTCTGCCATCTATTCTATAAAAAAATGGTATTCTTCAGCGAATATATATTAATATTTTACATTTTCTTATTATGTTATCATTTAACGAAAACCAACTATATATGTTCTGTGTTGGTGGAAACGTCGTCAGATGCAACAAGGGTCCTATTAAAACTTATTAAATGAAGTACAAATTGAACTTTAACAATTTAGTTCTCGAGCTCTAAGACCTTCCCTGCAAATCGGCAGATTTTTTAAATTTACGTGCTCAATTCGGCAAAACAAGTGCACCCCGAGCAGCTGCCAGCGTTGGCCGCTCGCCCAACGAGCCCCGACCTAATTACAGAGAGTTACGGACCACCACTTAGCTACTTGCGATGCCGTTCATAATTTAATGCCTAACACTTAGTTTGCGTCGTGCGCGAACTGTCGAGGTGGAAAACAATTAGAGGGTTAAATAAAAAATACATGCACCATCTTAACACTAAATTTCAATCATTGAAACTAACAACTTTTGTTCTGGCGGCATTCCTATCCTCCATCCATAGTACGTTCAACCTCATAGGAAAAAATCTGAAATCTTCTTCCGCAAACTGCGACGTTGCGTGCTGGGTTGAGGCTAAAAATGCATGGAAAATGGCTTTTCCGAGCAAACCAACTCACCCCGAACTTTAAAGGAGCTGGGACAATATGATCTTCAGGTAATTCCTTCAGCAAACTTATCGACTTCTCTTTGATCACATCGGATCACAATTATTTTTGCCTGGCGTTTAGCCTCCGTTTTGGTGCCGAGGTATGTGTCCAACACTGATGTTCCTGTGGTAAATATGTCCAACAAATAGGATACCATGGCGCGTCCTGCCTCTCTAGCGCATGCCCCTTATCACGCCATATCACAATTAATGGCATCTTATGTCGTTCTCTTGCCACCGTCAACGTATCGGCTTTTATAGGGCCGAACGGAATAGTATGGGGCGAGGCAAGAGACCTGACGGCATGTCACTGGTGCCGTGGAAGATGTGTCAACCTGTAGTATGGGATGTGACTTGCGTTAATACGCTAGCTTCATTCCATGTCCAAGTAACCTGAGAGAAGGCTGGTGCAGCGGCAGAAGCAACAGAGAGGCGTAACAACACTATTAAATACAGGAATATCGGCCCCCAATATATTTTTATTGCATCGGTGACGAGACCATCGGCCCATGGGGTTCTAGTGCGTCCTTATTCTTTAAGGACCTCTCAAAGCGCTTAGTCGACAGCATCAGCATTTCTAGGGCTGGCCACTACCTCGTACAAAGCATTAGTCTAGCAATCCAGCGAAGTATGTTTTGTATCTTGCCACAGGATTAGTACAACATGTTCGCAGGAGGAGAGTGCATGCTGCATTCCCACAGCCGCTGGATGCACTCGACTGGCTACGTTACCCCTTCCTCACAGAAGACTACTTTGAAATGTACTGCATTTCCTACTTTATCGTATTTCCCAAATGTACGTACGTGTTTCGGTATTGAGTGAGATATGCTAGAGCCCATTCCCATCCCATCCTTTCCCTCCTCATTTTCCCAACCCTTTCTTCCTAATCATTCCTTAATCTGCAAAGGTAGGCAGTGCATCCGGGAGCGTGCCAACGTTTGTCATTCTGGACTGATGATGGCATGTATTATATCACGGATGTCCATGGGCTACAGTATCCACTTACCATCAGGTGGACTGTATAGATGTATAATATAAATAAACATTTCTTCTATAAAAAAATATAGACATATTGAGCATCACGTACAACAAGTACTTGTTTGTTTTTAAGATTAGATTACTTTGTAGATTTAAGTATTTTCTTTTCATTTGATATTTTCCCCCAAAAAGTTATTTTTTTAAATGAATTCTCTAACTTTGTTAGGCCGTATTACCCGATTCGCATCGAGATTTCAATGTAAATATCATAAAAACTGTGATTTATGATTATTTTTTAAAATATTTCAATATTCAATTTTCAGGCCAAAACCTAACGGTTACTTCGGTTTTTGTTACTATTTTGATAGTAACATAGTAACCGTGTGGTGTCGACCCGCTATAAAATAGGCCCACCCCATTTCATCCCGCGGGTGTCGTAAGAGGCGATCAAGGGATAACCAAAGTTGCTACCACAAGCGCTGAGGAACTATACCACCTCTGAATCTTTCAAAGGTGGACTCGATCGCCCGTTTCTCCAGCGTGACCTTGTAAGGCACACGAGACACTGATTGCATTAAATTACATTGCAATAGAACCGCTATTATTAGATACCTACATCTATGTAAATCAGTGCGAGTGTACGTATGCGGTGCGAGTGAGTGGTGAATGTAAAAAGTCAATTCATTTAACCCTGTAAAATGTTATATCCGGACAATAGGTCAGTAGGCTGTAGTTGATATTGATATATTTTATGTAGTAAACATGAGACTTTCCGAGTGTTTGAGGGGGGGCAGTGATCGCCATCTATGGTAGGTACTCTCTCGTGCCTACAATAGCACTGCTGTGCCAGTGTCGCTATAACAAGAACGCGGTCCTAGTCCTAGAACTCAGTAATTTTTCGAATACTTTAAATTTTGTTTCCACTGCTCTAGTCACTTAAGTAATTTAATTAATTACCTATATAATTATGTGAAAAGAGTCAAGTACCCTATTTCGAGCGTATTTCAAGCTAGCAGACTGAAGTTACAATCAAGTCCACCTGCTTACTCAGTGTCTGCGAGTCAATTACAGAAAGTTGTGATTTATCACGTTTGCTAGTTAATAATTGCACGTACTACTTAAGCTTAAGCTTATGCGAGCAAATGCAAGCGACTAACATCGACAGTAGGAGTTAAACCTATAGTTAAACATATAGGAGTAGAAAACATTTAAGGCGGTATTCAAATTGCATGTACAGTACAACGTGATTCATCATTCTTTTCCATTTCAGATCGAGTAAACATTGTGCAGTTTACATAAACGACTACCTTCGTCTGATCGTTATGTAATGTCGTACTTCACGTGAACGAGTAGTTTTCCATATGCAGCGGTGGTTCTTTAAAGACATATGTTTGACGCAGAGCCTTCGTTCGATGGAAAAATTATATGACTTAGTTCTAGAACACAAGGTAAATAGCCGAATATACCTTTATTCAATTTATTCAATTCTATTCAATCTACAACGCCTATATAAATCTACAAGATGGCTCTGGATCTGGATTCGATTTGAAATTAAATACTAAAGACATCCCGTGGGTAAAGGCGGCTACTACAGGCGCTGAGGAATTACACCACCTCTAGAAGAGTGGACTCGCCAAACCGTTTCAAGGTCAGTGCGGTGTTTTAAGGCCATATTATATCTCTCATGTACAAGAAAATGTGTATGAGGAGGCCCGTGTCCCAGCAGTGGACGATAAAAGGGATAAAAAGTATTGTGAAGTAGTATAAACTATTTATCGAAGGATGATGATCGGGCTTGTCTCCGATAGTTTGCTTCAGGTTCTATCAATAAGTACTAAGTACTGGTACTCTCAAGGGCGTAGTCAGGATTTTATCCAGGGTGGGGCAAAAGCAAACATTTTCATATGATTTAAATAGTGATAATGTAATGTAGAAAGTCTGTTACTTATTCCTCCCTATGCCGGGGGGGGGGGGGGGGGGGGGCAAGGGCTGTAACCTGCCCCACCGTGGCTACGCGCCTATGGGTTCACTAACCCATATAAACCGGTACATGGCAAATAATGGGGGAAAAATAGCGAACTTTTCATTTATCTGTTTATCTTCATTGCACAATGTGACAAAAGTCGAATTTGATTGTATTATACATATATAAAAAAAGAGTTTGACGAAGTAATATTGTAATGTAATATTTAATTTTCTTTTTCGTAACGCATAATCGCATAAATTATGTAAAGAAATTGTCTTTTAATTGTCTATAAATATATAAAATCTAACAAAAGTATTGTGTGGTCAGTCAGGGTCAGGGACGTGCTTAAACTATATTCGGATGATAGTTTGGAGGCAGAATTCAAGGGAAGTTATATAAAAATACTATTTTGACGAATGTCTGTCTATAGGAAGATTCAGACGGAATAATTAGCTACCGCTGCTTTCAATGAAGGCCGGCAGTCATCACGCGGTGGCGTCACAACCCCCCCCCCCCCTCCTCGCCGCCTCCCCCCGTCCCAACACAGAAAGGTCGGGTACAGTACGTCATACAGATACGAGTATGCTTGTCCAATACAAGTGCCCGGTACGTATTGTTATGTTAAAAATCGATCAACATCGAAGCGAAAACATGGTTTGAAATTTACCATTGAATCATCACACGAAAGTCTAATTTAAATTCTTTTCTATATTGTTAGATAGATAGACAGATAGCCCGATTTAAGAGACGGACTAAAAATGGACTAAAATTTTTGGATAAGGACTTAATCATTCTAGTTAACGAACGAGAATTGTTCTTAGTAAACAAACATAATCGATTGGTTTACAGGTTAACTGTAAAAATGTTAGATGTGGTACATACTTACATTTAATTAAATATAGTTAATTAAGAAATTAATGTTAAATGTAAAGTTAAACTGAAACATCGATCAACCAAAATTTGATCGATAGATGCATACAAACTAATGTGATTTATTATTGTATCAAAAGTAGTTACTCGATTATGTTCAATTTAGATTTAACTATTATTTTACAGAACTAGATAACTGACTTTAAAAGTTAATTTACACAAAGTTATTTTAAAATATAAGAGATATTGATTTACTCGTATAGTTAAGAGACTTATTCAAATTAATGTTAACAGAATTACTGTAGTCTATTTTGTAGGATGAAAACACTGCAGGATTACAATCCCTACTACCGATACCACGTATAGAAGTGCAATATCCAGTAAATTCATTAAATTATTAAATTCATTCAATAAATACTTTCTGAATTTAAAAAAAAACTACTTATTGGTGATTTTAATATTTTATCGCCAATCTACCAGTGTAAAAGTAATAAATGAGGAATTAACGGCAACCGATCAATTTAGCCGAAGGTCGGCTGGTAAAGAGCGTAAGCCAGGCACAGAATGTGACGAGCCTGCGACGTCGCGCTTCACACCATGAATAACTGCTGCCACGACCAAGGACGGCTAAAATAAGCCTTTATAGTTTATACATGCCCGGCTATTCTTGGAGTTATTCAATAACAAATAGGCTTCGGGGCGGTTTGTGTCACGTGTTGTGCCCACAGTTCAAAACATGCGACTGTATTTGTGACATGACGTTGGCAGTGAACTGTGGATGCAATCAGAAAACAAACAGATGGGAATGATAACTGTGAGTCATTATAGTCATCTCTAATGTGGGTTCGAGGATGGTTAGAGAATGAGTTTTGTGATCAACGTTTTTCGACCAGTGTGAGACTTAAAGAAAGTCGCCGGTAGTGGCTGGATGAGATGAACTGAAGACCGTGTGTGGTGGCGGTCCTTGGGAGCGGCCTATACTAAGCAGTGGAGTATGGTATGTTAACGTGAATTAATTACATATATTATATGTATATCTATTGTATATCCAGCTGTGATGCGACACCATAGCACATCGGTGCGACACACGTTCATGGTATTGTTGACATCTAGGTTCCCACTTAAACAAATTTTTACTAGAAATTGTTAATTCACTTTTTATTAATTTTTCATAGTTTACATTTTTAATCAGTTACATTACATTTTAGTTACATCGTAATATCTTTTAGATCAGGAGAATATTGTTTATAATAATGACATTTCTGAAACATTTCTTTTCCGCGGCATATCTAAGTGAGAGTAATGATAACACTTGAAAGATGTAAGGAGACAACGGACAGAATTAGTTTCTAAAAATTCAGTTGAATTGCATCAAATATGAAATTCTACACAAATCGTTAGTGTACACAATAGTTTTAAAACGGAAGTCGGAACAAAATTTGATAACCTAGTCAATTCGATCTGAAGTGGGCTTGCCTGTGAGCTGAGGGGTTTCCAGTTGGATTCTCTCGATGGGAATATCTGTATTGATTATAAAACAAATATTTGTTCAGTGTGTGGAAGTATTTATTTGTGTATCTATTTTTGGCAACGACGAAATAGAAATATGCGTATGTTTACTCGTCTAAGTTTTATGGAGAAAAAGTACCTCTTCAGTCATCGTAGTACTACCGTTCTTATTAGGTTCATTGGTTTTGTAACGTTATCTTTCTTTGCTTAACAAAATAAATGTTGTACTTATAAGACTTGTTTTCATTTTAAAAATATTTACGGGGAATCATTCGTTTATAAGTGGGTTAAATATATTATTGACGGTTAAAGTATAAGAAAATTTTAATTATTTTCTACTATTTTTTTCTGAGGATAAATCATTAAATTTCTTAGGGTCATGTTTAGAGGTAATTAATTAGATTAGTTTAAAGCGAATGTTGGAATTAACCTTATATGTCACTAAATTAATGTTAAATGAGACTAATTAATTGATGAAATCAATGAATTTAAAGATTAAGACCATAATGTAATGTCAATCAATGTCTAACCGGAGAGTTTTCATTTTTTTCTATCCTTTAGGTGTGAAATATGATGGAAAAATTAATAGATGCATGATTGGAACACGAATACTTTTATACTTATATGATGGTTTATTATTTATGTCGGGGAAGCCATTTTATGTAAAGAGCGAGAGCCGTTACATAAAAAGGCTTATGTTACGTTCGGTAAAAGTTGGAAACCCTCCCAGACTGGACGTCGGGGAAGCTGCCAGTTACATCATGTCACCAAATTTTAAGATTTATTCACACATAGTAAGGTTTCCTGTTACATGGGTATGGAGAGACACACAAAGATAAAAATAAATTCCCAACACAAGTTTTCTTTAAAATTAAAAGAATCATTTAAATTTCCTTTAAAGATTGGGTCAGAAAGATCACTTTAGCTATAAGGTCGGTCGCCTATTGTATCCTGTCATTTATTATGCGTGCACATGTAGTTACCATTTCTAAGCAATAAACATTATTTATTTATTTATTTAAATGTTTCTCCTACCGATACTCGAACCCGGGACGTTTTGTATAGCAAACAGGGTCACTACCAACTGGGCTAATCGGTAATCCATTAACTGGGCCACTTTACTGGACTCAACCTAACGACATAGATAAAAGCTCGTAAATATAAATGAAAAATTGTAACGAAGAAATAAAAATATGATAAATTCTTTCTTGTATCATTCGCGAAAATAATAACATATATTAAACTACTTAAAGGATAGAAGCCACCTAAAGGTTTGGTAAACTGAAGTGTATTAAGCGTCGAGAACAGTGATAATAAACATCGATCGTCATTAATGTGATTTTCTTATTACTATAACCCGTTAACTTTGATTAGGAAAACGCCGCCTTTATTTAAAAACAAAATATTTTAAAATTATTTGAACTAATAGCAGATGCAATGTCGAATGAACTTCACGGTTGATTCACTCCGAAAGCAAATATTCGTCTCACTGTTTGTTATGATGTGTGATCTCCATTAAAACGCTTGTACTTTTTATTAGACTTTTCACCATAATAAATATTGCAGACGGACCAAAAACAACTAAGGAAAAGGGCGGAAACGAAACCAATTTTAAAACACAAGTTAGTTTGCACAGACTCTACAACAACCGTCACCAGCTTTTTATCGTCTACTGCTCGCCGTGGGCCTCCTCGTGTACACTATCTTGTACATGATGCATGGCCCCAAAATGGCACGCTGGCCAAGCAGGTTGGATAGTTCAATTTTTTAAAGGAGGTGTAGTTCCTCAATGCTTGTGGTAGCTGATTTAAAAACCCTTAGTCGCCCCATACGACACACACGAGAAAAGCTGAGGTAGTCTAATGCCGGCTGACACCACACCACCATCTACATTATATCATTATAGGTAGAGGATTTATCTTAACCACGCAGTAATATTCGGAAGTGGACTTTGACCACTTGTACTCTCAAGGAAGTTTTGGTCTAAATACCGTCCTAATAACTCGCTATAGTTTGGTCTCAGATGCTACGTTCGTAGCATAATACTACATTTGCTACGGAACATCTGCAGCAAAAGGTTTTTATATATCTTCAGCCAGTAAAATGGCGCTGGTGCCAGTAACATACTAGAAAAAAACATTTTTATGCAAATGTTTTTTTTGTTCGAGTAACTTTTTTATTGGGTGTTCAAAACTGAAAAATGAGATTCTTTTAACACGTTGTTTTTGATCACGTGCCTATGGAAGAAGTTCATAACGAGCTGCAAAGCCCATTTTTCAGACATTTTCCTATTTCGAGCTAGTTTCATCATTCTTTACCTTGTGTTAGTTAATATTGTTATCAATGATTGAAGCTATTCTTTAAAATTAATTTGAATAATGGGGCTAGCCATTATCCCGCGCAAAGCCTAGCCTTGCCATTGGATGGCAAGGCAATGGCAAGGCTGGATGGCCTTGGCATCCAGCGAGGTAATGCCGCCAGTATGCTGGGGTACCTTGTCGCAGCAAGCAAATTTGTATAACATGCTCAATATGTAATCCGGTACTTTGAGCATTTTGTATAATAAACGCTTATTTTTTTATACTTAAGTTAGTTTTAAGACATAAAGTGTGTCTATTATATGTATTAAACTTAATTTTGGTGATATTTATTTTAAAAAAATGATTAAACTACTTACCTTTATCATATTGTTCTGGCAGCGTGCCGGCCGTGTTCCGGTGCAGTCATAGCGGGCTGCGCGTGCGCCTCTCTACTCTGGAGTTCATTCGGAGTAGCGCCACGATATTGGCTGATTTTAAACCCACACTGAGACCGTCGTTTGTTTTCACCGATCACGCTTTATAGTTCTCTCAGTTTCATTTCACTGGTTTCCAATTTGTCGAGGTTACACTGTTCAAAATATTGATCAATTATAGTTTTGATGGACTTCTTTATTGTTACACGACTGATACCTACGAAAAATCAAATTTTAAAGATGAATAAATTTCATTATTCACCATAGGAACAAAAGAAAATTAAAAGATTTTTTTTAATGCAACCATGTTTTTTTATAGACATTATTATTTACACGTAAATATAAAATAAATTCTAATAAGTTTCAATGGATATTATAATAAAGTGCAGAGGTTAGACTGTCAATGAGACGGTGGAAACTTTAATTGGCGTATGCGACAAATCATAACTTCAAGAGGGGCAGAAAACGATGTAGTATATAAAATTCTCGGTAATTATATTAATGTTACAGGTACTGCTTTGACCGTAAGAACTTTAAGAAAATATTATTGTCATTATCATGGTATTGTCAATAAAAGAGATGAAAGAGAACCGTTTCTGAAGCGTTAAGAGCGTGACACGATATATCGTTCTAAATACTTCTGAAAACATATAGCAATTTAACTTTATATTTAGTTGGCAACACTTGCAAGCATACACACTTGAAAAAGATGGACAGATAGATAGAACTTTTTATTGTATAATTGTTACATTACGATACAATTAAGGAACAATGTTATAAGGAGAGAATTCAACCAGGTTTTATTGCTTTATAGCAAATTCTTCCAGACAACCCAGGGAAAAAATTAAATTAAATATATTTATCAGCAAAACGGTGTTTTTAGAATCATGCAATGAGTCACCATTAAGTATTAAGTAGCGGTATTGTTACTCTGTAACAATACCAATACAATACAAAACCAATAATACAACACCCATGTGATAATATTGCCAATACTTATTTATAAAATACTAGGTGATAATATTGCCAATATTTAATAATAGTTTATTCCATGTCTTTGTATACGTATTACGAAACAATCGCGAGCTGACGGTATTCGTAATCCACGAGGTTGCAATATCGATTACAGAAAGGCTTTATACTGTTTTCAACTGTAATAACCTATAAGTTTCAGAAAAACTACATGTCGATAGGAGACTACTTTTTACAGAAAATAATTACAGATTTTCCCCGTATCAATAATTGGCTATTTCGTATTTTATGAAAACGCTCCATATTGTAATTTCATACGCTGTAAAAAACATTTGTCCTCTATTAATCAATATTATTAATGTTTACAAGCTAACATAGTACATTTTTTAATAATAATGAGTATAAGTGAGCGCAAATGTGTCTGGAAACAACGATGATCGCTCTAGGAATATTGAAACATATGTTACCCACAGCCTGCGCAGGGTTATCTGATCTAAAAATAATAGATGACAAGGAGTCCGCGTGCCCCGTTATTGGATGGATAGAGCGAGTTATTAAACAGACATTAGCCGCGGACGCCCACGTCACCCTCATTCATGGTTCGATCGCACGCATACACGCGCACATCGTGCCTCTCACCTCGCGCCGCGTCCGCCCAGCCTCACCGCACCACATCTCACTCCGACCCACTCACCAACCCAACATATCATATGACCACCACCACAACAAGAGCAGAAAAGCAACCACAACAGCGCCTCTGCACTCTCGCACAGCCGTCCACCATCTTAAATTCATTCACAAAATCTCTATGGCAGACCTCCCTATTTGTTTACCGTTTTCCGCCCCTCTGAGCACACTTAATCCTCAAAATTTTGCACTAATACCTTTTGTGATTTGCGTTGTTAGTTTTTCCGTTTGTTTTAACGTTGGAGATACGTTTTTAGATGTTTTTTTTGTTGGCAATACGGTAGTTTGATCGTGCGCGGGATCATGACGTGTACGCGCTGCGTCAGGTCGAGTGCAACTGAAGAATGGTGGCAGGACTGCGGAGGGTCGGCACCGCGCATGTGCGCTCACTGCCCGCCAAAATACACCTACGCGCATGTATGGGTGATGGAAGCTACGAAACTTACAGTTGTATTACTTTATCATATATATTCCATTATCAAATATACATTTTTTTGTAAATTACTGCCTTCAATATGTGTAAAGAAGGTATACGTGCGACGTTAATACTCGTACATTCAAATGTTATAGAAAGTACGAGGTTTAAAAGTATTGTAATGATAAAAATCACTAACGGACTTGAACATAACTTGTGTATGCCATGGTGTAACAAAGAAGATCATCATAAAGTCATTGTCTATTTTTACCGCCCGCCCTATAACATTGCGCGGTCGCGTCGTAGCCGTCGTAGATGGGCTACGCTTCGCCGCTACGGGCAGCTACGGCGTAGAATCGCTACGGTATTTTTAGAACTTGTTTTCTTTAGGGAATTTAATTGTTTTGATATTTGGTATTTGTTTATATATAAATTCGTAAATAACAACAAGATTGATAGGTTTCCTCTTATTCTCTATATGTGTATACTTATTTGTAATGTTCTGTTTTTATATCCCTAGAGAACTGGGCTTTTATCTAGCGGACTGCTAAAAATAATTTCAATGAAACATTAAGTATTTATTATTTAATATCTAATGTCAGACTTAACCTTTAGTAATGTCAAATATTATTAATTCATCGTAAAACTTAAGTAAGAGTAAGTGCTGATGTGTTACAACTTATAAGTGCCTATCTATTTTAATTTCACTTATTTTGAAGTTAAACGTTAATAAAATAAAACCTGAAAGCAAAAAAGATTATTTACGAGTACAAATCAATACTTATTTATTGTTTAACGTTTTACAATAACGTTCTTACTGAATACGTCTTTAGAGTATAATCTGCGAGGTTTCAAATATCAAGAATATGAATAAACGTACACACATAAAAGTAATGGAACATATAAATAAATACAATACATATCTGTTTATTTTCTGTTTACTGTCCGGAAATGATCTGTCTCTATTTGCCATTATTGTTCTACTAATTTGCATGCGTAATCGTATCCATGCTACGCAGTGAAACCGACTCAGTTTACTATAGCACTATATAGTACAGTTGTCAGTCTTATAGCTTGAAAGTAAAACAATAATAAATAAATTATTTAAAAACTAAATATGCGACTGCGACCAGCTCCTAAATGATTATATACATATCTAACTATATATATACATATATGTAAGTTTTTTTGTTTCTCTTAATATAACTTATGTACCTTATGGTATTATATTTATTTGTATGTATTATATTTATTCTTATATATTTATGTGTAAGTTTGTATGTATGTATATGTAATAATGTGTTATATTTATGTTACTACACCATTTAAATTGTATCTTTCATGCACCTCCTAATTGAACTTCTCTGATAAACCCAAAGGTTGGCTGCTAAAGAATGCCTTAAGGCCTTTTGTAATTTTAATGAAATTTAGTACAGGACTTATTATGACTTATATGCCGTGTTAACATTTAACGTACTTATTATCCAGATAAAAATATATAGTGCCCACGGGAATCAAGCTAACCAAGTAACCACACACACTCTAAAGATTGTACACACTACACACACAAAGTCGCGGGCATAGCTAGTATCAAAATAAAAAAATATATACAAAAATGTAAGTTTGCTTATTTACTAGTCTAGCAAAGAACTAGTCTGTTTTTTGTTTGTTTTATGAATTACTTTACCATTTTGACAATTCAGTATCAAACTTAAAGCAGACGTAACACGATTACAAAATAAATATCTGATCCCTGCTTTTTTATGTGTGTCGCAATCGGGCAAAGATACAAACACGAATGAATTTTATTTACCTTCTAGCTAGATAACTAACATGTATCTACATAAAATTGCCAAACATTTAATTTACATTGCGCGCTACAAAGGTCTCGAGTGTATTAAATAAGCGTAGGCGAGCTATGCATGCTTAGTGTCCAGCCAGCGACCAGTTATGCGAAAAATCACTTTAGAGATAATTTAAATATTTTAATTTTCTCTATTTTTACAGGGGGTCTTAAGATAGAAAGATATAAATGTCGGCTTACTGAGGAATGAAGTACTGATGGAAAGAGAAGCATTGGGGCTTCACGGAATAACTGTAGTGTTATCTATACATATAATATAATCGTAACAAAGCCTTGTCTGTACAAGAAATATTTTTTGAAAAAAGCCATTGTTACGCAAAGTATATGTTATACAGAGCCCAAAACAACAATATTTGCATTTGTGTCTGTCTGTCCGTCTGTCTGTCTGCCTACTGTACGCATCACGCAAAATCGGATTTTAATGAAACTTGGCATAGTGACAGCTGATGTCCCGGGTACTTTTTATCTAGATCGATTATAGAGTTCGCATGGCAATGAGAAGTTCACCCGAACTTATCATAGTGTATAATACCGCTACCGCATACCGGTATACGCAGGTACCGCTAGTGTATAATAAAAATCTTTCATCTTTTGCACACTAGACTAGGTGAATTTTGAGATACAAGGAAATATTTGGGTTACAACACAAATTTTTATTACAACTTCTCAAAATACTCACACTAGTCTTTATAAGGCGATAGATTAATCTAAACCAAAATTTAACATTATTGTTATTTATTCTTTGAAAGTATCCTATGTGGTCGTTTGCTTTTGTCACAGCTGGAGTCGTGGTGATTCCTGACGCCGGGATGATTCCCAAGTAACATGCAGCATAATACTTTGCCATGTCCCTTTCGGCATCATTAATTATATGCACATATTTCAACACCCATGTCCACATACGAAAGCAAAAATGAGGGCAGTCGCTTATAAATAATAACATATTATAATTATTTTATTATTAAAAAATAGTAAGAAAGCAGTCTCTACATTAAATATTAAAAAAAATCATTGCAGTGTACATACACTATAAACGACGATACAAAATCCAAAAGAAATATTTTTTGAATTATTGTCTGTCTGTGTTTCGGTCTGTCTGTCTTTTCACGCATCACGCTAAACCCACAGGACAGATATTAATGAAACTTGGAATAGTTGTGGCTTATGTACCGGGCTAATATTTAACGTTTAATGTACTTTTTATCTAGATCCATTAAAAAGTCCCCGCGGGAATCATGATCAAGGCTGCATGTACAGTATCAAAGCTCACATGAAAACCACGGGATGGATTCTCATATAATTTGGTACAATAATAGTTCATCTCCTAAGGCAAAATACGGAATATTCTTTATCCTGAACCGTTACAAGTCCCCGCGGGAATCATTGTAAAGTAAGCACACGTACTCAAAAGTCCACGCGGACGAAGTCGCCGGCGCTGCTATAGATAATAAAGAACATTATTATATAAATAAGATAGATGTAGTAGCAAGTTATATTTGTCTTAGTCATCAGAACGATGTGGTGTCAGCTTCGACGTTGTCGAATAGTCTTGTTTGTGCAAATACTCCCGAAATTAATGGCAGTTTCTCTACGTGGGATGAAATGACGCAAGCTGGGCGCAGACTTGTCCCGCAGACTTAGACACTCCGGCGCCGGTCTGGCTAGACCGAAGTCGGTGCCGCAGACAAAAAATAACATCTAACCAGATAGTTTATCTCGATTCTCGATCCGAGGAATATTGAATGTCTTTGCTGTCTTTGACGCAATTGGTTACGCAATGCGACTTTTATAGATAATTTTTAGAATAAAACCCTAAAAATTAACTATAAAAGTCGCATTGCGTAACCAATTGCGTTTTATTATTAACATATAGAATCTATTTACACGTTGTTGACATGACTCATTTAAGATTCATCGGTGTAGTCGTATATCCTAAATGATTGTATAGCTAACGGCCTAAAAGGCGAGTAAAAATAAAATTTGAAAATGAATCGAAATAAGGTTAGGAATTCAAACAAAGATGTGAGCCATATCTTAATTTATCTTTTTTATATACTATATAAAAAACGGCGGTAGACGAGCATATAGTGGACAATATCGTCCATAGACATTCGCGATACATGCCGACATTAGTCCAGAATGACAAACGTTGACTTGCCCCCGGATGCGCTGCCCACCTTTGCAGGTATGGATTGGAAGAAAAGGTTGGGACAATGGGGAGGGATAGGATAGGATTGGAATGGGCTCTGGCATATCTCACTCACTACCGAAACACGTATGTATATTGGAGAAATACGGTAAAGTAAGAAATGCAGTACATTTCAAGGTAGTCTTCAGTGAGAGAGGGGTAACTAGACTGGCGGTGGCCAGTCGAGTGCGCCCAGCGGCTGTGGGAATGTAGCGTGTTCGCTCCCCCTACAGCATATCTTTAGCTTCGTTCATATAAATTACGATATTCTAGAGCTTGTTAACGCCTATCCATTTTTAATTGTGAATTTATTAATAGACTGTTTTACTCGTATGATCTTTATTTATATTTTCAGCATTTACTTATAGGGCTTGACGTCCAAGACATTTGTCCGGTCGAACTTATTTACAAAACAAAACTCTAATAAACCGATATCGTAAATATCCTAGCGCTACATTGACACCGGAGCGTTGGCTACGCACGAGACGCCTACGGTTTTAGGTTCTCGAGCATTCATACATGCTAGAGCAAGAGAAAACAGCTAAAATTATATCTCCAATCTCTAGTGCAAGTAAGATAGAGCTAGCCATCGATCGGCTTGCGTCACAGAGGACGCGTGGGCGCGATGACGTCACGCCGCACCCGCCAATCCCAGCGCACGGAAAAAGGCGCCACGACTGGCGAAAATGGCGGAAAACATTCATTTGGAATTTTAATCGTCGATGTTACTACAATTTTCAAATCTTTCCAGAATATGCGAAAGAACAAATTTGAAGATGACTAAAATTAAAGTAGGTACGAATATTAGCTAACCAATATTAATGGTAAGTAAATAAACTTATCTTTAGCTACCTTAGTTACCTATTTCATTCCTCCTTCGTTCATGACTTCACAGTATTACTAAATAATTATCAAACAGAGGTTTTTATGCACATTGAAAATTATGCATAAAAATCCAATTGATCATAATGAACAAGTAGAACGTAGGTACCTACTTAAATTAGACAAAATATGGTTAGGGAAATACGTTATATTTATCTTCATTAATATTATAGTTACTTATGTTCCTACTTTCTGTAAATTAGTTATTTCTTAATCGGCAAACTAATTGGAATCATGATACTATTTAGGTATTATACTGTGATATTGATAATGCATATGCAAATACGGTATATAATAAAATATTTTACTTCGAAGTAAACATAGTTATTGTTTTACATAGTATTTTATATTGCGCCATCTGGTAACAAATTTTTCAACTGCCAATGCTAAAATATGTTTTGAACTCAATCAGCAAGGGGTAAATAACTTACCAGTGTTTTTACTTATTCGAGCAGTGAATATGAATCTATGCTACTTATCGCTAGATAGCGCTGTATAAATCCTTATTAGTTTCCATGTTATTTTATTAATTGCAAAATCTGCTACCCTGATTTTTTTTCTTCATATATGGCAATGGTGCAATTAGCACATTCTGCCAGTCAATTTTTTTTGTAATAAACAATTTTAGTTTTAAACGTATCCCTATGTCTAGTCCCGTCGGAGTAAGTCAAGAGTCGCTCAGTAACGCGATAGTAGGTTTACTAAGGACAGCAGAGGACTCCTTGGAAGCACGTGAAAAATGCAGTCTCACGCTTTTAATTGATTAACACAAACACTAAGCATAAAAAATACTTTGAAGTTCAATCTCGAGTTTACACCAAAAGTCTTTCTTTATCATGTACGTTAATAGCGACATCTTTTGTCAACTAGCGGAATTAACTAATATACAAGTAAACTGATATAAATATCTTGCTTTCGTGCTGCTATTCCTCACAAGATGCAGCTGTACAATTTATTATTCTTATAAAAACATTAGTATTATTATTCGAAATTTGTACCGGCTGTTTGCAAATTGGACTTATCTGAATTCCATGTTCTTTTTGATAATATAGTGAATTTGCATATTCTAAATTAAGATTGAAGATTTATATGACAGAATCACAACGTCATTTTATATTGTAAATCGAGTCTGAACGCGTTTGAAATATAAAATGAGTACAAAAAGCGAAAGTTTAAAAACTTATATCACAACTTCATACCTGAAGACTTTTGAAAACATAAATTATATTAAGTGATGTTAAAATTCATAATATAGGCAGGCTACCTATATGTTTAATGAAGAAACCTTAATATGGCATTATTATTTTCAAAAAACGTGCTTGTAGGTAAATATGCTGAGAAGTCGTTGCAAACTTTGTATACATGTGATTTTGTTTATTTTGTATTTTGACACATAATCTCCTCTTCTTAAACTCATAATCATATATTATAATAATCAGTTAAATCGGATATAAAATATATAGGTAGGTACCTACTCGAAATGGTCAATGATCTGTAGCCGTGACCTTCATTTGACGTATTCATAAGGTCAAGAGTGTTATTGAAAATCTTAACATATAAAATCTCTGGGTTGTCTGTCTGCCTATCTGTTTCTTCTCGCTAATCTTGTAATTTATTGGACCGATTCTTTTTGGACGTTAGCACGATATTTTCTGTTCATACATGAATAGGCGATTAAGTGACGACAACCACAAAAACAACGTCGTAGAACAAAACTGCATTTTCAATTGAAGCAACGAATAAGTAGGTACTACTTTTATAGAAAGAAGGAGTCAGACAAGCAGACATTCCACCTGATGGTAAGTGGATACTATCGCACATTTACATCCGCGATACCATACCAACATCAGTCCGGAATAATAAACTACCATGCCCCGCCTACCATTATAGATTGAAAGTAATGGCTTTGGGAAAGGGTTGGGAAAATGGAGAAGGGTGGGATGGGAATGAGCTCTGGCATTTCTCACTGACTACTGAAACACGTATGTACATTAAGGGAATATGATAAAGTGGGGAAATGCTCTACATTCCTTACGTTAAATTACCATTAGAACTTCCTTAAAATTACTAGTAAGTTAAAACGAGTATGATATAACTTGTTCACAAAGGCAAAAATCATTGTCCATTGACTGCAAAGCAATGGCTCATAAATCCACACTAATAGGTATAGATTCAATTCAACTTATTTGTATTCAATTGATTACTGATTACTTTGAGCCCTGACACCCAAATTACAAAAAAAAATATATCTGGAGCCAGTACCTCCTCTTACTAAAAAAAATTGATTGAAAGTGATGTGATGGCAAACTAATTTAGAAATGGCTTCCAAGCGGGCGAAATCATAGTATAAGACTAGTTAATATAAAAAGCACCTATATTAACTCTTGAGAACCACCATTTAATAACAACCTAGGTATAAAAAGCAGAATTATAATTAAATTGATTGATTCGTCGATATTATTGACATTGGTTTTTGTGGTTCATTCTTCACCTGGTGCCTTTAAAGGTCATAAGTTATTTTCCAATTGATTACAATGTCTGAGACGTTGTATTTAATATTTTATGAATACTGAAGAATCAATAGGTATGTTTTGTACTGAAAATCCAGTAGACGAATCCATGCATGGAGACCACGCTGAGAAGCGCAACGTGTGAGATGTCCCCACGCCACATGAACAGGTAGGTGATTTGATGAACTTTGCCGATAGCGGCTGTATCGGAAGAGTCGAAAATCGTGTTTAGTGACGAGCCTTGGAAGGGGTGTGTATCCAGTAGTCGAGAATCATTAGCGGATGCTGGGTATGGTACCGTAACGAGGCCTTTTTTTCGTTCACTGCTGGACACGAGCCTCCTCGTGCAAACTGTCTTGTGCATGAGGGATATATGGCCTTAAAATGCCACGATGCCAATCGGGTTGGCGAGTCTACTCGTTTAGAGTCGGTGTAGTTTCTCAGGGTTGGTAGTCACTTGTTAATTTTCACGACATCCACGGCAAGAGATGATGGTGGTGCTATTCTAAAGCCGGCCGACATGACAGGGCCCAGTAAAGCCGGCCGACGCGGCGCGCGGTGACGTCACACGGGAATTTACGAGTATGTAAGTATATAAAAAAAATAGAATATCTTGGGATGGTCTCTGTTATTTGACATGCAATAGACCATACTTAAATCAAAAATATCTGTCTGATATGATATCAAGCTAAAAATTATTTTTTTGCTTATTTTAATTTTTTTAAACATTAGCACCCGCAGTTTTTATCGAAATACTGCTAATCTGATACTTAACCCATACACAACTAATGAGTTGTTGCGTTTTTATGTATGTAAATTATAGTACTTTGTAAACCGATATTTTGTAAGAATTTATAACCATATATTTTGATAACCGGTTTTTTCGTTTAATATGCAAATTTAAAGGTGAAAAACCAAAGTAAAATTTCATAATGAGTCCCTAATGCTATTTATTGCTCTTTTTATAGACACGTGTGAACAGTCAACACCGCTCTTGTGTTATTGACCTTATTTTATGGTATGGAGATTGAATTGCTTGTTTTTCGTGAGATTTTTTGCGATTCACTAGGTTTTTCGTCGGATGTGCACGGAATGAAAAAGTTGTAAGGTCATGACTCGTGACAATCGATCGGTAATCAACGATTGTTGTATTCGTTTTTGTTACACTTTTTGTTGTTATCGTTTAAAGGAAACACCGAATCGAAATTCAATTTGGTTTAATCAATGATGCCTTACATTGACACGGACTATAATTTGTACTCAGTGTAATATATTTTCCTATATAAGTTGGACTCTGTGCCGTGAACTTTTTATCGCCTTCTCTCTCTATACACTTTCATTTAATTGTGATTTATGTTTATTTCAATGTTTACCCTATTAAGGTCTGAATTATTTTCAGGCTTGTACCAATCTTGTAGGAATCTTATACTTCACCAACGTCAACTTTCGGAATGGGAGCGGCGTCTTGCAGACGGTGTCGTAATCGTAGCTGTGTATCTAATTACAGTGTTCTCTCGGGCCTTTGTAAAGCTCTGGTTTCCTAGGATAGCGGTGCCGTCATATAGCGGCCGTAATACAGCGGTGAATGCCGCTACTAGAACGTTGTCTATGTAAACAAAATGGCGCGGTTTCCTAGAGAGCGGTAATTGACACCGTAATGTCAAAAAGCGGTGCCGTCATTTGCATGACGGCCGTCTTGTCGGTGTCGAATGGTTGCGAACGTTTTTCTTGATAGCGGTGAAGCCATTTTTTAATATATTGTATTGTTTTGACCAGACGAAGTACAAAATGAGTTCCAACTCCAACTGGAGCAGCGAGGACGACGAAATTTTAATAGATTTCGTACGTAATCATGAAGCTATTTATAATATAAAAAGTAAAGAATACAGAAAAACCCTATTTGAAACAGAATTTGTAGCTCATCCTCCAAGTAAATTATTAATGCTAAATCAAGGTCGTCCATTTTCTCTTCTGGATACGTTTTTAGGTTAGGTTTTTTAAAAAAACGGTGGCCGTAACGGTGTTGGAACTTTCCACATATCGTCACCGTAAAGACAGCCGTCTTTTTGCGTCCGTTTTATTGCGTCCGTCAAGTGACGGCACCGCTATCCTAGGAAACCAGAGCTTTAGTGTAGAGAGCGGCGAGCGGCAGCGGTGTAATTAGTCTATGGTTCCCTATAAACCCATAGATTAATGTCACTGCTCGCCACTCCGCCCGACGCAACTATGACAGAGTTCCGCACCATTCCAATTCCCTAGTAGTTGACAGCCTAACCTATGTACCCAATAGGAATGACCCTCCACATTACCGTTGTCGTTCTCGACAGGTCTTAGACGACCCCGACGATCAAATTACTGCTGCCAATGCGGTACTTACACTACACTCACAGACTACACATATACACCGTCCCCGCTGGCGGAGACGAGGACGTCACCCTCGCTACACCGCAAATACACATCGGCCTTCAGCCAACACTCGTTGGCTGACTCACCGACTCGCGATTCCGCGGTACCCTACCAACGCAACGCCCTAAGCCTAGGTCCGTTCCTTCCGCCGGTTTACCGGCGGAGATCCCTTGGGCTCGTTGTTACACACATTCTTTGCTCCTGGCTGAGCGCCTTCTGCGCTCGCCCTAAACCATACATGTCCGGTGACTCTTGAAAGGCCATTAGGGCCACAAGAATTTAGCCATTTCGAAATAAAAAAAAAAAAGAAATGTCACCGCTTGCCGCGCCGCTGCCGCTCTCCACACTAACAAAGGCCTTAGTCTTGCAATTCCATAAACAGTTTACTCTGTTTGTCCATTCATTTTGTGCGTCACAAACGCGCGATGCATATCTATTCATGCAATTTCGTTGATTCTATAATAGTACTAAGTTTTCAAATGAAATAAATCTTTAAATAAAAGTTTCATTGTTATGCGTTATTATTAAAATGCGTTGTTTTAATAAAGTTTTCTGTTGTGTTCGGAAGACAATCATTTATATTCATTCATTTATGACTAAACAATAGTTATGACTAGCATCTGAGTTTTATTTCAATATTATCTCAACAGTAAGAGGAATCTAAGAGAGTCTAACCAAAATTATTGTATCTATCTATTAGACTTTTGGTTAAATTAAAGACGATCAGATATGTTCGTTCTATTAAGGAGATTTGTATTATCAAAATTGCATTTATTTGGAGCAACGTGTACACTTTTAATTTACATGGAAAAACACCCGACAACAAGTCACAGGCGCGAGACAATTTTTTCTCAATGAATGAATGAATTAATATCTAATTAATTGACTATTTTTGGAAAATTATGCAAGTACTTAAGTTATTAATATATACTAGTAATAAATCAAAATCAAACGTGAAGAAATAATCGATATATAATAATCGATGTTCCAGAAATAATTGATAGAAGTGGTATGAAAAGGAGTGCAATACTTATATACTTATATTGTTTTAACCATGACATCATTCTTTTTTAGGTATTACCACACGTGAGTGTCAATAGCTCCCATCACGTTATCACTTATACTCATTCTCAAGCCTACATACGTATCTACTTTTCTAATAAATTTATCACCACAAGACTAAGGGATAACAAAGTCTTTATTATAAACCTCGAGGAACTAAATCACTTCTGAAAGAGTGGATTCGCCAACCTGCTTGGCCCGCGTGGCGTTTTTATCCCTTATGCTCGAGACAATGTCCATGAGGAAGTTCATATTGGTAAGCAACAGTGGATGAGAAAAAGGACTTAGGGTTACCGTTACAAAGGTTACAACACTGTAGGTATGTTTCGTTTTTTGAAACATTTATTTCCGAAAATTTTTATACTGTTTTTATTCTATATAAACTAAGTAATGTTATCTTTTATAGAATAACCAACCGCAGTATCGAAATCATTAACGGAAAAACCTTAGTAGGTCCAGACACGCCGAAAACACTGTTTCATCATACGTGTCGTCGTCGACTTGTCGTTTCGCATTTCAATGAAGTTATCGTGGGAACAGGGATGTTGTTAGTTAGTTTAGAAAAGTTAGTCTTTTAAGATAGTTGTAATAGGTACATTTAACAATTCAATTGATGGCGCTATTTAAAGGGGTAAAGGCCAGGTGTCGTCTATAATTATTTTAAAATTATATTTAATTTGAAAAAGAAAATGTAATTGCAATATCTCGTGTTTTATAAGTGAAATTCTGAGGTAAATCACGAATTTGACTGGTAACAAAATTTAGTTGATATAATTAAGTGGGAGTAATTCGGCATATGTATGTTTATGACGTTACCCGAGCAAGTGGACCTCGTTGCCGATTGATGATTTATTGATTTCGGTTAAGATTTTCTTATAATTTTGTTTTTCTAAGATTCTGTTAAAAGGTCATGTATCTGATTTATAAGAAAAACCAACCAACCAAAAATATTATTGAATCGTTGTGGCTTCCTTTCTCCGATATTTATTAATTTTGAAAATCATTTAAAAATAAATTATATACCTATTTATTTATCACGTTGTCATGAAAAAGTAGTTTGTAATGTCAACATTAGCACACGCATCGAAATTGCCACCACATTGCCCTCAATACATGCTGATGGGTAGGCGGTGATGTTAATTAAATTAACTAGTCTTTGCTGATTGGCGATTTCTACATTGCGAAATGCGTGATTTATTTCTTACTTTTTTCAAGAGCTAAAATTTTATGTAATAATAATAATACTTAATAATTTGTGTAATACTTAACTGTTCCTGAAATTTATATACTTTGTAGTCATTGATATACTTTATTTGACAGACAAGAAAATATACCCATATCGAAAAGAATTTTCACAATTCACAGTAAAATTGGTTAGTTACACATAAGTAAAAAAAAGTATGTATATATATAAGCTTAAGATTTTTTTATGTGGTGACTGTTCAAACTTGTCTCTGTTGTGCACGATTGTAATGAACATCTTTGATCAGTCCAAAAGTTGAGCATGTTTTGAGGCATTAAGCTCAGCTATAAATACTCTATATATCTATATTCTATAAAAAAACGTCAACCTATACCCATAGACACATTACTGGGCTAATAATAAGGGATCGTTCTGTTTTCATGTTCTGTGTACGTGTTCGCGTACCTTTAATGATAGTTACATGAGAAGAAATTAGCTATTTTGCTTCGTGAACGGTTTTTCAATCTCAGTTCTCTCAATAAAGGAGATGCTAAAAGGGAAGAATAGCAAGATATAATAATAATAGCTTATTATTAAGAGCAATAACTAAGGGGTTAGCTGCACTTCGTAATCAGACAAGCTAATCAATTAACCTGTGTATTTAAAAAAATAAGTTACATATATTATTAAATCCTCGGCCTTGGAATTAGTTTTATAGAACTTTATGCTGAGAGCATAGAGGTTACTTTCGGACCACGAGATCTATGTCTAAGACAGAAAGGATTTAGAACGTTTATCTACGCCTTAGTTATCTCAATGTAAAATATCTAAGTATTTATCTGCAATATATAAGGACAGGACACTTCCCGGCTGAAAGTAATACACATCGGCCTTTAGAAAGAGACTATCGGCTAGCTTCGATTTTGTAGAGCGTCGTCTCTGTCGTGTGCAGTTACGTAGCTGACTTGTTGTGTAGCCGATCATAGCCTGGATCGATCTGGATCATCGCCGATGTGTATTACTTTCGGCCGGGAAGTGCACAATCTATTGTTTTTATAGGAAGAAGGTGGCAGATTGTCTGACAGCCTCCTGAGCGTAAGTGGATACCCATGAACATCCGGGATACATGCCGATATCAGTCCACAATGACAAACGTCAGCACGCCGCCAGATTCCCACCTTTTTTTTTCTTTAGTGACACTAGTAGAATACAATAACAATAAAAAAATATAATAACAAAATAACTATTATAATATAACTACATAATATATATAACTATATAATATATACATATCAATTTATAATATTTTTTTTAGAAAGAATGAATTTCAAAAGAATTCCATTATACCCTCCACTCGATGGGACACGTTGGGATAGGATGTGACGGGTACCCGCCGGAGTCAACGTCGTCTGTTACGCAGACGACACTCTCGTTTTGGCCGGCGGGGACAACTTTGAGGGGACCATCGAGCTCGCCGAGCTTGGGGTGGCAAGCGTCGTCGCTAAAATCCGCGAGTTGGGTCTTCGGATAGCGTCTCATAAAACCGAGGCGCTGTGGTTCCATAAACTACCGAGGACTAGGGAACCACCCAGCTCGTCGATTCGCGTAGGCGATACGCAAGTCCGGGTGGGTCGGTACGTGAAGTACCTCGGTCTCACCCTGGACGGTCGCTGGGGCTTCGAGGAGCATTTCGAACGCCAGGTTCCCCGGATCGAGAGGGTAGTGGGTGCCATGCACAGACTGCTGCCCAATCTCGGGGGACCGAGGGAGGAAGTTCGCCGCCTCTAAGCGGGGGTCGTACGATCGATGACCCTCTACGGGGCGCCTGTGTGGTCAAACAGGCTGTCGGGGGTCCGACGCTGCAGAGCCAAGTTCAATAGCCTGCAGCGGAAGATGGCCATCAGAATCGTGCGAGGATACCGTACGATATCCTTTGAGGCGGCAACAGTCCTGGCGCGCTTCCCGCCCCTGGACATCCTGGCGGATATGGACGCGAGGGTCTACGACCGAATCCGTGCCACCCGACGAGGCAGCGGGGACTCGGCAGCGATAACGCTCGAAGCGCTGAAGCGGCAGGAGCGACGGCACGCGTTCCAGGTGTGGCGCGAGCGTCTCCGAGAGGAGCGATGTATGCGCCAACGCGCTGTCGGCGCGATACTGCCATGCCTCGAGACCTGGCTGCCGAGGGAGGGGCGAGTCACGTTCAGGGTCACCCAGATGCTCACCGGACACGGTTGCTTCGGTGAGTATCTGAGCAGGATCGGACGCGAGGTGACGGCGCAATGCCACCAATGCAGAGGAGACCGGGATTCCGTTCAGCACACGCTCGAGCAGTGTCCAGCTTGGGACTCTGAGCGGCGGACCCTGGTCCACGAAATCGGGCAGGACCTGTCCCTGCCAGCACTAGTGTCGGCTATGCTGGCGGGGGAATCGGCGTGGAGGGCCGTGGCCTCCTTCTGCGAAACCGTCCTGGTTCAGAAGGAGGCCGCCGAGCGGGATCGGGAGAGGACCGATCCTGCTCGGAGACGGAGGCGCCGGGGCGGCGGCGACAATCGCCCCGGCCCCTCAGCCCAGTAGTCTAGTGAACGGAGCCGCGGCCGCTCGGAGTGGGGGCTCCGTGCGTCCATTCATGCGGCCCCGGGAGAGAAGGACGGCAGCACCTTGTGGACCGGTGCTGCCGTAGAACACAGCGAGGGTGTTGGGGGAGGCACGAATAGTCTCCCCAGAGGATGGGTGAAAAACGGAGCACTGGAGGGGCACCGGTGTGTTCCGCCGGAGATCCCGGAGCCCCTCTACGCGTGCGTTGAGGAGGACCACCGAGGGGGTTTTAGTGGGTAGGAATCCCACATAACCCGGCCTTCCCCCTAGAAGGTCGGGTATCTTGAGAAGATTTCCCCCAAGTGACCAAAAAAAAAAAAAAAAAAAGGATGTGACGGGTAATGGGCATGGCTCACTCACTACTGATCATTACCCGTAACGAGCGCTTATTAGTCTGCTTATTGCTGGACATGGACCTCACGTACATTGTCTTGTTCATGAGGAATGTATAGTCTTAAAACGCCACGCTACTCAAGCGGGTTGGCGAGTCCAATCTTTTAGAGGTGGTGTGTGTAGTTCCTCTAGGCTGGTGGTAACCCTTTGTTATCCTTTAATGCCCTTTTGCAACAATTACGAGAAGAGACGGGGTGATAGGAGTAAAGCCGGCCTACATACCAGTACAAACTATTTTATTATTACCTCAGCACAATGTATTATCTCAATCTCCTATTTTTTCATCTATTGTATATAAATGTTGTAACTTTGAAGCGGTTGTAACAACATCGATCTTTGTGCGAGTGGATTTTTCAATAACGGGTACAGTTTTGTGGAACAATAGATTGCTACACTAATTGTTACAATAATCGCCTATGGGAAATTTAGCAATTAACTTCGTTACTTTGTTTCATAACGCTCGTGTAAATGTTGTATTAAGTTCATTTATTTAATTTTGATAAAAAAATCTCTACTATGACATTGATGACAGTCGTCTTGGTGTATATATTATATTATTCGTAGTTTATTGTTACTAATAAATGAAAAAACAAAAAATTAAGTTTTTCTAAAAACTATTATTGATCGTACTATCACAAACAACATTTCGATTTATTATTTTGAAAAGTCCAGAAATGTATTTGTCCAGAAAATACATTATCGCGTGTTTTAAAATAATAGAAATAGTATTTTGCTCGAGTGAGGAAATTAATTACTAGGTTAAAATTTATATACCTACGGACTAATATTATAGACAGAGACGGTTTTTTTTGTTGTTTTTTTTATATGTAACTCATATAGAGTTATAGTTGAAAACCACTAGAAGAATTTAGATTTTTTTTTAATTCTAGATAGTAAACTAAACTAAACTAAGATAAACACCTAAGCGAAGCTGAGGCAGATCGCTAAGATCAGATGAATAGATACCCTATAGTTACCTAATCGATTTACGTAGATTATATATTATATCAACTACAGATTATTATGGAGATATCGGGCTCCGACCGGACACAAAGCGTAGAAGTGTTCAAGGAAGTGAATGGAATAAAAACCATTAACATTACCTCGTGGCACGGTATGGTTTGCCCCAATTTCGCCTGCTAAAGGTGAAGGCGAAACATAGGTTAGGAAAATGATTGCAAACTAAATTTGATTCACGTTAAACTGTCGTCGTCTAAAACAATGAACTTCCGTGTAAACGACGTACCCAAAACCATTAGATTTTAGCACTAAATGCTATGTTATAAGGCCCATCGATAGATGGGTATACTTGTAAGTCGACTTATTGCTACCTCTCTTAAAGTTAATTTGTTTCCATCCAGCCCTTTCAGTATCCTCTGCTTATTACTGCTGCAGTATCCACACTGTGGGTCTGTGTAGGGATGTGTGGCCTCAAAACGCCACGCTGCCAAGCGAGTCGGTGAGTCCACTCTTAGAGGTGGATAACAATACGACTAACATAACCCCGAGGAACCAGCTCGGAACTTATGGTAGCCGCTTTATGATCCCTTTTACGACACCCACGGAAAGAAATGGATTGGTGCTATTCTATAGCCAGCCGATACCACACGGCACTAATAATTCGTTTATTGTGAGACAATTGTGGTAGGGGGAGAGTGCATGCTGCATTCTCACAGCCGCTGGACGCACTCGACTGGCCACATTACCCCTCTCTCACAGAAAACTACCTTGAAATGTAGAAACCTTGCATTTCCTACTTTATCGCATTTCCCCAATGTACGTACGTGTTTCGGTAGTGAGTAAGATATGCCAGAGCCCATTCCCATCCCATCCTCTCCCTCCCAATTTTCCCAATCCATTCCTTAATCTTCAAAGGTAGGCAGCGCATCCGGGGGCGTTCCAACGTTTGTCATTCTGGATTGATGTTGACATGTATTGCGGATATCTATGGACGACAGTATCCACTTACCATCAGGTGGACTGTATGCTCGTCTGACGCCTTTTTTCTATAAAAAAAAATTGAACAAGCTTATCATGTCTCTTCAAAACGTAAAATCAATTTAAGATTAGTGCAGCCGACACTGTTTCGACTTTCACTGCTTATTACTGACCAAGTTTTTTGCCAATGTCACCGTCGTTCAATATTAAGTTTAATATAGTCTACTTTTTGTTTCCACAGCTTATCGCGCTTACTATTTAATTTAGATAAGTGGAAAGTAAGTAGACAGTTCATTGACAGTGTAATAAGTGAATGTAATCGTATATTTGAGGTGGCAACTAATTATGTATATCGATATCAGTCTACAATGATCCACCTGCCGCGTATAGGCCTAGTAAAACTGTTATAATCCACCACGTGAGTCGATTGGTGGATTACACAAACTTCAGATTTTTTTAAATTCTTGAGAATGCTGGTTTCGTGACAGTTAGTAATATACGTGATACCGTTCACTAAATGTACTTGTTCTTTTTAACGTCCAATTCATTATATGCCTAAAAATGTATACAATATACGAAAACTTATTTTTTTTATTTTTTAAATAAGCAACCTAATTTTTGAAAGTACAATTAAGTACAATATATTAATGTGAAGCAAATAAAAAAGAAAACATATTGATCTACCCGGTGGGTAATAGAACCCAGGTCTCGCGCGTGACAGACGGAGATATTAACCACTATACTGACGAGGATACTGGTTCGAAATTTGAATTTCTACATGTTACATATTTTCTCATATGCTATGTTATAAGAATACCATTTATTTATCACAGATTATACTTATTGTTATAGATAGATGGTTATTATCTAATTAACTGTGTAGATAGTATATTTATAGCTTGCACTGGTTTCGCACTGGGTACCTTCGATAAGAAGACTCAGCCATTGTTAGAATTGCATTGTTTAGATTTAGATATTTGTGAAACACAAGCCGAGACCAACACGTTGTCTGACTCTCACTATCCGACCACACTGTCCATACCATACCATCAATCTGTGTCTCTTTTAGAGACCAGCCTTGATGGTAAAACAGACCAGCTTTTATTTTCTTTTAGAAAATATAGAATAGAATATATCTTGAATAGAACATTTTTCTTTCGTGGTTTGATAAGCATTATAATTATTACCTATGGGTTAATTTGTATGTAGATTCATAATATTTATTTATAGGGATTAGGATTACTTCTTAAATTTTCACGTTTTGTACACATTTCATATTCTAAATCTAATCGTAGCCTTTCCGAATGTGAAGAGAAATATGGTAAAACTGCTCACATTTCCAATCCTGGACTACCCGCTTCTTCAGACAAGTCGTGACCACGGCTGGTTTAATCCGTGCCGTAACGTCGAGTAGGAATAAAAGATAAACGAATACCTTTATTATTAGGATTACTCTCAACAAGTTGGATATTTCTCACATGCAATATCCTCAGCATGGATATTGCATATGAGAAAATATGTAAAAGTTGTTTACTCACCTGATACCGATCCTTTTTCAGCCTTTTTAACATCCCACTGGCAGGGCACAGGCTTTCCCTAGTAAATCATTAAGGGGCTTCCGGCTTTAGATAATGAAATGCAATTAAATTTATTTGCTAATCATAAGCAAGATCTTATAAAATAAATAAAACTCTATGATATCTACCATTCTATCAGATGCATTTTGTTTTATTTTGAAATTCGAATCAGAACAGTAGATATCGAAACTCAAAGTGGCCAGTAATAAAATAGGTCATTTCATAGATAAACAAACACCTAATATATACTCGGTGGCAGACAATGACCCCTGAAAAAAAAATTGGGTATAATTTATATTAACTATCGTAATTTCGAAGTCTAGCCGTTTTCCAAAACGAAAATAAATACGTCGATATCAGAGTTCAATATTTTAATAATTACCGTAATAAAATTTATAACTTTATATTTAAGCGAATAAAGATGGTCACCACGAACTGATTAGCATTTTGTCGAGAAAATGGCCATATTAAGTATCAAGTTCAAAATAAGTAATGGGTTGAACATTATGAAAATAAATAACGCACATAAAAACAAGTATAGAAAGTAAAATAAATAGCTTGCTATCAGCCTTTGTCTCTCCACTGGTGGAAAGAGATACACTTCTGATAACATGAATCATGATCGTCCTTGAATCCTGATAGGACTCAATAACATTATTGAACAGGCCTAAGCCGTGTCGTGTCGACCGACCGTTCTTAGAATTACACCACTTCATCTCTTCGCGTGGGTGTCGTGTTGTGGTGACTAAGGGACCACAACCCCCGAGGAACTACACCACTTCTAAAGGGGTGGATTCGCTAACCAGCTTGTGACGTTTTAAAGCCATACATCCACATGTCCAGGAGGCCCATGTCCAGCAGTGAACGAAAAAAAGGGCTGGTTACAATTACGGGTTACGGGTAATGGCATAGGTAGTTGTGGTCATATAATGTGTTCCTCTCGGCGTTTTAAAAGTGAATCGTGATATGGCGACGCCCTGGCGCGATAGCGCCCAGCCCTTTACCACACGCTGTAATGATATAAAGTCGTGCCGGTAAAATTAAATAGATAACCTTTCGCATTTTTTAAATGTTAAATCCACTTTGACAAATTAAGAATTTTTTTATCTGGAGGTCGGGTTAAAGTTCGTCACGATCAATGATAGCTTTCAATGCGAAATTTGTATATTTTTGTTTATTTATTTTTTATATTTAAGGATCTTTATATTTATATGTAGGATAGGATCCAGGTTGGGTGCATGTGTGTCTGCGAGTGTATGTGTCTGAATATGTGTGGATACACATATGTGAGAGTGTGTGCGTGCGTCAAACGCACGGGTTTGTGTGCGTGTGTGCATGAGTGCGAGGATTTGTGTGTGTATATGCGTGTGTGTGGATGAGTAAATGAATGTGTATGTTGTGTGTGTATATGTTACAATATGTGTGTATATGTGCGTGTGTTCAAAGAAATTCGAACGATAATCAGTACGTACTGAGACAGGAATTTGTATGTACGAAGATTTTGTGACGGAATAAGAGAATAATATTTATTTACATATTGAGTACAGTATTTATATTATTTGTCAAGAATCACACATAGTACTTTTCTTCCGAGAGTATGTCTGTAGTGACAGAAAGGACGAACGTTGAAAATAGATTTTATTGTAATTTCGTGTAACGCGCCGTATTAAAGAGTTATTTGCATAGTTGCTACCGGAGTATAGGGGACGTAGAAAAGGTCTTTATTATATCTGAGATCATGTAATTTTTGTTCGTGCTAGCGGGTTAAATCTATTAACTAGCGTAGGGCAGTCCAAACGACTATTGATAAGTGGTTTAGACTGCCCTACTAATATAAAAAGCCATAGCCTGTATAACCTGTAAGTCTTATATTTACTAATTTTTCGAAAACTGTCAACTGTCGGAAAACAGAAACAGAAATTGAAAGACAAAGAATACAAATGAAGAATAACAAAGTAACAGACTTTCTTTAAATAAATTTAGTTTGTAGAATAATATCAAGTTCAGAAAAGAGTCGTAAAACAAAAGTTGTTACTTTAATGATATAAATTCTAAGTAGCTTGTTAACGATACGGTTTTTCGCCGTGAAAATCTACAGGTTAGTGTAGTATGGGCCGCTATGGGAGTTACGTCCGTCGTATGCATAGTGAATACCGACGGCAAGTTATCGCCGGCAAGGTAAAGGTCAAATGTTGTATGACAATCTATGGGAGTTTGTTAACGACACCAGACGTTATCACGGTTTCGTGTTGATTCGAGTTTTGTGTTTTTTAATTATTTTTTTCTTAGCTCAGCACGTTAAAAATTAAAATTAAGTCTTTTAACATTTTTTATCTTTCAAAAATATCATTTGTAAATTATTGATTTAAAAAATAATAATTGTGTCATCAAGTCGCAATTTAGCCTATTATAAGTTTCTATCCCTGTTGTGCACGTCTTTAATTGGGATTCATAATTTATAATTGTATATGCCTAATCATGTCTTGTATGAACACGTTGCCGTGCCTAAATGAGTAAATAAAAATGATATAAGAAGTCCGCACCTAAGGTATGATATAAGTAAAACCGTGTCATGAACAATAAGGTTTCTTTACGGCGCTGCAAACTCGCCGTACTGTATCGATATGTATTCTCATATGAATACGCTTTATAAATAAATATTAAAAAAGTTACTAAATGCGTAATCATTAATTTCGCAAGTGCAATCACATGCCTCCGTGGCGCAATTGGCTAGCGCGTTCGGCTGTTAACCGAAAGGTTGGTGGTTCGAGCCCACCCGGGGGCGTGCAATTCATTTTGTATACAATACAATTTGTAAAAATATATAGATATCAGAAAATTAAATTAATTGGTTAATTGATAGTTTTTTAATATACTTTTACATTTCATACAACTTTCTTAGTCCTCACTAGATGGCAGTAATGTGCACACTGGAAATTGTTGGTTGTTTTTTTAATTTGAATTTATATGTTAATTATTATAAATAATGCCGTTTCAATTCATTATTAAATAACTACATAAAATTATCAAAATTTACGATTCTTAAATGTTTACAGTAATACAGATAAAGATAATTAATTTCAAATACACCTATACAACCTTCGATAGCTCAGTTGGTAGAGCGGTGGACTGTAGAAGGTAAACATTCATACGGACATCCATAGGTCGCTGGTTCAAATCCGGCTCGAAGGAAACTTTTTATTCTTTTAATATGTTTTTTTATTAAAAATTCCAATTTAATTTTTTTTTAATATTTTGATTTAATATTATTAAATTTAGTTTTAATAAAAATGTTCATTCTAAGTTTTCTTGTATGTATCTAATGTATTTATTATATTTAAAGGCCTCGGTATTTTAAACGGTGACCGATTTAAGAAAAAATATTTTGTTTTGTCTTTTCCTAAAGGGGACTCTCTCGTAAAATATATTCGCTTCGATTACTAAATGCTTAAGCCCCAGCATACCCTCTTTTATCTAATCATTTATCTTTATCTTTTATCGAGTTTATCTAATCGCTGTTATTAATTGAGTAACCGATATGAGTTTTAAGACTGAAGCAAAATGATGTACATACATACTTTGGAAATGTACGTACATACTCTTTCGCCCTAGAAAAATGCCAGAGTTACTATACCTTTAGGCTTAAATCCGTTGTTTTGTTTAGAAATATTTCGGTTTATTGGTGATATTGGTCTCGACTAGTTGACACCGTGACCCTAACGATTCCCACACTGAGCTTACCAGTACGTGGCCTCCACTCGAGGATTCGTCTACCCAATTGGTTATCGGTCCAATGGCAAATATGACCTGCCCATTGCCACTTTAGCATACTGATTCTACGAGTTATATTGTTTATTTTAGTTATTTGGCGAATCTCTTCGTTTCAGATCCTATCCCGCAAAGAAATTCCGAGCAGAGCTCTCTCCATAGCTCCCTCAGCTCCGGTTGGAACGCCCTCCGGCCAGCTTCACCGGTGTTGGTTGGATGAGAACAGCTATAAAGATCGTGTGTGATGACGAGCTTTGTGAGGGGCCCATATGCAACAATGGAGAAACATAGGTTGATGGTATACACGACTTAAAATGTGTACCTACATTTTTAAATTTTTTTTTTATTGCAAATGATTCAGAATATTTCCAAGGGCATAGAAGGCGCTAGAAGCTATGTCAACCAATTTTTAAAAAACATACTTTTATTGACTAATTCTTTAAAAAAACACGTCTATATCCGGCGGTGTCGATTGTAGTGAACCACCTTGAAAATAATCTGATTCCTTTCTAAATATATTTCGCATATACCTTATGTGTAACGAGTAAATTTCGCACGGAAATTGACTTGTAATAATTATTACTAATAATAAATAATGTCAGCGGATATTTGTATATTCGTATATTTAGTATATTACTATTTGTATATTTAGATTTTTACGAGTAAGTAGGTATATTCTATAACGTTCTCCTGTATGGGGCACAGGCCTGCCCCGGTAATCTCGAGCGAGTTTTTCGCAGGCCCAGTACGGTTTGGAGGATATACATGATGCAGATTTTTTTACACTCCCGGGAACGCGTTCTTACGATAAATACTGTCCTTGATCGCCTTGATAGCTAAATCAGTGCTTAAATAGACACTCAGTGATGCGGCCTATTTTTGTTGTTTTTATTTGTATATAGCAAAGTTTTTAGCGTGTAACGACGCTTTTTGGTAGTATAAATTAACAATACAGATTTATGCCTAATTTATTGCACAAGGTTCGCCTTAAAATTCTAAATTGGGCTGTTTTCATATTAATATTAGCATGTCCGCTAAACGCGCGTTTCGTAACCGGGAGCAGATACAGAGTGAAACCGTAAAGTAACATATTACATCCGCTCCCGGCGAGACTAGTTCTACCAGTTGTGTTTTGGGTAACAGGTCAAAATAATAAGTTGAAAACACTGGGAATAAATTTGTCAGTTCCCGCATCGTGGTCTTATTCTATGACGTAAAGAAAGTACTACATAGAATTTGAAATTGGTTTCAAATTTCGTGCTGCTCTTTAGTTTAACCGGATTTCTATTTCGGTTTCGATCGAGCAAAATGATCGGGAATATAATTTCAAATAACTGTCTAAACGGTGAACGTAGATACCTGGGTGATCGATTTTTTTTGAAAAACTCCCAAATTTACCAGGTTAAATTAAACGTAATAATGACAGGAGTCTGAGGGGTCACAGAGTGTAAATTTTCCCAAAAAGGTCCAGACGATTGAGCAAGGTATTTATGAAAGCTCTAACGAAAACACAGAGCTCAGGACAAAAGTATTCTATTCAACAGAGGCCGTCTCTCGCACCCCCTTATAGGGAGGGGGAGGAAACAGTTCCGGGATTTCTCCCTTACTATGGTCTCGCAACATTTTAAAATTTTAAATTATTAAGAGAAAAAATGAAAAATCAATCGGTTTGTAAAATAAACAGGTTTGTTGCTCTGATGCATGCAGTTGAATCATTGATCTTATATACTAGTATTCTTCCAAATATTGTATAATATAATAAGTACATACTTATGACAGATATGAAAGTGTACTACCAACCAACTAATTTGCCCAAAACCTGTCGATCTTCGCCTATGGTAGGTTGACTTGCTGCTGACTGTTTACATATGTATCTATTATTTATGAAGATCACCTGACAATGATGCGTTTCTTGGTGTTGGCAGTAATCACAGCGAAGTTTTGAAGTTAAATGTTGAAGTTAAATAATTACAAAAATGTTTTGAAATAAACGCACGTGTACGTGTGTCATACGGCTCCGTATGTTTTACAAATAGACACAAATAGAGACTATAAGTCAGTGGTTCTTAACCTTTTATAGATGAGGGACCATTTGACCTATTTATTTCCTCATTATGGACCATTATGGTTTAGTGAGAAAAAAATAAAATTTACTATCAATAAATAAAAAGTGTGAAGTTTTACTAATAATTTCTCAGTATAAGGTGGATACAGGGTGAATTAAATACAGATATGGCATACAACACATATGGGTAACATTTATCTGTTATATCTATTATTATTATATAGTTATATTCATATATATTTATCTAAATACAGATATTTATTGACTTGTTATTTTATATGTAGCAATCCATGTACGTATGTATCTATTTTTGTTAATGCACCCCGTTTGTGGTCCTCCGTTTACCCAAAGGTTGACTGGTAGAGAATACCAAAGGCATTAAGTCCGCCTTTTGTACAGTGATTGTGTGTAATAAAGTATAAATAAATAAACAAGCTCAAAAATATCCTTCACAAAATTTCTTTAATGAGATTTTTCAACTTGCATGTGTCCAACTATTGGATTCTTTGTTCAGTATCGACTTAAAAATACGCCATTTTTTAAATGATTTTCTACGTATATTTATTTTGGGTTAAGCGGTTTAATATCTTCGCGAACCAAACCTAGAGTACTGACGGACCATCGATTGTGAGCCACTGTTGTTGTTGTGAACCCTGTTGTTGTGGCGTTGCGGACATAGAATGATTAAATCTGTATCAAGGCTGCGCTCGATTGCCTCCCATCCGGAATGTATCTGCCATATCAAATTTATAGTTCACTATATAATTATTAAATGTATTTCTAGATCTACGATTTCATCTACCTAAAAGTACGATCCAGGAATCAGATCGACCTCATGTGATCTTAATTGCATCATTATAAGTAAAAGTTGGATTTATCAAAATATCTTGTAGTGTTATCGCACAACTGAACATTATTTTTTTCCATATATTAATTTTCACTTAATATTACAAAATTGGTAGGTAAAACATAATTATTTAATAATTATACTATGATGTTTTTGCAATAATTTTATTGACAAGATTTCAAATTTCCTAAATACATATAAAAATTTCATTAATTAACGATGACATGAATGTATCACGAAAATATTTAAAGAAATATGCAGATGTGAATTTATGGTAAGTTATTTTTTCTCTCATCAATTTCATGCAATTAAGTGAAAATAATTGCAAAGTTAAAACGATTTATCAGAATTTATAACATGTGAATATCAAAAGTTAGAATTATTTAGGCTACATTATTAGAAGACATGCGTATACGTTGTTGCGTAACAAACTGACAGACAAGGTCAGATATTTTAGATTCGGTTTCGGCTGTTTTGAAACTGAAACAGATGCCTTGTTTGTTTATTTTTAGTCTAAATGGAGGAGCGTAATTAAGTATAGATTTGCGTAAAATTGTCTAAAAGATTTATTGTACAGTTTATATCAACACATTGCGAGGTGTATCTTAATTTTTTATTATTTTTAAACTACCTTTGGCTTGTGATATTCGAATGCCTAGATATATAGTATATACTAATTTATACAATATATATATATACAAATTGCGTCTTTTAACTGATTTAAAAATAGTTTGCGTCCATATTTTGGTTAAATTCCTACGTTTATGAACGTGAAAAAGCAATGTTATGACAGTTTAAAAAGATAAATCTAAAAGATAAAGATCTAAAAGATAAATTCAAAGCAAATGACGATTTAGTCACGTGGTGTCCAGCCGGTTTTAGAATATCACCACTCCATGTCTTCCCGTGGGTGTCATAAAAGGCGACTTATTGATAACAAAGCTACTACCACAAGGCCTGAGCTACCCACCTCTAAAGTTGAGAATTCGCCAACCTACTTAGACAGCGTGGCGTTTTAGGCCCACACAACCCTTAAGTACGGGACAATACGAAGGTGAGCACGAGGAGGCTCACGTCCAGCAATGGACGATTAAGGGCTGGCTACGATTATGGTTAATGAATATCTACAAATGATATCTTGTTGAATAAAGGTCGTGAAATTCTGCAACTTTTGTTTAAACTTTATAAATCATCAGTCCATTTGGCCGGAGTCCATCATATCTGTTGTCAATTCTGGCGTTGATATTTCTGACATTTTACACTTTGATGATACTAGTAGGTATTATAGGAAAGACCACTCTATACAGATCTGTACCTATCTGTATTCGAATCGTTCACGGATAACATTTTCACACGTACTGTGGTACAGACCACACTGTTTAACCATCGCAAATACTTTCTTTGGTCATTAACCTGAACTTGCCTTCTCGGTTCTCCATTTCTGAAAGGAGATTACTCTCACTTATATCCAACATTTTGCCAGCGATCTTGAATGTTTACACCACGAACGTATAACAAGAATTACAAGATTTATTATTCATTATTTCCCGATACTACGCTACTTACGCCTGCTCACTGAATTTAATCAAAATTATAGTTGGTGCTTGCTCAGATCTTGTTGCGTTTATATTTCAATACACACGTGATAGTCAGGGCGAAAGTCCTAAATGGTGTACATTGCTTGTTTGATTTCTAATAATATGAAACATGGGGGCTATGACTTGGGGGCTAATACGATGTTGTAAAGCAGGGATTTTTAAAAATGAAATACACGTAGTCCCTAACGTGTTTCGAGTGAGAGATGCCAGTGAGAGAAAAGTTTCATCCTACACTTCCTTCTGTCCACCCTATCCCTTCTCATCCTATCGAGTAGAGAGTAGGTATAACATGAGAAATTAAACAATCCCATCAGTTCCAAGGAATCCTTCTTCTTCCAATCCCCTAATTCTGATTTTTCTGAGATTTTTGAATGTTCAACGTCATACCCGCGTTGTCGCCTGGCGATTAACAATGTTAACCCGCAGCACGGACAAGCATTCCTTTAAACTCGGAGATTCCGGGTCAAACCCGTAGGGTTGGCAGCCCTATGGCTGTGCCTAGGCTTATGCCTCGGAGTGGTACGTTATACGCTGATATAATATCAATTTACCTACATTCTTTCATCAATGAAAAGTATAAGATCTCAATTGCTAAAATTGCAGTTTATAAAACAGGTATTGATTGTAAAATACTACCTAATTTAAAAAAAAGGTATAATTTTTTTTAAACATGTGGATACTTTGACATTCTTATCACTCCTCGTCGCTTTGCATGACAGACGTCATCTAATGCACCCCGTTTTGTTGAAGTTAATGTATATGAAGCAAGTGTGTTCAACCGCGGTGTAGCTGTCTGCGTTCCAGCACGCGACCTGCGTTGACCGATGCGCGGGGGAACGAACGCAGAGCAGCACCTCGCAGTCGACGCTCCGCACGGAACGCTGCCACCCGCTCCCCACGTAAACCGTATACGTACGAACGAATACGCACGTTCGGTTCGGTCTGCCCTCGGTAAAAGTGTGATTTACAAAAACCGTGGAAATCGAAAGTTGGATTTTTGAACGTTCGGTTTTGGTCGTCGTCTCCTTTACGGTAAGTATTTTAAATTAATTATTTGACAGAAAGTTATCACTTACAACTTCCTGTGCCGTAGTATATATAGTTTCTTTATGTGATATTGTATTCTATTTTCTCCTCACCACCCAAAGGTTGCCTGGAAGAGATCACGTTGGCGATAAAGCTGGGTGCAGTACTTTTCGTGTTACTTACTTAAATTAACATTTTGATATACTTGTTGATGGGCAATAAAGAGCTTGTGTATCTATCTATAGTCAAAGCAGTTTCTTTACGATTTAATATTTTTTGGACAGCTTAATGTAACCGATGTCTAGCAAAAAAAACTAAACTTTTTAAACCTAAAAGAATTGGATAAATATATTTCGAGATTATTTGGAACACAGTTGAACTTTCACTCTTTATAATACGAGTATCAGTAGAGAAATGTAACACAAAATTGCGGGAGTCTGATAATTGTGAACTAACACTGTCTCATCACGAGATATCGTGCCAGTGTAATTGTAGCAAGTTTCGTTTTCTTTCTGCTGCGGATTAAGTAATTTGTGTAATAATGTATTATATCAAATTATTGTAAAATGTGATCGTTGGCACCTGTCACTGACTTTATGTGAAGATCATTAACTGTAATTACAGGTCTTTAATTACACTGTCGTAAAACACTCACAAATGTGATGTTAAATTGCTTGAAGTCAGTTTTATTAATTATTTAAAGTGTAACTAATTAAAAATAAGTTATTTGGTTACAGTATGATAGTTATGTCTATTCTTTTAATGTAGTTAACTTTCATTCTATTAATGTATAAAAATCGAAAAAATTCAGGGATAATCCGATATTACGATTTCATTAAATAAAAAAAATATACTAAATATCTCCCCACTAAATTAAATAAACTATTTCCATAATATAATTCATTATTTAAATAAGTTTGATTAATAATTTACGTTCTCATAGTGATAATAAATAAATTTATTTTCTACGTAAAGTATTGTTGAAAATTTCAAACTATTTTTTTATATTGACATTATTTTTCTGTAATATCGATCGATCATAACGTCGTTGGTAAAGACATCAACGCGCGTATTAAGTTCAAGTTACGCAACTTAACTAGGTACTTATTATGTATGTACTCGTATGTTTTACTATATTACCCAAAATATGGTGTATGTTTTACTAACACACTTTCTACATATGTCTCAATTTACTACACTTGTATCATTTTGTTAGTAATTCGATTCGTAGTAGTCGTAACATCAGCTTTTTATCATTACGTAATAAAATACTGTGTCGTGTGGTGTCGTATCATCATCCCACCTCGTCCCGTGGATGTCGTGTCGTGGCGACTAAGGGGTAACAAAGCCGCTACCATGAGTGCTGAGGAACTACACTACCTCTGAAAGAGTGGACTTGCCGATCTTTGGCCAGCGTAGCCTTTTAAGGCCATACATCCCTCATGCATAAGACAATGTGCCTGAGGAGGCCCATGTCCTGCAGTTGATACTGAGAGGACTGATTACATATACACTACAATAATATACTGAATGAAAACACAAACAATAATATGTGACAACATTTTTGTTAATTTTTCGTGTCCTAGCGCGTCATGGCGCAAACAGAGTTAGTGTTAAAAATTGGTCAAGTGTGTGCCGGACAGCGCGCTTTATTAAAGTTTTAATGTGTATTTAATATTAAGAAAACATGTGTGTAATATAAGGAATAATGTACTCGACCTTTCTAATATTTTGAAGGGAGTCTGTGTCTCCTTGATAGGCACATACTGTACTAAACTGAGATTTATTTCATAATACAACAAAGGTATTTTATAACTACCCTATTTGTCAATAGATAGTTAAGAATTTAATAGGTTACTTAACCGCTACTTAACCTATTCGCTCTAATTTAGATATCATTGAAACAAATAATACATTTCCGTCTCATCGGAGCCGTCGAAACCTTACCATCTACTTAACAAATCTAACAATACTTCGTTACTACTGATTTTAAAGATATCATGATTAACTTTATTTAGAACTTGCAAATTCATCATTACAAAAGCATATGGTTGTCTTTCACTGTGTAATATACACAGTCAACACAGGAAATTGAAAGAAACGACGCAAAAAAACTAAAGTTTTATTTCTTTGAATCCAATTGTTATCTTTTAATTGTGTAAATCAAGACTTGAGTTCACATAATCGATTGCACTATTAATGAGTTATTTCAAAGAACAATTGTAAAATGAATTGTAGTAATTATTGGAGTAATTAATATTTATTTTTTGATGGGAATGACATATTAATAAATGTCATTTTTTTCAATAATAAATAAATTTTAATTATCAGTTTGCAATCTGAAATTCATAAATGCGATTGACTCTAAAGCTCAATGACGCAATATCTGTACAAATAAAATATACCAAAAAATAATAATAAGAGATTCAGGTAAAATAGAATATGATCTTAATGTGACTGACATAAACCTAGAAATCTAGTGAAAAAGTCAATTAATTCGTAGGAAAATGTCATACCATACCATCAGCCTGTGTCTCTCCACACGAAAGTCAGAAGTTAAAGTCAGATAAAAAGTTAAAGTCAGAAACACACGATTTTCTGACTTTAATATGTATAATAAATATATCTTATTTATAATATAAAATCAGAATCGTAATCAAAATTTTGATTTTTTATTGTTGTCCAACAGCCAGCAAAAATATATAAGTAACTTTTAATGACATTTTATTTGAAAACATTTGGGGTATAGCAGTAAGTTCACAACTTTTTTTTCTCAAAAATTTGTTATAATTTATACGTGGATTTAGTCGATAAAACGAAAAAACCTTTAAAAGAAATAAAATATATCGAAAACGTTACAAAAGTGGTATACAAATATACAAAAGTGGTATAAAAAGTGGTACAAAATCAAATATTATTTCGGTAATTTTTTTATATGAAATTAAAAAGTAAACGACTAAAAGTATACAAAAGGTATAATTTGTTTTTTTCGATTATCAATGAAACTTTTTACATAAATGCCTATTTCTGAAAATATTGTAAAAAATATCTAAGTCAATTTATTTATTTATACGTATATACTTCTTGTGATTACAAGAAAACATATCCGTATCACTTTTATTTTTTAGTACCTGTTTCTATTTTTTATGTAAGTATGTACGTGTTTCAAAAAAAAGTTTGCAGTTTACCCGTGTAGTTGCAACAGTTCACTAATTTAATTCTTTAATGCCATTACTGTCAGAAAACGAAGGATTGCATTAAATCGTGCTACATGTAAAGCTTGTCCGTTTAGCAATTTGCGCAAACCGTGATTGGCTGTCCACACGTAATCACATCTTGCGCAAACATTAAACACCACAATCTTATACAGAAAGCCCATACAAATTGAAACCAGAAATGTCGGCCTAAAAGTTCCATCGTTGATTTTTTTTACCAACGCTTCGTCGACCAATTTAAATTTACAATAATTCCTTCGTTTGAACTTTCGTATCATATCAAACAGATCACGATCGAACCGTATAAATGTCGATTTGAAGATATATTTTATTTTATTTATTTCTTAATACAACATCGCGGTAAACAATTTACCTTCTAAGCCCTCGAAATCCATTACCGGTTTATATGAGTCGCTGCAAATTCCTCAGTATATTTACATACATAAATCTAAATAAATCTAATTCGAAAAATATATTATATTTACAATAAGAAACTAGTACATTTTTAATGTACATGATTGATTATACATACCGCTGCCGCATAAACCTACCGTTTAATATACCCCTGTACATAATGCATTGCCTGTTTGTTCTTATAATTCAAATACCGTTACACATTTTATTGGAATTTTCAACAGCGAGCAGCTCAGAAAATAAACTTTTACAAATATAATAAATATCAAGTGATGCAATTTCAATTTTGTACTCGGGTGAATCCTAACTGGCTACCATATCAGCTAATAATATTATAATAATATTCGATATTACTAGTTTACTCTATGTAAAGAATTCTAAGCAAGGTTAAAAACTAAGATTTCTTGATTAAAATTTTAAATGTAAATCTAGAGAATTTTGGCCGTTTGATAACCGCGGGATAATGTATTGAAATCATGAGAAAGCAGCTGTATTTAATGTTAATAAAGTTTTGGCTTTCTAAAACGCGAATTGGAATCTGCGAAATCACTTCGATATACTCTATTTACTTGTAGATATATAGAGATTGTAGAGAATATAAAAATGTAAAAGGAGAAGGCACTGATTAATTGGATCAATTTTGTGATTTAATAGAAATAACACAAAATAATTCTTTTTTAGTGCAAAAAGAATTATTATTTTGTATTGTAGATTGTAGATAAACTGCAATGTCCTCAAACAATAAACATAGAAACATAATAGTAGGTCTGTGAATAGAAACTATTTTATATTTTGTCTATTACAATTGTTCACTTGTTCTTCAGCTTGTTATATGCACAGAACACAGTTATATGCTTATATCTCTGGAGGGGGAGAGTGCACGCTGCAATCCAACAGCCGCTGGGCCCACTCGACTGGCCTCGTTACCCCTCTCTCACAGAATACTACCTTGAAATGTACTGCATTTCCTACTTTATCATATTCCCCGATGTATGTACCTGTTTCGGTAGTGAGTGAGATATGCCAGAGCCCATTCCCATCCTATCCCTTCCCACGTCCCCAACCCTTTCTCCAAATCCATTCTTTCATCAACTAAGGTAGGCAGCGCATCCGGGGGCGTGCCAAAGTTTGCCATTTTGGACTAATGTTGGCATGTATAACAGTATCCACTTACCACCAGGTGGACTGTATGCTCATTTGCCACCTTCTTTCTATAAAAAAAATATGCACAGATTACATTGGCCAACCGAGCGTTCGCACGATTACAATATTTTATTTGTGTTTACGGTGATATTAATTAAAGTTCATATTCGTTGTTCTAACTGAAAGAATAGGTTTGTTTAATCACGTTATATTTGTGATTGGCGCTATCTAACCCCCTTATTGAATAAGTTCTCAATATATGTATATTATATTTTTTTATATAATCTGTTGAAATGTTCTATACAAATAAAAATATCTATCTATATATCTATATATCTATATATCTATATATCTATATATCTATATATCTATATATCTATATATCTATATATCTAGTGTTAAATTATTTTTTAATATAGCAACGTAAGACAATTGATCACCTATTTATTCTCATAAGTGTATAAAAATTAAATGCACGAATAACGCGAAACGATCATAATTAGTCCGTCCTATCCTCGTTCTAGTCAAAGAAGTCAAGGCGCCACTTAGTATAATGTCCAATGAAACTATAGTTATTTACTTCATAAGAGACCGTCTCAAATTATATGAATGTTGCACTATATGTTTGTTTCTTTCAAGGAGAATGACTAATTGTATCTAATTATGTGCGCAGTTATCTTTATATAACTAATATTTTTCTTTTTGGATTTTTACTAACGTTTCTATATATGTTGGAACCTATACCTGCATTGAATGCGGTTATTAAAAACGACGGTGTATTCTCTTGTGCTCGCTGATCTGTTTTTTTCCATTTTCAACGAAAATGAAAGAATGTGACCTGATTTATCTTATCAGTCATGCTTCATAATTTAAAACACATAAAAGACGTTTATTTACACACCTCTTATAATCATCATTTAATGGCTTTATTTTTCATATAATAAAAGCAAATAAATTAGATTCATTAAAATGCACAATAAACATTATTTCATAAATTATTAGCATTTAGGTATAACGAAAATATTGTAACAACGAGTAATTTTTAAGATTTATTCCATTAAATTACAAGATAACTTATACAGGGTTATATAAAATACCTACACTCTTAGCAGAATTTATTTCGTGAAAACTAACTACTTTTGTGATACAACTTTTTAAAATTCAATACTTTTTCACAACTGGCTCACTCGCACCACGTAAGGACACTTGCACCAATTAATATACATACACGTATTTTTTTTTATAGGTAGAAGACGGCAGACTAGCAGACAGTACACCCGGTGGTAAGTGGCTACTGTCACCCGTGGACATCCGTGGTACATGCCAACTAATAATATTAGTGTAATTCATCTAATTCTAATGTTGGGATTAGCAGCTGCTCTTTATGAATGAAGTGTGCAGCGTTACCGTTCGTAGTAACGTATAATGGCGTGGTGCAGACTAAGAAAGTCAGAGACTTCATTTAAAAAAAAATATTATTTTTTTGGATAATATCAAGTTTATAAAATATCGCACAACAAAAGTTTTTGGTTTTAATGTTCAATATTAACAGAGTGCGGGTATTTTTTATGCAACCCAGTATATAGGATGAGAATTCACTGATAAATCATTCCAGTGAAATGTAATTACCAATATATTAACGTTCGAAGCGAATTTCCGGTTCCAGTCGGTTCGGTTTCGCGGAACACCCAACTTTTTGCACCGAGAAAGTTACATATAGATGACGTAAAGTTGTTCCATACTAAAATTACTATGTTACAAGTACATTCTCAGGTTAGCGTGGTGTAACATTATAATGAGCTATACTGAGTCATCAGTGGACACTGAACAAAGTAATACTGCGGAATATTTAAAGAATTAGTTAGATACTCTAACTTATGTTTACTAACAAACTGTTATTTAGAACCTTTACGATGAGTAAATGCTAGAATATCATGATCATTACGATGCAGATAGTATTTATTTAGTATTAATTTATTTGATTCATTTTACGCGACTAAGACTATAATATTATCTGAGAAAGGAACCTTATTGTCGGTTCTATTTTCTCAGATATTGAAGCTTTAGTGAATGCTTAAAAATATAATATATGTATTATTTAAAACTATTTTAAACTAAGATTTTTGCTTAAGATTCATACCATAAGAATAAATAATAATAATACAAGTATATTACTATTATTATGCTCATTCACTAATGGTCCATTAGTGAAATCTTGCAGGAGGAATAACCTACACGACAGTGACAACCGCATCGAAATCCGTCCAGTAGAACCCAAGCTATAAACAAATACATAGTAGACAGAAGGACATAAAGATGTTACGTTTTATAAATATAGAGAAATGAGATGTTAAGCAAGTTTCTATTTAATAATATTAAATAGGTAATTAAATAACCACAAAATCATAATATACATAATGTTATTTTCTGATTAAATAAATATTCAATATTTTATGTATCCAACCAATCGAGTATCTGTGAATTTCTTTTAAAAGTTACTTGAAATAAATAATTATGTTATACATGATATAAATGAATTAAAATGTTTAGGGGTCAGCACGTAGGAATGTAAAAAATAACTTCAATATTTCATTTTGTAAATAATAATAAGACGAGGCGTTCTTGTTTTGTCCATTGAATAGGTCTTTTATAAAACTATTTGTTGTAATTTGTATGTAGATTCATAGTGGACTGTACTGAATACAAGCGGTAGTGTCAATCTGACAGTGCTCTGTCAACGTGCGAAGCCACTTTGTAAATAAAAACAACAACAAGAAACGTATCCTTATCTCGGCTATTTAGTTATGCGGTTTCATACAACATTCTTTATGTTTTGTTACTTTAAAAAAGACGAGACCTATCAATTGAGTGTAATGTGCAGGTGGACGATTAACACGTGAAGTAACTTTGCAAATAACAATAATAATAGACGTATTATGTATCGGTCACTGAATTGTTGCTTTCATAAAACGGCATTTGTTACACTAAATGGGAAAAGCCGTTCAATTTGCCGCTATGTTTGAAATTCTTTGCTCTTCTCATTCACCCACCACCGGCGAATTTCTTTAAGTCGGCCAGGTGGACCGAGGTCACCATACGGCCATTCTAAATATTTGCAAAACACAAAACAATAAAATTGATATTTTTACGAAAAAAATACCAGCGAAAGCAAAATACCAGAAAAAAATAGTTTTAGGCTTTGAGAGTGAATCGATTACATCTGTAAGGACGTCCACAATGCTCTTCTATAAAATGAAAACAATTTTCCATTTTATTTTCATAGTTATACCAGGTTAGAAAGTTTTGCCACAAACAGTTTTATCTATGGAACAATGGCTGGTTTTGATGTCATTTAAAACTATTATGTTCTTGATATATGGTAATGGTGCAATTAGCACATTCTGCCCGTGTCAAGTTTTCTTCGTGATAAACAATTTCAAAGTCTAAAACGTATCCTGTCCCGTTGAAATAAGTAAAACCCATTAACTCTACATTTACAGTACTGAAAAATTGCTTCGTTTGTCTGGCGGAGAGAGCTGGGGCATTGTCGTGATGGAGGATCATTTTGCTTCGTGGGCGTCGTTCTTTGATTTATTCCAAAACGAAAGGCAAGCCACATACCAGTCCGCAGTTACTGTTCTCTTATTTTCTAAAGTTATAGTAGCAAGTGGTTCGATCATCCAAAGAAGGAGGCAATCACCTTCTTTTCAGCACTCCGTCCTTTCTTCACTTTCGTCGGAAACTCTTTGAAAGGAAAGACCCACTGCGCAGATTGCCTCTTAGTTTTATGCGCATAGCAGTAGATCCAGCTTTCATCACCTGTCGAATTTTTCAAGCATTTGGGGACACCATTCGACGCGGCAGTGTTTTTGAGCTTCGCACAAATTGTGAGGAATTCATTTAGCACAAAGCTACCTTACCCGTAGGTGATCATGTAAAATAGTATGAACTTGACTCATACCAATATCTAATGACACCCGTATCTGCTGATGTTGTTCGTTTCTCTGCTTCAATTATGAGCCGTACAGTTTTGATGTTTTCTTTCATCACTGCCGTCGCAGGACACCCCTCTCTAACATCGTCACCGAGGTGAGTACGACCACGTTTAAATTCACTGAACCAATTATAAACAGTGGCACTGAATGGGGCTTAAAAAATCATAAAAAGTCATTGAACGAAAATGTTCTCTTGTCAAATTCATTTTTCCGCAAACACTTCATTTTCAAATTGCCGCCAGAAATAAAAAAAAAATGACAGCTTTGAAAATTAAATGGCGTTTGACAAGCAAAGAGCTCCATTTTCAAAATATGAATTTGTTTTTTTATTCGTATTGAATTATTCGTTATTATTCGTAGCCAGTTCTAGAAACTTTCTGAAAACATAAAAAAACGTCGGTAATTCTTTTGACAAAGCTTTAGATATTTTAAGATTATCCAAATCGTTAAACGTATTTGGAGATTTTTACTATGCTGTAAGCACAAATCTAAGCGCATTTGCAATCAAACATGTACTTCTTGTCTGACTAAACCAACTCCTCTTTTTTAAATCAAGATGTAGGTCTATATTATTTAGAAAAAGGAGGCATTGTACCTTTAGATAATGGCTGGTATTTTGTGTGAAAACCGAAACCGAATCCGGTTTCAATATCTTAAACGCCCGATTTTCGTTTCTGGCCTCAAAATTGACTTCAACCTTATTTTTGCGGTTTTAGTTAAAACCCGTTTGCTTTCCCTATTCCCCACGTATCTACTTTAAACACGCAAATGAGTTTATTTTTTAATATTAAAAGAATTAGAACTACTAATCAGTGTAACACTAATGAATGAATCAACTTGATTCAATCAATTCGCAATGCTTTCCACAGAGATCGAAAGGCCAATGCCAAGGCTGACGGCTAATAAATACAACAAAGACGCGTCGCTTTAGCTACCGCTGAAATCGGACCATGTAAATTTTTCAATGTTTTTATGTGATACGCGTTTATTGTTTAGAAGTACCAAATATTGAATAAACCACCAAATATATTCTCAGACATACGCGAAATATTAAAATGATATTCTTATAACACTTTTCAACATTTGTAAATGTTACACAGTAAATGTAAATGTTAGTAAATGTAATGTTAACAAACTCACAGTGAAGTGAAACAAAAGTGAAGAGTTTTACACTCAAAATGATATCAGCAAGGGCTAGTTTATTGATATTATTAATTAATAGATTGGCAGCTTTCTCTAACGCATCCTATGCATTATTATCTTGAACTACTGGATCACTGGACTTGGTTAATATTTTTTTAACAACCTGTCTAATCTATTTTTCACTGTGATTACCAGTGAAGAAAGTGTTTTCTGGAATTGCTGCCACTTGTTAGTGTGAAATGGTTTTATATAGCTTGAAGTGTTGTCAACTGTACTATTGATCGGAATGTCTCACTCGATATTTAAAATAAAATGATAAACGTCAAATAACCGAGGTTAGCAGACAGATGTTCGCAGCAGCAGGTATGTTAAGACGGCTTCGTAATTTCTTACCGCAGGCTACCAAGGTTGTGATAGCGCAAAGTTTACCTATGCTTGACTGACTATGTCTGCTACTTGAATTTGACATAATCACAACTTAATAAACTTGAGCGTCTTCAGAATTTCAGTATACGGTTCGTATTTGGACTGCGCAAATTACATACTTAATTTCGCCAGCAGCTCAAGTGGCTTCCAATTCGTCGTCGTCGAGATGCTCATACACTCTCCCCCCTCCACAGTATACTGTTTAACCCGTTGACACGCGGATATCTTTAATAAAAATTTAACAATCTTTCTTCACATCCTTTCAATCTGCGATCTTCAGATTATGTTCTCCTTAAAATTCCTGACTATTCTTCTACTTTCTATTCACGTTCGTTTACTGTCAAAACGGTCCGCTTATGGAATGCATTACCTTTAACTATAAAGCGCGCTCAATCTCTGACTAGTTTTAAAAGACTCGTGAAAGAACCCCGCTACCTCTTACGTAGATTAAGAGTTCTCTTACGCCCAAATTCTTTTCCTTTATCTTTCTGTATCTATGTATGTATGTATATGTATTAATGCATGTATATATATATGTAGGTACCTATATATTTCTGTATGTATGTATGTATATATGAATTTCTATACTGGCATTATTTCCTTATTGCACCATCTACCTCTATTTCGTCTACTGTCTTCTCTTCACCACCCAAAGGTTGCCTGGAAGAAATCACTTCAGCGATAAGGCCGCCGGTCGTACTTCTAATAACTTGTACTTTGTATTACTCTGTATGTTTTTGGTGGACAATAAACTGTATCTATCCCCAATATTTGACAAATGGTCTATCCACCATTTATATAAATAATAATAATGTTTCTTATAATAAGTTATAACAAATTCTAGTTGACATATAACGATATATCCGTACAGTCATAATTAACTGCTTCTCATAACGTTTGTCAGGATATCCTTGTAATATAGTGAAGGTTGGATAAATTAATTGGATATAATAAGAGATAATATGAGGCCAGAGATCAATTCATATGCCTGAAGGTAACACCTTTATTATCTTTGTCCAGACTTTATAATTAGGTCGAATTCATAAAATGGTGTCATATGAACTAAATATAAGATGGTATAATACGAAATAATGTATATGGCGTTATCTGAGCGCAGACCTTATTGTTGATATTTACTTTAAGTTTGGTTAAGATTTTAGTTGTTTCGAAATTTTGTTTAAATACAAACGTGCTCTAACACTTGATTTTGAGAGAGAATGAGCGATATGTCCTTTTTAAAATTTCACCAGTTTTAATATCTGAGAAAATGGAAGCGACCGTAAAATCTGTTCATGTTTTTCTATTTCTACGTATATAACAAATATACGTCATCAAATATACAGAGCATAAGTTGTTACAGCTGCTATTATTAGTTATTAGTTATAGACTGATACAAAGCTAACCAGTTACTAAATGATATTGTGTAAAAATGAAAGATGGCAGTTACTTTTGAGTATTTTAATGAACTTTATAATATTAATCACACGCTGTCAGTTAAGCAAGATTTATAAATCTGCGTTTGTTTCTTTAACCTTGTCCGTAAACGAATTACAAAAGGAAAGAACCATTAAATCGGCGTAGGATAGGCGTAGGCAGCTGTCAGATTAATTTTATATAAATTACATTGCATAAATAGACGTAAACATAGTGTTTTAGTATTTGACGCAATGATAATAAGTTGATTTGCTATTGTTAACGTAAAGACGTATTTAAAAACCTTGTAAATATTAATGAAAAACAGGAACAATTAAATTTTAAAGAATACATTTATTCTGATTATTTTAGTAAATTTATTATTACTTTTTTTAAATTGTCACTAGCTTGGCGGTACTGGAAAACATCGTCTGGAAGTAAATAAATAAATAACTCCACACTCGTTGGCCCACACTAGGATTCCCAATCCAGAAACACACACGAAGACGTACATAACACATGCCACACCCAGACCCGAACAATCACCATTTGCACAGCAAGCAGGGTCACTACCAACTGGGCTAATTAGTCTTATATCTGTATTTAAACAAATGATTGTCCAACCGGGAATCGAATCCGGGACCATTTGCACAGCAGGCAGGACGGGTCACTACCGACCAGGCTATTTGGTCGTATAATGAAAAAAGATTGTACTCGTAATTACTGTCAACATCCTCCATTGCACGTGGAATACCTAAATCTATCTAAAGTCGGTATGGAACTATTGAAGTTAAGCTTTCCTAAGTTAATATTCCGTTGTTTCAAGATTTAGTTTACATAGAAACATGCTCTTAATTAATGATTATTGTTAAAGCAATAAAAAAAATATCTCTTATTTATTTTATTCTTCTATCGTTTCAATATTCGGAAAACAAGAACCGACTGTAAGTTGCCTTTTCTTAGTAAATCAAATATAAATGTAAATAAAAGCAGTTCATATGTTCTATGGCGATTTACAATAGAACATGTGAACTGATGTGAACAATGCTTTTAATAATGTTACGCGTTGCTAAATTAATGAAATATAGGCCTTAATTAATATACATTAGGCCTTAAACTCCTGAACAAATGCAATGGTCATAATCATGTAAAAATATAAAACATGTAACATCCTGTTGTCCAACGCTAATGCTGTGTGCAATCACCGTTGAACATGATTTAATGCATCGCATGCAAATCATAACAATTAGATCCGCATAACATTTACCAATGATTGTGGGCTTGCTGGAATAGTTCGCGTGATAATGATGCTAGGAATCACTGCAGTTATAAATTATGATGATTACCTACTAAGGTTGTACGATTCGTCATTATTATTAGTGACTAGCTGCGCCCGCGACTTCGTACGCGTCGAATTTTAGTTTTTAAACTATAAATTAGGATATATTTTCTTCCCGTCAGCCGATTTTGATGAAACAAAGCCTATTCAAAGCGCCAAGCTAAGCTTAATTCACCAGTGGAAACCCAAAGAAAATCCGTTCAGTAGTTTTGGAGATTAGCGTGTTCGAAGAGACAAAGAGACAGACAGACAAAATTTTTCAAAATCGTCTTTTTGTATTCTGATACTCTTTCTTCATCGCCTCTAATAAGTTTTTGGTAAATATATTCAATGTACAGACACTCTGGTTCTACAGTTCTATTATATGTATAAATAAGTATTCTCCTGTTAAGAAAAGGCATTAGTAACATTATAGTTATATATATTCGAAAATTAAAAATAAACAAAGGGAATAATCAATGTTTTTTTTATTTATGTAATACTCCAAAATTCCACTTGAATTTTAATTTAATAAAAAAAATTAAAAAAAAACATTATTGTTATGGAACGTCATCAAAATGCAAATGCGATTTTTTTCTAAAGAGGGCTAAAGGGTAATTTCTAAAGGGTATTGGTCCTGGTAAGATCGAGACCCATCGACCAATTTTAAATACCAGCGTAGCCTTCTGGGAATTGATTACGTTGTATAAATAGTCCAAATTTGGTCATCACTCATCATCTAAACTGTATACTTTTCGCTGGTTTTAACTTAGTTTATTTTTCTGGCAACATTCTCTGGTATTGAAAAATACCCAAAAAACGTATGATCACGAGTGCTAAAAATTCAGAGATTGAATATTTGACATGATCGGATCTCACAATATGATGAAAATAATACTCAATTAGGTTGTAGTGAAGGCTCGCCACCACAGACGATATATTCGGTTCTGCGTGGTAACGAGTCTTCTTGGGATAGCCCCATACTCAGTTCCGCCCGACGCTACTATAACAGAGTGCCGCACCATCCCAATCCCCTAGTAGCTGACAGCCTACTTCTATTGGAAATTCTATTTCTAAATTTCTATTGGATTTCTATGTATCCAATAGAAATGACCCTCCCCATTGCTGTCGTCGTCCTCGGTACGTCTTAGACCACCCCGACGACCTCACTGCTGCCAAAAGGGAAAATTACTAAGAATTTTTGCTGCGCGCGTCAACATTTCTGTTTGCGTAATGCACCTAACCACCTACAAAAATGCACACGAGGAATTCGCGGAACTAGATTATCTGCTACGAACGTTAATATGCGCATCGTTAGAGGTATAGCTGCCGTGTGTCTAAACAGAATCCTAAAAAGCGGTATTAGGTATTCACCATTTCCTTAGGTGGAAATTAGTGTAAAATTGCTGTTACAATTGTTATGATTGGTGTAAGAGTAAAAGCTATTCTCTACATTGCAATTAGGGGTGTTATGGAGCCACCGTAACCGTAATCGAAACTATCGGATATCCGAATTAAAAAATATATTCGAAACTGAAACGGAATCCGAAATAAAAGATCGTTTTATTGATTGTTGTAAGGGGCGAAATTTAAACGAGGCAAATTTTGTTATGTTCTTGCTGCATTTAATTAGATTTGATTGATTTTTCGTTCGTTCTTTATGAGAGCAAAGTTGCAATTATTCCCTATTTGGTTTTATTTTTCTTTGCTTTCAGTTAGTAACATTTCTTAAACAGTTAATTTAAAACCATATTCACAATCGAAACCGTATCCGAAACCATATCCGAAATAATTTCATATCCATATCTGTAACCGAAACCGGTAAAAGAGTGTACAATATATCCGTATCCGGATCCAAAATAACACATTCCTACCTACCCTAATTATAATAAAGCGTTACGAGTTTCAAACTTCAAGTCCGAATTTAAGAATATACAATTATAGAAGTGATTATTTATAAGTATACTCGTCGAACAAACATTTATTTCAACACACTACCTACTGTTATTTTGCGATTCGAATCGAAATTCACATTATTCGAAACCGAAACGGAACAAGTCCATAGAGGAATATTAAATAATATTGTAAAACTGAGCATCGAGGGCTCGACGCTGGAGCATAAAGAGAGCGTAATGAATCTAGAAGGTTTAATCGTTAAACGCTCGTGAGTGTTCTAGCCCAATTTTTTAACGTTTGTTAGTCTCAAACCCTTGAGGTTAAAAGCTCGAATCCAAAAACCAAACACGCTGTCCGTCCCGCGTCCACTGCGACTGCACCCTAAACAGGTCAGTTATATTACGGTGTTTGAACTTTTTCTAAAACTGTGATTCTATCAAATTATTCACGGTCAGGGAGTTTGTTCCGCAACGTTAGGGCGTGCGTTCATTGTATACGGAGAACGGCCTTGAGATGATGTGGACCGATTATGTATGTATCTATAACACGTATTGAAACTTGTTGGGGCGATGAATGGAGCCTATGAATGGAGATTATGTTCTATGGTCGTGAGAAAATCACAAGAAGAATAATTTTGGAAGTAGTTATATCTAGATAATAAATATCTACTTCTTTATTTGTTTACCATTTGCGGTTACATTCAATGGTACATTAATATGGTACAGATGTACTAATCCTTATATTGCGTAATTACAATTTATTATTTAATCACTAAGATTAACGATTAATGAAGCAATGGAGGTATGGAAATGGCGCCAATGCTGGGAAGCTAAATCTTTTCTCAAAGAACTTAGTCAATCTTTCAAGTGACAGGATCTGGTTCGACGGCACTTCGGCAACATTGCCGATGTCAAGTCACGAATATACTCGCTGAATAAATACAGATCTCAGAAAATTACCTGGGTTTGTGTGGGTTTAGAATTAGCGACTGGCGACTGGACCATTATTTCGAAAACAATTCTACCCGAAAAATCATTGACTTCCCAATAAAAAATGATGCATATTAAAAGTATTTACATTATTGTTTCAATTTTGAAAATTATTTCCAAAAATGTGTTAGTTATCGTTGCTAATTTCACTCTCTAATAAGGTGATGAACGCTAATTTTTGAAGATTCATTATATAAAGTGTTACTGAAATAACGTAATAGCTGAAAACAAGTTGTTCTAGAGTTTTTATCGATTCTACTAGTTTTTATAACTTATTCGTCTTTTCTGGTATATTTTTTGTTCTATACGCAGTTGTTTTCACATACGTCGCTCGCACTGCGTCCACCTAGGCATCCTGTACTGAGTAATGAGCGCTACGAACGTTTTAGATAGAACGACAAAACTTTACACGTTTGTAAATAATGATTCATTCCCTAAAACAATTTTATTGTTCGCTAGAACGGTTTTGTATATTTTAAATTGCCTCGTATATAATAGTTAACGCGTATCAGGTTTAGCGTTATTTCAATGATACTTTGTAAAAATACGAATGTTTAGACATACTTAAAGAGGGATCGAGATAAACTGTATTCAAGCATTGTTGTAGTCGCGATATAATCTCGATAACATGACCTGACTGTAACATGTCCACCCACACTCCAGAGGCCGCCCAGATCGATTCGATAACACTTTAGGTTTACAATCTCATAAAAGCTCTTTGACGTAATTGCGTTACCAATCCATATTTACAGCCGCACGGTATGTGGACGAGGTCAATTCGTAATCGAAAAGTGTTTATTTCAGTTCAATGTTTACGAATATTCGACCTCGCAGCTAATGTTAGCTGCTGAATTATAGTAGTAGATATGTATAGATAGCACATATAGTTTATATAAAATTAGATACCTAATTGTGATTACTATCCATAAAGGACAAAGTCTGTGTCATTCTGTGGTTTTCTGTCTGCCCGTTGGTTTGCGCTAATCTCCGATTAACTATTTACATTTTATTGCATTTTTCCTTTTGTGTTGAGTATTTTTCCGGATGGTTTCAATGTTTTTTTTTTATCAAAATCGATCCAGTATGAAAATATGGTACTATTAACAACATATTACAGCAACCTTATACAAGATTAAATTTCGTCATATGGATGAATGTACATTAAGAAAATAGCCTTATCTACGAGCCTAAGTATTGATCTGACAAGGTCCACTGCAAACGGGACTTAGAACGTGGAAGAAGCTTACTCTTATCAGCTGCAAAGAAGAAAAGGCATAGTAATGAAAGCAGAATAAGAAATAAGAATAAGAATTTTTAATAGGAAATTAAAAATAAACAAAGAAAGATTGATAATAATTAAGCTAGCTTCTAACTAGGTTTTAAATTAATGAAATATCTATCAAAAAATTTTGGCTTTTCTCGAATGTCATCAAAAAGCACTTGTGCCATTTTTTCGAAGGAGAGCAGCATAGCTCTCATACGAAATTTAGTACACTAAATGCATTATGTACATTATCTCATTGTAGACATGGTACAAGTCATAATAATTCAATGTATGTCTTGTCTAAATTGAGCAACTACATTTCCGTGAAAAACATAACAATGATTTGATTAATAAATGATAATTAGCATTAATCCAGGTTAATAGGTGCATTTAAAATAAATAATAACAATAAAGAGCCTCGCACTCATTAAATACACTGAGTATTACCAAGATTATGTCCATGTTTCTTCACTTTCTGCGAGCGAAGCACAAAGCAAGGCCACGCATTATAATATTGTGATAATCTATTCTTCTTATTGTTTGTGTCAACAAATTTATGATTGCACGTAAGCGGGCGTGAAGGAATTGCTACATATTAAAACAAAGTGTATGGAGGAAACAGTGGAGAATCTTCTTATAGTGTCATGCATTCGTATACGCACACATATTTAACGAAAATACGGACGGAATTCATAGAATTTATTTTTCATAGGAAAAAAGAGTAGATAGTGTAAAAGTAACCGGGAGTAAAAACAGTTTTGAAATAGTCGTTTGATTTATAAATTCTGTCTGAATAAACATACACTTGAAAGAAAAAAATAGTTATTAAATGTAGACGAAAGGAGGACGCAAATAAATAGTCGATTTTCAGTCTTATATTAGTTCAAGTCGTGTTTAAGAGGTATTTTATGCAGATTACATAGAAGCTAGGTTCCAATCATTGAATCTAAATCTAAACCAAGAACGGTCTAAGAAGCGTCTAGAGTTTAGCAAATGAAAGCTGGGACTTGACAAGCGCTTAAAATTAAAACAAACTATCAAACAAACAACTTAGATTATCACTACAAATAGTTGGAAAAATAATTTTACTATTCAATAATAACAGAATAAATTCAATAATAATTGGAATAATAATAGTTGAATTCAATAATAACTTAAGCCTACTCGGTCCTAAATATATGTTCCTAATTACTCTAATATTTTTATAAATATATGTTCCTGTACTGTAAATATATGTACCAAACTACAGATGTATATCACTAAGACAAACTACAGAAGTTTGCAAGAATAATTAATCATAACAATTTAATTAAAATATCTACTTGCTGTCATAAAACGAGTATTTCTAAACATTTTATCACGCAATACTCGAGTAATATATCTCTGGACCTTTTAATCACGGCAGGCCTGCCTTTTTCAATTAAAAACAGTATGACTGCTCGCTAATGATCTAATTCTTTTGTTTCTTGACTGCTTTAATTTATTATTTTCATTGTGGTGTCACGCATTGCGTGGTGTAGTTGTGGTGTAACAGCCATTAGTTTTGGATGTATTTTTTGTGGCATAAATCTCGAGATAAGCAATATTAATATTAAAACGTAACTGTGTTCTATCATAGAATAAAGACCAAGACTATGGTTCTATATTGCGATGCAATGCAACCAGCCCTATTAGTATCCACTGCTGGACATGGGCTTCCTCGTGCACAAGATGGTGTAGGTGGTGTAGTTCCTCAGCGCTTGTGGTAGCGGCTTTATTATCCCCTAGTCGCCCCTTACTAAACCCACGGGAAGTGCTGAGAGATTTTTTTGCGATAAATATTAATATTACATTTTCGTTCATTTTATTGTAATAATAAATTAGCTGACAAAGTGGCAACGGACCCGTGGACACACCAGATTGTCACCAGTGTAACAAACAATTAATTTTATGTGAAGGGTCCGTGGTCACAATAGCCAGTGCTGGGAAATATCCGAATGATTTAACGGACTGTTATCCTCAGCATAAATAACGGCCTGTTATCCTCAGCATAATTAACGGCCTGTTATCCTCAGCATAATTAACGGCCTGTTATCCTCAGCATAAATAACGGCCTGTTATCCTCAGCATAATTAACGGCCTGTTATCCTCAGCATAATTAACGGCCTGTTATCCTCAGCATAAATAACGGCCTGTTATCCTCAGCATAAATTCTGATTAAAAGAGAATTATTGTTTTTCGTTTGTTCCAGCGAATTTTTCGCTAGAATGGCTTTATATTAGTATTTTCAATCAGTTGACGTTTCCGGTTTGACATTATTTCGGTGACATCTTGTATTTAGCTATTCGAGTAGGACTGGAGCCAACTGGCACTAAGAGAATAATTAATTGAACACTGGCACTTTTTTCCATACATTTACATATCTCTGCTTTTCAATAATGAAATTGAAAGTAAAGCATTGTTACTCATATATTACTCACGCACAAACAAATCTCTGTAAATATTTTAATAAGTCATTACATTCAAGCGGATAAATATTGTTAATGAATTGTAAAAAATATTTTTTAAATATATTTGCTAAGTATTTTGTTCCTATATAAGTAAAAGTAATATGTATATTAAATATTCGACCAATTATGCGAGTCTTTGACCAAGAATAATTAGTGGCTTCCTCTATTTACGTTGATATTCTTGTTGGGACTCTTCAAACGAGATGTGAACAGGTTCCGACAAGGTCGGCAGCGCACCCGCAAGTCCCCTGGTGTTGCAGGTGTCCATGGGCGGCAGTGACCACTTACCATCATGTGGCCCGACCGCTCGTCTGCCATCCATTCTATAAAAAAACAAATATTCAGATTATGCACATTTAACCATGACATCACATTTAGCCTCTCCCAAGGTGCGTTACAATGTTCGATCGTGTGTTTTTCCCATCCACATGCCACATTCTTTACGACATCTCAATCGAGCCGGGGGACGTCCCACGACATGGCAGTCTCCATTCGAACACTCGTGCGATCCGATCCAGTGATTGTCAGTTGTACGACACATGTGACCGGCCCATTGCTGATGTCGGCCTGCTAATCTTTTTTACAATGTTAGTTAGTTTTGTTCTTTGATGAAATACTTCGTACCGGATTTTATCTTTCAGAGAAACTCGTCAAAGAAAGAAAGAAAGAATTTTTTTCGGGACTAACGGGTTAAGTATGAGAGTTAAGATCATCATTCTCTATATATTTAGATATAGAATGATTATAGAATCAGAATATAATCATTTCTCTGTTTGTTGTTGTTCCCACCGTCAGACCCTCGTCACTTAGAACGCAGCCGAAGTGTCGCAACCCGTGAATAATCGCATACAAGTTCTCATATTCACACTTTTTGTCCGTGCGTATGCCTTTGTTACGTGTTTTTGCCTCATTTACACCTTTACTCATGTTCTTAATAAGTCCTTGTGGCATTGTGTGAGGGAAAGTGTGTAAAATGTAATTTAATAGAAGCATTGATATGTTTACTATTGTAAATAATTGTTTATATGCACGCAATATGCCAGCAAATATATTGCAGCCTCATATTTGCAAAACATGTCAAACATTGTCGAACGATTAGCTCCATCTTCACTGGAATAGTGTAATAATAGTGCGCACCTCCCGTCACAGACGTGTAGTCCATCCGCATTTCCTCGATACGGAGGTGTCGCGCACTGTTCGCTCCAAAATTCATTTTATACCGCAATCCCGTAGGCTGTGGAACGAACTGCCTCAAGAGGTCTTTCTATTAAGCTACGATATGGGGTTCTTCAAGAAAGCTGTGAATAGGATTTTGCAAGGTCGGCTGCGCACCCGCATACCCCTCGGCGTTGCAGGTATCCATGGGCGGCGGTAGCACTTACCATCACGTGGGACCGCCTGCTCGTCCGCCCACTTCTCTATAAAAAAATAATACTCTTAATTGAACTAAGTTATAATGATGTTCTAACCTTCCTGTGGTAAATACTAATCACCTTCATTAGAAGACTAACTACAAATCTAGCACTTATCTAATAGCAAGAATTTTTTTAATCGTATAATTATTAAAAAATGTAATCGTAGCGGTTTTTGTTAAAGGATTATTAATTATCTAGGTTAATTAATAATACTAGTTTACGAGGGAATTATATAAAATTGCATGAAATACTTTTAAGTACATTTACGGGTATGTAAATTAGTATTGCGTATGTCTACCCACATAAATGCCGTGAAGAAATAGCGAATCATTATTTTTTAAAAAACATTTTATATATAAGGACTCCTATTTACCTACGGAACGCTCAGAATGTACAAAAACAGAATGTTCTATAACTTTTGTTTCTACCTTTTGGAATGGCGCGTGCAAATGGCGTATTCTTGTTCAAGGCGTTAGATTACTTGTAAAAACGCTTCGCCTTTACAATAAAATACATAATACTTATTGTAAAATATCTCACTGTTTTCGAGGTTCTTATAAATGCACAGTAATTAAAATAAATCTCAAGTATGTTCTCATCCACATATGTTCAATAAACTTTAATTAATTTCTCTTCATAAAACAAAACAATGTACGAAAAATTATCCTTTGAAAGTATGATGTTTTCGTCCATAAAAAGAGCAATTGAGAACACATGACACAGTGGCGATAAGTTCGCACAGGACCGCCGTTTGCCCTAAAAGGTACATCTGCCCTTTTGACTTGTTTGAAAACCGGATTTTCAAGTATGATTCTATATAATCTTATATTTCCATGTTGACAGTGATTTAATGCTTTTGGTGGGCATCTCTGAGCCTCTATGATATTGTCAACAATTTGAAAATATTAATATTATGTCATTTCCATTTAAAATTAAAAATTCCTAACATTTCGCAAAGTACGAAAATACAGGAAAACAGGAAAGAAATAAAGAAAAACAGTAAACTTAAGAAATTTAAAAAACTACTCGACCGACAGTGTATTGTTTAAATATTGTATAACTGTTGGAATAACAATGTATTGTTTAAATGATCCTGAAGAATAAAATCCTTTACTTTTTTATTCGGTCTGAATCTACACTTAAACTATCGAGATATCGGTGGTTGCTGGTTTAATAGTAAATATCAGGTAACCAAAAAAGTTTGTGCGGTTTTTCTTATACAGATTTGCACTTGTTTATATACTGTCATTTACTTTCGTATGAATCCTTCTTTCGTTTGATGCATACAAATTTTGCCACAATTGTTAAATTCCTATTGTGAAATAATTTAAAATGGCCACGAACAAAACGTTTATTCGAAGTCCTTTACTCTATGAGTAGGTACAAACTTGGCACCAAAGCGGCCGAAGCGGAGCGAAATATATGTAGGTACTGCATTCGGAGATGACGCTGAAAGTGATCGGAGAGCACAGAAGTGGTTTAAGAAATTTTCCTCGGGAGATTTCAGCTTGATCGATGAAGCACGCTCTGGAAGACCGAAGTCAATATGTATAAGAAAAACCGCATGAACTTTTTGGGTTACCTGATAAATTAGTTTAATTAATTATTACTTCTTTATTTTCAATAAGCCCATGAGAAAGTCAGAATAGTAACCAATAGTAACAGCCGCGGACTCTCTTTTATACACATTATAAATAGAAAAATATTGATGGTTCTAATGAGGTATTAGATAGAGATCCACCAATGCACTCTGTCACTATTTAGTGTTAGCACGAGAGTCGTGTTTCAAGCTATATGACCGTTAGCTTTCAAGTTAAGACGAAATACAACAAGTATCGTCGTCTATCCTTTCCGACGCGGTTTTTCGCTTTAGAGGAATGAAATTCGAAGTGTGTACTGATGAGAGGCCGTCTGTGTACCGTAAAATTGGTTCAGTAGTTCAATAGCCCATGTGTTTATCGCACGCATGACAAAGTTCAAAACGTAACATAAGCATTACATTACATTAGAACAGCAAAGTTAGAGCGGTTGCGTCACTTTTTGTTTTCACCGCGGCACTTTCGATTTCTTTTGCCGCTAACTTCTCTGTGCTCACGACGATGCTTACCTGTCGAATAGGGTTGTCACCTCCATTGTATTATTTATATAACAAGATACAATACATTAACCCTAGAAAGATAACCTACGTAAGTTTCACTCCCAAGCCCGAAACAAAACGGTGTATTGGTTTCGAATTTAAACATAATCGGTCGAGCACTCGTAAGTGCTTTCCCCACCTCTTCCTTCCTTAATTTGTTGCTTCGAGCACAGTTCGGTGCAGACGCATACTGTTTCGTGGTAGTAAATTTTACTTCTAGTTACCATTAACGTATAACTTTCTTATGCCCATACTTTTACTATTGTTTTATTTCAGATACCTAAATCAGATGAAATTTATGTCATATTTTTTTTATGGACGAAGGCGGCAGACGAGCATACAGTCCACCTGATGGTAAGTTGATACTGTCGCCCATAGACATTCGCGGTACATGCCAACATTTGTCCAAAATGACAAAATGCGTCCAAAATGCGCTGCCTACTTTTGGAGATATAGGAATGGATTTGAAGAAGAAGTTGGGAAACGGGGGTGAGATAGGATGGGAATGGGCTCCGGCACTCACTACCGAAACATATTAGGGTACATTAGGGAAATAAGATATAGTGGGAAATGCAGTACATTTCAAGGTAGTCTTCTGTGAGAGAGGGGTAACGTGGCCAGTCGAGCGCGCCCAGCGGTAAAATTCCAAAAATACTGTCAGAGTCAACCTCCTCTAAAGAAATTTTCTTTAGGTTTAGAGCAATACATATATGGTTCTGTCATTCTATATTTTCGGTTTGTAATCCTTTAAATAATTTAATTAATTAATTTTGCTGTATAATGTAAATACATAATCAATACTACTTTCTCTCTTGCGAAAGCAACTGCAGGAAGTGTACAAAAGTGCAGAAATAATATTATTCTTAATTCCTAATCCCACTTTTCTTAAATACACTCTTAAATCTCTAATGGCAGGCTTGGATTGAAGAGTTTCTGGGACGTGTAAATATTTGCCATTTTGGATTGATGTTTGCATGTATCGCGGATGTCCAGGTCGATAGTATTCACTTACTATCTGCCAATTGCCACTTTATTCAATAAAAAAAGATAATAGTGCTGTAGGGACAGCCCTATAGCGTCAGATGGTAATAAATGCTTTGCACTGATATCTGATATGTAGATAATACGGGTAATAGCTAATAACGCGTCGTTAGTGTAATTGCACAAACGACTCGACGACTGTTTGTAGATATTGATTGGGAACTGTACCATTCTGTTGAGATTCCCAACCATATTTGACGTATCGCCCCCTTTCAGAAAATAATACACTTAGTGTCCCCCTAGACCACATAATTTACCTTCACATTATTAAGTTTCCATCGCCTCCAAAAGTCCAGGAAAAGCAGTGTACATAACGTACCTAAGTAGACAGATAATTTGTAAGGAAGGCAATAGTAAATATAATTTGGATGAAGCAGGTACAATACACACGGCCTTGGATACGCCCTCTTCTGCAATTTGACCATATAATGATTTTAAATGACTTCTCCTTCCACTTAAATGATAAGTCGATTGAAACGAGACAAGATATTTACAAGATTTAGTATACAAGACATTAGTGTATGTACTACGCGGGCAAAGGATAATCTATCTTTAAAAAAATACATGGATGTACCATATGGTTTCTATTTTTTTTTTTTATTATATCCTACTGGACGGACGAGCAAGCGGTCCCACGTGATGGTAAGTGTTACCACCGGCCATGGACACCTGCAACACCAGGGGGTATGCGGGCGCGCCGTCGACCTTGCAAAATCCTATTCACAGCTCTCTTGAAGAACCCCGTATCGTAGCTTAATGGAAAGACCTCTTGAGGCAGTTTGTTCCACAGCCTACGGGTTCGCGGTATAAAGTAATTATATGGTAATTACATATCATCGTTGCGATCTTACAAATGCACGCGTTAGATTATTACTAATTGTTGTCGATATGATGAACGCTGGACATCTAGATTGAATTCCAACTAAATAGATTAAACTTTTAATGTTTTTTTTTATGGACGTAGGCGGCAGACGAGCATACAGTCCACCTGATGGTAAGTGGATACTGTCACCTATAGACATACGCGATACATGCCACCATTAGTTCAAAATGACAAACGTTGGCACGACTCCGGATGCGCTGTCTACCTTTGGAGATATAGGAATGGATTTGGAGAAAGGGTTGGGAAATTGGGGAGGGATAGGATGGGAATGGGCTCTGGCACATCTCACTCACCACCAAAACACGTACGTACATTAGGGAAATAAGATAAAGTGAGAAATGCAGTACATTTCAAGGCAGTCTTTTGTGACTAGTCGAGCGCACCCAGCGGCTGTTGGATTGCAGCGTGCACTCTCCCCCTCCCAAATCGAAAACCGGTTCCGTATCGAAAAGGGTGAAACAGAGCCATTAACCGTGAGTAGAATAACTTCTTTGGCTCTTCTTTCTGTCACATTTGAAGTTTTTTTATATGAATGTGTTTCGAATCATAAAAGGAAAGCTATTATTTATTTACTATTTTTTTCCAATATTAATTTTAATTGCTATTAAGTATTACATTATTATCATATATGTAGATATATACATCTTTATATGTATTATTGTACCTGATTTGTTATGTTTATAATTATGTTTATAATTATAATTTGTTATGTGTGTGTGTGTTACGTTTATTTATTTTCTAATTGTAATTTCTAATTACTTATAATATCTACGTTACAATGCAACCTTCTTAATTCTCTGTTTACCCAAAGGTTGCCTGGTAGAGAATGCCATAAGGTATTAAGTCCGCCTATTGTAAATCACGTCCGTGCAATTAAGTTTAAATAAATAAATTAAAAAAATACAAGTTAACTATAATTAACTATACATATTTGTTTTATATAACTTAAAAATTTAGCGTTTTACGCAATTGAAATATGTATCGGAACTGTAATGTTTAAGTATAAGATTAATTAAGTAGTTTAAGTTAAGTGTAAGATACGTTTAATGAATAATTATATCTTGTTTTTGCTTCTATGTCGCCGTGTATATACATTCTTTGACTCTAATTTTAGAAACATCAGCACGATCAACTCGCACTTGACCGCTTCTTTAATTGATCTTGATACAGCGGTCATTCGTGTAAAATAGTCGTTACTCGCGTGTTGGAACGTTATAATAACGAATAGTTAACATTGTTACTTAATTTAAGGCGTTTAACGTTATCACGATAACGACTAGCTGATATTGATCTGAAACGTGTTATAAACAATTCTAACAAAAAATTAGAGAAACAATTATTCTTTTTATTGTAGTTAAAAATGACACGTCTTACAATTTGTAGCTATGAGTCACGACATTATTGACCATTACTTATATGGAATAGATATGTGGGTATTTATTGTTTACACAGAGGAAGGACAGAGCTGATGAATCTGATGATAGATAGTCAAGCGAACGTATGGACATGCTGATACGGTGATCGTGCATTCAAATCCATAAATTTACTTTTTTATTTTATTTTTATTGTTAAATTGGCAAGAAAATACAAAAAAAAGGTAAGTTAAAAGGTAAAGATACTTAAACTTTACTTTATAAAAAATCCGTATGAAAATACGATTAAATAAAAGGAAACTCTCATTATGATATTGATAAATAAAATGACATAAATTAATTACGTCATAATTAATTATGTTCATTCATAAAATACCATCCCATGCCCATGTGTCATATATAAAGGGGTGCTAAAATAAGCCAGTAACAATTGAAGGTCAAAGGTTAAAATAACTTGATAGGTTAATACAGGTGATCCGAACGAAACAGCTTTGACCTTATATAAAGTCTCACAAAAATAATGTAAAGTACGTTATTCAGTGGGTTATAGTAATAATACTTATAGAAAAAAATATAAGAAATGACGTTAATTTGTCAGACTAAAGCCTGTGTTTTGGAAAATTAGAATCTAAATCAAACTATCAACTGTCTAAAAGTTCAATTGACTAAGTACGCTTGAATGGATATAAACTATAATAAACAGAAGCGGGCGCCGTTCAAAGGTCAAAAACATAAGCGAGCGAGTGTGGGTAGTGTTATACACATAGGCAAATTAGTCACTAATTATTTATTTTTAATATTATATAATAAAAATAATCATGAAATGCATGTTAATTTTTAGTTAGATGTACGTTTTAGTCTACTGAATTTTTAATAGACGGGAAAAGAATTACGTAGTTTATAATGAAAGGAAAATACTTAAATCTAAACTTTAAAACAAAATATTATTTGTTGTGCATCATGCTTAATATTGAGGATATATTGAGGATGTAGTGACGATGTATTGAGGATGTATTGAGGATGTATTGAGGATGTATTGAGGATGTATTGAGGATGTATTGAGGATGTAGTGACGATGTATTGAGGATGTATTGAGGATGTATTGAGGATGTATTGAGGATGTATTGAGGATGTATTGAGGATGTATTGAGGATGTATTGAGGATGTATTGAGGATGTAGTGACGATGTATTGAGGATGTATTGAGGATGTATTGAGGATGTAGTGACGATGTATTGAGGATGTATTGAGGATGTAGTGACGATGTATTGAGGATATATTGAGGATGTATTGAGGATGTAGTGACGATGTATTAAGGATATATTGAGGATGTATTGAGGAAGTATTGAGGGTATATTGAGGATGTAGTGACGATGTATTGAAGATATATTGAGGATGTATTGAGGATGTAGTGACGATGTATTGAGGATGTATTGAGGATGTATTGAGGATGTATTGAGGATGTATTGAGGATGTATTGAGGATGTATTGAGGATGTATTGAGGATGTATTGAGGATGTATTGAGGATGTATTGAGGATGTATTGAGGATGTATTGAGGATGTATTGAGGATGTATTGAGGATGTATTGAGGATGTATTGAGGATGTAGTGACGATGTATTGAGGATGTATTGAGGATGTAGTGACGATGTATTGAGGATATATTGAGGATGTATTGAGGATGTAGTGACGATGTATTAAGGATGTATTGAGGATGTATTGAGGAAGTATTGAGGGTATATTGAGGATGTAGTGACGATGTATTGAAGATATATTGAGGATGTATTGAGGATGTAGTGACGATGTATTGAGGATGTATTGAGGATGTATTGAGGATGTATTGAGGATGTATTGAGGATGTATTGAGGATGTATTGAGGATGTATTGAGGATGTATTGAGGATGTATTGAGGATGTAGTGACGATGTATTGAGGATGTATTGAGGATGTAGTGACGATGTATTGAGGATATATTGAGGATGTATTGAGGATGTAGTGACGATGTATTAAGGATGTATTGAGGAAGTATTGAGGGTATATTGAGGATGTAGTGACGATGTATTGAGGATATATTGAGGATGTATTGAGGATGTAGTGACGATGTATTGAGGATGTATTGAGGATGTAGTGACGATGTATTGAGGATGTATTGAGGATGTATTGAGGATGTAGTGACGATGTATTGAGGATATATTGAGGATGTATTGAGGATGTAGTGACGATGTATTGAGGATATATTGAGGATGTATTGAGGATGTAGTGACGATGTATTGAGGATATATTGAGGATGTAGTGACGATGTATTAAGGATGTATTGAGGAAGTATTGAGGGTATATTGAGGATGTAGTGACGATGTATTGAGGATATATTGAGGATGTATTGAGGATGTAGTGACGATGTATTGAGGATGTATTGAGGATGTATTGAGGATGTATTGAGGATGTATTGAGGATGTATTGAGGATGTATTGAGGATGTATTGAGGATGTATTGAGGATGTATTGAGGATGTATTGAGGATGTATTGAGGATGTATTGAGGATGTATTGAGGATGTATTGAGGATGTATTGAGGATGTAGTGACGATGTATTGAGGATGTATTGAGGATGTAGTGACGATGTATTGAGAATATATTGAGTATGTATTGAGGATGTATTGAGGATATATTGAGGATGTTTACAAATGTGTTCCATGTGGCGAAGTAGTCAGCATGCTGGTGGCATCACCTCGCTGGATTGCAATCCTAATACGGTGTGCGAGGTAATGGCCAGCCCTAGGATCGCCGGTGCTGTTCTGCTAATTGACAAATCAAAATATTTTTTCACTATATTTGTAGGACCTTATATGGGTAACTGTGCTGCAGATAAATCATTGAGTTTTAACATAGCAATACAGAAAACGCAAGTGGACCGGTCGCAGTTAACCTATATACAAATAACAAGAAACCAGCTCAAAACGGAGCTAGTACAGTCGCGTACATTCGCGTTACTTTAAAAGTACTTACTATGTTTTTGTAACTATTAATATTTTTTGAGATGACCGCTAATAATAATAATTTATGATAATAATAATATTTTCTTAATAAATAAGAGCAGGGCTGTTTTAAACCAGAACATACCGTTTTGAACATTTTTTTGGTCATTTGTTTTTATTACTTCACACTTTTATTTTCATAGAAAATGTATGAAAATGCAAGTTTTTCAAACACAAACAGCAACAAACAAATACAGCCTTGGTGCCATACTTATAAGTAATAAGTTAGAGCAATAAGCTTTAACATAATGTATCGTTACTTTTTCTTTTTATTTCAAAGGCACTCTGTTTTTGGTCCAAACTTAATGTTGTTCTTTGTCTAAAAGTCTGATCAGAGAAGACTACAGCGAAATCACCAAATAACAAGAGAGTCAAGTGGAAGTTGCGGTTTAAATAAATAAGGCAGTAAGACTGGTTATAAAATTATACTTGCGGTAGTTAAACCTCTTGGATTAAAATTACACATTTCCCGTTGGTAATGCAATTGCAGTTTAGCAGTTAAATGTTACGTATACCGTAACGCTACCTGTATATAAATATGAACTATTTGTCTTGTAAAAACTGACATTTAATGATAACAATTATTTAAGCATTACTATGTTTAAGTGGAAATGGGAAGGTCCCGAATGTCGTTGAGTAGACGGGATTTGGAGCTGTAAGTTGGTGGAATGGAGACCGTGGTTTGGCCGGTGATGTGTCGGCAGACCAAATGGCCCGTTGATGGCGCGACGATGTCGTTTGAGCGGTGGGATCTAAGTGGATGCAGTAAACGACCAACAGACAAAGAGATGTACAAAAATACGCCCTAATCCTAGTTTAGCAGTAGACTGCAGCGCGCTGATTATTATGATGATAATGCAACAATATTGTTAATAGATTTTACATTAATAATAAATTGATTTCAAGTTATATTTTATTCATCAAGGCATGAACTAAAGAGAGACACACTTAATTTATTATGATAATTACAAAAGATGCTCAAATTGCCCGCCGTCTGCCCTGATGCAGGCTCTACATCTTCTTATGAACGCCCTCTTGAGCTGGTGAGCGTATCGTCGCTTACTTATCTCTCTAGTTTTTTTTTTCCAGAATGGCTAAATGTATAGTTTAGGGAGAGCGCAGAAGGCGCCCAGCCAGGAGCAAAGAGTGTGTGCAGCAACGAGCCTAAGGGCTCCCCGCCGGTAGACCGGCGGAAGGAACGGAACGGAAAGGAACGGTTCAAAAATGGTTAGCTTGATTCCCGTGGGAAGTGATAAGAAGAAAAAGTACCCTAAGTATTAACCCGGCGCATAAGTTATCACGAAGTCAAATACGTTCAGAGTGGTTCTTGCGTGATGCGCGTTCAGACATACATATATACAAACAGATAAACATTTCAAAAATTGTTGTTTTGGGCTCTTTATTTATCATTCGTCCTTTATACCGCAATCACTTTAAAAAAAAAACATTTAATATACAGACTCGGCTTCGTTACAATCTTATATGTATATAGGTACACGATTTTATATGTAGAGAAGATTTTGTCCATAAATGTGTCCATATCAAACATTTTTAATTTAAAAAAATACATATCAAGTTATAATTTTCAACAGCCGCACTTAGATCCGTCTCCGGGTCACCAGAGAGAACACGATCTGCAATTTAAAATGAAGGAACAGAACTGTAGTATCATTTAATTTAAATGCCGACCACGCTTGAGAAAGCTGGCAGTCCAAAACAATGACAGGTGATAAACTCAGCATTGATACTTGTCAAGGCAGTGCAAGATTTCTTGCATATAGATAAAGAGAGAAGAAAACTAATAGAAGAAAATAGTATTAGACAGAACACCGCTATGAAAATAAATATTCTTACAATAGTCTAATGCAGATAGCACGAGTAGATCCAGGAAACCGCTCAACATAAATTAAAGTACTTTACAGTTGCAGTTTTGTAGTTACAGAAGATGTACTAACAAATCTATTAAATAATCTGAATTTCTTTTTCTTTTACTTCTGTATATAAATGTTGTTTGATCACGAAATCTATATTTATACTAAAATTACTTTATACCGCGAACCCGTAGGCTGTGGAACGAACTGCCTCAAGAGGTCTTTCCATTAAGCTACGATATGGGGTTCTTCAAGAGAGCTGTGAATAGGATTTTGCAAGGTCGGCGGCGCGCCCGCATACCCCCTGGTGTTGCAGGTGTCCATGGGCGGCGTTAACACTTACCATCACGTGGGACCGCTTGCTCGTCTGTCCTATAAAAAAAATATATATAAAAATATATAACTAGTATATATAAAAAAAAATTGGGTTTTAAATTATAATTCAACAGAAATTCAGAATCATAATAAATTTAATGTAAACAGCAACGTAAACCTATTAGGTGGTTTGAGAACCTGTTTTTATATTCCATTATCATGATTTTATGTTCCGTTATCATGATTTTATATTCCGTTATCATGGTTTTATGTTCCGTTATCATGATTTTATATTCCGTTATCATGATTTTATATTCCATTATCATGATTTTATATTCCGTTATCATGGTTTTATGTTCCGTTATCATGATTTTATATTCTGTTATCATTTTCTATATTTAATTTATTTAAAATTTATCTCTCGATATATAAAATTTGCATGCTATTATATATGTAGCTAATGTGATGTAATTAATTACTTATTTACTACTCACATTAACACTCTTATGTACTCTCAAATAATGCATAAAAATATTTGTATATACCATTATCATCTGAGCATGAATCTTATATCATTACCAACTGTGCCCGGCACGCGTTGCACGCCCGCCAATTTTTTTGCACATAATATATAGCCTATGTCCATCTGGAATAATGTACCTTTCAGGATAATATGGAATAATGTGGTGAAAGAATTTTTCAAATAGGTGCAGTGGTTCCGGTGATTACTCTCCACATACATTCTAACTCACAAAATTCGCACTCTCTCTTTATTATATTAGTATAGATATCATCATGATCTTCGACTTTTTTATTATTCAAACAATGTCCCTAACAAAGAATTTCGAAATATGCAGGTGCTACATTATAATCCAATGCATTTGGTTCAATTTTATCATTTTCCACCTCGTCTGTACAGCATGCACGTTGCGCTAGTACGTAACAAGCAACGTTACATTTGGTCCGGTTGGTTACATAAAAATTACGTAAATCGCACGCCGGACGCCGGCGTCACATGATCTCCTCGTAAACATTTTGTATGATAAAAAATCTATGGGTCACGTTTCAATAAGTTCATTCATTGTAATTTGAACCAACTATGGATGTGTCTATACAAGGTAATCATGAAGAAAGCTTCCATTACAACGCGATAAAGCATGCAGATTGGACTTCTTATACCCAGATCCTTTGCTGAAGACACAAATATCTAAGAAATGGAATTATGAAACGCACTATACTACCCTGCTAAAGACAAGGTAAAAGTAACATTTTCATCGAAGGCATAAGAACATTAATATTCGGAAATTAAAAATAAACAAACGGAATCAATCCTGATTAATCTCCGTGTTTTATCGAAAACTCCAAGTTGGAAACTTGGAGTTTTTAATTAATGACAATTTAACCAAAGATTGTTTGCACTTTTTTCGTATCTCAGCATAATGTACTTGTGCCTTTTGTTGCATTTTTTTGGTATCTCATCATAATTCACTTGTGCCTTTTGTGCATTTTTGTCGTATCTCATCATAATGCTCTTGCGCCGTTTGATGCATTTTTATTGTATCTCAGCATAATGCATTTATGCCCTTTGTTGCATTTTTTTTATACACGACCGGTGACTCTTGAAAGGCCACTAGGGCCACAAGAATTTAGCCATTCCGAAAAAAAAAATGTATATTTATTGTATCTCAGCATAATGCACTTGTACCTTTTGTTCTAAGGACTACAGTATATGTCACACATCATTAAATGTTATTACAAAATCGCATATCTACGTGTCACACATAGGTAAGGCTTTCAAAAATATCTACTATAATAACTAAATTCCCGTCAATTTAGCTAATCGCAATTTTAATTAATTGACTTAACTAAATTACCAAAATATTTTTTATATCTCAGAAAAGAAAAACAATCAACCACGAACTTAGGTAAATGTTTTTGGTATCAACTGAATCAATCAGATCGATATTAAGTAGGTACAGAAAAATTCCTACTTTTCTAAATTAATTCTACTGCAATGCACTAAAATTACAAACAACGCCGGCAATAGCCGTTGTTACTGACACGCGTTGAACATGGTATTGCGGTAATTACGAATAAATCAGTACAAATGCTGTGCGCGGAAACAGTAGGGTGCGCCCATCGAGTGGAGTGGAAATATGTTGCGCATTCCCTTGGTACCCTTTCATAAGTGACTACGTTCAGATGAAACGATGTTCAGCTGGGCAACACATAGTCCATATATGAACTCATATTTATTTTATGCTCCAATGTTATGGTAGTGAGTGAGGTATGCCAGAGCTCATTCCCATCTCATCCTATCCCATCCCTCTCAATATTTCCAATCCATTCGACAAATCAATTGCTAAATTTCTGTAGCTACGCAGCTTATCCGAAGGCATGCCAACGTTTGTCATTCTGGACTGATGTTGACATGTATCGCGGAGGTGGACTGTATGAATGTCTGCCGCCTTACCGGTACTTAAAAAAAATCATATCCTTACCATTTAATTAGCGTGACTACTTGTTCATCAACCTCATAGGCAGACCGGCAAAACAAGAAAATCGATTTATCAAAATTATGCTAACATCCCTGGTGGAAACCCTGGTTCGGCAACTCACCTATGGTCTAAGCGCACGTTTGCATTCGCCGGTGGCTCGTGCGACAAGGACGCTTGAACATGCGTACGAGAAAGAGATTAGATGACATTATTTATCGACCTACCTACAAACAACATAAATGGAATGATGTGATAATATGTTGATAACCCACCAGTAATTTTCGCTTCTCACTCTCATTAAGAAAATAATGCATTATAGTTGCTTACAAGTTCAGTCCCCCGTTCTGTCACTGTCACCAGCCCTTCTATTGTCCACTGCTGGACATGGGCACATTGTCTTGTGCATGAGGGGTTTATATGTACTTGTATAGCCTTAAAACGCGACGCTGGCCAAGCGGATTGGAGAGTCCACATTTTTGGAGGTGGTGTACTAGGCCTCAATTTTAACTTAATTCGGCTGGTGTATATCACACATGGCCCAGATTTTCTTTAGTTTCTGGACACTGATTTCTTTACGAATCTTCCTTCACTCAAGAATGTTAGTCGGGAGAAGATACTACAAAGCTATCACCGCTCAAAAAATACACAGATGTCAGTTATTAAAAAAACCTGTTTGAATTGATATCATCACTCGTCCATCAGTTAGTAAATCGAGTAAATGCAAGTGAGTAAACTATTACCACGTGTTGCAACGTTGAGCGCAACTGCAATTTGCTTGCGATTATAAACATTAACCGTTGCAATTTATTTCACATTGCACACTGCAACTAAATAGGATTTGATGGGTTAGAAGTAGATAGTGAATATAGACCTAATATAATTTTATAGTCAATTGACGTTTTAATCGGCAAATAGAGCCTAGTTGAGAAGAGCGGAGAATCTGTGCTACGGGGAGTTTTTTGTGTATCAGCTAATAACACCTCAATACAGTGTATCAGCCTCCCTGCATAATCGACCACAGGGTTCCAGTGCCGTTAAATGGATAACGGTGTAGTGGATTGATGGAATACTATATCCAGCAATAAATTCATTGTTTCCTCTTGGGCCTTTGTAGGTTTTGTTTCATTGAAAACTTACTCGCTTACAGATTTTTAGAATGATTTTTAGTACCTTTTTTAATTTTATATTTTGTTATTGTTGTTTTTTGTTCTTCGTGTTTCATAATATACAGTAAAGAACTACCGACAAAGATCATAGATTTAGTAAGTGACCAATGGGCAGGCCATAATATTTGCTGCAAAACTGACAACTTTGAATGGGAGATCACGTACCACGAAGTGTAGTGTGGGTACGTTCATCGGCCAGGTGAACCGACTACTTACAAAAGTTCGCTGAAGAGAATAGATGTGACGAGCTCAAGATCTCGTGTGGCAACGAGCCACGGGAAAACCTAGTTTTCAGTGGTGGAGAGACTTATGCTGATGGTTTGGTTTGGTTGGTATACAGGCCTTTAAAATTTTGCAATATTCTGACCCATAAAGAGAGAAAGAACACAATTATTACGAAGCTAATCACACAACGTATACTTATCTTAATACTTTCAAATTAACTTTAAAATTATAGTTTTGCGCCAACGAGGGTCTAATTATTTAATGACGTTTAATGATAAATCAAGCCGACTACCTAGCGATGGTAAATTAATTAGTCGTGTATTCTGCAAACATACCTAATCATACAACACAATAGTGTCGTGTTGAACATAACGAGAGGCGAGACATTGATATCGTTGCTGCAGACACGTGAGTTGGTCATACACTACGTTAATCGTAATAATAATATATGTACGTAATAGATTTTTGTAAATATCTTGATTTCTAATCATAAACGAAAATTTGACAAGTTAAAATAAACTAGTCGGTCTTAAACTAGATTAGTTTTTTTTAAATATTATGTTAGCCTTTAAGTTTATAGATATTTAATATGCAATATATGGTTTATTATTATTAAACTAGTTAATAATAATAATCCCTTTACTTCTAAATAACATAAAAATAAATCATTATTAAATTACGGTACATTTATTTTTTTTACTCATTATTTTAAGATCTATGTACATAATATTATATTATTAATTATTAAATCTTATTTTATTTTATTATATTAATGAATTAAATAATTAGGTATTTTTAAATAGGTGGGGGGGTATTCATTTCTGGGTAAAGCCTCCTCCATCTTTCGCCACAGATTCCTATCAGCGCCCAGCCTTTTCCAAGTGGTGATGGCTACCTCAAATTGTCGTCTCTCTTCCGCGGGGTCTGTTCGCATCGCGCGATCAATGGATAATTAATACGCTCTGTCCATCGCCCATCTATTAAGCGTGCTATGTGACATGCCACTCGCCATTTTAATTGACAGTTAACTATATTTTATTTTTTTACGGACAATAAACAAAACTATACATACCCACTATAGTTGAATATTCTAGGATACTCGTACAGTAAGTTGTTAAAAAATATACTTAACTTTTTATGTTACTTTTTGTTATCTATTGTATGCAGATTCATTAAAAATATTTATTTACAAACAAATAATTACAAATACAATTCTATTATTCAAACGTTAAATGGCATTGATTTTTACGGTAGTAAAATCAGTAAGTCTGCTAATTGTATTTTTTGTCAACCAAGGTTCATTGTCATTCTGTCCAGGTTTTTATCCACTAGGTTTATTAATCAGTTTGTTTGTGCTTGCGGTTTTAGGTATATTTACAACGTTCAATGAAAGCAACTTAAAGAATATGTTGAAGATTCGTTTATACTAATACATGAGCAATAAGCTTCCTAGTTCATACGACCATGAATAACGTTTCCATTGTCATAAAGACGACAAAAGTAATTAGCGTTAAAAATGATACGTCCACAATTACTATTGTCAATCTAATAACGGCCTTTAATTACAACAAATGGGATTTAATTACTGCTTAGCCTGATTTATCTACTGAAGTTTGAATATACGAGAGTATGAGTCTCGTTACTTCACAGTAAGCTACGAAGTTCAGATTCTGTAATTCTATATTACCAAGACTCTTGTTATGTATCTAATTAATTAGCTATGAGTAAGATATCATTTAGGTTGGAATGACGCGAGACGCGACGATAGTCGAGTGTATGTACACTTAAGCTATCACCGCCATTAAGAAAATTAAAAGCTAACCGTTCATTTTTCTTAACTTTTTCTTTGATCTGTCCTTTAATATTGTTGTCGTGATCGGAGTTAGATTTGATCATTTGTTAAGGAATTTATTGTTCTCAGAGATTTCGGTTAGTTGCCATTCTCGTTGCGGTATAAAATTTAGACGATGTCGACGCATTCACTTTGTCTGACAATACTTTGTTTGTCTGTTTTGAGGGGGAGAGTGCACGCTGCAATCCAACAGCCGCTGGGCGCGCTCGACTGGCCACGTTACCCCTCTCTCACAGAATACTACCTTGAAATGTACTGCATTTCCCATTTTATCGTATTTCCCCAATGTACGTACGTGTTTCGGTAGTGAGTGAGATGTGCCAGAGCCCATTCCAATCCCCTCCTATCCCTCCCCATTTTCTCAACCCTTTCTCCAAATCCATTCCTATATCTCCAAAGGTAGGCAGCGCATCCGGGGGCATGCCAACGTTTCTCATTTTGGACTAATGTTGGCATGTATCGCGGATGTCTATGGGCGACTGTATCCACTTACCATCAGGTGGACTGTATGCTCGTCTGCCGCCTTCGAACATAAAAAAAAAAAAAAAAAAAAAAAAAAACCTACACAGTTCCTCTATCTACCTAATCGTCCTAACATATGTTTTCATTTGTTTAATCCCGTAAATATCTTATTTTGTGCCCGCTTCTGTCTTTTCGCTCCTTCGACATCCTTAGTTTTTTATAACTCTTTTACTTGTGGACCTTAGTCTCTTATATATTTTTTTTATAAAAGATTTGTATCTTGTACTAACTGAAGTTAAGGGATTATCCAAATATTACAATATCTTGCATTTTATCTTGCAGGTTTACTTATCTTTACTTTTCAACTAATCCGGTGCATATTATTTTAACGGACACCAAATTTACTTGAATTTCTGCAAAGTAGATGAATATCTTTATAGCCTGCCCTCTCATTACCATTACAATGTAGAATTCTTTTCAGATTTTTTATAGCACTATAATTACTGCCTACAAAAATACATAATGACGGATATATGCCTGCATGGCTTCTAGATGATACTAGATATGACATAATTACTGTCTCGCATGCCACAGGCGATGTTCTCAAGAAGACACCGTTCTCGATAAATGGTCTCTCCTAGGTCATATTTTACCGGATATGTTCAAGTTGTAAATAAAGGTTTGACTGTGTAATTAGAAACATTACCTTAAAAAAACTTAGCATCTGGTATACCTTGGCATACTGATTTTCATAAACCATATTAAGTATCAGTCCTCAGAATTTAAAGTCATCGTCGTCGCCCTCGGCACGTCTTAGACGACCCCGACGACCCAATTACTGCTGAAAAATGCGGTTCTTACACTACACTCACAGACTTCACATATACGCCATCCCCACCGTCGGGGACGAGGACGTCACCCTTGCTATACCGTGAACACACACCGGCCTTCAGCTAATACTTTTACCAGGTATCGGCACGTGCCTGGGCGCTTCTCACCGACTCGCGATCCCGCGGTATCCCCCCAATGCAATGCCATAAGCTGAGGCCCGTTCCTTCCGGCGGTCTACCGGCGGGGGAGCCTTTAGGCTCGTTGCTGCACACATTCGTTACTCCTGACTGAGCGCCTTCTGCGCTCGCCCTAAACCATACATGTCCGGTGACTCTTGAAAGGCCATTAGGGCCACAAGAATTTAGCCATTTCGAAATAAAAAATAAAAAAAGAAATGTCACCGCTTGCCGCGCCGCTGCCGCTCTCCACACTAACAAAGGCCTTAGTCTTGCAATTCCATAAACAGTTCACTCTGTTTGTCCATTCAGTTTGTGCGTCACAAACGCGCGATGCATATCTATTCATGCAATTTCGTTGATTCTATAATAGTACTAAGCTTTTTTAAGAGTTTTCAAATGAAATAAATCTTTAAATAAAAGTTTCATTGTTATGCGTTATTATTAAAATGCGTTGTTTTACTAAAGTTTTCTGTTGTGTTCGGAAGACAATCATTTATGGTATATTCATTCATTTATGACTAAACAATAGTTATGACTAGCATCTGAGTTTTATTTCATTATTATCTCAACAGTAAGAGGAATCTAAGAGAGGCTAACCAAAATTATTGTATCTATCTATTTGGCTATACCGAAAAAAAAAAGAATTTGTTAAGAATCAGTCTTAGTATTTTATATCGGGTTTTAAAAACCTATATACCGACATTAACCCACATAATGTTTATTAAACCTTGAACTTTTTAATTAGTTGAACGTGAGTTGTTTGACTCATTCAAAACAAATATGTTTGTTTATACAAGAAATGATTTGTGGAATTAACATTTGACACGAATGTTGTTTAATTAGCATTAGTATATAAAAAAATAAAATATGAATCATAAACAATGCATCTAATGCAATGTAGAGCTGCGTCAGAGTAGCTTTGCTCAGGTTGACTGCCTTATATTTGATCTCTATAAAGAAATTGTGAATCTTCTATAAAAAAATGAGTCATGATTTTTGTCAGTTCCGTCAGAGAGCCGACATCGTAACCTGTCATTTCTCTCTCTCCCTTATTAGTGCTAAGACATCTATTTGAGAATACATAGATATTTTATACAAGCACTCTAGGGCAAGCACGTTAGAGTCTAATAGTGTTCTATGTGGTTCTACAGTGTGGTTTGAAAACGGAGCATTGTTATTTCTTAGTGGGTACTTAAGTCTCAAATTTGACTTTTTAGTGGACCCCTCCTCATATGCTTCACCCCCTTAGAAGTTGCCAATCAAGAAAGTATGATGTGTCATCTAGTTTATTCCCATATCGACGGTTTTTAGATCACACTTTTAGGGTACTTATATGAAGACGTAACATTATCTTCCATTACTCAGATTCTAAACAATAGTCTATATAAAATCCTCAATAAATAGAAAAAAATATCTAGGTAAAATTAGTTTCCGTCGCTGCTCTAAGATATCCGAATTCTAAAACTGTTTTCTTTTTGTTACAGATACTTAGCTAATGCTGTGAACCTGTTTGGATCAGAATCGTAACTGAACTCCGCCAGTGACCTCCTTACGAGCGATAACCTCAAACTTGTGAAATGTCAGTATCTGACTGACACTTCTCTCGGCTGCTCGTATTACTTTAAATCTAATATATAACCAATTTTGGTGCGAAATTGGAACAGTGACTGGTAAAAACTATGAGGATAGGATCCCACAAAAGATAGTATAAATTTTATCTCAAGACTGTGATATAGAGTGATGGCGTCATGGAAATCATGTGGGGGTGTGGGGACAGTGTGTGTAGTGTTGTGTTTCCTGGGCAAGATATCCGGGCTGGACAATGGGTTAGTCCTGACGCCACCGATGGGATGGCTGGCCTGGGAGCGGTTTAGATGTAACACTGACTGTAAAAATGATCCTGATAATTGTATAAGGTGAGTCGCTAATTTTATTTTTGGAGGGTCGTATTTTTTTGAGATAGGATTTCTAAGCACGAAGGCGATAGGTATCTTCTGTCACTGATACAACTGCCGAAGTCCATTTTAATTTAAAGACCTGATCTAACAGAGACAAGTCTACGGACGTAGTCTACCTTTGTTATCTGCTTCCTGTATTGAGTGAAGACTGATTATTTGTCACTTGAAGCTGTATAGTCCGGTCTAATACCACATAGCGATTTAGTTTTACCGAATATGATTGATCGAAGATGCGTTAAGTATATCTTGAAAGTTTGTTTGCAATCGCGTTATCACAATGTGACTGCAAGTTATGCATTTTTCTTGAACTGATATTGTGACTGATGATCCACTTGATGGTAAGTGGCATACCACCGTGTTTGATGTAATTTGCTAATTTTTGTTTCAATTTCATAAGTAGAGCGCATAGCCTTATGTATGGTTTTGACTGGGTTATTAGGAGGGAGTGATGACCTTACACCGAAATACGTTACGCCAACGTTAGATGTTTATCTGGGCTTACGTTAACTCAGTATTACCAGTTATTATTCCTCTAATTCATCATAATTCCATTTTCAGTGACCGTCTCTTCCGAACGATGACCGACATTCTGGTTTCGGAGGGGTACGCGGCTGTCGGCTATGAGTACATCAACGTTGACGATTGCTGGCCGGAACGCGAGCGGGACCCCAGAGGGCGCCTCGTCCCCGACCGGGAGCGCTTTCCATACGGAATAAAGAGCCTGTCTGATTATGTGAGTAGAACATATTTTCGTAAGTTATAACTTGATGTCTGTTAGGAAGATAGATTATGCAATATAGAAGCTAGGTTAGATCAATCTGATCTTGATATAGTACGTTCTCGACTACGAGTACATCAACGTAAATGACGACCAATTAGTCCAGTAGGTAGAGCTCCTGCCTGCTGTGCAAACGGTCCGGAGTACGATCTAGACAATGATTTGTTCTTCTTCTAGACAAGACTAGCTTTGTCCGCGACTACTTACGCATGGAATTTTAGTTTTTAAACTCTAAATTGGGATATCTTTTGTTCCCGTTAGCCAATTTCGATGAAACAAAGCCTATTCGAAGCGCCAAGCTAAGCTTAATGAAACTGTGTAAATTCCATGAAAATCCATTAGGTAGTTTTGGAGATTACCGTGTTTGAACAGATAGACAGATAAAAAAAATCCAAATCATCTTTTTGTATTCTGATACATCGCCCTTCATCGCCCCCAATCAGTTTTTGGTAAATATATTCAATATACCTACAGACACGCTGGTTCCACAGTTTTATTATATGTATAGATGATCCACATCGCTATAAATTTAATTGCGTAAAGTTAAAGTTAAGCCTCGTCGGAAATGGGAAAATTTAAAACTGAAAATACCTACGCATTGATACTCTTTCCTTATATAAACAGCTTGGACATAAAACTAAACTGCTAAATAATGTCTACAAACACCGTAGAAACGGTGTATGTATTGTTGTATTTTCTGACGACAGTGTTGAGACTTGTCTGTTGGCAATTTTAATCACAACTATATATTTCTCAGCCATAATCTTCACAAAACTGGACAATTTTTAATATAGCTTCAAAGGTTACAACGTGAAAAGAAATGTGATGAAACATATTACTATAATATTCTGTTTTCGCAACAATAAGCCTGTTTTGCTTTAACTGCAAACGGTTGTTGTGCAGCTACAAAGATATAAATTCAAACTGTATTGATTGCAAATGGTTAATAATTCATAAAACGGAACGTGTTCTTGTTAATTACTGAAATTAAAGATAAATCAACTCGGCTGTAATTCGCATGCATCGCTGCTCTTACTGTAATGTGATAATTATCTCATCGATATCTTCACAATCATTTTTAACTAAGACAAATTAAACTTTTCGCTGCAACTATAATTGTAACCAGCCCTTTCAGTATCCACTGCTGGGCCCTCCTCGTGCAAATTGTCTTGTGCAGGAGGGATGTAGGGCCTTAAAACGCCACGCTGGCCAGGCTGGATGGCGAGTTCACTCTTTTAGAGGTAACGTAGTTCCTCAGCGCTTGTGGTAGCGGCTTCGTTACCCCTTAGTTTAGTTTGCTATCCCCCTTTACAACACCGATTGGAAGACGGTCCACCTCACCCATCTATACATATACATAAAATAAAATTGGAACAGGCCGATGTCTGTACATTATAGATATTGGAAAAAAACTATATGGGGGGTCTTTATTAGAGCAACAGAAGCCAAAACAACAGTTTTTAGAAATTTTGTCCGTCTGTAAACTACTGTACACGCATCACGCAAAAACTACTGAATGGAATTGAATGCAGTTTTCACCGATGTATTGCTAAAGGTCTAACTTAAAATATAGGCTCAATTTTACCGCAGGAAAATATCTTATTCCGATTGTTTTAAATTTAATGAACTGAAGCGAAGTGAGGGCGGGTCGCTAGTTACATAATAAGGTCATTATTTATAACAACATGAGTGCAATAAAAGATTTGAATTTGGAAGTCTCAAAATAAACTAGAATCGACAATAAGGTCATTTTTCTTCAATAATGTCACAATAATAACAGATTCTTTTGAAACTGTTTATTGTGATTGCCTTTTCAGGAACATTCAAATAAAGTGTTTAACATTAATTGTTATTACACAACGCATTGAATAGTAAATGCTGAGTCGCTCTTTAACCCCCCCCCCCCCCCCCCCGTCGAGTCGTGATGGTCTCTCATTTATAACGTTACTTACTCTTGCTTTCTGCTTTTGTTGTTCAGTTTTCACACGACCATTGATACAGAAACCGAGGTCTGCTTCGTGACAAAGAATTTAGTAGAGTTAAGATTACGTTGTATCTTTTCAAAAGGTGTTATGTAATAGTAAATACGAGTATGTGTATTATTTATAGGATTTTTGAAACGTTTCGTCACCAAAACCATGTAACAATACGATTTTATTGGCCGCGGCACATAATGTTGAAACTTTTTTCCCAAAATATACGGAAATAGCGACATTTCCCTTCCGACAGGTGTCTGCCAACGGTTTTCTCTTTGCGTTCGGAAATGAAACGATTGTGAAATATAATATACGAACTATGTGCATGCCGCGGTAGCTGCTGTCAGTCGATTAATATCATTTTACTCAGAAATAAGAGTATTATAACTTGTAAAAAATTTCGTTTAAGTTTTTTTAATGTTTTGCAGACCTTACAGGAGATACACATACACTTCCCCACGCGACAATCACACAAAAGCAAACATATGCACTTACTTATTCATGGCTCTGTTACGACCTTATTATATGTATAAATATGTTTTAAATAATCAAATAACATCCACTTGAACGTTATTAATACATGTTTTTTTATGACAACGAATTTTAATGTCGTGATATATTTTAGTGGTTATACTGGATTCGGACGTGTTTTTAATGCAAATAAGTAAACTGACGGGTAGTTGACAACCGCACCTATTTGAATACCGTTACAGAACAGGTTAATGGCTACGACATTAATTCACTGAATAATGGGTCAGTGAACTTTGTTGGCACTTTATTAACTGTTGGCTTTTTTTGATTAATTAGGAATCTGTTCCAATATTCGGAATTATTTTACTATTATCACACAAATCACACTCCAGCTCTTTCCGTCGGTATCGTAAAAGACAACTAAGAGATAACAAAGTCACCACCCCATAAGTCCCGAGGAACTGCAACGCCTGTGAATGAGTGGAATCGCCAACCCGCTTGGTCAGCGCGGCGTTATTATGCCATACATTCCTCATGCACAATGCAGAATAGTTTGGTGCGGAGGCCCACGTCTAGCAATGTAATGGACCATGTAATGGACTGGTCCATTTATCGTCCACTGCTGGACATGGGTTATCACACGATTCTATATTTACACGTATTCTCATATGTATTTCTCAAGAAGTATGATTAAAAGTATGAAGTATTAGTTTATGTGTGAGTTACAAAACAGTTTAGTCTCATCTCGGCCTTCATGGTACGGCAAATGAATCAAATACTTGTACATCAAGTATAAAAAAGTATACTTACGAGTAAATACTAATGCTGCAAGAATAATGAAACTAATTACCTATTTAAAAAATCTAGTTTGTAAAGAAATTAATCAGCGATTTATATTCAATTTCAATTTTCGATTTATTTTCCATTATGCTATGATATAGTACCCTTCAAGAGAGCTGTGAACAGGATATTGCAAGGTCAGCAGCGCACCCACAAGCCCCCTGCTGTTGCAGGTGTCCATGGGCGGCGGTGACCACTTACCATCATGTGGCCCGCCAGCTCGTCTGCCACCTATTGTATATAAAAAAATAAGAATACAAAAGGAATTTTAAATTTTGAAAATGAACGAATGACTTTTGTGAATATTGATGGCCAGGATGTGGCCAGATTGACCATTGTAGTTGAGACCAGAGAGCTGTAAGGTTTGAAGGTATATTCGAGGTATAGGTTCTCTCGTTGATCTATGTATTTTTTTCATTATAATTTAACAATTACACAATCTTCTTTCCTGAAAGACCCTTGTAATGGTCTAATTCTATGGTACACTAAAATTCGTCCAGTAATTTTAAGCATACAAATAGACAAAGGAATGTTTTGTCTTAAAATTGAAATAATTACTAGGCATCTAAAGTGTAGGCAGCAGTGGGCATGAACATATTATGAGAACAAAGACACGTGTACGGTATCCTTGCAAACGCCCACTTTTGTTTACCTACATGAGATTATTGACGATTATCTTACTGATTACCGATTCAGAACATGTAGCTTACACACCCACCTGTTCTGTAATTTATCGATACAACGTAATGACTCATGTTTCGATTACAGATAGCTTTTTATAAATCGACTATATAATTGAAGATTATTGTAACTACAGTTTTCTGATACTTCGAGGAAAAAAATTATGTTACGAAGAAAGAATGAAACAAACAAAATTATATGTATTGTAGAATTCACTAATTAACGGCAAATTGGCCCGTAAGTGGCTCCGGCGGGCACGTTGTAACCAAGGAAGGTATAAAGATTCTACCTTTTTTTCGGAATGGCTAAATTCTTGTGGCCCTAATGGTCTTTCAAGACATGTATAAGGTTAGAGCGAACGCAGAAGGCGCTCAACCAGGAGCAAAAAATATGTCGCAATAAACCTAAGGGCTCCTTCGTCGGTAAACCGGCGGAAGGAACAGATTTCGGCTTATGGCGTTGTTTTGGGAGGGTACCGCAGGATCGCGAGTCGGTGGGAAGCGCCCAGCCACGTGTTGATACCTGGTAGAAGTGTTGGCTGAAGGCCGATGTGTTTTGAAGGTGTACCGAGCGGGACGTCCTCGTCTCCGCCGGCACGGACAGTGTACATTTGTAGTGTAAGAACCGCATTGACAGTGGTAAATGGGTCGTCGGGGTCGTCGGGGTCGTCGGGGTCGTTTAGGACGTGCCGAGGACGATGACGACGGTAACGGGGAGAGGAAGGATTTTACCACATTTTACAATAGGTATCATTTTTTCGTTCATTTCTAGTATATCTTTTAATCTATACGCAATTACATTCTACGAACGTCGCCTGCGCCGTGCCGCTGCACGCCATCGGTGTCCGGTCATTACTCTGTCCTGAGTAATGAGCGCCACGAACATTTCATATAGAACAGCAAAATTTACATGTTTGTATCTTGATTTACTCTCTCAATTAATTTTATTTTTCGCTTTTATAAATCCATTATTATTAGTTAACGTGTTTTACATTATTCCAGTGACACTTAACCAATATTCCACGCTAGTATATTATAAAGTACATACGAGTATTAATATTAACAGTAGACTCGGTCACAGTAGATGTGGTGTCTCGATCGCACATTATACACTTTTACTTCAATTTTAACGGCATCATTGTTCTCTCACAAAAGATTAACTTCGACATTGTGCAACGGAGAAATTACTTTGTGCCACCGCACTCTGTTCTCTTTTGCACTCCTTTAATTAACGCTAACTGTTGTTTTCGATTACGTTTTCATAATTAAGTTTTGTGACAGAATTTTTATGGCGGTAATAAAAAAGTCTGTTTATTCTCCGAAACGTGAACATTACGCTTTTCTCAATAACTAATTAAATAATGTTGAATTTAAATACTATTTCATATTTTTAATTTTCCTTTGTGATCTTACGGGAAAATCTCAAGTCAGTTGAATTAATGAATATGTTTCCAAACTTTTATTTTGGTAAGAAAGTGTGTATACATTTGTTTCAAAAAATTTATTTGGGATAGTAAGTGACAGAAATAAAGAATTACTAAAATCCGCTTTCCATGAAATATGTTTCGTATATGATTGAAAACATCGAATTTAAACTAGCTGATTTCAAAACATCATATTATTGCTATCGCGGGAACGCCACTATTTGCATCATTATAGTACTCTGTTGTAATAAACAATACGGATCATATGAAAATGATATTTCCTTACCAATGTTTACAAAATGGTAAGTGAATGAAAGTCTGCACATAGCAAAACTTAAGGTTGTTGATTGTTATCATAACACTTGTTGACATGGCACAAAGAAATGTGACATTTCTGACAAAAGTAATAATTTTTAATTAAATTTCTTGTCGATTATTCCTAGACATTGATAGTTTAATGAAATCTTTAAGAACATATTTTATTGTTTTGTCTTAAAAATTGGACATTACAGCCATCGTTAGTACATATTTATGTTTAAAATGAATTTTGAAACGATGAAATTTTAAAGTTATAAAAAAAATAAAGCCGACAACTCCGTACTGAAAATTGCACAGATAATGCCGCTAATATTTATAGGAAGATCAGTTTCATACACACCACAAATAATACAAACCAGTGACACCTTAAAAACAAATCATCCGTTAAAATTAACTTCATCACGGTTGGTTTGAATGTAAATTGACATTTAGATTTTCAAGTCATTCAGCTAGGAATCAATTATTAACACTATTTGAAAGTTTTGTTTCCGTTTGTTGTTTTATCGTCGATCTTCTTTGTCGACCTCATTATAACAGGTAAACTTGTACACATTTTTATTAATGTAAATAGTCAGATAGGTTATTTTATTATAAAGTTATGAGTGAGTACATCTTCAATCAAAACATTTTACAGTTTAAACGTTTATGGTTTTAATTGTTCTAATTTCACTCCAGGCTAGTAATTGTTGTGTATTGTTAACAAACATATTAACATTTATAACAGCTTTGCTATCTTGTACACAAAAAATGTAGGAGATTCTAAAATTACCACCTAATCAAGAAAAAATGGGTTTTTATATATTTTCCTGTAAAAAAACATTCATACTAACCAAAGAGGCGATAATATTTAACGTCAATAAAATATTTAGTTACAATCGTAACGTCCGTGACGGTGCTATTTTCCGTTGCACCAACCAAAGGTGTAAGTAATAAAATGTTAAACGTTCTATAACCGTAAACGAAATCAATTTAGCGAGAAAGCCTCCAGTCTGCCGTGTTGAGCCGTTCGTCTTCATTTATTGCTTTGACCGCAAAAACAATGTTTGCGTAAATGGAATTTTAGGCGCGGTTCAAGCGTCGTCTGAATTTTCACATACGTCTGGTGGCATCAGGCGCACGTGTCTAGAAAGCCGCGAAGTCACCGCGCGGGAGAACTCAGTATCAACATGATGTAACTACACGTTACAAGTATTATAAACAAATTATCAAATTGATGTTGTAGTCTTGTTGTAGTAACTGGTGTATGTGAAAATTTAGTGTTCGTTCTAATCGTGTTTCAAAATTGACTAAGATTTCTATAGATTTATTACTGTTATTATTAGCTTTACGATTATTTTAAAAGGAGGAATAAGGCATCGAGTATACGGGTGTCCCTCGCTCACTTTAATAACTCGAAATTATTTAAGTAAGGGATTGCTTGAAAATGTTCACATAGCGACTGTGCGACGCGTCAAGACGCAGAGTCAAGGGAGTCATTTGTTAAAAATGTTGATGTATATATGTTGATGTATGCTGCTGACTTCTATGGTCCTATTGATTGGTTGCGACCAGCCGCGTTTCTGGTCGCCACAACCAGCGACTCCGTCTGCTCGACTCGCCCTAGTACTTATATACTTTTCACTAAGACTTTTGTACTTTGTCTATACTATACTTCGATAACGTCCAAATGCAGGTTTCTCCTACTAAATCGTTAGGTTTCGGGCCATAATCTACTAGGCGGGTTCAGTAAGGTTTGGTGGTTAGTTTACTACGAGTATTCATAGGGGCGACTGCCAGTTGTTCTTATAACATATAGTAATTAAAAACTGTAAAGGATTCTGTGTAATTTTAGAATTTCAAGGAGATATTTTGTAGGGTGGCTAATAAAGTTTAAACGCACGTCTATACAAAATTATACAGCACAGGTATTAACAGTGTTATTGATAAAATGGCATCAGAAAAACCTAAAAAAGTCATTTTTTAATATAAATATCTTTAATCGCTAGTTTCAGTTGTTTCCATTGCAACTAAATACTTATGTAACATTTTTGAAGTCGCAAAACTGTAATTTGGCCATGGGCGCTCATGACCCCTAGCTACGACAGTGTACTTATCCACGGTTATTCTGTACTCTGTAAGATTCGCGAACAGTTGGATCGCATAATGCAAGCAATACGTCAAATACCCGCGTCACTACGTCACTTTAAATTGACTCTAATGTTACATTCTTTGTGGACTCAGATTGTTTACTCGTGTACTACTAGACTTTGATAGTGGACCTCTTTGCAATGACAGTTATCCAGTATCTATTGTGCCTACTCAACGTGAAAGTAGTGATGTAACAACAAAACCGTTCAATAATGTTAGTTCAGTGTTACAATGTAAACTGTAGCACGGCACGAGTAACTATTTGACAACTTACTGCCTTTTTTGTCGCTTTTCAATCGACTGCTTTTGCTTTTTATAATCATAATCAAACAGCCTTTAGATAATTTTCAATTCTTTGATGAATTCGACGAAAGTGTATACTTTATTCTGTATTCGCAGTATTCGCAGTATTATGCAGTATTATGAAAGCATTACAAGAAATTAGTTTGTTAGGTGTAGTACTAGTATTTACAAAGACCATAGTAATGAAATAGGTATTTATAAATAAAATGTAGATCGTGTAAATAAATTGAATATCAAGTCAGTAGGGCAAAGGGCATCTCACAGTTATAAGTTCAACACTGATGCAATTTCAATAGACCTGTGTATCTGTGATCGAGAACTATTACACCACCCGGGTTTGACCTACATATACGTATACATAGTAAGCGAATTCCGGTGTAATACACAGTTTGTGTTATATGTGGTGTAATATTATACCTTGCTAGTTGTTTGACTTCATATTTAAAGCTACCGAATGTCTGGGGATCTATTTTATCACATTCGGAGGATACACTACACAAAGACTTTGAAATAATGATAAAGGCCTCACTCACATACATAAGTATACATAGATGTTACAGTTACCATTTATATAGATTACATTTTGTCACATCATTACGATTCCCTATTGAGAGTCCAGAGACACACAGAAATGACCACACGAGGCACACAAAAAATGACGAATGAGGCACTGTCGACTGGGCTAATCGGTTGTAAATTTCCATTATTTTCCGGTTTTATTCATAATTTAGATTGCCAGCCAGTTCGTTGATCTTAGACATAAAGGTAATACAAATAAACTTCACCTCTTAAGCACAATGTAACGCACTCAACTCCATTTTATGTAAACACTTAAAGCCTTTTAAAGGTTGACGACCCTGACATTTGGCAAAACACATTTTTAATGGTTTCCACAAACAGATTAAAAGAAATACTATTGTTTTATGTTTGTCGATTTAATTATCTTAATATGCGTCTAATTCACGATTCGAACTATGAGACGGTATCTTAAGAGTGAGCTATGGACTATGGTAGGTATTATTAAAAAAGGAACGCTTATTTGATTAATTTCCATCTACGTTCAACATTGGTGATGTCACAATAACGGCCATTTATATAAAAGTTGAAGTTGAACATTATCTAGCCGATTTGAATTAAATTAGGTACTCATATATATTTATCTATTTAAACTGGTCTCGGGGTTTATGCTTACCTTACTCCGGACTATATAGACCAAATGCGGCTAGTTGATGAAACTGCTCGCAATTCTCGACGTAGACTACCTGCCTCTTCGGTCAGCTCGTGACCATGGTTGGTGCAACCCAACCGAAACGTCGAGTAAAATAAATAAGGTAAACATACGCGTTGAGACCCGTTTAAATAGATAAATATGTGTGGTAAACGTGTAAATCTCAAATGTTAATTTACACATATGAACACAAACGGATAAACTCATAGAAACATTACAGAAACATGGAAATAATTATTGCTACCTCATAAAGCTGAGCTAAAATACTTCTACTGGTTTAGGTAGATGAATGGAACTCGGTGTACAATTAAAAAAACACTTTATAAGCGTATAAATATCATAATCATAATAAGTGTAATTAAATCATTTATCTTAATTTACTTTTAGTGGCGCTATAACCCGTTGTAGATATTTGCCTCCTTCATAATCCTACTCCATTTGTTTCTATCTTAGGCCTTTCTGCCAGGATATTACTCTTCTCATGCTCCTCAGATCTTCCTCTACACACTCGTTCTATCTCACTCGCCGTCTCTTTTACTGTGGCATTATTTTTCGCGCTCTTTTTTGTGATATGTTCAGCCCATCTCAGACTGTGATTTGCAGAATCTGTTTCGTTATGAATCAGAGTATCAGTCTCCTGATTCCTTCGTGCGTAAAGTTCCATTTTCTTCCCTCACAAATGAATCTAGGTTATTTATCTGGGAAAGTGATAAAGATCGATGCTATAGTTCTTATTTTATATGAAGTGAAACCTGGTATGATCAGTTCGTTTGTAATGTTATGCATCATTTCAACAACGTTGCTTGTCGTGTTGTAAAAAGATTTCTCATGCTTCCTCGTTGGAAACAGTGACTAATATGAAAATTATGCTAAGACGCTTCTAAACTAATATTACTATAGTGCTGTATACTGTATTCGTACTTACCATCATATAACCATCACGTATTTGTTCATAACTATTGCCAAAGTACGAAATTTAATTTTTTGTATTATTAATCACGTAAGTCCAACAATATGTGGCGTCTGAAAGAGGTAACTGTATCAAGTCCAAAGCATGATTTAGGTCACGTTATGGTCATGTCATGATCAATGAACACCGTAAACGAGGAATCTGTCAAAATTCTTGAGAGTGACCTCGAGTATATTTCTCTGGAGTTGTGAGCTGTTCCAATCACATTTTATTAAAACGTGAATAATCGATAATACACGTCCCGGAGCGATAGTCTATGGGATAGATTAGCCCGTAAATGGAAATGGAAATATAGAACGGCTAGAGGTTCATGTGGATTGACTATTTGAAAAAGTTTGCCCGTAGTGGCTGGGTGGGAAGGGCTGAAGATCGTAGGTGGTGGGGAACCTTGGGAGAGGCATGTAACAAATAGTAAAGAGACATAGATGGTATTGCTGGCGTACCTATTGCTAGCCCAAAAGTGTCGCTGCGACCGACGAAGTTTATAATAAAAAGAACCATAACTTTGGATTTATTTGCAATAAAAGATAATCGTAACAATGTTTATTTACGTTTATCCAACTGCTTCATACATTATTCTAGGTACTATATTCGACTAAACAAGACAATCTAGACAATATATCTAGACCCCGTAACCCGCTTTCCACCAGTCAAATCGTCCGCGTCGAGAGACATCTGACGGCAACGTGTTACGCTCTGAGAACAGCAAATTGCATTTTGTGGTTCAGACTTTCTTTTGAACTTACCTCAAGTGGGTCGTACTGAGATGATATCTAGAAATTATAGATAAGTTTATTATTCCGAGATGACTTCCGTAGATTTACACTGACATTAAAGCGTGTAGCTGTTGGATGAGAAAACGCCCCAACTAGAAAAATGGCTTTTATGTAAAGTTATAATATTTTAATTAGAAACAAGAAATAAAAATACATATTATACATATATCAAAGTATAGATTCCGATCACTTGTTACCACATAATCACATCAGAGTTATCACAGTGAATTATTCCCATTTAATAATCACATTAAGTCCACACTCACACATCCCCCATGCATAAGGCGATGTGCATCGGGAGGCCCATGTCCAGCAATGGATACTTAAGCGCATGAGCGATACTAAATTATCACATTTGGAGTCACAATGTCACAATTGTACTGTATCGCTAAATTGCAACATAATTTTGCAAAAACTGTCTGCATGAACATGTATATAATAGGACCGTGTATATAATAGGACCGTGTGTGTAATTGGACCGCGTGTGTAATAGGACCGTGTGTGTAATTGGACCGCGTGTGTAATAGGACCGTGTGTGTAATAGGACCGCGAGTGTAATTGGACCGTGTGTGTAATAGGACCGTGCGTGTAATAGGACCGTGTGTGTAATAGGACCGTGCGTGTAATAGGACCGTGTGTGTAATAGGACCGTGTGTGTAATAGGACCGTGTGTGTAATAGGGCCGTGTGTGTAATAGAAACGTGTGTGTAATAGGGTCGTGTGTGTAATAGGACCGTGTATATATAGGATCATGTATTAATAGTTAGCTAGTTGGGACAAATGTAGAAGAGATTCGAATAACATACGCAATGTGATAATTGAATACTTACATAAATCATTAAACTGAGCGTTAAGATAACATCTACTTAAATGTTATATTTAATAAGCCAAAGAAAATTTGAATAAAATTCTATAGTTACATTGTAATTTGTTTATTGACAGATTCAATAAGTGTTTTAAATGTATTAATAAATCCCAGTAATACCAACTGTCAACACAATATCTAGTAATTATTTTGCACTCTAACCACAAAGTAGAATTGATGTCCGTTTCCTCCATTTATTTGACCTCTATGTGCTCTATGTATTCGCATTTCCTAAATATGTATGTCGTTATGTACATGCCAGTAATATTATGGGAGTCAATCATGGAAACGTTGCTTGCTTAGCGAGCCGTTAATTCATAACACTTATATGTTTGTCAGATGTTAAGAAACATCTTTATATATATTTTTAATTTAATAAATTGGACTGGATGCGTGGTCATAGGGGACGTGAGGGCAGAGAGTGTTCTCTGCAGTTATCTGTACGTCGCCACAGTACAGCAACGTTCAGAGGTAGTTTGCGATATGCAGCAACCAAGTGCTGGAATAATATCCTTCCGGCCATCAGGTTCCTACAAAGTAAAGGTGCTTTCAAGAAAAGACTTAAGACTTATTTACTAGATGCACAAAAGAAGGGATACTACTGACTACTTTTATAGGTTATTTCACAATTGATTTTGTCAACACGCCTATTAAACTGTACCCTTGAAAAGCAGTTGATTTTTACATATCAACTTATCCTATGCACGGATTTATTTCCTGAAAATAAACTATCTATACCTATGTGTTAAGTCACGACACAAATAATCCACCTGTGCTTTGTTACGCTGTTGGACCTTGAGCAGTCCGAAAAATATATTGCAATTCCGATACGTAGGTACGTATGCAAATCTCTCATGAATATTCAGTTCTTTTTTTACACACGAGATATATGCAAAATCAGTTCAGTCATTAGCAGATTCGGTTCAATGTCGCTACAGCGGTGAGCGGACGCTGCTAACCGTGAGAAAAACATCAACCGTTCAGACGTAAAATGCGCTGAAGGTCGCGGTAAAAGTGTAAAAACTGGAAACGCCCGGTTAGTTTATGGTTAACTAGGCCAAGTGTAACGGCCAACGTACAAATCAATCGGCCGCGGTGCGTAAGTACAACAAAATTATTTTCTATATAAACTCTTCCTGAATATAAAAAGTGCTATAACGCTTTCGTCGATTGTCAGAGAAATTCGATTCGGTGGAGTTAAGACCGAATATTTGTTTTGTTTCCGTGTTTTTCTAGTTATCAATTATGTAAAAACCTGTCCCTGGTAACTATTTAAACGATTTAATAAAGTCTGAAACGATTTAATAAAGTCTTGGATACGGCCACAGCAAGCGCTTCTGCGTGGAGGCTGAGGACCTATGTAGCCACTGCGGAGGCCCGCACTTGAAATTTCAATGCGCGGGATGGCACGCGGCTGAGAAATCTTCGTGCCGGAATTGTGCGAAGGCAAAAATGGACCGTCAGGATCATAATGCCTTCAGCACCGAATGTCCGGTGCGGAAGAAGTGGGACACACTGGCCAGATCAGCCGTGGCCTATTACTAGTGCGCAGTGCGAGAGCCTCACAAGCTTGGACCGCCGCGGCACAATTCTTGTAATAAAAGGCAAGAAATTAAATCGCGTTCTATTTCATAGGAAAAGAAACGACTTAAACGAAGAAATCTCAAAACACCAAGAAAGCAAATTGAGTCCAGCTTTATAATGAAACTTGACCAATTACAGCCGAAGAGGAACATTTTAGAACCAAGAAACAACATTGATGATCTCGAAGTGCCGCAGCGGCCCTAAAACTAGCTAACAAAAGGAAGAGACAAAGCCAGAAGTCGCAATTGCTGCAGTGCCGCACGGAGCGGAAGTTCTATTTGGGGGTGGCTGGGGATGTTTAGTACATTGAAAGTAAGAGAATAGAAAGAACATGAAAGAGGAGCGACACACAAAAAGAAATTTTTAACTTAAGACTAAATACGAATGTATGTAAAACACACAAATGGGGTTACGACGAAACATATGTGAGTAATACATAGAATAAGTGAAACATATGTGATAATATAATAAAAATAGTGCAATACATAATATAAGAAAATATAGAATAAGTTTTAAACAGACATAATATATAATAATATGAAAGCCATGACATGGAGACGGAGCTGCTAGCTGATAGAAAGAATCGTAAAATATACTGAAATAAGAACAAGACATAGATATTAAGTTTGACAGTATATGTTAATATATATAAATAAGGAAATGACGATGAATAGAAGAATGAAATTTGGAATAAGTTTTGAATAGAGGTAAACATAAAAAACGGTACAACAAATAAAGTGACAATACAAATAAACTAAACGGCTACCTAAACAAGACAGAAAAGATTGCAACACTAATATATAGAAATAAAAATAGAATGTAACTAAATATAAAGAAAATTGCAACGAAACAAACATTGAAGTGAAAATAAGTTAAATAAGGCAGACACAGACTCTGATCTATGTTAGAGATTTACAGGAAATGGCAAATCAAGGTTTTTAGCCGGTAAGAGTCCGGCACTACCTGGGGCCCCCATTCCCAGGTGTCCATGAGGATTTTCCTTGATTTGTCACCAAAAAAAAAAAAAAAAAAAAAAAAAAAAAAAAAAAAAAAAAAAAAAAAAAAAAAAAAAAAAAAAAAAAAAAAAAAAATAAAGTCTGAAAGTATAGTGAATCTTTTTCAAATTAGATATTACCTACAAAGTAACTAGCATCTATCTGTATTATGAGTATTAGGTATAAGAATTTTAATTTTCTACAATAATCTTAAAGTATCAAATAAAGTAGAGCGGGAAAAGAATCGGCAAAGTAAAAACTCTTATAAGCGAAAAACTTTATGTAAAAATAAAATTATTTTCGGAATTCATATCATCATTTGTATCAAACAGCCACATATAGTTAGCCCATGATAATGTTGGACACTTCAAAGTTGAGTTTCAATTTGGCGTTTCCTAAAAATAAGGCCGATTTTCACTTGCAAATCTAACTTGTCAATTTATATAATATATTTGGAACTTTATCACTGTCTGTTCTATCAAATGAATCAAACACGAAATTGCTCATTCATGGGCCCACCGGTGCATCTTGCATGTCAGTTATATAAGTATGCACGTAACAAAGCTCAGGTTAGGCCCCAAATGGAGTACTGCTCACATCTCTGGGTCGGCGCACCAAAATATCAATTGGACCCATTTGACTCCATCCGAGGACGTGTTGTTCGATTTGTCGACGACCCCATTCTCACGGGTGGTTTAGAACCCCTCAGCATTAGGAGAGACGTTGCGTCTCTCTGTGTGTTCTACCGCCTGTACAATGGGGAATGCTCTGAATAAATGTTCAATATAATGCTCACCTCGGATTTCTGCAACCGCACCCCCCGTCACAGAAGCAGAAGTGCGGTCCATCCGCATTTCCTCGATGCGGAGGTGTCGCGCACTGTTCGGTCCAAAAATCATTTTATACCGCTAACCTGTAGGCTGTGGAACGAACTGCCTCAAGAGGTCTTTCCATTATGCTACGATATGGGATTCTTCAAGAAAGCTGTAAATAGGATTTTGTAAGGTCTGCGGTGCATCAGCATACCCCCTGGTGTTGCACGTGTCCATGGGCGGCGGTAACGCTTACCATCACATGGGACCGCTTGCTCGTCCGCCTATTTCACTACAAAATATATATTATATATATATATATATTAGGATATTTCCACGGATTTTCCAACATATTTAGGATATTTTAAGAAGAAAGCAATTTAGAAAGCCGACATTTAGGAAAATAAACAAACTTAGGAAGAGGACATTACGACACCGACCGAATTGCGTGTACGAATACACAATTAATTCAATTCGTAACGAAAATGCAACGCACACTGGCGTAACTAGGGTTATTTTTTGTTATAAAAGAAAGCGGTTGCTCCTAATGACAATTATAGATAAATCAGAACTGAGACTTTATGCTCGTCATGTAAGTTGAGCCTCAATTATCGTATTGGACAGTGCTATTAAGTGCGTCTTTCTGCCCGCTACAAATCTGCTACAAATGAGCTACTCGTATAAATATAACATTTTGTTCAGCAGTGCTATTAACTCGAAATTCAGGGGTTGGCCGTGCCGAGCTGGCCTCTTACAGTTATTCCAAAGGTCAGACAACAACAAACTTATACAACAAAAATATTTATATATGTTATTACAAGACAAGTGTCCATCGTATTACAACACAGATAATAGAAAGTGTAGAGCCATGTTTTCCTTATAAAAATCGTACAATGTTTACCTAGGCACGTTGATATCGGCATTGTCATTCATTAGAGTAACTTGATTTGATACTGTGTGCAGCACCTAGTATCAAAAATATGTAGAATATTCTTCCCGTATATTATATTATAATAAAACTGATGTAAATATCTCATAGAACAGGTTTCACAGACGACACAAATACAGATTATGAGTAAAATAATAGGCGAATAATGTAACAACAGATTAGTATGATAAGTAAGAAGCGGCAGAACACACACGTATTATTGTATGACATATTGTAAATCATGAATATCATGATCGTTGATCGTGTTGCGAGTTCATCCTGTCGAGAGCTGACACCGGCAATGTCACACGTCCGACCCTGACAATGGGAGAAGCGCGCGAAGCGCTTGCGCTGAATCATCCTCCACTTCATGACCTTGTTCATGGCCCCAGTAAAATGTCGCGATAAACAATAAAAAGTAATTGAATATCCACATAAATTAAATAATATATGAAAATATAAAAAAAAATCTACATTAAGAAGATTTTTTCTTTAAGTAAACTATGAATTAGTTAATTGTTCAATTGGAAATTTGTAATGCATATTGATCATTTTAAAGACTAATTTAAATATTTCAAATTAAACAGTTTACTTCTCATAAACAAGTCAAGACATAATCACATGAAACAATATCTGTTACTTACTATAAACGTTATTATAAATAGTAATTGCATGGATCAATCAAATTATAAATATATAAAAATCCAATAATTAATTGCTTTATTTACAATATAATCGTTTCTTTGTTTACCATTACATCTTTTTGTAATTCTGAGTTTAATGTTAGGTCAAAAACCAAAGGATTAGTTTCTTTTGATAAAAGCTTTCTAGTTTTAAAAGTGATTGTTGTTATAAGTAATTACACAGAAACATTTATGTACATTACCGTTTAAAAGTGATTGTTGTTATAAGTAATTACACAGAAACATTTATGTACATTACCGTTTAAAAGTGATTGTTGTTATAAGTAATTACACAGAAACATTTATGTACATTACCGTTTAAAAGTGATTGTTGTTATAAGTAATTACACAGAAACATTTATGTACATTACCGTTTAAAAGTGATTGTTGTTATAAGTAATTACACAGAAACATTTATGTACATTACCGTTTAAAAGTGATTGTTGTTATAAGTAATTACACAGAAACATTTATGTACATTACCGTTTAAAAGCGATTGTTGTTATAAGTAATTACACAGAAACATTTATGTACATTACCGTTTAAAAGCGATTGTTGTTATAAGTAATTACACAGAAACATTTATGTACATTACCGTTTAAAAGTGATTGTTGTTATAAGTAATTACACAGAAACATTTATGTACATTACCGTTTAAAAGTGATTGTTGTTATAAGTAATTACACAGAAACATTTATGTACATTACCGTTTAAAAGTGATTGTTGTTATAAGTAATTACACAGAAACATTTATGTACATTACCGTTTAAAAGTGATTGTTGCTATAAGTAATTACACAGAAACATTTATGTACATTACCGTTTAAAAGACAATAACGTAATATAATATTTAACCTTTCATAACTGAGGCAATGATTTTTTAATAACGCGTTCGTTCATTGTGCCGCACAAAGGTCGTAATAATTTTCATGTCAAAATCCCAACTTATATGAAACATGGATGAAGCAAGCGTGTATTATATCATTATGTTCCTTCTACACCATTTAGGTACTTATGAAACGAACTCAAAACTCATTGACTTTTACAACAATATGAAAATGAAATAAATCTTACATGGACGATACTTATGCATATTAATAAAAAATATTTTCTTTAATAATATATAATAATACACTAGGTACTTTATTAATAACTCTTTACTGTATTAATGATACAGTGAAGGAGATACCTATTTAATAAAAACACAAATCATTACACCAGAAAGAGCTCTGAAAACATTTGCCTTTTGACCACAATTTCACGAAATTAATCATCGTTATTCAATATATTATAGTCCACTTATTTCATTACGCTTCTACATTTTCTTAGATCGATTTGTGTTTTGGATTAGGTCAAAGATTGGATTACAGTTATTCTATTTATTAAATACCCGACTATGACAAAGCCAACGGAGGGTTATTATTTTAGCACTCTATGTTAGTATGTATCATTAAATTATTAGTCTGTGTTCATCTATGTTAGTTCATCTGTTGCTCCTAAAATACTAATAACATTTTGACAAATGAGGAGTCGTTGGACGCTATAAATCCAATATGGCGGACGTGAATCAAGAAAATACGCGGAAAAAAATGCAAATAAATATATCGTGTTTAGTATCAAATGAAAGGTTTTAATGTGCACAATCCAAAAATATATAATTTATATACATACCAATCTGCCATTCCCTCGATTAAGTTACAAAGTGGTGGTGGGCTGGAGTTACACTGTTGTCCTCTGCTAAGCTCAGCCTCCGACCTGGCGAGACGGACTGGCGTTGAGGGTAGAAATCCTGATCGAAGGATTTTTTGATACGGATATATAATTAATTAAAAAAATATTATCAAAAGCTCAATAATTTTAGATACGAATTATGCGGGGATTAGAGGAAATTACATGGTCGTAGAACACAAAATGGTTTAAAAAAAGTTCAGAAACTAAAACTCGACTACGCGAAAGTTTCAAATAAATTTTAGGTTCTTTTGAAGGAGTCCTATTACATATTGCGTAGTCTCACCTTAGTTATAAATACGTACTATTAAGTTTGTAAACGTGCGACTAAAATTTATTTGAAACTTTTGCGTAGGCGAGTTTTAGTTTTTAAACTATTTTTCTTTTAATTCACAGAATATATTCATACAACCAAAGCGTTCCTTCAGGACTTTTCTCTAAGAAATTTAAAACACATAATAACATGTTCGTTAAAGCAAAATACATTCATATCATTACGTATTCTCAATATTGCATTTCTGTAATATATGGCCCACGGTAACGGCCAATTGCGCTGTTGGTGCGAAACGGAACCTGAGTCAGCAAGAGGTGAGTGCGGGCGAACCTGTGTAGAACGAACAGCGATACACCACTCAACAGTGATAGTAGCGAGATTTACCCCCCAAAAGTTTAATTACGAACATTACATTGGTATTTTACTTCTGTTTGTCTGTTAGTACGAGTTTGGCACAATGCTGTTGTTCATATACAGGGTGTGTCGTAAATAGTGGTCCAACGTTAAGGGGTCGATACACCATATATTCAGCTATCACATACCAGAATTTGAATTTTGTTTTTTTCACGGGTCTCTGTTTTATTCATTATTATTATTATTTTGAAAAATCGATACCTTGAGTTACTAATTTGGCTGTTATTTCAACAAATAACATTATTTTTTTATTTTGTTTCTTGTTTATTATTGATAATAAGATGTGCTATCACATACAATACTTTTTTTAAATGGAAACTTAAAGATATTAAAGAAAAAATGTCTTTATTTCAAAATTCAACTCTAATCTCTAGCAAATCATGTGAATTCGGGGGCGAATGGTGTAAAAAAAATGTACTACACAATCTGTGCCCATTATTTTAAAAACTTGTCCAATAAATGCAGATTCTAAAATGATATTAATAATAACCGATTCCATAATGAAAAAGAAGTTATTGCCATTTCAATTGAGAAGGAGCCGAATTTAAAAAATACACTTTTTCATTTTAATTAACTTACCGGTATTGCAAAATGTTTTGGACCCATTTAGAAGTAAATTTTAAGTTAGCTATTAACAGCTGAGTGGTATTTGAGTCATGCACAAACATATCACAGGTAAACAAACGTGTCTCATGTAAAAAAAAGGGTACTTGGCCAGATAACACAAGACTCATTGAAACACCTCAGTATAGCGCGCATGAGTAGTGAAAAAAATCACAAGGTTTTTTTTTATTGCTATTCTCTTAAGTATGAACGAGACAGACTATGTCAAGAAGATATTCGTAATAATCTAATCAGTTAAAATGCTTCAGTGTGGTCCCGTACGTCGCATGCGCTTCTAGTCTCTGTGTTTATCCCGCCGTTAATTAAACAAAAGAAGATCTGGATGACTTCGATCTGGATGTCTGTCCCAATAGTCAGGCTGCCGATGCCTATGCATTCGCCATGAATAAAATGCATGTCAGCATATTCACGCGGTGTGTACTGAGACATCGCCCTAATCTTCACTGCACTGCACGTTTGTCAAAATCGTTGAGCAAATCAAAGTCCAAATAACGTAGCCGACGTCGTAGGGATCACAAAAACCAACAAGTCCGAACAGAAGCAAATCCGAGTCCAGGAAGTAAAAGAAGCAATTCAATGGCGGAGATAAACACAGAGACTAGAAGCGCATGCGACGTACGGGACCACACTGAAGCATTTTAACTGATTAGATTATTACGAATATCTTCTTGACATAGTCTGTCTCGTTCATACTTAAGAGAATAGCAATAAAAAAAAACCTTGTGATTTTTTTCACTACTCATGCGCGCTATACTGAGGTGTTTCAATGAGTCTTGTGTTATCTGGCCAAGTACCCTTTTTTTTACATGAGACACGTTTGTTTACCTGTGATATGTTTGTGCATGACTCAAATACCACTCAGCTGTTAATAGCTAACTTAAAATTTACTTCTAAATGGGTCCAAAACATTTTGCAATACCGGTAAGTTAATTAAAATGAAAAAGTGTATTTTTTAAATTCGGCTCCCTCTCAATTGAAATGGCAATAACTTCTTTTTCATTATGGAATCGGTTATTATTAATATCATTTTAGAATCTGCATTTATTGGACAAGTTTTTAAAATAATGGGCACAGATTGTGTAGTACATTTTTTTTACACCATTCGCCCCCGAATTCACATGATTTGCTAGAGATTAGAGTTGAATTTTGAAATAAAGACATTTTTTCTTTAATATCTTTAAGTTTCCATTTAAAAAAAGTATTGTATGTGATAGCACATCTTATTATCAATAATAAACAAGAAACAAAATAAAAAAATAATGTTATTTGTTGAAATAACAGCCAAATTAGTAACTCAAGGTATCGATTTTTCAAAATAATAATAATAATGAATAAAACAGACCCGTGAAAAAAAAAATTCAAATTCTGGTATGTGATAGCTGAATATATGGTGTATCGACCCCTTAACGTTGGACCACTATTTACGACACACCCTGTATAAGCGGACAAGCAGAGTTTACCATTTAATTACTATTTACCTCCGCAAAACGCTACCGTGAGCGCACTGTGGGTCATCACTAATACTGCAACGGTTCTGACATTTTCTGGTCGCTTAAAAACTATATGAGTACCTGAATATTGCCAAACTGTTTACCGAGCCTCAAAAACCAATGCACCCCGACTTTGGCCATAGCCTGTCTACTTGTTCGCTTTCTACTTCTTTTTTAGACATTTCCTGAATTACTTATCACCGTTATAAAAGAATGCAAAGACGTTAAGTAACAAGAGGCCTTAAAACACCTGCATTGTTCCTCATAAATGAATGGACAACTAAACTGAGTGTTTTTACTACCAGGTTTTAAATATAATCAAAGTTTTTTTCTGAAACGCTTGCAGCAATCTCATTACATTACAATTGTCGTGTCGAAACGGCCCTTACAGTTATGTGAACGGCTCGACAATGGTAATACAAATACAGTAAATGATACAAGTACACGCATATTTTCAACTGATAGCTATCAACCTTCGCAGTAAGGATCGGGTGTGGTTCTCACGCGTTAGCTCAGCTCTCAGATAACAAAGGATGAAGTATCAAGATACAAGATGGTTGACCTTTTTATTAGACGATAAAATAAAATCGGGCAGTTTTTTCGTCTAAAATGCCCATAGTGACCTTTAAAAATCAATTTTGCGTCAGTGTTTTATTGGCTTCGTATCCGCCTTGGCTGTTTTTAATATGCGTTTTAATATTTTTTCTTTACTGGAATAGGTTATGGTTTTAAAAATTTAGTATTATCTACGAAGGAAACAAAAAAATCTTTTCACGATAATTTACCGGCGCAACTTAGCTATTATTATTTGCGGACAGGTCTTAAATTAGTATTTTTTTATTTCTAAGGGAATTACGATGTGTTTCAAGAAATGGATAAAGGTGTTTCTGCTTATAGACTAGTTTTATGTGGTTCCAAGAATGTTTTAGACAGATTTATTAACATTGAATCAAGATTTACGAGGCCTTGATTTGCGAAAGATCCGCCTTTATAACTCGAATTACCCTGCCCCTCGGTTCTTTTAAGCCACCAGATCTTAAAAGGAATGAATAAAGGAAGATATCAAGAGTCTCATTACAGTGGCACATCGTTTTGTTTCGAAATACCTTCGCAACACTGGATTCCCACGAGTTGGTGCAATAGGCTCACGACTTCTGTCTTCTGTAGAGGAAACTGCGGCTATATAGTTATTCAATACTCTATTGGCATATAAAACGGCTTCCAAATTACGGGGCAGTTCAAAGTGGCGTAATGAAGAATTAATTCTAATAAAACGAACAGTTATGTTGCTAATACGTATTTGAATGTTAATTATTGCAATATAATGAAGAATTATCTTAAAATTGGATATTTAAAATGTCTTGCCAAATCGTGAGATACTCGTAAAAGACTTACTTGTAATAATATCTAGTTTTTATTCTGTGATCGGTATTTATTATCATTGTTTTTACAGAACATTTATCAGGATAAATTTTCAGGACAGATATTTTATATCTAAAGTTTTGTTTTTCGAAGTCATAATTGCCAAACAAACTTAAAGGTGTTGAAAATATTTGGTTATACAAGTGTACTAATTGTGTTTGGTGAATAATAAAACAAATAAAAACTTTTCATTAGATTTTTAATGTTATTATGGCCTTGACCGGTGCTCTCGCAGGCGGGAGAGTGAATGACTCGCGTTTACTATTATTATAATGACCACAGATAACGATCGAATTTTTTGCAATAAGCAAAACAGATTATCTAACAATGAACTGATTATGGGCTGCCCACGATTTATGTTTCTCAGTTATTGCTCAATGTTTTAGTTTTAAGTTTTTGTTCGATGATTCAGGATTTTGAGAGCATTTTCCCATAACAGCATTACTTGTGAGAATTTGTGTTAGTTGAGGTAGATACCTTAATTTGTTCAGGAGCCACATCTACTCGTACCTCTTAAATAACAGAAAATTTTAAGTGTTCGTACCCTTTTGCCATTCCTGTATTGTGTAAAAAGTGTTAAAGTATTAGAAAATAGTATAACAGAGATATAAAAATGATGATGAATTATTTTGTTTTGTTTCAGGTCCACAGCAAGGGGTTGAAGTTCGGTATCTACGAGGATTACGGAAACTTCACATGCGCCGGATATCCCGGTGTCGTCGGCCATCTTGCTGGAGGTAAATTTGGAAAAAAGTTATATTCACAATTTACAAAAAAATTATCAATTCTTGATAATGTAATGTTTGTCCACCAGCCTTTGTCCTTCCCACTCGATATATGTATATGGATATAGTTTTCTGAAGCTCGCTTCACACACGCTCTTTTCATCGAGTGCCTACTTACAAATTGCGAAATAAAAATACAACATGGAACGTTATATCAATTACCATTCTATAAAAGTTGCATCTATTAAAACTCGGCTCTTACTAAATTGGTTTATAATAGATACCTACTTACATATAATGTATGATACATTTTCGTAACACTTCGAAAGAGTTGTTATCATAAATAGTTATCTAATATCCTACATATCAAACGCTCGATCGACTACACAAAAATGCACTTACGACACGACAAACAATAGCCGATGTACCAACCAACCTACTTAGTGAAATTAGTCGTATAATATTTCATTGGCGTTCTATAAAGACCATAGAAATGATTTAAATTCAACAGGCATCGTTGAGGAAACGTTTTTCAATGTTGAAGTGTTTATATTTTACTAGCGACCCGCCCTCGCTTCGCTTCGGTTTATAAGTTATTTATTATTTTTCAATATTATTTTTTCAATATTTCGAAATAAAATATAGCCTATATTTAGACACGAATAATGTAGCTTTCTATTTGGGAAGGAATTTTCGAAATCGGTGCAGTAGTTCCAGTGATTACCCCCAACATACAAACACACAATTTTACCTCTGTATTATATTAGTATACGAGTAGATATTGAGTTACTAACAGTAACGCTATGGCCGTTTCGGCGTCTCGCATTTTCAGCATCATTACAAAGTACGTTATAACGACAGCAACGAAAATTCATAAACAGATATTTTGCCAGCGTCACCAGCCCCTTTTTTCTTCTACTGCTGGACATGGGCTTTTTCATACACGTTGTCTTGTGTACGAGGAATGTATAGCCCCAAAACACCACGCAGGCAAAGCGGTTTAGCGAGTCTACACTTTTAGAGGTGGTGTGATTCGTAAGGGCATGTAATAGCGGCTCTGTTCTCCCTTACACAACCCCGAGAAGAGATGGAATGTAGATATTCTAAAGTCGGCCCACACTACACGAACAATGTCATTGATTTTAAGTCATGTAAGTCATGCATGAACAATGTCATGTAAGCATTTTCCTATTTAAGTAATTACTAATTTATATTATAAATGACCTATTTGATCCAGTCTACTGTAATTTATGAACTGTAACTATATGAACTTCCACATAGTAGGGATTATTTTAAAATGCGGTATTGCAACTGTGACGGCACCTCTGATGGGTGATGTGTCAACTCCCTTACTTTGCATAAAGGTTGTGTAAACAAATATCGAGGTCGTGTGCGATCGCAAGCAAAACGCGTCTGCACATCATTTCCTGGCCGACTGTGTCAGCACTGGAGCTTATCCTCGCACGCAACTTCCTAGTATTTTTTATTTAGTCTTTGATTTACTGGATATCAATATATACTGTTAATGACTTGGGGCCTAGTTCATAATCTCTGAGTAAAGTTCTGAGTAAGCTATCCGACAATTGAAGTAATCGGTAATTGTAGTATTACATTTCACCAAGTCCAAGTATCGGCAGTCTTAGATACCAATTAGTGATAATTGCTAAGTAATTTACTGTTTTAGTTATTCTTTCACGTGATAGCGTTATGACACTTATAGGGCTGGAAAACCGGTTTATTTTACAAATGGGCTTTTTTTTTTAAAATAACGGTTACCTTCACTTAAAAAAGTTCCCGGCATTGGTAATTATGTAATAAGAACGTTCATGATAAAGTGAAAAAATAGACCAACGTGTCACTCAAGCAATTGACTTTTAACATTTTAATATTCTCTTTTCTTTAATTTTCTGCCGGCATCCCGAAGACGCCTGAATAGTAAAGGAACGAAAGTGTTTCTCTAATTTTTTCAGTACCGAAATGGTTATAAAAAATCCTTTCATGATATCTAATTTCTTGATTAGTCTAGCTAGACCGGTTATCTTAATTTCATCAATAGAAATGTATCTCCATTGTACGCTTCAATTATTTAACTAAATTAAACTGCTTCGAAAAGTACCATCAACGTTTAAATTTTATACCAGTATACATTTATCATAACGGGTCTATCGCGTAAATTAAAACTAATTAGAAATTAATATATAAATCTTAATGTGACAGTTTTTTTTTTTTAATATTTGTAACCCAACAGCGATACATAGTATATATAAACAAAAATTAAAGTTAAAAACCAGGGCCAATACAAGATTACACTAAATTTAAACACATTGAGGTGACATCAAGCTGCAGTCGCTCGTATCTGCTCACCACAAAACCATAATACTTAGCTAATACCTACAATACTATACCATCTTATTATAAATAGGCTAAACTAGTTCATTAGAAGCAGATTAAAATGAATAGTTTTGTTAATCTAACCTGTTTTCTTACACAATAACGTGTCGAAGAGTGTAGCAACAGCCTAACAGCAAACACGAATAATTATCGTAATGATCGTCGCTTGATGATCGGGGGCAGCATATGTGCAGCATTTTTCACGAACGATAATTATCGGTGACCATATTTCCACATTTAACAAACATGAGTGTCGATACAATTTTTCCTACGTTATTGTGTCAATCGGATCGATTGTCGAAAATGCCTATTGCTACGTAGTTGTGCCAATCAGATTGATTGTCGAGAATTAACATATGGGACAACGCACCTTAATTAAAACGTCACAGTAGCTCTCGAAGACGATTGCAAAATCGTAATTGGATTTCCGGCAGTATAACTGGACAGACAAAATTGCAGCATAGACTTGTTACACGCCCCCGAGGACGTATAATTGCAGCATAGACTTGTTACACGCCCCCGAGGACGTATAATTAAAAGCGATTTATGATTGATCTGTAATGGTTATAAAGCTTTTGCAATTATAATTTTGGAGGTAGGGACACACTTGACTGGCCTCGTTAGCCCTCTCTCACAGAAGACTACTTTGAAATGTACTGCATTTTCCACTTTATTAAATTCCCTAATGTCTTTCGGTAGTGAGTGAGATATGCCAGAGACCATTCCCATCCCATCCCATAATATCCCATCCCGTCTCCAAATCCATTCTTACATCAACAAAGTGTAGAGTGCGTTCAGTCCTTCCACTGCTATATATAGGCCTCTCTCAAGGCTCACTACATCTCTTTGAACCCGTAAGAAATTCAAATGACCTTATCCATTGCACACGTAATAGTAAAACCATTTACTAAATACGCGTGTTTTGTGTCCACCCATAAACAAATAAATGGTCTTTTGTAAAAATAATAAATTCCTATTTGATTTTATTCTTAGATTTTTCTTATTGTTTGTTTAATTTCTTTTTTTTTAATCATTCAGATGCAGCGACCTTTGCATCATGGGGTGTAGACTACGTGAAGTTAGATGGGTGTTACGCGCTCCCCGCGGACATGGACCACGGATACCCTGAGTTCGGACGCCAGCTCAACTTGACTGGCCGGCAGATGGTTTACTCGTGCAGCTGGCCCGTCTATCAGATATACGCTGGCATGCAGGTAATTCACCAATGATAAAAGTTTAATGTAGACTGTTCAACAGTAATCTTATGATCGATGTGAAAGTGGAAATATGCTACTCTACAGAAACGCTGAATATTTATAAAACTGAGAATTCTAAGGAGTTTAATACAAAACTCTAATGACAGCTAATTCTACATAGTCACCTATTGAATAATTGCTTGTTATTTTAAGGCTCAACTTCAATGCGCTATTATATCTTAAATAAATAAATTAAATTGAATCTTTTATCTACAATCTCTAAACAACAAAGTATCACTGTCAAACTTCAGAATACACCAGATAATTTCCTAGTATTAAGCATGTTATCATGAATTTCTTGACGAATAGGAGATAACTTCAACACATTTTACATTACAGCCAAATTTCACATCGATCATCGAGCACTGCAACCTGTGGCGCAATTTCGACGACATCCAAGACTCGTGGGCCTCCGTCGAATCTATTATAGACTACTACGGAAACCACCAAGACGTCATCGTACCAAACGCCGGACCTGGACATTGGAATGACCCTGATATGGTATTATGACTATTTCATGTAAAACATTATCTTGCTATATTCTGGTAAGGATTGTAATTCAATAACCTCAATACATTTCGGGACGAATTTACTTTTTCACTTACTGATCGGCTCCGGATTATTAGCTGTGAATGTGCCATCTATGACTGTGAGAGAGACATTGCTTTAGTAACTAAGGTGCCTGTAGTTCGTGATTTCAGTATATTTTTTCTGATGTTCCACCTGTCGTACTATCCACTTGGCATAACATGCTACTATCCACTTAACTGTCTTCTACCTTACTCCATTATAACTACTAAATGAATCTGTTCTTTGATTCCAGTTGATCATTGGCAACTTCGGCCTATCATACGAACAGAGTAAGACACAATTCGCAATATGGGCGATTCTGGCGGCACCTCTGCTGATGAGCGTGGACCTCCGCACCATCAGGCCGGAGTACAAGGCGATATTACAGAATAGGAAGATCATTGAAGTCGACCAGGACCCACTTGGCATTCAGGGCAGGAGGATATACAAGGTAATTATTCAGTAATCATAAAAATATTCCTTTTGGTGGGAGCTAGAGAACACTTCGACACCTAGTTCGACACGTTGCCGCGTTGCTATGATAATATTATCAAATAGTTTTAAATGAGGCTAAATTAAAATGTCTTAAAATTTGGACATATCTAAAATAACAATATCTTTATTTAACAATGTTAAGATGCTTCACACCCGTAGGTAGTTACCACTCAGCACCTTAAACGTGTCCTCTAGAAGGCATTAATTGACCGACAACACAATGCTGAATATCAAGCGACGATATCTGTGCCCCAGTTGGACATTACAGGCTAATACCGATTAATTCCTATTGATTGCAGTAACTAAGCCCTAGATTGGTTTGGTTGGTGCAATCCAACTGAAACGTCGAGTAAAATAAAATAAATAAGGTAAACATTCGCGTTAAGACCCGTTTAAATAGATCAATATGTGTGAAAAACGCGAAAATCTCAAATGTTATCAATGGAGTGTTTATATAGAATCTAAATTTATCATCTTCTTCCAGCATCGTGGCATCGAGATCTGGTCACGGCCGATCCTTCCTATCGAAGGTCAATATTATTCGTACGCTGTGGCGTTCGTGAACAGGCGGACGGACGGCACGCCTTCGGACGTCGCCGTCACGCTGCGGGAGTTGGGGCTTAACAACCCTTCTGGATATAGGGTCGAGGTAATTACAATGTCTGTTCACAATAATTTCGGGAGAGTAGATCCTGAAATTAGGTAGAACGCCTATTCTGTTACTGATTTTAATATTGTACCTATCGAATGTTCATTTCGGAAAATTACATGGTATTTTTTAACAAATTTGTTACAGTAGTTTTGAAAAGAACGCGTAGGAATATCAATAAAAATATCAGTTTACCTATATAGATGACTTTATAATAGTATTTATTAGTTATAGGTAAAGGTAAAAAGTATTCCATTTTAGGTTCCATTTTGAAAGTCAATATTAATAAAAAAATAAATGAACAATGAATTCACGTTTTCAGGACCTGTACGAGGACGTGGACTACGGCGTGCTGTCGCCACAAACGAAGATCAAAGTGAAAGTGAACCCCTCAGGTAAAAAATGTCGCATTAATTTAGTACGCGACGGCGCGCGGTTTTACACACCTTACAACTGATCTGGCTTCCTAGTATATCAAATCAAATGCTGGAGAGTAGGAAACTAACAAGTTAATTTGGTATCAATGAGAAGTGAACGCGACTGATAATTACCTTGGGCTTGGAAGGCATTCCAATTAAATTCGACCAGATTAAATTAGTCTGTATTGTTCAAACTTTGTTTTCGACCTTTTTTTATCAATTTTCATAGTCAGATGGAGCTTTATTCTTTTTTTCTTTATCATAATGAAACGTCAGATGAAGTGCGAGTAATATTTGAAATGATATTAAACTGTGGTCTCCACGGAACCAAGAGAGGTTAACCGGATGAAAATTAGAAGTTAGATTAAAAATTAGAAAAAATATTCCAAAACGTAATGTGAATTTTTATATAAAAAACGAGTAGCCAGTCCATCTGATGGTAAAGGGATATTGTCAATAATTAGACATCAGCGATGCATACCAACATCAGTCAGTACCAGATGGGTCGCCTGTTTTGGACATTTATCAAAAGAATTGGAACGGAAGAGAAACAGAGAGTATAACGAGATGAAGAAGTCATCATCCCATTACACTCCCCGTTCGTCCTTTGATGGATTGAGATGGAGAGTGAAAAGCATAATGGGGATATTAACGACAGCATAAAATATAAAAATATCTTAAAGCATAAAAGATACATAGCATATAATATAGGAGACTCTAATACTAATATTTAATACCTACTATCTGACTTTGTGAAACTTGATCATGGAATATTTATTTTCTTCATACGTTCTAGATGTTACAAATAGGTACATGTGTAACATTAGCAAGTACGTGACGGTACAGAAGTAGTGAGAAAACCTTTCCCATCGAAAATATTCGTGCCCACGATGACTTCCGAACGCGTCAATAAATGACTGTCATTAGTGAGAAAACCGTGAAAAAATTAATTTATTGACGCGTTCGGAAGTCATCGTGAGCACGAATATTTTCGATGGAACAGTAATTTATTGATGCGTTCGGAAGTCATCGTGGGCACGATTATTTCCAATGGGTAAGGTTTTCTCACTATATCTGTAGCAACTTACCTACAATCAAGTTAACCTTCATTTTGACTGCCAATTTTCTAAAATGTGACACGATATTAATTGAAAACACCCTTTCCAGGTGTGGTGATCCTGCGAGCGGATGCTCAGCGATCGTATGCGTACAACGCGATCCCGACGCGGACGCCGTACGCGCCGCTGAACGACGTCTTTGGATTGAACAAGTAGCGACATCTAGTCGCTGTACGGAAACTAAACAAAACTAAATCTCTCTGAATCCCTACGAGACTGGCAAGAGGTCACTTTAATTAATCAACTGTACCTACTGTAGTGTGATGAAATGAAATGGAATGAGTTAGTAGATGAAATGGAAACATACATATTTTTTTTAAATCAAATTGCCAATTTAGTTGAATGAACGACACCCTCATTTATGTGTACACAAGGTTTGTACCCAATTCAGTACTGTAACATAAAAACAAACTGTCGTGTCTAGCCTCAAATATATCGTTATTCTCGAATCCATTGAGCAGCATTAACTACACAACACGGCATTTATCTAAATTACAATTTTAATTTTTAAAAAGCATTTCATTTTTGATCTGCCTTTCATAAGGTAATTAAACATAATTATGCATAATTATGCCAGGTCTTCCGCAGTAAGTCACTATGGGGGTATTGTGAAAGGTTATACATTACCTTTCACAATATTAAAATAGGTAGGTACTTATTGTCAGTCTGTGGTTGGATTTAGTATTAATTGCCACTAAGGCATGGTCTACATAAACCGATGCTGCAAAGACCAGCTATTGTACCTATATATACGAGTACTTACCATGAGACAAGGATCTTAATAAATGGAAGGGCATGACTTGATTAGTAAATTAAGGGTTACCGGTTAAATCAACGTACGTACGTGTTTCGGTAGTGGGTGAGATATGTCAGAGCCCGTTCTCTTCCATTCCATCCTATCCTTCCCCATTTTCCCAAACATTTCTCCCAATCTATTCCTTAATCTCCAAAAGTGGGCATCGCATCCGGGGGCGTGTCAACGTTTGTCATTCTGGACTGATGTTGGCATGTATCTCGGATACTATGGGCGACAGTATCCACTAACCATCAGATGGTCTGTATGCTCGTCTGCCGCATGTTTCTATAAAAAAAAATTAAACATATTTTAGGGGAAATAAATGTATTGTTTAAATAAATAACGCCGCACTTCAGAGACACGTACAAAAGCGAACACAACATCCAGACTCGAATACCATTTGTCTATAAACAAATGCGTTATCCGACGGGTAAATTTAACCCGGGACATTTTACACAGTAGGCAGGGGCACTACGAACTGAGCTAATCTGTCGTTAGAGTTATTTAGACTTGGAAACTTTGTTAAATTACTTGGAAAGTGTTCATAAACGTGACTGAGTGAAAATATTAACAGGAGAATATTATTATCGTTAAAGGGTACCTAAGATCCTAAATATGTAGATTGTCAATGAGCGATAACCCCAATAGATCGAGTTAGATAGAAAACTATCGAGTTTTCTATCGTGTAATAGTCACTCTTTGACAATCTAAATATTATGCGTCCTCTTTTATCTTCATAACACAAAAAGAGATGCAGCATGATTTAGGGCTGGCTGTTATAAAACAAGAACAAAAATGCCCTAAGATCTGTCAAATAGACTGATATTCAAGATGGCTGCCGTCAATTGTCCTTTCTGTCAATTTATTAAGATTCTTGTCGAACTGTATTTTTGACGGTAGCGCATTGCCTACAACGTCAAGTTCAAGTATTTATCGACTTGTCAAAAGCCTAAAAAATCAAATTACTTCACCTGAAGCGACATACCATGCTTATTTCTCGCAGTAGATTTTTATTTTTCCACTAGCTAGACCTATGTAAGCACAGAAAGTACTTTACAGTATAAAAATTAGTCGCGCGACAGGATTTGACGAACCACACGTGGTAATGTGGGCTTATAACTTAGGATCTACAAGTAAAATTTAATCAATGTGACATTATCTGAGCAAAGGGACATTATTGTCGGTATGGATTTATTGTATCTAAACGAGCTGCAAAAAATTCTTAATGAACAATACAAACTATTTTAATAATTAATGAAGAATTTTATACTACTATGTCATTACCAAGTTGACGGGGACTTCTAATTCTTTATTGTCACTGGAGAACTTAAACTTAACCCACCTTTAAATATGATACTGTTAGTACTGCATTCAACCCACAAAAAGCCGTTAAAGTACAACTGCTTTGCATTTTTGTGGAAATGATAGCTTTTGCATGATTAATAAAGGAATGATATGAGGTTTTTCAATTCGTGGGTAGGGTTAAGGGTGGGGTCAACCCTTCATTTTTTTTTGGAATGGCTAAATTCTTGTGGCCCTAGTGGCCTTTCAAGAGTCACCGGTCGTGTTTAATTTAGGGCGAGAGCAGAAGGCGCTCATCCAGGAACAAAATGTGTGTTGCAAGGAGCCTAAGAGATTCCAAGCCGGTAAACCGGAGGAAGGAACGGACCTCGGCTTAGGGCGTTCCATTGGGGGGATACCGCGGGATCGCGAGTCGGTGAGCCCTCAAACCCCTCAAAACTACCCACTTTTATATGTGCGATGAATTGGATTGAAAATGAATTCGGTTGGGTTTTATAGGTTCCTGAACTCGAATCCGGTGTCAAATTTCAGCTGCACCCTCTTTCTCCCTGGTAATCCCTCGTATTCAAGGAGAGTTTAGTGTAAGTTACGGGAGATGAAGAGAGTACATCTCAATTTTGACACTGGATTCGAGTTCTGCACCCGAAAAAACCTAGTGGAAATCATTTTCAAGCCGATTTATAGCACATATAAAAAAAGATAATAAAAGCGGGTAAATTTGAGGGGGTGATTTAACCCTACCCCCGCATGAATTGAAAAACTCATATCGTTCATTCAGCTATCAGTTCCACAAAAAGAAAACAAGTTGTTACCTTGAGGATATCTACTCGGTCTTTTAACGGCTTTTTGGGGGCTGATTGCAGCAGGATATCGATTTGCTGTTCATTTAATTACTTCTATTATTGTATTTGGTTAAGATTTTCCTCTTAACTTAAAGTTAGTCGTTCCAAGATTCTGTTTAAATAGAAACACTCTAATAACCGACTTTATGACAAAACAATAAAAAAAAATACGTGTTTAAGATTTCACTGATGTCTAGATATTTGTGAAACTAGAACTGTCAAAGTCCCTTTTCTTAGAAGATGTTACATTTTAATTTCTTTAGTCTCATAATTCTCATTTCGATTGATGTGAAAGATAGTTACCAAGTGGTATGTTTTCAATCTTGCCCTTAGGTTACATGTTATTTATGTTTCATTCTCTCTAGTGTGATGATAGAATTTTGTATAACAAAATACGAAGAGAATTGATTTTTGCCATTACGTTGTACCTAGGATAAGTGTGTACATTTTAGGTGCCTGTTAATGTAAGTTCTTTGTAGAAACTCAATAAATCTGTATAAAATATTTTTTTTTATTTCACCTTAGTTTAATCGCCCACTGTTCTTCACCAAAATTAAGGGTCAAGTAGTATATACTTTCTTGCGTCATTTAGGTATGTCACGTAAGTAAGTAAGACATGTAAGTATGTCACTGAGATAACGAAAAAAAATTGTCACTACATCTGGACGAAAAATGACCGGCAAAATATAAATTCGGCTCACAAATATGGTTTATATTTATCTCGATCGTTGCTAGATACGATATGTTGTTGTACCCGTATAGAGCTCGTAAAGCTCTCCAACTTTTCTCTAAACAACATATCGTAGATACTAAATAGATGGTATCTTTTTGATTTTTTTAAACTCCTGATCCTCTCCCAATCCTTCTTATAACGAAATAAATGAGCATTTAACAGCAATGTGCTTGTCAGATGTTACGTACCTAGTCCAGTTTCTGTATTGTTTCGCGCTCTTAGATTATTCATTATTAAGTCGTTGTGGTCCTTACCCATGAAATTTGCCGTTTTATATGGACAAATTCAAATATTATTTTTGTATGAAAATTATATATTTAATTAATCAAAGTATTGTCCATTATTATCAAAGCACTTTTGCCATTTGAATGGAAGTTGATTGATGTCTCCGCTATAGAACTTCTGCGGACAGGAATCGATGAATTTAGACGACGAAGATATCAAAATGACTGCTTTTTAAATGATTACGCCTTTTAGAAAATTTTATAAACTAGTTTACAAAATAGTTATTTTCCAATTAAATTCTGGTTAGTAATTAGTACTCTAATTAGTATTAGTACCAGTATAACTAATTAGTACCAGGAATCAAATGCGCTTTATCTGATTTACTTCGACATCTTTTTCTCTCCTCATTGTCAAAACTGCAAATAATCTACATATTTAGTATATGTATAATAAGAGTAACTAAATATTCATAGGTAAAACAAATTCACATCTCTCATGTACATTCAACGTGAAACTATAATACTACCTATGACTGAGATAGCTTCAGTGACCCACTTGTCCACTATAAACATGTTTAATTCAAACGTTGATATTTTTGAAAGTCAGATCATTGCTCAATTGGGTATCTTTGCCAGTAAATTTAAATCCTGAAACTGTTGTCGCCAAATTTTCCTCTTCTATTATGTATAGGCTTCTGAAATGAAAGATGAACATTAAAGAATTTGAAGAAAATGATACGTACAACAATAAAAGTGTCCATCAAAGGGAAGTTGCATGCAAACCTCTCATGGTTTATGTTTAAAGAAAGAAAACAATGGACGAGCATACAGACCACCTGGTAACATTTGGAATTGTCGCCCATAGACATCCGAGATATCTATCCTATCGGATACAGATATGCATCATGTGATGCCGACATCAGTCCCCGAATACCCTCCATACCTTTGGAGATTGGGAAATAGATTTGGAGAAATGGATAGGAAAATGGGGAGGGATAGGATAGGGTGTTTTTTATAGAAAAAATGGCGGCAGACGAGCATACAGTCCACCTGATGATAAGTGCATACTGTCGTCCATAGACATCCGCGATACATGCCAACATCAGTCCAGAATGACAAATGTTGGCACACCCCCGGATGCGCTGCCCACCTTTGCAGATTAAGGAATGGATTTGGAGAAAGGGCGGGGAAAATGGGGAGGGATAGGATGGGATGGGAATGGGCTCTGGCATATCTCACTCACTACGAAACATGTACTTACATTGGGGAAATACGATAAAGTAGGAAATGCAGTACATTTCAAGGTAGTCTATTGTGAGAGAGGGGTAATGTGGTCAGTCGAGTGCGCCCAGCGGCTGTGGGAATGCAGCGTGCACTCTCCCCCGAACAAGGTTCATTTCAAGATGAAATTTATAAATTGAAAAGTTTTTGTCAGCAATATTATCAAGAAAAACTACGATTAAATGATGTGATTAAAAGGATCTTTACCGTTTTTGCTGCATATTTCGTAGTTGTGCAATTGAAACTATTTTGAGTGCTGCATTTTTCGTAACTTTGTTAACATTCTCTTCGTTGACGTTACTATTTTGTGCGGAGAAACTAAATTTAGATTTTTTCTCGGGATAGGCGTAAATAACTCTTCTATTACGACGGCTGATATTTTTGAATTCATTCGAAGACGAACGTGGCCGCCTATTTCCATTTCTGTGCATTTTCTTTTTTTCAGATCTAAATAGAGTAGATTCATTTGTTGCATCGGCGTCAACGATAGATTTTTTTAATAATTGCAAAATCACTAAGTTTGCTCCAATCCTTTTATTTTCTAATGTTTGCCGTCCCTGTCTCGTGAATTTAACATCATGTTTTGATACTTGTAATTCTTTATTAGAAAAAAACATAGTTTTACTTAATTTGTAATGGACTTTTGGCATTACGGGATTTTTTGTAGCAGCTGAAATCCTTGACGGACTTGAAGGTGAATTTAAACTAATGGTGTACTTCTCAGTGATTTTTGGAATTTTTTTTTTTTACATCCTTCGTTCGATGTAATAGGTGTTGCATCAAATATTCGCTCATGAACATACTTAATTAATGGCTCTGATTTTTCTCTCCCTTCTAATTCTTGAGTCGAACTTCTAGCGTCAGTAGTAAATGAAATCAAGCAGACTAGAAGCTGTAAGTTAAATGTCGGAGATAGTTAAAATAAATATAGTTAGTCATAGATCCTACCAAGGGCGTCGCCAGTCAACACCAGCCAATGGGCTAAGGGGGGGCATGATGAGAGAATGAGGGAGAAATATGAATTATAGGTACAAAAACATTTTTTTTTAATCTTTATAGGGGGGCAATTGTGCCCCCCCCCCCCCTGGCGACGCCCTTGGATCCTACATAATATATCTACAAATCAGTACATTTCTGTGTTACTTACCAATAAAGACTTCATTTTATTTGCACAAATTATAATCCGATCTAATTAATGCACTCTGTCAACAAATTGCATCTGTTGTTCAGTATGAATGCACAAGAACTGATGAATAACAAATGTTCATTTATTGGTAAATCATTACTTATTGCTGACATTCTAATAAATTATAGAAATATTATTAAACGTTACTGCTGTTTTAACACTAATTGTCATTTACTCATATAATGTTCTTAACTATATGTTTGACCACTTTTAACCACATTCTTGTTGTGGGCTATTAGAAACTTATTTTTTAGGTAAATCTACATTCGTGAATATAATTTTAGTTTGGTTTTTGAAATATTTTCTTTGTCTAGATAGTATTATCCCACTTATAGGAAATAATGATTATGCAAATATAACTTGTGACCTGTGGGGTCAATGAGAGCGTCGTGTCCGTTAACAATGTTGATAACACGAGTACATGTAATTACTAAAGAGGACATTAACCCGAAACAACGTGAAACCACAACACATTTTGCGAAGATTTTACTTTAAAAAATGCAATCTTAAATACCTAAATAATAATCAACTTAATCATGTGAGTAGACCTGTAACTTCAAAATGCGGCAAGTGGTGAACTGTATTTTTAAAATCGTCTACAGTACAACAGAAAGTAAAACCTTCCGAGGGATTATCAGGATGCCAAGTTAACCACGAAAAGTCTCTATTATTCCTACACAAATCATTACAGAAGAACAGATCTCGGGCTTCTGCAGCTGTGTAATAAGGATTGTTGATGCCAACAAAAGCCGTTCCACGTTTCAGATTTGGTTCATATACTACTTTGTAATAGTACTGAGGAATGGGAATCACTGGATTGTTGTTCTCATCGGTGTATAGATAAATATTTACTCTGTTACCGAACTGATTGAGGAGCTGCGTCACTCCGAAGGTGCCTGTGTAAATAATTGTGTCATATCCTGCCGTATGAATATGGTGTCTGAGGTCTACTTCTAGAGTATTCCAGTTCCCTCCATTAAATCCTTTCCACTGGGGTGCACAGTTAACATAATGAAAAGTAGCGCGCTGACCGAAAGCAAACACAAAATCGGTCTTCGCTGCTAAATGGCCTCTCGAAAGTTCTTGTTTAGTTGTCACATAGTTCTCAATCATGGACCCAACTAATTGGGCAACGGCGGCCTTCTGACCTATGGGAGAGAACAAGGACTCAACTGGTATATGTCGGTAATTGTCGTTGGCAATAAAGAACGGCCTTTCAACTCTTGTTTGAAAATTAAAATTGTACGGCTTCTGTGTGTACCTTGTGTACAAAACATTTAAGACATTCTCATCAAAACATGACTCGTAAAGAGAATAAAATTGGTCTTGAATCCTGTACCCAACTTCAATGAGAGAGTGACCATCAAAGCAGGTGTTATTGGTGCGGCGACTTATATAATTTGGGGCATATGGGCATGAAAACAGTGCGAATGAAGCCGGTGACGTCAGCCAATCATCGTTTTTAAAGTTGTCCCCTCCTTCACAACTGATAGTAGCAGTGACAACTTCTCGTATTGCGTTGGGGTGAGAAATATACCCCGCCCCTTGGCAACTGAGTGTGAGAGTGTCTCCATGCTCCAAGTCAATCGTACCAAACCTACCAGTTGGTTCTAACAAACCATTATTCCTAATAATAATAGGAAGAGGTTGGCTAAAATGCGTTCGAGAGTGCAGAATGCATCTTTGACCACGATGAATGTTCAAAGCGCACAGAATTATGAGGTAGAATCTTTGAAACATTTTTACGCAGAATTCTGAACTTTCTTGTTTTTCTTTACTTAAACTATTTTTAATTAACCATTTTTTATGTAATACCACTATAATTTAGATTTCTTTGACGACACTGTTGTCACTAATGTCTAATGACAAATGTCTATAGGCAAATAGGATTCATTGTATTGCAAATATTGCAAATAAGGTCGTTGTAAATATTAAGAGTAGAAACATATTTTACGAAAGTACCTGTACTGAATTATTTATTAAACCTTTGGCTTTCATATACTTACGAATAGGTAATAATAGTCAATGACCTGTAGCACATGTTTGACAGCAAATTGCCAGTACTGGAAATAAGTAGAGAAAAAATCATAAATTGCGGTGCGCTGACGCCATTGCATCAGTAGAACATAAGAACCTGTCCTTGGTTATTGAACTCATGGACTGACGAATTATAGATATTAAAATTAATATGTACCTATTCAACTACTGATTTTGCAGTCAAAAGTATAAGTATACAGTACCAACGTAAAAAGGTCTACAAACTTAATTTTTTTTAATTGAATCAACCAATCAATCAAGTTCATTATTAACGAACATGTTCGTCAATGATATAATCAACTTGATTGAACAGTACAGCAATGAACAGATACTCTATTCTCACAGAAGACTTCTGTAAAACGCAAAAATATCTATCGGAAGTGATCCCATCTCATCATATTCCATCCCATTGGCCATCCCACTGCATTCCGTCCAATAAATCCATTCTACCGCATTCCATGGAAGCGATGATTGTTACACATTATTTAATTATACTCCACATTCCCTATGACGTCACATTCCCATTTCCTATGACTTAGGGAACTTCAAAAACTTCTGTCGCTCCTATTGTCACCGAAATAAAGCAAAACTCGAAATATTTTACGTCAACTAATTTAGAAAATTTTAACTAATATGATATCGTTTCGGGGAAAAAATAAAATTATTTAAGGGATTAAGTCAAAAGTTGTAAAAATTTAGTTGTTCTATCTAAAACGTTCGTAACACTTATCGTTCAGCGCGGCGGGCGTGGCGCGCCGTGCCCGGTTGTTAAGAGTATTTATTTATATTGCGTAACTGCGCTTAGAATAAACGTTGTACTAGAAATTAACGATAAGTTATGGAAACAAAAACCTATTGTGAAAACTAGTAGAATCGATTCTACTCTCGATACTACAATGCGACCTATTTTCAGCTTTTGCATTATTTCAATGACATGTTGTTTAGATGATGGTATAATTAACAAATATGTCATAGAGCTGTAAAGTACATACAAATACGAGTTAGTACACAAGGTAGTACAGTCACATGACATTGTTTAGCACCTCTACGAGTACCTACCTATGTCGATCACAGAAATCTCTGTGATCGACATAAACATAACAGATCGTTTTCACAAGAACAGTGAAAGAAGTAATTGGAACTTTGAACATAAAATGGAACAATCATTTTATAAAAATGAAATAGGTCTCGGTAAATTAAACGGAACAACGATTATTATTACCACAAATCTGTAATAGTAATTAGTTACGATAATTTCAAAAGTTAATTCAATTATGATTTTAATTTTATTTATAATAATGTTACAGGATAAACAATTTTACACAGGACTAATTTCAAATTAACATCGAAATGTTATTTTCCTGGCAAATTACGTTCTGGTATTTCCTAATTCATTATTTATTTAGCTTTTCGAATTATTATTATGTATTAGAATTATTATTAAAAAAAATATTCAAAGAAAAATTTTTTCCTTATGTGAATCAAATAATTATGAACACAATAATATTACATTATAACATATTATACATGATAATATTATATAATATACTTATCACGTTTAATCTTATGAACTTCTTTAATTGTAAAAAATACTTAAACCAATTTAACCAATTAAATTAATGAATGGTTATCGAATGAAACTCACGAAGGACGAACATCATAACATTCATATCGTAACATGCGTAGAAGCCGAAATAAATGTTTGGAAGCTGGCGGCCCATTTATCGAAAGAAAACAAATAATGCGATTTAAGAACAGTGTCCATCTGTCATTCCTTAGTTGACTGTCGGGATCTGTAGACGTGTTTATCGAGTAAACAAAGCTCTTTGTTTACTGTTACTTGTTTATTGTTGTTAACAAACATATGTGCATTGTGGTTGTGATAATTACATAGTGATAGAGATGGCCCGGTCAACGGTTAGTAATTGATCATTGTGAATGATTGATACATTCTTGCAGTAGTTTAGGAATCCTTGTCTTTTAAATTTTTTTCTTATTTCTTGTGTAATGTTCAAGTAATGCTCTATATTTTTAAAGTAATGAGCCTTGCCACTGTTACTTGAATTAATCCAGGCCTAAACTCGACTCACATTCGTGAGATCGTGACTTCAATTCCCGAATCATATTGACGTCCCGCATGTGGCGTCAGCCACTTATATAAATTTGTTCAGTCGGAAACATGCTAAAGTATCCGAAACCAATTTGTTTGTATTATTATTGATACAATAAGGTCCGGGGAAAAGAGTCCTCTTTTCCCCGGATACTGTCCTCTGTTGAAGAGCGTCAGAGGTGGTCCGGGGGGATTTTTCAAATATGTCCGGTGTTTTTAAGCGCGCAATGCATGGCGATCACGGTGATAGGTTGTATTGAACAATTACAGATTGTCAACAACTGTTTTATTGTTTATGTTCAGTGCGGCCGGGGTTACGGACGCAATGTTCGGGGTTTATTGGTCACGACTTCTAGTTTCTTTAAATTTCTGATGGCAAGCCTACCCTAGCAGAAGTTATTAGAGAGGAATATAATTATATTGCCGATTTTTAATTTAAATTAAATAGAATGTTTCAGTGTGAAAAATTCTCGTTTTTCTAAAAGGCACTAAAGCACCAAATCAGCGCCTACGTACTTACATGAATAGTTAAACATAGATAAGTAAAATCGAAATAGGTCTGCTATTTTCAAAAATTTGGGTTAAAAATATTTTAGTAAATTTTATATTTACACGACTCATAGGCGCCGTAACGTATTAAAATATTTGAAACCAGTATCATACATAAAGTTTTTGCCCGTCGATACAAAACGATTCGACTCAAAAACTATTCTGTATTCAATAAAAGTATTGAATGTATTGTGATAAAATTTATACAACGTACATGCGCAGTAGTTACCTACGCTTCTGAGAACGAATGAGCTTCTGTTTTGTCTAGAATTATTTGAGATCAATTGTAGACATCTTTGATCTGGTTCAACCTGTACAGTTTTATAATACTATATATATACCACCAGCCTATATGTCTCTCCACTCGATACATGCCTCTCCCAAGACTCGCCACCACAAACTCGATCATAGACAATATCAAATCATTAACTTATTATACCTAATATCGATAGGTTCTTGTTCGCGGGTTTGTTTTTGCCAATCGTCCTTTTGCTAATTGTTTTATACAGGGTGTGTCGTAAATAGTGGTCCAACGTTAAAGGGTCGATACACCATATATTCAGCTATCACATACCAGAATTTGAAATTATTTTTTTCCACGGGTCTCTGTTTTATTCGATATTATTATTATTTTGAAAAATCGATACCTTGCGTTACTAATTTGGCTGTTATTTCAACAAATAACATTATTTTTTTATTTTGTTTCTTGTTTATTATTGATAAATACATGTGCTATCACATGCAATCATTTTTTTTAATGGAAACTTAAAAGATATTAAAGAAAAAATGTGTTTATTTCAAATTTTAACTCTAATCTGTCGCAAATCATGTGAATTCGGAGGCGAATGGTGTAAAAAAAAATGTACTACACTATCTGTGCCCATTATTTTAAAAACTTGTCCAATAAATGCAGATTCTAAAATGGTATTAATAATAACCGATTTCGTAATGAAAAAAAAGTTATTGCCATTTCAACGGAGAAGGAGCCGAATTCAAAAAATATACTTTTTCATTTTAATTAACTCACCGGTATTGCAAAATGTTTTGAACCCAGTGAGCTTCTAAATTTCTAAATACTAGAGTCGCAACGTCTTACAAACTGTTCTCAGAAATATGTAACCACTTGCGACTTCAAAAGACGTAGCTTTGAAACCGATAAATATTCCAAAGTAAACTATGTTTGTCTCGTTTCTTCTACACAACTTCTTCGTTTAAACTAATCACGTCGAAATGAAACAAGACATTGTTATCGGAAAAAATGGCGAGAGTTGCCAGTGGTCAGAAATAATTTCCCCAGAATTAATGAATTACTTGGGTATAAAGGCTCTTATTAACAGGTATTATTAACAGATTGTAATGAAACTTTCAATAGATCATATAGATCTAATGAAATTGACAAGGATTACAGGTAGGAAGAAAAAATATTTATATGCGTTAACGAAAATATTATATTTTAAGACTATTTACATTGTGTAAAATTATTATTGTTTAAAATGGAATAATATTTTTTTTGTTTATGACAATCATTTTAAAAAAATATATTTCAGTTGTAAATTAATTAAATTGTAAATATATTATTTTAAACCTCAAAAGTTATTATATTGATCAAACACCACTGTGTAACATGAGTTTGTTATATAATTGCCTTTTACTCTCTTTTTTGTTATTTAAAGTAAACATTTTACTTTCGTGGTATAATCTTATTTTGATATATTTGTGAATAATCGCGTTGATCAACAAAAGAGAATGATCCATTTGTAATGACGACACATGTTCCGCTGAATGAATTGCAAATTCTCTGATCGACAAATTTCTCTAGATGGTAACCAGTCGGTTTCTTTACGTAACAGTCTTATATTTTTTATCCACTCCTCCCTGCGCTTCTGATCTTTAGGTACCCTGGAAAACAAATAAGAGATCATTCTACCTACTACTGACTATTTTATGATGATTACAGATTATGATAAAAAACATAAATTACTATTAATACTTTTGACTTACAGTCATTCATCATTTACAAACCTCCCAACGGTGTGGGAAAATCAAAATAGTTTTTACTGGCAACATTGATGGCAAACACAACGCGTGATAAATTTACTTCGTTTTGTAATGTTATTTTGGAAAATCTGAACAAAATTGTGCAAACTTACTTGTGAAAAGTAACACCACTTGCTTTATCATCCTTTTCGGACCGTGACATACAAATTTTAACGCCACATTTCACCATTTTGGTAACTTTATCGTTAGGCCGCAGATACGTTCACGCTCACCGACGTCAAGCTAGCAACTGAAGTCAGATATGCCTGCAGGCATCTACGAAGTGGTAACGTTAACTAATGAATACTGCTAATCTAGTCATATGTACGTCATATGTACATCAATGTTTGAACCCAATTAGAAGTAAATTTTAACTTAACTATTAACAGCTGAGTGTTATTTGAGTCATGCACAAACATATCACCGGTAAAGAAATGTGTCCTAGGTAATAAAAGGGTAGGTACTTGGCCAGATAACAAAAGATTCATTGAAACGTTTCGGTGTAGCGCGCTACTCTACTCACGTAGTGAAAAAAATGACTAGGTTTTTTTTTATTGCTATTCTCTTAAGTATAAATGAGACAGACTATGCCAAGTAGAAATTCGTAATAATCTTATCAGTTAAAATGCTTCAGTGTGATCCCGTATGTCGCATGCGCTTCTAGTTTCTGTGTGTATCTCCTCCGTTGAATTGCTTGTTTTATTCCAGGACTCTGATTTGCTTCTGTTTGGACTTGTAGGTTTTTGTAATCCCTACGACATCGGCTACGTTATCTGGACTTTGATTTGCTCAACGATTTCGACAAACGTGCAGTGAAGTGAAGATTAGGCGATGTCTCAGTACACACCGCGTGAATATGCTGACATGCATTTTATTTATGGCGAATGCAGAGGCATCGGTAGAAAAGCAGCCCGACTTTATCGGGAAAGATATCCAGATCGAAGACATCCAGATCATCGAGTATTTGGTAGAGTGCATACCGCATATTCCGCACGCAGGACAGGCTATTCTACAAGAACTGTACAACGCATTTTAGAAAGAGACGAACGCCACCCTTATCACTTTCAACGGGTACAAACTTTACTGCCTCGAGATTATCCACTAAGAGTGAGATTTTGTAGAGAAATTCAATGTCAGCATATTCACGCGGTGTGTACTGAGACATCGCCTAATCTTCACTTCACTGCACGTTTGTCGAAATCGTTGAGCAAATCAAAGTCCAGATAACGTAGCCGATGTCGTAGGGATTACAAAAACCTACAAGTCCAAACAGAAGCAAATCAGAGTCCTGGAATAAAACAAGCAATTCAACGGAGGAGATACACACAGAAACTAGAAGCGCATGCGACATACGGGATCACACTGAAGCATTTTAACTGATAAGATTATTACGAATTTCTACTTGGCATAGTCTGTCTCATTTATACTTAAGAGAATAGCAATAAAAAAAAACCTAGTCATTTTTTTCACTACGTGAGTAGAGTAGCGCGCTACACCGAAACGTTTCAATGAATCTTTTGTTATCTGGCCAAGTACCTACCCTTTTATTACCTAGGACACATTTCTTTACCGGTGATATGTTTGTGCATGACTCAAATAACACTCAGCTGTTAATAGTTAAGTTAAAATTTACTTCTAATTGGGTTCAAAACATTTTGCAATACCGGTGAGTTAATTAAAATGAAAAAGTATATTTTTTGAATTCGGCTCCTTCTCCGTTGAAATGGCAATAACTTTTTTTTCATTACGAAATCGGTTATTATTAATACCATTTTAGAATCTGCATTTATTGGACAAGTTTTTAAAATAATGGGCACAGATAGTGTAGTACATTTTTTTTTACACCATTCGCCTCCGAATTCACATGATTTGCGACAGATTAGAGTTAAAATTTGAAATAAACACATTTTTTCTTTAATATCTTTTAAGTTTCCATTAAAAAAATGATTGCATGTGATAGCACATGTATTTATCAATAATAAACAAGAAACAAAATAAAAAAATAATGTTATTTGTTGAAATAACAGCCAAATTAGTAACGCAAGGTATCGATTTTTCAAAATAATAATAATAATGAATAAAACAGAGACCCGTGGAAAAAAATAATTTCAAATTCTGGTATGTGATAGCTGAATATATGGTGTATCGACCCTTTAACGTTGGACCACTATTTACGACACACCCTGTATATAAAGTACTTACTAGCTGTTGCCCCCGGCTACCCTTGCTTGGTATTTTTTTTTAAATCCAGGCAAGCGTATAAATTTTGACAACTTGTATTTTAGCCTTCTGATAGAATTCTTAAAAACTGTAAAACACGTGTTTAATTAATTGTATCGGAGAATTATTTATATCAAGTTTAAAGTTAATACGACCATATGACATTTGAGATTTTCGCGATTTTCACATACATTTTTCTATATAAACGGGTCTTAACGGGTTTACCTTATTTATTTTACTCGAGCTGAGCTGAGTCAGCTCGTGACTATGGTTGGTCCAACCCAACGGAAACGTAGACTAAAATAAATAAGGTAAACATTCGTGTTAATACCCGTTTAAATAGATAAATAATACGACCATCTAATATTTTCCCCTACACATTTACACCTACACCTAAATATCGAGAAATCCCCTCTTAGAGATCGTTTACGTCATAAATGAAAGCAAATGTCTAAATTTCATGTTTCCACCTTCAGCTGTTTCAGCTGGGCGTTGATGACTCAGTCAGTCAGACAGTCAAGCATTTCTCTTTATATGAAATTCTATTTTGAATATAAAGGGATTCGATTTGCCAATCGAAAGTCGGAATAAATACAAAATGCTTTTGTAGTTCTTCTTCTTGGGCAAAACAAAATACAGAGATGGATGCTTCCTTGTGACAAAAGTGACTGACAGGACAAGTGACAAATAAAATATTACTATTACGAAAAGCGACTAATAAAAACTATGTTTTAAGAGACGTCGCTTTAATTATTTGATTTAAGTCAATTACGTAAACAAATTTACCCAAAATATTGTAATATTAAAATTCTTTCAGTTTCTTTAATAAAAAAAATTGTTTTACTTATTTCTAAAACGGAGAGTTTTTTTTTATTCTGATAACACAATTAGATAAAGAATATTGCAGAACAAAAAAAATATCCCTAACATCGGGGTGATTTTTGACAACTAAAAAATAAATCCAAATAGTGTTTTAAATGTACGTAATGTAATATTTTTATATATGTAATAACAATTTATTATTATTATTAATTATGTGCATTTTACCAATATAACTTTAAAGTTTATTAAAGTTTAAACGTGAGAAACTTACTTTATCAATGAAGTTACGCAGACATCTTTTGTGTTAATTTATGTACCTATTACTTACTCACAAAAAATGTACACTGTTTCTTAAAATGTATTACGTAGGTACGCGTTTCGGTAGTGAGTGAGATATGCCAGAGATCATTCTCATCCCATCCCTTCCTACCCTATTCTCTCCTATTCTTTCTAAAGAATAGGCAAACAACGTATGTAAGTATAATGGAATAAATTCCATTATACTCTTTGCTACCCATTATATATATATATATTGTATATATAAGTATATAAAGACTCATATTGTTATTTCTTTCCATACCTGCACCGCCCACCTCTATTTTCTAGAGATGGCTCCGTACCAAAATTAAAATTGGTTAGCACCCAGCTCAAATCCTAAAGCAACTTCGCTGACATTGCTGTCTGCAGTCGAAGGTGAGAGAATTATCTTATCTTATATGAGGCGGTCATCACTTGAATTCCCAATCACATCGAAACATCTTCTGTGTTCCCCTAACCATATTTTCTACTCTTACTCTCCGAATATTATATCCATAGATGTAAAAATTATTTATAAATCTCAAAGATTAAAACTGCGCTGCAGCAAGAATTCAAACCGTATCACATCATTATAAGCAAAAAAGAGCCAGAATAAATTTAACATAATGCTGTCAAATAACACACGTTCTACGAGCTATTGAATAAGTACATTATTAACTTATTCAATAGGTGGTTACGCAGAGCTAATCGCACATACATTGTACAACAAACACAATCTTACAGTTTAAGCAACGAATATGAACTTTAATTTTACCGTCATAAATTGTTTACGAATGCAAAGACAGTTTGTAATTGTGCGAGTACCTGGTTGGTCATTGGTATATGTACTTCGATCAATAACTACAATGTTCATCGAAGATGATATACGATACAATATCCATACCATTATATCACACAGAGTCTCCACTCGGCTACACTGTCCAAATTAAAAACGCAGTAAGTGCGCTGAACCAAACTATACAGTGGGTCTGAACATATCTGCTCTTCTAAAGCAAAAATGGACCAAATAAATTGAAACCAAGTGACTTCAAGACAAACCGTGCCCTTATTCCATGATACGGATTTTTTATATAAAACCATGATTAGGTTTTATATCTTATAGATACCGCCAAAAACGGAAAATATCTGATTTTTTTTAAAAGTTTCATGTCTCGGTGCATTCAACACTTCAACATCTTTGCTTTGCTTATTTTTGATGACAGGGGGGACGGGGGGGTCTGAATGGCGATTACGTCAGCAATATTTATTTATTTACTTTTCGTATATTTTTTGCAAAATTTAGTAGATTCTGATTAAATAAAGATTAAATAAATAACAATAAATATGTGTCATCCAAAAGTCACCAGATTGATGTTATAATACTATATTATGAACCTATAATGTTTCACTAGGAGATTTCGGGCCATAATCCACCACGTGGGCCACTGCGAATTGGTGGATACACATGCCGGTTTTTTTTAATTCACTCTTTAATTTTTTTAATGCGGGTTTCTTCACGTTGTTTTCCTTCATCATCGAGCCAGTAATAAATTTAAAAGTAGAAACCCATGGAAAGTGGAAAGTGGCTGATGATTTGAACTCACAACTTCACTAATGAGATTTGAGAATAAATACCTCTAAGTAACAGCCTAGGGATAGTAACAGCAGTTACAAGCAGTAACAACTGCTCTTGATTATTGTAAGTATAATAGTGTCGGCTATTAATCGAAAATAAAAATGTAGGCTTTACAATGTATTCTAAAAATTGGTAGAATCGATTCTACTCTCGATACCGAACAACTTGTTTTGAGTTATTTCAGTAAAAACGTTGTAATAGGTCCATCTATATTTTATATTCATACTAGCGACCCACCTTCGCTTCGCTTCGGTTTCTAAGTTTCACAATTTCAAAATAAAATATAGCCTATATTAGACAGGGATCCTGTAGCTTCCTATTTGTGAAAGAATTTTTGAAATCGGTTCAGTAGTTCCAGAGATTACCCGCCAACATACCTACAAACAAACACACAATTTTACTTCTTTATTATATTAGTATAGATAAAATATAGGACGGTCCATTGTGATTTTGCATATGTGCAGGTATCCGTTTGCTTTTAAACTTCGAACCGCGTGATAAGGAAAATTGTAAGCTTATTTTCACAACCGGTTATTTAATTTTTTTTTTTGTATTTCGAACTCAAAAACACCCAAATAATTCAGTTGGTATTATAAATATAGCAATTATGTGCTGATTTTTTTAAGTAGTAGTTATTTCTATATATTTGTAACCACGCTTTGTAACCTGGGCCGTATGGTATCGACGGGCTTTACGATGGCACCACCCCATCACTTCCCGTGGGTGTCGTAAAACGTAAGGGATAACAAATCCAATACCACAAGCCCTGAGCAACTGCACCACCTCTAAAAAGTGGACTCGCCAACCCGCTTCCTCAGTATTTTATACGAAGAATTTAATATAGCATTTAAGACAATGTGCATGAGAAGGACCATGTCTTTGTATATTTATTTATACCTGCATGTATGTATTAAGATACGATATTTTCTGTGCTTTCTATTTTCTAATTCAAAACTGCACCTACGATACTTTTTCTGTATAATCTAGTGGTATTGACTGTCAGAGAATGCCCTATGGCATAAAGTCCACCTTTTGTACATATCACTGTGTAATGAAGTTACTAAAGAAACATATTAAAAAACATTTTGCATTTGATATGTTCTAAGTTATAAGTCATTTATTTCTGTTGTATACGCTGTGGGCATTCTCACCCCACTGAACCGAATGAGTCAACATACTCCAAACGTGGATAGACTACTTATGTAAGTTAAACTGCGCCCCACACCTTCCGATCCTATTCGATCCAATCCTAATCCTAAATCGGAAGCGTTCTCTCCACACTTTCCGATCAGTATTCCGATTTATTGGATACAAAACATCGGAAAGGTAGTGTAGACGCGTTTGTGTATTACTGTTATGTGCTCGATTTCGCTCGCTTTAGGAACTTTTATTATTGTAAGTATAGATGGCGGACGAGTGGGCGGGCCACATGATGGTAAGTGATCACTGCCGCCTAGGGACACAAGCAACACCAGAGGCTTACGGGTGCGCTGCCAACCTCTCAGAATTTTGTGCACAGCTCTCTTGAAGAGCCCCACATAGTAGCGTAATGGAAAAACCACGACTTTTAGTTCAGTTTTCGGGTTCGCGGTATAAAGTGTATTTTTGACCGAATTGTACGCAGCAGTCGTCGAACCGCACGACGATGAATGACGCATGAAGCCCGAAGTTGGCATCAATTTGAACAGTTCTTCAGAACATTCCTCATTATATACTCAATAAAAAACTCAGAGAGACGCAACATCTCTTCGGATGCTGAGCAATTCTAGACCACCTGTGAGAGTGGGATCGTTGACAATTCGGACAGCACGTCGTTGGCCCGAGTCAAAAGAGTCCAGCTGATATTTCGGTGCACCGGCCCAGAAGTGTCAGCAGTACTTCATGTGGGGTCTAACTTGAGCTTTATACCGGTTCGGTCTACTCAATACACCGAGCTTTACTGGTGATGGCTCCAACCTTATCAAAATTACAAGAAGTTGCAATAGCAGCAGCAATATCAAGCTCGAAATGGAAAAAAAAGGCAAACACGAACAGCAGAAATCTACAAAGAAGAAAATTTACACCTTTGAGAATGATGAAGGTTTTCAATTCGAAGCATACGCATTTTCGAAAGTATTTAAGAATGAACCATGAATGTTTTTCGAAATTATTGAGTATGGTGTGTCTATTTATTGAAAAGCAAGATAAATAATACTCGAGAAATAATACAAAGTACTCGCGGTCTGTCGCCGAGTCTCTGTCTACGTCCGACATTTTGAAAAGTAAAGCGCGTGAAAAGTAAAAACGTTTGCACGTAACGCGTGCGCGATAGCAAGTGATCTGATTACGTTTTGTAGGATGAAGTTCTCCGACCGTTCTATAAACCACCCGATTTAAGGAAGTAGGACGGTCGAATGCTTCCGATCAACCGATTTTTCGATAATAATAATAATAATTTTAGGACGATTACTTTATACATTATACAATTTTATCCGATAATTAGGTTCGGATTGGACAGAATCGGAAGGTGTAGGGCGTGCTTAATTCTAATTACCACGCCATATTGCCAACAGTCGCGACTGTCACTCGTATGACACATACTCGCTACAATAATTCCTTTGTCTCGCTTTCCAGATATTCGTGCTGGTCTGCGTGATAATTATAGTCAGCGACGTCATAGGATTCCTGTTACCCTCACCCTCGGAGCCAAGACAAGACACAAAGAGCACAGATAAGTCTGAATCGACGTCAAAAGTATCCGACGACTATAAGAAGTACAGTTTTATTATAACTACGTATTTATGACAGCGGCACCTATCTTAGTATAGATGATGTTATATGGTATATTGTAACTAAAATACATAGGTACACGTATATAGTATGGAGGGTCACTGGAGGTTAAATGAGCGTGGATAAAGGAAAACCACTTAGTGTGTAAATATTTACCTATTACATGAACGTGGCAGCCTAGCCCTCTTACTAGGTATAGGCTACAGGTTTATTTGTGACTATATGAGAAAATGGCTTATATTGTTTGAATGGAATGTTTGGCTTCTATTAAGATATAACTTAAAATTTTGTGGTTTCAGCATTCTGTCGTGCTCTAACATCTTAGATTTAATCCAAGGATTAAATTTATTTAATTTAGCCACCCGTAAAATTTTAAATAAAAGTAAACATTACAAGATCAAAGATCAATTGTCTGTGGTATTTTTTTATTATTATTTTGTTATGATTTCACTATACGAAACTAGAACCGACAATTCTCAGATAACGTTAAAAATGTCTAGGACTCTAGGTGGATACGAGTATAATTTTATAACAGTGGAATAAAGTCTCCTTCCTCAGATAACGTTACATACAAATCTAAATGTATGTGAGTAAATATTACATTACAACCGTGAAAGGCATTCATTAGACCTCGTTCATTGTACAGAGAGGACATATTCGTAAAGCAAGATCATATTGGTACTCCGAAGTACAAAATATTCCTTATTTATGTAAAAGAATCATTAATTTTTGAAACAATTAGTTATATGATAGGTAGATAGATTATTATAATTGTAATTATTAGATAGCTATTATATGACGCGTTTACTGATTTAGTAAAATATTATGTCTATGGGCGTGGGATTTTTGAGCAACTTTTAACTCCGTTGTAAATAACAAATAGCTATATATTTATTTGTTTTCATGGTTTCTTGGGTAGTAAATAGCAAATCTTTTCACGAAACGCTAGCATTTAATAATTTGTTTAGTTAAGACAATGTTATTGTTATTATTAAAATGCCTAATGTATTTTACAGATTTTTAAACGTATTATTTTGTGACTGATTGTGTGTGTGCCTTACGATAAAATAAAATAGAATGTTTTATGTTTGCCTATTTTTTTTATTTCAGTTGCTTTGATCAAATTGTTTAGTTTGATAATATCGATCTCGGAAATTAATCACGTCTATAGCACCTATAAGAAATCTACTTTTTACACTTCGTCTTCTTTACTTCTTTTATCTATAACGAAATACAGAAATAAGATGCAGGAAGTATATATAGTAATTCTTTTATTAAAATCAGTTATTGAAAAAATAAACTTACAGAAAGATGACTGGGTCCTAAACTAGGATACCTTGTACTATGGGTGGCCACTTTTTAACAAAGTATTATTATTTTATTAATATTGCAAAATTATTTCTTTATTTCTTTAAATTAGGTACGTTGCGGAACTTTTAAAATACACATAGAAATGAATATTGAGTCATCGGGTCAGGTTTTTTAGTTATAACGGTTTATCATCTATTTAAAATAAAAAAAAATACGAAAAATATTTCTACTATCATTCAATAACATAAAGAAAAGATAATCAAGTAACAAGAAAATAATTAATATTAATAATATAATTGCCTATTTTTGTATCTAATATTGAAATGAATCATCGCCAAATTTTAAATTGACATTATGAAAATACATAATTTATTTAATGAGGTAATCTCATAAAGATATTCTATTAGATTAATTAGCTTTTGTAACTATTTTTGTACTGTATAAATGTAATGAACTTGGTATTTTTATTCAGTAAATGTACAAGAATTACAAGACGAGTACAGAAGAGCACGTAAAATAAGATATTAAGTTTGAACCTCTATATAAATCTCCTTATAGAAAAATTGTCATGGATTATTTTATGGTAAGTAACTTTCACATATATCTGACATAATTATAACCTTATTACGGTTTGTGGAATGCATCACAAAGTGGTTAGCTGTTTTAGTTTTTAGTTCTCTTCTTTTAATGTGGGAAACCTTTGTTAATTTTAGTTATGTGTAAAATAGTAATAAATCCTCGATAATTCATTGTCAATCAATTCCCATAACATATAGTATGTTCAGTATCTAGTCAACCAGTCGCTCACAAATTTACAGCTAGATCTTAATTAACTCTAACTGTCGTGCTAAATAACTGTTTACTTTACTTGTAACATAGAATATATTATTTGCCTTTCTATTTACAGAAAACATTTTTCTTATTATTCATCGGCACCGTTTTTGGAGCTTCGATCGATGTTAGCAAGAATACACAAACACTTGCTTCTTTACCTTCAAAGAACCTAGATTTACAGAGAAACAAAGGTGCTTCCTTTACACCAAATGGTGAGAAATCGTCTAAAATACGAGTAGAAATGAAGTCTGCAGACGATAATGAACTTTCAGTTAAAGATAAGAACGATTGTACCAATTTAACCACTGATGGATCACAAAACAATATCAATATTGGAAATGTATTCAATGTGATAGGAATGATATTAGAGGTGGTTAATAAAATAGAATTTAATGAGCAAGGTTTTAAAAATCTAACAACTTGGTTGACAGAGTTTCTAGTGTTATTTGTTGGATCATCGAATGCAACTGTTGTGAGGACTATTGTGCCAGCATTGATGCGCTTAGCTGGTGGCGTTGCCAGTTAAACTCAAGGTTAAGTAATGAAATATTTTATTTAGCTAGATTAATTAAACTTCATCAACATTCATCTCCGTGAATTTTAAAATACTTGAAACCCGTATTTGTGTATATGTACCTATGTCTAATCGATATCTACGGTAAATACTATTGTAGCGATGGGTGAAATTGAAAATTATAGCTATAATTTTAAACCCTTATTCATTCCGAGTCGAGCTCAGAAGTGACGCATAGTCTTTAGAGATTTGTAAGCTCACATGCCACGTTAGACGACGTTTGCTACAATTTATTTGTTTATTCTAAGTAGTTTTATTTATTGCAATAAACTGTGTACAACATATATAGATGAGCCGTGTATTGTCGGCCGACTATAGAATTGCACCATCCCATCTCTTCCCGTGGGTGTCGTACAAGAGGCGACTAAGGGATAAAAAAGCTGCTATTACAAGCGCTAAGGAACTACATTACCCCTGAAAGAGTGGTCTCCCCAACCAATGTGCATATACACAAGACAATGTGCATGAGGAGGCTCATGTCCTGCAGTGGATGCTCAAAGGGCTGATTGCATTGCATTTCATATACTCGTAGATGACAAAATTCCTTAAAATTAGAATCAACAGTTTACACATTCTAGACGTGAAACACTAATTTTATAGGTATAAAAAGGAATGAATAAAGTAGGTCTTAACGTCATTCTTTGTTGCCTTTTCATAGATAAGTCCTTTCAATGTTGAATCACACCTACATATAATATAATGTTAAATAATGAAATTACGAGCTATGACTATTTTAATTACAATGACGTATTAAAACCAAAACTGTTATTGGTATTCATAATTGGTTATCCTTTCATCTCTATTCCAACCAACATTAAGAGACACTCAAAGCAACATTAAGAGACATTCAAACCAACATTCCAATGACTATTTTAATCACAATGACGTATTAAAACCAAAAGTGTTTTTAGTATTCATAGTTGGTTATCCTTTCATCTCTATTCCAACCAACATTAAGAGACACTCAAAGCAACATTAAGAGACATTCAAACCAACATTACAATGACTATTTTAATCATAATGACGTATTAAAATCAAAAGTGTTTTTAGTATTCATAGTTGGTTATCCTTTCATCTCTATTCCAACCAACATTAAGAGACATTCAAAGCAACATTAAGAGACATTCAAACCAACATTACAATGACTATTTTAATCATAATGACGTATTAAAACCAAAAGTGTTTTTAGTATTCATAGTTGGTTATCCTTTCATCTCTATTCCAACCAACATTAAGAGACATTCAAAGCAACATTAAGAGACATTCAAACCAACATTACAAGGACTATTTTAATCATAATGACGTATTAAAATCAAAAGTGTTTTTAGTATTCATAGTTGGTTATCCTTTCATCTCTATTCCAACCAACATTAAGAGACACTCAAAGCAACATTAAGAGACATTCAAACCAACATTACAATGACTATTTTAATCACAATGACGTATTAAAACCAAAAGTGTTTTAGTATTCATAGTTGGTTATCCTTTCATCTCTATTCCAACCAACATTAAGAGACACTCAAAGCAACATTAAGATACATTCAAACCAACATTACAATGACTATTTTAATCATAATGACGTATTAAAACCAAAAGTGTTTTTAGTATTCATAGTTGGTTATCCTTTCATCTCTATTCCAACCAACATTAAGAGACATTCAAACCAACATTACAATGACTATTTTAATCATAATGACGTATTAAAACCAAAAGTGTTTTTAGTATTCATAGTTGGTTATCCTTTCATCTCTATTCCAACCAACATTAAGAGACATTCAAACCAACATTACAATAATATACATAATGTAAAATAACAATGAAATATAACAATCTGTTTATTTAAATAGATCTTGAGTATGATGGACTGACATGTCTGGTACAAAAACTCCTCAAAAGGTGAATAAAATAGCGTTATTATTATAATTTACTATAACTCGTATACTATACTAGGGAGTATTTTTAAATATGAAGGCGAACACATGTTTATTTTATAATAAGCGATAAAATGAACTCTTACCTATAAGTTGCATCTTTATAGATGCGACTTTCAACGAGTTAATTTTATCATTCAAACTCGGCTCTTTAAATCAATCAACACACACGGTTGCTATGTTCATCATAACGTCAATTACTGGTTCCTTACTCATACTTACTAAATGATTATTTCGTTTATTACAGATCGTTGGGATGACGAAGCGCAACAAACGAGCCGTAATTATCAAAACGACCCAGCACTGACTAAATATCCGTATTTACTCATGTGCCGGTACTCGACAACATCCGGCGTTTAAGCTCCGGTGACCGATGTACATACAACATTAACAAGCCTTAATATACGAAGATAGGAAAAAACTAAAGCATTTTTTTCTTAAACTCTGACATCGTAACACCTACATATACGATCCTATATAATACTTCGATCTCTTTACTCAGTAACAGTACTATTACTCAGTACTATTCAACAAATATAAGTACTAAATAGGTACTAAATACATATATCACAGTACTAGCAGTTTAAAAAAGAGGGTAACTATGTAATTAAATTCGCTGAACCAAGGACAAATAATTTTTATATAAAAATTATTTAACATTGAAATAATATTTTGAGATTTTTTTTTAATTCAGATAAGTAATGTTATTATAATAAATGTTATAATATCACGTCAATGTATATATGTAAAGAAAATATATTTCTTCTATTTTAATTTGCCGCTCATTCCGGGCACCATCGATATACAAGGTTATTGATCTTGTATATCGATGTAGGTATCGATGTATCGATGTATCGATCGATCTATGATTTATAATCTATGATGGTCTGTAATGTATGGGTAGATGACGATGCCGTTGTTGATTTGGATAGTTTAATATTGGGAATTTGTCTGTTGTCTGAAACGAAAGGGATTGACATTTGAAGAATAGACTTTAATGTCGTTTCTTTTGTTACAAGTAGGATTTTTACTATAGAATACTGTACTAAACCCACCATTATGGTAAATAATTATATGTGAAAGAAACAATAAACGGTTCTTTTGTTACAGAGAAACTCAATATTGTTTATTTTATAGTGTCAATTCCCTGAAACGCTATTATATATATATTATAATACTGTACTTAATTGGGAATTTGCAACTAATTTGAATTTACGATGTAATTTGATTGTCAGGGGTCACTTCCTAAACCGTGTCGCTAAAATTTAACGGTTCGCACACAGTAGGTAATCGAGCGCTCACGCACGCGTGGAAAGTTAAATCAATTTACCATGACAGTGTTTGAAAGCCAGTTCAAATTTTATCGAATAAGAAACAACGGTCAAGTGTGAGCTGTGTACCTATTATACTCTTAAATGTTCTTTCTAAAATACATATCAATAACAAATTTACATTTTATAGTAGTTTTAATCATAATCATTCATAGATCCCATACATTATTTATAATGAACATAGACGTAAGAAAATAAAATTGTTTTAAGTAACCCAAGCATAATTAATAATTATCAATATTAAGTAATGTGAAACAGTAAAAAAAACTGCGTCATATTGTATATCATATCCAATGATATATATGATGTATTAAACTGTATATTTTTAATATAATATCGTATTAGTTTCAAGGATATCGATAAAACACAACCGTGTCAACGTTACTATTTGATATGAAGTATGTAATAATTTGTTTAGACATCACTATTCACAACCAATAATTACGAAAGTTGATAGGCGTGTAAACGTCAAAAACCGCGAGTTTTATAAATCCCTAATGATCCAAAACAGTCAGATTGGACAAATGATTTTGTATAGCACGTGTTTATTATACGAATGATATATTTATTATTTTAATTATTATATATAGCCTTGGCCAAAAGTATTACGCACCCTATAAAACTATGTACCTACCTACCTGCTGTTTATTATATGTTGATATAAATATTAAACTAAAGAGATGTATAACTTAAAATATAAATTTCTTAAAATAAAACAGTATTTGGTCGGACCACCCCTTTATTTTATTACAGTTCAGTGATATAGTTCTTCCATTTCACGAAGGTGGGTTAGCCTTGTTTGTAGGTGCAACATAAATACACATGTACTTGTGTGCGTGGATCGCCGACTGCTGCCAGTAGCGTTAGCAAACTAAGCTTAAGAATATTTTTATTTTACATTTATTTTTACTAAAATAAAGGTAAATTGACAATAAAGATTTAGTATCTTGCATCATCACAGGGTTAGTGTTTCTGTGTGTTTATTAAGATATCGTATATATGTATTTATCTACATCTTAATTCATATATGTTTATATACATATGTACATTTGTATATTATGCTTATAGAAAGTGTCACAGAAATAATACAAAACCTGAAATATGTCAACTAATTTAAAAAAAATAAAACTTTCTAGTAATTTAAAAAAATGTAAACTTTCTAGTAATTTAAAAAAAATAAAACATTCCAGTAATTTAAAAAAATTAAAACTAGTAATTTAAAAAAAAAAATTAAAAATTACGAACGTAAGATTTTGTTGTCCTATCTAAAAGTTCGCAATGCTCATTACTCAGCGCCTAGGCGGCGCGTGCGACATGGCGCGAGTGACACCCGTAGAATAAAAGATATACTAGAATTTTACTGTAAATCATGAAAAAAAAAACTTTTTGTAGAAACTAATAGAATCAATTCTACTCTCGATACTGAACAATCTATTTTCAAATCTAATCTTGCGTTATTTCAGTGACACGTTGTATAAGGTCCTACAAAAATAGTGTAGAATATTCTAATATGTCATTCTGTACACTAAACTTATCTAACTAAAAAATCAAATGCATTTCATCATTTTTTATTACTCCGGTGTTTAATTTCTTAAGAAATAGTGTCTCTTCATTCTTTTGTGACCAGGTATTTTTCCGAACATGTGTCGCCAAAACGTAACGTTCATGTTGTACTCGTATATGTTACAGGCAAAGTATATTCAGGTATTCTATAGAATCCTTAGACATTGTATGGAACACCAAACTGTCTCGGGCAATGGTGAAATATTACTTATTTCTATAACTGTTACATACTTTGTCTAAACATTCTATATAAACCGTAGGCATTCGACAATATTCCGTCAGATTAGGAAAAGTATGAAATAAAACACAAGATACCAAAATCGTCTATGATTTGATTTGCAAAACAAATCAAAGAATTTTCAATTAGGTAAGTATATCTATAGGTATAATCAACAAAAATCAAACGTCTACACTATAAAGATTGAAGAACTGTACTGAAATCAAATGGCACAAAAAGTTATCTTGTAATAATAAATTCTAATCTAGAAAAACTCCTAAATTATTTATTTCTTATATTATGACATGACATTGCAGGTGCATAAAATTACCTTCTTTTCAGTCTGGGTTGCACTTCTTGCAATATTGCAATTCTTTTTGAAACTACATTTGAGAAATCGTTGGGTAGTTCCCGTAGATTGTAAATTTGCAACTGAACGGATTATCATTTTTTGATTAGGAATGTCTTTTTCATTTAGCAGTTTTTTTTCACTCAGCCGTTGAAGCTCTTCTTCTGTCTTTAGAATATAGAATATTTAAGTATCTACAAATTATCAGTTCATAAAGAAATTACAATAAAAAATATAAACTAAAAAAACTAAATTTAACCTAAAATAAATAGAATATTAAATAGAGTTATTATATTTAATCGATTAAATCATAATGAAATTTAATGAATTGTATGGTGGCCCTAAAAAGGGCCTTTTAAAAAGCATAAGCATATTTTATTGTAATCTTGTAATTAAATTATTAAAATATGCACAAGTTACTTTGATTCCTACTCTAAAATGAGACACTTTTTTGTATGATGCACGCTCCAGTTGGAAACTCATATTAGTGGGAACGCCACATGTCGTTTTTCGTGATTTTAGTGACCTTTCAGATTTTTTCTCAATAAATATGATACTTATGTCAAATCCGGAAGATACTCTTTAACTCTTTAACTAATCGTATAATTTTTATTTCTTCGAAATATTACGATTTATTATGTTAAATTAGGGGAAATGTTTCATGAGATAAGAATCAATAAAAGAAACAAACTTTCATCTTCCCTTACCTTTATTACGTTTAACATGAGATAACACCTATTTTTATCCATTTTACCGAAAATTTTATCACAAACCTAATCACACAAATCCAACCAACATTAGATACACGTATCGTCAGCCCTCCTTCTGGTCGACGGCATAGGTTCCTTAAATCTTTGCATTGATCTCCAGCAGGCTTTGGCTGCAACACTGTAGGTGTCCATGTATTCAGTCCTTCCTGGGTAACCCTTGAACCAAATCTCAACACTTTTAGGAGCGACTCCTGTGTGAACAGGGGAAGGTGGGTTGATCGTGGACCGAACGACCGGAGGATTGTCGGAAAAGTTAGTTGGGTCCTTGTAACACCGAAGTATGCCGAGCCGGTGGCTCTCCATAGGTATTGGAGCGTGGGATTGGGCAGCCGCCATAATCGTTCTGTAGTCTGACACTGGGAATGCTAAAGGAATAGAGGAACATTATTAAGTAAACACAATTCTGGGGTTTCTTCGTAACTCCTACTACGTTCTCCTACTGGTAGGAGCATGAGAATATAGAATACTATTTCTTCGTGCTACAGTCGCGCGTCGCATCACCAACAGGGATGTGTACAGTTAATTCAATCATTAAATCTTAAAGCTTACAAGCTTAAATCTCTTTTTTATTTTATTTTTATCAATGTGGATTGTGATCTTATCTCGGCTTTGTTGTTATAAAAATGTATGATGAAAATAAGAAATTATATATTATTTTTTTTAAATTAAAAATGACGTGACAGAATACCATAAATGTGTGGATAGAGAATTAACTGAATCTAAGACATTTTTTTGAACTGTTAAGATAACTTTAAAATATGACAAAATGTTTTTTTATGATAACTGTACTTATTGACAGTAGGAGCATAAGGAAATGTTATAATCCTTAAACTTGGGGACGAGATAAATTTTGAGACAAAAAAAGATTTGGGTTACAACCCAAATTTTTATTACTACCTTAAAATACTCACCTTTAGTCTCTATACAGTGGTTCGTCTAACCAAGATTTAAAGCACTGGCGATACCTACTCTTCAATAGCGAGGTCCTCAATAGCTGCCATAAAGGCATTCCGAGCGAGCTCAGGGCCGTCGAAAAGAATGCCACGGAGTCCAAGCTTCACTTTTGGAAAGAGAAAGAAGTCGCATAGAGCTAAATCAGGGCTATAAGGAGGGTGGCTCAATTCTTGGATCACTGAGGTTTTCAAAAATCTCTGAGGTACGTTTTGCTTACTGAGATGATGCATTTTCATAATGCAAGAAAAGTCCCCTCAAACCTGTTTTAGGACATTTTTGATTTAATACTTCGAATACAGTTGGTAAACACATTTCAATGTACCATTGGGCATTATCAGTTTTTTGAGCGTCTAAAGAAAATGTCGCTAAATGGTCAACCGCAGAGAATAATATTGCCACCATTTTTTTGGCCACACTGTGCCCACCTTTAACCTTCCTGAGAGGCTCTTCGTCTGGAAACACCCAAACCGTTGATTGCCGCTTAGTTAGTGGGCCATACTGATAGATCCAACTCTCATCTCCAGTAATAATATTAAATATATTCCGTCCCTCTCCATTTTCAAATTCTACAAGCATTTCCCTGCACGATGTCACGGGAGTTTGATTTTTTTCAGCAGTCGGTGAATGAGGAATCCAACGCGAACAAAGCTTGTTGACTTGAAGGTGTTGATTTAAAATTTCATGAATGACCGGCGATGTTTTTAGGTAGTTTGGAGGCCTTCGTGCAACATTTTCTTTATCGCCTTGATGTTTTCATTCGTTACAGAAGTCGCAGGACGGCCACTTCTCTCATCTTTCAAGGAAAATTTTCGCTATTTAAATTGAGAAAACCATCTAAAAATTGTTGCACGGGACGGTCCTGATTCCAATCTATGTTTACACTCACTTTCATTTAAACCAACTTTAACATCGTTTATCATCATTGCACAAAAATGTTCTCGTTTGAATCTAATTGTTGCAAATGAAAGCGCACGAAATATAATAAAAAAGTGAATACAATATTTTAATTTTTTTCATATTGACTAAATGGCTTTCGGAATTATAATTTCAAATAAATGATGTTTTAAAAACGGTACAGATGCAAATGAGTTCTCTTTCTGAAATTTGAGTCTCTCAAAATATACCTAGTCACCCTTTGTACTCCTACGGTAGGAGAACGTAGTAGGAGTACGAGTACGAGGAAACGGTCAAATATTCTTACATCTTTTCTTGTACGTAGCTTGATACATAGTAATCATTTTGCCGTCTAGGTCATCACATGGATGATCTAAAATATCGTTGGTTACGTCTACCATCTGAAAGTTAACATTTATAATACGAATATGTTTAGCATAGCCACAGACAAGGGCGTAGTCCAGGATTTTATCTAGGGTGGAGCAAAGCAATTAATTTTGCCCGAGGGCGGGGCCAAAGCAAACAATTTTCTTATAATTTAAATAGAGACAGCGTAATGCAGCAAGTCTGTTACTTATTTTTCCCTTACTTATTGGCAGGGATATTCGCACATTCGCACCAAGACTCTTTATGCCGCGAATATAAAACTTGTGGGACGAACTGCCAGTTGAGGTGTTTCCACTTAATTACGACTTGTTGCTCTTCAAAAGAGCTGTGAATAGGATTCCGCAAGGTCGGCAGCGCACCCGAATACCCTCTTGTGTTGCAGGAGTCCATGGGTGGCGGTAACAACTTGCCATCCCGCCAGCCGACCGCCTGTCTGCCACTTCTTCTAGAAAAAAAGGAATCAAGAACTAAAATCCTCGAAGGTGTCGCTACGGAATCGGCTCTCCGCCCTGTATTCATACCGGCCAGACCTTGGCCAATATATAAATGTCTTAGAAAAATACACAGCGGATTCCGCTGTCCCGTACCCGCTCCCACTCCGACCGCAGTCTAAAACAATTAAATTACTGCTGAATCTACAGCCTTACCTGTTTCCTCAATCGTTCATAGTCCTTGCACAGCTTCTCTTCTTTATCCAGCAGCTGTTTGTACTGTTCCACTCTAGGCGAGTACGAGTGTGCGTCGCAATGGCAATAAGGGGCTACCGGTGCCGGCCTTACACTCGGCGCCGGCGTTGGTGTTGGTGGCTGGCATGGTCTGGAATAATGACGGCCGATTACGAGAGGTTCTTATTGATTGTGTCGATTGTTTGCAGCTATCCAATATTTCGCTTGAAGCATTGTTTGCACTATAGATAACCTTTGGATTAGAACCTATAGTGTGGAAAATGAAGGCCGTGTGTGGTGGCCTTTATCCAGCAACGGAAAGACACAGGCCGATGATATGGTATATATATCCACTAACTGTATTATATATCCACTATAAATCAACAAGAGAAATAAAGTTTAGAAGATAAAACCCCATCTGTTTTCATGGGAATCGTAAAAAAAAGTATCGGGTTAGCTATCTCTTTGTCGGCTACTATGTGATAACAAAAGCCGGTACCATAAACCCTGGGGACCTACACCACCTCTAAAATAGTGAAAGAGTGGACTCGGCGACTTGCTTGGCCAAGGTGGCATTTTAAGGCCAATCCCACATCCCTCATGCACAAAACAATGTGTATGAGGAACAATGTTACAGCAGTGGATCCAAAAATCCCACCAAGATTGTAAAAGTTCGTCCAGCAGTTTAATGAATGTAGGATGAGAAGAACTTATGTGTAGGTTACGTCACGCGTTAACAACTGAACAGGGCGAGACAGCGGCGAAGTACGGCGTGGAATGCGGTGAAACGCATTCCATCGAGTCCACAGATTATTCTGGCAGGCTATACATCTAGATATTAATGAGCGTGTACATACTTTCCCACGATAGGTTTCGGAAAAGGCCATTGGTACTCCTTGCTAACTGTTGTACTGAAGTCCATTTTTGCTAATTTAAATCCTCTTATCTAAAACTAACAGCATTGTTTTAATCAACTGTGACAGGTATGTTATCTGATGTATGATGACAGTTATGTTAAAGGATTGTTATTTGTTGTTAGTTGGACAACTTTGTATTCGGGTTGTCGCGCACATTATTACTTCTTGTTTCTTTATTAGAGGGCGTACTGAAACGTACTGCTACATGCAGTCGACATTCTTCCAATTTACTCGAGCTTTCTTCAGGATGCAGATCTTCTGGTTCATTAATTCGGCTGCAAGGACCAAATGTTCGGAGAAACCCGCACACTATGCCCATGCTATACAGAAGAATTGCATTGATCTGGTTAACTTCAAAGTTAATTTTGAACTTATATGGATCATAGATAGTGCCGACTTTGCGAAGCACTAGATCGGTACCCTATACATCTAACCTGTTCCTCAGTTCCACCAGCCCATGCAGACATTTTGCTTTGTTTATTGTAAAATATGTTGATTTGTGAAACGGAAGCAGAACATTATATTCCTCAGTGAAGACCACCGCCTTCACCAGCTTCACCACCCACCCTCGATGCCTGCACTTTCCTTCTGACACAACCATGGACTTTAGAATAATATTCTCTTTGACCACAACTCGCATCGCGTGTCTCGGCTTCATTTATTCAACAAGCAAAAATAAATAAAAAAAGGTTTTATAAACAATACGTTTTATACAGTCGGGATTGAGCGCAGTTATATTGCAATTTAGCTATTAACATGTTATATTAACTATAGACGTGACAATTTTTAATGATTTGTATTGTATAACTGCACGTTGTAACGAATTATGTAGAAGTTGCTGTGAGGATATACATTCTTTATTATCATTTTTTGTGATATAGTTTATTCTATGTCATTTTGCTAGATGAATATGAATATGAGAAGTGGGAGACACCCAACCAGTTGTCATTTTATTATTAAAGATAAATAATGTAAATCTTTCCAATCAATTGATTCCTCCTGTCATATTCAAGGTAGGTACTTACATCAGGCAATAACGTTGATATTTTTTAGGTTTATCACTACTATTTTTGCTAATTGACACCCTACATAATTTAATATTGCTTTTGAAGCCAGAAATTTAAAATGCAAGAGAATTTCTTCAATGAGGGAAGATGAAAACATTTTGAAGTTTTTATATATTTTTTGCAACTAATTTAATGACAACCTTACATGCCAATGTCATTATTATGCGTAGTCTAGTTTCTATATCCAAAGATTATAAACTTTGCTCATATTATAGCTCGAAGATGAATGAGTAAATAAGTTTCAATTCGAGTAGATAAAATAGTGCTTATGTAAGAAATTAGTAAGCTAACTTAAAAGTAGCGATATAATGATAATTGCTGCACTCACAGCATAGCAAATGGAAAAACATCATCGAGAACATTACAGATAGGTACTCGATCTCCATCAAGCGATCCTGAAGAAGCTGGCCACTTTATCCATCTCTTACAGAATACCTACTACCGTAAATTCCCACTTTATCCTATTCCCCCAATGTACTTCCATGGTTCGGTAGAGTTAGTAAGACATGGCAGAGCCTAACCTATCTCTCTCTATTTTACTGAGCCCTTTTCCAAATGCATTCCTAAAGGTAGACCGCGTTCGTTATTCTGGACTGATGTTGGCATGTATCGCAGATGTTTATAGGCGATAGTAGGTACCTATCCACTTATAGTACTACTGCTCTGTCGACTTTTTTCTATTAAAAAAGTAAGAGGAGAAATCTTTTGTATTCGTATTTGATATTTTTACTCGTATATTGATATTTAGTGATGGGCGATTGCGAATTAAATAATAATCGAATTAATCCACGATAGTTCAATTGTTCATTCGAATGTCGATTAATCGAACGAGTTTCGATTCACTCGCCTCAATTAATCGACCCCTTTCATTCCGTCGAATAATGTATTCGAATAGCTTTAATAATTGACTATTTCAATTATTTTCATCGCATTCGCGCATTGCTAATTGATATTATTTTGTATTTAATATTTTACCAGTATTTTTGTAAGATTAAAAAAATTTATTAACTAGACTATCCTGCGGATATAAATAGGGGATACATTGACCTGCCTTGTGGTCCTGCTTGGTGGTCCAGCAGAATGCTGTGTGAGGAGTTCGATTTTATTTTATTTTAATATTTGTCAGAAAAATGATTTTTTCTTTTTACTTTTAGTGCAACATGATTGCCATAAGATCCTGAGTAGTGATAATTTTGTTTGTAATTCTTAGATCACATCCCAATGCTTTGTTCTAAATTGTAATCGTAGTTATTTTTAAAATATACGACTGACAACGAAATGTTTTTGTTGGTTTGTATTTTTACAGTAGGTATCTAAGTTACCCAATAGATAGGGTAATAAATGTATTATACAAGTTCCATTGCTTTATTTTCTCGATGACAGCTGACACACAGTGGTCGATATAACTTTGTTCTAGCGTCAACGCCTAAAACTCCGAACAAAAATTAGGCACCAAGACGTCATATTTCATTAACAAGGTCACGTCAGCCAGAAAGCAATTTTAGGGATGTAGTTATCGATAAACGTAACACGATAACAGATCCGATATTTTTTTACAAAATGTAAGAAACTAAACTACTGCCGGATACTTTTGTACAAATTTATTAACTAATATTATATTTCATTACAAGATGTTACACGTGTTAATTCTTGATTGATAATGCCAACTTCTTTAAAATTTTCGAAGCTGTTGTAAAATAAGTAGGTATAGGTAGGTACTCGACAATGAAACGAAATAATTATAATGACAGGTAATCTTTATTTATTTATTTTAATCAAAATCTGATGAATCGTCACTGTCACTCGATGAGCTCTCCCCAACATTTATTATAAGTTCCTGTACTTCTATATTATCGAATGCCACATGAATTTCCCAATGCGACGCTATAATGTTTTGGGTTCTTCTCACAATTTTTTCCCAGTTTTCGGCAGTTACTTCCGCACATGCATTTTTTAATAAATCTAACATCTTGTTTGCCGTAAAAGGGGGATGGGTATTGTTTCGAGCGGCGTGTCCTTTGATTTGTGCCCATATTAGTTCTATAGCATTGTACTGGCAATGATACGGCGGAAGTCGAAGAACCCAATGACCACATTCGGCAGCTATTTCGTCGATAACATATCTTTTAGGGTGGCTTTTATTCGATTTTAAAATATTCACTAATTGTACTTTTAATAAAGTATTATCCACATTTTCGCCATGACGTTGGAGCCAGTCAATTATCTCTTGTTTTTTATTGGCCTGCGTCGGCATTTTATCAATTTGTCTGGAGTGATATGTAGCGTTGTCCATAATAATTATCGACGGTTCTTCCAGAGATTGCACCATTTCTTTAAACCATCCTTCGTAAATCTCCGCGTTCATTTCTTCGTGGTAGTCCACTGTTTTCTTGGATTTAAAGGCCAGTAAAGCATCTGACATGAATCCTTTCGTAGACCCTGCATGGCATATGATGAGGCGTTCACCTTTTCCCATTGGCACTGAACTAGTGGAAGCGATGGTGTCGTCAGTCCAGTTCTTAGATACTGTGTGGTTTGCATTTAACCAAGTCTCGTCAGTGAAAATAACATTTGACCAATCTGATATCTTTTTGGCTTCGCTCAAAAATTCGCAGCGAGCCATAGCAACGTCGTGACGCTCCATCAATATTTTACGTTTGTCCGATTTTTTATAACAAAATCCAATTTCTTTCAAAACCAAGCTTAATGACGATTTTTGGCCATGGAACAAACCACATTCACGTAAAGAAACAACAAGTTTTTTGAGTGTTGGAATTTCTTTGCGCAAGTAATAGTCATATATATGACGGCGAATAGCGTCAGCGTCGAAGTTGTCAACCGATGTCACACGACGTGGTTGGCGTTTTTTCTTCGGCGTACGAAGCTTATTTTCCTGCATGCCGCTTGTACCGTAAGCTTCGGTAGTAATTTTTGAAACAGTAGGTCCACTAATTCCTAATGCGGCCGCAACACGCTCTCGCACTTGCGACAGTGGTAATAGCGGGCCACCATTTTGATACTCTGCTTCAAAGTAATTACGAACCTTGATCACCAGTTCTCTCGCCTGCCTTTTCAGAACAGATCCTTTCGGCATTTTGATATTTGACAGCTGGGCAGCAATCAACACGGAGGAACACAAAATACACAACGTAACGTATGGATAATGTGAAAAAACTCAGCGAACAGAAATGTAGTGACTAGCACGACCGTCTTGTTGCGAGTGACAGATTAAAACAAACACAAAATGGCGGTGGGCCATTGAGTGTTCCCACTTTGAAAAAATATATTTGAATGTTTTTGTTGTATTTGTCTTTGTTCAAAATATAATAAATATATGCGATCGATATCATTACTTATTTGGTCACAACACTACAACTATCAAATTAGAACTGTCATCGAGAAAATAAAGAAATGGAAATACCATAGTGCATTGTTGTTATATACCCTATCATCCAATACAATTACGATATCCCCAAAAATGTCGTCAAATTTATGATGTCTCTATCTACCCTGTGGCATATCGCATGTAAAGTAATGCCCTCTGTTCTCTGTAGGCAACTATTGATTTGGTCGTTTAATACTAATGTTACCAATATATAAATACATTAAATCAGGGTAATCTTAGATATATTGAAGAATCTTGTAAAATCAATTTTCCAAAAAGTCATGTGATAATGACTAAAATTTAAGTGTTCACACATAAATTTCAGTAGTTGTGAAAATAACGATTTGACATTAAAATATATTGCAAATAATTTAAATTTCTGTGAACATATTTTGGACACATACAAATATGTGTGGAGATATTTCTTATAAAATGGCAACAAACGTGTGTTTATTTTTTTATGCTGTTAACATTGAAATGTTTTGCTGTCATCAGTCAGTCATCAAATCAGCTGTGTATAACACACAGGGAACATGAACATAACAAATGTGCGTATTAAATTCTTGGTGTGAAAATGTCTACTGAGACAATTCATAAAAAAGCAAATCCATGTTTATGATCTCAGTCGAAGAAACATGGCGCGCCAGAGGAGCAGCGGGATTACGAGCCTGGGGTTTAACCAGGATCAAGGTTTGTGTGTACTTCCTAGTTCGTCAACCTGAGTTCTTTGTTCTCAGGTGGTTTGCGAATTATTCATGATGCGAGTGTTGTGATTGTTTGTAGTTTGGAGTGTGATATTCAGGTAATATTATGGCCGTTTCGCGTCTCTCATGCGTTATCGCTACGCCACGCTGCGAGCGCACGATTCACCGTCCACGTGTTGTTTATATTTTTAGTCCTGCGCCCACGCGCCGAGTTCATTCTTTTGCACTTAGCTCGCTATTGTTTGAGCGTTGGTTTTGTTTGCCCCCTTTCTGGCGTAAGGGTATAAAAACACGCAATAAGTACATAAATATAAATACTTATATACAATTTTGTAGCTACCTTCATTGTTTAGAACTTCTAGACCATATACGGAATTATACTATATTGTAAAACACAATGAAACTACATTACTATGCACCTATCATTCAAAGAATTCTTACATATTGCTATATCTACCTGTACTATATGTATCATCTAAATATATGTCAACTTGTGAAACTTGTAATAAACTTTCAAAATTAATGAATGAATTCAAAATAAATTATGAATTTAAATGATAGGACAAGGTTTTGATTAACCTACTACTAAAAGATGGTAATAAATATGCTAACCCTTGTGGTTGTGTACCTCACAGCAGGACCCAACCAAAAGTACTCTGTCCTCCTTAGGTGAAAAGGCATGTGTGCATTTTGATGACATTCGAGGAAAATGCAAACATTTATGGTAAATTTTTTATTAATATAAAATTAAGCTAGAAACTTATGAGTTTTTGGAACAAAATGAATAACCATTGTTAAAAATAATCTTAAATTATTATCTTAATAAGATTATATTACCATTATTAAGATAATAATCTTTGTTTATTTTTAATTCAAAATATTGTGTTTTCGTTAAAAATGTTATTAATGCCTTTTCTTCTTAGGATGGCAGTACTGGTGACAGTAAATCATTTGCCATCAGATGAATCAATGGCTTATCAATCTCTGCTCTCTGTATCCGTCTGTTATTCAGTCCCTGTTTCTTATTTCATGAAAATAAGTATTGACTAAAGCAGTATGTACTTACTTAAAATTCATCATAAAATTAAATAACTTAAGATAATTGAAATCATAATAAAAATTACATATAACGCCACATTCAATGGCCCACACTAGAATTCCCTGTGTCGTGGGTCCAGAGACACACACAAAGACAAACACAACACACACCCAGACCCGAACATACAATTGTTTTCTTTTTTTAAACAAATGTTGGTGCGACCGGGAATCGAACCTGGGACCTTTTGCACAGCAAGCAGGGTCACTAGCAACTGCGCCAATCGGTCGGACCAATTAATTAATTAATCCAATTAACAATAATCCAACCACTGAATTTTTAATTAATACTCTGTGTTATGTATTAAAGAATTATAATGAAAATTGAAAGTGGGTAAATTGAAATTAATATTATTATTCGGTCTGGAATTATTTGATTACCCTCATTAAAAATTGCTGTCATTAATTGTGATTCTAACAAATATGTAAAATGGTCTCTTCCATCAACTAGTTATAGAAAGGAAGAAAGGAAGAAGAAAAGGAAGTTAAAGAAGAAAAATTTAAATTTACTATTTCATACCTAGAGTATACTTTCCTATCTATTACAAGATGCTTTCAGTTTGAAAAAGTATTATACTTATTTATGTAGCTCTGTAAAGTCTTAGGTACAAACAACTGTGGTCATATTTAGGTACTCATATACTAGTTAAATCATATTAAGGTAGAATATGGTATCTTTGCATTAATATAACAATATGATCGCCTTCAGGCTGCTTCACATGCTGCCTAACATCGGGCCTGCGCGTGTACAATGTGGAACCACTTGTGGAGAAAACACATTACAGTAAGTCTTGTATTGATATCAAACTACATATATATATATATAAAGAAATGTTCTGACTGACGCATTAATGCTGCTGAAGCTGGAAACATGAAATTTGGACAGCAACTTCTTTTTATGATGTAAAGACCTTACTAAGAAGAGATTTTTCGAAATTCAAACCCTAATTGGGTGAAAATAGGATGTAAAAGTTAGTATTGGAAAAAAACTAATAATGCCACAGGCAATGGCAACAAATATTGAGCCTATAATGTCCCTTATAACATTCCAAGGGAATATGACAACAAGGGATTTGGGCCAAAATCCACTATAAGGGGCCGTTTAAGTATTACATAAGCAGAATTTTAGTCATTTTTAACTCCCTCCTCCCCCTTGTCATCGAAAGTAAGCAAAGCTCTTATCCCCCCCCCCCCATACTCACGTAAGCATTGGTATAATTTTTACAAAATAAATAATAAACATGAACACATGTTTATTATTTAATCAGAATCTACTAAATTTTGCCAAAAAAATACGAAAAGTAAATAAATAAATAATGCTGACGTAATCGCCATTCAGACCCCCCCCCCCCCCTCGTCCCCCATGTCATCAAAAATAAGCATAGCAAAGACCCCCACCCCCCTTTGGTGCTTACGTAATACTTCAACGACCCCTAAGGACTAAGTACAAATGGGTAGATTTTACACATGCCTCAGTTTTTTTATTCTTGAGCATGTAGGTTTTCTTGCTACATTCATTGTTTATTCTTCCTTTATTTCATTGTTGAGATAGTAATTATTTAAAAAAAATTACATAAGTAGATATTCTGTAGTATAATACAGGCCAAGGGTTCAGACTAATACCTACTATAATGCCTTTCTCACCACCTACATTTAGATAAATGATTGCGAATTAAATCTAGCTGATACTGACTATCTGATAAAGTATCTGACTATATGATATCTGATAAAACTGATTTTCTGATACCTTCTGATAAAAGTATGAGGTGGTGGTGAGAAAGGCCCTAAGGCTTGTACATGAACATAGTTCGAAATAAGCAAATAAAAGGATGTAAAACTGATCAAAATGTCGCTTTTCTTTTTAGGACGTGATAAGGTTTTAATGTATCATAATCATGCAAACAACATGTAAACTTTTGTATCCTATAGGATACAAAAGTTAACCCTATTGCATAGAATTAAATTTAAGAAGTTAAAAGCAAAAGTAACTATGAAATAATCCTTTAATATTTATTACTGGGACGGGACATCCAGCTAAACCTTATTTTTAACCTAAGAAGCATTTTTATGAGCAATATAATATTGTAGCAAACATGTATAAGCATGCCATACCACAAGTCGATTTTATTTTAAGCATTGTTTTCCTGAAAAGCATTCTTTACTCATACAGTACGGTATACAAATGAGCTATGAGTAAGCTCACTGTTTAATTTGTATTTTTTTTTTTTATATACTAGTGGGCGGACGAGCAAGCGGTCCCACGTGATGTTAAGTGTTACCGCCGCCCATGGACACCTACAACACCAGGGGGTATGCGGGCGCGCCGCCGACCTTGCAAAATCCTATTCACAGCTCTCTTGAAGAACCCCATATCGTAGCTTAATGGAAAGACCCCTTGAGGCAGTTCGTACCACAGCCTACGGGTTCGCGGTATAAAGTAATTTATATTACACCCTCATTAATTTATTTCATTTATCCAACGTTCAATGGTAGCGAATGTCTTGTTAAAATAGTGCAAAAAGAGTAAGTAAATTAATATTTCAAAAAGAAGTACATTGGAGGGTTGAATTAATATAGATATATTGAGTCATCATAACATAAATATTAAAATTGTTTTTTTGCTTAAAAATGTTTCTCATAAACATAACTTTTATAAACATCTAAAATAAACTTTGATAATAATATTTTTCAGTTATTAAAAAAACAATCAGTTATGTTACTGTTAATACAAGTTATTCATTAAATAAGTCAGTGAATCAAATTGTTAAAACACATTGTATTATACATGAAATAATACATTGTAATCAATGAACTACTTAAAATTCCTTAAAACAATTTTGTGTTAGCATCCTTGTTATTAATGTGGTTTGAGCTGTCAATATTTGCATTTCAAATCAATGCATTTATAATCTACATTATTGTTAACCAAATTAGAATGTGAAGTATATCATGCTTTTAAATGAATTGAAAAAGGTAATAATAACAGGGGATAAAATTCATTACTCACTAAGTAATTATTTACTCTAGTAGGGAGATACAATAATAATTAAAACTACAATTAACCAATATGGTGGTGTGGGGATTTTTACATCCCGCAAGCAATAGACAAACATTGAAAGTTCAAAGGTCATTGCTTGATTGGTTAAATGAATAGATATAATGAATGAAATGAAAATTAAATATAAAAATGTTAATAACAAATATGATTATTTTCCAACAAATCCCATCGAGCAAAGAGTAAAATCTGATAAAGGCGACTATATCGTGCTCTTTACTCACCATCAAGGATTAATGCGAAATGATGAGGAAAACTAATCATTTACTCCCCATTTTGTTCTTCAGTTCTTTTTTAAATCTCAAAAGCTAGACAGGGCTTCCGGGGGCATACCAATGATTTACATTCTTGACTAATGTTGGCATGTATTGCTTATATCCATGGACAATAATATCTAGTTATAACAAAGCGGAAGATCTATTTGTCTGCCACCTTGTTTCTATTAAAAACTAGCTGACCCGACAGACGTTGTCCTGTCTTAGCTATGAATATTCAATTCGAACTGGAATAAATAATTAAAAAAAAATAATTCAAAATCATAGTGTTCATTGTAATGCCTTTTTGATACATAACATTGTTAGTTTTGTTAAATAATTAAGTTAAATAATGTTGATGGTTTTCCGACACGGGAACAGGCGACATACAATTGGCCATGTGAAAAACATGGATTTTCAAGATTGATGCCACAAACACTTAACGACTGCCCTTGCGATTTATTTATCGACATTGCAAATGCAAGCCGCACTGGAAATTGTAACCGTTTAAAGTCGAATGGCATGTCGTCCGGAATCATAGGGATGCGTGGAATCAAAACGTCTTCGCCTTTGTACTTCCCTTTCAAAATTGTGGCTTCGATGACGTTGTTCATTAATTTCTTCACCGCAAGCCGGGTGCCATTACAAATACGTGGCTGGTTTATGTTCCGCAACATAATGATTACCGATCCGACTTTTAATTGCAGATTATGAGGTGGTAATCCGGGCAATTCCAGCGAATTTAAAAATTCCGTTGGATAGTTGAAAACATCATCTTGGTTCGTAACGGAATCAACCGATTTGTATGTCATCAATTCGCCAGCTATCTTATTTTGAATCTGAATATTCATTTCCTTGACATCAACGTTTTTTGCAGCCAATATAACACGTTCGCTCAACCAAACATGATTTTTGTAATTTTGAGCAATGTTTGGGAACACCATCTCGATGAGTTCGGTCTTTGATTCAGTAAAGTGACAAAAATTGGCAGGGAATTTAATGTATCCAGAGGATGTGTCAACAGGAATTTTGCCATTACCAATGTCGAGCAATTGTTTGGAAAAAACTTCTCCAGATCGGTCGTTCTGCAATTCGACTCGCATGTTCATATTTAATTTGAGTGTTTTGACGTATTTCCATAAAATGGATGACTTCAAACATGCATTAAGTTCGTCGGCTGGCGTTGATCGTGGAATCACTGGCAATGTTTGTCGAAAATCACCTGCCAGTAGAATCATCGCACCACCAAACCGATTTTGGTTGTTTCGTAAATCTTGCATCGTGCCATCATGCCTCCAAAGATTTTTTGTGTGCCATAATGCATATATCCCAAACGATCAATTTGCTTTGCTGCAACACTTTGGCCATCGCAGAATTCCTCGAAAGGTTGCAAGTTGGAGTTTCATTAGTTTGCATGTTCAACGGCAACTTGAGTGCTGAATGAGCTGTTCGACCGCCTTCCAACATCGTAGCTGCAATACCCGATGAAGCAAGTGCAAGTGCAATTCCATTTTGCGATCGAATCGTTGCCAAAATCAAACGATTCGATTTTAATCAATGATATTAAAAACGTTTTTCCAGTTCCACCGGAAGCATCTAGGAAAAAAAATCCGCCAGTTCCATCGGTCACTACTTTCATGAGCGTATCGTAGGTATATTTCTGTTGCTGATTTAAAAGGGGAACGTTTCTTTGACCGGTTTCTCTCAATGCTTCGGAATCGTATTGGGTTTCGCGTCTCAACTCTTGATTAAATACGTTGTGCATTGGGCGATTGGGCGTTGTCATTCCTAATTGTATTAATCCTTTGTTGGTAAGCATCAAGCACATGTCCTCAATTAAAATTAATGCTTCATTGTGAATTTCTTCGTTCATTTGCAAATCTGCATTCGATGTTCTAAGACGCATCTGATGCAATATATCTTCGGCCATATGATGTTTATATTTGTTCCATAAATCAATCGGTGTTGATGGGAAGCATGTAGACAAAATTATAGAAAACAATGTTCGTATTTGTTTAGCATTTGACGAAATCACAGCATCTTCGAGAGTGTGGTCCCAATGAGTGTCATTCTCTAGCAATCCTAAACGTTAACAGGCTTCTCTGTATGTGCCGCACAATACACCATTAACAGTTCGCAGATATTGGAATGATGTTGGGCCACGAACATTGACGGCCAGTCATCATTCTGGCACATTTCAAAGAAGCTGGTCATGTTGTCGATGACGGCCTGTCAGCTTGTTGTAACGCTGTAAAATACACTCTTTGACCATTTTCCAAATGTACGGCCAAGTGAAAAACAGTGGGGTGTCTTTCATGTATAACGAATGAAAAAATACGCCACATCGCTTCGTTACTGCTAACATAGCGGCCCATTTGAAATTGAGTGATTTCATCGTTGGAATTTTCGGCAGCAACTCCGAACACAGCCATGTCACTACCTTTGTTCACGTATTGCAAATGTATTTAATAGATTTTACGGAATAGAAAAATTCGACATTTATATTTGCTTTAAATGTCTTGGAGAGTAACGGCGAAAACGGAACAACCTAACGATTATCAACTTCAATGTCCTGTTAATTCATTTTGACTATTGTTGACCTTCCATTGTCATCAGTGGATCGGCGGCGATAAAGTGGATAACCATCATTTCCAGTATTAGTTTCTGCTACTAATTGTCTTGGATAGCGTTTTGAACATTTTCCGTCAACCATACACGGAGAATTGGGATTTAATATTCCACAGGGACCATGAATCATATTTTTTGTAACAACCTCATGTAACAGTGGATCTTCTTCATTATCGGGAATTTCAGCTGATATCACATCATCGATTTCATTCGGTCTTATCCTCTCAACCAACCAAATGAGGATATATGCATGTGGCAATCCGCGTTTTTGCCACTCGACTGAATACATCCAACAGCGCGTCTCACCGAACACACGATGCTTAACAATAAAATCCATGAGTGATTTTAATTTTTTTTTGAACCATGAGATGTTGTAGATGTCATGGCGCTCAATGGGTGATTGGCCAGGAAATAATTCTTGTCGAATTTCTGTCCACTGTGTATTGCACGTGAACGTGATAAACATATCTGGTGTGCCATAATGACGTACATACAATATAGCATCTTGTGCGTATTCATGCATATGTCGCGTACTTCCGACGTATGTTGCTGGGAGAATAGTCATTCTGCCGACATTCTGTGCATTTCCGTCAGCATTGATGGCATCCCGAAGATGAATGTATTCCTCGGAACGGAGTTTTGCCTGGTTCAACCTGATAAATGTTAATCGCTCAGTTTCAACTTTGGCGTACATATCCACAGCATATTGGTGAAATAGACGCCGACATTTTAAGATGTGATTGTCCTCATTTTCCCGTACCATCAGTCTGTATGAATAATAATTCATTGAACTAACTTTTTTGTTAGTTTCGTCGCCTGTAAATAAATGTTTGTGTTAATAAGATAAAGTAATGTTGTGATTAAGGTAGTAAAGGTAGATTGATTATATACCTGTAACTGGATTTATCATCTTGATTGAAAAATGATACCCATCTTCACCTTGCCAAAATAAGATAGGATATTGTAACGCATCATATGATCGATGTGTTTCGTACACACGCTGCAGTTGATCGTTCCGCCGATGTAAAACAATATCTCGGTTTTCTAAATTTTCACCCACGACGACAATAGCGACTTCATCAATTGTTGGCGCATTAAAACGTCTTGCGTATTGTCCTGCAGGCGTTTTATCGGCTCTGATGACAATTTTGTGATTATCAGATGGCATGCGGTCTAATGCGGTCTTGAATAATGCAACCAATTCGTTGTGTTGATGGAATAATGTTTGGAGTTGTTCCACAATTGGTCTTTTCACCGAATTGTTGTGTGCACAACGCTGATCGACTTGTCTTGCTGAATCGCCCATAAAATAAATTTGCAAAAATTTGTAGTCACTATCCGGCGTTGGCAATAAGGAACCTGTTCGATGATATATTTGACCCTGAACCTGCAAGGGTAAATAGATGTAATATAGGTAATTGTATAGCGAACTGTTTGTACCGCCATGTGGCTGGCAAAATACATTGGCAGCACTGCCATTCCCCCATCAACTTCTGTAAACACACTCACTTCTGGTAGCTTTTGGCAATTCAGAGCTACCAACGTACTTTACACCATGTCAATTTAAAGCTGCCAACGTATTTTGCACCAGCCACATGGTGGTAAAAGTTTATTGTTTCTCATTACACTTACCTTGCAAGTAGGCATAAAATTATCTCGAATAACTTTTGCGCCAAATGACGTCATTTGAAAGCAATTATTGTATTGCTGGATATGAGTCAAAAAATGTTTAGAATCTGGCCCATTTCCGGAAACCAATGAATGTAGTGGCTCTGTTGGCGGTACCAATGGCGTCAATTTGACTTGGCCACTGGCGCAACACAATCCAGGGGCTTCATTTTTAAACTTAAATGCCTTGCAATGGGGACACACAACGTTCATTGGTCCAATAGCAACGATTTGCTGTGAACTGTAATCGATTGCCACGTTATAATTTAATGCAGCTCGATGGAGATTAAACGCAACATTTCTACGTTGTTGATTTCTATTCCATCGATTCCGTTCAACTTCATTGCGCTTCGCGTTGCTCGTCAGTTTGACTTGCTCGTATATATCTTTGACTTGCAGCATTGCGAGTTCTGCGACCTAAGTTGGTACGTCTAATTGGTGGAATTTTGAAGAACCAAAATTCAACTAAAAATAAAAAATTGACAAAACGACGACAAAACAGCACTTCTCAAAAAACTCACTGAACAAACTGAAAACTGGATAAATATTCCGATCGAATGGACTGTGCACCAAGAAATGAATAAATGAATTTTTTGATCGACCGATGCAGCTGTTAAACGACATTTGCGGCGCGCGAACTGTCAAACGCGCGAACTGTCAAATGCGCGAACTGTCAAACGCGTGAAGTTTAAATAGTCGTTAAGTTTTCTGATTTTTTTTAAATATTCTTCTCAATTTTCTTAATTTTTCTTTCCGTAAGAACCTTCTACAAAGTGTTAGAAAATTAAAAAAGAAAAAATGAACGAAATCGGTAAAGTTGTTCTCAAGTTATGGCGTGACCAACAGAAATAGGGGTTCATTTTTATTTATATAGATATAATCTGCACTAATAAGAACAAACACTTTCCCGTTAAGATAAACGACACACTGTTTCGCCTAGTCGCGGCGACTAGCGATGTTGCCGGTCGCGTGATAACACTGTTGAACGTTAGACGCGCGACCACCAAACCTACCGCTTCGCTTGGTAAAACCACACAGTCAGCCTTACAACATTAATAAAATGATCCTATATATTTAGAGGCAAACGGATGTGACTGCGAACGGCAAAACACTGCTGGTCGCTTGGTTGCGCAACTAGGCGACACCGTATTTGACTCCTTATTTTTATCCATTAAAAAATAAATTAGATTTAAAACTTTTCACAGGCAAAGAGGAGTTGGGTGAGGTCTCCCTCTGTGAGATGGTGTTCCGCACCAATTGGCTGCTCGTGGTGAAGGCGCGGCGACCCTGCACCCTGATGCTGCTCGATGATGCTGCACGCGCTTTCAAGGCAGAGGTGCTGTTCAAGACGCCCATCAGAGCCTTGCGCGCCAGGAAAGACAAGTAAGTATCAATACAGATACAGATGTTGTAGATTGATTTGGTGTACACGGCATCAGAGCCTTGCGCGCCAGGAAAGACAAGTAAGTATCAATACAGATACAGATGTTGTAGATTGATTTGGTGTACACGGAGGTGATAGTCTTGTCCATATCAACAGTTGCACAAGTTATAATTTTTTGTCGCTTAGTCTTATTTACTTTGTAAAGTTTTAACTACATATAACGTACACTAAGTCCACATCACGAATCACTATTTGATTTGCAACAAGTAAATTATATTCCATTATTTCTGTAAAAAAAAAGTAATAAATGTAACTTGTTACAAAAGACATTTTTTGCGATGGTATACAAAGCGTGGTAACTTATCAATGACTGGCAAAAGGTCCTAGATCGTGCCATGTATTTTGTATAACAATATGTATTTTAAATTAAATAGTTTGAGAATTCCATTTAACTCTTAGATACGTAAAATAACTATTATAATTATTTTATATGAAAACAGGATCCCAGTGCAAAAGAATGTTGATGAGAAGACATTGTCTGATTATATAGGGTCATGTCGGGAACAGTGACTCGATCGGGTACAGTGACTCGGTCGGGTACAGTGACTCGGTCAGGTACAGTGACTCAAGTATTCCTTGACCAGTATGAGAAGCGCTATCTATCTGTTCCCTCACTTATCGGAAGGGTTCGGGTATGAAACCCATCCGAACTAGTTAGTCGCCAGCTTTGGTGCCACGTAAACATAATAATGTATGTTGTGCGTTTTCATGTTGTTAAAATTATTTTCAAAGGTAAGTTTAATCTATTATTATTCAATTATTTGATAACGTAAGTGGTTTTAGTCGAAACATAGGTCTAATCTAGCTAGCTATGACAGGTCTTTTACAACATATTTAATTAAATTTGGGATTGTATTCAATGAAAAATCAAAATGGCGATAAGGTCCACACTGCCTCAGATTAAAATGGTAGGTACACAGTGGCTCATGAGACTGTGCTTCTATATTGAGTACTAGAAGAAAGCTCGGGGCTTCGCCCGCGAAGCAAGTTTTGTTATCCCATGTGATAACAAATACCATGGGATAAATGTGTATCCCATGTCTATCTCGAATAGTATAGCATCCTAATAGTAAAATTTTTTTGGAATCGGTCCAGTAGTTTTTGAGATTACTTTCGAGAGTCTTACATATAAACAAACAAACAACTCACAATCTCCCTTTATAATATTAATGTGAATGGTAAATATGGCATTTATTTAGGAAAATATAAACAGCTTATCGATGGATAAGTTTTCATTTTACAGAATGCCACGTCGTAAGACATTGGTGCGAAAAATAGGCAGACATTCAAGAGCAGAAATAAAAAATGAAATAAACTTAAGATCTGAACAATTAATCAAAGAATATAACGTTTATCTTATAATGATTTCCGATATTAGAGTTAAAGGGATACTTTTGTTTTTGAGAATTTATCTAATTGATGATTGTACTACTTACTTAGTGACGTTAAATTTGACTTTAATGGCACTTACAAGTAGCGGCACGTAAGTCTAGCGCTGAACGAAACGTGGAGGGGATAGTTGCGCATGGGTACTGTCGCGCACGCAATACAATTATTACTTTAACTATTTAATAGCAAAATATTCCTAATGACATTATTTTAATGTAATGACAAAAAGCAAGTCTGCCGCTGAGCGAAATGTGAAGGATAGCTGCGCATGTGTACTGTCGCACACGCAAATATTATACTTTAATAAATAGTTAATGTTAAAGTGTTAATTACTTCTGTACAAAGTTGATCACGTGCCAGTCGTCAAATTTAAATCTTTATTTTCTCAACAATAGGTATATGTGTGTGTATGTGTTATAGTTCCAATTTACAAAGATTTCATGTTACCCAAGACATAATTTTTAAAGAGTTTATGGGGAAAATAAAAATAAAAACATAATCGAATTTGAAAATTTTTATTTAAGATATAAGTCTAGTCTAGTCTGAATCAGGCAATGGTATCACGCCTTCAATGGTATCTCGACAGGGCCTATTGCTTGTTGAGGGCCCGGGCTCGGGGCTGCTTCGGTCGTCAGCACTAGCAGCGTCATCGTCATCAGACTCACCAAGGCTATCCTCTGAACTATCCCCATCAACGCGAATAATGAATTCTTCTGTTACCAAATCCACGACATGGTCACTCTTTGCATATTGCTCTTCTATATCCTTCACCTTTTTACATAACTTTTGCCAATCCCATGCACCCAGCAGTAAAACTTTTTCTTGAATTAGCTCTGTACATTTAGTAACACTCCATTTCACATTTTTGCTGCCTACGTATTGTTTTATATCGGACCATGCCATTTCGATAGGATTTAGATCTGGGTGGTATGGTGGTAGTCTCAGCACTTGATGGCCTTGTTCGGCTAGGATTCGGTCAATCGAAAATGTTTTAAATCTTTCCTTGTTTGCTTTTATTAAATTGTATAACTCAGGTTTCATTAGTGTTTCCTCGTACTGTATGCCTTTTTCAGTGAGCCAAGCTTGCATGTCAGCTTTCTTGGAATTAGAGGTTGGTGCGAGATCCCACTGTTTATTATGATAGGACGCGTTGTCGACTACCACGACGGAATTGGGTGGTAGGTTGGGCATTAACTGAGTTCTAAGCCATTTTTCATAGTTCTCGAAATTCATATTGTCGTGGTAGTCACCTGATTTGGTACCAGCTTTAAAAGTCAGCAACGCATGGGGTATAAACCCAGTTTCAGTCCCTGCATGGACAATGACAACTCGCTGTCCTTTCGAAATAGGTTTCTTGAGGCCCTTAGTAGTACCATCGGTCCAGGCTTTTGAAGAAGAGTGCGATGAATCTACGTAAGATTCGTCCGTATAAACGATAGGCCTTCCCTCTTGACGATATTGCTTTATTTTACGTAAATATTCGATACGTTGCAACCGTATATTTGAAGTCTCAATCAACACTTTCCTGTTGTTTTCAGTATTTTTCCACCGAAATCCCAAACTCTTAATTATTCGCCGAAGACTTCGTTCCGAGCCTTTGAAATTTATGTCTTCCTCTAGCTTCCTTTTCAGCTTTCCGACGGTGGGAAGTTCATTATTTGTCTTGTGAAAATTATGAATGCACCTTTTTATTACTCCTTGGTCAAAGTTATCGATATTTGTGACCGGCTTTGTTCTGGAACGTTTTTTGCCAGGTGTTCTGAACACTGTGATCAAATCGGAACTATTGGCTTGAGTGGAGATGTTCCTTACCGTTGCAATTGACGTATTTGTAGACTCTGCTGTCCTTTTTTGAATTTTCCCTAAATCACTAATTATACCATTTAATTTCATATTTCCCGCCTTAATAACTTCTGCAATTTGTTTTATCTGGCTTAAATTTAAAGTGCTGCTGTCCGAATGATTGAGTAAAATACTCGTAGCTTCACTTTTTATTTGTTTTAAAGAATCGATTAATTCATTAGATTCCCTTTTCAAAAAACAATGCACGTCATACACCATTTTCCGTGCCTGTCTTCTCAAAACAGTATTTTTTTTAGGCATATTCACTTTAAAGTCACAAACAAACTTAAAAAAACAAAGAAAAACAATATTTAACAAACAAACTCAAACTTAACAAAAACAATAACAAAAATTAACAGCAATAACAATAAAATTCAGAACGCGACTGTACACTGAAAGTCCGCGGGGCGTCGTATCAGTACGGGGGACGGAATGCGACTGAAGAGCCAATCGGCGCTACGCACGCTTGCCCTTCATCCCTCTAGCCCCCCCAAGATACCTTATTTTTGACTTCTGCGCAATAACGGTCAGCGCTAGACTTACGTGCCGCTACTTGTACTTTCATGATTACTTTATGTTATTAGTTATTACTAGTTTAATTAATAAAATAAAATAATTTGGGACAATAATTAGTTTTTCTGAATATTTTGGTACTGCTGAGTCACCGTGTACTATTAGAGCCACTGTGTATTGCAAGGATGAGTCACTGTGTCCACGTACCGGTACACAGTGGCTCAATTACCTTCTTTTTTAAAAAAGTCCCTGGTCAGTTTTTGGGAGCCATTACTGAAAATATATTTATATCAAAAGATAGCTCAGCAACTAGGCTTTATTGTGTGTGTGTGTCAGACTATTTGTTTCTCATTGACTTGGTGTTCGAACGTAACGAAAAAAAAAATGAGTCGCTGTTTCCGACATGTTTACGTATAATGAAGATTTGCAATGACACTGCTCCGGCAATGTCCTCGATATTTGAACTAGTTTTCTCAAGTTATATTAATATTATTGTCTTGTGATAAGATAAGACGGCCTTCACTGAATAACCTAATATTGAATGTTTTACCTGATCACTGCTTAGTATAAAGAAATATTAATCTTTGTACAAATATCTTAATGCGTTTCATACGCATATACACACCCTTACTTGCATTAACATTAACCAATAAATTGACCCATCGTAAGATAATGCGTTAGTGTAGAAGTGGTAGTTATGCAGTCATTGACATTGTCACTACGTAGCTACTCGTATGTGAACGACGACCCCATTGCAAAAAAAAGAAGATATATTCCTCGGAAACCCAAATTAACATCGATTTAGTAATTAATAAAATGTAGTAAAACTTGGGATTGAAACACGGTAATTTTTAAGAATTGTATTTCAATACATATTCCACGTTTTGATGAAAACTTACTAAAATATGTATTAGAAAAGGCAATTTATGTGAATCTACTTGTCGTTTCTACTTATGGGGCTATCTGTTAACTATTATACGACTCTGTTAACATTTCACACTGGTGTCCATTGCATGCTGTGACATAGTGAATAATTTGCTAAACTGTTGTATGTACGTGACTAATATGAATAACAATTTTCTCTACATCCTTAAGAAATTAAATGTTATGAATTGTTTCTCTAGCAACATATCTCAAGGTTACTTGTTGTGTATTCCAGTGAATTATCAAATTCTTAAGCTTTAAATTTATGAAGATCGATTTTTTGCGCTGCATTAAAAAGAGAGTTTAGCATTAAGAAACAGGTTTATAGTATAATACTATAATTCTAGTACTTACTTAATACGAGTTTATATTTAAAACGAATTTAGCATTAAAAAAAGATTATAGTATAATATATAATCCTATATTATTATATTTATTTTATTAATAAAAACAATGATTTCTATACAACTGAAAGATTTATAGATCTAACCGATCTATATTTTTTAGATATGATGAGATACTGGATACACTGACCTCAACATTTATTAATATGGTGACACTGTTTAAATGTTTACCATTTCCGGAATAAATGATTTTTTGTCGTGATGAGTCATTTTTGTTGATTCGAGTCTACGTATTTGTCTACGTAGTTTATATAAAGTAGTCTAATAAGTTCGCGGCCTTTTTATAGTGCACATAATAAAGACTTTTTTGTTTTACATAAATATTTATTAAAAAGAAAATATTGTCTATTGAATCTTTCGCCGTTTTTCTGGCAAAGCCATCGCTATAATTTTTTTGGTGTTTCTGAGCGAAAAACTGATTTAAATGGTTTATACAGGATTCTCTTGTATGTAATTTTACTTCATTTAGAGAATTTTGTAGAGCGGAATAAATGATAATCAGAAGGTGTTATGTCTGGACTATATGGAGGATGCATTAAAACTTCCCAGCCAAGGTCCATCAATTTTTATTTAGTCATCAAAGATGTATGCGATCGCGTATTGTCGTGATGGAAAACTACATCTTTTCTATTTATTAATTCTAGGCGTTTTTCTTTAAGTGCTTGTTTAAATTTCACTAATTGCTGACAGTAGACATCAGAATTAATCGTTTGGCCATGTGGCAAAAGCTCGTAATACACAATGCCTTTCCAGTCCCACCATACACATAACATGACTTTGTTCGGAGTGAGGCCTGGCTTGGGACTATTTGTGATGATAGCTCACCTCGCTTAGACCAAGATCGTTTTTGTTATCGTAGGTGATCCACTTCTCATCGCCTGTTACTAATCTCTTCAATAATAGATCGATTTCATTTGGTTTTAGCAACATCTCGCATATGAAGATTCATTTACATTCATCGCATTCATCAAGTTTCTGTCATTTAAATCATGCGGCACCCAAACATTTAGCTTTCTTACAAAATTTTGTTTATGCAGATGATCCAAAACTGTTGAGTAGTGAATGCTCTTCTGCGATTTGATGACTGCTTATGTGTCAATCTGCTTCATTTTTTTCAATGATAACATCAACATTTACTTTAATAGAACGACCACAGCGAGGAACACCATTCACATCAAAATTACCAGACCTGAATCGACTGAACCATTTTTTGCAGTAGTTTTAGATAAAGCATCTTCTCCGTAAACACCACAAATCTCTTTTCGTGCACTAGAAGCAGTCCCTTGTCGAAAAAAAAAATCTCCTTAACTTTATTAACTTCTATTTTAAAATTGTTAAAAAATATGAAATGATAAATATTTTAACTTGTAATTTGCAATTTGCCGCCATTACAAAAAAGTCAGCTGTAAAACGATATATTACTTTCGTGCCAGTGATCAATGTAGCCAGAAATATAGCATGCTAAAAATCATACGTTCAAAAAGGTCGCGAGCTTTTCCAACTGCCTATTATAAATACACAATCACAGATATTGTACGTCATACGGTTTAAGGAAGATAAAATTTTATTTAGTAATTTAGAAGACCGAGAAAAACTATCACCCGTGCAAATCATATTTACCATTGTATCATATGTCTGTATCAAAATATATAAAAGACAATATCTGTCTGTCTGTTTGTTCGTCTGATATACTGTTTTGACAAGACAATGTGCACGAGGAGGCCATGTCCAGCAGTGGAAAGAGCTGGTTGCATTGCATATAGCGCTTTTATCCCAGGTTATATTATAGGGTAGGTTTTATCGAATTTCTACAGTAGTTTTGGAAAATAATCAGCCGGGGTCATAATTATGTATCTAGACGTTATAACATAAGATCGTATAATCGGGTCTTTTTTATTTATTTCTACGTGTTCATACCTTAACGTAAATACATCGGTTCCTTGGTACTATCAAACTGAATAGTTTATCTTGGCACTGCACTGTCGCTGTATTCATTAAGGAGTAAGTCACTTAAATATTAACAATTTAGACATATTGACAAACTGTTTTGGAAATCTGCTTCCAAACAGACGAAGTCGCGAGCAATGTTTATTTAATAAAGTAAATTTAGATACTTCCACGGCTCAGATTAGATGAAAAATCCTTACTTAACCTGTTTCTTGTAATCTGAGCTCGACAGATTTAAAATTCTGCAGTTCTGCATAAAAGGCAATTTATTTGCTAGGCCTAGGGGATACATTGTTATTTTGTAAACAAAAAGAATTGTCCGTAAAATTCAACGTTAATGTTTCAAGTGTTATTTTTTATAGAAAATAAAACACAATTGCTATAGCAATCGTCTACCTGCCACGAGCGGCCTACACAGAACAGATTTTTTTTCTGTTCTGTGAGCGCCTACAGTTTATAACAAAAGCTACCAAAGGCATTGATATTGTTGTCCATTTTGGCACTTCATTATATCCATTGTCGTAAATGAACTTTGTTGTCCACCACACAAAAAAGTGCCTGCCGCCATCAACATCTCGCCATATGCAATAAAAATGAGTATTGTTATAATAATTGTAGATAAGAATAGATCTATCTAAAGAGAGGAAAACTTGTATTCAGAAAGAGATGTTCAACATTTTTTTTATCAGTAGGTAAGTAATTGCTTTTTTTATCGTTTTATTTATTACGAATACCAAGCAATATTACTGCTTACTACTCAACAGAAAAATAAGCTCTATACTCTCAATTTATACCATACTAGCGACCCGCCCTCGCTTCGCTTCGGTTTTATTTCAAATTTTTTTTTTTCAAAATAAAATATAGCCTATATTAGATACGGATAATGTAGCTTCCTATTTGTGAAAGAATTTTTGAAATCGCTTCAGTAGTTCCAGAGATTACCCCCAACATACTTACAAACACACAATTTTACCTCTTTGCTATATTAGTATAGATATGTACTTATTCCTTTAGTAAGTATCAATAATAATTAGTAGTGTTTTAATGATAAATAGAATTAGTTAAACACAAGTGAGTGTGCTTCAGTTGACCGAGCCTACCTACCTACCACATTGTACCCAGCGAAAGTTTGCGAATATATGTTTATTTATTATTATCCGAATATGGCTCAGCCTAAAAGGAAGGGTTATTATGAATATGTATATGAATACATGGATGTTCCATCGCAACGTTTTAATTACTGGGTCTATTTCAACATATGAAGGATCAATCTACCACAGAATGACATTAAAATAAAATAGAAAATTCACTATTTTTTTTTTAAAACACCGTACGAAGAATCGCATTTAAATGTAACTCAAAAATATATTTACTTTAGCAACTAAATGAAATGTTGCATAATTGGGAACTTATTTTGTCATATAGATTTCATTAGACAGTAAAACTTTCATTAAACTACCTATGACTCTAGTTATATGTTTCTCATTGCAGAGTAGCGGTGGTCCTAACATCAAGCATTCAGGTGTTGCTTCTGCCGTCACTACAGCGCGTGGCGTTACTGCGCACACCGGTAGCGGGCCGGCCGCTGTGCGCGCTGGCCACCGAGCCCAGTGCAGCACAAATACTGGCCGCGCCGGCTCACAGGCGGGGCTCACTGCAACTACTTGTGAGTGCTCTGAACAACTATTTAATACAATTCACACCTCGGGTTTCTGCAGTCCATGTCCAGCAACCGCAACTGTCGTCAGCCCTTTCAGTATCCACTGCTAAACATGGGCCTCCTCATGCACAAGGCCAAGCAGATTGGTAAGTTCCCCAGCGCTTGTGGTAGTAGTTTTGTTATCCCATAGTCGCCTTTTATGATACCCACGAGCAGAGATTATGCAATCAATTAATTAATATTAGCCACATTAGAAACTTGCCTAAATTAGAGAGATGGGGTAGTGCAATTCTATAGCCGGCCGACAGCACGCGGCACGGGGGTCTACTCGGATTTTAAGCGTCCAAAATTTTGGGCCAGATTGAAGTTCGAACGAACGAAGTGCTTTAATAACCCTACTCTCGACGTTCGGCGCCCTATATATTATATACATATATATATATATATATTGAGTACCTTCGATTATATAAAAGGTGAGATGTTATCGTGAAATTTGTCATTTTTACAACTAAACCGACAAGATCATGGTATCTTTATATATACAAAATAATATATAAGGACATCGATTTGAGAATATACACTAGATATATTATACAAGCACTAATAGTCTGATTCATATGTGGTTTGAAAAAGGAAAATTCTTATTACGTAGGGCTTAAATTTTAAATTTAACTTTTAATTGGAACACCCCCCCCCCCCCCAAGCAGTTCCTCTAGAAGTTGCCAACCAGATTTCTTTGATAAAAGCGTATGATGTGTCTATTTATAACGTAGTCTATACCCATATCGATGGCTGCAGACCTATATATTATACTACATACTCCTCACCCGCAAGTTTGAAAGTAGATTTTTATAATGATGGCAACCATTGATTGTGGCCGCTTAAAACAGGCAACCAAATTTTTATTTTATCGAGGATAAAATAAGCTTTCATTTGATATATAAATTTTATAAACTAACCCTTTTCAAGAGGGAGTCAGTGGAGTGGTATCGTTCTGGTGGAAGCACCGCCTAGAAAGGCGAAGGTGACTCCACCAAAAAGATAATGGCTTCGATATTCTGGGATTGTTAAGGAATATTGCTTATATATATATAAAAGAACGCAATACTACGGTGACTGGAAACTACTATGCTAACCTTATGAGCAATTACGAGAAGCAATCAAGCAGAAACCTCGTGAAAAACTAAGCAAAGGTTTTTCACGAGCTTCTCCATGACAATGCGCCCGTCCACGCCGCCGCAGTTGCGATAGCTGCTGTTTCAAAGTGTGGCTTCACGGAAATTCGCCACCCACCCTATATTTATTACTATATAAATATATAATATACTATATAATATATAATTACTATATTTATTGGCTCCCAGTGATTACTATATTATTTATTCTCAAAACTCGAGGCGGACTTGAGGGGAAGAAGATTATCCACTGATGATGAAGTGACCGCTGCGGTTTTCGCCCATTATGAAGACAAGACTTCTGACTATTTTTATACTGGCATAGAAATGCTAATTAAACGATTCGAAAGTGTGTTCAAATAGACGGAATTACTATAAAAATAAAAATAGCTTCATGAACTTGAGTGTCTCTTTTTCTTCGTCAGGCCGGAAACTTTTGGACCTCCCCTCGTAATTAATTGTAATGGAAGTCCCAAATTATAGCTCTATATCGATTCATAGAATAGAATAATTAATTTATTCTATTCAATCTATTCGATGTATTGTATTCAATGGACTAAGTGATGAACGTAGAAATTATGCAGCCGGCTCTCGTACTAATACATCAATTGAATATTAAATATACGATATCAAATATTATTATGAATAACGTAATTAATTAAGAAATATAAAATAAATGTCAAATAATATTCAATTGATTTTAATTAATGTCAAAAGATAAAATTGTATAAAAAAGTAAATGTCAAAATTATTATTATTAATAGAATATAATTTATTAATAAACTGTAAACAATTACATATCTTAGTGGATGTTGTCGTGGTAGAAATCTACCGAAATGTCGGCCGAAACTTTCGTGTTTTTGGAGTATACTTCCTGATTACAATATAATATGGCTGTAATAGACTAAGCAGCGTACGCTGATGCGTTCAATCTGGTTTTTGTCACTTGAGCATCTTTTTAGCACAGTATCTGTCTAGTCGGTTTCTTGAAGTGGATCACGGAATCTGCGTTTATAACGTTTTCTGGTAACTGGTTCCATTACACGGTTTGATATTAAATGTTTATAGGGATTGAAGGTGGAGACACTACGGCCCAACTTCACTTTGCCCTCTTAGATAGTTGTTTTTATTTTTCTTGTATTGATTCCAAGTTCGGTACGTCGCGTCGTATTGGTTAGTTGGTAAAGATCTTGAGTGTTTCAACGTGGTCCCTCCCTATCTTCCTCCTCTCCTTGAGTATATATTTTTGTGAAGAATATAGTATATAATATAATATTATATTCTTGACACTGTTTGGTATCAGGACGTATCTCGTGCAACACAAGGCGCCCAATCTAGTTCTCCCGCGGTGGTGGGCTGCCACCAAACGCACCTCGTCTGCCTCACGATATCGGCCAACGGCGCCAAGTTAGCCACGGCCTCTGAGCGGGGCACCATCATACGTGTATGGGACACCGCCTCGAGACACCTGATGCATGAGCTGAGACGGGGATCAGACTATGCTAATGTTTATTGGTGAGTCAAAAAATACTAATTATGCCTTCGTCCACTAGAATCCCCTGACATGGATCCCTTGGGTAAGAGGAATCACAGGAGAATTCTATGAGAGATTCAATTGTATTTTTTCAATACAGGGATTCCCTGGTCAAGAGGAATATTTGGATTTTGGCTTAATATTTTTTAATATTTTCGTAATAAAGATAATATTTACGATTAATACCTTCTCAACTAAATAAAAATATCTTGAGTAACTTTTCTTAAACTAATGAGCTTTTTGCCCTTTGTAGTAACCTTACTTCACCAATTATTATGTTACTCTTTCCATGAAGTGTCCGATAGCTATAATTCCATTAATTATTTTGAATTGTTTTTCTTGTATGAATTTATCATTTTTACATTGTTTCATGGCCATCCCTTTGATAGTTTATTTTTATTACACAAACAGTAATATCCTCTGGGGATCCATATCCTGCCAGTCAATGGATCCGCGTAGAAAAAAATCCAAATGAATCCCCCAGGGGTTTCAAGTCAGGGGATCCTAATAGACGGAGACCAATTTATCCATTGTAATTATTTTTTTTATGGAAAGAAGGCGGCAGACGAGTATACAGTACACCGGTGATAAGTGGATACTGTCGCCCTGCCACATCGCGATACATGCCAATATCCGTCCAGAATAACAAACCTTGGCACACCCCCGGGATTGGCTGCCTACCGAAATCTCTTTCTTATCAGTTAGCCTTTCATGTATAATATGTCAGAAGATTTTCTTGTTTCTTTTCAATATGTCCGTAGTGCCATTTGATTTAATTCATTCGGGAACAGATGTATTATTGTCTCTTGCGACTGCTGTTAGTTTTACTGATAGTTATGAGATAGTGTAGCCATAACTCTTCTCTTGTAAATACATAGCTTTCTTAACACTGCTGCCCTCCATAAAGCGCTATGCAGCATACACTGACGATATTATTTCAATTGTTGCCGTCGATCGCCCATTCATAAGATACGGATACTACCTAAATCATTTCATTCGGTACATGTATCCATCATCTTTTTCACACAGAGTCCACCCGATTCGGCTGTCAGTGACCACTTCTGAATTTCAAAATTCTGAAAATTCCACGATGGCCAAGCGGGTTGGCGAATCCACTTTTAGAGAGGATCATCAGGGCTTGTGGTAGCTACTTTGTTATCCTTTGGTCGCCTTTCACGACACCCGCGGGAAGAGATGGGGTGGTGCTATGCTATAGCCCGCCGGCATCTCACGGCACATTTTTGGATGTCATTATTAATAGCTGGTGTTAATAGCTTGTTGTAACTTGTCCAGTATAAGGTTCAACAAGACAGCATCGCTGGTATGTTGTGTTTCGGATAAAGGCACTTTGCACGTATGGAGTGCAAGTGCTGGTGTGTCACACGCACACGTGGCTGCACGTGCCCCTTCAGCGGCCGACGCGGCGCCGCGCGCGCTCTGTGCGTTTATAGACGACAACAACGCTATTGGTAAGTGACAATTATACACGCTACACTACAACATATCACACCCAACTATCAGAACTTAATAATTACACTACAACACATCACATCCAACTATCAAAACTTAATAATTACACTACAACACATCACACCCAACTATCAAAACTTAATAATTACACTACAACACATCACACCCAACTATCAAAACTTAATAATTACACTACAACACATCACACCCAACTATCAAAACTTAATAATTACACTACAACACATCACACCCAACTATCAAAACTTAATAATTACACTACAACACATCACACCCAACTATCAAAACTTAATAATTACACTACAACACATCACACCCAACTATCAAAACTTAATAATTACACTACAACACATCACACCCAACTATCAAAACTTAATAATTACACTACACTACTCCACAAGACATCACACCCAAGAAACACATACAATTCCGACGAACATACTACCCAGATCCGAACAAACATTTGTCTTTAAACGTTTTCAACCGGGAATCAAACCCAGAACATTTTGCACAGGTAGGGGCACTACTAGGGGCTAATCGCTAATCGAATGTACTAACTTAAATCGATTTGTGAAACGTAATTCAAAATGTTTGGAGGACGTGCACTTATAGTGTATTCGCGTTAAGAATACAATGGAATGCGTCACCTATTTTTGACCAAGAGCGTTTTTGAAATACGTAGGTCTGTTTCATAGTAACATGCACATTTTAGGTTCATTCAATTCAAGGCATTCAATTCAGTTCAAGGCGAAAAAATGCGTCGCTCGCTCGGACGTGTCTTTTGTTTCGTAAAATACCAAGTTGTAATTTTTTACGAGAAGGCGGCAGATGAGCTGACAGTCCACCTGGTGGTAACTGGATACTGTCGCCCTGCGATAGTATTAAACTATCCGCCTCTTCAGTCAACTCGTAACCACGGCTGGTGTAACCCGTGCCGAAACGTCGAGTAGAAATAAAAGGTAAACAAATACCTTTGTTATAAGCCTTCAGACCCGCTTTTCAATATAAAATTGTTAATACTTTATCGGGAGGTGTTGAGAAAGGCCCTTAATATTTTAATGTTGTATTTTAGTAATAATAATTAAATTCTATTATTTTGTATTTCTATTTGGTTTTATTTTGCTTTCTATGCCAATAAATATACAGTGGATTTCATTAATAACGACCTCGGTTGTAACGACTTTTCGGTTATAGCGACGTCGAACTTACGTCCCTAGAATTTAAAGCATACTTTCGTAGGAAATTCATTCGGCAATAGCGACTCCGGATATAACGCCTAATTCGGGTATAACGACTTGTTTTTATGAACTATTTGGGACAGATTCCTAGAAATTCCTTGCGGATATTGAGACTGAGTCCGCAAAGGCACAAAGACTCATTCATAAGCTTTAATGTAACGTAAACAAAGGATAAGAATCTTTTGTTTACATTCGCAGATGGTCAAATGCTTTGTTTGTGTGTAGGGTTACTTAGCATGTGCACGAAGTTAAAATTATGAATCAGTTACGTAGCAATTCCCAGTGAGTAAACATCGTTTCTTAAACTTGTCAACATGGCTCCTAGACGTACATTTACTGTTAAAGAAAAAGTGGACATCATTTCGAGACTGGAAAATGGTGAAAACAATGTTGATCTGTGTAAACAATTTGGAGTTTCACATTCTACAATATCAACGATGTGGAAAAACCGCGCTAAAATTATGCAGTGTTTTGAATCAAAATCCCTGAAAATAAAGAAAAATCGTAATCCAACTCATCAAGATATTGAAAATGTACTTCTAGTGTGGTTTAAAGCACAGAGAAGCCAAAAGGTACCTATAAGCGGTCCTCTTTTGCAAGAGAAAGCTAATAATTTTGCCAGACAGCTTGGGAAAACAGACTTTAAATGTTCAGAAAGCTGGATTTACAGATTTAGACAACTTCATGATATAGTGGTCGGTAAAGTTTGTGGAGAAGCCGCTAGTGTATCGCAAAACGACTGTGATAATTGGTTGCGAACAGTTTTACCAAAATTAACTGAGGGATATACCGACAGTCAAATATGGAACGCTGATGAGACCGGATTATTTTTTAAATTGACTCCGGATAGAACGCTAAAATTCAAAGGAGAAAAATGTACAGGAGGGAAACTATCAAAAGATAGAATAACGGTGCTTGTTGCTTCAAGTATGGAAGGTGAAAAACGTAAATTGCTGGTTATAGGTAAGGCGAAAAAACCAAGGTGTTTCAAGAATGTTAAAACTTTGCCAGTTGATTACGAAGCCAACAAAAAGGCGTGGATGACATCAGAAATTTTTGAAAAAGTTTTACGGAAATGGGACTCTAAGCTAAGAAGAAACAATAAAAAAATCATCTTATTTATTGACAATTGTCCAGCTCACCCACACATTCAAAAATTGACTAACATAAAACTGGCATTTTTACCACCAAACACCACGTCAGTTATTCAGCCTATCGATCAAGGTATTATTAAGACTCTGAAAAGCCATTATCGAAAGCTTCTTGTCGAGAAAATGGTAAACGACAATGAAAACAGCTCGACTCCTTTCGCCGTCAATCTTCTGGATGGCATTGAAATGTTAACAACAGCATGGGCACGAGTTACTCCAGATACAATATAAAAATGTTTTTCACATGCTGGGTTTGGTAAATTTTCTACCATTAATACAACTGATGAAGATTCTGATGATGAAATGGATAACTTGCCATTGGCGAGATTATCATCAGCGGAAGCAACAGTTACGGATTGGGAAACTTATGTGAATATTGATGATCAAGTTATCACTACTGATGACTTGACGGATAATGAAATTATTGAGTCTGTACTTCAAACACAAGAAAAGGAGCATGAAGAAGAGGAAGAGGATTGCAATGTAAACGAGATTCCAACAATTAGAGATGCATTATGTGCTATTACAACGCTCAAAAAGTAGGTACTGTTTATTTGGAGAAGGCAATAATAATTTAGATGTAGAGGGAATTATGAAAATGGAATATACCTTACAGCGTGCACAAAAGTAAACTTAAGCAGTGCACTATAACTCGTTTTTTTAGTAACAGCCGTGTATAATATAAATAAATGATAAATAAATAAATATGTATACATATGTACGTGATTTTTTATTATTTCGGATATAGAGACCTCCGGATATAGCGACGACATTAAAGTGGTCCCTCCGCCGTCGTTATAACCGAAATCCACTGTAGTTATTTTCAAATATTGGACACCAATGTGAACACGCCTTTACCAGTGATTAGTCACGGCATTCTTAAGACTCGCGCACATTACAGACGCGACGGGCCGGACCTCAACGCAAAAAATTAAGTCAGCGGTTGACATTCAATCCTTCATGTCGTCGCACAGTGAATAACTCGAATTACGTCCGTTAACTACGCCTATTCCACGCACATTGAGGCGGACCATAAATACGGCGGACGAGCGATCCGCCAGTACGCGGCGCTCCAGCGCGGTGCGGCCCGCCCCAAGTGTGCGATGGTTTATACCAAACTATCGACCCGGTCCGGCTTCGCACGGGTAGCACTAATTAACTATAGCCGGATGACTTCTGGTGGATATTATCATCATACCGGTAGCTTATTTTCGCAAAATGTTCATAAATTATAGCCTATAACCTTCCTAGATAATCCCTATTTCTATTGGTGAAAACCGTATAGAAATCCGTAGTGGTTTCTGAGATTAGCCCGTACAAACACAAACTCAGCGCGGCGGGGGACTTTAATTTACAATATGTAGTGATGTATGAAAATGATTCAGGAGTTTTGCAATGCTAACATACACGAGCCTTCAATGCGTGTGCACTGTACTCGTAGTTCTTAAACGGCTATTTGTGGAATAACATAGCTTTTCGAGAATATTTGAACCATACAACATAATTTGGTATCGTTTCAGTGATATGTGAAGACGGCACTTTCCATAAGTTGACATTTTCGCCGGAAGGCAACTGCCATCGCAGCGATTTCGATTACTTTCTGCAGGTAATTATAAAATATCATGATTCATTTACGCAATTTTCGGAAATTAAAATTTAATTGGGGACATAATAATATAATCCAAAGTTAAATGCCTGGTAACGTTACACAAAAATCGGATATTTTCCAACTCATTTAACTCGAAATCGTGGGTGGCTTCAGTCTTAGAGAATACTTCAAACACAGCCTGCATTTCAACAGAAAAAAACATTAATTTTGATTATCCTGTCTTACAAAACCCCATTGTTTCGTAACTACTGAACAGATTTCGATTAAATTTTTAAGAATTTTTTAATTAGACATTTTTTTAAGAATAGTACATATATTAAAATTCAACAAACTCCGGTTTTTACTTTTCGAGAGACTACAGTATATTTATGTATGTGATGATATATTTAAAAATATGTTCATTTTTTTTTAAATTTAGGTAGGTGAAGACGACGAGTTTCTGCAGTGATACGTATATCTTTCTTCTCTGGAACTGAGTTTCTACTGCCTGGTGGTGATACAGTGAAGAAATCACTGTTTAGAAATTAGCACGTGAATTACGTACAACGCATATTTTTTTGTGATCATATACAAATATATAGCTGGCGATTAACATAATACACTACTAATTAAATAATGCCGGTCGTTGTAACCACTCTATGTTATTATACGAATATGATGACCCGCATTATATAATTAATAGTAGATACTATAGTGCTACGCTTGTGTGTAAAATATATATATGGAGTTAAATAAATAGACCTCTTTGATCTTGGTCGCAATGCCAACCAATTTCCCGTATCGTATTTTACTAATTTTCGAGAGGATTTCACGTTCAACTGGATAAAGATGTAATATACTTTATTTGTCTTTGTGGGCATCGTTACGTCCAATCCCATGTCACTCCATTCCGTTTTCTTCATCCAGTACACTTTATTAGTCTGTGTAGACGTATGGCAACGTTCATAATTTTTGACTAACATTGGCATGTTCGCATACAGATACATTACGAAAACCTTGGCCATCGGCTAATCCAGAAACCCCCGAACGCGTTATCCACGTCTATGAATTACTCGTACTTCTAATTGTATACTTTATTGCATAGTGGTGGATGTTTCGTACGTATGGGTTCGGGCGTTTCCGGATTAGCCGATGGCTAATGTTTTCGTAATGTATCTAGACCATCTTGCGGATTGCTCGTCTGTCATGTTCATACTATGAAGAAAACTTTATGAGATGACAAAAACAGTTTCTGTCTATATAAAGTAACTAGATAACAAAAGGATTAACATTTTTGAAGTTGAATGCAATTTTAAATTCTTAACACGTCAAGCGCGGCTCGTTCACCCGTGGGCTTAATACAAAGGAGATTAATAGAAAGTCGATGTTTATGCCCTTCAACGGCATGACCAATGCTGCCCTTTTTAAAAAAGGCATAAATGCATCTTGATAACATACGAGAATAATGCAAAAAAATTGTATAATTTTCATGAATTTAAAATTGAGCTTGTAACTCGATTTTAAATTAACGAAAATCAAAATGAAATTGATTGGATAAAAATCTGTATAAAACAAAACGTTTGTTTATTTTTCATTTCGGAATTTGTTAAAATCCCCTTTCATTTCCCCTTTCGTTAAAAATGTTACTAATGTTATTTCTTCTTACGAGGGCAAAGTAACGAGAGAGGCAGATATTTATTTATTAAAAAGTAAATAGATATATATATTTTACATACACATATATTATCGCGTTTTCTTTACTTTAATCGCAATTTTACCTAAATATTAGTATCTTTGTATATACAGATTTTACTTTAGGTGTAGACGATTTAAATTCCTTATATGTATGTATTTTTGTCTTAAAACTATAGTGATAATATCATACGACGCGAGATGTGTTCTCATAGTGAAACTAGATTATATTTTATTAAATTATAAATAACAAACATAATTATCGTGTACAATACTAATTTCTATGAAATCGAACAGTTAATAATATACAGGGTGATGGATTTCCGAAAACTGAAATCATGGGAGTGAGTTAATTAACATAAAATTTTTCGTAAAAGACAAATTATTGGTGAATTGCATACTAGATTCTGTCGGACAGGCACCGAAAAAACGTGGAATATGTATGAAAATTGAACAAGTTTTTTTTTTTTTTGCGAAAAAAGAAATGTAATATTTGCATGTCAATTAATTCAGAATTATGAGAGAATCTCTATGGTTTAAATCGTCAGGAAGACACGTGACCCACTATATCGCCATTAAAACGTTTTTCATAGAAATTAGAATTATTAAAAGATTTATATGCAAAATGATTTGATGACTATTGAAATTAGATAGAAAGTTTGATAAACGAGAACATAAAATGAAGGTATATTAAGATGGATAATTCGAGGTACATTGATCGGAACACAATTATTATCGTTTATAAAATGTATAAAAAATAATTGTCAGTGACCTCGAAGTATCCACCTTAATGTTCGCTAATTTATTTAAACAAAGTACTTTATAATCAATCATTAGATCATCAGATTGTTATTGAGAAAACTAGAAACAAAATATTTATTTATAGAGCTTTATTTTGTCCAAATTGCATGAATAGTACTTGAATTTTAAAAGATATAAAACTGTATTGCATTTTTTTTATTAAAATGAATGAATAAATCAATATTTTCATATTTTACTTGGTTATTTTACAAAAGAATCGTTTATTGTTCATTGATATTTTTTTTCGGTTTTTAACTAAACTTTCTGGGGGAAGCTGTTTGGTACTAGATTTAGAGTTCAAAATTCATTAATAAAAATAAGAAAGTATTTAGTATGTCACTGAATTCTATTTTGAATGGTTTTATTTAACAAAACCATTTTCACCCGTTCCTTTTTTATATAAATTTAGATACCAAAAAACACTAGAACAGTGACCAACATAGCGTTTGCATGATAACATTTTTTTTGCGTTCGTAAACTGCTTATTGTAGTGATTTTACTTTCATATTCGTTACTCTAACTGAATAAATAGGTTTGTTCTACGTTGTATTTGGGATTGGCGCTACCTGACCGCTTATTGAATAAGTTGATGATGAGCTGCAAAGGAATTTTTTATTTGTTCAAATAATCCACCAGTCAATACTTTTCTTACATATATGGAAGTAATAAATCGACATAAAATCGTCAAAGAACTGGTGAATACTTATGTTGTTTTAATAAATGACTTATATCCCTATGTAATCGGTTAATTATCTCTACTTTGCTGTATATATATTTTAAAGGATTTTCCAGCATTGTTATGTTTATAGCTCAATGTTAAATAGTACCTTTTGCATTTGCTCATTTTATTAGATTTTATTGGATAGCAACATTTTCTTTATAAAAATATTAATTTTAATCTTTATTTACACACGAAATAATATTAAATTTTCTACCCTTTACCAGTGTGATTTTTTTCTTTCTATCGAAGGGTTATATTTTACTATGTCAAATACTTAGGTTAAATTGCATATTTGTAATTAGTTTATATTACAATTGCTAACATAAAATAATCGTTAGTCATTTATATGTGTATATATATATATAACAAAGTATAATTTAGAAAATTGTAAGTTTTTAAGTTTCTTTGCAAACTGTCCAGATTTGCTGGACTTTTTGTAACGTGCTATTATACCACTTAGTATAAGTGGCTACAAACATTTAGCTGAAAATAAGTTTTTGAAACCTTCATGTGCTGTGAGTGTTAAGTTTAGACACTGTCAAGAGCAAAATTTACAGAAAAGCCAACTCGCCACTTGCTAAAATTATCTTTCAGCTAAATACTCATTAATAACCCCACAAGTTATGTGAATGTGAATTATTGTGTGTGTAATTATTGTAAATATTTATATTTTAGTTTTTATATCGACATTAGAGGAATAGTTTTTAATCAATGCAGCTGTTCTGCTTACGTGAAAACTTAATACAATAGAGATAAACAAACATTTAGGCAACAAAAAGCACATTTTACTGTAAATACGGAGTTTGAGATAACAAATTTATTTTTTTACAAAAATTGTAATAACAGTCTGGCTGTTTTGTATAAAATGTTAGGAGTACGGGAGATATGCCCATAGGATATTTGTAAATTCAATAATAAAAATTTCTTTATATACTTCCGTATTTCTTTTTCCTGTTATACGATACTAGCGATTAACTCAGGTGGCATAACAATTTCCCAGAGAACCTAAAGCCTATACGTATCTGCAATAGCTTAGCTTCCTATAAGTAAAAGAATTATCAAAATCCGTTTAGTAGCTTCCGAGTTTACCTCTTATATATACAAAAAATCTCTATTGGTATAAACTATCGCTTACAGTTATTTTTATAGTAAGAACTTAGCAGACAGCCTACCTTTGCAGAATTAGGAATGATTTGGAGGAGGTACCGGTAGAGAGGAATAGGAGGAGATGGGAATGACCTCTGGTATATCTCACTCACTACCGAAACACCTACACTGGGTGAATAGAATAATGTGGGAAATGCAGTTCATTTTCAGTAGACTTCTGTAAGAGAGGGAATAACAGATTTCGCCAGTAGACTGCCCAGTGGATGCAAATTAATTCAAAGTAACCACTGCTTTTAGAGCTACAACATCAAGTAGAAATAATAGATAAATAAAAGCCGTTAATTGTTTGCGTAGGCAATCTAAAAGTTAAACTCATATTCACTTGCAAGTGTTGCTTCTTACGCCAACGTAAAGTATACAACCAACAATTTATGGTCACCGTACCGACCTTGGCGGAGTCTCCCAAATTTGTCTGTCTTCGAAGCAAACATCGAGAGTTCCGTGTGCAAAATAACATAGTCACTTCCCATAACTCTTAAAACGACTGCCTTAGCGCCTATTGTAGATTGTCTATCGAGTCTGTTAAGTTTGCAAACTAACTAGAATTTATCTAAAGGATTGCCCTTTAGATAAATTCTGGGTGTATCGTAATAGGTACCACTTAATATTCTTTTAGACGCGTTGTTGATGAAGAATAATGTTTCTTGTTTATGAACAAATATAGATGTGTACCCTACTTTTGAAATATCTTCGGAGTTCGGATATTTTTTGAACAGATAAGTATATCGCCGTGTGGTATACAGGTATGGTTTTAGAATAGTATCACACCATCTCTTCCCGCGAGGTGTCGTATCATATTTTTGACCCAACCGCCCTGGGCCCGTGCGATTGATTATGGATAGTCATAATAATAGTAGTTTTTTTTATAAGAATGATGAGATGATCAGCGCCGGCTCTAGCCCATGTAGCGCCCGGGTGCAATCAATACCCTGGCGCCAACTAGTATGTCCGCGATCAAAATGGAATACTTAGTCATATTTTCACCAGTGATCGGAAATTCGGGTGCAAATGGTGCAATTATAAATGATGTTGGGAAGCAATAGCCCGTTTACTACGCCCGTCGACCATAACACGGGCGCAGGGTCTTTGAGAGCGCCACGAACGACGCAGACTCTTTGGAGACGTCGCGAGCGGCGCTCGGCGCCCCCTAAGACCCTGCGCCCGTGTGCGCCGCACACCCTGCACCATAGTTAACGCCGGCACTGCATATTATGTTCCACTACAGGTGCTCTCATGGTTGTGAGATAGTTTGTTGATCATATAGCAGATTTATAGATATGGATAGATTATTGTGTGCAGACATTGTTACAGCTCCCATAGCACAGGAAATATCTGTATGTAGCCTGAGAATTAAAGATAAAAGGTTGAGCATGGCTGCACTAAAGTATTTTTTACATAGTCCATTATACACATCTAATATCATTATCACTATCACAGATAATGTTAACGAGCATTAAACATCTTGTAATGACTTAAAACTTTTTTACCTGAGACTGAATCTTTTCTGGGAAAATTATCAATATTAAAAGAAAACAAAATAGTTTCTTATTACATTTATTTTTTTAACCTAGGAACAACTAAAACATATTTAAAATAACATACTTCCTTTGTAACATTATTTACAATTATTCATTAGCAGGTTTCTTACGATCAAATGGGTCAGACCAAATCTTCATATCTGAAAAAGAATTTTTATTTATAAATGATATGCAGCACAGACATATTATGTAAAATGGCTACATTTCATTCAAATTAATGTACTTACTGCCAGGTTGAACATCCTCTTGTCGAATGTCTTTACGTGCTATCTTTTGGATTTTCTCTGAAACATTAATTTTTATAAATTTTATTTCCTGAATGGGGACAACTCTGTACCAACCGTAATGTGGGAAGACAGGCGTGATAGGTCCCTTTATAGTCTTACTTCATTTTCTCTGTTAATTATGTATGACCATGGTGCAGTTTCAGTGGGCCTTTTGGTGTCAGCAGGCTTTGGAATAACACTACCCTATCTTCCCGTGGGTCTTAAAAGTGACAAAGAAATAACAAAGGCACTACTAACTCCTACTGAGAATGTTAAATTAAAAAAAAAGGAAACACTTGTTGGTTGTTTTTATACCACCAGGCGCGAGGTGCACTTTCCTGGTGTGCAGGGTGCAAACCAACCCCTCAACAGCATTTTGAGGATGATAGGATACAGGTTAGACAGTCCTTTTATAATAATAAGTAATGCCACACTAGATGGCACACACTAGAATTCTGTGTTGTGGGTTCAGAGACAGACAAACAGAACATGCAACACCCATAACCAAACAAACACCCGACTAAACAAGTGATTGTCTTACCGGGAGTGGAACCCAGGACCTATTGCTCAGGAGGCAGTGGCACTACCAACTGGACTAATCGGTCGTCTAATTAGTTTTAAGTTAGAAAGTCTATTCGGACCACAAGGTTACTTTGCCCAAATACCGTCATATTCACCCATTGTTGAACAAATTCAAAGAATATCTAGGGGTTTGAGGTTATTCTAAGACAAGGTTTTAGATAAAAATAAGAACTCTTACTGTATTCAGACGAGTCCATCATTGGGCTAAAAGCTATGGGATATAGGGTTAGTCCTATAAAGCCTACGAATCCAGCTATGAAAAGGACATAACGACGGCCTTTATAAACGGCCATTTTAATTAATTATTTAGTCGGGACTACTTAAATTAATATTTTCTTCAAGTTCAATTTAGTTTTCTTATTCATCATTTTGACATTTTTATAGTGAATGTGAAATGTCATTCTAACAATTTGTTTTTATTCACATATAGCAATGGTGCAAGCAGCACATTCTCCCAGTGTCAAGTTTTCTTTCCAATAAAACGTTCATCGCCAGTGTCTAAAACGTATTATGTCAATGTCCAGTCCCGTCGAAGTAAGTCAAACTTTCAAATAAGTAAACCTTTTTTTTTTTACTTTTAGTCAAAATATATTTAAACTTTTTTCGTAAAATCTATTAAGAAAGTTGTTTGATTGTTAAAATATATTGCAGGTATGTTGAATTATGTATTAATTTCTTGTTTTTTTAAGAATTCATAGAAAAAAGATTATATTTGTGTAAAAGTTGTGTGTAAATCCGGGTTGCTTTGTCTCAGGCCAAACCCGTAGGTACATATTAAGGACACGAATTAAAATGCTAGTTATATTTATTTTCTTATAAAGTCCAATCACTTTCATATGGATTTCAGATTAATCCAGGAAAGTAAAATCATACATAAGAAAACCCGGATCGCGAAGATATGTCGACTATAGTAAGGACCAACTAGAATAATGTCTGAAAGCTATTCGCTTCGGTTCAATGAGTCAGAGAAAAGCTTTAGATCATTTTAGAATATTTAGAAGCACTATAAAAAATAAGCTCAAGGAGAAACTACATTATATCTGTTTCAGAATCTGGATTTCCAGTGAATGACCTTGATTTTAGATTTATAGTTAATCATATCTCTCGGCTCAAGGCAGGGCCCGATCTAGTTATTTAGCCGCTCCGGCTAAAAATAATATTTGCCGCCCTTTACAATGACACCATAATCTATTTTGTGCCATGGCAGATTATTTTTTATTTAGAAAAGTTTCTTTTACCACTAGCAACTGTCACTGGTAAAGACGAAAAAATTCTGAGAGCAATACTGATGTTTGGACCTTAAATTTTAAAACTTAAATCTGTAATAAATTTTAAAAATTCTTGATGAGACAAATTACCATTTAAAATCATACAAAGGACTGACAACTCCTCTGAAAGTTCTAACCCATTTATATCACAGTTGTAGATGTGTATAATTTGTAAATAATACGGGTACTGGGAAGTTGAGCGAAACTTTTTCATGTCACCTTAAAATCGCTTTAAATAATTCATAAAGTAATAGTATTAGAAATTTTGTATTAATAATAAAGCAATAATTAAAGAAGACACTTGTAAAATTTAATACACCTAAACTGCAGTGACGTATTCTCGGCTTTACCTGCGCGCTGCGGTACAATTCACGACTGGACCCAATATTTTTTTAACCGCCAGCCGCTCCTTAATTTTGCCGGTCTGGGCATTTGCGCCCACGAAGACCCGTCCCGGACAGACGAAGAGAAGAACCCCAGTCGCGAGAGGATGGCAAGGAGAATGTCGTGGTCAACTGTGATAAAAGCGTTGGAGAAATCAATTAAGATAAGCACAGTCAACTGCGCACTCTCCATGCACTCCCTGACACCATCGACTATTTTAAGGAGTGCCGTAGTGGTACTGTATCCAGGCCTGAAACCAGATTGGTAATTACTTTTTTTCGGAAGTGAGAGTACAAAAATTTTACGCCAAACCGACGGAAAGACCCCCGTGAATAAAGTGAAATTAATGAGTAATGTCCCTTTAAAATTAAAAGCCGACACCTTTAAATTTAATTGACGTAAAAATTTTGTGAATCGTCTGTAACAGGAGAAAAGGCAAAAGTATCGGTATTGGAAAGCGGCATGAAATGAATTTGTGAAATAGGCTTTTTGATAGCGTCCTTTAGAATAGGTGCGGAAGAAATTTCGTTCTAACTTTTATCCAGCTAAAGGGGCCGTTCAAGTATTGCGTAAGCAGAATTTTAGTCATTTTTAACCCCCCCTCCCCCTTGTCAGCGAAAGTAAGCAAAGCTCTTACCCCCCCCCCCCCCCCCATGCTTACGTAAGTATTGGTATAATTTTTACAAAATCTGTTCAAGTTTATTATTTAATCAGAATCTACTAAACTTTTGCCAAAAAAATACGAAAAATAAATAAATAAATATTGCTGACGTAATCGCCATTCAGACCCCCCCGTCCTCCATGTCATCAAAAAAAGCAGACTCTCCCCCCCATCCCCCTTTTGTGCTTACGTAATACTTGAACGGCCTCAAAGGGGTGAATTACTATTTTAAAATATTATAAATTACACTGGGACCATTCAGTCTTAATTAATACCCTATTAAAATCTAATACATAGTTTTCAAATTTATGGCGATAAAAGGCTTCATAACCAAGTTACTATGGTACCCGCCCTAGCATCGCTCAGGTGGCATAACCATTTCTCGCCAAATTTATCATTTTGCATCAATCAACTGCTAAAAGTGATTGATCTAGTAGATTTTGTATACTCCTTACATCAAAACTAATAAAAAAAAAAACATTCACAGTCTCTATATTATCATCAGTTTAAATATTGTATCGTCCTAACCTCAGGATTAAATAAAAATTACATTATTATTAATTTTTATTAAATAATAAAAAATAAAAATTTAATTAAATAAATTAAATGTATTTTATAGGTTGAAATAATTACTTTTAGTTTTTGTCAAAGGTTTAATGATATAATTAATATTTATTAACGTGGCATATTGTTTTTGTTTAAAACTTTAGTCTAAAACTGACGGTGGCGCCCCCCCCGCACATGCATTTAAGTTTGTAGAACTGTTTATTGCCTTTTTTAAATCATCCGTCGCATATCGTGCTGAGGAATGCAATTAACCCGATAACATTGTGTAAATGCATGAATCACTTGAAAGAAATATAGTGTCATCGATGGTATATGCTTACAAATAAAGTTATTTTTATATTCCGAAAGTAAAGTGATTTTTGTTGCGTTACTGCAATTTTAACTTATAAAAGAATCCTTTGTATTGGCCACACGTTGCTACATATAACTGACATTTATTTGCTACAATATAACTGAGTACATTTATTTCATTCTAACCCATATTACAAACACGTTAATGTGCCTATCTGTAGCTACACGTTGACCTGTTGCGCACCGTACGTTCAGTAGAATGAACATCGGAGATGTATTGTACCGTACAATATAAATTTAAAAAGCAGGAAGAATGCAGAAAGAACAAAGGTCATGTGTATGCTGTGTATGGTACTGATGATTTATTGTACATGTATTGTATTTTGATTATGTTTAATTTAATAACATGTTTGTGCAGTATAATATAAATACTATTGTAGTAAGAATGTTTTAAGATCACTTTGTTTGTTGTTTCTATCATTGTTTGCAATTGTGACTTTTTCATTAAGAATTTGCAAAGTTGAATCATCAACAATGCTGATCAATATAAATGAATATACATATCTTACTTTTTATACGAGTTCACGTATAAAAACTTGGGTATACCGTACAAGTATTCAAAATGGTCGCTTTCGAACATAGATCAGGCTGTGCAAATTAGAAACACAGTATGTGAACTGAACTAAATTTTACACGAGAACCAAGAAACACGTTTATGTATACCCTTAGATAAATAAATGTAACAGAAGTGACTACAAAGATACGGATATCTTACGTATTTTTATGTGATAAGATAAGACCAAAAACATACAGATCAGATTTTTCACAAGTGTCTCTTACTAGGATTTTAATTTCCGCAGCCGAGATATCCACCGGCTTTGTGATTATGCTTATGAGATTATGCTTCAGAACTAATCATTTGCCCAGATCTATATCGCTTTATTATAATGTTAATCTATGATGATGGTTGTTTCATATCAGTTTGATGTTACTTTGTATGTAATGGAATAGTTTTTAATCTAAGTTATAACAATGAATACGTTTCGTCAAAAAACAGTAAATTTTCTACATTATTTTTTATATAAAAGTAATTTATGTTTGGATACCATTAAAATTACGCAAACATATTACAGTACATACATTATTTTATCACAATAATATTATCTTAAACAAATTAAGTAGGTAAATATAAATAAAATACCTACAAACAACAAACTATCTTTTACGTTTTGCATTGATAATTAGGCACAAGTTAAAACAACTACCTGTTTAAAATCTGTTAGGTATACCTTAGAAGGTATCCCTTCTAAAATATTTTAGGTCTTGTATTAAGAAAATAATATCTTATAAAGTTAACACTATTTTTTCTTCACTTCTATAACATTGATTTCTGTTGAGTCATCTTTAAGATTTATATCGATTTTACTAACGCCTTCTTCTAGAAGTTCCAGTAACTTTTTATACAGAAGACTGGGGGCGTCAATTGCCCATAGAAAATCTACATGGTTAAATTCTTTTAATGGCACTATGTAATGGTCTATTGGATTAGCCAGTTGGACATACAAATTTGTTACATCAGTATCGCCGGCCAACCAGTCGTTCTCAGCACTGAACAAAGCTATCGGGAGAGTAATTTTGTGCAGTGGGTATTCTGGAGGTGTAGTAATTCCGTACTCTTTAGCATTCCCTGCGGGCCCGTAGTCAAACTGCTGGAATCGACCAAAATTTCGTATCTCCTGCGCGTAATGCACTAGCGTTTTAGTAGAAGCTCCGGCAGGAACATGCCCCAGGATTATAGGCAGTAAGGTTTTATTAAATTGTCTTTCGTCATGACCGCAAAGAACGAATAATGAGTTTTCACATATCGCTTCTTCCCAGTGATTTATTTCGCAGGCATGCTTTGATAGCCATCGAAGAACAGCGTTTTGCGGCAAGAATTCGTTAGCACCGAGTAATTTCATTAAATATTCGATGTTATTAGCGTACCTCGCCAGAAGCCGCAACGGACTTTTAATATCCGTCATGTAAGCGACTGGTGCTAAAGCGAACCCAGCTCTCAATATTTTATTATATTGAGGTTTTGTAGATAAAAGCGCAAAAAGAACGGTTGTTCCCATTGAATGCCCTATGTAATTTATCTTCACCTCCCATCCTTTAACCCCCATAATATAATCGATGACTGCCGGCAGGTCATACTGGCTCACTTCGTGAAATGTGAAGTTCCAAAATGCAAACGTGTCAATATTCCTGGAAACGTGAGCTCTGGAATAGGTGTTCCCCCTCACATTGGCCATCCAGACGTCATAGCCAGCGTCAGATAAAATATAAGCTAACGCTTTCTTCGGGCCTGGTATGATCCAGTCCGCTGAGCTGCCGAGCAGGCCGTGATGAAGCAAAACTGTTTTCCGAGGACTAATTTTGTTTACAGCTTTATTAGAGTAAGGTATTCTGTGAATGGTAAGGATGTATCCGTCGTCTGTAAGGACCGTGTGTGACTCGGACGGGTATCCGTGTAAAGCAATTAATTGCGGAGTGCTCATGTGATTAGTAGGATCATCGTCTGAACACTTGTACTCCATAGGCTCTGGGGCGATGCTGTCGAACACCCTGTTGTCTGTCTCTTGAGCATTCGATATATAACTTTTAAACTTGCTACTTACTCTCGTTTGTCTGTCACCGGAGTTGTCATTATTATTGGACTTCGTTGAATTCACTCCGAAATATGATGTTATTTTATTGCGCACATTCTCAATATAGAATCTTTTCAAACTGCGACCTTTTTCTCTCATGTAATTCGAGACCTGCGAAGTTTTATTTCTCACAACATCGACAGTATTTTGTGGAAACCAAGAAGTGTGCCGGCAGTCGCTGTATTGTATTAAGATCACAAATGTAAACACGATAAGAATCGGTAGCTTCATTGTGAATAGTGGACTGAACTGGTCGAGCGATGCGACCGACTGGCTGAGCCGATGAGTTCTAGTGTAATTTATCCTACTGGGGAGGTCAAGAGGGGAAATATGAGTGATATACTTTACAAACTTCCGATAAACAGTTCGACTTTGGTGACTCATACCGATCGGGTTCAAGTAGGTATTTTTACTAACACTAACAACATGATTAATTTATTATCTGTAACGGATATTATTATTTTAAATTGTTTAATTAGAAATTAAGTATAATATTAATAATATATATGGCTTATTAATATTCGTTTACTTGTTTATATAAAGGTGAACGGTCATGCTGTTTGTTGTTATGTCTAATAGCTAAGTAAATCATTTTAAAAAAGAAGCAATAGTACAGCGTTTTTCAAAGAAAGATCATTATGTCATATGACGTAATACATATTTACATACGGAATTTAGATACCTGAATAAAGTTCAACGTCAATAAGATAGCTTAATGATAAAAATAGCTTTAGGTGAGTAATAATTGTATCCTTTAATTTTATCAATGAAGTACAAATATATACCTTCATCCGGACTAAGTATAAAACACGAGTTTTTAAATTTAGTTCGACAGTTTTTTTTTTACAATAAATAATGTTTTTAATATATTTTATTTTGATTTTGGTAGTTACTTGTTATTTATTTATTTATTTTATTATATATAAAGCCTGATAAAGTAACTTTCGTGCTAAGCCATTAGTTAAATTTCCAGCTGGAGTCTAGGAAATGAAATTATAGGTTGTTCACATTCATATCAGAAATAAACGAATTTGATACTTTATATTTTCTGCCATGAAACAAATTTGAAACTGAAACAAAAGTAATGTAGAAAGAAATTAAATCTAAGTCTTTAAATTTGGCGCTGTTTTCTTGTACTACGTTTCATTTGTAATTTGACGGCGTACACCAGTTTATTAATTAATTAGCTGTGCCCGGCATGTGTTGCATACCCGGCAATTTTTTTGTACATAATATATAGCCTATGTCCATTTGGAATAATGTACTTTTCAAATGGTGAAAGAATTTTTCAAATAGGTGGAGTGATTTCGGAGATTACCCTCCACATGCATACAAACTCACAAAATTTGCACTCTCTCTTTATTATATTAGTATAGAAGTATAGATATGAGAATATACCTACATTAAGTAAATACTTTGTAATGAGTTTAAGTACCGAAATTATTTTCCAAACTATTTTTAATGGATATTTTTTTAATTTGCAAACTAAATTCAAAGTAACTCACTCTTTCTCACCTCCCTCATTGAGTCGAGTGGCTTTCGGTTTCACGAGTGGATCAATAAAACAAATTTTCATTCCGTTGCGCGCGCACGGCGCGCATTATTGATTATTTCCTACGATTGTATTATAGTAACTTGCAGACCGCATTACGGCATTACCATCTACAAGTCGCACAGTTAGTAGGACCTTTGTGTGAAAAAAATATCACAATGTACGTATTTATTAAGGCTAAAAAATTTAATATTTATTATGGTGGTATTTTCTTAGCGCAATTTAATCCGAAGTGGAACCACAAAATAAATAAGTTTTTATAACAGCGTTCACAAATTTGTATTTCAACCATTCGTTAAAACCCTCCACAGATTACTACATATATTCCACATATTCTTTTAGGTGTTTTTTAGATATTAGACCACTGTTTTAAAACCGTGTGTGGTAAGTGTGTCTAAAGCTCTACCTGACTGCAATGTCTGTGTGTACGAGCTAATCTCGTGATTCACTAGTCGAATATTGTTACAGTTTTCACCAATGTGTAGGCTATTATGTGCAGGCTCCCAGTGAAACCGGTGTTTGAAAAACTATTAATAACAGTATATGACTGTTGAAAAATATATTAAAGATAATCTGAATTACAATTTGAATATATTCATGTATTATTTTTGTCTACATAGTAAATAATAGGTAAACATATTATTTTTCAGGACAATACAAATTGAATCGAAGACGTATCCAAGAAGATTTCACTCAGCACTAAAATGATTGTTCATGGTAATAATGGTATTAAACATTCTTCAACATAATGAAAATTTAAAAGTTATTAATGTATTATCAATCAATTATGATTGATGAACGAACAGAACGAATGATAATTTGATAGCAAACATTTGCTATTACATCATTCCTTCTGTTCCTAATTAGGTACCTACGTTTTTATCAATTTCATGTTGTACTTTTAAAAGGATTTATTATTTTTTTACGAAATAAGTAAGATTATAAAACTGGAACGCCTTATTCCTACAATAAAAGTCATATTGAAATGTTTTATACACAAAACCGTTTCCAGAAAAGTAGTCTTTCTAAAAAAGAAGTTCCACCATAATGCGATCATCCGCTAGTGACATACCGACCAACAGACAGACAGACATACCGTGTCAAACTTATAACGCCTTTTGGTATGGGAGTTAATTAATGTCACGATTAACCCCCAATAAATAAGTAACACAACGAGAAAATTATTTGTAGATGATTTTCCATCATTGGATTTTTTTCCAAAAGTTACTATTTTTAAACGATTTTATAATCTCTTTCTTGTAATAATTTTCCTTTTGGACCGTTATAATAACAAATTCGCTTCTTGTCTGAGGATAGATTGATTATACAAATAATAAATTGATATTGATAAAAGATATCGGGAGAAGTGGATTAGGCCTAAAAGGGATACCACTTTAAAAAAAAACGCACCGAGTGCTCTACCGCTAGGTGGTGTGGAAACGGGCACAATATTTATGTAACATTATCTAAGAAAAGGGACCTTATTGTCGGATTTAGTTTCCCAGATATTGAAACTAGCGGAATCTTAAAAAATATATCTTGTATAAAGAATGTTTATATTTAAACAGAATGTTGAAATAACGAAATTTTAAATTACAAAATCTAACTAAAGTTGATAAGTCCACACCGACATTAAGGTCCCTTTGCTCAGATACTAAATATCAGTATCTAAATTTAAACATCGTTTATGAGTAAGACTGTTTCTCCTATTAACTAATCGGCTAGAAAAAGAAATAAAAAAGATTAAATCTATTCAACAGGTTTTTTTTAACCTTATCTTTTACGAAAATATTCATAGATACTTTTGGATAGATCGATAATGATTTGCCTAATGGTTATCTAATGTTAAGTAGCTGGTACCTACGTAACATATTTAAAAAAATATTAACATACTCTTATTATAAGTTTTTATGAGTAAACTCTTTATAACGAAACAGGGGATCTAGTATTTACTTTTGTTATAGTTTTTTCGTTATATGGAAAGCAGAAAAATATAGCAAAATTTCACATAATACTTATGTAATTTTTTAATGTTTGTATAAAAAAAAATTATACACTTAACTTCAACTTCAAGTTAACTTAACTTGAAGTTAAGTTAAAACTTAACTTAAAGAATCATACACAATTATTCATAATGATGTGTTTGGTATCTTAAAGTAAACTATTCTAACGGCAATTAACGGTAAACATTTACAGACCCACTACGCAGATTTCCTCTTAGTTTCAGGCTCATAGCAGTATATCCAGCTTTCAGCACTTGTTACTATGTCAAAAACAGCATTTGACCATTGTTGAATTTTTTAAGCATTTGGAGACACCATTTCACGAGACAGTAGTTTTGTGCTTCGCTCAAACTGTGAGGAACCCATCTAGTACAAAACTTTTGAACTTGACTCATACCAATACCTAATGATGCCCGTATCTGCTGATATGCCGTGCGTTTGTCTGCTTCAATCATGAGCCGCACAGTTTTGATGTTTTCATCCGTAACCGCCGTCGCAGGACGCCCTTCTCTAACATCGTTACTGAGATGGGTACGACCACATTTAAACCAGTTATAAACAGTGGCACTGGATAGGGCTTCCTCACTAAATGCTAATGCACTAATCTTGAATATTTCATAACTTTGTTTCTGGTTTAGACCGCAACGAAAGTCATAAAAAATCATTGAACGAAAATGTTGCTAGTTAAATTCATTTATCCGCAAACAGTTAATTTTCAAATTGCCGCCAGATATAAAAAGGAACTGCTAGTTTGACTTATCGTACCGCCTTTTGAAAAATAATGTGTTAGTGCTACTTATAATATTTATTAAAATAATTAATGATTGAATTTATATTGCACATTTTTAATATTAACAAATAAATATTTACTACTTAATATAGTGATTTAAGGTCCTCACATATACTTTCAAAATTATTTAAAGTCCACTTCTTTAATTCCTTTTCGAGATCTCCACTTTGAAGGTTTTCAAAATCTTCTTTAGCTAGAACAAAATATCAATAAATTGTAATAATTAATGTCTATAATTGTTATTATTTCAGTGAAGCAGATTTTATGTTTCACCTTGTGATATTTAGCATTTGTGATATATTCATTCTGAAAGGTTTCAGATTATTTTTATCAAAATCGGTTGAGTAGTTTTGAAAATATAGCGGATTTTGTGAAACAATCTAATGAAATCATTACATATGGTAGTATAAAACAAAGTCGCTTCCCGCCGTCTGTCCCTTTGTATGTACGCTTAGATCTTTTAAACTACGCAACGGATTTTAATGCGGTTTTCATCAATAGATAGAGTGATTCAAGAGGAAGGTTTATACGTATAGTTTAATATTGTTTTAACGAAACCGAAGCGAAGCGAGGGCGGTTCGCTAGTATAATAATAAAGTACTCCACTGTCTTAGGGCTTAAAATATGTTTTTTTTTTTATATAGAATAGATAGCAGACGAGCGAGCGGGCCGCATGATGGTAAGTGGTCACCGCTGCCCGTGGGACATCTGGAACACCATATAATATTACATGGCATATCTAATCAAAAACTAAATAGTAAATAAAGCCACATTAAAAATATTATTTAATTTATCAGAAATTATATTTGAGAATATTTTGAGATGGCAGATTATTTTTTGTACCTATCTAATCCTTTTTTAAGCCTTGTACCTCATTGTTCCAGGTATATTGATTTTTATATCACAATTTCTTTTGTAATATAGATCGATGATACACGCAATTTATTTAACAATTTTCTTAAAATATTAATACATCCAATTTCCAATGAAAATTATAAGGGACAAGTGTTAACTTGTTATACTTTGTATCTAGACAGTTCCAAAATGTGTTAAAATCGCTTTTTAATAATCTAAAATGGTGTATATTTAAAAAAGGACGAAGCATGAAATATATTGTTAAAAAACGATTATCGCACGTTGTGAAATTAAGCCCTAATAATAGAAAAATAGAACATACAAACCACATACAACTTTCAATAATTAATTATAATTATCATTATTATGTTATTATAATTACACACAATAATTCATAATAGGGCCCAGGCCACGTTTCAAAACGCATCTTATTTTATATTATGTAGATACAAAAGAAGACAACATATTTATTTATCAAAGATCGACAAATAATCGCACATTTCGGAACACGGGTTAGTTAATAATAGAACTAATAATAATACATTATAAGTTGAAACTAGTAATAAAAAAACTATGTTTTAATTGCTGCTAAAAGACAAAAAATAAACGAAAAAATCCTAGTTATTTGTGTTATCCAAAAAAGGCGGCAGACAGTCCACTTGGTGGTAAGTGTCACCAATGGACATCAGAGATACATACTACTAAAAACAAATACAGTTATTAGTTGAAACTACATAGTAATGATAAAAAAAACTGTAGTTTAACTGCCGTTGCTTTGAGTGCCGCTAGAAAGAAAGAAAAATGGTTGAAAAAACATAACTCCTTATTAGTTGAAATTAGTAATGAATAAAAAAACTGCTATGTTTTTACTAGAAAGAAAGAAAAATAAAAAAAAAAAAATAAACTTACTATACACAGGAAACCATCCGCCGAGCTCTAACACAGCAACATTGAAGGCAGCCAACTGTTTCACACCAGAACTACTCTTTCTTGGCCACACTAAAACTCTAATTCTCTCTTTTCCTCTCTCCACACTTTGCCCTCGAGTAATCAAAATGTTATGGGCAATGGACTTCGCCAGGCAATATTCCAAAAGTCTGAAAACGTCCCCAACAGTTGTATCGATAAACTTTTCTAGAACTTCAAAACAGAATGCAGGTGTTGGGTAATCGTCTAAACAATACAGTGGTCCCTTTATGTGTTTACATTTCTGAAAAAAAATACAGATAATGAAAAAGTGCATCTATATTTATCAATATATAAATTAACCAATAAATATAATAATAACGGTGGAAAGGCGAACAGTTAAACTTTACTATTAAAATTAAAATTTATGTTAACATTATGGTTAACATTTGAAGTTGTATGTTGGTTAACATTATCTACCGTAGATATGTATTTAAAAAGAAACTGAAATTTAAAAAAATGACATTTCGTCTAAATTTTTGCATTAACGATATCATAAACATCATTATCTAGTTTACTTGTCGGTACAAAAAGTTAAACAGATTTTGATGAGACTTTCACCGAAAATAACTTAAAACAGAACATAGAATAGATATAAAACATTTCCAACAAAATATTCATTCCATTCTTTCCAAATATTCCAACCGGTAGACCGCCGGAAATTGGCGAATATTCGTCAAAACGAATATGAATATTCGGAACATCCCTACTACATATTAAGTAGTAGTACAGAGTAAGATAGTTAGAAACTTCATTTAAAAAAAATAACTTCTTTTTCAGGAAAATATCAAATTCAGAAAGAAGTCCTAGAACTAAAGTTATAATAATAAAAATTCAGTATTAAGGGGATGCATTTATTTTTCAGTATTAAGTTTACAATTAATGGATTAACGATGTTACTATGTTTTAGGCCAATTAATATTAAAAAAACAATTAATACAAATTAATTATCACAATGTGGTGTGTGAGCAATGTGTAGTGGTAGTGGTTATGTGTATACGTGTGTGGTTAAATACAGGCTTCAACTCTGTTGTGTGTGTACTACGTTCATTGTGATTGCTGTGTGCGAGAAAAAACCATTTGTTTTTAAAAGAAGCCTTTCAAAGACAAACTAGTTCTGCATTGGAGATTTTTTTATTACAAGTTCGCTGCATGCGGCGAGCGACAGAATTCCGAGTGTATTTTGTTTGAGCAATCATCACAAAGTATGCTGAGTGCGAAGTTTACATTACTTATGAGTATTGATAGGATACTAACTGCGACTTCCACTGGTAGAACATTTTTTTCTATAAACAAGTGGTAGTGCAAATGGTTTACTGACGCCAGTGCACACAGGCTGTTGAACCCAATCCGTAACTCTCTGTAATTACATTTAAACATTTAATTAACCTGTGTAAATTTAAAAAATGATTATTGACATTAATAAAATTAAATCATATTCGTAATCATTATACGGTCGCTATTAAATTAACAAAAATGTTTGATAACAATATCGTAGGGGTTAATTGTTCAATAATAATAAAAATAATGAATTGGTATATTTCAAAATAAGAAATTAACATAATGGTCCACTATTTTTAACTGAGGCCTTAGATACACCTATTTTTAATAGTAAAATCATTAAAGTAAGTGTTTTACATATCGATAGTACTAAAGCAAAGGAATTAGCCGACATAATGTCTATTCTAACATATTCCAACAATTAATATAAGTACAATAAAGAGAAACAGCAATAATTTACTTTGAAATGTCGAACTTCTGTTGACAATTTTTTTTTTTATTGAAAAAGACGGCAGATGAGCATACAATGGACTGATTGTAAGTGAATACTGGTGTCCATAGATATCCGCGATACATGCCAATATCAGTCCCGAATGACAAACGTTGACAAACCCCCGGATGCACTGTCTACCTTTGGAGATATAGAAATGGATTTGGAGAAAGGGTTGGGAAAATGAGGAGGGATAGGATGGGATGAGATGGGAATGGGCTCTGACATATCTCACTCACTACCGAAACATGTACGTACGGAAATAAGATAAAATGGAAAATCCAGTACATTTCAAGGTAGTTCTGTGAAAGTGGGGTAACGTGGCCAATCGAGCGCGCCCAGCCGCTGCGGGAATGCAGCATGCACTTTCCACCTCCAAAAACCTCGTGTATTTTTGTACTATTATATGACCATTTAAAAAATAATAAAGTTCAACATAATTTTAATAAACAACACTTATAGTATACATCAAGAACATAACTAATAGTTTACTTACACTCACCGGTCTTGTACAGAGCACATGACCTCCAGTACTAGTTGCAGACTCTCTCGAGTAACCACTTGTGGCAGATGTTTGTTTAAGGATGGACACAGGAGAGAATGATATCGAGATATGGGACTCACATTCACTAGCAATGAGTGGATGTCTAATTCTAGAAATAAAAACAATATATAAGAATTTAATTTGTTATAAAAAAATTATAAGTTATAACCAGAGGACGGGGTTAGGTAGTGATTTTGCGATTTGCAGTAAGAAAAATTAATATGGATATCCCCTTTTTCCTGGTATCATATTCTAAGTACCTAAGTTTATTTCGGTACGTAACTGAGTTTACTGTAACCAATATTTTGTTTTAAAACCTATTTCAGTTTTCTTGATATCCTCACTATGAACTATAGCCTTGTAATAATATAAAATGTATCTATTTTAGATAATCCAATACACACATAATAGTATATACATAGTTACAAGTAAGTTCAACATCATTAACAACCAGATTCAGAATCCAGGGGTATATCCATATTGATATACATGGTATAGTAGAAGTTCCTTTCAGGGGGTGGTAGTATGGGGTGCAACAATTATTTGTCACTAATACATGGCCAAATTTCCGAAATATTTAAGATTTTGTATAATATATTTCTCAAATAATTTCACCTACCATAGATAAAACTCAATTATTTTGTTAATTAAAGATTTCCTATTGACTTTTTTGTTTTAAAAGTTAGTTGAATATTGCAGTGAACTGATACGAAAGTAAAACTATCTAGAAGAACTACCGAAGACAGGGAAAGCGTTTTGTGCAGTGCTGTATTGAAGAGAAAGTGTGTATTTAAATCAAAAAATCATTTCGGTAAACCAAATCATTTGGTGAGGGGTAACTTGGTCAGTCAATTGCGCCCAGCAGCTGTGTGTGCGCCCACTCTCTCCCAAATACTCCTACAATTAGAAATAATATGACTAATTCTTACCATTTTCGTCTCTTACTAAATCAAAAATTAGCTCATTTGGAGATACTTTTGTGAAGTTAAATTTATTTTCATTAAATGGTTGGCAGATACTATCTATACATTCTGGTGTTCGTCTTTTTGTGCAGCGGTCAGGGTTTAACTGAAAATATAAGTACATAATTCTAAATTTCTTAGGTTCATAAATTGCCGAAACGTCAAGTAGGAATAAAAGGTAAACAATACCTTTATTATAACACCCGATTTAGAAAATAAAATGTGTACAAAATGCGAAAGTTTAAAAAGTCCTGCATTGGCCTGGTAAGGGTGGATTAAACTGAGATCCAGGGCATATTCGCGACTAAGCTCCTCCTTAGCCGTGCAGCCCTCAGTGTATGCTGTTCCACCTTGACTTGGGTTGGTTTGTTGGTTAACCATCATTATCTCTTAGCCCGCCATTATCCCTACTACAATACCCACGGAAAGAGAGGGGTTGGTAGTATTCTGGGTACCACACATTTTCATCCCTAACTGCGGGACCGCGAGTCTGTGAGAAGCGCCGAGGCACCTGGTAAGTGTTGGCTGAAGGCCGGTATGTGTTGGCAGTGTAGGGTGGGTGACATCCTTGTCTCCGCCAGTGGGGACGGTGTATATGTGGTGTGTGTGTAGTGTAAGAACTGCATTAGCAGCAGTAATTGGGTTGTTGATGTCATCTAGGCGGTGCCGAGGACGACAATGTTGACGGTAATGGGAAGATATTCTTAGCAGGGACATAGGTTAGGTCTTAGGCTAGCAACTACTAGGGGGTTGGGATGGTGCTGAAGTGTCTAATCTGTTTTTGTGCTCTAAGATATTGGTTGAGTCTATTTTTTAATTGATTAATGTTCTCAGATATGACTTGCTTAGGTAATTAATTCCATTGATTGACCACTCTATTTGTAATGAAGTGTTACTATGGCTTTGATGTTACACAAATTCTTTGTAGCCTTAAGGAGTAATACTATCTTGTGTACATGATATCAAGGGTCATTTTCGCCAATTTATTTAAGAAAAATGAATTAATATTTTTTAATTCTGTTTTTCATACATGTTAATATGTCTTGAAGTACAATTTTTTTTTTTTAAATTAATTTAAAACAAAAATGGCGGTGGACCACAGGCGACAGACTGGTGGTAGCCTGTAGATAGGTCGCAATTTTCAATTTTTAACAAAAAACGAAAAAGATTTTAAAAGATGCCAAAATCTAGTGAACATAAGATTTTTCAGAAATATTATTTATTACAAAAATGGCGTCAATTTGTAGGAAAGATTTTTTTACGAAAAAATCAGAAATTTTAATCAATCGAAAACATCCTACATTCTTCACTAGAAAATGTCATTATAAAGCTACAATTAAAATTTGGAGTTGAACGGTTGAAAATTGAAGGCGCCTGTTGGTGGCCCGCCTTGAACAACACAGATTTGAGAAAAATGCATTTAAAGTTTCAAGTATTAAAGTATTCACTCTCAAATTGGCATTGTGACTTCACTTGAAAAATGGACCATTTGGACCATTTAAAAACATTACCCTCACATACACTTTTGTGTATCATTTTTTAATAGTTAGGGAAGCACTTAAGCCATTAAAAAAATGGTCAAAAAAATGTACAAGGTAGTATTACCCCTTAACTTGTACAATGTAATGCTGTAATGTATTGTACAAGATGATGCGTAATACTGGGGAATTGATTGTAATTTTTATAGGTACAATATTTTTGCTACTGTAAGTCTATAGTATTTATAATATGTTTGCAATTAAGGACTTAATATTACAAAATATATATATACTAATTTGCAATTAGTATTATAAAAATGAGCATTGAGGGGTCAACGCTCGAGCACTAATGAACTTTTCAGGCTAGTGAACGCTATAGCCCAACATTTTTAATATTTGGTGGTCTTAAACCTTTGCATTTAAAAGTTCTAAGGTTCAATAGCGCGCCAACGGTCCAGTGGTGAAGCGTTCAGCACTAGTTTTAACAAGACTACTTGATACTATACCACTGATATATGACTGAAGAGTTTTCCTACCTGAAGCAAATACTTGCCCAGTATTCTTTCCTGTAAATTATTAAGAGAATACCGGAAAACATTGGTTTCTACATGAAGTTGATCCCACTTCGATTTCAATAGATTTAAGGACTCAAAACTAATAATTTCAAGTTTGATAATATTTACATTTACTCTATCTATATTAATGGGTCGTCCGTGAACCAAATCCATTTTTGATATTATAAATAAAAATAACTAAAATCTATTAAGTATTTATTTATTTATAGGAAAAGCATGGTTATTAAAATTTATACATGATTTAAAAATCATATCGTACAAATGACGTACGTTGCTGTAGCGGCATTCTTCAATTCATGCATATTTTGAAACCTCGGACTCGATAACAATTAGCCGAAATCGTTAAGAGTTTCGGCTCCGCTCGCGGTTTTGGATCTTTTGATTCTTTGAATACGGAGTTACCCATCGCTAGAAGAAATCGTAGACGATTACGATGAAATATAGAATACCTACTACTAATTTTAACAAAATTATATGCGAGTTTTATTGTTTGCTTGTTTGTTACTCAGTCTCGTCGAAACGACTGAAATAATTTGGAAATAATTATCGCAAAGAAATAGATTATGGCTATAATAATAATAATACTTTTTAAGGTAAAGTTCACATGTACAGTCGAGGGCAAAATCTAGTAAATTTGTAAATAGTAAACGGTTCCAAACTACTATTTATTTTGTCTATGTATTCTTAACTGCTTTTTTCATGTACGGCGTCAATAACAGGCCGGTCTTAAAACTATTGTAAACTGGTAAGGTGGTTTCTTATTACATATTAAAGTCTTGGTTAATCTAAATTTTTTATTGTTTATTTGAGAAAAATGTTAAATGATTTCAGACAATGTACTTGTTTACAATGTTGCTGTTGAAAAATATAATTTAAATATTGTATTTTAATATTTCAAAATTTTCCACTGATACGGATCATTTCAATAAACTCGTGAAACTGTATAATAAACATAGAAAGATAACAATCACTCAAGTATACAAATTTTTTCAATCACGGGAATATCAGAATTTTTTAATTGTTTTCTACAAAAAGGCATATCTATACTATGACAGCATGTTGTAAGTACCAAAAATCGCTCTATCTACAGTAGGATTATTTATTCGAGTCAGGCAGGGATATGAGCTGTATAATTGTCAATAAAGTGTAATGTCTGTACAAATTTCACTCTGTTTGACAGTTTGACATGTCGTATCACTGACTAAAATTTAAAATACGACTTTACACCCATCACTGGTTATTACTAAGTGAAAACATTAACAAAGTATTTATATTTAGAAAGGCAAGGAGCAAAGTCCTAAACGGACGCACCATCCTCACGCACCGCAGCACTAAACGCAGAGCTCCCGTAGGATACACGCGTGCGCAACGAATGTTTCATATTTTCGCGACGCAACGAGCGACGCGACGCGTCCGTCGCTTTGGGCACTCAGTAGGACATAGGGCTAGTCTGTCTATGGTATTGACAATCCATCAATAATTAGTTACAGGAATTACAGTCTATTCTGATTTGAATTTTACAATCCTGTTAGGGTTATTAGGATTATTTTCATCATATAGCAATAATATTTCGATAATCTTATGTGATAATCTTGCAGAATCATATGAGTTAATTTGTGAAAGCTTCCTAGCCACAGCTCTGCCCACTTTCCAATATTTTGTATTGTTTAGTCCAAAGATATCATTTTGAACATTTCTAAATACTGTCAGTAAGTCATTAGCAAAGTTTTTGCAATTGGCGTTTGAGTCACTTGTTAGATTGCATTCATAATTATTGTCTTCTTCACTAGTCCAGTCTCGCTCTATAGGAAGTTCGGTGTCCTGAAAATGCAAATAAATACATACTACTTCTTTTATTTGTGAAACATTGCTATTGATTTATATTTTTCTTTGTTAAACTGCCCTCAGAAAAAACGGCAAAGTGTCCTATGATGACATTTGAGAAAAATGCAAGTGTTGTTAAAAAAATAATTTAAAAAGAAGCTAAAAGCTTGGAATTTTGGATAGAACCATTGTTTATTTTTAATATTTAATTTGCGAATATAATGTTACTTATGCTTTCATCAAAAATGTTACTAATATTTTATTCTTAACGAGTGCAGAATAATAATTATAAAAAGTAATTGCAGTTTGTTTAAGATACTCTCGGGAAGAATATAGTTTTGAGCGATCATCACCACAAATTGATAATGGAATATAAAAAGAATACAAGTCCCTCTCGATACATTGAAAACAGAACTTATATTACATTTGCAACAGTCAATATTTACTGTTATGAATTTTTGCTTTGTACAAATTCTTTTATGTGCGAGACTATCTGTGTATAATGGATCTGAATGTTGTGTAGTGTAATTTTTTTTTTAATGTTATATTTCTTTATAAGTGAATGTATGTCTTTGAGAAATAGTTTCTTAAACCACATTAATTATTAACCTAATTAATTTTGAAATTTGTGCTATCATAGGAAAACTGTTATGTAATTTTATTAAACATACTCAAGACAAATCTAGGATTGATTACCCGTTCATAAGTATTGTGTATATTTAATTGTAAGAGTTAATTTCTTACTTTTGCTTCTTTGTTCTCCTCACAATTAGCATCTGATGTTGCAGATTCGACTTTAAGTTTTTTATTGATTTTCATTAAGAACTGGCAGGCTGGCCACAAATGCCAGTGCACTTTATACTCCTGAAAAATATTTTAAAATTATAATTGATTTTATGAAGTGAATAAAGAATTATATTAAAATTAATCCAACCATTGAGTTTTTTTTAACAAATATATACTTAAATGAGCACTTCTTCAAATTGGAAGATGATACATCTAGCTTCATAAGTAAATGAAGTTATATGTTGCAACATCTTCCAATGGAAAAACAATCATTTAATTACGTTTTTGTGACAAAACCTCTGTGATGAGATTAAGGTAGGAGGTCGGTATTAAGTAGCTTTACATTATCATACAAAATTTATTTATTTATTTAAACTCAATCCACAAAGAATAATTGTACAAAAGGCAGACTTAATGCAGTTCTCTGCCAGTCAACCTTTAGTTAAACAAAAATATGAAGGGTGGTGCATCATACACCCAATAAACTAATTAAACTTACTTTTGCTCTTACGAGATGATTCATGCATTTATGAGTTATCTTAGTCAGGGGACCTCAATATGACCTTATTAATTTTAAAATTTCTTTGTTTCAAGATTTTGTTAACACCGACATGCTATAGCATTGGATTTTTAAGATAAAGTAGTAAAATAATATGCAATTTTTCTATTTTTCTCTAATTAATATCAACAACTAATTGAGAATTAGAATAATTAAAAATCTCAATGTTTAACAAAAATCTAATTAAAGTTTTCTAACCATTCCATTGCCTTTTGTACGACTAGCATTTAATTTTCTCAAGTAATTAGCAAAAGTGGACCTTATATTTGTCCACCGGTCTTTAACAGCTTGTCCAGTGAATTGGTTTCCGTAATTTGAAGCGAATTCCGCATATGTTTGGTCTCTCAAATCTACTGAAGTATATTTTGGGTGTTTTGGATTCCATATATGCGGTTGGCTTTCTATGAACTTTACCAAGTTCAAGTTCATCTTTCTCGTCCAAAACACTTTCTCTTTTACGAATTCGGATACCATCATTCATGTTTAAAGTGTATTCGGAGTAATTCAGACTTGTTGATTGTTGCTGTCTGAGAATATATTTTCTTTGCCAGCGGGATTTAAATAAACTAGTATCTTTTCCATAACCATAGTCAAATGAAAATCGAACAAGAAATAATTAATTATTGAACAGAAGGACAATGAACAAAAGAACTTTGACAGTTAGCGTATGACATTGACAAAGAAACATCGGATGCGTTCGAATGACGCTAAATCAATAATTTGGCGATAACTCGAGAAGTGAAGCTAAGTTTTTATTTGATTATTGTAAAAAAATGTGTATTAAACTTTTTGTAGTTTAATAGTGATAGTTTATTAAATTTCAAAGTGTGTTTTGTACTTGGTGTTTGTGGTAATCAAATAAAAGCGTAGAACTGTGTTTTTCGTATTTTCCAAGGAGTCCTTTTCTGTCCAAAGTACTTTGAGCTACTATCGCTTCTTTGAGCAACTTGACGTTTAGACATTGAAATTATTATTGTATTATAATATAATACGAAGAAAATTGGACACTGGCAGAATGTACTAATTGCACCATTGCCTTAAATGAAGAAAAAGAAATCAATAGTTGTCAAACGAAGTTATGATCCAAAACGTGCAAAATTTCTTAAACAATAAAATTAACGTCCATCAGAAATATTAGATCTGTGAGCTGCACCTTTTAAAATATATAAATATATAATATATAAAATATAATATATAAAATATATAAAGCGTGGCCAATAAATACTGGGTACAACCATATACTTACCTACAAAATCCTAGATCTGTGGCCATAATGAAATAATCTTAATTCTCATGTCAACATTTTGGATTGTCACTTCAATTTCATAAATATTTTTAGGGTTTTACTTTTGATACTTAATTAATTTCATCAAGACAACATTCACTATACAAGTTTTGAATTATTAACATACCGGCGCCTCCGGAAATCTGGACGAACCGAACCGCGGGAAAGCGACGCCGGCAGACCGAGAATTTATTTAGTTGAAGATGAGGAGGATATTTTACGATGTTTCGAAGAAGACAGCACTACATCTACGAGAATGGTTGCCAGGCGTCTTGGGGTTAGCCAATGGAAAGTTTGGCACACTATGCATACGGCTCACATGCACCCTTATCATTACATACCTGTGCACGCCGTAGAAGAAGGAGACCCAGGTAGAAGAATGGATTTTTGTCGGTTCATGATTAATGCCGACCTTGAAGATCCACATTTTTTGTCGAAGATATTATGGACTGACGAATCGAAATTCGACCGCGTCGGAATCACCAATTGTCATAACAGTCATTATTGGGTCCCAAAGGGCGAGAACCCAAAAAAGAAGAAAGAAAAGGCCTATCAGAGAAGGTTCTCATTAAATGTTTGGATGGGAGTGATTGGCGACAACTTGATCGGACCGTTCTTCTTGCCCCTAAATTTAAATGTGAATACATATGAAATTTTTTTGAAAGAGGAAATGGTGGCATTGCTGGAGGATGTACCCCTAGCAACAAGGAGGCGAATGATCTGTTAGCATGATGGCTGTCCAGCCCACTTTTATCGGCCTGTGCGACAGTGGCTAGACAATAACTACCTGGAGAGGTGGAATGGCCGAGGCGGGCCGATTCCGTGGCCTGCAATACTGTTAATACCGTGTGATTTTTATCTATGGGGCCACATGAAAGATCTGGTTTACACAACGCCCGTAAACTCTGTAGAAGAACTCCAAGAGAGAATTGTCAACTCTGCTCAGCAGATAAGAACAACAATTATGTCGAGAGTGACCAAAACGGAAGTAAAAAAGAGAGTTCATGCCTGTATCAGGCACAGGGGCTCCCATTTCGAGCACGATCTCTAATTTACTTGTTTTTATTAGATTGATATTTTTAACTTGTTATTTTTAAACAGTTTTTATTTATTTTAGTCATTATTTTTGTTTTATTTCTTTAAATTAACCACTATTTGTGAGGTTAAATTAAAATGACAAGTAATTGTAATTATTTGTACCTTGTTAGATAGTTGATACAAGGAATTTGTTGCGGACAGCCTATGAACCATGTGTTGTGCAGTGCAGTGTTGTGTAGTATGTAAGGTGTTTACAATAAGCATAGTATGTAAGGTGTCTAGGATAAGCATATTATGTAAAGTGTTTAGGATAAGCATATTATGTAAAGTGTTTAGGATAAGCTATAGCATGTAATATGTTTAGGATAAGTACATCATGTAATATAATTGTATAGTAACGTAAGATGTACAAATAAAGTCGATACAAGTTGCTCAATAAAGAGAATGCGAGGGAGACATTGTAACCGAGGCCTAAGTAAAGAGAGGAGAGACTACGAATAACACGCTACACTAACACGAGAGCCCTACACGACCTAAAACCTATACATTTAGATATATTTAGCAAATACGTAGATTCAATAGAGAAATAAATAACAAAGAAAGCGTCCATGCGGCCGCGTCCCACGTGGGGGCAGCGACGTAGATTACAACATCTGGCACATGGCGTTTTCTCGGAATTGGGTCGGGTAGGGACTAACGCGCAAGAACGAGACGTCTGCACCGGCGCTTCCCACGTGGGGGAGCATGACAGACGCAAGTACCGTTACGGCCATTTCAGGTATAAGTTTGCCGTAACAATAGAGGCAGCGCAGGGTGGCGTGTTATTGGTCAAAAGGTCGAAACCCTCGGTCGCAAACATCCCTAGTTGAGCAGCTTGTATCGAGAATAAGAATAGGGCCATTTGGGTCAAAATACACAGTCGTCATTCAGCAGTCCTACGAGTTTCACTACTTCTACCTCAAGCTACCTCAAGAGAACCCTGCCTACTCGGCACATCAAGAGAACCGGCCTGCCTCCTCGAACATTCATTCAGTTGGGCCCTCAGTTGCCCCATCAATCGTCACCCGCCGCGTCCGCGTAACGTGCACTAGCGCGTCTTCCGCTCGTATACGACCGGTCGGCCCGCCGAGCCATTACTATTAGTGAGCCGGTCGTCAACAAGCTGGTCCTTCGAGCCGGATCCTGTGCAGCTCGCATCATCAGCACCGCAACGTTCCGGCCATGAAGACGCGCAGTACATCGCGAAGCGAGTCGGGCTACGATACCGCGTTGCCGCCCGCACAGCCGTCGCCCGCCGCGACGGCCCGCGTTACCGCCGTCGCCTCCGACGCCGCGAGGAGCACCGTCACCGCTGACGTGTTGCCACGACACGCGATCGCCACTTCCACGAGGGAAGCCGCGAGAGAGCCGGCTCTCCGTCATGCCGCCGCCACCGCCCCACCGCAGGGGGCGGCGCTGGATGAACGTTCCCAGCGAGTGCCCGGCATGCACGTGTTTATCGAGCCGCCGCGTTCGCCGTCGAGGACGTCGGGCAGCACCGTGCAGCCCGCGTTGCCCGCCCGCGAGCGAGAACTATACGCGTCGTCGCGAGTACCGTCCCTAGAGGTATACGGCCACGTTGAGAGGAGAGGTACGCCGCCACAGCTAGCCTACCACGAGGAAGACGCGTCGACAAGCCGACGCGCCTCATCGCCTACATACAGTGCATCAAGGCGCACTGTACGCTCACGGCGCTCCACAGCTAGCTTAGCGGCGCAGAGGAAAGCCGCCGAAGTAGCCGCAGAAGCCCGCCTAGCCGCGATTCAGAAGAAAGAATTGGAAATAGAAGCTAGGCTGGTACGAAACCAACTAGAGCTGGACTTGGCCAATATTGAAGCGGAGGAATCGGACCGTGGCAGCGCTGTTGACGCACACTCACGCGTCAACAGCTGGATCCAGAATGCGACGGACCCGGTCAATTCACGGGGGGAGCGCAGGGACCTCGACAACGTGTGTCCGAGGGAGAACTGGCCTGCGACTCTTGCACCTATGGAAGATCGGGAGAAGCGGATCGACAGGGAGCCACACCGACGCCGCGGGGACGACTGTCCAGGAGAACCCAGCTGGAATAGAGGCGCGGCCACAGAGGGGCCACGATGGGCGAATGTACCGAACGACATTCGCCGCGCCAGATCGCCTACGCCAGAACGAGAGCGGGGCACGAGGCAGCTCGCAGAGGCGCTGGACCGTATCACGAGGATGCGTCCACCGCCACGCCAAGCCATGGAGCTGCCGCCATTCTCGGGAGCAGCAACAGAGTGGCTGCCATTTAAAGCGTCGTGGAGGGACTCGACGCAGCTATGTCGAATCACGCCGGCCGAGAACCTAGCGCGCCTACGAACGAGCCTGAGGGGAGAAGCCCGCGAAGCGGTAGCGACGCTACTATACACGGCCTCAGATCCAGAGATCATCGTCCAAGCTCTGGAACGATGTTTCGGCAGGCCGGAGACAATAGTGTACAAGGCGCTGGAAGACTTAAAGAAGTTGCAGCGACTGAACTCCGCGGCCGACCTGAACAAATTCGCGGTTCGGGTACAGAACATCGTCGGCGTGTTGACTACGGTGGACAAGAGGGGCTACCTACAAAACCCCATGCTCGCGCAAGAAGTAGTCGAGAAGCTCAGCCCGCACCTAATGAGTAAATGGTGCGACTACGCGTACGAGTACGGGGAAGGCGGCGAAGCAGAGATCGTCACCCTGTCCCGCTTCCTGTCACGAGAAGCAGATCGAGTGGCCCTATACACCCGCCCGGCCCAGCTACCCATCGCGACGAGCGCGCCTAGAAGGAACGAGGCGCGCGCAGCTCCCACAAGCGCGCCGCGGCGTGTAGCATACAAGACGTCCTACAACACAGCCGCCGAAACAGCTACATGTCTTTGCTGCGGAGAGGGGCACAACACGACCAGCTGCAAGAAGCTGAAGGAGATGGCCATGGACTCGCGATGGGAGTGGGCAAATAAAAACAATGTCTGCTTCAAGTGCATCGGAGAGCGCCATCGGCGATCATCGTGCCGCGCGAGAGCATGCGGTGTCAACGGGTGTCGCCGTCCCCACCACCCGCTACTACATAGCGAGCGGGCGGGTCCAGCCCCACCGGCCACGGAGAGAGCAGAGGAAGCGGAGCCAACGGAAGCGGTACTATCGACGCACAGCGATATGGCGAGCGATGTCCTGTTGAAGGTATGTCCCGTGACAGTGAGCGGACCGAAGGGCGTAGTGCACACGTACGCGTTACTCGACGAGGGCTCCACTGTTACGCTGATGGACGAAGCCCTAGCTCACGAAGTCGGGTTGGACGGACCGACGCAAGCCCTGCGTATAAGAGGCGTGGGCACAAGCCTAGAACAGGCAACGAGTAAGCGCGTTACGTGTACGATACGCGGCCCCGGTGAGAAAAGCCTGCGAATAACCGCCCGGACACTTAGCGGCCTCAAGCTGAGAGGCCAGCGGATACCCAGCGTGCGCCGATACGACCACCTGAGAAACCTGCCGTTGCCGATGTCTCCGCGTCGAGAAGCTACGCCGCGCATATTGATGGGCGCGGACAACTGGGCAGCGATCGTAACACGCGAGTTACGGGTCGGCGGGCACAGCGAGCCCGCAGCATCGAGGACGCGCCTGGGGTGGGTATTGCACGGCAAGATGCCACGCCGTGTAATACAATACAGCGAGGACACAGTGCTGCACGTGACAGCCACACAAAGTAGGGACCGTGTGGAGAATCTCGTACGTGAGCACTTCCGCACAGACGCGTTAGGAGTGTCACGGGCGGAGAAGGTGAGCGCCGAGGACAAGCGCGCGGAACGCATCGTCACACAGACAGCGCGACGAGTGAACGGCCAATATGAGGTGGGCCTACCAGTGGATAGCGTCACCAGGCCCCTGAATTACGGCGACGCGCTGAAGAGGCAGAACGCCATCAAGCGGAAGATGCGGCGCGGCCCGGAGCTTCAGCACGTGACTGGAGGCGCGGACGGAGACGGCGAGCCTGCGCATCCCACGCACCTACTTCACCTCGACGCCGGACCGGCTCGAACTACACGTGTTCTGCGACGCCAGCAGAGAGGCGTACGCAGCGGCGGCGTACTGGCGAGCTACATCACGGGGCGGCGTACAAGTCGCACTAGCAGCCGCCAAGGCGAAGGTAGCGCCGCTGAAGTCGCTGACGGTGCCGCGACTGGAGCTACAGGCGGCGACGATTGCAGTCCGGCTCGCCAAAACCGTATGCGGCGAGCACAGGTTCCGTGCCATCGACTCAGTTACGTACTGGACCGACGCAACTACGGTGCTGCAGTGGATACGGACGAACGCAAGAAAATACACACCGTATGTCGCGCACCGGCTCGGCGAAATAGAAGAGGAGTCCAACCCACAACAATGGCGGTGGGTCCCGACGACACAAAACGTAGCGGACGACGCAACAAGGGCGTCGTACAACCACGTTCCCGTCGAAACGGAACGTTGGTTCACCGGGCCAGCCTTCTGGCGATTGGAGGAGAGCGAGTGGCCACAAGAAGCGGAAGAGACCTACCCACCACCACCCGAAGCTGTGTTCCACATGCAAGACGACGAGAGAAGGCACGACCACTTGCCCGATGTGACGAGGTTCTCCAAGTTTCGGCGGTTAGTACGAAGCACCGCATATGTTCTATTGTTTACAGACAAGCTGAGACAGAGGGGAACGCAGCTGAGCGCAGAGCACATCGAGCGAGCCACGGCGCTGTGGATCAACAGGGCGCAGGCGGACAGCTTCGGGGCAGAGGTGGAGGCCCTACAGCGAGCCGACTTCATCAAGAAGACGAGTCGCCTATACAAAATAGACCCCTATCTGGAAGGGGACATACTGCGCGTCAGAGGACGGATCGAGGCGGCCGAAGTCCCAACGAACGCGAAAGCACCGATCATCCTGGACGGGCGACACCCATTCACCCGTCTACTGGTCGCCGACGCGCATTGTCAGGCGGGCCACGCTAACAACGAGCGCGTGGTCAACGACCTACGGCAGCGGTATTGCATCTTGGGGCTGCGGCCTACAGTGAGGGCCGCCGCACGCAGCTGTCAGCGGTGTCGCGTAAGAAGAGCGACGCCGCGCATCCCCGCGCCGGGCGACTTGCCGCCCGCGCGGGTCACCGGGCATCAGCGTCCGTTCACGCACTGTGGCGTGGACTACTTCGGCCCGATGACCGTCACAATCGGGAGGCGCCACGAGAAGAGATGGGGCGCACTATTCACCTGCATGGCGACGCGCGCCGTGCACCTAGAGTTGGTCGCGAGTCTGACCTTAGACTCGGCGATCACCGCGATACGACGGATGGCAGCGCGCCGCGGTTGGCCGGGTACCATGTACTCAGACAATGGTACCAACTTCCGCGGCGCCGACACCGAGCTACGTGCGGCTTACAGCGAGTGGGAGCCGCACCTACGAGACTACGCAACGGAGCGGGGAGTGCGGTGGATCTTCATCCCGCCAGGCGCGCCGCACATGGGTGGCGCTTGGGAACGCCTGGTGCGCAGCGTGAAGGTCGCACTCCACGCTACACTGAACGAGAGGGCGCCTAAAGAGGAGGCGCTACACACACTGCTGACGGAGGCCGAGCACTCAGTCAACGCTCGGCCTCTGACTCACGTTGCTGTTGGGCCCGACGACGTAGAGGCGCTGACCCCGAACCACTTCCTGTTGGGGTCATCATCGGGCCTACCCCTCACCGGCCCGTGCACAGAAGCGGACAGGTCTACATGGCGGAGGACCCAGGCGCTCGCCGATCACTTCTGGCGGCGCTGGGTCACGGAATATCTGCCCACATTAGTACCACGGGGCCAAGCTGCGGACGACGTGCGACCGCTACAGCAAGGGGACCTCGTGGTGATCGTCGACGCACAATTGCCGCGCAACGTGTGGCCGCGCGGCATCGTGGAGAGAGTCTTCCCTGGACGAGACGGGAAGGTGCGGACGGCGATGGTGCGGACTGGCGGAGGATCGTTCCTGAGGCCGGTGACGAGACTGGCTGTCCTCCCTGTGGAGCGAGAGGCTGCGACGAGTCTTCGCCGGGGGGAGAATGTTGCGGACAGCCTATGAACCATGTGTTGTGCAGTGCAGTGTTGTGTAGTATGTAAGGTGTTTAGAATAAGCATAGTATGTAAGGTGTCTAGGATAAGCATATTATGTAAAGTGTTTAGGATAAGCATATTATGTAAAGTGTTTAGGATAAGCTATAGCATGTAATATGTTTAGGATAAGTACATCATGTAATATAATTGTATAGTAACGTAAGATGTACAAATAAAGTCGATACAAGTTGCTCAATAAAGAGAATGCGAGGGAGACATTGTAACCGAGGCCTAAGTAAAGAGAGGAGAGACTACGAATAACACGCTACACTAACACGAGAGCCCTACACGACCTAAAACCTATACATTTAGATATATTTAGCAAATACGTAGATTCAATAGAGAAATAAATAACAAAGAAAGCGTCCATGCGGCCGCGTCCCACGTGGGGGCAGCGACGTAGATTACAACATCTGGCACATGGCGTTTTCTCGGAATTGGGTCGGGTAGGGACTAACGCGCAAGAACGAGACGTCTGCACCGGCGCTTCCCACGTGGGGGAGCATGACAGACGCAAGTACCGTTACGGCCATTTCAGGTATAAGTTTGCCGTAACAATAGAGGCAGCGCAGGGTGGCGTGTTATTGGTCAAAAGGTCGAAACCCTCGGTCGCAAACATCCCTAGTTGAGCAGCTTGTATCGAGAATAAGAATAGGGCCATTTGGGTCAAAATACACAGTCGTCATTCAGCAGTCCTACGAGTTTCACTACTTCTACCTCAAGCTACCTCAAGAGAACCCTGCCTACTCGGCACATCAAGAGAACCGGCCTGCCTCCTCGAACATTCATTCAGTTGGGCCCTCAGTTGCCCCATCAATCGTCACCCGCCGCGTCCGCGTAACGTGCACTAGCGCGTCTTCCGCTCGTATACGACCGGTCGGCCCGCCGAGCCATTACTATTAGTGAGCCGGTCGTCAACAGAATTAATTAAACAAGTTTTTATGCTAACTTCCATACATTTTTTTTACAGAAATCCCTCATAAGTAAATGAAAAATATGTTTTTTTGACCAATAATGTGCAAGATTGGGCTTGATACTTAAAACTTAACAGTTACTTTTGTATCAAAATTATTTTAAATGAGCCACTGTACTGTCAGCGTAAAAAAAGTCATCAAAAGTTAGTACTTTTTATTTTATTTTTGGTTTTTCGTTGTCGGAAAAAATAAATTGAAACTTCAATAACTCAAAAACTATTAATTTTCGACCACCAGTTCATGGGGTAAAATTTATTGCTAGTGAATCGTAGTTTAACCCCTTTCAAGGAATACGTCGAATTTTCCGTCACCTGTATTAGAATAGTAAATAATTTTAGACATTGTAAAATATCAATTTCATTTCGCCGTGAATAATTCTCTTATGCCAGGTTCCGTCGGCCTCACTATAGACACGTAATTACTTGTAATCGTCAACGTACTGGCCATAATAATGTAATGGCCAAAGATGTAATGTCGCCATGCATCGTGTTGAATACCTTTGTGTCTCTTTGGACCCACGACATTAAGGAATCCTAGTGTGGGCCATTGAGTATGGTGTTATTTATTAAAATTAGATCAAACTAAAGGCCATTTAATTATGTCGTTTCAATAACTGAATTATTAATAATTTTTTACACCCAGTAACTTCAAACTCAGTAATGAAACGATTTGCACGATATATTGGCCAATCCATATTGCCATAATGAAAATAAATTAGGTTTTAAAACTGTGATATCACATAATATCTATACATATAATAAAATTGTAACAGGCCGATGTCTGTACATTATAGATATTGAAAAAAAAAATATATTTTATTAGAGCAACAGAAGCCAAAACAACAGTTTTTAGAAATTTAGTCTATCTGTATGTTTGTACACGCATCACGCAAAAACTACTGCATGGAATTGAATGCAGTTTTCACCGATGTATTGCTAGAGGTCTAACTTAAAATATAGGTTCCATTTTACCGCAGGAAAATATCTTATTCCAATTGTTTTAAATTTAATAAACCGAAGCGAAGTGAGGGCGATTCGCTAGTACTTAATAAATTCGAAAGTAGCATTGTAATAATTCAGGAAAAAGTCACTCTATTTGTCTTATGTGGAGCTCAGGAGAATGGTAGGATATTATTAAGACAGCACAGAATAATACCTACTTGTATCAGTCTATAACAGGGGTGGTCAACAAGTTGATCGCGGTCGACCAGTCGGTCGCCAAAGACAGAGCGTCGATCGCGAAAAGAAATTATAATTTATAACCGGTATCAAAATTTTCGTTAAGGTTGACATTATCAAATTGTACCTACTACTGATTGTGTTAATTTGACAGAAGAAATGAAAGCACAAATTTCTCATTTTTTTTTTGTTATCTATTGATATTAATTTCACCAATTAATTCGGGCCGTAATACACCATGCGGGCCCGGTGCGGATTGGTGGATCATATACTCCAGATTTTTCTTTTTTATTTCTGGAGCACGCGGGATTCGTCACGATGTTTTCTCTTACCGCGATTTTGTGACATTTTTTTTAAAAATCCGTACTTTAGAAATTCAATTGTACGGACCGAGGATTTGAACTCACGATCACACTAATGTGAGTTGAGTATAGATACCCCTAGGTTATCACCGATCACACACAGAGGATATTATTAAATTTTAATTCTACGCGGTAAATGTATACTCAAAAAAAACCCTTTTAACGGAAGCGGAAACACGCTAGTGTACTCTTAGGTTAGTTAGCTGAGTTAGCTCTGAACTTTTAATCTAGATGTTATGTTAAAAATCTTTATAGATGTAGGTAAGCATTGCAATAGTGGATCGTCCAATGGAACGTACCTACCCAATGGAACGTTAGTCTTTTGTAATTCTGTAATTCTTTTGTAGATAATTGCCACAGTTTTAAAGTTTTTTTATTTTCACTATGTAACTACCGTGGAACTAAGTACCCACCTTACCTAGATATCGAAGCAGATATCAAAGTACTCGTAGGTACGTCTGTTGCGTGTCAATCTATTCACGTGTTTGAATATAAATAGGGAACATATGTCCTATACTTATACAGAACAGGCAATGTTCAAAAAATTACTAATATTACGTATAGGTATTTAAAAAAAAAATGAAGATAGGTATTCATACAAAATAATTCACAAATCTACGATAAGTAGCATTGAAACGAAAACTACACGCCTAATGCACTAATGAGTGTGCATTGATGATGCGGGGTGCTCGAGCAAACGGTACTCCCGCGGATCAGTCGTTCGCGTACACCAGTCGCCGCCGGCCTCAACCGTCATGGGTCGTCTACACACCTTCACGGCGTACGCGCGCCCTATCGCGGTCAAAAACGCACGCTATGCTTCCACAGGATGCCCGTTCTCGAAACGCCAACGATCCCAAATCGCGCCGACGACGGCCGAGCTCAACGAAGAGATTTTAACCAATGCAAAACCCTACTCAGATGTCCCTGGACCGAAGCCTATCCCCATATTGGGGAATACATGGCGGATGGTGCCTGTCATCGGACAGTTCGATATTTCGGAATTCGCAAAAGTGACTAAAATGTTTCTTGAAAAATATGGGAGGATTGTCCGTCTAGGAGGCTTAATTGGGAGACCGGATCTTCTGTTCGTGTATGATGCTGATGAAATCGAGAGGATGTATCGGAGGGAAGGCCCTACACCCTTCAGACCTGCTATGCCGTGCCTCGTTAAATACAAATCAGAAGTGAGAAAGGATTTCTTTGGAGAACTGCCGGGAGTCGTTGGCGTGTAAGTTACTTTTTCTTCTTAATAATAAGTGCTTGGTTTTTGTTGTTTTTTAATTTTTTTACTTAGCAATATGATAAAATATATTTTTCCGATTAGAGAGGATGTTTCTTTGAATTAAAAAAAAAAATCATAATAAAAAAATACAAAGATACTATAATTTAACGGTTTTATTGTCCAATTGTATAATTATACAACAGGAAAGACATAATATAGAATCTGCTACATTTTCTAATGTTACAAAAATTACAAAATATATTTTTTTTAACTCTCACGAGAGGGTGGGAAATTTTACAGAATATTACATTTCCTAGAATATCACAGAATATTAAATTTCCGCTATTTTACAGAAATGTCTAGACATTTCTGTAAAATGTGGGTGGGAAATTTTAAAGAATTTTACAGAATATTAAATATCCGCTATTTTACATAAATGTCTAGAGACATTTCTGTAAAATAGTGGAAACGAAACATAGTTATAATCCAACATATATTTGTTTAATATTTATGCATGTATGTAATTTATGCAATATTTTAATGCAATAGGCAGGTACTTTTATTCACAAGAAGTCATTTCCACTATCATTAGAGTTCCGTTAACGACGGCTGCTCTCGACAACTTTCACTTCGCTCTCTTTAATCATACTCAACCTCTGTCTTCACAGGAATGTCACAGTTACTTGCTGTACTTGAACCTACGATGATTTTTATAGCTGCTCTGAATATAACCTAGGTATATTGTATATTGTAAGGATATTGTAAGGATAGGTGATAACTAATTTGGTTTTTGATAATTAGGTCAAGCCTTTATACATAGACCAGATTATACATAATTTTAGGAGCCTCTTCGTTTTTGTGGCAGTTTCGACATGATTATACATAAAAACTTTACCTATTTTAAATCCTGTGATTGATACGTACATTAATTCATCCTAATAAAAGTAAACAGTTATTTTGTCATAAAAACAACTCTATTGTACCTTATTTGCACGTAGTGTACGTACAAACAACTCTATTGTACCTTATTTGCACGTAGTGTACGTACAAACGTTGCAATTATTTTGTAACTCACGAAGTACGATAGAGGTAACGACATTTTAATGATAATATTATTATTTGGTAATCTTGCGGAATAAGGTCAAAGTTGTCCTTGTATCAAATAGTAAAATTACGTGTTTCCCTTTATTTTACATAATTAGATAGGTGACTATACTAGTACCTATCAACTAACTAGTGATGATTAGCGGTTTCGCTAACGACAAATAGTTGCGTATAACACGTTTAGATGACTGTGTGACTGACGGTCACTGACTGTGTGAGGGAGCATTTCATGAAGCAGTCATTAGTTGAAACTTGAAATATTTTATTTAAAATATTCAAAATCTCAAGGTTAGAACTGATCGGTGTTTCATTAATTACTTAGGTACGGCATGAAAATTGGGGACAGTAGAACTCAGGTGTAGAAGGCCAATGTTATATTTTCTAATCGAAATTTATTATCATGATTTCAAATTTCATAGCTGCCTAGCTGACATCGTGGCCATAATCCGCCGTGTGAATCGAGGCCTAATAACCTAGACCTCAATTTGGAGTGCATGATTGTTTCTTCACGCCAGTTGTTCTGTTCATTTGATGCATACACCGAACATAAGTGCATAGGTCTCGTCTAGAGTAAATATCGAATCTACCTAATTCACTACTACTTATGTGATATTACAACTATTACCTAATATATTGTTTGGTGCAGAGGGCTGCAAATCCAAGTATTCTGGTAAATTATTCTCCGTCCTTTGGTATTAATCTGTAGGCAATAATTAGCAACTGCCTTTAATTTATTTGGGTAACAAATTAATTAATTAATGCGAATTAATATCTGCGATAAGTGTCATAAATTAGCTTAATAAATATTCAACTGACTGAATAATATTGTACCAGTATTAAAATTATTCTATTAACAAAATTTTATCAGATCATGAATATAGTACAATAAATAAAATATGCTCACACAAACCTACACAAATGTGAGTACTCACACACATAATGCACAAAGTCTCATACCCATATACATACACCAACCCATACATATACGCTATAATCCTCTTACATATAACATAAGTACCTACGTTTTTTAGTGAAGTAATTTGAATTAAAAAGTATATCACGCCGCTATAGAATATTTACATAAGTGATTCTATATATGTAAAATTTAACAGTAAAACGTGAAAAACGGTAAAATGTGTGATAAATTATTTGTATTGTAGAATATATCTAAACGAGGTTTCAAGTTAATAGGATCGTCAAATATTTATTTTTCCAAACTTTTGACATCGTTTCATCACTTTAAATCGTATCAATTTAATTTCGAAAAATCCCCTTTTTGGTGAGTCTTTACGTTATTAAAGGAAGCTACTGTTCAAATTTAATGTTTTAAGTTGCAGCGATTTCGTCTATAATATTATTTAATTTTAATTTTATAAATATATTTACTTACATAATGTCTTTGTTAAAGTGGACTGAACTAGTGCTCACGATACAGGGAATCCTAGTGTGAGGCTAGGGTTCACATTGTTTTTGTATACCTGTGACTTATGTAATGTTTAAATAAATTCTATTTTATTAAATTTCATGGATTTAATTAAATTTCGAATAGCTATATAAACTGTGTTGGTTATTTGAAAATCTGTATACATTTCAGTTACCGTACCGAATGAGTACTTGATTGATCAGATGCATTCAAACAGTGACCAGACGAAATTTTATTTGACTGGCTATTTAAAGAATTCGACTATGTCAAACATTTCCTGATAGATCGATAGTTTATCGATCGATCAATGAAAATACTTCGGTTGACGTGGATGGAGCTTAGGTCGCGAACAGTCAGCCAATTACTGTACAATTAGTGTTAAGAATTTTAATTATAATTACATTTTTATTTCACCATTGCATAAAGCATATAAAAGTGAGACTTAACTGTGCTCTTATTTTATTTATGCAGTTTATATATTATAGATAGATGAATACTATTTTTATATACTTAGACAGATATATAAAACATACTACTGCAGACCAAATAATAAATAAGGTACAAAAACAGAAATTGTAAACATATAGAAACGCTAAAAACGATATCTGCCAGACAATTTTCGCGTATAGAGAAAAATAAGGTGTGGTGTGCAGGTGCCACTAGGTACTCGTCCGCCCACTAGTCTAAAAAAATAAAAAATATTTTAGTCTTACAGGAGATATACATAATTACAAAATACAAAAGTCTATACGCTTATAAAATACACATAAAGTAGTATTGAAGCTAATAATTATAATAGAAGTAAAAATGTAAGGAATGATAGAAACGAAGAAAACCATAAGTAATCTGAGAAAAAAAAAAATCAGTTATAAACAAAGATTACATTATAGGAGATATTTAGAAAGTATTAAAACAGAAGTAGGTAAGATTAAAAGAAAGAAACGGTAGATAATTAATAGTTAATGTGTTACACAATAAGTTATAGAATAATACAGAGCTAAATATTGTTTTGTACGTTAACTTATGAAGCTAGATAGCGTCCAAATTATTTTTTCATTTCGGGACGAGAGTTTAACAACCCAACTGCTTATACAGTAAAAAAGTAAGAACAGGAAGCAGAATAATATTAGGTAATAATTTTCCGTCGGTGCACCAAATAAAAGTGTCTAGCCAAGTAGTTACATATTTGCACTGTCACTGCTAAGAAGAACAAGCGTGAGGCAACAAGTTAGCACTTATTTGCGCTAAAATAGTTGACAATGATGTTTTATTATTCAAGCACACATCAAATTAACACTTCTGTGACAAGGTCTACATTACTTCGATGATATAATTCTACCGTAAAAGTCTTCTCTTGGTTTGTGTTCGGTTTGTGTCATTTGACCTTGTTAAACATTACGGATTTTGGATAATTTTTGAATACGACGTATAGGTAATTATAGACTACTTTGTAATTCCTAAAATTATAGAAAGTTGTAATTAATATTTATTTTAATAATAATCTGTTTAATCCATGATTGAAAGTGTTTCTGTTTTAAATTTTCAGAGCCGTTTCTATAGGGTAGACCGAAACGAATAACTATAAATAAAATGACCCGATGCGCCTCGGTCTACCTTACTTAAATTATATTCAAAATTAATGCTTGAATTAATTCAAATCAGATTACACATAAAGAAGCCTATAAAGTTGTTTAATAATCGAACAAAGTATGCGTTACCAAAATAATGTGCGTTGATCTCACCAATAATGAAAAATGTGGGAATTTATCTCCTTTTTTATTTTAACAATGTAACCATTTTGGAAACTCTAGTTTGGTTAGGTCTAAGAAAAAAATCTATTAAATTTTGATTAGTAATAAGTAGGTACCTAACAACTGGTTGGTTTTAATTTAATGTTCATATTATAATGGATGTGCCAATCAACGCATGATTTAAAACGGGTAGAAAAATTATAAAGAATTAATTCGTCAACAATCAATAAACTAAAACGTCAATTTTTTAACAAGTGGGCAAGGGCGTAGATACGGTACAGCCAGTGTTTCCTAATAAAACAAGTTTAGAGGAATGTAAAAAAGAATGTGACAATCGGTAACTGATTTGGGTTTCGAAAATTTTATATGGCTTATTTTAAATGTAAAAAAGAACTGGGTTATAAATTTGCTATAATCAAGGAGCGATAGCGATATTTTATACCTCCATCGTTAGAAAACCGTTTCAATAACCGTTTGTTTGAAAAGCATCCATTAAGAATTTTTATAAGGTCACGCACATGGAACTCACGCATAGCAAGAAATCGCCAATCAAAAATTCTTTCCGATACATTACGGTTTACGCCGTTGATATTTGAAATTCGATTCGAAGAGCATCATCAATGTAGTAGAAACTAATTGATATGTATGAGTATAGTCGAGTTTAGTGGTAGGCAGTTAGTGGTACACGACCCACTTGAGAAGCAGTGCGTAGCGAAAGCGACACCAGTGACGTGATCTGACTGCTGTACGAGTTCTAATGAAGATACTTGTTACAAGATTTTAATAAAAATACCTGCTGAAATGAAATGAAATGTTCATCAGTAACAGACCTAGAAAATACAGTACTTTATGTGCCTCAACCAACTTCTAGTAACAAATTTTTGCGATTCCATTTGTAGTATATTGCCCATATTGTGCAACATTTTGATACAAACTTAAGGAGCATTTAATATAAATTTTATAAAGTATGAAACATACAAAATTTAGTACTGTCTAATAAAATAAATTTTCAAATGCCGTAAATTTTTTTAACGAAACTAATTTCTCGAATATTTCGAAAAGTTATACAACGAAATTTCTTTTGAACTTTTGCTGTAAAAAAGGGTTTGTGAGAGATTTCAAAAACATGGACTATGACGGAAGATAAAGATCTAAGGTCAAATTCGCTCATCGAGCTATGTGGAGATAAGATATACTCGGAGTTTCTTTACAAGATAAGATACGAGAGATTTGCCGAAGATTAAAAGTCACCAACGTAACTGATAGACTCAGCATGCTAAAGTAGCAACGAGCGGGTGATATCTGCCGCGGGAGTCAAATGGGGTAGTCCATAGAAGAGTCCCCGAGTGAAGACCGTGCACTGGAAAGAGCAGTGTGGGGCCGCCTTTTAGATGAAATGATGACTTGAAAACGTTTGCCAGTGAAGAGCGTAGTGAAGAGATATAGGCAAAGAGTAGAGTAGGTAATATGTGATATAGGCTGACGGTATGGTATGAGAGATATCGATTTCTATATTTCTTTGAAACCTCTTTATCTATTATCTAACAGGTTTCAATCTAATATCAAACATGTTTATTTTAAAAATCGTAAACCTAGGCCTCTACCAATTCAGCACAAAAACGTACGTTGTACAAAGGTAAATTATGATTACCTTTAAAATTAATATTGAAATGATTAATTACATTGCAATATTCCTCTGAAGTGAAACAAAAGTGCGGTGCCCTATGAGCTGTGGCTAAGCAACAATATTTATAGGTACCCGAATAACTCGATACTTGATCAGGTGTCTAGTTATCAGTTTATGCTCTCTACCTTTCTAATTGGATTTAAACGTCGATTACACGTGCAGATACAGATTCTTTATATGTGGGTACTATATGACCAAGATTTATATATCTAAAGTTGTATGTATTTGATACGAGTAGAACCTCCTTATTTCTTGAGTACGTTCACTTAAAAAGCAAAAGTGATTAAAATTACAGATTATATTTTTAAAATCAATTAGACCAGTTGTTAGCGCCTCTAGTTGTGGGTTCTTTTTCCGATTGAAGAAAATTTTGCTCAAAATATATATTCTGGAGCCTGGATAGTTTGGGTTTGTATTGTTCTGTGCACATCTGTTAACTGTTACTATTAAATGAAAAACCTCTTAATCTGTTTTATAAACTGCTAAAGTAATGTGATAAAGGCATTCAAAGAAACAAACAGACATTGTTTCATTATTATACATGTACGAGTATTCGTTAGAATATATAGTTAGGATATTAACAATTTATCTCAGTTGAACTATCAACTGCAGTATAATAACAATTAACAATGTGTATACTTACTTATGTGTAAACATGTAACAATACTTATATTGCATGATGCTATTATTTAAGTATTTATTATGAAATAATATTATACATAAATTAGATTATAATTTACGTCGGCCTTATAATAGGTGTCTCTTTATATCCCAATCTAACTTCCTTCATTGATTTGCATACTTTTTTACTTTTGAGGAATATTTTTTAATCTCCACCTAGATTTTTTTATATTATGCCTGGATTTTTTTACAGGTTTTGTATAAGTACGTACACAGCATATATCATCAGCCTCTCTCCACTGCTGGATATAGGCTTCTCCCGTGGCTAACGGTTATATTTTATAGTTATAAATACCATCGCTATTTTCATCCAGCCACTAAGGAAAAATTTCTTCAGGTGGCTGGTCCACCTGACCGGTGGGCGTCCCCTGCTGCTTTCCCGGTACGTGGTCTCTATTTGAGGACTCCTCTCTCCTATCGGTTGTCAGTCCTACGGCAGATATGTCCTGCCCATTGCAACTTCAGCTTTCTAATTCTCTGAACAAGGTACGTCGGCGATTTAAGTTCTTTGTTAAATTTCTTCGTTTTGAATTTTATTCCATAATTAAAGTAATTCCGAGCTGTTTATGTTATTATTACGGAATTATGCCTGTGGTAGATACGTATCCAGTAATTTATTTTGGAAAGATATTTGTGGGCGTCCTATTTGGTGTTAGTTTTATTTTTTTGTCAAAATTGGCTATTTTTCTAAACTGTTTATTACCGCCATATTATACTATACCAACAGCCGGTTTCTCCACTGCTGGATATAGGCTGGCTAGCTAGAAACAAACCCGTTTTTACTAACTGGAAACCAGCTTGCACTGATAAAATCTTAGTGAATACTTCATTGCACAATGATATGTACAAGAGGTGAACTTAATGCCATAAGGCACTGGTAGAGACCAGTGAACTACCAGATTATACACTAAAACGATCGTAGGTTCAGTTTTAAATTAGAGAAAAAACATAAACTTATGGATAAATAATGTAGAAGATAAACATTCTTAATTCATTCAAATTAAAAAGGCGTAGGCTCGGTTGTGAAATCTAATCTCGCGAATGATTGGTGTTGCAAAATGACCGTCATAATCATTGTAAGGACAGTTTCACTCGGGAACTGGCCCCTGAGAGTTATGGCATTGTATCAAGTGGTCATGTTACTTCTTTTATAACTAGCTTTTGCCCGCGACTTTTTTCGCTTGGTCTACATGAATAGTAGACCAAGCGAATTAAATCCGGATTATAATCTACTTATTGATTGAGTAGGTGTGCCTAACAAACTTCCGCATTTATAATATTAGTGGGATATCTTGATAGATATTATTTAGAAATACACAAACAAACTACACATTAAACCTATGTTATTTATAAATACAAGTTTTCTTGGCTTTATATTTAGCAAGTTTGTACGAAAAACTAAAAAAAAAAGATTTTTTCTAAAGAAGTATTTATTTCAATAAACTGAGAGAATTATGAACGGAATCTATGGTTTCGGGAAGATTTCGGAAAGTTCGGATGTATTGTAGTAACATAAGGTATGTATATATATATATATTTATATCGAATGTCGGTGATAGCCTGATAGGAGTGCAGTATAAAAATATTAGGTACTTTTGATTTCCTTTATGATTCTTTTAGTTTTAATTCTTTTAGTGTAGATTAAAGCAAAATTTAAGTGCGAATAACTAAATATTACAAATACTTCGTTTGGCTTAATGTAGGTTAATTACATAGGTAGGTAGGTACACAAGAAAATTGTCGTTTCCAGCAAGGTAACCATATCTTGAAAACTAGCCAAGTAATTACGTACATACCTACCTAACAGTTGCTCTGCCCTACTAAGAAGAAAAGGTACCTAACATTTTTAATGAAAGCATAATTAACATTATAGTCAGAAATAATTAAAAATAAACAAAGATGATACCTAAATACTATGTTTGTTTGTTACATTTAAACTCCATGTTTCTAGCTTCAGAAATTTCATAATCAATGATTATGAATTAATGAAAATTTCACAAAGATTATTTTGCATATTTCTCGAATGTCTACTACCCGGTGTCCGTAGGTTTTTAACATTAAAACACATTATCGATTTATGTATTGCTATCAATATTCGCAATTCATATAATTGGTAGTTTATTAAACAAACTCATATTTTATATTTCTATTGATTTATTTAAAAAATCAGATGTTTGGCCATGTTTCAATTTAACATTACCTTGAAAAAAATAAAGCCAAAATAACTCCATACCAACAATAAGGTCTCTTTACTCAGATAACGCCACAAATAGCTTTTTCGAGCTTAACGTCGCTACAATAGGTAAAGCTACAATAAAATCTAAAGCAGTTTCTATATTTTAATACTATGTATTTCTAACTATACACAATTTTATAATAGACAATATAAGCACTAATTAATACTTTGTGTAAACACATATTAATAACTAGCATTGCCAGCGACTTCGTCCGCGTAAACTTTAGAATCTTTCCAGTGGGAACTCTTTAATGGATCTGGATAAAAAGTGCTCTAAATGTTAACACGGCACATAAGCTATAACTATGCCGTTTCAATAAAAAAAAAATCGTAGTTTTTGCGTGATGCGCGTTCAGACAGACAGACAGCCAGACAGACAAAAAATCCAAAAAATGTTGTTTTGGGCTCTATACCATTCGTACTATATACTGCAATCACCTTTTCGAAAAATATTTCATATACTACGGACACGATTTTATTATATTTTATATAGGTAGGTATAGATTAGAGGCCTATAAACTTTTAACTTGCAACATAGACATACTATTAAATCGATGACAGGCAAGTGATTATGTGTTGTCACATGACCACCACGTCACAATATACATAATATTATGATAATTAATATGTATAGTATTAACTTTTAAAGTCAGGACCTATTATAGTATAATAATTATACTAATAATGCCTAAAACTTATATAATATGTAATATTTACGATTAGGTTTTGTATTTCATGAAAAACTTACATAGTTTATTACAACGACGTAAACAAGAAATGAAAAGCCAAAGGAATGTCATTTTAGGTTCTCCTCGGTTGACGGAACTAATGACTTCTTCCCGACATAGTTTGCTTTAGAAATTACAATAAATTTTTCCTTCAATTCCATTAGTATTTCTTCCTCCATAGCGTTTTCTTCTTTATTTTCCATCTGTCTGTCTTTCTAAATTCCGATCCCTTAATTTTCAAACGTAGGCAGAGAATGTGTTAACGTTCCTCATTAATTAAATCATTACTGACTCATATTGACATTTATGGTCCGGTTATTATAGGAAGAGTAGTGACCGCTGACATAATTCATTAATAACACTGGTTTACACAGTTTATATACTTTTGTTACAATATGTCATTTCTTATAGATTTAAGGGTACTGAGTACGGAAAAAATAATGAAAAATTTTTCTCACGTCTCATTAAGAAAATATTTATTAAATAAAAAAAATCTAATTAATTTTTTAAAAAATAAAAAAAATATTAAAAATGGTTATGTTTACTCTTCTTTTTTCTGCGTCAGTATCTCTTAAAACAGACCAACAATAATCTCCTAACATACTTTTTTCCCAAAAACCTTTGTCTATTTTCAAAAATTTGAAGGTCTTGATGAAAATGCTCACCTTGCTCGTCACTCACAGCGCCTAAGTTTTCGGGAAAAAAGTCCAGGTGGGAAGTAACTTAAGAGACATGTTCACACCCATTGCATGATAGTTTTTTAATAAGTTAGCAATAATTTCTTTATAATTCTTATCTCTATGATTCCCTAAGAATCCCTAGATGACCATTTTAAAGGATTTCCAAGCATTTCTTTTCTTTTGTAGATAAAAGCTTTGCAAAATTATTATCTTGCATCAATTTACGTATCTGCGGACCCACAAAAATTCCCTCTTTTAGTTTTGCGTCCGAAATAATCGGAATAATATTGTGTAAATATTTAAAAGCAGCACTATTTTTATCCATGGCTTTGACAAAAAAAATTATCAGGCCCAATTTAATGTGTAGTGGTGGCAGAATTATGTTCTGAGGATTCACTAAAGATATATTTTTGACATTCATTTTCCCTGGAGTAAATTTATTTCGGATAGGCCATATTTTTTTTTTTTTGATTTAATGATGTTCTTTAGCTCGGCTATCCCATAGGCACAAAAAACAGGAATATTTGGTATATCCACTCTGTAAGCCCAATAACAATCCAACTACTTTTAAATCGTCACATATTTTCCAGTTATGCTGTTCATATTTTATCGGTTTTATTAAAGTAGACATTGTTTCATAGGTCTCTTTACTGTTTATAGCGTGACCAATTGGTAAAGATGGTTTTATATTACCGTTGTGAAGTAATACAGCTTTTAAGCTGTATTTAGAGGCATCAATGAATAAACGCCAGTCATTTGGATCGTATTTTTGATTCATCGCATTATCAAAGCTCGGGAATATCATGACAGAAGCAAAAGTAATCCTTTCTTGTGAAGAAACTACTGTAAGTTTGACTTCTCTTCCTGTAATAAGTTACTTTCGTATTTGGTGTCAATAAGTATTGCAGACGAGAGGCAAGAATCTCTGCCTTAGATCTAGATAGTTGCAAGTCTCGCACAAGATCATTTAATTAAATTTGGTGTACCATCATCTTTAATCGTGAAATCATCATCAGAATCAACATCCGTATCCAAATTTTCACTATCTTCATTAATTGTACTTGACATACCTGGACATTCGGGATGTGGCAGAGTTTCCGAGTGTAAAATCGGTTTTGTAACTGATGAGATGTCCGTATATTTAATTTGATGTTTATTTTTTGAATTAAAACCGGCAGTATTCGTCATACAGAAATAACAATCATTTTTGTGATTTGAGGGCTCTCTCCACAACATTGGTGATCCAAATTGCAGATAAACTTTTTCTCCCGATGCCCAACGTATTAGAGTTATCCTGCAAGTTTCACAAAAAACATGTGGCGCCCACTTTTTGTCTTGATGACTCACTGAAAATCCAAAATAATTCAAATATGCTGTTTTCAGAGATTCTGATATAGGTCTTCCTTTTTTTGCAAATATGAATCGCCCACAAACGTAACAAAAACGATCAGAACTTAATTTACACACTCTATTAGACATTTTATTAAAAATAAAAACAACTTTTTTCACAAAACTTTTAAAAAATTTAATTTCGAATCAAGGTAAACAGCGCTTAAAAATAAAAGTAATTCTCGTACTAGCAATATGAGATGTGATATTTTTTTTTTTAAATACTACCTCTTATTAGTAAAAAGTAACAGAATAAGAAAATAAGGGTTTCTTCATCCGAGGTATATAAAAAATGTTAGAATTTGTAAACCAGTGTAATCATTGTCGTAAAAATCATTTTACAGTTCTATAGTCCTTGAATATTTTTTTCTACTTTATGGTTATGTTAATGACCTAAGAAACAAACGGTATTATATGGCGGGTTTCCTCCTCATCTTTATATAAAAAAAACTACCAATACTTGATGGAAAGAAAATGTAACTCTGTCAAAGATTTATGTAAGAGTTCAATTCTAGAAACAAGTATTTTGGGGTACTTATGAGTATGTACAGAGTAATATTTTTGGGACCATCTTAATGTAATGTAACAAGTCCGATTGAGATAGCGAGTTATTTTCTCAGTTATTGCTATGGAAGTTATATAATTTTAGAAAGTTCGCTTTTCTTGTCTTTGGTGGTAAACATTACTATACCATACCATCATCCTATGCTCCCTACTGCTCGATATAGGCCTCTTCCAAGGCAATTCAAAATGTGAAGAAACTGTTGGTAATTTCAATATTCAGAACTATACTAAAAACGGACTAGGTGCTTCATGGTAAAGAATCTAGTATCAACTTTTTGACATCGAGCAGAACATCGTGTATGGTGGCGGCCATAGGAAAGGCCTATATTCAAAATAGTGGAGAGACCTATGTCTTTACTGATGGTATGATGCAGTATAATATACGAATATATTTCGCGATGTGGATTGTGCTCAAATCAATAGTTCCCAGGCGATTTTACTGAAATTAACAACATTAAATACTGATTTTAATAATTGTGTAGAAAGTATATTTATTTTATTAAATTTAAAAAAATTGCACATTGCCGTACAAAAGTTATCTTTAGGCAATATCTACCAGTCAACCTTTAGGTTGATCAGAGAGTTAAGATTAATGATTTACGAGTGAAGAAACCTCTGGGGGGGGGGGGGGGGTTAAGTTATTTACGTCAATTGAATTCTTATAAGATGGGATTCCTAATGGAACATAGGCAAATACAGCAACAATTCGTAATTAGAGTAAGTAATTACATTATAACTGAGTGATAGAAAGAATCAATCGTTAGGTACGTTGACAATCCAGTCACATTAAAAACATGGAGGACAAAACTTTCTAAAATTAATCAAATCTAACGAAAGGTACCCAAGCAGGTACTAGACCATCGAATTCGACCTTGATTCGCTAGAGTCAATGGCAAAACATCCGTAAAGTAAACAGACAAATAGCCTGAAGATCCTCGTAATGTTTGCGACACGTAACTTGTGTTTGATCATTTACTTTGCCAAGAAAGTGGTCTTAAACGAAGCTAGTTTTAAGAGTCAACACTACATGTACGTCACTACACTACGAGCACCTACATAATAATATGCAGGGTACGTTCAGCGTAGGGAGTAGGTAATTTAAGTACAGAAGATTTTTTACGAATTAATTATTAAGTATGTAATTATATTTTATTGTAATTCAATTGATTAATATTTCATGTGTAATTATTATACGATTATGTTAACATTTTATTTATATACGTTTTTTTATAGGGAAGTAGGCGGACGAGCAAGCGGTCCCACGTGATGGTAAGTGTTACCGCTGCTCATGGACACCTGCAACATAAGGAGGTATGCGGATACGCCGCCGACCTTGCAAAATCCTATTCAAAGCTTTCTTGAAGAACCCCATATCGTAGCGTAATGGAAAGACCTCTTCAGGCATTTCGTTCCACAGCCTACGGGTTCGGGGTACGAAATGGTCGTTGGACCGAACAGTAGGCGACACCTCCGTATCGAGGTAATGCGGGTGCACTGTACTTCTGTGACGGGAGACGTTGGGTGACGATTGTAGAAACCCGAGGTAGGAATTATTTTTATTTATTTTATAATGTGCTCGTGACCTTTCGATTTATCTCAGCTACCCGCGGATTCCAACTGACAGTATTATCAATAAATAAACCGATGTCTTTAGCTCGAGAGTGATAAGGAATGATTGTATTGTTATAAATTAATGGTTGAATTGAGTCCCATTTAAGAATAGCCAGGCGTCGCCGGGGGGCTACCGAGGATCATCGCTTGAGGTATTGACGGCCACACCAAATGCGTTACACCACTCAGAGATATGCCGGAGGTCGTCATTTAGTTTACAGATTAATTTCTCGACATCACACATACTATCCTGATCATATAATTGCAGAACATCAGCGTACAGATGTACAGATGTACAGATGTAAAGAGCAGTGAAGTTTATTTGTAAGGTAAATATTGACAATATTAAAGGTAGAGAATACCGCCTTGCAAACAATTCGCACCAATCGGAGAATGACTCATGGATGCTAATCGCCTGTCTGCTTCCACGAAGATAGGAAGAGAACCAATCCAGCGCCGATGAAGAGAATTACAGATGGTTGAGAATCGCAAGAAGAATGTCGTGGTCAACAGAATTAAATGCGTTAGAAAAATCGATCAAAATTGGACGGTTGACTGCCGCGACTCCTCCATGCTATACCCAATGTCCCCTGGTACTTTAAGAAGCGCCGTTGTTATACTGTGTCCATCTCTGAATCCGGACTGAAACATACTAATTACATTGTGGCTATAGACACAGTCAGAAATATGGGAGTGGACTGCGGCTTCTAAAATTTTAGATAGAAAAGGGAGAATAGATATAGGTCTAAAGTCATTGAGAACACAAAGGACAGCTTTTTTAGGGAGGTACTTAGGCATTTCACCAGATCGAAGGAAACTCTAAAGAAAATAAAGAAAAAATAATAACATAAGAAATAATAGGGACAATATTTTCAAGTAGGTATAAGGGATATCATAATTTTACTAACGTTATCACACCCCACTACGCTACGGTTTAGTTTTACTAGAGCTAAGTTAAGATCTTACGGATCTCCCCATCAGCGACAGGAGAAAAGTTAAAATGGTCAGTCTGTGTTGTGATTGAGCATCGAAATTATTTGGGAAATGGTATTACGCTTAATGGAATCACCTAGAATAGACACAGAAGAAAAATGAGTGTTGAGATCGTTAAGCGATAAGAAGGCTGTATTAAAGTCAGTATTAGATTTACCTAAATTACCTAAAGCAAGGGATTTCAGAAATTTCCAAGTATCTGCCTATGAATAATTAATAATATTATTATAGACTAGCGACCCGCCCTCGCTTCGCTTCGGATTATGAGTGTTTTTTTCAAATTTTTGTTTCAAAATTTCTAAGTAAAATGTAGCCTACATTAGACACGGATAATGTAGCTTCCTATTTGCGAAAGAACTTTTGAAATCCGTTCCGTAGTTCCAGAGATTACCCCCTACATACAAACACACAATTTTACCTCTTTATTATATTAGTATAGATGTATCGGCGTTTAGCAGCTCTTACCATCTGGTTGCATCGGTTTCTATCGGACTTGAACAGGGACCAGTTACAGTCGCAGCTATACCACGTACGTCTCGCCATTGCCGTACGTACCTATTTCCGGGGTTATTTAGGCGGGTGGTCATTTCATTTTCACCACGCGAACAGGTCTTGTGGCAGGGTACCCAACATGCTGGCGTCATTACCCCGTTAGATGGCTATGCTTATGTGGTATCCAAATGTTAAGTTCGAGTTTTTAGAAAAGGGTCCGAAATGCAATTATTTGCTCAAATTCGGCCAACGCACTCCATGTCCGTAGTTATCGTAACACACCCATATTTCATATTCATTGAAAACGATAAGGTCGCCAATTGTATCTTTCTAATTACATTAGGTTAACTATATTATGTTTTTCGTGTGTCCAATAAAAATAGTATTATTATAAAAAACTTGTTCTAGACCAGATCGAACTTCAATAATCATGTAATATTATAAACTTTTGCATTTATAATATTATTGGGATTATTGGCTGTATGGTGTTAGCCGGGTTTGGCTTTGAACCCCCCCCCCCCTCCCGTCTCTCCCCGCGGGTGTCGTAAAAGGTGACGAAGGGAAAACAAAGCGGCTACCACAAGCTCTGAGAACTACACCGCCTCTAAAAGAATGGACTCGTCAACCCTCTTGGCCTGCTTGACGTTTTAAGGCCCTACATCCCTCATGGACAAGACAATGTATATGAGGAGGGTCCAGCAGTGGACGATAAAAACAAAATAGCTGGTTTAAAAAAAAGATATAAACCTTTTTGTAGGTTCCTTCATCGTATGAAAGGTTATTCATTGTTCTAAGATTATCATCAAACCTTATATATATACGTTTAAATACACGAACATATTAAGAAAATCATGCTGAACCGAATGAATAATTAATAGTCTCTCATGTGCCTGAGACAACACCGAACGATCGTGTATATATGGAATCATCATCATCGTGATTGTATTCTGAACATAGTCTCACGGCACGCCAACTACCAATCACGGCACTCTAACACGCATTCTTATTCCACATGCGATTTCTTCATAGTAACGCTGGCATTTTTGTCTTATAGATGATCTAAAAATACTTATATTTGTGTCATGACCGCGACTGAGGCTTAGTGAGTATTTTACGTATATTTTAGTTATAAAGCAAAGTTTTCTATATTTTGGTTTGCAACAAAAAATAGTTTTAGACTAGTTGTCTCCATTACCTTTGAAAAACAGTTTATTTTCTGTGGCAATAGTTACTATTATAATTAATGTATATTAATGTAATCGTAGTCACTTGTATTCAGGAAGGGCTTTAAAGGCCACGTTTACCATTGCGTGTCGGAGTCAATTCCTTATGGGGTTATTATACCCCACGGCATGTGGTAGTCGCTCTGGCATGCAGAGGATCAGGTTGAAGCCACTCTCTCCTTGCGATGCGATTCGGCGATGCGTTGTTGCCTACTTCCTAGAGGATGAGATCCCACGAACTCAAATCTAAGGATCCTAGGTCCATGAGGTAACTAATCTAGGCATCTTCCAACACTTTCAACTCTATAAACGCTATGCTCCTTGAACTTATAGGTCGTCCTGATATTAGTATTTTAATTGTAAAGTCAGATAAAACAATGATGAACGGGTGCAAGATACAAGACAACAAAACTGCATTGTTGACAACAACAATGAGTCGAGACAACAATTGGTGTAAAAAAAATCTTCTGTTTCTCCTAAGTTGTATTTCTTCATGCTCTGTTGTTTAATTTACGAGCGTCATATCAGTGAACTATATTAAGGTAAAGATGTACTGCAACACATTGCAAGTGTAAGCGGAGATTGTGAATTGACATGAGTTCATACGAAAAAATATCAATTTACAACTCAAATCGAACTTTGTTAAACATAGGCTTAACAAAGTTTGACGTAGGTTAAGTTTGAGTAATGAACAATTTATAGATCCTTAATCTTAACTCAATGCCTAACAAAATATACCATCGAACCACCAGCCTATACATTTATAGGTGTATACATATGTTATATGTATATATATAGGCCTACATATATACATATGTTATACATATATATACATATGCTAAATATATAGGCCTTTCTCTTAATTAATTTGTATCTACGGGTCAATATAGTTTTGTGTTGATGTCAATGACTTATGCGTCATTCATAAATTAATAATTCAAAATCAAATTTATCAAATCAAATAATCAAATAATACATCCAATTAAGCGACCAATTGGGTCACTAAGCCTATGACCAATAAATAATTAATGTCACTATATAAGTTTTGAGGATACTCGAAATTTAAAAATGGAACACATTTGCATTATACTTATTTTAATAGTAAATTTATTTGATAGTAGAACACAAATGGCCATTGACTCTAACTTTAAAAAAAAAAAACATGATTTCTTCGCATTTTCGATAGAACTATCCGAGTTTTTCTTTGGATTTATACTTTGGAATTATGGAGTTAAAACGTGAACATTTACGTTAAAATTTGGTTTAACTGAATCTTGGAACGCTTAAATCAGCTTTAGGGGACTTAGCTCCGTTTTAGATGGTTTGCTGAATTCAAAAGAGGCAGATCCCACCATGAATATGAAGAGAGAAGTGGACGACAGCCAACAGCAATGACTGCAGAAAATCAGTGGATATATTCCATCTGAGCATTTCTGCAATGCTGGTGCGAGAAGATCCGCGAATCACTTACAACGACATTGAGAGCATCGTCAATATTGGTTCGGTGACCATCCACACCACTTTGCAACAACATCTTGGTCTGAGGAAACTTTGTTGTCGTTGGATACCTCATTTGCTCATCGAAACGGAAAAACAGGCTCGTGTGGATTGATTGGTACTCAGAAATGGGGCGACGTTTTGAAAATGGGACAAAAATGAAAATGAAAATTCGATATTGATTTAAAACCATATTTAGTTTAGTCATTAGAAAACGCAACAAACCATTACCAATCAGTTCCAAAACGTATGAAAATCGCTCTTTGATAATCCAAATCATTCTATATCCCTTTTTATATCATAAAAATAGAAAAGGATATACCGACCTACCATTGATTAATATTATTTTCATATGTTATTTTTTTTTCTTATTATTATTATATTTAGATAGTATGACTTTAGATACTTATCGTTGGACCATTTTGTATAGAGTTCTTCGACTGAATCGGAATTGAACCGTTGGTATTCACTAATTTTATTTCAATTCACTTAGAATCATGATTAGAATCCATTGCTTGAGGCTTCGGGAATTGATAGTGAAACTACACTTGGTGAAAATAGAGAATTTGAATTGAGAAAATAATTTAATGGACAGCAGAAAATACTGAATGAGCAGCAAATCGGTGGCAGCAAATTTAAAGGTGGATTAGTTTCTCTGGTGACAATCGAGAAATAGTATGTACTCTTGATTCCTAGTATAATTATTTACTTCAGTTAATAAAAAATAGGTTGTTTTGTTGATCGCGATTTGCTGTTCATTTAGTTTTTTTTTTGCTCCTTGCCATTTGTATTTACGACTATATAGCGGTGCCTGTGACATCGCCCGCGCGAACTAGTGATTCCCGTGGTGACTCTATAACGAATCCCTATAAATAATAATAATATCCAAGACATAAGCTATAACTACAAGTATGCCATGTTTCATTAAATTCTCCAGTGGTTCTTGTGGGATGCGCGTTCAAACAGACAGACAGGCGAAAAATGGGTGTTATATGTTCTTAATTGCTCGTAGAGTACAACGATTATTTTTAAAAATATTTGATATACAGGCACGGCTCTGTTACGATTTTATTCTATGTATAAAATTATATATGTACCGTCCCCAGATATCGCCTTATACCGTGTAGGATATCGCGATAAGAATAAATACGTAGTTATTATTTATTGTTATGGCTATACTAACAATATAACATGACGTGAGGTTCTACCCCACTTAACGTAGTCACACTTTTCCTTTCAGTCACGGTGAACAATGGCGTAGATTCCGTTCCAAAGTGCAGCGGCCGATTCTCCAGCCACAAACCGTTAAGAAGTACGTGGCACCGATCGAAATGGTCACAGAAGACTTCATCAGGTACATGGAGGACGCGAGAGATGAAAACAGTGACTTGCCGCATGAATTTGACAACGATATCCATCGATGGTCACTTGAATGTAAGGTTTTTATACAGCTTATGTGATATCTAAGCAAAGGGATCTTCTTATCGGTATGGACTTTGGTTAATTCTTTTTAAAAACCATTCAGGGGCATTAGGTAATTACCGTAACATTCATCCACTTCTTTAGGGCATGAGGATTGTATTACCTTAAACGTCACGCTGGCTAAGCGGTTGGCGAGTCCACTCTTTTATAGGTGGTGTAGCTCCTTGGTTTGTGATAACAAAGCTGTTACGGCTTTAACTACCGGGTGTATTGTGGTCAATGAAATTTATTCTTTTATTATCTCTTAAAATGAATTTGTTTAAAATAATATTTTGTAAATAATTACAGTTCCATCTGTTTTCAATTTAAGGTATCGGCCGGGTAGCGTTGGACGTGCGATTGGGTTGTTTATCGTCGCAAGTGAACAGTGACTCGGAACCGCAACGTATCATAGATGCGGCCAAGTTCGCGCTCCGGAACGTCGCCGTTTTGGAGCTAAAAGCACCGTACTGGCGATATATTCCAACACCATTGTGGACCAAATACGTGAACAATATGAACTTTTTCGTCGAGTAAGTACTTAAATTATTATGCGATGAATAAATGTTAAGAACAAGGGATAAATTGGAAAGGTTTTGAGTACTTTAGCGTGTCGCTGACGGTATAATATGTCCGATTTATATTTCATAAGTAAATAAAAAATCACAATTTATTATTACATTTTATTATTAATAAACAAGTACAAAATATTCACCAAAACGTGAAAATACATACAATATTAAAATTCGACACAATTTGAATTTTAAAATTGTTAGAACGAATAATATCATAGTTATATATAATATTAAATTTATTTAGAATAACAAAAATTCTGTGTTAAGAATATTTACATGATAATTATTACTGAAATGTTTATTTTCTATAGACAAAACGTTTTCTTTTTTATTTCAGACTGTGTTCTCGTTACATTAACGAGGCTTTAGAACGACTTGAGACCAAAAAAGTCACTTCTGAAAATGACCTTTCTTTACTGGAGCGTGTGCTGAAAAGTGAAGGGGATCCAAAGATAGCTACCATAATGGCTCTTGATTTAATACTAGTTGGAATCGATACCGTAAGTAACAATTAAATATATTTACAACGATTTTTAAAATTATTTAAGTAGATTTAAGTATGTACGTTATTTTTACTTATTAGCAAAAATTAGATATTTTGTTATTAATTTACAAATGAATAGTTTTAATCAGTCTGCATTTTAAAAACTGGAGACATTGTTTCAGATTTCAATGGCCGTGTGTTCAATATTGTATCAAGTGGCAACTAGGCTGAAGCAACAGGAGAAAATGGCTGAAGAGATAAGACGGGTGCTACCTGATCCGAGTAAACCTCTAAGTTACGCCGATTTAGACAAATTGCATTACACCAAAGCATTCGTTAGAGAAGTTTTTAGGTGAGCATTTCCTTTTAGATTTGACTTACAATTGTATCGTTTTATCGTTCGTATAAAAAAATATTTAAAGGTTATTTTTTTTAATAAAAAATAAGTAAACTTTCTTGTTTTACGATTTTAGAATGTATTCAACAGTCATTGGAAATGGACGAACATTACAAGAAGATGATGTTATTTGTGGATATCATATTCCCAAAGGCGTAAGTAAAATTTCTTCTCAATAGTAGAAAACATTTACAGTTATAGTCGTATCATTACAATGTTTTATATATATATAAATGTTACGACACAGAACATAGTGTTTTATGCTCCGTTAGGGCACTACAAAATTATATGAAACAAATTTATATAAAATTATTTTTCATTATTATTGTTATTATTTATCTAATGTAGGTAATTCGACTATGTATATTATAAAGTTAATGGAAAGAATCTCTAAATATAAAAATAAAACAAAATCCTCAGCTCAATAACAGTGGAGGATAAACAGTGGACAAATCTAATGTTGTAGTAATGATTAATCTATTTGTATCGCTATCTGCTGGTTTAGTTATTATTACTTGATTGCGGGACGCGAGGAGGGATATGTTTTTCACCGTTAGGTACTTAAGTGCTTTTCTTTATTGCCTACCAGAGCTTAAACGGAGTGACGGATCCTAATGAACGAGATGTCGTTAGATTGGTATTTATTTCACGAGCGCTACTGACTTATTTGAATTCTTGAATATTCAAAATGGCGCATTTTAGATTAGGTACATATTGTTTGCTTCAATAAAATTAAAGTTTATGAAACTCATCGTCGAGTTGAGTATTTAAATCAAAGGTCTTGAAAAGGCGATTCTGTAAATATATATAATACTAGTATTATAAATTATGATTTATGACCGACTACTCCCGCGAAATGGATCATAACATATATCAATGTCGTACTGTGCGTTGATTGACATCACACAATTAAATGAAATATCAACAATCGTCCATTTTTAATTTATAAAGAATTTAATATTATCTATTTCTGAAATTGAAAAGAAGAATCAGTCATATCGAAGTAGTTTTGACCGGTTCCGAGATAAAAATGTAACGCTTCTCCACTATAAGTATGATAAAATATAATGGCTTATAATTAAATGGTACGAAAATTCCCACTTTAAATACTTGTGTTTTCTATTTTCTAGGTTCAAGTGGTATTCCCCACAATAGTGACGGGCAACATGGATCAATTTGTTGCCGATCCTGAAGAGTTCAAACCAGAGAGATGGCTGGAGGCAAATGGTCGGTTACATCCATTCGCCTCATTGCCGTACGGCTTTGGAGCCAGGATTTGTTTGGGTCGACGTTTCGCTGATCTTGAAATACAAGTTCTGTTAGCCAAGGTAACAAAAACATAAGGATTATTTGCTGCTAGGTCAACATAGTATGTATGAATATTTATATGTACGTAAGTATATATTTTACTATAGTTACATGTAGTATTTATTATTGGAATATATATTTACAATTCGTTAATAGTTCGTTTCGTTCGGTAGTGAACATACACGAGTATGTTGACTACCCGCATTGTTTCCTGTCACAACTTGCTTTCTCTAGGTTGTCTGGATGAAATTGATATATAAAGTAATAAGATCGCCTATTCCTTATTTTCGACATAATGCTATTGTACATTATAAAATTATTATTATTATACTTTATCTATGTGTAGTAATTAAATTGAGAATAAGACTAATAAAGAAAGATAGAGTAGACTTAATTAACGTTAGCAAACTATTATTAACGTTAGTAAAATATTGATGATGTTTTTATATTGCAGTTGCTTCGACGATATCGCCTGGAATATCATCACCAGCCCCTCCAGTATGCTGTTACCTTCATGTACGCACCAGACGGCCCACTGCGTTTGCGCATGATCGAGCGATAAACTTTATACATTACTGATTATGAATCAATATCCGAATAAGAATCACTACACATTAAGAATCATTAATAGAGATCGAGCGATAAAGTTTATACAGATTCGTGATTAAGAACCAGCAAGCTGGCAAGATGCTACCTAGATGAATCAACTTAGTACTCTTAAAATAGGAAACTTAAATGTTTAAGGAACTTTTAAAATGTGCCGTCTTTTGTACGAATTTTATTATATTTTTCTTCATAAAAATAATGTAGGTACACATATGTTGAGACATTTATTTTTAACAATACGTATTTGTAGTGTTTTATTTAAAATTGTGTATAATAAGATAAATACTTGCATAATAGATAATAATTTGACATTGAAAATGATTAAAATCGCCGGTATTTATTATTTTATACCGTGTAAAATTGTGAAGATATGTAAATAAGTGTAAAATTTGTTATAAAAACAGAAAGAATGTATAATATTCATCATGTATGTATTTTATTAATGAAAAGGAAAATTCAATAAAACACTATTTAGTATATAATAAATACATATTTTGTAAATACCTGTACATGTTATTTTTCTTTAAACCTTGTAATTAATACCTAGTTTTATAATCATAGAGATAATGTATAAAAATACTTAAAAAGTACCCAATAGTCGGATTAAAAAATAAAAATATCTCGCAAAATATTTTATGATACATTTCGATAAACTGAATTGAACTGAAATTACTGGAACAGTTTTGAAACATCCATTATAAAACACCTTTAGTTAGGCCAGTATATATAAAAGTTCCCGTATTAGGCGATAGATGTCTCTAGTTATTGTTTATTTATAACAATAAAACAGAAAATAAGTACTTAGTTAATTCATTATTTATAAATTTAATAATGGTTTCTTTTCATTTATGAGACTTAATAGCCGAATAAAACAGTTTTATTAGGGTTCCCTTACAAGGTTTAAAAATATAAAGGTACCCACCTACCTATATAGCTATCTGGGAAAAATCAAAGACAAACGTGCTGCATAATGTTTATTAAAAATTATCATGAAACAATGATTAATATAACATCTTATTATAATTTAAGTTAAATAACTTGTATAATAATTATGTTCTATATAACAAGAAAATATGCTAAAAATGAAACTATTTTTATGCACGACAGAATGAATAAGGGCGTAGCACAAGTGCAGTACAATTAAGATATGTATTATGTAATATGTAAATATTATGTAAATAAAATCAAGTGTACATGATATGTACGTACTGACATCGCACGGCTCGGGGAAGAAAGGGGGTTGTCTCACAAGGGTTGCGCAACTAGCGAGGTGAGGACGAAGGAATTCTCACATTACACCAATAGAAGCGTACGAGACAAATCCATACACCTTTCCTACGAGACTATGGGATGTTAGTGCGTACATTTATATTATATTTAAATGTCTTTGTTTATAAACTGTATGTGTTTGTATTCGCTCTCCATAAATGTATTAGGGAAACTAGGTTACAGGTCAGGGTGTAGGCAAAATAAAGGCTACCGCCCGCGGTGTGTTTTATTGAGCATTGGATTAACATATAAAGTTGCGGGCTAGATGACGAAATTCCGGTATCGGCGCCACTGTTTTCCCCTTTACCTTCAGTCCTCCCATTCCCCTTGCTACTCAACGAAGGAGGGAGGGAAAAAAGGGCTAAATTGCCCAAAGAAATGTAAATCATCATGCATCGTCATCGAAAATAGCCTTGTTCTCCGCATAAGAGGAGAACCGACCCTAGGATATGTGACTTGTAGCCTTGAAGTTATGTATGACGTTGGAGAGCGAATAGCACAATAAACTTCCCCAGGGAGCAGGGGGATCGCACGGGCAGCGAACTTGCTATAAAAGGCATAGGTTCCGACCTCTCTTGGCCAGTTCGTCCTCAGCACTTCAAGTAGTAACTTGAACTGCTAGTTTTACATTTATCACTTCAAGCAGTGACTTGATCCATCAGACTCCTCATTGTGGAGATACCTAACAAGTTCATACAAGCAAGCTCGCTGCCGACTGCCGCTTCCTCTCTGCGCCCCCTGTGGTTCAATGTGAATTAGAGCAGCGTTTTTATTTCCGTATTTCACCCCTACACCCCCCCGTTGGAAGGCAACGTGCGGCCTGCAACATTGGCCCTGCGGTATAACATCGATCGCGAGCACCGCCTTATATATATTATATATCGTAGCCAGCAATTTTTGAATAGAATAGTTTCGCTCGCTTTTACCGAACCGCAGATAAGTGAAACTGCGGATACCAGTCCGTGGTTACGAGATCCCCCACCTACTGTACCTACATTTTACGGCAGTATATAATATATTTACTACTAGCGACCCGCGCTCTCGCTTCGCTTCGGTTTATAAGTTTTTTTTGTACATTTTCTTTTCAAATTTTCAGAAACATTTGCACCATACATTATATTCGTGTAACTCTTACAGTTTTTGCAGCGCACGATAAAATAGCTCGCAGGTGGCAGAGTTTTTTCCGATTCCGATTTTTCCGAGTTTGACACTTATCGTTATATTTTGGCCAATTTACACAATATCTTTATAAATTATGTGTTATTCTGATGTATGAGCTATATTATTGTAAAGTTTCATTAAAATCCATTGAGTAGTTTTTGCGTGAAAGAGTAACAAACATCCATACATCCATCCTCACAAACTTTCGCGTTTATAATATTAATGGGATTTATTTATTATAATACAGTTACAATAAATATTTATTATAATATATCATTCTGTACACTGTCTAATCTATCTCATACTCGTGCACACTGATCACTCTCATTTGCTTGAAGATATCTTCTATGGGGATAAGTTCGCCTGTTGTACTTACATCATGTTGTTAATACATTTTTATGTACTGTCTGTGTTTGTACAATAAAGTATATAAATAAATAAACACACAGAACACACAATGTAACACGGCACGGATGTTACACAAAAGTTATGTTTGTATTTCTTAGAAACAGACTATACATGGACAATCGTTTACTTTGCTTAGAGTTTCCTTTGTTTTCAATCCACGACAAAGAATTTCCATTACAAATAGAATCTTCTATGGTTGAGCAGGAAGCTTAATAGTTTAATTTATTTACGTAGTATGTAACAGAAAATAATGAAAATTGACGATAAAATTATCTAATATACCTACATTAAAACCCGTCTGCGTCTAACTCCTATACCTATGAACACAATATATTGAAATAAACTAAAATTAACGAAACAAGTACCTAGGTTTGAGTATTTACTGCATTCACTGCCTAACTGCATACATGATTTGTTTTATGAATTACTCTACTATTTAGATAATTCAGTATTAGACTCGAAGCAGTCTGCACCAGATTTACCTACCTATACTATCTGGAGCTGACTGCTTTGAGTCTGATACTGAATTATCAAAAGAGTAGAAGTGCTCTATGAGAGAAGCGCGCATTTTCCCACTTCCAATTGTTATAAGCATTCCTGTCTCTGAAATCGTTAAAAGTATTATAATAATATAATCACTAATTAAATTCCAGCTTTCAGAAGAAGAGATATGGCAAATCTTGTTACACCAGCTAACACAAGATATTTTGTAATCAAAATACAGGCATAAAATATGAACTAATTTTATATAAGAATAAAATATTTAAAAAGTCAGTTTAATAATATTTATAACTAGCGACCCGCCCTCACTTCGCTTCGGTTTATTAAATTTAAAACAATCGGAATAAGATATGTTCCTGCGGTAAAATGGAGCCTATATTTTAAGTTAGACCTCTAGCAATACACCAGTGAAAACTGCATTCAATTCCATGCAGTAGTTTTTGCGTTATGCGTGTACAAACATACAGACAGACAGACAAAATTTCTATAAACTGTTGTTTTGGCTTTTGTTGCTCTAATAAAGACCCCCATATTAGTTTTTTTTCAATATCTATAATGTGCAGACATCAGCCTGTTACAATTTTATTATGATGTATATAGATATTTAATATTTATCTAGATATTAATAAAAAGTGCACTTCAGAATTGCATAATGTTGTCTTAAAATAAAAATACCGCAAAAACCCAAGAAAGTTTATATTGTGTGCCTAAAAACTGCTCTGCGATTGCCTGCACCCACCTTTTTTAGTCTGCACGCCATAAAGTATTTATTTAGAAAGTGAAAACAGTTTTGCAGTCATTTAGATCGACATATTACACTCGTAAAAGTTGAAAAGTCAAAGTTCAGGTCAACATCAATTTAATTAACGCCACGTCATAACAAGTAAAAGTTTTTAGGTCTAACAAATTATTTTTTATTATAATTGTAGATAAATTAGCCACAGAACAGAATCGTGAGTTAGTGATAAGTATCATTAATAATTACACAGGTTGCATAATCGTCCGTGGAAGACATAATGGCTGGTTACCTGCTAAAATTGCTTTAATCACATTTTACACAATAATAATGTTTCTTGAAGCAGATAACATCAGTAATTATTAGAGTCCAGTGTCGCCAAACGCGCACTAGCTATAGATTACAAAAGAATTTGCCAAATAAAGCTTCTCGTTGGATTATTAAAGTTTCACGTAAAACGAATGTATAACCGCGTATATCCGTAAAACGGATAGGACTTTTATCAACTATAAATATAAACTCTGAGGAGCTACACCACCTCTAAAACAGTGGACTCGCCAACCCGCTTGGCCGGCGTGTCGTTTTAAAGCAATACATTCCTCACGCGCTAGAGAATGTGCAGGAGGAGGCCCACGTCCAGCTGTGGACGATAAAGGGGCTGGTTACTTATCAAAAGTTTATAATTAAGCGAATTGAATTACTATGGGAAATAACTGAATGGTACGGTGTTTAACGTTTTTACTGATATATTCATATAACTACGTGTAACCAATGTCACTAGTTACCACGGCCCTTCTACAAAAAATGTGGTCATATCATATCATCGACTTGTCTCTCCAGTATACTGTTAGATGGCCTTGCTCAAGGACTGCCATTACTACGATTAAGTAAGTGCCATCAGTCCATCATGGTATTGTGAAAGAACAATTACAATACTTGCGCGGCGCGTATAACATCGTTGAATGTGATTTACGCATGTATTGCGATTCTGCAAGTCATGTATTGCATATATCTGTGAAGGTAGCATGGTAAGCGAGACAGATTTTTTTTATTAATGAAGCTGGCAGACGAACGGATTCTTCACTTGGTGGTAAGTGGATACTAACGCCCATGAACATTGACGATTCATGTCAACATCAGTCAATTGTGAGCCCTCGGATAGTCCGCCTACCTTTGGAGATTTAGGAGTGTATTTGGAAAAAAAAACAGAGAGATAAAGTTGGTTTATTGAACACCAAAACAAATAAAACAATAACAGATATTGGTAATACACGAACGCACGATGGAGATTAGAGCAGGTAGAGGTCGGTAAAAGAGATTTTCTGTGCTAAAATGATTAGTAAGAATGGAAAATCCATTCTTCCTGGATAAAGGATAGAATGGGTAGCAAGGAGTGTAATGGTATTATGCTACCTACTTGATGAGTTGGAATGGGATGGGAAAGGGGCATTGACATATCTTATTCACTGTCGATTAGAACATTTTACGGTAGTCTTCTATGTGGGGTGATAATACGACCAGTCGGGCACGCCCAGTAAGCTGTGGGATGCATGATCTCTTTCTTGAATGTCTACATTCAAACGTACAATACTACAGCTATAAGTATTTCAAAACTAGTAAGAGAGCCATCCATAAATTACGTCACAAATCACCCTTCGTATGTCACAAGTTGTCCATAGTATGTTACATAGAGATTGTGACGTCACATCTTTTGCAACTTTCAATTTAGAGTTAACTTTGATTGCAACAATATTACCATTAGTACTTTTTAATTTAAAATCTTTTCAAATATGTAACAAAATAAAAAAAAATTGATTGGAAATCAACTTGTAATTGAAAAAAAAATAAAATATTTTTCTTACATTTTCATTGACTTAAATCATCACGTTGTGTCCATGTCCATTTCTATTTATATATTTTTAATGTGACGTCACAAAAACGACTCCCACCTGACTCTGTCACAGTGCACCATGTCATAACCCTAACTAAGGAAATATAAATGAATTTTAGACTCAATTAGACGCGCCAATCGAAAATAAAAAGTTGCTATTTTCCGTACGTTTAAAATATTTCAAACAAAATTTATAGAATTTTAAGAGCCCTATCCAAGAACATATTATTCGTGTTAATTTTAATAATTTTTTTGCAATTTTACATTGTAGGAATTTTGGAACTAGTGAACAATTAACCTCACAATTAATCTATCAACCGAGATATAGGCTTTAATTATTAATGCGTATAACATTTGAGATTTCACGTTTTTCATACATATTTATCTATGGTCACCATGGTTGGTGCAACCCAACCGCAACGTCGAGTAAAATAAATAAGGTAAACATTCGCGTTAAGTCCCGTTTAAATAGATCATATATTAATGCATATGTCATATTTCGTTTCAATAGCTTATTGTGATCCCCACAATCGTATGAAGTTTGGTCGCTCTCAAAAATCGTGTACGATAATCTCGCCCTAACCGTTCAAGAAACTCTCCTTGTGTAAATGAGTGTTAAATATTGAAACTGAAATCTCCCAAAAATCTACTATTGTCGTTCATGACTCGTGACGCGACTTTAAATATTACGTGGTCGCGTCGGTTGTGCTGCCCGCGCTCACTCAGTGTCGTCATTTTCTCAAGCAATTATCTACAAGAAAAATACAGCACTTAGGTTGATTACACTTGAAGTTATAAAATATAAGGACTCTGAAGTGACACTTGAGTCAGTTGGTAATGTAGTCAATGCCAAAATATTTGTATTTTGATTAGTATTTGCGGATTATGTATTTACTCCACTGCAATGCAATGCAAGCAGACCTCTCAGTATCCACTGCTGAACATGGGCTTCCCCATGCACATTGACTTGTGCATGAGGGATGTGCGGCCTGAAAACCCACGCCGGCCAACCAGGCTGGTGAGTCCACTCTTTTAGAGGTGGTGTAGCTCCTCAGAGCTTGTGCTAATGGCTTAATCGCCATAGTCATCTTTATCCTTTGTCAGTCCCGAGTCGAGAGCAGATTCCCCTAAACTATCAATATTATTTAATCCATTCAAAATGGTTTAAATCAAAAGACTTAGTAGGTAGGAGTCTTAACTCCAGACACATGATCTGATTTGATAAACTAATCGTTTATGAGATACTCGTTTCAGATAAGAGAGACAAAAGAACTTTGTAGAGTCTTTTTGTTTGGACGAAATACTGAATCTATGGCAGTATAGTTTTACAACACATCTCTTTCTTTTATATATAAATGACGTCTCTCCGTTTGTGTGTCTGTCAGTTTCTTTGTTCGCGCTAATCTTGGGATCAACTGGATCGATTTTTTTTTTGTTTTCGCTACTCTACGAGGTGTTTATTTCCGAAGGTTGTAGAGTACTTACTTTTTATCAAAATCGCTAGAGTAGTTGTGAAAATAATCATTACGGTTTGATATCATAATGATGGTATGTTATCGTAAGAATGTATAATGAAGTCATCGAGACATACAATAAAAAAATATGATATCGAATTCTAACTGGGCGAAGGTGCGAACAAATACTACCATACCATGGATATCCACCCATGGAGAGAAATAAACTGACTCGCCCAAGACGCCACACACGATCCTCGGTTTTTCTCATCCAACCACTATCGGCGAATTTCTTCAAGTTGTCGTTCCACCTGGCCGGAGGGCGTCCCACACTGCGCGTCTCGGTACGGTAAATATCAGTTTGCTCTAAATACGAGTATAACCTAGGATTTAAAACAATTCCACTCTCCAATCCAGTTCTCTCTTTATAAATAGGTGGTTTAGTTCCCTAGGTCTTGCGGTAGCGGCTCTGTTATCCCTTACTCGTCTTTTACGACAGCCACAGGAAGAGATGGGATAGTACTATGGCGGATCTCCAAGAGAGAAAATTAATATTTTCAGGATTTGTTCTATAGTTTGAATTGGTAGTTAGGAGTGCTTTAGGAGTAACAATGCAAAGTGTTTGCAAAGTGGCGTTAAACATTTGGTCAAACATTTGACACTTTTACGTGATACACATTACTTTCCATTTCTATTTTACTACCGGAGTCCAAATGAATGGAACGAGCTTCCTTATTTGCTACACCTGGCGTGGTGACGCTGAATGTTCCTCGAAATTTCTTGATCTTAACATAGATTGTGTGTATGTTAAAAACGCTGTTATGTTATTTATAGACATAACAGCGTATGCACAATGATCTTATGCAGCAACACCCTTGTTCACTGCACCTTGAAAGCGTTTGACAGGGCAACAGTGGGTACTCAGTACTGATTACGTTTGCATGGAAGTAGTTTTGTTGTTTCTTATTCTGTTAAAGTAAGTATAAGGGGCTTCAAGTAAGGGTAGGCGCATTGGTGGGTACACTGTAAAGCCTAGTCAGGTAAATAAATAACTAAATATCATAAAATTAAGCTATTATTCAAATGTGATATTAGCTAAGAAAAGGGACTAATCCTTCATTCGTATCTTAAACATTCAAATGTTTAAGATGTTTCTATCTGAACAAAATCTTAAAATAATGAAATTTTATGTCACAAGGTCATGACATTAAGATGTCATGAAAGTTATAAATAAATAACCAAAGTCAATAAATAAATCCAGGTAATAACCCCCTTTGCTCGGTTAACATCACAAATAAACGTCAAACAATTTTGAGAAGAGGAATATTATGAACCCTGGACAAGGATCATGTAGGGAATTTTATTTATAATGATGATCTAACTAAAGGGTCAAAAGATATCGTCGTCAGAAATTATCGTCGTCGTTATTTTCTGGAAAGGAGGAAGACGGCCTCGTGGCGTTAAGTTCCTACCGCTTTCCATGGACACTCGCAACACCAGGGGGGATGCGGGTGCGCTGACGACCTTGCAGGATCCTATTCACATCTATTTAGAAAGTCTCTGTAACAATACTCTTTAGAGTCCTTTGCTGAACTTCTTGCTACTAAATCCCCAAGTATTCACTAGTAAGGTTTCTTGGGGATTTATAATAGTCGTGGGCACTCACGACTCCTTAGAGTGTTTCGGCTCACTTAATCCGGCTCCGCTCGCGGATCCGACTCCTCTTAACGATTCCTTGACTCCTTTTATTCACCTACTTATATTTTATAAGAGCCTGAAAGCGACTCATTCGCTTTGCATCATGTTCGTTCGTGTAACTCAGCAATCCAAAAATGAAAGGAATAAATAACTCCTCGGAGTCCGCTCGCGGTTTCGGATGTTTTGATTTCTTGAATCCGGAGTTACCCATCGCTAATTTATAATAGTACTTAATAGGACAATACTAGGAAGAGTATTGTTACAACTCCAGATCATAACGTAACGAGTTTTTTTATATCGGTGGTCATCAAGAATGGAGACTATTAAAAAATAACTTATATCTAATAAATTGGTATCGCATTCACTCATCGCAATCAAATCAATTACAATTTATTATAAATGGGCACCGATTTATTATGTTATAACAAATTTCACTTGATTGATAATATTCGCCAGTAACACTTTAGATCACATTAATGTAACTTGTACAGTCGATAGCATAACAATGTATCCGAAATTATTTTTACTATCAGTAGTTCTTATTTGTAGCTTATTAACTTACCTATTGATTGACTTGTTGTCGACCGTATTAGATTAATGATACTCGTCAGTTTGTGGTATATCGGCGTGTATCGTCACTTCCAAAACGTTACACTTGTTTCGTTACACACGTTTCCATTACGCGTCTAGGTACGAGTATTATTCGCCATAACTCGGAAGTATTGCGTGATATCACTACCCTAATGTAACCCGAATCAACCCCGGTACGTGGTATACTGATGAATAATTGCTATTTCTGTAACGTATGTTTTAAATATATGGTAGTTTTTGTTACAATTTTCAATAAATATTTAATATTGATGGCTTAGATAGCTCTTTTAATGGTTAATGCGTCATGTCATTATGCCTTATGCTGTAAAGCCTGCTTATACTTGTGTCAACCTATGTATTGTTAATGTGGATATACGAAGTCCATAATACTACTGTATTCGAGTGAATATGGGGTTTGATAAAAATCGTTCAAGGACCGTGAACAAAACGTTTACTAAAATGCTAATTTTGATTAAATTCAATGACATATACATGGATGACAGCTCCTTAAACGCTTTATTCATAGTCTATGAAAAATAAGACATGACAGGCCCTCCTAGCATACAAGTTAGTCGCTCAGCGTTATTAAAACCCAAAAGTTCTTTAGTGCCTTCTCTTCCTTGATAAATTATATTTCCAGTAATTTGATAGTTAGCCGGTTACCTATTACCATGAGCGGTAACTTACTGTGTTTACTTGGTAGCGAGATTACACAATATAATGTTTAAACCTATGAAGTTGTGATATCTAATCGCATCTATGTGACACAGTCTCTGATATCTAATTGCATCTAAGTGACACAGACTCTGATATCTAATCGCATCTAAGTGACACAGTCTCTGATATCTAATCGCATCTAAGTGACACAGTCTCTGATATCTAATCACATCTAAGTGACACAGTCTCTGATATCTAATCGCATCTAAGTGACACAGTCTCGGATATCTAATCGCATCTAAGTATCACAGTCTTTGTTATCCCTATCTTTTATGTCAGTTGAAATACGCAGTGAAGTTTTGTTTCAAATGCGCTTGATTAAAAAATTTTCCTTAGCGGAAAAGTATTTTAGTGAAAAAATATCCTAATTACATTATTATCTTTGTTCGGGTTTGTTATGGAGTGTGAACAAAACACCTTATTTCCGAGGGATGATAGGATCAGTAAATCATTAGATTTACTGATACAATTAGTTGCCCGCGCTTGGCGAACTATTGCGGAAAATGGCTGTACGAACGTAATCCGTACAGTCTTACTGTAAAAATTAGGTTAGGCTAAAATTTATCATAATTGGAACAAAATAATTTATTTGTGCAATTTATACAATGGACAGCACATGTGAGTAGTAGAATTAAGAAGCGATCTACTGATTAAAACTTGACGTACGTGAATGGAAACATGGTCACAGATAACACTAACGCCTACAACTAAAGCGTTCATTCACTAAATGGTTTTTCTGAAGGGAACACAAACACCGGGAAGACGCACTACATTTTTATGTTAAAATAATTAATTCGTGAATTGTATTGTGTTTTAGTGAAATTCATTAAATTGAATTGATTTAAGAAAGTAAGGTAAGAAAATTAATTACAATAATTATTAAATTGTTTAAAATAAAATATCTATTTAGTCTTAAAGGGGTAAGGTAATTTTGGATAAGATAAGATGGCAAAGACACTAATTGTGGTAGTCTAGACCTGCAGAGATGTTACGTTACTTTCAAGAATACGGTAAATTAATTATTTTATATTATATGACTATTGACTATGTATTAATAAAATTTATAGAAAAATAATCTGTACCCAATGATAACGATTAAAACCATTTAAGTTTAAAAAGAAAACTTGTATTATACTTTGCTTCTGATATATATAATATTTTGAACAGTAAAATATAAATCGGTATAATTTTTTCCTAAAATTTAAAATTTTAAACTATCTATTGTAAGTCAATACTTTCTAAAATAAAGTTTTACTAGAGTGCTTTTTAATTAAATATGACTAACAAAATAGTATTCTGTCATGGTCATGAATTTAACACCACGAGGAACATTCGCAGAGAATTGTCCTAAAACATATCAGCACGTTTCGGAAGTGGATGCAATTTACCAAAACCCTTTTCCTTTCCTGCGTCATCTCGTTTTATTCAATCTCATCCTATTCATTCTATAAAGAAGCGGGATGGGGTGGTATGAAGATATAAACTGTTATAAACATTTTGCAACTCGGAGTTGTTTTATAGGATGTTAATAAAATACCTAGAATTGTTCATAAATACAAGATACTTTTAGAATTGTTTTTCCAGAAGTTTATTGACGTATTCGGCATCTTTATCACCGAAATAATTCAATGGACACAGGCAACGTATTAATCTGCTATGTAGTTTAAATTAAATGATCGCGCCCTGACGAAAAATTTGCTTAAGTTGAAAAAATAATTAAATTTCGAAACTGAAACTCGACTACGCATAAATTCTAAACAAGTTTTTGGTTCTTCGGAAGAAAGTCAATTTGAGCATTTACGTTTGACTGCGACTACAACAAATGTTCAAAGGCCTCCCTTGTAAAGAACCTAAAATTTGTATGAAACTTCTGCCTAGTTCGGTTTTAGTTTTGGAACTCATTTTTTTATTAACGTGATATAAAACGGTCAAGTAACGAGTTTGTAATATTATATAAAATTGATTGATGGTAGAATTTTTGTCTGGCATCAATAAACCAGTTTGAAGTAAAATTATAAAACTACCTTATTTCAATTATGCTATTCGGGTTTTGCATATTTTATCTGTATCTATATAGTTGTATTGTTAACTATGTTGTTAAACTATTTTGCATTACTGTTTGCACTTTTTGCATTACTTTCGCTGGACAATCGCGACTAATTCAAAATCGTTTCACGCCTCTGTTCTGTTTCGTCTACAAGAAAGTGGTAATTAATTATTTGGAAAGAAAAATTGCTCGTTACACTTCATTTTCTTGTAATGCTATCTTGTTTTTATTGTCACTCAGCTGTTTCTGCTGATTTTGAGATGACACATGTGACTTTATCATCGTAAACCGACGAAAATTTTTAATTGTCACCTTGGATAATGTCATAAGAGAACCATAGACAAAAACTACCCTCATTACTAACAAAAAAGTTCAGATACCGAGAATACTTTGAACGCCCCTCGTATGAGCAGTGCTTCATGTCTTTCATAATTCTCCTTTTTAAAGACAAGTTTTTAAGACTATGTTACCATTAAAGTGTCAGGTAGTGGGGGGGGGGGGGGGGGGGGCGCCTATACCTGACGAATGCTCCCAATTATGCCACACATATTTATATGCTTTCCCACATATGCTTATAGTATATAAGGATATATAGGACTAGCGATGCCCTTTGAAAGTTAAGGTGCCTCTAAGCGAGTTTGACGAAGAAATCGCTGGCATAGAAATTATTCAGATTCCATAATTTACTTTAAAAATGTACTAATTTTCTTCATACCTAGCTACTCGTATATAAACGGGTTAGATGATTAGTAATGCGCATCGGAAAATCGAAGAGCTATGTATCTATTAAAGTAAGTAGGAATTAAATTAAATTAAATTAACTAAACTAGGTAATAATTGAGTCCGCCTATTCGATTACCGTTATAACTAAGCGTACTTGTAAAATCTAAACATTAACGTTTGCCATTAACATGTTTCCAGTTAAGAGCTATTTCTATAGGTACATATATTTAAAATGGCAATATCTCTGTGTGCGTTAATTTCGGAATATACTGCGTTGCCTTTGGTTTTAATTATTGTATACGATATTAATTATTCAGGAAGTTTTTTGGGTTATTTTGATTAAAATCAATTTAGAAATTATGGATGACAAGTTTGGAATTATTTAGTAGGTTATCGAAACAATCTATTTGTCAAATGAAATCGTGTAAATGCGTAAATAAATATTATAAGTACTCGTATACTGTAATATTTGTAATAACTTATACATTGTATAGGTATTTTATGTTGTCGGTTCTTGGCTGTTGAACTTGATACGGTGATTATGCAAAAACCTGCTCCGTAATTTGTTTCGATTATAAAGTTGTTGTTTACTCTGCATCCACGTTTATACCTTGACATTGAATTTGGAGAGAGAACGTTATTTATATAGTATAACACGAATTCTTATTACGAGTTCGTATGACTGGTTTTTATTCCTAAGTCCACCCAAGTAGAACAAACTGACTGTGTCTTGGCCTGTTATTTCGTCGACTGGTTCTATTTATTTTCGACTTTTACAAAACTACATAATGGAAATAACGAATTGCAATAATGAACTTCTTAATTGTTTGACACAGCTGTACCTAATCATATATTAAGTTGCATATTATTGTCTAAGCATTTTTTAAGCCTTTTAATTATACTTTCTATAAAAAAAAAGTTATAAATAGTAAACGGAAAAATAGATACAGATAGTGTTAAAATAGATTTTAAGAGGTCTCGAGGTATGAATGAAGTGAAAATTAACTTAGGCCGTGTTCTTCACCCTGGGAACAAGACGAGTATTGCAAAACCATTTCACTTTCTATCTACAGCGCGTTCATCCCACTTACCGTAACATTATACGAACATAACTAGTTATTTACTTGTACACTAACATGTGTAGCACTTTCGTTGTGCGTGTGTTCACATCATACATGTAGGATTTTCTGCTAATCGCTATGATCAACACAGAGTGCGGCTCAGTTCAAACCATATTACGTTTACCATAAGAACCAAAAGAATCAGTACCAATTTTGTGAAATAGCACACGATTTTATCCAGTCGGAATGGCCGGATAGTGTTGTAAAAATGAACACTGAGGATCGACGCTCGAGCTTGAGTGCTAATAAACTTTTAAGTGTTAAAAGCTCGTGAGCGTTATGGTTCAAATTTATAACGTTCGATGGTCTTAAACCCTTGAAATTAAAACTGGTTAAGGTTAAGGTTCTTAAGGTTCATTAGCGCTGACTTCTCGAGCGGTCAACACTTATTTTTATACAACACTAGCTGTGCCCGGCATGCGTTGCATGCCCAGCAATTTTTTTGCACATAATATATAGCCTATATTCATCTGGAATAATGTATCTTTCAAATGGTGAAAGAATTTTTCAAATAGGTGCAGTGGTTCCGGAGATTACCCTCCACATACACACAAACTCACAAAAATCGCACTCTCTTTATTATATTCGTATAGACTACGCCTAACATGCGTATTATGTCTTCCGATGATTTAGTATTCGCTATTGGCAATTTTAAATGGAAGTGGGTTCTGTGCATAAAGTCCGTTTGTATTGCTTATATGGTATAGTAATATACAGTATAGATGAGTATTGTTTATATAGTTTCAAAAACAATGCACGTCAGCTCACCAGGTGCCACCTTTGCCGCCTCTTTTGCTTCCCTCACTCTCTCTGTTGCTGTCTACTTTTAACACACAAAAAATGGTTTTTTCTTAGATATAGATATATATGCCGTTTATGTATGTAACGATTGTTTTATTGTGAATATTTGTTATAAATAAGGAATTAACTTAAATGAAGTTCAAAAAGTAAACCTTGCCATGTCTCGTAGCAAAAACTGATTATTAGAAATGAGATCAAAACATTATTTTGGTATTTATCATCACTATAATTTGTTTACAGAAGCAACTTAAACAGGAAAATGAAGAACCCACTATGTGCGGTCAAGCGGCCACTAAAAAGTGTACTAGTTCGTAATTTTGGGACATCGTCACAGCATCATCAAGCTACTGAATCGTTTGAAATCAGTAAGACATTAAAATTTTATCTTTGCATGTAATTTATAATTTTTGAAAACAAATATTTTTTTTTATCAAATTTCCAGTCATATTGTTTATAATACAAGAATTAATCAATTTGGTCCAATTTGAAAGAGATCGTAAATTTATAGTAATCGTATTAGTAGGTAGTCATTTTAGGGGCACCTTTGTGATAAATATACTAAACACTTTATTGTCAACGTTTTTACGGGAAACAACATGATCAATTAGAGCCATAGTGATAAAAATGCTCATATGGTTAAGATATAACTTTAAAGTAATAATGCTAACCATGTTTCCGTTAATTTTAACATATAACCTCATACCTTATTTAAAATTATCTATCATAGCATTTCGGTGAAGTACTACATAACATTCTGTATTAAAATATTCGATAACTTTTGCTAGAAAATTGCCATATTATCAGACTATGTCCTTGCGCTGGATATAGGCCTCCCCAAGATGCAATTTATATGGAGGAAATGAAGTTTATCAAATTTATAAATCTTTCTGATAAGTTATTCACTAGTGTACCCACTTTTACCACAATATTTTTCATAGAGGTAATAAATTTTGAGGTATAATAAAATTTTTTTTTTTTTTTTTTTTTTTTTTTTTTTTTTTTTTTTTTTTTTTGTAATTTACAATCAGTCGCTAGACTATAAGTAAATTTGTTAAAAGGAGAATGGCGTTTAGTGTTACTGCAGGATTGGGCTGCAGCCCTCTTTTAGGTAAGGAGCACGTGAGCTCTCTTCAGTCTTTTTACAGGCCTTGAAGTCGTCAACTGGTAGGCCAGTGGATTAGGATGTGCAGAAAGACGCTCCATGTACTTTTTCTTGTAACGTTCAATTTCCGCCGTTACAGTTGGAATCCCAAGATAATCATGGATTTCATAGTTTCGAGCAAACCACGGGGCGCCAGCAATGACACGCAGAATGTTGTTCTGTACTCTTTGGAGACACGTTATATTAGATTTGCTGGCTGTAGACCAAATCTGGATGCCATATATCCAGATCGGTTTTAGGATGGTAGAGTAAACAAGCAGTTTGTTGTTAGTGGATAGAGTTGATTGTCTACCGAGTAACCAAAGCAAGTTTCTGAATCGTTGGTTAGTTTCGTCTCTTTTGGCTTTTATGTGATCCTTCCAGGTCAGACGTCTATCCAGGAGGAAACCGAGATATTTGACGTAGTTAGTTAGTGGCAGGATTGTGTTGTCAAGCCTGACCGGTGGGCAATCACCTTGCCGTAGTGAGAAAGTGATGTGAAAGGATTTGGGGGCACTAGCTTTTATTCGCCATTTATTAAGCCAAGCGTGGGTATCATTTAGTTGCTTTTGCAGTTTTGCGGTTGCTCTTATTGGGTCCACAGAAGATGAAAGGAAGGCAGCATCATCAGCGTAGGTAGCAATAGTGACGTCCGCTGACTGCGGCAGATCGTGGGTGAAGATGTTATACAAGACCGGTCCGAGGACTGAGCCTTGAGGCACTCCAGCAAGACACTCGAATAAGCCAGGTCTAGCTTCACCCTGCTTAACAAAGAAAACTCTGTTTTCCAAGTAAGACCTTATTGTGGAATAAATAGGATGTGGTAGAAGCTTCTTGATTTTACAAAGCAGTCCTTTGTGCCAAACCCTGTCGAAAGCCTGCTGAATGTCCAGAAATGCTGCAGAGCAATACTGTTTGGTTTCCAGGCAGTGGCGAATTGTATCATAGACTCTGTGAACCTGTTCCACGGTTGAATGATGCTTTCGGAAACCAAATTGATGTTGCGGTATGATATCACGTTCGTCAATGCATTTGGAAAGTCTAACGAGAAATATTTTCTCCCACAGCTTAGACAGGACGGGTGTCAGGCTGATGGGCCGGTATGAAGATGGTTCGTGAGCTGGTTTTCCGAGCTTGTGAATCATAATTATTTGCGAGATCTTCCAGACGTTGGGGAAGTGAGAAAGTCTCAGTGTGGCGTTAAAGAGATTAGTTAAAAACACCACGCATTTTTTTGGTAATTCCTTCAAGAGCCTTGGCGATATGAGATCGAAACCAGGCGCTTTTTTGGCATTCATGTTTTTTATTTCTCTCAATACTTCACTGGGTGATGTTGGTGAGGGCGGAAAACTGAGTTGAAAATCTTGGTTCAGAATAAAATCTATATGCGGATCATCGTCACCTTGTGCTTCATTGGGTTTGAATACTGCGGCTAAATGTGTGCCAAAAACTTCAGCTTTTTCTATGTCTGTACGTGCCCAGGAATTTCCATTTCGGATAGGGGGTATTGGGATTTGCATTTTGTTTAAATGTTTGGTGGCTTTCCACAGGGAACGTTCGCCTCGGCCTAAGGGTGACATAAGCTCTAAAGTTTGTCGCACTGTCTCATTAGCAGAAGCTCTTAAAAGACTTTTCAACTCTTTAATTGCTCGGTTGAGAGCCGATTTGTCAGAGGGGTGACGCGAGTGTTGCCAGACCCTGCGCAATCTGCGTTTCTCTTCGATTTTACGTCTTATCTCCATTGGTAATATTGGAGAAGAGTTACTCGTACAAAGCTCTGGGGTGTTTTTCCACGCAGCTACCTGGACCAAGTTTGTGAAGTAGAGGCTGGCGTCTTCTAATTCATCAACCGATGACATGGGAAATTGAAGGTCAATTTCATCGTTCAAGAAGTCCCGAAAGCTGTTCCAATCGGTTTTGAAGTTGTGGAGAGATTCGCATCCACGATCAGAGGTTGGTATTATTGAGCTGATCGTCAGAATAATAGGCGAGTGATCAGACGAGCCATCAAGGCTTGACACTACTGTTGAGTATTGGGAACAGACGTTTTTGGTTATGAAAAAGTCTAGTAAGTCAGGCGTCTTCTCCGGATCACCAGGCCAGTAGGTAGGACTACCTGTTGATAGTGTAAGAAGGTGGTTGGAATCCAGACATTCTTTAAGGCTGCGGCCTCGAGATGTAGTCAATCTTGATCCCCAATAAGTGTGCTTAGCGTTCCAATCACCGCCCGCAATGAAGCGATTGCCAAGCGTTTTGAAGAACTCTGTGAAGTTGGCTTCGCTTATTTTGTGCTTTGGTGGACAGTATACTGCTGAGAGGGTAATGTACCCGGTGCGAGTGTTCACCATCACGGACGCAGCCTGTAGATAATCTTTATCGTAAGGAGCTAGCAGGTTATGTTTTAAGCTTTTCCTAACAACGATAGCTGATCCGGCATGAGCAGTGCCGTCGGGGTGGGGTGAAAGGTAAGTGGAGTATCCGAGGATGTTAATACTACTTTTGTTGGTGACTTGGGATTCCGAGATCATGACCACGTCTAATATATTTGAGCGGATGAATGTAGATAATTCATATGTGTTGGGAGATAGGCCGTTAATGTTCCATGCCGCAATGCGCAAATCAATCATGGCGCTAGTTTAGTGACAAGTTTAGTCAGTAGAGCCAGGAGAGACCCTATTTGTTGAAATAGAATGTCCATCTTTTCAGTCTGCTTAAGGAGCAGAGCTTCCAAGTTAGATGGTTGTGGTGGTAGGTGAGGTAATATAATGTTTGATTTTGTTTTGTCGTCGTTGTCATTGTTGGATTGGATATTGTAGCAGGCTCCAGCAGTTACCCTGGCATACGACATGTCTGGGCGAGTAATTTTACTAGAGGGTTCATTAGAGATTCTATCATTACTAGAGGGCAAGGTTTTTTCAGACTGTCTAGGTTTCTTCTCAGAGGAATTTATTTTTCTTGCTAAGATCTCCCGGTACACTATGCATCCCTTGTAGTTAGCTGGATGGTCGCAAGAGCACAAGGCGCATTTAGCGGGTGTATTTCTATCTTTTTTTGTGCATTCGGATGTTTTGTGACCTTCCCCACATTTTACGCATCTATACGGTCTCATGCAGTTGTTTTTTGAGTGGCCATATTGTTGACATCGCTGACATTGCACTATAGTCTTGGATTTTCGGGGATCTTCAATTTTGACGTGTTGATGGTAAATATACTTAATGTTTTTTACAGATTTATTGTTTGGACTTGGCTCTATGTTTACAAAAAAGGTTGAAGTAGGGATTTTGTTTGGTCCATATCTGGCATTTATGATTTCGCCTCTTACTTTGTTACCAGTTGCTTCTATTTCCTCAACTATGGCATTGTGAGGTGTAGTGTGGTGGAGATTTTTTATTACTATCCGATAGCATTTGGTGTCCTTTCTAGTGAAAGTATTAGGCCTTTCTCTCTTATAAGCTGGATTATTTTTTTGTATTCGTCTGCAGAATCCACCAATACTCTCATTAGATTCTTATTGACGATTCTGAATTTGAAGTGGCTTTTTTCACTAACTGTTTCGATGAGTTTTGTCAATTCATTTACATCCTCGATACCATAGAGGATGATTGGGGGGGGTTTGCTAACGGGGATAGGCTTGGGTATATGGTGATCACTGTCTGGCTGGTCCAAAGGTAAGCCGCTGAAGCTGTTTCTGGTTTGGATCGTGTTTTCCAAAGGAGGAGAGTTGGAGGTTCTTCTGCGTTTGTGGTTTTGAGCAGTCAGTGCTTTTTGCCAGGGAGGAGGTAGATTGGCCACTTGACGTGATGGTTCTGTCGAGAAGATGGGCGTACAAGTGTGGACATCATTATCTATTAAGGTCGCACCTGGTGATGTGGGAGTAAGGTTTTTATATGTGGTGCTAGCTGTGCTAGGATTGCCACCGGGTGAGGAAGATCTAGGTCTTGAGGTGAAGAGGCTCGGATGAAACGCCTGCTGCACAAGATTTCTTCTAGTTCTGCCAGTAGCATTCTCCGTCACAGAGGCCTGGTCTCCCACCTCTGTGCAGACTTCGGTAGCCAATTTCACACTCGCAGGCCCGGGCACCTGCGAGCGCCGGGCGTTAGCCGGATCGCATGACAAAACATTATCGCTATCACTCAGTTCCATATTAGATTTTTGGGACATACACACGGCACTTTCCCGAGGTGCCGTTGTCGCACTTTTGGAAGGGATTTAATCCTTCCGAGGCTTGCGAATGCCTATAGACAGGTTATTTACCGCCGCCTGTTGCTCGGCGTTGCTGCTCATTTGGCACCACCCGGGGGACACGTGTAGGGTGGGCCTAGGAAAAGGTGGTAAATCCTACGGACGCGAGCAGCATTTATATTAATTAGTAGCCCTATTGCGCAAAGAAACGTCTAAACAATTACTTGACGTTGATATAGGTATAGTATGTAGGTAGCGAGAAATAAGAAGAAAAGTAATTAAATTAGGGCTTGTAACTAAACGAGCAACAATGAATACTAAATGAGTAGCCAAAAATACTAAATGAGCAGCAAAAAATACTAAATGAGCAGCAAAAGATACTAAATGAGTAGCAAAAATATTACATAAGCAGCAAAAAATACTAAACAAGCAGCAAAAAATACTAAACAAGTACCAAAATATACTAAACAAGTAGCAAAACATGATCAAGAGAACAGCCTATTTTTTTAATAACTCAAGTAAGTATTTAAAATTACTAAGAATGTCATCACATAGTCGATGGAATCCGCTCCTATTTCTTTACTTGTTACCAGAGAACCCAAAGCTGAACCACCTTCAAATTTGCTACCACCGATTTGCTGCTCATTCAGTAATTTTTGCAACGCAACCAGCCCTTTCAGTATCCACCGCTGGACATGGGCCTCCTCATGCACATTGTCTTGTGCATGACGGATGTAAGGGCGTAAAACACCACGCTGGCCAAGCTGCTTGGTGAGTCCACCCTTTTGGAGGTGGTGTAGTTCCTCAGGGCTTGTAAATAGTAGTCGCTTTGTTATCCCTTAGCCGCCTTTTACGATACCCACGGCAAGGGATGGGGTCGTGCTACGGTGCTATTTTATTGCCAATCGACACCACACGGTCAGTATTTTTTAATTCTTTTAAATTGAACAGGTGGTAAGCCCTCCCGTCAAACATGCCCCGTGCAAAACCATCGTGCGCGGTCAACCCACGCGGCACTGGATACTTCGGTCTTCGAAACCGTTTCTCCTGTTAAATCCTGGGAGCAAGTACCTGGTCCGAAGCCACTTCCTTTCCTTGGAAATACGTGGAGATTCATACCTTATGTTGGTGAGTAGATAATATACTTCTTATTGGCGGATACTTAATGAGAGGTAAAGCTAAGGTAACTGTGGCAAACTCCGTTTCGAACAAAAATATCCACGGCAAAGTTATCGCGCAATCAACCCACGTGGAACTGGACATAGACTTTGAAATCGTGTGCACCCTTAAATCATGGGAATAAGTACCCGAGCAAAGCCTAAGCAAAGGTAAGTTTAATACTAGTAAGTACTTTTAAATTTGATGTAATGTTTACGTGAACAACATAAGTATTTACTTAGCGAGAAATCATTTATTGGGAATCTGATAGTTCCATGTATCGCGAATGTCCATGGGTGACAGTATCCATTTACCATCGGGTGGACTGCATGCTTGTCTGACAATTTCACTCTATAAGAGAAAACCAAAAATATATTTTTACTGCTGCGTCTGCTAAATACTTGTTTGACCCTTTTTTTTTTCAAAAATATGTTCAATGTTCAATATTAATAATAATCAATTCAATCGGTTCAATATTTTGTTTTTATAGAAAAAAGGCGGCAGCCAAGCATAGAGTCCACCTTGATGGTAAGTGGATACTGTCGTCCATATGCATCCGCGATACATGCTAACATTAGTCCAGAATGACAAACGTTGGCACGCCTCCGGATGCGCACGCAGCCTACCTTTGCAGCTTAAGGAATGGATTGGGAGAAAGGGTTAGGAAAATGGGGAGGGATAGGATAGGGTGGGATAGAATGGCTACTGAAACACATACGTATTGGGAAAATACGATAAAGAGTCTTCTGTGAGGGCGGAGTAAAGTAGCCAATCGAGTGCTTCCAACGGCTGTGAAAATGCAACTTGCACTCTTCCAGTAGTATACAGAGAGAGTCCTCATACGAATTTATTATATTTTATATCTTATAGTTTTTGATGACAAAATAATCCCTCTGTCCACTTGGATGCATTGAATGGCTCCATTGACGCTATACGATGATAAGATTATCACGTACGTTGTTAAAATATTTTGAAAAACTTTTGCAATAATCGAAAGGTTATAATAATCCATCATTAAGTAGGTATGTGTTTCAGTGCGTATCTAGAAACGCACCTTCTATATTTTGAAGGTCATCGTTCGCAACGAGAAATAGGCAATTGCGGCATTTGATAGATAAGTTTTTTGAATATGTCAAACCTTACGATTCAGTACAAGGACATTTAGATTAATTATGGATGTTGTTTTAATATTTTTTTTCTTTTCTGCCCAACAAATACATAATTATGCATATTATTAGTTTTCCCGGGTTCCGCAAGCGTAGCACTCATGAACCCTTGTTGATCTCTGATACTACGATTATTCAATATGATCATTTTTCTTGTTACTTACTACACTGGATCGCAAAAATTCCGGGTCGCTAATAAAAACCGTGATATCTCCATAAATTATATACCTAGATCGCTCGAATAAATAATATGTAGTAAGGAGGTTACTAATGCTTGTTCTAAATCTCTAAAGAGGTTTCATTTGTACAAGTTACAGATTTAAAAAAAAAAATCTGCATTTTGAAAAATTTCAAAATACAAATTAGGAAAATAATATTTTTTCTGCTTTTGTTTCAAACGGAGCTGTCATTATAAATGGTTCCTTGGATTGATCAGAGTATTCAATGCAATATCATGTCGTTATCACCTGAAGAATGTACACGGATTATTACCATGGTACAAGAAGGAAGAAGTCAGCGTAGCACTGCTAGAACAGTAGGAGTATCTTTATCAACGGTCCAAAGAGTACTCCAGCGATTTCAAGAGACCGGCATGAACATCAGGAGACCAGGAAATGGCAGGCCAAGGTGCACAACTACACGAGAAGACCGATTCATCGTGAGCACTATGTTAAGAAATCGACATCTCACGGCTGTTCAGGTCCGAAACAGTCTTCAAGAAATTCACCACAACAATGTGAGCTCTAATACGATTCTGCGACGTCTTCGTAAAGCTGATATAAAGCCTTATAGACCAGCAAACGGCCCCAAACTGCTCAGAGAACATCGAGTTGCCAGGTTACGGTTTGCTCGAGAACACATCCGATGGACAGATGAAGATTGGTCCAAGGTTATGTTTTCCGATGAGTCCAGATTTTGTTTATTTACGCACGACGGGAGACGAAGAGTATTTAGACGGCCAGGAGAACGGTAACATCAAGCGTGTTTTGAAGAAAAGGTGCCATTCGGTGGAGGATTAATAATGGTTTGGGCTGGGATATCTTCAGAGGATCGCACGGAGTTAGTGATCATAGAAAACGGTTCTCTGACTGCTGTCAGATACGTAGGAGAGATTTTAAATGAGCATGCTGGTCCATTCTTAGTGAATATGGATGCAATTTCCATTCTTATGCACGATAATGCGCGACCACATACTGCTCATTTGGTCAATATGTATATTCAAGACGTCGGTATTACCTGCATGGAGTGGCCAGCTCGCAGCCCAGACTTAAATCCCATAGAACATGCATGGGACGAGCTCGGGAGATGCGTGAGACAACGCTCTCCTGCTCCCGTTACCTTACACGAGTTAAAGAATGCGATAGTGGAAGAATGAGCAAACATAGACCAAAATCGTATTAAAAATTTGGTTTACAGCATACCACATCGTCTTATTGAAGTGATACGGGCTCGTGAAGGAAATACAAAATATTAAATTGACAAAAAAACTTTTATTTTTTAAGATTTACTGCGAAGTGTATTTTTGTTGTCATAAGTTAGAAGCTAAATTTTCTTATTTTTTAGTATTTAATTAAAGTTATATAGTGTACAGAAAGTGTTACACATTTTTTTAAATATATTAATCAGTCATCTATTATACAATATACTCTAGTTTCGCAAATTAGTCTTATGTATTTAAAAAACTATCACGCCATTTATTAGCGACCCGGAATTTTTGCGATCCAGTGAATTTGTTATAAACGAATGTACTCCACATTCGAAGTACTTCCAGCGACTTTTTTAGTGACTCGGTGATCTCATTTCAACCCAATCCCGTTGCCGTAGGTGGCATTTTATCAACTTCTTTAGTGCTTGTCAGTCGTTTCACTATCGCACATCATACTTCCTACGTAAATTGGTTAATTCCTACAAAATTGAACAATAGAAGCTAGGGTAGAATTAATTTTAAATGATGGATATGGAAAATAACTTTCCCATATATTGAAATGTACAAGTCTAATATTAAGGTAGTTACTTGTAGTTGCTAAAGAGGTTTTCCGTTGTCTGATTTATGACTGACGTAGATGTCATTACGTCATACCGTAACAGTAACCAGCCATTTGATCGTTCACTGCTGCCTTCTCATGCACACTGTCTTGTGCATGAGTGATGTGTGGCTTTAAAAGTTTTTTTTAATTGTGTCTTTTTAATGTGTGATGTGTCTTGTTTTTTTTAAGCGACGCGCGCGATGTGGCTGTGCATGAGTTTGTGGTACGCGCTCGGGGTTTTGTGGTAGTTGCACTATTGTCCCTTAATTACCTTATACTACATCCACGGGTAGTGGTGATGGTATAACGCCGAACGACATTACACGGTCAATACCACAGAACTAAGGCTTCTTCTATAGGTACATATAATAAAACTGTAGAACCAGTATGTCTGTACATGGAGCATATTTACCAAAAACTGATTGGGGCGATGAAGGAAGAGTAACAGAATACAAAAAGACAACTTTGAAAATTTTTGTCTGTCTGTTTGTCTGTTCGAACACGCTAATCTCCGAAATTAATGAACGAACTTTCATGGGGTTTCCACAGGTTAATTAAGTTTAGCTGGGCACTTCGAATAGGCATTGTTTTAGCGAAATTGGAGGACGGGAAGAAAATATATCCCAATTTAGAGTTTAAAAACTAAAATTGCACGTGTACGAAGTCGCGGTCACAGCTAGTAACTAATATTTCCTTGCTACATGCTGCATGCCTATGTATAAACCCAAACCAGTTATTATTTCTGATGACACACATATAGAAACAATTACCTAATCATGATATAAGCATTGAAATATTTAAGCAGGCGGGTAATAAATAATAATAAAGTTCCCATCAAGTCGACCCTCGACATGGACACAGCTTGACATGGCATCTAAAACTAAGCTGTTTTTATTTATTGCCTTTTGATTCATAGGCATATGTCGTATTAAGTAAATTTTGTGCAATCTTTTCATTTTCATTTCGTATAAGAAGACAGTGATAGATAGCTATGAGATGAGGCATCTAATTGTTTATGCACATCGCGACACCAAAAAAAACTTTCTTCTAGGAAATAAATTAAAATATTTCCTCTTCAAATTCCTTGAAACCACAAGCAGTGGTGTTCACAATCTAGCTTAGCTGCATACTATACTTGCTGTTTATTATCTTGTTCTTGTCTATTGTTATGTTCATTGATTCGTGGACAACTCGATGACAACCGTTGACTCGATACTCGATATCATAGTAAAATAGGATACAATAATTTCTTTGTCTTATTGTAATTTCCTACTCCCGCTCCCCATCATATTCCATCCCCCCTCAAGGAAAAATGGGAGGTGTAATTGGGATGAGGAGAAGTGCTCGGCTCATTATTCTTCCTATCCCTCATTATTCCCAACATCTTCTACAAATCGATTCCTAAACTTCCAAACGTAGGCAGCGCATCAGGGAGAAGTGCTAATGTTTGGCAATAGTCACTTACCATTAAGTGAACAGTCAGCTCGTCTGGCAATTTCTTTACTTAAAAAAAGGATGAGATTTACTTAATCTTATGATATGATCACTATTAATCTAGTGTTACTCCGTCACTCTGTTGTTGCTTTGGGTTGAAGCGTGCACCCACGCTCCAATCCAAAAGCCACTGGGTGCACTCGACTGGCCACATTACCCCTCTCTCACAGAATACCACCTTGAAATGTACTGCATTTCCCACTGTATCATATTCCCCAATGTATGTACGTGTTTCGGTAGTGAGTAAGATAAGCCCATTCCCATCCTATCCCTTCGCACGTCCCCAACCCTTTCTCCAAATCCATTCTTTCATCAACGAAGGTAGGCAACGCATTCGGGGGCGTGCCAAAGTTTGTTATTTTCGACTAATGTTGGCACGCATCGCGGATGTCTATGGGCGACAGTATCCACTTACCACCAGATGGACTGTATGCTCGTTTGCCACCTTCTTTCTATAAATGAAAAAAAATAATTGGATCATGTGTATCTCCCGATCCACATTGGGCCCGTGTAGATTATGCTCCGAAACCCGTAGCGACCTCCTAGGGGAGGTCTGTGCCCTACAGTGGGACGTGTTATAGGCTGATATCGTTGTACATCCTGCTGTCATCCAAGTGTTACAATTTGTGTATTAACTATCAGCGTTGAGAGGCCACCGGATGTTGACCTTTTTCTTATTTCTCGTACGTTTTTTTTTTGTGTATAACTATCAAATATTTACATAATACGTTGTAACACATATTATTATATTATTTCATTGTAACAATGGCCATTTATTTTCGTAACTCCCATACATTGATGGCATACTAATTTTCATATTTATGTTATTATGTTACGAAAATGTTTAAACTGGGACAAGGTTGACATTTTGATTCACGACACGTATTGTGTCTTCTAATGGCTAAGAACTCATTAATTCTTTTAATGAAAATATGAAGTACGGCCTCACCACTTCTGGGTATAGGCCTCTCTCAAGGACAACCACCACACACGGTCTTCTGTTCTTTTCATCCAGCGACTTTCTTCACGTCGTCAGTTCATCTGGCCGGAGGGCTTCTCAAGCTATGTTTTCTGAGACGTGGTCTCTATTCGAGGACTCGTCCACTCCGTTGGTTATCGATCCTGCGGCATATATGACTTGCCCATGACGGCATATGTGATGCTTGCTGATTCTTTGTACAATCTCGGCAACTTTAGTTCTTCGTCGAATCTTTTCGTTACTGATTTTGTCCAGCAAAGAGACCCAACACAAGATAGGTACTTATTCGGCAATACTAACAGTAATGTAAGTACGTACTTTCGCTATTAACATATTGTACTATGAAAGGAAATATATTTACAATATCTATCTACACGAAAACTACAATGTGTCTTTATGTCTATATAATCTTTCACGTAATTCTTCAACCAACCGCGGACTACATAAAAACGTTTTTCCAATAGGTAATTAGAACCTTTCTAGTGAAAGGTTTTATCTTTGCTAATCTTCACTTTTATATTTCAACGGTTTATCGCAGATTAATTGTAATACTTTATAAAAATAATGAACAGAGATCAATTATTTTTTACAAGATCGGCTTTTAGTGCGATTATTTATTTTTGTAAGTAGAAAAATATTGCAGTAAATAAGGTTTAAATGCCCTCTTCAGGCTGACTAACGTATATGACTAAATATATGTGAAAACCATATATTTAATACTTTAGTGCATACAACGATAATTTGATTAATGTATATGAATTATTGCATTCCTACTGATACTACAATTATGATGGAACAAGTGGAAAGTACAGTGGAACAAGTATTAAGTAGATAGTACGGTAGTAGACTAAATAGAAACAATACAAACACTCCTTAATTTCATACCGAAATTTGTGGTGGCATAATCGCCTATTTTAATGTGACAGTCATGGTGACCTAGCACTCTTACAGAGGTGAAATTTAGTAGCAGCACGGTAGTGAGATCACGATGAAATTGCACTTGGAAAGCTGGTAATGATAACTTACATTATTATGTTTATGTAACGCTGGTGTTACAAAAAATAACGACTATGAAAATTATTGTTCTACGTTGCAGCTTGCTATGTTGTTGACAAATGCAGAGTTCTGTCAGGGACAGGAACAGAAGATAAAGATAATAAGTTGCGATCTTTATATCTGTCTTAGATATACTATCTTTGTCTATCACTGCGTAACTTTGTACTAAACAAAAGTATTTATTTTAAAATTGTAGGACAAAAGCTTCTCAATTGAAAAACGATTATAAAAAAAATGATCTGTATCTGATATGTATCTGTATTCTCGTCCGCTACTGCCCAATTAATGAGATATGTCACTTTAATTTTTGTTATTGTTTTATAAAGGTTTAACTGTCAGGGGGGGCGGTGATAGCATAGCTACAGAACCTATTAACTTTTGTTAAGATTCTCGAATCACAGTAGTTTCTTAAGTACCTACGGATTTTCCAATTATCATTAACTCGCTAGTAAAGGAAAACATCGTGAGGAAACCCGCGTGCGCGAAAATTTAAATAATCGGTGACATGTAATATCCACCAATCTGTATTGGATCCGCATCACCAATTATATGAGAGAAAATTGTCGTGGTTTGTGAATCTCAACTCTCGTGATTGCAAAGAGTTGTGCCCCGCAATCGGACGTTATAGTTATGACTGATATCGTAACTAACAGTCCACTGATACTTGAATGTGTTTTACTGATATCCTATGTGGTACTGTAAAAAAATATAATTATATTAAAAAGTATTTAAAAATTTAGACGAAAAATAAGAACATTTGTTCTAGCTTCATAGCATATAGATTTTATAGTTTTATTATTTTGCACCTCAGAATTATTCGTAAAGCAATTTTCTCAAGACATGTCGGAAAATCGATGCTGTGTTGCAACACACCGCCGTCGGCGGGCGCGCCGTGTCGAGTTTCCCAACGTAACGCGATCGCAGTCTTTCATGCCTTCTACGGTCTAAAACTGCGACACACTTTTATTTTACTTCGTTTTAAGCTATTTGCAATCCTTTTAAGCCTAATAGGGTCATATTTACCTTCGTTTTTCTGCGCCAAATCTACGTGTTTGACTATCAGGTTATAACTATGAATCGAGGACATGCCAAGGAAGAGTTTGCGTATGATAAAATATTACGATCAGATTATGTGAAAAAGAGTGAGATCTGAACGAGTCACGTGACAAATTACAAGGACAGGATCATTTAGACCGGGCTGGGCTAAAAATAATATTTTATTAAAAAATACCCTTTTCTTAAAAAAACATTCTTGGTCAGTAAAAATCCAAGCCGTATAACGACCGCAATTTGGCACAGATACTGGCCAGATGGACTGACTTGAAGAAGTTCGCCAGTGGTAGCTGGAGGAAAGGAACGGAAAATAGTTTGTGATTGGCACTCGAGTTTTGGGAGAAGCGTCCAGCAGTGGAGAGACATAGCCTGATGTTATATTATATTTAGTATGGTAGGTACTTTCACTTTGTCTTTGAAATTTATACTTTTAATATGTCTGTTAGTACACATATGCATATCTATGCTTAATCTTAAGCACCTAATACATATTTTCTACTAGTGAAAACCCAGCTTTCAGTTTCTTTTAGCTCTTGCAGCGGTAATTATAGGTCTGTTTATACATAATTAATTAATTGCACAGGCGCGCACGCAATGCACTTCCTTCTAGATTGTTGCAACGATGCACGAAAATATTGTTATTAATTACGATTACTATATAGGTACTTATAATTACAAAGTAAAATTGTAATTTAGTCAGTATTTACTAAACTACAATTTCACTATGAGTGGTTTACGTATGTATACGTAAATCAGTTAAATTACACTTTAAAAAAGATCATAATAGTTTCCCAAAATTCTATTCAAAGAAGCATATGAAACAGAAGCACAATGACAAAAATAAAGGAGAAAATAAAAATCTTACAAAAATACGACAAGTAAAATGTGGTTATACGAGGCACGTAATAAGGATTAAAAAACAAACCGGAAGATTGGATAAAAATATAAAAGGGCTGTTAAAGTTTTGTTGACCTTCGGTATGGTTTGCGGACTTTTAACAGTTAGATTCTTGACGATTGGAATATATTCGTATTTCTGTGGTTTTAACTGGAAATCTTGGTCCAGATGATAAAAAAGAAAGTCTTTAGATACCTATTTTAAAACAAATTACTACTTAAATAAAACTTAATAAATATTTAGTATATTTAAGTACCCTACATGGGCAGGTACTTTATCTAGTAAATCGGCACATGTCGACACATTTAGTTCCCATGTTTCCTACGTAGCAGCAAGTTTATTATCTACATAAACACTATGTTTATAGCTTTCGCGCAAATGACTTTCTGATGGGAGAACAAGTCTCTCATTTATATTTGTAGGAATTGTAATTATTACAATATTATAGTGTTCTTGGGTGACTAACTCAGATTAATTAAAGTTTAAAGGGAAAATACACGCTGCAACCCCATAGCCTCTGGGCACACTCGACTGGACAAGTTATCCTTCTCTCACAGAAGAACAAAAGAAGAAGAACTGTAAAATGTACTTTTCGTTTGATTCTATTCCCCCTAATGTACGTAAAATGTTCCGGTAGTGAGTGAGATATGGCAGAGCCCCTTCCCATCCCATCCTATAAATTATGAGTGAATGAATGAATGAACGAATGCACGAAAGAACGAATGAACGATTGAATGAATGAATAAAGGCATAGGCAGGCAGCGCATCCGGGGGTGTACGAAGGTTTGTCATACATTATAGACTGATTTTGGCATATATCGTGGATGTAGACTGCTCGTCTGCCGCTTTCTATCTAAGTAAAAAGGAGTATTTTTTTATTGACTGAAAAATGACAGAAGCAATAACAACACTAGCGATAGCACCTGGTTTCACTCCGGTTCGCGTAGATTTAGCGTAGATAAGTATTATAGTTAAACTCAAGGTCGGATAATGGGCTGGGCAACCTGGGCGACCGTTCAGGGAGCCAAGTAATCGAGAGGCTCCGCGTCGTAAGCGGGAAAATCTGATGTTTCATACTATTATATAATACACATTTAAGTTACTATAATACATGTACACTGAGTATGCATCCAAAATCTCAAACATTAAAAAATCTTCGATCTATTTTTCAAGAGTTAAAATGCTGCCCTTAAAAGAGCGCTGTAAATTTTCCGCCCACGGCGCTTGACACACTTTATCCGGTCCTGGATAAAATGATAAACTTTGCTTGTCTGCATACGTGAGATGCAAGCCCCTTTTTAATATCACCATTAAGAATAGATCGATTATAATCGCTTGTTTCTTGACAATGATTTTGTCATCTACAATCGAAATGGGCGTGACGTGACGCCCACGTGAAAACCCACCTGCGTATAGGAGTGCCTTTGCTGTAAGATTTTGTATTAATTATAATACTAGTACCTACCGTTATGAAATTGTGTAATCGATCACTTCTGATATCTCGTTTTGGATGTGAGAAAGTTAGTAGCTTATTAAAAAATCTACTAATAAGCATTTTGACATCGTACTGTTTTACAACTAGTTGGATATGTAAATCGGTCCTATGGTACTTTAGGCTATTCGCGTTTTGACAAATATTGTAAATTAATATCATCATTTTTGAAATAATAGAATCATAGACTATAATATAAGTCTATGATTAGAATTAATAAACAAATGATTATTTTAAAAATTGCGGTGCTACTCTCTATTAATCAATGGCATAATTATTTTCGCAGGAGAATATTCCGTGGAACATGTAGACAAGGTTTGCATGTCACTTCGCGAACAATATGGGAAATGTGTCAAAATGGCAGGCTTACTCGGCAGACCAGACATGTTATTTGTGTTTGATGCAAGCGAGGTAGAGAGGGTCTTCCGCGGAGAAGACGCGCTACCTCATAGGTACCTGTCTGTATTTTTAACAATACTATATAAATATTATAGTACATTAAAATTTCTTTTCAACTAATTAATTTAATTTATTCAAACTATTAAAATATACGAGAAATTTGTTTTCATCATTACTGCTGCAATGTAACAAAACAAAAACCTTTTTATCAATATCATTTTTTTAACAATCTTTAACATCAAAATACTGGGTAACAATAAAATTAAAGCAAGGTAGCCGTATAATAAAATTAAAAAGAAATCGACATAGAACGTAACGTTTTCATGTCTCAGGTTTTTTTTTATTACTACTTAATTATTATTTGCAGGCCATCAATGCCATCTTTGAATTATTATAAGCACGTTTTAAGAAAAGATTTTTTCAGTGCTGAAGATAATTGCGCGGGTGTAATAGCCGTGTAAGTAATTTTTGTCTAGTACTGTTTAATTTTATGAAATTATAATTATAGAAATGGTCCTAACATAAATATTGGTATATTTTTATACTAAGTATTTTAATATGTACAGACATGGTGATTCTTGGGCTTCATACAGAACTAAAGTATCAAGAGTTGCATTAAGTGCTGGCGCTGCTGCACAATACACAGTTCCAGTCAGTGAAGTTGCCGATGCCTTCGTTAATAGGTATATTTTGACATTCTATTTCATTGCATTGCATTGCATTATTGTATGGAATGATTCTTATTTTAATATTCAATTGTTGTTTCTAGAATTCGTAAAATAAGAAATGAGAATTCGGAGACACCAGATGACTTTTTAAATGAAGTTCACAAGTGGTCTTTAGAATGTGAGTTTTTCTTTTTAATCTGGATATTTATAAAATTATATATTTATATAAATGGGATATTTGTAAAAGTCCTCCTCAAACCATTTTATCATTTAATCTATTAATGATATTTATTTCTTGAATTGATATAAACATTTGGCTTGTAATCGATTTATTTTTGTATATAAACCATTTACCTATTCGCATATTATGTAATTGACTGTATCTAGTGGAATTTCTTACAAAAGCGTTGAATAAAAACATGATTTTCTTAACTAGTCAAATGAAGAGTTTGTTACAATATTGAAGTATAAAATCATTAAAAGTTTTACTAACTTTTTTGTCTTTTTTACCATCGCTATAGCTCTTGGTCTAATAGCATTGGATGCACGATTGGGTTGCTTTGAGGCGAGTGCGGGATCTGAAAGCCAGCGCCTCATTGATGCTGTTAATACCTTCTTTTTGTCTGTTGGTGAACTGGAGCTACGAACACCGTGGTGGAGAATATATCCTACTACTATGTTTAAAAATTACGTGGCTGCACTCGACACCATCCTTAGGTAAGTTTTAAAGTTCTCGCTGTAGCCCATGGCTTCGCTCCTTTAATTGTGATTCCACACAAAATTGCCTTCCGTATCTTAATGACCTATTGCCCTACGTATCGTAAAATTTGACACCCTGTATTTTAGCTCTCTCACACATTCTTGAAAATCGGTTAACACCAAGTTTTAAGTTAATAAAAGACACTAAAAGAATTTATTTCCATATAAACCTTGATATTTTATTTCATCCCTTTAGTTAGAGGTTGAATTTTGAAAAGTTTATTTTTAGTGAGTTTTTACCTCATAAGAGCCAGCTACTGTGCACATTTCAAGTCCATAGCTTCAGCAGTTTCAGCTCGGTGTTGATGATTCAATCAGTCAGTTAGTCAGGAGAATTTTCTTTATAAGTAGGTATAGATATTGGAATTGTAATATTTTTATTGTTATTAAACTTTCCCTACTATATCAATTTCAGTGTAACTCTGAGTCACGTGGAGAGTGTGCTGAAGGAATGTGAAACAAACGGAGATAACAAGTCTCTGCTTCAGGATCTCGTGGCAGCTGCTGGTCCGAGAGTCGCCGCCGTCGCTGCTCTTGATATGTTTCTTGTAGGAATAGATACGGTATGAACATTTAGAATGGGTACCTATCTAAATTCATAAAAAAATAAATAAGAAATAATGTTTTTCTACTTGAATATATTTATTTATCTAAGCGGTTTGGGATTTCAGAAAATTTTTGATAATTACTAAATTTAAATTGAATGGGATGAATAATAACGTTGCATCTATAAGTTATAGTTTAAAAAACGCTAACATTTTTGTACATTGCGAAAGAACGCCTTATAAAACATAATAGCAATAATATTTCGTTGTGCGTGTTTTCAGACATCAAATGCAGTAGCATCGATATTATACCAATTATCTTTAAGACCGTCGGCGCAAGAGCGAATATATGAAGAAATTAGCAAAGTTTTAAAGGATAGGCCCATGAAGCCTGGAGATGTAAATCAAATGCCATATTTAAAAGCTTGTGTAAAAGAAGTTTTAAGGTACGTACCATACGTAGGTACCTATTAGAAAAAATCCTACAAATATCCAATTGTGTACTTTTTGCTTTACGAATAGTCAACATTTACTTTATTTACTTTTACAGAATGTATCCTGTTGTGATAGGCAATGGCAGACAACTGACAAAAGATACAGTGATTTGTGGTTATAACATACCAAAAGGAGTAAGTGAGATTTAAATATTTAATAATGCGTGTTTATTTATTATGGAAAGGGTGGTGGACGGACGGGCAGCCTACCTAGAGAGACTTGCATTGCCTAGGGGCCTCTACGTGGTTTAATCCTGCCCTGAGTCCAACTCTTCTATCCTCAGCGAACCTGCTATCACTTTACTGACCAACTTACTTCAGCGGGACTGGTTACTAATGTCCATCATGTGTTTTGAGTAGTTTTTGCAATATGGCAGTGTTGCAATTAGCTCATTCTGCCAGTGTCAAGTTTTCTTCGTAAAGTCAAAACAATTTAAAATACATCGTGTCAATGTTTAGTCCCGTCAAAGTAGATCAGGAGTCGCTCAGTAAGGTAATGGTAAGTATACCCAGGACGGAAGAGGACACTTATTACAACTCAAAACTCAACATACTTCTCGAGTTCTCGCCAAAATGCCCAAATAGTAAATTATAAAAAATCGCCACACTGGCACATGTTGTAATTGCGCTATTGTCATATATGAAAAGAAAAAAAAATGGCGACAAACAATTTCTTTGGTTCTATGAACTTTTAACACAATTTTCTAGAAACATGAAAGTAATAACATTTTTATGTATCTTTCAGATTATTATTTTTATTTTTCAGACGCAAGTAATATTTCAACACTACGTAATGGGAAACAGCGATGAGTATTTCTCGAAAGCGTCAGAATTTCGTCCCGAGCGATGGACTCAACGGTCTACAGTGCAGAATCATCACGCATTTGCGTCTTTACCATTTGGTTTCGGAAAAAGAATGTGCCTCGGTCGGCGATTTGCTGAACTTGAAATACATACAGTAATATGTAAAGTAAGATACATTTTGTAATCGATTCTTTAAATAAAGTCAAAAAATAATGTTTTTTTACCGTAAATTCTAAAATATACTTTACGGCTTCACGTTACAACATTTCTGAAATATTACTTACCTACCTATTATACATTGGTAGTATTTTAAATTGGCATAAAAATTTAGAGAGAGTTCACAGAGATGTGAACAGAGATGTTTTATTTTCACTGAGCAGTTAATGTGAGCACATGCGGTAAGCTCAAGTTTACCAAGATCAATCTTTTTGCATGTGCTAATTTAATTTTGCCGTGCCGCGTGTGCCTCCTATAACGCTTATAAAAGACCGCGTTTGCACTATACATGGAGAATAGGGAATATATTTAGTAGATTGAGAGACTCGCATTATACTAATTGTATATAAGAATAACTGAATTTTATATGTACGAGCACCTACCGCATTAATATATCTACATTTTTTTTCAGATGGTGCAAGCATTCAGATTGGAATACCACCATGAGCCGATGGATTACCATATACACCCCATGTATACGCCGAACGGACCTATTCGTCTAAAACTTATCGAACGGTAACACGGCTTATATACTTATATATGCCGGTCACACCAAAGACTTCTTATTACTAGCGTAATAGACTAATAGAGTGCAAACGAGATTCCTACTGTTTATGCAATAACAACGAGTGCGATAGAGATGGCAACATGTTGACAGCTAAAATCTGTTTGTCGAACAACAAAATCCCACAAGCTCCCGGTCTGTCAAGTGCACGGAGTGTTTTATTTCAATTTCGGGTTTATTTTTAGATATTTTCATTTAATTTGCGTTTTTATTCACAATAGTATCATGTGCAGTGATTGATTGTAGTGCGACACATCGAAATAATCCCGATGAACACAAATTTCACAGGTAAATATGAATTAGGACATTGTGAATTCCCACTGTTTATTTTTTTGGTATATAATTACTTAAATGTGCTTCTTTTGCAATTGATATTGTAAATAAAACATTCTACATTGTGTTTATTATACTTTGATGAAGAAATCCGTGTTAAAAATAGATATTGACTTCGTTTTATCGATATGGATACTTAATACATATGTATATTTTAAATAGTACGTAAGGTTGTACATCAGTGCCTCTTGCTGGTTTTATTACCCGACTATGAAAAAGATGGGTTATGACTTTTGTGTCACTTATTTTCCGATTTCCAAATAATGCAACATTAAAATGGAAATATCTGCAAATTATTGATAGGTTGAATTGGATTTTTTCCAGGAAGACGTTTTATAGCTTCTCATAAAGGAAACCTGCTTCAAATTTGTTTAGGTTTCCTGACAAATTGTGGTGTTACAGTAATTTCTATTACTTCTGATGGTATAGCTTTAAACTTGACTATGGCAAAGTTACTCGGTGCCAATTTGTCCAGCGAACCTTGTAACATTTGTTCCAATAGCTCACCTTTTATATCTGTATTTTGTATATCATTCTGTATTTCACTTGTATTTCAATATTTTTATATTTTCTTTGTATTAACCGCAACGCATTACTCTTCTTCATCAATAAATAGCACTGGCTGAAAACAACAGATACTGGCTGGAAACTCCACGAGTAACGATATCTAAAATTTGAAAAGAAGTCTTACAATTTCTGACAAGACGTCAAGCTAAATCTAAGGGGTCGCACGGACAAGTTCTTTCGGAGCGATGCAGAAGATTTAAAAAAGTCACAGGCCTGTCCCGGGGTTCAACTGTCCTGGACACATGATCTCGGCTTCCAGTGCTTCTTAAAAATATAAAAGGAACCGCAACGGCAAAACTCCGACGTACAGTTGGGCTACTACTCGCCGGCCGCCGCAGTTTTGGTCCGTCGTTCTTTGGGACCTGGTGCTCCTGCTGGGCTCCGCCTGTTGCGTCTGGCCTCCATCGCTCCGTTCGACCGCCGCTGGGCGGTCGGTGGGCGGTAGTGCCCGCTCTTCATCGCTCTGGGCGTGCGCCTTCCTAGCGCCGCGTCTCCTGCCGACCATCTGTGAGTCCAAACCATCCGTGATTCCAGTCCAGGGATACGACTCTTTTTATATACTTGTATATTTTTATAATAGGCCTTTTTAAATAACAATATAAGCTATTGGAACAAATAACTTACTTTCCTTCCAAGTACGAGTGGTTTACCCTTTTAATTAGCTCTTAGTGGTAACTGGTAACATGACAACCTTATATTCCATATTTAAAAATAAAAAATACAACTTATTGATGGATCCATTCCGCTTATTAAAACTCATAAGAAATATGTTTGCGGAAAAACAAGTTTTTTGATAAGCGGAATTATTTTAATGAATAAATTAATACAAAACTAAATGGTATTTCATTTTAAATACAGTGCACCCAATACTCCCAATATAATTATTGTTTAACGCTAGTTTAATTGCTCATCAGTAGTGTTCATTCAATTAGATGTTTGTTACGAGTGTTAAGACCGGTAATATAATTCAGTTATGTAGTAGTTTGAATTTACCTAATTACATGTATATAATAGGTAGCCACTCATTCTTTCTTATATTTATTTTATCGATTGTCATGTAGAAGTAATAATTTTTATTTTATTGTACTTTGTTTTTTTATTGTTGGTTATTGTTATGCATTGATTGAATCAAACAATGCAAAAATCAACCTGACATTTCCATAACTTCCATGGCAGAATCCAGGACTATCATTTTGAACTAGACCCATACCTAGCAAAATATAGAGGAAAATAATTTATAACTAATAAAATTTACTAAAACAATGCGTGATTCCATTAATTAAATAAAAATTAAAATATATAGTTTCTTTTATATGGTAGTAACAACACTCTTTCGAGTATTGTTCCTCAACGAACGTCTTGCTATGTATGTTCCTAAGAACTGGCCGTTAATGAAAACCCAAATTCAAATTCCTCCAAACTCTTTGATTTGATTGCTATTGGATTAATTCTGCTATCTATTTTTTGATCAGCAAGGGCGTGCCTAGTGCACTCTAGCAAAGCCTTCTCTATCAGTACTGCTAATGTTTGTGAATGTTTTATAGATAGCGTTGTATGTGAGCGTATGTCACTCAACTTCTCCTGTATAACTATAGTAGAACGCCTTATTAGAATTTTTTGTTATTTATGTTACGTTCACATAAAAATAAATTGCCGAAGTGAGGACTGGCTAAAGATTAATTCCCAAAGACCCCTCCCCCCACCAAGTGAGCACACGTCGCATGGTCTGTACTTAGAGTCATAAGTGGTTCTTTGATAGTTCTTTTACAATTTTGTAGATTTTAAGCACTTCGGACTCGTGGTCACACCATTTTGTCATACCGGCTTGACTACGGTACGTATGTCAGTTATTATTCGTGGTAGCACGGGTATGACTACAGTAGAACACCTATTACTCGTGGTCACGCCTTTTTGTCACATATCGGTGGTTAGAAATTTTAAATAACATCTAGTATAAAGTAACTAGCGGTGTTCGCGACTTCGTTCGCGTGATATTTAGAATGATTCCCGTGGGAACTCTATAACGGATTGGGTAGACAAGTAGCCTAAATGTTAACCTGGTATATGAGCAGAAATTATACCAAGTTTCATTAAAATCCGTTCAGTGGTTTTTTCGTGATGCGAGTTCAGAGAGATAGACAGACACACAGTAAATAGTTCTAAAAATTGTTTGGTATGGGTTCTGTGTCATATGTATTTAATTTATACAAAATGTAACAGGCTACTATTAAGTACTTGACTCGTAACAATATATTTAATTTTTTTATAACTGTTCAGAGGATTACAATGATTGTGTGGGGTAGGTTGATCCGAGATCGGTGTGACTACGAGTCGTATAAAAAATATTGTAATTGTGGTCACATCAAAACTATCTGACGACGAGTAATAGGTGTTATGCCGTAGTCACATCGGTGCAGGTGTGACAAAATCGTGAGTCCGAAGAGATAAGTAGATATCTATACCTTTTCAAGGTAATTATTAATCTCCAAATAACTGTTTCGTAGGAAAATATTCGAAATAAAACAACTTTTTACATTCATAGAATGTTTTACTTAGATTGTCTTAGGAAGCAATCTTACAAACATGTAGTAAAAAATCAGGGACGATACATTCTGTATTGTAGGAAGATTTTACCAATCTGCCATATTTACTCTATGTACATTTTAATCATTTATGTAAGTAGTTTATCCATACAATTCAGAATGTATTAGTCATTTCACTTAACTATACATACAATGGCCACATTAATGTACTGGCAATTAATAGATATTTACAAAAATATTACAATTTATAAAAAAAAAGTGTATATAGATAAAAAACATATATAATATATATATTGTGGTTACAAATATAAAAAATATATTTTGACTAGGAATTATAATTATTTATAAATAACAGCTGGTGCTAGGTACGAGGATGTATCGCGAGTAGACGTAGATATGGCACTATGTTGGTACATTGTAATGAAAACGCACCCTTATGTGCCTAGCAATTAATAGATAAAGCTAACAAGGCAGTGACAGTTACAAATATAGTTAACGTCGGAAATTAAAACCAAGTCAAATACGAGTACACAATAATTCCTGATAAGCATCAATTTTCATATCATATAATTTTATTCAAAGTCGTATAAACATATTGATAAAGAGTATTTTTCATTAAATTCAAATATATAACACGATTACTTATGTTACCAACTACTTTTTTGTATAATATTGTAGTATCACAAAATTTTAACACGTAACTATTATTATATAATTATGAACCTTAACAGAGGCTCTGAGATTTTACATTTGCGATAATCTCAATAGTTCTATGTCTATATTTGCGATTATACCTAAATAAATAAATGGCCAGAGTGATCGCAACAAAAAGTACCGATCCCACAGCTACATATAATATAGCAGAGTCACCGCTCGAATGGGCGATGACGTCATCCGCACTGCTTAAATCTCTTGCTTTCCTTGTTCTTGGTTTTGTACGAGTAAATTCGAAGTTATCTGTAAATAAAAGATTTAATATCGTCAGCAATATAGTAATAACAAAATTACAAGAAAAAACGAAATGTACCTGTAGTAAATTAGATAAACTATAGGTTTTTAATTACGGGTAAATGCATCTTAACGTGAATTGACATTGGTGATTGCCGGTATTAAGGTGAAAGTATCTATTGTCGATTCTCATTTGTGAGGTCTAATTCAAATCCTCGGCCAGTATCAAGGAGTTTATACTTAAGTATCTATTTTCAAAATTATCATCAGCTTGATAATGACGGAAATCATTGTGATAAAACCCGCATGAGCTCGAGAATTAAAGAAATCTGGAGTATGTGGTATGCATAAATACGCACTGGGCCCGTGTGGTCGGTCCGTAATCCATCCGTGGTTACTAGGGAAGCCCTGTGTCTTGCAGAGAGATGTAATAGGCTGATAACCTAAGGTGGATTGCCAAAAAAACATGCGAAAGCGTACGACTCAATATTTCCGCTTTTGACATCATACGATTGAATGCTTTCCATCTGATAGCGTACTACAGAATGCTTGTGGTACGAGTATATGATAGAATACGATAAAATACCTTCTCAGTTGATAGTATATGATCGAGCTTACACATAAGTCTTAATTAACATCATCCAACTACATGCAAAATGTAGGTGATTATTGATTATATGTATTTAGATTATTAGCATAACATATGAGTACTATCATAAACTTGTCACGTGTCTCTCCACTGCTGTATAATATAGACATAGGTACCACCCAAAGGCTCCCCACCGCATGTGATCTTCGGCTCTTCGAAGATCAAGGAGGTCTATTTATTTTCTACACTTATTGCTTTCTAGTTCTAGTATTTTTTATACATCACTAGTTCTAATTACCAAAACCCAGTTTTTACTCATTATCTAAATAATATACATACATATGTATATGTATGATATTCGGTTCTAAGATAGATATATGATTTAAAATTAGTGGCTGGCACCTTTATATTAAAAAAAAAAACGTAAACACAAAAGTTTCAGTGCAACGAATTTTTTTTTTCAATTTTTAATAAAAATCTGTTTTTAATTAAAAATATTCGGTATTTCAAATCAATAGCAAATATGCAATTGAACTCACCTATTTCTAGCTGTGGCACATCATAATCATCAATAGTATTTGCTAATCTGCTGCTTTTTCCAACTTTTACTGCTGTAACCGGTGGCAAATATTCAAGTGGTGGATTAGTGCTACTTGGTGCGAAAGGTTGAGGACATTTAGGGTCTTTCGATCCCGGGTAACAAGAACTAGGTGTAGAGTGAGAAGTTGTTGCTGTTGGTCTCGGACAACGTGGGTCGTTGCTACCAGGGAAACACCTGGGAGGTTCAGGTGTTGTAGGTTTAGGGCATCGTGGGTCATTGCTACCAGGGAAACACCTGGGAGGTTCAGGTGTAGTCGGTTTCGGGCATCGTGGGTCGTTGCTACCGGGATAACACTGGGGAGGTTCAGGTGTTGTAGGTTTAGGGCATCGTGGGTCATTGCTACCAGAGAAACACCTGGGAGGTTCAGGTGTAGTCGGTTTCGGACATCGGGGGTCATTGCTACCAGGGAAACATCTAAGGGGTTCAGGTGTTGTTGGTTTCGGGCAACGTGGGTCAGTGCTACCGGGATAACACCTGGGAGGTTCTGGCGTGGTAGGTTTCGGACATCGAGGGTCATTGCTACCAAGGAAACATCTGGGAGGTTCAGGCGTAGTAGGTTTTGGACAACGAGGGTCTGTAGAGCCTGGATAGCATTTAGGTCTTTGTGTTGATGGGGGTAAATATGTGGGTGGAGTTAACGTACTAGGTCGTGGTGGTTGAGGACAGTTAGGATCCGGTGATCCTGGATAGCAGACTGGCTTTGGTGAGGTTGGTCTGGGGCATTTAGGATCGGTGCTTCCAGGATAACATTTGAGAGGTTCAGGCGTCGTAGGTTTCGGGCATCGAGGGTCATTGCTGCCAGGGAAGCATCTAGGGAGTTCAGGTGTAGTTGGTTTAGGGCATCGTGGGTCGTTGCTACCGGGATAACACCTAGGAGGTTCAGGTGTTGTAGGTTTAGGGCATCGTGGGTCATTGCTACCAGGGAAACATCTGGGAGGTTCAGGCGTAGTCGGTTTCGGACATCGAGGGTCATTGCTACCAGGGAAACATCTAGGAGGTTCAGGTGTTGTTGGTTTCGGGCAACGTGGGTTAGTGCTACCGGGATAACACCTTGGAGGTTCTGGCGTGGTAGGTTTTGGGCATCGCGGGTCGTTGCTACCGGGATAACAACTGGGAGGTTCAGGTGTGGTAGGTTTAGGACAACGTGGGTCATTGCTACCAGGGAAACATCTGGGAGGTTCAGGCGTAGTCGGTTTCGGACATCGAGGGTCATTGCTACCAGGGAAACATCTAGGAGGTTCAGGTGTTGTTGGTTTCGGGCAACGTGGGTCAGTGCTACCAGGATAACACCTGGGAGGTTTTGGCGTGGTAGGTATTGGGCATCGCAGGTCGTTGCTACCGGGATAACACCTGGGAGGTTCAGGTGTGGTAGGTTTAGGGCATAGTGGGTCATTGCTACCGGGGAAACACCTGGGAGGTTCAGGTGTAGTTGGTTTCGGGCATCGTGGGTCGTTGCTACCGGGATAACACCGGGGAGGTTCAGGTGTTGTAGGTTTAGGGCAACGTGGGTCAGTACTACCGGTATAACACCTGGGAAGTTCTGGCGTGGAAGGTTTCGGGCATCGTGGGTCGTTGTTACCGGGATAACACCTGGGAGGTTCTGGCGAAGTAGGTTTCGGACATCGAGGGTCATTGCTACCAGGAAAACATCTGGAAGGTTCGGGTGTAGTAGGTTTTGGACAGCGAAGGTCTGTAGAGCCTGGATAGCATTTAGGCCCTTGTGTTGATGGCGGTAAATATGTGGGTGGAGTTAACGTACTAGGTCGTGGTGGTTGAGGACAGTTAGGATCCGGTGATCCTGGATAGCAGACTGGCTTCGGTGAGGTTGGTCTGGGGCATTTAGGATCGGTGCTTCCAGGATAACATTTGAGAGGTTCAGGCGTCGTAGGTTTCGGGCATCTAGGGTCATTGCTACCAAGGAAGCATCTAGGAAGTTCAGGTGTTGTTGTTTTCGGGCAACGTGGGTCAGTGCTACCGGGATAACACCTGGGTAGTTCTGGCGTGGTAGGTTTTGGACATCGCGGGTCGTTGTTACCGGGATAACATCTCGGAGGTTCAGGTGTAGTCGGTTTCGGGCATCGAGGGTCATTGCTCCCAGGGAAACATCTAGGAGATTCCGGTGTTGTTGGTTTCGGGCAACGTGGGTCGGTATTGCCAGGATAACATCTAGGAGGTTCAGGTGTGGTAGGTTTTGGACAACGCGGGTCGTTGCTGCCGGGATAACATCTGGGAGGTTCAGGTGTCGTTGGCTTTGGACAACGTGGGTCGGTGCTGCCGGGATAACATCTGGGAGGTTCAGGTGTCGTTGGCTTTGGACAACGTAGATCTGTACTTCCTGGGTAACAGTTAGGCGGTGCTGGTGTCGTTTGTTTTGGACAACGTGGGTCGGTGTTACCCGGGAAGCAGTTAGGTGGTGCTGGCGTTGTCGGTTTTGGACAACGGGGGTCGGTGCTGCCGGGATAACATCTAGGAGGTTCAGGTGTCGTTGGCTTTGGACAACGTAGATCTGTACTTCCTGGGTAACAGTTAGGCGGTGCTGGTGTCGTGGGTTTTGGACAACGTGGATCGGTGCTGCCGGGATAACATCTGGGAGGTTCAGGTGTCGTTGGCTTTGGACAACGTGGATCTGTACTTCCTGGGTAACAGTTAGGTGGTGCTGGTGTCGTGGGTTTTCGACAACGTGGATCGGTGCTGCCAAAATAACATCTAGGAGGTTCAGTTGTAGTTGGTTTTGGACAAAGTGGGTCGGTGCTACCTGGGAAGCAGTTTGGCGGTGCTGGCGTCGTTGGTTGTGGACAACGGAGGTCTGTGGAACCTGGATAGCACTTTGGTTTTGTTGGGGACGGTGGCAAGTATGTAGGCGGAGTTACAGTTGTTGGTCGTGGTGGTTGAGGACAGTTAGGATCCGGTGAACCGGGGTAGCAGACAGGTTTTGGAGATGTTGGTCTTGGGCATCTTGGATCCTTACTACCGGGATAACATCTAGGAGGTTCAGGTGTCGTTGGCTTTGGACAACGTGGATCTGTACTTCCTGGGTAACAGTTAGGCGGTGCTGGTGTCGTTTGTTTTGGACAACGTGGATCGGTGCTACCTGGGAAGCAGCTAGGTGGTGCTGGCGTTGTCGGTTTTGGACAACGTGGATCGTTGCTGCCGGGATAACATCTAGGAGATTCAGGTGTAGTTGGTTTCGGACAACGTGGGTCGGTGCTGCCGGGATAACATCTAGGAGATTCAGGTGTAGTTGGTTTCGGACAACGTGGGTCGGTGCTGCCGGGATAACATCTAGGAGGTTCAGGTGTGGTTGGTTTTGGACAACGTGGGTCGGTGCTACCTGGGAAACAATTAGGTGGTGCGGGCGTTGTCGGTTTTGGACAACGTGGGTCGGTGCTACCGGGATAACATCTAGGAGGTTCAGGTGTGGTTGGTTTTGGACAACGTGGGTCGGCGCTACCTGGGAAACAATTAGGTGGTGCGGGCGTTGTCGGTTTTGGACAACGTGGGTCGGTGCTACCGGGATAACATCTAGGAGATTCAGGTGTGGTTGGTTTTGGACAACGTGGGTCGGCGCTACCTGGGAAACAATTAGGTGGTGCGGGCGTTGTCGGTTTTGGACAACGTGGATCTGTACTTCCTGGGTAACAGTTAGGCGGTGCTGGTGTCGTGGGTTTTGGACAACGGGGGTCGGTGCTACCTGGGAAGCAGTTTGGCGGAGCTGGCGTCGTTGGTTGTGGACAACGGAGGTCTGTGGAACCTGGATAGCACTTTGGTTTTGTTGGGGACGGTGGCAAGTATGTAGGCGGAGTTATAGTTGTTGGTCGTGGTGGTTGAGGACAGTTAGGATCCGGTGAACCGGGGTAGCAGACAGGTTTTGGAGATGTTGGTCTTGGGCATCTTGGATCCTTACTACCGGGATAACATCTAGGAGGTTCAGGTGTGGTCGGTTTTGGACAACGTGGGTCGGTGCTACCTGGAAAACAATTAGGTGGTGCGGGCGTTGTCGGTTTTGGACAACGTGGGTCGGTGCTACCGGGATAACATCTAGGAGATTCAGGTGTAGTTGGTTTCGGACAACGTGGGTCGGTGCTGCCGGGATAACATCTAGGAGATTCAGGTGTAGTTGGTTTCGGACAACGTGGGTCGGTGCTGCCGGGATAACATCTAGGAGGTTCAGGTGTAGTTGGTTTCGGACAACGTGGGTCGGTGCTGCCGGGATAACATCTGGGAGGTTCAGGTGTCGTTGGCTTTGGACAACGTGGATCTGTACTTCCTGTGTAACAGTTAGGCGGTGCTGGTGTCGTTTGTTTTGGACAACGTATGTCGGTGTTACCCGGGAAGCAGTTAGGTGGTGCTGGCGTTGTCGGTTTTGGACAACGTGGATCGGTGCTGCCGGGATAACATCTAGGAGATTCAGGTGTAGTTGGTTTCGGACAACGTGGGTCGGTGCTGCCGGGATAACATCTAGGAGATTCAGGTGTAGTTGGTTTTGGACAACGTGGGTCGGCGCCACCTGGGAAACAATTAGGTGGTGCAGGCGTTGTCGGTTTTGGACAACGTGGGTCGGTGCTACCGGGATAACATCTAGGAGATTCAGGTGTGATTGGTTTTGGACAACGTGGGTCGGCGCTACCTGGGAAACAATTAGGTGGTGCGGGCGTTGTCGGTTTTGGACAACGTGGATCTGTACTTCCTGGGTAACAGTTAGGCGGTGCTGGTGTCGTGGGTTTTGGACAACGGGGGTCGGTGCTACCTGGGAAGCAGTTTGGCGGAGCTGGCGTCGTTGGTTGTGGACAACGGAGGTCTGTGGAACCTGGATAGCACTTTGGTTTTGTTGGGGACGGTGGCAAGTATGTAGGCGGAGTTACAGTTGTTGGTCGTGGTGGTTGAGGACAGTTAGGATCCGGTGAACCGGGGTAGCAGACAGGTTTTGGAGATGTTGGTCTTGGGCATCTTGGATCCTTACTACCGGGATAACATCTAGGAGGTTCAGGTGTGGTCGGTTTTGGACAACGTGAGTCGGTGCTACCTGGAAAACAATTAGGTGGTGCGGGCGTTGTCGGTTTTGGACAACGTGGGTCGGTGCTACCGGGATAACATCTAGGAGATTCAGGTGTAGTTGGTTTCGGACAACGTGGGTCGGTGCTGCCGGGATAACATCTAGGAGATTCAGGTGTAGTTGGTTTCGGACAACGTGGGTCGGTGCTGCCGGGATAACATCTAGGAGGTTCAGGTGTAGTTGGTTTCGGACAACGTGGGTCGGTGCTGCCGGGATAACATCTGGGAGGTTCAGGTGTCGTTGGCTTTGGACAACGTGGATCTGTACTTCCTGGGTAACAGTTAGGCGGTGCTGGTGTCGTTTGTTTTGGACAACGTGGGTCGGTGTTACCCGGGAAGCAGTTAGGTGGTGCTGGCGTTGTCGGTTTTGGACAACGTGGATCGGTGCTGCCGGGATAACATCTAGGAGATTCAGGTGTAGTTGGTTTTGGACAACGTGGGTCGGCGCTACCTGGGAAACAATTAGGTGGTGCAGGCGTTGTCGGTTTTGGACAACGTGGGTCGGTGCTACCGGGATAACATCTAGGAGATTCAGGTGTAGTTGGTTTCGGACAACGTGGGTCGGTGCTGCCGGGATAACATCTAGGAGGTTCAGGTGTGGTTGGTTTTGGACAACGTGGGTCGGCGCTACCTGGGAAACAATTAGGTGGTGCAGGCGTTGTCGGTTTTGGACAACGTGGGTCGGTGCTACCGGGATAACATCTAGGAGATTCAGGTGTAGTTGGTTTCGGACAACGTGGGTCGGTGCTGCCGGGATAACATCTAGGAGGTTCAGGTGTGGTTGGTTTTGGACAACGTGGGTCGGCGCTACCGGGGAAACAATTAGGTGGTGCGGGCGTTGTCGGTTTTGGACAACGTGGATCTGTACTTCCTGGGTAACAGTTAGGCGGTGCTGGTGTCGTGGGTTTTGGACAACGTGGATCGGTGCTACCTGGGAAGCAGTATGGCGGTGCTGGCGTCGTTGGTTGTGGACAACGGAGGTCTGTGGAACCTGGATAGCACTTTGGTTTTGTTGGGGACGGTGGCAAGTATGTAGGCGGAGTTACAGTTGTTGGTCGTGGTGGTTGAGGACAGTTAGGATCCGGTGAACCGGGGTAGCAGACAGGTTTTGGAGATGTTGGTCTTGGGCATCCTGGATCCTTACTACCGGGATAACATCTAGGAGGTTCAAGTGTGGTTGGTTTCGGACAACGTGGGTCGGTGCTACCTGGGAAACAATTAGGTGGTGCTAGCGTTGTCGGTTTTGGACAACGGGGGTCGGTGCTGCCGGGATAACATCTAGGAGATTCAGGTGTAGTTGGTTTCAGACAACGTGGGTCGGTGCTGCCGGGATAACATCTAGGAGGTTCAGGTGTAGTTGGTTTCGGACAACGTTGGTCGGTGCTGCCGGGATAACATCTGGGAGGTTCAGGTGTCGTTGGCTTTGGACAACGTGGATCTGTACTTCCTGGGTAACAGTTAGGCGGTGCTGGTGTCGTTTGTTTTGGACAACGTGGGTCGGTGTTACCCGGGAAGCAGTTAGGTGGTGCTGGCGTTGTCGGTTTTGGACAACGTGGATCGGTGCTGCCGGGATAACATCTAGGAGATTCAGGTGTAGTTGGTTTCGGACAACGTGGGTCGGTGCTGCCGGGATAACATCTAGGAGATTCAGGTGTAGTTGGTTTTGGACAACGTGGGTCGTTGCTACCTGGGAAACAATTAGGTGGTGCGGGCGTTGTCGGTTTTGGACAACGTGGGTCGGTGCTACCGGGATAACATCTAAGAGGTTCAGGTGTGGTTGGTTTTGGACAACGTGGGTCGGCGCTACCTGGGAAACAATTAGGTGGTGCAGGCGTTGTCGGTTTTGGACAACGTGGGTCGGTGCTACCGGGATAACATCTAGGAGATTCAGGTGTAGTTGGTTTCGGACAACGTGGGTCGGTGCTGCCGGGATAACATCTAGGAGGTTCAGGTGTGGTTGGTTTTGGACAACGTGGGTCGGCGCTACCGGGGAAACAATTAGGTGGTGCGGGCGTTGATGGTTTTGGACAACGTGGGTCGGTGCTACCTGGGAAACAATTAGGTGGTGCGGGCGTTGTCGGTTTCGGACAACGTGGGTCGGTGCTACCGGTATAACATCTAGGAGATTCAGGTGTAGTTGGTTTGGGACAACGTGGGTCGGTGCTGCCGGGATAACATCTAGGAGATTCAGGTGTAGTTGGTTTCGGACAACGTGGGTCGGTGCTACCTGGGAAACAATTAGGTGGTGCGGGCGTTGTCGGTTTTGGACAACGTGGATCTGTACTTCCTGGGTAACAGTTAGGCGGTGCTGGTGTCGTGGGTTTTGGACAACGTGGATCGGTGCTACCTGGGAAGCAGTTTGGCGGTGCTGGCGTCGTTGGTTGTGGACAACGGAGGTCTGTGGAACCTGGATAGCACTTTGGTTTTGTTGGGGACGGTGGCAAGTATGTAGGCGGAGTTACAGTTGTTGGTCGTGGTGGTTGAGGACAGTTAGGATCCGATGAACCGGGGTAGCAGACAGGTTTTGGAGATGTTGGTCTTGGGCATCCTGGATCCTTACTACCGGGATAACATCTAGGAGGTTCAAGTGTGGTTGGTTTCGGACAACGTGGGTCGGTGCTACCTGGGAAACAATTAGGTGGTGCTGGCGTTGTCGGTTTTGGACAACGGGGGTCGGTGCTGCCGGGATAACATCTAGGAGATTCAGGTGTAGTTGGTTTCAGACAACGTGGGTTGGTGCTGCCGGGATAACATCTAGGAGATTCAGGTGTAGTTGGTTTCGGACAACGTGGGTCGGTGCTGCCGGGATAACATCTAGGAGATTCAGGTGTAGTTGGTTTCGGACAACGTGGGTCGGTGCTGCCGGGATAACATCTAGGAGATTCAGGTGTAGTTGGTTTCGGACAACGTGGGTCGGTGCTGCCGGGATAACATCTAGGAGGTTCAGGTGTGGTTGGTTTTGGACAACGTGGGTCGGTGCTACCTGGGAAACAATTAGGTGGTGCGGGCGTTGTCGGTTTTGGACAACGTGGGTCGGTGCTACCGGGATAACATCTAGGAGATTCAGGTGTAGTTGGTTTCGGACAACGTGGGTCGGTGCTGCCGGGATAACATCTAGGAGATTCAGGTGTAGTTGGTTTCGGACAACGTGGGTCGGTGCTGCCGGGATAACATCTAGGAGGTTCAGGTGTAGTTGGTTTCGGACAACGTGGGTCGGTGCTGCCGGGATAACATCTGGGAGGTTCAGGTGTCGTTGGCTTTGGACAACGTGGGTCTGTACTTCCTGGGTAACAGTTAGGCGGTGCTGGTGTCGTTTGTTTTGGACAACGTGGGTCGGTGTTACCCGGGAAGCAGTTAGGTGGTGCTGGCGTTGTCGGTTTTGGACAACGTGGATCGGTGCTGCCGGGATAACATCTAGGAGATTCAGGTGTAGTTGGTTTCGGACAACGTGGGTCGGTGCTGCCGGGATAACATCTAGGAGATTCAGGTGTAGTTGGTTTTGGACAACGTGGGTCGGTGCTACCTGGGAAACAATTAGGTGGTGCGGGCGTTGTCGGTTTTGGACAACGTGGGTCGGTGCTACCTGGGAAACAATTAGGTGGTGCGGGCGTTGTCGGTTTTGGACAACGGAGGTCTGTGGAACCTGGATAGCACTTTGGTTCTGTTGGGGACGGTGGCAAGTATGTAGGCGGAGTTACCGTTGTTGGTCGTGGTGGTTGAGGACAGTTAGGATCCGGTGATCCGGGGTAGCAGACAGGTTTTGGAGATGTTGGTCTTAGGCAACTTGGATCGCTACTACCAGGATAGCATCTGGGTGATTCTGGTGTCGTTGGTTTTGGACATCGAAGGTCATTGCTACCGGGGAAACAGTTCGGAGGTGCCAGTGTTGTAGGTTTCAGACAACGCGGATCGTTGCTACCCGGGTAGCAATTAGGTTGTGATGGTGTATTAGGACAACGGGGATCTGATGATCCCCGATAACATTTTGTTTCTTGTGTGGACGATGGTATGTATGTAGAAGGAGTTGGTGATGTAGGACCAGGACAACGTGGATCTGTACTTCCTGGGTAACAGTTTGGTGGCTGTGGAGTGGACTGGGAACACCTTGGGTCATTTGATCCAGGGTAGCAGTTAGGTCCTGATGGAGTAGTAGGTCTTGGACACTTGAGGTCCTTGGAGCCAGGATAACATTTTACTTGTGGAGGTGCCGTAACTACTTGGCATCGAGGATCTGGAGATCCTGGGTAGCATTGCTGATTTCTAATTGTGGTGCTTATTTCTGTCGTAACACCTTCGCAATTGGCGTCACAGTTGTTTGTGCATAGCTAAAAGAAATGAAATGGTTAAATTTGTGGTAAAAATATTAAAAGCGTTGATATGAATATGAATTATCCATTATTTACCTCTACGTTACACGTGAGATACACTTGACTCGTGTCAGGGAATCGGAAAGCACTGACTTTGCTGTAAGCTATCAATGTGGCTCCACTTTTGCCAGTATTTGTTGTCTTTTGCCATAAATCAATGAGTTTCCTTTTCCTGGAAATTAATATTAACAAATGAACAATTAATGAATTCAAGATTGACTGGGAGAGATAGGATTACCTCCCAGTCAACCTTTGGAAAGCATTCAAAGCATTAAGTCCGTCTTTTATCACCCTGTGCAATAAAGAATGAATAAATAAATGAAAATGATACACTTATTTATCATCTATTAAACATACATGTACTGACGGCTCTCATAGCTTTCGTAGCTCAGTTGGTTGAACATCTATGCATGCAAACCTGTTTATTTTGCTGTTTAAATCTACTTAATTTTAAAACACGTTTCTCATTACTTACTTGGGACAGCCACTTTTATCAGTTAACTGTATTTTATTCGTTTTAGGACTATCGTAGTCATCTGTATCGTACGCCCAACAATCGTGTATCTTTAAATTGAACTGTTTTCTTACGTCTTTTAGGTAAACCAAGATCGTTAGATATTCACCAATTTTGATCGAGTCTTGCAGAGGAGTTGTCTATAATAAAAATACAATTAATCATTACTCTTTCATAGAAATGTACTGCATGTCCTACTTATTTCCCCGATGTACGTACGTGTTTCGGTAGTGAGTGAGATATATCAGAGTACTTTCCCATCCTGTCGTATCCTATCCCTCCCCATTTACCAAACCCTTGGTCCCAATCCACTCCCTAATCTGCAAAGATAGGCAGCACATCCGGGAGCGCGCCAACGTTTGTTATTCTGGACTGATGTTGGCATGTGGTGCTGATGTCCATGGACGACAATATCTATTTACCATCAGATAGACTGTATGCTCCTATGCCATTTTTTTTCCATATAAAAAAATATCCTGCTAGAGTATTATTCTAAATATTCTAAAGCCGGCCGTGTGGTGTCGATCGCGTCTTGGCCAGCGTGGCATTATAAGACCATACGTCCTTATGCACATGCACAAGACCATGTGCACGAGGAGACTCATGTCCACCAGTAGACGAATAAGGGGTGGTTACGGTTGCGGTTATTTCTGCTGGGACTAAAGTATCATCACTGTATTAATAAAACTGACTCTTACATTTGGAAAAACTCCCTTCTGAATATCCATCCAGCATTCAACACTTCCGGCGGGCCCTTGAACGGCGACTACATCAAGCATGTCCACCATGAACGGCTTCAGCTTCAGCGTGTGTTCTTCTGTACGAGTGCCTCCGCCTCCGACGGACACTTCCAGAGACGTCCGAGCACATGACACCTGAAATAAGAAAAAAATGATGTTTAGCAAGTAATAACCATAAACTTTAAAATAAATGTAGACGAAACGCCTGCTTACAATAAAGGGACGTATTGAAACTATGCGCACTGAATGTCAGTATACACGACACACATACACTCACACATATATACGAGTAGCTACTCGTATATGTCGGAGATAGACTGAAGATGTCTCTAGTTGTCGCGTTTGAGTCATTATTTTACCGTCTTGTAAAATCATAATTAAATGGTCAGTAGTAAATAGTATGTGAATTATTTGGTTAACTTGAGATGATTATAATTATTATTAAAGTTTAAAATTAGTAAACACGCCTTAGGCTATTGGACACTTGTGTCGAAGGAAACAGAGGGCGCTGGGATGATACCCGATTGGCGCGCAAACTTCTGTCGACTCCATTTTATTCCCGCTCGTTAGCAGCTTTATAAAAGCCGAAGGTAGGAAGTAGACAGTCTCTTAACCAACGGGTCGCCAGCAAATTGACATCACACCATCATTAATAGTGACAGTAGTGTACTGCGTGTGTACCTATAACTAATTACGATGAGTTATTATATCCCGTCATTGAAATTACTGATCTATAGTGTCCCATGTTACTTTGGTAAAGATTATACTTACAAGTGAGCTGCGTGACTGTACTAACTAATAACATATTTTGACTTGAAGAGGAACGGTCCGGTCAACAACTTGTTGACCACATCAGTGGATAATGGTGGACGGACACCGCAAAGTCTCCGTCCAAATTCTTTGCTAGAAATGTTTGCTAAATACCGATCGAAAAGACTCACTTGTAACAGTTAAAATAAACTAGTGAGATCTACCCCCTTGTTTCCCTGTCTGCAACATATGTATTTAGTCATAATATACCGATCGCTCCCATTATGATCAAATAGCAGTTTTAAACACCCATACATTTGTTACACTGCTTGAGTCAGTTCGTTGTTTATTATTAACACACGGTGTATACTTTTATATAGTCTGTGATAAGAAGTTGCAATCTTGGAACTAATTATAATTTTCTCGTTTTTTTTTTTCTTTTTTTTTATGTACGAAGGCAGTTTAAAAGGTATTTTCTTTGTACCTACATACAAATCATACAAAGAAAAGACAATACTCAAATCTAAAATCTAATCTAAACTTATTTGTAAAAGAACTTAAAACTAACTAATATATATTAAAAATATAGTGGGTGTTTACTGTACGAAATGTTCAAAATGTAGGATTACACATTGAGCATGTTGTACAAATTAGGTCCCTGTGGCAAGGTACCCAGCATGCTGGCGGCATTACTTCGCTAGATGGCAAGGTGATGCGTTGCGCGACATAATGGCTAGCCCTGGGTCCATCAGTGCTGTCGACAAAGCGCTTAGAAAGATCTTTGAAAAACGAAAGCGCTCCAGGACCCCACGGACCTAGGGCTTAGACACCGAGTCCAACAGTTAGTAATCCAATGTATACGGGAAAAATAATAAAATAGGATAAATTTAACAATTATTTATATTGTAGGATATTCATTTAGACAATTAGTAATAATTATATTAAATAACGACATACTATTCGGTACCCTATCCAATATTAATTTAAAATTGTAAGCCGAAAGTAGCCTTTCTTAGGAGATAATAACTCTTCTGAGATATTATCCCATAGGATCATAATTAAGCGATAAGAATAAGCGCGGTACCGTTTCTGCAGCATCAACACACAGGAAAGGCTGCGGGCATCGACTCTATGTGATTACCTATCTCACCTAAATGAAAATACATCGCTGGAAGACATCAAGCGGCAAATTCAGGGAGACTCCAGGGTCGAACTAGGGTCGCGCCGCTGAAGATGGAGCTGCGGCAGCTGGTTACATGTATCTATTCTGGGTTTAAGGTATATTTTGTATGACCCTTAGTCGTCTGAAGTAAAATAAATAGTAATATAATAGTAATAATAACCTTTCTGGCAAAATCCAGCGATCCTTGAATGAAATCGTCAGCTTGGAAGACGAGCACATTGTCAATGGTACCGCAAGCGTTGCAGAGTGGTCGAGATCCACACCCGTTCAGCGGTACTCTAAAAGAGTAACGTGACTGGCTGCCCCCTAGTGACACATACCTGAAATATTTATGAAGAGAATATAGTGTGTGATTCGATCAATCTGAGTGCTCATGGATAAACTCATAAACTCTATCCACATCAAGAAAAATTAGACGTCATCCGCCCAGTAGCATAACACAGTGTTAATTGGTCATTCGATGAATGCACCCTCTAGTAATTGGTCAATGGATGAAATCACGTGACTGATAGTGATGACATCACTTTTTTCTTAACTTCAACACAGATTACGATCAGTCATTTTACACGAAGTATATATTTTTAAATTCTTGATATTTCAAGAAAAAAAACCCAGTCATTCATAAAAAAGGCATTGAAGTATCTTTTACTTTATAATAAAAATAGGTAAGAAAATAATAAATTTTACTTTATGCCTATGTAAATTAAAACGTTCATTTCGGAATCGTTATGGCATTTATAAATTGTTGATTTATCCTCTGATCAAGATTTAGCTAAATAACTAATAATAATGCATAAATAAATCTACGCTTCTAAGTATGCTGCCCCCCTAAGAATAAAAGGCATTAATAAGATTTTAACGAAAGCCTATGTAACATTATATGTATTAGGAAATTAAACAAACAGACAAACAGCACAAACAATGGTTATTCTTTTTGTGTTATCTGAAAACCTCAATTTATTTAAAAGTTAATGAAAATTTTACCAAAATTTTTGCTTTAACCTGGAATTTCATCAAAATGCACTCGTGCCTTTTTTTAAAGGAGGAGCTAAAAATATTGGTATGTGGCTTTGAACATGCTTGCTTTTATTATTAATCAATCAACGGAATTACTTGAAAGCTTGAATGAAAGGAATTACTATAGAATGTTATTTTATATTTGATTTGACAAAGTATTGTTATGTTTGAATAACCCATCTGATCAATACTTACTTGCATTTTGGGTCATTCAAGTATCCCTTACTGTATATAATGCCCTCGTATATATCGGAAAATTCAACTGTAACATCAATGTAGTCTGATGAACATTGTACGTCTATATCGGGGGTAAGAGGAGAGTCTGCAGCTCTCGAGCCCCTGACGAAATTGACCCCAGCATCCTCTGAGCTCTCGTAAAACGGTGCAAGTGCATTGTCGCCGGACAGTTGGAGGTTTAGCTCCGCAGCTGTAAGGGTTCCGCTGATGGCATCATCTGAAACAGCTGTAGCTAGCGACAGCTACAGTCGTAGAAGAATAGTTTAGCAAGAGGTGGTCAGAAAGGCTGCGTCAAATTACACTTAAAAACGTAGAAAATCATATAGCGAAAATTTTCACGACTTAAATCCATCGTAATGCAGACACGCAATTTTATAAAATGACGTCACAATTTAAAAAGAAATGACTGATAGACGAAACAAACTTTATTCTACAGCCAAAGAGTTCCATTTTCAAATATTGTAACTACTTTTTAAATATTATTTATGTAAGTGGCCATTTCCGGAAATATTCAGTGTGACCCTATGTATGCGACATTTTAAGATTTGACTATAATATTGTGTTTTAAGGGATTACAACTTAAAAAGATGAGTCTCGTTCTGACCTAAGTAATTAAGATTCACTTTTAACGTTGGCAGGGGAACGCAAATAATTTTGTATATTATGAATCACAATATACAAATAAAGTACAATAAATACAGGGTGATATGAAATAATATAAAATACAAATAAAGTACCTATGGTAAATGTGTCAATTATATGCAATTTTCATCAGCAATTTAATTAACATAAACATGGCAATGATACGAGTACCTACATAAAGTCTGAGTTTTAGGTTATCTCAGATATGGAACACTGCTATCACAGCATCTATATTATTATTGTTCGCGACGCATACAATACATTTTTTTCCTTTCTCACGTAATAATTCGTCTAGTTACAAACCATTGAGTGTTGTGAAAAATGAGAGAGACACAGTCTGTGTTAGGTAGTCAATGATAATATTGTTCTAAGACAAGTGCGACGTTACACTTGAATTTGCAAGTTTTAATGATCTATCTGTTTTACGAGTATAACAAAGATCTGTTTTCGTAGTGACATAGAGGTAGACAAGAGCGTCGCCAGCCAACACCAGCCAACGGGCCGGTGGGGGGGGGGGGGGGGACAAGATGAGAGAGGATGGGAGAAATATGAATTGTAGGTACAAATACATTTTTTTCGTCTCTAGAGGGGCGACGCCCCTGGGTAGATTAGGTAACCGTTGCAAGGATAGCGACACTGAATACATCATTTATACTGTTACTAGGGCACTTACCTATTTGAACAGTTTTTAAAAATTAATGCGTACCTGCTGAGAGTGCACGCTGAAATCCAACAGCCGCTGGGTGCGCTCGACTGTCCACGTTAGCACTCTCTCACAGAAGACTAACTTGAAATGTACTGCATTTCCCACTTTATCTTATTTGCCTAATGTACCTACGTACGTGTTTCGGTAGTGAGTGAGATGTGCCAGGACCCATTCTCATCTTATCCCTCCCCATTTTTCCAACCCTTTCTCCAAATCCATTCCTATATCTCCAAAGGTAGGCAGCGTATCCGAGGGCGTGCCAACTTTTGTCATTTTGGACTAATGTTGGCATGTATCGCGGATGTCTCTCAGCTCAGTAGCTCAGGGGACTACAAGTAGCGCGGTGGTAGCTACTTGCGTGATCAAAAATTAGTGTCATTATTTTCTTAAGAGTGCTATTGAAATAATATACATTTGTGATTATTCTACAAAAAAAAAAGTATCTGTATTACTTGTCTATTCTAGTTACAGTATGTCTTTCTACATATTTTAATGTAAAATTTATTTCAGTTACATAACATTTTGTCGGCAAGTGTAACTTTCATAGCATTGATAATTTATTTATCATATGCATAAATACGAGTGTATATGAATATAATGCAATATTTGATACTTTTATGGGTCAATAGGTTAACATTATTTATTTTTTATGGTGATAGCTTGACCATGGAAGATAATGCTTGTAAGCATTAAGTCCGCCACTGTTACTTTATGCAATAAAGAATAAATAAATAATGACTACAGGTGTAAATAACAGATGTTAAACTACAGATTATACATTGTAGCATGCGCCGGCCTGATAAAGAAAAATGTCACCAAATTGTATCGTAAAAAATTCACAGCAAGGAGTTTTAAAAATTAATAAAATAGTGGTATTCTTTTTTAAATCTTCTCCGATTATAAATTATATTGAGTCGCTTTTAATCTGGACGAATTTTAGAAATTTAACTAGTTTAATATAATTATTAAACTAATCAGATAATATTAATATAATTGTTGTATTTATGTTGAGAGAATGTGGTAATTTATTTTGTCATACCATCTCATATGATTCTTTCTCGCATCTTCCAATTGAACCTCTCTGATCAACGCAAATTGTCTGGTATCAAATCTGATCAATTAGCTGGTAGAAATTGCCATAAGGCATTAAGGTACGATAATGTGCAATGAAGTTTATAAATAAAGTATAATTAATCGCCTATTAATTTAATGGACAAATTAAAATTAGTTAATTTACCTGCACAAGTGCAATCAGTGTCGCTATGCGCATGACAGTCGCTTCATGGAGCCCTGAAACAAAATAAAAACATATTAAAGAAATTTTAGACGAAATATCAAGTTTTTGACTGACACTTTTCTCAATAATGGATGAAGAATAAGTTAGACTGACCTTTGGGTTAAATCAAGATGCGCTTTATAGTGTGTTCTTTTTATTTGCAATATTTGCATCATAGGTTATCGACATCTCGAGAGGCAAGTGATAACATCTTTGTTTAGATCCGTTGCATCTTCCACACAATAGTGTCAAGTGCCATATGATGGGTATAGCCGAGTAAACTTAAGTATTGTGAAATGTGACGCAATTATGTACCGAATCATTTGTCACGAGCTGAGTGCTAGGAAATTCTGAAATACCATTTGATTTTGTCAAAAGTGAAAAAATCCTCTTGTCTGTCATTTCGATGAAAGATTAAAAATATCTTCAGCACTATAATTCCATCCTTAACTTTTCGTTTAGAATCCTTAATTTTAGTAACTGAAGCAATGGATGAATTTCAGTAAACACACAGGTGGATAGAGTATTAAAATTATGTGAACGTTCGAAAGACAATTGCATTATTATTATTTAAATTGGTTTCCGAAATTTACCGCGCCCTAAAGGGGTAAGATCTGCAAGTAATTTTTGTATTGATAATTTCATCAACCGCACTCGTGAAACTTACAATGATGTGCATATATTGTAAGTAGGTACTCATCTACTCTTATTATTTGTCTGTTAATACATACAAATAGCGTGTCAGCGCCGGCTCTAACCCATGTAGCGCCCGGGTGCAATCAATACCCTGGCGCCCTCTAGTAGGCTCTTGGAGGCGTCGCGAGCGGCGCTCGGCGCCCCCTAAGGCGCCGCACACTATAGGTAAAGCCGTTCAAAATGTTTATAAAGGTAACAACAAATGATACCTGTTTTATTGTATAACAATGTTTTCATTACATGTTTTAATTATTAAGTTGTAAGAATGTGGAATTGGCTCTGGGAATTGCTATGAAGTTGCTTTTCAATGTGTATTTATTATTTTGTGGATTATTAGTTCTCGAACTAAATTGTAAAATATGCCTAAATAGTGGAGATTGTTTTTTTATATTTAATATTAGTGTTAACATAATTTGTTCTAGCAACGAACTGTATGTTTTCTTTAAATGAATAAATGTGTGCGTAATAACAATGTGCGAATGTCGCGGTGACAAAAAGGCGACTGAGCCCAGCATTCACTTAAAAGCAGCTTTTATTTCATCTTAATAGAACATTCTTAGTCCTTTAACGTTTAGTGTCATGTAACAAGCGCCTTTTAACTCACAATAATAAAGGTTTAGTGTAGATTACAACATCTTTAAGCAAAAACGTTAATTGAAACTTCCTTTTCCCCATGAAATCAATCCAACATTATGAACAAAAACAAACATTAAAACATTGTTAATGGGTTAAATGGCAGCTCACGAGGAAGACGTTAATTGTGAGGTTGCACCCATCGTGAATTCGTGAGGTCGGCCCGCGTGAACCCGGCTCGACTCAAGTATTTCCGCGTTTATTACGACATAAGTGCTAAATCTCAATTAAATCAGAAAAGGGTTTTTAGGCCCTGAAATGCAACAAATTTAAGAAACTCTATAAAGCGTAACTCATGTACGCTAAATATTAAGTCTGCCCAAAGAGGAACACCAAAACAGCCAAAATAAGAAAATTGACATATTTCTGGCACGCCGTGCGCAGTAATTTTATTATTATGGCTTCTACCCACGGCTTCGGTGGACTAAGCACCTGTAAAATATTTCTAACAGCTGTAAAAGCATGATGTATTTCACATATGAAAATCTATCTACTAGTTGTTGAGTAATTCTTTTAAAAGTTATTTTTTTATTTTCCTCTATAACTTCCTTGTGTCATATGAAGATGACACACACATACACCAATTTTCCTTTTGGATACTTAGCTATACACTAGTTAAAACCCGATCAAATACTATTTTGGATTCTATAGCTTCTAAAGAGTAGGTCTCTTTTTTAAATTAAGTGTACGTATATCCTCAATCCTTTTACTGTTTTAGTGCATAAAAGATTAGTAGAATAGAAAGTGTACCACTTTTCTAGCACTCGGTGAATTTTAAATGAAAGAATAAATGTAAATTAAGCACGACTCTATATAAAACTATAATATCTAAATAAACTATGTTATACAACAATCTAATCTGTCAAAGGACACAATTGTGTAATTATTCCCGTTAAAACACCTGATGCTGTACGAATGTCGTGTGTTCTTGTTAAAGTATCTTTTCCAGGTTATTCCAGGACATGAGGGCATAATGTCGCAATTAATGTTAGATAACAGAAGAGTTCAATTATCACTACGTCGACGGTGAAGGTAAACACCGTGAGAATATTACAAACTGTTTCGGAGTACCCTATTCTTATATCGAATATTTGCTATCATATCGTATGTCACTGCTATAAAATTACCATTGATATTTTCCCAGAAACAATCCATGATTACAGCTTTTTCCCCAGTTTTTATTGCCACCGATTGGACATTAATTCGTATTGTCTTTACGTATAATTTGAGGTTAATCAATAAATTCCACGACAGTTATGTACGAGTAATTAACATTTTTGCAATTATATTAAAATTTTAATTACTGTATAATCCAAATTCACATAAAAACATAAACATCATATAAAAATTATAATCATTTTTACATGACGGAGACCATGTACCATGAGTATCTTAATGATTTTGATTGACTTGAAGTATTACCAATTGTACAATGTACTCATATTTCGAACCCATCGAATTGGTCGTCGTATTTTGTGTGCCAGGGTCACAGTGACATCACGATGTATCTTAACCCTATGCCCTAGACCGGTCCAACTGGTTCGTTCGATCCGTTTCGCGATTTATCGTTGATACGTCCAGATATTGCATTTACGTAATATGGAAATGTTTAAAGTTGAATCACATGTTATCGTTGATTTCATCTTAATTTGGATAATTTCGATTATGGTGATTTTGAACAACTTTATTTACTATATTGCATCGATTTAAATTGCTGTTAAAGTACTTTTAATCAAAAATAATTAAGGAACTTTGGCTGTTTGGTGTACTACTCCATATTTTCCCGTTTGTGTCGTAAATGGCGACAAATGGATAACGAAGTCGCTTACACAAACCTTGAGGAACTACACCACGTCTTTAAAAGTGGACTCACCAACTCGGCTTGTCCAGCGTCATCACAAGACAGTGTATTGGAGGAGGCTGGATGGACTAAGGTAGAACCATATTTTACCTATCTTACATAACCTTACATTTGTATTTTCAACCATTGGCCCCGATACATATTGACATCCACGATACATATTGATACATTGGCCTCCCGATGCGCTAACTACTTTGAAATGGATTTGGAGAAAGGGCTGAGGTAACGGGTAGACTTAGGATAGGATGGAAATGGGCTTTGAATCACTACTGAAACACGTACGTACGTACACTGGGGAAATAGGGTAAAGTGGAAATGCAGTACATTTCAAGGTATAGTCTTCAATACGGGTAGAGAGCGGATTTTTTACATAATGTCGCAACATTTTTACAGAAATACAATTATCAATAGAATACAATCGTAAAACCCGCTCCATACTAGCCCAGTAGTTTCAAGCGTAGCCCGCACAACTACAAGGGGAGGCCTGTATCCGGCAGAATACAATCATAAAACCCGCTCCATATTAGCCCAGCAGTTTTCAAGCTTAGCCCGCACAACGTACATGACATTTGTATATGTGTATATGTAGAAATTATAAATCATTTAGCGTAAAGGTACACTTATTCTTAAGTAATTAGATTGAAAGAACCTTAACCTTTTCTGCGAAGCAGTGCCATTTGTTTCACGATAGGATTCGTTATTAAGTCGCTGCAGTTTACGACATGCTCATAAGTGTATACAAACAAAAGGTCATTACCCATAGCAAATAAGTAATAACAAACGCTTTAACACACTAGACGAATACTTGCCGCAATTTCAAAAGTTCAAGATTTCCTTTCAATTTTCGCAACTATTTTAAGCATCTGAAATGACTGGTCAGCGCGTTGTAGATGCAATTTGCTTTATTAAAAAGCGTCTTAACTGCTTTGTGCTTACGTAATGCCTAAATCGTTTTCTACATCAGGAAAACAATTAAGTTTAATTAATTGCTATGTGTATTGTGTTTTTGATGTAAACAATAACTGAATGTAAAGGTTGCCTTTTCTGTTAAAAGTTTAACAGTTTGTATGTTGTATCTATATGTTTTCCTCGTCTATAATCTATTATTAATTACATATAATAAAATCGTAACAATCGTAACAAAACCGTGTCTGTACATTTAATATTTATTGAAAAAAAATCGTTGCAGTGTAAGTTGCGATTGATACAGAACCACAAACGTTTTTCTAGACTTTTTGTCTGTCTGTCTGAATACGCATTACGCAAAAACCACGGGATGGATTTTAATGAAACTTGGCATAGTTATAGCTTAAGTGTCGGGTCAACATATACGGTCATTTATTCGAGATCAATTATGAAATTCCTACGCGAATCAAACTAACCACACATACTCTAACGTCGACGCAAACGAAACCGCCGGCAACCCTTGTATTTTATTGCTATTAATAGTATAATATTATAATACTATTATAATATTGCAAAATATCTCCTGCAGTCGGGCTGCGAGTATAAATCTCGAATCCCTTAATTATACTTCTCAGTGTATTCCGGACCTCAATTCGTTTGCAATTTAAGTCGTATTACACAAGACCTACTTCTTAGGATAATGACGGATTTGCTTTGTGTAACAAGGTATCCTAAATGGCATTACTAAGTTTAACCTTTAGGTAATTATATATTGAAATGTATAATTTCGTAATTCTGTTGGAAAAATGATTATAAGGTTTAATTTTTAAATAAATATTTTCAACTTTATAAGTAACTTAAGCATAGATACTTTTATAGATTTATTTTTAAGTTTATTTAAAAAGTTCAAAGTTATTTTTAAGTAGGCACTCGTTAAAGGTCTTGACCTAAGCTTATACAACAATTTAGATAGTAATCACTTGTTTTTAGTGAATTCATCTTCGACGTACTTAAGTGGCCTATGATTAGTCGATTGTGTAAGCACGCCATTCATAAAGTGTACACTCGTAATATTAATAGTAATAGAAGACCATCTTCTTTTAACATCTAATCCGTTTAATATTTGGAAGGTTATATGTGTGAAGTTAAGGCGAGCTATGGGTGAGGTTTATATTAAACAGAAGAGAGATATGTCACGAAAAGGTAAAAATAATATGGGTTGAAGGAATAACGTGGTAGCGCTTCTAATGCAGGTAATGTTTTAAGTATTACAATAATATAAATAAAACTCTGAACACGAAAGGAGGTTAACTAGAAATTATCGCGTTTGTGTACAGCATCACACTCATGGAGACAACTAAACATTTTAAAACACATTTTTAATGTTTCTATCTATTCAGGCTAACTTGAAAATCATAGTTTTTACAGTTTCTTTTTTTTTATAAAGAAGGTGCTAGTCGAGCAGATAGTCCATCTGGTATTATTGCTCATGGATATCCGTGATATATGTCAACATCAGTCCTGAATGAAAAACGTTAATACGCTGCTACTCAATGCGTTACCTTCCTCGGGAGATTTACATTCATTCATTTATTGCGCAAACTTAAAGGTTTTAAGAATTAATTTGAAAATCTGTCTGGTACTTTACAGTGCATAATTACTACCCGCTCGGTAGGCCACAAAACCATAGTTTTAAGAATAATGATAAGGGGCTTACGATTATCTCCAACACAATGAAGAGTGTTTATATTTGTCTAGTAAACTATATATAATATAATGGTCTGAATCACTTGAAGATGTTTCTGACAAGCGAGAATTAATCCATTTCACAAATAGCCGCCGTCAATCGATCAATTAAATATATCAATCATTCTATTATTTCAATTGAATAAATATTAAATTGCCGTGTAATATTATAAATTAAGTATTAATTTAGTTAACACATTTGATCGTTCTTGTTTGCGACTCTTTCTGAAATCAAGTATGTAATTAATACCAGTAATAGAGCGACCGAAAGCACGAAAACGATTTGTAACATCAACTCGACATACTCATAAAGGGGACAATACAGTCACGATCAAAACCGCTATATTGTCATTAAAGCAAACTCACCTAATTCAGACAACCCCATGTCTTATTAACAACATAATAAAAGTTATAATCCCTTGTATTAGAATGTCTACGTTAAAGATAATATGTAATACCAATAATACAAGTAGTTATTAAGTCATTGGAACATGTAACCAAGATAATATTATGGTAGTGAATAAAGATGGTCCTAATAACTACAGTGCAGGTTTAAATGTGTCATGAAATATATGTATTTATTGCACGAATGGCATGATAAATAATTATTTCACAGCCTTCACACGATGCAGTGCGGTTACATTATAATTGATAATTACTGTTCAGTGGTTTTAGTCGTGTGTCGCGCTTTTTATATACGACAAACATTAACATAATATACAATACTTAGCACAATTAATGGTCGTATTGCTTTTTTGTTTTTTTTAATGTACGAAGGCGGCAGACGAGCATACAGTCCACCTGATGGTAAGTGGATACAGTCGCCCATAGACATCCGCGATACATGCCAACATTAGTCTAAAATGACAAATGTTGGCACGCCCCCGGATGCGCTGCCTACCTTTGGAGATATAGGAATGGATTTAGAGTAAGGGTTAGGAAAATGGGGAGGGATAGGATGGGATGGGAATGGGCTCTGGCACATCTCACTCACTACCGAAACACGTACGTACATTGGGGAAATACGATAAAGTCGGAAATGCAGTACATTTCAAGGTAGTCTTCTGTGAGTGCTTAGTGAGTCTCTGTGAGTGTCTTCTGTGCTTAAGCGATATCTATATATTAAGTTATATATAGTAAGTTTCTAAGATGTAAATAAAGAAATTGAATTTAGCAGTAGGAATTAACTTATAAATAAATAGTTAATTTTTAAGATACCTTAGAAAATTCTTCATCATTTCGCTTTCTTTCGGTAAATTATCTAATTTAGGTTAGGTATTTCGGCATTTTGAGAGTTAGTATCTCATATAACCGTTCGTCTGCTTCAGTACTTTTTCTTTCTATTGATAAATTATCTAATTTAGGTTAGATAATTGTTCTTTCTGATAGTCTAGACTTTCTAAAACCTATCCAATTCTTTGTCCAACTTAATGTAGTACAGTTACAGTACAATCTTTTATTGTCTTTTCCTATGTATGAAAAATAATTCATGGGTAAGGTAGACTAATCAATTTTCATGTTTTATTCCTCATGTTTCATTTCATATTCAATCATACACATGATTTCCATGTTAATCGTTATTTATATCACTTACCACTTACCACTTCTTGTACTGTCGCAAGAACATACCGAGTGTGTAAAACAAAGGTTATAATAATTTCTCAGACGATTTAAGCGTATCAAATTGTGTGAGCGTTGCTGTAAGATATTAACAGAATGGTCGGTTGTTTAACCTTTTACATGGAGTGCGGGTCGAACGTGCACCGGTGAGCAGACGGTCACACGTAAAAGATCATCTAATAAATTATTGTAATACATTCAAAATGTTAGAAATACACTAGTCGAACTATCATTAGGTACTATCGAGTATTTATCTGACGTTTTATATTTCTATATTTTATTGTGCTAAATAAACAGTATTATCTGTTTTTATTATTCCATTTTTTCACCATGAAATTAAGATAATTAGAATTATGAGTACCTATGATTCAATTGGATTTAATACCTAATAATGTCGCTCCAGAAATACAGACCTCCCTAGTGTGGTAGTTAGGGCATCAATGTAAATATAACCTTGTGTTATACCATCAAATATTTCAATTTTAATTTTAATTATTTCACAAAAACAAAGTAGGTAATATTAATAATTATTATTTATTTTATTTTCATTGTAATTATGTGTTATTTCTTTATTTTAATTGGATGTTGTATTTACATTTAACATAGTTTTAAGTCTTTTACTAACCCCAAGTAGTTGGACTTCATTGTTGTCTGGATGTAAAACAAATAGATTAGCGTAACATATAAATTTCATTAAATGTATTTAATTGTGGAAAACTTCTTCAACCGACGACTTAAAGATGTTTGTAACTTAAAGAGAATGTTTAAAGGTGTAAGTAGTGGCTAGATGAGAAGAGCCGAAGATCGTGTGTGGTGGCGAGTCTTGGGAGAGACCTATATCCAGCAGTGGAGAGACAAGGACTGATGGTATGCTAATTGTCGAGGTGTCATACGCATTTATGTGAAATAATGAATATAATACATGCCATATGTATTAATTATTAATACATATGTTTATATACGATAAATATTAATATTAAGTTTATTAATGTTTAACATATAATAAGAACTTATATTGATAGAGTTAATTTAGTCATACATTGTTATTTGTACAATCATTTCGATGTATACACAATGAAGCGTGCTTGCAAAAGCCACGCGTAGGATGAAACTTGCAAATACGTTAAATTTCAGTTATTTTAGTTTCGACACTAACATTTACTTACAATTGCATCTTTCAAAATATTTTAGACCTTTTTGCTGCAACTACTCAATTCCAATAGTGTGTACTAGTTGTATGCATAACTCAAAACTGCATCTGAGATTCGTTCCCACGATTCATTAGTAAATACTTTATCTCAAAACATTTTACTCATCTCTTATGCATTCTAAGTATTGCATTATTAAGTGTAACCGGCATAACTCGAAATTCTAAAAGTTTGGGAAATAAAGTTTAGTTTTCGTAATCAGCATGGCTCCACTTTAGATTACTATATACATATTTATATTCATTGAATTAATGCACGATTTTACTTATAATTAACATTATTTACAGTAATTACTCATATATTCAGTTAAAATAACATTTTTTTTAAATTTAGGTACCAATAAATTTAACTGTTTAAAAATATTAGTATGAAGTTAGTTCACTTAAAAATAAAAATATTTAAACTATTTTTTGATTTAGTAAAGGCTTTAAATCCTAAAAATACTTTTTACATTTTAATATGATAATTACAAGGTGTATCTAGTTTGTTATACACCAGACTAGCGGTGCCGGTGACTTTGTTCGCCTGAACTTTAGAGTGATTCCCGTGGGAAATCTATAACGGATGGGGATAAAATGTACGCTAAATGTTAGCCTAGGTCATTTCATTAGAATCCGTCTAGTGGTTTTTGCGCGTTGCTCGTTCTAACAGACAGATAGAAAGACGGACAGACAGACATACAAAAAATCCAAACTTGGCTGTTTTGGGGTTCTTTATTGGGGTCGTTCGTAGTTTATCGACGGTTTTTTTCACAAAATATATTATGTACGGACACGGCGCTGTTACGATTTTACTATATGTATAGATTATGATTCAAATTTGTGCAATTGTGTAAGTTCCAACGGGCAATGTTACATTTCATTATTAAATCTGCATTAATCATTATTAAAGGCAATTCGTTATCACTGTCGCAAACATTACTGACGTTAGCCATTTTGGTACTAAAGTTAAAACTTATTAATGATTGTTAAAAATAAAAAGCATCAAACTTTTGCTATATTATACGTTGCGCTAATTTGACCGTTTGTAAGAAAGAAAGAGAGCAAACAAAATTACACCACTTATTGATAGAAATTAAAATTCCCCGAATTTTGAGTTATGTCGGTTTATTATTAAGCGTGCGAAAAGTCAGCTCAAAGGATGGTTCCCATAACAATTTATACTAATATAAATAAATATCAACGATATAAATAAATATCTGATAAATAGATAAAAATAAATATTTCTTAGATGTGAGTGGAATATGATATAGGTAGTCTTAGATATAACTATCTGTATATAGGAATTTTTAAAATACTGTGAATTGACAAACTGGTCTATGGCAAATTTATAATTACTTTTGTAATAAATAACTAAATAAATCAATCTGCTTCATTTTAGGGCGAATGCCTTAAAATAAATTCGCTTTATTCGCTTATACTTTATTCGTTAAATAAATATATGGTATCTAATAATGTTGGTAATCAAATTATAAATTTCCCATCAATTTTTCGAAGATCACACAAAAATATCAGTTACTTATTTTAATTACAACGTTACCAAATTCAAGGGCGTGTCTATTTAACTTATTACCGTGTACAGTTAAAACAATAGGAACTAGTTGGGTAACCAGATGGGTGCCATTTCATAAATTCGCCTTGGACAATGGCTGGTGGCACTGGATTCTCACAGAACCGCTAAAAACGCAAAACATCGTTGCGAAACTTGCGGCTGAACGTGGGCTTTTAACAATTTTTGTATTAAAATTGGGTTGAGAAGAAAAGATGGCCAGTATTCAATGCAAACCATTTTGTACATATTCATATTGATATAATATGCAAAGCAATTTTATACGATGTTATAAAGAGGTTTGGTTGAAGTTCAAAATAATTATGTACCTAAGACGTTGGAACATACAGATGCGAGGTAATTGTTAGTATGTCAAAATGAGCAAATTTTATAAAAGAAAATATTGAATTGCTCATCGGTGGACGCACATACTCGGTGGGTTTCCTACCGATGTTTTCCCTCACCGCCAAATTATTCGATTATTACCAGGTTATTGTCCGATTATTTATCATTCATGGCCATATCTTCAATGAAAAAAAATACTGTTTAGCATATCATAGTTATTAAAAGAGAGCTATTTATTTTGTCAATGATATCTGAATAAAATTGATATTTGACTAGTGTTCATTTTTACACAAAACGTATCTAAGCATATTTAATAATGTTTTTATGATTCTATTCGCGACTAAATTATAGTAATATTAATTATAGTAATAATTATTTCTAATTATAGTAATATTAATGTATTATTAGCAACAAGTTTGTAACATTCAGACAACCTTTCTGATGATTAGGTATGTACATCGTGTCAGTCGATGTACGATTGACTCCTACGAAAGGCCATAGTTCATAAAATTTCATGGATAGTCAACATACATTTACTTGATGTAAATTTAAGCAACATGGGGTTATGTATCAGACAGTTATGTATCAGACAGTTATGTATCAGACAGTTCTTTCTGAATTTCAGTGTGTTCGTGACAGTGAAATAACGCAAAATTGAAAGTAGGTTTTGTACAGTATCGCAAGCAGAATCGATTCTACCGGTTTTTACAATAGGTTTCTTTTTTCATAACCTATTATTTATTTCTAGTATATATTTTAATCTACACGTAGTTTCATTCTACGAGCGTCGCTCACGCCCCACGCCGCTTAGTCACTCGGTAATTTTGTTTTATAGATGAAGATGGCAGACGGACGTACAGTCCACCTGATGATAAGTGGATACTGTCGCCCATAGACATCCGCGATATATGCCAACATTAGTCCAAAATGACAAACGTTGGCACTGTTATTAACTTAACATTTGGCAGAACGGAACAAGATTATTTTTGCTAGCAGATTTTCTTACGACAGTTTCTTGTTATCGTTATGATTATAGATTGTGTCCCGTTTTGGTTTAAGGTTTTCTTTCACGAAATCCAAAAGTTCAGAATAGTTCCTTGTTTAAAGAAAATAGAGGTGATTTTAGATCATATTCCAGTTATAACTTGTTTGTCGTAAGCCCCTAAATAAAATAAAGAGAAAAAGAAAAACTTGTTGTTGCGTGGTATCACAACTGTCATTTATTTTATTTCAGACGCATTTAGTACATGAATGCATTTAAATTGAAGAATATTTTATTCCATACATCATACTAAGAAAGTAAACATTCGTAAAAATAATATTTATGTAAATCACAACTCACAAGTAACTGTTTTAATTCATCTCAATGTACGTAGCTTCGATTAGTTTTATTTATAAAAGTTTTAGTTACATTGGTAATGCATATAGAGATATATAGATAGATAAAACTCTTTATTGCACAACAGAACAGAAAAAATGGTCACAGACATTTTAAACACATGCAATGCACAAAAGACGGTGTTATCGCTGAAAAGCGATCTCTGTCAGACAAATTTTGGGTAGAGAGGAAATTTTTTTTCACACTCGTCCAGTAAAGGAGACAAATATTTTAATTAACTTATTATTATTAAAATACCTACTTGTAAGCACGCGTATTAATTATAATTATAACACTATGTAGGTATGACTATGACTTTGTAGGTATCATACTAATATTATAGAGGAAAGATTTGTATTTTTGTATTTTTGTATGTTTGTAACGAATAAACTCAAAAACTACGGGACCGATTTCAAAGATTCTTTCACCATTAGAATGCTACATTATCCCTGAGTAACATAGGCTACATTTATTACTAGAAAAAATTAGGGATCCCTCAAAATAAATAATTTATAAAGATATTGTGTAAATTGGCCAAAATATAACGACAAGTGTCAAGTAAGTCGGAAAAAACTCTGCCATCTGCGAGCTATTTCGGCGTGCGCTGCAATAACCGTAAGAGTTACACGAATATAATGTATGGTGGAAATGTTTCTGAAATTTAGAAAAACAAATTGTAAAAAAAAAACTTATAAACCGAAGCGAAGCGAGGGCGGGTCGCTAGTTTCTTATAAAATATATTCTGTGCCTCAGCTATAGAGAACTAATTTAAAAACAGAACAAGTCTGTTATGCCACATGTAATTATTTCCCCCTCACTCGATCTATTGGTAATCTCTAGTCATAACCTTATAAAGAACCTTTACCTTATACAATCGAGTGAGGTATCGAATAATGACTTGACGACGATCTACCGTGAGATCGGATGCAGTGTACATACTGATCAGTTCTAATGTCCATAAAAATGTGTTAATTTTACTATGCTATTACTACACTAGTGAATTCATGTTATTTTTTCTCTCTCGTCGGAATGCTTGTGGCCCTAATGGCCTTTGGAGTGACCGTATATGTGTAGTTTAGGGCGAGTGTGCAGCAACGAACCTAAGGGCTCCCCCGTCGGTAGACCGGCAGATGGAATGGATCTTGGCTTAGGGCGTTGCTTTGGGAGGGTATTTGGGAGATGTTCCGAATATTCGTATTCGTGCTCATATTCGCGATTTCCTAGACGAATATTAATCGGATAGTAAAAGCCCATTGTGAATAGTAGGTGAAAGAAGATTTCTACAAAAAGAAACGTTTAATTAGTAAGCGATTTGCTAGTATAATATAAAGTTAGGTAGGTAAGTACCTATCTGTAGATCAAACCAAAAACATTGTTCAAACCAAAAAAAAATCTTGTATCACTAACTTTAAATTGGACTAAAAGTTACTAACTTACAAATTTTACAAGTGAGTGCGTAGTAGGTTAGGTATTCTATGTGCATTCGCGAATAGTGAGGCAAATTATTCGTATTCGTATTTGTATTCGCGAGTAGTGATTTTTTGCTATTCGAACATCCCTAGTACATAGTAACTACCACACTGCGCTTAATAATACGTGGTCTCCACTCGAGCAGTTTGTTCCAGCGGTTGTCAATTCCACGACAGGTATGACCGGCCCATACCTTCAGTTTACTTCAGTTTACTAATATCATGTTTGGGAAATGTTGATTATTTTCGTTATTTGACTGATGATTTTGTTCTGGACTTTATCTCTCAAGTGGAATATCCTCTGCAACTATGCTAGTACGGTGAGCAAGTTTTAGTTTTTTGATCTACTGCATCGTTAATGTCAGACATTGAAAAACTAACTGCTACACGATATTCTTCGAATAACCTTGTATATTCTTAATTAGCACTAAAGTATTTTTTATTTGTTTCTTTTTTATAGACGAGCATTTTAAAGACAGTTCACGTTTTTAAAATGCGTCGCCGAACTTTGGAGATTCAGAAGTGGATTTGGAGAAATATTTGGGAGAATCGAGACGGATAGGATAGGATGGGATGGACATATCTTCCTCACTACCGAAACACATACGTACATTTAGGAAATAGGATAATATATGAAATACAGAACATTTTGCGGTAGTCTTCTGTGAGAAAAGGGTAACACCTGTTTTAAATCGCCCAGCAGCTGTGCGATTGCAGCAAATTAAATTAAAAAGTCAGTCGCCGCTCAGGCAGTAACACCGGAACTCACTTCTCACTGACACAAGGAAGTCTACTAATAAAAACACCGCCAAGAGGAAGCTTTGGGAACACTACCTCCGTAATTCACAGAGCTTATGGTATTTTTCTCCTATTATCTCTATATTTATATTATTTGTATGCATGTATTATAATTATTAGGTATATTTATATTATCTTACTCATATGTATGGTCTATATATTTAATATCTATTTTTTAGTACGTATACTTATATATTTTATCGTATAAGTATTTCATCGATGTATTGAGTCTGCCTCTCTACAATATAGTGTATACAGAGTAAATAAATAAAGTACAAATTTAAGGTACAAAATGACAAATTGTAAGAAAAATGACAATCATTAACCGTGTGTAGGTTATGTTTACATGTAATATATAATAATAGTTCGTAGCTTGAAAGAGCAATAACTGTCATTGCGTGACCATGACATGTTCGCAAATTCATCTACGAATAGCTATATAACGTCAACATGCGCTTATGATCTCCTCGTTTATAGCTAATTAAAATATTACGACCGGTGAATTTAATCAAATTTAATCAATTGCGTTTGTTTGACAAAAGATAGAATAATTTGTTATTCATCAAATTAATTAAATATGTAAGGCTATCTTCAATCAACAAGCAATCACAAAAAAGTCTCCAAGTTTTTGGCCTTGACATTAAAGAAATCTGTCCGTAGGTAAAAAGGCGCGGCCTATTTATCTTCCGAGAGGCTTTATAAAATTATCTTGCGGCATTTTTTTCCGAGAAAACTTGTTTTATATTTAGTTTCTATGGGGACACATCTTTCGTTCTAAGCGATTTTGTTACAAAAATATGTAAATATCGGACATTTGACTTCATTATTGCATGCTCGTGAATTTCAAAAACAGTATTTCAAAGAATTTGAGGCGTGTGTAATATGGAACGGAATGTTCTCGTGATTGCAAGTGGAGAATTGTGACGCTTGCAGTTGCAATTACGCTACAGGAATAAATGAAAAAGGGTCAACAAGTTAGTTATGCTTTCATTTCAATATTAAACTTCTACATTCAAACTTCTACATTTATTTTTATTGTTTTGTCTGTAACTAAATGTCCAATATTGTGACGTATTATATAATTACGTAATATTGTTAATCGACTTTCACTAAAATTTACAAGATCTCTTATCATTCTTAACTCAAAAGAGCTGATTGTTTGACCGATATTTTCTACATAAATCTGTAGCTTAATTACAAAATTGCTATGTAGTAGTTCCCACGACTATCAATAAACGTAACAGTAATAAGATTATCAATATTGCGAGAAAATACAACCGCAGCCACCGCGGGTGATTTAAGTAGATTGCTTGCACATTTCAACGTCAATAAAAAGTGTAAATGGCTTAACTGTCAAAGGTCGCATCACGAATGGAGTGAATCACGCAGATGCAACCTAGTGTGAAAGGAAGGCAAGCATCTTGAAGTTTGTTCAACGTGTGCTTGCTAATATTTGTTTCATTTGCCCATTTGGATTGTTATCGGCACACTGCTATCAGGTTGTTAAGATGATGTTGTGTTGTAATCACTGATATTCTTTTTAGAATCTTATGTGTTGTTTAAAATACCTCACTGTAAAACCATTAAAATTAATATGTGCCAATACAGGCACAAAATAATTAGATAATAGAACCAATGTACTATAGGATTTCTCTTTGTAATCAAGTATCGGATTATAATTTATCAATCGGACCCAATGTCCAAATGTATTTTTTAAACATAACAAATATTACCAGCAATTTATATAGAAATATCTGTTGATTGTCGATAGACTTTTCTTTATATAGGAAGTACGCGACAGACGAGCAGATGATCCACTGGTGCCATAAAAACGAATAATATGGGAAGCGGGCACCGACTTATTGGGTATTGTTTTTAAATTCATTTTTTTTTTGTAGAACATACGAGTAGGAAATTGACAAAACTTTTATAAAATATTCTCTATGTCTAAATCTTCTTCTATACATAGTATAAAACAAAGTCGCTTCCCGCCGTCTGTCCCTCTGTATGTACGCTTAGATCTTTTAAACTACGCAACGGATTTTAATGCGGTTTTCATCAATAGATAGAGTGATTCAAGAGGAAGGTTTATACGTATAGTTTAATATTGTTTTAACGAAACCGAAGCGAAGCGAGGGCGGTTCACTAGTTTATAATATATATTTGTGTCTATGCTTTATATTCATACCTAATGATTATATTAAAAACGTAGTTATCATTTTTAAGATTTTTTTTTTCATAGTTATATTATTAGTATGTTTTAATAATATGAGATTCTAAATATATGATAGTCGAAAACAACTACACTTTTATTCCTTTGGTGTTGAAGCCCTAGGACCGCGGGGTTTGAATATGCATAATCTCATTAAAGAAATAACGAGGCGTTCTGGTCGACACCACTGGTGATCTCAGGCCGGCAATTACCCCGCTCAGCGCAATTCAGCATTGCTAATTCAACGAGGTAATGCTGCCAGCATGCTGTGAACCTCACCACAAGGTCCGCAATCTTCATAATGTATAAATATTAGATTAATTAATGTATGAATTAATTCATTTAGAAATGGAAATATAAAAATGAACTATAATAGTATCAAGAATGTAGCATTAAAACAACCATAGTCACATGACCACTTAATGATATACAACAAAAATATATTTACATAATAAACGACCGTTAAAGAATCTCTACTTTCATTTTTTTTTAAATATTGTGTATTATTTATTCATAATGCTCCAACAATAAGTAGAAGTTTGTATAATATCCATTCAAATTTGTGTTTTCAATTGTCAAATTCTTGATTAACTTGTGTAATAAAATAATGACCACACATGAGCCACACATGGCAACATAAAAAATGTACCCTTTGACCGTATGAATAACATTATCTTCTTCAGAGAAACACTGGTTCGCCTTGATTTATTCTAATTCTAATTTGATAGTAATTTAAGTATCGGGTTATTCTGTTTTTATGGAAGTGGGAAAGTACTCATTAGTAGGTATATGTCACTGTAGATGGCAGACGAGAAGACGAACCACAAGAGGGTGAGTGGTCACCGCCGTCCATGGACACCTGCAACATAGCTGTGAGTGCGCTAACGACCATGCAAAATCCTGTTCATAGTTCTCTTGATGAGCCCCATGTTGTAGCACAGCGAAAAAATCTCAGCTGGCAGTTCGTACACAAATTTCGTGTTCGTGGAATGAAGTATCTTGCTGACAGCAGTGAACACAACGTGACATACGAGAATGATGATAAAATTATTGTGATAGATGAATAGAGATTAGTTTTGTAGCTGAAGTGATCTCTTTCAGGCAAATAACCTTGTTAGGGAAAAAGCAATGTATGACAATTTTGCACATTACGTAAAAACACTGAAGAAGTTTTAATGAAACTTATAAGGGCATAGTTTTATAGCTTAGATGGCGGATTAATATTTTCGGTAATTTTCATCCAGATCTATTCCCGCAGGAAGCAGTATCAAGTCCGCATATACAATATCAGACCTCACATAAAACCAATGAATGTTTTTTTTATTGAAATTTGGTACAATTATAGTTTATGTCCTATGTCAACAGGATACGCTTTATCCCGAACCGTTGTAAGATCCTGCACAGGTAACTGTAGAATTGCTATGGCGAATATGAAATGTGAAATGAGGTGTTACTCTCATCACCTTACATTCACTATTCAATGGTATTCGGTGGGATTGGATTATGGGTTACGATGGGATGGGATGGAACAGGAGGGAGTAGGGTGTGATGGGATGACCTAGGATGGAGTACAATAAACTAACCATTCGTACTCTAGAGTACACAGAAACTAAGTCGCGGACTTTGTTAATTATATATTAAAATTAAAATAAACACATTTGCTACATTTGCCAAAGAGCGTGGTTTTTATAAACGAAACGTTTGTATAGACATGCGAAGAAAGCAATTGATCATTGACATTTTAAATATGTATTCATATATCATAATTGCTCATCTCCACATCAAAAGTTTTATCGCGCGGGTATATATCTAATTTTATCGAAATGTCAAATAGGAAAGCTAATTCAAACAAGGCAATACCGATGCAATACCTCATCGTTGTATCGAGTCTGTGTGTATATTACTTCACTATTGTAGTCTTGTCATTCATCAATAGGCAGTTATGCAATATTATTGTAGGTATTGTACGCTCGTGGTATAATACTGGCAATAAATATTATGACATTGCAACATTTTTACGATATTAAGATATTCTGCTTTGAATGTTGCGCTTGATCTTTGACGTGAAATTAGATACGTTTAAAGAGAGATTTTGAAGGTTATTAAATTTGAAAAAAAAAATAAAAGTCGGTACTATTAATATATGTTGATTAAAGATCAGTTGAATTCATAACATCCGTCAGTTTCGAAGTTTTTATATGAACGAAATGTAGTGATAGAAGATTAAAATTTTTGGGCCGTTTTAGTCTTAGCGTATATCCATAAATATTGCACTTTGTATAAATCAATTAATAAATACTGCCAAACGATAGTCTATTATAACCCGAACAATTACATCCGGAATTCGTTTTTATTCGAACACTAGCTGCGCCCGCGACTTCATACGCGTGGAATTTTTGTTTTTAAACTCTAAATTGGGATATCTTTTCTTCCCGACAGCAGATTTCGATGAAACAAAGCCTATTTGATGCGCCAAGCTAAGCTTAAATAACCTATGGAAACCCCATGAAAATCCGTTAAGTAGTTTTAGGGATTAGCGTGTTCGAACAGACACACAGATAAAAATTTTCAAAATCGTCATTTTGTATTTTATTACAATTTTATTACATGTATAGTTTTTCTATCTCTAACTATAAAATACATGCCCTTAGAAGTTGTACTTTGTTTAATTCAAGTCTGTCTCATAGAATTCGAGATATAATTTGATCTCTCGCTACTGTGGGCTCTCATAAAAAACAGTGGTTAAATGAACTGGATGTAGATATTACATTACTCTGTTTATCAAGTCAAGCAAATGCAAACCACTGGTCGTCGAATTTTGTCTAAATATTTTTTCCAAACGTATGGAAAATAGTGAAGCTTCCGACTGCCTCAACCATGTCGTTTTATAAAATATATCTTTAGCCATCTTATACAAATGGAATTTTTAAAATTTATGTGATTTTGATATAACGTTTTTACGCAGTTTGGCAGATATTACTATATGATATATTGTATAATTATTTAAGATATGTGGTTTGAAAAAAACCTTTAAAATGAAAACTAAGCTCTGGCGTGGGTATTTACTTGTACCCACAAGTAAATATGCAAATATTTTGCATCTCTGCAAAATCTAGGAAACCAAGAAACAATAGGAGATGCAAACCGGTTAGCAGACAATAGCAAATCAGTATTACCTATTTCACACAATGACGTATTACTTTCTCTGTCGTGATCGACCGATCCAATCTAGATCGCGTCATCTGGAATCGTGATTTAATGCATTCATTCATTATATGAAGTTTCCGCACCCATTTCGCTTTCATCCACCACGTGGATTCTGTTACCTAATCTGTTACCTGTCTTAGTTACATTTTATATACGCGGAATGACCCCAGAATGCAGTCTGTTTCGTAATTTTCGTCTTTTTATAGAAAGAAGATCCACCAGGTGGTAAGTCGGTACTGTCGCCCATGGACATTCGCGATACATGACGACATCAATTATTACCTAATCAATTGAGAATGACAAACGTTGACACATCCCCGGATGCTCTGCCTACCTCTGGAGGTTTAGGAATGGATTTGGAGAAAGGACTGGGAAAATGGAAAGGGATAGGATAGACGGAATGGGAATGAGCTCTGGCATATTTCACTCACTACCGAAACACGTCTAAATTTAATGTTGGCACAGATCATCAAATACGTTTTTTTTTTTTTTCCACTAATCTGGAATTGCAATACCAAATATCATGCTGTGATTGCCGCGTGTCTTTACAACCATTTCTTATCTTTCTTCTTCTACGACACAAAATGCTCAAATATTAGGCTTGCGTACCGCATAAAAATTTACATTCAATTTAAGAGTTTTCAGTCGGTCGTGACTAACAAGAAATCGAGGGCAAAACTCATAAAGCATCTAAAGATATGAGACAACCTTAAGGGACGTCCTAAATATCTATTATCAACGGCCTACAGGACGTGTACATCCTCCTGAAACTATGTTAGTACAACATTCAATTCAAAAATAAATATATAATTACAATTGAAATTAAAATTATAATCAAATTACCCATAATCATATTTATGGGTCCTTTTAGTATTTTAGCAGATCGCGTTACATTTGTTGACAAATTATTCGCTCCATCTTAAATAGTAGGTAGCTACGAGTGCTGTACTGCATGTCGCATTTTGAATTTATTCAATTAATTTGTTATCTTTTTTTGAAAATTTTCGTTTTGTTCAGCCATTTTATTAATGACTTTTGATACAGACGATTGAATAATTCACGAGTATTCAAGATTGAACCTAATACTTATATTGTTATAGAGAAGATACTCGAAAAAGTCTTACATAAATTAATAAGAAACCAAGTAGATATGGTACTGGTGATTAGGTCATGAGGTAAACTTGTTTATCAAGAATTTCTGATTTATAACTTTGATATATAGTTATTTTAGGGATTACAAAACCGACATTAAAAATATTGTCAGTAATAAATGACAAAGGTCAGTGGACAATTTGTTAATTTGATATTTCTGATTGATGTCGTTTATAAGACGCTGACATCATTGCAATGTCTTCGGCATCCGTCGTCCTCAATAAAAATAACTTTAACGATAACATTTTATTGATAATAAATCTACACATATGAATATGTAGAATATATATTTTATTCTATAGATAAGTATGAATAGTTGTAACAGAAAATACGTACGAAATGCGTGACTTATCCCCTTAGGAGATCTCTACCAGCAAACCTGGGAGAGCGATAGGTGAGCAATTAGGTAGACAGTGTGTACACATGTCATGAACTATTACAAGTTAAATGTTTGAAATTGATTTCTGGCTTCACATTAGATTATTTAAGTAACTTCAATCTTGTGATTGATTATAAATATTTCTATTGTGATTATTTTTTTTTGTCTTATTTTAATTGATATAATTAATTTGCTAGAGAAATAATGTTATGTCAACAAAAAATTGTTTACAATAATTATATTTTATTTGTTCATTTACTTAAAATATTTTTTTTTGTTTACATTTGTAATAATAAATAAATATTGCGAGTATAAATCAATTTTTTACATTACATCAATCATTATTATGTAAAATATGCAACCATAAAATTCTATTGACGTTGTAATGGATTGTCATTCTTTAGAATTAATCATCAATATGAATGAATAAAATAGAGTTATGAATATTATTAAAATTGACTTCGCGGTTGTAATTTTCACTATTAGACAGTTACTACTGGATAAAATTAGATTCGATTGTTGTAAATATATTTTCTTTAATTATAGAAAATATAGAATTCATTAAATCCATTTAAACAACAATTAAGTTCTTTAAAACCTCCATTAATTTCCACTAATCTTTTAATTCGTGAGGTCGTGAGATCAAATCCTTGGCCTGTACCACTGTCTTTCTACTTAAATAATATGGATTTTAAAAAAATATATCTTTAGCTCACATGTTCCCGACTAAACAAAATCTGGAGCGTGTGTATCCACCAATCCGCACTGGGTCCCCGTGGTGGATTATGGTCTGAAACTCCTTTATAAAGGGAGACAGGCAAACTGTATTTTTTTTCGTGTAATAATGTAAATAATAAATAAGTAACGCTACACTCAATGGCTCACACTAGAATTCCCCGTGTTGTGGGTCCAGAGACACACACAAGAGCAAACACAACACACACTCCGACCCAAACATACATTTGTCCTTCTTTTTTTAACAAATGTTTATCCGAACGGGAATCGAACCCGGGACCCGGCACAGCAAGTGGGGTCACTACCAACTGCTCCAATCGGTCGGTCAATGTGATGTAATGGTTTGTAATGTGAGATCTATTTTGATAAATAATTACAGTTTTAGGAAACTAATGCAAATTGACATAATAAAGAATTACAATTTAAAAAAAAAGACAACCGCCCTAGCCTGTTATGCTAAATAAGCAAAACGAAGGTCTCTAGTATGTTAAAAGCTAAAATCATCACATCTCTAAATCAAGGTTATGTTTTGGTCAATCCGTAGTTTAGGAGATGTCGTCTTTTTGTTTATTATATAGTCACTAGTGTAAAAGGTTAAGCCTTTAATAATGCTAAGGCGATGTTAATATTAGTCGTGTAAGTTTCACTCTGTAGATTATATCTTTAGCTCAATTAGCTCTGTTGCTAATCTGTACTTCGTTATGTCATCGTGTTGTTCATGGATGTCTGAGAACTGGTTGAGAGTTTATTAATTAGTTTTCATGCCTATTGGATTTTAAAATATTCGATATTTAAAATATGCAGTAAATCGTAAAATATTAAAAAAAGAATAACAGAAAATTCATAACAGTCTTTCTGAGAATATCTTTACACGTGCCTTCGTAGCGATGCTGAGAGCTAGGCTGTTTTGTTGAACCCGGCCTAGTTCTCGTGTAGCATTTAGTCTTTTGAACTAAATATATTCGATTCTATAAAAAAAACAAACGAGATAATTAATTAACAGTAATAAATAACTGACTGGGCAGATGGCAGGAAATCGATGGCAGCAAAATTTAATGATCAGTTAGGTTTAGGTTATCTGGTGGTTTTTAAAACGTTTTAGGATGTATTTGACAAAAATACTAGCTTCTTTGAGGGAAAGTGAAGTGTTAAATGCCATATAAATAATTACTTCTCATATAAAAGTTACAAACCCACATTTAAAAAATACTTTAAAGATATGCTTTCTTAATAATACTAATACTATATCTTAATCTCTAGTACTAGACATTTATTCTTGGGACGAAATATACGTAGCTAAGTATTACGTATTGCTTATTTCAATACGAAATTGTTGACAGGACAAGCTAGACATAATTTTATTAATATCTACATATAAATTACATGTCATTTAATCTATTGTCGATTAAGTTATCATCATTTGCCATAAAGATGCATCAGCTGTCCTCGGTAGCTGTTTGAGTTCGAGTGTTTACATTACATTGTTTGCTATCGGAACGCAAGAGAGACGAATTTTGTAAGAGTGTCTCTAGTGCTTACAAAATGACCCATTGCCTATATGTCATTAACACATTGAATTTATGTAAACATTGTGCAAAATGTCACCTCAGCCTAGTGAAGGATATATTAAGTTTTCAGTAGGCACATATAACAAATATTAAACTTTACTTGTATGTAGTTACAAATGTATACGTTAATTCCAATTAGTGTGTAATAAGTATCTTCAGTTTCACGAATTATAAGGCATTTTGAATTGATCAAAATATCTAATTTGTCTAAATTTAAACCAATTGACGGTGAAACAATACCAAAGTATCCTGAATTTTTTTAGTTTTAGAATTTGTATTTAGCATTTTTTTAATTTGTAATTGATATACATAGTTTAGTGAGAGAAAACATAATATTTTAGTTTATACTAGAGCGCTGAGACATAGAAATTAAAACAATCATTTTTATCACTTTCTTGTAAATAAATATACCTACATCTTTGGTTATATGGCCACTCTAAACAGAATAGATTTTGTTTAGATTATTATTAATTGATTCTAGCGTGAATCTTTGAGGAAAATCCCCCTAATAGGCAATAACGTTTTAATTTAAAAAAAAATGACTTTTAAACATAATCATTAAAAACTTATTTAATTTCATTATGTTGGCAAGATATCGAAAACAGTAAATATTTAAATATTAAGGAAATTATAGATTCGAATCCTAATCAGCGTGAATTCTAGACACAACGGTTCGAAGAATTTTCTTATGTAACAGTTTGTGAAACAAGAATCTCAGACGGGTCTGTCACACCTCTACGAGTATGTCATACGAGCATGGTTTCTACGTGCCTTTTATCGAATAGAAAATGAATACTTTTTTACGGGCTATATATTTTAAATGGTGCCCACGACTTTGTACGCGTGGATGTTAAGGTATGTATGGTTAACCTGATTCCCATAAGAACTTTGTAATTGATCTGGATAGAAATTACCGTAAATGTTAACGCAGCACATAAGCTACAACTATGCCAAGTTACATTAACATTTGTCGAATGGTTTTTGTATCATGCTCTTTCAAATAGATATATAAATATTCGAAAAAAATGTTATATCGTCTATATCATTATAGTGTAGGCAGTATTTTTTCCAATGTATTCCAATTTATTTAATGTACAGACATGACCTTGTTACGATTTCATTATAATTATGTATATAGATATATAATATAGATATAGGTATATATAGAAGACGAGTCTGTCGCACTTCTACGAGTATGTCAAACTCTCATTGTTTCTGCGTGCCTTTTATCCAATAGAAAATGAAATGAATACCTTTTTTACGGACGGTTAACTTTATCTGTTTTGGACAGTGAAAGTTTGATACAAATACTTCTTAATTAATGAGCGTGAGTGTTTGAAGTTTTTTGTGGCAAATTCCTTCCAGTAAATTATGAGAGCGAAAAGTGAAATATTTATATGATTAAATTTATCCCTGATTGGTTCTCACCTTAACTTTTAACTTCTTAAATAAATTCACAGATGAGTTATGATAAGAGTAGACTGAATAATTTGTCATTATTTCACTTTTAAGATATAGTTACTATTATTTCAATTCATACTCATTATTTCATTGGTACTCATAATATATGGCATTATTATGAAAGGGTTTATTTTAGTTTCACAGATGTTTAGACTACGAATATCTCAAAAAAAGAACAGTATATTGCTTTATATTAGACATATACATATTAGAGCATGTTTTCATCTTAAACAGTCTTAGAACAACGAAATTTATGTTGTGAAGTTAATAGAATAAGTCCACACCGACAATAAAGTCCCTTTGCTCAGATGACGTTACAAATTTGTGTTCTAGTTATCATCTAGTAGGAGATTGATGTGATCAAATTATACTCATACAAGTAAAATTAAACATTGGAGAATCTTTAAAATTAATGAATCCATTTAATGATCCAAAATAGCCATAAACAGTTGCGAGCTAATTATAATTATTCCTACTTAGTTTTCTAATTATGATAATGTTTTTATCATGCATCTTGCATTACGTAGATACACATCTATACTTATTATGTATCGAACACAGCAAAACAATTATGGTCGGTAACATGAGTGATGCATCGTAATTGAATTTGATTTTCTTGTATGTTTGAAGATTAGGGTAGGTATAGTTCACGACAATACATTCACTTTGTACGGTACATCAATATGTATTCTCATATTGATGGTTTGTATACCAAAGTATATAAACTTCATGAACAAATCTTTGTAAATGACGCCGACAGATTATAGGTATAGATAGATAAGATTTATAGATATCTACAAACTTTGGCTTTCTGAAGTTAACAAAGGGTTGTGAGCTACACCTTTGTTGTTAATAATTAATAAAATGGTTGTTTTAATTAGTCTATCAAGCTATAGTACCTTGGACCTTTAATTTTCGTCTTTTGTGTTAGTGGCTTTATTAGGCTAAGCCTAATAAAGCCCTATTAAGTTCGACAGATCAAAATGATCGTTCTGTTCTCTCGGTTCGTTCTGTATCCGTAAATGCACTAAATCCAGGGATATACTCGGGCCGTATTCTGACCACGACGTGCCGTTGTGTCTGGGAGCGCGGTGACTTATGCCTCATTACTGAATGGGCAAGAGGTTGAGGTGACGGGTGTTGCAACCATGGAAGGGGTTATCCGTGTCATCGTAAAGTTAATTAACATTAACTAACTTTACAAACTCTTGTCTCTGTTAGTTAGAACTCTAATTTAAGGTGCATCGTGGACTCTTCTCCTCATTACAGACTTACTTATCGCATTTCACTTGGTCATTAGACCATTGTGTCAAACAGGTCGTTGACTTAGCGTAATTAAATAGTTCTTGCGGCGGCTTGTGGGTCTTGTGTAAGTTTCTTGCGGTGTTATATTGTTATTAACAATGCGTATTGTGGTCATACGTATGGACTTTACAAATCGTCGTTTTTGTCGGCAGTATACGGTTTGACAATCGGCAATAACAGTATTGCTCGAGGTTTATTGTTTGACCCCGTATGCTTCTGATGCAACGCAATTGATTTGGAGTCATAAATTGAAAATTTTTGGATATATACTCGTTGTAGTGGGCGAGTTACACGCTGCGTTCTCATAGCCGTTGGGCGCACTCGACTGGCCTCGTTACCCCTCTCTCTTACAGAATACTACCTTGAAATGTATTGCATTTCCCATTTTATCGTATTTCCCCAATGTAAGTATGTGTTTCGGTAATAAGTGAAACATGCTAAAACCCATTCCCATTCCATTCTATCCTATCCCTCCCCATTTTCCCAACCCTTTCTCCCAATACATTCCTTAATCTGCAAAGGCAGCGCATCCGGGGGCGTGCCAACGTTTCTGATTCTGGACTGATGTTGGCATGTATCGCGGATGTCTATGAACGACAGTATCCACTTACCATCAGGTGGACTGTATGCTCGTTTGCAGCCTTATTTCTATAGATAAAAATTTGGTTATTACTGAAAAGCGTCGATGTGATTTAACCATTGATATATTTCATACTCGTAATAGTAAAATTACTAATTAGTTAGGTAAGTAAAAATAAAAATAATGGTTGGTGCTCGAGAGGCAAAATACGATTTTTATAAACAGTTCCTTATTTTTTTAACTGATTTACAACCGAAGTCGTGTTGGTTTCTGCTCGTGATTCTGAATTAATTGACGTATTATGTAAAAAAAATGTTTTTACAAAAATACTTTCTGTTTGCATTTAGAAATGTCTTTATATTTAGCAAATTCATGAGAAAAAATAAGTAAAAACTAAAAAAAAAAATAAAAAAAAAATGGATTGGATAATTTTCGTGGAATCTAAAGTTTCAGGCTTCGGGAATGGTTACATCCTGTATACAAAGAAGATGGAACACAAACACCTGGTGAGTTCTGGTGGTAAGTGAATACAGATTGCCACATCAGCGATCGAATAGTGACGATCGATTGAGGGGGAGAGTGCACGCTGCAATCCAACAGCCGCTGGGCGCGCTCGACTGGCCACGTTACCCCTCTCTCACAGAATACTACCTTGAAATGTACTGCATTTCCCATTTTATCGTATTTCCCCAATGTACGTACGTGTTTCGGTAGTGAGTGAGATGTGCCAGAGCCCATTCCAATCCCATCCTATCCCTCCCCATTTTCTCAACCCTTTCTCCAAATCCATTCCTATATCTTCAAAGGTAGGCAGCGCATCCGGGGGCATGCCAACGTTTCTCATTTTGGACTAATGTTGGCATGTATCGCGGATGTCTATGGGCGACTGTATCCACTTACCATCAGGTGGACTGTATGCTCGTCTGCCGCCTTCGAACATAAAAAAAAAAAAAAAAAAAAAAGATCCATGCCAACATCCATCCACGAATGATAAACATTTGTAACACTCTCTATCTCCTAATCTATATATTCATTCCATTTAAACTCCCATTTTTACTCCTAAGATGGAATGGAATAGAAAATAGAAGTGTCTTTTATCCTACTATACTCGATATTAATAGCTGTGAAAGGACTTTTAGTAACAACTGTATAGAACCGTTGTTGCATAAACTCTGGGAAACATACACAACATTGAATGGAAACTGACATTTCGTATCTATTTTTTACTGAGTTATTGTGATTTATATAGTTATTGATAAACGACTTGTACTGCGATGCAAAGTTACATCTATAGATTCTGAAAAATCGGTCTTTCGTATTCTCTTAGTAAAAAGGAAAATATCATTGAAGAATTAAATTCAAGTATAACCCAGATTAAGTATAAAGTGTGTAATAATGTCACAGCTAGTGAATCATAGAAGTTATATTGTGAAGTAGGAAATCATAATTTGTATAGTTGTTAATTCATAGTGTACATATTTACAGTAGTAAATGTTACGTACAGACACTTTCGCTTTTACTTGACACATCAGTCCGAGACGAATCTCTTTGCGCACTTTGTTTTGACTGTGACATGTTATTTGTGACACAAAATGTAAAATGCATACAAATTAACATTTTTGAATCAAACTTAATTAATTATATCTAATTGTAAGTAACGATAGTGTCGTAATATACGTGTCTTCTTATTGCTGTATCTAAGGTTAGCCACCTATATTTTGATTAAATATAAGTAATTAATATACGTTATTTTTTAGGTTTCGGTGATTAAATGATTCAGTGCACTTTCGTTAAAATAACTCTAAATGTTTGCTGAGAAATTGATTAATATGATCACAATTTTATATACAGTTCATGTTATATTTTTCTTAAGCAAAACACATCAAAGGGACTTTGATGTGTTTTGCTTAAGAAAAAAAAAAGAAAGAAAAAAATTCAACTCTTTCGTTTGCTCTTAGTTTGGTTATGTAATTTCTGTTTTTCTTACTTGCTTTTTTCTTCACAACTATATTGTATTCGTAGTTATCTGGAAAGTAAAGTACTCGTAATGTACATAATAATCATCGATTAATGTAGTTTGGTTAATAGATGATATTAATGTGAACTTCCGAGGAAATGTGCATTAGCAGAAACCTAATTTGTTTTTTAATTGCCATTCGTAATTTTTATAATATGAACAGCTCTTATCGGTCGGAATTGAATGAAAATAAATAAAATGAAATCAGAAATGATTAATAGTAAACAATGCATATGCAGCAAACTTTGTGTATTTAACGTTGGCAAACAAGACGTTGACATGTGGTCACTACCGAGTTACGAGCATTTAGTTACCTTTGTTTGATATCGGTCGGACTAAAACCTTCCTTTGTAAAGAACTTAATCAAGGAACGATATTCCAGTTTAAACATTTAAAAAGATTTTGCGACTTCCTGTTGTTCTAAGAGTCGAGGAATCAAATTCACTTGGAATCGTGAATTCAAATTGTTTTCTGTTCATCATGTAAAATTTGCTTCATTGTAATTACAAGATTTTTAATTTGCAGAATCTAACTTACCTTAATTTAAATCAGATTGTTGGTACCTGATAATCAGCTTTACGTACCTGAAATCATACACACGCATTTTAATAAACTGTTATTTTTAAAATTATCAGAAGCTCTTGCGAGTGATTTCCTAAGGGAGGCGTGTACCCTGCAGCGGGACGTTATGGGCTGATATCGAGGTAAAATTTTCTTTATCGATAGGTAAAATATTCGTGTTTAATAATGAGATTTTACAAATCTAAATTTCTCAATAGGATTATTATTATTTTCAATTTATTCCTAGGATTTTATCTGATCTTATAGTTGGCAGATTCTCTCATGAAAAATAAAAAATAAATGTATTTTATGTACGTTATGCTAGTATTTTTTAGTATATTTGCAACTCATTCGTGTCTCGAAAGTTAGTGATGTTCGTGTAAAGTAACCAATTAGCAGTATCGATATTTTAATTAGCGATGATCGAAATGTAAATGACACAAACTTAGTACTGAGATTTGACCTTATTATTATGACATAAATTTATTTATTAAGAATTTATCGGTTTCGTATTATTTAAAATCCACAATCAGAATAAGTCTGATTAAACGAGTAAATATTTATACATATAATAAAATCGTAACAGAGCCGCGACTGTAATATATTTTGTTTTTTTTTTAAATTACTGGCTGTTTCTTTTACTTCTAGTGGCGAATGATACAACCCCAAAATTTCAATTTTTAGAATTTTCGTCAGTCTGAACATACATACGCTCACAAATCTCGGGACCGATTTGAATGAAACTTGGTACAGTTAAGTTATGAAGTTCCCACGGGAATCACGAAGTTCAAGAGAACGAAGTCACTGACACCGCTAGTATTAAATAAATGGGTATTTGTGAACGCGGCATTTTGAGATACTGGAAAATAACATATCTAGGTGCGTATGATTAAAACGGCTAAATGTATGCATCTGCACCTACGCATTGAGTCAGGTGTTGCAATTCACATTACCTCAAATGTCTAAAATCACACGATTAATATTTTATTATAGGTAATTATAATTGCGCATGAGATACATGATTTGGTATGGTTTACGATAGTGGTAAAGATTTTTCACACTCACCATAGTAGTGAAAAGATGCATTTAAACTGTCGTTAGTGTAAGAAAGAGTACAATTTAAACGGTGATGTAACACGCGTTTACATACAGCATACATGAATGAATATATGTTGTCATTTTCAATTTGTAATAAAATTTGTTTATTAAGTGTCATATACCTTAACAAATGGATAATTTACAGTAACAAGCATGTTAATTCAATAAGTTGTCGGCAAACACGAGCTTTACGTCAAATGTGTAATTTTATTAAAATTCTAGATAGATTTAGGTTGAAACGATGCAGTTTGCGCGCATAGGCTGCTTCATTAAATTGCATATTTCAATAAGTATTATATGATATGTCAAAATATAATAAAATCAATTGAAAGAGTTTTATTTTCGTTCATTTCGTATTATATTGCAGACCAATTTAATAATAACGTAAGAACTATATCTATAATGTTATTATAAAATATTGAAATTTATACTAAACTCAGCCTATACTGTTTCCTTATTTATACCTACGTGCAAAATAATAATTCACGGGAAAGGAAAAAAACAAACTTATTATAAACATCTCAATCGTAACGTAGGGTATAGGATCGAATTCAACAAATAACGTCCTAATACTGAAAACTCTTACCGTCCCTATATCAATTTATTTTATTTAGAAAGTTGATAAAAATAGAGCCAATTAAGAGCTCCTTAACTAAATTTAACATAACACCACTACCATATACTACCATATAGGTATATTAGTAATGTGGCTGGAACTGAATTTCAAATAATCTTTAACTGCGTAGACAATGTAAACGATCTATAACTATAGAACTTAGAAGGTTCTGAAGATGATCGTACACAGAGATAAACTGTTGAAAATGATTTAAGGAAGAGGTCCTATAATTGAAGAGCATTAACAAAATTAACAAATTGTAGGTCAGCAGCCTTTAAGGTTGTTTCCACGATTAACGCGTTACATGGCTATTACGCGGTTAATACATCTTAGCAAATGCCAGAGTTAATTTATAGCAACAACTTGTGAGTTAACAAATTCGATTTTTTATGTCTTGCGGTTGTGTGAATCCTTGAATTCGACCCGAAAACATGTGTATTTTGATATTAAATAATGGTCTTTGAAAATTTTTTGGGAGAAAATTCCCACACCATCAAAAGCATTATTATTTTATGTTCAGTACAAATGAGGATTATGTGACTCATCATCCTTATCATCCTCATAGGAAGTGTAATGGAATGTTAGAATCAGCTCGCTATCATGGTTGATTTGGAATAGATGGTGTTGAAAACATAGGGATTTAAGACCTGTCTAATCGATGAATATGCGTGAAAAACGCGAAAATCTTTGTTACGAATATATGCAACGAAGAAGTTTTTAACACTATATTCTTTACTTCCTATCCCATCCCATACAATTCCATCGAGTAGAGAATATAATGAATACTCCTTTTGAAGAAAGGAGTTAAATGATAAAGGGATAAAAGATTCCAAGAAATATAGGGGGTAAAATGGTCTCCTTCTTATATTCCCCACCCCATCAAAGTAAAAATGTGGTATGCAATGTGACGAGGAAAAATTTTCATATCGTTATTACACTCTTTTCATCCTAATTCTTTTTCCTATTTTTTTAATCCATCCTCATTTTTTCCCCAATTCCTTCCTCAACCTCCAAAGAAGCAACCAGAGGCGTGCCAACGTTTTTTCATTCTTGAGGAATGGTTCACACGGGTGACAGTAATCACTATTAAGTGAATAGCCTGTTCGTCTAGCATCTTCTTTCAATAAGAAAAAATAATCTAAATGTTTTACGAGTACAATTTGGTTAGACACAAAACTACATTCACTAAATAAGTTAGGAGCCAATTACATAAACACAGTAGTATTATATATTTCTCCGACTAACAAAATGTGATAAAGTGTGTTCGGTCGAATTTTATCAGTCATTGTTGAAGATGTAGGCGGCTCTCACGGAAGGCGCGCCGCGACACACTTACACACTGCCCTTCCACTTACCAGTGTATATGGAAATGCATAAACAAATGCGAATTAGGTTTTTAATACTATAAAGGACTCTTCAAACTGATGTGTGAATTCGTTCGTATGAACTCTGCAAGCGGGCATGTTCAATACAACTGATGCGATTAGTAGTGTGAGATAAAGTGTATTTTTGTTAAGAGAAGAAGTAAATTCATTCTATACTCTATGATTTGCAAATGTAATGCAACCAGACATAGGTCTCCTCATGTACATTGTCTCCTGCATGAGGGTTGAATGGCCTTAAAACGCCACGCTGGCCAAGCAGGTTGGCGAGTCCAATTTTTTTAGAGATCGTGTTGATTTTGAGAGCTTGTGGTAGCGGCTTTGTTATCCCTTAGGCGCCTTTTACGACACCCGATGAAAGAGATGAAGATGAGGTGGTGGTATTCAATTCTATTCAATACCGCGGGATCGCGAGTGCCTACCATTACAGGCCACGTTTCGGCACCATACCTCATAACTGGCAGAACGCACTGATTGAAGATTTTCTTCTTCAAGCATTATGGTATAGGGGACGAGAAGAGTCTACGCATTTTCCCAAATGCTGCCCAGCCGAGCTGAAGTTGGATTTGCCTAGTTGTATTTCACCTTCGAGGTCTATCAGTCCCCGAAGAAGATGTTCATAGAACATGATTTCTGATTTTCTGTGATTTCTTAATTTTGGGACCGACGCGTCGTGATGCTGCGTTAAGGTCATCCAGCTTAAATATTCCCGTGACTCTGCCATGATGACTATGTCACCAGTGAAACGAAGGTGCAAAATGTACTTACCATTCACATTGATTCTACAACCTTTCCAGTCCAGCATCCTAAATGTATCTTCCACGCGTTTGTGAAAAATTTCGGAGATATTATATCTCTCTGTTTCACTCCTCGACGCAGTTGCGTTGGTCTGGTCTGCTGGTCATAGATTCTGACCGTCATGCTCACAGTGTTATACATACAGTTCAGCACATAAATATATTGCCAATCGACTTAGCACTGCTGTACAGATTCCAGAACAACCCAGGTCTCGATAGAATTGATGGCGTTCTCGTAGTCCACAAACGTAAGACACTTAAGCTGATTATACTCTTTGGTCTTCAGTATAATCTGCCGCAGTGTGCTGTATCCTTTTCGAATCCCAGCTTGCTCCAGCGGTTAGAACTCGTCAAACCTCCGGGCGAGACGATTCGCAATTACGCTCGAGAACAGTTTAATGAATCAATAATTAATTCTTAATTACTTTTCTTACTTTATAAAGACCCTCTAAAAACTGGACTCGTCATCCCGCTTGGCCAGCGTAGCGTTTTAAGGCCATACAAGATAATGTGGCCCAGAGGCCCGTGCCCAGCAGTGGACGATAAGAGGGCTGGCGTCGGCTTACGATTTCAGCGCGTGACCATTTTCTGTAATACCTACTACTGAACCTACCATACTGATAGTACGAGTATATCTACAAAAATTATCATATTACCCAGTGACCCGGCTAAAGTCTTGTAATCGATGTATCTGCGTGACGCAGTTTAAGTTACGTAACGTACACGTAACATCTTCGCTTTCTCGCGACCTCTGACATTAGTGCGATGAGTGGACTTAGAACCGATAGCATTCTGTGGTTTATGAAGTTTGACATATTTGAAACATTTTTTGTGTTTTACGACTGATACATAGATTGTTTTTGTATGGAAAATTAGGTATGTTGTTAGGTTACCACAAATAAATACAATATATTTTAAAAGTACGCCTATGATTTACTCAAAGCGTGTGCAAATCTTTAAAGTTTCTATCTTTGTATCAGGTACAAACTTAAATTACTGAATATGACATCAATTAAAAATTAAATAGGTCATTGCTTCGAAACAGTTTGTTAAATGGTTCGACTCATTATCGGTATAAAGGGTAGTTAATATTACAATACAGAGAGTAAAAGTGTGTGTTGAAGTCTCTCATACTTATTAGATTATCTGTATTATCGTATTACACTGGATGCATAATAAAATACATTGAGTGTGCGATAAAGCATGTCCATTTAAAGGGAGCTATAAATTTACATATTTTCGAACGAATATTAATCAATAATAATCAATCATCATTATTAATCAATTGACAGCGTTGTTCTGAGTTATTCGGCTCAATGCGTTGTTCTGAGAGGGCATTGCGAGATCGCGAGTCGGCGAGAAGCGCCCAGGTAAATGCCCGATATCTGATAAAAGTGTTGGCCTGAAAGCCTGTGTGTGTGACGCGGCCTCGTTTCCGATAGGCGGAGAATTTGATAGTATTGCCCGCTAATTAGATATGGCTACTATATAGCGGGTTAGGATTGCAGATTGGAGGACGAAGGCCAAGGATAGAATGATCTGGAGAAACTTGCTTTGTGAGACCAAGGCCCACCCTGGACTATAGAAATAAAGATTATATTTCAGGTGGATGCAGATATAAAGTATCCTCTGGATGGAGGTGTTGATGATGGAGATATTCGTCAAAACCTCTAACTTAAGATCTCGCCGAAGGGTCAATAGATAATAGTAGAGCCCTACGGCTATGTACGAGTACATACGTACAATTATAATGAATAAACTTTAATGCAAATTTTTAAATAAGTCTTAAAATAAATGTGATTTTAATATATTCTTTGTTGTTGTTTACCACTTAAAGATCAGAGAGCTAAATTCATGGTCAACATTACAATAATTATTTGCATATTAAATAGTTTGGTAAAAATCACAAGTTGCTATTAATAGTCAAGCTATATAATGAATTATTAATGTGTCAATTACTACAAAGCGACATCGGTTAATTAAAGGTCGAAGGTGATAAGGTGATTCGATTATCAGACAGAGATTTTTTTTTTAATTCTACTATGTCGAAATATCCAAGTAAATAATAAAAAACGCCAATTACATTCTTATTACATCCAGATTTATAAATTCATATACTACTATAGTAGAAACTACAAACACCATTACTTTAGATTCGGTCTTTTAATATAAATACTTCGTTAAAATAATTGATAAATATAATAACGGAATATGCTGTATTTATATACAGCATTTTATTAAAGCGATAGTAAGTCAAAAATGAATGCTGATTTCGCCTAAAAATCTAATGATCGTGCAGAACCACATCACAAAATTGGACTCCATGAGAATGATCCATGAGTTAATGTGGGAATCCATACTGAGTCCGATGAATCCGCAAAACCCGAAACTATCGGTTTGCTCATTGCTAGGGGAGACCTGTATCTAGCATAGGAACGTCATAGATTGATATCATTAATGGAATCAGAACACCGCTCTGATGTTAACATCCTTGATCAAAGCGAAGCTGCAGCTCCGAGACTATCTATTGAGCAAGCCACATATCTGAGTCAAAAAGCTCGTGAAGCGTGTAAACGTAATAAACAAAGAGAAAGACCTTGATGTCATGCATCGGGCGATTAATTTAAAAAATATGCTGCTTTTATGTTAATCACCCTACAATTTTACGTACAAGTCGAATCACCATTTTCAACATATGCTTACTGCATTCTAATTACCAATTTAATATGCACTCTCAACTTAAAATGTGTCGCGATGTGTGCTGAGTCACAAGTACCTGTACAATAGAATATTTTGCATAAAATTTTGCATTAATTGTTTATTTATTTATTCCGATAATGAACGTCGAGTTGTATTCTTATCTTCTTACATCTACTGAATATATAGTTTAAAAAATTAGACATACATGTACCTATACTTAAATCAATTTGTCACGTGACATTCGTAGCCGAATATTTTGCATGAAATTTTAATATTCCTTGTTGTTTTTTATTCTGATAAAGAGCGTTCAGTTGTACCTATTTATTAGAAAAAAAACCGTTTGTCTTACCTTTAACACGGTAACATTTTTAGCAGCATACTCATCGATGGGCGCTTTTGACTTTTTATTTAGAACGATAATATGAAAGACCATATAAAAATTAGCTCTATCGGAATTATTCCGAAGTTTATACTTTTTTTGTCCATTTTGAGACCAAAATATCGTTAATAAAAGAAATTATTTCATTAAACCTATTTAATATTTATTCATTTTTAAAGTATGAATTAGACACTTTTAATAAATCATTTAGCAACCGATTGAGTAGTTTGATTGACGTTGTACAATCTCGTTAGCCTCCTCCAACATCCCGGATAAAGGAAACAGATTTGATGCATTACGTCCCGCCTCCCTTATCCAGTAGCATTCAGTGTGATGTGGAAAGCAGGAGAGGACGTTACGTTACGTTACGTTGGATATTTATTCATGTCTTTGGTTGTAATTGCAGCTGAATAAAAGTTTTACTTCTTTCTTTCCATCTCACATCAATACTCTTGAAACAAATTTGCCTGTAAGAGTTCTCAGTACCTTCCCATTCCCCAGGGTGATGGTGCCAAATGGGCAATAACACAACACTGAATATCGCATGGCGATATGTCGATCTTCTGACTTACAAGGAGGGCTGCCATAAGCTGTGGTTCTTAAAAAACCCAAAAAGTGAGAACTGGAAAATTCGCAATCGCTAGTGCGGCGTTTTAAATGTATGGTAAACTTTACAGTAAGTGGCAGACAGATAAACGGGTCAACTGACGTCGCGTCTGTGACACTCGTGTCCTTCATAAGTCATAACTCTTGACGAATTATATTAAAATATGTATTAAATCAAATGGTTATGCATATGCAATTGCGAAAAATAAAATATAGTAATTAAAAATGGGTACAAATTATAATTTATGAGGTCAAACCATAAATATTCAATTCGTACTCACATAAATCTTCACTGAATATAAAGTAACAAGCAATCGCATCAAAGTCCCGCCATCAACTTTACATTATGCTAATCTCGTACGGTTATCTAATTTTTGTAATGTTCGACTATCAAAATATCGTCTGTTAAATGCACAAAGCATATGACATATTGTTAGTATAAATTGCATAGGTTTCGTAAGCTTTATCTCATCGTCGTAGCTTCGGAAATGTCAGTTAAATGGGATGCGATTGGTCGCACCGTCAATTACTGTTGTTACGTTTTACCAATGATCGCTACCTCAGAGAACTATTGACAGTTCTTACATCGACAATCCATATTTAAATTGTCAGTTTTGGCATGCCACCATTGTCTCTTTCAGATTAAACTTTCCTTGCAAATTAAACATTCAGTTTGGATAAAAAAATCGGTTACAACACAACGATTTTCGTTAACGATCTTCGTTAAAATTATTGCTCACTTTTATAAGTGCTTAATTACACGATGCGAAAATAATTGGAAGTTTAATATATTTTAAAATTGTATATGTTAATTTTATGCATCGTCGTTTCATTTACTGACTAAATATTTTTTTTGTACATTCATGCCTTCATTACGCTTCGAATTACATCTGCTCAATTGCAGATGATTTTAACAATCTTGAATGTATCCCATTCAGTAGACTTATGAGAATTTAACAATAGGACTCGTTTAATGTAGGAACTATGCCCGAAAAACGTAAAAATCTTAAAATTCTCAAAGATACATTTTATTGCGTTTACTTTAAAACGGTCTGTCTTATAAAAAGAAGTCTAGTGTTAAAATTTAAAAATATTCAAGCGTTAAAAAAATATTCAGATATTAACAGTTTCAGGACAATATATGCCATGCCACCTTTCAGTGCCTGGGGTATGCGTTGAAATTGAGATTTTCCTCATAATAAAAGAAAACAATAATTAATGATGTAACCTACGTCCGAGGTCAAAGACTTGTAATAAAGAGGAGTAGCGGACAAATCGGCCCCGCGATGACACCTCGTTGCGCCACAGATGCGGGAGATGAATGAAATGTTATAATATTTCGGATAGTTTCCACACATTGGTTGAGTCATAATTGTGAACATAAAATAAGTTATCTATTAACAACGAACGAAGTTCTCTCTAGCTGAAGATAAGTAATTATCATTAATATGTTTTATATCTTCGCTTAATCTTATGACAAAATATCGCACCCACACAAAAAGCAAGTTGCCATATGAACATTTCATATATTCGATTGTCTTCGGAATATTAAGATTATCGATGTGTATTTTGTCATGTTGTTCCAGAAAGAACACAGTAAACAATTCGTAAAGTACCTGCGCTAATGCTTTGTGAGTTACGAGCACCCCGCAGCTATTTTGCTACTACTATGTAAATCAGTCAGTATCCATTTGTTATTTCCATTGATTGGAATAGTTAGTGCCATTTTACTAAAAGTCTGGTCCTTTTAGGATTCTCAATATAAATATTGGTTGTTCTTATGCTTGAAAGGTATGCAACAGTTTTAACGACATTCAAGAGACAGGCTAAGAATATTTATTCATAGTATTTACAAACCGAATGTTTGGCAGAAAATAGGTAGAGTAATAGGTAATACATTATTCTTTAATAAAGTACTTTACAATTGCATAACCCCAGGATCTTATAGACCTCTCTATATTAACATATACATTTGAGTTCGTTGACCTAATCTAATCGTTGGTTATTAAAAATAATAATCAATCATTAAAAAAATCGATCCCATTCGGTTATCATCGGAATACAATGACAATCAATGCAAATAATACTATACTCGGAATATGTTATAAGTAAACAATACACAATTGGGTAAAGTGCGCCTCATGTTTGTTACTCACAGAGTTATGAGTACCTCGGAGCTATGACAGGTGTTACGAGACATTACATATATATATATTTATTCATTCAATATTCCTTCATGTCTCCTTAAAGGACATTCGCATACATAGAAAACTAGAACGCGATATTCTATGAAATATCTACAATTCCTCTAAATTTTAATCTATAATACAATTTCTGCTTTGAGAGAATGACCTTAAAATTAACGTTTAAAGCGCTCGGTTTATAAATGACGGTACACGACATGCAAGGAAAATATGAACAATGGCACCAGGGTAGTTTACGAAGTGTGGTCGTGAAGTTGTAACTTAAAGAGCTGTACCCCGGAGCTATGACAGACTCAGCTACCGGTCCATACATCACTCAGCAAACTTAGCGCTCTATTGTTACGTCGCTATCTTGCATCGCTGTATAATGAACTATACCGAGAGGCTAACAAGGTACAGGTCAGTGGTACTATTGCATTCCATGCATAAGCGTACATCATTATTAAAAACAATGAAATAGTTTCTAAAACTTTACATGAGTTATTATATCCGACCCTTCGTTTTTTAGATCATTTAATCAAATAGTTTTGCATATTTAATTTTCAAAATTCAGTGACATAGAATTTCGATGTTTGTTCGGAAACGTATGTCGTGCTGATCAAGTATTTTTTTCACCTTCGAACGACAAATATTCGAAGTCGAAGTGAAATTTGATGATTTTATAGCTCATAATCTTATACGTGTAGAGAATATCTTTAGAATAACATTATCGGCCAATTTATACTTATTTAAAGGCACTGAGGCACTTCTTACTAAGTGTTTCCCGCGTTGTGTTAAATATTCTTAACCGACTTCTGTCTTCTTAGAGCGCCTACAAAAATCTGTGGGACCTAAGGAACTCCAAATAGAATGAACTCGCTAACTAGCAATGGATAGTACGACGTTTTATTGCCCATGAATCCCTTCGTCACTGTAAGGAAATCCTGTGTCGTATATTGGAACTTTATAGACTGATATCGAATTAAACTTACTATTCAAGAAATAAATTTACCATTTTTATAATTATTTACATGAATTCTCCTAATACAGGCGTGAACCTCGGAATACTACAATAATGTTAAATACATCAAATCTAGCAACAAGCGACTAGAACCTGTACACATACACGCAACCTAACAATAATTCAGTGGTTTGACAATGTATACATCTGCATACAAAACAATAATCATACGTCTACTTGAAGTTTGAGCGGCATTTTGTTGATTATTTCAGTTATTGCCATGTGTTTTACGGCGAATTAATGTTAATATTAATTCATATTTTATTTTATTGTTATTTTATTGTTCATATTTTATTGTTTTTCGATAAAATCAGTAATAATATCTGTCTATTTACCATCTGTTGTGTGTTGAATGCTAGCGAAATACTTGTATTAAAGAAAGTGTAGTGGTATCTTGAGCGAACAATCGTATGAGAGAAGACCACCTATATTTAACATAGAAGCGGAAGTAGGCACATTTAGTAAAAATAGTTCATTTCCATAACTTAAAGAATAGTTAAATTTATTTACTCATACTTAACTTGTCTTAATATACGAATTGTTTTGGTAGTATTGTAGTATAATAATAAAAACGTCAGCAAATTATGTTTCTATTAAAAACTCGGTACTTACTATTTGCTACAACATACTTACGAAACATCTTCCAACAAAATTGCTCAATTACGTGCATTTTATTGGTTTATACCAATATTAGTTTATGTATTTTTGTAACAGATACTAATTTACTTATTACTCAATAGATGGGCGCGCCAGTCGGAACACTACGTTGACCTTACATTACGACAACGCGAACGAAGATTTATTTGAATTAAATAATTTACATTAAAATGTCACAACTTTGTATTTTTGTTCACAAAGTTCTCATTCATATCCATCCATGACTACGTGTATATTCATGAATAAGAACATATCATACTTAAATTTTAACATGTTTATTATAAAATTGAAATCAACCACGCTATTGACTTCCGTTCAGACAAATGATGAGATTTAGATTAATAGCTCATATTAATTAATTATTAATTACACACTAACTGTCTCTAATTATTTGTATGTATCATTTAGCTTCATACGTGCCATTATCTATGGCTCGTTTGATTGTCTTGTGTTATGGAGAGACTGAGAAGGAAAAACCCTTTTTAAAAGTGAGAATGAAATGTTTATTTTTTAATTATTATTTGTAGCATGTTTTATTAAATACATGAATCAATCAATAGCTGTTTACTTAGATTTATTCTCATTACCTAAGATATTTAGTAGGGATTGTTTACGATTACGTAATGTATCTTAAGATAAGTATTTAGTTGTTTAATATTCATGGTACATAAGAGTCATCGGCGTGCCTATAGTCTGCAAAAGGTCGCATCTGCGCACGCATATGCCGATAGAGCGAGATGAGCGCGAGATTTATTCCTATAAACGTAATACTTGAAGCCTTTAATAGTCGCAAAATTGTTACGTTTTATGGACGATAACTGATAACTGATGATTTGAAATTATAGAGAAATATTGAATTTACAAACCGCCCAAGGCTTCATTTGCTAACCTACTATTTATTGATTGTCAAAGTAAGAAATGTTTATATGTCCATTTTTATACTGTATTTTTACGATAAATTACGATTCGCGGTTGTTTAACGTAAAGTCTGTCATATCATATCGTATGTCATTTTGAAGCAGTTTTTAATTACATACTTTTTTGTATTTATTTTAATTTTTTTATACTACTTTAAGATGTTATTTAGACTACACTAGTTTTCCAATAAGGTATCTCCTGTTAAACTAAAATTGTCGGTACTAGCCCATATTGGTTGCCTGCTCATATAGGCATATACTCTACTAGGCAGTATAGATACAAGAATCTAGTTCACATTTTTAATTTTCCGTATTGTCGACATCGACGTACAATTATTATAACTATGTTAATTTCTTTAGAAACAATGTCATTTAGCAATATCTTTTTTGGAGTATATAACAGTGCATTATATATAGCGGCCAGTAAGGGGTCTTATTTCTTAATACGTACAGTAAAATTTAATAGCACCTTTTATAACTAATTCGATAGTCTAAATGTCTCACTGCAGGCCATAAGCCTCATGTTCGAGTTATAATCCATCACGTGATGGGTGCTGATTGATGGAGTTGAAACTAATTAACAAGTATTGAATACAATATTACTTATCGTAGCATACCATCAGTTTGTAATATCACCAGCATACCATTATATCATCATTCTTTTCATTTTTATCACTAAAATTTAATTAATTGAACCTATTAATTAAGTTACGCCTTCTTTACACTCAATCACACTCAAAAAATTAAAATAACAACAATAAAGACTAAATAAAATTTTAAATGCCTATCGGGTTCGCATGCGTGTAAAAAGGGCGATAAACGAATAAACGAGTGCGCGTTGATGTCTTTTTAATGCGCAACTGAAAGCTCTGCGAGCGGCCAAACTTTTCCGTTTCCGTTGTGTCCTTTCTCAACATTTTCCTTTTAGTATAGAAATAAAGCGATAGTTAGCTTTAAGACATAAGTTCCTACGTGTTATAACTATGAATTAAATGTGTTAAATTACATTAAGTATATTATTAAATATTATTGTTATTTCTGCGTAATTTAATATTAATTATATTAAGATATTATTCGCAAACTTATAATAATAATTATGTATTTATTTATTTATATTGTACTAATTATAACGCAATTAGCACAATAGCAGTCTTATTATTTATCTATTTGAAAAAATATAATTATAAGTTAATTTTTGAATACTTAGTATTAGATTCAAACAGTTGTACGATTTTTCATTTTAAATAATTTAAATTAATTAATTTTTCGCAATTTATTTTAATGATATCCTTAGAATTAAACTCACCTTACAAACACGGGAAAACACGACACAACGTCACCACTCACTAAATAAATCGATGTATATACAAATATTATGTCTAGTGTCCGTTTCGCGCGGCGGCCGGGGTCAGAGTGCTACAGCGCGGTGTCATCCCGCTTCTCGCGCGCTCGCGGAGTGAAAGTGTTTATATAGCCTCCGAGTGCAACTGGAGCCTGCATCTGACATCACACATCACTTTACTACAGATTTATGGGCAGACGAAACAATGATTTGGGTGTCCTTTAAAAATTACATAAAGGATTAGGTCTTTGAAACCGCAACCGGTGTGGATCAAATTCGTAAGAAATATTTCACTGACGGTGACAGTTACGCGGCTTGCTCACGATCTATGAGCGGTTGAAATAATGGAACAGACGAGTAGTTACATATTGCCAATTTATTGTAGATATTTCTTTTAAACGTGCCTGAAACTTATAAATGTGTTTATTAAAGCTTGGATCGCAAATGTCGGGTTAAATTAATTGATAATGGATTGATTCCGAAGCAATGCACTATTAATACTGACTGAATACTAATTAGTGTACAATTAATACTGATATTTTGCTGTATTCCGACTCTTTAAGTCAGCAGGATTCTATAGTCCAGAGCATTCCTTTTAAGTTGCAGATATGACGGAAATCACTTGCCATTAGTTGGACCACCCGGCTGAGTTAAATTCACAAGAAAAACTCTTGTGATTAAAATTCGGTAACTTACCTATTAATGTTACAAGTGTTTAATAAATAGAGCGGTGATAGTCTAGGGGTATCTAATCTCGGCTCTCATTAGTGAGATCGTGAATTCAAATCCCCAGTCTGTTGTAGTTTCATGTTTCAACTTAAGTAAGGATTTGAAAATAAGTATCTCGAGCTCAGCGATGATGGAAAACATCATGAGAAAACCCACATTTTTCAAAAGTAAAAAAAATCTAGAGCATTAATAATTATGAATGATTTAAATAATAATTTAAGGAAGTATTGTACACTTTATCAGGTAGGCTAAAGCAGAACTTTTAATTTTGTGAACACATTAAATGCTTTACCTTTATAGCCTATAGCCATGCAATAATTATTTGTGTATTCGTCAATGCTCACTGGGCGCACATGGTGGGTTATGGTCCGACTACCCTTAGTAATTTATTAGGGAAGGCATGTGCCCTGCAGCGGGATATTTAATAAAAAGCTGACATCATCTTACTTCCAAATCTGAAGCTGTTTCCAGTCTTACTGACTAAAATTTTGTAGAAAAATTACATAGGAATCCAAAAATAAATTTAGCAATAGTGGGTTTGCATTATTAATTTGTTTGACATGTAACTTTCAGTATAAGTTTGTAAGCGCTTCATGAGCTTTCGAAACAATGAACTGTAGTCTAGACATGTCGTATACAAATTTCGCAAAATTTCCAAGAAATGTGAACTCTGTTCAAATTGTTTATCTATTGATAAATAGGCGGGCTGTGTGCAAATCTCAACATTTAATAGATGAAGGAAGACGATAGTAAATCTCACAGTTAACTAAGTGCGTTCAACTTGCCGAGTTATTGTATTCTTACAGAAAACGAGGAAGGGTGCACGTGGCAATCCAACAGCCGCCTGGCGCACTCGATTGGCCTCGTTACCCCTCCGTAAGAGAAAACTAGCTTAAAATGTATATTTCCTACTTCATCCTATTCCCCAATGTACGTACGTGTCTCGGAAGTCTCCCATCCTATTCACTTCCTCTTCATTTTCGCAATCCTTTCTCCAAATCCATTCCTTAACCATCGAACTAGTGATATTTTTTAAAAATCCATACAACCAATCCTCTTTGACATTTTATTGTTTGCCCAGATCCAGGAATCCTAACGTCACAGTACTAGTTAAAATAGAAACTCAGTGGTACACATAAGTACACAGAATAAGTACACACATGCTCTCACCGCTCATATTATGTCTGCGTCGTGGAAACTTGCTTTGAGTAATTTTAAAGGGAAGCCTGCAGTGGGACCGTATACGTACGTTGATATTGAAAAATATATTTAGATATAAACATAAACTGAACATCCTCGTCCAAAAAGATTACGGAAATCGAGGTGCGCGTGCGCGCGCAGTAGTAACAACTAAAAGTTGGAACATTTCAATTTTTCATTGCATTTCCATTTATCAAACCTTTTTAATGATCAGCGATGACATATCTGACACTCCATCAAGCGTTGTACAACAAATGCATAGAACATGTAACAATATCTCAGACAATGCTGAAACTGTCGGTTTGCTCACCAGACACGATTGCGTTAATTTGGTTTTGTTTAATTGAGGCAGCTGTCTACTTGTTGCCACGAATTGTGACACTGAAAATACTAGTAGATATTTTATTTTTCCCATAAAATTTCTCAGACGTCACTTAAGATTGCTGTTAAATGTACGTACGTGGTTCGGGAGCGAGTGACATTTGCTAGAACCGGGATGGGTAATGTCTCATCCCATCTCATTGCATGTGAAACCAGTTATATTCCAATAATGGGATAAAAGAAGTCTTCTTACTCTCGTTCCATTTTATTCTATTGCATATTAGTATTAATTAGCAATTAATATTATATTTATTTATTGACTTTTCTTGCATTATATTGTACAAGGCGGCCTTAATGCATTAAGTCAACCTCACGGTAACTATACCTTAAGGCAGTGATGGCGAACCAATGGCACAGTGCCATCAATGGCACGCGACAAAATAATTTGGGCACGGCATCAATTAAGGAATTTAGGTACCTAATCGAAACAATTTATTTTTCGTCTACATTTGAGGTCATAGTAACAAAGTTCATTGTGAACGGGGCTGCCGGTGCCAGGACGGCAACAGCACAGGTCGCACTAATTTTTTCCTTCATTTAAATAAACATAAAACCGTTAATATCACTTTTGCTGTACAAAATGTATATTTCTGGTTGCAAATAAAGAGTTTTAAGTTGATAGTATTTAGTTTTTTTTTTTTCGAGATTAATCACTAAGTCAAGATTGTTTGACGTCACGTCATGACCTCATTAAACATTTCTTTAGAAAAAATGGCACGTAGATCAATAAAGGATCACCATCCCTTCTTTTTTTTTTAACGTGGGGAAATCTTTATTGGATACTCTCCCTACCGATGCTTAACTAAGGCGTACCTTGACGGGATGGTATACCGCTCCCTCATCATGCATTGAATGGGGTATGCGCCGACTATGCTTAACATTAGCGTACCTTGGCAGGAGAACATGCCGGACTCTTACCGACTAAAACCCCACGACTACCACCTCTCCACCAAGTGCCGAGGTCACGGGTACGCTTTCACAGTCTTCCGCGACCCCAGCGGTGGCGGCCCGCCCGCGCGGGCCCCGGACTCATGTTCGCCGGCACGTGGGGAAAGAAAAACGCCGTCCGCCCAGGCAGTGCCCCTGTACCTGGGTAACCATAGTCTCACTGGGATGTATGCGTCATCCCAGGAGTAATCATCCACCTTCTTCTCCACCGTGTCCTCCGGAGGTTCGTCATCCCTGCCTTAAGGTATTCTCTACCAGTCGACCGTCGTTCGTTAAAATGAGATAAATTAATATATAGTTAAATTAGACGAATTTTACTTCCATAATATATAATATATTAACAATATACCTTGTCTTATGTACGAAGGCGGCAGACGAGCATACTGTCCACCTGATTGTAAGTGGATACTGAAGGCCATAGACATCCGTGATACATGCCAACATTAGTCCAAAATGACAAACTTTGGCACGTCCCCGGATGCGCTCGCGATGCCTATCTACCTTTGGAGATATAGGAATGGATTTGGAGTAAGGATTGGGAAAATGGGTAGGGATAGGATGGGAATGGGCTCTGGCACATCTCACTCACTCCGAAACACGTACGTATATTAGGGAAAAAAGATAAAGTGGGAAATTCAGTATATTTCAAGATAGTCTTCTGTAAGAGAGGGGTAACGTGGCCAGTCGAGTGCGCCCAGCGGCTGTTGGATTGCAGCGTGCACTCTCCTACTCATAAAACCTATATATCGGTATAGTCAATGGAATTATAAACGGAAGCAATCGTTTAAAGTTTCGTGAAGTAAAATTATTTAAATACTTTTTATTTTAATTATATTTTAAGTTATAGGTTTAAGTGTGTTTTATATTCTAAGGTTGTTATTGTAAAATGTAGTAGCTATATTGGTTTTCCCTAATGAAGAAATAAAATCAATTCTTCAAAAGGCAACGACAACGTCACTACATCAAGAGGTATGAGGCCATTGTTTGTACTATTCAACAATACGGATCAATACAACTCGTACGCCAAATATCAATTATTGACTAACATTCCCAATAATTGTTTGACATCTTGACCCTCTCTCAGTCGTTCAATACCGTAAAATGAGACACGACTATCGCAACCGATGCATGTGTCAAATATCTTAGAGTTAACGTCTATAATCACGAAGTTCATGTTGTGACACGTGGTGTTAGCTTATTTTTATATTGTACGCAATTTGTAGATGAGACGATTTTATTGAAATTTTGTTTGTACGTATTTGTACGTTGTTGTAACAATGAACCATTCACTGCGGCAAAGTAATTATGCCTCAGCATAATGGTGAAACATAATGGTAACTGTCGATATATTGCACATGTATTACATTCATATATGATATACATTATAGAGTTAAATAAGTAATATATAGCCCGGAGAGGAGATGCAAATGTTTGCTTGCTTATGAGAGAGAATAAATTTCTCATGCCTCTACTATGAGCAATATATATCGGCCGACACTGTATGAATACAGTAAGAGGCTTTTACAAAAAAAACTAGGTAAATTTAGAGCAATTAATTAACCACTGTAAACTTTTTATAGGCTGATAATTTAATCGCGTTCGGTTTCACTTAGGAAACCGAAATCAGTTAAATAAATTGATTAAAATAATTGGCCGATTGTTACACGTTCTTTTTTGTCAGTACAATACAATATACAGTTAAAACAAATTTAAAAGAAAACTACATAATTGCATTTGTCAATTGACAAGTTGACGTCAGTCAGTTGACGTGCAGTGCGCGGTGGTTTTTAAAATTATGGAAAGCTCCTGCAGTTTAATACAATAGCCGGCAGCTTAAGGCATAATGTCGTCGCCAAAGTGTAACCGCAAGTTTGAGTTTCTGCCAACCTGTTGTCCAGGGAGTCTAGCCAAGACGTAAGTTTCTCTTTCTATATATCACACTATACTCATGCTCCATAATGTGACCATAGTATAAGCTGGTCTTTCCATTACGGAGATACGAATACATCAGAGTCTGCCACTATACATTTTTCCCTCTTGTCATCCAGCCATTATCTATGTTTTATAGAAAATCGCAAACAAACCGCCCGATTGTAACCCATCTTTTTAAACTTAACATTAGCCAAGAAAGACGTTCCTTTAGAGCAGGGTTTCTTAACCTGGGGTCCATGGATCCCAGAGTGGTCCGTGGCAGGAGTGCTGGGGGTCCATGTCAGATATGAAGACAATAAATACTGCGCGTGATGTAGGTATCACCTACCTGTATCTATCATGTACATGTACCTATCACTCGCTCGCTTGAGCGCTCGCTTGTCACCTCTACATCTCACTAACAGCCGTCACGCGCTAATCTTTACTTTCTCTGTGGTAATAAATGAGGTTTTTCAAAATGCCCTGTTTTCTTTCCCTACAATTAAGTTTGGAAGGGGTATGTCAGATTTTTGAAATTTGAAAGTGGTCCGTGACTACAAAAAGGTTAAAAAACCTTGCTTTAGAGATTTAAGATGGATTTGATTTTGTCAAGAATGAGGAATATGAAAATATGAAAATCAAGAATGAGAATGAGGAATAGGGAATATGCTACAACAAAAGATTTTGCTTATACGATTATTATACATCCCACTTAATGAGATTCGATGGAATGGGATAGATCATACTATACCATCAGCAAATATCTCTCCACGAATGTAGGCTTCTTCTAAGGCAAGCTACCACACACGATATTCAGCTATTCTAATTCATTTACCACCAGCGGATTTCTTCAAATCGTTTGTCTACTTGGCCAGGCGTCCTACACTACACTTTCCGGTAGGTACCTACATGAACTCCATTTAACTAGGATACAATGGTTAGTTCTTACTTTTATAAATGCTGACAAAGTAAGAAGTGTTCTATTAGTACAAATGAATGGACAGTGATACCAGCACAACTTGAGACGCCAATGAGCTGGGTGATGCACCCAGATCGCTTCGATCAGTAGGAGTGCGCATTGAGCAAGTAGTCTGTCAATAAATGTAACTGACAATCACTTGTAAAATCGTAGAACAATAGACTTCCGTCTATGGATTCTGGCACAGAGAACCTGAACGCCATGGCATAGGGAAGAACCAGTATGAGGTCTCTGTACATATGCCCAAAATAAGCGGGACACAGAGATGTAACACTGACACGGCTATCGACAGGAAATTAGAGCTGTTTTCTCTATCAATGTTCGTTTGTGCTTATATCATGAGGCACATTTGAGTTCTTGTAATTGAAGATTTGATACTGGTTCCTCCTTCTACTATGGTAATGGTTTCCACAGTTGAGCAACACTGTGTGTGATAAGATCTAAACAGCCAATGCGTTTTCAATTATCACCCATCCGCTAACTTTAGTGTTTTTTTTTTCAAACAATGCCAAATAAAACCATTTTCGTAATACTCTATGCAAAAGTTAAACGACATTTTTGTCTGAAGTCGATCATCTTTAGGACGATTGACATTTAGCGGTTATCATCGCGTTCTTAGCGGTTGCTCGTGATCATTTTTATGTGTGTATGGATTCAAAACATATTTTAGGTATATTTTTAAAACGATTTAATCGAATATGTTAAAAAATTCAAAAAAATTCAAAAATTCACACTTTTGCAGTTATATACAATTATGATATATAAATTACATAGAAATTAAGCAAACTTACTTTTTGTAGAAAGCATAAAACTGGAAAACAGTAGGTAATAGTAAAGGGACAAGTATTCATCTTTACGATGGAAGGTTAATTAAGTACGTTAAAGATTGTAATCAAATTAATCAAAATATTCTCTAATTTTAAAAATTACAGAAATTTATTGATAGTTATATTTTTTTATATTTACGGCTGAAGATGAAGTTTGCCGGTAGTGGCTGATGATGATGATAAGAGCTGAAAGCCGTGTATGATGGGGAGCAGTGGAAAAACGTAAACTAATAGAATGGAAAAAGAATGAAAAGAAAATTTAATTTGACTGATCAAAACAAATTTACACATCTAGTCATATTTGTTTAGACCTACAATTAAATACTTAGAGATAATGAAGACAAACCATCAATATAAAACGTCTTGTTACATAATTATATGTTTTATATACTATATTTCGCTTCATTCTACTGCGAAAAATACGCATAGATAATTCTAATATACCTAATATGCTCATTTACATACTCGTATTCGGCAACATTCTCATTAGTAGGTACTTTTGTTATAATGCCATAGAAATTGTAAATGCCAAAGGAAATTACATAAGTAGCAAAAAAAGGACGGTCACGCTCCAATTCACGGAGCCGGTTAGGTTTAGAAAAATGGAACGCTGGAAGCTGATAATGTCCTTTTGTGAAGTAAACAAAGGTGAATTCCTACGATAATTACACAGTAGCGATGTGTAACTACGAAACCTATAGACTTGATAAATGTGGAAATAAAGTGTTTTAGTTTTTTTATAGAAAGAAGGTGGCAGATGGTGGTAAATAGATAGTCCACCACCAGCGGACAGTCCACTTGGTGGTAAATAGATATAGCCGCCCATGGAAATCCGCGATACATGCCAACATCAGTGCAGATGGCAAACATTGGCACGCCTCCTACGCTCCCTTGCCGTCTACGCTGGTTGCTTACCGAGAGGGCGCCATGATGGAACCTGGAGGCAGGGAAGGCCAACCCAGCGTCAGTATTGGCGGACAGAGGAGACGTTACTGAAGGGGACTCAGTCTTGAACAGCTACCTCCATCCTCGCGTCATGTGAAAAGACCTACGGGCGATTGTTGGAGATTTAGGAATGGAATAGAAGGAAAAATTCGGGAAAATGGGGATGCATAGGATAGGATGAGATGTGAATCGGCTCTAGGATATCTCATTTGCTACCGAAATATGTACACACATTGAAGGAAACGGATGAAGGAGAAAATGTAGTAGTTTTGTGGTAGTTTTACGTGAAGTAAAAAGTAAGTAAGTCTCTTTGGAGATCAAAAGTAAAAATGTAAAAGTTTTGCTCTAGAACAATAACAGCTTCAGGGTATCTATTCTCGACATTCATTCACATGAGGTGATGAGTTAGTAAACGAGGGTATACTACTGAGAACAGCCTATAATGCCCCATTGCAGAAACAGATCTCTAGTAATCACGAAAGAGTTTCGGGCCGTAGACCTCCACGTGGGTTCAGTGCGGATCGGTGGATACATATTCAGATTTTTTTAATCTCAGGTACGCGAATCTCCTCAAGATGTTTTTCTTCACCGCCAAACTATTGATAATTGTAAAAATCCTTACTCGAGTAGGAACTCAACGGCAATTAATACTAGTCCTAGAGAAAGATTTTTCTTAATTCGGGGGTAAAGTATTCACACAAAAAAACGAGTCATTTGTAATATCACCTAATCTGCACTAGAACTGCGTGGTAGATTGTGACCCAAAATCTCCTATTGCCTATGGGTGCAGTGGGACGTTATGAACTGATATCAAGGAGATAAAACATATGTATAAATCATCAGTTCCAGCCATGGAAATAGAGAATAAACTTATGTCGATGGTTGTTACACTATAAAAGTTCCATATTGTCTACTGTGGCGTAGGACTTGGCACATTGACCGATCGCAAGTCTTATACTTTACGTGGTCATGACGTCATCGTACCCGTATTGATGCATTATGTGAAGGATGTCATACATAATGGGCTTCTTGTATGTCGACGCATCTTTGTGATATGCAATTAAATTTCAATTAAAATACTCTATAAATTATTTTATTAAGCAATTATTTTGATACAGTCAGTTAAATTAAATGATTTCAATATTTCTGGTTTGTATTAATGAGATTAAAATTGACTTATTATGTTTATATATAATTTAAAAAAAAAATACTTTTTAGCAATTTAGCAGCCTTTTCAGTTGTTCAAAAGGCGAGCTTAATGCCCGGAGACATTGTCTTCCAGCCGAACTTTGAGTTGAACAGAAAGCTACGTTTCTCTAAATATTTTACACAAATACCTATATATACCTACTCATAAATAATACGATATTATCAGAAATAACAAAGACTATAATTATTGTGCAGAATATGAGGATGTTAAAACAATAAGGTGTTATACATTTTATCTATATGTTACACTTATACACTTATACTATACTACATTTTTGAAATATTAAATTTGTTTTTTGCCCTTTCAGATCTGAATGTAATCTTTAGATCTAGAATAACACTGTGTATTATAGATCCGGTGTTCTAAACAGATAGATAGAACTCCTTATTGCAGTACAAAACAAAACAAGACAGTAAAGAAGGTTTTAACATATGAAATGTACAAATTGCGTTTTTAACGCTGATCTTGCGATTGCGATCTCTGCCGGACAACCTTCGGATGAAAAGGAAATACATACTTCAACCACAGATAGATGGTGTACAATACACATAAATTACATATAATACATACTTATCATATATCTAGATACGGCATGTGTCTTCCAGGTATCCAGAAACGCCTAACAAAAATGAAAACAAATACAAGACCAAAAAATCAATCACAATTGTAGAGAATGCATAATGCGTTGCAGCATTATTAATAATTGACAACAATATTTCAATTTGGAAACGAATTATGTCATGTATAACATAAAACTTTAATGTAATCAAAAGCTTTATTGACATAAAAAATAACGAATGTATCAATGTATATGGTTCTATTAATTTTAGCTCATTTACATCACAGCAAAAAGTACGGGCTATAAAATATTCATTAGAGCCTTTATTTACTTAACATCAACAGGCTGTAAAAAAGATCTGTGATAATAATAAATACTCACGTAAACAAAATGAATTTGAATCCGGGAATTGCCACTACGAGTAAGTATAGTCTCTATTTATATTTTAGTTGAAATAATGATTAATTTATTACAACACAAGTATTGAATGAGAAAGTTATATGACCTTTTTTCTTAGTATGAAGGCCGCAAACAATTCACCTGGTCATAAGTGGACACTGTCGTCTATGGACATCCGCGATACATGGCAAAATCAGTCCAGAATGACAAACGTTGAGACACCCCCGGATGCGCTGCCTAACTTTGCAGATTAAGGAATGGTTTTAGAGAAAGGGTTGGGAAAATGGGGAGGGATAGGATGGGATGGACACGCTTATAGCGCGCAGAGTAAAGACAAAATCAGGGATTTCGCGAAATTCCTAAGGATATCACTAAATCACCGCTGATGTCGAATGCTTCTATTGATTACCTCTTCGTACATGTTAGGATCAACCAGTTTAGCATAGGATAACAGCTTGTCCTAATAAGAAAATAAATAAGACAACAATTATTTCAAATTAATTTCTTCTGGGTAGGAAGGATTTTCGTGTTGTTTAAAAAAAATAACCACAAAGTCTAAGTAGAAGTTTGAGTCCGTGATTTCCTGATATCTTTAGGGATATCGCGAAAACCCTTATTTCATCATTTCCCTCCGACATACGAGTATATAAAAATGAACTCAATCTTCTTACCAAACAAGAAATTCACATCAAGAAATATATTAATATACCAAGAAATAATTGGTATATTAATTCAAGAAATTAATATACCTTTACCTTTTAATATACTAATATATACATACCCTTTAATAATAACTGTATATATATCTGAAGTATTGAAAAAGTTTCTATTTTAAAATTACTCGAAATAAAGAGCGTATAAAATAAAACAAACAGATGACTCTTTACGAATTGGTTAATTCCTAATGAATTCGGTATCAGCAAAAAATATTTTTTAAAAAATAACTTATTTACAATCAAAAACCGACTGTAAGTGAGTCGGGCACGCACACGATAGGGTTCCGCAGCCATTTTACATAAAATATCATTAATCAAATTTTCTACATAGAGAAATATGTGCTACAAGTAGCTTTACTTCAGTGTTCTTCTATGGACGTCTATGTCAATTTTCAAATTTCAACGTCTATTTTCAAATTTTTCACCGAAAGTACGATATTTAGTTATACTGAGAGCAGTATACACGATTTTTTTTATATAATATATTTTTTATATAATAAATTTTATATATTGTATTTTTTTAAAAATATCAACGGCGTGGAAGGAGGAAGAACTTTATTATAGGGTAAACTATTCAAAAATCCGAATAAAAATGACATTTATCCACATGACCCACATGTCGTTGGATGCGGCTTGTAAAATAAATCGAATGGATGATCGATCAATTTGAGAGTACATACTAGATATGTTTGTTATACAAGCACTCTAGGGTAGGCACATTAAAATTCAATAGTGTTCTATGTGCAGTAGCTCTCCAATTATTTAATTGTGGTTTGAAAATGGAACATTCTTATTATTTAGTACGAAGTTTCAAATTTGAAACTTCGCTAAAATTTGCTAACCAGATTTCTTTGATAAGAAGGTATATGTCATCTAGTATGTTTCCATAATATACCTTGTCGCAATACTGTCGGCCATGGACATCCGAGACAAATGCCAAGATCAGTCCAGAATGACAAACTATGGCACGTCCCTAGAAGTGCTACTTACGTTTGGAGATTTTGGAATGGATTTGGGAAAATGAGAAAAACTCTCCTCATTGCATTATATCAGGAGGAGTTTTCCTCACCTCCTTATTCTCTTTGGGTAGATGGCAGGAATATCAGTGTTTCAAAATTAAACAGTATCTAATTTAGAAAGATCTACATAGGATAACTAAGGGGATAAATTAAATTTTATCTTCAATTATAATTTAATGGGCTCTCCCGTTCAATGTTTTAATTATAAAAAATATATAAAAACAATGCATTTCAATAATTTTCCTTTAAAAAAGTAAAATTACAATTTTTTTATTTCATTATTTCTTATTAGTTATTTTTTTTAAAAAGGCGTTAATATTGGTCGGGGAGAAAATTTCTTCATATTTTCTATAGAAAGTCAAGACATTTTTTTATAAAATTTAATTACATTTACTTATAATAAATATGTGCCGTTTTGATCGATAATTTTTTGCCATCTTGTAGATAGCGTCATGATCCAATTCCTGTAGAAATTCTGGGCTTTTTGGTCAAAACACTACCTAAAGAGTTATGAAGTGACCGAAACAGATGGAAATCTGAGTGGGCAAGGTCAAGCCTATACGGTGGATGCATCAACACTTCACAGCAAAGCTCTCTCAATTTTTGCTGAGTGGTTAAAGATGTGTGTGGTATGGCGTTATTATCACCTTATCAGCTCAGGACGTTTTGTCTCAATTGCTTGCTTTAATCTCATCAGTTGCTGACAGTAGAGGTCAGAATCAATAGTTTTACCCGGCGGTTAAAGCTGATAATGAACTATAACTTTCCAATGCCACCGTACACACAACAGCACCTTGTTTCGCGTTAAGCCGAGTTTTGCCATTGTTTGTGGAGCCTGTACATGCGTTGACCGCCATCTTTTTTCCACGTTCTTGTCATAAGCGATCCCCTTCTCGTCATTTCTGATCAATGGTTTCAAAAATGGTTCGGTTTCGTTTCGACAGAGAATCGCAAATGGAAACAGCCGTGAGGCTTCTTTCCATAAGATCATGTGGCACCCAAATATCGCGCTTTATCTGCTACCCAGACTATTTCAAATAGCTTAAAACCGTTTTATGATCAATACCCATTTCCTCAGCAATGTCATAACTACTGATGTGTCGATCTTGCTCCACTTTTCACAGATGGCATTGACTTTATCTGTAACTGGGCGACCAGAGCGAGCTGCATTTTTCACGTTAAAAATTTCAGACTGAAAACACTTGAAGCAACTTTGTGTTACCCTTACCGATACCGCATTACATCCATTACCGGCACACATTTGCGGTTTGTATCGGATTTTTGCCTTTTTGTAATAAAATTTCAAAATGTAGCGAATTTCTTCATTACTGTCACTCATTTTCACAGACTGGAGAACAATGAAAAAATGGCGAAAAATAGTTTTTTTTAATGTCTAGTTTTAATGATATTACAACTAGCCAGGTACAAATAGTACAATCAGAGAGATTTGATTACAACTTCATACGTACAAAATACAAAAAGAGTTTCTCCCCGACCTATACATAGGGCCGGTAAAAGACGAAAAAAATAAAATTAATAATAATAAAAAAATACAAGGACAAGAAGAATGCTTTATGTTTCTAAGGTTCGTTACATAATCAGTAACGAACCTTAGAACATAAAGCATAAAAACAATGAGTTATTATTTTCCATGAAATTGGAGACAAATGGCGTCGTCACTGTGGCGCAAGGGCAAAGGAAGGTAACTAAGGTCGCCTCCGTAACTAAGGTTATGGAATACTTTTGATTTTGAGTTATCAATATTCGACTTTACACCAAAAATCGTAGAATGAAACGATAGGGCTCTGAGTGAAGGACGGACGAAATTGAGCACGTAGTAGCCGAATGTGAGACATCGCCGCAAGTAAGGGGAAAGTGCTCGCTGCACTTCCATAACCGCATCGCTTATGTTATACGATTCTAGGGGTTCCTAGTGGCTACGGAATGCCAAAAATAGATGACCTAACCTAAGTTAAAGCCGTAACTGATTTCATTGATGGTACTAGAAAAACATTAATATAATTGTGTGTAAAAGCGATTAGCATTTTATTTTCGGTTATTTAGGACACACACGGTTATTTAGGTTATTTAGGAATGTCGAACGCAGACTCGAACTTTATCTTTAAATAAATAAATAAATATAATAACGAATAAACTATAAATATATAAATGTCATCCGGACATAAATGGATTTATGTTCGTCTATTGTCACCAGAGAACCTAAACCTAAAGGTACCTGAACCTTTAAATTTGGTGCCATCGATTTGCTGCCAAATCGGTATCTAATGCTGCTCAATTAATTATTTATCATTATAAATATGCATTTTATTCTCGATTGTACCTAATTACGAGTATTCGATATGATCGTCATCTAATGTTAATCATGTAATGTGAGCTTCCTTAACTCTACACTTTTTTTTGAAGCCAAATCGTGTGTGTTTAGTTATTAACTAATTTGGCATTTGTACAATCGTGAGCATTATATTTGTATATCCGTTTGTTGTTTTTGTTTTTTATATATAAGAATATACCTACTATGGTTAAGTAGTAAACAATTAAATTTGAAATTAACATGCACATTAACATAAATATAATAACGAATAAACTATAAATATATAAATGTCATGCACATTGATAATTAATAATTCTATCTAATAATTCTATTAATTATCTTTAAATAAATAAAATTGATAATTCTATCACGATTTTTGTGTTTTATTTCAATTAGGTATGTAATAAAAATTAATCAAATGGGTTATTGAAAATATCGGTGGGTAAATAGTCGAGGCCTGTAAGTCCTCTAAGAATAAGTTACATTTTAGGTAAAAGCCTATAATAGCTGAAAGGTTATGTTTCTAAAATTTGAGTGAAATATGTAAATATGCCGAGTCAGCACTAAACTGTAGCGTGTTTAGTGCAGTGTACTGAGAGTTTAATATTATGTATTATATAATACATGTAAATTTTTATTTGATTTATAAATTGATACATTATATATTGTGTATTGTTTACAATATGTGTATGGATATATCCATACCGATCATACAATTAGACTGTCTCTCCACTGCAGGATATATGTCTTTCCCAAGGCTCGTCTTTAAACATTTAACATTGTGTATAGGCGACGGCAAAAGGTGACGTAAGTTCCCGAATGCTGACCAACCTAGCTGAATATGTCTATTGGCCTCTCGACTGAAGTTGGACTTGTCTAACTGGATTGACTGTCCGAGATAAAAATATTCGTCAACAACTACTACTGGCGCTCCCGCTACGCTGACCGGCCCAGGGACGACGTGTTCGTTGAACATGACTTTTGTCTTGTTTTGAACATGACCAACTCGTCGCGAGGTCGTACTGAGGTCGTTTAGTATCCAACTACTGAAGAATTATCAAGCCATCTCCTCCTGCAAGCGCCGTTTGCACGACTGCGATGGATAACGGACGGACACTGCTGAATAACGGACGGAACTAAGATGATCGATCAATGGCGGTTTAAGCATTCAAATTGCTAGATCTTCAATACCGGAGACCAGTGACGGGCGGCATTATCACGGATACTAGAGGTCTAGCTCTGCGATCACTAACCCGTCTGCTCAGCGTGATGATGATTATGCGAATCACAGCGATGTTTATTATTTTAGAAAAATGCTGATTCTGAATTACGTTACCTTCAAACAGTCAACTGTTAACTAGGGTCGACTAGTAAACAGTTCAAACAGTCGACTAGGGCAGCAAGTTGTGTAGCCAAAAGAAATATAGAGAAGATAGAGAAAATATTTGGCCTATTTTTTAATTTTAAATGTAACTTAACACTAATGTGTATTTATAGACAGAAGGTGACCCGCAACAGACAAATGGAACAAGTTGGTAAATTAATAAAACCAGTTTTAAATATTTATGAAACATAAATTTTCGGAAAAATCTTTGTCGTCGCGCGAATCGAAAGGTTTACATTTTCCTATTTTTCGTAGGTACGTTTTAGAAAAAAATATTCTTAGATATAAGTTGTAGATAAAGCCTCATGAACCCTAGCCAAATACCTATAAACCTAGTTCGTATGTAATAGGAAATAAAGTCTTGGAATTTCAATAAAAAAATACACTTGTAATTTTGAAACTACTAAAGCGATTTGTCTCATTTACGAATTTAATCGAAATATAGACCCAAATTATTTTTGCACTGACTTGTATTTCAATTAATTAAGAAACGCACCCCATAGTTTGTCGACAAATTTCTCTATATGCCATAGATAGATAATGATATAAATTTCGAAACTGATTGTTGTTTTTTAAACACTTACTAAATAATGACAACACCTGTTTAGGTATTATGACAAGAGTGCATTCTTCTTAGATTGAATGAATTTTTTCCTAAATTTGATAGTCCTAATCTTTGAAATTTGTAGTTTTATTTAAAATCTCCTTAATACGCTCTATGTGAGGATGAAACTACCAAAAATATACCTTATAACGCTTCTCATGTAGAAATAAAATAAACTGAATAAAAAAAAATATTGGTCACATTTCAATTTTCTCACACTTGTAACCTCTGATCGTGTTAAGTTAAGCCTCTCTCGCTTTGCCGGTTGAAAGGGCACGAGTGAAGGCCGCACTGACCGCATCCGCTATGTAACCCTAGTGATTCACCGTGTTTATCGATGTCGATATAATTCAATACCTAGCATATTTAATTTAAACTAATTGTAAGAGATAATAATGTGTGATAACGTCCATAGGCATTGCCATGTATCTAATAACTAATTGATGTTATATCAATAACTTAATGATGACTCGATAAATCCTTGGTCTCTGCAGGACAGCACTATGTTGACTTTCATTATTCAATGTGTTGCCATTAGTGAACATAATTTTTGTTATCTTCGTTACATTTAATTTATTAATTATTTAATAATTAATAAATTATTAAATAATGAATAAACTTATTATAACATAATCACATGATCTTAATTATAACCCGTATTGATATTTACTTTATCTTACATTAATCTTGCAAGCTTGGCGTTTATTTGCGTGGTAAGATCCGAAAGATACCGACATAGCTCATAGAATGAGCATGATGAAGTGGCAATGTGTATGTCATATTTGCCGCCTGACCGATGGGGTAGACGAGTCCTCAATGTAGACTACATTTATTGAAACAATGAAATTTTCCGCAACATATCTCCGTCCACCTAATGGAAAAGAACGCCATCATTACCTACCTAGTACTCTTTCACACTACTACCTATTTTCTTTGTACTATATGTCGCTTAGTGACAAAATTCATAGTACCAAGGGACTGTATGTATAAGTTATGTGCCTAGTCGATCGCTTGCCACCCAATTTTTTCTGCTGTAGATCGCCGATAATTTAAGTTTGAACATCCCTGGATTAATCTATCGGTGTATCACGTTACGATATATCATACTTTTTGTGTATACATAATTATATAGTCATCGATAAGTTTGGAGTATAATGCGGAACTACACTAGTTACATACAAAATAATAAAGTTTGTTGAGTTTTTTTACCACAACAGAAAAAAACATGATGGCACTATGAATACTGAAGGATATTGGAATAATAGTTAATATCTAATAATTAATTAATTAGTATTTAAAAAAAAATCTTAGTTTTTAATTAATCTTCGTCTTGTTAGTTGCAGGAAAGACGTCTTAGAAACTATATTGCTTTTACTACGGACGCGTGCATTGTATTAATAGCAGAATCAGCAGTAATTTGTGCCGTGTGGTGTTGGCCAGCAATGGAATACTACCACCCAATCTCTTCCCATGGGTGTCGTAAAATGAGACTAAGTAATAACAGGCTACCACAAGCCCTGAGGAACTAGACCCCTCTCAAAGAGTGGACTCGCCAACCCGCTTGGCCAGTGAGGCGTTCAAAGGCCTTACATCCCTCATGCAGGAGACAATGTGCATGAGGAGGCCCGTGACTAGCAGTGGATACTGAAACGTCTGGTTACATTGCAGTATTACCATCAGCCCATGTCTTTCTACTGCTAGATATAGGCCTTTCCCAAAGCTCGCCACTACAAACATTCAAGCCTCGGCTATTCTGATTCAACTACCACCGTAATTAGTATTAACATTATTCTATTTATTATTAACATTTATTATTACAATACATTATTATGTAATTCCATACAATTCCAGTTGTATTATCCAGTTTTATCCAGTATTTTTTTTTATGGATGAAGGCAGTCGACGAGCATACAGTCCACCTGATGGTAATTGAATACGTCGCCCATACTAACATTACGAGTAGTCCAAGATGACAAACGTTAGCACGACCCCGGATGCGCTGCCTACCTTTTGGAGATATATGCATGGATTTGGAGAAAGGGTTGGGAAAATGAGGAGAGATAGGATGGAAATGGACTCTGGCACATCTCACTCACTATCGAAACACGTACATACATTAGGAAATAAAATAAAGTGGGAAATGCAGTACATTTCAAGGTAGTCTTCTTTGCCAGGTAGGTAGCGCGCCCAGCACGTACAGCGGCGCGCTCGCGTACCAGCGGAATTGTATAATAATTATGGCCTGGATCCAGTCCCATGCCATCCCGTGTAATTTTCTTCATACTAAAAGCGGAATTAATTGATAAGGAATTGATAAATTATGTTCTTATTACCAATATACTCCGCAATGTTTTATATAAAAACCTTCAATGCTGGGCACCTACCTCTACTGCTGATGTGTTGGCTGATGTGTAATATTCCTCGTTTTGACTGATGTTGGCATATAACTATGGATGACGTTAGAAGTTAGAACATATTTATATTTGATCAGAATCATGAAACTAAGGCTCATCAGTGACGACAACTATGTCATGAAGTTTCGTAATTACTGTTGCCATTTTTCTTAGTGCATAAGTACGGTAGTTTAAGGTTACTTGGGATGGACATTGATTGTCGACATGTCTCGACAAGTTCAAAACTCGTAAACCGTACAAGACACAAGTCATCCAACATCACTATCGGTAGCTATTCTGGCGGTTGCCACTGGTTGGTTTTGGTAAATTTGAACCAAAATCAATGTCACTATGCTCAGCAATGTCTCATATGAGTGTCCGTCCGCCTCTGTACTTATTTGAACATAATGGTTACAATGTTCCTAATAAATTAATCTATACAAAAATGAGGTGAAAAGGTCGACGCGCGTATGAAGTCCAATCATATCGTGTCGTGATTCCCGTCGATGCCTTGTCACGACCCATTGTTAGTCTTCATATTTCGACATAGGTAATATGTCTAGGCTAATTCATTGTTCAACTATCACCTGTGTCTATCACACTACCTCAGGAAGGTCATCCCTGACTTTTTAAAGTGTACGATTCTTCTTCTATTCTTATATAGCAAAAGCGCAATTAACGCATTGTGCCAGTGTCGAGTTTTCTTAGTAATTAACAACTCGATAATGTCCAGTTCCGTCCGTCGAAGTAAGTTAAGAGTCGCTCACTAAAGTGATAGCAGGTTTACTGAAGATAGAAGTGTTGGACTCCTTGGAAGCACGCGAAAATGGCAATCCTATGCGTCATTTTATTTTATTATCACAAACGTTACACACAAACATTAGAAATTTTGAAGTTTAAACTATCACTATAAAACCACAAAACCCACACTAATAGGTTTAATATCTTATTTTTTTTTATTATGTACGAACGCGGCAGACGAACATACAGTCCACCTGATGGTAAGTGGATGCTGTCGCCCATAGACATCCGTGATGCATGCCAACATTAGTCCAAAATGAGAAACGTTGGCATGCCCCCGGATGTGCTGCCTACCTGTGGAGATATAGGAATGGATTTGGAGAGTGGGTTGATAAAATGGGGAGGGATAGGATGGGATTGGAATGGGCTCTGGCACATCTCACTCACTACCGAAACACGTACGTACATTGGGTAAATACGATAAAATGGGAAATGCAGTACATTTCAAGGTAGTCTTCTGTGAGAGAGGGGTAACGTGGCCAGTCGAGTGCGCCCGGCGGCTGTTGGATTGCAGCGTGCACTCTCCCCCTCATATCTGTTTCTCTATGGTCTAAAGTTTATGTTTTGAGTCTATGATATGTTAATGTCAGCAGAAGTGACAGTATATTTTCCCACTAGTTTCTAATAAGACATAGACCTTCTGGTTTGGTTTACGATTGTACAGGTACATCGAGAATAAGAAAATAACACACCCACAATACACATTTTTCATAACAATCAAACTTCATCAGTGTGTGATGATTTTATCAAGAGGTCTTTCTATTAAGCTCTAATATGGGGTTCTTCAAGAAAATATGGGGTTGTCAATAAGATTTTGCAGTCGCAGGTGTACCCCCGCAGCCCCCCTGATGTTACAGATGTCCATGGTCGGCGGTAACACTTACCATCACGTGGGACCGTTTGTCCGCCTACTTCACTATAAAAAGAAGCGTCTGACCTATATCGAACCCTGTCTAGTAAGGAACAATTTAGCTAGCCTCGAAACTATGCAAAGGCAGTCAGAAATCCAGTGTACTGCATTTTCTATTTTACTGTAGTGGTCTGTGAGAGAGGTGTACGTGGCCAGTCAAGTGGCAGTGGCGGATTGCAGCGTGCACGCTCCCTAATGTTAAACGTATATGCAAAATGCAAATAAAACGTAAAAAATGCAAGTTGGTGATTTTTGCCAAACTTCAGATGTATGAAAATAAATAATAATAAAAAATAGAGTCATGAATATTTTTACTAGATACACAGCAATACTCAGCGTAGTAATAATCCGCATATGAGTATTTTTTTCAATAGATAATTGATTTGTCGATTAGACATGGCCCTAATTACTTATCCAAGTGTAGAAATAAAGACATTAATAATGAAATTAAACAAAATACCGAAGATGGCTCCAGGCCCATGATGTTTTTAACGACACGTGTAACACAGAACTAAAAACTTGAACTTTAATTTTAACAGCTGCGCCGTCACCCTCGACATTTGCTCACACTGCTTAAAAGCCTTTGCATACTATATTTTTTTATTGTTAATTATTATTGATGTTTCTACACTATTAATAAAATTTATGACTATTGACTGTAATTTTCAATTAAACCTGTTTTAAAAAGACTGTGCAATCAGAAATTGATTACGAAAATGTTTTCAGCACACTACTACTATATTATATAATAAATTTAAATGTTTATTTAACTAAATTATAAGAGGCACATTATGAAGCTAACTAAGGTCTATGAATAATTAAGTACAATACTCGAGAATATGAAAGAGCCATCATGTAATGAGACGAGACGTCTCTTCGTTTATTCACGAACACACATATACTAAATGGATGCAAAATCTTAAAATCTTTATGAGAACGGCAATAAAATTCAAAATTGTTATGTTACATATGTCACTGGTTATCGTTGATTGTGAATAGATAAAGATTTTAGTAGTTCCTAGACCATTATATGAATTGATATTCTAAATTCAAACGAAACATAAATTTATATAGAGCAATTACAAGTGTGATTTTATCAACTAAGTGCGACAGTGAAATCTATAATAATAACAGTGCTTAATCGTAAATCGTAACATGAATCTTATTCTTTATACGTCGTGAGGGATATATAGACGATTCTTTTATATATTACGTAAAGAGATCAAGTTCACATAAACCTTTTTGAAACATGACTTGAATAAAAATGATTTTTTTAATTTGAACAAAATCTTTTCTTCAATTAAATAACTTGACGAGCTTGTGAATGAATATCTCCCCTCTTTTAAAATCAGGTGGTGCCATAATTATTCTGTAAGTTATTGTATAATTGCTCTTAATTGAACGCGACTTATTTATTGGATTGTAATTTATGGCAAATAATTACTATTAGTCTACAATTGTTAAACTATAGTAACAATTGTTAAAAAGGGACTAAGAAACGAAAGTAGACGATGATGTACGATGGCTTTTTCATGTTCTCAAGTACTGTATGTGTCTATGAATAAAAATATTATTTATATTAGAATTCTAATTAACCATAGTCAGCTCTTTTATCGTCCACTACTGCACATAGGCTGGACACGCTGCTGGACATCCTTCATGCACATTTTCTTTTGCATGGAGGATGTATGGCCTTAAAATGACACACTGATCAAGGGGTTGGCGAATCTACTTTTAAGAGCTGGTGTAGTTCCTCAGGGTTTGTGGCAGTGGCTTTATTTTCCCTTAGTTGCCTTTTCCACGGGAAAAGATGGGGTGGTGCTATTGTAAAGGTAGCCGACATCACTCAACGCTCGAGAGCCGAGGGCATGGTAATAACCAGAGTTATTAGAGGTAATGAAAAAAAGAGTTGGAAAACGTCCAAGAATCAATAAAACTTATAATGAATCAGTGTATTACCTTCTCGTAACACAATAATAGACGCATGCCCAAAAATAAATAAAATGCAGCCAAATTAAACTACTCGTTTAATTAATGATCTATTATGATGTGGGACCCTTTGATTTTGATTAAACGATTTTGTAACGTAGTAGGAGTGTCTTTAATTCAATAACACAATATATAATGACAGGTGTTTTGGCTTGATGATAGATGAGCGTTTAAATACCAAAGCAGTCAAAATTTAATTCAGAAAAGGTTAAAATCCTTAAATAGAGAATGGCGGCAACGAGTAAAATCTTTAATATATTTTTGTTAGTTAACTTTATTCTGCGGATCTGTTTATGGGTAGATACTAGGCATGTTCCGAAAAGTAAAAAAATCTATCCGCATATACAAATAATTTGCCTCATTATTCGCGAATATGAAAGCAAATGCCTAATATATTAGGGCAACGTCAAATTAGTAAGTAATTTTGTAGTTCATTGAGTAAGTATTTTTAGTTCAGTTTAAAGTAATTTCAAATTACAGATACTAATTTGATACTAATCGATAACATTGGCCATCGGCTAATCCGGAAACACGCTAACGCAACATCCACGTCTATGAATTACCGTACCTCTAATTGCATACATTATTACGAGATAAATACAACAACTTATGAATATGTCACGAGTCAGTGCAGAGAAATATATGGAGCTGTTATTTTCCCTTGAAAAACTAATGGCATTATATCTTACACGAGTAAAGTTAAATTACTAGATAATCGTATTACATTTTTTCTACTTAGGTCTTATTTATTTATTTATGTATATTTGCATTCTAGATAATTAATTATAATAAGTGTCTACGTTGTGTAATGTATAAATTTATATTGATTTTATTAGCCTTATTCACAGTATACCTTAAAAAATCAACACCCATATCACAGCACCTACATATCAATCATCAGTCCAACGTCACATATCATTTAGGAGATTTTGGTTGACAATCTGGTGGTATGTATTCAATATTTTCCATGTCATAATCAGAATAATAATAGTCTTTATCGTCACTTTCAGAATTATCAATACTCTCAGAAGTGTTAAATATTATCCTATCCATAAAATCATACATGGCATGTTCATATTTTCTATATTCATCTTTGCATTTGATTGCGTGATCACAAACTTTTTTCCATTTATCTGGACCAATCATATATATTTTTTCCAATTTGCAATTCCATCCGTTACAATATTATTACATTGACATGATACCCTTTGAAAATTAAATATAAAAAGGTAATTAAAATGAGGTTGGTAACTGTTGACGAAAGCAAATGTTATACGTATAAAATTTATTATTTCTTAAAAAAAATAATTCGGTTTAATTTTTTAGCTCTATATATTAATGAATTCGACGTTTGGCGAATTTACCCGTATATTCCCGATGGCCATTGTTTATGTGCAAGATAATTTTCAAATAAATATTGAAGGTATTTTTTCCCCTTTACGCAATGCATTTATTGCTTTCATATGGTTACATCGATGCTACATATTCAACAATGATAAATTTATCACATATGAGCCCCTTATGGCGTGGCAATGGTATGGAGACAGGCCGATGTTTGATTTTGTAAGTAGGTAAATATAATAATATATTTAATTTAATTTAATTTTTAACTTTTTATTATATTATAATTAGTAAATTAATAATTTTATCAGTAATTCATAAGTATTAAATATTATTATTAACATTGATTATTATTATTATCATAACTATCATTATTATCATTTCGAATATATATATTTTTATAATATATATTCTTTAGTACCATATTAACATTTTTCGATTAAATATACTAGCTTTTTAATAAATTTTAAATCGTTTTGTTCATCTTTTATATCAGACGGAAGTTTATTATAAATTTTAAACATCGAATATTGACCAGTATATTCAATTTTGATTAAGATAGTATAATTTTGTTTGTTCCTGGTCTGAGTTCACAGCGTCGGGGGAGATCGTCTGGTTTCGTCTGGAGATGGGGATGCTTTCTGACGAATTTACTAATTTCTAAAATATATAATGTAGATGGCAAAATTAATGCATATTATTACATTTTTGAAACCTTTTTTACGACGAGTACGAATACGAATGCTGTCAAGTTTGTCGAAACGAATACGAATATTCGGAACATCCCCAGCAGATACTAGTGCTATAATAAAAGATGCTGGATCATGATAGATATGACATAACTGATTAGAGATGACAGTATAGTTTTATAAGATGCAGGAACAAACAATATGCTGTTTTATTTATCATCTGTCTGATCATTATTGTGTATGTTCCGTATAAAAGATTCGTGATAAGCAAATTAGATAGATACCCTTTTACCTAACACAATCTGATTTGCGTCTCAAAGTTGAAGACAAAATGTCACTATACTCTGTTCAAGTTAATAAAAAAGTTATATCATCACTACCAGTCACATGATTTCACCTATTAATCAATTAAGAGGAACTGGACATTGACAGAATACGTTTCAAACATTGAAATTGTTTACAACGAAGGAAATTTGACACTGACAGAATGTGCTAATTGCATCATTGCCATAAATGAAAAAAAAAGAAGAGTGAAGATCGTGTATGGTGGCTGATCTTGGGAGAAGCCTATATCCAACAGTGGAGACATTGGCTGATGGTATAGCATGAAATAACACAGATAACAAACAATAGCTTTCCGCCATATTCCTATGTGCTGATATCTACCGAATTTCCTAAAGAATATGGTGTAATCATTCTTAATATAGTTTAATTTTCATCTCTAGTTTATAGTCACTGCCTGTATTTTCGTAAAAAATCGGAAATTTTACTAGGTGTCCTAGAAAATAGTAGGTCGATTACTACCCTGCCACCTTATCGTTCCTCTCTCGCTACCAGTGTTAGGATAGTCTGTTTATATTTAAGAAAATCTATTAGTTTTTAATTATTTTCTCTTAAATTATAATTTTCTCTTCTATTGACTTGTTTCCAAAATAAAGAATAGTAATAAAGAAACATTGCTCTATGTTTAATTATGCACGTTCAATTGTTCATATACGAATACATTCATATAGGAATAAGTAGCGTAACCGTAGCGTAACTGGCCTTCTCATGCATACGCTAGCCAAGCGGATTGGCGAGTCCTCGTTTAGAAGTAGCGCAGTTCCCCAGTGCTTATGGTATAGTTAGGGAGCTGGTGGCAATTTAGGTATAATATTATATATGGTTTGCTCGAAAGTCTTAGAGGATACGATTCGGGGAAAAAGGATTCAAGACTCGGAGGTGGCTGATTAATAAACAAATTATTATTGAAATTGCAAAAAGGCTACCTTATGTCATTTGCTCGTATCTGGCGTTTATTTATTGCAATAAATTAGGTACCTAGATACCAGAAATATTATACCAATGCCAGATATCCATCTCACTACGTTTTTACAATAATAATAAATTACAATATATTTTTGTAAAAATAAGCTCTATTATATCATTTGCTTGTAGTTATTTCTTTTTAATTTGTTGGATTTTGTCCCTAGAACAAGAAATTATTATTGCCAGACGTATACGTCGCTGATTTTTGAGATATTTGTAAATTACTTTAAAAATGGAATAATGCGTACAATAAATTATATTAACTTTTATATCTTATATATTGTTTATAAAAAAATATTTATTTTATATATATATGTATTAATTAAATATCATCATCATTTTCTTCGGAAGTATACTCATTGACATCATTCGTATTACTGAATGGCTATCTATCTATCTATTATATAAACACTTTGATTTACGATATGCAAAATAAAAATTGTTAAACAATGTACTTTTCAACAAAAAAGATTACGATATACTAAAAAACCGTCTTGCTTAGTAATATTCATAGTTTTAATATAGAATCATTCGGCCAAACGCCAGACGCGAGCAAATAATTTAGTGCTAACTTCATTTTTTTTGCATTTAAATTTTTTTCGATCCTAAACGCAGCAGTATGAAGGTGTCAGACTTTACTTTTCTTATTTTTTATAACCTAATAAATATTTACATATAAATTTGATTGACGAGCAAATTATTTAAATTTTTATATATATAAAAAAATATATGTTCATTAATGCTCAAATATACATGTCTAGCAATTAAATTTATATCAATGTAAGACTAAGAAATAGGTGTAAAACAAATACCAGATGCGAGACATGTGGACCCTTTTTTTACATTTTCAATGAGCACTTTCAATCAATCAATTGATAACGCAGCGATAACATAATGCCAGACGTGGTCATTAATGTTTATTATAAATAGATTTTCACTACTCTCCGTTTCTCGCACACGAGCAAATCGTTTGAAAATTTCTGCCACCAGCTCCTTAATAAGTAGCGGATTTATGATCCCTTTGACGTATTTTAGGACACATGCGGGAAGAGAAGTCGAGGTGATTTGCTAAAGTCGGCTGACATCACACGGTTCGTTATATATACGATTCATAAATAAAGATATACGATGTATTCATATACGAAAGAATAATCTTTTCAAATGGTAATATTTAAATCCATCTGAACTTTAAATCGATTAAAACGGCACTTGTCCGTGACCTCCGCAGCCGGAGAGACCACTTGGAGTAATCCTCCACAGTATGTGACTAGATTCAATGAGTGTCGAACAATTTGACATTTGTTTGTAATGACACACAGCACAACATTGTTGTGTGTAAAACATTGTCGAAATGTTGTCACAACAATAATGTTGTGCTAATAAAATTCTAACAGTACTTTGCAGTACTTTAGGTATAGACAAACATTTATTTATCAACCGTAGATTCGGTAATGTATTTAAATCTAATTTATAATGTTCCTAACGCACAGGAGAACACAACATTATTATTGTTTAAACACATTTATTTATATAAAAAATCATCAAAATAATGATTTGCAATAATTGACAAAGTGTATCAGAAATAACATTGTTTCAATTATGATTCATTTGTAGTTGACATTATAGTGTAGTAAGGTGTCGGCCGGCTTTAAAATAGCAACCTCATATCTTCTTGTGGGTGTCGCACCACGTAAAAATGTATTTAAGTGGGTGTAAAAGGCGACTGAGGGTAACAAAACTGCTACCAAAAGCTCTGAGGAACTACACCACCTCCAAAAGATCGTAAGTATTTGCCATTGAGGGCATACATCCCTCATGCACAAGATAATGTACGAGGAGTCCCAAGTCCAGCAGTGGACAACAAAAGGGGCTGGATACGGTAAAGTTAGCGCTTCAAATTAGCGACATTGTTTAATACAATAAAATATCTTGCAGTCATTGTTACACTACAAGAAAGATATTATAAATTTATTATAATAAATACATGTAGAACTTACTCTTTTTCATGGAATCCTGAAAGTATAATTTTTTTAAGTTAAACATCTCTAAGGAGGAAAAACAGTGTTGACCAGAGCACAAAATACATCGGATAAATCATGTTTTTCATCATTAATACATATAATAGATTGTCTAAGATCAATTACAATATACTTATGAATTACATTCGTTTCGCAACTAACATTGGTTACTGGCTAAGACGCGAAGAGCGGTAACATTTCATGAGTTAAAAATAAATGTTAACAGTAGTTCACAGAATGGCATATTCTGCAATAAATTAACGATATTTTTATGTAGCATGTCGAAACGGGGTCATTGTTACTTTGACGCTGCGATCACACAGATTGCTTGTCTAGATGTATCAGTGAGAGGACACGCCACGATTTGCCGATGCAGCGGAAGCGGTTTTATTTCGCGGGACCATAAACTGATTAATAAATCAAGTCCGCGAAACCACCCCTGGAGGGGCATTCAGGGGTATGAACACACAGCGCCTTTAAAATGACAACAAATTAAATACATACTCTTACCTATTCACTAGGGTAGTAAATGCTTCAGCTAGTCCACTCTTTTACAGGTGTTGTAGTTCTTCAGGGTTTGTGGTAGCCGATTGTTCCTTAATCGCCTTTTATGACACCCACGGCAAGAGATGCGAAAAGAGTGTACTTGCTAACCCGCTTAGCCAATGTGGCATGTTCGGCAGTGGATACTGAAAGGGCTGGTTGCATTGCATTGCAAGTACTCCAGCGTATAGAGAACAGGTATACCTACTTCCTATTAGAATTACATATACAAATACATGTAGCTAGGCGAATGCTTTATGTTTTGGTAATTCACTATTTTATTAATTTCTGTATTACTGTTATTGTTTATAACACTAGTAACAAATTCTTGTATTTATTTATGGACTTTTTGTATGAATTAAATGGACATCAATCAAGTATCAAGCATCATCAATCAATCTACTCCATCAAGCGATGGAGTAGACGAGTCCTTGAATAGGGGCCACGCACCGGAAAGTACAATGCAGGATGCCCGCCATCCAGGTGGATCGATGAATTTTATAAGTTTACCATTGGTGCCTGGATGAGAAGAGACAAAGATCGTGTGAGAGCGAGCCTTGAGGGAGACCTATGTCCAGCATTGGGAGTCATAGGCAGAAGGAATATGTAACTTTGTTGTAAAGTCCTCGTCGAGTTTTCGATTGAAACTTACGTAATAGTTGTAGTAATCCTAGATAATTCAGCAAGATATGCTTCTGAGGCAGTCTTCCTGAAAGGTCATCGAAGCAGAGATGACATTTATAAAATACGCACGATCCAAAATCGCAACCGCTGTGGCTGAAATCACGTCGTGTGTCCTCTCTCTTAGTATTTGTTTAGCCACTGAGCGTTTTTCATAGAGAATCTAATACGCCATGTTTGCTAAATACGAATAACAATAAAAGGAATAAGGAATACGAATATATATATAATATGGTATACTGTCATCTTAGTATGTTATGGTATATATAGTAGGTTAGCTTACATATTTATATGATATATACGATGTATCCGGATTATTTCCAAAGCCGATAAAATGGATTCCATTCACGATTCTAAGAACATTGACGTGATGTGATTAACTAGTAAAGTCTTTAGCAAATTTTTAGAACAATTAAGTCAAACGCAATTTTTTGATTTTCTATTGCAATAAAAGATTCTTGAAATTTTCATGTCAGTGAACTCTGAATCATGAAATGAATCAATGGTTTCAGGAAAGATTTGGTTGCACACTATATTTGTATATATATATAACAGTGTTTCAGGGAATTGACAATATAAAATAAACAACATTGAGTTTCTCTGCAACAAAAGAACCATTTATTGTTTCTTTCACATATAATTATTTACTACACAGTATTTATCACACAGTTTAGCACAGTAATTTATAGTAAAAATCCTACCTGCAACAAAAGAAACGACATTAAAGTTTATTCTTCAAATGTCAATCCCTTTCGCTTCAGACAACAGACAAATTCACAATATTCAACTATCGAAATCAACAACGCCATCTTCATCTACCCATACATCACAGACCATCATAGATTATAAATCACAGATTACCCTACATCGATATACAACCTTGTATATCGATAACCTTGTATATCGATGGCGCCCGGAATGAGCCGCAAATTAAATTCCAAGAAATAGATTTTCTTTACATATATGTACATATTATATTCACAAATTGATTGATTTGTACGCCATTCAACATATCTGCATTTTCATTGCATTGATTAACATATACGATGGCGGAGGGTCATTGGTGAAATTTTAAACAAATGAAAAACTAAAAGGTCAATAGTCAATTGTCTGGTGGTGGTTATCATATTAAATCATCTATAAAATGACCGTGTGGTGTGGGCCGGCTTTAGAATACCACCACCCCATCTCTTGACGTGGGTGTTTAAAAGGCGACCTCTAAAAGAGTGGATTCGCCAACCCGCGTGGCCAGCGTGGCATTTGAAGGTCATACATGCCTCATAAACAAGACAATGACAATGACGGCCATGTCCAACAGTGAACGTCGAAAGTGCCGGTATGGGTATGATAAACTTATTTTTGAGGAGGATTCAATCCCCGTACTGTTTCCTCCGCCCCTGTAAGGAGGAACGCGAGATGGTCGCGGTACAATCTCAATTTCCTCCGTCCTTCTACATCGATCAACATTCAATGTCGTGAGACATTTGTCATGGAATCGTGAACCTATTTGATTTTTTCCTGAATTTCCCGTATCATTTTTAGCTAACTTTGCGTTTGAATCGTCAAAGATAGTATCGTTTTTACAATAATGGATATTTAGCATTAATCTGATTTTTGTTTGCTTGTCTGTTCACGAAAACGTTACATTAAATTAAAATCTCTGTAACGAAATGCCCATGAAAAAATAAAACTTTTAAATAACCCATTGTTTACTATTGAAGTCCAAATGCCGAAATAATCACTTCTAATTATTTTGAATACCAACTTGAAATAGGATGCACTATTGTTTTATAATCGATTTGAATGGAAATTGTTAGTGCACCGTCCTAATGTCAATGCCACAACCTTCATCATACCATAATGATAATGAAGTAAAAATAACGAAACTAATGACAGCTCATAAAGTATATTATTCAGATATATTCTTAATTAGTAGCTATGGATCTTTCTGTCATTTAATTTTTAATTAAATACTTTTGAAATGAGATATTAAAAATTGCATGTAAGTACTTATTTTGTTTCAGCTAAACATCAAAGGAACAACGCAAGGGACGCTACTGGAACAACTACCAACGGAACGAAGTCCATTGAATATAAAACCAATGTTGCGCACTTGACGACCAGTCTTACAAATTATTAAAAGTGTGATATTAGACTAATTAGTTTTAAGTGTTAATTTAATATCAGACTTAAGTATATTTCTTAATATGTTTACATTTTAATACATGAGTAAGATACAATAATAATCAGAAGAACCAAGGTTTTATAAATTAAACCTTAAAGTTCAAATGATATTGAAAGTTTAAAATACATACATACGTACATGAGTTGAACTGCCATGCAAGGAAGTACATTGCATGGCAATGTACTTCCTTGCCATGCAATGAAGTAGATCTATGTAGATCTATGAAGTAGATGATATGTCCATTAAGAATAGACGGAGTAAAATCTAAATAATAAATACAAAAAAAAATGATAAAAGATCAATCATTAATAAAATTGACTTAGTTTTAAAACTGATATTAAATTTATTAAACATAAAAGTTTTTGGGTACTTTTTTTGGTAATTGTACGTAGTAGGATTATTTATTTGTACACAACTTTATTATATCATAATTACAATATTTGAAAGTAAAGTCAAAGTCTTTATAAGATATTTATTACTTCAAATAAATTTGTACAACAATCTCCGTCAATTTTTAGAATCTTTTTTGCTTTTAAATGACGAAATATTTGTAAATGCATTTCTTTGTGATGGTCATAAACAATTGAAGAACTCTTTTGACTTTTGAACTAACTGCTTTCTTTTGTAATATTTATAAGTAGGGTAGCACTATTAGTCCAACCGTGCATGATAGTTCAAAATATTTAATCATTGATTGATAGCGCCTCTAAGAACAAACTAATAAAAAAAAGAGAGAAAATGTAACGTAAAATAATTATAATCTAGTCGTAAAATCTTGTATTTCGATAATATTTCGGCGTTTCCCAAATGTATTAAAGTAAATAAGACTGCGTTGAGAGGATACAGTGACACCGACCGACAAACCATCAAACAACTTGTCAATATTGAAGAGAGCCACACTGACAAATAAATAGACTAATGCTTCAAACATTGTACGTATATAAAACTAGCGACCCGCTTCGCTTCGCTCACTTCGCTTCGGTTTATTAAATTTAAAACAATCGGAATAAGATATTTTCCTGCGGTAAAATGGAGCCCATATTTTAAGTTAGACCTCTAGCAATACATCGGTGAAAACTGCATTCAATTCCATGCAGTAGTTTTTGCGTGATGCGTGTACAGACAGACAGACAAACAAAATTTCTAAAAACTGTTGTTTTGGCTACTGTTGCTCTAATAAAGACCCCCTATTAGTTTTTTTTCAATATCTATAATGTACAGACATCGGCCTGATACAATTTTATTATATGTATAGATAATCTATATATCTCATTCGGATTGTTTTAAATTTAATAAACCGAAGCGAAGTGAGGGCGGGTCGCTAGTTATAAATATAATTCTGTAGTGGAATGGGAAAAAAGGACACGTCATACAAATTACAAACGAGTTATTTAGATACTGTTGAGTATAAATCCATCCATTTTTTAAATGAGTTCAAACTATGCCCGTAACTTTTTTTTACTTGTTATAGGTAAAAAGACGTATAAGCAAATTTTCAACGCATCCATCCATTTCGATATCCATTTTCGATATCTGCTTGTAACGTTCCATGTCTGAGCAATCGCTAGAAGTGTCTTGCAATCACAAGGGAATTTAGGGTCATAATAATTCACCACACGGGCACAATGAGAATTGAATAAATGTCTGTTTTTTTTTAAATTTTCACACATGCGGGTTTCCTCACGATGATTTCCTCGGGCACCTCCGAGGTAGTGATGATCTAAAAATGCGTACTTAAGTGGCCGAGGTTTTTTTAACTTACAATTTCACAAACGAGAGACGAGAGACTGCTTATTTCACGATCATTTTTGCCAAAGATAATTCATTAGATAATTCTTAATAAACATTTCACTACAGAAATATACACATTATTATACGGGCGTCTTTTAGCAATTTGAAATTTGTAATTTTATATACATAAATTTAGATTTTTGCAAAAAAACAATTAATGCCAAAATTTTAGATGAGCACCAAATCGATGGCAACACATTTAAAAATGGTTCGCTATAGATTCTCTGGTCACAAAAGAAATTTTTGATGAGATTTTAATGAGTATTTTAAAATTATTTATTTCAGTTATTTTGATAATCATGAATTGCTATTAATTTCGTATATTTTTGCTGTTTGTTTATACATACAAGTATACAAGCCATTTAAGAAATTCAATGTCGATAATAAAGCGCTTCGTCAATAACTTGTCAATAACGTCTTTCGTCAATAACATAGATTTGCAACTCTTATGTCGAACAATTTATAAATTTATATTAGTTTTTGAAGACTACGCCAAATTATATAGCGGTTTCCTAAAATTTGTATCAAACATGTCTAAACCGAACGCTATTTCGAAACCAGTAATACTGCAGCAATAAACATAGCCTTTTTTGACATTATGCCAGTCCGCCCCTTGCATCCACTCGACGTCTTTGCAAATATCCTTACAGCGAACCTCACTGTACAAGTCTGAAGGCTTCACATTTGGTACGTTGATTTGAATTATGGCCAAGGAAGCCTTTGCTATTGGGTCCCACACAACCTGAAAGATGTAATTATATATCACATATAAATATTTAAATGAGACTTCATAAGCACCTAATTCTAATTCAGTAATTCAGTAATTCCTACGCCGTGTCGTAGGAAAACCATGTCAACAAGCGCCCTAATGGCAAATATATAGCTTAAAACTTGCCACATTGTTTTGTTTACAAATCCACTCAACATTCTGCATGGGATTGCTTATATATAAACGTTATACCTTCCACAAGTAGCGCGGTATTTTCAGTACTCGACCGTTCACATCGCTAATGCCCACAGAAGAAGGTAGTTCGTAAGTTTGAGCGGTTCCACTGAACACAGTCATGTAGTGTGCAGCAGCAATTGGTAGCTCCCTTACTCGGCGGTTCACCTCATCCCAATTCTGAAAAATATCCGTTATTTAGAGGGTTTTATAAAACAGGTAACAGTCAAGCTAGTCAGGTCTATGTGAATTAAAGTGGCCTACGGTCATCTATATCTTCTTTCCGGTACATTAAGGCAGTGATAAAGAATGGTCAACTGGCCTTTGATATTTTCAATTAAATCCAATGATGAAGTATATTCTTATTATAATGTCTAAGTGAAAAACTCGTATGAGTAATGTGCATTATAGAAATATGACGATATATGGCTCATGTGATTGTAAATGGTTTATTGCTGCCTATACAAGAGGTACCATAGGCTACAAATATGCTGTCAACATCGACTTTGGATTCTTGGAGAAACGTCATGGAACCTCGTCTGTTCATTACTACTACTATGCATAATTGCATTACGTCATTACTGTGGCGAATTTTAGGAGAGTTTTAATTCTCAACAACGTGTTCGGATATTTTAAATAAAGCAGTTAATAGTTTTCAAGCTGTCTTAGTTTAGTTCAATTTCCAACTAAGTTATGACAACTGCTTACTATACGAGTATATCTACAGTCGTTGGTAGTACAAACGATTATTTAAGAACAAATATGTGTATAAGATCTAGATAAATTTTGTTAGTAAACTCACAAGTGTCTGGAGTCTGGACCCACAGGGAATTGTAGTGTAAATATTAAATGAGATATCGTTTAAAATAAATCTATCTATCAGGTGTAAATTTCATCTGATTTAAGAGATGGCGTTCGTACCTATGTATAGTTTTACCTACTCAGGTTTTCCAGTTTTACCTATCACTTGGCCAATCTAGCGTTCGTATTACATCTTATTCTATAACCTGTGTCTATGACAAAATTCCGTAGTACGGAATACGAAAGTATCACTTGAGAGAAGCCTACATCTATCAAGCATAGAGAGACCCAAACGAAAGGTATGGAAACATTGTATCAATCACCTTCTCATAACAACTCCATTGTGGAACAACATTCAGGTAACTGAAGGCAGACATCTGCGGCAAACCTGGTGATAAATCTCCGGAGCTTACTAACTGCCTTTTAGTAAAACAACACCTATCACTGTTAAATTCCCCTCTTAACACTTCAGCATTACTTAATTGACGGTCACAGTTGTATAAAGAATCATAATCATAGGGTAACAGAGAATCGTTTAACCATTTCATGTCCGGAGCAAACGCCGAAGAAAATTCATAGATATCATGTTTAGTCCATAAAGGTATTCTAGTTCTCATATCAAGACAAACATCGTAGATGTCAACTAGATCTCTGTTTGTAAGGTAGCCTATTAATATTGTTTCTCCTAAACCACCGTGACAAGAATGGCCTGTTCTCCTTGCAACAGGCTTCCATATGTCTCTACACTTCAATTCCGTATAATTATAAGGAATGCCGTCTATTACAAAAGTTGTCTTTTTATCACAAATAGCTTTAACATTGTTTTCGGTGAAGGTTTTGAATTCACTAGGACAGGAAAACACTATTTCTTCATTTGCTGGTATGTGCATATTTCCTTCTTCATCAGTGTTATATCTTGTTGGTTCTAGTAGTGTCGCGCTTAACATCAATGGTTGAGCTTCGTTAAAATGGGTCTTAATGTTTAATTTGCATTCTGTAAATAAAAAGGGTTATTAATGACTTCAACAGTAAGTACATATGTGAGTGTAAGAATGCATATGAACTAACCTTTCTCCTTCAGTATAAATGTACGTATCACTTTTCCGTAATCGTTTTTAACCACGCAGAAATATTTTCCGATATCGCTGCGCAACATTTCAAAGGAATATGTCATATCAGTTACAGGTATTTTATTTCCGTTATGCCACCATGTTACCTGAAACAAATCACAATGTTTCATAGTTACTAAAAGTTTGATAGTCCTACAAGTAATCGGTACTACTGAAGCAAACTTACGATTAGTCATAATTGAGCAGCGGCTCTGTAAAACCGAAAGGTACCACATCATTTAAAAAAAAATGTTCTACAATATACCAATGAAATCACAAAGTTTGTAATATACAGATAAAAATGATTATAAAAAGCCATGAAACTGGGTTGAATATTAAGAAGCGGGAAGCGTCGCGTGAGACGACCACCAGCCAGGTACTAATGACTTAAAGAAAGTTGTCGGTAGTGGTTCACTGAGAAGACCAGAAGACCACATGGTTCTGGTGGTGCTTACGACAGACTTATATCGAGCAGTGAATCTATCTCTATATAGGCTGACCGTACGGTTATCATAACGTTTTAACGAAGTAGAAAATCTTAATAAGACTTTTTATAAGAAAACAACAAATAAGACTTAATTCTTTATATATGTCTGGTTTCTAGGGTAATATAATATTGGATTATCATTCGATATGTAATGTCTTCATACAGGGTGTATCCAAACATTTCCCGAAACCTGAAACCATGCATTCTGCTCATGATTCTGAGTTAACTGATATAATATAATATTACGTACATTTTTGTAACCATTTAATTTCAGAAGTGTGTACACTGTACACAGGTCACGTTGAAAATTTCCGGAACTGGTCACTGACATAAACAATATTCAAAAAGTAGTTACAATAGTTGAAAATGGAACTCTTTGGTTGTAGAATAAAGTTAGTTTCATCTAATAGTCATTTGTTCTTTCATTGTGGCGTCATTTTAAAAATTGCGTGTCTGCATTACGAAGGATTTAATTAGTGAAAATTTTTGCTGTATGATTTTCTACGATTTTAAGTGTAATTTGACAGCTCAGCAGAGCCTCGCTCGGCTTCAAACTGCTTTTGGCGATAAAGCATCAAACAAGATAACAATTTATAGCTGGTTTGCAGAATTCAAGCGCGGTCGTGTCAATCTCAGTGACGAATTTCGTGAAGGTCGCCCGTCCACCGATGTCAACAATAAAAACATCGATACTGTCCGCCATATGATCGAAATAGACATCGAATAGACTTTTTGCATGTGACCTACCATGAGATTCGGGCATCCTTACGCATAGGCATGAGTCAGATATAATCAATCTACACAAACATTTGGCTGTGCGAAAGCAAAAAAAAAAAGTTTTCTAGAAAAAAAATATTCGTGAAATTTTCATTTGGCTGTTTATTTGGGCTTATCTCAATTAATTAAGCGTTTATTATAAATAACATAAATTTTGCAAAAGTTCTCGAACAAATTGTTAGGAACATGAAAAACTTATATAAATAAGATGGCTGTCAAGCAAATAGTTTATATAATAATTTTCACAAATACCTGAGGTTTAGGCTCTCCAGTAGCCTCGCAGTTCATAACCGCCATCTTTTCTTGCTCCAGGTCAATTACTTCTTCTTCCCTAGTGAGGAATCTAGGTTTCTTTCCTACGGCCACTTTAGTATTGCTAGATCGAGACCGGCTTGGAGTGCTAACAGTACATGTGTAAATACCAGCGTCTTTTTTACTCACATTCTTTAGAATTAATTGTTTCTCGCTTATTATAATTCTGCCATCCTGAAATTTACGTTAATGTTAATATAAATTGAAATGCAGTTCAAAATTAGATTCCCGGAGACATAGAAGTAACTTGTTCTATCAATAAATGAAATAAGGATATTATAGTACTCGAAACTTTAAAAGCTTTGTATTATTTTAAAAAATATGATCAAGTTTATATAAAAAAAAAATGGCTTCGGATTTATTTCGATAGAAGAGTCAGAAAGTGCGGGTCATATGTAGCAGCGGACCTTGAGAGAGGTAGGCAGATGTCCATCCCCGATCCCAAGATTGGGTGATGTCAAGGTCCCCAGATATACTCGTAGGTATCTAACAATGGAGGACACAGACTGATTGTCGGAATAGTATTGAGCCAACTTCAATAGTAGATAAACAAAATCAACAAAAACTGAAATATATTTTTTATTTTAAGATTATTCTTTATAATGATGAGCATCTTGAACTGATTCACTCTTTATAATGATGAGCATCTTGAACTGATTCACTCTTTATAATGATGAGCATCTTGAACTGATTCAATCTTTATAATGATGAGCATCTTGAACTGATTCAATCTTTATAATGATGAGCATCTTGAACTGATTCACTCTTTATAATGATGAGCATCTTGAACTGATTCAATCTTTATAATGATGAGCATCTTGAACTGATTCAATCTTTATAATGATGAGCATCTTGAACTGATTCAATCTTTATAATGATGAGCATCTTGAACTGATTCAATCTTTATAATGATGAGCATCTTGAACTGATTCACTCTTTATAATGATGAGCATCTTGAACTGATTCACTCTTTCAAAATTATGATACGTTTTATGTGTCTTATAGAGATCCTGAAGATACTAAAAATACATTCAAAATGTTTACCTTATACCATTGGACCGTGTGTTCACTTTCATCATTATAGGGCACGCCGCACGTGACAGAGGAAGTGTCACCTTCCGCTAGCGTTATTGATAATGTGGTGGGCAGTTCCGCTAGAAAATTGATACTTTTTATCAAATCTTACAAAAACGAGGATAATATCTTATTGTCTTTTTTTTTAATAGACTAGTGGGCGGACGAGCAAGCGGTCCCACGTGATGGTAAGTGTTACTGCCGCCCATGGACACCTGCAACACCAGGGGGTATGCGGGCGCGCCGCCGACCTTGCAAAATCCTATTCACAGCTCTCTTGAAGAACCCCATATCGTAGCTTAATGGAAAGACCTCTTGAGGCAGTTCGTTGCACAGCCTACGGGTTCGCGGTATAAAATAATTTTTGGACCGAACAGTTATTATTTTGTGTGTACCGAACGCCTGTGTACACCTCCGTATCGAGGAAATGCGGATGAACCGCACTTCTGTGACGGGAGGTGCGGTTGTAGAAACCCGAGGTGGGAATTATATTAAACAGTTCTTCAGAGCATTCCCCATTGTACAGGCAGTAGAATGCTGAGGGATTCTAAACCGCCCGTGAGAGTGGGATCGTCGACAATACGAACAGCACGTCGTTGGATAGATTTAGGTAGGATGTAGGTATTTTTTCTTAGACTGGTGTTGTGTCCGACTGTTAGGAAAAGGCTTCCCCTTTTTGTGCCAGACCGTCCTGTTCAATGCTTCGCCAAGTTTTGTGATAAGTATGCGATTAAATCGTTACTAAATGGAACTGGGCTAGATACGTCCGGTGTATGCATCCAGAAAGGTTGGCGAAAATCTTTATAGTGCCGATGCTAAAGGATAGACACCAACGTAGAGGCGGACCGTAGGTAGACCGAGCAGAAGATGACGGACACCTTAGAAGAAATATATATGTCACACATAAAAAACTAAAACAGATAATGTCAGGACAAAGTAAGAAATAAGTTCATATTTTGAACAGCAAAGTATGCCAATACTTATGGTCATCAGGTGGGTCGTCTTGCTGCCACCCATGCTAGGTTAAAAATATAATTAATAAAAACTTACGTTTGACAATAAGGTTGTTTCGTGTAAAATAGTTTCCAAACTGGTTGCTGGCTGTGCAACTGTAGACCCCAGCAGTGTTTTTATCGATTCTCTTTATGACCAATGTACCATCAGATTCGATGTCGAACCAATCTGTGCCTAAAATGAAATTTTTTTTTTTATATAGTGAAAGCGATAAATTATACAGAACATATCTTTTTGCTATATATTTCAAGGACGGCTGTTTTTTTATTAATTTATCTTAAAAATCACTTAAAATAAAAGTCTTAAATGTTACAGGATGTTTCTATATAAACAGAATCTTAAAACAACGAAATTTTAAGTTAGACAATCTTAACCAAAATCGATAAGTTCAAAACGACAATAAGGTATCTTTACTCTGATAATGTTATCAACGTTTACAACCTAAAATCATTGGATAAATGATATTAGCCTATAAGCGGGCTCACAAGCGGGCTTTGGTCCATAATCAATTCATCATGGAATGTATACAATATATATATTTATGCATGTACAATATAAATGTATGTATAACCTGAAGAAATATATCGCCCATCTCTCTGCCAATTAATATCAGGTTTGGGGTCGCCCGTGGCGTTGCAGGGTATCTTGAACAGCAGATCGCCTGCTACTGCAGTGTATGTGTCGTTTGGAGACGAACTGTATATGAAGGGTGGGGCTGTAACGAATATAATAATGCTATTATTTTATTATCCTGTATATTTATATTATAAACATCATTGCCCAGTTTTGTTTAGATAATAATAAACGTAGATAATGTATCCCGGTCTAATATTTATTAAGGCTATTGGCGCTATAGTTGATGTACAGTTATGGTACATCAACTATAGCGCCACTAATGCATTAATTAACATCGTATGTATGTTAATACCGCCATTGTATGTTAATACCATGTTGTTGGATACAGGCTTCTCTCAACACCAGCCACTTTATATGCTCTCCCGCTTCCGCTTAATTTTCCGCTCTCCTCATAGAAGAGAAAAGCTCTCGTAGGAGCGGACGACGGTTGTGGCTCTAGCCACTGTGCTTGGTTCCACAAATTCTCAATCATTCACTTTCCTCATAGAATGTCGTTTCGAAACCACATTATTATTTTTTTATAAAAACTTAAAATAGTGTACTTTTAATTGTAAAGCACATACCTCTTACAATAATGAGATATGTGATATTCGTGGAGCTTCCAATGTTGCTTGCAGCACAAGTGTACAAGCCTGCCTGTTGTACTTTGATTCGTGGAATTTTCTTCGATCCAGAATCGTCACTTGTTCTGAAAAACGGCAAGATTAATTGCTTAAGGGGCTATCAATCAATAATCACAAATTGGACGAAAGGATTTTCATGCGTTGTGAAGATAATCTCATTCTTAACCATTTAAAATATGGGGAGTATTTGCAATATAAATTAATACTTCCAGATACTTATAGAAAGAAGGTGGCAAACGAGCATACAGTCCATTTGGTTGTAAGTGGATATTATCGCCCATGGACACTCGCGGTACATGCGTTAGTTCAGAATGAGAAACGTTGGCTCGCCCTCGGATGCGCTGCGCTGCAGATTAAGGAATGGATTGGGTAAACGGGGAGGGATAGGATGGGATGGGGATGGGGGACGGATCAGGGAATTCGATAAAGGGAGAAATGCAGTATATTTGAAGGTAGTCTTCTGTGAGTTTTGTATACTAGAGAAGACTTGCAGTGGGATTACATATAATATATCCTTACTACTACTATTACATTCACATTGTCATAACGGTTTTAAGGAAGGACTTACGTAACATTCACAGTTAAGTCTATCCCAAATGGGCTAAGATCACAGATCTCAGTGTTTGCATTTGTAGTCACTTAGGCATAGAAATCGTCATCGTCACGGTCATCGGTATTTGGAACATCTCCATAAAGTTTTACATTATTAATATTGTTTTTATTATTCAATCTCATCGTAAAACAAGAATGTACGCACTCTGAAACTACCGGAGGTATTTTATAGTCCACGCTGCGCCAAGTCCACGATATATCTGGTTGAGGATATCCATCGGCGACGCACGATAGAGTTACATCATTATTCTCAATTACTTCCATGTCGCTGTTTTTAGGAGGCTCTATGTGTACTGGATCTGAAAGGAAGCTAATTTTCAATATGGTCTTTGTCAAGCAATTGAAGACTTTTAAGATTATAAAAAAATATATAATACACTAAATTAAAAATAGTATTGGCCCAATTTTGCTCAACACGAAAGTAGTTATTGTACTTTCGTGGAGGTACAGTTGGATAATGATAATGTTGAACACATTTTTCATTTTTTATTCTTCTTTTTAAGAAACTTTTTAAGGTGTAGTGAGTAAGTAAGGAACACATAAAGGCGATTTTCGACTGAAAATCTAGCTTATCAATTTAAAATTTGAACTTCATCAAATGAACTTTGTCTATTCTTTCAAATGAATCGATTGATTGCTCAACATTTTCATGGGCGCGCACCGTACATTATATTAAATGTATTATCGAATTATTTGTCACAATTTTAGTGCAATCGCATTCATATTTACCGTAAACATCTATTTGTGTTGTCGTCGACGCTGTACCAAGTTTATTTTCCGCTACACATGTGTAATCCCCACTGTCACGTTGTGTTGGTACGAAACTGAAAAAATAAAACAATAACAATTATTATTGGAACAATAATATAATTTGCCTTTATTTATTAAAACATTTTAATTTAAAATCCATACCTGCATCTAATTTTGAGTAACTTCTTTGTATAATAAAATTATATTTTTAACTTTTATACAGGTACGAATTCGATTAAATGCAGATCAAAGAATATTTTTTAACTAATTTTACATATTTTCTGAAGCTTGTATACCTATAGCTTATAGCCAATTCAAAGGTATTCGTCTAAACTTTTTCATATACATAAATATAATGTACATGTTTTTCAAGAAAGCTGTGAATAGGATTTTGCAAGTGTCCAGCGTAGAGCTTACCATCACGTGGGACCGCTCGCTCGTCCGCCTACTTCAATATAAAAGAAATATATACCTACAATATATAAACTATTTGGGGAACCGATTGTTATGTAGAGTCAGCCAATGATAATGTTAAAACTTCGAAGTTGAGTTTCAATTTGAGATTTCTAAAACGTTTCGCAAACACTTCTAAACATTAGATTTTCACTTGCAAATCTAACTTGTCAGTTTATATTTGGAACTTTATCACGTCTGTTATAACGAAACAAAACTGAAATTACTCAACATTTGCATGAGCTCACCCTATAAAAAATCTATACATTATATCTGATACTACTTTCATAATTTCTCATTATCATTATATATTATTCATTGATTTATCATAAAATGGTATATCTATGATTATCACCAAACAAGTAAGTCTCGCCATTTATATTTCCTCATTTTTAATTTTATGTTTTTGTATTCCGCAAATTAACACTTAAATTTAAATTCAATAGTGATTAATTACCTCAGACTATTTTCATAGAATTCGTGTCTCCTGTTATGTATTACGGTACCGTTTACTAGCCACCTCACCGCAGGAGTTGGTGTGCCCATTACGGTACAAGGTAATGTGATACTTTCACCATTTTTCACAAGCATCCTTTTTCCAGTTTCCAAAATTGATGGGTGTTCAGCTGCGAAATAGAAAATTAAAACCAAATCATCAACGTTATTCGATTTGTATGTCCTTATTCGCTTTAATCTCCAGGTTGTTGATATATTTTAAAATACAACACCCGCTGGACTCTCTCAAAGAAGACTACCTTCAAATTCATTTTCCACTTTATCCTATTCTCCAATGTGCATCCGTGTTTCGGTAGTGAGTGAGATATGCCAGAGCCCATTCCCATCGCACCCTATCCTATCCCGCCCCATTTTTTCAACTCTTTCTCCAAATTTATTCCTACATCTCCAAAGGTCAGCGCAGCGCATCCAGAGACGTGCCAATGTTTGCCATTCCCGACTGAAGTTGACATGAACTGCGGATGTCCACGGGCGACTGTATCCACTTACAACCAGATGGACTGTATGCTCGTCTGCCCCCTATTTCCTATTAAAAAAACTTCTTAATGTTGTAAGGGCAACGTCAAGCATTTAAGTCAAGCTTTGTTAATTATCATCCTTTCATTTATTCAGACTTAATCATTACTTATTATAAAGTTCCCGCAATGAGTTTGTGTCTTTTTGCATTAAACACCTGTAGAGTATTTTAGGACAATCCGTAAAATTTTAGTTCGTAGCTTTTAAAACTAAGTCCGAGTTTTTAATTTTGAAAATACGAGTTTTTTAAGACACCAGGAAAGATCTAGATCACAGAAGAGAAAGATGCTGTTAAAAACTAATAAATAATAAAAAGATACATACACATCTCAACAATCACGTCGGTTTTATGAGAGTCTCGGCCAACAGTATTGACAGCCACACATCTATAACTACCAGCAATATCCTCTGATACATTCATTAAATACAGTTCTTCTAATGACTCCGAGGCTTCAACATTCCGTCTGTATGCTAGAGGCGCGCCGTTAAAAAACCAACGGATTTTAGGCTTTGCTGTTCCTTTGACGATGCTGAACAAAAAGGGGATATTATGATAAGATTAGATGAATAATAATTGGATATGAAAAGGGGGATTATACCAAGTCATAAATAATTAATACACCTTATACATAGCCATTTCGTCGTCGTACAATTCAAGGTTTGCCTAATTAATGTTAACTCTTACACAACATACTATTTACCTATATCCTATAGTATAGACCTCTCCCGCATGCAGTCACCATATACCCAAGATTTTATGCTCACCCATTTTCGGTGATTATGGCAAGGGCGTATTACAAGGGTGATCATTGGAAAAGCAAACGAATTTATGTAGGGTGGGGCAAAGCAAACAATTTTTTTATAACTTAAATAGAGGTAGTGTAATGCAGAAAATCTGTTACTTGTTCTACCCTATGGCAGGGGGGGTCAAGCGCTCCTGCTCCACCGTGGCTACGCCCATGGATCATTGCAATAATCCGTTCTAAGTTCAATCAACCAACAAATCGTTATCACATTATAAAGTCCCGCTGTAGGTCTTTTCCGCTTCTTTGCGTCCTCTTGTGTAGTACAGGGGGGCTTAAAGGGCCACAGGTCTGTATAGCGGGCTCAAAATGCCGCGCTGGATTTTGCGAGTTGGTCAGTACACTCTGTTGGTCAGTAGGTACATGGTAGCCATGCTGATAAGTCAGGGGATCGCGATGTCACCGCCGAATATTTGGCGTTGTGTTTATTGTCCCCTATTTAATATCACTTAGGAGACATGTAAAATTGTGCTGCAGATAAATACTAATAGGTATTGATAGCCGCATCTTTAAGAATATTTTTTTTGTTGATCAAAATTAATTTCTAAAAACACTGATCACATATTGTTAACCAGAGTAGGTTAACAATAGAGTAGGTTAACTTATGCACACTAATGTTTATAGATCTTAAAAGCAATAAATATATTACCTGCAAGTAATAATGGTATCTGATCCAAGTTCTACTTTAACAATAGTTGTGTTCTTGTCTATTATGGGCGGAGCTACAACAAATTAAGATACAACTACAAATTTATAAAAGGAAATAAATATAGAAATGTATATATTTATTATGAAAATTGCAATGAAAATATGAAAATGAAAACGGCAATTTCATAGGTAAGGATCTGATATTTACCTATACCATCAGGCTGTCTATCCACTGCTAGATATAGGGCTCTCCCAATAATTGCCATCACACACGATATTCTCTTCTCGTTCAACCACTAACTCGACCTTCTTCAAGTCTATCTCAAAGTGGTTACACTCTACCGCTGTACTCTACTACTAATACTACAAGTGTAAACCGGGCTTAAACGGAGAAAATTATTTCAAGGTTTAGTTATATCGGTGTATGTTTAATAGATCCTTACCCAAGCCAGATATTTTAATTTCTGCATTAAGAAACTCCTCTCTCAGGACATTCTTGATTCGACATTTGTAAAATCCACGTAATGATAACTGCATATTTGTTATTGTAAGAACAGCCCCATTTTCGGATATCGTATAGTTGCTATCTTCGTGTATTTCCTTGTCGTTTTTATACCAAGTTATGTTTACAGGCGGGGAGGCGTCTGCTTTACACTCCAAGTGGCCATCTTTATTGAATTCTATTGTTATATCTGTAAAATTAAAAACTTTTCTAATGACATGTTCACATGGGACGTTATCAAATCGAAGTAATTATTGATTTTAATTAAGACTGTCTAATATAAAATTTCGTTGTTACACCATTCTGTTTAATTAAACACATGTTATAAGTTCTGATTTAACACCCATTAACACCCATTTTCTCAGATAGCGTTATATTTTATTATTATCATTTATCAACATCAAACGTGATTATGTACTGCCCATGTGCTAGCTACAGATTTTTTCATTTTATATGTTTTACTTTTGATGCGTATGACAATGATGATGTTATCAGCCACTTGTAGATTAAATATTACTAAATTAATTTTGATGGAATGGCCACTGAGATATCAGATATTTATATGGAAAAAAAATAATGGTACGCTGTATTAAATCGGTGCCGAGATTCACTAATCATTTAATCTTATATCTATACAAATGTTCCAAACTAAAACATGATGCGGGGCTCTGCTAACTATACAAGCAAGAAATTATTTGAAAACTATAAAAACTGTATGTAAAACGTACCTTTTGGTGGTTCGATAATGTTAAAGAATGTTTCAACTTCAACTTCTACCTCTGAGTTACTTTCACCGAGTCTATTACTCGCTTTACATTTATAGGTATTGTTCTTGGCATTGTCTACTTTTAACACACTCATGTAATCGTACGGAAGCTCCACAGCCGAAGTCTAGAAAAGAAAAGTGTAGTCATTTATAACCCTTCTCTTCCTCTTAAGCTTTATTATATAAAAATGGTTTATGATGAATGGATCATGTTATTTGAAAATTATAATAATAAAGCTTCTATACATGCCCACTATTAGCTAAGAACAATTCTTCTTTACAAAATAGGCAAAATATTTTTACTTTTACAAACTTAAATTGAATCCTGTTTTTCTTTACTTGCCGATTGTGGAAATACTTAACTCTAGATAACTATAACTATTCTTCAGACATCGATTTGAGTAAGTTGTACATATTTTTTGTATAAATATTATTTATTTCTATTATTAAATAACAAATATTAGATTTAAAATATTAAAATAGAACCAAAATTGAAGAAAGTACAAACTTAGTTTAATCTTCCACATTAATAAGTTCTTGCAACTCAAGAGCGCGCGTCTGTCTTGTTTGTTGTAGTGGCTCGTCTTGTTCGTACGCATAGAAAGAAACAGTATATCCTTTGCAAGTTACTATTAAATAAATTGAAGGGAAAATAAATACGGACATCTATCCAGATTGAAAACAGGCCAGATTGACGAGCGCTCCTGAGTTGTAAACACTATAATATATGTATAACTATAATATTATATACGTTCTATTCAAACTTATTCTGTTATATTTCTCGACGACCTAGATACAGTAAGTAACCAGCCCTTTCATCGTACACTGATCGCTTTTCATGCATACAGTCTCGTGTATGCGAGATTGCCGTAATACGCCAAGCGTGCCAAGCGATTGGTAAGTCAATTCTTTTAAATGTGATGTATTTTCTCAGGGTTTGTGGTAGTGTCTTTGTTATCGCTTATTCACCATTTACGACACTAACGAGAAGAAACAGGTTTTGTGGTAGTGTCTTTGTTATCGCTTAGTCACCATTTACGACACTCACGAGAAGAGACAGGGTTTGTGGTAGTCTCTTTGTTATCGCTTAGTCACCATTTACGACACTCACGAGAAGAGATGGGGTAGGCATATTCTAAAGCCTAATTTAAGTTTCTACATATTCATTATCCAACTTACTTTAGATGGTAAAACAGAGCCCGTATTGTCCTGCCAAATAACTTCAGGCTTTGGGTAGGCACTCACTTTACATTTCAACTCGAAGGGTTCGTGGTATTTCATCTCAATTTTAGATGTATAAGGATTTACTCCTTCTATGATTACTTCTGGTTCCTTGACCGTTACCTTATCTGTAAAGAGAGTCTGTTTACTTATTTTCCTTTTCTTTCCGTACGGTAAATTGTCACTTATCTAAGCAGGTATCACAATTGGTAGCTTTTAGAGGGCGAATGTGCACACTGCAACCCTAAAGCCGCTCAGAGAAGACTACCTTGCAATGTACTACATTTCCCACTTCACTTCATCATCATTCTTCATCGTGAAATATGCCAGAGCTCTTCTGTTCCTGTTTTCCCAACCCTACAAATCCATTCCTACATCAACAAAGGTAGCCAGCGCATCCGAGGGTGTGCCAAAGTTTGTCATTCTGGACTGATATTGGCATGTACCGTGGGTGTTCATGGGCGACAGTATCCACCAGGTGGAATGTAAGCTCGCTTGCCACCTTCTTTCTAAAAAAATTCTACATTACATGCTAATTAGACTAGTATTTAATTTTAAGTGCGTAATATAATATCCAGCTCCCTTGTTTTTCTTTTTCTACGGTACCTACGGCGAGTTTCCCGCTCCGCAGTAGAGAAACCGTCAGCGCCGGCTCTAGCTCATGTAGCGCCCGGGTGCAGGGCGCCCTCTAGTAGGCGTTTTGAACTCTTTGGAGGTGTCGCGAGCGGCGCTCGGCGCCCCCTAAGACCCTGCGCCCGTGTGCACCGCACCCCCTGCACCATAGGTAAAGCCGGCACTGAATTCAGCGCTTGACAGGCGCCCCCGGGCGCGGAGCGCCCGGGGTGCACCGCACCCCTTGCACCCCCTGGTAAAGACGGCCCTGGAAACCGTATATGCTTATTTACGGCATGGCATACCCCCGCCGGAGGCACGGCTAGCGCATTTTAGGTGTGGACTTCATGTGTTGTTAATGAGTGCTAAGCTAAGAAATAATAATTAAAATAACATAAAACTCGAATCAGCACAGATGAAAACCGTGAAAACATCCGGTGTCGTTATCAAACTCCCATAGGTTGTCCCACTGCACGAAATTTCGCCGTCAGTTTTCAAAGGTGCATACCGCGGGCGCGCCGCGTGCCATGTGTGTTAACAACCTCCAATAGTGGCCCATACATCACTGACGACCGTAGGTTTTCACGGCGGAATATCGTGTCGTTCACAAAAGTAATTTTTCTGTTTGGTTTAATACAAAATTTGGTTTTAGTATCGTCAAATTATTTTTACCAGTTATGAATGTACTTAAATGTTGTCATTATCTTTAAAAATAAGTCAGTCTTACCAGTCCAGATTTTTTGTGGCTCTATAGAAATTGAACTGATTCTTGTGATCGGTGTTTTGTTATCAATATCGTAGCCTTTAATCTGAAATTTTAAGATCATTTTTTATTTTGAAATTGAATTTATTTTAATATAAATAAATAAATATAGCTTAATACTCCATATAACAAACTCTACTTTTCAGACTGTAACAATTTTAATTTACATATACGTATTTTTTTTTAAATTGTGTACCATAGAAATGTAAAGCTTTATGTAGGTACATAAGAATATTTGAAATAAAATCTCACCGCTACTTTAAACATTTTATCTAGAGGTACCACAGGCTCAGTTGCAACGTAAAAATGTCCCTTATTGTCGACCACTATGACAGGTTTTTCAACAGTAACATTGCCATCCATGTCTAGAATTTGTACTGTTCTAAGCTCTACATTACCTTTCTCAATAATTAATTTTACGGACAAGTAAGATTCTTCATCTGAAAAAATATAATGGCAAAATTATAGCTACTCTATAAATCCGTATATTTAGACAGTTTCTATCTTAATAAGTATGTTTTATATATGACTTTCACAATTACAAACTTATACATGGAATCAGACGTATAATATATCTTCCACGGAAAGTTTACGATTTCTAATAAGTGTTTGATGCAACAGCTCAGTTTAAGTTAAAATAGAGTGATCTCATAGCAGATACGGTATAAGACGCAGGTTTTCTAATATGTAAACCTTTCAAAGCAGCAACTATTTACAAAAATATCCTATTTACGAATGTTTTAGAAAGAAAAGGTTTAGTCAAAAGTTGGAGAGCTTCATGCGGCCTATATCTGAGGATATAACTATCATTTGTATAGACGTTGAGATTAATTGAAGTTTTTTAAAAAAAAAAAAATATTCGATCATCTTTGAAATTAACCGAGATATAAGCGTATAACTACATTTATTACGAATTAAATTTGAATTGAGCCTTAAATTTGAAAGCTATTTCTTCGAAATAGTCCTAAAAATATAAATAAAATTGAAATAAACCTGGCAATGGCCTGGTGGCAGTATCCTTGATATTTGAAGGCGGAAAAGTAGAGAAGCCGAGTATGAAGTCGATGCTGGTTTCGGCAGAAACCACGGCTGTGGTTTTACTCTTGCTGCCAACAGTCGCTGTGTGTAAACCTGGTTTTGTGTCTTCTACTTTAACCACCTGAACCAGAATTAGTAGTCATAATTTTGTTATCGACCATGTCGTCATAAAAACTTCAGAAGCGATCATTAATTTGTATAAAGTTAAATTGATATTTAAGACAATTTAATGATTTCTCGAGAAATATATATTCACCTTTTTTTTTATAGATAAGAGGGCGGACGAGCAAGCGGTCCCACGTGATGGTAAGTGTTACCGCCGCCCATGGACATCTGCAACACCAGGGGGTATGCGGGCGCACCGGCGACGTTGCAAATTACTATTCTCAACTTTCTTGAAGAACCCCATATCACCTGACCCTCCCCCGTGACCATCTCATGCACGATAGGACCATATCAAGCATGATAGTTATATTATAGTAAAACAGACGTTTACGGATGTTTTCCTTAATAAATAACAATTTTGTTGGTTTTTAGCACTAGGTACTGTTTGTTATCAGACTCCGCTATTGGATATAAGCCTCTCCCAAAGTACACCATCACAGTTGGTCTTCCACTCTTTTCATCCACCTTCAGCGACTTTTAAAGATGCATCCTTTAAAATCTTTGATAAATCCCGTTGGTATATGATTTTCATCAAAATTTCATAGTGCGTATTCACATTTTTTTTTCCTTTTGACCACATGTATCGTAATATGTTAGTATCTATTAGTCAGTATATATAATCTCTTAGTTTAACTTTCAGTACACAAAACAACGTAATAAATTGCAAAAACTGTAAAATATCAGCCAATCGAGAGCGTTCGTTATAATTTTTTTCAATTAGCGGTTAGGTAGCGCCAACCGCAAATATAATGTTGTAAAATAAATCTATTCTATCTATGATACAAATTCTGTACATAATGAAATTTTGTATTTGTACTTACGGCTATATTAGCTGTTCGCACAATGTCTCTGGTGGGAGGTTTACTGCCACCTGGGCCGGTGACATCGATTTTAGGGTCACTGCCAGCTACAGATAGCATCACGTTCGTCATCTGGTGATCCACATCGAACTGAAAATTTGTATCAACGTCAATTATACATTATTAGTATGTAATAATCGTATTATAAAAGTAGTGTTTGAAATAGTTTATTTAGTGCCCATTCCATTGCTCACCTATCGCTCTTGTTGGTTTGCTGGTAGTAACTATTTTTATCAATTATGCTCACGATAAAATATTTAACTTAAATAAATAACATTGACCTTAACTCATTTATTTTCAAGGGAAATTCAACATTTTGTGATATACAAGTATACATGCAAATAAAATAAGTATCATACATGGATGTCACAAAAGTTATAGAAAATGTCCTTGTCCATATTATATTGACTTTGTATTGGATGGGTCCAATGCTTACAAAATGAATAAGAAATAAAAATTGATTGTTTAATCAGTAGCCTGAGTTCTTTCATTAAAGAAACATCTTGCTGGTCCTCATCTCATTGCCGTGGTCCGAGTGTAGAACAAATCAACATAGACAGCCAAATTGTTAGTTGTTGGACAGGCTATTGTTAATTTTTTTGGAAATAATACTTGAAAATTGGCTACTATGCGAAAATTTAGCTAAAGAATAAGTAGGCATACTTACAGTAACATTATTGCCATAACCAGGTTTAAACACTTCCGAAGCTATTGTGGTCTTTTTACTCTTTATGGTTTCCGATACGTAAGCCAAGATCTGTAAGAAAGTAATTATTTTTGTTCTTCATATATGGCAATGGTGCCATTAGCACATTCTACCAGTTTCATGTTCTCATCGTAGTATTTTAATATCTGAAACGTACTCTGTAAATGTTAAGTAAAGTCTAAGTAAGTCAAGAGTGGCTCAGTAAAGCGATATTAGGTTTACTGAGGACAGAAGAGGACTCCTTGGAAGCTCACGAAAAACGTTGTCTCACGCTTTTATTTGATTATCACAAACACCACGCACGAAAAACTCTTTGATGTTTAATAAACTATTATTATTAAACCACAAAACGCCTAATACACAACTTTTACAATAATCCAAGAAAAACAAGAATAAGCAGTACTTCTCGAGTTACAGCAAAAAATCTGAAATATAGTTGGTTAAAAATAATTTAATAGCTGATAACGGTAAAAACCGTTATCAGCTCTCAACTCTTAGAAGCTATTCAACGCTATTCAACTCTTTAGAAACCACTATATTAATAATACCTACATTAAAAAGATATATTTTATGGGTTTGTATTTAAATGAGCAGGAAAAAAATACAAAATGAGAAACAAATCATGATCAATAAAACAACCTATTTTTGTAATAACTGCATCTTTGTAATTTTTAATTACTGAGAATGTTTTAATTTATAATTCGGCTGAGTCCCGTTTCGCGACTGCTACTTCTTTATAGTCACCATACTATGTCATCAATAAAGAAACCCAGCCTACTCCGGCGGCTGGAACTCGTCTAACCTCCGGGCCAGACGTTTCGTAATTACCCTTGAAAACAGCTTATATACGTGACTTAGGAGAGAAATAGGTCTACAGGTCTTCAATAAGAAATTGTCACCGGAGAACCTAAATCTAACCCACCTTTAAATTTGCTGCCATCGATTTGCTGCTCATTCAATATTCTTTTGCTGCTCATTTAGTACTTTAGTACTCTGTCTTATGCCATTACTGAGAAAATTACATAAGAAAATACACATGTATAATACTTAAGAATAACGTTTTACTCTATAGATTTTTCGAGATAGTACTTGTATTCTGATTTCGTGCAGACACGACAACTATGTCAACATTTAATTTTGTAACTAAACACTAGCAATGTTACGTCTATATGGGTGACGTATCTACGATAATACTCATACATCAGGCGTTTGTACGAAGTACACTTATCTTACTGATGTCTTTTCATTCTTTTGTCTTTATACTCAAAATATTTATTTGTTGAGCCACTATCCATTATTCTTAAATTGGTAGTATTAATATATCACATCACGGTCGTATGGTATGTGCGTATCGAACATGACAGTATTTATAACACGGCGAAATTAAGAATAAAGAATAGTGGCTCAACAATTATTTATTTCGACCGTACTGGGGTTGGTATTTGTTGTATTAATGAATTAAACTAAATGTTTACCCAATCTCAAAATACACTGGAATATTTTCTGCAAAGGTTGATTAATAAACAAACTTCCCAAGAAAAAAAAGGGGAATGCCGTAGGGAAGTGATAAAAAATTAATAGCAGTAAATAAAACTGAATTAATGATAATAGATAAGCAATTGACATATTATGGGTAGTTCCCATCTTAATCATTAACCGCAGTTACAGTGCAATTATTCAATTGTTTCTGTTATACAGAATGTAACCAAACCTTTCGTTAAATAAAAAATAACCGCACCCTCTTAACACTGAACTTCGTTTCGTGAAAATTATCAGCTTTTGGTTTAATAGTACCGGTTCTATTAGCAACTGTTTATAATGGAGTGTGCGGCAATGCAGTTTGTAGCGGAGCGCGGCGCGTGTAGCGGCGTATAGCGGCGTATACCCGCGTATAGCGGCGTGTAGCGAGTAGTACAGAGAAACAAAGCTAGAGACTTAATTAAAAACCGGAAAAAAAGTTTCGGGGTAAAAGTTCAGAAAAAGTAGTAGAACAGATTATTTTATAGAAAGTGCAGGTTGTTTTTATTTAATCCTGTATAAAAACAACTCACCTTTTTAACATTTGAGATTTACACACATATTAATCTAATTAAACGGGTCTTAAATGTATACCTTATTCATTTTACTCGACGTTTCGGTTGGGTTGCACCAATCATGGTCACGAGCTGACTGAAGAGGCGGGTAGTCCCGTCGAGAGTTGCGAGTTCTTTCATCGACTACCCGCATTTGGTCTTCACATACCGGAAAATTACGGCACACAACACTCACAATATCAGAAATAGCGTCAGACGCAAAATCGCTAGGTTTAATTTAATAAATTTATTAATCGCTGAATTCCATGTCGAGGACAATTTGTATCCATATTCTCTATTGAATTTTTTTATGTTTTTTCATTTCAATTGCTTCACGCATAATCCTGGAAAAATGGTGGCGATCTGCGGAGAGCAATTTTGGCCTATGGAGTTCTATCCAGTGATTGACCCCGGCGTTGAGTACATGGTCCGCTGTCGCCGATTTATTCATAAGGCGATTTTTCACAGCTGCGATATGTTCTTTGACCCTTTCTGCTACTTTGCGTTTTGTTTGCCTTATGTGGCTATGTAGGAACTACCACAGCTGCAGACTATCTTATAGACACCTGGCATCTGATAGGGTATAACCTCCATCGGTATGCGTAGATTTTCCGCTACTTATAGGACGGTGTATAGTCATAATGGAGTATTTTCTAAATACTGTTCCAACATTGTTCGTCACTCCTTTAACGTACGATATAAATGCCCGTTGTCTGCTGACCTCAGGCTGTCTTTCTCTACGATAGGGCTGTGGTTGTCTTCCACTCACTTTATATCTATTTCGTTTAAGTACCTTCTGAACATGTAACAACTCATCCTTTAAATGTTCAAGGTCTCAGAGGTTTTGTGCTCTAGTATTCAAAGAAATAGCTACTGATGGTAGTTGTCCAGGGTGGTGATGTGAGGAGGCAATTAGGTATCTGTCGATGTGCGTTGATGTTCTATACATAGTGTGGGACAAGGAACCATGGTCTCTAACCATTATTTCAATGTCTAGGAACGCTAAAATTCCGTCTTTCTCTATTTCATATGTGAATCTAATTTTTGAATGAATGGAATTCAGGTGTTGAAGGTATTTTTTTACTTCCTGCCCACTTCCTTTGATTATACTGAAAAAGTCATCAACATATCTTTACCAAAGTCGTACTGTGTTTGGTCCAAGGCTGAAAGCCTTTTCTTCAAAATGTTCCACTCAGATATTGGCAATAACTGGTGCAACAGGGCTACCCATAACGACACCATCTACCTGGAGCAACCCAACCGAAACGACGAGTACAATAAATAAGGTAAACATTCCGTTAAGACCCGTTTAAATACTGACCTTTTTCACTTCATCCTTGTCAAGATGAAAGACCTGTCCTGACGTAGCCTTAGCTAACTCGTGATACACCAAATAATCTGGCGATGAAGATGTTCCGCATATTCCGGTTAACACAAATACCACCTGGAAATTTAATTCAAATCTTTAATCAAGGATAGGGAGGTGTAGGAATGCGAAAAACTTCATGTCCCTTATATTTCCTATTCCCCAGTTTGCCTTTTTTTTCCGATTCCTAAGTCTCCAAAAGTAGGCAGCGCATTCGGCGCATTCAACAGCGCGACGGTGTGCGTGCCAATGTTTGTCATTCTGGACGAATTTTGGCTTGAATCGCGGATTTCCACGGGATATAGTATCCGCTTACCATCAGGTGGACTGTTTGCATCTTTGTATATTCGTTTATATTGCTATACGTACATTATATAAAGTATTTTTATATACTTGTAATTTTATGTTATATATACTATTTTATATACCGTCATACATTTTTGTTTATCCAAAGGTTAACTGGCAGAGAATACTACTAGATATTAAAGTCCGCCTTTGTATGACCTTTATGGGCCGTAAAGCGTAAATAAACAAATAAATACGATGTAAAGAAGAGATTCTGCTTAACCGTATGTTTAACAGAAGACTGAACATTGAAAACTGGAAAAAAATACGTACCTAGCTATTATTTTTGCAACTCATGAATGCGCGTTTGTTTTGCTTGTATTTAGTAGTGTGTCCGTACGCGTAAAAAGAGACCTTATACACCCTCTTTTTATCTTTAAATATATTGACCGCGAAATTTAATTTTCGCATATAAGGACATTTATCACAGATAGACTTGCCATCTGTCCTCTTTTCCCGGGACACCCGTCCGGGGGGGATCTTTCAAATGTGTTCGGGGTTTTTAAGGAGTGTGTAACGCACAACAATGACGGTGAGAGGTTGTATAAAATAATTGCAGATCAACAAGATTGGTTTATATTTTTGTGCTTAGTGGCTCCGGGGTTACGGACGAAATGTTCGGGGTATTTAGGTCCCGAACTCCAGTTTCTTTAAGTTTTCACATGGCAAGATTGACGCGCATTCATGAAGTGGAAGAAATACCTGGCTTTGTTTCTTTTGACTCAAACTCTTCACGCGTTCTGTAATGTTATAATCCTTAGCCGACGCGTCCGTAAACACGTACAGGTAGGAACGCGGCAAGCTCTTTTCGAGTGCCAGTTCAATTCCCGACATTGACATCTCTGGACAATCTCCACCGCCGTACACAGATATGGAACTTAGCGCGCGCTTGAAGTCTCTGCGGTTTGTTGTTATTGTCCTCAGCATTACCTCTGAAATGTAAAAATTCACCATATTTTAATGATTGTAATGACGCAGATCGTCTTGATACCGACACATTTAGGCGAGTGGAAAATCACTTATAAACAGTCCACTTTCACGTATGTTTATTAATATTATTAATACCTCATATTATTAATGCAATTTTCAATTTTAACTGTGGCGAATATGCAGTAAGTAACCCCTCGATAATCATAAACAGATGATAAGTTTATATGTGTACAGTGTTAGGTTTATTACGAGCATGTTACGCATGCCTAATAGGATTTTACAAGGCCGGCGCGCACCTATGGGCGTGTAGATGGGCGGCGATAACCACTTACCATCACGTGAGCCGCATGTTCGCCACCTTCACCATAAAATTACCATCGCCCTCGATAGGCGCATAATAACGGCACCGTGCACGCGAGGCGCTGACATCGCGCAATGTGCCTGGCAATGACGGCAATGACAATGAAATCTGACGCGCTGGCAGTAGCCAGTGCGTCGGTATTCGATACACTTTGTCTACTTCGGTCATCCGCACATTCTTCAGATTAATATTTTAGTTGTAAATAAAATATAACATTGTTTTTTTTAATCCTCTGCTGTAGCCGCTCATAATTCCATGCAATCCTAAGGAAAACTGTTAATTTTGGTATGTGTTCTTTAATAAGTTAAATCGAGCCGATTACTAAACAGTAGTAATTTTTATGATGATTATCATAATAACTTTAAAAAAATAATTTGATTGAAGAGAGCGCAGCCGGAAAATATTTGCATCCAAACCGTATGCAGAGCTTGCGCGTTTTATATATAGTTTTCTACAACGACATTAGGTGTCTTTTAAGACGGATCTTTAATAGATGCAAAGTAAATGAGGCAAGTCTTAGCAATTGAAGACTCTTGTTTGTGATGCTTTGCATTGTTGTGGCAAATAATGTCGTACAAATATCGTATAATGCTTCATATACGACACGCATTCGTATAATTCGTATAATGCAGGGATGCATTCGTATAATGCATCCCTGGTTAATGAGTAAAGGGACCTTATTATCGGTATCAACTTATTTATTTCGTTATTTACTATTTTATTTCCTTTTCTCAGATTCCTAATATTATAGTTTTGCATTTTGGGATACGCCTATAAAATAAGGAGAAATAATTAAACGAGCACCCAAAGCACAACAAATCAGCAGCAGAAAATACTAAATGGGGAGCAAATCGATTTAGGTTCTCTGGAGACAAAAAATCTTGCGAAGAGGGGCTCCGACGGTATGGTTAGTAAAATGATTTACTTTAGTTATTCAAAAATAGGATGCTTTGTTGACCATTATTTACTGTTCATTTGAATGAATGAATAATTTATTGGCTTAATAACAACAAAATACACTTATACAAACATTAGAATTAATAAAAATACGAATTACAAGTAGTTGGTAACAACTAGTGGGTTGGTGTGGGAAAAAATCTAGTAGTATTTTAACGTTTTTTATCTCAACTTTATTATGATTTGGTGGTCGTAATACAAGCCTACATAAGTCATTTTTAGTCCATCTTACTTGGATCATTGAAGGTCACCAAAATGAAGTTCTCAATTTGCGATGTGTTTGAGTTCTTCACTGTATCGAATATATCGTTAGCGCCCTTCATAACTTGCGCGATATCGTCCGACATTGACGCCGTGTCATCGATGACAAACGTTAAACTGCTTTTATCATCACATTTTACTAACTGAATTGTCGAAAACACAACTAAAAAAAGGGGAATTACTTTTACAATCATGGTGAAGACTCAACACAAAATGTAGGTACTGTTACAAAACAGCAACTAAGTAAATTAATTCACTACAGTGTTTTATATTTGTGTTCTATATTATCCCTATTAGCGGTTAATGTCGCTTGACCTCCAGATAAGTAGGTCAACCTTATTTTTTAGTATTCCGTATCGGAATTAGGAATTAGAACGCTTGATCTCCTTCTCATTTCTATATATTGCGTCCCACTGCGTTTTCTATCGCCTGTACAACGAGAAATGATCTGATAAATTGTTCGACACAATTCTCACCTCGTGTTTGTACAACCATACCTCCCGTCACAGATGTTCTGTGTATACGTCCCCGATATGGAGGTGCCGTGTACTGTTCGGTTAAAAAATCATCATGTGGCGAATCCGTAGACTGTGGGACAAACTCAAGAAGTGTTTTCATTGCGATACGACATGGGGTTCTTCAAGAAAGCTGTTTATAGGACAATGCAAGGTCGGCAGTGCACCGGCATGGCCTCTGAGGATTTAGGCGTTCATGGGTGGCGGGCTCATGGTTTAATTCTAGTTTAAAATACCTAGACGGAAATGTTTCATAAACCTAATGTTTATACTTCATATATTTTGATAGTGATATAATTTAAACTCAAACCGAAAAAATCGAGCTTTTATACTAGTAAGTATAAACTATACTTTTATACTTCATTCCCCTTATTTTATCTGGAAATTATCAGAATTTTGTGACCTTATTTCTAATACTTCCCTAAAAATCACATTATTTATGTGGTCATTATTTATGCGGAATCCAATCATATGACCTGAATCACTTTTAATTGATTTTGTACAATATTTATCATTGTTTTAATGTAATGTGTTTTGCAACAGGAATAATTTTCGTAATACAGTTCAAATAGTTCAGTAATATAGATTTATTTATATACTGTTCTCCATAGAAAAAAGTTCGTTTTAATAAGATTCGAGAAAAATAAAATTAATTTTTATTCATTTAAAATCAAGCTTAGAACTTTGGCACATTGGATTAAACAAATTAGAATAACTGTTGTCTATTCTCTTTATGGACTTTAATTTCCGATTATAATGTTACTTATGCTTTCGTTAGAAATGCTACTAATGCCATTTCTTCTTGGGATGGCAGTATTGAACAGGCAGGAAGCTCACCTGATGGTATTTTTTTTATAGTCAACCCCTTAACACCTTAAATACTTACAGAGATATCAACAAGTGTTGATCTCTCTTTGAGTTAAGCAATTATAGATAGCTGCCAATGCTGTGTTAACCATTTGGGGCACTATACTCCGTCCATTGTGTTATTCTCGCGATGACAGATCGGTTTAGTGATGTCCGAATTGCGTCGCACCGATTACCGATTCGATTATTGGATGCGGTGCTGCTTAGCCTCTACTGCTGAGGTAACAAAACACTCTGTCTAGCATTTGATACTGCATCGGCACTGTGTACCTTTTTTTATTGGAAATATAGGTTTCGTACCCACGACTTCATAAATTTTTGATTACTAGACTGTAAAATAAAAGGTTATAAATAATTTGGAAATAAAACAATCAATTCACTTTTAAAACGTAATTTATTATGAAAATCCAGCAGTTTCGATAAAGTTATATTGATCGCAGCAGAATATGTAGCCATTGGCAACATTCTGCCAGGCTATGTTCTTGGTCCATTTATGCTTGTAGCATATATCCTCGCAGAATATGTACCGCTTCAATTCATTCTTGGTCAAATTGGGAATGTTTATTTGCACGATGGTGATTACGTCGATCGTCTGCAATGAAGTTAAATTAGAAGAGATATTATAGAAAAGTTTTTGTCGCAAGGATTGAAGATACTTCTTTACCTATACGAGGTTTAAGCGATGATTTTCCAAAGTCTCAAACCATGGGATTCTGTACATGTTCTGAGATAATTCACATGCAAACTTTATGAAACTTCATTGCAATAATTTATTTTTCATTTACTTTTATAACCGTAACCAGCCCTTTTATCGTAAACTGCTGGACATTGTCTGCACATTGTATTGTCGTGCACACTGCAACTGCATCTCATGTTCATTGTCCCGCACATGAGGGATGTATGGCCTAAAAACGCCACGCTGGTCAAGCGGATTGATACGAGTATGTTCACGTCGATTAAAGATTAACTGAGCATCAAGATATGAGTAGAATATAGGCTTTTAGAATTCAGAAATTTGACGGTTACATCCTGCATAATGAAAAAGGAAAGAACTAGATAATAACTATAAATTAGAATAATAACAAGGATTGTTTACTAACAAGCAACGCCGATAAATTAAGCAGGAACGTTACACATGTGTGCCTAAGCAGCGTGTATTTACTCTGTGAAACAACACCTTACTTTATATACTTAGATAACCGCAATTCCTAAAAGGTATTTCGCGTGATAAAGTAGCGTATGTGTTAAATACGAATTGGAATTTACCTATTTGCAAAATTTCAACGAAATCGGTTGTGCCGTTTCGACGTGATTGAGTAACTTACTATATTAGTAATATTTGATATACAATATTAGTGGGATAAAAAAGCTTGAAAATGAATAAAATTATTTCCTAACAAGTTACCTTCCACAAGTAGAGAGGTACAGGCAACCTCCGATTGTATCTGTCCACAATGTATGAATTGTCGCTGCTGTCCTCTCCTGGGATATGGTACAATGCCCCAGACAACACTTTGAGTCTAGGAACTTCCTTCCTTCTCAACCCGACACGTCGTTCTACCTCATCCCAGTTCTGAAAATGGTAACCAAAATTTTATTATATAATAAGCAAGAAATACAATAATAAATTAATAAATAATAATTAAAAAAAATTCAATGAAGTGAAACCATCGCTCTGAAATTAATGATAATTTATAGGTATACATATAAATTATTATGTTTCGTTTCTCGACCTCTTGGGTCGGTAGTTACCGTTCCTTCCGCCCTGAGTTCCTCAAGGAAGAGAAGGTTCGGCTCTCCCAATTTCTTCACCCAAAAATTTTGACACTATTGTTATTGTGTGTATGGCTGCTTGTTTTTGTAAGATAATTATTTATTATTATTATTATTTACTTATTATTATTTTTATCTTTTATTAAATTTCTTATTTGGATTAATATTTATTCCTTATTAATATCACTTTTGATTAAATTCTAATCGTCATTATATTCTTTTTAATACATACTTTAATGTATAAAAAAACAAGATATGTAATAATGAATTAAATAAATCAAATTAATTATTTAGGCTAATAAAATACAATTGTTAAAACCGTTAATAAAAATATGAAAATTGATAATTTAAAGATCCATCCATGAACTGCGTTAACTGAGGCACGACATTTAAATAGCTGTAAGCCGCTCCCTGTGGGAAGCCGGTCAAGTGCCTGGGGTTCAGCAGCTGTCGCTTCCCGATCGAACAAAGCCCTCTACGAACACCGAACCATCTCCTGTAATCCCTTGAATTCAAACTGTCCTGCGCTGCACAACTGTACATGTCGTCAAACATGTATGGCATAAGCGACTCGCTGTACCATTCTGCATCAGGAATGCTGACAGTTGAAACAGCATTTCGAGGAGTCGTTGTATCGGAGCAACTCATTTGATTCAACCCCTTTTCAACAAAAACAGGTATCTTCCCTCGTTTATTGTAACAAATTTCATATACAGCCATGAATCCCCACCGTGTCAAGTATCCCACTTTTACTTTGTGATTCCCAAGCGTTACACAAGGTTGCTTCACCGCACGCGTTATAGGTTTCCAACTTTCTCTGCATTTCAGTTGTGAAAATCTGTAAATATTCTCCTCAATCTCAAATTCCGTTTTTCGATGGCAAGTAGCGTAAATTACAGACTTATCGAAGTGTTCGAAACCAGCTGAACTGGGACAGTGGAGACTAACACTTCTACCTGACGGAATACGCATGTAATCATTGCAGACTTCATGAAATTGGGCTGGTTCAATGCAGATAACTCCAGTATTAATGGCGGTCTTGTGGTAAAATCTGATCTAATATCGAGTAAACATTCTGAAAAACACAATCGGGGTGTTATTTTTGTTTTAGTTTTTTTATTTATACAAAAAAAAGTTGTGCCAATAGATGGTTTGGAACATATTAAACACTCTTATGCTCGTTGAATATTCCGTGTTTATTAAACAGTTACCTTTAGTAGTTTTAGTAATTACGAATACTACACAAATCTTATTTTATTTTATTACTTATTTATACCTATAACGTCGTAAAATATGCAATATATATATATATATATATATATATATATATATATATATATATATATATATGTATATATATATATATATTAGCCATATACATTTTACTGAAGAACAACAAACGTGTCAAAATATTGAACTTTCCAATCAAAACGTAAGTAACACACGGGACCATCAGATTATTTATTATTTCTGACAAAAGTTACACTGTCGTGAGCAATTTCATCCCTTATAATTTCTTTTAATTCTTACATAGGTATTTAATATTCAGGAATTTATATTATACGAGTATTTACGAACCAGTAAAGAAAGTTACGGTGAAAAACTCAAGGAAAATCACCTCTTGCTGAAATTTTAAATGTGCGGTTAATTGCTCCAAACTCATTACTGACGATGCAATGAAACTTCCCGGATTCTTTTGTTATGTAGTAGGAAGTTGAAGCCAGGAGCGTATTTTCATCGTTGTATCGCCAGGACACCTACAATAGTTGTATATTTTAAGTTTCTTAATTAGTCATATGCGGTAAAAAGAAACTAATTAAGGTTTGAAAAATATATAAGAGTAAAATGGAACATAAAGGTTAAAAAAAAAATAGTGTAAAATATTTTAATGTGTCCGTTAGTACACTAAAACATTACATTTAACTAAAAGTTAATATTTTTCGTGATTATTTGAACTCCTCACGATTACACGACCTCACGAATGAGATTTGGGTATAAATATAACCGCTCCACTGCTGGAGCGGTGGTAAAAAAAACTGGGAAACTAGAACCTATCTCCTTATCTCCTTCTCAGAAAATATTTCTCTTCTCATTATTTCAAAAGTCAAAAATTATAAAAAAATACGTACCGTTGGCGCTGGTGTTCCAACAGCTTCACAGTTCAGATAAGCATCAGTCTTCGGGGAGAAGTCAATATTCAGGTCCTCTTTAGTCTTGAACCTGGGTTTAGACCCGACTTTAATCCACACGGAATAGTCCCCCGTGTGTCTTAAGTAACCGTACTAAAAATAATTATAATACTTTTTATTATCCGCAGGCTTCGTTCTTAACTTGAAACGCATGTGACTAATTTTTTTCCTTACTTAATATTTAAGCTTATATTTAAACCAATTAAGCTCTCCCACCGACTCGTGTTCCCACGATGCCCCCCCAAAGGAGGTTTACCGGCGTGGGATAGGCTTAGAGATCCTTAGGCTCTCTGCTCTCTACACCTTAGGATATGCGCCTTCCGCGCTCGCCCTAAACTAAATATGTTCGGTGACTCTTGGAAGGCCATCAGGGCCACAAGAATTTAAACATTCCGAAAAAAATCCAATCAAGCGCCTGACCTTTGATCTTTTATTGTTGTCTATTGTTTGATTTACTGCCCGCATCCCGTAGACGCCGAAATGGTAACAGGAGAAGTATAATTTTTCATATAATAATAATAATCTCTTTATTAAAGGCAAAAAAAAAAACCGTATACAATAAACTAGATATAATAAAATAATAATGAATGTTGTTTCTTATCTCACCTTGTACCACCTAATGGAATCCGTTGACTTGTGTGAGGCTTCGCACTCTATGTCGTAAGACTTTCCTTCTTCAAGCAACACAATACGAGACGTTTTGATCTTGTTATACGTATACGCTGAAAATATAACAATAATTATTTTATCATATTAATTTTATACTGGTAACATTTTTGCTTCGTATAATCATAGACACATAATTTAGTACACATGTTCAAGTAAGGAATAGGTCTATTCGCGAAAATGGAAGAGGTTAAATACAGATGATCCTAAATCCCTTTTGACTCATATATGGACACTATTCAAAAAAATGTTGCAGCTATAAAAGGTAGTTTTTTTTATAACTTACGGTGAACAATAACTTTAAACGTCATCTTGTCTTTATTAACAATGTTCGAGGCGTGACACTCGTAGGAAGCAGTGGACCCGTCATCGATGTTGAAGATTTGTAGCGTTCCGTCAGCGTCTAAGTTGTACTTTAAGGTTCCTGGGAATATAGATGAGATTAACTTTAGGCATTATTTGGGTTTGACTTGACGAAAATATTATATTAAGCATGTTTTTGAAACAGTAAGTAAATAAATATTTGCCTTGTGTTGTCGCCCGACTCCATCTATTTCCGTGGGTGTCGTAAAAGCCGCCGCTACAAGCCCCGAGGAACTACATCGCCTCTAAAAGAGTGGACTCGCCAACCCGCTTGGCTAGCGTGGCGTTTAAAGGTTATACATCCCTTATGCACAAAATAAATAATGTACCTACATGATGATGCCCATCCAGCAGTACATACTGAAAGGGTCGGTTAAGGTTATTATGATTAAATAAATAAAACTCAAACCTGAAGCGATGTAATAGCCGTCCTTGAGCCAAGTGATAGTGGGTTTGGGCCTCCCGCGGGCGACGCACGGGATTTTCAGCAAGGGGTCTCCCACGATGCCCTCCAATGTTGAAGGGCGACTTATTATTTTCGCAGGTTCTACAACATAAAATATTTTAAATAAAAATTATACTAGATGTTGTAATGGCGGATAGAGTAGTGCATTGACTGGATGGTGGTTGAAAATTGGATTGTATTGTGTTTTGTATATTGTGATCAGAAAAACTTTTAGAAGAGCTCTTTTCACGTCTTTACATGGCGTTGCTGGCTTATTGATATATTCGACAGTTGCCTTATAACGTGAGCGCATTCTCCACACAGGACTGCTCGATCACGCCTAAATAAGAAAGCGAGCACAGAGTATGCGGTTTGCAGCACAGAGTATTATTTTATAAGAGAGAGCGTTCGTGTAACCACACGGTTTAAGAAAATAAGATAAATTATTCTATTTAATTTAATATGAAACTTCAATATGAATAGCTTAATAAGAATTAACTGTTCCTAGAAGTTAGACAGAATTTAAGGAATGAAAACACAAAAGTAGATTATTGTAACAATATTACAAAGTAAACAATAAGCAATTACCATTAACTCTAACATCATAAGTGATGCTCGTCGAGTTGTACTTGTTCATAGCGGTGCAGACGTACAAGCCCTCCTGGTGGAATTGCAGATTCTGCAACTTTTTTGAACCTGTTGCGCTACTTGAGCTGAAGGAAAAGAATTATTGAGTATCAAAACTATCTAAAGGTTTAATTGTCTAACTGCTATTGAGATTGTACTCTGTTTTATTTTACTTCATTGTTCTGTTATTCTTATTAACCAGACCAATCATTTCATACTATTTCATAGTAGACTTTCATTTTAACCAGACCTCATAAGGGTCTCATATCGCCGAAGAGGACCACGGCAAGCGTTTAAACATGAAGTGTTAAGAATACAAAAATATTTTCATCCGGATAATTTATGAAAAATTACACCTGTTAACTATATTCCAGGAGAAGCAAATTATTTCGAATAAAAAAATAAAAATCTGAAATCATTTAGGAATATAGAATATCATTCTTTCCGGCGTTTAATTAAATCCCTAGGTACAAATACCCAAACTTGAGATTTTTAAACTCTTCCAGATGCTGGGTACATTCTTGTGACCACGTTACCCCTCCATCACAGAACACTACTGCAAAATGTACCTACTGCATTTTTATACATTTTCCCATTGTTCGGTATTGTTCGGGGGCTGCGAGGTGAGGGGTGAATTCACGTGCTGCGCGGGCGCGGGTCGCCCGTTAGTTAGTTAGCCTTTGACCCTTCGCCGTACGAGTCGGCCATTGATCCTTATGCGGTACGATCGCAATCTATTGTTGTGCAAGTAGGCTGCACATTTTTGGGAGACCTTGGCGTTCGCGAGTGTACATAGTATATAACAGACAGTAACCAGTGCAGTGTAACGACGACCTTGCAAGAGCGCTATTAAGCGCATCCCTGTTCAGCACTTCCGGGGGCCCCCAGGAATATCGAGAGTAGGTGAACAGGAGGTTACAAGGTCAGAACTTTTAATTTCATTTTCAACTTTTGACTCCGCGTATCGCGGATAAAACATTGGTAGCAGAGCGTGGTTGTGCATATGGACCTTATATTGTGAAACGTAAACATTAGTTAAAAAAGTTCTTTGTTAATAGCAACGTATCCCAAGGTCTACCCGTTGTCAAGTGTTTTTAATCTTAACATTCCTTTTTTTAGTGACTCGGTTTTGTTTCGGTTACCTGCGACGGATAGGTATTGAGCACTTACTAACTTGGAATGGAATTTTGTTTGTTTATATTAACATTTCTCGCAGTGGTTACTTTTTATAACAAGTTGTAAGTTACGTATATGGTAACAGGGATCTATTACATATTGGATTATTGTTTTGTATCATTTATTGTTGCTTTGTAGGTGTGGCCTGTTTGTTTGTTAGGCCACTATCCTTAAACTGAATACTGTATATTAATTTTATTTGTTTGTTTGTACACTTGTTGTTACATTTAGTGACAACCATGTCAGCATTGTCCATTAGTGGAAACATAAAGGCGATACTCCGATGGTTGGCTTCGGCCGCTAGTCTGATTGACAGACCCGATCGTCATGGTGCCTTAATAAAAAGGTATCAGGATTTACCGGCACGGTTGGATAAGTTGGGCCAACATTACGCGAAATTTACCGAGCTTTCGCCGGATCTTGGCTCTGAGGTTGTGGATAGGATCGAGGCCGATGTGAATCAGTGCTATGAGTTAGCTGATTCCATCACTGAAAGGGCAGTCTCCCTTTCGGAGGAGACTGGAGGTCTGCCGTCGGATTCTGGGCAGGGGAAGGCAACCCCTCCGGCGTTGTTGAGCAGGCTTCCCAATTTGGATCTCCCACATTTTGATGGAAGGCTCGAACAGTGGATCGGATTTGTAAATCTGTTCGATAGTTTGGTAGACTCCAGGGAGGATCTAACTCATAGCCAAAAGATGGCGTATCTACGTTCGATTCTTCGGGGAGAACCCAGCAGTCTTATCCAACATTTGGATGTTAACAATGAAAATTATATCACGGCACGTACGCTGTTGTTCCGACGTTATCAGAACGTGAGACGTTTGGCGGACACACATGTGGCACTAATCCTGGCACTACCTAAGGTCACCCGGGTTTCTTCATTAAGATTAGAATTGTTAAACCCGTTATTGGGGGCGGTGAATACCTTAGGTAAACTTGAGTTGCCAGTGGATAGTTGGTCATTTCTTTTAGTCCACATTGTGTTGGGTAAGCTATCTCAGGAGCTAAGGGCCCGATTTGAATATAAATACGGTGGTGATAGCGCAACATATTTGCCCAAATTCGTAGATTTGCTAAAATTCTTAGAGGACGAATGTAGGTTGGCGGATAATTCGGATGCGCCCATCCCGTCCACTTCCCAAGCGCCCCCTAGACGGGAATTGTCTAAGCGGAATGTTCGGATCCCCAGACAACGGTATGCTGTCGCCACTGGCAGCACCTCACCAAGATGCCTATATTGCAAGGCGGAGGGCCACAAGGTGGTCTCGTGTAGAAGGTTTGAGGGTCTGGCGGTCCGAGGTAGGCGGAACATAGCATTTCAGCGCCGCTGGTGCTATGGTTGTTTGGGAGAGCATTTAATTCAGCAGTGCCCTGCTAGATCGCATTCATGTCAGCATTGTTTGGGCCGACATCACCCCCTGCTATGTGCCAATCGGAATGGCGTCGACCATAGGGATGGTCGTGACGGTCATGGCTGGGAGGCTAATCGCGGTCGGGTGGTTGCACCCAGAATAGGGTCACGGGCCCCTCCTAGGTTTGAAGGCCGTCATTCCCCCCGCACGGGCGGGGGCTCCACTTCCCCTAGGGGCGGGGGCCGGGTAACTCCCCCTCGAAGAGTTGATGATGGCGGCCGTCGCGATTATGCTGTGATTGCCGGGAGATCTTTGCCGCCTCAAAGGAGCAGTGCTCCTACCAATTATACCCCTTTAGCGGAACGACCGCGCTTGGAGCGACGTCAGCCGCATTCCCAACGCTCGCAGGGCAACACTACCCCTGAGCGGACTCAGGTGGATCGCCGTCCAGCATACCATAACTGGGACCCGTTAGCGCACGTGGAGCGCTCCGGGGTCAATTGGCCCCAGTTATAGGAATTACCTGCCCACTCGCCAACAGCAGCCGTTCAATCGATGTACGTACTCATGCCAACTATTTCGGCTATGGTACGAGGACCCAAGGGACACATGAGGATTCGTGCTCTATTAGATTCGGGGGCCCAAGGCTGCATTGTGTCATCTTGTTTGGCGAGAAAGTTAGGCTTACGCGTCCACACCGGTACCTACAATGTGCGAGGTATCGGTAAGGTGCAGGTGCGTGTGATCGGTCACACAAAATTTAATTGTACACCTGTCACCTCGTCTCACCCGGAGATTGAGGCGTCGGCAATTGTGTTGGAAGAGATGATTGGTGATTGGCCACAGCAAGAATTACCGTCTGCTGTGTTGAGTGTAGTGTCAGGCTTGGACTTAGCAGACCCTGACTTCCACACCCCAGGCCCGATTGATCTCCTGATTGGAGCGGATGTCCTTGGAAGATTGTTGTGTGGACCTAAGCGGCTTTTACAGCGTGACGGATTAGTCGCTGTGCCGACTTCATTCGGGTTTGTAATAATGGGCCCAGTGTCAACAACTGCCAATTCCCAAGAGTTTGATGATGTAGCTGTAGGTTCAGTTCTCTCTGATGCGGTTCAGAGATTTTGGGAGGTGGAAGAGCCCCCTACAGCTTCCCGGGTGAACCCAGAGCAAATGGAATGCGAGCTGTTCTACCAGAATAATACTGGTCGCCTTCGCTCGGGCCGTTTGATCACCCGTTTGCCTTTTTTAGCGGTTCGACCTGCCCTTGGACGCTCTCGGGACGTTGCTGAACGACGTTTGATTTCCATGGAGCGTCGCATGCTCAAGGATAAAGTCCTTCGTCAGAAGTACGTCGACTTCATGCGAGAATACGTGGATTTGGGGCATATGTCGGTGTCGACCGTTGATTGGCAACATAGTGAGCACTATTTTCTGAGCCACCATGCGGTTTTAAAGACCCCTACCGGAAAGATTCGGGTGGTTTTTGATGGTTCAGTGTCTACGACCACCGGGGTCTCGCTGAACCAATGTCTGCATGCGGGTCCTAAATTACAAAAGGACATTTCAGACATTCTGACCAACTTCCGGAGGCATCAAGTAGTCTTTGTAGCGGATATTCGAATGATGTTCCGTCAGACGCTGATCCATCCAGAAGATAGGAGATATCAGCTGATTTTATGGCGTGAGCATCCAGAGGATCCGATGGTGATTTACGAGCTCAACACCAATACGTACGGCATAAAATCTAGCCCGTTTGTTGCGATTCGCTCATTGTTGGAGCTTGCGGAGCGCGAGCGTTTGTATTTTCCCCGCGCAGCCTCTGTTTTGGAGACGGATGCTTATGTTGATGACATTTGTACCGGAGCATCTAGTCTCGAAGAGGCTCGGGCCTTGAGAGATGAATTGATAGGGCTTCTGGGAACTAGTGGCTATGAGTTGCGAAAATGGTTATCCAACTCACCGGATCTCCTTTCCGGTTTGCCGGAGGACCACCAACAAGACCCTCATCTCTTTGAGAATGCGGATAGCTTGAATTTGATAGCCCTCCTTGGAGTGCAGTACATGCCAGTCCACGATGAGTTTACCTACAGAGTCGAATTAACCTCCTCTAAGGTATGGACTAAGAGATCAGTTCTGTCTACGGTAGCCAGGACTTTTGATCCGAACGGTTGGATCAGTCCGGTTATATTTAAGGCCAAGTGTTTTCTGCAAAGGCTTTGGACTGCGGGACTCTCGTGGGACGAGCCTCTCTCGGGAGAGTTGTTACACGATTGGGAATCGTATTTCTCATCCGTCCCGGCTATCAATCAGGTTGCAATACCTAGATGTTTCCTTCCTGTTGGGAAATGCTCAGTGTCCCTCCACGGATTTTGTGATGCATCCGAGCGTGGATATGCAGCCGTGGTGTACTTACGCACTGTAAGTACCACAGGGGAGACAAAAATTCACTTAGTTATGTCGAAGAGCAAGGTTGCTCCTATACGGACTCGACATACAATTCCGAAGTTAGAATTATGTGGTGCGGCGCTTCTTGCCCGCTTATTAAATCACGTGTGCTCTACGCTCGGGCGTAGTGTAGACATTGGAACAGTTTTCGCCTGGACTGACAGTCAGATCGTTCTGTGTTGGCTGAAAACTTCGGTGCACACGTTAGAAACCTTTGTAGCTAATCGAGTATCACAGATCCAAGATTCAGAGACGGTTTTAATTTGGAGACATGTCCCAGGGGAATTGAATCCGGCTGATTGTGCTTCTCGCGGCTTAGACGCGCCGGATCTGGTTCACCACCATTTGTGGTGGGGGCCCCAGTGGTTGTTACATTCTGAAGTTGATTGGCCACGTTACCAGTGCTTGGTAACTCCTCCCCCCATTGGTTGGCTCACATCGAGTGTCCTGACTGAGCCCCTCAAGGGCATTGATTTTCTGCTCGATCGCTACAGTTCCTTGTCCAAATTACTTGGCGTGACTGCCTGGATAAAGCGTTTCGTTCATAACGCTCGGCATCCGGAGGAAAAGCGGCTGTCTCCTGTTCTCACGCCAGAAGAACGCCAAATGGCCCTTCTGCATTGGATTCGCGTTGTGCAGACTAAACATTTCGCCTTAGAACTTGAGACACTCCGGAATGGCAGACCTAAACTCAAGGGAGCCGTTGCTAGGCTCAACCCCTTTATTGACGGTGAGGGATTTCTCCGTGTTGGTGGTAGATTGTGTCACGCCAATTTGCCTTTTGGGGTTCGTCACCCATTGTTGTTGCCCAAAGGTGGGCCCTTAGTGCATTTGTTGGTGACTCACCGACATATTGCAAATTCTCACGCTGGCTGCAATGCATTGTTAGCCATCTTGCAGCGTGAATTTTGGATTTTGTCAGCCAGACGTACCATCCGTGGCATAATTTTCCGTTGTTTGCCTTGCTATCGATTGAAGGCAGCGACGATGCAGCCCATGATGGGAAATTTGCCTGCAGATCGAGTCACGGGAACCAGACCCTTTGCCGGAGTTGGCACCGATTTTGCCGGGCCGTTCATGGTCAAGACGTCGCGACTTCGAAAAGCGAAGATAGAGAAAGCGTATTTGTGCGTCTTTGTGTGTCTGTCAACCAAGGCTGTTCACCTGGAAGTAGTTTCCGCTCTTAGTACGGAGGCATTTGTTGCCACATTTAGTAGATTTGTTAGCCGCCGCGGACTTCCAGCGTTAATTCGATCTGATTGCGGAACCAACTATCGGGGTACTGACCACTACCTTAAGGATATATATAAGTTTTTAGAGGCTAACCAGGTAGATCTTGGAATGTCCCTATCTTGCCGGGGCATCACCTGGCAGTTTAGTCCTCCTAGCTGCCCCCATTGGGGAGGTATTTTTGAAGCAGCCGTGAAATCAGCCAAAACTCACCTAAGGCGCGTTATCGGAGAAACGGTATTAACGTTTGAGGAACTAGTAACGGTATTTTGTAAAATTGAGGCCGTCCTCAACTCGCGCCCTTTGTGTCCGCTCTCGTCAGATCCTAACGACTTGGAGGCTCTAACTCCAGGTCATTTCTTGATAGGACAGCCACTTAACGCCCTGCCGGAGTACCCATTTACAGGGGTAGCTTCTAATCGTTTGTCGCACTTTGAATTGTTGCAACAATTGTCCCAGAGTTTCTGGAAACGATGGTCTCTGGAGTATTTACACATTTTGCAACAGCGCGTTAAGTGGACTGATAAGACCCACCCACCAGGCATCGGTGACCTCGTTTTAATCAAGGATGCTAATTTGCCGCCGTTGTTTTGGCGCCGGGGCCGCATTGTTAATTTGTTTCGCGGAGTGGATGGAATACCCCGGGTTGCGGAGGTCCTAGTGGGTGGCTCAATCCTGAAAAGAGCGGTCACTTCTCTCTCTCGCCTGCCAGTGGAGTAGCATGCAGACTTCTTCTGCATGGGACGGGGGTTTGTTCGGTATTGTTCGGGGGCTGCGAGGTGAGGGGTGAATTCACGTGCTGCGCGGGCGCGGGTCGCCCGTTAGTTAGTTAGCCTTTGACCCTTCGCCGTACGAGTCGGCCATTGATCCTTATGCGGTACGATCGCAATCTATTGTTGTGCAAGTAGGCTGCACATTTTTGGGAGACCTTGGCGTTCGCGAGTGTACATAGTATATAACAGACAGTAACCAGTGCAGTGTAACGACGACCTTGCAAGAGCGCTATTAAGCGCATCCCTGTTCAGCACTTCCGGGGGCCCCCAGGAATATCGAGAGTAGGTGAACAGGAGGTTACAAGGTCAGAACTTTTAATTTCATTTTCAACTTTTGACTCCGCGTATCGCGGATAAAACACCCATTGTACGTACGTGTTTCGGTAGTGAATGATATACACCAAAGCCCATTACCATCGTATCCCTTCCCATTTTCAAAACCATTGCTCCAAGTGCATTCCTTCAAATCTTCAAAGGTAGGCAGCGTATCTGGAGAATGAACTGGTTTTGTCAATAGTTGGCATGTATCGCGAATGTCCATCGCGGATGGGTCGACTGTCTGCTCGGCTGTCGCCATCTTTCCATAAAAAACTCTTGAGAAACCCCATGGGTTTTCTCACGATGCTTTCCTTAACCGTTCAGATAGTGATAACTCTAAAAACCTGTAGGTATTTAAGAAGGAATTCAGTGGTACATATCAGGGATTTCAACTAAGACTTCACGAATTAGAGTCCAGAATATGTAGATACTTATTAATCATACATTGAAGTCACTAATTTAAAAAAAAAATGTTTATATTTATTAATAAATACAATATTGTGAGCGATGGATACAATAATGATGAAAAGGTTTTCACATATATTCACGCACACATCAAATACTCGGCTGCCCCCCTGAAATCGCCATGATATTTCCGGCTTAGGGTATCCATCTGCTTTGCAGTCTAATACCACAGTACTACCCACAAGGGCATTAATCGTCGACACCTTGGGAACTTCGATTGTTACGGGATCTAAAGTATAAAAAAAAATATTATAATATCACATTAAAAAGGACACCATTATTATATGACCATTTATACTACAAAAATTAAATCCTAAAAATATTACGAAACAAAAATAAGATTACAGTTTATTAGACCAAGGTAAAGGCTCGTTTACACAAGATCATTAATTTACCATCATGTGGTCTGCCCGCTCCTGTGTCGTATAATAAAAAAAAATATTATACTTAACTACAATGATATGAAAAACTTACCATGAACATATACGGATATTGTTTTCCTTACAACCCCGTGTTTATTTTTTGCCTCACAAGTATAAATTGAATCTTCGTATGTATCTTTGTCTCTGTAGATAGTAAAACGAGTTTATATAAAAATTAATAAAGTGTATTGTATTGTATTAGTTCTATTAGCAAGTCCAGAGCGGCTTTACCCAATGGGGCCACTAATCTATAAAAAACATTTAAAGGTCATGGGTCAAATACCTAGTCGCACCATAATTACCATTACAATACAGAAAAATAAATAAATTACATTTGAATTTGGAATCTGTCATTCTCATGTGAAAAATAAATGTTTTTTTCTCATTGTGGCACCAATCGTTATTAAATATTTTAATAATACCTATCCAAATGGAGTCGGGGTGATAATGAAAACTTTTAATTTTTTAAAACTCTCCGTCGCTTATTAGCCGAATATTTGTGTACTAATTGGGCTATACTCGTATTGAATTGAAACGTCTTCTGTTAGTAAAGTGGCTGGCCACGCACGCATCCACGGAAGCAAAAGGTTATTTTTTCTAATAAAATACCAAATACCAAATATTTTCCAATAAATACTTTATTTAAGCTCGGCAATTGCCTAAGGAATATAATATCTGCCAAATATACACCTCTCGCTGCATAACAAATGCGAGCTCTTTTCATCGAGTTTTTTTCGCATACCTCCTGCGGTATCCCACTAACAGCGTTTCGAATATTCTGCTTTAAGTTTTCAAGATTCTATAGATATATATATATATTCTATATATCGGCCTGTTAGCATAGATACGTCTCTATAGATAGCAACACAGAAAAAAGTCAGGAGCTGTCCAAATCCGGATATGTTAGAGGCTAATCAGTGTTACCAATTCTTGAGATTAATTGACTTGGAAACATCCTTTTCAGTGTTTCGATTGTGTCTCGTAGCGTATGACTTGTGGCTCCGTCTTGTTGAAACCACATGTTTTCCAGACCCAACTCAGCGGTAGCTGATCGCTCTTACGGTAGCGATCGCCAGTCACAATTACAGCAGCAGCTGTAGCGTCTTCAAAGACGCCGCCTGGCAATGTTGGATCTTCGGCTACACTATCATGGACACTTTCAATATTCTGCTCAGAACGAGAACCCTGCCACGACGAGGAACTGGTTTATCTTTTACAATGCCATGCTGCTCTTTGTTCACCAAACTAGCTATTCTTAGTCGCGAAGGTAAGTTGTTTCTACCGAATATGGGACGCATTTTTCTCAATGTTTCCGAAACAGAAGATTGATTTACGTAAAATGTTTTGATAATTAAAACACGTTGCTCAAGCGAAAATCGCCCCATAACGAATTTGCCGCGTCTACACTAATTAATTGTTATCTAGCAACTGTCAGATTTGGCACCGAAAGAAAACGGCCACAAAAATAAATTGCATAGTTTTAAGTTGGCCACCCGTTATTATTTAATTAATTATTTTAATGAACCCTACCTAAAAGTATATGAACCAGTGTAGAATTCTGTGCTCATTTTCAATTCTGAGTCTTTCATCCATTTAACATTAGGTTCGGGCTTTCCATCTGCTCGACAATCCAGTACCAACCCTCTTCCCCTTTCAATAACTGTATATTCTGATACGTTTATATACACCGTTGGAGGATCTAAAATTGATAAAAATAGTGAATAAATGTGTAATTTCTGTAAATGCATAGAAAATATGATAGAAACAAAATAGTTTTAGGGAGATCTCGAGGAAATCTATTGCGGATATAATATAAAAGAAATTTGGCAATAGATAGTTTGGACCTATATCTTGAAAGATAAGTCAAATTGGTTCAGTAGTTAAAAAAGAAAATTCCGCTACTGCGATTCGAAAATTATCACAGGGTAAACGTTTCAAAAATCCCAAAAAATATTCACGTCAATACATACAAATTATATGACGTTGGATATGGCTCGTAAAACTTTTATCAAAAATAATTCTTATTAAAATTTTTAAAATGTATTTAGTGGATTGTTAATCTTAGAAATTGAATGCATGGATCTATTCCTTCTTGTCAAATTGTCCAAGGGGGAATGAGGGGTGCAAAAGTGCGAGAAAATATTGTCGCCTCTTTATATCCATAAACCCTTCTTAACCTTTCGTCCGTATCCACTGCTAAATCTCCAAAGGTAGTCAAAGCATCCGGAGGGTTGGTAACGTTTGTCATTCTGGACTGATGTTGCCATGCGTCACAGATGCAACACGCGACATTATCCAGTTAACACCAGGTTGACTCGCTTGTCACCTTCTTTCCATGAAGAAAATAGGTCAAATCGGTCTTTATATTAGACGCCACGTACACTCTACGTGTAAATATACTCCATATTTGTCTTTTCCAATATCGTTTTCTACTGAACATTCATAATAGCCTGCATCATCGTCGATTACATCTTTTATGACATACACATCCCCACGCATTGGCAGTATCTTTTCTAATGAATCAACCGCTGTGAATGTGAATATTTTTTTAATAGGTTTATCTCCTTCTTCTATTCTGTAAATAGAAAAAAATAATTTGAAGGACAAACAATACAAAATTTAAGAATTTTACACTTTTATTGCACACCAAAGAAAAAAGTTACACAATTATTCATTAAATTAAACAGTTGTTTATGTCAAGTTTAATTATTATTAAAGTGACACAAAAGTTTAAATAATAGGTATCCAAAAGGTAGACCTTATCTCTAAAGCAGTCTCTTCCAGGCAACTTTGAGCAGGAGGAGATATATACGAACACAAGAATAATTAATAGGTAGATTGTGCACGTACTAAAATCACTGGACACAGATTTGTAATAAATCTAAACATATAAAATGAGATGTGCGGACTGACTGATTCATCATCGTCGAGCCTAAATCGCTGAAACTAGAAACACGAAATTGCACAGTAAAGGGGGTAGTTTTTATGACATACGTACGTATCCACTTAGGAAGGGTTTTTAGAAACCTTACTGAGAAGAAGGGCAAAAAACTTTTCATGTAATGCCTGTATCTCAAGAAATTGAAATAATTAAAGAGATGTATCGGCGTTTAACTTAGAAGGGGCTTACAGGGTAGGGGCAGGTTTCGGCGCAAAATCTTATATCTCAAGAACTGTTTAAGTTAATGACATCAAAATAAAATTCTATACAAATAAAACAGATGTCCGGACTGACTGATTCATCATCGCCGAGCCGAAATCGCTGAAACAAGAAACATGAAATTTGCACAGTAGATACGTATTATGACATACGTATTCACTAAGTTGAAGTGGCAGTGGCCACGCCACATCGAAAGGTGACACAGTGCAGTGCAGGGAACACAGTGCAGGATGCCCTCAAGGCAGGTGGCCGGACGATTTGACGAAAATCGCCGGTAATGGTTGGATGAGAAAAGCCATGTGTGATAGCGGTACTTGAGAGAGACCTATATCCAGCAGTGGAGAGACTAATAGCATGGGTATGTTTACAAAATAACAATAATGTAATAATTCTAAGGTCCCATTGTGATCAAAACTTACCTACAATTTATGTTAGTAGACGATCCCTTCATAGCAACCATAGAAGAACCAGGTTTACTTAATTTCGGTTTTTCTGAAAGAAATACAATATTTTTGAAATTTTTGAAGCAGCTCTTTACTATAAGACTCCAAAGACACTTATTAATTAACATTTATTTAATACCTATGATCAATTAGTGTCAACGTATATTCTTATTTTTTACAATATTTAGGGTAGGGCGGGGCTAGTTGATCAATTTTTCACTTGATCGATCATAGCTCCTAAACGCTATGTCGAAATTGCTTGATATGTATTCTGATAGATAAGTAATTTATTCCTTCCTAAAAGTCTCCCAAAAAATTTATCTCTCATAAATCTGGTTTAAGAGCTACAGTCGTTTAAGTGAGAAAGGTCAAACATGCTCAACCTACCCCATAGGTGAGGTAAGTTGAGCAAGGGTATGGGGCAAATTGAGCAATTAGAACATTAAGCCATGCAATGACGTGAATGTTTACTAAACATGTAATAAAATTGCTATTTTACAATCAACTTTTTATTTATAATCTCTTAGTGATATAATAGTGAAACAGAAACTATTCTTTTTTCAAATATTAAACATAAAAATATAATCAACATAAACGAAACAATTTTAAGCTCAATTAAGCTCAATTTTTGGAATAGACTCAGTCTTTTTTGTTTAAAATCTTACTTTTACAGTTACGTAATGATCAATGGGGTTTAAATATAAAAAAGACATTAATGTGATATAGGAAATTAATCATCGTTGTCGCTGTCGCAATTAATGCAAACGTAAGTAAGACTAGCATTTGGCCCATATTTTGTATGTGCCCATTCCTTGCAAACTTGGCACTGGATCCATTTTTCCCCAGGTAAACTTTCGGAATAGGCTTCGCAACAAACCAGGCAGGCATAGTCATCTTCATTGCTTTCCTCACTTGATTAACTCAGCTAACTTGTCAAAAAAAACTAACGTTTTGAGCATTAAATGATGTTGCCCTACCAAAGCTGGTGGGTTCTGGCTTTTGAATAGATAACTCGGGATTCCGTTTTAAAAACATCGTAAGCCACTCTTTCCCGGCCATCTTATTTGTAGACCAGGTGACTGGAATTTTGATGCCGAATTTAACAGCACACTCGTAGGCAAGGCGACGAACGTCTTTCGGGGAATATCCATAGAAGATTGATGCCATTTGTAACAAGTATTTTTTTAAAGAATCCTCTTGTTCTGAAGAAAATACTTGCCTCGGTGCTGCATAACCCATTGATGGAACACCGCTTTCAGATTTTAATTACTTTATAAATCTTGTTAAGGTCATACGTTTAATACCGAATTCCTTGGCGGCGGCATTTACACTTTTGCCTTCGTTGGTGACAGCCTTTGCTGCATCATTTAATTGTTGTCTAGAAATAGAACCTCCTGTAGTCTTTCTTTTATATGTCCGCATGCTAAAATAAAAGAAAACCATATATTGCTTTTGTTTTAAACCGTGGGGCTAGTTGAGCAACAATTGCCCAACTAGCCCCTACCCAAATATTTGAAACAAAAGTGAGGTTATGAAAAAACCGTTTGAATAAGAACCAAATCCTTTCGAGATATCGTATATATAATAGATTTATGAAAGTTTAACACTTACGTGATCAAAAACGGATGCTTATTAACGTGTACAAATGAAATTTGAACCGAAACTAATATTTTACTTTTTCGTCGCAAAACAAACAAAGCGTGCGCGTACGTCACTCGATCGACGAGTCGTCACTGGCGGTCGTGCGGTGAGTTCCCCTCCTGCGACCGCTTCTTTCCTTCATTTGATGAGTTAACGTGCGGTGTGTAGTTTTTGAGATATTTCGATTGCCCAACTTACCCCTATGCTCAACTAGCCCCGCCCTACCCTACTCCTTTTATCGCGAAAGTTAATTATAATCGTTATTAATGTGGTAATCATAATTATAATTCGTATTAATGTCGAGTCTCGTGAGGATAGTCTTTAGGAAGGTTTAGTAAGAAAAATTGCAAAAAAAATATCTCATTATACTTACTTCCATTTATGTCAAGTCTCGTTACACACGATTTGTTTTGAACTACGTGTGTAGCTCTGCACTCGATGGGATGATTTCTATATATTTTATTCATACGTGATATTGTTAGCTTGGTGCCATCGCGTGATGTGTATACGTTGCTGTCATCTTTAACCACCTTATTGTTCGTGTACCAAATAATTTTAGCTGGTGGATTGGCTTCAGTTTTACATACTAATTTTACCTCTCTATAAAGTGATACAGTGTAAGAACCTTGAAATAAAGTAGAGAAATGTAAAAAAACAGATAAACATAAAAATCAAATTTTAGAAAACATTGGTAGCTATAGTTAAATGCCAGTTTAGTTTAAAAACCAAGTACAGTGAAATAAAAATTTCCTTACGTTTTGCACAGTTAAGTTCGAAAAATATTTTTTTCTTCGTAATGACATTTATGCGTGCCCGACTTTCCCCTGCTCTGTTACTCGCTTTACATTCGTAGGTGCTGTTTTTATTTACTTTCTTTATATTTAATACACTCAAATATTCATATGGTAGTTCGACGGCAGTTACCTTAAAATGTGTGAGGATAAAATTAAGGCTTGTATTTAAATAAGTATTATAATAAAAAATTCTATTATAAATGAGCAGAAAATCATGATCAACAAACCTTTAAATCAATTTAAATAATAATACCAGGAGTGTCATCATCAAATTGACTGATGGACTTCTATTTTTCTATTGACACTGGTTGACACATTTACCGTTAGGTTCTCTGGAGAACCTAAACGGAACCCACATTTAAATTGGATACCATCGATTTGCTGCTCATTAAATATTTTCTCTTGCTCATTTAATTATTTATTTCTCTAAAATTATATTTGTATATATTTAGACATCAAGAAAAAACATATTTGCAAAAAAGGTTCTCCATGTTTTATCTATTTTAAAACTTATAGTAGGTTAAATTGTAACAGCAGTAAATAATTAAGGTTAACAGGATACTAAACAGGATGTTAATCTTATTCAACGAGGTTTCCTTAAAAGTTGGGTAACTTACGTCGGAAGGCATAACTGCTTTAGTGGCCGTGTCTGTCCAAGTAACTTTGGGTTTTGGAAAACCATCCACAATACACTGCAGTTTAGCAGGACTATCGTATTCTACATTTATTTTGGACATTCCTAAGGTTACTATCGGTAGGCGGCTCTCAATTTTGTCTGTTAAAATAAAAATAAAGGAATTCTTAGTTACGATGTTAAACAATTTGTGTAGTGTATTCATTTAGATAGGGTTATTGAGAATGAAACAATCCCCAAGTTGCAAAAGTCACAACTACCATAACTTTCATATACACAGCGGATCTCTAAGATATACGTGCTTCTAATTATTAATATTTAATAGTTGTGTTATTACCAATTTATATTATTATTACACATATAAATATGAAGTAAAATGTCCTCAAGGATTTATTTATAACTTGACGGATGACACTTGTTACTACCATACAAGTCTACCTACTATACAATACCAGGGTTTCATCACGTTTGTGTCAAATGAATTTTGACCCTAAAATTACGCCATTACATATTGACCTAAGAAATAATAAATAAACTAGTAAACAAATAAAAAAAAAGTGATTTCCTGCACAATACTTCATAAATTTGATATACCTTTATTTGATAAGCTTTGAGATTCTACGGGAGTAGGGCTGATCCTTTTTAAAATAATTTTGTTCCTTTCATCGTAACCCTCTATCTGAAATTATGAAATTTACAAATTGATATAATTTAGCACAGTGTAGTTTATTGTAAGTACGTATTTAAATCACCAAAATATTAAATCTGAAGATTATCACAAAAACAAATTACAATAAAAAAATTAAGACTTAAAATGAATGTTTCATATTTCAAATTAAAATCTAATCTATTTATTCGATAGGTAACATGAAACTTACCCCCACTTTAAATAATTTGTTCGGCGGTACAAAAAGATCCGTGACATACAAATTGTTTTTCTTATCGACGATTCGAAGTGATTCTTCTATAATAACATTCTCGTCTACATCAAGTATTCGTGTTGTTTTAAGAAGAACGGGGTCTTCAGCTGATAATTTTATATATAAATGTGTTTTCTCACCTGAAATAAGTTAAGTAGATTTTTTATCTTACAATTAGCGGTTCTTCGCTAAAATCTGCCGATAATAAATGTAAAAGAAACGTTATTGGCAAAGAAATCGTAAATAAGTATTTTTCAGGCAGACTTTAGGCAATAAATACGGCACCAAAAACAGTAATACAAATATTTAGGTATTACATAAAACCTTTTTCGAAACTATATTTAAGAACTTGTAATTCATGTTAAATTTACTATACTACTTTGCTCGTTGAGGAATGTGATTATTATTATTAATAATAATAATAATCAAAAAGTTTATTACAGATTACAAAAAATTGTACATATAGGTATATTCCGTTATGCTCTGCCTTCAATAGGCATGCAAAAATTTATTTTCCAAAAATAAATATTTGTCCAGAAATTTATTAATTTTACATTTACAAAATATCTGTTACAATCATCATTATTACAAATTATCATCGTTAAATTACATTACATTATCATCGTAAAATATATTTATCATTAGCCATTATCAAATTAATTCAGTGATCATTCGTTCAGGATTACAAATTAATATGGCTTACATTTGCACATGTATTTTAATAATAAGATTGCTTATTTTTCAGTTAAATAAAACTTTTGGTTTATAATTCATTGTCATTGATGTCTGCGTTGTATAAAATGTAGGGATGGGCGAATTAGTTGGTCATCTGCTTGCTGTCAGTCATCTGTCAGCATGTTTGCTCCCACAAATGTTATAGGTATAATATATATATATTGTTTACTTTATTTGTGTACCTATTCATGTTATTAAAACATATTTATTTTATCTTATCGCATTGTATTGCAGAGACATCCCAGTCATTCAACCACAAGTTCGTTTGGTTTCAGATTGATTTGTTTACTCTTAGAATTTCTTGTTTTACTGAGAATACAGGTGCGTACTAATTAGTATGTAGTGAGTAATTACGCACTCTATATTACTTACGGTTGTATTAGGCAACCTGATGAGATCCGTGGTTATTACTTCTTTTCCGTCAGGACCGGATAAGATCATATTCGCTCCTGTCACCGAAATGACCACATCTTTCATTTTATCGTCCACAGTGAACTGAAAATGCACATTTGGACTAATGCCATTATATTTAATTAAACAAATGAGTGCCTATATAATAACACCTATTCCTTCGACAACAAGTCTTAGAAAACAAGTTAGAACAAGTATGGATAAATGAAAAGTTTGAAAATATTCTAGCATGTTTTAACATAATATACCCTGGGACACAAAAAGGAAAATTTTGATTAACTTCTTTGTACTTGACACAGTTTTCATCATACCGAGTTAAATAAAGAACACTTTGTACTCATTTAACACTGAATTTCTACCATTAAAACTAACAAACAACTTTTGTTCTACAATTTTTTTCTGAACTTGATATTTCCCCCAACAAACTTTTTTTTTTTCAAAATGAAGTCTTTGACTTTGTTACTCTGTAGGTACCACTAAGCTGCTAATTGAACCTCTACTATTAAATACCTATAATTATGAAATCGGTGAGAATGTAGCTACGCGGTGCGAGTGAGTGGTTTGTGTAAAAAAGGACCGAATTATAAATACTTAAAAAATAAAAATTGTTAGTTTTCATGAAATAAATTTTGTATTAACAGGATTTTATCTGTGTTTAAAATCATAATAATTATGTTTAAGCAAAATAAAAATAAATTAAAATGTAAACCGATGATTCAAGATTTACCGAGACGGTAATTACATATATCTGAAAGAGTCACTTTAAATTTCAATTGTACTTACTATTTGAGCCCTAGAGAGATATTTATCTACCAACATCTATGTGTTATACTTCTTTAGTAGGTAACTTGTTAGACAATTATGAAGTGTCAAATAAAACTGCTACCATAAAATAAACAAACGATTTTCAGAGATAAATTTCATTACAAAACTTGTAGGCGATCCCACTCTATCGTTATACGAACTGTGACAACATTCTCGAATACAATTCTCGTACTACGTTTATTAGTAAGCCACTTCCAGGAGAGCATTACCTTAAGAGCATGTTAAGCATTTACCATGGCATACCTGTGTCTCTTCACTGCTGGATATAGGTCTCACCCAAAGGCCACCTACTTACACGGTCTTCTGCTCTTCTCATCCAGCAACTACCGGCGACTTTCTTCAAGTTCTTCGAGAACTCGTCTCCTCGTTTGGTTATCGGTCCTGCGGCATATATGGCTTGTCCGCTGCCATTTCAGCTTGCTGATCTTTTAAGCTATGACGGCAATTTTAGTTCGCATTAAGATAGGGATTTAGGACGGGGAAATTCAAATTGTTTTACTCTGTTACTTACATCAATTATGTGGTTCCCAGGCACAAATTTTCTACATGTAAGGACAGACTTTCTGTCTTTAGCTCGTACTTTGATGTACTGAATTATCTATAAATACGAAATTATTAAATCATATTTTAATCATAATTAGACTAATTTTGATTATAATCTATTAAAACAATAGTTACCTCCTTTATTTCATCTTTTTGTACATTGAAAACTTGTCCCGAGGTAGCTATGGCTATTTCACGATATTTAGAATAATACTTATTGTATATTGTGTATCGTTTCTTATTTGGACATTTACCAGTCAGAAGGAATACGATCTGAAATGATAATGTAATAATTTATCAGTAATTTCTTAAATCATAAAGCAATAAAAATGCAAAAGACTACTGGTACTTGTTTCGGGGGTGGGATATGTCAGGGTCCATTTACAATCCCATCCCATTAAGTTATTATAACGTTATTGGAGAGGTCTCTCATACTCCTTCTCTACCCTACTCCCTAACCCATCCCATGCCGTCCTGTCCCCTCCCGATTGAGTAGAAAGAACAGAAAGATAAAGTTATCTTCTTATCCTATTACACTCTTTATTTTATAGCCCACAGTAATCTCCCCTAGGAGGAATGGGAGATGGAATAGAATGTGGAAAATTCCTCGTTGTGTTGTATTTAGTATTCCCCGTTCTTGTCAACCCTTTGTCTAAATCCAATCCTAAATCTTCAAAGGTAGGCAGAGCATCCGGAGACATGCTAACATTTGTTATTATATACTGATATTGGGATGTAACGCGGATCACAGATGTGTTTAGGGGCGACAATAATAAATTACCACCAGGAGGACAATCGGCTTGTCTGCCACCTTTTTTCCATAAATAGATGTACCTTATTCTCTAGTAAACTGAAATATTATTTATACATGTAAATATGCTTCAGCTGGTCGGTATTCCTTAATCTTCATCCTGTTTCCTTCCCGGTTGTCATAAATTCAGTTATTTATTATGAAATAGGTATATACAAAGAATAAAAAATATATTTATACAGATCTACATTTTCTGTGGAGGAATAAGTTTCCTTATAGTATTGGATAGCCTATGACGTCCCACTTCAGGGCACAAGCCTTCCATTGAGATTCACTAGGAAGTATGAGGTTGTAATTTACAACACGAGCCCAGTGCAGATTGGTGAATATAAATGTTTCAACTTGTATTCATTCTCGAGCATGTGGGTTTTCTCACGCAGTTTTGTATCTGCTTTTTTATTTTAAAAATCCTAATTTCAGTAGAAAGGACAGAGGACAGTTGGTATGAGCTCACGACTTTACTAATGAGAGTCGAGAATAGATAGTCTTAGACTTTCACCGCTCAAAGTACGATGTCGCAAATCGAAATGGAGCACGTAGTAGAAATGTTCCGGAAAAAGTGATTTTCTGACAACCCTAACCTAGGTAATCTACCCTATCCTAACGTAGGTACCAGGCACTGCCATGCTCTTATTTAGAATAAGGGAAACAATTTAAAGAGTAGCAAAAATAAATACTGAACAGGCAATAAATCGATGGAAGCAAATTTTAGGTGGGTTAGGATTAGGTTTTCTGGTGACAATGAAGAAATAGAAGTTCCACGAAGCGGGATTCCGTCCACTTGATCATGACATTCTTAGTAATTTATAATTAATTCTTTCAGTTATTCAAAAATAAGTTGTTTTGTTGATCATGGTGTGCTGTCCATTTAGTATTTTGCTGTCCGTTTAACATATACACCTTAGATTAATACCTGAATCTGTTTCTTTTGACATACCTCCTTGACAAGCTGGTGAAATTTTAAATAGTCTTTAGGGGCAGCGTCTGTGAATACATAGATGTTAGAACCCGGCAGGCTCTCCATAGCAGCTCTGTAGATCCCTTTAAAAACCGCTTCGGGGGAGTCCACCGCCATTTGCGTGCACCATTGACAGTTCCTTCTTTAACACATCCCCATCTTCTGTGATTGTTCTGACATAAGCAGCTGAAAGTTAAACCTATGTAGGCAATTCATTTTCATTCGCATATTCATAGAATTCCAGATTACAGGGTTAAATAATAAACATCTGTACCCTCTTTAGAATAAATTGCAGGTTTTTATATAACTTTGTATATCTTAACCATATATAGGTAGATTATTTTTTTGCCATAGGACCGATAATCAATAGGTTAGACGAGTCCTCGTATAGTGGCCACGTACCAAGAAGCGCAGTATGGGACATCCTCCTGCCTCATGGACCAACGACTTGAAGCAGTTCGCAGGTAGTGGTTGGACGAGAAGACCTGAAGATCAATATATGTTGGTGAGGCCTGTATCCAGCAGTGGCTAATGGAGACGTAGGCTGATGGTATGGTATGGATATCTTAAGTTATCCACGAATCCACAGTTATCAGATTTGAAAATGTCAACTTGAATATAGTCGCGCAGTTGTCCCGCCAACTGTTAAATCCATGTTTAGCGACTCGTCGCGCAAACAGGTGCCACGTTTAATCATTCAAGCTATAACTCCGAAGGCGGCGACACTATGATTAATTAATTATAGACAGAAAATTGTTCCACAACATAAAATTTATTCACAGACGATTTGCAGCATTTTCAGAGCTATTAATGGAAGAAAAGGTTGATGATGATATTTATTGGCATATTCCATCAGATAGAGCAAGGTGTTTAAATAATTTTAACCCCTGATGTTCTTTTACTTTTCGGGAAATTTAATTATTTTACCCAAAAGTAATTCGAAAAATACAGCTTTTACCAAGTATTTTTTTGTGAAGAGTGTGCCGCGACACCTATCGCCGTACTCAGAAAATGGCTTGTAAAAATTAATTGAACCTGTAGTGGCGCCGTGCGTTGGTGACACAAATTTAATTATTATCGTCTGTTGGTATCGCCTATCGCTGTCACCGCTCAAGGAATCATACCTTTATACTGCACAACCCTTACCACTAGGTAAGTACATTCACACCGAAAACTAACAACCTGATTGTGGTAGAGACCTAGAGTATGACACATATTGCGAAGACGTTGCCTTATAAACGAAAAAATATAGATACTTATTATGTTTTGATTCGGAGATGACATATTCACATTCGCAATCGACACCTCAAGTAAAATGCCTTGTTGAGTCAATACCTGTTTTTTGATAAAACATTTCTCTCCACAGTCGTTTCCACAATGATTCGTGACTCTGTCGACGAATTCCCTCATCGATCGTCGTGATTGTAAATGTGATAAAATAATATAATAAATAGGTAAATAATAATTTCAATTTGTATGGACGACTGTCATTCAAAGTTTGATATATTCTCATTATCTGTTTGTTTTACTTAACTAATAAAGCTGAATTGTGTATGTCCAAAAGTCCCTTGTGATCCCGTTATATCTACAAGGAAAAATAAGTGAAACTACGTTTGGGATTCCCGAGAAATAAATATTATATTTTGTCACAGTGTTCTATATTTAATAATCAGTTACAAAGTTATAGGCAGTTCCCGTATATAGTTATAAAATACGTTATAGGCAGGATGAACACTGGTTTTCGATAATACCGAAAAACCGCGATACCAGATATTAGCAAAGTAAATTACAATAATTAATATTTAGGGCATGCTTATACCGGTGCCTTTTTACAATACCGAAATTAATTCAATTTTAACAAAATAAATTACATAATAAATATGTTAATATCGATATAATTCCAATATTGTACAGGTATTATATTGCAAGTCCTAAACAATGCTTAGCCAGTCCCAGTTGGAAATATTAGTAAGGTCGGTAATAATTACTCGTAGTTTGAGAAACATAGACTTATCATGAATAGACAAAAAAACTATATATTCTTAAATAAAAATATAACAAACATATTGCAGAGATATCTTTGACATAAGACTAGTTAATTTTTTAATTAGTTTTAACTAGTTTTTTTTTTAAGGTTACCAGAATAACATTTTTGATATTTGATGTGTTAGAATACTTCACAGCATCATACACATCTAAAGATCCTTTCTCAACCTGTCTAATTTCATTGTTCATAGAATCAGTTTCGTCAATAACAAATGTCAAACTTATCATGTCACTTTGTCCATACACAGAATATACGATGTTAATAATTATAATAAGGTTACCACAGGTAATCATAGTACAACAATATTACTATATATTATACTTAATTGAACACTAAAAAATAATACTGTCATAAGCACACTGATGTAACTTGTTTATAGTCATTGTCTTTTCCCTTTGCTATCATTAGGCTGAATGCATACTAATACTTATTTGCGTTGTATGGTATTCAGAACGGAACATGAAAATCCTCTACATTTTTCGGTATATTATATATATATTTTGTGGTTTGGCCAAAGTCATTGGTCAATCCTAGGATTGCGTGAAGAGACCACATTACGAACTTTGACTATAACATATATATTTACACATCCCGCCCGATAGTAATACACATCGACTATGATCGGCTAGCTTCGGTTTTGTAGAGCGTCGTCTCTGTCGACTACGCTCTACGACGCTCTACAAAACCGAAGCTAGCCGATAGTCTCTAAAGGCCGATTACTTCCGGCCGGGAAGTGTACATTGATCCTTCGAGCCGGATCTCAGGATAAATTCTAAATACCGACAAATTGAATATTTGTTTTTTTCGAAAATATTCATTATTTATCATTAAATTATCGTGAACACTTAAAATATTTTAATATTTTGAATAATATCCTAACTACGTGGTCCCTCTCTATTCGAGAACTCGTCTACTTTTAATACTATAAGGTACGACTATGATTTTATGTGCTGGGAAAATAGCAAGATAATTTAACGTATTCAAATAGACAAGCAAACATTACACTTTAAATATGTAGAAGAAAATTATAAACAATGCCTTATACTTCTTTACAACAAATAATGAGTACTTGTCCTATTCGGCTTATTGAATACTCCTATCATACAATCTAACTACAATAAATTATTCGATAATTAATATGATTTTTAAATAAAAAATATATTTAAAATAAAAAGTGCTAACATTAGTTTTCACTAAATACTCAATAACTATCAAGATTCTAAAAAAAGGATGTTTATAAATAAAGAAGATTTGAAAAACAATGAGAATTTAAATCAATCATATTGTTGTAATGGTGTAAACACGCCCTAATAATGATAAGGTCCAACGCGTAGCGGTCAGAGCACAAATAATATTTGTCGTTTATTTATTATATATTGTCATATATTCAAAGAATATATGGTTATAGAAAAAATATTTCTGTGTTCATATGTGAAAATATAACACAAACGGCCAGTTACTGTAAATTAAAAAAATTAACATATTTTTCGCATTTTTCGTTAGCACTTCCCGCGTTTTTCTTTGCCAGTGTGGAGCTAAAACGTGAACATTTGCGTGCAATGATCTTTTATAATTTTAAATTTAGTTTAACTTAAAAGTTAAGCGTGTGTCGTTTAAAATTAGCGTTAGGGGGAGCTTAGCTCCGTCACAGGCCACCGTTTTTAGATGATTTGCTGAATTCAATAGAGGCAGAATCCACCAAGAAGATGACAGAAGTGGACGACCGCCAACAGCAGTGACTGGAGAAAATGTATAGAAATGCTGGTACGAGAAAATCTGCGAATCACTTACAAGGGCATTGAGAGGATCATCAAAATTAGTTCGGTGCGCATCCACCTTGGTCTGAGGAAACTTTGTTATCGTTGGTTACCTAATTTGTTCACCGAAACGAAAAAACACGATCGTGTGGCTCACCGATTCCCGATCCCGTGGTACCCTACCAAAGCAACGCCCTAAACCGAGATCCGTTCCTTCCGCCAGTCTACTGGCGGGGGAGCCATTAGTCTCATTGCTGCACACACTCTTTGCTCCTGGCTGTGCGTCTTCTGCGCTTGCCCTAAACTATACAAGTCCGGTGACTCTTGCAAGGCTATTAGGGCCACAAGAATTTAGCCATTCCGAAAAAAAAGGATCGTGTGGATTGGTGTCGAGAAATGCGGCAACGTTTTGAAAATGGGACATCGAGACGTGTTTCCGAAATCTACGAACACCTAAGCCCTTATGAAGTGCTAGCAGCCCACACAGCAGCGATTTGTGACCAGTCGGAGGAAGACTGGTATAAATATTTTCAGAGTTAGTTTAAGCGAATGGAAATGTGTATGATATGTGTATGATGGAGAGTATTTTGAAAAAAAAGAAATAATAAAATACGATAGCTTATTTTTTTGTTTGTCTCAACACTTATATTGTCCCCTCCGCGGTACTTATGAGACTCTTACTATAATACATAGCACCACATTCTCTTGTGGTTAACGTCCGTTAGACGGGTGATAACACTAAATTAGGTATTACGTCGCTAAAGAAATATGAACAGTATTTAAAGTTACTTTATTAATAACCACAAATAGTTATTTAGCATAGACAAAAAGGGTTAACTATTGCACAAGCACTTTCATCACATTGTAAATGTGACACGTTTTTAAAAGTCCATACATTGATTGTATTTTCGCCATAAGAGTAATTAGAAAAAAATCTTTTGTCTTTAGAATTGTTGATTAAAGTGTTGGCGTTGTACGATTCATCTAATATAGAGACATATAGTGAGGGTAATGGGTTCTGTGTATAGACGTCCTGGCCAGGTGGAAGTAAGAAATGCCTAAATCCAGCACAGGAGAGGCACGGGCTGACGATATTGATTCAAGTTATTCGTGACAACTTTTTATATTTATTTAAAAATATAGAAATGCATCCTCTACCAACCAACCATTGAGTTAAACAGAGAATATGGCGATTGGAGGCGATTGGAGGTCGCACGTTGGGAGGTGCGATGAAACGTAAAAATATATATCTTAAACTATTATCTGATTTCTTGGTATAAATTTCTTATACACAAGCATAAAGAAGCACAGAGCTATAGAACGATCTATGTTTGGAATATCCTTACTGGATAGGATACGAGATGTACCCAAGATGGTCAATATAGGCAACCAGCTTGTGGCAATGGGGAGGGACACGTATGAATGCCACCGACGAGCAACGTGATGATAGATGAAGCAAGTTTTAAGCAAGAGACACCTTAGAGGAAAAGAGCATGACCACGCGACCGCCAACAAGATGTTCCGATGACTTAAAAAACATCGCAAGTAAGACCAGACTTAAACTAGGTTAGACCTAGAACAGAGAAGCCATAAATCACTCCATGTGGAAAAACATGAAGATATATCAAGCAGTAGATAAAAATATCTTATAGAAAGTGTGGATAGCTAAGATTGTTTTATAAAAGCTCCCACTAATAAAAATTATATTGCATATTCAATTTATCGTGAGTAACTAAATTTGTTATTGTTTTCATAACCAATTTTCATACTACATATTTGAATAAACATTATTAAACTACAGAACTGAGATTCATATATTCCGTGTTGTAAACTGTAAATGCGAGTACTTTTGTTTGAGTTGTTACTGATAGGAGGAACGACAAAGCGGTTGGTAAATCCCCTTTTATTGACGATTACAAGCGAGACTTTAACTCCACAGACATATATGTACCTATATTTAGTATATATATGGTTAATGGTATAATACTATAATGTGTATACCATTTGTTACGTCAATGAAAGGCCGAGATCCAAAGCAGACTGGTTTATTAAAATAATATTCTATCTACCTTACACTAAACATATCGTACACAACACCTCCCTTCTTATTATAACCTATACTAATGATATAACAATCTTAAACTTTATACATGATATAAGTTGAACATAACATTTTCTTTTATTTGACAATAACTTGATAACAGATAGTACCTTTGTGCATTATACAAAGTGGTTCGTATATCAATGAATTAGTTACTACATATTAAAGTCATTTGCGGGGGGGCGTCGGTCTTTTAAATATATTATCTCACACGTTTTTTCCTAATTTTTTGTAAGCATTGTACAGCGGCCTGCCGCCGGACACGACCTACCGGCGCAACCGGAGACATTTGCTCCGTAGGTGAGCTCGAGCTCTTTTCTGGAGACGAATGATTGGCCAGCTCATCCTTCCCCCTCGGCTCTCTAGCCTCACTACCATCTTCTGCTTCTACACTCAGTCTAGGCCTATCGCAGGCCTCGATTTTCGTGAGGGAAAAGCGTGATTTACGATCTTTATCGCACATTATCTGGTCCATGTGTCGTTTGTGTATTTGACCGTCACTCGTTTTGACGGAGTACGACACCGGACTCGAACGATCTAGAACTAATCCTTCCGCCCACTTCCGATTGCGCCTAGAGTAGTCTCGAATCAACACTGAATCTCCGGGAGCCACAACCCTCGGCGGCGCGTCTCGACGCAGCTCGCTAGCTAGTTGCCGGTCGCGAACGCGCTCGTCAGTATCGGGCCGTAGCAGATCGAGGCGCCCACGCAGCCGCCTGCCGAGCAGCGCCACTGACGGTTCCCGCCCGGTCGTACTGTGTTCGGTGTTTCGGTACGAGAATAAAAATCTACTTAAAGCAGTATCCTCGTCTTCGTTTTCTAAAGAAGCCTTTTTTAAAGCCCTTTTTACCGAGCGCACTGCATTTTCAGCCGCTCCGTTGCTAGCGGGATGGTATGGAGCCGTAAGCGTATGCTCTATTCCATTTCGTTGGAAATACGTCGCGACCTCCGCTGACTTGAAAGGAGGGCCGTTATCACTAATTATTCTTTTTGGTAATCCAAAACGGGCAAATATTTTTCTAAGAATAGAAATCAGGTTTGCTGCCGACGTGCTACTTACCTTTTCAGCTTCGATCCATTTAGAGTGAGCATCAATAACAACAAGGTAATATTTATTATTGTAGGGCCCCAAATAGTCGAGATGGAGACGGGACCACGGCTCGACCGGCCACGGCCACGAGTGGAGTGGAGCCGGTGGCGGCGCGGGCCGCACCGCGAGACACGCGCCGCAATCGCGCACCGCCCGCTCGATATCCGCGTCTATTGTCGCCCACCAAACGTAGTTACGAGCTATTTGCTTCATTTTAACAATACCCGGATGTCCATCGTGAATCTCTTTTATAATAGCGTTTTGCAACGTCCCCGGTATTATTATTTTGTAGCCCCACAATAGGCAGCCCTGATCGATACAGATATTTTCTTTACGCCTAAAATACGCATTGTACTCCTTATCTATACCTGGCGGCCAGCCGTACAAGACGTAACCATAAATTTTGCTTAAAATGGGATCTTTTGCCGTTTCAGTTTTGATATCTTTAAAACTGAGCGGGAAACCCTCTTGCACAAAATTTAAGTAAGTGGCTGCCTCGTATTCCTTTGTGTCTCGTCCAACAGACGAGTGCGGCAATGGAAGTCTGGACAGCGCATCGGCCTGACAGTTCTCCGCGGACCTCACGAACTCGACCGTGAAGTCGTAAGCGGCCAATGTCATAGCGTAACGCTGTAGTCTGCTCGCGGCCGTAGTGGGAATACCTTTATTTTTTCCAAAGATGTAACTGAGAGGCTTATGATCGCTGCGGAGTATAAAGCGTCGGCCATATAGATACTGGTGATGCTTAGTTACACCGAAAACTATAGCCAAGGCCTCCTTGTCGATCTGGGAGTAGTTGCGCTCCGCGGCGCTGAGCGTGCGAGAAGCGCAGCTGACGGGACGCTCGCGACCGTCCGCGCTGCGCTGCGTCAGAACCGCACCCAGCCCGTAGGCGCTGCTGTCCACCGCGAGAATGAGCGGCAGCTCCGGGTCGTAGTGAGCGAGCACCGGAGCGCTACTTAATAGCTCTTTTATTTTAATAAAAGCTTTGTCGCACTTGTGTGTCCACACCCATTTGACATCTTTTTTCAATAAATCATATAAAGGTTTTAAAATTTCACTTATATTATATACGAACTTAGCATAGAAATTGACGAGTCCTATAAAACTCCTCAACTGTGTTATGTCAGTGGGCTGTGGCGCGTCGACGATTGCTTTTATTTTCTTGTTGTCAGTATGCAAACCGTCTTTGCTAATTTTATATCCTAGATATGTAACGCTATCCTTAAAAAATTGGCATTTATCAAAATTAATACGAAGACCGTTATCTTTTAGCCTCTGTAGAACAGCTCTTAAATTTTTAAGATGATTATCACTATCTTTACCCGTAATACAAATATCGTCAGCGAACACGGCAGTAGACGGCAGCCCGTTGAGTGTCTCCTCCATAATTTTCTGGAAGTTTTCCGGTATACACTTGATACCGAACGGTACTCGACGGTATACAAATGTCCCCACATGCGTCGTGATGGCCGTCATCGCCTGCGACTCCTCATGAAGGAGACACTGCTGAAATGCGTTAGATAAGTCAAGTTTCGTATACTGCTCGCCCCCTGCTAAAATTGAAAATATTTCTTCTATCCGTGGCAATGGATAGTGAAAATCTTTAAGTATAGGATTTAGAGTGATTTTATAGTCACCACATATGCGAATATCCCCATTAGATTTAATGACGGGCACAATCGGAGTGCCGTAGTCCGAACGGTCCACTTTATAGATAACTCCTTCGCGCTGCAAGCGCTCGAGTTCAGCCGCCACGCGCTCGCGCAGCGCCAGCGGCAGAGGACGCGCCTTAACAAAAACCGGTTTCTTATCATTCAAATGTAAGCGAATGCATGATTTAAAAGTACCTAGTCCCTCCGCAAACACTTCTGGGTATTCTCGTTTTAACCTACTAGCTATCGAGTCCCGGTCGGTTATCTTGTGACATTCTACAATTGATAACTTTAATTCTTTGATCCACGTACGACCCATCAATGGTGGGCCACCGTTTTCAATAACATATAGCTTAAGTTTAGCCGAATGTTTGCCAAAACATACATCGACATCAATATACCCGAGGGTGTCGATAGTATCTCCAGTATATGACTTTAATATTAAATTTTTACTATGCATTACAATATGGTTAAAATATTTATCATAAAATCTTTTGGGTATTGCCGATATTCTACTCCCCGTATCAATTTCGAATTTACATTTGACATTATTGACGAACAAGGTAGCGTAATAAGGTCTATCACCTTCGCCGCCCGTAACTAAATTATAAAAATAATCACAGTCGCCCTCGGAATCACTACTGTTATTTATAAAATACTGACCTTTCGACTTTGCCTTTCCAATAGGCCCCTCATGATTACTTTTATTTAAACACATAACTTTTAAATGTCCTTTCATGCCGCACAAATCACATGTGAAATTTTTGTAACGACACTTACTCGGCGTGTGAGTAGGCCTACCGCATCGCGCGCACGGTACGCGCCCGTCCGATGCCCGCTCGCCGCCGCTGCCGCTCGCGCCGCCCCGGCCGGCCTCGCCGCCGCGCGCACGCGCCGCCGGCCCGCGGCCGCTCACCCGGTGCAGCGCGTCCGCGCCAGCGCCTTCACCGCCGACCGGAGCGCCCGCCGTGCTCGCGTGCCGCTCCGCCGCCTCGAGAGCACTAGCCAGTTCCACAGCCCTCTTGTAGTCGATGTCCTTCTCGGCGAATATCCTCGACCGCATTTCTTCGCTATATAATCCGGAGACAAATTGATCTCGTAGGTTCTCCTCCAGATTCGACCCAAAGTTACAAGTCTTAGCCAAATGTTTTAATCCTTGTAGATACAAACGAATGCTTTCACCTTGTAGCTGGGTTCTTTGTCTAAAAATGTGTCTCTCGGCTATCTCGGACTTTTCAGGTTCCAAATGGTGTCTAAGCAACTCAACGAGCTCATCGAATCCTTTATCCTCCGGGTGATCGGGCGAACACAAATCACAAAGTAAATTGTAACACTCGCCACCGACTAATGTTAACAACGTGGCGACTTTAAGTCCGTCGTCGATACTATTTAAGGTTATAAACTGTTTTAGACGACGCACGTAACTGTCCCAGTTTTGTGATTCGACCGAAAAAGGTTCTATTTTACCGATAGGCATTTTGAGATTAATTAATAACTGTTTAAATCCGATAATAACTTTTTAAAGAAACCGACTGCGCCAATGTTACGTCAATGAAAGGCCGAGATCCAAAGCAGACTGGTTTATTAAAATAATATTCTATCTACCTTACACTAAACATATCGTACACAACACCATTAACCTTCGCTTCACTCGGGCTCGCGCCCTCACTTCGCCTCAGGTGGGACAGAATGCCCAATATTATACTGTCGATTGCAATGAAATGTCTGAATACAATAAGAAGTGATACTTACTAGAACGTGTTCATGGCATTGGAGTCATGTACTAAACATACTATGTACTCACATTCCCACTTTCTAACGTCGACGTTCATAACCATTTAAACCGTATTTAAACGTATTTAAACCACCACCGGTGACCAATCTGGTCACCCATTAACTCGTTCGTGGTGTCGTTCTACAAACGGCACGGGACGTCAATCTGATCGCGAATGGTATGGGTGGAGAATAACGAGCCAAATCCTGACTAAGGGTGGAAATGGAAAAGCAGTACAAACATATACGTTGGAAAGTGTAAATGTGAATACATAATATGTTTAGTACATGACTCGAACGCGACGAACACGTTCTAGTAAGTATGTATAAACACAAATCTCGTTCACAACTGACGCCGGTCCCTTCTTATTACATTTAGACATTTTATTGCAATAGACAGTACAATATTGGGTATTCTGTCCCACCCGAGGTGGAGTGAGGGCGCGAGCCCGAGCGAAACGAATGCCCAATTTTATACTACTTTAGACTTTTCTGCTTCACTACATCCTTAATCGTAACCGTAACTTCCCCTTTTATCGTCCACCGCTGAAGATGGGCCCATTCATGTACAGTGCACATTGCCTTGTGCATAAGAATTGTATGGCCTGCAAATACTGCACTACCCAAGTGGGCTGGCGAGTCCACTTTCTTTGAGGTTATGTAGCTTCTTCAGTGACACCGACGAGAAGACATAGAGTGGTGCTAAAGCCCTACATCCAACCACATCCATTTATAAGAAAAAGTGTAACTTGTCTCTTATTTACTATAATGTTATTACTGCGCAGCTCTTTTCACTGTGACATTTTTTCGCAATGAAAACACCAATTTCATTCATTCACATACGTTTATTTATAAACTATAACTGAATATATTAAATTAATAAAAATGTCAGTAATTTTTCACATTATTGCTTGTAAAAATGTTAAGGCGCAAACAAACTAAATCATTCATCTGTACTACAGCATTGAATACAGTAAATGTCAAATTAACCGGAGCAGTTCTTTGTAATGTAACCACTTCAGAAGATGTAAAAGTAAACTTTATATCGTGGAAAATACAACCATGATTCAAAAATCTTCCATTGACAATTTTATCACAAATGTTTTGTGGATGCTGTTCTAGTTTGGACGCATTTTTATATCAACATAATGTCTATTTTTAATTCAAAGTAAAACAATTTGACTATTCATATTATCGTCACAAATATCTCCACTATGGCCTAACTAGTTTTTATATATAGTTATATATAGTGGAGTATGGTCTTATACCCATACTCCATTGTTTATTTAGTCGAGACTTCTTGTAGGTATAACTAATTATGTTTATTATTGAAGAATGTATTTATGTAGCAACTGCTTGTGGACTAATAATAATAAATAAAAAAATCGTTTAATATACATACCGTCTTTTAACAAGATACATCTTAATATTTTTCTTACAATTACAAAAATAAATCAAAATATTCTAAAGGAATAAATAATACACGCTACATTCAAACACTTTTCTGGCAATACTTTTGTATTTTCGCCCGTCTGTACTTACACATACATATCGCAATATAATCAAAGCTTATAATAATGGCTTGATTAATTATTAGTTTAATACAAATAAATTAATCGTAATACTATCAGTATGTATTTCATTTTGCGCTATACAAGTATATGAGCCTTCGTCGGCCTTCGACAGGTTGGTTATATACAGCGGACTGGACGACATACCTCTGAAAATAAAAGCAAACAAAATTGCTGAATATAGAAACAAAACAACAGAAAGAAAAGGAAAGAATGTACATTAAAAATAGGCTTATATTTAAAAGGGTAGCAAAAATACTAAAAAGGCAGCAAATCATGATCAAGAAAACAATTTATTTTTTATAACTGAAGTAAATATTACTAAGAATGTCATTACGAAATCGGTGGACTTGTAATGTTTTATTGTAATCCTCTGATGACCTATCGATGATGCCATCCATTTGCTGCCCGTTAAGTATTTTTATTACTGGGCATTTAATTATAATTATTTCCTTAAAAAATACTCACCATAACACTACACAGTAAATGACAGTGGGATTCCCGGTGTCGTGGGTCCAGAAACCCTCGTCAAAAATACTCAGATATATTATTATGAGCCTGTATTAAACCACTACTTAGCAAGATGCCGATCAAAATTGACAAATATTTGTACGGCCAGAAATTGAACTTACGACTTTTTGCACAGCAGACAAGAAGACAATTAACACAATTACACATACATAAACGAAGACAAATAATTAGATCAGCACAAAAATATTGACTTGAATGATTTGTCGTTATTTATGATAACCACCAATACAGCCTATCTGCCAGCTATATTTTATGCAATGCTATGCAATCAGCCCTTTCAGTATCAACTGCTGCACATTGTCTTGTGCATGATGAATATAAAACTGTAAACGCTACGCTGGCCAAGCGAGTTGGCAAGTCTGCTTTTTTAGAGATGGTGTATGTAGTTACTCAGGGCGTGTGGTTGCCGTTTTAGTATTTCTTATTCGCCTTTTACGACACCCATAGGAAGAGATGGAGTAGGGTTACCTATTTTAAATTATAATTTTAACCTATTCCGACACAACGCGGCCCACTTTTAATATAAAAAGAAATCTTATTCACGGCCATCTCGTACCGATATGCACAGCAGACAACACAAAATTTTGGACAACCACAAATCAAACATATTTCGAGCGGGAAATCGTTGAAATAATTTCATTTTGTTACCAACAAAATTTACTTCCAGCAACAAAAAAAAATTTCTTCTTTTTTCTTTTATAAAAAATACAAATTTTCTTTTATTGTATGGCAAGGGGGAATGTGTTTTCAAAACTATTGACCGATCTTGATTCGACATTAAATTCAAAACCCTTTTTTTTTCATTATAGAAAAAGGACGGCAGACGAGCATACGTTCCACCTGATGGTAAGTGGACACTGCCGTCAAAGACATCCGCGATACATGCCAACATCAGTCCAGAATGACAAACGTTGACTCGTACGTACATTGGGGAAATACGATAAAGTAGGAAATGCAGTCCATTTCACTGTAGTCTTCTGTGAGAGAGGGGTAACGTGGCCAGTCGAATGCGCCCAGCGGCTCTAGGAATGTGCAGCATGCACTCTCCCCCTGCCCCCTACAAAACCGACAATTATTTCCGACAATAGTCGATATATTTGTTAGTACAAAAATTAATACTATGTTAGTAACAATAATGATATATTTTATTTATTTTTGTGTAACGGAATCAACCGCCACTGTATTGGGCAGTCAATTCGGCCAGATAGGACGTGTGTAACGTTCCGGAATTTAGTTACACACTGAAGTAATATCAAATTAAAGCAGTTCCTTCCAAGTATTTACTAACGCGAACGCACAGACAAGCATGTCTCCTTAAAAAAGAGTTTACCTGTATAAAATGATGGGTGTAGATTTAAAAGCGTTGAATTCCCATCTGGTGGACGGAACTGGATCACCATAAAGTATGTTACACGGCAACGTGACGGAGTCGCCGGCCCTCGCAGTTAACGTCATTGATGATGGAGGCTCTATGTATGGCTCCACTACAACAATAATAATATCAAAAATTTGTATTTTCATATATTTTTTTATAGAAAAAAGGCTGCAGACGAGCATACAGTCCACCTGATGGTTAGTGGATACTGACGTCCATAGACATCCCCGATACATGCCAACATTAGTCCAGAATAATAAACGTTGGCACGCCCCTGGATGCGTTGCCTACCTTTGCAGATTAAGGAACAGCTGCTAATAACTTTACTATAATACGCGACTATGCGAACGGCAACGACGCACCCTCCCTTCATGAACAGCTGCTAATCGAACCGCTACCATTTCATATTTACATATCTATACATATAATAAACAGTGCCGATTATGTAGGTACATGAAAATTTTTTTGAAACGGTCATTGCAGTGTTAAAGTACAGTATTAAAGTTTACATGTGATACAGGGGCCAAAACATTTTATCCCAATTCGTTATAGAATTTCTACTCACTCTAACGCTGACGTGAACGAAGTCGCTGACCTTCTAGTGTGTATATAAATCGGTGCGAGTGACTCGAGTGATAGAGATTTGTGAGAAAAAAGTGTCAAATTTAAAAAAAATCGAAGAACAAAAGTTGTTAGTTTTCACGGAAGAAATCCAGGTTTAAGAGAGTGCATTTTTCATATTTCATTCTGTACAACAGACAAGTTGACTGGGGTACAATGCTGCAAGGCATTAAGTCCGACTTTTCTCATAATTTACAAAAAAGTGTAAAGGAATAAATAACAGATTTAAAGAGTAAATGTACTCACCTAAAACATAAACCGTTATTGTTTTTATTGCTCTTCCTATCGGATTTTCAGCTATGCATCGATAGGTACCGGAATCTTTCCACGAGGCACCAAATCTGAAACAAAACTTTAATTTGCTAAACAAATTTGCCTTAAGGCATTCTCTATCAGTAAACCTTTGCGTTGATCAGAGGGAAGAGCGAGACGGACTGAAATGAGATGATGTGGTAGAATTCAATCAGCCCTTTCAGTGTCCACTGAAGGACATGGGCCTCCTCGAGCACATTGTCTTTTGCCTAAGGGACATATGGTCGTAAAACGGCACGCTGGCCAAACGGGTTGGCAAGTCCACTGTTTGAGAGGTGGTTTAATTCATCAGCGCTTGTGGCAGCGGCTTTGTTCTTCGTTAGTCGCTTCTTACGACACCCTCGGGAAAGAGATGCGATCATGTTACTTTATAGTGGGCCGTCAACACACGGCTCCACACAATAGAATATATGATATAAACATATATTAGGTGCTTGCCTATAAAATGACTGATTTGTATGAGAAACTGAAGAAAAAAAATGTTATAAAATTATTCATAATGTTAGTCTAAATATTGACCCATATTATTTACACACCATTGCCACCCCACGGACAGTTGATTGATGCCACCGGTGTAAAAGCCTCGTGGAATAAATTCTTCAAAAGCCCTAATCAAAGCTTTTCAGAATACATTTTTTTTCCTTGCAAAAAGTTGTCCAAATTTTGAAAACTGTTGGGACAAGGTCCGGTGAGTATGGTGGGTGAGGGAAAGTATCCAGGTCCAGCTCTTGAAGTTTTAAAACTGTCGTATGAGAAGTGTGAAGCGAAGAAGTGGAAGTGAAGAAATTGATTTATTTTTTTATATCTATCTATGAGTATTATCTCAGAATCATGAGCAGAAAATCCTAGGTGTCATGCTTGGGGAAATGTTCGAACACAATCTGTATATATATATATATATATATGTAAAGAAAATATATTTCTTTCATTTGAGTTTTGCCGCGCTCCGCGCTGTCGGTAGACCTATCATAGTGTCGGTAAAAGAGGGTAGGATATGGGATGGCGTGAGGTGAAGACAATCGTGCGAACTGTCAAAATTGTAGGTCAAGATCAGTAAGACTATTGTAAATAATAGATTGTAGAAAGGATTGAAGAATAAACATTATATGTCGTTTCTTTGTATACCGAAGCAACACAATATAGTTAGTTTCATTTGACAATCCTTATATAGTGAAAATAATCGACATTATATATATATTTGGATTTAATTAATATCGAGTTACTATTCAAACATGTTACCGTAGTGTATTTCTTCGGTCGATCGTGTGTCTTTCAAAATGAGTGATAAGTGTGCCATTCTTCTGAATCATCTCCCACCGCACGTTGGCTTCGGGATCGGCTTCCACTTTACACGTCAGTTTAACCCTCTCCTCTTCTCTTACAACCAGAGCTTCAGTCTCACTATCCAAAATCTTTGGGCCATCTATTATAAAAATATAATGTTGTGAAAAAATAATAGTAATAAATTTGTTTTTCTTGTTTATAACATATACTTATTGCATAATTAATCATTACAAGTCAATTGTTTTTAATTTAATCAAAATTAAATTAATTATGTTAGTCTTTAATATACAAAAAAATGTAATCTATTGTAACTTACTATCAATTTTAAACTTTAAAACTATTGTTATTGTTACATTGATCCTAAAGATTTATACACTATACAGTCAGCAAAAGGACAACGTATATTCATAGGTGCCTTAATACGCTAGTGGTAAGAATTAAATTCGAATTTTGGTACATTAACGTGTTGCTGACTGTACACTAGTAACGATAGATCTGAATCACAGGTTTTTTTAATCTCTATTTATGTACCTATGATTCTCTCCACTCCAACTCCATTCCACTTTATTCCACTCCGTTCAATTTTACTTTATTTCTATTCGCTGTAGTTCACTTCATATTAAAATACATATTAATTTAAATTTTATAATTAAGTAATTAATACATAGACCAGACAATAGGAAGTACAGCAAATCATTAAAAGCAATTATCGCCAGTATTAATATTAATTTTATAAACATATTTCACTTATATTCTGCCGACATTGTGCATGTCGTGTCGTGCAACACAACCATTCGCCTGCGATGGAAATTTTGCTATTGTTTTAACTTTTTGGTTATTTGACCTTGAAGGTTTAAGTGTTCTTTCATCAAAATTAATTTAGTCGCTTTGATAACATAGCGAGCTGTAAAAGATGATGTGATTCAAATTGAGGATTTCTTGGATAAAATTGAATTCCAAGCGGATGAAGCCGAGAAATGAGACTTAGTAATCAGAATTTAGAGCTTTGAATGTTTAGACGATAACTTAGAACTTCGACTAACATTGTTTTTATACACTGTTTCAAAGGGATTCAAGACAAGAGCTTAAATTAATTTTTTATTTTACCTTTCTACAGCATAGACACAGTATAAAATTATATTTTAAAAATCTCTAAACACTATGCTATTGCATTTTTTACAAATGATAAGTGATTGCTTATAATATACTACACTTTTATTAAAACTACCCATAAAAAATGTTTCTAAGCTTATGAACACAGGTTAATAATTATAATATGCAAAAATAATAGTGCCTTTAAATGTGCGCGCGCATTTGTGTGTATGTTAAGGTGTGTGTGTGCGAATTCAGTGAGTATTAATAATGTAATAAATTAATTTAGTTGAGATACAGATTGACCAATTTTATCGTGTAAAGACGTTCTAATTTTTATAAATAATATAACTAAATAATTTGTAAATAAAAATCCCAAGTGACTAGATTCATTACCCGCTACTTACATTGAATTTTAATTGAAACTTCACGAGAATCCATTCCTTGCATATTAACAGCTTTGCATTTGTATACACCTTGATGATTAGTTTTGACTTCATCAATTTGCAATTTTCCGTCATCAACTATTGCATCTTCTGGTAAGTCTTCGTAATCATACCCATTAATGGACTTATATTTCCATGTTACCTCTGGTAATGGTTTTCCTTTCACGACCCTAAATAAATAATCCCTTGTAAAATTATAGGACATTATAGATGCAATTTTGAAATATTTAGAAATTGAATATCTGCCAAAAATTGCAATTGATTTGTTCAAATTGGTTATGGTTTCTTATATTTTACCTATTTTAGATGGTAAGTTCGTATTCCAATTATAAAATGGTAGTAACATACCTGCACTCGATTTGAATGGAATCGCCTACTTTTACCGCCTCTTCAGAATTCTTTAATTCTATTTCGGGAGCCTCTGTGTGAATATTATTGTTAGTGAATAAACTTTTAAAACTTGGAGAATGATCCATTTACTATTAATTATTATTATTATTTTTAATAACAAGCGAGTTTCTCATAAAAGCTGTTTTATGAACAAACGACTTAATTAATGCAATATGTTATTACCTAATCCTGAAACAGTTACGGTAGCCGAAAACGTCTTTGTTTCAATTGCGTTTGTTGCTTCGCAACTATAGACACCGGAATCATTTAAATTAATATTTTTTATTGATAATACGTTATTATCTGTCAATATTTCAATATTATCTGTTGATTCTATTTCAGAATCGTTGTGATACCATTTAATAGTTGCTTCTGGATACGCGTCAATTTCACAGTTGAGGGTTCCATCCATACCGTATTCAATTGCCGTATCTATTAAAATAATACACAATTATTATTAAACTTGTTAATAAGTTTTTAACAAATCAATTTTGAAGGAAAGCATATTATATTACAATACATATCTTGATATTTTGAAGGCAGTTGGAAATTTCTTTATATTATGAAATTTATATCTAATGAAAAAACCTGAGATACTTATTGTGGAAAAAGAACTTTTAGATAAGAAGTAGATGGTGAGCAGACAATAGTTTGATTCTAAGACAGACGTGGTTTTGTCTAATATAACTGAAAATTTACCTGTTGGCGACTGTATAACTTCAAAAGTATATGTTCTGTTTACGAACAATTCAATACTTTGTGAAATTTGGTCCTCAGTATTGTTACATTTACAGTGAATAGTATTATTTTTGTTAAAATTCTCTATGGTTGTGTAACTTATGTATGAGGTCGGCATCTCTAGCAACATAGTCTGTAAACACATACGTAAGTTTTGATTTCTTACATCAATTACCTGATTAGTGAGCATTGGTTGATGATCAGACGTATAATCTTCTGTTTTATTATTCGATTACGACGAATCGTTATGGCTTTTTTGGAGGTTGGACGTCCTTCTAGAGGATGCTATTTTCAGTTATTAGGATGTCATTGTCATAAAGTTGTGTTGTCATTAAATTGGTTATAAGACTGAGTGTTATAGGGTACCTACCTAATAACACTTACACATCCCTCGACCACAGTCGCAACTTTTATCTTAATCCTAGTCCTAATTATAAAAACTAAAGTTTATTTATTGCTTGTTACCTAATAACTACAAACCAGGCTACAGCTAAAAAAATTTATATCCGTAGAGGTCATGGGGACAGATTAACATATACGAGTATGGTAGTTTTATCCTGGTCAGTGGACGAAATACACAGTTAGTTATGTATAAATTAATTGGGTTGTGTATTTATTTATTTAGCCCAATTTTTAATTGCACGGAATTCTGACAGCTGTCTTAAACCTTTTTCGTTAGGTTCTTTATCAATTATAATAGTTTTTAACCATATAGTTTTTAATTATTTTGACTTTGATATTTATTAGTGTTTGACTTATAATTAAAATTAATTTATATTAATTAAGTATTAATAACATACGATTTTAGATATATAAATCATAGAAACTGTGGTCAATTATTTTTAATGTCATAGGAACTTCTTTCTTTTCTTATGGGAGCATTTTTGTCGTTTGATATCACCAAGAAACGTTAGAATTCCACGGAATTAAAAATTGAAGTTAATCGTGAACAGTACCTCTGACGGTAAAATGTTTCCATCGCTGTCCTCAAACCAGATATTTGGCGCGGGATGAGCAGAGACCTTGCAGGGAATTCTTGCATTTGAACGGTAATCAATCAATGTTTCTTCTGGCCCAACAAATTCAATAGTAAGTGCGACGGTGCGAGTTTCTACTACTACAATGTTAAACGTTTCAATAAAGTGAAATAAACAATTAATAATAAAAGCCGACGCCAGCGGCAGTCGAAAGTGAGATTTATCTATTTTTTGTACACTTAAAAAATGTTTCAGCTAAATTTCTAGTATTTTGGGTTTTGATCTTTTGGTGTACAAAATAACTAAGGTACCTTTGTTAGTTTGTCATTTTACCTTTACCTATGTTTGTTAACTTTATCATACCTATTCCTTACATATCACATTGTTATTTTTTAATGATTTGTTTTAAGAACAATATTTCACGAAAGTAATGAATAATACACGAGGATGTTACCACGTCTCTGGGGCTCCAGTGTTTGACTTGCAACAGAGAACTCACGATCATTTGTTCTATCGCGCCCGGAGACCTAAAGACAAAAGATATTTATTAAAAATATTTCAGTTTATTTTAGTTTATTTGTCAGCAAAAATAATAAGCAAAGTATGAGCCAATCGAGCGTTCGCACAAATATTAACAACTTCGTTGCAGAACATTATCAACATATTCAGTAAGCTGTTAGGTAGCGCCAAACGTGAATATAAGTTTGTAGAACAAACTTATTCTTTCAGTTAGCAACGAAGTGAATATTAAATAAACTTTAATATCACGATAATAATTCGTTTACGAACGCAAACAAACTTGTGTGAACGGTCGATTGGCCAATACTGTACATTGTCTTTGAGCCGAAGGCGCATGTTGTACTCCCACAGCTGCTGGAATCGTCATGAAAATAAATAGTGAAGATTTTTTTTTTCATTGTAAATAAATTCTCTTATATTAAATGTTTCGTTCCTTATTGTTACGAAATTTTAAGTTAAATCTCTTTCAAGGAACTTTTGACAATTTACTATTTTCTCACAATGCTCCTATGTGCTATTGCTTGCGTCAGTTTGTGATTTTTGACCATATGCATTTTTTACAAAATGTGTTTCTTGATAAGTTAAAATTTTGACGTTATCGAGCAAGGGACGCTTTAACCTTCGTCATCGTTGGCAGATATTGGCATGTATCCCAGATGTCCATGGGCGACAGTATATAAACTTACCACCAGGCGGCCTGGTTTCTCGCTAGACACGTTCTTTAAAAAAATGTAAATAAAAGTGTAACTTGCCGTTATCCGAAAGCACTCTTCATTCCTGAAAAATGATTTTACTAAATATTTCTTTGTATTGACATTAATTTCTTCCAAAGTGAATTTTTTTTTATCTCCTCTAGTCAACATCTGTATTTGCATGAACTTAAGTTCCACGTCGTAGTTATGCGGAACTGCCAATAATATGTAGTTTTCGGAATCTATAAATAAAAGAAGATTCTATGATAATTAAGATCGCAAATTTTAGTTTCAGATGGCCTTTCAAATATAAAAAATAGTGTGAAATATTTTAATATGCTAATCGATAAACGAAAACTATTATATCTAACTAAAAATTAACGTGTATTTCATGATGTTTGTATTAGGTATATTAAAAATAAATAATATGTCACTAATTTACTCGTATATGGATGACACTGCACACTTATGTGTTTCCCACTGTTCCCACGATACAGGCACGCCTAGTGTGTGCGCAACTTTATAAACCATAGTTGGAAATAAATTCATTTTTCATTTTCATTACTGCAAATTCCAGAATCACACTACCTGACCCCGATCTCTGATAATCCTTACCTGGCATTGGTCTACTACTAGTTTCTCTTATGCTTTCGGGACGTCCAGTTGAATATCCAAAGCGGAATGGAAACAGGTTCCTCGCATAAAACGTGACTGAAGTAGGACCGTGGCATCTGACTATAAACTTGTAGGCGCTGCCTTCTGATCCAAGTACACGAATTGTCTGTGAACGTACAGTATATGTCAGTGAGTGTACTGACTTGTGCTGGTGCAATAGCAATGGTGCAATTAGCACATTCTGCCAGTGTCTTTTATTTCGTAACAAACAATTTCAAAGTCTAAAACGTATCCTGTCAATGTCCAGTCCCTTCGAAGTAAATGGAGTCGCTCAGTAAAACGATAGTACTTTTACTGAGAACAGAAGAGGACTCTTTGGAAGCACACGAAAAACGCAGTCCCACGCTTTTATTTGATTATTTATCAAACACCATGCGCGAAAAACACTTTGAAGTTTATTAAACAATATTCAAACAAAAACATCTCTTCTCGAGCTCCTGCCAAAAAGTCCCACTGCTTTGTTGTAACCCTTATTTCCTATTAATTATTTACAGTAACAAGCTCCTTTGTTTTCTACTTTATTTGGGGGCAAATGCCTCGTGTCAGCCGTCATAACCTAAACTACCCGAATTAACTATACAACTAAACCTAAACTACACACGCCAAACTTAAACTACACACGCCAAACTTAAACTACACACGCCAAACTTAAACTGCACACGCCAAACTTAAACTACACCCGCCAAACTTAAACTACACATGTCAAACTTAAACTGCACACGCCAAACTTAAACTGCACACGCCAAACTTAAACTACACACGCCAAACTTAAACTACACACGCCAAACTTAAACTACACATGTCAAACTTAAACTACACACGCCAAACTTAAACTGCACACGCCAAACTTAAACTACACACGCCAAACTTAAACTACACACGCCAAACTTAAACTACACATGTCAAACTTAAACTGCACACGCCAAACTTAAACTACACACGCCAAACTTAAACTACACACGCCAAACTTAAACTACACACGCCAAACTTAAACTACACACGCCAAACTTAAACTACACACGCCAAACTTAAACTACATAAGCTAAATTTAAACTACACAAGCTAAACCTAAAGTACACAAGCTAAATCTACCCCCCCCCCCCCTTCTGTGTTGTGAGAGATTATATATGAGTAATCGGCTTGTTGAATATTATTATTAAACATATTTACTAAGAACCATGATTTTTTTTTTCAAAATTGTCTTACCATTGAATCTTTTGTGTTTACTATCGTTTGTACTCGTGGACTTTGACCTTGGCCGTCTTCAATTTTCAAATGCTGATATTTCCCTGATATTGTCACGATCAGATCCGATGTAAAAGCACTAACTGGAAACTGCGGATGATCAGCATTTATTTATTAAATATCTATAGTTATCCCATTCCCTATGTACCCTGATCTGATGACATAGAAGAAGCAGGATAGAGTGGGATGGATTACGTTAAAAGCTGTCGGGACCCGTTTCCATTATGCATTGCGTCATGTTCTGTGCCATCCTATCCCATTTTTTTCATTCAATGGAGTAGAATAGGCAGGCTAGATTGTTAGTAATGATGCTTCTAATTCCCTGCCAAATTCCCGCCGTGAAGGATGCCAAATCCTTCACGTTCTTATATCTTATAAGTTATGAGCGCATATGAGCATCTCCTTAAGTAGCCAGCGCATAAGCGAGTATGTCAACGGGTGACACTATGACCTTAAGCGGACTGTCTATTAGTTTGTTACGTTCTATACAAATACAATAAAATATTATACTACAATTACAAACAAATATATCTGTCATTATCTTAGAAAATGTTTTAGTTACCTAGATATTGAGAATTTAACGAAATTCTAAAAAAAAAAAAATTGCTTTATCTCAAACTGGTATTCGCTCTTGGTTCCACTCGCCTGATACATACACTAATGTCTAGTTTATCAGAACCTTCCGGAAAGATTTACCCTACACGGTAGTGAAAAACCGCATCAAAATCCGTCCAGTAAAACCCGAGTTATAAGACAGTTAGAAGACAGAACGGACGGAAGGACAGAGTGCAGAAGTGGCTTTTATAAATATAAAAGTATCAGCCAATCGAGCGAAAAGTTTAGTAAGTCGATAAGACGCTAACAGACCTCTCATACATACAAAAATCTGTGCAGTTTACTTAAACTGCAGTGCAACACCAACTTATTCAATAAACGGTTAAGCAGCGCCAACCACAAATATAACGTTGTAGAACAAACCTATTAATTTAGTTAGAACAACATAAATGAACATTAAATTCGCTGTAAGAACTCGTTTACGAACGCAAAGAAGTTTGTAATCGTGCCAACGCTCGGTTGGCCAATGCTTTACAGAAATAAATCAGTCGTTATAGAATGTTTAAACATAATCTTGAAATAACTAAAGTCAATAAGTTCATTCATTCCGACAATAAGGTCTTTCAAGTCTTAAAAGTACTCACATTGAATTCTTTGTATCCAGAAAGGACGTTTTCAGTGACGATTTCTGTCCAGTCTTGTTTCATTATCTCTCTCATGAAATTAAAAGCCTGAAACATGTGAATTAGTAAAATGTAGTGTATAAATAACTAATAACGTTTCATTCAAGCTAGACGGTCGATTATATTGGAATCCTAATAGATCATAGAATAATCCTAATTCAATGCACACTTATCAATCTCACAGGTTTGCTAGTAGAAATCTCCCAAGTAGATTTGCTAGTAGAAGCACGCCTTTTGTATGTGTATTATTTTGTAATTATTTTTATCATTTGTGTCTACAATAAAGTATATAAATAAATAAATAAATTAAGATCCGTTTAATAAATAATTATAGTATGTGAATTTAAAAGTTATTTTAATTTATACTCGTTTATCACATTACCCTATTAAATATCGGATATCCTCTGTACCTAAATATTTATCGCGTACTACAACTATTATAGTGAGTCACAATTCTAATACAATGGTTAATTGTGTTCATTTTCAATGGAGATTACAGGATAGGCACTCAGTAACACTAGAATCACTATTTGAGAAGTGTGAACATGCTGGTTGTGAAGAAATTAGGACTCAGATAAAAAAATACTTTTTTATAATTAAATGCACTGTAGAATATAGAGGATGATATAACGGTCGTAGGAAAGGAATTTTGCCTAATAAATAATTAATCAACTTTAATTATTCAAAAATTAATATTAAATGGGGATGTTGATATATATGTATGTATATTTATTTATTTTCAACACACTTGCTCGTAAAGTGGCCCTTATTGCAACGTTTTTAGGATCATAATTCAGAATATAAAACACCTGTGCTTTTTACTTTACATTACCGCACTAGTGTTTTTTTACATTATGTTTTTTTTTAAACTCAGCAGAGTTTTCATGTCTTAAAAAATAGTAAACTTTTTGCTAATAAATAAATTGTTTTAGTTAAAATATAATAAATAATAATTTCATTTTATCAAATTGTTTATTTTTATCAACACATTAACATTATATTTTGTTATAAATACATAAATATTCAGTTTATTATATTTTTAATATTTGGCTGTTTGGCGGGTTCGTCAGTGCCTTTATTTCCACCTGCGCGCGCATGACCTAACAATCAAAACTACGGCGCGCGAAAAAACAAAATCTCCGCCGCCATTTTTCACAGATAATTGTTAATTCATAGCTGTGTTTTGTGATTATTTTTAAAAATGTCGAGTTCCAGTAATAAAGAAAAACTAAATATAGATTCTACGCCGCCGTGATAGCATGTTGCCATCTAAATCAAAAGAAAAATATTCGTGTCTCGTACTCCTACTAATGAGGAAACGCAACGTCCTTCCACCTCCTATGAGAATGTTTCGTTATCTCCGACATTTACAGAAACTCAAGATCAAAACAATGAAATTATTAATAATAATGCGATACCCATAACACATACTATGCAAATGCCAACAAAACCTGTTGCGTATCATTTTAATAATTGTACCTTCAGTAATTGCTTCAATAATTAAACTTATTATTAACAAAATAAGACAAGGAAATTTTATTTATTTTCCTCGCAAGTGTGTTGATAAACGTCGTATGAAACGCGTGAGCATTGGTCATTACACTCTCGGCTCCATTACGCTCGGGCTGCAATCCCGCCTCCACTGTAATGACCAACTTAGCACACTTGTATTATAATGTACTATTATATACGCGGGCAGTTTGATAAGCACGTGACTTTGCTAAAACTGGCACTCTGAGCGCAAGTCTAATGTCATGTATAGATTCTGTCATTATTTGTTGTTACAAGTCCGAAATTTCAGACGTACATACAAAATAGTAAATATTTTATCGCGTCTGGAAGAAAACAAGTCGCTAACTTTCAGCGCCAATGGAAAAAAGTGAATTTGACGTGTTGATAAAACCTATTTTTTACGAGGAAAGCCATAAAGGAAACCGATGAAAAGCTAAGAGAGTATTATGGGGACTCTGCTCCATCATATGAAATGGTTCATAAGTAGTTTGCTGAATTTCGATGTGACCGTACAACTATAAAAGACGCTGAACGTCCAGTACGCCCGGTTGAGGTCACTTCCAAAGAAATGATAAATAAAATCCATTATATCGTGTTGGGAGACCATCGACTTAAAAGACACGTGATAACTAAGATCGTAAACATCCCCATAGAATGTGTTTTTTTATTATTCCATACGAACATTTCGGAATGAAAAAACTGTGACCGAGATGACTGCAGCGTATTGATCACTGTTAACCAAAAACGAAATCGTGTAACTACTTCTCAGCTGTCTTTATACATGTTTAAGCGGAATCTAACGAGCTTTTTCGCCAATCTGTGACTGTGGACGATACATGGATCCATCATTTTACACCGAAACAAATGGATAGTTGAAACAGTGGATTTCTTTCGGAAAAAGTGCTTGCTCCCAAGAAGGCAAAAACGGTTCCGTCGGTCGGAAAGGTTATGACCACGATTTTCTGGGATTAACAAGTTTTTATATTTATTGACTCTCCTAAAAAAGGATGAATCGCTTTCATGGTAATTTGATGACAAAACGACCTCATTTAACAAAGAAAAAAAACTCTTTTACGCCATGAGAATTCAACGTCTTACCCGTTACGTATGCTACAAGTTGCTTCCTCATCCCTCGTATTCGCCAGATTTAGCACCTTGCGATATTTTTCTAATTCCAAATATGAAAAAATGCTTCGCCCAGGTCGACTATTTGTATTATATTATTTAAAGATATGTGGGTGGTGGCGAGCCTTGGGAGAGACCTATATCCAGCAGTAGATAGACAGGCTGATGTTATGGTATGGATAAGTTCAGCGAATGTGTGATACCCTCTCCCTTTAAAGGGATTATAAACTTACTTGTCTAAAATTTGAATGACTCAGTCTTATAACACTACCGCTGCATGATTTCGTGATGTCGTAATAAACGTCAAAGCTGCTACCCTGGACTAAATCACTGGCCAAACAATCTCCGCTGAGAAATATAAAAACCTGAAAGAACCATAAGAACCGTAAATTGTAATGATGAACACTGTACTTAATGCCTACTTATTATAAGAGTAAGTTCTAATAAGACACTACTAAGATATTAACCGACATACGTTTTAATTATTTTACAGGAATAGTTTATATACCAAATTTCAAGTCCCCAACTATATTGATTTTTCGTCGTCAGCCGCCCCTCCCCTTTATGACCCCTTCCAAGTTAAATATTAAAAAAACGCCGATATATGCGAGTGGTTTATTATTTTCAACGAGAAGTGTATGTATGTGCATAATGCCCTTCCGAGTCAAAACGCTGATTTACGTGTTTAATTCTTTTCATTGAGAAGTTTATTTCAATGAGATTTCAATGATAATAAATTTCATGTCTCTAATAGATCTTGCGATACAGGCATTACATAAAAAATCTTCTCCCCCTTTTATCCCCTGTTCCCAATAAGATTTCTAAAAATACTAAGCTGTTTCAATTCGGCGATGATGAATCAGTCAGTCAGGACACTTCTTTTTATATAGATATTGTGTGTGTGTCATGTATCAGTATACAACATTCCACCGCAGGACACCGGCCTTCCCTAGTAAATCACTGGAGGGTTTCGGGACGTAATCCACCACGCGGGCCCAGTGCGGATTGGTGGATAACATACTCCAGAGTGGTCGTACAGACGATTTCTTACAAATCTCTTTACCGTCCAGTTAATGCTGACCTCATGTGGCGCGCGCTTTACTATACTATTTCTATTTGTAACGTACCTGTGAATTTTTATTCTTACACAATTCATCGATAGTAGACAATTTGTGCACATCTTTTGCGTAGGCGTCGGTGAAAACAAAAATATATGAGTACGGTCTGCTGACTTCTAAAGCAGTCTGTATTCCGGACAATACATTCTCTGGGCAGTCGATACCATCACCTTGAGTTGTAAGAACCAGCCTGTTTAGTGAGTGTAAGAACCCTTCCGGAGTCTGTGAGATAGCTGGGATGCCAACATCTGAAAGAAGGAATTAAATAAGCCTCATAGAAAAGAGGAATATAGATAGATACGAGTATAATTTATTATACATCAAAACACAGGAGATAAACACAAAATTACAAGTAATTAGATGAAGTACAACAGGCGGCCTTATCGCTAAAGCTATTTTTTCCAGGCAACCCTTGGGTGGTAAGGGGGAAGTATGTAAAGTAATAGAGGTTGATGATCCAATAACGAAATAATGTCTATATATAAATACATAGATAGATACATAAATACATACATACAAGCATAGATACATAGACATACATATCTACATATAGAAGGTACTAGAAAAGATAAATAAAAACAAAGGAAAAGATATCGGCTGTAAGACAACTGTTAATCTGTGTGATAGTATTCTTTCAAGAGTCTTTCGAAACTTGTCTAGAGATTGAGTGCGTTTTATAGTAGTAATGAATTCCATAAGCGAATATAACACGATGACAGACCCGGAGTGACTGATTCTAAAACTAATTTATTGACCTACAAATCTATTAAGAAACGACTTGATCAATTAACTGTGATTGATTGATTAGTTCACAAACAAAAATTGAAGCGTTTGATTTCCTGGGGGAATTTCTAACTATTCGAAAATCTTTACAATTGTGCAGTTTTATTAAACGAGAATATCCACTAATGTAAATTATTTCACTTTCAAACAAAAATTATAATAATTTTATACAAATTAAAAACAATGGCTGTCTTTTCTACAAGTGGAAAGCCTAGCGCTAGCGCAATCAACGAGAGGTTGACGGTTTTTCTTGTGATCTCAAAGGCATGAAACAATGACACAATTTGACATGTCAATCTTTGCTTTTACGCACTGTGATTTGTTCACCAACAGATAACAATATTAGAGAGAACAAATTAAAATGTTTTTATTTATGGTTATGACGTATATCATCTGATAAGTACACTCTGACCTCGATATCGGCAAAAATGTGACTATAATTAGTGATTATATACTTACTTGGATCGTTAAATGGTACCACTATGTAATTTTCAATACTCATATTTCTCATGTTGTTTAGGACCACCGGAATATTGTCCTTTATAAGTGGCATTTCAAATTCCATTGAAACAGTAGTATCTACAACTACTGTAAAACTCTTCGCATCCACTAATATTATTAATGATGCGCAAATAATACTTAACAGTTTAAAGTTTTTAGAAGCCATTGTTAATACAGCTCTTGGCAAAACAGAGGAGTGACTATGTCGAGAGTCGCAAGAATACTTCTGCATTGTTCAGAATTTTAGATAATTAAATTGTCCACAGCGGATGCTAAGGCTAATTTCACAAGGATAAAATGCAATTCGAAAATAGAAAACTCGCTAAGTTCTGTTGTAACTTATCACCAACATTTCAATACGTAAATGTTAGTAAATACTTAGTTCTAGGGTGCACGCTGCAATCCTGCTACCGTTTGGCTCACTCGACTAGCCAAGTTACCCCTCTCTCAAAGTAGTCTTACCGTAAAATGTACATTTCCTACCGTATCCTATTATTTTACCAATGCATATACGTGTTCCGTCAGTGAGTTAGATATGCCAGAGCCCATTCCCATCTCATCCCATCCTATCCCATCTAATAGAGAGTGTAATTGAATAAAAGTAACTCCCTTTTCTATTATACTTTTGACGAACAATAAATAATAATTAACAAATGCTATTAGACATTCGCTTGACGGACAGTATACTTATTTTCTACTGTTCTGTGTAAAATCTTGTGAGTACATTAGATGTCAGTTTTCTATTTCTGTATGCTTCAAGGCTCTAACAAAAAGGGCTGAGAGTTGCTTCTTTATTACGCCTTGTGATGTCGGCCTGTTTCAGGATGGCACCACCCCATACCTTCCCGTGGGTGTCGTAAAAGACGGCTAAGGGATAACAAAGCAGTTACCACAAGCCCTGAGGAACTACACCAACTCTAATATATTGGACTCGCCGATCCGCTAGGCCAACGTGGCGTTTCACATCCATACAACCTTCATACACAAAACAATGTACACGTGGAGGCACATGTACAACTACTTTATTATCCAACAAAAAATGCAATTTATGGATAGGAACTTATGCAGGTATGTTTTATAAACAAAAAATGCAATTTAAGGATAGGAAGATATGCAGGTATTTTATATAAAGAGTGGTATTAGCGTTAGAACGATATCTACAAGAAAATTTCTGAGAATATATCATGTCCGAATGTTGTCCGAATTGTCAACGATTCCACTCTAGTCACCACGAGTCACCGACGCGCGGCGATTTGATAAGAGCTATTCAATTTGATGTCAAATTCGGGTTATGCTTTCGCACCTCTCAACACCACAAGATTTCGGATTTTCCTAACAAAGAACTGTTGTGTACTGTGGTGTCTTCAATACAGTGTATACAGCGAACCCGAAAGCTGTGGAATTACCAATTGCTGACTGAAGCTCTTCAAGAAAGCTGTGAATAGGATTATAAAAGATTACAAGCGCACCCACGTCCCCTGCTTTTGTCAAAGTCGATGGTGAACTCTTATCAGGAGGTGGACTGTCCGATTTGAAGGCTGCTTGCATAAAGATGGTAAGAAGTTAATGTGCATTTTGATTTTTACATCCGTTAGGACGTTATATACTTGCCCTTATGAAATGCAACAATGTAACATAAATAAATATGATAACATTGTGAACCCAAAACTGTGATGATTAGCTGGCACGCCGGTTACCTCGTAACAACCCTTTAACAGTATGTAAGTAGGTAATTTGAATAATAATACTAATAGTAATACATACTCTTTATAGGATACAAATAGTTATTACATGTGCACATAGTTGCACAATAGTTATTACATGTGTTTTGAGGGGGAGAGTGCACGCTCCAATCCAATAGCTACTGGGCGCGCTCGATTGGCTACGTTACCCCTCTCTCACAGAAGACTACCTTGAAATGTACTGCATTTCCTACTTTATCGTATTTCGGCAATGTGCGTATGTGTTTTGGTAGTTAGTGAGATATGTCGGAGCCCATTCCCATCCCATCCTATCCCTCCTAATTTTCCCAACCCTTTCTCCAAATCCATTGCTTAAACTGCAAAAGTAGGCAGCGCATCCGGGGGTGTGCCAACGTTTGTCATTCTGGACTGATGTTGGCATGTATCGCGGATGTTTATGGACGACAGTATCCACACACACTTTTTTCAATAAAAAAAAAAATTCCATTCTATATCATTCCAAATCCTTTATTCTAATCCGCTCCTATATTTCCAACGGTAGGCGGCGCAACCGCGGGTGTGCCACCGTTTGTACCACCGGATTGATGGATTGATGTTGGCATTGGCTTGTGTTTACACGAGCAGCAACACAAGTACTGAACGAGCAGCAACACAAGTACTGAACGAGCAGCAATTCATAATCAACAAAACAAATTATTTTGAATAACTGAAATAAACAATTAATAATTATAATACTAAGACTGTGAACATAATGTCGACGTAGATCGACGAGACTTCTATATCTTTGTTGTCACCAGAGAGCCATATTCAATATTTCTGAAATGTCATTTAATTATTTCCAGTTGGCATTTATCGTTGATGTCCATGTCAAAAGTATCCACTATTATCATCAGATGGATTATCGGCTCGTGTACTTACCTTCTTTCTATAAAAATACAGGTCACTATATGTTGAAACTTGTATCGCCCTCAGTACCTACTCATGCAATCACAATCTAAGAAATAAACAAGGTTTCCTAGGAAATAAAATAAAAACTGAAATAAATACCTACCTAAAATAACAAGTATTTACCACATATTGTGGAACGAGCTGCCTCAAGAGGTCTTTCCCTTACGCTACGATATGGGGTTCTTCAAGAAAGCTGTGAATAGGATTCACAATGAACCTTGAACATTAGCACCTTGTGCGGTCTGCATAGAGGTTAGTTTCCAATGATATGATCTAAATCTAAACAAAGCCTGGTCTCAGAATCATCTATTTATCGGCTAGGTTGGCGGCGTACCACTTACCATCAATGAACAAACAATAAATAACATCCCTATAAAATAATATTATCCTGTAAATTCCTAGTAGGTATGATGTAGTTTCTTATAATAATTACTTTATAAGACTATCACAATATTACAATAGAACTATAACAATAATACTGTAAGGTCTACTATATGATTGTATAGTATGATATATTTAGGTCTATTACACTATATTAGTATGTTTATGCCTATAAACATACTAACCAACTACACTAACTAATTGATAAATCATGTTCAATACTCTGAAAATGCTTGATTTTAAGCAAACTCGATGATTAATTTGAGGTAATATTATAAATAATTTACGGATTCATTGTGTTCGTCCGCTCCACGAGGATTTAATTAAACTGTTAATAATACTCAAAATAAACATTTTAATGTTGATAAGGTAGAATAATGTTCATACAACACTATAAGCCGGTATACAATTAATCACGGCCTCTCATACTAATTCAAAACGTGTGCCAGACGTACTGTATCTATACATTTACTTGACAAGTCAAAAGGTTACCAGCGCATTCTGCATCGACCAATGAATTAATATATTATAACAGGTTCCTATCAATTCTTATTTATAGGGTGAGTCTAGACAAATATAACGTGTAATGTATTGTGCATTAATATTTATAAGAACAGCCCCTTGAACCGCACGCAAATAGAACGTCGGACGCACGGGATCGCTAGTCATGACGACGTAGGAGTCATCGGTGGCGACATTTTGGGAGGGGAAGGTACATCGAGGTTTAATTTCGAGTCTGATGTCCGGATAAACAGACAATCCTCGGTCTCAGAATTAGTTACAGTCATGTTTTATAGCACCTTGTGTGGTCTGCATAGAGGTTAGTTTCCAATGATACGATCTAAATCTAAACAAAGCCTGGTCTTACAATTAGAATCATCTATTTATCGGGATTTTCGGGACCTTAAAGCTCTTAAGGTGCAGTAGCGCTGACTTAGTGCTCGAGCGGTTAGCACTTAGAAAACCAGTCCGAAGCGAACAATGGCTCGAGCACTATGTTTTTTATTTATACAGAAAAATGTCGGCAGACAACCTGTCGCCCTTGGACATCAGCGATACATGCCAACATCAGTCCAGGATGAAAAATATTGCTACACCGATGGATGCGTTGTCTACCTTTGGAGATTTAAGAATGGTTTGGGGAGAAAGAGTTGGAGAGGGATAGGATGGGCTCTACATTGGGCGGATAGGATAAAGTGGGAAATGCAGTACATTTTACGGTAGTCTTCAGTATGAGAGGGATAACTTGGCCAATTGGGTAATTTGGCCAGGTCAAAGGCCGTGGGATTGCGGCGTGCTCCTTCCACCTCCCAAACCCAGGGATTGTTCTGCATGTGTAATGCTCGTAACATACGATGAATTTGCATAACCTAGATTACACGATACATTACACTTGTCTGGACACACCATTGCAATTCGTCATTAACCTACTATGTGACATGTTATTTTAGATGATAATTATATTCTTGTTGCACTTTCGAGTGCACACGGTGCCGCGTTTCGTTGCATTATTTTGTACAATACTTAATTTATACCGCGGAAATGAAATTTTCAGTGAGATCTCATCGTTTGCATACGGCATTTATCATCTAAGTTTGCCTAAGATCTAAGACTTGAAGGAATTTGCCGGTAGTGACTGGATGAGAAAAGCGGAAGGGTGTGTGGTATAGTGATGCCAACTCGGCGCTAGATTTGACGCTTTTTAGGCTCTGCTAATGCCAAACAAACCTACATGACGCCCAACACCTATATCTTGTTATTTCTTGTTTGTCTGTAAGGTGTGCAAATATAAGCGGGACTATATTTGTATAAATTACTTAAGAAATCAATCTAAGGAACGTGTACAGCTAGAAACTTGGGGATTATAATGGATGATGGTTTAAGATTCGAACAGCATATTATAAATATAAAAGTTTTTTATAAAATTCGTAATTATATAAATATCGATCTACGAATGAAGTTTATCAAAACTTAGTTAAGGCGATTACACTGTGTGCGATCCAGATCGTTGCGCGTTGAACAGCGTGTGTAAAATGCATAAGAGCGGTATTGTTTTAATGTCGCACCTCATTCCCATATAATAATACAAAAATATGGAAGATGCTGGTTAGAACAAAACAAGCGGGCTTGATTTTTGATGTAGTTAAGAATCAGCTCCCTAAGTATCTCTTCGACAAATCAATATGGGCGTCCAAAATACTGATCCTATAACTAGAGTCAACGATTATGTGTTTCAAATACTCACATACAAAACTGGGGGCTTCAGAAGTAGATTTAGGTATAGTGCCTCCAAAATTTGGAATGATTTGCCGCCACACATCCGTATGTGCCAGACGAAGACATCTTTTAGCCAATCTAAAAGCCTATCCATTTAATAAACAACAGAATATGTCCTGAAGGCCTCGGTCAAATTATTATTTATCTTATTTTAGTGAAAAGTATTATTATATACAGTAATTAGTCTTCTACCTATATCACAGTTTGTTTGATCTAACAATGTTCAGGAACCGATACCTTAATTTCTTTATGTTACAATAGGTCACACTAAAAGTTCTTAGAAATGTAGAATACCTACGATAGACAAAAAATACAAAGCGAATTTTGAAAATGGAACTCTGCTTGTCAAATGCCATTAAATTTTCAAAGCTGTCATTTGTTTTTTTATTTCCGGTGGTAATTTGAAAATTGTTTGCGGTAAATTTAATTTATCAAGAGAACATGTTAGTTCAATGATTTTCATCGTCGCACCGTACTATTACCGATAGAAATATAATTTACGATTACATTGATTTTGAAAATAAAACAAACGCGGATAAATAATATATATTAATTAGTAAATGGGTAAAAAAAACGAATAAAATATTATACTATTTGTGGTATGACCTCTACAAATTAAATAATTATTATCATTATTGAGACTCGTTCACACCAATGTAAAATTAGTTAATATTAATTAAAACTTGCACAGATTAAATACAATTAATGATATAAATTATTATTAAAAGTATAAATAAATAAAATAAACATTGCACGGTTGAGCGGAAGACCTGATGGTCCACTCAGGTCCACCTGATGGTAAGTGGATACTGTTGCCCATAGACATCCGCGATACATGCCAACATTAGTCCAAAATGACAAACGTTAGCACGCGCTCGGATGCGCTGCCTACCTGTGGAGATATAGGAATGGATTTGGAGAAAGGGTTGGGAAAATGGGGAGCGATAGGATGGGATGGGAATGGGCTCTGGCACATCTTACTCACTACCGAAACACGTACGTACATTGGGGAAATACGATAAAGTGGGAAACGCAGTACATTTCAAGGTAGTCTTCTGTGAGAAAGGGGTAACGTGGCCAGTCGAGCGCGCCCAGAGGATGTTGGATTGCAGCGTGCGCTCTCCCACTCAAGATGTGCTTTGGGAAATTATAACCAGCATTACAGAGACATAAGATCCGAAACGAAGTTTCGCCAAAGATTCGTTCGTTGTCATTAAGTCAGCGACATTAGCAATTAGTAAACTGAAGTGGAAATGGACACAAAAATGTATAGTAGTTATTACCCAACTGCGGCAATGCCAAAGAAGGGTTATGATTTTTGTAGCTTTATGTTTGAGTCTATGTTTGTATGTTCATCAGTTCGCTCGTAGCTCCTAAACTACTCATCACATTTTGAAAAATGAAGTGTCGTTGAATTGATCTTGATAAAAATACATAAAATGTGCCTTACCCTCGCTTCAGTTACAAAGTGTGCTAGAGTTACGCTGTTGGCACGCTCTGGACTTTGGCCTACGTCCACGAAGCATGGCCTACGGTCGCACAAGACGCAGCTCGGCCGCCGGCCTCGCTTAGATTACATGGTGGGAACGGGCTGACGTTGGAGCAGCAGAAATCCGGATTGAAGGATTTTTTAATTCGTATTAGTACAACATAATTAAAACAATATTATCAGAACCTCAATAATTTTAGATGCGAGTTATCCGTGATTTAAAGAGAATTACCCAAAATGAGCGGCGGTAGCCTCTTAAAGACGAGCCGTTTGGCCGAATGCCTCTTTTATTAAAAAAAATAAAATAAATAAAAGGAACGAAAATTTTGTGATTATGAATTAATTTACTACTGAACCGATGCTTTCGTTTGTTGGTAATTCCTTCTCAATTTAGTATTATTATTGAATATAACGTGAATAAATACTTACTAGTATGAACCCACCTTTATGATAAAAAAAAATGCTAAAATTATTAGTTGTAAAACAAATCGTTAGTATGCTCCTGACAGTATTATTTAATAGTGTTCAATTAGGTTTATCATATGTGTTGCCATGAATGCCTGTTGTTTCATAGCTTTCATTTTTATAATGGTGTATTCAGTAAATGCACAAGGTGATAATATGATAAGTTTGACATTTGTTATTGATGAAACTAATTCTATGAACAGTGAAATTAGACAAGTTGAAAATAGGTCTCTGGACGTGTTTGAGAGCGTGAGGAACTCCAACAGATCAAACATCAAGAACTTTATTTTGGTGACCTTCGGTGATACAAGTACGTAAGTAATAACGTCGTTAGCCAATGATAATCTATTTGTAGTATTTTATATAGTCATTATAACGTGATCATCTTACTGTTGTATACATGTACATTTCTCCAGATACAACATACTGACAAAATGGAAATATTTGCAATTTTTAAATATTTTATTAAAATGATATTTTAAAAGGGTTTCAATAAAGAAAAGAACATTTTTTTAATGTTTTCATTTAAATAAAGAATTTTAAATTTTATAATATATTGATATTAAAATATACCTGTACAAAAGTTGCTTCACCATTATTTTGTGCATTTTTTATACGAACATATCCAATAGTTCTCTTCTTTTTTTTTGTTTATTGTTCTTTAGTACATTTATTGTAAAACATTGCTTACTGTTCTGATTGGATGAAATAAAAGAATATCTATACTTGGTTTACATTCGTGTGATCGTAAATTCAAGTTCCCGGCCCTTACCAATGAGTTTCTGCATAAGTAAGATTTTTTTTAATTGTCACTTGCTCCGTGGTGAGGGTAAACATCGTGAGGAAGCCCACAAATAAAAATGCGGGCTATGTGATACTGGGCCCGCGTGGTGGATTACGGCCCGAAGCTAATCCGCCCCTCGCCCCTCCGTGATTTACTTAGGGATGCCAGCGCACTACAGAAAGTCGTTATAGGCTTATACATTACAGTTACATAATATGTATTCATATATTAATATGACCTATATTACAGGTTTGTCTCATGGAGCGTGATGCTTGGGAGAGGCGAATGATTAGTCTATCTGCCGTCATCTTAGATAATACTTAAATCTAATTTTCAGCTGCGGTAGTTAGAGCAAATACAGAAGATGGGAATATCTTAAAGAAAGAATTATCAAACTTGCGCACAGTCAATGGCGGTGACTGTCCCGAATCGGCATTTAAAGGGATTCAGAAAGCTGCTATGGAAAGTCTCCCGGGTTCAAACATCTATGTGTTCACAGACGCAGCTCCTAATGACTATTCTAAATTTTACGAAAAAGTTAGGGAGCTGTGCCACAAGAAACAGTTACAGGTATTTAAATATGTACTTGGTAGTGCTGCTGGTACCGAACTAAATGTATGTTCGGTATCTAACTAACTAAATGTATCTAACCCTGAATGGGTATTCAGGGTTAGATATTAATGTATATCCTGTATGTATGTATCCTGTATGGAAGTGGATGATCATCCACTTCCTTTAATTTATCGTTTGATCAACAGTCACCATTAAATCCTTTTTAATCCATCGTCATTAAATTTAAATAAAACTTTATATCGATAATGTTGCCGTCTAATTAAACCGTGAAATCTATAGTTAGAGTAGGCGCTATTAGCGCCTACTAAAGCTTTCTCCATCGTCCGTTGAGTGACTTTGACTGTGAATCTGACCTACCATTAAAGACCACATTTTGCCACCATACGCCATGAAATACACATCTTCATGAAAATACTAGATGTCTCGCAAATCAATTTGGCGAAAATTGAAGAATTGTTTCACTATCATTTCAGATCGTGTTCCTCCTGACTGGAAAATGTCCAAGAAAAAGACCAGAAGACAATAAATATTATTCTAAATATCATGAAATAGCCATAGCTACGTCAGGACAAGTTTTTAATATAAAAAGGAATGAAATAAATAAGGTATTATACAAATAATACTTATTTTTGATTGCTTCAATTATTATGTTAATATGACTTACGAGTAATAGTTTCATTTTATAGATTATCAATTATATCAAAGCGAGGGCAACAGACAGGAAGTCCGTTCTTACATGCAGAAACTTTGGACCTGGAAATCACACAATTGAGGTAAGCTGTGGAGTAAATTGACTAGATGTGTAACTAAAAAAACATATTTAGATTTAGTATATATTTATGTATTATATATGATCGCAGATTAGAATAAACGGTAGCCAGCCCTTTTATATTATAGGCCACTGCTGTATCTGTAGCTATATTTTGCACATTGTCTTGTGTATGAGGGATGTATGGTCTTAAAATGCCACGCTGTCCAAGCGAGTTGGCGAGTCCACTCTTTTAGAGGTGGTGTAGTAAGAACTACACCCCTTTATTGTTTGTTATCTACACTACACTTTTTTATCCCTTAGTAGCCTTTTACAACACAACACATACGGAAGTGTATTTAGCATTAAACAAGCATTATTTAGCATAATTTGTACAAGCTGTACAAATACCAGTAAATGTAAAAATTATGAAATATGGTTTAGAATATAACCAAAACTTAGTATTTCCCAGATTTGTGCTACCCTTTGTTGATGTAAGGGAGAGATAAATCAATACTAAGTTGGTTATAGTGGTAGCTGTCTCGTGCAAGGTCTTATAAATTTCAGTTTACTGTGGACGACAAAATAAAAGACGTAGTTGTTTCGGTAACCAGAGCGAATATGATCTTGTCAGGGCCTGGCGGAGAAGAAGTATTAACAACCGATCTCGTCAGGCTGCCCAATACAACTGTAAGTATAACTGTATGACTTCTATATGACAGTGACTAACTGAGTTAATAGCAGTGCTGATTTGTTGGAAGGTCGTGAAGATAACAGACGCAGAACCAGGAGTGTACACTATACACCTCACCGGGGAAGCAATGGTTACCGTGACTGGCACCACCAATCTCTTCTTCACATATGGATTCCTGGCAATAGAAGTGGACACTATTAATAATACTGCCACGAGGCCGATTGCAGGTCAGTTAATGTTGATAAATTGCATCATTGTGTTTTCAAAGATATTTGATAATTATTCAATATCTGCGTGCATTTTAAAATCAACAATGTAATGCTTACGGTAATTTCATTTTGATATTGGGATAGAATTAGTTAAGCATAATCAATTTATAATTTGTATATAAATATCCAGCTAATACTGTCGTCTTAATTTGGATTTAATAATAATACTTTAATTTAAATAATTTGAATTGCAAGCGGTCCCACGTGATGGTAAATGTTACCGCAACCCATGGACACCTGCAACACCAGGGGGTATGCGGGTGCGCCGCCGACCTTGCAAAATCCTATTCACAGCTTTCTTGAAGAACGCCATATCGTAGCTTAATGAAAGACCTCTTGAGGCAATTCGTTCCACAGCCTGCGGGTTCGTGGTATAAAATATTTTTTGGACCGAACAGTGCGCGACACCTCCATATCGAGGAAATGCGGATGGACCGCACTTCTGTGACGGGAGGTGCGCTTGTAGAAACCCGACTTTATGCCGCGTACCTGACAGTTGGGAAATGAACTGCACTGCCCACTCGGATTTTTCACTTAATTACAAAATGGGTCTCCCAAAAGAGCAATTAATGGGATTCTGCAAGGTCGGTAGCGTAAAAGCGTAAAAGATTTTAAAAAAATATTGAACTTTTTTATGTTTATTATATTCACACAGAATGCAAATAGAGATACCTCGGTAAGGATTTTATTAGCAGTAGAATCATTTGTCAAGAACTATATGGATATTAATCGTTTTAAGAATATATTTACAATTATTTGTTGCATTAAAATAATATACTGTACTTATAAATATACTTTAGGTGAGAAGACACATTTATATATAAAATTATCAACCGAGGATCCTGTTCTACTTAAAACAGCACGAATACTTGATATAGACGAAAATGTTATTATGGAAGAACCTCTTCGAGTTATTGATAAAAAAATCAATTTGTATGTCACGGATCTTTTTTTACCGCCGAATAGCATATTCAAAGTTGGGGTAGGTTTCTTTTTATCTTTTATTAACAGAAATTAATATTGATAATGTTTATTGACAGCAATAATTATAACAATATAATAATTAAATACCAATATTAAGTTTACAATTTTAAAAGAGGAGCAGGTGACCCTATGGTAGGTATCGGTCCTTGGGACAGGCTATACCCTTAGAAGGGGGAGAGTGCACGCTGCAATCCAACAGCCGCTGGGCGCGCTCGACTGGCCACGTTACCCCTCTCTCACAGAAGACTACCTTGAAATGTACTGCATTTCCCACTTTATCGTATTTCCCCGATGTACGTACGTGTTTCGGTAGTGAGTGAGATGTGCTAGAGCCCATTCCCATCCCATCCTATCCCTGCCCATTTTCCCAACCCTTTCTCCAAATCCATTCCTATATCTCCGAAGGTAGGCAGCGCATCCGGGGGCCGTGCCAACATTTGTCATTTTGGACTAATGTTGGCATGTATCACGGATGTCTATGGGCGACAGTATCCACTTACCATCAGGTGGACTGTATGCTCGTCTGCCGCCTTCGTACATAAAAAAAAAAATATATCCAGCAGTGGTGAGATGAGACACAGGCTGTTGGTGTGGTATGGTATCGTTGTTTTGAAAACAATCTACCGCTATAGTCTTCACATTTTTAAGAAACAACAGAAGATAACTTACGTATACGAATTATGAAATAAAATTATCTTAAAGTTAGTCCAATGGACTAGCATTAACTAGCATGTAGTTAACTAGCATTAACTAGACTGTACTAGCATTTAAATTAAATTCAGTTTTACCTTCTTATTTGAGTTTTGTATTATGCCTATGTCAGTCGTATACCATAAGATGTTATTTTAAAGTTTTTTAAGATGGTACTTTGAGTTATTGGTTCTAAATTGACCTAATTTGTAACTTGGACAATTTCAGATAGAAGGTTATGATGAGAAGAGCAAAATTGTTTTGAGAAGAATGAGTCCTACCCCCATTGAATCACAAAAATTACCAGGTAGAAATATTCCTACAAGTGTTCCGTTAATATTCAATAACCCCGATAGATAAGTCATAACTCATAAATAATCCAACAGATGTCCACAACTCGACTTAGTAAAAGTCACACGATTTACGATCATTTGTGTTTTAATTTTTTAATTGGCAATCGGATCTCTTTGCTAGTATATTGCGTGTAGTATAGTGGAAGCGAAGTAAGATATTCGATTACTAAAAATTCCCCTGTCGATAATTTTTTCCCGACCTTTTATGAGCATGTTTCAAACATAGGTACCATAAAAAGTTTACCAGCATAGAGTATACCTTTTTTATTTAACAAATAAGTTGTAAAATCCCAGTTGTTAGCAAATAACTCTACAAATTACTTCTTTTTAAGGGAGATTATACATAAATATATTAAAATAAAAACAGAACTGTAGACGGCATAAATTTTGTTTAAAGCACGAAAATATTCTTCCGCGGCAAGTACCTACTTACAGCGCCTGTAGAGCGCGTGGCCTAAATTTACTATAAATAACTTTCTAATTAATGAAATCGAACAAACTAAACAGGTCCCGAGATTAATTTTGAGATGAAAAAGAGTATATGAAACTATTTAATATCTATATAATATTAAACGACAAGGAATTTTTTGATAAACTCTGTTAAAGATCTGTCATGTCCACAATTTCTTTCTTCTTCAAAAAAAAATTCTTTTATGTCGTACTCTTGGAATATTTTTTTTATTTTTTCATGAGAATCTCATGAATTTCATTCATGGAGAAGAAACTCTAATCTACGTTGCTCGAGGCAACAATTGTCAAGCTTGTTTTATTTTTCAACTAGTGGTACCAGCCGCTTTGTTAGCGTGAGCTTGTGATTCCCCCGGGAACTTCATAATTTATCTGGATAAGGAGTACCCTAAATGTTAACCCAGCATATAGGTAATTTATAACTATGCCAAGTTTCATTAAAATCCGTCCAGGGGTTTGTTTATACGTGATGCGCGTTCTGACAGACACAAAAATTACAAAAAATGTTTTTGTAACTTTTTCAAAAAATATTTCATGCACAGACACGGCTCTGTAAGATTTTATTTTATGTATGTAAGCTGGTAAAAATAAATGTAGTTTACAAGTAAATTGTTCTACATCGTACTCAACATTTCCTTATTTTTATTTTGACAGCTACTATTAAGAAACGCTCACCAGTAGTAATTCTAGAAATATCAGAAATGAATGTAGAATATGATAGTCCAGTTAAATTGAAGTGTAAAATAACAGACGGATATCCGAAACCAGACATAATTTGGACTGATGTGGACACAAAGGATGTCTTACCTACCGATGTAAGTTAATAATTCCTTAAAGGAAGTTAGTGTCTAAACTCAGCTTTAATATTAAATCGCTCTCTTCTCCATATACTTTACTCAGTGATTTTTATAGTTTCACCTACTACATTGAAATCAACGAGACATGAGCTTTGCTACTGTATGAATGGGTGCCGAATTGTCCAATCCGATTGTCGAAATGGTTCGCACTGTACATTATCGGGTGTGCACTCACACAAACGCAATGTTCATGCCTCGTTGATTTCGTATAAACGTTTGTATGAATATTTTATATTTATTGTATATTATATTTTTCAATTTATAATATTTTCCTTTAATGACGTAAGCATTGGGAAAATTTCTGAAGAAACCAGTTATTTTCGCTATTATTATATCGATGGTGTATGTTTTCATTGAAATACAAACATATCAAATTTTTCCAATCTGAGCATAAAGCTATTTTTGTAAAAATTATGTTCTGTATCAGAATATTTGATGCTAGAGCTATTAGTATTGATATAAGAACTATTGTTATAACCTTAAAAACTTTGCGATCAAATTAATTTGATTACTGTAACACTGATAAAGTTAACGGAACTTTCGACAAAAAGTTTATTGCGCTTCCAGAAATACCGAGTTGTTGTTTCTGTCGTAAGTCAATTGAGATTTTTTACACGATCGATATTATATATTTGTATTGATTATTGCCTTTCTACACAGTCTTTCAGGGTAACGCCCGTCGAACTACCATATGAATATTTAAGTGTATTAAACATTAAGAAAGTAAATAAAAATAGCACCTACGAATGTAAAGCGAGTAACAGTCTTGGAAAAAGTCTGGCACTGATAAACATTATTACTAAAAACAGTATATTGTTTCAACTCACATGTCCAAAACGTAAGTTTTAACTCTGTATTTGGTTTCACACTGTCTTATACTAAATAATATTTAGGTTGGCTTTAAAAATATTAAAGTTTTACTTTTGTCCCTTGTAAGTTTTGTGGTCTTCTTTTAGGTTCCTACACTGTACCACTTTATAGAGAAGTAAAATTAGTATGCCAACCTGAAGCTAATCCACCAGCTAAAATTGTTTGGTATATAAACAGTAAGGTGGTTAAAGATGACAGTAACGTATACACATCACGTGATGACACCATTCTAACAATATCACGTATGAATAAAAAGTATAGAAGACATTCAATCGAGTGCAGAGCTACACACGTACTACAAAACAAATCGTGTATAACGAGACTTGACATAAGCGGAAGTGAGTACAAGCATAGGTAACTTGAAAACAATATCTATTAAGGAACTTAAGCAAAAAATTTCAACAAAAATATTCTTTTACATTGCTGTAAGCCTTACTTATATCTATTAGCAATATATCTTGTATTTATCTAGATATAAGAAAATCGTTTATTTATTATACATAAAATAGCTCAAATATAAAATGTTTGTTTTACGTGTGTGCATTTGAGCGATGACAATTAATTCTTAAAGTAGCTACACAAGAGTTGTAGTGAACATTTCATTACACATGTCAAGAAAATTTTAAAAATGGAAAAACAAAGGATATGCTAAGATACTGAGGTAAATTGATTTGAGCTATATTACAGTATGTTTGAAATCTCTCATACAGCTATTTGCTAATTGAAAAGATGTAGTAAGTTCCAAGATCTCGAAGTTGTGAAATTTAAACAGAGAAGAAAAAATATTACTTATTTCAGAAAAACCGAAGTTAAATAAACTCATCTCCTCTATCACCGCAATGAAGGGATCCTCCATCGACATAACTTGTAGGTATGTTTCGGTAACTTTAGAATTTTAGGACTCTCTAACGATGACTTCCTGTGATGCATCATGTCATTTCGGTCTGAGATCATGTATGTAGGTTTCTTGCCCAAATTATAATTTGTTCACTGTTCACATGTAGGTTTTTAATGACTCGACTACTGATTTCAGCAGTACTTGTATCTTAGACAAATCTATATGGTTTATTAGATACAGTTATGTTAGCTTTATATTTACTTATTGTTTGTAAATTTGGTAATATAATAATAAAAAAAAAGTACGTAAAAGGTGTACGTACTCGTACATGAGTATTAACATGATCCAATTCGGATCGTATTATTAACGCCTGATAAAACTCTGATGATTATAAAATACCTCGCAAACAGTTTCACGTCTTCGGATAATATGTATTTCGAAGAGAGTGTTCCTTAGAGTTATTTCCACTCCATTAGAATGAAAGGCCTGTCCTCTCTTTACATGCAAGACCACACACCTATCGACCACTAGCTTCACTCTGATGAAATCGTTAAAGGCGTCCGTGATCTTGATCCATTTGAAGGTCATATAGTTTATATGACTTATATTATATAGGTTATAGTTTATTCCTTCAAAAACTATGACCTCTGTCCGTTTATTGTTTATTATTGCATTACTGACCTCATTGGGATAAAAACATAAATATATACATTGAATTTTCTTAAAATAACTGATTTTCATATGCCCTTTTATTACCACAATAAATAAACGCGTGTTGTTTTATGTGTCTAACGAATGTGACTGATCGAAAACCTATTAAATCAGCGTCTATCACTGTTATAAACACATAAGGTGTAATTAATAATTATGTTTTCTTGTGTTTTTTATTTACAGAGTAGAGGAAGGAGATAAACCTATTAAAATATCATTCAAATTCACTGCAGCCGATTCAATAGAAAAAATAGTGCCAATTCACGGGGAAACGTATGACATAAAAGATGTACTCGACGATGATGCAGGCTATTATGAATGTTTAGCAGAAAACGATCTTGGAAGAGACAAACATGGAGTATATTTGAACGTAGAATGTATGTATTGGTTAATAAAACCAAAATTTTGAGTAACAGAAAGGAAGATTGATAGAAAGAAGATTGAAATTTATGATGAATTGGTAACGTAACCAGCTCTTTGTCCACTGTTGGACATGGGCCTCCTCATCCACATTATCTTGTGCATGAGAGTTGTATGGCCTTAAAACACTACGTTGGCCAAGCGGGTTGGCGAGCCCACTCTTTTAGAGGTGGTGTAGTTCCTCAGGGCTTGTGGTAACTGCTTCGTTATCTCATTTTCGACACTCACGGTAAGAAATGAGGTGATGGTATTCTAAAGCTGACCGATACCACACGACCAAATTGGTGTCGTCTTAGAATTAGTTAAAAATTGCAGATATTGAAAAGTTGTAAAAATAATAATCGAATATCAGGCGACAGCAACTTGATACTGACTTACCACAATGGCTACCATAAACCTAAACAACCACAAAAACAGTGGACTCTCCAATTTGGAATCACCATTACGGCATTTTGGAGGCCTTAACTTTTCGTAACTATAAAGGAAAGCCTATCGCCTGTCGCAACAGGACTTTCTAGGTTGATCTGATTAATTGACTGAATAATATTATTCGTAACCCATGACATCTGATATGCTGTTTATCAATGCCAACTGATAAATTGAACTTACTGCTGCTGTTACTGTTGTGTCGTGTGGTGTCTGTCTGTCTGTCGGTCCATCTCTTCGGGTGGATGTCGTAAATGGCGACTAAAGGAAAACAAAGCAGCTGAGAAGCTACACTACCTCTAAAAGAGTGGACTCGCCAACCCGCCTGCCTTTTACGGCCACACATCCCTCATGCACGAGACAATGTGCATGAAGAGGACCGTATCCTAGCAGTGGATACTGAAAGGGCTGATTGCGATGCTTTGCTGTTGCTTTCTTGTATATTTTTTCCTTGTTGCTAGTCTCTCTGTATATTTTGAAATATATCATATCAATGAGACATGTTTTTAACTAATTTTTTACTTCGGTTATAGATCCTCCGTCAATATCTATAATTGTATCAGAATATCTGATCATTGAAAGGGGAAGCGAATTATTAGTGGATTGTCAAATAGATGGAAAGCCGGATCCTAATGTTAGTTGGTTGAAGAACACAAAATTAAAAATGGCCACAAATTCTTTCATTGGTTCATATACTTTTAGGTGAAGTTCAGTATGATTAATTACTCAATTAATTCACGCAGTACATAATTACAATAATCACCATTAGTTACAGTACTTTTAATAATCATAACTGTATTATCATTAATAAGTATTAGATATTAAGTGTTTATACCACGATACCATTAATGTTAATTCATGAATACAATAATAATACAAAAAACAAATAATGTGAGTTAAACAATATTTTACTGGATTTTTAAGAATTTAAGATACTTCTGTTTACTAACTACAGGGATAAAGATACTTACGCAGATGCAACTTATACTTGTGTGGCAGAGAATAAACACGGAGTTGTAAGAAAGACGATATCTGTAAATGTTCATGGTAAGTTTATTAGTCTTTTTTATGTTGACATAGGGTAGCGTAATTCGTGATTTTATGAAATCCATGATTTCGCGAATACTTAGAATAAAAACTCATTTACACAAAGAGAATTTCTCGAATGGTTCGGGCGAGAATATTTGATACGATTTATTTATTTACTCTTGAAAATTATCACTCCCAGTCAACATTTGGGCTATGCAGGACATGAAGTGATACGACACGATACGTTGAGGTGGTACGACATGAAGTCGCACACGAATCCAATTCTCGCCTACAATTGTTCACATAATGATAAAAAACTCCATGACAACAGAGATAACAGTGATCAAATGATAATACTCGTAGCTGTTGTTTACAACAGTTTTCGACCTATTTTCGAGAAACTCGGGTTTAAGTAACTCTCCTTGTATATATCTATACTAATATAATAAAGAGGTAAAATTGTGTGTTTGTTTGTGGGTATGTTGGGGGTAATCTCAGGAACTACTGAACCGATTTCAAAAATTATTTCACAAATAGGAAGCTATATTATTCGTGTCTAATATAGGCTCTATTTTATTTTGAAATTTTGAAAAAAAAAACTTATAAACCAAAGCGAAGCGAGGGCGGGTCGCTAGTGAGCTATAACGCGTAGAGACAGTCTCTTTACGCGTTCTCACGAAGGAATCCAGTGATTTAGGGAAAACGCAAACTGAATGTCGTGTCTTCGTGAAATCAATACATTAGTTTAGTGGGATGATTTGTATGTTGACTAAGTATAGTTTACTGATTTACGTAAACGCCAAAGTAAGAGTTAGCAAAAGTAATTATGATTCCGAATATTTTACTGTTTCAGATCCAGTGACTATTGAGGCTCCCAAGGCAACACCTATTAACACACTTGTGGGCAGTTCGGTGGTATTGGACTGCAAAGCTGATGGGTATCCCAAGCCGACAATAAAATGGCAATTCCGGAAAAACAACAGCGTTAAAAATGTGTGCGTGTTTAATATACACCTAACCGTAACAAGTCTTTTCATCATCCACTGCTGGACATGGGCCCTCTTCACATTGACTTAAAAGGCCACGCTGACCAAGCGAGTTACCTAGGCCACTCTTTTAGAAGTGATTTAGTTCAGGGCCTGTGATTGCCTTTTACGACACTTATGTAAAGAAATACACCCATTATGTAAAAATTTAGACTAAAAGAATTTTCGTTGCTTATAGCCCCACTAAATATCTATAAAAATGTTATTATATTTAGTTGCTTTTAATTATTGACGTAACTAATAGTTTATTTAAAATCCACCAGCATCTTGACGAGAAGCGACCTACTAAAGCGCGCGATGTAGGTTCGGCGGTGTAGGAAAACATCGTGAGAAAACTCGCATGATCCATAATTTCCAAGAAAGACCTGGAACATCTGTCCACACTCCACACTGAGTCCGCGTGGTGGATTATAGCCCAAAATCTCCTTGCGATTTACTAGGCGAGACCTATCCTGCGTTGGGACGTTATAAGCTGATACCGAGCAAGCACCTAAACCTATCTAAATCCTACTTAGTCCCCTGGATTGTATAATTAATTAATCCTTTTCTCTCAGGTCAAGTAGTGAAACGGGTTCCAAGAAGTTGCAGAATTTACAAATTTACCAAGAGGGCTACTACACCTGCATCGCCACGAACAAGTACGACTCGAAAAACATCACTTACAAGGTTACAGTTAATGGTACGTTAGAGCATGGAACAGTTACGCTTCTATGTCTGCCATCTCCAACTCACACTCTATTCAGATTAAGAAAAAAGTGACGTCATTCGTCCAATGTTGCATAAATACAGCTTTAATTGGTCAATCGAGTACCGCTCCCTCTCGTAATTGGTCAATAGGTGACATCACGTGACTGATAGCGATGTCACTTTATTCTTAACTTGAACAGAGTATAGCTAGATATCTGCATACAGCATAAATTATTGCTTTATAAATATTTTATGTTTTAGATCCTGTGAAAATAATAAGTCACCCTTCAACATTGGAGGGCATTGTGGGAGATCCGTTGCTGAAAATCCCGTGCGTCGCCCGCGGGAGGCCCAAACCCACTATCACTTGGCTCAAGGACGGCTATTACATCGCTTCAGGTGCGTATATTTTATATTTTCTATGCTATTGCTTTTGGCTTACATAATAAAACAATGTCTTCAAGACAATCTAATTATTCCTCTTTTCCCATATTTTTTCCATTTCTACTCCTTAATATCTAAAGGTAGGCGGCGCATTCGAACCTTTGTCATTCTGGACTCATGTTTCACGGTTGTACTTACTGCCAGGTAGACTCTCTGTCACCGTACAATAGGAAAAATAACGCCTGAATCTAGAATAACAATATAAAGCAATAATTATTAAATAAATTTAATTTCTCCTAATGCCATGAGCCGTTATTACTCAGTCTATGTTCATCTATGAGTCGTACACGAAACCAAAAAGCGTCGACATCTTAGTATTTCATCACCTTACTTATTTGATTTGACACATAATACTCTTGTACGTACTACGTGGCCTTTCATAAATTCAGTCGCTCAGCGGGCTATGGAGAATACTATAGTTGTAGTTTGTATTTGAGATTCGAAACGATGAGATTAGCCAAAGAAATAAAAGTCATCGACAGTTCATAGAACAGACTCTATAACTGATTTTATGCTGAAGTGGCAATGTGCAGGTCATAGTTCCCATTAGACCGATGACGATTGGGGTAGACTAGTCCTCGAACGGACGCCACATACCGGGAAACACAGTGTGAGACCTGTCAGGTCCTGTCCTATCAGATGGACCGACGATTTGAAGAAGTTCGCCGGTGGTGGCTGGATGAAAAGAGCAGAAGATCGTGTGTGGTGGCGAGCCTTGGGAGAGGGATGTATCTAGCAGTGGAGAGATATGAATGGATGGTATATGCTATTGGTTAACTGCAATTGCAATTCCTATAGACGGTTCGGAAGCGACAGTTTTACTTTTTTTATGTCATAACTATTGTGAAATACAATTAATTTTATTAATGGAAGCGTTAATGGCCAGGCCGGTTACTGCATATTATTATGCTTCTGGCTCTACTAAAAATTACCTCTATGGGAAGCTAATGTACTTGCAAATGCACCTCAGCAAAGTAACAAATAGTCGATTGCGATTATTATGTTTCATTCTTATGTTAACTCATAATATTTTCAGGAACCTTAAAGTATAACATCGAAGCTGACGGGACCCTACAAATCTTTAATATAGATGACGGCTCAACAGCTTCCTATGAGTGTCGCGCCTCGAACACTGTCAGTAAGGACAAAATGACGTTCAAAGTTATTGTTCGACGTGAGTCACGGAAAATAAACTTCTCTTAGCTTTACTTACACATTATTACACTGTATAATTATTAAGTGACAAAGAGATGACCTACTTATTGAGCCACAGGTGAGCAGATCTTCAGCTTTCGTAGGAAGAGCAGAAGATCTTGTGTCAAGTTTATATCCATCAACGGAGAGATAAAGGCTGATAGTAAAATAAGGTGATGTCAACAGATAGTCGAGGAGATGGAATGGGAACAAAGAAGTATAATGGGATCCGATTTATTATTCAATTATACTTGTAATAGGATGGGATGGGAAAAAGGCTCTGGCAAATCTCATTCAGTCACGAAATACGTAATAGTACATTTAACGGCAGTCTTCATTGAATCGTCAATACTCATTATAAATGTATATACATCTTGAATTTTGTACCGTTTTAAAGCGAAGAGAGGTGTTGCATAGCAAAGGTGCCAATACTTGTTGTTCAATTTCGTCTTGAAAACAAATCTCGTGCTTGACATGAGGTCGTGAAGAAAGGCACACGAGAATCTCTTTCAATTGATTAACTAGGCATCGAATTGTGGTATGTCTGATTAGAACCACTGATCTCGAGATTTAAAATGAAATGTCATACCCCAAATGTAAACAATACTTTGTGACGGCGAACTTTGATCATACATTCTTACATTTTATTTACACGTAAATGTAACCAGTCCTTTCATTGTCAATTGCTGGACATGAGCCTCTTCAAAGTATGTATGTCTTGTACATGAGGAATAAATGGCCGTAAAATGTCACGCCGGCTAAGCGGTTCAGCGAGTCCACTTTTGTAGATGTGATGTAGATCTCATGGCTTGTGGTAGCGACTTTATTATCGCTTAGTCTCCTTTTACAACACCCACAGGAAGACATAGGGTGTTTCTATGTCGATCGACGCTATATTTACTTAAAGATGACATTCCGAACACAGCGGCAGAGACAGACGACGGAGACAGGTGTCGCCCGGTGAAAGATTTATATTATTTTATATGTGAGCTGGTACGCAGGTTGAGACTTATGTCGTGCTGCAATTCCTGTCTATACTTGTCGTGCATGCAACGGGCGACATTGCCGCTTCCAACACTACTGTGTCGCGTGTCTCCCTCCGTGCGTAACCATGGATTTTACTATCGAAGAAGACGAAAAATTGATACATTTGGTCTGTGTCAACACCCAGCTTTATGACGTAAAATTAGAAGCATTCAAAAATACCCTTATGAAGGATAATAAGACATCTAAAATTTTATTCATCACTTCTTAAATGTTTTTCAAACTTGGAGAAACCTTCCTTGCATCGTTCGTTGTTCATCTATTTAACTGGATTTCGCTTTTTTAAATATTGGTACAAAAACAAATTATCATTTTCCTCATCTTCGATAAGTAAACGCAGAATTTCAGTATTCGACATTTTATCACAGACGACTGTATTCCCGGAATTCGAACAACACACTCCAAAAGGGACAGTTTCGCTGGTTATGGCAACAGTATGTCGCTGTCGCGGGCGACACCCGTCTCCGTCGCCTGTCTCTGTATTCGGAATATTTAGTTACTGAAAAAGAATACAAAAAAATCTTTCAGCGTATACGTATAGCAAAATCAAAATGTCCCGTATCGTGTTGCTTGAGGAAGGGAAATCCCACAACATAGAGTGTGAAGCATCACACAAGTCAACGGATTCTATTAGGTGGTACAAGGTGAGATAAGAAACCCCATACCCCTGAAGAAATATTTACAAATGTGATGTTATCTGAGTAAAGGGAATTGTCCGTATGGGCTTGGTAAAGATTGGATTTCGTTGACTTTTATAAGATTAGTTACGACATGCGGTCAAAAGGACTGTGAATAAGATCTTGCAAGGTCGGCAAGGTGTGGGCGCACACTGGTATTGAAGGTACACATGGGTGGCGGTGACTACTTAAGTACCATCTTGTGTCCCGCCCGCCCGTCTGTCACCATTTCTATACAAAAATCTAACTTAAAATTTCGGATTCTGATTAGGTTTTTAAGATAAAGCAACAATTACGTGTAGGTTTAAGGTCTCAATATCTCCGAAACTAAAACCGACAATAAGGTCCCTTTTCTCAGATAATGTCACGAAATTTTAAAAATAACTATACAGCTTAACTTGTCCAGCTTATTGTGACTTAAATAATGAATAAAATTTGTACCCTTCAAATTATTAATTTTATTAATTAATTTTATTAGTATTTCACTTTAATCACGTTTATCCACTGCTCGCTGGACATGGGCCTCGTCATGCACATTATCGTGTGCACGAGGAATGGATGGCCTTAACACGCTACTCTGGTCAATAGGATTGGCGAGTCTACTCTTTAAGTGGTGGTGTAGTTTCCAGCGCTTGTGGCAGCGGCTTTGTTGTCACTTTAATCGCCTTTTACGACACCTATGGGAAGAGATGAGGTGGTGCTATGACAGGGCCCAGTAAATGTCAACCGTATATATTACTTACATATACATACAAATATATGATACACAGATACATGGTTGAATAAAAAAATATCTGCACCCACTTAACACTGAACTTCTATCATTAAAACTACTACCTTTTAATCGAACTTCATATTTTCTTCAAAGAAGGTATATTTTTCAAATGTAGTGTGTGACTTTGTTACTCTGTAGGAGTACTACTCACTATACGCTGCTCCAAACAACTATTAATCGAGCAAACCATTACATTGAAATCTATGCGAGTGTACTTTAGCGTTCTAAGCGAGTTAGTTCGTGGTATGATTCCGAAGACAGCGACAACAAGTAATCTTGAGTCGCCTCGACGACAAGTAATTCTATGGAGTGTCACGCGACACTTGTCGCTGAATTGTTACTCTAGCTCGTACGAGTCCATAGGATCAGTAGTGTCGGCGGACATCGACGATAGATATCAGTCACTGTCGTCGATCGGTGTCGTTTGTCGTTGCCGCCGTCTTCGGAATCATACTTTTAAAAAAATAGTACGAAATTTTAAAAAGTCGTAAAACAAAAGTAGTTATTTTCACGAAAGAAATTCTGAATTAGGAGGGTTCGGGTTATTTTGTTTAATCCTGTATATATTATAGCATACATATGAATAATAAATTATTCATACATATACACGTCTATATAATATACAAAACAAATTAACAAAAATATTTTAGAACGGTCTTCTTATATCGTCGACAAAACTAGAGCTGAGAGAGGCAAGCACATCTCACACGGGACGGTACACATGTCGTGTGTTCAAAGACGGTGTAAAACACACGGGGGATTATTCCCTGTGGATCAAAGTCGGGTCCAAACCCCGGTTCAAGACTAAAGAGGAGCTGAATATTGACCTCACCCCTAAGACTGAAGCTTATCTAAACTGTGAAGCTGTTGGAACACCAGCGCCAACGGTACGTATTTTTTCATAATTTTTGACTTTTGAAATAATGAGAAAAGAAATATTTTCTGATGAGATAAAGAGAGTTTCTCAGTTTTCTTTCCGTGGCAGTAAATATAGATGAATCTTATTATTTTCATATACTGAAAATCAATGTAATACTCTATCTATCAAATACGTTTTGGGATTTTTTTAATAAAACAAAAAATATTGCTTCATTCGTCTAAATTTATTTTGCCGCCCTCGAAATAGGCTCCATTTGACGCAATACACTTTCGCCAGCGAATAATCTATTCGTCGATACACTTCTTATAGGCACTTTCCGGTATGGCCTTTAGCTCTTCTAGCGAATTTTATTTCATTACGTCAATGAACTCAAAACGTCTGCTACAAAGTGATAATTTAAGTCTGGGGAATAAGAAAAAGTCAACGGGGCCATATATCTGGCTATTTTTGGGCTAAAAACTCCTGTACTATGATTGAGGTGTGAGACGGCGCATTGTCGTGGTGCAGTATCCAAGAATTGTTGTTCCACAAATCTGGTCTTTTCTGACGAATATTCTCTCGTAATCGCCTCATGACGCCCAGATAATAATGTTTATTGACTGTTAGACCCTCCGCAAGGAATTCTGAATGGACAATATCATGATAATCAAAGAAATCATGATAATCAATATGACTTTGATTTTTGAGTGGCTTTGAAGTGATTTTTTCGGTTTCGGTTTGCTATCGAAGCGCCATTCCGAAGCTTGTTGGCTGGTTTGCATGTCAAACTCATAAACCCACGTTTCGTCACCCGTTATGATGCGTTTCAGGGATGTGGGATCCGCATTGGCTCGTTCAAGCATGTCTGTAGCAACCTATTGACGAGTATCTTTCGAAGAATATTCAGTTCCTTCGGAACAAGCCGTGCCTTGACGCGTTTCATAGTTCATCAACCAAAATGATGCGAACGGATTCGTGACACATGTCAACTTCCTGAGCTATCTCTCTTAAGCTAGCGCGACGATTTACCATCACCATGTCTGTCACCTTGTTGTTATCTTTTTCAGTCGATGACGTTGAAGATCGATCAGAACGAGGGAAGTCTTCAACCACTTCTCGACCTTTTTTGAATGCGTTGTGCCGCTTATATGTACTTGATTTTGATAAAGTCGACTCACCGTAGGCCTTCTCTAACATTTTAATGATTCCGCACAATAAATATTGTTGATAACACAAAATTTGAGGCAAATTCTTCGTTCGATATTTTTATCCATTGTAAAATTCGCAAAGTACACTCGAGGTCGTCTAGCAAATGTGAAAATGTTCAAACAACTATTTGACAGAACGCGCGAAAACTTTACATGAAAATTAGCTACTATTGTAACTAATTTTCAACCTAACAGCAATAGTGCCAATCTGACAGCAATATATTTTTACGCAGGTATTTTACGCAGGCTTTCTTTTTTCAAAATTTTCTATACTTATTTCACAGTAAGTATTAGCGTTCACTCAGCGCTCAAGCGTCGAGTAGGTACCTACGCATCACTTATTCTTACAGCACTATTTTACAACCCCGAGTAAACAGTGTATGAGATCAGTCAAGACTGGATGGAAAAAATTCTTATATGAAATCGTCGATCACCGACTACTTTATTAGATCCCTCATATTAATTTAATAACTTAATGCCAATGGCCGAAATTTTTCCTGCCCGTGGCATCTTTACATCGATGCGCTAGCTTAAGAGAGATATCAAAAAATATCAACAAGGTGACGGACATGGTGGTGTTACCACCACCATGTCCGTCACCTTGTTGATATTTTTTTCAGTCGTAGACGTTGAAGGTCGACCAGAACGAGGCAAGTCTTCAACCACTTCTTGGCCTTCTTTGAATGCTTTGTACCATTCATATGCTCTTTTTTTCAAGTCGACTCAACGCAGGCCTTCTCTAACATTTTCAATGATTCCGTACAAGAAATATTGTTGGCAACACAAAATTCGAGGCAAATTCTTTGTTCGATATTTTTATCCATTATAAAATTCGCAAAGTACACCTGTACAAACTCGTCTAATGAATATGAAAATTTTCAAACAACTATTTGACTTTATATATGTATTTTTAACAACCATATATTTTTAAGTAGGCATTTTACGCGGGCATCCTTTTTCAAAATTTACAATACCTACTTATTTGACAGTATGTACCATGCCTTTACTAGTGATGAATCACTGCATTCTTAACGCAAACAGACAATAGATATTTAGGTACGTTATTTACGAGTTCGTCACAATTTTTAATATATGCTTATTTCAATAGTGTGTTTAATTATATAGTTTTCAACGTTGAGATTTCATTATACTTTTTTCGTTTATACTTTTTTATTCTAGAGGTTTCCACATGATTCTAAATGGCCACCCATGAACACCTACAACACTAGGAAGTTTGCGAGTGCGCCGCAGACCTTACAAGATCCTATTCACAGCTTTCTTGAAGGACCTTATTTCGTAGCTCAGAAGATAAACTTCTACTGTCAGTTTATTCCGGAAGTTTAGGGTTTGCCGTATAGTGTCTTGAAGACAGCACCATACGTAACAGCTCCGTGTCAGAACAGAGTGCGAATTTATCGCCTTTCGATGAAGAGAGGTGCGAATAATGTGATTTTTATTTCACCTTATTTTTTCCTGAAGCGTAAATATATTTTCTTTTTTGTATCATTGAATACCATTATTATATAGGTATCCTGGCGACACAACGAGGACGCACTACTTTTGGCTTCAACTGCTTACTACATAACGAAAGATCCCGGAGAGTTCCATTGCATCGTCAGTAACGAGTTTGGTGCAATTAAACGCACTTTTACTATTTCGACAAGAGGTAGCAATATAACTATTTTTACTAGGGTATATAAATGTGTCATTATTTGAGAAAGGACCTATTTGTCAGTTCTAATTTTCAAATACCGTTCCCCCACTTTTTATCGTCCACTGTTGGATATTTACCGTCTCATGCACATTGTGTCGTGCACGAGGGATGTATTGCCTTAAAACGGCACGCTGTGCAAGCAGGTTGGCGAGTCCACTCTTTTAGAAGTGTTGTAATTACTCATTGTATGTGGTAGCAACTTTGTTATCCTGGGGTTGGTCGTGTGGTGTTAGCCACTTTTCAAAAACTGACTACATATTTTTATTGCTTTATCTTTAAAATCAGATGTTTGATCGTGTTTATATTTAAACAGAATCTTTAAATATGACTTTTTATGTTAGAAAATTTTAATCACTGTCAATAAGTCCCTTTGCTCAGATAATGACACAAATAGATAATGTTAAAGAATATGCTTAAATCTTATTAACTGTTTCAGAATGTTTACTTGATATTACATCAGATTTCAATATAAGACCGCCGTTAATACTGGAACCAGGTTCAACAAAGCTGCCTAATTTCGAAATCTGCAATGATTACATGCGCATACCAGCGGGTAGAAGTGTTAGCCTCCACTGCCCCCCTTCAGCTGGTTTTGAAAATATTGATAAATCCGTACTATCCGCCACTTGCCATCGAAAAACAGAATTCGAAGTTGAGGGAAGTATTTACAGTTTTTCACAACTGAAATGCAAAGAAAGTTGGAAGCCTATAGCGAGCGCAGTGAAGCAACCTTGTGTTAGACTAGGGAACCACAAAGTAACAGTAGGTTACGTGACGCGGTGGGGATATATGACTGTGTATGAAATTTGTTACAATAAAAGAGAAAAGATACCTGTTTTTGCTGAAAAACAGTTAAATCAAATCACTTGCTCCGATGCAATGGTTGCTCGAAGTTCTGTTTCATCCGCCAGCGCTCGTGATGGAGAATGGTATAGCGAATCGCTGATGCCGTACATGTTTGACGACATGTACAGCTGCACAGTGCAGGACAGTTTAAATTCAAGGGATTACAGAAGGTGGTTCGGTAGTAACAGAGGGCGTTGTACTATTGGGAAGCGGCAGCTGCTGAACCCGAGACACCTGACAGGCTTGCCGCAGGGAGCGGCTTACAGCTACTTGAATGTCGTGCCGCAGTTAACGCAATTCATGGATGTGAGTATATGTGTGAGTTTGTTGTTTATATAGACGCCCCAGCGATAATGATTCAGTTAGGCGATATTAAGTTAGGGAAACTAGAATAGATGTTTGATTTCATAACACAAAGAAAATGAGACGATTATTCAAAGAAAAAGAATCCAAATTTCGAAGTAAAAAAGTGCATTTCGAGAATATGGGACACTAAAAGCAGAAGTGTACTTTTACACTGTACTTTTACTTGTATTTCGATAGTACAACATCACTCAGACTTAGAAATGTCATATAAAGATGTGTGTGGTATGAAATGTCGTATAATAATGTGTGTGGTATGAAATGTCATATAAAGATGTGTGTGGTATGAAATGTCGTATAATAATGTGTGTGGTATGAAATGTCATATAAAGATGTGTGTGGTATGAAATGTCATATAAAGATGTGTGTGGTATGAAATGTCATATAAAGATGTGTGTGGTATGAAATAGTAGATATGTGACAGTAGAATAGTAATAAAATTCAAATCAAGAAATTGTATTTTTTCACCCCACTTCAGAAAAATGTGAATATTTCGGGAACTAGAAGTTGAGAACCCTTTTTGCTTATACGCTCATAAATTATTTATTTATTTACTCTTTATGAACTATATTGTACAGAGGCGGACCTATTGCCTTAAGGCATTCTCTATCAGTCGACCGTTGGTTAAACGTGAAAAATTTAAGCAGGTGCAGAAGAACTCAAATAGTAAAGCTCAATTCATCTCTGTAAATAACAATAGTAATATAATAATACATTGATGAGATACTTATACGATAAAATATATAAATATAGGTAAATAATAAAAAATAGATATTAAACGGATAACTAAGCGGCTACCACAAGCCTTGAGGAACTACACCGCCTCTAAAAGAGTGGACTCTTCAACTCGCTTGTCCAGCGTGGCGTTTTAAGGCCATACATCCCTCATGCACGAGACAATGTATTTACATGAAGGGGCCAATGTCGAGCAGTGGATACTGCAAGGGCCGGTGGCATTGCATTACTTATCTGTAGTTAGTATTTTATATATCATGTTTTATTAAATTTTCAGAACTGGGATGAGGTAGAACGTCGTGTCGAGTTGAAAAGGAAGGAGGTTCCTAGACTCAAAATGTTGTCTGGAGCGTTGTACCACATTCCAGGAGGGGGCAGAATTGACAAAACATACATCATAGACCGAGGAAATCGGATGCTGCCTGTGCCTCTCTACTTGTGGAAGGTATTTTGTATTGTACAAAACCAAACTTTGTTTTGTTTTCTATATAAATAAAAGAGGTATAGATACAGATGATTGTATCGCTAATTAAATAATTCCGGTCGACTATCATAGTGTTCCACAATCATTTCCGTATTTGAATCAGTCTGTAACGTCCCTCTGCAGGGCACAGATCTCCCCTAGTAAATGACTGGGGGGTACCGGGCCGTTAATCCAGCACACGGGTTCAGTGTGGATTGGTGGATCACATACTCCAGATTTTTTATTATAGTTCTGGCGAATGCGGGTTTCCTCACGAGGTTTTCCCTCACCGCCGAGCCAGTGACAGCTTTTTTTTAAAATGCAATCATTTCAGTTTGACTAAGAATATGGATGACTCCCTGCTGCAATGCCTAAATTACTGAGGGTCATAATATTATTGCACCCTTATTGTTGAATGTAGATAAAATCCGTGTACCCTCATCATCATCATCGGATCTTGCGATCTAATTTGACCTTAATTAATTAATTTAACTTAATTGCAGACAATTGACGTAATCACTATCGTTCAAATAAACATTCCCAATTTGAATGAGGCGAAATTGGATCGGTATATATTCTGCGAGGATATATGCCACATGTACAACTGGACCAAGAACATAGCCTGGCAGAATGTTGCCAATGGCTACATATTCTGCTGCGACCAAAGTAACTTTTTCCAAACCGCTGGATTTTCTTAGTAAACAATTTTAAAGTAAATCAATGGTTTTATTTATTATCTAAGTGTGCCCGCTACTTATATGACTATTCATAAGTTTATATTTTATAAACTTCAGTTTCTTTGTATTTACACTGCACCGGCGTTCTGTTTGATCTGGTGGTTGACTGTTAGAGAATGCCGTTAGGCATTAAGTCCGCCCTTTGTACATATCAAATACTTGTGTCATGAAGTTTAAATAAATAATAAAATAGTGTCTATGAGTTCGGGTCTACAACGCCGTTAAGTTCGTCGATGGGTCAAAACCGTTCAGTAGTTCCAAAATTATGATTGCTTATATTTTTCAACAAATTTGGGATAATAATAAATTTTAATGTAAAGTAGATATTTCTGCTTTCTACTGTACATTGGGTATTTAATGTGGACTAATAATAAACATAAACTAATAATAAAAATGGAAGAATAATAAAAATAAAAAGTCCATTTTTAAACCCCAGGGAATGAAAATATACTTTTATTTTTATTAGACAGTTTTATTAGACTAATTAACCAGTTTTTCCGTACCACAGCGACTAAAGATTTCAAAATATATCATGACCTGTTTCGATTAAATAAAATCTAAATCATGATCCAGAGTGATCTTATGAAGGGTGCCAACCGAATTTCACATTCACTTTGATCTCCCCGGTGGGATATTTTGTGGTGATAGTGCAGGGTTAAATGACACAGGTAAAAAATGGTTAAATGCAGGGTTACATAGTCGGAATAGAATGCACACTGCTATCGCATATGTATATAATTGGAAAACCAAAGGTATTGTATTGGAAAACCAATACAATAGGTCAGCAGAACTGTTGTTCATCCGAACAGATCTCTATGTGATTTAAATAAAATTATCATTAAAAAAATCAACAAAAAAGTTGGATATAGTCATAACTTCTACATTGAGTTACCCAAACAGTCTTCGACTGTGTATCGCAGCAACAAAGAGACTGTTTGGCTCAGCATGATGCCATGAAGCAAAATTTGCAACCACAGTCCTAATATTTGCAACCACAGTCCTGATATTTGCAACTACAGTCCGCGAACATCGGCAAAAATTCATAATATATTTACGTATCTAACATAGATACCAATGTCGACGAGAATGATAAAGCATATTGTTCACAACGAGTAATTAGGCGTTATACATGATACCTAATTACTATAAATAATAGGTTGGTACTAATTTTTCCTGTTTTTGTCAATTTAACCTCACCGAGTCAAGCTCAAACTTTGTAAAGATACGGTGCATATTACACACATACACATTCGTCATTAATTATATTAACATAAATCCGTTTACCTTCAATTATTTCTGAATCGTATTATGATTAAAAAATCACCATATGACAACCTTATATTGAGTTACACCAATAATGGTCACGAGCTGAACAGTGGTGTGAATAGATAAACATTTTGAAAAACCTACGACGGTAAAAACCATTAAATAAAAAAAACCACGTGGCAAGTTGCATTCGACTATTGTAGATTGTCTACAAGACTGGTGTACGAATTTATTATAGCCTCTTTAAGGTTTTTTTTTAATTAACGGTTTTTAAACGTTTTTAATTTTATCTGCATTATCTTAACCTTTTTAAAGTTATATAATTATCTAGAGATTTTTTAACTGTCCAGTGTTTTTGGGAAGGAAAAGACACGAGCTTTGACTACTTTTACTAGCCTCCGAAACAGGGTCTTCTATGAGAGTGACAAATATCGCCCAGTCAGCTGTAGGGCACAGCATCGTCTTCCCCTATCTATTATAACCGTTCAACGAACTAAACGTCCCTAAAAATTAGTCGACACATGATGATTTTACTGATACAATTCGTGGAGTTCCCTTATCCACCTTCGGTTCCAGTATCAGACACTGAGGGCTATATATGTAAAGTATACCTCTTTAACTATTAACTACATTTATTGGACTATGCATTTAACTATGCATTTATTTGGAAACTAGAATCGAGTTTGTAGACATCAATCTTCTGTTGAAATGAGATAACACGACCACTAGGCTGTGGGATACACCATCATTCTCCTCTACATTAGAACCGTTCATTGAACCAAATAACTCCAAAAAATTAATCCAAACACCACCATTATACCCCCAAATTTCAAGGAGTTCCCTTACCCACCTCCGGCTTTAACATCAGATGCTGACGATTATGTGTATTATATACATCCCTTTAACTATTCATTTCAGAACGACGCATTCGAATAAGTGTGTTCGTATAGAAGTTATGACGCCTTACAAGTTTTAACTTGATACAGCAACGCCCCCTGATGAGTTACAACCACAACACCTCCTCAAACACGCTCCAAGGCACAATTAAAACATTTCAAAATCGGGCCAGCCATTTCAGAGAAAAGTGGTAACAAAGCGGTGCACAAACATACATTCTGTTACCCCAAATGCATATACCATCTCCGTTCCGTCGTGGGTAAAAATAGATAATATGCATTTAAGGACCCGGTAGTGGGTAAATATGTGAGGACAACGTGAAAAACTTAATAAAAATGAACTTAATAAAAATGAGGGGGAGAGTGCACGCTGCAATCCAACAGCCGCTGGGCGCGCTCGACTGGCCACGTTACCCCTCTCTCACAGAAGACTACCTTGAAATGTACTGCATTTCCCACTTTATCGTATTTCTCCAATGTACGTACGTGTTTCGGTAATGAGTGAGATGTGCCAGAGCCCATTCCCATCCCATCCTATCCCTCCCCATTTTCCTAACCCTTTCTCCAAATCCATTCCTATATCTCCAAAGGTAGGCAGCGCATCCGGGGGCGTGTCAACGTTTGTCATTTTGGACTAATGTTGGCATGTATCGCGGATGTCTATGGGCGACTGTATCCACTTACCATCAGGTGGACTGTATGCTCGTCTGCTGCCTTCGTACATAAAAAAAAAAAACACGGTACAGAAGTTTATCCAATTAATAAAATTTTATTTTGAACTATAATATTATTTATTATGTTCTTTGATTTCTATTATGGGGATAATTATTAGAACAGTTTATTATTTAAGATTTTAAGTTAATTAAATCCAATGATTTTCAAAATTATGATAAAGCAAATTTATATTAAATCTAAATCTAACCTAACGGATGGATGAAAAGTAATTTAAATTCAAATTATTTTTTCCTAAAAAAACTAAACGTAGGTATAACAACGATTAATATTTCATTTCCAATTAATTATTTAAAATATGTATGCAAGACAGCAGGGATTTATTTATTAATTCGATAAGATCATATTTCTCTGCAACTGACTGTACCACCCAAGGGACGAGTAATTCCAAGAGATAACTCCTACGGACGCGAGTAACAATTGGCTCCTAACAAGGATTATTGGTTTACCAGGTTCCTAAAGGGCATATTTAATAAGCTGATATCTCTATTTGAAGAGACTATTATCATTATCATATTTCATTGCAGCAAAATAAACAGTCATGGGCTTTTCCCATCCAGCAAATTTTTGCCGTTTCTTCGGGTTATCGGTTTATTAGGCCGACGGACGGCCCATACTGCGTTTTGCAATACATGGTCTACACTCAAGTACCTTTATATTATAAGGGTGACGACTATATACAGACAGAGTCATCGTCATTCCAAAGAGATATGTGGAGGGGAACGACTTTGCATCCCACAAGCACTGAGCTCCTCCGAATGACCGCAGGACCGAAAATGATGGCGTCTCTTGGTGTCAAGACCCATTTCGGGTCGCTGAGTCAGCGGAGTAAGTAAGCATTTGCATACCTACTGTTTTCAGCAGATATGTACCTACTTGTCAAAAGTTGGGAGACACGGATGATTAATATTTGTTCTTAACAATAGATCTAAATCGATATTGAAGAGAATATTTTATTATCAACCAAACAATTCAGCAAATAATACTTATTATTTTTAAATCATACCATTCCTATCTGCTGGATCATAGGTTTATTCTACTAATAAGTGAGATCACAGGTCTATTCTACTAATAAGTGAGATCACGGGTTTATTGTACCTACTAATAAGTGAAATCACGGGTTTATTTTAACAAAAACCTCAAAAAGATACATACTACGGGAAAACCACCACAATATTGTTACATTTGCTTCTATTTATAAAACGTTAGACCGCTCCATTCGATTTAGATAATATTAATGTCTGAGGCACTTCATGTCATTTAGCAGAACATTTTGTAGTAAAAATGTTGCTGCATCAATTCCTACTTTATATAACTATATTTGTTTTCGATAAAGTATCAAAAGCAACGTGTGACGACAAGGGCACGTTAGCATTCGTTATAGATGACACGATGTCGATGGCTGACGATATAGATCAAGTGAAATCAGGCGCCAAAGAAATCATAGATATAGTTAAAAATGATAAGACCAGTCAATTTAAAAATATAATTTTAGTGACGTTTAACGATCCAGGTAAGCAATTTGTTAATCTCTATTAATCTAAATGAATTAATATAATAAAACATTAGGATAAGATGTTCCGTGAAGTGGTTACAGTTTTCTAATTTTACTATAAGGCCCTCAAGACACACATTTACATCTAATCTAAGGGTCAGAAGTCCAACTAACTCATTTATTAATTAACACTGATGAAATTGTAATTTGTCTGTATGAGTAAAGCAGTCGTAAAGTACATGAGTAAAGTACTTTACTTGTCGTGAAGTAAAAGCAGGAATGCAAGAAAGATTTTACTTTTTTTTTTCATACGTTATAGTTATTACGTATTATTGTATACATATCCATATATTATATTTATTTTTATTATTATATATTTTATATACATGATGAATTGTACAAATATATATATCATATACGTATAAATAATTAAACGAATACATATATTCGCTTTTATGATTATTATTACATTATGCTTTTACATTATGATATCTTTTTATCACTGCTTTAACTGTGGGTTATAATAGAGATTATAGGTATACCATTATTAAGTTTGTGTATATTGCAATAAATAAAACAATTATAAAATATAGTTAAATTATATTTATTTTATTACACATATATTATCTTAAATAACTTTTTAATACATTTCAGATGTGTTATTCCGAGTAAATACTACATCTTACGAAGAATTCAAGGCTTCCTTAGATTCAATATCAGTTCACGATGGAGATGATTGTCCAGAGTTCTCATTAACTGGCATAGAACTCGCACTCCAAAACAGTTCACCAGGGTCCACTTTATTCGTTTATACTGATGCAAGTGCTAAAGATCATGCATTGCTCACTCAAGTCAGGGGTCTTAGCCAGAGAAAGCAGAGTCAGGTAAATACCTAAGAAAATACTTATTCTTTTCATTTTGTCGGTATTAACAACTATTACCAAAGGATGATGGAAAAAATGTGTGGATGTCATCCCAACTCCCAACCCATCAACAAACGTAAAATGTGTGACAACATATTTTTTATGATTTACTATAATCATTATATCTAAGGAATTGTAACTGCTAAAGCCAGTTTTTGTAATAGGAATAATTAATAGTACATTACTGTCTAGGCCCAAAATAAAGCAATTGACGGCCGAGTAATATTGGAAGTGATTTTAAAAGGAGAAGCCGAGTCCTTTTTAGATAAACGAGGCCGTTCATTGCTATTTCGGCCGAGACTTGTATAGTACTTTTCTCTAATTTGCGAGGGGAATCAATAAACAAATTAATTCAAGAAACAGAAGTTTCATTCCTGCCACTTCGACTGGTCTTTCTTCTTTTATTAAACTTTTGAAAAGAAATGCACATTCAACCTTTATAATAATAAATATCGTGTACCTAAAAAAACCTAATGTATGTTAGTGTGCACTAAAAATAACCTCGCTACTGTCCAGCAATCTCTATTATTGTCGTGTTGGAAATTGGTGGCGTGCGTACAGAAAAGAGCCGATTGAGGTATTCTTTTTTTAAAATAATGAAGCCATTTCCGAGCAAGTAGGAGAAAAAATATTTTTACAGATAAAAGATAAATAATAGAAAAGAGGTTTATATTATGGTTCGTTCATGATTTTGAAATTAACTGCCTCAACATTAAAAAATCTATAAAATTAAAAACTTTCACGAATTATGTATCTCAAATGAAAGCCACATGTTGATTTTTGGGACACTTTTACCCATCGTTCCATGTAGTAGTACTAAATCTGTTTGTATTGAATCCAAAACACTATGGTGTTTGGATTGGTCATCCTTAGTCGAGATGTAGAGATTTTTCTCCGAAATTTCACTTTCTGATCTGCCTGACATACTAATAAAAAGTTTTTCGCAGGTGGTGTTTGTGCTCACGGGAGACTGTCGGAGATGGTACGGTGATGACGATGTCGGTTACATAGCGTACTACAATATTGCAGCGGCCAGCGCAGGACAAGTCTTTCGGTTAAATAATAAGAAAGAAGTTGGAGCGGTAACCAGCCTTATAATACTAACGTTTTGCCCATAAGTGGTGCCTTGTAAGCCTTCCGGAAAAAATAACCTACATGATAGTGAAAACAGCATCAAAACCCGTCCAACAGAAGCCAAGTTATAAGCGAACAAAGAGACAGACGTTGCATTTTATAAATAGGCATTTTTAATATGGTAGTTGACTGTACTTGAAATTTCTGATTCTGGGCTTGTGTCGAACAAGAAAATAAACCCGTTTTATAAATATTTTTAGATATTAGATGTAATTGGCTATTTGACAGGTACATTAATAAATTATAAAAATATTGGATAACGTAGCTTATAGGCCAACAATAATTATAAAATGCGTTTCTTGCATTAAAATGAATTACAAATATTTTTTATACTAAATAAAGATCCGAAACGCGGGAAGCCATGATTGAATGCCACGTGACGTCAATTAACCTAAAGAAAACCTTTTCAGCGTTGCGTATTTTCCTACTCTTATATTAGGCTTATAAGTTATATTACGGCCTTATTCTTGAAGTCGAAAATTTCCAGAAGAGAAATGATCAAACCAAAAACGCACCGTTTGCGGTTTTTGGTCCGTACACATCGTTGATATTGAGTACCGTCTGCGCTGCGTAAAATAATTTTAAATTTTCTGTCGTTGCAAACACAACACAAAAAAATAAATTTTATGAATTTTCATTTGGAATTCTAAGCCAAATGAAAGGATAACTAAGTTCAAAATGGCCACTATGAACAAACGACAAGGCCCTCGGTGAGGCCCTAATATATTAAAGAAATAATTTAATTCTATGTTATTTCTATATTTGTTAAAATTAAATGTAAATATTTCCTTGGCTACCTATATAACCAAACGCATAATTTTATGCATATAAACAAGGTTTGTAGCTTATTTGGATTTCTATGTAAAGTACAAAGAAATATCTAGTTAACTCGTTTCGTAATTTATATCGGTTATTCATATGTATAACATTTAGGTAGGTAATATATTAAATACCATTATTTGATGTATATGCTGGGGTCTCGTCATGCTGACAGTAACCACTGTTTTCGAAGTTTTGTACATTCAAGAACATGTATGTATAATTTGGTAAGATATTTAATTATCGAACTTCTGCACAGTACTACTACTTTGTAGTAATACTACTTGTGGTGCCACTACTTGTGGTGCTACTACTTGTAGTACTACGCAAAAGCATAAAATGCTGCAATCTGATCTCATAAATACTTATCTTTTTATTGAATGCTAGTTTCTTTTCTTTCTTTTATTATTGCGACACTTATTACTCGTATATTAGGAATTTAAGGAATTTCTGGAACAATGTTACCAAGGGAAATGTTGGTTGTGTCGTAATAAACAACGACTAAAGAAAATTTGCCGTGGATCTTGGAAGAGGCCAATATCCTGCCAGAACCCAGAACAGGTCTTACTTACATCGATCTTGGAAAAAACTGCTGTCATAAATAAAATTAGATGACTTAAATTTTCATTTAACATACGTGAATCCTTTCAGGTCAATAACTACATAAAGGAAACGATCAAAGGCCAGAGAACAGTTTTGACGTCAAAATTAATTCCTCCATCCACAATGACAGCTGTTACAGTACGTATTTTTAATATTCATATTAATTATCAAGTTAATGTAATCATATTAAGTAGTTAATATACGTATGTGGTTCGGTAGTGAGTGAGATAAGCCAATTCCCATCCCATCCTTCCCCATCTTTTCCCATTTCCCCATTCATCTCCCCAGCACCAATTGAACGAATCGAATATTTTTTAAGGTGCAGTTTTAATATAAAAAAACGTAAAAAATAATCCAGTTTACGATTCTAACTATATTTTTTTGAGTAATCATTAACATTACTTAAGTTTATAAAATTGTAGACAAATTTTTTATACAACTGCGTAAAGAATAATTTATTTAGTACTTCAAATATTTAGCAAATAGATACATTTTCACAATTTATCCAAATATAAGTATAAGTAAGGTGGCGAAGTAACATTCATTGTTGCCATCCCCTGCACTAGTCAAGCCTGTGTTGCAGCCATCCCCTGCACTAGTCAAGCCTGTGTTGCAGCCATCCCCTGCACTGGGTATGCCTGTGCGCCAGGTGAACAGCTTTCAAAATAAAAATTTTATAGTTTACAGTTGATGATAAAACCGAATATGCAATTATATCAGCATCTGGACTGGATGTTATTTTGAAACTAGACAGCAGTGATGTGACTCGAGAACAAATCACTTGGATACAAAATGTTAAGGTACTGTTTAATTATTGCCATATATTACATACTAATTTATTAACGAATTTTAATTAATTTGTTTAACTGTGCATCTTCGCGATATTTAAAATATTATCAAAACCATTCAGTTGAAACTTGAAATTTTCATATTCTCTCATATAAATAAAATCTAATATATAGTTTGGCATGTATCGCGGATGTCTATGGGCTACAGTATCGCTCGTCTGCCGCCTTCGTCCATAAAAAAATACCTAATACCTAATAAAAATATCCTTGTATATTGTAACGTATAAAAAAATCGGGTCATAATCTATCATGCAAGTCCATAATCTATCTTATGATGGATAGTTAAATGATAGGATACAAAATGCTTACGCGTTTTATAATTATTTATAATTATAATTATTTATAATAATGATTATGTGGTGGAGGCACATATAAAATGATGATACACCTTAGAAGGTAGATTCGCTCGGCGCTTATAGCTAAACCGCCGCGCGTGCGCCGGCCGGCTCGGTGCGCAGGAGTTCTGCGCATGCGCCGCGCCGCGGCTGTAGTAGTCAAGAGCTCGCACAGCTAACGGTGCCACATACATTCCTAAACAAAACAACTGTGAAATAAATTCCAAATCAATTCACCTCACCATAAGGCCAAACTGGTGACCCCGTTCAAGGACTAAAACCGTGAGTCAAGGACAAAATTGAACTTATAAGTGTCCTGTGCAGTGCATATCTTATTATTTAAGCATTGCAAATTAAAGAATTTGGAAGAAAATAAAAAAGACGCGTGAGGTACTTCGAAAAAGTTGTGTGGTACAAGTCACAAGCGGATAGCGATTTTCACACTTTCGCTGACGAAAATTATAACGATGCCGAACAAGAATGAAGAACATGTTTCTACTGTCTCCGCCGAGTTATTTAGAGTGGGGATACGCGTTCCACCCTTCTGGCCAGAAGAACCCGAGATATGGTTCGCACAAGTCGAAGGTCAGTTTGCTGTATCGAATATAACTTCAGACGTGACTAAATTCAATTATGTGATTGGACAGCTTGACCACCAATTTTCAAAGGAGGTGAAGGATATCATTATATCCCCTCCACCGACGGAAAAGTACGAGAAATTGAAGACAGAGCTCATCAAGCGCCTGAGTGCTTCGCGTGAAAAGCAAGTCAAACAACTTCTCATGCATGAAGAATTAGGAGACCGTGGCCCGTCACAATTTCTAAGGCACTTACAAAGCTTAGCGGGACCGAACGTGCCAGAAGATTTTGTGAAGACCATCTGGACGAGCAGACTGCCAAGTAGCGTACAGACGGTGATAGCCGCGCAACATACGGCGTCACTGGAAGTACTATCCGACTTGGCAGATCGGATCCAAGACATCGCTTCTGCCACACCACAAATATCAGCTGCAACTGCACCTGGTTCGTCACTGGACGCTATGGCCAAGGAAATAGCCGAGCTCCGCAGGCAAATGAAGACACTGCTGGAGCATCAATCTCGCCCCCGGACCCGACAAAAAAGTCGCAGCCGCTCTGAAACCAGATCCCAATCCAACTACAAAAAGTGGCCTAATTGTTGGTATCATTGGAAATTTGGATCCAAATCGAAGCGCTGCGTAAAACCGTGCAATTATCAAGCGGGAAACGCTCAGGGAGGTCGGTAATGGCGACAAACGACCATCCCAATTCGTCTGGTCGCCTGTTCGTCGTAGATCGTCGGTCGAAGGTACAGTTCCTTATCGATACAGGAAGCGACGTTTGTGTCTTCCCACGACGAGCACTGCATGAGCGTCGTCCTAAGTCTGATTTTGAACTTTCCGCGGCTAACGGGACATCAATCAGCACGTACGGATTTACAAACCTGGAGTTGAACCTTGGATTACGCCGCGATTTCCCATGGCGTTTCATCGTTGGTGACGTCACTAAGGCAATCATAGGAGCTGACTTTCTGAAGTTCTACGGCCTTCTAGTGGACATACGTAACCAACGCCTGCTAGACAACACTACAACACTCTCCGTCATTTGCTCACCTGCACACTCGTCGATTGCGATTTCTTCCATCAAGATACCAATCGGCGAGTCGCGTTACGAACAAATCTTGAAAGAATTCTCTGAAATCACCAACCCATCCGGAAAGCAAGCTGAAGTAAAACACCGTACCGTTCACTTCATCAGGACCACATCAGGACCACCAATATCCTGCAATCCACGCCGCTTAGCGCCAGACAAACTAAAAATAGCAAAAGCTGAAATCGAGTCTATGCTGAAATCAGGTATCGCACGACCATCGGAGAGCTCCTGGGCGTCACCGTTACATCTCGCACCGAAGAAAGACAACGGATGGCGGCCTTGTGGAGATTACCGAATGCTGAATGCTCGCACCATACCGGATAGGTATCCAATCAGACATGTGCACGATTTCACACACAGCATATCAGGCTGTAATGTATTCTCAACGATTGACCTTGTCAAAGCTTACCATCAGATTCCAGTAAATCCTGAAGATATCCACAAGACCGCCATCACGACACCATTCGGGTTATATGAATTCCCATTCATGACATTCGGATTGCGAAATGCTGGACAGACATTCCAGCGCTTTGTCGACGAGATGACCCGCGGGCTGGATTTTGTCTATCCCTACATCTACGATTTCTTGGTCTTCTCGACAAATGAGGATCTCCACGAAGAACACCTTCCTATACTCTTCGATAGACTGAAGGAACATGGTATCGTCATCAACACTTCAAAGTGCAGCTTTGGCCGATCTGAAGTCAAATTCCTGGGCTACCATATATCAGCCAACGGGATCAAGCCACTGGATGAGAAGGTGGAAGCAATTAAGTCATTCCCTCCCCCCAAAACAGTCCGAGAGCTTCGCAGATTTTTGGGGATGCTAAACTTCTACAGACGATTCATTCCTAACGCTGCTGAAGTCCAGGCACCACTACACGCTCTCATGACTGGATCTGTAAAAGGTTCCCATCCTATCAACCTGTGTGAAGGCACTCTGAAAGCCTTCGAGGATTGCAAAGAAAGCCTCTGCCGTGCAGCACTCCTTGCACACCCGGATTGCCAATGCAAACTAGGCCTCGTCACAGATGCATCAGATACTGCAATTGGCGCTGCCTTAGAGCAATACAAAGATGGTGACTGGCAACCGCTTGCCTTCTTCTCGCACAAGTTTAGTACAGCACAGAGAAAATACTCTCCTTACGATAGAGAGCTCCTCGCGATTTACGAAGCACTGAAATATTTCAGACACATGGTCGAAGCCAGAGAATTCACAATCTACACCGACCATAAACCATTGTGTTTCGCTTTTCACCAGCGCAAGGACAAGTGTTCGCCGAGACAGTTTCGTCATCTGGATTTCATATCCCAATTTACAACTGACTTGAGACACATCTCGGGGAAGAATAACCCGGTCGCGGACACGCTGAGTAGAGTGGAAGAGCTGGAACTGTCGATCGATTTCTCACAGCTCACTAAATCACAGGCATCCGACCCAGAGTTAAAAGAGATGCTGGAACGTGGAACCTCATTACGACTGGAGAAGGTGAAGTTACCTGGAACCCGTGCTGAATTATATTGCGACGTCAGCACACTCATTTCAAGACCTTACGTCACGAAGCCTATGCGCAAGCAAGTTTTCGATAGCTTGCACGCATTAAGCCATCCCGGTGCCAACGCAACAATTAAGTTAGTAGCAGAACGCTACGTATGGCCCGGTGTGAAGAAAGACTGCAGAGAGTGGACGCGTACATGTCTAGCTTGTCAACGTTCCAAAAACACCTAGGCATGTATCCTCCCCGTTGGGCACCTACCAGCTGCCACGAGCACGATTTATTCACGTGCATATTGACCTCATCGGACCGCTTCCAATATGTAATGGAAATCGCTATTGCCTCACTGCTATAGATCGTTTCACTCGATGGCCTGAGGTGATACCTATACCCGATGCAACAGCTGAAACAGTAGCAAAAGCCTTACTTACTGGATGGATATCGAGGTTCGGATCCCCCGTGGACATAGTAACAGACCGCGGCAGACAGTTCGAATCTTCTCTATTTCAACATCTATCCAAAATATCAGGATTTCAACACAAAAAGACCACTGCCTATCATCCTGCATGCAATGGAGCTGTAGAGAGATTCCACAGACAGCTAAAAACTGCTATTACCTGTCATTCAACTGAAAACTGGATGGAAGCCTTACCGTTGGTGTTACTTGGCATCCGAAGCGCGTATAAGGAGGACATTCAAGCGAGCACTGCAGAACTTGTGTACGGAGAACCACTACGCTTACCGGGAGAATTCTTCGACCCAAGCACAGCTGGAACAGCTGACGTCACAGACTACACTGCCCGATTACGCTCGTTTGCCAACAATTTAAAACCCACACCTGCTTCGAGACACACCAAGCCATCCATATTTATCTTCAAGGACTTACCAACTACCAGCCATGTGTTCTTGAGAGAAGACGCAGTACGAGCTCCCATGCAACCTGCATACACGGGTCCACACGTTGTCCTGGAGAGAACTGAGAAAGTTTACAAATTATTAATTAAAGGAAAACCGGTCACAGTATCAGTAGACCGCTTGAAGCCAGCCTACATATTAGATGACAGCGACATCAAAACTACAGATGAATCTCCTAACGACACACCTCCACCACCTGAAAACATACAGAGACAAACAAGATCAGGACGTACTGTAAGATTTCCAAATTATTATCGCCCGTAGGCACGGTCTCTGGAAGGGAGTAATGTGGTGGAGGCACATATAAAATGATGATACACCTTAGAAGGTAGATTCGCTCGGCGCTTATAGCTAAACCGCCGCGCGTGCGCCGGCCGGCTCGGTGCGCAGGAGTTCTGCGCATGCGCCGCGCCGCGGCTGTAGTAGTCAAGAGCTCGCACAGCTAACGGTGCCACATACATTCCTAAACAAAACAACTGTGAAATAAATTCCAAATCAATTCACCTCACCATAAGGCCAAAATTATAATAATTATTTATAAATAGCTAAACCTGATGCGGTCACAAATATTTAGTAACGAAAAATGACAAAATTAGTCATTTTTATAAATCATATTTAAATACGAGTACTTACTGTTACTTGGTCTTTGGAGACTTCATATTCTTCGAGTGGGTACTTGGAACACGGTAACTGGTATAACAACTTGGTAAATTGGATACCAGTTACCAAGTTCTACATGCCCACAAGAATTTAGCCACTCCGAAAATAAAATGTAAATTGGAAACAGACACAAGTTGAAAAATATTGAGGAATCTTAGGAGAATAAAGAGATATTATTTATATGCCAGAAAATGTTTTCAATAATATTAGTTGGTTATTAGTGGAATAAGCACATACATGGAATGGTATTTGCGTTCCATGGCGTGTAGACGTAAATTTGCTAACTATAATATTCCAGAAATATCTGGCACACTGTAATCGACGTGTGTTTTTAATAATTCAGGTGCTAAAACTGACAAATATAAAACCTGGTCAGTACACTGCTTGGGTTAAAGGCGGAACAATTACCTCCGCGGTAGTTTTTGGACGGACAGATTTCATGTTCCAGCACGGGTTCTCTACGGTCGTACCGAAATCTTTAAAAGATACATCGAAACAACCAATTGGAGGCATGTACTCTACTGAAATATATCTATCTATCTGATTTGTATTATCTTTGCGTTCGCAACCGTTCTATCTGCAATAATAATTTGGTTGTTTCAATTTCTAGGAAGCAAGAGTTATTTGTCAATATCCACAACGGACCCTGAACATTCCGTTAATATTAATGCAGTTCAAATATTAGACATGAACGAACGTGTGATACAAGAGGTGCCATTAAAAAAGACAGGAGACAACTTTTATAGAACTGACCCTTTTGTATCTCCAGAAAAATTGTTTAAAATTGCGGTAGGTTTAAAACAAATTATACTATTATATATTTCATATGTATCACACAAATTTATAAAATCATGTTCTGTAACATTCTTGTTATCAGGAAAAAAGCTTTTCACAATAACCAAACTTTTTGAGATGTAAGGATTATATATTCCTTTTATGTCAAAACCAATTAATTATTTACATGAGCTTAATTAAGAAGACAGGAGCTACGCCCCGCCCCCCCAGACAATTCTGGTGCCTAAAAATTAAAACACTGCTTAACAATATTTTATCTAATTTTACTTCATTAAAGTATTAGATTTAAAATAAAAGAGTATTAAATTAAATTAGGTTGTCGGTTGTCGGCATGCTGATTCTATGAGCTATGGTACTGACAAAGTCATTTGACTTTCGCCGCGGTAGTGGCGGTAGTGGCCTAACATCGTTTTTGATGGCGAGCCTTGGGAGAGGCTTATATCCAGTGGACAGACACGAACTGTATTAAGGTAGTAACTACGCAAAATGAGGTATTCACTTACACACGTTTTACAATGGAGTTTTGTAAAGACTAATTCCTTAACTTCTTTAACTTGTTTCCAGGTAAAAGGTACCAGCGTTAGCAGCGGCAGAGTTATAACGAGAATTTCAAAAACTGCCATTGAACCTCAGAAACCTGAGCCACGTAAGTAGCAAATAAGACAATCGATTGGTCGATCCGCCGCGTAGTACCTGCGTTTTGATTTTGCGAGTTTCATTCATGATCGAACGAACATTTTTTCCCAAAAACAAATGATTATTTATTTAAGAATGAATATCTTCGTGTCAACGTAATCCTTCTGTGAGCTAATAAATATGGTAAGCATGGTGTTCACTCAAATTGGCACCCAGATTATCACCGCTCTTTTCATCACTTTCAAATATAAATTGCATTTTTATTGTGTATTGTTATTGCATAGTTTTTATTTTTATTGTACTTTTTATTATTATTTTTATTGTACATATTTAATGAAATTGGTAATTTCAGCGAAAAGCAAAGCTGCAGAAGCAACAATTATTGAAGGAAACTCAGTAACGGTTGAATATAACAGCGCGCTCCGACTGGCTTGCAGAGTGACGGCATATCCGGAGCCACATATAACGTGGACGGACAGCAAAGGCAACTTGATACCATCCAAGGTAAATAGAAAATATTTAGGTGACAATTAGTAAACGATAGTGGAAATAAAAAGATGTCTGTAAAACATGACGGACGTAAAATTCCTTGTCAAAAAAGTTAAGTAGGTTTTGTAAAATAATATTTTATTTGCTTTGTCATTATCTAAATATTTAGAAAAATTTAGTAAAAAATATAAACAATATTTTTCAAAAAAGAGACAAATTTTCATATTAATTAACCCAGAATCGTGAACGGAGAACATGAATGTGTTCGGAGTCTTTGGGAATTTGAACCAAGCGCCGATCTGAGTCGTGGTGTAATTTTAAGAGGTAGAATCGTGTACTCTTACTTATCTGGTCCTTAATTGTATTATATGTAGTGTGATGACTGCTTTAAGTAAAATACGACTCGGTTTATGACAGATAATCGGATTAATTTACTGATAGATAACTAGTAAATTGATTAATATTATTACGCAAAATTTTGCACATTCGAAAATATATTAATGGTTGATTGCAGACATATCCTGTAGAGCCCCCGTATGTATATGTAAATTACATGGAAAAGTCTGGACTTAAACAAACAGAAAAATATCACTGTCATGCAAAAAATAACCTTGGACCACCAGCTTCTTCTGATATTTCCGTGACTGTTAAGTCCCCATTCCAGGTTCAGGAACATGTACAAGGTAAGAGAAAATTTGGCTTTATTCACACGTGGCTATAAATAACGCGCATTGCGTAGATAATAAAAGTAGTAATGTCGTAAATATTCATCTAAAACGTTGAGCGCTGAAACCACTGCCATTCTTAAAAAATTCCAACGCCAGTTGTTTTCAGCACATGCGAACGAAACTTACCCGCAAATTGCTTTTTATATTGATCATCAAATAAATAATTATAGCTTTCTGTGATTTTCGAAATAAAACCTTAGATCGAACAAGAACCAGCTTCACCTCTTGACCAGGTTCTAAAAGGGTTGGGGAGCTCTGTTCCAATGATATAGTTCTCAATATCTACGAGTAGCTTCTTAACTAACCTACCGTCAAGTAACAGCACATTGATGTGGAAGTTAAATAATCATTTGCTCAGATAGAACTCCAGAAAATTAACAGCTTTTTGGGATTACCTACACAAGAGGACTAAGAATAGAATAGGCGACACAGAGCCACATACCATCCGGCCAGTTTCACTGCCTGACTGCCATCCATTCCATGAAAAAAACACTAACAGTAAAATGATTATGCAAAAGCAAGCTCTCCAGTTTTGTTTGATATTAATACTAAAAATTTAATTCATTTTTTAATATTGTAACTTAAACGCATCTTGGCGTTGTATTCTTCGCTTTAATTACTTTCGTTTTTATTTTAATTAATATAACTCCGATATAAAACATTGATTTAGTAATTGAAATCACCTTTTGAACTTTTCTAGACGTGAAAAATGTTGAATACGGCAAAGAATGTGCACTGCGTTGTAATATAAAGTCCCATTTACCGATGCGGATAACCTGGAAGTTGGTAGTCGGAATTATCAAAAAACATGACCCAATCAGAAACTCAAACCAATACTCGATGTCGCCGGACGGAACTGAGCTCAAAATAAAACGCATGGATAAAGACTTAGCTGGAAAGTACGTTTGTGTAGCACAGCTGCAGGGAGATGAAAGTGTAAAGATCAGTTATGAAACAAACGTCAAAGTTACTGGTTTAGGTAAGTAGGTAATATTCGTACAAACATGTCACAAATTTACTGCATACTAATTACGATATATCAACGTTTAAATAATTGTAAATACCAATACTGTGTAATACCAGATTTACTGTGTTTTTTGTCATTACAGTTAAACCAGAAATAGATAAAAATATAAATCTCGTGAAAATTTTCGAAAAAACGAATGTGGATTTGAATTGCAAGTAAGTGTTATCATTTAACACATAGAAATCGACACTATGAAAACAGTTTCGTTCTTTATAAGTGTTTATAGAAATGGAAATAGGGTAGAAGCAAACGTAAGTGGATAGGTACTAATTTGGTGGTTTTGGAATTAATATTGATAACAGAATTAGGAAATACTAAGTACACAATGATATGTGAGGTATTTCTTTTATCTCATTATAATGGCAAGTCAGCAAGATGAGATGGAATGAAAACTTAGTACTGACATTTATTGTCTATTTATTTTTAGATTACTAAACGGCAGTCCTACACCTGAAATTACTTGGCAGTTCAATGGCGTAAACACCAATAAAAGAGGCGAAGTTCTGTCGTTGAAGAATGTCGGTTTCCACAACTCTGGGCAGTACACTTGTTCAGCCAAAAATATAGAAGGTAGCGATCGGCACGATATACGACTTACGGTCGAAGGTAAGAATTTTGTTTTAAGAATGAAAGTAAAGATTCTTTACTTGTATTTCCCACTTATTTTATTTCTACTCTACACATAATGACGATTAATACTAGAGCAAAAATGTTTATCCTTTCATTTTAGCAATTAATAAAGTGCCGCAAGCAACAGTAAGTGAGGGTGCAACAACAAGCGTGCCGTACAACAGCACCCTATCGCTGACTTGCAGAGTGACGGCATATCCCGAACCACATATAACGTGGACTGACAGCAAAGGCAATTTGATACCATCTAAGGTAGGTACCTATATTAAATATTGCATACTATTTAATAATGTAATAATTAGAATAAATTTATATTCTTTAACATTCAAATACTACTCAGCGAGATAGTTTACTTAAGTAGTTGTTAAGTGTTAATATTCATGTACCTATATGAGATTCTCATTAACGTAAAAATATATTTATTAAGTAAGTATATTAATGGCTAAGTATCCCAACAGACACAATTATTTAAATTGCACGATTTTATTAAAATACTTAACTTTCTTATTAATATTTTATTTTCTCGAGTAGTATAGTGTTTATTTATAAATTGTAAACGTTATTGGCCTTTCCAAAAACAAGTAAATGAAGTATTATTCAATGAAAATAAAAACATATTTGTTTATACTTCCATATTAAAATGTACAAAAAAGAATATGCGTTACTACCACATGTCCTAATGTACCTTGCAAACCTTGCTAGTGATACCTTGTGAGTATGTACTTTGCTTGCTGAAATTACTTTAATTTACATATACATAGGTCACACTGAAAATTTCTGGAACTGGCCACTTACAGAAACAGTATTTAAAAAGTAATTACAATATTTGAAAATGGAACTCTTTGGCTGTAGAATAAAGTTTATTTCATCTAACAGTCATTTGTTCCGTCATTTTGGCGTCCACTTAAAAATTACGTGTCTGCATTACGATCGATTTAACTCGTGAAATTTTTCGCTCGATTCTATGATTTTAAGTGTAATTTGACAGCTCAGCAGAGCCTCGCCCGGCTTCAAACTGCTTTTAGCGATGAAGCACCAAGCAAGATGACAATTTATAGTTGGTTTGCAGAATTCAAGAGCAGTCGTGTCAATCTCAGTGACGAATTTCCTGAAGGTCACCGTCCACCGCTGTCAACAACAAAAACATCGATACTGTGCGTCATATGATCGAGACAGGCATGTGACCTACCATGAGATCCGGGCATCCTTAGGCAAAGGCATGAGTTAGATATAATCAATCTTCACAAACATTTGGCTGTGCGAAAGCTGTGCTCGCGGTGGATCCCACATAATTTGACTGAGGCTTAAAAAACGGAACGTGTCACTTATTGCAATGCCATGCTTACCAGATTCAACGAAGGGGCGTCAAATTTGGTGTGGAACATAGTCAAGTTTCGGGAGCAAAGAAAATGCTTTTAAAAAACTAAATATATTAAACTAATGAGATTGAAGACATGTGGCAGAGCTTGATGCCAGTATTCAACTTACTCTTAAATTAAATCTAACTACAAGGTAACCTCCCATCGCTACATCCTAAATGCTAACTAAGCACTAAGTTCCTAGAACTATGGGTTCGGCCGACCACCCGGTTCTGCTGACCTAGCTATCAACAGTGAGGGCTTGGGTGACGTAACTCCTCCCCCTTCAAGTGCGAACTCATCGGTTTGAACGTCTTCCTTTCGAATCCGATGATTTCGCCAAGATTTTTTAAACATTATAAGTACTAAAATTATAAAAAAGACAAATATGACATATAGGATTATTGTAGCTAAACTAACACCGTGTATTTGCACAATTTTGGAATCTGTATTCCCACTTTCACTGTATTTTAACACATGATGTAGACGTTTTATGTCATCCAGGTTGACTCCTTTCAAATCCAGCGGTTCCTTAAGGGTAGCGTTGCTGAACTGCGGCGTAGATAGGTGAACTAGAGGTACAGGGGTGTAGTGGCTATTCTCGGAGATCATCCGTCGACCGTGAATATGAAGGTCATTGACGTTTGCGTGGCAAGTGTCGTCTATGGTTAGTATATATGTGCCAGAAATTGCTCGACGAGTTATCTCGGTGGTACTATTTTGAGATATAACTGTTGGGTGTCCGCAGTGCAGAATCCAGCTGTTGGGGGCAATTCGTTGCAACTTTAGGTCTTCCACCTCTACTGGATGTTGAGTACATTGTGAGGGATGATGGTACCTCATCAGTTGCTCGATGCATGTTTCTTCAGAGTAGACCGCTAGGTCGTCAAGCACACACAGATACTGGTCCGAAGCGATGCTCTTACAAGGTCGAATGATCGGTTGGTATTTCGCTCCATTTACTAAAAGGAAAGGATATTCCGGAACCACTATATAGGTTTGGTTATGTAGGATACTGAACATAGGAAGGGGATACAGCTTATAATAACTATATGTGTTATTGTCAGTAAGGGGTACTTCAATTAGAAACGTAATCTGGTTTGACTTTAAATAGGCTTTTACAGTTATAGTCTCTTCTAAATTTATAAGATTTTGTTCTGTAACAGGATACATAAGGTTGTCGTACTTATCTATGGTTTGTAATATGTGTAGAAACTCAGTCGAATTAATAATAGATTTATGTAATACCGAAAGTTTGGCAAAAGCCAATGCTGTTTCAATTTCACTTAGTTTAAGGTATATAGTACGGAAGTTAATAATAAATTGGTTAAACAAGTTTAAAACATATATAGAGAACTTATAACTATTTTCCCTATTCTTTAAGTCTATAGCCAAACCTTCCAATTGTTTCAAAGGTGTTTCTAACAGAATAGAATTCCTTTTTAAGGTTTCACTTGAATTTAAGAAGTGGTCCAACATTTCGGTGATAAGTGTAATCTTTCTAGATGCTGCTTGTTCGCGATTTTTAAGGCTGGATATTAAACTATCATATTTTATGGCATCTGTATGGTCTAAGTTGCCTGTAATAACTTTTATAAGAGAACCAGTGGGTTGATGAGACCTCGTTTGAATCTTTTAAGTGGAACTAATTGCTGAAACTTTTCTATAGCTACCTACATCCCTAAGATAGTCTGTGTGAGTTTCTAGTCCTAAAAATTCATAAATGTATTGCGTATTATTACGTAAGAAATTGCTGAGCTCCTTAAATTTTTGAATATTAAGTTGTAAGTCGTTGCCAATCCCATTTAGTTTTATAGTTTTTGCTATTAGCCACTTATCCTGTTGAACATACGCTTCACCCTCTTTAACGGGTAGTATCCCTGGGTTCTCCTCAATCTTTTCTAAACGAAGGCCCTGGCTGAGGTTGATGCTCGTCGTCAGGAGCAAACACCACCTGCGAAGGGCGTTTAACATTTTTGAGATGCGTTTTAGTTGGTCTATTACGTAACTCAATAGGGACAACGTTATGTTCGGGTTTGTCAGTTACGACAGCCTTTTTATAACGTGGCTTGTCCTTACTTTTGCGTGTATTTATGTCTTTCACATAGATGGAATCGCCTACCTTTAATTCTTTTATTTCTTCTCCTCCTTTCCTTTGTCTAACCTTATCTTTATTTACTGACAAATTTTCTGATATGTGTTTATACAAGAATTTAGTTCTCTTACAGTGATCTTTTAATAACTGTTGTATAAACTCTTTTTCGAAATTGATATTAAAAGACTCGTTCGAATCCGTGTGCTCGAAAACTACTTCAAACGGCGTAAGACTTGTTGCAGAATGTATGGTATGATTGTATGCCATAATAGAATAAGTCATTACGGAGGCTGCGTCCGTGCATTTTTGTTCGTATCTGGCTAGCCTGTATATTTCCGTAATGGTGGAATGAAAACGCTCCACGATCCCCATTGAGCTGGGATTATTTGGTGTTCCTATATGAAGCTCTACTTTATACATATTTAACAATTCTCTCATGAGGTCGTTGTTGAACTCTGAACCGGGGTCGCAACTAATCTTTTTTGGCACACCATAAAATGAAAAATATTTAATCAGGGCGCGGACGACTTCAGGAGTCGAACGGTTACTAATCTCGAAGGCCTGCCCTAGTTTGCTGAAGGCATCTACTAGGGTAAGATAATACCTGCTTTCGATTGAGAAAAGGTCTATAAATACTTCTTGGAAAGGTGCTGACTGAGTTTGTGTGAGCTGTAATCTGGGTTTAATGGGGTTTCTATCGTATTTCATTTGTTTACAGGCATCGCAAGAGTTCAGTTGGGCTGAAATTGTTTCCTGCATGTTAGGCCAGTAGTAATTTCGGCGAATTCTAGCCATGGTTTCCTTTATTCCTCGGTGGCAGGTCTTTCCTTCGTGTAACTTTTTAATTATGGCTTTTTGTTCGTTTTCATCTTCTATGAAGACCACTCGTTCGGTACACTCGCAAAAAGTAACCTGACCTTCTTTGAACAACCTAATGATTACGTTACTAAAATCTTTTCTGTGTTGTTCATCTTCGAAGTAGATAAAATATTTAGTTTTATCTTTTATATATTCTTTGAAAAACCTCGTAATTAATTGTTCATTATTTATTGGTAGAAATACTTCGATGATTTTTTGCGTTTTGTTGGAAATATCCGTAACCTGTAGGTTGTCTCTTAGCCATGTGAAAACCAATATTTGTCTGGGTTTTGTGTCTATAGCCTCGTGCAGTATGGGTATACCAGTTGTTTCCATATCCCTGGCTGAATGGGCAGTTGCGGTGCTACTAGTGACTGATCGTATGGGAAAGTCTTGTTGACTATTGTCAGAATCGTCAGATATAGTAATAGTTTGTGATTTGTCGGAAATAGTGATGGTCTTGGAATCGTCTGTCTGTCGTCGTTGAGCTATTCGGCTCAGTTCGTTTGTCGCATCTTCCAGGTATTCTTGGAGTCTTTGTTCCTTGTCGTCGACGTTTACCTTCATAGAGTTGTTGTCATCCTCTTTACCTAACGCATTGACCTTTATGCGGGATAAGGCGTCCGCGTTAAGATTTTGTTTTCCATTTTTATGGATAATGTCAAAGTCATATTCTTGTAATCGTAAACGCCAGCGAGTCAGTTTGCTATTAGGCTCTTTGAGTTGGTAAAGCCATTTTAATGGTTTATGGTCAGTAAATATAGTAAATTTATGTCCATAGAGGTACGGCCTGAAGTGCTTAACTGCCCAGATGATGGCTAACAGTTCGCGCTCAATAGTGCTGTACCGTTTCTCAGTGTCAGTCAGTGTCTTACTTGCGTAAGCGATTGGTCTGTCGCTTCCGATACAGCCTTGAGAGAGCACAGCTCCAACGGCTATTTCCGAAGCGTCTGTTGTCAGTATAAAAGGTTTTGACATGTCAGGATATTGAAGAATGGGTGCGTTAATCAAGAGTTCTTTGCATTTATGAAATGCGTCAATGAAATTTTTGTCTAGTACAACTCGTCTCCCTTTCTTCAAACAAGCTGTCATAGGTTGAGTAATTTTGGAAAAGTCCTTTATGAACCGTCTATAATAGCCAATGAAACCTAAAAACTGTTTAATTTCAGTGTGTGTAGTGGGTAATGGATAGTCAATTACTGTTTGGATTTTGTCATTGTTTGGTTTCAGTCCTGAGTCAGTAATAGTATGTCCCAAGTACAGTACTTCCATACGTAGGAATTCGGATTTATCTAACTGTACTTTGAGATTTGTTTGTCTAAGTCTCTCAAAAACTGCGCGCAATTTTTGTAAATGTTCTTGTAAACTAGAAGAGTAGACCAGGATATCGTCTAGGTATACAAGACAATGGATGCCTTGTAGTCCGCGGAGCACGTTGTCCATTGCGCGTTGAAATGTAGCGGGGGCAGTTTTTAACCCGAACGGCATACGAAGAAATTCGAAGTGGCCGTTTTCCGTGCTAAATGCAGTTTTTGGTCGGTCCTTGTTTTCAATTTCTATTTGGTGATACCCGCTCGCAAGGTCAAGAGTCGAAAAGTATGTACTTTTGCCTAGTTTGTCAAAGAGGTCTGTTATGTTGGGCAAGGGGTACTTGTCGTCTATCGTAATTTCGTTCAGTCGTCGGTAATCGATAACATTTCTATATTTCGTCTCCCCAGAGGCATCACTTTTCTTAGGTACAAGGTGCACAGGTGCACTCCAAGGCGAATGTGACTCTTGAATCACATTATCCTTGAGGAGTTTTTCAACCTGGTTTTTAATTTCAGCAGCTTGTACAGGTGCTTGCCGATAGGGCTTGATATAAATTGGGTCGTCATTTGTCGTGCGTATTTGATGTTTTACTTGATTTGTAAATGTCAGAGGCAGTTCGTCGCAGTAAAATATGTCCTTGTATTCCGTACAAAGTTTGTAAATCGCGTCTCGTTCCTCGCCATTCGTGTGATCGAGTCTTAATTTTGAGAGGTTGTCTGATAACATTCTGTCTATCTCAATGTCAGCTTGGTTTGTGGTGTAATTTAGTCGGCATGAACTTTTTTCAAATTTGGTAACATCAAAGGGATTAATTACTGTCAATGTCATCTCGTCGTCTAAAAGGTTCTGTATAATAGTGGTTGCAAACCCATTATTACATTTTACGATAGCGGCTGGCATTCTTACCCCTTCGAAAAAATTGTTTGAAGTTCAATACAGCATCACCATTGTATAAATTTGTCGGTAACTTCACACGTTGTTCGGATCGCGGGGCTAATTTTATTATATGATGAGGGTCGTATTCTATAGGGATGAGTGTCGTTTTTGTCTTAATCGTCTTGTTTTTAAGACTTATGTCTGCTTCCAATTGCATTAATAAATCCAATCCAATAAGTCCGTCATACCTATTGTCCACGTCATAGATGTAAAATTTGTGGTAGTCGTTTGTTTGGAAAGTAGGGAAGAGGGGAATAGTAACAACTTCGTTATGGACGCTAGTCGCATGCGTGCTAATAACCTGGAAAGGCTCGTAATGTTTCGCCGAGGCAAAGTATTCGTCGGCCTTTCTCGGGCTAATAAACGATCTTGTGCTTCCAGTGTCCAACATGAATTTACCATCTATTTCCGGTATATAAATGTAAGGTAGTTTAAGGATACGGTCTACATTTAGTTCTATCACTTCTCTATATTGGCGGAGGCGTTTATCATAAAATCCTGTTTGTCAGAGTCCTCTGCTACGTCAGAGTTAACGTCGGTCATGTCAGTATAGTCCGTTATCGCTTGGTCTTCGTAATATTGCTGTTCGTAGTGGTTCATGTTGTCTACTTGGGTCATGTAGTGATTGTAATCGTCGTATATTTCGTTATTATCTGTATATAGTTCGTTTAATGGAAACCCTTGTTGCGGTTTCGATGGTGGGGCCGCCGTTCTCATTGATACGTCGTTAGTTTGCAGTGGTTTCGAGTTATTTGCAAATTGTGGAGGTCGATATCCAAATTGCATTGGAATTGGAGGACGGTAACCAAAGGACTGAGGAGGGCGATAGCCAAATTGTTGCGGAGGACGGTAGCCAAATTGTTGCGGAGGACGATAGCCAAATTGTTGTGGAGGTTTGTATCCGAATTGTGGAGGCGCGTTTCCAAATTGCTGAGAAGGGCGATATCCAAATTGCAAGGGGCGACTGGGTGCCTGTGGTATCAGAGCAGTCTGATGTGGGATCCCAAATTTAAACTGTGGACCGTGTTGTGGTCCTGGAGGACGAAAACCTGTGGGTTGCATCGAGCCTAACGGTTTCGCTGTAGAAAAATATTGCGTTGGACCGTTTGTGCTAAATTTCCACGGTAAAGTCGGTTGTGAAGGAGTAGCTGGTTTAGGATTCAGCATTTTGCTCCTTAAGTTGTACTGCTCCTGGAAGTTAACTTCCTCTAAGACGTGTGTAAGCGCGTCTTCAAGAGTGGTTGGATTTTTGAGCCTAACTAATCTGACCATGTTTTCCGGAAGGTTATATAGGAAAATATTTAAAGCGGTATTATTATAAATTATATGTTTCGCGTCTCTTAAATTTACATCTGCCAATTGGTTCACTTTAGCTAATAAAATAGACCTTACACTTTGAATCCTATTACAAAAATCGGCAAAGGTTTCATTATGTTTTATTTTTAATGTTTCTAGTTCTATTGCTACGCATTCCTCGCTACGTGGGTCTCCGAAGTGTTGGATCAGTGATTGCCTTAATTCGTCCCAAGTTTCAATATCTATTCTTTCGCTTATCAAGGCGGCTGCATTGCCAACTAATTTGCTGGTAAAACATTGCATCAAATATGCATTGCGCTCCTGACTGCCTTGATATTTTAAAATTACATATTCGCACTTCCTTAAAAATAAGCTTAGCAATCGCGTTTCCCCAGAATATTGAGGGATTAATTTTAATGTTTCAGAGGGGATATTTACTTCGCTACTTGATTGCAGAGCCATTTTTTGTAAATGCGATAAAACACAAAATGCAACAAAACACAATTAAAATTAAACACAATCACAATTAAAAACGCAGTTTAAATAAGAAATAATATGGAAATACAATTTGTATAAAATTCAAGCACCAATTAAATTTAAATTAAGTTAAATTAAGTAAATATAAATGCGAGACTGAGTTTGAAGCCTTGTTCACTTATTATATTACTAGTTACTTAATATTTCTTTAATTCATAATTTAATTTAAATCACGATTTTAATCAATTTATTTTAATTACTTTTAAATATTTTATTTATTTTATTAATTAAACCAGATAACGTTATTACAAAAGAGGTTTATTTCACAATAACAAATGGATGGGATTTCAAGGGAAAGTGAAGAGTTTTACTCACCAACCGATCATCTCCATCACAGTTTTCTCACCCCGTTATGACTTATTTATTTGGTTCGTCGGATCACTCGAGCCACGCCGCGATAACGCGTTTTCCAGCCAAAGTTTGATGGCGGATTTTCACTAAAAACGCGGAAGACGGCACAAGCCTTATGTACGAGCGATCCTACCGGCTGCGCCAGTCAAGTTTCGGGAGCAAAGAAAATGCTTTTTAAAAACTAAATATATTAAACTAATGAGATTGAAGACATGTGGCAGAGCTTGATGCCAGTATTCAACTTACTCTTAAATTAAATCTAACTACAAGGTAACCTCCCATCGCTACATCCTAAATGCTAACTAAGCACTAAGTTCCTAGAACTATGGGTTCGGCCGACCACCCGGTTCTGCTGACCTAGCTATCAACAGTGAGTGCTTGGGTGACGTAACTACATAGTAACAGGTGATGAAACATGGATTTACAGCTACGACCAAACAAAGCAGCAATCGACCATTTTGGGTCTTTCAAGATGAGCGGAACCTTGCCGGAAGTTATTGACGAACTTCGTAAAAACAACCGTAAATGCCGCATAATCTGGCACCATGACAAGGCGTAGAACTCATGAGCCATCTTCCATATAGTCCTGACTTGGCACCTTGTGATTTCTTATTGTTTTCAAAAATTAAGAACTAATTACGCGGTCAACTATTTTCATCTCCAAAGAGGCTGTCGAAGAGTATGAGAAACATGCTTCCGATGTCACCACGGAGTAGTGGAATAAATGTTATCGACATTGGTTTATTCGTATGAAAAAGTGTATTGACGACTCAAATATGTTGAGAAATAATCAATTCATTTTTGGCCATTCATTGTATCGTAATCTTATTCATTCCAGAAACTTTCAGTGTGGCCCTCGTATGTATCTACTTCGCTAATGAAAAATATTTCACTGATTATTGCAGACATCTCCTGTAAATCTCCCATACGAATATATAAGTTACGCGCAACTGCCCCCACTTACGAGATCGGAAAAATATTACTGCCGAGCAGCAAATAGCCCGATAATTCGTCCTAATACTGCAAATATCGACGTGAATGTACAACCTGCTTTTACTGTTCATGAACATCTTCCAGGTAAAAAACAATATGTTTGCTCATTGTAGTTTGAATACCAAACCTTTAACAAATATCGTATTAATTTAATACGATATCTAAGGCGTAAGTAGCTATCGACAGAATACTCAATTGTTACGACATCAATTTTAAGATCTTTTATTTCAAAAAAGATACCGTCTCTCCGCGCGACTATGACAGAACATATAAATATACTCATGAACTGAGGCATCGATGTTTACTGACAATCAGCGAGAAACTAATTATTGCTTTATTAAACTATAATTTTTATTATTCTATAAAAACATAACTTCTCTCACAGTTGGGCTATTTCCCATTGATTCGTTAACTACATTTTTTAGATATTTCCAATGTTGAATACGGAAAAGAAAGTACCTTGCATTGCAACATAAAATCGCACCTACCGATGCAAATAAAATGGATTTTTGTGATCGGAAAACCGGAGAAACATATCTCGATCGAAAGCATGGGTACATATTCTGTATCACCCGACGGAACAGAGCTGAAAATAAAACGTATCGACAAAAGCCTCGCTGGCAAGTACCTTTGTGTAGCTCAGCTTGAAGGGGATAAAAGTGTGAAGATCAGTTATGAAACCACTGTCCAGATTGCTGATATAGGTAAGACTTTTACAACAATATATATTCTAAGACGTACAAGTCAATACATATTACATACAATAATTATAAATATGTATTATCATACAATAATTATCATATGTAATATAATCTTATTATGTTTTGATGTTACAGCCAAACCAGAAATTGAAAAGAATATGAACCTTGTGAAACCGTTTGAAAAAGCCGATGTTGACTTACATTGCAAGTAAGTGTGATCATTTTTCTACTGATATAATCATTATAAATCTTCATTATTCAGTTAGTAATTAATATGAAAATTAAAATGGATTTTATTATCTTTTTATTTATAGACTATTAAAAGGTAATCCGAAACCAGAAATAACTTGGCAGTTCAACGGCGTAAATACCGATAGAAGAGGCGAAGTTCTTTCATTAAAGAATATTGGTTTCCACAACTCTGGACAGTATACATGTTTAGCCAATAACATAGAAGGAAGCGATCGGCACATCATACAACTTATTGTTCAAGGTATTTACTTTTGTTGTTTTTTTTATTTGCTAAGTTTATTACGAACAAAAATGAATGAAAGTAGAACAGAAAATGTGTCTTTTATTTTAGAAATTAACAAAGTGCCACAAGCAACAATTAGTGAAGGTGCAGCAACAAGCGTGCTATATAAGAGCACCCTGCCACTGACTTGCAGAGTGACGGCATACCCGGAGCCACATATAACGTGGACTGACAGCAAAGGCAACGTAATACCATCTAAGGTAAACTTGTATAGTTCTTACTTAATCAACTAAAATAATTGAATATGTCATCAAAAGTCAATTACCATTGAAAAGGAGGGTTTGGTTTAATGCTTTTTGGCAAAACTTGATTAAATATTATATGAGTATTTGGGCCGCATATAAATATACCTAGTTATACTTCGGTACATATCTCTTATAAGGATACACCTATAGGTATGGGGTAGAAACGTTACAATAAGTAAATGTACCTTCAAAAACACATTTAGATTTCGCGCAAGTACTTGTTGACATTTTAATTCAAATTTAAGTTTCTTGTTCGCTATCGTTATGATCAGGTACGTAACAGAAGTAGATTTAAAGTATAGAGGTGGAAGTAAATACAATTTAAATGCAGAAATTTTTTTTTAAAATGCTCAATTTTAATTACGCTCTTATTAGAACATCTCTATAGATTATTGAAAATTTATTACAGACGTCTCCTGTGAATCTCCCGTACGAATATATTAATTACGTGCAGTTACCGTCACTCACAACATCGGAAAGGTATTATTGCCGCGCGGTAAATAGTCTTGTAACTGGACCGGCTACTGCGAACATCGCCGTGACTGTACAACCTGCATTTAGTGTTCATGAACACGTACAAGGTAAAACAATATTACGATGTATAGTTAGGAAGTACTTTCTGCCATAAATATCTACAAATAACTCGCTCAATTATCGTCCTAAGTGCACTATACTTTATGGTTACAAATTTGCCCGATTGAAAAAAAAACAAGCATTATTTTGTATTGAATAACTTTATAACTACTGAATTTGCCGCGTCAATAAAAGACAATTCTTACTAACTATCAACTAAGCTGTAATTTCAATCAATGCAATTTTTCATTTGTCACATTGAAATAACATAATATGCAGTTACTTTAAAGAAATAATTAAGTGAACGGCAAAAAATACTTAATGGGCAGCAAATCAATGGTAACAAATTTAAAAGTGGGTTTGGTTTAGGTTCTCTGAGAACATAGAAACAGGAGTCCCAGGAAGCAGGTTTCCTGTTCCTTGGTGATGATATACTTAATAATTTAAAATTATTAATTTCAGTTATTCAAACTGAAGTTGTTTTGTTGACCATGATTTTCTGACATTAATATTTTTTCCTGCTAGACTAATTACAAGGCGTTATTATGTAACTTAATTAGCTTTCAGCCCAATTAACTTGTAATTCTGTATCACAGTAAAAGTTTTAAATATTCGCAAACACAATGTAAATTTACATTTCAGATGTCACAAATGTTGAATACGGAAAGGAAATTACGTTGCATTGTAACATAACATCCCATCTTCGTGTACGTCGCAACTGGGTGCTTGTGGCTGGAAAACCGGAGAAATATATGACAATCAAAAACTCGGGCCAGTACTCTATATCAGCTGACGGAACTGAGCTCAAAATAAAACGCATGGATAAAGACTTAGCTGGAAAGTACGTTTGTGTAGCACAGCTGCAGGGAGATGAAAGTGTAAAGATCAGTTATGAAACAAACGTCAAAGTTACTGGTTTAGGTAAGTAGGTAATATTCGTACAAACATGTCACAAATTTACTGCATACTAATTACGATATATCAACGTTTAAATAATTGTAAATACCAATACTGTGTAATACCAGATTTACTGTGTTTTTTGTCATTACAGTTAAACCAGAAATAGATAAAAATATAAATCTCGTGAAAATTTTCGAAAAAACGAATGTGGATTTGAATTGCAAGTAAGTGTTATCATTTAACACATAGAAATCGACACTATGAAAACAGTTTCGTTCTTTATAAGTGTTTATAGAAATGGAAATAGGGTAGAAGCAAACGTAAGTGGATAGGTACTAATTTGGTGGTTTTGGAATTAATATTGATAACAGAATTAGGAAATACTAAGTACACAATGATATGTGAGGTATTTCTTTTATCTCATTATAATGGCAAGTCAGCAAGATGAGATGGAATGAAAACTTAGTACTGACATTTATTGTCTATTTATTTTTAGATTACTAAACGGCAGTCCTACACCTGAAATTACTTGGCAGTTCAATGGCGTAAACACCAATAAAAGAGGCGAAGTTCTGTCGTTGAAGAATGTCGGTTTCCACAACTCTGGGCAGTACACTTGTTCAGCCAAAAATGTAGAAGGTAGCGATCGGCACGATATACGACTTACGGTCGAAGGTAAGAATTTTGTTTTAAGAATGAAAGTAAAGATTCTTTACTTGTATTTCCCACTTATTTTATTTCTACTCTACACATAATGACGATTAATACTAGAGCAAAAATGTTTATCCTTTCATTTTAGCAATTAATAAAGTGCCGCAAGCAACAGTAAGTGAGGGTGCAACAACAAGCGTGCCGTACAACAGCACCCTATCGCTGACTTGCAGAGTGACGGCATATCCCGAACCACATATAACGTGGACTGACAGCAAAGGCAATTTGATACCATCTAAGGTAGGTACCTATATTAAATATTGCATACTATTTAATAATGTAATAATTAGAATAAATTTATATTCTTTAACATTCAAATACTACTCAGCGTGATAGTTTACTTAAGTAGTTGTTAAGTGTTAATATTCATGTACCTATATGAGATTCTCATTAACGTAAAAATATATTTATTAAGTAAGTATATTAATGGCTAAGTATCCCAACAGACACAATTATTTAAATTGCACGATTTTATTAAAATACTTAACTTTCTTATTAATATTTTATTTTCTCGAGTAGTATAGTGTTTATTTATAAATTGTAAACGTTATTGGCCTTTCCAAAAACAAGTAAATGAAGTATTATTCAATGAAAATAAAAACATATTTGTTTATACTTCCATATTAAAATGTACAAAAAAGAATATGCGTTACTACCACATGTCCTAATGTACCTTGCAAACCTTGCTAGTGATACCTTGTGAGTATGTACTTTGCTTGCTGAAATTACTTTAATTTACATATACATAGGTCACACTGAAAATTTCTGGAACTGGCCACTTACAGAAACAGTATTTAAAAAGTAATTACAATATTTGAAAATGGAACTCTTTGGCTGTAGAATAAAGTTTATTTCATCTAACAGTCATTTGTTCCGTCATTTTGGCGTCCACTTAAAAATTACGTGTCTGCATTACGATCGATTTAACTCGTGAAATTTTTCGCTCGATTCTATGATTTTAAGTGTAATTTGACAGCTCAGCAGAGCCTCGCCCGGCTTCAAACTGCTTTTAGCGATGAAGCACCAAGCAAGATGACAATTTATAGTTGGTTTGCAGAATTCAAGAGCAGTCGTGTCAATCTCAGTGACGAATTTCCTGAAGGTCACCGTCCACCGCTGTCAACAACAAAAACATCGATACTGTGCGTCATATGATCGAGACAGGCATGTGACCTACCATGAGATCCGGGCATCCTTAGGCAAAGGCATGAGTTAGATATAATCAATCTTCACAAACATTTGGCTGTGCGAAAGCTGTGCTCGCGGTGGATCCCACATAATTTGACTGAGGCTTAAAAAACGGAACGTGTCACTTATTGCAATGCCATGCTTACCAGATTCAACGAAGGGGCGTCAAATTTGGTGTGGAACATAGTAACAGGTGATGAAACATGGATTTACAGCTACGACCAAACAAAGCAGCAATCGACCATTTTGGGTCTTTCAAGATGAGCGGAACCTTGCCGGAAGTTATTGACGAACTTCGTAAAAACAACCGTAAATGCCGCATAATCTGGCACCATGACAAGGCGTAGAACTCATGAGCCATCTTCCATATAGTCCTGACTTGGCACCTTGTGATTTCTTATTGTTTTCAAAAATTAAGAACTAATTACGCGGTCAACTATTTTCATCTCCAAAGAGGCTGTCGAAGAGTATGAGAAACATGCTTCCGATGTCACCACGGAGTAGTGGAATAAATGTTATCGACATTGGTTTATTCGTATGAAAAAGTGTATTGACGACTCAAATATGTTGAGAAATAATCAATTCATTTTTGGCCATTCATTGTATCGTAATCTTATTCATTCCAGAAACTTTCAGTGTGGCCCTCGTATGTATCTACTTCGCTAATGAAAAATATTTCACTGATTATTGCAGACATCTCCTGTAAATCTCCCATACGAATATATAAGTTACGCGCAACTGCCCCCACTTACGAGATCGGAAAAATATTACTGCCGAGCAGCAAATAGCCCGATAATTCGTCCTAATACTGCAAATATCGACGTGAATGTACAACCTGCTTTTACTGTTCATGAACATCTTCCAGGTAAAAAACAATATGTTTGCTCATTGTAGTTTGAATACCAAACCTTTAACAAATATCGTATTAATTTAATACGATATCTAAGGCGTAAGTAGCTATCGACAGAATACTCAATTGTTACGACATCAATTTTAAGATCTTTTATTTCAAAAAAGATACCGTCTCTCCGCGCGACTATGACAGAACATATAAATATACTCATGAACTGAGGCATCGATGTTTACTGACAATCAGCCAGAAACTAACTATTGCTTTATTAAACTAATATTTTTATTATTCTATAAAAACATAACTTCTCTCACAGTTGGGCTATTTCCCATTGACTCGTTAACTACATTTTTTAGATATTTCCAATGTTGAATACGGAAAAGAAAGTACCTTGCATTGCAACATAAAATCGCACCTACCGATGCAAATAAAATGGATTTTTGTGATCGGAAAACCGGAGAAACATATCTCGATCGAAAGCATGGGTACATATTCTGTATCACCCGACGGAACAGAGCTGAAAATAAAACGTATCGACAAAAGCCTCGCTGGCAAGTACCTTTGTGTAGCTCAGCTTGAAGGGGATAAAAGTGTGAAGATCAGTTATGAAACCACTGTCCAGATTGCTGATATAGGTAAGACTTTTACAACAATATATATTCTAAGACGTACAAGTCAATACATATTACATACAATAATTATAAATATGTATTATCATACAATAATTATCATATGTAATATAATCTTATTATGTTTTGATGTTACAGCCAAACCAGAAATTGAAAAGAATATGAACCTTGTGAAACCGTTTGAAAAAGCCGATGTTGACTTACATTGCAAGTAAGTGTGATCATTTTTCTACTGATATAATCATTATAAATCTTCATTATTCAGTTAGTAATTAATATGAAAATTAAAATGGATTTTATTATCTTTTTATTTATAGACTATTAAAAGGTAATCCGAAACCAGAAATAACTTGGCAGTTCAACGGCGTAAATACCGATAGAAGAGGCGAAGTTCTTTCATTAAAGAATATTGGTTTCCACAACTCTGGACAGTATACATGTTTAGCCAATAACATAGAAGGAAGCGATCGGCACATCATACAACTTATTGTTCAAGGTATTTACTTTTGTTGTTTTTTTTATTTGCTAAGTTTATTACGAACAAAAATGAATGAAAGTAGAACAGAAAATGTGTCTTTTATTTTAGAAATTAACAAAGTGCCACAAGCAACAATTAGTGAAGGTGCAGCAACAAGCGTGCTATATAAGAGCACCCTGCCACTGACTTGCAGAGTGACGGCATACCCGGAGCCACATATAACGTGGACTGACAGCAAAGGCAACGTAATACCATCTAAGGTAAACTTGTATAGTTCTTACTTAATCAACTAAAATAATTGAATATGTCATCAAAAGTCAATTACCATTGAAAAGGAGGGTTTGGTTTAATGCTTTTTGGCAAAACTTGATTAAATATTATATGAGTATTTGGGCCGCATATAAATATACCTAGTTATACTTCGGTACATATCTCTTATAAGGATACACCTATAGGTATGGGGTAGAAACGTTACAATAAGTAAATGTACCTTCAAAAACACATTTAGATTTCGCGCAAGTACTTGTTGACATTTTAATTCAAATTTAAGTTTCTTGTTCGCTATCGTTATGATCAGGTACGTAACAGAAGTAGATTTAAAGTATAGAGGTGGAAGTAAATACAATTTAAATGCAGAGATTTTTTTTTAAAATGCTCAATTTTAATTACGCTCTTATTAGAACATCTCTATAGATTATTGAAAATTTATTACAGACGTCTCCTGTGAATCTCCCGTACGAATATATTAATTACGTGCAGTTACCGTCACTCACAACATCGGAAAGGTATTATTGCCGCGCGGTAAATAGTCTTGTAACTGGACCGGCTACTGCGAACATCGCCGTGACTGTACAACCTGCATTTAGTGTTCATGAACACGTACAAGGTAAAACAATATTACGATGTATAGTTAGGAAGTACTTTCTGCCATAAATATCTACAAATAACTCGCTCAATTATCGTTCTAAGTGCACTATACTTTATGGTTACAAATTTGCCCGATTGAAAAAAAAACAAGCATTATTTTGTATTGAATAACTTTATAACTACTGAATTTGCCGCGTCAATAAAAGACAATTCTTACTAACTATCAACTAAGCTGTAATTTCAATCAATGCAATTTTTCATTTGTCACATTGAAATAACATAATATGCAGTTACTTTAAAGAAATAATTAAGTGAACGGCAAAAAATACTTAATGGGCAGCAAATCAATGGTAACAAATTTAAAAGTGGGTTTGGTTTAGGTTCTCTGAGAACATAGAAACAGGAGTCCCAGGAAGCAGGTTTCCTGTTCCTTGGTGATGATATACTTAATAATTTAAAATTATTAATTTCAGTTATTCAAACTGAAGTTGTTTTGTTGACCATGATTTTCTGACATTAATATTTTTTCCTGCTAGACTAACTACAAGGCGTTATTATGTAACTTAATTAGCTTTCAGCCCAATTAACTTGTAATTCTGTATCACAGTAAAAGTTTTAAATATTCGCAAACACAATGTAAATTTACATTTCAGATGTCACAAATGTTGAATACGGAAAGGAAAGTACGTTGCATTGCAACATAACATCCCATCTTCGTGTACGTCGCAACTGGGTGCTTGTGGCTGGAAAACCGGAGAAATATATGACAATCAAAAACTCGGGCCAGTACTCTATATCAGCTGACGGAACTGAGCTCAAACTAAAACATATGGATAAAAGTCTCGCGGGAAAGTATGTTTGTGTAGCACAATTGGTCGGAGATGAAAGTGTAAAAATCAGTTTTGAAACGAACGTCACAGTTATCGGTTTAGGTAAGTACGTTATATTTGTACAAAATGTAACATGTTTATTTTAATTTATTATAAATACAATATATACAATATGTAAAAATATATATTTCCTCGTTGCAGTTAAGCCGGAAATTGATAAAAGTACAATAACTGTGAAAAAAAATGAGAAAACTGATGTGGATTTGAATTGCAAGTAAGTTTTATTATTCTGTCTATATAAGTATTAAAGTTCTTTGATATTTCAAAAACGTGTGTATGAAACTTCTTTTATTTATTTGCAGATTACTAAAAGGCAATCCTAAACCTGAAGTTACTTGGCAGTTCAATGGCGTTGATACCAATAGAAGAGGCGAAGTTCTCTCGTTAAAGAATGTTGGTTTCTACAACTCTGGACTGTATGCTTGTTTAGCCAACAACGTAGAGGGCAGCGATCGACACGTTATACAACTTACCGTGGAAGGTATTTTATTTTAGTATGAAAATGTTTATTTTTATTGCCGAATTAAAATGGAATAAAAAATATAAAATTTATATCCTTTCGCTTTAGCAATTAACAAAGTTCCGCAAGCTACAATCAGTGAAGGTGCAGCAACAAGCGTGCCATACTTTAGCAGCCTACCGCTGACTTGCAAAGTGACAGCATATCCGAAACCACACATAACATGGACTGACAGTAAAGGCAACTTGATACCATCAATGGTATGTTACAATTACTCACATAAAAAATTATGGGTTCCCACTAGGAACTTTCCAGTCAATTTTAAATTTCCTATTTCCAATATAAGTTGGTTTATTTTAATTAGTTTCTTGATAATATAACTTATTAACAATAATATAACTTGTGTGTTCTTATTAAGTCATAAAAAAATATACTGTACTTACAGCTGGACGCTGGACATTAAAATCATTAATAAGCTTATTAAAATAATTGTCAAATAATTGTACGGACAATGTTTGTAGTTTTCCTGTAGAACATTGATAACTTATTGCAGACATCTCCTGTAAATCTCCCGTATGAATATATAAGTTACGTGCAACTATCATCACTTACAAAATCAGAAGAATATCACTGTCGCGCGATAAATAGTCTCGTAACTCGACCGGCTGCTGCAAACATCGCGGTCAATGTACAACCAGCATTTAATGTTCATGAACACTTAAAAGGTAATATTTAATTGAAAATTTTCTTTTGCCATGATTGTTAACAAACAACTTATCCAATAATCCTTATCAGGCAAGTGATTAAGGCGCAAAACATAGAAATGGCAGACATGCCATGTGGCCGCTCGCGCCACGCCATTTCAGTATCCATATAGTTCTTTCTTTCATATATTTTGTATGAAAATGAGAATGAATTTCAAGACGCCCGAGCCTCGCCAGCGCCAGACGCCATTTCTGTGTGTTTTGCGCTTAAGACTCAGACCGTGTGGTGTCCGCGGGCTTTCAATTTGCAACACACAATCTCTTCCCGCAGATGTCGTAAAAGACAATTAAGAGATAACAAAGCTATTTCCACAAGTTCTGAGGAACTACACCGCCTGTAAAAGAGTGGAGTCGTGATTGTTTGACCAGCGTGTCGTTTTAAGGCCATACATCACTCATGCACTGAATGATGTCCATGAGGCCTATGTCCAGCAGTGGTTACATATGATTACACTATGCTCAGATTGTCAGACAAATATTGTCACTATAAACGGAAACGACAAGTGAGTCCTCACTGGGCGCAAGCAAGGACTCTTTTACGATGTTTGTCCATAGATTGATTGATTGGATCTTATTGATAAACAGTTTCATTATCACATTTTATCATTGTACCTTTCAAATATGCTTAAATTCTGATAATTAAACTGTGCGTCGCTGTAAAATAAATGTAGTGTAACTTGTTACATTTTTTAGACGTTACCAATATTGAGTATGGAACGGGAAGTAAGTTACATTGTAAAATAACCTCACATCTGCCGATGCGAATGAGCTGGATGGCAGTAGTTGGGAAGCCAGCAAAACTCAAGCCGATCGAGAGCACAGGCCAGTATTCTATATCGGCGGACGGAACTGAACTCAAGATAAAACGGATGGACAAAAGCCTCGCTGGAAAATACGTCTGTATGGCTGAGCTAAAGGGAGACAAGGGTGTGAATGTGAAATATCAAACACAAGTCAATGTTGTCGGTTTGGGTGTGTATTAACCTTTATTTTGTTTACATTACAATTTAATCATTTTATAACCCTACCTATCTTTCCCGAAACCTGGAAGCGTAAGTATATTCCGATTTATAATTCTAAGTTGATTAACTTGAAAAATGTTCCTACATAGATTTTTTAATGGTCGGGCAGTTCATATTAAAACCGTGAGCGAATAATGATCTATACCACTTGTCTTTTCTTATATTTTATTTGTTAAACTTTTTCATATATTTCATCATATATTATAAAAAAACGTATTTAGCAGTTACAATTGCTTATAACAATTATGGTACGAATAGATCATAACAAATACATTGTCACAAATGTTGTTTGTTAGTGGGTTGGGAGGAAATCGATACATTTTTCCCATCATCCTTTGTGAAATACAAAGCAACAAAAAATTTAAAAAATTGAGAACTATTAAGAAGATCATTTCAGACTTCAGGAAAGGTTTGGTTGCACCCTATAGGTATATTTTGATGACGCATATTAATCTGTCAAATATTATTTTCAGTTAAACCGGTAATTGAAAAAAAGAAAATAGTTGAGAAGGCTTTCCAAAAAACTGACGTGAATTTGCATTGCAAGTAAGTTTTATTTCAGTGTTATCAATGGTCGTGTGGTGTCGGCCGACCATACAATACCACCACCCCTAACCCCATATCTTTTGATCGTGTCGTAAAAGGCGACTAAGCGATAACAAAGCCCCTATACCATAAGCCCTTAGCAACGCTCCACATCTAAAAGACTCAGTGTCGGCTTTACCTATGGTGCAGGGTGCGCGGTGCACACGGGCGCAGGGTCTTAGGGGACGCCGAGCGCCGCTCGCAACGCCTCCAAAGAGCCTACTAGAGGGCACCAGGGTATTGTTGCACCCGGGCGCTACATGGGCTAGAGCCGGCGCTGAAAAGACTCACCAACCCACTTAGTCAGAGTGGCGTTTTTTAAGACTATACATCTACGAGATGGCACATGTCCAGCAGTGAATGATATTGAATACTAATATGGAAGACAAATAAATTATCATTACACTTTCAGAGTACTGAAAGGCAACCCAAAACCGGAAGTGACATGGCAGTTCAAGGGTGTAGAGGGGAACAGACTTATGAAATCAGGCGAATTTCTCAAGTTAGATAATGTCAATTTCGGTAGCTCCGGCCGGTATGAATGTGTTGCCAAAAATATTGAGGGAAGTGACCAACATATAATAGAAGTTATTGTAGAAGGTAACGGTTCATTTTATCTATTTGACGTATCGTATCAATACCAACTCAGATAATATCCAGTTCACCACTCCGATATCGGACACAAAAATATGCCCGTTCAGGGTCATTAAAATATTGTCTTCAGTGTTTTTCAAAATCAATCATTCAGAAAATAGGTAATTACTAACAAAAACTAAATAAATACTACATAAACTACATTGCACTAGAGACCATTTTACACGTAACGCAAACCATTGTTTGCAAACGGGAGCCATTGCTACGGTCGACACATGTTGATTAGGACATTGAAGAGATAAAATAAGTCATCGAGAAAATAAATAAATGCCAAAAAATAAAATAAATAGTTCATTGGATTATATTATTATACTGAGAGTAATTTTTTTTAAAATACGTATACAATTTTTAGTATGCCCGCAGATTAAGTATATAGAGACAAATTTTAGTAAAGAAGAAAATATGTGTTTAGCGTGAATGAAACATGAGAGTTGATCGACTTTGAAATGTTAACATGTAATTAAATTTTACAGGACCTCCAGAGATTATAATGAATCAAACAGATTACAAAGCTGTTGTAGGTGATATTGCTTTGAGACTACCTTGTGTGGTAGAAGGCAATCCCAAAGCGTCTGTATCGTGGCAAATAAATGAAATTGCTGTTGTTATTAGTAAGTATCCATGTCTAGAACTTTAGATGCGTTTTTCTAAATCTGTGATTGGTATTAGCAATACCAACGCAACGATAAATCACGATCGATTTAAGATTTGAAGTTTATATCCTGAAAAAGTTCACGTTTTTTAAATAAAGAATAAATTTTTTCAGGTAAAAAGTATTATATTAAAGATGGCACATTGACGATTCATAATCCACTTGAAAGTGATATTGGAAATTACACGTGCATAGCTGAAAATAAATATGGCGTCGATAAGAAAACTATCGATGTTTTGGTAACTCGTAAGTATCATTCAGTGGTTTTGTCAACTTCCATCAATGCATGCAATTATGCTCCAAATTATTGCTCTGCGGTTGTCATATCTGTATTTAACGTAACGCCAAATCTTGAGAAATTTACAAATGAACTTTCATTATAATACGAGTATATGACGATGTTTTAATTTTACCGTTATCCATAACATAATTTCGAAAGCCAAATCAACTGTAGGGAAACATACTTGTACGGTCAGAGAACTGATGTTTTCTTGACCGTACCGAGATTACCGTAACGCTAGCGTTACTTGAATACAAGTAACGTACAAGGTGACAGGTTACAGTAAGGCAAAATTTACGTCGATAGGTAAAACGTAAAGTAGGTAATTTAAGAGAGAGATATACTAATTAAGCAAATTCTGTTTTAGCTGAACTAATTAGTTTTGGAGAGGACAGTAAAAAAATGTATATAATAATGGGAACGTCCGCACAAGTAAAATGTCCCGGTAAATATAAAGGCTCTGACTCATTAAGGTGGTTCAAGGTAAGTTTGAAAATTATGGAAATTATAATTATTATTGGATAATTATGGAATAGATAGCAGAGGTTTTAAAAAATTAAACTAAGTATTTTCTTAAGTTTCTCATCATGCATAATTAACGATTTTAAATGATACAATCACAAGTTCATACCTGAAGACATCTGAAAACATGAATTATGTATGAGTGATATGATAAATTATATAAGCTCTCTGGTTTTATTCATTTAATGAATATATAATAATAAATTTAATGATAAATGTACCTACCAAAATTTCCAAAAGGGACAATATCAAATTTCCAAATATATGACAATATCTGAGAAACGGTACCTTATTATCAATTCTAATTTTACAGACATTAGAAAATCTTTAAAAAGGTAACAATCTCACTGTTTACAGTAAAAGAGATGTTAGAGCATTTTTCTATTTATATAGAATTTTGAAACAATGAAATTTTAAATTAACAAAATCTTAACCGTATCAATAAGTCCATATAGCGACAAAAAAGTATTTTTGCTCAGATAATGTGACATATAAGATTTGTATAGTTAGATTGTGGATCAACATCTTTCTGTTGACAATATATTTTATTTCAGAATGAATGTCCTACGAAAATCATTGCATCGTACGTAGATATAAGCAATGCTTCATTCGAACACGACGGCAACTACACTTGCAGAGTTAGTAACGACCTGGGTTCGGTTTCAAGTACGATAGACGTGGACGTTGGGTATCCGCCAAGATTTAAATCGGAAAAATACGACAAATCCATCAAATGGCCTGAAGATGACTATTCGCTTACGTGTGCTGTAGATAGTAAACCTAAGGAAAACGTAAGTTACTTAATAGAAGATAGTAATGGAAACTTAAATAGATTACAACCTCTTTAAATCAAGAACAAGTAGACTTTGTTACACAGTCTCGACAAACACCTATCAAAAATTCTCTCCTATGCCAAGTTTTACTATTAACTTAGGTCAAATGGTAGGGAATTGAATAATACTGCATTGAATACTGCATATTCTCCTACCTTTAATCTTTTTTCCAAATCCTGATTCTTAAATTCCTAAAGTTAGGCAATGCACACGTGGGCACATCTATAGGTACGGCCACTACGCTAGATATCGATGAACATTGGAATCTATATATGATAGAACAGATGTCCATCAGTAATTATGAACTCTTATCTTGAAATTAACTCATCCGTAGCCTTCTTTCTATAAAATTACCTGAAATCTATGCTTCTTTCAGTTCACATGGTATCTCAACGGTGTCGAAATGAAAGACAAGACAGCTCAGTACGATGATATACTGGAAATATCGGATTGGGGAGAGTATACCTGCAAAGCCACCAATGTTCATGGCTCCACGAAAAGGAGCTTCGATGTTTATTCAGATGGTGTGTTTAATTAACTTCTATCGAATTAGGATTAAATTCTAAACGGTTGTTGATTAGTATTGTTTTAAGCATTATGAAAGCAATTGAAGTAGGGATGAGTGTATGCTTTGAACATGACCAAATTGCATTTTATGTTTCAAACATTGTCATATTATATAATGCGATACCTAAGCTCTATGGAATTTAAATGCGCATTACGATTTAGTTCTTTAATACTTCATTAACATAATGTTATTGTATTTTTAGACTGTATAATAGATAGAAGTTGGAAACCTAATGTCAACACACCGTTACTACTAGATGAATATTATTGGCCCATTATTGAAGCAAAACAACAATTTTTATCTCTTCAAAGCAAAGAAAAATTTACGTTATCATGTGGCAGTAATTCGAAAAATCCCAATTTTTTCTCAAAAATACCGGGCAAAAACGTTATAGAAGCAATTTGTGATAGAGAAGATAAATTTATTGCAGAAGGCAAAACTTTTAAATTATCAGATTTATCGTGCAAAGAAAATATTATGCCTGACTTCACAAGAACCGGGGTTAAGTGCTTAAATGATAATACAGAAATCATTCACATCGGTTTTAATATCAAAGATAACAAATTTACTGATGCATATGAAATTTGTTATGATACAATGAAAAGGATGCCACTATATGCAAAAACTGAACTGCTCAATAGTAATGACTTTTATGATGGTCCTGAAGATAAATGGTATAAACTTGATGAATTCGGCGAGGATAAATCAGAAAAATATAAATGCATGACAAGATTAAGAAAAGATTATAAATTAAGAAACGATTCTGAATGCTGCTATGCTAAATCTCAACTGGTTAATCCTATAGATCTTTTCTATGGGCCATCACAGACTGCTACATTCATTGATCACTTGAATTCTATACCCATATTAAGTTCTCTTTGTGACAAAATTGTAAGTAACAGTTCATTATCTTTGATGTTTAGAGACAAAACGGAAACAAAGGTTCATTCGTTCTGACTAATCTGTAAACGCTTCTACATCAATCAAAACTACATAATCAAAAGAACATTTATTAAGGTTATCATTTGTAATATTACAGGATTACAAATAAATAGTGTTTAGAACTTCATTCAATCAATATCAGCCTATATCAGAACGTCCCATTGCAGTACACAGACCTCCTCTTACAAGTATAAGAGGCTTCGGTCTATGATCTACGCGGAATAAGCGCATGTGCATCAGCGTGGCGGTAATTCTCCGGCGCGAAGTTTTATTATTTGTTTATTCCACAAGTTTCCATACTTTATTATTCATATTAAAACGAGATGGCGTGGAGCTCTTCTAAAGCCGAGCAAGACTACACGGCCATAACAAAAAAGAAACAGTAGGTATATATTAAATTAATTCATATTAAATTAATTCCAGGAAAACTGGCAAGCAGTGGAAAATGGCGTTAGAAGTTACCTTGTGAGAACCCAAGGGCTTGTTGTCTGGTCGGGCGTCAGTCATTTTATGGATATAGATGGCCTCTCTGTTCCAAGATATTTATGGAAAGTGAGTATCTGAAAATTACTTTTTATTTGATCAGTTTAACGTAGTTTGGTACAATAGATTAATACAAAAGGGAACAATTGAAGGTCCAAAATCCTACAAGTTTGATGTGTGATATATTGATTTTCGTAAGTACACTTTAGAGAAAAAAATTCTTAGACAAATATTGTAAAGGTTCACGAGCCCTTTCCAATAACATACCTATAGTTTGTTTAGATTGGCATTGATTGTTTTTGGGACTTTTTGAAAAGTTGAAACCGCCTTAATTATTTATATGGTGCTACATTTGGTCCATCCACGAACATAATTAAAATATAGACAAACTATTTTCATGCAAAATTGTATATGATTAATTAAGAAATCCGCATAAGTTACAGGACTTGTCCAAAATGACCCGCGCATGTTGGAAGGGTCCTTGTACACATGCCTGATCTACGCATAATATACCATAATGTATCTATAATATTGTCCAATCGAGCCTTTGAACAAACTCCTTTATGGCGCATTATCAACATATTATTATAGTTCTCAGAATCATCAAATAGGTGATTAAATGGCGCCAACCGCAAAAACAATGTTGTAGAACAAACTTATTCATTCTGCATCATTCATGGAACAACGAATAATAAATAACGTTAAATTGACAATAATAACTCATTTATAAACGCAAAAACGTTTGTAATCGTCCGAACATTTGGTTAACCAATGCTTCGCCCGATTAATGAAGAGAAATAATAAAATGGGCAGCAGAACTTACGGAACTGGCAGCAAATGCACGGTGACAAATTTAAAGGAAGGTTTAGGTTGATGCTCTCCGGTGACAATGATTAGAGAAATAGGGAGTCTCGCAAAGCGGGAGTCTGTCGTTGACATTGTAGTTACATTTTTATTATTTTAAAATTATTCATTTCATATATTCAATAATATTTTGTTTTGTTTATCATGATTTGCTGTCCATTTAGTATTTTTTGCTTTTCGTTTAAATACATGCCATTAATGAATGTGTCTCTTACAACAGGTGGTAAACGAGGATACAGACACTATTGAGACAAGCACAGCTGTCGTTTATGTGAACCATAAAGAGCCAAACGGCAAAGACAAGCTGTGCACAGACATCTGCGACGAGCTGGAATGGATGGACGCACCATACACGTCAATCTACTGCTGCCATTTTAACGACTTTGTCAAAGCTTTTAAATTGCCTAAGGAGATATTTTCTGATTAACGAATCATTAATTTCCGAAATATTAAAATAGCTTAAAAATCTAAATTGTTATTAGTAACCATATTTTTATTGTTTGGAGGTAAAATTAAAATCATTTTAAACCATATTCTTATTATTTATTATATTTACTCGTATAAACTGATATTACTTAAGAATCCTTCCAGTCTTTCTTCGTAGTTCACCCCACCAAGGTGTATCACGATCTTCCTATAATGTACTATTATCCATGATGGTCACCGGTAGGAGGAGTCCTCCTGCAATGTCACCATTAGGAGAAGCAGAGGTAGGTCATTCCAATTGAATTTGCTGAAAACAGAACAAAATCAATGAAAGCAGTCTCGATGAATCAAATTGCTGATATGTAAACAATTATCACCTTATTATTTAATTTAAGACCGTCTCAGTTACATCAGGTTACATGTTTATTTACATTGTGGAAAAATTAGATTGGAATGGAATATAGTAATGGAATAAAGAAAACTACTTATATCCATATTTTGTGGTAGATAATGATTTGTTACCACCATAGATATGAGAATACAAATTGTATTGTCAAATCGAAGGTTCCCACCATCATTACTAATTGTTTCGTGGTAGCACCTGGCAACAGGAAATGACGCGCTACTGCGCTATAGTGCCGAAAATCTTTACATAGTATAAAACAAAGTATGTACGCTTAGATCTTTTAAACTACGCAACGGATTTTAATGCGGTTTTCATCAATAGATAGAGTGATTCAAGAGGAAGGTTTATACGTATAGTTTAATATTTTTTTAACGAAACCGAAGCGAAGCGAGGGCGGTTCGCTAGTATAGTATATTTTAATAGGTACTCACCTTTGCAATTACTTAAAGACAATAAAATTAATATATTTGAGTAATTATACCTATTCTCCTTACTTATAGGTACCCATACATACCATTATTATCTAAATATATAAGTTTACTTCAAAACTCAAACTTGCTTCAAAAGCCGTGTGATACAAGCCGGGTATAGAATAACATCACCCCCTCAGTTGTCGTAAAAGGCCACATCCACCACCTCTAAAAGAGTGGACTCGCCAATCCTCTTGGACAGCGCGGCTTTTTAATGCCATACCTCGTGACTATGCTGCTTGAGAAGCTCATCAGCTTCATAAATTGGTTCTGGTTTGTGTCTATTTGGCAGACAAAGCAATTCAGCTTTTGTGCAATGGCCTTCGAACAGAACGCCATTTGTTGTAACCCAATGCTTTATTTCGCTTTTGACATTTTGTGTCATAGGCGGCTTATTTATTACAATTTGTACTGTTATTTATTTACATTATCCATGACAATAATATTTGGTTCGTTCACATTAGGTACATGATTTTCCACTAACAATTTGTTAAAAATTTGGGAATTCATATCATGGTGGTAGACTACTTTTGAATTTTGTGGTATACCTACACCAAAAGTGCATTTGGCACAAAGCCTCCTTCTGAACCAACATGAACAATTATGCAACTTTTTCCTGCAGATTTATTTTCTATGACGCCACTTGTTAAAGGTCCCTGCCATGATTTCTTGGGTTTATAATTTTGATGAATATATTTCTCATCAATATAAATTATTGGTTTCCCTTCTGCGCGTTTAGAAGAAACAGTTCTTAAAAATCTGTTTCCAAGGTGCAAGGTCAAGTCTGTCTATAAGTAAGTCATTTTTATTTATTTTTAATTCATAGCCATTCGCATGTACCTAATATGCAACGCAAAGTTTCATGGGCGCCAGTGAATTCAAAGGAGCTAGTGAACTTAAGGTGGCTACATACGTAACTATAAGCTTGACAAGCCTGCATGAACAATAATTTTGTACAAGCTTGCACAACTTTCATATAGGCTACACACTGTACAAGCAAGCTAGAGCAGCATCAGTTTCTGCTTGAGCGATGGACGAATATGATGCGCTTGCTTTAGCTGCATTAATTTCAATTTTAAAAAGAAAAAAGAAATAGAATCAAATTTTTCATATGCCTGTCTCTTTGACCTGTCTTTATATTCTTTAGATTTAATACGCCAAACACATGGTTCGGTTTGATAGATTCTAATAAAATCTTTTTATTAGAATTATTATTATTATTATTATTCTAATAATTCGGGATTACTAGCCATTGCGCAACAGTAAAATACATACGCCCAACTATTCACACAGAGAACGCGCGTGAAACTGGCGTGCGTATGATTGCGCAAGCTTATAACCTGCATACACACGTTAAATCATGCTTGCACAAGCGTGGCTTATTCAAGCCGCATAAAGAAAATTCTATCAATCTTCATGCCACGTACAAGCAAGATGCTTGCACAAAATTATTATATAGACGCTCAAGCATGCCTGTACAAAATAATTGTTCATGCAGGCTTGTCAAGCTTGCAGTTACGTATGTAGCCACCTTTAGACACTGTGGACTTATGGGGCCATTTTTTCCCCTGTTGTTTCTTTTGTTCTCCTTTTGTTTTTCTTGAAATTTATTCATCGTAGTGAATAATAACTTTCGCATATCACTTTTTATTGTTTTATTCATATTTTATTGAGAAAGATCAACACAAACACGACTAAACGAAATCTGTGACAGATAAGTAGACTGTAGTGACATTTGGTCAGGGATGTTAGACGGCCACTTAGAAATCCTTGTGCCGAGCTGGCTGAAAGCTGGTATGGGAGACGGGAAACTAGTACGCCTCTGCTCCGCTCTAGCGCTGCCAATACTTAGAGACAAACTGTGTCGGAAATCGCATCCCAGTAAAAAAAATTATATTATAATTTCGTATACCGTTAATAGAGGGCAGTAATTATTGAACACACGGAAGAAATATCACTTTTAAGTTTTATAACATTAGGGAAATCTGATTGGAATGTTTTTTTTTTATGCATCTGAAATTTGTCGGTTATTCTATGTTGTCAGTGTATTTTTGTCGGTCAACGGCCAATCTTGGTATTTTTGCGTACAAGGACCGAGTAGTCTTGGTACATGGTACGTGACACTAAAAACTAGTATGTTTACCAAGAAGTTGGTACGTCTGACATTATTGCATTTGGTAAATGTTACAATTTGAAAAGTTGCGATTTATCCCAGGCTCAACTTTCATGTGCCAGACACTAAATTGCCGTTTTGTTAGTCAGCGCTTTTAACTCTTAAGCGCACCCGCTGTTTTATCATGTCAGTTTTGACATTGTTATTTTTGTCAGTCAAATCAGTTCCCACTTCACATTTGTGGAATTCTTACTTCTAGATAATTTATTGGGACATAAAAAGAAAAATGTAATTAAAATGTCTTCTAAATTGCCTCCGTACGTACTTCAAGAACTACCAGATATCACTGAAGCGCTATATTATCCATTAAAAAGCGTCCAGCGTATTAAGGTTAGTTTATCTTTGTACTTCAAGCACTATAAATAGTTACATTTTTATTTTGGCATTTTGTCAATTAAAAAATAAACTATCCAGGCTGATTATCAGCTATTAAAATGTTCTTATGAATAAGAATTTATTCAGTTTTGTCTTGAGTAAACTATTGATAGTACCTATCTCCAAAGGTATTTTTTCTATAAATTTGTTTTGTAATTGTTCAAAATATAGTGGGATGATTCATACGTCTACGTGTAGACGATGACATTGGATTTTCGGATTCAGAATTCATCCTAATGGCATCATAGCGTGTAAATTTATTGATAATTAACATTATTGCCATATTGGCAATTCCAATAGTAGTAGCCCAGTTTCAATCTGCACTGGTGGTTGATTATGGTGACGCATGGTGACCCGAAATTACCCAGTGATGTACTAGGGGAAGGAGCCTTTGCCCCGCAGTGGGATGTTACAGGCTGATATCATTTGATTTCATTGTCTGGAATTGTCTGTCCGTGTTTTATTTTCAACCACCACCAATGACTTGAAGTAGTTCAATGGTGGTGGCTGTATGAGAAGATTATGTGTGATGAGGTGCCTTCTGAGAGACCTATATCCAGTAGTGTAGAATCATAATCTGATAGTGTAGTATGATTGACTTTTCTACAGTATGGGACACCTAACCATTCTGTTTAAAAAATTGACAAAAGATTCTAAAAAGCTAAATTACCTAATATATTTTTTAAATAAAAAAAAAAAGAATTTTTTTCTTCCATGTAAAATTTTAATTACATAATTTCCAGTACACATGCTTTGATGTATCCAAATCTCTAATAGTGTTTGGTGCCACCAGTGGAGGAATTTATATCTTCAACAGAAGCACCTGTGAATTTTTACAACTTATACCAAACAAGGTAATTATTATCAAGAATATTAATCAATCTTTAAATTATTTTCTTTTGTCTTTTTTTCCCTCTTGTAAATGTAGTACCATAGGATACATTTGGACGGGAATTACATTAATTTATTTATTTGAGAAAATTTATAAGATATTGGTTTCTTAACTTTGGAAACCTGTACTATTGGCCATCATTGAAATTTTTCAAGTATATTGTATGTATCAAATAAATGATTGTATGTATGTATGTATGTATATTGTATAAGTGGTTTTATTTGAAATTTTCATATAGTCATATTGACATTGTGATTCATATAAAAACTTGCCACTATACATATAATAAAATTGTAACAGGTCGATGTCTGTACATTAGATATTGAAAAAAAAAATTAATATGGGGGGTCTTTATTAGAGCAATAGAAGCCAAAACAACAGTTTTTAGAAATTTTGTCTGTCTGTCTGTCTGTATGTTTGTACACGCATCACACAAAAACTACTGCATGGAATTGAATACAGTTTTCACCAATGTATTGCTAGAGGTCTAACTTAAAATATAGACTCCATTTTACCACAGGAAAATATCTTATTCCGAGATTGTTTTAAATTTAATAAACCAAAGCAAAGTGAGGGTGGGTCGCTCAGTTTAAAATATTTACCTAAGAATAGCTTGGTTGTACTCTGAATGAAAATAATGAAATCTTGGTTGAAACAGAATTGACATTGTAGTCATGTAGACCATGTGATACAGTAGTTGACTGTAGTTGAAATTAAAATGTTTTAGTATTTATTCAATGAGTGTAGAAGAAAATAAGTCCATATTACTATTATTATGATATAATAGGTTAACATGATTAATTGCTATGTAAACAGGTCACTCACAATTTGTTATTTATTTATTATAGCCAATATTTCGATCCAGTTACATGATCATGATGAGACTGCGGTGGCGGGTGAAGGTGTTGTCGCTATTGACAGACTACTCTGTCTATGCTCTGTCGTGTTTGTTTCTGATTCAGCTGCCCCACACTGAACTTGTTTTTGTTGATTAGGTTCCATGCACACTCCCATGGGTGTTCGAAAACACATCTACTTTTCTGGGTTTTGCAAAGTTCCATCACTGGGTCCCATATACGTGCCAACTTCAATCCATCCTCGTGATTGAAATTTTGTCATTTTTTAATATCCATAGCCTCTCAGACCAAACGTGGTATGTAATAGCATTCAGTTGAAATTACTTTTGGTTTGTGTAATTTAATCCAATGGTTGGTTCCTGCCTCTAATAGGTACTATTTATTGCATATTATTATTATAAAAAATATTATGTTTAGCCATCTTATGAAATGTTTAAAATGTTATAATATATAAGCAGTCATCAGCTGATATGCTCAAGCTTTTGCTGGTGTATGCATAGACCTTGCTCTGACATCCATTTATCTAGTCTCAATTTGTATATCCCCATGGATGTTCCACATGTTTACAATTCTGTTGTTTAGTGTATTACATGTAGATGCGACATTTAATGAAGTCTGAGACCTTTCCAGTTCTATGTTATTACAGTGTCTGGTTCTATTTACTATCTTAAGTCTGAAGATGATGGCAGATCTGGGCAGTTTATATTACTTAGTGTATTAAAAACAAGTTCTCAAAAACATTAGAAAATTACTGTAGTGTGGAACTATTGCCGCCTCTGTTTCACACCTGTGAAGCTGTAATAGGACTACTGTAACATCATCAATAAAATAGTGCAGTCCTTTTCTTAATTGTGACTTCAGTAATTTTTAAAATATTTTGATTTTACGAATCTCTACTTAGTGTCTGGTTATGTAAAAATATAGTTATTTAAAGAGTCAAATATTATCTAAAGAATAACAGTGATGATTAAAAGGCAATTATTATTGCTACTGAATTTCAGGATGGAGCAATCACTCGACTAGCAATAGCACCCAATGAGCAGCATATTGGTTTTGCCAATGGTAAAGGCACAGTTACAGTGACAGAATGCAGCAACTCCTCTACTGGTAGCCACTCATCTGTGACTTCCAAAGAGCACCAAAACAATGAGGTTACCGCTCTGTCTTGGTGTGGTAACAATATTATTTTTATCGGAGATGATGTTGGAAGGATATCAGTTTTGCAGTTACAAAGTTTTATTGTAAGTAAATTATTTTTATCCATCACAAATAGTATCATTTTGAGATATAGCTCTCTTTTAAAAATCACCATCACACAGATATTCCAATATTTAAGCATTTATCTGCCCAACTTTGTAATAGTGCCTCAGAATATTCATTCCAAAATATTATTCTTTGTATGTCGTAAAAAACCAAATCCTGCACATTGCCTTGTGCGTAAAATAGCACGCTGGCGGCGGATTAGCGAGTTCACTCTTTTAGAGATGGTATAGTTCTTCGGGGCTTGTGGTAGAGGCTTTGTTATCCCTTAGTCGCCTTTTACGGCACCCATTGGAAGAGATTGGAGTTGTGTTATTATATCCAAACGGCCAATACCCTCACTTATAACATACAAAACATCACTGCTTTGTGATAATTAATTATATATTCTTAGAAATCTATCAAAACCCTAAAAATTTGATCAACGTGTTTTGTATTTACTTGTAATAAAAATGTATTTTAATTAAATGTATCTTCATTCCAGGCAAAGACGATGTTTCAAAGCTCATCTCAAATGATCATGAGCTTAGACTCACGTATTTGTCAGATCGACATTAAAGACTGCATGTTACTTGTATCCACTTATACACGGTGTTACATTTGTGATACCACTCAGGAACAATATAGGCAGATCGGACAAAAGTTAAGAGATGGTGAATTTGGAGCTTGTTTTGTTAACAAAGAGTTACCCATAGAAGCTGATACTGCTCAAAATATGACCCAAGACTATACAGAGCTAAAACAATATAATATAGTGGCTAATGAATTTGGTTTCGCAGTTAATGAAAAGTTAGCAAATACTCTAATTTATTGTGCCAGACCTTCCTCAAGGTTATGGGAAGCGACAATTGATGGTACTGTCAAAAGAACTCACCAGTTCAAAGAGGTACTTGCTAAACAGCCAATGAAAGCCATCATATCTGACTCATACACCAATGAAAACGTATCAATAGAAAATTCAACCAATGATGGTGAAAAGCAATCTGTTAATTTTTCTAAAATTTCCAGCGTCAACGGTGCCATATTTTCTTTTAAAAAAGATGCTTTATACTTTTTAAACATTGAAGATGTTGATGCCACAATGTGGTTTGATTTGTACAAGGATATTGTTGATTGCAAGTTACACGATGACAACGTCTATGTATGGCTAGCTAATGGTTCTCTTATGAATTTAAAGTTTATGAAGTTAGACAAGTTTTTATTGAAATGCTTTATTGATGAGAAATTCGTACTTTGCGCTGAATTTTGTGCCTTGTATAAAGATTATTTGCTTAATAATGATTTACCGGCCGACTTACATATCTTAACTGGGTTGAGAGAAAAGTTGCATGGTGATATTCTCAATAACATTAAGAATATTATAAATAGATTTGACAATTTGAAGCTAAATGAGGCTACTCGGATGAAATCTGGAATTTATGTAGTGGATAATGCCTATTACACACAGTCATCTTTAGATAATGTGGCATGTTCGTCACAAGAGAAAAAATTTGCACCAATTTCACCTGACGCGATTCAAGCATTTAAAGATCTCAGTGTCACGGTGTCTGATAAACTAAATACGAGTAAGAAGATATTGAAGGAAAAACTGGGGAGTTTGGAAGAGAAAATGAAACACCTCGGTAATGAGAAACAACCTTTACAAGAGGTCAATCTTCCTAAGAGGATGTCACAAGAAAGACATGCATCCATCGAATACACCCCTATAGTTAATGATAACAATATTGTGTATAAAGAATCTAGTCAAAAAGCCATAGAAGTGGATAATAAAGTGAGAGACAAAGAAAAGGTGTGCAAGGCTTTGTATCAATATTTTAGATTATGTTTAGTTGGTAAGGAAACAGAGCAAACGAATTTAGTTTCTACAATCGAAAGCTACGTCTGTGATATTAATGAGATCTACCAACTAATGTTATCATTGGAGGAATATTGTGTGTCAGTGGGAGCTTTAGAAGAGTCTAAATTTGTACCGAATAATATTTTTCTTACATATTTAAGTCTATCATCGCAGAAATCTGAATTATTGAGTTCTATAATAAATGAAGAAGTTTTATACAAGTACTTTGTAGATTCGTGCATTGCAGTCAATATGAAAACTCAGCAGCTGAATACTGGCTGTGAATGTGGATTTCCACTACCATTTGGAAGAACAAATCAAGCTCCAATATTTTCAGCTTTAATAGCCGAATTTATGGAGAAACAATGGTCTAGTCCATCTCGAGAGCAGTGCTATGAAATGTGTAAGAAAATGCCATACTTGTGGAGGAAGATTCTTCTTCTAAGAAGAAACGAAGACTTAATGAATTTGTTAAAATTGTTGCTGCAAATTTTCGACGAAAGTTTACTGAACACATTTTTGCCGCAGTTTACTTTGGAAACATGGGATAAGACCATATCGTTGTATTCAACTTTACACGCGAATTTGTGTTTGAATTGCGGACGAACATTCGAGAATGTATCCATTTGTGAAGTGTTAGATTGGAATGATTTGGGTGCGCTCATTCTCAAATCGATTGGTGGTAAAAATACAGTGAATGTGATGAGAAAACATGGTGAATATGTGTACTGTGGTGAACTTAGTTTGAAATTCTATCACACTTGTTTATTGGTCGCGATGTACGAGAAGTATGACGCAACAATAACATGCCGATTGACTGACGCTCTCTACAGTTCCTACGATTTTGAAGAGGCGAGGCTACAGGTAAATTTACATTTTTTTATAACTTTTGTTGATAACACATGTACAAAAATGGGTAAAGTAAGAAAATCTATATGCATTGAAGAACATATATTTTTATATTTGTAGGTGGGAATACTCTACCGAATTTCATAAAATGTCATTACATTTTATGAAATTCGGTAACATTTTATTAACATTTATTTAATCTTAACATAAATAACATTTTATTTAATCTTAATTATTTTCTAAATTTAATATAATTCCAAACTAGATTATGTGGATATTCAATATCCACTGCAAGACTGGTAATAATAACCATAAAGGAGCTTAGGCCCAAAATCCAGTGGCCAGTGGAAATTCATGAATATGTATTGGATATTAATTTCATTCAAATAATGATGAAGAATACAACTCCACGATTTCATCGTTTTTTACACATTATCTATTAAACAAGTCTTAACGCGTAATTTTCACCTTTTTTATTTCACTCAACATGTGGGCTGGGTTACATCAACTATGGTCACGAGCTATATTTTCCTATTATTTTAATGAAGTTATATTAGAATAATGATTAAGTATTAATTATTAGATATATATTTCCATTTTCCATACACAATGGGAAGCCATTATGCATTAGAATTTACTTAGTCTGGCCATAAATACTCTTACAATAAAGAAAAAGAAAATTACATTTGAAATCTGTCATTCTCACGTGAAAAATAAATGTTCTTTCACATATTATCGCCAATCATTATTAGGTAGGTATGAAGACAAATGCAATTTTTAAAACTCTCCACCCACTTGGTATTAGCCGAATGTTTGTGTAGCGGGCTATTGGTAGGTACATTGAAATATCGTCTGTACGTGACAGAAAAAGGTCTGACCGTCCACGCACTATTCGTACTAAACAGATGATTAAAGTTATGAAGAAGTGAATCCGAAAAAATCTGATCCGATAACACAAGATTTTATCCAGAGAGATGAATATAACCACCCAGAATCATATCATGACCCGGTCATTTCTTAACTGATATTTTAAAAAAAATAGGGTTGACAAATCTTATCTACGGACGAGAACATGTTCACCACTGAGGAATAAGGTCATAAGGCTCGCTCATCACAGGCGTGGCTGGAAAGGAATATTCCCGACTTCATTAGAGCTGTAGACTGGCCATCATCTAGTCCTGATCTTAATCCGCTCGATTATTATTTATGGCCTGTTTCAGAGAGCATGGCATGCTCTAAACACCATTGGATCCCCAAAAACATTCCATAAGGGTGGCAGTTGCCAATGTTCCTATGGAAAGAGTGCGTATTTCAATCGAAAACTAGCCTCAACGTTTGAAAGATCGTATAAAAGCAAATGGTGATAATTTCGTATTCGATATTATTCGAGGAGTATATAAAAATATGTATATTAATTAATTACTTAAATGATATTGTTGTCTCATTTCAGATTCTCCAAGTACTTAAAAACTATTACATCCCGGAGAAAAGGAATACAGCTTTACCAATTGTAGTCGCAGCAAACACAACACATTGGGGATTAGAGCCTTTAATGTTTCAAGAAGAAAAAGCGGAATCAAGTACAGAAAATTGTGAGGTAAAATACTCTAGTTTCAAAGACATTAGTAGGCACTTAACAGTAATTAGTAAGGGTGTGACAGACTGCGCCCTCTGTGGATTAGAATTAGGAAACGAAGTGTTAATAAAAGATGGCGGCCTGTGGGTTTTTAAATGTGGCCATATTTTTCACGGCGAATGCTTAGTTATACATAAAATTAAGTTGTGTCCGTCTTGTACTGTTACAATGGAATGAGTATAGTTGAAAAGCTGTTCGAAGCGCTCGGGAGCGAAGTAGTTGTCAAATGTCCGTCACATAAAACGTGGCACAGGAAAAGAGAGGCAAATATAAAAACTTAGATTGAATTTCTGTCTGAATTCCCTTGTTTCAGTTTCATACTATACTTGGTTCAAAACCATTGATTTAAAACTTATGGCGATATTTAAAACCAATAAACCGTTGCTAAGCAGCCGACACTGATCAGGTGTAGGATTTTTTTTATATATGATCAATGATCATTTATTATAATTATTTGAAGTATTTATGACTAACATTTAACACTCATTTTTAGCAGAACTTACTTTATAACTGTTCTAAAAGTAGATGAGACTGAAATATTATATAAATATATTCAAATTAGATAATTGTGTCTAAATGTTATGGCACGGTTATTTTCAACAGTCACATCTTTTTGCCGTTTATTTTTTTCTAAAATTAATAAATTCTATAAATTTATGTCAAATTATACCGTATTTTATACTTTAAATCTAACAAATTAAATTCTTACATTTCTTTGCGTTTCGTTAATTCGCAAACATATAGATACAAAGAAAGCAATAAGTATCAAATGTTTATGATTCACTATACAACTTATTTTTTTTTAAATGTTTGCCTTGTAATGAATTCGATTGTACTTTGTGCCACGTATGGTTTTTTAAACTTTATTTTTTTATAATTTCTTTAACATTCAACATTAGTTTAATAATGACAATGTAAATTTAATTTATAAAATCAATATTTATATTTTTTATATCAATGTTCAGACTATATTTACGGCATTAACTTTGATAAGCTGAACAGGTGACCATTTTTAGAAAAGAAATGGAGTATAATCCTTTGAAAAGCGCCTCGTGTCAAACAAATACTTAATAAAAACATCATAATGAATTTATTTCAAAATATTATTCAAGCTTTAATTTTTTTAAACTTTTTATAGCTTATAATTATTATTATATTAAAACTTTTATGGAATATCGAAAAACCTAATAATGAACTTCTCGGAACGAATTTGATGACCATGAATTTTAAATAAATATTAAAATACTTTTAATGTATCATGATATTATAATGTATCTTATGTTCAATATACGTATATATGTTCTATGTACACATAACTATGGGACAATAGTAGATATATTTGTGATTATTGAATGTGTAATAAATAATTATTGTAATCAATTCCTGAATAAATGAATACTTCAAAATAATAATAAATACTTCATGAATAATGTGAAAATTATTTTTTTCAAAAAAACCACTGTTCGTTTCAAATTGTTATTGAAATAAAATTTAATTATCAATTATTCGTTTAATTAAATTAATTAGTTTTTTTACAAGAAACAAAAATACCCATAGAATTCATTTTTTTAAACTATGGATTTCATAGTTTCGGGCTCAGGGAAGTGGTTACACCCTGTATATATATTTATATATCACCCACTCGTACTATTGGAACTGCATTAATTTACTGTATTACAAACTGTATACTGTTTACTGTATTCGAACTGTACATATAGCACAATGTAATATAAACTATATTATCGCATTATTTCAATGTCCTTATTGTTTGATCTATTACAAAAATTATGACAAGTATGTAGAGTTCACTCGCTCGTGTCATTATAGCGAGTGAGATACATATAATTTTGTTAGTGGCATATATATGTTTGTTATCTGTTAGAATTATTATTGTATAGTGAGAAAAAATGATTTAATAACTGACTCTTTCTATAAATGTGACTACATAATACTACGAGGGCAGGTCCAAAAGTTACTGACCTGACGAAGAAAAAGGGCACTCAAGATCATGAAACTATTTTTATTTTTCAATATAGTCTCCGTCTCACTTTTCGGATTATATAATTAGCATTTCTATCCCAGTATAAAGATAGGCAGTGACTGCAGCGGTCACTTCATCATACGTAGAAAATCTTATACCCAGTCCATCTTGAGTTTTGTGAACAAACAGTGATCACTGGGAGCCAAGTCAGGACTATAGGGTGGATGGCGAATTGCCGTGAAGCCACACTTTGGAAAACGTTACGATGCGTTACAGGGCCGGGGGGGGGGGGGGGGTTCGAACAACGCGTTACGTAACATTTTTTTATTTATTTAAATAAAAAGCTAATGAATTAAAATCTCCCAAGTTGGCAACCCTTTTCGTTTATGTTTTACGGGGTATTTTAGCGACTTTCCGGTACTTTGGGCAACATAATTGTGACTTAGGTAAAAATGGTCACTTGGTTGTTACCTAACGTTTACGTAGGGGGGGGGGGGGTACAGAAAAACGTTACGGTGCGTTACATGGGGGGGGAGGGAGGCTCAAAAATCTTCAAAAATTGCGTTACGTAATACTTGAACGCCCCCTAATGGAAAAAATAATTTTATTGTACTTTACACAATAGAACATTCGATGACAAACTTTTTTAAGATTTTATGGGTCTAATCAAGTCTAATGGAAAAGACAGGTTTGTTTTACAAAATAAAAATATAGTTATTTGCATCAAAAATTACAAACATGGAAAGTTTTGTTGTTCTATTTACGTTCGTAGCGTTCATTATACAATACAGGGTATTGGCCGGATGCCTAGGTGGAGCGCTGTTTGTATGCATTTGTTTTTTTATAACGTGTATATATATACATATGTTTATACAAGAAATGAAGAATAAGTTATGAAGAGAACCTATTGTAGAAACTGGTATAATCGATTTTACTCTGAATACTGAACAGCTCTGTTTTCAGCTTTAGCGTTATATCCGTAGCACGTTGTTGTATTTGCTATTGAAATACCTACGTAGAAATGTGACATTTGAGAAAAGAATCGGTTATTAATGACATCTTAAAAATATTGATTTTTCCTAAATATCAGATGTGAGAGCATATTTCTATTTAAAACTAATTTTAACTTAACTTAATTAATCTTAACCAAAGTGAATAAACTCATAGCAGGTGTCACCACCTGAACGTCTATTCAATGTCATGATAATGAACTGTATTTGTTGAAACGCTCAATTATCCAATACTATACTTGTGTATACATTTCTTAAGATACTACAATATATCCAGTATATATGATTATTTTTTTTGTTTTTATGCTCAATTATACTTATCAATTATGTTAGGGAAAAATCTATAAATCTACATTCGATCGAACTACCCAAACTCGGCGGAACTGGAATTAAATCTAAATTCGCCTTCGATTGTGTGCCATTGTTAGTTTTTGTAGCCAATCAAAGTAAGTTCAATCGACTCGACTACCTTGTTGACCCTTCGCTTATAAAATGTTGCAGCTAAATAACAATTAATTCCGTGTTATTTGTAAACAGCAGTTAGATATATCGTATTATTTATTAGTATAAAGCAAACTATGAAATTTATTACTTTTACACCCTTTTATACGTGCAATTTTTGTAATGTGCAATTGTTAGTTTTGATTTAGTTGTCATAAAAGTGTATTATAGCAATAAAGCTACTTTATTTTGACCCTAACTTGTTTTTCATTTTTTTAAATAATAATTTAAACGAATTATTTGCCACGTTATTATTTATTTATTTCCAATAATATTAATATTTGACATTTTATATTTGGATAAACACATCACAAAACCGAATGTCGGTTTGTCTGCGATATAGTTAAAAATATACCACTAGAAGAGGCCAGTTGAAGTGCAGGGATATCTTTTTGAAAAAATATCTTAACGTACAATCTTAAATATCTTAATATCAAATACAACTAGAGATACGACGTCTCGTGGTACGAGAAGTCATCTGGGCCCAAAGTGTAACTTTCTATTGTTTGCATACATTACTACCGCCTTTACTGATTTTCCATTTAGGTTTCTCAATACGACCGCTAGGGACACTGCTAGTTCTCTACGCAGAATAAGAATATGCAAGAATACCTATGCAAAAATATGTTTATCGTTTTATTATCGCTATAAGTACCTACTTTAAGCATAATACAATTACAGACATGGCGTTTCGTGGTACGGCTGGCCATCTGGTCAGGCGTACAGAACATTTGTTCTGTAATCTTGTTTATTTATTATTATTGCCTTATAGATTTTTAATAAAGTACTGTAAAAGCCATTAGTTGTATGTTCTATACTTCATATTGAATTAAATACGCGAACTAAAAGTAGGACCTGATGTCATTTTCTTTTGCATATTATTACTTTAGTGATCAAATAGTGATTGCATAGTGATCAAAATTAAATTGACTTTAATTTTTTCCATACAATAATAGTCTCCACTACATACCGTTTGAAAATGTGCGCACCTGCATCGCGGGTTGTCACATGACGTCACTATCCGCTCTAGAAGATCGTTTGTGTTCATTGTAAACGATTATTCTTTATGTATTTTAAATGTACGCAATTATAACCATATCTCTGTGAATTTATTGATATATATCTATACTAATATAATAAGGAGGTAAAATTGTGTGTTTCTTTGTATGTTGGAGGTAATCTCTGGAACTACTGAACCGATTTCAAAAATTATTCCACATAGGAAGCTACACTATCCGTGTCTAATATAGACTATATATTATTTTGAAAATTTGTTAAAAAAAAAAATCGAAGCGAAGCGAGGGAGGGTCGCTAGTTACATCTATACGAGTAGATATAATGTGAATAAATATTTGCTAACATTTGAATTTATTTCTGTATATTAGTATTACAACACCTGACGTTATGTAGAAGTGAATCACAAACAAAGACGTCTTTCTTGTATGAACATACAGCCGTGAATGAGAGAAAGAGACCAGCCTCCAGCACATCCCCACTTCAAATATTTTCAAATTAATATCTAGATATCTTTCTAATGAATTTCGAAAATGATTTTAATATGGGTTTTCTTGTTTGATTGTTGAGTAGGTATGTAATTGATATGTAAGAATGTTATGACATTTGAAAAGTAGACTTCGCGTCTGGGGGCGTGTCAATACGTGCCAACCGACGTATTGAAATGTATCGCAGATGTCACGGGTCCACAGTATCCACTCACCAACAGGTGTACTGACTGCTCGTCTGACATATTTGAGAAACAGTCAAGTAGCCATCCTGTTTGATTGCAGCTTCTTGGACTTAGGTGGTGTGTGTTTCATGGTTATACGGTTGGTCAATCAAGTCCAGTGACTCTTGAAAGGCCACTAGGGCCACACGAATTTAGTCAATCCGAAAAAATAAAAAAATAAAAACGGTTGGTCAATGATAATGGTGAGCACTTCTAAATGGTGATTTTTAATTTGAAATTTCTAAAGATTAAATGCGATTTTCGCTTCCAAATCTAACTCGTCTTATCAATTTCTATTTGGAACTTTATTACATTCTACCTACATAAATGACGAAAGAGAAATAGCTCAACATTTTCACGGGTCCATATCGAACTGAATTTTCTTTTGAAATGAAACAAATTGTTTTTGATATTTTACTTTTTAATATACTTTTGGGTTTTGGCACAATTTTTAAATAATGTGTCCTGGTTTACACTAGGTATTACAACCTTAATTCTACCTACTTATACATTTGAAACTTTTTCAATTCTAAATAATAATATCTGTGTACGGAGATAAGTTTAATATAATCTCAATGGAAGAGAAATAAAGAAGAGAAAAAACAAAATGAGTAACAATTCAGTAATTTAAGTACATAAAATTCATTAACATTTTATTTTGCCACTAAGTATTTATGGCAAGGTTAACTAATGTATAATTGTTTACTAAATGGCATTTTAAATTTAATAAATAAAAACTGTTAAGTGAATGTGAATATTCCGAGATCTATGCATTGTGCATTATTGGAGCCACAAATATTTTTTAAGTATCATTAAATAACCACAAATTACTAACGTTTACACCAAAATTGATTATATTTACAGGAATTCAACATAAAAAATAAATAATTTAACGTCACTGCCTAACCCTTACACGTCTACTGTGTAATAATACACACTACTTATTCAAATAACATTAATTTCACATACACATTTAATTTACGCGTACTCTACCGCTACTGTTCACGTGATTACTGGCATACAGAGTTACAAAAAAGAAACAAAACATTTTTTTTTTAATAATAAAACAATAAATAACAAAATTAATGGCAATGAAACGACGACATTTCAACTTTACACTTACTATACATTGTTTTCTATTTAATAATATAGTTATTATGCTTGTATCGACTACAGCTTAAATCTACTTTTTTTACTAATTTAAATTGCACAATTCGATAAAGCGAATATTTGTTGTTTTAATATTAATAAGTATTGAGTTGTACATAAACCCACGGTCCTCGGTGGGTCTACTTAAAACAAAATAAAATCGAAATTCTGAACTGTCCATGAAAGTAAAAAATAATTGACTTCTACAGAATTGACATATTAAGTCAAATAACGCTTCGCCGGTACTTTAATTGTGTTCTTTTTAATATAAGGAATATTTTCTTTAGCTTACATATAGTTATATATATTTTAGGACTGTTTAAAATATTTCGGTTCTTTTAAACGTCCCAATAATTGTACCCCGAATACCTTGTTTTAAAGTAGAGATATTACAAGAGGTGAACTCATGTAAACCGTGCCTTTGTAATTTTATACAAATGTTTCTGTAATTTTTATTTCAATGTCGAGAACTTGAAGTTACCTATGAATTATTTAGGAGATTTATTACGCCCCCAACTGTATAAATACGAACTATTTTTACACAACAATATGTCTATTATATATATTATAACAGTTATTACTAATGGGTACTAATTCTATGAGTATTCATTTATTACAATTATTATGCTTTATAAGATCTCACTGGATTTTAACAATTCGAGTGTTCAAAACACTACAATTTTCAAGCATACCGCTTCAAATTTTTGGTTTGATACATTTTTAATCGCTTACAAGTCTAGAGCATCTAAATTACATATTAAAACATGAACCTACTGCTACCTATATACATGGCCTCCCGACAGTGAAGATTCCTTTAAATGACATGTGTTAGACTATCTGTAAATAAAGGACATTCATTGAATATTCAATGTCAATAACAATAGGTATTTAACATTCGAGAGCTGTGAAAGACGCTTATTAGGTACCTTATAATATCCACCACATATTATCTTAATCGCTACCTCGAGATCTTCGCGACTCAAACTCTATCACACTCATAATCTTTCAATCACATCCCATGACTCAAACTCAGAAGTATCCTCAGGAGAATGTCAAAAAATTATATTAGTTGTCATCAAGGATCTTCTAGTGAGTATGATTGTTATAACTAATAAATACTTCGTTGTTTTGAAGAAATTCTAAGTTAAATTAAATTATGAGTGAGCCGACAAGATTTTGAGGTTAAAAATTTAGTCACGTGGTCACTCCTGAAAGTCCTCTGAGGTCACGAGAATTTTGGGAATTGTGAAATAAGTTACAATTCAGGATATGCATAATTAAACCCTTCTTAATGTCTCGTGCATGACCTATAACTTTAAATAAATCGAGTGTGAACGCGCAAAATTAACGGGTTTTATTGTACCTTTTATTTCTAGTCGACGTTTCGGCGCGGACTACGCCAACTGAACTCGTGACCACGGCCGGTGTGACCCTGTGCACGTGCGACCTTGCAAGCCAAGATTATACCTACATCTTGTATACTGCCCGTTAATATGTTCATTATTTATTGATAATCTAACGCATGCCATTGGGAAGGTTCAATAAAATACATTTAACATCTACTGCCACTACTCCTCTCCACCTTACTCTACAACTTTAGACAAACATTGAAGTAAGCAACACTATCTACAATAGGGGAATTATAATTATTTACACAAAAAACCTGGCTCCAACCTCCATTAAAATCACTTTTATATACACTTTTCTAATTGCCTACTTGTTTGTATAATACATGTTTGGCAAAATTTTAATAATAGTGCCAGATAATTTTATAATCATCTCGAATATATTCAAAAACTCCAATAAAATAATAATGAACCTATAAAGAGACCTGTTAGTGATATAGTTTTCTTAATTCGCTAATGGAATTATCTCATAATAATAGATATGAAAATTTATAAACGAGAGATCCAATTGCGACACTGGCATGAGTATCAAAATACATAAGGGTGGCGTTGATAAAAGATTACCAGATTACACAGGTCGGCTGCGCAAATTAAAAACCTCGTAAAGGCCACTTTTGTGAAAAATCAGATTTTGTATATGTAATAAGTAAGATTTTGATAAAATATGTAAGATGTCCGTGTCGTGGAATAGGGATACGGTTGGAATACGATAGTGTGGTCTTGCAGTCACTTTGATTACAAGGGCGAACACAAACATGTTTCTCGGTCCTTTTGTAAAATTATTACAGTAAGTACTGCGTTTTTAATTTCGACAGTCGAGGGGTATAATAACATACCTACATTAAACGTTACCACAATAAGGTTCATTCTTAAATATCTACTAATATCTAATTACACAAGTCAACCAGTAGGTGTATGGCGCACTTTTTATGTCGACACTTTTGAACGGCTTAAATGAAATCTTTAGAATATACATATATATATATATATTCTTGCTCCACCTTGAAAATCAGATATCAGAGCATTTTTTTTTTATATTTACACAGATTTTAAGTTAATTTTAATTTAAGTTCAAGAGTTCTTTTGCTTAGATAACGTCACATTTATCTGTGAAAGGTAGAGTTAAACTTGGTTTCCTAAGTTCGTGGTACAGTACCTACCCAGTCCAGCGTCAACCGTAATATAGCGTTGAATTAATGTTCCTAAAACAATAATATCTAATGGTTTATATGTAAGGTAGATTAGATAACAAATCTATAAAAGATTCCCCAAAAAAATAATTTAAAAAAAGTTCAATTATAATTCATGCAACTCACGAGCGCTCTTCTGCCTTGCCAGGTATGCCAGAGCCTATCCTATCTTATCCCTCCCCATTCCCAACTCTTTCTCCAAATCTGCGAATATATCTGCACTGCAGCACATCCGGGGGCGTTTGTTATTCTGGACTGCAGAGCGTCAATATCCACGTACTTACCTTACCACCAGATTGACCGGTCTGCTAATCTGCCATCTTATTTCTATAAAATAAGGTTAAGGACGAGAAATTACTGTACCGAAACCCTAGCAAACCAAGTTTGTAGTTATTATCGTAACTATGCATCAAAAAAATGTATCCAATACGTACTACCTATATAATTCAACAATTATAAAAAATAAAACTTAAGATAGTTTTATTAGTTTTAAATAAAATTGTGGCGCAGTAACATAAAAAAAACAAATCCACCCAAAGAATTGTTTGTGATCACGTAAATATGGATGATTTTGTTATCTCCAACACAGGCAGCACATTCCATTTACATTCAGTTCTACAAAGTCTGATCCATAAAAGGTCCAACTCTAAGATTCGCATTCGAATTTCTAGAATGTTTCGAACATTCTCGAAGCTACTAGAGCTGAACGCGTTACCAGGGATGGTGAGAAGGGGGGAGAGAGAGGGGCGCGGCGTGCGGGTATGGCCAGCCGCGCGCCGACCCTCAATCGTCCTCCCCCGGTGATAGCGGCGGAGAAAACGCAGGATTCATGTAATTCCCACCATTCGGAGGTGGGGAGGAATTTGACGGTCCAGGGGAAGATAATGAGGGAAGGAATCCTAATTCGCTCCCCCCCTCCCGGCACCACAGCTGCCGCATTTCCTGCCGCCGAGTCCGCATCAGGTTCTTGTACTCCGATATCCTCATTTTCTTGCCGTCAACTATGCAAGTCCTTTTTGGTCTTGGTCGGTACCTGGAAAATAAAAGGGAAAATGTTGAGTAAAAGCTACAATAGCAGATTATAGATACACGTTTCTCAGTTTTTTTTAGGTTTCTGTGTATAAGAGTTTTCTCACGATGGTTTCCTTCGCCGCCGAACCGGTGATAATTAAGAAAAATTATAGAAGTAAGAAGACGGTGATAAACTAGTTCCAGTAATACGAACATAATGTGGAAAACACTTGGAAAATACACAAATGATGACTAGGTAGGTATTATTTTCTCTGTTTAGACACTTCATGGAAAACCTATCGTACTATACGATCAGTCTAAGTCTACTAGAGCTGCTAAGTATAGAAATAGCTATAGCAGAATATAGAAGTATAGAAATAGAAAGTATACCTATGCTAATTAACTGCTAAATATAGATCTGCCTCAAGGCTCGTGACCACGATTTTCGGCTCTTCTCACCCAACCACCTATTTAAGTATAGTTATTGCTTCTTGTCACGAGGCAACAACGAAATGATGGATTCATTTCTGTTCTTGGGATACATAAATGTAGTGTCCAAATCGCTCACACTTTTTTATCCTTAATAACTCACCTGTAATCTGGGTGTTTTTCCATATGCAGCTTAGATAATCTTGACTGCTCCTCATAATACGGTTGTTTCTCCGCATTAGACATTGACTTCCATCTCGCTCCGAGTATCTTGGATATGTTCGAATTGTGCATGTCCGGGCATGCCTTGAGTATTTTGCGACGTTCATCCTTGGCCCACACCATGAAGGCGTTCATTGGCCGCTTGATATGTGGTTTGCCGGCTTCGTCGCGTTTCGGCTGGCGGACGAGCTTGGCCTTCTCGGCTTCTTCGGGTTGAGTTTGGCCCCATGATGACGCTGGAACAGATTTGAAAACAATATTAGTGTGCGATCCAGATATGTGTAGGTACTAGCCTGCGGACCCAGGTGACGATCGTGGATTGGGGCTAAAATGGAAGAAACATGGGATTGATTTAGTTGTATGCCTAACTTCGCTGAATTTTTTTGAAAATTTCACGTAATTATATCCCATTTGTATTTATGTGCCGCCACCACCACTTTTATTATACACTGGTGGACATGGACTTCCACGTGCACATTGTCTTGTATCTACCTAATTGATGGGATGTATAGGTTTGAAACGCCACGCTGCCCAAGCTGGTTGGCGAGTTCACTCTTTTAGAGGTAGAGAGGTAGAGACTCTTTTAGAGTCCACAGGGCTTGAGAATCTTGAGATAGGCGCTTTGTTATCCTATAGTCGCGTTTAATCACACCCAAGAGATGGAGTAGTGTTATTCTGAAGCCGGCCAAAACCAAATCGTGCAATCAATAACAGTATTGTATAGATTTGATGTAGATAATTCTTTTGTCAAATAATACTCTTAATACCTACCTACCTGATGTGCGTATAAAAACGGACAATCGACCGATGGTAGGTAAAACGACGGTAATCATAAAAATATTAAACTAGACTACAATAGATTATGAAATTATAACGACACGTCAAATTATATTTGAGTAGAGAACTCAATCGGTCCGCGCTAAGCCACGCTATAAATTATCTCGCACTGGTTCGGCCGTAAAACAATCGTTAAACTGAGATTAAGAATGAACTACCTACTATTTGGTATCTATCGATATACGCCATGACGATGTGGAAACAAAACAGATTAAAATTATAATGTGTGGCTGATCTCCAAATCTTTCCATTGCATTTATTGCTAGGTACATAATTATACCTACCTACCTACATGGTACCTATCTACTTAATGCAAAGTTGTTCTCCAATCCGTTTAAAAAGTTTGATTATCAATTTTATCACAGCGACATGAATAACATGATCCAAGATATTCTACGTGATACGAGTTATGTCTTTAACCGTGTTGGTAATCTGCCTGTGTAGGCATAACTCAATCTTTAATATACTTGGTACATTTTACAAATTGGACCATAATGAAAAACCAAACAAATAGGATTAAAATGGTTCACCGAAGGAAAAAGCATTAAAACCTTAAATTCTGATCATTAAAATTATTATATCCGGCTAAGACATCAATATTTTTCCGAAGAAAAAATCGTTTACTCTTTTGGGATTTTGTTTTTTTCTAAAGTTAAATGCATATTTTTGGTTGTATAACCAAATACGGTCGAAATCATTTTAAATCTTTATTACAGTTTTAGGGCATTGACACACACACACACCCGTCATAAAAACCATGTCCAAATTTCCAAACAAAGAAAGAAGCCAAACAGCCCAGCTACTTTTCACCATAAACTCGTATTTTTAGTTCACAAATCAACAGGTGTTAGGACAGGATTAAGTTGAACTATTTTAGTCGTCAAACACCAACGGCGTAAAATGGTATTTTTATGTTGATGAATTCATTAAACACATTATAATTAAGGGCCACGAGTCCGATCTGGAATTTTGGAATGTAGTTTCGGAGATATCGTAAATTTTATATGCCACCTAAGTTTTCATTGCGTTTGGCAGTTAGTCATTTGAGTTATTTGGAATTCGGGCATTAGCATACCTCTTTAAAATATACCTACCTACATAGGTACCTACCACGTACAATTTGTAAATATTATTCAGATAGGTACATAAGTAGGACATTTGGACATTCTTTTTTTATAGTAAGAAGGTAGCAGACTGGCAAACAGTTCACTTGGTAAGTGGATACTGTCGCCCAGGGACATCCGCGATAAACGTCCAGAATGACAAACGCTGGCACGGCCCCGAGCATCCGGAGCTTACCCCTTTAGAGATGTAGGAATGGATTTGGAGAAAGGGTTGGGAAAATGGGGAGAGATAGGATGGGATGTGAATGGGCTCTGGCATATCTCACTTACTACCGAAACACAAAGACCGATTCATTCTCTACGAAGAGGAACAGAAGAAGCGAAGAGCCACGCTACGAGTGCGACCAGTTTTATCATTCGCCCGTAATTGGTATTCTTGGAAAACCCTCAGTTACGATACATTACACTAAAGTCGATTGTTCAGTGTACAGTCAGATAAACAAAGACCTTGATATATGTATGATATTTCATGACTTTAAAAGTGATTTGACCATATATCTGTCAATAATAATAGCCTGGAACGTACCACTGCCAAGCACAAGCCCGCTTTACGAAGAGCGACCCCGAATTGGTCAATATTAAGTCAATAGCATTGACCTACATATAAATAGAGATGGTCAACATTGTTAAGTCCATATTGATTCATATAGATATCAGTGATCATCGTAATAAAGCTCAAGTGTACATACCTATGTATAATAGCACAATTAGCACAAAATCCCGAAACTTGCATTTACTCTCTCTTTATTAGCACGTACCAAATAACACTGCACGTTTGAACTAATCAATGAAAACTGTCATTACGCAACCGTCTCCCGTCGGCCAAACGCACCCCCGCTTCACAAATAAACGGTCATTATATGGGTCACGACGTCAGATATCCGCTACCGTTCTGCCAATTCGCCTGACGGATTCGCTAGCAACTGTCCACACAATTAATAAGCGCGGCGTGCGGAAACATCCACCACTCAAAGCTCGGGCATTCCTCGAATTAATTTGACACGCAGTTAGATAATTTATAACATCCTACGTTGATATTCATGCAATACATTGCAGCGATGTTACTGAGCGTGTTGGGTACAGTTTAACACGAAAAAGGTTTCACTAGATTCTTCTTACGCCAAATAAAATTACAACACCCACCGCAGCTTTACTGCTACTACACAGACAGACTCGTCTGGTAGAGAGTGATGGTACTATAAAATGCTTTATAATAGAAGACAGCACTACACGACACACTCAGCACTCAGATGACAGCAATCTCTAGATAAATAGGTACAAGTGCAACGTAAATGTGGCTGTTCGTATTGAAGGTGTTAAAAAAGGATTGTGAGTGTTTATCTGTATGAAACGACCAATATTGATAACGTGAATCGACCTCGACAGAACATAAAAACAAGAAAAGTTTGAGATCTCGGACATTCAGGTATGATAGATACAAACTGATTCAGCTTATAGTGATAGGCAAAATTATTGAGGAAAACTATCCGTTGATAGGAGAAAAAAACTATAGTTGTGCAACATCAGAGAATATAGCCAAGCAAAAATAGCTTTTTGCTTGGCGAGAGACAGAGAAAACTTTGCAAAACTTATAGCTAATATCCAAAATAGTGGAGGCACCGGAAAAACAAGAACATAGGAAGTTAGTATTATAATTAATAATAATAAGTGTTTATTTTATTAATGTAGTCGGTAGTCCTTTACATTGAGAATAGTGAAATCTTAAAAAAACATCAAGAGCAGCAAAAAATACTCTACATAAGGATATATTGTCTCCTTATTTCCTATATTGATAATTGTTAATAATAATATAGTTAATGTTACATAATTGTTAATCGTATGAGTCACAAAAGATATAGCCACAACAAAAGTGCCGTTATTCGTAAACTTTTAGGGGCCGAGCAACCTTCTTGATATAATAATAGTGATAAGTTGACAACAAAAGAATTTTAAGAATTCTTAAATTGCATACTCAAACTAAACGTCTTTGTAGATGTATTTCTTTCACAGGTTTATATGTGAAAAAATAATTCAATTTTCATAACAGATCGGTACAGATGACAGTTACAGATGTATTTCGTAGATCCGATGTTTAAGCCATTATGGAATACAGGGTGAAACAACAAATATGAGCTTCTCCGACTCATTCTACCGATTGTATAAGGCAAAATCCAGGCCAAGTCCGGAAGGCGACGAACGTCCTGGCTCTTCAGCCATCTTACGCCAGTGGTACGACAAGAGCACTCGGTCATTATTCCATGCTGCAGTTTCTAAACTACAAAATAGCCATGATGTTTACCAAGCTTCTCTAGAAGATGGCACTGCGCGAAGAAGAAAGCAATTAGGTACTTTGAAGCATCTCTGTCGGAGTCAGAAGTCTACGTTTGTCGTACTGTCTTTTTAATATTCACAGTGTCGTTTATGTGTTTGATTGTACATTTAGGCGGGCCGAACTGAGCGGAAGTTTGCGTCTCGAGCGCCATCTATTTTGCCCAGCGAGGATTCTCTTGTTTTAAAGGAAACGAAACGACACTTGCGATTTTGTAACCATTTTGGTTTGGGAAGACGCCAAATATTTGCAGTTATACTCCACTTATTGGATGGATAGTTAGTCTATGACGGTAATTGCTATTTAGCCGTTGGAGGGCTTGTAAGATAATGCCACTTAGGTAACGTGCTGTATATTTTTATATTTTTTTTATATTAATAGAATTAAATCATAAATTGGAGTTTGTTAAGTAGTAGTAGGAGTTTAAGGAGTATGTTAATGTTATGTAATAAGAGTATGTCTGTTGCAACTAACTAATAGAGGAAAACGGGATAGCATAAGTAGGATTTGATACTGATTTTTACTTGTCAAAAGACCTATGGGCAATTACCACCACCGAATGGATCCCATCAATACCTGAAGGTATCTTGGCAGCTATAAAAAACGATGGCGGGACGAGCTTGATACTTAAAGTAGGGCCGCCGAGGGTACCATACCGAGAGGAAATGGGGGGGGGGGACTTTACTCAGCAGTGGGACAATACAGGTTAATATTTTTTTTTTCCTTTTTTGTCAATCCTATTTCAAATAGTGTTTCCTAAATCTTCAAAATTAGCGTATCAGTGGACGTGCAAACGCTGGTTATTTTTGAATGATGTTGGTATGTATCGTAGAAATCCATGGACGACAGTAATCGCTTAGGTACTTACTACCAGACGTATTGCCTGCTCGTTTACTACCTACCCTCTTTCTATAAAAGAATTTATTAATTAAATTGAAAATGTATGTCTGGCTTTTCATCCATTTCCGGTTGCAGATAGGTACCTAAACCGCGAGCAGGAAGAATTTAGGTCATTGCTATGAGATCAGCCAAGACTGGACGGAAAAGAGAAAAGGAAAAGTATGAGGAGTCTAGTAAAAATGTCGGCGATGGACGATTTCATACAAATCTCTTTACCGTCCAGTCTTGGCTGACCTCATGTCAATGACCGAGTTTCTGTATGCTTGTGGCGCGCGCATTACTTACTTACCCTGGGATAATTACGCATTACCCCGGTAAACTAAACCACTTCCCCACGAGAACCACTTCCCGTAAACTAAATCATTGTCTCAAAACGCAACGTCTATAGTTATTTTACATAACAAACGTAACGCGCTCAACCAGTTTTAATTATTGTTATTTATGTAAAATTCTTTATTATAAAATAAAATAAACAGCGTTTTACGACGTTGAATTTCCAGAGATGTTTCTGATAACCGGGTGAAATAAAATCCGAATAAGTTGATAGAAATGATACTTAAAAGTACAATATATGAAGGTACTTATGAGTAAGCAGTTGATTATTGTTATAAGATAAAGGTCTTAAAAAAAGGCGTCCTGAAAATTTATCTTTTTTGTTCATTTTTTGAGCTCGAACCAAAAGTTTTGTCCGAATGTTTAAAAGAAAAGCGTATAATGAAGTAGACACGTACTAATTGACAAGTTTCTAGCCAATTGAAACCTTCGGTGCGTGCATACATAGGTAAACCTATGTATCTATGTCGAGTTTCACCAACTGCAATGTATAAACAGAAACTCCCGGAGGGCGATTTCGTCGGGTTCGCTCATAAAGCCCCAAACAAAACTGCATAGAGAGGTACTCGTATATTTATTAATACGTAGATATTATTACAGAGGCTTAGCAATAATGAAAGGAGTAAGAACGAAATTAAATATTTTTTAATAAGTATTATAACTTGTTTAATACGCTTAAAAAGTCGGCGAAATCCGCGCTAAGAAAGCTAATGCACACCTAATTTAAAATTTCGACTTCCACTTTTTAAAAATGCCATGCACCTGTCTGGCTTAAGGAAGAAATAAAAAAGCGCGCTACCGACAATGGACCGAACTCGTCAGGAATGTCATCAACTCGGCCAAGATGCAATAAAAACGAGATACGTAAACAAATAATCTTCGTAATGTGCTTAACACAATAAAAATAAATCCAAAAACTGGTCTAAAGATTTACAGAACGTCTCCAAGATGATTATCAAGCGTAATTAATAATCCAACTAATGTAACTCGTACCTATCTCTCAATTTTGTACGGTTATTAACCGAGACATTTTTGAGACACTGTGTTTTATAGTGTTCATCACAGTTTGAGAATACTTGTTGTGTCTCTCAAATGATAACCATCATTTACATCTCCGCGGAGAACTGGTAAACGCCCCGAGCACAAAACGTGACCTAGATTGCTTCCGATATTACTGAAGTATAAGTTTGCGGTGTATACGTATTAATTATATTTAGCAATTAAATGTGAAACATCAAAATGCTTGGCGGCGACACGCGACATTTCTTCATTTTCGCATTTCTAGACGTAACTAACATATTTATCTAAACCGATTCCTTGTTTATTTTCGTTCAGAATTTCATAACGCTCCGTGGATTATGCGTTATTAAAATTGATTTTATGGTAAAGACAGCATCATACAACACTGTAGACACGACAAATTACAGCACTGTAATGAAGTTTACAGCATCTACAAATCATTGGATTGGAGAACTTGGTTTATCATTGGAGAACTGAATCCTTCGGTAAAGATATCATTTTCTACTCGGCAGTAAATTGGATACACGTTGTCTCCATTCAAGGACTTGTCTACGCAGTAAATAGGTTATGACCTGCTCGTTGCCACTTCAGCTTACTAATTCTGTGACCTACGTTTATGACTTTAGTTCTTTGTTTCAGATGTTATTCAGGCAAAGAAACTCCAAACATAGTTTTCTCTATCGCTCGCTAAGCGACCTTAATATTATTTGACGCCAAGTGTACCAACGAATGAAGAAATTTGTGGGTCACTTCACTACCCATGTATGAGAAGAATGGAAGATCGGGTGTGGTGACGAGGGGAAAGGCCCATACCTACTTATATTCTACAATGAAGAGACATAGGCTAATAATGATGGCACATGAATAGCCATAGAATGTTTTAAAGACAGTTATAATTCTACTACCGTCACCTATGGAAACCAATTTCTCTTCTTCGCTGTATAGGAAAAAAAAAGAAATCAGTTTCTTCAAATCGGATCCTAAAGAAATTCAAAAAGAAATACAAATCGGTCATTTCATAGGTAAGATTAATTTTATGTACGATATTTCTATTAAGGCTCCACCTCATCTTTTCCTGTAAGTAAACTATTACTCACTCGCTGAAACTACCAAAATACTACTACCTACTGAAAGTCACTTTTACTACTAAAAGGCAATTAAGGGCTAAAATAGGTGCTACCACAAGCCCTGAGGAACTACACCACCTCTAAAAGACTGGACGCGCCAACCTGCTTGGTCAGCGTGGCATTTTAAGGCCCTACAACCTTCATGCATAAGATTTTGTGTTTGAGGAAGCCCATAACCGTAGTAGGTATTGCACGACAAAAAAAATCTGGTTACGGTTATTATTTAATAGGTCCTTAAATGTATTGTGTAATAGAGTATTTAAAATACCGAAGTACCTACGATTTTAAAGTTTTATTAGGTTAGGATCCTTCATTTAGCAAATGCTTGTCATTATCATACATAACGTAGATTCGGTACTTTAAAGCACTAGTAATAAGGGCTAGAATTCAATGATTATGTGTATATTAGCGTGTTGCTGACTGTACATAGACGAATCCAAAGTCCATGTAACCTATCATAACACCAGTCAACTAAGACCTTGCAAATTTATGACAGGATCATATTTTGGAACTGCGTTGATGATAAATGATCCGATTACACAGTTATACTAATATTTTTGGACCAATTACGTGCGTGTGACGCGAGTTCGCGTCATGTCTGAATCACTATGAAATCTCTCACTGGAAAGACCTTTGTCAATTGTTTCTGTTTTGTATCTAGTGAGTCATAGAATGCATAGGTATAGATACATAATTTGAATCGATAATGTCACCTATTGGTACCTATGTATTGTATTTATTAGTTTTTAATTACATGTAGGTACTTTCCGTAGTCGGTGCTTACGTAATTATATAAGTAGGTACCTATAGTTGGCAACAGGTCAAGTTACTCCCAACCTACACCCGATAATAAGTGACAATATCGATTGGTTTTGGATACATTACTCGTCAACTGTACCTACGTACTATTTCTTTGGTACAAACGGCAGAGTATGCATGCAATATAGCTTCTTCACAAACTAGACGCTCAACCAACTGAAGCTATGGAAGCCGACAATAAAATTTTGTTACACATTTAGTAAATCAGTTAACGTCATATTTATCTATGTGTGCGTATGATGTTTTACGTAGTGAGCGACTTATCTATTTTGCCGTGTTTACAAGCAATTCGATTATATTTATGATTCTACCTAAATTTCATTTACACAAATTTACACAAACAATTGTACAGTCTGTGGAAATTTTAAAAAACATAAATACTCACTGTTACAAGCAGCGCTGTAATCATCTTCCTTCTGCATGCTGTACTGGGCGCTTTCCTCCATGGGAGGATATGGCACGAACCGCGGCAGCATCATGGAAGGGGGCGCGGGGGAAGGGGACCGTTGCTTGCTGAGGTTCAGAGGGGCATCAGGGTCTGGAGGAGGAGGGGAGCGTGCGCTGGCCGTCAGCTGGGCTAGTTGAGCGGTCGCTGGCCAGGGAGACGTTTGAACAATCTGCGAATAATTAAAATTAGATGATTATAAAAATAACGGTCTCAACTCAAAGAGGCCTAGGTTCAGTCATGGGAAGATATAATCCATATATTATAGAAGTTCATATTAAGATAGGCACCTGGCAGCGACCCGACCGCCACATATATCTATACTATGTTCGTCTTTTTCATATAATAATTTGTAAAAGGACTTCCTTCTGAAGAGCCTAAAACTTATTTGAAATTTTTACGTAGCCAGGGTTGTAGTCTTACAACTTAAATACATATTATGTTAATTCTATGACACCCAGGTATTCAAGACAATCAATTAGTAAGTTAAGGATTGCAATTGAACATCCATAGGTTTAGGCATAGGTAGGTAAACCTACATAGTCGGCCCAATTCATAACCCCTCTTTTTTTGGCTTCATCGTAATCGAGTAGAAAAGGGTATGGTACCTACCTATCGTAAAAAAATCTTAGTTTTACACTAGTTTCCGAGATGCCGTTTTTTTTGTTTACCAATTTAAGATAAATAAACAGGTACGTGGAACCATGAACATTAAATGTGGAGAAATTGCAACACTTTTCTTACATAATGTATGTAAAAATGTTCCATCAAATGAAGAGGATATTACGTTATTTAATAACAACTATAAAATGTATTCTTTATAGTCAAAAAGTCGATGACGAATGATTCGTATGTATCTAAGGCATCTAATTATCATTTTACATAACAACCACCGGTTTAGGTAATTAGTACGAGAACAACTTTCGTTTTCTAAAGCATTTCATGTTAGAATAATGTATGGATGTACGAGGTTGACTGTAAGTATCTATTGCAACATTTAATTTGGTCAGTTTTGGTGCAAGTACCTACCTATAAGAGATACAGCGTCAGAGGCCATTGCAAAACACAAGTAATCCGAAGAACGATCTGATAATTAAATATTCAGATTGCGGAATACCATAGGAAAAAACGTAGCTGCGCGACGCGACTGTTGACGCTTTATAAATAGAAATTTTTGAGGAAATATTTTAAGAAAGTGACACATATTCAACAATACGCATAAGACATGACACGGGAAGATAAAACAATAGAAAACATATGCAAATTGATACGACGTGCGTGGCTCCAGCTTAACACAACTCTGAATGCCTGAGACAAGAGTGCTGCACTGGTTTTAAGCTGAAGTCCGGGTGATTCTCGCATGAACGATATACCTACATTGGAATAAATTTACTTATCAGTTCAAAAAGAATCATCAAGACTTACGTTAGGCGGCGCCGGCGGAGGCTGCGGTCGCATCTGCTCGAGCAACGGCAACAGTGCTAGAGGAGGTCCAGGGTAGAGTCCATGCTGTCCTCGCCGCACCATCTCCTGCCGCTGCAGTTGCTCTTGTTGTAATCTCTGCAACTCCAACTCCGCTGATACATTTCCGATATTCTGCAACAAGAAAGAACGATACAGTTAGATTTTGTAGCGGTGATAACCTCGGGGTAATATATATGCATTCTCAACTCACATTAAAATGCTAGACTCAATATCATGCAATGCAATATCACTAGCTAGACAGTTTAAGAATTTAAGATGATTATAGAGCATATGAAACGCATGGCATCTATGCCCTGCAGTAGAACCTTACGCTGACATCGCCCGATTGAACGAAATAATGATTTTATTCAAATATGAATGATCTCTGGAATTAACTATATTCGCAAGCGACTTCCGTAAAAGATCGGTTATTGGAAGAAGCCCAATGATCTTCTTGATTAGGTAAGTGGGTTGTTAGGTTTATTTTAAGATACGTGGTGGTAAACGTTCTGGCTGCCTCAAATTTGAATTCAATGATAATCCCAAATAAATGTCTCCCAATAAGACTTTGGGTGCTCCTCATCAAAACAAAGCTGATTCCCAGCGTAGTCGAGTAGATAGGACTAGTAATGAGAAATGATAGATCATAAGGTGTATCCTCTGCTTGGTGTTGGTAGGTACAAGAGCTATCATAAATAGGCCCCTTAAACAATAATTATTATTTTATTGTGAGGTGATTCGCAGCGTATATAATCCACATCAAACGTTTCATCATGCGATACAAAGTAACAATTCCTATTTATCTTAGTCGGGCTAGCAAGCCAACTTGGCAAAACCTCTCACAAAGGTAAAAATGTATACTAATAAAGTTCAGTTTAAATGTTCCCACCACAACCGGTCCTTAAATAGCGGTACTCTCAGTAATCACTCGTTAACGACGGCCACGCTGGAAATTTGTCCGACGCAATATATTGCTCGTATAAAATCCATCCACAGCAAAGAATACGCTAAAACATGTATACAAATCAACCAGGAGGACGTCCACTAAATCTCAACGGCCATAAAACAAATACCCAAAAGAAAGAACATCGATTAATTGCGCGGGAGTCGTGACGAATACCACAATATACATTTTATCGGCTCTTCATTAAGTCCACATTGAATTGTTAATGGTTGTACAGAGTAAGACGTTATAAGGTGTTGACGTCGAAATGCGATGAGTCCTGTTTCCGCGCGCTTCGACGCAAATATGAAATCGCGATTAAAAAAGACTCGCAAATGCATAAATGTGCTCCTGACAGTGAAAATACATTTAAGTGAATTATTAGCGCCGGAGATAAAAAGGAGAAGCATTAATGGAAGACAAAAGCGAATGCATAAATAAACGTGACATAATCGCGCGAATAAAAAGAGCTCGAGCGGAGCGAGCGGCGCACGAACGTAATAGGTAGATAGCCCGGTACGCGGTGCGCCACTGGTAATCGACCAAGTTTTTCCATCGACCTGACAAATTGCCGTCATAACCGAACGGATTAAACTTTTTATTAAAAACAACAAACTGTGCATAATGTATGGGCGTAATCGGCAAGGGACAGATGTTCCCGAATAACGTACGCGATTTATCTAATGTAAAAAGACTTTTATTTAATAGCTATGCGGAGATGTCCTAGCGATTGGCGGTTATATTTTACAGTCGGCCGTCGTTTTGGCATTTAGACCGCATTTTGATAGCATTATTAATGTTTGAGATGATATAAAAATGTAAATCTTGATGGAGAAGACCAGCTGTGAGCAGACAATTTATTGTTCCAACACAGGTGGATTGGTTCAATTCGGTTGCGTTGTTATAGTGAACGGTAACAGTAAAGATAGAGTGATACTCACCTATAATTAAACTGATTGTGACAATGAAAGCTTTGCCAATAGAAACAGTTGGGCGTGATTTGGCGACGTGACGAGCGACGTACGCGCCGATGTCCGATCAATAAAGATGGCTGACGGTAGGTATTAATAACCGGGAATAACGGGCCATCTGTCATTACGTCCTTGACGTTCAGATGGTTCGGGCAAACTTCATAAAAATCTTGAACATAAAGAATTGATAATCTTACGGATCACACTACATTTCGATCTGCTTACGACGCTATAAATCCTCATTAAGCTATTGTCAACTTTGCTGTAACAGATCTTCCGAGAGATTAAGATGAAAGCGGGATTATTTCTAATCATATATCAAAATCAAAATACCCGAAGAATACACAGCAGTTAGTAGTAGCTGACAAAGAGATCAGAGATGACGACCGGACATACCATGACATAATTTATAAGGCCGGCGCCGATATCAAAATAGTGTAATCCCACTTTTTAATCAAGATAAACGATTTCAACCCTACTGCGTTTGAGTTAAGAGCTTAATTTGAATATATTTTAACTGAAAATACGTCTAATGAAGCAGACGTCATATTGACGTAAAAGATGCAAGATTTTAGGTGAATTCATATTTGCTATGACTGGACGACACGTTCACATTGTGAGTAGATTATTTCATTTTATATATTTTGATTTTCTTGATAAATATTAAATATTAATTTGTGGGTGTGATGTTAATAACAACCGACCGTTAATTAATTGCACGCTCGTTAATGTTGTTCGTACCGGTCACATATTTCTTAGTTTCTAGCTTTAGTCGCTACTCTGCGTTTCTAATTCTGTGATATCTCACTTCTTATCATAGATACAGGGCTATATATATTGTCAAATTATGATTAATCCCTACCAAGAAAGAACGATTAGAAATTTAATCGTTATATTAAAATGTTTTAATTAAGATATGATACGAAAGTTAGAAGTTTTTGTACGATGAAGTACCGGGTCATGATCACGATATGTTAAAATTTATTTTATTAAAAAACGAGTTCACTGTGAAACCAGGAGAACTAACAGTTGACAAATAGCTACCTATTTGTTTTATCTATTTCTAATGTTAGTTAGATATTTTTACAGAGTAGATATATGTAGATATACAATGCAGATATACTATGTTAAGTACGCAGATGGGCCAAATGGATTCAGTAGCTCCAAAATTACAATTGTGTAAATCCCAAAAAATCTTTACCCATATATATAAATGTTGGATAGTCAAACTCCTTAATTTTTGTTAAAACATTCTGTAAACGTATGCTAAACCTCCCCTACCCTTCTCGTGGGTGTTATAAAGGCGAGTAAGGGACAACAAAAGCCGCTACCACAATCCCTGAGGAACTACAGCGCCTCTAAAAAAGTGGACTCGCCAACCCACTTGGCCAGGCCTCATGCACAAGACAATATGCATGAGCAGGTCCATGGTCCAGCACTAAACGATAAAAAGGAAATTATCGGAAAATACGTTTCTAACCAGTGAGTGCAATCACACTTTTGGGAGGGATATACATCCCTCCCAAAAGTGTGATCCTAAACTTTCTTAAACAACATAACATAACATTCGTTAACAACGTGTATAATAAATGCAAACAAGTTTTTATTTTCGCGTCTTTAAAACCTATTAATTTATTAACGCGTCCTCCCTTGCTACCACGGTTGCACAAAGTGCATCAATACAAAAGTGTTGATAATTTGAATAATGCACAAAAAGGGCTCGGGACGATTTGAGGGCGTCGCGGGCCACAAAGGGCATTACCGATGCGATGACATATCAAAATGAATCGCTAATGTAAAAACCGGGACATAGGAGCTGTGGAGATGACATTATGCGTTCTAACATTTTCTTAATCTAAGGCACAAACCACAAATCAGGGTTTGTTATCCCTTAGTTGCCTTTTACTACACCCACGGGAGGAGATGGGGTAGTGCTGGGCGACACCACACGGCAAGCGTCCAATATGCACACGATTTTCTGTTAATATTAATTTAAGTATCATCATACTATAATATTTTAAGAAATTTCACAAATCGTAAAATAACGAATGATTTTTAAGCTCGCGGAATTGCGGACGCGTTTTGGCGATGATAATAAGAAAAAACCCGCTAGCAGACAGAGCTAGCGCTAGCTAGCATTCCAAAAAAAATTGTTTTGGTTCATATATCATTCATACTTTATAAAGTACGAATGTGTAGTAACCATTTTCTTTTAAAAATATACAATTTTATTATATGTATAGATTACAATTTTAGGTTATGTTTCTTCTTCATATGTTTTAGTCCCGCTGTTAACGACACGGTTTTCCTACGGTACGGCGAGTTCGCCGGGCCCGCGCCTTAGAGAAACCTGCTCGTTCACGACACGGCGAACCGCCGGTGGAAGCACAGCTAGCGTATTTTAGGTGTGGACTTCATGTATCACTGTCATGCTAAGCTAACAATAACACAAAACTCGAATCAGCACAGGTAAGCGGTCACGATACTGTGAAAACGTCCGGTGTTGTTAACAAACTCCCATAGATTGTCATACAACACTACTCGATATCTCGCCGTCAGTTTTCACAATGCATACGGCGAGCGCGCCGCGCAGTGGTATCATCGTGTGTATTAAGAAGCTCCCATAATGGGCCATACAACACTGACGACCGTAGGATTTCACGGCCGAAAACCATGTCGTTAACAAGCGCCATAATTATCAAACAACTTTTTGAGTAGTTCGTTTTTGTAGAATTACTAAAAAAATAACGCACGATTATCGCGTCCACTCATCTCGTTTACTACACTTTAAACGCATTTTAATATCGACAACAGATTGCACAATAATCCCGTGAATTAATTATTAGGTACAGTCGGTAACAGGTTACCATAATACCTTACTGCACTACTAATAAAGGCTAGAATTGAATGGTTTTGAGTATAAATTGACATGCTGCCGATTGTAAATTCGGCGAGTTGCAACAACATGACTTGTTATTATCCCGACCGATCGAGCGATCGATTTGTTGATAGAATTGGTACTGATGATCCAGGACAAGTAGGTGACAAGTAGTGCAATAAATAAATATTTAAATATTTATTTATTGCACATTATAGTACAAAAGGCGAGCTTAAATGCCTTAAAGCAAATAAGTGCTTGTTCGGCAAGATTTTATTCAAAATTATACCTAAGCACGACCTCATCCTTCTCGTGAGTGTCGTAAAAGGCGAACACGCCAACCCGCTTGACCAACGTGACGTTTTAAAAGATCATACATCCCTCACGCAAAAGAAACAATTAAATAATTTTAATTTTCGTCGCCATCTATGAAATTCAGTTTTACAATAACCAACATAACCCTAGAGTAACATAAGCGTCTTCCGTTAATTATCAGTTAAACAAGTCTCCTCTTACACAACAAAGGCTATATTTGATAACTTGCAATTAAACTGTCAAACTGATCACCGGACTTGTCTCCCGACTGATCTCCCAGGATCCCCGCGGGAGACCATCCATATGTTTATCACGGGTTTTTATCCACTTATTGTGATGCATCGTGACTCGCGATTCTTAATGGCGAATGCACCGATTGCAATCTACAACCGACGGTGCAGTGATTGTGCGTTTTGGGAATTTAATGTCATTTTTTATTGTTTGCTATCGTTTAGCGGTGATGGGAGCATGACAATCGCTCTGCAGTTTTTGGAAAAATTAACAAACAATTGCAATTTAATTTAACATTACCTACTTCTCATTTTTCTATCCTCGGCCTGAACCATTGAGTACCTACTCCTCTCGGTAACCGTACCCAGCCTTTTTAGCATCCACTGCTGAATAAGGGCTTCCTCATGCATATTGTCTTATGCATGAAAGGATGTGTGGCCATAAAACGTCACGCTGGCCAAGGGTATTGGCGAGTCCACTTTTAGCTGATGTAGTTCCCCAAGGCTTGTGGTACCTTTGGTATCCTACGACACCCACGTGAAGAAATGGGGTGGGGCTATTCTACAGCTGACCGACACCACACCGCCAATACTAGTATTTTAAGTTATATAATTATCTAAAAAGAGTCAATTACCTTACTGCAGGTGTGTTCCCATTTGCAAATCACACATGCAACCTGATCAATTGATCGATCAATGAACTCGTGAAAGGAAATTAGTTATCTATCTTGAAACGTACTATTACTTCAATACAAATTATAGAATTGGAAGAGACACGTGCACGGACGTCGGCTGATCAAAATCACAATACTAATTTGTGGGGAAAGCATTTGCTGTTTGAGGGTGCAAATATTTTGTCGTAACAGCGCTTTTATTATTAACTGCATGCAATGTGTGATTTTATACTTGTGTGAGTTACCACTACAAATAAATTAACAGTCTTATAGAGTAATGATACGATAACGGGCTCGCCATCACACACGATGTTCGGCTTTTCTCATCCAGCTTCTACCGGTGAACTTCTTCAGTCTTAAGTCGTATTTTACACAATGTAAACATTTGTAACAAACATAGGTCGGGGAGAAAGTCTTTTCGTATTTTGTAAGTTGTAATCAAATCTCTTTGGTTGTACTATTTGTACCTGGCTGATTTTAATACCACTAAAAGTTGACATTCTAAAAAAAATATTTAAAAAAAAACTATTTTCCGCCATTATTCCATTGTTTTCCAGTTGTAAAAATGAGTGAAAGTAACGAAGCAAGTAACGTCTAAATTTTATTACAAAAAAAGGAAATTTTGCGACACTAGCCGCAAAAAGAATTGTGCCGTTTATGGATCTAATGCGATATCGGTTAGAGTAGCACAAAGTTGGTTCAAGCGTTTTCAATCTAAAAATTTTAACGTGAAAGATGCAGCTCGCTCTGGTCGCCCAGTTACAGATTAAGTCAATGCCATCTGTGAAAAAGTGGAGCAAGATCGACACATCAATAGTTATGACCTTGCCGAGGAACTGAGTATTGATCACAAAACGGTTCTAAGTAATTTTGTAGTCGGATTATTGTTCATTATGAGCTTTTACCGCCGCGCGCCGGGGGAAACTATTGAATCTAACCTCTACTGCCAGCAACTGATGAGATTAAAACAAGCAATTAAGACAAAACGGCTTGAGCTAATAAACAGAAACGGTCTTTCTGTTATTAGCTAATAAACAGGAACAGAAAGAAAGATAATCTTTCACCATCATAACCCCAGAACACATACATATTTAGCTACTCAGCAAAAAATGAGAGAGCTTGGCTGGAAAGTGTTGATACATCCACCGTATAGCTCTGACCTTACCTTCTCAGATTTCCACCTGTTTCTGTCACTTTAAGACTCTTTCAGTACAGAACTATTTAGTAGCGTAAGGTTGACATCAAAAGAGGACTGTCAAAACTACTTGTTGCGATTTTTGGGTCAAATATCCCAGAATTTCTACAGTAATGGGATCATGACACTGTTCTACAAGATGGCAACAAGTTGTCGATCATATGGCACATATTTATTATAAGTAAATGTAATTAAACTTTGGATTTTTTTGCCTTGAATTTCTATAGAAAATTAGAAGAATCTTTCTCCCCGACCTTATATTTATATAGTGTGGAGTCCTTACAAACGGAATAGATGGTTGCCACTTAACATCTACTGGACTATATCTGGACTAGACTGATCATTCTTTTCTTTTTCACAAAAAGTTGTTAATTCATCTAACGAATCGTACAAAGCCACTAAACCACTAATGTTAAGATCAAGACCATAGCGCACAATAATATTCTTCATCTTAGCCAGAACATCCAAAGATAATGGGACAATAAATCAAAATTAAAGATTTTACTGCCACATCAGAAAGGGCGGCTGCTTCTAAAACTATGTTTTTTATCATGGATAGTTGTTCCAAAGTAATTTTTAGACATCCGCCGTAAGCGCGAGCCATAATAATATGTGGCTTAATTCAAAACACATTTCTGCTATTGTGTTAAAAGATGTTTCTGTAAAAGGTGGTAGGTGATGGTAATTCATTTCCGTTGCATTTTTTGTATAAATCACAATTGTAATCTTAGTTGATGCAGTTTTTACGTCACTATAACTTAATTTCGTAGCAGGAATGCAGTAAGTTTCGCGACGGCTTAAATTACGAAAGTTATACAATAAAAAGGTTTGAATATTATTTAATCAAGCAGCACTTTTAGCGGATTTACTGCTCGTTTGCCACTTCGTTTCTGTAAAAAAAAATGCTTAAAACCTTATAACCGAATCTCGACACAACAGGTATCACAATATATCACTGTAAATAACACGAAATAAACAAAGGACACCTCCAAATTCAAAGGGACGTCCAACAGACCACTGCATCCCCCCGCAGTTCGCTAAAACAGAAAATAACCCCACCCTTGACACAATACGTAGAACAAACAGTAAGGGATCTGGACGCTTTTTTAGTATGCATTAAGATAAATGGTCCACTTGACGAATTGTATAATACAAGCAGAGTTTATACTTAGCTACGCTAAAACTATGCGCATGTCGGCTCCTGACATATCCCATTCAGTTAAAATCAATATTTTATAGGTAGGTAGATTATTCAATTGGTGATCATTCATCATTGTTGTCTGGCGAACGCGAATAAGTAGGGATGGATATTAGTATCGAATTGACTATACTTACGTATATTTCAGGGTACCTATATGTCATTCATACCATGAATAAATAATAAATGAGAGCAAAATCAGTATTTAACAATAGTGGTGCCGCGTAGTGCCTACCGACTATAGAATACCATCACACCATCTCTTGCCGTGAGTCTCGTAAAAGGCGACTAAGAGATAACAAAGCCGCTACCACAAGAGCTGAGGAACAACACCACCTCTGAAAGAGTGGACTCGCTAATCCGTTAGGCCTGCGTGGCGTTTTAAGGCCATATATCCTCTATGCACAAGACAATGTGCATGAGGAGGCCCGTGTCCTACAGTGGATTCTGAAAGGACTGATTGCATTATTATGGCAATGAGAGTTGTGCATAGACCAGTCGAGCGCTAAGAAAACGCTCATGAATTTTAACCTTATCCGTTTTTGATTCGAGATTTTAACCTCCATTAAACGTTACAGATTTGGACTACGTGACTCACGTACGTTTAACGATCGAATCTCAAAGGGTTACTACTCCGTCAAATAAGTTTCGGGAATTTTTTAATAAAACAAAAAATATTGCTTCAATCGTCTAAATTTATTTTGTTGGCCTCGAAATATGCTCCATTTGACGTAATACACTTTCGCCAGCGAATAATCCATTCGTACGACGGATGGACGACACTTCTTATAGGCACTTTCCGGTATAGCCTTTAGCTCTTTTAGCAAATTTTGTTCTATTACGTCAACGGACTCAAAACGTCTGTCACAAAAAGTAAAACGGGGCCATATCTGGCGAACATGGTGCTTGGTCGATGATATTCGTTGAATTTTTGGCTAAAAATTCCCTTGCGAGGTGAGGTGTGACTGTGTGAGACGGTGCATTGTCGTGGTGCAGTATACAAGAATTGTTGTTGTACAAATATAATCTTTTCCTACGAATATATTCTCTCGTAATCGCCTCATGACGTTCAGATAATAATGTTTACCGACTCTTTGACCCTCTGGAATGAATTCTGAGTGAACAACACCACGAGAATCAAAGAAAACAGTCAACATGACTTTGATTTTTGAGTGGCTTTGACGTGGTTTTTTCGGTTTCGGTTCGTTATTGAAGTGCCATTCCGAAGCTTGTAGGCTGGTTTGCATGTCAAACTCATAAACTCACGTTTTGTCGCCCGTTATGTTGCGTTTCATAAATGTGGGATCGTTTAATGGCTCGATGTCTGTAGCAACCTGTTTGCGGGTATCTTTTTGAAGAAAATTCAGCTCCTTCGGAATAAGCCGTGCCCCGACGCGTTTCATACTTAAAACATCAACCAAAATGGTGCGAACGGATTCGTGACACATGTCAACTTCCTGAGCTATCTCTCTTAAGCTAGCGCGACGATTTACCATCACCATGTCTGTCACCTTGTTGTTATCTTTTTCAGTCGATGACGTTTTAGATCGACCAGAACGAGGGAAGTCTTCAACCACTTCTCGGCCTTTTTTTAATGCGTTGTGCCGCTTATATGTACTTGATTTTGATAAAGTCGACTCACCGTAGGCCTTCCTTAACATTTTCAATAATACCGCACAAGAAATATTGTTGATAACACAAAATTTGAGGCAAATTCTTCGTTCGATTTATCCATTGTAAAATTCGCAAAGTACACTCGAGCAAATGTGAAAATGTTCAAACAACTATTTGACAGACCGCGCGAAAACTTTACATGAAAATTAGCTACTATTGTAACTAATTTTCAACCTAACAGCAATAGTGCCAACCTGACAGCAATATATTTTTACGCAGGTATTTTACGCAGGCATTCTTTTTTCAAAATTTTCTATACTTATTTGACAGTAAATATTAGCGTTCACTCAGCGCTCGAGCGTCGAGTAGGTACCTACTCATCACTTATTTTTACAGCACTATTTTACAACCCCGAGTAAACAGTGTATGAGATCAGTCAAGACTGGATGGAAAAAAATCTTATATGAAATCGTCGATCACCGACTACTGTATTAGATCCCTCATATTAACCTAATAACTTAATGTCAATGGCCGAAATTCTTCCTGCCCGTGGCGCGTGCTTTAGTCGTGTAAGTACCGCACATTTCTAAAGTTTGTATTAAGAATCGATACTGTTATCTAACAATATTGTGCCCATGCCTCCCAGCCAGCCTTCCCCACCCTTTCTCGCCGGTCTTGCCTCATGCCCGGTCTTGCCTATTCCCGGATGCTCGTCCCACTTCAGCTTTTCTTTTATTCCTTGCCTACTCTTACGTTTATTTTTGTTTTCCGTTAGCCGGCGGAAATAATAACGTTGAGTTTGTATGGATATGCCAACAAGCCACTTTTATTCAAGAATAGAATAATAATAATTAAAATATTATATTGAGTTTTCTTTTTATTCTGTAATTCTTTAGATATAATAGTAATTATAAGACTTTAGATATAATGTAAACCAATTAAAATACATTAGTATTATAATAACAGTACTGATTTAAGGCAATTTAATTTCATTGACATAAGTGCGAGCCATGGGTCAGGCCTATATCCAGGAGCAGAGAGACAAAGGCTGATGGTATGGTAACTGCTAGTAAAGAAAGTATATATCCAATAAAATAAAAAATATGTATTTTATTTGTAAATATCTTCAACAATTTACCAATTTTGTTCACGCTGATACAGAAGCATGTATTTCTGTAAAGATATGGTACAGAAACATTATCCAACTACTTTTTTATACAATACAAATCCTTGATAAAAAGAAATTCGCGGGTCTTTTGTGCGCGGCACCGTGAATATTGACAGATATGTCATATTGTTTCAAGAAGAAATACGGATAATATTGGTATCTATCATTTATGTGTGATACCTCTCCTCGCTTTTTCTAAAGTGTACAACACTATGAGAATCGAAGAAAACAGTCAACATGACTTTGATTTTTGAGTGTCAAAAGAAGTTTCGGTTTGTTTTGTTTTGGTTTTGGTTTATGTTTTTTGTCAAAATCCAAAGTGTACCTATATATATGCAAAGGAAAGTCTGTACTTACTAGTTAGAAGTGTTCTTATGTATTCTGTGTTACTGGAAAAAAGTATTTAGCTTATCCACCTTATTCTTTCCAGCCCCAAGATGACCTTTTGTAGGCGAGAGTCGTCATTATTCTGCCCCGCATTCAATCCTATAATTTACCACATTTTTAAACAAACCAGCTTCTGTATAGCGTATTTTAAAAATGAACACTTGATTTTATTTAATTAAAGTGCCTATTATACTCCGAAAATAATGCGGATGTTTTGTTGGGAGCTCTTTTTAGGGATAGGGAAGGAATGAGGCGCCACTCGATCTTATAATGTAGGTATGTTGACTTGTAGGTATGTAATAACTGCAATGTAAACTGCGATTTAGGTTTGTTGGCACAATAAAAATGTTTTTTTTATACAATAATGATTCATTTACTAGACTATTTACTAGACACGTAGAGTGTCTCGAACGCGAGTTTCTCGAACATCGCTTAAACAACTGTTATAATCGTGTGATCACTGTTATTATCGAGTTTTTATAATCATGTGAACAGTTGTAGGTATGTAGTTTGGTTCGCATACGAGAATCGTATACAATGTCCTCGCTCGAACCGCTCGAGAAACTCTCCTTGTGATAACGAGCCTTATTATTATTAATTATTCAGCCTTACGCCTTAATCTTAGTAGATAATAAATGGAAAAGATAAAATTGCACCTAGGGTAATTTTCCATCGCCTATGTAATACACAATTTTTCATTCCTTTATTCCTACGCCGACGAATATACCTATCCCAGTAATACCTAGGTACCTGTTATAAATCCGAAACTTTGAATGTTTGTTATTCAATCACGTCGATAATGACTAGAATAGTAAGTACGTGTAATACATAAATAACTAAAAATAGATATAAGTATTTGATTCGAGTAGGGGGATATAATTTATTTTGTAGGTAGATTTATGAAAACCCAAGTAAATCTTTGTAGACGTCAATAGAGCAAAAGTGCGAAACCCCGCCGCACTCTAAAGAGAAAAGATTAATAAAGCTTAGCGCACACTCGCGCAACACCTGTCCTTTGTCGCTAATGGACGCCGGCCTTAATCTCCCGGGAAATTGTGAGGTGGGTGGAAAAATAAGTAGCTAGTGTGCCTTCAATCGAGAATAAGATATTGTGACTTGTTATAACACGCTTACAACATGTAAGTACCCATAGTACCCATTAAGTACTTAGGTACTTATTAGTTATTCAGATAATTACTTCTTCCTTCAAAACTAGTTAGTACATAGGTACCTACTTACTTTACAAATTTTTTGGATTTTTTTTTTATGGACGATGTCGGCAGACGAGCATACAGTCCACCTGATTGTAAGTGAATACTGTCGCCCATAGACATCCGCGATACATGCCAACATTAGTCCAGAATAACAAACGTTGACACGACCCCGGATGCGCTGCCTACATTTGGAGATATAGGAATGGATTTGGAGAAAGGGTTGGGAAAATGGAAAGGGATAGGATGAGAATGGGCTCTGGCACATATCACTCACTACCGAAGCACGTACGTACATTAGGGAAATAAAATAAAATGGAATGCAGTACATTTCAAGGTAGTACATTTCTACAGGTAGTACAGTACATTTCTGTGAGGGAGGGGTAACGTGGCCAGTCGAGTGCGCCCAGCGGCTGTTGGATTGCAGCGTGCACTCTCCCCCTCCAATCCATCCATAACCTCAGGTTATCTATATTAGTACTAACCTTGTTACATTAAAATCATTTTTGGTTGTTCTTTAGATTAGTATTACATCGGGAAAAACACTCCACTTTATAAAGAGTTCGACATAGCAGTTGTACCGCGGGTAACGGGTCCTTATATCATAGCTTACCTAATAGCTACAAACGGCCCGACTCTAACGCACACAAGCGTGTCTGTGCACGCATGCGGCACTCGTTGCAAATAGCGAGACAATAGCAATCCGCCAGTATGCGCTTATACGCCACTCGACGCTTTACGCATAGGTACTTTGATAATAGGCATTTATCGCCGCCGCGGTGGCTGATAAGCTGTGCCTATATTTAAGGTAAAAAATCAAATTGATTCTTGCTAAGTGCCTATGATTTGGTTGACCCGCTGTTTACTATGCTAGGGTTACTCTCCGAAATTATACGCTTTGAAAGAGTGTGATCCAAAGGATGATGGTTGTATATTGTCCCTATTGATGGAAAACATCCCCTACGCGATACATTTCCATGAGCTCTGTTATTGGAATTACGAATACCTTCAATGAGGCCGTGGCCTTATATCACATCATATCACCGTTGTCATCACTGTTGTCGAAATCTTTTTATAATATACGTACGTACAAATTATTACAGGTGTCTGCACTTATCGTACTGCTCCTCTTCTCTTTCTTGGCCTGAACTAAGCTCTGAAGAAACTACAGCTGTATAGGTACCATAAACATCTGCAATATCAGAGAGAACATAAGATGTCACCTATAAACTGAGTCTAGAATAAGTCAAAAACATATTTTATGTCCAGATTACGAACTGAATATCAACTTCAAGTTGCGAACCATCTTAGACGGGCATTTCAGTTTTCCGACCGCAGAAGCATCCGAAATTAAAAGTTACATTTCGCTTCCAGTCGGTTTCCTCTGGAAATAATTGGAGGAGACTCGAGTTAACCGGCCGGGTAACAAGCGATTCGGGCAAAGGCAAGCCGGGTAACAAGCCGAGTGCAGTAACGAGGATGCAGCCGAGCAAGCGTTTTCAAGATCTGTCTGCACGCCTTTGTTGGTGTGTTTGAACAAATGTTGGCTGAATTGGTGGATTTGTTGGACCTGATTTCAGTGATGATGTTTGAAGTTTACATTTTTTCTTTATTATTATTTTTATAGAAAAAGGCGCCAGACGAGCATACAGTTCACCTGATGGTAAGTGGATGCTGTTGTCCATAGACATCCGCGATACATGCCGACATCAGTCCAGAATGACAAACGTTGGCACGCCCTCAGATGCGCTTCCCATCTTTGCAGATTAAGGAATGTATTGGGAGAAAGGGGAGAAAGGGAAAATGGAGAGGGATAGGATAGGATGAGAATGGGCTCTGCAATATCTCTCTCACTACCGAAACACGTATGTACTTACATTGGGGAAATACAATAAAGTAGTTCAACTATAAAGGTATTCGATCAACTATTTGATACTTCAAGGTAGTCTTCTGTGAGAGAGGGCTAACGTGGCCAGTGGAGTGCGCCCAGCGGCTGTGAGAATGCAGAGTGCACTCTCTGTATGTTTTGGCTGAATGTCAGTACTGTGATTGCACCATTAGCTCCACAGAAATATATCTACTGAAGCCAGACAATCTTTATGTTAATTTAACATAGTGCGTCCTGAACGCAAGTCTAGTGCGTCCTGAACGAACAGGATCACTAATTTAAAAGAGGATAATTGAAGATCAAAGGTGCTTATTACCCTGATAAGATAAAGCATACATACGTTTATTCCAATGTCTTCCAAGGTTTTTTCTTGATTCTCTACAAAACTCTTGTATAAACCCTTTCTTCTTTCACAATAAATGTGTGACGAAACGATGAGACGGAGTTTTAGATTTTTCACATTTATTAAAGTTCATTAAAGTATACATATCTATCGTGTTCGTGAAACAGCTCGGCTAAAACGAAAGATCAAGAAGTCAGACACATTTAAGTGACTCACCATAAACATTTTAAGCGCAATATTACGCATATAATAATAATTATAATGGCAACACTGCTTTACAGTTCGAGAACTAGTTCTGAGAAGAAGAGCCTAACTTTGTTTGTTTACACGATTCCACTTGATGGACGCGAAATTGTTGGCAAGCGCGGTTCATGTAATGGCAATTAAAATATTTTACAGCTTTTTTATAGCAAAAAGTTAAAGATAGATATAATATGCCTTTGGAGCAACCCTGGTCGCTTTTGACAGCGACGACTTGTCACATTGTTAGGTCTCATTCCTGTCTCAACGGCTGGCCGAAAAGGGCTTCCATCCGAAGTTATAAAACGTCCATTATACACGAAAAAATTGGCGTGTGCGATGGAAATGATGCGACAGTTTGATTGATGCAATTGAGAGCGCATGATTTCGTTCTACTCTAGATCTACCTTGAGATGTAAGAAAGTAAGTAGTCAATAAACAGAAAAGCTACATTTAAAGTCCTTTAATCTCGTAATTACTACAAATCAATCTGAATTCTAATAATACCCATATCAGTATTGTAATATACTTACCTACTACAGACTTGATTTAAAAGCTTTATGTATCCGCTGATGCTTAATACTTCACATCGAAATACAAAGTCAGCAGTATATCCATCATCACTGCTTTTAACTATATATATCCACAATAAACAATATATAAAACATGCGGAGACGTATTGTCGAAAGACGCGTGTCAATCTTGCCGCATTTTGTGTACATTGTTGCCGTCATCGGAATGCGTTTTGGATATCGAGTTCATCATCACTAAACACAAGTAATGTTCATTTATTATATATGTGTGCTTTGCCTGATGCCCTCTTCATGCCCAAAAATCGCTCTCATTATTTAGTCTTTCCTCCATGACGAAGACAATGTTACCATTGAATACCATGTGAAGAGCTGATGTATCTATCTATCGCTTAGTAGTATCGCTTGGATAGTAAGCGATAGATGAGAACCACACGTAGAATCTATCTATACTATTTGATAATGAAGAAACTAGCTGTTGCCCTCAACTTAATTTCTTTTAATTTACGATTCTATACAAAATTTGACAGCCTGTATTTTAGCCCCTGGGAGAGTTTTGAAAACCAGTAGAACACGTGTTTAAGTACATGTATTGAAGAATATTTATACCAAGTCTCAAGTTAATAGGAGCACAAAACATTTTTTTCCATACAAACTTTGACATTCCGTTTCACACATTTGGGGGTTGAATTTCGAGAGATCTCTTCTTAGTGAGTGAGAACCACTCAACGGTTCAACCACTCTTGGCTTCAACCACTCTTAGCTTCAACGGTTTCTACTCGGCGATTATGAATCAGTCAATCAGGACATTTATTTTGATATGTATAGAAGATTGGAGATTATGGTGATTATTGTATGAACGAACCAGGCAAAGTGCACGGTAAGAACTTGACAAACTTTAACCCAGAATAGGCGTTGTGAACTATATGATTGTCACCAGCCCTGTTATCGTCCTATGTTGAACACGGGTCTCCTCTTGCACATTGGCTTGTGCATGAGGGACTTATGGCCTTAACACGCCACGCTGGCCCATCGGGTTGGCGCGTCCACTCTTTTAGAGGTGGTGTAGTTTTCCTCAGGACACCCACTAGTGGAGATGGTGCGGTGCTATTCTAAAGCCCGCCGACACTATAAGGCCAGCGTGTTGAGTGAAGCGTTATTTATTTATTTATTAAACTAATTTTACGGCTTAAAATTTAAAAAAGCTATTATAAAAAACACGCTTAAATTTATCCTTCCAAAGCTAATTAAAATTGTAGGTACCTACCACTCTCAAATTATGACACCAGTATTCAACAGTGTCCTTTCCAGGATTTTAAGATGTTAATCTACTCAACTCTACGATATCCTATTATGGAAAATATACTTCCCGGCCAAAAGTAATACACATCGGCATTTAGAAAGAGACTATCGGCTAGCTTCGGTTTTGTAGAGCGTCGTCTCTGTAGTCGGTTTTGCAGAGTCGTCTCTGTAGTGTGCCGTTAGAGACGATGCTCTACAAAACCGAAGCTAGCCGAACATAGTCGATGTGTTTTACTTTTGGCCGAGATGTGTCAGTACCTACTTACAACTTATTTATTTCTGAACTTTCATTATACCGTCACAACTCAATCGCCACTCGGTCAGCACGTGGCTGTATTTACAAAGATATTAACCTCTAACCAACAATCGTGCGGTCAAATGTAAATATTTATTTTTATATAATCCCACTGAAGGAGCGCCGACCAAAATACTGTGGGGTTAAGAATAGTTACGAATAAAAGTTGCTTTATGTACACACGGTGTCCGTCCTCCTTAAAGATGGAGTCCACTACGCTACCAAAACTATTATTATATTAATACAAACTGTAACGTTACTGTCGGCGTGGACTATTTATTTTTGGTTAAAAGTTTCAATTTTGAATATTCTCATTAAATACAAAAATGCTTTAACTGATTTTCAATATGTTAAAATATGTTATGCATAACATATGTTGTTCTTTAATATTTCACTAAAGACTTAATATAGAACCTATACTGCCTTTTTATGGATAGCGTTACAAATAGCAAGAAAATTACAATTCTTAAACGTTTAATTATTTGATGAAAATGTTGGGTAGATTTATATAGGTAATAATTAATTTAAAATGAGCTTTAATAAAACTATCAAATCTTCCAATAAACGAAATGTTATAATTTTTCACGCTTCTGTACTGCTTACACACTTGGCAAGACTGTTCTTTCAGCGTCAGATTTCTCATCCTACGATCATAATTATTACGTTGAGAGACATAGACAAATATTAAGAAATTCTACCTAATTGATTATAAAACAGTTTAATGTGAAACAATAAATCGTATTGCTATACCTACATCAAAATAGAAATATATTTTTCAAAATGGGTACAAATATTCCCGTTTTTCTAATAATAAATGAATAAAATAACGCCCCACTGAATGGCCTACAGAATATTTTTCTGTGTGGTGGATTCAGAAACACACCGGCACACGATAGACGATCACAAACCACCCAGACCCCGATCAAACATTTTACTTTAAACAAATGAATGTTACCGGGAATTGAACCGGGCACAGCAGGCAGGGGCACTAGTACCTGAACTGCCTAATTGGTCGTCATTGCTGGATAATTATCCATATTATTAGTTTAATAATAATAATCAGTCGATTTGGACAAAATTATTAAACATCTTTCAATTTTTAACATTGTAGGTATATTGTATCCCAAAACTATTATTTAACGAAAATATTTAACAAAGATATAATAATATAATACGATCCTCTTTCACATACATATACCTATCCAATTTTCATAACGAATTTTTTATCATACTCAGCTCAATACTATCTACATAGTGGGTGACTGCCTTAACATAAACACAGTGATCTTTGTGAAGTACTTTCGGCATTACAATAAATGTACGTAGATGAAGCACTTAATAAAATAACAAACAGACGAACACTGTTCAGTGTCAGGCTGGATCTAAATACTTTTACATCCAAACATCTCGCCTTTGTCTATTCAACATTCGGAGAAATAAAACATAATGTGAGTATTGATTCTGTTTCACTGTTGCTGAGTACAATTTCAAAATTACTGGAATTTAGAACTTTGCAATTTACACGCGTTGAAAGAGTTAAGAAACCTATAGAAGTGTAAAAAAATAATATTTGTTTTGTATATGGCTGATTTGTGAAGTTGATCAATCACGAAGGCAGATAGGTAGACAAATTTTCATAATTCAGTTTTGTTTTTAAAAACCTATCCCGATTAATGAATAAACACTTAGATAATAAGGTGTTTGAATTTTTCTGAAATAGTTACTTAATATGTTTTTTTTTGTTTATTCAAGAATTAGAGAAGTAAACAAACCCACGACGTTAAAAAGAACTTTTAATTGCGATACAAAATTAAGTCAGTAGATTTATAATGAGTTATGTAGGGAGCTAGCGCTATTGTTTTTCTAACTCTTGTCATGTGTTATTAATTGTGTTGTTTTTTTTATGGATGAAGGCGACAGACGAGCATACAGTCCACCTGATGGTAAATGGATACTGACGCCCATAGACATCCGCGATACATGTCAACATTAGTCCGAAATGACACGCCCCCGGATGCGCTGCCTACCTTAGGAGATATGAGAATGGATTTTGAAAAAGGGTTGGGAAAATGGGAAGGGATAGGATGGGAATGTGCTCTAACACCTCTCACTCACTACCGAAACACGTACGTACATTGGGGAAATAATATAAAATGGGAAATGTAGTAATTAGTTTTCTTTATGGGGTAGAGAGAGATATATAGAGAGATACTCTATCCGTTTCTGGTTGAGAGCCAGATGAAGTAATCTATGCCAACGCTGCCGTTGTGTGCTCAGGCTGTTTTTATAGAAAGTAGTACAGTGCAGAAGTACATTTCAAGGTAGTCTTCTGTGAGAGAGGGGTAATAACGCTATTGCGGATATTTTCTTATTTGTGACTAAACCTGTAACTTGGTGATTTTCGAGTAACTTAGGTACCTATACTTACTACTTAAAATAATTATTTTCTATAAAGAGTGAAAAGAGAAAAAATGTTTTTTGCATCTTTCTTTTAGATATCTATATTAACACAGAGTTTCGGTTAAGAGTTTTCAAATAGAGTTTGTTTAATACTGATGTTAGCCGGCTATGGACAAACAAAATTTTCAAATACTTAATCGATAACACTTAGGTATTAGTCGATAAACTAAACTAGAGTCCAGCTGGTTAACGCGCGATATGTGGAGATATGCACATACTTGTACCTGTAATTAACATAATAATCTCTAAAAGGAATCCCAAACAAAACCTTTTAATATGCAAAGCGCATGACACCCTTCCCGAGTATCCAAATTTAAAACTCAATAAACTCGAAGATTTGTCGGCCATCTTGAAATAACATGATATCGGGCAAAATGGCGAGTGTCATTTTAAATAACCGCCCTTTCTTCCGTCCGCACCGATTTTAATAACAACGTGTCCGCTTTCTTTATTCGTTCTTTTGAAATCTCTTTTAAGCTGAAGTAACTTTATTACTAGTCAGATCAGGAATTTCAATCTTACATCCTGAGTTAAAACTCTTTGATGTAACCGGCGCTAATGGAATTATCGATTTTATTCCCTTTCCAAGTGGAATTAGGTTGAGAATGGAATGAATCGACGCCGAGAATCTACTTTTGTTTGAGATTCCATGGCGCAAGTGAATTTGCATTATGATGGGCGTTCTATCCATTGTGGATTATTAATACCGGATTATATGGAACTTCGTCATTCAATAAGTTTTCGTGCGAAAGGGTTTGTAGTCTTTGACTTTACTTACACCTATGTCACACACCGCTATTCTGATCTCCTTGGAGATGTTTCTAACCTTCTACTTATTCTCCAAGTCTCCTCCATAGATACCTACCTACTGTTTTATTGTTACACATTAATTATTAGTTTGCTAATTATGAATAAAACATTAATTGGCATGTAGGGGAGAGTGCACTATGCTTTCCCACAGCCGCTGGGCGCACTCGACTGGCCACGTTACCCCTCTCTCACAGAAGACTACCTTGAAATGTACTGCATTTCCTACTTTATCGTATTTCCTCAATGTACGTACGTGTTTCGGTAGTGGGTGAGATATGCCAGAGCCCATTCCCATCCCATTCTATCCTTCCCCATTTTCCCAACCCTTTCTCGCAACTTCAATCCCAGGTGGACAGCGCATCCGGGAGCGTGCCAACGTTTGTCATTCTGGACTGGTCTATGGACGACTGTATCCACTTACCATCAGGTGGACTGTATGCTCGTCTGCCGCCGTTTTTTCTATAGATATGTACAAAAAATCTATTTAGGTACCTAAATAGATTTTTGTATTTTTTTTGCATGTATATTGTCGGTATTTTTTTATAAATACTTATATATAACATTTTATATTATTAATTTCATGTTAATATGGAAAATTAAATTAAACAAAGATTTGAAAAAAATAGACAACTGGTAAACTGGTTATGTTTTCTCAAATGCGTGTGTGCTAGCGAGGTGAAAAACAGAAAATTTTTGTTAAAAGTTTACTTCTTTCTACATTGGGTTTTGTACAAAACAAATCAGTGTCAGATCATTGCTTACAGAGCGTACTGAATTTGTGCGATTGTTTTATAAATGAGCGCTTTTTGCTGTTTACATAATATAAAAAGACAGGATGTGGAAATAAAAATGCCCAATAAATCTAAAGATTAAAAGGATTAAAGATTTAAAAGGATTAAAATTAAAAGGATTTCTATTCAAGGGATTAAAGATTAAAAGGACTTCCCCGAGATCCGTTCATTTGATGCCTAGGACAGTACGGATATTTTCATTGACAAGTAGCTATCATTACAGACACCTAAACAGAGGTAGCATTAGCAAATGAACAATCAATGTAGACGCTCCCTCCACTATTGAGTACAGGCGCACTGAATAGATCATTGTAGCTGAAACTGTATTGTGACATGAATACAAACAGATCGGACATAGTGTTTGTCCGTTGAACCGATGCCGGAGCATTTGGGAGGGTTCTAAAGCGGTATTGGATAAGTACTGCCAGGAAAAAAGTTTTGGACAAAATAAGAAGTTAGTAACAAAGTAAAATGTTGAGAATTTAGCAGATAGTTAATCGTAGGTAACAGGCATGTAACTGGTATTTAACTGGGAAGAAGCGGACTTGCTGGTGAAAAAATGAACTCACTTCTAGTCAAATCAAATAAGTTCATTATGAGATTGTAACTTCAGATGCAACGTATGTGCTGCCAATTTGAGTAGATATATATTAGGGTTGTATGTAAGTACAATCAAAATCTATGCTGTTTGGAAAGATGGAAAGAGCTATGCTCGGAGTTTTTGTGCTGGACAAAATCTGTAACAAAGAAATTCGACGAAGAACTATAGTTATCGAATCAGCAAGCTGAAGTGGATGGAGGAGGCCATATATGCCTCAGGACCGATAACTTGTCCTTGTCCTTGGAAGAGGGCTATATCCAACAGTGGGGAGACACAGGCTTGTGAAATAGTATGGTATTGTGATTATATTTAGAATATTAGGTACCTACTCATGGATTGAAAATAGAGAACAAACAGTCTTTGTCAACTCTGTACTGACTCCCGAAATATGTTGGTAAATACGTTTATCAACATACCTACGTTTTACGGCAGTGTTATATGCTGTGTGTAATCGTAGATGCTCCATAGACATTAAACGATGTTATCAATATCAGCCCGTAACGTCCCAATGCAGGGCGTAGACCTCTCTTAGTAAGACCTAGTAATCGCTAGGGGGTCGAGACATAGACCACCACGCGCGCCCAGTGCGGATAGTTCAAAATTACGCACGTTCCCAAAGATATTTTTATTCTCGGGCGTTATCGCAGTTACTGAGAAATTATTGAAAATAAAATGTCATACCAATCTATTACAATACCAATGTAGGGGGAGAGTGCACGCTGTATTCCCACAGTCGCTGGGCGCACCCGACTGGCCACGTTACCCCTCTCTCACAGAAGACTACCTTGAAATTTACCTACTGCATTACCTAATATCGTATTTCCCCAATGTACGTAACTGTTTCGGTAGTGAGTGAGATAGGTATACCAGAGCCCATTCACATCCCATCTCCTTCTATCCCTCCCCATTTTCCCAACCCTTTCTCCCAATCCATTCCTTAATCTGCAAAGGTAGGCAGCGCATCCTAGGGCGTGTAAACGTTTGTCATTCTGGACTGATGTTGGCATGTATCGCTGATGTCCATGGACGACAGTATCCACTTACCATCAAGTGGACTGTATACTCGTCTGCCGCCTTTTTATATAAAATGAAATCATTAGGTAAGCTGTACAAAACCTTTTAATTAACATGTAATAAAATATAATTCCATCCACGCTATTTTTCAAAAGATAAAGGGATTTTTGGACATAAATGTTCAAAGATAAAGCCGGTTAGCCAGCCTCCATATTTGTTAAAGTTGTAAAGAAAATATTCATGAATACAGCCGGCCATACCTATTCAATCGCAAAAAAATACATCGCGATCAGACAAAATTTCAAAACAAATACGTCATTATCAAACTGGCAACATCAAAAGAAACGAAAATAAAATGTCAATAGCCACAACGAACCTCCATAATAACCGTCATAATGGGTCGTAAGAAAAAACTCGAGAAAAACCCAAATTAATTTTTCCGATCCGTTCTTTTACACAAAGGATGCCTATCTCTTTGATAGACTTACAAGTCTTACAAAAATAATTTAAATGCAAGTGGTCACCGTAAGATGGGGGCCTTTAATCTTTGAATAATTTCCCTGATGCAAATGTCTTTTGAATTGAAGAAGGAAACGGTAACAAAATCCCTTCAAATGTGTACAATTACAGCGGTCGTGAATTTGGGCCGCCACCATAAGCCGTGAGGAACTACACCACTTCTAAAAGATTGGACCGCCAGCCAGTTCGGAAAGCGCGACGTGGTGTTTTAAGGCCATACCTACCTACATGCCTAACGCACAGGACTATGAGCCTGAAGAAGATCCTGTCCAGCAGTGGATGTTAAAAGAGCTGGTTTTTAAATAACCAGAACCAACAATGAGAACCAACATATTACTTATGCACAAAATTGTGAAAAATATTTCTCAGATTTTTTAATATGTACGATTGATTTAAAAATGTTGCGACAAACGCGTTTACATTACAATTATTTTGTTCAATCACGATATTAAAAGTTCATAAAATATGTTAAATATTTTATGAACTTTTCTTCCTTTACGAAAACTTAATACTTAGCTCATCATTATTTGAATTGCTTACGCAGCTAATATAAGAATCGATAGTTTTTTAAATCAATATTTAGGTGGTTTCTTTACTAAGGATGTAGGTACCTATACCTAAGTAGGTATGTATTGATTATTGTTTTAAGTTTTACTCAAAAATTTAAAAGTTTTCTCGACCCATTGCTGGGTTGCATTTACATTGTTGTAGTATTTTACGTGAGGACATCCAATGATGGTCAATGATGACCAATAACCAATTAGGTATTGTATAATAGCAAAATCTATCTAAACAAAGTACCAACACGCAATTGGCTGACATAAAACAAATAAACAGCGCGTAATTTGCAAAAGCTACTTATCTGTACAATCAACATCAAAACTCCAATTTGAATACGACTTTGATTCCGATTATGTACCAAACGCTAATAAAGTCACCAGTTTACGTTGACCCCCCTCCCCACCCCGCGCAATTTGGCATACAGATGATAGAGGGGGTGAGGCAAAATAAATCGGAGACCTAAGTTAAATTAGCGTCTTTAAATTCAAAACAAGCAGAGAAATGTAAACAGACAATCAGTAACAATTTCAAAGATGGTGTTCGAGTTCAGACAAGGTGAGAGGGCGGGGTAGAAGAGGGGGTAATTTGACAAACGCTTTGAAACTTCGATGCGAGACCGATTTGAACCTCTGCGTTTGAATTCGTATGTTAATCAGGAGCATTATGTTATTATGATAAATATTTAGGCATGTACTCATAAGACAGGTATGTAGGTACATGGCATATTTGTACTATGATAAAGGTTCACACCAGGAGAGTTTCTCGAATGATTCGGGCGACCAAACTTCATGCCTACGCCTCTCGCCTGCAACTGTACACAATGCTCAACACTGTACACTCGTGAAATGCTAATGAATGCTAAACAATTGCAAAATATTAAATTTATAAACAAAAAACTTTACAATAATAAACATATAAAAATGGAAAACTTGCTGCTAAGTAGAGATGAAACGGATAGATGTTGTGCCGGATACCGGATACCGGATATTCGGCCAACCTTGAAGCCGGATAGCCGAATATCCGGCCGGATAGTCGAGTGGCGACTCGTTACAAGAGTGAATCACTAAGCGATCGGGCGGACTCGGGTGATTTCGGGCCCTTTCGTTTATGAGTGACATTAGCGCTTTATTGTCTTCTTGAATTGATTGCAAATACGATCATAAGAGGTTATGAAAAAACGTGTTCTTGTTGTCTGAGTTTGTGGTCATTTTATTAGTGTTTTTTTCTATAAATTTAAAGTAAGGTACCGAAGAAAAATGTCTTCGATAAGAAAAAGATCACCTTTATGGAAATATTTTGATATAAAAAGTAACGATCAAAAGTTTGCTATTTGTTCGTTATGTAATGTTAAAATTTCTCGTGGTGGGGAAGGAAAAAAGGCAGGTATGTACCAAACAAAACTAGTTTCTCTTTTTATATGTGTTTAATTATTTGATGGACTTTATCACAGATCGAACGAATTATTAAATGTTGTGGTTAGGTAAATAAGTTGAACAGGTGTAAGTTAAGTACATTACGTTTCAAAAATGCATACCGCGGTTCGGACTGGTAATTAGTTAACTTGTAGCTATCTTGAAACTGATAAATTCTTCAAAAAAATTAATAATGGGTTTATTTATTATTTAATGGTCCTTCAGAATTTTGGTAATTATTTCTGCTTTTGCACTTCTCTTTATTTTATACCACTTTTGTATAAGACAAAATATATTTTTATGAAAACTTTCATCGTTTGTCGTGTTTCATCATATGCACTGCACTTTTAATTTAAAGTCGATCGAATTTACAAGTCAAGTTAGTAGGTAACATAGTTTTGTTAACGATATAACCTACACTCGTATTTTCGTTTTCTAGGTACTAGTGCCATGAAGAATCATCTAAAAACAAAACATCCTGATGAATTTAGTACACTGAATATTAATATAGATTTAGCCAATGCCGAGCCAACTACAATTGCGTTAGCTAACCTGGGGACAAGTTCTTCGAAAAATATGCAATTGAGCTTGAAAGAATCATTCGAAAGAAAATCACTTTGGGACGTTAATGATCCAAAAGCCTAGAAATATCATTATTTAATAGCAGAAATGATTGCACTTGACAACGAGCCATTATCCATAGTAGAAAGAACCGGATTCAACAGACTCCTAGAACAAGCTTTACCCCGCTATAAATTGCCAAGCCGTACGTTTATTACTCAAAAAATTATTCCTGACATCTATGACAGAATTTATGAGAAAATCAAAAGTAACATTGCAGGTGCTCCTGCAATTTCGGTGACATCTGACATATGGACTTGCTTACATAATAACGCCAGCTTCCTGAGCTTCACAGCCCATTGGTTATCTTCTGATTTCAAACAGAACACGGAGTTCTTGCAATGAAGCCCTTCTCAGGTACACACACAGGAGAAAATATAGCAAAGGAGCTTAATGCTGTCGCGGACCGCTGGGATATTGAACATGATAAAATACATTTACTGATTCATGATAGTGGGGCCAATATGGTGAAGGGCGTTCGATTAGCTGAGTACGACTCGGCTAGATGCTTCATACATACGCTCCAGAGAGCTATAACCGAGTCACTCAAAGTCCAACCTGAAGTAACAACAATGATTGCTGCTGGTAGACGGCTTGTTACGCACTTTAACCACTCGGGTTTAGCTCAAGAAAAACTACTGGCGATTAAAAAAGAGTTAAATTTACCCGAGCATCAATTGGTTCAAGATATTAATACAAGGTGGAATTCCACCTTTTATATGATAGAACGTCTATTAGAACAAAAGCGAGCCTTATCGTTATATGTTGCTGATCATGATAAACTCACCAATTTGACTCACCAACAGTGGTGTTTGATGGAGCAATGTATCAAATTACTGAAACCCTTTGAAGAAATAACCAAATTAACAAGTTCTGGTTTGTCCTGCGTATCAGAAGTGATACCACACGTTGCAGCCCTAAAAAAGTATTTAGACAAAGATGAAACTAAGCAAAGAACACCTGATTTACCAAACATGAGGGTCTCATTGAGAGCAGAATTAGAAAGTCGTTTCAACTTCTTAAATCAAGACTACAACTACTTGGTTGCAACTTACCTGGACCCCAGATTTAAAACAAACTTTTTGGGTATTATTGAAGCGGAAAGAGCTCGCCAGAACATTCTATTGGAATTCATGAAAATGTCTTGCGAAGAAACCTCCAACAACAGTTCATGTTCATCGCCAGTCAAAAAAAGTAGAAGAGAAGAGTCGGCTGTATCTTGCGAAGCTCATGATACCTTTTGGGATTGCTTTAATGAGGTAGCGACAGAAAATGACACTAGTCAATGTCACGATCAAGGAAAAAACGCAATGGCGTGTGAAATTGATTCTTATCTGAATTCAGTGCGCATTGGTCGCGATCGTGATCCTTATATTTGGTGGTCAGCTAATGCTGTACAATACCCAAACTTAACGAAGTTTACTAGAGTTTATCTTTCAGCGCCCTGCAGCAGTGTATATAGCGAAAGACTTTTTTCGGAAGCTGGCCTTGTATACGAAGACAAGCGAAACCGTCTGTTGCCTTTTAACGCAGAGAAATTGGTATTTATTAATCATAATTTGCCCTTAGTGCAGTTTGAGTATTAATTTTTTTGTTTTGTTATTAAAAATTCATGAGTCTCTATGTTAAATAAAGTGCCTTCAATCTTTATGTCGTATTTATTTGAAATCCGGTATCCGGCCGGATACTCGTTTCTTATCCGGTATTCGGCCGGATTTAAAATTTGAGCCGGATAGGCCGGTTACCGGATAGTTACCGAATATCCGTTTCATCTCTACTGCTAAGTAGGTAATAAAAATAATAAATAAAAAATCAGAAAAAATATATTTATAACGAACGTACTCAATAAATACCACTATTTAATGTTTGCAATTGTGTTAGTTATCGATTTTAAAATTGGAATTTCTATGGCGAAAATCCCAAATTAATTGTAGGTTGACTGACAGTCCGTCCCGCCAATATAAAAAGGGTATTTTATGCAATGCGTTTCCATTCCCGCGGCTACGCAAATGGAAAGAATTGGCTGCAAACAACGCGCGCCCCTGCCTTTGAGACTAGCAAGCAAATGTAATCGGTTTTGTTAATTTTGAACGTCGTCGTCGTTTGTCGGTGTTTTCCATTTCAAATTCGAAGAGGAATGGGTAAGTCGTGTTTGTTTTATTCGGAAACGATTTCATTTGGACGTTGTTCTTGAATTATTATTACCCAACATACAATTAAATACATGTACAACAAAAATCTTATTTTTAAACATTCAAAACGATTGAACATTCAAAATTAATTAACGAGATTTTATCATAAAAACTAAAAAAATAGGAGAGAAGAACGAAGAGAAACAAAGGGAGGTTTAATAAATAAATATAATAATGAGTATATTTATTTACCTACATTATCTGTGACTATCACTTCGATTTCTCACGGTAGGTAGTTGGAAAAAATGGCAATTTTATTACAGCACTTGTTATATATTTATTCAAGAATATGTAAATAAAATGAATTGACGGTTATTAAATCTAATAGTAAATTCTAAATAGTATTAACTTGACGTTATTTGTCTGAAATGTTATTTTTGAGCTCCTTCCATTTCCATTCAAGTTTCTACCACAAAGCACCTAAGTCTTTGACAGCCATTAGTGCATTGAACCGTGAAACATTCATACAGAGATAGGCACCTAATTTAACAAAGTACCTAAACACGGAATGCTCAAACAAACCTTGTGATTCGGCAAAATTAAGCCACATTATGTATCAAGGGACGACTTATTTGAATAAGCGCAAATTGTCAAAGAGATTTTATCTGGTTAAACAAAGATGCGTCTTCTGTTAGCTTTTGCCCCTGTGGGGGGGTGCCTATTTAATAGGATCGGCTAATACGGTTGATGATGCCTCCGATTTTGTTAACCCCCTTACTAATAAACACGATGTCGCAGCATTGTTTTGTCCTCTTCCAGCAATACAACCTTTGTGTTGGAGTAATAGGGAGATTAGATGTGGCGATTATGAAAGTGCGGTCGGATTATTCCATGAGCCGCTTATGATGTTTCTTTGTGGTAAAAGTTATTATTGCGGGGTTATAAATGTCGCGTGCAAGGCGCAATGATGTTTACGAATGATTCCGTATTCTGGATCAAGGATGAGATTAATTTCCTTTAAATTATGGATAAGTATGCTTGTAGTAGGTTTTTTAGATAGAAATAATATATAGGTACATAGGTACCTATGGAATTAAATAAATTATAAATAGATGACTCTCTATCTTACAATTAGAATTAATCGAAGTTATGTTTGTAGGAACCCCATGAAATATGTATAGATGTTTGTTTTCAACAGCTCGGACAAGTTTAAGACAAAATAACGGCCGAGTAATGTCTGGTTGTGGCGTCATCAGAGCAAAGGGACCTTATTGTTGCTATGAACTTATTTACTGGTTAAAATTTTATTGCTTCAAACTTCTGTTGAAAACTTACATAACATGCTCTAACAGTGCAAATGTCATTTGTAGGTTTCACAGGTATTGTTTCTCAGATAATATCATATTCATTCGGTTGTCTGTTTTAGATACCTATTAGGTACCTACCTAAATGACAAATTAAAAGCATTAAATACAAATGATAATTTCAGACATTTGATTTCATCCCAATTGAATAGAGCCGAGTGTAAAGGAATAAACGAAAAGAATATTCCTCTGAAAAATATTTGCATATTTTAATGACTAAGTATATTGAAACAAGAAAATTAAAGGTCACTTTTCATGAGACAAGAAAACTCATACGAAAAATCATTAAAGAATCGTCGACAAATGAGAAGATAACCATATCATTTTTCTCCCAATTTATTAAGCGAAACATTTGTCCACTTAACCGCAGTAGGCATCAATCAGTACAAAAAACACAAACAATCATCAATCCCAATTAAAACACCATCAACCAGCCCCCGGACGTGAGAAAAATCAAACAAAACGACGCCCAATCACCACACGATTGGCCACAAAGGGTGCTTTTATGTCCCCCTTTTTTTAACAAGCATTTTTGTCTCCCCCCACGTCATGACGCAAGATAGATTTTTGCGTCATTAACGAGAACGCGTCGTCATTCTGGCACGATTTGTCTATGGTTATCTGTGTGATTTTTTTTGGCGCGCAACGGCCCGTCGGCCGCACACATACAATATGCGTAAATTTTTCCAGCCAGCTAATGTGTTGGAAGAAACTTCGAGGAGATAAGCCGTGAAAGCGAACGCTGGCTCGCGTGTTTTTGTTAGTAATTTCTCATGAAAAATGTTACGTGGACTTTTATCTTTACAGCGTGTTAGGATAGAAACTTGGAAGAGGCTGGAGTCATCAAATTGATTATGAACACACGTCAAAAATATCACTAGCATAAAGTTTCGCCTCCAAAAATGTTTTTGAGTATGTCCAATTAGTTTAGATACATAACGATAAATAACTGTCATGGATTTTGACATCTTAAAAAGTGGAAGTTTTACTAAAATTTCTTAGTAAATATTAGGCATTTGTTGCATAAAGTACTAGATAGGTATGTTTAAAAATGACCATGTAAACAGAGTCATTAGACACATTCATTTGCTGTCAATTACCTAATTGATTATGCCTTGTATTTAAAAGTATTTCTATAAATAAAAAAGATAGGATACCCTGTACTATGTATATTAATGAAATATTTATATTATTACGTAATAAAATGATGTATTTTCGTTTTAACAAGCACGAAAACACTAACATAAACATAATTTATTTAAATAACCCTCGACTGAAAAAAGTTGACTCGGGCCATTATTTCAACGTTGGTTCAGAAGCGAAGGGGTAAACACAGGCACTAAAAGGCACGAGTGGCGCTCCAAATGCCACGCGTCACGGACCACACATAACAAACGAATGCGGCAACCCACGACAATCGGCATAACTTTAATTAGAGAAAAATTGCCGCTGTGAAATGCGCAGTGCCAGTACCGTCGGGCTGAAAAGTTGTTTCAAAATTTAAATTATTATTGATTTATTACGAGATGGATTAGGATGATAAATACAAATTAAATTAGAGTGCAATTAGGACCAAACTGTAGTGTTTGTTAATAAGATACCGTATATCCGTGAAATTTGAAGCTAAATTAATAATTATTGTAACTTTACCATCTCTGAAAATACAACAATTCATTCTGCAAATAAATAATTTGGTTTAATTCCAGATGTTTAAATCGTTAGTTATAAATAATTTAATTAAATAGAAATTAATGTCTTTATTGTACCTACAGCTGAACTTACATATTATAGGACAAGTTTCAATAAAGGTATCGATAGGTATACCTATCAACGCGCAAAAAAGCGGTCACGGGAAACGATATCTTGGAGACAACCTTTGGGTTAAAAGAAAATAAGTACCTACAGAAAAATAACTAAAATTAAAATTCCTCCACAGATGAACTGAACAAATGAACTGAACAAATGAACTGAACAAATGAACTGAACCAATGCCCCCTCAACAAGGTCAGCAAATGTAAAATCTAGTTTGGTATAATAACGATACCGTTACTCATTGATTTACAATAATAATTAATATACTTATAATTATTATAATTTATAATTTGTATTAGAGTTGCAAATTTTCATAAGTTGTAGATGTAAAAATTTTTCTGCCGACCGTAAAAACTCATCAGAACAATACTTGACAAACCCTTTCTGCAAACAATTAGCGCGCAAGGGCACTCTTGGAACAACGGCAATACAGCGTCCCCACCACTTCAACCGAACAGCTTCCGACTGGCTGAAAATCATCGTGCCTTTGCCTTTACATTCGCTCGCCGCTGGCAGATCAACAGCCCGTGTGTACTATACCTTCTTTTGTTCCGCGATTGTGGAATATAGCGTTCCTTTAATAGTTCAAAGATAGGCTTTTAATTACATACACCTTAAATTCACAGTTTCTAAGTTCACTTCTCAACATACCTTAATTTAAAGAGTGAATATGTTTAAGATAATGTAACGTTGATAGATAGAGAAAATTTTGAAACAATGTTTACAGAAGAAAATAAAACAAAGTCTTATCGCTTTTTAGCAATCTTTTCTCTACAACCTTGAGGAAGGAAATTGTGATTGAGATAATAACATAAGTTGTGCAGAAATTAAAAGTTCAATATATATATAAATATATATGAAATTCTAATATACAATATAGGTACTAAATATATACATGAGCACAAACATATATAATACTAGCGACCCGCCCTCGCTTCGCTTCGGTTTATGTTATTTTTTTCAATTTTTTTTTTAAATTTCAAAATAAAATATAGCCTATATTAGACACGGATAATGTAGCTTTCTATTTGTAACTGGATTTTTGAAATCGGTTGAGTAGTTCCAGAGATTACCCTCAACATACAAACAAACACACAATTGTACCTCTTTATTATATATTATATATAAATATAATATAATAATACTAGGTAAATAATACTAGTATATTAACATGTACATCTTAAGAGGTATGATATGTACCACCTAATCGTGTCGACGAAATGCGAAGAAAAAAGACAAAGGAAAAAGTTAATATGAAATTTGAAAACAGTAATCTATAACTTGCTTTCTGAGGCCAACCAGCGACAGGTCATGTGGAATGGTGGTTATAATTATGCAATGCACTCCAACCGATCTTTTCAGACTATCCACTGCTGGACATAGGCACAAAATAACTAACAGTACAAGTACTTGGATCTCAAGACAAGATTCATGTAGAAGACAATGTGCATAAAACGCCACGCTGACAAAGCGCTTTGGTGAATCCACGCTTTTTGAGGTGGCGTAGTTCCTCAGCGCTTGTAGCAGGTTTGCGATTCCTTAGTCGTTTTTTACGACAGCCACGAATAGAGATGGGGTGTTGCTACTCTACAGCCCGTTGAAACTACACGGCAACCTATTTGAGCTACCGAAATAATTTATAAAAATAATTAGCTAATCTATACTAATATTATAAATGCGAATAAGTAACTCTGTCTGTTACCTTTTCACGACTAAACCACTGTACCGATTTTGATGAAATTTGGTACGGAGATAGATCGAAACCCAGGAACGGACATAGGGTACTTTCGAGGGGCGGACTTAGGGTATTTACCGCGATAACCGAATTCCACGCGAGCGAAGCCGCGGGCACAGCTAGTTAATAATCAATTAAGAAGTTTTTATTCAACAAGGAGTGTTTATTCAACATACTGTTGTTAAAATATTGTTTGTAATTTAGACTTTAATAACAAAAAATAAATAGATATTGGATGAGAACCATTCCTCATTAGTAAACTTGACAAAGATTAAATAAAATGAAACCTGACTAAGATCAAAGTCCATTCGAGGCTTAATATACGTTTATTCGTTTAATGTGATAACGCGATCAAATTACCCGTATTATCTAAATAACAAAAACCCGTAACCCCAGAGAAACTTAAACTCAAAAACATTTCAAAAACTTGTAGAACGAGTAATAACAAAACGTATTTTATATCAGTCGGACCGGGCCAAAAGACAAACTTCTAATTACCAACTTCAAGTTTCATCCCATTTCTCACCTTGTATGTAACATGATTCTAGGAATTATTATCTTACTAATGTTTTTCCTTCCAAACTCTTGCTCGTTATTTGTAAGAATTATGGGATCCTGAAATACAACCGGTGTAAGAACGCGCCTCCGAACGCCCGTTAACTATTAAAGATCTCATTTGACAATGTTTTTCTTTTTTATATTAATAGTAGCCAATGTAACCAGTACTTTTCATCATAAGTTCTTTTTAAACGGCGTTCTTCACATATTATTCTTTGGGTATTTTATCGTTCAGAGTTATCATGATCTACTAATTATATTTCTCTTTGTTTATTTTAAGCATTTAACATGTAACTTGATACGGGGTATATTTATAATAATTAATATTTAAATTTTAGATATAACGTTGTTATGAAGAATGGGGAATTAAAGAATTAATGGTACAGATGAATGCTATTTTCTGAGATAGGGTATTTAGATACTAAGAAGAAATGGGAAACATCAAGTAGTTTTGTAATTAATTCTCACAATGCGAACCCTCTGTGCCTCTCAGAATGTCTGAATCGTCAGGTCGTACATTGTAATTACTGGATGAAAGTAACCTGCCTGTATGATAAATGAGGCAAAGACAACCCGTCATTGTTCCGCCAATGAAAGACCTTTTGTCTATAGTTCGAGACAAAAACCTCGCTCGTTGTCTATGCCCCGCTCGGCTCACTCTTTTGTTGACCGTCTCGGCGTATTGTCGTGGAACGCGTCGGTGGAATCATTAAATATATTTAAAAGAACAAAAAAGGCTTGCTAATATTTGCGAAATTCTCACGCCACGAAAGGCTTAGTTGCATAATTTGTTTGTTTGAAAGCATAATCTCATTTCGTCTGTTGCTTGCTAAATTACTCGTTGTAATGTTTACATTTGTTTAGACATGTGAAATATATTACAGTTTTAATTTATACAATTATTTTTTTACATTTAGAAGTAGCAATAAAATATCAGTTTTTTATTGATTTGTTTAATTATAATTTTTCTTTGTAAGCAATTGACAGGTTGCTGTTAATATAACGGTGGGTAACATTTATATGAGAATATAAGATTACGACATTAGATAAAAGTTATAAATATATCGTAATTAGTGAGGCGATCTTTGATTCGCTTTTAGTAGTCATTTCTGTACAGTAATTTTAGTGTGACCGACATCAAAACCGGTTATAAAATGAATTTAATTAAAGGAGTGTATCTGAAATATTTTATTATAACTTAATATATATTGGACTTTTGTAAATTCCATTATAACAGTTACTGTGTGAATAAATACACTATTATTTATTTACGTGCATTATTTTTACAATGGTAATAATAATATTTTTTATAATTCATATTCACTCATATAATTCATATAATATAATTCATATTCATATTTCATATAATCATATAATTCATACACATGCATGAAATAGGAACGTGTCATTTTTTTTCTTGTTTGTTTCATTTTTTGTTATTACTTGTATTTCTTTAATGTTTGGGAATATCTTTTGGTTTTCTTATTGCCTACATTGTTTTTACTTTCGGTTATTGTGATATTTATATTGTATGTGTGTTAGTGTATGTCGGAATAAAGTGTTCTCTATTGTTTATATTTTTAGCACTCTATTGTGACATAAGTAAGATTTTTCTGTATCCATTTAAGTATACTAGTAAAATCTGTGCTTTAACAGCTCGATCGGAAGAAAATGTTATTATAAGGCGTTGAATATGCCTTCTTGTATCTTACAGTGCTATATATATATATATACGCTTAAATAAAAATATATAAATAATTATTTGCAGTTAGAAATCTGCAACGATTTACCAAATATTTAGTGCGTATACATTATTTGTATCTAAATTGCTAATTAAACGAAGTACTGTGTGCTATAACAATATCTTAGTACTTTATCAGCGTTTTAGCCGATAAAATATAACTTATATTTGTAACAAATGTATGTATTTACTTTGTGAAATATAAATTTTGCGCCAACATTAATCTTACGCGAGGTTATAGGGAAATCCAAGCTCATTAATATCTCTGAGAGAACACAAAGATCACTTACTCAAGTCTCTGTTTAGAATGCTAAGGCACAGGAAACAATGCGTGCTCGGCCATATTGCGGAGATGCGCGTACGCACAAAGCCGCATTGTGCGCCTATATGGGAAAATACCGTCTGTTTTGTCATCTCCATTGTGCCTGACAGACGTACGGACAACTGAAAAGACGAGCCTTTGAATACTTATGCAAGCAGGAAGCCTGTTTGAATACGAACGAGTCAAAGATTACGTAAACTTTAGGTGTATAAGTGCGTGTTTTGATCATTATAATTGAATCTCGTGTTAAATTGGAATTTTCTATTCGTTAATCGGGTATTTAAAAAGGGATTCCGTTTATCGGACAATCTTACGGGTTTTATTGGGAATGTGTGTAATCCATTATTAATGTGTCAATTAATCACGCCAGCTCCAAACAGAAAGTATTTAACGTTGATTGTAACACGAAAGAACGTTTTTTCAACGCGGCTATTAACTACATTCTCGACAACTGCCGCTCTGCTGTAGATACAAATCAGTTTTCTCTTATTTTCGTGATTAAACACGTTAGCTGCGACCATTAATACGTCCCGTATACCGAATAAATCATATTATAATATATTAACGTCCGGCGCGGATATATTCTGACATAACTTCAATTTTTCATATCTAAAATAGTGTAATAACACTATAGTGAAGTGGGATGTAACTACAGTTTGTTGAAGCACTCGAAGCGTGGGATCCACACTAGAGTATGGTGTGAACTACCATATTACCATTATTTATTATTTATTAACTGTTTCCATTTGAATATTTCATTGGACACTTAAAAATAGCACCGTAACAAAACACTTCTATTAATCTAATTTTACAGTCGATTTTCCCTTGACATTTAAAGCATGTCAGATTATTTCTCTACGGCTTTGTCTTACTAGTAGGTCTTCGTTTATTGTTCTTAATTCTTGTGTCAACAGTTGTCCACGTCGCTTTTGGTTTGTAAGTGTCGTTAATATGATAATCGTGTTGTAAAGCGCCTCTCAACCTCCCATGATTGTTAAAATAACAGTAAACACTGTAAAATATATCATATTATTTGGGTTTTTTAAAATTATTTGCAGTCGATTAATTAAAATTGACGGTTTTTAAGCAAATATGTGAATATGGGTGTAAAGAGGCGTTATTGCATTTTACGAATGGCAAATATGAATTTTTTCTCCGATAGAGTTTGTCCTAGAATAATTGAGCAAAAAATAAAATCATGACGGGGTTAACAGGCAAACGGTTCTCCTGATAGGCAGTAGGGTGCGTAGGATATACTTTAGTGAAAAGGTTTCCAACTTACACACCTACAAATATATTCTCTTATCAACATTTTATTAAATAACGCCGCACTCAATGGCTCACGGTAGGTCCAACGGCACAAAGTCAAACACAGACCACCCAACCCAAAAGAAAGGTCTATGTTTGTTGCATTCGCGTTAAGACCCGTTTAAATAGATAAATATAACTTAATGTTATTTTATCACTCAATATTCGTCAGCATACAACGATATAAAATATTACAAAAATATACAAAATATTTATAAATATTATTTTTATTAATATCAATAATATTAATACCTAAATAATTATATTATTGAAAAAAAATAAACTACATCTTCAAGCTTTTTCCTCAATAGCTATAAAAAAGCAGTTACGTGATAAATTATCTTTTGTATCCATTCGATACTATCTCATTACATTATCACTGATAAATCTGATAATGTAACGAGATAGTATCCAATGGATACAGAAGAAAAAATATTTTAAACTTAAAATAAAGTTGAATGATCATGTGTCAAAATTGATCATAAAATGTGTGTGAATAGTTGAAGGTTTCCCGGTGTTTCCCACTCTGTAAAGACAATTAACTCCTCTATAACCTATAGGCTGTACTTGTGTAGATAGGTAAACAATTTTGACTTCGTTAATTGAGTATTTTAGTGAAAATTTTACTTATTACGCCATAACCCTTGATTTTTGACAGATAGTAGGCACCTGTCTACGTGTTCAGAATTAATTACACATTAATTTTAACTGTGGGAATCTATATTATTTACCTAATTTGAGTTAGAGGGTTTAAATTTTTAGGTAGCTTATATCGTATCTAAAGGGAGCTTTAAAATTTTATGGAACTATTTTGTAGACCGACTGGTAATATCTTACGCACCAAATTCGAATAACAGTCCGTTCGCAAATCAATTTAAATACTACAAATTCAGTTTCTAACTATTTATTTCGATCGGTAGTTATCAAATAGTTTCTTGTTACAATTCTGAATACTCCCACACATTTGATTTTCTATGATCGCTCTGGTTAATTAATAAAATCGAGCATGTCTTTTATCACCTCTAACTGCGACTGCAATTGTGCACTTAGATTTCAGTTCACTCAATACTATCGGTATTGTAACTGCAGTATAAGTAATTGTAACAATATCTTTGTCGGACAATATCCGTTTAATGTTCAAGCTTCTAGAGAGTTCTATAATTAAAAGTGGCGATTAAATGTAAAATGTTGGGAATGGTCTCGGGTTGCTATACAGTGCACCTTCAAAACTCCACTTGGAACTGCATTTTCTTGCAGTATAAAGCGTTGTGAAGTGCGGTAGACTGTTCTTGTGGGAACATAAGCTATTAATTATTCAAGTGGTTTGTTAACGTTTGTTGGGTACTTGACTAACTCCGTTTTATCTGATCTCCTGGTATATGACAGTGCAGCAATAGACATAGGCTGGGCTTTCTAGCGATGGGCTTTGTACAATGCTATGAATTTAGTTATTATTAATACAATTATGTCTTTATAATTACCTTGAACCAATATAATGATACGGGTAGTGTGTTAGGTTCCTCCATATTTTTTGTTATTAGAGTTACCTGTAAACAAAAGAAAATTTAAATAAATTATCGGACCGATAACCGATGGGATTGACGTGTCCTCGAATGGAGGCCGCGTACCGGGAGGCGCAGTGTGGGACGCCCTCAGGCCAGGTGGACTGACAACTTAAAGAAATTTGCCGGTCGTGGTTGGATGAGAAGAGCCGAGGGTCGTGTGTGGTGGCGAGTCTTGGAAGAGGCCTATATTCAGCAGTGGAGAGGCATAGGCTGATGGTATGGTATGGTATTTGTAGCAATGAGTATAATAACAGTTAGAGGAATGGAATAGTGCTAGTATATCAAATAAATAATATCACTATAAGTATTACTTCAGTCGATCGCACGCTAGCGGGAAGAGGTGCTTTGTTTTGTAACATATCAAAATACTACATGTTTAGTTTAATGTGCGAGATGTGACGTTGTTATTATTTACATGTGCACTGTGTTTAAGTGATTTGATTACTGAGTCTATTAAGTCTATTCATGTTCCCATTTAGAACAAGATCGGTAATTCTAAAGTCTAACTTAAAGTATGAAAATAAGTAAGATTTCTGAATTACTGGTCTTGTTCTAAATAGGAACATAAATCTACCAGTAATTTTCAGTAATTTATATCTGATGGAGTGGTAGAAGTATACATGTAAAATTACATGTAAACTTCAGTCTTAAACCGTTCAATTTTCAAAACTATTCTTTTCTTTCTTCATACGAAGAAACTTCATACATATGAAGAAAGAAAAGAATAGTTTAAAAAAAATAACGGTTTAAGACTGAAGTTAATTGTCAATGCTGCAATTAGCACATTCTGCCCGTGCCTAGTTTTCTTCGTAATAAACAATTTCAAAGTCTAAAACGTATCCTGTCAATGTCCAGTCCCGTCGAAGTAAGTCAGGAGTCACTCAGTAGAATAATAGTAGGTTTATTGAGGACACAGAAAAGGACTTCTTGGAAGCACACGAAAACGAAAAACGAATTATCACAAACACCACGCACAAAAAACACTTTCAAATTTAATAAACTGTCACTATTAACCACAAAAAATACACAATGTTTACAAAAATGAAAACAATGAAACTCAACTTCACTTCTCGAGTTCCCTCCAAAAAGTCCGTTTCAAAATATTCTTATTATTAAACTAAACCGAAATAATCGTGACGCGAAGTTCTTCTTGATGTTCATTATATTTTTTGAGAATATTAATGCTGTCCCGCAAGGCTTCGTGCTACCCCAAGCACTGTTCCATCTGCATATCGAAGTATCCGTAACCAGCCCATTTTGTAGTCCACCCCTGGACATTGGCTTTCTCATGCACAATGTCTTAAAACGCCACGCGGGTCAAGCGAGTTGACGAGTTCAGTGTTTTATAGGCGGTGTAGTTCCTCAGGGTTTGAGGTAGCGGCTTTGTTATCCTTCAGTCGCCTTTAGCAATTCTAAATCCGGCCGACACTACACGTCCCAAGTCATATACAGTACGTGCATATGTGTAGCGGCTTGGTCGCATATCAACGAGCTCTTGGAAATTGGTCTACCTTTGCTATACGGAAGATTGTAGAAGAGAGGCTTAATCCAGCAGTAGTGAGGTATAAATTGATGCTATAGTATGCTATGGTTGTTACGACATCATTGGGGATGCCCTACATAAGGGCCCTGCCAACATGCATCAGGTGGTAGTGCAAAGAGTCGCGTTACAATTGTGCCTGACATCGAAGACACCTTAGATCTAATCTTGATTTAGGCTTCTCTAGTCAAATTCAATACCAGTACGATGCAGATCTGTGCATTTCGCTACTTTTGCACATCGATTTCAAGCATTCCCCTCAAGATCTCACACACAACGTGTGTACTTTTTAACAATAGCCCCAAAATAAACCACTAAGTTTACTATTAATTAAAAAAGCGATGCCAATTCTCATTAAAACTAAGCGTCCGCCCTCGAGGCAAAATAAACGTCCACTAATGAGCATAATATTCATAATATTGTACCGACTCAAAAGATTCTTGTTAGGTCCAACATACAGGGTGACGTGTAAGGAGCTGCTCTATTAAATTCTTACTTGGTGATGCAAGCGACAAGAGATAAGGCAAGCGGAGTGGTTAGCGGGTAGTGAATATGTTCAAACTGACGAAAAAAATATTTAAATTGCCAGTTCACACAAGAAAACACTGTGAACCATTTGAAAACTGTAATATCTTTATGACAGAAACGTTAATTATTTAATAATGCTGTAAAAATAAGCGCTGAGTTCTCAAGAGCAAAACCGTAACCTTGATTGTTATAGACTCGAACTTTTAACCTTAAAACGTTTAATACCATCAAACGTTAAAAACTTGGAATTCACGCTCACGAGTGTTTAACGCTTGAATCTTAAAGGTTCATTCATTAGCGCTCACTCAGCGCACGAGCGTCGAGCGCTTACAACATAAATCTTTGAATTCGCATGGACTTGAGTCGTGAATTATGGGTCCTACACGACCTCGTGATTGCAACGTAAGGCGTTGCCGTGATTGTCTTGTAGTGGGTCGTTATAGGTTGATAACGAATCATTTTTATTGTCACTTTTTTTGACATTTTAAGCAATGTTAGGAACTATTTGGATACTGAACAACAATAAACTGAACAATTTATTGAAAAGAATCGCTTTAGTTTTATCACTTGCGTTAGGTACCACCTGACGGTGGTCGCACATAATTCAGTAGAGCCTCCATACATATTGCCCTCTGAATGCACAAAGACGAATAATAATTATATGCCGGTTCGCAATTAAAAAATTTAAGGCACTTTGAAGACGGCTGGCCTTTTACAGAGAAGTTTCTTTCCAAATGTAAAATGTGACGCAGTTTATAGCAGAGTAAAAAAGGCTTTTGCATGTGTTTTCAATGAAGCCTATAGTAAAATGTTAACGAAACAAGAAGTAGCGAGAAGCGCACTGTGAGACGCTCTCCGGTCAGGTGTACCTACCTACGACTTGAGGAAGTTCGCCGATGGTGGTTGGATGAAAAGAGCCGAGGATCGTGTGTCGTGGTGAGCTTTGGGAGAGGCCTACCAATTTTTTTTTATGGACGAAGGCGTTAGACGAGCATACAGCCACCTGATGGTAAGTGGATACTGTCGCCCATACAAATCCGCGATACATGCCAAATTATGGAACTGTTTTTTGCCAATCTTTTTATGGAACACTACCAAATTACATCTCTAAACGACATTTGAAGAATTAGATGTCCCTCTTCTCATCATTAGTTCGTTTATAGGACATTATACATAAATTCTTCAAAACTTAATTTATAGTGCGGTTAAAACGTAAATAGAAATATGTAGGTATCTACATACTCATTCGAAAAGCTCGATTAGAATTCCCAAAGTATTCCTTAAATCTTAGTCACACTGACAAATTTGAGATTTAAACACTACCGATAAATTAATTGACTCGTATTACCTTTTTTCAATACCTACAATGAGAGTGAACAACGCACTGACCGCAATAGAAGCCTTATTCCTTTAACATAAAGGACAAGATAGAACGTTACGCTCTATTGATCTCGTCAATGAGTCAGGCTCCTGTTTCATCAAGTTATCTTGTACGTTTGTCGACGTGTAAAACGGCAGGATTGCTAATAAAACTGTACCCTGTAGACGGATTTGTGTGGGCGCCTATTTGGGCGAACATGGAAAAGTATGTTCGCGATGTAGATTGTATTTTTTATTGGTTACTTCAGGTTATTTGTTGGTGGAAAGGAATAACGCAATGTCATCACTTTTCATTCTTTACGGCTGTAATTTTTTTAAGGAAAAACTATTATGAAAGTGGCAGCTAATCGATGGCAGCAAATTTTAAACGTGGGTTAGGTTTAAGTTCTCTGGTGACGAGGAGCCACGCATTTTATCTAAATTATATGCAATGCAATTATTAAAACATGTTTATTTCAGTTAATCAAAAACTGTTTTCCTGATCATGATTTGCTGCCCATTTAGAATGTGAAATACAAGCTTTTTTAAAAAATGTTTAAAAAATATATTATAATATTTATTTATCATGGAGGTGTGATTTTATAACAAATGGGCTATTGTTTTCGTTGTTGTACTTAAGAGTTGCGATCAGTAGTCTCGACTACAATAAGCGGCAGTTTTTAGCATTTCGTTTTCCTGAGCCGTAGACATCAGGAAGTGATTTTGTGACCCCAATACATTCATTTTTACCCATGACTGAACGGAAATGGAAAAAATGGTGACAGGTTGTATTAAACTATTGCAGATTAAACAAGCCCTGAGGAATTACACCAAGCTAGCACAAGCCCTGAGGAATTACACCAAGCTAGCACAAGCCCTGAGGAATTACACCAAGCTAGCACAAGCCCTGAGGAATTACACCAAGCTAGCACAAGCCCTGAGGAATTACACCAAGCTAGCACAAGCCCTGAGGAATTACACCAAGCTAGCACAAGCCCTGAGGAAATGTCTTTTAGAATTGAAGAGGGAAGCGGGAACTGTAACAAAATTCCTTCAAATGTGTACAATTTTAGCGCTAGTGATTTATCCGCTGCCATAAGTCCTGAGGAACTACGCCATCTCTATAAGAGTAGACTCGTCAATCCGCTCGACCAGCGTGGGGTTTTAAGGCCGTAAATCCTTCAAACACAAGACAATGTGCATGGGGACCATGTCCAGCAGTGAATATTGAAAGGGCTGGTTGCATTGCAGTTTGTCAACATGAGTGACTCTTATGCCTTTAATATTTTCGAAGGTTATCAGAGTTTTTCGCGTCGAGGCTTCATCAAAATTTTAATTTTGCTTTTAGTATATCTGTGTTTTATACATTAGGTACTTTGATTATAAAATAATGAGCATCTGGTAGAATTACTTTTAACAACTTCCGTTACAAAATCTGGTGGCTATTTTTTTAATTTCTACTTCGACTGATTTTAATAAGATTTTATATAGGTTTGTTTAAGGTATAAGGGTATAGCGTAAGATCTGGGTTATTGGGTTAGCCGAAATTGAACCATTAGGTAGGTGCTTACTCCTAATACACGCTGTTTAATTATCTATTGTGTGCTTATACTCGTAGATAGAGACATAATACGAAATGTGTTCTCCTGGCTGAGCGCCTTCTGCGCTCGCCCTAATATAAACAAGCCCGGTGACTCTTGAAAGGCCATAAGGCCACAAGAATTCAGTCCTGTTGAGGCAATCAAGACGAAATGTGAACTAAATTGTACATATATTTTTTTCAATATAACATTATAAATCGCATCTATGCATAACCATAAAAAGTTTTTAAGTCTGTAATAAAGACTTTTGGAATAAATACACTTCTTTCTTCAAACAACCTGTCAGACTTCACACAAAACTAGTCCAGATAAACATAGATTAATAAACAACAACAGAAGTGTCAGTTCGCGGAATCGTGTGGCAGAGAATAAAGCGATAGACTTTCGCAATAGAGATGAATACTGAGAAATACGTTACGATCTCAAATGCTAGACGGATACGAGTATCCCCTCTTTATTATTCCAATAACAATTCGTAATGAGTGTACTGGTCAAACGTAAATAGCGACTTCATACATTTGAATGATGCCAACGTAAACTCCGTTCTGTGCACTACTCTATGCATATTACATATAGGGTTGGTAGAAATTCCGTATTTTTTATTAATTTGTCTGAATTATCTGCGCATAAATTGTCTCGATATTTATTAGAAGCGATAATAACAAATTATATTATCAACCACTAAAAATATCACAATGTGATAATAAGAATTCAATGCGTTCAGAATATCAATAAAATTATTATTTAATTAAGCAAATATTTTAGCAGACAATTTGCATAAATAAGTGATTTTCAATAGACAGATTAATGCCACATGCTATCGATGATTTACATTGCAATTTAAATAAAGCACTTCTTGAAATGAAATACATATTTTTTATCTTTTACGATGTAATTATAACTAAGGTATATTATTTAGTTTTAATCGCAGGGAGCATTAAGAGCCAGTAAAATGCTTATGTTATAACGACACCAAAGCATAAAAGGGTTTTGCATTTGCAATCTACAGTAAATAATCTCAATAAAGATTAAAATTTGTGTCTATTCTTGATGGCAATAAAAGTATTTTGCCATTTATTTTGCCTTTCATAAGTTTGATTCTTATGAATAAAATGTATAATATTTGTTTAAATTATAGCCTACCTACAATTCTTTGGTTAACGCAGAATAATATCCCTAATTTGTGTTTCGTTTAAATAAAACTGTCAGTAAAACAAATTAGATACACTTTTTACGCTACAAATAAACACTTAATTAACACGGGTGATGTTTAAATTGTTTTACACGGTTATATTTGAAATCATGTAGTGGTAACCTATTTGAGACAACCCTAGGATCGAGGTCGGCAAGATCAAAGCATCACCACGCGGGAATCGTTTACATTGTGTAGCCTCTGTTATTCGGTGGTGTTTACTCTGTGCGACTGCTGACCTCAAGGCTCAGCGCTGAAGAGCCATTTCACGTGTATCCGGCAATGCTCTCCGGTGTCGGACGTCCGGTTTTCATTGCAGTGGATAATGCTTTCTATGCAGTTATTGTCGATTTTAGGTTAGGTTTGAGATGAACACACTATAGAAAATAGAGAAACATAATATGATTGATGTTTGATTACAACAAAACTACAATACATAATAGGTATACAAAAAGGGCTTATATTTAAATTAGTGGTAAAAAAAACAGTCAACAAAATCGAAAATACAACAAAAAAACAAACCAAACTAGCTTTAAATAACTGAATTAAATAATTTTAAATTACTAAGAATTAGTAAGAATGTCATCACAAAGTCGATGGAGTCCCGTTTCGCAGGACTGGTGATCATAATTAGAAATAATTTCACGAAAACAAAATGGATGAAAAATCTTAATATAGAAATAAATTATACAAAAGCGAAAATAATGCAATTTAGACCATATCAAAAGGCACCATTAGATATCAAAATATCGTTTAATAACATTAATTTGGAAAGTGTTATATGAATCTCTTTCACGTTACTAGAGATATAGACTCAAACATTAATTGGAAAACCCACTTTTAAATTTGTTGCCATCGATTTGCTACCCATTTAGTATCTTCTGCTCATTCAGCATTCAGTATTTCTCCAAAAAAAAAACATACAAACAAAAAGGTTGTAAATGGTATTCGCCAGTTTGTTGCGTAACATTATACTCCTACCGGTATTCATTGAGGAAAAATCAACACATAACCGACCGCAATAAAATGCGAAGTGGGCAAATGTTAAGTTTTTTTCTCCGAAAATCAATTGTCTCATCACCTCGTCGATGCCCGGACGTGCGATATTAAGAGAAAACGTATTTGTGTCACAAATTACAAAAGGAAGTCGTTCGTTACTGCCAATAACAATTTCCAAATTCTTCCAAATTATATCCAAATTAAATAATCGCTCCATTTTCTTGGATTAGTTAACATTTTGTTCACTAGGTAGATAAATGCGATTACCCAATCTAGGTAAGTACTAGAATATCTGCTAGATTTACGAGTACCAAAGGTTTTTAACAGATTCTCATTAAGGCAGGCATGAGAAGACTCAGGCAGTCTTTACTGGCAAACTTCTTCAAATCGTCGGTCCATCTGGTCGGAGTGTTCCACAGTGCGATTCCTCGTACATAGTCTCTATTCAAGGTCTTTTCTACCCCATAGGGGACACACATGCATAATCGCTATCTAAATCATTGGCCATCTACCATTGGCGTGTATTGGTTTTGAAGCTTCAGTTTTTGTTACTTTAGATATAAATATTGCTTATTTATATCTAAAGTAAAAATATAATGTTTATTCGAAATGGTCACCATTTGCTTTTATACAATGTCTCAAATGTGGCCAGTTTTCGATTGAGACACGCACACTTTCCATGGGAAAATTGGCTATGGAATGTTTTAGGGATTTAATATTATCGTGGCTTTTAGAACATGCCATACTCTCTAAAATAGACCATAAATCATGATCGAGCGAATTAAGATCGGGACTAGATGACGGCCAGTCTTCAGTTCTAATGTAGTCGGGAATATTCTTTTCTAACCACGCCTGTGTTGAGCGAGCCTTATGACCTGGTGCTGAGTCTTGCTGAAAGGACAATTCTTGGTTATGAAACAGGGAACAGTTGAACAAATTAAAACAAACAGTTTTAATTTGTCAACCCTATTTCTCTTTAAATTATCACTATTATCATTTAAGAAATGACCAGGAAGTCTTTTAAGCAGCATTCTTAAATCATCTTTTAAAATGCGTGACATGATTCTGGATGCTATATTCAATTCTCTAGATAAAACATTTTGCTTCCGGACTTTATTTCTTCCGATACTCTCCTTCGCAGCTTTAATCGTCTGTTTAGTACGAATAGTGCGTGGATGGCCAGACCTTTTTCTGTAACAGAGTACCAAAGATTCAATGTACTTACCAATAACCCGGTATACAAAGATTCGGTAAGCGGATGGAGAGTTAAAAATTACATTTGGCTGCACGGTTACTTTGTGTAATGCAATTACAGCAATACGGTTTTCGTTATCACCCCACTCCATTTTAATATTAATGCAATGTTTAATAATGATTAGCGCCAAAATTAGAAAAAAACATTTATTTTTCACGTGAGAATGACAGATTCCGATTTAAAATGTAATTTATTTATTTTTCTTTATTGTAACGGTATTTGTGGCCAAACTAGTTATTATAAAATTAATGTGAGGAGCATGAATGAAACTAGCGATCGCCTGAGACTTCGCTCGCGCTAGCGTAAGTTTAGCGTAGATAGTATTAGCGCCCCATGCTATCTACCTAACACGCTTTGTAAATTTATACTAGACACCTAGCGCTTAAGCAAGAGTAACACATCTTTGATACGATTGCAGACGAGAAATTTCTTTCCTGAAAAATACTCGTGAATTTATATTAAAGCCGAAGTAGTGAAGACTGTAATTTTAAATATCCAAGAATAGTTAAGGTAAAGTTACAATGTAACTGAAAACTAGGTGGCTAATTGGTAAGCCAATAAAAACATTTATACGAGAAAACGGCATGTTCGATAAATTGACTTCTCCAGTAACACAAGTAAACTTAGTAATTGAATACTTTTCTTTTATGTGAGTTTGTTTTTGCATTCAATTGATCACAGTCTGATGCATTATTGAGTAATTAACTGATTTTTCCGAAGGAAAATAATGAAATTTGAAAATAATATATACCTACTATGTACATCTTAATAAGAAAATATTAACGTAGTAATATGTTCTTGTGAAATGAATAACATTATTTGATTTATTCTGCATAGATTTCCATTTTAAATACCGACTATCATTTATTATTTTCTTGAATACCACATATAAGGTACCTATTACTTAGGTATTTAGGTATAGTCGATAACACGCTAATTTCATTCTAGCCAAAATCATTCAATTTTAGCCTTTATTACTAGCAAACGGGTCGCATGGTGTCGACCGGCTATAGAATAGCACTAGCCCATCTCTTCCCGTGGGTGTCGTAAAAGGCTACTAAGGAATGACAAAATCTTACCAGAAGCCCTGAGGAGTTCCTCAGGGCTTCTGGTGCCTTTAAAAGAGTGGACTCGCCATCCCGCTAGGTCAGCGTGGCGTGGTAAGGCCATACATCCATCAAGCACAAAACAATGTCAATGAGGAGACTCATGTCCAGGAGTGAACGAAAACAAGACTGGTTACGATTTACGGTTTTGTTATTTTTTACTCATACCTAATACCTATAGGTATGTTACTGATCAAGTTGGTGAAGCGATGCTCCGATTTCTTTCTCACAATTTGAATAGTAATAAAATCAAAGTTGTTTGTCATGACGTTCGTTACACTTTCCATGTTTGTCTTTGAAAAAACCGTTGGAGGAAAAAATTAAAAAAAATAAAATGTCATCATAATTTACTTCTTCCGACTTTATGGTCTAGCTCTAGGAATCGATAGCGGATTTCTTTAAAAAACAAATAATGATCTTAAGAATAATAAACTGTTTAGTCACAATAGTGGGACTGTCTCATAAATCTGTCCCAAGTAACGGAATTAAATAGTATTCAAGTGTGAAATTTGGGAATGCAATATACGTTGCGATGACAGACATATCGCATATTAAGGTTACATGAGTTAAGGCGAGCGATGCGGTTTTTTTAATAAATTGATGTTAATTTAGAGTTATAAATAACGTGATTTATATCTCAAAGGTGTTAATTTTAAATTAACATATTGATTGTGTAAAATAATAATATCAATTTTGTTTAATACACATTTTTTAAATTATAGGTAGGTAGGTACCTACATATAATAAAATAATAAATATACCTACCTAATTAGTACAATTTAGGAAGTATTATAAACCTTATCAAAAAGATAGCAATTTTTAAAAGGCGTGTTTACGTTTATAGATTCATAATTCGTTAAGAAAATAGGTATAAACATTTTAGCTACTTTCTTGAAAATTCAAGCGCGTCTCGGTTACCCAGAGCCATGAATACAAAAGAGAATGATTTAAGTTTAAAGGTCATATAGGACTACCTTGATAAACTTATAATACTTACCTTTTTCACACGTTTGTTCTGTACGTGCCCAATAAATCTAAAGTATTTTTGTCATGATGTTCATTACATTTTCTGTTTGAATTTGATAAAACCGTTTGAGAAAAAGAAATGTAAATAATAATAGGTATTATAAGTGACAGAAGTAAAGGTAATTTCTCTTCTTTTTCTTTAAAAGGAACGAAGTATAAAACATAAAGATAATCATTGCAAGAAACATTTAGGTATACCTAGCACACCTAAGTAGGTAGGTACTTATTTACATTTCGTAAAAGTAATATTCTAGTGATTCTACTATTTCTACTTATTTTATATATTAATTAAACTATAATACTATATTACGGTTTGTTTTCCTTAATAAAATGAAATAAAATATTTTCGTATTGTCTTCGCCTTAACCCCGTGATACAAATTTGTGTAACAGCCGGTTAGTGATAGCCACCCCTGACGCCTATAATATAAATCGGCGCCGTGGTCCGGTGAAAATGTTGACGACCGCTGCCGACGGATCTATGGATCCGCCAAATTATTACAACGCGGTACAATCGTACAAGCTGAAGCGATATAACAATAGTTACGAAGATCTAAAGAAAGTCTCATGGACCGGACGAAGTTGCGTAGCAAATAAATAATAACAATAAAAGACCAATAACTTAACCTTAGAACATAGAAACAACCATAGAACCTTAGTTTGTAACCTCAGAAGATAGCGAATATTTTGCAGATCCCACGACACCTTCAATGTGATAGAATTTAAGAAATACTATTCTTTTTTTTATTTCGAGATACTTACCTATCTATTATTCGAGCATTATAAAAACAAAATATGAAAAAAAAAAAATGATTTTATTCAAACGTAAACGAATAATCAAAGAAACATCAAATTGCATAGAAATAATACTATCTACCTAATAATAACGCCAATAGGTAATACCTACAAGTGACGGAATATAATAGGTCGCCTATTCTATTCTGTCATTGAAAGATATTATGTCCACATGTAATTGTATGGTACACATATAACACTCGATAGCCCACACTAAGATTCTCTGTGTTGGTCCAAAAATACATACAAACACCTGATCCCAGACCTGAACAATCATTATTGTCTTTAATCATATTTTGTATCAATTGAATTAACAAAACTTACAAGCTAACATTCTAAAAAGTTTACTAAACTAAATAAACTAAAGTTTCTAAAATTCTAACATTCTAAGTCAGGAAGTTTGTCTAGAGCGCCGATTCTGCATACAATCATATAATATGAACATTAGCAGGTAGTTATATAATTATATTGAAATGAATACAAACATTTAACAGCCTTATCGAACTATCTACCCTCAATAGCCTTATAATTTACTAGCGACCCGCCCTCGCTTCGCTTTGGTTTATAAAAGTTTGTTAAACACGGATAATGTAGCTTCCTATTTGTGAAAGAATTTTTGAAATCGGTTCAGTAGTTCCAACATACCCACAAACAAACACACAATTTTACCTCTTTATTATATTAGTATAGATTTAAAAAGTGTCGTTTAAATTTAAGAGCTATTTCACAAAAATGACTAAAGCATGTTTAGGTAATTACAACGCAACGCGACTGGCAATAGCTCATGCCCCCGTCTCTATAGCGTAACAATGGAAAAAAAGTTTTGATACTTTGAATAAGCCGAACTTTTCTCCGTTTGCTTCTATAGACAATACTAATGGCACGCGAAAATCCCCGAATATAATAGAGCAATTAGAGCAGTTTTGTGATATTAAAATATATATATAATAAATCATAATTTATAAAAATACTTGTTTTCGTTTTAATTAGGTACAAAATTGATATTATTCTAAGTAATAATTAAAATAATTCTTTAATAAATGATAAAAAATTGCAGTTAAATGCCAGGTATTTTACGTAGAAATTGACGCATATTATTTTATTTTTTCTCGTGATTTGTGTTAATTTACGGAAATATTGGTGTACTATGTGTCAATAGAATTATATACTACGTATAATTGTACCTTATCTTGTTGAATTAATGAATTTTAGTGGTAGAAGCACGGCTCTGAAGTTCTTACTAGGCGCGTTTTTTCTAAAACATGGTTGAGTACTACAGAATAAATATATAAATATTTCGAAATGTATTCTAATAAATGTCAATAGAAAGAAATGAGCTATTTAAAATATTTCCTCAGAAATGTAAAGCAACTTTCATTTCACCTATAGGAGAGCTCAAAAACTTGTATTTTTCGCCTAAAACGTAAAATGGCTCTTAAGGTCTTTTCGTTAAAATCGTTTTTAAAATGAGGAAATCTCTTTTGAAAATCTGGGAACTAGATAAGAGCTGGTCTGCTTTCCATATGCATAGTTAGATGAAGTAGTTAATAATTTTTGCTACGTATTAACATTAACGTTAGAGAAGATTGTACTTCATTTTTATGTGTATTTTTATGTGGATATTTTAGTGGAAATATTTCAATATTTGAAGAGCTTTAATTCGTCGTTTGCATATTTATCTTCCATATTGTGGGACAATTCCTTTGAGAATTTTTAGCTGAAGGGTCACGACATTATTAAAGTATGTCTTGTAAGTACATCCGTAACTATTGACCCCATACGAGACAATCGAGTCCGCCAGAGCGTTGAATAACATTAGTCAAATTTTGTATGGTAGGTAGGTAGGTACTCAATTTTTGATAGTGTATATATTTGCTAGAAACGCTCTTAGTTTATCGCAGACTTTGTTTACGTGACAGCTCCAGTTGAATCTGCTGTCAATTATAAGACCAAGATAGGTAGGTGTTTGAGTTAACGATTTCAATCTTGGAACAACAACAATCAATTCTCGTATAGTGTAAGCAGGCGAGTTCGCGAGCAGTTAGATTTATATCACAGGATTGGCTTATATGGGACGATAGAATATGAATAAGTTTAGTTTTTTGAGCATTGAGTACAAGTTTATTATAATGACATCATTTATTTAATTGAATGCCCGATTGGGAATCGAAACCCGGGCCTTTTACATAACATACAGGAGCACAACGAACTGTGCCGATCGGTTATAAATAAATTAAGATTAATTGAATTCCCATATAGAACTATTGTGTTTTATTTACTTAAAACTGGTTCAAATGAATATCGCTGTCAGCTTATAACTCGATGTCAGGAAGCGAACGTCTGTTGTTTTGTCTCAGCGGTCACGAGACTGTGACATGTTTATGAGATTCATCCGGTACATACAGATCTAATAGATTTTACTCAGTCAATGAAAGTATTAATCTAATGTTATTACTTTTTGTTGATATTTTGGATGACTTTTGTTGTAAAATATTTTCTTTTTTTTTATTGTTTGTTTGTACGAGCAGCTGTCGTTCCTTTCCTTTCCTTAGAAAAAAAATTTGCTAACTTCATCACGTACGTACCTACATTGTTACGTTATGGGCTGACACATATACATAATCATCACGAACAATGTACCTAAGTAAAGAATACAGTTACTACAATACACTTCCATACACATAAATAAAATTCCTGAACGAATCCTTCTTGGATTGTTTTCGCGGGAAATGTTAATAAATCCATTTTATTGTACAGCTCGGATCCGGTAGATTTATTATCCGTTACTTAATCGTAAAGATTAAAAATCTCCGGGAAAGCATGTCAGACTGTATTTCTCGTGTTCAAGATGTAAAGGTCAAGATACAGACATCTCAGTCATTAATGTAGGTATCTCAATCACGAGATAAACGACGCCAGTAAATATGATTTTAATAATAACATGTTAAATAATGAGAAAATACCGTTATATTAGATGGGCGAAGAAATTGTATTAAAAAGCAATGACTGTTCAAGAATTGTCCAAATAGACGACGTATCTGCATACATAACATTTTTTTTATGGCAAGGGCACGAGTTTCTGCATTATGCCAAAAGCATACACCGTTACACTTTACTTAATCCGAGTATTTTACAGTATTTGTAACCTCCATGCTAGCAGCATATTCCATTATCTCTGTTACCATAATAACAGATAAGAGATTGTTTAAAATAATAAGCCCGTAACCGGGACTTTTTTGGCGGGAACTCGAAAAGTGTAGTTTTTCTATGATTAATTGTAAAAAATATGTACTGTGCGTTTTGTAGTTTGATAGTGATAGTTTGTTAAACTTCAAAGTGATTTTGCGCGTAATGTGTGATAATCAGATAAAAGCATTTTTCGTTTGCAAATTGCGTTTTTCGTGTGCTTCCAAGGAGTTCTCTTTTGTCCTCAGTAAACCTACTATTTACTGAGCGACTTCTGACTTACTTTGACGGGACTGGGCATTGAGACATTTTAAACTTTGAAATTGTTTATTACGAAGAAAACTTGACACTGGCAGAATCAACTAATTGCACCATTGCCATATAGGTATGAAGAAAAAAAACCGAAGGCATTATCGTCCACTGCCCATGTCCAGGCCTTCTCATATTGTCTTGTGTGAGTGATGTATGGCCTGGAAACGCCACGTCGGTCAAGTCGGTTGGCGAGTCCACTCTTTTAGAATTGGTGTAGTTCTTCAGGGCTTGTGACGGTGCCTTTGTTATCTCTTAGTCTAAAAATATGCCTAAAATAAAAAAAATACTTCTTTTCTTCTTCTTTAACGAGCTATTTTCTACAATTAGTCGATCGAAGCGTCCATTTAGAGTGGGAGCCCCTCCTCGAGTATGCAACCAGCCCTTTCAGTATCCACTGCTGGACATGGGCCTCCCGATGCACATTGACTCGCGCATGAGGGATGTAAGGCCCGAAAACGCCACGTTGGCCAGGCCAGTTGGAGAGTCCACTCTCTTAGAGGTGGTGCAGTTCGTCAGCGCTTATGGTAGCCGCTTTCTTTAGTCGCCTTTTCCGACACCCACGGGAAGAGATGGCAATAATGAACTAATACAACGCGAGTATGTTCCTCGTGTATGCACTAATGAAATAATGAAAATAATAATAACAACTACTTATTATTATTATTTTCATTTACTGTCACTATTATTACTGTCAACTTCATCCGGATTATGAATATATATTTTGTACTCTATAATAAGGCGGCAATACCTACATACATGAAAAATCTGTTTGTTAGTAGTAAAATGCTGTCTGTGGTTATTGATTGCCTGTGAACACTCGGGCCTCCTCTCAGTAAAAGACCACACTCAGGTACAACACTTTATAATTTATGTAGAAGGCAAATTTACAGATATAGATATATAAAGAAAGAGCATTAAAAATTAAACACTTGAATATACGGATGGTAAAACGAAAAACAAGAGAAAAAATTATAATGGCAGGCGTAAAGAATAAGATGACGTAAGACGTCTGACCAACTAGATGTCGATCTAGTTGGCTGGCAATCTAGTTGGCTTCGACCGGCGAGTTCCTACAGTCGGACGAATTATCATACAATTTTCGGCATTATCATTTGAATTTGGTCCAGCAGTTTACTCCAAGTAAAGTAATGATTAGAATTCTACATATTTGTATTGAGAATCTGCGATAAATTTTTAAGTTAATATCAGGTGCATTTCCCAAAGTGTGTGATGGTGGGAGAGGTTTCGCTAAGAGGTTTAAAATTTAAATTACCCAATAAATGATTCAGGAATCACGTTCTCACATTCCCACAAACGCACGCCAACAATGGGTGGGCAATTAATAAAAGCAGACTTCTTAAATTCGTACCGTGAAAGCAACTCCCGCGCACCGTGTCAAACGTTGAAACGCATCACGGAATAAACGTTCATCCCGCGCCCGCGCACGAGATCACGTTCCGTACATTATTCTGACGAATTTCGAACGCACCCGGCATTATCTTTTTCTTTATTCCCTCACAAAATTAATTTCGACTTCCACAAAGAATATGAATGACTTTATCATTGCCGTAATAAGGTCGTGATTCTTAAAAAACATATTTTTGGCAGCGTAAAAGTAATTGGGGGACGGTGGACGTGTTTCGTTTTTTGAAGAATTTGTTTGCGCATTAACAATACATTTGATAAAGCCGTTGTTTGCAATTTATAAACGCAATGTGAGCAGAGAATTCGCGGGTAAGTTCTTACCACGGATTTAAAATTTACAAACAGGAACACAAAGCAAATGATATTTTGTTGAAATATTAAAGGAATGCTGAGAACAAAAGTATTCTTTTCTTCATAAATTCGGCGAGAACATGCTAAATAAATTAACATTAAAAAATGTTTTTCATGCCTAAAATCCACGAATTTTAGTAATTATTACAAATCGAATTTTGTATTAAGAACGCGAGGTAAAAAGAAAAAAAACAAACGAAACCTTTCTTTGAAATTAAAATATAAAAATAAAAGAAACAAAATGAAAAATCCGATTCATCCCTCAGCCGGTAGCCGGCGGTGGTTCATTCAGCAACAACTTATTAAATAAATTAGCCATAAGTTACTAGAAAAGGAAAAACTAGGCGGATCTCTCATTCACTCCTGGACAAAACGGGTAATTCCTTAAAACCAGGCGCTATTCTTTGCATTCAACGCGAACTGTACAGAGCTAAGAAAGCCAGCAAAAATAATTGGAAAGTGACGAGAATAACCAACACCATAGTGTGGTAATGCTAATAGAATGTCGATTTAAAAATGTCAACAGTTTTTGTTTCTTAATTTGAAATGTCGCTATTTCATATGATCTAATCTTCATTAAAAATATACCTAGGTATTTAAATTAAATTATAGTAATAAAGGGCCAATCTGTATTTATAAACACATTAATATACCTACCTGTATATAAAGTTAATAGATATATTTCACGAACGATGTTAAGAAACCAAAAATCTTTGTTTAAATTGTGAATCGGGTCTTAAACGTATGCAGTCAAAAGCTTTTGTTTATCTTTCATTTCTAATCTTAAATAATGTTAGGGTTTATAAAAATCTACCATATCAGAACTAACGTACGTTCATAGAAAAATATATGCCTTCATAAAAAAAACTAAAGTTGAGTCTAATAAATTTCAAATTTAGGTACAAAAACTATTTATTCTAGAAAACAATATAAACACCTACCATTCAAAGGAAATGAAGGAAATAGTATCTATTTAAGACCTATTGACCTAAAATATCTATTTAAGACTTATATAGCTTGTAAAATAGAATTAATATAATAGATAGAGTATCTATTTATTATTTCTGAAACCGTAAAAATATCGACAAAACACAAACCGCCACATCCCTACCCGGCCCCGAGAGCGCGGCCCACATTCCCAACTTTTCATCACTCTTCTTGCCCTCCGAGCCCATTGTGGCCGTGGGAACCTTTATTGCCTCCATAGAAAACCGTGAAAGACGACCAAGAAAAGCATTTGTGCGCCCCAGCCTGAATAACGCCGACAAAGAGCCGAGTTTCAGTGTTGATTCCGCGCCGGCTTCAGACGTCTTTTCATTCGATATTTTCCGATTCGACCAACTCTAACACCGGTCTTGTTTTGTATCGGTAAATGAGTTTCGTATTGCAGAAAGGTTAATTTACTTTTCATTCGGGTTTTTGTTGCGGGTCCTTGATGTGAAAGGGGCCCTTTTATTTTCGGTTCTACCTAAAGGTTGTGTTTGTGGAACAACCAAATGTTCTCGTAGATTATTATGTTTCGTTATAAAAGTTAACGAGCGCGGATCGAGATTGACTAAGTCTTCACTGTCTAGTGCCTAAATATTACTTACAGATGCCTCATTTGCCATTCAAATCTGTCGCCTCAAGTGAAATTCATTAATAAAATTAGCTTTTAAAGGCTGTGTTTTAATTAATGACCCCTGAACGAGAATAATGAGACAAACAGCCAAATTAATATTGAAGTTATAGACGTTGTTGCTAGTGCATCTTTTTTGAAAATGTTATTAACTGAAAAGTTGCCTTTTTAACTAAAACTTATTACCTACCTAATATAATGAGGTCCGTAAACAAAATATATTATCAAATCAATTGAGAGCGACTTAGGTATAAACGTATTTATTTGGAATATACAGATGTACCTACCTATAGTTAGTAAACTACATTAAACATCACGTTTTTTTTCTACAACTATAGCAATGGTGCCCATTCTGCCAATGTCAAGTTTTATTAGTAATAAACAATTTCAAGTATAAAACGTATCCCGTCAATGTCCAGTCCCGTCGAAGTAAGGCAGGAGTCGCTCAGTAAAGCGATAGTAGGTTTACTGAGGACAGAAGAGGACTCATTGGAAGCACACAAAAAACGCAGTCTCGCGCTTTTATTTGATTATCACAAACACCACGCACGAAAAAGACTGAAATATAAAAAAACTATTACTATTAAATAACAAAACGCCTAATAGATACATCATTTTCACAGTAATCAAACAAAAAACTCAACTTCACTACTCGAGTTCCCGGCAACATCATGTTATACTGCAGATTACTTAGATATGTTTCAAATTTGACTTTTTAATAAAACCCCTCTTTATCTGCTTCACAAAGAAAGTTCGAAGCAGGTTTCTTTGATAAGATCGTATAATGTGTCATCTAGTCTATTCTAAATGATTGAACTGAGGCGTCTTCTGCTTTTTAGAAGATGTAGGTACCTACCTACCTATCTAGTGTTTTATCGATATTGCATTGTTTTTAAGTTGTGATATCTGATGTGGAATTTCTTCAAATTCTCCATAATAGGAAAATTAATATTAAAATGAGAAAATAAAAAAATAAATAAACAATCCTTTGATCGCGATCATGTGTCTAAGGGTGTGCTAGAGTGCGACAGTGCAACCGCAACAGTGTGAGGGAGACAGATGTTGTTAATAAACAAAATATATTGAAATAGTTTAACCTTTATAAGCAACATTTTGGAAAACTATGTCGTAATATAATATTGCAAAACGCATTCACGAAACGCCAAGTGGAAACATGCTCTACAACGTGACCAGTAATATTCTTCGTTTCTTCACAGAAACTTTCTCCGACTTCTTGGGTAACTAAGCGTACACTATTTAATTATGAACCACCCTCTCCTCTACGCCCCTCCCACCCCGCAGCCCTCGTACAAAGGAGACTGGATATATAATTTTCTCCAGGGCTTCTTTAATACGCTGAAATTAGTAACATTTTTGTAGAAATGTGATCAATGAAAAATATCTATTCATATAAAAGTAAAAAAGTTTACAAATTGTATAGAGGAATATAAGAGAATTGCTCTGGTTTTATAGGTTTTTAAAGAAAATGCAGCTTTCGCAAGGAATCGGTACCCATACCTAATTATGTGACAATAAGTGACTTTAGCTAAAATCAAGGTACCTACTTCCAAACCAACAGCAAACGTGAGTCATACTATTAAAAATAATAAAGTGGCAATAGCTAAAGTATCCGCTTACTTTTAAACGCAATTAAGTATATAAAGGAAATTGAACGTAAACGTTATAAATAGCGAGATATTAAACGTTGTTTAAGCAACTCCAGTTGATAACTAGTTGCGAGCTAAAGCAGCCATTAAGGAATGTCGCTACCGACGACGACAAAGGTGAAATCGTGCCCCGGCAAATGGAGGAAGATTATTCTACCTTGTAACTGTAACAAGTAGAAGACAAACACGTTCGAAGATATAAAACGTAGAGATGTCTTGTTTACGAATTGAAGCAACGGTAGCTCAGTAGGTGTTCTTGTCCAAAGGATGTCAAGCAGTTGTCTAGACGATACGGAAATAAAAAGCATCTTTACAAGTATTTGCCCTACTAACAAATGAAATTGTGTAGACTTCGGAATATTTTAATGCTTATATTGTGCTAATCATAGATTTTTAGTTGACTGAATATTTTTGCAGTGTGCAACAAGGTCTTAATAATTCAACAGTACCTACCTACCTACCTATGAGTGTAATTTGGTGGAAATGAGGTGTATAGAGGGGGAGAGTGCACGCTGCAATTCAACAGCCGCTGGGCGCACTCGACTGGCCACGTTAGCCCTCTCCAACAGAAGACTACCTTGAAATGTACTGCATTTCCCACTTTATCTTATTTCCCTAATGTACGTACGTGTTTAGGTAGTGAGTGAGATGCGCCAGAGCCCATTCCCATCCTATCCCATTCTATATCTCCAAAGGTAGGCAGCGGATCCGGGGGCGTGCCAACGTTTGTCATTTTGGACTAATGTTAGCATGTATCACGGATATCTATGTGCGACAGAATCCACTTACCATCAGGTGGACTGTATGCTCGTCTGCCGCCTTTGTCCATAAAAAATAAAAAAAATGAGATGGCCAGGCGTTTGTTTTATACTTTATTGCACACAAACACTGTAGGTGCAACAGGCGGACTTAATGCCTTATGAAAGTTATGACAGTGGCCAGTCAACCTATGGGTAAACGGAGAAACACAAATAAATGAAACAGTAATAAAAGGGCGTTCGATGTTTGAGACCAATTTGAAATTTAAAAACTGTAGTGATTTTTGTTTACGTTATTAACATGTAGTTCAGTAAAAGCCACAGTAGATGGAATTCTAAATTCTAACTATTGAGGCCACGTGGAATTCTGAGGGGTGGAAAATAAGAAACAATACTTACTGGAGTAGGTAATGTTACAATGAAAAATATCAAGATTTGAGTCGGTTGATTCGATTTTATATGAACTATGAAATGAAAAAAATATAGATAGATGTATCAACTTGTTTCAAAATAAAATAAAAACAATGCGAGTTTTAAAAACAACAGATTATTTGTAATAGGTACAAATTGGAAGAGAGATCGATCAAAAATCTCTAAGTATATCTAATAATAAAATCGGTCACATCACAAAATAAACAACTTAGGTAGGTACCTACAATAAATATTTTTAGCAATTAACTTTAGCAATTTAGGGAAACAGACTTTATAATAATAGGGAAAAGTCTGTAATAATAATATACCTGTCGGTAAAAATTATTCAAAATCCCATTCACTACAATTCTCAAAATCCATTGACAACAAGTAAAAAACGCATTTTTCCAATTCCGAAGCAATCCAATCGACTCGCAACAGCGGAGCACATTTGCCATCGAGTAGTTCTCGATAGTCGATTAGTGCACTGACAGCACTATCAGTCAACTTGAAGCACTATGTGATTGGCGCGCCGCTATTTGTTCCAATATGGTGGGCTATACGTCACTTGTACACTGTTTAAGTATTTAAATCGGTCGCTTAACCGCACAAATTAAAACTACGACTCGCTATCTTAACTAGAATTTTAATGTAGACAGGATAAAGACTAGTGATGGAGCTTAAAATTTTGTTACCGTTCTTCTTAACTAAAATATTTCATTATACCTAAGTAGGTACCTACCTATTTAGGTATACGAATTGTTATAAAAAAAACTTTACATTTGCTACATTTAGGTATTATTGATTAGGTAGAAAAAGTAAAAACTAATCATAACCTATTTTTAATTTATTTAGGAGTTGATCAAAATTAAAATATCTACTTACCTAGGTATCTAAAATAGTACCTACTTACCTAACAGGTAGTTAGGTAAGTAGTAATAATAATAATAAATACTCTTTATTGCATACAGTACAGTATGCACAGAATGGTGTACCTACCTACTTTTATGTTGCACACAGGTATCATTATAATTAAAAAGAAATATAACTTATGTACTGCGGCAATAAAATGATTTCATATACAAATCCATAATTGCTACTGGTATTAGCTGTAAGCAATATTATCGATAAGTTTATAGGTAGATAATACATTCACATCACTAGTAATGACGCTGGAAAGTCATAAATGGAAGAATGCGTTGCGAAATTTGACGCTGTTTCAAATGGTGACCAATCGGAAAACCGGTTACGGAAAACACGAGTCGATATGAAAATCTAAAACGCCTCAACATTTACGATTATGCCCGCTTGATAACGTGCGCTCGTAAAAATAACTACTTTTATTTTCATTTTAAATTTACACAATATTTAATACCTAGGTACGTGACACAATCTAATAAAGCCCTCTGAAACATGCGCAGAAAACTCTATTATGAATTGGAAGCGGGCGAATAGAAGAAAATCTCGGCCACAAAGGCGTGCCCATTTCCACGCGATCATTGTGCTAGAGCGCGACAGCTGTTCACCTATCCTTCTCTAACAAAGACATCCGCAAGCGATGAGCAAAAGAGATAGAGATCACAATAGACAATTGTTATCCCTACCTCCTCGATTTGAACTGCCCTAGTGAAAGCAAAGCGCGCGAAATTCACTCGGGTTTTATCGGAAATTGCGGCCGCAAGGTGGATATTCCTGTGTAGAGTTATCTGGTATTATATAGCCAATAATTTTATTCGTCTTTTATCGTTGGAAAAACAATGGGCCGTAGGTATAAATAGAAGTTTATGATGCCGCCAGGAAGTGGATTGGCGACGCTTCAACGAAGGCGTTTATGATAATGTAGAATCGTAATTCTGTAGCGATAACCGTGACGTGTTACGCAACGTAAAAAAATGTCATTAAAACTTTATTTCAATTTACTCGGTTTCAAAGCTCACAAACGTTAAGAACGTGACGCGCGTTATTTTTTAATATGATTTTTTAATCAGAAATGTTTTCAACACATGTCCGTCAGTCCTTTAGTTTTCTTTCAGCAACTAATTGGTCTGACATGAGCAACCCCTAGAACGGAAAAATATGTTTTTCATCTCAAATATGCTGTTTTAAAGAGCGACTGTTGACACGCGTGATTTTAGTGGTAGCAGTTGGCCGGTTAAATTTAATGAAAATGACACCTTTTAAACTTTTCAGTGAGATGCGGTAGTTAATTGTGGGAATTTTGTTTTGATGTTGTAAAGCGATGTCAATATTAAAGTCGCGTTTTACTTTACTGGACGGGGCAGAAATGCTTTTCGAGTTACATCGCAAAATATTTTAACATAGTGCCCGTGGATTTTAATTGGAACTCCATCATGGTGTGAAGGACCTGATATAACGTTTTACAGTTGTATTTCTATTAACCCGTACGGCGCCGTTGGGATTTCGGGGTACACCAGCCGTGTTCACGAGTTGACTCCAGTTGAGTTGGTGAATAAAATCGTAAATTTTACACGTTCAGACCCGATTCACAAGATATAAAATGTATACAAAACGCAAAAAATTATAAAGTTAAAGCAATCTTGCCATTAAAATTAATAGGTAGGTATAGCCATAAAGATCAGCCTTTATTTCTTCACTGCTGGATATAAGCCTCTTCCAAAAATCGACACCAGACACTTCTTCCGCACTTCCGCGCTTCTTATACAACCACTATCGTCTACTGGCGACTTCAAGTCGTAGATCTTAGCGCTTCCCAATAGATACTTACGTGTTCTTCATTCTAAGTCTTGTCTACCCCATTGGTTATTGGTCGTGTGGCAAATATGGCTCGTCCATTGCCACTTTAGCGATTTTAAAAAGGAGATAAATACCTATAGCTAAGTAAGTCTGCTGGTACTTAACTATGCGGCCCCAGCACAGATATTATGATTCTAATGCTTATTTGGTACCTACCTATACCTACCTACCGTTTAGCATAATGTTTGCCGGCAGATATCTATTGTTTCTCCCTACAGCCATTTCAGCTTGCTGATTTTTTGAGCTACGTCAGTTTCTTTAGAAGTCGACGAGCACCTAATGGGAATATCTGTAGGCACTAAATCTTGACCTGTTTCAATGGAAGTGTGATCCTTGTAGGGTCGGCATTTAAGATCCTGTGTTTATATTAAGTAAGACTTCGTTAGCTACTTTCTGAGTGAGTGTTTAATTAGGTTCCGCTTCAAATGACACGTATTGTCTTAAAATATAGTTACAGTTTATTATAATCTTAAAATATAGTTATACCTAGTCTAAGTAGGTAGGTACCTACTATAGTAACATTTGTAAATCAGGGACGTTGAATAGAAGTAAGAGGACATTAGGTAGTTTATAAGAAAAGACAAGAAAACTGTTTAAAAAAACAATCGTAGGTAGATATCTACCTACCTACAAAATTTATGCATGATAAAATTATATTGTTCGATTTATTTTACAAAAAAAAACATTTAAGAATTCTCCTTCGAACGTTGTCTCGTAGGTAGGTACTGTCCTCTTAGGTGCACATCCCGGCCGAAAGTACCTAATGCACATCGACTATGATCGGCTAGCTTCGGTTTTGTATAGCGTCGGGTACTCTACTACTTACTATAGTTTTCTTTCTTGTGTCTACATTTCTTTTTCTCGAGCTTCGAACACCTGGCCTTCTAATACATTTACCTATCGTTTGGTAATCGCTAGTCTACTGTATCTAATAATGTCGCTCAATACAGGAAAAGTAAAGGCATGTGCACATTTACCCAAACGAGTGGCGCGTACCATCTGACAAAGATGGCCTCCCCGGTAATTTATTTGTTTTTAATTTTTAAAAAGAGAACGCGGAAGCGGACCAATGAGACCGTCCCCCGACTGATTGTCAATTAGCGACATCAAACGGGCTTTTTGCGAATTAAGCGGGGCGTTTGTGTTCATTTTTTGTCCGGCAGTCGGCGAGCGCGTACGTTTGATGCGTTTTTCCGTTTCGAAGTTTCATTTTCATATTTCCGTTTGTCTGTCTGGGGGGTGGGTGGTTACAATGGGGTGTCTATGTAGTTATCAATGCCAGCACGCCTGGTGGGTATGTTGTGATATTTAATTCGAATGAGTGCTCTCGCAGACAGATTAAGTTATTTCATGATTGTTGTTTTGAGTATCGGTATCTTTTAATCACAGTTAGATGTGATTAAAAAAATTATTGCCTCTCTACGCAAAGGTTGGCTGGCAGAGGTTGCTAATAGCGCTAAGACCGCAATTTGTGCATTTTATATGTTACAATGTACTGTCTTGTTTTGTATTGGTGTGCAATAAACAGTTTTATCTATCTATCTATCTATTTTTTGTGTAGGTTTACCTTCGCATAACATACCTACCTATGACCGTACGTATTATTGCACCCATTACAATATTAAGTACCTATCTCTATTATATACCTACGTTACGTAGCTACGGGCCTACCTACGTAACATAGGTATTAAGTTATTATAGTTAGAACATAATTAACAATATTTAAGACGTAGAACTTTCCACTGTCACTTAGAAAAAACGTTGAATTTCGTTTGAAATTCTTGTGTGTAATTCATTATAACTGATTTTTGATTACTATAGTAAATAGAATTAGGTATATATAATAGAATCTACCTACCTACCTAGATATTTATTTTTATTTATTGGTAGCTATCTTTAATTACTGTATTGATGTGGCTTGTAACAAGTCGTGTATTAGGTAGGTATTGATAAACGACAATTTTAATCCTATATGAAACTACCTACATTTTAAGTATGAAAGCAACTGAGTAGGTACATATCTACCTACCTATCGGTTATAGTGTAGGTACGCTCGCAATAGGTAGGTACCTACCCTATCACAACCAAAACCCTGCCTGTGTTCAAATACAAAACCGTCTGCATTTGAAAAACAAAACGCAAAAATAATCAAACCAGCCAGTGCATATCGAACGATTCCAATGTATCCGGAACGGCGTCAACAAAGGGACGTTCTCTATTTAAAAAAAGTGCGAATACGAACGTGGCCCGCCATTAGCCGCTCCCATTTGCAGCGCGTCTATAGATGGCGTACCTCTTCAATCTGTACCGTCAACAATTGTAGGGTTGACACCCAGCGATATGATACATAAGCATAGCTAAACTTGACGGCAATTTATGAGAGCAATTTAGTAAAAATAAGCAATAAAAAAGTCATCCCAACTCAAAAGACCTAACTTTTGGGTACCTACCTACATTTAACGACAACATGTTTATAGAAGGAAAAATAAAACATACACCTACACCGAGGTACATAAGAAAATAAGAATAGTTTACTGGTAGAGACAAAATAATGGCAATAAGAAAACATTAAAAGGAATTACAGATAATATAGCATTACATTATTTCAGACAGGATTATTCGGATTTTGATTATTTCAGACACAGTGTTCCATATATATACTTAGTAGTCCAGTCAAATAGTATCTAACTACCAAAAAAAGCGACACTGCAAAATTTTAGTGAAGGGTGATAGTTTTTACATTGTATCTTCTTCTCTAATTCGCAATGACCTCATCATAACATCAAAAGAGTTCTAAAATACCTGTTTTTTGTGACAATTGTGTTTCCTGCACTTTGGGTAAAATGTTGCGACCAAACTAAAATCAGTGGGTACCTACCGATTTCAGACTTCTAAGATTTAATGTGGTTGCTGAGATCTCAGTAAACCTGAATCACGATTGAGGGCCACCTTTCAAATCGTTATAATTAATTTAATTTCCTTTTACGAATTCTCAGGATTGTTTATACCTATTTTTTTTTCAACGTTTAGGTAGTAAATCCTGACATCATTCGTTTATCGATATTCACGTATGGCCCTCAATCGAAAAGCAAATCTTCTATTGTCCACTACCTACTGGATTCTCTTAACCAGTGTGTTCGGTGGGAACAGTTATTATCTTCATAAATTAAACTAGAATATATTAACTACAAAGTGAGTATAGAGCGATTCCTCTACATCTAACATCATACAGTTCCCGAGATACAGCTTTTCAAAAATCGGAATTTTTTACAAAATGGGTTGAAAGAAAAACGAGTCCTACCTCGACAATTCCGGCGAAGAATCCGAGGGTAGTTTGGATGCTCCTCGCCTTCATGCTTTGCCGAGTTTCTATCGGATACAGACATGGTTGGGTAATAAGAAAAAATCCCGAACTGGGAATGGACAGATATGTACGAATTTGGGTCTGTGGATCCACAGAACTGAAAGGGTCTTTGTTCAAATGTATCGCCTGTAGCTGCAAAACAGAATGTGGCAATGCATGTGAATGCACAAAAGCAGGCCTCAACTGTTCCTCTTTATGCACCAATTGTATGGGGCAGTCATGTGAAAATTTCGCAGGGATCATTTTGTACAGTGACACGGAGGGATGCGGTGCGGTACCTATGCTACCGATTTTTGAGACCTTGAAAGAACAAATCGTAACTGAATTACCTATATTCAGTTACAATTTAATATATAGGTCATGAAACTGTTAATAATGATGTAGAAAAATGACAATCTTCACTGTGAAACCGTCATTTTTTAAAAAATTTAACTAACTTCTAATGAAAAATTTAAATTTTAGAATTTCCTGGCAATCGATTGTGATTTTAGAACATCTGTATATTGGGAACTTTATGATATACGGAAATTGAATCTAGTTTAATTTATAAACGTAGGATTTTTTCCACAAAACGCTCTGTTTAAGTGATATTTTGCAAAAACCGAAACGTCATCTAAAATGTCGCGGTTTAGATGACGCCGCACACTCATCTAAACCGCCGATGACGCCGAAAGCGCCGAATACTGCCACCTCGAGGTGGCAGTGTTCGGCGCTTTCTGCCGAGGTCGGAAACTTGGATTTTTAAATACGACGTACGTAGCGGGTACAACATACTAAAACTACCCGAACTTTTGCATGGTCCGATGTGTAATAATTACCTGCCTATAGTCCAGCTATAGGCAGGTAATTATTATTTTTATTTAATATTAAATAAAGCGGCTTTCGATTCCATTGTGCGTGGCGTTTCAGTGCCACACAACCGGGAAATCAGCCTTCCTAAATTTGGGAAAGATGGGGCCGGGCCTAGTGTTTTTCCAAATTGCGAATTCGTAATCTTCGTACCAAATAATAGTATGTAGGTACTTCTTTGAAACCTAGCTAAAATTACATCAAAATCAATAAGTATAATAGATAAGTCAATTTGGCGGTAGTACCTACTAGCAGACATTTGTTCCTACAGGTAGTAGTCGGTTTTGATCCTGAACATTTAAGATAAAACATTTTTAAGCCACCTAAGCAGTTTTTTGCACAGCCCTACTGAAGGGCATGTGATCGAGTGTTGTTCGAGTTTTTATCGCTGATTCATTAGTATGAGAGTGTCTTTGTTGAAAACCGGCGGCGTAACGTTGCATACAATCGCATTCACCATGAAAACATATTCGAGATTAAAGGGTTTTCGCCCTTTTGTTATCTCTTTATGCGGAAAATGAAAACAATTAAACAGCAAATCGACAGGTCTTCTATTAGTTTGTAATGTTTTTACAGATAGAATAGAACATAGGGAGTTAGAACATATAGAATAGAAAGTAGAAGAAGTAGTGTCGGGCAGCTTCAGAATAGTACCATCTCTTTTCCCGTGGATATGGTAAAAGACGACTAGAGATAATAAAGCGGCTACCACACGCCCTGCGGAACTATATCGCCTCTAAAAGCGGAACTCTAAAAGGACGCGTCAAACCGCTGGGCCAGTGTGGTGTGTTAAGGTGATACATTTCTCATGCGCATGACATTGAGGACGTCAAAAGGGCTGGTTACAATTTTATCACCGAAAGGGTATTGTTATTTTATTAAGACGCAATTTTGGAATGCCTTTTCTCACAAACAGAGAACTGACTCGGTTTATAAAACAATGGCGTAAGTTTTGTGTTGATATTGCAACAAAAATATTCTACAACAGGACCGTAAGGCTGCTGTAGGGTTAAAATCAAATTCCAGTATTACCTATCCCTATCCCATGTTGTGTCTAAAGCTCCACAATAAAAAGAATGGCCGTCGGAAATCTAATTTACAATTTGCTTACAAAAATAAACAAAGGTCCTACATGGAAGTTACAACGCAAAAGAAAGTCTCGGTCTGTTCCCGATTTAACCTTTGACCCATTGGACCCTACAAATTTTCGTTCGATGATTCATATCGAGCCGTACATACAAGTATATATGATATATATGAACACATTTAATGTGCTTGTAATAATTTGTAGATAGAATGCATTGGTTGTTTAAATGTGATATGCTTTTGAATGTGGCAAATTTCTATTTCATTACATTTTAAAGGGAAATAATGAGAAATCCACATTTGCATTACTAATAATAACAAGTCCTACTTAAATTATTCTTTTAATAGAATAAGATAACTTTTAGTCTGTCTTTGAATAATTACCCGATTAGGTAAGCGCAATTTTCATAATTAATTTTGCTAGCATGACATTTTGAATGTTTAAAATGTTGATTTCATTATTAAAATTATTTTCTTTACAGTGTGTGTGTTAGAATATACTTACATATATATAGGTACCTACGTGGAATATTAACAATTTTTATTTTCAATATGTCACAGCGTGTCTCAAAAAATCTAGATAAGTAGGTATACTAATCAGATAAGTACCAAATTAAAGGACATATCAGAGTAAGTAAAAGAAAATATAACAATTTCAGAAACCTAACTGTATTCGCTTTAGCTTATACAATATACATACATACGTCATACATACATATTTTTTCTACATCTAATTAGATTTAATACAATATTAGTACCTACATAACATAAATAATTAAATTTTAATATTTCTTTTCTGGTAAAATAATACTGACTCAAACAGGAAAGACCTGTCCCTTCCCCTTTCAAATCCGTGTCCCGGCATGCAAAGTATCAATCTGGTTGGGAATGGACAATAAAAGAAATTCGAATTTCGAAACAAAAGCACAGGGGGGTTACTCGAATAAGTCATGTTGGATACAGAATTGTCAGACTACTAATTAGCACTGATTAACTAGAAAGAAAAAACAATATCTAAACCTAAATAAATTAGAAACTTAGTAATTACCAACTCATAAAAAAAATGTCATTTTGTAGATACCATACCATATCATCAGCCCGTGTCTCTCCACTGCTGGATATATGTCTCTCCCAAGGACCGCCACTACACACGGTCATCATCAGCTCTTCTCATTCAGCCATTACCGACGGCTTTCTTCAAGTTGTCAGTCCACCTGGCACGAAGGCGCCCCACGCTACATTTCTCGGTACGTGGTCTCCGTGGTCGTCTCCCCCATCGGTTATCGGTCCTGCGACATATATGGCCTGGCTACTGCTACTTCAGCTTGCTAATGCTTTGAGCTATATCGGCAACTTTAGTTTTTCGTCGAATTTTCTAGATAAACTTAAGATAAATATAGGCATAGTATTTACTTACCTTTACATGTTCTTGCTGCGCCAACAGCTGCTGCCTGACCATTTGCAACTGCATGATCATCTCGGACAGCTGCCGCTCCTTCTCCAGGACGCTCTCTCCTGCCAGTGCCTGGATCGCCGCCGCGTCTAACACACCTCTTCTGTCGCTGTGGGACAAATGTTTGGTTAAAATGAGGTGTAAACACAGAGCAGGTAAAAATAATGATAATTCTCTTATTGTATAAACTAATGCACACATAACTATAAAAACAGAAATCAATAGGCGGTTTTATTGCAAGTATGCTACCTATATCTCCCAGACAACCCGTGACAGAGAAATGTGATTAGGAATAATAGGCGTTGCATCACAAGTGACGTCACAAAAATCATATCTAGGTATACACAAATACATCTTACATATATAATGTAAATATATACTAACATAACATACATATTATATATAAATAATACATAGGTATACAAGTATAAGTACCTAAGCCTACAAGTTTAAAATGTAGGCGCTGGATTAACCCTTATGCATAGGTTTACTGAGTGAAGATTATTAACGGTATTGACTAATTGATTCTGGTTAAGATTTTCTAACGTAAAATGTTAATATTTCAATGTCTTATTTATAAGATATTGAAATAATAAATATATTATAATACTTTATAAGATTTCACTAATATCTTTAGGGATAGGCAGAGATCCCTTTTACCCATAAGACCGACTTTCGTGCATTTCATGTCTACATTGTTTGTTATTGCTTTCTTGTGATGTGCAATAATTAGTTTTACCCCTCTCTCTCTCTCTCTATATATATATATATATATATATATATATATATATATATATATATATATATATCTGAGATAGATTCTGGACATCAAGATCTCTTTTCTCAGATACCTACTCCCAAATCGGTCACAAATGACAATCACACCCATTCTCAAATTCATTTAATTGTAGCATCCTAATCAAACTAAACTTAGGGGTTGTCTCTTAGAAGAATCATACGTCAACTACAATTGTTCTCTTTATACTCCGTGTTAACCAAAAAAACTTTTAATCAATTGCCGAAAATTTTTTGTCATCCCTAATTGCAAGCAAATTTGCCTTGACAAAGTTGCCGCCAAATTATTCTGTACGTTACGGAAGCTGCGACGAGCCTGAATAATTCATAGCAACAACAGGGCCCGAGGAAGCTGCGATACAGCGTCATATCAACAAAGATTGTAGATGCAACTTCTACAGCCGGGTGATACTGTGGGAACTCGGGGAACAGAATTTGAATTGGTTTGGTAATCAGTTTATTATCGGAACACCTAGGTATATCTTTATTTCAATTATTGCAGTAGGTATATCTTTATGCCCTTATTGCAATAATTCTACATATATTGTAGACACATATATTGTACTCCTTCAAATACAGTAGATTTTGACTATTAAGATTTGTGCGTTTAATCCTCGCGAAGGCAAACATGTATGTATGTATATCTATGTATGTATGTATATGTATTAATGCATGTATATATTAATGCCTGTAGGTAACTATATATTTCTGTATGTGTGTATCTCTGAATGTATATACAGACATTATTTCCTTATTGCACCATCTACCTCTATTTCGTCTACTGACTTCTCTTCACCACCCAAAGGTTGGCTGCAAGAAATAAGAAATATCGCTTTAGCGATAAGGGCGCCGGTTGTACTTCTAATAACTTGTACTTTGTATTACTCTATATGTTTTTGGTGTACAATAAAGTGTATCTATCTATCTATCTATACGCATTGAATACCTACATATTTATTACTTCGCGCTATATGTCTACTTCGTGTCACTATACGTGAGTCAGGCAGCGGCACGAGCTTCGTTCAAAAATAAATATACGTAGGCAAAGCTCGAATTTATTTGATTTTGTATATACCTGACTACATATTTTTGGAACTAACACTGTTTACTTCATATTGAGGCCTTGGTTGTTTACACCAATTTTTGAATTGGTTGAAATTATTTGTACACACATACAAGGCTTCGAAAAACTGTATACTTGGTTATGGACAATTGTGTGTAAGTGGATATATTTTACATATACTTTGTACTATGAGAATGTACCTACACATTGTTAAGATTAGAGTATCTATGTGGGACTATGAAAGTTATTCCCATTGTAGAATCTCTAATATCTATGTAGGTAGATTGTGAGAATTTTAAATTCTTTGATTTTCTTTATAGAATCTTCAAAAAATAGTTTTTGGGAATATACATTTTGTGGCTTTCTTCCTTAATTCTCTGAAATTATGCTTTTAATATTAATTAGTATATTACAAAAGCTACTTCATCATTACGACTTCATCATTAGTCTCACCGGCTCTTAAACCACAGTGTCTTTTACATTTCCAGGTTAAACACGATATCTCCCAAGTGCTCCTTAGTACCTCCCTCACCGCAAACAAACGCATCTGAGGACGGAACTGAATTATTTATAAAGTCACCTCAAAGATGCCTCAAAGCCTTTCAAGACGACGCCGTCAGTCGCAAGTCGACCACCATTCTCTCGAGCGTTGTTGGAAAAGGGTTTTAGGTCAATTTATATTTCGCTATCAGACTTCATATGTAAGTGTTCCTTGTTTTTGTACGCTAAGCATCCATATCCTGAGTTTCATCTCTTTAATTTGAGTTGTGGTTTCAGTTTAAACTCAGTATCTTCTAAGTGCACAAAGAAATGCATCCAAGGACTCAGCTGAATTATTTATGTAGCTACCTCAAATATGACACCATCTTCTAAGTTACATTCGGGAGTCAACCACTGTTTCTAAAATAATCAACAACCCTTCAGGGCAAAGCAGGATGGCAGACGGGTGCGTTGCAGGCCTTGATAGACATTGATTTTTAAGGGATATTTAGTTCAATTTTGTAACATCTTAATGAATAAAGGACGGTTTACATCCTATTTACAAATAAATGCAATCATTACAATAACTGAAAACCAAGATGAGATACTAATACATTTACGAATATCAGATGTACCTATTTGAATCGTTTGAGTTGTGAGTTTACATCCCTTTTTTTATAGAAATATAAAAAGTCATCTAAGTGACTGTCGCCACATACCACCCTTAGACATCTCCAAGGTAGATACGCGTCGAGACGCTACTAACTTAGGTGAATCTCAATCATGATTTTTTTAAGGAACCTTAATAACGTCGTGCTTCATCATCGCACAGTGAGAAAACCACTCGTCTACAAGAATAAGAAGGATTTAAACTTTAAATTTAAAGAAGTTCTGATCCTCATCACTAAAAATTGTTTATAATGCGACAAGCTGTCTTGTCAAGGCCTAAGACAAACAGTTGTGCGGCATTCGCAGCCTCTCTACATAAACGAAAGGGCTCATCGACCGACCAGTTCCACGCGCAATTAATGAGGGCTAATTAAGAACTTTCTGTTTTTTGTTGAGTAACTGTTACTCATCGAAATCCGAACGGTATAAGCTGTTCTACGATAAATCGTGAGTTGCTTTTATTAAGATTCTTCATGAACAATTAAAACCTTCACTTTGTGTCGGGCGTTGGTGCAAATTGTCCGCTAAAGACAGATGTTGCAATTGAGGGAAAATCGTTTTTATTTCTATTGAAATAAATTAAAATTAATACACATGCGATGGAACCCGTATACCTGTCGGTTAGAACGCCGACAAAGCCAAGTAACTAACATACAAATTATCTTAGATAATTTCTATCCGGATTGCCTACATATAAATAGGTACCTACTTAAAATACCCTGCATCTTTTTAATAGAAAGTTAAATAAAAATAGCGTTCCTTTATCTACTACGTAGGTACAACTTTTCGTATTTTTCTGATTGATGTTGGCACATATTTAGGTACCACTTCGTAGACTATGTATCTGCTCATTTGCCCCATTCTTTCTATACAGTAAAATAGATATGATTATTTCCTCAAAGCTCACACAACACGCAGAATATTTTAATCAAACGTATCGTTTCTCGAATAAAAAGCGAGACAATGAGATCAAAATAAACGTGAAATAAAGGTGACATCGATCTCACATGGCGACTGCCTCCACGCCGCAACGGAAAAACAGCTTAACTCCATTTCTGAAGAATTGTAGTTTCGCTCTTTTGCCATTCGACGGTTGTCGCACAGCGAGTTGTCCGCGTTTGTTTTATTTTCCTGTTCAATGGTAACGCCACTTATGATTTATTACTGCAAATATGTATTAGCTTTTGCCACGACTTCTCCCTCTTACAACCCGATTTCTCCCAAGAAATGTGTTTATACCACCACATCTTCCGTAGCTATACCATGGCCCAATAGAGGACACACAATTACAAACTTTATGCGTTCGTAAATGAGTTATTATAGTGACTTTAACGTTCATATTCCTTGTTCTAACTGCAGTAACATGTTTGATCTACAACGTTATATTTGCGGTTGGCGCCAGCTAGCCGTCTATTGAATGCATTGATAATGAGCTGCAAAGAAGTTGTATTTGTTCGAACGTTCGATTGACCAAAACTTAAAACCAAAACTAACCGTTGTATGCGGCTTCGCCCATAATCCGTCACAGGGGACCAGTGCGGATTGGTGGATACATAGGTATATAAAGACTCCAGATTTTATTTCATTTCTTGATCATAAGTGTTTCCTCACGATGTTTACCCTCACCGCCGAGCTAGTGACAATAATAGTGAGCTAGTAAGAGCGGTGATGATCTAGGGGTATCTATAAGTACTCGACTCACATTCGTGCGATCGTGAGTTCAAATTCTCAGCCGTACGGCGGATTTCTTCTTAAATACGTACTTTCAAAAATTGTCACTAGCTCGGCGGTGAGAGGAAAACATCGCGAGGAAACCCACATGCTCCAGAAATAAAAAAAAAAGAATATGTGTATCCAAAAATCCGCACTGGGGCCGCGTGGTAGATTATGGGACGAAACCTCCTAGTGATTTATTAGGTGAGGCCTGCAGTGGGACATTCAAGGCCGATACAAGTAGGTACATGCCAGTAGCCCTAAAACGAGGTAACCTATTTCTTTTATTCAGATGCCCACCGTTAGTTAAGTCCCATTGCTTCCCAGCTATATCATCCATATAGCATTATAAGTGTTGATAGGTATCTATCTACCTAAGTATATCAATTTAAATCTTAATTGTGGAAAATTAAATTAAGTCTAGCCACAGATAATATCCTTTAAATTATGTCTAGCCATAGCCATCCTCGAATAGTTACCTACAAAGAAAAGAACTCCCTTAAAACCCTAAACAAATATATTTTGGTAACTATATTACCGAGGGGTTCGAGCTAGGGTGACTGATAGCAATTCGATAGCGCTCGATGGGAATCGATTAGATTATTCCGATTCAGAGAGCAATAATTCACTAATTTATATAAGTATAATAGATTCGATCTTTGTTAGTTTTGCTGTTTGGTAATAAATCGCTTATAGCGATAAGGCCGCTGGTTGTACAACTAATTATTTGTACATGTATTTCTTTGTATGTTTTTGGAATACAATAAAGTATATCTATCTATCTAATATCTTCATCAAAAATATAAAAATGGAAGGCGTTGGTCACCCGAGCGTACGAATAATTACAAACTTTTATTGCGTTCGTAAATGAATTAATACGGTGACTTTAAGATTAATTTTCGTTGCTCTAACTAAGGTTTGTTCTATGTTAAATGTGTGGTTGGTGCTGTCTAACCACTCATTGAATAAGTAAATTAACTGAAAATTAACTGTAACTAAGTTAACTGCAAATGAGTTTGTATTCGTACGAATTGTTGTATTGTTAGCTATTATTACAAGTATAAAAAAACCGTTTGAGCAACGCGTGAACCACCGGATAGATTGCGGATGCAGTTTCCTACTAAAGGGTTTCCTGAGAATTATTTTCATCGTAACCATAATATGGAACCGAGGAGTAATAATTTTGATAAAACAAGTGGTTTAAAGGACTGTCGAATATACACAGGGTGTGTTTCAACGACGGATTCCGTTCCTGATTATGATTTTTTTTATAGAAAAAACAAAGGTGGCAGACGAGCATACAGTCCACCTGATGTTAAGTGGATACTGTCATCCATAGACATCCACGATACATGCCAACATCAGTCCAGAATGCCAAACGTTGGCACGCCCCCGGATGCGCAGCCCACCTTTGCATATTAAGGAATGGATTGGGAGAAAGGGTTGGGAAAATGGGAAAGTATAGAATGGGATGGGAATGAGCATATCTCACTGACTACCGAAACACGTACGTACATTGGGCAAATACGATAAAGTATGCAGTACCTAGGTACCTACATTTCAAGGTAGTCTTCTGTGAGAGAGTGGTAACGTGGCCAGTCGAGTGCATCTAGCAGCTGTGGGAATGCAGTGTTCACTCTAGCCCTACAATTCATTGACATGAAAAGTTGACGAATCTTTCATTAAATTCATTGCTTTGAGTTTTTACCAAAATTTTTCATACAAAAAAAGGTGGGTGTGTATAGAATTTAAAATAAAATACAATACACTGAAGATATACCCACCCACCTCAAATGAAAGTTGTTATTTTCATACCTAGTTTTAATATTCAGGCTGTTAATGTCAAAACCGTAACCCAACAATGATAGAAACCGTTTTTCTACCTTTTTTTTAAATTTATTAAAATGTTTTTTCATGTTATTTAGTGAAAAACCCCATCAATTGACAACAAAATTGCTTTGACGATTCTAATAGATTATTATAACAAATGTATTGTCACTATTCTTTCTTTGTCGGTGGGTAGGGATGACATTCATACATTTTTTCCCATTGTTCTTTGCATACAAAGATCAAAAATTTACATTTTAACAATAAAATAAATATCATTATCAAATCCATAGTACAAGCTTCGGAAAAGAAATCATCGCTATGGGAATAGTCTATTTATGTTCTATCTATTTATTCACAATTAATGTTTATCTAAATTTAAGTTTATTTTTTTTGGTCATACTCGTATTTTATCATACACGCATGCCTCTGTGTTGAAATTGTATGCACCTATTAAAGTATTGCACGCGGTGTGTTGAATTTATAAGTTTATAACGTTTGTATTTTTTCGTGTAAATGCTGTTGGTGTATCTTGCAAATAAGTAAAATAATTAAAAACTTTTGCTTGCATGAGAAAATTAGATATTTTTATCCCATCTATTAACTTTCTGAAAATTTATTAAACTTCCTGAATTCACAAACAAATTGTAACATTTTGTTACAAAAACAAAAGAATTGTAACACTTATAACGTAATCTCAAGGGTTGCGTCTGGAGGGGTAACATCATTAAAATGGATGCCGTGGGGTTGACGCGATGAATTTTGACATTATACAGGATGTTACACGAGCTGATGTTATACGAGCTGATGTTATACGTGTGTGTGTACACTTAAATTACCGTTATAGTATTTTTTTATTGTACGAATTTGTAGGAAGCGATCTAGGGATCTACTAAACCAATTTTTATTTTATTTATAGAATAAAGCATATTTTTGGATATATGGTGTTCTTAATAACACCATTGTATAGCGTGCTTACCATCCGCCTGTGTCTCTCCACTGCTGGATATAGGCTCTTTCCAAGCACTTCTCTATAGCCAGCCACTTTATGGAGACGTCCTATACTCCGCTTCCCGGTATATAGTCTCTTTTCAAGGACTCGTCTAGCCCATCGATTGTGGATCCTGTGGTAGATATGACGCGCCCATTGCTACTTCAACATGCTGATTCTATGAGCTATGTCGATGACTTTAATTGGACTTTAGTTGGATTTGGAACTTAGGTATCCTGTAAAAAAGGGTACGAGCATATTTCACTCCATAGGCCGCTGAGCGACTTTGAATTTATGGATCAAGCTTACCGTCAGAGGCCACGTTTCGGTACCTACCTACATCATAATTGGCGGGATACACATGTATGACTATAGTAATTAGAATGAAATGTTTTTGCGACTATCATGCCTTAAAAATCTTCTATTAGAACACCTTCAGAAGCAAGTTCGGTAAAGAGTAAAATTAAAAAAAGATCAAGCTGTATCTTTCCCAAGTTCGATAGCTTTTAAAGTCATTTCCAAAAACTCCAATATCGTCACGTCATCTGCCGGTGTTGTAATTGTAAAAAAATACATCTTTCTACAAATTTCATTCTTTATACTGGGAATGTTTCTTTGATTTTCCCCCGCTTCGATTTCGATCAAACTTCTTAGCATTTCTTTGATGGGTGTTTTAAAGGAAGGTACTAAATGAGAAAATAATTGCTTTGGTATTATTTGCAGATAGGTCTTCTTTCATCTCCTCGTCGGGGGATGGTTTAATAAGCATTATTTTTCTCATTTGTATGCGATTAATTGTCAATTAATTAGCTATTGATTTCAGGGTAGATGTTAATTTCAATGGAGATTTTTAATTGCGTAGAAACGACTTTCAAAGAACCGGACCAGTAACTTTAAAAGCTTTTTCAGCATTGTTTAGTATTGTTTTTGAACAAAACACAAAATATGACCTTTCAAATATTTATTTAGGGTGTGTAGATAAAATAACAGATTCGAAATTAATGCCTACGTTTTAAATTTAAATTAATGTCACTTTCAAGCGAAAGAAAAGATTGGCAGAGCAAAGTATTATGCGTGGGAACCTCTTCGTAATTGTATTAAGAAGGTAATAGCTGCTGTGGGTCACACACATGGTAGGCGGAGACCATAGAGAAGTTAATCATCTAGGCTGATTACTGATTATTTTATACAAAAGATTTTTGACAGAATTTTCAAGGTTAAAAGAACATATTAAGTAAGAATTTTGACGTTATCGCCCTAAACTATTCATATCCCGTGACTCTTGAAAGGCCATTAGGGCCACAAGAATTTAACCATTCCGAAAAAAAAACGTGACTACCTACTCCACGAATGAGACTTTGTCACTCCAATATAAAATGACAACAATTGATATCAGAAAAAGGACCCTAATGACTTTATATGGGGACTTTACCTTTAACAACGAAGTTTTTTATTATAAAATCTTAACCAAAGTCAACAAGGTCTTTTTGACATATGTTTTTTTTAGTATCTTTAACAAACACTTCAGAAAAACAATGTTCACCTGTAACCATTGCGTGCATAGTAAGACATCATTTGAGGAGCATAAAGTATGCAGAGCTAGGGTTGACGCTCCACAATTTGCGGGCAACAATAAAAAATCCCTTAACGCGAGACAACGGTAACTATAGGGGCGATCCGTCTCGCGCTCCTGGCGGCAGTTGCGATGGATTTGTGTGGACATGTTTCACTACAATTATTAATATTGTATTTCGGTAATGTTAACATTTTTAATACATAATGTTTTGTCCCTGTTTGTAAAATTCAAAATAAACTTAATGACATAATAGCACAATTTATTGATGTCCCGACTCTCATACCAGCCAATCAAAGCTCCCTAGATTGAAAGTTTTGGTTTGAAATTAAAAGCAAAAAATGATTAAAGAAATAATAATGCCTTAACACGTTTTTAATTTGATGAAATAAAATAACGTGAATATACTAAATTTTCATTTAAAAAGTTGCTTCGGCGATATTATGTGTCTATGCCAACAGAGTTAATAAATATACCTAGTTACTTAGATTTTTTTTTTCTTTCTCTGAAACAACCTCCCCTTGTCAATGGCTTGTAATACATTATATTTTAAGTAATTCAATGTATAGTGATTAATTATTGTTATATCTATTATATATATATATATATATATATATATATATTCCCAAAACACGTTGATATGTTAATTTAATCACCCCGGTGTTCATGTGGACATAACACGGCATTTATCTGTTCGACAGCGGTTTCATATATCGATCCCAATAACTTTGTCTAAATGAAACAGAAATAAAAACCGGTTTCAAGCGCTGATGTGATAATTGTGATTAGAGCTCTGTTTAGTGTAGATTAATCAAACTTACTTCAAAGTTCACGGGAACGAATTGCATAATGTACTTTAATAATATATTTCTCGCATAGGTGAAGAAAATGTGTACAAAATATCCACACAATTCTTTCTTTCCTACAATGCACTCATTACTATTTAACATGGGCTCGCCGTCGTTCGTCATGCTTGTTTTTATTGAGCGGCGCATTCAGCCGGCTTCAGGGGGAATGATAGCATTTTAAATCAGGTTAAGGTCAGGATCGCGAATTTGGAAATAAAAATTCTTGTATTCCGTAACTGATTTGTAAATCGATGTTTTTAGATTTATGGATGCAAGTAAATTGGTCATCTTAGTCACACTCATGCCAGGGTTATAAGAGGAAAAATAAACACAAAGGCACAAATAACCTGGAACGGATGGACGTCCCACAATTCCTGTCTTCTACTAACATTCAAATCAAATCAAATTCATTTATTTGTGGATTGTAGGTATAAAAGCTGTCAAATCTACATCCTACGACGTCTACATCTTGCCAAATTAGCATACAATACACATCGTCAACATACTATATCATAAAATTACAAGAGAAAAATAAACGCAACATACACTTATATTATATATCATAATAATTATATATTATATCCTCAACATTGAAATATAGAAACCATCAAACGCTAACGATAAAAATAAAAATGTTGGTGATTGTAAAACAAGTCGAAACTTAGGTATGGTTTTGTAAACAGCAACAGAAACACATTACAATTTGCCTGTTTAAAATTAATGTAAAGAATAATAACATTTTTTGGCGACAAATTTACGAACTTATATTATGTTTACACGTTCTTATATAATTCCAACACTTTAAATAGCTCGGTATTTTAATAAAAAAAAATGTTCCCATGTAGCTGCTTTTTCGTGACATCTTTATATGTATATGAATGTATTCGGCACAATTTTCCTTTATGTCGTGGAGTCACAAAATTGTTAAACAAATGCCGATTATTTTTAACAAATACCGCTATTTCATAATTGTATAGTGATGGGATAGTTAATACTCTTGAATATATAAAATTAGGCTTACAAGAGTTAATTTGCTGTAGTAGGTAGGTACTGCTTTTGCGCTTTAAACGTGACGTCTCTGTTCAAAGAATTACGAAACATTACTGCCATATCTCAAAACTGAATCAACATATCCATGATAGGCTGTTAGTGCTGTGGATGTGCCTGTTTTTTCTTCTTAGGCGCATAAGCAAATTTATTAAGTCTACTACAAATATAATCTATGTGTTACTTCTAAGAAAATTTTTCGTCAATATACAGTTCTATTAGATTGGCTCATATTTTTATAGCCCCAACATTAATTTTATAGAGCTTTATTTAAGACATCAAGTAACTGTTAATCTTATACGACACATACACAATCATTATCTACAACTTACCGCCATCTGCTATATAGGCAGCGACGATATACCTCAGCATAAAAATCTGGTGACTTTGACTCAAATAATTTCGAAAGGTCCCTTTGGAGGTCATCTCTGCTGTCGAATTATTTCCCCTGTTCACCAATCAGTTCAGTCAGTCATTCTGTTCAGTCAGGTGAATACAGTGGATGTACCAACAGAACCCAACAGAACCCAACCAAACTACTGCAACAACCAAACTACTGCAATGTATTCGACATTTGGCCGTATGTGGTTTCGCGTTATCGTGCAAAAATTAAACTCGATCGATGTTGGCTACGAAGCTTACACGCCAAACGGTCCAACTGCTGATAGTACACATTCGCATTAACCGTTAGATCCCTCCGGCAGCAACTCCCAGTAGACCACCCCTTTGACATTCCACCAGCAACTTAGCATTATCTTTCTGGCGTGTCATTCGGATTTTGGCCTTGGAATTCCCGTTTCCCCTGCACTGACCCACTGACGTTTGCGCGTATGGTTGACATACATTAGGTACCCACTTCTCATCGTCATTTACCACTTGCTTCAACCATTCAAAATTGCGCTTCGTGGTCAATAAATATTGACATGCATCATCCCGGTACTGCAGCTGGTGTGGAGACAATTCATGTGGAATTCAAACGCCATATTTTGAAACTTTTCATAACTCGTGCAAATGTTTCTCTACTGTGCCATGAATGCGGCCTAGCTTCTCAACCATTTCTCGTGTCGTCCATCGCGAATCCTCTTCAATACGTAAGTTTTTATAAATGTTGCGCATCTACCTCCACAGGCCGGTCGGTATGAGGATTTATGAGGTATGGTTGAACATAATAATTGTTATTTAAACGGGTTATTATTTATTTATTATAAGTTATAACACACCGCCATTGCATACCGCGTTTGGACCGAGAAGCTATACCTAAGTAGATAATAAAAAATGTCGAAATTCAATCGCAACGATGGATTTAAGTTGGCACGGCACGTGGGTACATGGTATCCAGTGATTGAACTTTGCAAACCCAGACAAGTAAGTTAAGTAAATCCCTGCGTTTAGTTTGGTAAAAATGTAGACAGTAGGTAATTTTGAGTTACCAAGTGCAAATACTTACATATAAGGTATCTATCGAACCCTCTCCTATCACATGTAATATTTCGTCATCAAAACAAACCCTTTCAGCATAATCGTCTAATAAAAGGACGCTCAATAAAATGGCTGGACCTGTCCAATTTTGCTCGATCAATAAAAATACAGATGTAAATCCGAATGGTGCATGAATACTTCATTGGAATTTGTATAGCTGGTCATGTTAGGGCATTATCATTTTTAGTGCTCGCCACACTGGTGTATTCAGATGGAATTTTTGATGCACTGGCGACACAGGCGCGCTGCGATTGGCTGCCCTGAATATTGTATGAACCAATCATCGCACTGCGCTTAACGTTGCATTAAAATGAAGGAAACTGACGACAAAGTTGACTTTTGCTGTTCATGCAATAGACATAATTTGTTGTTACACAATCTACAAAACAGGTAGTCAGGCCACAGGTTTAGGAATTAATTATGTAGGTCTGCAATTATAAGACCACCTTTTAAGTGAAAAACCTTACAAGAAGTACCTAAAGGCATCTAACCCATCAGTCTCTATCAGTAAAGAATTTTTAATTGAGTCATTCATGTAAATGAAATTTCTATTAAGCCATAAGCGATAGGTAGCGATAGGTACTAAATATCTATCGGACACATTCTATTCAGACGGTAAGTACCTACCTATGCTTATCGTATAAAAATCTCAAAGAAACTAGAAAAACTGAGAATAATGAATCCTAGGTAGAGTAAATAAATACCTACCTATTATAGGAATGTTTAGTGGCCTAGCCTCCCAGCATTATAAATACTGTCGTAACCGAAAAGATTAGCACAGTTTCCAGTATCGTCATGCCCACTCTATCTGTTATTGCTCTCTGTAAATTAAACTCAAAGAGAACAAATCCAAAGAGTTGATGATATCTTATAAATGAAACGTTAAGTTACCGATTTTCAAACACACAAATTCCATATATGTTGTCGAAACATAACCCATATTTTGATAATTAGAATACAATAACCTGGTTACGAACAATAAAGTAACCAGGTTGTTTTGACAATATTGTTTTGAACTCGCCCCGAAAAGATAACCTTTGACATAGCCGAAAATGTTTCGACCACACTCCTATATTGTTTTCGTGTTATCTGTTATTATGACTGTTATAATTATTATGTAGGCATTTTATACCTATTGCTACTAATACTTCACCTATTAAGCAAGAAGCATTTTTAAAGCATTTTTTTATAAGATGAAGGCGGCATACGAGCCATATTTTTAGTACCTATTGTTATCTGTTGTCTCCTTACAACACAAAGGTTGTAGGAAGAGATTAATTTGGCGATAAGGCCTTCTGTTGTAGGTACTTTTCATGTTTCTTAGTGAAAATATTTTTGTGCTACTTACATAATTATAAGTACCTAATAGTGTACAATAAAGAGTTTATCTAAAGCGCGCGCCACGAGCATGAATAATTTCGGTCATTAACATGTCAGCCAAGACTGGACGTTAAAGAGATTTGTATGAAATCGTCTATCACCCACCAGTTTACTAGAGTATTAAGGTTCAATAATATGAGGGGTATATTCTAGTAAAGTGGACATTTTTTACATATGAATTACACTTTACATACATTACATATGAGTGAGTGAGTGAGATATGCCAGAGGTCATTTCCATCCCATCCTCCCCCTCCCCATTTTCCCAATCCATTCCTTAATCTGCAAAGGTAGGCAGCGCATCCGGGGGCATGCTAACGTTTGTCATTCTGGACTGATGTTGGCATGTGTCGCGGATGGCACTTACAATCAGGTGGACTGTATGCTCGTCTGCCGCCTTTTTTCCATATAAAAAAAAATCTCGCGTTTTCCAGGCCCAAATCAACCCACGAAATCAGTTAAGGGTTAATTCTCGAACACATACGTTTTCGCTCGATGTTTTCCTTCACCGCCAATCTAGTGATAATAATATCAAACGGTTAAATTCAAGTCAGTAAACGCTCATGTTCTTGTTTTATCATCAACTACTACAACACTATCAAGCTGTTCGTGCGCTGTTCTCATTATTTTTTTTCAATCCTCTCAATATTATCGACCGATCTTGCTCCTGAATGACCAACATTTAGTTTATTGATTCTTGACCAATTTTATGTAAATAAAATGTTATTTAAGATTGGGATTCGAGATCTGGAGCGGCTTCTGAGATCAGCCTTTATACTTTATTCCGGTTATTATGATAGCATGACAGATTGGGGCGTTGTCTATTTCACGCAAACCATTTTTATACCGTAACGCATTAATCGAAAATTAAAATCAATATTTTTATGACATACACGAGACGTAAAATTATAATAATCAAATATCACAAGTGTTAATTATTCTTTTTATGTATATTTTAACGTAATCTTGTTCGACACAACGGGTAAATTCATTTTCCTCGATTAATATGTGGCTACGACATTCACATTAGTTATCGTGTAACGGAATGTAAATTGTGCTAGTCCTTTCAAACGATTTTTTTCGATTGTTCATGACCGATAATTTAAAATAATATAATTAATATTACATATAGTATTAATTATATAATTTTATTAAAATATTGCATTTAAAATTTAAAAAAAACTCCATTTTTTATTTTGATGCTTTGATCCTGTTTTATTATATTTATATAATCATGCATATACACATTTATATTTCCTGGTTTCTAACTTTCCAATTTATATTTGGGTTTTATTTTAATAATAAATTAAAAAAGACAGTCGAATAGATAGGTTAACTTCCTTATCAAGGATCGATTAACTTTGTATTTCATAGATTCAATCAATAATTTAAAAAATCGATTAACTAGACTTTCGATTAACAGTCATCACTGTGGTTTTTTCAACTGTCAGATGTCAGAGGTCATGCTATAATAACCGGAGTATAAGTAGAGACTACCAGTGGAAACCACGTGGTAAACGTTGTGTGCGACGACGCGACGCCCAGCTAGCTGGACCGATGACCTAGAGGTAGCGAGTGGCGGCTGGATAAGCAAGGTAACGTGGGACAGACCTATATCCAGCAATAGCCAGACAAAGTATGTGATAAAGAAGAAGATAAATCACGAATTAATAGCTGATCTTTATTTTCAACTTACGACTGTTCGAACAATGAAAACATTCTCATCATAATGACTTGTAAGCATCACTGGCACGTGCGATTGTTGCCAAATTACGAGCTGGTGGATTAATCTAAATGCCCGTGTGGTTTCAGCCAGCTTGAGAATACCACCACCCCATCTTTTCTCGTGGATTACGTACCTACAATGCGACTAAGGGATAACATAGTGGTCTCTAAAGAGTGGACTTGTCAACGCGTCTGGCCAAAGTGGCGTTTTGAGGCCATACATCCCTCATGCTTAAGATAATGTGCAGGAGGAGCATGTACAGCGGTAGACGAATGGCTGGTGATGGTGACTTAACTACCCCCTACTTTGTAAAAGAATCGAGGTAAAAAATATTAAAAAAAATATTTAAGGGCGGAGTCGGGTCTCCTCGCAGTCATATTTCAAAGTCATTGACTCCTAAAATCTGACCCAGAAATATTAAAGACGATATCGTGACCTAAAGATAGCATTTATTCGATACGATCGATAATTGCACGGAGACAACAAATCGAATCGCTTAAGAACTTCGATCAAGGCGCCTAGGTTATCTCAATGCTAATTCAGTTCTCTATTGTAATTTCTGATTACTGACGTTCATAATAAATGATGTGAGTTTACAATGTATTAAGGTAATAATGAAATAACCTTCCAAGTAGATGAAAACCTTATTTCTTTAGCGTAGAGTCTAGATTTGTTTGTGCGTGGTTTGCGAAGACGATATTTTGTTGACTTTTCGTAAAAGCAAATTGGTAATTTAAGGTTGAATAAACACCGTACTATAAAGTGCTAATTTGCAAATAACTTGAATTTAATTTTGATTTTGTCGATTAATGATGTTACGTTAAACATTATTATTTGATCTGTTCAAATGTTTATGAATGTACATATATATGTATGCTGCACTCCTAAATGAATGGATTAAAGTCTCTGTAGCTAATTCTTAGTAAAGCAACAGTGAACTGAACGAAACATTTAACATTATTTAAGAAAAATAACTTTTTGTCGGCTTTAGCATCCAGATATATGCAGACTTTAGAAAACTTAACAAAATATTTTTATACCCTTATCTTAAAAAAACAGATGTTAGAGCATGGTTCTAATTAAACCAAAATCAGTAGGTATATTTCAGTATGTATCGATTAGTATCGATAATTAGTACTCCCATAATTAATATCGATTTCTATAAATAGGTACAAACTATATGATATTGGACAAGAATTTGTAGGCTTATAAAAATCTACAAATTTTGTCCAAACATTTTTTTTCTAAAACGTACGGGAAACTGAATGGCACTGCCGGTTTTTTTTTTAATTGTAATTGTAGTTAGGTTATTATTGAGCTAATAAAGTTTCATTCCTTTATTCACCCATAAAAAAAGTTTCACCGCCCAGAAATATACTTAGATTGTACGTGTAAAGAAAGATAAATCATCTCATACGTAAATAAATAAATTCAATTAGACAATTACGGTTTAGTTTACATCCTTTTCTAAAGCAAGTAGTATGCGTACGAAAACAACATTCTAAAGAATCAAAAACTTATTCGAATCTGTCAGGTGATGTACTAAAAACAAGAGGCAAGCAAGTCCATTGTGCGCAAGAACTATACCATTTACACGTGCCATGCCATATAAGGTTTCATTCACACTGGCGTTAAAAAGCGCGCGTTTAATGACAATGCTAAAAATGCATCTATGAAGGTTTGTCCTACTAAACGAACAGCTGTTTGCACTAAAGTTGCATGTATCATTTTATTGCCGTTTTATTATAGGTTGCAAAATATATATCCATAAGGTGGTCTTCCATCTAATAAATATTATTATGGTATTATTATTTTTGTTGTTTTATAAATATCTTCTTAAATAACTTTATATTTCTTTTTTTATATACGAAGGCGGCAGACGAGCATACAGTCCAGCTGATGGTAAGTGGATACTGTCGCCCATAGACATCCGTGATACATGAAAACATTAGTCGAAAATGACAAACGTTGGCACGCCTCCGGATGCGCTGCATACCTTTGGAGATATAGGAATGGATTTGGAGAAAGGGTTGGAAAAACGGGGAAGGATAGGATGGGAATGGGCTCTGGCACATCTCACTCACTATCGAAACACGTACATACTCGTACATTAGGGAAATAAGGTAAAGTGGGAAATGCAGTACATTTCAAGGCAGTCTTCTGTGACAGGGGGGTAACGTGGCCAGTCGGGCGCCGAGCCCAGAGGCTGTTGGATTGCAGCGTGCACTCTCAATATACTTTAAGGACACTAAAGTAAATATAAGATTCCATTATTCCTTTATACTCTTGAGACCCTTCCCACAAAAACCCCAAAAAGGATCTGTAATGGGACAAGGAATACTTCTCATTCTTTTTTACTTCCTATTCCCCATTTTTCCTACCCTTTTCTTCCAAATCCATTCCTAAATTTGCAAAGGTAGCCGACGCATCGGGGGGCGTTCAAACATTTGTCATTCTGGATATATTGGCATGTATCGCGGACGTCCATATGCGACAGTATTCACTTATCACCAAGTGGATTATCTACTCATCTGTCATCCTGTTTCTATACATATATAATAAAGCGATAGTGTTTCGGGTGAGGTAGAACTAGGTATTGTCATTCGTCTAAGAAGCATTATCGCTTTTATTAACTAAGACGAAACAATCTTAGAATTATCTTTAGACAAAATAATCTTAGGCATTAGAATGGTTCACCGTACGTCTTGCACCATTTAAACGTGCAAGACGTGTTTTGCAAGTCAAAACAGCCTACAAGCGGTCCATAAAACCCTACAACCACTGCCGTAAACAATATTTGTTAGACAAATGCTCGTCCATTGTCCGCAGGCGTTGTACTAATTAAACGCAGTGTTAATCGCCATCGCTTCAGATTAAGACGTGAGCGCCTAATGCCCGACTATCCATCTCCTTTATGGATGTTGTGAATCCGACTTAAAAGTGTGTGGTGCAAAGCACAAGCGAGAGCGACCTGGATTAGCGCGATATTTATTGCTCACTAACGATGCCTGCAACATTGTTCGCGTGAACTTATGATTCCAATGGAAACTATAATCGATCTGGATAAAAAGTACCCTATATGTTAACAGGGTAGGTACATAAACTATATTTATGTTTCATTAAAATCTCACGTTCAGACAGACAGACAAACATTCCAAAAAATGTTGCCTCGGGCTCTATATCATTCGTACTTTATACTGAAAAATCACTTTTTTCGAAACATATTTCGTACAGACACGGCTCGGTTACGATTTTATTATATGTATAGATTTAACTTTAAACACTAGGTAATGACTATGGTGTGAGGACGCGCAAAATTTAATGTCCCGTGGGATTCTTCTCTAAAAAGCGGGTAAACAGGATGCTACAAAGGCAATTCCTAAAAAAACAGTTATTAGAAGATAATTACCTACTTAATTTAATTTAGGAGAAATTAGCCTTTTCATTTTAACGTGTGATAATTTTAACAATCTACAGATTGAACCTTCTGGGGCTTTATCTCCCACAGACTATAACGCACGTTAAAAATATCGCTGTAGTTTGTGTTTTGGACCACACCCCACAAACAAAACGTTAACAATGGACCTGAGCGTAATTTGTTCAGTGATATATATTTGAAGGCACAATGTAAGTGTTCCAAATTATAAATAAAATAAAAGGCAGTCAACATTAGTTAATGTGAATAACTTATTTAGGTCCGTTTTGAGTGATGGCTCACCTCGGGCGGTACTTTATCATAACTGTGTTTTGAACAATGCTTTAAAAATATGATTGTTGAAAAATTGTCGGCCAGTAACTTTAATATCTCTTTAGTTCTTTAATGTATTTCGTTAAGTTACAATTTGCTGTTAACAATAAACAATATTTTTCTTTTTCTTCATATATGGCAATGGTGCAATTAGCACATTCTGCCAGCGTCAAGTTTTCTTCGTAATAATTACATATTAATCAATTTCAATATTCCTAACGTATCCTGCCAATGTACAGTCCAGTCTAAGTAAGTCAGGAGTCGCTCAGTAAAGCGATAGTAGGTTTACTGAGGACAGAAGAGGACTCCTTGGAAGCATACGAAACACGCAGTCCCACGCTTCTATATGATTATCACAAACACCACACACGAGAAAGACTTTGATAATAAACTATCACTGTTGAACAACAAAACGTGTAATACACATTTTTTACAATAATCATACAAGAACTTCACACTTCTGGAGTTCCTGCCAAAAAGTCCAAACAGCATGTTATTGGTATAAACGAAATGCGAAAAGTGGAAGATCCTTTAGAAAGGCCCATACCCAGAATCCGATAGGCACGGGCTTATGGCGCCTATACACGCCAATGAAATTAGATGGATCTGTGGCACACAAGACGCATCTTACGTTGTACACGATAAGATTTTTGTCGGACACAGTGACGAGATGCGAATTATGTCCGTTTATTCAATTGAGATTTCTTGTACAGGAATTGGTAAATAAGTTATATTAACTTTGAAGCGAAAAAAATTATAATTAATCACTTATTGTTTTTACAGAAAAATTAATAAACGCAGATAGTCCGCACCTTGTCGTTTCTGTGTCCAACAAATGTTTTATTGTGTACAGTCTAAACGACCGCCATTAGACGGGTCTGACGCAGGACCCGTCTAATGTTCTTAAAGTATATAAGCACCCAAGAAGAAGTCGAATGGAGAAGAAATTTCGCTGAAGTCCTCTATCTAGACGTATGCAATATAAGTAGGTACATCGCGAAGTCATGCCAGCAATTAATTTAATACAAACCGATACAAATATAGTTACCTCAAGGTGAACCTATCCAAGAACCTAATAATAACTAAATGTGCCACAATGAGACATGTCATGCGCACACAAGACAATCGACAAGGCCACTGACAATACCTCTTTGTGCATCACAATAACTCTTTATAGCCGGTGACAAAGTGGCATCACAGCATAAAGAGAAACAGTTCAGAATCTGAACACATACAGTCATGAAGATATAACTGTTGACACTGGCGCCTGTGCTGTCAGCAACGGGCGTCAACACTTCCATCAGCGAAGGCAGCATGACCGCTATAAAAATCTCAGTCAATCGCGCACGAGACAACAGAGTGACAGATGCCTAAAACTTATGTCGCGCTTCTTTGAAAGAAAGAAAATGCTTTATCGCCAGAGATGTTACATTAGATATTTTATAATATATATTTCAATATATGTACATATTCAAACAAACAGGTGTGTCTAAACAAATTTATTTAATTCTAATATTAATATTTAGTTTAATTACTTAGATTAGGATAAACACATCACAAAATTCAAGGAAAAGCGTCGATCTTTCGAATGTCCTAGCCAATCTTTACGAAGGTACCTATATCAATAATATAATTAGATCGATAACGTGTCGTAAGTGTAAACTACCTGTAAAAGTCATCGTTACATTGTATGTCATGTGCTGGAACGGATGCAACCGGTGCAGTGTCCACTGTTGGACATGGGCCTCCTCCTGCACATTGTCTTGTCCATGAGGCATGGAGGGCCTTAAAGCGCCACATTGGACAAGCGGGTTGGCGAGTCTACTTTTTCTATAGGTGGTGTAGTTCCTCAGGACTTGTGGTAATGGATTTGTTATTCTTTAGTCGCCTTTTACGACATCCACGCGAAGGGATGGGGTGGTGCTATTCTACAGCCGGTCGACACCACACGGCATCACCGACACCACACGGAATGGATAGTGTCGTCAAAAATTAATTGTATTTGTGGCATTATCTTTACACAGCTGATTTCCCACTTCTGTTGAATATGATTATTGGTTACGTTGTTGTAAACTTTATGTTTGTATGCGTGAGACACAATTAGGTATTTGTTTAACATTCCACGATTGCATCTCTGTATACTGTGTGTCCTTTGACAAAGTGGCATTCTGCAAAGATTTGCCCCACACATGGAAGTGTGACAACGCAGCGCATTGTATCAAAAGGAATTGTCTATTCCAACGGCCGCTTTATGCTTATTGAATATGAAGTTAAATGATTGTATTGAGGCGATTGTTTTTATACTAGCTGTAAAGGTTTGTTCTGGGTGGGGAGGAATATTTTACAATCTTTAGGACGAAAACAAAGATGTTTTAAAGAATGGATTTACTTATAAGTTTTCCATTTTTAGGACAAGAAGATGTACCGTACCTATTTACTCAAATATATATTTTTTTTATTCTTTTACTCTTCTATAGACTTCTATATTTCTATATTCTATATTTATAAGCTTCTTGCACATTGTGTACAGTTAGCAACATCAGTTTTCTCACCGACATGCGATCTCGCGGTACCCTCCCAAAGCAACGCCGCAGAGAACAGTTCCTTCCGTCGATCTACCGGCGGGGCAGCCCTTAGGCTTGTTGCTGCACACACTCTTAGCTCCTGACTGACCGCCTTCTGTGGTCGTCCTAAACCATACATGTCCTGTGACCCTTGAAATGCCATTAGGGCCACCAGAATTTAGCCATTCCGAAAAAAAATCAACATCTATTCTTTATGCTAGTAATAAGGGCTAGAATCCATAGTTTTGCCAACACCACAACATGCCACTTTGTTCCATCTAATCTTTCATAGTACACATTGATTTGTATTGATAATACAAAAATTGGTAGCCACCCCTGATATATCGATTTGAGTGCAATTACACAATCCCTATACATCCAAACTAAGTACACCATTAGAAAACTGGTATCTTGAACTTTTCAATAATTGACATAGTAATTGCGTCTTCTCTGGATAGCTCAGTACCTGAAAGCCTTAAATGCGCCTTTTGTCACTTTGTGCCATAAATTATTTATAAATATAGTCCAAATTCAGTTTTTATTAAGTAAATCGTGTTTTATTAATGCAAGAGTCGATATAGCCATTGTTAGGAATATGAAATGTATGAAAAATTAAAAGAAAAGACGATTGAATAAAAAAATATTCATAAGTAACTATTTATTATAACTATACTTAACCATATTCTTAACAGTAACTTGTGTTATCAACCTCGGCTCTGAAGACAGCTTCCATGAAGAATCTCCTACTCCTCTTGGATTGCAGTTTTCAATTCCTGGAGCGATTGCACAGTAGGATTCTAGGTTCTTATTCTTCTTAACAACATCCTTCTTAATTGAATTAACATTATTCAGTGATAATGTTGACGGCCCTCAATTTGAAAAGTTAGCGTACAAGCACGGAATCTTTTAGAATCCACTTACTGTTACCGTTGGCAAGAAAATGTGTGTGTGTGTGTTTAATATACGTAAAAGTGTATATACATCTGGTTTGTGTGGAAAACAATGTGTCTCATGGTAACCGACTACACTTCAACATCCGCGACAACAATCATGATATCAACAAAAGCAATTAATTATTATAAATGATAATACCCCTTATTGATAACGTTTAATACAAATATTGACATAGTTTGTGCTTGACACCGCTTAACCTCCGCTATCGGCTCTATTATTAAATAATATCTTCATCTAATATTATTAGGTAAATTCTTGTAAACAAACATCTAAGTACTTATTTACTTCCCCCTCTTTATAGAACTGAAAAAGATTTTCAAAATCAGTGAACGAATAGTACTTGCCTATCTATCTAATTTTCTATACGATAAAAAATCACGGATTTTCATTCTAATTCGGACTTTCAAAACATAAATGTAAAAATATAGAATTAGGATTTAAAAGTCCATATCCGTATGATCTTAATTGTTTTAGTGTACTTCTCTATCTTTAGGTCTCCAAATATGGTAGCCACATACATGTTCACGGTAGTGTGGTGTCGGCTTTAGAATAGCACCTTCCCGTGGGTGTCCTGAAAGGCGACTAAGGAATAATAAAGTCGCTACTTCAAGTGCGTCTTGAGAAACAACATCATCTCTTAAAAAGTGGACTGGCTAACGTAACGTTTTAAAGCCCTACATCCCTCAAGCATATGACAATGTACATGGGGAGTACATGACCAGCAGTGGACGATAAGCGCTGGTTACGGTAACGGTACTCTGTAAATTAATGGTATGCCATAAAATTTATGATGAATCTAATAATAAATAATATCATGAATAAATTTCTAATGACACTCGCCAGCGAAATGACACATTTTTCTGCTTTTCGATATATTTGAGAAAAATATATTTGGACAAAATTAGTTTCACAAGTACTCTTCAATGGCATATCGTTTGTATAATTTGAATTTTGGATACAAAAACTAAACGATCGAAACTAACACTAAAACGATTTGACACATATTAGATCGTATACGAACTCGACAGAGATACAGATTCACACCGTTTCAGTTCATCTGTGGTGTTTTATTTAATTAAAATCATGGTCATGAAAAGGCAGACTTTGATAATACCCCTAAAAAGCTTTTACACTTCTAGCTAACAACAGCATGCTTAATTACTTTTACAAATCCAACAACTAGCATTAAAATGTTCCCACAATTGCTCCGGTGACAAAACCCACGAGTTTATTGTTAGCATAATGCTAATGCCCTACTAAAAGTTTATTTTGATGTCTGCTCGTACAGAGCTTAGTGGAAACGTGTAATGTTAATATGTAATCTCACTTTGTGCGCGTTAATTGTTTCGTTCCAGCTAATTATGGTAGACTAGGCTTTCGTCTTTGTCTTCCCACGTGAGAACAGTAGTGGAAGCACACTCTAAGCACATGCTTACCGAATTTAAAATTCACCGGCACTAATTAATTAATTCAAACAAATATTTAAATTTGAACATGCACATAGAAAATATTTGTTTACTTAATAATTATGAAGTACGAAATTGCAGTATTTTTTAAAAGTGTAAGGAATGCGCAATTCATTTGAGCAATTTGGAATTGCACGCGACGCTCTACAGCCAGATGAACTGATATAACTTAAAGAAAGTCGCTGGTACTGGCCGGATGAAAGAGTCGAAGACCATGTATGACGTCGGACTTTGGGAATGGCTTATATCCAGTAGCAGAGAGATATGATATTTGGGCAATTTTCGAAAATACGTAAAAAAATAAAAACAATCAGAATCGCAAATAACTGTTATTCGCTCGCCAAGCAAGCAGAAGATACAATCTCCACTATAAATAGGTACTTTAGAAATGCTTAAAATTGTTCCACGGTACTTTACCGATACTAACTTTAGTAGTTTTAACGATCCGTAAATTATTTAGCGTTTAGCACTTAAACAAGCGTAAAACTAATACGCAGCACTAATGCTTAAGTTATGCTTTCATAAATTGTTTAAAACTACCCTTTTATAAAAAGCCTTTACGCCAGTCTTTCTACACTAATGTTCCCATAAGATAGGATACTTCAGATTGTAGCCGTTATGCAAATATGGACACAATATAGCATCTAATTTATGATAGGTAGTTCCTGATGTAAATATACATATTACCTACATAAGGTAAGTCGGATAAGTTCACAGCCTTTCTAGAGTGAAAATAATAAACACTTTACATAAATATTTATTGAACGGAATATTTATTGTCCATTTAATTCGACCATCTTTCGCCATTTTTCTGGCAGAGCAATGGCCATTTCATAAAAAAAAAAATTGGCATAAAAAAATTATAGCGATGGGATAATGATCCCATAATATTTTTTTGAAGTTACTAAGCGAAAAACTGATTTAAATCGTTTATATAGGATTCTCTTGAATTAAATTTTACTCCATTTAGAGAATTTTGTAAAAAGCGGAATAAATAATAATCCGCGGGTGCTATGTCTGAACTGCATGCAGGATGCATTAAAAGTTCCCAGCCAAAGTCCATCAATTTTTGTTTAGTCATCAAAGATGTATGCGATTGAGCCTTGTCGTTATGGAAAACTACACCTTTTCTATTAATTAATTAAGGGCATTTTTCTTCAAGTGTTTGTTTAAATTTTACTAATTGCTGACAGTAGACATCAGAATTAATCGTTTGGCCATCTGGCAATAGCTTGTAATACACAATGCCTTTCCAGTACCACCAACACATAACATGACTTTGTTCGGGGTGAGGCCCGGCTTTGGGACTATTTGTGATGGCTCACCTCGCTTAGACCAAGATCGTTTTCGAACATTGTTATCGTGGGTGATCCACTTCTCATCGCCTGTTCCCAATCTCATTTTATCGATTTTATTTTGTTTTAACAACATCTCGCATATGGAAATTCTAGTCACCAAGTTTCTGTCATTTAATAATGTGGCACCCAAACATTTAGATTTTTTACAAAATTCATCTATGCAGGTGATCCAAAACTGTTGAGTGGTGAATGCTAAGCTCTTTCGCAATTTAATGGCATTTATGTGTCGATTTGCTTAATTTTTTTTCAATAATAACATCGATATAACGACCTTAATAGGACGACCACAGACAAGAATATCATTTACATTAAATTATCAGACCTGAATCGACTGAAACATTTTTTTTAGATAAAGCATCTTCTCCGTAAACGCCACAAATCTCTTTACGAGCACTAGAAACATTCAGACCCTTGTCGAAAAAAAAATGTAAAACATATTTAAATTTCTCCTTATTAACTTCTATTTTAAAATTGTTAAAATATATGAAAAGATAAAAATTTTAACTTGTAATTTGTCGCCATTACAAAAAAGTCAGCTGTCAAACGATATATCACTATCCCGCCAGTTATCAGTGTTGCCAGAAATATAGCACGCTAAAGTCATACGTTTAAAAAGGCCGCGAACTTTTCCGACTACCTATTATTAAATGCAGAGGATTTGAAATATTAAAAATGATGGCAAAAATCTTGACGTTTCGTCAAGATCTTGGCAATTTCGTCTCAAAATATTGGTCTTGATGTTTTGGAGAATACATTCTCCATTCGTATGTGCTTTCAATCTTAACGCAATCCGAGTAAAATTAAAGATAACAATTGTAAGAGCTGACAGGATCGGACAAGAGAGAATTTATCTTTTATGCGTGTCATGTGTATATCAAACCAAATAAGATGCTAAACGTATGCCACGTGTACGATTAGATTTTAGTAGATTAGATTAGAGATTAGTAAACAAAATCGATCAGAAGCAAAGCGAATTCGCGTTTTCCATTAAAACTACGATTTGCAAATGTAAATTCGCATCTCAAGTATCGATTAAGACTATTATTAGGCAAAACAAATTGATTATCAACACGCAAATTTTACGATTTCCGTCAACCCGCGTTAAGAGCCGAATATCTATAAAACCTAGTTTAACTGGCCTATAATGGTGAAACTATGGTGGTCTACTCTTAACATTGTTTTTAATGAGCCATAATACGACTAATTAAATTCTGGAACGACTAAGCAGGAATAGTCACTGTCGTCTTGCACCGCTTTTATTTTAATATATTAAACGTGTTGCTACTATTAAACTTGGATATTATGTAATTAAAATTCTAAAGTATGTGTCGCCACATTTTGTAATGACAATGACATTTGGAGGAATTATTGGAGGGACAACTGTTTTATTGCGCGCTTAAATGCGAGAATTGTTAAAATGTACAAATTCCAAGAAATTAAACAAATATAAACCACACATCGTTGTATTAAACTTAGAGGAAGAGCAATATCAAAATATGGAGTTCTTTAAAATATAAGATGACGTTATAAATTATAACAATGACAATAAAAATTTATCAGTCTGAATTCTCAAAAATAAATCGCAAACACATTGTTAAAATAGATTTTATCAAAAGAATAACATAAACTATTTTCTAATAACAATTGATATGAAAATGGACTTCACACTCTCTAATGAAACCTGCCTCATAACATTGAAATTATCTAATGAACTTTATTATCGTCTGAATAATTATTTCCGTATATCTATATAAACATTTGAAACAAAACAGTCGTAAGAGTTGACAACGGAAACTACCATAATAGGAAGGTGACCAGACATCGCTAATAAGATAAACTGACACGTAATAACTAATAACACTATCTGAAGAGATGTCTATCTGCAGATATTAATGAAAATGGTACGTAAACACCCATCTTTTTATTTTTAGTCGAGACAAAGCCGGATGTACAAGTTGTAATAGAAAGTAAATTAGCAAAATTTCAAAACTAAAATTTTAGAGCGTGAAGTCTAGGACGTCTGAATAACGATTTTTTATAGCAGTCGTATTTTCGTCTTCTTTAATTAGTTTACGAGTACATGTAATCTTTAGATAGAGGTACAATGTACATATTTTTGATCTCTGATTAGTTTTTTCGATAAAAATGGTCTTATGGTCTTTAGTATTTAGTACATTTATGTAAGGCAAGAAAAGATGTTAACAACATACCTGTTCTGCTTCACGGGCGTAGTAGATGGCGTCGGCCTCTTTTCTTCCTTTATCGTGCTATTATTCATTTTCGAGGTTAATCTCTTCAACACATCGTCCATTGACCGTTTATGAGGAGGTGCGAGAGACAGCGCACTGTTATGGTTCAGCAATGAATTGTTATTATTGCAGAGTCCTAAAACTTTAGCCTCAGCCCCTGGACTACTGCATTCCGAAGAGCCCCGTCTCCGAGCCTGCAGATCATTGACTTGGTGCAGGCTTAGGAAAGACGATGGGACGAGAAGGTTATTTGTCATGTCTAAAGATTCAAATCGCTGCTTCTTCGTCGGTCGTTCCTCTTCGAAATTAGTCTGATCTTCTTCGCTGATTGAACTTCTTGTTGAGGAGCTAGGTGAGAATTTGTAGTAACTCTGTTGCTCCGTGTCTGACTCTGGTTGGTCAGCGAACTCCGCTGCTGGACCGGCCTCTGACTTTTCGGTGTCGGCTGCTCCTTCTTGCAATTTCGACGGAGGTGACTTTCGTTTAGATGACATGTTTCTGAAAAAAAAAAATTAAGTTTGTGAATTCAATTAGCATACTTAGAAGTTCAGTTCAAACAGTTCAAAACATTTCAGTAAAACTTGCGAATTGCCCAAATACTGACAATGAAGAAGGGAATCCGGTTGTAGCTTCTCTACACTGTGCTACATGTTTCCTTCGATTTTTATAGCATATTATTAGAATTAATCGGCAAGTTATGTAATCATTTCAACAGATATACAGACAACCAATAACCCATGCTTTAATCCCAATTCCTGTTGATGAGAATTCCTACCTATGTATTAAAGACTCTCCTATCTGTTAAGTATATTTAGTTGTATAGATGCTGTTTAACAAAGTAATTTGAGCGTTTGCCTAACCAATTATGTACTGACTATCACTGTTTATCCTTATCCTGGGTCAGACATCAAGCGTCGTATTTGTCACCAAACTCCGACTAGTTACGAAACTCGCTTCGTTAAAGCACCTAATTGGGCTCTACTAATTGTACTAATTGCAGTTACTGCCTTTGGACTTAAGGTGTCCGATAAACCAACCAGTTATACAGGACCTTTTAAGTGTCCCTTCATTCCACCTATACAGTCGGTTTTGGTTGGAACTTAAGAAGCGGGGGTAGGTCTGATGAGGGTGGTTAATTTGCACAATCATGCATATTCGTTTTAATTGTGAATGTGTGCGTGTTGACTGCGATGTCTTGTTACAACCGTTTGTGATTGGACGATGAGTTGTGTGGGTGGATTCTTGGTTCGGTTTTGTTAGTGTGTATAATTGTGTATATTTTGGTGTTAATCTCAATCCGAGACGTCTCTATTGGTTGTGCTAACAAACGAATTTCTTGAACAGACATTCAACTGTCTGACGTGTCGCTTTGAAGTGATGTTTATCTCCGAATCTACACCTAGTTAACATGTGATATAGATCAGATATAGTACAGCTCAGTACTGTGACATGACAACGCATTGGGTTAGCAACATATTAGTCTTGTCCTATAATAATAAAGTGGCCCAAAACGAAGTTTCATTAAAAATATACTTTTCCATTCTATTATTTTTATTTCCAAACGACGTCTCAAAGAGTCTGCGAAGTTTCAGTCACTAAATAAATGAACTAACAAGACTTTAAAGTTGATTTGAGTTAGTTTTCTATTAATTACAATCCTAACTATTCTTAATTTAATTACGAGTATTTGCTGACCTACATTCTTACAGGAATTTTACAGATAAAATGACAGTACTTATTCCAATCGATACTCATGAGTATAGATATATACATAAGCATAGGTTGTCATGTTATTATTTATTAATTATTGAGGATTAGGGGCTCTGAAAGTCAATAAAGATTCGTATCACGGTGACCACCGCTAATGTATTGTGATCGACACCTTTCTTATAGTCCGCTGCCTATGCCTATAGCCTGCAGGATAGTTTTAGCAGTGAGATGTAGAATATCTGTCGGTTTTAGGTGAGCGGGCGCTCACCTACTTGTATCTTTTGTACATCAAAGGTACTATTGGTGTTCGTATTATAAGAATGGAATAGTAAAAACATATAGATAATGACGAATTTTGACATACATCGCTTTATCAATAACTGCCCTTAATTGACCTTTTAGGCGTTACAATTTAATTATCTATCGATTGTTTTAGCCGTGAATAGTCTGAGACACAAATATAATAAAAGGCCCGATAACACAGTAACACCAGAAATTGTGTTAGTGGCCCGGAGACAAAAGGGGCGGCGCATGGTGAAATTTTCACTGAAGTGAAAATTCTGTAGAGTAAGCAAATCGTAGTTTATTTTGAATTTTATTTTGAAAGAAGGCGGCAGACGAGCGTACAGTCCATCTGGTGGAAAGTGGATACTGTCACCTATGTGTCCGCGATACATACCAATATCAGTCCAGTATGACAAACGTGGGCACGCCTCCGGATTCGCTACCTATCTTTGGAGATTTAGGAATGGATTTATAGAAAGGGTTCGGAAAATGGAGAGGGAACAGATAGTATGAGATGGGAATGCCGTCTGTTATATACCATTCCCAACCAAACATTAGCAGCCACATACGTACATTTGGATAATAGGATTAAGTGGGAAATGTGCTAACATTTTACGGTAATTTTTGAGTGAGTCTTTGGGATTGCATCATGCACTCTCCCCTCCCAATCATATTAGACTGCTAAATATGTTAACTGTTGTAGTATCTTTTTCTTTTTCATCAGCCTTTTCTCGTTCACTGCATGATACAGGCCTACTTCAATGTATATCAACACTCGGTGTTATACTTTCCTTGTCCAAGTCTATATCAGCCTATATCGTCCCACTGCAGAGCACCGGCCTCCACAAGAAACTCACTAGGGAGTTTCTGGACAGAATCCACCAAGAGGGCTCAGTGTGGATGTTGATTGAATTTTATTTTTTATTCTCGAGCTTATAGGTTTCCGCACGATTTTTTTCTTCTCCTAAAGATAATTTAAAAATCCCTAAGAAGATACTTTGTAGTATGAGCTTGAACTTGGGACTCAACGAATGAGAGTCGACAATAGGCGGAGTGAGAGTCACCTAGGCTATCACCGCTCTATTCACGCATTTTCTGCTATAGGTATTCACGATATATACTCGTAACTATGTCTGCTGTATGAAACAGATGTTCTGATTTTACTTCTTTGGCCTTGTCGGTCGAGATCAGGTAGGTCTTATTGTTATATATTTATTTCATTATCACTTACAAAAGACTTTAACTAGGGACCTTGAATACTACAGATTGGCCTGAGAACGGTGGATTTAAAAAAACACCTACCTACCTTCTAGATATATCTAGAAGAAGATCTAGAAGTAGATAAAGAGTAGTCTATTATCTACTTCTAGAGATAATAGACCTTTTTATTATAATATTTTCAAGACTCACATTTTATTCAATGTTAAGTTATTAAAGGTAAAACATTATACATAACAAAAAATATATAACAAAAAATTAAATTATTCAATACAAAACTATGAAATATGTTATCGGTTATCAGATGAACGAGAAAATTAGAGAAATGCCTACATTTTCTGACCAACGAAGGCTCTCCATGATTTGTAGCTCCGCGACGCTAAACCAATTTAACTGGGCAGTCGGGCAACGAGCAACTGGTGACAATGTCTGCTCCCCTAACCATACACAGCAAAAAATATTAACACTAGGTATATTTTTCCCCTAGATTCAGAATTTTAAGGCAAAGATGATGCTAGAGAATTTTAATCTACAGAATATAATTTACCATAAGTAAGAAAGAGTCAGAGAATAAATTGTCAAATAGTACACCCTTTCAACTTGTTTCCAAATGCTCGGATTCTGGATATTTTTTTTGTATTAAGAAGAGACTTATGGTGTGTTTTAGTAGGCGCTGTCAGATACACTATCATGTATACCTACACTCAAGTTGTCCCACGTCAAATTGACATCCTGTTTCTTATAGTATTAAATAGATACTTTAGTTATAGATTAATTAATACATAGGTACGTCTTTTTACGGCATAAGAGAATTCATATGGTCGGGTCCACCCTCCCCGGAATCCTTAATTTTGGACAGCAATTTAATAAAAAAAAATTAAAAAATGTAATGCAGAACGTATCTACAAAAGTGAAAATGATAATGGTAATGAGTTTCCTAGTTCGCTTTTTTTTTAAATACGTCGTCTGTTTAGATACCCGAAACCAATTCTGTACTGTACAATGTAAGTATATGTACCTACTCGCTAATTTACCCAAAATTATTTGATTCTACTCCTTATTGCCAGGGAATTATAGCACACTTTGCTATAAGCAGACCTGTTTCTGTGCATATATAAAATTGATCTATAGTTTACCCACTAAAGAAATTCTATGCAAGTGAAAATTACCAATTGTTTAGATTTAGCGCTAATAGAAAGGTTGGGGATACCCACTGGTTTATGTTGGTACTTTGTTGCGTATAATACCTATCTACTTACAAAGGTTAATGACATTTTATGGTGGTTAACCTTAAAATGTGCTATTAAAATGTATTATAACACCTACACATAATAACCAGTGCCGTAACTAGGCTTTTATGCGCCCGGTGCGAGCTTCTATAACTGCGCCCTTATGCTACTAACTACCATGCATGATCCAAAACTTGGTCCTGGGCTGGCCATTTCTGCGCCCCTCCAGGGTCTGCGCCCTGTGCCTGGGCACCGCTGGCACCGCCCTAGTTACGGCACTGATAAAAACCCTCTACAAATTACGAAAATATACTCGTAATATATACAACTATAGAAAGTTATGAAATTATATCAAGCCCTTAAAAACGTACGTATAGACGGCAAAATAGATAAGTTTGCAGGCCATATTAAGTCTTCTCAACGAGATATGAGCTTTGTAGCTGTGTGAGTGGGTGCCGAATTGTCCAATCCGATTGTGAAAATTGACCCACATAGATCAAAATAGATCGTTTCCGTTCTGGAAATTTCGACCACAAGACAAGTTCCGTGAACGACTGGAGACTAAAGTCGATAATGACGAATTGAAAGCAATAATAGAAGTGGATTCATCTCAAACCACGTCTGAGTTAGCAGCAGCCTTCGGCGTAAGTGACATAACGATATTGATTCATTTGCGTTAAATCGGGAAAGTGAAGAAGCTCGGAAAGTGGGTACTGTATGAGTTTAATGAAAATCAGCTGCAAACATGCGTCAAAGGTTAATTTACTTTGCTGAACCGGCACAAAAATGAAGGGATTCTGATTCGTATTGTCATTTGTGATAAGAAGTGGATCCTGTGTGATAATCGTAAACGTACGTCACAACCCAGCATAACCAGCCAAACAATGTCCCAAACGTAAACTGAGTCAAAAGAAACTCTTGTTGACTGTATGATGGTCCTGTGCCAGTATTATCCACTACAGACACTTGAGATCTGAACCAACAATTAATATGCAGATGTGTACTGTGAAGAACTGCAAACGATGATGGAGAAGCTCGCTATCAAACAACCGAGTCTGGTCAATCGCTCTAGTACACTACTTAACCATGATATAGACACGACAGACAGTCTCAAAGTTAGAGGAGCTTTAACTAAAAACTCCGTCACCCATCGTACTCGCCCGACCTTGCCCTGGAAATCAGTGGAGCCCTGGGAAAAAATGGAAATCAGAATAACTACTGATTTCCATTTTTTTTTCGGAATTTCGATAACTTTTGACAGGAGAAAAAATTCAACTCCAATGAGGCAGTGACAGATGCCTTCATGGTCGCACTTCCCGCTCGTACGAGGCGCTCGGGCAAGGTGCTCGGCGAGAGATGCCGAGGCGAGCGGGACCCCTCCACACGCTCGGCTATCTCAGTTGCTGCCGAAACTTCGTAGATGGAGGTTGATTTGCAAGAAATCGCTGCTGCAACAGCTTTGTTTGCGGTCGCTTATTATAATTATGTACGTATTTATTGTACAAAAGAGATTCGTAAACCTTGGAACAAAAGGAGATGGTGGATGCTTACTGTACACAATAATAGAACTGTGTAAGTAGGTACCTAAGAAATGTATATCTAAGGTGGTTATTTTAATTTTGTTTTATTATATTACAGGACATCTTTGTTAATTATTAGCAAAGGGCCAGGATTATGAGCGTTGATGTGTGCATCATGTGGAACAGGAAGAGATGCAGATGAATGAGATGTCACTAATGATTGAGATGACGGACTAGGGCTAGGAACCTGTACTGTATATGGAGCAGGGGCAGTGGATGGCTTTGAAATGTAATTTCTATGTGACGAAGACTGTAAGGGTGAGAATGTGTACCTACTTTGAGCAGAAGATGGTCGATAAAAATCAGGCGGAGGACTTTGAATGTAGTTCATATTATGTAACGAAGACCGTGATGGACCAGGATTAGCATATTCGTCACCGACGGCTTGTTCTGACAGATAGTTGGGAGTCGAACGAATCGTCTACCACAATTCGTCAATTTTAAACATAAAATATTCTTTCTGCCTGTGGAGCAATTTCTTGAGCCTTTTAGCAAGTTCCATCCCCAGGAGTTCTATAGCAGAGGCATCAATCGATTTCGAGTTCTTTTACATTCAATAAATTTGTTTCAGTAATCTGTAAAACAATTTGGCACTTCGATTTTGATTGACTCCCACAACAACACATTGTGCAATAATCCATATGTTTTCGCAACTAATCGACGTATATTGCATATGGACACATACGACACGTAAATGGAAGTCAGTTTAGAAACCTTACCGTTTATCTAAGACGGGGGCGTCTGCAATTTCCTTCAACTAATAGGTTGAAGGTACGTTACCTTTACTTGGCTCGTTCAACTGTAATTAATTTGAACGGATGCCCATGTTAATATGACGGATAAATTAAAGGATATCCTCGTGAATGATAAGACTAACTCTGTTCATTAGACGGGGAGAAGTTGTCTTTTAAGATTAGCATAATTTCTGTTTTAACTCTAAAATTAGTAAAAGTTGTGGGGGAATGTGGGAGCTAACAGATTAAAGACAGTGTAAGTATACGTTGTAATGTATCCAACGTGTCACCAAAATAACGCAAAACATGAAACACTTATTTAAAATAATGTATAAAACAGTTATAGTGAAAAATGTAATTATTTTAGGGAGTAAATGAAAAGTTTTTTCTTCATATATGGCAATGGTGCAATTAGCACATTCTGCCAATGTCAAGTTTTCTTCGTACTAAACAATTTTAAAGTCTAAAACGTATCCTGTCAACGTCCAGTTCCCGTCGAAGTAAGTCAGGAGTCGCTCACTAAGGTGATAGCAGGTTTACTGAGGACAAAACAGGACTCCTTGGAAGCACACGAAAAACGCTGTCGCATGTTTTTATTTGATTATCACAAACACCACCCACGAGAAATACTTTGAAATTTAATAAACGATCATTATTAAACCATAAAACGCCTAATATACAATTTTCACAATAATCAAACAAAAATTCAACTTCATTGCCGCCAAAAATTCCAAATGAAGTTACAAACATGTATAGTTTCATTGTTCTTTCTATGAAAAACCCTCGTAGCGCTCATTACTCAGTACAAGGTAGTTAGTACTAATGCATTTGTACAGCGCGTCGAATAAAAGATACACCCACTAGAAATGTACGACAAATTGTGAGAAAAAACATCTATTATAAAAACTGGTAGAATCCATTCTAATACTGAATAACAATCTATTTTTAGCTTTTGTGTTATTTCAGTGGATTAAAGTTCATAACTAAGAAACTGACTTAAAAACATTTTTTGACTTACGAGTACAAAACGTAATCTAACATTTTCTAGTAAAAAAGCGTCAGCAAAACTAATTTTCTTTCGTCCACGCTGATTGTTGTTTAGATACTACTTAACTAGCTTAAAATTTTATATAAACTAACGTGTAATTACACATCTGAGTTTCATTGCGAAAGGTCAACTCGTAAACGTGTGTAAATCTGTGAAATTCACTTGCAATAACTAAACTTAATAGCCGACGAGCCATGGAACGTTCAGAAAGGGGAAGCGAGCGTTTCGTTTAACTAAAACAATTTGCTCCCAATTTGGTCGCGTCATTGTCGCCGCCCCCGAGTTTAGAAATTGAAATCAGCTGTGCCCCATTGAATCTCGTGATACTTTTTATTACGTTTCTCAATTTGTTACGATGAATAATTTCTCTAATTTAGAATAAGAAAATCTTGTTTTCATTTCACAAGCAAATCTCAAAATTAACTCCGAGATTTGCGATTCATTTATACCTAATATTATTATTTTCCCCGTAACAATTATTATATTTATTTATGTAATAAGTAATTTGGACGATTAATTTACTAAATACAAAAGTAGGTAGGTGCGTGACGTCTTAATTCACAATCTCAATAGAAATAAATTGATGTTTCCGAAAGCAGTGTTAACATGTCAAATTTCCCGCCAATTCGCCATATTGTTCGCGCCTCCGCGTGACGTCATTGTGTGCGTAATGGAAAGGAAATTAATAGTTTCATTGTACACAATTTTATTTTCTTTTACTCTCAACCCAAACGCTGTAATCGTAAAGACGAAATTCCTTTGTGGTTTCGAATGCGTTAGTTTGTGGAAACAACTAAGGGATGCAGTGACTTATGGAGACTCAATCATATTGTTGAGTGAAAATCGACTTGAGATATATTACTTCGGTGACGACTTGTTGATTTATTTTGGGTTAAATGGTTTTTCCATTCAAAGATCTGTCTATAGGATACTAAAGTAGAAGTTTCACTAGAATTTGTAACAGTACAAAGATACACGTCCTCAATAAACGCTACTTAGGCGGAATCTCATTAAAATATTTTTAAAATCCGTTTCAAATCAAATAAGCGAATAAAAGAGGGAGGCGTTCACAATGAAAAATAAAACTTAAATAGAAATATTGTGAAGCAGCGGTAACTCGATGAGCGGCGAGAAAAAACATTTCCTTCAAGAAAAAAGAAAACTCAGGAAAAATTCTCGCGGCCCAGTAAGTAAATTATTCTACCCTATAATAAGTTCATTCACAATAAACTGGAATAGAACTGGAATAACAGTTGCTTTTCATGGAAATGAGGTTATATATTTTTCTATGGAAATCTTTCAGTTGCTACAAGAGAGGCGTAATAAGTGGGGAATTTGTGTAATTAAGTAAGTAAATTTTGAGTAAGTAAGCATAAAGAGTAATTTAAAAAAAAAAATCTTACTTCCTTTACCAGTGTCCTTGCTATAAAGGGAGTAGTAAGTAGTTGATAAATAGATAGATATGCTTTGTTGTACACCAAAACATACAGAGAGACACAAAATACAAGTACATAATTAGAAATACAACCAGGCGGCCTTATCGCTAAAGCGATTTCTTCCAGGCAACCCTTGGATAATAAACAGAAGCCTAAAAGGTAAAAACGAAGACAAAATAGAGGTAGATAGTGCAATAAAGAAATAATGTCTTTATATACATAGGTACCTACATACATACAGAAAGAACCAAGGAACTAGAAAAATTGTTAGTGTGTGCATTTCTTTGCTTCTTTTTTTTTTTTTTTTTTTTTATGTGACAATTCAAGGAAAATTCCTCATGGACACCTGGGAATGGGGGCCCCAGGTAGTGCCGGACTCTTACCGGCTAAAAACCTTGATTTGCCATTTCTTGTAACCTCTGACATAGATCAGAGTCTGTATCTGCCTTGTTTTAACTTGTTTTCACTTCAATGTTTGTTTCTTTTCAATATTCTATATATTTAGTTACATTCTGTTCTTATTTCCATATATTAGTGTTGCAATCCTTTCTGTCTTGATTAGGTAGCAGTTTAGTTTATTTATATTGTCACTTTATATGTTGTACCGTTTTATGTTTACCTCTATTCAAAACTTATTCCAAGTTTCATTCTTCTATTTATCTTCATTTCCTTATTTATATATTTCTATATATTTACATATACTGTCAAACTTAATATCTATGTCTTGTTCTTATTTCAGTATATTTTACGTTTCTTTCTAAAAGCTAGCAGCTCCGTCTCCATGTCATGGCTTTCATATTATTGTATATTATGTCTATTTAAAACTTATTCTATATTTTCTTATAAGTATTATGTATTGCACTATTATTATATTATCACATATGTTTCACTTATTCTATGTATTACTCACATATGTTTCGTCATAACCCCATTTGTGTATTTTACATACATTCGTATTTAGTCTTAGGTTAAAAAAAAATTTTTTTTTTTCTTTGATTCTTAAACATTATACAGAACGTGATGAGACCACATAATGAAGCATCAAGTCTTTTAAAAAGTCTTATCCAATTAAATTTGATTGGGCAATGCCCGGAGTTTCTTAATATCGCAAAGATCGAAAGTATCTGACATTTCTAAAACGATAAGCTATGATGTAGCAATGATACGTCCCTCGACTAACTGGATTGAGGTAGCGACTGGATGGTAAAACGAATGACTGAACATTGTTGTGGTGGTTGCGTTTTCTCAAGGTCTATGTCCAGTAGCAAGTAGAAACAGGTTGATAACGAAGATGAATTGGACCATTCTCAGCCCTATCTTCTTTTACAGCTCTGATTAGAGTTGCTAGTTACATATAGCTATAAATTCATATTACATATAGCCATGATCTCTTGATGCTGGAGATATTATAGTGTTGTGAGGACTTATGTGACTTATGTTGTGAGCAAATATTTTGGTAAACGACGATCTAATTTTCCTGCCAAATTAATTTATTTGACGTCAGAAACAAATATGGCCGCCTCACAATTTATTATTCTGCGTACACCTGATGAGCAGAAAATTATTTGGCGTATAGTTTATTTTTATGTTCCAATGAAATTGCCAGAATTAGATCTAGGCTCACTTTATAATTTGTAGGTGCTTTATTATCATAATTAGATATAAGCATCTGAATATTATATGATGTTTTAATATTTATTTAACGTTCACATAAACCAACACGATTATAAGTAGGTACAGTTATATGTATTATAAGTACGTGGGTGCAGTGTGTTTCACTCCAATTTTGACATTGTGTATACAACTAAAATTATCAAAAAAGTGCTTAAGTATCCACAATTTATTGTCTTTTAAGTTAGTCAACTTTAACATGCGGGCTAAAGGTTGGTACTGTGACAAGTTAAGAGATGCCGTGCTCAATTTTACACTCATGTAACATATTTTTCATGGCAGGTTTCATTTGATGTTAAAAAAATGTCGCTACGGATCTATAACAAAGCAAATAGTAACTTTTTTGCTAAAGATATTGTAGCAATTAGCATAAAATGGTAAGAAATAAAAAGGTTTAGTTTCGTGATAGCACCGTCAGTAGTAACACAAAGCGAGGGTGTAGAGAACGAATTGCACGGTCATTCTGCCATTTTGTGCACTTTTTTTTATAGAGGTGGCAGACAGGCGGACAGTTCACGAGACGGCAAGCGATCATTCAGCGCTTCTCAAGAACACCTAGTTCCCAAGAATGCACTGGCATTATCTGGGAAAAGGGACCTTATTTTCGGTTTTAATTTGTCAGATATTGAGACTAGTTAAATTTTGAAACAATTAAATTTTAAATTAGAAAAAGTAATAAGCTTATACCGAACATATCATAATCTCATTGCGACACTTTTTATAGACAACTCAAGAATCACATTATTGCTGATTATTTATTTATCTCGACGTAAATTATACATGGTTTTCCTTGTAAGTTGCAGCTTCAAATCTAAAGAAATAACTCTAACGACTTACTGCAGTTGTAATAAACCTCAATAAAATACAAAATAACATGTCAGGACAGAGACTGCATATCTTCAATTGGCATCTATTGAGTGTAACGGGAGGGGGTAAAATTATCGAGGCGAAATTACAAGAAAACTCGACTCGACCCCTACAAATACGTAGACACGCTGGCAAGTGTACAGACATAGATGTAAAGAATTATGAAGAAACAATAAAACTTAAAACGTTACTGAATCTTATCGTGGGTGTCATGAAAGGCCACTAAGGGCTATTAAAGTCGTCACCACAAGCCCCATTAACCTCCACCGCTGGACATGGGACATGGCTGCTGGAAATGCCATGTGCATGAAGAATGTATGGCCTTAAAACGCCAAGCTGGCCAAGCGGGTTGGCGAATTCCCTCTTTTAAAGGACACCACTTGTGGTGATGTCCACACCTCACCACTTGTGCCAAAGACTTTGTTATCCCTTAGTCGCCTTTTACGACACCTGCGGCAAGAGGTGGGGTGCTGCTATTTTAAAAGATTCCGACCATATAAACCTTTTGACTTTTGGCTAAAGAGTATATCTGACTATTCTAAAAAATGTGAAAAGAATATATGTTTAATGTTAACAAAAAAATTCAAGGTGATTAGTTAAGTATGTACCTACTGTAATTTTTTTTTTATTAGGTTATTCTCGAATGCCTATTCCAGTAAGTAAAAGTAATAAACCTGTGCCCAAAACATTTTCTTGTGACTGACAATGGAGGAAATTACCCATCGGGTGCGCGACAACGCGAGCCGAGTGGGCGGGCGGCACGATAATATGGAGTGGGCTTCTTGTGATACATTGAAGTTCCGTGAGGAATCAGTGTATTTATTCATTTATGTTATACCGTTTAGTCTTTCTTCTTCTTGCAATGCTATCGTCTAATGAAAGTTGGCAATCATCATAGAGACTGCAGCAAGCAATAATGACAGTGTTCTTGCTTTGGCGTAAGTTCTTTAGTCAGGATGCTTATAAAAGGCAGGGTCATAACATCAGGTTGAGCTCCTCCGACTCATTATACAAGGCAAGATTCTACCTTGTATATTGAATCAGAGACGCTGATAATGAGTCGGTATTATATGAAATTATATTATATTATATGAAATAACACTATGAGTTTTATTATCTTAATGGTCTTCGAGAATGTTTGTTTGCCTTTACCCATCCTCTGCAATACTGTCGTAATATGGATTCGGTGAATCAAAGAGAACCTAAGCGTTCTCAGGCACACAGCTTCATATATTCAATCTTATTTTTTGTATTTAACCTTTCTTATTTACATGAACCTATGAGAGAGAAGATATTTTTAGTAAAGCGACTGATTCGTGGCGCATTTCGGAAGAGGTTTTATAATTTGTAGGTGCTTTATTATCGTAATTAAAAGGTTGTTTAAGGCTATACGTCGTCTGATGACCTATTTCACTCAGAAATAAAATAACAAAGAACCTATCTCCATACTTTTTTCCTTTTCTCTCCCTCCGTTCTCTTGTAATAAGACGAAATTATGATTATATCGCACCAAACAATGCAGTTAATACGCCGTGAACAATGGTCCAATCACCGGTGAGAAGTCTCTTAATCGGTTTTCGATTTAGACACATATATAAGACTGCTAGTCAAATAATAATTTGTCTTATTGATGTATACCTAATGTTAGGTACATTCTTACTACATAAAAGTTTATAGGTATTTATAGTAAGTAGGATTACTGTCATTCTCAGATTTATTATTTTATACTCTATTTTACCACACTACACCGTCATCATATGTCTCTCCACTACTGGATATAACAGATCTTTAACATCAACATAACAGACCTTTCGCTTGTTTTCATCCAATCACTACGGCGACTATCGTCTTCAGTCAGTCAATCTAACCAGGGATCATCCCGCATTATGCTTTCCAGTAGGTGGTCACCATTCGACAACACCTACCTACATAGCTGTTACCTATGTGTACATACTTTAAAAAGTGCTACATTAAAAGTTTACCTATTTTAAAATGATTTAATAAAAAAGCCCACGAAGGAAAGAAGAACGCGGGAAAGCAAAGAATACTTTAGGGGATTTTCTTATTAAAGAACAGGAATGGCGTAGAGTAAAATTAATGTATCTCCCTAAACTTTTACAATATGGACATACAAATACCACAGGTATACGAGTATATTTATTACTTAAAATGGTACCTATATTCAGTAGCTGCATATTTTTATTCAGCTGGAATTTCGTCTGGTAGTGACCTAAGGGCGCATGCACAATGGGACACTCATCAGGGCCTCTTGTTTAGGGAAAATCTCCGACTCGCTTGACTGTATACACCGTAATCCTTCTAATATTGATGCTACTTCTTTTTGAAAGGAAAGTGAAACAAAAGGTACAGAAGTATGCAGGTTTTTGGAGAGCTTCTGAACTATAATGAGCTAAAATTGTGTGGAATGTAAACTATCTGACTATGACTGAATATGACTATCTACGATCTATTACTGTCTAGATATATTTGTATACAACATTTGTAAAGACGGTATTGTAAAAGTTGTATTATCTCATTAAGAAATAATTGAGGGAAATTAGCGTCAGAAGAGTTAGAAAGATTTTTTTGCGGTTTTCAAACAACTCACACATATAAGTTTATATATTCGGTGTTTTAAACTGAAAAAGTATAATTGTATAATACTACAATTTTGTTTTTTCTGTTGTCCTTACGTACCCACGTGGGCACTGAAAGATTTAAAAACAGGTTGCATATGGATTTATAATCTTTCTTATGGCTAATTTCTTAGGTAAATTATACTGATCTGATGGCATGTCTTTTAAGATTATGCAACAGTTTAATTAGCACAAAATTCAATACATACAGAAAAGAAATTCTCTTAAAAGAGCAAAATGGAAAGTCGAAGCAAAATGGAGAAGTAAGAATATAATAAAACAGTGAACCAAGTACTTAATGTTCGAGTCAAGATGGCCTTAGAGTCCGCACAGTTTCTCGCAAAGGAGCTCTTCGATAGACGGTTTCGGTTTCAAGCCCTTCTGAGGTTCTATTCGTTCTGTTAAAAATATTGTTTGCAGCGCAAGGCTTCATTCTAAGTTGATAATGGATGTGTATCATTAAAAGGGAAAAGGAGGCTAACCTTCGAATTTTTTCACTATGGTATAAACGAATAGGTTTTTTTGAAAACAACAAACTGTCTTGAAAATATAAAACTGTTCGATTTTATTATTTTGTTGCACTTGATATTAATGTAAGTACAAAGAAACTTGTTCGAACAAATCTTTGTAAATACCTAAGTCGTTAGGTTCCATGAGAAATTGGTTTATGCCTATTAACGTAAAGGACATCCCGAGTGGATTTGTCGATTCTAACCAGTTCAGGATTTAGAACTGGTTAGTGAATCTATACTATTCGATACTTACTATCCATATTTGATATGCAAAAGTTTGTTTCTTCGTTTGTTTCCTAATAATACCTTCAATAAATCAAAGAATCGTTACCAAATTTCTCATACCCGAACTAATAATATAATAATCCATTTATTTCGGACACAAATAATCCATATAATTGTTGGAAGAACATTTAAATCTATGTACACGACCGGTGACTCTTGAAAGGCCACAAGGATTTAGACATTCCGAAAAAAAAAAAAATTAATCTAGGTATGTTTGTAAGATATAGTCATTATTATTTAAATGCATATTAAATTACACTATTACAATTACATTGAATCGTATTGAATTTAGTACATACGTTAGAAGATTAACACATACCCACATATAACCATCCTGTGTACAACAGCTAGATAGTATAAATCTATTTTAAGGAAACTAGAAAAAAGAAAATGTTTTAAATACAATTGTATAAAATATCACAGGCTTCATTCTCATTAACTAGCAAGATGCAGTCGATGTTTTTTCTGCTTATGCAAATACTTCATACTGTTTACGTTACTCAATTCGTTTGTTCCCCTCAAAGCAGTCGCATAATGCAAACAAGTGCACATCCTTTGACAGTGCAACACAAACAATTGTCCAAATCATAAACAATGGTGTATTGCAAATATTATCTGTGCCCAGCTCAAAGTATCCCCACGCATAATGAACCATTCATACTGACAAACAAACTCCAACCAACCATATGCAATAATTCTATACAAGCAGCGACGCATCGGAAAAGTTGCAAACCCCTATCGAGTTACAAAGGATATTCAATTCAAAATAGAACACACTAAAATCCAAATTTAAATGGCAGTCATAATAGACGTAAATCCTCGAGCAACTGACAAAGAACAGAAGCGATTTCACGACATCAAAGTGGAACGCGACATATTACGCTTCAAAATAAACACCAGAATAAATAGATCGACATGTTTGTTCCGAAATGTTCGACGATGGGGCGATGATATTCTAAATCATCCGTTAACACGGGGGTAGTTTCCCGAACCCTTTTGACTACGGATTAATTTGTTTGTAAGGTTGTCTCTGTGTCGGGATTTGTAATTAATAAGGGACTATATTAGCAGTCTGCTCTGAAACATTGCGAAACATTCTCAATACAGCGCACAATAACACAGTATTAAAACTTTTCTAACGAAGTGAAATTGTTCACTCGGTGCACGTCGAAATGCGAGCGAGTTTAAAAATGGTAGCCTATAATTTGCACATAAAACACATCCTAATGGTACCGTACGTGATCACTTATTCGGTGGACTCACAAAGAGACATCTTCATCTGAAAGCAGACTCTGATTTAAATATATTATTCTTGTAATAACAGCACCGGACGGAGGGATCCCTATTGAAGTCGTAGAATACATTATTTTAATTCGTACCACCTCTTTGTGACCCCATCAGGGAATTAATGGATTCAAAGCCTTCTCTTCCGTTCGACAAAGAATAATTTGTTAAGTAAATGAACGGGCAGACAATCCTGTTACGCTGCCAAGTTTTGTTTCGATGGAAGATTAAAGAGTGGCGAATCAGTGAAAGGGGCACCTTTCAATCTGAACCTTTGTGAGCGTTATCTCTCTGTTAATTTTCGGAAGGTCAATGAATAAAGTACACAACACAATTTCATTATTCATCTCCAGGCTTTGATTCGTCCATTTACCGATGAGTGAATTGAGGCTACTTTTTGTAATGGAATCCCGTAGAGCCATTTGAATAATCAATACAGTTTCAATGTGAAGCTGTATTAAGATATTGCATTACGGACTGGTAACGGAGCAATAATCTAAATTGGAATCGGTCGTGTCTTAGAAGATGCGCGGAACTGCTCTCAAATTCAGTATTCATTGGGAGTTGCAGAATGGAGGAGCTATAGAGAATTATTGTCAAATCTCGGGGGCATTTCGGCCGGCGATTCTGTGGAACACGGATTAGATGAGGCAGTGAGCTCAAACTTAACAGAACGTAATACGTAAAGATATTAGTAGATGTGGAAATAAAGACAATATATGTATACTGAAAAGTATTACGACTAAATAAAGATAGGACGTCTAAGAAAAAGTAAAAGGTAGACGTTTATCTAAAAATATGATTGTGTGTTTAGTCAAGCGCGGCTTGGCCCTACAGGACCACTAATAAAAAAAGGGTCACTTTAAGGTCAAAGGTCATATAACTCGGTAGATGAATAGTTTAGTGAACGATTAAAAATATTTACCATTAAGACACTTTCAACGTTTGTCACCGCAAATAAAAATCAAATTCCTCACAATTGACTTAAAAATAAAAGGAAAAAATACAATATGTACCTATATTGTACACCATCCATTTCTTTTCTTACGTCCATAACCCGGCGATATTTAGGGGGAGCTGAAGACGGTCAACCCCTTGGGTCGCCGGTCACTTATTGTGACATCAACGTCGTCTAAAGCGTGCTGACATCGTGGCTTACTGGTGCTTACACAGGCTATTGAGATTGCGATACTCACATTACACAAATATACTTAGAAAGATGTACAATAGTACACCAGAACATACAATACAAAAAAAAAGAAACACAAAATACAGGTAATTAGAAGTACCAGCAACTGAAGTAAAGCTTATGACTCGATACAAAAACATTGGCAAAAAAATTTAAAGAAAAATCCAATGAATATTGAGAGCAAATAAGGAAATTGAGATACCAAAATAGGAAAAGTACTTTTGACGAAAGTTTTTATTAAAAACAGTATTGGCCAACAACATTGAGACTACATGAAATGCACAGAATGTCTTATACACATAACTTCAATAAATGCTGTCGTTCGCCATAATAAATTGTTTTACAAAAATACACTCCGGAAAAGGGACAGAAATAGAAGAGAAAACATTTTCTCTTTTACCTAAAATATAATCGTGTTTTGCTTAACTGTAGTTAAAATGTTAAAGGGTAACCTTATACAAGACAGTGGTCCAAAAGTTGCCATCAGAATAATATCGAATGGTTTATATTTAATTCATAAGGTCGCTTCGGAAACCTACTACACCTTTGTGAATAATTTAGATGTTAGACACATATTATTTTTGCAGGGGCCCGCGGTCTGCCTCGATGTTGCTTCTATAAAATATCGTTTGGCAGAGGGGAGTGAGGGGAAATCATTGGAGTTAATCCTTGTAGGGCCTTAGATATCGTGTACATTTCGACTTATGACAAACATTATTGTTAATGATGAGTGAATGTATAAAAGAATTTTACGAAAACAACCACGGGCGCAGGAGAAATTAAAAGTATGTGTTAATTTCATTTAAGTTTGTTGCCTACACAACAAAGAGTATAATTATTATTAGCTTTGCAATACTGACTTTCCAATAAAACATACAGGATTAAAAAATGTTCTATTTGTATACAGTCCGAGAATAATTGATTAAACATGCAATTAATTGAACATTGAACAGATTTCAGATGACGTTACAGAAATGCTAAATTTATTAACTACAGAGTAACATAAGTCACCGAATCTTGTTTCTCCAAATAACGAACAATAGCTCAATCTACGTACAAGAGCCGAGCTTTCTAACTGAATTACATCCAGTCTCGGCACAATCCCACGCGATCTACGCCATTATTAACCCTTTCATGGAGTCACAATTGCAATTTGCGGTTATTTGTCAGGCCTCACGTAATGCGGTAACATTTTAACAGCTCGTTTTAAAACGTTTTCGGTTAATTTTGTAATGTTTTCATACTTAACGCTGTGGTTGACTTTATTATGGCAATCGACTGTGGCAACGCTTAGTTAACCCCTAATATTTTAGTTGTGGTGTTGCCTGTTGCCTTTGTGTAAATGAGTCTTAAATTACGGTGGCTTACGACATTTGAAAAACATGAACATAGAATTCGGTATACTTATGTATTTAAAAAATCAAGACAAATATCTAAGTAGTCATGTGGCACAAGGTCGCCATATTAGCCCGTTGCAAAATGTACGAAAAATTTACTTAAAACTACATACTTGAAAAAAAAAAACAGATTTTCATTTTGTCTAGTTAGAATTGACTTTGATTTAAACAATGATGGACTTACTGACATTCGATTAGAACACATCAGTCTTGCGTTACAGTTTTGAACCAACCTAAGTTTGTTTTATACAATAAGTATGTATACTTACATAGTGAAGTTCCTTGTGGCAATAACAGTTTATATCGATGTAAGCTTTATGTTAATTCGTTTAGCTGTGGATTTGTTTTAATAAATAAAAGAACAGTTGGTAGTGTAGAGAGGGTAGTGGGTTCGATTACCGGCCGGATATTCATTTGTTTATAAACAAATATTTGAACGAGTCTTGGTGGTTTGTTGGTTTTTGTGTGTCTTTGGACCCACAACACAGAGAATCCTAGTGTAGGTTATTGTGTAGCGTTATTTTTTCATTATTATTTTTTATTTATTTTGATTTATTCATACTTTATTGTTTTAACAAAGGCGGACGTAATGCTATAAAGCATTTTCTCCCAGCCAAACTTAGGGCTATATAGTGAAGGTATAAATGCCTATAAATCTAATAAATAATAATAAACAATTAAAATTAAAAATTACTGCAATTACTGCATTATTACTGCAATTTGACTTTAAAATAACGTAATAAAGACCAAAACAATAAATATCATTGTATGTAGAAAAATCAATGAAGCAAAGACAAATGTTGAACTTCAACTTTAATACAAATGTCTAGTCAAAAGTTTAAACCGAAAAAGACGAAATCTAGAATAAATTTGTACAGTAACAGCTAACAAACCTTGGTGTAGTTGGTAATATCGATTCCTTTCAAGCTACCCATAATGAAGCCGCCGTCTAATTCAGCTCTAGCACATTAATCGGTCGCCTCCGCATTAACAAACAATTGTGTAAGAACAATAAGCCAGAACCCGTGTTTTGGAGGTCTATTCAACAATAATACGCCGCCTACATTGGCCAACTTCAATAGAGTTCTTACAGACATTATGCCGCTCCAGACAAACGACAATTTTCGGCGCGATTTTGTCTGCAAGCCATATTTATTTAGCGTAGCCAAAATTAAATAATATCTGTGTAGGTATACGTAGAATGAAACATATTTTTAATGCTTAATGGAGATATCACATTTTAAACGAAAAGATTAACAGATAAAACAGGTCTTATTATATTAGTATAGCTATTTAGCTTATTAGTGAAAAGTTACTTCTTCGGTGTTTTAGTTTAAATGCTCTAAGGATTCTATAAAGTCTAGAGTCTAGATACATTCTGTGTAATCCCAATCGCGTAATCAATCAAGCATATAGATGTTTAAAGGAGACTTCTTAATCCTCTATATTCATACTCGCAGTTTATATACCTACTTACATATCTTAGTTTATGGTAATACCTACTGACTGTTTAAAGTACCTACACATTACTCGTGTATAATAAAGCTTTATATAGTATAATTATGTTATGTTCCCTGTTTCAGGGTATGTTACTCAAACCATGATTTAGTATAAATAGTATACTGTTTGTGTGTTTATGTTCTTGTTTTTATTGGAATTGATGTGCCACATAAATATGCTTATTTTTAAATCAAATCTTGATCTACGTGTCACTGTGTCACAGTTTGTTATTTGCTTTCTATCCGCATCGCATTTAGAATCCTCCCCTAGATAAGTTCACTAATTAAGTGCGGCACTAACCGTATCGTGTGAAGAGCCACAGGTCCCCAATAAGCGTCAGATGATGTGGAATAATCGATGCGACAAACACGAGGGAACATAATGTATCTCGACTCATTCGATACAATTCGATGGAGGACTTCGAATTAAAATCGATTCCGCGCTGTTTGCGTTCTGTTTTGTGGGTTTATTATTGTTGCCAACTGTAAGGGAAGATATAATAAGAGTAATTTCCAATACTGAAACGGAATTTTCATGCCTATCTGCCCATACGTTTTACGAATACACTTTTAAATTAGTCGTTACGAACTCTACACAGCCTGATAGATAAACTAAAATCTAGATTGAATAAGACGTAAGGGATTGTGGGGGGAGAATGCACGCTGCGTTCCCACAGCCGCTGGGCGCACTCGACTGGCCACGTTACCACTCTCTCACAGAAAACTACAATGAAATATACTGCATTTCCTGCTTTATCGTACTTTCTCAATGTACGTACGTGTTTCGGTAGTGAGTGAGATATGCCAGAGCCCATTCTCATCCCATCCCATCCCTCCGCATTTCCCCAATCTATTCATTAATTTCCAAAGGTAGGCAGCGCATCCGGGGGCGTGCCAACGTTTGTCATAATGGACTTATGTTGACATTTATCGCGGATGTCTATGGACGACAGTATCCACTTACCATCAGGAGGACTGTATGCCCGTATGTCGCCTTTTTCTATAAAAAAAGAAGTAGAAGGTGTTCGTACACCTAGATAGATATTATATAGGTAAACGCACTCAAAACTATTTCATTCTAGTTCTTATTGCTATCCTAATAAAATGATCAACTGTAGTTGAACATACAGTTCAGCGTATTAAAATACCCACCTATCTAATAAAAACCAGACATTAAAAAAAATATTTAACAATAAAGTCTAAATGCCCAAATTAAACTCTTCAAAACAGTGATTTTCTCGTAGCTGTATTCGTGCTATTTTCAATCTTATCGAAAACTATTTTATAAGTTCAAAAATGTCCATCACACAGAAATATCTGGAAAGCCTTACAAAAGTCATTCCATCAAAAAGAAACGTCGTTTCTCTTTGATATCGATTGATTAAGCTCTCTTGTCACATCAAAGAAATGCATTGTGCTATCGTCAATAACGTTTCCTTTATTTCTTTCTATGCTTGCCTCTTTCGTATGCTATATGGAGGCTTTCTTGATAATACATATTAATACGTTAATGTATTTGTTGATATAAATAAATAGGGGGGTAATTAGCTTTATAAATTCGACAGCACATCAAGTTATACAAAACTTACTTACTAGTAATTTCAAATTCCCATGAGTGTATAATATCTTGACCTTTGGCTTACTTACCTAATACTTTGTGCACCTACCTTATAAAGATAAAATACACACTTGAAATACCTACTAAGTAAAATTCGATCCTAAACGACAGACCGATTTAAACATTTGGACCTCTGATGAAGTTTCAACGACTAAAGTTCATTTGAACTATTTACTAATTGAAGTTAATTGTCACTTGTCAAATTGTTTGAACCTGACTACCCAATATAGGTATGTATACCCACTCAGAATGTAAAACAAAAATTTTCACACAATCAATACAATAATGTGTAGGGGTAACATTTTATGTAATTTGCTTTTAACCAACTAATAGAATAGCAATCGAAAGAATTTGCTACCCGGAGTTACATGACACAAAAACCCAATAGAATACAATCAAAGACATGTGTGGGCTTCAAATTTGTTTCCTTGACATAGTATTTGATTATAAACAATTGAATTTAAGTTTGTAAGTGTTGAAAGTAGTGACATCAAAGACAATGTGCCACAGAGTGCAGTTGTACAATGTTGGGAATCAACAGCGCGTAGCGAGCGCAGTGCCAAATCGAAGAAAAAAAATAACAAATCGTTTGTGTCACGTCTTGTTAGCAGAGATTTATAGGACTTCTTAAAAGCATTTTGGCCAAGACAAAATTTTAACACATGAAACAGTACATTTTTCTGACTGCCTGATGTTGTATCTTGGTAAAAAATTAATGTTGATGAAACGAACATTACTACAGCTAAATATCTAATCAGTCGCTCACGAACTCTGCGTTTGAAGTTTTTCATTAACAAAGGTAGGCAGCGAGCGCATCCGGGGGCGTGCCAAAGTTTGTCATTCTGCACTAATGTTGGCATGTATCGCGGATGTCTATGGGCGACAGTATCCACTTATCACCTGGTGGACTGTATGCTCGTTTGCCACCTCATTTCTATAAAAAAATAAAATATGAAACACTACATATAGACGTTGTAATTTTTCAGTGGATTTGATAAAGTAAATGTGCCAATTAACGCAAAAGCTTCATCGTGATTGGAATAAATATCAAAATGGTATCATTGAATTTTATTAAAACCTTCTCTCGGGAGGGGTTGCATAATCTAGACAGAGCTATTTGAAATGCGAATGATAAAGTCAGTTAATACCTCGCCGCCGGAAACATTATAGTGAAATAATATCATTGCTCCAGTACAAAAGAGATATGTCGGTACATTGGCGCGCGCGGGAACAAAGCGAACGACACAAGTTATAGCGTCCACGCAACTAGATCACATTTTCAACAACGTCACTCGGATATTTGAAACGTGTGCGCACACGCGAATTACTCTTGACATGGGCTACCGGCTGCAAGCATACAGGTAAGACTCATTCTACTCATTCTAACATTGCTTTCGAACCTATCAATACACAGATTATTGAGCTAGGCTTTTGGTAACGATTTCTTGAATTTTATCTCAAGGTAAACAATAAAACTATGAAGTAATGAAACTAGTTAATAAACTAATCTCCATTATTTATTATATCGTATAAATTACAAACTTTTTAATATTGTCATTGTTTTCACTTGAAATTATTATTAACTAGCTGACCCGACAGACGTTAACTATCCAACAAATTTCGACAGACGTTGTCCTGTCCAAATTTCAATAATACAATAATTTCAATAAGTACCTACATACAAAAATCCCATAGAACAAAAACAGCACTTTCAGTTTTTCCCGAATTTTCCAATTTTCTAAAAACCTTAATCGGACTATTACGAACAGTTTTAAAAAAAAATAGCAAAATCGGTCCAGCCGTCGTCAAGTGATGCGCTTACCAACGAACAGCATCTAATTTTTATTTATATAAATTTTATGAAGTATCTAATCAACTTACGAAAATTGATTTACAATACTCGTAATAACTGGTTTTAATAAAATTATTATAGTAACACCGAAACAAATAAGACAAAATAAGAAATTGCAAGGTTTTAATTAGAATAACTATTCCAATGCTTCAGTTTTCACACTGAAATTAAATTAGATATTATTATATGCACACTGCAGTCGTCGCACGAAAACGATCGTAATTCTAAATCACTGAACAAATCTAGTGAAATAGTAAACACAACAATTATATCATTAAACTGATCTCGGTATATATGGAAATATAATGAAAACAGTTCGGTTAATCTATTTTTCGTGGTATAACTAAATTACTAGGGACATAGCTATTTCTATCTTACTGCGACATATTATAAATGTAAGCTAGAACGGTTTTTGATATGATGTTGATTGTAGTAGAAGCATGCGTCAGCTTGAACACACCCTAAATAGAAGGGAAGTTGAATAACTAATACTACAATGTGTAGACTAAATTAATTCTGAGCCCAGGTATATACTCGTAAACGCGAAGCAGGTATTAAAAATCTATTAAAACCACATTACGGTATTATAAAAACGAAATGTTATATGCAGTTAAAGTGACTGGATCTATTAAAGGATCACCAAGTCATTGCAACGGATATGTTGATAAGTATCAAGTTATGTTTGATACTTACGGATAGGTACTATTTATTATGTTTTAAATCAACTTTAAAGCATTATCCATTTAATGAAACAACTTGTAATTATAACCCCACTCCATTCTTAAATATAAAAGATACACCTGTACCTATTCCAAAAGGAATAAGCGAAATAATATCCAGAAAAATGGTGAAATCACCTTACCTCTTGCTGGAACAAATTGTGCAATGATATTATACAAATGCTCCGCCTTCGCACTGTTATTAAGAATAACAGATTTTTTATTGCAAAAGGAAACGGATGTTGTTCCATTCGACTGTGTCAGTATGTCTGTTTAATTTTCAATAAAACCACACCAGATTATCTGTAAAAATATCTAGGATTAGAATAACAGATAATCGTAAATATTTTAGATCTGAAATTCTATCATAGAGAAAAATGTAAGTGGGAATTATATTCCGCATGAATCTACTATAATTTATTCTAAAGATATACCTATTATACAATTTAGAGGCTATGAACGTTCAGTGCGGAATCATTGCAGAATTTTATTTAGATTTTCGCTCAACGTATGGGAATTTCAGAAAATGGTTGTTCAGAGAAATCGGTGGAGGACTTTATAAGAGCACGAAAGCATTGAAAATAATACGTGTATGCCAACGTATTCAATACAAATTGGGCAGAATGACATTTAAATCAATGAATGTCTGATTATCATATTGGAGAAAATACAATTTATAAATCTGTACGTATATATCTTGACGAATTATCTACGTCGTGGTTGACCCAAATTCGTTAAGACTAATTAAAATTGACCTGAAGTGATACAATTATTTCTTAACGGAAAATATCAACAAAAAGGAAAATTAAATCTACTCAGAGAAATTGGAACTATCGCAAAGTATGTAATTAAATAAAAGGAATTTTTCGTAAACAATAACATTACTCTGTGACAAAAAATACGTAGTAACAATAAAAACAACGGTATATATAAACATGATACAGAAGATAACCCCCACAATGGACTCTTTGTCAAAAATGGGGAAATAGCACTCTGATAGCGATAACCTCTAATTAAGAATATTTTATGCCCAAACAGTTGACACAGAACAATATTGAGAGTAAGTTCCGTAAGTAAGTAACGAGTTTAATTGTTCATTTAACCTAAATGATGATGAGTTGATGACAATGTGAACATTATCATACAACAATATCATGAACATTGATAAATACAGAGTACCTGTTAGGAAAAGTCTAAAGAAAATACTTTTAAAGACACAATGAAAGCTACCTAAATGGAATGCTGGATAGAGGCTCTTATTAACTTCTCCTTCTTTCGCCTTTCAACGACAGTATTGATTTAAGATACCTACTTTATTGTACTGAATAAATATCTTAACAGAAACAGTTATGGCTTTAAAAGTAATGTTTAGTATGTAGCTAAATTAGTATGTAAGATTATTTTAGGCCTTTTAGGATTATTTTTATAAATACACCAAATCTTTGTCTACCAAAATATCCAACCTAAATTAACGGACACAATTAATTTGATAAGGGATCCGACAATAAAATAATTGTAACTACAAAAAATTAAGTATTATTATCAGGTCAGCATCGGCCAAATGTCTGACCCATATTGGTATTTTTAAACGGTACGGTTATAAGAAATACGTAGATAAAAATACTAGAGCTTGTAATTTTAAAAAAGATTAGCATGAGTCAGGTGTCATTTTTGCATGGTATGAATTTCATATGCTGCCTTATGTTATTAAGTGAATCTTCTTTCTTTCTTATAATCTGTGACAGATAATTTCACTTAAGATTTTGGCGGTTTTTTAAACGTTTTCGCGTTTTTCAGCTCAATGAGTCAGATCGTGACCATAGTTGGTGTGATCGAGTCGAAAAGTAAGATAAAAAATGTAAAAATACACATTTAAGACTCGTTTAATAAATAAATATGACATATAATTATTCAACTGAAATATATAAGGGATTTAGAAAGAAGGAACAAGAAAGAAAATGATTTCATTGACAACAACAGTATTAGAAGACAATAATTTGAAGGAGAGAATTTAGTGAGAGAAAATAATTATTAAACTTGAGAGTTCTTTTATAGATTCTGTTTCTACAAATAATATATACGTTATTTGTTTACAAATAAATACTTAAATGCATAATACATCACTCTCAATGGGCGACATCACGACTACCTGTCTCGTGAATTCAGAGCCACTTCTGTACGAATACAAATTACTCAAATCTCAAAGAAAGATTTTTCTACAAATATCAGTCCGACCGGGAATTGAACTGGGGATCTCTGGCACAGCAGGCAAAGAAAGATATTACGTATGAAAATATGAGTCGTTTCAGTAATACTTTACGATTTAAATACTCTAAGTAGAGCTATTGGCAGCCACCGTCTCCCCATTTTTCTAATAAGAATACTGTCTACCAACGTACCAACAATACTATTGTGGATGTAGCATTAGTTCTCTTTGTACCAGCATCAAGCACGTGTGTTCGCCGACTACCGAGGAATTCCATCTTTTGTCCACCAGGGACCATTATTTGCATACCAACTGGTTCTATACGATATTAATCAAAGGTTTTATTAGTGAACATCAAAGGATAAACACAATGGTTAAGATCTCTTATAAGGTACCCTCAATACCATTGTTACTTTTGTCGGAGGTTGATTTATGAGCGGCCACTGTTGTTGAGCCACTCTTTATTGTGTTGTCAGTTTTTGTTTGGACCTCGCCGACATTGTGTGCCAACCCCTTCGTTTTGGTCCAGCTCTGATGCCTTTATTCGCGTGATCTTTGATGCTTCTAACTTGTACAATGACCTAAACGATCCGTGTGAGATACAACAGATTTTACATATCCGACTTATTATTGTTAGACTTCAACGTCGTTGCTAACGTACTGGTATTTGCAAATGTGACTAAATTGTCGTGGAAATATTAATTCCTATCCTTAAAGCACGTAAAAGTTCAATTTCAATTGTGAAGAAACATAAATGGTGCCCTACATTAAACATAACTGAAGATACGTTGTGTCATTCAATGCGATTTCATGGAAGGGTAGGTTATCACTATTAACATACTTAAGTATATCTTACTTTTAACAATACAAACAGTTAATTTATTAACAATTCCCGTTTCTTCGAGTGTTATAACAACATTGTATTTAGAGACATTATTAATGTTATTAAATACAATGTTGTTACAACATTGTCTGAAGTGTTAGCAAAATGCAATCATTTTTTTGTCCTAAAACTACGAAAGCGAACGTCTTCCACTCAACCCTTCACAATCAAGTCCTTGACCGAACATTGCGCTACACAAAGGCGCGGCTGAGCTCTGTGAATTTCACGGCTCGCTCCTCACATTCACTAAGCTCCGTACATCTACTCGCTTCCAAATCATTACCTTCTTTACCACCATTGTACTCTTTATTACGATCTAATACTTTATTGTATATTGCTCATCTTTTAGACACTGCTCGCAGCCAAACGTCTTGATTGGCTCTTTTTTCTTCGCGTGTTTCGGTAGATGTACTGTTTGCGTCATCAATACTAATGATTGCAACAGCTACAATAGACATTGTTATATTAACATTTATTTTATTTTCCGTTCACATCAAGAATCCACACCGTCATCGCATTTAGTTGGTTCAGTTTTATTATTGTTTAACGACAACATTTTGTTTGTGGTAACATCAAATAAATCATAAATCGAGTTGCCGCTAATAAATATTGGACTAAACTGAGATCAAGACAAATCATTTGCATGTATTTCGTGTTATTAATACGCGATATTCAGATGAGATGTAAAAGATAATGATAAAGACCATGAATATGGATATTTTGAGATATTGAGTTAAACAGAAGACTCGGAAAGTAAATGTAAATTTGGCGTTTATTACAATAATAATGTTATAGGGAATGGTTTTTATAAGGCACCTATTGGAAATACATAAAGTTCTCGACGGTGGCAACTAAAATTAGAAGGTGAGTAATATGAATATAGATTTTATATTAATCGGTTTCTTATAACAACAGTTTATATGTCAAGGAATACGAATGTTTTGTAAGGAGTCTTTGTTTGACCGGTCGAAATTAAAGTCATAAAAGTTTCATTATAATCTCAAAGATAGCAGAACAGTCTTATGATTGAGCACTACGGATGGGGAGTGTACACAACTATCTTAAAACGTAAGAGAACTTACACACGCATTGACGCATAACATCGCGATTGATTTTATTAATATCCACGACTTTATTGTATGATTTATCAAAATGTTAATTAATGTAAGGCGTATATAATCAGTTAATCAGATACCTACAGTATAAGGCTCCAATAGGCTTGTTATTAACCTATTAAGAAAATTATCTTTCAAAAGTTTGCATTACTTATTGTACCTTTTCTGACATGGGATAAAAATTTGACTTCAAAAAGTTGTGTTTTACATCACAGAGAGTTGAAAAGTATAAAACATGAAACTTTTTTTTAAATTTGACCACATTAAAAATGTAAATGCCTAAGTATTTAACATAACTAACTAACTAACTAACTAATGCCTAACTAAGTAATAACTACAGTAATGTCAGTAATGTTAATAATGCTTCAGGATCGCTGCAGCAAACTCGTCAAGTGTGCAGGATCCTCACCATATTCTAAATCTGTACACAATCCAGTCATAAAATATGGCTCCAACAATAAAACAGAAGTGCTTCGTTCTACTTCATCGCTGGCGAAAGTGCTTCACATATTCTTAGAAAGATGAAGTTTTTATTACTGCAGTGTTTAATTTTCTATTAATCCCATGGATTATGGAAGTTTTCTGGTGAACTGTCGTGAACAAGCCTAATAAAGTAATTTAAATTTATATTGTTATTATACATAAAGTTCCATCTTAAGGTTCAATTATACTTCCCCTATATTTACCAACTTATTTGTTTAACCAATTTAATCTGACAATGGCAAATTAATTCGACTGGATAGATAGGTAGGTATCTACAATCTTTCTTACTTTTCTAATAAAATTGTAATTGATATTTTTATACAGACCATATAGCAGACGAGCAAACGAGCAAACAATCTACCTGGAGGTAAGTGGATATTTTCGTCTATGATTAACCGCCATATACCTATCAATTGGCGGAGACGTTACCTCAACCTCTCCGCAATGAGGTGCAATGAGCTCCGCATAGGTTATCAATGAGGTGGGAGGTAGTTTTGGTGTGTGTTTGTATGTGTGGGTAGATTTTATTATTATTTTATCTGCATATACAATACAATTAACCATACTACCTTTTTTAATATTAAGCAAGTAGGAATTAAACTTAGATTGAAATTTGAAATTACGCGTAAGCCACCTATTTTGCACATGGCAGGCGATTACCACTAAATAGAAGGGTCTTCTGTTTACCAACGAGTTTACAAACTAAATATAGATGCTTTCTGTATTTAATTAAGAAAAAAGGTTGATTAAAACATCACGTGCGTCCTATAAATCAAAGAGAACAATTCAAAGTATACCCTTATTATATCGTTTTATGAATTATCGCCTACATCTGAACTCATTCTTTTGTCGGTAGCATCCATCATTGTCTGGCGTGACATTGTTGGCATATGTGTGAGTGAGATGGATGTAGACATTAGTCAACGGATTAGGTTTAGTTTCATGGGAATCCGTTTGCAAGGATTAACGTGTTTTGGATGGGGAATGGATGATGGATTTTGGAGTTTTGGGGAATTTGAGCAATGTTGTGTGCGACGTTTAGTTATCTTGATGGTATAGATATTTCATTTCCATAAGTTGGATGATGATGTACGGTACGGTCTAATGGTAGGCCTGAACCATAAGTTCAATGTCGCTCAGCAATCTATGGAGAGAGCAATGATCGGAGATAAGATCCGAAACGAAGGGATTCGCCAAAGAAATAAAGTTACCGATATAGCTCAGAGAATCAGCGTGCTGAAGTGGCAATAAGCAGCTTGGAAGAGGAATATATCCAACAGTAGAAAATATACGATGGTATGCTATGGTAAATACTGATCTGTAATGGTTTTGTTTAGATCTTTGTATACCTACATTAATTATGTTAAGAGTGAGAATTGCTTGGGGCCAAAAGGCTCCTAAATAGTGTTATTGCTACTTGCTCATATATCTTTACTGGACAAAATCTGTAACGAAGAAATTCGATGCAGAACTAAAGTTGCCGACATAACTAAAAGAATCAGCATTTAACGTAAGTGAAACTAGGACGAAACACGGTTAATTTCAAGTAGTTGTCAAATCAATAAAATCCTGTTTAGGGTGGCGATATTAGACCTTTAATTATACCAGTCATACTTTATCACTTGTCAGTCATTGAATAAAGTCACTAGGTACAACCGAATTATAAAAAAAGCCTATACCGTGGCCACCAAAGTTCTTACTTAACCTTTGTGAAGTTTGTACGAGTGGTACTGCAACAGTGTAAGCAGCATAAATCGCAATTTACTCGTATTTGACTACACAAGCTAAGTGTCACGTCACATGTCATCAAAGATAACAACATTGTACTATTAACAATATATTGTGGTAATATAGACGGTATAATACACTTTGTTAGGTTAGGGATATTAATACAGTACATGAAAACACAAATAGTATTCCGAACACTATGTAAAGAGGCATTGAGTAGATATTAAGAGAATAATTTTCCTCTTTGACAACTGAAAACGTCATACTTTTACGCTAGTTTAATGATGTTTATTCGAGAATTCCAAAGAATTTCATTAACTAGTTCATTAACAGACAAAAGACAATACATAAATCTTCATTACAACATACACAACACACATGCATAAGAGAAGAACAATGGTGGAAGTAACGTTGTGGTCTGCTGTAAACGGCTACAACTATATGCTGAGTTTGGTGCTTTAATACATTCGTTGTGCTTTAAGTAGTTACAAAGGATGAGAAAATAAGAAGAAAAGAATAACAAATGAATGAAAATTTGCATATATAGAATAATTTGCCACGTTTAAACATAATATGTGAATACGGGGGCATAGTTTGCCGTCAATAAAATAATATATGCAGTTGCTTCTGTCACTGAATAAAAGTTTAGCTGAACAATAATAAGAAATATAAGTACATATCCACCAACTTTTTTATGTTTAATAAATTATTTATACAGTATGTTCATAATATATAGTGTTTTTACGCGTTTCACTGCTACCAGCAAACGCTTCTTGGTTTAGGGATAGAAATGTCTGATAATGTATAAATTACAATAAAGCATTGTTGATAGTACAAATTTTGCAAATATAACGAATTTTATTTGTAAGACATACATACGAGATTAGGTATAAATACATATAGGTATAGTGAGAAAGTAAGTAATAAGTGCCAAATTTGGTGGCCATCGATTGATGTTTTGTAGAGTTAGTTATCAAATACACAAACCTGGGTACCTACATACGCAAAAGTAGTTGGTTAGTTGGTTGGATACAAATGCTAGTGTTATTGGGGACTGTGGCTAACTTCAGAGAGGCCGAGAAGTCTGATGCGACACACGCATTAGTGAATGGATCGCGCGTTATGATATTCGCGTCCAAACCGAAAATAAACCAAAACGCGAGCGGAAACGGCCGCCTTATTATTAGCCGGGACAATTCTATTATTTTTATTCGTAACACATCGGGGATTTGCCCATAAATCTGCGATGGCGGATGCTTCCACCTTTAATAGTATTAAAATGATTCCTAGAACTGCACACATACAGATGTACACACATATGGGCCTGCTGTTCAGATGTCATTTTGCTCGATTCTGTATACAGAACTTGTGTAACAAGCTTTTACCCCGGCTTCGTCCGCATGACTGGAATAAATATTATGTAGGTACCTATCCTATACGTTAATTACATATTCCCACTTCTTCTTCCTATAATTATAAATGGAAATTGTACCTATATTCCTAGTTAATTATATTACATATGTGCAGTGGCAAGGCAAACCCTATCAGGTTTCATGGCATGATGATATGTATGGTAAAAAATTTTTACCTGTGTGTATCCGAAATAAAAAGATGCTTTCTAGACGTTTTACTATTTTTTTATTTATTTAGTTTAATACCAGGCATCAATATATTAATATAAATGTATATCTCATATGGGTAATATGTATATACCGTAATCTAAAAATATCTACAAATATTGTTATAACAATATAATCGAAATTATATTGTTCGATTTCGCTTCCCAAAAGCGCCGGAACACTACCCCCTCGGGCCAGAAGTCTGGACGCAGAAACAGCTTATGGAGCACTGCAGCAACTTTGAGTACCATAGATCTTAAAATTGCTGGACCTATATTTGGATGTGCTGCCATAACTGATTACCCTTTTTCAGATCAGATTAAGATTAATCTTAACCGAAAAAAAGTACGAAACCGAATACGAAATAAAACATTCGGATGTTATTACAAATAATTGTATACATTGCGGAATTTGAACGTGGCGAGTTGTGACAAGTTCTGGCTGCTTGCATTTGATTTGACAGATTTTCCGTTCGTTTGTTTTTTTGAGAATAAAGGTGCAATTATTCCATATTTGGTTTTATTTTTCTTTGCTTTCAGTTAGTAGATAATACATTTCTTAAAAAGTTCTTTAAAATATATCCGTAACCGAAACCATATCCGAAATAATTTCAAATCCGTATCTGTAATCGAAACCGGTAAAAGAGTATACAATATATCCGTATCCCTAACAACCCTAGTCTAAAGCAGGAAATAGTTTCAACCACTTTCAACATAAGTACTTAAATATAATCAAATAATGAGAGTAAAAGAATTAAATACAACATAATTTATGACTTATTTTATCAGATAAGTATTTCAGTTAATTTCCCAAGACCCCGGAATTTGTTCTTGAATTTAAATAACGAGTTACTAAATAAATCTGTCTGCGTATTGGTGCGCGCAAACCAACATTGGCTCTACTGATTCTACTAATTCTAGTTGTATAGTTTCTCTGACGCCTGGAAGATCTATAATCGACACTAAAGAAAGGTACTAGATATACATCAATATCAGCCTATAACGCACCATTACAGAGTACGGGTCCACTCGCGATCACAAAGAGGTTTCGGTCCATAAACCACAAGAAGGGAGCAGTGCCGATTGGTGGCTGACGCGGTGCCCCCGATTTTTTTCATCACCCTTGTTTCCTCTCGATGTTTTTCTTTACGGTCCAGTTATCAATAGGCACCTACCTAATTGAAAAATACATCATTGAGTAGAAACTTAGTGGTATTTATATGCCGGTATTCGAACGAATAACTCCGCGGATGCATTTCAGAATCAAATAGGTACTTGCAGATATTAAAGATTGTTCAACTTAAATTTAATATAGGTAATGTGAAATAATAATAATAACTGTAAAAATAGTGACCAGCCCTTCTAACGTGAACTGCCGGACACGCGAGCATCGGGTTCCAACGTCACGCTGGCCAAGAGGGTTGGCTCTTCTAGAGATGATGTAGTTCCTGAGGGCTTGTGGCAACGGCTTTGTTATCCTTGGCCGCCTTTTACAACCACGGGAAGAGATGGCATGATGCTATTCTAAAGCAGGCCAACGCCACACGCAGCCAAAATGGCTATAACATATTTATTAATATTTTCTATTTATAATTGAATTCCTTGTAGTGAAATTTAGTTAAAAATATTAACTATCTATCACTTCTATCATTACATAAATATATACTCGTACCTACATACTTAATATAAAACTGTAATAAATAGCGATCATAAAATGTTATTCATTTAAATCAAGAACTTACTTAAGATTTTGTTTTTCAATTTAATATTTCACAAGGTTAACTAAAATGAATCAATAAGGAAGGTTCATTACAAGTAAACAATATCATTTATTATTAACTTCAACACGTGTTTGACTTATATTTCAACGGCCCAAAAGCATAATGACCGGGCGCCTAGGGTTATCACATGGCCAAGGATGAGCTTGATCCAAAAAAATAATAATAAATGTGACATTGTCTGAAGAAAGGGACCTTATTATCGGTTTTAGTTTCCCAGATATTGAAAATTTAGTGAAATCTTAAAAAAAAATATATTTTTTATTGGTTTATCTTAAAAATGAGATGTTAGAGCATAATATTTCTACAATATTTAAATCCAATCTTGAAAAAAAAATATTTTAAATTAGAAAATCTAAACCAAGTTCTTTAAGTTCACACCCAAAATAAGTAGAAGAATAGATATATACCTACCTATTATGAATTATTTACCTAACATTTGTACAAAGGTAAGGTGTCAGCTGAAAACTTTTTATCGTGTGGGTACTTCCGCCTTTTCTTTATAATAACGTAGGTATCAGTAATTTATTCGGAATTTACTAAATTGCCTGAGCGAAGCCAGAGCTTATGACTTATTCGAAATCATTAAGGCGGTGATGATGACGGTGTACAATAATAACATATGATTAAACAAATGTTTTCTGAGGTCAGTAAAAGAAGTCAATTCAAGTACATACAGGCCTATTACATACTTACCAACATGTCCTTTACCTAAATAAGTACCTACATTAAAAGATAAAGATAAAACAACGTACTTCAATTTACTCGTCGGATTTGTTTATTTCCGTCTTGCCATTATTTTCAATACGCTCATGAAGTTATCAAGTTTGACAACCCTACGGCCATCGCTCATCCGGAGCGTCACGCATTATTTATAAGAAACACCATTCTGTTCATTGTTTCATAATAAAACATTAATTTTGTCAACGGCCGCCACGGCTGAAAAACTCCAACATTAGGGCTTCCGTTTCGCGACAAAAACTTAAATCATTGCTGATACACAAATTCTTGACAACGATTTTATATACAGTCGGTTAGATTTTATAAAGGCCCCCCACCCCTCTCCTGCAATACTTAGGTACGTGTTCCACAACAGTGTTCTATAAAGAGTAAAGAAGTAGAGTAAGTAATACAATGAAGAGTTTATCAATCTATCTATCTTCATTTTTTCCATAGAGTCTGTGGTGTAGGTTTTTTTTGTGGACGAAGGTGGCAGACGAGCAATACAGTTCACCTGATGGTAAGTGGATTCTGTCGCACATAGATATCCGTTATACATGCCAACATTAGTCCAAAATGACAAACATTGGCACGCCCCCGGATGCGCAGCCTACCTTTGGAGATATAGGAATGAATTTGGAGTGAGGGTTGGGAAATTGGGGAGGCATAGGATGGAAATGGGCTCTGGCACATCACACTCACTACCGAAACACGTACGTACATTAGGGAAATATGATAAAGTGGGAAATGCAGTACGTTTCATGGTAGGTAGTCTTCTGTGAGAAAGGTGTAACATGGGCAGTGAAGCGCGCCCAGCGGCTGTTGGATTGTAGCGTGCACTCTCCCCCTCAATACACTCTCCAAGGTAAAAGGTTTCAGATGTAGGTTGAGATGAGGGTACTGTCATTATTTGCTGATTTTTACTCCTACTACAGATTTCACGATGTGACTTTGACGTATTTTAATACCTACCTATATAACATGTTGTGGTATTGAAAACGAACCTTAATTTAGATTATTACCTAAATTTTGAGTTTAATAAATATTAAAAAAAAAACATAAAGATGTACAAAAGGCAAGCTCAACTCAAACCCCCTCTGTCGTAGCACCTCGCTTTGAGAGCATACCTCTTAAGATCTCGGAGAGTATCGGGATCCTTGGTGTCGACATCTCCAAAAAAGTCGAATTTAGGAGTCATCTGGAAAATAAGGCCAAAATGGCCTCCAAAAAGCTCGGTGTGCTGAACAGAGCGAAGCGGTACTTCACCCCCGGGCAAATCCTAATGCTTTACAAAGCTCAAGTGAGGTCCCATATCTATGTAGTATTGCTCTCATCTCTGGGCCGGCGCACCGAAATACCAACTGGACCCATTTGACTCCATCCAATGACGTGCTGTTCGTATTGTCGACGATCCCACTCTCACGGGCGGTTTAGAACCCCTCAGCATTCGGAGAGAAGTTGCGTCTCTCTGTGTGTTCTACCGCCTGTACAATGGGGAATGCTCTGAAGAACTGTTTAATATAATTCCCACCTCGGGTTTCTACAACCGCACCTCCCGTCACAGAAGTGCGGTCCATCCGCATTTCCTCGATACGGAGGTGTCGCGCACTGTTCGCTTCAAAAATTATTTTATACCGCGAACCCGTAGTCTGTGGAACGTACTGCCTTGAGAGGTCTTTCCATTAAGCTACGATATGGGGTTCTTCAAGAGAGCTGTGAATAGGATTTTGCAAGGTCGGCGGCGCGCCCGCATACCCCCTGGTGTTGCAGGTGTCTATGGGCGGCGGTAACACTTATCATCACGTGGGACCGCTTGCTCGTCCGCCCACTAGTCTATTAAAAAAAATGAAAAAAAACTCCTGCATTGATTTCTTCCAACAGATCTCTGAAAATGAACTATTCGAGATCAAGACAGAAAGGCAGGCGTAGTGCGTATGGAACATATGCATTTATTTGCTTTACCTATATTAAAAAATCAGATGATAGAGCATGTTTACATTTAAAGATGATCTTGAAAAAGAGAATTTTTTGCCAAACTCAATATGTTCATACCAACAATAAGGTCCTCCTTCCTAAGATAACGTCACATTATTATTCCTTAGATGAATATTCTGAAATATTATCTGCTTAATTTCGAAACAGGTGAACCAGGCAGTTAAATTTACATGGAAGTTGAATAGTTACAATGTTGAGTGAAATCGATCCAATGAAACGAATAATCTGCTGCAACTAATAATACTTACGTATTTTGTGAAGTGGTGTAAATTCACCACAACCCAGTTATTAAATGTTAATTCTTCACAGGGTTTTATGTCACTAAGATTTAAGAATAAGTAGGTACTCGTATTATCTGCAAGAAAAGTAGAATACTGATTTAAAACCATTTTTCTGCTAATTATACAAGGTAGACTTGTAAGTATGTAATTACATGTGGTGGATATACACCAAAAAATAAGTAAGTAATTAAACTTGCGGCAAATATACAATCAATATATCGTCCTTTAAAAACGTGACAAATTTACAATGTGGTGAAAAAAACCTAGTTCTATATGAACTAGGATTCACCAGGTTTCATTTTTCACCAGGATTTTTTATCCGATATAATTTTATATGTATAAAATAACGACAAGGGTCTACTCCCAAAATTCCCTGTTCCGAATCGCTCATTCTGCAACTTTAATATATTAAATAATTTTCAATCCGATAAATGTATTGCGACAGAGGCCGATTTTCCACTTTAAAAACACATTTTTTAGAGTGGAGAGGGGGAGAGTGCAAGCTGCAATCCAACAGCCGCTGGGCGCGCTCGACTGGCCACGTTACCCCTCTCTCACAGAAGACTACCTTGAAATGTACTGCATTTTCCACTTTATCGTAATTCCCCAATGTACGTACGTGTTTCGGTAGTGAATGAGATGTGCCAGAGCCCATTCCCATCCTATCCTATCCCTGCCCATTTTCCCAAACCTTTCTCCAAATCCATTCCTATATCTCCAAAGGTAGGCAGCAGGGCCGTCTTTACCAGGGGGTGCAAGGGGTGCGGTGCACCCCGGGCGCCCCGCGCCCGGGGGCGCCTGTCGAGCGCTGAATTCAGTGCCGGCTTTACCTATGGTGCAGGGGGTGCGGTGCACACGGGCGCAGGGTCTTAAGGGGCGCCGAGCGCCGCTCGCGACACCTCCAAAGAGTTCAAAACGCCTACTAGAGGGCGCCCTGCACCCGGGCGCTACATGAGCTAGAGCCGGCGCTGGTAGGCAGCGCATCCGGGGGCGTGCCAACGTTTGCCATTTTGGACTAATGTTGGCATGTATCGCGGATGTCTATGGGCGACAGTATCCACTTACCATCAGGTGGACTGTATGCTCGTCTGCCGCCTTCGTACATAAAAAAAAAAAAACATTTTTTATTCCCAAGCCTAGAATATGATTATCAATGCGTCCTGACTTAAATACGTATCATTTTATAATAATATAACACGTGGAAATTAATTTTCCTCCAAAATAATTGAAGTAAACGGAGAGACTATTTTTTTTATGGACGAAGGCGGCAGACGAGCATACAGTCCACCTAATGGTAAGTGGATACTGTCGCCCATAGACATCCGCGATACATGCCAACATTAAACCAAAATGGCAAACGTTGGCACGCCCCCGGATGCGCTACCTACCTTCATTTATTTAGAGACTATGTACCCAATTCATATTTACGAGCATTGAAATCAATACTTAGTAGTACCTACCTAAGTATTTGGCAAACGGCAAATTAAACCAAAATGGCAAACGTTGGCACGCCCCCGGATGCGCTGCCTACCTACCTATATTTATTTAGAGACTATGTACCCAATTCATATTTACGAGCATTGAAATCAATACTTAGTAGTACCTACCTAAGTATTTGGCAAATGGCAAATTAAACCAAAATGGCAAACGTTGGCACGCCCCCGGATGCGCTACCTACCTTCATTTATTTAGAGACTATGTACCCAATTCATATTTACGAGCATTGAAATCAATACCTACTTAGTAGTACCTACCTAAGTATTTGGCAAACGGCAAATTAAACCAAAATGGCAAACGTTGGCACGCCCCCGGATGCGCTGCCTACCTATATTTATTTAGAGACTATGTACCCAATTCATATTTACGTGCATTGAAATCAATACTTAGTAGTACCTACCTAAGTAGTTATACATATGTTTAACTACTGTACCACTGAAGCTAGTACTGTACTTTATTATATAAATAGTACCTACATAACAACATACAGTACATAGGTACATAACTAAATATAGGTCTTACGTTACCTATAGGTGTGATTTTTTTTGTAGATGATTGTGTCAACCAAAAAATCCTAAACAAAGTAAATTAAGCTGTATTCGTGTTTGCAAGTTACCTACTTAATTTGATTCACTAGATACACAAAAATGTTTGGATTGGAATCCCTTGTTTTGAAGTGGAATAAAATAGGTAGCAAAAATGTCCTCCTTTCAAGAATCATTCGCACACATGCAAAATCTTGTACAACTCGAAAAACAAAAAGCCCTTCAAACGAGGGGCCCGAACAAAAAACAAAAACACGTGCAACTCGAAACGTAAGCAAAAAAGGTCAACAATATGCCTAATCTACAATCCATGTCACAAGCTAAAGGTTACGGAAGGTTGTACAAAAAAGTACCTATCATCGCTATGTCGCCGGTCCCATGAGTTTACAAACGAAAATGTGCAGTGTAACGTTAGGGCTTGCGTTCCGTTTCCTTCGGATGTACCTAACATTGTCTGAGCGTATTGTGTACCTCTGGGAGCAGTGTCAAGAGATTTTACTTTTTTTCGCGTCCACATGTGGAATAGCAATCCTGGATGCGACACATGTGTCGGTTTTAGGTTACAATAATGACTGCTTCAAAGTTGTTTAAGCGGTCTTTTAGATTCGGTCTAATTTCTAAATCGGTGTCAATGCACCTTTATTCCTTTGATGTTCTTTACACTTTTTAGTGAAACATGATATCTGCTTTCTTTGCGACGTTTATTAACAGGTGATCCATGTTTTCTTTCAGGTTAATTGACATATAAATTAGGAAAAATACGTCTTTTCCTACGGAAGATTTCTAGTTTGTAATACACACCTACTTATTTTTAATTCTCATTAATTTTGTAGCTGGGAAGACTACAGAAATGATGCGTCAAATAACTTTATATCTATTTAAAATCTTTCGAAATTACCTAAAACTAAATTAAAAACTTGATAGTAATTAAAAATACCGATAATATCGTTTATCCCACTAATAATATAAATGCGAATGTTTGGATATTAGTTACTCCATCGCGTCGTGGCTGAACCGATTCCGTTGAAACTTAACATATAGGTAGGTACCTACCAATAAAAAATTTTAAAAGGCTTAATCCATCGTAATTTTGTAACTACTAAACCGATTTGACTTATCGCAGAAATTATCTGAAATATAGACGCAAGCTATTTCTTTAAAAAAAAAGTCTTTTGCAATCCGTTAAGATTTCTTAATGCATTTCTCAGTCCATAATTTTTATTATATCAATGATTCAGCTGGTCACCCTTAGTTGAAACCTATTTTTTTTCCAAAATCCGTGATCTTCGCAATAGATACCCACATTTCATCGAAATCTACCTAAAAGGCCCTCCCAAACAGACGTGATACTTACATCGATCGGTATTATAGCAACGCGATATTGTGGTAATTGAACTTGCTTCATTTCATGCTACACCATTCAAAATGTACTCATACCAATTATCGCATTACCGCGTTGCGATATTAGCGGACGGTATATGGCAGCTGTGTGGGAGAGCCTAAAACGGAAAACTAACTACTAAATTAGAGATGTCAACAAACAACACTATACATGCACCATACTAGCATCCAAAAACAAAGGCAATAAATCCAGCAACAACAGAACATGTAATTCAAAACCGAAACGCCACTGTAAAGTATCTGCTCAATAAATTCAGCTGGCCCATAAATAGAACTATAAAAATTATTTTACGATACACCGAGAGAGATACATTAAGACAATGTTACTTCGAAGCACCACAATGGCTACATTATGGACTAATTGATTCGGCCACAATGTGCTTTATATGCAACCACTCGTCGGTACAAAGATACGATTGTCTATAGCCAGCAGACGTCTGGCAACACTTGACCAGAGACAAAATGCCTTTGTAATGTTTTACTAAAAGGCGCCATCCGTAATCCAATGCTGCTATTTGAACGCTTCCAAATTTGGTTTTGGAGGGATAATACATCCGTGGCGACATCCAATTTTTAATTAGGTAATTTACTCTGCTATTTATTGGCCTCAATTGAAAACAAACGAAAGTTACCAAATGGTTTCGAGAAATAATTTAAGTATCTACCTACGCTTCGGACTTTTTGGCGGAAACTCGAGAAGCGATAGTTGTGTTTTTGTTTCATTAAAGTAAAAATTGTGTACTATGGATTTTGTAGTTTAACAGTGATAGTTTATTAAACTTCAAAGTGCCTAGTGTTTGTGCTCAATGTTTGCGATTATCAAATAAAATCATGAGACTGCATTTTTCGTGTCTCCAAGGAGTCCATCTCTGTCCTCAATAAACCTACTATCATTATACTGGAAATTGACAAAATGTGTTTTAAATTGTTTCAGCTAATGACGAAGAAAACTACTGGCAGAATGTGCTAATTAAGTAGGTACACCATTGCCATTTATAAAAAGAAAAAAATCTTACGCTTCGCACAATCGTAGATGTATCATTTACCTGGAACAAAAAAGGAATAAAATTATAATGGCTCTATAAATATACAATACAAATTCATTTCAGGTATATTTTCTATATTACATATTATATTAAGTTATATTAATAATAATTAATTAGAATTTTAGATAACAATTCATATTTTATTATCACTTCTACAGACATCGTAGAGAAAACCAACAAGTGATGTTAGTGGTACATGGAAGTGTTTATAGCCTAGCTAGGGTATCTATCTATTTTAGTTGCGAGTTCGAATCCCATTTTATGTTACCTAATAGGTAACATAATCCACCGAGAACAAAACGGAAAGTGGGCGGTGTATTAGACAAAGAATACAAAGAAGTGGGACAAAAAAATTTAACTTTGTTGAAGAAAAATATTAAGTTCTGAAATGTTGTAGTAGATACAAAGTTTATAGTTTTAAAGGTAGAATTCAGGATTAAAATGAAATCTAGCTAATGGGTCCCAGACGTTTTGAGAGGATGCAGGATTTTTTTTTATTTAATCCCGTATAAATTATCAGTAAAGTGTCATCTAATGAAACTTTCGCACGATTACAAGCATTTTTGCGTTCGTGAGTGAATTATTATTGTCTGTCACAGAAGAAACCTTGCAATGTACCACATTTCCCGCTTTATGGTATTTCCCCAATGTACGTACGTGTTTTGGTAGTGAGTGAGATATGCCAGAGACCATTCCCATCCCATCCTATGCTATCCCTCCCCATTTTCCCAATCCATTCCTTAATCTGCAAAGGTAGGCAGCGCATCCAGAACGGTGACAACGTTTGTCATTCTGGACTGATGTTGGCATGTATCGAGGATGTCCATGGGCTACACTACCCACTTACCATCGGATGGACTGTATGCTCGTCTGCCGCCTTTCTTTTATTAAAAAACCTAAAGTTTATAGAATAAGTTGATGTATTTATGCGCTCGTTCGACCAATAGGTAGGTACTATACTTATAGATACAAATACCCGCAGTTATTTAATCCTATTAGGTAAATAAATTAAACTGAAATGATATCGAATAACAATAGTAAATCCAATAACAAAATTAGGAGACAAAGCGTAATCGTTCACACGCAGGCGAAAAAGATGGCAAAAACTCGAAAATGCAGTTGAGAAATTTGATCTTTTTTTCACTATCTGCCAACAGATGTTTTAATGCAGTGCATATGTTTGGGTTCTTCCATTACAATACGTCTGAGCTGCTCCTCGCCTTTGTTAGATTATATTTAGAATTCAATTACGAGTACTCTCCTGTTTAATTATTTGGCTGTCTTGGTTTGCGTCCTAATTGCTTTCTTATTAGACATGTCCAAGTGAGAGAGAACGAGGAAATTAAACGAAGGCGAAGAATACCTAGGTCAAAAGTTAAAAATCAAATAATAACACGATGCTCTAAGGTTTCTCGTAGGTATTTGTGTCTGTCAATAAAACTTGTCGATAAAATTTCCCTATCGCAGTTGTATCAGTCGTAGAAAAATTGTACTTAATATTAAACGGCGTCGATAAATCGCTTCATGGAATTATTACTCTATCGTCCCCAAACAAAGTCCCCTTTCCCCACATGGGGACAAAGTCTGTTAATTAAGTAATCCCCTTTCTCCCAGAATTGATGAGGACGAAGGAAACTATATTTTAAAAGAAAATAGGTAATTGCCATAGATGTTGGAAATAAATAGATCTCCATTATATTTAATTTTGATTAATTCAATAGTTCGTCCCTCATCACCTATCATCAGGTTCGTCCCATGGGACGAAACACGGTAATTTATACATATAATAAAATTAAATGAAATTAATGGAAAATACAGCCGGATTGAAAATAAATTACAAAGTTAGGTATGTACCTAACTGGGTTGTTATTCTTACAAACTACACAGTCCATAACATTAGTATTTACTCGTATTATTGATATGCACCTATCAAAAAACAAACCATTAATATTATGCAACCATTTTTTGACATCTCTAAAAGTCCAAAAATCAATAGGTTTCTTCTAAGTTGTCTAAAATTAAACTCTGTGAGAGAACAGAATTAAACGCTTAGATACTCGTATCAATAATCGAGACCGTTAACAGTGACGTAAAGAGACGTCACGAACAATAGTTTTAGTGACTGTAAAATGAGCCGTCACCCGATAGCTTCCGAGTTCGGGAGAGACGTATAAATACGTCAGCAGAGCTATAAAAACTAAGACAAAGGCGGGGAACGAGTTATGTATTTAGGAAGCCTTTTGAGTACTATTTTCGTTTAAAATTTTCCATAATTAACTAAGAATGTAAATATACGTAAATGTAAGTATAAGTAGACATTCACGGCTAATAAGTAATAACAGGTAAAAAAAAATTTGACAAGTGATTCTTGTTACAAGTTTCATTGTTACTTGTTTTGGTTCAATGAATAATTAAATTTCGATTTAACTGCAAAACAATTAATTAATGACTTGATATTCTTTTAAACAGCGTACTAACCTACTGGAAGCTTTCATTACATGTGACATTAAAAGCACCCTTTTAACCCCGCACATAAGTTATAACTAGATATGCTAAGTTTCATTAAAACCCTTCCCGAGGTTTTTTTTTTATATACTAGTGGGCGGACGAGCAAGCGGTCCCACGTGATGTGCGTTCAGACAGACGGACAGACACAAAAATTCCAAAAAATGTTGTTTGGGCTCTGTTTCACTCATACTTTACTATGTAACGCCTTTTTTAAAAAAATATTTCATGTACAGTCACGGCTTTGTTACAATTAGGTATATTATACACATGTACCTACCTACCTATAGGTAGATGCTACTTCAATGAGATTTTGTTGAATTTCGTAATGGGACACGTAGTAGAAATGTCTCGGAAAAAGTGATTTTATATCGGGCAACCCTAGGTACACCGTACACGTAATATGAATGGAAGATTAATAAACCATAAAGCGTTTTACAACGTAATCCATTGTAAAGAAAACAACATTGTTCTCACAGAGAATACAGGTCCTGCATCCTGTGAATGTATTTTTACTGTTCGTAAACTCGTAAAACTCTTTTATTATAAATATGAGCGAGGTATAGTTTTGATTTTATGGAAAAAAATTGTTATGAATATAAATCGAGCGCATTTCAGGACTTCCGTCGAATCTTTTCATTCCTACTTTTATAAATCAAAAGCCGTAAGTAAAATATCGAAGCTGCTACATTACAGAATAATCCTAGCTCTAATCAACCAGCTCTTACGTAACCAACTCTAATCCTAGCTCTAACCAATCAGCTCTTACGTAACCAACTCTAATCCTAGCTCTAACCAACCAGCTCTTACGTAACCAACTCTAATCCTAGCTCTAACCAACCAGCTCTTACGTAACCAACTCTAATCCTAGCTCTAACCAACCAGCTCTTACGTAACCAACTCTAATCCTAGCTCTAACCAACCAACTCTAATCCTAGCTCTAACTAACCAACTCTAATCCTAGCTCTAACCAACCAGCTCTTACGTAACCAACTCTAATCCTAGCTCTAACCAACCAGCTCTTATGTAACCAACTCTAATCCTAGCTCTAACCAACCAGCTCTTACGTAACCAACTCTAATCCTAGCTCTAACCAACCAGCTCTTATGTAACCAACTCTAATCCTAGCTCTAACCAACCAGCTCTTACGTAACCAACTCTAATCCTAGCTCTAACCAACCAGCTCCAACGTAATCGACTCTAACCTAACCAGCTCTTACGTAACCAGCTCTAACTTAACCAGCTCTTACGTAACCAGCTCCACGTAATCAGCTCTAACTTAACCAGCTTCAACGTAATCAGCTCTAACTTAACCAGCTCTTACGTAACCAGCTCCAACGAAATCAACTCTAACTCAAACAGCTCCAAAGACTTGAATAAGTTCGCCAGTGGTGGTTGGATGAGAAGAGCCGAGGATCGTGTGCGATGGAGTAGAGAGACATAGGTTCGGTATGGTATGGTTACTATCTTATTTTTGTTGACCAACTCGTGACCATGGTTGGTGTGATCCAGCCAAAACGTCGAATAAAAGGTAAATGTACGCTTTTTTTATGTATGAAGGCAGCAGACGAGCATACAGTCCACCTGATGGTAAGTGGATACTGTCGCCCATAGACATCCGCGATACATGCCAACATTAGTCCAAAATGACAATGACAAACGTTGGCACGCCCCCGGATGCGCTGCGTACCTTTGGAGATATAGGAATGGATTTGGAGAAAGAGTTGGGGAAATAGGGAGGGATTGAATGGGAATGAGCTCTGACACATCTCACTCACTACCGAAACACGTACGTAGGTACCTACATTGGGGAAATAAGATAAAGTGGGAAATGCAGTAGGTCTGTACATTTCAAGGTACATTTCGTTTCTGTGAGAGAGGGGTAACGTGGCCAGTCGAGCGCGCCCAACGGCTGTTGGATTGCAGCGTGCACTCTCCCCCTTACAACTTATTCTGTTTAATAGATAAATTTAATAACAGGATTCTGCAAGGTCGGCAGCGTACTCGCAAGGTCGGCGGTGGCCACTTACCATCATGTCTGCCATCTAATTCTATTTAAAAAAAAATGTGTGAAAATCGCGAAAATCTCAGAAGTTAGTAGGTAGGTATAAATTATATTAGTATGTATATTGAAATTTCATTACTTAATGATTCTATTTATATAGGTATATCTAAACATCTGAATTTTGTTTACCTAACCTTGAAACAAATTTAAAGTCAGGGAGTCCAACTTGTCGCCCTCGAATTATTAGGTTTTCTTTTTTGAAAGGTATTTCCGTTAATAGGTAGATTTTAGATAAACCTTTCAATTAGAAGCATTTTAACCAGACTTTACATCTAATTCTAAAACGATACCTATAATAACCTAAATCAATCCCTTCACAATGCCGAAGCAATATGTCAATCCGGTGTTGTTCGTTCGGCCATTTTTCTTGTACAAACAAACAGACGTCTGTTGGACAGAACGTGTTTACTTTCAGACGTCACTCGTCTAGATAATTACGGCGAAAATAAATCGATTAGGCATCGATCTTTGTTCAGATGGAGATTGATGACGATTGCATTACTTTTTTAAGAATCTTGGCAGGCAGTTTTGCTAACCCAATACTTAGTTTTTTATATTTATACCGGGAAACGTAGCGTGGGACGCCCTCCGGCTATATGGACTGACGACTTGAGGAAATTCGCGGATTGGGGCTGTATGTGAAGAGTCGAAGACCGTGTGTGGTGGCGATCTTTAGGAGAGGCCTATATTCAGCAGTCGAGAGACAGGCTGATGGTATGGTATACCATTCGTAAGTTCTGTAACAAGGCAGCCGCAAGGCGGTTTATTTCACGACGTGAAGTGACTGAGTATAAGAGTTCATAATAAACTCCCAAGAAGAATGGAGGGAATTTAATAGGATAAGGGAAGTCTCTCCATACCCCATACCCATTAAGTAAGTAGGTACGTAATGTAATCAAAAAAATGCATTCACATGAAAATAATGAACAGATATGTGAGAAATGTATTCAAATAAAATTAGCATGTTTTTAACCCAAAGTTTTAAGTACTGCATTTAGAATTAGTCCTAACCACCTAGCTATCTGTGGAGGTTGAGGTATGGCCGAAGTATACACTTTCATCGCCTACAATAATTACAATTCAATTAGATACTCTTATTTGCCTACCTTCATACAAACAATACCCATTCTCACACTCGTGCACGTGTTCCGTGGACATTGTGAAGGTACATAATGGGTATTACGACTCAACTATAGGGTCGTGTGTCACAGGAAACCCTTTATTTTCTCAATCTGAAGCTCTGGCGGGACGGCACGTAGATTTGTAGGTACAGTACCCGGCGATATATACGACACTTTGTGAACGAAAAATACAGAAGCGGACACTGCGTTAAAAGCGACCTCAAGTGACGGTGAATAAAACTAGTAACTTCTATGATATTTATGTCGCGGTTGCAACCTCAAAAGGATCATTCACTCATTCAGTTCATTTATTCATTAGTTCACACCTTAATTTCAACAAATTCATCATTTATAATGCGACCTGTACCTACATTTGCAAATGTACTTAAATTGCAACGCCCTTTTACCAGGTGGACCAACGACTTGAGAAGAGCCAAAAATTGGCGTCCACGATCCAGCAGTGGAGAGACATAGGCTGATGGTATGGTATAGCACCTATATAGGTAACAAATTTTGAACACACAGTGGTTAAAACATGAATAATCATGGTTTTACAAACTCCGAATCTCAAGTACCTACACGAAAGACTTTCGAACCGATATTTCTTTATTTCGAACAATGGCACTTCCTTAAAATGCACAGTGCGGAGTAGTCCCCAATAATTGCGCAATAATTGGACAATAAAACACGAGCTGCCAAACAGAAGGGTTCGGTGCCAAACAATGGGCGACAAAAGAACACCTACAGGGGTTTCTTTCCATTTTCTATTGCTTGTTCTACAAGTGTTATTGACGTCCAAGTTAATAGAAGATAGCGAGTTTTTAATAGCGAGTGAGGAGTTTTTTTTTGTTGAGATTCTTAAAATTTCTTTTTTTTTTTTCGGAATGGCTAAATTCTTGTGGAACTAGTGGCCTTTCAAGGGTCACCTTTTATTTTACACAATACCCAATCTTTTATTCTACGCGCGTCGCCGGAGCTGCGAACGCGCGCTGACCGGGCACCCGGTCTGAGTAAAAAAGCATCGTAACGTTGTAGACATGACATCAAAGTATTACCTACACGTGTGTACTTTTAATTAATTCCTTAAAATTATTTTATTTTTCTCTAGAACAGTCAAATATGTTTTAGATTGATTGATGTGATACAGATTTTGCATTATTTCGGTGACACGTTGTATATCTTATAGGGAAACGACGACGAACACATCCCGTGAAGTCCGTTAATGGGTTGAACAAAAAAAGACGAAAAATCGAAACGAAATCACGGGAATTATCTAACATTATCTGAATTTGAATCAAATTTATTTATATTCCTGTCAAACCGACAACGCGCAACAGAAAAATTAGAATCTATCAATTGATTCGCTCATTACTTTTACCTTGTACCGTACACCATCTTTTTATCCTTCTCTAATTCCGTTCAATGAAAGGAGCGGAAGAGTGTTGTCTACTACGATCGACAAATTTGTAGTAAGGGGTTCAAATCCGAAGGGCAATCCATTGTCACCAGCGGAATACAGTTTATTTAACATAAAATGGGAATGAATTTAGTTAAAGGGGTGTAGATTTATAACTACGTAGCTACAAATAAGTTAACGAATAATCCATCAGATGGACTGTATGCTCGTGTGTCGCCTTCGTCCATAAAAAAAATACCACTCATTGGGTTTAGATATCTTCGAACATTGATGAAAAACACTATAGAAACCAATATAGAAAAAAATCGCACATTTCGTAGCTACAAGCATAGGTATATAGATGCGTAGGTAATTAAAAAAGAAATTATGTTAGGTCTTTAATCTTATTTCTTTGTCCAAACAGTTCAAAAGTATATTCACTGCCTATAAATACTTACAAAACTTTTCTTGGTGTTCTTACTATACCTAAGTACCTACCTAATAAAAATATTGTTAACCATAGTTCTAATTATTTAGATTGTTATAGCTTACCTTATATAGCTTCATTCTACGTAGGATACGAGCAAAACGAGAGAAACAGAGAAAAAGAGAGAGACAGTTAAATAATTACTATTCATTTCCGAACGTAATCTGCCACAGCTCAAGCACCGCACTGTGTGTCTGAGCCGTACGAAACTCGGGACAAAATACAAAAATTCCATTCAATAAACACGAGGCGGTATTCAGTATTTCTATTACACATGTATTCACAATGGGACGAACAAAGACGACGGCGTTGAGACGTGGAGGGAATTATTAAAAAAAATCGAGGGCAAATGTAGGGTGGCGATAATGCTGCCGACTTACGAGAATTCGATGTCACAATGGTAACATGCTACGTGATGTATGTATTTAATTTTGTTGGATTGGTTCAGGGATTCGTCCTTTGGATCTATTCAGTACAATGAAACATATAACTTCTATTAAGGTGTTTAAATATCCAGCAGGCGTGTGATTGAGTAACGTGGAGTATACTGATTGTAGGTACACCAGTTTTTTAACCCTCTAGGAGTTCCTGTGTCCAGAGACACGTAAACTAACATAAACCGCTTAGACTCGAAGAAACACATATCTTTAACTAAATTGGTGTCTGTCTGATCGCGAACTAAACACGATCTCTTAGGCACAACAGGATGGAAACCTATCCACTGGACTAAGCGGTCGACAGACGGATGTTCTGAATTGAATATCATCTATACCAATTTAAAAAATAAAGACCACGAAACGAGTCTTTCCTTAAGTTCGAGATAAATTCTAAAACAAGTCGACAGATTTTAATGCGGCCTATGGTGGATACCATTTTAACTAGGCCCTAGGGGTAGGTATGTATTTTCGACTCACGTTCATGAAGTAGTGTGATCAAACTTCGGTCTGCAGGTACCTCTGAATTTGTACTTAAGTACCTACGAGTTTTTCAATTGTAACTATCTCGACCGTGAAGGAAAACATTATGAGGAAACCCACGAGTACGAGAATTGAAAATAGCGGCAAATGTGTTATATTCACCAACCCGCCCGATGTTTGAGCAGTAGATGGCTCCGTAACTCTTTAGAGATTGTAATGAGTGGCTTTTGTCCTGCAGTGGATATCGAACAAAGTAGGTACATTCTCCGTATGACTTTACTAAATATACCTAAGTATAAGATAATAATAACATTGATAAACAATTGACGCATGATCGAATATCAATCGTATAAATTTTATTGGCCTAAGGTATAAATAACAACTCTTCAGGAGGCGAAGATAACAATTTATACAAACTTCTCTGTAAATTTATCAATGTTGCAGGTATTATTGAAATTTATGAGCTAATACAGTTAAGTAATAACCACACAGTAGCTGTAAAGCTATAAATAATAAAGATTTTTTTGGTAAGAAATGGTATGAATTTGATATTATTGAAATGAATTGAAATTGAAATTACCACAGTATGTTGATATTTGTGAATGCAGTAAAAGAAAAGCAGCGATTAGAACTTCTTTCAAGCCAAACGTTTAGTAAACCGGGTAGGTAAATGCAATGCAAACCCGCGCGGAAATCTGGTATTTAAACTAAAATTTAAACACTTGTAATTATAAACATCTTAATTTCATTCTTTTACAATTTCATTTTAACCTTGGTTAAATATATTCTGTAAATTCAAATGTTAAAAAAGTTATTGTTAAAATAACTGTTAAAATAAATTAGGGTAAATTGTAATAAAAAGGAAACCAGTAACAGGAACTTGTGTAGTACCTACCTACCTACCTATCTACTAGCAAGAGGTTGATATTTTAGAGATAATTAGACAATTTCGCAGTATTAAAGTAGGTAATCCTTCATAGCTATTTCATGACATTAAATCCTGCGTTATCTCGTATTCTAACAGTTACGATTACGACAACAAAACGAGACAAATTCAATCGTAAATTGTACAGGACAAGTATCAGGTACCGCGTGACTGTAGGTGCTTGTAGTTTGCGAAAATACCATATAATATTATCGTAAACCTACTTACATCGATGACAGGCGTCATGGTAATTTCTATTAGAGAGCAAGGCCTGGATCTTAAGGCAAAAAGGGAAAAAATCAACTTTATAGCCATTAATTCATTAACATGTGAATCGTAAAAAAGTCGTATTCGAGCCACAGTGTTTGATTCATCCATTGGGATCTTAAGACAAAACCACATCCTATCGATTTTTTAAACGTAATAAATCGGTTATTACATCAAACCGCATCTTCAAGAGTTTACGACTGTACAGTTGCTGTAACTTTGACGTTACCTATTTAGTTATCTGTTTGGTTAAATAGTTACACTTTTTTAATATTCATAGCATCCGGTCGGTGGGCTAAGGTTTACATTCGATTGAATTTACGACTGTTTTCATTGCGGGCACTGTTTAATATAAATACGTGAGACGGTTTCCTGTTGGTTAATAACAAAAATAATATTTATTAAAACAATTGACGGTGCTATCCTAGATTCCAAAAATTGTTGGCAAAGGAATGTTTCCAGCGAGGAACGTAGACTCATACGATTATTTCTGTCATAAAAAACTGTCATTCTATACGTACCTACCTATCTACGACTGTGACATGCGTGTATAGACATCAATAGAGGTGGTATACCTACCTGTTATATTGTAGATGTATGTTGAAATACCCCCCCTCCCTTATTAAGAATAAAGGAAGGAATTCTGAATTTAAATTAAGCCTTAAAGCTTAACGAATAAATCGTGGGACTATACGGAAATACCGTACACTGCCTTCATGAATAAAATACAAATTTTATAAACGTAAATACCTAATAGCATTGCCCGCGACTTCATTCGCCTGAACTTCGGAGTGATTCCCGTGTTAAATCTATAATAGATCGGGATAAAATTTGTGTCTAAAAGTTAACCCGCCATTTGGGCTATAGCTACCTATAAGTTTCATTAAGGTTCGTCCAGTAGGTTTTTGGGTGATGTGTGTTCAGACAGACAGATAAAAATACTGAGTTTTGTTCTAAGTACCTACCTATATGTTAACCATTTAGACCTATCTAAATGGCCGTAGGTCTTATTCTGTTAGATACAGAACAAATGGCTGTTAACTTGTTATGTATTTATCTAGACATACAAATTGGAGCGGGATAAAATTATTTTGGAATTTAAGAGACTCCGTTGTCAGCATAATCATTCACATAGATAGTTTTTGAGTTATTAAGTGGCGCCTGCAGTCTTCAGGTTGAGATTCCACAATTGTGTAGCGTTTAAACTACATAATTGTCGTCGCCTTTATTACTAACCCCATACTCCTGATAAATCGGTGTTTGGATGCTGTTTGTGTATTTATTTCTACTATAAAACATTTCTCAAAATTGTATGTGAATACTCACTCTTAAAAAATCCTCACAGTCACATTGACTGTACACGAGGGATGTGTATGGGCTGGGCTGTAAAACGCCACGATGGCCAGACAGGTTGGAGAGTTTACACAACAGCGTGAAGAACCACAAACCACAAACCTGAAGAACAACACCCCCTCTAGAACAACACCTCTAACAAGAGGGGGTGTTGTTCTTCAGGTTTGTGGTAGCGACTATATTGTTCCTTGGTAGTCTTTTACGGCATACCTAAACCCCGTGTAATCGACACAATTATCTTATCCCTTGCAGATATGAGAATGAGAATGTCATTAAATGACAATTTAAGAAAATCATAAACGGTCTCAAACTGTTCCAACGCGGTACCATGTTAATTTACCGGGCACTTAATTTTAAATTTTAAACGCGGTAATTTGTATGTCAACCGAATCGACAATGCTGAAAACTCTCATTTAGCGTAGTTGCATTGAAAAAGCCAGTTAATTAACAATTGTCGCCTCTACCTTTGTGCAGATATAATGTTCACGAGGTGCAAAATTGATGCTTAATATCTACCTACGTTTAAGATTTTTAAATCTTATACACCTATTATTATTACGAAGATAGGTAGGTTCCTACATAATGTAGGTAATCCATCTACCTACTACTTATTATTATCAATATTTTAATAATTGTTCGACAATTTTGCAGATTATAAAAGTAGGTAAGTATAAATAAAAAGCAATTTATTAAAAGAATAAGATTAAAATTTTAGATATATTTTCAATAAGTAGGTACCTAAGTAGGTATATATCCTAATTCATAACCAACCATCAACGTAAATAGTAGGTACTTATTTCAGTAGATGATGTAAAGAACATGCAGTTAAGTGAATGAAGAAACAATTCTTCTCGGACAAGTCAAACTTTAAAAGGTTTATCCGTATCTAATCGTAACCAGCCCTTTTATCGCCCATTGCTGGACATGGGCCTTCTTATTATGGCCCTTAAAACGGGCTGGCAAGTCCACTCTTTTAGAGGCGGTGTAGTTCCTCGGGGCTTGTGGTAGCCGCATAGTGGCCTTTTACGACACACGCGAGAAGAGATGTGATGGTGGTATTCTAATGACGGCCGACACCACACAACCAATCATTAAATTAAATTTAACTACACTTAAATTAGAGCTACAGCTAAAAAACATATTACCTACCTATCTACTATATCCACATGATAAAAATACTATCTCATCTACCTATCTGCCTATAGAAATCAGAAAGAGAATAGGTACCGAGTAAAGAAACGTTAAAATCTGAAATAGGTACTTTATCCATTGACATTTTAACTAGATATATCTAAAGGTATTACTTAACAAGAAATACAAATTGTTAACTTTGCTAACAGATAGTACCTATGTACAGCTAAATAGACACAAGTTGTGTCTATTTAGCGCATCTTAGTACCTTATCTATGTTATTATACCTAGGTAGATAAAGTATTATCTAACACCAATTTGTTGGTATAATCTTTCCATGATTCGTCGAGTAACACCTTTTGACTTAAAAAACAATAAAATTGTGTGATCGTACAGCAAAATTTTAATCTAAATGGACATTTTAGTCCGCCTCCAACGAGTCTCAAGTCAAATGTCACTGGCGGCCCGCAGAATGGCAATATTATGGGTGAACTGGTTTCCATACAAATTGATAACAATGAGCGACAGAATAGCATTTCACGAATGACTACATTTATGTCGCCACAAGCAGATTTTTATGACAAATAAAAATATTAGGAGTTTTTTGTCCGGAGATTTCGACAGCTGGACCACTAGGCAGGTTGTAATTTGAATAATAGGTAAATACTTTAATAAAGGTTGTGCAATTTTTAAATTAACCGGTATTTCATTTAGCAGATTTTTTATTTAAATACTACATAGGTATAATTTCTTGTGTAGAATTACATGTATAGAAAAACATAACAATTCAGATAATTTTCTATAGTTGGTTAATCAGTAGAATTAACGTCATACCTAGGTAAAAAGACACAAATTATACCTAAGTAAATATAGAGTAAATTTATTTTCGCCTTTATAATTTTACCTATTTGCCCACGAAAAGTTAAATTTTATGAATGAAAACTTACCTTCAGGTGCGTTACCATTGTTCTTTTTGTCTTTTGAGACATCAGAAAAAAATACAAAGGACGAAACCAAAAGATACAAAGGAAACAAAATCGAAAAAAACTTATAAAACTCGCGATACCGTCCGATCACATCGATTCTTTGGCATTATTTTCTCACAATCATTTCCAGTTCTAAATTAAAACAGTCACAAAAAATTAAAAAACAAAAACACAAACAAGAACACAAAAATAAAACAAACGTCCAACACAAATAAAATAAAGCGGAGTCCGCGATAGAATTGGTTCGTGAAAACGTTACGCGATCGAACGCAATTCCGAACCGAATCAGTGCGCGATACACGTCTTGCAAACTCGCACCGTCGACACACAATGCTGGCAGATCGAAGCGAGCCGACAATACGCGCGCGCTACAATAACCGCCCCTCTCCCGCCGCCCCGCCGCGTGCGACAAGGACGCACCAACCTAATGTCACTGCCCTGCAAACAATGCCGTCCTTCGACCAACTAATACTCGCACACTATGAATAAAACTTCTCCAACTAACTCAAAAATCCATCTTACCATCATATTTCCTATACACTGCCCAAAAAATTAGACAGACTTTCATTTAAGACTGCATTTACAATCAATTGTCTACGCGGAATAACAGCTTTCATCTCGCGGAATCCATACAAAGGCGCTCAGCCCATCCTTTTCTAGCGGGCAATGTGTGCGTGACCGAGTGGCGCGCTCTCTCCCTTTCATGCGTATTATCCGGCGGCTAGGCGAGGTTTTGTCTCGCTCTAGGCTCCGCCCAGGCGAGCGTCTTTGAGTGCGGCGGCCGGCGCACAGTGTGCGTACCGCGGTGAATAGCCGACCATTGTGTAACGATATTTCGCACACCAGAATGAGGTACAGGTGGGAGTGCGCTCAATCTATGAGGGCGTTTAAAAAGTCAATACAATCGCTGTTACATTTGTATTTGTGGAGAAAATTTTCTTTCTGTACGCTGGTAGTCGTGTATATCTGGGCGTGTTGTTGAGCCATTGTGTTGTGTAAGGCGTGGCCAGAAGAAAACGGTCTATTGTGTGCCGGGTTCCGATTGTGCGATTGGCGAGCTCTATTGTTGTTCTCACAACGGACTTTCCCACCGATCTCTGTCGTGATGAAATATGATGCGAAAGACAAGTTATATTTAGACAATACTCACTCTTAAATACAAATTTGCATAATAAATGAAATGAAAAATAAAATAAAAAATGATAGGTATGTGGTACCTACGTGTCTTTGGTTGGTTACGACAATATATACAAAAAAATTACACTGAAGTACTTTAGAAAGTTTGCAGTAGATTTTTCAAAGTCAGATGCTGGAGGATTCTAAAAATAAAGGTTAATTTTAGACCGGCGACAATCGTGTCGTCGCCTGCGGTATACTAACACGTGAACTTCATGAATATTTAAATAATTATCTAAGAGATAGCGCTAGATGTAGGTAGGTGAGATGCCAACCGAGTAAATCGCTTTAGGGAAGCACAACCACGTATTTTAAATGCAAAATGTAATTAACGGAAGTTTCAAATAACAATTTGGTTTCAAATACTTTCGATTAAGACCCACTCTTACTTATTGCTAGGTAGGTAGGTACCTAAGTACACTATAATTGTAGATTACATTTGTACATTAAGTAGTATAATTATTCACTTAAAAAAAATATATAAAAGTTGATTAAATTGTTTACTAACTATATTTATGTATCTACTGGCAAACAGTTTGTATTCATATCTTAAAAAATATTCTCAATTCATCTAGATCCATAGGTACACATCATAAGTCTATGTCTCTCCATTGCGGGGTATGGGCCTTTCTCATCTTTTTCATCTAGTCGCAGTACTTGTATCAGCCTATAATAACATCCCACTGCGGGGCACAGGCCTCCCCAAGTATATAAATCACTAGGAGAATTCTAGCCACTGTAATTAATCAGATTATGTAATTTAATTAAATTACATTAGGAGATTATTACCAAAAAATGAGCGTTGGATAAATTATCAACTTGCTTAATAGAAATGTTTATTGCCCAATTACTTACAAGCAAGACATCTAAGATTAGTTTCGTTTGTATACCTGCCTAGGAATAAATATAGTTAGGCGACTGTTAAATAAGACGCGTCCTTTTAAATCGAAGAAAGACAATGTGACCCATATCGGAGCAGCGCAGGCGTGGAAGAATATGTGTCTCGGTGTACACCCCATCACCCCACCTCCACCCTGTGTGGGGTATTATCTGCGCTTGGGATGGGATCCCAGTTGTATTAGTGAGTGTTGTTTCAGTGGAAATTGCTTTTTGTGTCAGTTCTGTAAGCAGCCGAGCAATGTTATGTTAGATTTTGTGTATTGAGCTTAAACTATAATTAGGTTAGATTAACCCTGGCTTTTGATAGGAGATCAAACTTTTAAAATTTAACTCTGGAGATGAGGTGTCTTTCTCAAACCTCCTGATAAAGTATCTATTAACAAAACTAGGTAATTGATAATTTATCTGTTCTAGTTGATACCGACTTTCAGATAAAGTAAACGTAACTGACTTTCTGATACCTCTTGATACCTTATCGGAAGGTGGTGAGAAAGGCCCAAGGGGTCTTACTTTGCACATCTTGCAGCTTAGTTGCACTTAACAGAGAGTGTGGTAGAGTAAAACGCGCCCAAAATTCTTCACTTATCTACAGATGTGTGTATCATGAGGATAGGAAGGTTACAGTTAATTATAAAGTTGACTAATAATAAATAGTTACTCATACTTTTAGGAAAACTAACTCGCATTGCAAAGCTATCACTACATATTCATTGAAAATATCGAATTACCTACTGTTATTATAATTTAAATTTTAAATATAATTATCTACCAAAGGGAAACCGACTATCTTATTTGTACTTAAAATTTTATCCTTAGTAAAGTTCCATTCCCCTTTTTGTCCTACCTCCTTTGTCCTTAATGAAGATTACCGATGGAGGAAACGACGCCACCGATGCCGGACCAAGCAATTACTTGATTGGTTTCTGGTGTTTTGTTTGTACAGAAGTGAGGGTCGAGGATTGTATGGAATAGGGGCTCCTTTGGAGTTTCTTCGAGATATGATTGTTTTCAAATGCATTGCTATCATGTTATGATTCCTTTGATACTCGGTGCTTGTATTACCTGAAGGGATTTATGGAGTAGGTACTTAGATGTAATTGGTAAAAACAAATTTATAACTATGTACATACTTTAATTAGTCGTTTTCGAATGTTTATATGTAGGTACATCTCATAACTAGGTCATATCATAGTAACCTAGTGAAAATCATACTCTCATTAAAGTAATAACACATTCAACTAAAATGACACGCTTAAGTATATACCTACCTGCCTATGATTGCTGAGTAGCTACTTAATTTTGTCATATTAGGTACGTCGAAATTATGATTCTGAAATTCAATAACAAACTTGTAAATTAATGAGGAAACTGAAAGATCAAACGCCTTAAAATTGCCAGTGTCTCATACTGCCTACTTACGAGTATATCATTCGTGTTATACCTACCTTATAAGTAAACATTATTACACATGAAAGCAATCTTTAAACTTGGAGACACGACAGCACACATTCATGCTGTGTCGTTTTTAAACGAAATTTAATCTTAGTCCGTGTAACTCATGCCATAGCTGGAAAACATCTTTAATCTCAACACCAAAGAGCCAAGTTTGAGGCGTATTATCGGAACGAAGTTAGTTTGTGTGTGTTATGAAGTACAAAACATGGGGAAGGGTGAAATGAACCCGTTATCTTGAAAATGGGGGTTAATATTAAGGGAAGCTTGAGGCGAATATGCCGGAACAATCTTCAACTTGGCAAGTGAATTAGTATTAAAGGAATGTGTATCTTTGGGTAAGTTGTTTGCTTTTATGAATATATAAATACGCGAGGTAGTTAATACGTACATAAATTACACATTAAAAGGTATTAGATAGGAGATTCTAGGAAATGGCTTTAGCATGAGTCACTCATTATAATTACCTATAGGTACTACTTGTGTTTAATAAGACCTATCACCTCCTTTTAGTTGTGTCCACATAGTAAAAAAAGCATATATATATATATATATATCCTTCACATTTTGTAGGAGTTTTCCCCTCTTGTTTGTGAGTGCACGCTACATTCCCACAGCCGCTGGGCGCAATCATATGGCCACGTCACCCCTCTCTCAGAAGACTACCTTGAAATTTACTGCATTTGCTACTTTATCGTATATCCCCAATGTAGGTACGTACGTGTTTCGGAAGTGAGTGAGATGAGCCAGAGGTCGATCCCATCCCATCCCATTCCTCCCCATTTTCCCAATACTGTCTCCCAATACTTTCCTTAATCTGCAAAGTTAGGCAGCGCATTCGGGGGTGTGTCACCGTTTGTCATTCTGGACTGGTGTTGGTATGTATCGCGGATGTTTATGGTCGTCAGTATCCACTTATCATCAGGTGGACTGTATGCTCGTCTGCCGTATGAATCGTCTGAATCAATAAATGGTGTATCCCCAATTGGGTATTTTTTGTTATTATTTAGAGCTTGCACGACATAATATTTACCAATTTTTTGGTATTTACTATCTGTTTTATTTTTATATTGTGTTACCTACATGATCAAGAAAATTTTATTTTTCTAAAGAATTTTAAGCGTTCTAAATTCACTTGGAAAAAGCGCGCCTCCTGCTGATGTGTTTCACTAAGCATACTGCATTAGGTGATTGAACTATTAATGAGTGATTAAATTTCACAACCTAAATTTGAGAACTATTTTAAATTCCAGAAATCTAAAATTTCACAATTTATGTAGCTCTCAGTGCATTACCTACCCACAATGCGTCGGGCATATTCGATGGGCATAGACGCATTGACTGATTTAGTGCTATAGCGCGCAAAATGCAGCACTTCTGCTGCAAAGGATGCACTACAGCTAAACATCATTTTAAAGACTATAACAGTAAAATGCAGTTGCTATGTTGATCAGAACTGCATTTTGTTGCTGTTCGGTCCTATTTACTAGTAGGTATAGTTGGTCAGCTTAGCCAGCGCGGCGTTTTAGTCATAAAATCTCTCACGCACAAGACGTGACCCATATCTCATTACTACATTGTTACATAAGATTCTTAGTAATAAAATTAGACTTTATTATTTAGACTTTATTTCATTGCTATGATCTTACTGCTGTTGTTAAAGAATTTCTAATAAAACTCCATCTTAAGCCTTCAATGATAATTTTAAGATCTATGTTAGAAACGGCCGGTGTCAGTGAGGCCGCGTAACCAACTAATTGGCGTCACTTAGCGCGTCCGCGGCATACCTATCTATTTAAAGATCGAAGCGCTTTGAATCTTATCCCGAGTGTGCCGCCGCATTGTGCCGTTTCCGCATCCGCTTCAATGTTTTTTTAATTAGGCTTGACTGTAAAGGTCACGTTTCCAGTGACACCTACTTGTTTAGATGTTATCTAAAGACGAACCCCATGCAAATATTCATTTCAATGCGATAACTTTTTTATTGATAACTTTGGATGTTTTGGAATTGCCGTTAAAAATATTTCATTGAACTTTAAACTTAATTGTAACTTCGATAATATTCATTAATCAGATTTTCAATAGTGACTGTTGACACGAAGGTAACTAAACTACCAATGAAACACGTCTTGGCCCAATAGTTACCTACTAATACCTACAAATAAAAAAACTGACATCAAAGATTAATAAGTATTTATTTATTTATCTCATTTTAACTAACTTACCTAAGTTGTATTTTTAAGAAAATTACAAAATATTTTACTTCAGTTGCGTTTATGAGTAAGGCGGTTAGAACCCAGTTAGTTACCCAGTAGCTAATAACAAGTAATTATCTAGCAAATTCAAATTTATTATCTAGCAAATCTACTAACAAATTCAGACATTTCTATTCACAATTACCTAGGTAGATTATTGTAGGTAGTATTACCTAACTCAAGTAACTTTACAATCGTAATGGTCAGTACAATATTATTTATTAAGCAAACATGTTTAGATGTCAATTTGTTTCGAGATAAATCCATTGAATACGTACAAAGATTTGATAGATAATCATTACAAACGTTCTCACGACCCCAGATTAAAAGCGAAACAACATTCCAAATTCTCGTTTCAAATGGGGGACACTTTTACACATTTTCACGTAAAAATATCGCCACTAACTCAAGTAAATGGAACCATTAGAGGTGAACTAATATACATTTGTAGCGACCGTGGCTCCCCCTACAATATTTTGTCCGCGTATTTCAGTCTTTAACACAGATGATGTCCGTTTCACTTAGTTTTTTAAACGACGCTTTTACAGAAAAAAGTAACTGCCATTTGGAGCACTTAAGTGGGCACAGATTTTTTAAATAGCTAATTTATATTCAGTCCATCGTCCTAATGTGTTTTGCGTGTGCTTTTAAAAATATTAGTTCCTCTGCTTAGGGTTGATTATATTATTCTCCTTACATTAAAATAATCTTAAAGGAGAAATAAATTAAAAATTAAGAAAATATTGCGTTATTTTTTCCGTGAATGAGACCACTGGGCGTTGTGTTCTCACAGGTGGCTACGACAATAGGGCATTGTGTAGTGGGCGTGCCCCATTGTACCCTTGAACCAATCAGAGCGCGCTATTCAACAATAGCCCACCGAATTGGAACGCCGCGTCAACTCTATTGTCTGATTGGTGTGGTATTTGTAAAGTATTCTATACATTTAACCTGACGTTGCAGTTTGTATTTGGAACAATAATGAAGTCTGGACATTATTGGAATTTAAAATTCCTGTAAATGTTAAATTCAATTGTCTTAATCTATTTAAATTGGGTTACATTCAAATAAAAGCGTGAAATAGGTAGATAAATAATTCCGAAGCAAATTAAATTACCTATCAAACAGGTAGGTAGGTATTGACCTGCTGACCTAAGTATCTGGAAATATCTATCCATAGAATAATAGTGTAACTACTAATAAATAGTGTAAAATAAATAGGGTACCTAACTATTTAAAGTGGATTTACTAAAGTGGATATTAAATTAATATCATTTCCTTGTTTTCGATCTTTTTATAACTCCAGTAGGCAGATAAATAATTGAAATAGGCACCCAGGTCATTTGTATGACCTACGTTAAGTACCCATAAGTTAATACCTGAACACACAATGCATAGTAGGTACGTAGGTACCTTCTCTGGTGGAAAACCACTCTCAAGCTGAAATAATACATGGCTTTGCTTCATTTCAAAAGGAACGAATGTTCCACGCACACAAACGTAAAACTGAAGTCCACAATAACTAGACCTTCTCCACCTCCCCCATTGCTCTAATAATGCACAACACCGGGGCAACGTAAGGAGTTTACAAGGGTCTTTGTAAACTGGTAGTTGTTTCACAGTTTTACAGATTCTCCAATGTTTACTTCTGCGTTCATTATAACACTTACGAATTACTATATAAAGTTGATTATTGTTTGTGCAGATTGACAATATCTTGGCTCTCCCATTCCTCATGCTTAGGTACTTCTAACCACCTACCCCCCTAGAGGCAACGTCTTGGAAATGTTTGGTCTTACTTCTATAGAGGTTTTGTTTGCCCCTTATTCTAGGCTTTCACGTGAAACAGATAAGTGTCGCTTTTGTGTGGAAATGTCTTTATGAAGGATTTTTGTTGGGGTTCAGTATAGACTGAAGACCCTTTTATTAAATTTGTATAAGGTTTTTCGATAATTAGTTACGTCGATATATACTTAGGTAGGTACCCACCTACCTATACAGATTTATGAATGGGTAATAAATTTATAGGGCTAAATCGATTAAGGTAGGTAACCCAAATAACGCCCAGTCCCTAAATACGCCCACCTGACAGTACGTAGAAACACATGAAAGCTAAAAACCGTTGAGCGCGGGGGTTAGGAGAGGGCGGGGTGTGTAGTTATTTGTCTCGTTGACAGCTCGTTGCGGCTACGGGTTAGATCAGTCGAGTGCAATATATGACGTGGAGCTCCCGCGCGTTGTGATTTTATTATTACGTAATAAGTTGAAAGGTAAGCTATTTACAAAGTTGTGCTTAAACACTTTATTTATTAACTTCAAAATAACTAAATGTGTTTATATTTCATAATTTTAATAAAAAAAATACTGTATTTGTGGTAAATTATCTAGCACAAATGTGCGAGCATATAGTGGAGTTGTGCCCAGTAACGCCCATGTTACACGAGTAGTGGGCGTTATTAGGATTATGTAAAATAATGTATGTATTTATGTTTCCTTTGTTTAAGATACTTAATTATGGATAAAAACAAACTACGAAGAGATCAAGGATGGACAGAGGAGCATCTGGTTGCAGCTTTGAGGAGTGTGAAACGCGGTAAACTTTCTCAGAGAGAGGCTGCAGCAAGATACAATATACCGAGGAGAACATTACGTGATCATTTAAAAACGGGGTCCGAGAATAAACGTTTGGGTCGTAAATCTATACTTACACCAGAATTAGAAAAAGATTTAGTGTGTCGTATTATGCGATATGCTGATATAGGCCTGCCACTAACTCCTAATATTCTACGGTTTCAAGCATATAACTACATAGTTACTGAAATACATAGATCAAAACCCTGAGAGAAAATTAAACAAATCCAGCTTTAATATAATTTTTACAAAAGTTTGGCCTAAATGCATGACACAAGATAATATATGCAATGGTTTCAGAGCATGTGGAATTTATCCTTTTGATGCAGATGCACTTTCAGAGACTGCGTTTGCACCGGCGGCTCTCACAGAAGTGACAGAGCCTGAAACCATGATACCATTGTCTCCTTCAGCTACCATTATAGAATCAGAGGTAGTGCACGCTGCCACTACAGATACGGCTTCTGATTCTGACGATAACATACCTTTATCAGTGTTGAAGGATTCTACCAACAGTATTTCTGCAGAAACAAGGATGAATACCGTACACTCTGTTGCAAGTGCATCCACCAAGTCACCTTTCCAGCAATTTTTGCCGACACCGCAATTCAAAAAAAAGAAAACAGCTCCTCGAAAAAAAGCAATCAACTACAAAGCACAACAGGTAACAAGAGACTTGTTTTTGGATAAAAAAAATAGTACAGATACCAAACAGAAAAGTAGATTACCAAAAAAAGAAGTTAAGAACAACTCTAAGGACGATGACTGGTACTGTCAAGCATGTGAACAAAATAAAATGGAAGACATGTGCCAATGTCAGCTATGTGGAGTCTGGTATCATGAACTGTGTGTGGGTATGGATAAGGAAGATAATATGTATTTTGATTGTCCTGGAGGCTGCAACTGATTTTATTTAATGGAATGTTTGATTGCTGTGATTGGTTTTAGAAAATTGTTTCATTTAATGTTATTTCTTTGATTATTTTAGTCTGGGCGTTATTTGTTTCAATGGTGCTTAATACCGCCCATTGACATAGTTTTTTTGTCTTTAATCTAAATGGAGAAATTTAGCATTTTTGTTACACCAAAGTCGATTATTTATAAGAAATACATATGTTTGATTTAAAATAATGATAGTTTATATTCCACTGGTAATCTTTGTTGAAATATTAAATAAAGAACCCTTAGGTGGGCGTTAATTGGGCGACCTACCTTACTTTAAGATCACTCTAATTGTGATGTTGAAAAGAATCTTGCCTATCTGCCTATTAGGTAAGTGGATAGGCAATAAAAACATAATTAGGGCATCTTATTCTATCTATGTAGGTACCTTGGTACCCTCTTAGTGCCATTTCAATAGCCTACCAGTTTTTTAGCAAATTAGTCAACTTGTCAATTTAGCTTACCAGAGAGAATGTTTCCTTTCCTACCTTGTTCAGTTTATTACCTATAGGTATAGGTAGCTAGGTACAGTGAGCAACACACAATACATTAGCAACACGCTAATGTAGGCACCTACCCACTAAATGGCATTCAAAAGAAGCCCTTATCATTTATCTACTTAACCATTAAAGTGCTTAGAGATGGGACAATTTTTTTTAATAAAAATAAGTTGGCAGACGAGCAGACATTTCACCTGAGGCCTAGGTAGGCAAATACTTGCTACTTGCCTATCCGTCTATCCGTACAAACACATTACACGGAAACAAAGTATCAAAGAAGTAAAAAGGCAAAAATTCCGTCGCATCGCAGGACAGGGGACAGATAGGGGGCGCGAGGGTGGGGTGCGGGGGTCCAAAAAGTAAAAAGTAGAAGGAAGAAGCGGAGCAAAAGAGCAGTCGGGCCTTTGTGTGCCACCCTCCTGAGGGAGCGATAGCAAAAATGTTTTTAAAAACTACATACGAGTAGGTGTACAACATTCTTTCACGAAAACTGCACAACGAGCTATGAAATCATTGACTTTGAACCAATTGATTTATAATACCTACCATATTATACCTAATTGTATCTATACTTCTATGAAAACCTACACTTAGCTTACGTGACGTCGGGTCACGTAGGTAGGTACTTAAGCTAAATGTTTTTCTAACCAGCATTTTTTCTTTCGTAATATAAAACCTATGTTTAATCTTACAGACTTTGCTTACCTGACGTCACGTCACGTAAGCAAAGTGTATTTCTAATCAGTAGGTAGATACCCCACTCAGCGTCTTTGCGTATAAAATATAAAGTCCGGTTTACCTGATACATCTTACAGAGCTTACACGACTTGAAGAGTCCTTTAGTTATATTGTGTTTCTAAACATCGTCTTTCGATATAAAATATGGATAAAGGCCAATTTGCCCACTTAGGTAGGTAATATAATACCTATAGGCGTGACGTGACATTGCGTCACGTAACCTGTGTTTTACAACAGCGACTATACTTGCTTATATGTTAGGCAAGTATACATAATATACCTATAGAAATTTTTGTATAGGATTGCCATCACTAATGAATGCAGCCGCTAAGCGCGCTCGACTGGCCACGTGTCCTTTCTCTCACAAAAGACTACCTTGAATGAATGTACCTACGTGTTTCGGTAGTGGGTGAAATATGCTAGAGTCCATTCCCATCTCATCCTATCCCTACCCGTTTTCCCAACCCTTTCTCCAAATCCATTCCTATATCTCTACAGTTAGTCAGCACATGAGGGGATGTGTCAATGTTTGTCATTCTGGACTGTTGTTGGCATGTATCGCGGATGTCCTTGAACGACAGTATCCACTTACCATCAGGTGTACCTACTGTAAGATCGTGTCGGCTTTTTCCAAAAAAAAAAATGTAGTCCTCTCTCAAGGCTCGCCCTACACACGGTTCTGCACTCTTTTCATCTAAGCATTATTGGAAAACTGCTTCAAGTAGTAAGTCCACGTGGTGAGAGGGCAACCTATAGGTACCTACTGTTCGTAAACCATAAACCCTAATCCTAATCGTAGCCCTTGTATCCTCCACTGCTGGATACAGGCCTCGTCATGAACATCGTCTAGTGCATGAGAGATGTATGGTCTGAAAACGCAACGCTTTCCAATCGGGTCCGCGAGTCCATTCTTTTAGAGGTAAGTAGTGTAGCTCCTGGTTTGGATGTCCATTCAATATTTACCCAAAAACCTGGCAAATTCGAAACTAAAACTAATTAAAACCTGTCGTTATTATATTTCACTTTTATGCTGTCGTTACACAAGAGATACTTTGTAAAGCTTTTCTGAGGGAGGCGAAATTAAGAGACACTGTGTTGATTCATAAAGGAATGTGTAAATGTTTATTGTATGTATAGGTAAGTATAGGATATTGGATATGTATTATCTAGTGACTATTACTTGAAAGTATTGTACCTACTAAGTAGTAGAAATTTTACCAAAAGGATTGTTAATTTAGAATATCTAGTTTAGTAGGGGAGGTCCTTGTACCTCAGGACACTTTTTTTCAAACTCATATTTTTTAGTGGATATTGATATATTTCCCTAAATAATTATAAAATATCCATTAATATTTTAATAACATTACATGTTTAGGTGCAATAAATTTCTTTTTCAATATAATTTATGAAAAATTGTCAAAAAAGTAAAAAGAGACTTTTGTCCCAAGGTACAAACGGGGCTTGTACCTTAGGACACTACATATTGTTCCTTGGAACACTAATTTCAAAGGGTATTTAAATGAAAAAACAAAATATAATCATCAAAACTGTAATTTATTAACTTATTAAAATTGCACATAATAAGAAAAACAAGAACTTCTTGAACTAGGAGAAATAATTATTTTTTAAGGTTATATTTTTCCTTAATTCCGCATTTTTGACAATAATTGTCAAAGAAAGTGCAATCCTCATGAATCCAGGAGCGACAAATGCTGCATTGAATCCAGTCCTCTTTGCTCGAGGTTTCAAAATAATTTTCACCACAACCTACACAAATATTTTCATCATGAACGCCTATATTATCATCATTAGACTCATCACTTTCCAAAATTAAATCAGTTTCGTCTTCTGTGCTACTGATACTGTCTTCCTTAAGAACCCTCTTTTTAATAATTTTCCTTTTTATGGTAACAGCTTTCTTTCTTTTCTTTGCAGCCAAAAGCTCCAATTCCTGTTTTTCTGGAGTGTCCGTCAGTACTCTTGTTTTACCTCTCCTGTTTCTTGCCTTTATATTTTTGCGTGGTGGAGCCTTTGGAAATGGACGAACATCTTCAGGTGACTTGAGAAGTAATGGAGTTCCATCACTTGGCTGATTATTACCAGCAAATCGTGTCGATGGTCCTGATAAGGCCATATTTTCTTGTGTGTCGGCATCAGTTTGCTGAATATTATTACGAATATTTGTTTGTGTATTAGCACTCGTGGATTGGTTGTTTGGTGCATTCTCAATATCACTAGGGGCATTTTCGTCTATCGGCCTATCAGTAACATATGAGCTAAGGAATTCATCGTCGGCAAAAATATTTTCATTCATAGGCCATATTCCAGAAACCTTAAAACCGCTTTGTATGTTTGAGGGTGTAAAGGCCAGTGGATATGCCTTGCCAAAGCACTCAGCGACATGATATATTGTAATTGGACTTCCTGGATGTTGTAAAAGCCATTCATTGCACGCTTTATTGTAATATTTCTTGAGAGGACCAAAAACCCCCCTATCTAGAGGTTGAAGCTTATGGCTGGTATGGGGCGGGAATGTAAACATTACAATACCATTCTTCTTGGCCAAGTCAATAATTTTAATAGAGAGGTGACTCTCATGATTGTCCAATATAAGGAGCACTTTGTTCTCGTTATTGGGTTTGACGTGTTTGATAAAGTGCTGTAAGAACTCTTCAAATTTATCACTATTGGACCACCCACTTGGAGTTGCAAGCCCCAATGTCTCTGGAGGAGCACCATTAATTATATGGTCCTTGAAATGAACCCTCGGGAAAATCATGCAAGGCGGAACAGAATTTCCAAGTGCATTAATACATCCAATAATTGTTACATTATTACCTCGTTCTGCGGATGTTATGTTGCCCACTTGTTTGCTTCCTTTCGGGGCTAGAACTTTCATTGGGGTATGAACTGTTGACAGACCACTTTCATCTACGTTATAAATCCTGTCGCTTGTAAAATTGTATCTTGACAACAACTCTGTGTACCTACTTTGTAAAGAATAATTCAACGTTTGTCTTATTAAATGCAGTTGCCCGTGCTAGACTAGTTGCTTCCGGTTTGCGCAAACTTAGATTTTGATGCCGTTTAATAAAGTATTGATAAAATGTCTTACCAGCCATTTTGGTTTCATTCCAAGTCTGTGGATAAGCTTTGTTCAAAATAATTGCATAATCGTATGACAACTTTAGCAACTCTTCTTTTGATATTCCGTAGTGAAATTTAGACGCCTTTAAGCAATAATCTACTAACTGTTCTTCTTCTTGATCTGTAAAGACTCGCTTGACATCGTTGTGAGGTTGATAAATGAATTCGTCATTTCCAGCTTCCTTATGCTTCTTTACGTAACGACCGATCAAAGTCTTCGATAGCTTGAAGAATTCCGCTGCTTTTCGAATCGACATTCGTTGCATTCATTCGAACAGCATTCATAACGTTTTCCTTACATGGTTTAGGCCGGGTAACATTGTTTTTACTTCGCGGCATCTAAAAAGTGAATAACAAAAAAACTATTTAACAAAAAAAGAGATTTAACCTTTGGCTTGTACCTTGGGACAGTCCCAAGGTACAAAAAATCAATTGACCCAAGGTACAATTTTTGCCTTGATGAAATAAAACACGTGTAAATTTTTAAAGACATTAAAAAAATATGATTTCCATTAAAATATAGTATTATGAATGTGTACACTAATAAACTAAAACTTATTGTAATTACTTACTTCAAAATAAAGGCACAAAGTCGAAGGTTAAAGCGGATAATTATAAATAGTTTGCGCTTGCAAAAACAAACTTCTTCACTCAGCGCTGGCAGGAAACAAAATGGCTGACTTTACCGAATGCCTTCCAAATGTTACACTACATCAAATACTAGATGGCGATAAATGTACTTCCGCGCAGCAATATTTTTCTTGTAATAAGCTTGTCCCGAGGTACAAGGTGTCCCGAGGTACAAGGATCTCCCCTACAGGGTTCCAAAAAAAAGTACCAAAGTATTCTAAGGAGGTCCATGTTGAATTTCACAGCCGACTGGGTGCGTACGAGTGGTAAAGTTTAGTAGTAGGTATTCACGACTCCTCGGAGTGCTTCGGCTCATTTAATCCGGCTCCGCTCGCGGATTCGACTCCTCTTAACGATTCCTTGACTTTTTTGATTCACCTGCAACTTATATTTTATAAGAGCCTGAGAGCGACTTATTCGCTTTGCATCATGTTCGTTCATGTAACTCAGTAATCCAAAAATGAAAGGAATAAATAATTCCTCGGAGTCGATAACAGTTAGCCGGAGTCATTAAGAGTTTTGGCTCCGCTCGCAGTTTCGGATCTTTCGATTCATTGAATCCGGAATTACCCATCGCTAGTAAAGTTAATGTGCTTAAGAATACGTGACACGACGCACGGTAGATAAATAGTAGGTATACCTTCTTTTTGTTTTTAAATATTTAGTACCTACTAACCTAAATTAAATTTGTATGTGCTTTACCATTCAAATTTCATTATTTTGATTTTTTTATCACCACCATGTGAAGTTACGTAATACGTGGTCACCGCCGCCCACGGACTTCTAGTTGCGACACCTAGAGGACATCGATTAGACAACTTGCAGGATCCAAGTTCTTGTAAGCAATATAAAAATGAAAACTTTAATGTTTTTTTTTTTTTTATTATTAAATAAGTATTTAAATGTGGTGAAAATTAATAAATATAAATTTCAAGTGTTTACATACAGTCCTCGGTAGTATAGTGGTTAGTATCCCCGCCTGTCACGCGGGAGACCGGGGTTCGATTCCCCGCCGGGGAGAGTTTTTATAACTTAATTTTGTTCTTAAAACACACTTTTTCTTCTATTACCTATTTTAAGAACTGTTTAGAATTTAGCTAAATAATTGTAGGAATTATGAAAGTTCGCATAATAATTTCTATTTGTAAGTAGGTACCTACGTTTACCTTTATAAGTCGAAAACTGCGGGCTGGATTTTGATACCAGGTAGGTACTTTCACCTATGAAATTGCCGTTTCATATGGAAAAAATCAAATATTGGTCATTATTATCTATCAATGCACTTTTGCCATTTTAATGGAAGTTGATTGATGCCTCTGCTGCAGAACCAGAACTCCTGGGGACGAGAATCGATGAATTCTCCGACGGCGTTTTTTACTGCCTCACCGGAGTTGAATTTGTTCCCTGTAAAAGTTCCAAAAAAATAGAATTGGAACTCACATTCGAAAATAACGCGAATTTTTAACTTTTTAGTGGTCGTAAACACATCGATATCTAAGCAGACAGTCGTTTGACGGAAAAACAAATGAATAACTGATTTGAAAAAGAATGTCAAAGATTTAGGTAAATTGAAATTATTTTGAATTTGGAATTCCAAGCCTAACACAAGATACCTAACTAAGTTCAAAATTGCAACTATGAACAAACGGAAATTTCATAGGTATGGCCCTAATACTTATTTGTAAAGGATTTTGAAGCAAATTACACATGTAGGACCTACATGCCTATAGATAAGTAGGTAGGTACCTACCTAATAAATACATACATTTTTTTGGCAATGTTTTGAAAGTTAACGTTTGGCATAAATAAATTATAGCTCGATTACGACATTATTTTTAATCAGCTTGTGACACAAGGTATAGTAAGTAGGGCAAGACACAAGATTTTGTAGGGCGAGAGTGCGCGGTGTATTCCCACAGCCGCTGGGCGCACTCGACTGGCCACGTTACTCCTCTCTCACAGAATAGGTACTACCTTGAAATTTAATAAATAGTTACAAAATTTATAATAGGTAAGTTTAACCCATCGTAAAATCGTAAAAATCAGATATAGGTATTATAGGTACCTATCTAAAGAACTTTTTACACAGTTATAACTTATAACCATGACAACAAATTAAATATACCTACCCTTAAAAAAAACATCATAATGTAATTTTTAATTTAGTGCTCTAATACCTATTGTTGACATGTGACATATTCCAAATAAAGAGTTTCACCATAAAGTCCAAGTGATTGTTCCATTTCACAGAGTTTTTTGAACATTTCATATTTATCAAATAAATAATTTTCTAAAATCTATTTCTCTTACTGAATTTTTTTTTCAATTAAACATCTTATGAAGTCAATAAAGTATGTAAGAGAGAAACGATTTTTTTTAATTATATAAATTACAATAAATAGAGAAAAACAATGTAAATTCATTTAAAACTAATTATTATTATTTCTAAACTGAATTTTTCGGACAAAAAAATAAGGAAATGAATTTATATTATAAAGTGTGAAATGGAAATGTAGGTAGGGGAATTGTGCTTAAGATGACATACTTTTTGTTTTGAGGCAAATATTTGAAAATTCAAAGGTTATAAAAAATAAATGTAAGGCTACACATTTAAAACGTTTATTTACGACGCACGAAAATTAATCTTGACGCTATAGAAAACTTAATAATTGATATAAAATAAAAAAACACCAATCATGTCCATGTGGGTAAGATGACACACGTCAGTCTAAGTTGACATACCTAATTATCGGTGTACATTTCACTTTTGAAAACCTTAGTTCTTGGTGCAACGCCAGCACATAGTGTAACACCATCGCTTACATAATTGGCAGCATACCCAATGCTCTCCTGGCTTCCATTTGCTATATAATTCGTTACAATAAAGGCATGCAGCATCGGAGTCATCAACATCATCAGCGTCCTGATTAAAATCTTCCATAGATCCGGCCATCTGAGTCATCCTGAAGGATAGTACGCTTCACCTGCTTTCGAGCTCTAACGCTCTTGCGATTTTCCTTCTCTTTTTTATTTTGGACTTGGGCTTTAACTTCGTCCATAAAAGGAGTGCCTGTCAGAACCCGAGAGCCAGTGATTTTCCTCTTCGTGCTTCTTGCTTGCCCCGTAGACATTGATTTCGGAAATGGAGAAATTTCTATTTGGTATCTCCTGGGTGGTAGACTATCCAGCAATGACTTGGCAATCACGCTGAACTGGACCGACTGATGTAGAATTTTTAGTGCTCTTTGAGAAAGAAGGTCCACCAACGATTTGGCTAGCACGCTGAACTAGATCGACTGTTGCAGGATCTATCGTATCAATCAAACAATAACAATGTTAACTATCAAATAAATACTATAAGAAAACTTAAATAATAAAATCTACTCAAACAAAGACTTAAAACTATTGTCGCATCGGTCGTCCCGAACAAAAATAAAACAGGATTTTAAAGTATTCATAAACGCAAGAACTTCAGGGTAAGATGACATACTATGTCATCTTAAGCCGACTGTTGCTATGTCATCTTACCCTACGAGGTAAAAAATATTTGCCACCTTCTGCGACTTAAAAACTTTAAAGTTACTTTAATTATTCTTCAATATTCATAACCCATATTAACCACAGTTCATATCAAAGTAGTCAAACACAACTAAAATCTTACCTGAACATATTTATTGGCACAAACACTTTCAACAAAATAATATTTTCGAGTGTCGAAATCAAAACAATCCACACCACATCCAAACAACGCAAGCGGTCGCTCACAAAAGTTTTGAGTGGTGACGCTATCTGTGAGCCGATGTGTGATCGTCGTTTAGGCGTTTCTGGCGCGTATATTTGAACGGATATAGGCACTATGTCATCTTACCTGAGTATGTCATCTTAAGCACAATTCCCCTAAGTATTCAGAACATACTACCTATTAGTAGGTTTATAGCGACCGGCCGCCATTACCTACCTACGTTCCATCAGCTGTTTCGAGTGTGTGTGGTTTTATTGTTTTCGTTGTTTATTCGTTGTTCCTGTTGCTTGTGTATTATTTTAGTTTTGTTCATTAGTTTTAAATTCGCACGTTACAAACTATGAGTGACGAACAGATAACCTGCGGATTCTACCTACCTATACGTTTTCTTCGCCGAAGAAAAAACATAGGTAGGTACGACAACCTGTCTTCTTTAGGAAGATTACGTTAATCAATTATTATGGGTTGAAATCAGTAAATATTATATAGGTATACTTAAGTAATTGAATCTCTTTTAGCTAAACTAAAAAAAAAAACAAGATCATCGGTATATGATGGTTGCCTAGCAATGATTTGTTAGTAAAAATTTGATCTTAGGAGAAAATAATGTACCTATATCTAAGTAAGTAGGTATCCTATGTACCCACCTATGTGTAATTATGTAGGTGTATATATATTGGCAAATATTATACCTACCTACTCATGCGTAATTTATATCTATTAAAAGCTGTCAACCACTTATATATAAATAAATAAATAAGTAGGTACCTACTTCGATATCCCACATTTTTAGTAAACAAACCATAGATCGCATTTTTGACGGATTGAAATTAAATATGGCAGAAAAACAAGTTGTAGAAAAAAAATTCGGTAGATAAAGATCAAAGATGAGCCAAAACACTGCAGTTGTCAAAAAATTATCTACGACGGTGTAAACTTTTAAAAAAATCGTAGTAAGTACATAATTTCGACGTATAGGTATACATAGGTACAACCTATAGGTACATATCGTTGGATAGGGCTCAATCTACTATGTGTGTCTAAACACTTTTTTTCTAACACGTAGGTACGTGGGGTTGATTAGTTGGAACTATGGAGATAAGATGAAATGCTTTCCTATTTAACATAAAGAAATTTATTCCAACGAACAGTCACATAAACGATGTAGGTACCTACCACAAAATTAATAAAGATAGTTAACAATTAATAATAAATGTAATAAAGTTATAATAGTCTCATTTTTTGGCATGGCGTCCACGGTTTTATTAATAACCGATGTGCAGTTGTCCGTGATACGATATTTAACTCCCGTGTCGGCTAACAAGGCCCATCAATCTCGTTATTGTTTATTAATTTTATTGCAACTACCGGCCCACTTTGTTTTATTCCTACATTGTACTGTGAAATATAGATTATAATATATCAAGTGGACACCATTGTATGACTTTGTTAGAGAATTGGGCCCGGCCGGCTATAAATCCTCGACTCACGAAACAACTTCTTCAACTAGAACTTACCTATGTAAATTATTAACAGAAACGGTATTAATTGGAACATTGTCTATGAAATATTTCCTTACACAAGTGATATTTTAAAGTTCATACTTCATACTTAATGGTATGAGCTGGGTTTTGAATTCACGACTTCACGAACTAGAATTGGGAATATCTATTGAGAATATCGATAATGGAACTCATAAAGTATTACTTATTTACTTAAATGAGCTAAATTCAGTATTTCGACCTAAAGGTTAAGGTTTTATGAAGAATAATGAAAAATCATTTCTGGCTATGAAAATGTGGAAGTCCAAAAAAAAAAACAATATCTAAATCGGTAGATGGACGACATGACATTGAAATGAAATTATAATTTGATGTTATAAGACTTGAGCTTCTTTAGTAGGTAGATATATGGCGATAAAAGACCGTTGTCCATGAAATGACCCTTCTAAAATTACTTCACAAGCGTTCCAAATCTACTGGATACCTAATTACCTGCAACAACTCATTAAATGATCGATAGCCTAGTTCTACGAATTTATGACAATTGTCAGTACAACAATAGAAATTCCAAGCCGGTCCTGTCCCGGCGCAGTAATAATGTCTTCATTTTAATTAATATCCCTCAAGCCACAATGAGATCCGCGTTTGACACAGGCATCCGTTTTATGTCTGACTTATGGCCAACAAAGTCAATTGTCTGAGCTAAATCTGGAAGAAATAAGGATAAGACTGGGTAAAGCCTGTCTTACAGAGAAGGAGCTAAGCTAAGCTAAGATGGAAGAGAAATAAAAAGTGATAGGTAGTGATAATTTTATTCGCTGAATTTGAGGAGGAGAGTGCACGCTGCAATCCAACAGCTGCTGGGCGCGCTCGACTGGCCACGTTACTCCTCTCTCACGGAAGACTACCTTGAAATGTACCTACTGCATTTCCCACTTTATCTTATTTCCCTAATGTAGGTACCTACGTACGTGTTTCGGTAGTGAATGAGATGTGGTAGAGCCCATTCCCATCCTATCCCTCCCCATTTTCCTACCTTTTCTCCAAATCCATTCTTATATCTCCAAAGGTAGGGCGCATCCGGGGGCGTGCCAACGTTTGTCATTTTGGACTAATGTTGGCATGTATCGGGTATGTCTATGGGCCACAGTATCCACTTACCATTAGGTGGACTGTATGCACGTCTGCCGCCTTCGTCCATAAAAAAAATGCTAATTAATACTACATTCTTGAATGTGTTCATGTTATCTATTGCATACATATGCAATATGCAATGTTGCTGCAGATTATTATACAACTTAATTAGTCAAATTTAGTAGGTAGGTACGTAGATACTTCTTCAATAGCTTATGGACAGTATTCGCAGAGCATCCATTAAAAGCAGGATCCAGTCACTGGATTGAATTTCACAAATCTAAAATAATTTCCACGGAAGGCCACTACATAACACATTTGGTCCAAATGCAAACAAAATGCTTAAATGTCAATGGTGAAAATAGTTTCAAATTGGCAGATACTTGATATCCAATGACTTGATACTTAATATCGTGCACTTATGATGATATTGTTATTATAGGTAGCCAGTGCCGGCCCGAGGCAAGTTTTAGGATAGAGCGAGATCCAATTATGGCGCCCCCTTGCTTGCCCCTAATACATACCAGTTATGCGTGCAAGCATGAAACTTAGAAGATCTCGACTACATCTTAAGTCTGTGTCTAATTTGTCGATTGAAAACAGCCATGCTCGTTGGCACTGCCTCCTCACAGGACCACTGAGGCGTCCCCTGGGTTTGGCGCCTGGAGCGGCTGCTCCGTTCGCCCTATGGTAGGGCCGGCCCTGTAGGTAGCTTCCGTGAACACCGATAAAAGCAAGTTCAGTGTGACCGGCAGAATCAAACACATGCATGACGGAGGAGAGAGATTCGTCTCTCAATAGTAACGATACGGTTCGTATAACTGGACTGAAATATATCGGCTACAAAGCACGAATAAAAATCATGTCGTGATCCGTATAAAAACATTAATTATTGTTGTCATCGCTGTTCATAACTGTTTTCGTCTAGCTTTCCCGCTGTGCAGCATACCTAAGCAAAGGCTAAAAGGGAGCTTAGTTCAAGGCAGAACACGCGACATTATTAAATCTAACATTTCGCTGTACATCGTTGTTTTACATGAAGTGTCTTTGACAAAACCAGTTTATGAATTTCCGAACAAATGTACCTACTTACTCACATATTTCGTTTCTGTTTGATGGATCTTGTAAAACTGAACGTGAAATGAATAGTTTCCATCGTTTTACATCGATAGAAAGAAAAGAATATAAACGCATAGAATACACACAAGTTTCTTTTCGGTTATTAATTATAACTGTCGGACGGTTTATAACTAATAAACGAGAAGTAATTAAACGAGCAGCTAAAAATATCGAATGGGCAGCAAATCGATGAGCTAATTTAAAAGCGTGTTTTTTTTCTTTTTATATATGGCAATGGTGCCATTAGCACATTCCGCCAGTGTCAAGTTTTCTTCGTAATTAAACGTATCCATCCTGTCAATGTCCGGTTACGTTGAAGTAAGGCAGGAGTTGCTCAATAAAGTGTTAGTAGGTTTACTGAGGACAGACTGTTTTGCAACGTTTTAGGGAAAAATGAAAATATAAGTTTTGTCATACCATATTTCTACTTTTCAAATCCGTTTAAAAAATTAAAATCGGACGATCTATAACGCATCCAAGCCAGCTGCAACTAAGCGCATTGAAAAATTAAAATTACGATTGCGCCAAAACTAATAGTCGGACAGCGTCGGGGTTTTGCACACATAAAGTACCTATAAATGACTTCTTTTTCGCGAAGTTTCAGCCCTGTAAGAGCAAAAAAAACTAAAAAAAAAATAACAAATTAATAGACAACATTTCCGAGTGGAAAACATAACGGAATTCATCTAAGGACTGTCCTTCATATGATGGTACAGTCGGTTTCCTACTAGGATTTATGTCACACAATTGCTAATACTTTGCTCTATTGCTTGGCCTAATACGTAACACGGATTCGTTTGCATGCTATTTTCTAGAAATGTGTACTTATTTAAATAGAATTTTTGTAGAATAGGTAATCCTTGTAATCGAAGGTTTTAGGAATTTTTTCATTGAAATCATTATTTGTTTTATGAAAAGCCCCTGGAAAATGTATGAATAATGACAATCTAGTAGATACTTTGTTATAATAATATGTGTGTTTTAACTAAAAGTATCAATAATTAATCGATGTAATATGTATGTATTAAAATATTATCAAAGTATTTAATTATGCAGCGCATGAGCGTGTAAGCCAGGCGCACTCGCATCTCAGCGCAGTGGCCATTCTTAAGAGAGCAGCTCTCAGAATAGATCACAATAATTCATAACCGTTATGCGCGTGCGTTGTTCGATAATACTATAGTGAGGTTGACCAGAATTGGCTTATTGTCAATAAATAATGAATGATGGCCATTTAACTTAACTCTATTGGTATTGCAATTGCGAAGTGTAGTTGAATATGCTAAGTGTGCAGCAGTGTAACTCAAATCACTCAGCAGGGAGATGTGACTAAGGGCACGAGTGTAACAAATTTGCAGTAGTTTTACACACTTTTTCACTTATTCAGTGTATTTTGACTTTTAGTAAATTAGTAGATTGCACGTATTTTTGTCATTATATTTTAATGTCTATATTTTTAATTATATTTTTTGTATTTTTCAAAATTCGCCTGCACACCTGGCAGGCGAATTTTGAAAAGTATATACCTAAAAGTGCGAGAAAAAAGGTTGCGGACCACTGGAATTCCGGTGCAAGTTCCAGCTTTTCACGAATCATACCTCTATGAGTATAAAGACCTCAATTCCTCTAACTGACCTTTATTTACAATATATTCACGGTTTTGGTTAAAACTATAGAATAACATAGAAGTGCACGAATTTTGAATTCAAATGTTTTTTTTTATTTCAATCAGCTTTTATTACAAATGAGGAAAGACGAAGAGAAAAGATAGCAAAACTACATCATGAATTAGTAAAGAATATCAACATGGCCAATATAACAGTTTGATATATTTATATACTACAACTTGTCACCAAAATAATTGAAAACCTGAAACATGTCAACCGCTCAAGTTCATGTTAAAATCGTTCAAGTGAAAAATAAAAATGTTTTAAGGAATAAATCATAAGTTACAAACATGTAATGTTTTGTTGTCCTGTCTAAAACATTCATAGCGCTCATTAATCAGACCGGGCGTCCGCAGCTCGGGCGACGGGCGTAGAATAAATAACTCATGTAAAAAAATCTATTCTATAAACTGGTAGTCGATTCTTTTCTCGATACGAAACAACTGATTTTCACCTTCTGCGTTATTTCGTTGACGCGTATAGTTTTCAGTCAATACATCAAGCCTGCATTATAGGGACTTCAAACAAAGCGTGTGTCGCAGCAATAATAAGCGGAAACGAAGCTCGGCGAGCGGCGCGTGTCACGGTAAACCCGAGTACATATTTAGCATCGCCACTGTGTGTTGCACATTGCACTTCATTTATTATTGCAGTATAGTGCAAAGTAAAATTTGAAATCAATTTTAAAAATAGTCTTTAAAAAGGGTTAATGTTGGTTAAGAAAACTATTGAAGCGTTATAAATAGTAATCCAGTGAACAGTAAGAGTCCCTTTACTATGCAAAAGGTAGGGTAGTAGCGATTTTCATATACGAGTAGGTACCTACCTACGTTGTTTAAGTCGGGTCCCTAATGAAAAATTCAGGTTTTCGACGTTGAGGGAGGGACGAGCGCCTTAAAACCTAAAAAAATGTATTTTTCGAAATAAATCGCCAAGGGTTGATCCTCCGAAAAGGGTAGGTAAAAATCCTGCCAAGGGTAGGTAAGTATATTTAATTGCTGATAATTTATGTATAATGATAATTTGCTGATATTTTTGAAGCTGCAATACTCTATATTAAGGTTACATAGCGAAGAAAAAAGGTTATATAACTCTGTGGATGTCTTTGTTTCTTCTACGAATTTCTTCATATTGGATCTTCTCCGAGGGAAAAAAATTCTATACCTACCTAGTTGAATAATTTAACATAATAGTTTTCCATCACACGTTCTAAGCAAACCTCTGCTAATTGGAAGGCCACGTGTGTCTATAGCAGAGACAGGTCTAAAATACAACGTCATTGTGTGCAATGGATGTATTCAAATGTGACACCGTAAGTTCACGCGGGCTTGCCATCTGAGGGGGCACTAAATCCACTTTAGTTACGAAAATGTGTGCATAAAACTGTCTGTCCATAGTCAAACAAGATGGCATTGTTGGATATTCCACTCGAGGACGTGTTCTAGAAACCACTTATGGGTTGGAAATTAATGTGTTTTCTGAATTTCTTAAGTATTTGTAAATCTGTGCATCAACAGTACCTATACATTATTCTTAAAGTAAAAGTTTTTCTCTCGTTTCAGTGTCGCCCTCTGGTGAGTATTAAAATTGCCGTTTTTTGACCAGACACATCACAAAATTGAAATTAATTTTAAAAACGCAAATGAAATGAAAACGTTTGATCATCGCTGTCATCCGTGCATTATGTTAATCCAATATTTCAGCCGGCAACAATAATATTTTTTCATCGCTAATGGAGGTCGCTTTGGCGCGAAACCCGACTTCCGCTGCAGTTCGCGCGCACAATCACCGCATCCGGTCGCCGCGGGCGGCGCGAACATGACACTTTTTATTTTAAAAATAACAAGATCTTAATATAATACTTATTAACTTTTTTCTTATTTTGTGGGAAAACAACTCTAACTGGGTGGTTTCCTAATGTGAACGGGAAGCGTATTCCATCCAGAGTTTAATGGATTCAAATTAACTCAGCAATCGTAGCCTATGTCATTCTGAATTAGGTTGGCTTCTTAACTAATCAAATAATGACCTTTGACCTTTTATTGTTCGTCTATTGTTTGTGGGGTGCATAAATCCCAACGCCGCCACATTGGTTAAAAAAAGGCCTAATATATTTTGTCTCTCTCCATCATTTTCGTATTAGTACCTATTACTTATAGATGTATATATGTAAACAGCTATTGCTAGCTACTTGTTGCATACTTCAACAGTACCGCCGATGTAGCTACAACAAGACAAATGTTTGTTGGAACCACCCCTATTATTTGGGGCGCATTGTTCAAAGGGTTGTCGCTACAGCTTCAACCGTAGAAGGGTCTATGGATTTTAAGCTCTTTGGAAGAATTCCGCGCCTTGAATATTTACGTGGGGTGTGGGTGACAGGTTTTTTTATAGAATGAATTTGGCAGACTAGCATATTGTCCACCATCAGGTGGTAAGTGCAAACAACCACTTGCGCATTTATCATTGCCCATGGACGTCCGTATGATCACGCATGGATATAGGCATGTGCCTACATAAATCTAAAATGACAAGCGTTAGTAGGTTAGTATGGGTAGTAAAGGGTATAAGGGGATAAAGAGACTCCTTTATTCCATTATATTCTTTTTTCAAAGGGACACGAAGAGACGGGTTGAAACAGGGACAGGAGGGAGCGGAATGGAATAGGGAATGATCTCTGGCTCATGTACCTAATATCCTACATACTTATACTCATACAGGTAGTGGCTTTTGGTCCAGGCAATTTCTATAGAGAGGAACATTGTAGAACGTTTTATGTAGAAATCTGATAGGTAGATTATGAAAACATACAATATCCAAGGTTCCGTCAGCAACAAGCCAACGTATACCCATAGGTACCTTAATACAGGACCAGAAGCGAATGATTTTGGGTACATTAGCATGTTGCTGACTATATCTACGCAAAAGTACAAAAAATAATTTTACAAATGAAGCAACTACATAAAACACAGAAAGGTTTCACTTCTTTTGTAATAAAATGTAAAAGAAATCTCCCCGGAAAATGCAAACAACCAAAAATTAGAGTACTTACCTACATAAACAAATTCGAGGAAGTGACAGCCCTGATCAAACAAGTGTGGTCGGATCAACGATGAAGTTTCACTTGTTGCTCCCCTAACAATGAATTTATTTCAATTTAATATGCCGAAGGGCACGTTTGTGGGCTCGTAAATGGAGTAACGTAATTTTAATGCAGAAATGTAGCTTACCTGGAAGAGAAAAAAATAACATAAAAATCGTGCATTTTATAATTCCTCAATTGCATTTGACAATTATTAGCTGTGGAGAGCAGCAGATCGTATAAGGTGGTGAACCGGTTTTCGACAGGACTCCCGGTTTTGAGGCGATATGTTTGTGTCCCCTACACGCTACCGGACTCAAATTATCCGGTTTATTCACAAATTTGAAAATTTTGCGGGCATAGTTTTCTCTACACATCCAGTAAACCATTATTTTTAAAATTAGGTAAAATATCAAATATTACTTTAAATTATGTAAAAAATAAATATAATTGTTTTCGTTTTCCCCCCTCCCCCACCCGCTACAGCAGCATCTGTCCAGAGACTGGAAACTGGACAATTAGCAAGCTTGCTCAGGCTATGAGCGCACTAATATCGGATTGCTATTTGATATTATCAACCGACAAAAGTTGTCGAAGTGTCGCACTAAGCGCGCAAACGCAGCGTTTCGTCGACGTATCCGTATTTATCGGTACACCCGCTCGTAACTTGCCGCACCTAGCGTTACAATGCCCGCGTGGGAGGAGGGACATCTCAATCGCTTGTAGTCCCGTTGTAGTCGGTGTACACACGTGCGTCGGTCGTAAACTAGACGACGATTCTGAACCCACTTTATGGCCGTGTAGTTACAACAAAGCGAATAGGTATTATTGAGGATTTTGTGTTGTGTATTTGTGAACTATGCAGTTGTAAAATTACAAATTTTGTTTTATTAATATCAAAATTCAAAAAACTGAGCATACACGCTCAGTTTTTTGAAATTCTAAAGCATGCAAGTTTCCTCGCGATATTTCCTTTCACCACCAAGTTAGTGATAATAAAATCTGTATTTGAAACTTACCTAGTGTTGCGGCCTGGTCAATTCGCACTCAGCTTGCGTAGTGGATTATGGCCTGAAAATGGCTTGTATCGCAGATGCACATTGACAAAAGTGTCCAGTTTTTACCAGATGAATTGTCTGCTGCATGTCCTTCTTTTTATACAAAACCTATCGACCTTGAATTATTCCTAAGTATGGAAGTATAATATCGTCTTTTTTTCGGAATGGCAATTCGATCTCATACACAATGGCATGTATATGAATGATGATATAACTAGGACTATAAAATATACATATACCTTTCTGTGAATATTGTTTACTACCTACCAATTTATACTCAAATATAGTCACGAAGTACGTAGAGAATAAATAATAATAGGTGCTAAGTTTTCGCGTAAATTTTACGCTATGACTTTTAATGGTCAACTTAATGGTCAACGCTATGACTCTTAACAAGTTAAACACGTGCTAAACCGACACGCACAGAGAGTGCTTATAGAGAGTGTGTAAGCACGAGTGCTTACACACGAACACCACCGCATTTTATAAGATCACCGTTGTGTAAGTAATATAGGTATATATAAAAATGGATGTTGGTATATCTGATGTTAATAGACTTCGACACCGTTTGACCGATCACCATGAAAGTTGGCACATATATGTATTTTTTCACGGAGAAGGTTTCTATGCTATCCACTTTGTTGTAACTTGCCATTAGCTGCAACACATCAACTACTATGGCAGGACAACGTCTGCGGGGTTTTGCTAGTATAATATAAAACTTGTCGCATTCTTATCATCATTACTATAGTAAAAAAAATATAGTAGGATATCTTCATGCAAACGCACAAGTCATAGTTTGCTTGTATGCGCGCTTGTCCGTACGGTCAATTACATAGAATTTCACTGAACATTTCGAACACGCGCCATACAATGCACCGCATTCGAACGTCGCGCCTGCAAACACAGCAATTACACAGCAAATGCAAATTGGGTAATTATCTCGGAGTTCAACTACTGTTCTATTTTTACTGTGCAATTACTGCAATGTCATGTCTAGTATTTAACTGATTGGTCGAACTGATAGGTAGGTACTGTAATGGCGAATTAATTCTATCGAGTCAAATATCGTGTCAAGTAGCTTCATAGTAATATTGTTATCTTGATTGCCCTAGATAGTGAGATCTGTGCTCGTTATAACCAAAACTTTAACGAAATCTGAAGCTATGGTTTCTATTGATGATTCTGAGATCATTGATATAAATATCTTACCAATTATTTAAAAAAAACTTTTAATTTTGTCAAATTGATACAAATTTGATAAATACAAAGTTAAAAAGAAATATACATATACCTATATCTATTTTTATAATAGGTACAATACAAAGAGAAATACATAACATTATATGTCAACGAACTCAGAACCATGAGCCTACGTAATCCATGGTTTCAGGTGTTTATGGTTTCTCGAAAGAAAGGATTTATTAGACTAAACCTGTATATTGCAATTATAAATAACGCCACACTCAATAGCCTAAACTAGGAATTCTGGTCTCATGGGTCCAGAGACACATACAGAGACGAACACACCACCCAGAGCCTATCTAACATTTGACTTTAAAAAATTAATGTCCGACCGGGAATTGAATCCGGGACCTTTTGCATAGCAAGTAGGGTCACTATCAACTGAGCTAATCGGTCGTCCACTTGACTGCGCTTCAGGTTCACCAATGCAGATTCTCCTGACATACAGTTCTATTGTAAAAAAGACGGTACCTACAACAAATAAATTAAAATTAATAGTTTTTGTAGTTTGCTGCGAATTGTACCCACATCAAGACAACTCACACGTTAATGATTCACAGACGGATATAACCTTGTGTTAGCATAATCTTATATCTATATAAACTGATGCTCATTGTCGGTCCGTTTGTATTGTTGTTAAGAATAATAAAACGGTAGGAAATGCCCTCGGCAATCATTGCACTCCATCTCCGGCGGACTATGTAGAGATAAGAAAGTTTTAGATAGCTCAGAATTAAATACGAATAATACTTTTATAATTATTACGTAAGTGTAAAAAAATATCGTGTAAGTAAAAAATCGTTGCGTTTTACTTTCAATATAGGTAACATATTATGCATATAGTTATTTTGTACGCAGTTATTGATTTATAAAATACGTAGGTATGACTCGCTGAATGTGAAATTTTTATGTGTTAGACATAAATCAGATACTACTCTTTGTATGTGCAGTTGAACAAGGAAAGAAGTAGTTCAATGCAATCCATGGGCCAATGTATCTGCATTGGATATATACTCCTCCCGAAGCTCGCCACCACACACAATCTCCGGCATTTTCTATCCAGCAACTACCAGCCAACTTCTTCAAGTTGTCGATTCACCCAGCTGGAAGGCATCCCATATGGAGCTTGCAGCACAATTATTATTTACTGATGGAACCTCTAAAACTCTAAAAGTCTATAGTCAGTAGTCGAGAGCTCAACTCTGGCGCGGATTATTTCTGGATCGGTCAATGAAAGTAAGACTCATTCAGCTATTTACCGCATCTACAATGTTGAGTTAGATGCTAATAACTTATTTGAAGATGAAGGATTTATTTTATCCTAAGCGTCTGGCTCAAATGGTGGATGACGACCCCTAATCCCATATCATTTTATATGTACCTATATATAGCTACGTGGGGTCTTGGACCAGCAGTGGAAGGCGTTAAACCTAAAAGACAAGTTTCTTACTAACGTCGTACATTAATAACCTCGTGCCTATTGATAAATAAAGTAAAATAAATTTATTATTGCATGTTTATACAATTGCTGACGAAAGTAGTAAAATACGCATTCAGCTTTCAATTTGTGTACCAAGCTGGACTCTCTACCAACCGCTTACTTATTGTTTGATAATGGACATTCAATAGTCAATACTTAAGAAAATGTTCTTAATGCCCAAATGTCCTTGAAATAAGTCCCATAAAAGATATTTTCCATAACAATGACGTTCGTGATGGATGACGCTTGACGTTTCACAGACTAATAATTTTTGAATATTTCTTAGTTTCATGGTTTAAAAAATATAATAAGTGTGCTGTGCTGATAAGCTTAGGGCTATCTATTCTCGGCTGTATTCTCATTCGACGGATCGTGAGTTTAAATCCCCGGCCCGTACTCACTTAAGTACCTACGGATTTTTAAATTAGCACTATCTCGGTGGTGAAGGAAAACAACGTGAGGACACACACGAACGAAAAGAAACTGTAGCATGTGCATCTATTCATCAATCCGCACTGGGAGCACATGGTAAATTATGACCCGAAACCTCCTAGTGAGCTCTAGGTTTGTGCCCTGCAGTGCAGGGCACAAACCTAGAGCTCACTAGAGACGTTACAGAGTGATATCGAATATTGAACCACATTGTCGGCCGACAATCACGGTAGATGTTCGGCGTTTTTTTTTTTTCTTTTTTATTATTATGTACGAAGGCGGCAGACGAGCATACAGTCCACCTGATGGTAAGTGAATACTGTCGCCCATAGACATCCGCGATACATGCCAACATTAGTCCAAAATGAGAAACGTTGGCATGCCACCGGATGCGCTGCCTGCTTGCGTTGCTTAAACTAATACATGGAAATTGAATCAACAAGACAGTGTCGACGATAATATCGGCTAGTGGGGAAAAAGCGCTAAGAACTGCTCTCATTAACTCGTGGCATAGGACTGACAAAATTATATCCACTCAGTTGGCTCGAGATACAGTGGTATCGCAAAAAGATGAAAAGGTCCTTTCATTCAGAGAATTCTCTCTGTCAGACAAAGACCAATTTATGGAAGGATAGTGAGTGGATAAGGGAGAGGTGATGTCCTTAGCTCGTTTCTTGGCAATTGTCCACCGGAAGACGGTTTCTAGCAAAACGACGACGTTTGAAACTGAAATACAATGCTGTTTCATTGAGTGCCCGATGAGAAAGTGTAATTGGCTCAGATAGGTCGATCCGTTATTATGTGAAAGCAAATAGACGATGGTGATTTATAGTCGTAATCTTAATCGGGTTAAATTCAGATGTTATACTTTCAGATGAGATACTTGATATTAGTGAATTTGATTTAGAGCAATAGAACTAACGAAATGGTACTTATTATTACAGGTACTAACGTACGGGCACTATTCCACCCTTTTTAGAAAAAACTCTCGACAAGAGCATTTTGAACATTCGAGAAAAATGCATTTTATTTTGTAATATTTTCATTTTAAAATCAAGCTATAAATTTGGAGTTTAGGATGAAATAAAAAATTGGCGCATTGGACTGCTCACCTTACCCCTCTCTCACAGAAGACTACAGTAAAATGTACTATATTCCCCATTTTATCTTATTCTCCCAATGTACATAGATACGTGTTTCAGTAGTGAGTGAGATATGCCAAAGCTCATTTTCATCCCATCCTATCCTATCCCTCTCAATTCTCCCGATCTGTTTCATTAAATTATTTATCAAGTTTTCAATTGTTCAGTCCGTTATAAGTGCATTATATTTTACTGGTATTTTTGAAAGACATAGTTGTGTAACGTGACTACAGAAACTAGGAACTAGGAACTTTCTATTTTGTATAACATATCATTTTGACACTATCTATTATAGCAATAAAGTTCAAATTGCGTGCTACTATAATACGCTTTAAAGCATAATCAATCACGCTTAGCCCGACTTGCAATGGAATTTTAAATTGGATTCCTGTTAACAATACATGGATTAGTGAGCTCGTACCTTTGTCTGCCATTGCACTTATAAAACCACCATTGGTTAACACTCATAATTTTATTAATTTATACCTCACCCATTGCTGCATTTGTACGTTGTTTTACGCAGCTATACAGTTCGTATACAGCGATGAAAGATTAATTTTTTTGAAGACGGTTGTTATTAGAGTTTCATGGTGAAGGTGAAGATATTTTACACTGTCGATTGCTACATTCAATGGTGTAAGGATTATAGGTTATTTATGAGGATTTCCGAGACGAGTCGGGACCGTTTTGTAGTTTCAGAGTATCGGGGGCAGTATCACATTGTTGGGGATTGACAATCTAAATTGAATTTTCAAATTTTTAGTTCGCGTTGATGGAATTGATGGGAGGATTGTAAAGTATTATGAATTAACCCAGTCTAAATCGGTTTTTACACTTGTACAGTTTAAAGGCTTTTATTTATTACAATATGATATAACCCGATTTACAATATAAAATGTCTAAGTACAGAACACTAAAAACTAAGATGTAAACGAATTTATCAGAAATAGGAAGCTTTGTAATAAATTACAGTTTTGAAAGAAAGAAAGAAAGAAAATCATTTTATTGACAACAACAGGTATAGAATGAAATTACAATTACAAAATACATAAAGAAATGTGATTGTTGTCGCAATCAGCGCCAACTCAGCATATTTATTACATTCAATTGCATATATACAATTTGCAAGTACGAGTATATAGGGGAAGGGAGGGCAAGAAGGTTATGGCAGGTAAAAAGGATATCTTTTCTGTACAAGTACTAACGCTAAACAAAGAGAGAAATAGTGCATAGACGTGAAGTTTCGCTAGTCGTTCGACGAAACATCCATTCGCGGGGGACCGCAAGCCGCTGGTTTGTCAACTGTGATTCGTTATTGTTTTTGCTGCGAAAAATTAAAAAAAAAGCAAGGTAATTACGATGTGATTTTATGTAATTCTATTAGGCTTTCGTGTAAAGTAATTTGTCTTTACTATAGATAGTCGTCTAACGTTAATATAACGATATTTTTGTGGCAAAGTAATAACAGTGTGTTGAAAAATTATTAGGTTACTGCAATGAGAGCATGTAGGGCAAAACGGAACGGGCAAAACGGGTCTACCCGTTTTGCCCTACTTTGGATTCGGAAATTTTACTTTATTTCTAGTTCAATTATTATTATTATTTTCTTGCAGATGGTTAACAAATACATATGGAACAGTAGTAGGGCCTCTTGGTCAGAGGAAACTATGAAAAAAGCGATAGCAAAAGCAAGAAAGTATGTAATTTCACCCTTGCTTACTTGAAGGCGGCTACGCCTCAAAACGCTATGAGTGGATTTAGATCTGTCGGCATATACCCCTTCGACCGTAATGTGATAGATGAAGCGCTATACGCGCCATCTACAGTTTACGAGGCATCATCTACAAATTCTGCACCCGAAGAGCATGGGCCTCGATCTGTATTAGCTGAACCAGAAGCGGCTGCTTCACCTGTGACAGTACGTTCTCTTAACACACCACAAGGTAATGTCCGTCCATCACCGTCCATTTTAACAACGTCACAACCAGTACGACCAGATGAGATCAATCCACCAGGTTTGACAATACTGCCCATTCTCGTAACCATTCAACCGGATGAGATTACTCCACCGAGTTTGATAACACCACCCATTCTGGCAACGTTACAACCGACACAACCAGATGAGGTCATTCCATCAGGTATGACGATACCAATAGCTCTACATGGTTCAGCCAATCTGCTCAGTAAGACATGTAATTCATATGAAGTACCAGGTGATTTAGAGATTCCAATACAAACTGGTTCGGCTACATCACAATCACCGGGTGTTGAAATTCTTAAACAAATACATCCCTTGCCCCAGCAACAGTTCAAGAAGACAAATAGAGGCAGAAAAATACATAAATCTGAAATTTTAGCACACCCATTAAGACATAACAAGAAGAAAAATTAAAAAAAACTACTTTTAAAATAAATCTTGGAGCTTCTTCCTCTGGATCAAAGAAAAAAACTTCAAACAAGACAAACGACAAGTAAAAAGGCGGCTCTAAACTAAAGAAAGAGAGTACAGAAAAAATAGGACGTGGGAAAGAAATTTAAGTAAAAAATACTTTTGCACTGTGTGCAAGGAATTATATATTATATATTTAATTGAAGACTGGATAGAATGCTCCCAATGTCGAGAATGGACTCATGAGACCTGCTCAGCATACTCTGGGCATGGTTCTTATTTCTGCGACACCTGTTTTGATTAATTTCCAAATACTAATTAATATCCTTCTTGCCCTTAAGGCATACCCGTTTTACCTACCCCCGTAGGGCAAAACGAGTATTTCACATAATAAAAAGAAAACTAAATATTGCTATAAAAATGTTGATTTTTGTGTTCCATTTTTATTTCATTTTAAGCAATGTTAACCAGAACTTGTTTTTTTAGTTAATTCGGATACATGTTTTCTAATTTAATACAACTTTTTATCATTCTTTCTTAACGGACCTTTCTTGCCCTCCTTTCCCCTATACAAAAACTAACTATGCTGGGATTGCACCAAACCAACCTTTTTATCGTCCAGTGGTGGACATACGACAGTTCACACACATTGTCCGGTGCACGAGACATATTACGGCCTTAAAAATGCTATAACACCAACCATCACGTGGGACCGCTTGCTAGTCCACCCTCATGTCTATAAAAAAAAATGGCCTTAAAAAATTATGGGCGGATTTATAAAAGCAGCACTCCATCACTTTCCGTGGATGTCGTTAGGTATAACAAAACCGCTACCACAAGCCCTGAGGAACTGCACCACTTCTAAAAGAGTGGACTCGCCAAGCCGCCGGCCCAGCGTGACATTTTAAATCCATACTAGAAAGTAGGTCGGTATAATACATTTTCATAAAACTTGCGGACCAGCCTAAACTTCGTATCTGTAAACAAATTACTCAACACTCAACAAAATTGTATAGAGCCAAAAATAGTATTTTAGCAGAATGAGGTAGAGGTCAAACTATTCCATCAAAGGTCAATAAAAGAAATGGCGGGTAACATTCGTTGTTTATTATACATCTAGTACCTACCTTCGATCGTAAAATATTACGATACGCATAAACCGTCCACAATACTATACGTCGAGGCACTCGCTTCGATTATCTCCCAGGTTTGTTTGTTTTATAGCGGTAGGTACAGTACTCCAGTTTATTGGTTCCCGATATTATTTCGCGTTTTTAGAACGGTGAGTGTACGATGCCCTTCCGTGGTTAGAAAAGAATAGTGTGGATGCAACGAATTTAATTTTTGATTATAATTCACGCAACTCAATAGCGCGCGTCAATCTTGCCTGTGGTTAAATGTCCGTACACGCGAACAGCAACTTTCGCGTCAGTGTATTTAAATGTATCTAAAGGTAGGTAGTAAAAGGTATTTAAAGGCTCACAGATTACTGTACATGTTCAAGAATTTGAGTATAGTACCCATCGGTTATCGATCATGTGGCAAATAGATATTGTAACAATAGATACTCTTTCGAGTATTCTCGTTTAGCGACCTTCTTTCTGCTAAATACTAACCACTGAACGCTAATGAAAAATCTAAATTCAACCCATTTGATTTGACTGCTTTTTGATTCATTCTGATGTCTAATTTTGGATCTGTAAACACGATGCCTATTATACCTACTTCGGTAAAGCCTTGGTATTTGTATGTTTGTGGAAATCTCATAAAATGCTTATACTCGTAATTGCACATGCTACTGTTAAATTCGTAGATGAATCAGTGAGTCAGTCAATCAGTCAGTCAGGCAGTCAATTAGTCAGTCAATCAGTCAGTGAGGCAGTCAATTAGTCAGTCAATCAGTCAGTCAGGACATCTTTTATATGTACTTTATAGATTATAAGTATATCTTTATGTAGGTATCTTTTATATGTATTTTTATATGAATAGAATTTCAGTAGGTACCTCATTCCGCTTTCTCAGATATTGAGACTTTAGTGTAAATTCTAAAAAGTAATATGATTTTAGTTACCTTATCTTAAAATAGAGTAGGCATATTGCTATTTAAGAGAATCGTGAAACAATGAACTAGAAATCTTAAGCAAGGAAATTTTAATTAAAATCAGTAAGTCCATACCAACAATAAGGTCTCTTTGCCCAGAATCAGATAACAAGTACCTATAAGGTCATGTCCATCTCATTCTCACGGTAGGTAGGTACTTACTGTCCTCTACAATACCACTTGAATCTATCCGGGCATTTGGAAAAAAATGTAAAAATCGCCCCATGCCCCACTGAGGGTCATAAACTACAGCGCCAATTAAATATGAATGCCCCACCCTTATTGCTGCGTGTTTTCAGTCCGACGAACCCTTATTTTTTTAAGTTTATTGTAAGAAAAGGTCATTGTTTTATGAATTATTGAGAGATCGAGAGTTGGTGTAAATTTTAGGAGTTACAAATAGATTGGATGGAATAATATTTCTTGTTATTATTATATAGGAATAGGGTTTATAGATATCAACTATTAAAATGTATCACCGCTGGGCATTTCTCTCTTTGTTATTTGAATCATATTTTGTTGCATGACCTGTAAATTGGCATACATGATGCAGATTTTGTTTCAATTTCAGTTTACACGGGATTTTCACAATGTCTTCCTTCACTTAATTAGAATAAAATGTACTTTAGTAAAAGTTTTGTGATACGATTTGCGGTTCCAATTTACCTTGCTACCTTGAAATGTACTGCATTTCCCACTTTATCGTATTTCCCCAATGTACGTACGTGTTTCGGTAGTGAGTGAGATATGCCAGAGCCCATTCCCATCCCATCCTATCCCTCCCCATTTTCCCAACCCTTTCTCCAAATCCATTCCCATATCTCCAAAAGTAGGCAGCGCATCCGGGGGCGTGCCAACATTTGTCATTTTGGACTAATGTTGCCATGTAGGTATCCCGGATGTCTATGGGCGACAGTATCCACTTACCATTAGGTGGACTGTATGCTCGTCTGCCGCCTTCGTACATAAAAAAAAACCTACAAATATATATTGGGAGATATAATAAATGTCCTGATTCTATAATAAATCATAACGTAATCATTACTATGTAAGTATAAATCGCTCATACAGTTAATAATTAGAATTTTCATACGGGGAATTTTATAGAAATAAATATTTTTTATTATTATGAAAGGACTAAATTTAAATGCGCGTTCTTAATGCGGGTGGCAACAAAAAAATCTACTTGCGCCAAAATGCCGTTGTAATTACTTATATATATTTTGTTTATTCATAGTTTAAAATACTTGCGATAACAGTAACCGGTCTTTTCCACTTCTGGACATGGGCTTGATCATGAACATTGTCTTGTGCACGAGGGATTGGCCATAAAGCGCCACGCTGCTAGCCAAGCGGGTTGACGAGTCCACTTTTTTAGAGGTGCTATAGTTCCTCTGGGCTTGTGGTGGCGGCAATTAAATGATAATTGTAGAATATACTATTTTTGCGCTAATTTATATCATAATCGTAGAAGAATAGGTAAATAATTATTGTTGAAATGTTGAATGTTGAATAATTAAAACTCCGCGTCAAAATCATTATCGTACTCTTGATGTTAACAATCGTGAACAAAAAGCGATCAAAAATCGCGTGTCGAAAACACTCCAAGATTCGCTGTCTCCTTCTCGCAACCAGGAAAATGATCGCACCTTTGTAGCGGCCTTAACAATCTCAAACCTGCCGAGTTTGCCACCCAGTATCTTCCGAGTGTTCTTAATATCTATGTATTCTGCATGAAGCAATAACCGCTTATTGAAAAAATAAACTTGGACCTTATTGTTTAAGAAGTAAAGAAGATATTCAAATTTGGCAGTTGCAGTAAAGTTGGTGCAGATGTATAGGGGCTGTTATAATTACGAAGTGAGACAAAGTTACTTCAGCCATTGTGGGTGTTGTATAGACTTTACACACTCTTAAACATTTGAGTTCGTGTCAACTACACTTTGTCGTGTCATAATTATACGATGCACTCAATGGGACACCCCGTATACAATACGTCTTGGAATACGACAAACTAATGAGGCAGTTTTTTTTAAAAACAGTCGTTTTTTCAAGCGACAATAAAGTGGTTGTAATATATCGTAAAATAGCTTTTTAATACCGTTTTCAAAGACATTTTGAGAATTGTTCTGGGTACAAATGAGACGTAATTAGGGGATAAATGGGTCATTTGTCAGTGAAATAAGGAGAATTGACGTTCAATGATGAATAGCCTGTTTGTGTGTTGAGGACAACTATTTATATATACAATTCATACCAGAATTTTTTCTCCAGTCTTTCTCTTTAAGTCATTCTTGTGACTTAAGCACATAATAAGAGACTTAAGAAACCACGTGAGCGCAGTGTGTGATGCCTTCCCATGTGGACTGATGACTTGGAGAACTCGACAGAGGTTGGATGGGAAGAACCGAAGATCGTGTGTGGTGGCGAGCGGCGAGCCTTGGGAGAGGCTTATATCCTATATAAGAGGTGTACTGACATAGGCTGGTGGCGCGGTACAGTTTGTTAATTTTTAAAGTAATGGTACAAGTAGGTACAACAATCGTACATCTTCGAGTTAGAGAATTTTATATAACAAATGTGTATTTATTCAAACATTTGTTCCTTTCCTAGGGTTTACTGCAATAGACACATCTCCATTTATTACTTGAATGGTAGACCACAGATGTACGGACGTGTGTCATTGTTACCTCATGTAGATATATATTTTGTACATATTTATACTGGTATTAGCCTTTAATGTCCCACTGCAGGGCACAGGGTTACCCTAGGCCCACGAGGGCTCGGGTTGGTGGATACACGTACCTATTCCAGATTTTTTTATTATTTCTGGAACATGAGGGTTTCGTTACAATGTTTTCCTTTCATCGCCGAGCATATGACAATTTAAAAAAAAACCCGAACTTATGTAGAAACTCAGTGGTTCGAGTCGAGGATTTGAACTCACGATCGCACGGAACTCACGATCGCACGAATGTGAGTCGAGTATACTCGGAAATACCCCTAGACTACCACCGCTTCGGGCGGACCTGTATATCGCGATCTCAATTGGCAACCTGAATATCTGATTACCTACTATTGGGCGGATCATCAGCTCGTCAGCCATTTACTTTACATAAAAAAAATGAAATACACAAATATAGGGCAAACTTTTATAGGTATATGCTCTAAACCTCTATTGAATCGAATTCTGTGTCAATTTCCACTTACTTCCCAGAAACTCATGATAAATCTAACGATACAATCTCATTCTAGCCCCTCCCCGTCACCTCTCTCCCCAAACCCCAACAAAACCAAAGTCAGACTTGTATAAAACCGAATGATTAATGCGTTCTCACATTAGGTCGTATATCTACCCCTTGTGGGGAAGGGGAATGTAAAGGCGACGGTGGAGCTATGAAACAAGCGATAATATTATAAAAAATAATATTTAAACAACAAAAAACAGACTTCAAAATCGTGCTAAAAAGGTACGATAGCTCAAACTAAAAGTTCTCAGAACTACAATACAATAGAAAAATAAGAAATACGTATTTTGAAAACAGAACTATTTCTTGTCAAACTCATTAAATTTTCAAAGCCGACATTGGTTTTTTATTTCTGGCGACAGTTTGAAGATCAAATATTTGCGCAAAAATAAATTTAACAAGAGAATATTTTCGTTCAATGATTTTACTACTTTCGTTGCGGTTTAAACCAAAAACAAAGTTATAAAAGACTTAAGTTAGCGTTTAATGATGAAGCCTCCACCACCTCCGTTTCTAACCGGTTCAGTGAATTTAAACGTGGTCATACCCACCTCAGTGACGATGTCCTGCTACGGCGGTTCAAATGCCAAGTACATCGCAAAGTTGAGAAACGTGTTCGAATTTTAGATATTTTATAATCACAATATTGTTTAAAATTATTTACCGATTTACCTACCGGCTAATTACCCTTACTTTAACTTTTTTTATGAAACAAGTACCTAATTACTTGATCGCTCGTCACATATTACTTAAAGGTTAATGATTAACTGTGAAATTTGTTCCAGTCTGAGAAAATTTCTTACCACTAATGAGACCGACTATAAAAAATTAATTAAGATGTACTCAGGCAAAAAAGTTGCGTTTTTAAACATTTTTAAACAATTGCTAAACAATATTTTCAATAATTGTAATTGAGCTTCGAGTCCATCACGTGTTATCATTAAACAAAGATATTTTACGTTACTTTAACAAGGTTTGATCTTGAAACTGGTAACATACTTAATTATTCATTTTTATAATTAGGCATCAAATGTTAACTCTCAGATTTAGTGGCCCCAAATCGAGGGATTGATGCCGCGTCTTTAATGTATCAATCGATTTGTGTATTTACTTGGTTCTGTACTTACAGTTATTGTGCAATTATTATTTTTTAAATACAACATACTGGCAAATGAGCAGGCATCCCGTCTGATGGTGGTTGTCGTTCCTGGACATCTGAGAAACATGCCAACATCAGTCAAAAATGACGAATGTTAATTTCTAATATTGATGTTTTTAAAGTACTTAATGCACAAACTACCAATGTATCCGGAGAATCCTTATGTCATTCAGAGAATACACATGGTCACACGATCCACTAAGTATAATAATGTAATATTAGGCAAGAATTGGCAGGACACTTATCGCCACATGAAATATCGCTTTTCAAGTTTATTGTATAGAATAGACGCGTTTTTATTTTAGACGGGGATTTTATATACCGTGAAAAGAAAAGCAAAATACACATTTCATTAGTAAAAGAAACTCATATTTATGCGACCCAGAGGCCCTTGTTATCGCGCGGTGTGGGATATCTATCTGGTCTAATTTGAAATCCGATGGCTCCCAGCGAAGCAAGAATCGAGTTACTGTGAACGACAGTTTATATCGTGATGAAATTAGGCGAAATGCGATTATTTTCTAAAAAAAAAAAAAGGTGACAGAAATCAATTCAAATGTTATGAATATACTTAAAGACCTACATATATATATATGCATCATACACACTATGAAAATTTCGTGAGTAACATGCAACAACTGCTTCAGTTTCTTTAAATTATTTTTAAAGTAATTATATAATGTAGTCCTTTGACTTTGGCCAATAATTATGTTCTGCCTAAATAAGCCTGCAAAATTGACAAATTAAATATTTTATATTTACAGGATTAAATAAAAATACATCTTACTTCATGAAAACAAAAAAACCTCTATTGGACTTCTTGGCGAGAACTCGAGAAGTGAAGATGAGGTTTTCTTTGAATATTATGAATAATTGTGTATTTAAAGTGATAGTAAATAAGCTAGTAAGTGCTAGTAAGTATTTATAGTCAAAGCGTTTTTTGTGCATAATGTTTGTGGTAATCAAATAAAAGTATAAGACTCCGTTGTGATGGCTGGAAACAAACTAAGAAACTCCATTTTAAATACGGTATTGCACTGTCAAAGTGTAAGACCGAAAATTACATCTCTTGGATCCCTTCTGCATAAAGAAAAGATTCTTATTGCCATAATTAATGAAACTTGATAAGATTCGGAGACATAATTAAATATTACTTAGTGAGTATTATATCGATAGGAAAGATAGGGATGTCTCATACTGTGGAGTAGCCATTATCACCCATAAATTTAGTAAAGCTTATTATTGATCTATTTAATATAATAACTGAGGCATAGAAATTATATATGTCAAAATTTTAAATTATCAAAACATAAAGAACCTAACATAAAGAAACATAAAGCCATCCGACCTCGCTTCGCTTCGGTTTATAAGTTTTTTTTCAAAATTTTAAAATTAAATGTAGCCTATATCAGACACGGATAAAGTAGCTTCCTAATTGTGAAAGAATCGGTTCAGTAGTTCCAGAGATTACCCCCAACATACAAACAAACATACAATTTTACCTCTTTATTATATTAGTATAGAAGTATAGATATAGAAGTATAGATATTATCTCTGTGTTGTCCATCATCTGTTCATATAATTGAGACAGTAATTTTTGTGTTTCTATGACAACTTGTGCTTCCAAGGAGTCCTCTTCTGTTCTCAGTAAACCTAATATCGCTTTACTGACTTGACTTTCTTCGACGGGATTGGACATTGACAGGATACGTTTTAGAAAATTGTTAATTGCGAAGAAAACTTGACACTGTAAGAATGTGCTAAATGAAATGAATGAAATATGAAAAGAAAAAAAAAACATTTTTTCTCCTATTATGTAAAACTCACAATTATTATTTAAAAAATATAGGTATGTCACCTAAAAATGTAATCTATACTGTGAACTGACAATTCACAACGGTCTCAAACAGGTGAGAAAAATCAATTAAAAGCAGGCGATGTAAGACAGAGAGACAAAGAATACAAAGAGTAACAAAGACAGAAACATAATTTAAAAAAAAATCTGTAAAAAATAATAATTTTTTTCTTCAGAAAAAGCCGTAGAACAGAAACTTAGTTTTAATGATAGACTTTCAGTGTTAAATCAGTTATTTTACAATTAACTATTATAAGTATACATAATAATTAATTAAAAAATACAAGTACTTACAGGTACCTACCTACTTTTTAATTTTCTGTTACAGGTATACCTACATAATACCTAATTAAAAAAACGGGCAATTTTTAATTATTTATCACAGGTATCCATAATAGTTAAGAAATACGGTTATTTATAATTAACTATTTACACGTAGGTATACGGTACACGTAGTAGAGATGGTTCGAATAGCAAAAAGTCACTAATCGCGAATACAAATAGTTTGATCCACTATTACTGCGATTACGATTCGTAAATGCGATTACGAATAGTATGTACCTAACCTTCTACGCACACACTTGTAAAATTAGTAAATAGGTAATTTGTAGTTCAATTTTATGTTAGTGTTAAGATTATTTTTTTAATTCAATCAAACCTAATTTAAAATTAAACTTTATAATCACTTACTAATTAAACTCGAAATCAGCTAAATAACTGATTTTCAATTGTATATGTATTTCTTTTTCCAGAAAACCTATTGTATCTACTATTAACATTAGGCTTTTACTGTTCCATTGATATTCGAGTATTCGTTTATAAAATGGCTAGCAAACAACGAATACTTGAAAATTGGCGAGTATTCGCCAAAGCGAATACGAATATTCGGTACATCCCTAATACTTAGACAACGCATTAGCACCCATAACGCGATGCAGTTGAGTAAAAAAATGGTAGGTATCTAAAATAGCACTCCGCCACGCGTCATATAAACTGTCAAAATTATTTGTCAGTATAATCTTTCAGCTGAAATATACTTCTCATACGTGACTTTCAGTGAATATTAGCGCTTAAATATTTTAAATATGAATGCATTATGATAAATTATGTATTCTTACGAGTTTTTTGTTTTTTGAGTTAATATAAATAGATATGTCTTTTTTAAACTATTCGTATAGGTATACCTAATGTCGATTATTTTCACTCTTTAAGGATTGTCAAATGAAACTAATTATATTGTGTTGCTTCGGTGTACAAAGAAACGACATATAATGTTTATTCTTCAATCCTTTCTACAATCTATTATTTACAATAGTCTTACTGATCTTGACCTACAATTTTGACAGTTCGCACGATTGTCTTCACCTCACGCCATCCCATATCGTACCCTCTTTTACCGACACTATGATAGTTCTACCGACAGCTCGGAGCGCGGCAAAACTCAAATGAAAGAAATATATTTTCTTTACATAGGTACTACTCTGTCAAATATGTATCGTGATTTTTTTAATAAAACAATAAATAATGTCTTCCAGGGGCGGGTCAATGTTTGTCATTGTCGACTGATGTTGGCATGTACCGCGGCTGTCTATGGACAACAGTATCCACTTACCACCAGTTGGACTGTATGCTCGTCTACCGCCTTTTTTCCACAAAAAAGGACCACAACTGCATGCGAAGGGTTATGTATTCGATTCTGAACGCCCGTGATCCACATGCCAGTAGAAAAGCATGCCAGACGGAAGTACCTGGCATACTAATAACTAGCAAGTGATGACTCGTGACAAGTGATGACATGCTTGATGACTCAATACACATGCTAGTAAGAAGCATAACAGTTACTACAAACGTTTCGTAAGTGCCAGTTGAAAACTACGAAATGGAGTCTCGTAAAGCTCTGGTTTCCTAGGATAGCGGTGCCGTCATATAGCGGCCGTAATACAGCGGTGAATGCCGCTACTAGAACGTTGTCTATGTAAACAAAATGGCGCGGTTTCCTAGAGAGCGGTAATTGACACCGTAATGTCAAAAAGCGGTGCCGTCATTTGCATGACGGCCGTCTTGTCGGTGTCGAATGGTTGCGAACGTTTTTCTTGATAGCGGTGAAGCCATTTTTTAATATATTGTATTGTTTTGACCAGACGAAGTACAAAATGAGTTCCAACTCCAACTGGAGCAGCGAGGACGACGAAATTTTAATAGATTTCGTACGTAATCATGAAGCTATTTATAATATAAAAAGTAAAGAATACAGAAAAACCCAGTTGAAACAGAATTTGTGGCGTGAAATTGGAGAAATTTTAAATAAAACAGGTTAGTACAATTTACTAAAGGTTTATAATTATCTATTTTTTAAAAAAACGGTGGCCGTAACGGTGTTGGAACTTTCCACATATCGTCACCGTAAAGACAGCCGTCTTTTTGCGTCCGTTTTATTGCGTCCGTCAAGTGACGGCACCGCTATCCTAGGAAACCAGAGCTTTAGTCCGTAGTTCCTCTCCCCGATTCCCCTGACAAATTCTGAATACACATGCCAGTAGAACGCACTTACAAAGTACTGGTATGCTTTTGTGCTAATTTGCTAGTGCCAATATTATTTTTGACTTTTGCATAAACCTTTAATCCGAAACAAACGTTTTTAAGTAAATGTTGCTTATTTAAAAAACCGTAGGTATACTGTTTTAGTGACCTACATTTGTTTCTAATCTGAAGCTAGGAACACGTAATTCTATTGTCGTAGGATTGACCTTAGAGAGATTTTCAAATAAATTTAGTCTATAACGTTCCATGGACTGATGTCGGTAGTTTTCCTCATCTCATTACATCATACTGTAATATGGAGTTACTTTTAATCCGTTCTCAATTGGATGGGATAGTAGGGGATGGTATTGTGTTCCGCCATATCTCACTCACTACCTACCTTGGTGAAAAAGAGTAGGAGTGATAATGTGTAATCATTTCACGGTAGTGTTCTGTGAAGTTGGGGTAAGCCAGTCGAGTTCGCCCAACGGCTGTGGAATTGCACGTTATGAGCCTAAAAAAAATAAAATTAAGGTATTAAAATTTGTCTGTAGTTTGTTAATTTTTTTGGTTTGTCAATAAAAAACCAACCTATAGGTTAGAAATGATTGTAATTGCAAGTTGCGTTAAATAATAAAACTGTCATGTCCGTAATTTCGGTTAACCCGTCGCACGGTCACGACGGGTCTGCGGGACCGCGGTGATACAATTACAATAAATAATAGCAGACGTTTCAGTTAAATGGCCGTTCTATACCTTTAAATAATCCGTGGTTTTATTGCTGAGCGTAGGGTCACGCCAGTAATGCTAACGAATCAGGCCGCACGTTTCTTGATGGTATGTTGGGACCAATATACCTACAAATGTTTGTAGTTGTGAGAATTTAAGATAAAACAAAAAAAATATTGTTTTTAATTTCGTTAATATCTGAAAAAATATAACCGACCATAAGGTTCTTAATTAAATATTATGTAAACGAATTAGATCTGTAGTATCTAATAGTAGCGGTTCGATTAGCAGCTGTTTATGACTAGTTTGCGACGTTGCTGTTCGTACAGATACATAATGAAAACATCGACCGTCGTCTAATCCGGAAACACTCGACCCCGTCAATGGGAGGGATAGGATGGAAATGGGCTCTGGCACATCTCACTTACTACCGAAACACGTACGTACATTAGGGAAATAAGATAAAGTGGTAAATGCAGCACATTTCAAAGTAGTCTTCTGTGAGAGATAGGTAACGTGGCCAGTAGAGCGCGCCCAGCGGCTGTTGGATAGCAGCGTGCACTCTCCCCTTCAAAGTTATTCAAAATAGTTTGTTTTGCCGATCATCGTTTGCTTCCCGTTTAGTATTTTTGCTGCCCGCGTAAATATTTACCCCTGTTTATTAACTAAGTTCACCCACGATAACAAAAGTTTAAATCTTAAGTAAGGTTCCTTTTCTCAGATAATGTTACATACTATCTAATTTGGCAACTGAACCCCGGAACTTCTGAAACAAACATTTGATCAAACATTCAGCAAACCTCGAGTCCTATGCGTCACATGTCCCGACTTCGCAATCAATTGTCCTGGCGACGAGCCCCGCATAAATTTCCGCGCACTAAGCGCATCTCTAATTAACCCTAAACAGACGTCGTGGGGTCGGGTGGACCGTAAATCTCCGCGGTGCACTGTGAGAATGCCTCGTTGGTTTCAGTAGTGCTGAGTTACTGGCATTTTTGTACCAGAATGAGGCACTGAATTACTTGTGCAATGGTTAGAGTAATCCAGAAATTGACAGTTTTTTTTTGTTATTTAACCACTAAAAAAATTGAAATGTCGGAATTTGCTTTGAGTTGTGATAAAATTGATTCTACGGATAGATACATTTTAACGCATTTATTATGTACAAATCGTTTATTATAAATCCTAATACCTAAATATACGTACATAAAAATGAAACGATGTCCGTTTGTGAGTTTGAAATGTTTTCATTAACGGATGGACGATTGCAGCTAAAATTTTTCATGGATCTTCTTGGAGACAAAACCAAGTTTTACTTCGGATAGAGAGCACGCGGGAAAGCCGCGGCTATAAGTTAGTATTATGTATAACTAGCAATTTGCTTTGATTTCGCTTGAACACACAAACCTATGTCCTAAAAATGACCATAAAAATCCTTACCTTAAATGACCAGAATCACCATAAAAATGAATGAATAAATGAATAAATAAATGAATGAATAAATACCTGAATGAATGAATAAAAATGACCTTAAAAAATACCTCCTTAAAAATGACAGAATATTCAGAATTATTTCAGGGTTTTACTAGTTTTTGAGTTTGCCTCTTACACGTTAACAAACAAACTCACTGTCTATCTTTTCATTATAAGTACAGATTTTATTATAAATAGATAATTTGGCAATGATTAAATCTTTTAAATTAAATTACTTATGTTGAGATATCAATTTCCATAGAAATATAAAGTTTATTTAAAGTGAAGAACTTACAAGAAATATTAAATTGGTTCAGGGACTCTGGGAAATTGTCCCAACACTATCCCAACAGTGGACGTACTGTGAGAATGCCTTCTCGGTTTAATTGAAGACAGTAATGTAAATACGTGTTTTTGTTAAATAATTGTACCTAATAATTTTTACTTTGTTTAATACCTAACCGCAGTTAATTGGAATGTTTATTGTTTTAACACAATGATAATTATATGTATGTGTGTTCAAATTTATAGACGTAAATACAAGTTTGAGTTGATTTTAGACTTTATTTTTTATTTTTCTGTCAAATTTGAAAGTTTTTAGATGGTGTATTCTATTGACAGCTTAAATTTTAAATTTAAGGGCAAAATTACCTACTTCAATTTTAATGACGTAAAACCAAATAATTGACTGACAGATTGGCGCGGTTGGTAGTGACCCTGCTTGCTGCGCAAAAGGTCCCGGGTTCGATCCTCGGTCTGACATACATTTGTTTAATAATAATAAAAAAGACAAATGTATGTTCGGGTCTGAGTGTGTGTTTGTGTTTGTCTTTGTATGTGTCTCTGGACCCACGACACGGGGAATTCTAGTGTGGGCCATTGAGTGTGGCGTTACTTATTTAATCTTAATAAACAATCTGTAGGTAATTGTAACCATTACCAGTCCTTATATCGTCCACTGCTGGACGGGAGCTTCTTCATGCACATATGCTTTTGTATGAGGGATGTATGGCTTCAAAACACCACGTTGGCCAAGCGATTGATTCACCACGTTCAAAACACCAATTTTTTTTAGAAGTAGTGTAGTTTCTCAGCTGCTTCTCGGAGCGGTTTTATTCTCTTAGTCACCTTTTGCAAAACCCGCGGGAAAGGATTGATGAACAATAAATAATCTTAGGAAAATAAAGATATTTTGCTACCAATTTTGTATTACAAAGATAACTTATGTATAAACATACCCTACAAAGTGGTCTTATTTCTATTGATGTTCCTCGATGCAATAGCTACTGTCATTCGCAGGAATTAATATCACACGAGGACAAATGTTGACATTTGCAAAGAACATTTAAATAAATAACATTAAGGGAGACCTCACAAATAATCCGTAATTAAAATTGGTGGCCGCTGATCAATCCCTTCCGAAAATTTCGAGAAAAGTTCAAAAGGATATTTCGCTTTCGGCCGGCAAATTTTCGGTTTAAAAACGTCCGACGCGTAGTTTATTGTTATAATAAAGTTTCTCGGTACGGAATTATTTGGCGCTTGTTGTTGAGATTTATGCGACGCGGGCGCATTTTGGCGCCTCGTTAGTTGTGTGTTTTAAGGTTTATTCAAATGTTAAGAGAATACTCTGCGTGCTAGGTTGAACTCTTAACATAAGCATCTTTGGATTAAGATTGTTTTTGCTTAATTAGTAAGAGACATCATTCGAAAATGTCAATGAATGTTCAGAATATTCCTTACTCGTTAATTTTCAAGTATTTACTTACTCGTATTCGTCATTTACTAAACGAATATCCGAATAGTAAAAGTCTTTAATTTAACCAAAATTTACTTACTAATTTTAAAATTGTATACGTATCTATTCGCAAAAACTGAAGCAAATTATTGGTGTTATGTTTGTGTTCGCGAATCGTGTTTGCTTTCCGAAACATACCTTGTAGATGTTATTGAAGTACCTATACATTAACAGGACAAGCGCCTTCCCCTTTCCCTTTTTTAACGAATGATCAAACCAGTAGGTATTGCTTGCTATCCAAAAAATAATATTTATCGTCATCTCTTACGCCGCAAATTTGCTATAATATCAGTGGATAACCGTACGACTACAAAAAAAAAAAACATTTGACGTGTATACGTATACAAAAGAAATCACAAAAAAGAAAAACTCACATTACGGCCTCTGTTCTTTTTGGAGGGAATTCAAATGAAGTTGAAGTTCTGTTTATTATAAAAATTGGGTACTGTGTTTAATTGGGTTGGGTTTAATAGTTTGTAATAATGAAATAGAAGCATAGGACTGCGTTTTTCGCGTGCCTCCAAGGAGCCCTCTTCAGTCCTCAGTAAACCTGCTGAGTAAATCATTTTACTGAGTGCTGACTTATTTCAACGGGACTAGACATTGAAAGAATACTTTTTAAACTTTGAAATCGTTTATTACGAAGAAAACTAGAGTCTGGCAGAATGTGTTAATTGCACCATAACCATAGATGAAAAGAAGAAAAAAATACGACCTCTGTTGTGTGCACATGTCGATATTTCATATTACTCCATTCGCATTATGTGGTAGGTACTTCCTGCGTGTATGGTGAATGTTTACAATAAATAAAAAGTTTGCAGTTTTTGGACATACCTGAAACAAAAGAAAAATAAAGGAATAAAGTGTACCCTATTCGGCTAATAAATTATTTGAATTATAATTTGAAGTGCTGTGATTAAAGAAAACACTTCAAACATTTTATTTTCACAAATTATTGTCATTTTGTAATTAGAATGGGTCGAGCTAGGATCCGAATTTTATGGTTGACGCGTGTGCTAATGCTTGTTTGCTTGTAGCGCTCATTTAAACGACAGTTTCTCGAACGGTTTGGGCGAGAATATTGTATACGATTCCTGTATGCTATCAAACTACGTACACTCAAAGCAAACTACGCCTACAACTGTTCACACAATGAAAAAAACTCGATGACAACAGCGATCAGATGATGATAACAGTTTGCTATACTAGCTTTTGGCCGATGTTCAAGAAACTCGTTGTATAAATGAGCCCTATTTCTCCATTTTTTTTGCATATAAGTACTAAAAAGATTTTAGCAATTTGTAGTCGATATTGACTGGGCATAAATAAATGTCCATAAACTCGTATACCCTGGTGTTGAAAGTGTCCATGGGCTGTGGTAGCCATTTACCATCACGTTGTACGCCAGCCCTCCTGCCACATCCACCATAAGAAAATACCTACCAACATAGCGAAATATACCACTAAGTAACGCATATTTCATTATTGTATTGCCATTAAAATAGATGAGTTATCATTGTTAAGTGTAAAGAAAGGGTTGAAAATACTGCAGTTAATGTTGTTTGAAAGTTTTTCGCAACTCATTCGCTTGTTACAATTGCTTTTCACATCTTTAAACTGTTTAGAAAAACAAGAATGTGCTAAGATTGGTAAGTACTAGTTGGTAGATAACACTTTTATCGTTGTAGATTGAGTAGTGCAGATTTGATTTGTCTTTGCATCACAAAGCAAGATACGTTCAGAATTGATCTATCTACTTGTTATTTTTTTTTATTTTAATTAGATTTACTGTATCCCTTTCTCTGTAATTTCTCCATAAATAAATAAAAAAACTATTTAATGTATTTGACATATCAATGAACCGACTACAACATGGTTACCTTTTGATATGGTTATTTATAATGTTGATTATTTTCACACTATAAGGATTGTCAAATGAAACTATTGTGTTGCTTCGGTATACAAAGAAACGACATATAATGTTTATTCTTCAATCTTTTTTACAATCTATTATTTACAATAGTCTTACTGATCTTGACCTGATTTGATTTGACAGTTCGCACGATTGTCTTCACCTCACGCCATCCCATATCCTACCCTCTTTTACCGACACTATAATATTATAGTTCTACCGACAGCGCGGAGCGCGGCAAAACTCAAATGAAAGAAATATATTTTCTTTACATATATAAATTTAAATATGAAACAAGTGGTTAAAAGTGAACATAAAAGAACAAAAACGATTGAACATAAAGTAAATGGAGACCTAATCGTCCCGTTTTGTGTTCAGAACGAACTAACTTTGTTCTTGAATACGTTTTTTTATAGAGAAAAGGCGGCTGACAAGCATACAGTCCACCTGATGGTAAGTGGATACTGTCGTCCATAGACATCCGCGATATATGCCAACATCAGTCCAGAATGACAAAGTTGGCACGTCCCCGGATGCGCTGCGTACGTTTACAGATTAAGGAATGTATTGGGAAAATGGTGAGGGATAGGATGGGATGGGAATGGGCTCTGGCATATCTCACTCACTACCGAAATACGTACGTACATTGGGGAAATACGATAAAGTAGGAAATGCAGTACCTACATTTCAAGGTAGTCTTCTGTGATAGAGGGGTATAGGGACGCAAAAGTGGTATATGTGTTATCTTCACATGACACAAGGAAATTAAGTTTTATAGGAAAAAAAAAAACTTTTAGTAGGTATAATATAATTACTCAAAAAATAATTTTCATCCGTGAAATGCATCATGTCGGTGCTTTTACAGGTGTTAAAAATCTTTTACAGCTGCTTAGTCCACGTGAGCGAAGCCGCAGGCAGAAGCCAGCTCGTGTATAGATTTAGAAACATCATTTGTTTCTTAGCTCAATGCCTCCCATTATCTCTCCAACTTTCCACCGGGCCAACTAACAATATCTCAAGAGCTCGGCATGTCATGTTTTGCAAATCATTCCGACTAATTAAACGAAGCACGGGCTAGGAGTTACGAGAATCAATTATTAGTTTTCTTTTTTGGGGGATTTGGATGTTAACAGAATCTTTTGTATCTTTTGTACGTTATCTTTTGTAAAAGATTTACTTACATTAACTTTTGCGAGCGATGTTTTGTGTTTAATCTATATAGGCAAATAAAATGGTTCAAGGAACAATTATATGTAATTTTATGATATGTAAACTTTTGATCTATTGTATTTTTACTAGTGTCGTTGTATTATAACGGTGATAGTAGTAGGTAGACATTCACGACTCTTGAGTTGTGAGTTCAAATCCTCGGACTGTGTACCGTGTGTCAATTTAAGTATAGATTTTTAAAAACTATTACTGGTTTCGGCGGTGAAGGAAAATATAGTGAGGAAATCCGAAAGTTCCAGAATTTTAATAAATCTGGAGCATGTGTGCCAATCCGCATTGAATCCGTCTGGTAGATTATTGCCCGAAAATCCTCAGTAATTTACGTTATAAATGATGTGTTAATTTTTTTAATTAAGTATTATCTACTAGGTCGGCAGTGAAGGATAACATCGCGAGGAAATTCCCTTGGCCGGGAATTTTAAATGTTCAAAAAGGGATGGTGTGGTTGATTATGGACCGAAATCCCTGATGATCGCAAAGGGAAGCCTTTTACTTTTATATATATTCTTATTTTTATTCAAATTTAGTTACAGGAATGACCTTTAAATGACATTAAATCATATTTCACATTATTTCATTGTTTCCAGAAAAATAGTCGGCAAGTGGACACCTAAAATTTTTCTCAATTCTCTCGTGACATGAGAAACAGTTAAGGGCTTAAAATTGACCAAAAATAAACCTAATGATAGAAAGCTTAGTCAAAGAGAGATTTCATTATTAATTGTCCAAAAACTTGTTATTTATGGTAAGAAGTTAGTTTTGTCTGGCATAGACTAAAATAGAGTTGTGGCCCACCCAATGAGAATTAGTTATACAATGTCGCTGTTGTAAAATTAAATGGCGGCTGTCCCTTTTATAGTTCTAAAACGCTTCTGCTATCTGTAGTCCTGATACGTGTGAAGTGAAAATAAAGTTTTAATTTGGTGATGTCTTTCAAATCAACCCATATCTTTTATTTAAATGTAGACGACCTGGTTCTATGGAACGTGTACTATGAATAGCGGTATTAATACCAGGACTCTTGTGTCAATAGAGAACATATTTAACGAAAGAAATAAAATAAAAAATATATTTATACGTTGTCCCAACTCAATATTATAAAACAATGGAAGAGATTATTATAACAGAAATTATAAAAACCTTCCTAGCTGTTCATTGATAACCCTTTTAATTTGTTGCAATGGGGCAAGAAATGTCTAAACATTAAGCATCCGACCTAACGAAGTTTGACATAACAATTACCTTACAAAATTATTCAGATCTTTATTTTTCCATGGCCCCTTTTCGTTACAGCTTTGTAGCTGTTAAAATATTGTTTTGAGGATTATTTTTCCGTGTTAAAATGTAATAAATAAGTATGGTTAACACAAATCTTAATAGGATACGGCAAAAGTGTTAAATTGATTAGCTTCCGCTCACAAAACGCTTGTTATATTTGTAATATTGTGTTCAGGAAATGCTCTATAAAGTTCAGTTTGAAGATGAAAAATGGTCTCTCGCTCTGATTCCAACTTGACTGTCGGATGAATTATAATACGAGAAGCATATTTCATTTGTAATTATATTCATATGAAATTCACATGAAGTTCATGTTTGTAATATGTAATATGTAATGCAAACAGTTTTTATTGGTGAATGAATCGAATGTTTCGCTGAATTCGAACTTTAGTGGGTCTGAGCTGAAAACGTCTGCTGGAGCGAAAGAGTACAAGAGGACTGACATTGAAACCTGGTCGCCTGGTTGCGACTTCGAAGGTCCTTTCCTATCCCAAAGCGTGTACTGTCTATAAAATTATTGCGCCCTGTCGGTTCTACACTCACGCCGTGAAACCCCGCGAATAGCCGCGAATGTGAGTACGGATGGTTTTCGTCGCGTGTTCGCGGTCCTTGTTTCCCGGTTGGTGTGTGTAAGCTGTGCCCGCGTCAAAGGGCTCGCGGGTGCTTACCGTGAACGCTCACGCAACACTCGCGACCAACTGTGAACGATTGTGAGTTTGGAGACATGTTCTTGGGGTACGCAGGTTCACGGCTTGAATCCTGACCTTGACTTCACGGCGTGAATGTAGAGCCGGCATTAGAGTACCTGTTTGACTGGGATAGCCTTAGTCTATCTAGGTGCGGTGCCTATTTTCAAGTAGGTTTGTTCACGGTTTGCCCATAAGTTTACAATGCCAAGTACCAATGATACAATCTCGATTCAATTGTCAACAAAAGCCGGTTGAAGTCTTGAAGGAGATACGCAATTATTTGCAAATATATTAGCAAATTATCATTTCGCGTTATGCCTAGTGAATTAATTTGAAATGTAAAACGCCAGTAAGTTACTGTATACCTACATTAGAATTTGTAACCTATTTTAATCAATTATGAGCGCTCACATTTGTCTTCCTAATTTAATAACGCTTTAACATCAAATTATTTGGTAACTGCAAAATGTATCATTAGACGTAAATGATTTCTCTGAGAATAATGATTTATGATTGTTTGTTAATGAGGTAATCATTATGCAAACGCGTATATTTTTATGTATATTGTATGATAAGATATTGCATGTACCTACCTATCCATCCAGGTAGGCACATTTTTATAAATTATGTTTGTGCTGTGTTAGGTATATTAAAATTTAGACCTTTCATCGCGCCTCCCGATGTATTTCTCTATTTAACGCAAAGGTTAGCTGGTAGACAAAGCCTTAAGGCTTAAGACAATGTGCAATGAAGTGCTTTTTTAATAAATTAATTATTATATTTGTTTTCTGTCCAAAGTAAATCAAACAAACACAAACAATATGTGCTAAATATTGAAGTGTGAATTACTTTTTAATGGAAATATTATTAACGTAGATTCGTGTGAATAAAAAAATAAAGTGAGTAGAAGAGAATTCCTATCAGTAAAGTGGTCATATGTGACTATTTATGTCATATGCGCAGGTCCTGTGAGCCGCAGGGCCGACAAGACAAGTGTTGGGACCGACGAGTCCTCAAATGGAGAACGTACCTGGATGAGCAGCGTAGGGCATCCTTGAATTCGTTTAGATGGAGCGATGACTTGAAGAAGTTCGCCGCAAGTGGCTGGGCGTGGAGAACGCTAGATTGTGTATTGTGGCTAGGCTTGGTAGAGATATATATAGTTATCCGGCAGCGGAGAGGTTAGGAGCAGTAGGTAGTCCTCAGGGTTACTACATCATAAAAGCAACAATATTACTTTTCAACAATACATAATAATATAAACTTAACATAAACATGAATTGTGGAATTGGTAAGGCGGCAATTGGACCTCAGCGTGGGTGGAAGATTAAATAAATCACACACAAAACTGGAAGTTATGTGATTTAATAGTAAGAAATGCAACCCATGAAAAGATATATGATAAATTAAAAAAAAAAACAAAAGAGTATTACTTCTGTTTTATGCATTAATTAATAATTAACGATTACAGGTTACATAATAAGTCAAAGTAACGTTTCTAGTGAACTGTAACACGTCCGAAGATGTATTGTGTGTCCAATTAGTAGAATGGCGGGCCACACCGCCGTTATATCTAAAAATACGTAAAAACACTCCGTTTCCATTTGTCACGGCACGCCCTGTATTTATCAAGATAGCGCTCTGCATCTATTGTTACAGGGTGTTGGGATTTCGTCATCGATTTGTGCTTACTTTCAAATAAAAGTTCGCCCACTCGTTTGGCCCGAAACAGTGGCAATTTTTGTCACACTATCCGCCATTTGTCCTGTTTCGGCACCGGTGGGAAATTGTGTCCTGTTGTGGATTCGTTGTTTCGGATTTGTAGGTAGGGAAAATTCTAGAATATTTTGCTGAAGTGCTTGATTTATTTTAATTAAAATTAAACGGCCGATTAATTTAAGAGCTTAATCGTTGAATCCAATGCATTTAGCAATTCATTAAATCCAATTTTATAAATGTTATTGATGAGGATCTGTAAGTTATACAAATTATAAAATAAATAATATATTGTCTACAGCAGTTGCAGCTGTTAATTATAGTCTACATTAAATCTTTGTAAGAAGACGGAAGCAAAACAAAGAAAAATGCTACTTCAGTGATGGTGGATATGTACATGTTCTGTTTGAAGTCTGTTAATTTTTGGAAACATTCTTAGTGATAAAAAATATTAAAAAATTGCTTATTATTACAGTATTTTAGACGTCCTGTATGTAACACGGTAGCTGTGTAGAAATAAACACGGTTAACATTCCTATAAACAAGATTGTTGCGGCGCGCGCGCAAGATGGATGGACGCGCGCACGCCGCGTCACTATTACTGACGGTTTGTGAACAAAAAACAACGTGTTGCGCTTAAAATTATAAAAATAGCATTGTCATAATAGTTGTAGATAAAAAATTTGGTATCTAAAAGTAAAGTAACAAGAGATATAAAAACAAGGATGTAAACAGGTATAATTACGTACAATTTAATTGTTCGATTAGTTAGGGAAGTTACGAGTTGTTTAGATTTATTTTTTGTAGAAAGAAGGCGGCGAACGGGCAAACACTCCACCTGGTGGTAAGTGGATACTGTGGTCCACGATATAACCCAAATATAGTCCCGAATGACAAACGTTGGCATGCCCCTGAATGTACTGCCTACCTTTGGAGATTTAGGAATAGATTTGAAGAAAAGTTTGCGAAAATGGAGAGGGATAGGATCTATAAAATGAATCTATATTTCCTCGCTTTGTATGAAGCTGACACACTGCACTTTCTAATTCATTTGTTAATGTAATGTCTTGCAGTGTAGATTCGGATGGCTAGACGCCACTCGGCCGTGATGACAATTAGTGGCGACAAAACGACAGTTCCGGGGAGTACGACATTATAAGCGATGTCGGCGCATTGTTGATAGTGAGCTATGAGAAGAACAAGTGATACAGGCTATCGAAAAAGTGTGGTTTGAGCAATAATGGAAAAATAAAGAATTTATTAAGTTTGGGGCATCTCTTGCCCGCGGCGGTAGGAGTTACATCTCAGGGATAAGAACATACCTAAAGGTACAGTAGGCGGTAAGTAATTTTTTTATAGAAAGAAGATGGTAACAAGCAGTCAATTCGCGGATGGGAAATGGAATGTCGGTCATGGACATCCACGATACATGCCAACATCAGTCCAGAATGACAAACGTTGACAAGCCCCCAGATGTGCCGCCTACCTGTGGAGAATTTGGCGTGGCTTTGGATGGGACGAGAATGGGCGCTGGTGTTTTCACTGTCATTAGCACTCACTACCGAAACACGTACGTACACATTGGGAGAATACGATAAAGTGGGAAATGCATACTGCTATGAGTCTTCTATGAGAGAGGGGTAACTTGGTCAGTTGAGAAATTCACTTCACAGTAGTCAACCAGGTGTTTTAAGATCTTTAAATTCCCTATTGGCTGCAAAGAGAAGTATGTGCCCTGCTATGGCGCTATATAGGCTATATCATCATGTGAACAGTTGTAGTCGAGAATTGTATGTATTCGTAGTTTTTTTTTTTTTTTTTTTATGTACGAAGGCGGCAGACGAGCATACAGTCCACCTGATGGTAAGTGGATACTGTCGTCCATAGACATCCGCGATACATGCCAACATTAGTCCAAAATGATAAATGTTGGCACGCCCCCGGATGCGCTGCCTACCTTTGGAGATATAGGAATGGATTTGGAGAAAGGGTTGGGAAAATGGGCAGGGATAGGATAGGATGGGAATGGGCTCTGGCACATCTCACTCACTACCAAAACACGTACGTACATTGGGGAAATACGATAAAGTGGGAAATGCAGTACATTTCAAGGTAGTCTTCTGTGAGAGAGGGGTAACGTGGCCAGTCGAGCGCGCCCAGCGGCTGTTGGATTGCAGCGTGCACTATCCCCCAGTTTGGGCGCTTAGGAGAATAGTAGCTGTACAATATTCTCGCCCGAACCGTTTGAGAAACTCTCCTTGTATAAACGAGCCTTTACCTACTTACTTTATGACTCTTATGATTCACGTTTTTCTGCGAATGGCGAAAACTTCTCTTTCTATTTATAGTTTAGAAATAAAATTATTTTTAGAGATTAAAGGGAAATAAAATTTATAAATCAGTAGACACAAATGTGCCGCGCGCGGCGCCATACAAGAGATTTAAAGTAATTTAGTTTATAGTATTACTTTGGTAATAACTTGCGAACGCTTTCAGAAGCAGAGTGATCATTTGAGAAGTCTGAAATCAAAGAAAACTAATGTTTTAATTCAGTTTGTGTCGGAAAGAAGCAAGGTTAAAGGATTAGGTGATGGTTTATGAAGAGGTCAGTGAGATGTTTGAAGTTCTGTTTTGTAGTACCTACCTACCTATAAACGGTAACATGAGCAATCTAACGTCAAACGAATGATTTGACAAATCATACGAACGTCAAATAAAAGAAATGGTCAAAACATTATAAAAAATATACGTGAAATATAGAAATTTGTTGTTATGTTACTTTTTGTTGTTAAGGCTCAAAGAGAACTGTTGTTATAAAAAAAATATAATGTTCCTTGAATGTTCTTGATTTTTTTTTGTCATCATGAAAAATAATCTTAATTGTGTAAAAGTAATCTGACTACCAGTATTTTAAGGCTCCTGAATAATTTATAAAGCAATTTTACACCAACAATGAAGAATAAAACCATAGATAATAATTCATCTCTAAACAGTAGCGAGACGATTGTTTATGATAAACGGCTACTAGTTGTATCAGAGATAAATTATGATAGTCGCTGTCTCTCAGTGCCCGAAGGAACAACTTCATATTGTTATTTATAACCACCACAGTTTATCAAATCCAGCATTTTGCATTTTAGTCATTACGCTAGGGACTTACATGAAATTAACGGACCCATTCCCGGTGGTACAACTGGTCCAACTAGTTGTACCATGGGGGACTTTTTTTGATGGAACAACCGATTGAATTTATACAAGTTCAGTACATACTAATATGGATAACCTAATAATTGAAAAGAGTATGTAATGGCATATGTATATGTTATTTACTTAACACAAACATGTTAACATAAAATAAAAATGAAAGTTAAAATTGAACATTTACTTGAAAAGCTGATGCCTTTTTTTTTTTTTTTGACTTTGAGACGAAAACCTCTCAAGTAAACTATTATTTTATTATGCCAATAGTTGTACTAATGAGCATACATATCCACTTCCCCATAGTACAACTGAAAAGTTGTTCCACTGGAAAAAAGAATCCCCATGGTACAACTAGTTGGACCAGTTGTACCACCGGGAACTGGTCAATCAACGAATATTAAGAACTAGCGACCCGCCCTCGCTTTGCTTCGGTTTATAAGTTGTTTTTTTCTCAATTTTTTTTATAAAATAAAATGTTGCCTATATTAGATACGGATAATGTAGCTTTCTATTTGTGAAAGAATTTTTGAAATCGGTTCAGTAGTTCCAGGGATTACCCCTAACATACAAACAAACAAACAATTTTACCTCTTTATTATATTATAAGTAATAAGTATAGATATAGATTAAGCTAGCTAAGTCAATTAAGAAGCTAACTATGTTGCTTCGTTTAGTTCAACTCAAATATAGCATAGGTATGTCCATCTGTATCACTTTAGTTGCCTGAAAATTAAAGAATTTTCGAAATAAGTTCAGTAGTTTTTGAGTTTATCTGTTACGTATAAAAGAGCTCGCACTATTTATTATTTTCAGTATTTAGAATTAATAGTCAATTTTGGTCGTGTGGCGTCGGCAGGATACAATAGCACCGCCCTAGCTCTTCCTACGAGCGTCGTTAAAGGCGAATACGGAATAACAAAGCCCTGACTGCCCCGAGGAACTGCAACACCTCAAAAAGAAGAGTGGACTCGCCAACCTGTTTGGCCAGTAAAACCATACATGATATCGTCGCTGTAATCCGCAATTTTTATCGATATCTATATAACCGAACCTAAATATCGTAGCAAATTGAAATTTGATATAAAGAAACCCTCTACCCTGCAAATTATTTGAGCGAAAGGGAAAGTTGCAACTTCGAGCTGTTAATACTTTTTATAATTCGAGAAAATCAAGGTTTCGTATTCCCCTGTTTCCTTCTCCAAAAGTGGATCGTTTTTAATTTTTTTCTAATGGTTTCATTAAAAATAATTTATTGTATTTATATCCGTACGTTTTGCATTTTTGAATAAAAGTTGTTAAATTTGCACACTGGGTTAAATTTGATAGCGTTTAAACAGGGCAATTTTATTAATTTTTGGAGCTCCTATACGAAATAACTAATAAAAAAATCAGAATGTAAGGACACGCCCATGGTAGTTATCAGTAATATATTAAACAATAATTACCCTATTGTCATAAGACGCTGCTGCCATAAGACCTTCTTAATTTATCGTTTAGTACAGAAAGATGAAGCAACAGTACCTACCCAATGTAGGGCGACTTCACTTACCCCAGATAGGTATCAAGTGTTTGTCGTCGAGTCTTATTATTCTCATATTTGTTTGACGTCTATTTTTCAACGCTCTTCAATATTTTTGAGCTTCTATTTTCGTTGCAAGACCGCCTTCGTCGTTCAATCAAAGATTAGGCTGGAATTTTAAGAGTTGCGGTTTAATCTTTGCCTACAACCGTGATTCTCGTTGAGGAAACCACTGAATGGAACACTCAACAATTATTTTTTTGTGTTAATTGTTTGACGGTTGCTTTACTTGTGCGACCGTTCGAGAAAAACCCCAAGAACTTTACACCGATTGTAAAATAGATAAATGAAGTGTTTTTGATACTCAACACGAGTAATAAAAAGTTTATTTATTTAAGACATTTACATATTTTCTATATGGTAATTGTCACTTATAATGTTGTTTACAAAAACATAAAATTTACGAGTAGGTATAAGTACTTATAAGGTAAGTATAATGTATAAGTATAATGTATAGGATATAAGTATAAGGTATAGGATATAAGTATAAGGTATAAGTATAAGGTATACGTATAAGCTATAAGTATAAATTTACAAGTATAGGGACAATATGTCCTGACATCTGTACTAGAATAATCTGTTTGACAGCTGTCAGCGTCTATCGTCTTAGATCTATTCTTAGTACTTTACATCATATTATAAGTTACAGTTATTTAAGAAAACAGTTTATACAGGTGGTAATTATTGTGTATAATATGTACGTTGTGCGTGTTTTACATGAATGTGTGAAAGTGTGGCTTTAGATGTCCGATATTAGAAAAAAATAGCATAGAGTCAATAATGTAAGTAATTGTCTGAATTGATGTATGAGTGTGTGCGTGAATAAGAGCAACAGATGCTAAAAATGTTAAGTAGAGGTTCTTAAGAATAATTTAGCGCATATAGGGTTCGGTGTCATTATAATCATGGTTTAATAGCTGCAAAAACTCACCTCAATTTAGAATATTATTTAGAATGATATTTAGAAAGGGCTCAAAGGTCCATTTTAAAGTTTCAGAAAAGTTAGGTTTCCAACTAGGACACTATATTCGGAATGCAAACTGATTACTGTACGTCAACTATACATACTAAATTCTCAACTATACATCTAAATTAATTATATACATATATATATACCCATCTAAACACATACAACAATAAATTATACTATACATTGAAATACTTAAAATATAATAATATATAGTAATATTAGATATTTAAATGATAATAATTGTAAAATGCAGGACACAGTTGCTTTGAGGCCTGCAAATAACCAACATCGGCGATCGTTGCCTATTTGAACGTCTCTCTCGATTTATGTTCTATATTTTCACACTTCGGTCACAATGTCATTTTGTGGGCTATTCTACTGCTTTTTATTGTCGCTTGCCCATTGTTTATTTAAACAATAACTGGATGTATTTTTATTGCGGCGACATTTTAACGATTACAAATGATTGCGTGATGTAGCTGTCTCCCGATGTATTTTATTTATATGTGGAAAAAAATAGCGTTTTCTTAACGAATGTAGCGTGTCCACATGCCGCTGTAAATAACAGCTTTACTGTTGTCCGTACAATAAATAATAGTAAAATGACATTTATTGCTATTGTACATATAGAGTGTACACACACTTGCTATTGTACACATTACCAAAGCCTGAAACAATTGATTCTCCTCACATGATGCTCAGTGCATGAACTTGAAAATTTTGTTATTTCTTTGTAAATGTTTTTTTTTTAATATTCAACCGAATTTTCATACGAATTTGCAGAATACAAAGCCCAAAAATATAAATTTGTAAAAAAATAACATAATATGTCAATTAACTCAGAATCGTAAATGGCATGAATATTGTTAGGTTTCAACCTGTATATATCTCTATATGCTCTTAACGCGTTCATTAACGTTTTAAAATGACCAAAAATTAATCTTGTTTTATTTTTAATGTATTCTTGTTTCTTTTGTTAGCAAATTTATAACTAATTACAGCAACACAGTCTGCAATAGTCATGTCTGCAAACATATTCAATCAAATCAACAACCTAATGAATAGAAGGAATTCGCATAAAAGACATCCAACTATTTGTAACAATATTAGCGACCGCGCAAATGCAACAAAAACCATTTCTCTCTATTTAACTGTATTGTTTTGACGTTTTCTCTATTCCGGTATTCGGGGAATCACTAACAAATCAGCACCTGTCACTGGTGTTAACGAAGCCAGGAATATCCCGCCATTGTTTTAGAACTAGAAAACAATTCAATCTTCACTTGAAGATTCTTGTGTTATTTCTGAACGCGTTTTTAATGGACGTCGCTATTTTTTTCGGAATAACTCACCGAGCGATCCGAATTTAAAATCGTCATTGTTTCTTTAGCTTCACAGTTTGAATTCGAATGAGGTTGATTTGGCTTACGTTCTTTAGTTCGAAAATCAAATAGGAAGTATTGTTTTCTCGATGACAATAGAGCTGAGAGCGTTGACAGTTGACTGTCGTTGACTAGCGTTAAGATACTTCACAGACTTAATTTTAGGTGACAATTATTATATCTGCGGTCAACGCGCCGACTGTTGAATATATTTTTGAATATCGATTTGTTTGATAACAAATGTAGGTATCATTTTAAACATTCAAATATTTTTTTATATCTCTTGTGATTGTTTATGATTATTTTGTTGGCATAGGTAAGTAATAAGAAATATGTAAAAGAACTCAAAAATATATTATAAAAACGTCGTTTTTAACTGATAAAGTGTGAAGAGCCCCTTACTAAGTGTATTGGAATTTTCAGCATTGTCAAAAGATGAGTGACAAATTACCTCACTTCACCTTTCTTTGACGGTTTATATTTAAAAAGATCTTTTTCATGCGTATTTTATTTATGACTAGAGTTATTTATTAAAATGAGTTATGAGTTTATTATATTCGAAATTTGAATGCTTCGCTCGAATTAATGTTACTTTTTAATTTGCTTTATTGCTTTTGTTTCGCGCCGAAAGTTTTATTGTTTCTTTTGTGCCTGTCTGTTTCAATTTAGTCTTACGACAAACAGTTTCTTTTATCGTGACACCAATTTATGTACACATCAAAGATCTCTTTAAAGCATTTGAAAATATAATTTCAATTTTAACAATGTGTGTGTTATTTCGTAACGTATAACGGAATACATGAGTTACGAGGAATATTCTATGGTTGTTCGGACATAGACTTATTTGCTTCTATTAAGAAATGTCAAGACTTCGGAGCGTTAATCTAGAGATTACAGTGTCAAGAAGTTTGTCACGTAAAGTATAGTTTGACATGTCGACTACGTGCCCGTAAATGTTTATATTAGCACATCACTGTTTGATGGAACCGGTTAAAGAATTTTAGGCGTTTTCTATAACGTATAGAATACATTTTCCTTTGTCAAAATGCTGGATTTATGTAACAATAACATATTGCAGTGTGCATCGCTGTTCATTCCAAAATTCAAAGTATTCATATATTCTGTTAGATTCATTTTTTATGACTATTTTCGCTAGAACATTTTACAATAAAAATTAATGGCTTATTCTGCTAATTTGGTAGCTTGCAGTCAATATTGAAACATTCTTAAAATTCTTAATAAAATTCATATCTAAAGTAAATACAAAGTAATTTCTGCCACTAATAAAACCGTCTTAACTTTTGAAAATTGGTCACGAGATCAATTAGGTATTTTTTTACAGAGTGAGAGGGAAATACTTGGAGTTAGTTAATTAGACATCCAGGCCCCCTTGACGATCAACTACTTATATTGTGCAATTATTCGGATTGGATAATGTTTTTCATCGCATAGTTTGCTTTTGTATTGAATCTCGTTTGGGTGCAAGCCTCGATTTAATAATAGATATTGTGCAATGTCATAATTTATTGTGTCTAGCGACCATCAAATAAGTCCTAACATTTGCGCAGAACGATTTATCGATGTTAACATGTAAAACGTGTTTAAGTTTTGGTAGACTGATTGGATTTGATTTCGCACAAAAAATTATCTTAAATTAAAAGAACAAGTAGGTCAAGAGTGTTACCTAATATGCCAACATGTGTAACATGGTAACATACAATACAATACAAAATAATTGTATTCTGATTCATACATACTTACACTCGCGTTTTCTATCGCCCGTATTATGGAGAATGTTCTAAAGATCTATGCAATTTGATGCCAACTTGAAAACTCTGAATAGTAGTTATGGTAAGATCTGTTTAAAATAACCTAAAATAGTGACGTCACGCTGAAATTTATTACAATATAATAAACATGTATTTAATCGCCGTGTATTAGCAATTAATATAAAAGTGGACTCGATATATTTCTGGGCATTGTTGACGTCAGACAAATGTGTGTGTATTTGTTTTCGTGCGGTTATTATGATGTCATAACTCTCCTATAATGTGACACGCTTATATGTGTTAAGGAGAAGTTAAAATTTTACAATTTGTATCAAGTACTGATACTTGTATTTGTATCAGCCTTTAATGTCTCAATGCAAGGCACACTCCCCTAGTTAGTCAGTAGGGGGTTTCGGGCCATAATCCACCACGCGGGTCCAGGGCGAATTGGTGGATACACATACTCGTGATTTTTTTTTATTTCTGGAGCATGCGGGCTTCTTATCACCGCCGATCTAGTGACAATTGTTAAAAATCCGTACTTAAGTAGAAACTCAGTGGTACGGGCCGAGGATTTGAACTCACGATCACACGAATGTGAGTCACCTCTAGGCTACCACTGCTCTTATTGTTTAAAACTTTGTAAATTATCTTAATTAACTATAAGACAAATTTTTGTATTTTTCATATTCGATATAGATATTAAATAAAATCTCATTACACTAATTCATTTTCACATAAATAGTATAATAGATTAGCGCTGCATACGCAGACGCAGCCAACATTATTATAAGTAGGTAGGTATATTATGTATGGTAGACTCTGACTCTTCAGTTTTCTCAATCATTTATTTATTTCTTCACTCTTTATACACTATATTGTAGAGACGCGAACTCAATGCCTTAAGGGATTCTTTACCAGTCGAACAGTGCAGAAGAACTCAAATAGTAAAGCTTAATTCATCTCTATAAGTAACAATAATAATACATTGATAATATACTTAAACGAAAAAATATATAAATATACGTACTAAATATATTTATATATTAAATATACCATACATATGAGTAAGATAACATAAATATATACATAAAAATAATATAAACATAGAGAAAAAAAGGAGAAAAATACCATTCTGTTGTGTAAAGATTGATCAGTTTTCTCGCTTCATTAGGAGATGAATGATTGAAAAGTAAATACTGCAGCCGGTCGTTCATTCCGTGCATTATTATACTTATTTTCTTTTATTTACGAACAGAAAATCTACAGCAAAACGGGGATGTGAACTTTTTATACGTGTGAATTAAGCTTATTTCCAGAAACGAATTTTATATATACAATACAAAATAGATAATTATCATAGGTAATGAACTTATACTAAAACTATCGCGTAAGACTCGGGTGTGTGCGTGCGTCTCTATCTCTGTGTGTGTATGAGAGAGAGAGATTGAGAGTGTGTGTTGTGCCCTTGCAGTATCCACTGCTGGACATGAGCCTCCTAAATGTGCATACATTGTCTTGTGCGTGAGGGATGTATGGCCTTAAAATGCCACGCTGACCAAGCAGGTTGGCGAGTCCACGTGAGGGCTCGTGATAGCCGCTTTGTTATTTAGTCGCGTTTTACGATCCCATCTCTTCCCGTGTGTGTTATTTTGTTCTTTTATTTCGTAACTAGCTGTGCCCGCGACTTCGTACGCGTGGATTTAAAGTTTTAAAACTTTTAATTAGGATATATTTTCTTCCCGTCCGCCGACTTTAATGAAACAAAGCCTATTCGAAGCGTCAAGCCAAGCTTAATTAACTTGTGGAAACCCCATGAGAATCCGTTCAGTAGTTTTGGAGATTAGCGTGTTCGAACAGATAAACAGACAGCCAAAAATTTTCAAAATCGTCTTTTTGTATTGTGATACTCTTCCTTCATCACCCCCAATCAGTTTTTGGTAAATATATATAATGTACAGACACGCTGGTTCTACAGTTTTATTATATGTATAGTTTTCGTAATATGAAAAAACTTTCCCTTAACGCAAATGATTACAGTTGCACACTGAAAATTTATCTCTGTTTTGTGTATTTTACACATAAAATTACAGCGACCAATGTCCGTGGTGCCGCATCCATCTTAATATTCCATGTTTTGAATAACGTTACGTTACTTAATATAATTTGCTTTTAACGATCGATGCGGGAAAAATATCTTTCTAATAAAAAAATATCACACAAATATCTTTAGTGATAGAAAAAATATAACATCAAACATAATTACATCGTACTGAGGCGGACTCTCAGTTGTATACACTTCAAATTTTGGCTCTCTGTAGCAAAGAATGGCAAATCTACGATACACATAAAATATATGAATCAATATTTATTTTGTCTTATTTTATCTTGAAACGCGACATGGCATTATAACTGTCAAGCTTGACACGTGGTTGCGGGGATCCTAGATGTATGAAGGAATATCAAATTGTATTTATTTTCACTGTATACTGATGAGTGTTCGCTTCCGTACCTACCTTAAGACACTGTAATATTTATCTACTTCTGAAGGAAAATCTTTTTTCAAGACCTTATAGTGAAAATTAAATATACTTATTCAAAAAATACTTTTGTTCAATTTACGCGATACTACAATTAGAGACTTAGATATTAGCTTAATGCCTAAGGTCGAAGGTTCAGATAAACAGACTCTTCCCGGTCTTAGAATAAGTCCCAATCATGTTTTAAAGAACCCCGTACAATTATACATGGAGGTTAGTTTCGAACAAATGTAATGACTAAGACGAAATTTCTCAAATCAATCGAAATTTCTAAGACCGTTCTGTTTTTTGGACTTCGTCGACTTTATCGATTGATTCGAAACTTATATGCAGACTTGATAAGGTTTTATAAAACGCGACTCGGTTTAATTGGAAGACTGAGAAACATCTATTTATTCGTACCTAAATGCCCTACTACTATAGTGAATAGTGTTGTTCAGTTTAGTTTTAGTTATATGTTTGCCAGGATACGGAGACATAAATAAGAATGTAAATAATAATAACCAAAGGAGATGGGACACCCGCGCGACCACGCGTGTTGAGGCTATCGCTCATTGGCGCGGCACGCCGTTTACGGCACGTCGCGCGCGTTTTTCCTAATACGAATTGTTTCACACGACACAGGCCGCGACAAGAAATCGGAAATCGGCTAAGCAGCGAAATAAATGGACTTGGAAGAGATTATACCTCTTTAGTTTTAAAGCATACGTCGTCGCAAATAACTAAAATGTTGGATCCACCCTATATTTTTATAACGTAGGTAACTACCTCAAAAGCAACTTTCGCAACTATATTATATGAAGATCTACGCAAAAATCCAAAAAAGTTTTTCAACGACAAACCCGGCAGGGAGGTCGCTCGCGTCATCGCGCGCAACGTCTGTGCCGCTCCTTCGTTGACATCACAAATAAGCGCATGCGACGCGCTTGCTGCGTCGCGGTTAGTGAGCGATACTTCGTAGAGAGCCATACTTTTAGAAGCCGCGCGAGACTAGCCGCGCGTGACGTGTCGCGCCAATGCACGATAGCCCTCAGCTATCTAGTAGACAGCTAAGGCATCGCGCGGCTATAGGCTATAACTCAAGGTGGCGCGGGAGTGTTCCTTCTGCTTTAGTTATTATTTATACTTATGATACAGACTGTTAATTTTCAGCCGAAAATCTTTATACTACGTGTAAATTAGACTACAGTTTGATGACTCGTATCATATCACTATCCTTATATATCTCCACTGCTGGATATACGCCTCTGAAGACTGCTTAATACTGTTTATAAATATTTTGAAAGAATGACCTTCATTTTAGTGATTCAGTTAGCGGTATTTTAAAACCTTAATTAGAATTTATTCACGAAACAAAACACTACACACTTTTTTTAAACAGCAGCTCGTTTTTAACTCTCCATGCCACCGAGTGCTAATTTTATTTCTCCAAATTGGACAGTTTTATAAGAAAATACTGGCAATAAACATCCACAGACGAGTATCAAATATTCAATAAGTTTGTAAAAATAAATTACAAGAAATTTTCGTGTTTCTAAACACGTACAAGTAGGTACGATACTTAAGGGCTATATTGGAAAATTATGTGTTATGAATTACCTACCTAGTTACCTACCTACCTGCCTATTCTAGATGTCAAGCTGAAAGAAAATTGGAAATGCCTGTGTTTCTTATTAATATAATAAAAAGTAATTTAATTGTTATTAATAGTATTTAAATGTCTGTCACGAAAATTAAAGTTAAATTTAAGTATTAAAATGTCTGTCTGTCTCCGACCGGATGTGCAGTCCAATAGATTATTGTAAATTAAGACAGTTATCACGGCCTCTTTAAGGCGTTGGTTTCCGCCACAATGATGTTCAGTGGCTCAGCAGCCTAAGTATAAAGCCAGCAGTGGGGTGCTACTCCCGGAGTTCTGGTGGCAGCCTCTAGATGCAGAGGAGACTGCGGAGCACTCCAAGGACTTCGCTGTTAACGAGGTGAGTGTGCCTTCATCATCTCCCAAAAAGTCGCCCCCGGACACAGCAGGCTCGAGCTACCGGATTTTGAAATCCTACAGGTTCCAGGACTAGGGATTCACACGACCGCTACAAATTTGGTTAACTGTTATTGTGATTAAATACTTTTTAGTGTATTAAACTTAATTTTTATTTTTAAAATCTATTTAAATACATTTTCGAAGTCTCTGATGATTCGTGTGGCGAATTATGGTCTCAAGCCATATACCACCACGTGGACCCAGTCCGGTTTGGTTCCCCAGGCTACACATTTCCCAGGTATATGTTTCAATGTTCTGTCGTACGAGTTTCCTTTTAATGTTTCCTTCACCACCGAGCTACAGATAATTGGAGCTAGGTTCGTCATCACGACTTTACGAATGCGACTCAAGAATAAATACTCCTACGCTATCACCGCTCTGATTTATAATAAAATTAAACGCTACTCCCTGAGTGATTTGATGATCGACTCCACTCTTACCTATCAATAACAAAAAAAACAATACACACGCATAACCACTTGGCGAACCCATCAATAACATCACCCCCCCCGCCACAAATTACGCGAGGCGCGTCAAGTTTGACGCAATTATTACCGCGATCCATCATAAACCCTGACGTATGACACAACTAAATAATTTCGGGTTAAACATTCTACGAAAACAAGACTGTAAGGGTTCTTAAATCTCTTAATACCTACTTACTTATAGTAAAATATAACCACGATTAGTTGATAATACCCCCTGTCTGTTGTGTGGAAGCACTAAGGTTCGATTCCTGGTTGACAAATATTTGTTTACAAACGTCTTTGTAGATAATCTCTTCTCATACAGTATACACGGCACACCTCATCCACAAAACACGAGGAGCACGAGGAGGCTCATATTCAGCTGTGTCTGGTTACCGTTTAGATCTTTTGTCTTTGTGTGTGAGGTACGACACAGTTTTAGTGTGACCACTGGTGTTATTTACTATACACGTGAAATCTGAAAGTTCAAGTGTGTATTTGAAGCAAAGGGATGTTTAGAAGTTTCTAGATAGTAGGAATTTAGTTAAAAAAAAGTTGTTCTTCAATAACCAAACCATTCAAGTGAGTCCTGCCTCTATAGAGTCACTAATAAAATAAAAGACAATGAAAAAATATCGTAGGTAATCGTATCGTAATATTGCTTAATGGGACAATGGTCTTTCTGACCACTGTAGTTGACACTTTCCACCTTTTTGAGACACCTTGTGTGACCTCCCAGAAGCCTACATCCTGGATTTGAACCAATTGTAAGGAAGTTTTGAATATGTGCCTAGTTCATGTGTTGAGTTTGTGTAGAAAAATTAAGATACTCGTATATTTATTTTGTCATTAACTCTCTACCAAATCACTTCGAAACACGGGCTCGGGATGTATCGGATCGGATGGAATAGTAGTATAGTATTTAAGACAGTATTTATTAGCAGAGAGTATTTAAATAGGTACAAACTCAAAACCTAAAATAAAATCGCCAAAATTATTTTGTAAACTGCCGATATATTTAAAAACTTAACTGATTTTAATTGTATTTATTTCTATTTCAGTAAAGTAATTATTGCAATAGCTTTATTAAAAATGTATTTAGTAGAAAATGTGATTAAATTTAACGATTTTTTAATGCAGGTTAATCCGCGGGCGGTATCTAGTTTAATCGCTGCTGGTTTGTAACGTTCCTTTTCAATCACCCGGAGTTTCAGGCCATAATACACCACGCAAACCCAGTGTGGTTTGGTGGGTGTACACCCTTAAAAAATAATTTCTCTTCTATATAAACAAAGCCAAAACCAACATTGAGAAACAAATTATCCCACAAAATTCCTCCATACAATAGTATCTATAATACCGAACAAAGCGCCCCTAGCGCCACGCGGGGTAATCTCCATTCAGAACGGCGGGGATCTGTCAAAAGATGGCGCCACAATAGGGGATTAACGGTTATTACGTCACCTTTGTGGGGTCCGGCCCGTGGTATGATCGAGAGCTTGATATTACGGATTATGACGGCACCCCCCTTTACTTCGTAGGATTGAAAGTAGAAGATGGTATCTGAATATTTCTCTCACTGAAAAAATATATTACACGTATTAGTTATCTATAGATACTATAAAAGAAGATGAACACCTATGGTTAAATAGTGAAATGGTCACGTACGTACGCACACAGTACACAGTACGCACTGGAGGAATGTAGAGTAACATGTTAAAACGTACAAGAAAGCCTTTAATTGTACGCGTTTAAATCCTATAGGTAAGTATGTACCTACAAAACGTGAAAATAGGACGAAATGAAGAGATTTTAATTTAGATAACTATAAATTATAGATTAAGAATTAAATAATAATGACTAAATATTGATGATTTTTTAATAAAATTATATTTTAATTAAAAAGGCTTAGTTAGATACATAGGTTTGAACGGTAAGATTTTAATGATCGAACAGATCAAAATTAAAACATGTACCTGAACCTAAAATAATTAAATGTACCTAAATCTCTTAATTTATAAGAAATCCCATTAATAAAGGTAAAGAAGCAAATAAAATATAAAATAATAAATACATCCCAGTGTGAATTAGGGAACAAAACAGGCTGCGCTCATCTTCATTTGGGATTAAATGTTTAGAAGGGAGAGAAAAAGAAAAATACATGAAAGAATTCGTTTAGCTTCATTTCTTATCAATATATAGATATAAATGCATTCACTTCATCTTCATCATCGAGTAAAATACAGGAAAAAATCCTTTTTCGAGTAGGTATTACTATAGGTTACAAGTAGGTAGGTACTAATCGTAATAATAAATTGAAAAATTTGATTTAAACAAATACAAAAACACGTAGAATTTCTTTTTAATTAATGATTAAACGCTACCCTTAATCCAAGTGTTTGTGTCTAGCTATTTATTCGCAAATTATTATTTATTGGTTTTATGAAAAACTAGCTGTTGCCCGCGACTTCGTTCGCGTGGAAAATGGTTGTACTAATTCAGAAACCTTCGTGGGCGCACGCCCAACAACTCCTCAAAGTTTCATCGCAATCGGATGAATGGTATAGGAACGCATACGGAACAAACAAAGAAACATTCATTTTTATATATCGTACTAGCTGTTGTCCGCGACTTCGTTCGAGTGGTCTTCAATTTAATGCGATAATATAGAAACCTTCGCGGACGTGCGCACAACAACTCACCAAAGTTTCATCGCAATCGGATGAATGGTATAGGAACGCATAGAGGACAAACAAACAAACATTCATTTTTATATATTAGAGATATAGATGACACATACGTGGTTTTGTTCTATAGCAGTTACGGTAACATTCATACCTTGAAACAACGCATTATGTTACTACTATATGGTCCTGGCTTGATTTTCATGTATCATAGGGTTTTTTTCTGCAATATTTAATTGTGAAGGTTGAGATTCTTTTTTCTCTCTTTTAAAAAAAAATATGTATCATGTTTTTCGCACCTTTGGATTATATAAATACATTCTACAATATTTTCGTACTATTGTACCTACTTAGTTAATACACGTCAAGTGGTTGATTGTTTGCACGATTATAATACTCGTGACATGCTTTCATGATGAAAATTAATATTATGTTTATCATGATAAATAACAAAATCGATTGATGTAATTTACAATGTCTGTTCCAATGTTACAATCTCTCTATTTCACATAAAAACGTATAACACAATAACATAGATTGCAAACACATTAAACACAAAAGGCGGTGTCATTACTAGAAGCGATCTCTGCCAGACAACTTTTGTGTAGAGAAGAAATAAATATTTTAATGACAATCGAATGGTGTAGATCCGATACACATAATTACATTATATGTATATAATATAAAGTATAAACGTACATATGTAAACATATAAGTTTATGTTTAGTAGAAGCAATGGGAAAAGTAGTTAAATTGCAAGGGTTCCAAGGCTTTTCCAGCGTTTCTATTTATACAGATCAGACACAGTACCTATTCTAAGAACAACTAACGTGGTCGAACAATCTGCTAAGGGCAAGTAGCGTTTGTTTACGACATTTTAACAACAAAAATATACCTTGCGTCTAATCCGTAATCACACTTTACCTTATATTATGTGTGTTCATAGTCTTACCCTAAGCCTTAAGCAATCAGTCTTTACGACACAATGCTTAAGCCACTGTGCGCTTCTCACAAAAGTTTGATTAACACGGGAATATGTCGACGCATTTGTGAGGATTCGTCCCTTATTATAAGACATTATAATAAAGGCAGTTACATACAGGGAAGTTATAGGATATTGACATAATTGCGTTGTTTGAGCTTGGATATAGGAAGCGTGTCATTGAGATGCTTATTAATGTATAAGTCTTATTATTGTATTTATGTATCATATCAATGTATTATTAAGATACATGTATTCTAAAATACATGGGTTAATGTATTCTTATTCTTTGTAATATAAAAAATATTTTGATCAATGCATCATTTACACAAGGAGAGTTTCTAGATCGCAAGTAGAAGACAACATCGGTCTAAAACTAGTATAAACAACTGTTATCATCATCTGATCGCTGTTATACATCATCATCGAGTTTTTATCAGCATGTAAACAGTTGTTGTAGGCGAGAATTGTATGTAGTTTGGTCGCATACGAAAATCGTATAAGTATTGTCGCCCGAACCGTTCAAGAAACTCTCCTTGTGCAAATGAGCCATAAAAGTAAAAAATAGATAAATGTAAATAATACAAACAGACGCTCGTTTCGCACTTGCGTGTTATACAAAGGGTTTGATTCATGGTGAACACGAATCAAAGTTTTATATTACCTAAATGGCACCAGATATAAATATCTGATGTATTCTTTTTATGGCGTAAAAATCCTTCTTAATTCAAATTTACGAGACAGGAACGTCAAAAAAATTAAATCACGACCAGAATGAACCCACTAACCAGTCATGTTATGTAAACACGAGTGTTCCTGTCACGCGCACGTGACAAAATTATGTCATTTATGTCGTATCCGTGACAATTTAATTTGGTAGCTAGCAAGATGCGCGCGGTTCCTAGTTTATGATAATTTACTATTATTATAATAAGGTTAATAATATAAATTGTAATGTACGTAGATGATGGTTACTGCTTAATCAATATCAGCATATAACATCCTACTGCAAGGACAAAGGGCTCCCCTAACAAATCCTTAGAATCTTTTAGGCCATAATCGACAATGCGCGCTCGTGCATATTGTGTACACACTCCTTTTTTTAATCTCGTTCATGCGAGTTTCTTCGCGGTGTTTTCCTTCACCGCCAAGGTGTATCTAGAAATCGCACTTAAATAAAAACTCAGATAAGGGCCCTACGTCGTGATAGCTACGTATCCCTGCGCTATCACTGCTCTGTTATTATGTTTTTCTTTACAACACTGTTTTGCTACTCTGTTCTGTTACTCTTAATTTACATCTTGAAAATATGTAGTTGTATTTGTGGAAAAATGTCGAAGATTTAGTATATGAACGAGTAAAATTCGCGCAGTTCTTGTATTAAAATAACTATATGCTGTTAAATGAGTTGTTAAATGACCGTAAATTTTATCTATTTTCAATAAATATTATCTATTATTATATGTACAGATTCTTAAAGTGTAAAAACGAAATATAAATCTGAATTGATGATTTTTGGTACCTATAGGTATTTTCACACCTATGGAATGGTATCTGTGGTACCGTTTTCACATTGATTTTTATAATAGCGAGTTAAGTAACAATATTTTATTATACCTACTAGTAGTCTGTAAACATAAATTTGAGGCATTCCATACAGACAGACGAACGAATTCTTTTATATTTCGAGAAGAAATGCAGTAACGTCACAGATAAAAATTATTTATACAGCCGGTTTAGGCACAACAATCGTATATATAGCAATAAAACGTGTCAGCATCGGAGTAATTGGGGCGGAAAATTATTATATTATAAATAGTTTAGTGAGTGGATATAATTTTATTCTGGTCTCCGTGTGTTGCCGCAGTCGTAAGTCATAACTTTGTTTATAGCGCGGCGGCGCCGCTTGATACTTGATTGTCAAAATATTGTTTGGGAGATGCATTTCAATTTATACATATTAATAACCTACCAACAACCTACACTACTCTTAAAAGTATTCTAAATGTACTCTAAAAATCATATAAAATGCGGCTAAAAAGTAATTACTTAACAATAGTGTCATGAAACGTAAAACTTCATCAGCATTTCCTCAGCAGTTATCTACTCTGCGTAATGCACACAAGATACTGCAGCGCGAACTCGAACGTTATGGAGCGAATTACCAATCTATACATATAAAGATTATGTATAATTTATACGTATAAAGAGAAATGTCCCGTCTGGACCGAAACCGCTCATTTATATTTCTATTTATTTATGAAGAAATTACAGAGAGACATACAGTACAACTAATAAAATAAAAATAAATATTAACAAGTATTAATCTCCCCAAGAACATAAAATGTAATTTCCTTTTAGGCGTCAACTAATAATGAATAGTTTAAATATGTAAAAAAATATATACTTACCTAAGTGAGTATAATGGTGAGTATAATGGTGCATACTTTTCAATCTAATTTTGAGATAAAGTAGATAATTCTAGGGAATCATGAAATTTGGACCGTTGCTTCCTTTTGTGACAAAAACTTACTAAGAAAGGATTTATATTTTAGAATACTTATAATATCAACTTCACAATGCACCTTAACTTTTTGTTTACCCAAAGGTTGACCCAATAGAGAATGCCATAAGGTGTTAAGTTCGCCTTTTGTGTGCAATTAAGTTTAAATATTATTATTTTCTAAATTCTGCATCTAAAGGGGCGAAACAGGGTGTCAAAAAGTTTATATAGATAATAAATGTTTAATGATCCTACGAACTGGAAACTCCATTTTTTTTCAAATTAGTGTCAGGGTTTAAATACCCAGGTGTCAAATTCTGTATGAAATCCCTTAAATATTCTGTTGATTTTTACTGTGCCAAATACCATGTGTCTTTTAAATCAACGTGAGCTGCGGGTAATAGCTAGTAAGGAGGGAATATAATACAAGAAGGAGATGAAATTGCTGGAATTAGTAAGTGGAAGTGGGATAAGATTCTCTATGAAATATACCTACATTTGTTACGGCAGTCACAGAAATGAAAGTCAATATAAGATATATCATTGTCCTTTTTTTATTGACACGAAAGGAAATATCAAATATCAAAACTACTACGTCAAGCTATAAACTGACAAAGATTTTATTGTCCTAAAAATTATAATAAAATAATTCATATAAATAAAATGCTGTTGTTTATTTCGCGCGCGTCCAAAACTACACGACACTAATATGTGTGGTAATTTTATTGTTTTATCGGAGGAAATATCAAGAAGAGGCGGGCTTTCGTGCGATATATTATCGAGTATCTTTTTAGCACTCATCTTTCGACACATTAATTCTTTTGATTCTTTTGATCTGTGACGGGCCATGAATCCGAATTCCATTTTCTCAATGCGTTGTCTAACACTTTTATTAGTCTGATTTGTATTATAGGTACAGAGATGTATCGTCAATAGCGCCATCAATATGTATGGTCCAAAATTAGAACTAATATGGAGACTACGGATTTTAAGAGGCTTGTATTTAAACAAGCAGAATATACACTAACATATACTAAATGAGCAGTAAATATAGGATACACCAAGCTTATATTATATTCGTGATCAACAAAGGAAACTATTTTTGAATACCTGAAATGGATAATTTTAATTTACAATTACATCGGTTCTTCTTCGCGGGACCCCGTTGTTTCATTATTGTTATAAAATTTCAAATTAATTCATTTGTGAAGCAAGTTCTGACGCGAGGCGTACCTACCTACATGTCAACATGTGTCAACATGACAAATAGCTACAGTGCTATAAATATAGGTAATATAATTAAACAATTCTACCCTCAACACAATGAAATTAATATATTTATACTAGCTGTGCCCGGCCACGCGTTGCTGTGGCTGCCCGGCGCTAAGGGTGGACAACCCTTATCACTAAGGGGTATGAAAAATAGATGTTGGCCGATTCTCAGACCTACTCAATATGCTCACAAAATTTCATGAGAATCGGTCAAGCCGTTTCGGAGGAGTACGGGAACGAACATTGTGACACGAGAATTTTATATATATAGAGATATATAGAGAAGAGAAGATTAGATAAGTCAATTTCACATTTAGGTACATAGATTAATATTATATTATTAATAATATTATATTGCAAAAAAAATAAGGATGTAATTCAGTTCAATTCAACAATAAATAAGGATGTAATTCAGTTCAATTCAACAATAAATAAGGATGTAATTCAGTTCAATTCAACAATAAATAAGGATGTAATTCAGTTCAATTCAACAATAAATAATTCAGTATCTTCTAGTAATTTTACTTCTATACATATAATAAAATTGTACCAGGCCGATGTCTGTACATTATAGATATTGAAAAAAAACTAATATGGGGGGGGGGGGGGTCTTTATTAGTGCAACAGAAGCCAAAACAACAGTTTTTAGAAATTTTGTCTGTCTGTCTGTATGTTTGTACACGCATCACGCAAAAACTACTGCATGGAATTGAATGCAGTTTTCACCGATGTATTGCTAGAGGTCTAACTTAAAATATAGGCTCCATTTTACCGCAGGAAAATATCTTATTCCGATTGTTTTAAATTTAATAAACCGAAGCGAAGTGAGGGCGGGTCGCTAGTATGTAATAAATAAAGTCTTTAAATTGCAAACATTATATTTTATTAAGTAGTTAGGTATATAAAAAGTTTCTGTAAAAAGCAAGTACTATTTAAACCTTAATGCATAAAGAAACATTGAACAAAAGGCGGACTTAATGCCTAGTGGCATTCTCTGTTAGACAACTTTTGGTTTCCCGATAGGATTGACCCTCCCCGTTACCATCGTCGTCGTAGTCCTCGGCACGTCCTAGACGACCCCGACGACCCAATTACTGCTGCCAATGCGGTTCTTACACTACACTCACAGACTACACATATGGTGTCTCCGCCGGCGGAGACGATGACGTCACACTCGCTACGTCGTGAACACACACCGGCCTTCAGCCAACACCTACCAGGTATCGGCACGTGCCTGAGCGCTTTTCACCGACTCGCGATCCCGCGGTACCCTCCCAAAGTAACGCTCTAATTCGAGGTCCGTTCCTTTCGGCGGTCTACCGGCGGGGGAGACCTTAGGCTCGTTGCTGCACACACTTTTTGCTCCTGGCTGAGCGCCTTCTGCGCTCGCCCTAAACTATACATGTCCGGTGACTCTTGTAAGGCCATTAGGGAAACAAGAATTTAGCCTTTCCGTAAAAAAAAACCTTTGGTTTAAACAGAAATACGACGGGCGCTGCCTCGTGAAATCAATAAAAAATATCTACAAACAATACATATAATAATAAGCAAAAAATAATAACAATTGTCTGCTAAATAATCTTTTATTGAATAATATGCTTTGTTATTGTTACATAACATCTTCTTTAATTTGCTTTTGAATATATTGGGAACATTACTGTCACGTACGGACTTAGGTCGTTTGGAGATTTTAGGTGCCATAGAGAATATGTTATTTTTAAACATAACAGTTCGACAAGATGGTGCGCATAACCTGTTCTTAGGTCTCTCACTCTTAAAATAATTTGTATATATATTTAGATTGTATTTTACGAATACTGCGATTTCTAAAAATAACTTGGGTAAAAGTGACAATGAGGGAAGGGTGAGAATTAAAATAATTATGAGAATTATTATTGAACTTTAATTCTTTAAAATGTTGTTTAGATCGCATTACCTAAATCTGACTCGCCTTTAAATTTGCTGCCAGCGATTTGCTGCTCTATTTGATGACAAAAAGTATTATTACTAGCTTATACGAGTCCGAATTATTTGGTCCCAAATTATACGAGTAGAATAAGAAAACATCTAATTTGTGCAATATGTAGTTTACAACTTTTGTCCTCCGAACTCCGGTCATCTCTGAAAGATTAGCGACGCGATCTAATCAAAGTTGGTAGACGGCTCAGCCGTTTTATGTGAAGCTGGATTATGATGTCGTTATTATGGTCTCTTACATTGTAATAACCTTGTTAAAGTGACGAGCGTTATGACAATCACCTATTCCTATGAGTAACTTTTACTAAATACTGTAAATATTCTATAACCAAATATATGCAACTCTTCACTGTTCTCATATGCAATTATATGCAGCTCTTCACTGTTCTCATATGCAAATATATGCAGCTCTTCATTGTTCTCATATACAAATATATACAGCTCTTCACTATTCTCATATACAAATATATGCAGCTCTTCACTGTTCTTATATACAAATATATGCAGCTCTTCACTGTTCTCTTATACAAATATATGCAGGTCTTCACTGTTCTCATAAACATTTAATTAGCTTGAGTCGGTGTCTATCTTGTGAGGGCTAAAGTATGTTAATAATTTATTTGTCAAGTTAAATTTCGTACTAATTATGAAGATAAATGAAATTACTTTAGGAAGAAACAAAAATATGAAATTTACAAGTCAACAAAAAGTGACTTGGTATAAATTTTAAACCAAAGATGCACGTAGATTATCTAAGGTTTTTGCTTTTCTTATACACACGTCACCCTTCCGCCTCTGTACATATTAAGTAAATTGAAAGATTTCAATTGCTCGCTGAGCGATTCTGATAATATGATGTATCAGGGTCACTGTCAGGCAGAACTGATTACTGAAGACTTAGGTATTCAAATATTGTGGTACAGACGACGAGAAGAGATGTCACCTTTTCCAAAATGCTGCTCAGATCGCCTTCCCTCGTCTCAATGCTATTGGAGATATCTAACTGCTATTTCTACAAAAATAATCCACAAATTTACTTAAAGCCTCGCGGGATTTAACCCCCTTCACAAAATTACAGAAATAAAGTTCATAAAATTCAAATTAGCATCAACCCCTCGGAGGCCACTTAAATTCATAAATAACCCTTCGTAAAAAATGTAGCAAAAACTCCCCAACAATTAACAAATCGGTGGCAGTTTAGGGTTAATTTTAACCGTTTCCTACTGGAGGATGTTTTTTGTTTTTTAAAATTATTGCAGTAACCTGAAACGTTTTTTGAAACAATAAATACTGAGTGACAAATAAAGTAAGAAGGAAGACGAGGTACTGCGTTAGGAACTCTTCATACGAGGAATAATTATAGTTGTAATACTTTTGTTTAAAAAATAGTAGACCGTGAAGGGTGTGAGTGGTCATGGACCAATTACCATCAATATAATTAGTATTACGAACTATTTAATAAATATTTAATTGTTAATTGTATTATTGTTAGGCAAACATGTCCGATAATTGAACTGAATGAATTTACATAGTAATATTGACCATAAAAATCGAGTAAGAAAAAATAGCAGAAGCAAATGTACAGCAGTAGAGAACAAAATGCTAGAAAAGGGAAAAAAGAGAATCTTTGCCATCAGGTGTAGAAGTCAAGTGGTAGATTTATAGTTCGAAACTTGTACTCATAAACTATGTCTTACAAAAGTGAGCCGCAAGCGAATATAAATAAATATCAAATCAACATTTTTAAGCTCGGTAATAATTAATTATTAGCTGCATAAGAACATTGCTTGAACATTAGATAGGTATCATCAGTGTTAAAACGAATTATTAGGCAGTCGGATAAGTTCGCGGCCTTTTTATAGTGAAAATAATAATGACTATTTTGTATTACATAAATATTTATTGAACAATATCCCATTGTCCATTTAAGTCGACTATCTTTCGCTATTTTTATGGTAGAGACATTATCCCATTGCTATAAATTTTTTGGGGATTGTGAGCGAAAAACTGATTTAAATTAAATTGTTTATACAGGCTTCTCTTTAATTTTAATCCATTTAGAGAACTTTGTAAAGAGCGGAATAAATGATAATCTGAAGGTGCTAAGTCTGGACTGTATGGAGGATGCATTAAAACTTCCCAGCCCAGGTCCATCATTTTTTGTGTAGTCATCAAAGATGCATGCGGTCGAGCATAATCGTGACGGAAAACTACACCTTTTCTATTCATTAATTCTGGTCGTTTTTCTTCAAGTGTTTGTTTCAATTTCACTAATTGCTGACAGTAGACATCAGAATTAATCGTTTGGCCATGTGGCAAAAGCTCGTAATAGACAAAACCTTTCCAGTCCCATCAACACATAACATGACTTGTTCGGAGTGAGGCCTGGCTTTGGAATTATTTGTGATGGATCACCTCGCTTAGACCAAGATCATTTTCGAACATTGTTATCGTAGATGATTCACTTGTCATCGCCTGTTACCAATCTCTTCAGAAATGGATCGATTTCATTTGGTTTTAGTAAATCACGCATATGAAAATTCTATCCACGAAGTTTCTGTCATTCAGGAATCCAAGCAAGTAATCCAAAACTGTTGAGTGGACGACTGAACCATATTTTTGCAGTAGTTTTAGATAAAGCATCTTTTCCGTAAACATTACAATTCTCTTTTCGAGCACTAGAAGCATTCATACCCTTGTCGAAAAGGAATTGTAAAACGTATCTATTTTTCTCCTTGTTAATTTCCATTTTAAAATTGTTAATATATATGAAAATATAAAACTTTTAACTTGTAATTTCACTTTGCCGCCAGTGATCAGTGTTACCAGAAATATAGCACGCTAAAGTTCAAAAAAGCCGCGAACTTTTCCGACTACATATTAATTGGTTATCCAATAGATTTTTGGTGGAAAACGTTAAAAATTAGTGACCTATTAGCCGATTATACAGAAGCCATCCATCAGTGGAACTAACATTTATATAGTTTCGTTAATTTTCGCCAGTGTCAAAACATATAATATTTATTAAAAAATCTTAAAATAAATCTATTTTTGCAAAAAACTGAATGTCGTTGACCTTAATGTTGTCTTGTCTTAATGATTTGTAGAAATGTTAACAATATTTGGATGAAATAACAGCATCACTTTGTTATTTAAATATTTTGCAATTTCAACAAGCATTTACCCCCTGATGGGCCGTTTGTTGTTCTTCAATCTATCTTATAACAAAACGTTCATAACAAATGTAAAAAAGAGTACACCAACAGTGGATCTAAAGCCTGATACACGAGTAACATGCATGGATAGTTTTAAGCTGGGTGAAGATGGTGTATCACTCTCTGGCTAGGTGCATGTGAAAAGGGAAAAGTTACTGAAAAGAAAAACCTTGTCAGCATTGAAAATTGGCGGCGGTAACACTTACCATCACGTGGTTACTCGCTTACTCGTCCGCCCACTCGTCTATAAAAAAAAAAAAAATACAAATCGAGCGTGTTCTAAATAAAAATTTCACAAGATTATTCTAAAGCAAACTCTATCCTCATAACGTAGAACTGCTAGGAGAAGTATTGATAATGTGTATTGATATTTTGATTTTATCTCAGCAAGGCGGGATTTATCTTCATGACAAACAAACACTTTCTTTATCACAAGTGGTCATACTTCTAAATTATCAATTACTTCGACCCTGGAATATGTTGCAACCTTTTATATTCCCATGGCCTTCATGTACTATCGGTCTCTAAGAATAATCTAATAAATATTAAGATATCTACCCGACGACGGTCGTTTCCCCAACAGGCTTATTGTATTTTGTCAACCCGTTACTATTAGCCCGTTTTACAATATGGACTCAACATATATATTTACTTGTAGACTCTCATTTTTTCCAATGAAACTAAACGACAATAGAAAAATATTTACGCAGCGTTTCCTTAACTTTCCGTGTGTCACCACCCTTAACCCGTTATCTGAAACTTTTTTACGCTAACATCTGTTTGTTATTTTATCTATTCTGGTACATCCGAGTGTTTTAACCCTCCTGTCATAGTGGCTCAATTAAGAAGTCACATTTTGGTCTTAATGGCCGATGTTGTATATCAATCGGAGAGAGAAAGGGTAGTGTTACAGTTTTATGCACTGTTTTTGATTTAACGTATTTGATTGAGTTATTTATGGTGGGATAAAAGCGAATGATTTTTCGTTAATGATTATTTCAATATTAGTATAAAAAAGCTGAGACCACCGAGAAGTATACCTACTACAGAAAAGAACTCCTTTCAGCTACGTGAAATGGAAAACACGAATGATATTACTAATCAACATTATCCGTAATTATCGATATCAGGGATACAGTATTAGAAGTTTTGTGTTGGCCACCATGTGGGCCCAAAGCGGATACGCGATTGCCCAAGATTTTCTTATATCGCAGACACTCTGTTTTCTTTGCGATGTTTTCCTTCACTGCGTATCCTGAGGAATCAGCGCCTATACAATGACTATACAGTTACTGTTATAAAACTATTTAAAATTTTTAAAATTATTTTATTTATATTCAAAATAGGATGTTTTTTGATCAATATTTGATACTCACTTATTATATTGTAGTATTTTGTTCTGCTCGTGTAAACACAAGCGTTATAAAACATGATTTCAAAGAAATATTTCACATTCTTCACATTTTTACTAAAATTGCATTTCAAAGATATTGCCAATACCTTAATATCTGGTCCGACCTACTTCTTAGTGCCTCAAAACCGACGTCACTTAGTTCGGGATTTGGAAGAGCGATCAACTTTGTAATATAAAACTACTATTGATTTACTTGGATATACTTGCTTTTCTCAAAAAAAGAATATACTTTTTAAGTAGTGTGAGGGTAACGACATTAAAAAAAATGACTACAAATGTCGACTAAGGAAAGACCCAAATATAGTTTGGGTCAAGTTCGTAGATGAGATAAATCTTTGGACTATTTGGAAGACGCTAATCAATAATATTGTTTAGTTTTTAAAAAAAAGCAAACTTAATGTTGCGTGGACGCCCGCGATATATGCCAGTATCTATTAAAAATACTGAAAGTTGACAATTGGATTTGGGAATTTGGAAGGATGGAGAGATACTTCATGTCGTTATACTCCCGCATAACAAAATACCCCAAGAATAATCATCAAGCGTTAATAACAATGTATTAATAAAGGGTAGTTTATTTAGTATTTTAAAGTACAAGTATAAATCCCTGAGGGCAAGACTTGCGAAAGAACACTATCTCGCAGATTAACAGTTCTCTTACGACCAATATCTTAACGTTTTTTTCCTTTATTTTTCCTTATCATTCTGTATTTAGATATGTATTATATATATGTGTATGATCTATCAGATGAACGCAATTAATCTTAGTGAAAAGTCACGGCGGCGATATTTATAAAGCGGTATATTTTTGTGCTTTTGTTCTGTTTGTTTTGCTGTACAACAAAGTATATCTATCTATCTAATTTCAATAATTGGTGACGGGGTGATAATGAACCTGGGCTTCATATGGGATTTCAGTGATTCCATAAAACATTTTCAGAATAACATATCCAACAATATGCACAGATCACGGCGGCTAGATGCTCAGGTTAACTGGACCCCCGCGGCGCGCGCACGCTCATCTTGATGCCACTAACGAGACCGAACAATGTCTCTATTAGCTTATTCTGGGGTTTCAGATTAAGACAGGCACGTACATCGAATGGGTATTGAACGGTCTCTAAAAGTATCAAATTATTAATAATGATTTGTCAACCAAAAATGATTTGCTGTTTTTCTACAATGCGTCGTCTCTGTCAAAATGTCTAAACGGCCAGTTATTTAGTTTTATCGAAGAAGTGTGGACAATTTTCAATTGCCCTTTTTTGTATAAATCCCCCTGGGTCAATGGACGCATATAATGAGCCTATAAAGTTCCATTGCAGGGCTTAGGTCTCCTCTTACAGTCATGTGGGTGTGTTACAACCTTTAAAACGCTGCGCTGGCTAGTGCATGTTGGCTAGTTCATCCGTTTTTAGTGGCAATTTAGGCTTCAAGGTTTGTGATTGTACTGTAGCTAAGCCAGGATGTCGGATTATCATTGCTAGATATAAGCTGTATTGTATTGTTGCGTAATTATCACTACCCTGAATTAGGCAACTGGATCACACCGCACTTTAGATACGAAAATATGTCAACAGCGGTAGGCCCCTGCGCAGGGGTTTATTACAGTACGTTGCCGCGAGCTCTCTGTAAAGCACGCGCAAATTAAAGTGTTTAAAAAACTACCATTATTTGTGTAAGTAGGTATAATACTTTTTATATAATTTTATTTTAGAAAAAATTAAAATTGATTTTTAAAACGAATAAAACTACAATAATTAGTTATATTATAATTTTGGGCGACAACCATTGCGATTCACGCACGGAGTGTCACTGCGTGCGTGACCTTCAGCGGTTCAGTGTAATATCGTCTTTCTCCGATGCACGTAGGATTCAATTTAGCTCGCGCTGAACGAAAATTTATTTTGTAGGTATGTGTCTTTGTAGGTTTTATGGAGCGTTCAGAATGAGTCTCCTGTACTTATGCAATTAGTTATTCTGTGCCGGGAGTCACATGTAGGATGCTGAGAGGTAACAGTTACCATCCAGTTGAACAAAATATAGATAGATGTTGTTGATACGAGGCCGCGATGGTAAAATGTGACCATTATTACTTCTGTGAGAGAGGGTTAACGTGGCTAATCGAATGCGCTCAGCGGCTGTGGGAATGTAGCATGTCCAGCAGTGAACTACTACGGTTGCAGTTACTATTTACTAATTAAATAGTGCCGGTCGACCCACCTTTGTATTACTAACAAACACGTTACGTTGTCACCACTCTATGTTATATATCGCTCTCTCAACGTTCTGTCACGATCGGAAATGCGAATATTGGCGACCGACATTATTTAATTAATACCCACTATTGTACGCACTAGCAAATATCAAATAAATAAAGTACAATTCAACTCCACCCCGGTCCATGTTCAACCGTACAAGAAACATTCCCTTCCTCTACTATGCAAATAAAGTTACTAGCAAAAACAAAGCGAAACACGGTAATTACACTTGGTGGAAAATTAACTGACATCGATACGGGGACCACGCTCCCGAGCCATGCACGGTGCACATAATGAGTCAAGATATCTCCATTTTAGTGCACGTAAGTGTATTTAGAAGAGGACTCTTTGGTTTATCTTTATTATCCTCGTGCATGTATGGGAAGTTCTGCTTGTAAGGTCAGCAGCAGATATTGAACATATTTTTCCCTATTTCAATTTTTTTTTCACTTGTTGATTATAAAGAAGGCTTTGTATCCACTTCAAAATGATAATTTAATTTTTGATATTTCGGTTATAAGTTATAAGAGTGTAATCCCACAGCCACTGAGCGTCTTCGACTAAGTTACCCCTACTCACAAAAGACTACTGTAAAATGTACTGCATTTCCCATTTTATCCTATTTTCCAATGTACGTACGTGTTTCGGTAGTGAGTGAGATAAGCCCAATCCCATTCCATCCTATACTTTCCCTGCCCAACCCTACTCCAAATCAATTCCTAAATCTTCAAAGGTAAGCGCGCATCTGGGAGCATGCCAACGTTGATCATTGTCCACTAATGTTTGCATGTATCGCGGATGACCAGGGGCGACAGTATCCCCTTACCATTAGGTAGACTGTCTGTTCATCTGCCACTTTATTTCTATAGAAAAGAGAATATATTGCAAAACTAGTCACGAGATATTTAACTTCATACCTGAAGAAAATAATGAAGAATAAAAAATAGAACTTTTGGCCTTTATTTTTTAATAGATTTACTTTTGGCCACTGAAGTTTTTACATACTGAAACCTGAAACGGCGTCTATTTCAGTGAGCCATTTATAAAATAACGAAACACGATCTTTTCTGCATGTGGGGGTTAACTTAACCCTACGAAAGCCCCATAAATCTGCGGCCAAAGGGTTGTAAATCCACAACCCCAGATCGAACCATGTGATGTATCGCTACCAACGTAACATGACCCGCCCACCCTCTCTGACCAATACTTTAAACAAGGCACGGTCCGGATTTGTAATAAGAACAAAGGGATCTAATGAAACTGGCCGTTGGTCTATAAATACGAATTAAAATTTCAAGAAGCTCCCAAGATATGTTGCGGTTCACCCTTTCTAGTCTATTTTGTAAATTGATATTGCTTCTCGATACCGTTTATCTGGTAACTGTTTTAAATTTTTAATCCCATTGAGAAGATTGACGTTTCTAGCTACTTACTGTTATTTGCTTAAGTAAAGTGGAAGTATCTACCCATAACTACCCACCCATACAAGAGAATACTCATTTATTCCCTGACACTGGAAAATGAATTGTTGTGAATAAAATTTTTCATACAAGAGCCTGCAGACAAGCAGATAGCCCGCCTAATGGAAAATGATTGTACTTGTACTTGTATCAGCCTTTAATGTCCCACTACTCCCGTCTAATAGTAAATCAGTGGGGCGTTTTGGGCCTTATTTCACCACGCGGGTCTTTTGCGGATTATTGGATACACATATTCCACATTTGTTTATTTATTACTGGAGCATGCGGGTTTCCTCACGATGTTTTCCTCTCAATGTTAGACTAGTGTCAATTTTTAAAAATCCGTACTCAGGAAAAAAAGTAGGAACGCAGTGGTGCGGGCCGAGGATTTGAAGTCACGATCACACGAATGTGAGTAGAGTATACATAGATATCTGTAAGCTATCATCGCTTTGGAAAATGATTACCATCATCCAAGACACTTAATTGCAATATAAATTGAAATGCGGTTCGCTGCCGGCCTTGCAGTATCATTTCTATCGGCTCTCTTGAAAAACTTCGAATAGAACTTCATTCGTTAATTGACAGATAAAACAATTACTGGACAGTAATAATATAACAATAACAGTGTAATAAATAATAGAAAGATAGATGCTATTATATTAGTTAAAATATGTATGTAATCTGAGTCAACTAATATGTCATATTCGCCAGCAAAAATGTATTTTTAAGACTAAATAAATAAAAGAAAATAATTACAAGAATGGAATTCGTGGTATACTTATGATGATTTGTGAATCAAAATTACTCTGCAAAGGTCCATTATTTATAATAATGAAAGTTGCTTAACTTTGCTTAATCTTTCACTAGGTACGGTCCATGCCTGACTTCTCTACCACATACGTGACATATCCACTTCCACTTAAGCATAGCAACGCTCCGAGCAACATCAGTCATACCTGTTCGCCTCCTGATCTTACTGTTAAGCACACGGTCTCTTAGAGTAATATCCAACATTGCTGTCTCCATCGCTCTTTGTGCTACTTGCAGATAGTGTGCAGTTTTTCTCATCAGGGTATAAAACTCGTACCTAATGAAAAATACAAAAGTATAAAGTGACGTATCTTTTATTATTGCAAAGTAACCTAAATTATTTGCAAAGTAACGAAAAGGTATTTTATATTATATTTAGGTTACTTTAAGTATTTTTCGTTACTTTTTCGTCACTGAAAATACTTACTTTTAATAATTATATACGTAAGTACCCACTTACTTTGAATTCTTATAGATACCTGTTTTTTTTATTTTTCACATCCAAAGCAGTTATATTTTGTATTTTGTATGTCCCAAGACAGTACGAAATCATAGTTTACTGGTACACCACACCCACGCAAGCAATTTCCACCGATAGCTTTACTCCGGCGAGCCCCTATTTTCTACTTTTTAGAGTTCCACACGAAACATGGGCCACCATTAAGGTATTGACACGGGCGAGTCCGCTCTGTGTACGGAACCCGCAATAATTCACAAAGAAAGCCTACCACCAATATAGAAGTAGTGTTTGGACATAGATTATGTATGTATTGGTTAAAGGTAAATTCTTTCAGTTATGCCCAACTGTTGTTGGTCTCTGGGAGGTCCTTAAAAGATTTCTCCCATTTTAATCAGCATAGGTACCCACTTATCGTAGAATTTTAAGTATGTCTATAATTTATTTAAGTACAATATTAACTGATTATTTTGTAGAAAAAACAAAAAAAGCCGCTTAATAATTTTATTACTCCGAGCGTGTTTTTATTTCACCTTATTATTAGAGCGTAACGAAAAAGATGTGTGTAATTATGTGTTGTTGATTTTACCATATTTGAAAATAAAAATATTTTTTTATTTACATGTTGCAGGTACCTTTTTCATAATTATGGCGTATATCATGAACACTAGTACTAAAACTTTTAATCTAAAATCATTTTTATAATTCATGTTATTTATAATTCTTCGTTACTTTTTAACCTGTTTGAAGTTTTGATTATTAGAAGACGCAAGAGATTTTATGCAAGTAAATTATGACTATGGCAGTTAATATACAAATAGTTCCACTACGATTATCGATTTAACACTTTAATCATAGTTACTCATAATTCCCACAATGATGCGTGCAAAAACTCGTTTTTTTATTAAGATGACCTATCTATATCTAACTTATACTCTTTGCTACTCAAAGGCGGCGGCAGTTGGCATGCTTCAAGGCGGATACAATATACCGATCGGCATTTTATCGATGCCAGGGGATGGATGCTACTTTATGTTACAACTTATATCACGAGCTTTTTATAACAGTTTTCATTAAATCGACTGCATCGATCGTGTCTCCGTTCGATGTTTGATCATGCATTATCGTTGTAAGTTTGTTTGAACAAGAGATTTATTTACTTATTTAATCGTTTTTGTTAATTATCACTAAAAGCGGACTTAATACTTCGCAGCATTATCTCCCAGCCGACCTAGCAATTTATATCACAGGATACCAACATTTTCTGGCTATCATAGAGTATCATACGAAACGTTCGGGCAGTATTTTTTGATGATATGTAGGTCGAAAGCGGATTGCAGGCAAGCGAGGCCGTAATCGGCAGCTAATACGAAATAAATAAGGATTAAAGATATATGAACTAATGTTCGAACTAATACGATATTATTCATATTTATACAATATATATTTATAATTAGTAACTGTAACATAGGAAATTCTATAAATTTCACAACAAAACGGCCTTTTTTATTTAAATACCCTGATAAGAATTTATTGGCATATCCAATAAAAGTCAATAAAATTGATTTATAATGTGGCGTCCGCGAGAACGGGAAAAGTAATGAACTCGCTGAAATGCCAATAACATCTTTATTTATTGTATTAAAATGGTTATAATAGTAATTAATAGTTATAATTTCCGGATACATTGCTTTTTAAGAATACTATGTAGCTATGTAGCTGTTGCCCGCGGCTTTACTCGCGTGCATTTAATTGAGTCTGAAGTTAAGACCCCTGACACAGTATTGAAAAACGTTAATACACGTGTTTAATTATTTCTATTGTAGAATATTTACAGCACGTTTCAAGTTAATAGTCAATAAGTTCGGAGTTGAATTTCGAGTTAGAAATTGAAGGGTTTGTATAAATCACTTCTTACTAAGACTGTGTCATAAAATGAAGCTACTGTCCAAACGTCATGTTTCTAGTTTCAGCGATTTCCACTTGGCGTTGATGAGTCAATCAGTCAGGACTTTTCTCTTTATATGTGTAGATATAATTTAAGGTAGCGTGTTATCAATTAATTGTCTCATCGCGTTAGGTACTCTAATGTATGTATATACAGGCAATACTTTTACAGCTCTCTTGGTATGAGAAATAAATTTAAAATAAACATCGCGTTATTGTGTCGTAACAAGTGCTAGAACATCTTCAATTAAGAATTAAAGCGGTTTGATTGAAATCTAAAATGTCAGTATGATGTCATACACGTACTTCGCTCACATAAAACTATGTTACCTAAATAGTGTTGCGATTATAATTAAAAATAAAATATTCTATCATTAAAAAGTTAATTCTCTGACAATCATAAAACAGAATCCTTCCTATCTTTGCCTGTCAAATTTGCAAATTGTGGTAATGTGATACGCATTTTAAACAATTCGCTGTTATCTGAAACAACTATTAGCATACGATTGAATTGAATAAAATTATTATAAAGTGGAATCGTTAGTCACTATTCAGATAAAAGAATATTTGATGTGTCTAGAATGTGTTAGAACAAAAGGAGACAATATCTTCAACTAATGGCTTTAATCTATCCTCCATTTAACTTTTAAAATCTTCTAAACGTGTTTATACATGTCAATATAGACAGCCATAGGCTTTAGAATAGTAAAGACGTAACCATTGCCTTTCGGTGTAATGACGTACTGAAAGTATGCCGATTGAGTGTCAGTATATACGACATACAAGCGATCGGCAAAATACGATTACTACCTATTTTGCCGATCGCTCCCATTACGACCAATAGCAAAGTAGTTAAACACTCACACATTCTTACGCAGGCCGCTTCAGTTTCATTGACAGTTGGTCACTACTAGAAGAAAGGCATGTGGCTTTCAAAAACTATATTCAAATGCATCGGAAATTTTAAGACGAATGTTGCTTTTAATTTTAAGACGAAAACAAATCTCAACTAATTTAGAATAATGAAAGGCGGGGAGGGGGGGTCTCTTTATATATTTCAGAATCTGTACCATTATCGTTAGTAAATTTTTTTTTTCATTCTAAATACAATGTTGAAAACAATGTATAAAATATACCGTATAAATAGAATAAAAGAGTTAACATTAATATAAATTTTAGAATCAACAATAACATTTTAATAAATAAATAGCTTGGTGTCTATTGTTGACACAAAAGTAATCAATTTCAAACAAATTTCTGACTTCAGTAAATTTTAGCGGGTAATATCCGCTGACAAATGATGGGGCATTATAGTATAAAACCATCACATTATTTTTAAATATTAAACGAAAATAGGTTTTTTATTGATGACGCCATCCAATTTCTTTTAATAAAGGGGTCAACTAAGGTCAACGGAGGCCGAACGCAAACGTTTTTCCAAATATCCCAATGACACGCAACCGAATACAAAAATGGCATTTAAATTTGAAACGGCAAAGTGTGAGTTTGTGTACATTATACGGGTTCTGTTAATGATAAAACACCTGGATCGATTGAACTGCTCATATTTCTTTCTTGTATATGTGTATATTTCTTGGAGAGGGAGTGAGGGAGAGGGAGAGAGAGTGCACTCTGCATTCCCGCAGTCGCTGGGCGTGCTCGACTGGCCCGGTAACCCGTCTCTCACAGAAAACTACCATGAAATGTACCTACTGCATATCCTACTTTATCCTATTTCCCCAATGTACGTGAGTGACATATGTCTTGTTTCCCCAACTCTTTCTCCAAATCCGTTCCCATATCTCCAAAAGTAGGTAGCGTATCCGGGGGCATGCCAACATTTGTCATTCTCAACTGATGTTTTCATGTATCGCGAACGTATATATGGACGACAGTATCCACTTACCATCAGGTCGATTGTATGCCCGTCTGCCGCCTTATTTCCATAAAAAATCCTAAAATACTTCTGCACGGCCAAACGCTAGCAGACATCGAAAAGCAAGTCATATACTCCTTTTTGAAACACCCGTAAGTAAGTGGTTTCCTATTACATATTATTATTTGTTTTAATTAATAATTGTTTTTTTTTCTACATTTCAACAACACTGTCACCTACATAATGTATAATGTTCTCTTATAATGTAGGTAGGTAAATATTTCATATAACACGTATTATTGCATGTATATGTTTATGTAATTGTAATCGTATAATAATATGTATTTATGAATATAATGTTCGTATTATTGTATAAGTAGGTACTAGATTTTATCCGCGGCTTCGCTTACGTGGACTAAGCAGCTGTAAGATTTATAAAACCAGTAAAAGCACCAACATGATGGATTTCACGAATGAAAATCTATCCAATAGTTTTTGAGTAATACAATTAAAAGTCATTTAATTTTCCTCTATAACTCCTTGGTGTTTTCCTTCTGGATATTTAAGTAGCTGCACATTAATGAAAACCCGATCAAAAACCCTTAAGTAGTTTTAAATTCAAATAGTTTAAGTGATGCTCAAACAAACAGACATACAGACTACATTTTTAAAAACCACTGATTTGGTTTATGTAGTTTCTAAAGGTACTCCTCAGCTCAATTACTTCAGTCGTTTTATAGTTTTATAGTTTCTTTTTCATATATGCCGGCAATAGTGCGATTAGCACATTCTGCCAGTGTCAAATTTCCTTCGTAATAAACAATTTCAAAGTCTAAAGAGTATCAAGTAAGTCAGGTGTCGCTCAGTAAAGTGATAGTAGGTTTACTGAGAACAGATGACGACTCCTTGGAAGCACACGAAAAACGCAGTCCCACGCTGTTATTTGATTATCACTAAAAATACGCACATAAATCATTTTGAATATTATTAAACCACAAATCGGACAATACACAATATTTGTAATAAATAATCAAACAAAAACCCAATTTTTCTTCTTAAGTTCCGGCCATAAAGTTACTTTTTCTAGTTAGACGGATCGGCACACAGATATGTTAGACAGTATTAGACACATATATGTTAGTGTTTCCGTTTTAACCGAACCCTAAAAAAAAACATGATTTCTCTTTGTAATTTAGAATTGGATGTGTGTGACAAACTCTCCGGTTTCACACACATTGGAAATTTATTGAGTTTAAACACGATTATGCTAATATAATGCGTCTAGATCCGAAATATTTTTGTGTTTCTCACGAAGGCCGCTCGGCGACATTGGGTCTAGCCTCAATGCCGTTGACCTCGGGGAAATTAAAGAAAAAACAGAAGCTTATTTTATTCGTTTGTGGTTATGACGCTTTTGTTTGTAATTTATTGGTCTTTGACAACAACAATTTTGTTTTTAAATGAAACAAAAGAAAGATATATTGTAGTCTAGGTATTGATCTTGATATATATAAAGAGAACTACAAGAGATACTCGAAGTTTGTGTCCTCACGAGTCAATGATAATGTGCAGTCAAAAGTAAATAAGTGCATAATCGCATATTTATTTACGATATATAACCTCTACCCGAGACGAGAAAACAATTCTTCAAGAACATTTAAACCTTCAGAATTGATTAATTGCAAAAGACGCACTCCACCCACGTAATCCGACAACTCGGAGAAGTTCGTCGGTGGTGCTTGGATGAGCAGAGCCGAAGATCGTGTGTGGTGGCGAGCCTATATCCAGCAGTGGAGAGACATAGATTGATGGTATGGTATGGAATTACGCAAAAGATATACTCCCACATTTACTGTCGACTTTAAAAAGTAGAAGGTGGCACCGCGCGATTCGACTAGATTTCGTTCTTTTACGTGTGATTGATTAAAAATGTTTAGACAAAAGTTTTACGATCCCGAATCCATCAAAATATCGGTTGTTTTTTACCTACTAGGGATGTTTCGAATAGCGCAAAATCACCATTCGCGAATACAATTACGAATAGTTCCAAAAGTACTAGTAACGTACATTCAAAATTAGTAAGTAGGTAGGTAATTTTTAGTTCAATATAAACTTGTGTTATAAATATTTTTTCAGTTCAATCAGTAAGTACCTTTTCGGTTTAGTCTAAAGTTAAGTACCAACCTAACTTTAAATTAAACTATAAAATCACTTACTGATTAAACTAAACAATTAGCTACTAAACTAACTTTCAAATGAATGTTTACTCTTATAAATATTTATTTTTTAGAAAGCCTATTTTATCTACTATTTACATTGGGCTCTTACTATTCGAATAATCGTTTAAAAAATGAAGAATACGAGAACGAATATTCGGAACATTCCTAATGGGAACATATGGCATGGATTTCTTTGACATTTTTCTGGAAAGTGTGTAACTATGGCAATTTTGGAACTATTATAACCGAATTACTCAATCTGCTCAATTGAGATACGGATTAGAACTATTTTTGTGCCTAATTCAATGGGTTAGAAAATACGCAATCCAGGTTGTCCACAAATTTAGTTATATTCTATATATAATAGTAATAATATCTATATATTTTTTGCAATATGTAGGTAGATTTTATATTAATAGAATCAGCGATGACGTATAATAAGTACATATCTAATGCATCCGCGTGTTTCGTTCTAACATGAAAACCGAACATTTTTTTGTATTTCGCCATCAGAAAATGCTACCCACAAAGGCCTCAGCGGTTTTGTAATTAGCAAATGGACAAGATTGGGTTCGATACCAGACTGTAACTTTTTTATTATTTTCCCTTTGGTCCAACTATTCGGTACTTTCTTGATGGTGATGAAAAAATGTTCGGCGGATACACGTTTATACACTCATACCTACACGTTTTATGTGGTTTCATAGTTATATGTGTATAAATAGTTGCTACATAATCCTTGAAATGGGTGTTTTAAAAGCATATGTTTATTCTGCATTTAGAAAATTGCTCTATGCTCTATTAGTCAATTTTGTAATAATTCGCACCCTCAGTGGAATAAAGACATAACCCGAAAATTATAACTTTCCAGTACCTGCTTACCTACAGAAAAAAACTGTAAAATGTTGGATAACTTTTAAATAGTTTTTAGAATAATAAAACCCTAATCACATTCATTAATTCTCTATAGTTTTTGTCGTATAATTTGGCGATAAAATTATGAAAAAAAAAAAGGGTAGGTATGTATATTTGAACTTACTCTTATAAATAATGGTAACACCTAATCTTGACATAAGACGACTTACAGCTTTATGAACCTGAGGGTGCGAATTGTAAATTTAATTTTGGAAAATGTAGTCAAACCTAAATTAGATACGCTCCGATTTCATTAATTTTTTTTTATATGTTAAAGACCTTTAAAAGGAAATTATGGTTTTTAAATTAAGTTGTAATATATTTCCAGTATGTACAATTACATACCTATATAATAGTTGAAATTTATTAACAGTGTATGTAATATTTAATTTAAGTGTGCACTCCGTCTGCCCATTTTATTGCTCACCTATCGCTCAAGGGATGAGCGCGATCTCTTGTACTCGTACCTACGTATATTCTTCTGTAAGAATTTTTCATATTAATTATTTGAGTGTAGGTACATTAAAGTATACACTTATTTATTCAAAATGTCTTAAACTAATTTTATATTTAAGGTGCATCAAACAATTTTGAAACTATGAACTCAACAATCGTAAATATCTTATTAAAACATAAAGAAATCTATGTTATGGGCCCCCATAGAATTCAACCAGTATACGCTGATCTCTCTCCTAACTGCATCAAAGTAGCAGCACGGTTCTTATAAAAAAACAGAACAGAATAACTGGCAATCGGGATAAAGGGCCATAAAATGACTTTGTAGTTTATATGAAGCCTGTATTAATTGTTAAGGCATTTTAATGTTCTAACGGTATTTGAATAGGTATGAAGTAAAAGAATTAAGTACCTACTTTAAGAAAAAAGTATTTAAATTAAGTATTGAGTCCTAAATTATATATTAACACTAATTATATTAGGTATGTATTAAATTAGGTACTTATTAGTGATTATTTAATTTTTTGACAATATGCTGATAGATACTGTCGGCCACGTGGTATGGGCCTTTAGAGTAACCCCACACCCACCATGTTCCCGTGGGTGTCGTAAAAAGCGACTAAGGGATGACAAAGCCGCTACCGCAAGCCCTGAGGATCTACACCACCTCTAAAAGAGTGGACTCGCCAACTCGCACGCCCAACGTCGACAGTAACAAGACTGGTTCAGATTATACCTACTGATATTTTGTTCATATAATTTTCACACCTACCTTTTTCTAACTCATCCCGAGACCTCGAACGCAGAGTATTTCAGTGTGACAAAGGTTTTCAATTTGTACCTGAAAGAAATATAAAATAAATAAATATAAACTCATCCGCTGTGCTCTCTGACACACAAACAGACGTTGTCCTTAGAAATTTTAGTTTCTTAACGTTCTAAGTTAAAACTCAGTGGGGCAGTCCAGAATTCGAACTCAAGACCTCACGATTGTGAATCGATAATAGATACTTCTAGGGCAGTGGTTCCCAAAGGGCGTGCCTCGGCACCTTGAGGAGCTGTGACCCCCCGTTGGTCGGGGCGAAATATTTCACAACTTTTATAATTTCATTTTCAATTTAATGTCATAGGATGCGACATCTAGCGAAGCTGATGCAAACCACTTAGTTATACGTATATGTTATGTTTTATTTATTTTTATCTAACTGCAAAAAATATTGAGTATTTCGCAAAGTCTACGTAGGTACTCGTTAGAACTTGGAAAATCTGGACTCAGCAAAGGCGCCGAAAAGCAAATAAGTTTGGGAACTAACTACCAACAGTTTTGGGATATGATTGATCTCATCTAGCCTATCTATTATAGGTAGATACTACTTTAAATCAGTAAGTCTATGATTTGTCTTGATGTTGGCAATACAATTATGATCCTTAGGTGGACAATAAGTACTCTTCTTAAAAACTTCGCAATCACTTAGACTATTTTAAGCAATCAAAAAGGGCACTTAAAATACTATTACTTCAGTCACTTAACTAAGTTCTCCTTTGAGATTTACCGTGTAAATTCTGATCGGGCCTTACAATCGATTCTCAAGAGCGCGTAATTTCAAAAAATTAAATTAAAAAATACAAAGAAAGAACAAAGGAGGCCGCCGCTTTGGCAAAATTTGCAGATTACCCAGGCATTCGATAAACCAATAACGCGTATACTGTGGTTAGAGAGTATTGGTCAGTAACATTCGCTTTACTATTGCGTTTTCGTCAAGTAAATACATTTTCTGGTTAATGATAGGATCAAGCAGCGCTCCTAGCGGACGTATTGAGAGACTTTAAATCGGTATTTTTGTAAAGTAAGTTAACGCGAACGCGGTACTAGCGTATTGATGTTTGTCAACCCTACACTCTAATACTACATTTAAAGTACGCCATTCAAAAAAAGTAATAAAATATTCAAATAATATTATATAAGTTACTATTTAGAAACTTCGTTTTAAGTTTAATGACTACGAAAGCAAAACTGAAATCAAAAACAATTTGAAAACTGCACAGATATTTCGCATTTCATGTCAGACAGAGATCAATAGATATCTATTCAACTACTGAATTTGAATTGTATGCATTCAAATCGCATTAGATTGATATCGTATTTGAATAATTATTATGCACTCGTATCTATTTGTTTTTTGCGAGAGGTTCACTTCAACATTTTCAACTTTCTTTAACCAAACAACGGCATTGTTCAGATTGACCTTCTGTCCCCAATAAGATAAATTACATTGCTATAATATAAAATGTAACAGGCGACACATTTGACAGTTCCTCAGACACAGAAGCAGAAACTGATTGTAATTAAATAATATATTTTAAAGAGCAAATACTTGTTTTTTTTTCTACTAAACGCTATATAGGTACCCACTTTAGTAACGACACTGGCGTCGATTTGCCAGTTCTAACCTATGCCAAACTCGAAAGCCGTTACACTATTAAAATCTGTAGGTATACATAAATGTACGTACATACCCATTACCTACCTATTATGCATAATATATTTTTGTTATAATACTGGATATTACATTTATTCAAACTCTTCTACTTGACAATATTTTATAGATTTGCACTTTATCTAAAAATATTTTTAACCTATGGCAGTAGGCTCAAAGGTCCATTGTACGAAATTCTTTCTGCTTCGCGACCGAGGTATATTCGCAAAAATCTGTATAAATTCAACATTATACCGGCATGCAACGGCCAGTGCGCGCCGCCGTCAGTATAAAAGACAAAGTGTCAAGATGAAAGGGCCGCCGCCGATTGTCGCGGCATTGTATCGTCACTCGTTAGTCCGCATTATCGTACCAAGATTTATTTCAACGATTAACCCTATGGTACAAGGTAAAAGCCCAAAGCGATGTTTTAGAAGTAGCGGTCGTTCTTTCCGTTTTATTATTATTATTTCTTCTGTGAGAAAGGAATGTGAAGTTTTTCTATTGTTTTCTTTCCTTTTATAGAAGATACGGTTCCAGACACAGATATTAGAAGAAAAAGGCAGATACCGTGTGCGTTATGTGAGCGTGTCCGCAATATAAAAACAATCATGTCTGTGTGTGCGTACCCCATTATAATAGTTGATACTAAATTTATTATACAGTAATAATTATTAACAGAAATGAAAATATAAAGTAAAAATATAGGTAAGTATCTACTTGTCATTTTACATTGTGATTGTAAAAAGTTCCACTATGAATATTAACATAAATTAAGCGTGTCGTCGTGTGTGGAGCGCTGTGTCGCTACAGTTATTTTATTTTAATTTATTTAATTTTTAAGGAAGATTGCAGACATATTCAAAACATTGTTGACGCAATATAAAACGAAAAAAAACGGAATTAGTAGACATGCTATTTAAAGCTTCCATAAATATGCATTTGCTTGGGATGTTGTGTTCCAATTCACCAGTTGAAAGGGGGAGAGTGCACGCTGCAATCTAACAGCCGCTGGGCGCGCTCGACTGGCCACGTTACCCCTCTCTCACAGAAGACTACCTTGAAATGTACTGCATTTCCCACTTTATCGTATTTCCCCAATGTACGTACGTGTTTCGGTAGTGAGTGAGATATGCCAGAGCCCATTCCCATCCCATCCTATCCCTCCCCATTTTCCTAACCCTTTCTCCAAATCCATTCCTATATCTCCACGGGTAGGCAGCGCATCCGGGGGCGTGCCGACATTTGTCATTTTGGACTAATGTTTGCATGTATCGCGGATGTCTATGGGCGACAGTATCCACTTACCATCAGGTGGACTGTATGCTCGTCTGCCGCCTTCGTACATAAAAAAAAAAATATATCAGTAAATATTAAAAACGAAATATATATTTATAGTAGTAAAATATCAATACATGGGTACCTATGAAACGAAACTCTGCCTTCCTTTTTCTGTTTTTGGGAACAGTTTTCAATTTTCAACAAAACAAGATGGCATTTTGAATATTATTACGTAACACGTGGCGTACAATCTGTTCGACTCTTTGTATCACACTGATTCAAATGTGTATTTGCTTTTGAATTTATATTCACTTTATTGGACGCACTCATGTGTTCCGCGCGTGATAAGTGCCTTTTTTTTCTAATGTGAAGTTCCAGAGCCAATTTCCATCCCATCCTATTTTATCCTTCTCCATTTTCCCAACCATTGTTCCAAATCCATTCTAACTATCCAAAGGAAGCAACGCACCCGGGGACGTGCCAATGTTTGTTATTCTGAACTGAATGGGCGGATATCCATGGATACCGCGGATATCCATGGGCGACAGTTTCCACCTACCACCAGGTAGACTGTATGTTCGTCTGTCGCCTTCTTCATATAAAAAATAGGTGGTTTATAATAATGATGGTAAGTGGTCACCGCCGCCCATGAACCAGGAACCTGAACCTGCAACACCACGCAGCATGTGGGTGCATTGCTGTCCTCTAAAATCTCATTTTTTTATATCCGACCTTATAACTGTCGAGTTGAGAATTATGACCTCAAAGATTCTGATGGAAGGGGAGTTTAAATCCCTCAACGAAAGGCTTTAAGTAACAGGGAATACCTGAAGTCTGTCGCTTATCACTTGCACCATACTTAATTTCAACGATTAACGCTTATAGTCCCAATCATTAAGCTACAATTGGACCGTCTGTATACAGTCTTACAATTGTACTATATGAATAATACTACCTTTGTTTTAAACATAGGTACATTATACATTTACTTCACATATCCAGAATATTTAATTTCAAAGAACAATTATTATTTCTTGAAAGAAAAGTAAAATATAATACATAGTTATATTATATCTTAATCCTAATGTGTTTTTTTATCTTTATTTTGTATCGGTGTCCCTATTGGGTCAAGCCTCGCTTAATTGGTAAAATATATTGTTTTCTATAATACTATGCAGATTCTCATTATTCTACAATTGTCATTTTTCTCTAAAGAAAACGTCTTGATGATGTATGCAAATAGCCTATGGGCCTCCTAATGCAATGTGGATGAGGGATGAATGGTCTTCAAAGGCCACGCTGGCCTAGCGGGTCGGCGAGACCAATCCTTCAGAGGTGGTGTAGTTCCTCAGCACTTGTGGTAGCGTTTTTGGACTCTAATCAAATCTGTATACGAATGTACTCAGACATCCTAAAAACCAAGTGTGACTGTTATTTTATCACTGGCAAGGTATCCCAACAAACCAAAATTCATCGTTTAAGGTTTACACGGGAATGCAACCATAGCGCGATGTAGAACCGATACAGCGCCATTTGTTGGCCTTGACATTAACTTTACACAATAATTTTACCGACTTAAACAAAGTCAAATCCGTTTATTTGTGAAGGTATTAGTTCTGCCGTAAGGCTTACATCCCTTACGTTATCCCTTAGTCGTGTCTTACGATACCACACGGCCATTATTATTATATATATTTTTAGGTCACGGAGCCTCTAACACTAAAAGTTAGTTCTAGATGCGTTAATGTAACAAAATTACCCTTATGTACGTCCTTTTTATTTCTGCCTTAGACAATTTGTATAAGGTTAAAACTTAACATTTAGGTACGATATTCGCAACGGTATTGTCAAAGACCGAAACAATACACTTAGAATTGTTCACACGTCTAAAATGATGGCTACATATTCAAAATGGCCGAAAATAAACCTTAAAATGTAGTCACCTCGACGGTTTACCTTTGTCGTCAGCCATTGCATGCATCGTAAAATTTTACAATAACTCGTAACCTACATACGATGCAATAAAACAACGAGTATTTTTTGGCACCTTTTCTCGTAAATGAAGTAATTTGTTTACGTTGTATTTTTGTAATAATTGACAATAAATACATACTCGTACATAACAATTGCAAATATTCGTCGGAATGGATTTCCGATGTTCGACTGGAAAATAATGAAAGAATAAATCGTTTTTTTAAGTCCAATTAAAAAAAAATAGCAATGTATTATTGATCTAAATATATCTAAATACCTATATAAATAAATTTTTATTCATAGATATTAACACTTTGACGCCCTACCGTTGTGTGGTGAGCGCCAAATCGCACTTTCATCTCGATAGTATATGCCATACACATTCCTGCAATTTCGGCAACATATGCATCGAGCAGCAATTTCACAGTCAATCATTGTCTTCAAGTCACTAGATACGTATGTCACTTTAGGGACAAAAGTTTCCTCAGTAATATTTGCATACAGCCATCGATTTTCGTTAAAATTTCTTTTAGGTACTTACCTTCTTTATGTTGTTATCTAAGTGTAGTTACCTAATGCTAATGGGATTATTAATCTTTAATTTTCGGACACAACGTGTAGTGACCACTGACAGGAACTTTCTCACCTGTCGGGTGACAACTACTTATCTGGACATAGACCTTTACTAATTAAATCAAATCTTTATCTGGAACCGGTAACGGAGAGCGGTCTTATTATGCGGCCTTACTACGAAATTTAATAGTACACTTAAAAATGTATGATGCAATAAATACAAACATAAGTGGAAAAACTTTTGTGGTCGAATAGAAGAACCTTTGGGTAGGTAGTTTGTTCCACAACTTCGGGTTCTCGATAAGTACATAGTGTATTGAAGACCGGTTACGCAGCGTACCGTACCATACGTACAGTACGTCCATTCAAGAAGAACGTATGTTTGTCAGTTTTATTAGTTTTAGGTGTCCTCGAATTCGTGCGCGTAGATATTAGAGTACCACTGAGTGGTGAACTTGATTCCCGCTGGCATCCCAGCAGGAATTGATATGAATAAAAAATGTCCCAAATGTTAACCCCGTACGTAATTTATAACTATGGCAAGTTTAATTATAATCCTTCTCGTGGTTTTTGCGCGATGAATTTTCAGACAGACGAATAAACTTCCAATTTTTTTTTTATATCTGTACCATTCGTACTTTCCAATACAACGAATTTTTCAAAAGGTGTTAAATGTATAGATAGACACAGTTTTGTTACAATGTTATTATATGTATAGATTTAAAAAAATCCATAGATTTAAAAAAAAATATGATTTAGTCAAATGTTGAATTTTGATACAATGTAAACTCACATTAAATCTCGGTGAATCAACAACGTTGCATGGTAAGGCTGCAGCGTGTCGGCTTACTACAAAGCGATTGTTCTACAGCCGTTGACATCTACAATTACTTTCAGTTGCTTCCAGCACTCGACCACTTATAGCATTGTATTTTTTAAGTCGCAAGATTATTTGGTTTTTGAATTCTGTAGAATGTTGCGGATTTAGTAGTTGAAGCGTAGGTATTATTTTTAATATATTATCGGAAAGTATTATAGTAAGTATATTATGCGTAATAGGTTCAATACAATAGATTCACAATAGTTATAAATTGGATTTCAGTTTGTAAACATTTGTAAACATGTTTACTGTAAACAGTTTGTAAACAGTTTCTACGCTATATGTAAAAGGCCTCTTAAAATCCAATTAGAACCTAAAACTTACTTGAAATTTTTGTGAAGTCGGTTTTAGTTTTGTAACCATTTTTTTTTTTCATAAAAAAGTTGGTTTGATGAGCTCTTAACCGCCGAATTGACAAAACAACAAAACAAAACACCGATTTGGTTCCAAATCTCTCGTTCCAAATCACTGATGGAAACTTTCAAAAATCTATTTCCTGTCTGGACGCCCTTCCGGTTAATGTCGTTGCACCTTTTCCGGTTTTCGAAAGCTATTATTTTGAAATCGAAAGGGAGGGCGTAGGGCACGATTTGTATGTTATTTATCATCTAGTGGATATCGATATGGTTATCACAGTACATCGTATTTTATAGGTAGGTTTATATTATTTAGGGACATTCCCTCCTATAATATACATTCCCCTGTAATACACGGGGGGGGGGGGATGAGGGGGAGAGTACACGCTGCAATCCATCAGCCGCTGGGCGCGCTCGACTGGCCACGTTACCCCTCTCTCACAGAAGACTACCTTGAAATGTACTGCATTTCCCACTTTATCGTATTTCCCCAATGTACGTACGTGTTTCGGTAGTGAGTGAGATGTGCCAGAGCCCATTCCCATCCCATCCTATCCCTCCCCATTTTCCTAACCCTTTCTCCAAATCCATTCCTATATCTCCAAAGGTAGGCAGCGCATCCGGGGGCGTGCCAACATTTGTCATTTTGGACTGGCATGTTGGCAATGTTGGCATGTATCGCGGATGTCTATGGGCGACTGTATCCACTTACCATCAGGTGGACTGTATGCTCGTCTGCCCCCTTCGTACATAAAAAAAAAAAAAAAATACACATTATTACAATGCGTAAAATCCATATCTCTGATAACTCGATGAACTGTGTACGAAATCATATTACAATCAATGATCGAAAGAAAAATCGTTTGATCATAAATTTCAAAAATACATCAATGTAGGTACTACTTATATCTACTTAGTTATATGTGCAGCGATGTGTACGACAGCTTAGATCCTGTTAAAAATATCGGTTAATATAGTTCGATCTATATTAGAGATTAATTAAGTTCGGAACCAAACCGATTTAAGAACGATGCTTAAACCTCAATTAATCCGTTTAAGTATGTATATCTGGCAGCTATATGACTCCGGAATAACATTAGCGCTGCATTCATAGCAACGGTTGAATTCTTAAATATTGAAAACTTTTAACTCATATAAGCGTTAAATTTTGGGAAATTTTGGCAAACTAATTTAAATATCACTTTTGTACGAGTGAAATCAGTTTCAATAAGTTTAGACGTATATGGAAAACGATTTAAAAAACTGTAACCGGTTTTTCAATCTTTCTACGGTAGTGTAGATATATTATTTAAGACTGTACCTATAGATAATCATAATAATATGTCGTATCTAAAAACTTACGCTGGGTAAATATGGCCAATACTGTGGCCTCACACAATAATTAGAAAGCTGTTTATCTAACCAAATACTCATAAAATACACTAAAACATTGAATCGGTCTTTGTACAATCAACGAAGCCTTAACCAGACAAATTTACATTTTTAGATTTACTCACCACCCGTTGACAACACACGTTATGTGAGAAACGCGACAAATTACTCAGTATTGTGATAGAGTTCAAAAATATTGAACCAACTTAAGTTGACCTGTCGTACATCTAAGAATTATATCAATATTCTATGAATCTCATTGAAGTTAAATTTCTAGGGTCAGGGTTAAACTTATGATGGACATAAATAATAACCAAAAAGTTATCGGTCTCGGAATGTATAATCAATGCCATCAATAGGGGGTCCTTAATTAAATAATTTTCTCCGCATATGCAGTGTTTACCATACAAATTGTTTGTACTAATGGTCATAGCAACCATGTAGTATGGTGAGTTAACGCCATATGAAATCCGATATGGAAATGATCATGTTATTAATGTGTGTTTTCGTTGGTTTTATGAATTATAACGGTGTTAAGGAAATTTAATCTTACAGAGCATTACTTCTCTTTTTACCTTTATATTTGTTTAACACGAACAATTGATCAATCGGGTTAACTTGAAACAGGGGTATGTATTTAAGAAATCATGTGACAGACGAGCATACAGTTCCCCTGGTGTTAAGTAGAAACTGGACTTCTGACGGGAACTCGCGAAGTGAAGTTTATTTGATTATTGTAAAAATTGTGTTTTGGGTGTTTTATGGTTAAATAGTGATAGTTTATTAAACTTCTAAGGGTTTATCGTGCGTGGTGTTTGTGATAATCAAATAAAAGCATAGGGACCGCGTTTTTCGTGTGCTTCTAAGGAGTCCTCTTCTGTTCTCAGTAAACCTACTACCGCTTTACTGAGCGTAGTACTACCCTTTACTTACTGGAGTAACTTATTGGAGTAAGTTCGCTTTACTGGAGTAAGTCTACTCCGACGGGACTGGACATTGACAGGATACGTTTTATAATTTGAAATTGTGTATTACGATGAAGAATAGACGCTGGCAGTATGTACCAATTGCACCATTGCCTTATATAAAGAAAAAAAAGTAGAAACTGTCGCCCATAGACACTACATTACAAACTCACATGTCACATGATACTGCTTAAATATGTTACTGTTTTTGATGATACCTATATCCAGCTGTGGAGAAACATAGGCCGATGTTTTGTTATGGTATGGTAACTAATGGTATAATCTATAAATGCAAAACAAATGCATTGACTAACATTTTATCGTAGTGAATTTTTAATGTGTTTTCTATTATTGTTTTTCTTTGGAGTCTCCACTAACATAAAGGCTACGTCACGTATTATTATACGTAAAGGTGATATAATAATACTCGTATAATAAATACTTGTATTCGAGTAAAGCCTGAGATAACGTAAAGGAAATAGCGGTAGGTTGTTAGTTTCATAATAAAATATTTGCATGTATAAAATATCTGTCATTTTTTTTTTATTTAATTGAATGTACCCGTACTCGTATACCCCGTTATGGAAATATCTTATTATATTTATAATGAGGTATAAAAATGTGTAGGATTTATCAATTAAAAACATAAAAGATGTTTTAGCTTTTTAGAGAAGCATTGCTGTTACTCTAATTTACTGGATTTAAGATTTATGTATTCTTAGAAAAATCGATGATATTGTATAAAATTAAAAAGACCGGTTCCGAAAACGTAACGTGTTATCGTTATTAGGTCATTTTTAAAAATAGCCTAAAATCTCATTAGTAGCGGTACTCGCGCAGTAGAATGCTTCTACTGTCGACAGAATTGTTTTTATAGTTTATTGTTTTTTAATTTAATATAATAGAATATGGCCGTGTGTTTTGGCGAGCCTCGTAAATAACTTATATTCAGGAGTGGGAGAGACATGGAGAGGGATGCTATGATCTTTTCTGTATGTGTTGGTGTCTTAAAGTATACATAGGCAAGCTATGCTTATGTATATTCTGCGGTTGGTGTACAAGGAGGGGGAGAGTGCACGCTGCAATCCAACAGCCGCTGGGCGCGCTCGACTGGCCACGTTACCCCTCTCTCACAGAAGACTACCTTGAAATGTACTGCATTTCCCACTTTATCGTATTTCCCCAATGTACGTACGTGTTTCGGTAGTGTGTGAGATGTGCCAGAGCCCATTCCCATCCCATCCTATCCCTGCCCATTTTCCCAACCCTTTCTCCAAATCCATTCCTATATCTCCAAAGGTAGGCAGCGTATCCGGAGGAGTACCAACATTTGTCATTTTGGAAATAATGTTGGCATGTATCGCGGATGTCTATGAGCGACAGTCTCCACTTATCATCAGGTGGACTATATGCTCGTCTGCCGCCTTCGTACATAAAAAAAAAAAACAATATAGTATATCGACCTATATATCTATGATATAATATAGTATGTATACGTATGGTGGTGAAAGTAGTGTGGTCTGATTGTCACCAGAGACACTGCCAACGATGACCACATCGATAATAATAAAGGTAATGCTATAATAAATTACGCAATTAATATTAAAACCCAAGTTTTAATTATAATTTACGAAGTAGATAGTTAAGTACACACTTTAGTATCATAAAATGTAATTTTATAAGCGCTTGATAAAATCTTTTTGAATTTACAACCTCTTAAAGACTAAGCTTGTATAAAAGAATTCAAGTTTTATGAGACAAGCAACTATTTTCACTTAGAACAATGTTTAAGCTTAGAAAATAATGAATTCTTACAAGGGCGTAGTCAGGATTTTATCCAGGGTTGGGTAAAAGCAAACAATTTTATTACAATTTAAATATAGATAGTGTAATGCAGAAAGTCTGTTACTTATTCACATCCATGCACTTACTCTACCACCGTGGAGCAGCATTTGCTTACAAATTTTGATATGAAATTATGCCAAGAAATGATTCTCATAGGACTTACTTTAGGAACATCTAAGCATTGCGGTGGTTTTTATTTGTTACTTTTTATATTATTATTTATCGTTTTACTGATCAGGTTATGGTGTAGTTCCTCATGGCTTGTGGTAGCCGCTTTGCTATCCCTTGTTCGCCTTTTACGACACTCGCGGGAAGAGATGAGGATGGTGCTAGTCTCTAGCCAGTCCACACCACACGGCACCTTTACCATTTACCTGTTGACTTTATTTATCTATATATAAATCACTGTCATTCTTTTTCTTTCCCGTTGTTTGTCAATGATGTCTGCATAATAAAATTTACGAAAAAGTTCTGCTTATTCATTTTCATTCATAATACCTAATAGTAGATAAGGTAGCAGAAAATAAGACCAGACCACCCACATGATGGAGAGGAAATTTAACCATTTTCTGATCAAACAAGAGTAAATACTAGGCTGAATACAATGATATTAACTGATAGGTTGCTTCACTTACAGGCATCGCAAGGTACAAGTGGAAAGTTAACATAAACATATCTAATAAAATAAAAATGATTTAATAAAAATAAACTTTTAAAAGTATGTACCAAGATAATGATATAAATCATTTACGAAAGAAACAAAATTGCGATTTGAGTAGGTACGAAGAAAACAAACAGTTCTAATAAATGGGTATAGTACACAATCTTGAGGAACGCCATATAAATAACGCTACTTTTTTTTAAAAAGCGTGACAAATTATCATTCAATTAGTACCGAATAGATTTAAAAACAATTTCTATCGGGTCACTGCTCGATGCTATTGGAGGTCACATTTGGTATGCATAAATACATTTTTAATATACATACCTAGTAGCAAACGCTTAAGCTGTTTCCTCAACTTAAGACAGCTGCAATAATGCAAAGATCATAAACCTTGATAATAAAGACATAAGAGTGATTTTAAGTCAGCAGTAAAGTGAGTTTGCACTAACGCAGTTATGGACAGACAGACGGGCGCGGAATGAGTTTGTGAATATTTCAAATGCAATCTCGAGTTGTTGCCCACTAAAGTTCCTATTGTTCTCACAGGTTGTCTTGCGTTGGCTTGTGCTCTACTTTAAATATTATTACAGGTAGCAAAAATGGAAATTTATAGTATATAGCAGTTAATCAATGGTGCTTAAGAATATCCTTAAATATAATTTATTATTATCAAAATTAAATAAAGACATTATTACCTATCAAGCTATGCTAATACATATACCTATATGAATTATGTCAGCTGATTCATGAAAGTGATATCAGTTAGGTAATACCTACAATTAATTTGAATTGTTATCTGTTTTTTAGTTTTTCGGAATTTTAGTTGTATAAAAGCAAATTGTGTAAAATATTAACTTAAAATTTATACAAACTATTATTTAGCATAATACTCTCAAGAGTATTGTATAAACATAATAGAACAGATGAAATGTCAATTTCGTTCATACTGATCTATGATGTTTCAAAGTTCTAGAATTTACTCATATGTCTTTAGTATACTTATAATTTATATATTTAAAATAAAGCTTTTTTTATATTCAAACGTTAGTGATTGTTAGTGACACTTTGGACAGTTTACATAGAGCAACCTGCGTTACAGTGCAGTCGAGCAAGTCAACAACTTGTCACCGGCTTGCATTGTGGCCGGTTGAAAATAAACAACAATAGAGGTCCTCTCCATACAATATCCTTTGTCAACCTTTTTATCAGACCGACGGACAACGGAAAACTGTCGAGCCGACATGGAAAATTTTATCTAAAAAAATCCTATAATTCTGGAAGTCCATGAAAAATATACTCACATTTAAAATGTATGGATATTGAGATTTTTGCCGATTTTAAGTTTTTCACTCGTGAAAATCAGTCGTAACGTCGAGTAAAATAAATGAAGGTAAAACATATACCTTTAAGACCCGTCTTATAATTAAAGTTTTAAAACAGAATAAGAAGAATTTATTTTAAGCAAAAATAGATAAAATTATTAAAATTTTAAAAGCGTTACGCATACCTACAACCAAATATAGAAGAATGTACCGTTTGGAATGTAAATTGAGAACGGGCTTTAGATTGGATGGAATATAATCGACTTTTAAATTTAAAATTATTGATAAAAAGACAATAATAACATTTATTAGAGATGCTATAAATAAGTGTTACAACTTTACTCGTACAATTCGATAGACAATAGCGATAGTAGGCGATTGGCGTTCGATTTCGTATACCATAGTTACTCTATCGTAATGAAGCGAAGCTTTGCCCTACTTAGCCGCTATGAACCAACCCATCACTATAATTGATATGCAGTTAGATGTGATTCATTTATTAATGTTAAAATCTGTTATACCTGTACATGTTAGAACAAATTACCAGACAGTACATAAGTGAATGGATTATCTACCGATGGCGAACTAGATGATAAATGAATATATCATACTTTATAGATATCTTTCTGTGTCAAGGCCGACATATGTGTTGCGGATAAACATGTCAAACAGACGGTGGTACGAACACAAAGTTTTGTATATATTCTAGTCTTTACGTAGATGTAATACGGGTGACATAAATGTTAAATACATAGAAGTGGGAAATTTGCGTAATCTATAATTGTTTTATTCTATATGTTTCGCCATTGGAGTTGATTTCGCAAACGCAATTGTCAATAGAAACGTTGGCAGTTGCCTGGAGGTAATCAAATTGGTGTTAAGGACAGACATTGAAAATGTAACAGGATTATTGTGGTTTGGCGTTTTCCATTCATTATACTAATTCATAAGATATTTATTAGTGACTATATACACGACATCTTATAATGATTATATTGATCTTCGTTTTTTTTTATAGAAAAAAAGGCGGCAGACGAACATACAGCCCACCTGATGGTAAGTGAATACTGTCGTCCATGGACATCAGCGATACATGCCAACATCAGTCCAGAATGAGAAACGTTGGCACGCCCCCGGATGCGCTGCCTACCTTTGCAGATTAACACTAGAAAGACCGGCATTTGTATCCTACCTAGAAAGACCAATGTCGTCATTTTGACGCTAGGATGTCCGTTGAAATTGATATGATATTATTGTTAGGTTTGATAGAGAAAAACGTGAGTATTATTTATTAACTTTTATTTATTTTAATCAGAGTCACATTTAGTACAAATTATGGTTTTTTTTGTATGTTTTATACATTTTCCACACACTGGTTTCTTACAAGTATCACAAAAGTAAGACGTTTTATTTCTTTTACATTTTATATTAATTTGACAAGTTCGTCTTTTGTTTGACTTTGTGTCTTCTACCATTTCGTTTACATTTTCGGGATTGCAAAGTAGACGAGCCGGGCCTGGACGATTTTTTTGATGTTCTGCTCGTAACTCATAAACCAATTGGAGTATGAAATTATGCCGAGAAATATTGGTTTGAGTAATTTTTCTGTAAATAATCCATGAATTTATGACAGCTATGTCTAGAATATTATAAAATACATGCATAGGCCATCTACGAGTACCAGCTCTCACGGAGTATTTCCGTGCCATTTGATCCAAAATATCTACACCAAATTTTGTTGCGTTATAAAATTCAACAGTTTCAGGAATTTTCTTCTCGCCTGTGCCAATTTGAACACTCGGGTGTAGAGTACTGAGAATCATAACATTTTTATTTGGTTTTCCTTGATAAATAGTTAGGGTAGTATCAGTGTCTGTCTTCAAAATAAAGGAATCATAACGTGGAGTACGAATTATTTTACAGACTGTTGGTATTTCTCTTCTCGCACGCCTCATTGTACCCACTATGCTTGTTTTCTCGGCTCTCAGTTTATCTGCCAGTTTTATAGAGGTAAAAAAATTATCTGTAGTTATATTGCGTCCTTTTTTCGTATAGGGTTGTAACAGTTTCAAGATCACATGTTCTGGTAATGATTCGCTTGTACGATCTTCATCTCGGCCTAAGTACGGATATCCATTACATAGATATTTAGTCTCCACATCAACCAAAAGCCAAAATTTTATGCCGAATTTGTCAGGTTTGTTTGCTATGTATTGCGTAAAGGGGCATCGAGTTTTAGAAGGAAATAACTGTTCATCACCAGTCAAGTTTTCACCAGGTATGTAGCATAATTGACAATTTTCAATGAATTTATTCCAAATTGCTGATACTAGCGCAAATTTATCCGTTGTAAGTCGCGACGATCTTGTAGACCGTATGTCAAAACGCATATATTTCATAATTTCTTTGAATCTGTTCTTGCTTAGTGTTTCGCGGAATATAGGTGGACCCCAAAGTTTCGACCACATCAAATCTAAATCTAGTTGGCTAGAATTGTAAGCGCCGCGAGCATATAGTAATGCAATAAAGGCATCAATCTCCTCTAAAGAAATACACCAAGTTTCATTGTTAGTTTGACGACGAGCTTCCGTTTCTGTACATAACCTGATGTGTCGAAGAGTTGCTTCGTCAATGAATAGGCGCCAAGCAGTAATCACTTTACCATCTTGAACGAATCGCTTTGCGTAGGGGGTTGGGCCTGAAACTTCTCGAAGCACGTTTTGATTACTGCGCCGACCTGTCTGGATTGTACTCTGGGTATGCGCTACACACTTCCATTCAGTCCCATCACTTGCAATCAAAGTATCACCTATAGTAGGAAGTGCCGATTGTCGTGAAGAAGAACGTCCACCACGCCTACCTCGTCCTCCTCTACGGCTGCTTCTCGATCCGATACAGCGACGATCAGGAACCACACTAGTCGTAGACGTTTCTATTTGAATTTCTTCACTCGAATCTGAACTGTCCGATGACGATGTGTTTCTGATCGCCGGTATATAATCCGTATCTGAGGTATCAACAATTTCAGCATCAACACTATCTCCTCCCCCCGAATAAGGTAAATTTTGAAGATTGTTCAATTGTTCCTCTATTTCAAAGTCAGATAATATATTTTTACGAGCACTCATATCGAATTTGTTCAAAATAAATACAGTAGGTGACGGTACACAATTATCCAGCTTACACCAGCTTGCACACCACTGAGAGTTTCAACACTGATCGAACAAACGAGCACAACAAAATATTTAGGGATAATGTAAACAAATATTTCTAAGTACCCTCTAGTATCATAATTAACAGAGTTCTCTGTATTGGATCATTTTGACGACAGTGGTCTTTGTAGGTATGACTCATTATATTTCAAGAACTAATTAAGATAGCAACTTTATATTTCAACAGGGACTATAAAACTACAAAATATTAAAAGTCAAAAACTATCATGTTTAAACAAGGCGTAACTTTAAAAATATGACGATTTTACTTCACAAAATCGTCAATTTGACGATTCCGGTCTTTCTAGTGTTAAGGAAAGGATTGGGAAAATGGTGAAGGATAGGACGGGATGGGAATGGGCTCTGGCATATCTCACTCACTACCGAAACAAGTACGTACATTGGGGAAATACGATAAAAAGGGATATGCGGTACATTTCAAGGTAGTCGAGTGCGCCCAACAGCTGTGGGAATGAAACATGCACTCTCCCCCTACCAATCGTTGGTCGTTTAGAATAAATGTAAATCTTTGGAACTTGTAGACGTAATCAACATACCTACTATCGATTTCCGGTTGTTGAATTTACTGTAAAATTGCAATTTAGTACTAGAACTTACTTTAACTGTACATTGGACATGATATCCCACAGTTGCGTTTTTACTAGTAGTCGTATCACACACGACTCCCGCAAGTTACTTAATAACTAATTTCATAATTTATTAATATAAAGCACCGCATAAATTGTTAGCACAATATCTCATCTAACAGTCCCTGTGCAGACACTTCAGGTCAGATCTGGCGCAAGCATTCAAGCCTTGCTGGACGCAAGTGCACATTGTTACTTCTACCTCTACAAAATGTTACATTTCACTTTCGACTCCCATGTCAATTCCCACCTTATCAGTATAAAGAGAAGATTCGTTTTTGAATGAAGTTGATGTGGCAGTTAATACTTTTTAGATGAAGTTATGGTCTATTGTTGCGAAAAATTGATTTACGTACCGCATCTGTTAGTGTGACTGTGGGATAGCATTAGGTATATTGCTGTTGCATTGTAATGGAATGCAGGTTCGGTGCAGGTGCCAACTGTAGGCAAAATGATGTGGACATTCAAGAATGTTAAACCAATATCGACAGATAATTGATAGGCCAGTGATCACTTGATAAAGCTTAGCTGATATTTTATTACGATTATGAATGCGGTTCAAAATAAGGTAGTTATATTTCATATGGTTATTGCGGTTAGTATAAAACTCAAATTTGATGGAGAGACTGCACGCTGCAATCCTACAGCCGCTGGGCGCGCTAGACTGACCACGGTACCCCTCTCTCACACAAGACTATCATGTAATGTACTGCATTTTCCACTTTATCCTATTTCCAAAATGTATGTACGTGTTTCGGTAGTGAATGAGGATATGCCAGAGCCCCTTCCCATCCCATCCTATTCTCCCCGCCCCAATTCCCAACCCTTTCCCCGAATACATTCCTATATTTCGAAATGTAGGCAGCGCTTCCGGGAGCGTGCCTAGGTTTGTCATTTCGGACTAATGTTGGCATGTATCGCGGATGTCCATGGGCTACAGTATCCATTTACCATCAGGAGGACCGTACGCACTTCTTCGAGAAACAAAATAGATTTTTTTTTCACTGCTAGGAAGGTCTATTATTATTTACGTAAATTGAAATCTAACTAAAGAAAGGCATAACAATTGGGAAAATACAATCAAAATATGGAGAATGTCCGTACATTGCTTCATCTCTTCCTTGATCATTCGTTCATTTATTTTTGCTCCAAATATTCCCCAAATGAAAACCCAATAGACAAATGAACAAACAACGGTTACGTCACATCACGCTAGAAACGATTCTCGATTAATTATCGATGCCCGTCAAATCGAGTGCGAGGCAACACGCGGTAATCGATCATAGTATTGGCTCCAGAGGCGCCGAACTGATCGATTGTTACCGATACTGGTGAATAAATTAAAAATCTGTCTTTGTGGCTTTGGTACCAGCATGTATTGACTAACAATCTATACGTAGAAGTTTTAGTAATTGGTAATGATAATTGACTTAGTAATTATAATTATTGAATCAATTACAGCTGTGAGAAAGTTACGCTGTCGTTTTAGTTCTAGGAAAACTAAAACTTACTTTAGAAAAAATCGATTAGTGATAAAAAATATTCAGAGGCATACAACATTGCCTATGAATATTTTTTATAACTAACTTTTTCTTGATGGGGACAGAGTATTCCGTAAAGTCTAAGCTATTTGATATATTAATTAATGTATTCTTTAGTTACTCTTTTTTGTAAATTATTAAATAAAGCATACTTAAACTATAAACAATTATTTTAACAATTAAAAAATGACTGTTTCAAGGAGGTAGTTTTTAAGACCTTAATTTTTATACCTTAATCAAGAAATTAAGGTATAAATATAAAAATTAAGGTCAAAAATATGATAGGAAGATGCTTCCCTAATATTGACAGGCAGCACTATCCGTGATCAGGCTCGCTTCGCTTCGGTTTATAAGATTTTTTTTTCAAAATTTCATAATGAAATATAGCCTAACATACAAACACACAATTATACCTCTTTATTATATTAGTACCTATAGATACACTAGCGACCCGCCCTCGCTTCGCTTCGGTTCATAAGTTTTTTTTTCAAAATTTCAAAATAAAATATAGCCTATATTAGACACGGATAATGTAGCTTCCTATTTATGAAAGAATTTTTGAAATCGGTTCAGTAGTTCCAGAGATTACCCCCAACATACCTACAAATACACAATTTTACCTTTAAAGTTTGTAAAGTTTTAATTTGCAGCAAAAATTATCAATACTTATATTTTCATTCGATGTTGTCTAAATTGAACGTAATTTTATTACTTATTACTTTTTATTAGACAGGTCCACATATTAGTAATGCAGTAACACAAATTACCATAATCACGTTCAAAATAGTTAAATGTAATTGTGATTACCTAATTTGTATCGTCTCATTGGCCTTTCCTATTGATTTCTCACAATAAATTATCTCCGCAATAAAGCAGAGCAACTTACCTTGCGTTACAACTGGATTTTTAATTGTACAGGTTGATTCAAATAAATAGATGTAATATTTTTTAATTGACTACTCTTTATTTGAGTTAATTAACGATTTATTTGTCGAAGTAATATAGAGGAAACGTTAATAATAATAGACAGGTATTACTATAACGTTGTTGCAATGGTTTTTTTAAATATAGGTAAGTACACATAGAATATATATTAAAAATATGTTCCTAATGAATTTACTCATGAAGCAACTCCAGCAACCTAGCCGCCTACAGAATGGCGATAACTGAAAAAAAGCTTACCAGTTTCCTGGATAGAAATCACCCTAGTTTTCACTATGAAAGGAAGTAGATGAAACGAGGATATGGCCAACATAGCAGGGAAGACCTGGATTACAAAATGAAGACCTAGGTAAAGCACAAGATGGACAGAGTTAGAATTGGGGAATTGAGAGTATTGAGAAATCCTATATCCTGCAGTGAACGAGAAAAAACTGAAAAGGAAAATAAGAAAATAATCTACTCATTAATATAGGTACATTATAAAAGCCTATTTTAAAAATTATTTTAGTTTTGGGAAGCCGCACTAATCCAGATCCAGATATATTCGGCTGGGAAGCTACACTAGTTAGTTATGTTTGGGTTTTATATTGTAGAAAATTTAAATGTTTGTAAATTAGTAAAAACACACGAAAAAGAAAGGAAAAAACTGTGACCGTTGTCTTTTATGCCATCTGAGCAACGTCGCCAGTATTATTAATACTATTTATTTAGTAAAACAAAAGAAAATGCAATTCAAAAATATATTTTAAGTGAGTCTAGATTCTAGACACATCCTCTTTATCGATGATTCGCAATGAGATCGCCCACTGACGCGACCGCGAAAGTGGCGTCGGTTACGCAACCACAAACAATTGCGAGTTGCAGTAACTGTTAATTAAATAAATGTTGCCTCTTAGACAACTGGTTTTTTACTCAACAAGTACAGAGCTAGACGTTTATAGAACTGGCTTTAGGCCTTTAAAAGGTGGACATTATTTATGTCACGTAAATTGTAATAATTGACGTGTCCGTATGTTTTTAGATTTATAAACAATTTTCTGTACACTAAAATAATATGATGTCTATGACACAATGTGTATTATATTGTATATTAATGTTTATGTATCTATTTATTTTATTACTATAATTATACAATATAAATTATGTAATTGCATGCACTAACTTCATTCTTTCATCCTATTACCTGGAATAGACGCTATAAGCTCACTAATTGCATCTATCCAATGAATCGTGCTAAGTATATAATGTTCATGTTTGACATACAATAATATATAATAAAGATACTATACTATAGTTATTATTATAATACTTTCGTCTATTTGGTTTATTAATACTACAAAAAATACCATATATTAAACTCCGATAGGGTTAGCAATATTGTGGATGACCTTTAATATGGGTCAATAGGTTTTTCTCAATCTGTACCTAATACTTTTTTAATATTTTGCTTTTGTCTATTTATGACGTTACCTGAGCAAAGGGACCGTATTGTCAGTATCTACTTATTGACATTGATTAATATTTTCTAGTGCAGTCTGGTGTCGGCCGGTTATACAATAGCATCACCCCATCTCTTTCCATGGGTATTGTAAAAGGCGACTAAGGGCGACAAAGCGACTATCACAAGCCTTGAGGAAATATACCACCTCTGAAAGAGTGGACTCAGCAATCCTAGCATTGCAATATTTTCTAACTCCTATTTCGTTGTTTAAATATTTGTTTAAACTGAAACATGCTCTGAGATCTGATTTTTAAAATATAAAAACATTGGTGATTCGTTGTTTAAATTGAAACATGCTCTGAGATCTGATTTTTATAATAGAGCAATAAAAACATTGGTGATTTATGAGCTTGAGCGCTTGATAAAAGATTTTATTGACTTTTTGGCGGGATCTCGAGAAATGAAGCTAAGTTTTTGTGTGACTATTTGCAAAAAATGTACATTGTACGTTTTGTGGTTTTAACCACTATTAATAGTGGTTGAATCACTATTGCTCTAGAGTGTAGCTAGACCATCGTTACTCAACCTAGGGGTCGGAGTTAGTCAGGAAAAATAAGCACTTACCTATGTGTTACCTATGTATTGTATTAAGTATTTTTGTGCGTAATGTTTGTGATAATTGATAATCATATAAAACCATAATGCTGCGTGTGCTTCGAAGAAGTCCTCTTTTGTCCTCATAACCTACTATTACTTTACTGAGCGACTCCTGAGTTATTTCGGCGGTACTGGACATTGACTTTAGCCTTTGAAATTGTTTAGTACGGAGAAAAAACTTGACACTGGCAGAATGTGCTAATTGCAACAACGCCTATTGGAAGAGAAAAAAAAAATTAACTGCCAACTAAGCCTGGTAAAGTTATGAATAAATCGACGGATCAAACCTGGTGGTAAATGCTAGTGCAAGAACATGTGTCTCGAGTAAAGAAAGTTAAGTTTCCGTAAATACAGGTCTCGAAGCCTTATTAATAATGAATGTCGCTTTGTCGACTGTTTTTCTGTCCGTATGCGACATGTCCATGATTTTTTGTAGCGCTAAGTGGTGTAACGACATCCATTTTAATTTTGTTCTAGAATTATCTATAGGTCTGTGTTGAATCGCTATAACACTCGAATGTAGGTTTGTTTTTATAATTTGTGTTAATGGTTACGAAATTGAAATGTGACTTTCTTGAACGGAAGTTAAAATAGATTAAGAATATATAAACCCCATCGGACCGATAACCGATAAGGTAGGCGAGAGGCCACGTACAGGGAAGCGCAGTGTGAGACGCCTCCGGCCTGGTGGATCGACGACATAAAGAAATTTGCCGGTGGTGGTTGGATGAGAAAAGCCGAAGATCGTGTGTGGTGGCGAGCCTTAGGAGAGGCCTATATCCAGCAGAGGAGAGACATAGGCTCATGGTATGGTACGATAAATAAATGAATGGTTAGAGAACATATTGTGACGATGGATCTTGTTCTTGAGGTAGTTCGTCGGATCCTGTGTATACTTTTTATATCATTTGTACAGGCAGATGAGCACAGAAATCGATTGAAGGAAGGCGGGCACTGGCTTACATGGATATTATACTCTCCATCCCCCCCCCCCCTACTTTCTGAATTCCTCGTGTAAAATCAAATCCAAGTGTTTTCAGGTAAACGACGCCTCCGTGGTCCTACTAGCGTTTTTCATTCTTAGCTGATGTTAACATAAATCAAAGATGTCCATGGACGACAATATGCACCTACAGCCAGGTGATCTGTCTATAAATAAAACTGAAAACATCTGATGACTGAACGGTCTTTCATGTTTTGTAAACGACATAATTCCATCAGCAGTTGATATAATCAGACTAGCTAGACCATCGTTACTCAACCTGGGGGTCGGAGTTAGTCAGGAAAAAATAAGCACTTACCTATGTAAGAAAAAATCTATTATTATAATCAAATCTTGAAATCTAAAAAACATAATTAGGGCCTAATTTATTAGTAACGGATTCTTCAGATCATTTACTCTATTTTTCGACGTTTCAGGAGGTCGCGAGCGCGACCAATGTTGAGACACAGAAGACACGCTCTGGACATTACGCAAACACACGATTTTAATTTGCAGATGATCTAGAATCAATTATGTTGAAAGTTACTGAAGCGTCGGCCATTCACCTCTGTACTGCACGTAACAATTTCAAAGTTCAACATAATTTATCAAAATGGTTTCTTATATGCAAATGAGCGTCAATATTTTATATTAAATAACGGTATAAAATTGATAGAGATATAATGATCGGACAGTGTAATTTGACATCTCGATTTAACCTTAGGTTAAATGTATCGGTGAGATTTCTATAAGCTATATTGTGCATCTGTTTGTTGGAATGATTATTTTTAAAATTGTTTTTTTTTATTAGCCTATAGGTATGTGTGTGTACTACTACTGAGCAAAGGCCCTCCCCTCTTTTATGCCAGACCGCTCTGCTTAACCCTCCATCCCTCCCTTTTAAAATATTGCAATTTACGTAATTATTTTGACAATTATTATTAATTTACAAGTACCTATTACTGAATCGTTAAGTCATTTATTTACAAGGTCGTTAACTTATTCGTAAAAATATTAATATTTTATTGAAACAAAAGCAGAGTATTGCGATCTTTTTAAACTATTTATATTACATTTGACTTTCTTTGTATTAGTGGCCCAATTGGGCCAAGCCGAGCATGACTGCTATAAATTCGTTTATCTTGCCACGAAGCGATTTTTGCCTTAATGGAAGCTTCAATACAAAGGAATATAATAAAGGGCAAAGATAATGCCTTGATTGATTGCGTTGATTGCGGATCGCTCTCGACTTCTTTTGCGTCCGGTGCAATCTAGACTGAAAAAGCAATAAAAATGTATAATTTTTCGTAGCCTTTTAATACGGATATACTCTTTTTTTAAAACAATGGTACGTTTTCCGCATTCACTGGCTTCCTGTGATAGCCTTTACATCATCGGACCATCTTTCCGGGGATAGACCAAAGCTACTTTTGCCAATGCGTACCCCTAATCTTTGCGCTTTATATTATGACCAGTGATTACTTTATTAGTCACGTGACCTGCCCATTGGCATTTCATTATTTGTTGAGTTACTTCAAAGTAGATATTGACTATTGAACTATTGTTTTTTTTTTGTTATTATAATTAATATGTAAATCAATTTATTTACATTGGTTAATTTTAAAGACCCTTAGGTGATGTAATGATGGAATTAACTCAGCAACAGGTATATTACATTAAATGCTAATCAAAGTCAAATTAACAATGGAAGAACTTTGATCCGGGATGCGCGAGTTTTTCCGCCAAATCATACGAGTGACCGCAAAAAGTTCGACCGGCCATCGATTTGGGCCGCTAAAACGTTGCTTACGAGAAAAAACAATGTGCGAACATATAACAGACATTTAATGATATTGTCATATGTATAAAGTACTTAAATGATCTTCCCACTGTACGACCTATTCATAATTTTAATATATTATTAAATTCATCTTTCTACTGCGCGACTGCATTTAAAAATTCGTAGCACCGAGCTAAACTAGGTGATGGCAGATGACTAGGTGGCAGGTAAGACACTAACAGAGTGATGACCGAGGGTAGGTGAACGAAGTATTGGTCGTCCGGTGGCAAGGTGGGTCGATGACACGAAATGAGTTGCGGGAGGCATATGGTTGAGAATAGCGCAGATCCGAGGTGTGTGGATCAAAAGAAAGGAGGCGTATTCTCAGCAGTGGGTACATACAAGCTCAAGATAATGATGATGATAAGCTTAATTAATTGTCCTAATGCCTAATTCCTTATAATACACAAAGTATATCATTAGATTTGGATAGACAGAATATTATTTTAAACCATTATACTTACATACCCGTATAAGAATATTGCAAAGATTTGAATTCCGATTAATATCAATCCTAAAAATGTCTTTATAAGCATTATGGCTTCTGATACTAATGACCCATATACTCGATGAAACTCATTACAACATGTTTCTTGAGAAAAGACAAGGCAACACTATTTCCAGTATCTTATTTCGTAATTTTAGTTTTTCCCATGTTTCCCCAAGCGACATTTTAACGCTGTATTTTAACAATACTTTGTACGTTATAACATCATACTATTATTTATTATGTATGGCCCGCATCAGATGATTCAACAATGCCTCTCCGAACACAATGGATCACCAACGGATTTCGGAATATATGCTATTGAGATATCGAAAACCGTAGTCCAGGAGGCAGACTATTTTTAACCACTGAATATGACATATATATAATTATTCTTTCTGGAATTATTTACCACGGCTTGTAATAGCTGCCCTGGCTGGCGGTCCTATTGTCGCCAAAGCGTTGTGTTGGTGTCCATTTAGCACTCTTAGGAAGCACGTGCAAGGTGCTGAAAGATTACTGCTTCGGACGAGAGCACAGTTGCAGTTAGAAGTAATACTATACTATATACTACTATATTACTATATAGTAATAAATATACTATATTTATTATAGTAATAAAACTGTATAATATAATGTAAAAAAGTACAAAAATCTTAGATCGTTTTATTTAGATAATAATATCGTATTACTTACAAGTAGGTATACTTACTTCATCACAGCTCCCAACGTGCTTCAACCCAGAGGATTACTAAGCTTGCTTTTTGTACGATTAAGTGCAATAAAGTTTTTTTTTAATAAAAATAATAATAAATAAACATTTCACACAATCTCGTGCTTTACGAGGTAATCTTAATGTCACGTGGTGTAGAACGTGGTTAACCAATCAGTACTAAGAGACATCCCTTATTCTAAAGGGAAACTATATTTTGCAGCGACATATTGTAGGATCCATTAATTTAGCATTTAATATCCATTATTTAGGTGTAAGCAATACACCAATTGAACAACGCGTATAGATATGTTCTGTTGACATATACGTTGAAACACTTTAACATTATTTTATTTCTATTATTTACATGAACTAGGGTATCAAAATTAACAAAAGAATCGTCAATCAAAACAATTATTTTCCTTAACGTACAACTCATAACAAAATCGATTAGAAATGGCCGCATCGTGCCTGCCCCTAGTCTACTGCAATCAAGCGCGAGTTAATTCCTCATCGATGACTGACAGCTGATGTTTCTATTCAGCCCGTTCTGTGTCAGCGCATCGATATTAATCGACCATCGATAAGGTAATTGTGGATTCCGCCTTATAGATGTAACTAGCCTTTTTTTCTTTTCGGGCCATGGCTATGGAGTCAAAAAGAGATTGATTTTGGCACGTCATATGTTTGTACATGCTTTTGCTCGGAGCTTCACATGCTGTGTATAAAATGTGTAGGTATATGAATATATTTATTACATATTAGTCTCTAGTACACTACGCGCGCGAGCAGTTGAGCTTTGCGGCATGAGGTGGGGAAGCGATGGAGATGGCCGTCCGCTCACCGCTCTAGCTACCTGATTAAATGTATCTGTGTATTTTTTCATATCCTATAATGTAAATCGATATCTACATAATTTGCTAGCACGCCCAGCACTAGTGCTCGCTTATCACATCCCTTCCGGAGCTTTACTGCTCGCATGACGAGTGTAATTATTTATATGTGCGCAATCTACCTATCATTCTTGTGTTCGCATACATCTCCTCCCGCCCAAGGGTAGCCTGGAAGAAGTTACTATAGCGATGAGGCCTACCCTTTGTATACGTATTTATTAATAATTTTGTGCAGAATTGCAATTAATCAATAGCAAATAAACACACAAATATAATACCAAACAAAAAGTCAACGCGTTTCAGGCTCTAGAAATCAGACGCATAGCAAAGATTAAAAACACATGCATAAGTACTTTTGAATTTCATTTAAATCATTCTTAGCGTTTTTCAGTTCACTGCGGGGTATAAGACTCCTCGTTTAGCATTTATTAGTTCATAGGTAGTCTAGTTAGCTGTGGACATTGCGCTTGTATCTAGCCGTGGAGATACAATGGCTGATGATATATGCAGTAGCAGAACTCGATTAATCTAAAAGTTATCTTGTACGTAGAAAAGTATTAAATAGTTATATTAAAAAAAAGGATTGTAATGACCTCATAGGTGATCAAACAACAAATACTCGTTGATTTAAATGTTTGTCATGCTTTTGTAACAATTTCAAGCAATCAAAATGACAAATACAAGGGCACATAAGTGTTATTCCAAATATTCAAGAGCTCAGCCTATTTAGCAAAATTTGCAAGAGGAATACTTCAAAATGTTCATGTCATTGTCGTCGTAAGCATCAAAGACAAAAGTTCAGTGGGTACTTGACCTCATAATAACACAAATTCGATTGATTATTGATGTGAAATGGAGAGTAATAGGGGCTTTTTGTACAATTGTTGGCAAAAATTATGAACAAGTGTTCATAACCTTGAACTGGAGAAAGAATCGTGACGCCTTGTATGGCCTAAGTAGTGCTAACTTTTATTTGAGTCATCGTGAAGGCACAACTAAGCCAACAAAATTGCAATAAGATACGCCAAAGACAGAAGCTTATAAAAGGAAGACTGCAGCTTCCACGACCCTTTCACAAAGGTATCTTAGAATACACCTGAGAATCTGCACTTGGCACAGTTGAAAAATAATTTATCGCATTGTATAAAATGTACACGAATGTCGTACAATGTTTGTTATGTGAATACAATAAAACTTGTTAGTGTTTATCTTGATGTACTTTCAAATTGACGTCTGGGAAATGATCTAAGAATACAGCATACTATAGTGGAGGAAACGAACGAAGACACGTGAATGATAACAATACCTACAAAGTAAGAAGCTGGTAGAAACGGAGAAGAGACGAACGTACCATACCATCAGGATATGTCTCCACACTGCGGGGTATAGGCTTCTCCCAAGGCTCGCCATCATACATGATCTTCAGCTATTCTCATCCAACCACCACTTCAACTTCTTCAAGTCTTCAGTCCACCCTATACCTACTGATGCCTTCCGAAATTGACGTGGTATTGATACACGTGATGGTTCCTATTTTATGCTATTTCATTGTCACGGAACTGGGCCAGAACGCTTTATTTGTCGAAATTCATTTCGAAAGTTACGACTGTTGGCAAATCTCCGAGCGTCGTATATATGTGAGACTTAAGTAAACAATTCGTATGTGAAGTTCGTACTTACGATGTGCTTACAATTGTAGAAGAGCTCTTCAGTATTGGTCTCAATTACGAAACAAAACATACAGACTGATGGGCAAACAATTGTTATGGGCGATGTGAGAAGCGTTCTAACAGTTTCTAGAAAGTAAAATGGAGACGGTGAAACGTGTGACAAAAAAATAGCTATAAAGTATTATAAAGAGTCTGAATGTATAACAAGTCAAAAAAGGAATAAATGAACGTAAAGAGAATAAAATGAAAGACAGTCTTTTAGGATAATACTTTTAAGAACAGATATCTCGAAGAAAGAAATGCCGATATACCTTCCTTTTGTTTTTCTTTTGAAACAACATTATCTTGAACAAAATGTACAGACCACTAGAAAAGTACATAACCTTTGATATTTAATTATTATATAATATTCTTTATTCATTAAAACAATCACTTATGATAACTATCATATTGCAAAATAACTTAAAACTAACTTAAAATAAATATTAAAAGTATAATAGGTGTTTATTGTGCAAATGGCTCAAAATATCGAATTATAATAATTAATACATTGAGCATGTTGTATAAATTTGGTCTATTTTGTATAGTGGGCCCATTGGGCCAAGCCGCGCTTGACTATTCAATAGCCATTTTTCATATAAAGATAACAATAACAAGAAAACTGTGAGAAAGACCTCGAACAGGAATCAAATTGAGACTATTTTGGTTTTTTTATTTTATTTTATTTATTTATTGAAACTTTAATGCACAAAGAAATACAAATGGCGGACATAATGCCTAAATGCGGCATAGTCTCTGACAGTCAACTTTTGGTGAAACAGAAATACCAAACGCGGTGAAATACTCGTAACTACAAATCATATATCTAATACAATTAAATACGCATATAATACATAGGTAGGTACATGAATATATGTATTATGTATTGATAAATATACATACTCATATACTTAGTATCTAAAACATTATAGTAGTATCTGATACTGGATAGTGGGTATCAGTAATTGAAAGGCACCAGAAACTATATCAGCAAAACAAGATTCCTCAACATTCTAAATGAAGCTCATTGAATCTTCTTGGCATGTTATTTCGTAATTATTGCCACGTTCACGCGTTCTTATTCATGGACACCTTGAGAAAGATAACAATAGCCGAAGAAGGTCTCATCTATTCCCAAGTGAGCATCTCTGTATGAATATGCATTGCTTGTTGTACAAACACAACATCTGTTGGACGCTAATCAAACAAGCGTACGCGGTGTGGGTTCGGGCCACAGTAAAAAGAGCGTAACAGTCGCGCAACATAGCCTTATTCTCGTTATAAATTACCTTTGTGCAAATATAATTTAGTAGATTCGGGCATTTTCGAAAATCAACGTCATTGTTAACTTATACTTGGCATTTTTTTCTTATTAATGATGTGACTTTTTTAACATTCTTTATTTTATTTTATTACAATATTAATAATAAGTAATATAAAAATGTATTGCAATTAATATTGTAAATGAAATAAATTGTATTAATAAAGAAAAGCCGCAGCTTTATTTTTATGGAACAGAGTTTTATTATTGAGGTGACACAAGATTACTATTAACCACTTATTGCATTTAAAAAAGTAATAAGCTGACGTAACTATTCATTAAACTACTGCTGTAAAACTATAATTTTTGTTTCAGGAGACTCGCTACAGGTCTACGCGCAACTGAGAAAACTCAATACCGCCTCTAAAATATTTGTTAGAAAGGTATCTGTGTGCGTAGTACATTTCTTGGAGTTTGTTACATTTCAATCTACTGTTTTATCTTCCTACCATGGTTCGGACAATCGTTACGGTGGTCCACCATTGTCTGGACCACCATAGTGTCACATATTGTGGGATTTGTACAGCTTTCACAATTAACTTGAATGTGTGAACTAGTGTGGAGATGAAGAAAGGTATCGCGCAAATAGAACCTCATTAGGGAAAAGTTTAGAGACGAAAACAGGATTGGCTATATATAAAAGGTGAAAAAGAGGCATAAGTTAGTCTTGAGACTATGTGAGTAATAAGTGCTTACTGATTAAAGATTTCTTGTAACCGACTGGGAACTATTAGGAGCAATAATAAGACTAGCGAGTCTCTGCGATTCGTCCACGTTAGCGTAATTTTTTGTTATAGAAAAAGGGTGGAATAAGGACCGTAAATATTTCACCTGGAGGTAAGATGATACCACTTATGTGCATACACGCTACAGTACTTTAGAATAACAAACATATGCATGCCTTCCGATGCGCCGCCTAGATTAGAATTTAGGACTGGATTTTTTGTTAAAAAATGAGGGACGGGCGGGAAATAACTTCCTTTTCCCCATCCTATAATGGGAAGAGTAGTAGATAGATAAGTAGAAGTTAAAGAATTAGTTCTACTAGTCTGCTTGTATGAAATGCAAGCTATTGAAGAAAATGTCTTCTAAGGAAATTTTGCTTCTAAAGTATTTTATGCAAAGTTGCAAATTCGTGCGATTTCAGTAGAGACAACTCTGATTTAAACTCCGATGACAGTGAGTACCATGCTATACTGTTATATTATGTTACCAGTCACAGTTTGTTGTTTCATTATACGAGTAGAAAAAACTGTATCAATGTGCGTTATGTTTTTATAGCCATTTTAAAGACTATTATTGTTCTCTGAGTTGCAGATGCTAGATTCTACGTTTCTTATCCTATTGATAGCTCAAGTATTAATCGCTACGGAAGGTGGCGTCGTGTGTAACACTATTAAGAGAGGCAATCAGAAATCAGATGTTGCTTTTTAAGGTCAGCCGTGAAATCATTGATTTTCAAGGCGCAAGATAGTAAGTACGAAGTACTACCATACATCTGTGATGTTTGCAAACAAAAATGACAAATGTTGGCACGTCTGCAGATGCATTGACAATCTTTAAGGATTTAGGATTGGGAACAGTGGAAGTAGGAATTATAGCGGAAGGATAAGTGTACCTCATATCTTCACACTTAATTCTCGATTGCATGGGATTGAATGGAATAAAGAGTAGATAATATAAAGCTTGGATGAGTTCTTCTAATCCGATCATAGAAACGAATAGCATGAAAAATGGACTGTGTCAAGGGTTGCCTGGAAAATATTATTTTAGAGATAAAAACAAATTTTGAAACCAACTTAGTCATAGTCATATCATTTATAGTATTATGTGATTAAAAAAGTCTTATGCTATAATTTTTACGCAACTTGAGCCCTGTTAGTGCATAGCAATATTATGAATATAAAATTTACATTGTGTATATAAGTATCACTTATATGTGTATATAAGTGTATATAAGTATTGTGTATTATCCTCTGTATTAAAATTATTATTTAAACCGTTATGTCGCTTTCACTGTGTTTGCATCGTTTTGGTGTAGAATGAATATGTTCATATATTTTACGGGAGTTGTCTGGAAAATGGCGTAATTGGACCAACAGGACGCACCTGGTCGTATGTGGGGTGTTGGACATTCCTTTTTTTTAAATTGTCTTTTGTTTACAGTTACATCAAAGATAACATACAAGTTACCTACAAATTTTGAGATATTAAATGAAAATGAATGGTGACCTTACATCGTCATATTAAACGATCAACATTTTTCGAATAACCAGACTCAAATGCAAATCTTCCAAAAGAATCAACTTCAATTATAATCAAAACAGCGTGATAATACAAAAACCACTCGACACACAATAAAACAAACAACAATAAGTCAACGGGTACTCAACATCCATTATAAAAGTTGAGGTCAAAAACCATTGTCTGCTCGTACAAAGTGTTCGAGATAGTAACGACCACTTTAAGATGATCTCTATATATTGAAAATGATTTCACGGGAATCTAACGCTTGTAGTACCTACATCATCTTAGCGAAATTGTAACGGCGAATTCTATTTTAATATTGTTGTAAGAAATGTTAAAAAAATTACAAAGGAATAATCAGTGAAAGTGGAGCTATGCGATAGAAGTGTACGAGTAGAGACGACAGATCGTATAGGCAACTAACTATAAGTCATTCGACAGGGATCACGCTCATTGCATTAAGGGAACTACCCATCCTATGAGTTTAGTCCAAATAATGTCATAGAAAAGATTTTAATTCAAAATTGCCTTAATTATTTTATTTACTTATATTATATAAGTTACATTATATATTTTAGTAATTTAATACGTCTGTCCTACGACCTCTGGCTATGTATTAACGCCTATGGTGAGAAGTTTGCTGGATGCGTGTATTGTGCTTTACTTATTTCAAATAAGCTGAAGTTGACTGACCTAAAACTTAGTAATGGAATTTGAACTTAACAACCATTGTTTCATTTAATGACCTAATTTATCAACAATACAACACAGTATGAAGCTGTATAATTAATTATCGACATTTTACGCTATAGGGACCAGTAGATTAGTTTCGTATTTACAAAAACCCGATTTTTAACCTTTTTACGGTATTTGCACTATTCTTATTCTTTAGGACATACTATTTTCGTAAATACCAACTCGTTTTTTCACCCAATTTCCGTGTAATCTAAGAGTGTAAAAGAAGCCTTAAGTGTCAAGCTAGATTGGTGAGAGAAATTTTAAAACCCATGTCAAAGGTTAAGCATTATCTTATGTTAATGCATAGTCCGGCGCGGCGTAAATCAATTATGGTGCCTGACCCATGGGGGTCACGGTGCGGGTTCGATTCCCCGGCGAACTTGCGCTTTTACACCTATTAGTGTTATGTAAGAATTTAGAATGCGAATTGTTGCCTGCGGTTGTGTTTAACATGATTAATAATTTGAAATTACCGTTTATGTTAGTGTGAAATGCGCGGTATTGTTTTGATCGCACGTGGATTTTCCCCGAAATAATTACATATATCCTATGTAATATAACAATATTACAAAATGGAAATGTAACGTAATATAATATATTAATATATACCAGTGTCTATTGGAAATATTTCGTCATAATTTATTTATTAATAAGGTATGGCAGAAGTTAGGCAATACATGTAAGGAAAGTAATCAAACATAAATTCTACGAATGTGTACCTACAAGTTAATTTAATAAATTTAATCTATACACATAATAAAACTGTAGAACCAGCGTGTCTGTACATTGAATATATTTACCAAAAAATATGCGGGACCACCTCGGAATCTAGCTTAATAGAATACAGTTTAAACGATTCAAATCGGTTAAGTCGATTCCGTTTACATGAAATCAAAATATACGCGTCGAATATAGAACTTCTTCCTTTTTTGAAGTCGGTTAAAAAACTGATTGGGGCGATGAAAGAAGAGTTTCAGAATTTAAGAAGATGATTTTTAAAATTTTTGTCTGTCTGTTTGTCTGTTCGAACACGTTGAACTACTGAACGGATTTTCATAGAGTTTCCACAGGCTAATTAAGCTTAGCTTGGCGCTTTGAATAGGCTTTGTTTCATCGAAACTGGCTAACGGGAAGAAAAGATATAACAAATTAGAGTTTAAAAACAAAAATTCCACGCGAACGAAGTCGCGGACACAGCTAGTATGAACTAACATTGTAGAAATTACCATCAAGGTAAATTAAGTAATACGACAATTATTGAAACACAATAAAACAAATCAAATAAATTATCAAAATTATAGAATTTTCAGATCTGTAATTTTGAATACGCTGGATACACCCAAGGATGAATTAAAGATAGATATAAAGAATAAAGATATCAATAATTCCGGAGAAATATTGTAGTTAACTATCGATTGGTCTGTTTGATTTCCTTAGCTTTCTCCAAAGGGATCAGAATGATCTGTAACATTTTGAGAAAATAGACATTATTGTCGGTTCTAGTTTTGCAGATACTTAAAATTTTATTGTAATGGTAATTGAAATATAATTCTATCTTAAAAATCAGATGTTCGAACATTCTTATATATATTTAAATAGAATTATCAAACCAGGACAATTTATAATAGAAAATAACCAATGTCAGAGTTTTTGACGGGAACTCGAGAAATTAAGTCAAGTTTATGGTTTGATTATTGTAAAAATTGTATTTTTACAATAATTTTTACAATTGTTTTGTGGTTTAATAGTGATCGTTTATTAAACTTGAAAGTGTTTTTCGTGCGTGGTGTTTGTGATAATCAAATCAAAGCGTGGAGCTGCGCCTTTCGCGCGCTTCCAACGAGTATTCTGTCCTCAGTAAACCTACTATCGTTTTACTGAGCAACTCCTGACTTACTACGACGGGACTGGACATTGACAGGACACGTTTTAGACTTTGAAATTGTTTATTACGAAGAAAACTTGACATTGGCCGAACGTGCTAATTAATTGCACAATTGCGTTTTGTATCAACGTGAGATATAACACTGGAATTATACTCATTCATATGAATAGTTTAAGCTTCGGGCTCTTTTCTGGACTTCGATAGCATTGTAACATTCGGAAATGAAAAGAAAAAGTCGGTATTACCAAAGTACTACTATATATTCTGTGGTATTACTTCGGTATAGTAAATAGATATCTAGGTAAATATCGTGATAATATTTCACTGAAGTTACTGAAGTTCATTTTGAGTTGCAACAAAATATTTATTTATTCTTTAATACACGGAGCGCCAAAAGGCGGACTTAATGCTTGGAGGCATTTTCTGGCAGTTAACTTTTAGAAGGAAGAATGTACTCGTACTAAAAGGTTCCTAAATACCTACCTTAGTGTACCAATCTCATCTGCCTGGGTTTGACGGCCAAAGTTGTTGTCCAAGAGCAAGCCAAGGTCACTGAACTACAGTACCTACCTAATTTATACGGACTCCATTATAAGTAATTGGTAACACGGACTAAATATATAAACAACATAACAAGTTGTGAAATAAGTGAATAAAAAAATAACATTTAAGAAAAAATCCACAATCATTTAAATTTTCAAATCTGTTTTCCCATTCGCCATAATAAATAATATTTATATAACGCAATCGTTACGAAACAAATGATGTCGAAGGGCTTTTTGTTATCAAAATTTTCCGTAGCCATAAAAACATTTAGTACAATCACTACAATTATAAAAAAGATGCGCTTTATTCCAATGACTATGCCGATTTTGAATGCCCACCGTACGGCCAACAAAACAGTGAGCTACCGACAGAAAAGGAATTTTTATTACTGGCAACAACAATAGGAGCGTGATGATTGAGCAATTTATACACTCGATAATCTAATTGTAAGATTCATCGGATTAGAAAGTAGCGTCAGCAAAACGGTTTATTTTTATGTCCGCATTAATTTCCGCAAATTAATTGCTTAAAGACTGGTTTAATAATAGGATGTAAGTACATATATTATTTAAATCAATGGAATCAAAATAATGATTTTTAGTGTTATAATCGCGGTAAGTGAAAGTAATAATATTAATAACATTGTTTTTAAGCATAGATTATATAACAAATAATAAAAATATGGAATCAAGTTTACTTATTAGTGTTTGACTCGTTTCAATCGATTCATCGGAGTCATAAAAATGAATGAAAGCAAATACCTATCGGCGTTCTTAGTAACTTGCAAGTACTTATAGCTAAGTACTTATGTAATACTTAGGAATAAGTTAGAAAAGACTGAAACGTTTATGACGATAGGTACACTTAACAGACAAAATTGATTCTTACATCCAATGAAATTCTGATCAACCCAATAAATTCTGTAGCCTGAAAGAGAATGTCTAAGGTCTAAGCTCATATTTTGTACATACATCGATATACAATAAAGTGTATGACAATAAGTGTATAAAATGACTACATATTAGGTACTATGTATTGAAGGTTCATTTCCCGGTAGTACTGCAAATACACTTTATATTACTTTATGCAAAAATACACTTTATACCGCGAACCCGAAAGCTGTGGAATGAACTACCAGCTGAAGTATTTCCGTTACGCTACAATATGGAGGCTCTTTAAGAGAGCTGTGAACAGGTGTTGCAGGTGTCCATGGGCGGCGATCCACTTGCCATCATGTGGCCCGCCCTCTCGCCTGCCATCTATTCTATTGTATGTATAAAAAAACACACACAAAAATAATGCCAAGTAATGCCTAATGCATATCAAAATTAGTCGACGTTGCCTGCGAGGAACTGTATCCAAAGGTAAACTTAGGTAGACGCACGTTTAGTATAAAAAGAGACGTAGAACAAGAGCTCTTTGTTATTATATTTTATTTCGAGTTCAATATCGAGACATTTTCAATAACCATATACTATAGTTCCGTTTTTGTATATAATGTGTGTAATTTTATCAATTCGACAAAAAATAGTTTTATCTGCTGTCTTTACATTATACATTCATCATTAGTGCGTTTTAAAACATCAGCCGCGTTGTCGAACGTTAACAAAACGAGCGGCTATTGTCGGTAACAATCTATTATTTGCCAACAAACATGTCCGTCTTATAATAATATTGTCATTAGCACCCGAACAAAATGAAAAACCCGAGTTTTTTTTATGTTTCTAATCCGTTCGAACGGACAATACGTTTTTGTCGGGTGCCTTTTTGCTCTTTGAAATTAAATCGTTAATATGTTCGTTTGATATTTTGTTATAGGTCAATGAACTTCTGACAATGTTGTCCTCTGTATTTTTAATATTCACACGTGCGTGTAAATACACGTCTGTGTGTTATTATCATCTTTCTCAGCCCGCAGCAATCTGTTCCTGGAGTAAAGCGTTTATGCTCTCCATTTCTCTCTGTTGGTCGCTTCTTGCATCCATTTTGTCCTAATGCTCTGAGATATCGTCGCACCTGGGCTCGGGGTCTACTGTCACTTCTCTGCCTGATCCTCTGTCGCCATTACAACAGTTTATGATTCCTACATCCGTCTTCTTTACGACAGACATGGAAAAATTAGGTCTACGTATAAGCCAGTCTCTACTGCAGATTCTTACGTGTACTCTTCAGTATATGCCAAGGGACTGATGTTTGGAAAAACCTAACTTACACCCCTAACAAAAGCTTAACGAAATATATTAATATTTGCCTAACCTGGACAGCACTAAAAGACTGTATTAGGTATTAGTTTCCCTAAATTTTATGATTCACCCTTAGTCGCTCCTTCGTTTCTAAGGTTCTGCATATTTGGAAGATTCAGGTAAGTGTATCAATAATGAAGATGCAGGTATCTGATAAAATGTTTCGTAGCAAGTAAGTACTGTAATTAAATTACATATTCTTTGTCTCTACTTCTGTCGTGCAACCTGTACCACAAAATTAAATAAATTAAACGAAATACTTAACCGTAGAAAGCCTTTTTACCAGACGCTGCTGTAAATGGGCTTTCTGATGCACATTATCTTGTGCTTGAGGGATGTATGGCCTGAAAACGATTGACCAGCGAGTCAATCAGGTTGGCGAATTCATTATTTTAAAGGTGGTGTAGTTTCTCAGGGTTGGTGGTAGCGGCTTCATTATCCTCTAATAGCCTTTTATGATAAGAACGGGAAGAGATGTGATGGTATTATTCTAAAGCCGGCCGTCACCATACGACCGTCACCAAACCACCAAGTAGCATACCGTTTACATTTGAAACATTATGGAATCAACTTTATAAATAATGATGATAGCTTGTTGATAACTTATTCCCACAATAAGTGTATTGTCTAACGATGGTCTAACCTCTGACTTTTAAACCCACTTCATAGGTCAATGAGTCGAGTCTAACAAATATACAAAGCAACTGAATTAAAAGTACCGTGACGATGAAATGTGTTGTAGTTTGAAGCTAGGACTTTCAATTTGTTAGCGTAGCTAACTTTGATTTCACACTGTTGCTACGTAAAACTTGTGGTGTATACCACAGGCTGATAGCGTTTTAGCTAGTGTGTTGATATGACTACGCGTGTATTAATCACTTCAGCTCAATATAATAGATTTTAAATTAATGTCAACACCAATATCTTGGTATATTTCGTTTGGTAATTTAGACGAACGTGTTCCACTAATATTTTAATCACGTTATAAGTTAAACTGCGAGCATAGCTTAGGTATGCTCGCAATTTCGTTCACATGGACTTTGTGATAAACCCTGTAGGAAATTTGTAAAGGGTCCCGATGAAAAGTAAATTTAGTTTAACATTTTCTCATGAAAAATTTCATGAAAAATCCATTGCAATCGTTGAGTCTTGATTAGGTAACAAATAAGCTATTTGGATTTTTACATAAAATTGGTACAATGTTTTAATATTAATATTATTGCTTTAATTTGTCACCGCACAACACAGGACTACCAATGCGACAGAAATGCGTTTCCTTACTATTACATTGATATTTAAATTTCGAATTTACAAGTGACCGTTAATCCGCGTTGGGTTTACGTCATATATTAAAATACTAAAGCTCTTGTGATTGTAACAGATGTCTGTGCCCTATTTATAGTCGATTTAGACGGCTACTGTCCCATAACTTGGACCATACGTCAGTTTTGACAAGCCGCTCGGTGTGTGAGCATCAATCACCCATGTGAAACAATCGTGCTGGCAGAGGTCAGGAGTTTTATATCGATGACAGATAGTTAGTCAGCGCTGAGTTATTGGATGTAATGCGGTTGTTTCGCATGTCACGCTCTTTGTTTGCCCGAGATTTTTTGACGGGAAATTTTAAACATATCGATGTAGATATGTTTAATCGTGTGAATAAAGTAGTTAGGAAAGGAACTGAAGATCTTGTACATTTTTTTTAGGGACGAAGGCGGTAGACGAATATACATGGTAAGTGGATACTGTCGCCCATAGACATTCGCGATACATGCCAACATTAGTCCAAAATGACAAACGTGTTCACGCCCCCGGATGCGCTGCCTACCTTTGGAGATATAGGAATGGATTTGGAGAAAGGGTTAGGAAAATGGGGAGGGATAGGATGAGAATGGGCTCTGGCACATCTCACTGACTACCGAAACACGTACGTACATTAGGGAAATGCAGTACATTTCAAGGTAGTCTTCAGTGAGAAAGTATTTTAGAAAGTATTCTAAAGGTAGTACTTTAGAAAAAAGAAGTTTCATATTTACAAAGTAACTTTTGCGCACTTCTCTGTCCGGTTTATTATTGTAAAGTAAATATTTCTTGTGATTGAATTCTGTTTTTCTATTTCATTGTACATTGTATAGTAGAAATGAGTCCTCTTTTATGCTCAGTAAACCTACTACCACTTTACCGAGCGACTTCTGACTTACTACGACGGGACTGGACATTGACAGGTTGAGTTTTAGACTTTGAAATTGTTTATTACGAAGAAAACATGACACTGGCAGAATGTGTTAATTGCACCATTGCCATATATCGAGGGGGGAAAAAAGTAGTTGTAAAACTCAACGTCTCTTAGTATTGCAGATTGCAAGGACCCTAATCTAATCGAAAAGTAGGAGTAATTATTATTTTATTACAATTAATAATGCACCTTATGAATATAATAATTTTAGTAATTACATTTGAAATTTTACTCGTAAATTCTAAGTGCTAACACTACGGCAGCGACATCATTAACTTTTATGGAGAATCAAAACGAACATTAAAATGGTAAGGCGAAAGGTGAAACGAGGTCTTATGGCTATTATAAAAGAAATTGTTTTTAGCGTCACGGGCCCAGGTTAATATATGTTACATTCACTTTTATGTCATACGCCATAATTTTAGTTGGCCCTTTTATTATTTTCACTGGCTATTCGCACTGTCTTTGCGTGGTTAGTTTATGTGGGTACTTTCTATAGAAGTATAAAATTATGTTAGGAGTTTGATAGCACCTGTATAACGAGTCCAGTATATGAGTATAATGCTTTTAGGTTGCTGTTGGTGTTGCCCCGATGCTGTAATGAATTTCGAATGTTTGCGTTTTAATGTTTGCTGGCCTGATCGGATACGTGCAGGATATTCAAAGTGTCACTGAAATTCGTCAACTAATTTAAAATTATATATAAAATCGTTCGTGCGAGAAATAAAATTATTTTAGAGAATAAATGAAAGTTACATAAACGTGTAAAATTTTGTCAAAAGGCTTATAAATATGAAACTCTATTTTAAGTTTAAAAACTCGGTTTAAAAAAAATCACGTTTATTTTTAGACTAATGAAGACTAATGAAATCTTAACAAAAAAAAAGGAATTTTTAGAACTTATCAGATGTTGTGTCATTGAGCTCGAATTTGTACGACTAAGTGCAAAAAACTTATTTAAATCAATAAAAACAAAATCTTGAAACAACGAAACTTTAAGATTGAAAATCCTAATTAATGAGTGTATTCTAACAATAAGGAACGGTATAATTTGCAAATATGCATATGATTATAATTTAGTAGAGATTTAGCCATTCTCAGCACTGGATTTGGGAGATTTCAATGACGATTAGATTGATTAATTATGAGATTTTAACGGATTATAAATTAATGCAAAATCCCTCATAGATAGAGGGTTTAGAGATATAAATAAATAAAGGGCTTAGAGATCGTGTGACGAAACCCGAAACAAGAATTACCAGATCCTGAATATGAATACAGTATATAATAATATTAAAAATAAACCGGTGACACGGGCCAGTCGGAATTTCAATATTTTCCGTATATTTAAAAAAAAGAAAATTTTATGTAAAAAATGTAAATGTAAGGTAGGTAGATAATTGTGATAATAATGATAATTGTGGGTAGGTAATTGGTTTGTTAGGAGAGAGTGCATGCTGCATTCCCACAGCCACTGGGCGTACTCGACTGGCCACATTACCCCTCTCTCACACAAGACTACCTTGAAATGTACTGCATTTCTTACTTTATCGTATTTCCCCAATGTATGTACGTGTTTCGGTAGTGAGTGAGATATTCCGGAGCCCATTCCCATCCCGTCCTCTCCCTCCCCATTTTCACAATCCATTCCTTAATCTGCAAAGGTAGGCAGCGCATCCGGGAGCGTGCCACCGTTTCTCATTCTGGACTGATGTTGGCATGTATCGCGGATGTCCATGGGCGACAGTATCCACTTACCAACAGGTGGACTGTATGCTCGTCTGCCGCCTTTTTCTATAAAAAAACACGAATTTAATAATTATTTATTATTTGTGCGAGTAGGTACTGCCTCGCCATTGTATGGTTTATGTAGGAATTAGGTTTATGTAGTTTGTATACGATAGTTGTTTACATTTAGGAAATATATGACTATTGGTTTTTAAATACAATTTTTTATATTACAATTATCTTTTCTATTGGCCGTTTTTCTCAAAATAAGTTGAATAAACATTGTTGTGCTTTTACGAGTGCTATCCGGCAACATATCGTTTATATATATATATATATATATATATATATATATATATATATATATATAATATATATATATATAATATATATATATTCTATAAACCTAACCGAGATACCTAACGTATTTATTACCAAATCTCATTTTAAGCCGATAATAAATGTGTGGCAGTATGTTGAAATTCGAATTCGATATTCGTAATACATATACTAGGTATATATTATACTAGCAAACCCCGGCATACGTTGTCCTACCATAGAAGTTGATGTGCTACAGCGCCATCTAGTGGCGAATTACAACAAAGACGATTACTTAAAAATATTCTTCGTGCTCAAATACCTATTATGTATACCAATTTTCATGGCGATCGGTTGAACGGTATAGAAGTTGATATGCTGCAGCGCCATCTAGTGGCGAGTTATAACAAAGTCGATAGCATAAAAACCTTCTCCATGAAAAAATAAATATATGTGCCAACTTTCATGATGATCGGTCAAACAGCGTCGAAGTCTATTAACATCAGATATACCAATATCCTCTTTTATATATATATATATATATATATATATAGATACATGTATGTAATGTTAGACGCAAATGAATTTTAATTGTGTTAAATGTTTGTGATCGAGCGAAACTGGTACATTTCGGAAAGCAAGTAAAAGCGATAGATATAACTTCAGGAAACAAAATAATAGAAACAAGTCCATTATAAAATAGCCACCTCACATATGTTATTATGCAAAAGCTTTACGCAAAGCCATTAACATAGGTAATAACAAAAACAATTATTGTATACCAACTCATCTGTACAAATATATCCTTAATCTACGATACTATATCTGTTTACAACATAACAGTAAAAGGAGTTACAAGCAACATATAGGGGCAAACATAGATCTAAAGAATGTCTAGATGGGAATTCGAGGTAAATTCGAGAGTATACAATAACAAAAACGTAACCTATAAAAAGGTACACAATTATCTTTAAAATCGATTAGGTAAAGATCTCTAATTAATGTTCCATTATATAAAACGGTGCCGGCTTTACCTATGGTGCAGGGTGTGCGGCGCACACGAGCGCAGGGTCTTAGGGGGCCCTGAGCGCCGCTCGCGATGCCTCCAAAGAATCCTAGATGGGCTAGAGCCGGCGCTGATATAAAATATAGTAGCTAAAATTTAAAAAAAAATAAATGTGCGGTCAGGGGACCCCCCGTCAGGAACGAAGATTCTCACGCATTTTACGAAGAGTAGAAAATTGTACGAAGAGATGATTCAGATTTATATTCAATTTCACTTTGGATATTCTTCTTTCTTTTAAGGGACAAAATAAATATGTTACCAAATAGTTATTATTATTAATTCTTTAATTAAAACAATAAATATTATTTAGATAATATAATATATCGTATTATTTGTGTTGCAAAATCGAAATTAACAATAATCACAATAAAAGAGAATTTTAAAAGATTTTTATATAAAAATCTGGTTTTATCAATAACAATTGTATAGTTCCATCAAATGTATTATATGAACATTTGATAACGAGATATCGTTTTCAATATCACATTATCAAATCCACACATCGCCACACTACAAAAAAAGAACACACATTTAAAAATAGTGTTCAACGCTGGTCTAACGGGTTCTTGACCAGTCAGCTTCGTTAGGCGCTTCTTATAACGTTGTTTTAAAGCATATCAAGCTTCTGTGGTATAACAAAAAGTGCGCTCACGTGACGAGTGTCTCTTCCATCGTCTCTACATTAGAGTCACCGCACACTAGCACTCGGTGCCACCTAATCAACTCGCAGCCGGTCATGTGTGCGCGTTGTCATACTACTTTCTACATAATTTTTTACACGGCTCTATCTATAGTGCGGGCTTTAGTACTGGTACTATTACGGTACGATGGTGAGTAATTAGTAATGTTAGCTGGATGGAAGACAGACTTCTTAATTATGAAATTTATAGAAACAGCTGCTCTTAGTTTGATTTTGTTTATAGGCTTTTTGAAATTACTTCGTATCCATTAAATTATTCAAATTACGATTTCAGTTTTTATTATTATTGCACAGTAATAATTATGTCTGCCTGCTGTTTAAAAGGATTTACATTTGTCTAAAGACAAATGTTTGTTCGGATGAAGGTGTTGTGTTAGTCTTTATATGTGTCTTTGGACGCATAACAGAGAATCCTAGTAATGACCATAGCGTGAGGCATTCTTCATTTATTTATACTCTCTTTGAAAGTATTGAAAGCATGTAAGTCCATCAGCAGAACAGCTTATATCCATGTGCATCTTATGCGTTCAATAGCATTGTATTAAAGACTAAAATCAATTAAATTTGTGTACAATTACAGTGCTGCCATTTTTTTAATACAATTAGAATAGTATCTATCTAATCCGTTTTGTACGAGTAAAATTAACGTTATTATATTGATAACATTATTTTAATAGCAAATGTTTTAAGTCTTTAATAAAGCCAATTTGTTTGTGATAACCAGTATTTGGAAATGTCGAAAAAATTACACTAAACAACAGCTGTTAAATGAAGCAGACTAAAATTTAACATAAACTTTAATTTAATTGTACTAAATATTATAAATCTACTTAAATAATATGTCTGTTATGACATCTTACGCTCGGACATCTTCGGCCGAGCTCGGCTACCTTCGGGAGTACGTCGGGCGCGGACCGACCACCGCACTCTCTCAACGGATAGCGGATTAATATCTTATGCATTAATTTTAATATCTTAAATAAGTATTCTTAGAGTAATCGGCAGTTTCTATTTTTACAATCATGTCATCATCCTAAAACACACATCAATGACTCCGTAAAAACAATGTCATGTCTTCACTATGAATTCGCTACAATCTTACGTGGACTGGTCATCTGCTCGGTGTTTGCTTTGTTATAACCCACGCTACACATCGCGATAAAATCGAGAGATATATTTCAAGATATATCGAATATGAAAACTGGACCAATGATAGGGTTTGGTGTTATGTTAATCAAGATGTTTCAAATGGTAATCGACAGAAAAACGAGTATGTATTGATTAAATTAAACTTAATTATAATAATAGGGACCGCATGAATTTTCTTTTTTAAATTGATTTATTTTTAATATTTTAATTTTTATTTTATTTTATTTATTTACTACTTTACTACATTGGACTGATAAATTATTCTGTGGTATTTTTGAAAAATGGAAAAATGGAAGAAAGTAATTTCGTTATTCTTACCAAATCATGCTCTAATCAATGCTATCCCATAATTGACCAATTTACATTTATACTTTTTCACAGGTAAAAATACTAATATACCCATACACATGTTTCTCTCATCTGCATTTTTCTTTTTTTGGTCTTCTTCGTTGCTTGGTGTAGGTCTCCATCAACTTTCTCCACTTTTTCCTATTTTGAACTGTTGGGGTCCTATTGCTGCCCTTCACTCTCTTAATATCGTTCTTTTACCTCATTTGCAGTCCCCTACAGCTCGTTTCTTGTCCCATGGCCTCTAATCTAGCATTCTTCTGCACTGTAATTTCATGTGTTGCAATGTCTGTTACTGTCTTGTTTTGTTTTGGTGTGCAATAAAGAGTTTTATCTATCTATTTACGAGTCAGAGTTTCGGGCTGCAAGTCCCGCCCATTGCCATTTAACTTCATTTAATGTTTAGATTTTACTGTTTAAATTTTGGTAAGAATAACATCTCTTGCTCATAATAAAGAGGTAAAATTGTCTGTTTGTAGATATGTTGTGACCATTACCATCTCTGGAACTACTGAACCGATTTCAAAAATTCTTTCACAAATAGGAAGCTACATTATCCGTGTCTATTATAAGTTACATTCTATTTTGAAATTTTAAAAAAAGAAATTTCTTATAAACCGAAGCGAAGGGAGGGCGGGTCGCTATTCTATAATGTAATGATCAGTAACGATATTACTGTTTATGTATGTACTAGATTTAAAAATGTTTATTCTCATTTAATGAGAACTTTTAATAGATATTTTAATAGGGAATTTACTTTAATTTTGATATTTAAAAAGAAATATCAATACGAAAAGTGGCAGCAAATTTAATGGTGGGTTTAAGTTTAGGTTCTCTGGCGACTATAAAGGAATAGGACTCCTGTGATGTCGACTTTGCGTTGACATTCTTAGTAATTAAAAATTGTTTATTTAAATTATTCATAAATAATTTGTTTTGCCGATCAACATTTGCTGCCCGTTTAGTATTTCTTGGCGCCAGTTTAAATACAAGCCTTATTAACAAACAGTACCGGAATTTTTATTAAAGTATTGCAAATCCAAAGTACTTACTAGCCTACTGATTATATCAGTACTTTAGTTATATAAATGTTGTATAATTACTTACTAATACAAATTTTATTACTAATATAAGTAGTAATTAGAATTACCTATATTCATATAAACTTATATTTTTTACTCGTATAATTATATTGTTATATGAAAATTAACAGGAAAAGAACGTACCAATTAATTTAGAGCTGTATTAAAACCGAATAGATCGAAATGTGTTGTCGATAGTCAATAATTCATTTTAATTGAAACATTCGGGCTAATAGTGCTTTCTAGACGTTTGACAGCTCCGTCATTAGTGATGCGATAGTGATACACGATTGAAACTGTCGATAGAATTAATCGATGCGTTTAAACGTTTTCTTGTTACCAAGTAAATTAGATAGTTAATTTTCTGGCATTAATTTATAGGCCGCCGTTTTTGTTGGATTTTTTAAAGAGTTGTTTAATGTTATTTTCGATAATTTTGCGATTGGTGGCTCGCTTTTAAGAAATTTTGTAAGATAAATGTAATACTTAGTTACTTATTTATCAACTGTACGATTCTTTCGCTTACTTAATGCTTTATAATCTCACGTTCCTTAATGTTTACTATAAATTAGGACGTCAATAAAATCTTGCAAATAAAGCCGTAAATATTTCGTATTTTGTACATAAATAACATGATTTTATTGAGTAAGTTTTCATGGGCCTTACTTTTAATTAAATTAAGTTAGGTATTTCGTTCAATAGTTTCCATAACAATCTTAAATAATACAAAAATGTTCTTAATATATTTACGCACAAACTACGAACAGTTGTTTTGTAACAAGTACCTACAGAGAATTAAAGCACAGTGAAATATCACCATATTATAATTTCCCCGGTTGTAATGTTCGAGCTAAGCGACAAATAAAGTGGCGATCTCCAGATGTTTATCTGTGGACAAATCGTCGTGTGTACTGCCCTCACTCACACACTCACACGCGACTTCGGTGAGAACCTAACGCACCTGTACCGGTCGACCTGTTCACTATAGGGATGGGACCACTCTATCGATAAATTATGAAAATAATTAGTGAAATAATAAACGAGTTAAGTGTCGTGACATAACTTAGACTACTAGAATTTTGATAAAGAGAACTACGCGAAATGATCGTGAAAATTGTTAAGTATATTGTATGAATTTTCTGAAATGTAATATCTAATTTCAAGAAAGTTACCGTGCTAGTTAACAAACTATTGAAAGATTATTTTCTTCACTAAGATTTGATGATATGTATATCAAAAACAGAAACGAAGGCTGTTGTTGTAAATATATACTTAGCTTCCAAAATAAATTACTTTTTAACAAGATTAGTTGTGCAACTACAAGCACGCCTAATAGTGTGTCAAGAAAAAATATTACGGCCTTTCAAAACAAATTGATTTTGAACAAGTTTTTACATAAACAGCAATTACATTAATTAAAACATTAATGTCAGTACGTAAACTAGTTCCCAAAGATATAATCTATATGTAATCACAAATGACATTAAGTGATATTTCTTAATAAGATTCATCACGATTAGTAATTAATTTATGATTTGTCGATATCGACAGTCGATAACACGACAAATGGACACGAGCCCGTGTCTAGGTCTCACGCAGCGCCGTCCCGGTCCATCGGGCCCGTTCGCTTCACAACTCACATCATAAATCACGTACTAATAGCCGGTAAACTCATTCGCTAATCCGAATCGAACAACCGCGTATGACGTGCGTAAACGCCGCGAAAACCGCGCGGTTCTTTTATAGTGCGTTGTGTTGGTGAAAAATTGTAATGTACTCGTAGTTGATGTAATTGGTGTTTATATAAATTTTAGTAGATTTCAACGACTCAATCGACGAGTCTGTAGTACCGCTGTCTACACGCGTTCGACTCTCGGTTGGAAAAATGTTTAATCGGGATTTGGCTAATTTGTCGTTAACTTTGCGTGTATCTCTAGACCCACGATATAAGGAACCCTAGTGTGGGTTTTTACTTTCATCTTTTCACATATATTATGGGACAGCACATATAAATATTAGTGTTTTTGAGATTTATTTTTATAGGTACCTTCCTTACCTTGTTGTTCTTTTTAAAACTGATTTCACTATTACAAATTATAATGTAAGGATTTTTGATTAATAAAGATTAAAATTCGACATATTGTCTTTTTATTGAGTGGCAATTAATATCTAATCCATCTTCTTTAAAAAAACAAAAAAAAATAAAGCAGTTTGATATATTGTATAGTCTCATATTTTCCGTACCGGGGTACAAATATTAAGTACCTAACATCTAATGGTAAACAAAATTGTAAAGATTAAATTAAACTACCTTGCATTCTGCTCATAATTAGGTAATTGTACCGGGTCATATCATTACCCTTTCTCTATGTGACAAACAAACAAACGTCATATTTTTATAACACACAGAGATAAAGGCATTCTTAGTAATAAATCCCATTCGACGTTATCTAGACGTTCTCGTCGAGGAAGAAGCTAGTCCACACAGACTGGTATTAATTATATTTTTTGTTCTAACTGTCGTCTAATTCTAGTTACAGACGAAGATAAAGGCTCGCCACACGGACGGACCGGTCCGGCATATGTGTACAATGAAAAAAATACGATTCTCTGTCCACTGGGTAGGAATCGCGGTGGACAGTAGCAATTTTGTGTGTGTGTGCGTGATTCCATTTCCACATAATAAGTACTTGTGTGAATTAATTTTCATTTCTAAAGGTACTAAGGGAATAACGGTTTTCTAAAGGTTTACATTAGATGCGATATTTTAAATTATAATTTTGAGAATATTGTAATCATTGGAATATTTTTAACAGTCGATATCGAGCCTATAATAAATGGTGGACAACATTACATTCAGTAACAATTACTGAGCTTTTTGAGAGCTTTTTATTAAAATGTATTGTTCGTTTTCCCAAATACAATAAAACAATATAGGATCTTGTAATGTATACGACAAAAGCATTTAATGTATTAAAATTATTTAATATGTCTAGATTTAGCAAAGTTGAGTGAAAACAAACTATGAATGGCCACATTGCAAATCCGGCATGAAAATAATTATGAATCGCTCCGCAAGGTATAATTGGTGGTTGTTGCGAGAGACGCTTTACATCGCGCTGCGCCTGCGCCCAAATGCAGTTACCATTAGGGTTGTCACTGTGGGTTTAATAAATTTTTGAAAAGATTTAATAATCGCTTCCCGTCATGTCGTTATTTTATTTATGTTTACTGGTGTTGTCGTAGTTGGTGTTTTGTGGCGGCCGGCTTTAGGATGGCACCACACTATTTCATCCCATAAGTGTTGTAAAAGGCGACTAATTGATAATAAAGTGGATGAGGAACTACAAAAAGTGGACTCGCCTACCCGCTTGGACAGCGCGTGACGTTTTAAGGCCACTCATACACAAAACAATGTGCATTTGGAGGCCCGTGTTTAAAAGTGGATTGATTATAAAAGGATTACGTTTACGTAAAATTTATTTTTAATATTAACATTTGATGATTTATAGTCGGATAATTACAAAGCGTAGGTTAGTGTATCTATGATCTAGCTACAAAATCTCCGTTCTATTTTGAACATCTTTAGTAAAATGTATAGTTTACGATCCACTGCTTAAATCATTTATTACAATATGAGTAGGTACGGATACATTCTTAAATAAAATTGATTGAAATGGGTGGTTAATTCCAGAGGTGATTAATACTGCGCTGCGCGAACGCATAGGTACAAGCAGTTATGTTAAAGTTCGCATTGATTGGTTTAATTAAAATTTGTACAAAATAATAATATTTGGAAATAAAACATTTTGCTACGGCCTCCATTAAAAATTCAATATTTAGATGAATTTATGACGATTGTAAAAGAAAATGAAAATAAAAATTAGGTGAATTTCAAAGAAAAACTGGATAAACTTGAAGATCCGAAAATATAAGACATTTCTAAGAGATTCTAAATATAAGTTTTAGTCTGAGAAATTACAGGTAATTATTGCAAATTAAATTAAATTAATAAATTCGTAGTTTTGTATTCTACTTTCCCCACGTTTGTTTTGACAGCAGACGAGCATACAATCCGCCTGATGGTAAGTGGATACTGTCGTCCATAAACATCCGTGATACATGCCACCATCAGTCCAGAACAACAAACATTGACACGCTCTCGGATGCGCTGCCTGCCTTTGCAGATTAAGGAATGAATTGGGAGAAAGAACTGGGAAAATGGGGAGGGATAGAATAGTAGGTATGTAAGTCTATACGTTGTATCAATAATAAGAAAAAGTATCTAAAATAAATGTTTTCGCATATGCATGCATTTGGGATTTCGTATCCACAGAATACTACTTTATACATATGTAATACCGACAATGCACACACAATTGTATATATTATTTATTTCGTAGATTAGCAATATTCAGTTGCATTTCATTTGGTCACATTTTCATTATAACAGATTTCTATTGTAGATACGTGTTTTAATGTATTCCACAATTTTAATAATGAGCTTGGCGAGTTTAAAATGTATTTTAGACAATAAAACATATATTACGTTTTGAATGTGTCAACCCTATTAAACTATAAACTATGAACACAGCTATCATTAGCACGAAGCGCGCCATGATGGGGATATTAAACAGTTTTGGTTGTAGGTTTGGTAAATTGGTGATCACCACATCACTAAATAAAACCACACATTTTTCTATATTAAATTACCTTTGTGTTTTAAAAATGAATAGTTAATTTTGAGATAGTAATTAAATCATATTTATTTTTAAATTAAAAATATTAACGCTTATAACCTTGCGGTGGAGTGTAGAATAATGTAGAAAGGAAGGAGTCGTGGAGGCCTAATATCGCCTAAGCTGGATTTTAATCGATCGATGGTACAAATCTATATTTAACATGGACTATTAACAAAACCGTTGCATTCGTCTACTGTTGCTTTTATTTTATAGCTACTCGTAGTTACAAAATTCGAAAGTACTTTTATGATAATTTAGAAGCAACTGCCTTATCTAACTATATAAGTAAAAATCACTGCACATTCGATTCTATCTGAAAGTATCAATGTGTATAACTTAACGCAATCAACGTACAGTAATACGCATACAAACAAAGCAACCATAATGTTACATATCAACGCGTTTAAATTCAAAATTGACCTACATATTTAGCAGCATGCATATGATTGCTAAATATAAATATATCAAAAGCCTAAATAGCAACATGGTCGGCTTGACAATACATTGTGAACGGGTAGGTCATTTTGACACGGTCTCTAAACATTGATTTTACGACACCGGCACTTGGGTGTAGTGCGGTATTAGAGACATAACATTACTGGATATGACAGTAGCTTTGACTGAATAAAGACATTCGGTAATAATTCGAGTAATAAATGCGGCATTTCGTAGAATGGGCTGTATGTTATTGGTTGCGACGTGTTACAAGAATTAGCTTAGTTATTTTGTGTGAACTGGACCTAGTTTATTATGTTACGGAATTCCCGTTGCAGTTTCTCAATGGGTATATTTGTAAGCATAGAATCAGCAGGTTGAAGAGGCAATAGGCAATAGACATGTGGACATGGGTCTCCTCATGCTCATTGTCTTGTGCATGAGAGATGTATGGACTTAAAATAGCACGCTGGTCAAGCGAGTTGACGAGTTGACCTTTTAAGAGGTGATTAAGAGGTGAGAGGTAATTCCTCAGCGCTTGCGCTTACTTGACTTTGCTATCCCATGTCGCCTTTTACGAATAAACATATTTATGGTAATACTGTAATGTCTTATTGTAACAACTCATTTTAAGAACAATAAAGACCAACAACAGAAAAACAAAACATTAAAATATAGTTTTAAATGTATTGGAAGAAAACTATAAAATTTTATGCGTCTCACATTTGCACACAAGTCTCATTCAGTGACTGTACTTCTAAGCTAAGTACTTACGCATGTGCTTACATGCTTCTATGACATCACGCCTTTGTCCGGCGGGAGTGGGCAGACAAAAGCTTGCGAGTGTGTGTCAAGAATATATTGACTTGTACAGAAATGACGTGAAGTAATCAGTGCGCGAATTTGTTTAGACATGGCATATTGTACAGAGTAGAAAAAAATAGATTTTTACATGAGGCAGAAAGTACATTTTTAAATCAGTACGAACGCGCCTACTCAAATGACATACGCTCTTGAACAATTTATTTAAATTTAAACTTAATTTAAATTTTTAGGCAGTTTTAGTTTAGTTGTGTTTAGTTATAGTTATATTAGTTTAGTTTAGTTATAGGTTAGCAGGCAATTTTTAGTTATATCAAAAATAAGCCGAATAAAAAAAACGGAAAACTAAAAATCTTTTGACATAAGCGATCGACATTCTTATACTTAATACTGCACAATTAGGTCTTAGTGCCTTATTTATTCAGGAAAGTTAAGAAATTTCAGATCAAACCTCTATAACAGAATACAGAGTATTATTGTACATACAAATTTTCCGTACGCACTACGCCTGCATTTCTATCTTGCTTGACCTATATTTCACTTTCCCAGGTCTGCTGGAAGAAATCTCGGAAGAATCTTTTATTTTCTTTCTTTTTATTTATTTCATGTTTTATGTTTAGAAGCCAAGAATCTTTCTTCCAAAGACCCGGACGCTGTTTTCATCTTTTTTTAACAGCAACCAGTATTACGAACCACATGCCCTCGTCGATCTCAGTAAGGCATCACTATTATTTAATACCAATTCGAAATATTTACAAGAGGTAAGTTGTGGAATAGGACAATGTCAGTTGAACTGCGTTGGTAACACAAACATCAGTTGTATATATTTTATATTTGTCTTCTTCCAACTTTCATTCCATTACTAGATAACCTAACCTAACCCATCTTTAAATTTGCTACCACTTTCAATATTTCTGCTGTTTATTTAATTATTTCCCTTGAATTTTTGACAAATGCCTAATTGCCACATCCAAAACTCACTCTTCATATCCTCATACCTCCGAGTACAAATACAATAGAAGCTGACAGTTCGAGTGCTGGAGTGTTTACGAAGCACAGTGTTTGCTCGACTGACAAAACTTTGAGTTGCGTCAGTGCACGTTTATGGGGAACGAAGTTCCGCATTCGTTAGATATGGTCAACACTTGTATTGGCGAAAAGTTAAAAAAATATTACTAATTAGATGACAATATGGACTGAAGAGTGACGGATTGTTCAGAAAGTATTTATTATTTATGTGTAGGTACATATATAATGTATGTATATACGTATAGATACAAAGCATCTAACATGTTATCTAAGTTGCGATATGTGATAGAGTCGTTGTGAGAGGACCACGAGTCCAAAACCGTCATCGGTCTCTTGCGCTACTCATAATGAATTATCCAGTTAAATGAGGGTTTAGATCCAGGTTATAATGGATTGTGTTTGAACTAACACTACAGAATAAATAGTTTTGTTGAGAATAGCGACCTGGTCACTGAGATCTAGACATTATGATCCCGTGATCTATTATGATCTCAAAGACCCACGTGTTCCACGGACCGTACAATGATTTTGGGTGCGAGTTCTTTGATTAAGTGTGGGGTCAAGAGGTCCCAGAAAGAACTTTCTGTGTGTCAAGGCAGACAGTATGTGCATGAGAGTTTGGTTCTCCATGACATAAACTGCAGATTGATGTTTCTGAAAGTCTTATTTTGTGGAAATGCTTCCTCAATCTACAGTGATCCATTACAGGATCCTGATGTAAATCCTGATTAGATATTTTCTGAACTTGGAGGTAGATTGTTGCGACTAACCATTTACGAGTCAGTTTGCTTTGTAACAGACGAGCAAACAGTCCACCTGATGGTAAGTGGATACCTTTCCCACTTGATACATATCAACATGCCTATCTTTGGAAGTGTGTTAATATTGAACTAACGTCCAGGTTTTAAGGGTAGACTGAAGTGTAAACTTCAAGTATTCCATAAATCAGTTCAGGTCCAATAGGAATCATGGACGTTCAGTTTCAGGACCGAAATAAACATTTCATCACAGAGTTTATATCTTTGACAATCTATTGAAGATAAAGTACTTACTTATTTATCGTGATGTCACGGCGAGTGATTGTGGCGATGATGTTATATCGGTAAATATTTAAAACATTTCAACGATTGAAAAAATTACACAATGGTTTTTATTACTTTGCCTTACGATCTTGTTAAGTTGACACACAATGCTAACACTTATGGTGCGAAACAAAACAAAAATGGATTAGATATATTATTTGGTCTTAGTTCATTAGCTAGTTCTATAAGTATGACCTGTATCCTATCTCCCACGCAGGCCACAAAAAGTTTTAGGGTGATAAGGAAGACATTTTGTTTTTATACAACAATTAGTATACGGGCTCATGGACACGTGTATTCTGACCACGGTATATCACGGTCTCGAACCGGTTAATTGAGGTTTATAAATAGTTTAAAAATCGGATTTATTCCGAAAGTAACCATAGTTAAAACCGCGTTATTTGTTCTAAACATAACATAAGAAAGCTTATCATTCTTTCCACACCACATTACACTCTACACTTTTCCTCGACAAAGGGCGATGGGAAGGGGAGAAAAGTGTACAATGGGACAAGAAATAGCCTGTACATATGCCATAGTCTGCACTCGATGTTATTGGCTTCTTTTTTTATGGACGAAGGCGGCAGACGAGCATACAGTCCACCTGATGGTAAGTGGATACTGTCGCCCATAGACATCCGCGATACATGCCAACATTAGTCCAAAATGACAAACGCTGGCACGCCCCCGGATGCGCTGTGCATACCTTTGGAGATATAGGAATGGATTTGGAGAAAGGGTTGGAAAAACGGGAATGAAAGGATAGGAATGGGCTGTGGCACATTTCACTCACTACCGAAACACGTACGTAGGTACGTTAGGGAAATAAGATAAAGTGGGAAATGCAGTATTCTGTGAGAGAGAGGTAACATGGCCAGTCGAGCGCGCCCAGCGGCTGTTGGATTGGAGCGTGCACTCTCTCTCTCTCATAGAATGGGTATGATAGGGTGGGTAATTAAAATGTTTATAATCATTGGAATCGTGTTAACGTCATAACAAATGTTTATTCAGGTTTGGGTAGTGTTTCACCTTCTTATGTGTCTTTGGACCCACGACTCAGGGAATGCTAGTTAGTGTGGGCCATTGTTCTATTTATATTAGAAACGATTTTGATTTAAATGAAACGTAAGCACACGCATTGGTAGTAACTGAGTAAATATTGTAAGCGACTCAAAATCGGGCTGTCTCTCAGCAACCAGTTCAACAAAAGAAAACTAAACAATTAGAAATCACCTACCGATAACAAAGGCATGCGCGCGCGCACACATCCACAGTGCCCGTTAACATTCTCTCTGAATGGTCCACTAATAAATCGAAGCCTCCATTAAAACCCTAAATGTCGTTTATCTTGATTGAGATTTATGATAAGTGGTCCAGCGACCAGATTGAGACACTGCCGGCTTTTGTGAGCACTGCCTCTGTATATATTCGTATTAATTGAAAAAGTGTAATAGAAAATTTATTTTTATTGTACGTTCATAGTTGCCGAAATAATTTGTATTAATATTTTGAGGTAAATTAATCAAAGTAAATTTAGGACGCTATGTGAGTAAATTATATGAATTTAGACTCGGTGACCGGAGACCCGATGATGTATTCGTTTATCGAATGCACGATTTTTCAAGTGGATACTCGTAGATATTCTTGAAATTTTATATATTTATTTTTAATTTTGAGGTGCAAACATTAGATACCTAGCGAAAAAATATATAAATGTCGATACTACTGTATAATTATCATTTTATATCTATTTTATAATTCATAAAAATAAATTCAAATACCTAATAATAACAAACAAATCGGTTATTCTAAGGTTGAGTGGAAGACATTCCTTCTAGGAATAAGTCCACATTTGTACTTATGTTAATATTGTAGTTTCTTATTGTAACAATTCATTATAAGTACAATAAAGAGCATAAACAACAACACCAGTAAACATATACTTACTGTCAAATAAGAATCGGGAATTTTGAAAAAAGAACGCCCGCATAAAATGTCGCGTAAAAATATATTGCGGTTACGTTGGTACTATTGTAGATAATTTTCATGTAAAGTTTTGGCGCGATATGTCAAATAGTTGTTTGAAAATTTTCATATTTGCTGGGCGACCTCGAGTGTACTTTGCGAATTTTACAATGGACAAAAATATCGAACAAAGAATTTGCCTCAAATTTTGTGTTGCCAATCATATTTATTGTGTAGAATCATTGAAAATGTTACAGAAGGCCTACGGTGAGTAGACTTTATCAAAAACAAGAGCATATGAATGGTACAAAGCATTCAAAGAAGGCCGAGAAGTTGTTGAAGACTTGCCTCGTTGTGGGCGACATTCAACGTCTTCCACTGAAAAAAATATCAATAAGGTGATGGACATGGTGAAGGTAAATCGTCGCGCTAGCTTAGGCCATACCGAAAAGCGCCTACGAGTATAAGAAGTATGGATTATTCGCTGGCGAAAGTGTATTGCGTCAAATGGAGCCTATTTTGAGGGCGACAAAATAAATTTAGACGATTGAAGCAATATTTTTTTTTTATTTAATAAATCCCACAACATATTTGACAGAGTAGTATACCGTATTAACGGATCGTTATGAGATGTATAATTTTTTTCTTTTCATATATGGTAATAATGCAATTAGCACGTTCTGCCAGTGTCAAGCTTTCTTCGTAATAAACAATTTCAAAAGTCTAAAATGTATCCTATCAATGTCCAGTCTCGTCGAAGAAAGTCAGGAGTCGCTCAGTAAAGCGATAGTAGGTTTACTGAGGACAGAAGAAGACTCCTTGGAAGCACACGAAACACGCAGTCCCACGCTTTTATTTGATTATCACAAACACCACGCATGAAAAACTCTTTGAAGTTTAATAAACTATCACTATTGAACCACAAAACGCGTAATACATATTTTTTACAATAATCAAACGACAACTCAACTTTACTTCTCGAGTTCCCGCCAAAAAGTCCACGAGATGTATAATTAATTTCTTGAAGAAATAATCTTGAATGTACCAGTACGTTTTTCTTGTGAAACTGTAATCTATATTCTGGAAATAAATATACACATAGGTATAATTAAGTTCATGAGTTAATTCATAAGAGCAAAATAAATAACCTTTTTGTCTTCGTCGTAATCGGTTAATGTAAACAAAAATTCGATCCACATTTCAAGCCCCAGTCCGTCGCTTCCAAACGAGAGTTACAGGTGCATTGTTAGAGATGAGATGTGGAGATGCGATGTCTCATTGGGACGTTTGTTCGACTGTCTGACCCCCTCAACTATAGATTTATCTTACTACCTTCTGTTGTTCACTTTAAATACCGATCTAGTATGTTTTAGATATGAAACCTGTTGTTTTTTATGTAATACCTACATACAGTCGACACGACAACAATGAGCCATGTCGATTAAATTTACATCTCAGAGACCTCCGATATATTAGATAGTCGGATAAGTTCGCGGCCTTTTTGTAGCGAAAATAATAAAGACTTTTTGTATCACATAGATATTTATTGAACGGAATATTGTCCATTTAATTCGATCATCTTTCGCCATTTTTCTGGCTGAGCCATCCCATGGCTATAATTTTTTTGGGATTTCTGAGCGAAAAACTGAATTAATGGTTTAAATGTTATTTTACTCCATTTAGAGAATTTTGTAAAGAGCGGAATAAATGATAACCCGAAGGTGCTATGTCTGGACTGTATGCAGGATGCATTAAAAGTTCCCAGCTAAGGTCGGTCGAGCATTGTCGTGATGGAAAACTACACCTTTTCTATTCATTAATTCTGGGCGTGTTTCTTCAAGTGCTTGTTTTAATTTTAGTAATTGCTGACAGTAGATACCAGAATTCATCGTTTGGCCACGTGGCACAAATAAGCACAATGCCTTTCCAGTCCCATCATACACATAACATGACTTTGTTCGGAGTGAGGCCTGGCTTTGGGACTTTTTGTGATGGTTCACCTCGCTTAGACCAAGATCGTTTTCGAAGATTATTATCGTAGATGATTCACTTCTCATTGCCTGTTAACAATCTCTTCAGAAATGGGTCTATTTTATTTCGTTTTAGTAATATCTCACATATGGCAATTCTATTCAAAAAGTTTCTGTCATTTAAATCATGCAATTAATTAAACAATTAATTTTAATTTAGATGTTTGGGTGGCAAACATCTAGCTTTTTTTACAAAATTCAGTTTATTCAGGTGATCCAAAGCTGTTGAGTGGTGAATGCTAAGCTCTTCCCCAATTTGATGACTGCTTACCTATGTGTCTATTTGCTTTAATTTTTTCAATGATAACATCAATATTTACCTTAATAGGACGATCACAGCGAGAAACATCATTCATATCAAAATTACCATAACCATATCTTGCAGACGTTTTAGATAAAACATCCTCCACCACAAATCTCTTTTCGAGCAATAGAAGAATTGCAGAAAAAAAAATGTAAAAGGTACTTATATAATATTTATTTTTATTAACTTCAATTTTAAAATTGTTAAAAAATATGAAAATCTCAAACTTTTATCTTGTCATTTTTTTAAATATATTTTGTATGATATAATGGATGACAGACGAGCAGTCGGACCACATGATAATAAGTGGTCACCGCCGCAAATGGACACCTGCAACACCAAGGGGTTTGCGGGTGCGCGCCGACGTTGCAGAATCCTGTTCACAGCTCTTTTGAAGAGCCCAATATCGTATTGTAAGGAAGAAAGTACAGAGCTTTATGGGACCCTAGCATTAATTGGTAGTTAAGCAGCTACAGTCTGCAACGACTTTGATGCTCCGTCCAGCCATAATCTGGAAACCCATTTGCATAATCCCCCGAGTAACCCGAATGATAGTAACTTGGAAAGCAGTGCTTTGTGCCAGACCTGGTCAAAAGCCTTTGCGATATCTAAGTCAACGGCTATAGTCTCACCTGTACTCTCAGTGGCGTCCGCCCATAGGTGTGTAAAAGATCGAAACTAAAAAATCGCCAGCTGAGTAATTTCAACTGGCGATCCTCTAGGTACCCAAGGAGTTGTGCGTTGATGACATTTTCCAGCACCTTGGAGAGGAGGGAAGTTATCGCTATTGGCCTGTAATTGGCTGAGTCGGTACGATCGCCCTTTTTAGGCAACGGGTGGCCGTGAGCTACTTTCCAAACTTTCGGGAAGCGTCTAGTAGAGTAAAAGACCTTAAAGAGTCGAGTAAGCACCGGAGACAACACAGGAGCGCAAAGTTTGAGTACCACCGCAGGAATACCATCTGGCCCGCTCGACTTCCGGACATCAATAGATGCAAGAGTTCGTCGGATTTCACGTTGCGTGAAGCAGATGTCCGGCATGGAGTTTACACACCGCGAGATCGTGGACGGTGTGGCATCCCCATCATCAAGAGTCGAGTTACAGACAAAGAGACAGCTCAGTATATCAGCCTTGTCCTTTGCACTGTGGGCCAGTGTATCATCGGGTTTCTGCAGCGGTGGCAGGGACGATCGACAGAAGTTATTCTCAGCAGCTTTGGCAAGCGACCAGAAAGCTCAACTCCCAGAAGGGTAACTCACTAACCGATCACCAATTCTGCTGATATGTTGGAACTTAGCCTTGGCTATCATTCTCTTGTTGGACCTCGAGGCAGCATTGAACTCTTTCCTCAAATGGGAGACATTCGGATCGCCAGCCGCCCTCGTTTCGGCCCAGAACCTGTATGCGGCCCGCTTCTTACAGCGGGCTTCTTTACAGGACTGGTTAAACCAGGTCTGACTTCGCCCACCAACGGGAACCACAGAACAGGAATATGATATTCTATGCTCTGAAGCACCACGTCAGCAACGGAGTCCATACAGACATCTGGGTCCTTCGAAGAGAAACAAATCTGCCCCCAAGGATAGGATGCGTAAAACTTATGTAGGCTCATTTAGGTCAGTTGACTTATAATGCCCGATTTTGCGGCTTTCCTGGGGACGGATGCCAGCTGGTTTCAAAGCTGGCAGTGCTGTTCGAACGAGTCAACCACTTCCACTTTCCCACTTTCCCTTATAATAATTTTCCCGCCAGTGATCAGTGTCGCCATAAATATAGCACGCTAAAACCATATGTTCAAAAAGACCGCGAAATTTTCTGACTACCTACTATAACAAATGAGAAAAACAAAGAAAATTTTAATTTAAAAAAGTTTACCCTACTTTAAAGTGGGCATTGCTGACATTGCTAAATGTTTGTGGGCAATGCACGACATATTAATGAAGGTTAGCATTGAGTTAACGAAGGTCGGCGGCGCGCCCTCATACCCTCTGGTGTTGCAGGTGTCCATTGGCGGCGGTAACACTTACCATCACGTGAGACCGCTTGCTCGTCCGCACACTAGTATATAAAAAAAAAAACAAGATTTAACATAATCAATAACGCTCACTACTGGTTGAACAATGGGCAGTGTCAACATTGGTCTTATAAAAGCGGACAAAGATTATCAGTGCAGTGCTGGCTAGGCACTCCAAGCGAACTTTGTCCGTAACAAACATACGAGTATGTAACAAATAGGCCAGCCGACCGTTCGCATGATTGCAAACATTTTTTGCATTCGTAAACGAATTATTTCGCTGATTTTGAAGCTCATTTTCATTGCTATAACTGAATGAACAAGATTGTTTTACAACGTTACATTTACGATTAACGCTTCCTAATCGTTTATTGAGTTAATTATTTATCGTTATCGTTATCCTAATTGTTTGTGTTACTGAGCTGCAAAATTGATAAAAGTTTATATCTGTCCGATATTGATATCTGTCCGAACACTCGATATTACATATTCGTATACCACCGGGTATTGTATTTGTGCGAATACTCGATATTACATATTCGTATACCAACGGGTATTGTATTTGTGCGAACGCTCGATATTACATATTCGTATACCAACGGGTATTGTATTTGTGCGAATACTCGATATTACATATTCGTATACCAGCGGGTATTGTATTTGTGCGAACGCTCGATATTACATATTCGTATACCACCGGGTATTGTATTTGTGCGAATACTCGATATTACATATTCGTATACCAACGGGTATTGTATTTGTGCGAACGCTCGATATTACATATTCGTATACCAACGGGTATTATAACACTAACAATATATACGGGAATTATATACTTATAAGTTAACGCTCTTACAACAACCGCGGTTATAATTATCAGATTTCTTTGCATGTAGTTAACGCGTGTTACTGTCTTAAGGCTGTTATTAAAATTTAAACGCCTATTTTAAACAATTCTAAAACACCAAAAATCCGCAACAGGTTCGTACGGTATTTTATTAATTGGATCTTCGAATATTAATAAAACAATTATTCATGTCAATGGAAAGTCGATTCGAACAATTAAAAAAACTTCTGTTCCAAAAATTAATTCAACACGAGTCCAATTACAATCGAATCACAATATCGAGTTCATCGATTTCCGAATCGAATCGTAGTCGTAAATCGAATGAGTTTGGCTACCAAAGTGTATGGGTATTAATCACTGGTATCTACAATGGTAGGTGCTTTCTAGTGTAGTGGACAAAACGGATTTCACCTCGATTGGGTTATTTATATCGGCCGGTTGGACAGGTGTGTGGATGGACAACAGGTATAGGGTGTTGTTACTTTGTTAAAATACTTCATTTATAAAACAGTGCTGCTACATTACATAGGAGGTCATGTGAGTCGTAAAAGTCAGCTTTTTGCGAAAAGTCACTATCTATCTTTTACATGGTATAGTGTCTCTCTCTATTATGGGGTTTTTAATGTTCAATTATTTATATTTAAAGCTCTTAACATTTTGGCGTTTCTCTCTTTTTTCGTAAACACCGTAAATTTCGAAATTTATGTGTAATAAATAACTTGATTGCTGTTTTGGATTCAACTAGTTTGCCTCTAGTTGATATGTAGTGATTGTTTTTTCGAAAATTGTGATCTCCGCAATAAGTAGGTACATTTCTTCGAAAACTCCCTAAATAAGTAGATTTCCTCTTTAAATTGTAAAGTAAGATATGACTTGACGTGCAGGCATGTAAACTTTTTAATAACAAAAAAAGAAAATCAAGGTACTTGTCTGTTCCATCGATTTGAAAATACATACATACTAGATATACATACTAGATATACATACTAGATATACATACTAGATATACATACTAGATATACATACTAGATATACATACTAGATATACATACTAGATATAAATACTAGATATACATACTAGATATACATACTAGATATACATACTAGATATACATACTAGATATACATACTAGATATACATACTAGATATACATACTAGATATACATACTAGATATACCATACTAGATATACATACTAGATATACATACTAGATATACATACTAGATATACATACTAGATATACATACTAGATATACATACTAGATATACATACTAGATATACATACTAGATATACATACTAGATATACATACTAGATATACATACTAGATATACATACTAGATATACATACTAGATATACATACTAGATATACATACTAGATATACATACTAGATATACATACTAGATATACATACTAGATATACATACTAGATATACATACTAGATATACATACTAGATATACATACTAGATATGTGAGGCTAATAGTGTTCTATGGTCAGTAATTCTTAAAATCATGTGTTTTGAAAATGGAACATTCTTATTTCGTAGTACATAAGATTCAAATTTGACTATTTAGTGAACCTCTCCTCATTTGCTCCACCCCCCTAGAAGTTACCAACCAGGTTTCTTTGATAAGAACGTATGATATGTCATTTAGTCTATTCCCATATCGATGGTCTATGTCTATACGTACACACTATATTATGTCATTAAATAGGATTCATCCAGCTCTACAAGTTTGTATAGACACTTTTTTTTCTAAAATACACAGAGAATAGGAAGATCTCCCTTCCGACTGCTACTGCCCATATGCAATGGTCTTTTTTCATGTAATCCACGCGAATTTCCGCATGATATTTTTCCTCACCACCGGTCAGTGACTATTGAAAAAAGAAATCACCTTAATAGTCAATGCCTTTAAAGCTTAAAGCTTTTCAACATCAACCTGTATACATTCCGTAGAAGCGGCGGTGGCCAGAGGAATGTTATTAATTTGGAATTTGTTACAGCCTATACTTAAGCTTCGATATCGCCGTTAAAGCCTTCCCGCATGAATATGAATACATCTTCCGTATTGTTAGGCATAGTCTACACATTATGCAATAGAAAAGATAGTATTTTAAATTATTTTATTTTATATCGACGAAATTGAAACGAGTGTATGGTACACGCGTGTGTGGTTGTAAACCACGACCGAGAGTTGTCACGATTGCTAACTTTTTACACTCGTAAATGACCTACTACTGTGAGTTTAAGGCTCATATTCGTTGTTAACTAAAAGTACAAGTTTGTTCTAACAAAGTTGCATTTGCTGTTAGTGTCACCTAGACGCCTATTGAAAAAATCAATAACAAGCTGCAAAGAAGTTTGTATTTGTTCAACCCGCTCGATTTACCAATATTGGTGTCGACCGGCTTTAAAATAGTACCTACCCTCCCATCTCTTCCGTGAGTGTTGCGAGAGGTGACTAAGAGATAACAAAGGGGCTACCAAATGCGGCACTACCTCTAAAAGAGCGAATTCGCCAACCTGCTTGCCCAGTGTGGCCTTTTAGGGTCATACATCCCTCATACACAAGACAATAGCTCATGTAGGGCAGTGGACGATAAATGGGTTCGTTACGGTTGGTTATACAGAGATCTTTCTTAACTGGTCGAACATTTAAGATACTGTTAGAGTTTACTGCAGTGATCTTTGTTTTCTATAAACAAAGATCATTCACTTTTATCGGCAAAATAAATAGTTAAGAATTATACTGGAAATTACAATTTTCTACTTGCAACTTACGTTATTATAATAAAACTCAACAATGTTCACGGACTTATTACCGGACGTGTTTTCAAAGTGGTTGGAAATTGATTTGAATACCAATAGACTAGATAGTCAAGTTTCAGAGTCGTAGGATAGACTTTTTGAAAAGACAACACGTCTTTACCACACAACGGCTCTTTATTAAGTGAAGTACAATATGTTCTTATGCTATAAGGTCCACTTACCACTTATAGCGACTTAGACTAAACATCCTAATGCAATGTTGCATTAAATCGATATGGAAGTCCTCTATACAATGTTGCATCAGATACTGCTGACACGGATGTCCTCTATACAATGTTGCATTAGATACCTACTGCTGATACCTATGCCTAAATGTAGGGTAGGGTGCATAACTAGATAATAGCCCGAATAGAAAATAGTCAGTGTATTATTTTCGTTATAATAGTTATTATATTATTCGAATAGTTATTCTTTCGCTACAGTCAACACATATATGTTGCTATAATTAATTATGACATTAACATTTTTTAATTTTATTTGAACACTGGCATGGCCATTGGTCCACACACATAGCAAATAATAAAACAGAATTGTTTTTATCACGTCATTGTCCGGTCCCGTCGAAGTGGGAGTTGCTCAATAAAGTGATACTAGGCTTACTGAGGACAGAGTTGGACTCCTTGGAGGAACACGAAAAATACAGTCTCACGCTGTTATTCAATTATTACAAACATTATGCACTAACACTGGGCACTTTGAAGTTTAACAAACTATCATTAAACCAAAGATCTCACAGTATACAGTTTTTAGAATAATCAAACAAAAAACAACTTTACTTATTGGGTTCTGGCCAAAAGTTTAATTAATTAATTGATTTATGTAAACTACAGCCTTTTATGTAACTTATTTAACAAATATGTTGCTAGCGCTATATTACCAAATACAGATTACACTGACATTATATATAGTATTTAATGGATTGTCCGCAAGTAATAGGTGTTTTTTTTATTAATAACACATGTTGATTTGTGTTCGCATTGGTGTGTTCGTTTGTGTGTGCCGCGCGTGTGCGTTCGCCCCAGTGTGAGGGTGTGTAGGTGTGTGTGTATTTTTTCAAGATGAGCTTTAAAATATTTGTGGAGAAATGGGATTTAGGAGATATTATAATGATTTTGATGCTTTTTTATGATTTCCATTTTTATTTTTTTCTTACTTAATAATAATATATCGAGGTCTGCGTAGTATTTATTGTAATTTATTGTAATATTAACATTAATGTTAAATGAAGAGACATGACACATGCTACCGTTTTTCTTCTTTTGACATTCTTTATTAATTCTAATCTTATTTTCATTAAAATGAAATCTTCATTCAATTACACGTATACATACATACACATCAAAAATTAGTGGAGAGACATACCCGTAACACTGACGGTGTGGTATGGCAACAACGAACATTTTAATTCTATACTAAACTTATTATGTTATAGTGTAAAATATTTCTCACCAATTCTTTCTGACTACTGCAAATATGTGTCCAATTACTAAACGAATAGATAGTTATTCTATGACACACGATTTTCTAAGAATAGCCCAATTTATAGAGGCTTTTAGAACAAAAGATTTGAACGGGGAAAAATATTAGTATAATTTTAAAGACATTGTTTCGCAATGGATTTTACTGAGAAGAGTGTGACTCATGAGGGACTTTTGATCTGCTAATGTGATGCTATTGTGGTTTTAAGGAAAGGTTGATATTTCGACAGATTTTATTGTCATATATGAGGAGCGATCTTTATTGAAATTATTGTAGTATCTATACATACATACTTATTTATTATACATTTATTATTATTTTTATTATACATACAAGTATAATAAAATCGTAACAGAGCCGTCTGTACATGAAATATTAAAAAAAAAAGTAATGTAGTGTAAAGTATACCTATGTGATACAGAGCTAAAAATCATTTTTTGTAATTTTTTGTGTGTCTGTCTGTACGTCTGTCTGTACGTCTGTCTGTCTGAACACGCATCACTTACAAACTGCAGGACCAATTTTAATGAAACTTGGCACAGTTATAATTTATATACTGGGTTAAGATTTAGGGTACTTTTTATCCAGCTTACTTATGAAGTACCCACGGGAATCACAAGTTTACGCGAACGAAGTCGCTGGCACCGCTCGTAAATAATTTGTTTATACACTACGTCCTTCATGACCGAGCCGAGTAGCTTATTTTTTTAACACTACCTGTCTGTCCATATTAAAATAGCTACTTTTAGTTGTTAAAGCTGTAAAGGTATCAAGTTTTATTGTTTAACTCCTGTTTCTACAACACAGTAGTTCTTTGTTTCTACAAAGACATTTTGTTTCAATATTAGGTAATTATAAATAAGTACTATTTAGACGTTAAAGTCTAAATAGTACTTTTAATTTAGAACTTGATCAACAAAAAATCATGTCGTACCAAACCGCCATCATCGATTTATCAAATAATTGTGAAACTTCAATAAAACATCAAGAATGAATAATTAAATCGAGAATCGATCTCGATGCGAACCAACTCGATTCCAACTGTCACTTTAAAATTACAATTTAAAATACTGGCACGAGTTAAACCGCTATTTCTGTAATTAACGACAACTAGTTTTTATGAATCATTCACTTCAACTAGCCACTTACGGAAAAGCGTAATATCCTTAAAGATTCTAGTGCTTAGGATTAGCAAAAATCTGGTTCTTGTAAGTGTCGTAATCGTAAACAGAGTACACAAGAGCAAACAGTATTTAATCTTTTTATAATTATTCGAAGTACGCATCACGCACACACACACACAAATCTTACACGGTAAAGAGACAACACTCACGCACGCAACAGATCATTCGTGCTATCACGAATGAAAATAATATAATATCTCTAGCGTAAAGATGTTTGATCATCGATTAAATTAGAGAAAAACGCATGGACACGCACAGTTGCAATTCTTAGGACCCGTTTGCATATTTTTGGTATATTTCTTACGTTCGCGTGAACTTGTGAATCCCGTGAGAATCCTATAATCGATCCGAATAAAAAGTATCCTAAATGTTAACCTGGGACATAAGCTATAACTAAATCAAGTTTCTTTAAAATTCGTTTAGTAGATTTTACGTGATGAGCGTCCAGACAGTCAGACAGATGAACAGTTGTTTTGACCAAGTCCGGTGACTCTTGAAAGGCCACTAGGGCCACAAGAATTTAGTCAATCCGAGAGAAAAAAAAGTTGTTTGGGGTCATTCGTATTTTATACTGCAGTCACCTTTTCCGTAAAATATATCATGTACAAACCCTGTTACGACTTTATTATATGTATAGATAAGTATGAAAATGTAAAAAGACAATTTTCTTGGTATTTGATACGAGTACATAGTTCTAAGTTAATATTCCCCGTTTTATTTTGTTTTTTTGCATTGTATTAATCTAGACAGATGATTTTTAATTTACAATACGAGACGAATGGAATTATCATTTCGAAAATAGTACTTGCACTACTGTTCATTTCATGTATTCTATCACAAAGGAAGTGGCATAAGCGAGGGTTTGCGCAAACGCGTAGCTCGGATGTTGTCGATTACGGTTGCGCGCGCACCGCCTCGGGTGATACGAGAGCTAGTTACTGGCGCGAGTTTAAATTCCACTTGAACAAGGACTTGCTTGTTAGAACTATTATTAATGTTATTATAATTATTATAAAAGGACTGTAAAACGTTAAGCAGGTACTAGAGAGAAGTGATTGTTTAGACGCGTTAGTGAGTCTAGCTCCGTTCAATAGCGTTGCAGATTATGATGAATATGAAACTTATCTAAATAATACTACATATGTAAAGTTGATAGGTATATATGTCATTAGGACTTTTGAAGGTCGCTTCCTCAAAACTCAATAATATTATAAAAATATGTTTGTAAGTTTCTATCAATAACAAAGATGTAATCAATTATTTGTTAATCTGATTGTTCAATCTGGTATTGAAATTAAGTTTTTTGTTAAGAGTGCAAATGACTAATTTGCGGTTGAAAAGATAATGCGATATACTCATACTTCTATAGTTTATACTTAAGTTATTATTAATGATTCAATTTAAAAATAACTAAGTACCTTGCAAGGCCGGCAGCACCCTTGCCTACCCTAGGCGGTACATAAACACTAGGGTGTAGCAGGTGTCCATGGGCGGCGGTAGCCAATTACCATCATGTGGGCTGCTGCCTCCTTTAATATATATATATATATATATATAAAAGTAATATATAAAAATGAAACCATCAACGACAGGAAGTATCGAACTGAAATTTTGCATGAACTTGTTTGAGGGCCTCAAAAAGAACATAGGCTACAAAAATAAGGTCCCGCTGGCGGTTGTGATGCGACATTCAAGCCTGATTGCAGATTACAAAAGGCAGAGCGCATGATGTATGGCATTCTCTGCCAGTCAATCTTTGGGGAAACAAGTTCAATAAGAGAATAATACAATAAGAGAAATTTCTCATTGTAGTACATACCTGTACTGAACCTACTCATTGTAGCAGTGGTACTAAATATATTGTAGTACTTACCTACTACAATAGATTAATAACTAATACAAGGTACTTACCTAATACAGTACACAAATAATGAAAACAAATACACATAAATAGACATAATTTATGACACAGATTATCAAGCGGACTAGTGCGTTCAAACGGAGCTTCGCGAAAGTGGCTGAGATTTGTAAATATAATTTCTATGAAAATGCGCTTTTGCTAGCCGCACAATTGTGAGAAAATTACCTACGTCGCTGTGAAAGCTAGGTAGGTAGGCGTATTTTTTTTATCATGTCATAAGAGGCCGTTAAGCCTATCGATTAGTAAAATATACAAAGTTCACTTTAATTTAAAAGGAAAGTTGGCAGACGGGCTGCTTAAAGTATGTTATCAGCACCGCTAATGACACCTACAACTCCAAGGAAACGCGCTGCTGATCTTGGAGAATATTTCTCTGGAAGTACCCCATCATGTAGCTTAGTGGAAAAAATCTACAATGTGGCAGTTCATTCTACAACTTTCAGATACAAACACGTAATATGAAGCTACAAATATTTTCTTCAATGATATGAATCGATGGAAGTTGGATTATTTATTAAAAATAGCTTTACTTGATCATAAAATATAGTCAAAAGAATAATATCGAAACTATTCGAAAAAGCTTGGAAAAAGTGACGTCACTGTAAAGTCACTGTAATATCTGTAGCACACATTTTATTGCTCTGTGATCTTGGACAGTGCGCAACTCGCGAAAAGTCTCACAATTATCTCGACGCAATCATTGATTGACTGTATGTTTTTAAAACCTATATTTTATCTCTAATTGTAATGCAGCGTTTATTGATAACCTAGCTTTGATCCACGACGTGTGGTAATTATGCTCAATGTGAAGTGGACTTTATTATAGCAAAGAAAATTGAATTAACTTACATGTGATCACGCCTCGCCTTGCACCTGTAAATGTTAAAATAACTTTTAATATACTTAGGTACAATATACTTGTATGATTTTTTAATGTTTTATTATAATTGTAAAGGTTATATGTTTTATTATATATTATATAACAAATATAAGAGTGTGCACGCTTCAATCTCATAGCCACCGGCCGCAATTGACTAGTCACGTTACTCTCACAAGTACCGTATAATATCCATTGGCGACAGCATACATTTGCCTTAAAATAGCACTCCATCTCTTACCGTAGATGTCGTTTAAGGCGACTAAGGGATAACAAAGCGGCTACCACAAGCCCTGAGGAACTACACCACCTCTAAAAGAGTGGACTCGTCAACCCGCCTCCAGCCTGGACAGCGTGCCGTTTCATTCCTCGTGCACCAATTGCAATGACAAGGCCCACTTAGGCTAGGCTAGTAACGGTTTACAACTTTTATATTAAATTATCTAATAATCAAAAATAGAATTATACAAAATAGATAGAAAGATACTAAAAAACCGTCACTAGGAATAAGAACGCGCATTTCACGGTATGAAACAAAGTATTTATAACACGCACCAAAGAACAAGTAATCATAGATTTCACATGCCGATATCTTTTCTTGCCTATCGTTAATTCATTACACATGATAATAAAAAGACAAAAACTAGCCAAGATATCAACCGGCCATTCATACGGGATATAAAAAAAGTTGAGCAAGCGTGGCTGCGCTTGAAGAATATTGGTTCAATATATTTAATTAAAAAAGGTCAAAATTATTACAAAACTTTTGTGGTGAATTTGAATGAAGATTTCTTTCCTTTGCCTCGCACTTAAAAAAATGATGGCAATTGACAGTTCTCTTAGATTCGGTGAGTTCCCTTTCGTTTACAAGTCAAGTTTACAAGACCGCTAGGTCGCTTCTGCGTAAATATTCTGAGCAATTTATCATAATATATGCAAATGCAAATTATAGGAAGTGCAGGAGTATATCAGATCTTCTAATCGGGAAATCTTCTATATTTCCCTTATCGTAGTTATAGGTAGGCATATCGTCCACCAATTCGCACAGGGCCCGCGCGGTAGTTTGGCCCGAAACCCCTTGTAATTTACTTTCGAAGGCCTATGCTCTATTAAAAGGCTGATATGTAATAATAGAATTGTATTACTATTTCAGTGTTCTAAGTTTAAGCTCAGTGTATCGTGGACGACGCAACAACTTACTTGAATTAAAGAAAAGACAACAAAACTTGATTCAAACGTAAAATTTAACCTAGAATGACCTGATTAAGTTAGATTACAGAAACATCGGCACCATTTACATTATAAATCCCTTCGGTATCGAAATGATCCATGGGATTCTAATGCGCAGAATCGTTTTAAGACATAGCAAAGCATCTAGTCATCATCACTATATAAAAAAAAATACAATTACAGCCGATATTTACCTAGGTCAGGATATAAGCCTAGGTATTCAAAAGGGTAATGCATTCAGCACACGAATATCTTGTCACAAAGTCCCAATCTTTATAATGTATGTAATTAGCAGTACACAAATGCTATAGCATTCATTTATTTAGATGCACAAAGTCTCGTGTATAATTTTTATGCGGGCGGAACCCTAAAAAGAAATAACACTTGTGTATAAAAAGCCAACGGGTCAGATTGACATCTGTCCAGCGGAGCGACTTCTTACGCTCGGTTGGGCAAAATCAGGTATTACAATTAAATTAAAAATCACTCACAGTGGGCCACAATCGATACCGGCGAATTGTACTGTCAGCAGAAAAAGTTGTTTGTCTCTACCTTCAGTATAAAGGTAGACTTGTTCCACTATTCTTGTTACCCAGAAATCACTTGGTTTTTAACAGTTAACAGTTGACACGTAACAAGATAATCTGAGACACAATAAACAAATTATTTACTGATAAATTCATTATTTCAGTTCACAAGAGTATCTTTCGTCTGATTTTGTAGATACTTTTTGATAATATACAATATACAAATTAAGAGAAGATTTCTACTTACTTATAATATGTTAAACGGATTTTAAGATAAACATACGAGTTTAAGACGGTGTATGTGTGCAAAGCCAGAGATTCTTAAAAGTTATATAATTAATACAATACATTAATAAAAGTACTTAGGTACGTTTATAGCGCAGAATAATCTATTTATTAATTGGGCAGATTTATTAAAACTTTATAACTGTCTTATAACGAGTGTTCATATTAAACCTATGCAAATATTATTATTATTATTAATTAAGATCTCTTGTCAAATTAAAATAAATAAAACGGCAACTGATTGTTAAATTTGTATTATTATTATTATTATTTCCCAAATATAAAAGATTTGATTTATCGTTATTTTTTTTGGCATTTTAAGAATGAACTGGTCTTTTCCCACATTAAATATAATTTACTTATAATTAGAGAAATTAATAAAATACTAGTATTTATATGAATTACTCTGCTAACGCTACCTGAAACGCAATATAATTAATGGTAGAATGATTCAATTGAATCCGCGGTATGCGTGAGTTTTCATTGTGGAGCGCGTTGACGACTTTCTACCTCTGGCGAGGTGTCAAATTGCCCAATCTGACTGGGGCTTTTGGTGACAGTAATAAACAACATCATATTTGCCGTTTTTCAAAGTTACCAGATTTATATGGCAATTAATTACAAGAAGATTTTTTAATAAAAAAAAGAAACAGCTGAACCAACGGTTGACTGGCGGAGAAGTCCGACTAAGTCCGCCTTCTGTACAACTTTAGGGCAGTAAAGCTTAAATAATCTGATTGTAATTAGTTGCAATGTGTCTGTCGTGTGGTGTCGGCTGGTCGGGTGGTGTCAACCGGCTTTAGATGTTCATCTCCCCTTCATCTCTTCCCGTGGGTGCCGTAAAGAGGATAACAAAAGCCGCTATCACAAGCCCTGTTATTATCATAAACGTGACCGGCCTTTTTATCGTTCACTGCTGGACATCGACTTCCTCATTGTCTTGTGCACTAGGGATGTATAGCTTTAAAACTGCACGCTGGTGAAGCGAGTGGGAGAGTCCACTCTTTTAAAGGTAGTGTAATTCCTCTGAGCTTGTGGTAACGGCTCTGTTAACATATACCTTAGTCGCATTTTAAAAACCAGAATGACGGCTGACAGAACACGGCCGTGTGATACCCACCGATCTTTAATTAGATCTTTACTAAAAGTAGGTACCGATATTAAATTTTCGGTCAAAATATCTTAATCAAAGATGACACGATCTAGCGTGAACACGATGTATCAAATCTTTGAATAACTGTGTATCAGGAACTTTGTTAGTTAACTAAAAGATAGATATATAACTTTTTTGCTAGACTTTTTTGGTCACTGACATTATTATCTTTAATAATCATTACGCAGTTGAATAACTATTTTATAAATCTAGTTTGGAGAAAATTGAGGAAGTAAGTAATTAAAAAATGCGAATCAATTTCTTTCGAAAAAACCCTTTCATTTTACGACAATTCTACATTCTTCATTTAATTGGGTAACTTTATACTAATTGGTTACAATTCAATCAGGTTTTCTATTGGTAACGAAGAGAATATTAAAATTCGTCAAGATTGAGCTGGGCTCATACACCGAAGGTTCCGCTTCAATATGTTTTTAAAAACATTGTGGATACTTGGACACAATTTTTTTTAACTAATATTTCATTTTCGCTCGAGCTCTAAGTCAACGCTAATAAACTTTAAGAGCCTTAACTACTTTGAAGTCGAGTTTTTAATCTCAAGTGTTTAAGACCATCAAACGTCAAAAATTTTAACTAAAGGTCACTAAATAACTAAAGCTCACGAGCCTCTGACGCTAATCTTAATGGTCCATTACCACTCACTCAGCACTCAAGCGTCGAGTGCTCAGCGCTATTTTTTTTTTTGATAGAAAAAAGCCGTCTGACCAGAATACAGTCCACCTGATGGTAAGTAGCAAACTTTGGCACGCCCCCAGATGCGCTGCCTACCTTTGCGAGTTAAGGAATGGATTGGGAGAAAGGTTTGAAAAACGGGGAGGGATAGGATGGGATGGGAGTGGGCTCTGGCATATCTCACTCACTACTGAAACACGTATGTACATTGGGGAAATTCCATATAGTAGGAAATGCAGTACCTACCTACATTTCCAGGTAGTCTTCTGTGAGAGAGGTGTAACGTTGACTCGACAGCGGCTGTGCGAATGTAGCGTGTACTTTCCCCCTACAAAATTGTAATTTTTAGTATTTTATTGTAATGAAATTTTGTATTGTGTTGTAATTTTTATAATACTAAGGTCAGTTATGTAAAATTTTATTTATGTTTATTTAAGTTTAGTATTTTTTTATTTATTCTTTTTGCACTATATTATACAGAGGCGGACTTAATGATTTAAGGCATTCTCTACCAGTCGACCGTTGGTTAAATGTGAAAAATTAAAATTATTTGTGAAGAATTAAGAAGAAAATAAACAGTAACGCTTAATTCATCCATATAAATAATACATTGATAATCTATTTATACGACAAAAAAAATATATAAATATACAGCCATACAAAAAAAAAAATTTTATATTTTTTTAACAAATAGGTACTTATTTTCAGATGCCTGATAACTTAGGAGTGTCTACTCACGTTTATTCACCGGGCGGTTGAGTTGCGGCAACTGCAAATGCACCGTTGTAGAACGAACCTGTTCTCTTGTAGTAACGAATATTGTAACAATACTCTTTCAAGTCAATAAGGACAATTCCTTAACCGAACTTCTTGCTACTAAATCCTTAAGGACTCCTACTGGCCTAAATTCAAAATAGCTCCTAATGTCAAAAGCCTGTACTTTGACCCATTCAGATATCTATCATTCGATAGAGAAGGATGTGCTTACTGCCAATCCTTTCTGCCTAAAACATCGCTAAAGGCTGCAATGCAATATTCACAAATATGAGTGATATTGACACTCAAAGCTTTATGCAAATGATAGACCTTCCCTTCCCGATCAAATGATAGACAGAAAAATGAGTAAGCATTTGACGTTTAAATTTAGTGGCAAGAAGTTCGGTAAAGAGCAATTTTCGAATGAGTATTGTTACAATATGAACTCTAAATTTACTGTAATAATTCGTTTAAGAACACAAAACGTTTATAATTGTGCGGACACTCGGTTGTCAATTCTATTTTATGCCTATATCCACCGAGTTAAACCATAAAATCCAACGCCAAGGTAAACTCGCAAAGGTTTAATTTTATTATAGTTTTCCCTACCACCTGTCAATCACCGTATATGATCGATCAGACTAAATCACCGACATATGTAATCATAGCAGTTAAATATAGCAGTTATTTAAATATTTTCAACGAAATAACTCCCGAAGGCGTTTGTCTAATGTATAAAAACCGTTATTTCTAATCATTGATGCGGTAAAAGCTGTAATTTCGCAAATAACCACGTGTAGGTAGAGTTATTAACTCCATAGGTGGCGGGCATTATGAATATAATATTGTTTACGGTTATGTAGTACACTACACCATGCTGTCGGCAGGTGGCTGGTTTGGAAGAGACATAGATCGAGTGTGATGGTGTGCTTTGGGAGAGATCTCTATCTATCCAATATATTTTTGAATTAACAAAATATAAAGAAATACTTATGTCACCTCTTACAATGACAACGGGATTTAGGGTCATAATTAGTGTCTTAAAAATGTGCGCTGAGCACCCGACGCTGAATAAGCGCTAACGAATCTTTAAAACTCGAGCGTTAAACGCTCGTGAGTGTCATGGTTTTATTTTTAACGTTTAATGGTCTTAAACCTTTGAAGTTAAAAAGTAATGACTTAAATGGTCCCTTAGCGCTCACTTAGCGCTTGAGCATTCAGCACTCATTTTTACTACACTTGTCATAATCCTCCACGCGTATCCAGTGTGAATCGGTGGATGTTTACATACGCACGAGATTATTATTTTATTTCTTGGGCACGATGTTTACCTTCAAACCCGAGCTAGTGATTATTGGAAAACTCGTTTTAAGCAGAAACTCAATGGTACGAGCCGGTGTTCGATGTCATGTTAGGACTGTCTTGTCTCGCGAGTGAGAGTCGAGAATAAATAATACCCTTAGTCTATCGACGCTCCGTATACTAAGTGACTATAACCAGGCCTTTTTATCGTCCACTGATGGACATAAGTCTTCCCATGCACATTGTCTTGTGCATAGGGGATGTATGACCTTGAAACACCATGCAGGTTGGTGAGTCCACTGTTTTAGAGATGGTGTAATTGTCAGGATATGTGGCAGCGGCAGCCTATTACAACACCCACAGAAAGAGATTGAAAGAGATGGGGTGATATTATTCTAAGCCGGTCGGCACCACACGGCCACACTCTATATAAGTATAAGTAGGCGGAATCCAGTTCGACTTCTGACTTAAACCCACTTACGAGTAGACTGAGTTTTTATTTACGTAAATAATAGTCATTCATCCCTTAGCTCTGAGATGAAGGATAATTTTAAGAGAATAACCCACATGTCCAAGAATTAAAAAATATGTTTAGGTACCTACTTTTTTTTGTTTTTATAGCATACCTACATGTAATTCTATTTGGGCCCCTGTGGAAACTCTCTAGTGAGAGAAAGCTCGTCTGTGAGAAAAAGCATGTGCCCTGTAATGGTACGTTATAGGATAGGGCGTTATATAACTCCCATATGGTTAACAAACAAACTGTTTATAAAGAAATGTGATGAAAAGAGCTTCCAGAACATTCTTTATAAGTGCCATAACACTGTCAATAACATTAAATCAGTTTTCGTTTTTATTGTAAATACGTCTTGTACAACGAACGGTGATTCGAATAATCTAGCTGTAACATTCAAGTCTGGCAAGTCTTGTTGTCTGACTTCCATATCTAGATTGATATCGGATTAGCTGAACATTTTTCACGTTTCGTTGCTTCGCTTAGTAAATAAAAAGCAACGAAACGGTTTTAAATAAATTATTATGCAAACCAATTGACAATACTCGTATATACCACTGATCAATATAAGTATGCAGGTGCCCTTACTTTCCATCACGTATGATTGGATTCATCAATAATTTGCACTTTTTTTTATTAACAACCTAACATTCTGTTGCATAAACTAGGTTTCTAAAACTACCCAACAAATTCCCGACTATGATAGAGGGAAGAGGTAAGTACTTTAAAGGACGGTGAATGCTTGTCTCCAGCCCCGAGGCACCTCGTTGTGGGTTATAGGCTGGTTCGGTAATATTCTCACTACACAGACACCACTATTTTTGATTTTGTTTGATTATCGAGTCTAAGCGTAACGACCGCACTCGCGGACAGACATCGAACTGTCAGTGTTGCCAAGTTTGGCGGAATAGGACGAGGCGGTAAAAAAGGAACGTAGTCAATTTTCTAACACACTATTAAATGCCTCCCTTATTTATAAATTTATAACTGACACACCTCTTACTCCAATTATACCTATATTGTGTACGTATATTGATATGTGTGTGTTATATGGAATTACGTATACTGTACACCATTTGCCTGTTATTAAAATATTTACTTCCTCTCTACCCAAAGGTTGTATGACAGAGATGGCTATTAGCGATAAGATCACCTTTTGTGCATTTCATATGTTACAATGGCTTGTTTTGTTTTGGTGTGTAATAAAAATCTATTCAATCTATTCATCTATCAACGGACGCGTGGTGTCAGCGGGCTCTAGAATACCACGACCCCGTTTCTTCCCGTGGGTATTGTAAAAGGCGACTAAGGGATAACCAAGCAGCTATCAGTAATGAGGAACTACACCAAGTCTACATGAGTGAATTTGCCCACCCGCTTCGCCAGCATGGCTTCCTATGTACAGCAGTGGAGGAAGAACGAGCCGGTGACGGTTCCTTTTATTTTATTATTTCGTGAAGAAAAGTATTCAATTATTCAAGTATGTTTTTTCAACGTTTCAGGGTTGTCAAAGTAAATGTTGTAAAGGCCGCAGCAATAAGACCAGACCGTCTTGTTGTAATCTCTTCTTGTGACATTGTTCTATTTTTTCCCCAATGTAATAATTATACAATAGGGAGTTTTATCTATCTATCTCCAAGGATACATTCACATGTTGTAGGATTTCCTTTGCTTTGTACTTTGCTTATGTAAGAGTGGTTACTCGAGGCGTTAGATTTCCACTTTATATAAATACTCGTACAACGCGAAAGTAGTTTTCCGCTTATAAAATGATTCTCATTAGTCGATACATTCGATTTATAGGTATAATCAAAAGTGTTATGTTTTGATTAAAGTTTATGTCCTAATGTAGTTGTCGAATGGGCTCCAGCTGTAAAGTCGCGCGATTGTCCAACAACTCTTTCGGGCTATTTATTGGTCGTCTGGTCACTAGTCGCCGACATCAGGTTATATCTTGTGCTCGACGCCTTATGATAGGTACTTTTTTACATGAACTGGTCTTGTATATATTGATATTTGTATTATAAAAAGTAGATATAGATTATCGTTCTCATCGATGGTCGCGTGTGTACTTTTACAATGAGTTGCTGGCAAAATATTAGCGCTGTGGTTGCAAATTTTGCTCCATAGCATCATGCTTAGCCAGTTAACCCTTTTGTCGCCGTGACACCGCGACTTCGCACTTGTGACTTTGCGACTGTACCGTGTCGTTAACTTTATGTCTGTGTATTTTGTGTTGCGTCATCGTCTTTCTTTCTTTTGTTTATTAAATGAAGAGTAATATACGACCGGACAGTCTACTTGGTGGTTAATGGACACTGTCGCCCATCGTGATCCGTGATACATGCCAAAATCAGTCCAAAATGACAAACGTTATCTCTTACCCGGATAGAGTGGGTAAAATGATGAAGTATAGGGTAGGATGGGATGGCAATGGGCTTTGGCACATCTCACTCACTACCGAAACACATACGTAAATTGGGGAATATTGTGGGAATTGTAGTAGATACGTATATTTTATAGAAATCGTTTGTGAGAGAGTGGCCCGGGCCAGTCGAGTGCGCCCAGTGTACACCCACCCCTCTTTACACATGCAATGCTTTCAGTATCATGCGCTGCAGATTGTCTTGTGCATGAAAGATATATGGTCTGTAAACGCCGCGCTGGCCAAGCGGGTTGGCGAGTCCACTCCTTTAGAGGTGGTATAGTTCCTCAGGGCTTGTGGCAGCTACGCCTACGGGAAGAAATGAACACATGGCTGATGGCTAAATAATAATTCCATGACAGACGGTAGTTCTAAACATGCCGAAGGGAATGATGGTCAAGCATTCACCATTTACCGTACATCGTAAAACATAACCATTGATGATTTTAATTGGAACCTTTATAGTATCGCTCTTTGTACCGAAACTAGAATGAAATCGAAAAATTAAATAATAGTCTCAGTAACACAATATAGGCGTTCCTGGCAACGCTATGACGCAATTGCTCCAGGCTTCGCCTTTATTGATATTCTACAATAAATAATTGCCGATACAATAGAAAGCATAGTAAATTATCAACGATACGGTAATTTGGGCGTCGCTGGAATACATTTAATTCGGTATTTCTAATTGAAACAATACGAATGGCGGTCATAAATTAAAATCCGTCGAATATTTAATAGAGTGGGCCTTTCCGTGTTGGTGGTCGGTAAGATGGATGCTTTTGTTTTGATTCTGGTTAACTAATATTGGAAGAGGATAGAGACAATGTACAGACTCCCATTGACGAGGTGGCGTGACTTACAGACAATCGCTGGTAGTGGCTGGAAGAGATGAGCAAAAAACATGTGTGATGGCTCTTGGGACAGTCATATATTCAGTAGTGGATAGGCGGATGGTATTTATCTAAAGTTTGTTGTGACCGTAGCGATGCAACTACATTGTAAAGACTATGGGCAGGATTCTTTACATAACTACTAACTAACTAAATAAATTGTTTAGATTTTGTCTGAATTATTTTGACTTTATTGGAGGACATTCCAATAAAGTCTTCTTATAATAATAAAGTCTGATCAATAAATTGTCAATTTTACAGAAGAGCGTTTTAGTTGGTTACTTTAGATAAGATATCATTTTTATTTGTAAGTATTTGCTAATAATAAAATACATTTTAATTCTAACCTTAAAAATATGTACCTACATAATAGACTTATTAGTAGAAAAAATAATGCATAAAAAACACACAAACATTTTAAATTGATTTGCATAAGTGCCCTAGCTAGACCATTTACCATCAGGAACTGTTATCCTCTATTTTCACAAGTGTCAACTCTTTTGTAAGGAGTATATTCAAGTTAGACTCAATCTGCGACGTTAGATTGTATATTCATTACTGAAATCTATCAAGTACATAAATAATGATCATATAAGCCAATTAAAGCCATGTATTGTGTCACGAGATGCAGAGACACAGGCTGATGGTAAGTTATCTAGGCGGATTTGGTAAAGCCGACTAACAAGCAGGACAAAACCTAACAAAAACGCTAAACAACTGATCTTTTGTATTCAATAATAATAATAATAATCAAGGCTGACTTCTCATCCACAATTGTGCGCAACAGTATTTCACATTGTCATATATCTAATACTTCAAAATCCAAAGAATATACTTTGACAGCTCATTATCAAATACACGGGGAACGTTTTTAACACAAAATCTCGTGTTAATCCCATGCTGGTAGCCGTGATGCAACCACCAATTTGTGGTTATGATTGATACTAATCCCCTTAATCCGAGTTGCTGTCTGTCCGAGAGACTTACTGTTCGACATCGAATGGTTTGTGTGGACATGTGAATATGTGGAGGAGGTAAATATATTTTGTTACAAACTGTTGATTTTTTTGGAATGAATCGTAGGAAAAGCTTGTTTTTTTTAAAAACCAGAGGCCATATTGGGCATTTTTAAAACCATCTTAGGGCGAAAAAGACTGAAATTCTTAAGTCAAGACTAAAATGCGTAGAGTCCAAGGACTCCCGTCCCGGATAATTGGCAGAACGAATAAACCTCTGCTTGGACCATTGTTTTGGGAGGGCAGTGGGAGATCACGTGTCGGTTAGATAAGAAGTGTATGTTAATACAAGACACACTATACTATAAGGTGAATTTTTTACTATAATACTATAAGGTAATACTATAAGGGTAATATATTTTTTACTATAAGGTGAATATTATTAGCCCAGAATAAATTGACTTTAAATGGTAACACGCAAAAAACAAATCGCAGCTTTGAAGATCCTCATACGAATTTGTTTAAATTACCATATACCGCCTCCATAAATCTCTCTCTTCGTTCAGTTCAAACGGCCGATCTTTGTAATTACAAAGAATATAATTAACACCGGCAAACGGGACAGGTCGTACACCTGTCGTACGCTTACAGTTATCTTATTAGCAACAACGAGAGCCAACGGAAGCTTTGTATTAGGCGAAATGACATTGGAATGTTCGTTATTCTTTGACCTGGTTATTAGTGATGATGGAAAAATGATTATTATGATAGGGAAAGTTTATCCAATGCCTTTTCTTCTAACTTCAGTGGTTGTCGCTACTCGCAAAATGAAAACAATATACATATATCCAAATGTGATACAATGTATGTTTTTTTATTTGGATAATCGTCAAGAGGGCGACTGAGATGATTGAAATTAAGCTGACGTTGAAAACAAATAACATGGGCAAAATATAGTCATTTTTCATTAACCTAAAATTAATTACTTTAAAATATATTATATATATTTATTAAGAGTATTTAGTGCATTTAATTCAGACGAAAGACCTGGCGACCCACAGGGTATCCTAGTTTGGAGGCACCTTTCTGTAAGTATTTTTGTTCAATAAATGCCTTTTTATTTAATTATTTTTTATATATAAATTAGAAATATAATGAAAAATATTTTATATATAAATTAGGCTAGCATTGAATAACATTGAAATATGATTTACTTCGTTTTCGTTAAATAAATTAATAACCCATTTGAAAAGTCGTAATAATTGCTAACATAATGTGGGTAAGAAATACTCAGCGTTTGAGGTAAAAGTGAATAATTACTTTTCAAAGTTAAATATAAATGAAATGGAAGAATATATTAAAATCAGTGATAAAATTTTCATCCTACTTATTATTCATTCACCTATTCAAGTGTTTCTTTTAAAGCTTATCTTTAGTCGTAAAACCAATGAGCATATCCAAATTATTATGTGAAAATTGTCGTAAAACGAACCAATATTCAAAAGTGCTAATGTCTAACATCAAACGTAACTAGTTGGTGACGAAAGTATAGTTAGAAAGAATCGATTAAATGAACCGCTTTCAATCGGATAAAAGCCGAAACATGTTTTATTATTAACCTTAGACCTTTCGGTCACAAATTAGTCCTAGCGGCAAGAGAAGCTATAAAATAAATAGATTTTAATGCAATTATCGCATTATTCATCAGTACTTTTACGATCAAAAAACCGAGGCTTTAAAATGTCGATCATAAAACAAACATATAGGTACTTATTAAGAATATTTGTATTAGTGAATTTTTATTCATCTTTATATTTATTTTATTCAAATTTGTTTAATACTAACACACTCAATTGTTACAAGCTATAAATTAAAACTATAAATATAATACTATTTATATATACTTATAAAATACTACAATATTAATGTAGTATTTGTGGCAAATATTTACTTATCGATATATTCTTGTATTAATAAATATAAGCAAACGTGATTGATAACGTAGAAATTCAACGGAGAATGCAACTTTTAGTCATCACAAAATAGCAAGCTGAAGTGACAATGGGCTACTTGCCACACTTGCCGCAGAACTGACAACCGATGGGGTACACGTTCAGGTACACGAGTGCCTGAACCAAGACCACGTACCGGGAGACCACGTAGTGTGGGGCACACTCCCCCCAGTTGGACCGACCACAAGTTTTGCTGGTAGGGACTGAATTAGAACAGTAAAAGATGGTCAGTGGTGGCGAGCCTTGGCGGAAGTCTATATATCCAGCAATAGAAAAATAGACTGATGGTATGGTAAAGAATAGTAAACATATCTTTTTGAAGCAACGGTATACTTTTTAAGATGGCTTTTAATTGATTTTTTGTTCCTTTTTGTTTTACCACACTCAATGGCCTGCACTAGGATTTCCTGTGTCGTAGCTCCAGAGACACGTACACAAACAAACACATCACCGAGACTCGAACAAACGTTTGTCTTTACACAAATGAATGTTCGAGCGACTGGGCATCTGACTCGGGATCTCCTACACAGCAGACATGGTGATATTAGTAACACATTTTATTTTTTAATTTATTGCTTGTTTAATAACTTGTGTACATTGCATTGAACATAATCCAAAAATGTTATCGAACGTATATTTAAAATACAACTTGAATGTTCATATTTTTTATGCAGTTATAAGTTATAAAATAACAAACAACATTTCACATTTGTTTACAATAATTTATGAAAACAATGACACAAATTTTAAATCCCTATGGGTTTCACTCTGTGTATGAGAAAGTCTCATACAAGATTAGCGACTTTAATATATTGCTTTTAAGATTGAAAATAAATCAAGATAAACACAAGACACATGTAATGTTACCCGAGAAATCATACTTTTAAAACACAGGGATAATTTAAAGGTTCGCTTGTCAATTAAAAAGCCTTAAGCATCGATCTCCCGATCGATACTAGGGAATCGATACATCGATGTATCGAGTATAAGAGGCCATTCGTCTTTCTTAAGTGTCATTCGATTTTTATCGTGTCAGATAATATTTGATGGAATTATTTTTCCTCGTGTTAAACCTCTGATCTTTGACCTAAGTTAATGTGTGATTTTTATCTAAAATTATGTTAATGTTTATCCTGGCGATTAATTCAATTAACTTTATATATGTATCGACTCAAAATTATGGCTAGAGAGTGTTCTGAGGGCAGTTTTATGTTTGTTTTGCGTTTAATTCAACATTTTACGTAGATTTGGAATAATTGAAGACCTAATTAACAAAATAATCAATCGTTTGCATAAATCATAGAACAGTTAGTGGTATTTTCCATAAATTATTTTTATTAGGTATTATTATAGAACATAAGAATTATTAATTGTATTATTATTATAGAAGACTATTACAAGTACCTACTATTACTATTAAAGGTAACTTTATTAGGATATTTGACTGTTTTATTTATCACTTTGTGTTGTATATTTCATAGATACTCTTACATTCACTTTTCTGTACACCAAAAATACAAAGTAAAAGTAACAATTAGAAGTACAAGTGGCGGCCTTGTCGTTAAAGCTATAAGGCCACTATGTACTACCATATTACTTTATATGTATTTGACGTGAGAACGTGGGGGAAGATATTTCTATCTTACGAATGCTATAAGGATAAGGATACTATAAGGAGGGATACTATTCTTCTACTTTGTACTTTCTTTTGTAGGGGGAGAGTGCATGCTGCATTCTCACAGCCACTGGGTGTACTCGACTGGCGACGTTACCCCTCTCTCACAGAAGACTACCTTGAAATGTACTGCATTTCCTACTTTATCGCATTTCCCCAATGTACGTACGTGTTTCTGTAGTGAGTGAGATATGACAGAGCTCATTCCCATCCCATCCTATCCCTCCCCATTTTCCCAATCAATTTCTTAGGCAGCGCATCCGGAGGCGTGCCAACTTTTGTCATTCTGGACTGATGTTGGTATGCATCGCGGATGTCTATGGACCATAGTATCCATTTATCATCAGATGGACTGTATGCTCGTCTGCCACCTTTTATCTATATAAAAAGAGAAAACTTAATTATACCTATCTTAAGTTGGTTTAAAATTTTAATGCATAACTATTTTAATGCACACTTTTCTAAAAATAGTTCAGTATCTAATTGTGTACAATGTTTTTTATTTTATTTTATTTATATAAGCTTCACTGGATAGAAGTTGTACAGGAGCGACTTACTCATAACGCTGCCTAGTGGCATTCAACCTTTTGTTAAACAGAAATCTAGGAGGGTGATGCAAGTATAAGACCTTGTTTGTCTGAACACAATAATGATAACACATAATAATATTAATATTTTTATCTATTTGAACTAAAAGTAGGTACCTACGTAGGTATAGTTTGTATGAATATTTTGCTAGCCTAGATAATTATGCGTCATACTAAAGAAGAATACCTCCTACATGTTATTATTTTCTGGCTGCCAAGATTCGAGAGTGTCGTAACTCAAAGTAAATAGTATCTATCTACATGTATGTTTAATAAAGTTATTGGCCGTGTGGTGTCGACTAGTTTTAGGATACCGCCACTCCATCTGTTCCCGTGAGCGTCGTAAAAGGCGACTAAAAGTTGTCTTAAAAACCCCCTTGGCCGGGAGCGCGGCGTGTCGTTTTAAGGCCCTATATTCCTCATGCACAAAACAATGTGTATGAAGAGGCCCAAGTCCTAACAGTGGACGTTAAAAGTTAAACGTTATGGTGACGGTATATTTAATACAAATCAATTGAATTAATAAATATTACGTAAGCAATTTGTGCTTTGAGATTTGTAAACACAAGGATGGACATACTTTTAACAGCAAAGATTAAAATAAGGGGATTTCTCCTTAACAAATTTCTTACTTCTTAGAAAATATAAATAGCTTGTAATATAACTGTTTTTTGTAAAGTTCTAGTATATTTTTGCAACGTCTCATTGTTTAGTGGCCATTAACAAAATTAATCGGGTTACCAAACACGGCATGTATTATCATAAAACCTGTCGGGTTTACATCATCTTAACAACGGAATTATGTTAATTTTATTAGTGTTCTGTCTTGTCGATTGTTAATAGTATTTTGGTCATCAGTAAAAGTTATGAAACTACTAAATATTAATCGTAAATCAAAATTTGGTAGGTGCTACGACCATAGTTCCACTGATAAATTCATCGACAGTTCAACGCATTCTAAACTTTAAAGACCGCATTATTGCATTACGATTGTTTTGTTAAAATGCCACGCTGGCCAAACGGGTTGGCGATTCCACTCTTTCAGAGATGTCGTAATTCCTCGGCGTTTGCGGTAGCGGCTTTGTTATCCCTGAGTCTCCTCTTACGATACCCACGGTAAGAGATTAGGTGATGTTATTCTATTGTCGACCGATATCACACGGCATATTTTAAGAGTATCATTTTAAGGCCATATGCACAAGACAATGTCCCATGAGGCGGCCAATGTCCTGCAGTAGATACTGAAAGAGCAGATTGCATTGCATTGTTTTGTTAATCTCAACGAATTGCAAGCTGAAATGGTAGTGGTCAGGTCGCGTAACCGATAACAGGGGTAATGAGTCCTCTAATAGAGATCACGTACCTGGAATCGTTGCGTGGGACGCCCTCCGGCCAGGCGGACTGACGACTTGAAGAAAGTCGCCAGTAGTGGTTGTATGAGAAAAGCAGAAGACTGTGTGCGGTGATATCTAGCAGTGACATCTAATGCATGTAAATGCATCTAATCTGGCATGGAATTAAAAATATATTGACGACATGGCAATGGTGGGTGCACTAATCAAATCATAGGTACATTTTGTTAAATAAAGCGTTTTCGTGACATGAATTATTTTTTAGGTCAATAAAAGCCGTGAACCTGGTCATACGTGTGCTTCATTGACAATGACAGTCCTGAGTAAAACTTCTGTGTGAAATCACACATACAGAATTTTGGTCCTTTAAGCCGGACCGCTCGCTTTAACCTGTAATAACCTGTTGTTTTTACAGTTAAGAGCAACGTGTATGAACGTTTAATTCAAGGTAATAACTCTTTTACTAATGCAGAATAAGTTTGTAATCGTACCGATGGTGTACATTTTTTTTTATATAGAAGAGATAGCAAACGAGCGGATGGACCACACGACGGTAAGTGGTCACCGCTGCCCATGGACATCTGTAGCACATATGATTTCCATTTAGGTATATCAAGTGACAGTTGGTTTATTTATATAAAGTACGTATTTTTTGGATGAAATTATGTGTTATCTGTACTTTTTCCATATAGAGATATATAGAAAACACGCTTTTTGAGAATAAACTGGGTAAAATAAATAATAAAACTATAAAAACATATATACCTCTGGTATATGTAACTAGAATTAGATGTAACTGTTTTCATTAAAATAAATCCAAAATTGCAATTGCATTATGCACCTGTTCTGGCATTAACAGAGTCGATAAAATTAATTTGAAATAATTGAATACAAATCAACCCAACCCATAATTTGAATACGAAATCATTTGCGACACAAAAAGAAATCTATTCAAATAAATTAAAACTTAAATCGCCTTAGACGGAAAATCGATGTTATTCTGTAAATTCTATTCAATTTTATACCAATAAATGTATGTTGAATGCACAGATATGGTCGTTATGAAACGGGAATTGATTTTTAACAATAGCTGGGTTCCGATAGAGTCATTTTCTTACAAGTGTTTTGAATAAAGTACAGTTTGAGAAGTTTGAGATTTTCTCACGTTGCATAATGTATATGTCGAGATACAACGTAATTGTGTTGTGTCAAAGAACAACATATTTCTGAACAAGAATTAAAATTCAAATACATCAATTTCAATTTCGTCGTTTATAGAACGGCACCAACCCCACCTCTTCCCGTGGGTAGCAATAAAAGGCTCCTAAGGGATAACAAAGCGGCTACCGCAAGGCCTGAAGACCTCTAAAAGAGTGGAAACGCCAACCCGCTTGGCCTGCATGGCGTTTTAAGGCCAGGCCACACATTCCTCAAGCACAAGACAATGTGCATTAGGAGGCCCATGTTCAGCAGTGGACACTGAAAGAGCTGGTTCAGGTAAGAAAAGTGCGAAGACAATATATGTGTACAAATATACGTATCTATTTTTTTACACTTTTCTATTGTGTTATACCTAGGTAGAGACTTTAATTATAAAGAAAATTAGAGTTAGGTATAATTCCAATGAACACTTATTGTTAGTAAAACTATGAAGTCCTAGCAGAAAATCAGTGTTGTGGTTCATATTCTTTTGTTAAACAGTATTGTGATGACGCATACAAAGATTTAAGTTTTAGTTTCGTTTCGCATATAGTTTCTTTGTGTAAATAGATAATTTTTTTACTTTCCGTATCACAAAAGTCTCAAGGGCTTAACTTTAGGCTTTGCATTGCAATTTTAAGGTAAATAGGTAAAAACTCCTCGGGCATACAGGTTTTCTTTCGATAGAGTCATCACCCTCGAGCTAGTGATAACTATACTCGGTACCTAGATAAGTAAAAACTCAGTAGTATGCTTAGGGGTCTTAATACTCATATTTTATGAATGTAGCAAAATTACAACTATTTAAATTATAGAGCGGTGATAGATCAGCAGAGCTGTAATAGCCTAGGGTATCTATTCTCGACTCTCATCTGTGAGGTTGTGAGTTCAAAACCTCCTTTACCACTGAGTGTCAACTTAAGTACCTACGAATTTGTATGGATTTTAAGTACGGATATCAATCCGCACTGGATCTGCCTAGTGGATTGTGACGCTGAACCCCTTAGGTAAGTAGGCCTTCCCAAGAAGGAGGTGGCCCATGCCTGCAGTGGCACAATTAAAAGGACGATTTAAAAATCAGGGTCACATGTAATATCCCTCAAACCGCTATTGGTCCGCATGGACGATCATAATCCGAAACTCCCTCGTAATCCCAAAGCTTAGTCCTGCAATGAGATATTATAGGACATTATAGATATCGAATCAAATCAAACTAAGCAGTAAAAGAATATTGTATTTTTTTAACATATTTTTCTAATTATCGTAATAATCTTCATAAATCCAATGACAAACATTTTCTGCCGGTTCCAATAAGTGTGAAACAGACAAACAAAAAAGTATTGATAAGAACACGTTATTGTTAAAGGATAATAAAATAGATACATTATTAATATTCTTATACACATAAACAGTTATTAAAATCTAACACGTGAAATGGTCATAAACCTTCATACAGCTGCAATATTACTCTATATATCACCTTAACTTGACCCTTGAATACAACTTAACAATACGTGTGTATAGGTCCATTTATAATGGACATTAATATCTAAATTGGCCAGCATATCTTTGTCCTTTAGTCAGAAGTTAATCCAAGTGCAGAGAGGTCATAATAAATCGGGGTCTATGTACCGCAACAGGTAATTTTATGCGCTGTTGTTAAATCTAAGTTTATAACTGAATCTTCATTTACAGCTTTAAAAGGATGCCATAATTTATAAATATGGTGGAGAAGGCACTTTATCATTTAGTATTTTCCTGCAGCACGGTACCAGGCAATATATATGACACCTAGGTATGACATAACTCAGAAGTGGATGCTTTTAAACACGACATTGCGTTGAAAGCGAAACATAACTCAAGTGTGGCGTTATTTTTACGTATTATTATCTTTTGCTTGCAGCTTCGCCTGCGTCGTCACAATCACATGGAAACCTTAGTTTTGCAGTCTATGAGCTTTTCGCTGTCCCCAAGAAGGTTCATGCAAATTCCAGCTCTATACGTCCATCTGTTGATGCATGAGCGAGTTTCAAACAAACAGACAGGCATTGTTTCATTTATATGTATATTAGTTAGGATTTGCTAATAACGGGATCTTTAGCTTAGTTTAAACCATTATTTCTTTTGCAATTGAAAACAAACTACTTATAAAATACTTTTAAATGTCACTGACTTACAATTTTAAGATTTTTGACAAAACTGGTTTACTTTCATGATCATAAAATTTTATATCTAGACAGTAATTTGTCTATTGTATTAAAATGCATCACATGAATAGATGTTAGGAGTATAAAACGACTTTATGTTTAAGACTAATAAAATTCAAAATTTTAACACACATCTAAATTGTTAAAAAACTTGATATAATTAATAGAAAACTCGTATTTTAAAATCGATATAAAATGGTGTGAAACTTCACGGATTTGACCTGCACTGTTCTTAGTAGTGACGTATACAGTGAAGGTCATCTTATTATTAAAAGGTGTAGGTACAAACGTTATTAATGTTTGTGTTATGGTTGAAAATAGTTAAATTATTGTAACATTATTATTAGGAACATTATTTTTAAATAAGTGTTGTAAATACATATAACTTGTACCAGTTGTGTTACTTACTCTACAAATATAAAAACATCAACAAAAATAAAAATTGATTTATTCTTTATTGGACGAAACTGACAATATGTGTAATCTAAAATTTTTAATTCCAGAGTATTTATGTAAACAAAGAAACGTCTTTGTCAAATTGATATTTCATATATTTTTCTTATGAGAACATTTTTTAAATATTACCTATTTTTATTTTCAGTCACCAGATAATTCTAGTCAGAATGAATCGGTCTTATATGATTCAACTATATCCAATTATGTATGTATAAATTATTATTTTTTTATAGCAAAATAAACTATTACTATTGTATTTTTAAATACATTAATGTCTACATTCAATACAAGATGCATGCAAAGTATTAAACCGATTTGTATATGACTTTCACATCTGTATAAATTAAACGAAATCACAACAAAAAAACCGAACAAAAACTCAATAAACAAACGTAAACTCAGCAATAATACAACGGAAATAGGCAGGTCATATAAAATGCTAAAGAACCGACAACCGATAGGGTAGACGAGTCATAGAACAGAAATCACTTACCGGGAAGTGTGGTGAGGGCGCGCTCCGGCCAGGTGGATTGACGACTTAAAGAAAGCTGACGGTACTGATGGTAGGTATAATATAGATAACCTAATAATTAAAACATGTTTATTTGGTGAGCAAAAAGCTGTCATAGTCTAGTCTTTATATTCATTAATTTCACAAAGCTACAAAGGTAGGTAGCGCATGCTGCACCATGTCAACGTTTGTCATTCTTGACTAATGTTTTTATCTGTCAAGGATGTTTATGGGCGCCAGCTTTTACTTCTTACTAGGTGAACTGTATGCTCGTCTGGTAAAGTCTTTCAGTGAAAAAAAACCTTAATTTTGGGACAGGATCTGACGATGAAAGAATTAGCACCATATTCAGTTCGGGTTAAGGGGAGGTCAAAAAAGACCTGTTTCGGGAGCTAGCAATAGGTATGTTATTTTAGCATGAATCGTCTTAATGTTTGTTAACTGTCATACAATAAACCGTAGCCGTAACCTTAGATCAAAGCAAAAGGGGATGATAAGTTACGTTCTTACATTCCGTCAACTGAAAATAGACTACATACACACAAACTCGTAGAGATATAATTGAAGTCACGTTGTACGACACCGAAAGACGGAGATAGAGCGATGATATCCGTACACTTCCGTATGATTTCCACTACAAAACTGTGGTCTCCATGTGAGTGTATCATGTGTAAGCAAGTCGCTGTTCTATCGGTGACTAAACGAAGCAGGTCCATTGAACTCAGTTTTGTAGGACCACGCGTGAAAAGTGAGTAACGTATCTCTTCCTCCTTTTGATTTGATCTAAAGCAGTAACCGGGCTGTTTACTATTCACTGCTGGATGTCACACGTACATTCATTATACGGACTTCATCATGCACATTGTCTTGTGCATGGGGTATATAGTCTTAAAACGCCACGCTTTCTAAGCGGGTTGGCCAGTCCACAATTTTAGAGGTGATGTATTACATCAGGACCTGTGATAGCTGCTGTCTAATCTCATAGGCGCCATTTACGACACCCACGGGAAGAGATGTTGTAGTGCTATTCTAGAGCCGGCCGACATGGCAAAACAGTAACCATATTAACAGTAAAACAGTAACCATATTAACAGTAAAACAGTAACCATATTAACAGTAAAACAGTAGCCATATTCACAGTAAAACAGTAGCCATATTAACAGTAAAACATTGACCATATTAACAGTAAAACAGTAATCATATTAACAGTAAAACAGTAACCATATTAACAGTAAAACAGTAACTATATTAACAGTTAAACAAATTTTTGTAATCACATTAAAGTCAAACAGTTTGTGCTTGCATGCGAAGGTTCGAAATTGTCTGGTTTACGGCCAGATGGCTACCGACCATTACCATTGTAAATGATCTAGCAATTTGCCGCCAATCCCGCTTCCTTGTTCATCAGCAAGCACATTAGAGAATTCATTCTATGTTTCCCTGTAAACCTCATTATGAAGATTGGTTAGTGAGATGATTCCGCAAATGGTTTTCGGTAATTGAATGCGGTTTAGTTAAATAGACTAAGCGGGGCGTAGTTTTTAGGTTTTGAAGTAGGTAGATGATAAAATGAAAAATTATGGCTCATTTAACACAAGGTGAGTTATTTGAACGCGAGTTTCTCGAACATCGATGAAAAGCTAGGATAAAGAGCTGTTATCATCATCTGATCAGTGTTATTCCTGTTACATCGAGTTTTTATTATCATGTGAAAGGTTGTAGGCGAGAATTGTATTTAGATTGATTACATACGAAAATCATATAAAATATTCTCGCTCAAACCATTCGTGAAACTCTCTATGTGCAAATAAGCCTTACATGTATATATGACTATGATATTTTGTTTTGTTTTTTATTTCATTAGTGATCATTTAAAGTGTGTGGCTTTTTTGCATTTTAAATTATAATATTAAATACTTTTAATGACTACATTAGACTTAGGTATATATTTATTTATTCCTTATAGCAGAAAGTGACAAAAGGGGGACTTAATGCTTAGAAGCATTATGTCCCCGTCAACATATGCAATTATCTGTGCAATGGGATGTAAACATATCTTAATGTCTTACTTTTGAGATGAAGCAATAAAAATATAATATTTTTAAGACCACTTAAGTCGAGTCTCTTTAGTGAGAAACTAACACCGACAATAAGGTTTCCTTTTTCAGATCATGTCACATAATATAATGATAAAATTGTGATTAAAAAAAAACGTGTTTACACGTTAAAAAGTCAGTTTAAGCTTTAACATATTATACTTGTCAATGATCACCAGAAGCAGTAATCTACGTATCTAATAATAATATAATTTGTAATAATATATAGATACGTACTGAATCATTTCTAATAATTGTCACGAAACAAATTATTATTTAGATAAATCATATTTTTTTTTTAAATGATCACCAAAATTAAATAGCTAATATCAAGTAATAGTGTTAATTAGCACATCACACCATCAGCCTGTCTTGGCACTTCCAAGGAGTGTCGGTATAATGTTTTTGAATCCTGCAGACTAAATGTCAAACATAAAATAATGTTGCTGATTAATTTGTATAGTGTGGTCCTTATAGTTTCCTTATTGTTCCGGTTATTTGAATCGTAAAATTTTATATGTTTTTTTCTACATTGTGTGAATTGAGTGCATTAATTGAATAATTTATTATATTCGAAGATAAACTATTGTCTTTACTTATCACACTTACGATATTTTCAGCAAATTAACATTTCAAATTTATTCTATTACCAGATGACTATTTTTAATTGTAATGAATTATTCTATCGATTGCCACAAATTTGATCCAACACCACGTGATTTTGCAGAAAAACCTGTTTTAAACAATATCGAACCTGCAGTTTCTACCATTCTATACTAATAATATAATATAGAGGTAAAATTGTGTGTTTGTAGGTATGTTGGGAGTAATCTCTGTAACTACTGAACCGACTTCAAAAAATATTTCACAAATAGGAAGCTACATTACACGTGTCTAATATTAGCTATATTTTATTTTGAAATTAAAAAAAAAATGAAAAAAAATCTCTTATAAACCAAAGCGAAGCGAGGGCGGGGCGGGTCGCTAGTAGCAAATAATTTTAAAATTTCTTAGCTACAACCAACAAACAGCTTGTTAAATTATATGAACATGATAATAGAAACAAGCGGAAACAGTTAATAATTAATGTTTGCGAGCACGATTTAGAAACAGATTATTATCAAGATAAAGTAGGAAATTGATTGGCCGCGTCCCTTCAATCTATTCTGCGCACATTTCGCAAGGACAGGTGATATCGGAACCACAATAAATGATCAATTTGCTCAATTTACCGAACTGTGAGGAAACTAGATCTCGTTATTACAAAAATTGGTTTCAATTAATGAAACTTAATTGGAAAGGACTAAGGAGTCCTTGAATGGAGACAATTTACATACAGGGAATTAGGGGTGTGGGACACTCTCCGGCCTAGTCACAGAAATAAAAAGTAATAAAAATAACAATAAGAACAGAAAGAAAAGAAAGAAGAGAAAGATAATGAAAATAATTCACGATAATTTTTATTGTTCTATAAGATAAGTATTATTATTATTTTTATTGTATATACATATAATTATTTCGATTTCCACTACGCTTAGCACACCATTTTTTCATTATTTTATACACGAGTAAAAATTATATGTCGGCGCCCAGTTTTACCATTTCAACGCGAATTACTTTTAGGAATGCATTTAGTATTATAGCTTATAGGATTTAATTATTTTTACCATATAATAATGTATCCTTTTAAAAATTCATTATCTTCTTTTTCTTTTTGCATTCAATTTTAGATAATAACTTTTATTTTTAGTTGTTTACTAAAAATATCTCTTTTCAACTCTTTATTTAGATATCGTTTAATAAATGTTTAGATTTCCATGTAAACTTAAAATTAAAATAAAAATTGAAAAATATCGTGGTCTCAGTTTTCATAAAAAAATCGATTTCCGAAAACAAAACCAATTCTTGCAGTCTCGATTAATCAATATAAGTAATTATCACCTTACTCTTTAATTTGATGCCGTGTCGGCTACCTAATGCCGCCATGTTGGTTTACATTTTGGATTTATTAAGTTTTTCAAAATCGTAAATCGTTAATCGAGTAAAAATCGTTAATTTTTATTTCTTTAAGATAATCATTAAAATTTATTCTGTAGAAATTTCAACAGAATAAATCTTGTAAAGTTTTTCTACGTCATTGAAAAAATGTAACGGGCGATGTAATAAAATTAGCACATTACAGAGTTATATTAAAGTGTTATATTTCGAACTGATTTTTATATTTCGCTCCTATTGTAAATTAACAGATCAATCCATTTAAGTTTATTAATCGCGTTTCATTAATTCCAATCAACTTCAAAAAATGGAATGGAATAATTTGTGAATGAAAAATCGATTTCAATGGCATTCTCACAATACCGTTGGAAAAATGTTCTCTTCCACGAACTATTTCCATATAAATTCCCTTTATTAGCATTTCGTTCGAATAATCAAGTTGTTAGAAGCGATCAGCCGGCCATCTAATGAATTTATTTTATTGGATTTTTAATAAACCGTATATAATTGACTAATCAGATATTCCTTTTATATAGAAAAGAATATGATGTCTAAATATCAGTAGTTTAAGTACCTACCTATTTATTACCTACTTATTCGAGTACAATTACTCGAATAAGTAGGTAAGTAAGATTAGGTAAAGTAAGTAGGAAGTTTAAAATAAGTAGGTAAATACTTAGATACTCACCAGTCACCAGGTAGCTAGGTAAGTGTGTACCTTCTTCAGGTGGGTAGCGTAATTTACTTATTTCAATGAATGTATAACTCAATTTTAAATATTTTTCCTTGATTTTCTTGGTCATTATAACATACGTAGGTAAGTATATTTATATTTATCTGTAGATTCTATATCTAAATACTACTTTGCTTTTACTCTGTAAGGTTTTTCTAACATATTTACTGTACTAAGTAAGTAGAAACACAACTAAAGAATTGGCTAATCAAGCATTCACACAATTACAAACTCCTTTGGAGCTCATTAATGACTAATTCTATAAGAGATTAGGTAGCGCCAACGGTACATATAACGTTGTAGAACAAATTTATTCATTAAGTTAAAGCAATGAAAATGAACTCTAAAATCACCATTGTAACTTGTTTACGTACACAAAAAAAATCGTGCGAACTCTCGGTTCGCCAATACTAGATTTGTGTATTCTTAACAAACTTAATCTTACTATATATACCCTTACCTACTATGAAAAAATATTCTAAAGCAGAATTAACCAAATTAATAAAATTTCATAAATTAAATTTAAAAATTCTATTTCATTGTGTTTCAGAACAGCGTTTAGATCAACTTTTTTATCAGTTCAAGTCACACCATTTAATTAAGACCCATCGTTTGTTGAACAAAGGACCTTTTAAGGCGTATTTTACTATGTGTTATGGTCAGGAGGAGATTTGTTGATACTGGTCGTTTTTTAACGCCTCGAGCGCAACTGGATTTTAAGCTTGGGTTATACCTCATTTGAGGCCTCTTACAAAAAAATCGTTTTTATTTTATTGTAGTAAAGTGGCAAACGAGCAAACAATCGTGGTGATAAGTGGATATTGTTGCCTATGGATATCCGCGATACATGAAAACATCTGTCAAGAATGACGTTTAAGAGTTGAGTAGGAAAAGTAATTCTAATAGATAAGATAAAGCGAGCATAACGGGATCCGTACAACTTCCTTCTTTCCTTTATTCTCCCTTCCTTTATGATGTGGGGAGTAAAAAATATAGGCCAAGGTGTTTCTATTATCCCCCTCAATGAGATTGAATGATGTGGGATGGGGTGTAGGTTGTATTTTTTTTATAATAATAAGTTCATACTCAATGGCCCACACCAGGATATCCTGTGTCGTTGGTCCAGAGACACATACATAATGTGATGAGAGACATCTCTTCTCCACCTCCTACTAAGTTGTAATTGTTCTGACTTTATCAAAATATAATTCAAGTCAGTGGCGTGCATATTAGTTGGATAACTTGGCTCGATGTTCCAATCCTTATACTAATATACAATATATAAATAAATATTAGTTTCATTTATATTGATATGATTTCATTTTTTCTCAAAATAAAAATGTGGTACTTTAGAGACACTCGTTCTAACAAAACTACTCCTAAATGAGGTGAAAAAACGGCAAGCGAGACAGCACTACTTGGCGGTTAATAAAAAGTTTAAAAACACAGCGGCGTCCCTTTTGCGCCTACGCATGTCACCTGACAGTTGTCGTTTGTTAAAGAGCCGATGTTTTGTTTCTTTTTATACCACTTTGCTTTTGAAATAATACGGCCTTAAGACAGTTCTATTGAATTATGACGTCAAGGAGCCGAACCTTAACAAATAAGTAGATGATTACGCGTATGGAAGTTCGATTTTTATTAGAGAGATTTTGTCTGTAGCTGTGATAAGAAAATGACAGGGCCAAATTCTACCCCAGTAATAAATAATCATTTATTGAGATGTTAATAATTTAGAAACAAAACATTTATATTTTCTATTTCATTTGTGACATTTTCTGTCACGAAAGGGTCATTATTCTGGATCTTAATCTAGACCATATTCTAGCTTTCTATATATTGAGACTTAAGTGAAATTGAAACACATAACAATATATAGTTTTATATTAAATATTATGTGTTAGTTAGAGCATGTTTCTATTTAAACAAAATCTTACAACAAAGAAAATATTAAGTTATTACATATTAACGAAACAATAAGGTTCGCTTGCTCCGAGAACGTCAAATTTGATAAAGAGACAATAGTTTAGATATTAGTGTCGATTATATAAAATATAATAACATACATTTTTAGACAAACCGCAGAGTTCATTTCTTAACGGATCGAAATGAAATTTGGCAGAAAAATAGTTTGTCCTCTACATTTTGATTCAGTTCGAAGACAAATCAAATCGGTTTAGTTGTTTTAAAATATTGCGGGTGTTACTATAAAAAAATCTCAAACAAAAGTCACGTCTATATCTATATAGAAATTACAATATATGTTGTCGGAAAATAGAGAAAAGTTTGTTTTGTTATTATGACTGAAATACACACACATACACACACTGATTTTGATTTTACTTTATTTATATTGAGCAATAAATTATGGCCGCTTCAATTCGGAATTTAGAGTTTTTAAAAAATCCCTATTTTACAAATTAGTGCGAAAAAGTTAACCGAAAAGCATTCTTATTTAGTGCATGTGAAGTATAATATAAAATAATAAAATAAATCGTTTGAAGTTAGCCTCAATTAAATTGAACAACTGTCGACAGTGACTCTTTAAAATAAAAGGTGTTATCTTTGAACGTATACGGCCGACGTATACGAAATTTGAAGTTTACAGCTTTTTTCTAATATCTATAAATATCTAATTTTATTAGAACTTTTTGGACGTATCCAGTTCAAATTCTAAAATAGTTAAAATAACAATTTTAGAGTTACGTATTTAGGTTCTAAATAAAATATCATTATCATAGTTTAAGGCATACATAAACATACCACTCCATCAACCTATGTCTTTCTGCTGCTGGATATACTATTCTGTCAAATATGTACAGGGATTTTTTAAATAAAACAAGAAATATTGCTTCAATTGTCTAAATTTATTTTGTCGCTCTATTGAAATAGGCTCTATTTGATGCAATACACATTCGCCAGCGAATAATCCATTCGCCGAAACACTTCTTATAGGCATTTTTCGGTATGACCGTTAGCTCTTTTACCAAATTTTGTTTTATTACGTCAACTAGTAGTAATTCGAGTCTGGGGAATAAGAAAAAGTCATGACCATGTCCTTGACCTTGTTGATATTTTTTTCAGTCGAAGACGTTGAAGGTCGACCAGAGCGATGCGAGTCTTCAACCACTTCTTGGCCTTCTTTGAATGCTTTGTACAACACATATGCTCTTATTTTTTATAAAGTCGACTCACTGTAGGCCTTCTCTAACATTTTCACTGATTCCGCACAAGAAATATTCTTGGCTGTACAAAATTTGAGGCAAATTCTTCGTTCGATATTTTTATCCATTGTAAAATTCGCAAAATGCACTCGAGGTTGTCTACCAAATATGAATATCTTCAAACAACTACATATTTGACAGATTGTGCCAAAACTTTACATGAAAATTAGCTACAATATATTTAGACGCGGGCATTCTTTTTTCAAAATTCCCGATATTTATTTGACATTAACTAGGCCTCTCCCGAAGCTCGCCAACACACGATTGTCCGCTCCTCTCACCCAGCTACTACCCTCAATCATTTTTATGTCGTCGGTTCACCTGACTAGAGAATTGCCTGGTACCCGCTACGTGGTTTTCAGTCAAGAACTCGTATACTCCATCGGTTGTCAGTCGAGCACTGGTCTGCCCATTGCTGTAAGCCGATTCTATGAGCTATGTCGATGACTTGTATTCTTTGGTGAATCTATCTCTATACACATGTCTAAATGACTCATTTACATGAAATCCTTGTATAGCTACTACCGAAGGATTTTTTATATTTTAGTAGAATATTCTAATTAGGAAAGTGGATATTTTATTTAGCAATATATAATATAATATATTGTTTATATGTGTATGACTTCTCAACAAAACCACTAAGTCTCATACACATTTGATCATTGTCGCAGGGTTTGTTGGAATAAATTTCCTAATGAGATGAGTTTTATAAGTATTTTATGTATAATATGTGAGTGTACAATAAAGTATAAATAAATACAAACCAACAACGTACGAGTACGAGTATGATAGATTTAGATATGAAAAGTTTTCCAAAAAATCTAATCCATTATTATTATATTTATTATCCACACACGAATTATATCAATGGATATAATTGACAACTTTTATTATTCACTTTATAATATGTATAAACTGTCATTTGTGCGAATTATATTATCTACGTGCCACATAGTTTATGGTTTTACAAATGGCTTTAGACGTTCTGATAACCGTTCTAATTAATAGCAAACTTTATATGCATCAATATTTTATTTTAACAGTAAATTATACATAATATATTAAATTATTTCGTGGCGCTTTTTAAACATTTACAACTGGAGGCTATAAACGAAACTATAATCCGTTTTGAACTAACAGTTGGACATTTTACGATCAATAAAAATAAGAGTTCCTCCCACGCGCTTTGTTCGGCACTTTTAAAACAATAGCCATCTGCTCGTGTGACATTTGACAGGTCCTCTGACTAAGACACTACCTACACAATAGTGGGTAGGCAATAAAATTAAATACGAGTGTTTATGTAAGAATGGACACACACTGCCCAAATGGAAGGAATCTAATTAGACTGAAGAATTAAACCTATTTGTAACAGTATAAATTCATAAAATATGTTATCGTTTGATTTTGAAAAGGTCTCTGTCATGTAGCATTAACCTATCAAACTATATGACCTTCGATTTTAAATTGGTGTCTTTTGTATTAGTGGCCCTGTTGGGCCAAGTCTTGCTCAACTGGTCAAATCAAAATAAAATTAAGGTAAAAAGCGTCGGGCACAGACACCCTGTTCGTAGTGACCAGCGCCTAGACATTAAATGGGGTCGTTTAGAACAGTTCACACGGTCGAACAGTCGTCCAGTCGCCCGTGGCTTCATAGTCTCGCCTCTATAAATCAGAAGCATTTTTTTAATTGTTGACATATGAATAATACTACTGACCACTCTATTTTTATCGATCGATTGCAGTTGGTTGTGTTGTCGTGTGTCTTTGCTAACAGTAGCGCGACCACGTGACCAGGGAGCACTAGTCGCCGCGACTCAACACTACCAACTATTAAATTCCTTTGAAATTGTTAATATGTCTTTTAATACGTAAAATATGTAGGTATTGTTTTATTGAGATTCCAGTAATCCCTAAAAGCAATTCCATAGGTACTAAGATTAAGATATATTGAGATAAATATTCGAATGTAACATTTTGAACTTTCGCGTTTTATCTATACACATTTTATATTGTAAATCGAGTGATGAATGCATAAAATTAAAGCCTTTTGTTTACCTTTCACTACTACTTTGTTTTAACTTTTAATAAACTTGAACCTTGCAATTGATTTTTTTCATCACGTTAAGCATTTCTTCCGCTGTTTATTTCGTAAAAAAATATTGATCCATAAAGAAAAGCGGTTTTGATAAAATAAAAGTGTACTCAAATTACAATCTCGTTCAAGACGAGCGGTGCATTTATAAAGTTAACCAATTTTTCCATCCATCAAAACTTTATTTCCTATGTCACAAAGTTGAAATTTGATTGATTACAGAACGGCTGTTTTCGAGTATTGGGTCCAATTAATTATACAATTAAAAGAATTGGACATGTCATCCGTCATTCGCAGATGAATTGAGAGGTGTGGAGATAGGTGTAAAAAGCTTTGTTATTCTAGTACTCGTACAAATAAAAAGTGACTTTATTTTGAAATGTGATTCAGATCCTTTCTTACTCATGTCAAATAATTGTTATTTTATATGTGCTGGTCGCTTCGGCTGAATATTGTTCAGTGTTTAACTTGGGCATGGTTTGAAAATATTCTGTTTTAAATATGTTTACTGTACTAGTGGCTAACCTACGTCTATGTGCATTATTTAGTTAAAAATTATAAAAAATCGCAATCAGTCCATTAGTTTTTGAATATACCTCTTACATATAAACAAACATAAAAATTAAATTATAGCTGTCTTTATATAATTAGTGTAGATTTATTGGATATTAATTGTATGATATTTATGAATATATATATATATATATTATTGAATATGGTTTTGATATATTGGATACAAAGCTGAAATCATTACCGCCGCCCATAAATAAGGCCGTAGGGCTCACCGACATTGAAAAATTTTATTTACAGCTTTCTTAAATAACCTATGTTTATATGGGAGGGCTCCCTATGTTGTAACATGGTGAAAAATTTACAGTTGGCATAAATTTCCACAAGTTTCAGGATTGTGGGATCTTTAAATCGCGATCCAAAATCTTAAAGATTGCATTATACGCAGCAAATCCTCTTCAAAGAGATAGAGATAAACCATTCCGTTAACAAAGACTACTAAAGTATTCTGCTCTATTCCCCATTCCAGTGCTGCGTAACCTTTTTTCACTTGCGGCACATTTATATTCTTTTCAAAATTTGACGGGACAGTGGATACCTGAACTAAAAATATAATTAACATTATACGAATTAAAAAAATACTTATATTCTACTAATTTAGAAATTAAAAAGTAAAAAAATCACCGAATTAGTGAGAACGTGTGAAAACCCGCTGGAAATTGTGTGTGTCCTTAGTTACACATTCCTTGTGGTGATTCATGTTACACTGCGGCACACTTAGTTACACACCGGTTGCGGAACACTGGTCTATTCTCATCCAGCTATACTACCGGCGACTTTGTTTAAGTCGTCAAGTTCACTTAATTTATGTATCATTGTTATATCAAGCGGTCCAATTGTTTTTTATTAACTGATAAAAGACATGAATTGATCTGATCTAATTCAAAGATACCAACATACCTACACTTCACAAACTTTTTACCGTGTTCTTACTTATATTATGTAATAAGCAAGGAGTAAGTTACCTTTTCATTTTTTTTGTTTCCTCGTGATGTGTTCCTTCACCGCTGAGCTAATAATAATTTAAAAATCCGTACTTCAACATGAACATAAACATAGGCACCACACCCAACCAGGTCAAGCCTGTCACGGTCAAACCGGTACACCAGAGGGCGCAAAATTTTTATAGGAAAGACACGCTCTGGGATGGGAAAGGACGATCGACTAGTCGCAACCGGTCGACCACAATCAGCGTGGAGTATGATATTGTTGAATAAGGGTTGTCCTCTTTGACTAGGATCTCTGTTCGATCTGCTTTTGTTAATTATTATGTGATGATTTTGTAATTGTTGATAGTGATAATTTAAAAATCCGTACTTAAATAAAAAATTTGTAGTGGAGTTCGCAATCAGTTACCATATATACTTACAATATGAATTGAGTGGAGAATACATATTTTCTGCGCTCTTTTCTTTCTTACCTAGGTATTAACTTTAAGTATAATTTATCTTTTAAGCTCTTTACTAACACATTTATGGATCATCTTTAATCCGAAATAAAAATAAATATCATGTTTACCGAAATTATTATATTTAGCTCAGACTAAAAAATCGTAAATAGAATGGTAATTTGTTAAAGAAACTAATCCGTGGCACTTGATTCTTCACGTTTGATGCGATGAGCATTGTACTTCACTTAGTGTTGAAGCCTCGACTCTATGATATGCTGATGGACAGATGAATTTACTACGGTAACTCGAATTAAATTCACATTTGCGACGCTTCTTAAATTGAATTTGCTAATATTGTGCAGATGTTTTAGAGTGCAAAGCGCAATGATCCACTAAGTGAACACCGATGTTTTATTAGGATTTTGGAACACCACCATTAATTCATTTTTATCAAATCATGTAAAATAGAGTATAAGAAAAGAACTAAAAAATAATAATGAAACATAAAAGTATTAATATGCCATTGCCATTTGACTAATCAATCGCGGCTTGGCCTAAAAGGGCTACAAATACATCCGCGAGCAATAAAAGGTCAAAGGTCATATATATATATATAGAATGTACAATTAAAGTAAAGGAATTCTTGCTATTCTGAAAATGTTTTATTTGTAAAACGAAAATTGTTAGGTATTATAATAATTAATTTATTCTAGTTACTTGTTAAGAGCGTTACTTGTTTATTCTTCCAATCTATTTCATACAATGAATGAAGCGCGGCTTCATATTTTCAAAATATTTTTCAGAAAATACTGTGTCCAACGACGGAAAATGAATGAAAATCCAAAAGGCTTCAAACAGACAAACAGAATACGCATCAAACTTAAAACACACCTTTTTATGTCAGGGGTTAAAAAGAGCACAATTGAAAGTCAAAATCATATAGTAGTTTGATACGTTAATTATTCAAGCGTCTTCTGTATGCCGGCAGAAAATTAAAAAAAAAGAGTATAATAAAAGGTTAATTGCTTGAGTGGTAACCGCACATATTTTCCTTAACTACGGGTATCTTTATATTCCCGCACTCGTAGTAGGGGATAACAAGCACGACACGCGATGAGTCGACAGGTGCGCGCCTTATGATTGAGCCATTGTTTCCCACGACCTTACACCGCTGATGTTCTCCGACTGCATGGGTAATGCTCTCCGTTTCTTGTTTAGATTTACTGGCTAAGTTGTATGAGAGACGGCCAATGCATATGAATGACAAATACACCAGTTGCAATTGTTTGCTGTATTTGTAACAAAAGAGCCGAAAATTATTTTCTTTGCGTATATTTTTAACTAATTATTTTTTGGGAAATAATTAAATGAGCAACAGAAAAACTGATCAAAGAATACTGAATGAGCAGCAAATCGATGGCAGCGAATTTAGAGGTGGGTTAGGTTTAGGTTCTCTGGTGTCGATAAAGATTGTAGGGGAGAGTGCACGCTGCGTTCCCACAGTCGTAGGAGCCACGTTACCCCTCTCTCACAGAAGACTACCTTGAAATGTACAGCATTTCCAATATCGTATTTCCCCAATGTACGTACGTGTTTCGGTAGTGAGTGAGATATGCTAGAGCCCATTCGCATCCCATCCTATCTCTCACCATTTTTCCAACCCTTTCTTCCAATCCATTGTTTAATCCACAACGGTAGGCATCGCATCCGGGGGCGTGCCTACGTTTGTCATTCTGGACTGATGTTGGCATGTATCGCGGATGTCCATGGGCGACTTACCATATGGTGGACTCTATGCTTTTCTGCCGCCTTTTTTCTATACAGAAAAGTTACCATTATTATAGGAGTCCCGCGACTTTCTTGACATTCTGCTCATATTCTTAGTATTTAAAAATTGATTAGTTTATTGTAATTATTAATCTTATTCTATTATTCTTACTAATCATTATTTATGTAGTTATTCAAAAATGGTTTGTTTTCCTGATCAACATGTGCCGCCCGTTTATCATATTATTGCTAGCCGTTTGAATACAATTTTTTTTTTTATAAAGGGTGTTTTTTTAGAGGTATAGAACTTTGAGATGGAATAAAACAAGGATGAATTTTTAAAATTGACATGAAATTGACTTTATTCAAAAGATAATCTTTTGGCATTATAATTTAAATATGATTTCTGGCATATGACCGCCACGGCTGGCTCGGACGTAATCCAATCTGGAGGTCCAATTTTCTATAACTTTTTCCAACATTTGTGGCCGTATATCGGCAATAACGCGGCAAATGTTGTCCTCCAAGTGGTCGATCGTTTCGGGCTTATCGGCGTACACTAGCGACTTCACATATCCCCACAGAAAATAGTCTAGCGGCGTTAAAACGCACCATCTTGGAGGCCAATTCACGGGTCCGGAACGTGAAATTATGCGGTTACCAAACGTTTCCTTCAGTAAATCAATTGTGGCACGAGCTGTATGACATGTTGCGCCGTCTTGTTGAAACCACAGCTCCTGCACATCATGGTTGTTCAATTGAGGAACGAAAAAGTCCGTAATCATGGCTCTATAGCGGTCACCATTGACTGTAACGTTCTGGCCAGCATCGTTTTTAAAGAAGTACGGACCAATGATTCCACCAGCCCATAAAGCACACCAAACAGTCAGTTTTTCTGGATGTAACGGTGTCTCAACATACACTTGAGGATTATCTTCACTCCAAATACGGCAGTTTTGTTTATTGACGTAGCCATTCAACCAAAAGTGAGCTTCATCGCTAAACAAAATTCTCTTATGAAAATGGGGATCAACGGCAATCTTGTTTTGGGCCCATTCACCGAATCTACGACTTGCTAGGTGATCGCGTGGCTTCAATTCTTGCACGAGTTGGATTTTGTAAGCACGCAAACCAAGACCTTTCCGCAAAATCTTCCATAAAGTGGATGGACACATATCCAATTCCTGTGCACGATGGCGGATAGACTGATTCCGGTCTTCCTCTACGCTACGCTCTACAGCAGCAATGGCTTCTTCTGTACGCACTGTACGACGTCTCTGTAGATGCGTATTATCATTTAGAGTAAACGTGGTGCGAAAACGGTCCATAGTTAGTCGAATTAATTGCTCTGATGGACGATTATGTTGACCGTAAAATGGACGTAGTGCGCGATACGTATTTCGAACAGAACCGTTATTTTCAAAATAAATTTGCACAATTTGGAAGCGTTGTACAGGCGTCAGTCTATTCATGTTGAATGCCAAACCAAACTAAACACAAATCACTTGACAGCTGACAAAATGGCCGCCAGTTAAAACAGTGTTGCCAACTTAAAGTTCTATACCTCTAAAAAAGCACCCTTTATATAGCTGCCAAATTTTGAAAAGAATATAAGTGTGCCGCAAGTGAAAGGCTTCAGAGCACTGGTCAAGAATGACAACTGTTAGCACACACCCGGATGCGCCCTAATTCCCCTGTAGTTAGTTTTGAATAAATAAACAAGTAAAATGTATAATAATAATTATAGAAGAGTCCATTACAGTACTCTATTATTAATTGTTTTACAGGCGCCCAACCGCGTCTATGAGTGGGTGTCAGTCTGTTTGTCAGTGATGGACGAACCCCTGAACATTCGTGACATTCGCTATAATTTGCCATTTATATATAAATTATAAGTAGGTACTTATAATTTATAAATAATATACACTGAAATTATGTGCCAACAGACACAATAGACTAATTTCAATGAGATATTTATTTAATATTTTTTTCAAGAATTATAAATTTAGTATCTAAACAATAAATAAATAGATACGATATACTTTATTGCACACAAAAAAATACAAACAAAAATATATAACTAAGTAATTAGAAATAAAATCGGTAGCTTTATCGTTGAAGCAATTTCTTCCAGGCAACTTTTGGGTGGTAAAGAGAAGTCTGTGTATGTACTCGTATATAAGATATATATATATATGTATATATATAAAAGTTACACTAATAAGTTATTTGCGATATCGTGACTAAGTCGGGAAAATAAAGCGATGTATTTATTACTAGTATAAGGATTTGTTGTGTAATATTTTATAATGGCCCATTGTGTATACAACAATAAGGTAGGTACGTACTGTATTATATTGTCTATGAATATATCAATGAATCTACATACCAGTTTTGCTTTGTATTGCAAGTAAATTACTTTGGTTTACATAAATATATGTAAGAATTTACTTGCGTTACGAGTTTGTGTCCCATGAAGCTTACCGACACTTCTTCCGAAACGATACTATGATTTTAGATAAAAACAAATTAAGAAATATAAAAGACAATTCCGTCACAAACTTTAGCTGACTATTCAATAAATCTAGGAATAGTTTGAGTTTTTCATTTAAAATAAACTCGATGTATTATTTTTAGAGAATAATAATTGTATTAAGTACTCTTTACCTCCCAACTATCTAATTTTACTGTTATCAGGTCCTTACATATGAAATTGCCGTTTTATATGGAAATAATTAAAATATTTTTTTTTGTATGAAAAATATATATTAATTCATCAAATTATTATCCATTATTATCAATGCACTTTTGCCATTTTAATGAAAGTTGATTGATGCCCCTGCTATAAAACTCCCGGGGATAGGAATCCATGAATCTGATGCGTTTTTCACTGCCTCATCGGAGTTGAATTTTTTCCCCGTAAAAGTTATCCAAATTCCAAAAAAAAGTGGAGCAAGGTCTTTCGAGTAACTTGTAATCATTTTAATCCAGAAGCTCATGTAACTTTGAGACATATAAAATGATCCACATTATGATCTGTCGAGCATAATGTGGGCGAACGTTATCATAAACGTATCGTATCAGGGCGGATAAACAGTGGACTAGAGCAATTGACCAGACTTGGTTGTATGATAGCGAGCTGGTCCATCATCAGTTCTTCAAACAGCAAACAGTGTGAAACACACTACACATTTATATTAATTGTTGTAGCAGATCTCAAGAAGCTATAGTACGGCACAGGACCACCATAGAGTCACCATGAGCTTCTTTTGACTCAGTTTACGTTTGGGACATTGTTTGGCTGTGTCTCCTCTCCTGAGTTCAATCATTGTGACGAACCACTCGGATCCACTTCTCATTACAAGTGATAATACGATTGAGAATAACTCTCCAAAGATAACCAGATAATCCGGGGACGTGTCTACATTTGTCATTCTGGACTCATGTCTGTCGGATGTCCACAGTAACAGTATCCACTTACCATCAGGTGGACTGTCTGTTCTGACACCCTTATCCTATAAAAAATACAAATATAAAACACAATGAGATAAAATGTAAAAAGATATTTAAATTTTATCTAAGTTTTTAATGTTCTTTAAACGCCCTAAAGTACAAAAAATACTCTAATCTACTTAGAACCGGTTCGCGATGGAAACGTAAAGTAATTATACTTCTATTTAAGAGTTCATCTCTGTATAAATGGGCGTATAAATATTGAATTTATATCTCCATTCATTTCTGTAATTAATTTTAATTGAACTTTTGTATTAATGTAATGTTACAGAGTTGCGGTTGTTTTAATAGTTTTAGTTATTTAGTTACTTTCTAACTTCTGTCAAAAAAACAAGAAATGTATGAAATCCATATCTTGTATTATCGTAAACCGTAACAAGCTCCTTTATACTTTTCTCCTGGACGTGGCCCTATTTAAGCACATTGTCTCGTGCATAAACCACTCCACTCCACGAGTTGGCGAGTCCACTCTTTTAGAGGTTGTGTAATTTCTCAGGTCTTGTGGTAGCCGCTTTGTTATCCCTTGCTATCTTGTATTGCTTACCTATATTATTGGAAATACACTTATTACTTAAGAGCGATGGCAGCGTAGGGGAATCTACTCTTGACTCTCATTCGTGAGACGGTGAGTTCAAATCTTCGGCCAATGCACTACTGTGTTTAAAGTTGGTTAGCGATGATAGAGTAAACATCGTGAGGAACCCTGCATGCTAAAGAATTAAAATATATATCCAAACATAGTGTATGAATGATTATTTGTAATAACAGAGAAGTACATACAAAGAAATTGCTGCTATAAATAATTGCTTGCTATCTTTTATAATATTTAGTAAATAATAATATAAATATATATGTACTTATATTAAATATCGTCAAATTTGCATTGCCTGTAAAAGGCGACCATATAAAAAGCACCTAACAAATTTTAACGTCCTTGTTATATGCATAGTCTGCAAATAAATGTTTGTGTTTATATGATTTCGAATTAAACTATGATTTACTCAGTGGGTGTATATTTTTTTAAAGTTAATCTGTTTTACATTACCACGTATTCTCATAACATTTTTATAAGAATATAACACCTTATAAACTCAATTATTAAATATCATGATTTTTATTATCCCAATGTCAAAACTCAAGGTTGGATACCTTGGTAAAAATACTTAGATAGTCATAACTTACTTATCGGCAACGACAAATTAGCATACCAGTTAAGTTTTTCACATTCCCCGTTTAAAAAGTAAGTATCTATTGATTCAGCTTGATAAGTAATCTTTGCCAAAGCAACGTTTCTTCCTACGCGAGCTCGACAATCGGCTAGGTTTTGCAAAATGTGGACACGGCCGTATAAGGTCCGCGAGTCCGTCAAAAAACTGGAACGCTACTTGCCTTAACGATTGTGAACTAACTACAGTTAGACGGCGACGGTTTAGTACTTTAATACCTACTAGAAACCTCTACGTGTATTACACAATACATATTGGATAAATATGGTTTGTGTAATACACGTACGGCTAGTTGCAAGGGCTTTTTGTGTACCACCTTTTGTGCATTTAGAATTGCATTACCCCATTACTTCCCGTGGTTGCCGTGCTGACAAAGAGATCACAAAGCCGCTACCACAAACCATGAAGAACTACAGCACGTCTAAAAGTGTGAAGTCGCCAAGCCGCTTGGCTAGCGTGGCGTATTACGGCCATATATTCCTCATGTCCAAGTGGACGATGACAGGGCTGGTTGCAGTTGCGGTATTATGATAACTTAGGTATAGATGGCGCTGGTTTTGTCTAACGCTTATTTGCCGATAAATAATCTTGTTTAAGATTCAACTATTTATTTTGATGTGCCACCTTATTCCCATCAAGGGTATCAAAGTCTATCTGACTAAGAGAAACCGGTTAATTGGGGTTTATGAAATGTTGCGTTAAGATATAACCGTTGTCACAGAAAATAGAAATGAATTACCGACATTTCAACTTCATAGAACCGTTGTCACAATTACACGTAGATACCTAATGTTAGTGGATAACGTATCCATTGAAACTGTAAGGAAAGGTGTATGACGAAATCAACATTTATAATAATTAATACCTTTAATACCAGTATTTGTTACGCAAATTATATCCTAATAAGCTGCTTTTTCAGTATCTAAGCTTTTCAAACTTATCTCAAACGATAACATAGCATTTTATATTGTGAATCGAATCTAAATGTGTAAAGACTTTTATAAGTATATCTTTTATTTCTACTTATTTCACAAGATCACTGAAGAGGCGGGTAATCCAAGGTGGGAGCAGCGGGCAGTTTTATCAATTACCCACATTTGATCTTCACATTTGTAAAGTCTGCGACACATTACACTGACAATTTCCACGGATGTATTGGACGATAAATCGCGAGGTTTAAATTTTTGAATCACCAAATATAAATATCACTTCATGTCCATATTCTCTATTGAAATTTTTAAGAGTATATTTCTCCATTTCATGATTCACGCTCTTGGCATAATAATGGATGGCGTTGTGTAAAGATATTTTTTGGACAACGTCTACATCCACTTCACAATATAAAATGTGTACAAAACGTGAATCCAAAAGTTATACGTATAAATCAGCATTGTCCAAAGTCTCAAAACTGTATCCGTTCAACGGTCTTTGCCTGATTCACGTGTAACATACAAAACAAAATTAATTATGCACATATATCTAGATTTAGATTAGTTTAATTAACTAGGTTTACATAAACTAGCGTTAATACGGTTATATTTTATAAATGGACACGCTAATATCCCATAAAGCAAACTATAACATTAATCTATAGATTTCCAAAAACACTCCACGCTAAAATGTATCCTATCGCGTGAAACAAGACCATTAATCACGATAGCGTCGAAAAAAAAAATACAGAAACTGGATCAAAATCTAAATTTTGAATACTTTTTCACTTAATTTTAATAACAAACGCTTGTCATGATTTAAATAATGTTATATTATTGAAAACATGACGTTTCGTGGAGGTTTAATATAATAGATTAAAAATAAAGCTACATTTGTTATATGTAATCTGATAGTTAATTATTAATAAATCTATCATCTACGATTCATATTTTTTTTATAGAAACAACGCGATAGATGAACAGACAGTCCATCTGGTTGTAAACGAATACTGTTACTCATGGAAGTCCATGCGGATGGCCGCGATACATGCCAACATCAATCCAGAATGTCAAATGACATGCCCCCTGATGCACTACGACCTACTTATAAAGTACGAGACATGCAACCTCGGATTATGAGGTGAGAAGTCAAGAGTATAATAGAATAAGGGATTACTTTTATTATATTAAACTCTTCATTCCGTGGAATAGGAGGGTATATAGGATGGGAATTAAAAATGTTTTTATACAATCTTAACAGGCGAATGTTCAAGGGAATCGGGGATATTTGTTCCTGGTGGACTCCCGATCTCCGGAGTGGTGGTAAATGTGCGACAATACAACCAACGTCGATTATCGGGTGGCGATAACCCAACTTCTGGCTAATCAGGGCGGCTACCACAAACCGTGGCCCTTAAATGATAGCAAAAAATGGCCAAACTAGCGTTTTCAGGCCCTTAAATCTCCACGAGTGACTACGAGTATACTACGGGAAACTTGTGTCGTGCAGCGGGTCTTCGTGGACTAATATTACCCACAACTGGATGTTTTCTTTTCCTCTTGGATGTTGGGTGCCATAGTACTTAATATAATATTATTTGTGTGTCAGGTTACACGATAGGTACAGGCTGTACGATATAAGATTATTTGGTGGCGTGTGGTGCCGGCGGGCTATAGAATAGTACCACCCCATCTCGTCCCCTCTAAAAGAGTGGACTTGACAACCCGCTTGGCCAGCGTGATGTTAGGTCATACAGCCCTCATCCACGAGACAATTTGCATCGGGAGGCCCATGTCCAGCAGTGGATGCTGAAAGAGCTGGTTGCATTGCATTTGTGTGTCATAACAACGTAATAATATTTTAGGTACCTGCATTTGTAATTAATTTTGGAATTCCAATAAATTAATCAATTCTGAATTCTTCTTAAAATTGGTCATAACGTAAATACATACCGTTGAACATTGATATTGATATTTGGGAGAGAATGACGTCAATAATATTTTTTCTCGGCCTTTTTTAACACTCCACTGGCCTCCTCTAGTAAATCACTAGCTATGAGGTTTTAAATTTACCTACCTTGCTGTAGAATGTATAGAATGTGTATCTACTAATTCGCATTGGGCCCGCGTGGTGGAATATATCCGAAATCCCACAGTAATAATAATAATAATATTTTTATTTTTGTATTTTTGTACAACAGAATAATAAATTGTAGGTACTTAAAAGTTACGTTAGGAAGAATACAAGGAGCGATCTAATCACATATATAGTAGAATGTATATAATCACATATATCACATATATAGCGATATAGTAGAATGCATATTTTTTTACTAAGAAATATTGATTTATTTGTCATATATCCATGACAAAGGGTCGCTGTCGTACAATGCAGTTATCATGACATTTTATACCGCGAACAAGAAAGTTGTGGAATAAACTGCCAACTCAGATTTTCCAAGAGAGCTGTGAACAAGATTCTGCCAGGTCGGCAGGGCAACCGAATGCTCCGTGGTGTTGCAGACGTCTATTGACGGCGGTGACCACTTACCGTCATATGGACCGTCCCGCTCTTCTGCTACCACTTAAATATAAAAAAATGTTCTAAAATCCAATATATTTTTTATGATTAAGTACGAGGTTCTTATAGCGAGGTATAAAAAAAGCAATAATAGGCAATATGTTCAATAGGCCATCAATAGGCTATGTCAAGTCAATAAATAAAGGTGCATCAAATTAAAATAGTCCCTTTACAATCAACTGATAAAACGGTACTTATCCCGTCAGAAGCGAATGATAACACACATTAAGGACACAAACAAGTAGGAGATACAAGTAAGGATATAAAAAGAACAATCGCAAGAACAAGTAGGTACAAAGAATTAACAATAAAACAAAAGAATAAGAAGACAGGCAAACAAGACGTGTAAAACAATAAGAAGCAGAAGAACGCTTACAGGTTATTATTATAATTATAAAGGAATAGTTGTTTTAAAATGCATGTTGAGGAATACATTGAAAACTAGTGATTAGATTCTTGCAAAAGTCCACATGATTAAACATTACTCTCCGTTTAACTCTACCGTAGTCGGGTTCAAATCAAACCCGGACTGACTTATAGGTTTCTTTATCAATTTGATTAACAATATTTAGTTTATGACATTCTGAAAACTACGAAAGTTTGACAGCAATGTCAATTCTGCATTCAGACATATAGTAATACTAGCGACCCGCCCTCGCTTCGCTTCGGTAGATATAAGATTTTTTTTCAAAATTTCAAAATAAAATACTTATGGCCAATAATAGGCACGGATAATGTAGCTACCTATTTGTATAAGAATTTTTGAAACTGGTTCAGTAGTTCTACAGATTACAACATACCTACAAACACACAATTTTACCTCTTTATTATATTAGTATAGATAATAAAAAGACAGACTGACAGAGAAACGATTGAATAACTATTCCGTTAGTATCTTTCGGTTATGGTACGCTAAAAATTAAATATTAAAAGCCTTATGTCATTTGAAAGTTGGTTGTCTAAATACCAAAGCACGGCAAGAACATAAGGGGCACAATCAGACATAAAGTTTCTGATAACATTTTAATCAAACTAGTATTTATCATACTTCGATTACTAATATTGCTAGGTAGAAAAGTAAAGGCAGGTATAGAAGTTATGAGAAGTAGAGAACGAAAGAGACCACGCAATAGGAAATAAATACTTACTCAAAATTGTATTGTTAATAACTATATATATCTGAGTCGCGTAATAAATACAATAATTTTCTATATTGTAGGAGCTTAGGAGAACACGTTAGACGTCTAGAATTAACTGCGGTGCAAGAAAATACTAGTCGGTACAATGAAACAGATATTCAAATAGACAAAATTTGGTCATTTTGCATAAGACAATATTTTTAATTTAACGCTCGAGACCAAAATGCAACTGTTTTTTCTTTATTTATAATCACGCAATTAAAATATTTAAAATCTTTTTGCAATGCGTGCCGTTATTAACATAATTATTTAAATACTATACTTATTAATAAAACAAAACCCCTCTCTTTGAGCTGCTTTCACACATGCATAATATATATCTTACATGACTTAATGAAAGTGGCGGCATATTAAAACTATATTTTAATTAATTTTATGCTAGCAACACGCTCTGTATTCCTTAGGTGTCGATAACTATTTCCTAGGGAATCTAAAGATCCATCCACCCACTTGTATATCTATCCATTCATAATACCTATATCCACCTGAATGAGTTTACCTTCCTAAGAATGAAGAGTACTTTCTAAATTGGTTGAGTCTCTCATAGTCTCTAAAATAATCATAGTCTCTCTTTATAAAATTAGTGTATATATATCTACAATCCAAAAGTGGACAGAATGATTGACGGTAAACTGAGGATATAAAGGACAATTGGTAAGTGTCCCAAAAAATCAATTCGTACCAACACACTTGAGATATACCGTGGGCGAACCATGGCGATCATACATGTTGCAGCCTTTAAGTTCCCACTGCAACGTACAGGCCTCCCCTAGTAAATCACTGGTGGGTTTCGGGCCATAATCATCACATGGGCCCAGTACGGCTTGGTGGATATGTATCCAGTATTTTTTATTTCTGGAGCATGCATGTTGAGAATAGACACCCCTGGGCTATCATCGCTCATACATACATATATGTATGTATGATATATATAAATTAGTATATACGATATGTAATATACCTATGTGAATCATGATAGTATGTATTAATATGGAGTTTTTATGCCACAGTAGATATTCTATTTGAAAAAATGTAAAAAATTAACCGCTTTTCTATTGTTTCATTTATTTGTTAAACTATTTTTCATATTTTTTTTTAGTAAAAAATCCCTCATCACTTCAGACAATAGACATGAGATATAACTTCATTCATATATATAAAAGGTACACAAACACACACAAAATATATAATACATAGGACCATAACAAAAAGCAATGTTAACAGAAATGAAAACAAAAGAAAATATGTACAATGAACTTTAGCCGGTTATACTCGTAATTTGTTATAATCAGATGATAGATCATAACAAAATCAATAATTTTATGTTTGTTGTTGGTCCATACATTCTTCCCATCGTCCTTAGTGATAATAAGAACAATGAAAATCGAATCAAAAATAGGTGGGTACTGTGTAACTTTTTGAAAAAACTATTTGACTTTTCATTTTAGTAAACCACCCAGCTTGTATTTCTACAATAAACAATTGAATTGATCCGCCTTCTCAATATAATTTTTTTCTCTCATAACCTGTATTTACAATGTAAATTCCTGTGTTAATGAAAAAAAAAAAAAAAAGCAGACCGGAGCAGAAACAAGTGCGTTGCGTGCCGCCCCCTGCGTTCCGTTTCGCACGGAAGGCGCATCGACTTTTTGTGGAGCTTGATAATCGAACGGGTAAATTGAAACCTCTGCCCGATAATTCCGATTAACGCTGAAGCTGAATTTGTTTCCGACATAGATGATGTATCTAGAGATAAGTATTTGTTATCAGCAGAATATGCGTAACGGGAAAACGCGGAAACTTAACCGAATTTCGGGCCTACAAATCTACAAAAAAAAACCAAGAAGTGCATGTGTTTTGCTCTTTTAATGCGTGGAATTCCATCTCAAGATTAACATTCTAACGCTAGAATTAGAATCATACTGAAATACATGGACATTATAAATTTAGATTTAGATTAAAATTTTAGAATTAAGTAAAACTAAATTAATAAATTGAAAAACAATGACATCTGTGACTGTACGAACTATGAAAATGTATGTCCTTATTGTACTTAATTTGTATTGGAAAATATGTCACATAAACAAATACGTATTAATTAGTAATTGAAATGGTTGGTAATTGTTTCGGTTACAATTACTTACTATAAAATTATAATTAGTATAAACAAAAAAATAAAATAAAAAATATGTATGTTGTTATTGCTTTATCTCAGACATTACATATTAGAGCATACTTCTATTTAAACATAATCTTTAAAAATCTTTCCAGTTATAAAACCTTAACCAAAGTTGATAAATATATACCGAAAATACCTTTATTCAGATAACAAATATATAACTCGATAACTGACCGTGTGATGTCGCCGGCTTTAGAATACCACCCAAGCTCTTCCCTCTTCTCTTAAACCCTAAGGGTTAACAAAGCCGCTACCACAAGCCCTGACGAACTACAGAGAGTGGATTATGCTGGCCAACCCGCTTGGCCAGCGTCACGTTTTAAGACCGTACATTCGTCATGCATAAGACAATGTTTATGAGGAGGCCCATGTCCAGCAGTGGACGATAAAAAGGATGATTACCGTTACTCCTCTTCTTCTTGTAGTGCCATTTTCTCACGAAAGTTGGCAATCATCATGGCTATATCTACTTTTGAAGCTGCAGCACAGAATAGTGAACGAGTGCTCTTGCCATACCACTGGCGTAAGTTTTTAGCCAGGATGTTCTTCGTCTTCCAGGTCTCCTTTTGCTCTTGATCGTGCCTTGTATAATGAGTTGGAGGAGCTCGTGTTTATTATTTATCATTCTATGACCGAAGTATAAGAGTTTCCACATCTTAACATTCTTCCAGATTTCTATGTCTTGTCCCACTGTCTGCAACACTGTCGTCGTTTTATGTACTCGATGGTCCATGAGATCCTACGCGTTCGCCGGTACACCCACATTTCGGAAGCTTCTAGTTTCCTACACATGGCTTCTGTCCAGGTCTCGACTCAGTAGAGGAGAACAGAGAAAACGAAGCATCGCACGATACTAATACGCAGACCAAGGTTTTACTTACGTTCGCAGATAACTAAATGCATTACGCGCATGTGCACCTCATTTCTAGCAGTGGTCACCCCTGTCAATCATCGTGCCCAGATATTTATAATGACGGATATGTTCCAAATTTGTACCATTAATAATGAGAGAAGAGTTACTCAGATAACGTAAAATATAAAAACAAATTTTTGAAACTTCTTTATTTCTTCGTCCTGACCAAGAAGTGTTTATTAAAAAGAATTGTTATTCCTTACCATTACGACATTTTGCGTATCCGCTATTTTTAAAATACCTTTTTAATTTTTTAACGAACTGCTATCGAGTTAAACGCTTTATAATGAAGGGTTTGTTATTGTTTTCGCTCTTACAAAATGGAGTTACATTGACGTAATTGCAGGCGAACCTTTTTTGTTTTTCAGACTCGAATATACAGTATACAGTTAACGGTATACAGGGGATATCAATTCCACGAGTTAAAGCAAAATTTAAAACATGATCTTCATTAATTATGTAGATTTTTGTACCAAAAAATAATATTTATTTGTGTAAGGTGTAATTCACAAAGGGTTGAATTACACTAGCATAATTCCCTTATATAAGACTAAGAGTTCTTTTGCAGAGTATTGTGTGGAGTATAAAGTACATATGGCCCCAATTGCGATTACAAGAATAATTAAATATCGCAAGGAAAAAGCAACGGAAGAATCTATCACAGACATTTATTATTTTTTTATATAAATTTTACATATTTTTTAAATTTTTATCGAGTTAATTTTATAATATTATTTTTATAATTTCATAATATTATTTTTATAATATTTTATTATATTTATTGAGTTATCTCTATAATAATCGTTATAGAGATATGATATTTTGTTTCTCAAATAGAAGCTAGTAGAATATATTTTTCTTTAATTTATAAACTGTAAAACTTCTCCTAATTTAGAATCGATTTTTATAGTGATCGCTTTTTTCGCACACATATACAAACTTCATACATTTATGTAAAAAATAAGTAAATTATAAGTAAAAAATGGAAAGTTTATTAAACAAAATATATTTGTACATAGATGGAGTACAAAATTAGATCTTGAAGCAATGACAATGAGATTCCTATTAAATATTTTTAAACAAAAAAGACCGTATAAAAGAGATTAAAAACAATACAAACAATATTAAACATTTTAAAATGATAATTTTACCGTAACTTTCATTTGAAACCGATTTATGGTTCAATTACCATGGTTACGGAACGATCGCCACGCATCGACGACACTCGACAGGTTGAAACAAAAGCCTTCAATTATTACACCATCCGTATGAAGATACAAGGAAGAAATCATTGACCGACTTGGGTTTACCAGAAATACTAGTTTGAAATCAATCTGACAAAGTTATATTTGAAAACGTTTAAAAAGTGTTAAAAGAAATCAAAGAGTAATTAATCTCTTTAAACTCTTTTGTAGGTTTTCAAATGTAACTAGTATAGAATTTAACTAAAGGGAAGAGTTCGTCATGTTTTGATCTTTTTAATCAAAAAGAGTTAAAAGAGATCAATACTGACGCATTTGCGCAATTAGAATTATGGTGTAGGTAAATCCAATCAACAACGATAAATAAAAAATGAATAAACCAATTGAACATCACACATAAATATTTTTACCTTACATTTTCGTTTCGTCAGCGATAAAATAGCGTTTCGTATAAAAGCTACATCAGAAAATAGAATATAATATATATCATAATTTAAATCGAAGCTGCGAAAAGTAAAAATGTAACAGCAACACGATGCAGAAAGATTACCCTAAAATATACATAAGTGAAAACATCTAATAACAAAAACGAGATAGAAGAAACATCTTTACAATGACATGTATTTAAAATAGATACAAATGGGAAAGTCGTATCTGCAGATTATGCAAAAACAACCTTTTAACACTTATCAAGAAAAGACACAATAAAGATAACATACTAGAAAGATAATAATGTATCTAGTAATAACATAAAATGCAGAATATGTAGAAACACCTTTGCTTTGAAAAGCGCGGAGATGTCTACGGCTCGGTAATGATGTTCAACTTTCGCTAGAAGATATCACTTAAAAGGAGAATGAAATTTCCAACAAGTCACAATGATGAATAATAACATACCTCACAGTCCGAGGACACGACTTCTTTTACTGTTGTAATTTTAACAACACTTAACACAGGTTCTAAAAGTAATTCACAATTAGGTTTACCAAAAAAACACACACACACATGTCACAACACAATCTGATCTTATATTTCTTGTGTTCTTGTGTCCACATATACTTATCAATGGGTAGTAGATTATGTTTAGTACCGGTTACAGGTGCCGCATCTTTCTACTATTATTTAAATTCAATTGTTTACATATTACACTTATTATTGTCAAACTTTGCAGCATTGTCATACGTTTCAAACATTTCGGAGATGCGCAACATTTTCGAACGCATCCGCTATTTTTCCGACATCGCGATTGGGGGCGCGCTTCAACGCGCCTGTGTGCATAACAACTTGACCATAAGCTTGCGTAGACGCAACTGAAATCACCTTGCAAGGCCCACTATTTCCCTCTCTTTTTAAACCTGTCTCTGTCTTGCTCTAGCGGGCATTGTGCTGTGGGACCAGCGACTGGCCTACACGGCTTGACAATAAATTACGTATAGGAATCTAATCAGTTTAATAGATGTGTGATTTTTTTAATACTGACCGCTTAATGGCATACAATGGCTGGTTGAGAGAAACATCAATTATAGCAAAGGTTTAGAATTGTGCAGTAGATTTCTAATAAGTGGTTTCATAATTATTGTACATGATGTACTTACTGTTCCATAAACGTAGTTTAAATTTGGCGCTCCAACTTACCATTATACATAAATTTAAAGATCCTCTTAGAGGTTTCATTCAGGGTATAAGAGAAACAATTACCTACCCGAGAGGATATAGAACGTTGTAAGTATAAGGTTGACAGCGCATCTCTAGACCTCCTGTGGTTACAGGTGACCGTAGGTGGCAGCGTTTTACTCATCGCCAGACATTCAGCTTGTCTCTTCCATTGGGGGGGAGAAAGCAAAAACTTCTGATTTAGCATCACGATTTGTTACAAAAATAGAAGATATTGCTTCGGAAAAGTTAAGAAATCGACAAAAAGTACTTAGTATTTATGATTATTTTAAATGCTTCAAAAAAATCTGGAATTACTCTTTATTTTCAATTTACAATTCTGTCAGGGGCACTTTCATAGTCTTCGAAGGTTCAGTACGAAAAGGAACGGAAAAAGGCTGCTGCAGAATATTTACTATCAATCAGAATTATCTAATGTCTGCTAGCGAATCCATAAGAAATCTGTCAATACCAATAGATTGTAACCTATCGATCTGTACATTGCTATTGAAGGCCGTACTATTATATCTGCAGTCAGATGGAGAAATCAATACAAAAGCTTCATATTTGTAGAAAGTGAATATAAGTGGAGACGGCTGAACTGCTGAAGTGGATTGTACAACAGGAATCACATTTGAATAAACTGCCTGTTGTTATTGATAAGAATGATAAGTCTTCAATCACATCACTGTTGAAGGTCGCGCGAAATGGTCACCCTGTCTTAAAAGTTTATCAAGTCATTCCATCAAGAGCGAATGTTGGACGTCGGAATCAGCAAAAACATCAAGAAAGTATACATTCTATTCATCATACAGGAATATATTTTTAGAGAATAATAAAACTAATAATAAGAGACGGGCTACTGATACTGATAAAAGATGGTGCCACATATGCAAATCACAGCTTTCTGCGGTATGCAACCCTAAGAGGTGCAGACATGTCGCCGTTTTTTTTATACACCATTTGGACAACTGGCAGAAGTTCCTTTAAGATTTCACACAGACAGCTACAGAAACACAAGTGAAAATTCCAGCGACTAACCGTACGTCCTCGTATGGAGTGATGGTCATCGTACGGGTAACGGCGCGCCGTTTGGGAGACGCCCAGTTTTTACGCGCTTACAAGTGCTCGGGCGCATTGTATTACAAATTGTAATATTCACCGTGTACGGTGTTGGTTGTTGCAGATATGGTGAGACATCATACAGTACATGCTATATTAGGTATATAACCTAACTACAGACTGAAGGCACCTGCATTGAGGAAGTTTTTGACCATTAAAACCTTTTTGGAGCGACTTGTGTATTGTTCAGACTTATTGTTGGTTAGTTATATTATGAGAAATTAAAGACGTGTTCACATCACTTATTATCACTGTTCACCAACACTAAAATATAAATCATACCTGATTATATTTATCATACATATGAATCCTTTACAACCTTTCATACCTTTACAAGAATAAGACTTGACATTTATAAATTGTATTATAATCTGATATAGGATAATTGTGTTATGATAATAATTGAAACTGGACAAAACAAAGTGAAGAAGGGTTAGGTTAGTTTTGCGTTTACTTTCAAAGTATCGTCACGGGTGTTAGGATTGCTAAATCCGTGGCGTTATCTCTAGATATTAGATAGACCTATTTAAGTAAACTGTCTATCACATTTTTAAGCTTATTTATTTAAATTGTACTATTAATTTCAGCGTATCCTTAGGTGTACAATAGGGTGTACTTACTTAGGAAAGAGTGCCTTAGTATTTATATTAGTTTTGGTATTAAGCAATGAATATAGCTTCCTGTTTCGCAATAGACGCGTGGGCTAATTCTCAAATCAGCGATCTTTCTTTAAAGCGCTCAATAAACTGCCATCAATAAATTCCTGAGTACAGATCCGCATCAACCGGACGGGCTTCAAATTCTTACCGCAAGGTATAAAACCGTTTGACCGAATTAGTAATCACAGATATATCTTTCTATTAATTCGTTGGTCTATTGTCAACAGTTCTTTAAGTAATTTTGCTCTTTGGACATTGATACTCAGTGACAAAATCAACCACGTTGTATAGGTATATATTAAGGTAAATGCGATGCGTATGAATTATTAAATTTTAATATGACAATAGGAAACACATTGCAACGCGTCAGTCTTGCCATCCAGCGAGGTAATGCCTTGCCACAGGGAGCATATTTATATATAATACGATTCAAGTTCACATTTAATGTATTTAATTTAGATTATTGCATAATATGTAATAATTTAATATTTCCCAAATACTCTTCAAATGTATGGAAAATAGCCAAATCTTCCTTGTGACTTGCGCCGGCGTTGGTACTTTTTATCGTAAGCCTCTGTGTCTCTTCAGGTTGTCGACGATAATGAAAAGGATTCTGCTAAGTCGGCAGTGCACCCGCATTGTAATATGGTGTTGCAGGGAGGGCAACAGTGACCACTTACCATCTGGTATACCACCCGCCCGTCTGAAGCATGTTCTCTATATCTCCGTATATCTAGGTACAAAAAATACAGAAAAATAATAAAACGAGCAACAGAAAATCATAGATAGATAGATAAACTCTTTATTTGTTTTATGGACGAAGGCGGCATACGAGCATACAAGGCAGAAGAGCACAAAATGACAAACGTTGGCACGACGCCGGATGCGCTGCCTACCTTTGGAGATATAGGAATGGATTTAGAGAAAGGGTTGGGAAAATGGGGAGGGTTAGGATGGGAACGGGCTCTGGCACGTCTCACTCACTACCGAAATACGTACGTACATTAGGGAAATAAGATAAAGTGGGAAATGCGGTACATTTAAAGGTAGTCTTCTGCGAGATAGGGGTAACGTGGCCAGTCGAGCGTGCCCAGCGGCTGTTGGTTGGATTGGATACAATGGCGACTGAGTGTGTTTGTAAATCGATAAGTATTTATTTACAAACAGAAAAACTATAGAGACAGACAAAATCGGTCGTATACAAGCAATTTCAAATTCCAAGTCGATACCCAATACTCAATGCCATATCGATTTATTTGTAGTATATTGTATCTAAATATTATCCCTCATGTCCGGATATCACTGGGTTACAGCTGAAAATCAGCGCTGTATTTTTGCACGGGCACTCAGCTAAAGCTGAGCTGGACGCCCATTTGCCGCAATTGCTACACACAGGCAGCACTTCTATACATACCACTCCGATTTTGTATATGTATTTATCTGTACCTGTACACTTGTTCAGTTAGCTATATTGTTAGACCATGTTCTGTAGTAATTGTTTTTTCTTCTTTCAATTTTACATAATACCGACATACAATACCTATATACATGAAATAATACATAAATACATAAGTCGTTGAATGACTCATAAATAAATATTGAATCAGCAGCAAATGGATGATTGCAAATTTAAAGGAGCAAATTTAAATTATTTATTGTAGGTTTAGATTCTCTGGTGACAATGAAGGAAAACGAATCCCGCGAAGCGGAACCCCGTCGAATTGGTGATGTCGTTGTGAGTCATTTGAAATTATTTACTTCAGTTGTTCAGAAATGGGTTGTTTTGCTAATTGTGATTTGATACATGATTCTGGAAGATCGGCAGCGCACCCGCAAGCCCACTTACCATCATGTGACCCGACGCTCATATGTAAAAAAACTTATTTAGTATTTTTCCTGCTTGTTTTAATACAAGTCAAAGAATATACTACGAGCACACTGAGTCACTTGAATCCATTCGATTCATGTAAAAAAAAAAGAAAAACAATCTACCGTTAATCGTTACCGAAATCCGAAACAATAAAATTGCCGCGCCACGCCCACGGCTGCGCGCGCGCATATAAATCAATAAGAAAACACAATTATACAAAATTACACCTGTGCGGGTAATTAAAACGGGTGTATTTCATGGACGTGTTAATTATTAACAAATATTCCATGGACCACCTATAGGGACAGTGTTGATAGTAATCTGATTTTTCCTTATTTTTTTCGTAGAATGTACTTAAGTAGCAGATGAGCAGTCATCCTGATTGGTTGACTGTACAGTCAAGGGAACCCTCACAGTCATCACCAACTGATGGTACTGACCACTAAAGTTTTCGATTCAATTCCATGATAAGTTGCTAGGTTTGCTAGGTTCGGGCTTACATAATGTATTTGATTAAAAGATGTTTGTAATGTCTGTTTCTATGATACCTATATAAAGTCTTCATTTGCAAGAGAACATGCTGTGATTATAAATAAAAAATAATATAATAATGTTCAGATTTCACACAAATTACATTTCACTTTCGGTAGAATATTTTTCAATTCAGCGATTTTTTAATCGATAGATATACATACCTATTGCTTATTTGGAGATGTGACAAAAGGAAAAAGGACTGACTTAATGGAAAGGTGTTTATGAATACCTAAATGTCATGTCCTATGAATCATGACCACAGCTTCTTAAAGTATCTCATGACGTGCCTTAGAAAATGTGGTTTAAACATTAGTACAAATATCATTTAACGGTAAAAATATGGATCAAAATTTTATTATAAATATATTCATTATTCAGACTACAAATGTTAATTAAATATTTCAAATAACAATTAAAATTATTCGCTTTAGCTGTTAGTGTTTTCTATGAATTCTTATAACGACGATAAAACCAGCTTTACATAAAAATATGTGAACTAGTGATGTTCAGATACTATTAACATCGATAGCTGATTTATTGCTCTATGTTACAACGGTACCATAGACAGGTATTAAAATTTAAATCAAAGCCACTGTTTATCAAACTAAAAAGAACAAGAAACATCACTGGCTGTGAATACACACTTTTCACACAATAAAAAACAAATTGATTCCAACTTCAAAAAGGTAACATAAAAGCGATTCGTTGTTTCGATTATAGTTCGAATTTCAAATTGTGGTGACGCTATAAAACTGCTGTTTTTGACTTTCACCATCAGTTCGGCGTTGTCTTCCCACGATGCTGGTCATATAGGAGGCAACAATTAGACAATTGTCGGCTGTTTTAACGATCGACCATAAAATCTGGTTTCAGTCACTCATTAACCGCATTCTTCCGATACTTCCGCTTTTATAGTTATACTAATCAACGCTTTGAGATTAATATGGTCCCGTACGTAATGGCGCTGGTTGTTGTAGGATTAATTTTATTGGTCCGGGCCTTCGGACAATTGGTCGTAATAGATAATTGAGTTTTGGGATCGGGTTTTCTTCTAAGTTTTTACGGTGTTTACTGTTAGGCCACTTTATTTTTGTGACTTATCTGAGGAGTCGCTGGTAGTAACAGGTTTGGAAATACAATTAAGATTAATCAAATGGACCCGTCAAAGGTACATTTAGTGAAGGTAATATTTATGTCAGACTATCATGATTTTATTATTTTGTCCATAAAGTTTAGGTGAAGTGTACCTATCAGTGACCTATAGGAACTAGCAAATTCTGAAACACGTCAAATAATTTAAAATATATTGTATAAAACATATAAATATTGTATTCTAGAGAAAAATAAAATTAAATAATTTAATAAATCATAAATTACAAACATGTAGGGGAAAGTCCCCCAGTACCGGCCGGCATCCAGTACCGGCCAGTTGCAATTTCTGAAATTCTACAATAGCTGGCGCTGAGGCAGTTATCGTCATTTAAGTAATACGGTCTCACAAGTATATGCCTCGCGCGGTGGCGATCTGTGATGATCGACTTACTGTCAGTGCGAAGACTTGTGTTGCGCGCACTGAACGTACGATACACAACTAAAGTTCCGTGAGTGATTGCTGGAGTTTAGACGACGAGTTAGAAAGAAGTCAAACCTGGTATGTATTCATTATTTATATAGCTATTATAAAACATGTTTTACTTGAAACTTTATGCTTACATTCTTGTCTGTGCTCGAACATAATATTTTATTCCGTTCCCTACAGTACCGGCCACAAAATTGTCCTCCAGTACCGGTCACTGTTTAAGTTATTTTTGTGTGGTTTTATTTCCTTATAGGTACACAAAGATGCCAGACAATAAAAGTGATGGTGAGACGAAAAAAAGAAGGGCACCTGGGATCCTGCCAATATGCATAAAGCCGTGGAGAAGGTGCTGAATAATGAAATGAGCGCGCGTCAAGCCGCAGATCGTTATCAGGTACCAAGAACTACATTAAATGACAGAATTAGTGCTATTAAAAATAATAAAGAGGTATCCATTAAGCCTGCTATGGGTCATTTTCACAAAACATTCTCAGCTGAACACGAAAAAGTATTGGTAGAACATGTTAAGGACTTGGCAAATAGGCTAATACCTTTAAACAGACAGGAATTTCTTAATCTTGCTTTCCAATTAGCCGAAAAAATTAAAATTGCCTCACCAATTCAATAAAGAGAAGATGTCTGCGGGGAAGAACTACTATTATTCTTGTATGAAAAGACATAGCGACTTATCATTGCGGACTGCTGAATCAACGAGTTTAATGAGAGCTGTAGGTTTTAATAAACCTCAGGTAGAGCGATTCTTTGAAAGTCTTGAGAGTTTGATGCAAAGCTTTAATTTCACTCCCTATAAAATATGGAATTGCGATGAGACTAGCGTCAGTATTGTCCAGAAACATGCTAAAGTTTTAGCTACTAAAAACCAAAGGCAAGTTGGAAAACTTACTTCTGCAGAGCGTGGAAAAAACGTGACTGTGCTTTTTACAATGAGCGCTGGCGGTCAATTCGTACCACCATTCTTCGTGTTCCCACGGTCCCGAATGATTGAGAGACTCATGATTAATGCTCCACATGAGAGTGTAGGTGAAGTTCAGCCAAATGGCTGGGTGAATGCCGAATTATTTTTGAAATGGATGCGTCACTTCACGAAATATTCGAATCCTACAGAACAGACCCCAGTTCTGTTGATTCTTGATGGACACGCCAGTCATAAAGACTTGGATGTCATTGAATTTGCCAGAAAAAATCATATTCATATATTAAGCACCCTACCTCATACGACCCACAAGCTACAGCCGCTTGACCGAACGTTTATGAAGCCTTTTAAATCTTCTTACAATGATGCATGTGACTTGTGGATGAGATCCAACCCTGGCATAAGAATCAGTGAATACGAGATCACAGGGTTTGTTGCTTCTGCTTTCAATCGAGTTTCTCGAATGGATATTGGCGTTAATGGCTTTCGCTGTACTGGAATTCACCCCTTTAATCGGGATGTTTTTAGTGATTTAGATTTTATTGCTTCGGATATGACCAACGTTACAAAAAGTCATCAGTCAGTGTCAGAACCGTCAGTTTCATCTTCTCAACTTTCGAAACCTACAACTTCAACTTTAGGACAACCAGAACTGACAAATTTAACCTCTCAACAGCTGGAAATGACACCTTCCGCTCCTCCACAATTTGGAGCTCAAACTGCCATTTCTGACTCCGAACCTCAGTGCCATTTCTCAGCAATCCGAGTCTCAATTTACCGCTGACATTGAGCAGTCGGTTGATAATTTTAAAGTAATAATTACAGAATTGTCACCGGTTCCTGATGCTTCGAAAAGAAGAGCTACTGCACGACGTCATAAAGTTGAAAGAAGTGAAATCTACACAAGTTCTCCATACAAAAAGGTGCTGGAACAGAAAAGAGCAGATAAAAGAAGAGTTGAGTCAGCTAAGCAAGGCAAGAGTTTGCTTTCAGGAAAAGATATTAGCAAGAAAAGCAAAAAAAAAGAAAAAAGAAAACGAGTCTCCCCACAGATCGATTCAGGAAGAGACAATTTGTCCTTTGTGCCTTGAATCTCATGAAGAGAATTGGATACAATGTGGAAACTGCAAGATTTGGGTCCATGAGGCTTGTGCAAACATATCAGAGCTGTCAAACCATTATATTTGCGATTATTGCCTCGTATAAATGTTCGTATTTTCGCTGGCCGGTACTGGAGGCCTAATTTTTTTAATTTGAATTTTCTTTGTTTTGAAATTTTATTAATAAAGTTGAATATTTGTAAATATATCGATATTTTATTATTTTTATTTACAGCACAAGAGTTCCTTTACAAATATCAGCAGGTATTAAAAATGTAACCTAAGGGATTTTTATTTTATTCTAAATATACCTTAGGGTGACGGTACTGCCGGACTCTCCCCTAAGGTTTTGTTGTTCTATATAAAATGTTCCTACTCAATAAAGAATAATGACGCGGCACAGGCTACTGCGCGTAGAATAAAAGATATACTAGAAATAAACAATAAATTATAAGAAAAACTATTGTAAAAACTGGTAGAATCGACTCTACTACTCTTGATACTGAAAAACATATTTGCAACTTTTGCGTCATATCAGTGACATGTTATATAAATAATAACTTAATATGGGTATCAGAAATCTATCTATATCAAAATATCTAGAAAAACTTGTGAGTTTTAGGTAGAGTTGCCAACCGTATGCGAGCTGGGACGTTCCGTTTTTAGATCCCTGGATGAAGCGGGATGCTATGTCCTGTTATACGAGATTTCACATGACAATTGAAAAAAAATATCTTTAGATATAATATGTTAATTTGATATATATCTACTCAAATAAACTTTCCACAATTGTCGATTCTACAAGTTTCACGGATGGCAAAATTTCTTTGGGACCCCCTTTTTTCGCTCAGTGTTGTGCCCAGCAGGTATGTTAATTCCATTCCAGTCCATTGTTAATTTCCCGCAAATCAGTGTTTCAAAGTTGGCAACCTTAGTCATATCAAACTATCAGCCCGTGCCTCTCCACTGCTGGATATAGGTCTTACCGAAGGATCGCGGCAACATACGTTCTTCTCATAAAAACAATTAGATCTTAGAAGATAAAATTATAAAAGGACGCCCGCTGCTGTGTGCCAATGAATTCTGTAACACAATAGTGCTATTATAATTTAGGGAAGAGTGCACGCAGCATTCCCACAGTCGTTGGGAGCACCCGATTGGCCTCGTTACCTTTCTCTCACAGAGGACTAACTTGAAATGTACTGCATTTCCCACTTTATCGTATTTCCCCAATGTAGTAGATACGTACATGTTTCGGTAGTGAGTGAGATGTGTCAGAGCCCATTCCCGTCCTATCCTATCCTATTTCTCCCAATCTATTCTTTAATCTACAAAGGTAGGCAGCGCATCCGGGGACGTGCCAACGTTTCTCATTCTGGACTGATGTTGGCATGAATCGCTGATGTCTTTGGACGACAGTACCTATCCACTTACCATGGTTGTCTGCCGCCTTTTTCTATAAAAGAAAAACACGCAATAGTGACAGAAATAGCTCCCGATAGCCTCTTAGGTAATCAAAAATAGTTTGTTTTGTTTTGATCACGATTTGCTGTCCATTTTCTTTTGTTGCCCGTTTTAATGCAAGCCCCTTTAAAGTTATAAAACTATAAATCAATGTTAGAAGAAGTTGTCACTAACGTATGTCGTTGGATAATTTATCTAAATTTTCAGAAATTGTAGTTTTTAACTAAACAAATCAAAGTAGGCGGAATCAATCTGTGATTCCATGAAAGTCGCATAAATTTACAAATCTCGACTTATATTGGGCATTTAGCAAACACGTTGGGTGGTTATGCAAATTTTTAATAAAACTACACACTTAGAACAGTAAATATTTTATTACACCGGGAGAATCAATTAGAGCATAAAAATAATTGATTAAAATTAGAGATTATTCACGATAAAATAAAAAGTATCGTAAATAGCTGCTTAAATTAAACCTTTTTGATACCGACCATTTTATCAATAAAATGTATATTTATTGACAGGCATCAATTTCGGATGCTAATATTTCACAAACTTAATATTTATCACATATTTATTTATATTTACTTTGGGCCTTCTTTTTAAAAGCGTTACATACTCGTAAATACATAATATACATAAAATGTTGAAACAATATTTGCCCCCCCACCCCCCATTTAGGAACTTGGCAAATTTAAGGAGTTTGAGAACATTTTGGATATGCTTTTAACATATAATGGTGACTAGAGAAACATACAAATGGATAAGAACGCAGACAAGCATAAAATCAATATAAATAGAAAATGAAACCGTACAATATACTATACCATCAGCTTATCTTTCTCCACTGCTGGATATAGACCTCTCCCTAAGCTCGTCATCACACAGGATCTTCAGGTGTTTTACTTCCTGACCGGACCACAGTCTCAACACTACATTTTTTTGGTACATGGATTATTAACCTTTAATTATCTTTGTAAGCCTTCAAATCTAGCGTAAGATATGTCAAATCTAGTAAATTCTTCGAGTATACATTTTAGCGAATGTAGTTCAAATTAGTACATTTCAAAACAAGAGTTTGTCATGTCAGGATGTACGAGTATGACACGTTTACGGCTCTTCTCATCCAGCTGTCAGCATTATTAGTCAATGACAATCATGAATGTTCAATTTAGTGACTTCTGTCCACATATCGCGGGGTGCTGATTAACCGACCATATCAAATAGATACATAAACATTACAAATTAGGTGCGAACTGTATAAAATTTTCAGACCAATTAAACACCAATGAGTTAGCGCCCCGCAACCGAAATCCACTTCACGGTAGAACGCGCCAGGGCTTCCACTAAAATCATTACCACTCTTAACTTAAAGCCGTAAGGTTGATTTTTGTTTCAATTTCGGTTGATGGAAGGTTTCGCTTGGTTGGTTTTAGTGCCAGATTGCATGTAGCGCACGCGCTTATGCGTTTTTTATTATACAATTGCAGGGTTAACGGGCTATGTAATCGCGCGATGATTGTTGATTGGCCAACAAAAACGTGAGTGTTTACGCGATAAATTAAATGCGTTTCGTTTCCATTGCTGTTACGGTACGTTGAGTTTGTGTAGAAATGTTTTACACGTTTATCGTTGTAATAAAGCAATTAGCTGATAAGCGCGTTTTTCGTTTAATTTTGTAATTATTAAGATATCGCGTGTCGCATATTTTTTCATATTCATAATATTTAATAAAAAGTATTTATCAAGTCTCCTTACTTCTTCAAATCGTCTTCTTCTTACTTTATCTCGGCGTACTTCTTCAAATCGTCGATGCATCTGGCCGAAGGGTTTTCCGTCACCTCTCAGTACAATATCTTCCATCTTCCCATACGTGGTCTCCGGTCGAGACCACGTATGGGGTACCCGATCAATTAACAATTCCATAGCAAATCAATTCTATGGTTAAACTGTTCGTTTCAGATCTTATCCCGCAAAGAAACTCCGAGCATGGCTCTGAACGGTTTTGAACTTTTGGATCAGGACGCATTGATTGAAAACTTTCGTCTTCAAGCATTGTGGTATAGGCGACGAGAAAAGTCGATGCATTTTTCCAAATGCGACCGTTTTGTAGAAATTTTAAATTGCATTTACAGTCCATTTTTTCATCTCCAATGTATTTTCATCTCATCTCGGAATATATGAAAATTAAAATAAGATGTTCTCTAGCTTATTGCATTACTTTGGATTTACAATAATAAAAATCTTTCAATACTGATAGCTTTAGGCAAATTGATTTCAACATTAAAATGTTATTTCGATGTTATTTTAAGACCGCCCTTGATAAACAGTTGTTTTTGACTTGCCAACTTACTCTCGCCATGCACGGATATACTCTCCGGTATTATAGATACCTTTACCTACAAATTCCTAGTGCACCTTTCCAAAAGAGCAGCAAGATACCCAATTAACGTCGAACAGACTCGGATCGACGTTTCACGCCACGTTGCCGTGTCAGCGACGTATTGTCGTGTCGCGTTCAGTGTCGCTGGCGGCATCGTTTGAATGCCGGATCTGTCGCGTGAAGCTTTTTTTAATGTGGAAAATAGATAGATGGTTGTTGAGAATGGATTGAATGTTATACAAATTGTTACGTGTTATCGTTTGAAGTTATATTATCGATGTATATTCGTGGGGTCATCAGCTCCACTTTTTCTATATTTTTCTCGATATCTATTTAATTATTTAATAATGGTACACCAGAAATATGTTCACAATGAATTATAGATAAAATGAATACATATAACTCAAGATCATATGAACACATCAATAACAGGCGTACACCACATTCACGTGGAAAAAATGTTAAAATTCGTTCGTAAAAATAATTACAATTTATTTATGTTGCTTTCATGTTAATTGTATTTTGATACTATAGTGTTGAAATTTTGTATTATAAATTTAAATGAAATATATCGAAAGAAAAAAGCATTCAAAATTATTCTAAAAAAGTGAGCTACTTTATCAACAGGGATCAGATAGTCTTGAGATCTGTTAACGAGAGACCTGCCTTGTGTGGAAGATGTCAACTCTATGGTTTTCAAACACAATTTATTTATTTACTCTGTTTGTAAATTATTACAAAAGGCGAACTTAATGCCTTACAGCATTATCTCGCAGTCAACCTTTAGACTATGCAGGACACGAAGTAGTAGGGATACCAGAGACAGGATACCACTACCAGAGACACGATTTTGAAAAACGGTAAATAAGTACACTTGTTTAATTATTTATATAGTAGAATATTCATATCAAAATTTGACACCTCTTTTCACCCACTAAGAATCCCGGAGAAATCCCTTCTCAGTAAGTGTTTACGTCATAAAAGGAAGCTACTCTTCAAATTTAATGTTTGGTAGCTTCAACGGTTTCGAAACGGCTTTGATGAGTCAATCAGTCAGGCGCAACATTTCTAGTCAAGCTATTAGGTATTTATGTATCACAAATCACAAAACAGCTTTGGTGTATTCGTCCAATCGGATGAGCTCAAATAATTTATCATTGCAGGATTTGTAGAAACCAATTGCGTGGGTTACGGATTCGTATTATATAATCGGTGGCGTGGGAGTATGTTAAAAGCTTCTTTTTTGCACTATAAACATCCATAAATACATACCTAATTGTAACATTGATACCTAAACGTTACATACCTACCGAAGGTGCTTACTACTAATATACTTACTGTCAAATATGTATCGGGAATTTTGAAAAAAGAATGCCCGCGTAGAAATATATTGCTGTTAGGTTGGCACTACATATATAGCTAATTTTCGTGTAAAGTTATGGCGCGATCTGTCAAATAGTTGTTTGAAAATTTTCATATTTGCTAGACGACCTAGAGTGTACTTTGTAAATTTTAAAATGGACAAAAATGTCGAAAATATAATTTGCCTCAAATTTTGTGTCGCCAACAATATTTCTTGTAATACCTAAAACAAAATTCGCTAAAAGAGCTAAAGGTCACACCGGAAAGTGCCTATAAGAACTGTTTCGACGAATGGATTATTCGCTGGCGAAAGTGTATTGCATCAAATGGAGCCTATTTCGAGGGAGACAAAATAAATTTAGACTATTTAAGCGTTATTTATGGTTTTTTAAAAAAAATCCGGAATAATATTTGACAGAGTAGTATATCCAGCAGCGGATAGACATAGGTTGATGATGTGGTATGTTTATTGTATGCCTTAAACTATGATAATAATATTTTATTTAGATCCTGTGTATATGTAACTCTAAAATTGTTATTTTAACTACATACATATTTAACTACATTACTTCATGTTCAGTTTTTAGGGAGATGTAGAAAATAAAGCCTATTGCTTATGTTGCTGCGTACAGTGCTATCAAAAAGATACTTTATACCGCGAACCCGAAAGATGTGGAATGAACTGTCAGCTGAGGTATTTCCGTTACGCTATGACATGAGGTTCTTCAAACGAGCTGTGATCAGGATTCTGCACGGTCGGCAGCGCACCCGTAAGCCCCCTGGTGTTTGCAGGTGTCCGTGGGCGGCGGTGATCACTTACCATCATGAGGCCCGCCCGCTCGTATGCCATCTATAAAAAAAATCACGAATTTAAATATCAAAAAAATAGATGTAAGGAATCCTAAATAGGTACTTTAAATTTACTTTCGGTATGATATTGCGACAATGAAGAGAAAAATATATATATTTATGGCCATGAAGCGGGACGTAATATGGCCAAATATATTATATTTGTAAAAACACGGTTTCATTAGTACAATTTACAAATAAATTTGATTTGAAAAGTTACAATTATAACGAAGAAGTACATACAAACAAAAAACAAATTTCACTTCGTCGGTAGTTATTTGGCTATAAAAAGAAGCGTTTAATTACACATTCCCCCACAAAAACCCATCGCAATTGACGGACGCGTGCCTCCAATTATTTTTACACCACATAATTATAGTGACGGACGAATCAATTGTTTGTTTGTTTGTGGTGATAATTGGAAGTTTATTGTTGTTTGGAAATTATTTTAATTGCACACAAATATTTTATGTTAATGTTTAATAAATACTGAATAGTACTTGGGTATATTGGTCTCGGCCGATTATACAATACCACGACCCCATCTCTTCACGTTCTCGGTGTTGCAAGAGGCGAATAGGATAACAAAGCTACCAAGGGAATAACAAGCGCTGAGAAACTACACAACCTTTAGAAGAGTGGACTCGCCAACCCGTTTGACCAGCGTGTATTTTAAGGCCATATATCCCTCATACAGAAGACAATGTGGAGGAGGAGGCTCATGTCCCGCAGTGGATACTGAAGGGGCCGATTGCGTTGTCTAACATTTGATTTAGGTAAGGCAAATTTTATAAAATAATTTACTTATATAGGCTAATCTCAAGACCTGCAACCACCAGTGAAGTGCATTTGTTTTGAGAATTGAGCTAGAGAATGAATTTGAACTAGGTGAGTGGGGTGGTATTACTTCCAACGATCCAAGTTCTTCCAACACACTCATTTTGGCTCCGTCTACTAACCCCTAACAAAATGTAAAAATGTATATCAAAACTATGTATCCCTAAACTATATAAAATCTCAACTTGAGGTCCTGGTGAACCGCCCAGTGTCAACTGAATCTGATGAACCGGTGAGTGCTAATGAATCCCCCAGGGCATTTTGTTAGGGGATCCTAGTGGACTCTGCCATTATTTTTCACCCGTAATAAAATTTACGTAGCCACGGCATAAATATTAACCGGTGAAACTTTCTATTATTTTATTAGATAATATCAGAATGTCAAACGCCATCATAAAACTCCATACCAAACGTGGACACCATAATAAAACGAAATAAAAAATTAAAGTCATAGTTCATTGGATAGTACCAAAATGAAAACTTAATCACTTTTATAGGCTATTAATTATAATTTGATTACTTATTCAAACATAAAAGTAATTAGTCGTTTAATTTATTTGTATCATTTTAAGTTTACTGCCTTTCAATGAAGCCAGAAATAATTTGCAAGAATTGGTCACACTGGGTTCAGATGTAACTTTCCTTCTTATTATTGTAACAGTACACATTCATCGTCTTGTACAATAATTCTATGTGACTGACCTCTTTGCTTCTCTATTCTTTACAATTTATTATTACTGGACATTAATATAACCTTTTAATTTGTTTTACGACGTCTTAGCTTTCTAATTTTAAATTCCGCCTCAGACATCGGACTCCCGATCCTCTAATTCATATGTTATTTATCGTATGTATCTAATCATAATAAATATATAGTATTTTTACAATTTTTTTTTTTTTTTGCATAAAATGTATTGCAACGCTTGTAACGCATGGCAGTGATACGATTAATCTATGCATATAATAATAAAATGGTAACAAATATTGAACAAAAATATTTTTTGAATGATACACTGTGAATAATACAAAGCCCAAAACAACAATTTTTGGAATGTTTGTCTCTCTGTATGAACGCTCATCGCGCAAGACCACTGAACATATTTTTATGAAACCTGGCATAGTTGTAGCTTATGTGTGTTGTACGGCATGCATATCATATAAAAATGAAACGATGGATTTTTATGAATTTTGGTAAAGTATTATGAATTTGGTAAATCATTGGAAAGTTATCATGGGAAATATGAAATTTTGAATGAAGCTTTATTCGATTATACTTCATTTGATTGTTCGTCTTTGTTTTTGCATTTGGACTTACGACACGAAAACTCCTAGCGTGATGTTTTGATTGTCGCATTAATAATTATTATATTATACTTCATTTTATATACCTCTATCTCCATCTACATTAGTTACAACAAAATGGCTAGCAATCCAAAAGATACCCATTCCCATGTCGGCGCCATTTGTACAAGTTCACGGCTCGGCTAGTTAGTGGCGGCCCATTGATCCGTCCGTCTGTGAGCCGACAATGGTTTAAACGCTCACCACCATTTAGCTGAATGGTAGTTTGGTAGTGAAATAAACATTTGTATAGGTGCTGTTGTGTAAGTCTTATTACAAATGTACCTAACATCTCTTGAGCTACTTCACCTGTATTTCTATTTTATTTTAACCGTTTGTGTTTAATTTTGAAAATTTAAACACAGCAGTCTCACTCACTCACTCAAAGTAGCACCTTTCCGCCTCGTGACAGGGTGTGTGACAGCTTTCAAGAGGCGGGACAGTTACCGAGGATGTGGCTCTTAAGTCATTTCCTTCTTGATACATTTTTGAAATTCAAGATAACAGTACTAAAGTGTAACATTACTCTAATGATTTGACAAAATATAACATGTACTTATGTAAAAAAGATAAGATATAAAGATAGAGTGGTGCGTCAGACCGTGGCTGTCCCATGGTACTCTCGCAATGTCGACCTATACAAGGGCTTGGATCTTCCCTACATCGTCAAATACGTGAAAGACTCCCGACGCTACTATGACAGAGTCCCGCACCATCCCACCCCCCAAGTAGTTGACAGCCTAACCTATGTGAATACACACCGGCCTTCAGCCATCACTTTTACCAGGTATCGGCACGTGCCTGGACGCTTCTCACCGATTCGCGATCCCGCGGTACCCTCCCAAAGCAACATCCTAAGCCGAGGTCCGTTCCTTCCGCCGGTGGACCAACAATGAGCCTAAGGGCTCCCCTTAGGCTCGTTGCTGCACACACTCTTTGCTCCTGGCTGAGCGCCTTCTGCGCTCGTCCTAAACTATATATGTCTGTGACTCTTGAAAGACCATTAGGTCCGCAAGAATTTAGCCATTCTGAAAAAAACAAGACACTTTGAAAGAACACTACAGGCAAAGCTAGCAGATTATGAATAACTTGCAAGTTACTTAAATGTGCAATAACTTTTCTGGTATTCCATTAGAAAATGCATCTGCTGCTTCATTTATTAGCTACATTATTTATCTGTACAGTCGTAATAAAGACTTCATTTTCATCGATTGTTTCACAGATGATTACCAAAGAAAGAGTCACTTTTCACTGAGAGGGAAAAGGGCACCTTAATGCTCAGTAACACGCCAATTAGCATAAAAAGCTTATTAATTTTCCAATTAATTAGATGAACCCAGCAAGACAGACTATTTATCTAGTTTTTTTTATAGAAAGAAGGTGGTGTTTTATAGAGTGAATAGTCCACCCGGTGGTCACCCGGTGGTGACTACTGTCACCTATGGATTTCCTTGGTACATGACAACACAGTCCACAATGACAAATGTTGGCACGCATCGCACTGGCTGTCTATCTTTCGAAATTTAGGATTGAATTTGGAATATATATTATTATATGTATGTATATATACTTTATATGTACCTATAATATTTAATACTAGCTGTGTCCGGCATGCAATGCATGCCCGGCAATTTTTTGCACATAATAATGTACTTGCACATAATTATGTACATAATAATAATGTACATAATAATTGCCTATGTCCATCTGGAATAATGTACCTTTCAAATGGTGGACGAATTTTTCAAATAGGTGCAATGGTTTTGGAGATTACCCTCCACATAAACACAAACTCACAAAATTCGCACTCTCTCTTTATTATATTAGAATAGATGTATGTCATTAGATAAGGATAAAATTGTAAATTTGTTGTTGTACCAAATAAATAAATAAATACGTATTTGTATATATAAATATTATATATGTATATATTATATGTGACTATATACTAAATATTTTGTTAATGTTATTGTACTAATATATACAAATTTTCCGTACACCTGCCTTTCTGTCTTGACCTATATTTTACTTTCCAGGTCGGCTGGAAGGCGATAAGCTTGCCTTTTATACATCTTTTTTTCATCCTTTTTTATTTATTTCATGTTGTGTATGTACAATAAATTATTATAAATAAAATTAATAGATAAACTATTTTAATAATTTAAAATATATGTATAACAGTAACTCAGTGCAAATAAAATGAGCCCTGTAGTACACTGCCACTTAACACTAAGTAATACAAATAAGAATGTCGATAAACGTATGTCTTTTTGTTTGTAATTTGTATTTGTCCTCGTATTATCGTCTACACACCGGTCGGCGTACTTCACAGGGCTGGACTCAGATTTATATGGAGCTGTTACAATGCGAATGTGACAAGTATGACGTTTTGTGACTTTAAGGTTCTATGTGTAAGAAATATTATTTAAAACAATATTCACGGTCATGGTCAATATTCATTTTTAAATATTTTTTTGAAGGGCCATTCAAACTGATGTCAACTTCAGGATTTTTTCATCAGATCTCTCGATGCCGAGGCGGGGTTCATTCGCACTTCCTTTACAAAGAGCTGCTGCGTACTGTCCGGTCTCCAAGACACTATATCGCGGACTACGAAATTCTTTAATGGACTTCTGAGATTTCTCCACTAAGCTACAACATGGGGCTCTTGAAGAAAGTTGTAAATAGGATTCTGCAAGGTGGACAGCGCACTCACATCCCCCTGGTATTGTAGGTGTCCATAGGCGACGGTGACGTCTTACAATTTTAAGAGCCGGTAGTGGTTGCCACTTTTCCAATAAAAAAACTTTATTGGATATAAACATATCTAGTTTATCTAGATAACTTCTTAAAGGAATTTAAGAAGTAATAGTTTTACGTAAAAAAACAGTTGTAAAACATTTCTATATTTCGTGGATACATTTATTTGTATTTGTAAACATTTTATACTAGAAATTTTGTCTAGATACTACAAGCAAAATATATACCTTATATCCACCACTTAAGATTTAATTCGCTTTAAAATTTAATGTTGTGGTGGCCTTAATTAGGTGTTACATTTAAGGTTATTTTTTTAATACTATAATACTAAATAAATTCGTTATTAAAAATAGATTTATTTAAAGGACTTTAAGTTTTACAGTGGTTGTATCAACTCTCTAGAGATATGATTAAAGTGTCCACATTTCTCATATTGGTTACTACCGTCGAGGTTCATCGCACTTTTTATTAGGCCGCGTTTGTTACCAAGATAAATTCTGTATTAGCTTTTATAATCCTATGTCTCGCCTTCAACATGTATCAAGTACAGTCAGCAGTCAATGCGAAGTGCTATGGCGTCGATATAAAAGCGAAAATGGAATGACAATGCTACGCTTAGTGTGCTGGATTGTACACTTGAAAATGATTTTAATATTGTGAAAATTTTACTGCTAATGGTATGAAATCTCATTTCTAACAAGCTAAAAGGGTTCTTCACATAAAATTTATTTTACACAATGGTCAATTTATAGTTTCATATATAGATATAGTCTAGGATAGCTACTTTTTGTCCTTTTCAATGCAAACTTAAACGATGTCCAAACGAAAGTTCGCACGATTTCTAACTTCTTTTCAGTTATAAACGAATTATTAAGAAAGCTAAAAGGTTCATTATCGTTGTTTTAACTGAAAGTTAGAGGTTTGTTCTACAAAATTGTAGATATGTAGATATATAAAGGCTGACACCATATGACCGAGTTTAATCTGAATGGGACCAACCCACATTCACACGTTTTTTGAGTTATTCATATTCGTGAAATGCTCTAATAACGAAGAATTTTGTAACAAAAATCCAAACAAATAATCTATATTTTTTCAATCAAAACGACTTCTAAAACTTTTGTTACCTTGCCCTTAAACTATATCTACAATGTAAAATTTACTATTAATTTCGAAAACAATGCAAAAAAATTAAAGTGGGTAATTAGTTTTCATAGATTTCCAAAAAATAGTTTATGTTAAGTACTAAAAATAAACCTATGTTCCACGTATACATGTGTGTTTATGAGAAAACAACTTATAAATAGGAAACATTAACAGCAAGACAGCTAATTTTAGATTTCGTTAAGTAAATAGTATTTGAATAAATTATACGGAATGAAAAGTTAATATATGTACACAGACATTATACAACTTATCTAGATTAAATCTTCTTAACTTAATTTAATTTCCATATATGTATTTTTAAGTAGGTAGGTAGCTCATCAAAAGATGCGCTAATTCATAATGACTTTCTTATATTTTTTCCGGCTACATATTAAATAGTAGACCTGAGCACACAGATAGGATATTTGGTCCGTGTCTGAGCGTCACTGACCCTAGGGTCACTAGGTCACATTTAGATAAGACACATTCACGTCTTCCTCGTGATCCTCCCAGATACACCTCTTTACAATTTATTTGGCAGCGAATGCAATTAGTATCCTTGATCGCCTCGAATACTGCCAGTACTGACACGCATTATGAACCCAATTCTCGGGTATAAATATATTTATCTTTGTTAATTTTTTTTTTCAGTCCACCGCTAACAGTGCAACCACGTGTGATAAGTTGAGAACTATAGTGATATTTCTTTAAAATCCTTACATAACTAGAAATATATATTCAGTAAATTAAATGTTTAGTGATTCACAATCCACAGTCCGTACGGTGGTACGGGCTGTGGATGTGAAATCACGAATAAGAGTCGAGAATAGATACATCTGGGCTATCACCGCTTTGCAGATGAATAACTAAATATATATTAAACCAGAAACAGGACGCGTGCGATAGGTCGCTCCGTAGATCGCGTCTGATCAAGAGCCGAGATCCCGTCAATGAGTCACTATAATGAATGAATACGCCTAACATTACAAAAATACTCAATGAACATTGACACAAAAAAAAGTCACCTTAATGACTCGCTGAAGACAAAAACGCCGCCGCGGCATCTCACAAAGAGACAGAACAAAGCAAATAAAAGAGCAAAGTCAATGTGAAAAGCTTTGCGTATTGTTTTATATTAAAGTGAAACAACAATAGGTAGCCTTTTCAATGGATAATGCCGCCACAATGAGAGATGTAAGCAAAGGGTTACATGCAAGCTTACATGAATGATCCTAATCGATATACAAGTCTTCTTATCTTTCATTTATTTTTATGTGAGTTTTTAATGTCTAATTGTAACGTATAGGGATAACGGGCAAATAGTTTTATGTTCATAATCTACTTTGTAGATAATCTTATCTCTCTCTCAAATATAATGATTGAAGCGAACAAATGTAAGTGTTACAACAATTGTGCTTACCAAATTCGTGAGAGATTCCCGCCTAAACAGCGCACTAATGGTCATAACAGTAAGTGTAACTGGTGTCCGATATAAATATTATAGACGAAGTGCGCCGGCTTGGACTCGTGGAAAGAAACACGTGGAAGAGGGTCGTCTGGTAAAACGAGCGTGACTTCAAGAGCTCTGAAATAAACTGACGAGACTAAATTCAGCGTCATTATCGGGAATTTTAATGCTAAAGTGGGAATAAAAAGCCCCAAAGTGGGGCCATATGAAATTGGAGAAAGGAACTATCTAAGACGAACGCTGGTCGATTTCCTCGAGATGCAAGAGCTATTTTTAATGAACTTATTCTTCAAAAATAAGCCCCACAGGAAGTGTTCCTCGCAACACCTAGACGTTAGAACACAGAACGAATTTATTCTATCTCGTGATGACACAGTGATCAACAGGTTCAAGAACGGAATCGCTAACCGAATAATACTCTACTAAATAAATATCGACTATACGCTAGAAAGATTTGTTTCCATGAAGGTTTATCTTCGACCCACACCATCTCAAATCATGTTAAACTCCAACGAGCTTCAGCTAAAACTCCAAAATCGATTCGATACACTGGAAACCACGGCTAATATTGACGAGCTAACCGATAACTTGCTGAGAGTAATCCAAGAAGTAAGCTGTAAATATTTTTTAAACCTCTGTGACACGTACATAGTTCATTTTAGTTAGTCTGCTGTGAGTTACTTGTATAAATATGAATATATCCCAATGTTTATTTCCCAACGTCATGTGATCTCTCCCTAGTTCCATCCCGAACATAAGTGGACAATAGCGGACACCGCTCAGCTTGTGAACATAATGTTAATGTGATATACAACATCACATTGTTCCGTCACCTGCGCCGCTGGACGCATGTCGCCGCTGCTTTTATTGCCGACTATTAGTGTTTGCTAGAGATTTACTTATACATACGTTTCAACAAATCATCTCTTTAACGCAGCAAGAACATCAGTCAGGTACCTCAGTACTCTGCTCCACTGCTGGATATAGGCCTCGTCCAAGTCTTGCCACCACATACGATTTTCCGCTCTTCACATTCAGCCACTACGCGCGAACTTCTTCAAGACGGGAAATTACAACAATTGTTCGGGTGTTAAGAGTTCTCCGGAAGGAATACCAGCTGATCATTTTCAGGAATTTATTGAAATACGTAAATAAATAAAAAACACTGAACAACGAATACTTAGTAATTGTAGGAAATAATAATATATCTTGTTTATTATTAATTGTCCACGATTAGTCCTCGAATGGTGGCCACGTACCAGGAAGCGCAGTGCACGACGAGCTCCGACCAGGTGGACTGACGACACCGGTTCAACGGTGGTGGTTGGATGAGAAGAGCCGATGATCGCCGATGATGGCGATCCTTGGGGGAGGCCTATATTCAGCAGTGGAGAGACTTAAGCTGATGGTATGGTATTAATAAATAATTTACCAAAATAATGTGTTTTTTTATATTTGTTTTTTATATTTTTATATTTGTGAGATACACATAATTAAATTTGACGGCATTGACCTTTGGATCGAATTTAAAATTTAAGACACAAGATCGTAGAAGGAATAAAATCGCATAATCCTTTTTTAAGTTTTGCATTACTGGTCAGAGGGTAGGGGGTGGGGGGGGGGGGTTCATAAGAGTTTAGAATCAAGAAGTACGGTAAAAGTCAATGCTCGAAAACGATTCTTAGCAGGTGATTAGACTGTATCTAGTAGTATAGTATCTAGTAGTTTGTATTAGAAGTATCTAGACTGTTCATGAAGTACTTACTAAATTACACTCGAGCAGTGGCTATGATGCATAGGTACGAGTATTTATACGTATAGTATATCTCGATCTTAAGCGAACAGGTTATACAATATCAAAATACAATATCCATAAAAACATCGCACCCTTTTACCAGAATCAACCGTGTTATTAACAAAATGTAACAATAATCGTTCGTTTAATAAAAGCCCGGGGAACGAGTGTCCTCTCGGAATCCTGGAAACTGTTTTGTTTTTGTACTGACGGTCAGTTGTTTAGTGCTTCTCATATGTGGTCGCTCATTTACTCCGGGATTAACAATAAAAACGAAATTTGATCATTGTAGCTGAGGCGGTGTTTTATTAAGGGCAAGTTGTACAGAAATAAAATGAGCATTTGTTAAAAATATACCGAGGGTTCTAGAAAATTAAACGTATTATGTGGCACAACGAATTTGTTACTTTATTTTCTTTTATTACTTTGGTCTTTATATATTTTTTAAAATAACTAGTATGAAGGTGAACATAAATGAGTTTTGTTTTTCTTTTTATGGTGCAATTAGCACCTGCCAGTGTCAACTTTTCTTCGTAATTAACAATTTTCAAAGTCTAAAACGTATCCTGTCAATGTACAGTTCCGTCAAAGAAAGTCAGCAGTCGCTCAGTAAATTGAGAGTAGGTTTACTGAAAACAGAAGAGGACTCCTTGGAAGCATACGAACAACGCAGTCCTGTGTTTATATTTGATTATCACAAACACCACTCACGAAAAACACATTGAAGTTCAATGAACTATCACTATTAAACTACAAAACGTCTAATACAGAATTGTTTACATGAATGATTGAATTACATGATTGTACTGTTATTTAAGACCAATTTCGGCCTGGTATCGACCAAGCCAAGGACCTATTTGTCGCTATCTTCTTCCAATGGCATATGGCGACTGCTTTCGCATCCTGGTTTACACCATCTGAGCTTAGTTTCATCACGAGCTCTTGATCTCTCTGATTTGCTATACAGACGTTACAATCAGTAAATTTAAATGTGAAATGCTTCGCCTTAACCCGGCATTTGCCTCGTTATCAGATCATCGCTCGGACCTGTCCCACGTGAATAAATCCAATATTTTACTGCCTCTCCATTGTTATCCTCATTAACCCTTTGTCTCATTAGACCCTCGACTTCATATTCTTCGTTATTTTTGTTACCGTCGATGACAGCTCAGATTAGATTTCCTTTTTTAAATTTCGATACGTCAACCTTTTTCGGGTTATTTTCTTTTTTTAATACAGCAACAATGTTGTGTAAACCTTAAATTTTATCGCTGCGAATTTTCAATTTACATTTAGTTTTAATAAGTAACATTTTTCTCTTTTTATAAACTTAGGGGTGGTCATTTTAATTGACTTAAATGGCACTTTGAAGCAATTGGCATACTTAAGCTTTATCTTTGGAGTGATAAGTAAAATTGTAAACACTGCAAGTATTTTAGTTGCCAATAAACGGTTATTTTTCATAGTTATTTTGTCCTTTTCTGTCTGTTATTTAGTGTTATTTTTCCTCGCATCTGGTTTATTGATGATCAGTCAAAGGTCCGATATGGTTGTCGTGTATCTTATATGTGGCTGCGGTAATGCTTTAATTGATTATATTGGACAGAAGAAACGGTGGAGTAGCATGATTTTATTTACGACATAATAAATTTATTGTTTTCGTAGTAAAATTCTTGTCAGACTATTTAAATTTCCTACTTATGGTTATAGAGGACGATGGTTCTCATTCTATATCACTAGTAGAAGATAGGCGGTTAGGATTGGCAGCTCATATAGTGATTATGTTCAAGTATCCTCAGGAGTCCCACAGGGCTCGATTTTAGGACCTCTTCTCTATAACGCCTACCTTTTCGATATACCTATATACCAGCTTTGATTATTTCAAGTTCCTGATGTTCGCCGATGATATAATAAAAAGATTTATTTAAATATCAAAATGATCAATGACAGCATATTAGTACAAAATGATCTAGATAACATATTAAAGTACTATGAAAGAAATAGAATAACTGTGAATGTTAATAAGTGCGTCCATGTAAGTGTTACACGGAAGACTAAACCTTTTTCTTATCAATATAAAATAAACAACACAGTCATTGAATCCGTTAAATCTATTAGGGATCTCGGTGTTCGTTTAGATTCCAAAATGAAATTAGCAGAGCATATTAACTTAGTTAGTAATAAAGCATACAAGCGGCTAGACTTTGTTAAACGTGTCTGTAAGGACCTTGACTATATCAAGACACTTCATTTCACTTATGTGCGCACTACACTTGAGTATGCTTGTAGCATTTGGTCACCTCAATATTTAATCTATATAGACATAGTAGAACATGTCTAAAAACAATTTATAAAATTCTTGTTTTAAGGATAATAAATCAGCTGATTGTTATGTAACTAACTGTAAACTCTTCCATGTTGACCTACTGGAGCTTGGGCGTCGTCAACATGGAATTTCACTTTTACGCGCTTTTTGATCAGGCGAAATCGACTGTCCTCAGCTACAGACCGAAGTGTCCTAACGGGCACCAACAAGCCGTACTAGGCATACCGAGTTGTTTGATGTTTTGTAAAAACAAGGTACGCCCAAATTCAATCCTTTCTTGCATTCTGCAAAATTACAATAAATACTACGCAGACCTCGATATATGTATTTTTATTAAGTAAGAAAAAATTAAAAGCGGAAAACATAAAAAAGCATCAAAATCATTATAATATGGAGAGCGGTTAGTTGTTCGTGGCGGCTGGCTCTCAGCGAAGACCGTCTTTGCTTCAGTCGGAGGTTATGTTTCTCCTTCATTTTGGCTTTTGAACCATTTTTTAAAATAAATGATAATAAAGTAAGAAAATTCTGTAATAAAGGTAGTAGATATATATTGCAGTTCAGACTATATATGACTATAAAACTTGGACGAAAACCTATTAAATATATGGAAGGTAACAGTGACTCCACGCCATCAGTGTCTTGCGAGTTTGACAATCGGTCGCGGCAAACGCAAAGGGCTGACGAACAGGTGTAGTCGCGCCCGCGCAAAGAGCCTTTCTTGCGCCCGCGCCGCTCTGTCGCGCTGTGAGTACAAATCATAAACTTATGCGGGTAATTGCCGAAAATTATTATATTTCTTACGAGCTTTGTATTAATTAAATAGTGGAATTATTAGACTTATTTATAGCATCAACACTCTCAAGGGCCCTTATTAGGATTATCTTTACCTACTGTAGTAATATCGTAACACAAAGATGAACAAAAACTATACAGATCCCGAGCAAGTGTTTGACTTAACACAAATATTTAATGTACATGTTTTCTTTATACCTAAAAACTTTAAAGACATGTTTCTTTTTAAAGGGTTTTTTTAAACGAACAGCAATAATACTAAATGAGCAGGAAATCATAATCAACCAAATAAACTATTTTTGAATTACAGAAATAAATAATTTCAAATCACTAAGGATGTCATCATAAAATCGAATGAATCCGGCGATGCTACTCTTATTTCTTTATTGTTACCAGAGAACCTAAACCTAACCCACATCATAAGATTAATAAATAATACGAGTATAAAAGGGAATCTCCTTTGCGCGTGTCCCAAAAACCGCGAAACAAACACCTATTTCCCTCCTCAGCCCGTAACGTCTCTCTGCCGCCAGCGGATGCCGCGAGAACGGTTACGTATAGGTACTTATTAAGCAAGTTAAATTGTTATAGTTAATAATTAAAACGTTTAATTAGTAATAAAAAAAAAGAAGTAATTTTTGGTCAATAGTTTCATAAAAAGCATGATGGCAATGTATCAAATTGAGAGGGTGGCTACAGGCAGCGTGGGCGCGGCCCTGAGTGACGGCTTGTATGATACGACCATGGCCATTATCGCGACCCTGAATGCGTTCGGCGCGGGAGTTTAATTTCTATATGGTAGGTATTTATTATTTATATGGACATAGAATTTGGGAATATGTCATGACACTCATTGCATTTCAATGACAAGGTGTTAGATCGAACGCTTTACAAAAATTGCTATCAATTTACTTGAAAAATTTTGTCACAAAATATAGATACCTAAATGATGGATTCCAACAACTATGTATCTAAAATTTCCAAATTTTATTGTATATTTGTAATCTATCATATATAATATAATCAAAATCAAATAAATATTTACCTTTGTCAAAATATTCTTTTTAAACCTGTTTTGTTAAAATATACCTAATTTGATTATTCCGCTTAAGTTAATAACTCGCCCCACGTTCTTATCGATGCGGCTTTTCACTTAAATGCCTACACGTGGCAATAGTGCCAATTTGTAGCATATTATTTGCTAACAGACAAACTGACGGACAGACAAGCTTAGTTGATATCGTGCGCATCCTGGGAAAAAAGCCGCTTTCTATTTCTTCATAATTAGGTGATTCTTCTGTCAGAAGGGGTTGACTTTGATAGTGTTCTGCTTCTTGGTTTTCAGTGCAAGTTCATAGCAGAATTTATACCTAAGTTGGATTAATTATTAGTATTGTAATTTTTAATTTATTTGCTAAATATTGTATAGCCAGATACCTTCGAACTGACAAGACCCCGACTTCGTTCACCTGTTTTTTTTGGGAATGGCTAAATTCTGGCCCTAATGGCCTTTCAAGAGTCAACGGCGTTCGCCTGGTCTTTAGAGTAGGTCCGTATGGTTACGTTATACTGGTTTCCACGGGAACTGATAACGGCTCGGGATAAGAAGTATCCCGCATGTTGACTCAGTATATAAATTATCATTGTACTAAATTTCATTAAAAATCATCCAATATTTTTTATGTGAACTTGAATATTGTACATGCGGACTTGATAATGATTCCCATGGGAGCTCTATAATAGATTTGAATCAAAACTATGCCAAGTTACATTAAAATCCATCCAGTGATTTTTGCGTGATGCACTTTCAGACAGACAAACAGACGAACAGACTGACAAAAAATTCAAAACATGTTTTGGTCTCTGTATCATTCACAGTTTACACTATAATGAGCTTTTTCGAGTTTATTTTTACGATTTTGTATATATATTAATATTAGACTATATGTATTCTAATAATATTTGAAATATTAGATTAAATTAACTTGGTTAAAGGAAATCTAAAAGTAATTCAGAAATAAGGATGCAAGTAGTTCTAAAAGTTAAGTCATTATTTCTCATATACTATACTATACCATGCCAAGCGGCATGCAGCGGTTTTGAAATTTGATAAACCTTAGTGGCCTTAAGCAGGTACAGCTCACTCAACGAGATATGAGCTTTGCGTTTGTGTGAGAGCACACCGATAGTGTACAGTGCGAACCATTTCGACAATCGGATTGGACAATTCGGCACCCACTCACACAGATGCACAGCTCATTTCTAGTTGCGATGGCTGTATCTATATGAAGATTGTTTTCAATCGACTGGAAAATGTGTGTAACTCTAACAACACTTGAGATCGTCCGTGACTTCGCTCACGCTAGAGTAGGTTTCTCGTAGAAAAGTATTAGTTAAAAGGTTAGTTAGAATCTCTGCTTATTTGCTTATATTGGATGCCATTACCATGTCATACCATCAATCTATTATGAAGGAAACAATCGCAAAAGTACCCAGTGTGCACACTGTGATGTGTGAGAAGTATGTTATATTACAGATTTATTTAAATGATAAGTAAATTGGTGCATACTTCGGTTACATCTTGAGAGGAGACAAGAGGTCTTTCCATTAAGCTACGATATGGGGTTCTTCAAGAGAGCTGTGAATAGGATTTTGCAAGGTCGGCGGCGCGCCCGAATACCCCCTGGTGTTGCAGGTGTCCATGGGCGGCGGTAACACTTACCAACACGTGGGACCGCTTGCTCGTCCGCCCACTAGTATATAAAAAAAAAATTGGAAGGCAAGAAAAGTACTCAGAAACGATTCAATAGGTATAGGATTCAAATATAGTGCTATAATAAAAAAAATATATAGGCGTAACAGCTTTAGTACGATAACGGTCTATCCCCGCTTAGTGGTGATAGAGCTAGTGGTTATCGCACATAGACTGCGATTTGCTGACAGCATTCGAAGGAGTCTACATAACGATAAATACAAAAAACATATTTAATTTTGAGAAATATCATTCTTGAGTCGACTTGATACCACAGGATACCCTAGCATGATAAAACAAATAAATACCCAAACGTCACAATTCTCAATTAAACCGAATATCGCTTACAATCTTATCGATAACGCGTTATTTATACACTCGCGGCTATTTTATGCGACCATAAAACGCGCGATGAAGATTTCAGATTTTGATGTTACGATGTGGTTGGGTTGTAAAATGAGTTGAAGTTTATATTTGGAGTTTTGCTCTGTAGCGGTTGAGTAACATTGCTGTTATGTTAATCGAACATTGTGAAGATCACAGCAGACAAGTAGACATTCCACCTGATATTAAGTATATGGGGGGGTTGCACGCTGAAATCCAGTAACCGCTGGGAGCACTCAACTGGCCACGTTACGCCTCTCTCACAAAAGACTACCTTGAAATATTCTGCATTCCACAATGTATGTTTCGGTATTGAGTAAGATATGCCAGAGCCCATTCCCATCTCATCCTGTCCCTCGTCATTTTCATGACCCTTTCTCCTAATCAATTCCTACGTCTCAAAAGGTACACAGCGTATCCGACGGGGTCCAACGTTTGTCATTCTCGACTGATGTTGGTATGTATCGCGGATGTCTATGGACTTACCATCAGGTGGATTGTATGCTCGTCTGTCGCCTTCTTGCTATAAATAATTGGATACTGTCGCCCATGGACATCCGCGATACATGCCAACGTCAGAATAAACGTTCGCATGCGCTGTCCTCTACCTTTGGAGATTTAGAAATGGATTTGGAGAAAGGATTGGGAAATATACTGGGGACGAAGAGGTTTAATTATTTTATTACATTTCGCATCCTCGATGAGGGGATGGGGAGTCAAAAGTATAATAGAACAAGGAGTTAATTTTATTCCATTATATTTTCGATTCGGTGCGATATAAGAGGATAGGATAGGATAGGATAGCATATCTCACTTACTACCGAAAGACTACATTTCCGAGAATAGCCCAGGGTGGGAAGTATGTAGTAAATATATTTTATATCTGTATTTTAGAACTTTAATTAGTAAATTAGAAGAATGCGCGTATTATCTATATTTTTATTATTTTTAATCCCTATACTTTAAATTATATGTTTAGTTCGTGTGCCGCCAAATTTTGAAAAAAATAAACGTGTGCCTCAAGTGGAATGAAGGTGAGACAGGTGTTTTGTGAAATCGACTGAAGTATCTATGTGAAATCCTTTTGCTTCTAATCCTTTCTATTTTTATTTTTATTTAAACATAGAAATAAGAAATACGAGATTTATTTCGAAAAATTCAAATATTATTTTGTAAGAATTTCTTTTTTTCTTTGCAACGAATGCAGTCTAACGGCAATAACAGTGTGTCACATTTGTTTATGACGTAAAACAAAATCGTCACTACTTAAACTCACACCAAACTCAACCCTACCCCTTTGAAGTAAGACGCAAGACAGTAGCAGTATAATTTATATATTTACGAGTATAAGGTTTCAAGATCTCCTTTACGATGTCACCGAGATGTTGTAAAATTCAAATTAATATATAAAAAATATGATTACGTAAACGTTTTTAATTACCTTAGAATAATTTTCATCAGATAACCGCTCGTACAATCTGTCATAGTTTTAATGTTATATACAAATTAATGAACGTAAAGTTTTATTATGGGGGTTTACAATCTGCGGGGGGGCGGGGAACTGACGATTAAAAATGCTACCGTATGATGAAATATGGTAACAAGCGTTTCAATTCGAAGCCTCTTACTTTTATAAATATTTTTTCGCCTAAGAAGGATATCTTTTCATTCAGTAGCCATTGCATATGTTAGACTTTGGAAGGAATACCTAATATGAAGTTCCAGATCTCACTCAAAAACCAATGAAAGCATTGAGAATCCAAAATGGTAGCTTTTCGATATTCACCAGTCGGCGATATGTACCTACTATTACGATCATTTACTTTGATTATAATGGTGACATCATTACGAAATCTGTTAAGTTATATTTTATCTCGTAAAGAATAGGTATTTTCTTACAATTGATAGAAATAATGCCTCAGGTGTCAATTTTAGCTAAAAAGTGTTTGCGTTTTTGATCTCGTAACAAACATGGTTTTAACTAATGACATGAACCCAATGTCGAACTCATGAACCGACCCTATGTCCGGAATCTTCCCGGTGAGACCGACTAACCCGACAGACATTGTCCTGTCCAAATTTCAATAATACAATAATTTCAATAAGTTCATACAAAAATCACATAGAAAAAAGCACTTTCAGTTTTTCCCGAATTTGCCAATTTTCAGGGCAACTTTTCCAATTTTTCTTAACCTAAAAACCTTATTCGGACTATTACGAATCTCAAAATATCCCACCTTAATTTTATCATAATGTAACATATATACAATAAAGTTTTATATATCTATCAATTTATCTATATGTATAGAAGAAGCATAATGGTCACATTCTCCTTACATTTTCACCGTGTAACTTGTACAGTATCATACCCAATTTATTTTCAACATACTACCAAGAATATGTTCACGAAACTCCCGATCGATACCGTCCGGTTCACGAGGTCGTAATTGTGATATGGACCGTGAGAATATTCAATTAAGCAGGCGAACTTAATTGCGACTTGATAAAGTTAAGTTGGTTCAAAGTGAACTATCTTCCGAACTAAGTTAACTGACCATTATCTTTGCCTTTGTGCCATGGTAGCACTGGACGCGCCTAATTGGGGGGTTGTAGAGTGACAGCATAGTGTGGACATGTCCTTCATTAGTTTGTAATTTAATTACTTAGATAACCACCAGTTCTGATTTTACTGGGTCTTATATCAAGACAAAAATTATAAGAAATGTCTGAATTATTTCGAAGGATTTTTGAATATTTACTGCATTCCTTTTTTATCATATTCCCTCAGTATGTTTTTCTCGTCCCGTAATAAGTGGTCCTTCCCCGTTTTCCCAACCCTTTCTCCAAATCCATTCGTAAATCTCCAAAGGTAGGCAGCGCATCTGAGGGCGTGTCATTCTGGACTGATGTTGGCATGTAATGCAGATGTCGCTGGGTGACAGTATCCACTTACCACCAGGAGGACTTGTGGCGATTCAATCGATCACGCATTCTAACGGACACTATTTGGACATCACTAGTTGCGTGCCACATCACTAAGCCGAGAGAGAGAAAAAGATGGAGGCCCTTAACAACATTGGAAAAATTCACTTCTTGCACTTTTACTTACTCCACCAGCCCAAACTTCACGACCTGTCATTCAGGAAAAGTTGCCACCTAAACCTTCGGTTCCGCTACGAGTTCAGTATGATACAGTAAAACAGCCGTATATCACACGCTCGGGCAGACGCGTTAGATTTAAGAATTTAGACTGATTATCTTTACTACGTTTATTTAGATATTAAGGTGTGTAATGCTTCTTCGAATTTTTACGTTTAATATTTTTATTTTCGTGTTCTTTGTTTTACCAATCTTGTATTCTCTCCTGCTATATTACGTGTGTAAAAAGTTAAGATTGGAGTATCTTTTTCCGTGGGGGGGTGGTGTGGCGATTCAATCGATCACGCATTCTAACGGACACTATTTGGACATCACTAGTTGCGTGCCACATCACTAAGCCGAGAGAGAGAAAAAGATGGAGGCCCTTAACAACATTGGAAAAATGCACTTCCTGCATTCAAGCTAACTAGTAGGGATAATCAACCTGTGCCGTGTACTCTTACGTGGTAATTACCGGATACCGTGTAAAGGAACAATAAACCAAATATTATAGCGTCGTAACGCCAGGACTTTTCATTTATGACTCGGGGGTGTCTCCAACCCCCACAGACTGTATGCCCGTCTGCTACCTTCCTTGTATGTACCAAAAAAAAATTAGAACCTTTTTGCGATGTTATAGTTACGATATCGGCCTTCAAGTTACCAGCTATATGATACAATTCTTAATTTGTATCCCAATGTGTTCAATATTTGCTATAGAGCTATATATGCTATTTTGACAATGAGGGTACACGCTGCAATCCAACAGCCTCTGTTACACTTGCCTAGCCTCATTACTTTCCTCTCACAGAAGACTACCTTGAAATATACTGCATTTACCACTTTACCTAATGTACGTACTTGTTTTGGTAGTGAATGAGATATGCCAGATCACATTTTTAACCTATTCTGTCCTATCTCTCCCGATTTCCCAATTATTTCTCCAAATCCATTCCTTCATCTCGCAAGGTATTCAGCACATCCATGGGCGTGCCAACGTTTGTCATTTTGGACTGAAGTTGGCACGTACCGCGGATGTCCATCGGCGACAGCATTCATTTACCACCAGGTGGGCTGTATGCTCGTCTACCGCCTTTTTCCTATAAAAAATAAAATACTGCCGAATATTGTTTCCGAAGACGTATTATATTAGCAGTGGAGAAACTCAAGCTAACGGGTGCAAAGAAATGCAGGAAATGGAAGAAGAAACAGCAATACCATGAGGTTCTTGTCAGCCTATCGATTATAGATTCTTCTTCTTATTCTTGTGATGCCTCTCCAACTAGTGGAGGTTGGCAATCAGCTCCGAATATTTTGCCGTATCTCTCGCGAGACGAAACAGTTCGGCGGCACTCGCGATGCCAAACCACTCCCGTATGTTAAGCAGCCATGACTTTTCCTGCGACCAACACGCCTCTTTCTGACTTTAGATTCATCACATCGAATAACTGGCTGTCGCCTCTAACACTGCATCTTTCATGGTAAGAATAGAATAAGGCCATAAGAAAATATGAATTTAAAAAAGAAATGCCTAAAGGTTTGGTATTTTTTTGCTTCTCCAAAATAATTAACAATTAGTTTTAAGACCATGTCCATGTGAACCTGTCGGTGTGCATGTCCGGCGACCGTCCGCTCCGCTAATCGAGTTATTGTGAACGGCACAATGCGGCAATCAAAGTGCAGCCGCAGTCCGCCGGCACTTCACAGGTGTACACTAAATAGGCGAGTTTCCAAGGAGTTCGCCAAGGAAGTTGGATACTTCTTTTAGATAAATGCTTTTGACAAATTTTGAGTACTACTTTAATTCATTTCATTGTTCACCTATCGCTTTCCCAGGTTTGAGGATATCATAAGAGTAGTGATAGCATAATAGCTCATTTACACAAGGAGAGTTTCTCGAACGCAAATTTTTCGAGCATCGGTCTAAAGCTAGTATAAACAACTGTTATCATCATTTAATCAATGTTATCCTTGTTATCATCGACAGTTTATTATGTGAACAGTTGTAGGTGAGAACAGTATGTAATTTGGTCGCATACAAAAATCGTATGTAACAGGGGTGGCCAACAAGTTGATCGCGATCGATCGGTCAATCGCCAATGACAAATCGCGATCGCGATAGGAAATTAAAATTTTTGACCGGCATTAAAATTTTTGTTAAGGTTGACATTATCAAATTATACTACTGATTTTGGTAATTTGACAGAAGAAATGAAAGCACAATCTTGTATTTTTTTGCTATTATATTATTAAGATTAATAAAAAGCTATTATATCTAATTATTGTTTTATTCATCCTACTAGAGCACAATTAAGTAGATTGCAAGAAGTTAGATTTTTTTTAGTAGAACACTGTTCTAAATAAGTTGACCACCCCTGCTATACAATATCCTCGCTCCTACCGTTCGAGAAACTTTCGTTGTGTTTCTCTCGACTAACATTCGTGAACTCGTACCACTAGTCCGTACCGCAGAATTCCAGTGGTGTCTTGGCCTGCATCACTGAGTTTCTGCTTAAGTAAGGATTTTTCAATTATCACTAACTCGGCAGTGAAGGAAAAGATAAGTAAGTCCAAAAAAAGATCATCCTGAAAGCCTCATGTGTTTGTGTTGAGGCCTGGAGTGGAATGATATAGATAGATGTAGGTACAATGAACTATCTATCATACGAGTATTATGTTACGATCGAGATTATTTATTTTGTTCTGTTCCAGATCATCATGTCATCTATTTCTATGGACTGGGCGGTTTTTTATCGAGTTGTTACGACTAGTAAAATTCGGCAATCTGAAGTCAAGTTTCCAAAAAGTTCTTCGAAGAAATATTTTTTTTTAACAACTCACTAAATAGAGGTTTTAAGGAGGAAAGCATAAAAGGCCTGTCCTTGCAATGTCTTGCATTCGCTCATAATCGTTACACAGCCATCCTGTCTTACGTTTGGATGTGATAGATAATTTCAAACTATTTTATAATTCACATTGTTCAAGACGGTTGATATTTCAAAATTTACTCTCAAACACTTGCCAATGTATTGTATAAGATATATCTTATTTATAGCAAACTTACACTGCATTTTTTGCAACATTTCTGCTTACAACCCACCGCACGCAACAATAAACAAACAATGAAATTTTAAAAAAACCGGTCGCAACAATACTCGAGGCGGGATTCCTGACGTTTTTATCATTTCGAGCGGAGAACAAAAGCTGAAGGCTTCCTGTTGAGGCTGCATCACCATTCTCGCGAGGCGACTTGCTGGTGACACACTGTTCAGCGAGTTATCCGATAAAGTGTAGGACACGGGGAATAATTTATTGTATTCTAAAAACCCAAAGAACAAAAACTAAAGACATTATTACTTTTTCAAAATGTCATGCATACAAACATGTCTTGCTCCTTGCGTTTGCTATATCGACATAGAGAGCAAAGAACCAGTTACTCAGTTATAGGGAGGTCGTTTACTTTAATGAAAACGTTGCGTTGATGTAAAGCTGGTTAGCACATTTGCGTATCAGTATGATGAAGCTGATCCATTCCTACAAAACTTGAACACCAGTTTTATGAAATATTCCTCATTGTTGAATGAAAAAGGTAGTTAAGATACTTCATAACATTAAGTTAGTCTGTAATTTTGCTTGCCATGCCTTGCAAGTGTGTGTACCTCATCCCAGCAGCTCGGCGCTGAGTACATTAACTTACAATAGAGGTGGACGATCTATTCATCGGCGCCACAATGCATCGATCGGTTAGCTGACGATCGGACGTGATACTAATGCGAATGGTATGGTAATTTGCGAAGGTGTTGCGAATTTAAGGAAAGTAAGTGATACTTAACTGAAAAAGAACTATGTGGGATTTTTGTGATCGTCTGAACACTTCTTTGTGGATACAATTAAGAGACCGTAAAGACTTAATTAGATAAATCGAGAAGGCACATACTGCTTCCTAGGTGCTAACGGATATTTAATACTTAAATTTATCTTAAACATTTTCTTAATCAGAATCGAATTACTTATATCATCAGCCCTTATTTCTTCACTGATGGAAGGCCGGTTGGTGATTGCAGTGTTAGACATCTTGCACTGTACGTTACTGCCGTTACCGATCGCGGATATTAAAGATCTAGTGAGTAGAATAGATACCGTCATGAGTTGGTCACCAGATCCCTAGCATAGTCCAGCGCAGTTTGCAGGAGGGGATGGCTTGAGTTCCCTGAAATGGTGAGCGGAACCTCTTCTTATCTCTTAACCTTTCATACTCTTCTTACAGGATTACTATCTTAATATTCTTACTAAATTACCATAACACTTCAGCAATCAGTGCGCTGTCTTCTCGTATGAGTATAAGACTACCAGTTGTAGTCCAATTAGAATTGGAATTACGGCGTCTATACAAAAAAAATACATGTACCGTCGAGCATCTAGTTGCTATGCTTCCCGGTATGCGGTATCAATTCAAGAATCCCTTTATTCTTAAAACAAAGTCGCTGGGTGGGGAGAGTGAACGATTTCGAAGGTATGGAAGCGGAACGTATGGAAGATATGGTGGAGAGAATTTGGGAAATACCTATACATTCATGGTCTCTCTGTGGCGAGACAGACTGATATTATGGTTAGTTAGGGGTGTTATTTAGAGGTGTAGTCGCTTGCTTATGTCAATTACTTTATTATTAATGTTTATCTATTACTCCTTGAAATATTAGTTTGGTTAAAAACAAGCCTTTATACATTAGTCACATTACCATACCTCGCTCGGCTCACATCTCCTCAATATTTTACCAACAATGCACAAGGTAATAAGACAATAAAATTTAAAGAAAAATAATCGGTATCCTCCGTACGGTGTATTAACGAGAGATGCTTGCGTACATTTGTCAAAAAGAATACACAATAAGTGTTATGGATAACCGATAGTTTGTTCCTTAGTTAGGCGTAACGACGCTACGTGGTATGAGCCCTTGGAAGTTAGTGGTACACCGAGAAAGATTTACGAACAAGTAGGTTTATGTTTTAATTTTCGCGCTGCTTTGTTCAGTCTTGCGCTTTTAGCCATATCCTTACAGATTGCTTGGAATATTTACAGCAAAATTTTTAGGTGTTGAAAACGTTTCTACAATATTTATTGTATCTTGCTTCTAGCTTCTTATATTAGCTTTCCTGTCAACTCAACGACAACTTAAAAGTGTCCTTCTGTGTATAGGCGAGAAATCCAATTTCTTTGTGATTGTTTTAAATCACTTCACTTTCGCAATTCCTTCACGGTTATAACATAAACAATTTCTTCTAAAGGACCGCTGCGTCACTGTGCGTCACGTTTTCTTTGCATCTTTCACGCATTTCTCAACATCATCTGAAAGAATAAAAAAAAGATTAAGTAACATTCTTTAATTATGTTTGGTGGAAGTAATAAAGGAAACCCAGCATTTGTTTGTTTTATATGTTATATATAGATATAAAAAGGATGCGTAGATTTAAGTGAAATACAACAAAGTGTGCATCAAACAGCGATATTAGTCGCTTGTACCTTGCACTCGACTTACAATGAGGTCCACACGGGGTCGGCAACCAAAACGCGCAAATTTTCGTTGGATACCGGCAACAAAAATACGGGCGGACTGCTCAGTCTCGCCAAAAGACACTTACAAAACTGCCTTTCAACATCTGTTAAAAATACGATTTTGCATTTAGTACCTATTATAGGTACTCGTTGTGTTTCAATCATTACATCGCTTGGCGCTCTCGCAGCCAGCTAACAAATGCGTGTCGACGGGGGGCGCGCGACCGAAACGCTCGCATTGTCGCTCGTTACCGCCGACAAATAGCCGGGAGAACTGCTCTTTCGCGCTCCCTGTTCTCCACAGCACTCCTGCATGAACTTTCTTTCTAACATTTATAAAAATAAGATTTTGCATTTAATACCTAGAATTATATTACGCTCGTTGTGTTTTAGTCATTATATCGCTTGGCGCTCTCGCCGCCGGCTAACAAATGCGTGTCGACGGGGGGGCGCGCGACCAAAACGCTCGCATTGTCGCTCGTTACCGCCGACAAATAACCGTGCGGCCTGTGTACTCTTCTGGCAATCGATATTTGCTAAGAAATTAAGATACGGCTAATTGTTCGCAATCTATGGCAAATCACGTGATTGCATTGTACAAGAAATGTACTATATTTATTTATCTGCATTAATCTTCATTTGTTTTGCAGTATTTTCTAAGCCAGATATTGTCTATACTCTAATCAAACAAAAGCTAGGTAAAAGGTAAACAAAAATTTAATCGTAATCACTTTGTTTTATTTAAATACGAGCCTAGACTGAGTCTTTAGTTCTTGTTTAGGTTCTGTCTAAGGTATAGGTTATATAACATGCGAGCTTAACCCACGGCAAAATGTTAGTGATGGGAATTAAGTTTTATAAATAACTGTATTTTTTGTTTACCTTTTGTCTCATGCTGTAATAAATATAGATGAATAGGTATAGATGAAGTTAATCCTGGCAACCCTGTTCAGTGAGACCCCTTTCAACATAACTTTTAAGAGCAATAGAGTTGACTGACACACGATAACAATTGTTGAGATGGTCAGAAAATCGTAGGCTGATGGTATGGTAAACTTGAAAGCAAATAATAGTTGGGACTATAATGAATCTGAAAAGTAAAATACTATAAGTAGCACTGAACGATCGAGATAAATACAAATACAATAATACAGAGTATACAAATAAGGAGATTTAAGCCAGTTATGGCGCTAAAGGAGTCTAAACGTCACTGTGACAGCAGTTATCTTACGTAATTCGCTCACTTGTACAATTTACTGGGGATTCCAATGCAGAGCTCGTTTAGGAATGTACTTTTGATCGCATAGCAAAGTATGTGCGACCCAGTTCCATTTGCAGCACCTTATCTGCGGGTCAATAGGATCATCCTGACAGTCTCCACAAGTCTAAATTGGCAACGGCGTCCGGTCAGAAGATCTTCTGGATCTGATGCAGCTACTTGAATACTGTTTGTTGTATAGTATATTGTAACGTGTCTGCTAATGCACCGTGTCAAATAGTTGGTATCCAGTCTTAAGAACCTTCAGTCTGTCTCTCGCTATAATGTCGGCCAGCCATTCAGTCAATATATAATATTAATATAAAATAAATCCCTTATAATCTCTGGAAATACAAGTTTCAATACAGTGGACCTGCAATATCTACCGATGGACATTGTTCAGGAAAAATATTACAAGGGAATTACTGTCATGGCTTAGTGACCGGCTTTAAAGAAACACTCCATCTCAACCAAAGGTGACTGAGGGCAAAGTCGCTACCACAAGACCTGAGGAACTACACCACTTCTAAAAGAGTGGACACGCAGACCCGCTTCGCTAGCGTGGCGTTTGAAGGCCCATGTCCAGGCAGTTGACGATAAAACGGCTGGTTACAGAATTTTTCCTGTCATGATGAAACGATTCCAATAAATCTTCATACCATAACAATACTACTAAAAGCAACAGTAGACATGTGTATACTACACACGTAAATGAAAGGTGATTCAACTTATAGACTAGACTTGTATTGAGAGGACACGGCTTGTTACTTGCGTAGTTCGTTGATAGGTTCGTTGATAGTTGCGTAGTTCGTTCATTATTACCCAACAATGAAACGTGTTTAACACGGAAGGTCCGACTAGTTTCAGTAGTCAAGTGGGGTCATGAGAACCAGGCAATATCGCGTTGGAATCCTGGATCCCTACCACAATTATCTGCAACTCGAATGGCATTCACTCCTTTGGCGAACGATTAGAGATCATTATTTATTAGAGGAATGATATCCACGTGATGTAGCTGTTTTTATTAATTTATTTCTAACTACTGTTAATTATTAGGATACATCTAGCATATACATATAATTATATGTATTTATATGCTAAATATATAGGTAAAAATATAAATCCTACTAATATTAGATATAAATGCGAAAAAGTTTGAAAGTTTATTACTTAATCATATCGAAAATTCTAAATTAATTTAGTCGAAACTTAGCGAATAGATAGATTGTAATCCACATTAACACACAGACACTCTACAATTCAAGTACACCGAGCAAATGAAGTCGTAAACAAAAGCTAGTATTTGTATAAATATGCTTACAATATTTCTCGCGATTAAAACTCGAAAATAGAAAGATAGATATAAATAGTAAAGTTTAATTATTGAATAGCTATGATGTATTAAGTCGCATTACAACTTTTACTTGTAATAAAACTGGCTACTAATTTGCTATTCTCAATAATAATTCTGGTTCAGGAGATTTACACTGATGTTATGTAATAATTTTTAAAAGCTAACTAAAAATATCGTTTTCTAATTACCATACACAAACTAATCCCGCGATACTAATCGAACCAAAGCCATTGCACTTAATTGCATTCACATTTGCGATTCCAACTTTGTACACATATGCACATTATAACGGAAACGACGAAAGAAGAAATATTTATAGTTTTTGTTTGTTTATTAATCAGTAGCGAGATATTAAGATAAAGAAAGATACAAAGTATATCGTGGTTTGTTAAAGTAGTATTGCCAGCCACGATTAACATCAAGAGTGGATTTATTTTAGGGTTCCGTGTGGACCATTAAGAGCTATCTTGGGTATTTTTTTTTATGGTCAAAGGCGGCAGATGAGCATACAGTCCACCTGATGGTAAGTGGATAATGTCGCCCATAGACATTCGCGATACATGCCAACAATAGTCCAAAGTGACAAACGTTGGCACGCCCCCGGATGCGCTGCCTACCTTTGGAGATATAGGAATGGATTGGGAAAATGGGGAGGAATAGGATGAGAATGGACTCTGGCACATCTCACTCACTACCGAAACACGTACGTACATTAGGGAAATAAGATAAAGTGGGACATGCAGTCCATTTCAAGGTAGTCTTCTGTGAGAGAGGAGTAACGTGGCCAGTCGAGCGCTCCCAGCGGCCGTTGGATTGCAGCGTGCATTTTCCCCCTCAAATCATAAAGATATATTGTATTATATTATAAAATAATAAAATTGTAAGATAAGGTTTAGATCGTAGTAATCACAAATTTAATTTTCTTTCATAATTTTCTGTTCTGAGGAGCTGTTCAATTTGATGCCTACTTCGGACTTTTACCTTCGCGCCGCCCCTTATCGTCGATCGTGCGGTTCATCCATATGATCCACACTTTCTTGACATACTTGACTTTATACTGCCAATCCGAGGAATGAACTGGCAGCTGAGGTTTTTCCGTTACGTTACGATATGGGGCTCAGGAGAACTGTAAACAGGATTTTGCAAGGACGGCAACGCTTTCGCATGTACCCTGGTGTTGCGGGTGTCCATGGGTGGCGGTGACCACTTACCATCATATAGTCCACCCGCTCGTCCGCCATCTAGGTATTCTATAAAAAATATATATGAAATGCAATTGTTAATGTACAGAACCCTCTATAATATATAATCGTTATGATCGAGTATTTTTAGTCCTTTTAAATCGATTATGTAGTTTTAAAACTGGTAGGTAATTACTTTTACATTATAGTTAAGTAAATTGAACGCAGCTTCCGATGATTGATTAATTACTCTCGTTAACCCGATTCATTGATTGTTCTCGTATAATAAAAAAAGAAAATACTCGAAAATATTATACCTACATTTTACACATTGTACAAAGTAGGTACATATGAAGGTACTTCGAAGTTTTATCTAGAAGCACGAAAAGATTAAGTCGTATTGATTTATTGCATAATAATCCCTAGTAAAAAGAATTTAATAAGGAATTTTAATTGTTGTTTCAATCGGCACTAACTCAGCATATGTCGCAGCGTGACCGCACCCGTGACCACGGACTAGAGCAGAGGTCGTGGATAATTAGTAATTATTTTTTTACACACTGATACTATAATTAAATGTAATTAATTCATTTTAAAATACAGGTCACGTCATTTACTCATAAATAATAATAATACTTATGTACAATTCACAAACTTATATCACAAATTATACGTCAGTACGCATATTTGTAACAAAACGTGGGTAACTATAATAATGTTATTATGTAAGCACTTTTTTTACGGTAGCAAAGCGCTGGCCATATACGATATATATTGGCACATTAGCTAGAATTCTTAAAATGATATTTTTTACTACACCATAAAGTATTAAAAAAAATCTCTAATTATGTCATTTGAATGCAACCCGAACACTTCCCGCCAATTCGGAGAAATCAAAAATTTTAATTTCGAAAAAGGAACACTAACTTTTTAAGTTCGCATTCCAGAAAACAATGTTCACCAGTCCGCCTCAAGGCATCGAATGCATTAACGAAGTACACCTTCTTTGATATTAAGCGTATTATTTTTAACTTTTTTTGTTTTTTTTACTCTTTGTGCCACGGCACTGGTAGCTCCTCGAGTCGCCCGAAGCAAATCGCATTTTATTACCCACCGCTCGGTAATTTATTATTGCATTTTTTGCATTATCAATAGCCTACAGACTTGTTCTTATTTCGATATTAAAGCTGCTATTGTTTATGAAAAATCGAAGTGGTAGATTCTTATCGGTGGGCTTCAATCAGTAACCACCATTTGCAAAACACTGCGAGCATTGTGATCGGCTTCTGAGGGCAGCCCTTGGTAATTATTTTAATGGTTCAAATGTTACAAACTCGTATAATCGTTCCCAAAAAAAATATTATAAACGTGGGTGTACGAAGGAACATAGTCATATTGTTGTATGAACTTCATTACGACAATTGCTTTCTTCTGTATAAATTTGTTTTCACTAACGATCGAAATGTTTGGCGTCATTTTAACCTTACCAATATGGTAGTACCGTAAAAAAATCTGGTACACGTGTATTCAATAATTCGCAGTGGGCCAGCATGGTGAAGTTCTGCCAAGGTGCTGTCAAGGTCTTACTACTTTATCTAACTCATTGCAAGCAGATATAAGGAGCTACATAGAGAACTATACAAAGACGCCCACTTCTTAATCAAATGTGGAGAAACAAATGGCTTATCGGCAAACCCCCGATATCTTTATACACAACTGTAACCGGTCCTCGCATTTTTTTTATACGTTGAATGTAATCTATTTAATTTATAACCTCTTAAGATAGCAGTCTAACTGAGATAACTAAAATATTGAGCCAAAGTAATCTCAAAATTAACATTCATAATTTCCGCCAATTTGCAAAAAATAAATTCAATTAAAAAACGATGTGATTTGTAATGTAATTTAATCCGCTTCTAGTTCAATTCTTTAACAAAAGCAGACTGACGGTCGGATCACTGGTCATTAAGTGATCAAATAGTGATAAGGATGAGTCCTTCTCTTAAGAGTTACTCCAACAGTTTCTTCCAAGTTAATGAATGAGCGCTCCTCGCATTCCAATGTAACATAATCAGTTCTTTCGGTATCCATTGCAGGACATGGACCTACTCTTGGACATAAGAGATACATGGCCTTATCCACGCTGGTCAAACGGGTTGGCGAGTCCACTCTTTCAGAGATGGAGTAGTTCCTCGGAGCTTGTGGTAGGTTAATTTTTAATTTATTTCGTCTTGGGGAAATGAGTAGGTACCTATGTTTTTAGAAGAACAACGCAGGCGGCCCCGTTCGGGTTAAGTGGCCTCTGCCTCCCACATGCTGCGTGAGGAATTATGGGTGCACTGCCAAGCTTGCAGAATCTTACGTTACATACTTTCGGATTCGAGATATTCAAGCAGTAGCTTAAAAATGGCAATGTTCAGTACAAGTCTTGACTAGTATTAAGCAAGTGCGAATGAATTGCATTTCGATGATGAGAGATACGTTGGTAAATTGGAGAAATAGGCTTTAGAATTTCTAAATTCTTCGACATATCGCTTTATACTCGTATATCATGCAATAACTTAGAAGGTTTTAAGAGAAACATTGTAGAAAATCAATCTCTGAAATCCAGAAAGTGGATCTTATGAGAAAGTTTCTTCACTCTTCTGTCCACTTTCGTTGCACATCATTTTACGTCTTTCAGATACTCAATATCAGTATTTCATAATAGTTAGTCAGCATATACCAGTCCAATTCTGTTAAGAGTTCATTTGCCTTTATTTTCTTCCTCATAATAAACTTATGAGTAGCCTCTTCCATTCCCTTCCTATAAACTCCCAACTATAAGTTCCCTCACTCGCATGATTTAACTGGCCTAATTTGGTTGTCAGAAAAAAATGTTCGCGAATAGCCACTGCCATTGTCCGCTCGAAATGAGGAAGACGGGCCATAATGGCTTTGGAACTTGAAACAGGAACGTCGGGTTTTAAAAAGGAATCGGTTAAACGGGGGCCGTTCGCAGGTAATCACTGGCGACGTGCACCGAACCATAGGGTGCGTCCAAGTGTTAGATTTACTTGATCCTATTTGCAATTATTTTCTGTTACCATAATCTCTAACCAGATTCTCATCTTTTCCTAATCTACTGATTTGATACTCTCGGATGATAAGTTTCATACAAATGAAGTTTAAATATTTTTTATGGAAAAAAGACTAAAAACACGCTCCAATCGAAAGAGAGATTTGGTCAATTTCTTGTAAATTTTAGAAAAAAAAGTTGCAGATCTTCATGGGCCCTATCCAACGGCATAATAATATGGTAAATACGTTGAATTTTTGGAAGTTTGTTATTTTGGAACTAATAAATCGATTTAGCTGATCTACGCACTAAATGAATACTCACAATATTTTTATGCCAAATATCATTGAATTCTTAAATTTCATTTAATGAAACTTAGTACAGTAATAATTTATGTTCTGGATCAATTTATGGGACATTTTCGATCGGAACTGATTGGTATTTTGAATTCAGTTGGTCACTCTTAGTTGAGATGTAGTGATTTTTTTCCAAAATTAGAAATTAGAAATAATTAATTTATTTCAGACCATAGTACAATTGTTGGTAGAAACATAAAATATATTTTAGTAAAATATAATAATCAAAGTAATTCAATAAAGTTATCACATTAATGAATCAAATTAAAATTCATTATACTTAATTATTTACAAATTAATTAATTACTTAACATCGGTCGACAAGTTGATAAGCAGAGTACCTACATATTTTTTTATCCTAATTTATTTGAAAATAGATTTATCGTAACCAGTCCTTTTACCGTCCACTACTGGACACTAGCGTCCTCACGCACATTGTTTTATGCATGTAGTATGTATGGCTTTAAAACACCACTCTGGCATAGCAGGTTGGCAGGTCCACTCTTTCAAAAATGCTGTAGTTCCTCATGGCTTGTGGTAGTCTTTTGTTATCCCTTAGTCGACTTTCACGACATCCACGGGAAGAGATGAGATGGTGGTATTCCAAACCATATATTTATCTTGTGATCTTGTGATGAAATAAACATAAATACTGTTCGTAACCGCGTCCTAACATCGCGTGCATCGCGATACAGGTGCGCGAGCGGCCCGGAGCGACGCCCGCGCACCTTCATTCATTGTTACCGTATTACAGAGCTTGATTGTAATACGCAAACGAGTTGCATCCTCGCCATTTTTGCTGTAAACAAGAAAACATTAGTTTGTCTTTACTAGACGGTATACTGATGTAGTTTAAATTCATTATTTTGCGTTAAGTAGACATTCGCCGGCTAGATAGACCGATGAGTTGAAACTGGCTAGGGAAAGCGGTTGATTAAACGTTGTATTGGCCCTGTGGTGTAGAATAGCATTGTCCCATCTCTTCACGTGGGTGTCGTAGAAGGCGATTAAGGGACAAGAGAGCTGCTAGCACAAGCGCCTGGAAACTACACCAACCGCTTGCCCAGTGTGGCGTTTTAAGGCTATATACATCCCTCGTGCACAAGACAGTGCACGCATTTTCCAGCAGTGGAGGGTAAAAGAGCCATGGTTGCAGTTGCAGTATTGAATTAAATTTATATATTATATATTAAATTCATATATTAAAGTTTAACATATAGGTGATATAATTCTAATATATTTTAAACTAGCTGACCCGACAGACGTTGTACTGACCAAATTTCAATAATACAATAATTTCAATAAGTTCATACAAAAATCCCATAGAAAAAAGCACTTTCAGTTTTTCCCGAATTTTCCAATTTTCCGGGCAACTTTTCCAATTTTTCTTTCCCTAAAAACTTTATTCGGACTATTACGAACATTTAAAAAAAATAAATAGCAAATCGGTCCAGCCGTTGTCAAATGATGCGCTTACCAACGAACAGCATTTATTTTTTATTTATATAGATTACTTTTTAAGATGTCAAAGCAATAATTAGGTTAAGTTAAGTGATGACACCTGTAGAAATGTTATTGAAATACCTATCACAATTTTCTCAAGATCCTTTCCTACTAAGCAAATGAGTCTCAGTACCTAGTCATAAGCTATCACACATAGTGTGCAAGCAATTAAACCTCCATCACGCATCTAGAATGTCACGCTTGCAAGAGGAAACAATTTGTTACATAAATAAAATAATTACAGCGTCTGAGCGTCGGAAGCGGGCAAATGTTGTCGATCACTCATGTCCAGGGCAGCGATTAAGACCGTTTCTAGATCTCGTTTGTGGAGAACTGGGCTTAGATTTATCTGATGGAATACTGGCTGGTTTCGCTTGGCGCCACTTGAGACTTAAGTAATTTAAAAAATATATTATTCTCTAGAGTAAATAAATAATATTTGTAATTCACTGCAGACCACAGGCCTCTCCTAGTTAATCACTGGGGGTCGAGCTAGAGATATTTAAAAAAAATCCATACTTATGTAAGTTCTTAAATAAGTTTTTAATCCGTATTTGAGAAACTCAGTGGTACAGGCGGAGGATTTGAACTCACGATCACACGAATGCCACTAGAGTTTGGATACCCCTAGGCTACCACCGCACTTTACTAAGTAGGTAATAACGTAAGCGTAACCAGCCCATGTTTACTGTTCTGGACATCCCTGACGCTGAGTCTCCTCATGCAGATTGTCTTGTGGATGAGAGATGTATGACCGTAAAACGCCACGCAAGCGGAATGGTGAGTTCACTGTTATAGAGGTGTTTAAGTTCATCAAGGGCTTGTGGTAGCCCTTCGTTATTCCTTGGTCGCCTTTTATGACACCCACGTTAAGAGATGGAGCGATGCAGTTGTAAAACCACACGATACCACACGATCAAGAGTATATAAGTAGTAATAAATATTAGCTGGAGAGTGCTAAACTATTAATAATCACTAAAAGTAATAAAGGGGCGCTTTTAAAATATTAAATTAGTTCTATTTTCTGAACTCATAAACTTTGTTTTTTTTTTCATTATGATTATTATAGTAGCTAAACACGAACAGAGATAATATTTTCTCTAATAAATTATGCTCAATGATCTATTTTAAAAAATATATTTTTTTAATTATTCAAATGTATTCGTACCGAACGCATTATAAGATAAGGTCGAAAACATTTTGGCTACCGCTAATTTGGAAATGGATCATGACTGATTAGAAAGAACGTGCGAATTCGACACGGTCTAAATCGGCGAATTATACTGAAATCTAAAAGCCTTTAAAGACGTGCGATTTCATTAATTTAGTATATTACATTTTTTTTATAGAAGTAATACCGTACACCTGATAGTAAGTGGATACTGTCGCCTTAAATGCAAACATCAGTCAAGAATGACAAACGTTGGCATGCCCTTGTATGCGCTGCCTAGCTTTGGAGATATAGAAATGGACCTGGAGGAAGGTTTAGAAAAATGGGTAGGGATAGGATAGGATGGGAATGTGCTCTGGTATATCTTACTCACTACCAAAACATGTACTTACGTTCATTGTGAAAAAAGGACAAAGTAATAATGTATTATGTATGAAGTTTATAGGAATTATCATGTGCGTCATTTTTTACTTTATCACCCGTTAAAAACAACCTTAGCAACCAGTATATTTACTAAGACCACTTATTATTAAATGGGCCGTATAAAAAAAAAATATTACCTGCATATCAATATTATTGAATAAATATAAGAAATACTTGAATCAATGAATCAAATATGTCGTAGAATATATACATCGTGTTAGTGGATCGATTACGGATGTATTGAGGGAATGTTATATGCCAGGGCCCATTCCAATCCCATGCTATCCATCCCCATTTTCTCAACCCTTTTTCCAAATCTATTCCTATATCTCCCAAGGTAGGCAGCGCATCCGGGGGCGTGCCAACATTTGTCATTTTGGACTAATGTTGGCATGTATCGCGGATGTCTATGAGCGACAGTCTCCACTTACCATCGGGTGGACTGTATGCTCGTCTGCCGCCTTCGCACATAAAAAAAAAACTTATTTTTATCGACAAATATACCTTCCTGCCAGCCCCCACCCCTTCCTTGAATGGCAGCCATTTTAATTTTTTAGTGAGCCGAATTTATATATATCAATAAAAGGATAATTTTTCGACCACTATCGTAGGGAGTAGTCCCTTAAAAGACCCGTAATCGATTCCCTGACACATTGTATAATACTATGTATATTTAAACAATATGTTTTACGACATATATAACAATATTTAGCAATTACGAAAGGGATTGCTGCAGCTATTTGCAAATTATGAAGTGGCCACGAGCATCATGGTGCATAATGTTACACGCATTGTTTTATTCTAGGACACCATTTATTTGGTCTCAGACCTCGAACCCAATATCCTTTTCTGGTGCAGATACCTCTTACCTGTCCGTATTACATAATATTAAGTGGACTTCCAAGTGAAACTACTGAACTGATTTGGTTCAACTACGAACTTAACCGAGATATAGGTAGACCCAGACTATTTCATTTCGTTTCGTTTCAATCTGATAAGAATGCAGTTTAGGTATACAAAAAAGACTGAGCCCACGCATGAGATTAAAACACGGAAGACAAGTAATCAAGGGCGTCGCCGGGGGGAGGGGGTCTGGGGAGGTCAGTTGACCCCCTCTAGAGACTCGAAATGTTTTTTAATTTTTTTTAATTATTTATAATTTTTTCTTGTACTTACCTGTTAAAAGGGTTTTAATAAAAATATTTCTACAAAAATTTAAATCATTGTACCTATTTGTACCAACAATTCATATTTCTCTCACATCTTGCCCCCCCCTGGCCCATTGGCTTGCAAGTAAGGTTAATTAAATCTTGCGGTACGTCTGAATAGATCTTAGCAAAACATCAATTTCGAAACAGTTCATCAAATCAGCGAATCAGAATTATGCATTTGAAAATCGAACGAAGTCCCGCGTAAACCGCCTTTCCCTCATATTGTTATTGCACAGGTTAATCGATGTGTGCGTGAAATGTTTATTAACTTTTTTAAAACGAGAATGAGTGAGGATGATAACCTCTCACACAAACCGCGCACGACTTCATAAAAATCGCATCTCATTTGTGGTGAGAAATTTTAATAAATCCGTAATTAAATCGAAAATTAATGGATATTACAAATAACTTTAGAACTAAAAATGCCAGATATCTGTCGATTATGTGGTTATCTCCATTTCCTTTGATGTTATTGAACGTTTTACGTCGCTGTATAGAATTCATTAAGAATATTTTCCTCTTTTGAATAATGAAATAAAAAAGCAATTATAGTGTCAGTTTAATGTTTGATAAAGCTGACAATTTGCCGTTTGCTTATATTACAACTTGTCACTGAAACAACGCAAAAGCTGTATGGCTTCTACCAGTTTAAGTTTATTTTTCATGATTTAGCGTGTCGCCCTAGCCGCGTCACGTGCATCGCTTAGTCGCCCGGTTTGAGTAATGAGCGCTACGAACGTTTTAGACGCTACAACAAAACCTTACATGTTTGTAACTTTAAATTTATTCCTTAAAATAAATTTATTTTTCGCTAGAACGGTTTAATTTATTTTAAATTGCGTTATGTGTTATTAAGGTGACATGTTGTATAGTGGGACCTCGTTGTTATACAGTGCGTTACTGTTTATTTCTCGAAGCATGAAACCACGACTTATTACATTTAAAAAATATCCCTTTTTATTACAATTTGCAACAAAAGATTTTTTTAATGTTGTGCCAAATTTTTCATATACAGGATTAAATAAAAATTAACGGCACCCTCTTACCGCTTAATTTTTTTTCGTCGTTTTTAAAAGTCAACACTCATTCGAAAATAAAATCATTTTTATATTATTTTATCTGATTTTTCATGCGAGTTGTTACACTCGCACCGATTTACATAGGAGATGTAATAGGTACAGTCAGCCAGAAGGCAACGTATAACCATCGGTACCTTAATACGCTAGTACCTAATAAGGACGAGTATCGAATGGTGTTGGGTACAGTGGCGTGTTGCTGACTGTACTAGATACTAGATTCCACTTCCTAGCACTTCTAGCAGCTTAGTATAGTTATTAGCACAGAGTAACAAAGTTAGAGACTTCAGTTGAAATAAGTACTTTTTTTGTGAAAAATATCAGATTTAGGAAATTTCGTATAACAAAAGTTGTTAGTTTTAATGAATTAATTTCAGTGTTAAGAGGATGCGGGTAGTTTTTAATTAACACTGCGGGTACATTACAGGTACCTACAGCAAATATGGTGAATACAAAAATGAGAAAATGAAATTTTTAAACAATTAAGGCATGAACAGTATTTGAGGCATCATTGTATATTATTAACTGTCATTCTTTCCTCTTTGTTTTTTCTTTAATTTTTAATTTTAGTTTCTATTATAAATTTCATTTAAAATCATTGACAAATCAATATATGTAGATGTTGACTTAATAATGGTGGTTTTGAAATTATACATTTATTAATGAAGTTTTGACATTATGTACAAGAAATTGCTCTACGTTTTCTACCGCCTTTGTAATGGGGAATGTTCTGAAGAGCTGTTCAATTTGATGCCAACTTCGGGTTTTACCATCGCACCGCTCGTCATCGTCGTGCTCTTCATCTGTACTTCCTTGACACAGAGTCTCTGCGTACAGTGCGGTCGAAAAGCTACTTTATACCGTGAACCCGAAAGTTGTGGAATGAACTGCCAGCCGAGGTATTTCCGTTACGCTACGATATGGGGCTCTTCAATAGAACTGTGAAAAGGTTTCTGCAATGTCGGCAGCGTATCCGCAAGCGCCCTGGTGTTGCAGGTGTCCATGTGCGGCGGTGACCACTTGCCATCATGTGGCCCAAGCGCTCGTCTGCTAACCATAAAAAAAAAAGATTCTATACATGACATTTTCCATTTTTGACATTTCTATTACTATGATAATTAATATTTTGAATTAACTGTAGCTTTTAAGTGTATTTTTGTAAGCATTCTTTTTGTATCTATTATGTCTTATGAAATCTTGCACGCCACTACTGGCAAATGTGACGATCTGAATATATGCCACTTACCATCTTTGTAACGCGCATTGCACATAAATAAATATATTAAAATAAGTTCAATGACCAGTTCGCAGATTCCTGTCTGATATGCATAATATGTTTTCACTACAACAGTTTCGTCGCCCTCAGAATCGAACTGGTTACAATTATTTGCTGGCCTCAACTAAACAATCGCCTTTAGAAATAGTGTTTCTCGTGATTAAAAAGTTGCTTGAAAGAAATTCCCCGTGTGCTACCTCTCTAACTTGCTAATCGGCGTGTACCTTGCAAGACAGCTTGATAGCTCTGATTCTCCTCAATAAATGATCGTACTCGCATTGACTTGACAGATGAAATTGAAATACATGAGGTTGCGAAGTGGTATTGTTTTATGCCTTCCTGGGCATGAACAAGACATGTGATCATGCGAACATCTCCTCACTATCTGAAGAACTTTGAGCTGTAGCTCAAAGTATAATTATGATTTCTGTGGTTTGAGATTTGGCGCGAAAACAGTGTGGATCTATATCGATGGGTTTAATGTACGAAATAAATGAAACACACTTCTGTGACCTTATAAGGGTCTATTACACTATTTAAGTTAAGAAACAAGTGATGTTATCACTACCAGCCACGCACGAGCGGGAGCGTTTCTCGATTGACCCATTATCGCTGTTATACAACGTTGGACGATTGACGTCACTTTTTTAAAATGTGAATAGTCTAATTTGAAAATCGTGATTTTACGGTTAATTAAAATTCCTAAAGTAGTTAAGTTTTTATTTAAGTTGTCGTAATATTTTAAAAATAATTTTATATAGGTAGGTACCTATTTTAGCGCGTAAACGGAATCTTAGAAGAATGCTACACAGACACTTTAAGCCTTTATGAATAGGCCCGTATCGATATTTCGGTTAAGTTCGTAGATGAACCAAATCGGTTCAGTGGTTACCGATTATGATTATGACCGATTAAACTTGTAATCCAAAAGACCTACAACACAATACAAAACTCTCAAAACTATAAATCATTAATCGTCAATCTGAATCCGAACTCTCATTTGTATTTATTTAATTATTCACACGTTTTTGTATATTATTACAAAAGGCGAACTTAATGACTTACAACATTACCTCCCAGTCAACCGTTGAGTTATGCATGACATGAAGTGGTTGGGGAGTAAATAATAAATATGGAAGATAGAAAAACCAAATAGTGTTAATAAATATTAAAATTCAAATCAATATTAAAATATAAATGTAATATATGACTATAACATCTCACTCCAAGATTAAGCCTTCCGAAGTAATCACAGGGAGGTTTCGGATCATAATTCACTACGCGGGACCAAAAATTGCCTATAATTTTTGCTTATGCAATTTATCTATTACATAACCTATCCATTAACTAGATACTAAACACACCAGTCATACTAGATACTTAATTTAATACAAGTACATTAAATTCAACCAGCACGTAGCTCGAGTAGATCAGATAAAATTGGAAATTGAATTGTCAATAATTGCTGAGGTGGATACGTGGGTCAGGACTTATGGCCTTTGATTACCTTAAGTAAGAAATATATGGATTTGGTTAAATTGGGAATTTGACCCTTTTATTATAATATAAAAAAACATGTCAGTTATCCTAAAAGTTTCCACAGTTAAACAATTACTATAGGTAATCGTTATTAAATAAATTTATATATTGTATGTGGTATAAATATTGTTACCTGGTGGCAAGGTACCCAGCAAGCTGGCGGCATTACCCAGTTGGATGACTATGTTTATGCGTTGTAATAATTAAGTTATTATTAATTAATTAGTTAATATTACGAGAATATTTAGAAAAAATACTGATTTATAAGACTTAGAAGTCACAAGTTAGAAAAGGTGGCGCTACCGTCTTCATTTTTGCGCGAGTGACAAAAATATTGACAGCTCAAGTATTCTCAAGTTAACATTTTGCAAACTTTCTAATAAAAAAAAAACTATTTAAATTGTTTTATATTTAGTTGTTGAATAAGTCCAATCATACAGCCTATGTCTCTACTGCTGCATATAGGATATAGGCCTCTTTCAAGGCTTTCTACCACCCTAATAATAACACCAAAATCAATGGCTCACATTGTGTAGTGGCTCCAGAAACACTTAAAAACTTGCACTATATCATAACGCTCACGAGTGTTTTACGCTTAATCGCTCGCTTAGCGCTCAAATATATTGCGCTCAGATATAACGTAGACTTTATATGCTGATAATGAAGACAGCAAAACCGCCCATTGTGAAGAATGTTGAGCAAATATGTATTGAGTAATACTTAGAAATGTTGGCTATCATATGGTGTCGGCCGGCTTTAGAATAGCACTAGGGGTAGTTCTTTCCATGGGTGTAGTAAAAGTGACAACAAAACCGCTACCACCAACCCCGAGGAACTACATCAAAGAGTTAGAGTATATCACACTAAAATAGTGGAATAGTCAACCTGCTGGCCAGTGTGGCGTTTTTAAGGCCATTTAATTTAAGTGTTTAAGTGAAATGATTTTAAATGTGAGCCATTCTTCATTCAAAATACAATGTGCATGGAGTGGTTACGGTTTAATATTCATATTTCTTATCCACTCATTGCTAAATTTCAATACACGTACACCTACTGTTATCACAAAGCTCAGTAATTAATAATGTCGGAACATGTCTAAAACATTATTGTACGCGAAGGTTATTACGGGAATATTATGCGGCGAGAAAATTACTGGAACGTTTATCGTACACAAGCCATAGCTTTCGACTGTATGAAGTTGTTTTTTTTAATAGAAAGAAAGCGGCAGACGTGCATAGTGCATACAGTTCACCTGGTGGTGAGTGGATACTGTCGCCCATGGATATCTGTGATACATGCCAACAATAGTCAGAGAATGACATATGTCAACACGCTCCTTGGTGCTAGCCCACTTTGGAGATTTAGGAAAGGATTACGAGAACGGTTTGGGATAATGGGGAGGGATAGGTTAAGATGGAAGGGCTGTGGCACACCTCACTCACTACAGAAATACCTACATACATTGGGGGAATCGGATTAAATGGGAAATGCTATATCATTTTATGATAGGTAGTCTTCGGTTACAAAGGAACAACGTGGTCAGTCCAATCCACCCAGAGGTTAGGGATTACGCGCACAACTCCCCCCCCCAGCCCTCACCGTTATCAATATATCGTAAAAATAAATTATTGCTACAATTTAGATAGGTTTAAATTATAACAGACATGGGATTTCTACAATCTTGATATATCTTCTTCGTTTGATTCATTTTGTTTTAAAATGTAAAATTATCCACAATTCCGACATAGATATCAAATTCCAGACACAGATTTTCTGTGTCGTCAATCCAGAAACACGCAAAGATACACACTACCCAACCCAGAACAAACACGAGAATTTTTAAACAAATGCTTATCCGGGTGTGAATTGAGTTGGGACCTTTCGCATGTTTGTCGTGTTTTTAGTTACAGGGTCCGCTGTTCAAATCTAGGGGGACGATATTCCATAGGAGTGATGTTTTAAATAGGAACAGTGTTTTTAAACTAGCTTGATATTAATTAATTATACAAGTGAATGTTAAATTAATTAAACCAAATAACTAAACACGCGCCAATAATTTCTGACGTATGTTCCCACGTGCACGCGCGCAATGTTTTATGTTGCAGCTAATATATGTTAGAGAAGCTAAATGTAAGATTGGCTGGCTTTTATATCTTGAAATATGAGAATATTTCTCAGATTCTGTCGATATTTCTGTGAATTAATTTAGATATGCCCTTGACTTACAATTGTAATTTCGCGATTATCATAAAGGACGATGACTAAAAGTGTCTTAGAAATCAACGTGTAACAATGTTGAGATACATATACCTCAATTAAAATATTCAATTTCATTGATGTTTTAAAGTTAAGGCAACGTTTCATTCGTTCGTTTCGTTTTAACGTTTCATTTCGTTGATTGAAGCTAATGTCAAAACCGTGTGCGAACCATGGTATGTCTAAAAAGTGGACTCGCCACCTCTTAAAAGAGTGGACTCGTCAACCCGCGATTGTAGAACGAAAGTCCGACACACAGTTGTGAGAAGGATGTTTGATCGATATAACATTTGACCGACACGACGATTATTATTTTACGCAACGTTGGTACGCAGAATGATTTTCCGACTGAAGGTCAAATGTTCTGTCATTCTACTGTCGTTTTGGTCAATCGTTATGTCGTTCTACTGTCGTGTCGTCACTTTCGTTGTACAATCCCAGCACTTTTAGCCAGCGTGACGTTTCAAGGCCATATATCCCTCATACACGAGACAATGTGCATGAGGAGCCCCATCTCCACCTGCAGACCATATAAAAACTGGTTACGGTTATTGTCACAAATAATCTCTAACCAAACATTAACCGCAACATAATAGATTAAATAAAAGATGGCCGCAGCGTAACTAATGCTAATGTCTAGCGGTGGATATGATATATTGACAGCCACGGACAGACAGAAACAAGCACGGGTTGTATGTGTGCACTTACCTATATGAGTTAGCAGTTACCGAGTTTATTATTACCTTTGTATTGGCGAAGCGGGTTCTATAAACGTTTGGTGAAGCGGTTTTATCTTCACTTTGCGATAAAAAAAATTATATCGATGTTCTTTATTATTATGTGTTGTGTAATGGATTGTTAGTTTGATTCTGTAATTAGCAATGGAACTGAATAGCCTTTTTATAGTAGCGGACACTGTTCAAGAAACGTGAGTTCATATGGTTTCTCATGCTAAAATCATTATCGTAATAATAAAAAATAAATACTACTTAGTAAATCTACATATATATAAGAGGATGTTGGTATATATGATGTTAATAGACTTGGACACCGTTTGACCGACCACCATGAAAGTTGGCACATATATGTATCTTTTTATGGAGAAGGTTTCTATGGACTTTGTTGTAACTCGCCACTAGATGGCGCTGCAACACATCAACTTCTATATCGTTCAACAGATCGCCATGAAAATTGGTATACATGGGTATTTGAGCACGGTGAATATTTTCGAGCTATCGACTTTGTTGTAACTTGCCACTAGATGCCGCTGCAGCACATCAACTTCTATACCGTTCAACCGATCGCAAAAATCATATCGACGGCAAAACAGAATAATTTGTGATTTTATATACAGAGGTAAATAAATATACACAGGCAGGACAACGTCTGCCGGGTACAGCTAGTATAATATAAATATGAGTATGAATATGAAACACAATTATAAATAAATAAATATGTCATTTTTTGAGTAATATTTTTAAGGGGGAGAGTGCACTCTGCAATCCAATGGCCGCTGAGCGCGCTCTACGGGCCACGTTACCCTTCTCTCACAGAAGACTACCTTGAAAAGTATCTACTGCATTTCCCACTTTATCTTATTTCGGTAGTGAGTGAGATTTGCAAGAGCCCATTCCTATCCTATCCCTCCCCATTTTCCCATCCTCTTCTTTCAATCCATTCCTATATCTCCAAAGCTCATCCGGGGCCTGCCAACGTTTTTCATTTTGGACTAATGTTGGCATGTATCGCGGATGCAGTATCCGGCAGTATCCACTTACCATTAGGTGGACTGTATGCTCGTCTGCCGCCTTCGACCGTAAAAAAAAATGTCACCAAGTGAACCCGCTGCACTGTGACACTGAATGATTTTTTTTCGGAATGGCTATATTCTTGTGGCCCAAATGGCCTTTAAAGAGTCACCGGACATGTATAGTTTAGGGCTAGCGCAGAAGGCGCTCGAGTAAAACCGACCGACAGACCGTAAAGTAGACCGACAACCGACGGAAGAAATGGACCTCGGCTTAGGGCGTTGCTTTGGGAGGGTACCGCGGGATGGCGAGTCGGTGAGTAGCGCCCAGGCGCGTGCCGATACCTGGTAAAAATTTTGGACGCACCCCACTGAATACAAAATATTTATCTTTACTTTATACCACTTTGTTTTTTTCAGTCTTACTCACATTTGCATACACATAATATATTTATATATAATAGAATATAATTACTAGTCTTACGAGATAGTATAAAGTATAAGAATTTTATAAAGTCATCTCCTATAAAAAATATCTATTGGGTATTTTATACGTACATAGAAAATCCGATTTGAGCAATAAACATATTTTCCAAGCATAATAAAATAAGTTCGCCTTCCTGTGTAGCTGTGGGTTTTTGTTCATTAAAAAACATTTTTTGGGTGGTTATGGAAAACAGATATTTTAAGGATATGAGCCATGGAACGGTATAGTGTATAATAATTAATAATTCTTCATTTGCATTATTGTGAGGTTATTATAGCATGAAAAATTTACATCACTGAGTTCATTCAAATTATTAAATTCAAATTATTCATAAACGCCGGATACGCTGCCTGCCTTTGGAGATTTAAGAAATTTGGAGAAAAGGATAGGAAAATGGGGAGGGATATGATAGATGGGATGGAAATGTGCTCTGGAATATCTCACTCACCACCGAAATACATACAATGGGTAACACACTCTTCCTCTCAATCTTCTCATAAACTTACCGGAATACAGACAAACGCAAAACACTTCATATGACGATTGATTTTTGAATAAATTTATTATCACGACAATGTCTTGCTTTGACGACTGACAAATAACCGATTACCACAGTTGGTAGAATCCCTGACCGCTATGTCAAAGGTCCCGGGTTCGATTCTTCGTCGGACATTAGTTTGTGTAAAGACAAATGTTTGTTCAGACCTGGGTGGTTTTTATGTATGTATTTTATGTACGAAGGCGGCAGACGAGCATACAGTCCACCTGATGGTAAGTGGATACTGTCGCTCATAGACATCTGTGATACATGCCAACATTAGTCCAAAATGACAAATGTTGGCACGCCCCCGGATGCGCTGCCTACCTTTGGAGATATAGGAATGGATTTGGAGAAAGGGTTGGGAAAATGGGGATGGATAGGATGGGATGGGAATGGGCTCTGGCACATCTCACTCACTACCGAAACACGTACCTACGTACATTGGGGAAATACGATAAAGTGGGAAATGCAGTACATTTCAAGGTAGTATTATGTGAGAAAGGGGTAACGTGGCCAGTCGAGCGCGCCAAGCGGTTGTTGGATTGCAGCGTGCACTCTCCCCCCTCAGAGTGGTGTGTTTGTCTTGTGTTTGCATGTGTCTTTGGACCCACGACGCTAAGAATTCTAGTGTGGCCCATTGAGTGTGAAGTTATTTATATAATTTTCTGTCGGAGGTTAAAAGGGAAATTCATTCAAGAGAGGCCTACATAATTTGATAGTACGAGTCATTAAGAATGCGCGAATATGTCTTTATAAACAACGACTGGTTCTAACACCGTTACAATAATTGTTAGACATAAATAACTAATTAAAATCTATCTTTAAATATTTTATCTATTCTCCATAATAATTATGATATTAAGAGGATATTTTATGGCTTTTCGATAAGTTATTATGCATTCGAATTAGTAATTTTAACAGTCGCTTGAGTTATTGCACTATGGTGACACGAATTTGTTAAGAAAATTAATGGAACGTTAATAGGTGTAACACGTGTAAGATAAAACACATAAAATGTGAATTTTATGATCGTTTTTGTAGTTCCGTCGTTATCATAAGCCACGACTAGGTAACTATAATAGCTATAATATCTAGACCTCATGAGTCACATTCGAACCGTCCCGCACTAGAGATGTTTTACTTAACCACTCATATTTTAGTAACGGGGACGGGAAACGCCCCGAAGAATGTCGCCGGTAATGACTGGATGAGAAGCACAGAGGACAGTCTGTGGTAGCGGTCTTTGGGAGAGGCTTATATCCGAGGACGAGCTACGTCCTCGTGGTGAACTGCTGAATGCTACGTCATCATCTCCATTTTCTATCTCTAATACATTTGCAGAATAACATATCGAGTGGACTCATATCGAAATCCATGTCGAAGCCATCGGTATCTTCTGTTATATCACTTAATTTTAGCGTGACTGACCATGGCAATGCCCCTAAACTCCAAAACATTTTAAACCGACTTTTCTGCATCCACTGTTTCCATCAAAAGATAGTAAATGGTCGAGTGCTGGTGGTAACAATGTCCTAACTGGCTCCGATATATTGTTTATTAATTTCTCAACATCATTGTTCGGGATCAATGTCAAGCCATGATTGTATTTGATAGTACACTCGATAAACATGCTGTTGAACTGTTGCACTAGTGGGTGGTAAAAATAAACAGCACAATATCGACATGAGACTATCGCAGGTATAAATGGAAGGGTCCTATAATAATGGAGCACGTCTGCTACTCAAGGCTGTATGTATGGTGCAGAGGTCTTCGGGGAATTCCAGCCATCTACGAATATATACTTACAATGTACTGTAATTCGGTTAAATGTGTTACATAGAGTAGTAGTAGAGTATACGCCTTGGCGTCGAGGGTATTATGAAATATGCAAAAAATAGTTGTACCTACCTATATTCCCTGCGTCCTACGACAAAACCGGTTGGTTGTATAAAAAAATGTGTACATTCTTTTTTGTGTACATTGTGAGTTTGTGAGGAATCTAGCGGCAACAAAGCTTCCTGACTATTAAATGTTCACGCAAAATGTTTTGAATTTGGCCCACACTGATCCCTAAATGTCCACGAATTTCGTTATAGATGATCCGCCGATTTATTTTCAATCAGCAACAGTAGCCACATTTGTCCCAGTGACAGGAGTTGACGGACGACCGTCACGAACCTCGCCATGGAAAGAAACATCATCACAATTAAATTCAGCGCACCAACGCCTCACAGTAGTCCAATGTGGTGCTTCAACCCCAAAAAACATTTTGAAAGCGAACACTGCACTCTATGGAGAAGGAGAATTTTAAAATCGTAAAAATCATCGCAATAAAATCTTTTCTCCTGAAATCCATTTTCAGTGAGAAAGGTGAACTTCGATTAGTCAAAAAAAAAATAATGACAAGCGATTTCCCCGCAAAAATCTATCCCATTCGTAATTCAAATATTTATTTGTGGTCAGGAAGCAGTGCATTAATTAGTTTACGTAGATTATGACGCCCAAAACTCCTTCATGATTATAAGGGAAGGTCCTTGTAATCATCATGACATGCAATAGGACGTAACAGGATGATGCAGAGAGCATAAACAATTCAGTGACACTAACTACCTTGACTATGTTATGTTAGGGTCCAGTTACCTCAAGCTGTAACTGTACCTAAAAGGCTCGAAGACAATAGCTGGCAGTATTGTATTCTAACTGCTTTATTAAGATGTAGAAAGAGACAGCTGCGTACATGTTTGAGAATTACTTAGCCTTTAAAAATATAGTATTAAACCTTTGCTTTTAAATATAGAGACTCCGGGTGGTTGCTTGATCACAATGATCACAAATGCCCTGCATTTCCCCCTGGCACACTGCAAGGCGCCAATAGCTTCTACAGGTGAAAAATTTATTTTCTTCCTTAGAAACCCGCTAGTGATTTACTAGGGGAGGTTTCTACTCAATAGACGGATGTCAAAAGACTATTTATTCGGTGGCAATTTTGCCTAGAAAAAAAACTGAAATTAAAATGAATTCCTTAATATCTAATCTATGATGACAGCTCTACGTAAACCTGTGCTACTGCCTACACGGTGGTTAAAACATCATTAAAAACCATTAAAACACATAAGCTTATCTCCTAAATAGGTACTTTGGATATTTTAAGATTCTTTTAATTTCCAACAGTTATCTATCTAAAAGTTTATGAGATCCGCATTAGAAACTAGCATAAATAAACCATCGGTAAACGACAACTAACGGGACCGCCTCAACTATTCAGAACGCAACAATTAATGAACCTGTTCAATAAAAAAATACAAGTGCCCAAACTAATTTATGCAACAATATGTCTTGTCACACCAATCTGAGCAGCCATCATTATTTTGCATTCATTTCACGTCGGCCAATGGGAGTAGAGATCGCGCCTCCCGCGGTTAGGGCCCGCCAATGAGAAGCCGGCATTTGAAAAACAATAGAACATAAAAAATTCCGTCACGCTCGTCTGCGCACGAGACGTTCCAATTCGTGTTGAGCCGTCAATTTGAAGTCGCCTCGGAGTCGACGGAACACACGTTATTCGTTCGTTTATAATCAGTTGTCCGGTCAGTAGTGGGATTACTAATGAAAACAGTAATTTTCGATGCAGTACGCATCTTCTCTCTATGCTACTAGAACGTATAAACTGACCAATTACAAAAAATACCTATTCGCATTTGATTATTCGCTTCTTCAAAGCCCTTTTACTCGTACTAATTCTCCAAGGACAACTTAACAGATAATTACATCTGCCGTTGAGCTTGTAATGAGTTACACGAGTCCTTTATCCTCGGTCATACATCCTCACCAGAGCAGTCGTAGTCATGATGATGAAAGTGATAAGTTGTTGCTATTGTCAACAAATTATGTTGACTTTGTGATTTTTCTCCTCGGGGCTCTTTTCGCATTATTGCATCATTTTGCTAGTTGAAATAAGTGGAAGTGAGTTGGAATCCGAAAGGATCATCGTTCTCCTTCTCTTTGCGTCGATTTCCATGAAAGTTCATGAATTAGGTCGTTGACGATATTGGGTCGTCTATTTCAGTATTCATGGCATCGTAGATGTTGGTGTAAAGAGTGGTGCGGATCTGGTTAGACTAACGTGTCGTGGTCTTTCTCCCTTTTCTTTCCTTCTCTTTTGGAATGGCTAAATTCTTGTGGCCCTAATGGTCTTTCAAGAGTCACCGGACATGTATAGTTTAGGGCGAGCGCAGAAGGCGCTCAGTCAGAAGCAAATACTGTGTGCAGCAACGAGCCTAAAGGCTCCCCCGCCGATATACCGGCGGAAGGAACGAACCTCGGCTTAGGGCGATGCTTTAGAAGGGTACCGCAGGATCGTGAGTCGGTGAGAGTCTCTCCTCTCTCCTTCCACCATGCCAGTCACTATGAAAAGTCTAGATAAATCTGCGTGTAATCCTATCACTATACTTAACCACAAATCATTATTTAAAAACCCTGTCATCATTCAACGTACTAAAGACTTTACTTGTTTTAATCTAATTGCAGGATCTACTTTTAGATTTACTAATAATTATAATTAAGTAAGAACTCCAAAGACAAAATAAAAATGACCGTTAATTCGACTTGTTTGATTTGAATAAAAAGAAGGAATTGTCTTTAATCAAGATTTTTTTTTCTATTTCCTTTCAGAAACAAGGCAGACAAAACCAACAATTAGCAGCAACGGCGACACTTATTTTGGTAAATGTTAATTGAACAAAGCATTTTCGTTCCAGAATAGAAAGCGGACAGGGATTCCAACACCTAAGCACTCCTAATTAGGTACGAGAATAACGCCTGCAGACTCACCTTCTTTCTAACACTGCGGCGTTAAATTCTTTAGGGCTGCCAAATGAAATTAGATGAAAGTTTGTATGAATTTTGTTTTCAGACCTCGATTACACAAGCAGGTGCACTATTTGGTAGGGTGAGGGTGCACCCTGCAATCCCACAGCCGCTGGTCACACTCTACGGGCCAAGTTACCCTTCTCTCACGAAATACTACCGTAAAATGTCCTGCATTCCCCACTTAATTCTTCCGCTTTTTATTTATTTCCACTTTATCTGTACTTCTTTGACATAAGAGTTGCTGCGTACAGTGCGATCAACAATACACTTTATCCGCGAACCCGAAGGTTTTGGAATGAACTGCCAGCTGAGGTATTTCCGTTACGCTACGCTCTTCAAGGGAGCTGTCAACAGGATTCTGAAAGGTCGGCAGCGCACCCGCAAGCCCGCTGGTATTGCAGGTGTCCATAGGCGGCGGTGACCACTTACCATCACGTGGCCCGCCCGCTCATCTGCCATCTATTCTATAAAAAAACTTCATCTTTTATCACAATGTAGGTACGTAGGTACGTATTTTAGTAGTGAGTGAGGTACGTCAGAGCCCATTCCCATCTCATCATATCCTACCCCTCTCCATTTTTCCAATCGTTTCTCCAATTCCATTCCTAAATTCCCAAAGGTAGGCAGAGCATCCGGGAACGGGTCCAGAATAACAACCATTAGCTGGACTAAAGTTAGCATGTTATCGCGGGAGTTAAATGTTTCTTCTGATGAAACTTACGTTCTAGGGAGATCATCGTTTGAATCTGAAAACTCAAACTCTCCTAGCTCCGCAAGTAAGTATGAATAACTCCAAAGATAATGTCTTTATCTCACTTAAATTGGTTAAAAACGTGTATCGGCGTTTCTTCACATTCACACTTTTTATGTCGAATTTTTATTACGGGATATACCTACCTACTTTTGATTACTTTTACTTGAATTACTTTTGAAACTAAATCTACGGGGGCGAAGCCACGGACAAAAAGCTAGTTTTTTATATTCATTTAAAATTGTATCAACGTGTCCCGACTGCAAAAATTCGTAACAACCAGGCCCGCTTCTAGTTTTACTTTGAAGTACAGTCAACAGAATAAATACGTTCGTGGTAGGAATAAGTTGATAAGTTAAAATCAAGGGCACAGTTTAAAAATTTAATGTCTACATTTTCGCTTTCAATATTGAGATATCATTTGAAAGCAGAAATCAATTCCTTTTAAACTATCGAATATTGAAAGATTTTTTAAATTGTAAATCCAAAGTGTCATAGTGTGTTTCAATTTAATAATTAAAGTTGTATTACATTAATAATAAGGTTATTTATAGTTATTAGTGACAACCCTATAGATGTTAGTAGGAAGGCGTTGCGTGTAATTAGAGATTGTATACATTAGCGAATACAAATAAAGCACAATGCGGCGAGCAGTGCCCGGCGCGAACATTAGTCTTGCGAGAGGTCGCCGAGGACATACCCCGTGTGTTCACTGGCAACTGGCACCATTCAGTTAAACTTTTATTAAATTGTTCTTAAAATAATTCAGTATTATAATACAAAAATATACGTCGTTATTTTAGAGCGTTTTACAGGTACAGTCAGCAACACGCTAATGTACCCAAAATCGTTTGATGCTAGTCCTTATTACAAGCGCGTTAAGGTACCGATGGGTATACCCATCGGTAATGTATACATTACCTTGTTGCCGACTGTATATAATTGATTTTCAAATAGGCATCGGGCATACGGTGTCGCATAATCGCTGGTCTTCGCGACCAACTAGCTCGAAAGAATTGTATGAGATCGCCTCACACAATGAATACAATTATACAATTCATATAATTAGATATCTTTATAAAAAGAGTTATTTTAATCAAAATTTGTCTTATTTTTCTAATCATCGGGCATTTTATATAACAGACATAATTATTAACAAAATTTTCAACATAAAGAATATTAAAGGATCACCTGAACAATATAAAAAAGACACAGAATATTTTAATGTTCTGTGTTTGTTCTAGAACACTGACAAACTGATAACTCATTTAGTAGTTAAACTTTGTTTTATAACCTATTAGCGCCACCAGGCCTCCCGTTTCTTCACAGTGGCATGGACCACTCCAATTAACATAAACAGCAACTCTCGGTTATATCCACAGCACACAGTATAGTATATTCGCACACTATACAGTGGGCAGACAACAGCTTGCGAGAAGTAATTATTCACCGTAAGAAATTGTCTCTAAATTGATCAGATCTTATCTTAAAGACGGTTTGTTGGTAAGTGGTTTTAGTTTCTATTTGTATTACTTGTAATATATTTACTAACGTCTAGAGTCAAGATTCTAGACTATTGTGTGCTAATATTATTGTATAGTATATCAGTAGTCCTTTCGAATTCTCAATGACTACAACGCAATGAGATTGTCGAAATGAAAGCTGAAGTGAATGGAAACATTTGAAAGTTATTGGAAATCTATTGTACGTAAAAACATCTTTTAAAAACGGGTAAAAATTGTACAGTTAAATAATTTCTGATGCTGGAGCAGAGTTTAGTCGTCACGGAACAAAACCTGGCGGGTCGAGTTCGTTATATACAGCGCAGGGGAATCTTTAGCGCGACAGAACTCGAACCACTGAGACGTGAGACTGTTCCTCAAGCCCGATGACGCGCCACTTGAGGATGTGGTCTCTTTTATCCCAGATGGCGACGAGGAGACCGTACATACTAGACCTAGTGGAGTGGAGGAAGGCTCAGTAGGAAATGTCGCTCAGGATTTGGAGCATAGGAGGAACATACTAGAAGGCGCGATTCTAGAGTATCGCGAAGTGGCTCTATAATGAGACCACGGCCCTGCAAATACCTCTTAGCATCAAGTTTCGGGATGTCGTTGGAGCCGTTAACAACATGCTGCCTCCGTTTTTGGAAGGCAGCAGTGGCTTAAGGAATATGGATTCGATTCTATTTGATGCCGCTGTGGCGGTATGCCAAATAGCTGGCGTCCGAATGTCGGGATCTGGACACACACTACTCATCGGAGTAGTGATGTAGTACCAGCCTTCGTCCATGTCAGCTTCAGTCGGCTAAGGACCCTTTTCAAAAATGAAACATATTGATATCTGTATCTGGGCATGTCTGAATCGATAGGTGTTAAAGGGACGGACGTGAAACAGTCTGTTTGCGAGGTATTTTAGGAGCGTCTAACAAATAGCTCTTTAAAAATTTTAAAGAGCTAAATAGCTCTTTAAAATCTAATAGCTAATAAGCTATTAGCTAAGCTAAGCTAATAGCTAATAGCTCGGATCTTTTTAGTGCCTAACAAATTGTTAGGCACTAATAAGATCCGAGCCTATAACTTCGGCGTACTCAGATGTTCTCAGACCAAATTGTCTGCTCTGGATAGAAAAGTCCGCATAACCATGACTCTCCATAGGATGCATCAATCGTAGTCTTCGGTGGAGAGATTGTATATCCCGCGGAAGTGTGGTGGTCGAGGCACATGCATAACTGCACAACCGCGAGATATGCAATCTCCGAAATTACTTCTTATCGACTTTGGATGATGGAATTCGTAGTGAAGTTGTGGCGAGCGACTAAAGACCTACCCCCATATCCATAGCCGCCGAGCAATGGCAAGACCTGATGGTACCTAGCACCTCTGATTTAGAGGCCGTATGGAAGGAGGAAGAGCTGCACGAAAGGCTTTCAAGACACTACATGAGCCCCACGTGGACACAAAAGCCTCCGTTCGCTGGCTGCACTTAGATATGTCACTTCCCGTGTGTAATAGAAATGAATACGAAGTTGTTTAAATATTAAAATTCTTCATTTCTATAAATCTATGTACAGTATCTCAGCCTATAATTTATAGGATACCTACATAATTATACAAATACTTTGTCCCAACCACTTTTCTATGCTTAATAGTAAAATATTTTCTGTGTTGTTTTTCTTCTTTTTCTGTTTGTTAATTTAACTGACTTCAATTAAAGTGTTTTATTTAAAAATAGATCCATATTTATTATTTAGATTTATAGTCACTATGTATAATGTATTATGTAGAATCAAAAGCGAATAAATCTAAAGGGACCCGAGGCTACTCCACGGTAGCAGTTTCACATCACGCGAGTGTAATTAAATATGGTGATGTTACACTAGATTGTAATTTATTGTATCCGGCTGTTTAGGTTTTAAAAATGATTTGTTTTTTTTTTAAATGAGAGTTACGATTTTTTTATTGTCTTTAAAATGATATCAATCTAAATAAAACACAAAGCAAAAACAATAGTGTACAGCAAAATGCAACGAATGTACGTTCATTTAGTCAAGAAAGTTATTAAGAATTAAGTTTAATACATATTAAGAAACATTCTGATGATGTTGAATTACGATAAGGATTGGTGATTCAAGTGGAATTTTGTGACTGTAAAGCTTCTGTGAACAGCATAGCAAGATATAGACAGTTTTTAGAATTATCATTAGTTATTTAAGTAATGCCTTTAACAATTGTTAACAAGTGAAATGTTGGTGTGTCTTAATAAATAAATCAAATAGAATAAATACAAACTAAGAAAAAATCAAAATAACTTTTATGTCACTTAGCCAACTACGAAAAGAGAAGAGCTGTGCTTGGAATTTCTAAGGTCTCCGATATACCTTACAGAAGTAGTATGGTGGTATGGTGAAGTGACAATGGGTAGACTACATCTGCCGCGAGATCTTCAACTGATGGGGTTGACAACGAGAACAGACGTATTAGTAGAGTAGATCAGAAAGCCACAAACTGGAAAGGCTATTGTGCAACACTTTCGGGCCAGGTGGACCCCGAAGAAGATAGACTGTAGTGGCTGAATGAGGAGAGCGAAAGGTCATGCTTACGATTTTCTGTATATTTTTGAGGTATAGCATTTAACTTATTTCCTTTAGATAGACCATCTGTAACAACTAAGAGACTAATGGTAAATTATGAAAAAACGTAGATAGGACATTGGGTGTTATGTGTGCTGTTGTAGTGGAATAAGCAAATCATTTTATTTACAATCCAAAACAATCAGACAGCACGCAATGCACATTCATGGCTCCGCAATAACTAAGAGCATTTTTCATAAATAAATTTAAATATCGTTTTCCACACGCATAAATCTTCAAGGACAGAGTGTACAGTAGCCTGGCTCTCACGCGAGCTAATTAATATGGAGTAAGCATCGATTTATAGGCGTTTGACTTCAAGTTACGCGCTATACGGTTTTTGGAGTACAAGAGGGATTATTGCGACGCGCCCAACACCGACTTTGTATGTCTATTAATGTAATAATAATAATAATCGATTTAGTCTGTCCAACGGGCATATGCCTCCCCTTGTCCTCAGCACATGCTTTCACATACTCCAAATTGTTATTTATTTATTCCTTTTAATTCTCGGGCTTTCAGGTTTCCTCACGGTGTTTCATAGCTGTGCTAGTGATAATTGACAAAATCCATACTCTCAGGTACGGGCCGGGGTTCGAACTCTATCAACACCAAATACCAAATATTTTACACATTTTAAAAGTTTTCTACTGTTATGACACCTGGACTCTAAAAGCCCAATTGATCAGTTTATACCGCTTGAAGCAACATCAAGTAGTTTGCTCAATGTGTTTTTGTTGACCAAACATCAAGTTGCAGCTGCAAGCTTTCTGCATTTCAGGGTGGACAGCTGACGGGATAGTAGAAAGGAATGGAATGGAAACAGATAGTAGGAACATAGTTGAAGTCCTTAGGCAAAATGAATCGATGACCTAAAGGAGGAATTCGTCAATAGTGACTGGAAAAGAACCAGAAGATTGTAAGTTTTGGCGTACCGTGAAAGGAGTCTACTCAAAGCCTATACAGACTCTTATAATGGCCATTATATCATTATAATGGCGAGACACGTCCAATGGTATTTTCATTAGCCACTAACCACAAAATGAAATGTCAATCGTCTGCTTCCTTCTATCCATAAAAATATATAACTAACTAGTGTTCGATGTTCCAAGAGCCCGTATATCGCCGTAGTCAAGCATAAACGGTCTCAAATTACAGAGTTGTCTACATTGTACTTCAGATACAAACTACAGATACCAGTGGTAGTTCTTGTATTGAAATCAATACTTTTTGGTGACAAACCCAATACACTCTGTTACATAATATCCCTCGTTGAACATTGACGAATAAATGTTAATGACTGATATGATTGTTAGGTATGCGACTGGATAATAAGATGATTGGTTATGATTGGGTATTTGATTGCATCTTTGACGTTTGATTGGTAGTTATCGTTTTGATGGGAAATTTTATCCAGTGGATAGCGTTTTGTTTGATAATCTTCTGTAGATTATGTTATGTTATCAATAGAATAACATTTATAAATGTTGTGATTAAATCATATCTCCATCCCTGTATGATTAACAACTAACCTATTCTACTCCATTGTTAGCATAAAAATCATTTTTTCAATTTCCTTCAAATCCTATAAAATACCCAATTATGTTTTTTTTACTTAAAAGAAATTGAGGCAGTGTATCAAGTTAAATAGAACCCTCAGAGCGATATCTCGATAATTTATCTCTCTCTAGGCGAAGAATATGACCTTAATCGCGAATCCAGGCCATTGCAGGATCGCATGAATAACGCAACAGTATTTACAATCGTACAAAAAGGATCGTACAAATTCAGAAACTTGCAAGTACGATTATACAAATTAGGAACCTTGATTACAGCACGATAAAGACAAGAGATCTACATAATATGTCATTAATAATAAATAAATAAGTGTACAAATAAGTTTCCGCGGTTTTTTATAAAAAATTAGGAATTTATTGTGAAGGAACAGTACATTACGTTTTATTCAAAGTATTTTCCATCATTTGCCACTACTTTTCCCCATCTTTCTGGCAACATTCGGATACCCCGTCGAAAAAACTCTTCATCTTTTGACGCTATCCACAAATCTACCCAATTTTTGGTGTCTTCATATGATGTGAAGCGCTGCTCAGACAGACCATGTGCCATCGACCGGAACAGGTGATAATCGAAAGGGGCTAAGTCTGGTGAATACGGCGGGTGGGGTAAAACTTCCCAGTTGAGTGTTTCCAAGTATGTTTTTACCGGCGCCGCAACATGTGGACGAGCATTATCGTGTAAAAGAATAATTTTGTCGTGTCTGGAGTAGTAATGGGCGCGTTTTTCCTTAAGTGCCCGACTCAATCTCATCAATTGTGTTCGGTAGAGAGCTCCAGTAATGGTTTCGCTTGGTTTCAGCAATTCATAATACACGACACCAAGCTGATCCCACCAAATACACAGCATGAGTTTTTTTCCATGAATATTCGGCTTAGCTGTCGATGTTGATGGTTCGCCGGGCTTAACCCATGACTTTCTCTTCTTTGGATTATCGTAGTGAATCCATTTTTCGTCACCAGTGACTATACGATGCAAAAAACTCTTTTTTTTATTCCTGGCAAGCAGCATTTCACTCATGCATAATCGGCGTTCAACGTCTCTCGACTTTAGTTCATATGGAACCCAATTTCCTTGTTTTTGAATCATTCCTAACGATTTTAAACGATGTGAAATTGCTTGTTGAGTCACTTGTAATGTAAGTGCAAGTTCTTTTTGCGTTTGGGACGAATCTTCCTCCAATAGTACTTCTAATTCCATGTCTTCGTACACTTTCGGCCTTCCACTGCGTTCTTTGTCCTTCACGTCAAACTCACCGTTCTTAAACTTTTGAAACCATTCCTGACAACTTCTCTCACTTAAAGCAGCTTCACCATATGCTTCTAGAAGCAATCGATGCGCCTCAGCTGCAGATTTTTTCAAATTAAAGAAGTAAATCAAAAGTTCCCGCAAATGATGCTTATTCGGCACAAAACTTGACATTTTTGCACGAAAAAAATTACGTGATGCTGATACGGAATCACTTGTACTTTAAGGTTATGGTGTTGCCAGATGACGAAACTTGGGATATTACGTTTTACATCTGATAATTTCTCCATAACCTTCTGGTGGGGCCATCTTTTGACAAACCGCGGAAACTTATTTGTACACCAATAGAATTTTAAAACCGTTCAGTTTATCGGTTTTAACCGGTAAACGAAGATTAATTTGGAAACTGTGGCAAAACCGTTTTCTATACCCACATAATATTATAATAGTATGTATGTATGTTTGTATTTACTATAATATATTATGTAGGTTATTATTTTTATATATACCTACAACTATATATCCAATTTTTATATATACAATATATATATTTATTTTTTACTATATGTACAAATATTACTATCTACAAATATTTAAACTAAAACTGCATTCGTTTTATTTTCTGTTGACTGGCAGAGTCAACAGAGTCGTAAGGCATTAAGCCCGCAATTTGTACACGTCAAATATGTGTGCAATGAGGTTTAACTAAATCAATACAGATAAATTAATCTAGAAAATAAACTTTAAAACCATCTCGATAATTACCAGGGAATCACACCAGCCATCAAAGGCTTCGGCTGCCAAGTATTAATAAAAGTACCTACCTATCAATAGATGAACTTCATAGAGACTGCAGTCAGCTGCATTTTCTTGAAGGAACCCAGAAAACGATGTCCGATCAGACGTTAGAGTAGTATTGATATCCCACATTGCCAAATTTCGAATTGATATTCGAATCAAACTGCAAAAAATTACTACATCTCGACTAAGTGTGATCGTAACCATAAAAGCCTTTTTATCGTTCACTGCTGGACATGAACATTGTCTTGTACACGAGGGACGTGTGCCCTTAAACTTAATAGTAGGTACTGCAAGCAACCCCTAAAAAGGCGTCAAAATAGGGAAAAGTTTTCAACTGTACGACACCCTAATCCCTTTTGTAATCGACAGTTGTACTTAGACAAACAAGAAAAAATAATTGGCGATTGCTTGCAGTACAATAAAGGCTGATTATTTGAATCTAAACACCGGTCAGATCCGGGGATACAATAAATGTCTATGTTCGTCCGAAACAGGGATCTGCCAGAATATCAGCGCTGCAGTGTATGCTACGGGATCATGCTGAGTCAGGTGGCCATTTGCTGCTACAGGGATACGTTATCCTTGCTGTTATTTTAATTGTTTGATTATACTTGTCACTATAGACTGGAAATAAACCATGTTTCTTTCTCCTTTCTTAAATAGGATATAATGATATATATCATTATATCCGGTAGTTCACATAGATACCTATGTGAACTACTGGACGCATTTATTGACGGATTGAAATAAAATTTGACAGTAAAATAGTTCGGGCCCATCTGTCTGTAACGATCAAAGATATGCTTAATCAGTTCACTGGGTTCAAAATGGCATGTATTTAAACGAGATAATTCTAAACGGGCAGCAAATCGCGATCAGTAAAACCTAAAACTATTTTTGAGTAACTGAATTTTTAATTACTAAGAATGTCAACACAAAGTCGATGGAAACTCCTGTATCTGTACTGTCACCAGCGAATCAAAACCTAAGACACCTTTAATTTTACTACCACTTTCAGTATTTCGGATGCTTGTTCAATTATTTCCCTTTCAAAATTTCGACGCCTATACGTATTATATACATATATATACATATATATTTGAATAGGACTAATGAAGCTTTATAACTATGAAAACTCCACGCTAGCCAAGCGGGCTGACACGTTCACTCTTTTAGAGGTGGTGTAGTTCCTCGGGGTTGTGGTAGCTTTACGACACCCACAGGAATAGATAGGGTGCTATTGTGGGCCGACAACACAAGGTCATTTTTGTGTCTAGTCTAACCATATTGAAGTCTTATCTACATTAATCTGTCATCGCAAGTTCATAACGTCAGTGCCGGATAAAATTGCAGGTAGCATAAAGGAAAACGGGCGGATATAGAAAATGCTTCAATACCAGCCGGCGTCAGCTCAAAGGCTCGTGTCCAGGTAATAACTTGAAGATGCTTGTTTTTAAAGACCTACATTTTAAAATTCAAAGGATGATTACTTTATATCTACTGGATATGAACGGTAATGATTATGTATTTTAATGGAAAATGGATTCGTTCTTGCTTGATACATTTTTAGATGGACCATGTTCTTTAAGATCTGAAACAATAAAAGCGTATTGGTGATATACAAATTTATTGTATATCACCGGCAAGGATGCATGAAGCAATAGGAAACGATAGTAAAAGACGGAAAGATTTGTAGAAGAATGGAAGAGGTTATAACCAATAGATGGATCCTTGTAATACGTATGAATCAGCGGCCCAAATGTGACCTAAAATTAAATTTTCATTAAATAATCAGATAACTATTATTTTACTAGGAAATCTATTTACTTGCTGAGGATTAAGATAATGACTTCATGTGAAAGTTGTAATTTCAATATATTTTTTTAATAAAATTACATTTAGTTACTTTGATAAACAAAAAATTTTGTATTTTGGAATTATAAAAAACACAAACTCATCGCTAAAAACAGTGTTTTGATAAATATTAAAACACATTTAATATTTTTTGTACGTATACGTACTAAAATATCAATTACCAAATTACATCTTAATCCATTCAATAATTGTTGAGTCTAAACACAAACAAATGAAAAAAATCTTCGAGTAAAAAGGATCTGTAGTGACGGAACCACAAGAAGCCGTGAGAAACACGAACAATCAATAACAAAGTAACTGTCAAAGTGAAAACCCGAGGGAAAACAGGTAAAACACAAACATAAAACTCCCAAAACACGGGAACAAAACATTGATTAATGACGAAATGCACTCGAAAACAAACTGTCGAAGTTCTTCAAAATACCCATACAAATGCCTTCAGAATAACCCCTCGGATCGGAAGTAATAGCTTCCTTTATAGAACCACCCGTGAAAACGTAACTGCCGTTACTATAAAAGCAGAAAATTAAATCCACGTCAATTGTTTTAAAGTTGAAATTCGCGTGATGAAGAAAAGTAGGGTGAACGTTCCAAGAGTTGACACAAGATTTTCTTTCCAACTTCCTTGGGTTTTGTTACACTTTTTGTTGTAAGGAAGCGGAAGCGTGTAGGGACGTGTGTTTCCTCTTTTTTGTTGAGAAATTGTTTCGGTGCCATTAAGCCGTTGACAGATCGCCTGCTTTGAGTAATGTCCTTGAATTGTCGGTAATCGATGGAGGGTGAGGGCATTTGTGTGACAATAGGTGGGGACGATTAGTGTTTTATATCTTTTGGGATTTGTTGTGGGAAATTCATTCGATGGATATCAATAGTACTTAGAAAATTTTTCATCATGTGAGTACCACCAAAGACATCTTGGTCCAATAGGGTCAATAATACAATTGAGAAATGTACGTATTGAAGGTCAAAAGTCATAAAGCTATTTGTAACTGTGTTTTTTTTTCTTTATTGAAAAAAGGTGGTAGACGAGCATACAGTCCACCTAATGGTTAGTGGATACTGTCGTCCATGGACATTGGCAATACATGCCAACATCAGTCCAAAATGACAAATGTTGGCATGCCCACGGATGCCCTATCTACCTTTGGAGATATAAAAATTGATTCGGAGAATGGATTGGGAAAATCGGGAGGGATAGGATAGGATGGAATTGATGCGACGGGTGAACCCTGGTGCCTGACGCTACCTTGTGGCATATTTCAGCAGAAGTCTCCGTGTAAGCCACGTGTCGATACAAATGCCTCCCACCTGTATCGCGACTTGTGCACCCCTTTTGAAGTACTGGTCGCCTGGTGGCCTGTCGTCGCGACCAGGCGACTCTGTGTGCCCTGATATACCGGCTATGACACTGATATACCACTTATCACAGGATGACATGTCAATTTACTTGCTTACCTAACCTTGTAAGTTGTAGGTTAGGTCCAAATGAGACTAAGCAATTTTGCTATCGTTTTGCGAGGTTTATTCAATGGCAGAGGTTTATAGTACTTACCACATACCAACATAGCATTTTTTCAAACGTTTATTACCGATATGAAATATAAATTAATTAAAATTTTCTTTTCCGATGCTATTTCAAATAATAAACTGATAATATTAATAAAGTGGTTTAAAATCAATTCATACCACCTTTGACAAGACTTCTGCTTGATCGGCAGTGCACCCACATGCTCCTGGACCAGGGACCTGGACTCCTGGACCTCTGTCCGTAACCATCTGCATTACCAGGCCCCCTGGTAATTTCACTCAATTTCACTTCTCGAGAAGTCGAGCCCAAAGCCTAAAATTTGTCATCTTGAACTCAAAATCAAACTACAGTTTTTATAATATATAAAGTATACTCAACACTGAATTTTTCTCGTGATTACAAATAAATTTTGCACCACAATTTTCGAAAATTCAATACATTTTTAAATTCTGTACTTTATTCACACAAAAATATAGACATTCTTATGTTGCCTAAAAATGTAATAGACTTTGGTGATGCGAAAAAATTAACAACGTTGTCCAAACTGTTGAGATAGAGAAATTAGAATCGGACGGTGTATTACACAAAGACAAAGAATATAAATCAGCTTTTTTGGGGAATGTTTCTTTTAGGCTTATAGTGGCCACTTTGTTATCCCTTAGTCGCCTTTCACGACACCCACGGGACGAGATTGGGGTGGTGTTACGAGGTGTGGGTGGGATGGTATACCTTATATGGTAGGTTTCAGTAGATGGTTACATAGTTTTTTTGTTACTAAATATTGCGTGGTCCTCTGACCTAAATTTCTCTAAATAAGGAAAAAAAAACTCAGTAAACAGTTCAGATACGAGTCAAATAAGTTTAGTAGTTTTAAAATTATAAATGAGCAAAGTTTTCAAGAAATTCCAAAAAAGAATATGTGTAATTACAAATTATATGATGTTGGATAGGCCGCTTAAAGATCTAAACTTTTTTCAAACAACGCAGGGTAAATAACTATAAGTATTATATATCTACTTTTCTACTTTTTATAAATTACTACATCGCAAAGATACAACTTACAAATCAAAATTTATCACACCACAAACACTTTCCGTTTTCCACTGTGAGGTATCTATTTTAATTCATAAATCAACTTACATTAAAAGTAGGCTATATTAAACACTATATTAAATCATCTACAATTCGGTTTCCGCTCACACACGGGTTCTGTACAAAAACTCTTGACGTGAAATAGGGTTGCCACTCGGATGAACGCGTGATCGCTTGTAATTGGCGGCGACTGATGGATGAGACTCACCGCTACTCATTACAACCTCACCAACTTTTTATTACAGCCGTGGAACATTGGTATCAGCTTTAACACAAATGATTTAAGGTGGTAAATTAGTTTTGTGAAGGTGAGAGATATGCTTGTGGAGGCTGTAGAAACAGTTGGTAATTATTGGTAACCCTGTACAACATCTTGTACGGTCAAACGGAACTTTGTTATGTATCCAAGTAGTTATCTCACTTTGTATTTTGCAATTTATAGTTTCATCTTGACGACTTTCTTCGTTTGAACTTTCTAACATTTAGTATGAAAACTAAGATATAACATATGATACATATTAGACATATTATACATACCAGATTTTTTGTTACGAAAAGAAAACAGACGAGCGACAGTCCACCCAGTGGTAAGTGGATTCTGTCGCCGATACATGTCAAGCATCAATACAGAATGACAAACGTTGGGAAAGAGGGTTGGGAAAACTGGTGAGGGATAGGATGGGAATGGGCTTTGGCATATCTCACAATTATTATTTATATATTTTCTCTTTTTTCTAAATTATTACAAAAGCGGACTTTTAGACTTACAGCATTATCTTCCAGGCAACCTTTGTTTTATGCGGGACATGACGTGGTAGGAGAGTAAATAAAGGTTACAAATATAGAAGATAGAAGAAACTTAGCTCACCGGCAGTTGCACTCAGGAGTCCAGCAAGTCTTTCTTTCCATATTTATTATTCGTGATATACAACTGTTTCATCAAAGTTGCTTTCCCACCCCATCCCATCCCAACCAACCCTTTCTCGTCCTGTAACTAGTATTTGAATAAAAGTCTACAGTATAGTTTATGTGTTGTGATGTAACAATTCTAATTATTGTGACTGCTTGTTTCCAAAAATAAATTAAAAAGAGATATTATCAAAACAATTATATACTCTTACTATAATTTTTAACTTAAAAATGGGTGATAGTATACAAAATAAATTCATTCTCTGTTTCGCGTTTCTCATTTGGACAGAGGACATTTCTCATGTGCACAGAGGACATTTCTCATGTGCGCAGAGGACATTTCTCATGTGCGCAGAGGACATTTCTCATGTGCGCAGAGGACATTTCTCATATGGAAAAAATACGATACCCCAAAGCCAATTTTTACCTGATCACGTTGTTATATTTTCTTTATATTCCGTTTCTTATCTTTCAAAACTATCAACAATGCAATGCAACCAGCCCTTTCTGTATCCACTACTAAACATAGGCCTCCTCAAACACATCGTCTTGTGCATGAAGGATGTAAGTATGGCAACAAATGCCACGTCTGCCAAGGGGGGTTGGCGAGTTCACTTTTAGAGGTGGTGTAGTTCCTCAGGGCTTGTGGTAGCCGTTTCGTTATCCCTTAGTTACCTTTTACAACATCCACAGGAAAAGATGGATAGCCGGCCGACACCACCACTATCACAGCGCTATCAGCAACTTAACATTAATTAAGTACTCTGTAACACTATCATATCGTACGTTTATCGAGTGTAGATAGTTGTTGATATAAACTTCGAAAGCCTAGCCCACATATACATATTAGCATTCAAAGTATGCAATACTAAACCTATTAAGCTTGAGAGCTCACGTTAGGGTGTGGTTAGACTTCACTTTCTTAAAATCTACAGGATATTAATTAGTCACAACTGTCTATAAGCAGTCTTGGAAGCAAGAAATAACGTTGCGTAAAGATAAGGCTGGTTACAAAGTGAGCGGTTCGACGCGGCGTTTTTAAAGCGCCTCTTTTTAAAATCTTGAAAGAACATTGTAGTTACAGAAAAAAATAATGCGTACATTTAGTACAAGAAGATTCTTATACCGACAGAGTACCTACTTTTTTTAAAGTAAGAAGTGACAGACAGTAGACAGTCCACATGGCAAGTGGATACTGTTGCTTACACAAATACACACATCTGCTGTATATGCCAACATAATCCTGCAACAACTAAAAATGCACTTAGTTCCTTTGATGATTCTAGGTATTCAAAATTTCAGTAACTGCTCAATTTAACACCTAAATTGTGAGTGTGGATTTGGAAAAAGGAAGGATGAGAAAAAGGAATTATAAGTCAGTTACATAGAGACTTAAATGCTAACCCATATTTATTGAAACTGCTATGAAACATTTTTTTTTGTTTTTTTTTTGTTTTACGATTTTTTTATTATGCTGTATATCAATCAGTTTATCAATGATTATCAATCATTATTTCCTTATTCTCCTCATTTTATCATTCCTTATAAACTTATTTTAACAAATAATAACCAACGCGAAATTCGAATCTCGTATTCGATAGAAAATCTTCAATTTATTTATACATACAATAACTTTATATCGACTTCCATTCCCGTCCCAGCTAGGATGTATTCTTATAGCAAAAGAATGGAACCGCACAATTCGAATTCCGAATCATGATTTAAATTCAGACGGGCGATTGGTTATCGTCGAGTGACGGTGGACAAACTGCGCTGTAATTGGTGATTGACGTGTGAGAGCTTCCTTATTGGTTGCGAGTCAAGTCAGCGCTATTGCGTTCAAAAGGTTTTAGAATTGACATTTTTGTTTTTATTGGAAAAGATTTTTTATTTTTAAGTTTTTGCTCGCTAAGACTGAATGTATTAAGATACTTTTCAAAACTTAATATCACCGTTTAACATCCCACTGGAGAGCACAGGCCTCCTCTAATAATTACGAGGGATTTGAAATTAAATATAATCCACCACGAAGGCCTAGTGCGGTGAATACACAAGGCTTAGATTTTTTTTAAATCTCGGGCATACCGTAATATTCATAATACATAATACAATAGTATCAAGCTATGTGACCTTTAACCTTCATATGTTCCCTTTTATAGGTAGGTAATAGTCGTAGGTACTATTGACCCAAACCGTACATGACTGGTGAAGTAGAAATTCAGTGATATGGGTTGAGGTTCTTTATTGTCGCTCAACCATAACCATTTGAGATATTACAATTATCATAATCATCAGACCACTTAAAATGTAAACTTATGAATATGGCCCTTTGATGTACAAAAGATATACCTACCTACGTCAATGAGTTTTTACCTGCCAAATTTGAAAGAGGTTCAACAGTTTGCTGTTAAAACTATTACAGATACCTGCAGGCGTTAGGTGTTAGCAGCGAACTATAAAACTATAGAAAAGAGGCGGTCACAATAAATAAGAAAATGATTGCAGTGATACAAGACTCTATGGACTCTATTCCGCAAAAATTGAACTTCTAATCAACTCTTAACTCTACACTTGCAAACTAAAACGGTTGTATATCGTTATATTCAGGCACGGCATCCAGTCGGAGGCTCTCTGTTTAAGGCGAAATAATAGCAATCGGCAAGCGCCATACCACGCCAAAACCGTCGATACTAATCAGGGAACTGAGCACAGTTGTGTAAACTGATCGATGACTTAGTTTGGAATAGTTTGTTTTACAAGACTGCTCGAACAGTAATGATTGTTTCAAATGATTTGCTGTCATTTCCCTAATTAGTTTTCTGTATGGGGTAGAGAGAGATATGTATATATATAGAGATTCTCTATCCGTCTCTGGTTGAGAAACAGATGAAGCAATCTATGCCAATGGTTTCAAGCTGTTTTCATAGAAAGTAGTACAGTGCAGTTCATCTGTAATTTTTTTTTTATAGGGAAGTAGACGGACGCACAAGCGGTCCCACGTGATGGTAAGTGTTACCGCCGTCCATGGACACCTGCAACACCCTGAGGTATTCCGGCGCTGCGTCAACCTTGCAAAATTGGTACAAAATGTTCTTGGAACAAAGTTCCTTTACGCGGCTAGCGGTAGGTGTGATTCGAGAGAAAATGTAACGTCACGTAAGATTTTTACCCCCTCCATACGCCTTTCTCTTTCTCGCCTTTCTCTCGCTCGGACATGGTATGATCGCGATTCTCGCGAACGTGTCAGTTCGTCGGTATTCGGTAAATTTCGGTAGCGGGCCGATCGCTAGTTCTCTCTCTCATGCCTCGCTTGATTTGATTTGAGTACGAATAATCATCCAGCGCAGTACACAACAATTGACGACTTTATGACAATGAGTCATCATTGTCATAAAGTCGTCAATTGTTGTGTACTGTCGTCAATGTCAATTGACGACAATTGATGCTGTTTTTTCGAGATACTTGGATAAAATTGAATCTCAAATATATGTATCTTATTATAGTTACCATAAGCCGATAATTACCATGTTAGAATATAATGATAAGACTTAAAGTATTGTACCTATTTTTCAATAAAGAAAATGAATATTTTTCCTAATATATTTAATGAAACTATTTGATTTTTGATTTGATTCCTTATTTTAAATTATTTGCATTGAAAATATGATACAAAATAAAAAAAAAATACATAAACTATACAGATTTTATTTCGAATTACATTCGAAGTTTAAAAAAAATGCTTGAGGATCTTTGTTCCTGACGGGGGTCCCCTGACCGTACACGTTTTAATTTTTTTACTGAACAGTACGCGACACCTCCGTATCGATGAAATGCGGATGCACCGTACTTCTGTGGCGAGAGGTACGGTTGTAGATACGTTGGCATACGAAATGTCAACTTAGATATCTCAAAAATTACGAAAGTTAATCGCGGATGAATTACGTGAAAAGGAATTCTATTTTCTATCTTTGACATTACTCATTAGATTACCGAAATATTAAAGAAAAAAAAGTGCAATTTCTATATTGCTGTTTACACTTAAATATACCAATTATTTGAATCATATCCATAATTATGGCTCAATAATGGTCTCCTTGTACCTGTATTTCCCTTTATAGAAGAATAAATGATATAAAGCATACATTACGCTTATATTTTTCACAATAGCGAATTGAAGCCGTCACTTCAAATTTATTTATTTATGAGAAGGTGAATTGTATTGTTTAAATTGTATTATTTTATTCAGCAAAATACAGCTCTATATTATGCCTTTCCCAAGGCTCGCCACTATAAACACCATTTTCCCACTCTTTTCATCCACCCACTACCTACCGACAAACTTCTTCAACTCGTCGATCCACCTTGCCGAAAGGCGTCCACAAAATATAACTACAAGTCCAAAAATCCACACTTTTAATTAAACAGGTACTAGAGGCACTCGCCAAAAATACAACAATATACATAAGAATAAATATACTACTTATGCCATAAATAATTATGTAATTATGCATAAATTATGTAAAAATCTCCTCCTTAATGAAAACCAATTTAACAAGATCAAAGACAACGAACCTTGAAACACATTGAATAATTGAACAGCACATTTTGTTATAATCAAAACTGAATTAAAACAAGCAAATTAGTCTCAATTCCCTTCGTAATACGTTTCGAATGGGGTCACAGATCGTCGTTTAATAATGCAATTCATAAGGGTGGATTTTACAACGAATAATGAACCTTCAGCCATAGACAAAGGAGTTAAGATTGCGTTGACTAAAAGTTCAGACGTAAATCCCATGATAGATGACTTGTCTTTTGCCATGTGTTTCGTTAGGTACCTTTTATTGTAATAGTTTAAACTCTAGCATATCTCTCTTGTTATCTTCCGTGGTATCTTGTTATGTACAATATTCAATATTTATTTTGTTAGGTCACAATTGGCATTAAAATAACTTATTTCATAGGATCATAGGATTAATAGGATTTCATAGTTTCTGTCATTTACAATTCAAATTAATTCGATATTACACAATAAGAGTACAATACAGTCAATATAATTCAATCTTACACATTACATCTGTTTAAATTTCTCTGATTTTTACTTAAATTAAACGATTTCTTTCGGGAAGACTTAGGCGGAAGATGTTAATAGTTTCTTATAAGCTGTAAGTGTTTACCTACGATATTGTGTTTACCTAAAATTTTGGACAATCAGACGATGACAACAGAAATCTACATTGAAGTTTATATAATAATCATGCAAATCTAGTGGTCTCTAACAATTTCACTTGTGAAAATAATGATAACAGTACACTCAACATAGAATAATATGATTTATTGTATAATGGGTCCAGAGAAACACATACAGGCGAACACAAACTACCTTGAACAAACACTTGTCTTAAAATAAATGTTTATAAAATCGAAAATCAAAAACTGGCCCCAATTGATCTAATCAGTCGTCAGGTAAGTGACGTCACGTCTCACGTTCAGTGTATATTCATATACTAAAATGGACATGATGACTGAAAAAATCCCTTACATCAATCCATTTGTCATAATGATAACCCTCCACTTGTATTTGTCAAAACAAACGCCACTAATAGAGGGATGAACGTGGCTCAACCCTCTATCAATTAATCGGCTCAATTTATGAAATGTAGACTGGAGCGACCCCCAGCATACCATACAGGGAATAACTAATTAGATGCACGAGTAAAGTTCGCGGAATTTGTAAATATTAAATATCTAAATATTTTTAATATTTAGAGTGAGTGAAGAATAACAATACTTCAATGACATACCAGTAGGTATTATAATATCAACCGAGCCTAAGACAACTTAGATTTTATATCGCAGATGTAAGGTGGAATTTAATTTATTAAGGTTCAGCTGGTTGCGTGGATTACCAAGTAACTGAAACTGCAATACTTTTGTTAGTTGTATTAGCACTGGACCGGCGTACTAGATTAGGACCCTAAAATGTATCTGGATTTTAAAGAGAGACACTGCCTTGCAGTGCGACTTTGTAAGCTAGTATCGAGACTATCGAGGTAAGCGGAACTGAACATAAGGATAATGACGAACTGGCTACAGTGGTGGTAAGAGCATCAACCAATTAAAGAAAGTCACCGCGATACTGACTGGATGAGACAAGCAAAGGAAATTATGTTCAGAGAGATATTGATAAATATAGCTTTTACGCAACTAGAAATGTTGATGCTAGATGAGTTGATGCCATAAAAATATTTTTTTTCTTTTTTATAATTGATGATAATAATTAGAATGATAATTCTCTTAGCGATATGACAATTACTAAAATTGACTTGACCACCTATATTTTATTTCACCTTTTACTATCATTTTGACGATTTTATTATACGAGTATTTTGACAAGTCACATAATATTATTATCGTTTTATTATTTAGATTGACATATTTATCGATTGTTGTTAACATTTTTAGAAATTAATTATGTCAAGTATTTAACAAATTCGGTTTATATACTCGTATTTACAATTAAATTTTGTATGCCTGTCGGGGCAGAACATAATGGGATATATTTGTAATTAACACCATATTTGAAACCTATTTTTTTTTCAAAATAAATGATTTGATTTGATTTTATTGATAACTTGGATTAGAATAGCACCCTCCCATCTCTTCCCAAGAGTGTGGTAAAAGGCGACTACGTGATAACAAACCAGCTACCGCAAGCCCTACAACACCTCTAAAAGAGTGAACTCGCCAACCCGCCTGGCCAGCGTGACGTTTTAGGGCCTTACCTCCCTCATGCATACAATAATATGCACCAGGAAGCCCATGACCAGTAGTGGAATACACAAGGACTGGTTACGGTACAGTTAAATTGATAACATTATTTTACAGGGACATTAACACATTTAACAGTGTAAAATTGCCTTTTACACACACATCAACCCACCGAGAGATATTTTATACTAATTACGACATTCTTGCAATTTCCTAGAGAGGAATTCATTGGGTGGAAAAAACATTTGCATACAAATAGTTGATGTGTATAAATCACACGGGACAGCAATGTGCGGCTATTTTGATGTACAACACGCCATCTGTGTCAACCCATTGAGTTATTATGCAGAGGTTCAAGGGTTGACTACGAAAAGTTTACTAGCGTTTATTCTAATATTATTTCTATTTATTCAAAAATCAAAACTACAAAGCTGGAGGGGAACTAACTCGCCATGTTTACTGCATGCAGAAAAGTCTATGCCGAAAGGCATCATGGGAAACCTAGAATATGATGACGGGACGTGCTCCAGTCTGGCCGTCAAAAGCACTGAACCCAGTGACGTGGGGGAAACCTCTGTCTAACAATGGGTCAACATAGGTTGACCATAATGATTCTTACATACAAAAGCCGCCTTAATAAACATCTTCTGTTCTGTAAAGTAGTTCATGCAGATCTAGGAAGATAAAAGAGAACCTCACCTGAAGACCTGACTTGTAGCATCATCATATTCTTTTGATTTGTCATTAATACCAACGAAAAGGTTGAGAAATTATAAAAATGCAAATAATCATAAAGCTTTTTTAACTATCTATAGGTTGAGAATGCAGCAACACGCAAAAAAATTGTAACTAACTTAAAATTTTGAAGCTAAATAAATTACGTATTTAACTGATTTATTTTTCTTATAGGAATCAGAAAGTTTTCATATTTTAGCACTATAATATTTGTATTTGAACAAATATTTTTTTTTTATAGAAATATGTTGATATAGGTACAATACAACCAAACGATCTGCGTAAATTTTATTAATCCCCATAGAGCAAGTTTCGCATCGTATCATATGCCAAGTGTCAAAGTTAAGGCAAAAATATTTTTTATAAAAATAATTACTAATTAATTGAATTAACGCTTATACGTTATGTACCAAATCATACTAATATAATAAAGAGAGAGTGCGAATTTTGTGAGTTTGTGTGTATGTGGAGGGTAATCTCCGGAACCACTGCACCTATTTGAAAAAATCTTTCACCATATGAAAGGTACATTATTTCAGATGGACATAGGCTATATATTATGTATATTATGTGCAAATTAGCTAATGTTATGATGATATTCGTCAACTAAGTCGGAAAAAAACTCTTATAACCTGAAGCGAAGGGAGGGCTGGTCGCTAGTGTCTTAAAAACCTGGCCAATAACAAATTGCGGTAATATAAAACTTAAGTATAAGTAGTAGTTTAGGAACATAATGAAATGGATACCAAAATTGACAACCCTATACATAAAACGTAACATGATTTATAGGGCAACCCTTAGAGATTAACCCTTTATCTGAGGTCACATTACACAAGGCGGATCCCGGAGACCCCGGCCACTTGTAACATCATTATTTATTGTTTTTCGTTACGCTGTCTCCGGCATGTCACATGTTTGAACTGCTATTAATGTAATTTGTCGTTTCATGTAACTAAGTGTATGTAGGATCACGTAATTTCATTGTTGACTTTTTTCTAAAACAAATTGGACACTGGTGAGACATTCTTCATTCTTAAAGGAGTCTTTTGCGAAACTCGTCGTTTCGAATCTTATCCCGCAACGCGACGCTAGCTGTGCGACATTGAACAAATTTGACAGGGGTTCAATAATTTCACTAAATTAGAGCATTTATTTATCCAGCAAAGAATATTATGATGAATTTATTAAACTAGTGATTAAATTTATTAAACTATAAAAACATAAATTTACTAGTGACCTTAGAAATACCTAATAATTACTTTAAGACTCATTTAGTATGACTTTAGATATCTATTATATATTTTTTTTTAAGTTTGATATATATTTGTAGATTATTTTATAAAAAAATATCTAAAACCATACGAATATTTTATTCTCTTTCATAAATGGATAAAGCATAAATTGCAATGCAGCATAGGTATAAATTGTCTGGCGGTTATTTTGATCTAGCAGACAAGTTAACCACGAAAGGCTCAAAAATAAAGTTTAAGGCTATAAGCTAAGCTGAATCCGCATTGAACGGCCAGCCAGCGCCTAGGGGATACGCCGAAGATATATTCTTTTAATAACCGTTTCCACTCACCGTGCTACACAAATAGCTAAAAAGATTAGACGTCGAGTACGGTGTACAAAAGAAATAGTTGAGTTTTATTAAATTTTATGTAGTTTACGTGTGCACGTGCGAGTTAAACCTTGATGGAATGATTCCTGTTTTTTCCGCGGCCAAAGGCGTTTCGAGCAATAATGAATATAGTCTCGCAAATGAAAGTAGCGACTTAAAAATCGTGGCCAATTAATTACTAAAAATATTATCAGTGGATTTCGGTTATAACGACGGCGGAGGGACCACTTTAATGTCGTCGCTATATCCGGAGGTCTCTATATCCGAAATAATAAAAAATCACGTACATATGTATACATATTTATTTATTTATCATTTATTTATATTATACACGGCTGTTACTAAAAAAACGAGTTATAGTGCACTGCTTAAGTTTAGACTTTTGTGCACGCTGTAAGGTATATTCCATTTTCATAATTCCCTCTACATCTAAATTATTATTGCCTTCTCCAAATAAACAGTACTTTTTGAGCGTTGTAATAGCACATAATGCATCTCTAATTGTTGGAATCTCGTTTACATTGCAATCCTCTTCCTCTTCTTCATGCTCCTTTTCTTGTGTTTGAAGTACAGACTCAATAATTTCATTATCCGTCAAGTCATCAGTAGTGATAACTTGATCATCAATATTCACATAAGTTTCCCAATCCGTAACTGTTGCTTCCGCTGATGATAATCTCGCCAATGGCAAGTTATCCATTTCATCATCAGAATCTTCATCAGTTGTATTAATGGTAGAAAATTTACCAAACCCAGCATGTGAAAAACATTTTTTTATTGTATCTGGAGTAACTCGTGCCCATGCTGTTGTTAACATTTCAATGCCATCCAGAAGATTGACGGCGAAAGGAGTCGAGCTGTTTTCATTGTCGTTTACCATTTTCTCGACAAGAAGCTTTCGATAATGGCTTTTCAGAGTCTTAATAATACCTTGATCGATAGGCTGAATAACTGACGTGGTGTTTGGTGGTAAAAATGCCAGTTTTATGTTAGTCAATTTTTGAATGTGTGGGTGAGCTGGACAATTGTCAATAAATAAGATGATTTTTTTATTGTTTCTTCTTAGCTCAGAGTCCCATTTCCGTAAAACTTTTTCAAAAATTTCTGATGTCATCCACGCCTTTTTGTTGGCTTCGTAATCAACTGGCAAAGTTTTAACATTCTTGAAACACCTTGGTTTTTTCGCCTTACCTATAACCAGCAATTTACGTTTTTCACCTTCCATACTTGAAGCAACAAGCACCGTTATTCTATCTTTTGATAGTTTCCCTCCTGTACATTTTTCTCGTTTGAATTTTAGCGTTCTATCCGGAGTCAATTTAAAAAATAATCCGGTCTCATCAGCGTTCCATATTTGACTGTCGGTATATCCCTCAGTTAATTTTGGTAAAACTGTTCGCAACCAATTATCACAGTCGTTTTGCGATACACTAGCGGCTTCTCCACAAACTTTACCGACCACTATATCATGACGTTGTCTAAATCTGTAAATCCAGCTTTCTGAACATTTAAAGTCTGTTTTCCCAAGCTGTCTGGCAAAATGATTAGTTTCTCTTGCAAAAGAGGACCGCTTATAGGTACCTTTTGGCTTCTCTGTGCTTTAAACCACACTAGAAGTACATTTTCAATATCTTGATGAGTTGGATTACGATTTTTCTTTATTTTCAGGGATTTTGATTCAAAACACTGCATAATTTTAGCGCGGTTTTTCCACATCGATGATATTGTAGAATGTGAAACTCCAAATTGTTTACACAGATCAACATTGTTTTCACCATTTTCCAGTCTCGAAATGATGTCCACTTTTTCTTTAACAGTAAATGTACGTCTAGGAGCCATGTTCACAAGTTTAAGAAACGATGTTTACTCACTGGAAATTGCTACGTAACTGATTCATAATTTTAACTTCGTGCACATGCTAAGTAACCCTACACACAAACAAAGCATTTGACCATCTGCGAATGTAAACAAAAGATTCTTATCCTTTGTTTACGTTACATTAAAGCTTATGAATGAGTCTTTGTGCCTTTGCCGACTCAGTCTCAATATCCGCAAGGAATTTCTAGGAATCTGTCCCAAATAGTTCATAAAAACAAGTCGTTATACCCGAATTAGGCGTTATATCCGGAGTCGCTATTGCCGAATGAATTTCCTACGAAAGTATGCTTTAAATTCTAGGGACGTAAGTTCGACGTCGCTATAACCGAAAAGTCGTTACAACCGAGGTCGTTATTAATGAAATCCACTGTAGTTGGAAATATAATTTTGATACTTGAAGTCAATAATACAATTAGCCAATCATTTGTTAGGCTAATTATTATTGAATTCAAGTAATTAAATTACTTAACTTGTTTTTTTTTTTAAATTTTCCTAGTTTTTCCAGTTTCAACTTTAATATTAATATTATATCAATTTTAATATTATTAATACATGTCACTGTAGTTTAAGTTTCTTTAAGTTGTCACCTTTTTCATAAAAAAAATTGGAATACGGTAATTCATACTTATATCCCTTATCAAAACCGTTAACGTAATTGTCATTTATAATTACTTTTTACTTGATAAGTCATTCGCAAACTACCTCTAACTTTACAACTAATAATTAATTATCCACATTAGAAAGAACTCCTACGTAGCGTGATGCTTCACCGCCGTTTAACAATTTTCTTTACTTAGCAAGGGGAGAGGCAGTTCAACTTTAGTTGGTGGTACTAATAAATTTTCTCCTATACTTAAGAAGGGTTTCTCCACACAGAGAATATTTTACGCGAACTAATTGTGGCTATAAAGGAAGTTGGTTCTTAATTGAAGTTCAACGTTGAAATTGTCGAGTTCATTTTTGAGAGTTAAAACAAGTTATAATAACTTAAGATTACTTCTATCAGTTAAAATGAGATTAGAAAACTAAAAATATTAATAATCTTCAGTTTTTATACAAACAATTACTAAAAAGGCATATTCAATACACTTTTGATGATGAAGATTCAATGATATATATATATATATTCCATATATATATATACGGAATAATTATCGGATGCAGCCAGAATGTTAGAATAGATACTTATACGTTTGTAAAAGTGTAGTTAGCCTATGTTCCAGTAGGACTGAAATATTGACTATTGAACATTTATACAAAATCCAAAACGTCCAAAAATTACAGAAGGTTGTATGTATGTATGCATGTATATTATGATTATTGATATTTAATTAATTAACATGGGTCACTGCATCACAATTCACTATCTCAATTGTAATTGCATTTATAACGCGCCGTCCCTGCATAGCCCAAATGTTGACTGTAAAATAACTTCAAAACATCGAGTTCGTCTTTTGTCACATTGTGCAATAAAGCAAAAAATAATAAAAATAAGTCTCTTTAAAAACATAATGTATACAGGATACACTTACTTCCGAAGAGTTTTTCAAATGTGTTTCATAGACATCATATTTATTTTATAGAGCATATCTAAAGAAACTATATTTCTTTAATTGGTGCAGCGCTCTTCTGTCGGTAAACAGTGACCATGTAGGTACTCCATAGAGGGCGCTGTGAATAATGGCGGCCAACACTGTTGGTAAAGCAGCTGATGTTTGGAAGTTGACAGAACTCACGGTCATCGAGTATATTGTTTGATTATTATAAAAATTGTACAAAAAGGAATTGATAATTTAAATAATAGACTTTAAATGTCGTTTCTTTGTTTTCAGAGCAACACAATTGTTTATTAGAAATTTACAATTCCTAATAAGTTTATTTATTCCACTATACATATATAAAAAACAGAGTGGAGTTCTAAAAGCTCTTATGTACTGACTACAAAAATACAATTTAGGATCAACACCACATTTCATATTAAAATATTTTCAATTATAAAAGAACCACCTACATCAATAATAATAATACGCTAACGCTACGTCATAATATTGCAGGACGGTTGCGCGGGCGCATCTCAGGTAGCCTGATTTACTGCTGTCTTAATGAAACCTGTTATATAACTGGAATTATTTATTATTTTGTCCTAGGAACAGGTCTGGTGGAAATTGCTAGCTTCTGTGTTAGATAATAATTAACTTTATATAACTATAGCCGCGTTTTGTTATTACTCGAGATTGGCTGCCGTAATCGCAGGACTAACAAGAAAATTGTGCTCACCTACGCAAATACATAGCTGGGTTATAATGTGATATTAAAGAAAAGAAAGGGTATTGTTAACATCAGCAACTTTGATCAATATCTTTGATAAATGTTTAAAGCGCTAATGAATCTCTGAGATAAGAACTTTAAAAAAAAAACGACATACAAATCACTTAAAACTAAGAAATATATAAACAACAAAGTGTATAATATAAATAAAGTGTATATACAAAATATATAAACATCATCCTCTTAAATCTCAATCTCAATTAGTGTTCAAATTGATCACTATGAGTGCAAGACTGCAAGACTAAAGGCAACATTACTATATGCGTTTACATAAATTAAACGCTCATGATGTTATGTCCAGTTTTTAATATTTGATGGTCTTAATATCTTAATTATCCTAACTGAAAACTGATCGGCTTTAATCGGATAGAATACAACCCATATAAAATGTTTACAAAATATAAAAACACAAAATTGTGGGAAATTAAAAAGTTTTAAAAACGTTTTGATTGAAAAAATATGCACTATATTTTTTATTTTTTCCAAAAAATTCTTTATCGCCAAAAAAAGTATGATCGTGGGGTGAATCCATTCTGATTAAAGTCGATCAACTATGTGGATATCTACCTCCTCAGTCGATTCTTCTGTAGCGTTCAGTGCGATGAATGAAAAAAGAACTAACGATAAGAAAACAATTTTAATACATAGTAAATATTTTAGTAAGTTATTAAACTTCTTCTAATATTTTTAAAGATAATCTGAACTCTTTTGAACGGTTAATTACAGATGTATTAAAAGAAAAAAGTGTTTCTCCTACAGTCGGCTACATATTTTAAGTGACCATTAAAGACACGTATCTACGTATCTTAAAAAATCTATCGCATGTACTGGTAAAGCCCGCAATTAATTTTGTTAAACATTCAAGTAAAAAATTTGTGGCATTCGCCAGTTGAGATTCTTGGACGGATGACAATGTCTATATGGAGTTGGTAATACCTCCTAATTTTCACCTAAGAAGTAGTTGGTTAGAAAGTTTTGCAATGTTACTAGTAACTAATGTCAATACCTACTATACCATACCCTACCATCAGCATATATCTCTCCACTGCTGAATATAGACCTCTCCCAAGGCTTGTCGCCACACACGATCTTCGGTGTGGTGCCGAGCAGTAGAAGTGCTGTAGATGATTTTAAACATAATAATTATGTCAAGAAAAGAGAAGATAATTTTTAAAGAGAAGTTAAGTTGACTGAAAGTGAATTAATCGAAATAACTGACTGACTACTCTAAGTGAAATTCTCCATTTCAGTTAGAGATTCAATAACAAGACACATTTGGAAAATAAATAATGTAGTCGTATCTGTTTCGTACTGCATACTGCTTCTTTGAAATTACTTATTCTACGAAAATTTAATAAAAGGTTGACGGATACTTAGTTTATACGAGCGAAACCGTGGGTAGAAGCGAGTCTGTGAACACAAATGTTGCGTAACTACCACTGGACTACTTATTGCGCAGACAAGTAACAATGCATAAATTTCGTACATTATTACGATATTCATGATTGTAAAACCAATGTTTATTTTACTATTAAATACTGTTTTAATTTTATCACAACCGGTCTCACTATTAAATATTAACTTATTACAGTATCTTTGATTTCTTTGGGCATAAGTAAGGAATATAATTGCGGATTAATAATAATAATTCATCGTATTTTAATTGACTAGGTATTTGACATTTAAGTTTTATGATACCTACTTACTCGTATATATAGTATTAACCACTCTATACAAATACGACAAACGGACATTGTTTTCTGTAAAACCGTCCGAATGTCGTGTCCGTTAACGATCATTTTTTCAAGCCGATCGCATCTTACGCTCCGTGTTTATTTATTACGCGTTTCCACTTACTTTTTACCTTTATTAAAGTCGATTTATTAATGAAGCGATTAATCTGCCCTTATCGAGTCGGCATCATGGTGTTGGCCTTTGAGTGTTTTCAACAGCAGACAGAGATGCACTGTTTATTTACAATAGAATCTTAATAATCGCTTCCTTATATGAATATTAATATTAATAGTTATATATGGTTATAGTAACCGTATTAGCCCTTCTATCATCCACCGATGAATATGGGCCTAGAAAGACACCATGCCACCTCTTCCCGAGGAGGTCGTAAAAGACGAATACGATCATTTTCGAGGTATTAGATCATGTCGAATCAGTTTCGAAGTATACGGATAATTATGGAACTCGTAAATTTGTTATACGAAATTGTTAACTATCTGCAATGTACATGTCTTAACTGAAATTAAATTTAGAAAAAAAACACAAGTTGAGTATAGTCCCAGTTATAGATGACGGTTACAGTTTACCGGCGGGGGAGCCCTTAGGCTCGTTGCAACACACATTTTGTTCCTGGCTGAGCGCCTTCTGCGCTCGCCCTAAATTAAATACGACCAGTGACTCTTGAAAGGTCACCAGGGCCACAAGAATTTAACCATTCTGAAAAAAAAGATGACGTTTAAGTTGAGCCAAATCGGTTTTACCAAAATTATGATTGTAAAAACTTTTCAAGTTTCCATAGAAATTTCCACGTCTTTACATATGTAGGTAGATACTATATGTAGTTAGATAGGGCTCATCAAGCCCTATAACTTATAACTTGTCTATAATCACATTAATTTTGAAACGTACGAAAAATACATAAATCATATACGACTGGCGCTGACATCGTTTTTTTCTAAATACCTACCTTATATCTCTTAAAATATCTGTTATTCAATGTTTTTTCTAATAGTATCTTTTATTCAATGTTGTGAAAGACCGCACGAACGTAAAGGTACACAATATTCTTATATGTGCAATATGAAAGTCAAGATACTCACTCGAACAACTATAGTAAAAAAGTGGTCTTCTAAGTCACTCGATAACAAAGGTGGATGCCAGTGAACGGGTTAGCAAAAACGGACTGTCCCGGACGAAACAAGTTGAGAAGATCTGTCCGCGGACATTCCCACATCTAGGCGATTTTAATGGTGTTCTCCATTGTCTCTGTCGGGTTTTTTGTGATTTACAAAATACTCTCTTGCTCATTTAGGTCATGCTTCGATCAGATTAATCGTTTTGCCAATTTCCTAGAAAACTGGAATATGTCAATTCACATTAGCTTAGATGTCTAAAAGTGAAACAAAAATTCTAAATCGGTCCAGTAGTTATTGATTCCCTGTAGTTCTGAGTCATCCCTGACCGGCAGTAACTAATTACAATCAGGTGGACTATTGCTTGTCTGCTATTGTTTTAGACCATAATTCAAAAATATTCATTTATCACGAAGAACAGTTACTGCTAAAAATTCGTTCTTTTTTTCTGAATCCCTGTCGGATACAGTGGAAAATTGTAACGTCGTGGCTTTAGTATCGTAAGAGATCGATGTATGTAGATCCAAGTCACTATTTGCATACGTACGTCTATTATTTCGTGAATTTTACATGCAACAGTAGTGCTCTGTTGTTATACAACTCAATGTACATATGTATACATACACGCCCACATACATAGACTAATCCTTTTACATAAAACATACGCACGTTTTAAGTGAAAAATTTTGTTTAATATCATTTACTTTAAATTTTAATTGATACACGTATCTAAATTAATCATTAAATTGTAATTATGTCAATCATTATAGCTGTGGTTTTTATTCGTTTAATATGTTTTATATATGAATGGAAGTAGATATACATAATGCCTAAATTATCACAGTGGAACATACTAAACGGCATTTAAGTTAAGAAAAAAAGTGATGTCATCACTGTCAGTTACGTGACTCCAGTTATTAACCAATTAATAGAAAAATCGTTCTTCCATTGACCAATTAACACTGTTATATGATACATTGGAGGGATGACGACACATTTCTCCTTAATGTGAACGAGTATGGTCCTCACGATATAGAGAATCCTAATGTAACGGTAGTAATGGTTAATTGATGCTAAAAATCATGTTATTATATTGAGAGTATAATAATTGGATGTTACAGATATTTTTTTTAATATTACAACGTCTCTATAAATATACATAGAAATGTTTCCAAGAACACCCAATTAGAGTGTTAATTTAGAGAGATTTGAAAATTCCCATAGAACGATGATGATTTTAAGTAGTGTAAGTATGGTACAGATAGAGACGAGCATAAGTAGCGCCGAATGCAAATAATACCGTTTGTAGAGAACAAATCTATTCATGCAGCTAGCTGCAGCAACGAATATGAACTTTTAAAACACCGCAATAACTCGCTTATGAACGCAAAAATAAGTGTGCAATAGTGGGAACACTCGATTGTCCAATGCTTTACTTCGCATTCACAAATCCTGTTTACAAATAGGTATTTTTTATTTCTAATAAGCCATATTCGATAATTATATTTTTTGAACTAAGTCTCAATTTGTATGTATTCTGTACAAGACTGATCTAATCAAACACAGTTCTGCATAGCTTCACCACAGAACAATGCAATGCAACAGATACCTAACCAATTTAAAACTAATTGAATAACTAGTTAATTATTAATTTATACTATATATACTAGTGTATATTATACTAATTTGAAATCGTTCTGAAAGGGACTCTACTCTTTGGCTACAATGTGTGTGTACGTAGAGGTGCTTAAAGTGTAGTCAGCCAAAGGCGTTTAAAGTACCCCACATAACAAGTAATCTGTTTATGCATAAATTATTTATAGGTTTCGCACGCATGTCGATAGTTGAAATATTGTAGTAAATTGAATTGCGTATGGTCAGCAATATGCTATGCTAATGAATTCAAAATAACGTTTATTATAAACAGATTAAGATATCATCGATATAGGTTAACCTATTGTCAACTGTACACAGATTCCCGCATCCTGTTACTCACTTGCTTAATTAGTTAATTTCTTAATTGATTAATTACTGTACTTAATATAATTTTCCACAGTCGTTTGATGAATAAAATATATATATATATACCTACATGTACTATGTGATGTTATCTGAGCAAAGGAGTGATTATGTAAGATATGCCAGAGCACATTTCCATGTCATCCTATTTTATCCCTCCCTATTTTCAAAATCCTTTATGATTTCATTCTGGACTGATGTTGTCATGTATCACGAATATCCATGGATGACAGTACAGTATCCACTTATCGCCAGGTGGGATCGTCTATTGAATTCTATTTATAAAAAATACAGTATGTACGTATTAACTTTGGTTAAGATTTACTAATTTAAAAATTCGTTGTTTAAAAATTGTGTTGAAATATCAATTATTGATCAATTATCTGATTTTCCAGATAAACATTTTTTTGTTTTAGATTTCACTATAATCTCAATATCTGAGAAACTAGAACCGACAATGAGGTCTCATACATCTCAGTGAGGTCTCAGTGTCATACATAAACTCCGTTTATAATACATTTTATTATTCATGTTAATTTTGCGTCATGGATCAACCAAATTACATAGATGGATAATTCCCTGTCGCAGAACTGTGTACATGTGTGATGCCAGTAGTATAAATAAAATTTTATAGAAATTTTTTGTTTTAAATTATTTCTATATTTCGTATATATTTTTACATTGACAACCCCGTTACGTCAAACATAATGCAGTTTTTTTTCTTCATATAGCAATGGTGCGATTCGCACATTCTGCCAATGTCAAGCGCTTTCGTAACAAACAATTTCAAAGTTTAAAACGTATCTCAATGTCCAGTGGCGTCGAAGTAAGTCAGGAGTAGCTCAGTAAAACGATAGTAGGCTTACTGAGGACAGAAGAGAATGCACACGAAAAATGCAGTCCCACAGTTTTATTTGATTTATTAAACTATCACTATTTTATTAATACACAATTTCTACAATAATCAAACAAAAACTCAACTTTACTTCTCAAGTTTCCGCCAAAAAGTCTTACGTTGTTCGTAGTTTTTTGCCGCTAAATGACAGACTGAATTGACAAAAGGTAAATTTTACCACCGCCGCGCACATGCCTCACTTTTAGGGCCGTAATGCTACATATCGGTACTTTGATTGATCGATGTTTTGTAAAAAAAAAATATTGCATGATTAAAAACATCAAAATAATATTTGCTTAGGTATAATTTCCACGTACCAACATCTAAGCGTAATATCTAAACTTAAACATAATTTTCAACTTGAAAGTTGCTCACCAATACGTCTAGTAGAGCACCTGTTTTATAGGAAGTCATGTTGACTTATCGCTGCGTCAGTCACGGAGCTTTCTACGCATGCGCGTGTGAAATATTACGGCGTGTATGTGAACCGTACACGGTAGGTTTCCGATGATAAGGCTGTAGGAGACTGGAGTTAGCGATTTAGCGAATTTCAACTCCTATGCCCGTCACTGACATATATGCACCTACAAGTCTTACGCCAGTCACTCACTTATCACTCACTTAGCCAGTCACTGACGGCTGCTAAGTATCGAAACTGCAAAAGTGTAATTTTTAAAATATTAAATGGCATAAATCATTAATCATAATATTGAACCTGTCAATGTTTTTACAGAATTTTCATTTTTAGGTAAGTTGTTAGACTAATAATATAGAAGATAGACTTAGGTTAGTTTTAATAAATATAAACACACATTACACATTTGGTTGTTCAGTAACGACATACTAAACTCTGATTTTTAATTCCATGGAATTCTGACGTTTCTTGGTGTGTTGCCAGATGACAAAAATGTTCCCACAAAAAAGGTAAGCAATTCCAATAGAATAAAAAATATTTGACTATGGTTTCCAAGGTTATATGTGGAACGGTTATTTTGTAATTAAATCATAATAATATTTATTATAAAGTTACTTTATATACTATAATTATTATAAAATACTAGATAGACCGTCAAAAAGAATAGAATCATTTTCGTAAGTAAATTTAATAGAATTGTTTTTAATAACAATTTATTTTAGTATTTTATGTATCCTCTGTTAACGACTATGAAGGCACATAATCTATTTGGAATAGAGGCGACAAGCCAAGCTCGTAGATCAATCCCCCCCATGTCGGCCCACACTCGAACACAGTACTCGAACTCGTAAAATAATAGCCCTTTCATTTTGACAGTCCCAGCGCTGAACTATTAAGCCCCATAGGTTCAAGTCAGCAGACCGGACAGGCTATTGCATGAGCCTTAAGGTGATTAAACCTCACGATGGTGGTTAAATCACTGCATAAGTAGCACGGGCCCTGTAAAATGAAGAGGTGAAGCCGTTCTCCTCGAATTGACGAATCTTATCATAACTTGGGCTGTGCTTAATATCTGCTATCGTCCTGAATTGCGTCAATGATCAATTAACTGCCCTCCGTCTCCATGTCGCCGGATCTAAAATCTTACGGTGAACCGAGATATATTTAATTCCCGTGATAAATCCCTTTCCCTTCATACAGAAATATTATTTGTGTCCTTGCTACAATGATAAACTCGTCATTATTTTAGTACTTAAAAATCTTCAACTTTCACCTAACTGGCCTCTATTGTGACAGTACTTAGAAATAATTTTACACTGTAAATTGACATGTGACAAAATCATTAAACAAATACAGAGACAAGAATAATTTTTAAATTATAAAAATAGTTTGTGACATGAAACACTCGTTAATAGTCTTTTTGATGCGATCGCAGTTTCTTACATGCCAAAAGGTATTAAGGATGATTTTTTATATAGAAAAAAATGTGGCACATGAGCATACAGTCCACCTGATGGTAAGTGTATTCTGTCGTCCATAGACATCCGCGGTACATGCCAACATCAGAATGACAAACGTTGGCACGCCCCTGGATGCGCTGCCTACCTTTGCAGATTAAGGAATAAATTGGGAGAGAGGGTTGGAAAAATGGGGAGGGGTAAGATGGGGTGGGAATGGGCACTGGCATATCTCACTCACTACCAAAACACGTACGTACATTGGGGAAATACGATAAAGTGGGAAATGCAGTAGGTACATTTCCGTGCAGTGATATGATGAAATAGACCTTATTGCGCGCTATGCAGAAAGGAATGTATTCTAAAACTGGTAAATATATTTAGACCGCGATTGTACAACCGTAGTCTTATTTATTGCATTAGTTATGCATTTAGGTAAAACAGGAATGCAATAAAGAATTTAAATGAAATTTCATTTCAATTCTCACTGGGCCCGCGACTTGGATTATGGCCGACAACCTTCTAGTCACTTACTAGGGATTTAGGGAAGAAGACTTCTGGGAAACTATAAGTTGATATCCTTAGATATTTGTTTATATTTTGACGGTGCGTTGCAAATGACCCCTATGTCTCTATTACCTCTCATTACGCTACTCGTATACTATAACACAGGCCATGTTTAATTATACATTTATTAAAGCGATAGAATATCAGAACCGGATAACATTAGCTATACATATAATAAAACAGTTAAAGGGTTCAGTCTGTACACTAACTCAATGGAAAAAAAAATTGGGAGGTCTTTTTAGAAGCTACAGAATCCATAACAGTAGTTTTTAAAAAAAAAACATCTTATTGTTTGAGCATCCCGTAAAACCACTAAATGAATTTTGATCGGGTTTTCATTAATCTGTAGCTAAGTATCCAAAAGAAAAAATTATGTGTCATCTTCATATGATAAAAGGTGGTTGAGTTGTAGAGGAAAATAAAAAAAATACTTTTAATAGAATTACTCAAAAACTACTTAATGGGCTTTCATCCGCGTAATATCTTAATTTGGTGTTTTTACTTCTACAAGTGTTAAAAATCTTTTACAGCCTAGCCGAGGGTAGAAGTTAGTTCTAAATATTGTGTCTTTCTAAATATTGTATAGGTTTTTTTATGATTTATAAATCAATTCAAGTAGGTATATATTAATACGCGCTTCGCTCGAGCCGTGAACGCGCGCTGCTTGGTCGGAGTAATGAACAATACGAACGTTTTAGACAGGACAACCATGCCTTACGTGTTTGCAGCTTTTAATTTATTCCTTAGAATAATTTTATATTTCGCTGGAATAGATTTATATATTTCAAAACGTATATATGTGTCTATTTAAACTTGTATTAACGCGAATGTTTACCTTATTTATTTTACTCGACGTTGCGGTTGAGTCGCACCAACCATAGTCACGAGCTGAGATGTCAGCTGAGTCAGTCGAGTAAAAGAAACAAGGTAAACATTCGCGTACGACCCGTATAAATATGTGTGAAAATCGCGAAATTCTCAAATGTTATATGTACATATTTTAAATTGGTTGACATGTTTGCATTATTTCAGTGCAACGTTGTATGAATATATACAATACAGTAAAAGTCACCATCACTCACTTTTCTCATTTACTATGTCTTTAGTACTAGATGCACCTGCCTGGCTCGTCCCACGCTTTCTAAGTGGTCGACGTGACTATTAAATGTAAAGATGTAAACACATTAGCGGTAAAGTGGAATAATTATATCTACGCACTCATTGCCGGTTTCAAGTTTACGCAAAAAAAAAGTCTTCTTAAAGGAGTTTTTCTGTGATAAAGATATAAAACAGTAATATTAACATTGGACATACTGTTCGGTCCAAAAATCATTTTATACCGCGAACCCGTAGGCTGTGGAACGAACTACTTCTATTAAGCTACAATATGAGGTTCTTCGAGAAAGCTGTGAATAGGATTTTGGAAGGTCGGCGGCGCAACCCCAGGTGTTGCAGGTGTCCTTGGGCGACGGTAACACTTACCATCAGGTGGAACCGCATACTCGTCCGCCTACTTCACTATAAAAAAAGAAAAAGAAAATAGAGTTTTAAAGATTTCGATTTACATATAGTCATACAAATAAATGATTTAAATTTGAATATTCGATTTTTTACATATGGAATAAACCCATTATAACTAATTATTCATTCGGTGTTGATTGCAGTGTCTGTGAATAATTGTCGGTATCCTTATAATCCATTATTTTTTACTTTTTGACATGTTTTATGGCAATATTGTACGTATAGTTAGTGACCAGGTAAGTCCAGTGTCCTGTTGTGGGACCTATATACATGCACTGATTCTGACGATTATTCGATATTTTTTTCAAACTGAAACAAGTGGATAATTCTTCAAAGTGGTCCGTAAATCAATGACTTTTGCTTACCATAAGCTCAGTGAAAAACATATACTGACCTAATTGCGTGAAGCTACCTCGATATTGACACGATAATGATCTGGTAATGAAACTTTCTGATAGAAATTCATAAAACGTTTTTCATTACCAGTTTTCTTTAATAGGAATAGGCGGCTGACGAACATATAGTCCAGCTGACGGTAAGTGGATACTGTCGTCCATAGACATCCGCGATACATGCCAACATCAGATTGACAAACGTTAGCACGCCCCCGGATGCGCTCCTACCTTTGCAAATTAAAGAATGGATTTGGAGAAAGGGTTAGGAAAATGGGGAGAGATAGGATAAGATGGGATAGGAATGGGCTCTGGCATATCTCACTCACTACCGAAACACGTACGTACAATGGGGAAATACGTTAAAGTTGGAAATGCAGTACATTTCAAGGTAGTATTCTGTGAGAGAGGGGTAACGTGTCCAGTCGAGTGCGCCCAGCGGTTGTGGGAAAGCAGCTTGCACTCTCCCGTTACATTAAATGACCTCTATTATTATTTATGAAAGAACTGAATAAAAAATGTCCTAGTGGTAACTGTCACTATTCCAAGACCAAAAACTGTATTTTTTAAAGATTTATCGTCCTTAAAAGCTATTTTCAAGCAGCTTAGACTTAAGACTATGAAGTTATGCACAATTCTGGACAAACATCCATGTAAGTTTTACGATGATTTCCTTGTAGTGATAATTAAAAACACAAAGGTTACAATATCATGACTCTTACTAAAAGTTATTGTCTGTGATGATAGCATGTAATATCATTCGCTATGGTTGTCAGTCAACGATTGTTAATTTTTGCTGTTTCAAAGAATCCTCGTATATAATGGAGCGAAGAAAATCTCAGTTTATTGCTACAAATATCCATTTATACCTCTAATACTGACTATACCTCTTCTATATACCTACTGGCTTATTTGTATGTGGGATATAAGAAAAGTAATTCATATTTATCAACTAAACGGGTCTTAAACGCACCTGTCTTATTTTACTCCATGTTTCAGTTTATTTGCACCACAAAACAATTCACAAGTTAATGTACAAAAAAATTACGGTAACAAAAGTTCAAAATTTCACAAAACATCCAGGCTTTACTGGATAATTGGGTCAAAACAGAAAAGTCATTTTTGTACAGAGAGTTTAGAAAATGATGGAAAATTACATTACCGTAATCAGCCGTTTTAGCATCCACTGCTGGTCACGCTGCTGCGGTCCTCTTGCAAATTGTCTTGTGTATGACGGATATATGACCTGAAAATCAGGCTGACGGATTTGCGAGTCCACCCTTTTAGAGGTGCTGTAGTTCCTCTGCAGTTGAGCAGCTTTATTATCCCTTAGTCGTCTTTCACGACACCTACGAAAAGGGATGATATTCTGCAGGCGGCCGCCACCACACAGCCGAACATCTAATAATAACCTTGAACTTATTACGGGAGGATATTCAACCACTAGCCGCTGCCGCTTATTAACATTCACACAAAGGCCTCCCATTAACAAAACCTTCACAAACAACGTAATAACGAGTGCTCACACCACGTACAGTAAACTCTATTTAAACCACTCTGTTAACAGATAAATTCGATTGACAATCGGTGTAAGGAAACAAGGCTTAACGATGTACAGCGTTGTAGCACAATTGCAGCTACTAATTTAGTGTGCGGTTCCTTATACAGCTGTGGAGTGTTAAGAATCCGTTCTTGATCGGCGTTTGTATGAGTGTGTAGAGTAAGGCTTTGACGAACGCGCGTTAACCATATAGGGTTGGCGGTGTGGTGAAAAATTTGCTCTTCAACCCCCTTAATTGGGTGTCGCGTTGTTTTGCATGTCACACACACGGTTACTGCGTTTAGAATATATTTTGAACGGTTGATCATACGCAATAGTAAGTCTTTAACCAAAAGTATACGGGGTGTCCATTGACGTTATTTTACAAATTTCATTTATTTTCAAGAAAATAAAATTACATTCTTAAAAATAAGTTCTTTAGGTATTATTCTAGTCTCAGCATCTTAAACATTAAGCATATTAAGCTTTGAAATGAAATATGAAAACAAATCATCACAAAATTTCTCTTGCTGTACTCTGGCGACAGCATGACCAAGTCATGCGACTTGGTCATGCTGTCGCCATTTGTATAAAAAATAACAATTGAATGTTAAATATGCAGCTTGTCACGTAAACCATCTCAATGGATAGACACCACCTGATAATTCGTCCTAGTATTACGCCTTGCTCGGAATTAATACATACAGAACCTATAAAATCGAACTTAATGAAATCGGGATACATTTAAAATAAATAAAACGCAAGCTCTATTTTCATGTATTTAATTAAAATAAGAATTTGATGACCCTAAAGACCACACACATAGCGATAAATCTGTGCGACCTGACCTTTTGTGACCTAACAGTGACGGTAGCGTCTTGCTCGACAGTGTAGTTACACTGTCAGTGTACAAGGTGTATGATTTAACATTCGTTATGATCATAATTAACTGTAAACTTATTATTTATTCGCCATTTTAGAGCATTAAACTTTACTAACATGTATGAAAGGTTCTAAATAGCCGTTTATTGTTTGTTCAGTTCTATATTATTGATGTAAAATATTGGTCCGAGAATGTTTTGGGAATATTTATCGTAAGCAGCCCTTTTCCCGTCCACCGCTAGACGTCTGTCACCTAAAGCCGGCCAAATAATATTTTTACGAATATTAACATTTAACGAATAAATATCCGACCTATTGAATACTTAAAAGGGATCAAGCAGAATAGTTCCTACGTCCTACTTCAATATCAGCCCATAACGTCTCGAGAGCTTGTGACATAACTACAGAGTTTGTGTCCTTGTTAGGAGTACGCAAAAGAACCCATTAAGAAGTGGGAATGGGAGAAAGTGAGAAATGCAGTACATTTTAGGGTAGTCTTCTGTAAGAGAGTGCGAACTGCTCGGCTGCTCCACATCGAAACCCAGTAAGTAAGGAGAAATTTAGAAAAAAATGTTTCTTGACAAAATTTGATTTAAAAAGCCTCTCCAAACTATTTAAAGACTTTACTTTCAAAGACTATTCCATATATATTTTATCTTCAAATATTTCGTACTTATGAAGATATTAATATCTCGAAAGTTAGTAAATATATGAGAGAACAAAAATATTTTAAGCATGATATATCTAATGTTATATGTAATAACCATCAAATCTTTATGGTAATTTCCTATATTTTAACTTGACTGATGCTTTTGGGCTATCCTGTAAAATTTGTTAAAATATGTACTTACTAGGTTTTGATATGCTGCTGTGCACTCTTCCAACAAAAATTTCCAACAAAATTTGCCACATGAACTTCATAGCTGTATGTCCGCACACAGGGTTGTCACTGATTTGTTGTCGAGACGTTTCTTTTAGCGGTGATGTGGCGTTGATTGGGATGTATGAGGTGTTTGCCTGTGCTACGAGATTCATTCTTTTTGTCACTAATGAGAGATCGTTATGGTTACCGAAGAATTTTTAAAGGTTTTTGTAAGCCGGTGTTGTGAATGAATCGTGCAAAAAATACTATCGCGAGTCGTATTGACAATTAATTTTCGTTTCGCTTTTCTTCTCTCGTTATGTGATGTTTCTATTCGTTTCGTGTAACTATTACGCAGATATTTCCTGGTATAGACTTTTCCGTAGATAAAGTTTGAATAGATAGATTTTTCTTGGCATAGATACAGTTTGAATACATAGATTTTTCCTAGTATAGATAGAATTTGAAATTATTTGTATCATTTTACGGCAAACGAAGGAATTTATTTGTTAAAAGCAAATACCATATGTATTCTTATATTATCAAAATCTAGCTATCACAAGATCTCTAACGTTTTTAACTCTAACTCTATTTTTTACTATTACCTATTATCGTAGGTGAACAAAACATTTGTCATTTTATTGTTAATAGTCGATCCTGCTGTCGTCACATTATTGAGATGTCAATTACATTCAACACTTCTGTACACAATTGTACATGTGTGTATATGTTTATGCTTTGTGTAAACAAATTTGTGAACTATATCAAAGCCGAAATGAAAAGTCTAACAAGTAAGAGCGTTTCCGAATTGTACAAGTGTTTTGATATTATTTACAGATTACAAACGGAATAGATACAAAACGAATTCCGATGTGAGCATCAGAATCGAAAACGAACAAGAGAAGAGTAGATATACAAATTTGTCCGTCAATAGCAACAATATTTGTGCTCACCAGATATGTATTAGATAACATTTGTCTGGGAGAAGAAGTCTTTGTTGCAAATATTTCGTTTGACCTCGTGTAAATAAATATATTTTCAGTAATTTCAATCGTATCCTGAGAATATCAATTACATAAAAACATACATCGATATGAGCACAGTATTTCACCGTCTTTAATTCTATTATGCACTTACCACTAGACTTCAAAAGAATTAATCCTAGATTTCTCAATCATAGGCTTTATATCGGATCGAGTACAACGTACTGTAATCTAGAAATGCAGTACAGAACTGGAACCAGACGTAATCCGAGATTATAATGACGAGAGATAAGAGTATCCTGCGATTTTAATTGGTGTACTTAAGTTGAAAAGTAACTGACTTGTTGTTATGGAGGTCTCTAAGGAAAAGCTTGCTTAGAAGTAATAGAAGTATTAATTTCTTTTGACTTTAAGTTGCAGTTTGTTACTTTAAATAATTTTATATTTACCTACTCTGTAAAATTACTAAGTTTTATACAACTTAACAGAGCTTTGGAGATAAAATATTAATTTGTTTTTAGAATTTACATAGGCAATCAGTGTTATTTACCTACTACAGGAGGTTGCCTGGAGTAGGTTTTTAGGTCCTACATGTAAACGAAGAAATAATTTTAGTAGTCTAGATTAGGTACTACTTAATAGTAGTAATCTCTTTCTATTTCAATTAAGCAGGTAATATCTAATGCTATAGAACTATAGTAACACAATTTTTTCTAGTAATTCAATTTCAGCGACAATGGAAGTCATAAGTAACTAAATCTAGTATCTCACACAACAAACCAGACCCTAAATAGAGGCGCGTCGACGCGAACAAATTGACGAGTTGTGTAGCGCACCTATATACTGCCACAAGATGATCCTGATACTGGAGGAAATGATATTAAAATAAATAAATTACTTTCATTATCAGTATGGTTTATACCTTAAACGTCTATAAGGGCTTAGAAATTGCAAAATAATATAAAGTTTTATAGTGCTAGAATTCAAAAATGATAATTACGCCACTCTCGCGCTGGCCCAGCGGGTCGGTGAAAGGACTCTTTTCTTAGTTCCTCAGAGCTTGTGGTAGTGGATTTGTTATCCCTTAGCTGCCTTTTACGACACCAACGGTAACGGATAGAATGATGCTATTTTAATGCCGGGCAACACCACACGGCCACATAACATAGTTAACACATATAGTAGTTTTTATTCCGGACAATGCAGGCAAAGTCGCGAGCATTAACTAAGTAATAGATATTACCAATTGATAAAAAACAGTAATCATCAGTTTGATGTAGATAAGTACAGATATTATTCCAGCAGATTCACATCCTTATTATTGTACACACAAGTGATAAAAAAATAGTTACGAAAGAAAATACGTACAAAAGTCGTGCTTATCCCCGTAGGAAATTTCTACCAGCAAACCTGGGAGAGCAATGAAATGGGCAGAACAGTGCGTAACTAATATAAATGAACTATTACTAACACTATTACGATATTACGATTATATAATAGGTACCTAACACCTACACCGACATACCTATATAGGTATACCTTATGTACACCTACCTAACAATACATAAATAAATTAATAATATATTAGTTATAATAATGCGATTATTACAACTAAATAATAATTTTATTTATTTCAAGTATCAAAATCAATTGTTCAGTTCACAGATCAAGTGCGGAAACAATAGGGGGGATCAAGTACACAAGCAGCTCAATTGGCCGGTTGTAATTTCGTCCCATTGTCTCTATCTGTCCCTGGTTCCCATCCGTCCCCTGTTCCTATATAAGTACATAAAGACAACAGTAAACTAACTCACCAGTATTTCGAAAATAAGATGAGACGTGTGCCTTTAGCTCAATCCAAACAGTCAAGGCCGTTACGGGTAGCCATTCGTTTCAATGAGTGTTTGAATACAAGGACTGTTTTTATAAGAAGCCGAGGCCCATAATATGGATAAATACCCAATCAAACGAATCTTTTTATCTTCATCAGGAGGATTAGATAATAAAATGAAGAAATATACAGTCACATATATTGGTATTATGAAGAAATATATATTGGTCACATATATTGGTAGGGGGAGAGTACATGATGCATTTCCACAGCCGCTGGGCGCACTCGGGTGGCCACAACATTACCTCTCTCTCACAGAAGACTACTTTGAAATGTAGGTACTGCATTTCCTACTTTATCGTATTTCCTCAATGTACGTACGTGTTTCGGTAGTGAGTGAGATATACCAGAGCCCATTCCTATCCCATCCTATCCCTTCCCATTTTCCCAATCCATTCCATAATCTGTAAAGGTAGGCAGCACATCCGGGGGCGTACCAATGTTTGTCATTGGGGACTGATGTTGGCATGTACTGCGGATGTCTATGGACGACAGTAACTCAATCGTTCGAACAAATAAACACTCATTTACAACATTTACAATATTTACTAATTTTATTTTATTTATTATTACCATATTCAACAGAGAAGCCACCACCTGACTCGCAGTAGGCTGGTGGTAAATTCAATAAAATAAAAATAACACAATAAACGAGTTAATTTAGTTAGAGCAACAAAACTAAATGTAAACTCACTTTCAACCGCAAAAATAAGTTAATCGGACTCGGTTAGCCAATACAATACATACAAATTTTATTTTTGGCATAGCAGCTAACACACAGATCCTGTAATATACGCGGCGGCGCTTCTTCGAGTCTCTTTAGGACGCCTTCGTCGCCACGCTGTTACATACGTGTGTGCGTGGAAGCATGAGTGGAACATTTAAATGAAATATCACTAGATTGTCCTGCTGATTGTTCCACGTACTGTGCCAGTTCCCCCAGTTCCCGTGCTTCGACCCGGGGGACGTCGTTATCTCCTTTGTGTTACCATATTTACGGCATAGGGAAAGAACGATTATTGTCTCTTAATATCGGAGGGATATTTTTAAGACGAGGAAGTTTTATCATTGGATGTACAATTTTTAGAAGTTCACCGACTCTTAGACAAATATTCTGTAACGGTTCTTCTCTTTTATGAAGTGTTAAGTGCGTCTTTGCCAAATAGGGCCGCTAATACAAAAGATAACAATGGTGTAGTAGGAGTAGAAAACGTGTGGGAATAGGTAGTAGAAGTTAGTGTAATATTTTGGTATTTTGTGTTTTTATTATTTATTATTAGAGTTATTATCTATTAGACTTTTAGGCCAAGTTTGTCGAGTATGCGAGAAGACGTACTTTCTTATATCACTCATCCTTACCCGTTCCAGGCTCATAAGGATCCATATCCTTGTTACCCATGTGTTAACCATGTGTTAACCGAAAGAAAAGGTAAACAATAAAAGTCAAAGGTTAAATCGAATAATCAAAGGTTTTGAATAATTAAGACTAAAATAAGTGACAATTTTTTTAAAAAGCAACCATAAGTGGAGTGTGAACACTAACCGCTAAAACCTTTACATTTAACGTCAGCGTGTTCCTCAGAACAACTGCCATTTAAACCGCCCCAGCAACATGTCAACGCGACAATAACAAATCTGTACACGAAGCGACTTTTAGCTCAAAGAAAAAGTTTCTAAAAATCAACCGAAGACAAAGGAGCATTTCGGTCGCCGCGTCAGTTACTAATGGTCAAGCGAGTTAGCAATCAAGTAAACAGATCTCCAGTTGAAAGCAATTAAAGCATGCGAGATTCCATGCAGGACAGCCACCGGGAGCAATCAAAATAATCGCAGCGATTTAACACTTTCCTACCTCGAGATACGCGATAACCTGAAGTTGGTTCCCTTTAGCAACCGATAACTGAGACCAAGCCATGCAAATAAAGTTTTTGGTCGTATGCACTCCCATACGATTACTCTGATTATAAATACATTGTCTACTAGATGTATCTACTATACTACTGTGGTACTATTTTTCAAATGAGTGTTTCCAGTATGAGTGTTCTTCGCTAACTACTACATTCAGTTTCAATTGCGCTGAATCGCGACTCTTAAGATAGATATCCTACTTTGTAGATATGTGCGATTTTCACTAAAGTGCGTCCATTCGACAAACAGCAGTCGCTTGTTTGTTTGTTGATGTCATTCGCTTCTTAACCTATATTTATTATTCACAGAACTCACAAGTGGATTATATGAGGAATATGCCTGTTCATCAACAAACAAATGGCTTCTAATATAAAAATGGCTTCTAAGTTGCCGACACTAACCTTTTGAAACTCAGGGAAACGGAGAACCTGTTATAATCCTATTCAATAGTATACTTTATGAATAAGGTTGTAGTGAGGATAATTTTGTTTGAACAGATTAACAATTAAAATATGCAGTAAGGGATAGTCATCTTGTCTCCCCGATGTGTCAAGTGATTTTATTATAATACCTATGTGTATTTAAGTGCCTTCAAAATTTCAAAACTTCGAAGTAAAAAAAGCGACAAGGTAATTTATGCCCATCGGTACCTTAATTATACACCCATTATACTTATATTTGTAATAAGGACTAGAATCGATCGGTTTTGGGTACATGTAGGTGGAGAGTGCACGCTGTATTCCCACAGCCGCTGGGCGCACTCTACCCCTCTCGGTAGAATAGGTACCACTCTCTAAGGCCACGTTACCCCTCTCTCACAGAATAGTTACCTTGAAATGTACTGCATTTCCTACACTGTCGTATTTCCTCAATATATGTACGTGTTTCGGTATGAGTGAGATATGCCAGAGCCCATTCCCATCCCATTCTATCCCTCCCCATTTTCCCAACCCTTTCTCCTACCAATACATTCCTTAATCTGCAAAGGTGGGCAACGCATCTGGGGGCATGCCAACGTTTAACGTTTGTCACTCTGGATTGATGTTGGCATGTATCGCTGATGTCTATGGACGACAGTATCCACTTACCATCAGGTGAACTGTATGCTCGTCTGCCGTTTTATCTATATAAAATAACATTACCGTGTCGCTGACTGTATATTAATATCTACTCATTTATTACTTAGTACAGAATCATGGTTGGAACAGTAACTCACGCAGGCTTTCAGGAAAACGTTGTCTTATAATTAAATTAAAAAACTTTTTGCAAAGTTTGCATTAATAATCAGTAGGAGCTCTGATGAATTTAAAAATTATAAGAGAAAATGCTCGGAAAAGGTTTATACTGTATGGTCGCAAGAAATAATTGTTGAGGTACTTAATCCTTTATTCTTAATTTTGCCGTGTATTTTGCTGTTATGTTTGATACACGACGTACGATTGTGACGTGAGGTTGTTGAATTATATATAAATTAAGAATAATGGGTAAAATATAGTGTCAAATTACAAATAAAGGATGGTAGTTCAACAATTAAATATCGTGGCGGTGCATGGTTTAAATGGTGTTTTAATTGACTGAAAGATGATTTTTCACAATTGTCTACCGCACACGCTTTAAATGTTTACTAATCAGTCTACGATTGATTTATAGATAAATAAATTGGCCTTTTTACAACTCTGTACATTTCATTTTATACATGATAGTATTGTCTAATAAATTGTCTGCTAATAATAAAAAGCCTTAAATGGTAACTTATCATTTTTAAAAACATTTCAATTTTTTTTAAAATCTTGAAGAATATAAAGAAAAAAATCGTAGGTATATCGACAAAACAATCAAATTCAGTTCAATCCAAACCAACCTATCACTCAACTGCTGGATAATATGGCTCTTCAAGATTGGTCACTACATTTTATTTTATTTATGAATACCTACTGCTACTAAAATCGTACCTATCTCATAAAAAATATACAAATTGTAACAAATATTATAAAAATTGTAACAAAAGTGTTATAAATAAAATTTCGTTCAAGCAAACTGGAGTGTCCTGCGCTTTTATTGCAAGACGTTAGACGCCGCGCTACGATCTGCGAAAGCGATCGCTGGACTTTAAGGGCTGCGCACATTACAGTCGCAACAGGACGCAGCTCAACCCAATAATTTAAGTTAGTTAGCTGATGACATTCAATTCTTTACTTTCTTCGCACAGTGAATAAATCTCAAATTAATTCGTATAGTTCGTCAGTTAACTGCGCCCGTCCATCACACATTGAGGCGGGCCACATCGCAGCGCATAAATACGGCTCGCAATCGATCCGGCAGTAGCTGCGCTGCGGCGCGATGTGGCCCGCCTCAAGTGTACGATGGTTTATACAAAATGTATGAAAATGATTCAGGAAGATTTTTGCAATGTTTTGCGCCGCGGTACTGCCCGCCGTAATATGCGCGAGCCTTTAAGGCCTTGACACCTACGCAATTGTATAACTGGAATTTTTCGACAGAAGATGACAAGTATTATATGAAAAATAAAACTGTGCATTTAACCATCATATTCATATGAACAGGCAATGATATTCTAATAGAAGCACCTATTGCTATATCTACATTTATTTAAGTAATAGAAAAAATAATAATTCCCGGACAAAATAGCCTACACTATTGTAAAATTGCATCAAAATCCATGCAGTAGAACCCAGGTTATAAGCAAACAGGCAAAGAGAAGGACATAATGACATTGCGTTTTATAAACATACAGATAGTATGAGATAGATAGATACCAAAATGACAAAAACGAGATAATCATTTAATAATTATCTCGTTTTTGTCATTTTGGTTAGTCACAAGATAATTTTATTGTTTATTTTTGATCTCTAATCATATCGTTAAACAATAAGTTATTGCGATCAAATCGGATGGAGCCAGTGTAAACACAGCTTTACTTAGCGGTAGCCAAAAATGCAAATGGGGCCGCATGCCACCGCTCTTATGCAACTTTATTATTCCTTTATTACTTTTATAAGTTTATTTTCGTTCAAAGTTGCTTTTTTTATTTATCATTTAAGGCTTCGCTCCGTCCCTGTGTCGTGCAGGCTGATTGCTTTCGTGAGTACCACAGAGATATTGTTCTTTTAAAAAGCCGCTTGATTGAAAGCTTTTAAAAGCACGGTCCGCATTGTGCGTGATCACTACTGTTTTTGGATCATGCGATGAGATCATATATTATAAGCTCGAGAGACAAGATAAGAAAAAAAAATAAACTACAATATCTTTGATTAAAGAAAAATTCTGAATAAGTGAATTTAAAGTGAATAACTTTCCGCTAAGACTGCATTCTATGGCAGTCTCTGAAACTGTCGTTGTACCAAGAGCAAAGCAGTACCAACATGTTTCGACAATAAATTTAAGTTTGTCAAAGCTCCCGTATGACAAACTTAGAATTTAATTTCTTTGTTTGACGCGTGTTCTCCATACAATGAAATCCTATGCCGTCCCGTTACGATTCTCTAGGGACGCTTCCTATAAGAGATAAGAGAGGCGAGATGGGGTGGTATGAAACTGAATTCCCTATTTCTAATTATCTATTCTCGTTACTCTATTCTTGCAAAACAAACGAATTGAATTGAATATCTTGAAGTTGTTTTGTTCCGGTTGACAACCAGAATCTTGTTCGCTCTCTGTATTTGTCGCGCCCGCCGCTACTTAAATAAGAATTGCGTAATCACTCATTCTGTAATCTAGGTCTTCCCCATTTGAAACTAGTAGATTCTTACCAATTGCTCGTTTATAAAGTTAAATACAGTATTGCCAAATGGCGGTGCAACCTGCATACCGACAACCTGATCTGTGTGATGACAGAATACTAGTTAGTACTCGGGTGGGTTGGTACCAGACATGAGATAGAGCGGATTATTGATAGGCTGATCATAAAGAAATGGTTTTATTTTGCGGTAATTGGGTTGATTCGATTCAAATTCGTGTGATCAAATCCTCGGCCCGTATCTATCACTGAGTTTCGCCTAAGGTACGGATTTTTAAAAATTGCCGCTGCCTCGGCGATGGAAAACGTGAGGAAATCCGCATGTGCCAGAAATAAAATAAAGTGATAAGTGCCAGAATAAGTGATTTACGCATGGTGGAACCCCCCCCCCCCCCGTGATTTACTAGGGGAGACCTGTGCCCCGCAGTGAGACATTTAAGGCTGATATAATTGGGTTTAAGTAGAATTCGGTTCTTCTTTTCATCACAAATTTAAAAGTAATAATTGTACCAATTAAAGAGACAGAATTATTTTTGTTGAAATCAAATCTAGAATAAATAAAAACCATAAAACTTAAATAAGCGAATTTTTATTTTTATCCATGAATAAAGGCGAATTAGAGGGGCCCGTGTTTTTAATGAAAAAACTGTATAATATATATTAGTATATATACTAATACTATTGTATTGCAATGATTGTTTTGTATGACGGAATGACGCCGCGAAGGTACCTACACGTATATTAAGTTCGTAATCAATTTAATATTTAGTAATTGATATAAAATAATTTTACTTATTTCATTTCGTGGCGCTATTCGCTAACAGATGGCTCTGCTAGGTGCATCTTAGTAATTGATACTCGGAAACAGCATATATTTAATTGGATATGCAAAGGCTTAGAAAGTCTTAAAAAAAGCACGAAAAGCCCAATAAAGCCAGCAATTTTGCTCGTCATTCAGCTTTGTATATTTCTCTAACTTTTGGTTTTGTTAAATAAAAACATGCTCTAAGATCTGATTTGTAAGATAAAGCCGCGTGATGACGGCCAGCGGACAAAAGAGTGGACTCGCCAATCCGCTTGGCCATCGTGGCATTTTACGGCCATACATCCCGTATGCACAAGACAGTACACGGGGAGGCTTATGTTCATCAGTGGATACTGAAAGGGTTGATTGCAATGCAGGATATAGCCTGTCCTGCAGCCTACCATATCGCAATGTATCGTTACATATAAGACAGCGCAACTTGCAAATATTTTTCAAAGTAGTTCTTTCTTCCCACGTCGCTTAACATTTACACTTATCAGATTAACTATAATAAATACTGCTAATTGTATGAGACAACTTTTCCTACGCTGAGGGTAAAAGGCAGATGTATCATATACTTTCATTAGGCAAGGTACAATTGACAGAATAATCGATCAAAAAGACAACTTAAAGTATAAATCGAACGGGCCGCAACGACTTATTGCAGAACTGTTAAGATAACGGATAATCTACGTTAAGAAAATAATTGTTTATTGCAACAGAAAAATGCATTTGTACGACCGCCTACGAAAGTCAAAATAAAGTGTAAGAATTCCGCGCTCGCCAGATCCACATTAATTTATTTACCATCGATATCAGCCTTATAATGTCCCACTGGAGAGCACAGGTCTTCTCTGGTAAACCCCGAAGAGGGGGCTAATTCGGGCCATTATCCACCACACAGCCCGTTACGGATTGGTAGATGCACATGATCCAGATTTTTTTAAATTCTCAAGCGGGTTTTCTCACAATGTTTTACTTCACCGTCGATTTAGTGTTAATTTTAAAATTGCGTATTTAAAGTGGAAACCCAGTGGTACGGACCGATGAGAATAAAAGTCGAGAATCGATAGCCTTCTAATCCCCAGCTTAAACAAGTTGATTTATACCCTGAACTTTTGTGGGACACCAGCTTCAACCTGTATATTCTTCAACTAATATGACATTTTAAGATAGTCGAGTACCTACTTACGCAGTTAAGACAAGTTTTCCGTATGCTGTCATTAAAACTTTCCTTGTATAAAAGACTGCAATATCTATTCATAGTGGTTTCACATTTACAAAACTTGATAGCTACAATGTTGTAGCAACAAACTCGCTACTTGTGTTTTCCTTCTTGTGTTGCTTGTTACTGAACGTAACTTTGCCCTTTAGTTTACTATCTTATATGACCTTTGACATTCAATTGTTTTCTTTTGTATTATTAGATAAGTTAGAAAGAAATAAAATAAAATATTTTATTGACATATAAAATGTACCTACTTTCCATTATTCGACCACCCCCTCAAGGATGGGAAGTGTAATGGGATGAGAAAATCGCTTCGTCTCGTTAAACTTATATATCTCCGAAGACGCTCCAAAGTTATTAAAAAAGAATGCAACGCAATGCGGCCAGCCCTTCAATATCCACTGCTGGACAGGGGCCTTCATACACATTGTCTTATGGATGTATTTTTTTGAGGTTTCTGACGAAAAACTGATTTAAATGGTTTATACAGGATTCTCTTGAATGTAATTTTACTCCATTAATTAAGTGCGCCTTTTGTATGTTTCTGTCCGCATTAAAGTTTAAATAAATAAATAAAGTAGTTACCTGCAAAGAACAGTCACATCCTTCCAACAATATTTACATGTTGCTCAATAAATCACTCGACTCACTTTCCTAAATTGATATTGTAATCCGTTCTGCGGTGAGCGTTCTTGTTTTTGTTTCATCTTGAATAAATGAAGACGTTGTGATGCGGCTTCGTTAAATTGCTATCTCGGGCCTTTGTTCTGCGATGGAGCAGGTATTGTCCATGGTATTTTTTGTTACACATTTTATTTATTACAGTAATGAACTGCCGACTGAGGTCTTCCTTTTAAGCTACGACATGAAGCTCTTCAAGAGAGCTATAAATAGAATTCAGTCGCATCTTTTCTGATGCTTCGGTTAGGAGTTTGTCACCCGGGGTCACTGGTGACAACTTATATAAGGTGGCAGAGGCTTATATTCGATGCTCTCAACTGAATTAATAACTTTGTATTAATTTTTTGCGGTTCACATCATATAATCACTTACTGATAATAAGGCATTGCAAAATCCAGCTGGTTCCTCAATAGATATTTTATAAAGCATTATCCTAAATCAAATAATTCTACAACTATCCTCTCCACTCTTTCCTAATCCCACTTATCGCACACTCCGATACAAAATGGAGAATCACGATGTACAGGAGCTGACTTATGTCCCAGCCCGACAACAGTGATATGTTCATCTCAACAATAAATATTGGTGGCCAATTAAACGCACGGTGGCTATATAGGGCGCCGACCGAAGCGACACGGCGTTATGATATGATTTCCATATAAAGGTAAAGGGTGTTGGATGTTTGAAGTCCTAACATTACTATATCATCTCTGCATTGCTGAATATAGGTCTCACCCAAGCTCTACCATCACACACTCTTCCGGTCTTCTCATTCAGCTACTACAAGCGACTTTTTTATGTCGTTAGATCACATAGCCGGAAGACTTCCCATACTTCTTTTCCCGCTCCCAAATCTCCTTTCGAGGACTCTACCTCACGATTTGTCAGTCCTGTGCTAGATGTGGCGAGATCACTGCCGCGTCAGTTTACTGATTCTTCGAGCTACATCGGTGAAACTCCCAATACAGTTCATTCCATTGCTCACTGGGGGACTTTGAACTTGTAAATCAGGCCCAATTTCTGAATTAACGTTTCATCACCTTACGTCATAAGATAACTGACAGAAAGCAGTGATTGAAGGACTCGCTTTAATACATTATGGTATAAACAACGAGGTGAGATGACTTGAAGTGTGAGATTCTTTGAAGTTTTTAATGAATAATCATATTTTTGGTTTACTAGACCAGAGATTTTTTTAAACTATAAAAACATAATAATTATTAATGGTAATAAATTGATTAATGTTAGTTATTTTTATATTTTTTATTGGTAATTTGATTTTTGTTTCAAAACATAAACATTTATTAATTGTATTATTAGATCCTTGAAACGACACTCTGGCCAAGCGGTTGGGTGAGTCCACTCTTTTAGAGGTTACCTATGCCAATCGGCTATTTTTGTTTTCGTGGGACACGTTTTAAGCTCAGCCAGTGATCGTCGTCATTTTCTTTAATAAAAGTTTAATATATCATTTCATGACTGATCATTTGTTTACCATTTGCGATGTGCCGTATTTAGCGTTGGATGCTGTACCTATATATATATATATATATATATATATATATATAAAGGTATAATTAGATTACTTTTTTAAATTATCCGTCCATTAAATTTTAATAATTGCGAAATATTTATGGTTAATCTTTTTTCGGAAATGTGAATGTAGGACGCAACATTATTTTTTCAAGAAATTGTTTTAATAGCTACACACCACCCTGTATTCTATATTACTATTTCATACATGTACGTATATATTAATGGTGTACATATATAATGTGAGAAACTCATCTGCATCTGCAAGTCGCATGTCGCTCGATGAAATTGTTTTACTGAATCGATTAAGCTCTCGGTCTCGTATCGATTTTGTATCGATTACTTTTTGTTCCGCTTTCGATCTTTCGTGTTTGCCGCCATGTGATGTCTTTATTAAATCGGTACAAACTATTAGCCACATTTTACTTGAATATTGTTACGGAATTGAATTTTTGGTTTAAGTTTTTAAATGATAATTTTATTGACTAATGACTACATAATAATTATAATGATACTCCCAATACTCCCTAAGTTCCCAATATGTAAGAATTACTGGGAAGTATAATATTCCTTGCCTAATTACACTTCCTAATCTCTAAAAAACAACCATTCCCTATAAATAATTGATGCAGAAAACGACAAATATCAAAATATATATGTTACACTATAAAGCAAATTATTGTTCACAAAATATTTGTCATGTCGTCCCAAGCTTCGTTTGCTAGACTCTAATAATATATTTCGAAGAAAATAGCATATAAATAGTATATAAACTGTCTGATGGCGGCCATGGTTTTGCACTTCCAAACTTTGGTAATGAATAAACATTTTTCACAATAATCTACAAACCATTCGCCTTTTAAATCAAACTTATCTCACTGACTAATTGACGTACAAAAATCCGAAACACATTTTACGCCATTAAAATCCAACTATGGTATAATTCATACATTACAATCCGACTCCGTGTAATATCTTGTCAAAACCTCGGCTCGGTATAAAATGAAAATAATAAAAAAATAAAACGAATAGTCTGACCGTAGTTGTTTGACAAATTGATTGTTTCGTGTACCGTTTAGTGGGTATTATATCAAATGTTGGACCAATACGCCAATAGCGTTAGACATATCAAGCGCTGGATGTCTTCTTTACTAAATTGTGGTACTACTAAAACTGTAATATAATATTGGAAACAAAAAAGGTTAAAGTACTGGAATACGAAATTTCCAAATTCAAAAATTCATTGCAGTTGCAGAATCTTAGTAGTTACTATATCAATATTTTTAGTTTATTTCTCGCTCAGTTACATATAACATCCGAATTAGTAAAGAATTACTTTCACGAAATTAAGATTTAAACATGAGATTGTTAGTCTAACTTTTTATTTTGCGAATCGGGTCTTAAAAGCGTTTACTTTAAAAAATTGTGTTTATACCTTATAATTTCTACTTGAAAAAAAAATGGTATTATTACCTATCAGTTGGTCAATATATTTAAACATCGTGGGCCAATGTTTGCACCAACGAGCCAACCCATACCGCTGAGCGCATAGTGAGCAGATAAACAAATTATAAAATGTTAATAGAATCGAACCTTTGACTCTGGGCCACAATACATCATTGTCAGCCCGTTAGTAATGCCGGTTTTAGGAAAATAAGGGGCAATGGGCACTGGCACAGAATTCTAAACCCAGTTTGTCGAAACCATCGATATGGAAATAAACTAGATGACACATCGTATGTACTTATGAAAGAAACTTGGTTGGCATCTTCTATGGGTTGAAGCAGATGAAGAGGGCTTAATTAAAAAGTCAAATTTGCCCTAGAATGCTTGTACTATACTCGTAACATATCTAGTCATGGTCAGAGCCACGGTGGGGGAGGTTGGGGTATAGGTAGGAATTTTAACGAAGAGATGCGCCAAAGAGACTAAAGTCACCGACACAGGTTATAGAATTAGACTAAAGTGGCGATGGGTAAATTCTTTTATTATTGCGTTGTGGACAAAATCACAGTAACAGACACTCGAGCGTGAACTGCGCGCCCTGCTTTTTCTCTTAAATCAGTCACGTGACAGATACGCTGTCACATCCCAGTATGAGTCGATCTTTACTTTTCTATTAGCACTGCTCGGCCGCTTCCCACATTAAAGTGAGACATCAAAGACGTCTGTCACGTGACCCGGCCGCATCGCAACAATAAATCGGTATAATTTACATTCCGCTTGTTAGCGACTTTATTTATTGGACAAATCGATTTTACAATCGATGTCACAGTTTGCCGCTGTCGTGTTGTGGGTTTTTACACCATGATGGTAGTCGTTGGAAATAATTTTGGACCAATGTTATTTTTAGAGATAAGACAAATGGCGCTAGTCTAAACGATTTTAATTTATGAGTTTTATTAATTAATATATTGTTTATTAATTATAATTAAAAACTTAAAAAGCCCAACTCAAACACAAAAAGACCAATTGAACAACATCATGCAGCTTGATAAAGATGTCTCCAAAGATAATCTACATGCTTCATAGAGGACTGCCATAAAATACACTATGCACGTATTTGCGAGTAAGTGGGATATACCAGAGTTCATTTTGCAACCCATCCTCTGCCATCCTAACCTCTCATAATCATAGTCATTTATTTTGTAGAACTCAGGTTACAACAATTTAATAGGCGTACAAAAATTAACAATCATATCTTATCGAATGAAGAGTATATTTATACTCTCTCATAGCGCTATATTCCCTACTAACTCTCCCATCCTAGTCTGTTCCATTGAGTAGACAGTAAATAGGATAGAAGAACCTCCTTATCCCATTATAACCTTTACCCCTCTAAGAAGGAATGAGGCGTAGAATGGAATAAGAAAAACACCTCGTCCAATCTTTTTTCTACATTTATTGTGACAAAATTCGTCATTCCTGACTGGTGAAGTAGTATCGATAAGTATCGACCAGGAGAACTATCATCTGTCTTAAAAAGTAGATCTCTCTCATAATCCAAAAGTATATGACTCGAAGTAGAAATAAATCTCTCTCATATGGAGGTAACCTATCCAGAAAGGTGATGCCTCTTCAAAAGATTAGCATAACCATTACCTTAACTTTGCATGTATGTTTTCTTGATAAGATTATGGGAACTACTCACATTAAAATTTGCATTTCGTGTGCATGTTTTCATATCGAAACATCTAACTAATAACTTTCAGTAGACATGACCTGACCTTTGACTAGGGTATGAACATAGTAAAAACCTAAAAGTAGGTTAACTTAATACAAACGCATGAGTGGCGGTTTACTTATGTGTTAGTACGAACATCTGACAATATAACCTCTTACATCATCGCAATGGACGTTAGTGTCGCGTTTAACTGCAAGTATTGGGGCCTAAGTTAAATTACTGTTATATATTTACAGTTTATATACAAGGGGGAGAGCATATATATATATATATATATATATATATATATATATATATATATATATATATATATATATATATATATGTATATATATATATATATATTATATTATATATATTCTTTAAGGGAGAGAGTGCACGCTGCAATCCAACAGCCGCTGGGCGCACTCGACTGGACACGTTACCCACAGAAGACTACCTTGAAATGTACTGCATTTTACACTTTAACTTATTTCCCTAATGTACGTACGTGTTTCGATAGTGAGTGAAATGTGCCAGAGCCCATTCCCATCCTATCCCTCCCCATTTTCTCAACCCTTTCTCCAAATCCATTCCTATATCTCCAAAGGTAAGCAGCGCATTAGGGGGCGTGCCAATGTTTTTTTCATTTTAGACTAATGTTGACAAGTATCACGAATGTCTATGGGCTACAGTATCCACTTACCATCAGGTAGACTGTATGCTCGTCTGCCGCCTTTGTCAATAAATAAAAAAAAGTATCACTGAAATAATTCAAAAGCTGAAATTAGGTTGTTATGAGTATAGAGTCCAGGATTAATGAATAGAAAGGTTTTCCATCACAACAATGCTCGACTGCAGACATCTTTGATGACTAAACAAAAATTGATGGACCTTGGCTGAGAAGTAATGCATCCTCCATACAGTGCAGACACAGCACCTTCGGATTATCATTTATTCCGCTGTTTACAAAATTCTCTAAATAGAGTAAAATTACATTCAAGAGATGCCTGTATAAACCATTTAAATCAGTTTTTCGCTCAGTAACCCCAAAAAATTTAGAGCGATGGGATAATGGCTCTGCCAGGAAAATGGCGAAAGATAGTCGATTTAAATGAACAATATGCCGTTCAATAAATATGTATGTATACAAAAAAGTCTTTATTATTTCCACTATAAAAAGGCCGCGAACTTATCCGACTACCTAAGATTTATGATTATAAACAATTGTCAACCACAACAACCTCGAATATTTTGTGTGAAACTAATTGTTTTAATCTCATTGTGGCAATGATCTCAAACCACATCTGGTAAAGATTTTGAACAGTAAGAATATTAATGAATTAATCTCTTAATTTGGCACGATTAAACAAACGCATTTAGTCCTTCTTGAATTTGATCTCATTTAAAATCAAGTCATGAAATAAGAACAAAAAAAATATTATTCTAGAGCTCTGTATTGAAGAAAGAAAGTAGGCTCGACGGACAATAAATCAAAGTACACGAGATCTGGCACAAAGTTCGTTGCCCCCCATTATTTTCCGTGGCTTATTGTGCCAAAAAACTTGATGAAACAAGTCAGATAATATATTTATAATACGCACCTCTCGAATTGCGATTCTTCGCGCCTGTGCTGAGGAAGCTCGCCGTCGGCAACGCGCCACTCTTTATAATTTGATCACATTTGTACCACGGACAATGCTGGCAAAGCGCGCCGAGACAACAGATGGACAGGGCGTGCAGTGGAGTCGAATTGATACTATTAAAAATTTTATTTCACATTTCACTATACAAGGGGTGAAAATATTGGTTACCGACTATAATATATCACTGCGGTGGGTAGGCCTCCTCTAGTAAATCATTAAGGGTTTCGGGTCATAATCCTTCACGCGGTCCCAGTGCGGATTGTTTGGAGTCAAAGAGCGGTAATTGCCCGGGAGTTACAATTATCTATTCTCGATTGTTATTCGAGTACGTTTTACATAATCCCCGCCTGTCATAATCCCCGGTCCGTATCACTACTTAAGTACGTTTTACACAAGTACGGGTTTTTAAGTTATCACTAGCTCGTCGGTAAAAACAACATCGTGAGGAGGTCTTTTTTACCTAGGGGCAGAGTTTAGGGGTTAGGCTATCACCGTCCATCCTCGATAGTAGAGCAGTTAATATCTACGTCTTCCGTCTGTATTAGGGCCAATAAAGGTTATATATATTCTTATAAGAGTCATGATAGCCCTGACTATCACCACTAGGTGATACGCTAGGTATTATACCCCTAGGTATAATACTACTCTCATTCGTGAAGTTGAGAGTTTAAAGACCCGTACCACTGACTTTCTAATGAAGTACGGATTTTAAAAATTATCACCAGCTCGGTGGTGAAGGACAACATCGTATGCAGACCAGCATGATCAAGAATAGAGAAATATCTAGAGCACGAGTAGGTAGCACAGGACCGGCTTGGTGGATTATGACCTTAACCTCATAGGATCCCAGTGAAGTCCGTGCCGTTGGACTTCATAGGCTTATTATCGGAGTTTAAATTCAATTATTTAAAAGTGAGTTCTAAGATCTACTCCATTTCTTTCCCAGTGCATTTTACGGACGGGACTCCTTCAGTGGAGTCGCCCCGGGCGCGCCACAATGGGCGCTACTTTTTCCTCTACCATAATAAACATTTGTATTCACCGCACACCGCCTGCCCATCTCTGCCCGAGGTAGGCACTGCACATAATAGATAATGCTTGCTCGACTTAATTTTTGAGACAAGACTGTTGTGGGGTTTATAATAATGACATAAATAATGTTTTAGGGCGGGGAGGATGCACGCTGCAATCTCATATCCATTGGGCGCACTCGACTGGCCAAGTTACTTCCCTCTCACAGAACACTACCCTAAAATGCATTATCCATTTTAACCCGTTCCCCCAATGTTTCGATAGTGAGTGAGATATTCCAGAGCCCATTCCCATCGCATTCTATCCTATCCCACCTTATTTTCTCAACCCTTTCTACAAATCCATTCCAAAAACCTTCAAAGGTAAACAGCTCATCCAACGTTTGCCATTTTGAACTGATGTCGGCATGTATTTCAGATTTCCACAGCCCGTTGGACTGTCTACCTGTCTGTAGCCTTCTTTCAATAAAGATAAATTATGTGGCCTTGAAACGCCATGCTAGCCAAGCGGGTTGGCTAGTCCACTCCTTTAGGTGGCTTAGTAGGTTGTGTTAGCGGCTTTATTATAGCTTAGTCGCCTTATACTACACCCACGGAAAGAGATGGGATGATGTAATTCTAAAGCTGGTTGATACCACATGGCAAGTAAATCGCCATAACTGTTTACACATTCTTTCCAATCTCACATCTCATAAAGCGTTCCACCTTGCAATATAAAGCAGATTATAGGCATGCATAAATTTTGACAGGCAGCGCTTTAAAGCGCCCGATTACACATTGTTGTTCCGTCCTCACTGCCAGGTAAATTATTTGTGGCCATTATCAATTATTTTTAGCGAGAGAATTACCATGCGGGTGGTCTTTGCGATCTTCTTTTATTGGTTTTGGTCTGTTATGTAAGGTTTTGTAGTAATGTGATGTGAATGCGAATTTTTCTTCTTTTGTAGATGCAGGACACACATACTTTCGACGGTGCCAATTTCTCAAGAAATCAAAAGAGGGCCAATATCTCGTAAATCGTGCCATTTTCACTATAGTCAAATTGTGCTCATGCGATAAGGTCTCGAGCTGGCCTATCGACAGTATCAAGCTTGGCCACCTTGACGGTCTATTATGTTTATTTGTTTGATGTGTATTATTTTCGGCCGGGAAGTGTACGTACAGCTATGAATTGGCGGCCTTGTCGCTTTAACGATCTTTTTGATAGAGATAAGTTCTAAAAGGAACTAGTAGTGCAAGCATGGTATTACACAATGTAGACAACATAATATATACATACTCGTATCATGTATACATATTATACTACATAACAATAATACATAAATATTTTTTCATTAATTCATAATATACCTGCATTAGACACCTACAAGAATCAAAAAATAATATACTCAAAAAATAAAAGTGACGTCATTTGATAGTTAAATAATAAACTATAACTGTGGTTTTAAAGTTTGCCAAAGTACTAGGAAGAATACGGAATTAACCATTGCTAAAAGAAAAATGCGATGAACGCAAAAAGAATTCATTTATTTCTTATAATGGTTACTCGGAATATCCTGCGCTTGTTATCGATTAGTTTCTTATATTTCTATGGGTTTGCCGCATTGCATAGTTTATACACGTCTCGAATCAAACATTAGAAATGCTTTTTCATAGCCATTTTCCCATACTGGGTTTGACATTGATGTGTATCTATTTGAGCCATCATTTCGCCTGTCAGTTAAGCAGACAATTAGATCGCTGCCTGTGGTGCTTTAATAAGGACAAGTTGGCAAAACAATGTTTTGTCCCGGTTTTGTCCACTTTAGAATTGAAAATTATACCATCCATACAGGTAAGTACTAACCATATTGGACGAAAAACTGATAATATTAGTTCTACGCCGTAGTAACTACCATTGGATAAAAACGAGAACAAATCTTATGATTGTAAAAAGTGATCAAAACAGAAGCGGAAGAAGATTTTCTTGTTTACATATTTCGATGGCCGCTCAAAATACCGGAACTGTTTATTAGTGGTACAGGAGAATTACTTTTCCCTCGTGTTATTTTTCATTTCCGATGCCATTCCTTGATGATATTCCCGAAGTAACTGGATAAGGACTGTACATTGTTTGCTGATGACATTTCCACTCTTATGACATGTAATAAAAGTGATAATAAACTTAATAATTACGAAATAGCTACAATGTAATTCAGATATAATTATAATATGTAACAATATTACTTAAACATTAAAATGATAAATGAAATTATGCTGATGCCTATATAAAAGAATGAAATTTACTTCTAAAAATAAAAATATACGACATTTTCGGTATGTAGGATAAAAATTACTACATACCAAAAACGCTCTACGAATTTCGTCCTTGTGGCAAGCTACCTCTACCAAGCTGGCGGCATTACCTCGCTGAATGGCCTGACTAATACGTTGTGCGAGGTTATTGCCGGCCTTGGGGTCGCACGTGGCGTTAAAAAGACGCCTTGATAGCTCCTGAAATAGGGAGGAAGCATCAGGACTCCATGAACCCAGTTTCAAAAAAAAAAATGTTTCGGTATTTAAGTATTCCTCCTTCCCCCAAGCATGGGACCTCAAGTTTATAGTACATATTTTTAAAATTTCCCCAGTGAAGTTAATCGTGCTATGAACGGACTGGAATACTGGCTATACTGGAAATTATCTAGACAGATTAATTAAATCTATTTACAAATAAATTTAACTAAAACAAATTTTATCAGTTTCCTATAACACAAAAAAATAAAGTACCTTATCTAAATATAAACCATGAGAATGTAAATATTTATGAAAAAATGAAAGCTAATTTTTTTAGCTTAACTTTAGATTTTAAAATTAAAATGTAAAGCGTACATTGATATAGTATGCACAAAATCAATAAATTGGTTTTAACACTGAATAGACTTAGCCCACCACGGCTATGTCGCCTCTGTAGTGTGTTATGGTCTAATTCTCTGGGGAAACTCGTCTCAAATAAACAGAGTATTTGTTGCGGAAAAAATTTGTATCCGAGCAATAATGGGATTAACTTCCAATGACACTTAAAGGCCTTACTTTAAAAAAAACTGGATACATTACCACTACCGTGTATTGTGAATCTATGAATCGTGTCACAGTGTTAAAAAACATCCACATTTATTTAGCAGATTCATGGATATTTGTCCACGCAGCAGACGAGACCAATAAATTAGAACTACTTAAAGTATCCCAAAATAAATTTTAATTAAAAGGTTGTTATGCTATATGCGTGTAAAAATATTTAACAAATTTTCTAATGATATAAAAGAGGCTCCATTAAGATCATTTAAAACAAAATTATAATATATAAAATTATTTGGTTTGTAAGAGGCTCACCTACCATGTTCAGAGCCTAAGCCAACCTTACCTGCTCGTGGTGCACACTGCTGTTAACTAAATAGGCAATGACGTTCCTCTTTTGCGGTGGGAGGTTTATCCGTCGGCATGGCTTCATTCCTTCAGTCGGAGTTCGCCGCCATAATGGTGCAGTATTAGCCGCGAGGCCCGCATCGTGTTCCGGCGGTGCGCAGAAGAAGCCATCCCGAGGAAGAGATCGTTGCATGTGAAAAGGAAGACCAGCGGTTACGGGAAACTTGATTCAGACAAGTGTACAGATTTTTTTAATTATCACTAACTCGGCGGTGAAAGGAAACATCGTGAGGAGGCCCGCGGTCTGAATGAAAGAAAATTTAGGATACGTGTAATATTCACCAATCGGTACTAAGTCGGCGTGGTAGATTATGACCGGAAACCCTTATCATTTTCATGGGAAACATATGCCCTACATTTTAAGCTCATGTTATATTATCATCAATGCTTAAAAACTTTTGCTTAAATGACTAAGAGATTATAAACAAGTTTTTGTGACAGTTCAAGGTATACAATAAAATTTGAATCATGTTTTCTCAGTGGCAATTATAATACAGAATCATCCTACTTTCTACTTGCCACCACTATTTAGATAGTATAAAAACCAATTCTAAGCAGCCATAACATAAATACAGCACATCAGAGAATAAGAAGCCGTACAGAACATTATTTAATTATCTTAATTCTCTAAAAATATCCCAGCGCCGTTTGAAGGTTATCACTCGAAATAATTTCACATTATTAAAACATTTAGAAACATTTAACATGACGTTAAAAGGCCCCTCTGATAAGATGGGCTTACCGAAAATTTTGTCCCATTATCGTAAATTCTTGCACTGAGATTATAGGGCGAAGGGGAAGACCACCGATTGTTGGTCAAAGGAATAAAATAAATGTTGTTGATCGTCGTATGAAATACGTTTATTTACACGTGACCAATGCTGGCTTCTTACAGTGGCAAAATAACGTTATATTTTTAGTATATTAATAAAAGTATTAGTAAAAAATTTATTTAAAAATTAAAGTATGAATTTTGAATGGTTGTAGCTGCTGGCGCTATATGTTCTATATGACGAACATGTATGCATTTATTGACTTTGGTTAAGATTTACCAACTCAAAACTTCGTTGTTACAAGATTCTATTCAAATAGAAACATCCTATAACATCTGTTCTTTTAGGATAAAGCAATAAAAAACATGTGATTTTTTTAGACTATTTTACCTATGGAGATTGCCGTTTTACTTGGAAAATATGAAATATTTTTTATATGAAAATTATATATTAAATTGATCGAAGTCTTGTCCATTATTATCAACGTACTTTTGTCATTATAATGGAAGTTGATTGATGCCTCTGCTATATAACTCCTGTAAGTATATCAGATGGATCTTCTTTGTATTATCAGTCATCGAATAAAGACTTCATTCGCTAAGGAGCACAAAGCACGCTTTGTTATGGGAGCGCCTTTAAAGTTCTGTTTCGCTAACGCTTCCCCAAAGTTCTACGCGCTAATGCTCCCTGGACAAAGAGTTCAACGCGTAGTTTATACTGCCCAGGAGACAAAATATAATCGTAAACGACATTAGATTTTCTTGAACACTAGGTTTTCACGATACAATAAATTAATAAAATCCATATATCCTCGTATGAGCGTCCATCTCATATACGTAAATAAAGAGAGCTTGCCATTTCACTAAAACTTATCTACGCTAAACCTACGCAAGCGTCGATAAAGTCACGGGTGCCCGCTAGTGATGTTAGGGCTGCTCACATTTTCCAGTCGATTAAAACTATTTTTGTATACGTACATACATGTATAGGCCACTACTCATTATCAAATAACCGATGCAAGCCACTTGGTTATGAATAAGTAATATCTATATACCCATACCATCAGCCTGTATCTCTCCACTGCTGGATATAGGCCTCTTCCAAGGACCGCCACCACACACGGTCTTCGGCTCTTCTCATCCAGCCACTACCAGCGACTTTCTTCATGTCGTCAGTCTACCTGGCCGGGGTCCCTATATGTTAATTTATATGTTTATATGTCCCTATATATACTTAACTTATTCTAACTGAATCACATTGTTGTTTTACAAATTTTTCACGGTATCGAAATCGGATTACTTGCTGTATAACATAGGTAGATACATTAATTTCTAATTCACAGAGTATTATAAACTGAATTCAATGATCGCGGTCAGTTAATAGCGGCTTACCCTACGCACGGCACAAAATTATTTCAGGGATATTCTATAACTAATGTACGTTATATTAATTTGTTTACATTATAACATAGAATTTGGTAATGAAGGAATTCTTCTTTCATTTTTTTTTAAATACACTTTATTGTACAACAAAAACATACAGAGAAATACAAAGTAGAAGTAATTACAAGTATAACCGACGGCCTTGTCGCTAAAGTGATTTCTTCCAGGCAACCTTCGAGTGATGAAGAGAAGTCAAGAGACGAAATAGAGGTAGATGGTGCAATAAGGAAATAATGCCTGTATATACATACCGAAATATAATTAGATACATACAAACATATAAACTTTCATTATCGATTCCAACTATTACTAAATCATGTGTTAATTTTTCTTATTTCTTTTTGTATACAAAGAAAGTGGCAGACAGTTCACCTAGTGGTAAGTGGAGACTGTCGCCTAATCGTCATCAATTGTGACAGTAGTCCAGAATGACGCTACTTGCCTTTGGAAATATACGAGGGGATATGAATAAGAGGATCAGCTGGGAAAGACGGAATATATGGAGAATAATGGGTTAAAGATGCATTGTTTCAATGCTCTTTTAAAATAGAAACATGGCTATTTTAATCAATTTTAAGACAAAATATTAAAAAACTTATGTTTTTTAAGACTTCACTAGTCTCAATATCTGGTCATCTATAGATTATAACCGAGAATAAAGCATTTCTTCTTAAATAATGTCATATATATTAGAGCAATATTAATTGAACAAAAGAGATTAGTCTGTCAAAATATACACATGCAATCAGAATAACCCAAGCGGTCCACCATTATAATACGATTTTATTATGGGAATAGAACTATTAGTACCCAGTACGGCGTATAAATGGAACATATTATAATCTTACACATACGGTTCTTTATGATATAGTTTTGTAATTGCAATTTATGCTCAATATACTATAATGACTATATTTTCGTTTTGGTTATTGCTATAATTACAGCAATTTAGCCGTTATTGACTTAATTAAAAAGCAGTGACAGCTATCAAAAGGGTTTATGTCGGAAAGTTATGGGAAATGTCGCACTGGAGCTGTGAGGTTGTAATATTTAATTTTCAGATATAAAAACTGCTGAGAAACGACATCCTGTTTATCTTCGCCCTAGAGAAAAGACCTAATCCTGTAAATATTTTACTAACACGATAGGTGTAGTACTGATATGTAATGCGTGAAGACGAATTACTCGTATAATTATATAAGAATATGTAATTTATTAGACCTGAATAATATACAGGTTTAACCGTAACCAGGTTAAACCTTCTGGTGTCCACTGCTGGGCGTAGGCCTCCTCATGCTTGCCTTGTACTCAGAATGTATATCATTGTATTCTGATATAGTAAAGTGCAAATCAAAATATGTTAGAAAGAGTTAAAGGTACAATTTGAAACATAGACCGGTAGTTACACATAAAACCAAACAAAAATAAAAATTACAAAACGAATGGTATCATTTCAGGCATGTCAACTACTTAAATTAATATAATAATTAAACACCGACCGAAGTTTCGGTTTCGGCCAGTTTCGGCCAAAAATGCTGGTTGCGGCCAAAAACTAGCGTTCGTGAGCTATGAAATCGGGTCATGTTCGGAATGGGTTCACTCATTCACTCACCAATACCGCCTAAGCTCAGTCAGTTCGGCGGCCGGTGTTTAATTGTTAGTTGTATCTGTTCTCGCCAATATATAATGATTTACTAATAAATAAAAGTATTTTATTTAACTTAATCGAAAAATCTGTTACAAAGCTAGGAAAACACTAGGTTTCAGGGTATAATGTAAATTTAACTAAATTTCAATTTAACTGCATAGGTTTGCGTTTCTTTTACGGTGTCGGCCGAAACCAGAAGACGAGCCGAATAGTCGGTTACGGTTTTGGTTTCGGGTGAAAATTATGTTTCAGTCGGACACTAATAATAATGTCAAAATATCTAAATTGCCAGTTAAATTATAGTATAACAACATTGTACGCACGCTATACACTTGTTACACATAACGTGCACCCACCTTCGCAAAAATACACCTGCAACTGCAACAAAGATCAACGATAACTGTCGCGACAATACAAGTACAACACGTTTTTCTCATTGTGCCAAATTATAACCCCCGCATTATACAATCATGCGAACCATTATACAATCAAGTGAAACATTATAGCAACAACTCTCACGTAATCGACACGCCCGATCGTAAGTTCGAGAAGACCGATAAATTTCGACGCACTAAATTCCGATTGGACATTATGAAGTTAATGGTGTTTTAAATTCGGCCGCCGTATAAGTGCTCATTACCTTGAACAAAAGGGCGATCATCTGAATAAATTTGCCAAATTATTGTTATTTTCGATCTGATCCCGGGGGCGATCGCACCGAAATTATCTGGCACCAACTATTGGTTCGTCATCGACTATTGAAAAGATATTCGACTATGTATTTGGGCATAGATTGACAGCGCCATCCCATCATCTTAATCAAATTATTGCCCGAATATAGGTAGGTACTTTAATATACTTACTTGAATAATGAAAATACACTTCTGTTGTGGGAAGGATTTTGATTTAAATGAAAATAACCGAAAATTGTCCATTACTCTATTTATTGTACGGAATAGAATTTTGATTGCTAATTTGATTTGATCTGATCTGGTAGATGGGTCCTTGAATGGAGGTTATGGAGGCGAAGTACCGAAAAACGCAGTTTGTAACGCGCTCCGACCACGTGGACCGATGATGACTTGAAAAAGTTCGCCGGTGGTGACTGGATGAGAATGGAAGACCGGAATATCGTGTATGGCGACGAGCCTTAGGAAAGTATATACAGCCAACAGTGCAGAGACATGGGCTTATTGTATGGTATATTTCTTTTTGTAATGAAATGGAATATTAATTACACAATTTTTATTTAATATACTCGTATTTATAGATGGTCATTATTAATTAATATCCTCGTTTTCATCGGCTACTGTCAGTTAAATGTTCACTACATTTTCCTCCAACGACCTAATGCGTATTTGTAACTTCGAGTTCCGATAGTAATGCGTCGTAAATCGCCTTTCTCTCAAAGTAATGGTCTCGTCCACGTGAGCGTTTTTAAAATACAGGTGGTGAGTAATGTTGGTAAATAATTGCGAATTGTATCTTCGGCGATGTTTGGCTGTATTTAAACGATCGACAGTTCAACAGAAAATATTGTAAACAATGTATAGGAAATCGTACTATCCTACCTCTTGTCCACAAATACTTATAAAAATGTTTTCATCTCAAAATTAGAAATTAATTTATTAGAAAGTTTCGATTAACAGCACTTAATTAAAATTCTAGTTAATAAATATATTGTTTATACCTTATTTTAGAAATTTATAAAATCTAAAATTCATACTTCAGTGAAATATTATGTCTAGGTATATGCTTTTACCTAAATTATTCTGACAGATACAGTAATTATGACTTATTTGTTATTTTTATGTGCAACCTTTACGTTGCCACTTACATGAGAACTTACAGCTATAATACAATACTATAAAGTTAATAACAGTCCATTGAACAGAGCGAAAAGAAAATGAGCAAGTCGATACAATTCAATATTTGAAGTTAGTATGTAAATAAACTATTTAAGTATATTTGGTTGTTTTATTTATTTCTGTTTCGCCCCCAGCGCACGAGCAACGTGGATGTTACTAAACGGAACTAACTTAGTAACTAAACGGAAACAATATAATGGAATTTCGAATAAAATACAACTTTGGATCCTTAAGATATTAACAGTAAAATGCAAAAAATAAAGATATTTACTTAATTGGTGCAGACACAACCGTAAAAGTTTTTAAGAGAAGTAAGCATGCAATTGTCCCATCGAGTGAGTATGTGATATAAACTTTACAGTTGCTCGTTAATGTTCTTTTTATCCTTTTGACGTTTGGGTCATTCGAAAGTAGTACATTTTTAATATGTTGAATTTTAATGCTGCAAAATTGATTGCTGAAATATTCCCTGTAAATTACACCTCGAAAAATTACCTGGTATTTTTGATATTTTGTCTATTTGCAGATTTAGACAGAACGTATTTTTTTATATGTATTCTTTTTGTAGGTACATTATTTTTTATCGTCATTTTAATCGCTCCAGTCCAACTTTTACTTAACTGTATTGACACAAACATTAATTTTTAAATAATATAGTTACTAGACACCAAAGCATTATTGACGCAAATAAAACTGTCACACCATTAAACCATAAACAAAGGACCTAAATCATGCAGCTAAAATACTTGTTCTATACCCAAACATTGCAAAATACCAGAACACGTCATAAATATTAAGCGGTATAGTCAAAACAAAGTTTTGAGTGTGAAACTAATGCTGCATAAATTTGCGGACTGTACTCGTGCTAAATGACGGTGCCTCAGGCCATGCGACCACTGCAACCTGTTCTGTTCACTTGTCTTCTCCTATTAATACTCCAACTATTGCAAATTCAAACTTAACATCTGTAACATTGAGTTTATTTTCAAATATCGCGTTATCGTCATTGAGCCCTGTTTAATCTTTACCCAGTGTTCTATTTCTATCGTCCTTAGTAATTTCTTCTCATAAAGCTCAAAATTCATCCGCTTGATGTTTTGCACCTTTTGTTTCAACGCTACTGGTACAGCCTTCACACGGTAAGTTAGTTGCGAATTTATGCGGACAATGGAATCAGCACGAAATGGTTTCTTAGCCCGGAGGAGAATAGTGGCTAAGTTATTGCCTGGTAGCGTTACTTGTTCGGAATCATTCACTATCTCGCCATCTGGTTCGGTTCTGACGTGCTTTACAACCAGGGCTGGCTTTCTGATTTCCTTCGCAAGTTGTTTAATGATGGTTGATTTATATGCGCTTATGAGGAATTCGCAGCTTCATGTTTGCGTTGATGACTCTGATGACTTAGTGTGAAGCATTTATCTCTTTCTGTACTTTGACGAAATAATGTGAAAGGCCATCTCAATCATTTTTCTAAATTTTAATATGATTATTTACAGTTGCAAAATTAATAACTTTTATATTGTCTTTCGAATTGAGTAACAAGATTAATAGTTCATTTCTACAGTATTACACTAGCTTACTTATAAAAATAGCCCCAGACAGTGGCCGTGTATTTAATGCAACATTAAACTTATCTGAATCACATTTTATAAAATCAATTTAATTACTCGTTCAATCATTATTTCACTAATTTTATATAACTTTGCTAGTTACAGTAGTTTCGCCAAAATGCATCCTTTTTTTGTCCTGTCCGAATTAAATATGCAATTCTATAGTAACTCTTATCAAGTGATTGCTTTTCTTGTGTTTGATTTATATCCACAATGCAATAAAGATTAACAACATAAAATCAATAATACCATTCCATTGTTTTCCATCATTCTAAAGTTTAGGCCGCGCTGCAAACACTTTGTGGATTATATTAATACTGATTGTCTGTCTGTTAACATCTTATTTAAAACTTTAACTCTGTTTGTTTGTAACTGTATCATGTAAATGGATTACTTGATGGCAAATAGGTATTTTATAATAAGCTTTGAAATATTAATACTTATAGGGAAATGTATGATTTGTTTGTAACAACTCATTGTTTTTTGTAATTTGTTTTTAAATTAATGCAACAAAAAAATAACGCTGCATTTAATTAATAGACCATTGGGTCCACACTATGATTATCTTTGGTCTGGAAACACACACTAAGCCAAACACAAACTAACTGGACCCCGAATAATCATTTATTTTTAAACCAATGTTTTTGTAATAGAGAATCGAATTGCACATTATCAATATCTCGACATCGGTCGTTGTAGGACATCAACAATAACTGTTCACGGCCACATGTTAACGGTGGTCGAAAAATAACTTCTAATAAGTGAATCCAATCCGAAATCTAGTGAATTTAAGATTAGAGAAAATGTATGAAAAAATACTAGTAGTGTAAAATAAAATAAAATAGTAATCCATAAATAGATTCATGGGAATCCAAGTTTAAATCTAGTTAAGGTAATAAAGAGACAGCCCTGTTCTCAGTAGCAATTTCCTGCATTGTGTCCAAGACTGACAAAGCAAGTTTGCGCAACGGATTGATTTGCATTGCCTTTAATAGATCTTATTTTGAATTAACTTTTACACATGACTCTGCCCGTTTCTAAGTACAGATATATCTTTTAGTGAGCTATGGGGAAAATGACACACCTATAGCGTTCTATTGGTTGTTAGCACCGAAAACTGTTGTTAGCCTAACAACATGTATTGAAAGTGAGAGTTACCAAAGCCTCTAAGTTTCCACTCAATCCCATGCAATCTAATTTTCCACTCCTTTGTCATTATCTATTCATTCCCCTTCATTTTTTAACTGATCTTACTTGCATCGAAGACGAGTGTTCAATAATCTGCAGTCCAATTATAAAATATAATAGTTCCGAAATTGACAACAGATGGTGTTGAGCCGAATAAAATATGCATGAAATTAATTTTTAAAAAACCGTACTTAAGTAGGTACTTAAATCTAGCTCTGTGGTACTGGCCGAGGATTTGAACTCACGATCCCACGAATGCGAGTCGAGTATAGATACTTCTAGGTTATCATCGCTGGCAGTGTACTTCTAGTTTATTGTCACACAAAGAAAGTGGAAAACCCACACAATCAGAATCATTTTTTTTTTTTAATTTATTCATTCATATAAATGTATTGAGTCAGTCGTATTCGTTGATTCTGTGTATGTGTGTAGTTGTGCATATAAAAACGACAACCACAAGAGTTAGACTTAACTTCTATGTTTCCATGACGATAACTTATATTTTTTGCAACAGTATTAAATTCTGTGTGGTATTGGCTATCTTATCTCTTCCCGTGGGTGTCGTAAAAGGCGACTAAGGAATTATAAAACTGCTACCACAAGCCCTGATGAATTACACCAGCTCTAAAAGAGTGTACTCGATAACACGCTTGTCTAGCATGACATTTTATGGCAACACATCCCTTATGCTCAAGACAATGCCAAAGAAGAGGTCCATTTCCGGCAATGGATGATGAAGGGCTGGTTGCGGTTTAGGGTTTTGTTCAGTGCTTGGTTAGAGATGACAGTAAGAATGATAACTTTTGTAATAACTAATAATGTTAATTGTCAGAGTACAGACATACAGATAAACGACAAATTAATTGTTATATAGAAAAAGGAAATTGCGGCAATACTCTCTAGGCGATATTGTCGTTAGATGTTTTATAGTGATTGGAGGTATTGTTGTAATTATATTATGTAACATTTGATTATAGGTTGACGCCGAGCCTGATACCGTTCCATAGTTTAAGATCTATATCATAAAGATAATGAAATTAGTACCTATGTATACACAGAATATATCTAAGTACGTAACAAGTTGGAAATTAATTTAAAAGTATCAATTAATTATAGTTTAATATAAGCTGTGATAATTGATAATGACAATTGGCATCTTTTGATATATATATATAAAACAAAAATATGTCTGTCAAAGCTTGGATACCGGTTACGTTTTCAAAACCGGTTTAGACATAAGTACATAATTATGAGTGTTTCGTTTCGGTTTCACTAGTATACAACAAATATTTAACCAGTGCCCTGCACTGGGATGTCATAGGCTTATACCGGGAAATCAAAATATCAGAAAAAATATTGTGGGGGGAGAGAGCATTCTGCATTCCCACAGCCACTGAGCGCACTCGACTGGCCACGTTACCCCTCTCTCACAGAAGACTACCTTGAAATGTACTGCATTTCCTAATTTATCGTCTTTCCCCAATGTACATACGTACGTGTTTCGGTAGTGAGTGAGATATGCTAGAGCCCATTCCCATCTCATCCTATTCCTTCCCATTTTCCCAATCCTTTAATTAATCTGCAAAGGCAGGCAGTTTGTCATTCTGGACTGATGTTGGCATGTATCGCGGATGTCTATGGACGACAGTATCCACTCACCATGATATGATCGTCTGCCGTCTTTTTCTATAAAAAAAAATAATATCCGGTCCAATGATACGCTACGGTGGTTTATCGAAACAGTTAGTGATGTGATGTTGTAATGGAACGACCGATGATACTATTTCTATTCGTTATACGAGAATCTGCTCTCACATATCGATAAATCGCATATCGCACATCGTAGATGTATACCGACTCACGATCTCTACAATTTACAAATCAGCGAAGCACTAAAGAAGCATAATCAATCGACAATTCGCACATACCATCAGTACTGACTATCAGTGATGACTTCCGCTCAGCACTAAAGCCAACCTTTAAAAGGAGTCTGTTCCCTCTACTACTTTATGCCTACTGTTCATTGATAATATTCAGTGCTATTAGAGACCTCATAAATCACATTTCCCATTACTTACTTCTCAGACGCTCTCCAGCTGTGTTAACATTTTAATATATTAACTAGATAATAACAGGTGCTTTATTTATCGCTAGCCAGTTATCAGTAAACGTGTACCTAAATGATTTGCGCAGCGTGCAGTTTCATTCACTATTGCCCAGAAAGCAATTCGGTTTAACCATCGATTTAAGAATACATAAGACTACATATGTTATACAAGCACTGTAGGTGCAGCCACGTTACAGTCTAATAGTGCACTATGTGCAGTGGCTCTCCAATTATTTAATTTATATGTGTTTTGAAAATAGAAACATTTTTGTTACGTAATACTTAAGTTTCAAATTTGACTTTTGAATGACATCTGCTTCTACCCCCCCCCCCCCCCTCTGAAAACTGCAAAGTGTACTTTATCATATTTTTTTTACAGAAACGTGACAGACGAGTAGATAGTCGACCTGGTAATAAGTGGATACTGTTGCCAATTAGCACCCGCGCTCCAGTCCAGAATGACAAACGTTGGCACGTCCCCGGATGGAGATTTAGGAATGATTTTGGAGAAATGGTTGGAGGAAAATGTGAAGTGATAGGATAACTTGGGATGGGAATGGGCTCTGGTATATCTTATTCATTACCGAAACACGTACGTGCATTGGGGAAAGTTGATTGAATGGGGAATGCAGTAGGTGCAATTTACGATAGTCTTCTGTGAGAGAGGAGTAACGTGACCGTGTGTGTGAGTCGAGTATTATCTATTAGTGAACTATTTGTAACTATTAATAGATATAAGCTGATGGTGTGGTATCGGTGTATTAAACATTGATAAATGAATACGGCCACTCTCATGATTCATGAGTGTCATGACCCATCACTAGGATTTCTTGTGTAAATAACTATTTAAAAGAATATATATACAGCAAACAGCATAAAGCAACATAGGAGCAGGTATGATGAAAATAAGTACCTTAAATTGATAGAAGGATTTACAACCAACCCTTGTAATCGGGTTAAATTTTAATGCCATCGATCAATGGATATCGATATCAGCCTACACAGGAAATCCTAGTGATGGGTCATGACACTCATGACCCATGAGAGTGGCCGTATTTATTTATCAATGTTTAATACACCGATACCATATCATACCACACCATCAGCTTATATCTATCCACTGCTAAATATAGGCTTCTCCTAGGGCTTATCACACACGATTTGCGGCTCTTCCCATCTAGTCCACCAGCAGCGAATGTCTCCAAGTCGTCGGTCTACCTGGAGGACGTCCCACACTACTTTATTATCCGGTATTTTAATCCACTTTTAAGTCTTTCTTTCGAAACGGCTATATATCAAAATATAGAACCTTCATTTTCCATCCCAATCTAGCAAACCGTTAATATCTCCATTATGTGTACAGTGAATGTATATAACAGACCACTTACGGGCTAATCGCGTCGTTGTACGGCGTAAGTTAATACATACATAATAAGTGTGATTACCTAAGACGACCGCCCGAGGCAACGGTAGCCGAGATGTGCCAATCTTTTCCTTGTTACGGCTCGGGCTATATGGAAAACTTATACAAGATAGATAACGTTTATTATTTTATATGTACAGGGTTTAATTAAAAATATGTACACACTCATAACGTGTGCAACTGGCGGACTTAATGCCCTACGGTAATCTCTATCAGTCACCTACCAGATCGAACAGAAATTAATAATAAACGGGGGTGCAGTTTACGTTAAATAGATACTCTTATAGTAATATACATACATATACGAATAAGTAAATACAAACATATATACATACAAGCATTAAAACATTTCTGTCATTTAAACTAACGACTTTTTTCAGAACTCGAATTTTTCTGTGTATTTGGTGGTAAGTGGATACAGTCGCAATACATGATACATATCCGTCCAGAATGCAGACGTTAAAACCTCACCACGCCCCCGAAGATTACGGACCTATGGAGATCCATAGGAAGAAATTTGGAGAAAGGGTTGGGAAAATATTTCGATTGTTGTCTTGTGTGATCGGTGTAGTTTCAAATGTCAAATGAACTTCGTTCGGGCCGATATATCGTAGTGAACGTTTCGTGGTAGGAATCTACTGAAATAGCGACCGAAACTTCGTTTTTATTGTTTTCGGAATAGACCGTGTAGGGACACCGTTTCTCGAGAGTACTTGGTTCCTGTGATATCGCTACTTCACAAAAAACATATTTGGCCCTGCTGATTTATTATTATTGTATTATAATTATTATACATAAGTAAATATAATAAGTTATATAATATATATAATAATATAATAAGTATATAAGAACGCGAAAATATAAAAAAGTATAAGGAAATTACTTATCTCAAATCACCTTTAACTTTCCCCGGAAGTCAACATCAAATGTCGACAGCATGTAAACCTGCTATTACACCGGCGCGTACGCAATATACTATTAAAAGGAGTCAACGCACCCGCGTGTGTAGGTATGTGGCGTGTAATAACAACAGCTACTGTTTACCAGTGCAACCGGCTAACCACTATGTGCGACAACTTGTGCTCTGATGGGGAAGTATATAGAGCTGTCATTATCACCAATAAGTATGTATATAGAGAGAATCGCACCAAGTAATTACGAGGCCAATCTGAAGTTGATCGGTAACATTAAAGGAAAAGGAACAGAGTATGTTTTCGTTCATATTTCTTCTAAAATAAGTCTAAATGTATATGACCTATATTCGTACATACTCAATACCTGTTAATCAACAGTCCTAGATTTTTTACATGTGTCTCATTATCATTATGATTATTTTAAGAAAGGTTTTTCATGAATGTTCATCGGGGGTTAAGGTTTGGACCACTCAACCGCCGAAAACGCTAAGACAGTTATCATATGATTACATATATGTATATAGTATAAAACTATTATATGTATATTAATTAACATGTAGTAAAAACGTATATTTACTTTTCATTTGAATACTAAAAAAAATATTTTTGCAATTTCCATAATTCTCCAAATTGCTACCCTTTAGATAATGCTTTGATTTAACCTTTTAATACATTAACAACTTATTCTAATGACACTCATAACAACAGGTTCTGACCTCACTTTCTTCATTGGACACGATCAGATACAAAATGTTCCTGATGTTCGAAGATTAAGCCCCCATCTAAAACATCCTTCCATCTTTCTATTGCACTTAACACGAAATAAAAAAAATAACATTCAATTACCCAGCCTTACCCAGTTAATTGAAAATGCTTTAAAATACACTGAATCTAGTAAGAGAGTTACAGGCCATAATTTTTACCAACTAAATAATCTATTTCGATCGACATCAGCTTAATTATAGCATTCCACTGTAGAGATATTAGACCACAATCCAATACGTATGTGCAACGCAAGTTTATTAATTCCACTTACAGTACAATGCCATCAGACTGTCCCTCTTCAGTTGTATATAAGCATCTTCCAATGCCTGACAACACGTAATCTACTTAAACCATGTAAAATACACGCACCAGTCTACGCTAGACAAAACTCGTTATTCTATAACCTGTTGTCATATCATTGCTACTGGCAGTTTCCTCAATCATGGTAATTGTCTCTTGTTGGAAATAATAAATAAGGTGAACATGCATAATAACTAACTGTAATTTTGAACAGAACCATGAACATGGGTTATTGAAATCATTCCTACTGGTCCTATTGAGAAATGCTCATGACTGGTCAGTTATCTACAACACAGTAACAGAGAAGGCATTGCTGCATTTTCTTGTCAAATTAGTTGTAGCATGCGATTTGCAAAATATATTTGATTTATTTCAGCAACTCAGCAAGAAACAACAATAGTGTTACAAAAGTAGAAAAGGGTAGAAGAAAAAGTTAATTATTTAATTAAGTTGATTAAGTTAATTATCATATTTGAGGCACCATGAAGCTGATCACTTCTTAGTGCAATCAGACACTTAATTCAGATAAGACAGCAGCACTATTTATATTGGTTTTTAAAATATATTTTAACTCAAAATAAATGCTATTATTAGCTAATTGGATTTTAGTTATCTAATTTTTATTATTATACCCAATATGGCAATAAATAATAACTTTGTCAACAAATAATATCCTCAGTAAGAAAACAAAATACAAAGTTGATCTTTCCTGTTTAAGCGAAGTTATCAAATACAATATTTCCTGAGTAACAGTAAATGTATAGGAATGTATAGATGTATAGGATTTTCTTGTCTTATTGTAGTAATATGTATTCACCCATTATCCCATGATGATCACATGGTTCCAAATTAAGACCCTGAATAATTATCGATTAGAAACATAGTCATGATTAAAATTAATGACAATGAAGACGCTGTGTCAGGATATCGGTATTATGAATTTCGCTAAATGTGCGTGTTTTTTAAAACAATCTTTCTTGAGTAAATAAGTATATGAATGCCTTATAACTTTTTTGCGTTATCCATTTGCAAAAGATGCAGTAAAATTAAATGATGTAACAAGAGCTCCCGTGCATTTGTCAGTGGTTGCCGTTCGCACAATAACAACCACTTGCCTTGCGTGTACATTGGTAATTGTTTTAAAGTACATTTATAGAGTTGTGAGCACCGATTTTAATAGGCAAATAGTTTGTGATCACATAAATCAAACATTATTTTTATATAGAAAAAAGTACAGTTTGCAACATAAGCAAAAGTATGAAGAAGTCCCCAGATGCGCCATAACTTTAATCTAAAAAATATATTTAAAAAATAATCCACAAGCTTAAATATTATAATTTGGAAATAAGTTTCGAAAAGATAGGCGATATTATTATTATAGCTATATATTTATTGTGATGATAAATATTTATCTGTTTAATAATTTATTGTACACACAACATGAAATAAATAAAAACGAAGAAAAGACAAGGTTATCTCCTGCGGAGATTTTTTCTAGCAGACCTGGGAATAGGAAATATAGGTCAAGACAGAAAAGGTAATGATTTTCATAAGTGACATGGTATTAAATTAGATTTTTTTTTTTTGTATTTGGTGACTTGGTAAGCGGTAGGTAAACCGTATGTGGCGCGGTCCTTGGAAGATGTTCCTATTCAAAAGTGGCGAGACGTATACTTGTGATGTATTATGAGTTATGGGTCATCATCACCAGTATTTTATAAGTTATGACATGTACCGTGCGTGGTGTTGGACATTGAAAAAGGTCTATATCCAACAGTGAAGAAAAATAGATGATGTGCTACAATAATATGGTATGGATTATTTGATAAATACCACTTTTATTGTAAACTTTATTAATGGTCGAAAAATATAAAATACAGCCCAGGTTTGTACCAGAAAAATGAATTAGCAAAACCGATAGCTCCAGATGGAGAAAACACGTAGAAGCATACATACGTTTAAGAACAGACATGCTAACAAGAAATAAATTAAATTACATTTAAGTGTATTCATTCAAATTTTACTATCTTAACTAACGAATACGAAATAAACAATAGACTGAGCCACGAATAATGATTACTACTCAATCTCTATCACAGCTACTCATCACATGCTACTCTAGTCAAACGTGTTTACTACGGGGTGGTATCTTCTACTCTATGTGTATATAATCGATTGCAATTAGATTGTCAATGGACAACTGTCGTACGGACTCGTTCCACGACGCTGTGGTTAAGAAACGCTAGTTGAAAACAACTATACGTATCCAATAATTAACAACGAGTTTTCTCTGTGCTTTCTTTGATACAGTTTTAACGGTACACGTATAATGTAGTCAATATTGGCAAGTAATAAGTACCTAGTAAGCTCTTTGAAACTACCTGATATTGTCCTCTCGATAATGACCTTGAATTTCTTCAAGAAAGCTGTGAGTCCTGAAAGTGTAGGAGCGCAACTGCTTCATCCCCGGTGTTGCAGTTGTCTATGGACTTATCACTTACCATCATATAGGTCACATAATTATGGTGTACTTCTTCTTCTATAAATTACCTTTTTAATTAATTATCGTAGGCTATTTCGGAATTACCCACATAATTTTATTTGTTACAACTTTGATTTTTGAAAAACATTGACGACTTCTCTTTTCTCGGTTTCTCCTTATGCATATTATGGAGTATGTGCTTCGATTAACCATAATGTGGTTGATTTATATACATTTGATTATAACGTTGATTTATAACGTTTATTGAAACGTTGGTGTATTCGTTGCAAGACATCACACATTATACCCCCCTAGATCACATTAGTTAAACATACAGAAAAATACAATCAAAACGCAATATGCGCCAAAGATTTCTTCTCTTGGATCAGTCAGAAGACCATCCAGAAGGTGGACGATACCAATTTACGAAGAGTCTGAGCTACTATTTGATTAAAACATTCATCACGAGCTACGATATTACAAAGAGTAATAGGGGGACCTGGATGTCGATAAATAAACGATGTATTTCTGACCACACAACACGCCACATCGATAGTAAAACACGCAATCTCAATAATACCATGAGATTGCCGGACGCACGTGACGCCATAAACTGCCATTGTCTGCACAAACATTATGTATTGTGAGATTGTACGTTTGTTCAACGTCAGGTGTACGCGACTGAATTACGCGCGGTCGGTGGCTAGTGAAAGATTAGTGTGGATAAGTCTCGGTAAGTGTAAGTAGATTTTAGAGAAATATACTGCTCCCCTATACTCCATATCATCCCATCCCATCTCATCCATTTCTGTTCCTTTAAATAAAGAGTATCATTATAATCTTTACTTAAAAGGATAGGGATAAGGAGATGTATATCAACGTGCCCATATTTGTCATTCTGGACTGATGTTGGTATGTATCACGGATGTCCATAAGCGACAACATCCACTTATTACCATATGAACTGTCTGCTCATTTGTCATCTTCTATTCATAAAAAACTTATCTGAAAGAAAGTCGAGCACGCCCTGCGGCTGTTGGATTGCATACCCCGTCCCAAAGTGACAGCAAGAAAGAGAAGGCAGCTTCCTTTTGATCTCTCGCACACAACTGCCACACATTTCAAGCAATCACTAAAAAATACAACGCTAGGCGGAAGAGAGATTTCGCTACTTCCATACATTTTAGAACAAAAGTATTAAAACGAACATCGTAGAGTTTTACGAGCCCTATCCGACAACATATACCTATTAGGCGAGCTGTAAAATGACCTGTAAGTGACCTCTGTAAGTTTAGAAAGTCTGGATAGTCTTGTTTTCTATAGAATAGTTTGAAGATTATTTAATTAAAATGTCAGAAGGATAAAATATGTATAACTGCCAGTACATGAAACATGAACAATAAATTTATAAAAAGTAATAAATTTTTGTTTTCGTATTTTTCAGTTGGAAGTTGTTTTATTAAACGTTCTCACATTTTTATTTAAATATAATTTCAGGTTCGTATTTAAAGATTTCGAAATCACAAGTAAAACCCGAAACTAAAGATTAGAATGACGTGGTCACATTTTGCTGTTTCTAAGCTACTTCTTTGGGGAATCCCGCTCACCTATAGGTATAGTTTGTAAATTTCGAATTTTATTCTTGAGGTGTTTTTTGTAAAGTTACGTATTAATTTTACAACTAATAAACCATTTTTCTCACCTTCGAATTTAGCCAAGATATTAGCTCAAACTATTTTGCTAAGCTAAACCTCGGAACCGATTGGTGTTTTGGATTCAACTTAGTCACCCTTAGTCAGTCACCTTAGTGGTGACCCTTAGTCAAAATGCAGTGAAAGTGAAGTCTCCGCCAATAAGTAGATTTCATCGAATTCTCTCAAAAACCACTCAGTATTGATCCATGCAATGCTAACATCATATTTCACCATCAGTGATAATGCCGGGTGATCATTAGCTATCACTGAACTGCCGCAGGCGATTTTTAGTTGCGGAACCTGATCGAAAATTAAGGGTTTGCACGGCAAATCCCATTTACTTTACATAATTTCACTTTCGATTTGTTATTTATTTATTAATTTTGCTTTCCTTGTAAAGCAGAGATTTGTGTAAAGACTACAAGTTGGTACGTACTGTAATATCAAACTAAATATAACAATATGTCTACGGGAAAATGTTAAAAAATATATATTTTATTTGTAACCTTTCGGAAGAAAGATAAACAGTTTACCTGATGGTAAGGGACTTATCACCAACTAATAGTATGTACAACATAAAACTAAGGCGACTAGGGGATAACTAACCTGCCACCACGAGCCCTAAGGAACTACATCACCTCCAAAGAAGTGAACTCGCCAACGCGCTTGTCCAGCGTGGTGTTTTAAAGCCATATCCACTCTTATAGAAACTGGTGTCGTTCCTCAGCGCTTGTGGTACCTGCTGAGTTATCGCCTTTTGGGACATCTATGAGAAGAGATAATTCAATAAACTCAGAAATAAATACTCTTTCTGTATATTGGCTATATTTTTTTATGGAGGAAAGCGGCAGACGAGCATACAGTCCACGTGATGGTAAGTGGATACTGTGGCCCATAGACATCCGCGATACATGCCAACATCAGTCCAAAATGACAAACGTTGTCACGCCCCCGAATGCGGTGCCTATCTTTAGAGATATAGGAATGGATTTAGAGAAAGAGTTGGGAAAATGGGGAGGGATAGAAATAGAATGGGTTCTGGTACATCTTACTCACATACTCGTATATTAAAATAGCTTGTTAATTATTATAATTCAATAGTAGACTGATAATTCAACATCAGTCTAAAGTACCAGAAATATGCTATTTCTCGTACTCAAGATTGCTTATTCTCCATTATAAAATTTAACATTTTTAATAGTTCCCTTTAAGAGCAGCTTCGCTTATCTCTGAATAAAGTCTCCTTTCATCCCTATACACATGCAAATACGATTCATTGCTCGCTAAATCGATTTCATTCGGTCACCCATTCGGTCTTCCAGTCATCAATCACGAAACGAGATTGGACGGGTGTCGTCTTTGGTTTGGATTTAAACTAACCTTTTATGTAAGAACATAGTGAAACATACAGGCGTATGGGTCTATTCGTAATGTAATACTGCATAGCTTCCAAAAGTTATATACATAGATAAATATATTAACTTATTATTGCACACCATAACAATATAAAATAATAACAAACATTATAAATACGTGAATGCACAAAAGCCGGTCTTATCGCTAAAAGCTAGCTATCTCTGCCAGATAACTTTAGGGTAGAGAGAATCACAGGTAGATGATGTACAGTATACATAATTAAATAATATATAATTCATACAAAAAGCTGTGATAGCCTACGGGTATCTGTACTCGACCCACATTTGATCGTACCACTGAGTTTCAACTGAAGTACGGATTTTTAAAAATTGTCACTGGATCGTCAGGAAACATCGTGAAGAAACCCGCATGCTCCAGAAATAAAAGAATCTAGAATATATATATCCACCAATCCGCACCGGGTCCGAGTAGTGGATTACGGCCTACGATCTACTACGAGAGGCCTGTGCCCTGCAGTGGGACATTAAAGTTAAATTGTAAATACTTACTATGGACATTAAAGTAACTTTTAGAAACCTTATCTCAGTAATTTTACAAGAGATTTTAAAGTCGTTGTACGTGATAATTGTCCGTCTCCTATCGCTTTATCGCCGGCAATCAGACAACTGCTTTACACATGTAAAGAAAATAAAAAATCATCCAATGATTTTCAAGCGGCACAGATCAAACGCAAACCCGCACACGATAATATCACAAGTACAATTCTTGAACCAATTAACCGGAATATTACAAAAATGTCACAGTTGTTGTGCAAAATCGGTATTTTATCGTGTATACCGCGCAGCTGACACGTTTCGTTCAAACACAAAATATTCGACGTCGTGTGTAACGATACAATCGCGAGAATGCTCAACATCGGGTCGGTTGGGATCGGTTGCGGTACTGGCGATTCTCGATTTTATATCGTACGAAATTTTTTTTACAAAAACATTCTTCAGGAGTTTTTCTTCTTGTTTTTCTTGCTTATAATTAAAAGCACATTATTTTTAAATATGTTTTTATATGTAGGTATTAAATGTAAAAAATATATTGTATAACAATAATTAATTATTATGTGATTGAATGAATGAATGAAAAAGTTTTAACGCATTCCTGTTTTATCTTGCCGTCATACAGTTTATAACTAGTATGGTGGGTAGAATGACTTTTAGTTTCTTTAGTGTGGAAGAAATAAATATTAGAAATGTATGTAGAAAGAAAAGAATATATTTTTATTGCTTTGTGTCTTACCGACTATACAATACAATTGAATGCAATAAAAAAAATATAAATCTTACATTTAATTCGAATATGTTTTGTCTATTACTTCTCATAATAAAATATATTGACAACTGCATTGTAATCGCTTAAATAGTTCTCAAATTATCTGTACTATGCTAATTTGAGATTTGTATTCATTAGCGATAAGGACCATCTTATTTAAAATTATTTATTTGACCGTTTGTATCCGTAAATAAATAAATAAATAAAGGTTAACTAGTTAAGCGTGGTCACAGCGTAGGATGCAAAAAAAATATAAATTTATTTAATATAAAATTTACTTTTATCTAATAATTATTACAATAAATTATAATCTATAACTATATCTAAGAACGTGCTGCTTCCGCCGATGTTAGGCCAAAAGAGAACTTCAACTTGAAACGGTGGCGGCGACATCACCTCGGCTATGACGTCAATCAGCACGTTGATGCAGTGTCAGCGCCTCGTGCCTGGTGTTGCAATGGTGCGACCAAATGAGGTCGGTGCATACGCAGCGATCTTCCTACATTAGGCGTGCGTAACACCTCCACCCGTAGAACAGCGAATATTGGAGACCTTGGTCGTAAATTGCGCTGGGGGTTGATTAGGATCAACCCTTACTCTGTGTGGGACCGCGTAGACAACTCGGGGTTCATGTTGGCCTTCGTATGCGTTCTCTATCGTTTTCTTCGCCTGACTTGAGCGATGTTTGCGGTATACAAGTGCTATGACGAGTGCACATGTACTGCATATCACGATATACATCGGGATCGTAGTATGATAGATGCTGTAATCTGCGTTCGTCTTGAGCTGTGCGGGAGATTGTAGAGATATCTTCGTATTAGTTGCGTGTAGGTGGTCCAAATTGATGGAGTTTAGTTTGAAGATTGGGACTGAAGACGCGTTGGCGAGGACTTCCTTGGGTAAATCCATTATTTTCAGCGCTTGACCCTTTAGACGATCGTTAGTGTTTGCAATTGTGAAGTCCGGCGTATCTATGTAGCATTTGTGGGGGACGATGGCGAGATAGCTGCCTTGAAGTTCGCGGTATAGATCTTGTCCACAGGATAGATGTATCTTCGTGGGATTCGGAAAGCTGATGGTGTAGTGTTTGTCGTCGAGTTCCTCAAGGGCTGACCTTTCCAGTGAGATTGTGACGGGATCACATATAGGGGTTCTTTGTTGCGTGATGATGAGCTGCTGGATGCAATCTCGTGGCGTTCGACTTTGTAGATTCCGCTTCTCCTTGCATAGATACCACTTGCTCGTCTTCGGGCATTCAGCCGCTATGTACTTGAACTCTCTCTCGTGAATAGCCAGGAATGGAGATGGAGGTATGAGGATTTCGTGGTTTTTATTGGGTATGATAGATAGTTTGTACATATCATATACTTGGGGCAATGTTATAGGGAACTTATATACCATAACTATTTCGTTTCCTACATAATAAAAACCTAACTTTATTATATCGTAATATTCTCTAATATCTAAGTCAACGATGCTATCCTTACCATACAATTCGTGTGCCTTGTTAACTAAATTCTGAAGTGAATTTAGGCTTAGGACAGAATGGTGAGTGCTAGAAGCTCGAATAAACGCCAATACATTTTGTAACTTAACTAGTTCTTGCGATATACAATCTACATTATCACCTAAAATAAGAAAAACCTGTGCCAAATGGGCATACTTAACTAAATCATAGTCTCTAGTAGCTTCACCTTCTCGTATTTTATTTAATAAAACTTCTATCTTATTCTGATTATCTACAATGCTATCTATAATTTTAGTATATCGTGTAGACCATTCTTTAGTTAGACTGATTTGATTGTTTAATTCTGATACTGCTTTATTTTCATTTTCCTGAATAACCTTTATGGCATAGTTATAACGTAGTGCATCGGTATAATCGAGGTTACCGGTTACGCTTTTTACTATGGAACCAAGACCATCTACGAGACCTCTCTTTACACGATTTACCTTGAAAGTTTGCAATTGCTCGGATACGCTACTAAGTTTATTTCTTAAATACTCGATATGAGGTTCATATAAAGATGAAGTTTTAGTGTGGAGTTCGGGACTGATATTATTTAATTGATCTTTAACTGAGTTTATTTTATTTTGTAGGTCCTGAAGATTAATATATTGTAGGAAGGAGTGATAGTGAGAAATGATTCTCGTAGGGCCCAGCTTGAATGGTAATATACCGGGTCCATCGTCAAGGCTTTCAAGTTTTATCTCCTGCATTAGAACGGGTTGCAGGAGGAGATGAAGTATCAGCAGTGTCCTGCAACAATTGGGCACTTTTAGGGATTCGTTTTAAACGAGACTTTGCGATGGGTCCGTGCTTTTTCTTGGTGTAAATGTGGATAGGGAGGTCCGCCATTATGGTATCATGAGTGTAACGAGGGGCTAACTTTTGTCGAGAGGCAATCGGATTCCGTACAAATACTTGTTGCTCGGGAGAATATTCAACCTCGGGTTCTCGGGTTTTGTTTCGGATCTCGGTTAAGTCTTTACGGTGATCAGTGGTCGTCTCGTGAACTAGGTGATAGGCTCTACTCATTCTATTTTTATGATCTGTCATGTACTGCTGTAATAAATGGGCAGATAGGTCTACGTCAAAGGGGTCGCGTGGGTCGAAATGGCCCGTTATTAATTCTATCGGTTTGCATTTTGTAAAACTATGTATCGAACTATTATAGGCCAGAAGGGCATAAGGCATTAAGTTTATAACAGATTCGCTTTTCTGATTAAGCTTTAAAATGCGTAGATGTTCTAATATGGTTGAGTGAAACCTTTCGACGATTCCGTTCTCATTAGGAGTGTGGGGTGCGACTCTATGGTGCTGAATCTTATGTAATCTCACGAATTCCGCTAAAAGTTGATTAGTGAATTCGGGGCCGTTATCCGTGACTATAGTGATAGGTATACCATGATGAGTACAAAACTTGAGCAAAGCTTGAACGACACTAACTGCAGTTCCGTCTCTCAAATAGTACGCCTGTGAGTACTTAGAAAAAGCATCGACTAAGGTTAAAAACTTTTCGCTTTGAAGCGTGAGCAAATCTAAGTGAACTAACTCGAAGGGTTTGCTGGCTGGTGGAACTACACGAAACTGTTGCTTTATAGGCCTGCGATCGTACTTTGCTTGGCCACAAACTGTGCACTCATTTATAAATATAGTAATATGCTCTCTCATTTTTGGCCAGTAATACTTGTGAGACAAAGCTAGATAGCATTCGTTAATTCCGCGATGGTTAGTTTTACCATCGTGATATTTCTTTATGATATCTTGCTGACGCAGATATTCTTTAACATTTTCTAGCTCTACCTTAGATAGCATAAGATTCATGGATGAATTTTTAAATGTACTTTGTATGATAGGAACAATGGAATACATTGCCAAAGGTGGATTGATAAGTAAGCCTGATTTAATTTTGGGATGGACGTATTCTCTGATCGCGTTAATGACATCTTCTTCGAGGTTGGATTCGGACAACTGAATAGCCGTTCTTGTATGAGTATCAAAAGGTTTTGTTACTACTGGTTTTCCTTTGATATCGCCAACTACGGTTAAAATTATTTGCTTAGTGAATTTGTTTAAAGGTTCGTCAGTAATCGGGACTTCCAAGATGGGCTTTTCAGCATCTGTATGGACTGTAATGGTTCTAGAATCATCGGCGGATTCCGAAGCTGTTATGGTTCTAGAATCATCTAGAGATGGTGCCATTTCTGAAGGATTTACTACAATAGAACTTAATTCATCGATGTTAATTTCTATTCGCGATAATGCGTCCGCGTTCGTGTTGGACTTGCCTTCTTTATAAATTACAGTGAAGTCGTATTCGCTTAATTTTAACTTCCATCTTGTAAGTCGCGAATTGAGCTCCTTTAAGTTCATTAACCATTGCAAAGGCTTGTGATCTGTCATAATTTTGAATTTACGGCCAAATAGATACGGTCTGAAATACTGAGTTGCCCAAACGATGGCTAAAAGTTCTTTGTCTGTCGTGCTGTAATTTAATTCACTGGAATTCAGAGTCCTAGAGGCATATGCAATAGGCTTATCTGAACCAACGGGGCCTTGAGATAACACGGCGCCTACGGCAACATTAGAAGCATCAGTCGTTAACAAGAATTCTTTTGAAAAATCAGGATACTGTAAAATCGGATCGTTTACTAAAAGAGTTTTGCAATGTTCGAAACAGTTTGTATAATTTTTATCAATTACTATTTTAGAGCCTTTCTTCAAGCATTGGGTTAGTGATTTCGTAATGCGTGCAAAATCTGGTATGAATTTCCTGTAGTATCCTAGCAGTCCGAGAAAACGTTTGATTTCTGTGGTGGTTTTAGGTAATGGATATTTTTCTATCGCTTTAATTTTATTAGGGTTTGGTTTTACACCGTCTTTACAAATAACGTGACCCAAGAACTCAGTCTCCAACTTCAAAAATTCAGACTTATCCATCTGGATTTTAAAGTTAGATTCTCTTAATCTGTTGAAAACTTTTTCCAGGTTGACCATGTGCTCCTGAAGGGAGGTGCTGAAGACTATGATATCATCGAGATATACTAAACATACTGTGTTTTGAAGATCTTTAAGAACATTGTCCATCACCCTTTGAAAAGTTGATGGAGAATTTTTTAATCCCATCGGCATTCTCAAGAATTCATAATGTCCGTTCTCTACATTAAACGCGGTTTTATGAATATCTACAGTGTCCATTTCTACTTAGTAAAATCCACTCGCTAAATCAAGGGTGGTAAAATATTGGCATCTACCAAGCTTGTCCAGTACATCAGAGATGTTAGGAATAGGATACTTATCGTCAATCGTTTTCTCGTTCACTTTCCGGAAATCTACAACAAGACGCCATTTGGTTTTGCCAGAAGCATCCGCTTTTTTTGGTACAATCCAAATAGGAGAGCTCCAGGCAGAGTCAGATGGTTGTATTATGTTTTGTTCAAGCATCTTACTTATTTGATCTCTGACTTCTTGTCTATGAATATATGGATATCTATAAGACTTGGTATATACAGGAATTTCATCGGTTGTTTTAATCTTGTGTTTGATCTTGTTGGTGAATGTTAGGGGTTCTCCCTCAAGATAAAACACATCTGCATATCGTGCACACAAAGACTCCAAATTAGCAAGCTCTTCTGGATTTAAATGTTCAGTGCGGAGACGCGATAAAACCTCTTTAGCGCGATCTGATAAATATTCAATACGCTCGCACTCGACATTGAACACTTCAGCTGTTACTGCACGATCCATAGAGAAAATGATGTCGTAAGATGAGGTGTTAGTAATTTCTACCCAACCGCGGTTATTCTCCACTTTGGTTAAGCAATCTGAAATATGGCAATTACATATGGTTTGGCTTGCAACTATCGCATCTCCGTCTATCACGTTAATAGGTAACCGTACTAATTTTGATGAATGCGCGGGAAGAATTTCCTCATACAAGTTAACGTTTCGTGAATCGTACATAATAATTGGATTACTGGTGGTACGGGTAACGAGCATTTTGTTTTTAAAGTCAATGCTACATCCCCATTTCTCTAATAAGTCGGAGCCAATTAAACCGTCAAAGTAATTGTGGAATTTGTAAACGAAAAATTTTATAGGTTCACCGTCTTCAAATTCCGGGAAGCACGGGATAGTTATAGAGTAGTCATTTCGAGTCGTCGCGTGTACGTTAGTTACTTCGAAAGGGTCATAGTCAAGGGGAAAATTCGGAAAATACCTATCAACTGCTTCGGGACTGAGGAAAGATTGGTTTGCTCCTGTGTCTATAAGTAATTTCAAAGGCGGTCTGTCTATCTGTATGTACGGTAGCTGTCGTTGGGTCTGTAGGTTAAGCTCTATTTTAGTTTTCCTGACTTCGAGCGCGTCGGAAAATCCTGTGAATTTGGAGGTCGGTCAGTACGGTCGCTAGTTTCTGTATCGCTTGGTGGAGTAGCGAGCTCCGTCACTCGTGCACAGTCATTATCGTATGAATAAGAGTCGTATTCATAGTCCGGGTACTGTTCGTAGTTATAGTAATCCTGGTAATGGTCATTGTAGTCATAGTCGTTGTCGTAATAGTTGTTATAGTCGTAGTCGACTTCGTTTAGGTTTACCTCCCGAGATTTGAAGTAGTTACTTGGGCCAGGATTGCCAAATTTACGCCAATCATGGCCGGAAGGTGGCAGAGGTTTGGACACATAATGACTTACACCGGTCATAGGACGTGGGGTGTTGAAATTGAAACCTTGTTGCGCTTGGGGCCTATTGGGCGATTTAAAAACGTTGCTCTGGGGATTGTAGTTTGGAGGTGGGGCTCGGAATATCTGTTGTGTCCGTGTGGGTCCACGGAACTGTTGTGGGTGTATATTAGGCTTCCAGCCTTGTGAAGGATGTGACTGCATGGGCGGCTGACGCATGGGCGAAAGCATGTGGAAAGGTTGTTGTCTAGAGGGACCTGGAATGTTTAGTGCATGGTTCGGAAGAGACCTCTGGAAGGTATTAAGGGGTAGGTTGTAGTTCAAGGGGTGTTGGGACTGTGGCTGCCTATTTGACCCGCCTTCGTTTCTCTGCTGAAGATAAAGGGTATTGAGCTCCTCTTGTACAAACTGTAATGCTTGCTCCATGGATTCAGGCCTCATACACCTGATTCGTGAACCAAGAGGGTCTTTGAGTCCACGCAAATAAGATTGGAGGGTAAGCTTTTTGTACAACGCGCGTTTGGCCTCGATGGTGGTAGGCACTGTTTCATGTAAACTTATATATGTCATTATAGTGCTGAAAATAGTTTGACATTTCTCGAAAAATTCCTGGGGGGTGCTTGATCCCTGTGTCTGTAAGGACAAATCGTTATATAGAGCTGTCTCGTCCCTATGATCTGCAAAATTATTTATAAGTGCACTCCGTATGCCACTCCAGTTATCGGCTATTCCATTTGAATTTATTAACCTAGCTGCGGGGCCCGTGATTTTGTTGAGGATTCCGTTGATTAGCGACAAATTCGCTAATTCGTGTCCAGGGTTAGCATTAAGGTGAGCTAATACTAACTGATCGCATAGACTAATGAACCGAGTAAGTACGTGGGGGTTTCCGTCGAATTCAGGCAGGAGCCTGAGTGATTTGTAGATAGTATCAACCTCATCGTGAGCCATGATTTGGGATGCTTGTCGAACTACCTGGGGTGTTACCGGTTCTATTAACTGCCTATTTTCGTCTATATTACTGAATCTATTATCTAACCTAGTACTATCTAACCTACTCTTCTTAAAATTCCTCGGATGGAAAATTTTGAAGGACTATATTTTAACTAAATGCACAAATTAAATGGGAAAAAGAAGAAAAAAATATACACATATAACAGGAATGTGAAAGGTTAAGATAATTAGGTACGGCTAGGGTTTAGGAAGCACTTGAGAGATGTGTCAAGTACTTACCAATACATCTGGTATCTTTCTTGCTTGAATCGATGTTCGGATTCTCCTCGCTGGAACCACTTTGTAGATTCTACGTATAGCCGCGGAACAATGCTAGTTTCCTTGGCTATCCTACCGACTGCGCCAGTTAAGCGTGGTCACAGCGTAGGATGCAAAAAAAATATAAATTTATTTAATATAAAATTTACTTTTATCTAATAATTATTACAATAAATTATAATCTATAACTATATCTAAGAACGTGCTGCTTCCGCCGATGTTAGGCCAAAAGAGAACTTCAACTTGAAACGGTGGCGGCGACATCACCTCGGCTATGACGTCAATCAGCACGTTGATGCAGTGTCAGCGCCTCGTGCCTGGTGTTGCAATGGTGCGACCAAATGAGGTCGGTGCATACGCAGCGATCTTCCTACATTAGGCGGGCGTAACAAACTACTAATTTAAGATATATACATAGAAACATTAGGCGGCCTTATCGCTAAAGGCGATCTCTTCTAGGCAACAAACGAAGACTTGGTAGAGGTAGAGCTTCGATTTGAGAAAATATAGGTGGGTACTAGATATGCTATTCAAGCACCCTAAGGCCTAATGTTACAATCTAATAGTGTTCTATCTTCAGTAGCTCTCCAACTCTTTAAACTTTGTTTGAAATAGCTTTTTACATCTACTAACTGTGCCCGGCATGCGTTGCATGCCCGACAATTTTTTTGCACATAATATATATATATAGCCTATGCTATACATAGGCTATACATAATATATATATAGCCTATGTTCACCTGGAATAATGTACCTTTCAAATGGTGAAAGAATTTTTCATATAGGTGCAGTGGTTCCGGAGATTACCCTACACGTAAATACAAACTCACAGAATTCGCACTCTCTCTTTATTATATTAGTATAGAAAAACAATGGTAGTCGTCACCAAAGCGACATTCGAAGCTCGCGTGAAAGATGCCATCGACACGGTTCCGAATCGAATAATCTTCGCTGAAAGAATCCGAGGCCGCACAATTTGTACCAATATTCCTTGGCATTCTGTACGATATGGTAACATTGGCAATTCGAATTCAGAATGGTTTAGAATGCTGCAGTGATAAAGGATGCTTTATCATAATTGCTTTTAATAAGAGGCTTTAGAAAACAACCGTTGCACTGAACCGTTATATAAGAACAAGTTACTTTGTTTCTTGCTGATGCGTTGATATGAGACACGAAGGCTCATATCAAGGCAATCGTTGATCTAAGGACTGTACCACACGAATCTTTTACTGTTTGTACTTTTCAAAGTCTAAAAAGTTCTACAAAAGTCTAGATAACTTAACAGTATATTCGATTTTTTTCTCTTTCCATGGCAACACTTTTTGAATAAGTCGACTTATACAATTTATAGTGTAGAATAAACATTTTGATACTTGTTGTTTCTTTTGTAATTAATTATTGTATAGGTTTGCAAATACACGGATCACTTAATAAATATTGATATGTATTTAAGTTAATGTAGGGATATAAAGTACGGACACTGAATTATAGAAGCTACTAGTTTTAAAAATGATATTAGTTGGAAAATTGATGACGCTGATTTTCTGCCGAAGTCCAGTCAGCTGAAAATCAGCTTCGGAAGTCGGAATTGTTTTTCGACATAGTGCTGAGCGGAACACCCTTTGGGGGCGGCGCTGCGAATTCCTTTGTCAAATTAGTTTTATTATTCTCTGTCCTTGTACTGTCTACTAGTGTTAACTTTGACCTCAGCGCTGAATGTAACCATCGTGAAGAAACCCACATGTTACAGAATTAAGAAAAATTCTAGAAAATGTCTATCCACCAATCGCAATCCACACTGAGCCCGCCCGCGTGGTGGATAATTGTCTGAAACCCTACAGAGATTTGCTAGGGAATGCCTGTTCCCTGCAGTAGGACGTTGAAGTTAAGAATTAATTAAGATTACGTATTATGTGAGAATTAAAGTTTATGTAAATATCTAACTTGTACCAAAAGTCCATTCTATTGAATCCGAGGAAATGTACTTTTCGACATTATGTACCCTCTGTAATTACATTTCTTTCCATTATACAAAATACACGTAACTTAGAAAACATTAATGAAATCGACAAAATTGTTCAAATCTATTTCTTACCAACAGAAGTAACATTTAATCTTATTGTCGTCGCAATAAATTACAAACTTGAATACTCTATTCTCATCATCAGCAAAGTTGATTGTGGTCTCTGTGTTCCGTACTAAGTGCCTTTATTCAGCCTATCCCTCAGTGCTTGCCGATTTCAATATCGATTCTTCGTATTCGTAAGAATCGCTTCAAGTTTACGATTATGCATTCGATATTCAATCAAAGAGCGGACAAAGGGTATAGCTACGGGTGGCACTGCGAATGTAACATCGATTCATTTGCCGTACGTTAAATTATGTTCGAAAGGATTTGAATTTAAATACGAATGTCATAGAGAAAAAAAAGTATATTTATTTGACAATTTCAACTGTATAATTAAGTTGGTAGAAATTTATTGCGATGGATCCATAAAGTGGATGTCAATGGAAGTATGCATTAGATACGTTATGATGCTTAGAAAGGACTACAATATGATGTTATATTTAATGGCAAATAAGTTCATTGTGAAGTACGATTGACTGGTACTTGTCAAAGATTATCAAATGAAAAAGCAATATAGCATTGCCTTGGAAAGTATTTGGAAGGAATAAACCGGCATTTACCTATTTTATGGTTAACATTTTACTTCACAATACTAAATAGTAGGTAGATACTTACCTACTTGTGAATTATCACATGCAAGCTTTCTGTTACTCCTATTATCAGTCTGTTATATCTTTAACACTTGCTATCAAGTGGATGAGCTTCATACTCACCAAGGTATGATACATGTCGTGCATGTGCTGTAGGTCATACATTCTGGAGGTCTACTCTGAAAACATTAAAAATTTTCGTCCTAAATTTCCATACATTCTTACAACGAAAACGTTCACTACCGGCCCGAAAGAAGGTTCTTTTGATATTTGAAATTACGCTGATCGCACGAGACAATGATCTAAATATAGATTTTTGTCAATAGATACTTGGGGATCAAATGTCAAATTATCTCAACTTGAGATAACAATATCTCAACCTTTTAAGTAGTCGAAGTTATTCGATATAAAGTGCTTCGAACAAACGAAAGTCACAGTAAGGCTATTCGTTCGGAGTAACTTAGGAACCGTAAAATCAGCGTAGACCCCCAGTGTCCAGATAAGTGTGAAATAAAGTGAATAATTAAAAAAGTAATACAAAAGCAATAGACATTAGTCTGTCTATTACTAATTCCATCTCTTCCACCCAACCAACGGGTAGTGAAACAAGGAAAACTAAGGCTATGCTATTGCGAAATTAACGGACACAATATAAATTATATACAATTGTACATATAGATAGAATACAATTTTATCATTATTGATTTTTATTGATAATTAGAACATGTTAATAATCAAATATTTTTTCTACACTGCTATACAATATAATTTGCCAATTGAATACATAATTAAATAACCGTTCACTACCATTCAAAGGACTGTATGGATTTATAGTCACTTCAGAATTAATTTAAAACTATATCTATCACTATCTAGATAAACGCTAATGTAATCTAATCATTATGTTCAAAAGTTTAAAAAAAATATTTATTGCTACAAAATCGTCCATGTCAAGTCGATTATCATCTCGTTACAAAAGTATCGGATTTAGAATACATTTTAAACGCTATTGAGACAGTAATAGTAAACTCGGATTTTTCCGAAACGTATGCTAAGTCTCTTTTGTGATTATATTGTTGCTTAACATGTAAATTTTGTAATGCAAATTAATATTGTAAATGTTATGCAGAAGAGAACGAAGTTCATAAAATCTTATAAAATATTAATTGTGATTTGTTTTGATGTCGATATCGATTTGATGTCGATTTTTTTTATTTTTACACGGTTTCAACTTTGACATTTTTTAAATAAAAATTTGAAACTACAAAAAATTTTAATGTAATTTATGTGTATTTGTTTATTTTTCATTTATTAATTGTTGATACAAAATTGTAATAATAAATGATTTTTAATACATAGTTTTTTGTAGGTAGTTATAATTAAAGGTACAGTTAATTAATTATACATAGTTACAGATATAGTACCGAGACTATAGATAACATATACTTACATTAATAAAATCGTTTAATGCTGACGTAACAATCATTCGGAGGTAGAAGGTAAAGGCGCAACGAGACATTCACATCCATACAATACAAGTAAAGACTTGCCTGCACTAATAATATATTTTTTTTTACTAAGATTGTAAATTACTTAATTTATATTTTTAATTACTTATACTTGAAATATATCGTGGGAGCCCTCTGGCCAGGTGGACTGCCGACTTGAAGAAAGTTGCCCGAAGTGGCTGGATGGGAAAAGCAGAATACCATGGCCGTCCTTAGAAGAGATCTATTCTAGCAGTGGAGGGATACCGGCTGATTGTATGCTATGGTATTTAAAAAAACAACCTAGTAATTTTGCCAGTCTTATCTATACTATCTATATCTATATAGGAAAATTAAATGTAATGTTGCTTCTTCCTGAATAGTGTCGTCCGCACTTAATTGCTATTTACATAATGACACTAGAGAGTGTAGTTTCATATATATTTTTATATGTATAGTTTCAACCGTTCGTGGGAACGTATATCTCTCTATAGCTAGTTCGAAAGAATTTACATACATTATTATAAATAGCTACTTAGCGTGAGGCTTCCATATGATACGGTATTGGTTTTTTGTGATTATTGATAGAGATTTATTGTCGTTACAAAAGATATTTATTCATTTTATTAGTCAGTAAATAAATAAGAATTTATTAGTACCTGAAATGTTTCGTTACTTTTTACAATTTCTCAGAACAAACAGTTTTAAACACCTGGTTTAATAAAATTACTTTTGATTAAATTACTGAGTTTAAAACAGGGAACAAAGATAAGCCATAGAAAAGATTGTTCAATTTATATGTAGACCGTCTGTGGGACAGACGAGTCCTGGAAGACCGGTCACTGGAAAAGTTCGTCGGTAGTGTATTGACTAGATAAGAAGAGTGCAAGTCCGTGTGTGATGGCAAGCCTTGGGAGACGAGAGGCCTTCCAGGAGAGACAGTTACTAAGGGTATGTTATGAGAGTACTTAAGTGTATTATTTGTAAATACGAGTTATCAAAATTACCGCTCAATTTTTTTTAAAAATATAATCCGAATGGAGCATTTCAACCGTGATGCAATAACGCAGTCACGTGACGCGTGATTCTAATATCGCATCATGCTAGTAATAGCTGCAAAAGTATCCTTAATAAACACTTATTCAAATTCAAAAGAGTTGTACAATTTGAACAACTGCGAGTCTCCCGAAAATCCCGAAGAACTGAACGAAATGTATAATATAAATTAGGTAAATTATATCAAAATCAATTTTGAAGAGAAATTCAGGAAACCAGGGTCAAATTAAAACAATTAACCTCGGACATGGAATACAGTCGCCACAAATAAAAGCCAGCTGCGATCGCGGACCAACTAATGAGTTGTTAGAGCCGCGCCGTGCCCGATGAAAAACCGCATGTGAGGTGCTAGGAATGGGAAACATTTAGTTCGTATTTATCGACAGTTTTTGATAGATTAAAACAGCGTAACGTAACGTAACTTATCGTAAAAATGCATCTCTTTATATTTCGTTAGTGTCTTATTTATAAATGTATTTTCAAAGAAAATATGATGGCATTTACGTCATAAATTCATAACTGACCGGGCCGCGTTTATCTAAAGATACAGTGTCATGCCGTCAATTTCTTTATTTTACCACTGCTGATTTTTAACCCCAATAATATTGCTAATAACAATCTTAAAAAACTTTTAAGTTAAACGGTTTTATATTTTATGTGCACTGAAAACTACGTGTAGCCCTTTCATTTGATACCCATATTGAGGGGGTTAAGGAAAAATATGTAATCCGCCATTTTGTATCGGCGGCCATCTTAGATTTATAATATTATTGATTTTATTATATTGTATTGTCATCTAAATTAAATGTGTGTACCAAATTTCAGATCAATCTGACAACGGGAAGGTGCTTAAATTTCAATTTCTAATTTTGACCCAAATAAATAAACAAATAAATTCCGTACGGGTCGAGCTAAATAAAACCGTTTAACAATAAAGATTCATAGACATAGAGCATACATATTAAATAAACTTTTTACAGTAAAGACTTTATAGTAAGTATAAAAAATAATTAATTAACATAAAAAGAACAAATAGCTTAAATAACTATTGATATCAATAATTCGTCTGTAGTGGCTGCGTGCGTAGAGCCCAAGACCCTGAGTTTATTTGTTTAGGCTTATCTACTAAATACATACAGGACATTGTTAAAACAATCATAACATATTTTTCTGAATACATTTAAATTACAGATATGCCAACATTATCACGCAAATATCGTGCAGATTCTAGTACTGTGTTGTGGAGAATCTTGGATAGACACAGGTTTAAAGAATTTTAGTGTATCAATAGTGCTCTGATCCGGTATCTTACGAACACTGGTGTCCGCAAAAACAAAATATGAACAATGAAAATCAAATATAAATTCGCTTGTTGAAATATTATCACATCTATACATTTTGCATCGACATCAGCGCCTGGCCTCCCATCACTAAACCTACGCGAGTCTATCGAGTGGCCGCCGCGGTCGGATGCGTAGTGCCACACCGCTAGTGCGGTAATTGGTTTGCTCTGCCACTGCTCGCTGATTTTTATCTCCAATTATTGAGTTTTCACGCCAATTAAATATAATCTCTCTTCCGGTGGAAGCTGCTCGCTGATATGTCGTTGGATAATCTTAATTCTACAAATGGAAAACTACTCTCAGTACAGAGGCTATTTTGTTGTTACTATAGTGGATGTGCGTTTTCTCACAGATTGCACTTTGTATTGCAATAATATTTGGTTCTTGTCATAAACTTAAAATGTTTTAATGTGAATTAGTAAATATACATGTAACAGTAGGCGTATAGACAGTAAGAGCGAACATAAAACTAAGGACAAAGGACAATGAGGTTGATTATGATTGAAATTTAAATATTTTAGAGGTTAACTAGAGACAAAACAAATAACACCAAATAAATTTTAGTTACTTCATTGCGTAAATTTATTAATATTCTATAACGATTTTATTAGAACTCCACTACTGGATATAGGCCTCTGCTAAGGAGCGCCACCACGCACGGTGTTCCGCTCTTCTCATGCAGCCACTACAGGCGACTTTCCTCAACTCGTCAGTCCACCTGGCCGGAGGGCGTCTCACGCTTTGTTTCCCGTGGTCTCCATTCGAGCTCACACAGTATAATTTTACTATTTAATTCTATAATTATTAATTAATTTATATAAACTATGAAATTGTTAAAAACTATAGACCTGGGTAGTGTGTGATGAGGCTGGCTCCTGAAATACAGGGGCCCCTAGTTTGCGAGTCAGCTCATCAATGCATTTATACCATGTGTTATGTCACTAAAGATTTTAATTCGAATTTTTGTTTCATTTTGGTTTTTATATCTAAGTGATATTTACTGTCTTTTGTACCTAAATACGATTTTAAGTATAGAAAAGAAACTGCATTTAGCATATATCGTCCCACTGCACTTATCTCTGCAATCACGAGAAAGTAAAGAGTGCAAATTTAACTAAACACTTTACCTCTTTTATATAAAGGTCAGGTTGTAACTCAGATTTTGCTCAAGCTATTCGGGTCAAAATATGTGGCCTAGATTCAGAATTTGAGAATTAGGTTTCCTACATAGGTAAATCTAATATGTTTTTATTAATAATCGCTTCTAATCCTAACCATATACCTGAAGTGTAAATTTCAGTTTCAGGGTGATACTTAATCATCATCTTTGTTCTCTCGATAATGCCTCTCTGTACGTCCCTTCTTGCCGTACTGGCTTCATGTCCAATTTCTTCACTGTTCAGGCAGTAACTCTCTGGAATGCGCTTGACACTGACATTAGGAAGCACCGAATAAAAGATGCTTTAAAAGATAGCTTCAAAATCATTATTTACAACATCAAAGTTAGTGACATATATTTTCTGCCCTACTTTTCATCGTTTCGTTCTGTTTTCTGCTCTCTTATGTGTATTATAATATTAGGTATCCAAATACATATGTGTAACTGTGATGTGCATGAATAATAAAATATTATTATTATTTGTGTATATATTATAATTTAAATAACTACATTGCACCCGCGTCAGTGGCGGATTTACCAGCGGGCTGAGTAGGCTGGAGCCTAGGGCGGCAGATTTTAGGGGGCGGCAAATTTGGCTCAAAACTTTTTTTTTGTCTTACAGAAATAAAAAAAAATCATTATTATATACATGTAGAAAACGAGTCTCGAAAATTTAACAAAAATTACAATATTCTAGTATTATACAGTATACTAAAGACTCCAACGTCTGTATATGAAAAATTACTAAACGCTTTGTAAAATATACTATAACCTATAAGTAATTTTTACCCATTTAAATTTGAATAGCCTACTGGCGGCAAATGTGTAAATCCGCGACTGACCCGCGTTCTTATTTCTGTTTGATCTGATGGTGAACTGATAAAAAATGTCATGTGGCATTAAGTCCGCCATTTGTACTAAAAACAATCGTGCAATGAAGTTTAAATAAATATCTTTCCTAAAAGTCAGCAGTACATTTTAACACGTATTTATCTTCCCTGAACATGTAGCAACAATGAGGTAAATTTCATTAACAACCAGTACATTGTTCTCACGTGGGTGAAGCAGTTGTTTTATAATAAATAAAGCATTATCTCCAATAATAACTCGGGCCGATTGAGCCGAACAATACGTTGGGCCGACGTGTAGGCGGCGGGATAGGATCGAACTAGTATACTTATATCTATAGAGTTGTTATTACCACTGTTTATACTCCCAACGGTCATATAATGAGAAACAATGAGGTCCACCAACTCATTATACAGGGTAAATTCTAGGAAGTAGTCTTGAAGGCGAAATACTTCCTTGCTAAAAGAATTTACGCCAGTGGTTGTATCAAAAGTGCTGCGGTAAATACATTTTGCGTTGATAATAATTAATTGCAACCTTTTAAAGAAAAATCAATATTTAAAGTATTATCCTCCCTCAATAATCAATTTTTTTTACACTTGACTGACTACGTGGATTCTTAAAAAAGTAATTGTTTCCCTAGGATAAAAGGTTATGTTATCAGTTCTTCGGATTTCAAGCTACCTCTTTACCAAACATTGCTATCAGTTGAGTTTATAATATTAGTATGAAAGTGTGAATGTGGATTCACTTCAATTTTATAAGTAGTGTGCGTATTAGTTTCCTTTATTATTATATTGATACTTCGATGGCCGTTAACTATAACCTAATCTACTTCGACAAAATATTTCACCGCTTTTGTGAGTCTTTTCTCCTCACAGTTGTGGTGAGACTAAAACAAGAATACTTTTCTTTTTCGATATTATCATCTCTATATTAATCCTTTCCCTGGGCCTTTGTAATAGCAACTTCGTCTGATTTAATTGTGCACAGCGTTAATTGGCCATTGTCCGGCAATATTGGCCTGCCCTGGCCCTTAAACAGGCCATTGTGAACAACCCTCTATCGGACCAGATTCTGTGATCGGGTCCCGTTTATTTTCATTCAGCGATGAATTGAGTTGTATCTTTTTTGTTACAGTAATAATCTATTTGTAAGCGACTCTTTTTATACCCTGTTTAAAAGTCGTGGTAGCCATTTTACAAGTAAAGAACTTACCAAAATATTAGCAAAATTAACAAAATGCATATAATTGCCGATATATAATTCTAGTAAAAGAGCGGCAATACCTTTGGGGTGATAGCCTTATTCTTGACTTTCATTCGAGAGGTCGTGCGTTCAAATTCTCGGCCCGTATCACTGAGAATCTGAGATATAAAAATTGTCACCAGCTAAAAATCCGCATGCTGAAGAATTTTAAAGAATGGAGCTGTGTATTCACAAAATGAGCCATCGTGGTGGATTAAGGCTCGAATACACCCTAGTAATTTTGATATTACGTGAAAATCATGGCTTGATCAAAGGGTTAATTTTCTGTCCTCAATTTCTACTCTAAAAACTGATTACGCTTTATTATATGCAAGGTAAAGCCTATAAACAATGTACGAACACCATAATAACTTCCAACAAGCAACAAAGCCACAGAACCGGCTACACTTTTCTTTGAAACATATCCATAATCATAATAATTAAATGTCGCAATAAGGAGCTCTCTTATCAGCCGGACGTATGGATGAGGCTACTGACCAGTGGACATCACTTTACCGTACTCTCCAGAAAGAAACTCCAACATTTTGCCGTTGTTGGCAATCCACTGCTGCGTTAACTCGATATTTCCTTCAATCTTCAGCAGTTTTAATTCAGATGTAGCATTGGAAGAAGTTCGAAATATGCAGTGATACATTATTGGTTCCGTGGTGAAGGAATATGTCAGAGTAAGAACCAGTTAGGCAAATTATCTGCGAAGAATCAGTGAGTCCACCTGCCGGCCTGTCTTCATTTATTTGTTGTGTGTGCTCCTTTCTATGTGTGCGTCGATTAGTTCAATGCATTGTTTTGTTATTAACCTCTTCTTGCATATAGCTACCTAGTTTCTTCAATCATGGCATGATTATTCGATTATTCGAAGTGAGATTAAAGTTGTTCTGCTACGAAAAGTATAAATGCTTTTTACTTATTCGTTATCTGGTTTTAAGTGTACCTATCGTTCCAGTGGAATGAGTTAGGGAAAAATCAAGGTTTTTTTAAGTGAACTTTATGATGTTTCGCACCAACGTGTATACAGGGTGTAAGCTACAAATTCTCCCAGACGATGACAATTATTGAAGATTCTATTTTAAAAGTGAATTTACTTTATTGTTATATATTTGATAAATAAATACAAAACACAAAAATTTCAATTCCAAAAACGTGTAAAAATTCATGTCAATTAACTTGAAATCATGAAAGAATTTACAATTTCAGTCTTCGGCGACATATTGGTTGTGTGAATTTTTTTTATTATTTTTAAAATTAAGATACGAATATACAAGGTATTGAAAATTATGAAAATAATGTAATTAAATTTAGTTTTGTTTGTGATGTTATTTATTTAAAATAAAATCATACATACCTATTTTATCTGTCATACATACCTATAACTACAATATAAAACATTGGTATAATTTTGTATAATTCCATTTCCAAATAAATTTATAGACTAAGTTATTATTTTTTATAATTCTCTTCGTTTCTTTAATGGAAAATAGAGTAAAAAATTAATAATAAATGCAGTATGTTGAACTTTATAATATATATATATATATATATATATATACAAGATCCAAAACTAAAAGAGAATATAACGAACCGGAACAATATTCAATATTTTTAAACGCAATATTTTAAGGCTAGTGGAGACCCGAGATTTTCAATCAGCCACGCAGCGTGGGCTCTAATTAAAATTATAATGATCCGTTAAAATTATAATGATCTGTGTGCTCACTCTGTAATAGATGTACAAAAAAAAATATCGAAGCGTTGTTATGTGGTGGTGATTATAGCTAGCAGATTGCTGGCGTCTTCGCTCGCTCTGCCTAGATATTTGACTAGAACGGGCGGAAAATCTCGAAAAAAAAAATAACAAAAATGGTTTAAAACGATAATTTTCAGTACCTGAAAAACGAATAACAAACTCATATATCAAATACTGGCTTCGGTTTATAAGTTTTTTTCATTTCAGTTTTTTTTTTTTAAATTTCAAAATAAAATATAGCCTATATTAGACACAGATAATGTAGCATGATATTTGCGAAATAATTTTTGAAATCGGTTCACTAGTTCCAGAGATTACCCCCAACATACCTACAAACAAACGCACAATTTTACCTCTTTAATAATATATTAGTATAGATATACTTAGTTTCTATGACGGCGCATGATTAGATGATGGCTGAGTGGGGAGGGAGGAAAACCGTTTTCTTAATATCAAAGGTATAACGCCTAAAATTGCTTGCTAAGGTTGGTTTATTGTCAACGTAAAATTATAGGTTTTCTTTATATTGTATTTCTTTTATTTGCTGGATATCTGCCGTCCTTGTTTTATTATATCTATCCCTATTTGCATCAGACTCGTAATTAAATAAGCAAAAAAAAAAAAACTGAATGAAATAATGAACAAAAATCTTACATCTTACATATTTTATACTAAGTGTTAAATATTGTATAATGTAAAAATCAAAAGTAGGCACTGGCTATGACGATTTAAAAAAATAATATCACCTATATGGTCCAGGCGCCTGTTTGTAATCACGATAGGATTTCGGGCCACAATCCACCATGCCGGCCCAATGCAAATTGGTAAATGTTACGTACACTCTTTCAAACTGTCGGGCTCTCCGACTTTTGACGATATTTTCATTCTAAACCGAATTAATTGTGAATTCTTAATAAAGGAAAAATAGTAAGTACGAATTGGGTTCGAACTCACGGCCTCACAGATGTGAGTTGAGAATAGATACCCGTAGGCTATCACTATTATTTATTATTAATTATTGTTAGCTCCTCTATTTTCTCCATTCGCCCAGAGTAATTCCATGGAGCGTAGTAAATCAGAATCAATTATAACAGAGGCATCCGCGAATTGACTGGCAAGATTAATGTACATTATTCTATATTATAATTAAGACGTTTATTCTAGATGTGTTCATAATTTATTGGTTGATTGCTGAAAGTGAGGTAGGGTCAGGAATAAAAGGCCGATGGCAAAGAAAAAGGTCATACGGGCATCTAAATTGTGCCTTCATTCATTCACAAACCTTCATTCATTCATCAAAAAATCCTATTTGGCAGGTTCTATCCCTACTTATTTTCCGAATCCTTTTTCCAGTCATTCCTAGATTTACCAAGTTAGACGCGCATCGGGGAGCATGGCAACATTTGCCATTCTGCAGGGATGTTGGCATTTATGTCCATGGGCGACAGTATCCACTAGCTAGGTGGACTGCCAGCTAATGTAACCACCTTCGTTATATAAAAAAAATATTGACTTTTTTCCTACCGGTACGTTGTTATCGGGCGTCATTGCCGCCGGCGGTACACTCGGCTCCGATTAATGCATAACGTTGCGATCTTCGACCATTATCACCGGTTGATTACTCTTCATATTGGGATTAACTAGATCTCCCCGGTTGCCATGGAAACTAGGGCATAATAAGCTAATATATGCATAATGTGTAGTAATGATGCCGTATCGAATTCGTCTATCAGATAGTACTATAAAAGAAGAAACAGTTTTTAAAGTTTTGTTAGTGTTTCTTTTATTGAAAAAAAAGCGACGGGAGTGAAAACTGTTGTTCATAGACATCCGCGATATATGCCATCGTTAGAATAACAAACGTTGGCACGCCTCCGGATGTGCTGCCTATCTTTGACGATATAGAAATGGATTTGGAGGAAGGTTTGTTAACACGAGGTACGATAGGATAGGATGGGATGGGAATGGGCTCTGCCATATCTCACCTACTACCAAAACACGTACGTGCATTGGGGAAATAGGATAAAATGGGAAACAGTTCACGGTAGTCGTCAGTGAGAGCAAGTGTAACTCACAGTGGTGAGTAGGTAAGTGTGAGTAACATAACTTCAGTATTTTTCGTGCGTGGTGTTTGTGATAATGAAATAAAAACGTGGGACTCCGTTTTTCGTGTGTTTCCAAGGCGTCCTCTTCTTAGTAGGTACTATCGCTTTACTGAGCAACTCGCTAACTTACTTCTACGGGACTGGACAATGACAGGATACGTTTTAAACTTTGAAATCGTTTATTACGAAGAAATCTTGACACTGGCCGAATGTGCTAACAGCATTGCCATTGCCATATATGAAGAAAAAATATATATATTTAGAGGATAATCTTAGGTGTATTAAATTAATATCAGAACACGCAACTTAACACACACAATAAATTAAGGACACACGGGTAAATCTATACTAATATAATAAAGGGGTAAAATTGTGTGTTTATAGGTATGTTGGGGGTAATCTCTGGAACTGCTGAACCGATTTCAAAAATTATTTCACGAATAGGAAGCTACATTATCCGTGTCTAATATAGGCTATATTTTATTTTGAAATTATATAAAAAAAATTGCAAAATAAAAAACTTATAAACCAAAGCGAAGCGAGGGCGGGTCACTAGTTTCAAATAAAAACATCCATTTCTATTCTAAGACAGTGTCGATATTAATATTTGCCAGAAAATGGATAAGCGTAGTGATATAACGCGGAGTTTAGGTGACACATTGAGTTTATGAGTACGCTAGTAAAACGCACGACGCAGTCCACCGACAAAGCGGCCTGCACAAACACCATCGGAATTTTACAACGCGAACAATCACTTTGTTGTCTCCGAGCGTCAATTTTATTTTTCATAAATTAATATCAATACACAATTGTGAAAACAATTTGGTTTAACGCAATTTTAAAATATTTCGTGCCGGCATTTACTGTTCTGATACCGATAAATAATGTTGTTCAATTGTTACATAGTTTAGTGCTATAAAGGTCGGTTAGATGGCGCTGTACCACGACTGGTAGGCGCTATCGAGATGTTTTTGTCCGAATATAACATTTTCCTGCAGGATTAATAAATTATGCGTCGTATTGTGATAATTCTTTCTATTATGATATTATCACAATACGAGCATCTTTGTTATATGTACTATAGAATTCAAAGATTATCGTACATTATTAGTTAATTTATTAGCCCGTAGGAAAATTTTCAGCGTACAGCTGATGGATCTTCCAAGAAGTCGGTCGAAGCTTTTTATGGAGCTGCTATGCTAGCCCATGATGATATATATTCGGACAAAACCATCTCCATAGCGCGTGCCAGTCGAGGTACAAACTTCGTAATAAACGATTTCAAAGTTTAAAACGTATCCTGTCATTGTCCAGTCCCGTCGAAGTAAGTTAGGAGTCGCTCAGTAAAGCGATAGTACCTACCTACTAAGGACTGAGAACAGAAGAGGACTCCTTGGTAACACGTGAAAAACGGAGTCCCACGTATTCATTTCATTATCACAAACACCACGCAAGATGGCAATCTTAGTAATTGTCACCAGAAGACCTAAACTTAACCCACATTTTTTGCTACCATTGATTTGGTGCTCATTCGGTGTTTATTTTCTTCTTGGAGTTTATTTCGTTATTTCTCCATTTTTTTGTATTGTAGGTAGTTGATATTTCGGTACGGTTACATGAGCCGTGTGGTCACGGAGAGATTAAGGTGGTATTGCTGATATTAAAATTCATATAACTTTAATTCATATAACCACGGTTCATATAACTAAAAAGTGCTCCTCTTTTAATTAATACGCTACCTACTGATAAATTAATAATATTCATAAAGCCCTTGCGGCCATATTTACTCTGTGAAACTATCACTGTATTATTTGATGTGTAATAAAGTGTACCTAAATACTTACTGTTAAATTGCGACTTATCAATCGTTCTATAAACAACTATAACAAATCTAATATATTGGTGTTTATTGTATATGAATTTATATAATTATATATGTTTATATATTAAAAAACTGAAGTCAGACGACCATTTTAAACTGACTTCAAAACTCTCTACCAAAAGCCCTTCCGTTCTACTCCTCCTTAAAAGTACCTTAGAGTGTTCATTTTAGATCTCTTGCTGTCTGTGCCATTGATATATTGTGCAGATCAATCTTTATTAAAAACTTATCATTATTTTCAAAAATAAGCAAAAAATGTAGTTCTATTTAAGACACAAAGAGCGAATGAAATCTCATACTTAGCCGGATCTCTTATGAGATACAGATGACGCGGTGAGACAAAGTAGAATTAAAGTTGAGTATACACGAGATATTTATGCAATACTAGCCTCTTATTCCCGGCTCCGCTCTCGTGGTACATACACTGATATCTTATATACTCAACCGTTCTTTCGGAAACAGTTCCCCCCCCCCCCCCCCAAACAAAGTATAAATTCCTTCACATTAATAAATAAGTGAATCTAAGTTAATGAATTGAATCAGATGAGTGAAATAATATATTAGGTCGGGCGAGAAGTTTCTTCGTATTTTATATATAATACAAATTAAAGACATTTTTTTAAAAGTTTAATTACCGCTCAATAAGTTTGGATACCTCATGAAAAATACTAGGTCTCCAAATTGCGATGTATGTGGAATTGTTGAAGATGTCCAACACTTGTTGGTCGAGTGTGTCCGAAAACAACAGGAACGGGAGGCCTTAGTGAGGGCTCACGATCTGAACAGGAATGATGTTTGTATGTTCCATAAGATACTAGGGGAACCAAATTCACGAGCAGCATTTAGTTTGTACAGATTCGTGAGCCCTCTCACTAGGGCTGACATACTGGTACCTACATTAATGTTGTAGAATGTAAGTTCAGGGTGCGATGGAACTGACATGTGCCAAGGCATAAAAGTTCCTTAAAAATAAAGAAAGAAAAAAAAATATATAATATATATGTGCCGTTTTGTTCTACAACTTGTTGCCATCTTGTAGGTAGTGACTTGATCCCGTTGCTGTAGAAATTTTGGGACTTTTGGACAAAAAATTGCTACAAGTAGTTTTGACAGTCCTCTGTTGATGTTAACCTTACACTACCTAAACTTTAAAATCCCGGTAAAAACTCGCTCACTAATGCAAATAAAGTTTGTAATCGGCGAACGCTCGGTTCACCGATGTTTTCGGTAGATATTTTACTATCATCAGGGTGCGTCTAACCGTCTTCGCCAACAATCTAAAAAGATTTAATAAAAAATTAATAGAAATAACTACCAGTGTGCGCCGCCCTACAAAGCATTAAATGTAAGTTAAGAACAAGCGTAGTATCGCAATATTTGCGAATAATCCTCAAACAGGTAATAGTATCCACAGTACAGAACCGAGATAAAGAAAATATCAAGACTATTATAGCCCGTCGCACGCACGTCGCTCTCACGACGTCATAGTGTGGATCTTTGATCCTACATTTTAAAGTGAATTATAAGTTCCAACTTAAAATTCTCCACTATATTAACTAAAAATTTCGTTACTTCAAGATTTTCTTTAAATAGAAACATGCTATAACATGTTATTATAAAGATAAAGAATTAAAAAAGGTATATATATTTTTTGTTTCTAAGAAAGTTTCAATAGGTCATTAGAACCGACAATATTGTCCCTTTTCTCAGATAAACTCCGATATGTATTAAAACCCATCCCTATAATAAGATATAAGAACAAAAACATGGACTAGAATAGCGTCCACTGCCACGCGAGCTCCGACAGTCGTTGTCGTTGGCAATGCAAGGGTTGGTCGCGAGTTGATGCAAAGTTTAAATTACATGTTAAAGAGGCCGACTTCAGTCGGTGAGCAAAAAAACTATTGAAGCTATTACCTGCTGAGATGAAGCTGGAGTACGAGTGATTCCTCATACTGCAACCTACACTCGGGCGTTATTGCGCCCAAGACTCCGGAGGAATTGGTGTCTTTCTCAAAACATAGGCTCCTTTATGTTCGCTTACGTTGCGTCATCTAAATATTTATTGATTAGGTAATTTCCCATATCGATGATTCGCCTAGTATCCAAACGTGCTTTGTGAGTACTTGGCATTGCATACAAAATTAACATGAATCTCAAAGCTTTAAGAGCTAGAAGATTCTGAATTACTTACTAAAATCTTAGTATGGGTCCACATTATACTAGCATTGCATCTGAGTACGTCCTTTGTAGTTTCACATCCACTGGCCTGTCATACCGCGCAGCCTTAGCGAATTAACACCAAAGTAAAGTTGCATTATGCGCAGTCTTTTGCCGGGCCGCTTGTGCAGTTATCTCCGTTTCTCGGTCTATTATGTTGTTATATATTACAATGTTTATAACGTTGAAGTAATTTTTAATATATTTCGTTTCTCATTTCATAGAGACAGGTCTTTAATAAACTACCTAAATATAATATTATCAAGAGGTCTTTCCATTAAGCTACGATATGGGGTTCTTCAAGAGAGCTGTGAATAGGATTTTGCAAGGTCGGCGGCGCGCCCGCGTACCCCCTGGTGTTGCAGGTGTCCATGGGCGGCGGTAACACTTACCATCACGTGGGACCGCTTGCTCGTCCGCCCACTAATAGATATATAAAAAAATATATGATGATATCAATGATTTTGAAATCATTGTTTAATTTTCTAAGTACCTACTTAATAATACCCTAATACGAGTAATAATTTCAGTAAAATTGATTGGAATAACCGTCAGCTGGGCCGTCTATCCGCTTCGCTTTTTTGTTTATACATTTGTTTCAGATAGCCTATACCCAAAATCTATATAAATACACGTACACATAAAAAATTACACCTTATAAATTAGGTGCGTCGATTTTTGTCGATAGTAGCCCCACTGCGAGGCACACACGTCCCCTTAATCATGAAGACATTTCGGCTTATAACCCAATGTAAATCGGGGGATACACATCCGATAACTAACTAACGATCTAACTAACTGAGAATCTTATTTACGTAGTACGTAGGTACTTACAATTCTTCTACTGTCGCCTACTCGTGCCCTCGGTGCCGTTCTCCCTCGGAAATGTCTGGAGACTACACCCTTTATCTACACCTCTGGTTTGAAAAAATGCTAAGAATATTAAGAAGACGAAGCCAAAAATAATCAAAATTTATACTAAAGTTAACAATATAAATACAAAGAAACGGGCTTTAATTAAAGTAAAAGATCATTAAAGAACCTTTCGTTTATTAATTAGTCAATTAAAGTGCCCTGTCTTCCTTATTTACCAGTCACAAATGGACCCATAAATTAGACAACAATCGTATTTGAACTGAGGAAACAAACATTGAGGATCTTGCGTGCTCCTGTGCAGTTTCAATATAATGTAAGAAAATACTTGTATAAAAGTATACAGGTAACAATAAAAGGCATCAAATATATACATACGTATATTTATTACGTATCTACACGTTTTCCGTAACGTGGGACGCCATCGCGCCACGTGTATTGGCGACTTAAAAACTTGGAGAAAACTGTATAACTTAAGTACAATTCTGACAGTACCATTCGGGCAGGAATTGTATCCTGCCGTCCTTATATCCCGTACGTAGACACAGGTATTTATATAAATTCAAAATATTCCTATATTTAAGTTCAGTGTTATCACATTTTTTTTAGGATCTTGGCAGTTTTGTCTACACGAATAAAACCTTATCCATAAAGATGAATATAATTAACCAATATATTTTTTGTCTATTTCCAAAATTAACCATGTAGTTGGGTATATTAACCATGTACATTAACCATGTGAGGTTTTCATACTCACTGGCTTAATTAAGTATTAAGCCCATTCCAGACAACTTCGGTACTCACCGGAGAATTAAAATCACAACTAAGGGAGAGAAGAGCAGAAGATGGTTTGTGGTGGAGAATACTGTGAGAGGCTTATATCCAGCATTGGAGAGACTGGCTGGCCATATCACAGCTTTACTAAATTTATGCCACTGTAGTAGAAGAATGAAAATAATGATTCAATACATCATTGAAAAAAGAAAGTCAAATTGGCCAAAAGCTAATGATACACTGAAAAGCTGCAGTATCTACATAAATGGATCTAGACTGTGGTCTCAGGCCATATCAGGTCAGGTAGTGTCAGAGAGATCAAGCAGTAATGGTATGTCATTAGTCCTTGATCTCCCAGACATCTTTACTAAAGTATGTAAAAAATTAGAAACAAATTAACCAAAGCATCACAATAATACTGATTATTTCATTGCATCGTCAATCGAAATTGAATTGCAAGCTGTTCCATGCCCTTTTACATGTAATATCGTTACTCGTACAACTACAGGACATTGTATTACAACTGCTGAGACATTCCTTGTATGTAATGTAAACATGTAATAATCCCTAACCTACAACAACATAGAGCGGACTCAATCGGAGCTGTGACACGGAACCGTTGGTTACAAATAACAGTTACCCGGGTATACCTGTTCCTCGCGGTTCCACAATGGCATCTAGTATCGTATAAAAATATCAAGTTGCTTTACTGAGCCTTATATGCAGTACAATGGAGTACGTGCTTTGCGGGACAAAGGTGTGAGAACGTAACATGATACGTTACGCGAAAATTATATTTTGACTTTACAAAAGAATTTTGCTCTTCATTTCTAATTCATTTATTTTAAGCATTAGCATTTATCACCCCTGATAACATTTTTTATGGAAAAAAGGCGGCAGACAAGCATACAGTCCACCCGGTAGTAAGTGGATACTGTCGCCCATGGACATCTGCCACGTGCGAACATCGGTCCAGATTGACACACGTTGGCACCGCCCCCGTATGCGCTGCCTAGCTTTGTAAATATGGGATTAGATTTGAAGAGGGGGTTGGGAAAATGGGAAGGGATACGATAGGAGGGAATGAGAATGGCCTCTGGCATAGCTCACTCACTGCCAAAATATGTACAAACATTGGGGGAATGGGATGAAGTGGGAAAGCCGCAGAGAAGACACTGGTCACTTAATTTTTTTTTTAGGATGATTAAAATATTTGTCGCCTTTCAAGAGTCACCGAACGTTTAGTTTAGCGCGAACGCAGAAGTCGCTTAACTAGAAAAACTTGTGGGATGCAACGAGCCTAAGGACTCACATGCTGTAACCGGCGGAAGGAACGGACCTCGGCTTAGGGCATTCCTTTGGCTAAAGAACATTCCTTTTCCTTTGTCATATATGACATACCGAAGACGACGAATTACACTACAAACTAGTCCTTGGAGGATAACGTGGTATGGGGAGTAAAAATTGTATAATGAAATAAGGAATTTCTTTTATATCATTATACATCCTACTCCATAGGTCAGGAGACAGTAGGTAGGATGAGATAGCATAGGAAAGGGGCTATCGCATATTATCTCACTCACTTCCGAAATAAATTTTAAATAAATCGAAATAAGTTTAAAATTTAAGAATTATTAAGTCATTAAGGACTTAACGTCACTATTATTAAAAATTAAGAAATATAAAAATTTAAACAGGGAAGATCAATATAAACTGGCGTCTACATGGAATCCAGTGATTAACAAATGTAGAAGAACAAATGTGGGTAGTTGAAAAAACTGGACTACCCGCCACTTCAGTCAGCTCGTGACCACGGCTGGTATAATCCATGCCGAACCGTCGAGTAGTAATGAACGATAAAGAAAAGCTTTTAATTTTACGGGTTTAACTCTGATTTCCAATATAAAAATACTATAGAGATTATAAACTGCCAAGAATATGGATATTGGCTATTTTCCTTGAAAATTTACGTCTCACGTCCGTGCGTGTCTCTCGAAGAAACGCGAAAATCACTATTTATTGTCTAAGTGACGAGCTATAAATCGTGGACACAAGCACCTGACGGCGGCCATTGTGATCTACTGCACATTTATTGGTGCTCATTGAAACCAGTCCCTTTGTGGCCCTCTCCATGTTTACTGCTGTACGGGAAACTGCTTTATTGTGAGAGTTCAGTGAGATAGGTAATGACAGAGGTGAAATATTGGTGTAGGTATATTTTTTCTTTCTTTAAAAAGATTTCTTTCTTTAGTGATTAATCTATTGAATCTAACTGAATCGGGGGAATCGTTGCCAAACCGCAAATGGTCAGGGCGCCGTTTTACGGCCTCTAAATCTCCTCGTGGCTAAAATCCCCATATGCCCTGCAGTGGGACTTTATAAGCCCATTGAATCCACTTGAATCCATTGAATTGATTGACCCATTGAATCCACCTTCGTGATGATACTTATACTGGCGTTTTATTACAAAATGATTTTTTTCTTTAAATACTTATACTCGTATATTATACTGTTCAGTCAAGCGCGGCTTGGTCAAATACGGCTACTCCTATAATATAAAAGAGAAGAATAGAAGGTCAAAGTATATAGTTTTATAGCTAAATTTCTAAATAATTAAAACATAATTTAAGTATTTTCCTCTAATTTAAATTTTTTGTTATTCTTATTATTATTATTTATGTTATAATTTAAATTTTAGCTTCTCTTTATTTTAATAATCTTGACGTTGACAACCGTTTTATAAAAGTTTTTAAAAAACTGAACCGATAGTAATTAATCTTTAGGTATACATTACAAAATGTGTAGGAAACTAGAATCCTTCAAAGTGTGGGTAAACCGGAGAATGTTTAGGATCTCGTGGACTCTCAGAGTTCGTAATACAACAGTGTTGCAGAAAATGGGCAAAGACGCAAAAATTTCGAGGACCATTATGAATTGGAAACTCCCAGTGTCTCGGTCACATAATGAAAAATAAGAAATCTAACTCATTATACAAGGCAAGATCAAGGGCAGGAGGAGGCCCAGAAGAGGAAGAACGTTCTGGCTAAAGAACTTACGCTAGTGGTACGGCAATAACACTCGTTCAAAGTACAAATAGTCGTGATGATTGCCACCTTCGTTAGAAGACGGCTCTGCAAGAGGAAGACACATTAATCTTTAAAATCCCAAGACTTCAAATTTATTCACAAAACTTCAATGTAAAACTCACACACACTACGATATCTCGAATTCGCTTTTTCATTTTGTCCCCGAAGGATGGATGTTGTGTGCCATTTTGAAAAATGCTTACTCGATCTACCTTGAGTTTGTTGCATAAATTAAATCCGTCTTTGTCTTGGGAATGCACAGTATTTACATTATCCACTTAAAGATAAGTTTTTAAGTCGATTGTTAATGGTCACGGGACCGATAACTAATGGTATAGACGAGTTCTACACTGGACGTCACGTAGCGGGACGCACAGTATAGTACGTGTTTTAGATACGTGGACCAACTACTTGAAGAAGTTCGCCGGTGTTAGATGGATGAGAAGAGCCGAAGATCATGTGTGGTGGTCAGATAGCAGTGGAAAGATATAGGTTGACGGAATAGTGCTTTAAAAATAACTGACTGAGAATCTATTTAGTATTTACCTTAGTATTAAAATATGTATATATTTTTAATTACGTTACTTAAGATAAGACCGCTTGGTTGGATTCTCTTATTAAAATAGCATTTTGCTTTAGTGTAACAATTACACAATAATGAGTTTTATCTATCTATCTATGATTTCATACAACACTCATACATTTTTGGCCCGCTGTTATGATGCAAGGAAATCTATCGTTATTGTCTAAAAGATTGTAAAGTTTGCAGTACTACGTGTATTTGTCTCATTTAACTTCTTGTTCTGTGTTGTGTATCTGTACAGTCAGCAACACCAATGTACCCGAGACCATTTAATTCTAGACCTTGTAACTAAGACCATAAAGCGCCCATTTATATGAGTTGCTGTTGCTGAACATATGAATCCGAGCGTGTTATAATATATCGAATAAATATGACATTTTCTAAGAAAAGAAGAGAAGGGAGATTTCATTGTTTTTTTTATTTTATTGAAGGGGTGGCAAACGAGCGGGCGGACTATAGGATGGTAGGTGCTCACCGCCGTTCAGGAACACCTGCACTACTAGGAAGAATACGTTTTCCGTACATTTGAAACAAAACGTTTAACAACTAAACATTCTAGGGTTTGACAAGCGCTATCCAACGACATTTTTTTCTTTATGGGAAAAATGTGGCTGACGAACATGCAATTCACCTGATGGTAAGTGGATACTGTAGTTCATGGAGATCAGCAAATCGCAATACATGCCAATATCAGTCCAGAATGACAAGTGTTGGTATGCCCGCGAATGCGCTGCCAATCTTTGGAGATATAGGAATAAATTTTAGAGAATAGGTTATTAAAATTGGAAGGGATGGGATAGTATGGGGTGGAAATGGGCTCTGGCATATCTCACTCACTACCGAAACACGTACGTACATTGGGAAAATAGGATAAAGTGGGAAACGGCAAATCAAGGTAGTCTTCGTTGAAGGTGACAGGTATATATTGTTTGTACTCGTACGAGTATGTAAGGAGCTGAATTATTTTTGGGATTTTGTGATAGTTTACTTACATCATCATAATTTTCAAACTACTGAATCTACTGAAAAATAGGAAGATTGCGTGTGGGAACGAGGCTTAAAAGACTTGAATACAATGTTGCAAAACAACACCGTTCTTTTAAAGTTAAAATACTTGAGTAATAAAAAGAATACATAATTTATACATTGATGTGCGGACTGGAACTTGTCCAGCTTGTATTGACCTGCAACAAATTTCTCTCGAAACATAAAAGTAGGTACTAAAAGTAAATGTAAAAGTTAATATTTCGAGAACATAAAAGACTGCATGTCACCAGTATGGGGAAACAAGAAATTTTTATCGATAATTACTACTCGTACTAAATTCTGTACCGTAACAATACATTACATTTTATAGTCTAAGAGCTGACTGTACAAAAGGGGCTTTTAAGTAAATATGTAATTTGTGTGTATGTTCTAATTTAGGATTTTATCACAAATTTAGTGAATTTTAGAGTCCTTTGAACGTGCATGTAATTATTAATCCGTTCGTCGTTAGTTCACCACCGATGAAATTTTAAACAAAAGAAAACAATAAAAGATCAATGGTCAATTGTCATATTATTTTATTCAAAATAAATATCCTATTACAATTACTTAACTTTTTGCTCACAACAAACTAAATGTCAAAACTAAGCTGAAGTATTGGTACTGTACCGCTACCTTTCGTTATATAATGATTAAGTGTACAAATGATTTCAAAATCTTAGTCAATCTAAATAGCAATGTTTATTAAGAAATACGTTAAATATATATCAATGTCTGTCTGTCAATCTTATCTGTTATATCTCGTTATATAAAGCAAAGGCGGTATGAGAGGATATAGAAGTAACCATCAGAATAATATTTTGTAGTAAATAATAACGAGGTGTGTGTATTGCAAAAAATAATAAACTACTATATTTAAAAAAATATATATAAATTGATTTCTTTATACTAAGTAAATATGTATTTAAAAAAAAAACATTTAGCTCCTGGCCTATAAACAGTACCATAAAACTAAAAATAGTCTGCCGGTCTCTTAAAGTGCATCTCCTTAATTGTCAACTATGGAAACAATATTAACTGTCTCTGACAAGTATAAAATTAGTTTTTTACACAGCCTTCTGTCGGCAGCAAAAGCGTATAACGCTGTTATTATAATTTTAGTATTATGATCGTTACTTCTATTATTAAACGATGAGGTTTAAATGCTTTAAGAATTTTTTACGTAAAAAATCCTACCACAACATATTATCAGTTTGTGTCTCTCCATTACTAAATATAGGCGTTTCGTAAAATCCATTAATTCTATGGCTTCTTGTTCTTCTTTATCAGCCTGTGCTTGTCCACTGCTGGTCATAGACCTCTCCTGTGGTATGCCACAATATGCCGTCATCCGCCAACCTCTTCAAGTCCTCGGTTCACCTAACCGGCTCCCACGCTGACTTTACTAGAAGATACATTATCGTCACTCAAGCCCTTGTTTTCTACTGCAGTTGTTAGTTTTACGATATATGTTCCCCTTCGGCTTGCTTGTCTTCTCTGCAATACTTTCGTTCTTTAGTGATCTGCTTCGTTCCAGATTTTATCCCTCGAAGACATTCAGCACATTGCTCTCTCGATAACTCCCTGAGCTACTTTTACCTTGTGAACCAACCCGACTGTTAGCGTCCAAGTCCTGCACCATACGGTATCGCTGGTAAGACGCATTGATTGAAGACTGGTCTTCAAATACTGTGCTATTGGTGACTAGAAAATTTGCCAAATACTGCTTATGATAATTACATCCACTGCTGGACATGGGCTATCTCGTGTACATTGTCTTATTCGTGAGGGTTGTACGGCCTTAAAACGTCATGCTGCCCAAGGAGGGTTGGCGGATCTACTTTCTCAAAGGTAGTGCAGTTCCATTCTTCTGTTATTCTTTAGTCGCCTTTGATGACACCGCACGGTCAAAATTCTGATTCTAATCAGTTAACATTAATTTTATTTAAAACTATTGTGTAAACATAATGAGACCTTACAAATCTATTTTAAACAAATTGTTATAGCGTCCAGTAGCGACAGTAGCGGTGGTCGCTCGAGGCGCTGCGTCCGCGCAACCAATTACCGAGTATAGTCGACCGAGCCCGAACGCGCCCGAGGCTAGACCTGACCGACGTTAATTGTTCTTAAAAGATTAACCTCAAATAATTACAATTAAGTAATAATCCTTGTATATTAATTGTAATATGAATGAATGAATGATTGAACCTTTATTAGTTTAATAACGACTCCACTACACTTCTCACAGCCGCTGGGTGCACTCTGGTGCACAAGGCACCTTGAAATTTAGGTACTGCATTTTCTACTTCATCGTATTTCCCCAATGTACGTACGTGATTCGGTCGTGAATGAGATATACCAGAGCCCATTCCCATCCCATCCTATCCCTCTCAATTTTTCCTATCCATTCCTTAATCTGCAAAGGTAGGCAACGCATCCGGGGGCGTGCCAACAAATTTTCGCCGGTCTATCTCTGTCTGGCCGCGCATCACCCAAATACCACGGGACGGATTTTAATGAAACTTGGCATAGTTATAACTTGTGTGCCGGGTTATCATTTAGCCAAAGAATATATCTATGCATTTATGGTACTTTTTATCTAGATCCCACAAGAATCAAACTAACATCTATACGCACAAAGTCGCGGGCACTGCCAGTTTAATCATAAAATCATGGCAACAACTTATGTCGGTTAAAAAACTCTTATAATCCACAACTATTAATTATTTGTCTGTGCCTATTTAACAAACAATCTGCTATAGATCTCTGCAATGTAACCAAACATTACACAATTTACAAAAACATTGCCCGCATCGGCGCATCCATGTTACATTGTGCAGCGACCCAGATACCTGCGAGAAACAAAATTCTTAATTAAACACAAAGCTTGTTTCGGCTTTATCTCTGGAGAACAAAGGGTACAATTACAAAAGCCTTACGGAACTTGAAGGCTGAAAAAAGTCGAAAACGTGCCCCGAATTGCTCTCTTTGTCGACGCGAGCCGATAATGGACGAAAATTGCCGAAAGCGAATGGATTTTTGGGTCAACTTGATTTATATGCGGTTTGAACACAGTGCAAATAAGGACAGAATCCGTTGTTAAACAAACGCCCTCAAAATATAGCTTACGCACACATGTAGCTGTATTAGCACAATGTGTCTTACAGTGTTTTTTACAGATTCTCAATAAAACATTTTTATTAAATTAAAGCTGCATTGTATTCGCATTACTCTGAAAATTCTGTAGCGACACAGCCATAGTTACTAGTCTTTACTAGCCATAGTTACTAGCCATAGTCTTTACCTGCTATGACATAAAAAGTTGCAGGAAAAAATGTGCATTCAAGGAATTAATACGTCGATATAAGTATCGTGATTAGACTAATTTTAATATGCAAATAACAATTTTAATGTAGGTACTATATTAAAATGAATTTTACATGAATTTGTAAATTTTAACAATAATGACGGAACACAGCTAAACTTGTAATATTTTGTGCATATGCATTTATTGTGTACTTACGATCCAGGAATTAATCTGAACTTGAATGATTCCTTACTGATTGTTATCTTTACTGTACTTTGATACAGTTCCGCGTAAAACCTCATACGACAATGTGACTTGTATTGATGAGGTGGCCGCTTTAATTAAGTTACTGTTTTAAAAAATTACCTTCCTCTTTTCTCTGTTGAGTTATGGAAAATTGTGTTAATTTGGCCGCAAGGCCCAGTATGTAATGTTGTCTTAATTATGTTCTTATAAGTTTTTATAATATTTGCAATTCCAGTATTCGAAGAAACACAAACTACCTTGTATCTACTTTCTATTATTACTAACTTATTATACAAAATTGTATAACATCCCATAATAATAATAATAATATGTGACATATAAAAGTCATTGCGGTTTTTTCAAATTTAAAATATTCTGCCCAAACATTTTTTTGACACTATGTTATAATGTCATTAAAAAGATAATTGTTTGCTCTACAATACGGTGTTGAATTTTTAAATGATTTTTTAATTTTTGACATAAACGAGCATTCAATAGGTACCTGAAAACATGGCTCAAAGGAGACATAGGTGATTTTCTGATAACGCATTTTTCTTTTTCACGTTTTTCCTACTTTTACCGAAAAGTTGTAAATTGTTACGTTGCATATTATTCATTTTAATTACTTATTCTCGTTACGGAATACAGTTTCAATCTCTTCTCGTATGACACATTTCTTTTCTTTAACAGCAGCTGTTAGTATATATGCCATCGGGTAGGTAACTTTTTTATTTTCAACAAATAATTGTACATATCGTAAAATATATATACTCAATCCATAAAACATATGGATCCAGACCTCTTTTGCCACTGCTGGACATGTGCGTGGGTGGTGTGGGTCGTCTTGGGACATTTCAGTATTAAGCGCCGTTATCAACTGCAAGCGGCTACAACTGCGAATCAGCGCTGCAGCTTTTGGTGCATCACATGCTGAGTTAACCCGTTAACCGCCTGGAAATACACGCTACTTATCAATATTGGTTACATATTTTTATATTTTTATTTTTTTTTATCATTTATTTTATTTATTAGGTATAACAACAAATTTACAAACTTAACTAGTTACAGACACATTTTATAAAACATTTGTACGTTCGTAAATTCACTTACAGTTATACACAACTTTAACTCTTAACATGCAGAATAGGTAAAATGAAACTATATATATATATATATATCCATTTTATAGAATATGTCGTTATTATAACGATAGACGCCCGTTTTAAAATTCTGTTAGATAGACATTTTTCCTTTTAGATAGTTTTATATATATATATATATATATAAAACTATCTAAAAGGAAAAATGTCTATCTAACAGAATTTTAAAACGGGCGTCTATCGTTATAATAACGACATATTCTATAAAATGGATTATTGTAAGAAACATTATATATAGATAGTTTATATTTTATTTTAATAGTGTGTAGTGTTACCTGGTTCTAACACATTTCTTTGTTTCTTCTTCTTTCTTATCTGTATTTTGTGTATTTGTCCGTTTCACTTTACTGTCATCGATATTACAGGTATTTACTTTGGATTTGCACAAGGTGATATTTATAGAAGACAATATACACGCGATAAGTTATTTCTGCTCGCATGTTAGTATGCAAATTCAGCTAAGTTACATTAACGGCTAATCATAAACAAACATCGGTGGGGGCTTCTTTATTATTATACTAGCAACGCGTCTCTGGTTGTATCGGGTTGATGTTACATGCATTAAATGCAACCGTAACCAGATCTCTTTTGCCACTGCATGGGTGGTGTGGGTCGTCTTTAGAATAGCACCACCCTATCTCGTCCCGTGGGTGTCGTAAAAGGCGACTAAAGATGACAAAGCCGCTACCACAACCCCTGACCTCAACTACACCTCCTCTAAAAGAATCGACTCGCCAACGACAGCGCACCGTTTTAAGGCCTTACATCCCTCATGCACCGGATAATGTGCATGAAGATGTAATCAACAATAAAGTGCTTTTTCCTTCGATAATGCAACAAATATTCTCTGTGCCTTCAACAATTTTTTTTTTATTATAAGAGGTAGGTGTGTAAGGTAAAGGTAGGAGGTTTAAAGTTTCACAACAATCGGGTATTTAATTTTCTCGGAACTAACTTGCATTTGCGCAAACATCCAGCATAATTTGAACCTTGTAACGCTCATAAAGCCCATAAAAGTATTGTAAAAGGGGCTTTCATGCCTGTCTATATATAGTGGACGGTTGATTATATTACAATTAGTGTCTAAATCACGCTACGTAGATTTAAGTGTTCTTATTTATTACAATTTGTCCGTAAAACGAGATTTTAAACTTGCTTTAATTGCCGTATGGTAGAGAATAGGGTTGAACAAATAAATAACTAACGATGTACAGTTGAATCATTATTAGGGGTCATAAATACTGAGCGGAAATATTATTACCAGTTGTTACCCACAGCTTAAACTTTACAATTTCAATTTATTTCTAATTAGCATTTACATTTTTCAATTTGATTTGATTTCATTAATTAACAATGCAAGGAATGTAATACAGTTAACAATATTTGGTACATTTCGTCCACAAAAGATAAATTACCTATACTTCCCTCCTTAGAGAAAAAGGCACAAAAGTGTATTTCGATGACCTTCGAGAATGGAGAAAAATGCAAAAAAAATTGTAAAATTTTCATTATTTTAGAATTAATTTCCGAATTGTTACTTAATTTGTTTTCGTTAAAAATGTTAATATGCCTTTTCTGCTTAGAAGGTTAATATAGGTCTAACTGTCTTTATTGGTATTAACCTTAAAAATTCTTTACTTGTCTGATAAATAATGTAGCCAAAGAGAAACCTTTGTAAACAGCAAATGGCGGACAATCCGATTGCATTGGCCCATTGCACGAACCTTCCTCTACATCATTTTTTTTTCTCATAAAAATATAGTGTATCATAGAACACCTAATACGTTTTTAATTGCTATTTTTGCGACAACCCTCGCCTAGTCGCCGGCGAGTCGTCCGCCATTTTGTTTTTGTTTCACGCGCAATATATGAATGTAACCATCAATAGTGGTCCATTGATAAATAGCCGAGACCGCGCCGTCAACCATCGTGGTAAAGGCACAGTAAAGATAAGAAACAGTAAAGATAGAAAATATTAAAGATATTACTGTATATCTTACTATATCTTTAGGATAATGGATAGATTACAGATATTTTAAGGGAATGGTATACACTTATTTTTATCGCCAAAAACACCGTCCTACCTACTCCAATCCCATTCCCTCTTGAATCTAGAATCTTGAAATTGAACTTAAATATTGAACAGCACTAGACAAACATTTAACAAACCCATTCCTAGAATGTGTAGAAAATATAACCGATTAGCATCCGAACATCCGCAACTGGACTTATTCGCAGAAGGTTTGCTGACTTTCAAGAACGAAGTCAAACGCGTTCTGACTACGGAGCGTTATAATTAAGTCTCCCTTTGTTTTGTACTCGCTCCTTGTTCTTTCTTTTCTTTTTATTCACTTTATTATTTAAAAATCTTATTATTGCTATAATATCATGCCATGCTGTGGTCACATTATTGAGATGTCAATTCGATTTAACACTTTTTGTACACACTATATTAAATTGTGCCAACATATGTTTGATATCTTGTTTTGCGATGGAAAAAATAAATAAGAAATAAAAATAAATGAAAATCTTAATTTTTTAATCCATAATCGTGGAATACAATTCACTGCAATGCAAATATTATTAATTTATTATTTAATTTTTGTTTATTTATACGAATACTCTATACTGTTATTTATTTGTACTGTAGCGCAGGTGTATAAAACATGATATAGCGCGTGAAAACGTGGTTAATGACATCATTATATACAATTACACGTTTTCTTAAGTATCAGATTCATAGTACTTGAGATGGTACTTACTCTCGGATATAATTAGCAAATATATAGTTCAAGGAAGGGCGCTAAACCTGCCTAGCAAAAATCAACTTTTAGACAACTGTAGATAAAGGATTATCGTTATCACCATCCACAGCCCAGTTCCACTCAGTGTAAAAATGATCTTCTTTTGTATATGACTACCAGGTACTGTGTTTTTCCACCATCGATCTTACTGCCGGCTCTACACTCACGCCGCCGTAAAGCACGAATAACCGCGAACGCGAGTGTGAATGGTTTTCGCGATTCTCACGTGATGTCGGTACAATGTGTCCGCGGGTTCGCGGGTGCGTACTGCGAACGAAACGCTCGCGAACGACACTCAACGATTGTTAGTTTAGAGGGGTGTTCTCAAGGCACGCAAGTTCACTGCGTGAGTGCAGAGCCGGCATACCATGTTTTTCTTATTTTTTTTAAATATTAAGAATCTATACTGTAGTTACGGTACTATACTGTAGTATGTCCCTTAACCGTGAACCGTGTGGTGTCAGACAGCTTTGGAATAACATCAGCATATCTCTTCCCGAGGGTCTTGTAACAGGCGACTAAAGGATACAAAGCTGCTACCATAAGATCTGAGGAACTACAGCACCTCAGAAAGAGTGAACCCGCCAACCCTCTTGACCAGCGTGGCGTTTTAAGGCCGATATCCCTCAAGCACAAGACAATGTGCTTGAGGATGTCCAGCAATGGACGAATTGCTAATGGTACAGTACTGCTAATTAAATATCGTTGAGAGATGTGTATAACATAAAATGGTTACAACATAACATCTGAGAGTGTGTTTGGATGTTAGTTTATTTTTTATTCATCATCATTTCGTTCGGAATACGAAGATGGATTTTTATTATTATTATTACCTGCATTATTTAATTAGTATCGCAATCATATTGGATGGGCACATGTATAGTGTCGGCCGGCTTTGGAACAACACCTTTCCATGGTTGTCGTAAATGGCGACTAATGGATTACTAAGCCGTTTCCACAAGCCCTGAGGAACTACAGTCTACAAGTGTGGACTTGCCAACCCGCTCGGCCAGCATAAGATTTTAAGGTCATACATCCGTCATTCACAAGACAATATGCGTTAGGAGGCCCATGTCCTGCAGTGAACGATAAATGGAATAGTGACGGTGTGTGTATTACAATGTAATAAAGTATATATCGTTACAAGTTGTAGTAGATATACATAGGTAGATAAACGTAAGTACGTACACCCCGTAGAGACAATCCTGTCAATCAATTTGGCTATCAATCAAAAAGTTTGCAAAACAAAATATTGCCAATTTCCCACCCTTCGTCATTTCGAATTTCATTGAGGATATGAATGGAATTAACTTTATAAACAAGTGTGTTGGAATACAAATACAGCACACATGCAACACTACACGTATGGAGTTAGTATTTATTTCATAAACAAATAGTCACTGGCATTGTTATTATAATAGAAAGTATGAACACGTAATACAGACAATTTCCAATATTATACCATACCATTAGCCTGTGTCTCTCCACTGTTGAATTAACGGTCCTCCGCTTTACCACCACCAGCGACTTTCTTCAAGTCGTCAGTACACGTGGTCTCTATTCAAGGACTCGGTCTCCCCGGTTATAGGTCCCGCGACATGTTTATAAATAAACATTTTTCAATGTTGTCTACGACTAGGGTTTATTTACATTTTGTAATTTCAAGTCACCGGGTCAAGTAGATGCTTAAAATATATATTGCAATTTAATATACGCGACCACAATTTGTAGCTTCCTATGTTGCGAATATGTTTGTATTAAGTTATAGGGGACGACAGTGTGTAAGCCGCTTTACTAAGCTAAGCCCCTGGACAGATGTGCAACAGTGCAATAGCTTAACAATAACTTAAGCTCTTCTCATCATCGACTTGCTGCCCATGCTGCGTTTCTATTTCTATACAACTGAACCAAGACTATACAGAGAGACGATAGAAAAAGTACTACGTCTTATAAAATCAATCAAGAAGTCACCTGTAAAAGTCAATGCTCTGACAGCTTACGTAACTAAAGAGTTCAATGACAACGTCCAGCTGCAGTTAGATTGTTGTACAAGATGTTTAAAATGTTGTTTAAAATTAAAGAACTGCGTCTCCAAACCCTTATCGGTACCAAGGCAGATGTATCCTTCACGGATGTGAAAATCCAAACGCTAACAGACATCCATCGTAGTTTGGTCAAAGTGGTCAAAAAGACCATCTGTTGACTTGTTGGTTTAGGAAATGTGTCGTCTCTTGGAGCATGATAGAAGCTTTCAGCATCATGAAGATACTGAAGCTGAAGCTGAAACCATCGCCACTCTTTTATTCGGATTCGCAAGTTAGCAGCGAGATTTGTACTCAGGTATGTGTTTTGCTGGTCAAGTTTACTCAGTATGAATTTCAATGCTGTATCTGCTGTATACAGTGTGGCGTCAGTTCGCTGATTTATACTCACCTCAAGCTATAGTGCGTATGCTAGACACTTATTACAGTTATTATTCAAGTCCGCTGGTTTTGCGATGACAACATGCGCTAAGGAATGGCGGAGATAAAGGCCGTTATTACAATGTATGAAAGTATTTGTATGGCGAATAAGAAATTAAACGTGTTAGAAATGTATTACAAAAAAATACTTCCAAAACGCGCTGTAAATTTTTCATTTTTGAATCTGGCAAAATATCATATACACTCCAGTAACAGGTATTTTTAAGTTACATCAAAATTAAATTGGTCCTTCTTTTTCATTTATTTATTACAATACATCTTCTATAGAAACAAACAACACAGATACTATAGATAGAAAAAGTTTCCCCATGTTACGTAATTTTATAGTTTATAGGTCGGGTGAAGAATAAAGTGAATATAATAAAAAAAATGCCAATTACCGTCACTATCACCATGGGACACCACTGGACATGGACCTTCTCATACTGTATAGCCTTAAAACGGCACGCTGGCTACAGAACTTCCTCAGAGGTTGTGGCTACCACCCTGAGCTTACAGCGTTGATAAAACCGTTAGCGTACGTGCATCGAACTGAGAATACATACTAGATATGTTATACGAGCACTCTAGGGCAGCCACGTTACAGTCTAATAGTGTTCTATGTTCAGTACTTCTCCAATTCTTTCAATCATATGTGTTTTGAAAATGGAACATTCTTATTAGGTAGTAATTAAGTAACAATTTTTACTTTTTAATGAACCCCTTCTCATCTGATTCACCCCCACCCCGCAAGAACGTATGATGTGTCATCTAGTCTATTCCCATATCGATGCGTAATGTACCTTTTTCGACACACACGGTAAGAGATGGTATTCTAAAACCAGCTCATACAACAGGGCCAATTTTACTAATATGTTAAATAATATACCGACATATTTGAATAATTGTTAGAAACAAACTTATATAATAATATACCTCCACCCCTCCAGAACGAGCACGTCACCCTAAATACTGCGATTGTGCCAACAAGGCGCACCGGTGAACGGCAATTGAGACAATTTCCCGCGCAATACCACAATCAGCCTCCTATCAAGGAATTTCCGCGGTAAAGTACCTACCACTGTAAACGGTAAGCTAACTCTTTATTCAAATTCACAAAATGCTTACATAGACCTAGTCACAAATTTACAGACTCTCCTGGTGTCCTTAGGAATACATATATGTATGTGTATCTCTGACACCTTTCTTACACCTTTTCGAGGTATATTGATAGGTCGCTTTCTAGTATTTTAAATTATTTAATTATGTGATTATTTAGAAAGGGTCAAATTCACCACAGCAGGAAATTTAACTTATTTATCCATTTGAATTAATATTTAAATTTCCTTCATTCCGTGCACATCACCTATGATATTTTCATAGTATACCTCGATAGGTAGAATATTATTGGCTTTAAAGTTGCAACTTAATAAAAAATATGATATATATGTTATCTAAGCGATATATATTTATTTTATTTGAACAATTATATAATAGATTGTAAATTAGGTACATAGAATTACAATTGAATTCCCATTATTGTATAATAATTTAAATCCTTATTATATATTGTATAATCCAAAATTTACAATACACATTCCTGTAATTCTAAAAGACGTTGAACGAATAAATGAAAGAAATACGTGTGATAACTAACAATTTTCAAACAACATATAAGTTACTATACTGCGCATGTATCTTTATGGTCAGTGCATTCACGTTGATTTGTGATTGACAGGAGCGCTGAAAATTGACTGCTAACGTTATAAATTGGACTATATTCGCGTTTGTCGGTTAGACATACTCGCATTATTTTCGTTATTTCGTATACATTTTTGCGTTATTGCGTTGATTTTACCAACAACTTAACGAACTTCAGAAATAATAGTGTCATTACTAATAAAGTATTTTCAATTTGCTAATTTTAATAAAGCATTTTTCCATATCAACTTATTTTGTTTTATTGTAGACATAGCTACGGCCCATTCAATCACGAGGGAATCTCAGACCACTATGTCCTCTATAACAAGTATTTGAATGAAAATCCCAACAAAAGTATAACGAAGTAGTAACTCAGTATTTAGGTATACAAGGTATATATTTTATATACCTATGCAAGTTGTATATCATTAATACTAACACTACATCCTAGATGTATCTTGTCGTATACCAACACTTCCATTTGTTCATGTAGATTTAATTGCCGGTCTCCGGGCTATACACGTAATGGGAGTGTACTTGCTGATAATGTAAACCGCAACTACAGTTGTTTTTAATCATTAATAGATTAACTATACAACATCAGGACTTTCCAAGTATTTTACGAGTTTATTTGGAAAAAGAAATATGTTTCTCTTTCTCCCATCATGCAATTAGGGATGTTCCGAATACTCGTATTTGTATTCATTTCGGCGAATACTCGGCAAATTTGGCGTCATTCGTGTGTGGTGGCGAACCTTGGGAGAGTCCTATATCCAGCAGTAGAGAGACATAGGCATATGAAATAGTATGGTAAACAAAAGTGAGTAGTAGGTAGGAGAGATTAGTAGGTAGTGAGTAGAGATTAGTGAGTAGTAGGTATAGAAAAATATATTTTAAGACTCAGTCTATATGACAATCAGTTACGTATACCTAATTTCAAATTGAATTTTATACTCGTATTACCAACTAATTGAACTAAAAATTAGCCATTAACTTTAGATTAACTTTTTTTTTGCAATCCAACAGCCGCTGGGCTCGCTGGAATGGCCACGTTACCCCTCTCTCACAGAATACTTGAAATGTACTGCACTTCCCACTTTATTATATTTCACCAATGTACATACGTGTTTCGGTAGTGAGTGAGATGTGCTAGAGCCCATTCCCATTCTATCCCTCCCCATTTTCCCAACCCTTTCTCCAAATCTATTCCTATATCTCCAAAGTTAGGCAGAGTATTCGGGGGCGTGCCAACGTTTGTCATTTTGTACTAATGTTGGCATGTATCGCATATGTCTATATGCGATAGTTTCCACTTACCATCTGTCTGCCGCTTAGTACATTTGTATTCACGAATAGTATTTTTCTGCTATTCGAAATTTGCCTACTGGTCCACTCCACTAGCCTACTGAGTCACTCGCCACTGCTGGATCGTAGAAAGTTTTTCACGACGCACGGATTTCTGCTCTTCTTCTCCAGCTTAGCACTACGATACGTAATTAGTAGATTATCTCAACAATTAAATTGTTGTGCTTAGTTTAATGCAATGGAATACAACCAGCCCTTTCAATATCCACTACGGGACTTGGGCCTCCCCATGCACGTTGTCTCGTGCATGAGGGATATAAGGGCCTAAAACGCCACGCTGGCCAAGCGAATTGGCGAGTGCACTCTTTTATTGATTTGATTTAGTCCACGCTTTGATCCCTTACTCGCCTTTTACGACACCCACGGAAAGAAATGGGATGGTGATATTCTATGGACAGCCGACATCACATGGCCCTTAGTATATGATTAATAATTACAAAAAATCTTTAATATCGCGCTCATTAACCGTAAAAATCTAGCTACTTACTTTTACTTACTCTTGCGCATAGCCATGATTTTATCTGCGTGTGATTTACACCATATGAATACCTATGGTGTAGACGAGTCCTCGAATGAAGGCCACGTATTGGGAAGTGTAGTATTCGCATCTTGCATGGTTTTATAATTATTCCAATTTTGACATAACAATCGCATCTCCTCAAATACAGCCGTAAACACAAACCTACCGTCAAATAGATTGTCTGCCTGCACTTCATCAGAGTTATTTCACGCTGTGCTTATCCACACTTTGTAGCTGATTAAGCGTTAATAAACACACTCGCATATTTGTTTAACCGGCCATAAATAAGTGTAACAACGCCGATAACAAGTCAAAAATTACGACAGCACTGTTGTCAGCTCACACCACACCTAAATCAGCGTAATGATACTTAATAATATTTAGACAGGGCAGGTCAGAAAATGCACTTGAAAATTTGAGGTTGTCTTCAGTTGTGCTATATTAAACCCGCTGTTTTTTCGATTTATTATTTTTATGATAACTAGTTTTTGCAAGGTTGGCGCTTTGCCCCTGGTGTTGCTGGTATCCATAAGCGGCGGTAGCCACTTACCATATCTTAATGACGAAATACATATCAGTAAGAACTCTAAAAAGGTCTACATATTTACTTTAACCAATACAGCGGCGTTAGGATTCCTACATCTCGGAAACAATTGACAAACAATAAAAGGTCAAAGGCCATTGCTCGATTGGTTACCAATTAGCGTCAAAAACAGAGTAAATAATTCATGGTTTGTATTTAAACTTATTAAAAGAAACTGCATATATTTTTTATATGTTTAATTATTTTAAAGTACTAAGAATGTCATTACCAAGTGGTATTCTTATAGTAAACCAAACCCTAAACCTATCCTACGCTTAGGATAGCTTACCCACCGTTAAATTTGCTCCCATAGATTGGCTGCCCATTCAGTATTTATTGCTGCGAATATAATTATTTCTTATAATCTATTCTGTACTTTACGATCACAGATAGGAGATTGTAAAATTTATTAAATAGGTATCTGTTCGATCATGTCCATACCGATAAGGAAACGTTAGAATTTTTACAAAAATATTTATAAATCAACCATAGGACCTGAAAAACTTAAATTTAAAAAAAGAACATCAACATTTAGTTGGCAATGGTTATTCTAGACTTTCTTAGGTCCGCGCGACCGTGCGCTATATTATGCAAATCTGCGCGATGAAACTTATGACGGTGGTTGGAGCCTCGCAAATCCATCCGCCTGTCTGACCGCCGTTAGTTATTGACGGTTCGTTTGTTTAAAAAATAACGATGTGGTACATATATCTGATTCAACAATAAATTTAAAAAAAAAATGTGTACATAACACATGGCACTTCCTTTTATTCATCTCTTATTTTATGTATTTTATATAAAGTTTTATATTTTTTTTATTAGCTCAGCTGTGAAGGACAAAATGGTGAGAAGACCCGCACGCTCGAGAATTAAGAAATAACTCGAGCATGTGTATCTAATGACCAGAAACCCGCTTATAGTTAACTACGGGAGACTTGTAGCGGGACATTATAGGCTAATATTTATGAACTTGTATATACTCTTGATTCTCTCTTTGCCCAAAGTTGTGTACTGGAATAGAGTGCCCTCGCCGCAACATATTGGCATACCATACAATAATTACTTACAATATAAATATGTATGTAAGGTACTCCATTATAAATGATTTCTGCTTTTCTTATCACTTTTGCGCTGAAAATTCAACTAAAATGGACACATGGCTGTAGAATAGCACCATCCTATCTCTTCCCGTGGTTCTGCCGAAAAAGGTGACTATAAAGGGATAACAACCACACCACTTCTAAAAGAGTGAACTCGCCAACCCGCTTGACCAGCGTGGCGTTTTGAAGCCATGAGGAGGCCCATTCCCAGCAGTGGATACTTAAAGGTCCGGTTGCATTGCATCGCGTTGCATTGCATACGTTTATTAAGCCTTTGAACGACTCCCTTTTCATCCACAATGATTGGTCCATGTTCTAGCTTGGGATTTTTTTATTATTTATTATATATTTGCCATACAAACGATAATACATTACATTTTAACAAATATAACATACAAACTCAGTTATTATATCATTCTACAAGTCATTAACGAGTCATTCAAGTCATACGAATAATAAATAATTACTTGTGTTTTTTACTATTCTTATGCTATTGGCAAACTGATGAAATATATTTAAAAGTATGTCCAATATTTAACAACTAATTTAGAACCGAGTTTCAGTATTATTATGCATTACACGATGTATAATGTGTATACACATTTATGTGTATTGTATTATACATATTATTTGTAATTAATTCCTACGATTCTTATTCAAATTTTAATATTCTTATAGATTTACAATGAACCGCCCTTCGTATTTTTGTTTAAACAAAGATTGACCGGCGGAGAATGCCACTAGGTCATTAAGTCCGCACTTTGTACTGTGTTTCTTTGGCTATTCAATTTTTAATAAATACATAAATACGGTATAAAAGTAAATGCGTCTAAATCTTTAAAAAATCACGAGAAATCAATTGAAGTAAAGAAAAAACAGAACAGGCTTTTCCGCTTTTTCCAATTGAAAAAGCTTCAGCGAAAAATCAAGGATCAGCATTACTTATTCAACATTAGATCTTATTTATCAAACTAAACAACTCCTGAAACAATCATTTTTCAATATTCTGATAATGGACTATCCTATAACAATAAAACGGAGTTAATCTATAGTTAGCTTAAAACTGGACGCGTATTATACAAAGTACATATTTATTTGTATGTGGCATTGTAAGCTTTAAATTAACACCACCTGCCGGTATAAGGTGTATCCGTCATTGAACAAAGCTACAACGAAGCGATGCTTACCTACTTTTCTTTGGAAACTATTGGAAATTCATTGGTAATCTATATAAATAAAAATTAAATGCTGTTCGTTGGTAAGCACATCACTTGAGAACAGCTGGACGTTCGTAATAGTCCGAATAAGGTTTTTGGGGAAAGAAAAATTGGAAAAGTTGCCCGGAAAATTGAAAAATTCGGAAAAAAACTGAACTGAAATTTTTGTATGAACTTATTGAAATTATTGTATTATTGAAATTTGGACAGGACAACGTCTGTCGGGTCAGCTAGTTGAGGAATAAAAATGAATCTGTTATGAGTATAGTACTTTATTTTTAATTTTCTCTACCACCCAAGGGTTGCCGGGTGAAATACCTTTAGAGAAGGCCGGATGTTGTACTTTTCAATTACATCAGTTTCATCATTTCATTTTATCATGACGACTTTATTTAGTGCTCACTAAAGGGGATCACCGTAGATGTTAAAATGTTGGAGATTCTAACACTCACAAAGATTGAATGTAACCAAATACTTCTCTGTACTTACTTTTATTATGATCTTCACCTGAAAAAGGCAAAAAAGCTTTTTCTGCTTTTTCCTTACATCAATGAAACATCGATCGATCATCATACATAGTTCTCACAAATCGCGCGGATTTGCTTGTAATAGATTGTAAATGCGCATACCCATAGAAAGAGACGTTATATTGTTATACGTTATATTCACAATATATACCTTAAAATATATTGACGCGAAAATTACTTTTCGCATATACCAACATTTATCTACTACCAAGTTTGACGAGCCCTCGTTAGTTGTAAGATACTAATTTCTTTATTTTTAAGTCGCCTAGCTTCTTAGGCGCAACGGATACCTAACACGACCACCCGATTGTGTTTCTTCGAATATTTTTCGATGAATGATTTATATGTCAGGCCGGTCTAATTATTTGGGTCATGCCTTTTTTGAGATACACTTTTTTTCCATCTTGATACGAAAACGTGTTCACATGTTATTGTTGCATTAACAATTATTTTACGGAGAAATCGCCTTTTTAATGTTAAACATGTATTTTATTATTGTACATTTAAATACAATACAATACCGAAATAATAAATGATAAGTATGTATAGAATAAAAAGGCTTTGTTTATATATTTTATTTTAACCAATCGAACGATGACCTTTGACCTTTTATTGTTTGTCTGTTGTTTATTGGGATACAGGAATCCAAAAGCTACGGCATTGATTAATATTATTATCTTTCTGTAATATCAGACTTGTACCGACTATCTGATAGTCTGATCATATATTGTTTAACAAATTGTCAAATATAGTCATAGTTCGTATCTGGACTATATCAGACAGTACATAGTTAGATTAACAACCGTAACAATACCACAACCAGCCCTTTTAACATCCACTGATAGATAGGAGACCACTTATTGTACATTGTCTTGTGCGTGAGAGATAAACGTCACGCTATCCAAACAGATGGGCGAATCCACTCTGTTCGATGTGGTGTAGTTTCTCAGGGCACGCACACAAACAAATGGGCTATTCTAAAACAGGCCGACGCCACACTCTGCTTATAGTGCGTGAAGCAGAGTGTATTGATGCAAGAAGAGAGTGTGTGCCGACGATGATGAAGTAGAGTGCGTCAGCCAATACCCGTTTTTTTAAGGTCACCTTTATTAAGCTCTTTTTTTCTAGAAACAGTAAAACCAACTACGAGTAAGGAATAACTTATAGAAAATTGTTATCACACGAATGCACTACATACACTTATTACTATGCATACAACTCAAAGCTATTATAAGGCGGTTCACATCTCAATCTAAAGGTTAACAGCGTGTCTGTTACTGTCAGAGATCGCGCCCCGCTGCGTTGCGCCCGCGCAACGTCTCCTGGACGATAGGGCAAGCCATAAGCTGTAGCGGCGGTCGACAGTAACGACCATCCTAGTCAGGATAAAGATTACTAAATACTGTGTAAATGTAGATGTATATGTACGGTTATTATTGGGATATTATCTAAATTATCGTTGTTAATCCCATCCCAGAACCTTTAGAATTAACAATATAATGTACAATACAATTAATAATCTTTATTGTGTTATATTATAATTAAGGAATAATATCATATAATAAGAAAGTTGCATATTTGTACTCGTAATATTCTTTAAAATATTCCACAGCTACATAATTAATATAGCACGACACTATAGTGAAAACCATTGCTTGCGGGTTTCCTCTTGACCTTGATTTAACAAAAGAATAAGGAAATCAAAGGTCAATAAATGAAAAAAGAATTGTGTTAACGACATAATAAATTGAAAGGACCCCAATATTATATTTATGGAATGGACTATGTCACAGAGATGTAATTTTAAAGATATACTCGTACCAGACATTGTATATTACAAAAATATAATATATGTAGAGTATCTGTCGCAGTGACTTGTAATTCGTTCCAACGACAAACTTACAACACAACACGTGTGACAATTTAATACAACACTTAAATTGTCACACGACAAGATGATAACTACTCGGGTGTCATTTAAAATTCGTTTATTCATTCAGACTGGCGGCTCTAAGGGATGATCGCTACTCGCTTGCTCTTTACGCCACCTCGTTATAATTTGTTCTACTAAATTGTCTGTAAAACTTGCGCTTAGAATGTAATGTTTAATAACTTATGCCATGGGAGGCTGATTTGTAATTGTGCCTGTTTTGAGATACGAGGCTTTAGAACAAATAAACTCACTCAAATATGTATATTGTTATTGGAGAATATCGTTTGTATAATTTTAAATGATTAGGTACCTATTCAACACAAATACTATATTTAGTTCTTCTTTGTATGGATTGTTAAGATTCGATATAAGCCTATAACGTCCCACTGCAGGGCACGGGCCTCCCCTTGCAAATTGAACTGGGTTTCAGGCCATAAACTAGAATGCGGGTGGGTCCAGTACGTATTGGTGGAATAACTACAACATCTTTAAAATTGATTAGTTTGATTTAATTATTTCGCAATGTTTCAGGTCTTTTGAAGGTTCCTTGACGCTTGGATCCGGTGCAATGCGAATCGTCACAATAGTTACGCCGGTGTATTTGTAATCAATTTTAATTAAAAAAAAACTTTATTACACTTAATCGTACAAAATGCGAGCTAAATGTCCCTACGTATTCTCTATCAGCCACCTTTGGGATTGAATAGAGAGTAGCTAGCTCTCTATTCAAGCGCTAGTCGCGGACAGCACGAGCAAATCCGTGCCTCTTTTGCCGCCCTTATACACATTAATATAATGTACGTAAGTATATTTTGCCCGCAATTTTTATAAGGATAAAGTATAAAAAAACAAACTAATTACATAAACATATTAAAATAGATTGAATTACATATTGCTTTTTTATCATACATTATACATTTTATTTTGTAGCTATATCTTTATTTAATTTTTATGCTTTCGTCGCACCCCACACGACCTTGCCTGGAAACTATAGCGACGGTAAGTCACTTATCATCGGGTGAACCGTCATCGGTCATCGGTACATTAACAACAATTTTTTTAAATTTTTTATAAGCATAAGGTACAAAACTGGAGATTCGAAACAACCTCTAACTTTCTTTTGATACAATCTGTCATCACATAACTCCCAACTCCATCACACATCCATCAGGTATTTATGACTGAGCTGATTGTCTCAATTTATGTAATGGCGTCCAATGGGACATATCTTCGCGCCAAGTATTGTGAGAGAGAGGCACAATAAACCTACCGTAATGACTTAACAATAATTTTCCTAACTAGATCCGATTGGTTAGTGTTAAACAATAGTGAAAAAGTTTTAAAATTAAGTGATCACTTCTATATTTTTCGTGACTAAAGAAAATAAGCTGTTGCTCCTTTTGACTGATTAAATTTTAATACCACACCATTAGCCTATGTCTCTCCACTACCCGATAAAGGCGTCTCCCAAAACTCGCCACCACACATAGTCTTCCGCTCTTCTCATCCAACCACAACCGACGAACCACGAGCCACTAACGGCAAACTTCTTCAAGTGAAGGTCAGTCAATCTAACTAGAGGGCGTCCTAATCTCATAGATGTGAATTATTCGATTCGGTACGTTGGAGTGTTTGGTCTAAATGCATGTTTGACAATGCATGTCGTCTGTGCTGCGTTGTTGCCATGACGGAACTCATATTCGAAAATGATTCGATTTTTTTACTTTTCCATGGTCGCAAACGCAACAATATTTAAGCAAAAAGGTTTTTGACGGAAAAACAAATGAAGAACTAACTGATTTTGAAAAAGAATATAGAAATTGAATGTAATTTGAATTTCAAAGTGGCCACTAGGAAAACAATAACATGATTTCTCTGGATTCCACTGCCATTAATGTCATTATTATAACTGATCAGTCAGCCATGTCCTATCGTCTGTACAATGGGTAAATGAAGAACTCGACTTAAAACCGCATCTCTAGTCATCGAGAAATATGCTGAATGCACATTTCCCTATCAAAGAGATAATAATAAGCACATTGTGTTGTCAATAAACGGCTTTATAACCTAACCTCGTCAGTGGTGGAATGAGGTCTTTTCGCAACGCTACAAGATTTTCTTAAAAAAAATACTCCAAAAGAGCTGTAGTTAAATAGGGTTTCGTAAAACTGGCAACGCACCCATATACCCTCTGATATTAAAGATGTCTATGGATGAGAGTAACCACTTAGCGCCATTAACTATAGAACGTCTAGTATTTCACATTTAAAAAATAATCTAATGCATTTTTAAGTTGGGTGTTTTCTGCATAACATCGTCCTGTGACGACTGGAGACAAACCAGGGAATTTCGTAACGTGTCCAATATGGAATTATTGTCGGCAGCGTATAATGGAATATGCGACGGTTTCTCATACAATGATGCGATACACATACTTTCAGTTTAAGAATACAGTTTAAAAATATTAATTAACTTTGATCAGGTTAACATAAACGAAATTAGATCCAAAGTTACCGACACAGCTAAAAGAATCATCACGTTAAAGTGGCAGTGAACAGGCCATGTTTTTTACAGAATGAAACAGTCCACCCTGGCCAGGGTTTTCCAGATGTTTGCCGCAAGAACGATGGGGTAGACGAGTCCTCGAACGGAGTCGTGGGACACCCTCCGGCCAGATGGACTGATGGCTTGAAAAACGTCGCCAGTAGTGGTTGGACAGGAAAAGCAAAATGTGTGGTCCTCGGGAAAGGCCTATATCCAGCAGTGGTATTTGTATCGCAACAATAATACCGGTAATAATATTCTTTCGTACACGTTTTTCATGGCCTGTCTTGTACACCGCGACCGAACATCACGTGCCGACCAATCACAGGTATTATCGCTCCGTGACGTCATCAGCAGCCATCTAGGAATCAGTTCGCAAACTGTTAGTGATTTGTCAAGCGTCGTCACAAACTCGAGTCATGGGAGACACCACACGTGGCGGAATTCAAATTGACATATTATTATACAAGCTCTTGTTTCGTGACTCGTTCATCTGTACCTGTTTTATCACCTTTACCAAGTCCTAATTCAAAGGTAAGAAAGAAATGAAAGAAAGTAAAAAAATAATAATTAATTTGTCCCCACAGACAGCACACAGATTTATCAAAGTAACGATTAAAATAGTAATGTAATACAAAATGTGTGTACATGCAACAGCAACAAATAGGTCACCAACTCAGCATATTGCTTCCCCTAAAGCCATTTTAGTAAAGTTGACATTTATCGCAGATATCCATCAGCTACCGTATCCGCTTATCGTCTTTACCATTGTTTAATTAAACGGGTTTTTTTTATAATCGATTTTGTTGAAACAAAAGGTTCGGGAACGAAAGTGTGTCAACTCCACTTTCCGTGTTCCCGCCAAAAAGTACAAAATACAGGTTAACTCACGACGTTTTCTTTTATCGTCAAACTAGACCCTATTCACATTAAGAAAAAAGTGACGTCATCAGTCCAATGTAGCATCTATAAAACAGCGTTAATTGGTCAATCGTGGAACGCTCCCTCTCGCAATTGGTCAATAGATGTCATCACGTAGTCACGTGATGACATCATGTTTTTCTTGAACAGAGTATAGTGTTAATTGAAAAATTCGTTATTGTAGAAAGAGAGCGGTAAGTCGAACTCACGGACTCGTTAATGTGAGTCGAGAACAGATATTACTAGACTATCAGCGCTCTTAAGATTAATTACTATAATTTATTCATATGCGTCGGCATAAATATTTTTATGATGAATTCGCGTCTTCGAGGCTCAAACAGATTGCTGTATGACCGTATGAATCTGCAATATTATATCACTGCGCCGGATCAGAACTGGTCCTTTATCTAGTGGCTTGCCATCCTGTCAAATAGAATAAGATGGAGTGCCGGCAGGATTTTAATAAATAAGAACGCAATATAGTGTCGTGCGAAGGCGAACACCACTACATGGAAACGTTGGATGGATGACTTGCACGCACACATTGATTGTGTGCGTGAGACAGCTCTAGAAATTTTATGGAATGGTTTGCAAACAGTATTGGTACTCTCAGATGTGTATATATAACGTTTACCTATTATTCTGGTAGTGCAGTCTTCTCACGAAGATTGGACATCACATCATGACTATTTGTACTTTAGAAACTGCAGCACATGTGACCGAGTGCTCTTGCCGTAGCACTGGCGTAAGTTCTCCTCTTGTCCTGGATTTTGCCTTGTAAAATGACTGATTAGAATGAGTCGTATACTACAATATCTAAGTTTCAGAACGAATCCTCATAGAAAGACAAGAAATAAGAAGAGAAGTCGTAAAAGTCAGACACAACTTCTATATGTAAATCAATCTGTTTTTATGCATAGATATTTCAATATAAATTGATAAGTCACTTTATTCTCTTGTTTGTATGTTCAGGCTAATTACTTAGTGGGTTTGATTCGATTGCAATTTGCACCCATTCGTAGATGCAAAAATTCAATCAAAAATTTAAAACATGTGTTAAATCATAATTAACAACTGTTGGTTATCGCCCGAAGACCCCCAATACTTCGCTTTTCAGTACCCACCTACATGACGTACAGTCAGAAACTCGCTAATGTAGTCATAACCATTCGATTCTAACCCATATTTGTGACTTTTTTAAGGAAATCATGGGTTGAATCATCAAGTTAATCTATAACAATCTGTAGGTTATTTATATTCTAAATGTGATATTGAAGTATTAAAGGTTCTTTTAAAGCATGTACCTATAGGTGTGACGCGAAGAAGTGATATCCAAATGAGAATATGTATATTAGATATCTATGTCAAAATCACTACTTATGTCATTAAGTTCAATAAAAATTAAAACCCCACCACAAATGTTATACTCCCAATATTTAATGTTTGATTAAACCCTTACGGTTAAAAGCTTGAGTCTGAAGCGGTTAAGATTAAAGTTCTTTAGGTTCATTAGCGCTAACTTAACGCTAGAGAGCTCAGCGCTCATTTTCACGACACTCCTTTTAAATTTTACACAAGGAAGGTGTTTTACATCCGACGTAGTCACACGTTAAAAATGAAGTATCTCGACTTGCCACAATTCACGAGTAGTTAGCTACTCGTGAAAAGAACTTCCTTCTGATAATCTAAAGTATTTTTTAATTTTCTACGGAATCGAATTTTAATTGATCAACTTACATTTTTTTTTGGTTTCTTTTCATTAAACCAGAAATAGCAATTTACAACATTGGTCGAATTTTTAGTATTTAGGTATACCTACTCTGAATATTTCAAACCAATCGTGTATCCTGTGTACCACGTTCTGAGTATTTTGCATTATACTCTTCATTTCTTTTATAATAAAAAACACTGAATTATTATAATAATTCAGTTTACGACCACCACAATGCCTAAAAATTGATTGATTGAGAGACCCCATATAAGAAATACTAGATATTATAATAACCCTTCCGTTTAGGTTTCACCATAGCCTGGTATTAAAAATTTACTATTTCTAACAACATTATGAAATTATAATTATAGAAAAATATCTAAATAAATATTTGAGCTATTTTCTATACTGTATTTATTTTATTAATGTACGCGCCATCTTACATAAATGTAGTGTACTACGATTATTCTATTAGTGAGTCGGTGGCACGACTTTTTTCTAAACTAGTAAACCATCTAGTTTATTTTTTTTTATATAGATGGCGCTTAAAACGATCCATTCTTACAGAGGGTACCATTTGGTTTGAGCATTTCTCGATAGATGGCAGGAAATGGTTTATCTGTTGTCGATCTCTGTTGGTAGATGGAGTGTAATGGTTCAATTTGTTAATAGTATTTTGCTTGAAAACAGTTTGTCAATCCGCTATGATAATTTTCCTGAATGCTGCACACTCAGTTAGTCACCAAGTCTCGCCCAAGTCACCTTTATGTTTTCAAGAAATATAAAATTTAGAACCTACTAAGAGAATAAACGTAGGTAGGTACCTAATCTCTATCTATCACTAGTTTAGCATTCTTAATGATTATCTTTATTATTTATCATAATTACTTCACAAAGTAACTTTCTTGACTATAATAGATGTACTTTACACCTTAAAACTTTTCAACTGAGTTGCGTTGCGAACGAGTCTGTAAGTAGGTAGAGATCAAATAAACGTTTTCTTAAAAAAGTGGGTTTTCCCAATTGTGATTTTCCACTTATGCTCGACATTTTCAGAGGGAAATACATTTTGGCTGACTTGAAGCTGATGGTGTAAGTTTCCTCATAACTTTCCCGACTCGGGTTTTCTCGCCGGCCGTTAATTTTCCACGGGTTTCCGCTGCTTTACGTATAGTTTAAGTACTAGGTATATTTGGTATCTACTTACCTTCAAATTTTCAACCATGCCTCGAGTGATGCCAGAGCCCATTCCTATCCTATCCTATCCCGCCCCATTTTTCCAACAAATTCTCCAAATCCATTCCTGTATCTCCAACGGTAGGGTGCCAAAGTTTGTCCTTGTGGACTGGAGTTGGCATGTACCGCGAATATTATACCTATTATTACCTGTAGGTATAATTAATTATATAGTACTGGAGCACTATTAATTTAAACTCGTGCTAGTAATATACCTATTAGGAAATATTTACTGAACTTCCGTTTCATAAGTCTAAACTATCCAATAAGTTGGCCCCAAGGCAACTCTGAGGTATTTCCATCAAATCACACGGTGCTGTGTCAAAGGCATTCAGCGCACTCGCGGTTGTCTTCGTCGGTGCGTGAACAGAGTACCTTTATTGCGTGACTGAATAGGTAGCGACTTATGTTTACTTGTTAATATAATATAAATATATACATAAAGAGAAATGTCCTGACTGACTCATCAAAGCTGCTGAAGCTAGAGACACATGAAATTTGGACAGTTTGACTTTTTCCTTTCCTCTTGCTCGATTTTTGACGATCAAACAATGCGATCAAACAAAAACACTACTTTCTCGATCGACATCGTAAAGTGGTTGCTCCACAATTTCGATCGTTAAAAATGATTCATGATAATGTTTTAATTGTTATCGATCGACAAAATTTATTTATTTGTCATACATAGAGATGTCCATGGTGCACAATCTGCATACCATGTGGACTGTCCGGTCATCTTCCAGCTTCATTCTATAACAAGTACCTGATGCGCTTTAGAATAGAAAAAACGTCACCTTTCCTTGAAGTGACATAGTGAAACTAGGCCGTCTGACGACTGAACTAAAGCCGGCACAACACACAAATTTAATGTAGTCATACCATACCGATCGCTCAAATTAAGACCAATAGCAAAGTTTTTAAACACATAGCTACATTCTCATGCAGACTGCATCAGTACGTTGTTCATTGACACACCGTCTATACTGCTTTTATTGTCTGTATAAGTAAAACCATAATAATATCATAAACCCTATATTAAACTAATTTTGTTAGGCAGGCACAAATACTAGGCAGGTCGCTGAAGAGTCCTCAAGTCTTCGAGTGGCCCCGCGAAATGAGCAGACCACTTAGACGTTGTAATAAACCACTCGAGAATCTCAGAGATGTATCTCCATTCGTACTTCACTCTAAAAATATTAGGCATTTTTGAAACGTGAACTTAGTTTGCTACTTTTGTTCAGATTGAAGTAAAACGAATACAAACCTTTGTGGAGAGGAAGTTTGACTTTTGCAATTCAACATTTTGATTTTTAAACATAATACGGAAATGTACCACTGAAGGGTACTGGTTTCCGCGAGTAGTCACGAGGGACATACTTACCATAATCCACCAAGCGGGTTCAGTGCGAACTGTCTTTTTTTAACGAAGGCGTTCTGGTTTCCTCGCGGTGTTTTCCTTCATAGTCGCGTTAATGATAGATGATAATTTAAAATTATTTAATTTATTCACACTTAAGTGGCAACGATTGCACCTCAGGTACCTACTTGCTTTTTTTAACTAAACATATTAGTACAAATTAAGAGCAGATTAAGAGTTCTCTTTCGCCCAAATTCTTTTTCTTTATCTTTTTAGTTCCTATGTTTCTATATGCATATACTTATATATAAATACATTATTTCTCTATTGCACCATCTACCCCTATGTCGTCTACGTCTACAGTAAAGGAGAACTACCCGAGGTTACCACCCAAAGGTTGTCTGGAAGAAATCGCTTTATCGATACGGCCACCGGCTGTAGGTACTTTATATTACTCTATATGTTTTTGGTGCACAATAAAATGTATCGATGTGTCTACATTATAAGTAGTGTGTATTTAACGCCTCCGTGAAGCGCTGGCTGGTCTAGATATAATCACCTCTGACAAATTGATGTGAAGATATTGTTCCAACAGACGAAGCAGCGGGCTAATTCTAGTCTATTCTAATAATATTATAAAGATAAATCGTGAGTTTCATTTTGTTTTCATGTAAACTCAACAACTGATGAAAATATTGAAACAATTTTGAAAATTCTTTCACATTTAGGAAGTTGAACTTATGTAGACATAGGTAATGTTTGGCTTCGCTAGGAAATTAGTCGTTGTATCCTGAATTAATTAATTAATCCTAGGAATTAATTTTAGGAATTAATCCTGATTTAAGGATCATATAAAAACTAGACCTAAAAATCTAATTACATGTAAAGAGAAAACAAACAGTTCCAAAGATAAATTATTTTTTATCTTGCATTTTCCAAAGCATTCTGTATTTTATACAAATACAATAAAAATGGATCGTAAAAAGGCCAATTTCCTGTGACCAATGCAAATAATCCTCTATTATGACGTAGTGATGACGTCGTTTATTATATCGCATTGGTATCGCTTTGTTATCGGCACGTGGACGGAAATAGCCCCTTTGGAAGAACACCACCCTCAAATTGGGTTTTTAACTGTGACGAGAGATGTCGCTAGAAGATGGATAATTTAGTTTCAAACAAAATCTATTTATTTTCTATTTCATTATAATAGACTAAAATAGTATAATCTATGTACAGTCTTTATATAAATGTGCCCGCAATTTCGTTCGAATAGACTTGAGTAGGTCCTAATTTATTCTTTTCATGTTAAAGACCTAATGTTCAGTCGCAATAAAAATACCTGACTACCCAAATGGGTAAAGGGATATGGTATTGGTATTAACTACTATTTATTATTTATTCTTATGGTATGAATATGGATTAAGCAGTTTAACACAAATCAGCGGTTTGCCTTGGCTTCGCTGAAGTCACACATAGTACCTATAGTAGGTATTATGAATTGCTTAAGTTTAGGATTTTATATTATTAGTTGAAATTACCTAAACAAATTTTGTAATATATAAGTATTTCAATAAACTTTAATATTTCTATTTTTTGTGAAATTAGAACATTCAATTCGTCGCGACGATATTAATGATTTAATGATATTAATGATTTGGTGTTCTAGACGGCTGTTTATGACAAATTAAGTTAATTTGGATATTTTTCAATCTTTATATTATTCTAATTATACTTTAAAATTTATATTTTTAATATTGTTGATTGCCTCGAATAGATCGCTTTTAACGACAAGGCCGCCTATCTGTTGCCGACATTGCCTCTGTATTATATTGTATATGCTTAATGTAATTAATTTAGTTACAGCAGGATGCAATAAAGTATTTTCATTCTAAATTTATTTGTTAACTTTCTAACAATTTCATATTTTCACAAATGAAATTGAGGAAAGTTTCACAAGATGGCGCTGCTGGTATATAGTTCTTCATATTTAACTTAGAAAGTATTGTTTCATGTTTTTCTTTTGCATAATTTAAAATTATTTATTTCAGGAAAATAATTACTAATAGCTATCATATTACAAAATAACTTAAAATTACCTTAAAATAAATACCAAAAATATAATAGTGGTTTATTGTAAAAAATGCTCAAAATATCGGATTATATAGGTGTGTTATTTTCATTTTATTTTGCTTGTTTTCAAATTGTATTTTTAGAAATTACAGTACGCTAAGCGATCTCATTATCAGACATTATGTTTCTATTAAATTGACGGCGCTTAGGTACTTACAATTTCAAAGACTGAGCAGTAAATCAAGATCAACAAACAAACATCCGCCTAGAAGGACCAGATCCTGCGTTTACTGCATGGAGAATGCACTAACGTTTAAGGGAACACGACCTTACGCCAATAAGCTAGCAACACAATAAATCATAGCAAGCGAATAATACCGAATAATACAAATAATATATCTTTCATCATTTCAGCAACGGCTTCGTTATAAATATTGGAAAAATAACTAGGTCAATTTCCATCGCCAGCATAGCGTCCGAGTTCCTTACGAGCGGTGGACCTGCATTGTGTCTTCATAAGGTAAGTAAGTTGCAGTGTATTTAGCTGTAGCGATTATTTTATGTGGAGCGATTGTTGGGGATTTCCTCCTTTTGCAAACGCATATGCAGCGTTTGTAATAGGAGGAAATCCCCAACAATTTGCTACACATTCAGTATTTTCTGTTATACATTTAATTATTTCAATTACCAAAGAGAATCTCTAGTGTGCCAATTCAGTCTAATTCCTAATCTGAATACCTATTTAAATTTACGTAATTATTAAAATAATATTCTCATTCTAAATGTATTGACAGTGGAGAGTTTGCGTCCCGGGACACACGATTTTATATGTTTGTACAGACAGTAATTTCTTCAAGCGCAATTAGATGGTTATATAATTCATAAAATAGTCAAACGCTCTATTACACTTCAAATTAGAATATGTCTCACTTCAAATTACAATATTCTTAATTGTAAGAGTGATAACAGAAAGCAATTTAAATTTTACTTGTAAATTTCAATTTACTCGTCTAATCCATACGCACTATTCTCAACCAGTCAATTTGCTAATGACAGACTAACCAACGTTCCAACCAATAACCACAAAATGTATTAAAGAAAATGGCCATAACATTTAACAAGAAGAATGTACTAATAAAAAGCGAATTACGCGAGTCCAGCTTTTTACCAAAGAACCGCGCGTGTGCGACACGTGACCGAAAATATTAAAACTGGTGTTAGAAATGACACGCGGCCGTTCCCGCCAATAAATGGAGAAATCTTCTGGCAACCCTATTCCCTTAATCCTTACCACAAAATAAGCGAAATTCCACCTTAAAGTTATCACTCTAACGTCGTTTTTCAGTAAGGCAGTTACAATGTTACATGAATGTTACAACCATTCTAATTTCAAACTTATCAAATTGCTTTTCAGTCGAAATTGGAACGGCGTTGAACACAGTAGAATTAGAGTTGTCCACAACGGTTTAATACCGCCCCCGACGGTTATCGAATAATGCGTCGGCACGTGCTGAAAGGAGTTTTTTATCGAGTTTTTTCATCGAATTTTTATTTCGTGCGAACGGAGAAGTGGCGTCTGGTACAGACGTCGCCGCACAATGGACGCTCTCCGTTATGTGGGAGCGACTGGCTATCGATAAAGTTCTGTAATGCTCTCAGATGTGACCTATTCATTCCTATTAGAGTTAAATTCAACTGAAAGATTGCCGCTCAACCTTCTGCTTAATCTTCAATTATCAATGAAACAATAATTCTATAATTTGATAAGTAAGAAAAGTTACATTTACATTTTCAAGTCGTTACAAGAAATGAAATCGAGAAAATAGTTTTTCACACATTAGTAAATAATTAATTAACTATAGTTGTAGTAGGTCTAGATAGTTCTATTTCATAAGAACGGTATATTGTATACTTTATCTTCCGTTCTATTGTACTATACTATAACTTACAATACTTTCGCAAAAACAGCTGTGTACTACGTTACTAGATATAATCAGGTTAGGTAACTTAATGTGCTTGTGAAGAAATAATTAAATAGGCAACAGCAAATACTGAATGAGCAACAAATCGATGGTAGCAATTTAAAGGTGGGTTAGGTTTATATTGTCTCGTGACAGTACCATAACAGAAGTCTCGCGAAGCCAGCCTTCAGCCAACACTTTTACCAAGTTCCTTCCGCCGGTCTACTGGCGCGGGAGCCCATAGACTTTTTGCTGCACATACTCCTGGCTGAGCGCCTTCTGAGTTCGCCCTAAACCATACATATCCCGGTGACTCTTGAAAGGCAATTAGGAGAACAAGAATTTAATTATTCCGAAAAAAAACGCGAATTGCAACTTCGTCGACTTATACTCCGCTTATTATAGCATGAGCTCTGACAGCTGACAGCTGACTATAAACACAGTGATGAGACTTTGTTAATCGATAGCCTAGTTAATCGTTTTTTTTTTAATTATTGATGATAGCTGTGAAATAGAAGATTAATTGATCCTTGATAAGAAAGTTAACTTTTTTATTCGACTGTCTTTTCTATTCAATTTATTATTAAAATACAACCCAAATGTAAAGTACAACTAGAGAGATAGAAGCCAGGAAATATAAATGTATATAATTATTTGCGCGATTATATAATTATAACAATAAAACAGGATCAAAGCAATCGAAACATCAATAGAAAAACCGGACTATTTTATTAAATTTTATTATTTTATTAATTATATTATTTTAAATAATCGATCATCAAATATAAAAAAAACAAGCACTATACATTCCGTTACACGTACGTTACCGTTACGATTTACATATTCATCGAGGAAAATGAATTTATCCGCTGTGTCGAAAAAAATTACGTTAAAATATACATAAAAAGAACAATAATCACCTGACATTTGATTCTTATAATAGCTATGTTAAAAAATATTTTTTTAAATTTTCGATTTATGCCTTACGGAATAAAAATATTTTGCGTGAAATGGACAACGCCCCAATCTGTCAGCTCAGAGCTCATGCTATAATAATCGGACTACAGTAACGGTATTGTTACTAATTTAAAAAGATTTACTTCGGTTATTCAAAAATAGTTTTTAGTTGATTTTTTTAAATATGAAAAGAATTTGACTACATTTTTGTGTAGCTTTCTTTATTCTTTTCGTGTCTCATTTGTTTCATATTTTCCATATTCAAATATTTTACAACTAAACAACGATCTTGTTAATCCTACAATCAAACAATAAACTATCAATTTCATAAAATGTCATTAAAACAAACACGAGGCTCCAAGTAATCCCTCTTTGGGGTACAATCGCCCCCCAAATATCATTTCATATTTTGATTATGATATCAATGTCACCCACTCACAATTTTTTTATATCTATTGTTCGTTAATACACATATTAAACCATTAAAAGTCGCGTGCCAACACAATATATTATTTCACACGTATAATAAAACTATTGTATTATTATTAATGTTAGTATTTTTTATTGAAGTTTTATTCGTGTAGAAAAAGGCCTTAGGGAAATGAGTTTTATGGTTGTTTCTTTATTGTTATTGATATTTACAGTTTTATATAATTACGTTAGTTTATAATACAAGTTGCGAGCCTTGAGAAGTCGAAAACTTCTATTAATACAATCTGTGCTTAATATCTAGTTTCATTGTAAATGTGTGTCGCATGAATCGCGATATAAAAACGGTAATGTTCCTTAAATAGTAACTTGTACTTACCTCGTTCTTGATACATTGATAATGCAATTTTGTTTCTATTGGTGCAATTTATTCTTTTTCTTTATATGGAATAAAGGCGGCAGACGAGTATACAGTCCACCTGATGGTAAGTGGATACTGTAGCCCATGGACATCCGCGACACATACCAACTTCAGTCAAGAATTACAAACGTTGGCACGCCCCCGGATGGACTGCCTACCGTTGCGGATTAAGGAATGGATTGGGAGAAAGGGTTGGGAAAATTGGGAGGGATAGGATAGGGTGGTATGGGAACGGGGCTCTGGCATATCTCACTTAGAAACATGTACATACATTGGGGAAATATTATAAAGTATTTCCTATAACATAGTAATTTCAAGATACTCTTCTGTGAGAGAGGGGCCAGTCAAGTGCGCCCAGCGGCTGTGGGAATGCAGCGTGCACTCTCCCCCTACAGAACTTCTAGCGCTGGATGAATCAATTTGACTGATTTTATCGTACTTATATAATAGAATTAATTCCCTTACTATTAATAGTTATTTTAGATAAATAGGTGTATAAAAGGAGGCTCAAACTTACGCGAACTGCGCACCCCGAAAACTCCTCTCTACACGAAATCCGTGAAAACTTGCGTCCACAGATGTCCGCGGGGCTTCACGGCGTGAATCTAGAGAAACTTATTTTTCAAATATATTGTTATAACGATTAAAAATACATAAATTATAGAAAGAAAGTATATAAATATTTTTTATTAGTCCTGAGATTTTATTAGCTTTCTCTAGTAATTCCTCTAATAATTCCGCTATCTTCTGGTATCCAAACAAAAACTATAAATATCTGCAAAACAGAAACTCATTCCACCGCTTACATATTTGCCATAATTAACGACGTTCACCCGACAGCGGCAGACGCGCGACTGACGCGACACGCGACCGTCACGTGCGTCGGATTAACGCCATTGGTCACAATTGCATGCGTGCGCGCAACTCGGACGTCTCAATCGGACAGATTTGTTGTATCGTAATGAGGTATGACATTGCTTTTTATTCCCCGTTTTCTGTTAATAATTGGGGCGCGTAATAATGAATGTTTAAATTAGTTAATTTTAAATGTTTGCAAAATTCGTGAAGGCGACCTCTAGGGTATCTTACGTTGAAACTCTATAGTTATAGTGTGGGGTCTAAGGCCACTTTGATAAGAATAAATGCATAAGAACGATAAGCTTTCAGCGATAAGAACACCTTTTGTGCATTTTGTGTCTACAATGTCTTTTATTATTTGTGTCTATTTGTGTTTATTTGTGTCTACAATGTTACTCGTATTGTTGTGTTTTGTTTTTGGTGTGTAATAAATAGTTTGTCTATCTATCCATATTCATCAAAGAATTACTTATTGACTATATTATACGCAAAAAGTTCGGATACTTCGCCGCTGGATAGAACTCTAATTAGAATTTGAGACGAGACTCATTAGAAAGATAAAACTGCCTACAAGATGACAACTGCTTTCTCATTTCTACATAATAATGTATCAAAACACAGATAGTAAAAACAGTACTTCTTAAAACGCCAAAGAATTTTCTTTTATGCATTCCTGCTAATTAGCAGTTGCCATATTCGCAAACACCTTTAATCAATAAAAAAATAAATGAAATAAACATTAGTTTTATTACTAACAGAATGAGATATTTAATCTGTACTTATCTTCTATACATATAATAAAACAGTAAAAGGGTTGGGTCTGTACATTGACTTAATTTTTTTTAAAACTGGGGCTTACTTTAGAAGTTACAGAACTCAAGACAAAGTAGTCTACAGTAGTCTACCTATGGTTTTTGGTGAAAAATGTCACTGGTTTTTATCTATTACCTTTTTTTTATAGATTTCATCAACTTTTTATCTCTTTTATAGAAGACTTGGCAGACAAGCGGACGAACAAGATAATAACTGGTTACTGACGCATAAGGACGTCTACAACGTCACGGGTGCGCGCGCCAACCTTGCAGAATTCTATTCACAGCTTTCTTGAAGAGCCCCATGTCCTTAGTGGACATTGGGCTTAGTGGTGTTGGCTTCTTTACCAACTACGGCTGAGACTACATGTAACCACGGCCCTGTGGACTACAACGAATAAGGAAAGAACCAGTCTGCATGCATAGAAATGTACGTACACTTACTAAGTATATAACAAGTAAATTAATGGAAAATATTCTACGCATATTGTAGACACTAGAGTCAGAATTCATTGTTTTCTGGTGACTTTCTTGGCGACCCTAGAAAAACATATTTACCAGAAAAATACTAGCAAAAATACGTGACTAATCATTGAATGGCACTAAATGCTGATAAAAGAGATGGAACGCTGCTCTTACTTATGGATCGATATAACAGAATATCTGTGAACCCATTTGAATTAAGAACTGTGGAGGAACTACGGACGCGCAGTGCAAATATTCGACCACTCCACTATCATAAGCAGTTGAAAACTCATTAGCATTCGTTGATATAACATTGCATTTCTCCGCTTATTCTACTAGATACACAACACGATTGCTGTACGGAACTATTCTTTACAACGCCCATCTTGGGCTATAACAAACGTAGGTATCAAAATGCAATGTACTCGCACTTCTTTGACATGAGCCGTCCGGTACGATGAGGTATACAAACCGATTTATAGCACGTTATCAAAGGTTGTGGATATAACTGCTCCCCCGGATGAACAGCATTTAACATATAAATACACCAGGAGGTTATAAATAAATACGAGAAAAGGTAATATATAATCTGAAAGCGAGCGCATCCATGAAATCCATCCATCTTTTACATGTGTTAAAAATCTCAACAGCTGGTTAGGCCACACAAGCGAAGCCGCGGGTAGAAGCTGGTTACAAAGAAAAAGCCAAATTCAATCTGCTGTTCCGACCGCATCCAAATCGAATTACGACAAACGCATCGTGGTCCCATTGAAATATAATGAATTTATATAGAAATTTAGTGGTTATGGGTATCAACGAGGATGCATGGAAAATGGAGATCGCATGAACAATATTTTGTGAAGAAATTCTCTTTTAACAGAACTAACTAGTCTTAATAAAGCATTTACGAAGTTAATTATTGTATCTTGAATGGTTCTTGGTAACTTCAAGTAAAATTACCTGAAATAAGTACCTAAATTACTTAGGTACTTATTAGGCTAATTAATTAGGTTATTAGGCTAATTAATTAGGCGTGGAGATAAAGGTTTGATAAAAGTTTAAAGTTTTGAAATCAATATTTAATGTATTCGTGAAATTAACTTTTTCTTCTTGTTCTTTTCCTAATTATGAATGCAATTCGGTACTTGACAATTTTTTTGAATTGATTTAAAATGAAAGATTATGTGTGTATATGTTTATAACTTGAAGCGTATATTAAATTGAAGTCAAGGTTTAACATAAAATCGAAGTTTTATAGTCAAATTTCGATTTTCCCGCAAAAACGGCACTCTGTCGTGACGCCATGTTGGTGACGTCATAGTTCTATAAACAAACGATTTTGTATATGTAAGTTGAATCGCTTTACGGGTTTTCTTTCTAATTTTTAAACATCATGAATCCTACATATTATAAGTGCTGTGCAGTCCCTCTGTGTACAAATACTACAATAAGTACACCCACTAAATTATTCATTCATGCGCCAAAACAACCGAAAATTCGAAGAAAGTGGTTGCTACTTGCAAGAAGAAATCTATCTGACATATCGTTGAAATCCATTCTTTACTTTTGTGAAGATCACTTTGATGTAAGTATTATTTGTTTATCTAAGTAGTTTGCATATTATATATACAAAAAAAATTGTTATATGGAAATGTTATTTCGTTGAGATTATAATATTTACCATAGACATTGAGGTTATAATATTGTTGAGGTTATAATATTTGTCAAGAAACAATCATTCAAAGTTATTTCGTAAAGTGCGTTCTAATATTTTTAGCTACCCAACGACATGGAAAATTACACCAGGTACCGTTTGATGGGCTCAGTTAAACAAATCAAAATGAAAGAGGGATGTGTACCCTCAAGGTTCGAATGCCAGCCAGATAGAAGAAAGCGGACAGCTGCAATCACTACGAGGGCTGTTATCATTAAAAGGCAAAGAATAGCATTAGTTGAAGAGGCGTTAAATGATGCTAAAAAAAAAAGAGATAACTGATATTGCGACAGGTATGCTTGCGATAATAAATATTTCATAAAAAATGTTCATATTGTATAAAAATTAACACGGTGACACGGTATATTACCTATACAAATATCAATAATATGGTGAATTTACAGATTCACAACAAGTAGAAGGCCAAGTAAGTCCATCTGAAATACAAGGTACCGCAAACCAAATGGAAGAAGACCAGTGTACACAATTTAGCGCAATGCAGTCTACGCAAGTTGATAAATCGATTCAAGTGTCTATATACAAACAATACAGAAGTAAACAAACGCAATCTTATATCAGTACGATGAATATTGCAACTTCACCGTTAAAATCAACATTTACAAACGTCTCTACTTCGCCTTTCAAGAAAATAGATATTTCGAACATAAATAGATATTGTTTACATAAATAATCCTTTGACATAATAATATGTAATGATTAGTACTTACACTGATGTTTTTACATTTCTAAATTCTGCAGAACAAAAGTCGGAGTTCGTCGCAAAAAAACTTCCCACCATAAGAACGTCGATTTTGGGCAGATTTGCACTGTCTGCTTTTATGTAATCCTTTTCCATAATTGTTGTCCATTATAACACTCTTTTGCAACCACAAAACACCACAAAATTCCTTAAACACCAACAAAATAACTACGAAAAAACACTTGGTACTTTATTAGCGGCGACATGTAAACAAGAACTATGACGTCACGCATCGTGATTGGCGTTCGTAGTCACGTGACAAACAGTTCAAAAACTTTATTTTTATTATTGAATTTCTAAAAAAATATGACTATAAAAAGTCAATAGACCTTGAAATATGACTTTTTAACATCTAATCTATCATTTTGATAAAACCTTATTTTTATCTAAAAATACTGTCAAGTACCGAATTTACGAAGTTTACATTAATCAATTAAAGTTAGAAGTTTAATCAATAATTAATGAAAAATGTTTTTTAAATAACATATAGACAATTGACATGCATCTCTCCAATGTAAAGATGGCAAATTAGATAAGTTTGCAGGCTTGGCAAAATTTTACTGACGGCTCCTTCGATCATCAATTCGATCAATGATTCTTATAGGTGCCGTAAGTCAGTCGGTTAAAAGCATCTAGTCTGGGAACAAAATCTATTTCATGCAAACTTATATATTTTGCCGTTTTTACACAACGAATATCACAAATAAGTTAATGGAAGGAAAATACAAGCAAAATACAAAACAAAATTAAATATTAAAATGGACCTGATTAGGCCCGCGGCAGGTATGGACTGCTCATTGCCACTTCAGCTTATTAATTCTGGGACCTAATGAGATTCGCTAAAGAACAGCTTACGAGTATATAACAAAACATTTTGTACCATATCCAGTATACTTTACTTCCAGCAGGTCCAGTGCCCCCCAGGGGGCCAGGGTGGCGGGTGGGGGTAAAGACAATGTCGAACTAGCAGTTGTAATCAGGTTAGCGAACAATTTGCCTCTCTCGCCATGCGTGATGTATGGCGGAGTAATCTGCCCGGAGCGTCTGTTCGGGCGATTGCTGTTTTATTTCCATTTTGGATAGTTCGTTTTAACTGTTCCTGTTCGATTTCTAGTTTGATGCGATTCTGAACGTTTTTGTGACATTATCTGAGAATCTACCTTATTGTCAGATCTAGTTTGCCAAATGTTGAGACTGTATTGTATCTAATCTAAAAAAGAAATCTAAAAAATATATTGCCTTGACATAGGAGGTTGACTGTTCAGTTTGTATTCGTATCCAGAGACATCTATGGACGAATAGCGAAACTTATTTAATAGGCCTGTGTTAACGTGCAACGAAACGTTTAATCACAGATTATTGGGCTTTAAGTGTTCTTACTAACTCACAAGACTCAGCATTTGCATATCCGTTTAGCACATGTACCTACTGTTTTCAAGTCTCTGTAGACTAAAATGCACCCAGTAGAGCCGCTATCTGTTGATGAAAATTCTCATGAGATAAAGTAAATAAAAGTTATTTCATTCGAATGATTAAATACTAAACTGTATTCGAACATAATACATAAGTATCTTCGAAGCATAATTCAGTCATACAACAACGACAAAACATTCAAATGTAGGCGGAGTATTGTAATGTGACATCGTCTTCAAACCACTGCGAGCAAAACCACTGGCAAAAACTACTTGTTTGTGTTATTATTCAAAGAATTTATTGTCAATTGGGAAGCCCCCTGATGTTGCAGGCGGCGGTGACCACTTACCATCAAATGGCTCGCCCGCTCGTCTGCCAACTATTCAACGAGTATAAAACAAAACGCTGACTTACTTCAAGTAAAGGGTGCAGTGTTCGGTAGTGCGCCTAGTTTAGACGGGGGCACTTGTGTGTCGCCTGCTAAAGAATTTGTAATTCTGGAATCGTTTACTGCTAATATTAAATGATCACCTAGATTGAAGTTGCATATCTAAGAGCACTCTCGGACTTGCCAAATTCTTAACTTTCATTACAGGTTCTTAAAGCTATTTTATAAAATATAAATGGACGATTATAATTAGTATATATACCGGAGGCACCCTCATGCTAACGCAATAAGGGGCAAACGAGTTTTTGTGCAATAACTACGTCTGCCTAATTTGATTTTTATTTTGATCTCGTTTGTCCGTCTGTCCCCACTTCTCTGCCTTGAGCGATATAAATGAAGGGTCTTTGTTTATGTGCTTAGGTGTTTCACTAAACAGGTATTATTTAAAGCCGTACAGAAACTGACCAAAAATTTTTTTTCTTGTAGAAAAACGAGTACGAATTTTAAACAGGTAAATTATTTATAAAAGTATAGTACAATCTAATAGAGTTCTATGTCTGCAACTCCTTCCTTCATATATGTTTTGAAAATGGAATATTATTATCAAATAGTAGGTAGTACTTAAGTTTCAAATTTGACTTTTCAATTAACCCCTCCCCATCCGTTTCACCCCCCCCCCCCCTTTAGAAGTTACCAACCAGATTTCTTTGATAAGAGCGTATGGTGCGTATCTAATCTATTCCCATATCGACGATTTTTACACATTTAATTAATAACTAATTCGCTTCTAAATACGATTTTGATATAGTCTGAAAGACGCACACAAATTGAACCTAGGCTTAATGGGTAGAATTTACTCAGAACGTATATTGACATACAGGTTACAGATTTTATCTTTCTCACATCACAGTGCACAATTATTATAAGCCAAACTCAATCAATGCTTTCCTACGCCCAATATCCGCGAACAGAGCAGCAGATTTTTGGGAAAATATTTTTTATTATACAATAGATAAAAAGATAAAAATAAAAGATAAAAATAATAGATAAAAAGATAGATTATACAGAGCAGCAGATTTTTGGGAAAATATTTTTTATTATACAAATAATAACAATAATTAAAAAAGAAAAATTCACACAATACAATAGATACTTAACAGAAAACTTTTACAGAGCATCCTTAAAATTAATGATGGCAAAACAACACAGAACCACGGCAAACGGCACAAATTAAAATTCAAAAGGATGCCTCGCAAACGCACCCTTTCTTTGTAATATTTTAAACAACATGCCTTTGTCATGTATGAGAGACACTCGACAGCACATACACGAGACTAAATATAGATATTAAATTTTATACTCGTATTTACCTTCGTAGAACATGAGCACATATGTGAAAAATACGCCTATAAAGCATACTCGTCCTACTTTTGTTCGGGTATCATTCGTATCTTTATGGCAAATCTTGCCTGTTCAGACTGCCTCTCAGAACAGGAATTTCCCCCAGGAAGTGCTTTTGCTGCCTTGGATTTTTAGATGAGTATGAAAAGGGTTACCTGCGATCATATTTTGATAATATTTTGATAATAGCCATAATATTTTGACATTACAGATGTTTATTAATGAGTTAAAAAATATTAGTTAGGTAATCTACTCTGTAATCTACTGTAATTCTTTAAAACCTAACAAAAGACTCTTAACAAAATAGCTATGAGTATTTTTACCTACTGGCATTTGTCTCGTCAAATACAAATCGAATTCGCGAATCAATTTGAGTGCCGCCCCAACAGTACAAATATTCAGGTAAAATGTTAAAGGATTACAAAGAATAAATTGCCGCCGATGCGGTGTGATAATCCATTGAAGATTACTACAAAAACTGTCTTATATAAATTATTGTTATATACATATAGTAGGTACGAATCAACGTCACAGCAATGGTAATTTCTAATTTTTCTAACATACTGATTTTTGTATACATAGCGTAAACTAGATTGAACCATAGTGTCAGTGTTAGAAGGATTATAATCACACGAGTTATAACATTTTAAAGTCTCAATTTAATAAAAGTAGCGTGACGTCACAGTAATGGCTGCATGGATAGACTTGTCACTGGTCTTCATGTAAGCACTCTACAATCATACGTGTATCAAGTACATTCCAAGGTAGTCTTCTGTGAGAGAGGAGTAACGTGGCCAGTCTAGCGTGCCCAGCAGCTGTTGGATTGCAGCGTGCATCCCGTTTGTCCCATTGCGTTAACAAATGAAACACGAGGAATTTTTATACCTACTGTCCCTTGGGACGTATTTATTGGATAGAAATTATAATTTCCACAAATGTCTATGTATCACTTCACTCATATAGGTAATAACTAAAAAAGTTCGGGGAGCTTGTGAAACTTACGAGTACTGAGCGAATAAAGATACTTGTCACAATTAGTCGAGTAAATTAATAATACTAGTATAAATTACAGGCAATTAATACTATCTATAGTAAAGTAGACAAACCGAAAAGTATCGAAGTATTACTTTCCAAAGTTTAAACACCGGTTTTTGTCTCTTCTAAACCGAGTGTTTATGAGCATATATCAATTTTATATGTATTTCAAGACCCTTCTGTAGTATTTTGTCTTTGATGGCGAGCGTCTGGGAGTAACATCGAATCAGTTCAAGCCTAGATTTAGTAAATTTACTAAATTTAAAGTCGCCGCCGGTTTCTTGAGGCGCGCTATGCAAATTTTATGTCACAACGCACTGGGCGTAACAAACGTTACGTTATTTCTCATGTACTTATTCGGATAGCTATTGGAGAGACAAAATAATGATTTCCACTTTTTCTTACTTATGTCCATTGATTGGTGCTAGATAAACTTTTGTGGTAGCATTTATATTTGTCCTCCGGTGTACACTTTGTACACTTTCGTAACAGTTAACAGAAGCATAGAAGCAAATAAATGACCAAATATCGCGGATATCCAAGAGGGACAGTAGCGACCAACATACCATCAGCTGGACTGACTGCTAAGCCGCATTTGACGAGAACGTCACCCTCGCTACACCGTGAAGGTACTCGCGATCCCGCGGTACCCTCCCAAAGCAACGCCCTAAGCTGAGGTCCGTTCCTTCCGCCGGTCTACCGGCGGGGGCAACCTTGCGCTCGTTTCTGCACACACTCTTTGCTCCTAGCTTAGCGCCTTCTGCGCTCGCCACAAACCATACATGTCCGGTGATTCTTGAAAGGCCGTTAGGGCCACAAGTCATACCGCTATGGCTTAGCCATAGCGATAAAAAGGCATGTTTATACAATATAATATTTAGATATTATTTTTTAACAGAACTGTAAAATATCACTAGCATTATCACTAGCTATCGTAGGTTTAATAAGTAGTAGATAAGTAGTAGTTAAGTAGTAGTTATGTAGTAGTTAAGGAGTAGTTATGTAGTAGTTATGTAGTAGTTAAGGAGTAGTTAAGTAGCAGTTATGTTGTAGTTAAGTAGTAGTTAAACACACGCCACTTCTTATGTTAGACATGGTACTAGCAGTCAAGATCACAAGACTGCATCTCATCAGAATGCATTATCAACTCAGTGTAATTAATACAGATCGAAAAACTAAAAAATCTAAGGTTTGATTATTTTATCTCTTTTAATCCAGGGTAGAACGTTTTTCAAGCCGCAGCGTGCAGACCGCACGGTGCGTCGGCACCCGTAAAGCGGGTACAGACTGAATTTTCAATGAGGATGTCACGCAAGGGTTCACTCGGTGACATTTGCTCGTGGCACGGCACTGTTTGGACAAAAGGGTTTTTCGAGAATTTCGAGAATTTACTGCGAACAGCTCTCTAGCTGTCTCGTTGAGTTTTTGAGGGGATTTCTTGATTTAAATTCGAGAACTCGATTAGTAAAGTAAATTATCAAGAACGATTTGCAGATTTAATATTTGGTCCTTTATAAATGTTGAGATTTCTTTTAATATTTCAGAATTTCAAAGTATTTATTATTAATTACACAGTATTTATTAATTAACAAAAGGCAAGCTTATCTCCTGCGAGTATTTCTTCCAGCAGACCCGGGAAAGTGTAATATACCTACGTCAAAACAGAAAGGCAGGCATAGTGCATACGGAAAAATTGTATGAATACGTAATTGTACAATAATATAATAGTTACAAAATATCTAAATAAATGTACATACATATATACATATACAATAAATATAAATTCATTTTTCTTATTATAGAATAAAGACGGCAGACTAGCATATAGTCCATCTGATGGTAAGTGGATACTGTAGCCCATGGACATCCGCGATACATGCCAACATCAGTCCAGAATGACAAACGTTGGCACACGCCCGGATGCGCTGCCTACCTTTGCGGATTAGGAATAGATTGGCAGAAAGAGTTGGGAAAATTGACAGGGATAGGATGGGATGGCATGGGAATGGGCTCTGGCATATCTCACTCACTACCGAAACACGTATGTAGGTACATTGGGGAAATACGATAAAGTGGGAAATGCAGTACAATTCAAGGTAGTCTTCTGTGAGAGAGGGGTAACGTGATCAGTCGAGTGCGCCCAGAGGCTGTGGAAATGCAGCGTGCACTATCCCCCCAATATTTAAATACATATACCTAAATAATACAAAATACTAACATTAAATATTGTTACAAAAAAAAATACTTGTTGTACAACGTTTTTCAAGCCATACTTGACATATATCAATTAAATCGGAATGAGGAGCAGAATCCATGATAATAACTGTAATTGTTAGTAAATAAGTATGTTTAGTTCAAACTGGTTTAGAACAACTATTTTCCGAAAGCTCGTCATCAAAATGATTTATTATTAGACTTGCATGCTGCTGCCGAACCTATTTTCATGTAAATTACCACCAAAAAATTTGCAACATTTCACTGCAATTTAAAATGTGAAATCATCGGCTGCGTAATTCGGCATTGTCGTTGCACGCGGGAGCACAGCCCGGGGGTCTATTCTGTAAAATTAAAAACGTTTCGAATGCGGACTCCGCACGAGTGGATCCCTAAAATGGCAAGTTAACAACCGAGGTAAATAACCACAAATCACCGCGTCCTAACACCCCGGGCGAGATTTACATTCACAATGTTGCGATTCGATTTCGTTTTGTCTTCATTGAAGCGTGGGTACATCTAATTATTCTTATGTACACGTGCTTCGTAGTATGTAGACTTCGTAGAATTCTTTACTGCTGTGTGGTATCGGCTGGCACCATCCCATTTATTCCCGTTTGTGTCGTTAAGAGTTAACGAAGCTGATACCATAAGCCCTGAGGAACTACACCACCTCTAAAAATGTGGACTCGTCAACCCGCTTGGGGAGTGAGGCGTTTTAACACCATACATCCCTGATACACAAGACCATGCGCATTAGGATTTTTATCGGCCAATGACAATGGATTTATTTTTAATGGGCTGGTTACGGTATGGTTTGTATTTTCTCCACCTCGGCGTTTGATGGAAAAGTTTCGATTGCGCATGAGGTTTACCACCAGCCTGTCTGTCTACTACTTGATATAGACCTTTTCGAAGGCTCACTATTTCATACGATTTTCTGCTCTTTTCATACACCTACTATAGACAGCAGTCCACCTGGCTGAAGGGCGTTACTCGATACATACTACGTATATATTCGGGGACTCTTCTATCGCATTGATTATTTATCAGTAAAAAGGACACTGACAAAAGTGCAAGCAAGCAAGAGAACGTAAAAGTTACAAAATTTTCTTCTTTAAATATAACTTCATGATTAACAAGTGATCAGTGCTGTTTTGCATTATATTCATTTATCAAATCACACAACACTTCATTGCACTGAAAAGACACAAAAATTGCAACGACGTTATTATTTTTAAACTCATACACACCACAAACCACAAAATTCAAATCAACATTTGTTAAAACGAAAATACACCTTACGATCTAATATTTGAAGGCCTCAGGTTTTATTTTAGGGGTAAATTTAATTTTGTGATATAATAAAAGAACGTAATGATGTCATTGTACACTTGTACGGACGTGGGTGTTCGCGATCGGTGCGTGGCTAATTGGCGGTTTTAGGGTTCCTTTAAATATTAAACCTTGTAAATGCAGCTTCTACGTACATTTGTCTGTCAGTCTTTGTAATAACTCAATAAATGTTAAACTAATTAATTACGAAAATAACATGTAAAATCTTGCAAATTTAAAGCCAACATGTGAAATTTTAACTTTTAAATGATACCTATACTAATTTAGGACTTAGAACAAATAGCATTGTACTAAACTATTAATTTATATTATTACAAATAAACAGTATTGCATAAGTATGTATATATTTATTTAAAAGATAGCTAATACATTTTTGATATAATTAACTCTATTGGCATCGTAGTAATAACCCACCACATACTGTGATGAATATATTTTGGAAATATAACTATTTGGAAAATTTTGAAAATTATGTCTTGTAAATACCATAACATATGATCAGCCTGTCTCTTCATTACTGGACACAGGTCTTTCCCAGACTCCCTACAACACATGGTCTTCCTATCCAGTTACCTGACTCTTCAATTCGTCCGTTGACTTACCGGAGCACGTTCCGATGTTTCCCACTACTTGGCCTCGATTCAAATACTTGTCTATCCCATCGGATGTCGGTGGTCAGGCACAAATCTTTCAATGCATACGTTTTTTTTTAAATACCATATTCATACCATCAACCTATGTCTCTTCAAAGCTGGATATAAGTCTTTCTTAAGGCTCAGCACCAAACACGATCTTCGATGCCTCCCTTTCACTCACTACCGACGAATTCTTCAAGTCGTCAGTCAACGTGGCTGGAAGGCGTCCCACACTGCGTTTCTCGGTAGTACGTGGTCTCCGTGCAAGGACTCGTTTACTCCATTGGATTTCCAATATGGCTAGCCATAAATCATAATTTATTTGCTAAAACATGGTAATAATAAAATGGAAAAAAAATAACAGAAGTTCCACATGTTTGTCATTAAAATGACGTGCAAAATTTTACATACATAAATAAACTACATATATGTCATATACATGTATAAACATATATGTACTAGACATACCAATACTATAATAGTATTGATTTTTCAGTGACGGAACCCAAAATATGTATAGATACGACGTACACTTGACAAAGGATTCACATTTTTATAATGTATCATTTTTCGGTGAGCGTGACGTTGAAACTCATTGTACTAAGTTTTTGAATGTGCATGCTTTACTGACTCGTGTTGATGCCATTGTAAAATGAAGGATAATGATGTGTGGCGAATTTTAGTAGATAGGTATAAATATATAGATAGACGAAACTGTTTATTTCACCCCAAAAACAAGAATAAGACATAATTCGATAAATATAAAATGCATCAAAGACGAGGTGTTATCGATAGAAGTGATCTCTTCCAGACAACCTTTGAATACAGAGAGAATATATCTTTTAATCACAGATAAATGGTATACCCCATACATAATTATATAATATAACACATACATATCATAAATCTATATATAATACACATGATTCCAAGTTAATTGATATATAATGTAAGTATAACACATTTTTTGTAAAATTATTTTTTTATGCGATAGGTAGGTATACTCGTATAGATACGTTCGTATATTTTTGATAACAATGAACGCAGAATCATGCACGGAATCCATGACTTTAGGTTTCGGAAAAGTTTCGTTTACACTCTGCATATCTTTAGAACTACAATTCATATGTTTAGACAAGTTTTGTTCAAAAATTATGTGTTTATTACATGTTTAACTGCCATTCTAGTTACCCCAAAAACAATTCCATTAAATAGTGTCATTAACCGCAATATTTTCCGTATATCTGCTAAATTGCATGCGGATATATCCGCGACATTACTCCCGGCGGATGCGGTGCGTGCTCGCCGGAAGCTGGGCCCATCTATTGTGGCGCCGTGACGTCACTTCCGTCTCGAAGTGCAATGGCGCGAAACTGCGGGAGGTCTATTGCTAGTCTAGTTTCAGTTTGAGGAAAATTGGTGGAATAAATCTGTCATTTTTTCTGTCAGGTATTTTAGAAAAAAAAACGATAATAGTTGTGAAATATATGACACATTGGAGAACGACTTGAATTAACAGTATAGATAGATAGATAAAACTCTTTATTGTATAATTATTACATTATGACAAAATTAAAGAAGAATTAATTTTTTTTCAATGATACAATTAGCATATTCTGACAGTGTCAAGTTATCTTCGTAATAAACAATTTCAAAGTCTATAAAATGTATCCTGGCAATGTCCAGTCCCGTCGGAGTAAGTCAGGAGTTACTGGAGGTTTTACTGGGGACATAAGAAGACTCCTTAGAAGCACACGAAAAACGCAGTCCCACCCTTTTTATTTGATTATAATTATCACAAACACCGCGCGTGAACAATATCTACTTTTGAAGTTTATTAAACTATCACTATTAAACCACAAAACGCCTAAATACACAATTTTTACAATAATCAAAGTCTCAATTTCATTTCATTGTGTGTGGCGATATTTATTTCGATTAGTATTCTATAATATAATATATTTATTTTTTAACATTTCCTTGTTGGTATAATATGTATCCTGAACAAAAAATTACATAATTATTTATTTAAAACCCAGCTGTATATAGATACTCTTGGTTGTACAATAGTAATAATTGGTCAATATCTACTTGGTTTTCTTTAAGAAAGCCCAATCGCTTTCAACGTATGTTCTAAACTTGATTGCAAAAAATAGTGGAAATACTTAAATAGAAATTAACGTTAACTCCCGTTAAGTCCCGTGGTAGTCCCTTCCGTGCTAAATATAGTGGATGTCTTTATCAGGGTGGCATGGAAAATCCTAATCTACAGCTTATAAATACGTGGAATCGATTTTAGGCAGAAAACAAAAACTGCATTTATATTTTGATTCTATACTATTATTTTTCGGGAAATATCGATTTGCCTTTTGTATTTGAAAACAATTCACCCTCCTTATTATTTCCTTCTAACCAAATCTTTGTTTCGAAGTTAAGTATTTACTTAATACAATCGTTTGTAATTATTTATAATTAATAATGTAGTGATTATTATAATTGACTATAATAATATTAATATAGGTATAATAGTTATACTAATTGTTAATAATCCTAAAATAGAGCCTTAAAAAATAAAGCCCTAATAGAATTGTTAACACCAGCTAACAACGCCCATAAAACTAGTTTATTTACACCAATAAAATTGTCTTTGCACAAAAACTAAGCCTGGCACAATAACTGTGAATATACTCGTAATAAGATGAACATGTCAGCAAACAGGCTTAAACGTGCCCTCGGTAGTTCATTAGGCAACAGTTTAAGATGTTATATAAACATACAGAGATATTATTGAATAACTGGATGGTGTTATGCTATAAATGATAATCCAAAAATCTAGTTAGAATTTTGGAATATAGTTGTTCCATAAAAGCTGACACTTATTGTAACACAATACATTTTCTGTATAAAACAATTGTTAGAGTGTGCGTACCGTAACCAGCACTATTGGACATGGACATTAATATTTGTCATTGTTGATTGATGTTGGTATATATAGCGGATGTTCATACGCGACAATACATATTCACTTACCACTAAGTGGACTGTTAACTGTATTTACTTATATAGGTTGAAAACAGTACGATGTGAACACTACTGGACACAGCAACCCTTGAATGAACAGCTGGCTATAGTTTCTTCCGCTTTGTGGAATTTTATTGACTTTCGTCATTTTAGACCGTTTCTCTTGAAATGGCAACATTAAACATTAGGCCGCAGAGAACAGAAAAAAATAATGAAGGAGGATACTTTATTTATAAATATTGATAGTTTAATATAGTAAAATGATTAAAATAAATATTACTAACTCTTGTATGAAGCTGTCCAGTTGTCCCCTATAGATTAAGATCGCTAATCAGAGGGGTGCAAAATACCCCACACTCGCTGCAAGCGGGGGTGAAGTGTTAAAAATACAATAACTCCATAGTACCAGTGCATCTTCACTTGAATAACGTAACTTTGCGAAATAATACCTTATTTCGAGTGACACAGGATTAAACATATTTTTATAGGAATGTGTCGATGGTAAACATAATTTTGTAATAATATTCAATAATTCGTAACGCCTTCAAAGTGTCATATCATTCATAATAATGATAATAAATATATATTTTGAATTGCGTCATTATACTGCGTGTTTAAAAAGGGTGGATGTTGTTTCATTGCATTTTGTAATGACGTTTTAAGAGGCGATAAATATTTTATGACGGGAAATTCATGAATGAATTGTAAAGTTTTTTTTTAAACAACTTTCGGTTCCTATTTTTTTCCCAATTTTCAGTTTACGTGTAAGAACATGTACATAGTTTTGAGGTAACATGGAGAGAGAAGAACTTTAAATGCGGTGAATTCCAATCTATACGTAGATGCAAATTGTGACTTCCAATATAGTGTGTATTTCCCTTTACAAGGCGATTACAGAAGAGTGCAGTGTGAATGTGGATTATAGTAACTTATTCAAAACACACCTTTCGAGAATTAAAAACTATTACGTGTATCTTTTCGATTTGAAGTAAAATACTTTGTTCTTTCATGGAAATTAATCTTTTTTTATTTGTAGACAAGAGGGCGGATGAGCAAGCGGTCCCACGCGAAGGTAAGTGTTACCGCCGCCCATGGACACCTGCAACACCAGGGGGTATACGGGCGCGCCGCAGACCTTGGAAAATCCTATTCCATAGAACTTTTAAAGTCGGTATCTCTAGGATTCTCAGATGAATTGGGTGATGATTGAAATATTGAATGATTAAATGATTAAAACATATGATTAATTAAATGATTAAAGCATACCTTTATAATACCCATCAAGCGCCATACCTCCGACATCCAATTCTTCTCTTTTTTACTACCGTCTACTGGTGGACCGCACTTGAGTGTTATGATGGATTTAAAAAAAATTAAACATGATAACAGACAAAAAATCGAAAGCAAAGTCTCCTACAGGCTCCTAAAAACAGGTTACATGAAAAATTTCTTTCAAAAAGCAACGCACATACACCAATAATACACAAAACGGCATAACGTCTGTGATTATTATTTAAATTTCCGTTGCGAAGTGTCGGGCCGCGGCATTATTTGAATGACAATGCGTGGCCTACCGATGGGGTGAGGGCTCCGGGACTATATTTACACATTTTACAATTTATGCCTACGACGGAATTGTTGGAAACTTGGCAAGGTTGGACATCCTTCAGTTCGTTCAAAGAATATTGGGAAATTATTAACACTTACTCGAAAAGGCATCAAAGTGCTTATCAATGTAGGCTGTACGTCAGACATTGCCATTTTAAACTAGTAAGTACTGATATTAATATTGGTATTAACAACTCTACGGTATTCTCTGTAGTGCCTACGACAATTGTTGAAGACTTGTCAATGGTCCAACATTCAAAATCGTCAAAGAATATGTAAAAAACATATGTACTGAAAAATATATAATAAGTGCTCACTTTTGTTGGCTGTAGCTTTAAAATAGTCATCTTAGGGAATAGTTTTGATGACGCTACGGTATTCTTTATAATCTATGCTTAGTTTCTTCTTTCTATAAATAAAAATTATGTAGTCTATGCTTAAATTCTTCCTCTTATAAAAACCTTTTCACTCTGAAAGGCAGATTTCAGACTGTTTAGATAAAAGTTATAGAATTCAAGTAAGCTCTTTCCAATGACATATCGTTTTTGGACATAAATTTGTGACTTTTTTGTAACGTTTACACTTTTTCTTAAACTCGTAATGATCTCTGCCATGGGTGATCTCTTATCCAGCGACCATTTATTTTTAATAAGAAGTAGGTACTATTCTGTCAGTTTATTCATATACTTATAACCAGTTTAAGATTAATGACGTCACTTAAATATTAAATCGTGCCCTGTAAAATATCGCGAAGTTGACGCATTTTACAGCCACGTGCCGCACCGGAATCGAACCGGCACTAACGGACGGACGTCGTCTATTACATGCTAGTATCGCGTGCAGCAATCTGTGACCCTTACCAGCCCTCTGGTGAATTTTAAAATAAGTAGACCCTATGTATTTTAATTTTAATAGTAAGTTTAATGTTTAAAATATAATTTTAAAATATAGACACTATAATAAAATTTGTTTTCAAAAATATTTATAATTAAAAAAAATCATGTGATGTTGGCTGGCTTTAGGATAGCACCACCCCATAACAAATCCGCTATCACGAGCGCTAAGGAACTGCACCACCTCTAAAAGAATGGACTCGCCAACCAACCCTCGTGCACAAGACGAGTACACGAAGAGGCCCGGTCTAGTAATGTACGAAGAAAGTGCTGGTTACGTGTTTTAGAGTCCTTAAACCTACTGTGCTGTCGGAATAAAGTTATTACAGACGTAACATTATAACAAAATTAAGGAATGATTTTTGAAGAAGAGAATACAACTGGGCGGTCTTTTTCCTTCACAACAATATCTTCTAGACAACCTTGAACGAATGAAATGAATAAGGAATGAATTAATTGCATAATAAATAATAAATTTATTTATTTGTCACAGTCATATTACAAAAATGAAAGCAATACTAATAATGCAGTGAGGGAAAAACTTATAATATATGTATTACGTTTGTTTGCACGTGTGTTTATAGGCTTGTATAGAAGGCAAATATACCGGTGAAGGCTGCTGATTCCAAAACTAAGAAGGACCTGCGGTATTAGGACCAGTATTATGCTCCTTACTCGATACTTAGTATAAAATAGGAAAGCGGATATATTCGTTATAACACTTCTGAGTTACGTAATAGTAGGTACTCTTATTACACAGGTTCCAAAAGACGCCAAACATTAAAAACCGCAAAAATTCAGACAAGTCTAATCCGCGACTGAAAAAATGTACAAAAAATCTTTTCATTCGGTACAATAATTCCTTTCGAGTGGAAACAGAACGGGAGTAAAAACCCTGGCAGTATGACGATGGGATTGAAATCCAGCGGAGCGAGCGACGCCGGGCGATGAGCATTGTGTTTTACGTATTATAGAAACGTATTGTTATTTGAACGGCCATTATGAAAAGCGGACGGTATTTAATGATGAAAATTGTGATGGGAGATAGCATTTCCTTACAATTAATTTTGCGATGCTCTTTGTATTAATACAAATACGCTAATGAGTGCTCGTTGCTCATACCTGGTGACACGAACATTCCGAACATGACACCTGTTGTCATATTCGGTGACCACGTTCGTGACTTGTCGATAATCACTTGCCATTTGGTGGATCATCCGTCTACCGTCTCTTTTTTATATAGATATGTATATTTTATTTTATATGAAGAAGATGGAAGACGAGCATAAAGTCCACCTGGTAGTAATCCAGGATACTGTCGCCCATAGACATCTGCGATACATGCCAACATCAGTCCAGAATGAGAAACGTTGCCACGCCTCCGGTTGTGACAAAGGTTTGGAAAAATGTGGCAGGATAAGATAGGATAGGATGGGAATGGGATCTGGCATATCTAACTCACTACCGAAACACATAGGTAGGTACATTGGGGAAATAGGATAAAATGTGAAATGCAGTATATTCCAAGGCAGTCTTCTGTGAGAGGGGGGTAACACGGATAGACGAGTGCGCCCAGCGGTTGTGGGATTGCAGCGTGTCTACCATCCCCCTTAAAAATGTACCTACTTCTATAAAAAATGTACATTCCTAAAATATCTTATTTACCTAATTACCTAATAATTTACTTAATAGAAGCGCTACATTCAAATATTGAGTTATCTAAAGATATCGTGTGTCTGCAGATTAAACACTGAATTGACTTTTGAAATATTCTCCAATACGTATGCTTGTAATTTTGCACGCAATATCTACTGAACCGATTTTGATTTGACTTACACTAATGGCATCGGGTGATCCGCTTCAATAATGAAGCCATCCAAAATCATAGTTGGCATCAAATTAAATTATCTTAATAACACAATTAAAGCTATCGGTATAGCAGCGCTATGTTCATAAGGGGCTTACTGGCGGGACTAACGAAGTGTACATATAAATCGTATCAGTGCATTGTTGTGTGCGGTTGCACATCTGTTCGGCGGCTTACGAACTTAAGTGCATACGTGTATATTGCGTATGTAGGTATGTATGTGTAAGCAAACTTATGACGTTGAAAATTGCTTTTGACTAATGAAAGGGATCATAATTACTTGAACTGTACAAGTTTTCAAGTTTGTCTATGACCATCGCACTCCTAAAATTGCAGCATCCTTTCATTCTGTCTCCAGTTTTCGTCTATTCCCAAATTATTAAAAATTAACAACAAAATAATTTCATTTTTTTCACATTTAACCAGCCGTCGACTGGCAGAGAACGTATTAAGTGCGTCTCTGTACAATATAGTACAAAAAGAGAAACAAGGAAATTCTTACTAAAAATTAAAAAGGTAATCATCCATAGGTACTCACTGAATTCACACACACACACAAACGCACATTTAAATGCACTATTATCTTTATATATTGTAATATAATTAGTAACCTGTCTTCATTAGCTTAGATTTTTTTTTTACAGGTAGTTTAATAAAAGGTAATACGAGTATAAGCAATTACTTAACATTTGTTCAAACATTAATAGGCGCGTGTTTAGAGATTTTTAATTAATTTAATTAATGAGATAATGTAATTTTTATACTGTATTTATGGTGTTGTTTCACGTACAATAAAATATTAAAAAAATGGTATAATTTCATTGGAGAATTCAGGACAGACAATTTTTAACGGTCGCCCTGCAATCTAAATTTCTGTAAATAGACAGGTCCATGTATAGTTTCATACACTTTCGTACACCTATGGAAGCAAATAAATGAGAAAATATCGCGGATATCCAAAAGCGACAGTAGCGACCAGCCTACCATCGGGTGGACTGACTGCTTGGGCGCATTTGACGGGAACGTCACCCTCGCTGCACCGTGAACACACACCGGCCTTCAGCCAACACTTTTACCAGGTATCGGCACGTGCCTGGGCGCTTCTCACAATATCGCGGTACCCTCTCAAATTAACGACTTAAGCCGAGGTCGTTCCTTCCGCCGCTCTACCGGCGGGGGAGCCCTTAGGTTCGTTGGTACTCACACTTTTTGCTCCTGGCTGAGCGCCTTCTGCCCTCGCCTTAAACCATACATGTCCGGTGACTCTTGGAAGGCCATTAGGGCCACAAGAATTAATCCGTTCCGAAAAATAAACTGTTAGGCCGTTACCTTCTTTCTATAACCTTTATTTTTAAGCCAGTCATTAGAATAAATCGCAATAAACTTATATCAAGATACTACACCTGTCAATTACCATTCATTTTAATTTTCCCCGTTCCAGAAGCTATGAAACGAATAATTATGTCTCGAAAGCCAGTAGATGTATAAACACGTTGAAATGAGATCTTGCCTTTATTCACAAAATCATGGTAATATCTGCTATTGACCTAAAAACTGGCATACGCAGTACCACCATCTGCCAAATCCGAATGCAAAACTTTACAAATCCCCATTCTTCCCCAGAATGTAGTCTGCATAGCAATCTTGGAAATGCATTTTCCAAATGGGCGTGGTCTAAATCAGCCAATGTGCAGTCAGGCGATATATAGACCAACCATAATTCCATGACCTTCCACATCTCCCTTACCACGCATAATTCTGAACTCATCGGTTTTGCTTCACCAATTTTCACGGATCTACATAAAATGGTTGTGTTGGAGTCCCGCCCATCGGCGCGCTCCGATGGTTTTCTCTACAAGTCAGACAAGGATAGAACTGCGATTAGAACGCAACAGCCGCGGGTTTTCTTAAGGATAGTTGGCAAATATGTAAGATGACAATGTCAGGGTATATAGGAAGTTATGTGCAACAATGTGTCCGTATGTAAATGAGATCGTTATTTATGATTGGATGCGGGAGTCACAAATTGGTGACATTGGAGAAATATGTAAAAAGTTGGATCGTTTCTTTAACGAAACACATTTTGTGAGTCAATCCAAAAATGTACGATTATTTTGCCAAATGGATTCTATTCGTATCTTATAAAAGGAAATCGTTACCTCTGTCGGAGTGTCCAGAACTATTTGAACCTTCCATAAATAGAGCAACTTTTCATACCCAAGCGCCAGGCGATTTTCCGCGAATTTTCCTACTGAACAAACCATATCCTATATATAGAAGAAGTTGTCATAAGAAGAAGATTAGAAGTTGTCACCAAAAATATTAGGTTTTTAAACGTTAAATAAATGAAATTTCTCGTCCAATGTGGGTTATGCGAATGTTGAATATTGAAAGAGTGTTGGTATGTTGATGCAATCTGTTTGATTGTTTATTATTAATAATGTTTATCTTTTTTCCCAGCAGTTTCCCATCTTTGGAGACCTCAAATTTCTGCCCATTTTACAGTTCACCATTTCCGCCGGAATCCTCATTCAGAATTACAATCGCGACGAAATGTGTTATAAAAAGGGTTATTATTGCATTATATATTTTTTCATAGGAACAAGCCTATGAAGTTGTGAGTGACAATCACACGAGCATACAGTCCACCCGATTATACGAGTAAGTGGATAGTGTAGCCCATGAACATCCGCGATACATGCCAACTTTCGTCCAAAATGACAAACGTTGACACGGCCCCGGATGCGCTGTCTGCCTTTGAAGATGTAGTAATGAATTTAGAGGAAAGCTTGGGAAAATGGGGAGGAGTAAGATAGGAATGGGCTCTGGCATATCTATCTCACTCACTTCACTACTGAAACAAGTACGTACATTGAGAAATAAGTTAAAGCGGGATATGCAGTACATTTTAAGTAGTCTCCTGTGAGGGAGGGGTAACGTGGCCAGTCGATTGCGCCCAGGGGCTGTTGAATTGCAGCGTGCACCCTCCCCCTCCAAAAATTACAATGAATCCATGTTCTTAAGAAGACGATCTCCTATTACAATACTTATACAATACTCATTCTGTAACGTTTCAACTTTTATTACAATGTAATACTTATATTAACTATTGCATTATGGATAATTAATATAACTTAAATACTCGTTGTAGTTGTACCTAACTTAAAATTTTAATTTTAACATAATTTTAACATAAAAAGGTTAGTTAGGTAAGTATCTACCCAAGTCCGAAATATGCAGTAATGCAATTTCAGCTTTTCATTTCTACATTTCAACTATATTATGGAACTAGATGACTATTCACATCTATCGTTTAATTTGAAATAAAAAATATAAACAATGAACATGTTTAAAGTTCATTTTATATAATCATAAAAAAATAATATGAGCATAATAATATTATATAAAAAGAAATATACAATGAATATTATTAATTGTTCATTTTTTATTGTGTTATTTTTTTAATTTTATTAGAGTCTTAAATCTAGCTTGATTAGAATGACAGCTGTCAAAGTGCCTCGAATAGTGTTGGGACAATAATGATCAAAGGAGGTAACGTGTTTATTTATCGACTGAGTGTTGTGCACTACAAATAAAAAAAATACGTGCGTGTACGCATGGCAAAACCTGTAATTTTTAGGTTTTTATTGATTAATTATTTTTATAGAGCACTATTCGAGGCACTTTCACAGCTGTCATTCTAATCAAGCTAGATTTAAAAAATCTAAAATTTAAATTAAAAATTAAATTATACTAAAATTTAAAAGACCTAGATTTAATAAAGCGACTTATAACCATGTAGGTAAATCTTTTACGATAACCATTTGGAGCAAATCTTTCGAATTATTTATGTTTCGTTTCTGCTATTACGGACAAGCGGTCTTTGCAAATGAAAAGGAAAAGTCAAATAATAAAGTCTTATATGGAACTGTATGGCGGGAACTCAAGAAGTGAATGAAATAAAAAGTGTATTGTAAAAACTGTTTATTGTGCGTTTTGTAGTTTAATAGTGATAGTTTATTAAACTTCAAAGTGTTTTTCGTGCGTGGTGTTTGTGATAATCAAATAAAAGCGTGGGACTGCGTTTTTCACGTGCTTCCAAAGAGTCCTATTCTATCCTCAGTAAACCTACTATCGTTTTACTGAACGACTCCTGACTTACTTCGACGGGACTGGACATTGACAGGACATGATTTGAAATTGTTTATTACGAAGGAAAATTTTGACACTGGCAGAATGTGCTAATTGCACCATTGCCATAATAATATATAAAGCAGAAGGAAAAGTCGTATATCCATACAGTTTTAGAGCAGCTGTGACAAAATTACTTACTACTTCTTCTATGATGACGCATTATTTCTCAACCGGAACACACACTATCACCACTTCTATTAAAAAATTTACCACAAAATCTCCAAAATATGGCGAATATGGGAGCTGAAAATAAAAATACGCATAACTCAGGAACTATTCCCCCAAGAAATTCGTCTTACATTCTTTTATAACGATCGTAAAATGGGGAGGTTGGGCCGTAATGTCAGGGCAGCCGGGTGATTTGCATGTATGTGGGGGTGGAGGGTGCAGGGTAGGGGATTAAGTGAAAATTCCAAACTACTTTAGGGAGCAAAGGTAGTGGTTGTTCGATATTTGATATGTACAAGGGACGGATAATTTTGTGAAGCGTTGCTCGAACTTGTAACTTTTATAGAATCGCTTTTATATTCTAGAACGAACGTTTATAAGTGTTTCGTGAGTTGTGGGTCAAAAATATTCATTCAAATTTAGACATGTAATTTTTAAATCATTAGAAAATCATCAAAATTATAACAGAGTTAGCGTCATAAATCCTAAAAATAAAGTATGTACTCGTACTTACGTTCAAATTATATGTCACTGGATAGGGCACGTAATGATCTACAACTTTGGTCTCAGCACTTTATTTAAACGTACAGTAACACTTTATTTAAACTCTAAAACGTACAGAAAATAGCAAAATCTCCCTTCCAATTGGCGCTAAAATCTGTCTAAAATATTAGGTAAATACTCGTATGTATGTATATTTGTGCGTCTGTGGGTACGTGAGTGCGTTCGTGTATGCGTGCGTGCAGTGCTTGCGTGCGTATGTACTATATTTTATATCGTATTATTATTTTTATTATAATTACTTTAACGTACCTTCTCCTCTTGAAGAAATCGCTTTTAGCGACTTTCGTCCATGTACGAGAATTTAAACAAAATTTAATTTAATTTTTAAATTAGAATTTAAAAGAATTATTTATCTATTTAAATGGGCCCTAACGCGAATGTTTACCTTATTTATTTTATTCGACGTTTCGGTCGGGTTACCGACCGTGGTCACGAGCTGATAAATGATAATAACCCGTTTAAATAGAAAAATATGTGTGATAAACACGAAAATCTCAAATGAGAATTTCCATTCATTCACTCAATTTTTTCTTATATTTTTCAAAGAAACTATCATCAGAACGTCTTATTACAATACTTTGCGGCACAATGTTTCTTAGTTTTTACGAGGCGGTTGAAATATGATTATGGTTCTAGTTGCCCAAGTTGGCCGTCTCCCCCCAGAGCGGCAGTTAAATGGCCCCCGTATGGAGATTTGATCCCTCTTAAAACGTAATGTTTTATGTTATGTTGGAACGAGTTGCAGTTAAAAGGTAGACAGGATTCTGCAACGTTCATAATTGTTCATAAATAGGTATTTGTAACTAATAAACTTACTTTACAATTAACTGATGAATAATTTCTATTTAAAATAAATTATTCAAAACGAAATTTTATATTCAAGACAATGACATGAACAAAATTTAGATACAGAAAAACAAATGATATACTGATTTTGAAATAAGAACATAGTATTAGATGCATTGTGTTTTATTTTTAAAATTCGAATTAAAACAGAATATATCGAAACTCAAAGTGGCCAGTAACAAAATCGGTCATTTTATAGGTAAGCACCTAATATTTCTCTATGATCAAATTGCAAAAACTAACTGTATGGGAAAGATAACTAACAAATTTTTTTACATTTTGTAAGAGCGAAAATATAAGTAATAGTTTCTCAATTTTCTCCACCAAGTTATTCAGAAACATTTATACCTACTATTGTATAAAAGTACTACTGTACATAATTGTATAGGTACTAGGTATTGTTTCTCGGGGAGAACTTACCGTACCTTGAGAAAACCGTACATTAACAAGGGGGCTTAAACTTAAGAATGAGTTTAAAGTTAAGTATGGACTTTTAAAACCTGTAAGAACCTGCGTGCTTGAGAAACAAAAAAAATGAGACATGTACAAGTATCCACCATTCATTTATTAATTTATTAAGGGAGAAGCCTTTCAATGGAATGTTAATGGCTAACATCGAATGATTATTAAATTTTCTTATTATGATATTTGAAATATTCATTTCTAAAGCTGTTTATCTGAATACGAGTAACATTGTACTCAAAATTAATTCCCCTAATAGACCACATACATGTTTGTGAGTTGTATAGGTACACTAGGTACCGACTCTCGGTGAGCAGCACATCGTCGGTAATGGGAACCCATAACGTTGAGTGCAGTTTTACTATAGTCCTGCACTCTTGTCCGACTCACCATAGACTTGTGTTCGAACGAGTATGGATGGAAATTCATCTTATAATCAGTGACGTAAAAGAAAGGAAGAAAAGTAATATTTATTGACAGAACGACGGAAAACAATTACAAAAACAATGAGTAAGTTTTAATAATTGTCACGCACGGGTGCGTGGGCTTTTGTCGATCATCCTGTCGATAGGGTCTTTTGCTCAGCATACTCGTAATACTGAATGCCTGTGACAAGCATTCAGCGCTGATTTTCAACTGAAGCCCTGGTGACGCACGGACGTAAGTGGAATGTATACATTGTAATGAAGTATAAACGTGAATTAATAAGATATATATTACTGATCTATACCTATATATTAATTAAGTATTTACTTTAACTATATAATATAGGCTATATTCATATAGTATATATTATGTAATAGTGGCATTATAGGACAAGAAGTGCTAACCCAAATATAAAAATCACTTAAATTACTAGTAAAAGAAGAATATTAAGCAGACATTAATTGCCCAGAATGACCCGAAAGATTATTCTTCTGTCTAAAATCAACTGAAACTCAGAGATGAAAGATTTATCCTTATTAATTAGACTACGATAGTTTATATATATTGCAGTATAGACTATTAATTAATAAACAGTGTTGCAGAGAATGGGCAAAGACGTATAAATCTTGAAGACCATTAAGATGAGGAAACTCCAATACATTTTTCATATAATGAGACGCAACAAATATAAGCTCCTTCAACTTATTACACAAGGCAAGATCAAGGGCAAAAGAAGGCCCGGAAGGCGAAGAACATCCTGGCTGTAGAACTTACACCAGTGGTACTGCTAAAGCACTCAATCACTTTTCCGTGCTGCGATTTCAAAAGTAAATACAAATAGCCATGGCGATTGGCAACCTTCGTTAAAAGACAGCACTGCAAGAAGAAGACGTTTATGCCTATTTATTGTAGGTATATAATTTAGAAACACATAATGCATTCCATGTAAAGCACTCTGCAGATACATAGGATAACCGCACTAAATCTGAGCGCGCACTGGATCAGCCATTACTGCTAATGACTTCGCCACGGTACCTGCCTCGCACTGCTCTAGGGCTGACACAACTGTTAATAATATTTTTTCTGAAATTATACTAATAATAAAAACAATAAGTAATAATTGACAAACACTTAATATATTATTTTAGTATTTTTATCACTTTAATATCGCTTTTGAACGTAGCTATTTATTATGAATCTTTGACCTCTTTGAGAATTATATAATCTGTGGTATTGAAAAGACAATTGTCGTTACCTCTCAACAACCACAATAGGTTTTAAATGGAACTAACTATACTACAACATTTCTGTATCTATCTTTTCGTAGGTGTTGTGAGAGGCGGATTAAGGGATAAGAAAGCCGCTACCACAAGCCCTGAAGGAACTGCAACACCTCTAAAAGAGTGTACCTACCCGCTTGGCTAGCGTGGCGTTTTAAGAACTTACATCCCTCGTGCTCAAAACAATGTGCACCCTCATGGACCAATGTCCACAAACAATGTTTGTGCACTTAAACGTTTACTGCCGGCCTATCTCCAGCAGTGAATGTTATAAAGGCTGGTTACGGTAGTATATTATGTAAAACACACACACCAAAACACATGGAATACTAATACTAAATAATTATGTATGTTGTATACGCGCAGTACTTGGTGTTTTAGAATTGTTATTAATAGGTACTTATAATATCATTAGGTTCACTGAAATTATGTTATTTGTGAAGATTTTGACACACAGAAACGTAATAACAAAAGATCAAGTGCTAATGATAACATTTTATTGAAATTTATTTTTAATTTAAAAACCACAGAATACTTAATGATCCCTCCAGTTAAGCTGTTCTTTAAATTTATAATTGTTAATTGTATCAAATTATAAAGTCTTCGTCCTTTAATAATCACGAAGTTCAATGATCAATCAGCGCTACAGAATTCGCTTACATACTGCTTGTGAATCGACTTCTAGCCAGCCGTTCATACCCCGGTGTAAAATCGAAACAAAGTAAATAAATGTCAAAGGCTGGCTAGCTAGATCAATAAAATAGGTGAACGTCATTGGCAAAGTCATCATTGGCAACCCTAACATTCCAGCTGCATCAATGCATTCGGCACATGCGAGCAACAACATACAAATACGTACGGCAAGGCATCACATCGCTACGGGTCTCTTCGGCCCCTGATTGGATTTATGCACGTTGACGGGTTGATGCACAGAGTACAACCTGTACCTACCATATGCCTACTAATTATGATGGAAACTCCTTACATTATAATGTGTTTGTGTTTCCTTAAATTGTGATAGAAAGATAAGAAAATAACCTCGTCCGTTTGTTGTCTAAAATTGAATCAAGGAACTTTAGAGGAAAAGTTTAATCGAGCGTCATCAACATTTATTAAACATTGAATGTTTGCTACAATAATAAAAATTAGTTTTCTCAATTTTTTTTAGGCATACTCGTAGGTGGATTATTTTTTGTTAGGCATAGGTGGATTATTCTTGTTGTCCACATCAAGTTTACAGATCTAGTGTAGTACAGGAAAGCAATTATTGAGTTTTTCTCTCGGCCCCACCAAAGTTCTGTTCGTATTATTGAAATTGAAACAAAGAGGATAAAAACTATTTTCAATAAAATCTATATGTTCATGCACATGTCAATTTTAATTATCGAAACTTGACAATACACGCGGAATATTCAGACATTGGCTCGATGAACACTTTTCCGTAAATATTAACTTCGATACTACAGAGCGCACTTAATATAAAAGCTTTGTCCACAGTTGTATTAATAAAATATGGTCTCTCCTTCCCCTTGACACTAGTCTAATAACTCAATATGAACTTACTGTAAGTGTTTAAAAAAAATATTTAAAGTTTAAAAATCAAGAAGAGTTATTACAAATGTGCTCTATGATACACCAATACCATCTAATTGCATCAGAAAAGCATTCAAAAGATCTATTAAATTGGGAATTTAATAGCCAGGAACTCGAGAAATCAAGTTGAGTTTTTTTTGACTATTGTAAAAATTGTGTATTGCATGATTTGGGGCTTAATAGTGATAGTTTAGTAAACGTCTAGTGTTAGTGCATAATGTTTGTGACAATTAAACAAATGCGTAAGCTGCATTTTTCGCTGCATTTTTGCTGCATTTTTCGTGCTCTTCCATGGAGTCCAACTCTGTCCTCAGCAAATCTACTGTCACTTTACTGAGCGACTCCTATTGCGACGGGACTGAACAATGACGTGATAAAACCAATTCTGATTTATTGTTTGCTAATAACGTGGACCAATGGCTATGCCAGTGTCCAAACAAATTATAAAATAAATAAATTTATTAAATTGATTGTTAAGTTATGCATAAAATCGTGTTTAGTAGAGAGAAATGGAAATGAAAGAGAAATGGAAGAGAGGCCTATATCCCGCTATAAAGAGGTTTTAATGACTATGAAATTGATGTTATTAAAATATAATTTAATTCTGTACTTTAATCACTTTATATACAGGGTATATTTTTTCCCACCTCTCAACAGTGGCCAACATCCATTTGAGCGTGGCAAGTCATCGCCCCGACAAAGGGTGTGTACAGGGTAGGCCTAATAAGCGGAAAGTGTCAAGCTGAGCGGTCACAGGTCTAGATCTGCAGGGAAATGTGTTTATTTGGCGTGTAATGTGGCCAGCGAGTGGGAAAACAGGAAAACGGACGCCGCTTTATTTATAGACTGTGGGTTTTTTCTTGTTTTCTCTAACCTGTATTTAAGCGTATATATATTAGTTAACGTGAAGGATGCTCAAAAAAATCTATTTCGAGTACGTAAGTTTTAAACTTACGTTTAGCGAAATTTGTTTATATGAAAGTAAGTAGTCACTAAAATATATTTTCACAATCCACTGCCTCCAGTAACGTGTCATTGTTTTCAGATATTTATTTACGTGTACTGAATTGATTGAATAAGTCTCATATGATTCCAGGACATATCTCAAAAATATAATTATTGTAATTATTGTAGATCTATTTAAATACACAATACAAAAGAAATTAAATTATTTGGAGAATTCAAAAATCTTAATATAAAACACGAGTCATACAAGTGTATGTGTCTCCGTATGTATAGGTTCTTATCGAAGGATTATCGATGGTGTAAATTTTGAATTCAAAATATTCCAAAGATTTAATAGAAAACAATTGATAAATCTTCTCTGCTCTTAATCGTCCATCACTAGTCGCTACTTATGCATCCATGGGAATCTTGTTGATTCTTGTAGCGTCACAATCATTCTGTAGAGACTTATTGGCGGGAACTCCGGAAATTAAGTTGAGTTTTTGATTGATTAATTATAAAAAATGTGTATTTGTGCGTTTTGCGGTTTAATAGTGATAGTTTATTAAACTGCAAAGTAATTTTTTTTTTCATAATGTCGGCGATAATCATATAAAAGCCATAGGACTGCGTTTTGCGTGTGCTTCCAAGGAGTCCTCTTCTGTCCTCAGTAAACCTGCTATTACTTTACTGAGTGACTCTTGACTTACTTCGATGCGACTGGATATTGACAAGATACGTTTTAGACTTTCAAATAGTTAATTACGAAGAAAACTTGACACTGGCAGAATGTGCTAATTGCACCATTGCCATATATGAAAGAAAACAAAAACATACTCCGTACGAACAGTTTGAGTTAGCCCTAAATCATAAATTATAATTCCACACGCAATGCACGAGCCTCTTTAATTGGGTCCGCAAATTATACATTCGCGCCCGGAGCTGCGTGCGGTCACCATAACCTGATACAAAGCAAACATTAGCCTAGCCATGCATTATTGTCAAGCACTGGAACACCCTCTATGCATTATAATAACACACCTCTATATTCTAATTTCAGTACAAACAAAATTGAACGCTAAAGTTTAATAACAATGGTCTAGTTTAGTGATTAGCCCGTACAACAAAAGGTGGTAGAGTACATGCACTGGGCAAGCCTCGCACGCGTCGATGGTTAACAGAGACTATGATAAAGATTGTAGCTATGGTCTGTTTGTCGATTAATTACCTTTGGATTGACTATACTCTATTGAAGTTAAGAAAAAAATGATGTCATCACTATCGGTCACGTGATTACACCTGTTAACCAATTACAAAGAGGGGAGCGTACCTCGATTGACTGCGTTAGACATTGGACGATACCGTCAGTTTGTTCTTAATGTAATTAATAGAGTTTATTATCGCTATTGGTGACCATAGGAAAGAAACATATTTGTTAGTGATAGAGGCGTTTATTGTCATGACTAGCGTTGTTTATCTTATTTGACTATATGTTATGTTCCATTGTTTGTCTTCCAATTTTTACAATTCCTAATTTTATTAGGTGTTTTTTATAGAATAGCAGACGGGAAGGCGGTTCTCCAGATGGTAAGTAGTAACCGTCACACATGAACACGTGCAGAAGATGCGGCTTCTTCGCCTACCTTAAAGAATCCTGTCCTTCTAGTATGTTTGCAAAAATTCACGTCCCCCGGGAGAATGCCAAGATTCATTATTGACTTTGTTGGTTTAATAAAACAACGTATTAAACGATGTATAACAAATTCCACGTGCACATACCGTACTATATGCATACATGTTTAGTTGTATTGAGCCACCGTCCGTATAGCAGTTAGTACCTACGCAACGTAAGAGGCAAGCCTCTTTTGAACCCAGTACACCACGAACACGTGTCCCTGGTCAATGGATTGATTGTAGAGTAGGAATTGTTATAGAAGTGACGAGTATAATTAGAAATAATTTTGAAACATTATAATTAATGATTGATTGATTTGATTTAAACACCGCCTTTCATATCTTATACGATTCAATATATACCTATTATGAAGTACCTCTTCATCGTAGTGTTTCCATTTGAAAAGAGTAGTAAATTTGTGAGTTGTAGAACTCAGAAAAGTAATGTAATAAATAGAAGTTATTCATGGCCACTTTTAAGCAAATATGACATAAAAATTATGTCATTAAATATTCTGAATAATAAATAATGAATATGCTTCACTCACTAGTCATTACAATTTTCATAATATCAACTATTGCACATACCGCGCCATTTCTACATAGTCCAAAAGTTGAACGGATGCAATAAAAAATAAATAAGTAAAAAAATCTTCGTTTTATTTATTCAAATTAATTACTCATTTATTCAATAATGTTGAAATTATATTCAAAAATAATAATAACCGTTGTTGACGATTAGCAAGCCAAAATTAGCTCACAATTAATGTAATGAACATTCTATGGACATTTTCTCGATCATTTTTTTTTTTATTCAATATAGTGTCTGTGTTATTAGATGGTCTGTGTACACAGATGTTGGCAGTGATTCAGTGGGGAATGCACGTTCGATGCTCGACGCCATATGTAAGCGTCTGAAACGGGCATTACGAGTACGTACTAACCAGTAGACACCTACTGAATAGATTAGATCTGAGTAGACACGTATTTTGTAAGCAGGATTACAAACGACTTTTTCCTAGTACATACAATGAAATATATAATATTAAGTATTTAAGTAATTTTACTCGAATTTTACTGATTTAATGGTTTATGTTACAGTTTTTCAAGACTTCTCATCTCACATCCCATTGTATTTCTCTGATCAACCCCAAGGTTAGCCGGTAGAGAATGCCTAAAGACATTAGGCCTGCCTTTTGTACGATGTGCAATAAACTTACTTAAATAAATAAAATCAAATAATTAAATTACGTATCAAATAAATAAATGAAAATAGTAAGTTGAAACATAAGTCGGATTAAAAAATATGTCACGATGATATTAAAGAGAATATCGCGAGGAAAACCGCAAGTTCCAAAATTACAAGAAATCTGAAGCATATGTATTTACCAATTGGCACTGGAACCACGTTGTGAATTATGGCCCGACACCCCTGAATTACAAACGGATGCCTGTGCCATTGAGTGGGACATTAAAATCTGAAATCAAATATTTATTAATTTTTCTTTGAAATATATTTTTTAAAACGCTTTAAATCCTCATGTGAACAATAACATTGTACTCAAAATTAATTCCACTAACGTTTACCTTTAAAAAGGCTGTCATCAACATAGAAAAAATGTATTCTCCATAGTAAAAAATATTCCCGCAAAAATATGTATAAAATAAGTAAAATCGAGTTCACATAAGTCGGGCTCCGCGGCCATGATTTTCACGGTCCTTGGCCGCGCAGTTAGGGGTTGGGTTTTAAGTGCCGGTGGGAGTCGCCGTCTGGATATAAAACAATTTTTCTACAATAGCTACTTTTTAGCGAGATTTTGTGATAGAAAATAAACATTTTTATTAAGCTTTATCAATCGTAAATGTCATAAATAGCACTTGTAACAAACGACACCTATAAAAGAGTGGACTCGCCAACCCGCATGGGTACCGTGCCGTTTAAGGCCATACATTCCGCATGCACAAGACAATGGGCATTAGGACACTTTTGTCCAGCAGTGGACGATAAAGAGTTAGTTATAATTACGGTGTCTTCGTTCAAATAACGTCCCATATTATTTAATATAACAGTTTTGAAAGTTGACAGTATACCATCAGCCTGTGTCTCCACTGCTGGATATAGCCCTCTCGTAAGGATCACCACCACACACGGTCTTCCGTTCTTTTCCATCTAGCGACTACCGGCGACTTTCTTCAAGTCGTCAGACCACGCTCCACGCTACGTTTCCAGGTACGTGGTCTCCATTCGAGTAGGTACTCGTCTCCCCCATCAGTTATCGGTCCTATGGCTATGGCTTGCTCGCTGCCACTTCAGTAAAATCAAATTGTCAAGTAAATTAAAGTTATGGACAGTAAAATCTAGAAATATCTATGTAGACCCCCCCCCCCCACTCATGACTCAATTAACAATATTATTTGTTAAATATGGGTGGGTATTACCTACCTACCTGCTCATCAGATTCATGATTCATACAATATTCACGTTTATATTAATTTACAAATATTAATATACGAGTACTAGAACACAGATTTACCATAAAATTACACGTGTTGAAGATGTCTTGTTTGGGCCCGTCGCCACCAAGTGTAGTTTAGTCAAGTTTTAGTTTAAGTGTAGTTTGTACCGAGTTTAGTTTCAACAAATCATAAGGTTAATTATGTATTAATTAATTTAATGTGTTATGTGTAAACTTCAGTATGCATGCTGCGTTTCTTAGAATACAATATGGACACAAAATTGGGTTAATAACCTATATGTGTTAATAATTAAAAAAAATAACAGTATATCTAGTTTGTGAATTTTAGGCTCTATAAAGTATAAATAATTCTCATACTGTTATATTGATATCTATAAATAAATATAAAATATTGCACAATAGAATAGGATCACCATTATTACTTATAAATAATAATAATATAAATAATAAGTAACTAATAAATGAAAATTGCAAATAATAGTTTATTAGTACAAAGGACTTAATAATAAATACACATTGTGTCTATTAGTGTAACATAATATAAAATTTATGAATAAAGAATATTTATGAATACATTTATGAGCATAAGATTAAATTAAATTATATGAATTAGTATTATATTAAAATTTGTATTATATTAAAATTTCAAGAAATTACTATGTTTTTATTTTTAATGATAAAAGTGTGTACAAAATACACTATTTTTTAAACTGGAAACTTCGAATCACCAAATTTAACGTATGTTAAATATCTACTTATTACGTATTTGCGACACCGTAGCAAACTATTCTCGAGTGACAGCAAATATTGGAAGGTGGGGGAAGGAAGCCATCTTTGATCGCACTTGCAAGTCAAATTGGCGGTTTGTGGTATTCCTATCATTCGATATAACTATGTACATAGAGCTAAATGTTTAGAAACACGTGTTCGACTTAAAATAGCAAATATACTGTTTCTAGGAACATGTATTATTGTATCATGTCTCTAATTACTTTTACTCATATAATAATATGGTCGACTTGTCACGATTCTAAACAGCTTTTTCGCGACGGGAAGTTCTTATGTTGTCGCAAGCATACTCATCGTCAACGAAAGTATTTAGGGTTAAAAGAACTTCAAAAACTTCGTATAACTATGTAGAAATTTTGAAGATATCTCTAAGGTAGGCAACGCATTTCCGGGCGTGTCTATGCAAACGTTTGTCATTATAAACTGTTGGCATGTATGGAGAATGTCCGTCAGCAATAAATATTGAGTCGTGATAAGTGTCTACCACCTTTGTATATAAAAAAAACAATATAAAAAAAAAATAGTTTAATCAAGCACGTAATTAGACACTAAAAATAATGAGGTTAAGGGAGCCACTGACAGGAGAAATGTTTTAACATCTCTCCTTGTTCAACCACTACCTTGAATCTTGTATCCTCAAGCAAGCCACAAAATATTCTACATTATTCTTGCAGATAAACAGTATTTATTACCTAATACCTTTAAAATTAAACCGCAATCTAACTAGCGATTAACGAAATATATAGCAACGAATTCCCACAAACTAAAAATAAAACTAACAATAATTCCGTACTACGTACTCCCCTAATTAGTGTGATCTGTTTCGTACATGTGGACACAGTAGAACGGTAATCTAAGTATCTTCATAGTAACACGTAAGTTACAGCTTATTTTAAAGCGAGACATTGTCAGGTTCGCCTTGATGTTGCGTCTTGCGCCGTGCTTTGAAGAAATTTCATCAGTCTGTTGTTTTCTATTGTTCCATTTAATACAGAGTTTTTTACGTTCTTAATTCAAGATGTAAGTCATAACCATGCTTTTGAGAGGGGCAAGTTGCACTCTGCAATCCCACAGCCGCAGGGCACACTCGACTAGTCAAATTAACCATAGAAGACTACTAAAAATCTAGATAAAATATACCTACTGCATTTGCCACCGATATAAGTACCTACTTGTTTCGATAGAGAGTTAAATATGTCAGAGTTAATTTCCATCCCATCCTCTATCTATCCTATTCCTTCCCATTTGTGCAACCCATTCTACAGGTCCATTCCTAATCTCCAAAGCCACATTTGTCCATCTGAATTGATTTTGGCACGTATCGCGGGTGTCCATAGGTAACAGTATCCAATTATCACTAAGTGGACTTCATGCTCGTCTGCCGCGTTCTTTACATAAAAAACATGTCCATAAAAATTTCAAAATAACCACTGTTACTACTGTTCATATGCTTACTGTCATATAGATGTCCGCCGATGCGTTCAAAACTCGCGATCCGTGTATTTGATGTGATGTCAGTGACGTGCGATGCACGCTTCAATTCACTTGGTTTTTGAACGAACCCTGCGAATTGATTTATTTAGATTTGATATTGGTACTTAGATGCAAGTTACAAGATAACTTGCGTGAATATTCTTTAAATAAGTACTTATAAATACTGTAACTAAATAAGTAAGTATTTAAAGTATAATCAACGTTGTAATAATAGGTCGTGGAGAAAATCTTTTTAGCACTCGTACGTATGAAGTTGTAATCAAATCTCTTTGATAGTGACATTAAAATGAGTGAAAGCAACGAAGAAATTCGCTACATTTTGAAATTTTATTGTAAAAAAGACAAAAATGTTACACAGGCTGCAAAAAAAATTGTGCCGTTTATGGATCCAATGCGGTATCGTTAAAGGTAGCACAAAGTTGGTTCAAGCGTTTTCAGTCTGCAACATTGATCACAAAATGGTTTTAAGTCATTTCAAAAGTCTGGGTGCCAGAAAAAGCTCTATATTTGGGTACCACATGATCTTACGGAAAGAAACCTTCATTAACTGTGTTTCTATTTGCGATTCTCTTTATAAAACGAAACGAAACCGGAAACGATTGATTACGGGTGACGAGAAGTGGATCACTTACGACAAGAACGTGCGAAAAAGTGGTTAAATCACGGACAGGTCCCACAAGCAGTGGCAAAACCCGGCTTAAAGCGAAACAAGGTGATGTTGTGTGTAAGGTGGGATTTTTTTTTTTTTATGTACGATGGCGGCAGACGAGCATACAGTCCACCTGATGGTAAGTGGATACTGTCGCCCATAGACATCCGCGATACATGCCAACATTAGTCCAAAATGATAAATGTTGGCACGCCCCCGGATGCGCTGCCTACCTTTGGAGATATAAGAATGGATTTGGAGAAAGGGTTGGGAAAATGGGCAGGGATAGGATGGAATCTGGCACATCTCACTCACTACCGAAACACGTACGTAGGTACATTGGGGAAATACGATAAAGTGGGAAATGCAGTACATTTCAAGGTAGTCTTCTGTGAGAGAGGGGTAACGTGGCCAGTCGAGCGCGCCCAGCGGCTGTTGGATTGCAGCGTGCACTCTCCCCCTCCTATGCACTCTCCCCCTCCTAGTATTGGAAAAGTATCCTTCATTATGAGCTTTTACCGCCGGGGGAATTGATTCATTCTGATCTCTACTGACAAAACGGCCTGAGCTGATATACAGAAAGGGTGTGATCTTCATGATAACGCCAGACCACACACATCTTTAGCCACTCAGCAAAAATTGAAAGAGCTTGGCTGGGAAGTGTTGATACATCCACCGTATATTGTATCATTGATGGGAACACTGTAAATCCTTATCAAGTAAATAAATAAACAAAAAACATAATTATCATGTTTTGATCTCGGACAAAAATGGCGTTAAAATTTAGTATATCAACAAACATACCATGAAACTTGTTCATAAACATGAATAATACCTATTTCAGAATAATTAATACCTTTTATTATTATTTAATTATATTTAATTCCGCTGTCTATTTAATTATTAATTTAATTTAATTATTAGTCTCTTTAATTATAATTTAATGTAATTATTAGTCTATTTAATTCCGCCAAGACTTTTCTCGGCGGGTTGCAAACAAAAAAATTTGTTGAAAAATAGAGAACAGTTCTATTTTAATTAACTCTTTTTTCTATTCCTATTAAATTGGCTATTGATATTTTTATTCTGCAATACTAGTTTCACTAGCTCCGTTTAAAAAATCCACATTATAAAACCCAAATCAAAACTACCCCTAAACGTCTGCTCCAATCAATAGTCGATTAATCAGTGGCAGCGGCGCGCGCGCAGCCGTGTGGAAAATCTTACGAAAAATCGCGGGGCGCGCGGGGTTGCACGCACTAGTGCACGCGCGATTTAGGCCTAAGCTTGGAATGACATGGAGTCGTGTTTGTAATATTTATTCATTTAGCTACTTCTTGAGAAAACAGTAATATTTTTTAAATGACTACTTCTAGTACCTGTTCTTAGAAAAGATTGTTCTACATAACTTTAACTGTTCGGTGCGAAAATCATTTTATACTGCGAACCCGTAGGCTGTGGAACGAACTGCCTCACGAGGTCTTTCCATTAAGCTACGATATGGGGTTCTTCAAGAAAGCTAGAGAAAGTCTAGAGAAATAAAGACTTCGGAATAATTAAGTAGATTATTTGGACCTACATTTTTTGATATAGCCATTCTACAGCTATATTTTGGCAACCAAATAATTTAGATCTCTTATTGAAAAATATAATCTTGACTAGTCAATCGTAGCTTGGCCTAATAGGGCCATTAATACTAAAACGATATTACGAAGAAAACTTGCCACTGGCAGAATCTGATAATTGCATCATTACCATATATGAAGAAAAAAATACAACAAAACAGTTTGATGGTTTATAACGTCATCATAATTCTATAATAGTATTTGTATGTTGCAATAAAGGATTGAGTGACGAGGATTTTTATTTATTATTTAGCAAAAATTTAACAGGTAAGAAGTCGTTAGAGATAATAATGTAACAATCGTGTTCTGAAAGTGGCTTTTAAGAAGAAAAAAATATTTTTCATTAAATGTTTTGTCTTCTACTGTACACAAAACTACTCCACCGCTTTTGTTCCGATGTCGACAGGAGAAGGGTAGGCTGTGGCGTGTCGATAACAGACCTCCATAAATCATTGCCTGGCAAATGTCTTGTCGTTGCCTGCACTCGGCTATTTGCCTGCCACGCCCCCTGCTGCGGGTGTCGGCACTACGAATACTACGTTTAAGTTTATGTACATGGTTCATTCTGTGTGAATTATGGAAAAGGTCTGCGGCTAATGTACAGCTTACGTTTCAATATGAATTACGTTTTAATAGTCGTTGGTCTTGTAATCGTTGATAAACTCTTTATCAACACCCAACACGTGTTGCAAAAATACAATTTAAGTAAGGAACACGTAAAGTATTTACAACAGGCGGCCTTATCGCCAAAGCGATCTCATGCAGCCAACCTTTTAGTGGTAAGAATATCAAATAAAGGCAGATAGCACATGATGTCATGATTTACATAATGTCAACATAACATAACCCAAACGAATAAAGCGGTAATATGAAAACCCTTCCTTGAGGAAAAACGCAAAAAATTGTTTCATCAATCATCTTTAGGGGGAGAGAGCATGTTGCATTCCCACAGCCACTGGGCGTGCCAATGTTTGTCATTCTGGCATGTATCGCGGATGTCTATGGACGACAGTATCCACTTACCATCAGGTGGACTGTATGCTCGTCTGCCGCCTTTTTTCTATAAAAAAATCTGATATAATAAGTGCACATGTGTTCAATATATTAAATGATGCAGAATTGATCTGATTTTACACCTCCGAAGTTTCGAGTCCGACTAAAGTTCGAACCAACGAGGTGCCATAATCCTACTCTGAGTTTTCTTCGGTATTAGCTATATACACCGGACATCTCCGAATATCTGAAATTAACTCCGTTATCGTTTTGATGTTCGGTCTAGAAGCGTCTCGTGTCTAAAATCTGTAATTTCGATCGATGATTCGCACAATCTATGTAAGGTTTCGACGCAAGAAATGTCAAAAGAATTTCATTCGAGCCGATATATCGGAGTGAACGTTTTCACGGTAGGAATCGCCCATATAATCGGCTGAAATTTCGTTTTTTGTGATTTCAGAGTAGACGATTACAGTTAATTTAAATTACACAACGATAATTCTACAACATTCATTAATTGAGATAAGTTAGAGCTAGGAACATCTTAATAAAATATCTAATACATACCACTTTTGAAGTGCTTACTAATAACATCCTTACTACCGTTATCTCCATCGCCTTTAATCTTTCTCTCCTTTCAGTTGACATCCCCAAATAATTTAATATGTTGCCGTGTGACGTCACGCGTGTAGGTATGTCTGTCTGTTACACGCGAAGCCGTAAATCGCCACGCCCTGTTGGCCCGTTTAATTAATTCTCAAATAAATGAATTCGCAACATGTTGTGTGATGACTTGTCTGTGCAAATGTTTATAGTTTGAAAATAGAACATTCTATTGATTCAATAGTGTTTTTGACTCTTGTATTTAAATATAAACATTTACTAAGAAAAACATTAAAAAAATAGCAATTAATTAAATAAGTGCCCCCACTTAAGTAATCGGGCCATTTGAGTAGATGTGACTTTGCGAATATTTTGATTAGACAGTTATTCTGTTACTTCTATAAATAATTATATTATGTTATGGCTAGCTATAGTTTCTCTAAAAAGGAAACAGTTTTTTCTTACTTCAACTACGGCTGAAGAATAAATACTTAAAATACTCTAAACTAGAATTAAACGCACACATTTAACAATTTTATTCTACTGCTATTGAAATTTTGATTACTGAGTTATATTCGTTGAGTAGATGAATACACACTTTATCGTAAACATATCTTGTAAAATAACAGATTAAATAGGTAAGTAACAAAGAAAGTATTACAGGCGGCCTCATCCCTAAAGCGATTTCTTCTAAGTGACCTTTGGGTGGTAAGGAGAAAAATGATGACGAGTGAAATAAAACAGATATATACTATAAAATATACGAGCTTATAAGAAACGTTATAAAATGTATAAATACAAATTGTGAAATAATAATGAATAATAGTAATACAAATAAAAATAACAATAATAAACATTGGTGACGTCGCGCTTCGCAAGCAACAAATTGAGTCAATCTAAATTCGAATCCAACAAAATAGCAAGTCTCTTTTCTTAGATCCATATCAAATTAATTTGCACAGGTTACGTCCCTCGGTCCCTTGTGTCTCAATTTATCGGTCTAGTTAGAAGGGCCACCAATTTGCGTAAAGGGCCGAATCGGATTGTCTTGTAGGGATTAGATTGCAACTCAATTACGTTTTGTCTCGCTGTTAGCTTGTTGTACAAGATTTTGCATTAATGTACAGGTTGTGTCCGATCCTTTCACGAAGCCTGAAACCATGGATTTTGTGCATGATTAAACAAACAGTCTATCCGGTGGTAAGCGTCCCCCATGCACATCCGTGTACGTGAGTACAGTATCCCTCCCCATTTTCCCAACCTTTTTCAAATCTATTCCGAAATCTCTAAAGGTAAGCAATGCATCCTAGAGCGTGTAAATCTTTGTCATTGTGGACTGGTGTTAGTCATCTGGTCTATGTGAGACAATATCCACTTATCTTAAAGTGAACTTTCTGCTCTCCTGTCACCTTCATTATATAAAATAAAACATACCGAGTCCCGAGCCATATAACCTGAAATCAGTGTCATAAAGGTTTAAAAATATATAATGCAATACTTACGTCAAACGCAATGTCAAAATTTAATCTACAATTATTATACAAAAAGTACAAAAAATATGCCCAGTTTATAGGGCACATGTTATATAAAAGCTACATTTCCAAATGGGGAGAGATATCTTTCGTTTAGGTTTTTTTTACACTCATTACTAGAGCGGTTTCCTGTTTTTTTGCCCTTTTCCGGTAAAAGACAGAAAAAAATGAAGATGAACTGGCGAGGTGCAGAGTAAATACGGGGTCAGATAGTGATGTCATTAAGATTATACTCGTAGTGTCGATAATAAGTCATTTGACTTTTAAGCTCTATAAAAAGGGTTGAGCCATTCAATGCATAAATTAATATTGTAGCTTAGTAACTATGAATGTTTTGTGAAGTTCATGTAGATAGGTACATCAAGGTGGATATTGTTAATTAATGTAAAATATAGAATAATCTGATTCTAGCATGAGCGGGTCATATTTGCTGCAGAACCCATAACCGATGGGGCTGACAAGTCTTCGAGGCGAGGCCAAGTGCAGGCAAGTGTAGTGGACCGACGACTTGACGAGTTCGCTGGTGATGGCTGGATGAGAAGAGGCGAAGATTGTGTTTGGTGGCGAGCCTTAGAAGAGGCTTATCAGTGTAAAGTGTAAAGTTGATGGTATGATAAAGTATAAAATAAAAAGAGTGGTGACAGCCTAGAGATATCTGGTCTTCGATTCTCATTCACAGAGTCGCTAGTTCAAAACCCGGCCCGTACGTACCACTGAGTTTTTCTAAATACTGATTTTATGTTAGCTTGGCGATGGCGGAAAACATCGTGAGGTAATTCCCGTGACTGGATCTAAATATAAAAAATCTGAAACATCCACCAATCCGCACTAGGCCCACCGCTTGATAAATTACAAAAAAAATAACAAAAATTTCTAAAGCCCGTTGAAGTTAAATGTGTCATTCGATCACCAAGCATTACTCCATTAATTTTATAAATAAACTTTTATCATTGTAAATTTATGACGGGAAACAACATAGTTGTCAACCTCGAATTTATTTTATATTTTCGATTACTTTTTACTTTTTACACACAATCTCATCGATAAAGTGTTCTCCTTCCTATCACACCGGCCGCAGACCGCACGGACCGATAGGCACGAAAAGTCGCTCCCAGCAAATATATTAGAATATACATTACCCTACGTGACTCCAGCAAAATGAATGGGCTCACTGGTACCTACGTCCTACGCACTCAGCATTTATCTATTTGATCTTCATTTTATAGAACCATGTTTTTACTGATGGCCATTTCATAGAAATCTCAATGTTGTAATTATACAATGTTTTTCATTTAATTGGAAAGTGTTTTGATGTTTTCTTCGATGTGAGTAAAAAAGAGATGTGACCATGCAGTACGGTTTTCTATGGTTTAATCCGTTTGTCGTCTTGTAGCTACCGGTGAAATTTTAAATCTTTACTTTTTGAGTGTGGATCATCCACCCGTCGACAATAATACAAAACAGAACAGTAGAAAATCAAATGTCATGTCCCTTGATAGGCCGATCAAAGTAGTCGTTGGTGTGTATAATAAATTTTCTGATTGACTGAGTATTTGACTGTAGGTAGTGTCTAGATAATGAGGGCACGTTGGTGTCACATATCAATTAGACACAACAATTCATACATCAACAATGATACAAAGGCTTGTTCATCATCATAAGGAAAGGCCTTTTTCTTCTAGAAATAGGGCTAGAAAGAAAAAGTGAACTTATTACTTCTAGGAATAAGTAAATATAGTATAATTATGTTATGATGGTGAACTCCTGCAATACCCATACCATGCCATCAGCTGGTGTCTCTCTCTCCACTACTGGATATAAACCTCTCCAGAGAAACGCCATCCCACCTTGTCAAAAATTAACGTCACAAAAATTGTTAATAATTCAGTCACGTAAATTATTTAGGTAGGTACGCACTATGTCTGCCCATGGCCTTGCTCACCTATCACTCTACCAGGTTTGCTGGTGGATATCTGTTAAGGGGATAAGCACGCCTTTTGTATGTATTTTGATCATATGTGTGTACAATAAGAAGATCTCTCACGGAAGACTGGGTACCTTCAAATGTACTGCATTTCCCACTCTACCCTATTCTCCCAATGGTACTAATTGGTACATTACCTATTTAGTATTACGCTGACACACAATTCCTTAATTAAAGATTGCCACATCCTTTTTTAAGCTATCTCGTGTAAATATCTATTTACTGTAGAAATTAATGGTTTTGTATAGAATTATTTAAGTTATAATTATTAATAACTTGACTAACAAAAACTTCAGTCAATAATAGTCACTATGCACTCAAATATTAACCAAATAATAATGCACTATCATATTTATCAAGACGTCTATGAGTGTAAGTCGACTTATTGCAATTTCGTGCATTATTTTCGCTACGTTTCGTCCTGTTGTTACATACCGCGTTTTTCATAAAACCAGCAAAGAATATCCTTAAATCTTTTTGGTCGTCACTTAACGTCATAGATTAAATTTTCACCTTCAGCTAACTGAAAAAATCCATTACTTCCGCCAGATGTCACCAAAATCAAATGTCGCTAGAACACCAATGGTATGGAGTGGTACACGTAAAACCGAATGTAAAAAATCTTTGAACAATGTTTATAATTGACGTGTAACCGTAAGCCCGTATTCACGACAGTTATCTAAGTTTTGATCTTTACCTAGGTAGGTAGTACGGCTTAAGAGCTTGCTGCTAAGCTACTTGGTTGATGTAAGTCGAAAATAGTTAGTCTGACAAATTTTGATTCACTAAAAATATGTAGTTGTAAATAATATTTTAATAATTAAGTTCAATGCTGTCAAATCATGTCAAAAATGACATGATATTTATAAAAAGTAATAACAATAGATTAGGTATAGTGACATTAATATATTAAATAAGATTATTGTAAAATTTTATTTGTTGTTATGACATTAGTTAATAGTACACATTTGGGTAATAACTGTTTATTTAATAATTGTTGCAATGTGCAATAAATATATTCTGATTCTGCGAAGCTAATTTTATTAGGTATTGAATTCAAGTATCAAAATTACTTTTTCAACTATTTATAGCATTATTTTTTTAATTTGCCACTCTTTTCCACTCTTGACTTTCATTTGTTAGGCTCTAGGAAAATACCTAATAAACTTAATATTGATTAATTGTGTGGTTTATGTATTTAAGACAGCATTCGTTAATCACACAAGTGGACTCTAAATTATAGGTCCATCACTAAACGACATTCTTCTGGTTTCTACCAGTATAAAAATTTACTTTTTACCTTCTAGGTAAAAAGTAAATTTTTATCTTCTAACACTCCAAAATCGTAATAAATTAACGTACCCTTAGTTTAATAAAGCATTATCGTATTATGTCGAAATTAAGATTTTGTCATTATTTTAAAAAGCACTAAACTACACAAATTAAATCTTTTTATAATTTTATCGTCAAATTTGTCAAAATTATGGCCAAAAATTAGTTTTAGTAGTTTTGTAATTATTATTGTAAAAAGAAATCTGTAAAAGTAAGAAGCATAAAAATATAATTCAGAGCGCGTATTCATTTTACCCTCGACGCCTAAGCAAAAAAAATTACTAAAGAACAATTCCACTAATGTTTCTGTTCTTAGGACGAATCACTGAAACACAAACTTTTTTTTAATCCGAGCAGACAGACAGACAGACATTAATCAACGTCGATCAAGAACAGACTTCGCCCGTACGTGAAATTGGGACATCAGTCACCATTGATGGAAAAGGTTGTGGTGTATTGATCCCATTGTTTTTCTCAGAGAGTGAATATACGACACGCTCATCGATGACTGTGGCCCCTTATATATTCACCCTCCATTTTGGAATAAATACTTTCGTTCAAAATATTTTTAAAAAATTGCATGATTTAATAAACCAAAATTTATATAAAATACTGAATAAATTATAATACAAACTATTAAGTATGTTTTTTTATATCTGTACCAAAAACCATTGATTAACCAAAATACAGAGATGCAGCATTACGGTCCTAAAAGCGAGGCATTTGCAAGTCGGTCAAGTTTACTTACTGTCAGTTTAGTCTGTCATTTAGCGGCAAGAAGCTACCATGAACATATTATTGATGTTTACCGTTTTCCGCTGTCACGGGGTTTGTGATAACGGCTTTGTTATCGCTTAGTCGCCTTTTACGAAATCCACGGATGGTGTTATTCTAAACCCGGCCGACACTACACAAAAAATGTATACTTACACATCACGTACCATCATCATAAATACTACATGTCATGAAGTATTTCTGTGTTCATCCAATTCTTTCATATAATTTAAATATTAACACAATTTTAATTCAATTCACACCGTAAAACACATTACAACGAACACGGAAATTTAAATCTAAAATTCTAATTATCTCGCGGCGGGAATTAAAACCGATTGGAGTTCCCGAGTTACGCCAACAAAATAAGAGACAAACAAACTTTGCATATTCCGCTATTAATAATTAGGGAATCTCTTGCCGGAGCAAATGAGATTTATTCCGATTTTCAGTTTCAGGAACTTGGGGTTTGAGTTCAGTGGTTAGATGATGGAATGGTTCCGGTTCGATTTTCTTACTACTAATTTTAATACCAAAAGCCTTTAGTAAGCCTGTAAAGCCCTATAAGCTATAGCTTATAGAGTCCTGTAGGCCACATGCTACAAAGCCAACATACCTCTATATCTCTAAAAGAGTGGACTTCGCAACCCGCTTGGCCAGCGGGACGTATTAAGCCTGTACATCGCTAATGCATGGTAATGTGCATGAAAAAGCTCATGTAGAGCAGTGGTCATAATTTTAATTAATTAATTAATCATAGCTGGTTAATATTAATTTTAATTAATTTAATTTAATTGTCTTAATTAGCTGTATGAGTATAGGTAGGTACTTAAAGTACGGATTACACAAGCGAGGGAAAACCTCTAGTAATTTATTACGGGGTTTCTATGCATTTAATATATAAAAACATCGTATTTCAATGTATTGAACCACCTTAAAACGAAACCACACATGCCTTTAAAGTGAACAACGCAGTATTAATTATTTTTCGACCGTTTAGATTCATTAAACGCTTCTTAAAGAAACTGTTTATGCATGTTTACCAATTTTCTAAAGGGCAAGAAAATAGAGAACAGTAGAATTACGAATAGATGTAGATTCGTAGTAACGGTATTTCTACGGCGCTGACTTCCCGACACTCATCATCATCACTGCATGATAACACAGACGCTATGAATTATAGATCCTTCAAAAGATTTGATAAGGAATTTGTATTTCAACAATGTGGCAGTGAAGCTACGATTCTACGAAGCTACGACTGCTACGATCTACATCTCTCAAATATTCGGTATTTCTCGCTCTAGAGCGCCGACTTCGCGACTCGTTGGTACACGCATCACTGCGTGGGAGCACAGCCGCTATGGATTGTGTTGTATTATAAGATTTGTTAAGGGTTTGTTGGATCATTTAGGATTATGTATTGCATATTCACTACTTATGTGTTAATTCAAATAAAGCGTATAATCTGTGAAAACTTGTGAGTGATTCCAAGAAGAAGCTACATTTTATCAGGTCATAAAGTAAAACTAATACACATAAAATAATACATAAATGAACGTTAAAATATACAAAGACTATCGCTCCCCTAATACACAACTAAATTATGATTTCATACAATTTAAAGACCAAAAATTCCCAAATCAAGATCCTTTCGAAAAAATCACAAAAGAAGAATAGGAAGAAATTTTCAGCGAGCACAGCCTGAAGTATTTACATACATAGGCGTCGTATATTTGCTACAACTCGGTGTGAAGCCGCATGTGCAAAGCCGTGTTAAGAGAGAACTGATCCGTTCTGACACGCACTTGATACCTTGCCGCGTATGGAGACTACGGAACGAGGAATTGTATAGAATTAATAATACCTACATTGTATAATAATAATGTGTTTTTTTTTTCAATTTGATGTTTCGTCGTTTATTATCTAATAACAGCTTAATGAATTTATGTATTAACTATATTTTAATTATTTTTATTATCATAATTCCTTGAACTGAAAACTTGAAGATTGACTTCCTTGAATTTGAGATAAATGCCTAACAATATGACTGACTCAATTTTAGAAGGTATTTGCGTTTTCTTGTGGTTGTCAAATCAAATCAAAAGCAGGGATTATACTATTAATGAATATTGTCATAATTATATAGTCGAAGTAAAAATTTTTATACTTGTACGTATGTAACGTGCAAGTATAAAAATCCTACGAAACTATTCGTCTATACTAAAAATCTCAAGTAAACCATTCTGAGTGTAATCTAGATTGAAATTTGAGGTACTTAATGTTTATGTTTGTGTTAATATGCCAGTACAAACATTGGCGTTATGTGTTAACTTTTAGTGGTATCTCGCATAAGCAAGTATGTACAACCCGCGCCATCAAAGAATGGGATTGAAAATGGTGTCACCTCCATTCGCCACTCGCTCGCATGCGACCGGTAACACAAAAGAAATCACATAACCTCACGCTTCCGCCATCATCCGGCTTTGCGGACCGGACATCTGATTCACTATAAGCAAATTATCATACGAGAGTAGAAAAAATATTTTATGGCTAATTACCAGTGCCAACAATTAAAAAAATATAAAATACGCAACAAAAAATTAATGTGTCATTTTTTCTGCTGACGATACCCGCTGAAGTGAGCGCCATTTTCAATCCCGTTCTTTAATTGAGCGGGCTGTAAGTAGTAACCAAAGTGTTTGTTTGAATAATTATTGGTTGTAACAACTCTAAACAGTTACATCCAAAATCAAATCGCCTAAGCGCAGCGACGCGCCTCGCGGCGGGGGCGCGAACGTGACGACTTCCGCCCGCGGAAACCGTTTCCGTCACACACGCTTGCCTTTTGATTTATTTTATATCTTACCTACTTAGAAGTGACATGTTGTGTGCCTTTTCATATTACGTGTACTTGGAATTTAGATTAAGGCACTTATCACGACACTTTATACCGCGAACCCGAAAGTTGTGGAATGAACTGTCTGCTGGGGTTTTCCCGCTACGCTACGACATGGGACTCTTCAAGAAAGCTGTAAATAGGATTTTATGAGACCGGCAGCCCACCCGCATATCCGCTGGTGCTTTAGGTGCAGCGGTAGCCACTTACCATCACGTGGACTGCATGTCCGTTTGCCACCTTCACCATAAAAAAATAGGTGGTAAATGAATTATATGCAGTAGATGCCGACGTCAGTCTAGAATGACAAACGTTGACACGCCTCCGGATGCGTTGTCTATCTTTGTTGTTTGGCTTGGCCTTTGTCATATCTCACTCACTACCAAAACAGGCACCTACTTTGGAGGAATACAATAAAGTGGGAAATGCAGTACGTTTTACTGAAGTATTTTCAGCTAAATATTCTGTGAGATAGGGGTGTATTGACCAGTCGGGCTCGCCCAGTGATTTTGAGATTTGCAGCGTGCACTCTCCCTTTCTCCTCCCCTTCCCCATATCCTCCCCCTACCCTCGCTATATTTAATTTAATACTAATATATTTTAATTTCATTTCATTTAACACATTTGATAGTTGTAAAGAGCGGTGATAGTGTTGGAATGACCTATTCTTGACTCACAATCATAAACTTTTCAGGTAAAATCCAAGCTCGAAACATTGACATTACTATCTACTACTTATGTAGTAATTTTTCAGTTAACACTAGCTCGAATGTGAAGAAAAATGATGCGTCTGAGAATCCTGGTTGCACTGTAAATAATAATAAGTTACAAATAAAAATGATAGTTTATTGCAAAGAGTATGTATGATTGACTCACATTCGTGACTTCTTGAGTTCAATCACAATCTAGATTCATAACCACAACAACAAATAACATTCATAATTATAACAACTGTCTATTTATGTCTATAGAACCCATTGAGCATAGCGTTATTTATATATTTAATAAATCAATCTCCTGCTATTATTACACTTTTTTTCATACAAAAAATAATAATCCTTGCTCCGTGAAAGGAATTCTAAACAAATCAAGCATTCACACGAAATCAGAACCTCATTTCTTACTAAGCAGCCCTCTTAGTTACACCAGTAAAACTACGAAGTTCATTATTGTGATTTATTTTAAAAAATGGACGTCTTTTTCCCCCGTGAGGTTTCGAGGCGTGCGCTCTTATGGCAACTATTTTTCTTCGACCGTTCTCTTTGATATTGTCAACGAGTGAGCTTAACATGAAGCAAAGTAGGTATTGTAATATATTTGATTCACGTCTAACATTTTAAGTTTTTTAATGTTTAACTTATGCTTCCACGATACTATAAAGTTCATGCGAACAAAGTCACAGTCATCATAAATAATATATAAATAAACATGTAACAATAATAAAACTTAATATGCCTATATACAACATATCATTATAATACACAATATACATAGCTACATATAAAATACCTTCATAAAACACACAATTTCAATACATCAAAGGCAGGTTTCCTGTCTGATTGGTACATATTTTACCACCAGAAAGCATAGGGAGCAATTTTTTGTATTTTATCATCTGTTTTGATAACTACCATTATATAGATTCAAGTGAGTAAAATATAAATAAAAGATCCATTTTATTAATTTCTCAAGTCTCTACTCGCAGTGGTTACTGGAACAATTTCCTTCCCGGCAGGATCTCGGTATATTCGCTTAGAAATATGATTTAATCTGAACACAATAGCCGCATTGGGAGGCAGGCCGCGTGAACCGCTGTCACCGACTGTACCTGATTTTTTCCTCAAATAAAGCGGATATGTGAGGAGATTCGGTTTTGTATACTTAACTTGTATATATGTAGTTGAGTAGTAGATTCATTTTTATTTAGGTAACATAATCATCGCATATCAATATATCTATACATATAATAAAATCGTAATCAAGCCGTGTCTATATGTGAAATATATTTTTGAAAAAAATATTTGCAGTGTTCTACGAACGAAATGGAACTCACAACAACATTTTTTTATAATTATTGGTCTTACATTATAAACAATTAAACTTAGCATACTTAGCATTTGGGGTAGGTACTTTTCATCAAGATTAATTATAAAATTTCCAGGGGAATTTACTTTAATGTTAATATACACGGTTACATTAATATTATAAGAAGAGGTCGGGGTTAGGTAATGTAATTTTGGTACTTGCGGTAAGAAAGAATAATTTGGACATTCCCTTATTAAGGGAATCATATTCTCGAGTGTCATTTTAATCTAGTTTCGCTATGTAACTGAGTTTAATGTAATATTTTTTATTTAAACCTATTTCAGTTTTCTTGATATCACCATAAGCCCCGTAATAATGTTTGTATATAAAATGTATCTATTTTCGATAATCCGATTCGGACACAATAATATAGGCACAGTTGCTAATAGCAACAATATCATTAACTACCAGATTTAGAATCCCGGGAATTCCGGGGTGTATCCAGATTATTATAATTTTGTCACGAGTTTTTTTTATATTAATAAGGCGGCAGACGAACATACAGTCCATCTGGTGGTAAGTGGATACTGTCGTCCATAGACATGCGCGATACATGCCAACATCAGTCCAGAATGACAAACGTTGGCACGCCCCCGAATGCGCTGCCTTCTTTTGCAGATTAAGGAATGGATTGGGAAAATGGGAAGGGATAGGATAGGATGGGAATGAGCTTGGCATATTTCACTCAATATCGAAACACGTAATGGAGAAATACGATAAAGTAAGAAATGAAATACATTTCAAGGTAGTCTTCAGTGAGAGTGGGATAACGTGGCCAGCCGAGTGCGCCCAGCGGCTGTGGGAATGCAGCATGCACTACAAATTAAATCAATTATATAATTATAGTTACATCAATCAATCAATGTTTTTTTTGAGCTTATTTTATTGTTTTCTTTTCAAAAACAGAGAAATGGAAGAAAAATAAAATTGGTCGGATAGTGCAGAACAGCAATTGGTTTCAAAATCTATACTATTTTAGTGAAAAAATATTATTATCATTTTTAGTTCTCTTTATTCAGTTTAGTCACGTACTAAAACCGTTGAAAATTCGGCTTCCGATTCGCGTCGATAGTCCCAAAGATTTCAGAAAAGCGCCGGTTTGAATTCAGCTCGCTATATCCATGGAGTAGGCAACTATGGATAAGAAGTAATTGTATAAGATGTTTTTTCTATATCCTAGGAAACAAACAAACAAACATCTCTCTGTACGTCTGTCACTGTACGCGTGTGTATGATTTATATCTTTCTTAATTTCTATCATCACTTGCATTACCACTTTTCCTCTCATACTAATTGTCTACTAAATATAACTACTTTTGTATATTATACAAAGACTTAGATGTGTATACTGTACTCCATCTATTCGTGATGCAAATGTTTATACCCTCTCTACCCAAAGTTTGTTTGGCAGTGATCGGTTTTAGCTGTAAGACCGCCTTTTGTGCACTTTGTGTGTGCAATATCTGTTATTATTTTGTTTTAGTGTGCAGTGTGCAATGAGTTTTATATATCTATCTACGTCTGTCTCTTTGAATAGAAATCACAGGAAAGGGTGTGTTAATGCTAATTCAGGGCATGACCAGACCTTGCCTTTAGCCGGATCTGCACTCACGCCGTGAAGGCCCACGAACAGCTATAAAACACAAGTGTGGATAGTTTGTCGCACGTTCACGGCTAGTTTCCCGGTCGGAAAACTTATCGTATTTTTCTTTTTAATCTTTAAATAACTTGGAACAATTGGTAACATTTTACGTGTTTACCTTAGTAATTTGAAGTAAAATTAATTTAGTAATCTGCAGCCTAAGCCCCAAACTATTCAACTATGTGGTCGTCCACAAAATCGAAAATTATGAAACTATAATATTTAAGTATTTAAAAGTGAAATATGAATTCCCATTCATACATACACCCAGATACACATACGCACACGTGCAAGCACACACACACACACACACACACACAGAAACATTACACATAGCACTTGTACACATTATAATTTCATTTATTGTAACTTTAGGTACTATTTCAAATTATAACGTTTGAAAACTGTGTTAACAAAACATAAACGATAAATTGACTGATAATTTGAAGCCTGAGTTACTATTACCATTCCACAAAATATATTTCGTTTATATTTTAACATTTATTTACTCTAATTCTTCTTTATGTCTTCTACCGATATAAGTTACATTTATTTACTCCCCTGCCAATTCATGTCCTGCATAGTCCAAGGGCTGACTGAGACAGAGATAATGCATTAAGTCCGCATTTTGTAATATTTTACAATCAAAAGTATTTTTTTCCGATTCTTATTTTTATACCTTATCCAATAGCTGCAAGTTCTTATTCAAGAAGCCACACGTGCGACTGTCACGGGGCATTGGTCACGTATCTAAAGCCTCATATCGTATATACCGCCTTATATTTTATATAATAACGCCTATTATGTAAACTCGCCTATTGTTGAGACACAATAGAGAGGATTTTATTTTTAATAAAAGATTATATCTCTATAAATACTCTGTGTTGTATAGGAATCTATTTTTCCTAAGTTTAGACTTGTACAAGTGACTTCTATGTAGTTTTTAAAAAATAAAGACGGTAACCGTTCGTCATAAGGAAGATTTCGCTATTTTCCGTACCTTTCCAAAAAAATATTTAATCCGTAGATATAGGAAATATTAAGGTCTATCTGTTGGTGTGTCGTACACCACACCTATCGTTGACTTTTTGGGATTTTTTGTAAAGTTTATACCATTGTAGTTTTATAAGAACTAAACTAATCGTTATGTTGATTTACCTACTTCAAGAAACTGACGTAATACTATCGCGGAGTTATCAGAAAGTTTCAAGTCAGTTCTAGCTGTCAAAAGACTTATTTAAAATAAAAGTGTCTCCAAAAATTCTGTGGTGATATCGAATAAGTGGATGCGTCACTAAATGAATTACTTTGAACAAAATTGAAACAAGGTAAAATACTTATAATTAATAAAAAACATATTGGGAAATATTATGGGCTTAACAAAGTGTACAAATATTTTGTAGTCGAATAGGTCGGCGGCGCACCCGCATACCCCCTGGTGTTGCAGGTGTACATGGGCGACGGTAACACTTACTATCACGCGGGACCGCTTGCTTGTCCGCCCATGTTTTTATATAAAAAAAGTTAGCGGCCTTTTTATAGTGAAATATACTGAAAATAGAACATAAAGTATTTGTTATGGAACTTAATATAATTGATTTATTTTTTAATTTTCCTTTTCCAGTTATTCATGTAATGACGACTGATTATCCCAGTTGATAGTTCTTTTAAAAAACTGCCGTGCAAAAGGCCCGGGTTTGATTCCCACTCGGACATTAATTTGCTTACAAATAAATGTTTGTTTGGGTTTTGTTGGTGTGCTCGTCTGTGTGTCTCCGGACCCATAACACAGGTAACTCTAGGGTGGGCCACTGAGTATGGCTTTATTAAAAAATATATAATTACATTAAAAATATTTCACCAGATTGAAGACGGTCCAGCACCTGCTGCGGGTGAGGCCGCAACTGGTGGCTCCGTACAAGCCGCGACAGGGCAGGATCTTCTCCTCTACGCCATTACACCGTGCCAGCAAGAAGTAAGTGTTATTACTTTATTCTTATTTATTTACTGTAATTATATACTGACTGATTGACTGACTGACAGATATGAAGGCTAACGTTTTGAATCCGCGACTCCAGAACTAGAGAGACTTGTATCTCTGGAGACAAGTAGCTACTAATAGTTTTGTTAACTTTTGCGACATATCCCAATTTTCAAGCCACCACAGAATCATAATTAAATAAATAATTTTCAATTCACATAGGTTCGTATACCTACCGCTTACTATTTCTTTATTATATACAATACTTCCCCACTTTATACGCAACATACTAATACAATTTATTACGACCTCTAAGTAGGTAATACAATTTCCAAGGTACAAAGTCAAAGAGCCTCCGCTTCCCCCCCCCCCCCCTCCCCCCTTCGTGCCCCCGCATCGCCAGTGTCGCAATAAACAAATTACTGTAATATCAACCTCAATACGTGACGTGTATGATGTAGGGTGAATATAAAGTTAGTATATATTGAGTAAGTTTTGAAAATGTTATTTATGTGATACTGTGTGCATTTATATACTATTTATAAATGTAAATCTATACCTACCCCTTTCCATTTTCTCAACCCCTTCTTCAAAATCCATTTCTAAATTTCCAAAGGTAGCCGCGCATCTGAGGGCGTGCCATCATTTGTCATTCTGAACTGATGTCGGCATATATTTCGGATGTTACAGGGCTGCAGTATCAATTTTACAACAGGTGGACTTCTGCCCTTCTGCCACATCCTTGCTATTAAAAAAAATGAAACCAATAATTTTAAACCAAAAAGTGTTATCTTTTTACATTTAAATTTTAAAAAAAATCTCAGATGTGCCGCGGAATTGGAAGCTGTTTTCCGTTCATTTATTTAGTAGGCATAGGACCTAATCTGAGAATCTTACTTTCTCTCTGTTACGTTCCCCAGTAAAAATAAATTAAAGTAAAAATAAATCCCCAGTGTTACCTACCGTAATTCACAACGCTGACTAAATTCACATAGGTGAATATGACAACAATATCCAAATACTTGCCTGTTTCAATTTTCAAACATACGGACTCGTTTTCCCTTCGTCTTTCGAGTTTCTTACTAATCGTAAATAAGTGTTTTCCGGTCTTTTAAGTGTCATTAATTATTTCTAATCCCCATTTTTATGGACGCCCTAACGTTTGTATAATTACGTGCTAATTACGCACTCCAGGCAGGCGTACGTAATACATTCCCGACTCGCAATTCACGTCCCGAGTCCCGTAAAACGCTTCATGCTGAATGCTCCCACGAAATCTTACCCGAGTCTCAAACCCTTAAATAATTAAAATTAAAGTTAAGTATTTGTAATAATATAGCATAATTAATTTGCAACTGCAAGTAGTTAGCCGAGCGTTGTATTTCCACAGCGTTAAAATCATCTAAAATTAAATTCAGTTCAAAAATATAAGTGGGATTCTAATTTTAATCGGTTATGGTTGTTTGTGAGCATAGAGCGAAACTGAATTCAATTACTGTTTTATACCGTATATTGTAATATATTAATCAAGCGCGACTTGGCCCAATAGAGTCACCGATACAAAATTAGAACAATTAAATGATAAAGGTCATATAGCTTCGTAGGTTCAATGCGTAAATATTCCCGAAATATATTTTAAACTATTAAGATACTTTAAATTATTGTTCCTTTGACCTACAATTTTCTCTTTTGTCTAATGGCCCTGTGGGGCCAAGCAGTACTTGACTGGTACAAGAAGATAAATACTCTTACTGGTCCAATACTCTTTATAATAACGATAATAACTTAGTAGGTACTGTCTATTCTCAATTTTCATTCGTGAATCCGTGAGTTTCGTCGTCGTCCAACTTTAATAATTTATACTTTAATAATTTAACGAGTTTATACTTTAATATTTTTTTTTAAATAATTCCTAGCGTGGATGTGAGGGAAAACATCACGAGGAAAGCCATGCTCGAGAATTACCAAAAAGCTTTTTTATTTATTTAAACTTTATTTCACAGACAAGATGGGTGGGTGCATTATAAAGTTGGGGACTATACTTGTAAAAACTAGAAAATATATAATATAAATACCTATATGATAAATTATGAGGTAATGTTTTACCTCATAATTCAGCTAAATACGAGCACCATACGAGCAATTTCTAATTAATTCCCTTCTGAGATTTATAAAACTATTTGATATAGTAAAAATTACACCATTTCCCTCATACCTGCCTATCTCAGGAACCTATTTCTGCATCCAGTTGCATGCAATTACGCCTTCGATATAGGGTGATCACACGATCGAGTGGCCGCGATCGACGCTGATGAGAAATTACCGGCGCGGCCACACGGAAATATTGCCGCGACAGCCTGCTTACGGCTTGATAAGGTTAGGATAGGTTAGGAATTTAAGAACATAACTATATTTTGTTGAAACCTTACATTTTATAAATTTGAGGCTAGAATTTTGAAAACGGAGCAGACAGATACAGTCTAACGTCAGAAACTACCCGCTTTGCCACAGGGTAATATTGCCGCATAAGATTGCTTACAGCTCGATAAGGTGGTACTTGAAGAATTTAAAAAACAGGATTAGGTATTTTTCTAAATACGTAGTATAGTTATTACTACGCATATTTGCGTTCTTATTTCTTTTACACAAAATTAAATTCTGTTCACGTTTCACTGCCATTTCAGGTGTCTTACAATTTGATAAATTTATTCTAAATTAGGTTCTCATTATTCTAATAAGAACTTGTCACAATAACAAATCACAATAAAGGTATATTTATACTGAAAACAAAGCATATAATTGGAAATCAGCCTCATGATCACAATAAAAAGTTTCCTGCGGACTCTCGATTATGCCTTGATGATGTTTATCGCCTTGCTATAGAGCACAGACAAACTTGAAAGGGAATGGGGAAGGGAATAAATAATAACTTAAAAACAGTTACTCTAGATACTCTTCTCATCTCATTCAATAACTATAATTTGATACAAAATAAAATCAAAATAATATACCGTGTAATAATGGATTTATTCAAACAAACATTTGTTGTAACAATCGAGCACTCGACTCGAGTGGACTTCAAGCACATCTCGATTACACCCCACTCGACACAATACGGTGTAACATCGATACAACCCTCTTGCGATGCGATGTAACATCGTGTGATGCAAACAGCCGTGTAATTACTTGCACTTGTTGCAGTGCGGTAGAATTAAATTTATACCTTATATAAAATTTAAATTGCAGCTACTAAAGCTATTCTTATATTATAATGAAATTTTTATTATATTTTAATATTAATGATATCTGCCTTAGGGGACACATAGGGGACAAGCTTCCCGTCAGCATGGAAGGTAGCTCATGTTCACCCTTTACCTAAAAAGGGTGACCGCACAGACCCGGCCAACTACAAGCCAATAGCGATCACTTCCCTCCTCTCTAAGGTGATGGACCATGTCATAAACACACAGCTCCTTGGGTACCTAGAGGATCACCAGCTGATTAGCGACCGTCAATATGGATTTCGCCATAACCGCTCAGCTGGTGATCTTTTAGCGTATTTAACACACCGCTGGGCTCACGCCATTGAGAGTAGAGGCGAGGCTCTGGCTGTAGGCCTAGACATTGCGAAAGCTTTTGACCGGGTATGGCACAAATCGCTGCTTTCCAAGCTACCATCTTTCGGGATACCCGCGGGATTATGCGAATGGGTTGCCAGTTTCCTGACTGGACGGAGCATCAGAGTCGTTATCGATGGTAGCCGCTCCGACACCATGTCTATTAACGCTGGCATCCCTCAAGGCTCCGTGCTGTCCCCAACTCTGTTCCTTCTGCATATCAACGACCTGTTGCAAATTGGTGACATACGTTGCTATGCAGATGACAGTACTGGAGACGCCTTGTACAGGGGCCGCGCCAACATCCCTCGGGTCGAAGTGGAAGAGAGTCGCGCCAGGCTTGTGTCTGAAATCGAAGACTCTTTAGTTCTAGTCTCGATTTGGGGTTCTCTGAACCTAGTGGATTTCAACCCCAGTAAGACGCAAGTCTGTGCATTCACCGCTAAAAAAAACCCCTTTGTCGTAGCACCTCGCTTTCAGAGCATGCCTCTTAAGATCTCGGAGAGTATCGGGATCCTTGGTGTCGACATCTCCAGCAAAGTCGAATTTAGGGGTCATCTGGAAAATAAGGCCAAAATGGCCTCCAAAAAGCTCGGTGTGCTGAACAGAGCGAAGCGGTACTTCACCCCTGGGCAACTCCTTATGCTTTACAAAGCTCAAGTGAGGCCCCATATGGAGTATTGCTCTCATCTCTGGGCCGGCGCACCGAAATACCAACTGGACCCATTTGACTCCATCCAACGACGTGCTGTTCGTATTGTCGACGATCCCACTCTCACGGGCGGTCTAGAACCCCTCAGCATTCGGAGAGACGTTGCGTCCCTCTGTGTGTTCTACCGCCTGTACAATGGGGAATGCTCTGAGGAACTGTTTAATATAATTCCCACCTCGGGTTTCTACAACCGCACCTCCCGTCACAGAAGTGCGGTCCGTCCGCATTTCCTCGATACGGAGGTGTCGCGCACTGTTCGCTCCAAAAATTATTTTATACCGCGAACCCGTAGGCTGTGGAACGAACTGCCTCAAGAGGTCTTTCCATTAAGCTACGATATGGGGTTCTTCAAGAGAGCTGTGAATAGGATTTTGCAAGGTCGGCGGCGCGCCCGCATACCCCCTGGTGTTGCAGGTGTCCATGGGCGGCGGTAACACTTACCATCACGTGGGACCGCTTGCTCGTCCGCCCTCTAGTCTATAAAAAAAAAAAAAAACACATGGTCCGAATGCCGAAATTAAATGGCCCGAAACCCCCCATTGGCAAGGAAAGCCTGTGTCCTAGAATAAGTTGAATTAGAAAAGTATTTTAAAATTTATCTTTAAGAATTGCCAAACTAATTTTTATGCAACTAATTACAAATTTATTTACGTTCGTGAAGTAAGAGTAGTTATAATAATGACAGAAAGGTTTGTTCTACAATCTTGTACTCGTATTTGCGGATGGCGCCATCTAGCTATCTACTGACTCTGTTATAATGAGCTGCAAAGAACATTGTAATTAATCGACCGCTTTGTGAATGCCACTACAGACTATAAGAAAAACCCTGTTTAATAATCCCGAAATACAGCTCACCGCGGCACGGGCGTGATTGGGCAGCCGTTCCCGCCTCATTAGTTGATGTACTGCCGAACATTGTAAGGCTGTGTTTATACTTAAGTGTACTTTACAATGTTAGCTAGTTTAGCTTTTTATGCAGAGAGAAAGTGACAAACGAGCAGGGATTCTGTCCTACTGTCGGCCTGCCATTTGTAGTATCATCAACCCGGATAAAGAGCTCGAATATCCTGAACTTCTGAACTTGAAATCAGGCCATATTTTTCAAATACAAATACATTAACTTTACACGTTATAAGATAAATAAATTTCCGTTGCCCGCAGCACACACACTATGACAACGCTCAGACAGTTTCGTACGGTTTAGTTGTAAATTATTGAGATCAATATTTATTTTTTACGTACAATACGTACAAACGTTTATTTTTTATAAATGTATTAAAATGACGCAATTCAAAACTCCGTCGGGACGCTCGCCGGGTGTCCATACTAGGACAAATCCGGATGAAGCCTTATGTTTGATTAGAGGCAATTACTATTGCCCAAGGACATCGATGATATATGCCAACATCAGTCAAGAGTGACGAAAATTAGCACGACAGGAGATTCCTGAGTCAATATTTTAAAAAAAGGACTGGAAGTGACGAATAATAATTAACTATTCAATTAGAGGCTGAATAGACTCCTCCGTGATTCAATCTTTTGGAAGTTAAGAAGTTTGTAGGTTCTTTTCATAGTGGCTGGATGAGAAGATCCCGAAGATTGTGTGGGGTCTGAAGCCAACGTTGAAAGCTGCAAACTATCTGTGTTAATTTGCGAGTCGCTATCATAGTCATAGATAAGTTAGAGTTAAGGCTCCGTGTATGTTAGCCCCATGTTAGTATGTTAACATGCACACTAACATACAAACAGTGGCTAACATACACAAAAGTGTAAAAATCGCTCAAAGAAAGTAAAGATAAAAAAATAGAAACTAAGAATCACAACTCCTGAACATTCCTTCAAAACAATGCGATGTGAATCCATAGCAATATTTGTAGTAGTAGAATGATAGATAAAAATGTTGTCACGAATAATTTTAGCTACTAAGGACGACATTATAAATGAACGAATAGGCAATTTTACGAGCCCATTTACTTTATAAAAATTTGTAGGTGTTAGCTAGACAGTCCACCAGATAGCAGTGCTGTTATTTTAGTACCTAAGTACAAGTCTGACATTATTATGCAATATTTTCAAGTAGGAAACGTTGGTGGGTTGGTAAAAACCATACATTGATTACAGGTTTTGAAAAATAATCGTATTCAGAACCCTTAGGTAAATGACCAAGCGCTTTCTCTCGATTGATAGTAGTTAGATACGTTATTTATCCAAAGATTGGCTAGCCCGGACATCGAACGGGGATCAACAGTGATCCATCCTTTACGTCTAATCGACCGTGTACAGCCAACATTAATAAATGGTGCTTAAAATTCAACCTTTTTTCGGCTAACCTAATGGTCCTTTAATAATTAGCCAGTTTTTTATCGCCGCTGAGTGTACCAGTTAATTTATTATTTTTGGAAATTCGCAAGAAATTAGCTTTAGGAATTACGATTCAGGGAATTTTTATTCCTTTTTATCACTATACGGCAAAGGTTATATAGAGTAATTGAAGAACTATGAGTTTGTAGTCTACATACCTACATATACTATATTATCAATTTGTCCCTCCGGTGCTGGTTATAGTACCAACTGGGCTAATCGCTAATGGGACAGAAAGGGAACGCTGCCATCCCACTACCACTGGGGTGGGATGGCAGCCAATAATCAAATTCGAATACCATTTTATTCTATCCGCATTTACCCTTTCTCTTTGAGGAATGTGATAAAGTAGGAAATGCAATACATTTCAAGGTATTCTTCTGTGAGAGAGGGTTAATGAAGGTGCGCCCAGCAGCTGTTGGATTGCAGCGTGCACCAGCCCTCTGCTAAATTGAAAAATGGAAAATTTTCTAGATGGTCCTGGAAAATCTGTCAACTTTTCCTTTTATATAATAGCGGCAAGGGGAAAATAATAATCGAATATATTATAATTCACAGTTTATTGAAATCTGATTATAATATCAGTATTTACAATATATATCAGAATATTCTCAACTACAATATAATTTCATTATTCTACATGTAAATAAAACGATTACACAACCAATAATCTCCTACATAAATGCCATATTCATAAAGTATTATTTTTATGTATCGACATAGAAAGCGAATATTACAATTAATATCAAAAGAATGAAAGCACAGATGGGTGGTACGGTGAAATAATACATATATTAATTGGCAAATGTAATGTAAATGACAACATTATTACATACAATAATTGTAAACGTATAATATATAAATTTATAAAAATGTAAAAGCAACATTCTATTACTATATTTCTTGAATTATGAAAAAAAACTTCGTTTCTGCGGCAGTGATTATTCCCATATACCTTTTACATACCATAAATATCATGTTTATGATAAAAATGAAACGCGATCGCATTTTTTATAACTTTATGTTTAATATAAATTTTTATTCTAAGTATTTTCTTTGGTATACATTTATATATCTTCGCGACTAATGTTTCTTCAACGCGACAAAACTTCCAACTTCTTGAAAGTCGGTTAAATACTAACGCCATTCGCTATCAGACATTCGTGCGTTTCAAGAGGTAAATGTTTCATATAGTATAATTATGTATTGGATACTAACGTAAAGCTACCTAATTCCGACCTCGCGCCTTAATGCGACCACTGAGTTTTCTAACTATAATCTAATAGCGTTAAGAATGCAGTGACTCAAGTCATGTTCACATTGGTGTTAAAATAATAAGATCACATTATATTATTATTACTAATAAACATGTTTATATACAACAGTAAATGTTAAACATTGTATAAAGTATATCATTAATAATAATTTAATTAATCCTGAATATGAATCGGAACTATCATAGATGTGATTGTTAGGAAAATTTATTTTTTTTGTTTTAAGAATAGAAATACTTCCTTAGGGAACAAAAAACACATCCGACCTACACGAAGTAGCGAGTGAAATTGATATGTGCACGAGATGAAACGCGATTGGTCCAAAAATGTGACGTCTATACTGTCTTGGCCGATGACTCGCTGCATTCTTAACGCGAATATACTATATCTATTTAAATAATTGTTTTCTTTTAAATTGAAATATATTTGTAATTTCAACACCATTCAATTCGAAATGGCGCTCAATTGTATAGATATGAATTAAAAAATACCTAATGGTCGGATTAATGTCGGATGTCGGAATTAGGTAACTTTGCGTTATTACGCATTGATATACTCTGTACATTACTAAAGGCCTGATACTAAAATTGGTGTTCTATAATGAACATTCTAATATCTCTTTTAATAAAAGAAATTACAGAACGGGGTTTGTGTATATTGGCGTTGTATACCTGTATTATTCATATTTGGCACACCTCACTTATATTTATACTATATTGTAATATATACTGTTACTTTATACTTATGCCAATATATTTTACGATATCGAAGAAAACATCAGATAAATATATCTTAATTTAACATGAATATTGTATAACACGATGCAACATTATTATAACTTCTATATAAAAATGTGCTACATATACATATAAATAGTTATATATAACAAGCAAGGTGAAACAGACAGTAAATGAAAAAACAAAATCAATTGAATACCTTTTACTTTTCATATCACAAAGATTACATTTAAATCTCAAATAATATAATCACTATAATCAGACTTATAATAACGCTTTTATAAATGACAAAAAATATACAATGCCAATTATTACAAAATAGAAATATTTTTCAAAATATTAATGAAGATGCAATAAAATTACGCAGCGGGCTTTGAGCAAACAGTTGCATTAATTGAAGGAAAACATCAAAAAAATATTATAGACGATTTTTTTTTTTTTGTCATTTTTTAAAGACACGATTTTTATTGTAATTAGACAACGAATTTTAACGTTATATAATAATGTATAACGTACATGCAAAAATTAACATCGGAAGCTCTCTCCATACACTATTTGACCACATTAACTAGGAATTATTAAATGTATTGGTTTCAATTTCAATTCTATAATAACATTTCAATTGCATTATATACATACATAGTTATATAAACGTTCCAACTTATAGCTTTTAGTGACATTACATTTGTAGTGTCCATTCACAAGAGGCAAATAAGAAATTATTTTATATTAGTGTTGTAAAAATGAGCGATGAGTGCTCGAGCGCTAAGTCAGCGCTGTTGAGCCTAAAGAGCCTTAACCGTTTTAGAATCGAGTTTTAACCTCAAGGGTTAAAACTACAGTTAAAAATTTGAACGGCAACGGTCACGAGCGGTTCTTAAAGGTTCATTAGCGCTCATTCAGCGCTCGAGCGTCGAGGGCTCAGCGCTCATTTTACCATCACTAATATATATACCTCGATTAATAATATACAACCAGATAAGTGTAAACTTATTCCATAAAAAAACACAAAAGTGAAATAATCAAAATGAAACTGAACGTAAGTACTTGACTGTACATGAAATTGGATGTTTTATAACTTTTAACCGCTAGCGAAGTGAAAACAAACTATTCTAAAGAGTTTATCTAATCTTTAGAATATTTATCTAAAGAATTTATTTAATTCTTTAGAATATTGGGTGGATATGAGCATAAGAATACTTGACACTTCGGCTACAGCTGTCATTTAATTAGGGGACAATTTAAAGCTTATTGTATTAGTGACGTCATTAACACTGTAGTGCCATCCTTTTCTAATTATATAATTCTTATTATACGATTATTTATCGAATCAATTATAGTTAACAATGACGTAGTACGTATAAAAATATTATAGACATGGTTTTAAATTTGATCATTATAAGCAGGCGTTGTAAAAATGAGCGCTAAACGCTGGTGCGCTAAGTCGGCGTTAGCGAACTTTAACCATTTTAGACTCGAGCTTTAAAGCTCAGGGGTTTGAGACCATCGAATATTAAAATCTTGGAATATAACGCTAAAGAGCGTTTGACACACAACTCTTTAAGATTCATTAGCGCTCACTCAGCGCTCATTTTCACAACACTAGTAAGAGTATTTCATTATTCCACAAATTTGACAAGAGGCGAAATTTTTAATGAATGTAAAATGAAATTGCTCAAGTCAATGTGGTCGGAACAATGTTTTTATTCAATATATAAAATAGGTGTGATATGTTTTATGTACTTAGTATATGTTAGGTGAATTCGCTTTTGTATCCTCATAAGATGTGTTCAATAACAACCGATTGCTATTAATGTCTATATGCACACACTTAAAAATAGTATTTACATTTACACGACACCGAAAAATTGGTAACGCATCCAGTATACAATACCTGATCGAGATTATAGTTTAGGCCTTTAACAATATCAATGTTACCGTCCAAAGACGTGAAACAACATAAGGCTTAATTACAAAGTAATTAATAAAGTGTCAAAGATTTAAAAATTGTCGATTACTAGTTTATAATTGTGTACGAAGCACAAATAAATATGGCTGCTTAATTACACATTTTTTTGATTAAAAAAAAAAGACAAAATATACAACATTTAAAAAAACTATTATAAATATACAACAGCCTATTTTACTATTCAATAGTAAAATTCTTTAAATCTAGATATAATACAATTAAAAATGAGGTTGCGGTTCGTAAAAGCAGTGTCGAAATTCATTTATAATAATTGTTTGAAAATGACCAGTTTATAAAAATTCATATATTGTAAGTGGTCCTCGATGTACAGACGGCAAAACAGATAAGCAACAGATACGGCGTTAACTGATTCACTGAATGTGTAACAAACTTTTACTGGCGGCTCTCATGGCTTCAACTCAGTTGATCGAGCGTCTAGACTGTTAACAAAACCTTTTTTTTATAGAATAGAGGGCAAACGAGCAGGCTGGCCACATGATGGTAAGTGGTCACCGCTGTCCATGGGCACCTGCAACACCAGGGGGCTTGCGAGTACGCCGCCGACCTTGAAGAATCCTGTTCACAGCTCTCTTGAAGAGCCCCATATCGTAGCGTAGTGGAAACCGCTTGGCTGTTCATTGCAAACTTTCGGGTTCGCGACTAAATCTATTTTGGCTTTTGAAGAGCCCCATATCGTAGCGTAGTGGAAACGCTTGGCTGTTCATTCCATAACTTTCGGGTTCGCGACTAAATCTATTTCGCCGTCTGTGCTAACATTGAAACATTCATCTAATTTAATAATGAATTGTATTTCCAATATAATTAACAATTGGAACATTGACATTCTTCATGTCATTTAAAAATCATCTGTCGATCCGGAAGACTAATCAGGAAATTAAATTATTCCAATTTGGGCCAAAATTAGGCCTGTTGATAATTCAACCATTAGTGCATGTTTAATATTAAGATTTAACATTATTGATACTTCAAATATCATAAACTTTGGCTTAAAAATTCACAAACAATCACTGTTTATCGACTTTATCTTTCACAATTCTTCGGTAGAAGCTATTGGGGCTTTAAGAAGTGGTGTTCTGGGACTTCTAGAGCCATCGGAATTTCTAGATGATTGAAAATCTTCATTAGATAACGAGGCTGGAATGGGAGCTATCTTCAACTGATGACCATTTAGCTTGATCTCAGTTATGGAATGTGATCTCCCATGATTCAAATTAGGCTTTTCCTTATTAGTAGTTGTCATGGGATCGTGTGTCGGGGTTTTGGCTTGAGATTGCGTCACTCTCGTTCTGTTTGACTGTTCGCGTAACGCCATTTGGTACGCCACTTCGAAGGCTTCGCCGAGGGTTAGAATGACTTCTGTCGCTTGATCCTGTAAAGAGGAAAGTCCATTATATATATTTTTGTCACTTACTTCAATTATAAATTATTACTTTTTAATACAATTGTTGACATCTTGAAATCTTACTTCCTCAATTTTATAAATTCAAAGTAGTTCAAATTTAAAAATAATCACTATTAGTGATCTTTAACTGTGATGAAAAACATCGTAAAGAAATCTGAATGACCTGAAACACTCTCGTGATTATTAGAAACCCCTTTTACCCTATAATGTTATAGGTATTTTTTTATTTTAAGAGTAAATTACGACGTCATAATAAAAATATCTATATTTAAGAACCTCGATATTAAAACTTAAATATTTTTATTATAAACAATTAAAGTTGTTATTATTATTCATCAATATTCATATTTAGTCAATATTATTTTTAGTCACCTCATTAAACTGACTAAGAATAAAACCTAGAAAACAATAGAGTCGAAAAATTTAATACCTAGTCATATTTTTTTAAATTATTAGAATAACATGTTGCTACAATTATAACCGCATATTAATAAATAATGATTACAAATGAAATAAGAGTCTTAAAATAATAAAGATAAGTGTAAATAATACTAGCGCTTACCATAGTGGCGACTCTGAAGACATGACAATAATGACTCCTAGTGGAATGGTCTTTAGTGATGTAGGCGAAGTGCGTGAGGTCATCGGCGTCCTGACACGCGCAGTGGATGTTGCGGATTTCGTGCTCGCAGATTAGCTCCTAATTGACAAACACATTGAATAAGTTAGCTACTGAAGCAGTTAGATATCAACTGTAATAATATGTTTTTTTATAGAAATAAGATGACAGACGACCAGTCATTCCACCTGGTGGTAAGTGGAGGTCACCAACAATGGCAGACTTTGTCACGCCCCCTGATAAATTGCCTACTTTATATTTATTCGCAATAACATTAATTACTGTAAAACGATTGTGGTACTAGTGATGTAACAAATGTCGATTTTTAAACCTTCGCGAATGCCAATACCCATTACCAATACCATTTGTTTATGGGTAAAAATTGACATATGTATTTAAATTAGGGCTTGTTTATGCTAAACTATCCTTAAATAAGAGCGGTGATAGCCAAGGGTATCTATACTCGCGTCACATTCGTGTGATCGTGGGTTCAAATTCTCGGCCCGTACTTTATCACTGAGTTTCTACTTAAGAACGGATTTTTTAAAAATGACACGAAACCCGCCATGGGTACTCAAGAAATAAAAAAAAAGTTGAAGTATGTTCGCACTTGGCCCATATGGTGAATTACGGCCTGAAACCCCCCAGTGATTTATTAAGGGAGGACCGTACCCTGCAGTGGGACATTAAAGGTAATTAACAGGTACAATTAGTATCCTTAATCATCTACGATTTATTTCCTATAATTTAAATTCAAAGTATCAAAATATCTCCAAGATTTTTGTTTATTTTATGTAGTAATATACATGAAAAGATTGTATTCGTGTTAAAAAACGTAATTCCTTTTTTGTTTTAGTAAAAAAAAATATTTTTAATGAATAGCAAGATACATCTCTCTGTGTTATAAAGATATTAATTTATTTTTTGTTGACAAAATGCACTTTAAAATTCGTTATTATTTGGAATAAAAAAGTTACATATAAGTTAAATTTAATATTTTGCCAAATATATGCTTAATCTTAAATAATTTTAAGATTGAGTAGATTATTGTAAAATAAAAATACATTTTTTATGCAATTTAACGTTTAAATTTGTCAAAATTTAAACGATTCAAATTTATAATATTAAGTGTACCTAGATGTGAATAGTGTGGATTACTATAATAACATTGAGTTAACATAAGACATAAAAATAAATAAAATGACAATGCCTAGTGAAACTTCTATAGTTAATACATACTCGTAGTACCAACTTTTAAACGACTTTTCTCAATACATTTTTTTTTTCATTATCAACCATTGTAAATTAATAAATTATATCAAAAACAACGTACAAAAACAAATTTTAATTTCAAATTTCGTCAAAGCGTAACACAGAAAAAACACTAATTAGGCGACGTAACTAACCGTGAAGACTTCTAAAATAAAATTTCTTTTTACAAGAACAAAAAACAATCCTTTTTTTCTGGAAGAAACACAAAGGCAAGATTGGCCAGTGGTCCGATCAAGTGTGAAGAGTGATCCATAATTAAAAATCAAGCGGACAAAGCAGGGGCATTGTTAGTCGAAACCTTTTTGTTAAGGTCCCGGGGATGTTTGCTCACCGTTCGCTCGGTTGCTTTTTGAGGAATAAACAACCTTTTATTTTGTATATTAAAAATATGTACTGAACTAGGAACTATATTTTGTGCTCCAGTAATTTAACAAAAAGGTTTTGGAGATGAGGCTGATTTTATAATTGAAACCAGGAGTAAAGAAAATGTTGTAAATGAATTAGCTTTTTATACTTCAGCAATCATAAAAGAATATCTACTATGACGAATAATTCCTTTTACAAAACAATTAAACATCTATTAAAATTTCAAATGTTATTTATGAAATATACATATTCTCAAATAAACATAAATAATAGAAATAGAAAATGGACTTACTCTGGTAATAGTATTAAGAAACTTCACTCCTCTGTAACTGATGGAAAGGATGATGTCGGGAGAATCACGGTGTTCTTTGATTGACTTCTTCAGTTTCTGTATCGACTTCTTTGTCGATTCCGTCCCTCGGAGTTCTTTCACTACAGTTGAACCTAGATACTGTTAAAAAAGCACTTCATTAATTATTCTAATTCGATCACTTACTTCAGTTTACAAACATAAAACCTTGCTTTGTAACATGAAGTATACAATATTTTCTAAGATATCTTCAGCCCTTTACATAATAATACAAAATAAACGAATACACTAATGCTTTATATCTTCTTATAAGTGGGGATATTGAATTTAACTCAACTGTAAAGATAAAAAGTCAAAGTAATGATAAAGTAATGTTTTAAAACATTTAACTCACATTAGCTACATAAGTCACAGCCCCAGTGACGAGAACGAACGGTTGATGCTTCCATTGAGTCTTCAATGCTCCAGGTACGCCTACTAGTAGTTCTGAAGGTGCCCTGATCTCTAAATCAGCTGGTCTTGGAGGCTGAGGAGCAGGTCGGTTTTTCTTACTTCGCTTTAAGGTCTCTCCGCCAGGAGGTACTAAGGTAGGAACGACGGGAGGTGGAACAGGTTTGAGGTTCTCTGAGGGTGGTAACTTCTCTTTGATTTCTTCTTTTAGCTGTTTTATGTTGTTTTTCTAGGACAAAATAACATTTATTAGACTAACGATGTCTCTACATTAGTTATAGAAAAAAGACCTTGGTTATTTCCTCTAATTGTATAATCTGCTATACAGTATTAGTGTAATCCGTTAACCCCCACTTTTAATATTTTTACTTTGTTTTCAAATCTACACCTCCACTTTTGTCAATTTGTAAGACCTGTTTGTATTCGTATTCCTCTACATTAAATATAACTGTACATTTGACGATCACAAACACACTCAGCATAAATTTTATCAAACATAAACGTAACATCAGACATTATCTCTTTCATATCTCATGTTAGCTCTTGACGTGTCAATTGAAAAAATAAATATAACATCGCAAAGAAACGCTAATTAAATCAAAAAGGGTTCAACGGAGCTTACAATGGGAAAAATAAAACGAAACATGACACTCCAACACCGATTCACACTTCAGAGGTGCAAAACAAAAGTAATGATGCAATGCAAAAATAAAAACGCGAGTTGACGTATAGGCAAGCGTAAAATTTTAATTAAGGTACTAGACTCAATGGTACAAAAGGGACAATAATTGACAGTGTGAACCATCTAATTTGAACGAGTGTCATTTGGTAGGTAATAAAAATGGAGGTATGCGAGGCGTATACAGCTTTTAGTGAATAGGATGATGTTCCGTTGGAATGAACTTGAATGGCAAAAGGGAGATATCACGGCAACCCCAGCGGCTTTACTACAGGTTCGTAAGAACTACAAGTTTACGAACAGTTTTCGTTAAAGTGTTGCAGTGTTGAATAGGCAATGTAAACATTTAAAGCTGTTGAATAATTTGGATAAAATTCTAATGATTATTATTAATTGCAAATGAGAAAAACTTAATTAACAATATAATACTTAACTAAATCAAACAGACTAAGATAATATCTTATGATGACGATGGTGACGTCTTTTTAAGATGATTTGTCAAACGGCTACCTATTATTGTATCAATTTATTTTATTTACGACACAGTTATCATAAGGTACTCCATGTGTGCTTGTGGTTGTAGCAACAGCATTTACTGTTAAGTTGTTAAATAAATTTATATATTTTTATTTTTATTTAGGAAGTTAATAGTTACTATGTATAATTACAACAACCTGTCTGTATACTCGTAATTGAACTAATAGAGTCAATAGCTAATACAAAGCTGCAGAATGTAAACGCTTAAAACAGTTTATGGAATCTATAAACCGTTTTTGTATAAACAATTTTTGGAATTTCTCAATCGACCAATCGATGATCTTATCATGATCATTATAATCATTATTAATTAATATATTTCACCCAACATTTGTACACAATATCAGGTTAAGAAAAAAAAATACGTTTTGTACAGAAACAAATAGTAAAGTCCTCGTGTTTTAGTGGCATTTCACTCCAACCACGGCGCGGTTACAACTAGTGGTTCACTCGTCAGTATGAATAGAGAATACTGAATAGACTTCGAATTGAGCACTAATTACCTATACGGAGTTAGCGAAGTGTGAAATTAAAAAAGGCCCTGCTGCGGTACTGGCTGTATGTGAATGATTGTCGTGTGTTGAATATGCACGGTAAATATCTGAATGGTAGATATACTAGGTATAGGTAGTTAAGAAGTTTTATTTTTTATAGAAAGAAGGTGACAGACAAGAAAGGTGGACTTAGTGTACCTTTCGATAAACTGTTTGCCCTTAGACAAGCGCAATACGTGCAAACATCAGTTCAAAATGACAAACATTGGCACGTCTTCGACTGCGCTGCCTACCTTTCAATATAATAGGACGAGGAGTTTTCCTCACCCCATTACAATACTCCTTTGAGAGAATAAGGTGAGTTTTGAGTTTAATTAATTGAGTAATGTCTTGTAACGTAAAGAGTGTTTTTATATACTCTGATACAATTAGTAAAAAATAACCAGAAGGTCCATGACAAAAAAAAAGACCTAAGCATAGATCTATATAACATCTAACACAGAATTTTTTGAATCAATATATATCAACAGTTAAATAAATAAAAAGTCAAATAAAATTAGTTTTGTTTTCTGATAACTTCCCACTACTGTTAAAATAATTTTGTTTTTTTTGGATTGGATTGGTAATAATTTTTGGTCTATAATTCAGCAAAATTTATTTGGAATACATTCTTCTTTATATTCCAAATAAATCGCAAGAAATTATTTTTTTGCAACAAATAAAGTGGCAGACGAGCAGACAGTTCGCATGGTGGTACGTGAATATTGTCGTCCATAGATTGCGCGAAACATGCCAACATAAGTCAAGATTGAAGAACGATGACACGTCCCGGGATGCGGCGCCTATCTTTGGAGACTTAGGAGTTAATTTGGGAAAAGGATTGGGAAGGATGGGGAATTGGGAGTAGAACGGGACGATGAGTTTTGTCGTCCCATTGCATTTGTAATCCTTCCTCGGAGATGGGAGAGGGTGTAAGATGGGGAGTAAGAAATAATAAATACTCGAACGACATACTTCAGTCATTGCTGAAGTTAATTCTTTCTTTCCTTAGAAATCTTTAGTTATTTCTTTATAATAGTTAATTATGACATTGTCACGGCGATGAAGTGTCGCATGAGATTCTTTCGCGAGCTTAAACTGCTGTTATCACACTTGGGGTGTTGCCTAGTTACCCCCCAGACACACGTGCGTGGAGATAATTAGCAGCAAGGTGAGCAATTTAGTGGGGATTAGCCGATTTAATCTTGTTCGACGTTTTAAGAGGCGATGAAAATGGATATTTAATAAGACTTTGATGCCAGCCACTTGCAGGCAATGAAAGGGCTCTTAAAAATAAATAAACTGGGGGATATGTTTCAAATCAGGTTTAACAAGGTTTCTGAAACATTTGAATATTTCAAATAATTACACGACAATACATGGAAAATAATTCTCAACTTGTGAATGACATTTTCTTTTACTTTTTGGAAATATCTATTTAATAATTTATTTAAATATGAGACCTTATTTTCGGTATGTACTCATTAATTATATTTGAACTTTTGTACTAAACATTTCGATGTTTTTAAAACAACGAAATTTTAAGTTTTAACTAGAATATGAGGTTCTGTTTAAATATAAATATGCTCTAACATCTTATTTTAAGTTTCGCTAATGTCACCTTTATCTGGGAAACCAAAATACACAATACGATAATCTCAGATAATCTTACAGACTCTTAAAAACCTTTTCAATATCAATTTTAGAAGCGATCATCAAAATAAGCGTGTCTTGAATTCCAACGTTCTATCAAATTAGAAGAAATATTCTCTTCAAGTAGCGTAGCAACTCCCCACTCACACGTCACCAACGCTGATATGCTGTCGAGTTCAGGATATCCCTATTACAAGCATTTTGATTGAATTGTCAGTTTATTGCTCTGCAGATGGTGATCATTTCAAGTACATCATTCTTTAAAACTAGCTTCTGTCAGTGATATTGCCCGCGAGTTCCTATCTTTGATTAAGAATTTTAACTAAACCAATGTTGATTAATTAAATTACAACAATTTATTTTATACATTTTTTGAGATTAACAACAATTCAATTGGATTAAACTATTTTTTATAACAAAATGGGCAGACAGATATGAAAGACGGACGTGTCGGTAAGACATAAGACATCATGCACACCTGTAATAAATATTAGGCGGATACAGAAGCGTTGCCAACTTTGTAAATCCTTGGGTAAAATACTTGAGCTTCTCTAGGTCAGCAAGTAATCTATTATATACTAATATAAACTGTTGGGGGTAATCTCTGGTCCTACTGAACCGATTTCAAAAATTCTTTCACATTTAGGAAGCTACATTATCTGTGTCTAATATAGGCTATATTTTATTTTGAAATTTTGAAAAAATAAATTTGAAAAAGTAAAAAAACTTATAAACCCGAAGCGAAGCGAGTGCGGATCGCTAGTTATAAATATCTGTGGAAAATAATTGTTAGAATATATTTTTTGTTATGTCAACACAAAAGGGCGGGATTCCGATGTTTTGGCCGTGAAGAAAAAAGGAGGGATGTCATGGTGGGGTGTTCCCATGGTGACTATATGTAAAATAGGAGATTATATGTAATTCTGGACCAGACCGTTTAGTACCTAATTGGTATTAGAAGCTAAAATATATGAATTTAAAAGCAACGTTGTGCATCACTGGATTCTACACTAGATAGATAGATATAAAAAAATAAATAAACAAGTTTTTTTGACAATCCGAATTTAATAAGAATCAATACCTTTGAATCGATAGAATCTGATTGTATAGCAATGGATACACTAGCAATGGATGGATACATAGATATAGATTATCTATGTATCCATATGTTAACATGTTAGATGTTATGTTTTTTTTGTAGATAGCATATACAAGATAATAAAGGCAAAATATTTATATAATAACACATGATATTAATACGTAGTTACTATAACCAGTTATTAAACAAGGATCATTCTAGAGAAGAGGCAATAAGGTGGTAATCGACGGCAGAACTGTTAGTAGGACTGCTTGGAATAAACGGAATCTCCGTTTTTACTGCAATTTAGTTATAACCATTATCATCTGGCAGCAGGTGGCCAATTGTATGTAGATGTGCATTATCCAACATAACAATTGTAACCACGTCGCTCGGTGCATGAAGCACTTTATTGTGCATTACGGTCGTAGAATTAATTTTAAAGAGGATGTCCCTTCACCATAACAGGTTTAACGACATCTGCGTGCCAGGGCTTGTTTATTAAAGAGTCGTTATCTAGGTGTCAAAGACATTTAATTGGACTTATAACACGTCTCAATAGATTAAGGGATGTTGTAAGTGTAAGTAATGACGATAGATTTAGGGATCAATAAAAGATGACTATAGATTGTACATCGAATAATTTCTAAATATTAATTATGTTTTTTTGTGATTTGATGGATTTTTTTTGGAAACCTGTAAATTCTTTAAAGATAATAATTGTAAAAAGAAACCATTTCACTCAATGCAAATTGTTTTCTTAATTTGGTTAAAGGTGCGACCTTTCGTATGCTTTCTACATAACCTTCTTCTACATAATAGTACTAATTTGGGTCCTATATAAAATGGTGTTACGAAAAAATTAGACCAAAATTTAGTAAGAAATTATTTCAGTCAAAAAATATAAATAACTTACCAAAGTATTGAGATCAGCATTGATGTCTTCCATGTTGTTCACAGGTCCATTCTGCTCACCAGATACTGATGCAAGTATCCTTTTCCTATGTCCAGCCTTCTGTATCTCCAGAACTGCTGTCAGCTCTACTTCCCAAATTCTCCTAACTCTATCCATGTCTACATATAAATGTTTTCTAAACGTATCATTGTATATTTCTAGGTTTATAATCTTGAGCCACTGTTCGACACTTTCGTTTTGGTTTTTACTAATATTATTATTGTTATGATTATTGCTTATTTCTGCTATTTTAAGAGGTAACTGTTTCGCTGACTCCAATATCTTTTGTCTATCACTTTCTTCTATGCCCATTTCTCGTAGATCGTTCTCGCTAAGAATGCCGTTCTGGGACAAACAAAAAAACATGTTAGATCTGATATTTCCCAGTCGTGTATCAGTATCACTTGAATTTACGCTATCATCTGATGCAACAATTTTATAGATCATTTTATATAAGGCATTTTTTTTAAAAGGATTGGAAAAAATGAAATAAATTAGATAATTAATAAGTTAAAGAACTTTCTATATATGTAATTTGTTTTCATATATGCAAAAATATTTTTCATTTATATAAATGTCTTTATCTATAGATACTCTGATATTTGATCAAAATACTTATTCAAGTCTACTTACGTAAGGAATAAATCACTACTTTTCATGGCGAGCAAACTTTTATTACAAAATCTCTGTAACTTTATCGATGCTGCAGCTATTGTTTTGACCCGATCAGCTTTAAGCTTTATAGCCGTAACACTGATAAAGTTGTTCAGGATTTTTTGTAAAACTTCTTTTTTTACTCGTACTGATTGGCCATTACAATTGAAATTTCCACCTCCGATACAAAATCTTGACAAGATTTTGACAGTAGAGAAACAAACTTACAATAAAATCGATGTCGTCGAACCCACTCTCCATAAACAGGGGTTCATAGTCATGCAGCCCTAAGGCCGACAACCAGAGGCTCAGCGTCGAGGCCATGGAAGGACTGAGACTAGATTCAGAGCAGCTGAGGCCGAGTCTCGACGTGAACTCCTGTTCCAGCTCCGACACGAAGACCGACTCGCGGACGAGCTTGCTGCCGAAGGAAGCCATTATCTCGGAGATCTTTGCCCATTCCTCCTGTGCGAACAAAAAGATTTTTTTGTGAGAATGGAGAAATAAAGATTTTGGGCTAGTTTTGACAGAAAATCTCAAACCCATGTGACCTTGGATCTTCAATTGTTCTCTATTGTATTAGTGGCCCTATTGAACAAAGCTGCGCTTCACCTAGCCTACTAGTAGTATATTTTGTTCTTTGCCTTCTTCATGTAGTTTTCTTTATTTAGTCAATCAATTACATAAATGACGGCGGTCAGCCTGGCTCAATATCATCGTCAGTTCATCGTCAGCTCGTACCATGGAGTTCCAACGTAAGTACGGACTTTTTAAAATTAACGGTGAAGGAAAAATCGCATGTCCGAGAAAATCTGGAGCATTTTTACCCACCAATCTGTACTGAGCCCGAATGGTTGATTATGACCCAATACATTAATAGGCGAGTCCTGTGTTCTGAAAGACATATTGAGGGTATATTTTTTTATAATACTATAGGTAAATCGTCGCAATGAACAACATGTCGTTACAAAAGCACAGTTGTAATCTTTAATATGACTTTTTATGATATGATTTAGGGGATTCATCAAACGGTGAAATTAAAACCTATCAACGGTACTTTTTATATGATATCACTCATAACTATATTGGAACGAATAAGAATTTATTGCAAGAACACGGTTTTAAATTTGAATATCACTTTTTGTGATATAAGTTTGATTTAACAAATTGTAATAGCTAGAACGGCAATGGTTCTTTACATGGAACATTTTGCATGTACGTATGTATTTTTGTATTTGTGAATGTGTATATTTATTTGATAACTATGTATTACTCGTATTGTGTTACATTTTTTTTGTGTTTGCTATTCTCTAATTTAAAACTGCACCTACGATCTTTCTTCTGTATAATCTGGTGGTTGACTGGTACAGAACTCCTTATGGCATTAGGTCTGCCTATTGTACGTTGTGAAATGAAGTTTAAATAAATACATACATGCATAAATAAACGTTATTTACCATTAGTGTTCTATGACCATGTGTCTACAGTTTGAAATATTTTAATGTTTATGGAACAGGCCGATACACGCATATATGTATTAAATTTAATGTATTTCGAACGGCCTGTTTCAAATTACATATAAAAACACACCTGGAAACACAAACCATACTCAACATACACTTGATTATCATCGAGCACACCTGCTTTATAAAACCGGACGCTTGACGACAGTTTGCCAACACCTGGCTACCTGCACATTGCGTACTGACAAATGCCATTTTTTCGAAGAATATATTGAACAGAAAATATGAGGGCGTCCACCCGCATATATGTCATGTTTCGATGATTTTTTATCTTCATTTTATGTATTATGTTGGTTATATGGGTATCTTTATTTGTAGAAAAGAAATAAAAAATGTGATATTTTTAAGCTCATTTTAAACTATATTTCCCAGATATTAAAACTGAAGTGAAATCTTTATATTCTCTGTGCTGAAATACGTAAGTATACCAATTTTCATGGCGATTAATTGAACGGAATAGAAGCTGATGTGCTGCAGCGCCATCTAGTAGCGAGTTACAACAAAGTGGATAGCATAAAAACCTTCTCCATGAAAAAATACATATATGTGCCAACGGTGTCGAAGTCTATTCATTACAGATATACCAACTTCCATTTTTATATATATAGATAGACTAATTACCAAATTAAGTGGACAGTAAGAAATAATAACGATTATAAACGACAGTCATAACTTTTACCGCGTATTATCGACAAGATTTCACAAACTGGTGATGTCAGACGTCGACACATCGACAAGTGATTGGACTCAACGTGTGTCAATGAGCCTATTTCCTATAAAATACATAAGTCGTTATCTAAAGAAATCTGCTGATATTACAGATCATAACCGATAACGTCCTTTCCTGAGGTGTGGCAAATCGTTACTGCACAGTACCTATATATATATACTCGTATGTAGTTTATATTAACCCACTGCCAGACAAACCTCTCCCTTTATGATCGTTCGTAGAGTTTCGACGCCCGGTACAATGTGGATTGGTGAATATTTACACATGCCCAAGATTTTTTTAAATCTCGGATATATTAATGTATACCTTCACCGCTGTGCAAATGATAGTTAGAAAAATCGAAACATAAAATTCTCAGATTATCAGATAAGTGGTATGGGACGGGTTCATACTCAGGACGTCACGAATGTGTATCGAGAACCATTTCTCGCCGAGAAAAACCAGTAAAGAAGAATAAAAAAATATAGTCTCGATTTTTTCATACATTGGCCAACCGATTGGCTCAGTTAGTAGTGACCCTGCTTGCTGTGCAAAAGTGTGGTTCGATTCCCGATCGGACACACATTTGTTAAAAAAAAAAAGAAAAAAAAGTCAGATGTATGTTAGGGTCTAGGTGTGTATTTGTGATTGTCTTTGTATGTGACTCTGGACCCCCGCGACACAGGGAATCCTAGTGTGGGCCATTGAGTGTGGCGTTATTTATTTATCTATTTAAACGGGTCTTAACGCGAATGTTTACCTTATTTATTTTACTCGACGTTTCGGTTATCTTGAAAAAAAATGTTAGGTTATTATTTATCTTTATTTATAATCCTCACTGTTATTATTATTGTTAGAATTTCAACAATAAGGTTTATTTATACACATTGTTAAAAATCTATCTAGAACGGATTCAATAAATATGCTAATAAAAATAAAATTTCATTTATTAAACTACATAATTGATGGTTTCGCGAGGGCATCATAATTATGTAAATACATGAATAGTTGTAGATTTTGCGCCAGATTTGAAGATGATATCAGTCACATAATATCTGTGTCACAGTTCAAGAAGCATATTATCATTATCAGAAGTCGGCAACCGTATGTGCAATATGAGTGATATTTGTGCAACCATATGTGCAACATATTTTATATTCTGGCAGAATCAGAATAATTTATAATTTACGAAATTCTTATTTATGAGAAACGGTGAGAGGCTTAGCCCTTCTCTCACGCGGGTCGGTAAACTTCGAGCAAAAACCGCGTCCTGTATACATGCATCATGCCGATTGTTTCTTGCTTTATATATTTTTTATGGCGCTCGCACACAGGTCGGTGCGACAGCGGCGCGGTGCAGCTGCACTCGGTATGCAGGCACTCAACATGAACGCTTAGCCGCGTCGCGACATTTGGCATATAACTTTGCATAATTTGTTTGATTATTAAAAGCCTAACAAGCCCGATTGGACTCATAAAAGTATTTCTTCACATTCTTGAACATACTTGAACTTCGCATCATCTTCGCTCAATTCTCTTGGTGCTACAAATAGTTGCGTGCCATAGTTGCATTGAATATATGGATGCAACCAAGACCAAAAGGGTATAGAGATATAGATAGATATTAGTAATGTACAGCAGACTTTAGTCGTTAGATTATGATCAAAAGAAAGTGAAATAATATCTCTATACTTACTTGCTCATCGAATGGACTGAGAATCGAAAGCGACTTGTCTGCACTGTGAGTGGAGCTGGTGGTGTTACTCCTTCTCCTGACCTCATCTTCACAGCCGTTGACATTTCTATCAGCCTGTCCATTGCTGCTCGAGTTAGTAATGTTGGTTGCAGCAGGCTCTGTGGGAGAAGCGTCGTAGACTGACTTTAGTTTCCGCAGTGTTTTCGGCCTTTCTGCTGGCATCGGCCGTAGACCGATGCCGTCGAGCGTCGTTGTTGAGCCTTTGAAGAGGCCTGTGAACAATTGAAAGGGAGCTTAATGTAATGTACATAAAGGTGATAATGTACATACATGTTATTTACGAACCTAAGAAATTTTTTGAGGTATTGCCAAATGTTTTATTCATTCAAATTTGCTAAATGCAAAGCTCAACATTTTGATATTTTTTTACGAAATACGTCAATGAACTCTGGATAGCTCGTAGAATCAACACGCTAAAGTACAAATGGACAGGTCAAATTTTCTACAGGAGCGATAACCGATGGCGGAGACGAGTCTTCGAAAGGAGACCATGTACGAAGAACGGGGACGTGACTGGATGAGAAGAGCAGAAGACCGTGTGTGGTGGGGCATCTTGGGATATATCCAGCAGTAGAGAGACACAGGCTCATAGTATGGCATAGCAAACGTGATAAAGTTTAGTTGATTATATCTCACGTGCAAACATTTTCTCTATACAATAAAATGTCTGTCACATAATAATAAAATATAGGGCGACATTTATACGACAAGTATATTTGTGTTCATTATTGTTAATATTATGTTATAGGGTGATTAGATAAATTTTGAGAACTCATTTGAGCTGTACCGTTTTTAATACATCATTTATTTGAAATTCAAATTCCCAAGGCCTATTCAACTTTTATATCGAATTTCGGGCGCTTTTCTTAAGTATTTGTGTATGACTTCTCCAAAATCGTTATCTACACCTTATCTCGTAGTAGCATGACGTTACGCCAGTTTGTTTGGAGGCGATCTAAACAGCCTTGCGGTTAGAAACCGGTTGCTGGTGATAACTCTAACTGCCGAACCTTGGCACCGTTCACAGTTTTCACTTTGTTTTTAACTGTCATTTTAAATGTCATTTCTGGTTCTATCCAAACTGGAAAAAATATATTTTGTAACAAAAAAATGTAACATTAGAGATATATTTGTGTATCCGTGGCCAACATCGTGTTGTTCATTGCAACGAGGATACACCTATAATTTATAACACAATGGGTATTTCAATCTTTTTAAATTATATCGATCTGTTATCCTATATCCAGCAGTGGGTACATATGACCCAAAGAAGAAGGTAAGTAGTAGAAAAGCAGATGGTCAAATCGATGGCAAGTAGCACACATAAAGAAGACACTAATATATTATTTAAAATATATGAAAATATTTGCTTTTATAACATGGTGGTGGGTTCCCAGTGCCTATCAATAAAAAATCCTTCTTTCATTCAACAATATTAAAATGTTTATAAAATAATTATATGTTATATGCCGACTTTGATAATAATTATTATTATCAAATAATAACCACCTAATTATTCATTTATTCTTATTACTTTTACTATTTATTACTCTTACTCTTACTACAAATCTACTTTTCAAAGAGGATATATTAGTTATAAAGTAAATCGATATCAGATAAAATAATCACACCAGACAGACAGAACACAGACACTGGTTTTCGTTAGCAGTTTCCGACGCAGGCGCATTCCAAACAATTCAGGCCAATTTATAATGTACAGTCAACCACCTGAAATTAATTTATTCACTATATATTGCATGTAAAGACATAAAGGTTGCAGAAATATTCCCCTTTTTTGACTATTTGACTATTTTTAGACAATTAATTATATAAACAATTTAATATTACCGGCTTTCATTCCTAGTCACTTTACGACGTGAAATGAGTTGCCTCCCTGTTTCGTATTGTGAGCGCACTACGAACGAGCCTTATGGACCGCCATCTTACTTATACATTGAATTTTAAAACATTGAACTATTAATTATAGACAATCTAACAAAGCAGAAGTCGATTAGTTAATTAAATCTCATAATATAAAATAACACAAGGCGGTTTGGAAATTGACTAGGAACGTCATTGGTTCCATTTTCCACTAACTATATTCTGTGAACTCGTAAAAAGGTCATATTTAAATACGCGTTCAAATATACTTGTACAATCAGAAATATTAATAATGTATAATAATAATAATATACTTGATCACTTGCACCAGTAAATTAATTCTCCTTTACCCTATATATTGAAGACTTTATTAACCTACTTATTCAAAATAATGTGGCGCTCAACCGCAAGTAGAAATGATGATGTCAGTCATTATTTAACGAAACCCTTTTCAATAAGGTTAATTGTAAATGCAACACGTCCAAAAGGTAAACACAAACTTTTAATAATTGTAGGATTTTTAATAAATGTACCAAATGTCCAGTGAAACTGAAGTGTTACACTTACATCCAATGAAATTTCTTTTACAAATTTAATGTAGTCTTTTACACGTTTTTTTTTATGTATATAGAATGGAATACATATATTTTAAAAGACTCGTGGAAGAACACTACCTCGAAGATTAAGAGTTATCTTACTCCCAAATCTTTTCCTTTATCTTTCTGTACGCATGTATATATGTATATCTATCTATGTATGTATATGTATTAATGCATGTATATATTAATTCCTGTAGGTATCTATATATTTCTGTATGTATGTATCTATGAATGTATATACAGGCATTATTTCCTTATTGGACCATCTATCTCTATTTCGTCTACTGACTTCTCTTCACCACCCAAAGGTTGCATGCAAGAAATCGCTTTAGCGATAAGGGCGCCGGTTGTATTTCTAATAACTTGTACTTTGTATTACTCTGCAGGTTTTTTGTACAATAAAGTGTGTCTATCTATCCGATAGATACTTGGTGACGATATCCTACCGCATACTGACTGTGTCAAATACCTTGGCTTCCACCTCGATAGGCGCCTTACATGGAAACGTCATATAAAACAAAAGAGAGACCAAGTCAACCACCAGTTTCGTAATATGTACTGGCTCATGGGGAGGAACTCTGCGCTGTCGACGGACAACAAGCTTCTCATCTACAACTCAGTGCTAAAACCAGTTTGGACCTACGGGATTCAGCTATGGGGTGTTGCAAGTAAAAGTAACATACTCTGTCTACAACGATTACAGAATTGCATCCTGAGGGCAATAGTTCGCGCTCCTTGGTTCACAAGAAATGATGAAATTCAAGAATACCTCAACATGCCGACCGTTGCAGCTGAAATCGAGCGGTACAGGAAACAACACATAGAGCGGCTATCCCTGCACCAAAATCCACTCGTGGCAGATTTGCTAAACCTGTCTATGATGGTCAAGAGACTTAAAAGGAACCACCTTATTTGATTGGTAGGGGCGGCACTGGCCATTCCACCAAATAAAAGCCAAACACCTCACAACAAATTAGCTTATGGTCTCACGACCGATTGCAAATAATAACCTAAAAAAAAAAAAAAAAATCTATCCCTTCACTGTAGTTAAATTGTTTAGTATACACATTTATAGTTATTTGGGCAATAGTAAGTTCTTTCTACTAGCATGAAAAGTATATTTAATAATAGCAACACCACAACTTTTTTGCATCGAATTAAAAACAAACTTTACTAAATGAAAAGTTCAATTATTGAGTGCTCTAAAATATAGTTAATTAGTGAACTTTAGCCAGATATTTTTATCACTTTTAAGCTATTTTTCAAATGAACACAGAGATTTGAGACAAATAAAGGCCAAAATAGGACAAAATATAAAAAAAACTAACTTCCTAACAATGATTTTTATTTTTTAATCATTATAAAAACGATTTATAACTTCAGATTTGGAAGAAAGCTTGGAAAAGATTCCCGGAGAATATTACGAAGTATTACGGATTGAAGGATAGCTCTCTTCTCATTAAATGAGTACTCTCAATTAAGATAGAATAGAAAGGAATGAGATGTTGTGCGATAGGAAGGAAAGATATGAAATACAGTGGAATGGGAAATGAATTTTGGCAGTCCTCACTCGTCAAAAACGTTTGTAAACGTCATAGTAGTAAATGAGAGTAAAGTAACAGCCAATAACAGTCGGTGAGTCTGACGCGCCCAGTCGGATTTGGCATGCAGCATCCCAAAATCAAAATGATTCATCACACCCTGAAAGAATTAGATGAAAATACCCACCAAACCATACTATAGTTGCGATTAAAGTACGCAGTTGCTAATAAAGTGGTAAGTATCGGTTTCGGTGTTTTTTATGGCTCATGCTAATCATGGAATAATCAATTCGACATGCGATAATCCCACCGTTCAAATAGTCGATGTGTATAATTATGACCTCACCTGAAGGACTTGACAAGTACTGTTGGCTGTGTAATAAAAACTTATATGCTTAAGAATTCCATTTAGAAGCGGCAATAGCCGACTTGTATGGACTAAAGTTCAGTATAGTTACGAACTACAATTCGTAACTCAAGTTCGAACTCAACCTGTGCATCATCAGTGGCATAGTTTACTTAAATAAATAGAATATCACTCCAATCATCATCAGGTTTATTTATTGTACGTACAAGGATGTCTTGATCATTACATAATATACGAATATGTCCTCTAGATCCCGCCCTTTGGGCATTCAAATACTTATAATTAACGTGGAATAGTAATAAAATAATTTAATAAAATCATGTATTGAAAATTATAATATTTATGATGGTTTATTATTGTCTGCAACCTTGACCTATCAAATCGTTCTGTACTAACATTGTAATAATCATTTTTCATGTAATTTTTTTTCCTAAATATTATCCATCCACACTCAGTGATTTTTTATTATAACAATTTCTTCCTATGTCCAAATATTTTTTACTTTGGCTTAAATTTATTATATCCATTAAACTTGTAGTACCTGAATGATAAAATTCTCAAATTTTCAAGTCTTATAGAAATTGATTTTTTTTAATTGGGATACACAAAGTATAACAATATCTGTGCATCGAGGCATTTAATGCTACAATGATAAAACAATACCTAAGTTTATTGTTATGACATTTATAATTATAATACCAAAATGTTTAAATATTTCTTATGTAACAACCTTCAGTATTGATATAACAGTTGTATTCATTAAGCACCTCAATGCGTTCGAATAAATTGATCAATTGTTTCACTTTCGCAAAACCACAATCATCAATCAAATTCATATAAGACAATACAATAACAACTTAATTGTGCTTAATTTATAATGACATTTACAACTCGTGATAAGCTTTAAAACCTCTGGAATAGTAATAAAATCGTGTAATGATTCTCCATAAATATTTAAAAAAAGAAGTATTTTACTAATTTGACAAGAATCACTAATTGTCACTTGTCTTTGCCGTCATTGCTCAACTACTGCCGTCAACTACTTGCAGATGTAGATTTTAGTAATGATATCTTAGAGTTGTTTATGTTTGATATGGTATTGTATTCTGGACGAGATCGCTTAAGCAGCGATAAGGCCGCTAATTGTGTTTAAGGGCATTAACCCCCCCCCCCCGTAAATTGTAAAAAAAAACGTCTAATTTTGGAGAAATACTTTCTAACTTAAAATTTCGTTATTTCAAGAATATGTTCAAATAGAAACACGCTTTAATATAATATGTGTTGTCCGATCAAAGAAATAAAAATATCTTATTTTTTAAGTAAAACACTATTTCTTACACTTCATTAAAGTCCTAATGTTTGGGAAATTAGAATCAATCGTAAAGTCACAGATATAAGACATGTCATAAGACATGTCTTATATCTGTCTTATATCATAACATAAGACATGTCATCATCATATTTCGATCATATTTTATAAAAACTATCAACCATAAGTTCATGTATACTGACAGATAAATCAAACATTAAACAGCATTTTATTTATAATCAATACAAACAAAAATATTTGAATTGCGAAATGGTAACCATAACCTTTTGACCGTTTTTCTCCAAATCTATTGGAATCGTGAGATTAAACAGTTTTGTTATGTGCCATGACCGGTGTGAACTGGGCATCAGTGACAGTGGCAGGTACCACGAACAATGGTATTGAAAACAATGGACCATTGTAATCAGGAGGAGGGTCGTTAAAAGCCACTGATACTCTTGATGTAATTACGATAGCTCCAACAAGTTCTCGATTTAACAAACAGTGTGAAAGGGTGAGAGGGGATCGTTAGTAGCGGTAGAATATTAGATCTTATTTATAGACCTTAATGAACCGCATAATGATGGAAAAGAATTGAGTCTAATACGGCGATAAAGTGAAAGTTGATTACAGAACCAACTTTTGTTAACACAAAAGATATATCAATAAAATGATTTTTTTTTTAATCGGCGCTCTGATTGGTACATTTTCCATTTTGAAGATTTTCTAATACTTGTGAAATAGATAAATGAATACTTTAACTTAAAAGTAACAAGCACTAAGTTCTGATATTTACCTGCTTCGGATACAAGCCAAATATCTAGTACCTAGTCAATTTTATAGCTTTGTGAAAATAGACTAAACAAAACGAGCCTCTCAAGTCTCTCAACACGGTTACAATAAAATGTGGATCAAGGCATAAATTGTGAATAAAATACAAAGTTTAGTGAGTAGTAGTGTTTTTATGATTTAGTTTTGTAGCACATAAATAGGATATATTAAAATTTATCACACGTCTATTGACAGAAAGGTATTGATTTGTTATCGTATAATCATTATAACTTCAATTGCAAGAGATTTCAATATTCAATTACTTAATATTTCTGTATCTTTATATGCTTTAGGTACTTCTAACGAATTTGCAGTTGTACTCGTATTGACCTCTCCTTAAATAACTTTCTATTAATGCGAACATTTGCTCGAACTTTTAACAAAGACTTTTTACTAAGATACATAGACTTTTTACTAAGATAAATTGTATAAGATTTTGTTACTTGTAATGTAAACTAAACAATAAAAGTCGGCAAAATCGGTATTTGTTCCTTGGTAAAAACATAGATTATCGGCATTCCATTATTTGAGGAAAAGTAAATTCTGTATCGACAAGTATGACTAAAGTTCTTATATGCACCAGTGACTTTATTTCCTTGAATTGCAAAAAAATCGCATTTACGATTAAGTTACTTACAGTTTCCCATCAGCGTGGCGATCATTAAATATTCTAAACGACTCTTCTACCGCCGTCATCTCTACATTAGTCAGATTTATTTCTAGATACACCTTTTATTATGAACACAACCTACAAACTCTATTCTCACGGCTTATTTCCATTTTTCATTTAGAACCGGTTAACAATATATTTTTTTATAATTTCTCACTTATCACTATTAGTTTGTATTCCAGTACACGTGATGAAGGTCGTGTGATTAAAATTGAAGTTGAAGTTAAAGTAAAACGTGGTGATGATGATGCAGTTGTAATACGAACGCTCGATCAGCCGGTCGCGCATGAACTGCCGAAGCGACTTGCAAGTAAAAACAATATTGATAAGGCCATACAAGTGGAACGTCACTTATCGCAGGCCACTTTATTAATCTGCATCAATTTATTCGTGGAGACAATTGCAGTTTGTCTTTGTCGAGCAAACACGAAACAATAGAGACGGAAGATATACATAAAAATTTGGAGCAGGATATAAGGCGGTGGTTTATAAAGATGTAGGAGTGAAGACAGATGTTTCAAATTTTATACTATAATAATTTATCAAGAAGACGTACGAATGTAGTAAAAATGTTTATCTAAACTGCGATTGAATGAAAAAATCTTATCAAACCTTGTGCGAGCGAATGTGACCTTCTTATCAATTGATAACATTGGATTCACCAATAAAACTAAATATAAAACTGAAATTATCAGATTTAGTATTAACTGATACATTTGCTCCGATATCTGACACTATTTCAAGTAGCTACTTGCATTTTCATGGTTACGTTAACTTTGAATGATAATTTATTTCGTTGTTTTCATACAAGTAAGAATACAAGGTGTTCATTACATAAGGGGTTCCAAAACAGTTTCCTAACATTCTGTACACATCCCATCTAATCTCGTATCATCCCGTTCCACTCCAGCAAAGGTTTTCCGTTTCAGCGCTCGAGCGCTGGCGTACTAATTAGCGTTATTTAACTTAACCGTTTTACTCTCGAGCTTTTATTCATAAGGGTTTAAGGCCATCAAACGTTGAAAGTTTGGACTATAATGCTCACAAGCGCATAACGCTGGAGTCTTAAATGTTCATTAAGCCTGGGGACCGAGCTTTTTTAATTTTTTTTTTTTTTTGTTATGGTAAATTCTTGTGGCCCTAATGGCCATTCAAAAGTCACCGGACATGTATAGTTAAGGGTGAGCGCAGAAGGCGCTCAGCCAGGACAACGATCGAGCGTCGATTACTCAACATTCATTTTTAAAACACTAATTTAATATTCCAAAGTCATACTTGTAGCAAGAATTCTGTTACTTATTTTTTATTTCTTTCCTATTTTTATTTTTATTTTCCTATTTATTTATTTACAGAAGACATACACTTATATTTAAACAATTAAGTTAATGCAATTTTTAACTGTTTTCATACAACTACAAAAAGAAAAAAGCTAAAGAAATGAACGAATAAAGTTGTTCAAACCTCTTGCTTTTAGTATTGAAACGTATTGAACAGCGTTATGCGCTTGTGAGCATTCACAAGCGCATAACGCTGGAGTCTTAAATGTTCATTAAGCCTGGGGACCGAGCTTTTTTAATTTTTTTTTTGGAATGGTAAATTCTTGTGGCCCTAATGGCCATTCAAAAGTCACCGGACATGTATGGTTTAGGGTGAGCGCAGAAGGCGCTCAGCCAGGACAACGATCGAGCGTCGATTACTCAACATTCATTTTTAAAACACTAATTTAATATTGCAAAGTCATACTTGTAGCAAGAATTCTGTTACTTATTTTTTATTTCTTTCCTATTTTTATTTTTATTTTCCTATTTATTTATTTACAGAAGACATACACTTATATTTAAACAATTAAGTTAATGTAATTTTTAACTGTTTTCATACAACTACAAAAAGAAAAAAGCTAAAGAAAGGAACGAATAAAGTTGTTCAAACCTCTTGCTTTTAGTATTGAAACATCTGCTCAAACTCTTTTTATTTCACTCGGGCATGATTTGCTTAAAAAATTCATTTCATTCTTAAATCCAATCTTTATTTTAATGCTAATAAGGAACACGAAAACTCAACAGCTGGTTTCACAGACCAGGTTCACAGATGGTCACAGACCTGTTGCGTTCACATTTAAAAACTGGTCCACAAACGTATAGAGTTATTGTGCCTACTAATCAAGAGCTAGTGCCAAGCACCTATTTGAAGGAATTTTTTAGGGGGTTCGAACTCCCAGGCCCCTTCAAACTTATATCACGAAAAAACTGAGCATACTTGCCATGCACTGGGACAGTTATTAGTACAGGTGTATACCTCAGTGTTGTGACGAACAAAAAAGGTCTTTAGCTTAATTATATAAACTTCACGAGAACCGGAGCCATATTTTCCCATTGGTAAAATTTATATTTTGGCTAATACTTAGCTTTCCATACATTCCATTAATTGGGAGAAAGTTTATTGATACATAGTATTAATACATTTTAATCCTCAGCTATTAACCTATGATATATAAAAAAACTCATAGTTCAGTTTTGTTAATGTTTGTGTTATTATTAAAATAACATTAACATTGCGCGGTTCTTTCCAATATCCTTAAGTACAGACGCTTTTCTATCTTATCCGAAACGAAATTTTAAATTCGTACCTGGCGGTGCTATTTGAAAATATGTATAAAACGATAAGGTTATTTTATAGTTGAGTTAAATATAGGTATGTGAGGTAATGTCAAAGGGTACTTTCAGACTATTCTTGGTATAGAGTTAAAATTTGTAAAAAAATCCTAAAATAATTTGTAAAATATTTATGTTTTTATTTGTATTTTTGATGATTTAGTTGATGTTGAAAGAGCTTGTCAAAACTGTTGATCAAAATTGTATACAAATAATTGACTCAGTGAATTTATTTGTGTTTGCCACAGATTAAAAAGCTAAAAACCTTTAGTTTTTATTTAACCTGTGACATAGCAACAGTCAACCCATTACATTAATATTCGACACTTTCATATTCGATATGTTTGAATGTATGGATGGGTTATTTATTAGGTCAGGCCATAAAAACGTCGTATAATATTTGATGCAACTGATTTCTCTAGAACATCATTAATAGGATTTATTAAATTATTGGTGAGTCTTGGACGCCGCATGATAGATCCAATGTGTAAAAAACACATATAACCAAATAGGTCATATAGGTATCGCGAACTTGCGCAAACTCTTAGTTTCGATCAAGTAACAGAGCTATGGATATGTTGTTTTTAGCGTGAGTAAAGCAGTTCATACAATTACAAAAAAGGCGGCATTAGTTTTCATCGATAAGTAAAAATAAGCCCCTGACACAGGTCCTCGAGCATCGCTAGATTGGCTGAATTTTATTCAAACAAATTATTCAACTCTTCAGTCTTTAGGCTAATACAACTCGTTCTTAGTTTTTACGACGTTAATGCAGATTGTTGATGTATGTGTCGTGTTAAATGAACTAAATACAGCTCGAATCTTGACACGAATATGTTTTAGAATATTTATGCCTTGAATACAAGAATGATAAGCAAAAGAAAAATGATACGATCCTACCTAGGCACTATCTTTTTAAGAATGCCATTATATCGACTCTGAGTTCATATCACCGCATTATTCTTGGCTTATACATGATCAAGGTCGGAGCCCGAAACTAAATCTTAATTTGCTAATATACATTCTAATATAACTGCTCAAAGTCCAAAACAGTTTATACTAGCTATTATATACGGTGTACAATCAGCCGTATCTAAACTTATTCTTAACACTAGTTGGCATATTACTTTAGATTTTGTTCCAACGCACAGAAGTTTATTTTTACTTGTATTAAATATGGTATGTGTTATTTTGTCGTGAACTGTGCATTTGACTGCATAGCAGATTTGAGATAAGGAAGTTTTGAGAATTACAATTAGATTATCTTTGGATTATTGACTTTTTATTAGTAATTAAGGCATGTTAAAGAGTATTGTGTTCCGAATTGTGCTTTTCTTCCGAATGTTAGAGATCCAACACGCTCGTGACGTAAACTACTTCTGTAAGTAAATCAGATACAAAATTCAAGATTTTCTATAAATTTTTATACCAAAATATGACTTTTGAACCACAGAAGCAACAGCACCCTTTTATTTCAACACAACAGCGGTTAAATAGTTGTTTATAAAAACAAAACCAACAGTAACCCTATACTGTAAATTACTTTACAAAACGTCACATTTCGTTAGTGATGAATTTATTGGAAAGTATCAAAAACGAAGGAAATTACACTCTACATTTTTGAAAATAAAGAGTAAATTAGAATGCAGGCAACGGTAGAAATTAAACCTTTTGGTTGGAGCACTGAAATCTAATAGTTCCTGTGGTTACGAGTTTTTTGGTTAAAAATGTCGACACACATGTTAAGATGCTATTTCGGGAGAGAATATTAATTTATCAGGTGATACTGAAGATTGTTAAAATACTACAGACGTCCAGGAAGATGTATTATCAACTGAATCTATAGATAGATAGCTAGAACTATAGATAGCTAAGTGTACGCACTTTATACATCAGACATAAGAAATTGAGAAAAAATCTCTTTATACGCATATTTTGGAGTAATTGATCTCGATAGTAAATTATATCACTAGGTATTGGTTCTTCAGTATGAGGAACATAAAAAAATAGTTATAACGAAACTTTACCTAAGTAAAGGGACACTACTGTCGGTATTGTTACGATTTTCTAGCTTAAAATTCCGTTGTTATTAAGAGTATATTTATAGAAATGTTTCTATAAATATACTCTTAATAACAACGGCTGTATCATCTAATTATTGCAATAAAGCATTTTAAAAAAAATATATTTAAAGATTTCACTAGGAAAACTAGAATAGAATAAGGTTCATTCAGAAAATGTCATATACGAGTATAGAGTCAACATCAATTTAGAAAGGCATACAAGCGTCAAATCTATATTAAGCTGATATTGGACGTCCCACGTATTAACTCTACTTACATTTACATGGTCCTAAATAATACGCACACAATTTATTACAATGAATTATTGCAAATGTCTGCAAAATGTACATGTACACAGCCTGTATGAGGCGCCAATCGACCATTAATAAATAATCATTACTCATTAATAAAAATATAAGCAACCTTCGTATTTACTTTGAATGAAGTCACATGTCCATTTGAAGGAAAACCAGACACTTCTTAAAATATTACGATGAAGTAAGTTATTATTATTATGACGAAAGGTAATGAAGGAGTGTCTATGACGTAAAACTTTGATAAATAAACTAATACTTGTATTAACGTGGTTATCACTTATCTTGCTATTTCTATTCTTAGGAATATCTTAGCCATTACCCAATAACATGTACTAAGTAGATAAGACCACCGGATATGCATTGAGTGTGATTATTCACACACTCTTGATGTCCTGTCACTCCAAATATTTAATTCAAAATGTATTTCTGACGTATATAAAACATAGTGTCAGAATTGCCAAAGTGAACTGGACCAGTCCCCATGCCACAGGAAATCCCAGTGAGGGTTAGCGTCTACTTTTTTTTTGTAAAACCGTGATATCTCTAGTAAATTATCTTATAATAGATCCCGTTATTATGACGATATATTATATGTACACAACTCTAATAATCTGTTATTAACAAATAATATATTTCATAAAATATTTAAAACCTCAGAGATCAGAGAACCACTTCTGTCACTGATTCAATTGACTTTTAGTTCGATTGACCAATCGACAAAAAGATCGAAACCTAATAGGACAGAGTCATCGTTAATTCCGCGAAGACGATTCTCTGGCGTCCAATGACAAATTTCTCATCCAGGTAGATACTATAATAACAGGTAAAATGAGTCAGGTTGAGTCTCAAATTATACTTTTTTATATTAACAAAATATTTGGATTTGCACTGCACAGAACATACCGTAATCGCGATGAATCCTAAAATAGAACAAATAAAAAGAAAACTCAGCAATGTTGTCTTCGTGAAGTGCGCATTGAAGTCGATCTATAACTTCTTCTTTATTATTATTTGCCACTATTTGAAGTATCTCACACATATCCACATTGACATAACTCTAGGATTATCCTTTTCGGGCACCTAGACTTTAATATTATCATATAAATGATAATCTTCACATTTATAAATTGAATTGATGACATCACGAACGAACAGTACCCAATAATAAGTATCGTATGCACATGTGTGCATGTATTTTCCACGTAGTGCGGGGGTGTACCGTGATCTAATTACGACAATGAACGTGTGTATCTATGACTAATTAATTATATATCTTCTTATCTTTATTCCTATATCATTGACAGGTTTGAAATTTATTATTTAGTAGAAGGGGGAAGGTGCACGCTGCAATCCAACAGCAGCTGGGCGCACTCGACTAGCCTCATTACCGTTCTCTCAAAGAAGACTACCTTGAAATGTACCTAATTCTTTTTCCATTTATTCTATTCCCCAATGTACGTACGTGTTTCGGTAGTGAGTGAGATATGCCAGAGCCCATTCCCATCCCATCCCATCCCTTCCCATTATCTGAACCTTTTCTCCAAATCTCCCTTCCTGCATTCCTACATCTGCAAAGGTAGGCAGTGCATCCGGGAGCAGGCCAACGTTGTCATGCTGCACTGAAGATGTCATGTATCGCGGATGTCCATCCATGGGCGACAGTATCCACTTACCACCAGATACTCGTCATACGCAATCTTCCTATAAAAAAATAGTCCAGTATACCTATCATTCTACAAAATGTCATAATATTATTAATTTTAGTAGGTTTTAGTTTGATTTTAGAATGATGGGAATCACTCCTAAGGGGAAAAAAATTGCGATGTTGGCGATACTGCGAGGACCCCAATGGGTATACATCTGTCGTCGATCCTGCGACAAATGTGACCTGCCCATTGCCACTTCTACTTATTGATTCTTTGAGCTATATCTATTACTTTGGTTATGCAATGTAATATACACTTATATTTCCAGAATAAACCTATATATACATGCATCCAGGACCCGGGAAAACCTTTGATCCCAACCAATGTTAACAAACCTGATTGATAATATTCTAAGAACACAATCAAAGTGTCACCACGCAGTCTGCCCGAGTAAAATCAACAATATACCGTTGATGTCGACTCATTACCTTACGTTTTACCATGACTCAAGCATTACTCATGTGAGGAAAAACTTGTGTTAGATAACTGCCTAATTCATTGGCATTCGACCTTGATATGACGTATTGAATAAGATTATGGTAATTAATAAGAAGTAGCGTTCAAGTAGGGAGTCATTAGGTAGGTACATTACATCAAGACATTCAATGCTTACATGTACCTACAACTTACATACAATTAATAGAAACGAAAAGAAATAATAGTAGATCAATAATTACCGCGAAAAACCCCAAGCCACCAAGCCCACACGTTGTTCTGTTGTTTTGTTACCCATAGTCACAAATGACGATGTAGGTTTAAAGTGAATCAAACTGTTACCTTATAATTTGTATAGATTTACAAAAACCATTGAAGTTGAATAAAATCCTTGTACCTACATCGCAGACAAATCGACATTCGATTTTGTGATGTGTTTATCTGCATATAAATTATTAAATAATTAATATTACAAATAAATAAAACATGGCAAAATAAATTTAAAAAAAAATATTTTAAATATTTGAAAATGTTTTAGTAAGTGCGATTATTTTTGAATCATGCGACATTATTTTTGAGAACAATACAGAGCGCAGACCTGCACTAGTAATTATGATTGGGTTTCGAGACATATTCCACGCTGTAAGGCTCATGTTGCCCTAGTTTTCGTTTTTTTAATTCTCATGTATTTCTTTACCGCCAAGTTAGACATAGTTTGAAAATCAGTGGTAGCCGTTCAACCATTTCAAATAGTATTTGAAATGGTTGAACAATAATATCATGCCAGCAAATTTTCCAAAAAAATGTCTACGTGTATTTATTATTAGAATTGTAAAAACATAAAATTACTTGTTTACTCAATTTCATGGTTAGTGACAAGTTCGCTACACTGTGTTTTTCAGTATTCAAGGCAATCGGTTGGCTGAAGTTAGATAACATTTCAGACTTGTAATTTTAGGTCAAAATTGTCGGTTACTTGACAGGGTCACGAGACAATATAAGGACAACTGATAAAATGACGAATGTAAGGTTGGTTATAAACTTTAAAAAAATGTTCCCGTATTTATATCATTTCTCTTCCTGCAATTTTTTTTAGAGGTATACATGATAATTTATTAACATCAGTTGCATTATTCTATAGCTGGCCGATACCACACGGCCTAATATTTTCCTAAGGGTGTCGCACCTAAAAGAAATGACTCGCCAAGCTGCCTAAAAGAATGACTCGGTCAGACTGCATACAAAGCAAAAGCCCTTCATTAGGAGGTCCATGTCTAGCAGTGGACGTAAAAGGGCCAGTTACGTATGGTTAATTGCATTATAAGACCAGTTGTAAATCGGCCGACGCTATTACGACAGAGTCCCTCACCATCCCAACCCCCTAGTAGTTGCCAGACTAACCCATGTCCCCGACCGGAATGTTCCTCCCCGTTGTCGTCGTCGTCCTCGGAACGTCCTAGACGACTCCGACGACCCAATCAATGCTGCCAATGCGGTTCTTACACTACACTCACAGGCTACACATACACACCGCCGCCACGCCAGCGGAGACGAGGACGTCTCGCTCGCTACACCGTGAACTACACAACGGCCTTCTGCCACCACTTTTACCAGGTATCGGCACGTGCCTGGGCGCTTCTCACTGACTTGCGATCCCGCGATTTGGGAGGGTCCAAAGCAACGTCCTAACCCGAGATCCGTTCCTTCCGCCGGTCTAACGGCGGGGGAGCCCTTAGGCTCGTCGCTACACACACTTTTTGCTCCTGGCTGAGAGTCTTCTGCCATTTTAGAGCAAGCGCAGAAGACGCTGCATACATATGTCCATACATGCGCACATGTATGGACATGTCCGGTGACTCTTGAAAGGCTACAAGAAATTAGCCATTGAGAAAAAAAACAGTTGTAAAGAGTTAATGGACGTTTTACAGAAGATAGCCAATATCTTGCACAACGTGACACTTAAAAGTGCATAATTGCTAAAAATTTCAGACATATAAGAATACTTAAGTATTATTTTATTCCGTAAGGTACATTATTAGCTTAATAATGTGAAAGTACGTAAAAGACGTAATAAAATTATAGTGACCACAAAGGATGGACAAAGGGAGTTCGATGACTTTGCAAGCGCACATTTCCATTATTATAAGACACGATACGAGTATTGAATGTGAGGTAATAAATAATAATAAAATAAGTAATAAAAATGTAGGAACGATGGTATTTATTATTTCGCTCTATGAAAGAATTCAGCACTGGCCTCTGTCTGAAATAAATCCATCTTTTTATTTCGTTTAATTAAAAAAAAAAAACTATTCTAAACATTTTTTTAAATTTTGAATGTCAAGAGAAGCATTATTTTTATAATTTAAAAAAAAAATAGTAACAAATACATATGCATAAGTCCAAGTAGTAAGAAACAAGGCAGAGTTCATGAAATACGTAAAGTATTTTGTAAGATGATTGTCAATTCTCTAATTTTCAGCCGGACAGTTAATTCGGTTGCGCAGTATCTTGACCGAATGATGAAATGAAAAATTTGATGAATGGAATGAATGAAAATCTTGATGATCTTGATGAGAAACGAAAAAGAACTATGAAAATGCGCACATTTTCTCCAATTGTACAAAAATAAAATAAATAAATTGACCTAGATTTTTATTTAACTATACCTGGTCATTTTTTTATTTCCATTTTATTTGTAGATAGAAAATATAATTGTTATTTTTATGTTCTCTTGACTTCAATTTATTTTCTATTTCCAAAGCAGGAAAGTAATTTGAAACAATTTTTGTTAAAGTACGCGCCATGGAACTCTACCGGTGTACAAACCTACCAACTCTACAAATCGGTTTGACAATAGTTATGTTATGATATGGGCCAATTAAAGTTTGTTAATATTGTGTAATTTTTCAGATTTTATTATTTCGACTATATTACATATTAACTGTAAGTTCACAACGGCAGAATTGTTTGACGTTTACAGTCAAACCGACGCGTGAATAACTTCACATAGGTAGAGTTGCATGGCGCGTACTATACTTCTTGATTATTTTGTCAAAATTGAGAACCTTGTTAGTAATAAATACCTAGTAAATGTAGCATATAGAATATTGTATATTATTTTATTTATGGTCTGTTTTAAAATCGTGTCCACGGTATAACAATGGGAACGCGATACGATGTCGTTGCACTGACCCTGCTGCGGCACCTGCTGACCTTGCACTAGCTTTATTCGTCTGCCTCGCTTACTTCCAGCGGTTGATTCGCAGAAAAAGTAGCAGAAAATCATAAGTCCAATTTTGATTGACTTCAAACAATTTTCTAAGCCACTGGTGCAGAAAAGTAATCGCATCTAATCTTGAAAAGAAGTAAATATATCAAATATATCGAAAAAAAAGAGATTTCTAATAGTAAATTTCTAAGTTCTGTATGTCAATCATTTTTTAATATTTTACAGATAACATTTACTGTATTTCTCTTTAACCAAAGGTTTAACCAAAATAAATTTACAGTATTTTTAATTCCGTAATTTTCTAAAAATAGTCATAATCTTATTAACTATGAAAACTATGAAAAAAAATTCTGAATTTAAGAAAAAAAACGATAAAGTGTAGTTACATATTTACCGAACCCTAAAAATGAAGGTTGGAACGGTTCTTAACTTCGTTCTGATTGTGGGATGCCCTTTGTTAAAGTTTCTGTATTGTTGTAGTACTGAAGCTATTAAGGAGTAGGCTTTGGAGAGGGTTTATTGTTATTTTTTGTTAGTCGGCGCAAGAGTTTAGGCTGTTGAGATCCTTCGCTGAACTTTGTTGTAGGTAAGTATTTCTGTACATTTTTTCTACCAACTAATAAAGAGACTTCTTATAATTATGTAGTTCCAACTAAGTGACAAAGAAAAAAACAACAAAAAAAGAAAATATTAGTGCTAATAAAAAAAGTGTGGTCGGTAGCTTTTGAACACACGTGAATTGCCAAGAGCTTTTGAACAAACTGACAAACATCATAAAATTGTTAGCACGATATAATAGTAATTTTATGATAAGAAAGTGAAAGCAGTACTGCGGTTCCCGAGTAGGTGGACCAATGACCTGAAGAAACTGGCAAAGCTGAATGAAAAAGTTAGAATTTCGTCCCAAATAATAGAATTATTTTTGGATCCACAAATACTCCGGTCTTGTTATTCCGTAGTTTTCATATTACAGTTAAATAAAATCATTAATATTTGTAATAAATAACCGTAAACGTAATCAAATCGCTGTTTTTCGTCAGGTAAAAACATGCAAAAAGCACTATGAAACTTGGCATAGTTTTTTTTTCTGTTCATATATGGCAACGGTGCAATTACCACATTCTGCCAGTGTCAAATTTTTATTCGTATTAAACAATTTCAAAGTCTAAAACGTATCCTGTCAATTTACAGTCCTGTCGAAGTAATTCTGGAGTCGCTCAGTAAAACGATAGTAGGTTTACTTAGGATAGAAGAGGATTCCTTGGAAGCATACGAAACACGCAGTCCTATACTTTTATTTGATTATTACGAACATTACGCACAAATATCACCCTGAAGTTTAATAAACTATCACCATTAAATCACAAAACGTAACATACACAATTTTTGTAATAAATGAAACAAAAACTCAACCTCTCTAGTCGAGTTCCCGCTAAAAAGTGTTTGAATAAAGTCTCCATGGGATTCAAGCTAACCCATACATACCCTCACATCTATGAGCGCGAAGTCGCGAGCATCGCTAGTTACAAAATAGATAATACATAGTTAATAACTGAAAGTATTGAATGAAGTATTTGACTACACAAGAGACAAAAGCACAATATAGAGATAGAAAGCCGAATTCACTTTGGAAAGAGCCGGAACTCACAGGCGGGGGGTGCCTGTTTCCGTTTCCGGTGCATTAAAATCTGTTGGTTTATTTACAAACGATGAGGAGTTTATTGAAGGAAGTGATTTATAGAGCTATAATTAATATTTCGAATTATATCTATTCTAAGTGTCGTCATAGACGCTAAATGGCTTAAATAAGACTCTTCCAGATTGAGTGATTATCTTTTCAGTCGGGCCACGTGTGTCTTTACGTCTTTGTGAAGGTAAGTGATAATCGATGTCACACTTTAACGTCTCACTGCAGGCCACAGACCCCCCTAGTAAATCACTCGGAATTTACTCGGGTACGGATTGGTAGATATACACGCAGATCATTTAATTCTTGAGAATTTCTTTACCGCCGAGGTAGTAATAATTTAAAAAATCCGTACATAATAAGAAGTATAGTGGTATACACGGCAAAATAGATAAGTTTCCAGGCACGCACGCAGTCCGGCGTTAAATGATTCACTGAATGTGTAAAAAAAATTTACTGAAGACTCTCGTAGCTTCCGTAGCTCACTTGTTTGAGCGTTTAATCTATGAACAAAGTCTATTGCATGTATTAGGTGCGCAACTAAGTTCTCGCTGTTTTTTTGATGAAAATGCCACTTTATTGTGAAAAAATGGTTACAAACGAATCATTCAAAATATTTCCCATCGCTAGCGACAACTTTTTCCCATCTTTCTGGCAGAGCTCGAATACCGTCACGGTAGAAGTGTTCGTCTTTCGAGGCTATCCATGAATCAAGCCATTTTGAGATGTCTTCATATGAGCGGAACTGCTGATTAGCCAGACCATGTGCCATCGAACGGAACAAGTAATAATCGGACGGCGCAATATCTGGGTAATATGGCGGGTGGGGTAGGACTTCCCATTTAAGCGTTTCTAAGTAGGTTTTAACGGGTTTGGCAACGTGAGGCCGAGCATTGTCATGCTGTAAAATAACTTTTCGTGTCTCTGCTCGTATTGTGGCCGCTTTTCGCGCAGTGCTCGGCTCAATCGCATCAATTGAGTTCGATACCGTTCCCCAGTGATGGTTTCGCCCTGTTTCAACAGCTCATAATAAATAACAACGTCCTGGTCCCACCAAACACACAGCAAAACCTTCGAAGCGTGAATATTCGGCCGAGCCGACGACGTAGAAGCATGACCGGGCAGTCCCTATTATTTTTTTCTCTTTGGATTGCTGTAATGAATCCATTTTTCATCACCCGTAACGATGCGATGAAAAAAACCCCTTTTTTGCCGCTAGAGCAGTTGTTCACAGGCGAAAAAACGACGCTCAACGTCTCTTGGCTTCAAATCATAAGGAACCCAAGTTCCTTGTTTTTGAATCATTCCCAACGCATGCAATCGCTTGGAAATGGCTTGGCGGGTAACTCCCAATGCTGAAGCAAGCTCATTCTGCGTTTGGCCTTCCTTCACGCGGTCGTCAACATCGAAATCACCGTCTTTGAAGCGACGGAACCAATCACGGCACGTTGTTTCACTTAGAGCAGTATCTCCGTAAACTTTTAGGAGTTCTCGATGCGCTTCAGCCGCCGTTTTCTTCGAATGAAAGAAGAAAAGCAGCACTTCCCGCAAATGAAGATTATTTGGCACAAAATCAGACATTTTCGCACAACCAAAAGTATACGACGCAAAAACAAAACCACCAATGTGTCAAAGCGGTTTGTTTACCATATGTCTAAGCTTGGTTCATGACGTTTTGGTTATGTCATAATCGTCCAGCACTTACTAGTAGAGCCATTTCTTGAAAAACAGCGGGAACTTAGTTGCGCACCTAATATACTTATCTATTTTGCCGTTTGTTTGAACGAAAGTCGACTATAAATACGTTTAGGCTATCACCGATGTTCACCGTATCTTCGTGTAAGTACATAATTTACGAAACGCGAACATCAAAAATATTATTAAGTATGTTTTATCCGCGATACGCGGAGTCAAAAGTTGAAAATGAAATTAAAAGTTCTGACCTTGTAACCTCCTGTTCACCTACTCTCGATATTCCTGGGGGCCCCCGGAAGTGCTGAACAGGGATGCGCTTAATAGCGCTCTTGCAAGGTCGTCGTTACACTGCACTGGTTACTGTCTGTTATATACTATGTACACTCGCGAACGCCAAGGTCTCCCAAAAATGTGCAGCCTACTTGCACAACAATAGATTGCGATCGTACCGCATAAGGATCAATGGCCGACTCGTACGGCGAAGGGTCAAAGGCTAACTAACTAACGGGCGACCCGCGCCCGCGCAGCACGTGAATTCACCCCTCACCTCGCAGCCCCCGAACAATACCGAACAAACCCCCGTCCCATGCAGAAGAAGTCTGCATGCTACTCCACTGGCAGGCGAGAGAGAGAGGTGACCGCTCTTTTCAGGATTGAGCCACCCACTAGGACCTCCGCAACCCGGGGTATTCCATCCACTCCGCGAAACAAATTAACAATGCGGCCCCGGCGCCAAAACAACGGCGGCAAATTAGCATCCTTGATTAAAACGAGGTCACCGATGCCTGGTGGGTGGGTCTTATCAGTCCATTTAACGCGCTGTTGCAAAATGTGCAAATACTCCAGAGACCAACGTTTCCAGAAACTCTGGGACAATTGTTGCAACAATTCAAAGTGCGACAAACGATTAGAAGCTACCCCTGTAAATGGGTACTCCGGCAGGGCGTTAAGTGGCTGTCCTATCAAGAAATGACCTGGAGTTAGAGCCTCCAAGTCGTTAGGATCTGACGAGAGCGGACACAAAGGGCGCGAGTTGAGGACGGCCTCAATTTTACAAAATACCGTTACTAGTTCCTCAAACGTTAATACCGTTTCTCCGATAACGCGCCTTAGGTGAGTTTTGGCTGATTTCACGGCTGCCTCAAAAATACCTCCCCAATGGGGGCAGCTAGGAGGACTAAACTGCCAGGTGATGCCCCGGCAAGATAGGGACATTCCAAGATCTACCTGGTTAGCATCTAAAAACTTATATAAATCCTTAAGGTAGTGGTCAGTACCCCGATAGTTGGTTCCGCAATCAGATCGAATTAACGCTGGAAGTCCGCGCCGGCTAACAAATCTACTAAATGTGGCAACAAATGCCTCTGTACTAAGAGCGGAAACTACTTCCAGGTGAACAGCCTTGGTTGACAGACACACAAAGACGCTTTCTCTATCTTCGCTTTTCGAAGTCGCGACGTCTTGACCATGAATGGCCCGGCAAAATCGGTGCCAACTCCGGCAAAGGGTCTAGTTCCCTTGACTCGATCTGCAGGCAAATTTCCCATCATGGGCTGCAGCGTCGCTGCCTTCAATCGATAGCAAGGCAAACAACGGAAAATTATGCCACGGATGGTCCGTCTGGCTGACAAAATCCAAAATTCACGCTGCAAGATGGCTAATAATGCATTGCAGCCAGCGTGAGAATTTGCAATATGCCGGTCAGTCACCAACAAATGCACTAAGGGCCCACCTTTGGGCAACAACAATGGGTGACGAACCCCAAAAGGCAAATTGGCGTGACACAATCTACCACCAACACGGAGAAATCCCTCACCGTCAATAAAGGGGTTGAGCCTTGCAACGGCTCCCTTGAGTTTAGGTCTGCCATTCCGGAGTGTCTCAAGTTCTAAGGCGAAATGTTTAGTCTGCACAACGCGAATCCAATGCAGAAGGACCATTTGGCGTTCTTCTGGCGTGAGAACAGGAGACAGCCGCTTTTCCTCCGGATGCCGAGCGTTATGAACGAAACGCTTTATCCAGGCAGTCACGCCAAGTAATTTGGACAAGGAACTGTAGCGATCGAGCAGAAAATCAATGCCCTTGAGGGGCTCAGTCAGGACACTCGATGTGAGCCAACCAATGGGGGGAGGAGTTACCAAGCACTGGTAACGTGGCCAATCAACTTCAGAATGTAACAACCACTGGGGCCCCCACCACAAATGGTGGTGAACCAGATCCGGCGCGTCTAAGCCACGAGAAGCACAATCAGCCGGATTCAATTCCCCTGGGACATGTCTCCAAATTAAAACCGTCTCTGAATCTTGGATCTGTGATACTCGATTAGCTACAAAGGTTTCTAACGTGTGCACCGAAGTTTTCAGCCAACACAGAACGATCTGACTGTCAGTCCAGGCGAAAACTGTTCCAATGTCTACACTACGCCCGAGCGTAGAGCACACGTGATTTAATAAGCGGGCAAGAAGCGCCGCACCACATAATTCTAACTTCGGAATTGTATGTCGAGTCCGTATAGGAGCAACCTTGCTCTTCGACATAACTAAGTGAATTTTTGTCTCCCCAGTGGTACTTACAGTACGTAAGTACAGCACGGCCGCATATCCACGCTCGGATGCATCACAAAATCCGTGGAGGGACACTGAGCATTTCCCAACAGGAAGGAAGCATCTAGGTATTGCAACCTGATTGATAGCCGGGACGGATGAGAAATACGATTCCCAATCGTGTATCAACTCTCCCGAGAGAGGCTCGTCCCACGAGAGTCCCGCAGTCCAAAGCCTTTGCAGAAAACACTTGGCCTTAAATATAACCGGACTGATCCAACCGTTCGGATCAAAAGTCCTGGCTACCGTAGACAGAACTGATCTCTTAGTCCATACCTTAGAGGAGGTTAATTCGACTCTGTAGGTAAACTCATCGTGGACTGGCATGTACTGCACTCCAAGGAGGGCTATCAAATTCAAGCTATCCGCATTCTCAAAGAGATGAGGGTCTTGTTGGTGGTCCTCCGGCAAACCGGAAAGGAGATCCGGTGAGTTGGATAACCATTTTCGCAACTCATAGCCACTAGTTCCCAGAAGCCCTATCAATTCATCTCTCAAGGCCCGAGCCTCTTCGAGACTAGATGCTCCGGTACAAATGTCATCAACATAAGCATCCGTCTCCAAAACAGAGGCTGCGCGGGGAAAATACAAACGCTCGCGCTCCGCAAGCTCCAACAATGAGCGAATCGCAACAAACGGGCTAGATTTTATGCCGTACGTATTGGTGTTGAGCTCGTAAATCACCATCGGATCCTCTGGATGCTCACGCCATAAAATCAGCTGATATCTCCTATCTTCTGGATGGATCAGCGTCTGACGGAACATCATTCGAATATCCGCTACAAAGACTACTTGATGCCTCCGGAAGTTGGTCAGAATGTCTGAAATGTCCTTTTGTAATTTAGGACCCGCATGCAGACATTGGTTCAGCGAGACCCCGGTGGTCGTAGACACTGAACCATCAAAAACCACCCGAATCTTTCCGGTAGGGGTCTTTAAAACCGCATGGTGGCTCAGAAAATAGTGCTCACTATGTTGCCAATCAACGGTCGACACCGACATATGCCCCAAATCCACGTATTCTCGCATGAAGTCGACGTACTTCTGACGAAGGACTTTATCCTTGAGCATGCGACGCTCCATGGAAATCAAACGTCGTTCAGCAACGTCCCGAGAGCGTCCAAGGGCAGGTCGAACCGCTAAAAAAGGCAAACGGGTGATCAAACGGCCCGAGCGAAGGCGACCAGTATTATTCTGGTAGAACAGCTCGCATTCCATTTGCTCTGGGTTCACCCGGGAAGCTGTAGGGGGCTCTTCCACCTCCCAAAATCTCTGAACCGCATCAGAGAGAACTGAACCTACAGCTACATCATCAAACTCTTGGGAATTGGCAGTTGTTGACACTGGGCCCATTATTACAAACCCGAATGAAGTCGGCACAGCGACTAATCCGTCACGCTGTAAAAGCCGCTTAGGTCCACACAACAATCTTCCAAGGACATCCGCTCCAATCAGGAGATCAATCGGGCCTGGGGTGTGGAAGTCAGGGTCTGCTAAGTCCAAGCCTGACACTACACTCAACACAGCAGACGGTAATTCTTGCTGTGGCAAATCACCAATCATCTCTTCCAACACAATTGCCGACGCCTCAATCTCCGGGTGAGACGAGGTGACAGGTGTACAATTAAATTTTGTGTGACCGATCACACGCACCTGCACCTTACCGATACCTCGCACATTGTAGGTACCGGTGTGGACGCGTAAGCCTAACTTTCTCGCCAAACAAGATGACACAATGCAGCCTTGGGCCCCCGAATCTAATAGAGCACGAATCCTCATGTGTCCCTTGGGTCCTCGTACCATAGCCGAAATAGTTGGCATGAGTACGTACATCGATTGAACGGCTGCAGTTGGCGAGTGGGCATGTAATTCCTATAACTGAGGCCAATTAACCCCGGAGCGCTCCACATGCGCTAACGGGTCCCAGTTATGGTATACTGGTCGGCGATCCACCTGAGTCCGTTCAGGGGTAGTGTTGCCCTGCGAGCGTTGGGAATGCGGCTGACGTCGCTCCAAGCGCGGTCGTTCCGCTAAAGGGGTATAATTGGTAGGAGCACTGCTCCTTCGAGGCGGCAAAGATCTCCCGGCGATCACAGCATAATCGTGGCGGCCGCCATCATCAACTCTTCGAGGGGGAGTTAGCCGGCCCCCGCCCCTAGGGGAAGTGGAGCCCCCGCCCGTACGGGGAGAACGACGGCCTTCAAACCGAGGAGGAGTCCGTGATCCTATTCTGAGTGCAACCACCCTGCCGCGATTAGCCTCCCCGCCATGACCGTCACGACCATCCCTATGGTCGATGCCATTCCGATTGGCACATAGCAGGGGGTGATGTCGGCCCAAACAATGCTGACATGAATGCGATCTAGCAGGGCACTGCTGAATTAAATGCTCTCCCAAACAACCATAGCACCAGCGGCGCTGAAATGCTATGTTCCGCCTACCTCGGACCGCCAGACCCTCAAACCTTCTACACGAGACCACCTTGTGGCCCTCCGCCTTGCAATATAGGCATCTTGGTGAGGTGCTGCCAGTGGCGACAGCATACCGTTGTCTGGGGATCCGAACATTCCGCTTAGACAATTCCCGTCTAGGGGGCGCTTGGGAAGTGGACGGGATGGGCGCATCCGAATTATCCGCCAACCTACATTCGTCCTCTAAGAATTTTAGCAAATCTACGAATTTGGGCAAATATGTTGCGCTATCACCACCGTATTTATATTCAAATCGGGCCCTTAGCTCCTGAGATAGCTTACCCAACACAATGTGGACTAAAAGAAATGACCAACTATCCACTGGCAACTCAAGTTTACCTAAGGTATTCACCGCCCCCAATAACGGGTTTAACAATTCTAATCTTAATGAAGAAACCCGGGTGACCTTAGGTAGTGCCAGGATTAGTGCCACATGTGTGTCCGCCAAACGTCTCACGTTCTGATAACGTCGGAACAACAGCGTACGTGCCGTGATATAATTTTCATTGTTAACATCCAAATGTTGGATAAGACTGCTGGGTTCTCCCCGAAGAATCGAACGTAGATACGCCATCTTTTGGCTATGAGTTAGATCCTCCCTGGAGTCTACCAAACTATCGAACAGATTTACAAATCCGATCCACTGTTCGAGCCTTCCATCAAAATGTGGGAGATCCAAATTGGGAAGCCTGCTCAACAACGCCGGAGGGGTTGCCTTCCCCTGCCCAGAATCCGACGGCAGACCTCCAGTCTCCTCCGAAAGGGAGACTGCCCTTTCAGTGATGGAATCAGCTAACTCATAGCACTGATTCACATCGGCCTCGATCCTATCCACAACCTCAGAGCCAAGATCCGGCGAAAGCTCGGTAAATTTCGCGTAATGTTGGCCCAACTTATCCAACCGTGCCGGTAAATCCTGATACCTTTTTATTAAGGCACCATGACGATCGGGTCTGTCAATCAGACTAGCGGCCGAAGCCAACCATCGGAGTATCGCCTTTATGTTTCCACTAATGGACAATGCTGACATGGTTGTCACTAAATGTAACAACAAGTGTACAAACAAACAAATAAAATTAATATACAGTATTCAGTTTAAGGATAGTGGCCTAACAAACAAACAGGCCACACCTACAAAGCAACAATAAATGATACAAAACAATAATCCAATATGTAATAGATCCCTGTTACCATATACGTAACTTACAACTTGTTATAAAAAGTAACCACTGCGAGAAATGTTAATATAAACAAACAAAATTCCATTCCAAGTTAGTAAGTGCTCAATACCTATCCGTCGCAGGTAACCGAAACAAAACCGAGTCACTAAAAAAAGGAATGTTAAGATTAAAAACACTTGACAACGGGTAGACCTTGGGATACGTTGCTATTAACAAAGAACTTTTTTAACTAATGTTTACGTTTCACAATATAAGGTCCATATGCACAACCACGCTCTGCTACCAATCTTTTATCCGCGATACGCGGAGTCAAAAGTTGAAAATGAAATTAAAAGTTCTGACCTTGTAACCTCCTGTTCACCTACTCTCGATATTCCTGGGGGCCCCCGGAAGTGCTGAACAGGGATGCGCTTAATAGCGCTCTTGCAAGGTCGTCGTTACACTGCACTGGTTACTGTCTGTTATATACTATGTACACTCGCGAACGCCAAGGTCTCCCAAAAATGTGCAGCCTACTTGCACAACAATAGATTGCGATCGTACCGCATAAGGATCAATGGCCGACTCGTACGGCGAAGGGTCAAAGGCTAACTAACTAACGGGCGACCCGCGCCCGCGCAGCACGTGAATTCACCCCTCACCTCGCAGCCCCCGAACAATACCGAACAAAGTATCTTAATTTCAGCTATGATATGATTTCTGTAATTCATTTTGGTTATCAGTCTGGTATTTGTACCAACTCTGGTTTATGGGAAGGGCCCGATACCCGATACGATAAAACCTTGAACCGATTGATAGACTCCATGAGCTGACGAAAAACACATGTTGTGGAATGATTACGACATTATTACAATTAGAAAAGTTACATTAATTAACAAGTTAATATAAAATTAGAAATTGAAAGTTACAATTCATATATGTATTTAATAATAGTTTTCTAAAATAATTAATTCTAACGCATATTAATTCAATGACAAAAGGTAAGAAATGCGTCAGTTTCTTGGATTTGTAGTGATGTTTAAATGTAATGCCTTAATAAATATATTAAAACAATAAATTGCTCAAGATATCACACCTTTCCCCATAAAATTTAAGTTTCCATTCTTCAAAAAGGTTTTATTATATCCTTGATAGCATCGCGGTCGTTATAATTCAATCTTATTGTTACAAAAACGACACGGACCACTATAAAAACACTTTCTTTACGAAAAGAAAAAAGAATAAACAATTCTGCTCACGTATGGCTCACATGCTCTTGTCCATTGCGATCACAATGGAAGATACAAGCTTCCGTAATGACATAATAAAATTAAAAATAAAACAAACCTTAAAAAGAAGTAGCTAAAGTTCAAAACGCAACAAAAGCGCAACAAAACGACAATTGCTGGTGCACTGTAAAAAAATCAAAGAGGATATCGGATAATGAACTTTAAAGATGAAAAATAAAACCAGACTCAACTCAAAATGCCTTGACAAAAGATTATTAACGAGAAATATGTAATGCAAAGAAAAATATCTCTTATTATCTTGCGGCAGAACACATTCTATATTGTAAAATCTTTTTGTCACAATTTTTTGTAGACTCGAACAATGCCCATACAATTTTACTACACCTTTGTACACAATTAATGTGCTTTTGTAAGACTTTTATTTTTGAATGTCCTGATTTTATATAACGTTTATTATTTACAAAATTAGTATTTTTTAATAGAAGGTGGCAGGACGAACAGACAGATCAACCGGTTGTAAGAGCAATATTTGTAAAAAAATCTGTCTCAACCTTTTCCTGTCCCTTACACTCCTTATTCTTCCTGGGAGAGTAAGGGAGATAAAATAGGGTGTAAAAGCACAACAGGACAGAAGGTTTCCTTTATTTACTCGTATTATGCTCTCCATTTAATGGGACTGAATAGGATCAAAGTCTAATAAAGTTTAAATTTAATTTCTAAGTCAATTCACTAATATCTTTAGAATATATAGCCACAGGTTTGCCAGGCTATTAATTAGTCTATTGCGTGTACACATGGACGTGTAAAGAGAAAAAATAATAAAGATAAATAAAACTAAATTTATAAACGTACCCATCTGCCCCTCCGCCGCGTAGTCCGGAATTGTAAGGCCGGTTACACACTTAGTAACTCATAGAAAATCACTTTACATTGTCTACTTTTCAAAATTCACTCGCACTCAACAGTCTTTTCATACAAACTGTTGTTGGAATAATCGTTAACCTTAAAAGAAAAGAAAATGGACTTAATAAACTAATGAGTAAATAGCTAATTAGTGAAAGGTAATAGAAATTAACGTAAACACATCAAAAATAAATAAAAGTGGTAGTGGTTAAATTAAATTTAAAGATGCTACTAAAAAGACTGGGTTGGGTTATATCGTATATATATAAGTATTATCCTCTTATTACAAAAACAGCTGACACTCATCTACCACGTGTCAAAAATTAAACCAACGACGCTGACGTTGTTTTCTCTGAGTATCCCTTACATGAAATTCGCCTTATGTTTATAAGGCCTTAATATAGTCGGACTTGAAAACTTTTAATAGATATAAAATTAATGGGAACATCAATTTTGATTTTTATGCGTGAACAATCATTACGTTTAATTTGAATCTGAGTACTTTTTTTTTCGCAGTGTTTGTCGATCACGAAAGAAAACGGTTTTAGAAACGGAAGCAGATCAGGGATATTGTACGAATCGATATAAAAATGCAAAAATTAATGAGATATTAACATCAACACTAAATAATCATAAAGCTTACTGTTTTGAAAGACCATAAATAAATGAAGCACCAAAGCATAACCTGGCAAAAACAATAAGAAGCCATTGGCCGGGAGTTCACTGTTCCAGAATAGAACACGTTCTAAATTTAAAATGCCTGTTAGTGAGGCGCCGCGGGAACCGACGATTTTAAATATCGAATCCTGTCGTTTTGTCACGTTCAAGGTCGTGGTTCGTCCGTCGACGATTTAAATTTCAGAACGTCTTTTTAAACTTTTATTTTTTATGGCGCACTGAAACATCTGGCAACGATCATGACGCCACAAGTCCTACTGTAAAAGTAGTTTTGTTGACAATAAAATCTAAAACTATTCTTTTAAATGGGCGTTCAAAAATGCCGGAATAGGCCATTACTTTGTACCAATGGTATACAATTTAACCTTGCTAGCAATTAAGGATAGAATGTTCGATCGTATCAATAGATATTGATTAAAGCAAATTGTTTTACTATCAGAAAATTAGTGTTTGCGATCGGTGATTTTTTTTACTTTCGCCATACTGAAGGTAATTAGGTACATATAAGGAAGAAATAAATTAAACCAAAATTAGAACTGACGAAACGAAACGTAATACCGACCCTGCCCATGAAATGACAGGCGCTAAATTTCTTCATCCTGTTGACAGACAAATAAATTGCTTTTCTAAAACCATCCATACTCTCAGGTATTATTACAACTCCAGCTTACATAAACCTCCTTCTTCGCAACAGTCCCTCATAACCAGGGTTTTATTACACTGGTCTTGTTTGCCTAAATTTGGTGAAGAAATAGCCCCCTTGTTTCGTGATATTGTTTGTGTCATATACGGTTAATTTTAAAATTAAGCGGTTACTATAACATCTTAAACGACTTTGTGAAATGAGACTTATAAAAGTTAAATGTCTGTTACGTTTGTATACTTTGGAAATGTTAATTATAGTATCAGAAAGCAGAAGAAAGAGGCAAATTAAATTACTAATGTGCCTAATCTTGAACAATTTTTTCTAAGGCTACTTACTTATTAAAAAGTGTACTTATTTACATTTAAAGATTGCGATTAATATATGGGCTATTAATAAACTGCCTACAACCAGAACTGATTAACAATACGAGAAAATAAAGAATAAGCATGTCAAATAAAGAAAAGAAAAAAAAATAGAGTCAACGCATACTACTCTATGTGTTCCGAATATACAAGGACAAAGAGAACATCCCTAAACACCTATTTGATTGTTTTTAATGATACAGACAATATTTCCTTTCGAGTAGGACAAATAAACAAATCGACCCAAAGGACATTAAACGGGACATGTGTGTAGATGTTTTGGGACAAAAACTAGCATGACGAAACATTTGTTTACAGTACATCAGTCGCGTTAAGGTCCGTTTTTGTTGATCTCTATCATCTGGAAAGAAATTAGTTATTATGATATATACAAAACGTTCTTTTACCTATTTTTCTGTAACATTATCCCACGGATCTCTGTAAACATAACTTTTTAAAATAATCAATGAGCGTTATTATTACCTAGTATCGGTACCTAATTATTCCTAATAGAGTAATTTAGTTTTTAACAGTAAAAAAATGATGGTAGATGCAGGATCGTGTTAAGGGTATGTTCTCTAAAAGAAAGGTATACGATCTCATGCTCGTATACCGTACATGTAACTTCACTGTTATAGGCCTTTTGTAAACCTCTCCAAGGATCGCCGCTACATATGTTACGATCGTCGTGCTTTTCTAAATCAGTTACGACCAGTAAGCTTTTTCAACTCATCGATTCACCAGGCCGGAGGGCGTCACACACTACACTTCTCCATTCAAGGACTCGTCTACCTCATCAGTTGTCGATTCTGTGACAGATATGACCTGCCTATTGGCACTTCAGAATTCCTATTCTATGAGTTATCTCGGTGACTTTCATTCTTTGGCGAAGCTTTTCGTGTTGATGAAACTCATATACTCCCAATTAAATACCAAGTTACATTCTGTCCTAAGATTACCATTACATTTTTTTTTATATACTAGTCAACGAGCAAGCGGTCCCACGTGATGGTAAGTGTTACCGCTGCCCATGGACATCTGCAACACCAGGGGGTATGCGGGCGCGCATACCGACCTTGCAAAATCCTATTCACAATTGCAATTGCAATGCAATTGCAAATTCCTATTGCAAATTGCAACGCCTATTCTTGATAACCCCATATCGTAGCTTAATGGAAAGACCTCTTGAGGCAGTTCGTTCCACAGCCTACAGGTTCGCGGTATAAAATAATTTTTCGACCGAACAGTGCGCGACACCTCCGTATCGAGGAAATGCGGATGGACCGCACTTCTGTGACGGGAGGTGCGGTTGTCAACTAATTTGCATTTAGCATAAGTAGTATGGGGATGTTCGATGTCAATACAAAAATATACCATATGTTGATCGCCGTACAAAGTCAATAAACTACATTTTTTGCGTTTGTACCATACCTATATTAATGTTTTCCAAACTGTAGGCGGGTATAGTCAACACTTAATATTGTATATAAGAGTTCCACTTGACTTGTGTTACGGATTTTTGAAGATCTAAACCGTTGGTGGTCCACTGACTTCCTGGTGTTTTCTCCCACTTCATCTTGTTTTGTACTACCTAATTTAAATATTATACCGTTATTTTTGATTACGTAAGATCTTTAGCATAACGAAGATGATTGATTCTCTTTGATATTTCATCTTTATGACTTTAATTAATGACCTTCGAACTTTATAGCTTTCAAATTAAGATAGAGAATTTGATGATCTTTAGATCATCATCATTTATTGACATGGATTGGTGATAGTCGCTGATTTTAAGTCATACAACATGAACGAATTTCAGCATTTAGGGCATTCTATGGAACGTGTATGCATCTTATATCATTAGTATTTACATGCTTATTCCCCTTACCGGATCAAGATTATGTACTATTGACTTTTGGTCATGAGAAACAGAAACAAGTTTACAACAAAATAAGGATTAACACGACGTACGCAGGACCGTTATCCTTTTTAATTGGTCAGGACTTCTATAACGGGACCACTCTCGTGCACGATTTGCATGTTAGCACGAATCTCCTTCAGACTGGAAAAATCTGGTATCGATATTTTTTTGTTCTTAGTTTTTAGTTCTTGGTCTTTTAGTAACAGACTTATAATTATGGAAAAGCTTACCGTTATTGCTCATCATCATCATTAACCCTTATCACATCACGTTTGTTAATTGAACATTTTTATTATCTAAAACACGCAATACCAGTTGTACCAGTTGATATGTATTTATTTGTTCTATAGTTTGAGTAAGTAGGAGTTAATAATAATATTGTCCTAATGTACCTAACGTTAGGAGACATATTATTATTATTATTACATTAATAGAGCATCGCTTAAGTCCCTAAAACTGACAAGTAACGTCATCGCTACCTACGGATCTATTGTAAACCCTCTGTGTTACAGTTCATTCCACAAGTGTTCCATGAACGTACGATGGTTCTGGGTGCGATTATAGGAAGTTATCAGGGATAGGTGATTAAATGGAAAATAGACAATATTATACTATAAAGAGACAGAGGTATTATAAAGAGAGACGTAAGATGTTAATTCAAAAAGTACTGGACCCATTTCGATAATTCGGTAACCATAAAGAAAGTATATGAATGCAGATGGATATGTCTGAAATCGAAGTATTTCAATTTATGAAAAATGGAAAGCGGCCCTAATCTATTGTCACCTGATCAAAGCCAGAACGGGAAGCCACTAATTGATGGTTTGACTAAGGAAATTGAATTCAAAGAATTGAAATGTAAACAACATCGCTTATGCGGTAGGTACAGATTATCGCTGCATAAGCGGCTACATTCACAGATAGAAGTGATTATGATAAAGATGACAAAACACTACGTGTAATGACAGTTATTGATACAGTTTTTGATTCTACAGATATTGATGTACATATACATTACGAAAAGATTGGCCATCGGCTAATCCGGAAACACCCGAACGCGTTATCCACGTTTATGTAATAGAGTATGTAATTAATAAAGTATGCAATTAGAGGAACGGTAATTCACTAAATTTTAACGGATTACCCGATGGCCAATTTTTTCGTAATATATCTGTAGATACCTTCCGTGTTTATGACACGTATTTCATGTAATCGGAACAACCGTGTCGATACTATCGACGATTAAGGATCGACTTTCGCCACAGGAATTCGATCGATATCTATCGAGGCTTTACGAAAGAATACATGACTTGCATTGCGATGCTCCTTTGAAAAGTATACGAAATATAGACCTTACATAATAAGCAAGAATTGTCATCGTCACTTATCTGATTTAATTTAATTTCTATTAGCAATTGTTTGTGTTTATTTCTCAATTTTGTGTAAGTTCTGACATAATATTTGTGACATACGAGTATTTATGACTTATTTCTATCTGTAATACTGATTAACTTTAAAATTGATTAAAATTAAAATTTAAATAAATTAATTAGTAAATTTATTTATTTATTTTCTAATTTAAGATCAGGTTCTTTTCAAATCTGGTTTTAAAAACTAACTTTTTTATCTTATTTCATTCGACACATACAATGTTGATTTAATGTGCAATATTATAGAAAAATACCTTATAAAGTGTCTATTAATAGTTATCACAGTGTAATATCAGAAATAGTTAAGCTGCGTGCGCGCACGTACCGCACAATTCCACATGTACGCGTTGCGTCACAGACATACATACATTTGTATGTTCGTACAGACTACTATTTGCATAATAACCGACTCTGAACAGCCATGGTTAAATAGCATTACCAAATGCAAATTATTAGAATCAAAACAAACTATATGTATTATTAGTATTGAAAATATAGAAAAACTATTTTGACAATCAAATAACTTTGATATAGGCAGTAACAGTTTATAATTGGTGTAATAGGTAATACCAGTATGTCCAAAATATGAATTGATGAACTGTTTTAAATTGTTTATTGTTAATTGGCATCGGATCTATTGATTTACCGCAGCAATAAATATCAAACTTTTAGTCAACGATGTTCATAAATACAAATCCTATGGAAGTTTACTAATGACAAAAACCATCTGTAATAAGCCAATTTCTGGGGCCCTATCACCGAGCATGTCTAACAAAGCATTAGTATTTTATTTACAAAAACACGAATACATAAATTCCAAGAGATTAACATGATATTAAAAACCTGTTAAGATTAAGTAATTAGTTTTTGTGTAATAGAAAACAGAAAACGATAATAGAAAAACAGAACAGTTATACAAAATATACTGATAGTTGCAATCGTTTTAGAAGTGAGTAGCGAGAAATTGAAATTAAAAACTAAACAATAGGAATAGCTGGAGCCCATAGTCAAGAAGAATGCAAGCGTAGTGGCACGTAATGTTGCTACAGTTTGGCATACTTTACAACTTCCTGTAGATTCAGTCATAATTCATGATTAAAATAATAATTACTGTTTAGTAAATAGGAGGAAAAATTGTTCAAGAATTACACGACTGTATAGAGAAAGGAGATACACTCGCAACTAGCGAGTATATTGAAAGAGGTACCTATTGAAAATAGTTAAGACAAAATTTGAACGTAATTACGTCAGAATTGTAAAAGCATTCCTATTGGAAAAGGGTTAGTATGGTAAGGAACACTAAAATACTACAAGTGATAATAAAATCATAGTTATAGCAAAAATATCAAATTCCAACCAAAATTCTTATTAATTTCATCAAATTATTTAACTTATACTCGTACGTAGTTTAAGATCATTATCACATGTTTTAACTGATTGTAGTTAAGAGTAAATAATAAAATATTTCCCGTTTCACTGTTATTTATGAGAACGAATGCTATTTTAGGTATAGTTTAATGTCGAAATGTTTTAAAGTAGGAAGAACAAATTCCATTCAATTGCGATTAATTGTTGCAATCAAGCAATTGTCGAGAGGATTACGTTGCTGAAATTAATGATAATAATAGACCACGACATGCTACAAATGACAATAAACCTAAAGTAGATAGAAACAAAGGTGAAATATAGTAAACAAAGAAGTAAAGCAAGTATTGTAGGATAACGTAAATGCTAGTTGTACGAAGGGAGACGAATGTTCTCCGTTTAAGGTTTAATGGGGCTTGTAAAGTAATTGTAAGACTACAAACTAGTGAAAAACAGACCAACAAAGGACATTGGTGCCCTGTAGGTACTTTTTTGTAGAATTAAGACGGTACAGGTTGGATTATTTACTTGTAAATATTCAAGAGATACAGTCATGTGTTGATTGGCTTGAAAAAATAAATGTCGCAAATAGATTTCAACGCAGTTTATTATTCAGTCAGTATAAAATATTAAAGCCAGCTTTTTCAATGTTTGGCGAGGCAAATAAATAACTCATTGGAATATATAATTTGTTTAACTTTAAACACTAGGGAATTCAATTATTTATTTATTTATTATTATTGATTTATATTTTATGGAAGATTTACAGTCATTTGAAATACCAATCTAGGTACATCGACAAATACAAATGTTATAATACGTAACAAAAGCTAATAATTAAATCTCCACATTTGACTACTATATAAACATTTAGCCCTAAAGAAATATAAAAGTACTTAAATAAAGCATAAAATTTCAAATGGATAAACAATTGGATAAATAGTGTAATTAAATGTCTTCGGAGAAGAAGTTCCCTGCTACAGCTCGTCTTAATAATGCTATGCTGGTGCAAGATAAGTCTATGTTACTGGGAAACTTATGGAAAACATTAATAGTCCTCGTAAAAAATGAGTTTTGAATGTACTTCGTTTTGGTTAAGGGCGCGTGAAGTAAAAAAGATATTTTTGTGTGCACGCAGTTGTATTTTGGAAAGTAATGCGGGACAATCAATTGATTCATTGATTACACACATGTAGTCTTTCAGTTCTACACGTCTTTCAGTCGTTTACAACGATGATGGTAGTCACGAGTTACTTGCCTAGTCTTGAAATCAAGAAATCAAAGAAATCTTTTCTGAATACCCTCAAGACCTTTAAACCTTTTTAAACTTCATATTGAAGTTTCAGATTTGAGAAGCACGTACAGCACGTACAGCACGTACACAGAACTTTCAAGGATTTAATATTGCGAAAGTTCTCTTAAGTTCTGATAACGAAACATAGTGCTTTTGACGATCTTTTAACGATATTATTTATATGTTCATTAAAATTAATATAGAGTAGTAAATAACCCCCAAGTCTCTATACTTTTTGTAGGTTACATCCTTTTACATTATAACAAGAATCAATTATGTTAATTTTGCCCAAAACTGACATGTAAAAACATTATTCTTGTTAGTATCATAGGTTTAAAATTTAATAAGGTCGTCTTGAAGATCGTATACTACATCCACTTGACCACATTGTTCCATGCCCGCGGATATAAACTCATTAGCCAGAATTAAGTTACATACAGTAGAGGGTTTTTTTTAAGAACCCATGCCGATTATCGTCAGAAAAAGATTTAAGTGCAATGTAAACTTCAGCGTATACTAATTTCACAAATACTTTCGAGAAGAAGCACAATTTAGAAATCGGCCTGTAATTTCAATATCAGATTTGACACTTTTTTGTAAATTGGTGTTAATTGGTCTTCAGAGAGTGAATGTTTAAATAGTAGGCAGTGGGGTGTCACGAGGCTCTCAGCACATTTTACAATAAATATTGGGGGTATAAGGGCTGGCCACCTGATTTAGAGAGATCCAGAGATTAGAGAATTTTCAACACATCATCACACTTAATCGCTATGTATTGAATGGAACAAAGATTAGTAGAAGTTGCAGGAGTGGACGGTCCACCTAGATCGGGTTTAGAAAGAGTAGAATGAAAATATGTTGCGAGTAAATTACAAACTCCTTAGCCAGTATCCGCAGATGATTGCTTAAATTTTATCACTTTAGGATAAGTATTAGAATTGTTTTTACTTTTAACGTAAGACTAGAATGACTTAAGATTCTCAATAATTGATGACTTAACTTAACCTCGTATTTGGTTAATATGGATTCACAGTTAAATAAAATATTTTTAGCTTGCTATGACAAATTGCTCTAAATTAGATTAATAAACGCCCTTACACACCAATTAAAAGTAATAAGAGTGTAAGGACAGAAACATCGAGAACAATAACCGTATCTGATACAATTTGACCACATGCCGTAATCCCATAAAATTCCCATGACAAATCTAGATTAACACCGAAGGTCGCGACCTGCATGATGTCGCGTGATGCGACGATCGGGGTCCTCTGGGGGTCACATTTCCAGTTAACAAAGAACTATGGTCTGGTGCAATAACATATGAACTGAGAACGACAGCAGAGGTCGAGAGAAACTGGCTCTGCAGGTTGCTCGTTGAATCATCGCAGATAACAATAAAATATTCTACTTACTATTAAACATTGTTGCACTTGTTTCTCTTGAAATATGGCGGATGTTTATATAGAAATGAGGAAAACGGAGAAATTTCACTTTTAATACTCCAGAGTACTTAAAGAAAAATGTAACTCATCATAAATACTCACCACATAATAAATGAATGACATTCAATGAGTAAAAATAAAAATATTCAGTACTCCTTTGTTCATTAATGAGTATATTATTATGTAGATTATAATTTAAAAGAATATCGGGTATATACCGCCTGCTATGACCAGTTCCTTTTTATCCCCGTGAATCTTCCCATGAATAATATATCCGGGAACATATTTTTAATTTACCAGGCAAATGAAGCGTACATCCCTGTCACTATATTTGCTCTCTACCTGGCATATTGTTAGCATCCGGTGGCGAAACAGCGATAAAACCTGTATTGCCTCATTTTATGTGCGTAGTTTACACAGTAAATATGGTGTAACATTGGCTTGGTCGAAAAAAGTGTACTTTGTTCCTATGTCACTTATTTCATGTAATGCATTTGAAGGTGGTTTCGTTGATGGTTTAATAATTTCTAGTTTTTTCTCTCTGCATCATCGTACTAATAATTTATACTAATTTATTTATCGTAATACAAATAGGTAATCTATACATCTATATGTATACATAAAGAAATACATAAGAAATATTTTTTAGGATTTTTATTAAAAAAAAATATGTTTGTTATGTACAACTGTATGAATGAGCCCAATCCATTTTTTAAAAATTCTGTCTGTCTTTCTATACGTCCAGTATGTCTGTCTGAAAGTACATCACGCAAAAATCACTGGACGGATTTTAATGAAATTTGACGTAAGTATATCTCATTCCATGTTCGATTGGATGGGGTAGGATTGGATTATAGGATAAGACGATATGGAATAGAATGTCGTGAAACAGGATAGGGTAAGTACAACAAACTAAGCACATATTATACTCTAAAGTCCACGTGAAAAAAGTCGCGGGCACCAATTAGTATACAAATAGGATACAATTACAGTCGCAACAAATGAAAATACGAGTAAACTAAAAAGCTTAGCACTTGTATCCAACGAAAGAGAAATATTTGATTTATATTGGCCCATTGGCGCAGTTGATAGTGACCCTGCTTGCTATGCAAAAGGTCGATTCCGTGGTTCAATTCCCAGTCCGACATACAGGTACATATGTTTAAAAAAAAAAACAAATCTATTTTCGGTCCTGGGTTTGGGTTTAGACCCACGACACATGGAATCCTAGTGTGGGCCATTGAGTGTGGCGTTATTTATTTATTTATTATATAGTTTTAATAATGCGGAAATCCAGGAATTTTAAATTACACAATTAATATTTGTGATTATAAACACGTTCTGGCAAAATTATTCTTAGAAGTTTTTTTAATAAAATCGATGAGCATTTATGACATTTGAAACTTTGCTTCCTTGCCAAAAACCTGATTCATCAGGTATTAAAAAACTCGTACTACATATTATCACCTACTGTATAGTGGAATTAAATTATAATAATAGAAAATGATGTACTCGTATAATGGATGATATGATTTCAATACGGCTTTGTCAGAATAGGTGTTGATAAGTAAAATATCATCAGCAGATTTTTATTCGTCTGTGTCTGTGTGTTAGCTATTTGTCCGCCCACTAATGCGCCTGCGTCGCAGTGGACACCTGTCAATATTATTGTTATCTAATCTATTGAATTGTTGTCCATCCAATTTTTACCTGACCTGAGCAAATAGAAAACAAACTAATTTATAAGACAATCTTAATGCCTAACTGTTATAATGTTTTTTTTATGTATACATGGGTATTGGAGACCTTATTATACTCATTTATTGTAGCGCGATGTTGTTATTTCTATAGACAAAATGTTATCAAGATGACCGCCGGTGCTGCTCTATACCATTATATACGAAGGCAATTAAGACAGTGTTGCAAAAAGTAATATATATTTGTTATTTTATATCGTATTGAAAGTATTTAAAGTTTATTCGAAAGTGGAGTAATGTGGCAACAATTTATTCATAAATATTATTCACCATAAAGTGAAGTCTGTTAGATAAATATAAAAATATTTAGGTAACGAGTGAAAAAAATAATTTCGTTAATATTTCTGTTTCTGTAATATCCACTCTATTTGGTTACTAAAATACTTTTATTGAAAACTTAAATAGCTTTCATATGAAATCTCACACGTGAAAATTGTTTAATTAATTCTCGAGATATTTAAAGATAAAGAACAGCATGCGCGGCCAGATTGATGACGTCATAACATCCATTTTTTTCTTATTCAGACTCAAGTCACGCTCTAAAACATTTTGCTAGGTATTGCTATAAACCCGAGTGAGTCCCATGAAATTTTCTGATATGACATTTGGCCGCTCTACTATTCGAGGGATAACAGCACAAAGTATGTGCACCACATACAAAACAAATAGTTTTATTTTTTTTTGTATGTATATTCTATGAGTCTTGTTGCCTCGGGTAATAAAAAATATCAACAAACGTGAAAGACAAATAAATACATTGAAACATTTTATCGCTCTGAGCGTTTTATTATTTTATCATTACGAGGTTCGTCTATGCATTGCATCTGCACTAGCTCAGCTAAGTATGCCTTCATAATTTGTTGCTTGTTATGATTGGTCCACATCCACACGTGGTCGATTAATCTGCGGACTTACGAGTATCCGCAGCGTCAACAATGTTAGATCATTAGCCAAATATGGAGAGATAAGGAACAATTATAGATATGTTTGTTTTTGTCACAGTTAACGCTTCGGAGATATTATAGCTGCCTACATTGTCAATGTACGTATAGTGATTACATTAATGATAGATTTTACGCGATGTGTTGTCTGTACTTTAGAAGAGAATTTTTGATGTTCTATTTTTTAAGATTTTTTTTTAAGTTCACTGTATCAATTACTTTAGCATGATTTTTAAAATTATCTAATCAAGGATTGTCTACAATTCTACGTTAACGAATTTTTGTTTTGTATGCGCGTTGTGTAGTAAAGTACGTAATCACAGACTGTCTTAAAATGTGAAGCCAATATTTGTATAAGTTTTGCAATTTACATCATAGCGGAACTTGAATGGGAATCTTCGTATCCAGAGATTTATGCAAATTAATTAATATAACTGGAGAACAATTACAAAATATTCCGCTTCTCATTAATCATTTAAAATTTCACATTTAATACAAATGGGTTACAATAATTACGAGAGAGAAGTTGAAACAATTTTGTCGTCATGTCTCTTCTTCCATATTTGTCAGTGCAGTGTTTAATCATCTGTGTTGATTGAAAAGCAATTATGAAACGAGTTAAAGAGTTATTTAATAAAATTTCATCTCGTGAAAAATGATTGAGTTCATCTTACAATAATGAATCGATTATTAAGAGTTGAAGGAATTTTATTTCTTTTTAATGGAAATATTAAAGGAGAAAGTAGTGTTATTATATTATACAGATTTGTACAACTACATTAGAGTTGGAAGGTGAAAAGTAAAGTAAGAATGTTAATTAATAAATATGTAATTGCTTATAAAAATAGCATTGAACTATGGATGTATTTATTCGTGATATTTACGATGAAAACAACCTTTCACTCGATCTTTCAAGACCAACTCTAAATTTAAGTGATTAAGATTATTAAAGGCGATGATGCAGCTGTATCTGTCTTATAATAAGCTAATTAAAATCATTTTATAAAGCACAAAACGTTTTCGCCAACTGCTAAACAAAATATTTCTTTAAGAAATAAATCTCTCAACGTTATATTTTTTGCTGCCTCACTCGGAACTTGGCTTCTTAATATTAATCGTTGCCATCCGACATCCAGCGCGCGAGTGCCGGAAACTATAGTAATGTGATGAAAAACTCACCTAACAAGGGATCATTCATCAGTTCATCACAAACAAAGATTCTTTAAAATTGAACTGCTAAGAAGAGTTCGAAGTTGCCTATTGTAAATATCACTTTTAAAATTTCTTCTTTTTACAAACATTTAACCGATTAAAATTTTTGACGCAAAGATGTATACACGTTCGATTAGGTTCGTACATGGACCAGGTTGATTTGATAGTTCTAATATTATGACGTTTTCAAATTATATATACCTATATTCAAAACCATTCTACATATATAAACCTCCTTGCAGTTTTGTTTAGCCAGAGGCTGACTGGAAGCAAATGCCACTAAGCATATCAAATCCGCTTCCTGTACAACCGCACAGTACCTAAAGCTTAAATAATTAAACGATATGTTGTTGAGATAGACCTCATCAAGATCCACAAATTTTGTCTAATCCAAAATTTTCTAAAATATAATAAAAATAATGAAATCTACCATTGCGACCGGCGCATGCCGTCAGAGTTTTTCTGCCTTAATCGGACAAACTCGTATCTGACACAGAAATCAGTAGAAATACTTATAATATTTTCTACAGATGTGCAAACAGGAAGAATAAATTATTTATCAGTATAGATGTCCGATCATAAAAACTATGATATGTATAGACAGCGCAGTGACAACGTAAATATGACTAAACTCTGTAAATATAAATTAATTGGAAACTTTGTTGGTGTAATTAAATGTTTATAATTATTTTCTTGTAAGTGTTATTGTACTGTATGTTATTCCAAATAAATAAAGAAACCTGTAATCGTAAAACGCAAACTTCGATTAAAAATACTATTCAATGTATCATAGAAGAGAATTATATTCGTAAAGTGGGTTTTGGGCGCGTCTCGCGTGGAACGAGTTGCAAAAATGTACTGAAGAAGAAAAGATTGGTATAATGATAATGTGAGTGAATCCTGTAGACGTAGAAGAAAGACTTTCAAGTTCACGTATTAACATTTGTAAAGAAAATATCATCGGTCTGTATTAAGACGTTCGTGACCTTACAATGGTAACCATATGTATCAGAGGTTAGGCAAACGTTTATTGTGAAAACACACCGGTTGACTGCTTAGCAAAACATTTGCTTAAATCAATAATGAATCACCGGTAACCATTCAACTTAGTTCTCGCATTCTAAAGTGATAATAGGCAGTTACATCAGTGGAATGAGATAAAATTCCTATTTTTATGTGTTCTTGAACTTTGAGTACCTACCTTTCCCTTTGTGACTGTATTTTTTAGTCCATAAATATATTATTATTTCGTGATATATATATTTGCGTTTTTACCATCATTCTTGCTATAATAGAAGAAATCTCATCCATTGTAAAAATATAATGGACGAATGTGTTGTATTTCTCTTTAGACAGTGGCTTTTGAATAAAACATTCATTACTGGCATTCCTATCGGTGAATATGTTTAAAATTCTTTCTGTAGTCCGAGCTAAACTTTCTGTGTTTATAACAAGACTATTTCTTATATAAAAAACTGATAACTTCATTGAGAATGCCATAAACGAATTAGATAATTTTATTTAATAATTATTATCTATAAACAATATTTGACTTTGTATAATCATGTTAACCGTGCAAAATAAGTTTTGCACGGTTAACATTTAATTTTGCGGTAAATTTTGATTATTCCTGTATATAGGCTTTAGTATAATTTTAATATTTAAATAAGAATATTATTGTTAAAATAAATACACTTCTTCTCCTATAGTCAGCCCCTCAATGCTGAAAATCGTATCGTACACAAATTTTGTCAAAAATCGTCTTCCATTTCTTAGGGTGATTGACGTCTTGGAATGCCCTGTTCATGCGAATATTGAGATGATCGGTCATCGCTTAGGGCTACTCTCTTTTAGAAGTCTTGTCTTCCATTTTTAGTTAAATGCATATAATCAATAATCATTACAGTAATAATAAATATACCTACATATGTAACCGATAACGTAACATGATAATATTGTTGACAATGCTATCATAGCCGATAGTTGTTAAACAGTATCCAATGGCATTACAATTAGTGCTACTTGAGCCACTGCTGACTCAAGTGATGGATGACTCAAAACTTCGTTTATTTTGGTAGCAATAACAAAAACTTATCTATGTCATCTTTAATTATTCTAATTACAATACAGCGCGGAGAGAAATTTATCTATTAATTAGCCAAGTAGTTATCGATCTAAACCTTATCGTAATTTAATTACAAAAACCACTACCACTCTTATCTCCGAGAATGATAAATATTTAATAAACCTTTGATAAGAAATTAAAAAAATACAGTAAGTACGTACTTTATAACCTCTTGATGGTCACAGTGAAATTCAAAACAGACACAAAATGACCACTGAATTGGACGCACAAGAACTGGTTACACTGAATCGTAAATGGGATCTATTTAAAACGATCAATTAAAAAATCAATGCAGTGTTGAAACGAGCGGGAGCGCCGATCCATGCGCAAGAGCAAACTGACAGACAGATCCATCGGGCCATGCTCCTGCGCAGATATAACCCGACTGAGTATAAAATGTCGCAAGTTCTTTTGAAAGTCTTCAAGAAAACGTTACGTTGATATGGTTGGTTGGCATTGTGTTTGTTCACCGTGAAGCTAACTTATTTTTAGTTACCCTAAGGGCAGGTAACTTCTATAGGGCCAAGGGCTTGCGTAGAATAAGAGATTACACTTTATTGACTAAGAGAAGTTGACAAGTTTTAGAATCTACTAGATAATAATCAGGTTGTTTACGTTGTGGGATGTGACATAATTGGAAATAATGTTGTTATTGAGCTTATGTATTAGGAATAAACATATTTTATGTGGCACTTAAATAGAAAAATACAAATGTAAATAACATTAGTTCTTATTCCTACCTATAAAGACATAGTATAACATCTGTAATAACATACCTATAATAAAATCGTAACAAAGCCGTTATTCTATACGCATTTTTTTTTGAAAAAGTCGTTTCATTAGATATAAAATACGACCGTTGCAGAGCTCAAAACAACATTTTTTTATATTTGTGTCTATGTGTATGTAAGTCAATCTACCTACCTGTATGTCTCCACGCACATCACGTAATAATCAGAAGACGGATTTTGATGAAACTGCGCATAATTATAACTTGTGAGTATGTGCTGGGTTAACATTTAGAGTTCTTTTTATCCAGATCAATTATAAAAATAACCCCAACGTCCACGCGTATGTACGGGCATTACTATAATAATAATTATTGTGTAATTAATTATACTAAAATGTTTAAAGCAACTTTAAAATGTCTGGTGCTTGGACTGGAAGATAAATTAGAGATAGATAATATACAAGAAGTGGTTTTTTATCATGCACATTTAGCATACCTACATAAATTCTGTTTTTTTTTTTAAATATAATCTTGGCTACATACTAATTTACTGGAAACTGGAAACTAGTTTACATCAACAGCAATAGGTATTATTAAGTAATATTAGAAACACTAAAATAACAGTGTTAATTTAAGCTTATCTCATAGTTTGTTCTGTTCTGTTTATCTTTTTTGTAAAATTTCAATTAAAAATAAACTTTGAAAAGTAGGTAGTGCTACAGATATATTATTAACATGAATGTTACTCATGTAATCAGCATCTTTTTATCGTTATACAATCGATTGGCAAAATTTATTTTTTCTTATGATGCAAATCGTCATTAGAAAAAATTAAAAACCTGATAAATTGAGATTTATGTCATTAATACTTTAATGACAAAACTCTTAAGTATCACAACTTATCACAATCGGTATAATCTATAAAATTTTCTCTTGATAGCGTTAAATAATCAACTGTACAACATTTGCAAATACTTCAAAATTATTTGTTACATACAAACAAGGGGAAACGTTTCACAGGCTTATTTCTCGTTAATATGGAACCTGGAAATAATTTCCAATTCATCTCGGATGTGAACAAATTGTTTTAAATTCACAGATCGTTCGGGCGGATCGATTTGGATCAATAATAACACGGAACAGTGGGCCGGTGTCAACGCACCCGCCCACGCCTGCGCAAGGACGCGCGTACTGATGAATTAAATAGGTATGAATTAGATTGGTTTTATATTCAAAATAAATATTTTGGAAATTCTAATTTTGAATTTAATTAGCTATGGATTTTATTCTGTTTAGTTTACAATAGCGCAAAAAGTTAGTAGATTGTACTATTTTTAGCATCTGTTTAAAAGGCTGGGCAAGTTTAATGTAGTTATGAGTAAGAAAGGTGATAGCTTAGGAGTACCTACCTATCTAATTTTCTCATTCGTAATGTCGTGAGTTTGAATCCCGACCTGCACTACTTAAGTACGAAATCTTTTTAAATATTATAGCTCGACGGTGAAGAAAAACAAAGTGAGGCAGCCCACATGCCCGAGAATTAAAAAAAAATCTGGAGCATGTGTATCCACCAATCCGTACTGGGCCCTCATCGACGATTATGACACAATACGCCCTCTTAATTCCTAGGAGAAGCCTAGGGCACACCCTGGGAACTTATAGGCTTATATACAGTGGGAAATTATAGGCTGATAAATATCATCGTATAATTCTAATTGATAATTATAGGCTAATAAATATCATCCACTAATTTTAATTGATAATTATAGGCTGATAAATATATTTCTTTAAATGAAAATTATAGTTTTGTTACCTAATGTATACAGGTTTTTTTTTTGGAATGGCTAAATTCTTCTGGCCCTAATGGCCATTCAAGAGTCACAAATGTATCTCTTTAATTACAATATGATTCAGTCAAGTCTAGACAGTTCCTTCAGAAGGAAACGACCTACAAAGCGACTGGCGTCAAGGAATGACGTAGCCCTGCGTCATCGCATGCTGTACTGAATGTAGGTACTAATGTTAGCCCTACGTGTTCTTAATCCCTTTTGTTCCATTTACATTGAGAACAAATATCCATACTTCTAAAATTGCTTGATTTGAAATATTTATGGTTTTAGTGACTTTTTGGTGTTGTAAGCATTCCATAACCTTGACACCTCATGGCTCCCACATGTTCACAAAATAAATAAACTTACTATGTATACAACCAAAAATATAAAATATCTCAAATAGTATAAAAAGTGTGTAAATGGTCATTCAGTCTGTTCCTGTCTATGGTTGAGGTTGTCTGTGCCAGTCTCTATGGTTGAGGCAAATGGAGGTTTGACAGAAGGGCGAGGTTGTCACTGATGGCACTGACAGGTGCAAGTGAATAATAAGGAGACTTCATCTAAAGAGATTTTTGGAGAATCAATAGCTTTTAATGTTGTTTCTCTGTTCAGAGCAACGCAATTAGTATTGATTATAAAACAATAGTATTGATTATATTATAAAACAACATTTTTATAGCTGTTGAGCAGCAATGGAAAAATTAAGGTTTGAATTTGTAGTGAAACCGGGTGAAGATCCAAAAACGAACGTAATCTGCATAACCTCAATTACGGACACCGATAAACATACCTTTGTAATCCCGGAACAACTACAACCGGTAAAACTACATGATACACTTCTAAGAACTCAAACTTACCAAAAAGTAAAAGCTACCCTACAAAAGAGACACGAAAAAAGAAAAGTGTGGATTTCGGTAACACCAGAGATAAATAATGTTTATGTAGATGAAGATGGAAATATGCAGTTCAAGGGATATTTACTGGAGGAGATTACACCAGAAACACGGCAACAGGCTCCTACGGTTGAAATTTCAGAAGAAGCTTTAACAAGAATCCTGGAGAATTTTGCTGAAATGAAGGACACATCTAAATCTCATAATATAAGAAATTTAACAGAGAAATTTGTAATTGAAAAATTCAATAGAAAAACATCAAATGGATCTCAATGGATGATTATTTTTGAAGCAGAATGTACTCGTTTAGAAATAGATGAAGATACTAAGAGAATTGAAGTTCTTAGGCTATTTTTAGAGGACTCATGTCTTGACTGGTACAGCTCCATGCTCTTAAAATATACAATAAATTCAGAATGGTCAATATGGAAAAAAAACTTTTATGAAACTTATGCGGACAAAGGTTGGTCGCCAGTCAGGTATGCAATTTTATTCAGATACAGACAGGGCTCATTACTAGATTATGCTTTAAAAAAGGAAAAACTTTTACTGGAGATAAATAAATCAATGGATAAACCCACACTTATTGATCTGATCGCTACGGGGCTACCGAGTTTTATAGCAGATAAAATTGATAGAAATAACTTAAAAGATACTGAGAATTTATTTAATAACATCAGAGGTTTAGAACATTTGGTGCATAAAAAGATTTTGGAAAAAAAGATGGTAGGTTTTGAAAGTAAAATTAAAGAAAGTTTTCAAAGTAATAGAAGAGACCGACCATGTAGAATCTGTGAAAAAGAAAATAAAGGAAACCGGTATCATCCTGAATCCTTATGTTGGTTTAAAAACAAAAATAGTGACGGACCCAAAAGAGGTCAAATTAGAAGCGTCAACAATTCGGAATTAGAGATGAAATTAAATGAAATAGATCCAAAAAACTAGCAACTTCACCATTAATCAAAATTAAATTAATAATAAATGATACCTTAGAAACTTTGGGAATTTATGATTCAGGATCGAATGTATCTTTAATAAACTCAAGATTATTGTCCTTGAAAAGTAACTCAATAAATAATAATCATGAAAATGCAAAATTAAAAACGATTAATGGTGTAAAAAAATCCATAGGAATAGTAAATTTAAAGATAAAGATTTTTGACATTGAAAAAAATATTAATGTTTTTGTCATAGATGAAGAGAATTTCGATTATGATTTCTTAATTGGATTAGATTGCATAGAAAAATTTCAACTAATTCAAAATGAAAAATTAGAAATTACACAAAACATCCTAAACTTAAAAAAAGAGGATAATAAGGAAGAAATAAATCCCAATAACACAAAAATAATTCCTGGCTTTTCAGGTAGCAAGTTTGAAGAAAATCAGAACTTATATAAAAAAAATAAGGAGGTGAATGTCCTAGGGAAATCTCAAGTTGAAACAAATGATAAGTGTAAAATAAATTTTAATGAACACGTGGAAGTGACAAACTTCAACATATCAGTAAATCATCTAAACCTTCAGGAACAGTCAGAAATAAATAAATTAATTTGCAAATATAAATCACTTTTTGCTAAAGATAAATATGATATAGGCACGGTGAAGGGCTATGAAGCACATATTGATTTATTAATAGATAGATATTGTAGCAAAAGACCATATAGGTGCACTATTGAGGATAAAAAAGAAATAGAACAACAAGTATCGAAATTATTACAAAAAAAATTAATTGAAGAGTCTTATAGTCCTTTTGCTGCCCCGGTAACATTGGCCTATAAAAAGGAAGAACGAAGAAAATCTAGATTATGCATAGATTTTCGCGATCTAAATAAAATTGTGATTCCTCAATCACAACCGTTTCCACTAATCGAGGATTTAATGATAAAAACAAGAAACTGCAAATTCTTCTCAACACTGGATATAAATTCAGCATTCTGGTCAATCCCTTTGAAAATTGAAGACAGAAAGAAAACAGCATTTGTTACTCAAGAAAACCACTTTCAGTGGACCTGTTTACCGTTTGGTTTAAAAACTTCTCCTGCAATTTTTCAGAGAATATTAAGTAGCATTATTAGGAAACATAGGCTATCAGAGTTCACCGTAAATTACATAGATGATATTCTGGTATTTTCTGAGACATTTCCAGAACACATTAAGCACTTATCATTGTTATTGGAAGCAATTTTAAAGGAAGGCTTTAGATTGAAATTCTCTAAATGTAACTTTGCACAAGACTCGGTGAAGTACTTAGGCCATATAATAAAAAATAATACAATTAGTCCTCTGAAGGATAATTTAATTGCTATAAAAGATTTCCCTGTTCCGAAAACACAAAAAAATGTTCGGCAGTTTTTGGGTAAAATATTTTTTTATGGAAAATATGTTCCCAATATATCAATCATATTAGATCCCTTACATAATTTGTTAAGAAAAGAACAAAAATTTGTTTGGTCAGAGAAATGTCAAGAATCATTCGATACAATAAAGAAGCTACTGTGTTCAAAACCCATTTTAGCAATCTTTGACCCAGATCTGCCGATACATATATACACGGACGCTAGTATACAGGGCATAGGCGCTATCTTGAAACAACCACAACGCAATGGAGAAGAAAAACCCTGTGCATATTTTTCAAAAAAATTAAATGACTCCCAAAAAAAGAAAAAAGCTATATATCTGGAGTGTCTAGCAATAAAAGAAGCAGTAAAATATTGGCAGCTTTGGCTCATAGGAAAAAAATTCTCAATTTTCTCTGATCATAAACCTCTAGAAAAAATGAATATTAAGGCTAGAACGGATGAAGAACTGGGAGACCTCACGTATTATCTATCTCAATTCAATTTCGAGGTAATATATTCTCCAGGAAAATACAACTTAGAAGCTGATAGTTTGAGCAGAAATCCTGTATTAGAACCATATGAAAATCAAGATGAAATCTTAAAAATTGTAAACTTTATTAAATTAGAAGGTATCCAAAATGATCAAGAAATAAATGAAGATATAAAACAAAATAAAAATAAACTAAAATTAAAAGATAAAATATACTATAAGAAGATAGGAAGAAAGGAAAAGATTGTACTGACTGAGGAATTTAGTAAAAAATTTATAGAAAACATACATTATCTTTACTGTCATATAGGAATACAACAAATGGAAAAGAAAATTAAACCATTCTACGTAGCGAAAAACTTAACACATAATATAAAGAAAATTTGCGACAACTGTGAAATCTGCATAAAAAATAAATCTAGAGGTAAATATAAATTTGGACTAATGTCTCATCTAGGGCCCGCTACTTACCCTTTTGAAATAATGTCTATAGATACCATCGGTGGATTTGGTAGCTCACGCTCTACAAAAACATATTTACACCTTCTGGTAGACCACTTCACCAGGTATGCCTACATTTTGACGTCAAAAACTCAAACCTCGAGTGATTTTATAAAGATTGTTAGTAAAGTGACACAGGAAAATAAAATTGGCATGATTCTATCTGATCAATATCCGGGTATAAATTCAAAAGAATTTAAAAACTTCTTAGATAAGGAAAATATACCCATAATTTTCACTGCAGTAAATGCACCTTTTTCGAATGGTTTGAATGAAAGATTAAACCAAACACTAGTTAATAAAATCAGATGTAAGATTAATGAAAAGAAGGATAAATTGGCATGGACGACTATTGCTCACGAATGTACCAAAAAATATAATGAAACGGAGCACACGGTGACTGGATTTTCTCCAGAATATCTATTAGAAGGAAAAAATGTTAATATTCTACCAGATGAACTGAAAAAACAAATAACACATAATGATTTAATGCAAGATAGAAAAATAGCTTTGGAGAAAACTATAAGATCACACAATTATAATAAGCAACAATTCGACAAAAACAGAAAAAAATGCGAACTCAAAATAGGAGACTCGGTATATGTTGAAAACGGAAATCGATTAAACAGAAAAAAACTAGATGAATTAAAAATCGGCCCATACAAAGTTTTAGGAAAATTGTCAAACTCAATATATAGAGTAAACACAGGGCATAAAAAATTCGAATCAAATCTTTTCCACCATACAAAACTTGTTCCAGTACCAGAAGAAACCTAAAAAGGGGGGGGGGGGGGGAGATGTAAATGGTCATTCAGTCTGTTCCTGTCTATGGTTGAGGTTGTGTCTGTGCCAGTCTCTATGGTTGAGGCAAATGGAGGTTTGACAGAAGGGCGAGGTTGTCACTGATGGCACTGACAGGTGCAAGTGAATAATAAGGAGACTTCATCTAAAGAGATTTTTGGAGAATCAATAGCTTTTAATGTTGTTTCTCTGTTCAGAGCAACGCAATTAGTATTGATTATAAAACAATAGTATTGATTATATTATAAGTGTATAAATGTCAAAAGTTGCGTGACTTTATTGAATACTTTAAATACACACATAGATCTAATATGTAACTAGAAATATATTTGTTTATGGAAAGAAAGCGTCAAACAAGCAGTCTACCTGGTGGTAACTGGATACTGTATGTAGGCCTGTGACATCCGCGATACACACCAACATCAGTCTAGAATGACAAACGTTGGCACTTCCTTCAATGCGCTGTCCATCCGGATTTAAAGGAATGGATTTGGAGGAAGATCTGGGAAAATGAATAGGTATAGGGTAGGATGGGATGAGAATGGGCTTTTGCATATCTCACTCACTACCGACACAAGTACATTGAGGAAATAGGATAAAATGGGATACGAGGTATTATTTCACAGCAGTAATCTGTGATGTTGTATTGAGTTAAAATTTATACCTAGTGTAGATTACTTGCTTGTACCTACTTACCTTAATGCTGTGTTTAATACCTGTTTAATTTTATTATTTTCTGATATCAGTAAAGTGTTTAATCGATAAAGTTCACGTTGTAAGTATGTACCAATATCATCTCAATTTTACTGCCAAGCTTTAACAGTTCTGGTGCATATCAACATCGTATTAAAAATGTAAATATTTATACATTAAATATTAACTATCCTTTCGACCACGGAGCCTCAGTCCAGACGGTGTAAAAATTACCAAGTTGTACTTGCGACTAATAAACGTCTTCAAGAATTTAAATTTAACGTGTATTTTGGTGTAGCACAATAACTTTTTTTTTGTTTAGTTTTGTAAGCGTTAAAGCCAATTTACATTTGCGTTTCATAGACAAGTTAATCGATAACATCAAAATGTTTTTAAGTGTGTTGTAATGACATTTTATATATTTGTTTGACTTGGTTGTCGTCGACGCGACGCTTCTGGCGACAACATCTCGACTCGTGCGTAGGTCAAGATAAGATACACACATACTTACTCGTAAAAGAATTTTATTTGGTTATAATATTTTGTTCGGATTGTAATTAATGAGATAAAGATATTTTGGATAATTATCTTCCAACTAATTGTCTATAGTATCTATTAAAATAAGATTATTTGGTGGTTGAATAACATATTTGAATAAAAATAATAAAATTGTGTGTACATACTCGTAATGTCATTTCTAAATATAACTAACATTTTATAAAATATATGCCTGTTGTAAAATAATGTGATCAAATTTAACGAAGAGTTAAAAGAAAATCTTTGAACTATACAGTGTGTTTATATATGGTCTGTAGAAATTTTAAGGGCAAATAGTACCTCGTGTACCTCGGTTCGAGCAGACCAAACTGAGTAGATCTCAAATGATTTATAAGACATAGACGTGGACATGAAGTTTGATGTAGTTTTTTTGGAATGGCTCAAAAATTGACAAGTGAGTGGGTAAAATGTGTACCTTAATGGTCTTGTTTTTGGAGTAAGGTGGAAAATAAAAAAAATGTGTCAATTTTAGTATTAATCGACTTGCATTTTTTTTCAAAATGTTACTCCAAAGTTGGAGTAACATTTTGAAAAAAAATGCATAAAATGTAAGTACGTTTGAGTTACACAGTCAATATTGCAGTTTTAACACACAAACCTGGAGAATACGTAGAACAAAAAAAACTGGTTGTCATTCAGATTGGGTTAGTTTACGATTACCTATGTATGACCCGACCCACGTATGAGGTATATTTATTAATAAAATTGTACACTCAATATTATTAATACCCTTAGTACGTACCCTTAGTATTTGTACAGGCTATAACCAAACACTGTATATCGTGTTTGTAAAGCCAAATGTATAATTAGATATAATTAATAACGGTACCTACCTATATTTAGATACACTGAACTTGTTTGAGATTATTATTATCTCATACAGCTTTAATTTAATTAACAGTTAACCTTCACCCGAACAGATAAAATGTAGGTAACATAATTATTTTATTTTCAATCTCTATACCATTATCAAATTATAAAGATATGGGAAGATATTTCCGTGCACGGTGGGAATATGTTGATAGCTAGAGATATACTCGTATATATATATTGAAATAAGTATTTCTAACACGTTTAATCACTTTGAATATACAATAAAAATGTAAATATTTCAATATTCGATAATTTCAAAAATATTTATTTATTTATTTACTATTTATGCACTAAACCTATTGTACAGAGGCGGACTTAATGCCTTAAGGCATTCTCTACCAGTGAACCGTTGCTTAAATGTGAAAAATTTAAGCGGGTGCAGAAGAACTCAAATAGTAATAAAAATAGATAATAAATATATAGACCATACATATGAACAGGATAATATAAATATAGAGGAAAAAGGAGAAAAATACCATTAGCTCTGTGGAAATTTATTACGTGTTAGTGGTATCTCGATATTCAAAGCGTAAACACACATTAAACTTAAACGATGTCCTTGAAAAACGGTTGATTTTCACTTATAGATTTACATATGAACAGGATAATATAAATATAATACTTATAATAATATAAATATAGAGGAAAAAGGAGAAAAATACCATTAGCTCTGTGGAAATTTATTACGTGTTAGTGGTATCTCGATATTCAAAGCGAAAACACACATTAAACTTAAACGATGTCCTTGAAAAACGGTTGATTTTCACTTATAGATTTCTACCGGCCAAACACGGATTCAGGTTACGTGTACCTAATCGAGAAATAAAACCGCCACAAGCGCTGTGGAACTAACTACACCGTCTCTAAAAGAAAAGAAGGACTGGAGGGGGAGAGTGCACGCTGCAATCCAACAGCCGCTGGGCGCACTCGACTGGCCTCGTTAACCCTCTCTCACAGAATACTACCTTGAAATTTACTGCATTTCCGACTTTATCATATTCCCCAATGTATATACGTGTTTCGGTAGTGAGTGAGATATGCCAGAGCCCATTCCCATGCTATCCCTTCCCACGTCCCCAACCCTTTCACCAAATCCATTATTTCATCAACAAAGGTAGGCAGCGCATTCGGGGGCGTGCCAAAGTTTGTCATTTTGGACTAAAGTTGGCATGTATCACGGATGTCTATGGGCGACAGTATCCACTTACCACCAGGTGGACTGTATGCTCGTTTGCCACCTTCTTTCTATAAAAAATAAACTCGGCAACTCGTTTAGTCATTGTGTCATTTTAAGGCATAAATCTCCCATCATACACGAGACAATGCGCACGAGGAGACCCATATCCAGCGGTGGATACTAAAAAGGTTGGTTACGGGTAATCGTGAATTTGAAGACTAACTTTTAATTGTATTGAACTAGCGGAAGGAAAGATAAACTCACTTCTTTTCTCGATCTTATGTACATACGATATTTTTTCGTCCATCCAATTTATAATCTTCATTTCTATGCCGATAAATTTACACCCTAGTATTAATGTGCAACGCAAACTAGATGCCGATGTCACCGTTTCTACTGAGATAAACCGGTTAACAGAGGTTTTTAAAAACGTTTGCAAATCAGTTTCTATAAGTATATTATTAAAAGAAATCATTATAAGCGATATTAGTTCTTGTTAAACATCTCGAATGTCTCCATGTTGTGCCGTACGTTATGACTGTCTTATCAAAACAGCGAATGGCTCGACGTTAAATTACTATGTTACGTCTATATAATAATGACTTCTTGCACACGCAATAGCAATAGAAAAGCAATAAAACATAGTACAAAACATAGTTAAACTTTGTTCTTGTTACAAAATAACCGCAGAAGCAGACAAATCGCATATTGTCAACTAAACCGCTAGGCATTTATTTTATGTCAGTCGTTTGAATGAAATTGTCTGTACATTTTGTTAAATAACTGAAGTTATACTGGCTAACTAAAAATGGAAAAAGAATACGTGTGCAATTATAACAAACATTACGCACATACACACTTTGAAGTCTAATAAAGCACAAAAAGTAAAATGCATCTTTTTTTTTATATTCAAACTAATTTCACTTCTCGAGTTCCCGCCAAAACGTCAAAAGTATTGTTCCGGGATAAACGAAAATTCGCGAATGTCACTGTTAGGCATTGAATGTCAGGCATTGAATGTCGAATGTCACTGAGGTAGGCTAGTCTAATAAAAATAGATATTCATGCGGCCCGCGGGCCACAGTTTGACAAACATGGGCTTAGAAATTTCCACTAAAAGCCTCAGGCCTTGGTCATTGCAAGTTGTCAAGTCTACTTTTTTTTTGGGTTGTTTAGACCCCATAGCTTATGTTAGCCGCCCTGGCAAGCCATAGCGTCGGGTTTATACCGCCTGATATTCGAAGATTGTATTTTTGCCAGTTTGATACTTAACAGTTATAGGAGGATAGCTCTCGTCATTCGCTGCGTGCCCGAAATTGGCACTAAACTCCTACTTCTCGCGCTGAGCGGTGCTAAACGAACGCTAATGTCCTCAGTTGGTGACTAGAGGGATATGTGTAGGGTACTGAGAACTAATTCCTACAGTAATACTTTTTACTTTGTAAATAAATAAATTTAAAAAAAATGTAAGACAACAATATAATTTTTTTTTAACTTTACGGAATTCAAACTTAATACTTGAATTCTATAACGTAATATTTTTACGCACAGCTCGACATAATTCTTATTCAGTTTAACATTACTGTTTAAGCATAATCGTACAATCTCTCACTACAATAAAAGGAACCTTCACAATTACTTTAAAATCATGTTTAATATATTTTTTTACTAATAAAGGTAGCTTTTGTTATAATGCGACAAGAACGCCTATAAACGAAAATGAAATGAAAAACGATGGAATCAAGGTAAGCATAGCTGCTTACCTACGATAAATGTTTTAAAATTAGGCGACGCATCCTGGGGCGTGCCAACATTTGTAATTTTTGACTGATATTAGCATGAATAAGACTGACTGCTCGACTCTCCTTTCTATTAAAAATGCGGGTACTTAAAAAGTTAATATTTTATCACCGGATTGTATGAATCGCGTGCACGCAACGAGTACCCTTAATAACAACGAGACAAGCAAAGACGAGTGAGAATAAAAAGGATAAAACATGGCGGCGGCCGACCGGCGCCTGCGCCGCAGCTTTCGTTGCGCTTTTTGCGTCATCGCAAGGATATCACTAAGAGACAATTCTCACTACAATGTTTTTTTATAAAGATGGTAAGTGGCTTACTATGTCAATGTTACTCGGTCATGTCAGGCCTATGTCACTTTTATAGTTTTATATGTACTGGATAATACAATGTGTCTTGGTACTTTATACTTCACAAAGTACGAGCCCCGACTTTGTTAAAGGTTAGTTGATTTGCTGGAAAGTGCTAAGAAAGGCCACAAAACTCCCGCAGTGTTTAAATAAAAATACATATAAAGACAGGTATCATATATCCCATCCACACAACATCACATCAACGCAGTATGCGAGGCGATTTAATAGCATCATACTCCTGTATGAATACTCCTATACTCCCGTACGTCCTAAGATCCTTCTTAACCCAGAAATACAACTGTCGAGACTTATCTGACACGTTTAAACTAAGCACACACTGCAATAATCTTAAATTAGACAATACTGATCATGGCAATAACAGGGCATACTATACTCAAATGTGGTCATATGGAACAAATTATTACAAGAGTTAATTGAATCGCCGATTATAAACAGCTTTAGAAACAGAAATGACATTCAAACGAAAAGATATGGCGATACCTGTAACAGCAACTTCCCCTACATATAGGCCCGACAACAGCTATGCTATTGTCCTATTACACAGTAATAATAGTAATTCTGCTGGTGGTAATACAACTTCTCCTTCATATTGGCTCACCGAGGGAAAGATGAGTGGGTGAACCATTTTATAATAAGAATAAAATTAACACGATAAAGAAATCGAGCTCGCAAGAAATAGCCAAAGCCTCTTCTCATCCAGTCGCTAGCGGCGACCTCCTTCAATTCATGAGTGCCTTGTCAGGGAGAGTGTACGCTGCAATCCAACAGTCATTGGGCGCACTCGACTGGCCACGTTAACCCTCTCTCACAGAATACTATCTTGAAATGTAGGTACTGCTTTTCCGACTCTATCTTATTTCCTTAATTCGGTACACATTTCGGTTGTGAGTGAGATGTGCCAGAGCCCATTCCCATCCTATCCCTCCCCATTTTCCCAAGACTTTCTCCAAATCCATTCCTATATCTCCAAAGGTAGGCGTAGGCAGCACACCCGGGCGCGTGCCAACGTTTGTCATTTTGGACTAATGTTGACATGTATCGCGGATATCTAGGGGCGACTGTATCCATTTACCATCAAGTGGACTGTATGCTCGTATGCCGCCTTCATACATAAAAGAAAAAAAACGCATTCCATATTGTAATTATTCCATATTCCATTCCATAAGTACGTGGTCACGGAGACCTCAAGGCCTCGTCTACCCTATCGGTTGTCATGTGCACAATACAATAGACGTAATCGTCACGTTTTTTTTTTGTAATATCGCCAGTGCACCCGTATGGGGGTACGGAGGCGTTGTAGACCAAGCAGAATCCTATTCACAGTTTTCTTAAGAATGCCATGTGGCAGCATAATGGAAAGATCTCTTAAGACACTTCATTACACAGCGTACGGGTTTGCGGTATAAAACGATTTTTGTACCGTACAGTTCGAGATACCTCCGTATCGATATCGAGGAAATGCGGATGCATCGCACTTTTGTGACGCGATGTGCGGTTGTAGAAACCCGAGATGGGAATTATGTCGAACAATTCTTCAGAGCATTCTCCGTTATACAGGCGTTAGGAGGACGCAACGTGTCTGCGGAAGTTGAGGGGTTGTAAACTGCCTGACGGTTTATTACCCCTTAAACTGTTAGGTAGTTGAGTAAACCAAAATTAAAATCACCGATTGTTTCCACTAATTCAAAAAAGAGTAAAATGCCAACAGACATAGGTAAACTTTATATTCCGGTTAGCAGGTAACCGGAGATTAACCGCTAATGCAGTTAAACGTAAGTAAACCAATGTTTATTAATAGATATGTAACAATGAGGAAATATGCGGGTGCGGTTTCTTATGCGGTTCGCGCGCGTCTAACAGGCGATCACTCAAACAGATCTCGTATTAACCCTGTGACACATTTGAAAGTAGACAATCTTAACTCATGAGGTTATTCGATACCAGCCTACAATGACCCACTGCATGGCACAGGCCTCTCTTATCAAAGCACTAGGTTTCAGACCATAATTCACAACACAGCCCCAGTGCCGATTGGTGCCACACATGCTCTAGATATTTTTATTCTCCAGGACTTAATTGCCGTTTTCCCCGACGAGCTAGTGACAATTTCAAAAATTCCTACTTATATATAAATTCTGTGGTACAGGCTGAAGATTTGAAATCACGACTTAACGAATAAGTGTCTAGAGTACCCCTATAGACTATCACCGCTCTTAGGCTATCACATGAGGTGGTTACTAACACCGAAAATACAATTATCAAATAACAGAACGGTGATAGCATCGGGCTCTTTATTCCCGATTATCATATATATGTGAAGTGGTAATTTGAAATCGCGGCCCGTGTCATTGAGATTTACTTAAGAATGGATTTTTTTAGTTATGGCCTGGCGGTAAAGGAAGGCATGGTGACGAAATCCGCATGCCCGAGGATTAAAAAAAATCTGCTGCCTATGTATCCACTAATCCGCACAGAGTCCGCATTGGGGATTATGGCCCGAAACCCCGTAGTGATTTATTAGGGAAGGCCCTGTACCTTCCATATAAATTGCCTTTCATATAAATCAGTAAAAAAAAATGTTATTATATGTTAAAGAAAAATCTTGTTTTTTTCGATTTCTTTCTACGAAATCTCCCTAGTTACGTACCAGTTATAAAATTACTGTTACTCAAACAATAATTAATTTAATCGCAATTTTCGAAACTATTTACAATTGTCAGTACTGACAAAGTTGACTATTTTGTCATTAGTTTGCCGTGCGTTCCCATATAATCACGATCACGCAGTGAAGTGTGAGAACGGCAATTAAGTACAGTCATCAAAAAGTCAAATTATTGAAGTTATTCAACTCTAGCCCTTACTGCTACCAAATTACGGTGCCCATAGGTCGATGTGTTGCACTGTACTTAATAGACGTGCGTGTAATGGCATACAACACGAAAGAACGCAATAAAACCCGTTAGTACTTTCAAATTGGTATTATTCGGTGAGCGCGCTAAAATGACGCACATTGCAGTGTTTTTTTTTCAAAGAAGGTGTCTGACGAGCAGTCAGTTCATCCGCTGATAGGTGGATACTGTCACCTATGGACATCCGCGATAAATTCCAGCATCAGTCCAGAATGGCAAACGTTGCCACGCCGTCAGATGTGCTGATTTGAGATTTAGGAATAGATTTGGAGAAAGGCTTAGAAAAATGTGGAGGGATAGGATAGGACGGGATGGAAATGAGCTCTAGCATCTCAATAACTACTTAAACTCGTATGTACATGGGGAAATAGGATAAAGTGGGAAATGCAGTAGGTAAGTACACTTTCATACAGTAAGTCCGTCGACTTTATGATGACATTCTTATTAATTTAAAATTATTTATTTCAGTTATTCAAAAATACTTAGCTATATTGGTCATGATTCAAGTAATTTTCTGCTTATTTAAATACAAGACAAAAAATATCGAAAATTTTAAAGCATTTTCATTTGCAGCACATTTTAGCGCCCCATTATATTTTAAGGCTCTAATCACGTCTATCTCATTATCTGAAGCAATTTTGAACCGTAAATAATTGTAAGTTTAATTCTAACTAATGTTTATTTGGGTCAAATAAACACAATAAAGTTTAATTGGTAAGTGAATACTATCGTCCATAAAAATCCGCCATACTGCTTGCCAACATAAGTCAAGAATGACAAAAGTTGACACGTCCATGTGATGTATCGCCTATCTTTGGAGAATTTAGAATTGTTTGGGAAGGATAGTGAAAGAAGAGTAGAGAGAACAATGGGATAAACAATTTCTTTTATTCCATTATGATTTTCCCCAGATGGAATGCGATTAGATGGAGTGGAATAGGAAATACTATTATAGTTCCTATTCCACAATAGTGATGTTATATCTCGCTATCCGTTTCTTACCCTGGCATAGGGAATCTAGCTCATTAGTGCATCCGTATGGGAATATAAATAACTTATCCTCGTGGTTTCCTCAGTTTGAAATCAAATGTCACTCGGGAAGTCGCATGTTTAGACACATTGCCTCACTTAAACCACATTCTAAAACATTTCAAAAACTTACCTAATATACCTATTTTGCGGAATAAACCCTAGGCACTCTAAATTATAGCCGGATGTCGTTGGCCGGCTTGGGAATTGCACCATCCCAGTTCTTACCATACGTGTTGTAAAAAACGACTACGGGATAACAAAGTCTCACCACAAGCGCTGAGGAACTGCACCACTTCTAAAACAGTGAAATCACAAACCCTCTAGGCCAGCGTGGCGTTTTATGGCCATATATCCCCCATGCACAAGGCATTGTGAAGTCCATATCCAGCAGTGGACGATAACAAGGCTGGTCAAGGTTACCGTAGATTAGGATTTAGCCCTAACAAATAGACAGACAGAAGTTGTTCTTTATGTAGAGATAAAATCTGTTACCGTACCACCAAATACAACAATGTCGAAAAGCATTACTTTTCTACAAAGATACACAAGGTTAAGATTCCCCCCGTAGGTGTTTTAATAAGGAAAATCTGACGTCAATTGAACTGTCTGAAGTCATAACACCGAAACACTAACCTTGACATAATTAACGTAATGTTGATCCGAGGAAATAACAAATATTTCAGTAGAATGATTTCTTCGGTACCTTATTACGTTGATTTCGGAGAAATACAATACGAGTACACGGCAGTGTGGTCTCCGCTGGCTTTCGAATAGTGTCCCCCGATGTCATCCCGTGGATGTCGTAAAAGGCGACTATGGTATAACAAAGCGACTACCACAAGCCCTGATGAACTACACCATCTCTAGAAGAGTGAACTCGCTTGGCCAGGGCGTGGCGTTTTAAGGCCAGACAATGTGCACGAAGAGTCCAGCAGTGAACCAAAAGGGCTGGTTACAGGTTTTTACTATACAGATTGTGTGCGGACAATTTTCCTGGAGTCTGAAGCCGTGGATTGTGCTCTGAATTATGAGTTCATTGATCTATAATATCACATATTCTTTTCTTAATATCGCATTGATGGATTTTTGCTTGGAAACCATCAATAAATATGCACGAAAAGTAATGACCTTTAACCATAGGACCTCATAAACATAATCATTATTTCACGTAAGTGCCTATTTTTTTAATTGCATAATTTGCATACAAATCTACGAGTAAAACATTATTACTTTTTCACTTAATGTAACTTTCTACGGTAGTTAATACCAACCAGCGTTTGATCGATTGCCTCTTAAAAAAATAATTGCTCTCATGGTTGCAACTGTTGTAAGCGACTGCTTGTAAATGCATACCGATGGTAATCGACTGGTATGTGGTGTCTTGCATAATATGTATGAGGAAAGTCTTATCTGTAACTAACAACCAGCCATGCTATTGCCCAGGGAATCCAAACACAGCCTAAGTACCTACGAAATGTCAGAAAATCAAATCAGGAATAGCATGATCCCATCTCTTCCCGTGGATGTCGTAAAAGGCGACTAAGAGATAATAATGCGACTACCAGAAGCCCTGAAGAACTACACCACCTGTAATTTTTAGTTCAACTTAAAGTTAGTAGGTACACATCCCGGCCGAAAGTAATACACATCGACTATGATCGGCTAGCTCGGTTTTGTAGAGCGTCGTCTCTGTCGTGTGGCTAGCCGATAGTCTCATTCTAAAGGCCGATGCGTATTACTTTCGGCCGGGAAGTGTAAATATGTTTTAGTTCAGTTAGTAAGCAATAATTCAGTTCAATTTAAAGTTACGTAACTGATATTCAAATATGCGTTGGTTTTTAAAGTATTTTTTCTTTTTATAGAAAACTTGTTTAGCGACTACCTACTTACATTGGGCTTTACTATTCAATTAGTATTCGAGTATTCATTTAGAAAATGGCGAATACGAGTATGAATTCGGATATTTGGAAATTGGCAAGTATTGCTAAAACAAATACGAATAATTTAGAACACCACAAACAGGAAGCTCTTGGCTATTTTATAGGGTCCTCTGCATTAGTTTCCAGACGCCATATACTGAACTGATCCAATAAACAGGTAACGAAATAAGTAAAACTTTTACACTTTCATCGTACATTGATTTGCATTGCAAAAACGTTCGGAAACGCCAAATAGTTGTGAAGTTACCAAATATTGGGAAAGCGCGGGATTTTCGGGCCGATGTATTTTTTGTTTGCTGTCTGGCAACCGCTGGCGCGTGGTGCGTGGCTGTTTACAGCGCAAACAAAGAAAATATCCCGGGGAAAAATGTGGAACGGCTTCAAACACAAATAGGTACGTGTATAAGGATATTTTACTAGGGTGTTAAATATTCATGTAGTATACTCACAAGGGCTATGATAATAAGCAGAAGCATTAATGGAAGTAAAAGTATATTTTTGCTTATGGTAAAACGTCATAAACTACACTTATTTTTGTCCAGAAAATTCCCAGAAACAGAATTTTCCATGTATTCCGTACTTCGGCGTGAGTCTAAATTTAATTAGCACAAATCAGTATAATCTATTTTTTCAAATTACATTTTTTTCTCTTTATTTTGAAATATATGAACAGAACTCCATGTCCATGCCGTCGCATATTGCACAGCAAAAAATGTCATGAGTGCATACCGCACAATAGGAAGTAACATTGAGTATCATAAAATTCATCAACAAACTGAAAATTGAACACAACAAGTATATGAAGACCTATAGATATCAGATCAGCCTGACCATCTTGTCGTCCCCAAATTTTAAAAATTTTCCTAAAATCGTAAATTTCATTTGTTTAATTTTTGTTACCAATAACTTACAGTTTTTACCAATCTATTCACACTTGTTATAACTGACAGTCCAAGGTAACACTGCCTGAACTCCTAAGGGTACAGCATCACTGTACCCTTAGGACAGCTAGCAGCCTAGACAATAATGACCACCACTTACCTGCAAACGGCACATCGCACACGTACTCCTCGACACAGTTATCAGTATTGCCGCTCCTGTCGGTGGCACCGCTGGCGACGGACGCTGCTGATGCTGCCCGCAGTAGACTCACTTCAGTCTCTGTTTGACTGTCGCGCACCACGGATCTCCGTTTGTATTCCTGTGAACAAAAAAAATTATTAGAAATATTAGAACTTGGAACATAATTTCTTAAAAGAATAAATTGTTGGCCCGGACGCGTACGTGCATTACGCATTACGTTTTTCATAATACATAGGTAATCTGTATATTTTTTTTAAATTGAATTCAAATTCAAATCATTTATTTTACATATGTAAACACAATATGATGTTGCAGTGGGTATATTATAGTCGCATATTATAGTGATTGCGGGAATTCTAAAACGAGTTTTGTAATTATTATTTCGGAAAAATTAGAAAGGAGGGACACTTATGTCGCCCCCTGGCGGCAAGCCTGTGCTGAAAGATGTAGCTCGATATAGCCCAATAGATAATTATTCGCCCGTTATTTTCGTCTAAATATTGATATTTATATTCGCCTAAATCTGCATTCAATTGGTCGGTACGAGATCTGTTGTATAATAGACGCTGCTTTGAATAACTTTCTAGATAGATAACATTTGACTTTCTCTAAAGAATTGTTATAACTGAATTAAAGATGTCAGTACCTAATTCAGCTCAATTCCAAAATTGCAAAGACGTCATTACCACTGAGGATGAAGTAACTTTTAAATCGATGTGAATCGTGATCCTGTGTATTATGATTTCCATTGTAGGTATGTATAGATTTAAGTCATCATCTCAAATGTTAGGTTGTTTAACCAACTTTTATCAACCTTTATAAAAATAACACCAAAAATACTTTTAACCTTTAAAACTTACTTAATCCGTTAAATTAATTCAATAAAGGGATACGATATTATCGCAAGGTATCAATGTAGAGATTGCTCAAAGTTTACAAGGTAAACTCAATTTAAAATTCACTTCATTGATTTCACCTAGATAGCGTACATAAGGGAACTAAGATATCCATGTATGTAACACAATAGCATGCCGTAATTGAGAATAAAATCATTAATTCGTCATCAGTTCACGGTAGACATCTTAACATGTTATAGTTAATAAGAATTTAGAAAGATTGTGATATACATAAGAGTGATTAATACCAAATTTTTATGCTGCTCTAATGTTTGTTGTAAATTATAATTTATAAGGATAGCAATCTATTTTATTTTTTTTGTATTTTATCCACTTTTACTTTTAATATCAATAATTGAGTATATTTTTATTTTGAGGTAAGGTTTGGTTACTTCCTGTCCGTGACCATATATGTATATAGGTGCTGGCAAAATATCAGTGGTGCCGATTTAGAGGTAAAATTAATAACCATCCATTTGACTCTCCTTCCATTTTTTGTCACATATTTACGACTTTCTTCCTCTCTTCCTGCGTACGTACGTCGTTTTTTTTTTACATATTACGGGAAATAATATGTGAGCAAGTGGGCCACCTAATGCGAGGTAAATGGTTTAGTCCATATTCAATCACCAAAATTTCGACTCTCGAGTACTTGTACTTGGTAATACTTGCACAATTTGTTTCTTATTATCACGAGATAAAGTAACACCTTGGAAACCTATGAATCAATTTTATAAAACAGCCTTTACCTCCCAGATACAGAAGTTTCTGAAAATATTTTTGTTGCTTTTCGTACCATAAGAACAGAGCCGGATAAAGGGGCAAGGTGGGCGATCGCCCAGGGTGTCAAGTGGCCCAGGTGAGCCGCTGCGTCGCAAGCGGAGAATTCCAAAATTTGATTTTTCATCTGATTTTATACGATTCATCTGAGTATGATTACAAAGTACACAATAAAATGTCAATCATTAAAAAATGTTCAATGTATTTTTTATATGAGCGAAAAACGCTGTCCAACTATTATAGATTTTCCGTCCAGGACGCAAGCCACGCTTGATCCGGCACTGCAAAAGACTAAATTATGCTATGAAATACGTAGTGTAATTCAGTATAAATGATGTGCTAAGTGAAATAATATTCTATGTAAAAAACATTATCTTTACTCACCTTATTTAATAAATACTCACCTAATTAAAACATCTCCGAACAGCATAATACAGGTTATTCAATGGTAGTGTGCTACATAGTGTATGTTTGGTAGCTCTTTATATAAATAATGATATAAATATAATATGCAGTTATGAAGGCCATTCACGCATCTTTAAATACAGGATGGGCTAAAAAATTTTTTGCAAATGGCTACACCGTTGTCCTCGATAGTCGTTAAACGAAACGGGGCGCGGGGAGCAGGACGCTATGCGTCGCTTTGTGCAATTTTAGTCACGATGGAGCCACTTGCCTTATTTCAAAGGAGGCCTTATCGGTGATAAAAGCAATGTTTGCAAATAAATTGAGTTCTCGCAGAGGTGACATTCCCTGGCCTCCGAGGAGCCCGTCGATCTTAGTCACGTCGATTTTTTTTTTTGGAATATTTAAAAAGTTGCGTTTGTGTTTACTTACACTTAAGTGTGGGCAAGTATATGAATGTTATTGTATATGAAATATTACTAACAATGGCCCATACTAACTAAACAACAACAAAACATGTAGGAAAAAAACATTTCCACAGACCATTTGCTCCGAATAGGTAGACTTTGCATGTACAATCTTAACAGGCGCTCGAGCGATTAGCCTAAACTCGTAATACTGGGTTCTGTGTAAGGTCATTTTTACATGTACGTCACACTAAAGAAATTCAAAATGTGAGATGAAATATACTGAGTGGGTAAATTCTTCATTAAGCGATTGTTCAATTAAGAAAATAACGGCATATTTTCACCTGTTTATTGACCATAGCAAGATTATGTATACATACTCTTAAGTGCTATTACGTTAACGTTTTATCTGAATAATAGGTTAAATAAGCACGTTATTAGCTTATTAATATGCCGTTATTATGTTAACAGCGTTTTGCTACAAATACAGTGCCATCAAAAATAATGGGTTAATAATTATTTTAAGTAGGTACTTAATAATATTTAATGCAATTTGGTGCCGTATGAAATACAATTTTATTTAACAAGCGAAAATGTTTATCTACTGAAAATTTCGCTGCCCTTTTGGAATAACTTTGTAATTTATATGTGATGCAGATAATCTATTTGATGTTTTGATGTACCTACCTTCTTGTGTTTTTAAGACGGAGGCCTGTAACTGGCCTGTGTTATAGGCTAATATGAAACATATTTTTTCTTGATGGCTGTTAAAGTTGTTTTCTATGAAATAATAAAAAAATATAAAAATATATAACTCTTCACACATTCTCTTAAAAACACTTCCAGTGATCATTAAAAAAATGCGTAATAAAAGATGTGAAATGTCTACACAAATAAATTTACACAAAATAAAAATAAATTAAAATAAAAAATGAAACAACAACATACAATAAAAGCAATTTATTACAAAATTATAGGACTAAAAGGAAATCAATACAATAAAAAGTTTTAAACTAAACTTGTTACTGGCTATTGTAACATAAAAAATAACATTTTCAAATGCCGATACATTTTCACATCCAATTCAGTCTACTTTCTGTCTTTTGTTTAAATACTTTTTATAATACTTTAGCAATTGCAACATTATTTGCACTGTGATATCAAATAAGGCAAAAGTTTCTCGGAACTTTTGTTTTCTTGTCAATTGTCTTCCTATGTAAAACTGTATTTTCATGTAAGCAACGTATTATTAAGGGCTACTTACAAATTTATTCAATTTAACATTTATTTTTCAAGTTATAGAGCACCTTTTTATTTCTATGCCATTTAAGGCCGCTTCCAACTCTAGTTCGTCAATTTAATAGTTCTAGTTCGTGGCTATGGGACTGGGAGGACTATGAATGATAACGCTTTATGCGAGATACTTGTATCTTAAAGTTCCTAATAGTTAAGATCATTAACTGATATAATTAATTATATTTAATTTTCATTTTATAAGATTATTTAACAGTTATTGCTTGTATGCACTAAAATATAAAAGATATGAATGCAACAACAAAAGTATCAATATGCATTATGAAACTCAAAATATGCACTATGAAAAATGATAATATCTTAAAGCGTTATCGCTCATAGTTCTCAACTCATGCTTCTTGGTATTGGTACTGGTACGTATTGGTAAGTTCCAAATTCGCCTTTTTAAAGTACCCCTCTTCATCTGCTTCACAAGTTGATGATGTGTAATCAATTCCCGTATCGGTGCGTACTGCAGACAGACAACGAAGTTAACGAACTGTAGTCGGCAAGCGCCCTTAAATGGAATATAAATAAAAAGGTGCTCTATAAAATATTTAAAAAAAATATATTTTTAATTACATTCTGTCATGGTAGCTTAAAACTAAAATATCGGTAAATAAAATTTCTATACTATTATTATGATAAATGTTATAGATTTAAACGTCGGAAGTCAGTACATATACTCGTATATTCTATCACAAATATATGTAGGTATGTATAATTAGAACATAATATAGATATTAGTAAAATCCTATATTCCTACGTTTTAGCACCTTATGGAATATATTATGAAAATTCGGTTTTTTATTTCTACGAAATTATTAGGACCTCAATTTTATTTACAAAAAAAACACTAATGAATATTTTTCTCTAAGCACCATAGACATAAAGACTAGGTTACACTAAAAAGTAAAATTAATTAAAAAAATAATGCATTTATCTTATCAGCTATTATCAGATATGGCCTGTGATTTTTTTCTAATTCTTATTTCTTCCACAACCTCCATAATAAGCTGAAATATTCCAAAAAAAAATAAACCACTTAAAATACAATAAAAATAATTTAAAAAAAATAACAAATTAAATTGAAATAGATGATAAACATGCAATTCATCTTTTAAAAAAATACAAGTCTTGTAAATACAAATAAAAAATCTTCATTTTAGAGCATCGTGAAATATACGTGTAAAATAATGGGCCTTACGAAACAATAAAATCTACTTCGATTGTTAGCCTGTTTACCTATTTATAATTATATTATCTTAAATTTTACTGAATAATAATAAATATATAATTATAACACATAATATACTTAAATTATTGAACGAACGTCAAGTGATTATTTTGCAAACATTATGGGCACATTCATATATTCGTATATTGTTGCATGCAAAAAACCCACATATGAACTGAAAAAGGTTTATATAAATGTAATAGGTATTTAGCCAATCAAGAATTTATTACGTTTCGTTTCTATAACTGAAAGATTTACAACGTTACACAAACAAATTTACAAAGATTTACATCGTTTTACAACTGTATATTTGCGGTTGGCGCCAGCCAGCAGCTAATTGAATTAGTTGGTAATAAGCTGCAAAACAGTTTGAATTTATTTGTTCCAACTCTCAATTGGCATATACTTACTATCATACTAAACATATGAAGTGAAGCCACTACAATACTTTTTCAAAAATAGTGCATACGATGAAATAAAAGTGTAGTAGTGAGAGTACGAGCAAAGTTCGACGAGCTCTCCCAGGAACTATAGGTACTACCTACTACTATACTACTATTGGCGCGCGAGCTCGGTGCCTTCGGAATCATTTTAATCAACTTTAATTTTTAATTTTTAATCGGTATGTTAATCATGCTTATTTAAATAAATGTCTGGAAATGACTTTTAAGTCGAACTTTTCTAAAGGACACCATTAGATCCGGATAAATAGACCATTCTAAGATAGACTAGTCCAAAATTAACCCTTATACAGTATGCGAAAGGTCCTATATAGCACGGATTCGTATTAATTCAAGATCGATAAATGCTACTTATCCAGCCTTTCGTGATAAATAATGAAATCAACATCAATTATCGATTATTTATAGGTCCAAACGTTATCACATTTCTTATACGGAGCTCGCGCGCGAATAACTGAATCCTATTACCAAAGCCAGAAGTCACTTTATCCTGGACAAAATATCTAAAATCATGCACACATTGACAATAATTGCCAAGCGTAATACACTACTCAATCAGGCGGACTAACCTGACTTAGCGGCCTTATCCTCTCGTGTATGCTATTTTCTGCTTGCTTTGCCGACGGCGGGGGATGGTCAGGTGTTGGAGGTTGATCATAATGCGTCGGAGACAACGGAACATTGACCCTCTGTCCATCGTAATACCGTTCACAATCGCTTGGACTGTTCATTGACTGATCATCTAATAAACTTTCAAGGGAAGATCGCTCCTGATTGGAGTATTTTCTGACTCTGATCTCATTCATTCTCGGTTCAATTTCGTTCTGGAAATTGTTCCTTCTCAATTTTCGTCTGGGATTCTGTTCTTTTATGACGTAGTTTTCGTACATGGCAGTTATTGCAACGGGTTGCGTGCGGTTTTTGAGGCTAGGCCGCGGGTTGGGCACAGGCGCCATCCGAGGGGAGTTGTGGTTCTCTTCATACTCGGAGTACGAGAGTTTACCGTCAACGTATTGGTCGATCGATCGACCGTGTTTGAGGTAGTGTTTTGTACCCTGCAACAATTGTGGATACTTGGACCATGAGACAGTTAGACAATTTTCTAGCAAATGGATATCGTTATGAAAATAATATTCGCTTAGTTTATTATAGCTGGAAGGAACTAATTAACGAAAGGCTAAGAGACCTCAACACCTGATATTGCTAATGTCCATCATACCAGCGACTGGTGCATATCGCAAATTAGTTTTGTATTCGCTAGATCGGAGTCGATACTAAAATGATGATGATTTTATTAAACATCGATTCTACCTTATCTTTGAATAGACTTTTATCAAATTTTATCTCTCAAACAATACGTTGCAATAATTTCGTAAGATTTGTTTCAAGGAAGTAATGGGTGCAACATAAATCACGAACGAAAGTCAGCATATTGTGTAGACTTGAAGACAGGACATTTGGCAAAACTTGTTATCCCAAATAAGATCGAATATAGCTTACCTGTATATCATCCAAGTCGTCTTGACTCCTCGCGTGAGTTCTCAGCTCATAACTGTACCCAGAGGAGGGGGAGTTTGCATGAGTGGGGGACACCGATAGGTTCCTCCGGGGAGGCTTCTTTGGAGGGGTGGGCTGCAGACAAAACAAACATTTCGTAAGTTTGATGCAAATATTTATCGAAAGCAACCTACAGTAAATTTGTTATCTGTAACATTAACCTGTATCTCTCCGCTCTCCCAATTTCACCATATCGACGGCAGGTCTTTGATATTTTCAAGCACCATTCGAATAATATAGAATCAACAACGCGTTAGTGAATTCGGAAAATTCAGATTTCAATAAATGTCCGTTGCAAAACTGCATTTTTTTATAATAGAAGCCGGCAGACGAGCATACAGTCCACCCGATTGTACGAGTAAGTGGATACTGTAGTCCATGGACATCCGCGATACATATCAACATTAGTACAAAATGACAAACGTTGGCACTCCCCCGGATGCGCAACCTACCTTTGAAGATACATAAATGTATTTGGAGTAAGGGTTGGGAAAATGGGGAGCGATAGGTTGGGATGGGAATGCGCTCTGGCATATCTCATTCACTATCTCATTACATATATAAAAATAAAATAAAAAGTATTGTAGTTGAAGCTTCGCACCATTCAAATATGGAATCAAGAACGCATCAGTGAAACCGAAACTTTTCAGGCTTATCTCTGCGGCAAAACTGCGTATGCGAAACAATTTTAAGTTCCTCTGACATTAGTAAACCTAAAAAAAGGCCCGCAATCTAATGTGGTTTCGTAGTATTGCAGCTGGAAGTTTCGTAGCGGAAAGCAGCTCTTTAGTTTCCTTCTTGATAAAGTCGAATCCGTTCATGACAGATATAAATTCCGCGGAAGAATACTCCAGTATCGTACTCTTATGGTTTAAATAAGCCAATGTGTGCCAAATTGCTTCATTTCCAACAATTTACTCGTGAAGCCATCGAGGAAAATGCCTATCAATTTATTAGGTTCTATATTTAGCGGGTACTCATCGCAAGCGGGATAAGTGTTCGCAATTGAGTAATGGGGAATTTGAATGCCGACAAGGATAATATTAAGACGTTAGCCTATGTACTAAGATGTTAGCGGTTATTGACCTACTGGGTACCTAATCTAATAAAAATAATTCAATTAAATCAAAATAGATAATTTAATTCTAAATTAGACAAATTGCTTTCTCGTAGACATAAATCGACCGTGATTATCGACTATAAACGAAAAGTCGACCGCGTTGGTGTCGAACGGCATTAGAATAGCCTCACCCTATCTCGTCCCGTGGATGTCGTAAAAGGCGACTAAGGGATAACAAAGTCCCTACCACAAGCGCTGAGGAACTACACCACCTCTAAAAGAGTGGACTCGCCAACCCGTATTGGTCGGTGAGGTCGAAAAAGGGGTTGGTTACGATTAAGCTTGGGCTATAATTTGTGCTATTGCAAAAAAAGTAACTCATTGATCAAGTAGTATTAATCAGAAAATTTCATTTCATTGAGGGTGAGAGTGCACGCTGCAAATCCAACAGCTACTGGGCGCGCTCGACTGGCCATGCTACCCCTCTCTCACAGAAGACTACCTTGAAATGTAATGCATTTCCCACTTTATCTTATTTCCCTAATGTACGTACGTGTTTCGGTAGTGAGTGAGATGTGCCAGAGCCCATTCCCATCTTGTCCCTCCCCATTTTCCCAACCCTTTCTCCAAATCCATTCCTATATTTCCAAAAGTAGACAGCGCATCCGAGAGCGTGCCAACGTTTTTCATTTTGGACTAATGTTGGCATGTATCGCGGATGTCTATGGGCGACGGTATCCACTTACTATCAAGAGGACTGTCTTCTGCCGCTTTCGTCCATAAAAAAAATAATTGAATATTTTGTTATGAAAGAGGATGAGTCCAAGATTAAAAGATAATAATGTGCGACGGCGGACCTTGTGAAGAGTATGATATATTTCGGACATTGGGGAGACGGAGGCGTAGGCTTATGGGATCATAGCATATTACGATGTGCCCAATAATTGCTGCATTCAAAATGACAATAATTAAACATTTTGCAAAAAAATAGGTAAGCTCTGAGATTTGTACCTACATTATACTCACATCTACTGAAATACAACAAATTCCAACTGAAGTGCAAAAATCCTCGCAGCCCATTGACAAACTACTACTAAAAATGCTATAATCATATCTACAAACACGGAGATAAAAAGATAACAAGTCAAAATTAAAGGTTTTAGTTTGATGAGACCCCCCACGAGAGCTAAATGGTAAACTTGGATAAATGGTAAACCTAATTAAATGGTAAACTCTGCTTATATGAAATGCAAGCCCCTACTCTGGTGTCAGAACTTTCCCAATACTATGTCCAATAACATTCCAGTCATTTCACAGACGTATTATTCTAAAATACAAGTATTCATAATTACTCGCAGGTAAAATATCACGCTAGTAAGGTAATATCGCTGTTCTTTACAACTTGGGCCAACTATATGGCCCAAGTGGACCACGTAATTTAATACTGAGACGCGGATGAGGAGCAAATTGGCTGCAGCCGGTCACTGAATGGACAATTTTCTACATAAAAGCCTCGGCATCTACTGCATTTCCCTTTTAATTTTAAATATCAATCCACAATGCAGCCGGACTATCAAGTTTCTTTCCCAGTCTTAAAGAAAGTCAAGTATAAGCAAGCCTAGTTACTGCAATAGTCAATAAAACTGCAAATAATTATGTATCTTGCAGTGCGATTTTAAAACAAAAATTATGTGAGATTTGAATTCCCTATTTGAAAACTGAGATTCGATTAAATACCTCTACCCCATTACAAATACTACCACAATATTACATATGTAATAACAACAAAAAAGGTATATTTTGAAGTAATGCGTACAACGGGTACCTAATATGATCAGGCTCCGAGGAAAAGGAAAAATGGACGTCACCACAGGAACGGTCGTCTAGTGTATCAGTTCGTGTTAGACTGTGACTATGACGTGTTACACTCGTACATGATCTCAAGATTTGAATAATACTGTTTATGCACAGCTACCGCAAATCTATTAAACATTCTCGTGACCATGGTTGATGTACAACAGTCGAAACATTACGGTAAGAACGGTAAAAATTACGCATTAAGACCTGTTTAACACATAAATATGTGTAACAAATCCAAAAAAAAGTTATACTATTATTGTAGTCTAATGGCAACACTTCACTGCTACCGCTTTCGCGAACCGTTTCTTTTTTGTATTTGTATTTTCTTTTACCAACAACAAAGATTCAATAGTTATTTTATTTATAAAATTATTTATAATATTCTTGAATATCTTATGGCACCAGCCTTTACATAGTCATTACACATCTATGTATACTTATTGCGTATGCATTTATTACGCTCTTATTAACAAACCCGATCAAAAGCAGCGTTCGTCGAAAACGAGTGCGCAGAACAAAGTACATCAAAGGGCTAGATATAAATCAGATGCGTCACGCCCGTGACAGCACGTTAGTACGGCGACGGCGCCAGCAATGTTAAACAGTTTGTAATGGTTTATTGACCATAACCGATGGGGTATTTTTATTGACTTGGAGACATGCTTTATCCTCATTTTTTTTTTTAATGTACGAAGGCGGCAGACGAGCATACAGTCCACCTGATGGTAAGTGGATACTGTCGCCCATAGACATCCGCGATACATGCCAACATTAGTCCAAAATGACAAGTGTTGGCACGCCCCCAGATGCGCTGCCTACCTTTGGAGATATCCAAAATGACAAGTGTTGGCACGCCCCCAGATGCGCTGCCTATCTTTGGAGATATAGGAATGGATTTGGAGAAAGGGTTAGGAAAATGGGGAGGAATAGGATGGGAATGGGCTCTGGCACATCTCACTCACTGCCGAAACACGTACGTACATTGGGGAAATACAATAAAGTGGGAAATGCGGTACATTTCAAGGTAGTCTTCTGTGAGAGAGAGGTAACGTGGCCAGTCGAGCGCGCCCAGCAGCTGTTGGATTGCAGAGTGCACGCTTTCCCTCAATAAACCCAATTAATTGTTATGGGACAAGCACGAGAGGCAATTCAAAATGTATTGTTACTGTATAATATCAGCTGACGTAGCGGTCAATAACATCAAGAAATGGATCCTTTACGTTGGTTTAACTTTAATGCGTACCTACTACCGAATGAGAATAATGGAAGATAGGACGAGTCTTGGGAATTACATTAAGCAGTTAACGAAGACAAGCAACCCCCCGGTAAAGCAACACTTGCTAATAAACTAATGAACAGCATGTGGCAATCAACCCCTTTAGTATCTACTGCAGGACGTGGGCCTCCTAATGCACATTGTGCTTGCGCGTAAGGGGTATATAGCCCCACGCTGGCCAAACGGGTTGGTGAGTCCAATCTTTCAGAGGTGGTGTAGTTCCTCAGCGCTTGTGGTAGCGACTTTGTTATTCCTAGTCGCCTTTTACTGCACTAGCAAGAAGAGATCGGGTGGAGCTATTCTATAGGCACATACAATATAGGTCAACTTAAACAGAACGATGTGTCAACAAAATCGTCAATGAAATTTGTTGAATGATTTGTTCCTATTTTAAAATATTTACCTATTTTATTAACCCGATAATGCGTTTAACCCGATAACCCACATGTCCGATGGCGAAATCATCTGTATGTAAACCAATACAAATGTTTACATTACGCCCTAAGCATCTGTGATGATGTTTGTTCATGTGGTGCAATATAGTCCTATATTGGAAGACCTTGTGAGTATGAGAAACTATTTCAGACAAACAGATAATGTACATGATGACAGCAAGATTGAGATACGGGATACTAGGGCAATATCCTGGCAACATTGCTTCTATGGTAGGTATACCTGTAGACGGCGGCCAGAAAGCCAGAAAGTAATCTGATCATAAAAGTAGTTTATTGACAAGCCAATTGTAACACCAAGCCTTTGGATTACAAAAGTCTTAGGTTTGAATCTAATCAGATTAATAGATAAGTGAAAGTGATAGATAAGTTTTTACGAATCGACGCACTTTCGGGCCGGTACGATCAGACAAGAAAAATTGCAAATAGTATATATCCATCTAATTAATTTTTCCGACAAACCATTTGGACAAGAGCCATCGAGAATAAATAAGCCTAGGAGATAGCCTTGGGGTATCTGTTTCTCTCGTTCCACTAGCATTCGTGAGGTCGTGAATTGATTGAAACCTCGGCCCGGAAGTGGTTTCTCTTTAAGTATTAATTTTTAAATTGTCACTAACTTACGTGATAAATATTGTCGGTAAACCCACACGACCAAAAATTAAAAAGAAATCTGGGACTAATTGGAACTGGGCCCGTGCTGTGGATTATGATTATTATTAAGATTTACTAGAGATGGCCTGTGCCCTGCAGGGGGACAATATAGGCTGAGATCGTTGGGACAAACAGCCGATACATTCATTATGATATATGCTGTATAAACGAAGACGTATTTTTATTCAATTACAAATACGAGTACAAACGCATGTCAACGTCTAAACTTCTAAACTAAACGTCATGCGAGTGAAATTAAGAATCCTTATTCCGGAGTTAAAAATAACACGTGACCTAGTGTTTGGACGTAGTAAATAGGAAACATGTTCAAGTAGCCGGTTTAAACTGTTTGGCGGGGCATAAACATACAGTAATCGCACTGGCGAGCGGCCAGACTTTGGGCCATCGGGTGCTATTTCCGTGGATTCCTAGCGTTCGCGACTAACTGTGATTAGTGAGTCGGAGATAGATAATGAATTTCCATTTCATAGTAGAGAATCTTTGGAAAATCAGAGGGCTGGGGAGCACATATAAATCGGAAATAAGAATTCATGACAAAAACAAGAAAATGTACTTCTATTTAAATGAGCACTAGAATAAACTAAAAAGGCATCAAATTTCAATCAGTAAAACAACCTATTTTTGAATAATTAAAGTAAATGTAATAATTTTACATAAATTACTAACAACGTTATCACTAAGTCGACGGATTATCGATTCCTTGTTCTTTATTGTCACCAGTAAAACTAAACCCCTAACCCAACATTAAACTAAACTAAAACTACACCTAACCCAACATTAAATTAAAACTAAACCTAACCCAATATTAAACTATACTAAAACTAAACCTAACCCAACTGTAAACTAAACTAAACTAAACCTAACCCAACATTAAATTCGCCACCATCGATGCTAATTCAATATTCTGTTGCTCATCTAATTACTTTTCGTTACTGAATAAAAATGTTACCAAATTCACCGTCCATATATTATTATTTCTATATTCTATGAGCACTCTGTACTGCGACCACATGTAAAATTGTGAAACTTCGTATATAGGTTATGGGGCCCTTGACACGTCATTCTATATTATTCTTATTCCGTTAACACGGTGACCTACGCCTTTATTTTGATACTCACGTGACGCACGGCCATAAATTCGATTGTAACTACTACTACGAAATAGTGTTGTTAGTCATTAGTTTTTAGTAACAAGTTATAGCCATTTTCAGGCTCCTGCCAATAGAGGATTCAAAATGAACAATAATGGTGTTATTGCGGGAACTCGAGAACTGAAGTTAAGCTTTTGTTTGATTATTGTAAAAGTTGGGTATTTTGTGGGTTAACAGTGATAGTTTATTAAACTTTAAACGGTTTTTCGCGCGTGGTGTTTGTGATAATCAAATAAAAGCGTGAGACTGCGTTTTCGTGTGCTTCCTTTTTTGTCCACAGTAAACCTACTATTACTTTACTGAGCGACTCGTGGCTTACTTCGACGGGACTGGACATTGACAGGACTTTAAAATTGTTTATGACGAAGAAAATTTGACATTGGCAGAATGTGCTGATTGCGGCAGAATGTGCTGATTGCACCATTGCCACATATGAAGAAAAAAAAAAAGGTGTCAGTTCTTAATTGAAAAGTCTTATTTATTATTATTTTAAAACAGGATTGTCTAGGCCCAAAAGTCTCATAAGTAGTTGTGCAATCTACTAGACTTCGTAACCAGCCCTTTTAGCACATTGGCCTCCACTGCTGGACATGAGCCTGCTCATGCGTATTGTCTTGTGCATGAGGCATGTATGACCTTAAAACGCAACGCTGGCCTAGCGGATTGACCAATTAACTAACTCTTTTAGAGGTTGGTCAAGTTCCTGAAGGTTTATGCTCTCCGCTTAATACCACAAGCCTTTGCGCTTGTGGTAATTTAAAACAATTTAAAACTATGACATACATTCTGAAAATCAGTTATTCGTTTGTTTTTCCGTCAAACGACTTTTTGCTTAGATATCGTTGTGTTTACGACCAATGGAGACGTTAAAAATTCGCGTTATTTTCGAATATGAGTTCCGTCGTGGCAGCAACGCAGCACAAACGGCATGCAATATTAATGATGTGTACGTACCAAACACCGCAAAATAGCTCACCGTGAGTTTTTGGTTTGATCGTTTCCGTTCTGGAAATTTCGACCTCAAGAACAAGCCGTTGTACTCGGTGGAAGTGACAAAATGATATTGATTCATTTATGTCAAATCGGGAAAGTGAATATGATCGGAAAGTGGGTACCGTATGAGCTTAATGAAAGTCAGCTGCAAACACGCGCCGAAGCTTGCCTTACCTACTTGACTGAACTGGCTCAAAAATCAAGGAATTCTGAATCATATTGTCACTTGTGATGAGAAGTGGATCCTGTTTGTGATGAGAAGTGGATCCTATATGATAATCGTAACCGTTCGTCACAGTGGTTGAACTCAGGAGACAAAGCCAAACAATGTCTCCATGATAACTATTGATAACGCTCGACTACGCGCTGCGCGACAGACACTTTCAAAGTTACAGGAGCTTCGACTGGAAACTCTCCTTCACCCACCGTACTCGCCAGATCTTGCCCCTACTGATTTACAATTCTTTTTCGGAATTTGGATGACTTTTAACGTGGGAACAATTAAATTCCGATGAGGCAGTGAAAAACGCCTTCAGAGAATTTATCGATTCCCGTCCCCAGGAGTTCTATAGCAGAGCCATCAATCCATTAAAATGACAAAATTGCATTGATAACAATGGATAATATATATAAATTATCCATTAAAGATATATATATAAATTTCATACAAAAAATATTTAAAGTTTTCTATATAAAACGGCAATTTCATAGGTAAAGACCAAATACAAACAATATGATGTTAATCGGCTATAATTACTTTAATGTAGGTAATCTGCCTTTTATTCTGTACGCACCCACCCATACAGGAAATCTAGGAAACAAACACAGACTACGGCGGCCGGCGATTTCGAAAGCTTTTAGAGATTTCTAAGGCTCCAAAATTTTAAATATGAACAGCGATGGCTAGAGAATGTTGAATATATCAGATTTTTTTTTTTACAAAAACCTAAAACCCTTTCTCATAGCACAGGTTTAGACACAAAGTATTAAGTACGAGATATTGTGATTATCTTACATATTTACTTGTTTATAATACAAGTTTTATTTTTTTCTCAATTTTTTTTTTCAAAATTTCAAAATAAAATATAGCCTATATTAGACACGGTTAATGTAACTTCCTATTTGTGAATGAATTTTTGAAATCGGTTCAGTAGCTCCAGAGATTACCCCCAACATACCTACAAACACACAATTCTACCTCTTTATTATATTAGTATAGATATAATAATGATTTCTGAACTACTTATCGAAAATCACTGATATACAAATGAAATTTAAAAACAACTTACATAAATTACACACGCATTAATCTCTAAAAACACAACGCACTACACTTAACCATCACACATCTTCACTACAATATTATCGATTCCTATGATTACGAACGATTTACAAGCACCACCCAAAAACCGATTATTGATATGATCGATTATCTCGATGCGATCATGTGGACGCAAGCGTCGATCGCAGGCGCGTCGCAGAGACTGACCGCCCAATTTCTTCGCGACACAAATTGCCCATGTGGGATGAGTAGCGTGTGAAGATTGTAATTTAACAGCTAATAATAGAAAGAATTTGTAACAGTGTGTAAAAATAAATGGCAAAATTAATTATACTTTTAGTTCGCGACACTAGAAAATACATTGACCGGGTTTCAAGCAACAGAACGCTCGTATTTATTGAGGATTAGGCAAGTACATACTACTACTGGTACTACAATCAGCCTACTATCAAAGTTTTACAATATTTTTCTTGTTACTAAAATAAACTCAACTAATTGACCAGTCACATAAATGGGTGGGTGGTGTCGGTGGTCTTCAGAATACCACCATCCCATCTCTTCCCGTGGGTGTCGTCGTAAAAGGCGACTAAAAATTAATAATGGATAATAAAGCGGCTATCACAAGCCCTAAGGAACTACACCAACTTTAAAAGAGTGGAGTCGCCAACTTGCTTGGCCAGCATGGTGCTTTTAAGGGCATACATCCCTCAGCACGCACAATGTGCGTAACTAGGCCTATGTCCAATAGTAGACGACACAAGGCTTTTACTTCAAAATAAGTCTTATTTGCCATACGAGAATAATGTTCGAACCTTACTAATGTTGCGGTTACCAAATACGATTTATGACGAACTGGTCTGTATTCGCCGTGTATTCTAAAAACAACGAAGGAACGGTGATAATACCTCCTTTAAAAGTTTCTCTTAATAATTATCACTTTTTAGAGCAATATGTTCAGACAAAGGGTCGAAGTAAGACGAATAGTTGAATCTTCCTGTCCATTTTATCAATATAATTTTCATTGAACAAACAACAACAGGTGACACATTATAACCGCCATTTTTCACGACGTGACAATTAATAATCGCATAATCGCATGACGACACGAGATGTAGCGTGACATTAGGCAGGTCGGAAACAGGTCATGGGATGAGGGATTAATAAAGTCATTATCGAACACAAAACGACTATCATTCTGTTATATTTTTTGGCAGCTAGTAAGTACCTATCCTAATAATGAAACTTTTATAAGTAAAGGCAGGCAAAAATAAACAGCATGATACCATACAAAGAAGCGGAAACTTTTCGCACCCATTGGCATCGTATGCGTTTTTCTTACACAATCCGCAAATGCATTTTACGCTGCACCCTTGAAAGAAGTTTAGGCACCCACCTCGCACTAACTTTATACATATGACAATGTTCATGAAAAATCATAAGGACTGTTGTTTTTGAAAGCCCTGTCCTTGCAGCTATTTCTTTCGTCTTTAGCCGTCGGTCGCTCAAAACTTCTTCTTCCACTAATTTGATGTTGTTTGGAGTGAGTACCTCAACGGGTCGACAGGAGCGAGATTTGTCGTCGATGGACTCTCGTCCTAAACGAAATTGTGACGGTGGAAAATGATGGAGAAAAATCCACGTACACACTATCCAACCTTTGTTTGATATCGATTGAGCTAACACCTTCATTTGTATGGAACTTAATCACGGAACCATTATTTATCCATTTTAAACATTTTAAAGATTTTGCGACTTCCTGTTCTTCTAAGAGTCGAGGAAACACAACTAACGAGGGTTTAACTCTAAAAATTATATTAGCAGGATAAATGACAATTTAAATGACGTATAATTTTTGTTTTGTTTTGTATAATTTGTTTTTTTTGAACATCTAGAAATATGTCAGGCCAGAAACTGTTGGACCTCACGGGTATGTTGTAGATAGCACATAAAGAACATAACATACAATGCACGTCATTAAATATATTAAATATCAACAGATAGAAATAATTGCTCGTTGTTTCATAATAAAGTAGGTTTCGGTGTTTACGTTTTTTGTTATTATTATTTTCTAGGAGTATATTCTATGTGATTAAGATCTTCATACAAATAGTGTTAGATTCAAGGAAACAATTTTCATCATTATGATTTTTTTATACAAAAAGGCGGCAGACGAGCATACAGTCGACCTCATGGTAAGTGGATACTGTCGTCCATGTACATCCGCGATAGATGCCAACATCAGTCCAAAATGACAAACGTTGGCACGCCCCCGGATGCGCTGCCCACCTTTGCAGATTAAAGAATGGGTTGGGAGAAAGGTTTAGGAAAATAGGGAGGGATAGGATGGGATGGGAATGGGTTCTGGTATATCTCACTCAGGAACGCAACACGTACGTACATTGGGGAAATACGATAAAGTAGGAAATGCAGTAGGTACATTTCAAGGTAGTCTTCTGTTAAAGAGGGGTAACGTGGCCAGTTGAGTGCGCCCAATGGCTGTGGGAACGTGTACTGTCCGTCTACATTATCCCTACAATGATGATAGTTTAATACAATATCTATAGGTACTATAAATATGTATTTGGATAACGGTAACGTATTGGCCTAACATATAGGCTTTAATTCAATACATGACGTAATTAAAACTTAACGTGGCTTTCTCTTGTTTTATTTTCGACACTACCATTAACAAAGGAATGTTAATCGTTCGTAAAGTCAATTGAGAGTAATTGTCAGTGTTTTCTCCCACCATCAATTTAAACGCATCTTTTTAATGACATGATACTGCAGCATAGTTTATATGAACTTCATATTTATATGAATATAATTTATTTTTTTATGGGCTATGTTCAATAACATGTGCGTTGACATTACAGAGTGAGATTATAACAGCGTTTAGTGTGTTCTCCGAGTCTTGGGGTAAATAAACCTAGAAATAACTATGTACATATATATGTACATACTATTACTTTGTAACAATATGTTATTTATTGCCGTCAATGTTCACTCTCAGGCCGCTACATCTCATAAATCATATCTACTACAAATAGGAAGCCCTTGCATAGGTCTATAACGGCTGCTATATCATAAATACCATCATCAGTCAGTAGACGCATGCTCTGGGTAGAACAGGGACTTTTGAGGTGTAAATAGTGTTTAAGTTTGTGATATTTCTAATATATAAACTTACCGAAACTTTGCTGTACTCGAGATGATGCATCAGGTGGTGCGGAGCGCAACTTGATGCTGCGCTGGAGACGCTTAGCGCATCGCCCTCACTCGTCCCCTCCGTCTCCTCCCACCTTCGTCGCCCCGACCCGCTGCGAACACCCCCGAAAACCCCCGAAAGCTCAAGCGAAGCGACACCAAGCGACACGTCCCCTTCAGCCCTCGGAACACCACTTTCTTCCTCGCACCCCGACGACCAACTTTCGGACCCTATCCCGCTCTCCAACTTCGACGAAGATGTCTCCAACTTCAAGGAGTTCGAATTCGATTTTAACGAAACCGACTCCTCTTCGATAAGTGTATCTTTAAACTTCGAGCTTTTACTACCAAAATTAAAGGAATCACTATGCACCCACGGTCTTTTAGTCGTACTAACGTCAGATTTGATAGTATCGGCATCTGAAATCTCATCGTCGGAATGCAAGGTCTTCGCTTCAGAATCTTCGTCCGAAGAATCCTCGCACGTTACGAAAGACGCGTCTGATTTTATAGTGACGTTCGATTGGCAAGACTGTAAGGACCATTTACCGGAGTATTCCGAGGAGCTGGATGGGCGGAGCGGTAAATGCGGAGATTCAGAAGCACAAGACAGGATAGCATCGGACAATGTAGAATGCTCATTTAATGAAATCACTTCCGCTATATCTTTTATTGAATAAGGACGAGCAGAAGCTGACGATGATAAAGTAGACTTGTGCGACATAGTCATATAAATTGGACTGCCTGGATCGTCAGCTGCTTTTTGATCACCGTTATTCAATTTGTTTTGATCTATAATATTTTCTATACTTATAACTGCGTATGGATCTTCTAAATTAGAAGGTATCGATTTATTTTTTGGCAATCCACTTGACCGTGCTGCCGAAGAAGAAGGTTCCAGAGTAATGTCCGGTGTAGAAATGCTTCTTTTGATCGCCGAAAACTTAACAATCAGATTGTTCGCGAATTCATGGTTCTTTGCGTGTAAAGTACACGTGCTCGAATCACAAAAACAACGAAAAGACGAAGAAAGTATTTCACATCTTTTTTCTGGGAGGTCCAGTTCTATTGATACTTTTTCTTCTTCAATTTGAGGAGAAATTTCCAACAAATCCTCTGCACTTTTGTGATGCTTCGGAGGTGTAGGTTTACAAAAACATATAGCAGTTTCGTAATAACTATCTCTTTTGGTATTGGGCACTTTGGTGAAGGGTTCTGCGTCTCCATAAAGTGTTTCTCTATTAAAAATGTACATAAACTCTTGAACGGTTGGTGCTTTATTAATACAATGTCCAGTGCCCCTAATGTGATAGTTTGGCAACGTTTCCTTCATAAAGTCAGTATCCCACTTAAACATGTTTTTGTTTTTAGTTAAATTGCAATCAACTTCAATATTCGTAAACGTTTTATGACGAAACAGAACTTTTTTCTTTACAGTTCGCTCTGTTTTTTTATTTGGCAACGTACCTGTCATAGATAAGTACATGGGCTCTGCAACTACATCGTCACTACAGTCTACATTCTCAATTGCACTAGCTTCTGTAATATCAGAGGAGTTGGAAGAAGTTCTAGAAACAACCGATTTACTTGCATTCGACGGTTGATTTGTTAACTTTTTACGATGACGAAAAGACCTAGACTTTTCTGATAACAATATATCTTCCAAGTTTGTTTCATCTATCATGGAATCAGAAGACATTGTCGATGTTCTACTTAAACTAGGGGATGAATCTTGATCGGAAACATTCAATTTGTTTCTAGCTGGTGGCTGAGGCTGCGTTGTGGTTTTTGGAGCTAACGGAACGTTTTCGTACAATCCTTTTATTGTAACTTCCTCGGATTGAGTTTTTATAGGCACATGAACTCTAGCTGCAGGAATTGGACGAATGTTATTATTTTCAACGACAACATTTTCATAAATGGTGCTCTCACTCCTACCAGTATGCATTACCACTGTAGATCTTGGAGGTGGTTTAGGAGTGGTATAAGTGGTAGATCTTTTATCTATTATAATTTCTTTGTTGTCTTTTGAAAATTCATAAGACTCATAGCATTCATTTACTGAACTTGCAGATTTTCCCGAAACTATAGAAGAGACCGATGCTTTTTTGGGTGTTTCTCTGGGCTCAAATATGTTTTGTTTCACGTCACAATTAACGGCCTCGGTTAAATTCATCGCACTAGAGTGGTTCTCGTTAGAGTTTAACTCTGTTACAATTATTGATTGTGGGATGGATTCATTAGAATCTGTAAGTTCATTATTTTCAGATATATGAGGCAGTGATGTTTTGAATCCAGGACAGCTTCGATTACTTCTATTTACAACGCAATCTCTATTTAACACACCTAATCTATCCAATGATATGGTGTCAAATTCATCATTACACACGATTTCTCCGGAATCCTCCTTCTTCGACAATATTTTAAAAAATTTGCTATTGCCTATCAACAAAGTATTCGTCTTGTGATCCGAATGCTTAGTTTTAACAGCGACCTCAGACTCTATGGAACTAGAAATATTAGGAGCAGAACTGAATTTCGCCTTAAGACCCAAGCATTTAGAAGCAAGCTTTTTAACAAAACTTTGAGGATGATTTTTTGTTAGAGACGATGAAGATGGAGATATTAAGCTATCATTTTTGTTAGTATTTTTCTGGGTCTCTGGGGCTTTCCTGTAAAACACATAAAGCAACAAAAATAAAGTAAATAATAAAAATAACAACAAAAAGTGATCAAATGATTGTGTTAGTAACAAACCTATATTTACCACCACCAAAGAATTTTTAAACTTATGTAAACAGTTAATGTTTTTATTAAATAGTAAAAGATATTACAGATTTTCATTAAGAATTTCATTGTGACGTTATTAACATAAGAGATATGTTATAGTTTAACACACTATTTGAGTGAAATGCTAAATAAATATTTTTATATAAATACGAGTATATTTTTATATTTTTACCAATCGGTCATTAGTAATTTTATTTGCTCAACTTTTTTTTTAAATAACATAAACGATTTTCTTGGTTTATTATTTATACGTTCCTCCTCTTCGTTTGATATGGGTAATTGAGTATCAAATGGTAGAAACAGGAGCTCCTCACAGCTCTTTACAATATCGTCTTTAGTAGTATCATCCGATTGATTTTTATTATCTTTTATTTCGATATTTTTAGTGACGTGACCGTGGTTATCTTTAACGGAATTTCGTTGAACAGCATTATTACCGCACACGTCGACGTATATATCCTCGCAACTGTAATATATTTCACAATTACCAGTATGACCTGTTGGGGGAATATTTTTATTCGCGGAAACTTTTCTGTACCTTCTTTCATGACAAAAACATGGCATATGCTCAGCTCTTTCTTTCCTTCTGATAAAAGGCTGAACATTTCCACACCGCAATGACTCGTGGTTCAATGTATAAGTGTATAAATATTCAAAAGATCCGTAAATGCAATTTTTATCACCTTTAAGGTGAATACTATAATTTCTCGATTTTCTACTAGAAGATAACTCTGAAAACGAATAGGTTCTGAACTCCTTTTTAAAACAGTTATCCATCGCTACATAAGTCTTCAAAACTGAATTCTCTCCGGTAGATATAGAATTTATAGTAGGCAATTTTGCATTTACATCATCTGGTAAGTTTTCATAATTACCATGATAGTTATTACTTTCTACGTTCGCCTTTTTATGCACATGATCAACAATATCCTTACCAATTTCCTGAACCGAAGAATTTGTGTTAACATATTCAGGTAACAAATTAATGCTATTAATTTTACAGTTAATAGGTTTTGGCAATGGTTGTGGTGGTTTCTTTTGGTTTGATACACTTGATAATTTGTCCAAAGAAAAATGTCGCAATCCGCTTGTCTTTCTGCTGTTTACGTTTTCATATATTTTAGAGACATCTTTTGCCGACACAGAATTCAATAAAGTATTCAATTCATTTACCACTTTTTTATTGTCTTCATTTATTTTAAATTCACCTGCGTTACAGTTGCCATATATGGGATTAAAGTCTTGTTGGGTTTCGTTTGTTATTCTTTTAGGAGATTCAAGGTGGATGAGACCAACGCTATGAGACCTTGCGTTAACGTTAGCGATGTTGGTGTTTTCCAACGTACCCAATGATTTCTTCTTTCGTAATCCACTACAAAACTTTGGTGATGGTACTTTTAATTTAGCTGTATTGTCAATATGTTGTTTGTTGTTATCAAAATTTAAGTTAGTACTAAAAGCATTTTCATTAGAGCTACGCAATGCATCGAGTTCTTCATTTAATCTATGAGGCCTGCAAGATTTAAATAAAACAAAAGTTTTATGAAGTATGCATTAGGTATTAGATATTAATAGTCGATGTTGAACATATCAAAAGTTTAAACGTATTCTTTGTCCTCACCGCTTGTAACTATGTCGCATAATACACTACATTTTATATTATAAGTTATTCCTCTGATAACAAAATATTTGTATAAAGTGTCTTAGTATCAAATGTACTTTCATTAGTATCAGGAAAAACTGTAAGTTTTCATCAAGTCGTATTTTAAAATGCTTTTATTCGTCGTAGATGTGTATAATTATTACGTTGTAATGTTGTAACATTTTGTTTATAATCTGTGACATACTTATATTGGAAGTACTCTTAGCCAGCACTTTCCTCTTATCAAAGGATACTGGCTGGAAATCTTTTGCCCGCGTTCCTGAATCTCTCACCTGACCGTTTCTACACAAAATCAAAGACACGGAAGATTTTAATGAGGCAGCTGCATTGACACTTTTTGTTTTGTGACATTTCTGAAAACTTCTTTAAAGAGAACCTCCTTTTTTGAAGTTGGTCAAAAATATTTTTTAAGGGATGGTTCGTGGATCTTAGACGGGTGTTTGGTATAGAGTATTATTTTTATCAATGTGCCTTATTTTATCAATGTACTTGAGTATAGGTATCCATATGCAAAATAAACGATACATATCACAATATTTTAGAAATAAAACAATAATTGTGATTCAAACAAATACATAAAAGGACGTTTTAAAACAGAAATATTCTAATTAACGCATGTGTTTGACGCTGTCAAGTGTACTGCGAAACAACTCAAGCGTTATGTGAAATTAATTTGGAAACATTGAAAAAAGCAAATATTTTCAGGTGGCAACACACGAAAAGGACGTTTCCAAGATAGCAATCGGAGTTCAAAGGTTGAGACACGTAGTGTGTTGTAATTGAGATGTCTCTCCAATTAAAACGGGATGTTTAGAGCCTCTCGTGGGAAGGATCCTTAATTACAGAGAATTCCTTTGCCGGCTGTGTGTCAGGCCCTTTAGGTGACATGGACGTTTAGAGAAACCGCAAGTCGTCTAGTTAACCGAACTTTCACAATTCAACGAATATTTTTAAATAACTCAAAGAGATGTCTTTTTGAGTGCAAACCGTCGTCGTTTGAGATAAATTGTGGGATTTAAGTGTGGTGTTAGTGTGTTAAAAACGTGCAAATTATTTGAAAATAAATTAAATAAACGAGAAAAGTTTTACAAGACGCCCCACAACAATAAATCCTTGTACACACGAGGATTACAATCTTAAACCCTAGGCGATCCTCACACTACGCAAAGATTAAAAGAAAGTTGTTATAATGAGCAAATAACAATATTTTGTTTGTTGAACAAAGTTACTGTAATTGCTCGTCGGTACAAGGCTTAATTAAAACACATAAGAAAAGAGACCTCACCTAAATGACCACTTTCATATTTTAAACCACTCCAATTCACACCTCAGTGATATTATCGCCAAATGTTATACAGTATAGGTATCATACAACTAAATACTACGTACAGTACGACACAACTCAGAGGTGCCATCGGCTAAACTCGTCAAAGCGAACTTTACCAAATGTAATGTGTAATCAACGTATGACACACGTGCGATCGTTTGACGCGCCCCGCGCGCTCGAGGCGACAACGAATAACACGTTGACGCGGGAAATATATCGACTTCCATTGGTCAAGCGAATAGGTACATCGTCGGAACATCTGAGTTGTATTAAAGTCTGTAAAATATATCGCATAATATATAACGAGTTAGAATTCTTAGTCAATTGCCGGCATCTAGGACTAAATGTTAAAACACCACGTAGTAAGTTATTGAGTAACTGACACTAAAAGCAACTTTTGTTTATTGTATAGCTATTTACAATTATCAATGTGATGTGAATCGTTTTTAGAGAGCTGCAGTGACGTCACATTTAAATTCATACGAGTAATATCACCCACAAATTGTACGTTATTTATCATGTAACGTAAAATTGATCTAAATATATGAACAATTTGTTTAAATTTATAGACCTTAAATGAAGAATAAATATTAAAAAATGATAAACATCAAAAAGTAATGTCACCACAAATTGATAATATCAGTTTTTGCCATCAATATCTCCCACAAATTGCAGATAATTTACCATGTAAGATGGAATTAACCTACTGTTTTGTCTCCATGAACAATTTTCTAAAATCATCATACAATGAATAGCAGACCTTAAATGTAGAATCAACACTACATAATGATAATAATTAATATAAAACAGAAAAGCAAAATTGTCACTAGTCATGTGTGAGAGCAAGATAGCGATAGTTTTATTATCTCTTGTCTTCATATCGGTTTTATTTGTTTAGTGGCTATCATTATGGTGGCAAACAATGCGAACTTTCTACAACGTGTCACTAAAATAATGCAATAACTGAAAATAGGTTGTTCAGTATCGAGAATCGAATCGATTCTACCAGTTTTTACAATAGATCCTTTTTGTCATAACTTATTGTTCATTTCTAGTGCTCACGCCAAGTCGCGCATGTCATTTAATTTCATCTCGACCACACGCGTCATACACGTCTATTCAATAAAGTAATAAAGTATCTCGTCATAAAGTATGCAATTTTTAGGTACGGTAATTCATAGACGTGGATGACGCGTTCGGGTGTTTCCGGATTAGCCGATGGCCAATGTTTTCGTAATGTATCTGTACATCACTTTTCTTACTCCTGCTCCCAAGTTAAGTGTGTATGACCACTTGCTAGTCTATGACCTCGTCGCCGCTGGTTCTGTGTCGGTTCGCGAGGGACACCGCGTGGTCGTAGGCCCTGTCCACGACTGTAATTGCGCATATTCAAGTCTATGACTCGACCTTATCGCAGCTGGTTCGCGAGGGAAGCTGCGTGGTCGTGAGCCCTGTCCACGGGTGTAATTCCGCATATTCAAATTCATAACTCAATCTTGTCGCCCCTGTTGTGTACCGGTTCGCGAGAAAATGGCGTGCTGGCATACCTTGTCTGCAACTGTAATAACGCTTAGTGAAGTTCTATGAGTGAACCTTGTTGCCGCTGGCTCTGTGCTAGTGCGCAAGGAGAACCCGCGAAATCGTAGGCCATGTCTGCGATTTAAATTTCCTTTTATCGATGGAACGCATGAAGACGTAAGCTCGATGCGTGTGCCTGCCTGCCCAGTACCGTACAAGGTACCTCCAGCTGGTGCATGGCGGAGGCGTACATGTGAGGTCTTTAGATTTAGCTTGGGCTCACTTTTTGTTATTCCGCTTAAATCCTACGGATATATTAATAACCTCAGATAGTGGCATCCTTCGGATGTCATGTTCATTGGCGCACACATCTGGCATATCTTTTATTGTGTGCGTAGTTACGCAATCAATGCGGCACGCTGCCTTTTTCCGCGCCGCGCCCATGTCATTACCCTGTACTGAGCAATGGGAGCTACGAACATTTTCGATAGAACAACAAAACACGTTCGTAATTTTTTATTTAGGTATTCGCTAAAATAATTTAATTTTAAGCTAGAACAGTTTCATATGTTTTAAATTAGTTGACGTGTTTCAGATTCTGTGTTATTTCGGTGACATGTGTATATTCTATAAAAAAAAAACCATTAAATTAATTAAGCCCGAACAATTCCATGTCATATTCAAAGATATTTGGTAACAAATATTGATATGACTTGTTGGCGGGAACTCGAGAAGTGAAGTTGAATTTTTATTTGATTATTGTAAAAAATCTGTATTTGGCGTTTTGTGGTTTAATAGTGATAGTTCATTTAACTTCAGTGTTTTTCGTGAGTGGTGTTTGTAATAATCAAATAAAAGCATAGGACTGCGTGTTTCGTTTGCTTCCAAGGAGTCCTCTTCTGTCCTCAGTAAACTTACTATCGTTTTGCTGAGCGACTCGCGATTTACTTCAACGGGACTGGAAATGTCCAGTCCCGTTGAAGTAAGTCAACAAAGTAACAAGTCGTCGAAGTAACAATTTCAAAGTCTAAAACGAATGTGAAAATTGTACCATTGCCATATATTTATAAAGAAAAAAAAATGATATGACAGTTATAAAAAACATTTTGTTCATAGGTTTCATTACAAAAGCCTTTTACGTATTTACCGATGACAATCACTGCAACTCAACATGACGTTTGAAGTAAAATAAATATTATTATGATACAAATAAGACTCACATTGCGCACCCGGTGTTCGGATAGCTGGTGGGGCTATAATCATGCACTGGGAAGGGCGGTAAATCTTCTTCACTTTCGCAGGCGTTTCTCATTTTGTTTTCGAATTCTGTTAAAAAATATTGTTTATAAAAAAATAAGCATATTACATCCGGGAAGCATCTCTGAATACCCGAAAGTTGCATCTCTGAATGCCCATATATTTACTATAGAGTAGAGAAATGGTTGTTCACAAAGCTCATACTAGATCCGAAATAATGTCATCATGTCGAAATCATTAATGCAAGAATATTCTAGAAGGTCGCAATCCTGTTCTATAGTTGGGGATAGCACAAATGGGACAGCAAACTACAGAGGAACAGTTCTACATCCCAATTAACTGTTACAAATTGGTGCAGTTCTTCACGAGCGGACGTCAAGCTTGCTTGCAAATAAATATCCGTACAAATTGTTATAGTTCTTGCAATCCATGGGCGCGAATTTGCTTGTAAATAAATGTCCGTATACGCGAAAGAAAAGTACCTTTGGAGACAATGTATTTAAAGATATATCTTAAAGGACATAAGGTCTCTTTTTACGTGACACTCACCACTACAAGCGAGGCAGACGAGTGTTTGCGAGTTGCAAGAATTAAACATATGTTGATATACCCCTGACAGTCTTGAATAGTGTTATCATCTCTTGGATCCAATTAACCACAGACATAATTCGAGCAAGTTTCGATTTGGAGAATTGGTCAAACTCAACCGCCGTAAGTCAAATTGCCGTAAGTTGCCAGTATTATTATCCATAAAATCAAATTTTTCACTCACTATCACTGGGAACACCTCGTTGTAGGTATTTTCCATTAAACTAAATGAAAATTAATTCGAGATATGTCTCGTTGTTTTACAACGGTTTATAAAGCTTGAGTAATTTACTGATAAGATATGTAAGATATTACTTTTATTTTTGGAGCATAATAACCATCTACTTCTTCGTTCATTTCGTATTGTGTTCACGTGACGTATAAAGTGATTCATCGGTCGTCTTTCAAGATATTAGATAACATTTAAAAAAATCTTTCTGAAATAAGAAAGTTTAGAGATATTATGAATAATGCCACACTCTGTGAGGTTAGATAGTGTTCGTTACACGAACTTAGATAGAACTCCCTCATTTTAATGAAGAGGCACATTATTAAAAAAGCGCTAGGATGGGTATTAGGCGTCAAAGAATTTTGTTGGGCGCTAACAGAGGCAAAAAGAGGCAGATCTAGCGCGGAAAGCGCTAAGTTGGCATCACCGCCAGAAACACCCAAAGACGAACACAAACTACACAAAGTATCGGACAAACAACCTATCAACTTTTTCAATAAGCGGTTAGGTAGCGCCAACCGCAAATATAACGTTGCAAAACAAACCTAGTTACTCAGTTAGCAGTTACAGCAACGAATATGAACTTTAAAATCCCCGCAATAACTAGTTTACGAACGAAAAAAGAATTTATAATCGTGCGAACGGCCGCTTGGCCAATGTTTTAAATAAATGTCTTTAAACAAAATACCGAAAACCAACACGTTGTACAATTTTATAGTCGCACAACAAAAAATGTGAGTATAAAGAAACATACCTCGTATGACCCTCTTGACTCTCTTCGTGGCTTCCTCGGAATAATCTGCTAATAGGTCATGGACAGTCTTCCCTCTTCTGTCGACAGCATTCAGATCAGCTCCCTTTTCCAATAGAATGCGGACGACAGAAGCCTTGCCGTAGTATGCTGCTTCGTGAAGAGGCGTGCCATTATGCGTTCTGATGTTTGGGTCTACCCCAGCTGCTATTAACGCTAGTACTACTTCCCTGTTGAAGAAAATGGAGTTTTCAGGGAAAAGGTAGTGGTTACTCTTCGCGATTATTTATTTATTTCCAAAGGAAATTTAAGATTTTGTAATATACAATTTACAAGATATACATTTCGTAATACAAAAAAATTAATAAGTAGGTACAATATTAAACATAGCTGTCCCAAAAGTTCTTTCTACATCTATTGACTTTTGTATAATATTAAATCGGCTAAATGCTTACTTATTACGTAGGCTAATGTTATTAATCGTAGGTTATTAAATCAGCGGACTGAGTTCTTTCATTAAAGAAACATCTTGCTAGGGCTGGTCTTACTGCCTTTGTGCGAGTGCAAAACAAATGAACATCGACAGGAAAAATTTTAAAAATGAAATATTATTATTAAAATGTATTTATTATTATATGAATATTATTAAAACGGCTCAGAATGAAGGATCCAAACTTTAAAAAATGACTGTATAAGTTTATATACCTAAGATACAAATCCACATATTAACAATCACACACAGCAATTTTTTTATTTACCTGTGACAAACAAGAACACGTGTTCGCAGATCAATACATTAATATTCATGTGCAGATCGACTAACGAACGAATACAATAATTTTGCTTGCATTTTTCACTCGGTACCCGTACTCCGCAGCTTGTAGAATGAAGATACAGCACGTAGATAGACAGGGGCTTACGAAATACTTAAAAATATTCTGCTAGTTTTTATAGGAATAATAACATGTATGTATATGTAATCCTTGCACTTAAAAAATTCACACATAAAATGACATACATATACCTACCTATTGAAAAAAAATCGAACATCATCAGAAAATTAGCTAGATGTTTGAGGTAGGAATATGATGAGGAAGGAGCTAATCTCTGTAGTGGCATTGCAAGAATAATGTCATTGTACTATATTGCAGTCGTTTTCTATGTCCTTTATCTCGGACATTTTTCATTTATAATATCATAACTTATTTAATTGTATATTTCTTTCAGTATCTTTAACAGGCAATTTAACTTATTTTAACCCCTAATCAAAAATAAAATTAAATGTCATCACAAAATTCTCTAAAAATATTAAGCCACTGACTGATCTATGTATGTAACAATGGCGCAAATACAATATACTAACAAACCTCAATTTATTTAACATTATAATAGAGTAGCGCCGAAACAAGACAGTCAATCACGTCGGTGGAGTAACTAATAAGAGTAAAGCCATAAGCGGAGCGAGTTAGAGAGACAAGCAGACTCGATGAGAGTTGAAAACAAAAATGAAATTGTAATAAATATACTTGATAATATGCCAAATACAGTTTGTTACACGTTTTTTTGGAAATTACATTAACTGCTGTCAGTACGGTTTGTACAAATCGAGAAATAGATAAAAGTTTTGAATAATTTTATGGACGAAACGTAGAATAAAGAAACACAAAAATATACTATGAATAGCCAAAGCCTAGCAATAAGCTGCAGCAAGCAGGAAGAGATATAAAGTAAGTAAAGAAAAAGTATATTATTGAAGGTATGTAAATCATAAACTTACACAAAAATGTTGTTCAAGATCTGATTCGTCGAATAATTTACTAATAACAATATCATTTAACTATTTTCCAAATTACATCATTCGGCAGTGCGTATATTAAAATGATAGTATCGGAAGTTCTCACGCTATGACAATAAACAACGTAAACTATTTACAAAATTATCCATTTCCTGTATAGATTTATTGAAGAAATGCCATTTTTTAAATAACATAAGTATCAAATGGACCACAACAGTATTCAAATGGATAAGAGCTACAATATCGTTACGAATATAGGAGCGTAACAAAAAATCAAACCACAGTGCACTCCACGTTCAATATAAGCGAGAATGGATTAGAACCGACCACCAAATGGCACATGTTTTCAGCTAATCGGAGAGGCCCGAAATACTGTCAAAATTTTGTATTACGAAGTGGGTTATGGTTCTAGTGGTTATAACAAATCTCGCACACCCGAAGTAAGAAATTTTAACGCCACGTCAAAGAAATCGTACGTCTTGTAGTATCGCTGATTTTCCTGCATTTTCAAAAATCGCTAACGAGTCGCTTATCTCATTACTTAGACCAAAACCCAGCCAACAAGCACAAGGCAAGCGCCACATGCCACGTGTTGCCAATTTAACCCTTCGGCCGTGTGTGCGGAAAATTGACACGAGCACCTACGAAATTAGGTTAATTGGCTTTTGGATGCGGCAAAGAGAATTAAAACTTCATCATTATTATCATCATTGATACGTCTCCTTATGTCGGCTCTACACCACATTGGCTAGTCTTATTAAAAGTAAGTAATTATGTTTTAACAGATAATTTGCAATAACCCGCTAATCTTAGGCCTAATGTCTAATGTCCAACGTTGCAAGGATCCTTTCAAAATTTATTATCTGTCTCTATTAATAACCATTTTCGTAAATAACAGCTGTTACAACTTTAGTTTGCTAATTCTTAAAACTATTGATATTCACAAGAACAAATATAATGATTTATATTCAATTGTATTGATTTAATCAATAATAATACTACTAAAATAATAATACTTAAAATTATATATATGTAATTAATTACTGGAATTGGTTATGATTTCCTAAGTCAAAATTTCGTTTTTTCTAGATTTTGTTGACCAGCGATTAAAACGACTAACCATTTTGAACGAGAAACTTGTAATACCGCATCCGCTATTTCCTCCCGTATTTCGTTCATCCGTCGTCACATCACACACCGCGACGTAAATTCAGAGAACCGATTGGAGCGTTATAACGAACGAACGAATATGAATATGAAGCGATTGCCGCGCGTATGTAAACGCCTTTACATTAGCACTGTATCATAATAATGTATAGGCGTTCTGAATTAATGAGCGATGTTAGTTATTAGGGATGTTTCTAACTAGACATGTTAAGAGTATTTACAGTACCTACTACAATCTGTAAGTAAACGCTAGCTGCCATTATTTTTAATTGTAACGTATAATAAACAACACATGCAAATATCTGCAATAAAAACTACTGAAAACAATAAAACGCAATAAATCTTTTTATTTAACATACGAGTAATGTAAATCTTAAAAGAAAAGAAAAACTTCAACATTTTGCAATTAATAGAACTAGTACTTACTTGTCTCCAGAGATACAAGTCTCCCTAGTTCAGGAGTTGGGGATTCAGAACGTTAGTCTTCATATCTGTCAGTCAGTCAATCAGTCAGTATATAAGAATAAAGTAATAACACTTACTTGTGTCCATTCTTGCTGGCACGGTGTAATGGGGTAGAGGAGAAGATCCTGCCCTGTCGCGGCTTGTACGGAGCCACCAGTTGCGGCCTCACCCGCAGCAGGTGCTGGACCGTCTTCAATCTGGTATAATTTTTTTGGTGTAATTATAGTTTTTTAATAAAGCCACACTCAGTGGCCCACATTAGAGTTCCCTGCATAGTGGGTCCGGAGACACAAACACGAGCACAGCAACAAAACTCAAACAAACATTTATATTTAAAGAAATTAATGTCTGACTGGGAATCAAACCCACGATCTTTTGTACGACAGTTTTTTTTTTTAAAATAACTATCAACTGGGATAATCAGTCGTCATTACATGAATAACTGGAAAAGGAAGATTAAGAAATAAATCATAAAAATACTTTTCGTTCTATTTTCAGTAACAAACTATAGAAAATAATTTACATTCGCAACTGATTATATTATACATAGGTATATAGTCTCTAGACAGTGACACGCCCACGTATCCCTCAAATAACAAAACGATTTCCTAGGCAACCATTAAGTTCATTATGTTTGAGAAGTTTTTGAGTTTACCTCTTACATAATACTCGTACATATAAATAAACAAGGGAAAAAAACACAGTAGACGATATTGAGTTATTAAATTGGTATAGACACGATATTAAACTTATTTATACTCATATTTTACTAATACGTTTTGTATGTTTACAGGATACGTAATACAGGGGATACGATCTAGAGAAAATTTCGTACATATATCGGGATCATATAAATACAGAGCGAACAATATGATCAAACAAGCTTATTGCAAAATATAAAAATAATAATTAAGAATTATTCACTTTAGGAAAGAAATACATGTAGTTTTTTGACAAATCCACGTAAATCGGGGCATTGCAGCGCGAAAATTTTAAAATTAACGTTATAGAGAATCCGCGTAATGCGGGGGAGAATCGCTTCTTTCATGCTACCTTTTCATTCGCTTTCTATTCGTTAATCTTGTAGGTATGCTAAATGTACTCTAAATGGGGTGATATAAAATAATTAAATAATAAGCATACTCGTATTATAGTCGAAAATTGTGTTACATTAGCGATGTACAGTGGTTTCACAACTTTCTAATTCTAATTAACATTCATCAGAGTTTTAAAACTAGCCTTAACATTTACCCAACTTATTACCTCACCTAACGTAACTTCATAAAACTTGAAAACGTTATCAAAGCCAAAACTAACAAATCTAATTTTCCTACGTCTTAACCGCGGGCGGCTTTCAAAGAGGCCACTTGGAGCACCATAGTTAGCAAGCAACATAATTAACTAATGTTTGACACACGCTAAGACTTGGTGACGCAAGATCACTAAAAATCTTTTCCATTAGTAGCAGGTATAAACAGAGCTAGTAAACCGCTTTTAAGGGATCAATTCAGATAGCTCGCTAAAGTTTTAAATATAAAAATACTCTTAGAAATGCTTATTCTGTACCTAATCGTAAACCGTAATCAGATCTTTTAACGTCCACGTCTGGACATGGACCTCTTCATGCACATTGCCGTTCTTTCTTTTTTTTTATGGAAAATAGGTGGCAGACGAGTATACTGTCCACCTGATGGTAAGTGGATCCGGGGTACGTGTCGACATCAGTCCAGAATGACAAATGTTAACACGCCCCCGGACGCGCCGCTTATCTTTGGAGATATATAAATTGATTTGTCGAATGGGTTGGGATAGGATAGGATTGCTCTGTCATATCTCACTCACTACCAAAACACGTACGTACATTGAAAAAATAGGATACAATAGGAAATGAAGTACATTTCAAGATAGTCTTCTATACGAGAGAGGTAACGTGGGTAGACGAGTGCGCCCAGCGACTGTGGGAATGCAGCGTGCACTCTCCCCACTTTGTTTTGTGCGTTTATTTAGTTATTAAAATTTTATTGCACAGACAAAATGTACTTAAAGGCGGACTTAGTGCCATAGCATTCTCTGCCACTCTTTTTCAGCTGGTGTAATTCCTCGAGAGTTTGTGGTAGCAGCATTGTTATCCCTTAATCGCTTTCACGTTATCCACGGGAAGAGATGGGCTAATGCTAGTATAAAACCTGCCGTCACCACGCCGCCAATTATTATATTAATTCTATTTATACCTATTCTATACCTGTTTTTTGGAAGTTGCTCACAAAATACTAACTGACAATAAAATAAATCCATTATAGTTCATAAAATTTATTTAAGCAGATTTTTTAGCCTAATAACTACTCGAAAGTTCAAAATTTATAACGTAAAAAATAAGATGAACACTCGTCTAATACAGTGTAACTATTTAACTTTTCCACCTGTATGTTATGAACACATATTATTTGCATAATAACTTAAAAATTATAATCACCGAAATTTATACGCATTTCGAAATAATATTTCGAGTTCGAAATATTGAAATTCGTAGCTCAAAATACGGGAATTTCGGGTTACTATCGAAAATAAAATATCGTAATCCGCAAATCAACCTTAGGCAAATTATTACATGTGCCGACCTCGAAAACTAATTACAGGCAGAATACATTTATTGCTAGAGCCAGGTAAAGGTATGAATAAATTTTGCTTTAATTTAGATATGTTTTGCACAAAAACAACACACCTTAAAAAATCCATGGCAACTGATTAATTTGCTAAATTAGGTTTTGCTTTTGCACTCTCTTCTTCTCTTGTATTTCTTCGGGTGTATTTTTCTTTAACTTCCATGTTGTTGTTTTTTTCTTATCATAATAACGTTTAGGTCTTTTAAATATACCTACTTAAATGCATATTTGTGGAGATTTTAAATGGCATGTCCACTAATTTCATTTTCTAGTTATATTGTTTCAACAATATTTTTAACAGGTCTGTAATCTTTCTTAAAAATCAATAAATAAATAAATTTTAGTAATAAACATGATTGTCCTAATATTAATTTGCATTTAGCGACTTATTTAACTAAATAAATAAATAAATAAGAATAATAATAATTTATAAATCGTAATAAATACTAATTTACCACTAAATAATATTAATTTAAATACTGAACTCATTTCTAGAATTAATTTGAAGTCCTGGAGAACTCCACATGATCAATTATTGTGATTCTTGGTTATTCAACCAAATTCTACCTAACCGAATTCTCCCTATAGTATAAAACGAAATCACAACTCACCTCCCATACTGCGCTGCGAGATCTAATGCGCTCTCGTCCTTCTTATTTCTTATATTGACATCAGCTCCTTTCGCCAGAAGTCGAGAGACCACCTCTACGTAATCGAACTGGGCAGCCATCAGCAGTGCTGTCTCGTCGTCTGATGTCTGCAGTCATACCACGGGTTTGTAGAATAGATAGTAGACAGACGGTAAATATTGGCTTATTACCAAGGTTCCTACGGTATGTCAGACAAGCGGATGAAATACCTGACGGTAATTAACAATCATGTACCTATGTAACCAGCAATATGAAAGTGTATGGGTAATAGATGTCGCAGCCTAGTCGCGGCAATATGGCGCGGTGAAATTTGGATATACCCCACGGTATCTGTTCATGGAAACATTTGTATAAATGTCAATAAAGCTATTGACGCGTCGCTCAACTATGGGCACATGTAAAGTTCTTACGGATAGCCTCCTTGACAGTGGCTACTGCCGACACTATACGACAAGGTGCCCAGAGACATCATCACGAACACATTCATTAGGAATCAATTAAAAGAAAAAATATGTAAAAACTATTTTGAAATATTATAGTGTTGAATCGTGAGTGGCAGAACGGACCATGTTTATTGCATTGTCATAGATTAACGTTAGTAGCATTAGTAATATATGGTACATTTGCGTACAAATGTAGGAATGTTAGCGACACACTGCCTCGTAGTTTGACAAAACATTTATCAATGTACAAATAATTAGTCTGTTTGAATAAAAAAAATACAATAGGTACTTAACAATATCGCGGTTTATACTAATATCCTACTCGTTGTAATACCCATAAGCAAATATCGCAGCAATTCGAATAGGCCTTTAAACTCACCAACTGATCGACATTGGCAGGCGGGTTGTTGTGCGCCAGCAGCATGGAGACCACCTCGATGTCTCCCTTCCATGCTGCTAGATGGAGGGGCGTAGTTCCTTTCTTGTCTCCTATGCTTGGTGACGCGTCAACCGACAGGAGGAGGCGGACTATCTCCCTAAAAGAAACAAAAAATATAAAAGAATTAGGTAATCAATTCAGAATAATTGATTCAAATCTATTCGAATTCAATTGATTCGAATAATACCACATAAAGCTACTAGTTTTGTGAAAAGGAACGATGAACGCTTATATAATCATGTAACAGGTGTCTACAAGAACCCCAAAGCTTAGCTTAGTTGAAAAAAAATATAAATCTAAAAGTATGAAAAACAATATTTGCCTAATTTTTGTAGGGTTTTTTTCCAAAGAATACATTTTATTAAAATAATACACGTTTGATATTAGGAATTTTGACGAGTTGTTACTTGTTTTATGTTTGATTACTTTCCTTACATGTAAAGGGTGTGCCAGATTGAGCGCCGGATTTAATTTAGAACAAAAATAATGCCATTGTTTCTACTCTTTGAGGATGCATACGTTTTTCATGAATGGCAAGAGGATTCTCGCAAGTCCCAGATACGACAATTTTGCTTATTGGCGTATCCGTCAAGGTGGAAATGGGCCTCGTCACTAAAGATGTTTTTTTCGCCAAAATGATGGTCCAATTCATACTGCTCTAAAACTCACACTGCATTGCTCTTTGGTGTAGCGTTTCATGTTGACTAATTGCAACTGTCGTGTTTGACATCTATAAACAAACCGGAGTTGCCAACCGCCAAACAAAAAAATGGCGCGAAATTTAAATGCGACACTCATTATCCGATATTATCTAAATTTGTCACTCATTATTATCGAAATTTTGACGTGTGCTTTTTAAATAAATAATATATTTTTATATTAAGTAGATATCGTTGATAAAGGGTAGGGGTGCGTAGGATAAAAATGCGACTAAAATTAGATAAATATTGATAATGGTCATTTTTCTAAAACTTAAAACTAAAACTTTTCTACAGTTTTAATATTCACTTTCGATTAATCGTGTTGCCTGCCACAGATTACCGTATGGTGTTTCGAGACAATCTATTTTGCTTATTGGTGTCTAAATTAAATTTATAAATTATCGTAACTGGTATGTCAAGTCATTTACTGAGATTTACAGAATCTCATTTACTTCTAAAAAATATGTAACGCCTTCAAATAAAGAATAGCAATAATGTTACGATTATCAAAAAGCGCGCTGAAATATTCTAAAAGGAGTTCTGAGAAGCTTCAATTCTGACATTATCTAAAAAAATGACCTTATCGGTTCTAATTTTTCAGATATTCAGAATTTAGTTTATCTTCAAAAAAATATCATTTTTTTTATTATTACTTTACCAAAATTAGTTATTAAAGCAAATTTCTTGTATTTAAATAAGAAAAACATCAACGTGACATCGTAACAAAACATAACTGAAATATAATATATAATTTTAAATTATCATAAATCATCACAGTTGATGGAGTCCAAATATTCCTTTGTTGTTACCGGAGCCTAAACCTAACTATAGATTAGTTTAGTTTAGTATGTTTAGTTTATTTAGTTGTTGTTGTTAGTATATTTAGTTTAGTTGTTTCAAGATTCTGTATATAAAATTTCTGGTGCTCAATTTTCTCTCTTCTATATATGTATACAGAATCTTGAAACAACTAAATTTTAAATCAGAAACTCTTAACGAAACTTAATACTCGTAAGTCCATACGGAGAAAAGGTCCCTTGCAGAAGGACAATAGGTTCAGATAACTTCAAAGATTTATTTAAAACAAAACATTTTCAAATATTTATATTTTACTTACTTCTGTCCATGTAGACATGCGTGGTGAAGTGGAGTGTACCCATTATCATCTTGAACATTGACGCCAGCGCCTCTGCGCAAACTGTAACAAAGATTTAAAAATAAACAAAATATTTAAAAATAGGCACCGATTAGATGATAAATATCGGTAGAAGTACCCGACAAATTGGAGATATTTTACATTTAGAAAGTAATTTAAAAAAAAAGGATTAATACATTTAACGCAGTCGGTAGGATTCGAACCTACGCTCCCAGAGGGAATCTGATTTCTAGTCAGACGCCTTAACCGCTCGGCCACGACTGCTATGAGTAAGAAGTCGAATACATATTTCGATTTTCACTATGGATGTACATTACTGCATTCTGTTTCACAAAAGATTAACTGATTGAGAATGTCACTAAAGCACTCTGTAGAATTTCTGTGCGATAAAGTTTAAATAAATACATGAATATTTGAATACATCAAATATATTTCTGTATAGGTATTATTGTGCTTTCTTATTTACGAATATTAAAATGAATCTTGGATGAACTGAAAAAAATGGTTTATACCTAAAATGACCACAAAAACAATGGCTCGGTAACTTCGTAAATAAAGGCGGCGGAAAAATAAATTTGATATTTCCCGTGCCTGCGATATAAAGCAAAAAAAATGGTTTAAAACAAATATTGTAGAGCGTAATGAGCCCGATCCAACGACATATCGGTTGTTAAGTAGGTAGGTACGTATTTTGTGGGGCTGAATTCCCTCGGCCACTGGGTGCACTCGACTGGCCACGTTACCCTCTCTTTCACTACCTTGAAATGTACTGCATTTCCCACTTCGTCGTATTACCCCAATGTACGTGCCTACGTGTTTCGTTATGTTACGAGCCCATTCCCATCCCATCCTATCCCTCCCTATTTTCCCAATCCATTCCTTAATCTACAACGGTAGGCAGCGCATCCGAAGGCGTGCCAGCGTTTGTCATTCTAGATTGATGTTGGCATGTATCGCCGTTGTCTATTTCGCTCTTCTTTACATAATATAAAACAAAGTCACTTCCCGCCGTCTGTCCCTCTGTATGTATGTACGCTTGGATCTTTTAAAATACGCAACGGATTTTAATGCGGTTTTCATCAATAGATAGAGTGATTCAAGAGGAAGGTTTATACGTTTAGTTTAATATTGTTTTAACGAAACCGAAGCGAAACGAGGGCGGTTCGCTAGTCTAATAATATAACGGACATATATTTTGTTCTACGAATTTATCTTATAGATACGAACTATTTTTTATTTCAGTTGGTTAAAACGTAGATCTCTTCAGAATATACTTAAACAGAGCTGAGTTTCATAGATTCATCGTAGCTTAAACTTTGACATAGTGATTGGAAACTAGAATCTATGCAGACTGCATGAGGTTTTTTTTATAGACTAGTGGGCAGACGAGCAGGCGGTCCCACGTGATGGTAAGTGTTACCGCCGCCCATGGACACCTGCAACACCAGGGGGTATGCGGGCGCGCCGCCGACCTTGCAAAGTCCTATTCACAGCTCTCTTGAAGAACCCCATATCGTAGCTTAATGGAAAGACCTCTTGAGGCAGTTCGTTCCACAACCTACGGGTTCGCGGTATAAAGTAATTTTTGGACCGAACAGTGCGCGACACCTTCGTATCGAGGAAATGCGGATGGACCGCACTTCTGTGACGGGAGGTGCGGTTATAGAAACCCGAGGTGGGAATTATATTGAACAATTCTTCAGAGCATTCCCCATTGTACAGGCGGTAGAACACGCAGAGAGACGCAACGTCTCTCCGAATGCTGAGGGGTTCTAAACCGCCCGTGAGTGGGATCGTCGACAATACGAACAGCACGTCGTTGGATGGAGTCAAATGGGTCCAGTTGGTATTTCGGTGCACCGGCCCAGAGATGAGAGCAATACTCCATATGGGGCCTCACTTGAGCTTTGTAAAGCATTAGGAGTTGCCCGGAGATGAAGTACCGCTTCGCTCTGTTCAGCACACCGAGCTTTTTGGAGGCCATTTTGGCCTTATTTTCCAGATGACCCCTAAATTCGACTTTGCTGGAGATGTCGACACCAAGGATCCCGATACTCTCCGAGATCTTAAGAGGTATGCTCTGAAAGCGAGGTGCTACGACAAAGGGGGCTTTTTTAGCGGTGAATGCACAGACTTGCGTCTTACTGGGGTTGAAATCCACTAGGCTCAGAGAACCCCAAATCGAGACTAGATCTAAAGAGTCTTCGATTTCAGACACAAGCCTGGCGCGACTCTCTTCCAATTCGACCCCAGGGGAGGTTGGCGCGGCCCCTGTACAAGGCGTCACCAGTACTGTCATCCGCATAGCAACGTATGTCACCAATTTGCAACAGGTCGTTGATATGCAGAAGGAACAGAGTTGGGGACAGCACGGAGCCTTGCGGGACGCCAGCGTTAATAGACATGGTGTCGGAGCAGCTACCATCGATAACGACTCTGATGCTCCGTCCAGTCAGGAAACTGGCAACCCATTCGCATAATCCCTCGGGTATCCCGAAAGATGGTAACTTGGAAAGCAGAGATTTGTGCCATACCCGGTCAAAAGCTTTCGCAATGTCTAGGCCTACAGCCAGAGCCTCGCCTATACTCTCAATGGCGTGAGCCCAGCGGTGTGTTAAATACGCTAAAAGATCACCAGCCGAGCGATTATGGCGAAATCCATATATATTTCGAACTTATTCTCAAAAACTTGTGCCATTTGATAATCGGTTCTGACTCTTTGTCTTTTATCTCTTATTTCTCTGAATCATATCATAAAAAACACACCGCAAATTCAAAAATCAGCATCATTACGAGACAATATACTAACAAAATTATTTCAAATCTCTTGCGAAACTTCAAATTTTTATAAAAGCCTGTGTACCAACAAACATTACTAATGCAACCTTGACAAGTACCTGGCGGTAGTTGAAGGGTCATTGAACTTTACAATACCCTTGAAATAATAGAGATAGAAGAAAGTTCACCTAAATCATTAATGTTTAGAGTTCATTTCACATTGTTTCTTAAGAGCTGCCTAGACTAGGCTTGTAAGCAAAAGCAATTCAACTGTGTCAACAAGAAACATTTTTGAAGTTAATTCTTACTTTAATTTAACAGTATTCGTAAGTCAATGAACTCCGGTAGATTGTCCGTTTTATAATTTTGTTTTATGTTTAATGTATGACTATTTAGAGCAGTTTATAATGCAACCGCTTTCGATGCGCGGTTTTTAAGGTGAACTTACAAAGCTCGTTCAAAGAATAAACTTGCAAGAAATAATGGGAATCAAATCAAATAGAAATTCAAAATAGCTCTACAAAGAAACTTTTTTGAGTAAATATCATGTACAATTATAAAAATAAAATGGCTTTGGTTGTCGGTCTTGAATGTAAAGGAAACTAAGAACACAGACCGCATTCTATGTCAATGATAATTGATATTCTATACATACCTATGTTACTCGCGCTCTAAAAATGGCAATATGAAAGAAAGGTGATTGCCTGGAGTGCACTTAGTCGCAGAGAAAATACTTGCCTGGAGTGCACTTAGTCGCAGAGTTGGTATTTTCGGTACTAAATTGGTATAATCGGGTATAATTATAGTATAATTTCTAATGGTAGTTTTTTTGGGTACAATTTTATTTACAGCAGCATTTTTTTTCGTATTATTTCCTAGCAACACTAATTTTCAACTGTTTCGGTCGTGCTCACTCATGGCTCGTACTTTTGTTCGGGGAATTACCCGCCCCGTTCGACTGCACTTAAATGACACACGTTACGTAACAGATAATTTTAGGGTATACCCCAATACCAAAGAATTCCTGTGCGATAATATAAATAGTACCGCAGATTTTTTCTTTTTCATTTGTTTATTGACTGCGAACGTGTTTCACTTTTTCGATGATGAAGCGTAAATATTATGAGACGGTAGAGTTGAATGGGAGAAAATCCAGATTACTCGTCTTGGTTGACTAAAGATAAATATAGTGAAAATGCATTTTATAAAGCTTGTGGAGTGTCGTTTTTAAGCAGAATCGTTACAGTAAAAAGTCACGCAATCAGAAAAACATCGAAAGAATAAAATTTAATAAGTTATTTAAAAGCAAAGATCTCAGTATCGCAAGAAATAAGAAGAATAGAGCTTTTGTTTTGCGCGGCATGAGCTGAACATAATATTTCGTTTCGCAGGATGGATCATTTAAGTGAATTATTGGAAAAATGTTTAATGATTTAGACATTGTCAAAAGTTTTTCTTGCAAACGTCCTAAATATGCATAGTTAATTTAGGACTGACGCCATCATTTGAAAATCAATTATTAAGAGATATAAAATAAAGAACAGTTCTAATTTGTCAGGTAATACCGTATTTTCTTTGATAATAGATGAAAGCACAGATATTATAACAAAAAAAATGCTTGTCGCAGCAATTAAGTTTTATAGCGTCAAAATAGGAAATGATAATAGATTCAAAACACATTTTTATGCTCTGTCGAGCTTTCAGGTGAAACGACCGAAAATATTTTTGACTGCCTTTGTAAGGGTTTAAGTCTTAAGTGATTTAAATTTGGATATTAAAGATATTATTAGGATTCGCAGGTGATACAACAAGTGTCATGTTTGGAAAAAACAATAGCGTGTTTTCAAAAATTAAATCTGTCAATCTGAATTGTAATTTTGTAAAATGCGTGTGCCGCTCTTGCGCATTACCTGTAAGCTACGCCTGTAAAAAAACTTCCTAGAGCTCTTAAGAAACTCATAATTATTTTTGTCACAGTTCTAAACGACAAAGAGAATTTGTACAATTTCAAGAATTTTTAGGTTCAGAATTGTATAATATTTTGAGTCACAATGAGATACTTTGGTTATCTCTACATGCTTGCGTTAACCGCATAGTTGAGCAGTGAAATGCATTAATTAAAGTTATATTTTCAGCAAGAACATCTCATAGGACAATCATGAACAAGTCGAGTATAATTTACCAAAGAAATGAATGCGCAGTTTATATTCACTATTAATAGGAATACGTCTGATATGCTCAAAACAATACTGATGTGTTACATGAAAAGTAGCTAGGTGCGTTCCAAAAACATTCAAGATATTAATCCAAATAGTACCATAAATTTTGTATAATTAAATGACTTCTGCTTGGGTGTAAAAGTTGCCAAAGAAATTTCAAGTCAGTCAATTAATGTAGCTTTAATTAAAAATTTCTCACAAAGAAGCCAAAGCTTTCTGATTGAGCTGTGTACTCAATTTAAATGTAGACTACCTTTTAGTGAACAAATATTTTCCGAGCTACATTTCATGGATCTGCAAATAGTTCTCACATCTCTCATAATTGTAATAATTTCCGAACATTGTTACTAATGATACGACAAAACAATCGATTGAGGAAGAATATCGTCAAATGAAGTACAATCAAGAAGTACAAAATTTGATGTGTGGTGGGGTAGTGGTAGCAATAATACAAATATAAATATTGAACAGTTTTGGGTCAAGTTAGGTACCTAATACAAAAATTTAGTAAACTGTAAAATGTTTAATGTGTATATAAAAAAATCTATTTCTTCGATTTTAATTTGCCGCTCATTCCGAGCGCCATCGATATACAAGGTTATCAATCTTGTATATCGATATAGGGTAATCTATGATTTATAATCTATGATGGTCTGTCATGTATGGGTAGATGACGATGGCGTTGTTGATTTGGATAGTTTAATATTGTGAATTTGTCTGTTGTCTGAAACGAAAGGGATTGACATTTGAAGAATAGACTTAAATGTCGTTTCTTTTGTTACAGGTAGGATTTTTACTATAGAACACTGTGCTAAACCCACCATTATGGTAAATAATTATATGTGAAAGAAACAATAAACGGTTCTTTTGTTACAGAGAAACTCAATATTGTTTATTTTATAGTTTCAATTCCCTGAAACACTATTATTCTGAAATACATATATACACTATACACTGAAACCCATTACCAATGCATTCTTGCTTGTTACATGTTAATTAAACAAACTTTGACTGAAGGTTGTACTTCATTTGACCCCTCACCGGAGAAGCTAAAGTGTAATAAATTAAGTAATAATGATTAAAGCCTTGATTTACAATAAATATTTTTGGGTAGTGTGCGTTTTATTTAAATCTTTTTCAAAATACCTAAAGAATACCTTTAGTAGAATTTTGGTATAATTCAGCTATCCTTTTAGTATATTTCAGTACTGGTAAGACGTTCCAACACTATATTGTCTAATTTGAGAACGGTCACACCCCTTAGTCGCGCACGATCTCGCAACGACATCTCTTTTTAACAACAGAGTAACAGAGTTCCTGTATTGAGCTGTGATTTTCCAGCCTTTTCGTCATATAAATATGTATAATTATTAGTAGCTATAGTAATAGTAGCTGTTTATAGAGAGCATTTAGTAAAAGTATAATGTGTATTATTTATAAAATGTCATTGATTCTATGTGGAAAATGTTTTAATGACTTTTTGTTGCTACAGTCTACTACCTGTCTAATGACCTTCCTATTCCATAAAAATTTAACCTATCGCTCAGCTTGATATGAATTGTATTGTGGTTGGGTACGGGGGTAGTTAACCGTAATCCAGTAACGTAACCGTAACGAGAAGAACGAGAATATTTTTATTGCAATAGTAGCTTTGCAGATAAAGCCTAGGTCGAATTCCAAATTGATGACGGTGTTAAGCCCTGTTTTGTTTATAATATTGTTCCGAAACTTAGGGATAAAGCTTGGTGAATTTTATTTTTATGTAATTATTTATTCATTTATTTATACTATTTATCTGAGTAGGCTTTACAGCATTCCCACCAATGCGCCTACTTAGAGCCCCTTACAATTTTATTTAGGTATGCTAGCAGAATAGGTAACAATAAATATGAGCGTTGGTGCATAAGATCATTGAGAAAAACATTAACTTTATCATGTTAACAGAATAGAAGTGATAGAAGTGATGAACTAGTTTTAGTTACCTTGCGCTCTTACACCAATTTTAAATAGTTTTATTTCAGAAACTATTACGATTAAATACAGATAAATTTAATTTATCTGTATTTAATCGTTTGTTAAATGTTTAAATGTTTTTTTCGTATAAGATTGGGAAATATAATATTTCCCAAAAAAATTGACACCAGTTCGAAAATTAAAAATATCCTCCTATCAATCGTTTTGTTTCCATACCGTAGTTACCACATCATTAAACAAACCCAAAATCGTAAAAGAGAATAATAAAGTTGGTTCAAGTCATTGGATTTTCTACAAAAGGATAACAACGAACTATCTCAAGGTCGATGAATAAGACGCCTTAAAACTTGCCGCATCGATTAGCACAGATAAGACTGGCTGTTGATTCTTTATTAATTTTATTACTCATCACTTAAGATTCAAAATAGATTGACTTTAGAATCAAATAAGAAACAAAAATGTTTAGCAAACCGGAAACTGGCTTAGAACCGACAAAGACATTGAACGTTTCTAAGAAACAACGGCCAAAATCGGAGCCTTCGAGACAAATACTTTTAATATACATAGGTATTGTATTATGGTCCGGTATTATGGCATCAAAGGAAGGATGCTGACAGTACTGTATTTAATTTATTTTATGTAAATACAGTTTCTTGCTTAAGTCATCATAACATAAAAATAGAAAAAAAATATTCTCAAAGGACTATCGAGTTGTACAACACGTTGATGATTTATGTTAAGATTTATGTCAGCTGTCAGAGCTCTTTCTATAATAACCGGACCATAGGTCCTTACCTAGGAAATTGCCTTTTTACATGGAAAAAATCTTTTTTTTGTATTAAAATTATATAAGTAATTAATCGAAGTAGGTATTGTCTATTATTATAAATGCACTTTTGCCACTTTAATGAAAGTTGATTAATGGCTATGCTATATTACTCCTGGCGACGGGATGCGATGAATTCTCTGAAGGCTCATCGGGGTTGAATTTTTTCCCGTAAAAAGAAAAAATATCCGAAAAAAATGGATATCACTAGGGCCAAGGTCTAGCGAGTACGGTGAGTGACGGAGATGGGAGTTATCATGGAGAAGCAGTCGACTAGAGCAATTGAGCAGACTCGGTTGTTTGATAGCGAGCTGTTCATCATCGTTTGCATTTCTTCACAGTACACATCTGCATTAATTGTTGTACCAGATGTCAAGAAGCTGTTGTGGATAATGCCGGCACAGGACTATGAGCTTCTTTTGACAAATTGTTTGGCTGTTTCCAAACAGGAGTACGATAGGTGACGGAGAGTTTCCAGTCGAAGATACTGTAACTTTGAGACTGTCTCTATTGCAGTGTGTGGGCGAGTGTTAGTCATCACGGAGACGCTGGAGACATTGTTTGGCTGTGTCTCCTGAGTACAACCATTGTGACGAACGTTTACGATTATATTACAGGATCCACTTCTCATCACAAGTGACAATTCAGAATTCCCTAATTTTTGTGCCGCTTCAGTTAAAGTAAGGCAAGCTTGGACGCGTGTTTGCAGCTGACTTTCTTTAAGCTCATAAGGTACCCACTTTTCAAGCTTTTTCACTTTCCCGATTTTACGCAAATGAATCAATATCGTTTTGTCACTTACGCCGAAGGCTGCTGCAACATCAGACGTGCTTTGAGATAAATCCGCTTCCATTATTGCTTTCAATTCGTCATTATCGACTTTAGTCTCCAATCATCCACGGGGTTGTTCTTGAGGTCGAATTTTCCAGAACGGAAACGATCAAACCAAAAACGCACCCCGCACGTGTTTGGTCCGTACTCCGTACACATCGTTGATATTGCGTGCCGTCTGTGCTGCGTTGCTGCTACGACGGAATTCATATTCGAAAATCACGAGAATTTTTAATTTTTCAATGGCAGCTAAAACAACGATATCTAAGCAAAAACTCGTTTGACAGAAAAACAAATAAATAACTAATATTGGAAAATAATGTCAAGCTTTAAAATGAAATAAATTTGAATTTGCAATTCCAGGCGAAACGCAAGATAACTAAGTTCAAAGTGGCCCCTATGAACTAACGGAATTTTCACAGGCCCTAATAGAATACATTATTTTATTTATTATGATTTTATTCACCTTAAGGTATAATTACTAATACACAAATCGTTTACTGATAATCTTAAATGAACTTGAAGAGAAATTTGTAATTTAAATTACAGCCAACATAGAAAACACAGATCAAATAACACAACACAAAAGAAAATATTGTGCTGTTTATGCTGAACAAATTGAAAAAAATACACATTTAAATAAAATTAAGTAAAAAATAAAAATGTGGACCAAAAGGAACTTGTTTACAAAGTACCTAAACAAAATTAGGTATTGTTTTATCTAAAAACTACTTACAAGATACACGTAAGCAAGATATGTTTAAAATATAGTATAACATATTGATTATAAATTATTATCTAAGAATGCGTTTCGTAATTAAATTAATTCTCTATTTATGTTTTCAATTAATCAATTTTCAATTTAATTATCAATTTCATTTATTTATTTTTGACACAATATATAACAGATCCAAATAAAAATATTCCCAAACAGCAAAGGCATTTTGAAATTAAGATTATAATAAATTATAATCATGAGCCACCTATTAAATTGTTAATAAATTGCTTATACCTTTTAAGCTTTTCCATTTTAATGAAAAAATATCAAGACTAAGTAATACGTTGAATTCTGTATGAAAAAACAGTCGAGTAAAAATCTAAAATAATTCCGACATCTAAACTCACCTATCAATATTGAGGACTTTTCCCGTTAACTTCCTCGTCTTAATCCAATTCCTACGAACATTAAACTTAAAATCAGACATATCTACGTGAAATTTATTTCCACAACACTTTACAGTTTTTTCATCCATTTTTAAACGTCACAATTCAATACAGTATACAGTAATACTGTATATACAATCGGCATACAGTAATTGTTAACACAATCATAAAAATGCACAATGATTGGAAGTTCTACATCAACTAGACATATCCAAAGGTTATCATATATTAAAAATTATAAATGACAATAATATTAACTATGTCAAAACATATGAATAAGAATTATTTAAAAATGTTAAACAGATTGAAGCAAATGCCAGCTCTAATTACAATGAGACTGCTACAGCGCAACACTATATACAAGATAAGATAAGGAGTTGATAAGATAGCCTGAAGTAGACCAAGGAAAAGATCGCAAATCGTTTCTGAATAGTAGGAGGGGCTTTGCGCATATCAATTAGTAATACATAGTGATATGATTAGTAAAATGACCATCATAAGGACAGTAGAAGGGACCAAATTTGGCAACGTGGAGGACTTTCATGATTACTCTTTAAGATTAATGGTAAGTTACTAATTGTAAACATTACTTACTAATTGTACTTATTAATAGTAAGTACTATTAGTAAGTACCTACATACTCCGGCTCAGTCGGACGGTTCGGTCAGTGGGACGCCCTCCGACTTGGTGGACTGACGACTTGAAGAAAGTCGCCGATAGTGGCTGTATGGGAACAGCGGAGGACCTTGTCTGGTGGTGGTCCTTGTGAGAGGCTTATATCCAGTAATGGAGAGGCAGGCTGATGGTATGGAATATCATATTTATTCTCAAAGATAACATATTGTGTCAGAATTTAAATTATTTTCGTAAATAATATTTAAATAATTTGATTTGTGTAAATCGAAACAAACATCGAATCGATGTTTGTTTTTCTTTCCTATTCTTTATCATTGAAATCCTCGCTATCCATTTTAATCCATTTTAGCAACATTCATGTCAAACTTTATCAATTTTATCATTTAGGTAACATTTAAGAGCAAATAGACTAACATTTTAACATGAGTGTTTTACGTGGAATAAATTCATTTATACCGCCGAACCCACGTCAAACCGTTATCAAAATATTGACTTTGCCATAATTTGGTTTTCCATCGCTTTAATAGAACGTAAGTTCAGGGACTTATGAACGCTTATCCCTGAAATTCCAAAGTACTTATTTTAGTACTTATTACATTATTAATATTTCAATAACATCAAACCTGTTTACTTTTAGTTCAATCCTTGGATCTTTTAACTCCTACAATGCTGCTCTTGAGTCAAACTCTTTTATAGCAAATTGTATGTTTTAAATAACATACAAAGTATGCTTACAGAAAACCAAATTCAATTTGTGAAAAGCAACATTGAATATTCACTCCCTACACCTGCCAACAGTGGTCTCCTTTCAAATCACCAACAATAGAGATCCTCTATGGAGTAGGCTGCATGTTTTATCAACATGTATTATTGTGCGGCACAAAGGCGGGTCTCATTGGGCCATAATGTTGAACTGCCGGACTATTTATTAGTCATGGACATTACCACGCTTTTATTATAATATAAATTGTGTTTTCCTTGTCGAAAAATTTGATAGCATCCTTTTACGCTAAGAGAATTTAGAATATTAATTTTTAGTTTTACATTTCGTTACCTTTGAAGAAATGTTTGAAAGGTTTTTAATTAAATTTGGAATTTACAATGATTGATGATGTATTAATAAACGAAATTAAGGTATTGTGATTTTAATCATAATTTAAGATTAATGAGTAAATATTAATGTGTTGAATGGCGTAAAGGTAAGTACAATAAGTACGGTCAGACATCAGTGACAGAAGCAGTTAACGAAAGTCAATAACCCAGACCCATTACAACAACAGGTAAACAGTCAGAATTATTTGTAACTGTTCAATTAAACCATTAATTTTAGTGGGTAATTCAATAGCAGGAATAGGCAGAGACAATAACGTGAACAAATAAGCGTTAGTAAGTGTAAATATTAACATCGATAAAGCCATGTGCATGTGCGTGACTGAAACGTATTAGGCGTACATCATTGTTTATGAATCACTGAAAACTGGTTCAGTAAACAAAACCTGTCGTTATATAACTATTGACGTTATGGCCAAACGTCAAAATATTCAAAAATCAGAGCCTACGGAACAAACATATTAACTTATTGGTGGTTAGGTACTATCATCACAATAAGACACAGAAATGTGCAAACAATTGTTAACAGAGATAACAGCAATTTTAATTACATTACACAGATTATGTTTCCATTTTAGTTAATAGTCATGATACAACACGTACAAGTTCGATTTCATTAATCTGGTTCAATTCATTATCAACTTGATCTTCATTAACTCTTACCTGAATCTTCTCCTAAGCTTCCTGAACATGTTTGTATTACTGTCGAAGAAGGGAATCCTGAATTTCATTTTCACATCACAATATATTTACACCATCATATCATGGTATTGAATCACTTTAGACGGCTTACAACGATCGTTCCACCTTATCAGTTCACATGTCCGTTCTCCGGTCAAATATTGATTTAAATATTTACAAGAAAGCGAACCGAACGGGCCAACGGCTGTTGGTGACTAACCAGGCGACTGCGGGATGAATCATAGGCCCAGCAACAGGTCGCCTCTCTTAGAACTTTTTTATTGCGGTATTTTTGTTGTCTAACTGTAGTTTGGGTTTCTGGAACGATGGTCTAATTAGTACGTGGCTTTTTAATATTCTGCAACAATCGCTCTGTCAAGTTAAAACCTCAATAAATGTGTTTGTTTTGCAATGAAGTATTGCAATGTTTACAAATACTTTCATTAGAATCTTTAAACCTAAACAATCCCTTGAATTTGCGTTAAAGGTTGTTGACTTGAAATAACTGTAATTGTGTATTTATTATATCTACATGTTTCTAGAAGCCTCAATAGTCTTGTTGGATTATCACGTACGGCATTTGTCCAAAACTTGGTATTTTTGGTAAGCCTCCAAACATTTAAGTTAAATAATAAAGATTTCTATATTGTAAGATATAGTGCCAGACAGGCTCTTACGTAAACTGTTAATCGAATTTTAACAATACCATTATCATTTTCGAAACAGTATTTAACAATAGAATTTCGATATTGAGTTTCCGACCATTACCACGTAGCAAATTAAACAATTGGATTATTGTGTAAGAGGTAGGTATCCCATTAAAACGTATACTGCTGATCTAGGCCCGGATACATAGGTTCCCGGCATTAGTCTGAATCGGTTTAAAGGTACCTTTATACAGTTTCATAGAGACTAGGTTCCAGTCACTAAGTCAAGAACGAACTAAGAAACTATTTACAGCCCCTAATGATTCAACTAGTTTCGTTGATTCATATTTAATTTTTTATATTTTTTATTTAGAAGGAAAAAAGTAACACAGAAACATTTATGCAACAAGACACTCATAATCATTATCATTATATAGTGAGATTAAACAATGATAGAAAAGAACAATAAGGGGTTTCCGGCCGAGCATAAATGCCGTAAGGTAATTGCTCCTGTAGCTGACACTATTATGTTAGACATGTACCTTAAGTTTAGGATTTATAAAAATTAGAACAAACGTTTTTAAGGTTTCTCAAATGTAATAATATGCAACAAGTATTATAATCTAGTGATTTATTTATGTATTATTAAATATATGTCTTTATTTTAGTATATAACAAATATAATTTACTCATATGTATATGCTCCTAAACCTGACATCAAAAATTGTGTATGTGCTAGTGACTGACATCAAACTGACCAATGCCTGACACAATAAAAATGACATAAGAAAATGAGACAATTGTTTATTTTAAATCAAAATTACATTTCCTTTACTGACAATGAACTATCAAACACATATCGTAATCGTTCACCCACAACCTGCAGTTTCGGTGGCGTTATGACCCCTACTATTTGGCTTAACTGAATTACTGAAATGTCATTATCTTTGGAGATGAAAATCTTTTTGTTTGTGTCAATGCATTTCAAAGCCATAACAGATATTTCACTGTTCTCGATGTCCTGTATGATACATGCATAATTAAAAAGTGTAGCACCCCTTTTACCACCTTTAAACTCAACCATAATGAAATCTCCCTTTTTGAGTTTCGTGATACAGGAAGCAGCAATGTACTTTCCTCTAATTCTTCAGCAGAGATGTCTGATTCTTGCACTGAATAATTGTCACTGCTTTCAGATTCTGATTCTTCAATGTCTTTTTTATTTTTACCTTTCGTTTTCTTCTTTAATGATATCAAATTGTCTTTTTCCTTTTTCTTCTCCTCACGCTGCTGTTTTCTCATTGCTTTCTCTTTTTCTTGCTTATCCTTTTCTTCATATATTGTAAATACTGTTTAGAGGATACAACTGATGGAAGTTTGTCTTTCATTTTTCTTATTTTTGCAACACACTTTTTTTCTTCTGGCCAAATTAGTGATCGTTTGAATGGAGATGGAAGAACAGTCACTTCAGTTAATGTTGTAGTTGCAGAGCAAGTGGACATTTTAAAATTAACTTTGTTAGGGGTTGCAAACAATTCTCTAGACATCTCACCTGCTGTTTCTCCATTTGTATTTGATTCTAAGTCATTCATGGAAGATGTAGAAGGTCGAAGTGGTGTAGATTCTCTAGGTATCAAATCTATTATTCCAGAACTGATAATAGATGCAGAAGGTGGCTCATTTTCGTTGTCAGTTAGGTCATTGGCTTGATTATTAATATGGGCATCATTGTTATCGCCAATAATTTCTTCAATGACATTAGCAGCTTTCATATGTAAAATATGTTTTCTCATTTTAGACCAAATATTGAACAATGCTGTGTCTTCTATTTTTCCAATAAAATCTTTATTTTCGTATGTCTTGAATGCTTTTAACTGGTCGTCTTGCATATACTTTTCTAAATACTTTAAATGCTCCTCAAATTTTCTCACTTCAACTTTGTGTGTCCATGTCTTCTGTGTCTTATTCGAGGAGATTAATTTATCTAAAGGTATAGCATTTGAATCCCATGGTACAAGGCCGCATTTTCTAAAACCATTTGTGATTATATCCGGTGACAAAAGTTTTTTTATCACTTCCTCTAACAAAAATGCAAAATCTACCTTTTTCAGCTCTTCACATTGGTGCTTGATTCTCCAATCATGAACTTCTGCAGACCATCCCTGTTTCAACGTTCTGAAAACTGCAACATCCATAGGTTGCAATAAGTGGGTTGCATTAGGTAATAGTGCTATTAAAATAATTCCATTTGATGAGCAGAAGTCACTTAGATGAACCGACATGTGTGAGACATGTCCATCAACAAAGAATATTACTGGAAGTTCTATTGCATTCTTTATTAACCAGGGATGGAATATGTTTGTAATATACTCAAAGAACGTTTCGCAGGTCATCCACCCATTATCAGACTTCCCAATCGCCCAGTCTGGTGGTACAGATTCGGCCAAATATGATGGAATACGCACATACTTGTACACAATCATCGGTGGTGCAATTAGACCATTGGCATTTGCAGTAAACAATACTGTCAAGTTTTGTTTTTCGTCATTATTACCCTTTTGATAGATAGCCTTGTCTCCTCTACGAGCCAATACCTTGGATGCCTTGGGATTTATAAAGAAAGCTGTTTCGTCGGCATTGAAGACACGACTACCGTTTTCAAGAATACGAAATTCATTCTGTTCTTGCAAGTATGTTTGAACTTCTGTGAACCAACTGTCAATTCCTTCTTTTGTAATAGAGGCTCTATTTTTTGTAAGATTTTGTGCCATTCTCACACTGACTTCAGGATGACGTCGTAAAAAACCTTCATAACACTTCCTTCCGGGAGGTTTGTTATTGAACTTTTCTCCTTTACCAAGCTCCGTGACTAGTCGTGCAACGCTTGCCATAATTGCCATTCTTTTGTAATAGGGAAACCTTTCTTCGCTATCATGACAATCCAAGCAACAAGAGTTTCTTCTTCGGATGGTGACAAACGAGATTCCGGTCCCATTTTTCTATCTTCTGGATATTTACCCCTAAATTTATACAGCAATGTAACTCGTGGCACCTTAAATCTCTTAGCAGCAGTAGCACATGGCATACCATTTCTCATAGCGTCTAAGGCAGCTAACATGCTTTCATGCGAATAATTCAAAATCTTTTTATTTACATTATCCATCTGTAAAGAAAAGAAGAAAAACTTTCACCACCCATAGCTGACATCTGATGTATGAGTAGCTGACATAGTGTGTCAGCTTTTGGTTAGACATTACTAAAATAAATGAGAATAAAATACCGCACCACATGCAAAAGCATGAATACTAAACACACAAAATTAAACATTTATACCAGTTCCCAATAGCTGACACAGAATGTCAGGTAATAGCAATTTTACATTTTGTGATCTAGTAGCTGACATGTAAGAAATTCTTCTCAAACAATAAGTGAGGTTAGAATACAGCATGCCCAATACATGAAAGATAACTTAAGTATTTTGTAAAACCATTATCCTCATCAAAACTCTTTATTAACACATTAAAATGTTATACCTACCTTGATGCGTCGTAAACGGGATCAGTAAGAAAAGTAATAAAATGTTGAAAAACTGACACCTGCTCACAAATATATTTTTTTCTAGTTAGCTCACTATTGCCATGTTTAAAAAAGTGTTACTAATATTAAAATCAAAAATTGCCCTACTGTTTCCACTATTTTTCATTTATGTAAGATGTTTAAAACCACTAATTTTGCAAATTATATTCTGATGTGTCAGGATTAGGTACACTGTCAGCTATAGGAGCTATTACCTTACGCCTGAAACAAACATTTAGGACTGATATTCAGATAGATTATATACCTATATTAAATATCTATACCTGTATTATAGGTACTTAAATTAAATATTTTTTATTGAACTATTTGACACATTGAATTTAAATTAAAAAATAATTATTTTGGACGAAATGAACGATAAAAATACTTGTAGATGTAAATTTTAGTAATGATATGTTTGTGTAGTTTATGTTTGATATTGTATTATGTTATATATTTTGTGCTTTATTAGTATGTAGGTAGTAGTTATATTGTATACTATTAATGTTTACGTATTTACTCAGTTATTTTATTGCTATATCTATTTAAACTGTTTGCATTACCTTTCAATCATCTTCGTGCCATGGTTGGCTGGAAGAGATCGCTTAAGCGATAAGACAGACCGCCAATTACCTTTTATTGTCATAAAGTAAGTGTATATTTTGTTGTGTACGCATTAAAGAGTATTATTATTAAAAATAATACATATTTTGAATTTCACTATCTCGTACCCCATGGTCTGTCATTTTTCTGGGACCACGTGACTATTAAAATAACTTGTTGATATTGACTCTATAGATAGTAAACTTAATTCATTACATTTGGGTAAAGCTATATGCGTAATAATAACGAAAATCAAGTATATAGTAAATACAATACTTAACCATAACAAACAAACAAAAAATACTTATTTGCAACAAAGAAAAATGCCGACATTTCCTTAATGATGGAATACATTTCCTACTCGTGAATATTCATTAAGTCGGCGTGAAATAAACAAAATCATTTTTCATTGTTTAGTTTAGAGGTTCTCTGTGAAAAGTATTCAGTAAATTCTATAATCAGTCAAGTTACCTCACTGTCCAATTTAGTTCTCTTCTTCGTCTTTGGGTTGATGGCAGTATCAGTAGTCGACTCAAACGGTACGACTGTTTTGCCAATGTCAAGTGGAAATGAATTATGTACTTTACTTAAGTTCGCCACCAAACACGATTTTAGGCTCTTCTCATCCAGTCATTACAGGCGAATTTCTTCAGGATGTCCCATACTAAGTTCCACGGTACCTGGTCTCCATTCAGACTCCTCTACCACATAGGTAGTTGGTGCTGTTGCAGATATTCACCTCAGCTGCGCAGCATTAGGGAAAACACGTCAGCTCTTTTCTTCACCTTTACCACAATGTTATACCAATCCACTACCAGTGCATCGTTCTATTAAAGTCGAAACGTTTAGGTAGGCATCATCCATAAATTCAAAGTCGCTTAGCGAGCTAAGAGCTATCTATGCTCAGAATTTCATTGTGGGTTGATAAACTTGGTAATGTCACTCAGATACTAATTAAGTATCTATTTAGTATCTAGGTACCAAATATCTAATTGGGTAATTAAGACCGAGGTAATAGGCCCGGCCTACTGGTACATCATTCAGGATCGAATACTTCGATATATTCTTTTCTATTAAATTTAAACTTTTCGGTACTGTTGAAAATGTGTCTCAAAAGCCTGAACTTCGAGAGCAAAGCATCATTGAAATTCATGGAGCAAACTTGACCTTCAGTCTTCGGCAAAGTAATTAAGCACAGGCACGTAATTATTCACTGTCTTTTAAATTTATGTCAATAATGGCATAAAACGCGGTTCTAATAAAATAAAATCCAAACAACTCCGATAAATTTTCCAATATGTAAGTTTTAATAAACGAAACACCCGATAGGTTCAGAAATAAAGCCTAATAACAGTAATATAGTAACATAGCGGTTTTATAAAACAGGTATTTATTACAGCCCTGTTATGTAATTTAATTTCCAGAAAACCCCGTTATCAGACAACTTCTGATGCAACCGTATACTGAATAATGTTTACCTACGAATAATGTTTTTATTTGATTTAATATTGTATGACACTGCCCTTTTACAATATTTAAGCAATAGATAAAAATATAAGCGTTCGTTTGTTCAAAATCTTAAATCTCCGAAAGTTCTTCACCGATTGTTTTGAAATTTTGACACAACGTTGCATTCGAATACACGCGTTTTTATATACCTATCATAGGGTAAAAACATGCTTTGTACCCAAAAACAGAGTAAGCGCCATCTGTTGGGCAGCGACAGCAACGCGTGATAAATATTATAATCCAAAACTTGTAGTGATCAGCATGCGATGAGGAAAGACATCGTGAGAAAACCAGCATGACGAGAAATAAAAAAAAATCTGGAGTATGTGTATCCACTAATCCACACTGGGGCCGTGTGGTGAATTATGGCCCGTAACCACGCACGGGATTTATTAGGGGAGACAAGTGACCTGCAGTAATACGTTATATCAGTTGTAACAGCGCTGAATAGTATCTTATTCAGCATTATGCTGTCGGGCAAACTTTTAGCCACAGTGAAAGAGATTGTCTAATCTTCAATTCACGCTATCCCACGTAAATTTTCATTTATTGTGGCGTTAAACAGTTTATGATTTATCATTGTTATTATTATTTATCTACAGTCAATTTATCAATTAGTTGATGACTCAATGTCGGTAAATTCCCGATGACCAAAGCTGTGGTGATACTCACCTACATTCATCTGAGTATTTATAAGCCTCAAGCAATGTGTGGGCGGACAGCTATGTTATTGTAAGTAAATGAAAGTGATACAATTATGTGACCTGTGAAATTTACTCTGTCGAGTAGATAGGTAATTGTAAGGTATTGGAGTACATAAAATAATTGGTTTGTATGTTTCTGTATCTTACGAGCGCCCTGGACTCTGCAACCTTGCTTTTGATTAAATGTCCGTATACAGTATACACAAACGACAAAACGGTATACGGTATTGTGTATACGGTGTCGGCTGGCTTAATGAGAATAGCACCATATCTTCCCGTGCATGTCGTAAAAAGCAACTAAGGGATAATAAAAGCGCGAACCCATTTGGCCAGCGTGGCATTTAAAGGCTATACACCCCACGTGCACAAGAAAATGTGTATGAGGAGGCCCATGTCCAGCAGTGAATAATAAAAGGACTGATGACGGATGCACGAAAGGTAATCTTCGCGTCAATGTATTTAAAGGCTTATTGTGCAGAATATAAGGCCTCTTTTTAATTCCTGATCTCTGCAATAGGTAGATTGCTTCGAATTCTCCCTAGAAATGCCCATTAACTTTCCTGCTGGTTAATCTACACATTGCAGCAGTGAATATTTCAACAAAATCGGCCCAGTAGATTCTGAAATTGGCGCAAAAGAACAGGTATCATTAAAATTTTACATCACTTTCATACTAAACGAACGGAGTATAAAAGTACTCGTGTATTTATAAACCGAAAGCAGTAACGCCAGCTGATGTTTTGTAGCCTCAGCAAAAAATGTGTGTCAAACAAACAAGGTCGTACATGGCCGTACCTACTCACTCATTCACAAGCCAGGTTACTGGTGAGAAGCACTCGAGTGTATTGCCACGTTATAATGTGTTCTATGTACTACAAAGAAAACATGAAGCGTAGGGAGCATTTACTTGGGCCTAAGTTCCCACCAGTTCAATTATTTATTTTACTTTACATGAAACAACAGCATTAACACAGTATGAAAATAACAATAAGTAAAAAAAATCTCTAAACACCTGCCTATTGAACTAGTGAGACTTTTTTGAGTAAATATGGAAGATTTTTGCCGAATTGATTGATGGTCTTTTTAGACCGACTACGACTAGAGATTGGGAAGTCTCGACATTTTCAAAGTCCCGGGACACGAGACGGCTCAGGCTCGAAGTCCCGGGACATCCCGGGACTTCGAGACTTCGTAATAAGATTAATGTAGAATACATTTTCGGTGAGACGTATCAATAAAACGGTGAGCCGTAGTCTACGATGAAGCCAAGAGGAGGGGAGGGTAATGTTTCCAAGTATATGTATGTATGTATGACTGATACAATAAAGGAATATGCAGAGACGGCACAAACGAGTACTGGTTTCTTGATGCCAGATAATTGTAATTTGTAGATAGATACTCATTTTTGGTTGATCGATGATACTGATATTGTATGTATGTTTATGCCATAAACTTACGTTACAACTTATTTGGATATGTTCCCACCTGGAGCCTAAACTCCTCAAGATTAAATTTGCTATCAATTCAAGTGTTATAATGTACATGACGTCACGCCATATTCAATATGTCAAACCTTCATACCCATTTTAACAGACTTCACAACAAAAAATTAAATGGCAAGTATTAAAAAGAGCATTATTAAATTTACTTAATTGAGTATCATAACATCATTAGGTCACAGTATCAAGTCAATGACCAAAATGTTCATAATATTTTGCTCAATTTATAGCCTATGAAAATTGAGCTTACGTATCTACTTAGTACTTGGGGTTCGTCCACTAGGATCCCCCAATAAGACCCCGGGGGATCCGTCTACACTCAACAGATCCCCCAGGGGATCGACGGACACTCAACGGTTCACTAGGATCAAAAGCTACGAGTTTTCATAGATTAGTCACATAATTTTGATGTCTTTTTTGAATAAAATAAAAAGGTACCTTTTTATTTTATAATTACTTATGTCTGACAATGTATAATATTTTTAAAAGCGAAAGTAGGTAACTTAATATTTATACTAGGGGATCCAAATATACTTAAAAAAATGAAATTCTTGATGAACCGGTGAGCGCAGACAGATCCCCGGGGAATCTTGTTGGAGGACGGCACCTTATTTAGTTAGTTGTGCCATCAATCCAATATACTGCATTGTTTTTTACGACGTTACGACATTATCAAATCGTGTCTGGTCTGGTGAAGCGTTTCATGCATACAAATGCACGTACAAAATAATGTAGGTGAACACGTATAGACAAACAGGCAGACAAAAGTTCAACGTTCGTTCCTTACATCGATTGCCGTCTGGCGCACGGCCAAACACTTCATGCTTCATGCTACTTCTTTAAATAGATAACTGATCGTGCCGCTACCTTTGATACTGTAATCGATCAATTTTAGTAACACTTTTACCAATTTGTTTTCCATCTTCCCGTGTGGATTTTTACATATTATTTATCGTAGTTTTTATCACTTAGTGAAACCATCACTATTAAACTAAACTACTGAATATAGCCGCCCACGGTCATTAAATACTTAGGATTAGAATTAAAATGACAAATTGTTTGCATCAAAAAGTTTATTTGCATTTGACGCGTTACATCTTTTCTCGGTTCTCGGTTCTCACACATCCTCTTCAAAATTATTAGTTGTTTTTACTTGTCTGTATTTTTAATTTAACTATTTCACACTTTCTATAAACTTATTTATTCGTTAATTTATAATCTTATTTCAATAGAACATTGACTAACTGAACCAACTGGACCTGACAATTTCGTGAACTATCCACTGATCCGCACAGGTTCACGTTGTGGATTATGAGTTTATGACCCGGTCGCTATGACAAGAGGAGTTCTTATGCCCTGCAGTGATAATATATAAGCTAATATCGAATGATAACTTTCTATATTTCAGTACTTTTATAAAGTAACATTAGTACAAAATTCAGACGGAACTCGTTTAGAGTTAATTTAATTTAAAAGTGAGAGTGAAAGAAAACCTTACATTATGCATATTCATACACTTTGGGTGTACAATATTGATAAATCTGATAATACCAACCAAACTCACTTGAGTAACTGCTGATTCTATCGAGATTTTATGCCGCTGTCTTTTAAGCTGCATAAATCAATATCTATTACCATTATAGTAAATTATTTAACACTTTGCACTCCGGGTGCGAGATTGTAGAGCAAAGCATTACAACTGATTACAACACCATTTTTTCAGTACAAATATTTTAATCTTTATTGTGAATATTTATGTTTTCCAAATTAAAGGATACTATAATATTAGATGACGACTTTTTAGAAGACCACCCACGATAAAACAAACATGGGGATATCCTATTTACATTAATACGCACATATACAAATAATAAGTACAGAAATGTAATTATTCCTTCCTTGTAACAAGCCATAAAGACTTTGCAATGGGTTTTGAACCATTCCTGTTATACCGGTATGTTGCGTTAGTGTCTTGCATTAATTAGATGCATAAAGTTCATTCAGCTATGCAGCCGATTATAGAGACAAAATTACTTAAACTAACAGTCAAAATATCAAATGAACTAACTTAACTTAAACTAACTGTTCCCATTAGGGGATGCAATTATCGAAGTATTCCGATAATCGATAAAAAAATATCGATAGAACTTCCCACATATATGTACCTAGTTTGTCCATAAATACCGTTACAATAAAGAAAATTAACAATAATTTGAATTTGGAAACTGTCATTCTCACGTGAAAAATAAAGGTCTTTTCTCATTTTGGCGCCAATGATTATTAAATATTGTACTGATATTAAAATAGAGTGGGGTGATAACGAAACCTGTATTCCTGTAATTGCATTACACAAAACAGGCATGGAGCCAAATGCAATTTTTAAAACACTCCATCCGCTTGGTATTAGCCGAATGTTTGTGTACTGGGTTATTGGTAGGTACATTGAAACGTCCTCTGTTTGTGACAGTTCACCCACTATTCGTGTAAACAGACAATTAAAGCTGTTAATCGGAGAGAATCCTAAGAAACCCCGTCCGGAAGCAAAATATTTTAACCAGAGAGATGAATATAGCACCCGAAACCATGTCGCGTATTTTAAAAGATGATATAGAAGTTCTGCTTACAAAAGACGTTCTGTTACTGGTCATTTCTTAATTAGTAATTTAAAGAAAAATAGGGTTGACAAATCAAAACTTCTTTGGCGGTACGTAAAAGGAGCTCACAGACAAATTTTATCGGACGAGATGTTCACCAATGTACACAATTCAATGTCGTCAATGTTCACCATTGACAAACATTTTATCAAGCAGAATGACCGAGTTTATGCTCATAACTCTAGAGAAGCCGCTCAATTGATCAATAGGGTATAACGCGATCATTATCCGGCATCAGTGATGGTTTGGTGAGGTGTTAGCTATCAAGGAGTGACTGAACCATATTTTTGTGAAAAGGGTAAAACGTCGGCTCAAGTGTGTCAAGATACCATTCTTGGAAAGGTCGTAAAGCCTCTTAATAACATCCTGTTCTGTGCGGGATACGTATGCACTTACACGTATAGTGCTCGTGTTTGTACTTCGCACCAACTGGATCGCCTGGGGGGTGTGGACTGTATAATAGGTTTTCTTATCGTGAATGTTCTTAAATAAAACAACTAGGCTTGTTCTTCAATAGAGCCGGGGTAGCGCAGAGGTACTTGTTTTTCTTCTTGTTGTTCTCGGAGTGGATGCCGCTACGGAAGTGAGTTTGACCGGAAAATGGTCCGCCTTTTATTCATTTATTGGCTTCTCCAATCTACGGCCAATTGCGGGCTTCCCCCACCACCGGTCAATGACGGGCTTCCCCCACCACTTGTCCATGTATGTACCCCTCCCGCTACCCGCGGGGAATCATTTATTATTGCTAACAAATACACGTATTTACATTGTTTACTTATGGATCCTAGTATGTCCTCACCTACACTATCCACCAACGTTTTATCCTGATAAGTACGCAAAGATATACCAGGGATCACTCCATTATTAAAATATACAATATCCCATAAAAACTTAACACTAGTTGCGAAACTAACTATATACACATCTGTTATATGTACCCTAGCCTTATGTTTCGTCGTTAACACTAGTTGCGAAACTAACTATATACACATCTGTTATAAGTACCCTAGCCTTATGTTTCGTCGTCAACATGTTCCATATCAGGCAATGACAACCCAAACTCTGAGCTCGCTACCACAAGTCGTAATGATTTAGTAACTCCGAAGAACTGGATTAGCTGTGCCGTAACGGTCAGTTCGGCGTTTTTATGGCTTTTAAACTCCCTCGTGAGTATAAGAGGAAGTCTGTGCCCTGGAGTTCTCAGCACAAACTTGTGGTATCTTTGTGGTATTGTTATTGGTATCTTTTTAATATCAACCTATAAATTCTCATTTATAGGTTGATATTAAAAAGATACCAATAACCTGAACGTTTTCGTTTAGATATAGGTGGTGTGTATTCATTGACTGAACTGTACCATAATACATAATGTTTATATCACCCTTGACACAAATAGTAAAGGCAATGATGACAATGAGACAAATTGACTTGAAGTGTCCATTTATTTATCTTGTACTCGTAAATCTGATTCAGTAATACCAGTATCAAAATATTGCATAGATTGTTCTATGATAGATGAATATCCATTATGAACAAGATACAGCAAGCTGTCCGTTATTTAGGATGGTTATGATGTTGCTATAATATTATGGTTAGGAAGTCAAGACAGAAAGTTACCGAAAATACAGAATATAATTTTTCAAACTTTCGCGTTTTGTACACATTTTATATTCTCAATCGCGTCTGAACGCGAATAATAAAGGTATTTGTTTACCTTTTAGTCCAGGATGGGAGCTGCGAGCAGTTTCATCACTCCCTCCCAAAATCCTCTCCTCCGAACGTTACCATTATCCCAGGACTGTACGTGAAGCGATTGAAATTACGAAATATAAAAATTTCAATCGGAAAGATGGATATAAACTGTCGTCGACGTGGAATCCGGTGATAAACACATTTAAACCTTGCGATTTACCGTCGAATACGTCCGCGGACATTGTTAGTGTAGTGTGTCGCAGCCTTTCCAAATGTCAAGATCGAATGTGGATAGTTGATGAAACTGCTCGCAGCTCCCATCCTGGACTACCAGCCTCTTCGGTCAACTCATAACCACGGCTGGTGTAACCCGTGCATAAGCGTCGAGTAGGAATAAGTTTTATTTTTATTTTATCGGAATGGCTAAATTTTTGTGGCCCTAATGGCCTTTCAATGTATAGGAATGTATAGGTTAGGGCGAGCGCAGAAGGCGTTCAGCCAAGAGCAAAGTGTGTACAACAACGATCCTAGAAGCTCCCCTGCCGGTAGATCGGCAGCAGGAACGGACCTCGGCTTAGGACGTTGCTTCGGGAGGGTACCGCGGCATCGCGAATCGGTGAGAAGCGCCCAGGCACGTGCCGATACATGGTAAAAGTGTTGACTGAAGGCCGGTGTGTTCACGGTGTAGCGAGGGTGACCTACTCGTCTCCGCCGGTGCGGACAGTGTACATGTGTAGTCTGTGAGTGTAGTGTAAGAACCGCATTGAAAGCAGTAATTGGGTCGTCGGGGTCGTCTAAGACGTGCCAAGGACGACGACGGCAACGGGAAGGATCATTCCCATCGGAGACATAGGTTAGGCTGTCAACTACCAGGGTGTTGGGATGATAAGGGACTCTGTCGTAGTAGCGTCGGGCGGAAGGAATAAAAGGTAAACAAATACATTTATTATACGCGTTCAGACCCGATTTAGAATATTAAAAAATACAGAATGTGACAATTTCTTGGTCTAATCTCGTCCCTTTACAATAGACAGAGTGAAGATGTACGTAAGTAACACATAAGTCAATGAAGTAAAGCAATTAATTAGTCAAAAATCGTGTATAATGTCGTATTGGAAATGGCCTACATTCAGTAGTGTAGCCCCAATCCTCATAGACTGCCGGATTCGATTGATTGGAAAATAACTAATCTGAGAGAGGTGTTCTAAAGAATATTTTCAGTACAAAAAAGCATTTTAAAGACATTAGTTTATCAAAGTTTTATCTCTAATACGGAATCTTAACGGTCTAGACAACTATGTACCTATATGGTTTCTTTAACCTAATGACTAACTCATTAAAGGATTGAAGTCCCTTAATGTTTAGACTAAGATTTCTCCGATGCGTCAGAAAATTAACTTGCGATTGTGACGATTGTGACTAGCGTTTTATTAAAACGCACACTTGGTAGGTATTTAACGTACGACCAATTGTTTCATGTTCCAAAATAAATAAATAAAAATACACCTAGTAGATGTAATTTTAAAGTCACAATTGCGAATCAGTGTTCCGGTACTCATTTAAATCTGAGTCCTTTAAAAGTTACAGAAACATAGACTGAGTAAGGACTTCAGATATAGCAATAAGCAATAACGATTAGGTAAGTTAAGCACTAAGCATAAAATCTTGAGGAAAATGTGTACGAGGAAAACTGCGTGTGTGAAGGCACTGCGTGAAATATACCATATGTTGTTTGTAGCTGTAAATGATATAAATAATAATGATATAAGAAATTTACGTAAATATATTTCTTTTTATTTCTATAGGTAACGTTTAAGGCCTCAGGTTGGTGTAGTTACGCATTTATTTGAAATTTCAGTAATATAATAAGGTGGTACTACCACCACGATTCATTATTTATGCATACAAAAGAGTCAACTAATTTCATCTCTGCACCGAGACGGATTTATTCCCCTGTCCTTGTCTTCAATTCTTTAAATTGGTGATTTTCAATGTGGGTCGGGTGATCAGTTAAGTGTTCGCGTATATATTTTCTTATACGAATAAGATAAACTGATAGACAGCGTCTTTTAGGTCTTATCAATACAAAATATTTAGTGATAAGCTCGTAAACAATATAATACCGACTAACAACTAACAATACACTATTGTTGATAAAGATGACATCGGTTCTCTTTCAACTAGCAGATAAAAAATATATTCAAATAAACTGTTTAACAAATAACAAAGAAATTTCTGCGAATCCGCAAAACATGAACAAGACCTACCTTGTAAATGGACCACTCCTTTTAGTTATTTGACCGAGTATTTTCTCGACAGTTTTCTTGTCGCCTTTGCGGGCTGCGTCCAATAACTCCTGGCCTCTTCCCATGGCCCATTTAATGAATAATACCACACACAAAAACAACACTAAGTTCGACCATTTCAATTATTTTTTACACTAGACTACTACACACTACAACTTCATTGATCGCGCCGCCATATTTAGAATTTTAGACGTGAGTGCGCTCTAGCGGCTGGCGAAGGACTTAATCGATATTGAGCCCCTCATATTGCCTGACTACGTAACGTTTAAACCTTATAATTTTCTTTCGCTACAGAGCTTATATCAACTGTTTTAGTATAACCATAAGTACCTTAAGAAATAAAATGTAATCTGACTTTTTGAAAGAAATATGTACGCTCTTTACACCGTAATCGGCGTTAACTTTGGGTATACAAAATCTAAAATCTATTCGTTGTAAGGCTGCTAAGAGGAATAGAATGTTTTGTCTTGCTTATTACCTATTTTTTATCTCTTTCGCACTTATAGGAAAATGTTAGTTCATTTCAGTTCTTCGTTCAGATGTTCGTTCACTGCCTACACGACAGTTCACGACAACTTTATTCGTCAATCAATTTTGACATTTCACATTTACTACTCATAATTTATTGTTCGATATTTTACTTAGTTGTAAAGTGAAGTAAATCGATTTTATGTAAAAAAATATCATTATACTTACATTTCTCTTGAATTTTCACCGCTCACATGAAAACGGTTGTATTTATTGGTTTGATCAAAACAAACATTTTGTAAACAGCCGATCTTTTGACAACTTCGAATTGTATTGGAATAAAGCCAAACATACGTAGAAAGTGCACTACTGATAGTAGTATGAAGATATTAATTTGATTTATGTAATGTAGTAATTAAGTATAGGTAACTTAACAAAATGATCTCAAAAAATATTTTTATTAAGTTTATAGTGTTATTTTTTGTTGTGAAGGTAACCCCACAAAGTAAGTACAAAAAACTATTTTTGAACAATTCAAATTAATCAGTAAAAGATTTGTATTTGTATAAAAGTATATGAAGTATACCTACTTATACTTCCCTTAAACAATTGCTTAGAATACTTATTTTTAATGATACATTCTATATCTAAAAGCTAAAAGGAAGTACATATATTCAATATCTAATTCCTTTTATCTTGTATACATCTGCCCTTTTTTGTTGTTAGTAACCATTGTATTAGTAAAAATATTATACATATGAGTTGTATAGAATCAAAGAAGGCAAAATAGGTTAGTAACTTCACCATAAACTCTTTATTAACTCTATTAATTAACTTTATTAACTAAGAGTTAATCAAATCAGTTAAGTTTTAAATTTTCTATGTTGCCATATATTTACCTCATTTTTGCTTAGTAACCTATTTTGCCATCTTTGATTCTATAGGACTCATATGTTACATCATTTTGACACATATATTACCTATTACTATTTAAATAAAATCGACAATTCAAATGCAGAACAGGACTGAAAATAGTAGAACCCAAAGAAATTTTGCTTCCTAACCGAATCCATGAAACATACCTATACGCAATATGTGTGCATTCCAATGGAGAGATGATAATAAGTACTTATACATAATTCCAATCCAACTTGTCCAAAACATAACAAGCATGGTGGCCTAGAGTAACTGACATAGCCTTAAATTTTGAGGTGATAATTGTTTATTCATAATATCCATAATTTGATTTATCGAGACAACAAGTTTGCCATAGATTTAAAGCTAAATCTTGAGTTTTGTCATTGATTTAGTTTTGTTTTCGGCAAATTAGGTTGAAATGGACTATATATAAAAAGTTTTTCAAAGTACTAAATCTCATATAATGGGACAATTAGCATTCCTCACCTACCTCATCCAATATTTTAAACTAGGGATATCCCAGCTCTCTTAGGATAGTTGGCACCTAGTTAAACTAGTTAAAGACTGCTATAAACTTGAATGTTTTGTTATCTAAGCAAATGCTCCTGTAGTGAAACAGAAGAAGATCAACTTTAATATATTTTTATTTTGTTTCAGATTCAAATTTAACAATACCTCTAAACAAAAGCCCTACACAATTGAATAGAGAAGTTTTTGGCGATTTTATAACACTTAACCGTTCTTCAACACTTCGTGTCAACTTTGATAATGCTAATCCAAATATATCTTTCATCATATTTCAAGTGCACAGTTTCCTTTATAATGTTACATTGTATAATAATACATGTTCCCTCACATCCTGTATTACTGGAAAGAATATAGGACTATACAGTACTGTTAAACCCAGTCCAGAGACTTTCTTTGTGTATAATCCCAATGAATACCATAATCTCAGAATATATATCTCGGTGCATGCATATGGGGACAGAGGTAATTATATTTCTTTTTGAAATATTTGTATTTATGTATTAACCCTGACTTTCACAATGATGTAAACCCATAAAATTAAACAATTTATTTAAAATTTTGGTTAATTATAATATGTGGTAATTTAATTTAAAATTTTGAATTATCTTATACATAAGAACAGTGATAGCCTAGATGTGTTTATTCACGAGACTTTTTATTTTTAAGATCGTGAGTTTTAAACGCCTCGCTATACTATTTAGTTTCTACCCAAGTATGGATTTTTAAATTATCTCTAGCTCGGCAGTGATATTATGAAGAACCCACATACTTGATAATTTACAGAAATTGGAGCATATGCATCCACCAACATGCACTTGGCCCCTCTTTGTAAATTGTGAACCAAAATCCCTTGATAATGTTACTTGGAATTTTGGATTTTATCTATTTGTCATACGTTTCAAAATATACAAATTTTGCTCTTTGACAGCGTAAGTCATGCTGTATGTGTTATGGAGATAACAAAGTATGCACAATATATATAAAGGGCGAATATAACATGTTTTGGATTGCAACCTAAAGTTGAACTGACCCCCCCAAATTATAGGTTATAGACAATTGTATCAATATAACATATACATATATATAGCAATATATATGTATCTTGCAATATAGATCTAATTATTGTGAAATAATGAAGTAAAAATAGATTACGCGGATGAATATTCCACAGATCATTTAATTAATTGTTTAATTGATGAGGATATTTAAACAATAACAAAATATGAGAGATTATTGACACTGAATGATTAGCTTATCTTATATATAATATTATCCATTTGCAATATTATTTTTTATTATTAACTCGACACAAACAAGTCTTCACAGGGGGTATTCGACTTGCATTAATAAGAAATATTATTGATAATAATTGAATAAAATATTACTTACTAAGAATTAAATTGTTTAATTCATGAAGTCAAATCGATCAGTAACTTCATTAGAGTTTACACATAAGTGTGTAAAAGTGTGTGTGTATAAATTTGTGTGTGTAAAATTTGTGCCTATTTGAAACATTTTACCATCTTTTTCTTTTTAGATTTTTAACTTGTTACCAGATATTTGCACAAGCAGACAAACTTGCTACCTGTAAAAATAAATGATAATGGCTCTTCTATCCCATCCATAGGACTGTAAAAACTGAACATATCTGTTCAGTCTTGCAACTGATTGAAATAAAATTCTGTTTATAGATTTTACTAACTTATAAATAAGCTTAGCCTTTTCATAACCAGCCAGTTAATGCTCAAGTCTAAATATACTCTATGTACACCTAGTAATTTTAAAGATAATGCTTATAATAGATATGTTTCAGCACCTATACCTGGTGGATGCAACATGGAATTCTCAATACCCATTACACCATTCCTTCAAATTACGTATAATAATGACTACATCTTCGTTGATGCTGCTCCAGCCCAAGATCCCAAAGATAAGAAGTGTAACTTTGTAGGGAATATAACCGTGGATTTTTATGCGATATATTTGCCACATAAAGCCTTTATTAGTCAAGATGTGTATTTTGACGGGATTGGGAGAATGTTGACACTGGGCAAGATTGAAAAATATGGGGAGTTAGTAAGTAGCTTTTTAATTTTTCAACCTTCGTTAAACTCTTTCAATTATATTTCGATCATTCCTTTTTATTTAATTCGCTTAATTTCTCTACTCTTAAAGACTCCTGGTTACGACTCAGTTGAGTATTTGTATTACCTATACCTTACGCTATAATGGGATCTTCGTCATCGTACGAAGAAAGTCGGTAGTATAGCTATGATTTTTTTAGAATAGATTGCAAACGAGCGAGCGAGCCACATAATGGTAAATGGTCATCGTCGCCCATGAAAACCTGTAACATCCGGGGGTACGGCTTTCTTGAAACGCCCCATGTCGTAGCGTAACGGAAAAACTTCAGCTGACAGTTCATTCCACAACTTTCGGGTTCGCAGTATAAAGATTAATATTTCACGAGTTCTTTCTTCACACGTAGGTACACACCCGCACACCTGAATCGATCCACCCTGCATTTTTATGTATAAAAGCCTGAAACAAAAATAATGATACTTCAAAGAAAAAGTTTTTATGCAGTTTTGAAGCTGGCATTATATTCATCATCATTTTGGTGTGCTATTGTTCCAAATTTGAATTCACGAATTTGAACCACAGAAGAAAAGCAGAGTCAGTTCATTGTTTTGAAAAAATAAGCAAGCAGAAAGTTTGAATTGGAGCAGTCTTTACGATTGAATGGTGTTCTTTTTCAATAAAACTTTCGTTAAATTGTTTTTTCTGAGATTAGAACTGATTTTGATCTTAAAATTAGGGATACTGCGCCTGAAGTATCCATAATCCATAAGTATCCTGACATCGGATTAATACGGCAAGATCAAATATAAACACGATATCGCCGGGCTACCTTGCAAAAAAAGTCATTGTTTCTCCGGCTGTGTGACATGTGGCACCATCCTGTTGGAACCACAGTTGATCGAGGTCCATATCTTCCAATTGATGCCAAAAAAAACTCCTGTAGCATGTTCCGATACCTACCTAAATGCCTACCTAAATACCGATACTTAAAAAAAATGGCCCTGTGATCCCGCCGAACTAAAAGCCGCACCAAACTAACTCTTTGAGGATGCATCTGTTTTCCATGAATCTCATGACAATTCTCCAAGCCCCAGGATACGACAATTTTGCTTATTGACGTATCCGTCAAGGTGGAAATGGGCCTCGTCACTAAAGATTATTTTTTTCGCCAAAAGATGGTCCACGTCATACTACTCTAAAATTCATACTGCGTTGCTCTCGTGTAGCGTAATAGCGTTCCATGTTGACTAATTGCAACTGTCATATGACATCTATAAATAAACCAGAGTTGCTAACCGCCAAACAACGAAAAAATGGCGCAAAATTTAAATCTGGCGCAAGTGTTGTTGCAAGTGGTATCCGGCGCAATAATATTGCAAGTGTAAAATTTTAGATCCCAGTAACATCGTCCACATGGAAGGTCCGCCGCATGCTGGCCGCCTATCCTGGTAAAGCATCGGTGTATGTTGCGGTAGCACGTTACACCTCGGGTGCTCCCGGATACTCTGTGTACGTGCCCGCTCTTACGTATGCGTGTTCACCGCTTATAGATGATGGGTGCGACCTACTCGGTGAGTTGAAGTTTAATCTAAACCACGAGCGTTTGCACGATTACAAACCTTGTTGCGTTCGCAAACGCGTTATTATACGAACTTTAACATTCATATCCGTAGCATATTCATACTGAAAGGACAGCTTTGTTCTACAACGTTGTGTTTATAGCTGGCACTAACTAGGTGTCTATAGGTAGGTTAATAAAAAGAGGTGCAATAGAGTTTTGTTGGAATGTTCTGTAAATCAATAATTTACTTACACTATGGTTTTTATTTATTCTGTTACTGACCATAAGTACCAAATGTTTATGCTCAGCAAAGGACAGAAGTTAGTTGTTGTCGTCTTATGTCCGCATGCAAGGCATTGAGCGGATTTCCAAAACTTGAATGCACCGTCCGCACATTGAAATCCCACAGCCGCTGGGCACACTTGCTGGCCAAGTTATTCCTGACCTCACAGAGAACTATAGTGAAATGAACTGCATTTTGCACTTTATTCCATTTCCCCAATGCTCGTACACACGTTTCGATATTTATGTCAGAGCCCATTCCCATCCCGCCTATCCTATCCCTCCCTATTTTTTCAACCCTTCCTCCAAATACATTCCTAAAACTCCTAAGGTAGGCAGTGCACAGCACGTCAAGTTATACGACTCTAATTTCCTTTTATATAAGATGCGCATTTGGCCAGCTTGACCAGCCTGCGGGATACATATTACCCTGTTAATTTTCTTTACAGCTAACGACGTTGTGTCTCAAATGCTTTGTGCTTTCTTGTTATTCGTCGGATTTTTCCTTTGCTACTTTGGACACAGTTTCTTTAAGACTGATATGTTCTTATTTGGTATGTTTAGCGGGATTATGTTAACTTACTGCATCATATCTATGTATTCAGACATGAATAGACCTGGTAAGTTTTATTTTACTACTATATTTCAGTTTTATGCTAATAATTCTATCTATACATGTTTTATGCTTTGTAAAATCGACCTTTGTTTCAATTTGACTAGTACAATAATATTTTGATTATAAAAATAAAGTAAACATTTTCATAAGTTGCTTAATTTCCGAGATAAAGTTGTAACTCGTGAAATCTTCTGGTATATTATTAATTGGACTTAATTCAGCATATTATCATTGAAACTGTTGTTTCTACGGAACAGGTCAGGTACATTTTTGTAACAAATTTTATTTATCGGTTTATTTATATTTAAGTATTTTATGTGGATACTTAAATATAAATAAATACAAAAATACACAAATATAAATACATAAATATAAAAAATATACTTAAATATAATGTGGATACTTAAATTGTGTATATTGCTTCTTTATAATTGTTATTATAAGACTGACATTATATTATGTTATATTATGTTATTATTATTAATGAAAGTCGTTTTCAAATTGTTTTGTGTAAATGTAACTTGTGCAACGTAGAATGTCTAACTTTTCAAATTCTTTAGCTCTTCTCGGCGCATCTGTCCTGTCGGGATTATTCTTCGGCGCAATATGGTTGCTTTTCTGGTGGTTCTATGGAATACCATTGTTCTCCGTGATGTTGCCTACATTCACCCTTGGTTTTTTGATAGCCGCAATTATTTACTACATGTTGCCAGGTAAAAATAATTATGCTAATTGCGTGTTTGGCGCCAATCACAAGGTATCTTATTGGAGTATGAATATTGTTGTTTTGTTTTTCAAAATCTACATTTTTTTTATATACAAGTGGGCAGACAAGTAAGCGGTCCCACGTGATGGTAAGTGTCACCGCAGCCCATGGACACCTGCAACACCAGGGGGTATGCGGGTGCGCCGCGGACCTTGCAAAATCCTATTTCTAAAATCTATAATAAAATCTCTTCCAGATTAATTAAATGTATATTTTTTATATCGACAACTACTCTAAATGTATCTTTCACATTCTTTAGGGTATCTTTCATTTCACATTTATTTTTGCACGTTGTAATTTGAAATGAAAATTGCGTTCTGAATAGAAGTTTGTGTTCTAGAAATAGTTTGAAACAAAGTTTGTATTTGATGTTTTGAAGAGGTTCGGCGGTGGTGGTTGGATGAGAAGAGCCGAGGGTCGTGTGTGGTGGCAAGCCTTGGGAGAGGCCAATATCCAGCAGTGGAAAGACATAGGCTGATAGTAATAGTAGTATAAAGTTTATAAATTATGGTATTTATGCACTTTTTATATTTATATTTGTGTATATGATTTGTTTGTATTTTTGAAGTTTTATGGTTTAAGTGATTAATTACAAGTTTAACTTAATTAATTAAATTAAGTACAACTTTTAAACAATTATTTAAAAGTTTTATATTTTAATCCACCAATCCGCACTGGGTCCGCGTGGTGGATTATAACCCGAAACCCTCTTGTGATTGCAAGCGGAGGTCTGTTCCCAGCAGTAGGACCATAACCATAGACAACGCAAGTTTTCAAACTGTCACGAGTATAGTGATGGGAAAACACTCACCGATGAAACGAAACATCTATCTCCCATGACTAGGTTCCCCAATTTTGACGAATTTTTACAATTTATTATTAAAGCAATTGAGCATTTTTGTATTTTTAACAACGGTTTACTAGTGACCTGGGTTGAAACAGACTACGAGCGGCGCGAGAAGTAGGAACTTAGCGCCCACTTTGGACACGCACTGACGGCCGACTTGCGTTATCAATAGAGCGATACCTCTGTATATATGGAGGGGACGTTAAAGTTTGATGTTGATCTTTAACATGTCTCTTTCAGGTGATGTTTACATACTGCAGTCTAATATGAGTTTTTGGATCATGTTCACATTTATAATGCTCTGTGTAGGCCTCTCGATAGTATCTATAACATACTTTGCGAACATTCTATGCTGTGCCGTAGTCGGCGCGTATGCGATTGTGTACCCTATTGACTTCTACATAAGATCCAATTTCAAATACATAATCATCAACACCATAAGAAGAGCTACTGTGCCTAAATTTAATAAAGCTGTTATTTTCCCGCCTTTTGGATATGGTGGTAAGTAAATTACAACAAATTTATTAATGAGCTGTCGAACCACATTTTGGTAAATTTTGGTATACGAATACCTAGACATCGAAATCCAATAGGAGAATCCCTATTTCATATAGTTGATGTAATACAAAAAAAATTCTCAATCCGTTACACTATTTCTCATCTTTCCAAATCTCGTCATTTGAATTGCCAAATGTATTGGGAGGCTTTTGGGTAAAGCACGCTACAATCCCATAGTTGCTACGCGCACTCAACTGAGCCAAGTGGCCCCGCAATAATAGAACACTACCGAAAAATGTATTGCATTTCCCACTTTATCTTAATCCCAGTAAACATACGTGTTTCGTTAGTGAGTGAGATATGCCAGAGCCTATTCTCATCCCATCCTATTCCCATTTTCCCAACCCTTTCTTCAGAAGCAAGGAGCGTATCCGCGGTTCTGTCATTTGTCATTCTGGCAGTTCAGAATAGATTTATACTCGACCATTAATTAGCCCAGTAGATATAAAATTTACTTTCTGCCCCAGAAAGGGGAGAAGTGATGGAGAGAGATAAAGGAAATTTGTAGGGAGTCACGCGAGTACGGCGCGTATTAGTAGGAGAGCTGAGTGACAATTTTGGGTAGGTATTTGAGGCACTATGAAAATCTGTCTAATACTTTTTTTTCATTATAATTTAATACAATGTGAACACCTGGCTGAAGGGTTGTGGAAGTTTACCAACCCTCATATTTTTTAAAAATTTTTTTTTTAAATGTTCTTGTCGTTTTGAAATTTTCATAACTTTGAATTAAATATTTGAGGAGTTGAAAAATACAAAAGCCAGATTATTTTATCGGATTTTAAATCCAGCCAGATATTTGCAAAATTATTTTGGCAAAAAATCCAAAAAATATATTTGAGGCACTGAAATTTTTTAACAGGGCAATCTTTGTCATTAAAAATTTATATTTTAAAAAAGCCAGATCATTTTGGTGGAATTTTTTACCTGCCAGGTGATCGAGAATGTTATTCATAAGTGTAAGTGAACAGTGCTATAGGTAAGTAAAAGTGCGAGAGACAGCGTATATCGGCAGCTGTCTCGGCTCAAGGACGCTGCGATGTGATTGGTTCTCTCAAGACCATGTGATTCGCAGCAACCATGTGAACATTACTGAAAATTTTGGAGCATTAATAATATTCTTAGTTGTAATATTTTCTTTTATTTTATAATTACTATGTTATATTTATTAATAAATGAAAAAGCATATAGTTTATAATATATATCTTGTAATGTCATATATAATTAGAACAAATTAGATATTTTTTTATCAAGACTGGTTACTTTAAATTAATGTAATTTTTATGAAATAGAGCCAATTGAAAAAGTAAATGAGTAAAATTATTAGATTAATTTTTGATGTTTTATTAAAATGAACTTATAACATAGTATATAAATGAACTTGAAGTTTCAAACGTTGTCAATCATTTAATTTTTCTGTAAAAAATATTAAACAATTTTTTTTACAAAATTTGTTGAGAAATTTATTTGCTCAAAATCTAAAAAAAAATATTGTCAGGTGTAAAAATATTGTCCAAAAAAAAATTTTCTTTATTGATGGTCAGAATTTGTTTCTTCATCTTCAGTGAATTCTTCATCAGAGTTGGAATATTCTTCTTCTTCAGTTTCATTAGAATTATCTAAAATAAAATGAATAATGTAATAATAAAAAAAAGTTGAAAATGACCTGCTGTAACCTCAGTATTTTCATTTACAATAGTATCTAGAACAGATTGTGGCATACACTCAAGAGTATTTCCATGTCGTTGCCACCCATTTCTGTCAGGTATTAAAGAACTTGGAAAACGCAAATATGCATTACGCCAAATACTAGTTATATACTGAACTCTCAAAAATTTATAACAATTCATCGAAAGCTTCTTTATGTAATTGAATATTTTTGTGGTAATTTGTTTCCGGTCGTTCTTCAAACCCTCTTAATTTATTGAAATATTCTTTTCGACAAATTCCATGATTTTTTAAAATATCTGAACTGAATTTTTTTATAAATTTCTGTCCTTGATAATTTTTTTAACGTTTCTTTATCTATAGTGTTTAATGGTTGATAATGTCCATGATATTTTTATAGCTTTTAAAGCAAAAAATACAAACACTTTCATTTTTGTCTTTTTCAGAATATTCTAAAATAAAGGGTTTTCCAATAAGGACTTGACAACTTTTTTTCAAAATAAAATGCAAACCATTTGAGATATTTCAAAAACTTTATTATCGGGTTGAAGTACAATCAAAACATTTATGAATGGAACTCGACTTCGTTCATATGGCCACCGCGGGCACGTTTGCAGCGGTCGATTCGTTGGACCCAATTTTCGATGACTCGGCCACACATTTCGGCCGAAACGGCTGCTATTTCGCGTTCAATGTTGGCTCTGAGCTCTTCCAACGTCGTCGGCTTGTTGGCATAGACCAATGACTTGACGTAGCCCCAAAGAAAAAAGTCTAGAGGCGTTAAATCGCACGAACGAGGCGGCCAATCGACTGGTCTATTTCTTGAGATAACACGCTCATCAAACTTACTCTTCAATAAATCGATTGTAACGTGTGCTGTGTGGCTTGTGGCACCGTCCTGTTGAAACCACATGTTGTCCAAGTCCATATCTTCCAATTCGGGCCAAAAATAATCGGTACGATTACCTGGCAGGTAAAAAATTCCACCAAAATGATCTGGCTTTTTTAAAATATAAATTTTTAATGACAAAGATTGCCCTGTTAAAATTTCAGTGCCTCAAAAATATTTTTTGGATTTTTTGCCAAAATAATTTTGCAAATATCTGGCTGGATTTAAAATCGGATAAAATAATCTGGCTTTTGTATTTTTCAACTCTTCAATAAATATTTAATTCAAAGTTATGAAAATTTCAAAACGCCTCAAGTACATTTAAAAAAAAAATAATTAAATATTTAATAAATATGAGGGTTGGTAAACTTCCACAACCCTTCAGCCAGGTGTTCACATTGTATTAAATTATAATGAAAAAAAGTATTAGACAGATTTTCATAGTGCCTCAAATACCTACCCAAAATTGTCACTCAGCTCTTGGACCATATCTACCACGATTCGGTCCTTATAATCTTAAGGATGTCAAGGCCATGGATGATGGATGGTAAAATAAAAGAAACTCTACCTCCTTGCCTGTGCAGAAAGTTCCGGGTTCGACTCCCGATCGAACATTAATTTGTTTAAAGGCAAATGTTTGTTAGTTTCTGGATAATATGTTCGCCTATGGCTGAACCCCCACAACACAGGGTATCCTACTGTGGGTGGCGTTATTATTTATTTATGACTTATACTCTTATTTAAATGGGCAAAAAAAAAACACCAAATATTTTTGAATAAATATATAATTTTCATTTACCTTCTAAGAATGACATCACCAATACGACGAAGCGTTACTCATGTATTTTTAAATTTGCTGCCCAATCAGTTTTCTTTTTTTTGCTTTTCGTTTAATTATTTCCCTTTATTTATTTATTATCTTATCATTCCAGAAATACTACTAATAATTCTATGGATATTGTTTGGAGTAACTGGTTTCCTCTTCCAACATTATCGAAACCGCACGAGGCCACCTTTCCCGCCTCCACCGAGAAGTTCCATCGCGCTCATAGTACCGGGAACCACGTATGATGCCACTCGTACTAGAAGGTAACTGACTATTTGTGGAGATATTTTTTTCCGAAATTTGACTGCTTTTTTTGACAAGTTCAGTGCAGCTAGAGAGAGACAGAAGATATATGACGATAGACGGAAAGAAATGCATAGCTCGTGTTATGATTTGTAATTTGCAATAAAATAAAATCAGGCCTTCGTTTCCCTCGTAATCCCACATGCATAATTGGGTATTTGATCCCTCTTCTTTAAGCGGGCTCTTTTCCACTGTTAGTCGATCGAAGCGACCATTTTGTGGGAAGTTCTCGATTATGCTCTACTCAAGCAGCCCCTAGCTACCCGTTCCAGAAGTCGAACTTCTAGACCTGTTGCATGTTTCCATTATTGTTCTGGAATTTCAGAGGATCTTCGCTCGTTGGAATTATTGACTCTTTTCAACAAACATGTATTAAATTACTTATTAATTGCCCGTGTCATGTCGCGACCGGCTTTAGGATGACACCACCCCTGGCTGTCCTAAAAGGCGACTGAGAGATATCGAAGCCGCTACCACACTGAGTCAAAAACCCTGAGGAACTACAACACCTATAAGAGTGGACTCACCAACCCGCTTGGCCAGCATAGTGTTTCAAGGTCATACATCCCCCACGCACAGGACAATGTGCATGAGGAGACCCATGTCCAGCAGTGGACGATAAAAGGACTGGTTATGGTTACGGTATAACGACAAACAACAGACAATCCAGCTGACGGTAACCAGGTGGATTGTCTACCTTCTTTCAAAAGTGTTGCCTGTTAAGTTAAAGAAAATGAATCAAAATATTTATTCCTTTCCAGGAGGCGGTATCTGGTCAGAAATGTCACAAACAGTTCATCTATTGACGTGAATCCGGTAGAAGCCACTGAAAGAACACCTCTCTTGACATAATATGCTTTTTAAAAAGATATGTCGACATAATAATAAGAAGATAAGTATAGTAAGTTGTAATTCTGATATATTTTAGGTTATTTCTTGTAGAAGTTTTTGGTAAATATTGCCATTAAAAAAGCCCATATTTATTCATGTTTAGGGAACCAGGATACGAGCGAAGTTATTGCTAAAATGACTCCGATGTAAAGTCAGAAATGGTTCAAATAAATATTTAAAAGACGCAGCTAGTATTAAGTATATTTTTTATAAGCATTGATGTTATAAGATTGTTTTCCTAAAGATCTGTTTCTATATACGAAATTACGGCGAAACCATCAATTTGATAAGCATTTAAAATATTTTTTTGTTAATTTAAGTGCGATTGAATATTCCGTTCGAAGTCACCGACTGTAAACTATCCTTGTTATTTAATATTCAACCTTATATCCAAGAAATTTAAGTTAATTTTTAATTGCCATCAAATTGATCGCTTCTCTGTCACTCGAAATGTAGAAGAATAGACCTCGAAAATTCTCTATAATATTCTTTATAATTGTTATATGTTTAATATTTCAAAAATCGTTAAGTATGTTTCAAATTTTATTTTATAGTATTTATCGGTGAGATACGTTTATAATTTATTACTGTTGTTATAATAAAAATAAGCAAATGAAAATTATGCAAGACTGTCATTATGTGATATATAAATATGAAGGCTATATTTGGTATAAGTCTACTTTCTTGGCCAATAAAAGCTTTGTTAAAAATTTAATTGTGTTTATAGTTCAATTAAAAAAAATATGTAATAAGTAATATAAAAATATAACTAAATATGAATATACTATAAAAAAAAAATGAAATTTCCAAGCCTTTGTGCACTTTAAAGAAAAATGGACCCCAATGAACCATATGGACCATCGGTGATATCTACCGCATGTTATTCAATGTTGCCAAACACTAAGAAACTTTGATTCAATGAATACGGTGACGTCACAACACTGAAAGTTTCTAAAAACCCTCGACAATTTAGACATTTCGTGGTTCAAAAACATGGGGAGATGTTTGTGATATTGTATAGTTTATGAAACTACGATCACTTAGATCGTAGTTTCATCAATCAATCAATCAATAATCCATTATAAACCGACAATGTAGTTATATAATCGTATTTTATAAAAAAAAAAAGATGAAACTGCATAAACGCAATAATTAGATAGATAAATAAAACACTTTATTGCACACCAAAACAAAACAAGACGGTAACAATAATATTTTTTTTAATAATAACACCACACTGATAATTATATTGAATACTAATAATCTAGATTCTGGTCCGAAGCCCCCTAGTGATAAACCCTATTTACTAAAGGAAGCCCGTGTCACCAGTGGAACATTATGGACTGCTATTCGTAATAAGCCGACATTTCCGCCTGGTCCATTCGTTTTCAAATAACTTGTAAGAAGAATGTAGGCATCCCAACAAAAAGGCCCTAAAGTTCTGAAGCCCTTAACTCCGATACCGTCCCTCTGGACCTTTGCACTTGTACGTCCATAATTTTCATGGAGAGTAATCAATTAGCAATTTTGATTTACTTTGTTTAGTGGCTGACGATATCTCGAAAACTAGAAACTACACTTTGTAACTACATCGTTTTGCTCCGGCGATGTTCGCGTATAAAGCGAATATGACGTCAGTCTTAAACTTTCCACTACAGGGCACAGGCCTCCCCTGGTAAATCACTATGGAGTTTCGGGCCATAATCCACCACGTGAGCCCAATGCGGATTGGAGGATACTAGATTTTTGTTATATCGTGAACTTGTGGGCTTCCTCAAGATGTTTTCCTTCACGGTGGAGTTAGTGATATTTTTTAAAAATCCGTGCTTAAGTGACTGTAATACGGGCTGGGGGTTTGAATTCACGACCTCACTAATGAGACTTAAGAATACCCCTAGGCTATCATCGCTCCTTTCTAATTAAAATGCGATAACTACTAATGCTATAGCTTTCGCACCTTTTTTTTAACCTTCATACAGACTGCAGGTCCTATAAAGCAAGTGTCGGACCATTATAGGACGAAGAAACGTCGAGGGCTTTACAATAATCATAATAACTTTAACTGAACCATTTTTTTTATTTTTTTATTTATAGATAAAAGGCGGCAGACGAGCATACTGTCCACCTTAAGTAGATACCGTCATCCATAGACATCCGTGATACATGCCATCATCAGTCCAGAAGGACAAACGTTGGCAATCCTTCGGATGCGCTTCCTACCTTTGCAAATTAAGGAATGAATTGGGAAAATGGGAAGGGATAAGATGGGAATGGGTTCTGGCATATCTCACTCATTACTGAAACACGTGCGTACATTAGAGAAATACGATAAAGTAGAAAATGCAGTACATTTCAAGGTATTCTTCTGTGAGAGAGGAGTAACGTGGCCAGTCGAGTGCGCCCAGCGGCTGTGGGAATACAGCATGCACTCTCCCCCTACAAATATTAATTATGTAACTGTTATTATGTAAACTGTTTTATTATGTTAAATTCTTTTATGCGTTTTACATTTAAATTTTGCACGTCATTTTTATGGCAAAACTTCTGTTTTTTTCCCATCTTATTATTACCGTGTTTTAGCAAATAAATTATGAAGGACTTTAGCCAGTGAAATAAATGAATTATATTTACCAAATCAATTAAAACCTTAACATGTCTAACACAGAAGTGAAAGATTACGCATTCAAATCAAACGCAGATGTACCCTTATTTCAACGGCAGATGGGGGACAGACAGTATCTAAGCCAATTATAAGCGTTAATAATCTGAACGATTGTTTACTTCAAGCGCTACAAGACATCGCTTGCAAATTTTTGATGGAATTCCATTTTACTATTCCACAGGATGTTTCTAATTGTAACAACCGATTAGCCCAGTAAGTAGTACCACTGATTGCTGCGCAAAAGGTTCCGTGTTCGATTCTCGACCATAGAAACATTTGATTGAATGTAAATGTTTGGCATCGCCATGTTCGTATGCGTCTGAACCTACGACACACTCCCTGAGCCATTGGTTGTGGCATTAGTTAACTATGGTTGAGTAAATTATTGAAATTTGCTAATGCTGAATTAAATACGATCATAGGATAGGGTACTCGGCTAAATGTGCATCCAGTCATGAAAACATGAGCGGGAAGGAAGGCCTTTGGCCACATTCGAGGGGATACATTTCGAGTCTACTGAATAAAATGATTGCAAAATCATGGGTTCTAAATTACGGTTAAGGACGAACTTTGGATTTTTGTCGATACATTTATTTTAAGAATAAATTAAGAGTTGAATGTAATTTACAAAATTATTAAAATACGTAGATATTTAACGGACATATTTATTATCTTTCTCGAATATTCTTCTTTTCATATTTAGATCTACTTTATTCGTAGTCAAAATTGAAACATAAAAATGTAGAAGAAAATATCTCTGTGATTTTGCTACTTAATAGATACATTTTAAGTGTACCTACTCGATGTGAATTTGACAGCATTTATGAAAAATAACGGTTGGTAATTCTAAACATACTGTATAAGAGTGGCTATACACCCCGACAAAGCTTAGATCAGTATAATGCCTACAATACAACACGCTTAATCCCATCCCATTGTTGGACAACCCTCCGTTTTCGAAAACCAGGGGTAAATCTGCATCAGTGTGCGTCCCTATATATAACTGTATTTCATGTTATAAAGAGGCAACACGCAAAATTAATATGTACCGCACAAATACAGTTAACAGCATAATTTCCTTCGTTGGGAAAACATTTTTTTACGGTGGCAACACTGAGCCATACGCTTGCGCAATAAGGTTGGCAATCGGACGCGTTTTCGCGCCAACTGCTAGTCAGTATTCGATAATTATAATAACATTTTATCCTGTCCTCTATTAAACCATTGTTGTGGGATTAGACACACTCGAGTGTTCACATTCGTCATTTTAAATGATCTTTGTTTGGGGTTGCCATAAGTGCAATATTATTTGACTTGAATTAACGAGGATAATTAAAACGAAAGTGTTAATGGTAAATGCGATATTTATTAATAAATTTCACTGTAATCTCCTCAATCTATATGCACTTATAGTTGATTAATAATAATTTATTTTACACTTAATTTTCACTCTAAATTACATTATATAGATACAATTTTGTAACCTATCGCTTATACCACGTTTCGTATTGCATTTCATAGTCGTTAATGAAAATATAAATATTTTCATTTACATTTTAAATAATGAACTTGTGCTAAACAAGAGCACCATTTTTATATTATAAAACAAAAAATAATACATGGCAACATTTTTTTACATAGCAATACAATTTCGTACCCCTAAATTTGACTATTGTAAGCAGCTATCGTGATTGAAAACCTGTAAAATTTTCGTGGTAAAAATTATAATAATTACTAATTAATAATCACAGCAATATTGATCTTATACAAATAATAAATAACATAAATTAATTTGTCTCAAAATGCATGCTATAATAAAACGGCGACTCAACACGTTAGTACAACATCTATTAGCGTAACTTTATTATACAATAATACAAACATTAGTTCGTGTGTCAATTTGTAGTGTCGGCGAAGGCGAGGGTGTGAAAACAAATCGCTGTAACGAAGCTTATTGCCACGTTTTTTCTCTGTAGCATTAACATCTCACCCCTATTGCATACATCAAAGAAATAAAAGGGTTGTGCACGCAAAGGGCGTATAACACTCAATTATTACAAACGTTGGCACAAATAATTTACATTTATTTTCCCGTCGTCTCGTCGGTGTCATTAGAAAAACTTCTGCTACTCAACAATAGATGGCGCTTATTTATATTTACAATTTCTATTTCCTTACATAATCTGACTATATACAATGAACTATACTTATAATTTTGTAATATACATTGCAGAAAATGTGGTACCTACTTATATAAATTATAGAAATTAAATAATAAGACCTGATAGCTCATTGTACATCGCCAGTGACTTACCACTAGGTTTGAACATCATCAGTTGCTTCTTATCCGTTAACTGATTAAAAAGTAATATACAACAATTAAAATACGTTGCACCATTTAACATTGAGAACACAAAACTATTGAATAATTTACTTTTGCTTCACTTTACGACACGGAGCTTTGTTCCTGCAAATCTCCCGCCAAAACGTTAGCGTCATGTCCCGCCGTCATATTGAGAGCGTTCATAGACAATGAGTCTGCGTAGTTGTGCGGTATTTCGCTAGATGGCGGCTCTGGTACTGTGGTCGGGTTCTCGGGCATCGAGAGTAGTCGATGCGGGAACCCGAATAGCTGAGATCACTGAAGTCGCCCCCAGTAGTTCGACGCGAGGTCCGGCCCCTGCGAAGGTATTTGCACTGGCACGCTCACTCCCGCCGATATTACACCTACGACAAAGGACACAGTGAATAAATATAGTTATAATAGTTGTTTAGTATTTGCTGCAAATTGTGACATACGAATAGTTTTTATCAAAGAAAATATGATATACCTACTTAGTAATCATAAGTTGTAGGACGAACTGCCAGCTAAGGTTTTTCTTTTAGTTACGTAATGGGCTCTTCAACAGGGCTGTTAATAGAATTTTGTAAGGTCGGCAGTGCACCCGCGTCCCCCCTGGTGTTGCAAGTGTGTAGACATTTACCATCGGCGGCTTACCATCTTGTGGGCCACCTCCTTCTATAAAAACCTCTTGTATAAAAAAACTAAAAACTAAACTGTTTAAATCATTGTAATTAATTTATGTTTAATATATTAATTTACTGTATTTAATTCAGTTACGATGTTATTACTATTATTATGGAGCTAAATGGGGTCTTTTGATAGTTCACGAATTTTTACATTTAATATCTGGATTTAAATAAAAATTTATGGAAACCGTAATATACTGTTTATATAATCCCCGAAACGCATCTGTCTGTACGTTCGTAATAAACCTGAAATTACACAACCGATTTTGATACCGTGTTCACTATTACAGTTTTTGGTTCGTTATCAATTTTTTTTTTACTTTTTTTTTATATTACGATATAAAAAATAAAATTAAAAAAAAATTGCTAATGTCTAATCGAGTCTGAGTGCATATAATTAATGGCGTTTGTTTACCTTACATTTCTACGTGACATTTCGGCGCGCGTTTAGCATGCCTACGCTGTAACATGAATAAATTTGCTTGACATGTGTCCAGACAGCACATTGGTACATACATTATCTACCTCACCACATCAAGTATCAACTGCGATCTATCTATCTATATCACGTCAATCCCATGCCGCCAACGGCGTGTCCATCGACACACAATCTAACATGAAACCTATTAACGTCCCGTATCACTATCAGATCAGCCATACGTCTAATAGGATTCCAATTGCATTCAGTTTATTACACACAATCGCGTTATCGGCGCGCTATAGCGCTCGGCGGCGCTTCGATTACGCCCCGCCTCGTCATAAAGCTATCCACACGTCTATGAATCAGGCGACTACCCCTATGTACCATATTGTAGGGTGACTTGTTAATTATAATTAAGAATAAGTATCATTATCTATAAATATAATAAAATAATAACAGAGCCGTGTCTATATATTTAATATTTTTTGAAAAAAGTGCAGTTTAAAGTATGAATTTTTTAAAATTTTTGTCGCAATTAACACTGGATACAGATTTGGAAACGTGTCATAGTTATTGAGCATGTGTCGAGTCAACATATAGGATAATTTTTGACCAGATCCGTTGTAGAGTTCCCACGGGAATCACTGAAGTTCACGTGAACGAAGTCACTGGCACTGCCAGTTTTTCTTACAAATAAAGTTGAAATTATGCGTGTAAGTTCGTACAAATTAAGTTAAACGATACAAAGTAGGCCGTAATCCAATTGTCACAATCGATTGACACGCTTGTTAACTGTAACCACATTAATGTATCGATGGGTAATCTTTGTCAATACGTTGTTTTACGATGCGATTACAATATCCTCGAACATAGTCGCGCACGCTTTGCAAAACTCCAAGATGTAATAAATGTAAATTTTACACAGATGCAAAAAAAAGGTATTAATGATACTAGCATAAGTGTGTAATGTATGGAATGATTGATTAAAACTTCCTTTTTAGCTTAACTAATTCCTGTAAAATATTTATTCATTAATTATTTATTCATCTCTCCGAACAGAAATTGACTTCAATTTGGTATTTTATTGATTTATTATGATAGATATTTTTGGTAAACAAATCGCGGCAATGACGTTTTTAATGCAAGTCTTCAATGGAATAAATCCATTAAACTGTAATGTTCAAATGACCTGGTAATCCGGAAATTAATAACTTGACTCGATAATACAAAGGCGTGTTTTGTTACGGACGTTCCGCTATACTTATTGTATGTAATACTTAAACTCGCGGCTCTCTATCGCGGCGTGAATATCGATCGTTTCGTAAATATCGATAGTGACGTGTAAACTATACTTCATTGTTAATAGTAACGTTGACGCGGTTGTGTTTTTACTTTATCGATAGAGTATCGATACCTTGAAATCTAGTGCCATATTATATTTAAAAAACATACATTTTAATAATATACTATATAATAACTCATTGGATACGTTATGTATGATATACAGTTTAAGCCAGTTTTTTATTGATTCACATTTTTAATATTGATAATTATGTTTGGGTTCTTCTTTCTTCTTTAGCCTTCTTCGACCGATTGCCTAGGTTACTTATGACAATTGTTTCTTTCCGTTGTATATTATAATGTATGGTCTATAAGCGTCAGTTACCAATAGTCCTCTACCGGAATGGCCGCATTAATAAATTGCCACTTGTCTTTACACATATTCAGTTTCCTTTACTCTCTCTCAAAGGAGCCAACACATACAATTATTTGAATAAAAATACTATAAAAGTTAAATTTGTTATTGGCATTTTAGATAGAACATTTAAGATAAATAGAACCGTTGTTATATCGATAAAATTTGAAACGTGTTCCAAGCACTATTCTCAACTGTCATAAGCGCCATGGTAAATTGATTTAACTATAGTCCCTACATTTACCCGATCGCGTAGCATCCCTAAGCGCCGCGTGCAACCTCCCGATAACAGTTTTCCGTGCCACCGCCGTCGAAGGGGTACCGTTTACATTCATTACAAGTTATTATCGACTCTAAACACCGCTCCTGCGAGACTCGTTTAGTCAATGGCCTGTGTCTATGGTCGCTTGTTTATGGTGCTAGAATTGTGAACAGTTTCGTCGCTTTTATTGTGCAGTTTTATAGGTTATGGTTTTGAAGCCATTTTCTGTCTTGTTATTACATAGTAAAATGTATGTCCGCATATTTTAATAATGATAATATGTTTTGCACATAACGACTATCTCTTCCAAATACTGCATTTTTGTGTTTTACGTTAACACAAAATAGGTATCCTACATTGTGCAAGCATGGAGCCAAAAAGTGAAAAGTAGAACAAATCCTTATTATTCAATACCACACGAAGTTGGAAATGTACCCGGCAAAAGAGTAAATGAAACGAGAGCTTGCATTTTGAATTGTGAAAAACTCTTTTGTTCGCGGCTGGCGCTGAAAACTCTGCAGTCGAACAATGCCGCGAAACGCCCCAAACAACAATAATTCATACCGCTTTCCGCCACCTACGGCTAAAAATGTCCGCCGCATGATATATATCAAATGGAAAAGTTACGACTTTTTAAAACAATGGCAACACCGCCTCTGGGTTTGTACTTTTTCTGAATAATAAATCTACGATTATTATGTTTACGGATCTTTTTGATGCCCTGAAATTAAGTTGTAGCACCGCCTGCTTCCATTTTACAAATATTACGTTTTTTGGTTTTATTTCCGTGCAAATGAGAACAGAATTTAAAAATGTAACGAGAACAGGAACTCAATATTTATTAACAAAAACGCTCGATATTCAAAATCAATTTAAAAGCCATTTGTAAGGAACAGACAACGGCAAATCCAATCGGGGCATGAACTTCTATTTTCCCTCGTTTTTCCTTTTATTTTTTGTTTCCCCCGTCATGTCGCGGTCTTGTGAGCCAGACGCCCCTTGCTCTTGAGTCAGCGTTTTTTACATTTTATTACGAAGTTGGTAAATATTTTCTAAGGCCCCTCATCTTGATTTCGTCGGTTTTGTAACGTTTTATACATTTCGACATTTGTACGAATACTTTGATGAAAGGAAAAGTGCTAAATTTGTTATGTATGTTTAAAAAAACGATGCAATCTGCCCTTTCAAGGAATATATGGCCATAAAACGTCACGCTGACCAAGCGGGTTGGCGAGTCAACTCTTTTAGAGGTGGTGTAGGGCCTCAGCGCTTGTCGTAGCGACTTTGTTATCCCTTAGTCGCCTCTTGCGACACCCACGGGACGAGATGGGGTGGTGCTATTCTATATTCGATCACATGGCACAATTAAAAATTGATAAAGTTCCTTTTATACATTTCTATATCAGCCTATAATGACCCACTGTAGAGCACAAGCCTCTTCTAGTAAATTACTAAAGGATTTCGGATTATAATCTACAACGCGAAAAAAATAATTCCATACATTTACATTTCAGTTGGCTTGTAACGATTATGGTAGAGATTATTACAAATACATTGTCACTAATTTTACGTTTGTTGGTCGATTGGGACGACATCTATAATTTTTTTCCTATCATTCTTTCGAAACAACGTAAGCAGACGAAAACTGACGTTACAGATTTAATTATCTAAATGTTTGACAATAAAAACATGGACGCTCACCAGTGCTAGCCGCGGCTTGTGGTTGTGAGTACGCAGCGTGCTGCTGGTGCGCCGCTGGTGCTCTTGAGTACCCTCCGCTTCCGAGGACATCTCCAAACATGTAAGGGTACCCGCCGTCTCTCTGCTGCAGACACGATGACGACAGCCCGCCCGACATAGAACTGTCGGAACCAAGCGTAGTGTCAGTCGCGTAATGGAAAACCAGGAATATTAGATAATTTAAAATTATAAATAACCGTAACCAACCCGTTTATTCGCCCACTGCTGTATGGCCTTAAAATGACACGCCGGCCAAACGGTTGGCGAGTCCACTCTTTTAGAGGTTGTATAGAGTTCCTTAGATAACAATAATATTTTATGCGTAGAAATCATGTTTGTTAGGATTATATAATCGATTCGAATGCTTCACAACCACCGCTGACTATCCTATCGTATCCTATCCCGCCGCGTTTTGCTATCCCTGTACCTCCAAATCTATTTCTAAATCTCCAAGTAGGTTAACGTTTGTCATTTTGATGTTATCATACATCGCGGATGTCGCAGGGCGATAATATCTATTTACCACCAGATGGACTGTATGCTCTTATGCTTGTATGTATTCTTTATATAAAAATTAAAAAAATATATTTTTATATAATAGGTTTTATCATTTTAATATTGTAGTTTCACCCGTGCGAAGCTAGGGTGGGTCGCTAGTTCTTCTATTAACTAAAAGGTAAAACTTCTCGTCTCACTAAGTTAATTTGCTCTACAACAAAAGCCAAAGCTCGTGAGTCTATTAAAAATCAATCCAAGTGGAAAGTCGCGCGACCTTCGGCTTGAAACTTCGGAACGTCTCAGTGCATTGGCGGGAAACGCAAGGAGGCGCGACCTTTGCCGCTCGATTTCGCGCGCAATTTAATTAGTGCCACCAGTCTATAACAGATGGCGCTACCTGTACGTTTAAGACGTCTTATTTTTTGTACAATGTAAGATTGAGATGTTTCCTTTTCAATCTTTGAAAACGATTTAAACCACAGATCTAATATTTCTGTGATTTAAACATACCTATGTATGTAATGTTATTTTTCCATTTAGAAATTATTATTTATTATAACAGAGGAATTTCAGTTAAAAATAGAAATAGATAATCTTGAGTATACAAAACATAAACTTTTACGTTAAAATATGTAACTACGTCATCATTATCTACAGGTAAAGTAAACCAAATAAAGAGTGTCCATTTTTATTGTAACGTTATAAAGCTCTGCGTTTAAAAAGAACGCAGGGTAAAAATATGCTCTACAACCACCGCTGTCGCTCAAAGGGTTCCACTCTGAATGGAATGCACTATACCTACAGCGAGTACCTTTGAAGGCTATTTTTGGACCATTTCATGTCATAGCCTTCATTCGAAAGCTCCCTCATTCAAATGAATAGTCGATATCATGGGATATTCAAAACTTCCCTTTTAAAAACCTACATAAAAATCTGTAAATAAAAATGTGGACCTTATGGTAAATATAATTATCGCAAGTGCCTGTTTATATTAGAAATTGAAAAGTAATTTTAGTACAGCTACGGATACTTTAGAACAAAGGAGCTACGCCGTAGACGCTCTACGTCGTAGCACGTCTGTAATCCGTGCCTGTACAAATTTCAAGGGGGCTATATTAAGCACTGAGTTGACTTATATTATGCTCATGTGAACCTTTCATAACACGCTTTTTACGGATTAGGGTAAGACGCATTAGGGGATGGACGAGAATGGATTCCACTAGGACACAGATGCAAAGTAGACCTAGGCGTAGACAGCGAGACGAACTCGATACTCTCTGTGAACTATGGTCGAAGGTGGCTGCAGACCGAAGTGTTTGGAAGAAGGCGGTGGAAGCCTTTGCCCAGCAGTGGGGCACGATGTAAACTTAAAAAAATATAGAGAAGCTGGAGAAACTCCTCTTTGTATTTATACATCAATCATGTCACGGACGCAGAAGTGTAGCGAGTGAAGCCATCTGTGCACAATATCAAAGATCTAGGATTGGAAAAATAATGCTTCCTTTAAAAATTTTAATGTTTGAACCTCTCTGATCAACCCAAAGGTTGGCTGGTAGAAACATTAAGCTGGCCTTTTGTGCTATGAAGTGTTATAAATGTAAATGTAATTGTATAAATGTATTTGTGCTATAAATGTAATGTTTACCTATCGATCGACCTATTGTTACATAGGTTGTAACATCTATATTGCGAGATATGTTACCATGAGCTATGGGGCATATCGCAGCTAGGTTATAAGCCAACAAAGTATTCCTAACTAAAGTTAAAAAATACTTCATTAAAATATAGTCTATGATACCATACTGAATATAAAAATATAAAATACTCTCAAATAATTATGACTTCGGTGATACCAATAGTTTTACTTTAACTACTCAACTATAAAATTATAATGTACAATTTTACGCAAAAACATTCTCATAAAATACTTTTTCTAACAAAAGAAATTGAATGGGAATCCGACCAGCCGTTAAAGAGAAATAACTCTTGTAAGACATTCAATCTAGAGAAGTTTTTGTCTATAATCTATGGTAAGACGTGGCATAGACAAAGTATGGAATAAATATGGCATAGTTTGACAAACACACACGCCAATCGTACAACAATCTTCATTTTTGTGTCTGTCTTTAATAACATAAGAAATTAAAGCAAATAAATTTAATTCTTACCTATAAGTATCGCCCATGGTGGCAATAGGTTGCGGTATGGGACTATACATGGAATTGAACCCCCCATTTAGGGGTAGACGCGGCGTAGGGGGTGCGGGGGGTGACGCTGCCGGCGCGTCCCGCCGTTGACTCCGTAGTTTCTCTTCGCGACGCCACTTCGCTCGACGATTTGAAAACCACACCTGTGGAAACATTTTGGTTATGATTTCATAAAAAAATATGATTTTAGGTATATTAACTACTGATTTATCCAGTATAATAAAGATAACTTAGGATCTAGTATTTACAACTTAATATGTAAATTCTAAATAAACCTTTGATTGATTAGTAAATTTTTTTATTTGGGATCTTTAAAAATTGTTAATTTTATTGTGCTGAAGGTATATATTGTGTAGGTGTGATTATATTATGGATTCATGTATTTTGATGATTGACTGATCATAGGTATATTGTATCAGATATTGGAAGATTTACATAAAATAAAGTAGGATGTTATAGATTAAGTCGCGACCGCTTAAAATCCTATGTTATAACATGCACAGAAAAAAATCTTGAATTAAAAATAGATTAATTATGAATTGAAAACGCACATAGGTGGCCTATCCTAAATGTCGCTAAGTCAAGAAATTTGAAATTTTATCCTTCAAGCTTAACTATAGAGCTCGAAAAGTAAAATTTAATTAAAGGTCATATGACCTTTATCCTTCAATTATTCTCTTTTGTATTAGTGACCCTACTGGGCTAAGCCACGTTTCTGGAGACAAATATTTAACCGATTTTAATGATCGTTTAACTGATTTTAAAGAATTGCAAAGGATAACTTAAAGTAAATGAAAAATGAAAATAAAATAAATTTGACCGAAAATGTATAACCAAATCCTTGCTAGACGAATAAGCATAAACAATAAACGCATAAGCATAAACTTATCTTGAAATAAGCTTGTCTATTAGATGGCATAGATAAAATTGAATTACGTAAATTGAATACTTTTAATTAGTAAATTAGGTAGATTTAATCTAACATGCCGTTTAGTACCCAAATATTAAATTAGTACCGCTCGTAGACGAAATAATAAACTTTACGTAGCTACTATAAACGCACAGTGAGTACCGTAAAAGTTACATAGTAATACGTAAAAGTTAATTCCGTTATTATACTACAAAGTTCTACTTTAGGTCACATGCCTCCCTTTATAGTGAAGGTACGAGGGGCGGAGGGTTGGGTGGGGGGGGCATGTCGAGATATATAAGCCTTAAATGCCGAACTGGTCAATGTCGATTACACAGTTATATATCTCTGTACTCTTATATTTGCAAAATTTCTCTTTTTATATGATTGAAATAGAATTATTACGATGTATCCATTCAAACTGTTCACCTTTTATTTGTTTCCTTTGTTTAAAGTTTCACCGGAAGCGCTCCGCCTCCGTGATTGATAAATATATTACTTCTCGTGGGTGTCGTTAGGACCAGCTAAAGGATAACGAAGCGGCTGCCACCAGCCATAAGGAATTATATCACTACCTCTAAAAGGGTGAACTCGCCAACCCGTTTGGACAGCATAGCGTTTTAAGACCATACATATATCCGTCGTGTACAAAACATGAGGAGGCCCATGCCAGCCATGGATGTTAAAAAAGCTGGTTACTGTATAAGCATCCGCACGTGACTCAGAACAGCGCGTCCGGTATTACAGATATAAATATTTACACCGTCTCCAAAAATCTCATCATAAGTATATTTTCAAAAACTCAGAGCTACATCAAGAATTTCACTTTTAATAAACCCGGTCACGTCACATTTGCCGCGCCCGCAGGTAATTAAAGCTTTTAATAAAGTTAATAACTGGTAATTATGATATTAATGGGCTGCCTCGGGGGACTTGATAAGGAAAACACGCGAACGGCAGACACGGGTGATAATTTGAAAACGGGTTGCTCTGCGCTGCGGTTGACTCTCTTAGTATAGATTATACTTAATATATTAAAGATATTTACAGCGGTTAAAGAACAATGACAATTAGTTTTTTTTTCATACGGGGTGTGTCTGGGCTATTCCCGAGAGCTGATACCGTGGATTCTGCTAATATAATGTCACAACGTATTTTTAAAAAGAACTAGTTTTGGACTTTATACACAAAAGGACAATGGCAAGAAATGCATGGTTCGTCCCAATCCACCAATAAACATAAAGTTGGTGCCAATGTATTTGTTATGATCTACCATAATCGTTCACCGGGAAACGTAGCCTGGGACGCCCTTTGGCCAGACGGACTGATGTCTTCAAGAAAATCTGATTATTCAATTACCACTAGCTCGGCGGTGGATAAAAACATGGGGAGGCAACCGGCATGCTCGAAAATTATAAAACGCACTGGGCCCATGTCGTATATTATAGTCCGAAACCCTAATGTAATTGCAAAAGGAATATTGTGCCCTGTAGTGGAACAATGTAGGCTGCTATGTATCCATTGAACGAGTCTTAAATGCGTATATTTACCTACATTTTTTTTATTCAATCTTTCGGCTTTATGCTTACCATTTCAAATTAAACAGAATCTTAAAAATGAATATTCAAAAACATTCATAAGTTTAACCGCGAATAGTGACATTGAATCGCGCGAAACGGAACGCGCCCCTGGAAGTAGCCCTCACGTGCGCGTCACTTCCGCCGCCGACAGTCATGGCGACGGCAATATGGCGCCGAGGCCTTCCCACGCTTTGGTAAAGGCGGGTGGACTTATGTGGGTAAATAGGTACTTGTAACAGATGTACATCTGTACGCTATGTGAAATAGACGAACTACACAATAATGTATATTGTTATCAGAGGTACATAATACTATGTTAATACAATCATGAATAATGTAACAGAAGTTAATTTATATGTATATATGTATAGCTGCCATCGCACCTCTCAATGCATCTCAGGTTAGCTGATATAGAATGTCTTCAGTACGACATTAATTTCGCCTTTTATACCATCATAACATGCAAGAAGTTTTTTAGAATAGTTTTAGCAGGGGGAGAGTGCATGCTGCATTCCCACAGCCGGTGGGCAAACCCGACGGGCCACGTTAGCTCTCTCTCACTGTCTTGAAATGTACTGCATTTCAAGTATATTTATCTTCACTGTACTTCAAGTGCTTTATCGTATTTCCCCAATTACGTACGTGTTTCGGTAGTGAGTGAGATATGCCAGAGTCCGTTCCCACCTCATCCTATCCTATCCCTCCCCATTTTCCCAACCCTTTCTCCCAATATATTCCTTAATCTGCAAAGGTAGGCAGCGCATCCGAGGGCGTGCCAGCGTTTGCCATTCTGTCTATGGACGACAGTATCCACTTACCATCGGGTGGATTGTATGCACGTCTGCCGCCTTTTTCTATATAAAAAGAAAGACAATGTTCAATAGACAAACAATACGGTAAAGATTTTTGCAATAGAGGTAGATACGTGATTTATACGCAATTTTAAATAAACGAACTATACAATAATTACTCTTGTAATTGAGGTACATAATTTATATGCAATGTGAAATAGACAGACTTATACAATAGGTTTTACGAGTAGGTACATAATGGTGAGATTTCATATATTAGTCGAGTCATTGAAGCTTAAAAATCGTCAAAACTCCTTAAACATTAAGAACAGGTGCGATTTGATGATTGTTTTTTTTTAATGTTTGTTAATATTTACTATTTGAAATCAGAAACATTATCGTGGGGGGGGGGGGGGGCTGGAGACATTTAAACTTTTTTTTTATCTAGGTAGGTAAGTATAGGTTTTCTATGTTAATTCTAATTTTCGACGAGAACATATTACTCGGGGGTTTTTGGGGGTCGCTGATCATTATGTTGTCTGGTACTTCTGCCTGCGTACTATTCAGTATCAATAGACTAAGCAGTAGAATAGAAAAAAAATCCTCGAGGCAGCTCCATTAAAAACAAATCCAATAGGTTACGCGAGCGTGTGGCTGCAGCTGCTAGACAAACATCATATTTACAAGTAGATATACATAAGGTCAATGTGTTCTGACGTCTGTACTAGAATAATCTGTTTCACGGCTGTCAGCTCCTTTCCTTAGATCTATCTCTTCTTAGTACTAAGTTACAGCTATTTAAGAAACAGTTTAAGCAGGTGGTAATGATTGTGTATAATATGTGCGTTGTGTGTATTTTATTTAAGTAGGTATATATATATCTATATGTGAATGTGTGGAAGTGTGGTTTTAGATATCCGATTTTAGAAAATTGAGCAGAGTAAATAATGTTTGTAATTGAGTGTAAGTAGATGTATGGATGTGTGTGTGAATAAGAGTTACAGGTGCTAAAAATGCTAAGTATAGGTTGTTAAGAATAATTTAGCGCATTGGTATAAGTAAGGATTCTTAAAGTAAGTATAAAGTGTCTTAAAGACCGCACTGTATATACGTAACGACTCTGTCAAAGAAGTACACATGAATTGTACGTCAATGACCCAAAGATAGTATCAAACTGAACAGCTCTTCAGAACATTCTCCGTTATATAGGCGGTAGAAAAGCAGACATTCTACGATTCTAGACCGCCCGTGAAAGTGGGATCGTCGATCCATAGCACGTCGTTTTGGTCGGAGTCAAATGGGTTCAACTGGTATTTCGGTGCACCGGGCTCAGGGATGTGAGCAGTACTACCCCATGTGGGGTCAACTTGAGCTCTATAAAGCGACAAGCTTTGCCGGGCGTGAAGTACTGCTTTCAGTACACCACGCTTTTCACTAACCAGTTTGACGTTATTCTTCAAATTACTCCGAAACTTGACTTAAGTATAGGAGATATTATATCAATTTGAAATTACACGCCGAATTGTCTTTATCTTTCTCATCGTTTATAATAAAAATTCTATTGATTTATATGATCCTTAGAAAAACACGTTCTATATCCTTAGTGGGTACGACTAATGTCCACAGCGTAGATAATTTATTTCGTAACTAATATTTCGGTTACATAAGAGAACCGGGAAAATAAGGAAAAAATAAGGCGAGCTCAAAGTGGTCGCACACAAGGCAATATGTCATAATATTATTGCTTTGGCCTCCAACGAAATCGCTGGTACCTCGCCGGCAATATTTTATTCCAACCCTCGCTCGCAAATACTGCGACGAAATATACGAAGGGTCTTGGGCTCGATACACATTAGTTTTGTATAGGTATGTTATGGATGGACTACATTTTAATATTTGCAATCCATTATCTAGTACATAGAGTTAGATACTTAGAGAATTAGACAGGAACGTTCCGCTTACTCGTTCTATTACACTGTCGTCCATTTGAATGGATGAAAATGGACTGAAAAGAGCTAAAAATGATCATTAAGATAACAGTATTTATATATAGTATTTAAAATCAGGGGAAGATTTAAAACCATTTTATTATTGGCTAATAATTTATAATAAAAATAAAAATTAATGCCATCAAGTACCTAAATGTATGCATTCCTTGTTGACAAATGTTTTTTTTTATATAAAGCTTTTTACATATGATTCTTTACATACCCCGAATGATTACTTAAACGGTGAAATTTTATATAAAGAAGGTAATATCTACTTGTAATATAAACAATAACTCAGTAGAATAGTTTTGTTGTAATATTATTTGCTTTATTATCCGCATGTATACATATAACATAGCTGTAATACCTGAATCTTAAAATGTAACACCGTTGTTAACTTATAATCCAAACACAGAGGTTTTTTACCTGCTCTGTATAAAGACATCTGCTGCTCCAAGCAATAAACAAATTACTTAAACTTCTACTTAAAAAAAGTGAAGCAAATCTCCCCAGAATCCCCGTCCCCAAATTACTTAAACTATCCCATGTATTATATCGTTATCTGAGCACATGTTGTGCACCGCTCCTTACATCACAGTAAAATATTATGACGTTTTTCGTTTTTCCCGCGTTCTGTCTATAGATATTTCTCCGTGACAGCGATGACGGGCCTTTTTCCCGCCTTCACGTCATTTCCCGTTGGCCTTTTATAAATTGTGCGCCTGCCCTCATAGTTGGGCCGAAATAATATTACAGAAGGGTTCCTTACTAAATGGGATTTGTTGTAATTTTGTTACATCGCCGACAAGTTGCGGCAGAATGTAATTGTTTTTGCCTCTAACTTTGTTATTGTTGCAATAGTGTTTAACTATGACGGTAGTTTTTATTTTGTTCCGTTTGCGCTGCTTCAATTGTAGTGTGGTTAACTAAGTGTGGTCATTAGCGAGTACATCGTTAGAGCAGATATCCCACAGATTTATAGATTTTTCTATTTTATCTGGCATCGCAAGTAGTTAAGTTTATAGGAGCTTAATTTGGATTACCGTTATCATACCTATACCTAATTATGTTTTAAATTCATTTAAGTGGCGAGCCTTGAGGGAATCCTATATCCAGCAAAGGAAGGTCAGATAGTATAAGATAGTAAGTACCGACTTTTAAAAGTAGTTCCAATTATTATTATTTAAGAATTCATTTCATTTTATATAGTAATATTTCAAATCATGATAATAATGACTAGACTTGGCAAATTGCAGTAAAATAATAAAAGTTCACAAAATGCTACGTTTTAATAAGAGTGGAAATATAGCCTCTTTATTGAATTTTATATTAATCAAAACAATAAAGATAAATCAAAGCACCATTGTAATACTACAAAATCTACGCTGTTTGTCAAGTGACAACCCTAATTTACACTTCTACTGCTTATTATTTATGGCTTAGGGTCCAATTTTGCATATTCAGGGGGTAAAAATGTTTGCATGCGTTGGATGCCAATTTTTCAAAACACCCCCTGTCCGCGACCGGAAACTCGCCCCCTCTTCCTGTAGGCTCGAGGATCGATACTACACCGCTCTGTTTTCATGGTGTCCATATCGTGGGAAATTGATGAGGATTTTCCTTCTATACAGTAGGTATCATTGCACGAATGGAAACTGTACACCATTATTTATTAATTACGTTTGGAATTCATTGATTAGATATAGCTTTATTTAAATGAAAAAAAATACATTTGTATCTTCATAAAAAGCCCATTTAGCACTGAATACAAATAATCAGTAAGTAGTACTTGTGGTTTTTTTTTTTCACTTTAAGCCCAATAAAGGTAGTTTCGATAAAACGTGTTAAAAATTATAGAATTGAAATAAGCCCCTCTACAATGACTTGTATTAACACGACTGATAAACTTGTACCGTTGTTAAAATTTGTTTAAATACAAGTAAAATTTAATCACTAACATATTAAACATAATATTCCAATTATAAGAGTGGCTTTGATAAGGAAAGCCAAAGACAGTGGTGGTGAGCCTTAGGAGAAGCCTATATGCTTCAATGCTGAATATATTCAGCAGTCAAATAACATATACTGATGAATTGTTTTCATCAGTGATTTCATCATTGTTTCATCATTCATTCATGATGATGAAAGTGTAAACCGAGATAATTATATACGTGGGTATTTGCATATTTTAAATTAATTAAAGCATGTTTACAATTACTCTTGTGTCCAATTATCCTGATTGACCTTACCTATGCAAGTCAATAAATACAAAAGTGGGAATGTATCCTCAACTTTTCACTCTCCTGGTCCCCCTACCACCCACCATTTCGAGACAGCCTTGAACCCCGGGGCAACACGTGGTAGCGTCTGTTGGAATACAAAAAGATGTTCCCCAACTCCTTGAAAGCCTCACTTCGAATTAAAATAAAGGAAATTGAGCTTTGCTCGCCAATGTTAACGTCCAATTTGGCTTGTAATGAGCCTTCAGTACGAAATTTCCATATAAGGTTGTCTCTCTTCTAGGGTCGATTGCATATGATGCGCTGTAGTTCTTACGCAAATACCTACACCATAATCAATAATCAATTTACATCGTAAAAATACATAGGAAAAATATGTTTGATATAAAATAAGTATTGTTAAAAATCAATTTAATTACTAAGTACCATTTTCATTTACATTTACGATTATAGACATAGGATAGAAATTTAATTACGAAGGCTGGTTTCGGTGCACATTGCAGGTAGGTACACAATTATGCCCAAAGGAATCGCCTGGTTGGGCCTTTCTCACTTTTTCGCTCTGCGTTGTCTTTCAGGTTTAAATTATCTCACACGGATCCCAGCTTCATTTTGGTTTGGTTCCCAACTAGCAAAATTCCATGTCCGTTGTACTATAGGTAGGTATCATAAAAAATATATAAAGTTAATGGGAGTATTCGTTGCAACAACACAATTATAATAAAATTGTAACACTAAATTGTCGGCTACATGACTATATCGCTGTGTTGCAATACGGGTATAAACGTGTGGCCAACCGGCATTGTTTAATTATATTTTCATTTATTTCTACGGCCATAAAATTAAAAACATTTTTATAAATTTACTATGTTGTCAGCTACGGAAACTGTATATGTAGGTAGGTGGTGAGTCGTTCTTGTTACTTAAGTTAATTAAGTAAGACTTCAAACACTACCATGATTTTTTTTGACTTTGTTTTCACTGGTTTTCACTTGATTCTGGAGTTCAGTTGGCAGTTCGTTAAGTGTTGAAGTAATTAACTGGTACTGTTCAGGCTGTAACATAATATGTATTCCCGAAAATTGAAATCGTGGATTCTTGAATCATCACTTTTCATCATGATAAAAAAATGGAGTCCATGATCCTGAGTTAATTAACAAAATTTTAGCAAATATTTGGGAAAAAGTTTAGCAAAAATGCATACAATCATGCCAATGAACTTAGAATCGTGAACGGAATCCATAGCATGACAACCCTAAGAGTACTTGTTGACCGCGCGTGGTGATTGTTGCAGTGACGGTCTCCCAGGAATGTTAACTAACGGCCGACGACACGAGGTTAATGTGAGAGCTTAGCCTCACAGAAAACAATGACGACCGTGGTATATTTTTTGGAATCAGGAAACTGTTGTTTTACGTTTTGTTTTTTACATGTCCAACAACATAAGACTAGGCCTTTTTATGCACCTTTTTCAAGACAGGCACAAGCCTCCCCCTGCAATCCAAAGGGGGAGTCGAACCGTTTTTAAAGTTATCGGTAACGTACATACATATATAGTGCCCGATAATTTAAAAAAACATGATCTTTTCTTCACTGCTGATTTAGTTAATCTATTACTTAAGTAGATACTTATTGATATGAATCGAGGTCAGAAACTCACAACCTCACACGTAATACCGTAACTTTATGAGGGGGAGAGTGCACGCTGCAATCCAACAGCCGCTGGGCGCACTCAACTGGCCACGTTACCCCTCTCTCACAGAAGACTACCTTGAAATGTACTGCATTTCCCATTTTATCTTATTTCCCCAATGTACGTACGTGTTTCGATAGTGTTTCCCAACCTTTTCTCCAAATCCATTCCTATGTCTCCAAAGGTAGGCAGCGCATCCGGGGGCATGCCAACGTTTGTCATTTTGGACTAATGTTGGCATGTATCACGGATGTCTATGGGCTACAGTATCCACTTACCATCAGGTGGACTGTATAGTAGTCTGCCGCCTTCGTCCATGAAAAAAAACTTATCATCACCCTTGCTAATGTTGCAGTAACGTTCCTTACGCTTCCTCACCCTATTCTCTCAAATTATGTTTTTAATCGAGGGATATTTAAATTAGGTGCAAACAAAACTATAAAATAATTATTATTTTGGGAACTTTTACAAGCGAAATGAACTTATTACCGTTAACATTTCTAACAATTATCAAATAAAGGTGACTAAAAGAAAATCGCAAACAGAAGTACTTAGGTACCTACTTACCTACATTTCAATGCCTACACAGACAATAGAGATATTTCTTAGAATACAATTCTAAGATGTTTTGGTAAAACGTTAAAGACGATTATACAGAAAATCTTGTTAGATGTTTTCTGTATTGCTTTCACAACTGTGTAAAAACTTAGGGTGAGATCAGACGTAAATCAAAGTGACTTGGATTTTTTCGCTCTTAAAAATGACAACGTTATTCTATCGAGTTGATTCGATTAACAAAATCACTACAAAGTGCGTTAAAAGCCCTTAAAAGGATGCAGTAGGAAATCACATTAAAGGGTTTTATTTTAAAACGCGAGCCAACTATTTCTCGGCGTGATAAATGACTTTTTAAACTGTTGGCAACACACTGGTGCTGAGTTAAGTGGTACGAGAATACTTAAGCCGCGTATTTACTCTTTCTATACGATTAACTGATTGATTTTTTGAGATGTTTTGCTTGTCATTCATTCTCTTTTGCATTGCTGTTGTTTAGACCACTTTTATGCATTGTGACTTCCATTCTAGCATTCAAGATACGTAACTTTTAACTTTAATACTTTTCGTAACATTATCTGAAAAAAAGAGACCTTATTGTTGGTTATAATTTCCCAGATACTTGAGACTAGTGAAATCTTTAAAAAATATTTTTCTTTATGCTCTATGTTAGCATGTTTCTGCTTAAATAGAAAAGTGGTCGGCAAAATTTTTGGTCAGCGGCCAATAGAGATAATAACAATAGCTCTTCGGCCAGCAAACATCCTTATATTATATTATATATAAAAATGAAACAATGTCACTTTGTCTGAAATGCTTTCACGCATCAGCGGGTGGTCGAATCGTGCTGAAATATTGCACCGATCTTCCTGTGGACCACAAAAAGGACATAGAATACATTTCTTTCCGGGAAAATAAAAGTATCATTGCAGTTCGTAGGTTAGTGTCATAGATATAATTATATTTATTTATTTATTCGCTATAAATAAATCGTACTTATAAAATACGACCGCGGACCGCAGATTAGCTACCACTGAAATAGAGTCTCGAAACAATGGACATAAATCAATAAGTCAAAAGTAATAAAGAAATAAAATAAAGTCCATGCAGGCAATAAGGTCCCTTTGCTCAGATGGCGTCATAAATTTAATTTTCTAAACAACTATCCAATAGAAATACATGTACATGACAACTCTGTTCTGCTATCGTTATATTGTATTCTGTATATATCTCTATTATAATTTTATTTAATTAAAGCACTCTATGTACTTAAATATTTGGCACATAAGAACAAACAAGTCCGGTGAAAAATATAAACAATAAAAACATTGTTTAACATATTGTTCCCGCGATATCCCGACATATTTACATAAGGTAATACACATATGTATATTTGCCAACGCACAGCAGGTCTGGATATATTATGACCCTTGTTTTTTTAGTCTGTTTGCTGAAGACGCATCTACATGCGGCCCGCGCCTACGCAAACAGTTAGTGTAAACAGGCCCTTATGAGCGCATTCACGGGGCTTTAATAAAGCGCCCCCTTACAATTTTAGTGTTTTATACGGAGAGAAGCGAATCAATTAAGGACTTTTTTTGCATTTGCATGTACATATTTTGAAAATCATTGACGGTCACCAGTCATATCAGGAGTGAGGATGATACGATGGCACGTACACAACAAAGAGAAATTTGAGGCAGCGAATTGCAAATTAATTATGTACATTGTCAGAGAAAGTGAGAAAAAGTTGAAAGAGTTTAACAGATAAATAGATATATAAATAAACACCTTGTCGTTTAACACAACATGTTACAAAAAATGGAATTTTCCAATAAAATATTTACACCCTGTGTACCTACATAAGTAGGTACCTACAAGTAAATTCATTTTTTGGAAAACCATAAATTTTCAAACTGCACCGATTTAAGTGTATGCAAATCATATCAATATTATAAACTAATTCTTGGTTAGTGGTTCTTAGGATTAGTACGAACAAGCAGTAAAATAAATGATGTCCTTTAAATTATATATATAAAGGATGTATTATGTAGATATTTATTTTATTTTGTTATGGACGAAGGCGGCAGACGAGCATACAATCCACCTGATGGTAAGTGGATACTGTCGCCCATAGACATCGGCGATACATGCCAACCAAAATGACAAATGTTGGCACGGTCCCGGATGCGCTGTCTACCTTTGGAGATATAGCAATGGATTGAGGGAAAGGGTTGGGAAAATGGTGAGGGATAGGATGGGAATGGGCTCTGGCACATTTCACTCACTACCGAAACACGTACGTACATTAGAGAAATAAGATAAAGTGGGAAATGCAGTACATTTCAAGGTAGTCTTCTGTGACAGGGTAACGTGGCCAGTCGAGCGCGCCCAGCGGCTGTTTGATTGCAGCGTGCAGTCCCCCCCTCAAACGTGCACTGATAAGTAATATGTAGATACAATATTGGTGGCATTTTAAGTTATAGATTAAGTAATATGTTTGCTTCTCCATGTCGTTGCTTAATCCTAAGTGAATATAAGTAAGTAAGTATCCTAAGTATCATTATTCTTAAATAATGATAGAATTTCAAAACCTGCAACCCTAAAAACTTTTTCAATGTTCTTAATGTTATCAGCACTATATTAGTGCCCTATAACATGAACCCTTAAAATTAACATATAAAATTAATTATAGATTACTCGATAAGTGTTAATATACCTTACCCCTATTTCATTGTGTATACGTGCAAATATTACTTTCTTAACACCTATTTTTTATTATTGTTATTCAAGGCGAAGGTAATCATGTATACAGCCACCTTACCGCTGTAAAGTTGGAGTTTATTTTACCTGGATACGTGCCTCAGGCAATCCGATCTTTTCGGCCAGTCGTTCGCGTGCGAACACGTCCGGGTAGTGCGTTCTCTCGAACTCTGTTGACAAAAAATGTAATGAGAATGGACATATTATAAAACTCAATATATATTTTCACAGAATTAATTGAAAGATAATTATTATAATTGGAATGTTCATGGGAGGTATAAGACAGTTTTGTACTCTTCAGCTGGCTATCATAAAGGCTGGTTCAAATTGCAAGCGCTGTTCGCTTTTAGCAATTTAGTAACTGCAGTGATAACAAGCAGCTGCGTGAGCAATTCAAATATTGCTCATTGATATAATTTTAATTAAACAATAATACAAAATAACTCGAAAATAACAAAAAACAAAAATACAATAATTTGTCCATAAACTAACGTTAGATAATTCTGAAAAATACTAACTACGGTACAGTACGTACATCAGTACAGATACATTAATATGAATCAAAAGTAAACTATTTATAAAAAAATATTCAGGCTGCTTACAGCAGTTTCCATTGTAATTACTGACTAGCTGTACCCGTAATTTCTTACGCGTGGCCTTGATAAAAGTAACCTATGTCCCTTTTGACCTAATGCAAAGTTTCATTACCGTTCACTGCTTCGTTAAAACGTGATTAATTTAATAATTTACGTGTTTAAACTATCTTATTTATGTGTTTTCGACTGTCTATCGTGGGACAACCCACGTTTTCCCCCGAATATTTTATTAATATTGGTATGCCATCATTAGCAAATCACAATTACGAAACCAATTATCCTCTACAACAGCAAAATAAACAATAAAAACTCAGATTAACAGCACAAACATCAATAATAATTGGCCGCCCTGCCACCGGCCGAGAGCTCCACAAACAGGGGACAATATTTATTTACTAATAACTCTCTTGTTTTCTTATAGCAAATATTAAGGACACGGGAAATAGGTTTATGAAGACTCCAGGGAGCTCTTCTGAAAAGTGGGTAGTGTTTACGGAGGGGGGGGGGGGCTTATTCGTAACTAAGTTCTGTTTCATTATAGTGAAAATCACAAAAAAATCTGATTTTCCTATTAATTGATTCCGATTAATCTTGAAAATAGTTTTTAAAAGTTTCGACATGGTAATTCAGATTTACATATTCGTTTAAGATTGTACTAATATAAAATTGTTAGGTAATTTTTAAGCAGCTTGTAATTAGTCGCTACTTTTCTGATGCAAAGACAGTCATAAAACACAGATATTGAAGTTCCATACATAAATACATACATTTAACAGAAGATTTCGGTAATTTTAGGCGAAACTGCATCCCCGTGAGAATGTCTTAATAATCGAGATTAATAGATATAGGTTTTGAAACATTTCATACCTTTCTCAAGGCTATCTATCTGGTCATTGGTGAAGGAGGTCCGGTTCCTCTGCAACTTCCTCTTCAGCCTCAACCGCATCTGCGAGTCTTCGTCTCCTGATGACGCGTGCTCGCTGTTTCCATCTGAACCAGCTTCTGATGGGAGGGTGTCTGGTGAAAAAAGAATTGGTTTAAGAATTCTCCAGAGTGTTTGTAAAGTACTTGTAAATAGCCGTAACCAACCATTTTCGTCGTTCAATGCTGACATGGGTTTCCTCATTCACAATGTCTTGTTCATGAGGAAATTATGGCCTTACATCGCCACGCTGGCCAAGCAGTTTGGCGAGTCCAGTCTTTTAGAGGTGGTGAAATTCCTCTGCTATTGCGGTAGCGGCTTGTTATTCCTTAGTCGCCTTTTACAATACCCACGGGAACACACAAACAAATCACGTGTGCTTTACACTTTTTTTATAAGTATCTAAATTATGTCACAGGAGTATATAACCTTGGCTTTGATTCGAATAGATGATTCAGTAATTAGTGTCAGCAATGAAAACGGTTCATTAGTTTGATATCCCTGTCGTCATGCGTCAGCATCATGGAGAACAGCAGAAACTGAACAAATGCATGTGCATAGATATGTGAATGCATATCTATTAACGTATCCAATAGAGGCATGACTATAATGTATCGTTGCTATACAAATACGTATGCCTTCATTACTCTAAGCGCAAGCCCTCAAAACGGCGTGTCATCAGAAAAATGTGACAGATTGCGTAACAGTCGGTGCATTCAACGTGATCAGTAACCCGTGTACCCATTACCGAGTCGGGAACCGACCGGACTCAAGTGTTCCGACCATAAAGCAAATTAATCAATTAGTCGGGGGCATGTCGACAACATTAGATGTAACATTTAATTTTGGTACAGCCCCACTATTTAGGGGTAAAAATCCAGCGTAACTTGAAATCTGTTTTTTAACCAGTTTAACATAGCTGGAGGTCATCATAAATGGTTTTCCGTTGGTAATTCTTGAATGTAATTCGGTGCATTCTGCTGACGCATTTGCTTGATAGCAGTCGAGTGCACCGTTTTGTTCGAGAGCCTTGTGTTGACGGTTTATGATGAAGAGATGTAAACTCTCCCTCTTGAAACATTTTGATAATTAAATGACGTATCAGATAAATTTTGGATAATAATGCTTAGAAGTACTTAATGTATTCGTTTAAATAGCTGCGTATAAACGACATTTAAAACTTTGTTCTATCTGGGCCCGATACGCCACGCCTGATCTCAACGCGTTCCGTTTCACTTGAAACATGATTGATGCGCGACATTCGTTCAGCGAGCAACATGGCGGACTTTCCAATCGGTTGACAATTTTGATTGATCGCACGTCTCAAACGCGGTGTGCGGTGTGTACACACGCCCTTAGCGCGTGACGGAACGTCTCTAATGAGATCGTGTCATTCGCAAATGAGAATTTTATACGTTGAATTAATATTTTTATTTATTGTGTTTAGTGTAGATACATAATTGATTTAAATTTGTACCGATAAATCGTAGAACACAAAAATTCAAACTAGAGCTTCTTTTCCTTTTTCCAGCTTCTTCCAGCATAATAATAGAATTTCTTATCCTTTATTTTGTCCTCAGGTTTATTTTGCATGCAGGAATTTACAAAAAATCTTTTTCCAATCACAATCATCATTTCTATTATTTATTCTCATCTCAACATCCCGAATCTAAAGGGCGAATTCATTAAAAAAATCGATTCGTCGGGCACTCTTAGCCGCAATTCCACCAATAACGACCCACAAATAATTTGAGAAAAAAACTTCCAGAAAGCCTTCGAGGGCGGGATGAAACACAAAAAATACATAAGAGAAAATAATAGTAGTAGGAAAATAAGAAAAGAAACGAAATAAAAGTGGGGGCGGTGAAAAAATTGGAGAAAATAAGCACAAAGGGGACCGAAGAAAGTCGGGACTTGGGGAGATAAAGCGGAATTGGAGTTATCGGGGCGAACACGACGGTCGTAGGTGGGGGGCGATTGCCGGCGCGCGATTATGTGAGATCGATACTGTCACTCAAACTAAGCGGCGCAAGCGGCGAGTGACGAGCGTCATCATGTTAACAACATACCTACGTCATGTTAATTACCATCTCTAAATAGTGGAACAGCACTACTTCTCGCAATAACAGTGAACTCATATCTATACGGGACATGTCATGAGTTGATTTAAATGACAAGAAACTTTTAAGAATTGTTTTGCAAAAAGTTGAATTTCTTGTACATATTCATAAATCTTTTATACATAGAAAAATACATGTCGTATCAATTAAGGTCTTAAAGGAGTACCTACTTTACCGATTTATATTATCCTAGGTTTCGACCGTATTATATTTGTTATACCGGCTATGGCCACAAGCTGACTGGGCTGAATGACCCTATATAATAATATATAACCAATATGTCATATATGCCTTTATGTCATAAATAAAGTTAACTTTGAAAACTCATAACTGTAAGGATATAAATAAAAAAACTGGTCTTATTATTTACATAATTGTAATAATTACAAAGGTTTAGAAAAATATACACTGTTATTTCAAACTGAAAAAATGGGTAAAACTGTTTTTTTTATGGATGAAGGCGGCAGACGAGCATATAGTCCACCTGATGGTAAGTGGATACTGTCGCCCATAGACATCCGCGATACATGCCAACATTAGTCCAGAATGACAAAAGTTGGCAAGCCCGCGGATGCGCTGCCTACCGTTGGAGATATAGGAATGGATTTGAAGAAAGGGTTGGGAGTTAACTAAGTAAACTAAACTAAACATGAGTAAACTAATCTCAGACCGTTTAAAAATGGGACAGGATTGCGAATGTAATAATGGGCGAAAACAGTTTTGAATCCAAAAGTTGTACATTGTAACTACATCCTTTCGGGACTAGGGTTGCCAAAAGCTGAAATCAAAAATCATGATTTAAAAATAAAAAACTGGTCTTAGGTTTAAAGTTTTATTAGGTTATAATTTAGGTTATATTTTTTTATTATTATTAGGTTATAATAAAAGTTTTTATTAGCATAAATTTGATTATTTACACTTATATGTTTGGCCACTCGCAATAGATTTCAAAAGTTTGATTTTCCAGATATTTCACTGTAAAATTGTTCACAGGTAATGTGTTTAAAGTTGTATTGTGTGATTAATATTGCTCTTATTGATTCTACTGACAATCTGTTCCTTTCTTTGGTTTACTGAGATGTCATAACGAAAAAAATCCTTTCCGCCTTTGCGTTTCAGGAATTTTCAAATTTTCAGGAACTGAAAATCGAGCCACCCGCCACTCGGTCGTCATCTATATTTGCACCGTGTTATGAGTTCGGGACGTGCATGACGTTTGTTATGCATCCTATTTCAATGTTTGACAAAAATCCGGTCTCCAGTGAAATCTGGGCGGAGTCCTGTCTAACTTTATAAAACCCGGTCAAGACCGGATTTATCCGGTCAGATGGTGACCCTATTCGGGACCTACCATCCTTACAAATGACATTCAAACCCTATTTTTCTGTACGAATTACAAACCGCTATACATTTATTACTTGAGTGCAAACACAGCGTTATAATCTAGGCAAGGCACTATTAATTCATTGTGAGACTTTCCCAAGTGTTTTTTTACTAAACTCGCTATCAGCTTATAAGCTGGACCCCTAGCAAACATACAGCTTCGCTGTGGCTGGACAAGGCGCGATTCGCCTAATTCGATACGCTTCCGCAAATAAGCGTTCCGCTCTGTCTCGGTATTTACCAACACAAGTTTTTTAGACATTAATTTGTAACATTATTTGTAACAATACCTAACAATATTAACTCTTAAGTTCGTAAAATTGTTTGCAAACCTCTCACTTAAGCACCTACTTTGTACGTACAACTAAGTCATGAATAAATTTCAGTTACGGGAAATCACTCAGGAACCACTTGACCCAGTTCACCACTTTTGATGAAGTTTCACAATTAATTACGTATAGCGCAATTATGCACGTTTGTGCAATTATGCAATTATTTTTAACGACGAGCAGCGCGAGATCTAGGAGCTTACCATCAACTTCGGCCACGCCGCGACAGACACCTTGTACATATTATTTATCCGTCTACATTTACTTTTTTTTCTTCATATATGACAATGGTGCAATTAGCACATTCTACCAGAGTCAAGTTTTCTTCGCAATAAACAATTTAAAAGTCTAAAACTTCAATCCAATGTCCGATCCCGTAGAAGTTAGTCAGGAGTCACTCAGTAAAAAGATAGCAGTTTTACTGAGGACAGAAGAGGACTCCTTGGAAGCACACGAAAAACGTAGGTAGTCCCACAATTATTATATTTCAAAAATAAGTGACTTCAAATATAAATTTCATGAAATCAAAAAATCTAACCGATTTGTTTTAAGTTTTAAGTGTTTTAACTCACATTATGGTGTTCAGTGTAGACCCACCAATACAATTAAAAATAAAATATTATTTCTATCAGTTTTCACAAATTGTTATGCCGATTGGCTTACAGTAAATTCATGAAATTTCTAAATATGTAACTCAAAATAAATTACAAAATTAATTGTGTACAATCACAAAGTCGATGAGCCCTAATAAGAACTTTATTATCGATGTCCACTTAAACAAGATCCCCCCCCCAAACTTGACATCCTTTACAAGTATGAAACAAATTTCTTATTAGAAAAAAATCCTGACCTGAATATGTGATCTAATATAACAAACGTAGAGGCTCTGATCAATAAATATTTAGACGAAAATATTTGGGACAGAATTTAAAAAAAAATCAAAAACGATAATACAAAAGAAAGTTACTACCCCTTTAAATATAATTCGCTTTATCTTGTACAGACGGCAAGATAGATAAGTTTGCAGGCAACCGGCCTTGTTCCCTACGTACAACAACCCACATATATGTAGACAGATACGACGCTAACTGATTCATGAATGTGTAACAAAATTTTACTGACGACTTCATGCTTCCGCAGCTCAGTTGGTTGAGTCTGAACAAAGTCTAGCATGCAAACCTATCTATTTTGGCGTTTGAACGAAATGTGAATATTTTTATTTTGCAAATCAAAATGTTTTTCTAATGATATTAGTCAACAACTAACGATTTGTTTACCCTAACTATTGTAATATTTATTTCTACTATAGCTTTATCAGAATGGAGTATAGTTCAAGTTATATTGGTCGTGTTTAATCTACTACCCACTTAATGGTCCCGACGGGGTCATCTCTATTACTTAGCGCGGGACAGATAAGAGTTAGTTTTTATTATTGCAAGTTCGAGTGGAGCAAATGATGTCCTTTTGTGGGGGACTGCTGTAGTGAAATACAGGCGGAGAGACAAGTGTTTGGCGTTAGATTGCTTTATATTTGACTAACTTTTTGCCCGCGGCTTCGCCCGCGTGGATTTTCTTTTACAAGTAATGGTGGTTAAAAGTGAAAATAGTGCACGATCTTTTCCTTTTCAGGCTACCTCTTTGCCAAAATTTCATTGAAATCCGTGCAGTAATTTAGTCATGAAGACATAACAAACCAACACACTCTTGGATTTATAATATAATAAACACCGTTTCACCCTTTGAGTGTTGAATTTCGAGAGGTCTTTACTACGTTAAAAAACTTCAATAGTTCAATGAAACATTTCATGTTTCTAGCTTCAGCAGTCTCTCCTCAGCGATGATGAAGCAGTGCGTCGGGACATCTCTTTTTATATGTAAGATAGATTTATTTATTTTATTATACACGTTATTATTTTAACAAAAGGCAGTCTTAATGTTATGCTAGTAATAAAGCAATGTCTCCCAGCCAACCTTGTGGCTAAATGATGGTACGGTAAGTATAAGTTAAACAACATTATACGTACTATTTATAGAAAGAAGGTAGCAGACGAGCAGATGATGGTAACTTGATGGTAACTGGCTACTGTTCTCCATGAACATGGGTCAAGAATATAATGGAATAAGGATTTATCTTTATTTCATTATACTCTCCATTCCATATATCTACTCGGACATATCTACCGAAAGACAGGAGGAGTACACAGGAGACAATGGTAGATTTGGGTCTTACCCAAATCTACCATCCTATTGTCTCCTAGTAAGTAGGGGTAGTAAATAAATAGTAAGTATTGGGTAAGTAGTAGTACATTTTAAGGTAGTCTTTTGTGAGAGGGGTAACCTGGCCAGTCGAATGCACCCAGCGCACAGCGGCGGTAGCCATCCCCGTAATTGTTTTATACCTAATTATATTGATATAACTAATGTTATATAACTACTTCTAATAAAATGGGTAGTTATATAAAAGGATCTCTCTGAGTTACAGACTAACAACAAACTATCCATAGAATTCCTAACGTCAATTCAATTAATTTCTGTTCTACCATTTTAGAAAAGATGTGTTTTTAATAAACAAAAATAGTTTTGGATTTTAAATTTCGGTTAAGTTCCTAGAGGGCAGTCAGGAGCATTGCTCGAAAATCGATAATTCAATGGTATATGCTGAAATCTAAACCTACAAACCAGTATCTTTTTGATTACCAAATAGTCAGTCACCGCTTATAAATATTATAATGATAATAAACTAAAGCGTGGCGTCCCCATACATCATCACAGAATACAGAAAGAAAGCAACCCCTCGTGCTCACACCCCCGCGATTTTCATAAACATTTCCCCACCTTTTACACGCCCTTGCCCTTAAGATAGTTGACTTTTAATTAAAATACTGTACTTAAAGCTTGGTAAAATCTATTCATATATCTCTTTGATACAAGTAAGGGCGGATAGCGCTTCTGGTATATGCTAGCGGCAAGCATCACGATGAAGAGAAAAAGAAGTGTTAGCCTAGGTTGCCTGTTCTAGACTCTCATGAGGTCGTGAGTTCGGGCACCGGCCTGTCGTCCGGCTTGGCAACGTAGAAAGACGTAAGGAACCTGAGGTTGGTGTAAATCCCCTCGTAACTAGGGATGTTATGGAGCTCCGTAACCGTAAATTCTTGTTGTTTGCAATTAATTTGACCGATTTTTCGATTGTTCTCTATGACAGTAAAGTTGCAATTGTTTCCTGTTTGCTTTTATTTTTCTTTTCATTTAGTTAGTATAATACAGATCTTAAAAAGTTCATTAAAATATATCTGTAAACGAAACCATATCCGAAACAATTTCATATCCTTATCTGTAACCGAAACCGGTAAAGGAGATTAAGAAAGTGCTGGTATTCCATGTAATAAAAAATAATCAAAGTACAGGAGTAGTGGATCCTTGTCTCGAATATTTTTGTACTAATGATACACGAGCTGATGATACACAGACGTAACAAAAAACACTGAAACAATAAATAACACTTATGTAAATACATAACTAATTATTAAAAAGATAAACTGTATGTGTGCAATATCGGTCTATTAATAAACTACTCGCCCTAATAAGGTGTTTTTATATATTGATGCCGACGATAAGAAATATAAAAGATAAGTGGTAATTAACTACGTAGAAGTTGCGTTGACAGATAATAATCCCGAACCATCCTTTTGAAGACTTTTAGAGACATTTGAGAGAGAGTCCATTCCCATCCCATCCCTCACCATTTTCACAATACATTCCTTAATCTGCAAAGGTGGGCAGCGCATCCGGGGGCGTGCCAACGTTTGTCATTCTGGACTGATATTGGCATGTATCTCGGATGTCTATGGACGACAGTATCCACTTAGCATCAGGTGGACTGTATGCTCGTCTGCCGCCTTTTTTTCTATAAAAAGAAAGAAAAAATATAGTAATAGTTGACGCTTATCAAATTCCGAATTCGTTTGCCTCCCTTTATGAATATGCTAAAAATAAAACCAGGTGTCGCAAACTAAATTAACATGAAACTTATAATTAAACTATCAATTACAGGCAGTCAACTCAAGAACTCTCAGATTTCAACCAGTTTGGTACAGTCGGAAACAATAGTGTTATAATTGTACACTTTGTAAAGTATCCCATCGTGGTTCACTGATTGGAACAGTTGTGCAATTGACTTCTGAATTAAATTGTTTGAAACACGTGCCGTTTGGATACAATATGATTTTTGAGTGGGTAACCGATCGGCTTTCAAATTGTTGGGTGCTAAATACGGTACTTTAGTTTACTATACAATTTTACAGTAAGTGCTACTAAAAGCATGCATTGTATCGAACTTCTTAAATCGTATGTGATAGCAAGGCTTGAAGTGGCCTATATTCAGTAGTGTATGATGGTATGTGGTTGTACTAGAGTCCGGTACACGGTGACAAATCGAATTGAAATTTTGCATGGAACTTCTTGAGAATCACGAAAGGGACCTACCTAGGCTTCCTACCTAAACTAAGGTTCCCATGGGATAAGGCGCGAACCGCGGGCAAAAGGTAGTATGTTATAAGTCTACAATAAATAATGGCTCCCGTGTGTAATAGAGGCGCGACCAGCTGCGACTGCGGACGGTTGGACATTTGGTCGCGCAATCAGCTATCGCGTGAACACTTTATTAAGCAACCACATATAAGTCCTTTCGCGTCCCCATATAACACCTTAAACAGTTGAATCATAAATGTAAATCTTAAATCTTCGCCTTTCGGTTGCATTCGATAGAAAACCAGTCACTGCTTCAGCGCAAATAATGCTAAACAAACACGGACGATTCGGTAGCGACCGCACCGCTCGGATGTGCTTGTCGATAGTTAAATATTTGTTCCTACACTTGACGATCTGACTGGTTTCTACACGATTTTCAAGGTATGAAAAACGGAAGCATTCCTTTTGCCTGTAATCGTACGTCAAGCACTTCACTTTATTTGGGACAAATTTTTATGACGGCCAGTCTGAAATAGTTTACAAACTGTAATCGTATTCTATGCAACTGCATATCTTTACCGCGTTGGCCTAAAAATAATCGATTTACCCTCAAATTGTTTTATTCTTGATCTTGAGACATTTTTTGTGATTTTCACGTCTTATATGTAAGTCTCTTATAAGTCTAAGAAATCTCAGTTCTACGGACTTGATTTGATGATAAGGCTAAACGCATGTCATGTTATGTGACGTACTGATCCAGTAATCTATTTTTGCTCTAAATCTCTCTGTATGTAAAGGACAGCATGTCTGCCTGTTTGTCTGTCTGTCTGAACGTTTATTCACACTCTTATTATGCTGATTATTTTCCGATTATGCGAGAAAGATTTTAACAAAATCGGAGAATTGTTTTGAGCTGATTTATCCTGATGATCGCGTGCTAATACTCGTATCATGAGTGCATATAATGAAATAATTGGTATATAGGTAACTATCACAGACATACTGATTTAAAAACCAGGTTCCAACCGGCATAATTGCGGACAAACGCTAGCATGTCATAAACTGATTCGCGTAAACCTATGCAATAGGGCATCACAGCGACACCAATATTACACAGTATAGATTTAACACAAACAATATCACGTTGTTTGCGCAGTGGCTCAGTGCAAATAATAGAACAAATTGCTTGCGCACACAGGTTAGAACATAAACACAATAGTGGCCGCCGGTCAAGCTCGTAATTGGTTGATGCGGTGGCGACTAATTAACTCGATACGGAGACGGTTCAGCTCAACGGTTTTACTGGATACTGGACAGCTTGAGAATTATGCTCAGAATATTAACTGATAGCAGTACTGTTGTCAGGTGTCCTACGTTTGTGGGGACGTTTCAAATGACACCTTTTTTTTATATACTAGTGGGCGGATGAGCAAGCGGTCTCACGTGATGGTAAATGTTACCACCGTCCATGGACACCTGCAACATCAGGGGGTATGCGGGCGCGCCGCCAACCTTGAAAAATCCTATTCACAGCTCTCTTGAAGAACCCCATATCGTAGCTCAATGGAAAGACCTCTTGAGACAGTTCGTTCCACAGCCTATGGGTTCGCGGTATAAAGTAAGTACCTGGACGGCACTTCGAAAGTCCCGATTTTCAGGACAAACCGCTACTTAATAATTGTTATGTAAACGGGATACTCACTATTTATTATTTATTTATTATAGCCGATATTTCGGTCCAGTTACCAGTCCAGGTCCAGTGGTCGCGGCGCGACTGCGGAGGTGGGTGAAAGTGTTGTTGCTATTGAATCAGTCCACCCTCCGTCGTGTTCGTATTTGATTCACCTGCCCGCACTAAACTTTTTTTTCTTGACGAACTTTCTTTCGCACTATACTACAAAATATCGTCACACACACGCGAGTTCGAAAAAGCATCTACTTTTCTGAGTTTGCAAAGTTCAATCACTGGATCCCATGTATGTACCAAATTAAATCCATACTCACGATTGAAATTTCGATACTTTTACACCAGGATAACAAAAAATTAAAATCTTATATAATTGTTCCTTATTTTAAAGTACGCGCGTAATCTATAGGTAGTAAACAAAGAACTCTCCAAAAGACCCAAAGAAATTTCCTTACAGGTTCGTTCATTTCACTAACTTCATTCATTAAATCCATTCAATTAGTCACTTAACCAGTTGTCACATGGCTGCGTATCGTTCATTGACTACTGCGCGGAATAACTGTTAAATTTATACGATTATTAATATAAAGACAATGTACGTAAAGAGCTATGTCCAGCAGTGAAAGAACAAAGGGACTGATTTGCTTAAATATACAGATAGACACACCATACAGATGTTCACCAAAAATATACAGAGAAATATAAAGTACAAGTAGTTACAAGTACAACCGGCGGCCTATCGCTAAAGCGATTTCTTCTGGGCAACCGTTGAGTGGTAAGAATAAATTTCTAGACGAAATAGAGGTAGACAGTGCAATAAAGAAATACTGTCTGTATATACATACATAGATACAGAAATATAGATAAATACATTAAGGCATTTATACATGGATATACATACAGAAATATATAAGGAAAGAAATAAAAAAGATAACGTAAAATAATTTGAGCGTAATAGATGTCTTAATCTGCGAGTCGTGGTCCTAATTACTCGTATTTAGACGTCTCAGTATTTGAGGCGGTTGGTTCATTTTTTAACCTTTTTTTAAGTTTACGAGAATACCTAATATAGAATTTAGTGTTTACATAACGCCAGGATGGTTTTATTTGACAACTACTCGTATGTATAGGCATCTAAATTTTAGTAATTGTAGCTACTAAAAGAAATTATATCGTTCAATTTTAAAATGATTTTTATTTTTGAATTGCCATATCTTTTATTTTGGATACATTTTTTTAAGAAAAGGCTGCAAAGAATCGTTAAAATGTAATTTACTTTTAAATTTAACAAATTTCTAAAGGTAGCTGCTGCACATACACGAATGAATGAATGAAAATGAATATACACGAATGAATGAAAATTTTACATGAAAATTGTTTTTTGTTTTGTTTTTTACGTCAGAAACATTGGCGGGGACAATCGATGCGTGAACAAAACATTTCATTGAATATTAAAAATGTGTAGGTCAGCGAATAACGACGCGGAAACTTTGGTACAATGACAAATGACGTTTTATTTTTAATTTTACGAGTAGGTAAGCATGGTGGACCTCATACCGAGATTACCGGTAGATATAGACGTTTTGTTCCACAGTAATTAAACAGTGACGTCATCCGTCCAATGTAGCGTTACTTGATCAATCGCGGGACGCTTCCTCTCGTAATTGGTCAAGAAGTGAAATCACGTGACTGATAGTGATGACATCACTGTTTTCTTTACTTGAAGAGAGTATAATACAAATTTGTAAAGCGTAATTTACTGTCAATTTTAATTTAATTTAAAGAAATTAAATTATCTTTTCATTATATCAATTCTATTTGGAGTCGACAGCAAATAAATCTGAGAAATCTGAAATCTGAGAAGTAGACATTTAGTCTACTTCTCAGATTTCAAAATTTAAATTGATAGTACCTAACTATAATAATAAATTAAGAAAATGAGAATTCCACAAATTATGTAACCTTTAGTGATTGTTAAAAATTATAAAAACCCATTACCCATTAGGTACCTATATCAGTATTATTCAACTAAGTGAACAAGTTCATAGTAATTGACTATTTTTTTAATGTAGCAGTCGAAGAAACAATTCACCCGATGGTAAGTGGATACTACCGCCCTACATACCAACCAAGAGAGACGTTTTCATGTCCTCAGATGCGTTGTCTTTCAATGACGCTATGAATTTTAAAAAATCTCCTATTAATCGAAACCAGCCCTTATATCATCTACTGACGGAAACGAGCTTCCTTATTCTTGCATAGGCATGACCTTAAAACGCCGCGCTGGCCAAGTGGGTTGGCGAGTCCACTCTTTTAATGGTGGTGTAATTCATCAGGACTTGTGATAGCGATTTTGTTATCCCTTAGTCGCCTTTTACGACAGCCACGGGAAGAAATGAGCTGGTGCTTATTTGGACTAGGAATACGACTTCTTTTTAATTAAACTATTTCTTATGTGATCACATTATGGCGTCTTAATGCGGAATGGGGGCGGGGGGGGGCGGTTTTGTCAATATTAAATAATAATATAGATATGTTGTGTTGTGGCGAGCCTTGGGAGAGGACTGTATCTAGCAGTGGATACAGAGGCTGATGGTATGGTATAGATACGTTCTTAACTTAAGCCGAACACCACACGGTGACCCTAGTAGATATATCGTGCAGTTTACACACACACACACACATCCGCTATCGATAACCAGTTATAGCACACATGCAGGCGAGCATTTAACATGTAGGCCCTAATAAAAAATATTGTCATGTCCGGACCATTGGGCCGTTGGCAATAAAAGCGGCCTTTTATATAACCGTTTTATATACTGCCACGTTTTATTGGCCCGTCAGCTGTACATAGACCCGTTAATGTATGTAGGATGCATTTGGAAAATTACTACCTAGGAGGTGATATCAAATGTCAGCAAAGTTTATGTCGTACACTGTCGGGTTCCCTCAAAGATGAACCGCGTGAGTTGGTTATAATTCTTATGTTATAATTTCTTAAAATTCTCTAAAAAATATGTCGTTAAAATTAAGTCCAAAGAAATATTGAATATAACTAAGGAATTACTGTTTAATTTAGATAAGTTTTTTATTGTATTTTATATGTAGGTACATTTCACATTTTAGCTTAATCCTTTTTAGACTAAGATTTTTTCCTTTTTTTCACACGTAAGTACCTGTCAATCCATTTTTTTTTTAAATAGAATGACGATGATCATCGAACATACAATTCCACCTATCAGATTCTAATATACATATGTATAGTACATATGTATAGATATATACCTAAGTATAAGTATATTTATTTGTAATCTAGTTTCAGTGCATTACGGTGACAGTGTTGTTCAACAATAACTTTAAACAACTGCACCCGTCACTATAGCGTATTTGTCGACAGGACGAGTGGCGGCATAATTAACTTCAGAGCGGAATTCAGTTTTACAAATTCGATTGCCGTGAGATGTCCGACAACGTAAAATATGAGTGTCTACTAATGGTATCTAAACTTTTAACTAAACACTGCATACTGAATATTAATTATTTTATACCGCCAACCTGTAGGCTGTGGAACGAACTGCCTCAAGAGGTCTTTCCATTAAGCTACGATATGGGGTTCTTCAAGAGAGCTGTGAATGGGATTTTGCAAGGTCGGCGGCGCGCTCGCATACCCCCTAGTGTTGCAGGTGTCCATGGGCGGCGGTAACACTTACCATCACGTGGGGCCGCTTGCTCGTCCGCCCACTAGGAAATTAAAAAAAAACATCGGAATCGTATGACAGAAAGGACACAGTATCGCAACAGGTTTTTAAAATTAACTTCGAAAATTTACAAAAAAAGGTCACCTGATGTTAACAAAGCCTCATTCTCTATACGTTCGTCCGCTTCTTACTTTCTGTCTACTGATCTTTAGGACAACATTAGGTTTTTTTTTATAGAAAAAAGGCGGCAGACGAGCATACAGTCCACAGCTAAGTGGACACTGTAGCCCATGGGCATCCGCGATACAAGCCAATATCAGTCCAGAATGACAAACGTTGGCACACCACCGGATACGCTGCCTACGTTTGCGAATTAAGGAATGGATTGGGAGAAAGCGTTGGGAAAATGGGGAGGGATAGGATAGGATGGGATGGGAATGGGCTCTGGAATATCTCACTCACTACCGAAACAAATACATACGTTGGGGAAATACGATAAAGTAGAAAATGCAGTACATTTCAAGGAAGTCTTCTGTGAGAGAGGGGTAACGTGGCCAGTCGAGTGCGCCCAGCGGCTGTGGGCCTTACAATTAGTCACAGTCATGATTTATAGCACCTTATGCAGTCTGCTGAGAGGTTAGTTTCCAACGACACGGTCTAAAGCTAAGCAAAGCACGGATGTTTTAGAATCGTCTATTTATCAGGACAAAATACGAGTAGGTAGATGTCAAAAATTCTTCAATATATCAACTACTGTAGTTATAATGGCGTATACTAACACATACACTATAATACGCATATTGGGAGGGGGAGAGTGCACGCTGCAATCCAACGGCCGCTGGGCGCGCTCGACTGGCCACGTTACCCCTCTCTCACAGAAGACTACCTTGGAATGTCATTTCCTACTTTATCTTATTTCCCTAATGTATGTACGTGTTTCGGTAGTGAGTGAGATGTGCCAGAGCATGGGCTCTGGGCCCCATGGCCCAGAGCCCCATGGCCCCATGGCCCCATCTCCCAGAGATGGGGATGGCCCCATCCTTCCCATTTTCCCAATCCTTTTTCCAAATCCATTCCTATATCTCCAAAGTTAGGCAACGCATCCGGGGTCGTGGCAACATTTGTCATTTTGGACTAATGTTGGCATTTATCGCAGATGTTTATTGGCGACAGTATCCATTTACCATCAGGTGTACTGTATGCTCGACTGCCGCCTTCGTACATAATAAAAAAACCGTAAATATTTTAAATAACATACGTAAATATCGTTTTAAAACGCCTTGACTACGAATACAAATCAATATGTACTTCCAACTTTGCTTTTCAAAGACGGACTGAAAAATATCCGAACACGTAACAAATTCACACTGAAAACTAATCCGAACACATATCATAAACAAAAACGGAGATGGCGACCCGACACTGGCGGGAAGTTTCAGCGACAGTTCAGAAAACCGCGCGAATTCGGATCACGTAGGGGCAAACAAGTCGCGCCGAAAGTGCTGAAGACGCCGTGGGCACGCCTAACGGTAACTGAACTTTAGGAAACCACGCATAACTTCTATCATCATAACTGCTTGCACGCATAATAGATTAATAAATGGTTAAGAAATAACATGATATGACAATTAATGTTCTTTTGACAATCGTTTGACATATTATTGTTCCAGTCGCTAATTACCAATTAGCGTCTTAAAGTCTGTCCGATCAGTTAATTTACGCGGTTAATTTTATAACACAAAAAAATGATTTTTGGCAAAAAAATTCTTCCTTTTATTGTAGGAGCTAGGATTATAGACGATATATTAGAATTATCTATAGGTAAACGTCCGTTATGCCGTAATCTGATATGTGTACTGTGAGCTAACATAAATAATGAATCCCATTATAATTATTTGCACACCAAATAAGCTTAGAAATGGTTAAGAACATGGTATAATAACTAAAACCTATTTTTGTGACCTTTTCAACTTTTCATTATTCTAATCGGTATATCGGTATTCTATGCGCCGGTGATAAATCTGCCCGACAAGTCACTTTACGTGGTTGTTTTTAAAACAAAAATGATATTTTGATAAAATATTTCTATAAAATAAAATAAAATATCCTAACATTCTGTAGGAAATTTTACTGAAATGCCTACTGTTTTCTTTCAAAACCATCAAAAAATGTCAAAACCATCAAAATTCATTAAAATGTCAAGGAAATGAATTATTTAAAGTAGGTTATTAGACTACTGTTCATTTCTCTATTGTGACGTGAATCAAGACTTGCCTTAACATGTTTCACTTTAAGCTTTAAGGGACTAATTCGGGCTAATTGGTCAGTTGACTTGAGCAAGTTAATTTTTGCTCCAACTTAAGTGGGTTTTCTAAGTGTGCATTCACTTGATGTGGTAGCAGTTAAGGCGGTTTCACACTTGAAGTCTTTTGTAACGGATGCGCGGCGTCTCCTTAGACTTTTAATACATTATTTCAAATTATATGTACCTAATAGGTATATTTACACTGCTACCTAATACCTAACACTGCTTTTATATTTTTAACACTTTTTATGTTTTATATTTTATCGAACTTTATAATGTATCAGCACTAGCACGTTTTAACAAATTATAAACTGTTAAGAAGACTTTTCTTTTAGGATTGGCATAGCCAATAGTATACAGGGTGTATACAAACATTTCCCAAGACCTGAAACTATGAATTCCGTTCATGATATGTACTGATTTATATGATGATTGATTAATATGAAAATCTTATTAAAAAATATTTAAGATTATTGTCTTATTTTTTTTTCTTTCAAATTTGTTAAATATAGAGCTGTAAAATTTTAATTTTTACAACAATCATTATCTGTCAATTGACCCAGATTCATGAGAAATTTTGTCACTACGTAGTACTTATTTGTGATTTTTTAGGAAATGTCATTAGGTACATATTTTATACATATATATCATATACGTTGCTCCTTTCGATTATATTGAGTTTAATGTACATATACTACGATATGAAACCTTCATAATTGTATCTTCGTTAACATGAAAATATCATCAATATCGGTTTACAAAAAGATCTTTTTTTTTGTTGAGATTTTACCAAATTTTTCGTGAAAATTTGATAAAAACAAAAAGAACGTGTTTTTACACAACATAAATATTGGTAACTTCAATTAGCTCAAAATGATGACTAGAATCGATAGTGTCAGGCCTCGAGACAGATTTGGTTACAACCTGTATAAGTTCTCGTCGCCGGCAATCGCTCGTGAAAACACAGAGTAATAAATTTTACGTCTTTGGCGATTGCGAGTGACGTGCTTACGGCCAACGTACCGCTAAAAGTATGAGGTTTATGAGTTATGGCCCTTTGGGTGCTGGCTGCTGGGTAACGCTATCGATTCAACTTCTTCAACATTGTACTTCCGCGCTGTGTTGAACGTTCGGTTTTACATGGAATAAGTAATATTACACAAAGTATCATAATAAAAACGTTAAGAAATTAATAATTGCTAACTCGGCCGTGAGAGAGAAACATCGTGAGGGAACCCGCATGCTTCAGAAATATCTTCAGAAATGCTTCAGAACATAAAAATCTGAAGTATGTGTATCCACCAATCCGCACTGGGCCCCCGTGCTGGATTATGGCCCGAAGCCCCCTAGTGATTTTCTAGGGGAGGGCTGTACCCTGCAGTGGGAGATTAAAGGCTGATACAACTCACGAGCGTCGATGTTACTGTGAATAAATGTTCGTATACCTGAAAAGTAACTTTCCGGTTAGGGATATAAAGTTTATTTTTATGTGCACGAATACTCCATCACTACAAGCAAGGAAGACGCGCGCTCATGTGTTGCGATACCTATAATTGGTATTATTATTGAGGATTAGACTTTATTAGATCTAAGAGCTACTTAATTCCCGTGTCACCGCGACCATTGCTGGTGTATTGTGATCGCCACCTTTCTTATAGTTCGCTTCCAATGTCTATAGACTGCAGCTATCGCAGTCCATAATCATTGACAGCATAGGGCAGTAATCCTATTTATCCTTAATGTCCTTAATGTACGTACGTGTTTCGGTAATGAGTGAGATAACCCAGAGCCCATTCCCATCCCTCCCCATTTTCCCAACCCTCTCTCCAAATTCATTTCTATATATCTTTAAAGTTAATCAGCGCATCTTGATGCCTAAGTTTGTCTTTCTGGACTGATGTTGACTGACATGTATTGCGGATGTTCATGGGCTATAATATCCACCTACCGCCGGGTGGAATGTATGCTCGCCAGTCGCCTTCTTTCTGTAAAAACAAAATCTCATCCGGCTAAAAGCAAGATTAAAAGAGGCATTAAAAGATACCACTGGGTTAAAGTGATTGGAAGTTGAGAAGAATGACCGCTGCTAAAAAACGAGCCGTTCAAATACTGTTTGATATTCTGCTAGGAATATCTCGTTACCTGAATTCTATCTGGATAGACAATAAACATTTATAAAGGCTGTTTAATGCTTAAAATACAAAAGAAAGTAACTAACTACGTAATCCAGCACGCCGCAACAAGGTTCGAGGTGTTACAAGAAACTCGGTAACAACGGACTAACCCCTCTCTACCCGTTCTCTTCGACCTCCCATCTCCTCCCCATTCAAGAAACAGAGAACTACGGGAGCGTAGGGCTACCTTGTGTTGCTTATATTATTTTATTTTCATTTGATTAGTATTTTTTTGTATTTTTTAAGATTTAAGGCTCGTTAATATTGTATACGATTCTTGTATGCGACCAAACTACATACAATACTCCCCTACAACTGTTCTCGTGAATAAATCGATGGTTACAGAGATAACAATGATCAGATTATGATAACGGTTATTTATGTCCGATGATCGAGAAACTGTCCTTGTGTAATTGAGCCATTACTTTCCTTGTGTATAGTTACGACCAGTTCCTTGGCTACATGGCTCGATTTCCGGTTGTCTACACAAGTTTGGTTATGGACTTTTCTTCACAGTCATCAAAACGTCAGCAAAATACCGTATTTAAGGTGCAAGGTATATGTTTATCTGTTGCTGACTGTACAATGTACATGTGTCTTCGGACTCATTGCACAGGGACCTCTAATGTGACTCTCTTAAGAATATTTGACAGTGGTGCGGACTTAATGCTTTAAAGCATATCTCCCAGTCAACCTTTGGGCAATCTACCATTGGTCATTGTTACGTTATGTATGAAACCCAAAACAGTAGTTTTTAAAACTTGTATACCGTATAAGTTGCACTTTAAATACTGTATGTCTGTTTGCCTCTATGTCTGTTTGTCTGTATGCCTGTTTGTTTGAGTATCAGGTAAAACTACTGAACAGAGCTTGATTGGGTTTTCACTAATGTATAGCTAAGTATCCAGAAGAAAACTGGTATATGTGTCATCTTCGTATGATACAAGGAAGTTGAGTTATAGAGGAAAATAAAAAATGCCTTTTAATAGAATTAGCTACTCAAAAACTACTGGATGGATTTTCATTCATGGAATCCATCATGTCGATGCTTTTACAAGTGTTAAAAATCTTTTACAGCTGCTTAGTCCACGCGAGCGAAGCCGCGGGTAAAAGCTAGTTCCTAATATTTACATAACTTCCACCAACATTTTATGGAGCAACGGTCTAAACTAAAATGAAATGATTATTAATAATATATTTTACATCAAAATCTATTTTATAACTTTCTCAATTTTGTCGCAGCCCTGTGATCGTGGTTGCGCAAAGGCGGGCGCAAGTCACACGGCGTCAAAGCGAAATGGAAAAAGAGCATCGGAACTGTTGTCGTGCCATGTGACGTGTACGACTCGTGAACTATGTGAACTACGCTTTCTAGTGAAGTAATTTTGTTTAGATATATCGCAGATTATACAGAATGTGTCCCAACTGGTAATTACCAAAGCCTGACAGTTCTTTTTTTGTAAAAAGGTATGTAAAATTCACGTCAATACTGTCTTCCATGGACATCTGCAATACATGCCAACATCGGTCCAGAATGACAAATATTGGCATGCCCCCGGATGCGCTGTCTATCTCTGGAGAAATAGGAATTAGCAAATTCGGTGGAATTAGGATTTAGCAAATTCAGTCCAAACGGCCTTTAATGGCCTTTCAAGAATCACCGGACATTTATAGTTTAGGGTGAGCGCAGAAGGCGCTCAGCCAGGAGCAAAGTGTGTGCAGCAACGAGCCTAAGGGCTCCCCCGCCGGTAAACCGGCGGAAAGAACGGACCTCGACTTAGGGCGTTGCTTTGGGAAGGTAACTATCTGCTTTTTACAACTTTCTTCCTAACAAACTCAAACTTACCTCTTTTATGCTCTTCAGTATTCCCTGTCCTATTTAACTGCGGTGGTAACGGTGGTGGTATTGCAGGCGCAGCCGGAGCCGTTGGTAAGCCAGGATACCACCATCCCGTGGCTGCTTGACCGTTGAACATTCTTAACTTCTCGTATACGCTGTCATTTTGCGCTGACGCTGCTTGCTCCTTCTGTGAGGCGAGGTTCCGGAGCACGCGGTTTATTGATGATACCTATTGGAAGACAGCTGGTTATAAGGAGGGTAAGATGTAATTAAAGTAGAAGTAATTAAATGAGTCACCAAAATATCGAATGAGCAATAAAAATGGAATGTTCTATAGAACACTCTATCGTATCTCTTCTATAGTTCTATAGAATAGAATACTCATTCTAATCAAAAAAATGGACTTGTAATTTTATATTTTCGGTTTTAAAACTTGTATGAAAGTGAAATATAAATTAATGCAATACGTAATTTAATTAAACGATATCAACCTAAAACGTCCTACTGCAGCGCACAGGCCGCAGTGGCCCTAAGTATAAATCATTAAGGTGTTTTCGGACCGTACTGCACACGGGTCCAGTGCGGGTCGGATGAGACGAGTACACATACACCAGTTTTTTTTTATTCCAGATTTTGCATGCTTTTTCATGATGTTTTTTCCTTCACCGCTGAGCTAGTATTAGGGCCTCCGTTCAGGTCCTTATCTATGAAATTGCAGTTTCATATGGAAAAATTCAAATATTTTTTCTCTATGAAAATTATACATTTAATTAATCGAAGTATTGTTCAATACTATCAATGCACTGTTGCCGTTTTAATGGAAGGCGATTGATGCCTCTGCTTTAGAACTCCTGGGGACAGGAATCGATGGTTTATCTGAAGGCGTTTTCCACTGCCTCGTCAGAATTGATCCAAGTTCCGAATAAAATGGAACTCAGTAAGGGCGAGGTCTAGCGAGGACGGTAGGTGACGGAAAGTTTCCAGTTGAAGCTCCTGTAACTTTGTCGTGCAGTGTGTGGGCGAGCGTTATCACGAAAACGTTTGGGACATTGTTTGGCTATGTCTCCTGAGTTCAACCATTGTGACGAACGTTTACGATTATCGATTATCATACAGAGAGTGGCCGATAGTGGCTGGATGAGAAGAGCGGAAGACCGTGTGTGGTGGCGGTATTTGGGAGAGGCTTATATCTAGCAGTGGAGAGATACAGGCGGATGGTATGGTATAATGAGCGCATCTGCGTACAGTCATTTTTGACGTCATGTTGGCATGTATCAGTAGGTTGACTCCTTATCTCTCAGTTATTTACCTAAAGTATAAAAAATATGCGTGAAAAATATTTTTTACCTACATACCTATGGATGTCAAGGTCGTCTGGTAGAGATCTAAATCCTGTCTCAAGGCCGATTCCCGTTCTGTTATTCCAACTTCAGTATTCATTCATAAAAAGGTTCCTGAACTAGTGTAACAAATAGCTGAAAGCCTCTAAAAGAATATCGTCTACACAATTTGTGACGTTATTGACGGTTACAACGACGATTTATTCTCGTAGATTGTTACGTGAATTTGAATGAAACGTTCAAACAGGCATTCAATCCGCATAAAATACGGAACAATTCACCAACAGGCGCGAAATTACCGCCTTACGAGCTCAAATCAAAATGGAATCTAATACCTACTCAACTGTATATAACTTTCTACCCTCACACAACTATCTAATAGGAAATAAATTGCGATTCGACCCCACCCTTTTAAGTTTCAAACACGTGTAATTTAAAATCTAATATGATTACTAAATTCCAATCGGGAGCCTCAAAGGGGCACAGATTAGGGCATCCCTCCCCCCCGGGCCCCCGACCTCACCCCTTCAGAGCCTAAAAACCCCAATATCTATCTACTTTCGCCGAAAAAGCACGCATGCGTAAAAACCTGACTCACACAAATATAACACCCTATGTATGCCCATTTTAACACGTACCTATCTGTTTTTATAGTTATATTCCTACTGGGGCGTCCCTAGATATAATATCTGTTTTCTTGTTGCCAATGGCAACGGGGAAAATGTATTTTTCCCTACGCCGCGACGGAAAATCGCCCGCCAAGGGGGGGCGGGGTGATAGCGCGTACAAAAGCGCGAATGCGTCCGCGGAAATCTATGGGCGCTCTAAACGCGAAGTATGTTCTAATATTCCGGTATCCTGTGCTCGTTTCTAGTTAAATATAGTCTAACAAGACATTACTCTATAAATAGGTATTGTTTGTTTACTGGTTTACTAGCCTTCGGACAGCCAAAACTCGATGATGGTCTGTCTGAGAAGTTTATAATTTTTTTGTGCTTATAAGTATAATCGCACTAAATACTAAATGGATGTGTTAATTATTATTTAGATATTTCATTATTATTTTGAATTCACGTAGTACAATATACTGTCTTTTCGAAATATTAATAGTTTTACTATATATTGAAGCTTTCAGGAAAACTTCGTTATCAATCGATTGTGGAGAAGCGTTATAATATTTCAATATAGTCAACTCTAGGTCTATTTTTAAACGGACGAAGCTTTTATAGGGAAAATTCAATGAAACTAAAATAGATCTTTAACTAAACACTAAATCTGTAGCTGCACTGCACTATACATTTAAAGAATTTACCATAGAATTTCCATCTCTTTTTCTCCTCTTAATTCTACAATAGATAGCAAAGTCCCATCTACCTGTAAGGGTAGGTACATTTAAAAGCTATTAAAGTAGCCCGACTCTCTACCTATGTTACATCGGAATTAATCTCGTTGTACCGCTAATGGAAGATTATGTACGCGTATAGTCTGGGAGTCGACGCCACAGAATATCCGTTTGTAAATTTTAATATTTTATTCTTTATGTTGTTTTGTTTTCCTAACAACACTACAAAATGAAATTGGAATAAACCACATTTCCTTCTGATGTGAGATATGTCTGTTGAAACCTATTATGTACCTTCCAGTTTTAAAATTTGTCATATTTACAATTATTGCAGTTAGAATTTAAATGCAATTTTATTATTTACTATAGAATTCTTCCAAAGAAAATGTGTACGTTATGGTCAAAGTTAGTTGTGTGGTATTTTCACGGAAGGACTAGTCAATCCTAGGATTGACCAATGACTTTGGCCAAACCCCGAAATATATTTCAATTTCGAACTTTGACTGGTGTAATTTTAATTCATCTTATTAGGAGTAACTAAACTGAGCAGTCAAACCCTGAAACCTAAATAGTGTATTTCGGCGTTTGATTAGTGAATCCTAGGTGTGACTGTAATGACTGTACTGTCGCTTTGCGTGGCGTTGTCGTGGCGTATTCGAACCGTGTGGCGTGTGGGTATTAAGTCAGATCAAAATTACTTTGTAATTCTAAATGTCATGAAGCGTCTACTTTCCAAAACAAATAATCGATTTAAGTATTATTTTCACTGATTAAAGGCAAATAATTGATACGAAATAATTATTTAAGCTCTTTCTACATAGAAACGATTGGGCTTGATTAGGTTAGAAGTGTGACGCGATCGCTCCCCTACGCATCGGTTTTTTTTTTTTTTTTAACATTGCGATCGTTACACCCAGAAACAATTTGTAGGACATTATTTATATGCTATTTATTCACTACTCATCGCAATATTTCAATTGGACCGATTTATATTTATTAACTTCTCAAGCATTACTGCACATTTATTCATTTTACTGCCCTAATTGATTTTCACGCATTTAAATATTTATTAAGCTACTCATTTCAAGGTATGTTATGCCTCGTTTCTTTTTTTTTTCATAGTGACCGAAAATGCAATATATTACCGCCCCTTTAAATCATAGCCAAGATTAAGCAGCAATCATTGTTTTATTAACTAATCAACGAATTTAAGCACACACAAGACTGCCTAGACAAACGACAAATTCATTTGTTTAAGTTTCTACCTTTGATTCAGTCTGTCCTACGATTGACCAAATATGTATCAGTGAAAGTACGAAATACAAAAATACTTTGGGCTTTGACTGAGAGATCTCGACCATCCTCCGGATTAACACGTGTTAAATTACGGATTAAAACCTAGGAGCGACCATGTGTCGCTCTTTGACTATAACATAGATATAATAAATCTGTTTATCGCAATAAACAGTTAAAAGAGTGTGAAAGATATTTAAAAGGTCCCTACTAACAGAAACCAGAGTAATTAAAAGGTCAGGTACCTTTTAATTACTAACAGAAACCAGGGACTAATAGTCCTTGCAACTCAAAAGCGCGCGTCAATTTTACTTGTAGAGAAGTGTCCGTATTCACGAAAAGTAACTATCGCGTCCATGTATTATTTAAAGATATATTGTGAAAGATATAAGGTCCTTTTTACGTGTACGGACACACTACTACAAGCAAGGCAGGCGCGCGTTCTTGTGATACAAGAACTACATATACCTCCATTTACAAAATGTTCAACAATTTTTCAGTGTTGAAACGACGAGGCAATTAATCAGTAATTTAAACCAGTAACGTTTCTACTCTTATAATGTGACGGACTATTTTTTTCTAACATGTTACTTAACATGTTATTTTAATTAACTAACTCCTACAATCTACAAAGTATCTAAAGTAAACATTTAATATTACTAAAATTAATTGAGAAATATTGACATATCCATGTCAGGCAACTCTAGATATCTAAAAAATTGAGTCCATAAGAGTAATGTATACAGCTATTGCGAAAAAGATTGACAGGCCCGGACAAATTCAATTTATTTTTATCAAAAAGATTGATGATAGTTGTATATTTAACGTGGGAAAGACTCAAGCTACCGAATTATGAATAAAAAACAAACCAGTTTCTTATTAGACTTTATAAAGGTCATTTCTGATACCAGTTTTCTAACTAGATCTTTGGGATAAGTGATTGACAAAAACCAATTAGGTATAGTGAATTAAAATCCTTTCCCAATCAGATAGCGGACAATAAAAAAGACCTTCTCCATATTCAAACGCCAAAAACATTTCGAACATGGAACGAACCAATAAGAGAGGTGCATTTAAAATACATTCTGTTTCTGACAGCGCGCAGCCCAATCAGATAGGCCGACAAGATTAAACTGCGGTACACGTTTCTCTATTTGAATTTTGATGTCACCAGTTTTTAGTTTTTTTTTTTTATTAAAGTGATTTTGTATGCGGTCAGGTGCGAAATTTTGAATTATACACTAACAACTTTTTTATAGTGATTACCTGAGAGTGATACAAACATGTGATTTTAAAAACTGAACACCTTTGAGTTTATCCTTGTGATTAATTCACACTGGGCCCGCGTGGTGGATTATGCCCCGAAACCTCCTAATAATTTACTAGAGGCCCTGTACCCTATAAATTAATTGTACTGTAATATCTTAAATGTAGGTACATACAGCGGCTTAATAACGATTTTATTATATGTACTTATAGATTACTTTATAATTGGGTAAAACTAACCCAAAAAAACTAGCACGTGACAAAATAGAAAAATAAAAACCAGGTTACTTTTTTAATTCGTTCGCCATATTTGCTCAGTTGTTATTATTTGAGGAATCTACCAACCGATCGTGTGTTCTTTCGCATTACACGCGAGGATGCACGCAGCTGTTGCATTTTTTGTCATTTAACGTATCGTTTATACAATTTGCTTTTCTAATTGGCTTTTTATATCAGTTTATTGTTTTATCTTGTCATTTGAATAAAGTTAATTAAATCATAATCAATAGAAACATATTTAATTTGAATTAAAGAGACAGTAACTAATTGACAAACGACTAATCATAACGCAACCAGCCCTTTTAGTATCCACTGCTGAACAAGGGCCTCTTCGTGCATGAGGAATGTAAGGTCTCTAAACGCCGCGCTAGCCAAGCAGGTTCTCGAGTCCACTCTTTTAGAGGTGGTGTTTTAGATCCGCTTTGTTATTATAGATTGACCGAATATTCGTTATATATTCGATATTCGGCAAGATTACCGAATATTCGAATTCGGCCGAATAGTCGGTTACAATCCTGAATACCCGGCAAATTAATGGGCTCAGTTTTGCTCGCTATGCCTGCATATTAAGCTTGCCTGGCTTGATATTTATCAAGAAGAAAACTTATGTGTTATGATAATTTGTTATGAAATTACTTAAGAGATACTTTACACTTCAGATTTGGTCACAGAGAACAAAATTAAAAGGAGCATTTTTTAAATCAGTAATGTTTTAATGGGTCTGCAATAATCAGTCTGAATCAGGAATTGTTTACTACTATATTAGCAGTCTTTGTTCTAATCAAATTACCAGTCTAACGAAATTTTAAAAAATATCTTTGTTTAGTTAGTATTTGTAATTCACAAAAGGTAAGTTGCGGTGCAAAAAGCCAATGGATCAGCTTCATTTGGCAATAGTCTGTTTCGTGTTTCTTCAAATAAATTTCCAGCTTCTCAAAACAGACGTTCGCTATAGACCGAGCATCCTGAAGTTGATATGAATATTCTAGCCAAATTTCTCAGAAGTGGAAAGTTACATTTCTTTTTGGACCGCCAAAAAGTCTCGTGATATGTCTGTCTGTGATAGCAGTGTGTGATAGCATGTTTTGGACATGTCTCGTGATAGCAGGTTTTCTGCAATATATCTGTCTACTTAATTCCGTAGCAATCGGACTTATGGATTCTTCAGCTAACTTCAGCTAATTCTTCATCGCAATTCTAGAGAACTTTGTGAGTTTCTTGCTATTCACACTCGAAGTCTATATCTTTTCGTGCTTTCTATATCCGCGCTTCTTCTGACATGTTTTAAAAGAATCTGCCGCCTGACGAGTAAGACATTTTCGGGACTGAAGAAATTCATTTTGAATCTCGGGTCAGGCAACGTGGCAGTGGTATAATACTTCTTGTCTTCAATCTTGGCAGTTCGCCTTTCTAATCCTTATTTCAATGCTTCTATTACTGAAGCAAATGTTGTTGCACTTTCTCTGAACCTCTTCTTTTCTCAGGTAGCGGAGCCAGATTTTAGTACGGGGAATCACCTCTGAAATACAAGAATACACTGAGCTAACTATTTTGGCAATCTCTTCAAAAGGCTGCCGTTCTGATACATTTTACAGATCGAAATTTCGTGAGTCAATATTTTCAGATATGTAGAGGCTGACTGACGGCTGTCTTATAATCTGCATGTCTTTGACACATGTAATAACAGCTTCTAGTGCTGACATCTTGGTCTAGTTTATGTCGAGGTAAGTTCAGTTCTTCTTGAATGTGTTTGATTTGTTCTTAAGTTTTAGTGGAATGGTTAAAATGTGTCACTATCTTCGACATCCTGGTGGGCTTCTAAGACATGGTGAATAAGGCGATGCAAAGCATCTAAGGAACATTATGCCCCGGTGAATGGGTTGTCTTTTAGAGCTTTGACAATGTTACCTCTGCTGTCTGTCACAATAACGTGAATTTTGGCGTCGATCTGAAATGCGCTAGAAATTTTCTCGAACTCCAAGCATATGTTGTCTGCAATGTGTTGGCTCGAAAAAGATTGAATTTGCAAAAGTCTGTGATACAATGTAAAATTATCATCCAGCCAGTGAATGGTGAAGCTCATGAAGCAGAATAAATTATACGTGTTTGTCCACATGTCAGGTGTTACTGATAAAGCCTTTATTTTGGACAACTCAGTTTGGGCACATCCTTTTAATTTTTGTTAAAGTTCATGGTTTCACCAAAGTATTTTCTGCTCGGTATTTGGGCCTCATCAGTTGCATATGTCGATTGAAATCTTCAACTTCATCCATAGAAATAGGTTAATTATCCCGTAGTATCATTTCAGCTATTGCATTATGTATTGGAACTGACCTGGAATCATTGATTTTCATTTGGAAACTATTGACTCTTCTATAATAATGCTGTATAGAGTAATACTGTTCAATTTTTAGATATCATTAAAATGTACGTAGAAAAAAATTCGTAAGTTTCAATCATAGAAATTCAGTGTTAAGAGGGTACCTACAGATTTATTTTATTGACCTGTACCTATATATATAAAACTGTGAAATAGTATTTGTATTAATTGTTAACGCATATTAAGAGATGTGGTATTCTCTGGTTTAGTCTTTAGTTATTTTTAACTTAGGTACACCCTTTTTCGATCGAGAAACCCGAATTAATGATCAGCGATGTGTGTAAAGGGTCCAAAACTTCGGCAGTTTTAGAGGCAGGGATGTTCGTACATGGGGAGTTTTAAAAGAGATTTAAAAAAATAGCTGCTTTTATGTTGAAACGCATTAGCGTCAGGCACTACCCAACTAACAAAACTTAGTCAAGAATTGCTCCTATAAGAGTTATATGGTAAACTCATTTAGATATACAGGTAGGATTTGGCGCAGATAAATTGCAATTTAGCGATACGATCATGACTCTGAAGATTATAATTTACCCTTTATACCGTAACTGTGTAGTTGCAACGAACAGAAGAGCACAATGAATAAGTACTTTATATATTTAATATCACTTTACCTAGTTTACCTCTTACGAAAACATTGGCCATCGGCTAATACGAAAACACTCGAACGCGTCATCCACGTCTATGCATTAAGTATAGTATCTCGTAATTAAGTATACAATTAGAGGTAATCCAAGGTAATTCATAGACGTGGATGACGCGTTCGGATGTTTCCGGATAAGACAATGGCCAATGTTATTTTTTCTATTTTTATTTTTGTAAATCTTTACCTTATAAATCTATTTAAATTATTGTATATTTCTAAGTCTGTAATTTATTATCCTACTGACGTTAAACGCGCAGGTCGCAAGATATCAAATGACAGTGCGGTAAAGTGTTAAAACAGAATGTTAAATACTTAATTATAATAATTCAATATTAATAATACTTTAAGTCGAGCCTAAAATCTCCAGCAACTACCGTACATGGAGTCTCGGTTTTGAAACGAGATACGTCTGACACGATTTCAACTTCGTGACAGGCTGGCGTGCGTCGTTTCTGAACGTAACGGACAACACTTGAACGTAAAATGATATCGTAATACGAAAAAGCACTTTCGATTTTGATTATTTTTTAATAAGGTTATTTTATATTGACTTTGTGTGCTTATACACAGGCTGTGTTCGACTTATTCCCAAAGCCTGAAACCGTGAATTCTGCTAATGATTTTAATTTAATTGGTATATTACATTTTATATTCTAAAAATAACTAGTGTTTTAGACTTATATTTTTCAAATTTATATGAAAAAAAATGAGTTAAAACTTAAAAAAAAAAATTTTTTCCGTAAGAAGAATCGAAAAATTTTCACGTTCATGAATTCAGAATCAAGTGGACTCCATGGTTTACGGCTTCGGGAATAGTCCTAACATACCCTGTATAACATCTGTGATTTTTTTTTATACATTTCAATGCCATCCAGCGAGGTATTGCCGAAAGCATTCTTAGTACCTTACCACGGGGATCTTTGTACGACATGCTCAAAAGTGTAGAATATAGTCCGATGCCTTGAGCAGTTTGCAGAATATTTTTATTATCACTGTTTATTTTATGTAATATTGTAAAATTATACCTATATGAAATTTGTTTTCGTGTAATAAATAATTAAATTATATTTAAAAAATTATTGGAAAACCTTCCACAACGTATAGTAAATAAATATTATTTGCGTGTGAGGAGCGTGACATCTAAATATGGTTAGATTTTGACCAAAAATCGATAAATTATGTCGATTCTATTATTTATGTCTAGGAATTTCAGACAACAAAGTTTAATAAGTCCTCTGCTTAATTATCTCTTTCATAATTGCTTACATGAGCTTGCATTACATTTAAATTTCCGTTTTATCCTTCCATTAACACACCTTTTAGGATGTTCTTGTTGTTTCTCACGCTAGCTGGTGTCTAATAAAATGTTTATTTCTTATCTTTGTATGGATCATTTAAAAATAAAACGAGTACAGTGTGATTGTGATCTAACGTATCGAGTAGATACAAATATTTGTACACGCAAATAGTTACAGACTTGATCTTTACTAAGACTTTTTCTTTTCTTTTATAGAAGTGATGGAAAAGGGGCAGGCAATTCACCTGATGATTAGCGGTCGCGGCCCCTCATAGACACCTGAAACAGCAGGTATGCGGGTTCTATGCGGGTTGTATGCGCAGGTATGCGACCTTGCAAAATCCTATCCACCCATCTCTTGAAAAGCCTCCACATAGCTTAGTGGAAAAACCTCAATTGATAGTCATGTCCCACAGCTCTCCGTTACATGGTATGAACTGTCTTGAGAATTGCCCTGTACCTACGTAGTTTTGCTAAGCGTACAAAGTGTAATATTCAATTAATATCAAACTCATCTAGTTTCGCGACGCAGTGATAGCATTCTCATAGATCAAATTCAGAACGCGCGCGCGGGCGTTCCTGCGTCATTTTGACAGTTGACAGGTGTCACATGGGATGCGCGCGCGCACCTCATTACCTCGGACATGCCGATAGATCATCTAGCGAGCGATAGTGTTAGAGATCCACCGGCGTAGGTGGTCCAATGGGAATGTGGAAAAAAGTTGTTGCGAGACATTTACGTGGCTAATCGAATTTGTCTAGTTTATTATTTTTGATTGATTTCCCTCATATATTCGTTTAACGTGTTCATCGAAAAGGTTTGATGAAATTATTATAATATATTTCGATTTTATTTTTAATTTAATCATAATATAAATTAAATAACTAAAGAAGTATATTTAGCATTGTCATTTTACCATTTTGTTAGTCGGGTAGTAATCGATTCATGGAATAAGACCGTGTGTGGTGGCGGTCCATGGGAGAGGCATATATCCAGCAGTGGAGAGATGCAGGCTGATGGTACGGTATGATATATAAGTTTATTTCTTCTCTACTTGTTGAATAAGTCAAGAGACTGCAAAGATCTAAGACCGGGTGAAACAGCAAGGGCTACTTTTGCCCCATGACTTCGCTTGTAAAAATAATGATAGTTTTGCCCTGCTTCACTTTAATGGTTAATGGTAGGTTTTTACGAGTATTTATTCAACATTCTTGAATTATACATTTACAATAGATAGACATATGTCTTACAAACATACATATACATAGAATAAGCTAGATACGCTTTTTGAAATCTTGTATTTGAGTTATCAGATATATCGCTTACGTAATATACTCGTACGCACGAATATTACGAGTATTTCCTCACTACTAACGAGTACTATTTGATATTATTTCTGTTGGAGATGATAAGTAGGTATAGTACATTAATTGATACCGGTATTACAAATATAACAGTCAGTTGCCCAACATAGTTTAAAAATGAGATACAAGAATTTCTAATGCTAGGAAATTCTTGTGGTTAGGATTTGTGACTTATTGGATACTTAATCTACAATATACACTGCATAATGTTAAATTACATGCGTATTATTAGAAAAAAAGTGAACGATATTTCGTGATGAAGCTCAATGATTTTCCCCCGCTATTAAGCTGCTCGTACACTTTTCCTCGCCCATTCAACATCAAACCGATACAAGATATCCGGACAAAAGCCATTACGATGAATACAAATTCCTTCAGTTTCGCTTAGGGTCGTTCCCTACGCAGAATTAGAATTACTATTACCTACATTGGTATTATCTATAAACATTTTAACGTATACGCTTAACCCGCGGAGACCCGAGTTCTATTCCCCGGTGAAAAGCGGTTTCGTGATGGGGTGCGGTTTCGGTTTTAGGGGAGATGTTTTTTTCTGTTCTCTTGGGGCGTTGAGATTGGATAGTTTGCTGGAGCTCTTCACTGAGTTCATTATGGCTGTTAAATTGTTGTCGGTGATTTGAGTTCGTTTTTTATTTACAAGTATAGACACACAACTGAAATAGAATTGGCGGTAGAACAAATATAAGCAAATTGATAATCCTTGGGTTTTACCGTTTATTCACACGTTATTTACCATCCCTATGGTGATCGTGATAACTTGAAAATTATACCTTCCTGCTATTTAAAAGTAAGTATACCTATTTTCTTCCTTTAGATGTAGTTTCTTGTCAATAAGCCTATTATCCTCTATTTTATGAAGCCTGAGCTAGTAAACATAATTGCAAAGTGATTAAAAACAAATTGTCTCACTCGCGTCACAACACTGCGGTGTGGAAAAGAAGTGTCTCAAATTACGAGCAATTTGCGTGTAACGAAAACGAAACCAGCCTACATAAGGCTACATAATACAAAGTAACGTGTTGGAAGCCTCCAAAATGCCGGTCGGTAGCGTTTTGGCGGTGTCAGGTTGCGTTCGTCCCAGTGTGCGCCCGCTCGATCGAACTCATGAATACTAAACTCAAATTAGGTGTCTTCAAATCGTATTTAACGGTCCTTAGCTTCGCAACTGTTGATTGGAGTTTTTCTGGATCGTTTCAGATGTTCTAGATATGCTGTTTTTATTTTACTGCAACATTTTATGATATGTTCACATTTAGTAAATTGTAATTATGTAGGTAGGTATGTGATTATTTTGATTACCATTATCTGAGAAAAGAGATTTTAATATCGGATGTAATTTACCTGGTATTAAGACTTCAGTGAAACGTAAAAAAAAATAACATATAAATATTTTAAATTGCTTTTTCTTAAAAATCAGATATTAGATCTTGAATCTTGAATAAAAATCTTGAAACAACGATAATCATTAAAACCATACCGACAATAAGGCCGTCTATAGAATAGCACCAGTCCATCTCTTCCCGTGGGTTTCGACTAAGGGGTAACAAAGCGGCTACCACAAGCCCTAATGAACTACACCAGCTCTAAAGGAGTGGACTCGCCAACCCGCTTCGGCAGTGTGGCGTTTTAAGGCCATACATCCCTCTTGCACGAGTCAATGTGCACACGTCCATACAGACGTCCATACAGTCCATACAGCAGTGAATACAGAAAGGGCTAGTTGCATATCTTAAAAATCAGATATTAGACAATATCTGTGTACCTACCGACAATAAGATCTTATTGCTCGGATAACGTCATATTTATTATACCTATCTAACTATGCATTTAAACGACTAAAAGTACTTTGTATGTTTGTTTGTCAGGACTTTTTATAATTCAAAATTAATGAAAAGTTTTTTCGCTTTAACTTTTTTCTTTCAAAACTTCTACATTCCGACAATAGTTATATAGAATGAGACATGTAGGACATGAGCGTGATCACGACCATAACAAATTACCCGAGTGTTCAACGCTCAAGCCAACGTCAAAGTTTCCAGCTGTTTAAGTATACGAAGAATCCCCTGCACCTACTGAATATTTGAGTACTTTGAACTATTTTATTGTTATTTTCCCACATTTCCATACAAATATCGACATACTTTAACCGTCAATTCGCTTGCCATCATACACAGTTGACGTTAATCCGCTGGACAAGGGTAGAAATACAACTCAATGCAGATCTTTATGGGATCCCCGCGAGTGCGTAAGAGACAACAAATGTTCTGTTCATTCACGCGTAAACGTTGGAATTATGGAAGAGATAACGGTAAGAAGAATGGCGTAAGTATCAGTCGATGGAAGTCTGACGACGTTGTCTGTGGGTTTTCAAGTTATGCAATTCATTATTATTATTTAGATATATGTAATAATAACATTTAAATAGAAATAGAGCATGATCTCTGTAAATCTGTTTTTATGGTTAACATTGGTATTAGGTAACTTCATCGCATATGAGTTCGACATATATGCACATCTAGCTCTACGACAATTGTATCTTACAAAATATACAAGATACCTTATAGAGTTTATCAAAATTAGATGAATTCGAGTAACACTTATACCTACCTCCTACAAATGATAATTTTAATCAATTAATATTATCGATTGCAACCAATGTACCCCTTTCAGTATCTACCTACTGCTGGACATGGACACCCTCATGCATATTGAGATGCACATGCACATTGCATGAGGAGGCCCGTGTCCATCCCTATGTATGGCTTGGCCATGCTGGCCAACCGGGTTGGCGAGTCCACTCTTTTATCGATTTTTTTATGGATATATGTTTATAATATAAAATGTCTAAAATTAGAACACAAGTAGGTACAAAACATAAGTAATTAAAACAAAGTTGACGTTGTAATTTTGAAAGCCTTCTCGTAAGCCTATCTGCCATTAGGCTTGCACTTGCGCCATTCTTTCTCTGAACACCAATCGTTTGTTACACGTATTTTTGTCCGCTTTCAGTTGGTAAGAAACATCACGCCCATTCGACCGTTATGACTAGGCGACGCAGCGGACGACGTATACCCGTCCCTTACTAACACATGTGTGACCGTATCATCCGTTCCGCTCACCTATTTGCCCAGTGGGCCGAGTGCGTAGGTATGACAGTCATAAAAATAGCCCCTTTGGCGCCGAATCTTATAGGGGCCTTCAGTATTTCGATTTTGTGTCCTCTTGTTACGCGGAGGGTGGATGATGTACCTATAGGCTACGAGTATCTTGTCATGGGTATAATAGATCGGTTTTTTGAGTTGTTTTTTTAAATTTAAAGTAAAAGTAAAAGCTAATTTTCTTAATAAAGAAAGGAGAAATTAAAAAGTTATACATGCTTTTTTAGATATTTATCGATATTTCTTACAGATGTGTCTGTATGAACCCACGGCACAATATCGCATCCATTAAACCGGAGTGTCCACATTTGTACTTGTGAAAGACCTACAGATAACTTCTAAACAAATAAACTAATGTCAAGTCAATAGTCAATAGTGACAATCCACAAGACGATGCCTCAACACTCCAAAACATAATATTTTTTTTGCTTTCACCCAGCGGCATTCATTGTGTCACCAAGTGTTTACATTATGCTGTTTGATAGAAAAAATCACAATAACTCCCCAGTTGTGACATTACTAACAGAAAAATTGGTTCGGTGAGTTGTAAAAAAAAATCGGGTTTGATATTTTTTGCGTTGATTGGCCGGGCAGATGTCTCTCTGTGACGTCTGCTTCGATTACCGATCGTGTCATTTTGAGTACAGCTTTATTTGTAACAAGATTATACGTGATATTTTTCATAGGGATCGCGGTTTAATTTATTTTAGTTTTTTTTTTTCACGTCATGTCGTTAACCACGTCACACGGTGCTGTGTTGGCTTTGTGGTCATTATACGTTATGCTAAACTTGTCGATGATATTAAGTGCTACATGATGCATAAATCTTAAGATATATCGTAAGATAAGCGTCATCACTGTCATCACTGATAGCTTTGACTGTATACATTTTTATTAACTTATTACAAATTAGAATTAAATTATTTCCTTAAACTGATTTTCAAAATTCTATTTGTTTTTTCATTACACTCATTTTAATACACTCAATTTTAATTCTGTAACAGTAGCCAAAAAAAAAATTGCCTAAAAAGAAAATTTATGAACTTATATCCTAAAGGCACATTTGTAAAGATGACAAAGACCTAATAAAACGTCATCCAATACATGAACGTACCGATTAAAGCCGTCATCAATAACCTTCATAGAATAGACTCCATTACATTATGAGTAGGGTCCATCTTGAAAAGATCTGGACAATGGTCCCGTGTCGAAGAGCGAAACATATGGTCGGATCGAAATGCGAAATTTCACAAAAAAATTGGATTAGAGATTTTGTCCAGCTTATTTTAATGCTGCACAATGGGCAAGGACATATGTTTGGAGGGTTTAATTTAATTTCATTGAGTGTTTGAAAATGTTTTGACGTCTACAATGTTGCGTTTAAATAGTTCCTTGTAGTGATAATGTTTGCATTTGATAGTGATTGACGCGTCAAGGCAAGCTTGCAATGAAATTTGTAGCTATTAAACATAAACAAGACCCTGCCTCACACGTTGCGTGAGATACCAATGAGATGGTTATCATCGGGAGCTTAGATTTAATACCTACTTACAAATTCGAAGTAGTCAAAAATGTATTTCAAACGGTTAAATTACGCAGAAAGTCCGACAAGTGATGGGGGTACATAAATCCTTGAATAGAGATCGTGTAACGGGAAGCACAGTATGAGACGCTTTCGAGTCAAGTGGACCAAACGACTGAAGAATTTTGCCAAAAGTAGGTGAATGGGATGAAAATCGTGTGTTTTGATCTCTCATGCCTGCCTCTGTCTATATACTGTGGAGAGACATAGGCTAATAATGGTTTCATATGCTACCCCCTATTGGATTGTCAAATCGTTCAATTGATCATTGTTCAATTTCGTACCATGAACAACATACGTATCCAGAATTAAATTTCAGGAAAAAAACTATAATTAAGTAGATATTCTTGAATATATCTTAAATACTTATAAAAATAACCGCGCAAAGTATACCTAATACATTAATTTTATTAACAAATCCCTACATAAATTTATCATAAAGCCCTTCTATGCACTTTTTTAATTTGTTATTTGCATAAGTTAGAGGACTGAATTTCGCGAAACGGGATCCCGCAACAGCTTTGCGGATCCGCGCGTATCCCGCAAAACCCTTGAAGATGGCGCGAACGTGTGTCTGAGCAAAGGCCACAATAACCAGCGGCCGAGAAGACGCTTTCTACCTCTAGGCTTGTTGGTTTAATTGTCAATTTGTAGTCATAAATCAAAGGTAAGTATTTTCCTCTCACTTCTCCACGTTCATGGGCAGTCATTTCCTTTTTAATGTTTTATCAAAATCTTTCTCTTTTCTAGTCTCTGTCTGTTCGTAGTATTCCTTTTCCTAATATTAAATTAATTTGGTTAGTTTCTGCTATAAATGTATGAGTTCGAGTACCTATTAGCTACTGTGTTAGTAGGTTCAGTTGTTTCAACATTTTTGTTGACATCTTTAATAACTGCCCTTTACGTAGACACACGTTCGCGTCATTTTTAAAAAGGTTTTGCGGAATCGTCGCGATTCCCGTGGGATTGACTTCAATCCTGCAAAGTTCTTTTCTGGATTGAAAACACTGCAGGATTGCAATAACTAGACAGAATCAACACTAACTCCGTCCCTGTGAATGGGAACGAATAGGCAAGGAACTGAGCCTTTCTGATTAAGTTAGAATGGCTTTGGGGTTCCTCTGGACCTGAAGCCTTTCCCTAGATAAATGTAAACCATGAACCTTCATTAAGAGAATTAGAAAAGTCATACTCACACTAGGGATGTTGTCGTTATTGCACACGTTTTCGCTAAGCAGGCGATCCCTGATCTCCCAGGCGAAGATTGAAGGGCACTCGCGCTTGTAGTCGGCGATCTTCGAGACCACCGGGGTGGTGGCTACCCGAGGCTTCGATCCTCCGATGGCCCGGGGCTTGATTGACCCCGTCTCATAATATCTGCGTGCAAAGCTGAACTTAGTTTGGATTACGGAAAGTGATGAGAGCGTAGTACACACTGAAGAATATAAAACAGAGTTTTTAATAGTCTGATTATAATCAAATATAGTTAATAAGAAAGTGCTTCTTGCTACTAAATATTATAGATTACACACAATAATGTATCAAAGGTACTAAAATCTTATGTAGCTTATGTAGGACATTATTAAATAATAGGTAGGTACATTTGCCCACAACAATACGTTCTTTTTTATATCTGTGAAGTTATTGTTGAACAACAACTATCAATTGTTGTTTATTAGTAAAAGATAAACAAAACAATATGAACAATAATAAAAGTAATGAAATATTCAAAGTGATAAAAGGGAATATTGTAATTATCTGGAGAGGGTATTTATTTATACAAAGAAATATGTTTGTTTCCGCTGATTAATGTACAAAATTATTGTTGACTTACGATTTGAACTTCTGTTATGAATAAAATATAATATCAACGAATACCGACAAATATCGGTATGTATACCTATTCTATATTGTAGGTGGATATGTGTGTAATACGCGAAATATATGGAAATGAGTAAGGGCAAGTTCTGGCGAGTACAGTGGGTGACGTCAATTTACAGTCAAAGCTCCTATAACTTTGAGACTGTCTGTCGTGCAGGTGTGGGCGGGCATTATCATGGAGAAGCAGTGGACTAGAGCGATTGGCCAGACTCCGTTTTTGAAAGCGAGCTTGTCCATCATCGTTTGCAGTTCTTCACAGTATACATGTGCATTACTTGTTGTGCCAGATCTCAAGAAGCTGTAGTGGATAATACTATCCACCATACAGTCACCATGAGCTTCTTTTGACTCAGTTTACGTTTGGTACATTGTTTGGTTGTGTCTCCTGGGTTCAACCATTGCGACGAACGTTTACGATTATCATACAGGATCCACGGTTCAGAATCCCTTCATCTTTGTGATGGTTCAGAAAAGTAAAGCAAGCTTCAACGCATGTTTACAGCTGACATTCATTAAGCTCATTTTCCACTTTCCAAACTTCTTCACTTTCACGATTTGACGCATATGAATCAATATCGTTTGACACTTGCGCCGAAGGCCGCTTTTAACTCAGACGTGGTTTGAAATGAATGTGCTTCCACCATTGCTTTCATTTCGTCATTATAGACTTTATTCTCGGGCCGTCCACTAGGCAAACGCAAGATAACTAAGGTCAAAATGGGCACTATGATCAACCAGCAATTTCATAGGTAAGGCCCTAATATATAAAATAATTTTAAATTAATCAAACAACAAAACTAAAGCGATTAAACTAAACTCATAACTAAAGCGCACTTCCGCGCTGTCGCTTAAGTACTGTATCTATTTTTATTACCCAACTCTATCCTGAATTCAAATGATTATGAATATTGAAGACGAAATATTATTAAAAACTAGGTACCTCTTATGAAAACGTGGATAGTATGAAAAATAAAAAAAATTAAACATCAGTAACATTAAAATTAGGTACCTACTCATAATTTCTCTGCTAAATATTTGTATCTACTATTTATATTATTTAGACCTATGCTTTGCAGTAGGCACCTCTTTGTATCCGTGATACAGAATTTTCTACTTCAAGAGGTATAGGATTCATAACAATACCTAGGTACTATGTTTTCAAAAATTTTATATCAATATTTTATTTTATTATCCTAGGCACAGCTCCCTCTCTCAAAGTAGTCTTAGAAGAGATTGCTATACACCTATAAGACCGCCTAGTTGCATTATTTTCTGTTAACATTGTTTTAAACTTTGATCTTAATGCAATTGTATACTTCTGCGATGGAGGGGATTATTCTATCTATCCAAACCGCTGTGAATTAATGAAAGACAACATTTTAGTAAAGACCTTTACAGTAACTTATAAGTACTCCCCTTTTCACTGGAACAGTATTAAAACACAATTACCAATATAATCTCTAAAACTATCCCCTTGACATCGAGTGCCATAGAGAGACATTTACACAGTTAAACTTAAAGTTACAAAATCAAATTTCTGCAACAAATTGTTCCCTGAGCACGCTACCAGAGAGCGATGCTATCATCAAATAAACGGCAAGATTATCTTGGTATTGATACAGGATGTTGAAAGCTATTGTGAGATCGGCATGTGTCGATATTTGGAGTATCGATTGTTGAGATACGATTGTCGATTATTCGACATGGATGTTCCGCTAGAAATCGATTGAATTCAAGGTTTGAGGAAAAATTACGTTAATATTGTGGGGATAAGCCCATTAATAAAAAGATGTCTTAGTGTTCTATGCCTAAATGAATATTTTAATTTTATATTTTCGGTTCATTTTCCTACAAATTACAAATGTTATTTTGTTATTTTTTTTTTATGGCTCGTCCACTTTCTTCTTACTGCCACAGAATTATTTGTGACTAATTTACTTATCAAATAAAGTATTTATCATGTTCTATTAAAGTTTGATTCTATTGACGTGGCCTCGCCGTCAGAAATAACAAAGGAAATAAATACAAAAATTAAAACATTTTACAGTAACCGTTACGAAAAACCTTCAATATCAACCCTTAAACAGATCGCCGTGTCATCTGTCGATAAAACATGTTTACTTTCGTAGGGTTTTCGCGGGTCCCGCAGACCGCCTCGGGCACCTCGTAATCGGTTACGCGCAGATTTTCCAAAGGGCGTCTTGTTGAAGAGCGTAAATTACATTTTAATGGAATAGTTTGTTTGAGACGCTAGTACTAGTACGCTACATGCGTTCAATGATCGTCTTAAATGATGCATTTAAAATTCCATTTAAAATATTGCAACATTAGCTGTATGAATGTTATGTTATTGCCTTCGCCCTGAATTTGATTTTTTTTTTTTGTTACATTACACATAATTTGTTGCCGCCTGACCTACATGTCATTACTGTAATGTCATGTCAGTAATCTCTTGCAATATAAGTACCCGCTGCGTCCTGCACGTAATCCCTTTTATATATTTTTAAATTATTGTAGACATTCTCTAAATAAGTTAGTTACTATAAAGTTATAAGTAAGTTAGGTATATACTAAGTTACATAGGTTATATAAAATTATTATAATAAAGTCGCCGGTAGCGACTGGATAAAATGAGCATAAAATTATGTGCGTTTGCGAACTTTAGGACAGACCTACATCCAGCAATGGACAGACGCAGGCTAATAGTATCACTGTATGTCTTCAAATCAGTCGAACAAATAGGTAGTCTTTAATCAAATAATTTTTTGACCGAGAACCGTATCAGAAATCCGCAATCTGTCTCAACTTCTATGTGTCAGAATTAAGGTTGCCCGCTGTGAAACACTGAAATTGCCAGTAATCGACAATTCAAATGCGGGACAGGACTTAAAAACCACCCAAAAAAATTTTTCCTTAGCAGATATATCCCTGAAACTCGAGAATCGGAAATAGTGGAAGATAATGTTTCAGTAAAGAAATATCAAACTGCCATAAATCTACAAATTAACACTTATTTTATAACGGTTAGTGATGGTTGTAACAAAACAAATAAATAATTAGGATAGTTACGGAGAGATGAAGATGAATAGGTACATACCTATTTCTTTTTAATACAAAGCGAGGAGTCTCGTATAGCGGGTTAATTAGCGCCCCGCACGCACCTGATGCGGGACTATATGTTATTTTTGGGTCCCTCTAAAATCTTAGCCAATGTTTGTAAATCAGTAGGAATAAAGGACAGTGTTTATTGTAAACAAGATTTTTGCTAAGACAATAATAACGCAAAATAAACGTTTAAATTAACTCACCAAATATCCGCAAATTGCAACTATAACAAAAAATAAATCTCTCGACCAAACAATTATAGCGACAAACAATAACCAATTGATCGCCATCAGCTCGGTTTCGCAAATCGACTTCAAATTTATTATTCACCATTCATTACCCGCTTAGTAACACAAAGACAATAGCTCACTGGATGCCAGACGTCAATGAATGTAAAAATGCATAATAGCTAGCAACATCGGGGGGCCGAAGATTGAATATGGAGATAAGGCGCTTTTCGGGGGCTAACTGTTGTGATGACTTATCGGAGATTGTTTTTGAAGTGGTTATTTAGCTATAACTGGGTTACTTAATATTGTATTTTACGATTGACGGGCTTTGACAGTTGTAGGAACAATTTCTTCAAATAGTCGTTTTTTTTTAGTGCGGTTCGTAATAATTTATGTAAATCAATTTATTTTCATTTAACTGCAATACTCAAGTTGTCTAAAGAAGAACAACAATTAACTCTACTCAAAGAGGTTGAGACTAAACACCGGTTTTCTATAAACCTACTTAACATTTTTGATAGTAGGTAGGTACCTACATATTTATTTACACAAACAGGTCTCAAACACTTATAATAAACTAACGAGTAAAATAAACTAGGTAATTAATATACACGATTAAGACCCTTTTGTTACAGTATATTGTTTAACAAAGTAGATAGGTACTTAACAATTTACTAGGAATATCACCAAACAGTTTAAATTTTTGACCTACTTTCTCATCTCTAAAATCGTTTCAGAAAGACAAAAGTGTTTTGATAAAGTATTAAAACCATTTGAAACGAAAAATAAATTTATAATTTCCTCTTAACAAAACTAAATATAATAATTCATCTGCTTAAACTACTAATCTAACATAACTTTGTATAACAAATTTAATTTAAGTTCAAAAGAATATATCTACCCACACCACACTTTTCTAGAAAAAAATAAATAAAGAGGAAACTACGTAACTTATACAAAATATTTTCGAAACACATTTAAAAGTTGGTACCACGAATGAGCATAGCGGGGTTCCTGCTTAATTAGGAGCCCTGCCACGCTTGCCCTTTCTGCGAGCCCTAAGAACTGCGGAACCCTTTCCTAAAGTAATTGGCACGATAAGAATGTTGTGTGGGAAAATACGACGACGAGCATTTGCAGCCTCCGATTAAACGTCAAGAATTAAACGCGTGTTCCTTTTGCTTTCGGACTTTCCCAAATTCAGTATGGAAAGAGTGTAATTAAGAAAATGTGGAACAATATGGGACGCACTCCGACCAGGCAGACCGACGCCTTGAAATAATTCGCCGGTGTGGCTTGATGAGGAGAGCCGAAGATCGTGTGTGGTGGAGAACCTTGCGAGAGGCCTATATTCAGCAGTGAAGAGACATAGGTTGATGGTATGGTGCCTAAGAAATATTAAAATTAAATTAAAAATAATATATATATATATGTATATATAAATTTAAAACTGTGGATATTATTAATTTATTATTGTAGATATATATATGTCTATTTATATATCTACTTACTGTAATGTAGTCTTAATGAAATGTCTAGACATTTTATCAAGAGAGCTGCCAGACAGTGTAATAGCCTGCTAAGAATCAATTTTTACGCCAGCTTCTAAAATTTAGTCCAAATAGCCCTTAAGCATTAGGTATACGGTAACGGTAAACAATCACAAGTACCTACTCTATCAGCCTATCATATGTCATTTAGAGGCATCACAAAGTGGCTGAAGGCAGATAATAATATATTACTATGGTACAACAACTATTACTTATATATTTTATACTTGAGCTATAAAAAGTACTTATACAATTATAATATACAATGAATACAAAAATAGGAACAAATAGATATTTGGTAAAACAAAGCGTGTTGTGTCAAAATTAACATTTCACCCACGCTTCACTAACATCTCAAAAAGCAAAATATTATCAAATAACAACATGTGCACAGTGCGCAGTATTTAGGGTTCCCCGGGCAAAAACTTATTTTCCTATAAGATCTCTTGAAGTGGCGTCAAGCCGTCACCCACAGTAGGGGTGCCAATTACTAGAGAATAATGTTTTATTTTGATTTTTATTTAGGGGCGGTCGTGGGACAGCCCTGAAAGGCACACCCTACATTAAATAGATGTAGTTCCTTTGATTGACGTCTTTAAATTTTTTATTGTTCCAAATTGACTTTTGACTCTTTGTTCCAATTGACTACTATTATTATTTTAAAAATATAAAACATTTACGCAGAGAAAACTTCAATCTTGGGATCCAGCGAGTAATGCCGCCATTTTGTTGGTTAACTTTCAACAGAGAACTAATTTATACAAGAAGCTCAATATAAACATTTATTATATTTTTATTATTAGATATTATTCTTTTAAGGTACTGTTAAATTATATTGTGAAATGATATATTTTGTCTTCCATTTTTTTTAAATAAAGATTTGTACAGTGCAGGAATCCAAAGGGGGTCCAAAATACCTAAATATTAATATAACTCATATGGATTACACTGCTATTAATTAACTACATATTTTGTTAGCCTTTTCTCTAGCTGTAAAAATAGAACGATTGCATTTAACACACAAATATCATACAATTACAAAAACAACGTTCGACATTTCAATAAACACTTGAAGAGAGGGCCAAAATCCTCCTTGATCTGCAGATAAAATCGCAATCAAACAATAAAAGAGGAAATTAAAGCACCCCAACACCACCGGCCCACGGCACCCGATGTCGATTCCCACCCAGTCACCCGCGGTGCACGCGTTCAGACAAAAACAATACACTATGGGAATGCAAACTCAAAACTATTGTATTGATTAAGTCATTGAAATATTTCTTAATTTTGTCCGCGATTCTTTGTTCGGAGCATTGTGCGGTACCATAGGCGGTACATGGGAATTCGATCAATTTGCTAACGCGTGGCGTAAGAATCTGACCCCGTCTTTACTTAGACAGAATCGATCCTTTGAATTTTGTTCACAACAATGGGTTTTGTGTTAAATAATTCGTTTAGTCGTGTACTACACGGTAACAGTACTCGATTTAATTGTTAAGGTACTGGTATGGTATTGTGTACAATGAAGATTTTGCAACTTTGATTAATATAGTCACACAATACAAATATCGTTCTTAGATTCAATGAGTCAACATTGATTTTATGATTCAATTTATCAATTCAGAAATGATTTCTAATATACAATCTAAATTGTTAAACCTTAAATCCACTGCTACTTATTGCCTGAGCTTATTTTATTTTACTAATTTCAAAGTTGGCTTTGTGGTGTCGGCGTGCCATTTCAAGGGTATAACAGTCTCTATACATAGAACAATGTTCAATGAGGAGACCGATCTCCAACAGTGGAAAATTGTGGCTGGTGACGGATCACGGAAGAATTCCAAAGTATTTTAAATATTTCTACTCGTATGTACTTATTTATCGTAGCAGTTCATTGTTCGGCAATTTTTCTATTGATAAGTACCTATCTCATGGAATGATCCACATGTAAAAGTATGTCTTGTCTTGAGTGGCTTGTAACTGTCATCAAACAATCATTATATCTCATCTTCATACACCAGTCATCTGCCATCATTGTATTGTTCCATTACCATTATTACCATCATCATTACCAAAATTTATCAAGTTTCTCGCTTCCCAGTCTGAAGTCAGGCAGTGCGAACCCATATCAAAACCTAGTAAGTAGTTTTTTTACAGAAGAGTTGGGCTCTTCAACACGACACATTCAAACATTCAAGTTAAAATATATGAAGATAACATAAAAAAGAATATCGTTATTACATACAATACAAAATATTAGATTATCATACTTATATATTATATTAATCTCAAATATTAATGTTTTACTATGGGTTTTTAGTCATTATATATAATAGCATGCCAGTAATTTTCGTTATTTCGTTATAGAATTGCTACAACAATATTTATAACATTTTTGTAATCTTCTTTAAAAATAAAACAAATAAATTATGAGCATCGCATAATGCAATTATTAAGTTTCGATGTATGCATTTCTTCATAAATAAGAATTTCTTTACATAAGTTGGAGGCTATCTTTGTAAATAAAATTTTGTCAAAACACTTTTTATTTCATTTGTTTCGTACTGTGTTTTGATATGGGGCAACTGAGAGTTCCGTTTTTTAAACTGTACAAAAATGTGTGTGTGTAACAGGGCAAACCAACTGACCTGCCGAGTATCTTGGAGACGCACCCGTTGGAGACCTGCAGTATGCGGCTGATGTCGCAGGGCCGCGCGCCCGAGTGCGCCAGCTCCACGATCTTCTGCCGCGTGGAGTCGGGCAGCGGCCTTCCATTGACGTACACTCCTCCGAGCTGATTGATACCGCTATGACCGGCGGAGGAGCAGCCGAATAGCCCTCCTCCGCCCATCGCCGCGCTGTGCATCAGCTCATCTAAACGGAAAAGCAGTAAATTACTACATAAGCTATCGCTCATCGAACGGATCTATGAGTATGTTTCAATTAGGTTTTGTATGGAATCATGATCATCATGATCATGTTAAAGAGATTTTCTTCAATATTATAATATATCTTGTCCCTGACATGTTGATATAAATGTTTGAGATATACCAACCACCTTGTTTGCAGCGATAGTTTAGAGATATCTAGTCTCAATTAACATTCAACTAACATTATGATCCGAAACCCCCTCTTTAAATCAGGGAGAAGCCAACAGGGCACACTCTGCAGTGGTATATTAGAGACTGATATCGAATGTCACTTAAAAATCTAAGAAAGTTGCTTCATTATCCTAATACGAATATCTTAGAGCATATTCCCTTCAAATATTATGTCTCAATAATGAATTTGTGATCAAAAATTACCAGAATAGCAACCAGAATTGTTAATACCATAAAAAAACATATATTTATTAAAAAAAAAATTATATAAGATAGACTAGTGGGCGGACGAGCAAGCGGTCCCACGTGATGGTAAGTGTTACCGCCGCCCATGGACACCTGCAACACCAGGGGGTATGTGGGCGCGCCGCCGACCTTGCAAAATCCTATTCACAGCTCTCTTGAAGAACCCCATATCGTAGCTTAATGGAAAGACCTCTTGAGGCAGTATACCTCTTTCCAAATATACCAGAATTCATTCAAATCCGCCACATCATATAATTAATATTATTGAATTATTTATTTATTATTTGTGGTTTGGTGGTTGACTCACAGTGTGAACTATTTTGGTATTTTTTAGTACATTTTGGTATTTCATTATTTCTGTGTAAAATTGTGTGTTGAAGTGTAGATAGCTACTTGAAATTGCAGTGCAATTTTGAAATATAAAAAATATCTTCCTTTTCATATCATCACAGATCCATCAGTTTCGAGTACCTCGAACCGGTGATTAATAAAATGAGTGCATCTTTCAAAAATGGTTAAAGAATGTTCAAAAAATAATCCGCTTTGCAAAAATCGCGATACAAAAAGGGTTTCGTGGTAAGCGCGCAAAAAAAAAACACAAATATCTAATCTGCTAGTAACCCAAGACAAGACGGCGGGTATTTTGTCTTTTAACAAAAGATCCGTTAACCCTTTATTACATCACTGCGGTATAGTCGGCGACATTTTAAAAAATACAATAAGTATTTATATCTACTCAAAAGTATTTAAACTCAGTAGGGAGTCCGGGCATAGTTAAAAAGACTATCTTAATAGAAACGCATAGCTTCCTTGTGTTCGTATAGGATTGATAACTGTCTCAATTTAATCGGGATATCCCGAATTCAGACAACTCTGAATCTTACATCACGCCGAGGGTAGGTACCTAAGTACTAGCAGAACGTAATATTTTCCTTTTTTTTTATTTCTACTAATTTTTGTCCTAGGGTGTTATAAGAATAAATTTAATATTAAAATGTTTGTTGGATACTGGGTATCTTTTTTATTTTTTTCCCCTGATTTTTGCTTTAATTTGAATGATCATAATTAGTTATTACCAACATTAATTCTGGCATTGTTTTTAAAGAGAGAAAGCCCATACAAAGTAGTGGCCTCTATTAGTGGCCCTCTATTAGTGGGGTCCCATTTTTCCTTGATATCCGGCTTATCCCGACTTTTACATATAATCCTGAAACAATATCAAAGTTACCAACCCTATTTGACTCACATTTTCGTGTGATCAGAACACGTCAGCGCATTCTGTTACGCAGTGTGATATGATATGATGTCATGCGTACGAATACAGCACGCTTTTATGCAAGCCGTGACTAAAATAACCTATTAACTTTGTTTACCATGGTCTAGGCTTCGCCTCCTTTTCGTGTTATTGGTAAAAAGGGACATTAAATAAGGTCCATTTTATTATGAAAGCCAACTTCAAACAAGCTACAGTCTTTAAAATTTTGGCACGATGATGATAGATAGATACTAAAGATTAGCAACATTGAGAGGAATTATTAGGTGTAAGTACTAGTAGTACCTAATACGGGTGGGCCATCTATCGGTTGGAATTTGAACTACCGTTTATTTTGAGTTTGAAAGGTATGATGACATTTATGAGGTGACAGAAAATTAGTTTTATGTTTGACATTTACGAAATGGGTCGCTTTACACTTGAAGAAAATTGGGAAATATTAAAAACTTACTTTCAAAGTGGTGAGTCTTCTACCCAAACTGTAAGAAATTTACGTAATATGAATTGTCAATAAGAAACTTGTTTTTAAAATATAAAAATGTATGAGATAGGAGGCCGCACTTAATTCATCCAATTCTCATCAAAGGCCTTCATGTAACAAAGGCTATGATCTCTAATCGCACACAAAATTACAGATGGTCGCAATAAACCGCCAGTTGTCATCAACTTATGCCCAATTATAACCGTTCCTACCGACCTTTCACACCAATACTCCTCAATAGCGTTGCATTAGATCAGATGCGCTCAACCGTTGGTCCAATAGATAATTCCTTTTTTTCCACACCCCTTGCAAACACGCCTCGCGGTAAAAAGTGAACAATTGAATGCAATTTGTGGGCGAATTTAGGGCAGAGTTCTTGATTAAGGTCTAAAGGGTGGGGGTGACGTAAAGGTTCATTGTTTTGGCCCTTTTTTGTGGCCGCTCATAATCCCTACAGAGCGTGAGGCGAATGAAAATATCTGAACTCTTTTGTTTTCTAGACGTTCCTCCTCTTATTGGATTACTGAGTAACGATTCTTTTTGTGTAATAATCTTAAAAATAAAGCCACTTGAAGATTAATACAAAGCCGTATAATTTTGTTTAGTTAAAATATACAAGTGAACTAAATGCTTTAGTCCTAAGGCCCGGCCTGAGTAATTCGCAAGACCACATAGTCCTTCATACTCTTAATCTTTTTAAGTGTAATGTGCAATTAATACTACTGATATATTTTGTAATGTTTTACAAGTAATTTATCATCTACCTATAGAGATTTTGAATGATAAATTATGTTCTTGGTTTCTAATTAAACTTCATGCATGCTGCAGCAGTAGAGTCTGAAAGATGGAAAAAATTTGGACTAATATTTCTGCAAAATTTAACAGGTTCAACTCTTACATAATATACTAGGTAATAAAAAAATGCAAATATTTTATCGTGCATTTGTTTCTCTCGTTCGCCAATTAGGCGGTGAATTTCGCGCCAAAACTCGTTATTACCGCGCCTCTTAGCGCACACCTTTACCAGGCGTCGTCAACTGTTGGCCATGCGCTAACAAGCGGGCGGCTGTTAAAAGAACAATGAACAATCGGTAGGGTAGGCCCCCACACCTAGCGTGGTGGGTGGAGCAAGGGACAAGTAAGAGAGGTAAATGATAATAGGAAGCAGAAAAACGAAGAACACGAAGAAGCTATTAACGACATTAGAGCGGTTTATTTAAAGCATAGAATGATTATGCCTGAAAAGGTAATTCTTCCTTATCTGTAGATTATTCTGTAAAACACCGTTAATAATTGTGATCATTGCAAATGAGGACTATAATGGGACCTGGAAAATCTCTTATCCCTACTTCCCATCTCAGCCCATTTAATCCCATCGAATAGGGAGTATAGGGGAATAAAAGAGGTTCCTTGTATCTTTATGCTTTTTACTCCGCAAACCATCTTCACCAAGGAATGTAGTTTGTAACGGGATTACTCAGATTATTACACTCTTTACACCCCCATCCTTCGGATTCTTTTCTCTAGTTCACTACAAAATTTTGGAAATTCAAAATATATCCACTCGATTCAAAATATAAGTTTTTCGTTTCTGATCGAAGTTGGAAAGTATTTCGAATATCCATTGGCGACAATATCTACTAAGAACTACTGAGTGCATAACAAATATTATTTAGTTTTCGATTTATTGTACTTATTTATACAATATTTATGGTATTTGCTAACAGACCATAAACATTCCTTATAGGTAAAGCAGGTTTTTAAAAAAATGTAAAATCTTACGAAATTTGTAACCTAGGTTGGTCTTTATTAGCCATTTGTGACCTTTCTATATTTTCAAAAGGTTATTGATCCCTGACATTAAACTCTCTCCCGCCTCCGCTCGATATTTATCGCTTAGGCCACCGTCATACCCACTGTCGGCGCAAGTACGCGTGTCGTGTGAGGGAGTGTTTTAATTTTAGAGGTGCAATTTATTCGAGCGATTTATTTTTAATCCCCGTTTTTATGGGTGCCACGCTATAAATTTTATGTGTAGTTGTAGTTTTTATTTTACGTATTTTTTAGTGGAGATGACGCCGTAATTTGTACCGTGCGGAGTGTAATTTTTTATACACATTTTATGATTCGGACAAATAATTTGCTGATTTTTCTTTTTTTAACATAATTTCGACTAAGTTCCGGTTTTCTAACTAATGTATTCTTACATAAGGAAAACTTGTGTCAAAAGTGCAACTGATTTTCTTACACAATCTTTTCAAGCATATAGACTTCAGATTATTCTATTGTACGAGTATGAGATCAAATATTGCAAACTTACCTACAACAGCTACTCCACTGTTATTTTGTTATAATTATTATTTATTGATAATTATTATTATTACTTGTTTTTTTTATTATTATTATAATAATTATTATCTGGCACATTCGCCATTTTGCTTACAAACAGCAATTTAGATGTTTCTCATTTTACTGATAATCATATTAAATCATAAGTACTTACCTACCTACGTATACCTATGTGTTACTCTACGTGAGTGTTACTGAGTATGCATCTACTCATGTTAATTAACTATATAAGTAATAAATAATAAGCATGTCCATTACATTAATAAACTATTTCTTATTTTTCTTTACTGCAATTGTTGCACAGTAAAAACTGTGTCAACGCTGACGAACAAAATTATTCACGAATAAATCTGCGAACTCCACTACATGAAGTCATTGGACATTAATCAAACACTGTGTAAATTATGTATGTATTTATAGTAGGTACATAAGGGTAGTTACCCTGCGTATGACAAGCGCACCTGGCGACAGACAGACAACCCCCACTCGAATACCCTTCTTATTATTATTTTGTATCTGTTTTTGAATTGCTTAAATCTATAGGGGAGGTTTAATTGTGTTGCTAAACGCCATTTTGGAAGTCCAAATCCCGCTTGGTCGGTTACTGGGGTTTTAAATATTAATATTTAAATTAAATATTTGATTAAATGTGTCCTCAGAACGAGTAAAACACCTTAAATAAACAGCTTGAAACTGTTTTTTTATATTTTAAACATTCAAAATAGAAGTAACCCTAGCAAAGCAAAGTATGACGTAGATATTATTTTTTTTTTAATGAAAAAGCATTTTATGTTGTCATTGTGTACCTACCTATATAAAATTTGAAGTCAAATAAAAGCTTTTGCAAATAAAGCTATAATCAATTTGAACGTGTAAAGTGTTTATTTACCTAAATCACACATTTGTATTAAATGAAATCCATTTTTTTAAATAACACCATTACTTTCATTCAGCCGTCCCGAACCGCGCGCAGCCGTTTGTTTCGTTGTGACATAATTTATTGTGAATATCGCCGACCACGCCCCTTTACAAACTGAACAGAAAAAGTCATTGATAAACGATGTGACATTGTCGAAAATTATGGCGACACTAAAAATGAATATAAAAAACAAAGGTTTCCAACATCTGGTTTATGGTCAGATATTACTACTTGCTATAATAGAGTTGAATATTTTTATAAGAGTTCAGATTTTTAGTATATTTTGTAATATTGTAACATTACTCACAATGTCTTTATTTTTTATCTCGAAGATACAAGAGTGAAGCAAGCCTTCACCCGATTACAAAACATTTTTGCTATCTATACCTACCTTTTATAAAAGTCCTTTATTTTCTATTTATATTTATTCATTATTTTATTTACTGTTTTTTATATACCTAATAGGTACCTTTTATAAACAATAGCCTTTATTTTTGTGCGTTTATGGCGTTACCACACACCGATGAAACGAAACATCTGCCTTCCCACAATTTACCGCTTTTGACGAATTTTTACAATTAGTAATTTTTGTGTTTTGTAACAGAGATGAGCAGCGCGGAATGTGGGAGCTGGGCGCCAACTTCGAGCACGCAGAGAAGGACAGCTTGTGTTATCTATCTATATATCTACGTGATAACGTAATGTTAATCGTTATGTCACCAAATAGATAGATATATCTATTTGGTGACATAACGATTCACATAGAAAATCACTACTTAGGTAGGTACTCCTTTTTCATTAGCCGCTTTTCGACTAAACATCCCTAAGCTTCAAGTTAAACAAGTTAAGCTTCCGTTAAATTTAGTTAATTTAAGGTTTCCGTTAAATCCCTCTTTCTAAAAACACAAAAAAACAACAGGTAACAACTACATGTCATTATCATCTTGACGTAACAAAAGGATTAAAAAATATTTTAAACTCCCCGGAATCCGTTAGTTAAGAACGAAAGTTGCGATCAGTTTTAAACCATTCTTAGAATACTTTTGTCAAGTTATATTTTTGTCAAAACCAACTGTATTTTATCTTTCTGTGTTGTAAGATAGCTTTGTATAAGTCAACTTTTTAATATTATAATTTACTCTCTCTATTTTGCTCATTGTCAAAGACTAAAAATAATATACGTAAACAGCCCTCTAAAACGTCTTACAACGATATTTATTTGTAAATATTTAGTTTAGTAGGTATGAGTAGTATTCTAAAAATAAGCATAAAAATATACAATTCTTGTTTTCTAAAATATTATTTCATTTGCACTTGCGATACTATCACTAAAACGCCCCAGAGTCAGCAAAGCTTTTAATAAAGCCTTTTGTTAAAACAATAACATATAAATAAAAACAAATAAAATATGTTATCAGTTGCAGTTATGTACACAGAGCACTTTGTTATATTAACCGTAGCCAACCACTTTTTCCTCCACTGTTGCAGATGATCTTCGTACACATTGTTTTGAGCTCTACGGATGTATGGACTTAATGAACCATTTACACCTGGCTAATTGTTAAGACAATCGACTAAGCCAAGACATGCCGAGGCTGAACATGCCAGTCCAACGAAATATGCAATCACTTACACGTAGGCCACTATTGGCCAGTTTCACGAACAAGATGTAAAATGGCTATGAGAGTTAATTAAAAAAATGACTTAATTTTAATGCAATTGGATTGCCTCTATCCACATTATGCCAATATTGGATTGGTTTAGTCAATTGTCTATAAAACGAAACGCTCTGTCCAAGCCGGTTAGAGAATCCACTGTTTTAGTGGTGTAGTTCTTCAGAGCTCGTTGTTGTAACTTTATCCCTTATAGTCGCCTTTTACGACACCCACGATAAGAGATAGGGTGGTCCCATTCTAGAGGCAGGCGACACCACACGGCCAGTAAATAAACTAAAATATGTTATCAGTACCCAGAGCGTGCAGAACTTTGTTATGTTACTTAAGAACATTAAGTGCGACATTGTCTAGTGAAAAGGAAGTTTATTTTCGGTTCTCGTTTCCCAGATATTAAAACTTTCGGGAAATCGCAAACAAACAACAAAATGTTTTTATTTCTTTATCTTGAGCGTGTTTCCATTTAAACGGAATTTTACGTTAGAAAATCTCAATCATATTCTATAATCTATAATCAAATAACCCACATTAGTGAAAGATATTATTATTAATTTATCAGCATCCGTAAAGAGGTACCTAGTCGTCTAAATATGTTTGTCGCTTATCTTATTATTACTTTTGTTATTTTGGTTTAAGCAATTTTAGTCTTCAAAGTTTAGTATGACTTGTGAATCACACGGACTACTACCACGTCGGGATTAAGAGTTTCTGATCTCTACGTACGAGCCTTTGTTTTTGGAAATTTCCTGACTGACCGACTGAAATGGCATGAAATGGACAATAGCTTCCTTTTATGACATAAAGACTTAGTAGAAAAGGTTTTTTGAAATTCAATCGCTACACAGGGGTGAAACGTCAGTTTGTACAAAAAAAAAGTATTTGATGGCCCTATTAACTTTAAACTTGATATATAAATTCTATAACACAAATAATTAGATAATAATTATAATTAGATTGAGATTTTTTTCCAGCTTCCTTCGTCTCCGATTCTATGAGGTTTTCTCAAGGTTTAAATATGAAATACAGACTTTTGACTGATGCCATTCCATGACATTATGCCGAGTCAAAATTCCATTTTGCTGTGTTCATTAATCTGTCCATTGACTTCTTTTTTCCTTTTGTACTTCATTTATTATTTAATATATAGTGTGTTTGTAACTATGTATGTTGTAGAGGCAAAAGAATGTATTCATCTAGTTCAAATTTATCCAAAAGTTTTAATAATTAAAATGCTCTTTTTCTCCTTTGTTATGAAGACTGTTTTGTATTTGTATAAAAGTATTTTTACTTAATTTAGGATTCCATTTAGTATCTGCTCTTGCTACAGAGATCAGATAAACATTTCATTAGGACTCTTTTGACTGTTTGTATTTTAAATTCAGAGTCCAATTTTTAATTCAGCTCTTTTCGATTTTTGCGTTTCGTAATACAAAGTCGACCCCGAGCACTAAATCATTAAAATTCCTCTAAAGGCGTGACTAAGAAAATTCTGTTTATCTCCCTCTTGCAGACCGCTTTTCCGGTCTATTTGTCTTTGTCTGGCGCTTAATGTGACACAATTGTCGCATGCTCGGTTTGCTTGGCTGCGCTATGGAGAGACGTAATAATATTTCTGTGCCGCTCCGTATGCCAGTCACTGGATTAGACCATTGAGATTTTTTTAATGTAAACATTTATGCTTTAACTTTGTCCAATTATCTCTACTCGTTAACCTAAACAGTAATTAAACACACAGCTCCTAACATACTGGATTCACCTCAACAATAGGTGTCAACCTATTACACGAGTCTAAATTACCTAGGTAAGCTATACTTTTAGAATACATATAAAACGGCGACTTTATATTTAAAAAAAAAACCGAGATCGAAAATTTGTTCTTTCCAAAACAGAGCTTTTTTTTAATTTCCCTCATAATTATTAATGTAATGAGGAATAAAATTCATAAAATGTATATATTATTGAAAATAAATAAGGAAATAATTGAAAAAATATATTAAAAAAATAATTTGTGAATTGCGACAGAATGAAACGAATTAAGAATAAAATAATTAAAAAAAAAATGAAATGTGAGTGTCCCGAGCGATGTTTCTGTAACATTTGCGTAGTCAGGTTTTAATTTTATAACTTGTTGCAGAAATGACACAAAAAAATAACTAAGAGTATAAACTAAATGATCTTTATCAAAATTAATAGACACCTATTTAATTATATTGTGGAAAATATTTATATTAATTGAGTAATGCTCATTAAGTAGCTATCTACCTACTTTATGCTTTTAAACCATGTTACTTATGAAATCATTACTCGGGGAACAAGTAACGAGTTTACAGATACTCAAAATCAGACGTAACTAGTTTAACACTTGCAAAACTTAGTTACTACAAGAAAACCCTATACAAATACTAACAAGGCTTTCACAAGCAGTGGCGGGAATTCGCCTCAAAGGTCAGTTAACTTTAACGACTTGTAAACTCGCAAAGTTGCCTCGGTAAGGGCGCGCTGGCTATCTACAATAGTTCGAAAAACATTCTATGTAATTAATGTGAATTCTTTGATTCTTAATTCAAACGTTGTAATTTTGAATTTCGAAGTGTGTCAAGTCATATTGGCTGCAGTTTAAAAATCGTAAAATTATCTGATCATACCTTCCTGAAAAAATACAGAACGAGAGACTGAAGCAGACTTGTACATACCTACTAGGTACTTACTGTGCATTAAGAATGATCATGATTGCTCTGTCAAGAGTAATAGGCTGTGTATAACTATATCTATATATTTATACACGGCATATAGGTACTATATATACTATATATTTATACATGCATATACCTACTCGTATATATCTATACTTCAAATCTTTAATTCGAACATTTAGGATTAGGGTAGGTTAGGATTTAAGTAAATTACTGACATTGGGAAAGTTGCTTTGGCGACATTATTTTTCTACGCAACATAGTTGATAAATATGGTAATTTAGATTTTTTCTCTGAAAAACTTTCCCTATCAATGGCTTATATTATGTTTTAAGTAAATAATTCAATATATAGGTAGTGATAATTTATTGTTATATGTATTTATATGGGTATATATATATATATATAAGTATATTGTCATGAAATATATAATTGTATCTGTAATGTGATATGATATGTAATGTGTATCTTTATCAACATATATAATTTGTATTAGTGTACCTAGGTATTGAATGTGTATTTTATTATAGATACCTACGTATCTATTGTTTGTAGTCATTATTTATTAATTGCACGATGCACCGCCCTTTGTATTTCTGTTTAACTAAAGGTTCACTGGCAGAGAATGCCACTAGGCATTAAGTCCGCCTTTTGCACTTTTGTGTGCAATAATGTTTAAATAAAAAATAAAATAAATAAGTAGTATTTTAATTCATCATCGCTTTACAGCTAAATATTTGGTCGTTAATTCCTAGCATATAAACCCAAAGGAATACACTAGTTTAGATCGTTATCTAATACAAAGTAACCCTACCGACCAACCTGAAGTTACTTCATAAATCTCAAGTTGAGATAAGCACTGAAACTTGGACGGTTGTAAACTGTAGTGCTGTGTGCTTGTAAATAACTTAAGGTAAGTTACAGACTTGTTAGTGCGCACAGTAATACGTCGTAGCTCTCTTGGACTTACAATAGGAACGTCAAGTGTATACTTGCAATGCCTTGTTGAAACGAAATTTTAACGAAAATTTAAGTTACATTGTATTCTATATTTGAAAGTAAACATTTGTTTATCGAAAACAATTTATTTATACTTTTTTATTCTCTTTGTTTTAACCAAAACTACAAATTTCTAGTTGACTTACTGAAAAAATTATCTATTATCCTAATATTTTTATGCATTTTTCTCGAATCTCATCAAAATGCATTTGAACTTTTTTTTTCTAGAGAGAACAGTATAGTGTAGGTACATTTGAAAGTCTAATCAGATTGTAGTCCTTACCTATGTTTTATGGAAACAAGGTGTTATAGACTAGGTATAGACGTATTTTTTATTAACGGCCCATTCGAACTTCGGTCCATGAAACTAATTTTCTAAAACAAACGGATTACCAATTAATCCTTACAAAGATAAAATTCACAATTTTAGATTTCAAAAAGATTTTAGAACAGAGATTTAAATTTTCAGTTATTATCCAATGAAGGAAAATATCGTGAGGAAACCCTCATGGGTGGGGATAAAAAATCCGATGCATGTGTATTTACACAAAATGCACCGAGCCTTCGTGGGGGTTGATGGCTCGAAACCCATACAATAATTAGGAGAGGCTTATTCAAGTGTTTATGTTCAAAGTATAAAAATTAGAACACGGCAGTGATACTGGCTCTAATGTCCTCCAGTGGGGCGTTATAGACTGAATGCACTATGTAATCAAAAATTAATCATGATAAACGATCCATAAATTAATTGAAGTCCCCCCCCCTTTATCAATTTTTAATATAGGTACTATGTCTACTCTAAACGATGATCACTGAAATACTGAAGCTAACGTTTCATATCTACTTCAACTATACTTATTACTGTATGTGTGTGTATTGAAAATAAGTTAAATGTAAATACAAAATCAATAAAATAAAGAATGATGAAATCAATAATTAAACTGAAGAAAGTCACCGGTAGTGAATGGATGAGAAAAGCAGAAGACCGTGTGTGATGGCGGTCTTTGCGAGAGGCCTATATCCAGCAGTGGAGAGACACAGGCTGATGGTATGCTATAAATTAAATACTCAAGGAGGCACAAACGTCAATACTTAAAGTTATACCATTAGTCAAAATGTGCGGACCTCATAAAAGCAACGGTAAACATCATGCAATACATATTAATAACATCGAAGACCATTAGAAAGGTCTGTCACAGCTTGCGAGATGGTACAACCAAGTGGTTGCGTTCGTACCTAGCATACCTTTGTGGGGCATCTTCCAGAAGGCCTCCGCCGCCGTGGTTGGCTCCCGCGGCGGCGGCACGAGCCCACCCACCAGCGTGGTGGCGGCGTGCGCGGGCGCCGGCCCCGGCCGCCCCCAGCCCCCGTGAAGAGCCACCCTAACACCCCCACAGACACCTGGAGTTAGAACCTGCACCTCTGTTTAAACCCACTTTTATTTGGGGAAACAGATGTATCTCTAAAGTTGGAATCTTTGCCCTTGAAAGAATTTTAAATTTTGTAGGGACCAGAAGCAGACCAGAAGACTCGATCCTTCAAATTATAGGTTGTTTAAGACCTGTAATTAATTTAGAAAATGTCATTGGCTTTTTGGCACTTTTAGGCTTTTACAATTGGGCAATTTTTGGTAACCCCCCCTACATAACCCAAGAGAATTAAAGTAAAAGTGGGTTATCAGTGAGATGAGGTTAACAACCTAATGTCGCAGCATCCCAAAATTTTAAGGTCGTAATAAAAGCTAGATTTTTCGTCGGGCGCGTGCGGTCAGCTCCATTCCCGCTCGATGACCTGCAAAGAGAGAATTCACGATCACAAATCTGACCCTAATGCGGTATTAGACAATCATCAATTACAATCAAGGTGCGTCATTATACTCCTTTGATGCCTTCCGTATATATCCGTTACTTTCTGCCAAATTGATTTCTTGCATGCAGGAAGGAGATGGAAGATGCTAATTGGTGATGATGCTGCTGGATTGTGTAAGAAAAGCGCCATCTATTGTTGCATAGTACAAATAGTTGCAGCGCTCGTGAGCTCGATAATGATCGATGGAAATAATGAAGTTAGATGGGCGAGATAGTCCGGTGGTACCACCCATCATGTTGGCAACCGAACGGTAGTCAATCTGTCGGAGATGCGTATTCTTTTTGTGTTATTGACTAAAATGTTGTGTCGGCAATGATTAGGTTGTGAGTAACATATTGCTGACGTAATCGTTTGGTAGAAAGTTTTTTTTAACAAACTCGAAGAGAACATTTTAATGAGAACTGTTTTGTTTTACGAAAGTAGATAGATATTCATTCAATTATTGTATTTAAAACTGTATAACTTTTTTATAGGAAAAGGGCGACAGACGAGCATACAGTCCACCTGGTGGTAAATAGATACTGTCGCCCATGGACACCCATGATACATACATGCCAAATTCAGTCCAGAATGACAAACGTTAACTGACTGAAAATACGTTTGTAACTTGGCTCGCCAATAGCTCATATAATTACTAGGTATTGAAATTAGTCTCACGGCGAGATTATTATCGCGAGACTCCCTCGTGTAGATGACGCCTCAGTGTAATAGGCGTAAAAATTACAATAATATTATATGTACCTAAGGATTTTTTGGATACATGATGATAGACATAATTTATTTTGGTTGTCAATCTATTAAAAGAGACAAATCTTCGAAGCGGCCTTTGGTGCACAAAATAATTATAATATAATACTTAATTCTTACAAGATTACAGCATTTTTTTTTGAGTTCAAAAGGTTATAACCACGACGTTAACAGGTACGATGGTAATAAATAAGAAAACTATATTTTCTCTCATAACTACTCCCCTAATCTCAATAGAAATAAGCAAATCCGGCACAAAGTCACAGGTACTTCAATATTGGGACATGCATTTGATCTTTCCAAGTCCCAATCGAATGATTTCGCTTTGATATTTTCCCCTTCGCAGTGTCACAATGGACCAAAGGCAAGTCTAAGGGCCGCTAAATTGACGACTCACTTTGACTTTAGTCAAAGCAAGTGCCTAAAGTGGCGACTGACATATAAAAGTCACTACAGTATCGGCGTGTGTTTGGACAATTAACGGTACCTATAATTACTTTTAGATTATAACTATCGAAAATGTAGATTTGTTAGGAAATGAATTTATTGAGATAACGCTGGTAACTAGTGGTCAAGTATTCCTGGTTCACATTCGCGAGGTCGTGTGTTCAAATTTCGGTTTGTGAAATTGTGTTTTTTCTTAAATACAGATTTTTCAATTATGACAAGCTCGGTGGTGAAGGGATACGGATCGCGAGGACAGTCGCGGATAGAAAATTGAAAAAGATCTGGCCATGTGTAACAACCACCAATCCGCACTGAATGTGATGATGACATAGTGATGATGACCCGGAAAATTCTCGTGATACCAAGTAGAGGCCTAAGCTCTGCAGTATGCCCTGCAGTGGGACGCTATAGGCTGATATCGAACCAAATTTCAAGATCGAACCGAAATGTTTTTACAAATTGTCTAACATAATAATTATGAGGATGGTCTAAGTTTTTTTTATAGAAAAGAGGCGGCCGAGTAGCATACAGTCCACCTGGTGGTAAGTGGATACTGTCGTCCATAAACATCCGCGATACATGTCAACATCAGCCAAGAATGACAAACGTTGGCACGCTCCCGGATGCGCCGCCTACCTTTGCAGATTAAGAAATGGTTTGGGGGAAAATGGGGAGGGATAGGATGGGAACGGGCTCTGGCATATCTCACTCACTACCGTAACACGTACGTACATTGGGGAAATACGAAAAAGTAAGAAATTCAGAACATTTCAAGGTAGTCTTCTGTGAGAGAGGGGTAACGTGGCCAAGTGCGCTCAGCGGCTGTGGGAATGCAGCATGCACTCTCCCCGTCGACAGTATAAGGATTCCGTGAAATCATGTTCAAACTGACTTTATATTATGACATTTTGAATTTATAAATTTAAATTATCCATAGATATGTGCTTCGTTAGCCCTAATACTATCTTCTACGACACATTATTTATGCAATAATCACCAGCATATACACGGAAGATAATGAAAATATAAAGTGGCGGTTAGCAGTGGAGAGATACAAGCTGATGGTATGGTACGCGGTACGCTAGGGTGTGGTATCGTATGATACTATAAAGAAATCCGTAGGTAAAAATGTCTATTTAAAATTAATTCCGTCATGTATCTGGTGATGGATACAGCATGCTCAAACAAAATATAAAATAATTTCAAAACGGTTAAAAAGACTAATGGAAGCAAAAATTCGTAAGCTATAAAAAATTGAGAGAACAACCATAATTATCGAATAAGCTATAATACTTATTTGTGTCTGGCAACTTTTCCTTTCACCCGGGAATACAGAGATCCACACATTACGCGGCCTTTATTAAATTTCCTCTGGGAAATAACCGCGTAGGTGTGTGTTATTGGCGATGCTAAAATACTCCCACATGACATCTTAGATAGTTCTTTTGAAAACCTTAAATAGGATTTTTGTACTTCATTCAAGAAACGTATTCTATATATAGGTACCCTACATAGGTATTATGTTTTCCGGGCAGCAAGGGGCATTCTTTCAACTCTAAGGCGAATATACTACACAATCGGTATTTATCGTGATATTTAGAAAATCTTGATATTTAATGAACATGTAGCGTGGCGTGTTGATGAATTATGATATTTAGAAATACAAAATTTCTAGAAACCGGTATCGCGCGATAAATATTGAGAATGTATTCTGTCGATCAATATTTATCTCATCAGTATGCTTTCTATCAACGGTGATTTGGGATAACAAGTTAAAATGTACATATATATTTTTGTCTCTCTTGGGACCGATTTTTGGTCCATCTTTTTTGTCACTAGCCGCGTCGTTAGAATATGCAGGCTTCACTGATGTTCTGTACTCATCTATACTAGTCTATACTAATATAATAAAGAGGTGAAATTGCGTGTTTGTATGTTGGGGGTAATCTCTGGAACTACGGAGCCGATTTCAAAAATTCTTTCATAAATGGAAAGCTACATTATCCGTGTCTAATATGGGCTATATTTTATTTTGAAATTTTGAAAACAAAATTATAAAAGCGAGGTCGGGTCGCTAGTATTTAATACAATAACTACATACGCACTCTATGAAGTTTGTAGAGATACTGGCGCGATCCGCATTGAACGTGTAGGTAAGGTACACCCATATCACAAAGATATCACAATAAGTATCGCGATCCAAATATCTTAATATATACTGACTGTGTAGCATTAGCCTAACAAATACACATCACGGCCAATCAAACGGCGCGCTATCTTCGAACGCGATCGCCGACTGCCTTCGCAGGGTACAGTTGAACCCAAAAGTTCTTATAAACTTGTGGGTTATGCACCTGCGACGTTTAAAGTATCAAAGTAGTTATTTCAGTAATGACGGCTTTTTAAGATTTCCTATATTCTCTTCGAATGGTTAAGTTTGAACTTAACTGGTCCAGTAATTTATTAAGCTGTCCCGAAAATGGACGAACGGACGGTAAGATGAACAACGGAGTTTCGATTTCTACAATACCTTGTAATAAAGAATAAATCGAATTCGTTGCATTTGATTTTAATTATACCTATTTAAATAAATTAGTTTGTGATGGTATAAAAGGTGTTATGTTTTTATTGGCGATCAATAGCACTAAATTTAAAAACTATATAAATATATATTTAATAGTATTATATGTAGGTAGTATTATTAAGAGAAAAACCGAAGATCGTTTGTGGTAGCGAGCCTTAGGAGAAGCGTAGGTCTGTTCTAAGTGGTAAAAATAAAAAAAAATATTGAATTTTTCCGAAAATATTCCTAAAATGACAACGAATTTAAAATCATGAAAGGAAACAATGGTTTCAGGCCTCGGGAATTGATCTGTTATACATTTGTTTTATAGATACCTAAGCTTTGAAATATTTTGAAATTACTGAACCGATTTGGGTCATTACGAACTGAACCGAGATATTGACATAAGTCATTATTCGTGCCGATTTTTCATTTCTAGTCGTCTTCTTCGAAATCTCCATAATATACTTTAAGTTTGTTTCAAATTTGTTGTTTCATATGTCTGAGTGTACTCGTTTATCTCGTACCACACTCGGAGTAACGTATCGAGTTACGGCTGAACAAAAAGTTGTTTCTAATTAAGATAATTAGCCGACCGTACAGGCTTTAGTTTTTTGATGGAATAAAATTATTTTACTGCATTAATATGTACGGAAAATATATAGGGTAAAGATTCAATTTTATGAAAAATAATAATAAATGTTAAATTAGTTTAGAGATTTTAGTTTTAGTATTTCTGTTAACAAAGTGAAAATAGGTAGCCATTCGTACCTCACATACGTAACCGTAACCACCCCTTTAGAATCCACTGCCATACATATCTAGGCTTCCTCATGCACTTTGTCTCATGCATGAGGAATGTATAGCCTTAAAACGCTACGCCGACACTCTTTTAGAGGTGGTGTAGTTCCTCAGGACTTGTGGTAGCCGCTTTGTTGTCCAGTAGTCGCCTTTTACGACACCCACAGGAAGAGATGGGGTGGTGGTATTCTAAAGCCTGTAAACACCACATGGGCGAGTTAACTCAGATGCTTACCCTTAAATATTAGCCTCCTTACACATAAATGCTATTATCTTAACCACTGCTTAATATCTTTGTCCTTTTTTCACAATTACAACTAAAAACTGGTTAAAAAGTGTCGAAGAATGATTAAACAGTTGAGTAAAAGAATAGCGTCTTGTATTATCTTTTATTTCAGATTTATTCAGTTATGATACCTAAAGATACTAACATAATATTTGTATCATTAATCATTTGTAAAAGCTCATTTACACAGGGAGAGTTTCTCGAACGCGTGCAGCTGAGAAACTCGATCAAGAATATGCTTGTCTAGTAGGTATAAACAACTAAAACATTAATGATCGTAAATCTAGCTCAAAATATAGCATTTATCAAAATTTCAATTACAGTTTTCTCTAAACATTCCCACTGAGAACGTTGCGGCGAATTGCAAATAAAATGTAACTTTGTTAACTTTGCAGACTTTTAAAGTTGTCATAAACAGACATATCTTTGAAACTGAAAAAAAATAAATGTTGGTAATGTTGAAAAAACATAGTATTTCGTTGTAAGTGGCCGTCTGAGCACGTCAAAGGCAGCTCAGAGTCTGCATGCAAAGCACTCTAAACGGGGATAAAATACACGGTGCATAGAAGAAACAGTAGCAAAACTACGCGATCTCTTTATATTGCATACACTTCATCCGACCAAAGTTCGAAATATGTATTACTATTCGCCCAACAGGCGTCCTATATTCACATTTTGGAATAGCATGCAAGTATCATTGTTATGGCATCTTCAAAGAAACATGCGTGAAAATATAAACAAAGCTTTATTTGGTTTTAATAGAATGTTAACGATAAAATTTCAACTTATAAAAATACGTTTGTCACTAATGACACCACTAACGGACACCACAGTGGTGCCGTTGGGAATTGTTTTTTACCAACGACACTATTGGAGCACAGCGCTGCACACTGGTAGTACCTATTGTATAACAACTTTGTACGTTATACCTTTATAGAGTCGCAAATAAGATCTAGATCTTGCATCCAAATGTAAATAGTACAAGATAAAGATAAAAGGCCATCGACAGATTAGCAAGGCTGAAAATAATGATGATAATACCTAACGTGGCCATTTATTTTTCTCCACAAAACTTAAGTAAATAAAAGTAGGTATTTTAAAAACACATTGTTATCGTCAGAGTATTTACATTCAAAATATCAAAAAATGTTAAAAAATATTAAGCAGAAGAATTGTGTTCCCAGTCACATTTCTTACACACGCCACTATTCGGTGTAACCGCACTGCCGCCATCGAATACTTCGAAGCGATATGCTGTCGCCCGCCATGCTGAGGTATGAATTTGTTTTTTCAGTCTTTTCTTTAAAATAATTGCAACAAGTCACTTCCTTGTGAAAACGAGACATTTTGGCATCCCGAAGCTTAAGTTGGGCATAAAGGGTCAAGGGACACATCACCTGAACTGAAAACAGGACGGTCCCGTTCAAACCAGGACGTATGGTCACATTAGATACCTGTTATACCTGTCAACCGTATGTCAACTGTATACAGATGAAATACGTTGTCTATAAGAACGCTTCTCACGGCACAGTGACTTACAAAACAATGTAACTTCTTGTAATAGATCTATGACGCATTTCAAGAATTTCTTTAAAGTTTAGCTACCGTTTCTCTACGTATTGTGTAAAGTATAAAGTCGTCGGCAACCATTTTAAATTCACACTGAGCCGCGGCGCTAAACATAATGTGGGCCTGTCGATAACTGCCATATAGTATTTTAACGGTATTATTTACTATAGAAGAGTTGTACTGAATTTTAGGCTTAAATAAGCATCTAATTTTAATATTCGATATTCTTCTTGATCTATTTTAACCGGCTACAGTTTACTTATAAAGTATTATAGAAAAATGTAATTTTGTATATTTTTAGTACTCTGACAGTAACCCCGATGTTATTGTGTGGAAAAACACGTCGAGGAGCATAATTTGCTAGCTCTGATTAGATGCCAAGATTTAAACGCGTGTTCCTTTCCCCTTCGGACTTTTCCAAATTCAGTGTTGAAAGAGTTGTTATTAAAAAATATTAGAAAAATAGAATAAAAATCTACTTATATATCAAAAACTAAAAATTCTTATAATATGATTGTATGTAATATATTTTGAATCACCGTTTAAAGTTAGTCTTCAATCGGTGCATCCTGCCAGTTATGTTATCCGCTGGACTGGTTGCAAGGGGTCCTATGCCAGGGGGGAGAAATTTCCCCAGGCGAGTACGGAGTTGATAAACAAGTCTGTCTCTCTTTATTAAACGCTCGAACCCATACGAAACGGTGTCTATTTCATTCTAAAAAAAAAACACAACTGAACTGCACTTTAAAGGGTCTGTGTGTCGTAAAATACATGTTTTATTGCCTTCCTCGTTGACGTGCATTTCAAGGTCAAGTGTCAAGCATTGGAGCTCTTCTCAGGAAACTCCCTAACAGTCAAGCGGCTATGAGTATAATTAGACGCTAATGATTGGTCTGATCTATAAGTTCGAACCCGCTTTTTTCAATTATTTAAATATACCAAAGACAATACATGTTGCCTACTTTGTGCCCGTAAACCTAGGTTTGTGCAGACATTGCACATTCGTATATACATTAATTAATAAAATATAAATATAAATTTCTTGTCGAGCTGTAAAGAGAGTTATGCTTGGAGTTCCTTTGCGATATTAACACCCGAAACGTAAAGATTTGCCAAAGAATGAAAATCACCCGCATATAGGGTTGCCAGGTGTCCGGCTTTAGCCGGACATGTTTGGCTTTTTACAGTCGTGTCCGGCCAAATATTTACGTATCCGGTCTGTCCGGCTTTTGTATAGGATACCTATATATAGGATATTTTTTTTATTTGTTTAAAAAAACCTTTTATTTTATTGTGTTTTGTTTATTCTTCGATTTTATCTAGTCTCCAGAAGACTTTATACTTAATAAATACTTAATTAAAATACGTAACCGAGTTTTTTTTACTATAAAAGTTATGTCCAGCTTTGAAAAAGATATGGCCGGCTTTTAGGGTGTGCGGAAAAGCGGAAAGTGCGCTTGACGTATGATCGGCAGCCGATCTTTCGTAGCGTATCTTCGGCCTAATTTGTCGTTACGCCTAAAATTTCGTATTTTTTTTGTAATCGCTTCTTTGGACCATACGATACAGGCCTGACCTAGTGTGGGGGTCGTCAGTACTTTATTTTAATTTTTGTTTTTGGGAATTATATTATTGGGTTACTTAATTAATTAATTATTAAAGAGCTGACAACAAATCTCAAACAATCTCATCTCTCGCATCTGAATAAATATCACTTCAATAGATCTGTTAGGTCGCAATACTTTGGAGGTTACTACAAACCAATGTATTAAATCAACATTTGCATTTATCTGACACGTGACAATATATATATGTATTAATTTTATAAATATATTAAGTTATATCAGATTATTTATTAAAATCAATCATTATTAAAATCAGTATCAATTAAAATTGTAAATTTTGTTTACGTTGTAGGTACCTACTCTACAAATTATTATTAGGAACAACATAATTTACAACAACTGAAAATGTTTAACCTCTGCAGCAAAGCGGCTTTAGTCCATATTTCGAAATTCCCCGTTGCATTTGAAATCTAACAGAATCCGTTTCGCTGCACTAAAGGTTCTTTCCTATACTCTAAGGATCGGATGTCTGGTAGGTTCCGCTTGCGCACACCTCATTAGTTCCCGCTTTGATTCGACGTCGTTACTCGGGTCGCAGGTGGCGCTAATGCTTCGGTCTTTAGTGGAACGACAGGATTTTGTAATCGAATTCGCTTTTTTGTTTGTTTGAGAAACTTTTACCGTTTGTTGGCTTCTATTTTAATTTTGTTTCTTATCTATTTGGAGCATCAAACACATCACAGTGGGTCGCAGATGAAGATTTTTGAGTAAAATTAAAAATGATTACTCCCACAATTTTATTTTCAAGATTTAATGATATTTAATGAATTTGTACGTCACTTGATGTGTCAAGCCGTCCTACTGGCAGCCCATTTTATTACTAGTTCTATACAAGAGATTACCTCTTTCATGCAACGCACATTGCATGCAATGTTAACGTGCAACACTTGTAAAATAATTAAAACAGCATCAAAGCACCCCATCCTAAAGCACGTGCGTTTTAAATAGTCAAAAAATATACAAAACATAAATACGTATTTCGCTAAGTGCTCTTGCGAGTTGAGTTTCAAACGTCAAAGCCGAGGCTCTTCCTTTTCACAACCCTGTTTTTAAATGAAAAACACGGGCATTCTGAAACCTGTATACGTGTAGGTATAATTAACAGTGATATGACGTCTCCATAAAGTATTCGAAAGCAACGCACAGTGGGTTCTTTGAATTTTCAAGTGTCATAATGTTCGTTTGAATTTTTTTAAATTTATCTCGTAGTGTGGATTATTTACATTATTTTGGCATTGCGAAGGAATATTATTGTCTTTTGTATTTTAAATTCATGTAAAATTAGAATATATTTATACTTTTCAAGCAATGTTTGCAACAAAACGTGTATACCATTTTAGGAATTAATTCATGATTATCAATTTCATATTTTCACTAATATTAATACATTAGTATTTTATAATAATATCAATATAATAACATTATTATTTTATATTTAAGTAAGTATAGGTAAACATCTTTAAAGACTACTGCATTACCGCTTAGAGGTGTCCAGGTCACTCCGCACAATGGTGAGGCGGTACTGTCAAAATGGAAATAAATTACCATCTCCGCAAAGCCGCTCGTTTGTACGGTCAGTACAAAGCCACTGACGGAGATTTGTTCCATTGATACAAGATTGACGAGTAGCGACAGCAAAAATATTTTGTGATCGTTAAAATTCTCTCAATACTTTTCTCGTTGTTTCATTAGATTTGTCTGCCGCGTGCTAATGAATCTTAAAGGGTCTTTTTTTCTAAATTTGAAAATCGCTGACCAGTTATGTGAATAATAATAAACTTTACGCAGTAAACTGCTTAAACACATGTTAAAATTACGCAAGTTTCTTTAAACATAGATTGTCACGGTCAGCTTGAAAAATCATATGTTACGTTTGAGATTTTGGTGTCTTTCGTTTTTTAGTGATATATGATCTTTCAGTTATAATTATTCTCGTTTGTATTACAAGCCCCGTTACGTCAAACCGCAATCGACTTGTCAAGTATTTAAAAATATTTTTTGTTTTTCGGTTTCGTTTGTGTAATCCGTACTCTGCCAGTGCAGCGTTTGATTCGACAACCGCACACAACAGTAGGTTATGGCACGCACGTTATGTCGGCGCGATAAATCAATCTGCTACCATTGTGACGTATAGAGAAGGCATCCTCACCTTTCTACTGAACGCTACTAAGCCCGCCCGGGCAACATCTCCAGGTAATAAAAAATACAAAACTATGATGTGTAATGATATCATTGCAACGGTTAATTCGGATTTGAGAGTTAAAAAAGCGCCTGCAATTTGAATGATTTGATCTACAAAAATGCACACTTATTATTTGCATTTATAATGAGCTTTTAAGTCGATTCTTGTGAATAATTTCAAAATCACTTTGGTTTCATTAATCATGCGATGAATAAATTTTGAATGTTATTTAGCCGTTTTGTTCTGCACAATACTTAAGTTTTTATAATGAATCAGTCCCTAAAATGTCATCGATGAATTCAAACGGACAGTCCGCCGACATTAAAATAAAAAAAAATATATCATAAGCGAGATACATCGAAAGCTTTTTACGTTAAAAAAGGCTCTATCTTAATCCTTATTAAGCCTCATCGTCGGAAGGGTGAGGCCATTGAGATCGAGAAGGTGTTATTTTGAGCCCATAAGAGATTATAATTATTTTATTTTTTTGGCCAATAAGACTTAGGTATCGTAACACGGGGAGTCGGCGGTGACTCAAAAATTTAAGAAGATTAAAGGGAATTCGGTGTCATTATTTTATTTACTAAGACAATGGAATTTATTTTTGATATACCTACAATGAAAGAAAATCTTAACAATTCACCGACTAAGATTTCTCTTTATTATCTTTGAAGTGTGATATCTATTACTAAAGTGTCAGTATATAATGGAGGCGAAATCACATTTAGCACGTTTAGTACCGTGTAATGACAGCATGTGAGAACTGCAATTCTGTCAATGGTTATGTCTCTTTTGTCAAAAAATATGTCATTAATATGTGGAAAAAAATGTCAAAGTACCGGTAAGGCACCCTCGGGAGATGTTACATAATAGCCATGTCAACACTCGAAAACGATGGCTTTTCAAGTATAAATAATAGTCGAATGTAACATTTTGTATGGTGCCAGTTTTGCATTACTTTGTCGGCGCGCTCGAGTTGGCTTTCGGGGTGCGATTTATTGATTTTTGGATGTCAATTGCAAATTTTATGGCGGTGTGTTTTCTATTTGTAGACATTTTTATATTTTGAAGGCACGGTTCGTGTAAAATGTTCTTTATTAATAAGTAATACAATTCATTAGATAAAGTTTATTTTACTTTTTTTAAATAAAGACAATGTAATATTTTAATTACATTATTTTATTTAGATATATAAAATACCATTAACTGTTATTTGAACACCAAAAACAGGGCAATAGATTAACATCGGTGTTGTGGGATAGCAGCCTTTATAGACCTCGGTGTGTGCACGGGTTACAGGGTTGATTATATTTGAAAAGTCAAATGAATTTAAGGCAACTAATAACAAGAAATCCTGAAGTAAAATAAACAAGTTTATATAATTAATGTCTATTCCCTCTAACTACAGTTTTTTTATAATTAATGTGTATTTTCAATGTACATATTTAATCTTTACGTAATATAATCGCACATGTGTAAGATACCTACGCATCTTTATCTTTTTTTTTATCAGTACAAAATTGGTCCTATCCCACGTCACTGTCACCCATTGTGTGCCAAGTATCGTTTACCGCAAAAATTATTTGCTCCCAACAATACTGCTCTCAAGATCTCTATTTAACGAAATTACGAATTTCGGACATAGCCGGTTTTGACAATGGGCTGTCTTTGCGCGCTGGCCTATTCTGCATTCGGCGACTTCAAAGCTACCTTGTCAATGGATGTTGTTGAATTTTTAAGGTTTTCCTTATTTCTTATTGAATCTTATTTTATAATTCTAATAACATTTCACCATTAATATCATCGGAGAACTACAATTACAAGATGAAATTTTAAGTATACTTTTGTAACATACTTTTTAACCGCCATAAAATAAAATAAAGTTAAATACGTCTATTAATTTAAAAAAAAAACCTAATGCAATGAGCATTTCTACGTAGATGTGCTCCTAATATTAGATATACATCTTTGCTTATTCGATTGTTAATATATTCTAGCTTCATTTGAATTATTTATTATAGTAATTGAACAATAAAGGTCAATTGTAAACAACAAAATAAGGCTTTGCTTGATAGACACCAAATTGCAGAACTGGATCACAATTTAACATTAACATTTTAATAGATCGTTCAAAACTTCTCATGTTACATTACAAAAAATGTACAATGAGGCCAAATGTTTACTATTACAAATTATCTTATACAAAGGACGTTACATCTGACAGTTCGAAAAACGCCCGCAGATACTTTAGCCAAACAAAAATATCAGATTACATTATTAGGGGAAATTCATTGTCGGATGATCGATATGGGGCACAGGTAATTTTTTTTCCTATAAAACTATACCAACTGCTTATAAATGTAGTTACTTGAAAGTAAGATTTTTAAAAAGTGTAAGTAAATTTTTTTGTGCTCAAAGGTTGTATGCAAAAATTAGGTTGCATGTATCTAATATATAGAAGTGGTTAATTTGCGATTTGATAACATGTTTGAATTTCTTTTTGTATATTAATTAGGTATATAAAAATGTAAAATTAAAAGGTATTAATTTCATTTATTTGCCTATTTCGTTAATTTTAAATCTCTATAATTTATAGAGTGCAGTTGCTAAGTAGGTACAGTTCCGTAGGTATAAGCTAAAAGCTTTAGTAGCGATTTGCCCTAATTCGTAAAGCTTTTTTATACTTAATTAAACTATGTAGGTGGTAGGTAGGGTAGGTACTATAATATAATTTTATTTAGACATATCCAGGTTGATATCAATCTATGGATTAAATAAACCTTATAATGCATAGATTTTAATATTAATATGTCCAGATTCTATATAATAATTCACATTTTATTGTCCTAAATTTCAGATTTCACTTTTGTTGCATTTGGAATGTACATAGGTAGTTATTTATGTTTCGTGAAATATTTTGCACATTCCAGTTTTTGTCAGTATTTCATTTATCTATTAAATAATTATAAGCTTCTGTTTGCATTATACAAATTGCTTAAAGATATTGAAATTATAAATACTCAAATTTATAATTTAAATTATTCAAGCCATTTATTACATCTATGTAGGTATGAATTTTATTTTAAATATGATATTTTATAAAACTATATCATGAAGCTAGTCGTAGACTATGACCAGAAGTCTGAGATATTGGATTCTATTCGCTGTGAAGATCCCAGGATACCTGTGTGTACGTTGTAACCTAACTACAAGAGCCATGTATGGTGTAGAGCGAACACCTACCTAAACCGTTGAGCGGCGGCATACAACAGTTGAAATATCACAAACAGTCCGCAACACAGCACTAAACAACACAGTCCCGAACAAATGAGCCGTCGTACCGGAAAGCAGCGGAATTCTTTAAATTTGACAAGTTTCTAAGCAAATGGTCAGTGTAGCGCGTAATCACCGAATGCCCTAAAGTATTGAGTGAGGGCGCGTTCGGAACCTGCGAACCGTTCACGATGTCACGGCTCGCTTGCGACTGGCCGAGCCATCTGATTCCAACTCAGCCGTGTGAGCATCGCAGGGGGCGGGGCCTAGAGGGGCCGACTTGTGTAGCGCTCACCCTAGGGTGGGTGACGCACACACGTACGGAAACGCACACTAGAACAACATTTTGAACTCAGTGCTTCCCGTCAGTTGTTCCGAAACGCTGTAGGTATGCGACCGTTCAGTCGATCGTGACGATTGTTTTACAGTTTTCAGATAGATTTAGAACTTTTCACTAGTTTTATGAAGATTCACTTCTATCTCGCTGTCGTTATTTGGCGCGGATCTTTATTCTTGATGTTACGCTTATCTGTTGACAGAGAAAATTGTCTTAAATAATACGTAGGTAAGCGTAGGTTAGTTTTGTAAGATCTGTAAGACTTTTGTATACCTACCTCACTGAAGAGAGCTTTTATTATTATAAAAATATCAAAATTTGGAATTTCCTTCTCAAAAGCTACATAAAAGCTTTTTAATGCAATCGTACCTACCTAAGTAGATATAATAAATAAACACAGAACAATGTTCTCTTGGTTTTTTAACATTGTGTTTTGTCAAAAAAATCATGATTTTCCTTCAACATCAGTTATTTTTAAATTATATTTAAAAATAAAAAATCTATGTATCTAAAAATAAAACAAAATATCTACTTAGTTTTAAGCTTATGGTCGTATATAAATATAAATTACAGACGACAATATAAATTGAAAAAAAAAGTTTTGATTTTTTAACATTGTCCTTGTGTAAAATTTTCATATACCTACCTACCTAAGTAATATTTTTGGATAGGTACCGAATTTTTGTCACTGAACAATTGTAGCAGTAAACTGTGGATACGTTTTATAACCTGCCAGTAGGTACCTACCTCCGAATTTTATGTTCACGACTTTAATGTAATGTTCTACATAAAACATTTCACGGTTTAGCAAAAAGGGTTCTGAAAGTAGGTACCTACCTATAGGTAGGTACCAAATTTAGATAATCGCTTTGATTTTGTTGAACGAGCAACTTCGATAATATTTGGTTGACCATGAACGTTTGCTAAAACTGTATACAAAATAAACATTCAAAATCATTGATACAAGTTGTCACACACAATTAATTTGCGTCATAATCATGGCGGCCGCACGCCGAAGCGCGCTATGTTCAAAATCAACAAAATCGTTTTCGCGCGTCGGCTCGCAACAAAGGCGCGACACGCGGCTTTCGCCACGCCGTTCATTCAAAGAATGAGTTAGCCATAATTTATACTGGCCTAATTTCACGCTGCCTCTTACTTATTGTGAGATTGGACGATACTATAACACGGTATTCGACACGGCTAGTTACGTTGATTGAGTCGTTACAGCGCCCATGCGATCCTGAAGGGTCAAAAGGTTTGTTTTCCACACACTGTTCCTTACAAAAGATTAAGAAGTTTGTACGTCTATAAAGGCCATTGTTACAATGGTTTTATTCGAGCCGTAATTTAAAATTTTTCGACTTAAATTAAGTCAACCATCAAAAATCGCTGCGCTAACAAAAGGTCTCGCGGCTGATTTACTAAAAAATAAATAATGGAGCTTTTTCTGGTATAAAGAAAGTGTTTGTCTAAGAAGCATGTGGAGTACCGCAGCGGGACATCTAGATACGCGGGGATATAGCATTTTCTTAACATTTTTTTATTTGCATTCATGCCTTTGGTGAATAGCGTCGATTCCTTAATTTACGGATGGATAGCTTCATTTTGTACGTTCGCATTTGTCGGGGATTGTTCTTTGAGCGCGTTTTGTAACATTGCGTGTACCTATGTAAAGGGATGATAAAGGTATTTTATTTTAGAAGGTTTGTTTGCTATAAAAAAATAGTCTATTGTTTGTGTAATACTGTGGAACCAATATTGCTTTGATAATGAAATTTCAAATTATCGAATATTCTTTTTAATTGATATTTATTAATGTAGCTAATAAATAGTAGTGTTAGGTTAGTTAGATTAATGTGATCAGGGGGAGAGTGCACGCTGCAATCCAACAGCCGCTGGGCGCACTCGATTGGCCACGTTGCCCCTCAATCACAGAAGACTACCTTGAAATGTACTGTATTTCCCACTTTATCCTTATTTCCCCTAACGTACGTACGTGTTTCGGTAGTGAGTGAGATGTGCCAGAGCCCATTCCTATCCTATCCATCCCCATTTTCTCAACCCTTTCTTCAAATCCATTTCTATATCTCTAAAGGTAGGCGGCGCATCCGGGGGGCGTGCCAATGTTTGTCATTTTGGACTAATGTTGGCATGTATCACGGATGTCTATGGGGTATAGTATGCACTCACCATCAGGTGGACTCTATGCTCGTCTGCCGCCTTCGTACATAAAAAAAAGGTACAGACATTATGTCCACGTTTTGGTGAAGTGACTTACTGAAATTATGCCGACTGAATGTCAGTAGGTATACATATACACATATAGTCATACTATGCCGAAAGTTTTTATACACTCATACCTATATTCTTATGCCATCCATCTATATGATCTATGAATATACCATACAAAGACTCTATACAGAGCAAAAACATTGCAAACATATGTACCTCGTTATAAGACTGAACATTTTCAGTTAGGTACTGCTGCATACCCTATTAATTAATTGTAGAACACTCAACCTGTCCACTATAGCCAGTCCACTACACCCTGATCAACTATACATACCTACATATACAGCAAACGTACTTAATGCTAATGGGTACTCGATGCAAACAACTTTAATATTGAACCTACTCTTACACTTATAGGTATATCTATGGAAAATTCGCAAGCATAAATCATACAAGAGCACCCTTCAATAGGGCAGCGCAGTGCTGCGTCGAGCGCGTCTGCCGCAGCTGCGTCGCCTTACACGCATCACCGGCCACTCACAACATCCCGTGCACGGCCTTAAGTAACGAATGCTTTGTGCATGCCGATAGTTAGATGACGCGTCCAAGCTATGGGATGCAGCGAAAAGTAAATATTTGAAAGGATTATTAAGAGTTCAAGTAACAAGTTCTGTATGTCATACTCTAATTGTTATACCTACTACAAACAGGCGTTTGTTACTTGATATGTAGTAATAATATCGGTATCAAATTCATAATAGGATTATTCAATTATGTTTTCACATTTACACCTTTCTAAATTAAACAGATTTAGAGTGTGGGCGCGTCTTCTTTAGATACCTGTGCTATATTTATTTCCGTGGTCTCTTTTTGATTTTTCACTTAAACTGGTATTCCTTAGTCTAAGATTTTTCATTACAAATTTCTTATAGGTAGATATTTTCTGTACAAAAAATGTTAGTAATGTAGTTAGTTAGTAAAGAGACGCGTTTTTCAATAAAACCCCTTATCACATAACCCTTTGTCACATAATCGTTGAATATTTATTACATTGACGGATATGTAGATAGATATATTGTGTAACTTTAAAGTTACACGATTGTGTCACCTTAAAGTTACACAATGGAGAGATATTTATGGAAAATACATTAATTTATGGGTACCTAAATATTTTTGGGAACAAAGATCGAATGTTAATGTGCAGGTTTTCTCATTCGTATTTCACATCCCCCTCCTATCCCCAAAAGAATAAGTACTTAAATTACTAGATACTTAATGAAAGAATGGTATATTACTTTAGGTGTAGGATAACACACAGGTCGATAAGAAAGTTTAAAGTCTTACAATTGTGTAATTTTTAAGTTAATTTACTTTTAAGTTACACAATGCATTTATCGAAAATGCATAGATTCATGAGAAATACATAGTGTAACTTTTGAGTCATAAAGGTCTTGTTTATAAATATTTGATAAATAATCTTATAAGTTGTATATAAGTATAAGTATAATTATAAGTTGTGGAGATCCACATCTTATGACTTGAACCTATCAAAATTTTGCATTAAAAAAGTACGAAGCCTCTTTTCACCGATAGGTTACAGATTAGGCCGGGATGCAGCCAATTTGAAGCGAGGTGTCTTCCGCAAACCGCGCCGGTTTTTGTGTGAGAGATTGAGAAACGTAAAAAAATGAATTATTCGGTCTCGCATCTTATGGCAAAGGATTATGGCTTATACCAGCATCAAAATCCTTTATATGAAGGTTTTTCTTTTTTATAGAAAAAAGGCTGCAGACGAGTATACAGTCCACCTGATGGTCAGTGGATACTGTCGTCCATAGACATCCGCGATACATGCCAACATGAGTCCAGAATGATAAACGCTTGCACGCCCTAGGATGCGCTGCCTGCCTTTGCACATTAAGAAATGGATTGGGAGAAAGGGTTGGGAAATAGGGACGGATAGGATAGGATGGGATAGGAATGGGCTCTGGCATATCTCACTCACTACCGAAACACGTACCTACGTACATTGGGGAAATACGATAAAGTAGGAAATGCAGTACATTTCAAGGTAGTCTTCTGTGAGAGTGAGGCTGTAAGAATGCAGTATGCACTCTCCCCCTACAAGTAATTTAAGACGGTATTTTTAATTTTCTTTACGTATTTCATTATATGCCGTTTCATTTACATGTCGTGTGGTGTAGGTCGGCTTTTGAACAGCACTAGGTACCCAATCTCTTCCCGCGTATGTCATAAAAGGCAACTAAGAGATAACAAAGTGGCTATCACAAGTCCTGAGGAACTACACCTCCTTTTAAAGACTGGACACACCAACCCGCTTAGCTAGTGTTGTGTTTTAAGGCCATAGATTCGTTTATGCACATAACAATTTCGAGCAGTGGATACTAAAAGGATTGGATACGGGTTTTTTATTATAGAAAGATGATGGCAAACGAACATACAGTCCACCTGGTGGTAAGTGGATACTGTCGTCCATAGATATCCGCGATACATGCCAACATTAGTCCAAAATGACAAACTTTGGCACGCCCCCGGTTGCGCTGCCTACTTTTGTTGATGAAAGAATGGATTTGGAGAAAAGGTTGGGGACGCGGGAAGGGATAGGATGGGAATGGGCTCTGGCATATCTCACTCACTACCGAAACACGTACATACATTGAGGAATATCCCACTTCCTACAAGTGGGAAATGCAGTACATTTCAAGTGCATGTCGAGTGCGCCCAGCGGCTGTTGGATTGCAGCGTGCACTCTCCCCCTCCGGTTACGGTTACCTACTTCATTTCTTTTTGTTTATTGACATTCGAAAATAAAATGTACCTAATAAGTTCCTAAATAATAGGTGGTCGGAAAAGTTCGCGGCCTTTTTGAACGTATGACTTTAGCGTGCTATATTCCTAGCAACACTGATCACTGGCGGGATAATGATATACCGTTTGACAAGGGACTTTTTTGTAATGGCGGCAAATTGAAATTACAAGTTTTATATTTGCATATTTTTTACCAATTTTAAAATTGAAGTTAATAAGGATAAAATTAGATACAATTTTTTTTCGGCAAGAGTATGAATGCTTCTAATCCTCGATAAGAGATTTGTGGTATTTACAGAGAAGATGCTTTATCTAAAACTACTGCTAAAAATTGTGCAGTCGATTCAGGTGTGGTGGCAATTTTGATGTGAATGATGTTCTTCGCTGTGATCGTCCTATTAAGGTAAATGTTGATGTTATCATAGAAACACATAAGCAGTCATCAAATTACGGAAGAATTTAGTATTCACCACTCAACAGTTTTGTATCACCTGCATAAACTGAATTTTGTAAAAATCTAGATGTGAAATTTGGTAAATAAAAATTTCATATGCGAGATGTTGCTAAAACGAAATGATATCGATCCATTTCTGAACTGATTAGTGACAGTCATTGAGAAGTGGATCACCTACGATAAGTGTTCAAAAACAATCTTGGTCTAAGCGAGGTGACCCATCACAAATAGTCCCAAAGCCGGGCCTCACTCCGTACAAAGTCATGTTATACGAGTAGGTATGATGGGACTGGAAAGACATTGATGTATTACGAGCTGTTGCCACGTGGCCAAACGATTAATTCTGATGCCTACTGTCAGCAATTAGTAAAATTGAAACAAGCACTTGAAGATATACCTACGCCCAGAATTAATGAATAGAAGAGGTGTAGTTTTCTATCGCAACAATGCTCGACAGCATGCATATTTGATGACTAAACAAAAATTGATAGACCTTGACTGGGAAGTGTTAATGTATCCTCCATACAGTTCAGACATAGCACCTTCGGGTTATCATTTATTCCGCTCTTTACAAAATTCATTCAACATTTTGTACATTCAAGAGAAGTCCGTATAAACCATTTACCTACCTAAATCAATTTTTTGCTCAGAAACCCCAAAATTCTTATAGCGATGGGATAATGGCTCTGCTAGAAAAATGGCGAAAGATGGCTAGAATGGCTAGAAAAATTCCGTTCAATAAATATTTGTGTACCTAATAAAAGAGGTCTTTATTATTTTCACTTTAAAAAGGTCGCAAACTGATCCGACTACCTACTTAATAATATCTAACCGTTGATTGTTGGCAGAAATAATCATCAAAACTATTTTTTATAAATAATTAACTACTTATTTATTACAAACAATAGCGACAATCTACATTTACATATATATATAATAAATGCATAGGTAGTATAAAGATCTTTTCGTCTCCTTTAACCGTTGGCGTGCATTTAACTATACCTAACTATAACGACTCGAAAACAATGGAATTAATTATTTAAAAATTTAATGATATGGACCCTCTATGCTCGTAGCTATGAGTTCATAAATAAAGAACTTTGAATACATAATAATGTTGCATCTGTATTAATCACGAGGGGAGTATTAACCCTAGTTATTGCCTCAAGAAATTATGAATAAACATTTTGTTTCCGTGGGTGCCGACCTATCTGTTTCCTATCTATGCTTCCTTTCTTCCGTTATGTGTCTTTAAGACTCTCTTGGAGCCAAATCTATAATATACCTCGATATCTATCTATAACGCATAGTTTTGGGCCATAATCCGCCATGCAAGTCCATTTCGTGGACCCATCAGTGGATTGGATATACATGCTTCAGATTGTTTTTTGAATTCTGCTGCCACAATGTGATCCTTCACCGCCGAGTAATATACTTACCTATAGTACTATATAGTAATATAGTACCTACTTAGGTACCTAATTTTTAAAATCGGTACATAAGTAGAAACTCAGTGGTCCGTGCCGGGGATTTGAACCAACGACCTCACGAAAATTGAGAATAGATATCTATGCCTAAGTTAAGTAGGTAAACTTACACTTTAGTCGTGTGATGTGGGCCGGCTTGAGAATAGCACGGAGCCCATCTCTTTCCAATAGTGTCGTAAAAGGCGGTTAAGAGAGATGGAAGGCTCTACCACAAGCGCTGGAGAACTATAATACCTACACCACTTCGAAACGAGTGGAGCCGCCAGCCCGTTTGACCAGCGTGGGTTAAACATCCCTCGTGCACAAGACAATGGTCATGGGGAGATCCATATCTAGCAGTGGACGTGAAAGGGCCCTGTAAAAAATCTCCCATAACGTTAAGAGCATAGGTACTAAACACGAAGTGTTATTACTTAGGTACAATACAAAAAATCAATTCAACTAAAAGTTTTGCTAAAGTAATGGAAAATATAATACTTATAAAAAGCATCATCCAGGTTCTGTCTGCAATATACATGAAATGCAGAACCGTAATACTCGTGCCTACCTACGTTTGTGGAGCAGAAAAAATATTTTCACTAAAAATAAAAATACGCCGTTCCGAATATCCGAAAAAAGTTGAAAGGGCATTTTCAAAATGTGACTTTACAAATGTGCGTCGGGGTGCGCTTTCCCCTTCTGCGAAAATACCTACACACACATATACATACCATCAGCTTTAAACTCACACTGACGCAACTTTGTCGAACCGTTGTTTTTTCAATATGTAGGTACTTATTAAAAAAAAAATCTGTAAAACGCAGGTGTAAAAGAACCTTTATTAAAATTCGCTTAAGTAAAATGCAACAGTAAATGAAAGTGTCCATTAATTTATTTATACTAGATACATAGATATTTGACTAACGGTAAGCAATTCATACACAATACATGTAAGTTCTTAGCGGTTTAATATAATGGCAAACGTCTGCTACATACATAATTTCAACTTAATCCTCTCCTTACCTATCGCAAAAAACAAAATACATAAATATCCGAACAGTAACCGATACTAAAACAACACAGATGCATCATATTTCCCCCATCGACATGTAAACACACGCACGCACGCTATCCCTTTCCAACGCTCAGTTTTCCCGCATGCGTCGCTCTTTTTCTCGGCTTGGGCGTGTACTGCTCTGTGATTGGTAGAGGGGAGAATGGCGTTTAGCCGCGGCCGACGGCAACCTCCCGACGGCATTTTCCCGACGCTTGGCGTTCGAAAATCGAAAATGTGTAGAAATGTGAGTTATGGTGTCTTGTTTTAAACTTTAATTCACTAGTGATATTTTCTTATAATTGTGTAGTGTTCTGCAGTTGAGAGTTATATTTTTGATATACCTAGGTACTTATAGCTACCTAAACAAAACACAAAATTATAATTTAATAATTAGGACTTAACAAAGTAATTTGTCAATTGTATAAAAATTAAATTCTGTGAAAAAGTCTCTTCGACAAAGGTACCTAAATTTTCTAAACATAATTTCGAGAACGAATTAAAAGCTAAAAAGACCAAGTAGCTAGAGTTCCTATAATCAATAGAAAGTAAAGGAAAATTAATATCGACTTTATATACAAAAGTATTGAATATAGTCTGTTTTTTTTTTACTTCTGACATCGAATATAGAAAATCTAATAATATCAATTAGGTGTTCTGAATTAGGTATCTCTAATCAACATTTAGAAACAAAATCTTCAAGTTTCTTTTGTTAGAAAAATAGGTTACTTACTACTTATCAAAATCGAAGAACCGATGGGATAGACGAGTTCTCGAATGAGATCGTCTATCCCATAGGTAGGTACCGATAAACGCAGCGTGGAACACCCTCCGGCCAGGTGACGACTTGAAAAAAGTCGCCGCCTAGCCGGATGAGAAGAGCAGACCATGAGAGGTGACTGTCCTTTAGTATCCAGCAGTGGCGAGACACGGGCTGATCGGTTGATTCGTTATAGAATATTGATGGAGAAAACTCAGCTGACTTTGCCCTACTATTGGAATCCAAACATGTTTAATCTACGCACTGGAAATCGGCTTGAAAGTACAACCCCAGACACTTGTATCTACATATACTTTTAAATATTGATTATGTTTCGAAATCGTCGACCATGAAGTAGCCGATATAAGGGTGAGCGCACACGACACGCACCTAATTACTGCGTTACACGGCTCAGCGCACACTGTTGTGTTGCGTACGCGCATCGGACCCTGACTATAAATAATACCTAATATATAAACACGTTTACTAGATTTTTGGACTTTATTGTGTATTATTACTTTAACGTGAAATTTTCAAGTTATTGTTGATTTATAAAACCTTATTCGGGCTTTTCGTGGTACCTATATTTCATTTTTTTTGTGTCGAAAAATCTGAATACCCTAAATGTTATCCAGCCGAGGCAGGATGAAGATTAAAGGCATTTAAAACCAAAATCTTCTAATTGTGAGGGGGAGTGTGCAGCTGAATCCTACAGCCGAATTGGGTCGTACACGACTGGTCGCGTTACCCCACTCTCACAGGGAATCGGCGTGAAGTGCCTTGTGCGCGTTTCGTCGTCGAGTGAGAGTGCCAGAGACCCATATCTTTCCTAATCCTTATTCCTTGCCCCTTTATCCTGATTGTTCCCTATCCCAGTTTTAAATCCTAATTCTTTTAAAGATGGGCAGCGCATTTGCAAACAAGCTAGTGTCTATCATTTTTGATCGGCACTGGCAGGTCTGTAGTTGTCATGGGCTGCACTAGTCACTTACCACCAGGTGGATTGCATGCCCGTCTGTCAACTCATACATAAAAAAATAATTGAAAATTAGATTCTGTCCGGTAAGCAATTAAAGCACCTTTGGTGAAATTAAATCGATTGATCGAATGGACAATATCAGTGCGTGTATACTAGGTACTGCTAATGCAGAAAAGACTGACTCAGTTTGAAGTCATGGCAGAACTATTAGTAGATACAGATTAGAAACTAGAATAAAAGTTTTATGGTAATTCTTCCATTTAATTCTTGACTGTTGTTTCTTTCTGAAATCCAAAATCCACAAACCCACTCCTTCAGTTGACTGTATCCACGAGTATATGACCATCTCAGCCAAGTAAATAACCGTTCCAAAATAGCCAGGTCACCGACTTCCCTCCTACTGCTTGCGTTTCAAGTAAAAGTAAACAAAACACTTGAAAAGTTACGGTTATAAAGTTGAACGCGGGTACTTACTAGATTCTACGTGGACTTAGTTCTAGATCAATTAATTAGTTAGATACATACAGTATTTATAAATTTTTACGTTCAGTCAGACGCGACCAGCAGCGTCAAGACTAATTGTTGTTTTTAATACCAATCCCTTTTCTATTTTCTGATACTCGTACCTACTCGTATGCTAAAACGAAGCTTTGCGTCAACTTTCCCGTTTTTGACGTTTCCCGTCTTCCTATTTTGACCAATGCATACGTTATCATAAACTATGTCTTAGGACATAAATTACTGTGAGAGTTCTTATTGCAATTATATGAATTAAAACATAACTTAAATTCTGGAACTTCAATTATCAATTAGCTTTTACTTAGGCACCCGTTTATCATTAAAACTTTTTTTTTTATATATGAAGGCGGCAGACGAGCATACAGTCCACCTGATGGTAAGTGGATACTGTCGCCCATATACATCCGCAATACATGCCAACATTAGTCCAAAATGACAAACGTTGGCACGCTCTTGGATGCGCTGCCTACCTTTGCAGAATGGGGAGGGAGAGGATGGGAATGGGCTCCGGCACATCTAACTCACTACCGAAACACGAAATAAGATAAAAGTGGGAAATGCAGTACATTTCAAGGTAGTCTTTTGTGAGAGACGGGTAACGTGGCCAGTCGAGCGCGCCCGGCGGTTGTTGGATTGCAACGTGCACTCCCCCTCTCATAAGCGTGATCAAATAAATATTTTTGTCTCACTTTCAAATAATATATCTAAAAAAAGCACTTTAAAAGCAATTGTTTGATTAAGCTCGCTATGTTTCCTTTTAGTTGCTGCTGGACTTCAAATAAGAACGATTTTTCCATAATTTAATGTGGAAAGTTCATTCTTTACTAACGGCAGCATATCCCATCTGGTACACAATCGATAGCATGAATAACTGATACCTAGTGACCGGGCTTAAGTGGGCTCTCTTTCTGTCTGTCCGCAGTTTACTGCAAAACTGATATTTAATTAATATTGAAGAAGTTAATTAAGATCCAAGAATTTTTTACGCTGAATAATCGATTCTATGTTATATTATGTTTGGTTGAAGTTATTTATTCTGAGCATAAATATAATGGCATACCTATGGTTTATTATTAAATAGTACTTAGTAAGTTGAAATCAAATCCCGATGTTACAGATAAGTATCATGTAATGTTGCCATCAGAACAATTCAGGTCGTACCGTCGTTGTTCTATTTCAACTGCATTACAATGTAGCAAGATTTGACGAACATGAATTACAGGAATTGGGTAATAGAACAAAAGGAAGTGAAGGATGTGGAACCTTCCTTTGCTTCATACCCACGTAAATATTTAAGTACTTATAGTACTCAAAAATCATTTGACTCTATACATTCTCAATCAATTCTCCTCCAGTGAGGTCTCTTCAATATAAGTTGGAGACAAAAATCACACCTCGCTAAGAGCATTACGCCGAACATTTATAATCGGCTAAATATCGAATTGTTCCATCCATTGTCGAAGGCTTAAACCATCGCAACCCTTGAGAATTGGTTTCGAGAGTTTTAAGCCTACCGCCAGCGCCGCCTTCGGAAATACGCAGATAAAACAATCAAAATTCTACTTTAAAATCGAGATAATTCAGTTTAAATTCGGATGAGAGTACGCAAAATAATTCCTGAAAAGTGAAAGCTTTCCTACGCAAAGGTATTTAGGTCTAAACTCCTATTGAAAGAGGTGAAAGTTTGGGGTTGCTGTTGCCAATCGAAACTAAACTTTTCGCAATACATTTTAGAATTTATTTTTGTATTTTGTACTGGTCTAAGTGTTGAGAAGATTGTGCAGTAACGAGTGTACACACAGAGTGTAATTGTATCGGGGATCGGAATCGACCCGCGACGCGCAGTGCGGGGACCGAGTCGATAAATGTGGATATTGTGACAAGCAACTTTGGAACTTATAGAACACATTTTGTTAATAGTTTGAACTGCTCGTTATACGAAAATTTTGAAAGAATTTTACATATTTTGTGAATCTCTAATTATTTATCTTTAAAATTAGGAGTACGTAGCAGAGATGCAGACTTTACATTGTGGCTTTCAGGTTTCATAAAAATGAAGCTTAATTATTATTCCGAAACCCAAGTTGGTTCCCATAGTTGTTTAAACAAAGAAAGGAAGCTAAGCTTGGTCAATCACGACTTTCAGACATGTAAAAAATATGAATGAGGTCACTAATTATCTGGATTATTCTCATCAGCCACTACTAAAATCGCCAACACCGGTGGCAGTTAGAACGGAAACATAATTTTATTGCCATCGGTTATCATTAGTGGTCGACGGGAATATAAAAAATATTTGTCATTATTCCCATCGGCCACCACAAGAACTTACACCAGTGGTGGCCGTTAAGACGGAATCATAATTTTATTCGTTCTTAAATAGTGGCTAACTTTTATATATCTAAGAGGTTACCTAAGTATAAATCCTCAAGTAAAGCGTAACTAATAATAGCAAGTAATATAAACTTTCAGTAATAGAAGAAGTACCAGGTAGGCAATACAGCGGCCATCAGGTGGGCTTGATGGTAAGTGGTTACCACGGCCCGTAGGCAGCTGAAAAACACCAGAGGGAGTTACGAGTACGGCGGCTGACATTCTCTTGTATATAGATTTGTTATTAATTTAGAAGACAATTATCTTTGCTATTTATTTATTTAGACTTATATAGACAGATTTTGTAAAATTTTCTCCAGTTTAAATGTTTATCCCTTTCTTATTGAGCATACGCTTAAACCCAATTGAAAATTATATTAGGAGCAAGTTATCACTACGTCTAACTAAACAAAAAAAGATTTTTAAAATTTCAACTGTCGTATGAAACAAATCACATCTCTTCAGAAGGGATGCAAAACATTTTTTTATTATAAATCCCCTATAACTTTATGAATGTTACAGGTATTGTTTTGATGTTAAAAGCTGTAAGATTTGTACTGATTAAGATGCTGCTTTCTCCCTTATGTCAATTGAAGTTTTCAGGGTCGAACTATACCTATTTGTACCTACTTCGTATCAAAATGCAGATATAGCGAAAAAAAATCAAATTAAGTACATTATACATACATATATTAGGTAACAAAGAACATTATAATAAATACGAACATCTCTCAATAAGTGCTTAAATTAATTTTAAGCGTGGAATATTAATTTTCAAGTTACAGATAATGCTAATTCAACCTTAAAACGGTACAAATAGATTGATAACACTCACAACTGACTCAATAATGTCAGTACCAGTACATATTTTTACATCTAATCCATACAGTGTGATTATATATTTTCCACATCGCGAAAAAAGAAAATGGACGCGGTGCAGGACAATATAGGATGTCCAAACCTTTCTGCTCATGATTCTGAGTTAATTTGCACATAATGATACATATTTCACGATGAAAAATGGTACAATGATGAAAAAAATGGTAGAAATTCAAAGAAAAATATTATTTTTTTGCAAAAGGATTCGTAATATTTTCATTATGATGAATTCAGTATCAAGAATGGAATGATGATTTCAAGCTTCGTGAATGTTTAGACACATCCTGTATACTGTTATTGTACGATCACACGTAGATTTTAATCGCCTCATTAAAGTGCTCAACAACCCGAGATAAAGCCTATAAAATGTAAAATAACTCCACGTTAGGTATTTATCTTTACATATTGTGTTTACCTTACGATAAAGGTCAAGATTATCGGCGTCCCTGTTTCCATCGACACGCGTGCCCGTTGGACCGAGTGCGTCGCATCACTATTTTTACCCGAGGGGCCGCGGTAAGCCATGGGTGGGGTGCTATTTATTGTACTGTATCGCTTTATTTTTATTTGTTTGGCCCTTTGTTATAATTGTTACTTAATGGACTAGCTTAATAGTTTTCGGCTATAGATAAGTTGTCAACGGTTTTCCAGAAGCAATGAAAGAAGTTAATTTTTGACAATTTTTTACATTATATAAGTATCCGTTGCCACCGTTAATAGCCCTTTTATCGTCTACTACCTGACACGGACCTCCTCATACACATTTTCTTGTGTATGAGGGATGTATGACTTTAAAATGACCGCTGGCCAAGCGGGTTGGCGAGTTCACTCTTTTAAAAGTGGTGTTGTTCTTCAGGGCTTGAGATATCCCTTAGTCCCCTTTAGTGGATGTCGTAACCCACGGGAAGAGATGTGGTGATGCTGATCTAAAGCCGGCAGTGACCACGCGTTCGAGGACAGCACAGTACCAACTACTAATTATACAATGCTGGTCAGCCATCTTATATAAATATACACAACATAATATGTATATATACGCAATATGTTACATTTGCACGATGGTTGGGCCAAATAGAGAAGATCACGAGACATCCCATCAATGATTTTTTTTTTCTAAAGAGATAAGAAAAGAGTAAAACGAACTGGTTGATAATTGTACATTTTCATTAACGACAAACCGATTAAGCGAACCGAACCTTGAGCAATAATGAAAACGATTTAAACTCAGATTTTTAATTTGATGCAAAAAAGTTAACGGTAGTGTTGCTATTATTAAATATATTTGCATACTTACTAGTACTATTGCCCAAATATAAACGCGTACCTATATCAAACATTGTAACTGAGATGAATGGAGAATAGGTAATATATTTATTTCAATCCATGTAACTTACATGAGAAAAATTAAAGAGCAAGTATAATGTACAAATATAACGTATTTGTAAAAGAAAGCCAGTGTGATTGAATGCGATGTTGTGTTTTTCAACATTTGCGGTTTTCTTGGTAATTTATTGACATTATTGAAGATTTTTTTTATAACTGAATAAGGTTATTTCGTGTTTTTTTTTTGCGTGTCTTATATATCGAAATGGAACCCCAACCGGGCCCATCCAAGGAAACGGGCAATAATACTGAAAGTGACATTCTCTAGTTAGCGCGGAATTTCGGTCTCCAATAAAAAAAAAGATTAAAGCCTAATGAGAAGCTTTGCGGTGGTCAATATTTTCACACATGTACGTAGTAAACACGTGGCCCACAGTAACGCATTACTCAAAAACATAGCGTGTCTCAATAATATCTACCTATGTATCGAAATTAATTGTATTAAATTCAACAGTAATTACTAACAATTATAAAAACTACCTATGTTGTTGTACATATCTACATATATCTGCTAAATTTTTATAAAATCTAAGTATACCTACATACTCAGTTCAATAAACATTTGTAACTTACGTAAACACTTCTATTTTAAGTAGGTACTTACTTAAACATGACTTAACCACAAAAGTTTATAACCCCTGAAAAGTCATTGTCAAACTGATGTGATATTATTATTTTTTTGCGTTGAATTAAAATACAGATAAAAATAAATCTCGAACAAGTTCTTCTAAATTATACGAAATTATTAAACTTTTCTGTTATGTGAACTAAGCTTAATCATCTGCATCGCAAGCAACGGTGATCTCTGCTATTGGAATACAGTAAATAAATTATTAAGACTAAGGTGAGACAAAATTCATTACATGGGGATATGTAGATACGATCAATGTGTGTAAATTTGTACTGTGTTGTGCGTACATGCGTAAGTCATTAAAAGTCATTATTTACATAAGAGATCTAAAAAATTTAAGCAAATACACAAGTACGAGATGCAAAACCAAGATTTCTCCTTAAACCGATCCTCCATTGATTCAATAAACTGAAAAATTTTGTTACTCGAGTATCTATATATTAGGTAATTGTGGAATTTTAAGTAAAGAAATGTTAATATGAATATAATTAGAGTACTCCAAATAAATTAAGAAGAACTTTTCATTTACGACCGCTAGCGACATCTTTTTGAAAATTTAGGGTAAATTTTCATTGCGCAAATACCTAGGCTATTATCGCGAAACTGAGTTCGGAGGGATCAGAGGGATGAAAGGAGGGTGAGAGATACCTTGTAGTAGATAGATATTGCTACCTCCCGATAGATGGCGTCGGTTGAACGTACAAAGATTGTTATTATGAAACGTGTTGATGAGTATAAAATGTTTCCTTACTAGTGAGTTGCCACATCAGTGGCGATATTTCTTTACGAGCCCAAAAGCCCAGAATAGGATAAGACCGGGAGATTTACTAGATTTCACAGTAATTATGATGCGGTAGAGTATTTTTTTCTATTTTGATGCGGTTCCCATGTTTTTTATCAAGTCTTTTCATATTCCCTTAAAAGCGTTAAAATAACATTTGCAGCAAACTATAAATAACAAAATGTGTAATACCAAAGATGAACTTACATTGTCGGATTCGTTTGTCGGCCATTACTATAGGACCGTGCACATTGTTGCGATTAATACCGATTGCGCAACAAAGTGGACGATTTGTTAATCTCGGCTTTGTTACAAAGAACAAACGTAACGCAGGGTTTACCTACTTTGTTACCGCTTAGTTCTAAAATTGAGGTGTGAGCGATAATGTCTCTCTAGGGCGAACTGTTCGATACAGTCGTAACTGTGAAGTACCTACCTAATGTACCTACTCACACCAATTTTACTAAAGTGATATTGTAAAAATACAGTGTTATAGACACTGTGAAACCAATAATTAGATACCTACCGTATTTGCCGTGCGGTAGGTACGTACCTACCAACGGAAAAGTGCTCTAAAACCACTCCTCCAAACTGGAAAATTAAAAAAGTAACACAACCTTGTTTTTATGATTGGCGCCTACCTAAATGTGTAACGACACATATTTCAGTGGAATAAGTTTGTAAAGATAATGATTTATAATCATTCAAATACCTACTACGCGTGTACCTATCTCTTAGTTAAAATATAAACCACCCGCTAAGCCTTTTTTACATAGTATGCCGACAAGCAATTATTTCTAAACAACATCGTTTTGTCGTTTCCTATACAGCTTGAGAACAATTGAGGTAGCGAGCTATAGGGATCTCTGCCTCTAGTTTCAAGTTCAACTTAGATTCAATCGCTGTGTCTAGGTCTAGTAACTTAGCTAAACTAAGTTAGCTTAGCTTAGCTTTCTGAGCTTTAAGTTGAAACTTAACCATTTTTCAAAACAATTTGATTTTAATTTCTCAGATCGATTTCTAGTATCGCAGTTTATTTAATATAAGTAATATTTCTATAAAAAACAATGAAATATGGTATTGAAACCACAGAATACGGAAATAATATTAAATTACAGCCTCAGATATGTTGCTTCAAATTCTGAATGGTATTTACTCGTATTTTGGTAAGTTGTAACTTCTAGAAGCTGGCAGAGAAAACGAAGTCATGCCCAACCTGGACGAGCTTATTGTTTTATATTTTTTACAAATTAACACATTGAAACCTGGTTCAAAGACATGTTTGGAAGCACTGTACTGTATGTACAAACATAAAGTATTCTCGGGCACGCGATCTCCATACAAATTCATTAACATTTCTCGAGTTTTAAGCTACGAAGTTGTGACGGTTCGTTCTGTGGATAGTTGTTAGCTATAAAGAATAAGGAATTAATTTTATTCTTTAATTATTTTAGGACTGACACTCCAAAAAGAAAATAAACCTTAACAATAATGTAATTATACTACAAAAAATATATAATTACGCCATCTGTCTTGGATATCAATTTTTGATAATCTTCTTAATCCCACCCTCTTGCCTGGGGTAATGCTGTGGGGGGAAGGGGGTAAGGTAAAGAAATCCTATTTTCATAGTTCACTTAACTTACCGCCGTAATTTAGTTAACACGCATCAATGCATCGGGCTTCTGGAGTATAGTGGGAATTATGTGCTTGATACTTTGATATGTCAAAATGCTAAGGAAATTGAAGAATATATTACAAATTTTAGTTAGTTTACTTTGATTACAAAATACAGTAGTTACTAATTACTTAATACAGTGTTTTTTTGGCATTGTGTCCCAAAAATTGAAATGGTTGCTTTGAATACCTATCTAAATTAGAGGTAATTGTCTAATTAGAGGAATTTAAGTTTAGTAGTAGTGAGTATAAGAGCAAAAGTATTTTTTTAAGATTTATAGTACTATTCCAATCAATTAAAACTGAACAAATTTTTGTATAACGATAAAGCTCTATCTAGACTGTCTCGTGTTCTTGACTCACACAGTCGTGAAATCCTGGGTTCAAACCGAGGCTACTGTCATTGAATTTCTATTTGAGTATAGATTTTTCAATGAATACTACTAACTTGGTGGTGAAGGAAATCATTGCAAGGAAACCGGTGTGCCTTAGAAATATAAAAGTCCAGAACGTATGTAATTTTCACCAGGCACTAGGTCCGCGTGGTGGATAGATAGATGCACTATATTGCACACCAAAAACATACAGAATAATACAAAGTACAAGTTATTAGATGTACAACCGGCGGCCTTATCGCTAAAGCGATTTCTTCTAGGCAACCTTTGGGTGATGAGGCGAAGTTAGGATCGAAATAGAGATAGATGGTGCAACAAGGAAATAATGTCTGTATATACATACATACATACGAAATATACCTACAGGCATTAATATGTCCCGGGATTATGTCCCAAAACCCGCACCGTCATTACATGGAGAGCCTGTGCCAGTGGGACGTTACAGGCTGATATCGATCGATCTGCCGATAAGCTATTTGCATTTTATTTTGCTTATATATTCTTATAACAGGAAAATCTTATTCTTATAGTCCGAGTATCAAGCCTATTAAGTCGCGATACAAGGTCTTAGATGTTTACAAAGTTTATGGCATATTTTCAATTTAAACAGACGGCGCGGGTGTGGGAAGGGCGGTATGTTTCCCTTTGTACTACATACATACTGTCAGTTATTATAGTTTATATTATCTTTTATGTTAACGTGGGATTCTATAGAGTTTGATAAACTATGGATACACTTGTACATGAAATAATTTTCAGTAGATGTATTTGTTGATAACACAAAGCCTTTTTTCGACATCCATGCCATACTAGCGTCTCCTCCTAACAAAACGTCCACTTTTCACAAAGTTTCAACGAAGGTCCTATCCTCAGAAAAAATTCCAAATTCTGTTATAATTAAGTATGTCAACGAATTCTTGAAATAATTTCAGTAGTTCCAGAGACAAACTCACAATTTCATGAATCAATTCAGTACATACCTACTTACTAAACTCATAACTGTTTTTTGGAAATATTGGTAGGTAAATAAGTAAATAATTAGTATGAGGTTACTATGTATTTCAACTTCCTTCGGTAAATGTAGCTAAATAGGTACTTGCAAGATGTTTGAACAATTTCTCGGAAAACACTTCAATATTTCCGTTGCCAAACCACATTTTCGTCTCAAGAAGTTTGATTTATACGAGTATATGTACCTATAATGCTTAAATATTAATCTAGAAATTGATTTCCATTGTCCCACGTGTTCCGTCACTTACCTTTTGAAGCGTAAGTAAATTATTTTGATAACATAATACGTCTTTCCGCCATTCTGTGCATAACTTGTCATTTCGCTGAGTAAAGACAGGTGTCTGATGTCCTCGTATTTGTTCGTGCGGATTTAAATTGATAATAATGGCTATAATAATGCATCATAAACGAGGATAGATTAGTATAGAAATATATGGCAAACTCTAAAATAATATCTTAATCGCAGGTGAAGACTGCAGTTTACGGAACCACCTACTTGAATATATTTTGAAGTAGATCCACCTGGGAGGTACCCATAGCAGGTATCCATCGCTGATATCACATACATCTCTCCTGTGAAAAAAACTCGATGATAAATCTTCCTCTTCCTAAATAACCTATACCTACACTATACCTACTACTGCGCTACGCTATAAGTACCTACACTATACCTACTAGACACTATTTTCATGCAAAAAAAATCTATATAAAACGGCATTTTCAGAGGTCCGGATCTAATACAATGCACAGAAGTGTGATTTCCATAAACTCCGTGGTACAATGAATGTAAGCGCGATCGACTAAGTCTGGCCGATGAAGAAAGGAGAGCGTTCGCCCATTAACGGCTGTTTCGGAAGAAAACGTGATGGAAGTGAAAAATTTTAATTACGAAAATACTCATAGACGAATTAGGTATACTTATATAAAGAATTGGGAAGCAAGGAGCGGTGATAAAATCCTAGTCGCAGGTTTTTTCACTTTGACTGATTATCTTTTGTCGGTACCATAACTGTAACCAGCCCTTTGTCCACAACTGCACCCTCCTCCACGTGCCTTACCTAGTGCATACTTAAGAGATGCATGGCCTCAAAACGTCACGCTGGCCAAGCGGGTTGGCTGCTCTCCTCATTTAGAGGTGGTGTAGTTCCTCCGGGCTTATGGTAGCAGTTTTGTTATCCATTTCTCGCCTTTAACGGTAAAAGATGAGATAATGCTATTTAAAAGCCGACACGACACCACACGACTATATTTTTGCTCTGTGCCGTTACAAAATCAAAGGAAAATTGATGTACCTAGATTATTTTGTGAGCACCTGCTTGCATCATGTTTTCTCTATAGTGAGCAAGAAGCGGCCAAAACGCGGCAACGCAAATTGCTGTTGCATCATGATAACTCACTCGCGCATGCTGCACATAAGACAAACATTTTTTCGGTAGCACCTCGCTCAAAGTCTTAGGCCATCTACTCTACAATCTCGACTTAGCTTCGTATGACTTTTCTGTTCGCCAAAATTAGAAATCGACTGAAATGTAAGGATTTTTTGACGCCGGAAGACGCGCTAGCAGTAAAAGAAGCAGTAAAAGAGGTGCCCGATGACTCCCGATGACGAGTGGAAAAACTGCTTCCAGAACTAAGGCAGGGGCTGGAAGGGAATATTTTGAAAAGATGTAGTATTAAAACTCTAACCCATAGAACATTATTTATCTGAGTCGCAAAATTCTCCGAGTGCCCCAGGTACTCGTATGTTTAGATTGTTTAGGTTACCTACATGTATTTTAGAATACAATTGATACTGATATTAATTAAGCAAAACACAACAAAGTTTAATTGCGAGAGAAGATGCTGTTGATATTTCCAAGAAGGAGGGAGCAACGATCTCGCACGTATACCGATACGGCTCGGCCGCGCGGAAACTGTCACATTTTGACGTTTCACTTGACGTGACGCGTTCCTTATTCAAACAGCCCGCCTTTTATTTTTGTTACTTTATCTTCATCTCAATCTAGCGGCCAGCGTTTTTAAACTTCGAATCCTAATTCGAAGCAGAAAGGTTTTTTATCGAGTATGATTCATCCAAAAATATTGGATATAATTTTTAATAGTCTGTTATCTCGGTAACCTGTTGTGGGGTATTTCGTTTCGTTTCGTGCATTGGACGCGATGAATGCATAATTAAGTGGAAGCGTTTTTATGATTTTGTTAATCCGAGAAGGTCGTATTACGTCACATAACAGATTAAGGGCTTAGCTTTTGCGTGATAATTATTCATTAAATCAAAGCCCATTCCTATAAATGACACAGGAAATGAATAAAACGATATATATATATATATAACGATAGCAAAACCGGCAAAAGACTTAATAAAAGTCATAATTACAGAATTAGTATTTAGTATTTTATTCGATATTAACTTATAACATCCCACTACACGGTTCAGATCTCCCCTAGTAACTACGAAGGGTTTTCGGGCCGTACTCCATCACACAGGTCCATTGCGGATCGGTGGATACACATACAGGTACCTATACCTACACATGTAGGTACATATAAATAAGAATAAACAATAATTTTAAAACATTCATGGAAGTGTGGGCAGTAGTCTTGTTATACTCCCTATTCTCCATCTTTCTTAACACTTCAATCCTATATATTTAAAGGTAGGCAGTGTCGTGCCAACATTTGTCATTCAAATGACAAATGACCAACCGATTGGCGCAGTTGATAGTGTCCCTGCCTGCCCGGTCGAACATTGATTTGTTTAAAGACAAATGTTTGTTCGGGTCTGGGTGTAACTTTGTCTTTGTATGTGTCTTTCGATCCAACGACACAGGGAATCCTAGTGAGGGCCATTGAGTATAACGTTATTAATTAATTCAATTGATGTTGGCCTGTATCGCGGATATCGTAGGGCGACAGTACACTATTACCACCAGGAAGACTGTTTGCTGATATGACACCTTCTTTCCATAGAAAAGTCAAGCCCGGCTTTACTCAATAGGGCCACAAGCCAATAGACCAATTCAAAGTCAAAGGTCATAACGTAAGAGTAAAAATTACTTCGATATTTTGAAGAGTAGTAAAAACAGAGAAAAGTAAGACACCATAGAGAAAAGTATAGCAGCCACTTCTTCGATCCAAGGGGCACCACGATGTCGCCACCATAGACGCAGTAAGATGAACTGACAGTTTGGCAATTAGGAAATGTTATTTCTTGAGGAAAATCACTTATACATTTCATGACCTGCATAGTCCAAAGGTTGACTAAGAGATAACACTGTAAGGCATTAAGTCCGCCTTTTGTAATGATTTACAAAAAATAATAAATAAATACAACAGATATAAATCATTTTATTGCGAGACTAGTTCAAAGTGCGTGAATTGTGGCCATATGTTGCGACTGACATTTACGACTAGAAGATGACTTAAAACATTAAAATTAAATTAAAATTAATCCGGTACATGAACATTTTCTAGTATTGGTGCATCGTATATAGTTTACGGAACAATTATAATACTAAGCAGTTATATGTATCACCTGCATGGTACCATTTCAATTCCGTGTTTTACCAACATTTATAAACGAAAGTAAAAGTCGTAGGTATATATCCGATCCGACCTTTTTGAGCTGGCCGCTGACGTTGCCCGTCATGTTTGAATTTCGAACACACGAACCTTTATTTTTAAAAGTTTAACGTCTTTTTTTACTGCGCCTGTGCAGGCAACCCGATCCCCAAAAATTCACTTGCTACCAAGTTTATTATTTGATACTTGGGGCGGATTATTATTTTTTTAATGTGCTTTGCCGCGGCGGTACCGCTTTGACTCTTTTGTTAATAGAGTTTTAATGTGTGGGTGTTTGTTCGGAAATCGTATGTTTACAGAATGGTTTCAATGACTTTTAATATCTAATAATCAAAGGATTAAATCGATGGCTAAGAAATATATAATATATGTATTTATAAATATCTAGCTTAAAGCAGAAAAACAAATTCATTCATTCATTTATAATGTGTAACAAGAAACTAGAATAATTAACTCTACTCTTTTAAGTCGCGGGTTAAATTATTACCTACCTATAGTTAATTACAGGCATTTTATTACAAACATACTAAAGCCAATCGACGGTTCGTTATTATTTTATTTATTTAAACGCTCTGCACATTATCGTATCTATAAAAGTCCAGCTTCACTCCTTAAGGCCGCGTTTTTCCCTTTTTGGAGAGGCAGTGCGTGACGGCCTGACGGGCATGCGGACTGCGCCGCGGAGCCCGCAGCGGACCAAGCGTAGCTTAGCGCAGCTTAGTCCACTCTCTTTGTCACGTCATGATCCGCTTGCATTCATGTTATTTCCACTGCGTATTCCGCCGCGTGTGCTCCGCGTAGTTTGCTACTTTCTCTGCCGCGTATGTCGCCGTGTTCTGATCTAAATATACGCATGAAACTAAAACAAAACGTTTCTGCATAAACGCTCTCTAAGGCATTATCAACTAGCTATCGTTTGGGTTGATCAGAGAGGTTCAATTGGGAGGTGCGGAAAAGACTCAAATGAGACGGTAGGGTAAAATTATAACACACTTTTGATTTTACTTGTTCACTTTCGGCTTCAAAAATTATGTTTATTACACAAATTAAGAAATATTAGACTGTAATGTTATTACGTTAACTTAACTTAAGTGATACAATACAAAATAACATTCCGGCAAAGATATCTTGTACAACAGTAACAAACAGACCGCAACAGACAGAATACATATTTAAAAAAATAATTTTATAGGTACTGTCGTTCAAAATATTATATTTTCTCACTAATAATTGTAATTTAAACTATCTTTATCGGGTTTTCTATCTCTTTTGGCGCGAGACATCGCCTGGTGGTCCTCCGGCGAGCTGACACTTTCTTGGAGAACAAAATTGTCAAAATGTCGGCCGATCACGACAGGTTTACAAGCTGCACGAACAACCAGTCGTACAGAAATTTCATTATTTTGTACCTTGTTCTGAAGATGATAAGACCTCCATCATTTTGTGCATGAGAAAGTAATTTTGTTTATAATTATGACAAAAAAGGCAGAGATCGTAAGATAAAGTTGTTCGACAAAAATATCGTCTCATAATACTCGTAGGTGATTTAATTTTTTGATGAATTATTAAATGAGTTGAGTCATTTTCTTTACACCGAAGTGAAGTAAAAGTTATTACAATACCTAGCATTGCCCGTGACTTCACTTCGTACCCTAAATGTTAACCTGGCTCAAAAGTTATTATAACTAAGCCACGTTTAATTAAAATTCGTTCAATGGTTTTTAAGTAATGCGCATACAGATAGACATAAAAAAAATCCAAAAATTGTTGTGATGAGCTATATAAGTATTCTACTGTCTTATACGGTAATTTTATTACTAATTCTGTAAAAAATGATTGTAATTTGCGGTTCTACGTAAAACTTTCCTCAAAATTATCCTGTTTATAGGAAATACCGCCAGCGTTCTGTTGTATCCAATTGTGTTTATGTATGACATTGATGCGTGTTATATGTGTGAGTGGGGCCGACCTAATTATTCGGAATAATCGTCATGTAGCGATAATTAGCTGAGACGACCATGTCGCGCGACCGCCCGCGAACAGAGCGCTTCTCAAACTTCAGTAGGTGCTCGACAGCGTAGGTGTGCGCTTAAAGTACAAGTTTAATCGCTTTAGTTTTGTTGTTTGATACTTCTTAATTAAATTATTTTATAAGCGAGTATATAAATTTACAATAATAAACATAAATTAAAATTATCGATAAGTACCTATCAACAAAAGGTTGTTTTTTCAATCGCTATAAGATTCCTTCAAACTGCACTCGGCGCTGTCGTGTAGGTACTATAAGTTGGATTTTGTATTCGAGTCAGGGATATGGCATGTAGAACTGTCAAACATAGTGAAATTTGTACGGAGATGACACATTATTGACAGTATTACATGTCATTATCCCTGACTCGAATAAAAAAATCTGAGTTTATATGTATACAATCATTTTATTCAGTGGTCCAGATGTTATAAAATTAATGACATCTAATAAAACGGAAAATATTGAATTTATTTCAAAGATCCTTTGTTGCATTTAAAAGATTGATTTTTCGTTTTTAAAGCATTTGAAATATTGCATTAATACTTTGTTACTGTACATTTTGAGTACTTAAATGTGTAGATATTCTCTGTTTTTAAATAAAGTCACATGATCGTTTATATTTCGAAACATTATTAAACTCTTCCATAAAGATTTATTTGATGAATAGTTTGAGCAACATCTAAATTTTTTCGGACATGATCGATTGGACGACACTGGGCGAGGTGTCAGAGCGACATTTCTTTAATCGAATAATAATCGATACCGAGTAATCGATTCAAGAGGCCCGCAATCGTTTCGGAACTTTTAAAATGAATGGGAAATATTTTGTGAATAATTAAACAGGTGGTGGCTGGATGAGAAGAGCCGAAAATCTTCACATAGACCTTGGCAGAGGTCTATATCCTTGACAATGATTTCTGTGAAAGTTCATTATGTAGGTATCCGGATAAAAAGTACATACCTTAAATGTACCTAATGTAACCTAATGTTAACCCTAAATGTTTACGGCATATGAGCTATAATTATGCCAAGTTTAATTAAAATCCGTACACTGCAATGACATTTTTTTCTTTAAAATATATTTTACTGCAACGCGCTGAGAATAGAGAGATCTCAAAGAGAATCTCGGACCTTTTTCTAAACCCTGTTATTGTTCCGTTTAACAAAGTTTGATATTCTCAGCAAATAGCCAGTTATAGAGACATTGTCACCCCCGGCGCTTGCGCACGGCTCGCGTACGACGCGCCACCCGACCGTGCGATATCGACCTATTTGCTTGATCTAGCGGCTGACAACCGCTTTTGTGGCTGGATTTTCATAGATCGGTTTCTCGATTTAAATAGCAAAATCAATGTACGTATATTTCTAAGATTAAACAATCAAATAATAATGAAACAGATACAATAAGTCTTTTGTCTCTCCACCGCTGGATATAAGCCTCTCCCTCGGCGTACTATCACATACAATCTTCTGCACTTCCAGCTACAACAAGTAAATTTCTTCAAGTCGTCAGTTTCCTTGGCCGGGGGGAGTACGTAGTCTCCATTCGAGGAGTCGTTCCTTCGAAAGCAGTCGTTGATCACATTCCATCTAAAATGCCATCGCAATATTATGAAATGTCGAAGCATCACATTTTTTGCTATAGACCGCCCAGTAGCTGCCCAAACCACGCCATATTAACTTGCCATTGTCAAAATTTATTGGGCAAAAATTAATTTTGGAAACCACAAATTTTATAAAAAAAAATACCTTTTAAGTTGTCTCACCAATTCATTTTACTGTCCACTAGTTCATCTGTGAACCTTATTTTAAGGTCATACAATCGATATTATAATTTATAACGTACAAAATTAATATTTTAAAAATTCAAAATAGTTTAGTTCAAAGGAATAACATTATGATAATCCTTTCTGGGGATAAGTGAACTGTTTGTTTGTTACTAAAAACTTGAAAAGTAAGTTATTCATTTCTAAGAATGTCTATTGTATATTTTTCATTGTAAACGCGTTTTAAGTTGTTGACACTTACAAACAAACTCCATAAAAACTTTGTAAATACAAATATAATTGTTTAAAATTATTTGTCAATTTCTATCCAATTTGGAATTTTAATAAATAGAATTAAGACAAGATATTTTGTGTAATAATTTTAAAACAACAAGTTTTATTAAAGTTAAAGTTCACTTTAGTTTTTTTTTTTTTTATAGACTAGAGGGCGGACGAGCAAGCGGTCCCACGTGATGGTACGTGTTACCGCCGCCCGTGGACACCTGCAACACCAGGGGGCATGCGGGCGAGCCGCGGACCTTGCAAAATCCTATTCACAGCTCTCTTGAAGAACCCCATATCGTAGCTTAATGGAAAGACCTCTTGAGGCAGTTCGTTCCACAGCCTACGGGTTCGCGGTATAAAATAATTTTTGGAGCGAACAGTGCGCGACACCTCCGTATCGAGGAAATGCGGATGGACCGCACTTCTGTGACGGGAGGTGCGGTTGTAGAAACCCGAGGTGGGAATTATATTAAACAGTTCCTCAGAGCATTCCCCATTGTACAGGCGGTAGAACACACAAGAGGGACGCAACGTCTCTCCGAATGCTGAGGGGTCCTAGACCGCCCGTGAGAGTGGGATCGTCGACAATACGAACAGCACGTCGTTGGATGGAGTCAAATGGGTCCAGTTGGTATTACGGTGCGCCGGCCCAGAGATGAGAGCAATACTCCATATGGGGCCTCACTTGAGCTTTGTAAAGCATAAGGAGTTGCCCAGGGCTGAAGTACCGCTTCGCTCTGTTCAGCACACCGAGCTTTTTGGAGGCCATTTTAAAATAAAATTTTACTTTAGTTAAAGTATTAAAATTTAATTAACTATTATTATTATTATTATTTATTATTATTTAATTTAAATTAACTTTAAATATAAAGCACTGTATAAATCAATACGTAGCATTACACAAACAAGTGATGATAAAGTTGCAAAAGCTCTCTCACATGCGTGAAGTCGTCAGTTCAAAACTCGAACCTCAGCCAACCCCTAGACCTGGAATAAAACTGTACAATAATTTCATCGCACAATTTTATTGAATCGCCCCTTGCAAGCAAACGCAAATTGTTTTTACACGCAATAAAATTGACGACCTATATCCGTTAATGCCACTGTCTCGTTACTACTTGCGACTAAACGTAAAAGACGAAAATGTCGCTAGTCGCTGGTACAAAAAGGGCGACGTGTACTCAGAAAACCTTGTTAAAGACATGGCTTTACAAGCTACTAAGGAAGGGACTTTGAAAATGGATATTGTAAAAATTCAATATCATTCCTAAATTTCCAACGCCATATCAACGTTGTCATTTTGGACTCATGTTGGCATGTATCGCGGATGTCTATGGACGACAGTATCCACTTACCATGGAGTGGACTGTATGCTTTTTTTCTATAAAAAAAAGCTATTGCAATAACTGTTCAACATACAAACCAACTTCATACAGAAACAAATACCTAAGTATAATGGTTTGGGCGGGGTCAACGATCGGTCCATACATCTCCTGTCAATGTTGGATGATCTATCGACACCTCGTGATTGGCAGGTGTCCGAGGAGAAACATGTTACTGGACTGTGTACATGAACGTTTTAGCACATTTTTCTTGTCCGCTTATGTAGAAATACGAAAATTGGAAATTTAATGATACTTGCTTTTTTTATAGAAAAAAGGCGGCAGACGAGCATACAGTCCACCTGATGATAAGTGGATACTGTCGTCCATAGACATCGCGATAGATGCCAACATCAGTCCAGAATGATAAATGTTGGCACGCCCCCGGATGCGCTGCCTACCTTTGCAGATTAAGGAATAGATTGGGAAAATGGGGAGGGAGAGGATGGGATTAGAATGGGCTCTGGCATATCTCACTCACTACGTACATTGGGGAAATACGATATAGTGGGAAATGCAATACATTTCAAGGTAGTCTTCTGTGAGAGAGGGAGGGGTAACATGGCCAGTCGAGTGCGCCCAGCGGCTGTGGGAATGCAGCATGCACTCTCCCCCTCCCAATTGCTTGTTGCTGAGTATCTTATTTATAGTAGGTTTAATAACTTGTTTGCGAAGTAAGTGAGTGTTTTATAAAATATTTTTTTATAATATCCTATTATTATCTTTTAATTCTAAATATTTAAATTATTGTCTTTTTGACAACTATTATTAATTTTCTAGCCACGAATTATGATCGTTCTAAGCCCAAATTATTATCGTCTTGATTACAGTGTGATGATCAAACGATCACATTTATTTTGCCCTGTACACCAAGAGCAATAATTATTTTCAAACGGGAACCATTAACATTTATTGAGCGTATGTACAATTCTGGTATTAAAATGACAAAAATTCTGACTCATCTGACTCATCCACCAATCGGTACCTGCTCTGTGAGCTGAATTAGGGTCCAAAATCCCCCAGTAATTTACTAGGGCAGGTCTGTGTCATATCATAAGAATAATATACACGTATAATATTTATTTATTATTCGTATGGCTGATATTGATGGTTGAGGTACACTGATATTGAAATGCTCAATCCAAGCGCATGCGACTCCGTGTCGATACCGGAGTAGTTTGACCACACAAAATTAACACAGTTGCTCCCTCCCGCAGTTCGGTAGCAGAGGTCAAATTGTAATTTAATTAATTTTACACTCCAACACGTTATTTTAAATTCTTTAAGAAAGCTATGATGTTATTCGAACAATCCGACAGGTAACCAACGTTGTATTTAACTATCCCCCCAGGAAACAGAAAAACTACGGTATAAAGAATCCCATTTAGGCATTATGTCCGTCATTTGCACATTATGTAGGTATGTGCAATCAAGTTCAAATACCTAAATAAAAATATTTGAAAAATATTTTCTACTTTTCAGTCAGGCTCAAAATGATTATAAATATAATAAATGTATGAATAATATAAATAAAATAACATTTAGAACCTTAACCATTTTAGACTCGAGCTTTTATACTTTTATACAAAAGAGCGATGTGTAAATTGTCCCAAAAATACAATATGTACTTCCCACACACTTGAGATATACCTTACATTGGCTCAAATGAAAGCTTTTACCTCATTGATCTTTTAATGTTAAGGCAGTTTTTTATTCTTATCTTATTTTGGTTAAAGTCTATTCCATATTTTTATAATAAAAAAAAAAACAAGACTAGCAGGATTATGATAGACCGTAACAAATACATTGTTACTAATTTTATGTTTATTGGTGGATTGGTTCAAATATACATACATTTTTTCCCATCGTCCTTTGGTACGCTCACGAACGTTTGATGCTCAAGTCCTAAACGCTCATTTTCACAACCCATACGCTGTGTAACAGATTAAACTATTTAGTTCTCGTTGAGTTTTCTATGAAAGATAGATTTTAGAAGAATTCACAAAACTTGCCTTATCCTATACCTATAAAATAAGAATATTAATCATTATTCATTGTATCAGCTCCTGCCGTGTGTATTTGATTGATGGATCGCACCTACGGTTTACTATACATTAGCAATTAACTTAGACGCGAGATGAGCCGGGTCAATAGCACCACAACATCGAGAAGTCGTGAATAAAAAAAACATGTAAGCAGCTGTAAAATGGATCTATAACAACTTGTTATTTCGACGATATAGAAATTCTGGCAGCCAATCGTCTGACTTTCGTGGGTCTAAATGGTCTGATCAGTACCATAAACGCATGCTATATTACTAGCTCTACCTATATAAGTTAATTTCCTTGTCATTAAAATTAATATAGACTATGAGTCCATCAGGAATCATAATGAATTTTTTTGAGTACGATTCTTTGTTGCGGCCAGAATAAAATCCTCACTATGAATGGATCACAGTTTCCAGCCAAAAATATGATTGTAGCTCCTATTAAATACCTATATTTAAGACTAGATTAATACTTGCCAGCGGGCGCTGGAGCGCAGTATGTTTGGAAGTAAGGAGTTCGAAAGAAAGATCGCAACAAAAACTGAACTGTTGCGCTCCGAAACTCACATCACTAATGTAGACGCCAAAACCGGTCAGAAAGGGGATTGGGCTGAACACGTTGCCCTGAAAAATGTCTATAAATAGAGGAATATCTACAATTGAATTTAAAACGTTTAATTTTACATAGCTATACGTATTGTTACTTCTGTTGATTGTCCTCAATAAATAAATAAACACGTTTGCTGAATGCACCTGACAAAATGGGCAGAAATCGTCTTAACATGTGAACGCCGCAAGACGTTCATTGTCTCAGAGCGCAGACAGCGAAGGAGACAGCAGGACGATCTCGATGTATAACGTATATGTTAAGCTAAGTGGTCAAAGCTTGCATTGGACCGTGGAAGATGAGAGACAAGGCCCAGCAGTAGGAAGGGAAATTAAGGCTGTTTAAAAATATTAGTTGTTGCCAGCGTGGAATTACTTTATTTATTTAGGCGTACCGACAATTGATTATATTATTAATACATTATTTTATCAGCATGCAGGCTTATTGGTTAAGCGTAACAAATTAATAAATGAAAACACATTTTTAATATATAGCACTCCATCTCTTCACGTGGGTCTCCTAAAAAACTGACTATAGTATTTCCATTTCTTTATTTTCTCGATGACAGTTCTAATTTGATAGTTGTAGTGTTGTGTGACCAAATAAGTAATGATATCGATCGCATATATTTATTATATTTTGAACAAAGACAAATACAACAAAAACATTCAAATATATTTTTTCAAGGTGGGAACACTCAATGGCCCACCGCCATTTTGTGTTTGTTTTAATCTGTCACTCGCAACAAGACGGTCGTGCTAGTCACTACATTTCTGTTCGCTGAGTTTTTTCACATTATCCATACGTTACGTTGTGTATTTTGTGTTCCTCCGTGTTGATTGCTGCCCAGCTGTCAAATATCAAAATACCGAAAGGATCTGTTCTGAAAAGGCAGGCGAGAGAACTGGTGATAAAGGTTCGTAATTACTTTGAAGCAGAGTATCAAAATGGTGGCCCGCTATTACCACTGTCGCAAGTGCGAGAGCGTGTTGCGGCCGCATTAGGAATTAGTGGACCTACTGTTTCAAAAATTACTACCGAAGCTTACGGTACAAGCGGCATGCAGGAAAATAAGCTTCGTACGCCGAAGAAAAAACGCCAACCACGTCGTTTTTTTTTTTTTTTTTTTTTTTGTTAGGAGAGACAATCAGGAAAAATCCTGCATAGGACACCTGGTACCATCTAGTCTGGCTGGGCCAGCCTAGGTGGTACCAGGTAGTGTCGGACTCCTACCGACTAAAAAACCTGATTGCCTCAACAGGACTGAATTCTTGTGGCCTTATGGCCTATTAAGAGTCACCGGGCTTGTTTATATTAGGGCGAGCGCAGAAGGCGCTCAGCCAGGAGAAAAAGTGTGCGTTGCAACGAGCCTAAGGGCTCCCCCGCCGGTAGACCGGCGGAAGGAACGGACCTCGGCTTAGGGCGTTGCAATGGGGGGATACCGCGGGATCGTGAGTCGGCGAGAAGCGCCCAGGCACGTGTCTATACCTGGTGAATATAGGGTTGGCTGAGGGCCGGTGTGTGTTAACGGTGTATCGGGGGGGACGTCCACGTCTCCGCCGGCGGGGACGGTGTATGTGTGCAGTGTTCGAGTGAACCGCATTGGCAGCGGTGATCGGGTCGTAAACCAACCACGTCGTGTGACATCGGTTGACAACTTCGACGCTGACGCTATTCGCCGTCATATATATGACTATTACTTGCGCAAAGAAATTCCAACACTTAAAAAACTTGTTGTTTCTTTACGTGAATGTGGTTTGTTCCATGGCCAAAAATCGTCATTAAGCTTGGTTTTGAAAGAAATTGGATTTTGTTATAAAAAATCGGACAAACGTAAAATATTGATGGAGAGTCACGACGTTGCTATGGCTCGCTGCGAATTTTTGAGCGAAGCCAAAAAGATATCAGATTGGTCAAATGTTATTTTCACTGACGAGACTTGGTTAAATGCAAACCACACAGTAACATATCTAAGAACTGGACTGACGACACCGTCGCTTCCACTAGTTCAGTGCCAATGGGAAAAGGTGAACGCCTCATCATATGCCATGCAGGGTCTACGAAAGGATTCATGTCAGATGCTTTACTGGCCTTTAAATCCAAGAAAACAGTGGACTACCACGAAGAAATGAACGCGGAGATTTACGAAGGATGGTTTAAAGAAATGGTGCAATCTCTGGAAGAACCGTCGATAATTATTATGGACAACGCTACATATCACTCCAGACAAATTGATAAAATGCCGACGCAGGCCAATAAAAAACAAGAGATAATTGACTGGCTCCAACGTCATGGCGAAAATGTGGATAATACTTTATTAAAAGTACAATTAGTGAATATTTTAAAATCGAATAAAAGCCACCCTAAAAGATATGTTATCGACGAAATAGCTGCCGAATGTGGTCATTGGGTTCTTCGACTTCCGCCGTATCATTGCCAGTACAATGCTATAGAACTAATATGGGCACAAATCAAAGGACACGCCGCTCGAAACAATACCCATCCCCCTTTTACGGCAAACAAGATGTTAGATTTATTAAAAAATGCATGTGCGGAAGTAACTGCCGAAAACTGGGAAAAAATTGTGAGAAGAACCCAAAACATTATAGCGTCGGATTGGGAAATTCATGTGGCATTCGATAATATAGAAGTACAGGAACTTATAATAAATGTTGGGGAGAGCTCATCGAGAGACAGTGACGATTCATCAGATTTTGATTAAAATAAATAAATAAAGATTACCTGTCATTACCATATAATTATTTCGTTTCATTGTCGAGTACCTACCTATACCTACTTATTTTACAACAGCTTCGAAAATTTTAAAGAAGTTGGCATTATCAATCAAGAATTAACACGTGTAACATCTTGTAATGAAATATAATATTAGTTAATAAATTTGTACAAAAGTATCCGGCAGTAGTTTAGTTTCTTACATTTTGTAAAAAAATATCGGATCTGTTATCGTGTTACGTTTATCGATAACTACATCCCTAAAATTGCTTTCTGGCTGACGTGACCTTGTTAATGAAATATGACGTCTTGGTGCCTAATTTTTGTTAGGAGTTTTAGGCGTTGACGCTAGAACAAAGTTATATCGACCACTGTGTGTCAGCTGTCATCGAGAAAATAAAGCAATGGAACTTGTATAAGGGATAACAAAGCCTCTACCACAAGCTCTAAGGAACTACACCACTTCTAAAATGGTGGACACGCCAACCTGCTTGGCCAGCGTTATTGTAAGGACTTGGCATACATCCCTCATGCATAAGGCAATGGAACGAGGAGGCCCGTGTCCAGCCGTAGACGACAAAAGGGCTGGTAACACGGTATTTACGGTTACATAGGGACACCATAGACAGTACACGACATGGTACGACCATTTGGCCCTTCGACCCGGATCGTCCGTTGTTTATACTTCTTAATGATAATTATAATTATCCATGCTTTTCAGATTCCGTTACGATAAACACAGGCCATCCTATATTTTAATCCGCCTCACGAACTACATATAAACGAAATATGATAGCGATTCCTTACATTGTTGCAGAATCGTTAGCTAAACTTTGAGTATAAAATTAAATATTAGTAAAGATCTCAGAGCGTGTGAGCAACCAAACGAGCGCTCATAAATAACCTTGAGAAAACCAGCTACCTCTGTTCACATACCTAATTTCACCATACACAAAATACAATCAATTCCAATCAACATTACATAGATCATGATCATCTGTTATAGCCCCACCAAACAGTAGCCCGAAATATTCAGTTATCAAATAGCAGATTTAACTGAGCGCGATGACCCTTCTACTAAAACCACAATCAATTTGCTAGCGGGTAAACGTATGCACATTATATTACATTCTTTATGTTATAGATGCCAAAGACTTTAACATAAAAATTGTTGGGTAACAAATGAAAATGTATGTTGGTTTCTTTAGCCAGTTCTGACGCCTGTCCACGAGCATTCAAGCGCAAAATAGAGCTTCCATGCTACGTCAGTAGATGTTATAAATAGACTCTAGTACATTATTTATTTACGTAATACTTATTACTCTTACCTATATAAAAAGTAACAATCGTAGTCATTATGTAAAATCCTGTTAGTTCCCACGACAGAAAAAAAATTTAGATGCAAGAGTCAACTAATTCACGATTGAGTTTTGATTAATCATTATTTTTTTTTGGAGTATTATAAATTTTAGATTGATGTCGACCACGGTTTCTCGTATATTTATATTTTTATAACCATAATTTCTGTACATAATACTACGTGTCGTGTAATATATATCTACAGCTTAAGCTTAATAATAATTTTAATTCTGTCTTGCACTAAAGGTTTAAGAGACAAAATTACTCTACGGACTCTATGGTGTAATCTTGTCCAAAATTACACACGTTGCACGATGTGAACAATGAACATGTCATATAATAATGTGTTACCTATTATTGTATCTAATCGAACACATAGTAGTACGAGAACATTATCTCAATTCTAATAATGTGCTCTCTCTTATATACTGCTACTTAAAGTATACATTACAACTTAACATCCATTAATCCATGAACAATGCCAAAACCTGGACCGTACACCAGTGGTCAGTTATCCAAAAAAAGTTTAAAGAAAATTCTCAAGCAACAATAACATTTTCAAGGCGTCGTCGGCTTTGCAAACAAATACAAACCTATTTATGCTCTAGTGCATATCCATTACACGCAATCTTTGTATTTATTAAATCCTCGCAAAGACCTTTTTGAAGAACTGCCGTCGCTGATGCCATTGCTTCAATTACAAAAAAAGGCGCCGAATGCAGATTCACGACCGGTGCGTTCGGGATTTGTATTTTCAAGTGTTTAGGTTTTTAATCGTAGGCGTTCGATTGTGATTTATAACACGTTTCGTTTGATGGTGCGTACTTAGTTTCCTGGTTCGATGATCGTGAATAAATAAATGTCTTTTGGAATTTGTCACTTACGGATATGATGTTGTATTGAATGAAGTTAAGTGTTTGAACACTGTAGCACTCGTACTTCGGCCTGGTATTATCCGCTTCTCATATAAGTAAGTCCTTAAAATAAAGTATCTAGTAAAAAATGGAAAAACATTACCTACGGTAGAAATTACAGAACTAGCAATTTCATCTAATGACTTGCTCAACTTCACTAGATTGGAGAGAATCAGACCTAAAAAAGTTTCCAAGAAGCCTTTTAACCAAAATAACCTAATATTTTTTAACATGTCTTGTGATTTCGTCAAGTTTATGTGTATACTTCATGTGTCAGGCAAATACTGGCCCAGATTAGAATCACAAATGACGTCGTAAGTGTGCCGGTTGTGCGCCCGGGCACAATCGCTTGCAAGTTCTAGAACTTAGAGGTTCCTGCAATTTTCAAAGTGACTTCACTTTTCATCGACCATCCTTCTCTTATTGAACTGCATCATCCAGTCATATAATTTTAGACAGTATCAATTTTTATTCATCAAACAAGACGATTTTATAAGCATTGCAGTCGATTTCAGTCAATTTTAAATTGGCGACCCTAGCGCTGCTCATTATTGCGCGCAACACACCAGCCTTGCCATCCAGTGAGGTAATGCTTCCAGTATGCTGGGTACTTTGGCACAGAAATAAAATTTGTACAACATCCTCCGGTAGGTACTTTATATTTATTCTAGATAGTTTTAAATTATTTGTAATTGTTTTCATAAAATAAAGATTATATTAATATTATCCTTTTCAATGGGTCGATTCGACTTATAGCCTAAATGACGTTTCGAATTCTATACCAAAAACAAATATCACTCGTCGGTCACCACTCTCATCAGAACTATTTCAAAGGCCTATATCTATTACTCTCAGATAACAACAAACAACAAATCCGTTTTTGCAACATTTCTGCCGTCCTGGGAGGTATCGGCACTTTGTGGGATTATCCGTGGTGTGTATCTGCAGTTCTTGCATTGTGGGAGCTCGTAGAGGCCGCCGCCCGATTGTCGGCTGCGCTGGCTACTTATCCTATAATAGAATGTTTGTAGATCGATTTTAGATGTTTTTTATAAAGTACCGTGTTATTTTGTCTAAGCTTCAACGGAGGCATAGTAAGAAACACAGGTAAATCATCTGCATATAAATATACTAATCACTAGTTGAGTTTGAGTCCCGTTTTCATACACACGATCAACTAATCGAAGCGAATGGTGACACATTGCGCTGTATAGGCAGCGTAATGAGAGATGATGTTGGATTTCTCACACGGATTCATTTCTTGCTTATAGAATGTTTAAAAATTACTTACCATTTATTTAAAAAGAAGGTTCAGTGCAAGTAAACTTCTCAATGACGTTGCCGTCGTGAGCGTGGACTGGTTCATTAACACATGTTCGGGTTGCCTCGAACATTTGATGTTTCGAACCGGATCGCTGAATCGGAAGATCTTCGCCGTGAAGAAAGCTCGAGAAGATTGGAAGAATATCGACAGCACATATTCGAGTCTGGAAAACAGGAAAGCTTCCATGAGGACACAGAACTGGCTTCAAGAGAAAACAATATCTGTACGGGAGCCATTTCAAACAATATTCAAACCTACACGTGTGATATTAGTCTTATCTCTTGCTGCCCTTATCATACAGAAGTATCATACACAAAACCTTACTAGGTTTTATGGGTATAAAACCTAGTAAGGTTTTGTGTATGATACTTCTGTATCTGAGTGTAAACCGTGACTCGTGCACCTATGAAGATAACTTACTTGTCTCTTTTTACTGTGACCAAGATTAGTAGTGATGCAATGAAAATAAATTCTTAGATTTGTCTGGCCAATTTTGAAGGTTCGATTATTGTAGAAATTATCATTAAAATCATTCGTCCTGTCTGACAAAAACTGTTATAATTTCAAAACTACTTGCTAAAAAAATAAAAAGGTAAAAATAAAATATTCTACGAAGCAGTGGAAACGGCATCAAAATCATATTATATTTATCCGAACTCTAGTGGTATCAAAAAAATACATTGGGGTATCCCTGTGGAGAAAATGGAGAAATCCATTTAACAAGATAATATTTTCGATCAATGATTTTTAATGACTTTCGTTGCGGTCTAAACCAAAAACAAAGTTATGAAAAACTTAAGTTAGTATTTAGTTAGTATTTAGCCCCGTAAAGTGCCACTGTTTATAACTGATTCAGTGAATTTAAACGTGGTCGTGCCCACCTCAGTGACGATGTTAGAGAAGGGCGTCCTGCGACGGCGTTGACGGAGGAAAACATTAAAACTATGCGGTTCGTGATTGAAGCAGACAACGACATATCAGCAGACATGGCCATCATTAGGTATTGGTATGAGTCAAGTTTAAACTATTTTACACGATCATCTACGGGTGAGGAAGCTTTGTGCTAGATGGATTTCTCACAATTTGAGCGAAGCTCAAAAACACTGCCGCGTGGAGTGGTCCACAAATGCTTGAAAAATTGGATAACAGTCAATCGAATGCTGTTTTTGATATAGTAACAGGTGAAGAAAGCTGGATCTACTGCTATGAACCTGAAACTAAGAGGCAATCTGCGCAGTGGGTGTTTCCTTTCGAAGAGTTGCCGACGAAAGTGAAGAAATGATGGAGTGCTGAAAAGAAAATGATTGCCTCCTTTGGCAGATCGGGTCACTTTGCTACTATAGCTTTAGAAAATAAAAGAACAGTTACTGGTAAAGAGCAGACTGTGGTATGTGAACAGCTGCTTGCCTTCTCTTTTGGAAAAAGGCAAAGAACGACGCTCACGAAGTAAAACGATCCTGCATCACCTCAATGCCCCAGCTCATTCCGCCAGACAAACGAAGCAATTTTTGAGTACTGTAAATGTAGAGTTAATGGGTCATCCGTCATACAACCGCGACCTTGCGCCCTGCGATTTTTATTTATTGTCTAAAATTATTAAGGATAAGAATACGTTTTATGAATGCCCAAGAGGCAGTAACGGCCATCCAAACGGCTGTTGAAGAGGTACCACAAGAAGGGTGGGCTGAATGCTTCACAGAATGGTTTCATCGCACGATAGAGTGTATCGATTGTCGCTTCCATAAAACAACTTCCATCTTTATATCTCATTTCATTTTTGATAATATTCTAAAAACTTTCGGTGTCACCCACGTAAAATCAAAGTGAGAAGAATAAAGTCAAAAATATAGTTATCGGTAAAGTGTTAAGAATTGCTATTATTGCAAAAACAACTTGAGAAGAAGTACCTAATAAATATAATACATATCGTATAAAAAAAAATATCGAAGTAAACTACACTATCATTCATCTTTAAAGTGAAATTCATATCAAATTATCGACTAATTCTCTCTATCATTATCACTGACTCAACAATATAAATAATTTACTTTTTGCCGCTTTATTTTACACATCACTACAAAAACAAACAAAAAATAAAACTCATGATAGCAAACGTGTGCCACGGCCGCTAATTTCAATGCAATTATTGTATAAAAATATAATTTATAACAGGCATTAACTGCCGATTCACTTCTTTACGTGTTAAAGAAATTCTTTTATCAATACAAGTAGAAAGTATCCATTGAAACGTGAGCCTTAATTATCAATTGAAAATCTGGAATAGTGTTGGGACACAAGCCTGCTTTGTTAAATCCCGCTGAAGAGTTACTCATGACTCGACATGACTCTTGATAAAAGAACCGCGATCACAACATCATAACATTGTCAGGATACCTTTTTGAAAATTAAATATAAACAGGTAATTAAAATAAGGTCGGTAACAGTTAACGAAAGCAAATAATATATACGTATAAAATTTTGTATCTATTGAAAAACATATTTGGGCGTGTAAATAACTCTATATATATTTCTATGTATTCGGGGATCTTCGGCAAACGATCAATTTATACATATTTATGAATTCGACGTTTGCCGGAGATCTCAGAAAGCTCCCAATGGCCAATGTTTTCGTGCAAATCTATTTTTTTTTTAATTTATGTCCTAAGCTGTTCAGTTTACAGTTTTATGCTGTATTACTTTATTTTTTATTATGAAATTCAACAAAGCGACTTTGGCTCTCTTTGATTGTCAATCATCATAGATGATCAAGAATTACAATTACTTAATTAATTTTACATTGAATTTTAAAATCATAGATGGCACTCTACAAACACAGTTTAAAATCCAATTTACAACGTTAAGTGACTGGTAATAGAGTTTATAATAGGATCCCTAGTAAATCTTCTCAAAGTATTCATCGATCATAGCGTACCTATATTGCACAATTTCTTGAACAATAGATATCCTATCGTTTATAAAATGTTTTTGCTAATATTTAAGTATTGGTTGATACATTAAAAACAAGTGCATATTCTGAATTGACGTATGAACCAACGATGTTAAAATAAAATCGAATAGTCCACATTGAAATGAACAAGTTTTTAAAGTTCAAATTTCCATACGAATACATTACTCGCGAAAACTAAACGAATAACCTCATCTTTCTCGAAGAAGCACCCAACACTAAGCTGGTAATGAATGCGGCAGTGTATACGAGTGTTCGGTAGCGCACAAAAGCGGCGAGTCAAAGGGGCGGTCCGTTTGAAGTGCGCGGGCGCAGCGAACGATAGCGGTCAAGATACACCATTCTCTTTTATGATATCGAATCGCGTTTTAATTCGACTCGACGCGCAGAGGCACTGTCAAAACGCTGACATTGTTTTTGCTGATTTTTACCTCATTTTTCTGTGCTGGACATCCTTAAAAGTTTCATCGACCGATATTAGACTGCGTATCACTGCTGGGCACAGGAGATCACGAGGAGATTAGGGGAGATAAACGCGTCTACACCTTGTCCCGTTCCCTCCACCTTCCTTTGGTCCTACCAACCTTGCGGTTATTTGGATTCAGTGAAGATTGGTGGATAGTAAGCATACCCCAGATTTTTTAAATTCCCGAACACGTGGGTTTCCTCTTGAAGGTTCCTTTCACCTACCTACTTTCAACCAGCTAGTTATCATTGAAAAATCCATACTTACGAAGAATCTGTGGTTCTGGCCGTGGAGTTTAAATTCACGACAGTACGAATATGAGTCGAGAACAGATACCCTATGCTATCAATATTGTAATACCATACAATCGAAATATGTCTCTCCGTTGTTGGATATACCGGGGTGGCAAGATCTATTATAGGAAGTCAATAATATTAAAGAACAGAAGGAACAGCTCTAGAAGCATCCCGTTATCTTGCATATACTCGTAGATGACCTTATAGGCACCAAAATTTTTAAGCATCATTTGCAGCTAGGTTTTTTTTACCATCGAGTGCTCATCTGACGCCTTCGTTCTATAAATAACAAAGGAGCACACAAACATACAAACAATCTCTTGCCCCAAATGCATATATCCACCATCTCCGTTCAGTTTTGAGTGAAAATTTCGGTTCACGGATAGTATATATAGTATTATAATAACAAATGATTTTGGCGATAGTCGTGTGTTCGTGCCCATATCCCATCAACATCTAGTCTAGCTATGTTTTTTTCTTACCACCGAGTGCGAGGTTCTGAAATAAAATAAAATTAATATCTATCCACATTCCGATGGCACATTAACTTGTTAGAGGCGATCTGTTCACCTCCGCGGGCTGCAGCGTGCTCTTGACAGGGACTCAAACCAGGGAACTGACGACTGTCACTGTACTCGAGGAGTGATAGCAGACAAATTTGAAAATTATTTAATACATATAAGTAGTGTAGAATTCATCTAATACAAACGTCTGTTAACATAACGCGTATGTTACACCAACCATAGTCACAAGCCGATTGAAGAGGCAGGTAGTCCATGTCGAGAGTGCTTTTTACCGCACTAAACAAATATTTCAACACACTTGCTCGTTAATGTGGCCCTTATTGCAGCGTTTTTAGGGTCATAATGCAGCATATAAAACACGCGTGCTTTTGACTTTACATTACACGCACTAAACAATGAAATTATTAATAATACGATACCATAACACATACTATGCAAATGCCAACAAAAACGGTTGCGTATCATTTTAATAATTGTACTTTCAGTAATTGCTTCAATAATGAAACTTTTTATTAACAAAATAAGACAATGAAATTTTATTTATTTTCCCTCGCAAGTGTGTTGAAAAACATCGTATGAAACGCGCGAGCATTGGTCACTACACTCTCGGCTCCATTACGCTCGGGCTGCAATCCCGCCTCGACTGTAATGACCCACTTAGCACACTTGTATCATAATGTACTAGGTATAAACTACTCTTTCCATAAATTGTAGCTGTGAACTTTGTAAATTAATAAAAATAACACTATAGTTGTGGAATGCATTCCGGCAAGCTAGACCGACGACTTGAAGAAGTTCGCCGGTGGAGGTAGGATGTAAAGAACCGAGGATCGTAATGTGCGGAAGTGATGTAACACGTCCATTATGTTTCTTAACCAAATCATCATATTAACTATCTATCTGCCGGTCTGTCACTTATTTGAGGCCGTCAATCAGCGAAAAAGTGGCATTACCTACAATTTATTGTATTTATTTATTTATTTTATTTGGTTCTCCAACAAGCTATCATACATTTGCATTACAAATATAAATTATTATTTATTTATACATTTACATGTTATTATATGGCAGCTCCTTTACAGAAGAATACAGCATGCGAAATGTGTTTTATAAGAACAGGTGGACTGTACCACAATTGGTTAGGAAAAATAGTCTAAATCTAAATAATTGCCATAGACAACTGACCATAGACAACAACTTAACAACTAGAGAGTAGTATCAATAACAAAGGTAACTTGTTTTTGATACTGCTCCTTATCAGCATTCTTAACATTTTAATCAACGAACTGATGTATGTATAAACGGAATATATATTTTTAGTAAGGAAAAGTGACCCAACATAATTTCTCAATAATTTAAAAATAAAAAGTTATTCACTCACATTAAAATATAAGTCGAATTCCAAAACTTATAAATTTTCAAAAAGCTTAGGCCACTTTTACACTGCTGTCTTCCTCATTTCATTCTAAAATGAAGTAATGAAGTAACTTGTTTTGCCGTCGCTACCTGCGCGCACGCACGAGTACGGGAGCTTCACGCATGACGAGCGCAGCGTGGGGCCAATCTCTGTTTATGGAGATAATCTCACTGTCTACTACATACTGACCACACCTATACGTTATGCATGTAGCAAAGAGCCTTGAACTGACTCAGCACTCACTGATGTTGATTAACTAATTCGTCTTATAAACTAAATATAATTAAGTTAGATATTGTAAAGTAAAATATAATCTAATAATTATATCGGCCGACGGCCGTGTGGTGTCGGCAGCCTTTAGAATAGCACCATCCCATCTCTTCCCGTGGGTGTCGTGTCGTGTCGACTAAGGGATAACAAAGCGTCTACCACAACCCTTGAGAAACTACACCACTAAAGGCGGCGTTTTAAGGTCCAACATTGCTCATGCACAGGACAATATACCAGTGAGGTCCAAAAGTTTCTGGCTTGACATATTTCTCGATGTCTAAAAGTACAAATTAAACGTCATTGTAATTGTTATTTATCCTGCTAATTCGTGTATAATCTTTAGAGTTCAACCCTCGTTAGTTTGATTCCTCGACATTTAGAACAACAGGAAGTCGCAAAACCTTTAAAATTTATAAACTGGAATATCGTTCCGTGATTATGTTCCTTACAAAGGAAGCTGTTATCCCGACCGATATTAAATAAAGGTTGGATAATGTGTACGGGGATTCTTCTCCGTCATTTTCCATCGTCACAGTTTGGTGTAAGCGATTTCGTTTAACACAAGAGTCCATCGACGACGAACCTCGCTCCGGTCGACCCGTTGAGGCACTCACTCCAAACATCAAATTAACGGAAGAAGAAGTTCTGAGCGAACGACGGCTAAAGACGAAAGAAATAGCAACAAGGACAGGGTTTTCAAAAACTACAGTCTTTAGGATTCTGAACATATGGATAAAGTTAGTGCGAGGTGGGTGCCAAAACTTCTTCCAAGTGTGCAGCGAAATGAACGAGTAGCGTGCTCTAAGGAACTTTGGAGGCCTTTCAGAGAAACGGAATCAATTTTCTTGGAGTCAATTGTTACTGGGAATGAAACTATGTTTCTTTACTATGATCCCCTTTTAAAAAGGGGTTGATGGAGTGGCATCGTTCTGGTGAAGCACCGCCTAGATAGGGAAAGGTCATCAGTGGGAAATATTTTCCACTGATGATGAAGTGACCGCTGCGGTTTTCGTCCATTTCAAAGACAAAACTTCTGACTATTTTTATACTGGGATAGAAATGCTAACGACCAGAAAAGTGTGTACTTTGAATGAATTTGACTGTCCTTTTTTTTTGTTTGGCGGAAACTTTTGGACCTCCCCTCATAAATGAGGAGGCCGATCGATCTATATAAAGTTCTACTGCAGGGTACAGAGCTCCCTCTGAGTCACCAGGAAATTCAAGAGCCTTACAGCACCGCGCCGAAGTCATGAGGAGGTTCGAAGGCTTGAGTCGGCGAATCCGCTATTATCCTTTCACTATAGCTATTATACTTTCGCTTTGCTTTGCTGAGTAAATGTTTGCAGAATTCAAGCGCGATCGTGCCAATCTCAGTGACTAATTTCGTGAAGGTCGCCCGTCCACCGATGTCAACAACAAAAACATCCATGCTGTGCGCCACGTGATCGAAACAGACAGGCATGTGACCTACCATGAGATTCGGGCATCCTTAGGCATAGGCATGAGTCAGATACAATCAATCTTACACAAACATTTGGCTGTGCGAAAGCTGTACTCGCGATAGATCCCACACAATTTGACTGAGGCTCAAAAAACGGAACGCGTCACTCGGTGCAATGCCATGCTTACCAGACTCAACGAAGGGTCGTCAAATTTAGTGTGGAACATAGTAACAGGTGACGAAACATGGATTTACAGCTACGACCCCGAAACAAAGCAGCAATCGACTATTTGGGTCTTTCAAAATGAGCGGAACTCCAAAGTGGCGCTCGCGGAGAATATTTTGAGTAACAATAAATTGACTTTCGGCCATTCATTGTAATTTTGTCTTATTCTTTCCGGAAACTTTCAGTGTGGCCCTCGTACTCGGGTGACTCTGTTAATGACATTATTTTATTTTACAGAAGCGATGCTTGAGAGTAATGTTTGGTACCTAAGGCTAGTGACGAGTCCAATAGATCGTTGTTTAAGGAGGAAAACTTCCTTACACTTGCGGGAATATATATTAAGGAGATTTGTTATTTGTTAAAGTTGTTTTTTTTTAAATATATCAGACGTCCGTCTAAGAAATGCTCCCTTAAGACAAAAAGATGAGTTGTACTTACCATTGATTAAAACTGTAATTTATAAAAAAGTATCTATATATCTTTGGAATTCGAATATCTAATAAACTACCCAATTATATTAAAGATTAACATCCTATGATTAAATTTAAACATCATTTAACACGATGCCTCCTCATTGGACAGGCTTATTATAATCTGGATGAGTTTTTTTTGTAACAATCTACATTATTATAGAATGTAATCATTTATCAATTTGAAAATTGGAAGGTTAATATTATAATTACGTTATGGTATATTAAGGTAGTATTTCTAAATTAATAATTTATAGTAAGATATTGTATGCCTGATTAGGGTAGATAGACTATTTCCCTTCTAACCGTAGTTAATATTATAAGACCTGGCATTAACATTTAACAGTCCATCAATAAACGCAATTCTTATTCTTATGCAATCAGCCTATATCTGTTCACTTATCTATACATATATACATATAATAAAATCGAAACAGAGCCATGTCTGTATATGAAATATTTTTGAAAAAATAATTGTAACGTTATCTACGTTACAATTATTTTGTAGGTAATCTACGAAAGATACAACACCCAAAACAGCCTAGATTTTTTGTTTGTCTGTCTGTCGGAACACACATCACGCAATATAATTATCAGAATTTAATGGAACATGACACAATCATAGCTTATGGCCCGTATTACCTTTAGTGTACATTTTATCCCGATCAGTTGTAAAGTTTCTGGGGGAACTATCATTAAGTACGCATGTACCATATCAGCAATTACATAAAAACTACTCAATAGATTTTATTGAAACTAACTACAATGATAGTTAATGTCCTGAGTGAACTCATAGAATGGGTATTTTTTATCCCGATCTATTATAAGTTCTCTCGGGAATCAGTGTAGTGATGTGCGCCTGATTAAATGTAATAGCAATATATTGGTACAAGCAGTAATTAGGCGTCGCTGAAGTTTTAATTTTGGATTATTAGAATTCAAACGCAGTGGAAGGACGGCCCGGTGAATTAAGCAACTGCATAGCTAGCTACGACCCTATACAGCAGAATATGGAAATAAGATATCATGTAGTAACAATCAAAAAATTACAACTACGAGAGTAGTACCTTTATCCTACATAACATTTCTGTGTGTCTGTACATAACATATGTGCGTGTTTGTCATCACTGTCACTGTCCTGTCAGTCTGGCAAATATTGGCTACCGGCTGATAGACATACCTTATGCTTTACTGTGTTATACAAAATTGTAGGGACTGTGGACATCCATATATCAGATGTGTGTAGGTACCATGTTTCCTACCATCATCTGATTTTTCTCCTATTCATTATTCCAATTTTATGGAATTAAATACAGACTGTGTGTGAGTTATAACTACGTATAGGCGTTATGAGGGCTATTGATAGGTGTTCTGTAAGTCTATTAATCTAACAAATCTATCTATCTATTGAACTGCACCCCCCGTCACAGAAGTGTGGTCCGTCCGCATTTCCTCGATAGGGAGGTGTCGCGTACTGTTCGATCCAAAAATCATTTTATACCTGAAAACTCGTAGGCTGTGGAATGAACTGCCTCAAGAGGCGTTTCCATTAAACTATGATATGGGGATTCTTCAAGTAAGCTGTGAATAGGATTTTGCAATTTCGGCGACGCACTCGCATACCCTGGTGTTGCAGGTGTCCATGAGCGGCGGTTACACTTACCATCACTTGAGACCGATTGCTCGTCGGCCTACTTCAATATAAAAAAAAAGTAATCACTAATCGCACATTAAAGTTCACAAGTCCACGCGAACGAAGTATGTACCTATAATCCTTTTCCAGCTTATTTCATGAGTTCATCCTAAATATTCGTATCTACATACCTGGAAGCGTAATGTGGACGTTCTCCAGTCAGGTGGAACAACGGCTTGAAACAAATTTTCCGCTAGTGACATGATGATAAGAGCGGAAGATCATGTGTATTGGCGAGCCTATATTGATAAACTTACAATCAATAGCGTTTTGGCATGATGAAAATGATACAGAGCAATAACATAGGCTTGGAATGCAAACTTTATTTAAACACAATTATATCTCTCTTTCATTAAATAATTAAATAAACTTTATTCACTTCTGTGTGACTTCTGGTGGATTCTTCGGCTCACTCTTTAGCTTCTCCTTTAACTTCTCCAACTGTTTCTTCTGCTCATTGAAGAAGTAGCCCTCCTCGTTTGCAGCACCCAACTTTCCGAGACCACCTCCTGCTTCCCTCACTGACCCTCCCGCTCCTCCACCCCTACCAGCACCAGCACCTGGAGTTCCAGCTGGTTCTGTATAGTAGCGCACTTGCATTTTAACTCGGTTATCAGAAACGGATTTCAAATAACCTGTATTTATCTTTATGTTAAATCGTCTATATTGAAGCTCTTGTTTGATGAAATTGGCAAGAATTTTGTTTACATACATTTTTTATATTTTTTTAATGTTCATTTTACTTTGACAGGGACCAACGGTGTCATTAATTTGACTCTGATCTCACCTACTTGCATATTTGTGCGACCAGTTATTTCAAGCGGACATAAAAACTTTTCTACATGAACGGAATGATAACCTGTTAGGTTGCAAACGAGGAGGTTGGAAAGAAATTAATACTTCTACTTCTTATAGGTAGAGTAGTATATTGATGCTATTAGCCAATTGATTGTTCACAATATTAAAAACATACGTCATACGATTCTCTCTTTCAAAAACTATTTTGATACTACACGAGCGAGTCTCTCGCGGCGATATTCTCGCCTGTGTCGGTAATTTCAATAGCAACTATATGGCTATCGGCGAGCTCGTCTCACACCGCGACAGTTGACGCCTTACAAATCCAACGCTGTTTTTAGCCAATTAAATTTTCGACCATAGTAAGTTTTACCTACGTATTCAACCGACTGGAAATTCTTCACCTAATAATTCATTCATAATAATAATAAATTTCATAATAATAATAAATTAGTTTTATTTCGGATTTATCCTTTTCCTTAGATTTTCCTTTGATTTTCTGCTGTCAACTCCAATTTATTTTTGCTTAAACAATTTTATACTTTCTTAGATCGGTAAATATTTATTCCCCTTTTTCTGAATTATCCGTTGTGTGGGTAGCGATTGTTTGGTGCTATTTACGTGTGTGCTCGGCGTGTTTCTGGAGTGATTTGTGGCCGACTATTGATACTGTCATATCCCGAACGTCGTACACACGGTAATTAGAAATAATATCAACTGCACTCTACAAAGTAAAGTACCCGAATTCACACCATCCTGATGAGCACATTTTTATTACAACGCATAACGCTTATGCCACAAATCGCCACACATTGCATAATTTGAGACATTTTAGAATCCCTAAATGAAATTTTCTATTTACTAGTCTACATTCTTCTTAGCTTTGGCTACAGTAATTAGTTTAACAAATAATTAGCAAGTCCACGCTTTGTTATTGTCGTTTCAAAAATCTGATTCCTTGATAACGTTATTTGTCACGGTAATGTTGCGAATTACAATTTAATACGTTTTATTTGTGTTTTTGCGGTAATTATTCATAATTGCTTATAAATAAGAGCGCTTTCTGCAGACACGTTGATTATGATGTCGCCTACACAATAAGTTTTGTCTTTAACATTCTTCTTAGGGAGTTGTTAAAATGGATTTTTTAACGGTAAGTTTTCAAAATATTTAATAGGTATTTATTTAATAATAAATAATTATTTTAACTATATTGTGAATAAAATATCATGTAATATTATATGTATCGTGGCCACTTGTAATTTAGCACTTAATAAAAAGTCTAGACACTGTCTTTGTATAAAAAAACATACGAGTATAGTTCAGTCGGATAGCGTTGGCGCTAAGAATCGATGTCTACATCACGTGTCCAAAAATTATGAAGGGGCCGATTCTTCTACTAATTAAAAACAGGACTGAATGTAAGCTGAACCGCAGCGGAAATTGTACTACCTAAATGTCAAATTTCGTATTCCAGTAATTATTTACAAAGGTTCAGTCGAAAAACTATACAAAATTGGTTTTGTTGCATTTTATAATAGAATACGGTTATTTATATCAAAATTAAAATGAAACTGAAACACAAAATATAAACGATAGATACACGTTAATAGAATTGGCCCCGGCTTCTTCATGAAATACAACTAGCGCCTAGCCTAATCCTGTAACGTCAAATACATACAACTAGCGCTTAGCCTCATGCTGTAACTTCAAATACAACTAAGGCCTAGCCTCATGCTGTAACGTCAAATATAACTAGCGCCTAGCCTCATCCTGTAATGTCAAATACAAATAGCGCCTAGCCTCATCCTGTAACGTCAAATACAAATAGCGCCTAGCCTCATGCTGTAACGTCAAATACAACTAGCGCCTAGCCTCATCCTGTAACGTCAAATACAACTAGCGCCTAGCCTCATCCTGTAACGTCAAATACAAATAGCGCCTAGCCTTATCCTGTAACGTCAAATAATACACTATGAGGCTAGTTTAGGGGTCGGCAACCTTTTGAGACGGAAGAGCCAAAAATTACAATTTACAAAATTTCAGTTTTTAAAGAGCCACAAAAAATTTTCTTGCCAACAATAAATAGTACTTGCATAAATAAAGTTTTTTGATAAAAAAAACTAATCTATTTATTCATAAGAAAAATATCTATTTATTCATATATAAGTAGTGTTTTTTCACAACAAATTAGATAACATATATATGGTATTATTAGATAATCACTTATTATTGAAGTAAAAAATTAAAACAATTAAACATTTACTTACAACACTAACTTGTACTTCAATAACAAACAATTGAGCAAACCAATTCAATGGGAGCGATGGCTTTGCATGGTTATTCAAGTAAAGACTAAAGAGCCGCAGCTTCACATCCAAAGAGCCGCATGTGGCTCGCGAGCCGCAGGTTGCCGACCCCTGGTCTAGTTAAATGAAGTGTCTAAAATCATATACGCGGATAGTGTAATAGAGTCGTGGTAATAGACTCAAGTCTTGGTGGGCTATTAGCGGGTTTTCCGCAAAGGCTAATCATAATAATATATCGCCGTTACAAATTATCTAAAAGATAATTATACGTAATAAAAATATCTTTTTTTTTTTCAGTTACTACTTTCACTGAGCGTATTATTTTCATCCTGGTTTGGAAGGTAAACTGTTTTATTTGTATTTCGTAAGCTAAGAAATAGAACTTTTTGTTTGTGTACCTACTTCAATCTAATTTTTGGAATTACATATCTATATATAATGTATATATTTCTTGCGTTACTTGATAGTCATTTTAGATTATGGTTTATTGTGAATTAAAACGCCTTGTATGATTTTTATCTGAAGTTTTTATTATTTACTCATACTCGTACATTCCCTCGATGCTTGTTAATTTTTGTTGTTAATTGAAATTAAAACAAATAAAATGATAAGTAAAAAATTAATAAAAAATAACTAATCGGTCAGCTCTTCTGAACGAAATGTAAATATTGATGTAAATTTTAAAATAAAAATAGGTGGTGTAACATTAATATTAATAATAATTTAAATATAATTTATTTCAGCTTTAACCAGTCGTTGGGACAGGAGATAACTACTTTGAAATCTGTTAATTATGCAGAAATTAATTCACCAATTAGTTATTTGGATCTTTTAAATAATCAACAAAACAAGAGTGAATCCCGAAGTACAAATCCATCTAAGGCGATAGAGGACTACTGCTTTTGCATTTTACAAAATCCAGACTCTAAACTTGTACCAGATTATGTGAATCCGGAGAATCATCCTATAGAAAGATTGGTAGCTTATTTTTATATAGATCCTACATCACAAAAAGTCAAAATGTATATCCCTAATGAAGAGAAGCAACATCAAATACCGGATTTGCATTTTGATAAAAATGACATGGTGATAGATGTAACAAATCAATTGCCTTGGTACGACACTATCGCAAACAATATATTACGAGTTAACAACACAAACAAGAATTTTAAATCGCCAGTTATTACACATGTAACACACACAGGTTATGAATATAATGAGAACAAAAACCCGTCCAATGTACAAATAAAGCCCATACAGTCTAATGACGCTTTAGAACAGAATATTATTTCAACTGATACATCACCCAATGCACTTGCAAACTCTGATGATGATAAAATAGACTCAAATCACGGTCCTCACAAACATAACTTGTCAATTATTTTGGGTAGACCTGAACCCGATATTGCTTCTCCTACACAAAGTTTTAAGGATATCCCATTCGACACCATAAGAGATATTGAAACACCCGAGGTATATGCACATAAGGGTAGCCCTTCGTGGCAGTTACCTCTAAAAATCCAACCTAGTAATTGGGATGGGCCTCATCATCAAAAAACGTTACAAAAAATTAAAACTTGGCCTCAATATTATGAAGAATATTGGTCTCGTCCAAATAAGTATAGGAAGCCATGGCTTCCAAATTCGTCAAAATACACTAAAAAGCAAAGCCACCATTTCATACCGGACTCTAAAAATCCTATTGAACAATCGCCAACTAAAGATTTGCATCCCAGACCAACTTTTTGGCCCCCTAGACCTATACACGGTATCCATAGTTCCAAGGATTTCAATGCTTTGCCGAGTTACCCCGGGAGAAATGTACCTCACATCGGTAAATTTGATGCCTGGCTATCTAACGAAATGAAATGCATCGATTCTCTTCAAATAACCAATGCAATTGAAACACATGAATTCAAATCATTTGTAAAGAAGACATTGAGGGACCATGGGTTGTATTTAACTAGCAACGGAGTCCTAGTGAACCAAAGTGGAATCGCCGTAAATTTGGATACTCTAAAACTGCGACCTGTCCTTATTGGAAATACATTTACATATCAGAATCTAATATCATATATTGGAGGTCACAAGCAAATCAGCATTCCAGAGTCGCCGTATCTGCAATTTGTTATTATAACCCTATCGAATCCGAACAAACTACTAGGAATCATACCTTTAGGGGTAGTGTATTTACCAAACCAAGTATCAAATCAACTACCATTTGAACAACCTGTGAACAAAATAAAGAAATTATTCAAAGGTAAAGACAAACACTATGAAATATCTCCAAATAAGAATGATCTCGTACAAGGGATTTCGATACCAATAGGCGGTAAACAGTTTAGAGAATCTGACAGATTCACTGTTTCCAATGAAAAGATCGGTGAACTTCTTAAATATTATGAGACTATTGATCAAGGTTCTGACATTGCAAAAGATGCGTTTGTATTTATAAACGAAGGAGAAATGCCAGGTTTCAGGATAATTGGTGGTGGTGCCGCGACTGGCAGTGGGACACCATTATCAGTTAAAGGAAGATCCGGCAGACTACCTGCAATTAGTGCTTGATTAAATTATACATTAAAACAACATAAAATTGTAGATAAATATAAAACTACTTAAATAGTAAATGTCACAAATTTGACATTATCTGCGAAATGAGATCTTATTGTTCCCAAATTTGACTTAAATTATTTATATCAGTATTTTTATTGCCTTATCTTTAAAAATCAGATATTAGAACATGTTTTTATTTAAACAGAATCTTGACACAACGACATTTCTAATTAATAAATTTTAACAATAGTTTTTTTTACCAAATTAAATTGGCTAAAAAGGCTTATAATTGACAGCAACTGGCACAATGCAAGTTTAAAAAAGTAGTTGATTAATAATTTATATCTGTTTTAACACAAATATATTTTACTCACCTTCATAATTAGTGCAAAATAACCTAGTTAATAAGTTTGTTAACATCCTCAACCACTGGACAACAACTCAAACCGTAAGATGGCGTTGTTTACTTGCTGCCTTCGAAATGTATGAGAATTATCAAGAGCCGCACATATACGTTATTTATTCATAAAGTATTTCTGTATATATTTGCTCACAGTGATGTAATGACTGAATGAAAACGACAAACGGCATTTTTATGGACTCTGAAATAACAATTACTAATTTAATGCAAATAAAGAGCATTCAGGAAAAAAATATGCCTTTCTTTCAACAATTAGCATATCATACCATGAGCCTATGTTTCCTTACTACTGGATATAGGCACTCTACTAAGAAAATTAAATAAATACATAAGTACAGAAAAAAATTAAATACAAAGTACAAGTAATTGGAAGCACAACCGGCGGCCTTATCGCTAAAGCGATTTCTTCCAGGCAACCTTTGGGTGGTGAAGAGAAGTCTGTAGGCGAAATAGAGGTAGATGGTGTAATAAAGAAAGGTTTTTATATATATATAATATATATTGCACACAAATATATATCATATACAAAGTCCAAAGGTAGATAGAGCACCCCAGGGATACTCGAATCACCACCATGTATGTTCCGCTATTTTTTGTACAATAGTTTACTAGTTATGACTTTTTATGTGGTCCATTCTTCTCAACCAACCCCCACATGGGAACTTCTTCGAGTCATCGAAACATTTGGCCGAAGGGCGTACCAAACTGCGCTTCCCGATACGTGGTCTCCATTCAAGGGCTCAAAATTCTGCAATGAGTGCATCGTGGCAGTTATGATCTACGATGCAGAAGTTGATGACGATCCAACAGTCTGATCCAGAACTTTCTTAAAGTCGTTTACCAAGCTAAGGCTCTTCATAACTCTCTAAACATACATAGATCTCTTGACTATGCTTGGTGTTTGTTTGCGGGATAAGATTCGAAACAAAGAGATACGCCAAAGAACGAAAGCCACTGACACACTCGTAGCTCACAGAATTAATAAGTTAAAATGGAAATCAGCAGACCCTATCAGCCACAGGAGCGACAACCGATGCACGAGACGGGTCCCCGTCAACATTTATTATAATTTATTCCAAACAATCGTTGTTTAGATGATAGGTTGCTTAGAAAACTATATTTTTTCCAAACAGGTGTACCTACCTATTAATTCGCACATTCTAGAAGATGCATGCTTATAAAAAAACATAGCTAGACAGAACTTGGAAGCTAGATTTATATTGTTTTCAGTATGTTTTAAAACGTTCACAAGCTTCATTATTATTCCATGATCATTCGTAGGTATGTTGGTTTTGCAGTTTTTGTCACTTTTTTTGACATTTTGGTTTTTATTGAACCTATTTGACGAATCTACGAACTTTACCAACATGTAGGCATAAGTACCAATATAAGTCCAAATTTATATTATTATTAGCCGTGTGCCCGATGAGAAATCTCATCGGCAACATCTCAGGAACTTTTACACCCATAGGGATGAATTTTCAAAAATCCTTTCTTAGTTCTCACCTACGATAAATAAGGAACTGTGCAAAATTTCATGCTTCTAGATCCCCTAGGTTTAGGTTGTGCATTGTCTGTCAGCCAGTGTTAGATTTTAATTAAGTAGATTTTGTGATTTTAATTCGGTTGGTTAGGAGAAATTCACAAGTTATATTCCATAACTACATTTTGAACTGATGCTAATTGTTGACTCCGCTTATCACCAAAAATAGAGATGTACTAGTATTTTTTTTTCGATTTTAAAATTTTTAATAGTGCCTACCTACCTGAATAGATTTCCTTAAAATTAATCTCGCACCATAAGTATCAAAGGTAAAAACTCTTATATAACGACATCTTTCCTATATTTAAAGAACTGCTTAATTTTCATCTTTACTAACAGTTGTCGTGATGTTGGTATGTTTCCCTAGAGGGCGCTGTAATTGCTTATGGACGTTTATTGTAAAGAAAGTAAGCTAGTAAAGTTAGTAGCTTATTAGTAATGCCATTTTTCATTAGGTGGCACTGAATTCAACTTTTAATTATCAACATTATTAGACTTTGTAGTAAAATTACCGGTATAAAAACTAATTAAATGTAAACGAGACATTTTTTACTAAAGTAGATTAAGGGAATAACAGTATACTTTAGTTAATTCATTCTTTTACTTTCCACCAAACAAGTTCCCAAAAGCAAACACACAGTAAATTGAATACTAAAGTCAAAACTCAGAGCAGTCAGTCACTGACCGTGGACCCTTGTAGGTGTGTCACTAGTTAATCTAAAAATAACCTTTCGGAATCCGTCGTGTTATAAAAGGAATAAAACAAGGCAAATTCTCAATGACAATAAGCACAAACCTACTTTCAAAGTGAACTGCTGTTGTAAATAACATCAGTGAAATAGTTTTTAGAACGAATCGTGTTTTTTGTCTTTTATTAAAGTTTGTTTTGCTGTGTATTGCATTAATATCGCGTGTTCTATTGTTTGTGAATGAAAATCAAATCAATGTTGTTATGAGAGGATGTTATCATCGATGTACATAATTCTAGGAAAACAACGAGTTTAAAGTTTAATGGAATAACAGTGCTGGTGAGTATTTTCTGTTAATTTATAAGTAGATTTACGCGTAACGAATTATTGAAATTAGGTGATAGGTATTTAACTACATAGCGTCGATTAACAGTATCATAAATACATTGTAACAACAATTAACACAATTATAATTTAATGAAATCGAATCTGTATATAATATAGTGTTGTTAACAAAATATTTTTAATGTTAAACCCAAAAAGAAAATAAATAGAGAACTTCATATTAAATATAACATTAATGTTAATATTGAATATTGTTAAAGTAGGTAGATACTGTTCACTGATTGTGATTTTTTATTTTGTAATCAATAAAATCACAAGACGGCCGTGGATTGTTATGGATAAAGTTGTCGGGCCGGGCCATAATGATGTTTGGTCAGCACCCTTTCAAAATCAACTTAATAGTCGTTCTTTTGCAATTTTTTACTTGTCAACCTTGAGTGCGGCCAGTCTTGTAAATCATTTGTAAAAAAAAGTTGCCGGCATTTTTTTTTTATTAAAGCTCTTTTAAAGTTTCCATATTTATATTTTAAACTGAAACTTACGTACCTATTGTACTTTTATTTTTATTATTTAATTTGTCAAGTAGTAAAGACAGATGTTTTGCTGTTCTAGGATTTCGCGCACAACATAGTAGGTACTCCTAGATACTTATGTAATAATCTAATAAAAATCAAGGTTATTAATTGACAGACCTTAGAACATGTTTTACCTGTTTTAAAAGTTGTAAATTCGCCAATCCTTCAGTTGGAATTTTAGTAGTCTACCTAAACCAATTTGGCATTTGAATAGCTACATAAGTACCTGTTAAAATTAATTATCAGTCTATTAAATGGTTTCTTTTTTTATTAGCTTTTCAAATATTTTAGTAAGGTTTGAGATTTTCATCTTAAACTCTTTATAATAAGCCAACCACAAAATTTAAATGTAAAAAAGAATGATAATATTATCAAATTTTCGTAAGGTTTGAAAAATTACAAGAATTGTGTAACTTGAACACATCGTTTGTATATATGTAAATATATTGACTGAAATTTTGTGAGATTGTTTGAAAATCACGCAGCGTTGACCATATGTGAATGGTGTGTGTGACCAGAAGCAATCCGTAGTAGATAGTAACTGGCGACATGATGGATCCATTTGAAACTTCCTCCGTTTTGAGTTTGAGAAAAAACATGGGGCAAAAAGTTTGTCGGTCCCGTAGACGCGCCATTGAAGCTATTTGTAGTTATGCAACTGTGGCGATCGACTTTTTGTTGCTACGTCTGATAAAAAAATGAAAGTGAAGATTTGTTTTGTTTTTATAACCTTATATTTATTTATTTTTTTAGATTGGATATACTATAAGCCTGTTAATAGCAACTAACTTAGATGATTCATCATCGAAACACGGTACATCTAGCCCTTTTTTTGATAAGGGGTAGGTACCTACTGTTTTATTTACTAAATCTTTAGTGCACAAAGAAATATTGTACAAAAGGCGGACTTAATGCCTAGTGGCATTCTCTGCCAGTCAACCTTTGGTTATGAAGGGCGATGCATCGTACGACAAGTACGAGTACACCACGTACCCGAGGATTGTGTAACAACCTTACCTCCCGAGATCTTTCCGCTGCGTTACGATATGGGGTTCTTCAAGAAAGCTCTGTAGTTAGCGTGTCTGTAATCTTCCTGATATCGCAGGTGCTCATAGGCGATGTTAACCACCTAACGCCAGATGGGCCGGGCCGTCTGCCACCTTTAATATTAAAAAAAACTGACAAATAAAAACTTTTTCAACAATCATCTCACTGCTGAAAATTTCATGAATAGCGATACTCAAGTTATAAGTGAACTGACAGATAGAGAAGTTTTTTTTAACAGTTTTTTTTTTTCATAAATGGCAATGGTGTATTAAGCACATTCTAACAGTGTCAAAGGCTAAAATGTATCCTGTCAATGTCCAGTCCCGTCGAAGTAAGTGAGGGGTCGCACAGCAAACCGATAGTAGGTTTACAGAGGCCAGAAGAAGACTCTTTGGAAGGTCACTAAAAACGCAATCCTATGCTTCTAATTGATTATCACAAACATTACACACAAAAACCCTTTGAGGTTTAATAAACTATCACTATTAAACCACAAAACGTACAAATGCACAATTTTTATAATAAATCAAACAAAAACTTAATTACTTAACTTCTCGAGTTCCCGCCAAAAAGCCTTTTACATAATTTCTAGGAATATAGGTAGAGGAGAGGACCTTCAAAAGATTGCAGCATGTGAGCAACTGAACCTTATTGTCAGTATGGACTTATTCACTGTGGCTAAAATTGTGTTTTTTATGATTCTCTTTAATCAGAGACACGCCCTAACATCTGATTTTTAATATAAAGCAATAAGAATTGTTATTAATTTAAGATTTATCTAAGTCTCAATATCAGGGAAACTAGAATCATTTTTATATATTGACATTATCTAAGAAAATGTATAGTACCGTCCATTTCCTTTGATAATGTCAAATATATGAAGTAGTATAATGTATTAGAATGATATAAAGTAATTTAGAAAAATAATAATTAAAAAAATTAAAGAATAATGCATTACTGCACCTACCACGCCATCTGCATAGCCTACAGGTTGACTGGGAGATAATGCTTCTAAGCATTAAGTCCGCCTCTTGTCACTTTGTGCAATAAAGAATAAATAAATAAAGAACCTTTAACTTACGAGAATATTTATAATAATAAAAATACTAACACAAAGGTCTCTTGACGTTTCAAGTTTTTCCTATTTGTAAATCAATTCGCAAATTATAGTTACACCTGAATCGTTACGCAAAATTGAAACTTTACTATTTAGCAATACAAATTACATTAGCTATTGGCTGTATCAAGATCTCGTTTTCGCTCCCTTTATCTGTACGGTTACTTCCTACCATTAAATACACAAGAGGTATAATAAAAAATTTAAAGTACAATGTCAGTTGTTGACTTATTTTACTGTACCTACGTACTTGGTTTATTATAATGTCACTACATATATTGCTAAACTGTTCATTTTAATTGCGTCAATTATATTTGCACAAATTTATCAACATGACCTAACATAATTAAATGCAAAAAAACTCAAACCTCTTTTAAAAATGTTGACCTTAATAATATCCTAATCTGACTAAAACCTACCAAATTGAACCTGACCTAGACTTACCTAACCAGATACAGTCACATGATAAGTCAACAAACAACATTAAGGAGTACCTACGTCATTGACGGCCTTATTTAGTAGCATCAGTTTTTTCTTTAGGCATTGCGGTTAAGAACTATCATATTGTATTGAAAGAAGTTATCGATACCGAATGAAACATAAATTTTATTAATTCATCATCATCATTTGCAGCCCTTCCGCATCCATTGCCGGATATAGGCCTCTTCCAAATGTCTTCTTTTGCTTGTGGGCGGTCTCCACACCACGACCCTATGTGACCAGCGGTTACCATCCCTATAAACCACATGACCTGCCCATTTCAAATTTGCTATGCGTTATAATTTTATATGCCCTCAGGTACGAAATGCAGCCATCATTAACATTAAGCTACGACATGGCGTTCTTCAAGAAAGCTGTGAATAGGATCTTGCAAGGTCGGCGACGCACTCGCATACCCCCTGGTGTTGCAGGTGTCCATGGGCGGCGGTAACACTTACCATCACGTGGGACCGCTTGCTCGTCCGCCCACTTATATGTACAAAAAAAATAATCTTATTTTTGCAAGATTTCGTTTACCATAAATCTTCAACATTTCTTATTAGTCGTTTTAACATCTACATCGAAACATTCAGTTTTTTAAATACTCCTCTATGACTTTGACCCATCTTTAAAACATTTAGCAGAAAAAAGAGCATCATCATAGCAGGTCCATTAAATAAAATAATTATAAGCTCTGTACATTCCAAGTATCTATAGATATTACTATTACTTACATTTCTACAAAGATTTTCGTTTATTAAAAGATATAAATCCCTTTGTCTCATTACATTAATCATTCTTCGTCTTTCGAAAGGTCCCCATGATCGAATCGAAAGGAAATCGTGTCCATGACCCACGACATTTGTTGACAAATGGCGAGAAACACCGTGGTTAATGTTAACAACGAATATGAGCCTTGGGCCATTGACTTTAACTCTGTTTGACTGTTGCAATCTCTTAAATGCATTGTTTAGATCCCCAATAGATTCAAACAATAGATATTATAACTAATCAAAATTTAAGCACGAACTTCTTATTGTGACAGAGGAGAAATGTAATTTCGCTCTTTAAAAATAAAATTGAAAGTGTGTTTTTAAATCTACGGTTAAGCGTTACTTACTTTATAACCTGTTATGGGTCTTTCGCAGTGTCACAATCGTCCTACATTTCCCTTTCTAGGAGTACAGAGTCCAGCGGAATAAGTTCTACTCGCCTATTAGTGACTCCAAGGAGTCCTCCCCCCCCAGCCCGCTCCCATATGTTCCATAAGAAATTGTCATATGTTCTGTTAATTGTATTACAACAACATTGTCCTGGAAGGTTGTTCAATTTATAATATAGCACTTATTTGGTTTTGGTTGTATCATCGGCTTCTCTGTTCTAGGATGTCAGTCTTCTCGTGCTCCCCAGATCTTCTTCTACACACTCGATCCATTTCTTTCTCGCCGGCCTCGTAGTCTCTTGAAACTTATATAAATTACCATTCCAGATTTTTACTGCCTATGTGATTTTAGTACCTATATGATTTTTAGTACCTATATGATTTTTGATATCTAAGTACAATATGATTTTTAGTACCTAAGTACCTATATGATTTTTAGTACCTATATGATATTTTTTGTGAAACTTATCTATCTATTCATTCAATATCTATTTATAATCCCTAATCGAAATATTTGTCAAATAAAGTACAGAATCGCATTTCACTACTTGGGTTAGGCTTAGGAATTATTTTATACTTTATCTTTTTCCTCTCTTACCATTATCACCCATATTAACAGGGTATTTTATTATTTTATTGTACTCAGACTTCTAATTACCTTTCATATTACATTTGTTTACTAAAAATACACATTTATATGTATGTATACATTATATAAAAGTGTGTGTAAACGGTGCTTTTTTTCTAAAACATATTTTTTTAAAACATAAAACGCGCACATAATCATTTTCTAAAACGTGCGAAATTTGACCTCTGGCATATACCAAATAATATATCTATTTTACTAATAAGCGGTGCTTAATTAGGATTTCCATGTATTAGATGATATAATAAAAGTATTTCTGTGACCGTTCACTTCTATGTAATCATGATTCAGTATCCCATTAAGCGCAAATTCGCGTACAAATAACGTCCTTATTGTTAAGGCTATAAGGTCAAACGAACAAGGTTGGTGGCCATATTAATGTGGGTTAAAAGATCAACAGCCAATATGGCTTTGTGCTTACAGACAGACGGGAAGAAGTAATTTAGAGGATCGAGGATCATATTAGGTCAATTGGCTGGTGTGAGTCGCTAGCTTTTGACAAACCATTTTGATGTGTAAGATAAACTTTAAATTTAAACTTTACTGTAGGAATAAATTAACCGCTAATAATTAGTAATAATTGAAAAGGAATAATTAGTAATAATTGAAAAGGAATAATTAGTAATAATTGAAAAGGAATAATTAGTAAATTTTTTAATTCATAAAGCAATGTCCAACCAAAAATATGGACACTGGGATATAGAATTAAGATTTTTTGTTAAGAATATTGAGATTACTAGTTGAAACACAGAACAATTTACGAGAATGGTTCAGATTTAAAAAATGATTATTAAAAAGATTTAAAAAGTTCAAAAAATAAACTAGAATTCATTCCGTTACAAGTTGGTCACAAAACTAAAAAAAAAATATCAAATATTCCTCCATAGTTTAGATGTGCTAATTTAAGAATTTCGTACTTTTCACTAAACTTTTCTGTCTTTAACCTACAAAATGTGGGTTAAACTCGATTTTCATAATAATATGGAACTATAGATAAGTGACCGATTAAGTGGCAATAAACAAATCATAGATTGATAATCTAATAAAATCCATAAATATCATTGATTCATCCAATTTTACAAAACTGCGTTATCTCGTATGATAGAAGGCTAGTATGCTCATATGCTAGAAATATCTCAGATGCTAGAAGCCGACACTTGTTCTGTTTTTTACTTGAAAACTCACCTTTACATTTTATTGACTTTTATTTATTACTAGCTGTTGCCCGCGACTTCGTTCGCGTGGTCTTCAAATACTAATTCAGAAACCTTCGCGGGCGTTTCATTCATTAAAATAAGTTCGCACAACAACTCACCAAAGTTTCATAGCAATCGGATGAATGATATTGGAACGCATACGGGACAAACAAAGAAACATTCATTTTTATATATATTGATATTTAACAACAAAAAATAATCGTATTTCTTAATATGGTTGTGAAAAAAACATTTCTACCACATTAGCGTCATTCCAGCAAGTGAAGATGTGGAACGAACTGCCTCAAGAGGTCTTTCCATTAAGCTACGATATGGGGTTCTTCAAGAGAGCTGTGAATAGGATCTTGCAAGGTCGGCGGCGCGCCCGCATACCCCCTGGTGTTGCAGCTTATGTCGATGTCAAGTCATGATGTTGAGGTGTGCACAGAATTTTCTTCCAGCTGTAGATGACTCAAGACCTGTAAAATTGCTCCATGATTATAATATAACAATTCTCTAAAGTGAAAGAATGATTTATATTTAATCGAAAGCGACAATCTTAAGTGCATGTGCACTAGTATACAATATCGTTCGTAATATTGGAGTTATACAAAAGCGGAAGACATTTACAGTCTCTAGGCCCTACATTTTTCTAACTAAAGTAAAACATAAACGCCATTTAGCGTGATTCTAAGTGCGTAGTGTTTGTAACGCACGTTGTAAACTTAACATACAAAGGATATTTTTTAGTATACAAATGTTTTGGTTTAAGATTACATTACAGTAATGATTTTATGAATTTCGCTGCTATTACACGTGTCTTTAGTAGCTTAGCTATCTATTAGCGTGTGTTTAGTGTCTGTATAGCGTTAGCAGCATCGACAGACAGACAAAATTTCGAAAAATTGTTGTTTTGAGCTCTCGTGCGCTGCGCGATCGCGGAAAACCATTTGGACGAATTTTAATGATACTTGGCATGGTTATAATAACTCATGTGTCGTGTTAACATTTAGGATACTTTATATCCAGATCAATTCCAGAGTTCCCACGAGAATCAAGCTAACCGCATATACTCTATCGTCTAAGTGTACGATGTGTACGAAGTTGAAATGTTAATGGATTACACAAAACTACCTTTGAAAGAATGTTTCTTTGTTCTATACGACCTCTGTTAGAAAGTCTTTTCAAGTCTCATTTCAATTAACTCGTTGTTACGTATTTAATACCTAATTGTTTCAATAACTTTTGTATGTAACACTCGTTCCACATAACGCGACCTAACCGAGTCATTGAACATAAATTCACCGGGTTCCCAGACCTTAGAAATGTTAACAACCTTGTTCAAAGGCTAGACCCGTTCGTATCCAAGTTGACATACAATACATATATGAACAGTGCGCAAACTACGCGGTATAAAGTTGACTATATTTAAAATGACCATTTTTAGAAAGTTATGTAAAGATAAAAACGTCGAGAAGATATCCGCAGAACTAAATAATAAAAAAATGAGGCGTAATGTATTCACCACTCCTAACTAGGTATGACCCGAAATCCTCTTGTTAGGAAAGGCCTGCGCCCTGTAGTGAGACGTTATCAAACCGAAATATAATTTTAAGATCCTAAAAATTAATTTAAGGCATCAAAAACGATAAAAAAAAGCAATAAAAAATAATGATGTCATTGCTCTGTAGAGGCATTATAACCGTGAGTAACAGAGATAGAAATAGCTCGGTCTCCAACTCGAAACTCTACCTAATTTTGTAATGAATTTGGAAAATCTTTTCAATATGTTTTTATTTTCATCTCCAATTGTCGACAATTCGAATCTATACTAATGTTATAAAGTACCGTTTGTTTTGTTCTTGTTTATATGTAAAAGATACATATAAACTTTATATGTAAGGCCATACAGGGATTAAAAGCGCACGCGGGCCAAACGGATTAGCGAGTGCACTATTTTAGAGGTGTAAGAGATAGGTAATCTGTAAAACTATAATTTTTATATTACAGTATTTCTCTACATAGGTCGATGCCCAACGTACCCCTCGGATCCTCCACAGCGCCTTTAGATTTCTGTATTTGTGTGCGTCAATCGCATCTGACACATTTATATGAAGTTACGGTTGTAATGTTAAAGCTGACGGGAATATCTACAGACGCAGGCCCCGGAGATCGCCGCTTGAATACTAATCGCTTAAGGTTATACCTTCTTACTTTTTACTCGTTTGCGAGTCAAATGCTCGCCTTAGTAAAAATTACAGCTTATGGTTCCAGTGCACTTTATTTTTTATTTATTTATTGGTTTTTAGGAGAACTTGTAGCTAAAAACTTAATAACAATTGCAACATATTAATATTATTAAAGATAAGCGTGTTATACAAAGATCCTTCCTCGCTGCAACTTTTTTGTAGGTATGTAGGTATTCCGAATTTAAACTTTTTAGATGCATTTTTTTTCCTACAAAATGTTTACTAGGTATTGTAGGTATTAGAGAAAAAGAAATCTAATTCAATAGAGTTGCAAAGGTAATATGACTCAAGAAAAAAGCAGCAAATTTAAAAATCACGACCTACCAATACTCATTTTAATCATAAAGAAATAAACTTGATACATTATATCTGTATACGGCGGGAATAAATTGATAACTGGATATACACGGAATTTTAGCCTGTTATATTTTGTTGGATTTATGTAAGAAAATAACATTCCATTATTTTCAATAATTTCACAATAACTAAATATTTTTGCTTTCAATTTAACACACAACTATTTGACCTTTTTAACTATGGAAATAGAAAACAGTTGGTTTTGATCAACTTATTCCCGCCATATACATATTCTTTCTGTTCTAAAACTAGTATGAAACTGAATCATAACTGACATCAGAGAGAAAGATCTGTTCTTTAAACTTTTAGCGCGTCTTTGAAGTCAGTTTTTGTGTTTTACAACAGTTTATTTTTATATTCTATTGCTTGGAACTACTCTAATTTAGTTCCTGATAAACTATTCTCTAAACTTGCCTTAGCTACAAATTCAACATTTATTATGCGATCCGAGCATTTACCGATACAATCATTACATCCAAAGAAAAGTCAAGTACAAATCAAGTCAAATCAAGACTTGTATTGTTCACTACAAAATCAACTTACTATTCATGAAATATTGCCATGTAAAAAGAAACGAATATATCGTTGTGCCACTTTTGCCAGACTGTGTAATTTGGTTTATCAAAACGAAACTTTAAAGTATTATGTAAGCCAGTGGTTCCCAAAGTATGCGCCTCGACGCCATGGGGAGCCGCGACTTCCTCGCAGTTGGATAGCACGAGATATTACACAATCTTCATAATTTTATTTCTATTTTCAGTTCAATGTGATAGAACGCGACATCCAACGGAGCTGATGCAAACCGTTTTATATGCATATTTAGGTACCTATAGTTAAGTGCAATTAGGTTTCTACTTCTGAAGCCAGTTATATTGAATGGATTTTTATAATTTATTGTTGTTGTATTTCAAAGGTCAATTACTAAAAACTTTATCCTTTAAAAATTACCGCTAATATTTATTTTTTTACTCAGGTTGTTCAATACGTTTTGTCGTGTGTTTATATACCTACTACTTTATTTTTGCAAAGTATCGTCCTTGTCAAATAATACATTTCCCCAAAAGTTCAAATCACTCATTTTTCATTGAGAATTAAATCGAGTTGTTCCTCAAACGCTCCTATCAACTGCTCCTCTGTTGAGAATTTGAGGCCTAAAGGGCACATTTTCACACGAGGAAACAAATCGAAGTCTCGGGGCGCGAGATCGGGACTGTAGAGATGTTTTAAAACTTTTATTCCGGTCGCTCTCAAGTAGTCCGTGGTAGCGTCAACTCTTTGAGCTGGCGCGGGGCGCTTTGTCGTGGTACAGGAACCATGAACTAAGTACATATAGAGTATGGCCGTCGATTTTGTAACTCTTTAAAGAACTGACACAGACAAGTTTCAGTACACCATGAGCTTGTGACTGTCTTCTACCCAGGAAAGATAATAGGTTATGCTAGGCCTTATTATTTAAAAAAATACAGTAATCATTCGTTTACCGACAGACTTTGATTTTCGAACTGGCGTCGGTGTATCCTCATGTTTAAAGACCCACACCTTGTTCTGTGGTTGAGTTGGCACAACGTAGTAGTAGTTTCGTCACCTTGTCGTCCCACTTGGAAAATCTGGATTCAATTAAGGCGGCGGGATTCAAAAAAAATATGGAAGTCACTGGTGTAAAAAAAGATGGCGACACCTCTAAATAATATGAAAAATCCAGAAATAATAATAAAAAACACAATTTTACAAATGAAAAATCGGTTAATTATGAGATCACGTTAATTATACTTGTTTACGTATCATAAAACAGAATATTCTTCCGCAATACGATATACGTATATATATATATATATATATGTTAGAACCTTGAATATAAATTGCTTCTGTCAACATAAGTAAAATATGACACTTTGCTAACGAAATCTGCTCTAAATTTAACATAATAATATGGAGATTAAATCTAATGATACCTACATCACAGAATAAAACCAGAAGTTTTTACGGTGTGCGTTTTATGAGGTAAGACATACACAATTACTTTTTAGAGTCGGTGTAGTTCCTTGGTGTTTGGGTAGTGGCTTTGTTATCCCTATTAGTCGCATTTTACTACACCCACGGGAAGAGATGGGGTGGGGTGTTGCTGTTCTTTTGCCGGCCGACACCACACCGCCAATCTATACTAATTTATTAAAGAAGTATAATTAATTATGTGTTTGTTTGTGGGTATGTTGTGGGTAGGTAATCTCTGGAACTACGGAACCGATTTCAAAAATTCTATCACAAATAGGAAGCTACGTTTCCATGTCTAATATAGGCTATAATTTATTTTGAAATTTTGAAAAACAAATTTTTAAAAACAAATTTTGAAAAAAAGAACTTTTAAACAGAATCGAAGCGAGGGCGGGTCGCTAGTATTGGATATCACTCAGTAATTGGAGTTAGTAATTGGATATCAGTCTACATAAATAATCCAAGTGACAAAAAGGAAATTTTACAGGAAAGATGATATTGTATTTCTGCTTGTACTGGATTATACTACTACTAAAATATCGTGTAAAATATAAGTAAAAATTAAAAATATCTTTAACGCTTGTAGATTGTGCTAAATCATCGTTTCTCAACCTGGGGGCCGCCACCACATGTATAGGGGTCGCAGTTAGTCAAGAAAAATTGAGCGCTTCTGTACGAGTAAACATTTTATAATCAAATGATAAACGTTAAAAAACATAATTAGTACCAGTAGTAGTTATTAGTAAGGGGGTCGTGGGGTTATATACTTTATTTTTGGCCCTCTCAGGGAGTCGCGACACTAACAAGGCTGTAAAACGATGAGCTAAATTGAGTCGAATGGCTGCAAAAAAATGTATTCAAATTTGGCGCTTGGGTTAGTTATACATAATTGAATTCCGATGTTTTCATTCTTCATATCTAAACGCACTCCATTATTACGCCATCGCTGGAACATAGGTACAATCTAACTTTAGTAGGTACGTCATAAACACAAGACCTACAGAAATTACAACATTTCTGAAGCTGATTGTTTTTTTATTATATTATTATGGTAATTAATAACTGTAAATAATATAATTTATGTATTTCCTCAACATAAGTTATTTTAATTTGTATCTATTAATTTGTATTGTCTTTAGATGCCTGTTAGCTATTGAAAAATATACATATAACCTTAACCTTTAAGATTAGATTCTATTAAATTTATTTATTTGTAAATAAATAAATTCACAAGCAAGCATACATACAGTCGTTTCTCTGCGTTTTGCCAATAGTGGCATATTTTTCCATTAATTTCTAACGATGTTGCCACTTACATTTTTAATCTTACGTAAAAGCGACATAATTTTGAGAAAAACAAATTAAGAAACTGAGAAATTTAGAAAAGTTTGGGGAAGAGTGCTCGCTTCATTCCCACAGCCGCTGGGCGCACTCGACTGGCCACGTTACCTCTCTCTCACAGAAGACTACCTTGAAATGTACTGCATTTACTACTTTATGGATTTCCCCAATGTACGTACGTGTTTCGGTAGTGAGTGAGATAGGCTAGAGCCCATTCCCACCCCCTTCTATCCCTCCCCATTTTCCCAATCCATTCCTTAATCTGTAAAGGTCGGCAGCGCATCCGGGGCCGTGCCAACGTTTGTCATTCTGGATTGACATTGGCATGCATGCGGATATCTATGGACGACAATATCCACTTACCATCAGGTGTATTGTATGCTCGTCGGTCGCTTTTTTTCTATAAAAACAAAAAATACATAATGAAATGAAAGACTCGAACTTTTAACCTCATTGATTAACTATCAAACATTGAAAGCTTGAACTACAACGCTCACGAGCACGATCGTGAGCGTTTGACGCTCCAGTCATTAGCGCTTATTCAGAAATCGAGGTTCAGTCAGTACGTAATCAGTCATAAATTAATGAAGTATCATCCGACTCGAAAGACCATATATTGAGGAGTGGACTGTATCCTGTAATAAATACACCGAACTTGGAGTATCCGAAAATAAAATTCACATATGAATGAAGTAGATAGTTCAGTATTGAGAGTAGAATCCATTCTACCAGTTTTTATAATACAATAGGTTTTTTTTTCATTTCTAATATACATCTTTTATTCTACACGCAGTTACGCAAAACAAATATATGCATTATTACCGAAAGATGAAATAAGCAAAATTTTAAAGAAAAAAACTACAATAAATAATTGATGTTGGCGTTGCTTTTTCATCAGCATTTTGCGCGGCCCATGCACTAATAACCTTACATTTCGCCCCAGTTGTCCGTCTGTCCGTTGGTGAAAGGCGGCCTTGGCTCGGTTACATGAATCACCACTGCAGCTCATGCCATTATCGTGTCAAGTTTAATGTGATTGTTATGGTGCTCAGGAATGTTTGACTTACATAAGTTGCTACAACAATCTCACGCGGAGTCACTTGTTTTAATAAGCTAGTATTGTTAAGAAATTCAATGTAAACAATTCCGTGTCCAGTTATTACATCAGATATTGGAGACTAAACCGTAGCAAGAGTCCTCTTATCGTCCACTGCTGGTCACGAGCCACCTTATACACACTGTATCGTGCACGAGGGATGTATGGGCCTCAAAACGCCACACTGGTCAAGTGGGTTGGCAGGTCCACTCTTTTAGATGTGCTGTAGCTTTTCAACGCTGGTGGTAGCAACTTTGTTACCGGGAAGAGATCGGATGGTGTTCTTCTAATGTCGGCCGTTACTACACAGCCAAGCCTATAGACATTACACATTTTATTACTTTTTCACACAAAGTTCGATTCATTCGATGCACGAAAGAAAATTATCCTAATAAAAATAATACCACATGGCCGATAATGCAATATGATACCACTGTGACAATGGAAAGTACAATAGAATAAATGAAATTCCTTGTTATATTATACTCTATTCCCCAGCCCGTTATTGAGGAATGGGTAGTGGGACGAGGAACACTCCTCGTCTCGTTGTTCGTCATCTTCCTATTTATTAACTTCCCCACCCTTTTCCAAATCCGTTCCTAAATCTCCAAAGGTAGTCAGCGCATCCGAGGAAATGCCGACGTTTGTCATTCTGGACTCATGATGGCATGTATCGCGGAAGTCCACGGGCGACAGTATCCGCTTTCCATTAGGTGAAGTGTCTGCACATTTTTTTTTTGGAATGATTAAATTCTTGTGGCCTTTACTGGTCTTTGTCACCGGACAAGGGCGAGCGAAGGAAGTGCTCAACCAGGAGTAAAAGCTATTTTCTATAAAAAATAGCTTTTACTCCTTTTACTTTTAGCTTTTTATAGTTCTATAAAAAGTCAAACTATTTGTAATGTCGAACGTCGCACATTCATACCTTCTAGAGATAAGAATGGCTAATCGTAAGCGGTAAGTCACTATTAAGATTAAAACGGTCATCGATCAGACTCATTATGCTCGTCCATAAAAGTAATTGAGTAAATGTGCAATGATAGCCTGAGGGGTATCTATTCTCGATTAACATTTGTAGGGTGAGTTCAAACTACGACGTATATCTAGGGCTGCCACCCCTCCGGGTTTGGTCTCCGGGTCGCTTGTTCGGGCTACGGGTTAACATGGTAAATCTCCGGGCGGCACGGATGTGACGTTGAACATTCAAAAAATCTCAGAAAAATAGAAATATTATTTTTAAACCGGCTCTACTAAACATTACCTAATACCCACTAAGATAGATTACTTTAAAGATTATTGTTGACAAATGCAAAAATACAATTTAAAGCGTCGCTTGTGTGTATCGAAGACAGTATAAGTTTATTTTGTGGTAATTTTATTTGTAATTTAATATTATCTCAGTAATATATAACTTAAAGTACTATAATAACTATAAATTAAAAATTTACTACTATTTGTTGTCTCGTTTTTGCCACATTTTTTTAATCTCCGGGTTCAGAGCATTCTGAAGATGGCAGCCCTTCGTATACCACCCATTTCTTACTTAAGTACAGACTTCAATACGGTAGTTGAACTGCTTCTGAAATATTCATATCGATGTTTCCTACATATTATATGAGTCATAAGCACAGGCCTCCCCTAGTAAATTACTGGGGCGTTTCGGACCGTAATCCACCACGCGGGCCCAGTCCGGATTGGTAGTAGGATCACATTAAATTTTTTTAAATGTTTATTTTCTAAATATTTCATGGTTTTTAAAGATGAAAAAAAAAACAATTGGTCTATTTAATATAAGTTCTGTTTAATTTAAGTCGTATCAGCTTGTACCAGCTGTAGTGTAAAGTTAAGAATATCAAGTTTCTACAATTCAACCTTGAATTACCAGCCAGTTCTCTACCAATATTTCCTGACATCTGATTTTTAAAATAAAGTTATGTCATTTTTTTTAGATTTCACTAAAGCCTCAATATTTGGGAAACTTGAGCCGACAATATTGTACTTTTTCTCAGATAATGTCACAAAGTTTAGATGTAATATAATTAATTAGGAAGCTCAACTATCAATACGTTGTTATTTGTTCTTTCGGACATCAATCCAACCCAATCAATCACTTATATAAACTTAATTTAAGATAAGTCGGAAAACCCAAGCATAACAATTTTAGCGTCATAACCTCTTACACGGCAAGGTCAAGTGATGATGTAGATTGTAGACCATTTTTTCATCATCATCATGTTTTTGCCAATGTTCCGGGTGCGAGCATGCCACACGACGTATAATCACGTTCTGGCCGGATAAGGCTATTTGCAGACTGGTCAGACTTGACACTTTCAGCTGAAATCCGTGTTCGGCGGGAATAAGTTGATTATTAGAGAAATATAAAATAATTTTAAATAAGATTTTACTCGAATGCTTTCAGAGAAATTCATTTCAGCTCAATATTCAAAGTGAAAATAATATAAATAACGCTACATATAATAATAATCTATAATAGAAACAAGGCGTGTAAACGCGTAACGCGAAATGATTCTACGCATAATTTTAAGTTACGTGTACATAAAATGTGACGTATGTTCTTGTACAAATATATTTTTTTGTGCTATGTATTTAGCAAAAATGTATGGAAAATTTAGCAGAAAAAGATATCGAAATCTATGGTTTCGGATTTAGAGAAAATTTATTTCAACCGACCGATGGGCACAGTGACCCTTCTTGCTGTGCAAAAGGTCCCGGGTTCGATTCCCGGTCGGACATACATTTCTTTAATAAAAAAAATTACAAATGTATTTTCGGGTCTATATGTCTGTTTGTGTTTGTCTTTGTACGTGTGAGACACGTACAAAGACAAACCCACGGACACGGAGACACGGACCCACGACGCAGGGAACCCTAGTGTGGGCCATTGAGTGTCGCTTTATTTATTTATTATTTGTGTGTGATTCTTTTTAGTTCAATTTAAAGTTACGTAGGTAACTGATGTTCAAATAAACGTTGATTCTAAAAAATAGTTTTTTTTTACTTTAGAAAACTTCTTATGTAGATACTACTCACGTGGGTTTTTTCAATTCAATTAGTTTTTAAATATTCGTTTCGAAAATGTCGCATACGAGTACGAATTCGAATATATGAAAATTGATGAGTATTCGCCAAAACGAATATTAAGAAATTCCTTACTGAGTCATTACTAAAGTCGGAATTTTAATTCGATTCCAGATTTGACAATTTCAGTGTTGCAACGTTATGACAAGTACTAAATAGTAACGTTGCGAAATTATTCGATACGGAAATGGAATATTTCCGGATCGATTCTTCTCGTTTATAATTTTATTCTCGTAAACTAAGTATATCAGGAAATTAAATATTTGTGAACGGATAATTTAGTTATGACGATTAATTTTATTACGGATCTGAGAGTTTTCTTTAATAATTGTGTGTGAAATAAATAAATAAATGTGATCATGAAGGAACATGAGAAATAAAACAAATAGATGTATTATGGTAATATTTTATTTTATAAATCGTCGCCGTCATCGCTATCGCTATCGCTGTCACTTTCTGTAACATTTATTATAAATGTGTCTGTGATATTGTCAATTAACATATCTAGCCTACTCATTTTTTGCTCTTCTTTGACAACATGGGATACGCATTTAGACCATTCGGTGGCCGTAATTTTTTGAATGCCTTCCTCAAATAAATTTCTCACGTCTGTCAATTTGAAGGTTTTATTATTTTGAGCTACATGCCCCTTTACCTGAGCCCATATCAATTCGATAGGGTTCAGCTCGCAATGGTAAGGGGGCAGTCTTAAAACCGTGATCCCATGTTGTGCTGCCATTTCGTCTACAGCGTACTTATTAAAAGACTCGTTATGTGGAATCAGTTCTAAAAGCGTAGCTTTAACCATATCTGGTTCGTAATGAATATTTTTATTTAAAAGCCAGTCTTGAATGGCAGTTTTTTTCCAGCTCATTTTAGGTGCCGTTTCCAATTTTCGGGAGTGGTAAGGTGCATTATCCATCACCACAATTGAGTTTGATCTTAATTTTGGTAAGACTCCAGCGAACCACTCCTCAAAACAAACTGCATTCATCTCATCATGGTAATCTTCACAATTTTTCTTTGCTTCAAAAATCATGAGCCCCTCTTCCAGGAAGCCTTCTTCACTACCTATATGGCTAATTATGAGACGTTTGCCTTTTCCAGATGGGTTTTTTAATCCAGTGGTCAGTTCCTCCAAAAACGCTTGCCGAGATGATGTGACTTGCTTGTCCACCCAAGTTTTTTTTACAGTATGACCTTAAATCACATATAGTACATGAACATTCAATATTACTATTAAATTTAATGTAAATGTATATTAATTCAAAATGTTAGCCTTACCTGCGTTAACCCAAGTTTCTTCATCTTGATAATATATATGTCTCCCTTCTCGTCGAAACTGACATATAGATCGCAAGTAACGCTGGCGCCATGTTATTATATCATTTCGATCAATAAGTGTGCTCTTGCGTGACCGTGCAACAAATTTAAAATTAAGATGCTTCAAAATTTTTCTGAGGGTGTCTGGAAACCTTGGGCATTTCTGGATCATCGTTCATCACTTGTAAAATCTGAAATAGTAAATTTTATAATAGTTTGGAATCATTACTTATACGAGTATATAAAAGATGTAGGTATAAAATGACTGATTGACTAACCTTTGCAATGGTTGGAGGTTCATTTCGGTAAAAGAACTGATGAACTATTCGTCGTATTGCGGAGAATGTAAATTCATCAATTTTATCTTTGAAACTTCGCTTTGGTCCAGTTTTTTTAGGGGGAGTTGGCGGCGCACCTTTATTTACTTCCTTCAAAACGTTACAAACAGAGCGTGAGGTTATTCCCAATATGTGAGCAACTTTGTTCATACATTCATTTTCTTCCACAACTTCAAAGGCCTCCAATTGCGCAGAAGTTTCATTTTTCACGTACTTATATGCGTTGCGGATCATTACTTTTTCAGTAACAGTGAAAGCTTTTCGTGGACGTTTTTTTCTTGGAGACAAGAAAACATCCACGTCTTTTTGTGATGTACTTGGCGGAGGATCCATTTTGATGGAAAACCAAAACAAATAGATTCACTCAAAGTTCACAAAAAACTATAAACGTAACAACAAACACAACGTAACAAAACTTTAACAAAAACCCAACAAAATAACAAAATATCGATTCGCAATGAAACGAGATATTCGTGCAGTCAGACTAGGAGAATGAAGCCGAATGACAAGATAAACAAAATGGCGATAGCTGCACGAGCGCGCACGGGTTGCCAATACAGAAAACTATCTAGGCTCTTTTATTATAAGTTTTGTTTTTAATATAAAAAAAAACAAAAATATTAACTTTTTATAAAATAAAGCAGCGGTTACTAATTAATAAATAATTGTTATGAATAATTATGTATTTATTTAAATAAAAATCAATAATTTAGTCTTTAATTGGCACACCAATATTATGATTACATAAACATAAATCGCGATTGTTTATCGATTTTTGTGTTCATCACTACACTATTATATGTGGTATCATTATTTTACAAAATGACATTAGCTAATGTCAAATGTGGAATCGAATTATAATTCCGACTATAGTGGAAGATTTGTTCAAAGTAGTTCGAGTAAAGTAATTTAGAATCGAAGTCAAACAAGTGTGTAATATGCCTAAAGGTGCACGATATATTTTGTTGATTATAATATTTGCATTAAACAAGGCTATATACATGTATGTTGAAGGTGAATAATAAACGAAATTTTATGAACTCACGCACAATACGTGTATTAACAGTAATATAAAATCGGTTCCGGGCATCTCACGAACGCTATTTAGATTGATCAATTGAATGCAATCAGATCTCAAATGTTGTGATGTTTGCACTAGCCAAAGTACCTACTTGTAAAAATAATAGGTCGGGAAGAGCCATTTTCCGCCATTTTCCATCGTTTTCCAGTCTGTGAAAATGAGTGAAAGTAACAGTGAAGAGAGCGTTTTCAATCTGGAAATTTTAACGTGAAAGATGCAGCTAAATAAAGCTAGTGAAAGATGGAGTTAATTCAGCTTGTGAAAGATGCAGTTTGAAGATGAACCTGTAAAAAAATCATAGGGAAAGATGAATAATTGCCTGAGATATGGCGAGTTGAACATAAAAAAATTATCGAATTTTATTTTTCGCATTTTTGATTCACGAGCCATTTTTCGCAGTGTTGCCATACTTTTAGGTAAATAATAATTTCAAATTCGTATTCAGCGACCTCGCAAATATTAAAATACATCAAAATTAGCCACTAGTGTCACGTGGTCACCATAGTTCATTTTCTGGGGGCTGCTGTGCACACATTTTGGTGCAATAAAGAATTTATCTATCTATCTGTGCCGCTCCCCTAATTTGATTATCATACATAAAAAATTAAGAACCTAGTGTAACAAAGAAACAAATTTATAGATGATGACTACTGTGCCGTAATGAAATAAATGATCTTTGTTTCATTCATTTTTAAGTGTTTATTATCTGTAACTACTTAGTGTAAAAAATTACATCAAAACCTGTGTTAACAATTACACTTCGTTACTAAAGAATAATATTGCACAACTCACTTAGCTAGTTATTAATAAAAATAATCTTCTTTTTTCACAAAGAGCCAGAAATGTAATAGACATAATATACTCTTCATAGAGACCAAGTTGAAACAGTTATGTAACTGTTAACTCGGTCAATGTCTTGGCTCTTTTATTAATGTCTATTCATTACGAATAAGACGCAACGTTTGTCTGTTCGTATGTGTTAATCTCAGAAGTTACTGGCCCTAATCTATTAATAATTAATTAATTCCGGAGGTATCAAAATTGATGCAGTATCTATGTAAATATGCGACGCTGACGCCACATGTGTGGATTGATTATTTTTCTTAATTTATTGAATCTTTATTTCCCAAAATAGACAGCGCATCCAGACACGTGCTAACATTTGTCATTCTTGAATTTCTAAAAAAAATTGAAGAAACAGTTTGAATAAGTTCACTCATCAAAAGATTATTTACAGATCCTCCAGAATTACAAATAAATTTAATTTCATAGCGCATGACAAGTTAAGGAATCGCCCCGCGCAAAAAGAATGCAAATGTACGCAACATTTTCAGCACAAAACGTGTGCAGCATTTTAGGATGACAAAGGTGTCATGGCGAAAAAAATAGTGTGTCAGTGTGGCGAAACGTGTTACCTATAATTTGCATTTTCGATATGTGACTAGCTTTAAAGTAGAAGATCTCAACACCTCAAATGACTTTTTACTAGTACATGGCCTTGGAACTCGTATTTATAAATAGGTACATTATGTCACTTTGTTGAAAAACAGTAGGAAACTTAATTCTCATTCCAGATAGATCTTTTTACTATAATATTTAATATCGACTGTACTCTGGATGAGTGTAAACTCATCCGATGCCAAGGCCTTCCTGCTCCTGAGGCTGTAGGACTTGCAGAGCATACAGGACACACACACACCCTCACGCAATCAAAGACACAAAACCAAACATATGTACGATTACATACTTATTGTTATGTTTCTATATTTTCTATATTATTACATACTGTGAAATCTGTACCATAGTTGTTATTAACTAAATCAAATTCATGTTTCAGATAAAGCTGTAGATTTCTCTATAAATAAATAATAATGTAAATAAATAAATGTTTATTTTCTTAATTTTAGTGCATTTGAATGAAAACTTGTTTTTAAAAAGTTTTGTTTACGTTTAATGAAATTCATAGTTATAAGACTTATTATAAGGGTATACATAAGTCCCGAACAATTAACATAGGTTGAACTCTTGCATTCGATGTGTAACTTCAGAATTAAAAAGAAATCTTAATGACATTGCGTATGCATCTCTCTGCAAGCGCTGTGACATAACGACCGTTCCAATTCCTTCCCATTCAATATATGCGTACAAATAATGACTATTTATAATAATATTTAACAAGTTTGGCCTACGGCTTTGTTGCTCCCCAATTAGTAACTAATAAAAATCAGTTCCGTTTAATTTCGTGATGATGAATGGTACTTGTTATATTTTATATATTTATATGTAGTTCATTGCACAAGTATTTGATTTGTACAAATGGCGGACTTAATGCCTTACGGGCACGGCATTCTCTACCAGTCAATTAACAGATCAAACAGAATTTTTTTCTCCTAAATATCCACAGATCTAATATTTTTACGTATACATTGGTGAACGCATTCGATTTTGTTTTTATTTTATCAACTATAGTGTTTAAAGTGGGCGCCACAAAAGAAGTCCCGTAGGCGCGGCGATGCTGTGATCGGCCGAAATAAGACTTCCACAGCTTATTGGTTTCAATTTACCCTATCAAATTATGTATTTTTATTTACAGCTATCAACAAAGATGTGTCTAAATTAGGAAGTAAATTATAAACGGACATAATTATTTTTCAGAACGGACGATCTGTCATATTTAGTTCCCTTAAATTCCGCAGCACTTCTTCGGTGGCGAGCACTCTATGTCATACAATTGTCATTTTTTGTTTAATTACATATTTGGACACTGACATGGTCATTGTCATTGTTTACACATATAACCATAGATTATAATATGTCTAAGAAATAAATAGAATGATATAATAAATAGAATACATGCATTTAGTTTATGCATGTATCACCATATCATACTATCAGCCAAGTGAAAATAAAAACAAACTACTTAAAATTGTGCAATATCTCTCCACTGCCGGATGTAGGCTTCCTTCAAGGCCTATATCCTTGAAGATCTTGAGCGGAAGATCACACAATCTTCCGCTCTTCTGTTGAGATGGATGTAACCACTACCATAAGAATAGTAATAGAATAGCCTTATAATTGATAGTAAGTTTAATTGGAAGCCCCAAATCGATAAAATCTGTAATAAACTGAGGTCTTTCCTGTCTACTATAAATCTCGCTAAGAACCGATTATCCTTTAAAACACGACTAATGTTATACAATGCACTAGCTGAGTCAATAGTAGCTTATGGTATTAGTAGTTATGGTAGAACGTATAAATCTTACCTAAATAACATCTTTCGACTACAACTAAAAATATTAAAAACAATTGTTCCCACCAACATTAAACTAAAATATGCCAACAATGACCTTCAACTATTTAAGCATTGCAATACTTTACCCGTTCATAATAAAAGCACATATAATATATTAAAAGAACAATATTTCAATACCGAAATTCAAACGTTAATATCACATCCTACAGTTACTCGTAGTATAACACATAAGCATTTGGTAACCAACGCCGCGAACAATATATACGGTCAGCGGACCAGCGCTTACTCTGTTCCCAGGTTAATAAATGAATTAGATCCTAAATTTAAAAAAGATATCAGCGAAAATAATTTAAAATATAAATTAAGAACATATTTCTTGTCCAAATTATATAATAATTTGTTCACTGCTCACAGGTAGGTTTTTAATGTCTCGACTACTGATTCCAGCAGTACTTGTATCTTAGACAAATCTGTATGGTTTATTAGATACAATTATGTTAGCTATATACTTAATCTTTGTAAAATTGTTAATAATAAAAATAAATAAACAAACCAACATATATTATTCTTTTGCCACTAGCGACAACTTTTTCTTGCTTTAAATAAACATATTAAATTAAATCTGTTTTAAAACGGAAATTCCAATCAATGATTTCAGTTATTCAAATAGTTACCGTAAACCACCATATCAAATATCCGTAACTGGACGTTGCTTCCATTTGGATTCTAATTTAAATTACTTAAGTAATTTTATCGCTTGGCTCGCTCAGTTACAATTAATTATTTTATTTAACTAAATAAAAACTGAATGATTAGATACGATTACATAATAATCATTAGCTAAGGATAGATACACAGATACACTTTATTGTATACAGAAACACACAAAAAAAAGTAACAATACAGATATCTAAAAGTAGAACCGGTGCGCGGCGGTCTTATATTTCTTCTAGGCAACTTTTGAATGGTAAAGCGAAATCCGAAGACAATTTGAAGTAAATGATGAAATGAAGGAAACAAAAATATATTATATAAATATAAAGTATTACGTTTCTGTAGTAAACTAGTCTGACTTGAGTAGTTTTTACATGAAACCACGTTGGAGACGCACTCGCAATAGTTGCTGAGCTAGCAATAATTGCAAACGCCTTGAGCTTGTCAAATTTTAATTGTAGGTAATCATGATCCAAAAAATCCACTTTTCGAACTAACTTCTGTTAGGCAGGTTTAAAGTTGCATTTAGGTTATCTGGTGACAAGACAGAAATAGGAGTCGACATTCTTAGTAATTCAATACTACGACTTAATAATTTAATTAAGACTTTTAGTAATTTAATTTAGTACGACACCGAAGCCATTTTATTTTAGTTATTGACTAAGATTACATATTAATTTTTTCACTTCTTTTTTATTTGCCTGTGTCTCACTGTTGAGCAAAGGCCTCCCCTCTTTTATGCCAAACGCCACGCTCCACCAAGTCCTATGGTATGCGTCTAAGTAGTCCCACCACCTCCTCCTCAGTCTGCCTCTACGCCGGCGTCCATTTTGTGGCATCCACTCGGTAACTGTTCTCACCCACCTTTCTGGATGCATGCGACAGACATGTGCAGTCCGGTCCAATTTCAGCTAAGCGGTCTTAGCACCAACATCAGTTCAGTAATAAGGGTTTTAGAACGCAGTTCGGTGTTCTTGATATGTTCTGTCCTTTTTCTACCCAGTATGCTACGCTCCATCGTCCGTTGACAAATATTTAGGTTGGACATTTGAGTTTCAGTCAGTGATTATTATTTTCTTTATTGATTATTCTATTGACAACTATTTATGTACCGATATTCAATATGTTAAAATAAATAAATTATTTTATTGATTATTCAGAAACAAGTTGTTTTGTTACCCGTGAATTGCTGCCCATTTAATATTTTTTGCTATTTGTATAAATACAAGCCATAACATAATAGCCGACATCTTTTATCTTAATCCAAGGACAAGGACTTTATTTTAAACAAAGATAACAAAAGCTGATGAAACGAGACAGAAGTGTAACGTCAATGCGAAATAAAAACAATGGTGGATTCAAGTTATTTCATAAGTAGGTATAACTAATTAGCGTTAAATAGGTACGTGACGTTGGTGATTATTGTTCTATTAAAACGAGTTACGTCTTGTGTCACATTTCGCAAACATAGATATTGTTATAAAATGCGTTATTTGGTATTTCACTATCACAATAAAATGCCAAATATTTATTATCCGACACAGTGCCAATGGGTGGGTCATATTCTCTGGAGGACCGATGATTACGGCTGGATGAGAGAGCCGAAGATCGCGTGAGATGGCGAGCCTTGGGCGAGTGAGGCCTAGACTATTTTGTTATTGGAAATCTTTCAGAAGATGGGTTTGACCGTGAGTCGTTCGGTACGCAAAACAGAAACAAAAGACAATATTCATGTATATTTCTTGCATTTTTTTCTAAGGATGAGCTCACATTCATTATTTTTTCCTTCACCGTTGTCAACCTTCCACAATAACGACAATAAAACACGAACGTGACAATTTAACGAACATTTCTCAGAATTCTTCCTTATACATAATAACGTTGCTTAAATTTTTCCTTAATAAAAATTTATGACAAATAACCATTATGAGGCAATTGATATTAACAAATTACCACATATTAGATATGTTTATTATATACAACGATGTAACATCTGTGTGCGTGGTTTTGTTCGGGAATTTCTATATCCTCAGTATTATACCTACCATACAATATGATATATATCAATTGATATTTATCGTCAAAACTAGAATATTGGCAGATCCCACGCTTTTAAATTGTTATACTGACAATAAAAAAAATAAAAATATAAATAAAAATTATGGTCACTGCGCCACTCCAGTGATCCAACACACCATTATAATTATAATTTAGTTGAATGTTGATTAAGTAGACTGATTATTAATCTCCAATACTCTCATTTGTTGTTACTCTAATTTTTTGTTTTGTTTTAAAATAAATAAGTCTATTAATTAAACTGAAAGTTTCATTTAATAATTTTGACACATTAAAACCACTTACAGATTGAAATTCGCGTCTTTTTTGTATACGTGATATATATCAAATATCGCACATTTTGATATTTATTATAAATATCGGATTTTTACGAACCCCGTTATTTAGTTATTAAAAACAAATACGAAACATACATCACGTTTAAATACCATTTGATTTTGTATTGACTTTGAACGCGAATAAAAAATTACCACAAGAAAATCAAAACTACTTTTCTATGGTTTCAGTGAAAATACAATCGAATCGATTTAACGACTCTTACGAAAGTTTAAAAATATCTAGAAGTAGAAAATAGATATATACCTTACCTTTTCGAGTAACAAGTTAATTTCAAGTGTTACTCATTTCCTCAAAACACACGACGAACCTTCTTCATCTTTTCTTCATTTTTATCACACATACACTCGCTAGTGTATTGTTTTTCTACATATAGACAAATAGAATTTACCCACGATCCGCTTGCGGTTCGAATTGCAAGAATTGCAACATTCTTGGGCCAAGTTCATAGGAAGAAGCGGGCAGAGGTTATCAGTGTGGAACTAATAAAAATTCAACGTAAATTAATTACGTCATGAATGGAACGGGTTTATATTGCGTATAATTAATAATTAAATTACTTATTACAAATTGTCATATAAAAGTTGAATTACACTACACCCGGGTATAAATGTAATTTTCGGATGAGAAACGGTCACGCGTTCAAGTGCACCAAACTTTTTGCAAATGGCTTATCACAGGCTAGACCTGTACCACAGATACTTTTTGTTTGCAAACGTTACTACTGCGTTTGCGTCTATCGTTATTCCTGTAATAGCCCTATAATATCCCTACTAGCCTATAATACCCCACTTTAGGGCCCCTATAGGCACACCCGTTGACTATAACTAGAATATAACCCGCGTGATCAATGTGGATTAATGGATATATAAAACTCCAGATTTTTTAATTCTCGAGTAGGTATGCGGGTTTTCTCACTTTTTCCTTCACCACCGAGCTAGTGATAATTTAATATTTATGTAAAAACCATTGGTAAGGGCCGAGGATTTGAATTCACGACTTCGCAAATTAGAGTCGAGAATAGATACACCTAAGCTATCACCGCTGCACATTTTATTACTACATTGGTACTAAAATGTATGATTCGATTACCCACCACGTGTATAAAATTGTATGACTATGTTAACGAAATATTTAAAAAAAATGTTTATATGTAATTTAAACTTTGTATCGAAAGAAAATTATCGAATATCGTAAGAAAGAAAATTATATTATTTAATCAACAGGAGGCAGTCTACGCTGCATTCCCACAGCCGTTGGGCTCACTCGACTGGCCACGTTACCCTCTCACAGAAGACTACCTAGAAATGTACTTGAATTTGCTACTTTATCGTATTTTCCCAATATACGTACGTTTCGGTGGTGAGTGAGATATGCCAGAGCTCATTCCTATCCCATTTCTCACCATTTTCCCCCAACCCTTTCTGCCAATTCATTCCTTAATCTGCAAAGGTAGTCAGCGCATCCGGGGGCGTGCCTACGTTTGTCATTCTGGACTGATGTTGGCATTCATCGCGTATATCTATGGACGACAGTATCCACTTACCATCAGGTGGACTGTATGCTCGTCTGCCGCCTTTTTTCTATATACATATATATATTTGAAATTAAATTAAAAATCAATTAAAAAACAAACAGAATATTAATTGTTGTACCAATCGACACCAACCTAGCATATGTCGCAGCGGGAACTTCTATAATGATCTGTCATCATTTGTCTTTATTTATTACAATGTTACTCACTAAATAATACCAAATAAGTTTCTATTGCTTGTAATTTTAAATACAAAATCTGTCCCACTTTACATTCAAGTCTATGTTTAAGGCCAGGCTTAAAACGTTATTTTTTTTACGCGGTATTTTTAGTAAATCCGCTTACCGTTTGTTTTTGTGGCATACACCAATGAGATCGATTTCAACGTGTCCTTTCACTATAACGTTGCCCAATGTTTTCCGTGGGCTTTATTTAAATACATTTACGAAATTTTAGCCGCATAATAATATAATTATGTTTATAACAAAAGAAAATAGATACCGTAACCGGCCGCGGCTGAAGCAAAATGTTAGGTTAACCTCCGCTAAAAATTGATAATGTCTCAGATTATTTAGTTTGATATTTTATCTATTGTAACGTTATCTGAGCAAAGGGACCGTAACGTTATTGTTGGTATAAATTTATTATTGAGTTTGACAAATATTTTCTAACTTAATATTTGGGTGTTTTATGATTCTGTTTAAATACTTGTATATAATCCTTTCACATATGATTTTTAACGTAAATCAATACCTATGTTATTTTTTAAGGATTTCTCTAGTGTCTTTGTCTCTCTGACTTTGGACATTGTTTAACATATAAATTTGTTTACTTTGATATTAAGTTTTAACTTGTTATATTGGATGTCCCAACAGGGCGTTTTTATTTCGTGAACACAAGTATACTTACATACATTTAGCGCAGTATCTTTACGCGCACGGACGTGACACAAAGTAGGGAGGGAAACTTGACAATTGACAGCCTGGATTCTAGGCGCATTCAGCCAGCTCCACAGACTTACTAGATAATTTACTAGAAATAAGTAGGTAAATAAATAACATCACATTCAATGACCTAAAGTAGGATTCCCAATATCGATGGTCTAGCAACAGACATAAATACTAGGATCCAAACAAACAAACTCTACCGAGAATTGAACTCGCAGAGGATGTTAATTATTCTATAAAAAAAGAACCCACCTTTTGTATTACAAGCGACCAGGACTCAGGTCTTACGACCTTTGCATCACCATATATGTAGTTTTATTTACTGTTTTTGTTACAAATTCTAGTTTTATTTAAGTAAATCTTGTTTAATGGATTGTATATTGTAGCAACTATGTATATAATTACATCATTAATTGGTTACAATATTGCCCGATCCAGTTTCAACTTACAATATAATTCACAATTTGCGATATGCTTAACATGCATTAAAACAATAAATAACAGATACGACGTGAAGCAACCCGATAACAATCGTGGGAATCGCCATGCTACCCGCCATCCAACAATTGTATTGTTAGCAGAGCCTTCTCTGAGCATCATAAGAACACATTAATTAGTGTTTATGTATGAACCTGTACCGCTGTCAAAAACTGTAGAAAAAACAAAATCTTAACAAAAAACGTTAAGGAAAAGACTCCACCTAGCCGCCTGCGACCGGCTGTGTCTGGTTCTAGCCTGCTAGATATAGGTGTAGCCATAGCAACACTTCGGCTTCTAGCCATAACATAGGTATATACAGAATATACACGTGTCCCCGAAATAACGCAAAATTTGACACATGTCAACGGATTTAAAATATATAAAATCGTTCTAGGGAAACATTAAATTATTACAGGGAATAAAAAAATATGTAAAGATATATTGTTCTGTCTATAACGTTCGTAGTGCTCTTTACTCAGTACAGGGTAATGACTACAGGCGGCGGGCGGCGGCGCACCGCATCTTGTAATTGCAACGAATGTATTCGTTTTACATAACTGCACGCAGAATAAAAGATATATGTAGGTACTAGAAATGAACAATAAGCTATGAAAAAAAAGCTATTGTAAAAACTTGTAGAATCCATTCTACTCTCGATATTGCACAACCTATTTTCAGCTTTTGCGTTCGTGTTTTTTTCCACTGAATCACTAATTTGCCAATCACTTCACTGACTCGTAATTGTTTAATTTTCTATTGACATAACAAAGATGACCAAACTCCAACATGTTTAACATGTAATGTTCATGGCGCCAGGGTTGTATGTAGTACGCGACTTCCTTTTCCACTATTTAGCATGGAAGTGACAGAGGTCGATGGAATATTTGGTCTTTCTTTGCGAAAACTCATGTAACCTTTACACCTTAACAGTACAATGTCATCGTAACAAAGCGTTGTAAGTTTCCTGGGTCATTGTGTAGCTTTAGTATAATTTAATACTTCAGCTACTTAGATTCGGATAATTACATACTTCCGAGTGTACTCCTTAAAAAGCACCAAGGAAGAACAAAATATTATAGTATATTTGCTATAGTAATGTGTTCCATGATTGCATTGGACACTTTGTAAGATACAAAGGTGCCGGTTCTGGAACTAGCAGAAATAAATTGGTAAATATAGAATAAGGACAATTTGTTATTCACTTTCAAGTATGAGACAACCATATTATTTTCCATTATGGCTGCCATTTTGATACGTCGATACGGCTGATACGGCGATGATTTGATACGGTATTTTTCTACGTTGCGACCACTTCACCGCTTGACGCTACTTTTTAATCCTCAAGTAAAATACTTGTCATATACAGAGACTAATATCGGAAATCGCAATTACCGGTAATTGCGATTTCAGGCGAACACAGATCGCATCTCAAAATTTCCTTTTGTGCAAACAAAATACTTAAGAAAAACTTATTTGAATGTATACGATGGGGTGGGTATAGAACTATCAGAGCGAGCCGTTGAGATGAAACCCTTGAAATTTACAAATAGGTATACTTTAGTTTTCATTATTATTGCAATGCTAATGATTAATACTCTGTGCCCAGAGACACATACAAGGACGAACATACCATCAAGATTCGATCAAACATTCGTCTTTAAACTAATTCATCTCGGACCGGGAATCGAAATCGAGACCTTCTACATAACAGACAATGCACTGCGAGCTGGGCTAATCGATTATCAATATATAATGCTAATATTGTTTGGATAATGAAGACTCTGCAATCCATTGCAACTTTTCATGCAGCATGAGAATATTATTTCATGATATAATTACAAATTGAGAATATAATTCTTGAAGTAATGAGATTGTTGGTAACATCACGATGAGTCCGAAGGTATTATAAAGAGCAAGGTCTGTATTAACTTTATAAGAACGTCAAAACCGAGGTCGATCGTCGAACAAAAACTGAATTAGGACAAAAAAGCGTAATTTGGTGCACTGGAACACTAAATTGGCATTAAAAAATTGCTACATAGACGCGATTAATGTGGCCATTTAATCACTTTAATCGCGGTTGTGGAATACGAAGACTTTATTGCTGGTACGAACTTACTAAAGTTTTGTAACAGATGGTTCGCATGACTTTTTTTATAGGATAGATGGCAAACGAGCGCGCGGGCCATATGATAGTAAAGTGGTGACCGCTGTCCATGGACAGCTGCAAAACCACGGGGCATAGGAGAGCGCTGTCGACCTTGCACAATCCTGTTCACAGCTCTCTTGGAAAGCCCCATATCGTAGCGTAATGGAAAAACCTCGGTTGGCAGTTCATTCCACAACTTTAGGGTTCGCGGTATAAACTGTATTTTTAACCGCATTCGCACATGGCAGGGACTTACATGTCAAGGAAGTGCGGATGAACCTCGACACGACATTACCCATTATATAGGTGGTAGAAAACCAAGAGAAAAACATCTCTTCGGATGCTGAGCGCCTCTAAACCACCTGTGAGAGTGGGATCGTCGACAATTCAGACAGCACGTCGTGAATCAAAAGGGTCCAGCTGGTATTTCGGTGCACCGGCTCAGAGGTATGAGCTACACTCCATGTGGGGGTCTAACTTGAGCTTTATAAAGCGACAAGCGTTGCCCCGGAGTGAAGTACTGCTTCGCCCTGTTCAGTACACCGAACTTTTTACTGGCAAGTTTTATCTTGCTCTCCAGATGACTCCGAAATATCGACGCCAAGGATCCCCAAAATTTACGATCTTAAGTGGAATTTTCTGAAATCGAGGTGTCACGACAAATGGAGCCTCCTTCGACAAATGGAATATGATGATAATATGATGATGGTCGCTCATGAACATCCGCGATGCATGCCAATATCAGTACAGTATGACAAACGTTGACACACTCTCGGGTGAGCTACATCGTTTCGAGATTACGTTTAAGGCGGTCTGGAGATTTGCAATAAATTTGTACAATAATGTCATTTCACAATTTTATTTAATGGCACTTTGCATCCAAACAAGCTACCGGTTAGATTTAGAGGTTAAAAGTTAAAATTTAGAGTTAAAAAATAATATTGTTTTAGTGATCAAATCACATCCACGTCTTCTCAATAAAGTCTCTTGTATTTTTTACTGAAATCATGCTTAGTCTGACAGAAAATCGTGACTTACATGACTGCTAATGTATATAAGCGTGTGTTAGACATATACTTACATTAGAGATCCGAAACGTTTTAGACTTATGTATATGTATTTTAAGTAAGTTTTGTAGAAAGGCAACGAAGGGAAATAAATAAGTGCACTTAGGTTCTTTAATACCCTTCTAACCCTAAAATTGTTTCATTTTAGATTTTGCCTTTTAACTTAATTTCATATTTAATGTTGATATCAATAAAATAATTTTCTTTTTTTTATCGCGATGCGAGGAAGCAAACGTAGAAATGACAGAATGGAAATAGTAAATATTGTTAAATTAATTCCCCTATAATTAAAGTACAAAAGTTAGTTTTGATAAACATTATAACGTATTTATTGTATTTTTATCGTGAATGCCTACGTATTATTTAACAATACACTCTTTGTATATAACTAAAATAAAGACGAGAAGTTATGTGTAGGCATTATTTAAATAACAAGGATAATATTGTGTTATAATGATTTATAACTTGACTTATAACCTAAGATAGATTATATTTTTTATTTAAAATGACTAATGATTAAGAGAATGTAAATGGAGCATTTTGTCAACCGGTGGATAAATTCTTGTGACCCTAATGGCCTTTCAAGAATCACCGGAAAGGTAGGTGACATAGATACTTATATTGAACGAGAGAGACATGGTTAGGTCAGTTTGAATTCGATTTACCTACTATATACGTACATGATTATATAGATATAAGTATATATATATATATCATTAAAAATTAATTCCTCGCGTCCCAATATCACCACAGCGTAGTGTGTACTCGCAGGCATATACCTAAACCTGAGCTGGACGCACATTCAGTGCAGCGTGGCCACGCTACTGCAACGCTGCGCTTCTTAAAAATTCTCTTAATTTTAGTGTCTAAATACGTATGCGCTTATTCTTTTTCTTTGTGACTGTAGTGTCCTGTAACTGTAATCTGAATAAACGCCTTATCTATATATCTATTAGCGTCGAGACAATAGTCATTTACAAAGGAACTTACAGCTAAATACCACGAAATTATACCATCGCTCCAGTGCATAGAACAGAATCAAAGGCGAGTGTACAAAATTAATGATAAAGAGATTAATATATGAAAGTATGCGGTTAGTAATGTGACGCGTTTTCATTCAAAAAATGACATCTTTTCGATTCTTTGGAATCTGAGTAACTTTGTGGACCCACGACACAGTGTAGGCCACAGATATAGAGCGATTGATAACGCAAGACATTCGTCGCTGCGTGTCCCGAAGTTGGCGTTGATCTCCTACTTCTCGGGCTGCTCGTCGTTATTACAAAACACAAAAATGCCTAATTGTGCATTATTATTGATTTATTACAAATCAATTATAAAAATTCGTCTAGTGTTGAATTTACTTACATCACTAAAATCTATTCCTGACTTAGGCGTAGGGTACAAAATAAGTGACACGCTTGGTTTCCATATATGTTCACGAACTGGCGTTGTCTATTTTATCATGTCTATGGTGTAGGCAGTTGGATGTTGTGCCATTTATTCCATATGGCAATTCTACAATTAATGTAGTTAAAACCCATTTAATTTTATGTCTTCGATGTTATAGTTAAAGTCATAGATGTGTTTACTATTCAAATGTCATGACCACCAGTGATGCAATGCAACGGCACGACCTGCGCGTACGCAGAAAAGGTCGCCTTTGTTCCATGGTTTATTGTCATCTAGATTATGTGCAATATGCATACCACAAATACTACATGGTATCAATCATGCAGTATTACGCCACGCCAAACTATACCAATCTAGGATGTCTGAGAGATAACATTTGATTTTGACACCTTTTACACTGTTTTTTTTATGAGAAATGGAAGATATATTTGGGTCTATGGTAAAGTAAAAAAGCCCACGGTAAAGTTCGATATTGTAAATCCTAAATCTTCAAATGTAGCAGCGCATCCGACGTGTGCCAATGTGGACCGTTCTGGACTGATGTTGGTATATATCGCCGATGTCTATGCGCTACAGTAGGTATTCATTTACCAGCAGATGGACTGTCGGCTCGTGTGTCACCTTTTTAGTTGTGGTCACAAACGTTGTAGAACTTGATGAACCCTATCCAATAGCATATGTTATCATTTCGAAATTGTTTTCTTAAAAAATATTTTCGATGTTTAGAAATTTTTGTCAATTTAGAAGTTTTGAAAAGTGTACCTACTTCCTTTTTGTAACTACGAACCTAATAGAAATTAGGAGCCAAACTTCACCGAATTTCATTTCAATCGGTTACGAATTCGAAATTAATTAAATATGTAAAAAAAATTACATAGAAATATATCGTTACTAGCACATATACAGTCGTTATATTACCTTTGATTTAAGACGTTTCCTTTTTTTTTTCCATTAGGCGATTTGTTTTTTCTTTATTTTGGTGTCCTTTATTGTTCTACCTATCCTATATACTGGTTAGTATTCGAAATGCGCGGATCAACACACTGAAAAAGAAAAATAAACGAGATTAGAGCTTCCTCTCGATTTTTTAGAAATTTAAATTTTAGAATTTTGACTGTAAACAAAACTAATTTCTTTTTTTTAATATTGAAAGATTTACAATTTTTTAACTATTTTCTATGCTTTTTATGCTAATTTCATTAAGATTTGTTGTAACATTTTATTTAGATTTTTTTTTTTTTATGTACGACGGCGGCAGACGAGCATACAGTCCACCTGATGGTAAGTGGATACTGTCGCCCATAGACATCCGCGATACATGCCAACATTAGTCCAAAATGATAAATGTTGGCACGCCCCCGGATGCGCTGCCTACCTTTGGAGATATAGGAATGGATTTGGAGAAAGGGTTGGGAAAATGGGCAGGGATAGGATAGGATGGGAATGGGCTCTGGCACATCTCACTCACTACCGAAACACGTACGTACATTGGGGAAATACGATAAAGTGGAAAATGCAGTACATTTCAAGGTAGTCTTCTGTGTGAGAGAGGGGTAACGTGGCCAGTCGAGCGCGCCCAGCGGCTGTTGGATTGCAGCGTGCACTCTCCCCCTCCTATGCTCGACTTTCTGTATACGCAGGTTATGGTTGTGATTAAATGTAACAACACTTACGTATGATACGTAGAAAAATTTTAATTGTAAGAATATAAGTTATATATAATAAATAAATAAATAAAAAGGTAAATTAATAAACATTGGTTTCGTTGTTTGAAATAAAATAAAAAAATATATTGTCAATTAGTGGTTATAAGATCTTGACACCAATACGGTGCCAATACTCAACCCTGACACCTAGTAACATCGAAGTATTTACATATAAAACCAATTTTCATGGCGTTTTTGTTATTATAACCGGGTAATAAAAAAACATTATGTTTTATTTCGTAACTATACCTACGGTGTACGGCATAATTTAATTTGTTAAATTTTGCCGCTTACCCAGCAAGGCTTTCAAATACAGGGACATCGGCCCCGAATACACTTTTATTCCATTCGGTGTCGAGGCCCTGGGTCTTGGACGATGTGGTTCATTCGTCCAAAACCTGTGTCCGTGGCGTCCTGGTGAGCATTTATTTTTAAGGACTTTTTAAAGAGCTTGGTAGACAGTACTGGCGACACTAGGGCTGGCGATTACATCGCACAACGAACCAGCGTGGTAATGCCGCCAGTATGTTGGGCGGGTACCTTGCCACGTGCCAAAGTTTAATATACATATACGAGTAGGTATATAGAATATACATATATATTGAGCACGTTGTATAATAATGGACTCGACTTTTTAGTTTGATTATTGTTGTTTATTATAAATTAGTTACAGATATTTTATATTTATTTATTTATTGCATGTTGTAGGTAACATTAAACTTACATCCAATGACATACAACACCCTGCAAGGGCACATCAATTCAAATATTTAAAAAAAATACATATATATATTATCAATTAAATTATAAATTGCATTAAATTAAATTAATATTCATTAAATTATAATATTGCATTATTAAATCATACGATACATTTATGAATAAAATATTTATTGTTTTCTTATTAATTATTATTTAGTTATTCATTACTTTTACTAATCATCTCATATATTTATTTATTTTATTATATGTTACGATTTGTCTGTTTAAGTTAATCTTTAATACTTTAGTTTTTAATTTAAAATTATTTTTAACAGATTAAGTTACTTAATTAATTTGTATTAAATTAATTATATTTTAAGCTTAAATGTCTCTCATAATAATATTTAAAAAAATGTTAAATAAATACTTAGACTTAATTACTGGATATATACGAAGATCTGAAACGATTATAGAATCAATTATAGAATTGGATATATCGCCAAAGAACTAGTTATAGAATCAGCACGCTTAAGTGGCAATATGCAGGACATATTTGTCTCAGGAGCGACAAGCGATGGGTTAGACGAGTCCTTGAATAGAGTTGCAATGCGGAAAACGCAATATGGGACGCCTTTCGACCAGATGAACCGATGACCTGTTGAGAACAGGCGAAGATCGTAATCTAACCTTAGGAGAGGCTTATATCCAGCAATGGAAAGATATACTAGCAGGCTGCTGGTAATGCAGATATTGTATGGTAATTGATTATTTAATTTTATTAATATCCCAGTTACACTGCAGTATACGATATAATGGCCACTATATTCAACGAAGGCTGCATTCACATTGCATAATTTTAAGCATCTCACATTCATAAAATACATTAACAAATGACCATCATTACTTGTATGAACGTTATTTATAACCTCGTCTCCAGTGAACGCGTGTAACGAGTATACATATGTATCTGTATATTATTATCGTTTGTATAAAAAATAGCCTCAAAAATCTATTAATTATATTTAAATTTTAAAACTAATTGACCTTAAAACATCGTAATAGCATTTCAATGCCGTGCTGCTTCATACATTTTGTATGACATCGATTTTATTTTTAATACTACCTTCTGTATCGCGATTATACAATACTGCTAGCTTGGAAATGTTCTCTCTAAAGCTAAGGAGAAATATGTCATGTGGGTATATTTCGTTATGTGAGAAGTTACGTTTGAGGTTAAATAGATACAGTGAGCAACATGTGAATATAGGCAAAATTATTCTAAGCTAGTTCTTTATAATTTATAGTTTAAATTACACGCCTTTTAAATTTACGCCAGATAATTCCGGAAATGGCCATTACCTACAGATAATATAATCAATTTATATTTGCATTTATTTTTTATATTAAATATAAAACAGAATATGTAAATGAAACTTAAGATACTTAAGAACATCAAGGGATACAAAATTTCTGTGTAACTACATGACATGATTCGTAAAACTTCGCGAAGTTCGCATTTCGAAAATTTATAGATAAGAACGGATCAAGAGAGAATAAAGGAGAAGAGACGGTAAGAGAGAAGAACTAATAGATAATTTTATGAAGAACATTATTTTTTTGTGAGTGTAACCTAGTTAAATACTTCTATGTATCATTACCTACTTCATTGGGTAGATACGTCAATTAAATCAAATTTATCATATGTCTTGCACATATCAAATATATCAATACATAGATGTAAACAAAGTCATTTGTATACACGATTATATATAATATATATATATGTATGTACCTACCTATGTATAATATATTTATCAAAATACTATCGGTTATTATTCTTAATCATCGAGTAAATTAATAATCATTTCCCGATAAATATACAATAGATCGACATTTGACTTGTAATCGAACTAGATAGATAACTCACATAGGTCATTCGGACAGATCTAATGTGGAGTAGGATACAAATTAGATAGATATGTGGCATATATGCGTATTATCCATATGCCTATATTAATGTACTTATAATACTTTCCGTGTAAAAATCAAAGTAGCTCAACGAACTGTGGAAAGAGCTTCATCCATTCAAAATTGCACTTCATTGTCAATAAATGTTGATAACCACCAACCCGGTACTGCAGCTGGTGTGGAGACAATTCATGGGGAATCCAAACGCCGTATTTTGAAACTTTTCTTAATTTGGGCAAACGCTTCTCTATTCTGCCTTGAACGCAGCTGAGCACCTCAGCCAGTTCGCGTAACGGCCGTAGCGAATTCTCTTCGATAAGTTGTCGTAAACATTGCATATCCACTTCCACAGGCCGACCGGTATGCGGTGTGTCTCCCAGATCGTAGTCCCCTTCCTTGAATTTCCTGAACCAAATTTTCGCTGTTACGTAAGTTAACGTGGAATCGCTCATCGCGTGTGATATATTACGAGTCCTTGTGTCGTGGCCCTGGGAAAACTCATAAAAGAATCGTCCGAATTTGCATTCGTGTTAGATCCATTTACCTGACACTCTTAACTCCACCAATGTAATCATGATTGTGATTACTGACAATAAGTGCATGGACCAGCCTATTTATACCCACACGAGATAATATGCTAGAACCTTACAGAACGCTTTTAGAATGATCGAGAATTCGGGGCTAAAACAATTAGCCAACGTCATTTTATATACGTAGTTATAGCTGGTAGGTATATTTGATACTTGTCAGTGTAGACTTCTGGAATGCCAGTAACATTCAGCAATACTACGAACGAAATTGAACCAACTCATCATAACAATTTTAACCAAAGACGTTTTAATTACGTATCCGGTTTGTTAAAACAAAACATTCGTGTCAAATGTCAAATTCAATGCGCAGACGCGTCTGTCCACATTCGGGTTATCTAAGGTGTTTTATAAACATTGCCGGTGAATCTTGCCTTTCCCACGGGAATTTCCTGGTAGGATGACCGTGCTAAAGAGATGTTAAAAAGGTAACTAAAAAGGTTAATAATTTTGACTAATAATGACGTTCAAATTATTTAATAAATAGAAATTTAGTTGTTTAACTTTAAACCCTTACATAACAGGATTAAGTTGATAAAACATAATCAACTGTTTTTCAAGGGCACAGTTTAATGTTTTAGTATAACTTTGAATAACGAGATAACATTATAATGCGTAATTCAATTTACTGAGGCCTATGGAGTATTGATATATTTACATTTTTATTGAAAATCCAAAAATGATAAACGCCGCAAAAACTGTTTATTTAAATTTCTATCGAGTTATAACTTATCAATGTCACCGATTTATTCCTGCCGTGCACGGAAATATAGCCAGCGACTTCGTTCACTTTTAATGTTTTTTAGAAAGAAAGACATACGAGCAGATAGTACACCCGATGTAAATGAATACTGTTAGCCCATGGACTTGCGTAACATAAGTTACGAATGACAAACGTTGTCACACTCCCGAATACACCGCCTACCTGAAACAGCTAGTCGGCTGTATAATAAAACCTGTGTAATACCTGAATAAAACCTTTAAATTCCCTTTAAAAAAATCTCAGAAAATTGTATTTGAGTATCTTTTCTAAGATTCACTATATTTCATATGTTACCAGGAAAAACGAAAATCTGATAAAAAAAAACTGTACAATGGTCCGTCAAGTGCGCGTGGACGCAAACTTGTATGAGTGGTTAGCTTGATATAGTAGGTATGTATACCCTAAATTATTTATCAACCCTAATTTATTTTAATTATCAGTAAAGAAATGATCATTACGTCTTTAGTAAGCAGCAAGTCCTAAGTCACCTTTTAAAAAACGTGACATGGTGCTTGCCATATTCATCTCTCTGAATAAAACCTCTTGCTTCCGGACGGGATTTCTCCGCATTCTCTCCTTCACAGCTTCGTCTGTTCAATACGAATAGTGCGTGGACGGCCAGACCTTTTTCTGTCACAAAGGACATTTCAATGTACCTACCAATAGCCCGGTACACATACATTCGGCTAATACCAAGCGGACGGAGAGTTTTCAAAAATTGCATTTGACTCCATGCCTACTTTGTATAATGCAATTACAGCAATACGGTTTTCGTTACCGCCCCACTCCATTTTAATTTTAGTAAAATATTTATAAACATTAGCGCTAAAATGAGAAGAAAAAATAAATTCACATATACAGCGGCTTTGTTACAGTTTTATTACAAGTATGTGTATAGATTCCCGTTTGAATTTACCTCAAGCCAAAGTAAGTAGTAAACAAATACACGGCAGTGTTTCTTATGTACATATTAAATTCGCGCCTACCCGTTAGTTTTAACTACCCACGAGTGTTTGTTCGTTGGTCAGTGTAAACTACTCTTAACCATATTTATTTCCTCAGAAATGTGGTCATATTTACTTCAAATATTCCGTGTTTATTTGAATATTTCACACATTATTTTTAAGGAAGTCTTAAGAGTTTTTGTTGGTATGGACTTACTAAATTCAATTTGAAAGTTTATTTATTAATTGTCTAAGTATTAATTAACTTGATTAAAATTTCCTTGTGTCAAAATACTGTTTAAATAGAATTTAATGTCACATATCGTCGTTGTTATATGTGAAAGAGAATCCTGTATACTACAGCAAATAATTGTTGGAGAAACAAAAAACTCAGCACCAGAAATACTAAATGTGGCAGCAAATTTCATGGTGGGTTCTCTGGTGACCACGGAAAGTGGGACTCCGTCGACTGTGTGATGAATGATGACATTCTTAGGAATTTAGAATTACTTGCCTACATCAGTTATGTATAAAAAAATAGTTTCATGTTTTCAAATTCAAATTATTTTGTTGTTCAAATTAGTATCATTTTTACTCATCGTTTAAATTCAAGCCTAATTATTATATGTACACCTGTGATAATAACATAATTTCAATCATTGTTGAAAACAATTAAACCATGTCCGAATTTTATAAAAATCTATTGATTATAAAAAAAAAACGAAAATGTTATTAATTTCTCCTGAAAATATATTTAGTCGGACATAATATAACATATTGCAATATTAACAACGATACCCACGAGGACGTGTAGTGGAAGTGTCTTTTTGTACACTTACGTAAAAATATATTTAGTGCGCTGCATCTTGATAAAATAATCACATTAAATATTTCAACCGAATCGCGACATCAAAACTTAATTTAATGATCACTTCCACGAATTGGATGGCTTTATACTTAAACCAGGCATTATCTCTTAACTACTACCTAAGGCTAGATTTAATAACACAAATTGCAAGGCGTTAACCTCGCGTTAACATTTAACAGGAAGCGGGGTGAGGCAGCGCACGCATCATGACTCCAAATTGTATTCAATCCTTATACGATTATTATTATTGGTGCAACTTGTAGACTTCAAACACATTTATGCTACTTTTTGCATCACGATTTTGCGATTAGATCGCGACTTCTCGCTGAAATGTATAACTGATATAAACCAGCGCGTGATCGAACTCCCTTATACACTCAGACACTTGACTATCACGTGACTTAATATAATCGCCAACACCATTATATTCATGAAAAATCTCCATTATAATTTCGCGCGACAAACGCTTCGCTGCATCGAAGAATTTACAACGGAGCATCGATGCAATTGCTAAATCGCATGAAAGAGCGAGAAAATTCGAGTAGCCGAGTAATCGCTAAATCGCATTGCATGCAGCATCGATGACTTTGCGCATTTTTAATACAGAAAGCAGCATGTGTGTTCGAGTTCTTACCTCAGATACTTCATACAAGGGATTATGCCTTTTATTGTTCCGGCTATAAGAAACACGTAGTCAGTCAGATTAAGCGTAGGTACCTTCGCAATCTACCCGCACAATCTGCAAAATGTAAATTAATACAAGAATACTCCTGCAGTTTTTGTGGTCGTGGTAATTATTATTATTTTTTTGAAGGAATTCAGTGATGCTTGAAGAGCCGTTTGGAATTGAAATGCTATTTTTGATGCTATATTTTTGTATACGAATATAGAATTACTAGGTGTTATCTGTGACCTCTCATCTTATGCATTTACTCGGATGAAGGTTTATCCTTTGTGTTAATTAATTCCATGAACTATAGGCATAGATTATTATAATACGTAACGTATATATAACTTCGTTACTTTGTTGTAGAGTTATTATTAATAACGTTATTATAACATAACAATCAAACAAACAAGCTTTAAAATTGAGCTCGAGAGTTGGGGGGGGGGGGGGGTTGAGTTTAATATAAAAACTATGTATTGTGGACTTTGTGGTTCCATGGTGATAGTTTATTAAAGTTCAAAATGTCATATTTGTGATAATCAAACAAAAGCACCAGACTGCGTTTTTCGTGTCCTTCCAAGGAGTCCAAGGTTCCAACTGTCCTCAGTAAACCTACTATCACTGAGCGACGCCATTTTTACTTGAAATTCATTTACACGTGACATTGGCAAAATAGTCGTCGCGCTTGAGTCGACAACTGATACTGCCATCAAACCGAAGAAGAACAACTTTCATATTTATAATATTAGTTGGGATTAGTTAGGAATCTTATTCTGTAGCAATAAAACTTTCTGGTATTGTCATTTATCGAACTTCTTGCTACTAAATACTTAAGACTAAATACTGGCAGCTAATTCAGATCTAACTTCAAATTCGCTCCAGGCGACAGTATCAGGTGGACTGTGTGCTCCTCTGCCGCCTTCGTCCATAAAAAAATACTTCTGTCCTGCAGGTAGGTATTAGAGACTCATAAAATAAACATCTAGCAATTTATTATTTTTAATTAAAATACTCCTATCTATCGTAGATAGGAGTGTAACCCGTTTTATCGTATGATATCATTTCTATATCCACTTGCTTTTGAAGGTCCGTTTGATGTGAAAGAATTGCATTGTCTTATCACATTCATTATGTCACGTAAAATTTATTCATTGCGTAGTGCTGTTTATACCACCAGGTTCATGCCGAGAGAGAAATAGAGAGCCCACAGGAGATAACAAAACCTTGAGGGGCGACGAAACATGGAAACCTTAAGGTTCATTCAGAAAAGTTGTATTTGTTACTACCCTTTAGATTAAACAGTATACTATTCGTTGCCACTCTAAATCCATGTCTCTCCACTGATATACAATTCTCACAAAACTTGCCACCACTCACTTCTGCTTGTCTCATCCAAACACCACCGGCCATTTTGATCCATCTGTCCGTGTATTCTACACTGAGATCACGGTCTACTCATAGTCTCCATTCGGTACTAATGTACCCTATTGGTTATCGGTCCTGCGACAATTGTGGAATGAGCTGCCAGTTGAGGTATTTCCGTTAAGATACGACATGGGGCTCTTCAAGATAGCTGTGAACAGGATTCTGCAAGGTCGGCAGCACACCGGCAAGCCCCCTGGTGTGGCAGGCGTCTATGGGTGGCTGTAACCACTTACCATCATGCTGCCCGCCAGCTAGTCTGCCATCAATTCCATAAAAAAAAGTTGTAACATGCCCCCTGCCACTTCATCTTACTGATTATTTGAGCTACATATGTCGGCTACTATAGTTCTTAGTCGATTTTTTAATAACTTTTCGTCTCGTCTATCTGTTCCATATATACAAAAATGAGTAAAATTACTTATTTTGTTTTGCTTCACTTGTGCAGGGTGCAATTATCGTGAACAAGTCAACGGCTGGGTTATGCATTGTCTTTACGTGTACCTACTTTTTTGAATCTTATATCGAGCGCGTGGGAAACCATTGCTCCAGTAACTTACACTGCAAAACCTTTGTCGGTGTTAGGAATAAATCTTCATAAAGTGCTTTACTGTAGGTACACCTATCTCCTAGTATGTTATTGTATATGTTTTAATCATCAATTTAAAAATAAATGGGCTGAAGGAAGTTAGAAGAACCACCTTAGTTAATACGACTAAATTTATATAAATAAAAATTAAATGCTGTTCGTTGGTAAGCGCATCACTTGAGAACGGCTGCACCAATGTGGCTAATTTTTTTTTTAATTTTCGTAATAGTCTGAATAAGGTTTTTAGGGAAAGAAAAATTGGAAAAGTTGCCCGGAAAATTGGAAAAATTCGGGAAAAGCTGAAAGTGCTTTTTTCTATGGGATTTTTGTATGAACTTATTGAAATTATTGTATTATTGAAATTTGGACAGAACAACGTCTGTCGAGTCAGCTAGTTTGATATAAATGTAATGGATATTTGATCTATCGATCTACTTATATAAATGTTTGTTGTGTGGTGTTAGGCGCGGCCGCCAGAAGGCAAGGCCTTGCCGCGTGACCTGATCGCGTCTGAGGGAGCGTCAACCAATGGGGCTTCCTAAGTAGCCGCCTACGCTAATCGCCCACTGGGCTTTCCACAAGCGGAATCCCTAAGGCGGGTTAGAACCGCGAAAAGCTAGAAAAGGGGTAACTCCAGGGACCTGTCCGTATTGGACTGCGTGGCAATTACAGGAAGGGATGCAATCCCAGCACTGTTTCTTCCGCTCCACATAAAAGAGATCGCGAGATGTTCCGAAATCGATGTCTTTAGAATAGCCGGCTTTAGAATATTACCACTCGTGGTGTCGTAAACCATGGGTGTTGTAAACGGCGACTAAGGCATAACAAAGCCGTTGCCACAAGCTCCTGAGGAACTACACCATCCACCACTAAAACAGTGAACTCACTAACACACTTGACCAGGGCGTGGCTTTTTAAGGTCTTAATGTACCTGAGTACTTTTTAATGTACTTAGGAGGCCCATATCCAGCAGTAGGTAGATGATAAATGGACTAATTACGGTTTTTATACAAACATATTTATACAAGTTTTGTTACTCGTACTATCTTTGTATTATTATAAATTATTTATAAACTTATTACATAAAGATAGTAATGGACTTACCCGTAATTTCGGGTCTAGTAATCGGCATTAGTCAAAGATAATTTCCCAATGACGCAATTTCCAAACCAATCTTTCTGCACACAGATCTATACAATCTACTTTTTAAACTGAATTAGATCTAGATTAAGCAACGTACAAAATGAAATTAATTTAACGGAGATTTTACTTCCTAATTCCCATCAAATTAGATAGGATGACGAAAAGGTAAAACATCACCGAATCTATTGATTATAGAAAACGACCTGTGACATTACGTTACACAAAAAAATTACATCAAATCTTATGACTCAAAGGTCTAAGCGTAAACTTCTAAATTATATTAAATGTGTTATCCTCTTCAAAATACGGTAAAAGTATTTTGAAAGTATTTTGACTAAATGGCTTAGATGAGACGCAAAAAAATAATTTGAGATTACTAAGAAATCGTCTCAAAGTCGAAGGTCGCGAGTCTCCTATTTCTTCATTGTCACAAGAGAACCTAAATTTAACTTAACTTTTTTACTGCCATCGATTTGCTGCCCATTGAGTATTTTCTGCTGCACACAAGTATTTCTCATTCTAAACGCACCAATTGAAGTACCATAAGATGTATATAAAGTCTATTTAGAAAAATAGTCGATTTTAAACACGTTCTAATGTGTTCAAATATATCTGTCACCCCCCCCCCCCCCTCCCATCTTAGCTGTTCCTATTGTTGGAGCTACATTGTACAAGATAATCTTTTCTGTCAAACTTTTTTTTTCTGTAAACGCTTTATAGGGCTCATATTGAGCCCCATCGTATTGGCCTGACCTAGTGTGGGGTCCATTAGTACCTCAATAATAATCTTTATACCTAATTTATGTGACACATCGGTCGGTGTGTATTCGGCCCCAACGTAAATATGTAAGCCGGGTCCGTCTTGATTGAGGCCGGTCTTATAACAAAATATATACGTACTTCTATATATTTACAGGATTATATAACGTATACAAATAAATATATACGTATATAATTTTATTGTTATTTTAAACTTGTGAAATGTGTAAATAATACCAAATAACACTATATCAAATGAGTAAATACACTCGCAAAATATAATGACGTAATAATTCGGAAAATTGCATACAGCCGTTATTAACATTATATCACAGTTGATGAAATGCCACGGTGTAGCAGATTTTACGGTTAAAATTTAATAAGCACTCAATATTTTTTTCAAATACATTACGGTGTTTTCCGAAATTCTACTCACAATTTGTTTAGATAAGTTTTGCATTACAATGGTTTAATCTTATCGTCTCCGTTGTGGCCCAGCCTCAGTGACGATGAGGATGGGAAATATCAAAAAGTACCATCCTCCCCGGTGAAAACACTCAACGGGGACTATAGTACAGTACAATTCCCTTCATCCCATCATCATTTAATTAATATTAAGTTTAATTAATATTCCATAATACTCGTATTATATTATGATATAGTACGTTCACAAGGAATTGGAATCATTCCACTCGAGATAGATGAGTAACTTGCTTATTGTTTGTTGGATTGTCGATAATAAAATCACTTTACCGCCGCGCGCGCCGACCAGGTGCGTCTGCAATTCCCAGAACAACCAACCATGATCCTTTTTACCTGCCTGTACTTCTATACGTGTAATATTTGTTACACCATACGTGCAAGATGGATTTCTAATCACAATTAGTTTTTTTGGATTTAATTTTACATTGTGACAAATACATTTTTGTCACAAGAGCATATAAATAGATAGATTTGTCATAAATGTTAATTTTATGAAGATCTCAGCTCATCAGTGTCGGGATAATATTTAGTGTAAATAGTGAATAATAAAAGAAAATCCTTAAAAACAATTTTGAAGCATTTTTTTCCAAGCATCAAGTCCGTCTAACTCTATATGAGTTTTACTACTGTCTAAAAATCCCTAAAATCAATTTATAAGCATTTTTTTTCTCAAGCATCAAGACTGCTAGGTCTGATTATTATATATAGTGTGCCTACCAATGAGGAAGAATGAAGTATTTATCTTTATCCCCTTTGAAGTTATTCGTGTTTACAGAACAACTAATTATGTATTAAACGCCGCTACAGCATTAAATCCGGTGACTAATCTTGTAGCGTGGAATGCAAAAAATATATATTTTACTCATAGATAAGCACTTATTTCTTGTTTGTTATTATTTCTCATTAAAATTAAGAGCAAAAACTGTTTTTATTCTCTGTGATACTAATGAATCTCAGCCATATATCAGGACATACACCACCACGAAGCAGTCGGAATTTCACGGTATTTCTATAGAGTTCATATAGGTGGTAGCATCAAATTAAATGTGGGTTATCAATGTTATCATCTAAGACGGGTATGATTGTGGTGATGATGACCAGGAATAATGCTACATATCTATATCTTGTCAGTAGAGTAAAAAAAAACAAAAAATATTACTTTTTTAAAATATATAATAACTACTCAAAGAGTTTGGAGCGACTTCGTAATAAGAATATGCAACAACACTATAAATAATTATTTATACGATAGAAGTTAGAAGACAGCGATTAATTCAATAAGTACTGAGACACTACAACGATTGAGTTCAATATCCTCACTTCATGAAGTGACAGACTGTCTTTACACACTATTCGAAAAACAAATAAAGAATCTGAATATGAATCCGAATTTAACGTAAACAAACGAATGCACACAAACAAGCACGGACAAGCGGAGCATGAAGTATGCCGAGCACGATGAACCTCCAGGTTGAATCCCTTTTTGACATTACTAGTCGCGCAGCGCCATCTCTCGACAATTTTTGCAACTACGTATTCCAATGTTACATTTTTAATTTTTAATTAATCTGGGCAATATTTAGGCACTAACTAACCGTAATTCAGAGTAAACGGAAATCCTTATTCACTTGTTTGCGTTATTGGATTACTTGTATGATTTTTAATAAAATAAATATGTAATTAATATGCTGTCCGTACAACAGATGGACGCGAATGGAACCGTTTGTTGTCACAGTGTAGACTACACTAAATATAAACCGTATGCATGCACCTCTTTGCGGAGGTTTATTATTATTCTAATTTACTATAAATAAATGCAGTCGGCGTGACGTCGTTGAAAGCAAAACTGAATTTTTATATTAGGTATCACAGAATAAGGTAATTGAGTTGAATTAACATGATTTTTATAGTTTATTCGACAACGGAATAGAAAAAGAAATCCATATTAAAATAATTTTATCAAATTAATTGGAAAGAAGATGATAGGTAGATAATTATGTGCTTGTGAATATTTAAGGTAGGGAGTTATCGTTGTCTTTTTCACTCATACGATGTAATAAACTATAGTCCGGTTAGAGGAAGAGCTAGTTGACATAAATCTTCATATAAATCTTTAGCATGTAGTATAAATCATTTTACAATTAAGATAGACAGACAGAGTAATTATAGTATAGATAGATGTAGATAAAGTAAATGTAGATATGTACATAGATAGTGAAATTGTAACTTTTAAGGTACAATGGGACTGACATACTCTATAGTGTAAAAGCCCCTAAATAAAATAAAGAGAAAAAAAAAGCTCGTTTATTATTTAAAATTATTATTATTTAAGACAGTATTACACAAATGAATTAAATACAAAACTGTCAGCGCTCTTCCTATGATAACCAGAACATAATGACACTATTGTGTTATCTAGTATTATCTTAAGTCATTTCATTGTATGACTATTTAAAATCTGTCTAATACCCTATCTTAATTAGATAAAAAATAGGACCTATAGGTTTCTTTTAAACAACTCCATTTAAATTCCATGCAATTTATATTTTAGCATGGTCAATTACAGAGATATATAGCCCCTTATGCATTTAAACATTAATATATAACGTTTTTAATACATAACCCTGCAGCCGACTGTGCCTATAATATTTGCACCAATTTGGAACAGACGGAAAAATCTCCAAAAATTGATGTTTTGGCTTCCATTCTCCTCAAATGTCTGATCTAAAATAAAAACAATATGTACTTACACTAACCACGTAATGTATAACAATGTACCTAAACGTAACTAATGTTATAAATGCAAAACTTGATTTGTTTGTTACGTAATAACTTTATTAACTAAAGAATCCCGGTCAATGCGATCGAAGTCGCAGGAAAAGGCCAATAAATTGTATTATAATTGCCAATTCAATTACATGCACCGTTTTCCTGGTCTGCCTGTATGCATTCACTGCAACATCTTGAAAACTCGAGAGGATAGTCAAGTGGACTCTTCAAGACATGCATTCAGGTTAATGAATGTATTAAAATTTTGATTGCTAATTTGGTACGACTCGGTTTTGGACCAGATTATCGACAGTATAATTTTCTTTAGTAATTTTAGGGCGTTGAACCCTAAAATAAATTGTAAGGATTATTAAATTAAAACTTACACAGAAAAATACCTCGGTCTTAACCTCGACTTGTAGTGGCTTTCTGCAAATAAATTTTATTTTGATAATATAAATCGACTAATTGTTAGTGCAAATAATGCAATTTTGAAAGAACAAGACAACTTGTAATTTTAACCAGAAGTCTGATTGTTCTTTATATTAATATAACCAAATTCTCGTAGTCAGATACAAGATTATGAATATTAATACTATTGCTTTATTTTGAAAATATCTAGTCTTTATTTTTAAATTTTAGACAAGGATGATTAGATGACTAGCTGATAGAAGTAATTCATAAATACATTCACCTTTCTAGATTTTCTGAACTTCCGGCCTGGGGGGTGTACTCTGATTTTAACAGCTCTCCGAAGTTTCGGGCCCGACCTAAGTTCCAACGAACGAATTGTCATTTACCCATATAACTATATTAACCCTAGTCTTGCTTTCCTTCGGTCGGATATCTATAGATCGGATATTTCCGAGTATCTAAAAGGGGTCTTCCTTGTTATCGTGTAATTTGACATTCCGACGGATCTTTTGGCGAGTATAAGGGTTATTATCGTATAATTTGACATTCCGTCGTATCTTTTGGGGAGTATAAGGGTTATTATCGTATAATTTGACATTCCGTCGTATCTTTTGGGGAGTATAAGGGTTGTTATTGTATAATTTGACATTCCGACGTATCTTTTGGCGAGTATAAGGGTTGTTGTTGTATAATTTGACATTCCGACGTATCTTTTGTCAAAAATCTATATTTCTATTGCTGCTCATTAATTTCCATTGAACTTCATTCGGTCCGATATATCGGGAGTGAATGTTTTCGTGGTAGGAATTTCCTGAAATATCGTCCGAAACTTCGTTTTTTGTGATTTCAAAGTAAAGTTGAATAGGGTCTGCCCAAGTTCCATAACATAGAAATACTAGTATATGTATGTATATTAAAAACGCAAAAGTAACTGCAGCCGTGGAAGCAGCGTGTGTTCATTTTTTTGCATTAAATATGCTCTTACCACGTGTCATTGCAATGAATTGACATAATTAAATTTGCATCGGTACACACAATGGGGTCAACTAGAGGGCAAGGCTGGGGTCGGTCAGATCGAACTATTACGTTTTTGTTGATAATCTCTGCAACAATATAGCAAGTTTACGGTACAGTGACTACGGTATTCATGAAGATACCCGTATTATGCCGTTCGTGACTTCTTGGTCACGTGTTGACTTGGTCATGTGTAGAATTACAGACTGAATATTTTGTGGCATGTAAGGATGTTTATATTGATTATTCACTTTATTCGAATATTCGAATTCGAATGCCTTCGAATAGTGTATGGAATGGATCGGGCCCTATAGTAATAATGCCATTTAGAAAACGCCAATGCCAACAAATCGACTCCAATCGAAAGCTTTGTAAAACGATCGGAATCAAAAAACACAATAACCCCGCTCTGATTATATTTTCCGATCAATTCCATAAAATACTCGATTTAAAACGATTTTTATGATTATCTATAGTCGTGGTCAGTTGTTTATTTGGTTAAAAATGTTTGTCTGCTATATCAATTTACAGTCAATATCAATCATATTATTTTTTAAGAAAATTTTAAATTAAAAAAAATTTAAATAATGGAAAACTGATTTTATTTATTTCAGTTTTACCAAAAAAAATATCTTTAACAACATTGTTTCATTCTCTCCGTATCTGCAGCCATTGTAGATGTTATACTCGCAGTTCTGATTATTATTTTCAATCTTTTTCTGTTTACTTCTGTATCATTCAATCTTCTGTGTCTGTGTCTGTGACATGACATCATTATTACCAATACATTACTTGTATCTCATAATTACCTACGTCTCGTGAGCTGAAGTTAAGCACGACATCGCGAGCTAAATGCAAATAAATATGTACCTACCTACCTACAGCTAAATATTTAACACAAATAGTATAATCTTGTTGTCATTCAGTCTAGGCCAAGGGCTAACATTACATTAATTAATACATACCCAGTTATTTATAAGATAGAGATATTCCTTTTATATAGTAAGGACTATTATTGAACCTAGAAATTTATAAAGTTGTATAAAAATGACCAGGTACAGCTACGTTCGTGGCAGTCGTGGAATGAAAATTCTGATAGCTCCAGTTCTGATTCAGACTCCTCTTAATTATATTATACTATATCACTAGTAACTTTACATAACTATTATATGTTTAATTACAATATTACTATGTAAACAAATAAATGTTTAATTTATTTTGTTTTGATTTTTTAGCGATATGTTAACCTGGACGAGTGTGCCCCACTAGCCGCATTCCTCGGCCCCGCCACGAACGTAGTCCCCACATATAACCCCATATATAAAGTATTATTTGTTTCACATTTTCATTATGTATTTAAATTATATTTAATAAAAAAAAAAGATTAATATTTATTGATATAAATATGTACTTATTGGTGTATAAATGGATGCATATCAAATTTATTAACGCCATCAAAAAACAGCTGTGGCGAATGACTACACTAAATTGGAGAAATATTTCAATTGTCAGGATGGCCGAGCGGTCTAAGGCGCCAGACTCAAGGTTTACCTTGCCCTTACAACGGGTATGAGCTGTTCTGGTCCTCTCTGAGGGCGTGGGTTCGAATCCCACTTCTGACAAAAACCCTTTTTGCATTTTTTTACTTTTATTTTATTTAATTCTAACCTTCATTTTTAAGTTTATTGAATTTTTATTGATTTTAATTTACATTTTATTTTGTATACTGTTCTTATAGTAGTGGTTCCCACGACTACATTTGTTACTTTTATTCAGAGTTCGTGAAAATCCTTTATATAATAAATATCCGATATTGGATATATTTCCGATACATATCATGTATATAAAAAGACGCGAATTTCATTTTGTAAGTGGTTTTAATGTGTTAAATTAAACTTTGAGTTTGATTAATAACCTTATTTATTATAAAACAAAACAAAAAAGAAGAGTAAAATTAGTCATTGAGATTAATAAATAATCAGTCTATTTAATCAATATTCAACTAAATTATAATTATAATCTTTATATAGTGTTGGATCATTGGCAGCGGCAGTGAACATAATTTTTATTTATGTAGGTATTACAATTTAAAAGCGTGGGATCTGCCAACATTCGACGACAAATATCAATTGATATATATAGATATTTATATATTATATATAAAAAAATAATGTTTGTTAGTTCGTCTTCTATGCGTTCCTAAACCATTCATCCGATTTCGATGAAACTTTGATGAGTTGTTGTGCTTGGGCCCGCGACAATACCAGCCGGGCACAGCTAGTATCAATATAAACATTGACGTCATTCGATGATTGACGTCTATTATAAATTGTACCTTGTATTTATGATACATATTGCCTTTAGTTGTTTTGTTAATTCTATTATGTTTTCATATCATGAAATATTGTAATAGAGTAAAAGTATAATACATTTTTTAATATACACAGATTATTTATCTATGGTACGTCATTGGTTAGTATACCCATCAATGACGTAGCCATATTAAATTTCATTGTACGCTTTGAATAGCGTACAATAATTTCGTATTACTCGTCGTAATCCTCTGTAGTGTAGTGGTTAGTATTCCTTTCACGCAGTACGCCTTCAATTCCCCCCATGTGGATCTTTTCTTTCTTATTAAACTTTTTTTTTTATTTGTTCCAGGTTGTGAGAGTGTGTGTGATGGTGCGGGTGTACACAGTGCTGCTGTTGGCGGTTGCACTGTGCCGCGCCGCCACACTCGACTCTGAACTTGGCGTCGGCAAAGCTATTAACATATTTATGAGGTGGGTAATATATATTCTTAGTACGTTAGGGACATGAGCTGTGGTTCTGTGACACTGTTAGTGACACCCTCCATTGCGATTATTCAATGCCGATGGCCGATAACAATGTTACAAACCTGCTGATTCCCGAACGCAAGATACGCAGAGATGAACCTTGAAATACACCTTATAAGAAGTACTTACCCAACAATAAAGAAATATAGGCTGATGAGTATGAAGAGGCTCCTACTTGCCTTTGTCAATTTTTTTGAACTTTCTTAAACTTTAGGAAACGAAATTGCAGCGAAATTTGTCCAGCGGAATATATTGTATTTTATTTGGAAAACAAACGGAACTTAATACCTAATTTAATATACGTATATAAGTATATAACATATAAATGCATTTATTGTAGGTACCAAAGCTCATTTTCGGAAGGAAGAAAAATATACTCGTATGTTGCATGTTGCATTTTATAGTTCATAACAAAAATTGATTTATATTTTCACAAATAATTTGCCATCTTATTGCCTCTAATTTCCTATCTTGTATAACATTTTTTGTTAATAATTTCAGATATGGCTACCTCAGCATATGCATGCGTGTGGTGCCACGCAATGACACCGAGGGCTGGGTGTTCCGGGAACCCACAGTCAGTGTGTTCCGCGACGTGGAGCGATTCACACTTGCCCCCAAACCCCGCCAGGCGAAAACACTGTTCGACGGAGACTTCCACATGGAGTTCTGCGATAACTTGAAGCAGTTGCTCCAGGCCTACTTCAGAGACTTCAGCTTTGAGAGGTGAGAAATGGAGCTGTTAACCCTAGACATAGACAACGCAAGTTCGTGAAATTGTACGGAAACCAAACGTATCACGCCACGAGTGAGTTTTAGTAATAAGAGCCGCACCGATGAAACGAAACCTCTCCCGCCAAGGGAGAGGTTTCGTTTCGGAGAGGTTTCCTAGAAAGTCACTCACTGACAATGATCGTATGATAACAGCAGAGGATGTATATGGTGTCCAACTTGGAGAGAAGCAAATTCAGCAGTGGAGAAACAAGGTGATATGGGATGGTATCATTCTTTAATAAGTCCTAAATTCTACCGGGTTAAAGACCTTAAGACGCCGCACCGTCAGTGGCTGGCGCTAAATATAAAGATCATTTAACATCAGGGGGTTCTTGCAGTCTAGTAGTAACGAGAGCCCTCCGATACTAACCTTTGGAATTGGCGAGTATAATGGTTGTTACAGTTGTTTCGGCCCTGGGTTGTGTGGTTACCACGTGCCCTGGCAAGTCAGGAGTCTGTTTGCCGCCGCCCGATATTCGGCGTTGTTGGCCATTTACCATCATTGGACCTAACCTTTAAGGACATAACTTTACTGACATAACTTTAAATTATATTTATTGGTACTTGATTGTCTTTGTTCTTATATATCGTTACTTCCACGATTTTTCGTTTCAGGTTGGAGCGTCCATGGCGTGCGTTCACCGCCGGCTGGCCGACGGACATAATGGCGCGGAACCTTGGCATCAACTCCTCCTTCATCACCGGCGATCATTGCTATGTACTCGTCAGGGTCTCCAGGTACTAATTCCTTGAGTATTTTCGTCATGAAATAGGTTGCAACAAGCAGATCCACTTGATCGTAAGCTGTTTATCACTGACTGTATCATGTTTATCATGGTTTATCATGCACTGGTGCCCGTGTGGTATCGACCAGCTTAAGAAAATCATCATCCTATCCCTTCCCGTGGATTACCGTAACGACCGGTTAACAAAGCAGTTACCACAAGCCCTGAGGAACTATACCACCTCTATAAAGTTTACTCGCCAACTCGCTTAGCCAGAGTGGCGTTTTAAGGCCATACATCTCTCATACACAAGACAAAGTGCATGAAGAGGCCTATGCCCAGCTACGAACGATAAAAGGAGTGGTTACAGTTACGGTATTTACGGGACACCATAGACAGTACACGGCACTTGACTATGGCTGTTTGGTAGGACCATTTGATCCTTCGAGCCGGATCGTCCATTGTTTATACTTTTTAACAAATACAAATTATGCTTTCAGATTCCGCGAGACAGCTAAATTGAGCGACCTACCGCCAAACATAGCTGTCGAGGATGTAGTGTATGATGCCATTCAGGACTCCAACATCGGAGACACTGTCTCTGTAGCAGACTTTATAAGGAAGTACGGATCGCACTACATAGCGTCTTATATAACCGGTAACTCGTTATATCAGGTGAGTTCAAATGTTTTTTATTTAGAATTACATAATATACTTCTGATATATCCTCTGTGATCCAAGTCCATGCTATTCAATGTTTAAAAATATGCGAATGAACCCAGTAAGATCGAAATTGTCATAAATGGCAATGTTTATCTAAAAGATTATCAAAAACAAGATGATCAAAGACGATTAAACCGAAATAGGATTGCAGCGGCCGCAACTAGTTTAATTAGTATTTGTGTTTTTTCAAATGATTTATTAAATTTGGAAATTATATGTAAAAAGGAATGCGAATGCCTTTGAAAACCTTTGTACTGGAAAAGTGTAGTACTTGTATCATCGTATATCACATTAGGCTTATAGGATTATCTAGACTCGACTTTAAACCAAGTAAAATTAAATCTAGATACATCGCTACAAAACTTACGTTAGATTTCACGTATGGCAGGTTAGTTACAGCCCAGATGGACAGATAGATATTTTTTTATATCAATAAAATTATACTGTGTCGGTATTTATTTAATGAGTTTCCAACCTTGTAGATATTTTTGTCTTATCCACTTCTAAATCTTCTAAGATAGTCGCTGCCTTCGTCCATAAGCGACAGTATCCACTTACCACTTACCAGTCTGTTCGTGTGTAACAAAAAAAAATTATATGTCTAACTAAAATCTACAATAAAACTAAACTAAAGATAACCGGCTTTAGTTTGATCGTTGATTAGACATCCTGTATATTATCATCTTACTTTAATGTGCCGCTCAACTCCCCCAAATTTCTCTATTTATCTTAATATATGTGACAACCCTTATAGGTATGACAAATGTGTGTAACTTTATGTGACAACCCTGACACCATAAACCACTTCGGAATATACTTACAGATTCGTTAGGGCTCCAGGTTTCCACGATATTTAGCTTTTGGAAATATGATATTTCTTAATTATTATTGCAGTTGCTTAATATTGTGCCTTACACATCCGCTGTGTGATTTCATTATTATTATTTTTGTAAACCTGAACGTGGCCGGTCACGTGACGGAACAGCGCAGGCGCCGCGTGACGCAGTTTATAAAACCACGCGGGTAATTTACTAAACAGATGATAAAGACTTGTCGCGTGAGTAATGATTCGGTACTGGCAGCCCGTTGAAAATATAATATTTTAGTTTAAAAAATATAGAAACGTATCCGATTTATGAATTATTAATCAAATGGACTTCCATTATTCTTTCATTGTTTAATTTTATTATCCAAAAGCGTCCAATAATTTTTTACAATTCGTCAAGTATATTAATTGCTATAATATTTACAAATTGAGACACGAATAGTTTAATATTTGAATACTGGCGTTTTGTACATGTTTTGTACACTACGGGAGAATATGAAAAAGCCATCGTGCATAATCGTCTACTTTCATTTCGTAATCCCTTTATCGCACTTACACGAATCGTAATTAGTCGCCTTTGAGACAGCATAGGAGTAGCTCGCGTTCAATTTGAATATTTATATAGAGCAGTTATAACATAAATTACAAACAGTTATGGCATCCGATTTTAAAACAGGGAAAATTATTCATTCACGAGCTCGGCTAGTTATTTATAAAGCATACCTTTATATAGGTCTTGGGGCCAATAAATAAACAGTTCAAAACTAATGATAGGCAAAACCTACCCCAAAAAAGGCAGGCCGATTAATAGGTTTTTGTTTAGATTATGGGGTAATAAGAAAATTGATTTACAATTTCCATTTAAGATTCAAAGAACCGTCGACTATCAAATCTTTGAAAATGAAGTTAATTGACGCTATTAATTTTAACGGTTCTGTATTTGCATTTAGAAAAAATCTTCGACAAATGGTGTTTAGGTTAAAGATAATCGAAGCATTTTAATAGAGAAATGTTATGTGCGTTTAAAAAGAATTAAATATTAAGATCAAATAAAGAAGTATAGAGCGGAGAGGGAAAATATTGTATATAATATGGATGAATCGTATATAAACACTAGTCACACAAAAAATATAAGTTGATTAAGTCTTGCAAAACAACCGGTTTGGCATTAAACAAAAAATAGCACAAGAAAATTACATCCTTAATATGTAGGTATAGGCTAGTATAGGGTATGTATGTATTATATGGGCTTTTGCCCACTGTTTTTGGGCTTTGCTTTTGGGTGTGACGAGCGCTGCCCAGGCATAAAATATTATAAAACTTATTTAAAAACGTTACAGTTACACATTCTCGTTAAACATTTGATTTGTTCTAGCTTTGTATAATAACGATGGAAATGTGTTATTACTCGATGTGTGTTATGCCAGATTATTCCGATAACACTGAAACAATGCTAACGAACAACGTGACGTATTTTTGTAAAATAGAAAATAATTTTTTGTGCATTATACTTAGTTTATGAAATAGGTATGAAAAATGTAGCAAAAATTAAAAAACTTATTTTTGCAAAAAAAAGATTCATAAAACCTTTTGTTTATTTAAAATTTATTGCACAGACAAAATGTACAAAAGGCAACATATCTTATATTAATTAACTAGGAATTCTTCGTTTGGTCTTCAGGAATATAATTCTGACACACTGAATAGCGTGAATTCACCTTTGAATACAGCTTGAATGAAAACTGAATGAATTATGATAATCATTCATTCTTTTTTCATTTGTAAATGTCTGGAAATAGAGTCCTTAAGTGAGTCATTCATTCTTTAACACTGTGTTGCCAGGTATTCGTCTTTTCCCGCGGCGTGTACTCCAGGATAAAGGAACGGGTGAAGTCTCGTGGTATCAGCGACATTCCCCCCACAGAAATGAATAATTTCTTTTCGCCCATCTTTGCTGAACACATCGGCGCGATCAAGGTTCGGACTGATTGATGTTCATAGCCTGATTCTGCATTCATTTAAAAAACGAACTGGGAAATAATGAGTCCGGTGGCGTTTGACTGACTTACACAACGGTTCTTTACTGCCTTCCTTCGAAAAATAGACGTGCATTTTGATGACATTTGATAAAAATGCAAATAATTTTGATAAAATCTTTATTGATAAATCTAGCTAGAAAGTTTTTTTTAGTTTAGTTAGTTTTGTATAAAACAAAAGGAATAACCGTTAAATACTTTTAAACTACCAATGTAATGTTACTTGCTTTCGTTAAAAATGTTATTTATCCTTTTCTTATTATAGGGGGGCGTATACTTTCAGCTATTTTTTTATTAAAAGTTGTAAAGGTAGCGCTATCTACTGTTGAATAGATTAAACTTTTATAGACGGCAGTAGCATTAGATGATTGTGCCATCTAGTGTTGAGTAGATAGTCAATAACATTATCACTAGATGTCGCAAGTTAGAACAGTATAATTTTCTTTAAAAACCCGCATTATATAACAAACCGGTTCCAAATTCCATATTATATTTTTTCCATATTTATATTCTATAGCATCCCCGTTAAAATAACGTAAACCTAAAACTTCCAAGTATCTTTCATCGCGAAGGAGCTTAGATGATAGAATTATTTCCTTTGTTCCCAATCTGTTGTACTTCTGTTCACCGAACAAGTGAGAATTTTGGACATTCGAGTAAGGAACCCTAAAAAGTGTGAGAACAGAATATTTCAGGGGAACGTGATTGTCAGGTTTCCCAATGAGAAAACTTACACTAGGACCATGACCACTTTCAAACCTCTGGTCGTATTATGTTTAATATACCTACTCGCTTTAACCAGTTCAGCGATTACCCCTGACCTTATGAGTCAGGGGTAATCATTGTTTATGAGATGCAGAAATCCCAACGCAGCCGAAGTGGTTTAATTGATTTTTTTATAGCGTCGATTATACTACCTACTAATAATGCCGGTCGGCCATATTAGCATGATAAAAAAAGAAACATCCAAACACACTTTCAGGGTTAATTAAGTTACATTGTAACGACTCTATGGTCTATTAATGTATGGTCTATACTCTACGGTATATAAGGTCTCTCAGCGTTCGGTTACGGTCCGAAATATGAAAATGGCCGACCAGCATTATTTAATTAGTAATTCACTATTGAAAATGTAGAATCAAGCTATAAAGTGCATGGGGGGTCCATTGAGTGTTCAGATCTTTTGTTGTGCTCTTCGCATAATCATCTCCAATCACTTTCACACATTCAAAAAACTTCTTTTCTCATTAACTACATTTCATTCGTGTCGTTGCATTTTTAATTTGCATCCAGCATGTGCATTATTCCAAATTATAAAGGTATCGTACATTCTCTAAGTTATAGTCATCATTTTATATCATTATCATGACCAATACAGTAAATATTTCTTAATAAAATGTATCATTTTTATTGGATATAGTATATAACTACCTACTATTGTTCCATATTTTTTATACACCGCGTTTGCATCTAAATAGGTATCTACTTTAAAAACAGAGAAAAACCGTTTAAAATTATTTCTGAATTTAAAAAATTTAGGTAAGTAAAACGATTTAATTATTCACTTTTTAAATAGATACTGTGTAAAAATGCAATTTAAATATAATCTAAGAAAAATGAGCTAAAAGGTATCAACAAAGATATAACAATAAAAAAGACGCAATTATTACAAGGTACATAAAATAACCGCTAAATTGAACTCAAAATTCTCAATACAACCTAAATAAAAATAAGTAAAAGGATGAACAAATATTTGTATTTTCAAAATGTTATACAAATAGAAAAGAAGTTTTTCAGTCCAACTTTGATCTATAAAGCATGGAGTACACGCCAAGGAGTTTTAATAATAACAAAATAATACAAAAATTGTGAATATTGTCTATGCTCTCACTCCAGGTGTTTGTGTTCTCTAGAACCGCATACTCTATAATAAAAGAGAGACTAAAGAGTAAGGGCGTGGCTGATATTACGGCTAAGGAGCTGGAAGGCTACTTCTCGCCGTGGCATGCCAAGCATATAGGCCAGATCAAGGTAACATTGTACAGTAATGCAAATACCAGTAATTTATTTTTATATTTATCAAATGTAAAGTATTGTAAGCTTAACAGTTACAAAAATATAGCTTGTATATAACTTATAGTAATACATAGGTAGGTAGGTATGTATACATATAAGGCCACATATGGAAACTAAGAAATTTGCCCTCAATAACAATATTTAATATTATGAAATATATTTATAGTATGTATCTATACCAGTAGATACTTGTATCCGAAAAAATCATTACTTATATCAACCCTTCTCTAAGTATCCGTCATAATAGATGAAACGTTTCAATATATCAGTAGTAGGTAATAAAACAGTAAGACATTCGGTTCTATTCATTTTCTTCATTATTTTTTTTTAATTTATTTATTATTTTTTCTAATTCCATATTTCTTTTATTCGTTTAGTATCTACCAGAAAATCATTGGCTTTTTGTGTGTTTCTGTTATTAATCACTTTAACACATTTTTACTTAGTTTTCATTTTATTTTTAACAAGCGTTAGCAAAAATACAAACTCCTTTGAAGCTACTCTTTTGTATCAAAATATTCAAATATAACGATGTAGAACACATCCGTTCATTCAATTAAGAGTAACGAAAAGAACTTTAAAATCACCGCAGTAACTCGTTTGCGAACGCAAAAATGTTTGTAATTATGCGAACGTTTGGTAATGCTTTTTGCAATACTATATAATATCTAATAGGTAATAATAATACAATATTATGTGTTTATTATGTGTGGCAATGTGTATAACCGTACATTTTCCGAAGACTGAAATCATGAAGTTCGTGAATTACGTTTATGATTCGGAGTTCATAGAAATGAAAATTTTACGAATCATTTTTACTTTACAAAAAATATTTTTTCACCAAAAAATACAAAAAAAATTACCAAATTTTTTCATATAAATTTGCTTAATACAAAGCTCAAAAAATTGTCAATTTAAAAAATGAAATCGGTATCATATCAATTATCTCAGAATCAGTGGTTTGACTTCTGGGAAAGTTCCGTAACAGCCTATACTATATAGTAAAGACTTGTTTATAACTCATAAATGTGTTACAGGTGGCAAGTGGCAACAAAACGGTAGAAAATTGGGCCGTAAAGCGCCTACGGGTCCACTACTACATATTCTCTTACCCGAGTCTCCTCAAACTACACGGAGAACCGTCTCTGCTAAGAAATCTAGATTCCTTACTAGGAAATGAAGCTTTATTACAACTAGAATTAAAGACATTATCCCCTGCATTCAAAGATGTGAAAAAAAAAAAGTGGTTCGAGGAAGTCATAGACAATTATCTGAAATTGTGGGAGAGTAACATGTGATCCAAATTTAGGTTTAGTTTATATTTTAAGTAGTTTGCTATACATTTGTGCGACCCGAACAGCTTTGATCAAACACAAAACAAAAATACAAATTCTATAGCAAGATTTGCGGGATTTTAAGAATACCTACAAGACCAAATCGTGTATTACAATAAAGAATCTTAAACACTGTTGTGAAAGTGAGTGCTCGAGCGCTAAGGCAGCGCTAATAAACCTTACGAAACTTGATCTTAACCGTTTTAGACTGGATCTTTTAACCTCATGGATTTAAGACCAACAAACATTAAGAATTTGGGGTATAACGCTCACGTGCGTTTAAGGAGGTTCCTTAGCGCTCATTCAGCGCTCGAACGCTCATTTTCACGACACTAGTCATAGAGTCTGGCCAAAGAAACATAGCACAATCAAATATTCAATCAGAATTCTTCATACGACATATTTTTTTTTTAATTTATCAGTTGCGTTTGTAGTACTACAAAGCATCTCGATAATTCGTATTACCTTTTGTTTCTATTAAGTATATCTATTGACTGTGGATTTGACAGAACTATTGACAGAAACTAAATTAGAAAGTTTAATAGTTTTAGAAATTATAAAATACCAAGTTAATTTTATAGACGTGTCTGATTAGAACTTAGGATCCTTTTAAATCCGCTGTTCTTTTCTTCTGTCACATTTCTTTGGCCAGACTAAAATGTGTAGAAGACTTGTATAGAATGGAATTAATATTAATTATAATAAGTTAAAAATATCGATGGTACTTTGGACATCACTGACGTGGATCGCAGCGAAACGATACAGTTTTCAAATACAAAATGAGTATAATTTTCAGATCCGTCTATGTTTTTAACGAAAAAATTAGTGATATAGATTAAAAATAATTTATATAAATAAAAGTTAATTACAACGGTTATAATTAAATAACGTTCAAAATCAAGCTATGCTTGAATTAATTGATATGTCAATGACTAGAAAGGCGTAAAATGTTTGGAAATGAAAATAATTAATATTGTTTAGAATCTTACAATTACGATATTGAAATGAAAGTTAAACAATTTTAAACAATTATTTTAAGTATTGTACAATTTGAAATATAATTACACTGAAATAATAAATTTTGAGCAATACGAGTATGTGATCATACAAATAACATGGGATTCTTGTAACAGTGAAATTAACTACTTATTACTTAAGATATACGTAAATATATGAAAAAAATATATTTTTGTAGATGTATACTGTTTAAAAGTGCCTTTGTAAAATTTTACACAATTATATATTTTAAAAAGCTTAAAAAATATGTAATTATTATTTTAATATCTTTTATTTTTTTTATTTTCACATCTAATTAATTTTGACATTTTATTATAGGCGTATAAAAATAAATTTAACTTCATTGGTTCATTTAATAGAAGTTCTTTACAACAACAGATTAATACTAATACTAATTGCAATACTATACTAATACTAATTAATAGCAATACTAATTGACTTTTGGAAAAAAATCTAGACAACCAACACTTTTTGGTTACCTATTAATAATGAAATTTCAAAAATATAATTAAAATCAAATATAATTTAAAATGTGCAATAAAATGTCTTGTTTAACATTCGGGATAATTTTTTTGAGAATGCATTTATTTTGTGTTGACATGTTTAATGAACATGGGGTGTAAAGTTGTAAATATTTTGGGAGTAAACTATATTGATGAATACATTTTTTTTGACTGATCAATACTTTTATTTAAAATTAACAAACATTGTGATGACTAACCCAAGTGAATTCCTGAATGTCTCGGGTCAGTAAATAAATATAAGTAGACGGGAAATAAAGAAACGTAACCAGCCCTTTTATCGTCCACTGCTAGGCCTCCAATAACATTGTCTTGTGTATGACCTTAGAACGGCATGCTCTGGCCAAGAGGGTAAAGCGGGTCTACGAGTTCTCGCTTTTTCCTCGGGCTGCAGTTAGTGATACAGTCCCTCGGGGCTTGTAGTAGCGGCTTTGTTATAGCTTAGTTAAGGGAAGAGATGGGATGGTGCTAAAACCGAAATAAACAAGAAGAGTATAAAACTAAAAAATCTAGTTATATTCAAGCCCATATAAATATATACGTATAAAGCCATATGAATATAATGTGGGAGCGATGATAACCTTGTGATATATATATATTTATTTATTATCAACTCTCATTCGTGAGGTCGTGGGTTTAAATCCTCGGTCCGTACCACAGAGTTTCTACTTAAGTACGGATTTTAAAAATTATCACTGGCTCGATTGATGAAGGAAAGCATCGTGAGGAAATCGGCACGCTCAAGAAATAGAATAATCTCTGCAGTAAATATGTGTATCCATCAGCCGCCGATATAGGCTGATATCTATACATTAGGCACGTTTCTAGTTTGCGTTTATTAAGATGAGCCAATCGATTGATTCAAAAATATCGATACGAGTATAGGTAGCGCAAAAATAAAATTTCATTACCTACACATACAAAAGATATGTTATTAACAACATGCTGAACAAAAGATATGTATTTAATTGCGCTCATAAAGATCTAGATCTTTTATCTAAACATATTTTTCTATAAATAAGGTAGTTACAGATATATCTTCCTTCCGCTGGCGCCTGCGTGGGTCTTTTTAAAATCTATACTTCTAATTACATTTACGGGAAACTGAAAAAGTTGAATGACATTATATCAGGCACCTGTTAGGTTTACTTTAATGATAACATTTTTTATTCTTTGATTAAGACAATGACCCCATTCGTAACGCGATAAGATGTTATAATATGCTTAACTGGGATTACGTTATTGTAAAAGGAATACTTTGTTTTATAAAAAAATCAACAAGAACATGTCGAACAAGGTCGCAAAAACTGCGTAGACTCGTCAATTCAAGCCTGTATATAATTATTTATACGTCTTAGTCTTTTTTAACATATATTATTTGGGGATATTTCGAAGAAACCTACCTATTGCAACGGGCACGAATTTACAAAAAAATCACTATAACTCGACTTCGGCCCGGTGTCCACTGACGGAGCGGCACTGCAAAGTATTTTTAGTTAACATATTAAAATGTACTTAGAATTCAAATTTCAAACACACTGGCAAATAAATGGCAAAATTCCAAAACATTCGGTGTGCTGAACAGAGCGAAGCGGTATATCTCCCCTGGGCAACTCCTAATGCTTTACAAAGCTCAGGTGAGGCCCCATATGGAGTACTGCTCACATCTCTGGGCCGGCGCACCGAAATATCAATTGGACCCATATGACTCCATCCCACGACGTGCTGTTCGACGATCCCACTCTCACGGGCGGTTTAGAACCCCTCAGCATTCGGAGAGACGTTGCGTCTCTCTGTGTGTTCGACCGCCTGTACAATGGGGAAAACTCTGAAGATTTGTTCAATATAATTCCCACCTCGGGTTTCTACAATCGCACCTCCTGTCACAGAAGTGCGGTCTATCCGTATTTCCTCGATACGGAGGTGTCGCGTACTGTCTGGTCCAAAAATAATGTTATACCGCGAACCCGTAGGCTGTGGAACGTACTACGGGATGCCACAGGCCCCGGCATGCCGCATTACACTCTAGTACGTTATATTGTCAAAACACGATTGTAAACAAGGATCGAGTAAGATGCCGAAGGTAGATACCTACTGCATGGCGAAGGACTGCTTCGACTACCTAGTGGCCAGTTGAGGGAAATCCTTTCAGTATGTGCTCAAGATCAAAGGATAACGAAGCATACATTGCCGTGATTTATCATCAGTGGTTTCAAGGGTGACCAGCTGAATCCAAAACACCGATCAGTTTTAAAGTTTCGAACATTTTGAAATTTTCAAAAAATTAAAAAATATGTATAATATCTCTTATACATGAACGTTAGTTGTTGGATATTGTTGGATAGGACGCTTAAAGCTTTTTTTAAACATTTTTTTTCTAAGACGTTCTGCAAATAACCTCACATCCAAATAAGTTCTGCAACCAGCCTCCTTATTGTAAGATCTGTTGGGTTTATATAATTTTACCTTAATTTTAATTTCAACTTAAACCATTCATTATTTAAATAGGTAATAAAGTAATACGTAAAGTAATAATAATAAAGTAATGGAATGGCATTACCTATACCTATTTTCATTGTAAATTTATTTGAAAATACAACACAAATGACCATTTACTGTGAATTAAAAAAAATAAACATGCTTTTTCGCATTTTCGCTTCTCGCGTTTTTCTTTGCAACTATGGACCCAAAACGATTTATAATCTTTTATGATTATAAATTTGGTTTAACTGAAGAGTTAAGCTTGGAACGCTTTAAATTAGCGTTAGTGGACTTTACGCCGTCATGGGCAACCGTTTTAAGATGGTTTGTTGAATTAAAAGGAGGCAGAACCCACTTTGAAGATAAAGAGCGGACGACTGCAGAAACTGTGTGGAATATAGAAATTCGGTGCGAGAAGATCCGCGAATCACTTACAAGGACATTGAGAGAATTGTCAATATTAGTTCGGTGAGCATACACACCATTCGGCATCAACATGTTGGTCTGCGGAAACTTTGTTATCGTTGGATACCTCATTTCCTCACCGAAACGGTAAAACAAGCTCGTGTGAATTAGTGCCGAGAAATGCGGCAACGTTTTGAAAATAGGTCATCGAGACGTGTTTCCGAAATTGTAACTGGCGACGAAACATGGATCTATTAATATGATCCGGAAAGTAAGAAGCGTTCGTCAGTGTGGGTGTTTGGGGATGGACAGTTACCGACAAAAAAAATTGCAAAGACCTCGGAACGTTGGCAAGAAAATGGTGGTTAGTTTTTTCTCGAAGCGGACATCTTGCAACATATATGCTGAAAAATTGTAATATAGATCAGTCAATTCAGAATGCTATACAAAGGTTGCACTGGATTTTTTTTATGAGCTGCAGCAGAGTAGACCAAAGACAGGGCTAAATGGGATCTTTCTGCGCCACTTCGCATCTTCGCGCATTTCCCATTAAACAAGGATCTCACAATCCTGACTTAACTGCCTGTGATATCTTTTTGTTCCCCGTAGTCAAGGAAAAAGAAAGGGAACAAAAAACGCAGCAGCGATTTTTGACCTGTTGGAAGAAGACTGGCATAAATGCTTTTAGAGTTGGTTTAAACGAATGAAAACGTGTGTAGAGCATGATGGAGAGTATTCTGAAACAATGTAATACAAATAATAAAATTCTACAGCTTAATATTTGTTTGTCTCAAAACTTATATAGTTACCTACGTAGGTAGGTGCATACTTATTACATGCTTTTTGATGTTGTTGATGTTTTATCTATTGTATATAAATCTATATACATAGGTACTAAATCTATATATATAGATAGGGTAGCTATGACATGAGAACAAAATAAATATTATGTTCCGATTTTGTCCAAACATAATTAGTTAAATAACCGTAGTGTAACCAATTTTCAAAAGGAGCGACAGTGAGGGAGAACACCGCGGGGAAACCCGTATGCTCGAGAAATAAAAAAAAAACGTCCAACAATCCCCACTGGACCCGACTGCTGGATTATGGTCCGAAACCCCCAAGTGATATAACTGGGGGAGGCCTGTCCCCTGAAGTGGGACGTTATAGGCTGATATAAGTGTAACCAAGCGGTTACTACCAGCCAAGCAGAATTTGGCCTATTATTAATTGTTAAAAGTGTATTACATACTTGCGTTAGTTTCATTTCAGTAACATGATAATTCTATTTTAAATAGGTCTCGTGGGTTATCACTAAACGCGTTTGAATGGATTGTGACAGACCTTGATTTTTGTTCAAATTAAAAGTACTCGTAAAAGATTAAAAGAATAAACCCAAATTGATTTATTTATTGATAAAATTAGTACCTATAGGTAAAGATAAGATTCCTAGCCTACCAATTTAATTTTTGATTTATTCATTTAACAATTTATTGTACACACATAACATGAAACAAAGTAAAAGGAAGAAAAAGAAAGTATGTACAAAAAGCAAGTTTATCTCCTGCGGAGATTCCTTCCAGCCAGTTCCTGCAGACCTGGGAAGTGCAATATAGGTCAAGACAGAAAGGCACCTACGGAAAATTTGTATAATAATTTAATAGTACTTACAATAATATAACGAAATACATAAATATATATTTATATACATATACAATACATATATCTGAATAATTAATATTATATATATAACATACATATATATTATATACAATACGGACTATTTAGGAAACTGACAAATAATGCTCTATAAATAATCGGTTTTTAAAAATAGTAAGAGATATCTCGTAGCCTATAAATGAGAGCATTCCATAGGCGTACGGCTTGAACAGAAAATAAATCCCCACAGCTACGAGAATTGTGAGAAGGGGTCTTTAACAGGGAGAAGGTTTTAATTGCGCCCTTAGTTTCTGATTTGATGTGATTCTAAAAATTACAGACGTATTTAAAAAAACTTGCAAACTGAAATCTAAATTATCGAATGAATTAACTTATGTGCCGGAAAATTCAACATGCGACGCCCGCCCTCTGAGCAGATGGACCGAGAAAGCGGCTGGTTTGTATGTTTGTATTTGTATGTTGTTTGTATTTGAGCTGTATGTAGCCAGCAGGGAAAAGATACGTGTTGCTGTGGAGACTGTGGACTGCATGGTATTAAGGAGTCATAAAAATCCAGGCGTAAATCAAATACCGATACCTAATATCTATTAACAAATATGCTTTTGTCATAGTGTAACATTCACGGCACAAAACAGTTTTTCGCACGAGTGTGGCAATGTCCTAATGGCAAATTAAGATATACACACATACACACAACCGAAATGCGTATTTAACGATGAATTAATTGATAACTATTAGAGCATTATCTCGACATGTGACACATTTGTCTCGATTAAATGTTATATGTATGTATGTGTGTATATATGTAAATATAATAGGCACTTCCTTAGTAGGTATGTAGATTTAATATTTTATGAATGTCCGTTTGTTCTCTTAGATAATTATTAATGTCGATAACATGTTAATATTGTGATCCAAATGTTAACATCTCTGCTCTAAATAGAATTTTTTTTTTGGTAAAATTTTCGTTAATTTAATATCACGAATAAAGTTGAAATTTTGAATAGAAAAAAATAATGACTAGTGTTTATTTTCTTTGGTAATTTTTCATTCCGAATATAATGTTACTTTTGCTTTTGTTAAAAATGTTACATAATGCCTTAAGAGCTATATAGTCCGTCAACTTTATTGGCGGTAGGTGGTCATAGGTTGCAAGTGGACGAATATTTGAATTAGAAATTGGTTCAATGATTGAAGAGCTCTGTTATCAAGGTTATGTGTCTTTGTGAGATGAACTATATCATATTCCGTAACGTAAATTTCTTTGTGCAGAAATACCTATATTCACTTTGGACAAACCTCCATGGTTTTTTGAGTGGAAAAAAAGCCATTAATTTTATACCGACAACAAGGTCCCTTTGCTCAGATAATATCACTTTTATAGTTTCTAAATAGTCACAGATAGGTTACTTATAATCATAAAGTGAGGCTAAATACTAGTATACAGCGATACGCAAACGAACAACTCTAATCTCTTGGGTCAAGTTCACACAGTGTTTACTCGGTGTTAACATTAGCAAAATGTTAAAAATCTCAGTACTATCTCAGCTTCCACGCGGCGAGCTTTAACTTCAGCTATGAATGTGAATTAGTATTAACAAAAATGTTTTTGATTATTTTTATAGTTATATTTTGTTGTGCGTTATGTAGTAGCAGTGAAAAGGGTGATCTGGGATATAATTTGAACATCGGCAACGCGATCGACGTGTTTGCGAAGTAAGTCACAGTTGGGTACCTACTCTTTGCAGTTAAATATGAATTTAGTGTCTCAGAACCAGTTTAGTGTCTTAGTCCCAAAATATGCAAACATTGTTATGCAGCTTAAAATTCATAGTGCGACAATTTAAAACGTAATGTATAGACAGGCCTTCGCCGTATAGACGCAGTTAGTCAAAGTTTTTATAAGTCAACATCACGCGGTGTTCCCAGGCGGTCACCCATCCAAGTACTAAACGCGCCCGACGTTGCTTAACTTCGGTGATCGGACGAGAACCGGTGTTTTCAACGTGGTATGGACGTTGACAATTAGTCAAAGTACGAGGGGCAGCTGATAAGTATTCTACTTAAGTATGAAAGAAAAGACTGAACGGCGTGTCCGTTCAGTCCAGAATGACAAACATCAGTTCGCTCTCGGATTCTGAATTCTGACCTTTGGAAATTTAGGAATGGATTCTGAGGTGGGGTTGGGAAAATTTGGAGGGATAGGATACGTTGGAATGGGAATGGTTGCTGACATATCTCACTACTCACGAATACGAATACTCAAATACATATAATCAAATACATATAATACTTATTATACATATAATAAAATTGTAACAGGCCGATGTCTGTACATTATAGATATTGAAAAAAAAACTAATATGGGGGGGTCTTTATTAGAGCAACAGAAGCCAAAACAACAGTTTCTAGAAATGTTGTCTGTCTGTCTGTCTGTATGTTTGTACACGCATCACGCAAAAACTACTGCATGGAATTGAATGCAATTTTCACCGATGTATTGCTAGAGGTCTAACTTAAAATATAGGCTCCATTTTACCGCAGGAAAATATCTTATTCCGATTGTTTTAAATTTAATAAACCGAAGCGAAGTGAGGGCGGGTCGCTAGTTGAGTAATAAAATCCAATGTGAATAGTAGGTAAAGTAGGTTTTCTACAAAAAGGAATATCTACCAACTTTTAATAATAAACGTTCATTTGAAATTCAGTTACAATGCTGATTTTTTAGTTTAAATAGTAAGTGATTTATAGTTTAATTTAAATTTAGGTATGTACCTAACATTAGATTAATCCAAAAAACTACTTTCTGATTGAACTAAAAAAATACTAACAGCACTAACTTTAAATTGGACTAAAAATTACCTACCTACTTAGTATATTTACAAGTGCGTGCGTAGTAAGCGAATAGTGAAGCAAATTATTCGTACCTATTCGTATTTGTATTCGCGTATAGTATTTTTTTGCTATTCGAAACATGCCTAGACTTTCCCCCAATTAGGGGGAATGTGTACTACATCTTCCCTTCTACAAGGCTGTTACCAATTATTTAATTGGGATCAAACTGGCAAAGCTACCCTATTGTATGCCTCATGTTGTGTCTGCTTTCCAGCTACGGAGACCTCTCGCAAGTCACACAAGTGGTATCAGCTGATTACGAAGAGGAAGATGAGCAGGATGCGTTAGAAATATTCAGAGAGAAGAATATTCGTATATTCACGAATACGACATTCACTGAAATTAAAGGAGACGGTATGGCAGACTTGAACGTACACTTATGTGACTCCTTCGAGAACCTTCTCAGTGTTTACTTTCAGGATTTTAGGATTGAGGGGTATGTGACGGATTTTACAATGGTTTGCACAAGCACCAGAAAATGCTAATAAAATGGGCAACAAAACAAAGTACATATGTACTTATAAATAACTGAAGGAGGTATATCATTTTAAACTACTAAGAATTAAGAATCATTAAGTCGACGGATTTCTATTTCTTTGTTGTCCATCAGAGAACCTAATCCACCTTTAAAATTGCTGCTCATTCGGTATTTTCTGTTGCTCATTTAATTATAATTATTCTCTTTAATTATTATTTATCATTTCCAATCATTACTAGCTTCCAATTATTACGGGAAATACCACGAGGAAACCCGATTATCCAAAAAAAATAAAATCTAGTGTGTAATATTTAGTGATTGGAATAGAGATAGTGGCCATTTCGGTTCAACGAACTTAAATGTAGATATATGTCAATATGAATAATGGATATGCATTCGGGATTCCGGGATTTTAAATGTGAAAACCGAAACTGATTTGGTTTCGGTTAAAACCGGTTGGCGTTCACTAATGGTAGATAACTTTCATAGTTATTTTTTTATAACTTATTCTATTTTTAAACACCTGATTGCAGTTATTTTTATTGTATAATTGTAATGTTGTTATTGTTATCGTGTGAAGTAGCAGATACTCCACGTAGACATGATAAGTACCTAATAGTTAAGTCGCACGTTATACAAAACATGACTTTTTGCCTATTTGTTTCTAGGAAACTACTGATCAGATTTTCTCTATTGTGTGGGCTATATTTTTCAGATTTTAGCGAGTCTTATCAAAATCGGTGGGTACAGTAGTTTGAACACTATAATTACTTTTATAATAAAAGAAATATAATATAAAAACTTTAAGATTTTCCAAGTTAAATGGAAGCCAATTGCCCTATATCTATACCATTACTAGGGGATTCCTGGCTTCGCTCGGATGCTGTAACGATTTCCTAGAAAATCCAATATCAACAGTCTATAAAATCATCATTTGATCTGAATTAGCATAGATTCCTAAAAATGAAAGAACATTCCAATCGGTTCAGTAATTTTTGAGTTTATCTCGTACTTAAAAAAAACAAACAAACTGTGTCTCTTTATAGCGTGAAACCGAACTTCGACGCCTGAAACTTGCTTTCGTTCATGACTCAATTGACGGGAATTTCTTTTTGCAAAATAATTCCATTTTTTTGAAGTTTTACTGCGGATTTTTTGCCCCAATCAAATTTTTCATACACATATTTTGTTAAATACTACAAGTTGTTTATTTTCAAATAAATGTCAATTAACAGTGTCGTGAAGGGAATTTATGATTTTCAAGCTTGAGGGTTCAATTGCAGTAGGTACCTATGAAAGCATACATTGTATGCTTTCATAGTTTTTCATAAATATATATGTAGGTATACCTACTCTCGACTGGATGGAATTAAGATGTGGATATCAAGTTATCAAAATACACTATGTTTTCAGAACAGAAGTACCATGGAAGGCGTTCATGGGAGACTGGATAATCAACGAAATACTTCGTACTTTCGGCATGGAGTACGACTACCAACCTGAAAACTGTTGCTACGTTCTCGTCAAAGTAACTAAAATGTACACAGAGGTTAAACTGGACGATTTGCCCGAAGTTAATCTTAAGGATTATGTGCAAAGGGCCGTAGATGAGTTGAATGTAAGTGATGCGACCGAAGTTAGAAAATTCATGAAAAGCTATGGCACGCATTATATTGATTCTTATGTGACTGGGGACTTCATTTATCAGGTAAGATATTTTTAATTTTCTCTTGGCCTACATTTGATCAGTCAAACGCGGCGGCTTAGCTGAACCGCTACCGATTCCGTAAGAAAACAGCGAAATCTTTTTATATTGCAGGTATTTAAATTCAAAAGGTCTGGCTACAGTCAGCTGAAGATATACATGAAAAATCGCTACAAATATCCAAACAGAACGGACAACCTGAGATACTTCTTCTCTTCCTACTTTCTCAAGCAAGTTGGAGATATCAGGGTATGTATTCTTTGGACTAAAGGGAATTCTTCTTTCTACACGTATATAAACATGTAGTCTATAAAGACGTACAAGCATAACGTGGCATAAGAAGGTTCTAGGGAATCTTGTAACTTAAAATTCGGCAACTTCATCGGAGGTATTCATCCGTTTGCGCGGGATGGTAGAGGTCGAGAAAGAATGAGCACACGATTTCTTCAAATCTGAAGATATATCTGGCATAAAGCGTTAGACATACGTAGTCGTCAAGCAACGGGGGATAGGGGTGTCCATATCTCCCTCAGATCATGCACCTCGCCATGTGTCAACAAATTTGACGAACTATGATTAACTGTTGATTTTTAATCTCACATTTTGCTTACTTTCACAGGTGGCAAGTGGCAACAAAACCATAGAAAATTGGGCCCGGCGGTACCTCCGCGACGGTCAGTACTTGTACTCAAGGCCCAGTCTACTCAGACTAAACTACAACCCAACTTTAGCTCATAAGCTCAATGAAATGCTTGACAATGGAGCGCTGCTAGGTCTAGTACTCAAGACTTCGAGGCCTCTATTCAAGGATCGTAGAAAAAGGGAAAAGTACGCCGAGATAGTTGAAAATGACTTAAAGTTATGGGAGATTAATGCTTAGTAAAAAGCTATACATCTAAGTATTTAGGTTTTCCTTTCAAACGGTAACGAGTTGCAGCGAACAATAAAATGCATTTTAAACAAATATACATACTTACTACCAGGGTTCGTAAAAATCCAATATAGTAAATATCAAAATATCCAACTACACATGAACATACATGATATATATATATATATATATATATAGGAAAAGACGCGAATTTCATTCTGTAAGTGGTTTTAATGGTGGTTACAACTTCGACTTTGATCAATAGACTTATTTATTATAAAACAAAACAAAAAAAGAGTAAATTTAGAGTAATTAGAGTAAAAATTTAGAGTAACGAAAAATTAGTCTGAGATTATACTATCGGTCTACTTAATAAACATTCATCTAAATTATAATCTTTAGTGTTGAATCATTGGCAGTGATCATAATTTTTATTTGTGTCAGTACCTACCACAATTTATAAGCGTGGGATCTTACAACATTCCAGTTTTGACGATAAATATCAATTGATATATGAGTCGTATAGAATCAAAGACGGCAAAATAGGTTAGTAACTTCACCATAAACTCTTTAGTAACTCTATTAATTAACTTTATTAACTAAGAGTTTATTAACTCTTCACCATCAAGGATGTTAATACATATATGTATTAACATCCGTGATGGTGAAGAGTTAATCAAATCAGTTTAGTTTTAAATTTTCTACGTTGCCATATATTTACCTCATTTTTGTTTACTAACCTATTTTGCCGTCTTTGATTCTATACGACTCATATATCAGGGAACCCCGCTATCCGTCGATATAGTTACGGTGATTATTTTGTATAAGAAATTGTTCGTCTCCAATGTTATATATAGAATTATATGCGGCTATTCAATTTATCTACACCCCCCCCCCCCCCCCCCAGGGAAGGGAAGTAAGGTAGATTTTTCCGTGAAATTATTTGCGAAAGGGAGCCTTATAGACGGTTGATTTCCCAGAAATAGTGAAATATTTCAAAAATATTACTTCTATTAAAAATTTGATGTTAAAGGAAAAGGGCAAAGATTAATAAAGATTAATTAATCAACTTTAATAAAGAAGCCAAATATTAAGCCACTTTATGGCCAAGAGGACCTTTAACAAAACAATGAATAGGCATCTGTAATCTGTCATTATGTTAATAACAGCCCAGTCAGTGGAACCAGTATTTTGTAAAATAAAAGTAAGAAAAATGTAAATATGTGTTTTATTTAAACAGCTAACTACCATTACTTAAAAATGTATAAATATAGTTTATGTTAAAATATAAAGTAAATTAGAACAGTAAAGTTACGTTATTTCTTCTCATATACGTATTATACTATTTTTATTCATGCATAATTGGAAATTTTGTTTTAACATAAATTTAGCATTTCTTCATAAATAGGATTTTGCAAGGTCGGCGGCGCGCCCGCATACCCCCCGGTGTTGCAGGTGTCCACGGGCGGCGTTAACACGTACCATCACGTGGGACCGCTTGCTCGTCCGCCCACTAGTCTATAACAAAATAATGTGACCGAATTTTTACTGAACCTATGACTCCGCTCATGATTCTGAAATCATTAACACGAGACTTTTACATACTTACCATTTCCGGGCACGTATTCCAATTATTTTGATTAATTATTTCCTACATAAATATGTTCCCTATATAATATTTATTTGTTAAATACAAAACGCATTTTTGTGTAAAATATTTAAAAATGTCATGTGAATCAAGTCAGAATCCTGAACGTCATGATTTCAAGCTTCGGAAATTTATTGGTTTCACAAGTTGTATATGTTACTGTAAAAGCACGTATATTGGTAAATCCTAGGTTTTACCAATATGAGTTGGTAAATGTAAGGATTTTTATAAAGTGAGATGATTTTCCGGGGTTTTACCATCAGAATTTGGTACACGCTAGATTTTACTAAAGACTGTTAGTGAACGTTGGTTTTGAACTCCCAATGTCAGTCAACCCCGAACCCACGTGGTACTTGTCTGCCCTAGCCCTAGTGTTTTTATAAGCCGGAGGCGCGAAGGGAGGGCAGCCCTCGCCCGCCGTATTTCTGTGCTGTGTTACTCAAGGGCGAAGGGTCAGCACTTCCCGTAGCGCCGGAGCGGTTGCAATGACTCAGAATGAGTCAATACTTGACTATTTTTTAAACATTTACCATGTCTCCGAGGTGAAACCTAAGATATACAGAGTGAATGCTGGTGAAAGTTCGAAATTAACGATGGTCGGCAGAACATTTCGGACTTTTACCACAAAGAATTGGTAAATCTTAAGTTTTACTGGAAGATCTTAGGATTTACCATTTACAGTAACTTAAACGTACTTTCAAATTTCTTCGCGTTATTAATTCCTGTGAATTCGGACTATATTATTTTATACAAATTTTATAATATATGTACGGTACATATTTTTATTTGTAAGAGATCATTTAATATATTAGAATACTATCAACAATCTGTTACAATGTTAAACACTAATTTAGTACATATTTAAAAAATTATAATGAAAATAAAGCGTTCAGAAAAGTTTTATTCTCCTTAAAAAAAACTTCAAAAATTTTATAATATGAAATAGCTTTATTTTTTTTAATTTAACTAATTTTAATGTGGGTATTGAATAACCATAATTTATTTTGTAATTTCGATTGGCCTATAATTACCCAACAAGTGGGTTACGGAGCACAATCAACCAAGGATTGGTGGATATTACACATGCCCACAGTATTTATTTATATTTTTTGCGCGCGATTTTACTTTAACGGCTAAGCTAGCGATAATTTAAAATATCAGTAGGTACTTAGAAACTCAGTGATACGAACTGAGGTTCGAATTCACGACTTCATGAATCGTTGCCATGGATCGTTATTTTTGTCATTAGTTACTAATACGAATTCTGAGGCTTGATTTAAGTCTAGAACAAAGATTAGTCTTAGGGCCTTTCTCACGACGTCCTGATACTTTATCAGAAGGTATCCGAAAGTCAGTATCAGCTAGATTTAATTGGCAGATAATTTATCTATCAGATTGTTTATGAGGTGGTGAGAAAGGTCCCTATTGATTAAGCCCTAAATGTATCTCGTCTCATCCTAGGATGTTGTACTTCAATGTATTTCGTAAGTGCTGGTGACTCTGGTGCACGCGAACTGGTTCCGTCCCACTCGTTTTCCGTTGACCAATAGCAGCATAGGATTTTTGACGCGTATGGAGATGAAATCGTATTTCTGAAATAAGAAATTATACAAATTTATTTATTTAAGCTTTACCGCACTAAAATTGTACAGTAGGTGGACTTAATACCTAGTGGGAGTCTGTCAGTCAACCTTAAAAGATACGGACTCTTGCAACTGGGGGTCTGTTCAGAAATCACAAAACACGAAGTTTCGGCCGATATTTAGTGCGATTGCTACCACGAAAACATTCATTCCGATATATCGGCCCGAACGAAGTTACTGCGATAACACGAGACAATGATTTTTACAATGACTTACTAAAATATCTGTTTTTGTATTGTAAAATTACCTGTTTAACTGCGTCGTCGATGATGACGATACATGGCATTGTACATTGGCCGTCCGCCCAGTTGTAGTCTTAGCCCAGTCTTCAGGAGCATCTCGTCCAAAAAGCATTGGGTTTATAGAAAACATTTTGGATCTTTTTTAGACTATTAGAATCTAGCAAGGCAAATCGCTCAAAAAGCAATTCGTCAAAAACGCATTATCGATTTTTTTTATCAAATTCAGTGTCATTATTCTCTTTAATGTACTACTTAGCCGACATTATGTTGTATCTTTTTTTAAATGACAGAAGTGGTCTTAAAAATAATATCTTAAGAAATTATTAGCAGTTATATCGGCCGTGTGTGACTTTATGGAAACAAGAAAGAAGGACCAGTGCCCTAAAGAAGGAACATCAAATTCAGTAATTTGATTTAAAAAAATCTAATAGGTATTATCAGCGAATTTCATTTTGAACAATTTGGTTTTTTTGTACGATTTAGCTTCTGAGGCGACTATTTGCTTAAAGGTTGTACACTGTTGCGCACGCGCACCACATATATTGACCACCACCACAAACAATATCGTATACAAGTGCATACTGACCGCGAGGTGGTTGTCACACCGCTGCACACTAAGTTCTGGCTCGGGCAGCGCTACGCAGTCGCCGATGATGGCGCCGCGACCGTCGGCCCAGTTGTACACCGTCACGCACGCGCACTGCATGCTCGCGTCCACCACCGCGAACGTGCTACGACGAGAACAATCGTGGTCAACCCACCGTTAGGGCTGGCGTAGATCAAGCGAAGCGCAGCGCAGTGCGGTTTTCATTAACGAACAACAATCAACTTTGTCGGCATTGAAATAAGATCAAAAACTCACCAACGCACGTAGATACGCCTTCATCCGCTTCGTTGGTGATTTTTATCATCTTATTCTTATGTCGACAAAGCCGATTGTTGTTTGTTAATAAAAACCGCGCTGCACTGCACTTGGCCAGTGCACTGCACTGCACATGCGTTTCGAGTAAAGCATGAACGAGTAGGTATGTCAGGAACGCATTTAACATTCAATATTCCAACATGGGCAAATTGGCAACACTGATTTCGCCCCCTTCCGAATAAAGACGCCACAATGTGAACATTTACAAGTCTAATTAAAGGTTTAAAATAAAAAAGTCGTTTCCCTAGGCCAAACAGAGTAGAGCGGAAAAGAAAAGTGCCGTAAAGTGTCGATTCCCCCAAAGAGACAAGCGGGACGGGACAGTAAAGTTGTGACGAGCCGAGTGGGACAGTACGCGACCACTCACGGAACACAAAAATACTGTAATTAAAGCAAAAATTTCAATTAGGATTGTTTCATTATATATAGCTATTTAGTAACTACAAAAGAACGGAAGAATTTCAAGCAGAAAAAGCAGAATGGATTGTCACATAAAATTGACTCATGGCACTTGAATTACTGATGGAAGACAGTACAACAAGATTGCTCCTCGGTCCACCCTTGGAAGATACAACAAGATTTTTCATCGGTCCACCCTGCTGAACCAGTCTTACTATACCGTGCTGCTTGGGCAGATATGACCCCACTTTACTCGCCATATTATGTTATACATGTATGTACAGAATTCCCTCCGCTATAAAATCCCACTATGCTAAGTATAGCATTGCAGTGTTATCTCCGCTATACTGTCCCGCTCCTCTCTTTGATGGTAATGCTTAAAGCTCATTTGCACAAGGAGTTTCTCAAACGGTTCGAGCGAGAATATTGTATACGATTCTCGTAAGCGACAATTCTCGCCTACAACTGTTTATATGATAATAAAAAACTCGATGATAACAAGGATAATAGTGATCGGATGATGGTAATTCCAGAAACTCGGGTTCGAGAAACTCTCCTTGTGTTAATGAGTCAGGACTCTTTAAGCTCCTCATCTCTTTTCCGTTCTCTTTGTCTCCGCTTTAGTGGAAACGCAGCCTTAAACTGTTATATCTTGATGAATGATAGTTCGTGACCTAGTCGACAAATAATATGTATACTTTTATTCATAGAAATTTATAAAGATAGTTCGACTGTGAAAGGGATTATATTAAAAAATATAATTAGATATTTTAAAATACAATACATCCTTAAAATTAAAATATCTTGAAAAGGAGTTTAGCTCCAACTTCGGGCACGCAGCGATGGACAGCTTACGTTATCTATCCCTCTACATCTGAGGGTGAGACATTGTATAAATAAATAATATGTAACTAACTTACAAAGGCACCGCGCCCTCTGTATGTATGGAGCCGACGACCTTGCCCAGTATGACCTTCCCGTGGTTAGCGCCCTCCTGCAGCGTGTCTATGGTGCTCAGTTCGAGCGCGACGTCGCGCCGTGAACCGAACATGTGCAGAGTACCCGGTGCATATGCACCGAGCATGCGCTTGTCTATACTCTGCAACGAATCGTTTGAGACTTTTTGATGAGAACTGTAGTGATGGTTATTTTTTTGGTTTATTAATGGAAAAATTAAGTATTATGGGTTTTGTAGTTTAACGTGGTTTTATGTTTGTAGATAATCAAATAAAAGTATGAGACTGCATTTTTCGTGTGCTGCCAATGAGTACATCTCTGTCCTCGGTAGTAGGCTATCACTTTACTGACCGACGCCAGACTTACTTCGACGTAACTGGACATGGACAAAATATGCTTTAATTATGAAGAAACCTTGGCACTAGCAGAAAGTGTCAATTGCATCATTGATATATATGAAAAAAGAAAAAAAAAGGAATTGTCTATTATTAGTCTATATTTAGTGTACGGAAGCCCTAGTTTCTTTTGTTTATAGATATAAGGCGGCAGACAGTTCACCTGGTGGATACTGTCGGTCATAGTCAGTATCCACTTACTACCAGTATGTATTATGTCATTACCTGCACCATCTGCGTCAATTTCTTGGTTTTGATCTTGCCCCTGGTGCGGACCAGTTCATTGGTTCCATTAAGATATTGTAATAGTTTCTGCAACTCCCGCCGGGGAGGCTGCCACGGTGGGTCCAATCGGCACGCATGGTCAAAATTATCCAATGCTGAACTGTAGTATTCCTTATACTTTAGGGCCTAGAAAGGTTACAAAAATAAACCGATAACAGGCATCAGTCTGAAGGGAGATTTCGCTGTTTGCCGTACATGTTAAGGACTTTGCCTATTACACTGGACCATACTATGACCGTAACCGTATCTACATTTGCAAAAATATATTCTTCATATGGACTATTATAAAACAACGCCTACTAGAGCGTTCCGTCAGCGACGAACACGAGCGTGCTATGATTGAATCGAAACGACGTTTTGTAAGATACGGAGGACGAAAAACTTATTATAGAATATGTTCGTAAATACGATTTTTTGTACAAACTAAAACATACAAAAAGTATGGATAAGTAAGATTTTAACTTTTTGTTATCGTTGTTGACCACAATAATTGTTCAATAGGAACGATACCTTCACCCGCCTCCGCAGTCTCCCCGAGACCACGGTTCATGTAACTGGACCGAAATATAGGCTGTAATAAATAAATCGTGAGTAACTCCGTTTACATAAAAATAATTATATGGATACAGTCAGAAAAGAGCTTTCCTAACAGCCATTGTTGTTTTCAGATAGATACTTTTATACAATATTCGAAGCTTTGCTATAAACGTGTGCGTGTGACACGAAAATGTTGAAAGAGCCCAATACGGTAATACTACAGTTATAGTATGGTCTGGTGTAATGGAGAAAGACCTTTAAGAAAAAAAGTGTTTATGTAAATCATGTAGAGCTTGAGGATCCACATTCAGTAAAATATAGTTTGTAATTTGTATGTACCCGTAACCAGCCCTTATTCAGTGACGTATAGTTTATAATATGTAGCCGTAACTACTCCTTATTTTATTTTTTCGAAATAAAATAAGCGAAAACGATATAAACTAGCGTCTGCGGCTATTCACGGGGTAAGTGTAGAGCCGGCATTAGAGGTGATGCAGTTCCTCGGGTCTTGTGATAGCGGCTTTATCCTTTAGCGACACTCATGATAAGAGATGGGGTGGTGGTAATCCCAAGACGGCCCACACCCCATACGTGACTGTACTATAAAACGTAACATTACATGTCTTTAAGTAACTATTATGTGTACAGCATGTAAGTAAGTGTTTTTTGTTTTTATGTAAGAGCTGAACTCAAAAACTACTGGACCTATTTTAAAGTCTTTCACTTTTAGAAAGACTGTTGTTGTTGCTCTTTATTGTACTTAAAATTAATTGTTACAAAAAGATATTACAGTATTAGCATAAGTACAAAGGCAGAACTTATTCCTAGGACTCTACTAGTTAACCTTAGAATAACCGAGAGGAGCTATGTCATCAAAAAGCAGGCTACAACAAATAACAACAAACAGCAGATATATTATGGTTAAATAACGATTTCCTAAGAAATTAATGCCACCAGGATGAGTCCCTAGTAAGAAATAAATAGAGTAAAACTCACAATTCCTTTATTATAATATAGGTCTGGCTGTCCTTTCGCTATGGGGTCTAACAAAGCCTGGTTGTAGGAGCCTAGGCACAGTTTCAAAGTGGCTGGGTCTTGAGCTATTGTGAAAAACTGACAGAGGTACGCATTTCCCAATATAATCCAAGAGAGCCCATCCTTAGTATCTTGTGCGACAGCCTCTTTCGCTAATTCCACGCTCTTAAGAATTGTTGCAGTTGCTTCTGCCCGGTTTCTGTCAACACTTTCTTGCCGAAGAATAATTGAGAGGCAGCGTAGGGAGAGACGGTTCCGCTCCTGTTAAAAATAAACCATAAAAAATAAGTTATAAGGCGTAAAACATGAAATAAAATTGTTGTTATTTAAATACTTTTGTTGGTGGTTACAAGGCTATTCAAAAAAACGGCAGGTTTTTACGATTTTCTACTTTTCTTCGATCTTTTCCTATACGACAATAGCGCAATTAGCGCATTGTGCCAGTGCCGAATTTTCTTTGTAATTAACAGTTTTAAAGTCAAAATAATTCAAAACGTATCTCATCTGTTGAAGTAAGTTAGGAATCACTCAGTAAAGTGATAGTAGGTTTACTGAGGACATGAGTTGGACTCCTTGAAAGCGCTAACGAAAAGCGCAGTCTTGTGCTTTTATTTGATTATCTAAACTAATATAATAAAGAGGTAAAATTGTATGTTTGTTTGTATGTTGGGGATAATCTCTGGAACTACTGAACCGATTTCAAAAATTATTTCACAAATAGAAAGCTCCATTATCCGTGTCTAATATAGGCTATATTTTATTTCGAGATTTTGAAAAAAAAAATTGAAAAGAAAAGCTTATAAACCGAAGCGAGAGCGGGTCGCTAGTAACAAATATTACGCATAAAAACACTATGTGTTTTATCCGCGATACGCGGAGTCAAAAGTTGAAAATGAAATTAAAAGTTCTGACCTTGTAACCTCCTGTTCACCTACTCTCGATATTCCTGGGGGCCCCCGGAAGTGCTGAACAGGGATGCGCTTAATAGCGCTCTTGCAAGGTCGTCGTTACACTGCACTGGTTACTGTCTGTTATATACTATGTACACTCGCGAACGCCAAGGTCTCCCAAAAATGTGCAGCCTACTTGCACAACAATAGATTGCGATCGTACCGCATAAGGATCAATGGCCGACTCGTACGGCGAAGGGTCAAAGGCTAACTAACTAACGGGCGACCCGCGCCCGCGCAGCACGTGAATTCACCCCTCACCTCGCAGCCCCCGAACAATACCGAACAAACCCCCGTCCCATGCAGAAGAAGTCTGCATGCTACTCCACTGGCAGGCGAGAGAGAGAAGTGACCGCTCTTTTCAGGATTGAGCCACCCACTAGGACCTCCGCAACCCGGGGTATTCCATCCACTCCGCGAAACAAATTAACAATGCGGCCCCGGCGCCAAAACAACGGCGGCAAATTAGCATCCTTGATTAAAACGAGGTCACCGATGCCTGGTGGGTGGGTCTTATCAGTCCACTTAACGCGCTGTTGCAAAATGTGTAAATACTCCAGAGACCATCGTTTCCAGAAACTCTGGGACAATTGTTGCAACAATTCAAAGTGCGACAAACGATTAGAAGCTACCCCTGTAAATGGGTACTCCGGCAGGGCGTTAAGTGGCTGTCCTATCAAGAAATGACCTGGAGTTAGAGCCTCCAAGTCGTTAGGATCTGACGAGAGCGGACACAAAGGGCGCGAGTTGAGGACGGCCTCAATTTTACAAAATACCGTTACTAGTTCCTCAAACGTTAATACCGTTTCTCCGATAACGCGCCTTAGGTGAGTTTTGGCTGATTTCACGGCTGCTTCAAAAATACCTCCCCAATGGGGGCAGCTAGGAGGACTAAACTGCCAGGTGATGCCCCGGCAAGATAGGGACATTCCAAGATCTACCTGGTTAGCCTCTAAAAACTTATATAAATCCTTAAGGTAGTGGTCAGTACCCCGATAGTTGGTTCCGCAATCAGATCGAATTAACGCTGGAAGTCCGCGCCGGCTAACAAATCTACTAAATGTGGCAACAAATGCCTCTGTACTAAGAGCGGAAACTACTTCCAGGTGAACAGCCTTGGTTGACAGACACACAAAGACGCACAAATACGCTTTCTCTATCTTCGCTTTTCGAAGTCGCGACGTCTTGACCATGAATGGCCCGGCAAAATCGGTGCCAACTCCGGCAAAGGGTCTGGTTCCCGTGACTCGATCTGCAGGCAAATTTCCCATCATGGGCTGCATCGTCGCTGCCTTCAATCGATAGCAAGGCAAACAACGGAAAATTATGCCACGGATGGTCCGTCTGGCTGACAAAATCCAAAATTCACGCTGCAAGATGGCTAATAATGCATTGCAGCCAGCGTGAGAATTTGCAATATGCCGGTCAGTCACCAACAAATGCACTAAGGGCCCACCTTTGGGCAACAACAATGGGTGACGAACCCCAAAAGGCAAATTGGCGTGACACAATCTACCACCAACACGGAGATATCCCTCAGCGTCGATAAAGGGGTTGAGCCTTGCAACGGCTCCTTTGAGTTTAGGTCTGCCACTCTGGAGCGTCTCAAGTTCTAAGGCGAAATGTTTAGTCTGCACAACGCGAATCCAATGCAGAAGGACCATTTGGCGTTCTTCTGGCGTGAGAACAGGAGACAGCCGCTTTTCCTCCGGATGCCGAGCGTTATGAACGAAACGCTTTATCCAGGCAGTCACGCCAAGTAATTTGGACAAGGAACTGTAGCGATCGAGCAGAAAATCAGTGCCCTGAAGGGGCTCAGTCAGGACACTCGATGTGAGCCAACCAATGAGGGGAGGAGTTACCAAGCACTGGTAACGTGGCCAATCCACTTCAGAATGTAACAACCACTGGGGCCCCCACCACAAATGGTGGTGAACCAGATCCGGCGCGTCTAAGCCGCGAGAAGCACAATCAGCCGGATTCAATTCCCCTGGGACATGTCTCCAAATTAAAACCGTCTCTGAATCTTGGATCTGTGATACTCGATTAGCTACAAAGGTTTCTAACGTGTGCACCGAAGTTTTCAGCCAACACAGAACGATCTGACTGTCAGTCCAGGCGAAAACTGTTCCAATGTCTACACTACGCCCGAGCGTAGAGCACACGTGATTTAATAAGCGGGCAAGAAGCGCCGCACCACATAATTCTAACTTCGGAATTGTATGTCGAGTCCGTATAGGAGCAACCTTGCTCTTCGACATAACTAAGTGAATTTTTGTCTCCCCAGTGGTACTTACAGTACGTAAGTACAGCACGGCCGCATATCCACGCTCGGATGCATCACAAAATCCGTGGAGGGACACTGAGCATTTCCCAACAGGAAGGAAGCATCTAGGTATTGCAACCTGATTGATAGCCGGGACGGATGAGAAATACGATTCCCAATCGTGTATCAACTCTCCCGAGAGAGGCTCGTCCCACGAGAGTCCCGCAGTCCAAAGCCTTTGCAGAAAACACTTGGCCTTAAATATAACCGGACTGATCCAACCGTTCGGATCAAAAGTCCTGGCTACCGTAGACAGAACTGATCTCTTAGTCCATACCTTAGAGGAGGTTAATTCGACTCTGTAGGTAAACTCATCGTGGACTGGCATGTACTGCACTCCAAGGAGGGCTATCAAATTCAAGCTATCCGCATTCTCAAAGAGATGAGGGTCTTGTTGGTGGTCCTCCGGCAAACCGGAAAGGAGATCCGGTGAGTTGGATAACCATTTTCGCAACTCATAGCCACTAGTTCCCAGAAGCCCTATCAATTCATCTCTCAAGGCCCGAGCCTCTTCGAGACTAGATGCTCCGGTACAAATGTCATCAACATAAGCATCCGTCTCCAAAACAGAGGCTGCGCGGGGAAAATACAAACGCTCGCGCTCCGCAAGCTCCAACAATGAGCGAATCGCAACAAACGGGCTAGATTTTATGCCGTACGTATTGGTGTTGAGCTCGTAAATCACCATCGGATCCTCTGGATGCTCACGCCATAAAATCAGCTGATATCTCCTATCTTCTGGATGGATCAGCGTCTGACGGAACATCATTCGAATATCCGCTACAAAGACTACTTGATGCCTCCGGAAGTTGGTCAGAATGTCTGAAATGTCCTTTTGTAATTTAGGACCCGCATGCAGACATTGGTTCAGCGAGACCCCGGTGGTCGTAGACACTGAACCATCAAAAACCACCCGAATCTTTCCGGTAGGGGTCTTTAAAACCGCATGGTGGCTCAGAAAATAGTGCTCACTATGTTGCCAATCAACGGTCGACACCGACATATGCCCCAAATCCACGTATTCTCGCATGAAGTCGACGTACTTCTGACGAAGGACTTTATCCTTGAGCATGCGACGCTCCATGGAAATCAAACGTCGTTCAGCAACGTCCCGAGAGCGTCCAAGGGCAGGTCGAACCGCTAAAAAAGGCAAACGGGTGATCAAACGGCCCGAGCGAAGGCGACCAGTATTATTCTGGTAGAACAGCTCGCATTCCATTTGCTCTGGGTTCACCCGGGAAGCTGTAGGGGGCTCTTCCACCTCCCAAAATCTCTGAACCGCATCAGAGAGAACTGAACCTACAGCTACATCATCAAACTCTTGGGAATTGGCAGTTGTTGACACTGGGCCCATTATTACAAACCCGAATGAAGTCGGCACAGCGACTAATCCGTCACGCTGTAAAAGCCGCTTAGGTCCACACAACAATCTTCCAAGGACATCCGCTCCAATCAGGAGATCAATCGGGCCTGGGGTGTGGAAGTCAGGGTCTGCTAAGTCCAAGCCTGACACTACACTCAACACAGCAGACGGTAATTCTTGCTGTGGCAAATCACCAATCATCTCTTCCAACACAATTGCCGACGCCTCAATCTCCGGGTGAGACGAGGTGACAGGTGTACAATTAAATTTTGTGTGACCGATCACACGCACCTGCACCTTACCGATACCTCGCACATTGTAGGTACCGGTGTGGACGCGTAAGCCTAACTTTCTCGCCAAACAAGATGACACAATGCAGCCTTGGGCCCCCGAATCTAATAGAGCACGAATCCTCATGTGTCCCTTGGGTCCTCGTACCATAGCCGAAATAGTTGGCATGAGTACGTACATCGATTGAACGGCTGCAGTTGGCGAGTGGGCATGTAATTCCTATAACTGAGGCCAATTAACCCCGGAGCGCTCCACATGCGCTAACGGGTCCCAGTTATGGTATACTGGTCGGCGATCCACCTGAGTCCGTTCAGGGGTAGTGTTGCCCTGCGAGCGTTGGGAATGCGGCTGACGTCGCTCCAAGCGCGGTCGTTCCGCTAAAGGGGTATAATTGGTAGGAGCACTGCTCCTTCGAGGCGGCAAAGATCTCCCGGCAATCACAGCATAATCGCGACGGCCGCCATCATCAACTCTTCGAGGGGGAGTTACCCGGCCCCCGCCCCTAGGGGAAGTGGAGCCCCCGCCCGTGCGGGGGGAATGACGGCCTTCAAACCTAGGAGGGGCCCGTGACCCTATTCTGGGTGCAACCACCCGACCGCGATTAGCCTCCCAGCCATGACCGTCACGACCATCCCTATGGTCGACGCCATTCCGATTGGCACATAGCAGGGGGTGATGTCGGCCCAAACAATGCTGACATGAATGCGATCTAGCAGGGCACTGCTGAATTAAATGCTCTCCCAAACAACCATAGCACCAGCGGCGCTGAAATGCTATGTTCCGCCTACCTCGGACCGCCAGACCCTCAAACCTTCTACACGAGACCACCTTGTGGCCCTCCGCCTTGCAATATAGGCATCTTGGTGAGGTGCTGCCAGTGGCGACAGCATACCGTTGTCTGGAGATCCGAACATTCCGCTTAGACAATTCCCGTCTAGGGGGCGCTTGGGAAGTGGACGGGATGGGCGCATCCGAATTATCCGCCAACCTACATTCGTCCTCTAAGAATTTTAGCAAATCTACGAATTTGGGCAAATATGTTGCGCTATCACCACCGTATTTATATTCAAATCGGGCCCTTAGCTCCTGAGATAGCTTACCCAACACAATGTGGACTAAAAGAAATGACCAACTATCCACTGGCAACTCAAGTTTACCTAAGGTATTCACCGCCCCCAATAACGGGTTTAACAATTCTAATCTTAATGAAGAAACCCGGGTGACCTTAGGTAGTGCCAGGATTAGTGCCACATGTGTGTCCGCCAAACGTCTCACGTTCTGATAACGTCGGAACAACAGCGTACGTGCCGTGATATAATTTTCATTGTTAACATCCAAATGTTGGATAAGACTGCTGGGTTCTCCCCGAAGAATCGAACGTAGATACGCCATCTTTTGGCTATGAGTTAGATCCTCCCTGGAGTCTACCAAACTATCGAACAGATTTACAAATCCGATCCACTGTTCGAGCCTTCCATCAAAATGTGGGAGATCCAAATTGGGAAGCCTGCTCAACAACGCCGGAGGGGTTGCCTTCCCCTGCCCAGAATCCGACGGCAGACCTCCAGTCTCCTCCGAAAGGGAGACTGCCCTTTCAGTGATGGAATCAGCTAACTCATAGCACTGATTCACATCGGCCTCGATCCTATCCACAACCTCAGAGCCAAGATCCGGCGAAAGCTCGGTAAATTTCGCGTAATGTTGGCCCAACTTATCCAACCGTGCCGGTAAATCCTGATACCTTTTTATTAAGGCACCATGACGATCGGGTCTGTCAATCAGACTAGCGGCCGAAGCCAACCATCGGAGTATCGCCTTTATGTTTCCACTAATGGACAATGCTGACATGGTTGTCACTAAATGTAACAACAAGTGTACAAACAAACAAATAAAATTAATATACAGTATTCAGTTTAAGGATAGTGGCCTAACAAACAAACAGGCCACACCTACAAAGCAACAATAAATGATACAAAACAATAATCCAATATGTAATAGATCCCTGTTACCATATACGTAACTTACAACTTGTTATAAAAAGTAACCACTGCGAGAAATGTTAATATAAACAAACAAAATTCCATTCCAAGTTAGTAAGTGCTCAATACCTATCCGTCGCAGGTAACCGAAACAAAACCGAGTCACTAAAAAAAGGAATGTTAAGATTAAAAACACTTGACAACGGGTAGACCTTGGGATACGTTGCTATTAACAAAGAACTTTTTTAACTAATGTTTACGTTTCACAATATAAGGTCCATATGCACAACCACGCTCTGCTACCAATGTTTTATCCGCGATACGCGGAGTCAAAAGTTGAAAATGAAATTAAAAGTTCTGACCTTGTAACCTCCTGTTCACCTACTCTCGATATTCCTGGGGGCCCCCGGAAGTGCTGAACAGGGATGCGCTTAATAGCGCTCTTGCAAGGTCGTCGTTACACTGCACTGGTTACTGTCTGTTATATACTATGTACACTCGCGAACGCCAAGGTCTCCCAAAAATGTGCAGCCTACTTGCACAACAATAGATTGCGATCGTACCGCATAAGGATCAATGGCCGACTCGTACGGCGAAGGGTCAAAGGCTAACTAACTAACGGGCGACCCGCGCCCGCGCAGCACGTGAATTCACCCCTCACCTCGCAGCCCCCGAACAATACCGAACACTATGAATTTTTATAAATTGTCGAGTTTCCGCCAAATTTTCTAATTATACCCATATTCTATTTTTTATCTTCACTAGTACTTAAGGTTTCAGGTTTAACTTCAATATTTTAAAGTATTGTTTCTCAATCTGGGGGTTGTGATCACGTATACAGTGGTACCAGTTAGTCAGGAAAAATTAATCACTTATGTAGGAAAAACCTTTTATTTAATTAATTCATGATTTATAATTAAGAGTTGAATGTTAAAAACATAATTTATAATACAACCTAATTATTTAAAAGGGGGTCGTAAGGTTAGTTACTTTATTTTTGGGCGCTTCAGGGTGTCAAGACATTAAAAATTTTGTAAAACAATTCTTTAAATGTTGACTTTAAAGACTTACGTGTTTAAGTGCACCTTCAAAACTGGCTTTAGCCTCCTTAACATTCAGATTCTTCCAATAACACTCTCCAAGTTCATTCCAGGCATCGACGAGGTGAGGTTTCAACTTGACCGCTTTGCTGAGACACTGTGTCGCACGAGAATCATACTCTTTACTTATGTTGAAGCAACGGCCTTTAAGGTATAAAAACTGTGCACGTAGTGAAAAAGGAATCTGTGTGTCTACTGAAAAAAATAATAATATGTTAACTACCTCTTAATATTTAATGTTTCAATCAATATTTATTAAATTTGTAATTTCTTTAAACTAATGCCAATTAACACAATCAGCCGAATTATGACTTTGCATGGAAGGAGCTTCAGGGTTGGCCAAGGGCACCCTGAGCGTTGGGACCCCATTGCACTGCACCGCAATGGCCTTAAATAGAGCTTTGTTATAACTTTTTAAATTTCAATATAGAAACCACTTAATGTTCGACTTGCACTCATAACTAGATCTCTACATAAGTCCTGACTGACTGTCTGATTCATCATCGTCCAATCAAAACCACTGAAACTCGAAAATATATAAAATTTTTTAGAAGTTTTACTGGGAAGAGGGGAAAAAAGAGGGATAATATATTTTATGCGATGCGTGTATTGGAAGAACTATTTAAGTCAGACATGAAATTTAGCACATATAAGCTCATTTAGCATTAAGCTCATTTAAAATAAATAATTAAACACGTGTATCGGCGTTTTTTATATTTGACTTAGAAGGGAGCATATAATTTCCGAGCAAAATCTATATTTTTAGAACTATTTAAATTGGACTTGTGGTTTAAAATAATATAACTGATATTTGACTTAGAGGGGGGCGATAAAGGAAGGGGGTAATTTTTTGTGCAAATTCTGTATCTCAAAATTTTTTAAGTTAGAGACCTGAAAATTTGTAGTTAGACTTTGGATAAATTTATAATAATTACATATTACATTATATGCCAACATCAGTCAAATATGACGAATGTTGGTACTTCCACAAATGCACCGCATACCGTTGAAGGATTATTAAGGACTAATAATAATAAGGATTAATAGACTAGGAAAGATGGAGAATAAGTGTCATTATCCAATTCTACACTCATTCCACTATCAAACCAGATGACGGGATGGTGTAAAGATGTGTATATGGAATTGGATACATCATCATTCTCCGCATCTACTTACAATCGGAATTACTTATTAGCTGGTTCTTGAAAGGTGTTTATAATATGTACTACTAATACGGTGAGTAACTAATTTCAAAACGCTACAGTTGCTTCTGATAGACTGTTTTGCAATGACAATAAATCCGAGGCCAGATTGTTAAAATAACGGGTATTAGATGACTACAAATATCTTTCTATACACATAAAAATAGATGTTGCAAAGGGTGATTGACTAACAAACTCATCAACGCTGAGCTGAAATCCCTGAAGCTAGAAACATGGAAATTTTAATTTTTCATTGAACTATTTTGAAATTTTTGCGCAGTAAATACTTCTCCGAGTTCAACGCCCAAAGGGTGAAACGGGGTGTCAACATTTGAATGGAAAAAAAGTTGATGGTCCTATTAACTTGAAAGTTGCTGGCGGAGCCGCTGGGGAAATGCTTTATAAAGATTTTATTATACTTGTATGTATGTATTAACTCAAGGCTACCCAATACCGACCTCATCCCCGTAATCGTAACAAAGCCGTATCTGTAATATTTATGGAAAAATAATTTCATTGTGCAATATGAATGACACAGAGCCCAAAAGAACATTTTTTGGACCTTTTGTCTGTCTGTATGTTGTTTGAATGTGCATCGGGTAAAAACCACTAGAGATTTTAATGAAGCTTGGCATAGTTATAAGTTTTTGACGGGTTAATATTTAAGATACATACTTTTTATCCAGATCTATCTATAATGATAGTTGTTTTCATGGGAATCAAGCTAATCACACGTACTGTAAATCTATGTACATTAAGTCGCGGGTTGTTTAAAACAGAGTTGATAAAAATCATTTTTTATTAAAAAAAATTAATCAAATAGATTTTAATCACTTATCCCTGGTTTAAATAATAATGAGCTCACCATCAATTGCTTCAAATTTTTTAATAAGTTCGTTTTTCTTCTCTGATACAAGCTTTTCTTTCTCTGGGGCCATATCCATTTGATGATTCTCAAAAAATAAATCCCTAAATGAATACATTTCTGTTAAATCTCTCTGTAAAAGAAGAATATAGAGTATTAGAACATATTTTTAAAAAAAAGAATTAATACATAGACAGTCTTGTTGGATTGGTTTGGCTGGCTGTCTTACAATCAGGTAGGATAACTGGAATTGTCTTCTATGAATATAATGTCCCATCTGCCATACATGGTTTTGAATAGTAGATTCTCCCTGTGGTTGTTTTAAAAGGCGACTAAAGACTAACAAAACCATTGTCACAAGCACTGAGAAACTACACCATCTTTATAAGAATCAATGCACCAATCCACTTTGCCAACATGATGTTAAGGCCTTGCATACCTCCTGCACAAGACAGTGTGCATGAGGAAGCCATGTTCAGTAGTGAACAAAAAAATGGGCTTGTTACAGATGCTAGATTTCTAATACCATATCATTGTGATTTCTCACACTTCCTGGTATATACATAAGACTCGGCAAGAACTTGTCTATCCCATGGGTTGTCAGTCCTGCGACAGACATGACCTGCCCAATGCCACTTTAGCTGTGAGATTTGTTTATGGATTTGTTAATTCTGTGAGTTATGGATAGTGACTGAACCGGAGTTCGCTGGTATATATCAGCAGATATAATATATCAATTGATATTTATATTGATATACATAATATATCAATTGATATTTATCATCAAAACTAGAATTTTGGCAGATCGCAGGCTTACGCTGGCAAAACTTGACAAAAAACTACAATTTTATTTTTATTTTTTTTATTGACGGTCCCACGTGATAATAATTGTTACATGGACACCTGCAACACCAGAGGGTATGCGGGCGCGCCGTCGAAATTGCTAAATCCTATTCGATAATTACTTTTATTGAAGTGGCAATCCTATAGAAGTTTTGGGGGTTCACCATATTACATACATATACGGTTAGCTTTTTATTGAAATTGAAACCTTATATTAATTAAGTCAACTAGACTGGGAGCCAGAAGATGATGTCCCTCTTAAAGACCTGAGCCTGAGACCTGACTTTGATTTTAAATTGATTATGTCAGGTTTATGTCAGAGTCAGGTTTGTTTAGGTTTTATGTTAGATAAATAAAAATTATGATCACTGTCAATGTGATCCAACACTAAAGCTATATACTATATACCTACCCATATTAAACATACGTAATGAATAGTTGAAAGCGGAATGGAAAAAAGAATTTTCATTAAATCATTCATACCTCTGATTTTAAACAATCAGAGGTTTTTTTAAACATTTTTTTTAAACAATCAAAACTAGCATAGGTGAAGAAGCCATTTTAAAACAATATGGTAGATTGTATCAAAGAATCTCACACCCATTCTCACATTTACATAAAGAAACCTATACCATTACCCATATGAGCGAAATTTAACCTACTACAATTCTGAGCGGTAGGTATTGATCTAATACTTATGCAAATAAACTGCAATGCGTTAAAAATATTGTCAGTTCGTAAAAATAAAGTTACTTAAATACCTGTAGTCCTTCCATTAGTTCTTCCACATTTTCCAAGATATCCGCTTCTTCCTCTGAATCCAGAGACATTTTAAGATTTCAGAATAATTTGCTTATGTAGGTAGTTCCGTGTATACTTTTAAAGATTATAGAATTTTAAGTAAGTACATATCTTTCCTTTATTTTTGTTTAGACCTGTAAGGTAAAACCAAAACGGGAAGGATCAGTATCTTAAATAAACGTCAAACTAGTCAGACATACTACATAGTGATGTGATCCAAAAACCGGAGAATGCAGGAACCGACAATTTCCCTGTACTGTACGTTTATCCGAACGAATACAACATTGAGCGGCCAGTGCATCTTTCCGAACGCAACAATATGATCGGATTGTTGTGGGAATTTCCCATCAAAGACTATCACCGCGTTCTTTATTATACGATTTATTTATGATGAATAGTATTACAATGGGAATTTATTATAGTACTGTTAGCAAATAAATACTCGGATCATTTAGATCTTTGTTTTGTGACGGGAGAATAAATGTCACAGTTTAGTTACATGTCACATTTACAAAACTCCCTTTGGTGAAGTTTGCTTGCTTCATTTGTCTTGTAACAATTGCTTTCAAGTAAATAAGTAATTTCATCAATTGTGTTTTAAAAAATGTCTAGTCAAGAAAACTGCAGACTATTAGAGATTACCAAAAAGTAAATGATATTCATCTGTTAAATGTAAGATAAATGGAAAGATAATAAAGACTGGATGAGGTATTATACGTCAAATATGTAGTCGCTTAAAAAAAAGAGCCCATTCTCGGGCCGTTATCACACCATCCCAAGCACAGACTAAAGAAAATAATCTGAGTCTGACATGTCAGCTGTCTTTTCTTTGTGAAAATTATGATGAATTTATTCTCTATGAAAAAAAAGAAAGCAATGGCTGACATGTCAGACTAGTGATGTTAATCGATTAAAAAAATTGGCTCCGGTAATTTTAGGAGATTTTTATAGATCTCCGGTTTTTTCTTTTCCGGGTTTAGAAAATAATTGGCCCTACATCTCTAGATACTTAAAATTCGTTATTTGTTAAGTGTGTAACATTAGGTCATTGAATAAAACAAAATATAAATATCTTCTTATTATATGAAAAATAATGTTTGTTTGTTTGTTCGTCTCCTATGTGGTCTTAAACCATTCATCCGATTTCGATGAAACTTGGTGAGTTGTTGTTCGCACGTCCGTGAAGGTTACTGACAAAAAATAATATTCTAAATGCATTGCAATGCATGCCGGGTACAGCTGGTTGTCAATGAAATAATTATTCAAGTAATTAATAGCGACGACGACAGCAGTAGTTCACGGGATTCTGATTCAGAATAGTGTAAAATACTCAATAAAACATATTTTAATCACAATACCATTGCTTTTATTCTATCACATCGACGGAAGTATTATCATTATCTGTCAATAAAAGTATTTAACGCTACTGCTACGATTGTCTAGTCACATCACTAGTTATATTAATGTGACATATGTCAAATCAGTAAACTTTCGACGGCGTACGTGTATATTGTCAATTGTAGTTGGATTTTTTATTCCCATCAAGGATATGACATGTAGAACTGTCAAACAGATTGAAATTTGTACAGAGATGACACTATTGACAGTTTTACATGTCATATCATATCCCTGTGTCGAATAAAAAATCGACTTGTCTAGTTTTTAATATTGTTAGTATGAAAGAGACTTGTATGTAACAGAAACTTCAGAAAATAAATAAATTTTATACACCCTCATGAAGTTTGCAACCTCTGGACTGTAGAAATAATCCGGTCTTACCCCGTAAATTGTTTTATTGGAAATTGTAACGAAATTCAACCTTAAATGTATTCTATAGGAAACCACACATTTCATTAGTCACTAAAATAACATCTTCACTAAATATTTAAACACCCATATACAAATAAATACCTACCACACAAACCTACTACTGCCCCAAGTACCTTCCGCCGGTTTACCGGCTGGGGAGCCCTTAGGCTCGTTGCAACCACACTTTTTGCTCCTGGGTGAGCGACTTCTGCGCTCGCCCTAAACTAAACAAGTCCGGTGACTCTTGAAAGGCCACTAGGGCCACAAGAATTTATTCAATCCGAAAAAAAAAAACTGCCCCAAGTTTGGGGAAATTGTGATTTTTTTCTAAAAACTGTCCTTATTGTCTGTTGTAGGGATGCATTTTGGAAATTTTTGTTTTATTAATAACGATATTTTTTAAAACAAGTCAATAAATTTCAATAAAGGATTTCCCCGCATTGACCATGATATATTATCATAATATCTATTATAACTATCTTCCATAAAGATATTATAGTATTTCTTTAAGTAAAAGATGAAAATGGCAAGCATTTAACGTTAGAAATATTCATTTTTAATATAATATATTTTTTATCTGATAAAAGATGTGAATGTTTTATTTTTTAATTTTATATTATATGAATATAGTTAAAATATATATATACCTACCTATATTTTTCACTAAATATTCATTGAATATTAATGTTTTTTGGAGATATATTTGCAATTGTACAATAATGAGTAAACCATGTTACAATTTTTCTTTATTTACACACATCATAAAGTATAATTAGTTACCAAAACAAGTGCATTTAATGCCAGAAACAGATAGAAATCATTAGTAATAAATTTAAAAAAATATGAACTGAAACAATTGATGAACACATGTAGATTAAAATAAATTAACATTTTTTCAGGAATGTTGTGACTTAGGTAGCTATCGAAAAAGCATAGCATGCTCAGTATGCTCCAACATATTGATCGGTTTACTTTATAATCTACATAAAATGTCATAAATATGTCATTTGTCACCTAATTAACAAATTATTTATCATTGAATACTAAGTAATAAAATATCTTGCAATAATGTTCAATAACTTGATAAAATGCTTTTTTTCTGCTTGTTTTTTAAGAACTTGAGCAATTAAAAGTGAATTCTTTGTCTTGACTGATTGCTTGTTTGAAGGTCTAATGCATCTATCACTGAGGGGTGCAACCGATCTTAAAATCAGTGTCTAATGTCTTAGAGTTAGACAACATGGTTTGATATTAATCTCTATGCAGATTATACAAGGTTCTATAAAATACAACTCGGAATAATTCTAATACTGAGAAGTCTGTTTATTTGAGCCTAAAAATTTCTCATGCAATAGTACCTCTATGAAATAAGAGATGAAAATTATTGTGTATTTGTGACATTATCGGAGCAAAGGGACCTTACATAAATATGAATAATCTTGTACAATTTGTATCAATATCAACAACCAATATCTGTAAATTGGTTGAAAATGTTTAACTGACAATTTCGTTGTTTCAAGATTTATGTTTAAATAGAAATACATCTGATTTCTTATTATTTCACTAGAGTTGCAATAACTGGAAAATATAATTGAAAATAAGGTCCTTTTTTCAGACAATGTCACACTTAATCTTAATTGACAAAGCATTTGTAGTGTGAACATTTTTTGTCTCAAAATATGTAATGAAAAAACAAACAATATAGAACTCAAAACTGAGAAAACGTAAAATATTTGATATGATCATAAGGATTGTTTCTATTTGACTAATTGAATGAAAAAATTGATAAATCAATGATAAGTTAGCTGTTTGCAAACAACAAATATCAAGTAGGTATTTATTATATGATTCATACATTTACAAACAATGAATAGTTAAAAACAATTTAATGGGAGAACTAATTAAATGGTTATGGTTTGTATTTAAGGGATAAACCAATACTTTTCAAGGATGATTTAAAACATATTTTTATAAAAAAAATATTGTTTTAATCTATAGGTCTTAATGAGTAAACAGTCGCTGTAACAGTTTCAGTTCTATATTTACAGTAGTTTTTCTTATAAATATTTTTTAATCATCTTTGGAAAGTATTGGTTAATTTAATTTTTTGTGAGTATTGTGGACTTGGGTGTTTACTAACGGGTTACTGTTTCTTGTGACAGTCTATATGGACATTAAAAACCTAAAATGTGACAATAACAAAAAATAACAAATTGATTTAACTAAAATGACTCAAATGTGATTCACTGATAACATGTTCCTCAACACTCTGAGAATTGCAAGCTATATACATTTGACATTTATTGCAGAACACATTTTGTTCATGCTCATTTGTAAGATAATTCTCAATTGATACATCCTGGTCCTCAATGAGATCCTCTATGTCAGCAAACCATTCTATGTGATCTGCATCATTATCTAAATGATCAAGGATGCCATTAACTGTGTTGTTGATGTAAGCATCGCAAATTTTGCACCATACCTCATCGTCATTTTCAGTACTAAATAGCCCATTGAGAGGTTTCAATCTCGTCACTACATTGCTTCTGTGGTTGAAAGCGTTTACGTGCTCCTCAATCTTCGCCAACGTGCAGTTAATGAAGCAGTCACAAACCTCGCAAAACGCATCTTCTTTATCGGTGGAGAGGAAATTATCAACACTAATGAACTCGCCGTCTACAAGATCTTCCATCGCAGCCACCCAATTCGTATGGTCATCGCTTTCTATATGCTTGTTAACAGATTCATCTTCGGACAAATTCCTTCCGCATGGGTTGCAGTATAGAACATCCTCCTTGAAATTAATCCCGTTGTCGGACATTAGTTCCATATTTTCCTTGTGCTTCGACCCGTTAGAGTGCTGTTCTATACATTTGTTTGCTTTGGGAATGTACACACCGCAGAAAACGCAAAGTACCCGCGTCTTCGAGTTTTCTACGATGCCGTAAAGCAATCCCGTTTTCATTATTTGCAGTGTGTTGAGGAAGTGTACTGAAATTTTAAGTTAAAGGAGTTTTCTAGAATACTAATTATACTAAAAATTTCGTAGGTACATATAGCAAATCAAACAGTAGTGTTGACGTTTTGACTGTGTATGACAGATAAGATGACAGCATAAAAGGTTTTAGCAGGAAAAAGCGCTGGCAAGAATAATTTGATAGGCTTAAAACATTGCTAGGTTATTCTCCTAGATTAATGGCCTTAAATTAATTTACATATGAATAACGTAAATTTATTTGCGAGGTCCTTGTCCTTGGTGCAAAGAGAAATGAGATTGACGAGAAATGAAAAAGTTATAAATAAATAAATTTAGTTTTAAAATATTGTATTAGTAGATTTATAAAAGTTAACAAACATAAATATCAAATACTCGTTCTTTTTTTTACTCGGTACTACTTTTACTTTCTGTACGCAACAGCGCGAGGCTCCTGCAAGAGCAAGACCCCGGGGTATATTGCTAGGCTCGCCACTGCGCGATGGTACATATAAAATCTATTTTGTAAATTACTTTCCTATTACTATAAAATATTTAACCACCCATTGACGGGCCTTTGTGAACCTTTAGTTTGCAAGCTTTCACGTAGTGTAAAAACTATGAAAAGCTTTTCACGTTTATTCAATTTTATTTCTTTTACCATCATTTGCCAATATCTTTTTGCATAATTTTTGTTACGTCGACATAAAGGCGTAAAATGAAACAAAATTGTTACATTTTATGTTCTGTCTCTCGTACATTCAACAACAAGTCGCTGAACACTTAGTTTTATATAATTACATTTACATCTAGACACAAAAATATGCCATAAGATCTGAACAGATGTAACGCCAAAATAAAATGAACGGTAAACACACTCATATCATAGCTATATATGCTATAAACTAGTAATGGGCCGAATATGGATCTTACCGAATACGAACATTCGGCCGAATGTTCGGTACAATGTTTGCCGCATGGAATATTCGGCAAAAATTGGCGCGTTTTATCGGGTACCTACTGTAAGTTTGTACTTGTTTACGCAAACGTTTAAGGTGTGATTTTTAATTCGAGAATATTTATGTAAATAAAAGTGAGACCACTGCAGAACAAAATATATTACCGATTTGTGACAAAAAAGCAAAGTTATAATTTTTTTGGCCCTTCTATCGATACAACTGAAATAAATGAACACTTAATCGTTATCTTGGTGTAAATAACTGTCTTAGAATAATTATTACCATCAAACAATTTTGTGGTAATTTGGTCTTTCATGACACTAGCAACACTGCAGATGTATTCGTCCTTTATTTAAATATATAATTAAAATTTAAATAATTATTAGCCGGCTGAAAAAGTTTATTTAAATCCACACCGATAAAAATATTGAAACTATTCAAGGTCACGGCACGTCACGTCGCTCCCTGGGGTAGATGGGACGCTACGCTGCCGGCCGCCATTTTGTCATTCGGCTGCTGACCGATGATGCCAGATATACAGAATTAACGGTATTCTAGCAAATTTTTAACATGAGCTACACATTTCAAAGTAGTTCATTCTGCATATACAGATTTTCATCATTCATATAGTTTTCATACAGATTTTTGCCTCAATTAATAGTTTTCAATTCCTTCAGCAAAATGTCATTGCAACATCGATCTTTGTTTTGGGGAATCACCGGAAAGTCAGAGTGGTAATGTTGTGGTGTAGATATTATTGGGATTTTCCTCTGATTCATTTATGCTCTTTCTAAAAAGTTGTAACAGATACGAGTATATCACGAGACATGTGTCACTACAGTTGGTGGTCCAAAAATAAATTTAGGTTTCCACTTCTGAGCAATTTGGCTAAAATATTCCAACCGACTCCAGGTAGCTCGGTCTATGGTGAACGTTTGTTTTCAGAAGCTGAAAATTTATATGAATAAAAACGAAACAGACTATTGCCTAATAAACCTGAGCAATTGGTTTGTTTGCACCACAACTTGCCTCTTGTGAATAATAATTATAAATACTAACTAATTAAAGATATTTTTTGAAATCTCATTATTATTTAGACGAACGGGAGCAATAACGTCACACGCCACATGCTGCGCGGCGCGCCGTGCGAATTTATTTGCCGGCATCCAAATTTGAAAGGCTATAAATTCTCATTTTTAAAAAAGTTAAAATATTACATGAAAAGAGAAATGTAGAATAAACGCTAAAAGATACAAAAATAAATTGGATAAGTATGAATATAACATTCGCAAAGAAAGAACTAATAAATTTATTAAAATTACTTACAACAATTAAATATATTAAAGGAATAGAAGAAAATATTTTATGACTAAATATTTTTGTTCTTATATGAAAAGTAAAAGAAAAAACTATTAGTATACCAAGGGATATGAAATTAAACAATGTTAGTGATTTTAGTAAATGAAAGCAGACATATTTATAGATCCAGGAACCTAATGCTGTATAAAACTATTAAGACCTGTGCTGACATATGGTTCGGAATGGTGGGACCTAAAAAAGATGAAAACAGCCTCCGGGTCATTGAACGGAAAATTCTCTGAAAAATATATGGAGCCGTGAAATGCGGGGACCAATGGCGCATTCGCTGCAACCAAGAGCTCTATGACATGTATCCAGAACCAGACATATTAAAGTTGATCGGATGCGATGGGTTGGACATGTGCAGCGCATGGATGAGGAAAAACCGCCAAAAAGAAATCCTAACGAACAGACCGGAGGGACGTCGAAACCGTGGCAGGCCGCGGGTGAGATGGCTGGATGGAGTCGACAGATTTTAAAGCGGTTAGAATTACAGATTGGAGGACGAAGGGCCATGAACAGAACGATCTGGAAAAACTTGCTGGATTAGGCCAAGACCCGCCCCGGGCTGTAGAGCCAAAAGAGAATGACTCATATTTACATATAAAAACGTTAAAAACATTGGACGTAATTAAGGGAGCAGCTGGAGTTGATGGGATACCCCTGTATTTTTTAGAAACTGTGCCACACAGTTAACTATTCCCCTACATATAAATTTATAATAGATATCTGTCGGATAGTATTTGTCCAGAAATATGGAACGAAGCAATAGTTGTTCCGATACCTAAAAATGGAGATAAAACTAATGCACTCTCAGGGACTCTGCAATCCAACAGCCGCTGGGCGCGCTCGACTGGCCACGTTACCCCCTCTCACAGAAATGTAGGTACTCCATTTCCCACTTCATCTTATTTCCCTATGTACGTACGTTTCGGTAGTGAGTGAGATGTACCTGTACGTACGTGTTTCGGTAGTGAGTGAGATGTAACATACCTGTACGTATGTGTTTCGGTAGTGAGTGAGATGTACCTGTACGTACGTGTTTCGGTAGTGAGATATGCCAGAGGCCATTCCCATCCTACCCCTCCCCATTTTCCCAACCCTTTCCTACGTCTCCAAAGGTAGGCAGCGCATCCGGGGGCGTGCCAACGTTTGTCATTTTGGACTAATGTTGGCATGTATCGCGGATGTCTATGGGCGACAGTATCCACTTACCATTAAGTGCTGTATGCTCGTCTGCCGACTTCGTCCATATAAAAAAAAACCTACGTAACTATAGTAATTAGAGACCTATATTTTATCAACTTTGTCAAAAAAAAAACTTTTCTGTTCCCATGAGTACAATTTCGTAAAACAACGATCTAATGCTCGTCCAAAAAGCAAATTGTTTATCAAGGCAAATCGTCCAAAATGAAATGATGCTACAAGGTAAATCTGTCAAAATCATGTTAAAACTAACTATTGTATGTGTATCTATATAAATAAAAATTAAATACTGTTCGTTGGTAAGCGCATCACTTGAGAACGGTTTGGCTTTGGCAATTTTTTTAAAAATATTCGTAATAGTCCGAATAAGGTTTTTAGGGAAAGACAAATTGGAAAAGTTGCCCGGAAAATTCGGTAAAAACTAAGTGCTTTTTTCTATGAACATAGAAATTATTGTATTATTGAAATTTGGACAGGACAACGTCTGTCGGGTAAAATAGCTATATTATATTTATGTATTGTCGATAGATACGTCATGTGAGTCATGTATGACCTTTAGATTAGAATAAAAATATGTCGACTATGTAAATAGTAACCAAATACTACATTTTAGAAGATCCGAATATAAACCGTAAAGGTGAAAGTTATTATATATGAAGTTTGTAAATTTGTTTGAATTGAATATTGACTAATTTGAAGTTATGAATTTGAAACTTTGGAAGATTAATTACTTCAGACATACAAAACGAATAATTTTATATCTACTACAATATATAAAATATACGTATTTATGTTTGATCTCAAGAATAACGATTGTAGTAAAAGATTTGTTTTCAGCCCGTGTTGTTTATTTTTCTCTTGAAATTTACAATGCTATCTGAGAAAATATTTATGAAACCTCAATTATTGGTACCAGGACTAGTGCTGAAAATTGTGACTAAATATCATAATATACTTTTTTTTTATAGACTAGTTGGCGGACGAGCAAGCGGTCCCACGTGATGGTAAGTCACCGCCGCCCGTGGACACCTACAACACCAGGGGTCATGCGGGCGCGCCGCCGACCTTGCAAAATCCTATTCACAGCTCTTTTGAAGAACCCCATATCGTAGCTTAATGGAAAGACCTGAAGAAATGTGACTCACATGCATTCTAAGGGAGGATAAATTATGAAAAAAATAAAAATATTTGTTTAATTTTTTTTTATCTTATCTCTACACTAGGCATTTGAGGCACAATATTTTTTGCACTACTGTTACACAAGTGCCACACTTACTAAGTACCAAGCTAAAAATCTTCACATTATTGTAGGAAGAAAACAAATAGGTTATTAGCATTATACAATATTTAAAAAAAGATAATCATACTGGAAAACAATAGGAACCATGGAAAATGTTTTTATTTGAATACAAAAATTAAAAAAGTAACATTTTTATTCTAGACAGGGATATGACATGTAGAACTGCCAATAGTGTCATCTCCTTACAAATTTAACTCTACAGTTCTACACTTGATAACGCTGAATATAATAAAAAATGTGACTAGTTTTAATTCAATGTTTCCATATGTTCTCTGGGCACATCTAAATCTAAATGGGCACTCTAAATAGATTACAAATGCTAATAGAGACAATAATATGTTTAGATTTATATAAAAATTTGGTGCTAATATTGAAAACAATTACAATGTTTTTCAGTAAAACAAATTAAATATGACTAACAAAAATTACAAATAAAAAAAATTGTACTTAATTTAAAATGATGGGATCATGAAAGAATAATGATGAAGGTATGTGTTAATGTGCGTCATGAAGTCATGATTCAATCTTTGATCATGTAAAGCATCTATAAAGTAAAGCAGTTCCATCAGGTGTTTTGGCTCGTAATTTTGTAAACATGTGGAGATTAAATGCTATGCTATATTTATCTATAGTCATCCAATTATATGATTCATTCAATTTATTATATTAAGCTAACCTTTTGTAAACTACTATAAATGCTCAAATTAAATACTAATTTAATTTATAAAATAAAATCATAGGTTAAACTTAACCAGTTAAACACTTAACTTAGGACTTGAATATTGTCTTTGTGTGTTTTACCATTAACATGAGTCATAAGATTGAATAAATTGCAAGGGATATTTTTATTGCATAGGTTACATAAAGCACTGTCTTTTATAGGATCAGTAAAATATTCTTCAATATCAATGTTATGTCCTTTGATTATGTCTAAAATTTTATTGCGGTTATCTAAGTGGTCTTTACGGTTAACATGTTCAAATATTAATTCAATGTAATTTTCGAAATAAATTTTACATAATTTGCACCAAAGAAATCCATCTTTACAAGTATCGTCATCAACCGAGAAGATTGCATTAAGGGGTTGTACAGCCATTGCACGAGCTCTTATATGCATTGCTGAACTGATATGATTGTTTGTTTCCTGAAGTGTAAAGTTAATAATTCGATCACATATGTAGCAGTATATACCCAAACTTTTTTTACTTTGTGGTAGTTCTAAATATGAATCATCGGCTTCAATTAGCTTTTCAATATCTTCTATTAATATTCCATGACTGAAGCTCTTCACGTGGCATATCAAACTTGGTTTATCAGAAATTTCACACTGGCAAATATTACAATAGTAGCCACTTCCATCTGATACGACGTTGTTTCGAACCATTAGTCTTAACAAATATAATTCTTTGTGTTCAATTTCATTGACGTGTGATTCAATAGCACGATTTTGGTCTTGAAAAACTGTGGTACATAAAATGCATTTAACGTTACCATTTTCTTGCATTATTATATCTTCGTAATACTCCATGGTGTTATTAGTATTATCGCAAAAAAGGGAATCAAATGAATTACAATAATCGAATACGTAATACCCAGACACACTTTTCTAAATAAACAATAAGGATGTAATAGCTGTAGATAATTAATTATTCAGTTACACAGTAAAACTGGATAAGAAATCGGCAGTGAGCTTAATTTTAAGCTGACGTAAAGGTGTATTTTTTTCTATTTATATATGGCAATGGTGCAATTAGCACATTCTGCCAGTATCATGTCTCTTATTCTAAAACGTATTCTGTCAATGTCCAGTCCCGTCGAAATATGTCAGGAATCGCTCAGTAATTTATTAGTAGGTTTACTGAAGACAGAAGAAGACTCCTTGGAAGAACACGAAAAACGTAGTATTAGGCTTTTATTTGATTATCACAAACACCACGCACGAAAAGCACTGAAGTTTAATAAACTATCATTAGATCACAAAACGCTACACAATTTTTACAATAAATCTCTTATTTATTTGGACACTGGTATAACCATTGGTCCACACACAACAAATAATAAAACAGAATTATTTACATCACATTGTCAATTTTTTTTTTTTTAATGTAAGAAGGCGGCAGACGAGCATACAGTCCACCTGATGGTAAGTGGATACTGTCGCCCATAGGAATGGATTTGGAGAAAGGGTTGAGAAAATGGGGAGGGATAGGATGGGATGGGAATGGGCTCTGGCACATCTCACTTACTACCGAAACACGTACCTACGTACATTAGGGAAATACGATAAAATGGGAAATGCAGTACATTTCAAGGTAGTCTTCTGTGAGAGAGGGGTAACGTGGCCAGTCGAGCGCGCCCAGCGGCTGTTGGATTGCAGCGTGCACTCTCCCCCTCAAAAAGTAGGAGCCTCTCAGTAAAGTGATAGTAGGTTTACTAAGAACAGAATTAGACTTCTTGGAAGAACACGAAAAATAAATAAGGGTGAGCGCAGAAGCCGCTGATGAATGATGATGCCTCCCCTCAATATCGTGCCAAGAGTGGCATATGCCCCTAATTGATTAGATATTGATTCATTAATTTATACGTGTATAATATGTTATGTATACCTATGTATATGTTATGTATACTTTATGTTATACCTACCCATTAATTTGTTCCTATGTATTTGTATATAATGTTATATATTAGTAAGATTTTTAGTTTACGAAATGCCTAAATAAACTTGTCTAAATGAATTTGTGTTTCTAATTGCTCTATTGTTTATTCGATCCTCTAAAACCTAGCATTTAAAACATACATGCACCCATCATGCAACAAACATAGTCAGCTTATTATATAGACCTCGTCGGTCACATTTTGTACCATATGCAATGTTTAACACTGTTTTCTTCGCATGTACAACTAAAACGCCCAAAGCCTTTTCTCAATGGACTTCTTAGTACATAGGTAGTCCCTAATCAAAAATATATTTATTGTATCGATTTTCAGCTTGTGGAGAATATGTAAAATCCGTTGTTGTTTGAAATTGTTAAGAGCTTGTATTTAGATGAGCAGCAAAAGCATCCTAAATGAGCGGCAAATCATGATAAAACAAAATACCGTTATTTCTTTATTATCAGTAGAGAACCTAAATGTACACGACAGAATGATGAGTGCATGTACAAGTAACAGTGTCGTGAGTCGTTTGTATAAAAAACAATGTGCCGCACCGACCCTCAGCCTAAACTTTTACTAGGTATCGGCACGTGCCTGGGCGCTTCTCACCGACTCGCGATCCCGCGGTATCCCCCCAATGCAACGCCCTAAGCTGAGGCCCCTACCTTCCGCCGGTTTACCGGCGGGGGAGCCCTTAGGCTCGTTGCAACACACATTTTGTTCCTGGCTGAGCGCCTACTGCGCTAGCCCTAAATTAGACACGACCGTATACACTGCGTTATCCAAGAGTCATAGTATAAAATCAGTGCGCATAGTGTGTACTAGCATCGCAGATCTCGAAGGGAAATGAGGTTGCGCAAGGGATAAAGAGCATCGAAAGAACTTCTGAGTATGCGCAGTAGAACCAAATAAGGTTTGAACTCCCTTTCTCCGAGATTATGTGATGTTAGTTACATGCCTTATTTATCACTAGCTGTTGCCCGCGACTTCGTCCGCGTGGACTTTAGTTTATAAACACCGTCTTCACCTTCTTAGGGGTATTTGGTATTTTCAAAAACGATCACACACATTATTTCTTATAGCTTATTTTTTATCGAACAAATGTTCGACGTGATTCTTTAAATTGATATAACTTTTTATTTATGAACTCATTGAAATAAAACAAACACTAAATTTTAAGTGAAGTTTACCACAATACATTAGTGAAAACCGCACCCAAATCGGTTAAGCCGTTTCTAAGATTAGCGCGCACAAACGCACAGACAAACAGACAAAAATTCTAACACACATTGTTTTGGGTTCTATTGCGTTGATAAAGGCCCCCAATAATATTTTTCCCACATATCTTCCACGTACAGACAGCGATCAGTTACATTTTTATTATATGTGTATAGATTATCGAGTGTTATAATGTTATGTTTTTATGTAAGTATATAATAATGTTGTGGCTTATTTCGGACTAGTTTCTTTATTTCACTTTATCTCAATGTTTATGTTTTACCTTTAACTTTCGATTTTCCATTTTTAGATTTCTATAAAACAAAGCCTATTCGAAGCGCCAAGCTAAGCTTAATTAACCTGTGGAAACCCCATGAAAATCCGTTCCGTAATTTTGGAGATTGGCGTGTTAGACAGACAAACAGACAGACGGGCACAAAGTTACAAAATCGTCTTTTTGTATTCTGATACTCTTCCTTCATCAGTCATACAGCCCCCAATCAGTTTTTGGTAATATATTCAGACACGCTGGTTCTACAGTTTTATTATATGTAAAAGTTATTATATAATTTGATTCATGACAAAATCCACGTTGAATCATCGGTCGGTCGTTAGAGGATTACAATTTCACTAAGTATGTTTTCTAATACTTAGGTTAGGTAATTCTAATGGGTATACCTACCTAATATGACAATCGGTATCAATAGGTACCTAACCTGTTGTCATTAGACGTGCTCAGTCGCTGACTAGTTTTAAAAGGCAAGTTAGAAATCATTATTCTGTTAGTTAGTTCCTCTGAATTTCTTTTTCTACCTAGTGATTTCCTCTTGCTATGTTTTTGTTTCTAGCCTGTTCGTTCTATTTCGTCCCTTGGAGGCCTCAACTCCTCCTAATTTTACTTTCCATGTAAACTTTGAACTTATTTGTGAATTGACATTAAGTGCAGTGTACATGTAGATATGTATGTATGTATTTATATGTTATTCATGTATTATATATTATTTATATATTATTAAACTATTTATTATCATATGTATTTATTATACTATATTTATTATCGATATTATTGATAAGTATATATTGAAATTGATCCATCTGTGGATTTCGATCTTTTTGCACTACCTATATCCCTTTTATTTTTCTCTATCCTAAGGTTGCCTGGAAGAGATCGCCTTAGCGATAAGGTCGCCTATTGTATTCTGTCATTTATTTGTTTGTGCACATGTAATAACCAATTGTATGCAATAAAGAGTATTTATTATTATTATTATTACCTAAATTAGTCTCGTATAGTTATTTTTAGGACTAATCTATTTTGAAGAATCAAATGTATGTACCTACTCACACGGTTTGAGATTTAGTAATAATAAAAAAATGTTCTCAAAATAAATAGTAAAACAAAATATTGTTTTCATTGGTATATACATCTTAGAAAAAATTAAAAATAAATACATGTTAAAAAAAACAAATGTTCGAGAACTGTACCTACAATATTTGTTCTATACAAAATCATAGATTAATCAATATTATTAAGAGATTTTGCAATTTACGAGCGTATTGCTTGTAGTACCTAAGTAGTAGGGGTAACTTTTTACACTTACTTCTTTCAGTGCCGGCTTTACCTATGGTGTAGGGTGTGCGGCGCACACGGGCGCAAGGTCTTAGGGGGCGCCGAGCGCCGCTCGCGACGCCTCCAAAGAGCCTATTAGAGGGCGCCAGGGTATTGATTGCACCCGGGTGCTACATGGCCTAGAGCCGGCGCTGACTTCCTTCATATATCTTTATATATCCTTCACACCTTTATATATTCACAGTAATAATACTTTTTAAATAAATTGAAGCGAAAGTAAATTTTCATGTATTCGGAGGTATATCCACAAGATTGCACGCGTGCAAAGTTCTTGCGAACTAACTTTTTGACCCGAACCCTATTCAGTTGTCGCCATTTAAATCTATCAAGTCTACAATGGAAATGCAAGCAAGTCAGTCTTAGAATTAAAGCTGGAAATCGTTGTTATGGATACATTTTAATTTATATAATAATTAATTACATATGCATTGATGGCAATGATTACCTACTATCTAGGATTCATAATTTAGTTATATTTGTCAAAAATATAGCTACTACCTCCATGACGACATAACCAAATATCAAATATCCAATACCTATAGTTAGGATGTATCTGTCGTCCATTCAAATCGCTTGATATTACATATCCAAGGTCAACGACAGGCGGTGTCGTGTCACCGATGAGAGAGGCCTAGTATTTTTATTCCGATCAGCAACCCGCTTGTCCACGCAACGTGGACAAGCGGATATAGGCCTAGGGAGAGGTCTATATCCAGCAGTAAAGATATAGCTCGATGGTATAGTATTGTTTTGAGATTATTTTTTAGCTTCGACAATTCAAAAAGTCATCGACTTGTAATTCTGGTGTTTTGAGAATCTCAAAACATAAGTTATATCTTATTAACCGGTTCAAATCGATTTTAAGGCCTGTTCTACTGAATTCCTAGATCATCAAAGCCATCAATCATCAATAGGATAGCCATCATCATCATCATCATCTTCGTCAACCTCCTGTATAACTGTTAGTATAGCATTAGAATTAGATGTAGAAGGTCGAGAATCACCAGAGGTGGTTGCGGTGTTAGCACTTGATGTGTGCGTTGTGGAGCTTGAGGTCTTCGCGGCTTCGTTATCCTCTCTTAAATGTATTCTCTCTTCATCTAAACTTATCACCTTTATTAAGTCTTCAGCGCAGCAGTCGAAACATGCAATAGCGTCCGTCAAGCGTTTCTGTAGGGAACTGTGGGTTGAAAATGCTTAGATTGCATCACCAAATTAAATGATGGATAAGGAGTGATAAGTTGTTTAAAATGTAGTGAAATCACTAAGTTTCAAGTCTTAAATTACACATTGAAATTGCCTAACCGTAATCAGTCCTTTTATCGTCATATGGGAACTATGGCCTTAAAACGCCACCTAGTCCACACTTTTAGAGGTGGTGTAGTTCCTCAACTCTTGTGGTAGCGACTTTGTTATCCGTTAGTTGCATTTTACGACACCCACGGATAGTTGGTTCCCCACACAGGCACAGGTCCCAAACACTGCAAGAGTGGGCGTGGAAGACTTTTCACTGTTGTTCAAGACTCCTCTGTGTAAACACGCAATTTATATATTTGGGACTTCAGGCACGAATTAATTTTAAATTTAGAGTAAAATTTTTAGTTCCTCCTGTAGAAATACAATAACTCTACGCGTTACGGGAGCAACAACATGTAAAGTAATGTATAACAACATGTATAACTTGAACTAATATCAATTGTAATCTTAGTAACACTCCTTAAAGCTTATACCCACTTAATCCTCTCGATATTGGTCCTTAAATGTTTGATGAAGTGTCTCAATCTACCCAATTCGTCACGTAATTTTCTGTTCACATCATCTCTGATCAATTCGCCAACTGGTCTAAGGCTACGATCTGCTAATTTCGCTTCGATCTTGCTCTCCTGATCCATAGTTTCTAAAATATTCTGCTCTGTTGCTGTTAATTCTTCATTTAATATTTCCAAGTCTCGTATAGCCTGAATGTACAAAATTTTTTAGAAAATAAATTATTTAGCTGATTCTTCTAAAGCTGTGGAGACTGGATTTAGTTCACATTAAATCCAGTTTGCGTCATACGTAAGACAAATTAATAGAAAAGTATAATAATTCATTTAATGACAATTTTATCGTTTATCTAGTTTTGCGGACATAACTATGTACTGTTTTATTTTTTGAGATAATTATATGTAGGTAGGTACGTATAGTGTAGGTGCATTGGTCTCTATATAATTGATTCTTACGTAAGGTATTAGAATGTAATATTATAATACCTCCTCTTTCTGCCAACCAAGCTCTCCTAGTTTAATAGTGTTAGCGTGAAGTCGTTTTCTCAGCGCTGAATCAACTCTTGACGCATAAGCTTGGGCTGCTATGGAAAGACCAACTCTTGCACCACGGACCTAAACCAAACAAATTTTTATTTTTTTATATAACTAAACGTGCGTAAGATATAATACAAGGACCGAAGGAATGCAATACAGAGTTTGGATTCCATTACAGAGGATTGTAGATTTGTAGATTGAAGTGATTTTAAAATAAAAAGAACTATCAATTGATGCTGGATTTTTCAACACATACTAAGGTAAAAATCTAGTTTAAATAATTCGAGCTTCAATATACCATACCATCAGCTTGTACCTCTTTACTGCTGAAATAGGGCTATTTCATCACCATACTGGGTTACCTATATAACTTAGAATAGGATACAGTTTTGTAGTGTTTCGTTAGTACTAATATTTTTGTATGCGTCGTTGTGTGAAGAAAAACTGCTCGGGGGAGAGCATTATCTAGTGCCCCAAAATTGATAAGTGTCGATTAGCGTTATAAGTCATTAGCGTCGATTTGTCAACATTTGAAGTACCTTTCTTAAACGGCCATACATAAAAACATCATGAAGTCCAGAGTAGTGTGCTTCCTGTACTTGATTGAAACCCTACATGTTAATAATGTCATACCTGTTGCCTGATCAAAATAGCATCACTAAATGCTTGTAAACCAAGTCTTTTGAGTGTAGCACATCTATTCTCCCAACGACAGATTGGTGAATATCTGAAATCGCAATTTTGAAATTGTCTAGTAGTACAGCTCTGTTTCACCGGAAGTGTTACCTCAACTAGTTCTATCATTAGAATATTATAAATAAAACCTACGTTTTCTTTTTTTTCTTACTGCCATGTCCATTATCGAAATTCACATTATTGTTGACGGCCTCTTCAACAGATATGGCTTTTTGCTTTTTGATCACGTCATCGTCTATTTTATTTTTTGTTCTCTCAAGAGCTTGTATCTCCTTGTTCAGTGCTGGTATCATACTTTCAAACTTCTTCTTTTCATCGCGAAGAAATTTGTACTCCTGTCAATTAACAATGTAATAATACCGATATCTTTACGAGTGGTTGAGGCTCCTTTATCTTTATCTGTGGTAGATTTATCATTTGCGATTCTTATTTGATTAAAATATAAGACTTCGCAGCATATTCGCAGTCGCCTGCTGCTATAGGTACAAGCCTAACCATATATTAATTTAGTGGACTCTGGTGATGGATGCTATAACTACTGCAAGTTTTTTTTCTTTACAGAAACAAGGCGGCAGGTGTGCATACAGTCCACGAGGTGGTAAGTGGATATTGTCGCCCATGGACATCCGCAAAACATGCCAACCACAGTCCAGAATGTCAAACGTTGGCATGCCCACGGAGATTTAGAATTGAGAAGCCCACGCCGCCTGCCTTTGGAGATTTAGGAAAGTATTTGGAAGAAGGGTTGAGAATACGGGGAGTGATATAATATGACGTGTCGGTATGGGAATGAGCTATGGCATATCTTGCTGACTACCGAAGCAACTGGAGGAATAGAATAAAATGGGAAATACACAGGAATAACTTGATCAATCGAGGGCACTCAGCGGCTACGGGATTACAGCTACACTTTCCCCTAGAAAGTTAATAATATTAGATAAGAATTTACCTGCATGATAACGTCTTCAATGCAGTCGCACTGGGGACGTAAAGCACCGGGTCTGGTCGCCTCTTGTGAGTGTCTTTCAATCTCAACCTGAACTCTGTCAACCACAATTTGCAAAGCATTGTACTCATAACGCAAGCCACCGATCCCTTCTTCTAGACGTTTCGATAAATCTTCAAGAACCCAGCGCCAGGATTCTATATCTGATATTCTAGGATTTGAAGAAATGGAATAAAGTTAGATGGAAACAAATGTACCATATAGTCTAGCTGTGCTTCGCCTGGGATAAAAAGCTTTATGTATGGAAAAAGGCACGAAGAAGCTAATGTATTTATCGCAAGAAAACTAAATGTCTCACTGAAATAATGCAAAACCTTGAAACATTACAACCAATTTAAAATATTATATATGAAGCCGTTCTATCGAAAAATAAAATTATTTTTTAAGGAATAAATTAAAAGGTACAAAAACGTAGTTCTGTCGTCCTGTCTAAAACGTTCATATTGCTCAGCACTCATACCGGGAGCCTAGGCGGCACGCGACATGGTTCAGGTGACGCACGCGCACGCGTATAGAATAAAATATATACTAGAATTGTGCTTTAAATTATGAAAAACAAAACCTATTGTGAAAACTGGTATAGTTGTTTCATCTCACGAAGGCGGGTTACGTTTAGTAGTGGTTGTGTTCGTACATGTACATTGTTTTAGTGTGCGTCAACTTGAAAACGCTCAGTCAGTTGGGTTGCACACTACAATAATGTACATACATGCTAAACCGCTACTAAGCGTAACCCGCCTTCGTGAGCTGAGAGAACTATAGTAGAATCGATTCTACTCTCGACACTGACAACCTATTTTCAACTTTTGCGTTATTCCAATGATAGGTTGTAATATAGGGACATCTATGAAAAATCTGAGACCGAGAAACTTCTGAACGATTCGCATTCTGTTTTTATTAAATACTGTGAACACCTCCAGGCAGACAATATAAACAATACTTATATAATATCATTAGGTTGAGTGATCGGAAGCTGGAAATTAAATACGAATTAAATAAAAAGATTTATTTATCCACTCTTGATGCTATGCTGGTAGTAAATAATGGAGTCGTAAAAATCAACCATATTTATTTATTTTATATAATATTTATTGTTTTAACAAAAGGCGGACAAAAATCATTTCCTCCCAGCTGACCTTGGGGCTATATAATGATGGTATGGTAAGCGCAAGTGAACAACGTTAATAATATTCAATATTCATTAATAAATTCAACAAATAAAAATGCAACAATATACAAATGTAAAAATTGGATAAAGTAAGTAGGTACCTCAATTCTAAGCTTTTTTTAATCTGATACTCATTTGATTCCCGGGCGAAACCATTCATCATCGCCAGCTCCTGGCTTTCATTCACCTGCTCCAACACCTTTGCGTTGAGTCTGTTGTTCCGAGTTCTCAGGTTCTCGACACCACCGTACGGACATCCAAGGTAGTCGTCTTCGAAAATCATGGCCATAAATTTTATTCTAAAAAATAACGTAATTTGTAAAAATAATTGTAGATGTTGTAATGTTATGACTTATAATGAGGTGATTGTTAAATGTCAAACTATTTAACATATCGTTGATGTATTTTATTAATGTCATGGACTGATGTTTGGCATAAGTGAAATATATTTTTTGGAGTTGTGCCAGCAAAGAAAATGGACCTGTGGTTGTGCCAATAGTTTTTTATATGTCATCCAATACTTTGGCCTAACTCTCTTTTAAGCTCTACTCTACTCTACTGAGCCCGATCAGACTGAATAAGAAATAATTAAATGAGCAACAGAAAGTACGTAGTGAGTGAGAAGCAAATGGATAGTAGCAAATTTAAAAGTGGGTTAGGTTTAGTGGTGACGGTGAGAGTCAACGGGGGTTGTAGGGAAGAAAATTCGGTAATAAACCGCTCTTTACTGGAACACACAAACTGTTGGGGTACAGGGAGAGTGACAGTCAGCAGAAAACTCACTTTCTGGGCAGGGATTTGCCTACTAATTAATACAGGTTAAATGGGCGATTGTACAAGTCGAACTGGTGACTGGAAGCTAGGACTTCCCATATTTAAGACCCCGTTCCCTGAGGAATTTATTTAATCTTCGCTCATCCATTACAATATTACTCTCCAGCAGGTCAGCCAGGTAAGTGATCTTGGAGTACTTCTTAATAGCAAGCTAAACTTCTTTGACCATATCAACAAAATTAGCACAAGGGCTAGGATAATGTTGGGTTTCATCAAGCATGTCTCTGCTGATTTCAGTGATTCAGCTTGAATTGACTTGACTCGATTGACAAGACAGCTTGACAATCTTGACATATGCAGCACCAATATGGAGTCCATTCTATACAGTCCACTCTGAGAGGATTAGACGTATCCAGCGTGGTTCACCAGGTTTCTTGCGTACAAGGATGGCCAATGCCCTTATCGTGCTAATTACTCACTATACGCGACTCACTCATTTCGGATTAATCGTTGGTAGCGCGTCGAATGATGTCTTGCCCGCTTTTGTTGCATACAATATTAAATTGCTTGTTTAATATTAAATATTAATATTAAATTGTTATATTAAATATCTGAGGCGGTAAACCAAATTCGCCTTGCTGTTCCTCGTTCTATACCTAATACATCCTTTAAGCAAGCAATTACGCTACCGTATAAAACAAACCTGGGTAAATTTTCGCTATTAATTCGACTTCTGAATACTTCATAATGAGTTGAATTTTCGAGACATTTGACATCTTTAATAATTCTTTGTCAAGTTTCAAACACAAAGTTTTACGTAAATAGTAGTCGGGCACTATTATTTATTTGCATTTGTTAAATGAAGTGGTTTAATGTTTTAGTAAATTGTAATTTAATCTTTTGTAATTGGATTTATGTTCATTCTATTTTAATTTTGTTTATACTCAAGTATCGTACACAGTATGTTGATTTTATAAGTTTTTATCATTTATATTTTTTGTGTAAATGCTGTTGGTATATCTTGTAAAATAAATAAATAAATATACAATTTTTTTTTGCACAAAGAGATCTATTTTCGATAGCGAAAGACAGGAACTGATAGCCCTTGAATCGTAACTTTTATTTGCTGCTCATCCAAATACAAGCTCTTAACAATTTCAAACAGCGACGATTTTTCCATATTCTTCACAAGCTGTTAATCGATACAATACAATAAACATATTTTTCATTAGGGACTATGCACTAAGAGGTCCATTGAGAAAAGGCTTTGGGCTTTTTAGTTGTACATGCGAAGACACAAATGTTAAACATTGCGTATGGTACAAAATGTGACCGATGAATTCTATGTTTAGTGCATGATGGGTGCATGTATGTTCTAAATGCTTAAAGGTTTTGGAGGGTCGAGTAAATAAAAATACAATAAATAGAGCAATTATTAGAAACACAAATTCATTTAGACAAGTTTATTTAGGCATTTCGTAAACTAAAAATCTTACTAATAAATAACATTATATACAAATACATAAGAGCAAATTAATGGGTATAACATGGGTATAACATAAAGTAACTAAGGGCAAGTATAATTAAGGGCAATATGCCACTCTCAGCACGATATTGAGGGGTCGGAGAATAAGAAAATACACCAGTTCGGCCACGCTGATGATGCTGAAGCCCAGGAAAAGACTCAGCAGTCCACCGATGGCACCTACGCAAAAGAAACAGACTAAATTATATATCTATTTTTGAAACTCGGATCCAGCAAAGTATTTTCGTTGATCGATTGTTTAAAAGTAGATACTCGTAAATAGTTTTTGACTACAGAGTACAATTCAATTGTACAAATTGTACAATTGGACAAATCAACTGTACTCTAGTCATGTTGTATTTTGTTAACAATAATCTGGCGAACCTTAGCCCGACTGCGTAAACCATTTTATCCCATTGTTATAAATACAACATAATAGCTAAGTTCTCAACTAACAAACGTGCCATCGTTGAATAATCCGCTTCTCCATCCATTACTACAAGGTGTTTAAATACAGAAGTGCATTCACAGCTCTCCTGAAGTCAAGGCTGTTAATTGCGATTATAGACGACCAGTTACTTGGCAGACAGCAAGTATCTTCCTTGTCTAGGAATATTAGTCAGTTAGATTCCAACAACAGAAGACCAATTTTCATGGGTTTTTTTACTTTTATGATCGAATTTTACAATTCGTCTTTAAAATTCTTTCAATCAATCAATATAAGTAAAAGCTGTAAAGTCCCTCTGCAAGGCACAGGCCTCCCTATGTAGTCCTGTGGAAATTTAAAGGCCTTGAAAGGCCTATGTTGGCCATTGTCATCCCTTAACATAGGTAAAATTGCTCCGACATACCAACGAAGTAGTAATCGTCGTACTGCGCATGACGGTGCTGCCCCAAGAATATGTCGTCGTACAAGTGGACATTTACTTTTGTTACTTCCCCTCTGAAAATTTAAAACGTATCACTCATTGTTAGAGAAATCTTTATAAAAAATATATTGTATAACGAATGTAGGTAAGCATTTTATAACTGTAGTAATGTATCTTCTGTTAAGTTTAAATAAATATTTTTTGTGTGTTTTAAAAACGACTTGCTAAAGACACAGCAACGGATATCTTGCGTTATCTGTCCCTCCATATCTGTGACTAAATCTTATGTTTTTGGGTACATTAGGGTAGTAGTGACTGTGTAATACAAATACGTACGATGTAGGATCTCCCCAGGTGGGCTTGACTCCATCTCGTACCATGTCTGAGTAGAACACCTGGCTGGAGTATATGATGTCGTTGCAGGAAGGATAACATGATGTAGATGCGCTTTTGGCCGGTCTCTGTTCAACTTCGCTATCACTGTAGTACGCGAAGATCAGTTGTTCTTCTACTTTAGCTGAACAATAAATTAACATTACAAAATAAAACTATATTTAATCAAATAGAACATTCCTACATCAACTTATCATAGATTTCCAATTAACTAATCATTGAAAATCCAGTACAACCCTACAACGATTTTTTGTGCTTAAATCGAGTATGGAGTATTAAATCTTAAATCAACCTTTAACTACATGGATGTGTCCAAACACCTTCATATTTTTATATCATACCATACCAGCAGCCTATGTCTCTCCGCTGCTGGATATATACTTCTCCCAAGACTCGCCACCGCACATGATCTTCGACTCTTCTCATTCAGCTGCCACCGGCGAACTTCTTCAAATCGTCTCGGTGCACGTAGCCAGAGGGGCGTCCCACATTGCGCCTCCCGGTACGTGGCCACCATTCGAAGACTTGTCCACGCCATCGGTAATGGGGATAACGAGGTTGGTTTATTGATAATGTAAATTTATATGATTACCTCTAACGCCTTCAATACAATGCAAATCTGATAAAGTGGAACAAATCGGCTCCCAGATGTATTTCCCTGAAATCAAATGAAACAGTAAAACAATTGATATATGTACACTTCAATTTTCATATTTTGACATCCACCTGATTCGTCAAGAATTCGTTACATACTTGGCCAATTGAACAGTACGCAGTCACAGAGTCTTTTGGCTTCGCGTATCAACAGATCATGTTTGCAGTTGCTATCTGTGTAAAATTCGTAGTACTTTAGCTTTCGCTCGTTCTGAAAGAAACACTGCCTCTTCTCCGGTACTAGTGCCCTCAATGAAACATCTGTGCCGTAAGTAATAGGTGACACTTCGACCGTGGTCATTCTGTCCATCGGTAGTCTGAGAACTGTCGTTGTGTATAAGTGATCCATAGGTGCACTGATCAACAGCTATAAATGGTAAGTAAAATTAAATTGGGAGGTTCATGCCCTAATCACCACACTCGACAGGCAAATGGCAAAGCTGCTTCCCGTCACCAACCTCAAGTAACACCAAGTAACAAGTAACCTAGCTGATTAAATGATTATAATATAGCCATTAATCGGTCGTTTGAGCTCCGTCATTGAGTCATTGAGTTTTATGATGGTCATTGAGACCCTTTGCCCCATTTGCTAGACTTTGGGACCGGTCTATATCCAGCAGTGGAGAATCACAGACTGATGGTATGTCATAGAAAAATTAAACATCACTATAAAAGTCAGATTATTTGGTAGGTCAGATGTTTCTGTAGGGGGAGAGTGCTCACTGCTTTCCCACAGCCGCTGAGCGCACTCGACTGGCCAGGTTAACCCTCTCTCACAGAAGACTGACTACCTTGAAATGTACTGCATTTCCTACTTTATCGTATTTCCCCAATGTACTTACGTGTTACGGTAGTGAGTGAGATATGCCAGAGCCCGTTCCCATCCTATCCCTCCCCATTTTCCCCCAATCCATTTCTTAATCTGCAAAGGTAGGCAGCGGCGCATGCGGAGCGTGCCAACGTTTGTCGTTCTGGACTGATGCTGGCATTTATCGCGGATGTTTATGGACGACAGTATCCATTTACCATCAGGTGGACTGTATGCTCGCCTGCCACATTTTATCTATAGAAAAAAGAGAAAAAGGGGTAAGTAATCTGCAAATGCGTCTTCGAGTATACTGTTGACAGGACCCATGACCTACAAACAACCTGAACATTGTGCTTCTGGTTCTGGACTATATTTAGCATGGAAAGCACCGGTTCACGTTATATAATAATATCCTGGTTGCTTTATTTAGTGGCCTGCAAGTTACAAGTCTATCACGTAGACGGGGAGATTATGAATATTGTGGATAGGTAACTATTTATTTTTGTTGCCTTAGTTCCAATTTCTACTCGTATCCTTATTTTTCATCCGCATATGTGCAAACCATATCCGCCTATGGTTTACACTTGCAAGTTGGAAAGTGTATGCAAGGGTTTTCAAGCAATGATCAATCAAATAACTCTAATGCGCATTGGTGGATGTTACACATGCATATCGGCATACTTCTCGATCAAGTATTTTCATAATGTTTTCATTCATCACCGAGCTAACTCTATTTGAATAGAAACTTTATGATGTATAGGAATCACGTGAATGTGAGTCGAGAATTGGTATCACTTGGCTATCACCACTTACAGCGTTGTATATACGATACTTACATTAAATCCCAAGCTATTACCATCACATGCAAGCTGCCGATCGCTATTGTTCAAGTACAGTTCCACCGCCAACCCGTTCGTTTCTCCTGAAGCCATGACTCTGTATGGCAGAGTCGTTAGGTTAGGTGGAAATACCTTCGGATACCCGGTGTCTAGGCTCCATTTCAGTGGTTGGTTGGTGACGTGACTGTTAAAAGTCTTCTGCCAATTGTATGTGCTGTTTGTCCTAGAATATAACATGGTAATGGATGGAATTGATTTTTATTTTTATTTATAATACCTTCGAATAATTTATTTTATAGATAACAATATAATAATAATATGATAGTTATTAGTAGATAATTGATTATAAAAAAGAAGATAATGTAAAGATTTTAAATTGTCAATTTCTCTATGGACAATATCCTCACTATTCTCAATATTGGTGTTACTGTAGAGCAGGCGACTAACGTCAAGTGAAGTCTTGCACACCTCATTAGGAAAAGTGAATAACAGCTTACATTCCATTCAAAGGTAAGCCGTTGAACGCGAAGCAGAGCCCGTAGTTTGTGAAGACAGACTTGAACAGCTTGTCGCAACAATCTTCTGTCACCCACTTCGCGTCGCCGCTGGGCTTCCAGTTGCAACTCTTCACTACATCCTTACATTTCGGTGAAGCCTGAGCAAAACAATTATTATGAATCGGAGTGGATGTTTCCATTGCCTTTCCATTTAAAAATGCTGAAAATTATATTATTCTTCCAAATTATAGATATTACAATAAACGTTACAATCACAAAAAACAAGTAAAAAATTTACCTGCCTTTAAAAGTGTTTCGTTTTTCGAGTAGTTGTTTATTACAGATTAATAAGAATATTTAAATTTAAGCCGTGAAAATGAACTCCTCTTGGAATACCTGCGATATAAAGTTTTGAAGCATTCTGTTTTCTTCAGTATTCATCCTGTGGTCTATAGCTACGGTCTTCGTGGACATGTATGGACATATTAGTGACGCGAAAAATTGTTCCAAGCTGTAAGTAGATCATCAATTGTGTTACTGTGATGCATTGAAGATACCAAGATTAGCTTTGGGACATGAGAACACACAGATTCTTGGTTTGTAAAGCCAAATAACATACAACCAATTTCTTCCTCCAGGTCGCTGCCATGGTTTTATCCTAATTTTCATTCAAATATTAAACAATTTTTAATATATCGCTCACCAACCGTACTATCTGAAGCTGAAATCAAGGCATACAATTCATGTTCAAAGGAAGGATCATCAACTCAAAGTATTTTACGGGACTGTGTTGTGCTGTGTGACGGACATTTTGTTCCAGAAGTACTTGACCTACTGTTTTCTTCCATTTTTATTGAAAAACACCAAAACACAAAAAAAACTATAATACATACAAATACTGCTAAGCATTATATGTCACCTGTATTATATTTCGATCGTTGTTACTTACCTACCACGAACCGGAGAAGGGAACCTACACTCTACGGTCGTTTGGTAACTAAAACTAAAGCTACTGAGCAGTTTGGCAGCGGCGCGGGCGGGGGCGGGGAAGTGCTTTAACACAGTTAAAGGTTAAGTTGATTCTTTTGAAATACAATATATTAATGATTTTTCCTTTTTTTTTTTCATGAATTATTTTTATACAAAGTAATACTCACTCCTTAAGTTCACTAACATTGGCGTACGATAACTGCACATGCAAGTGTGGACAAAACACCACACTTGGAAACGGTACAGCCCATATTGGCGTCGGGAGGGAATCTATGACATTGACATAGGGAGTGGATGTCCATTTGCAGAACAATTGGATGATGTTAATGGCGCAAATGGCTATGCTGATGAACATTATTATAATCCAGGTCCATCGTTCCTTGCGGCTGAAAGTAGGCTCGAAGATATACCTAGGAAAGAAAAATGGCTAAGTACATACTAAAAGAAATATCTTATTGTCCTATCAAAGTAAATTTAGTTTTGGAAATTAACCATTTTGAAAATCTAAACGGCATTGAATCTAAGCATTTTTCTAAAGAGGACAAGCGGGGGGCTAAATATGTTACAGGCAAATATGTTGGCCAGTCAAACACTGCTTGGCCGTGCTTGACAATCTAACATATTTGCATGTATCCCCATTATTTATATCATCGTAAATAAAACCTTTTATAAAATACAATTAATAACAAACAAGATTTGATCCGTATTGATATACCTTTAATCACTGAAAAGAGTACTTACTTAACCCCGTGTAGGGACCCTCCATACAGGAACTGTCTCAGACCCTTCATCACCTCCCTCAACCATATCTTCATCAGCGCTTTGCATGTTACTGTCTCCTCTTTCCTCCTAAAGTCCATCATCTTATTCTTCTTATTTCTATGTACACCCACCAATTCCGGACTTATGTATTTAAAGTCTTTCAAATAAAAATCACGTAAATAAACATTTGGCGAATCATCAACTATTTTGGGTGACTTGTTTTTGGATATTTTTAGTGCTTGCATTTTTTTTGAAGATTATTTTTATTTTAGTTAAAGCGTTTGATTGTTCTTCGTTAATTTTCCTTAATTATCATGAGTATTATTAGGTCTATAAATTAATTATTATATAAATATAATATTTAAATTATTATTTACATATAGTATTTTAATAACAATTAGATGGAATCAACTGGTCTATACATGTCCCTGAGTAGCAATGCATGAAATGCGTGTTGTGTTAGAACACACTTGGATTAATTGTTACGACTACATGTGCATGTACTTTTAATGGATTTGTATGTCTGTCAGTAATTATTTTCTCGTTTTTTATACTAAACGCTGAGATTTCTATTTCTATCTATTACATTAATTATTTTCTAAAAATATTCGTATTCGTATAAAAGATCTGTAAATGTAATAATTGTTTGGGTTTCCTTAATGTTTACAAATTAAGTTACATAAGTAAATAGGTATTTATTCAAATATTTCACAAAATATCGCTAGCTTTCGCTATAAATGACGATTGGAAAAAATCAATGGATAGATCTATGGACCCACCAACATTCATTTATATTATGGACTTAAGTTTAAATAGTTATAGTTTAGGACTTAGTTTAGGACTTAGTTCGCGTCGTTTAGTATTATTTGTTTCTATATTTTAATTATCATTGCACCTACTGCACAATCTCTGCATAACCCAGGAGTTGACTGGGATATAATGCTTCAAAGCATTAAGTTCGCCTTCTGTCACTCTGCAATAAAGAATAAATAAATAAACATTTTGACATTAACTGCCTTAACATTAACAAATCTATAAAATAAATTTGAGGCCTATACCTATCTCGGGTGTATTGGTACAATTTTGATTTTTTAGGACACTTTTACCCATCATTCTTTTTTGTGTGGGTATGTAGGTACGTTGGTGACGTTGGAAGTGTTTTGAACCTCAAAAAATGAAATGAAATCTGATGTAAAGATGGAAATTGTTTATTTGCTTTTCGAAGTATTCTCCGCGACAATCGACAAGCGACATTGTGTGAAGCTTTAGTGTTAGCTTCTCTATAGGTACCTCTTCAACAGCGGTTTGGAAGGCTGTTACTGCCTCTTCTGCATTCATAAAACGTATTCCTCTGAGTTTATCCTTAATTTTAGTGAATAAATAAAAATCACAAGGCGCAAGGTACGGACTGTATGGTGGATGAGCCATTAACTCTACATTTAGAGTATTCAAAAATTGTTTCGTTTGTCTGACGGAGTGAGCTGGGGCATTGACGTGATGGCGGATCATTCTGATACATTATCATTTATATTTTTAATGTAATTTGTCTATTTGTGTCTTGTGTTCGTTATCTACAAATATTTTTGAAATTTTCCGTCTCTTCGCAGGTGAGTCTTTGAAACCAGTCCACTACTATTTTTTATAATTTCGCAAGGTAAGTGGATAAATAATAAAGTAAAGCCATAGACAAAACTACTACTTCCATAGTTAAAGTGTAAGCAGATAATGCTAACTAACAATTTGCAGTTAATGTCGATTTGCACTTAACCGTATTGCTGATATTTAACTCGCCAATTAATCGATCTTAAACAATTACGTTTTAATAAAGTGGTAATTTTAATAAATAACTTTAGAACACCATTGCGTACCTAGCCAAGAGTTGAACCTGTGGCGCATGCGACACTAAGATTTTCATTGCTTTAACCACTGACCATTCAATAAACCATCTGTGTAATTATTAATTAAGCTAAGTAAACATGAATTCAACCAATATAATCCGTAAATGTATGTTGTGTCTTTTAACTTACCATTGATCGAGTAATGTTTTATCGGATGATAAAAGACTAATTTTGTGACCTATTTCAGTAACTATAGAATTCCCACCTGTTTCATTTAAGTATTTCAGTAAACTTAAAACTTAAGTACTACTTCCCTAGGTACTTTAAATTGTTAGTACTTAAATTTAATGAATTAATTTAAATAAAGAATAATTTAAACACCAAATAACTTATCCTATCCTGCCCTATCCTGACTTATCCTCTACTGTCCTGTGAGAGACAGTATAGTGTAGTCCTGTGTCCGCCGCATCCTGTACCATCCTGTACCATCCTGTACCATCCTGTACCATCCTGTACCATCCTGTACCATCCTGTACCATCCTGTACCATCCTATTCCATCCCATCCCATTCCATTCCATCCCATCCCATCCCATCCCATTCCATCCCCTATACAGCCTTCTTGAAGAGCCCCATACCGTAACTTAGTTGAGAAACATCAGTTACTAGTTCATTCCACAACTTTCGGGTTTGCGCAATAAAATGTCTTGAAGTAAGAATTTCTTATAGAATGGAGGCGACATACGAGTATACTGTCCAGCTGGCGGTAACTTGCTCTGGCATAAAATTGAGGCGGCACATTGGGGGAATAAAATGAGAAATTCAGTACATTTTACGGGAATCTTTTGTAAGAGAGGGGTACTTGGCCAGTGACATTGCAGCGTGCACTCACCCCGTCCCCATTTAATTACTAACTCGGCATAAGTATACCTATACTTAATCCGAGTTAGTTGCAAATAACACCTAGTAACCTAGTTACTTTGGGCTACAATAAAACATTCACGAAAAACCCGCAATCAGATAATTATGTAAGTATGTAGAGCGTACTTCGAATGACAGATTTTTCATAAGTTGTCACCTTCGTCACCGAATTTAGCGAATATTCGGATATTTGAACACAGCAGCTCTAAATAATGAATTGGTGTTTTACTCGTCTCCTAGTCCCCGTTTTCTTTCTTTAGATGTTTATTCTGCTATATTTCATATATCTGGCTGTGTATTGGGTGTGTAGTGCCTTAGATATTCAAATGTTATTATCTAGTGTGAATTAACTACTATTTTAACATTATTTTAATAATCTAGTGTATTCTAATTGTGGATAAGTCCATAAGGTTTCTAGGACGAACTCAGGATCCAAGCGGACGAAACCTCTGTTACCGATCTCTACTAAAAATTAAGTAAAAAAAAGTTATACTTTATATTGAAAAAGTTCTAGTATCAAGTCTATTCGCGATCGACGTACTTAGGTAAGAGTTAATACATCCTTGAAACCTTACCAATTCCTAAGGATAAGTTACAAGTGAAGTAGGTAAGTAAACTCTACATAATTATTACAAAACTACATAACTATTATATATACATCACTATATAAGTACATGAAAACAAAGTTTATGTACAGACCTTGCACTAAAACATTGGCCATCGGGAATATTCAGATATCTTCGGCAAACGTCGAATTCATAAATATATAGAGCTACTAATACCCCCAAAATATTTTTTTAATACTTACTTTCGTCAACTGTTATCGACCTTATTTTAATTACCGTTTTATATTGATTTTTTAAAATATAATGATAGTCAGTGTAATGATGTGATGGATGTCAAAACCTTCCAATAGCGCCTTAAAAAGCCACATTATTATCCACTGCAGTCAACTATAAGAGTTGCTTTCACAAAGATGCCGAAGAATTCAAGACAAGGAATACCCACCCATAAATAAACAAGCCGGTGAAATTATTTCTAATATAAGGTGTTTATCTATGATATGACCGATTTGTATGAGAAACTGAATTTTTTTTTTTGATATTAAAATATTTATTGTTAGTCGAAAAATCGACCCATATTATCTACACACTTTCGCCACCTCACGGGTAGTTGATTGATGCCACTCCTGTGAAAGTCTCGTGGACAAATATCAATGAATTCTTCAAAAGCCCTAATTACAGCGTCCTAATTACCTATAAAAAAAAATCCTTGCAAAAAGTTGTCCAAATTTCGAAAGAAATGAAAATCTGTCGGGGCCAGGTCCGGTGAGTATGGTGGGTGAACAGAGTCTCCAGGTCCAACTCTTGAAGTTATCGTATGAGAAGTGGAGATGATGGTGTTTAGTTGCTTTGTTGTCAGATTTTCCATCATCATCTGCAGTTCCTTACATCCATCCATCCATCAGCATCCATCGTTTGACCGGCTCGCAAGAAACTGTCGTGGACAATACCGGCACAGGACCACCAAACTGATATCAGTATCTTTTTCTTAATTATCTTGCGTTTTGGACATAGTTGGGCTGCAACTCCTGGTTCCAGCCACCGATACGAACGTTCGTTGTTATTGTACAGGATCCATTTCTCATCACAAATCACGATGCCATTCAAAATTCCTTCGTTTTTGTTAGGAATTTAAATTTAATTAAAACTTAACTGAAATTTAAATTGCTCAAAAATGATAATTAAGATGAATTGGTTTCCTTTTATAATTAAGTAGTGAATCGCAATAAATATAAAAAAATCAGAAGTTTACTTTATCACCTCGTTAACGTACATAGAAGACAAATTGATTTGTTTATATAGCCCACATTTGTATTTGGGCTCCTGGTCACGTGTCAGGGGTCATTGACAACTGATAAGTTCCTACATTCACTCACCCATCTGTCTTAATTATTAGTACCGACTACACAGAATATTAAATTTGAAATAATTTTAAAAGGCGTTTTAAATATAATTAATGATAATATGTATCAATATAAACTTGACCGCTCAAGTGCATTTTGGCCCAATGAGGCCACTAATATGAAAGAAAACAATATAAGGGTAAGGATCATATAGCTTAATAAAAGAAATTGACCAAACTATTTTCGTTCAAGAATACAGATTATCCTGGTTGGTAGCCTCATGTAACCCCATGTAGGATCAATTATCTGTGTGCATAATACAGCCGGACCCTTGATGGTGGTGATCACTGGTAGGATGATAGTAACGGATTGTATTTCTTTCTTTACCTTTTTATTGAAACATCCCAGTATCAACACTATTTGTTCACTCTACATGTCCAGTGAAATATTTTATCGCATTTACTCTAGTAGATTGGTACCAATAGTTATTGTATGCGTTCAGTTGTTATAAATAACTGATCAAGTACAGTTGTATGTTTAATTTTGTGGTAAATATTATTAGTGCTATTATTTTTATTTGGAATTAGTTGTCGTGGTGGTTTACTACTTGTTTATTACCTACCTAGTATGGTGATGGCGCAACGTGGGATGCCCTCCGGCTAAGTGGACTGGCGAGTTGAAGAAAACCGCCGATAGTGGTTGGATGAGAAGACCTGAAGACCGTGTGTGGTGACGGTACTTAGGAGAGGCCTATATTCAGCAGTGTAGAGATAGTCTAGAGATAGATCCAGCAGTGCAGTCTGTGATAGTGATGGCAATAATTTTAGTATGTATAAGAACCAATCGATGTTCTGATTTGTATTCGGGAATTTTCCTGCTAATTAAAACAATTCTCACTAATTTAAAAACACCTCGACACAATTTAGATATTTCAGTTTTGTAGAGATTTATATAGAGTTAAAAATGTTTTATTTCTTGTTCCACAACTAGAGACAAAGAGACAAATTTGAGCTTGAGATTTACATTAAATTTAATTTACTAAATATTTACGCAATTTTTAGGCCCTATAACTCGTTATTTTTGTAAAATACTTTATTCTTTATTTCAGGAATCGATATCCAATATCTTAAGTCACGAGACATATATCCTATTTTTACTTAACACAGCGATACCTACACAAAAAATATTAAAAGTGATGGTCCTCTAAAAAGTCATCTAAGTGGGTAGTCTTAAAGTAATTAAGTAGGTATTGTGGGCTACTAAGTTAAGAAGGCACATTAGAAATTAGACTAAAATCTGTAACAAAAGATAGAATCGCCTTTTATTGAAGTTTGACGCAACTTTACTGTGAGATCTATACAATTGCCCGTTTTCATGCGCAGCCGGATGATCGCTAAAACGTTCCTTTTGAAAGTAAATTATACTCGTAATTCACTTTGTTGCTCTTTTATGTAGAGGTTTCATTACCAACTCTTTGCCTATCGCTTTATTTATTTCTAAGAAGCCTGGAATGACGTCACGATAGCAAAAACAATTTTATTCGACTACTCGGACGAGACAGTGTGTGTAACTACAGTTACTATAAATTAAAAGCTTCTATTTAAACGAGGAAGAAAAAGCACTAAATAAGGAGCAAATCCTTATTTAGTTTGCAAAAACACAGTTTGTAAACTCTTTTATTTCCTCTTTGTATTTGTCACACTTTAATATGTCTTGTAATTTAATATGTACATATATTACTTTCATTTTCTTTAATTACAGATCACCATGAGAACAAAGAACGCAATTTTCTGTACTGCTTTAGTGCTGTTATCCATGATTTACAAATGTAAGTGTTCAAATTAAATGTTATAAATGATATTTTAATGATATTATCTGAGAAATGGGACCTTCTTGTCGATTCTAGTTTCCATTGAGTATTGAAACTAGTGATGTCTTAAAAGAGTAGCATATTTTTTAATGCTTCGTCTTAAATAAGCGCTTCTGTTTAAACAAAATCTAGAAACAATAAAATCTTAAGTTTGATAATGTTATCTAAAGTCAACAACTCGATACGGACAATCCCTTTGCTCAAATAACGTCACATTAATATAGATACGTTTAAGACATTCGAAGATGGCAGTCAGTGCAAATTGACATTCACTAAGGGCTTATTTATAGTAGTTCGATCGCCGGCAGAAAAACATGCGGCCCAGGGCAGAGGTTCTCAAATTTTTCGGTCACAGACCCCTTTCCCAAGAACTATTAAAACCGTTGACTTAAACCAAGGAAGTTACTTCCTCAAACTGACATGCAACATGTAAGCAAGTGCGGATATACTCGTACAGCGGTTTTTCATGCCCGCGCTTGCTTTGCTACGTTCGATGAGTCAATGCACAGACATGTTTTATCTGGGCGCCGGATACAGCCATCTGATACACCCGCTATTCGCTATTCGATTCGGTATTAACCGCCGGATCCAGCGGCTGTGAAGTGTTGATACATTCGTCGGCCGGATTCGTTTCAGTCGTATACGTCGATGGGATTAATGCAAATGAGCTATAACTTCTCTGTTTACAACTATACTTAATAAATCTGTTTATTTCAGCAACATGCATTTACTGCTATTACTGCAATAGCGCCAACAATAGCGCCTGCATCAACGTAGACGAATACGAAGAGGAGATGCGAGCCCGCATCGTGCCTGTGGTCAACTGTGAGACAGCTATCCCGAGCCCAGTGGCCGTCAACTTCTTCTGCCGCAAGATTGTGCAGACTAGTAAGTATTATTACAATCGTAACAGTAACCAGCCCTTTTATCGTCCGCTGCTGGACGGACTTGTGTTTTGTATGGGGGACGTGTGGACTTAACATGACACGCTGACCAAGCGGTTTGGCGAGTCCACTCTTTAGAGGTAGTGTAGTTCCACAGGGTTTGTGGTAGTAGCGGCTTTATTATCCCATGGTCGCCTTTTACGACACCACACGGCAGATTATTACAAAACCTACATTATTATGACTGCGAAGAGGATATGCGAGCGAGCCTGCATTACCAGTTATTCCACAATAAAGTTATTTTGAAATGGGTATTAGTTTGTAACGCCCTACAGCTGGGCACAGGTCTCCCCTTGCATTTACAAGAAGATTTGCGTAAATACGTTAAAACAAATTAAGTGTAAGTATTACATATGTTCTTCAGCTCTTGTACGGAGATTTCGACGAAATACTTATACTTATGGAGATACGATATGTTACCACTATCGATTAGACTTTATAGCAGTATCCTGACTGTACCATATTTTACCATTTCCAGTTTTTCACTCAAATCGCGAGTCCGAACTGCGAGTGACTCGCGGCTGCGGGTGGGTGCGCCACCACAGAGACTGCTACAGGGCGGACAACCGGGACCACCTGGAGACGGTCTGCCAATGCTTTAACGATCACTGCAATGGCGCCGAAAAGTCCACAACAGTTGGGGGACTGGTGCTCGTAACCTTTGGTTTATATCTATTGGTTTAATGTAAACATTCCCTATGAATTTGTATTCACTTCAAGAGGTGTTTCATGCCATTTCTGGAATTTAATTTAAGGCTAGTATTAATACGAGCAACAAAAAATTACTAAAGGGACAATAAATCGTGGTCAACAAAACAACCAATTTTTTAATAAGTAAAGTAGATAATTTTAAATTACTGACAATGTCGTTACTTACTCAAAAGAGACAAATAAGACAGAGACAACAAATAAGTCCCACGAAGCGGCGTGTGACTTATTTGTTGTCACCAAAGAACTGAAACTTAACTCACCATTAAATTTGCTACCATTGATTCGATATTCTATGGTGCTCCTTTAATTATTTTTTTAACTTAATTTAACAATGCTGTCACCCTGTCTTTGCTGTTACATATATCGAACAACCTCTAATAAGGCTTCTTTCTTGGAAATATACTCGAACCCAAGTGTGTGTTCCAAAATATATGTACAAGAAAAATACAAAACCACCATATACGAGGACATAAAAATGAAGTTAGATCTTCTTCACCTATAGACATTTTATGGAGAGCCATGTAATTAACAAATGGGTTCTACTTGTTAACTACACGCCAGAAAATGTTATAGAGGCAATTCAGTGATATTCGGTGATCCAGTTCAAGAACCGGCTGCAAATAAAATTGACAAATAAAAAATTAGGCGACAGTATACACTACCTAGTCTATTTAACAGCCATAATAATAATAATATATACAGATAAAACACTATTTCAATATCGCTATGCCAAACTATGTATCCCTAAAATATCAGTGACCATAGCTAAAACCCCAACCATGTCGCGAAAGCCCTTCGAATGTTCGATGTACACGAATGTTTACATTTTACTTTGGTATTTGTGTAACGATGCGTGGTCTCAGTGCAAGAGTTAATATCTACTTTAGCAATTAAATCACTCAAATATTTTCTAGCAATTCTTTGTGAATGCTTAACAACAATTTCTTTATGTAAAAAGGACTTTTATTTAAAAGGCTTTATGTTTTAACTAAGCTTTTTATTTAAATGAGCAGCAAATCATGATAGATAAAACAAACTGTTTTGAATAACAAAAATAAATAATATTAAATTACTAAGAATGTCATCACTTCATCGACTAATCTAACCCAACCCGCCTATAAATTTGCTGCCATCGATTCGCCGCTCATTCAGTATGTTACGCTGCTTATTTAACTGTCTCCTGCCTAATTAGTTTTTTTTTTTAAATAAAAGGTATGACAGACGAGCTTGCAGTCCAGCCGGTGGTAAACCGGTACCCATAACATCGGGGGAGATGCAAGTTCGCTATTGACATTGCTAAAATGTTTCTACATAATCTCTAGTGACTAATATATGTAACATATAACGATTATTTATGAAAAAACATGCTTTAATTCTCCATAACACAATATACAGACTGATGTTTCTGAAGGGCCTATTCTGTGGCGCTGTATGTTCAGTCCTCTGTGACTCATTAATGTCATAGAATCTTGTTCAGTCATTGGTCATTGAATAGTCATTGGCCGGCTTGAGAATGACACTACCTCGTCTCTTACCGTGGGTGACGTAAAAGGTGACTAAGGGATAACTGCTAAAAGAGTGGACTCGCCTGAGTCGCCAACCCTCGTGTACAAGACCATGGGCATAAAGAAATCCATGTCCAGCTGTGGACGAAAAAAGCACGTTTCTGTTATAAAATTAACTACTTTCTGGGCAAAATCTTGTCCTCAGCGGCCAGTCATGCGGAGAAACTAGTGTAATAATTTCATTTTGCTTTATTTATGTTATAAATTTCCTTGAAAATTATGCACAATATTCAAATTTTGAAAATCTGTAGGTACTTATTTTAATGACACTTACTATCTTATTAACAAAGTTTCATGTGAGCGAAGCCACAGATAGAAGTTAGTGTTAATGCCTACCCATCGATATCGGAATAGACTAGATGACACATCATACGTTCTTATCAATGAAACCTGGTTAGCATCTTCTTTTCTTCTAAAATGTTAAATTTGTAACTTAAGTAGGTACTACGTAATAAGAATGTTTCATTTTCAAACCACATATGAATTAAAGAATTCGAGAGATACTAAACACAGAACGTTTAACTCAAACTTTAACCCACTATTACCCTAGAGTGCTTCTCTAACATATATATTATGTATTCTCACATCGATAGGCACCCAGGCATGTTGGGTAGGCACCCAACACAATATATTTTAGTACCTAACATTCTATTTATAAATTCTCAAGATAATTTAAAAAGCGATATCTAGTAATTTTGCCAGCAACCGCTGCCGGCGGGATAAGCTCAAATCATCCTGACAACGGTTAATAATAACGCCCAATCAAAAGCAACAAATTAGATTTTATTGTCGGGCACGCTACAATTACTTGCTCATCCATCTTAGAGAGTGTACACACACACTGCGAGAACCGTGAACCTATGTAAGAAACATCGTAACATATAATCGCATGGCTTTGAGTTTGAGTTAATTTCAGCGTTTGTTTGCTTCTATTATTTATTAACATAAGGACTGTTACAATCTGTCACTAATGTTATTGTTCGAGTCCGAACAATACCCCGATGACATAACTTCGATGTTCATACTTACAACAATAAGTCGTATATTGAATTCTAATCTTCATATGCAGAAACGAAGGAATTGTTTCAAATTTAATCAAATTACGACCACATCTCATATTACATATTTATTATATTTTCTTTTCCCAGAACATAACATATCATATAATATAATGTATATTGTCTTGAGGACAATGTATGTATACGTATATGTATACGAATCGAAATTATACAATATGTATTTACAAAATACTCGTAGATATTTGCTGACTCATGTTGAAATTATCAGCGACGCCCTACGCCGTAGGTAAGTAAGTACCTGTGCACCTGTGCAGTATTGATACAAATTCAGTAGTTATGAATTGGACCCATTTGACTCCATTCAACGACGTGCTGTTCGTATTGTCGACGATCCCACTCTCACGGGCGGTTTAGGCATTCGGAGAGACGTTGCGTCTTTCTGTCTGTTCTACCGCCTGTACAATGGGGAATGTTCTGATACAACCGCAAATTTTACAACCGCACTTTCCGTCACAGAAATGCGGTCTATCCGCATCTCCTCGATACGGAGGCGTCGCGTAGTGTTCGGTCCAAAAATCATTTTATATCGCGAACCCGTAGGCTGTGGAACGAACTGCCTCAAGAGGTCTTTCCATTAAGCTACGATATGGGGTTCTTCAAGAAAGCTGTGAATAGGATTTTACAAGGTCGGCGGCGTGCCCGCATACACTCTGATGTTGCAGGTGTCCATGGGCGGCGGTAACACTTACCATCACTTGGGAGCGCTTGCTAGTCCGTCTACTTCACTATTTAAACATGGATTTCTATAACATGGTTTATAGGTTTTCTATAACATGGAAAAAAATCATTAAATTTCACCTTCGTACTAAAGCTTAGTATTTCGTACGTTGGAACCAAAGTTCCAACAGTCTGTATGTATTAGCATGGTTTGAAATAGCTATTTTTATGCTAGCAGAGGAAATTCGTAGAATTTTACATTTAGGTCAAACAGTAAGTCAAAAGTAAGTTACAGTACAGTTTAGTCTTGGGGGAGACCATCGACAGAACTACCTAACTATAGGGAAAGCTAGGTATGATATATACTAGACCTATTACAGCTTCCAATGACGGGACACAAACTCACGAATACTCTCGTACATTGAAATAGTGGCTAGCTAGGATTTTTGATGAAATCATTCTTATTATATCTCAATGCAAAATTATAGATAACATATGAATTGAAACTGCTTACTTACTGCGTCATGTTTTTATTTAACTATCCGCATTACAAACAATGTTTTATTACACTTTAAAACTAATTTTACCAAAATTATTTCATGGATTTATTGAACGAACCAATTCGACTTGACGAATCAAATTGCACCTAAATCCACCCAGCCTTAGAAATAATTTTGGTAATTCCGATTAACATTTCCTTACTCACTATAATACTTATTAAAAGCCAAAAGTATGTAACTACAAATACTTCGGCAATCTAGTTCCAATTTACAAAAAATATCAATAATAATAATATTCAAACATTTCTAAAATCGTATACATTTAAATTAGAATATTTTAGCGAGATACAACAATAATGGACTATTCCCAATATTTTTCGATTATTTTTTACAAACTATACTTGTAGCATTTGGATTTTTCAGTAGGTATTTAGTTTCACTGTTTGGTTTGTCTTTTCTCTCTAATTTGATCATTATGTTCTGGCTCGGGCTGCTCCGGTTCGCTGCGATCGCTGTTCTCGCGTGGAATTGTGATTTCTGGGGAATGGAACAGTGATTATTACTCACGTATTTCGCCGAATTGTCTGTTTTTATTATCCACTGATTTCTTTTCTGAATAGATCTTTATGTACGAATTGATCAATACCACAACACTATATACGATATAGGTAATAATATATCAGATAAACTTGAGGAAAGCTACAAACGAAATAGAAATAAATATCTGTTGAAATCGATCGAAATGTATTGAAAGATATTTAGGTATAAATGTCATCAAAAGTTGTTTTTATACAAAACACAGGCAAACCATGTTTTTTTATGTTCTTTATCAGTCTCTCATCATAAGGGTTAAAAGGTTATATATTCTATTACAATTATCATTTGTCCTCCAAGGGTAAAAAAATTCTCCTTGATGAATACTACTATCGTGTACTATTGTCTTCAATAGAGAAATACAATTTTTCTGGTATAGAGAATTAAGCAGCTCTAGTGGACGTACCTATTGAGCGTTTGCAAATGAAATTGGCTTTCTAGATGGCCTCTAAAATCCACTTCTATACACTAAACATACTTCTAAACACCTATCAACTTACCATCTTCATCACTCTTGAAAGATCTGCCAAGTCTGGGGCCAAACCACATGCCAGTGCTGTCGGTGCTTTCGCTCTCTCTCTTCGCGTAACCATGACTCCTTGCGCGGCTTAGTAACATCTCCTCAAGCTGGATCGGAATAGCTTGGAACTGTTCGTGCAACGGCTGTGACCGATACAGTGACAAGTCACTGCGACCAACGCGCGGGAATGCGTACAATTGACGTTTCTCAACTGGTTTGTATTCTGTGGAAAATGGTCACTTAGTTTTTGGGTACAAAATATGATTTTATATAACGTTGGAGTTTATAAAGTCCAGTTATAAGTAATGCGATCTTCATTGTGATTGACCTTCATTACTTTTCATTAATGTGCGGGGCCCGTATTAACCAGTTCCAGTTTTTGATCAAGATAATAAATGTTGCGTTGTAACTTTATCCATACTAATATAATAAAGAGGCAAAGTTGTGTGTTTGTTTGTGGGTATGTTGGGGGTAATTTCTGGAACTACTGAACCGACTTCAAAAATTCTTTCACAAATAGGAAGCTACATTATCCGTATCTAATATAGGCTATATCTTATTTTGAAATTTTGAAAAAAAAACTTATTAACCGAAGCGAAGCGAGGACACCCGTCCTCGCTTCGCTTCGGTTTATAAGTTTTTTAGTAACTAAATAAAATAAAAGTTACTATAGATAGTAACTAAATAAAATTGTCATTTATAGACGGATAACTAGGTGGAAGAAGTGTTTATCTATTGTCAATACTAAAAATACTTAAAATGCAATTACCTAAGTACAAGTCGCTGAGTGGAACTTGCCAGGTGTTATGTCCACTTCGACCCACCCTTGGAAAAGGGTATAGGTTCAACACGCCATCACGACGGAGTTTGGCACCATTTTCTGTAAGAAAGAATCTGTAAGGTCTTGTATCCACGATGTCAATACAATATGGCTGATGGTCGTGAAAGAAACGATTGTATCCACAGATATAGAGGGGTAGATAATGAAAGCTGTCCGCCGCGGTTACAAAATACAAAAATCCCTTATTGTACTATAATCAACGTAAGAATTCATCAAAAGTGATGAACTGAGTAAAGGGCGATGTCTTGTTTGATCGGTACATAGTAATATTTACAATTCATCGCACCTCCCAACGTATATCTCCAAATCAAGCCAATGGTTTGCCTCAAGGCATTATTAAGCTCGCCTTTTGTACGATTAAGTCTAATAAAGTTTCTAAATAAAGAATAAATAAATCTATGCTATCCGGCTTTGGACGCAACATCTATTACGTATTTGTTAAGCTAGTACCTAAGTGATTTCAATTTCTGTTAGTTATATCGCGTTTAGAGAAATCAATGGTATTTGGTTCAATGTCCTTATATAGAACCGATATTTAAAAATAACAAAAGAAATAAATCGCACCATATTAACATAAATGCTGTCTACACAGGATCCCACAAATTGACAAACAAATGCCCGAGCGACAATAAATAACAGCAAAGCTACTCCATACATTTCAATGAAACTTTTCGCCGCCACTGGAAAACAATTGGAGAACAATCGTCTGGAGCGATTGGCTATTATACGTCATTACCATGCATCGACTTTTTATTGTTTATCTTTTTTTATCTGTTCATGCCGAGGGCGTAGTGTGAAAGTGAAAAAGTTTTCCTTACATTTTATGAAACGTAGAGTATAATTAGTTGGTAAAATAATGATAAATTTCGCTTACAAAAGGATAAGTGCACTTGCACGTATGTACATACGAATGAGCTTAAAATTACTAAGGCATTTGTACCACACCTTACCATCAGTCTGTATTTGATTTTCCGGTCTTCTTATTGAGCCACTATATATAATATCAGGACATATAAGGATCTATATTGTTGTGATTTGAATCTATGGGATTGAAATGACATTATTGTATAATAATTATTTTATTGTGTCTAAGGGCCGCCTAACATTTGTCCTAAATACGTTTCATTGTCTTGTACAATAATTAGGTAGTTGAATATTCGAGAGTACAGTTTCCATTGCTGGTAATAAGTTTTTTGTTAACTATTTTAATCAGGGATGTCTGTAAACTCTAGCAGATGTACATAAATTCTATACTATATCTATTAATGTCGTCTAGGGTTGTTTAAGGGTTGTGTAGGGGAGCTTATGTCATTTAGACATAAATAATCTCATGATTGTCTTATATTAACATATAATTAGATGATAAGCATGAGGCTGTTGCATTTGCAGAACTGTTCAATACATATAGCTACTACTATCCAATTTTTAAATTTCATTCATTTCCACTTTCCTTTATCTGATATTTATATTACTTACAAGTTAAAAAAATGTTATGTACTACTTATATAACAGTGGAAAGTTTATTGGTTTGGGATATTTCTTGTTTTTATTGTTACGCTGCATTGTTCTTTCAAATAAAAGAAAAATAACCCCGCGATTAACTCGAAACCAATCTTGGTATCAATGAACTGCGGGTGCAAGCTGATCCATTTCAAACTACTAGGAAATTATCAGAACAGCTTGACGCAAGTGCACCGACACGGCCATTTCCACCAAGCGTAAAAAAAAAGAAATTTGGAAAATGGGTTCCGCATGATTTAACTGAACCCAGAGAGAAACGTGTCAAAACCTATCATCACTCTTATATGAACACAGCAATGAGGGACTTTCGAATTGACTTCGTGCCATTGTAACGAACGCTTACATACTACGGGGTACAATACATTCCACATACATTTTAACTAAAATAGACATATTAAAAGCAAACTATTTGCTCATACAGGTAAAACCGTTAACTTTGCTCATCAAAATAGTTTCTTATTACTACCGACTTAGGTAATTCTAACATCCAAATGAGCCGTACAAACATATTGTTTGAAAACATACTTCATCAACAATTTGATATGTCAAACTAATTTGATACAGTTTGTGTTGACCTCGTAACAATAGCTAATGTTCCTACGTGGATTCCTATCTACGCATAGATATTTATAAGTAGCTAATATTGAGTCTGATTGCTGCCCACATGTATGATTGGAACACAGAATATACTGTCTAATTGATATTTGATTTTATCGATACAATCCTGCTCGATTCGAATGTTGTCTGTAAAATTTGAATTGCACATCGCATCGAAATATGCTACGGATCGTATTGTATTTTAAATACCGTTCATTCCGGCTTGAAGAAGTTCGCTGTTCGGTGTCCACGTCACTAGCCATTTTATCGTCCACTGCTGGACATGGAAATGAGGACATTAAATAATAAGATATTTATGAGCGGGAGAAGTGAGTGATATCTCTCTCACAGAAGACTACCTTGAAATGTACTGCATTTCCCATTTTATCTTATTTCCCCAATGTAAGTACGTGTTTCGGTAGTGAGTGAGATATGCCAGAGCCCATTCCCATCCTATCACCCCATTTTCCCAACTCTTTCTCCAAATCTATTCCTATATCTCCAAAAGTAGGCAGCGCATCCCGGGGCGTGCCAACGTTTGTCATTTTGGACTAATGTTGGCATGTATCACGGACGTCTATGGACTACAGTATTCACTTAGCATCAGGTGGACTGAATGCTCGTCTGCAGTTTTCGTCCATAAAAAAAAAAGATAATAAGCATGAGGAGTGAAATAATAAATTAATAACGACCTTGATCGGTGGAAAGTTAATCTTATATTAATTAGTGATTAGTGAAAATGTAAGGCAGGTTACTCACGGTAGGCAGCCGCTAGCGCTGACGTTAACAAGATCACGGAGACGGCGATTCTCGCGGCCGACTGCATGGTTCCTTACAATCAAACAATAACATTTTATTATTTAACCTGTAGTTACCTGTTTCTGGTTAATTTGATACTATAATAAAAAAATAAACATATTTTCTTCCGTTTAGGCTCACTTTTGGATTTGTATGAATTTGTTAAAAAAATGTCTTTAATTATTATTTTTCATTATAGAAAACTAGCGGTATATTTTAACAGAATTGATTAGTATCTAATAATTATCTCAGTCTCAATATCGATTGTAATAATCCTTGAATGTAATAATTAATATAAAAAATGTAAATTACATTCCTTATAATGTCTGCTAGATACGTAATAACTTTACTGAATGTTTGTTATAATCATTTGTAAAGTACAGATTCGCAAGTATCGAAACTATTTTTTAAGGTAATAAATAGCTTACAATATAAAAAAGGTATTTAAAATGTTATAAAAGAAAGTAAAAATCAAAATCATAAGGCTTTTACAATTAGGCCAGTAAAATTGTCATCATATATGACGAATATATTTTATATGATTTTATTTTTAAACAACAGCATAAAACCCGTAATTTTCGTTTTAGAAACTATAACGCTACTGTAACATATGTTGACATAAGTGACCATCTTGGCATATTGACATATTGACGACTGTAAAATGCAATAAGTGATTACTGGAATCTTAGAAGACAACACAAATGATGAATATACATATTCCAGTCTTAAAACCGTACCATAATTAAGCATGTATATTAATGTATAAGTATCCTTGTGTTTCTGTAGAAAGTAGTTAACACTTATCTAGAATCTTATCTTATCTAGAATATACACCAATGTATTCTTCAAATATAAGATATAGTACATACGTGTTCTCAAGTATCGCAATGTAATATCCGAAATAATGTTCCTCATTCCCAAAGTTTGTCTTATCTTTCTTGTTTAACTGAACTAATTTATTTAGTTATTTTCAAAGTACAACTTCAAATTCACATTAAATGCTTATCGGCTTATCTTGAAACTTATTTACCTCTATAAGTCTATAATATGTTTGTTTGTAGGGGCTAATCTCTGAAATGAGGATTCCGATTTCATGCGATTTACACCATCGAGAATCGTGTCCTTCTTAGATTCGTGTAAACGACCCGCTTTGTTCGAGACCCCCAGAACAATCAATTTATATTCTGCATTTTTACGGATTGCACAATGTTTTTGATCGTTTAGGGAGTGTATTGAAACTTGTCTGAGTGCAAGGCGCGATTGTTAATGACATTAATATTGTGTGCAATTTTATTGTAAGTCTAGGGGCCGTTTTACATGGTTTTTTTTCTGAGTACACTCACCCTGACATAAATCAGCTACAAAAGAAAATGTATTACATGAAATAGCTATATTTAAAGTGAAATAAAAAAATCGTAAAGGAACATAATAAAGTAAAGTGCTTCATATGGTATTTATCTTGTGAATGAATAAGTAGTGGTGTGAGCAAACCGCGATTCTTAGCCCGAGGGACACACGGAACATACAAATCTTACGCGTTAAATGTTTGATAACTTAATAAAACATAGCGTTTTATCTTGCTCTTTTGAGAAGAGAGATTTTTTGGTTTCAATTCTGAGTGGATACACCAACCGTGCGTTCGGTCTTTAGCAATTTTTTTTTTGTTCAGAATGCAAATTCTGGCATTTTCTCGTTTGTTCTGAGTACCTTTAATTATTAGTTGTTAGGAGTACGCTACCTGTTTCTGGCCATCTGGACAGCGTTTCTGGACAAAGTCGCTAGCACAAGCGCGGAGGAATTAAGCAACGTCTAAAGGAGTGGACTTGCGAAACCGCTTAGCCAGCGTGGTATTATTTTCAGGCTATAGATCCCTCACACACATGAAGACCAGTAAACCATGAAAGTGCTGGTGACTATCTGTTTCTACTAATAACGTTATTTTATATCTACTCGTGGTTGGACTCTGTCTCCCGCGCTCGTATCCTTCCTTACCTCTCAGTATCCTACACGCATACGCGGCTGGTGCGAAATTAGCAACAACACAACGCCATATATCGAGAAGTGACAACCCTAGCAAGGCAACTACAAGCTAGCAACCCCCGACAAGCAGTCGTCACAGGCAGTACGAGCTTTGGAGACCTAAATAACCTTACCATTTCCTCATTGAGGAACCAACAGATATATAACAAGATTTTTGGCTTAGGGGCACATTACTTTGTAAAAATAACAGAACCCAATATATATTCTTATTGATCTCTAAATTTGTGTCTAAAAAAATAAATAATATTAATATTAACAGTTATTATAAATAATATTATATAACAGTATCAATATTAATATTAAATAACAATTTACGACATACAATTAAGTTATTTAATTAATAATATTAACTTAAATGTAAGACACTTTAAGATTTCAATGCATTGATTAAATTATAGTATTGAAGAATACGCCATCGAGCTTTCATGAGAGATACGTGCTTTCGAAGAAATCGGCTTTTAAAATAAATCACCTTGAGGAATTGTATCGACCTACAAGTATTATAACTCTTACTTTATTTTCACTGCAGTCAACTCTACATTACCGATGACAAATAAACTCATTTTATCTGATTTCTAACCAATAACAGTTAGTTATAGTTTTCGTTTAAGATACAAAGTTTAAGAGACAAGTTTCAGTAAGTAGACAAACTGAAAAATGCACTTTTCGATCAATAAAAATTAGTTTCTATACTGGGAAGGCTTGACCTTTTGAAAAAATCTAATGTCAATATACAAGCGCTATTTATTGGATAAGGCCACAGACTATGTGATATTTTGAAGCTCGTGAATCTGTACATATTTAGTTTGAATATTTGTTTTAAAGTTGTATCGTATCAAAATATGATTACCGAATGACGAAACTTAACTTTCGGTTTATTTTGTCTAAGCTACTTATTAATATTTGACATTTTTTTTTCGGAATATTTTGATGTTGTAGAATTATTATTGTGAAATTTTTAGTTGAAAACATTGATCCTTAATAAATAAGTCTGTGTAAAACTTATTGATTGTTAAAACGTTATGTTTAAAAATATCTTCAAAACTAAATAGAATTATTTTTTCAATTTAATATGTAGTCGGCTTCAGTTGCAAGGGGCTTCAGTCCCCACATTTTTATTACAATAAGGATGTCGCCCCCAGCAATGAGCAAGTTTAGAAACGAAACCCTTAGGACAAAAATACAATAGGGAGAATTACTGAAGGAAAGATTATCATACCTTCGATCTTTGGACCTAACTAAAGGTTGCCAATATACCACCCTTATATCTAGCTTTCCGAATTACCTATCAATTGACCTTTTGGCCTATAAGTGACCTTTGACCAGCAGTGTAGCAGACAAGGAATATAATCATTATCAACGGACGTAATAAGTAAAAACTTATAATTAACTTCAGTAATATTAATCGTAATAACTTCAATACCACTGGCGAGCTTTTAACGCGGAGTTAGGGTACATAGATCCCTTTTCTTAGATTCTCCCTTTTTTTCCCGTTTCACTGAGAAAAAGGAACTTATTTTCGGTTATAGTTTCTCAAGTATTGAGATTATTGAGATTTTTTTAAAATACCTCACTTTTATTGCTCTTACCTATGTTAGGGCGTTTCCTATTTAAACAGAACATTGAAACAATGAAATCTTATATTAGAAAATCTCAACCTATATCGATCCTTTACTCAGACAACAAATTTTCAATACTTATGTTTGAGGAGAGTCCAAGAAATACACTGGTAGGTTTCATCAAAAACGTTTTAGCAGTTTCTGAAATTACCTTGCACAATTAAACAAACATCTCCTTAATATTAAAATTTCTTAAATCTTTCTACTTTGAACATATAGTAATTAAATAAAATAAAGAAACACTTTAACAAGTAATATTGGAAATATAGATCTGTCGTATCTAAATTAAATATTTATTAATATTATCGACAAATTGCTATCTATTAATTCAAGATTGCAAATAATTTTTAAATAGTGTTTATTTTAAAAAAAAATAACAATTTACAAAGTAGCATTTTAATATTACAGTATAGTAATATTTACTCTAGAAAATATTTTATTAATTTCATTTGTTACAAACAATAATAATAAAAATAGAAACTATAAAAAATAAAAATACGTGTTTAAATAATATTCCACTAGCAAAGTACTAAAATATTACTAATACAATAAAGGTGTGGGCACACTATGTTAGTTTATGGCCTCGTTACAGCACTCACCTGTGCCCCGGCACCTGTTGCACGACAAGAATGTTGTACTTCAGTCTGAAACCCAGTTTATATAGAACGGGCGTCCGCGCGGCAGCGGTGCTCAAACTGTTCGATTCATCGAGCGGACGCAAATATGAATGAATTCGGTTGCAGAAAAATTAAGTACTAACTTATAACATTTTTGGAACTGGTTGTGTATATGAATGTGTGAGTGTAGCGTGAAAGGGTTCAAGTTGTGATAAATCAAAGGTCCGACAGCCCCGTAAAGTACAGTACACGACTTATGTTAAATAACATGCCAAACGCCACGGGGCCGGCCTAGAGCATCGTGGATGCAACGCATGCATTTTGTGCATGTAGTGTGCTTGCGCCTACAACACTTACTTAAATTGTGTTATCCTAATAATAAAATTAAATACATTCTATGGTTAAATTACATACCTGCGATAATTGAAATATTCGCCAATCTCAATAATTTGTCTATTAACAGCAAGAAACTCTACACAACTACGCTTTTAAATTCGTATTAATAGCCTTTAAATAGCTTCTAGTACAAATTAGGTACAAATGGTCGGGCACGAGAATCACATATAATTTCTTATTTTCATAATCTTATTTCTAACAGTGATATGTGTCCACAATGAGAAGTATTTTTCTTTTTCTCTGACAGCCAAACATCGGAAAAGCCGCTTCAATTCCGTGTTGTCATAACAAAATATAATCTAACAATTATTTTAAACACATATTATAAACAATACATTTTTTTAAACAATTTAACATTTTTTTTTATTTTTTCGATTTTTTCTATTCGCCACACTCAATATTAATCTTAATTTATTTAACATTTTATTCTCACAGAATCTAACACAATCTTTATCATTTTTCCAAAATTGGATTTTTCTTATACTTTATATATCAATTTTACATACATTACTCAATGTTAAATCAAATAAATCCTTCCGTTTTTTGTGTGTGATTTATTTCATCTTCCACCTAAGGTCCATTTGCCTCTTTACCAATTCCGTAGTTTACGTGTTTAACATATAGGTATTATTTTATAAAATAAATTATTTTTGCAGGAAAACAGTTTAAAGGGTATTTTACAATTCTTATTACAATGTTTTACGATATACACGCAAGACAACAACCAAAATTGACAACATCAGATAATACCGGTACCTAACAATATGCCTTACGAATAAATCAAAATAGGCAACTTTATTACAAAAAAGAACTTTAATCGTAAACAGCTTATCCTGGTTATCCATGGGTTCCTATAATTTGAACACCATTGCCCAATGTGGTAGCGGAATCACGTCGGCAGTGTTTAAAGATAATTCATTTACATCCCACTCCGCACTCGCCCCTCAGCCCCGGCACCGTTTCAGCAGTTTTCAACCGCACGGTCAGGATTAGCAGATCGTTGACGCACTACTATTTTATCCACATCAGGCTGTAATAATCTGAAATATATAAAAGGTTATTTAGCATGACTATTTTGAAATTCACCGAATAGCAATTAATTGTCGGCTACCATTTATATTTACTATAATATGCGTTACATTCTTTGAGTTTTGTAAATAAATTCTTAGTTCGGCAAAATAAAGATGAGACTAAAAGCGGGGCAAATTAAAAAGATTTTTATAGATATCACTAAAATCATTGGAAAAATAATTTTGATATTTCAATTCAATGCTAGGCTAATTTTATTATTAAATTCAAGCATAAATATTATTTTTCCAACTATTTTCAGTTATATTTTTTTTTTAAATTAGCTCGTAAGAGTACTTTTCCAGTCTCAATTTTCATTTGCCATACTCTAACGTCTTTTGTTGTATGTTGTATCGATTACAATCTCTTGTATATTTAATTCATTTGTTACTTTTCATTGTTGTTTCATTTGTTCATTTCTTGTTCTTTGGTATATTTTTTATTTTGGTTAAAGCAGGACTGCTGCTCTGGTTGTCCATGAGTATAAACTATACAGGTGCCGGAGAAATAAGAGTGCTGTGTGGATTATCAACTACGTTTGCTGACCCAGCTCTATTTTGTTGTCGCGGCATATAATATACGATACTTAGGGCCTTTCTCACCACCTCTTTATAATGTAAATGTTCACTATCTGATAGATAAATTATTTCTCTGTTTGTAGGTAGTTTTTGGGTCTTCGTGCAACATTTTCATTACCGCTTCACTGTTTCTTCATTCGTTACAGAAGCAAGGACGATTACTTCTCTCATCATCTTTCGAGGAAAATACTCCCTGTTTAAATTGAGACAACTATCTAAAAATTGTTGCATGGGACGTTGCGAGGTCCACAAAAGCTATACTAATCTATACGAGGATACTAATCTACCTTTACACCCACTTTCATTTAAAATAACATAAATATTACAATTAGAATTTTCTGTAAAATATTTTTTGTACCCTTTTCCCTGCCTGTTTATTTTTATTTATACATTTCCCCACTTTCAGGGCTTCAATCTTATTAAATCAATTCAGCACATCAGCACAGTACTTTATACTTTCAGCACAGTTTACAAATAGATAAAATTACAATAGACTTGTCTAGTGTGAATCCTCAAAAAAATGGAATCGAACTTTGAACCCCATCAGTATGAGGTTAGAAGTTCAAACACTGGCTCGGTTTATCTTTGAAAGTAAAGGAGAAATCTCCGATGGCAGGCGACAATCGAAAGGGAGATTTCACTGTTTTACGTATATTTTAGAAAAATAATGTTTAGGTAGCAGTTGTATAGCTTACGATTCTTATTCAACGACATATCGCTTTTACTTGTATATGCCTAGGTCTTGCCATAAATACCGTTACAATAAAGAAAAATAAATAAAATTACATTTGAATTCGGAATCTTTCGTTCTCACATGAAAAATATTGGCCTCATTGGGAGCCACGTACCGGGAAGCGTAGTATGGAATGGCCTCCAACCAGGTGGACCAGCGACTTCAAGAAGTTCACTGGTGCTGGCTAGATACGAAGAGCCGAAGGTCGTGTGTGATAGCGAGCTTTAGGAACCTTTATCTAGCAGCGGAGAAACATAGACTGATGGTATGTAATTTTGTGAGGAATTTGACTCATTTTCAAACGTAACTAAAAATAGATCCAAACTGTGCCTAATTTTATTTCAAGAAAATAATCGAGTCTATTATTATTAATAAATAATAATACAGATTGTTCACAAACTTAGTCTTGGAAAATATAAGTAGATGCAATTTTTTTTCCCAAAATTTTATATTCTCAATCTCCGCACTAAGTAGATTCTTATTAAATCTGTCTAAAAGTCAGTAGACCTAATTTTTTATTTAACAATTTTATATTGGTTTAATTGATGTTTGATTTTATGGAACAATGTTATTCAGATAGATAACATTTTATGAACTTCATATATGTATATCGTTATACATAGAGGAAACTTGTATTATTATGCGTACATAATACCTAACTACCCACACTCACAAATCTTGACGTATCTCGATGTATTCTAAATCCTATAATCGATAGCATCGTAACCACATAATATATCGATGTCTTGAAGCGAAAGTTTATTAGCACTTTAACGTGTACGCACGATAATCCAATAACAGCTACTGAAAACAAGCTTATGACTTCACAGAATATTAAATAGTATCTTCGTATGAGAGCATAACACTTCATCTAGGGAGGCGTATCATACAAAAATGGGTATTTCTCAAAATTAATAGCATTTTTTAAATAGTCACACTCAATGATCTAGGATTCCCACTTCCGCGGATCTTGAGACATCGAACACAAAACGATTGAATATCTGACCGGGAATCAAACCTTATCACTGGTCTGTCACCGATTAAATTGTTATCTGGGCTTGATGCCAGTACATATTTATGGCGGGTCTAGATTTTTGTCAAATATTTTTTGTATTTTGTTTTGTTGTCCTTCCTTTTTTGTATTGCTTAACACAAAATAAAATAAAAAATCAAAGTCAGTAACTTTTGCACAGCAGGAGCTCTATCAACTGGGTTAATTGGTCGTCAAAAATACCCTAATATTAATAACATACCATGCGGCTACCGCTTTAGTTTTTGTTGACTGTGGCTTGGACTAGCCGCCAGCCTCTAGAACTAAATCGCCTCTAAAAGAGTGGACTCGCCAATCCGCTTGGCCAGCGTGGTGTTACAATGCACATGAGGAGGCCCACCTCCAGCATTGAATACTGAAAAGCCGGGTTGCATTCTATGCTTTGTTGTATTTAACAAATATATAAGGTTTGTTTTCATTGTTTCTTTTGGATATTGTTATATGTTTCGTGTGTGTTTGTGTGTGACTGAATAAGGCTCCTTCTATTATCTAAAAATGATTGAAATAAATAAAATAAATAAAACAAACATAAATAAAATAAATTGAATTAAAAAGAGCAATAATTAAACGAATAGCAATAAGTTGCAAATCGATGGCGGCAAATTTAAACGTAGGTTAGGTTTAGGTTCACTGGTGACAATATAGACACAGGAGTCCAGAGAGAGTCGAGAACAGACTCCTTTACGAGTAGGTACGTAAAGTTAGCTACAGTCTACAATCGAGTTAGGTACGTTTATAGAGTAGTACTTTAGACTGTCTACAGTGCTACTCTATAAAAAAAAATGATCACTTGTTAAATTCATTTTTCCGCAAACACATTATTTTCAAATTGCCCACAGAAATAAAAACAAATGACAGCTTTGAAAATTTAATGGCGTTTGACAAGCAGAGTGCCATTTTCAAAATTCGAATTTGTTTTTTTTCTATCGGATTGTACAGTAAACAGTTCTAAGAACTTTTAGTTTGACCTATCGTATATGTACGGCATTCTACTTTCATTTTTTTACACTATGCAAAAAACTGATTTGCATAGCATTACCTATAGGTATGCAAAAGAAACCAACACAAATTAATTTTAAATTTTTTTTACACCTTGTCTACTTGATACATTTGTGAATATGTATCTACAACATACCATACCGTACCATCAGCCTATGTCTCTCCACTTCTGGATGTAGCCCCCTCCCAGGACTCGCCACCACACATGGACTTAAGAGCGTAAGGCTCTTCTCACCCAGCCACTACCGGTGGCTGAGAACAAATAAATCGAAAAAAATATATTTGGAAATTTAATTTAAACCTATTTGTATAATGATACATACAATAAACGTTATCGAAAATTGCATTAGGTAATAATCTCAGAGTTGCATTAGTGGCATTCGCCTATAAAACTTAACGCGATAACTATCTATGGTTTATATAGCAAGTATTAGGTACTAAATTTACTCTCGCTAAACGATGTAACTTCGTGAAACTCCATCTAAACGCGGATGGCTTCCACCGGAAAGTGAATTAAAGCGCATTTCCGCCCAAGCTTTTAGTAAACTTTGTGCCGACCGTTGTAGAGTGCCCTATATACCATTATGGAAGCCTATCAATTATGATATGACACACAATTTATGTACGATTGCCGTGTAGTGTCGCTATTACAAGCCCTGAGAAACTTCACCGCCTTCATAAAATTGGACTCGCCAACCCGCTTGGCGTGCGTTGCGGTTTAAGGTCATCATACACAAGGCATGCACAAGATAATAAGGCTTTATTGAAAGTCTTCAGATGCCGCTTGGTGTCGGATGGCTATAGAATAAATAGCTCCACCCAATCTCCACCCGTGGCTACCGTAAGAGGCAACTAAAGGATAACAAAGCGACCTACCACAAGTGTTGAGGAACTACACCACCGCTGAAAGATGTGCATGAGGAAACCCATATCTAGCAGTGGATACTTTTCCAACGCATTGATTGCAAAAGTTTTCAGTATAACTCAATAGAGACGAAAAACCGCAACGTATCTAAGTGCATAATTGTGTAAATGTTTAAAGTATTCCAATCACGAACAGAGAAGTTTTTAATGAAACTTAAGAATTCTGTCAGCCTTTGACAATTAGTTAATTAGAAAAATTTGAAGGTTGTACTGCAGACACTTCATCGAGAAATGGTACAACGACTAAAGTATCAGTTAGTAGCCATCAGTAAAGTAAAAACCACTACTTCCATATTAAAGATTAAATAATTAATTATTAATTACAGCTAAAGATTAATTATTGACTATAACTATCTGAAACTTTCTTTCTTTTAGTTTCAATATATATCAATAACACGACTTAGGTGCGTCGTTTATTTACTCTTTATGCACTCTATTGTACACAAGCGAACTTATTACCTTAAGGCATTTTCTATCTTAAGTTGATTAAATGTGAGAAATTTAAGAGGGTGCAGAAGAGCTCAAATAGTAAAATTTAATTCATCTCTATAAATAACAATAATAATATAATAATAAATTGACAATATACTCATACGGTAATATATTTATATATAAAAATACGTACGTACTAAAAAATTAATACTAAATATATATTTATATATATAGATAATATAATACATATGAATAAGATAATACAAATATAATAATTATAATTAGTATTAATTTCATCTTTGTTTCTATTTATCTAATTCCATTGGTCACGCTGGTCTCGATCGTGGTTGTTTATCGAAAACGTTCAGAATGGAATCAATGAATTATTAAGTGTGTGTAGGACACGTACGTCGCAAATTGTGAGTGAGTGTCGGATGCGTTACGTGATCATATTAACTAGTAACTGGTGCGAATGGACAACATAGTATGAAAGCGGACATTTTTAAAACGCCTTCTTAAAAGAGATATTCGTATAGATCCTAAGGCGTCGGACACACCACGACGTTGAGGCGACCAACAATGGCTCGAAAGGAGTCGTATTGTGTCGCTTCATATGGGTCGCCCAACCAGCTGTCAGTCGACTTGACAGCTGGCAGCGTGACATGGTGACACCGCGCGCGTTAATTCTCTATTTATAAAACGACTATCCTTATTCACCGGTAAGATTGATACTGGATACACAACATGTATAAAAATATTGGAGCATAGCGAAATTAGTTCCAATATCGTTCGTAATAATTTCTATGATATTTGTTCGATCCGAATGACTTTGGTATCGTTGAATGGAGTTTATGAAGAAGTTGAAGAAAAATCTTGAAGAAGAAATATTGTCCACAGTCAATTTAACATGTGCTTTAACATGCACAAGTGTCGTACAGACATTGATGGCAATTGACACAAAATTCATCATATACTATATAATTATGATTAGATATAATACAAGCCATTTCTTGTTTTCGTGCAATTTATATATGATTTTGATTACCTAGTTAAAAATTTACAATATTCTGTTCCAATCCAAATTGTTCAAAATGTAAACAAACATGGCGGCCCGAGGTAACTGATACAGCCTTAAATTAAAGAAATATGCACTACATTATAAATTATATATATTAAGTATATAAGTTATGTGTAAATATGTAATATACATTTAGCTTTAAATCTAGGACAAACTTGCATTATATATTCTAAATCGGGGCTGAACGCGCATAATAAAACTATTTGTTTACCTTTTATTCCTACTCTACTTTTCGGCACGAGTTACACCAGTCCCACTCACGAGTTGACTGAAGAGGCGGGTAGTTCATTTCAAATTCTCTTTGCTATTATTATTATTTTGTTATTATTACTGACAATTAAAACAGCAAACGCAGAAAAGGACGTGCGTACGGAGGAGCCAATTCCATAGTAACTTATCACGCCTGCGTCGACCTACAAGAGCCATTTTGTTCATCACACTTTTGAATAAAGAACGAAGATTCATATGGTAGCTTCCCACGTACAGCCCTAGCCATTAATTCAATAACACAACTGTCACTCTTTTATCCGACCACGCAAAAAGGGTAATGTAATGAAATACAAAGTCTATCTAGATGTCTGTTTAGGCTTTGTGTTTAGGTGCAAACAAACACATTTTTATGATATGGAATACAGAAGACACTAGCTCCTGTGATACATTTTATCCTAATTTTATCACTAATCCGGTAATCCTAAGGTTATCATTTAAACAAATGAAAAATTTTTTTTTGTTTATTCTTGTAATTTGAATATATGTATTTATAAGGATAATTATAATTATCTTCAGGATAATTTTGAATACTGTGAATATTGTACATAAGTATATAGGTATATATTGTTTGACTTTAGAACTATTGTTAGGTATTGATTGAATAGGTGTTGGCTTTAGAATAGCGCAACTCCATCTCTTCCCGTGGGTGTTGTAAAAGGTAACAAAGCCGCTACCACAAGCGCTGAAGGACTACGAAACCTCTAAAAAAGTGGTATCGCCAACCTACTTAACCGGCGCGTGTGGCCTTTTAAGGCCACACATCCCTCATACACAAGGTGCATGAAGAGGCCCATGTCCAACAGTGGGCGATAAACGGCTGGTTACTGTTAAGGTATTTTCTATTACATTGTAATAAGAATATTCGTTCTCTATTAGAAAATTGTAAAATGCGAATAAATTACTCGTTCAATATTTATTTATATAATTTTCTAATTATATTGTTCTACTCGTTTAATATTCATAATATATTTATTTATTATGTAACATTTTTAAATTATTTATTAATATAGACACATCAACCGAACATTAATTTTAGTATTATTATGAGTCAGATACATGAGTACTTATTATATGAGGTAGATACATTATTGCGTTTTAATTTTCTGACGTACTAGCGTCACCGTTTGATTAGTTTTAAGTGCGATGCTACACGGGCGGTTCTCCCGCCGCGGGGATCCGCTCGAGAAAGCTGTCGCGGACCATCAAACTACACGGGTTGCGGTTTACCGCTATGTTTTGTTCATTCTAAAAATGGACCCGCCAATGATCACTGCTCTTGCAGCGCTTATTTTAATAGAGTTATCGAAAAATAAAAAGGGCGCAGTGTTTGGATGGAACCAGTATTAAGTAATCGTTCATTGAAAGACGCAATCGCGGGAAACCGCCGTCGTGTAGTTTGAACGAGCGGTTATCAGCTGCGGTTTGACGCTGCATGAGGCGGTGTATTTGCTCCCGCCGGTGAACCGCGGCAGGAAACCGCTTAGTGTAGTATGCGTCATATAACTTATATGTTAAATTGTGTCTGCGACGGTTTGCAAGCGGATTCCCGCGGAGGGAGAACCGCCCGTGTAGCATCGCATTAAGACTAGAAGCATCTAGTTAAAGTATTTCAGACTTTCTAACATTGCTTTATAGGTTCATTAAACGATTATGGTATAAACCTTTTTCAGCTCCGTCCGTATTTTCAATCATTGCATTAGTCTTGTTGAAATAATTGTCAACGTTTTAAATGACGATGTATTTCCTAGATTCTTCTAAGGCATCGAAGTCAGCGTACTTGATCTCGGGGACTAATCCATGGTTTTCCAACTTAAGTCTCATTTTAGGATCTGAAAGCAATATTTTAACCCAAGGTTAGTGAAGAAAATGCAATATTAATAAGCTATGTAAAAATCATATAGTTAATAAGCTATTTAATTATGATAGTTTGTTTATTTTATTGTTTATATTTTGAATCGCAAGGAGACGTTGGTCGGATTCTACAGATCACAGCTTCTGAGTTGGACGGGACATGTAGAACGTATGTCACAAGAAAGATCGCCAAAAATAACAGAACACAAATAACAAGAATGACAGAGTGAACAAAAGAGACCGGCAGGCCACGGAAGAGATCTAGATGGATCGAATGTGTGGAGAAAGATCTGAGGATGTGTGGAGAAGATCTGTTTTAAATATCAATAAGTCAGTCCATCATAATGTCTATTTTTTTTAATGGACGACTCCCAATATGTACCTAATTGGAGTAGGTATGTTCTTAGTAGGAGTAGGTATGAGTAGGTTATTAAATAAATATTTAAAAAATATTTCGATTGCTCATTATAAGAGATCTCCTAGACGATTAAATATACTAATATGCAAGTTTACGGATTTCGAAATGTTTTTTATCGTTAAACGAGTATGTATATTGAAACTCGTTTGGGTGCAAGGCGCGATTCAATGATATTGTGCCATGTCATTATTGTACAATTTTATTGTAGGTGTAGGTTTGTATTTGTATCTTACGCTCATCTTTTTATTTGTATGAATATGTCCTCACGAAAAAGGTATGAACGAAGATACCTTGAATCACCCATTGTTCGCTCCGTCTACCCCTTGTTGGTACGTAGCTAGACGAGCCGACCGTTCTATGCGGCTCAGGTCCTTCCACGTCCAGAATTATTATATTTGGGTTATCTGGGTTCGCTAAAAAAAATAAAATTATTTCTAGTCAAAGCCAGCAACATGTCATACGATTCCGAGATGGTAAATGACTTTGACCTCCACATCAACAGGGGCTACAGGTTGACTCTCCAAGTTAGTGAAATGAGACTCCATGTAAGTACATAAGTACATGATACCTAAGTAGTCTTTGCAAATCCCATTTTCCCAACCTTTTCTAAATCCATTCCCAAATCTCGAAAGGTATCCAGAATCGAATCAATGTTTGTCATCCTACAGTGATATTGGCATGTATCGCGGATGTCTATCGGTGACAGTATTTACTTATCACCAAGAGGAATCTATGCTTGTTGCCCAGTTTGCAAACAAGCCGACAACCTACTAAAGAAGTCACAAAGTTACTATGCCTCAATGATTCTACTGGCACCAGCGCCGGCTCTAGCCCATGTAGCGCCCGGGTGCAATCAATACCCTGGCGCCCTCTAGTAGGCGCGCGATCAAAATGGAATACTTACCGTTATATTTTCACCAGTGATCGTAAATTCGGGTGCAAATGGTGCAATTATAAATAATGTTGGGAAGCAATAGCCCGTTTACTTCGCTTGCGGTACGCCCCCGTGGACCCGCGGGGTAAACTCGAGAGTAAACGGCGTCGGCCATAACACGGGCGCAGGGTCTTTGAAAGCGCCGCGAGCGACGCAGGCTCTTTGGAGGCGTCGTGAGCGGCGCTCGGCGCCCCCTAAGACCCTGCGCCCTAGGTAAAGCCGGAACTGACTGGCACTCGTGCGTAACCCAGAATAGTGCGAATTTTATTTGTGTAATGTCTGTCGCTCTAAAAGCTATGGAGTAAATAAGTATTAAAATATTAGGTAGTCGGATAACTTCGCGGCCTTTGTGTAGTGAAAATAATGAAGGCTTTTTTGTATTACATGAATATTTATTGAACGGAATATTATCCAGTTAATTTGACTATCTTTCGCCATTTTTCGGGCAGAGAACTTTTCCGACTAGCTATTATAACAATTATCGCCATAATCACTTACCAACAGTTTTATAAAAACAAATAGAAGAAGCAAACAAGGCGACAAATAGTAAATTCATTTTTAGAAATCTGAAGACCTGTTTCGGAAGACTCCGAGATTAGTATGCTTGAAGGAACCTTTGTGTCTCTTTTTATACCTGACAAAATTAATCAACTACTAATTAATTGTTAATTGCGACAGATTTTCGTTAACGAATATCTGGTGATTAGGTATGTCAAAATGAAAAAACTTCGGGTCGCTACTATTTCCTTATTTTTACGTGATTTTATAAGTTTATTTATTTATTTCATCAAAAGAAGCTTATCCTAGGATTATACTATTATCGTTATTTAAAAAATGGTTGCAGACAATCTCGTCTCTCTCTCTCTCTCACGTTGAGCCAAAATGAGGGAGAGACGCTATAACCCCCAGCTATAACCTATAACCGCATGGTCAGCTTGAGTTCAAGGGCCGATACGCAAGTTATCGAGCAGAACCTTCTGCATCTCCGCCCGAAATCACCCACCACGGGAAGCCAAACCCCTTTATTCACAGTACTTACCCGGTACAGTTCCGCCACTAAACTATGTGTGTGTGTGTGTGTGTGTACCTATATACTTACACTCTGTACACATTGTAATAGGAAAATAAAGTATAAGTATTAAAATAATTAGAGTAACACATGCGATGAAAAAAAAATTGAAGACAAATATACCTAAAGATATTTGTAAATAAAGAAGGCATTAAAGGAGATAACTAAAATTAAGTAATAAAAAGAAATACGAGTAAAACATTTGTCAGTAACTTGAGTAAAGATTACAATGCTAAAAAATGTTTAGTGAGTTGAATTATGAAGCTGAATAAAGATAATTTCAGTCTACGTCACGCCCCACATAAGTATTTTAAAGCTGTATTTATACTTATTTTATATATATAAATATATATTACGTCACATTCAATGGCCTACACTAGGATTCTCTAAGTTATTCATACAAAGATGACTGTGAAACATATAACACACCACTCAAACCTGAATAAAGATTTAAACAAGTGAATGTCCAACCGGGAATCGAACCCGGGACTTTTTACATAACTGGCAGAAATAAATATAGAAATGTGGTAAGCAATAATGTGTATTGTTATGTAATATGTTATATGGTATCATGTCATATGTCATCATCTACTGACATACCTTGTAATAACTACTACTCTACCACTACTACTTGTAATATACTACTTTGTACTCATGTAATAACAAAATATATGGACTGGGTCTGAATTAATTTTATTAAATTAAATAAAGAAATACTATTACAAATAATGCTGTATGCTCGTCTGCCGACTTTGCACATAAAAATAAGGAAAATAAAGTATTTTAGAGCTAGACATAAAAGTGGTTTTAAAAGAAAAATCCCAAAGCTAGATTTGTATGGTGAGGCGCGCAGAATCCAGGCAAGATGTAGTCGAATAATTAGCAAGCTAGTTATTAATTAACTATATTATGTATATGTATTATGTAAATTGTTTCATTTACCCCCTGTGGCGTGTTAACGTGCAAACGATCTGTAATAATCAAACTAGACAGTATTAACTTTTGTATAGAAAAGTGAGCCTGATCCTGGTGTATAAACGGCAAAATAATTAAGTTTGCATTCAATACAAGTTATTTATTATTATTTTTTGACATTTTCAATTATTATGCGCACTAATTAGTTAATTTTAATATGTTATAGTTCTAATATGGCTATGAGAGCCAGCAGTAAAATTTAGTTACATATTTCTTTTTTTATTTCATTTTATTGTATACAGCTCAAAACTTATACATTAAATTCTTAACACTAAAATTCTAGGTACACAGGCCAACAAAGCTTCAACATCTATAATAAATATACATAAAAAGCCAAGTCAACGTAGATTTAGCATACTAATCATTATTAATCTTATCTACGCATGCAAAGAATTACGTTTAAATCCAATCACACGTAGGTACAATCACAAAATACAAATAATGACACCTCACACAATAATATATATTGAACAGGTAGGTACTAATTATTTATTATAAGAAGTATAATTATAATTCTTATGATTATTTTAAAAAGAATGTGAATTGTTTTTTAAATTTAAAATTATCAAAATATAAACGTCAAGAAAATATTTATTGCAAGCATAACGACACCTCAAATATATTCCCATTTCTTGATCTCGGGCGCTTGATATTAATTCTACTACGGAGATAAAGGGGATCGATAACATTACCTATTAAAAACCTTTAAACTCGAAATAGTATTAATAATTGAATTTGTATTACCAAACTTATAATTCATAATTTTGAATTTTTTTTTTTTTTTTTTTATAGACTAGTGGGCGGACGAGCAGGCGGTCCCACGTGATGGTAAGTGTTACCGCCGCCCATGGACACCTGCAACACCAGGGGGTATGCGGGCGCGCCGCCGACCTTGCAAAGTCCTATTCACAGCTCTCTTGAAGAACCCCATATCGTAGCTTAATGGAAAGACCTCTTGAGGCAGTTCGTTCCACAACCTACGGGTTCGCGGTATAAAGTAATTTTTGGAGCGAACAGTGCGCGACACCTCCGTATCGAGGAAATGCGGATGGACCGCACTTCTGTGATGGTAGGTGCGGTTGTAGAATACCGAGGTGGGAATTATATTGAACAATTCTTCAGAGCATTCCCCATAATGTGTTTTTTCTTATCAGCATCAATACGAGTATGTACGGCATAATTCAGGTTTCAAGCGGTGGAAGCATTCTTAGTTCGTTTTTTTAATCCCGGCGACTAAATTTACACATACAAATATCAATCTTGAAAATAATGTTACTAATTAATTTGTGTAGTGTGGTCCTTGTGGTTCCGGTTATTTGAATCGTTCAATTTTTTTTTGTATTGTGTTATTATTGTTGTTTTTTTATGTTTGTTATGTTTATTGTGTTTGTATTGTATTGTTTTTTGTACAATTTTTTGTGTATTTTGAGGGCATTGATTAATTAATTTGTTACATTCAATATATTCAAAGATAAATCTATTGTCATTTAATGCGTAAGTAATTTAAGTACTTTGATGTAGTTTAGGTACCTATGTATCAGTCAGTGTAGGTTTTTTTTTGTTATTTACTTCCCCAACTACACTAATATAACGAGTCCAATTAAAATTGTGCTACATTTCTAAAGCATACGTTTAACATCTGTCGCACATACCGTCGTAAAGTGAATCAGTGTAGCGTGTTGTTGACTCACAGTGCTGACCCCACTATGGTCAGTCAGCACTGTGAGTCAGCAACACTCTTTCTCTTTGGACTTGCTTTGGTTTATATCTCTCGCATACTCTGTATATCTAGCGGTGGCAGAAATATTAGATCTGTGCTGCTGACTGTAGTAACAGTTTGTCAAGCCAACCTTAATTTATAATTTAGAATATCACCATCGCATAACATTTTCAGAGTACCAAACACCCTAATATCCAAATTCTATAAATGCATCGTTGTGAGAATATGTACACGTATAAAGGCCTATTAATTAATTAATTACTTTCATGAATAGCGCCCTCTGTGGCAGGGTACCAGAATTTAAACGTAGTTAACGTGACTATAATCGTCGATTGTTTAATAGACCTTTTTTTTTTTCAAACCACAAACTGGCCATCTTTAGACCAATACTAGAACTAACGCCTCGTATGAAAACAACTTACTCCATCTAACGAGGGGTAGTGTAGAATAAAATTATATTTCGAGGTAAACAGATGTCGCTAGAATATTTTACTTATTGACATCATAGATGTGCCATCAATATGATACTGAAATGTGTCTTTTTATTTAAAAAAATGCACTATGATGATATTAACGATGAAGCTCAATGGGCCTTCGATATCATCCTTATAACGTCCCACTGCAGGATTGGATTCGAGCCTGCCCTAAGTAGTAAATTATGAGTGTTTCAGGCCTCGATCCTAAAAATGGGCCAAATACCGATTGAAGTTACAAATTACTCCATATTTCTTTAATTCTCGAGCATGGGGTTTTCTCAATGGTCTCATCACTCATTCACTTACGTAGAAAATAAGTGGTATGAGCCGAGGATTTTACACACGAATGAGAGTCGAGACTAGATAGGTACCCCTAGTTTATCAGCGCTCTTCTAATAATCACCCGAACCACATATACCTAAGCATCAATGTGTAGAACCTTTATATTATATTAAAGCCTAAGTACATGTAAGTATCTCAGCATTTTTTTTTTTGGAAAAAAAGACCACTGACGAGCATACAGTAGGTAGGTACACCTGGTGATAAGTGGATACTGTATTCCATAGACATCCGCGATACATGTCAACATCAGTCCAGAATGACAAACGTTGCCACGCCCCCGGATGCGCTGCTTAACCTTGCAGATTGAGAGAAAGGGTCGGGGAAAAGGGGTGATAGGATGGGATAGGAATGAACTCCGTCATATCTCACTCACTAGCGAAATACATCCGTACCTACATTGTGGAAATACGACAAAGTAGGAAATGCTGTACATTTCAAGGTCTTCTGTGAGAGGGGGTTACGTGGCCAGTCCAGTGCGCCCAGCGGCCGGCTGATATATAAGAATCCCCTTAAAACCCACAGCTATAGGACTATTCATCGAACCAAAGAATGCCAAAAAAAAACATAGTTCAATCACGGTAATTTTACCGTATACTTTCAAGGAGTTGCCTCACCCACCTTCGGCTCCAGCATCTGACAATGATAATTATTTAATTTATCTAAAGTAGGTACATCTCCTTAACTATAAACTAAATAAATATAGATACATTTGAATAAGCATAATTAATTGGAAATTATTGAGTATTACAATATAAAATTTCGTACCCTAGCGCCCCCTGGTGAGTTAGAACCACAAAACCATTCCAGGAACACACATTCTTTTACCCCAAATGCATCTACCATCTCCTTTGCGGCGTGGGTTATTATAAAACGACATAACAACCCGTAACTGTTAAAACCCGCTTTAAGGAACTTTCTGTTAACGAATATACCTACCAACGCACAGACAAACGGCATCTTCAAGTAATTCAAATATATAATGATGAGTGTTGCATAGGCTTTTCATACTTAATTACATTACAGCGATGCACAGATAGCATGCTGTTTCCACGCATCCGCAATATCTACTGCCTATATCGCATTAGTTGCATAAAAATGCATAGATCTTACATTGTGATAACTTAGGCTTCTTACACACATAACACACATATCCAACCCGGCGTCATATAGTTTTTTTTATAGAAGAGGTGCAACGGACGAATGAACAAGATGGCAAATGGTCACAGTTGCCCATGGACACCTTTAACACCAGGAGAGATGCTGGTGCCGACCCTGCAGAATCCTATTCACAACTTTCTCGATGAGTTCCATGTAATTGAAAACCCTCAGAAGGCAGTTTCACAACTTTCGGGTTCGCGGTATATAATGTTTTGAAGACCGCATGAACATACTCAGCAGCTCAAAGGATGTGGAGTTAATAATCAATAAAACTTATCAGTCACTAAACCCATCCATATGTAAAACGAAGTTTTGGTAATTTCGAAAATTTTTATCAGTGTCAGTCAATTTTCGGAAACATTTTTGATAAATATCTGTTTATCATTTTTTTTAAATAATCCATTTCAGGAAACAGTTCAAATTGATTCCATGAAATAACGTCCAACATCATTTTATATTCAGATGGAGCCACTGAAATGACGACGTTGCTAAATTTCTAGAAGCTTATACGATTATTTATCTTTGTTTAAGAAATTTGTTTCTAGTTAAATCTTGACCTTTGAGGAATAGAATTTTCAGAAAGGTCTCATGAAGTCATAAACTTTTGAAATAAAATTTGGTGAAATCGCCTTAGAGTCCGTGGTCGGAATGAATTGCTTGATTATTTCAATTGTTATCTAACCACATACTTAATATTTCCAAGCCGAAAAACATAACTTGAATAAAATTATAATTTTATAACAAAACCCCAAGAAAAACCGAACCAAGTCACTAGTCTAGAGATCCTATTAACGAAAAAACGTTGTGTGTCGCCTTCCACGAATTTGCATTATAATTGCAGCTGGCTTCGTGTACCGGAAGTTCACCCAGTGACTGCATTATGATATGTACACGTAAATAAAACACACACATGTTAGTATGTATATACATTAATGCATACACATCATAATGCATCATAATTTACAAAAGGAATAAAATTTGCAAATAAAAAGTAAATAATTGAAATTCGTCGTAGCACTTGTAGCCCTTTTTTGTAAGTTGTAGGTAGCAAATATAATGACGATTCGTTCACACTTTATTTCATGGTCTGCGTTATGGGTAAGAAGATGTTAAGATCATAAAGTCAATGCAATTTTAAATAAATGTCTCAACTTAGCCACTCAATGACTGTGATTGTGAGGGTATCCATTGATTAATTATTTATTTATTATATGCCACACGTAAAACAGCTAAAGTGCTGTGGTTGCTTGAGTAAAGTGCTGTGGTTGCTTGTATGTGAACACTCGGTCCTCTTCTCAATAAAAGTCCACAGTCAGAAACAACACTTTATATTTAATACGAAAGCAGAATTTACATAAATAGATGAAGAGCATGAAAAATTAAACCTTAAAATAAATGGATTGTAAAATCAAAAGAAGAATAAAAAACAAAAAACAACAGCAATGGCAGACGTCATGACCAACTAGATGTCGATCTAGTTGGCTGGCAATCTAGTTGGCTTCGGCCGGCAGGTTCCTACACATCTATGAAAATAGTTGACATTTATTTATTATGGTTGGGGCCTAATGATTATGCCGAATCTTAGAACTATACTACTAACCTAATAGAAATTCAATAAATTATCTGCTTACATGCTTTTACACAGTAAAATACTCAGGTACTTTATTGTTAGTCCGGATTTATATTAAATCTCTAGATTTTATCAGTATACCTTATTTGTGAAAATGTACGTCTATTAATTAGATTCCGGGTGAAGGCAGATTTTCAAATAAAAATCTTTATCAATTTCATTGTTTGCCGGCGTTTAATTACATCCCTGTTTTGTAATTGAAAATGAATTTTATTATTAACCTGGGGCATATCAAGAATTTACATATATTATATAGGTATGAATCAACTGATCAAGTCATCAGTTCATCTGGCCGAAGGGCGTCACACACTACGTTTCCCGCTACGTGATCCCCATTCGAGGACCCGTCTCTCCGGTTATCGATCCTGCGGCATATATGGCCTGTCCACTGCCACTTCATCTTGAAGAAAGTCGCCAGTAGTGGCTGGATGAGGAGAGCCTAAGACCGTATGTGGTGGCGGTCCTTGGGAGAGACCTATATCCAGCATTGGAGGTACACCGGCTGATGGTATGGTATCCACTGATACTTAATAGTATATTAATCATTGTGACAAGTATTGTAATATACTGTGCGGGATACGTATGCACTAACACGCAGTAGAATGCTAGTGTCTGTACTCCGCACCAACTGGATCGCCTGGGGGGTGTGGACTGTATAATAGGTTTTTCTTATCTTGAATAAAACAACAAGGCTTGTTCTTCAATAGAGCCGGGGTAGCGCAGAGGTACTTGTTCTTCTTCTTGTTCTTGTTGTTCTCGGAGTGGATGCCGCTGCGGAAGTGAAGTTGACCGGAAAATGGTCCGCTTTTTATTTGTTTATTGACATCTTCAACTTCCGGCTAGTTGCGGGTTTCCCCCACCATTTGTCCATGTATGTACCCCTCCCGCTACCCGCGGGGAATCATTTATTTTCCTTATCAACAAATACGTATTTACATTTTTGATAAGATCCTAGTATGTCCTCACCTACACTAATGACCAACGATTTACGTAGAGACATACTAGGGATCACTCCATTATTAGCAAATTATATACATAAAAACTTAACAACTAGTTGCGAAACTATATACATGTTTGCCTAAGTACCCTAGCCTTTTTGTCGTCAACATATACCTTTAACACGACACTTGAAAAGGATTTATGTAGTACTCATTTAAATCGAGTAGGCATGTGAACGCGCTCATACCGCAGTCCCTTTACAAAACTCGAAGGGACGCCCTTTCGTTTCACTAGTGCTGTGCTGGGTAATGAACTAAAGCTGTTGACTTGACGAAGTGAATCAGCAAACAAATTCTTATTGACCAATGCTCATGTTGTTATCATAATCGGATAGTTGGAGACGAATTATAAAAGGTTTTATTATATCTCTATTTTTCTTTTCGAATATACTACTTATACCATTCAATCTCATATTTATTACCTAAGGAAGTTTTACGATCGTCTTAACATAGTATGGATTCCGTGACTTCACAGAAAACCATACCATACCATCCATACCCTCAGCCTATGTCTCTCCACTGCTGGAACACACACAATCGTCGGCTCTTTTCATCCAACCACCACCGGCGAATTTCTAAGTGGTCGGTCCACCGGGCCGAAGGGCGTTCCACACTGCGCTTCGCGGTACGTGGCCTCCATTCGACGACTCGTCTACTCCATCGGTTATCGGTCCTGCAACAAACATGACCTGCCACAGTGCCACTTCAACACGCCGATTCTACTAGCTATGTCGGTGACTTTGGTTCTTTAGCGAATGTCTTCATTTCAGATCTTATACCGCAAAGACACTCCGAGCAGTTCGAACGTCCAGTCTTTTAGTGCTGTAGCTCCTCAAGGAGTCCACTCTTTTAGTGCTGTAGCTCCTCAAGGCTTGTAGTGGCTGTTTTGGTCGTCGCTTGGCTTAGTCGCCTTTTATAACACCCATGGAAAGAGATGATTGACTCATTATAACAAAATCTTTCCACTAGGATGATGTACACCCTCATTTTGCAATAAATGTCCCAACACTACACGTCACTAGAGCGTTATAACAGGCTTACAGTTTTCAGGAATAGCTCTTTGTTTTATACACAGATTACATTTAGGGATTACACTAGGTTTTGTCTCTTGTCTCTTTTACTCACTCTTACTTTAATTGGGGAAGAGGAGATAATTGAGTTCACCTGAATAACTTCGTTTTTTATCAAAGTTGTTGAGGAAGAGACTATGATATGAAATAGGCGAGCTAAATCAATTAGCTATCAATGAGATGGTTCTCTTTTTTATGGGATTTTTTATGCGACGAGCGTTAAACTCCACAAAAAGTTTTATTAATGACGCACAGAGACATGTACAGAGGCGAAATCTCATTTATATACAGTAAAATAGACATGTGGGCGTCCTAGCAAAAAGGGTCCAGATCTTGGCTTCTAGTTTCCGAGATATTACCTACTTTTGTTATCGAGATGACATTTTTATTTTGAATTGTATTCTACAGTCACGTACCTAATTAAAATATGTTCAGTAAAAGGCTTTATATGACTTGTACTAAACACTGACCTTTGAATCTTTTTACCAAACTTTTATACTTTTATAATTGTGCCTCTAGTTTTCAACTTGGTTGTATTGTAATTCAGTATTGTATTGTATTGTAAGTCGGGGGGGTAATTTTCTGGGAAATATGTTAAATTTTCTATGCAACTAATTGCTCAGTAGAACACTGAAACTTGTATTTTACTAAAACTTGATTGTTCGATTTTCTAGAAGGATCCAATGCTAGGATCCCTGTGTCGTGAGGACTTGTTCATTCCACTCTAACAAAATTGACAATATGTATATTTATAAAATTAATAAAATTAAATTAAATAGAACTTTCCACCCAATAATGCATTTATATATGATAGTACTCAATAATGTGCGGGAGTTGTAGCGTATATATATGAGTAGATATGTGAGAGTGCGTGAATGTGTGGGCGTGGGAGTGTATGCATATGTGTAGGTTTGTATGAGCGTATTTTATTTATTGTACTATATTCATGATGTTTCCAGTGTCATTGTAGTTTAGAAATGATCTAAAATTAAAATGATTTTTTAGCTGCAATGGTCCTTACATTACATACTCTCCATTGTACACATCTTTTTACGTTGGAAGATGTATCATCAACCTTACCTATATAGTGCATTTCAATGGTGTCTAAGGACTATCATGAACAATTGTCGCACTCTTAATTAGTCATAATCCAAATAAATTTGATGTGTAGGGTGGCGATAGGGCTTTTTGTAGACCAACTTTAAAAGAGCCCGCTGTGCGCGTTCTAATTTTTATTAAATGGCTCTTAACTGCGGATCCCCAGGCCACAATACAGTAGGTGATAGTCGACTGACACAAGGCGAAGAACACCATCTCCAGGATGTCAGGGCTTGCTACAGATCGGTAGTGACTGGATGCGAAGTGCAGAATATCGTGTGGGGTGGCGATCCTTGAAAGAGGCCTGTAACAAGCAATGGAGAGACACAGCTTATGATATGTTTACTCGGTAACAGTACGTCGTTGTTGTGTTTTAACAAGAAATACGACAGATAATTAACATATTTCGTATACGACCTCGCAACCCCACTCTTTGAAAAGCAAAGCGTAGGTATACAAACAAGACTCCGCCTATGTTAATTCCTGTTAATTTCCGTCGAATCACCGCCTATGAAACCGATTACATTTCCACATCTTATCATAATATACACTCCTTTCTGTATGTCTGTTTGCACGATTAAAATAACAAAAACGCCGCTGGAATCCTGGTGGAATTTTCGCCCGAAAATAAATTATTTACTTACCTCGAAAGGATGTAATATTTCTATGTATGGATGAATGCTTCTTTACTCCTGTACTGTGTCAAGATAACATACGCTTGTAAGGTTATGCAGGATTGCCGCAAGCGTCCATTGATATGCAATTGCGCACACACTGCGCTGGGCACGGCCCTGGCGCTTAGATAACATAGAGTCGGACTCTAGTGTAAGAAAGAAAGAAACAAAAAATATATGAACACACTTAAAACACCATAATACAGAAAATTTAACACAAATAAAGATATTCCCTATATAAAGATAACTTCGTCCATGTGTGTGTGCACGCTCATTTCGAACCGCACAGGAGAGCATAGTTGCATAAAAACGGTCAAAAACTGTCTAAGAGCTAAAATTGTGGAGGATAGGTTAAACATAGAAATGATTTAATGAACATAGAAAACGACCTTTTAAATACGATTGAATACGAGGACATTATAACTTTATTTGCCATGAAAAAAACAATTTAAGGGGGGTTTTTAATTAAAAATAAAGATTTTTGTACCATCTATAGGTATGTGTCTATTATTTTCATGAAAATTATTTTATTTATTATCGTAATGACAATCCACATCGACCTCACTTAAGGGATTTTGGGGCGGCTTTAATTGCCCAAGGCGGCAAAAATCTTTAATCCCCCACTACCCTGCATTTATACAAATAACGTGGAAATTGATTAGGAGACCAACGAATAAACTGCAAGACTACTAAGTGCTGTCAACATTGAGCTATTTTGGTGGTTCCTTTTCTAATTCTTGACTATGATGTGCTGCCCAAAAACTGAAAGAAATTATAGTCAATCTATTTGCATCCTAAATATCTACCTACTATGCTTGAATCAGTAGGTTGAGTCGTTGTTATGCTAAGTTTTAGGTGTGTAAACTCTGTAATGATAACACATACCTACGTAGACAAATCTACCTATTATACGGTAGGTAAATTAATCAAGCTTCTTACATCAGATAATATATGGATCTCCACGCTTGCCGAGCCCGTAGGCACGGCACATTGAGCATTAAAGAGGACGTAAGCCAAGCACTCTCACGAAAGTAATCTCGACTATTTTGGCTTCGAACTTGCACAGGTGATAATTTTATCAAACCACTGATGTCTTTGATGTCTGATTTGTACTTCATATTTATCATTGGTTATTATTTTGATCGATAATTATAATATATAGGTACCTACAGTAAGAGAATTGACCGTTTATTATAATACTTGACCAGTTATGAACGTAACCCTACAAAATATATAGGTACCGTTAGTAGCAAATGCACAGTAACAAGCTGACAAGTCTAAGTTCTAAGTGGCGCTGCTAGGGGATACGCTTTATACTCCCTGCTCCGTCATACCATACGTCGTACCATCCTCGTAGGTACCATCCTCGGATCTTCTTATCCAACCACCACCGGAAAATTTCTTTAAGTCGTCGGTACCATCCTCGGATCTTCTTATCCAACCACCACCGGAAAATTTCTTTAAGTCGTCGGTCCACGTGATCGGAGGGCGTAAACACTGTGTTTCCTGGTATAAAAGGCCTCGGTTATCGGTCCTGGGGCAAATATGACCTGCCCATTGCCACTTCAACATGCCGATTCCACGAACTGTCGCTGACTTTAGTTCTTTGGCGCACGTCTTCGTTTCTGATCCTATCCCGCAAAGAAACTCCGAGCATAGCTCTCTCCATAGCTCGCTGAGTGACCTTGAACTTATGAATTAGGCCTACCGTTAGAGGCCACGTTTCAGCACCATACATCATAACTGGCAATACGCACTGATTGAAGACTTTCATCTTTAAGCATTATGGTATAGGCGACGAGAAGAGCCGATGCATTTTCCCAAATGCTGCCCAGCCAAATTGAATGCGTCTATCGATCTCCTTGCTGAAGTCGGACTTGCCTAGTTGGATGCTCCGCCACCATCAATGTTTATTTTCTGGTTAACTGTACAAAGTAGGTAGGTACATACTTACAATTACAATACTTGCTAGTCTATACTTACTAAAAGTAGTCACCACCGCTCGTGGACACCTACAACTCCAAAAGGAATGGGGATGTGCTGTCGATCGAGTAGAATCCTAGGTATTCACAGCACTCTTGAAGAACCTCATGTCGTATAGCTTAGCGGGAAACCTCAGATTAGAACCTAGAACCTCAGATGGCAGTTCCTTCACAACTTTGTCTCGTAGGTACTTAACTAGGTACATATTATCAAATAAAGTATAAATTATTTGACAATAGTTAGGTAAGTACAAGACACTACCGAGCAATATTAAATACAATATTAAATATGTATTCGGCTATCAAAATTTGTATTCTACAAAAGCATTAGATATTAAAAAGATATTTATATCACAACAGCAAAATATATTCAAATACACCACACGAATATTAGAAAAACGCTACTAAAACGAAAATTTAAATTTAAAACAAGGCGATTCTAAATATTTTAAGCTTCACTATTGGCTGTAAAAAGACTGCCGCTTACGTACCATTGGTCAAAGATAATGTTTGTGTGACGACCAATTTTGTGCGGGGGAGATAAACCGAAACACGACCGCAAATGTTGACAGAAGCTTTACTTTCGCTTAAAAATCAATTTAAACTTTATTACATAATACTAAGGTGCACATTTCTTCCTCTACGCTTTCGTATGTCTACAGAATTATGACATGTGTGCGTGAAAACGAGATGCAATAACGTACTACGAAAGCTTTCTGTTAGGTGCAGAAAAGAGATAGATTAATAGTTAAAAGGGTTGTTGAATTACAAGTTCGTAAAATAAAAGATTTTAAGTATTTAGATGTGCAAACCCCATAATTACTTAGGTAATTACATTAATATACGTACTTTTGTTGAAGTGTCAGATACTAACTCTACAAAAGTGTAATTACAACCGCAAGAAAAAAAGAAACTGAAGAAAAAAAGAAAAAAGTGAATACTTACGAGATTACAAATTAGGAGTTTGAAGTATTTTAAAAAACATCATCTTTGTAAAAAAGTCAAAATGCATATTATCTTTAATTATTATTATAATAATACTTTGGTAGGTTATTCCGCTTATTTAATATTCGTTTATTCATTTATCTATCTATTTAATACGAATATAAACATATCCAATAAGTAAAGAAGAGAAAGGTTATTCCAATGAAATGATTTGTAGATTGCTTTCTAAAATATAATGTAATAAGTAGGTATACATTATGAAACTTAAGACATAAATTTAAAATGAAAGCAGCCATAAATAAATTTGAATTACAATAACGCGTCTGAAACTGAGCACAACTGTTATTGCTGTCATGCCACTCCACGATAAAGGTATCGACATAAATTAAATACATCATTACCACAACCAACCCCTTATTTAGCGAAATAATTTTATTATAATAGATAATTTAAAACTGCCCAAGTTCACCCCACCACTAGACAGTAAAATGAGAAATGGGCGGGATCTAAATTAAAACAGGAACGTGGATAAAAAGCTATCTCCCTCTAACAAATGAGCAGTTCTAAATACAGTAAGCGGTTTACAATGGGAGTTGACACTCGGCAGTGTTGCTTTCTCTTTCCATTCAGGTGTTATTATAAGGCCGCTGTCTCCCTCTAGAGAACAACCCTTGATAGTTACAAAGGTATAGCCAAGCTGTACAGCTCCACGTGAGATTGTGTTTTGTAATCAGTGAAGTGGCGCCTTTATCCCGAAGCAGAGGCGCGATGTTCGGGCGTTTGACAGTTTGACGTTTTCCGTTGGCGGGAATTTGCGTGCAGTTTGACACGCAAAGGCACAAAGACCGCAACAGCCAATTAATTCAGTGAACTTTTATAAAAATTCAAAAATAGTTTCAAGTGATGTCAGAAGCGGCCAGTTGAAGATTGTTTTAGTTATTGCTTATGCAATAACTTGGATTTTTTCTTTTCCAGAAGTAAGCTAAGGTGAGTTATTGAGCGTATTCTTATAAGAAAAGAAATTAAAATGATACAGTCTTGTTGGAAAATGTAGGTATATTAGATTCAATGTACAGCTGGATTCAGCCACCACCCACTCCGCCCATAAACACCAGAGGTCTCTGAAAATAATGAAAAAAAAATTACGTACAAACCATCTTTTTATAAACGAAGTCGGCAGACGAGCATACAGTCAATTACAGTCCAACCGGTGGTAAGTGGATTCTGTCGCCCATGAACATCCGCGATACATGCCAACATTAGTCCAAACTAACAAACGTTGACACGCCCCCGGATACGCCGCCTACCTTTGGATATATAGAAATGGATTTGGAAAAAGAATTGGGTAAATGGGGAGAGACAGGATGGGATGGGAATCTTCTCTGGCATATCTCACTCATTACCGAAAACATTTACATACATTGGGGAAATAGGATAAAATGAGAAATACAGTACATTTATAGGTAGTCTCCTGTGAGAGAGGAGTAATGTGGCCAGTCGAGCGCGCCCTACGAATATGGAATTGCAGTATGCATTCTCCTATTCGATAATGGCAAGTAAAAACCCACCCAATTTATCCAGAAAATTACTCATTTTGAACATCCTGGCACGGCTATGCTCGTATTTTCAAATTACTGGCCGAAATTAAAAAATCAACCCTTAAAAAACTCAATAAGCTTTCAGGAATCTTGTTCGATACCCAAACAAAATCGGACTCAGTCTTATACCTATACTAACTTATACCTATACTGTGTAATATAGTGTTACATGGAAGATATCTATGTACCTATCTATAGGTACCTACATCTATTTGGTAGATACCAAGTCTCCATTGAATCCAATCCATCAGTTGGTCTCTACACAACCTCTCCAAGGTTCGTCGCATCAGATATTCCACTTTTCTCATCTATTCATTACTGAAGAACTTCGTCAAGTCTTTGGTTCACCTGGCCGGAGAGAGCCCATATCTACTTTTGTTATCTAATAACAACTGCGTATAGAGGGTTAAACTTTATTAACGAAGTTTCATTAAAATCATTTTAGTTGTTTGTAGAATTACTTAGAACAAACAAGCAAGTGATTATTCTTTATGGTACTCGCATACAACACATACCTACATATACATATCACATTGAATACATATCAAAAGCGAAGAAATACGAGTAAATTAGAACGATTGCACCAATTGAATATAAATAATGTCTTCAACATATGTAAAGATAATAAAATTACACGAAACTCACCCCTAACGTTCTTCTGGTTAATTTTCTAGTGGATTTTACAGTAGCAGTAGTAGTAGTTTTAGTAATTCTTGGTCTTCTGGTTAATTTACCAAGGAAATCAAACTCTAATTCGGTTGTTTTAGCTCTCCTACGTAATTTTTTAATACTCCCTTCTGTGGTCTCGATAACTATAATTTCAGCATTTTGGCTAGATTCTTCTGTATTTGCTTGGTTAGTACCTCCATCTGTGGTCTCGATAACTATAATTTCAGCGTTTTGGCTAGATTCTTCTGTATTTACTTGAGCTGTACTTTCTTTCGCTGTGGTACTGTCAACATGATTAATTTGACTAGGTGATTCTGTTTGTAGTGTTGTTATAACTTTCTCTCTTCTACCATTTAACATGTTATCTACTTCCGTTATGTTGTTATCAGTAATAAGAAGTCCTTCAGCAGTATATTTTTCCGCATTTAGTGATGTTGTTAGCTGTAACGATGCTGATGCAGTCAATGTTGTTTCTTCAGTTAACGGAGTGCTTTTTGGATTTGTCGTTGAAGCCTCTGTAGCTAAAGAGCTAGATGAAATATGAGTAGTGTTATGAGTAGTTCGAGTACTACTCATAATAGTACTAGGAGAATTTGTTGTGGATGTTATTTTTGTCGCAAACGTGGCTTTAGACATTTCCAACGCCCCAGTTGTTGTTCTTTTGGAGCTTGTTGTAGCTTTCTTGATTTTTGATTGAAACTTACTTGTAACTTGCTTCTTAATCTTTTCGTCTTTTCCACATTTTGTTGTATCAAAATATTTTCTTTGTTCTACAACTCTGTCAGTTAAAGCCTTCTTAAATTCTTCTAAGGTCAAAAAGGCATGAGGTATTTTCGATTCTACGGGATTATTTATATAAATTAAAGGATTACTGCCGGGTTTTGTTTCTTTAATAAAAAGATTGTGTTTCTTATATCCATTGACCTCTCTTAATTTACTTACGTGTATTTCATATTCTCGGTCACCGTTTAGCAAACGACGCGCTGAAACTGATGTTGGATATGAAACAGTTAACTAATGTATTAATTGATCACCTCTTTCTGTCAGCTTAGTTTCTAGAAACTGTTTAATTTTTAGTCATTAGGACTTATAGTTAAAAACCAATTCTAAATGTAGGTAATCCGTCTTTGTCAAAATTTTATCGGTTATCTAGGTATTTGTTGTTCAGTGTTTTATCTTAAAATGTTGTAGAGATTTTGTATTTTCTGTAGATACTGTTTATTTATATGTTGCAGTTTTAATAGTTAACACAACTGTCGCTTTTATAATCAGTAAGGATGTTGGCTCTATGCCTAAAAAAGACTAATAACTTATGACTAAGGTTTCCTCTCAAAATCTTTCGCCGTGCAGGCCACAAGACTCTAGAACGAACTTCCCGTCAAAATCAGAAAGGCTCCATCTAGGGATTGTTTTAAGAGGAGATTGAAGATCACCTCCTCCAAATAGACACCGTTAAGTTTTTTTTTTGCATAGTGTAGGTATCCGATTATTTGCATCTACCTATGTAATAATTATTTATTCGAATATATATAATATTTCATTTATTTGATATATATATATATATGTGTATGTGTATTTTATGTAAATGTATGTAGGTATGTTTATTTTAAGTGCTTATTATTATTTATTATGTTTGTATATTTTATTCATTCAAAATTTTATTTGATACATTGTTGTTCACTTGCACCTACCATACCGTCACAATATAGACCTAGAATTGATTGGCAGAAAATGCTTTTTAGCAATAAGTCCGACTTTTGTTAAAACAATAAAGTGTAAATAAATAAAAGGGGTATTTTAAAATCAGATTTTGTATTCGAGTCAGGGATATGACATGTAGAACTGTCAAACAGAGTGAAATTTGTACGGAGACAGTATTGTATTGACTTTATTGACAGCTCTACATGTCATGTCCCCGACTCGAATAAAAAATTCGACTATAGTTAAAGTTAGATGATGTTTCAGATTAAATTGGATTACCTATATGATAATTCATTCTCTAAGTATATCTAATTTACACAAGTGGGTAAATTATACTATCTCGTTTTTTTCTAAAAGGTACAGGTTTATTATTATTATAGTCTATTTTTACAACCACATCGAACAACTAGTGTACCTAATACCTACTGAGAGGAGGTCTAAAAGCTACAGCTTACAAATAGAACTTACCATTTTCAACAACCGTTTTATACATCTTATACAATTCCGGTATCATAATGTCTAAAAATTCTCTTCTTGTAAGCGTGTCATCCTTCTGCCCCCAAACGTAGCCAAGCATACAGAACAATGTTACATAGCAAATTGCTACTTTACTGTGAGAATTGCATTGAAATATGAAGCATGTTCTTAAAGTACACATGCTTTATAATCTATAGAGGAAAGAAACTAAATGATTGGATGTCATGATTGAACGCTTGCTTGAATTTAATGGCTTTTGATATAAAGTCATTTATAATTTAGCTCGGTAAGGTACAAATAACCTTTGGAATTGAAAATCTAATCATTAATAAAATTATACATTTCAGTCAAGTTGCATATATCTAACCGTATTATGCAATTTACAACTCTTGATATAAATGAGAACAAATTATTTGACCTGTGAATTAATTTCTATCATAAGTGATAATTCTATAATTAGCTTAATATATATTTAGTTGACTTACAATAATCATATTCCGCCAGTATTAAAATTATTCTATTAAGAAAATTTGTTCCGCACTTTATTAAAATTTAGTCGATTTATTTAAATTTCCTGACGGGTTATTAAAACAATTCGATTATCTATAAAATTTCCTGATAGATCGTTTTATTGAAAATGCTATTGAATTTGGTTTGACCTGTATTCATTACTGCGTGAGTTAAGATTTAATGATCATCTTAATGATTAAAAACAAGAAGTAGCGTTAAAAAACTTATTTAAAATGTTTAGTATGTACCTATCTATTAAAACCTTTCTGCAGTTTACTTTCTAAGTTGCCTAAAAATATACAATCCAAATCTAAAAATAATAGACGTAGGTACCTAATCCAAACACTAAGCGGCGGCGTTATATCTGCATGATTACTTACCTACCTACATATAATATGACGGCACTTAGTGGCAAATTATTTAAGTTGAAGTAAATAATGTTCAAGTTTAAAATGCACTTTGTGCAATAAACACATATTATATTTTTAATGGGTATTTTCAAATTATTTTGTAATAATATTTGTAATAGTTGTATATTTGTAATATTTGTAATAATATTTGTAATATTTGTATTATGCAATTTACAACTCTTGATATAAATGAGAACAAATTATTTGACCTGTGAATTAATTTCTATCATAAGTGATAATTCTATAATTAGCTTAATATATATTTAGTTGACTTACAATAATCATATTCCGCCAGTATTAAAATTATTCTATTAAGAAAATTTGTTCCGCACTTTATTAAAATTTAGTCGATTTATTTAAATTTCCTGACGGGTTATTAAAACAATTCGATTATCTATAAAATTTCCTGATAGATCGTTTTATTGAAAATGCTAGTGAATTTGGTTTGACCTGTATTGTTTTCGTGAAATAAATTTGTATTCCACTAAATAAAGTAATAAATTTGTATTCTTGTATTTTAAAGAAGCGAAGATTAAATGGCTTAATTAATCGATTTAAGATTATAATAAAAGTGAAATAAAATAATCATAATCAGCTAATATATGATTAATTATTTATTTATAAAAATATATGCACACTCCGTATTGTGGTAATTGTGTAATTATATTAATCAATGCGACCATTGAGGCTGGTGACCACATTGGGCTACGATATTGTATGCGATGCATCTCTTTGTAATGAGACAAAAAGTCATAATTTTTCCAAATTAAAAGTTTATAACTTTCTAGATAACTAGAAACATAATCACACTTTGGCTTTTGTGTGATCCTATTACATCTTTATTTTATTTTACTTATAAGCCAGTAAATATAAGGGCTAAATATAAGAAAACGTATAAAAGAACCAGGCTACGAAAAATTTCAGCAAACGGTCCCGTCTGCTGTACCTACATCATTACCCAATGAGTAGGTACGAATAACAGATATTCACGAAATGATAAAGATTTGTTATACGTATTTATCTTTGTTATGCCACCATAAAAAAGTGAAATAGAATAAAGTCAGTCTCTTCAATAACTGATCAGACTTCTCAAAATGAGGCAATTGACCACGATAGTGACCGCAAAATTGACTTTCAGTCAAATGAACCACCACACCTATCACGAGTTACCTAATTTCATATTGGTGTCTTCAACTGGTGATTGAGGCAATCATTTATTTAATAAATGAGGCTACTTTTATTAAATAAAAAAGTTTAATAAAAGTAAATGATAATTTAAAGACAGCAATTAAATCCCAGAATGTAAATTGAAATTAATTTATTTGTAGAACATAGGTAGTTATGTACATATGTACACAGACACAGCGTGCGAACAATCCACAATGTCTGGCCAAATATATATTTTTTTTAAATTATTTATGGATAGAAGGCGGCATACGAGCTGACAGTCCACCTGATGGTAAGTGGATACTGTTGCCCATGGACATCTGTGGTACATGCTAACATCAGTCCAGGGTGGCAAATGTTGTCACAGGCCCGGATGCACTGCCTACCTTTGGAGATTTAGAGGAACGGATTTGGAGGAAGGGTTGGGAAAATGGGGTGGGATAGGATGGAATGGCCATTCCCATCCTCGGGCGTATCTCACTCACTACCGAAACACATACTACATTGGGGAAGTTGGTTGAATTGGTCATTTGTGAGAGGCCAGTCGAGTGCGTCCAGCGGCTGTGGAATGCAGCCTGCACCCTTCCCCTCCAAAATAAATAAAACATAAATAGCAATATAATATATAGTTATTTTTTTTAATAATATAATTGTTGTTAAATTGTTAATTTATTAATGCATTGGATTATTATGTATAAGATAATATAATTTAATGGATCTAAGTTTCAATTATTTTACTATTCAGATTACGGATAATTTATTACTGACTGTAGGCAGTGGCGTGCATTATTATTTTATTATTGAAACCAAGGAAACAGTAGTGACAGTATGCAGGTACTTAAATAAAGATTATTTCCAATCGACTGGAACATGTCAGAAGCAATAACAACACTAGCGATCGCCCGTGACTTCGACCACCTTAGAGTAGGCTTAACGAAGGTAAATAACAGTTAAATTGTGATTATATGAGATGCACTCCACTGGCTGTCAGCCAATGTTTGGGCACGTGGGTGTTCATCTTAATTAAATTATTATGGTGGCTGTATTGATACAAATATTACCTAATCTAATCGTAAATGTCATTTTAATGATTCTGTAAAGGCAGGAAATAAGTTTAGTAGGTACTAAGTATGTTGCGATACTTAGTACCTACTATGCAAAATTTTCTAAGTATAACCATTGTAATGCTTATCGTGATGCTGCTTTAAAATACCTATAAGTTTTCAAAACTAACAATAATCACAAAAAACCAAACAAAAAACAAGCAACAACTCTATACAGAGGTCTCTATACTCTATACTCTATACAACTCTATACCGTACGTACTGTACGGTCCAAAAATCGTTTTATGCCGCGAATTCGTAAGCTGTAGAACGAACTGCCTCACGAGGTCTTCCCCTTATGCTACGACATGGGATTCTTCAAGAGCGCTGTAAATAGGATTCTGCAAGTTCGGCAGCGCAATCGCATACCCCCTGGTGTCGCAGGTGTAGACGAGCGGCGGGAAGACACTTACCGTCATCACTCACCACTTGCCCATTTGCCTTCTTTCATATAAAAATCATATTAAACCATCAATGTGTAATCAACCATCATATATACTCAAAATAATAAGTATTTTATCACGTACCAATGCGGTCGAAATAAATCTATAGGACATAAATAAATGTGCATGAGAAATATATTTTTTGAAAATGTCTACATATGGTTTGCATTTTAATGAGTCCTTTTAATTTTACTTTTATAATCATAACATTTTAAAAACTCTTAAAAAGGGTACATTAATCAAACACTTGTTATATAAGTTATATTTAAGATCAAGATGTTTCTATAAGGACACCTAACAAGGACCACCAACACACTTAATCCATTAACTCTTAATTTTGACGGGAGGATGTCGAATAACACAGTCATCACAGTAGATATCAATTTACTCCATCCAGCGTAAGAATGGAGTTCTTTTATAGAAAGAATGTGGCAGATGAGCACAATCTAACTAGTGGTAAGTGGGTACTGTCGCCTACGGATACGGACATTCACTATACATGCCAACATCAAGCCAGAATGACAAAGAAGTTTTGTTTTAGAAGTTGATGCGAAGGTTAGCCTGGATATTGCCACGATTTTCTTCTTTTCGGATTATCATACAATACCCACTTTTCATCACCAGTGACTATTTTAATTTATATTTTTCTGAATTATGGCAACAGAGACATCCATGCGTCGCAGCGTCTCTTTGTTTGTAGGACTAAGAACCCAATGACCCGATTTTTATATCCTACCCAGCATATGAAAAAATGCAGCAATGACCCGACTAGAAATAGCTTCTTGACTAACATCAAATTGTTCGGCAAGCTCTTGTTGATGTACATCAATTGAAGTACCTTCAAAAGACTACCATGAAATATACTGCATTTCCCACTTTATCCTATTTCTCCAATGTACGGACGTGTTGCCGTAGTGAGTGAGATATGCCAGAGCCGATTCCTATGACCGCTAAAAAAACTTAAATACCTCAACCTTAACCGTTTTAGACTCGAGTCTTAAACCTCGAGGATTTAAGACAATTAAATATTAAAATTTTAGACTCACGAGCGCTTATCGTTTGAGTCTTAAAAAGTCATTAACACTCACTCAGTGTTAATGACTCACTCTCGAGCACATTACAACGCAACCAAGAAGTTCAAGAAAGTGAAAGAAAATTGTAAAATCTAATATAACGTTTCTGGGTCTAATAAGGGGTCGATTTCAACAAGTGATCAACCACAGCTCCCTCAACTAAATTTATTTTGTTTTCGTGAGTGTCAAGAGCTATTAACGGAGAGTTAACTTTAAAATGGCGGCTCTTAAGCGCCATATTGGCCATTTGCCGTTCAAAGGGTTCTAAACTCCAGATTATTAGGGTTTCATTCGAAAAAAAATACTTTTATTCCGACTCAGCTTGCAGGAACTATTTGCACTGAGGGTCCTAAAACAAAAAAGAAGAAATAATGATAATGACAGAATTATGCCACAGCCTGTTCCCAAAGACAAAACCGCGTAACTGTTAATGAATGGTGGCTCTACTGTCTTATGTGTATTTAAATTATGTGATGGTAAATGACTGTCGCCCATAGACATTACCCAAAAATAACGGGCATTAGCACTACTGCAGACTGGATCAGGAAGGGGAACGGGGAGTTTATTGGAAGGAAAATGGATAGAATGGAGGATGAGATAAGGGACGGGCTTTGGCCATTATCTATGAGAATGGGGTAAATCGATGAATCTGCCAATATTAATTCCTATTAATATTCGAGTCGCAAATTACGGTTTTTTACATTTTCTTTAATCTATATCGGAATAACATCAATGAACCTTAAATTATTCGAATAGGTTGGATGTTATTTTACTCGTATATTACCTTTATACATCATTTCAGAACGATAAAAGATGACAACTGTGTGTTTAATCCATTTCCCCTTAACTCTGATTTTTTTCTTTTTTGGTCTGCAATTGGCATCACAACGTGGCCTTGTTTGTAAATGAAGTATAAATTAAATTACATCTTTATTAATATTATAAACGGGATAATTAGTAAATCGCAATATTTGTAAATCAGTATTTGCATTTTTTTTCGAAACACGGGTAACCCAGGGTGGGTAGTAACGAATAACCATTTCAGCACTTTCATTTAAGTAAGATAAGTAGTACAATCTTGCTACAAAATTCAACTTATAAAACAGTTTTTAGCTTTGTAAACTCGTAACTTACTGACAATTGACCATTGACATGACTGACATTTTTGTATTGTATATCAACCTCCTTTTTTTTCTTCGTATATATCTAGCAATCGTGCAATTAGCACATACTGCCAGTGTCAAGTTGTCTTTAATAAATGATTTCAAAGTCTAAAACGTATCCTGTCAATATCCAAGTCGAAGTCAGAGTCAGAAGTCACTCAGTGAAGCGATAGTAGGTTTACTGAGGACAGAACTCATTGGAAGCACACAAATAAACGCAGTCCCGCGCTTTTCTTTGATTATCACAAACAACATACGCACGAAAACACTTGTAATACCACGAAACACCACAAAACGCCTAATACCTACACAATTTAAAAAATAATTGACTTTTATGATTAATTAATTATCCAATAAATGAGTATAAGTGTGTTCCAGTCTCACTTCTCTTTTATTATTTTATCTCTGTTAATATTTTTCTTTATTTACAGTTGATTTATATATCTATCATCACTTGTATTACCAGTTTTCCCCTTATTCTAGTTATCGTACTGCTTCCACTACATATAACTACTCTGTGTATATTGGTATAAAGACTTATATATATATCGTATATTATATATTACGTAATTATGTATACTGTACACCATCTACTCGCGATCAAAATATTTATTTCCTCTCTACCCAAAGATTGTTTCCACTACATATAACTACTCTGTGTATATTGGTATAAAGACTTATATATATATCGTATATTATATATTACGTAATTATGTATACTGTACACCATCTACTCGCGATCAAAATATTTATTTCCTCTCTACCCAAAGATTGTTTGGAAGAGATCGCTTTTAGCGATAAGACCAGACCACCTTTTGTGTATTTTTGTATCTACCATATGTGTTATTGTTCTGTTTTTGAAATAAAGAGCTTTATCTATCTATCTACAGATGCTAAATCTAAGTATTTGTATGAATAAAATACTCATTATTACGTACAAAAATACACTTACAAACGATGCGCAAAAGATGGTCTTATTACTGTTAGCGACCTATGTCAGACAACTTTTGGATAAATAGGAGTTCAGTGTAAAAAAAGGGTTTTAATTAGTGACAATACGAAACGAATAGATATAAAATCTACATGGAATCACTTTTAAGAAAGTTTAAGAGGAACGTTACTCTGACAGCGTCTTCAATACCTCACTATAACTTTTGAATCTTGGGATTTTGTGACTTTTTGATTAGAAACTAAATGGATACAAAATCTGCATGCAATCCGTAAAATTGCCGTCTTAGCTTTAAAAATTCAGTCGCGAATCAACTGGGGGAACCTCACTCTGGCAGGGCCTCAATACTTCCTCTAACTCTGAAATCGTCATGATTAAAACAGTTTTTGGATATTAAATAAAACGAGACACTAAATATAGGTTACATAGTAAATATATTCATGACTTTTTATCGATCGAAGAAATTTAAAACGCATCTTATATTTCACGTCGTTACAGATTTTTAACATTTCATAGGGCTTACACCACACTAGTCAAATTCAGAATGGCCATCGCGCTCGTATTAAGTATTTTATCTCATGATTTTATTCACTTCTATTAAAATAAATATAAATATCTTTATGTAATCCGATTCAAGTTCGGAGGGTGTGGCCTAATGAGGTTTAGCTCTTTACTTAGGCAGTGAACATTTCTCATAGTCGTGAAGAATATAGCTAATCTATTGTATCCAGGTAGTCACAATAGAAGAATACGGCGTATACACGATGCTGCCCGCGCAGCAACTGCCGGCCATCAGTCCGTGGCCGCCCGACGCTAACCTGCTTGACCGCATGGACGACCTAGCTCACAAAGGTAAAGGTAATGGTGACTGCCGCATCTTTTACCATTTTATCTAATACTTAGATTAGAAGTCAAATGAATGGCCTATCACGGTATAAAGATCTTTTTTCCAAAATAGAAACGCTGTAAGACTTACTGTGGGTAGATAATTAAAACGCTTTGAAATTGAACTTTTTTATTAACGAACATTCTATAATCTATAGATAATCAGGTATATTCAGATATAGAGCTGAATGAATTATTTTAAATGAAAAAGTATATGAAGTGCCTTTTTGTATTGAAGGAATCAAAATTTTATTTGTCAATATCCAAAATTCAACAGTGCTGTAAATCAATTAGGTACTTTCAACGAATTCATCGTCTAAAAATATGGACGCCTAAAGGGACACCCTCAATAGTTGTAGCTAAATGTAATTAATTAATGTAAGGTAAATGTAATTCGTTATGGAAAACCCATACATCAAAATTGAATCATTGATTCAGTTGGATGCCATAAAGTCATCTATCAAAAGATTGCTGGTGTGTCAAGAACTTTATTGAAGTCTATGTAATTCAGACTAAACACGGCATGTTAATAGATATTATTGTGTCATATCAAAATCACCAAGGTCTGCCAATATTGATAGAGTATAAAAATATCCTCCCATAAACTTTGCTACCGTATTTAAATAATTTCAATACCCTATATGGATGGTAATAAGAAAATTTACTAGTCTTGTAAATTTGTACTTCAAAAAGATAGTTTAATATCTTTATAGGTAGCATATAAGACCATCAAGTTCTTGAAAACAGTCTTTCATGCTTATTACATGAGTGTAACATGGAGTATTGCTAGAAGTAGTGGATAAAAAGGTTCAAATCTGCCTAAAACCATCAACCCATTGTAAAGCCTGTAGTAGGGTCTCGAACTTATAAAGGAACGTGATTAATTGGAGTAAGCAGGCTTATGGTGCGGCAGGTCACAGCGGTGTTAACCAGCTCGGCGGCGTGTTTGTAGGAGGCAGACCGCTACCCGACTCCACGCGGCAGAAGATCGTGGAGCTGGCGCACTCGGGCGCGCGGCCCTGCGACATCAGCCGCATACTGCAGGTCTCCAACGGTTGCGTCTCCAAGATACTCGGCAGGTCAGTTGGTTTCTCCTGTTACACACCGACACACATATACACACGTTAGGTAGGAAGCAAACCACTGCAGCGGTACCCAACTCCAAGCGCCCCATTTATAGAGATCTCTGAAAGTATTGGGATTCTCGGCGTCGATATTTCGAGCAATGTGGAAGTTGATGTCGAAGCAATGTCGGACTATCTGGTGAGCTACGCAAAACTGGTCAATAAAAGGATAGGTGTATTGAATAGAGAGAAGCAATGCTTCACTTCCAGGCAATGCTTGTCGCTTTTTATGCTTAAGGTAGACGAGACATGGAGTACTGTTCGCACCTCTGGTTCGGTGCACTGAAAAACTTACTTACGAACCCTTTTGATTCCATGCAACAGCGTGCTGTCCGGATTGTCCATGAACCCACCCTCACAGGCGGTTTAGAATCGCTCATTACGAAGAGATAATTGCGTATTTCTGCGTTTTCTACCGTCTATATAAAGGGGAATGTTTAGTGGAGCTGTTTAATGGCAACTTCGGATTAATCGTCCGCCATCTCTTCTATTTAAAAAATCGGCAAAAAATCGTGGAACTGACGTACTTGGACATATTGTATGCATGCTGCATACAATATGGTCTCCGAGATCCCCCTGTGAGTCAATTGTTAAACAACACACGTACAATATGCCTGAGATATTTGTCCTAGTCAAAAAGTGATCCATATATATTTTTTGAAAATATATGCATTATAGAACCTCCTTGTTTAGCAGTTGGTTAAAACGCGACAGCTGGTCACTAAAACAATAAAAATACAAAGTGCACGTCCCAAGTATCGAACTTGATACCTGACGGGAGGTGACCAGGCGCAACCCGACACCCGCATGGCCACCCCTCCGTTGCGGACTGATGATACACCATACTGTGACAGTTTGCTTGCGAACTGTATATACCTACTTACAAGAAATTTAATAAGGTCAGTTAAATAAAAGTTAATAACGAAGGTCGATTACATACTTAATCATGCCTTTTTCACACTAATACGGTCACCAATAAAAGAGTTAAATTGTTTCAAAATGTCGTGAGATGAAGAAGTTGAGAAATATAAAAATCTTCAGTCTGTGTAGTAACCATACTCACTTATTTACCAGTTCAAACATCCACTGTTTACTTATCTTCTCTATATTTATATATATCTCTATATATATAAAATTCTCGTGTCACAATGTTCGTTCCCGTACTCCTCCGAAACGGCTTGACCGATTCTCATGAAATTTTGTGAGCATATTGAGTAGGTCTGAAAATCGGCCAACATCTATTTTTCATACCCCTTAGTGATAAGGGTTGTCCACCCTTAGCGCCATCTGTTGGGCAGCCACAGCAACGCGTGGCCGGGCACAGCTAGTAAGACTATAAAGGTGATCAAAAAACACTAAACATGATAAAAAAAAGTGGCAAATGTAGAAAATAAGCATTATCGTTGCTTGTTTTAATAGCCATGAGACTATATGTGTTCTATCGTAAGGTATTACGAGCTGAAACAAGTTACAAATTTTAATACAGGAGAGATTTTTGAAAAATATTTACTTCATCTCAACAATAACTTACTATTTTCCAAAACTGATTTTTGTACTAATAATTAATAAATTGTACTCGTAATACAAAATTTACTCTGTCTGACCATAAAAGCGATCAAGAGAAAAGCTTAACCTCTTGCTTGGACCGTATACGCGTTTGTAAATGAATTTGATAGATTGATAGATTGAATGAATAGTTTCATAAACTTCAATAAAATTTCGTCTGTAGGTAAAACATGCGTTAACTATAGAAAAGTCAAGAAGCCAAAGTTTATTCTTTTGACTTTAGGAATTCAACATCGAGAGGTTTCCGGTATTTGATTAATAACAGGGTTAGCAGGATTTAACTGTCGTAAAAACTTATAGCCTCTCGAAACACAGCCTCCAAGGATAGACCTCTCTATCCACATCCACATCATTGAAAACTACATTATCACAGTCATACTGACAAAACCTAGGTCGCCTTATTTTTTAATCACATGCCTACAAAAAAAATAACATTATAAAATGACATTTTCTGAGCACGAAAATAGATATCTTGTCTTACCCGTCTGTCACCTAAAACCAACCTTAAACGTCACCTTGGCAATCTATCTGACCAAGTTTAAAACGGCCATAAGCGTAATGTTTACTTTTAAAGCTGAAGGCCTTTTTAAACTGGTCACTTTATCTAAATGTGGTTACCGTCGACAACTATGATCCTGCGGTCGCATACCAGTTAGACCCGCGTATAGATTTCAACTGCATTTTTGGGATAGTTCTATTTAAGGCTAACACACAGCAATAGAGAGGCTATATGCATTATCCTGATATTTTAAATAGCATTGATAATTATTATAATCCACGATCAATCTAGGCGATTAAATGGACGTAACAATCAACAAGAATGGAAAGTGTGAATATAATTTCCTTCATAATAGAACAATTGAATATTTTTCGAAAATTATACTATATAATGAAACAACTTTTAAAAAAATAGAAACCTTTTTGTGAAATCGAAATATCTTACAAAATGACTGAGATAAAATGCTAAGAATTCACAAGTTAAGAAATGAACAAAAGTATAAAACGATGACGTCATTCTTCCACTATAACCATGCACAAGCTTGCATATACTATACTTGCATAACATTGAATTTTTTCCATAAACATTAGCAATGTTTGGTTCTTCGACTTTTCCACACTTTTCCAATATTCCACACTTTTTTTACACTAACCACACAACTGATTTATATAAAATGTATCTATCTAATAGTGGCGGTTCGATTAGCAGCTGTTGATGAATGAAGTGTGCTGCGTTGTCGTTCTTGGTGATGTACCTATATATAGTACAGAGTAAAAAAGTCAGAGACTTCATTTAAAAAATTGAGCATTTTTGGGAAAAATGTCAAGCTTAGAAAAAAGTTGTTAGTTTTAGTGATAGGAATTCAGTGTTATAAGGGTGCAGGTATTTTTTATTTCAACCTGTAGATATCATTAAGTATGACTCTGGCTTTATCTAGTTGGAGTGGTGTATTTCGATACTGTAGCCAACCGCTTGCGGTTTCGCTAAGCTGTTTTGTTCCAAAACTATAAGTTGTTTACTAATATCGTTTCTGTTACTAAAATAATTTCGTAAATTATACTCGTACTCGTTTATTGCATAATTATCATTAAAAGTCAATTTTTTTTTAGTTATCGAAACTAAAATTAAGTTGATATACAAAAATGTTAAATACACTTAAAGTACATTATTACATTCAAGTCATGGCATTAGTTCAAATTGACAAATTCGTTACATTTTAAGGTATATTCAAATGTATATCCACTAGCAAACACTACTATTTTGACTTTTTTACTGTATTAAACTTATGCAGTTTCAATCACTGATAAAAAATAATGCCCGAAAAATGAATTATCTTAATTTAAATCGTGAACTTATAACCATGGAATACCCTTCCAATGATATTATATTTTCTATATAGCACACATAGATAATTCAATATTCTACAGTTTTTTCGCGGGCGTAGCGAGTGGTCCGCTCACATAATGATACAGAATTGTTTTTATCACGTCATTGTCCAGCTCCGTCGAAGTCAGAGTCAGAAGTCACTCAGTAAAGTGATGGTAGGTTTACTGAGGACAGTAGAGGACTCCTTGGAAGGACACGAAAAACGTAGTTGTATATGCTTTTATTTGTTTATCACAAACATTAGGCACAAAAAATACTTTGAAGTTTAATAAACTGTCACATATTAAACCTCAAAAGACACAAATACACAATTTTTTGAATCAAACAAAACTCAACGTCACTTCTCGAGTTCCCGCTAAAAATGGTCACACTACGTAAAGAGTTGTCGTTGACTGGAGACCATGTATCAGTAAAAGTCGACTTTTTAGCGGGAACTCGAGAAGTGACGTTGAGTTGCAGCCGTTACAATACTGCAATGACTGCGATAGCAAACAGCTTTTTTAGCGTAAAAAGTACAATCAGATAAGGCTTATTTTCTAACAATAAACGCATCTTTATGCAGTTTTCTTCAGCATGATGCAAGTCCAGTCGAATAAGACTTTAACTACAAACTGTTATTGAACTAAACTCTAGCACAATAACTACTCTCTGCCGTTAATAATGACAGCCCAAAGGTAGCCACTTACCATCAGGTTGATAACTTAACATAGTTGATAACGCAAAGTCATGTTTTGTATTGCAAGTCATTCCGTCGTCGATGCTGAGTTGTTGATTAGAGGTGCTTCGTAACAATGACTAGTACATAATGTTTGTAAGGTAAAATGTAGCCATGAAGTTGCTACAAAAGTTAATTTTAATTTAATCAGCACCTATTTGAGCAAAAAAATTGTAATAAATACATAACATGGCTATTGCCGTGTGGTGTCGACTGCCTTTAGACCAGCACCACCCCATCTGTTGCCGTGGGTGTCGGAAGAGGCGACTATAGGATAACAAGCGGCTACCACAAGCCCTGAGGAACTACACTGCCTCTACAACTGGACCGCGTGGCATTTTAAGGTCATACATCCCTCATGCAAAGACAATGACCACGAGGAGGTCCATATTCAGCACTGGATACTAAAAGGGCTGTTTACGGTTATGTTTATTATTGTTATATCTATACAGTGTCACCTATACTACCTAGCAGTGGGGCACAGGCATTCCACCTGGTGATAAGTAGACTGCCCCTGCTTATACCAATCAGTTTTCTAAAGTACGCGATCCCAAAACTGCAGATACGCCTTAAGGGTATCCCAAACAGACGCGATATACGCGATTGGTATTATCACAACGCTGTATTGCGGTAACTGATCTTCCGGCTCTCTACTTTTACAACAGTGCGATAATCGTCACTATATGTAAGATTTCATGCGGTACCAAACAAAATGTACAAAGACCAATTAATTACCGGCCGGTATATCGCCAGCTGTGTGGGAGAGCCTTTATCGTATTAGTCTATCATTACTGTGTCGACACCTACTACCTACCATGACTATTATACGTATCATTTACCAACAAATTATTCACTACAAATACAATACATCACTCAACAAACTTTCATTAAACTTTCTCCATTGCACCTATGTACTGAAATTGTCGATTTTTCATTTATATTTACATTGTAGGTACTATGAGACGGGGTCAATACGACCGCGCGCGATCGGCGGCTCCAAACCTCGGGTAGCAACAGCCGAGGTAGTCAACAAGATCGCGCAGTACAAGCGGGAGTGTCCCTCGATCTTCGCGTGGGAGATCAGAGATCGATTGCTCAGCGAGGGTGTCTGTACCTCGGATAATATACCGAGCGTGAGTAAACATATTTTTTTCTCAAAACAGTTGGTTCAGCTGGCCAGAAGGCAACTCAAGATGCACTCCCCATTATGAACTCTTCATTCGAAGTCATTATTTCAGCTTGCAAATTCTACGAGTCTTTCGGTGATACAAATTTCAGATAGTAAATGGATGCGAAGAGCTGAGAATCGTGTGTGGTGGCGAGCCTTAGGAGAAGCCTCCTTCTAGCAGTGGAGAGATAGGTAGAGACTAATGGTGTGGTGTGAAGAAATAAACATATTTTCATAGAATTAGTTGCAGAGAGACAGGTAGCCCATCTAATAATAGATTACGACCAGCGGCTGCGGACTTTTTTCAATTCGAATTACCGAATGGGGCCCGTAGATGAGAAACTTATATGTACAATCAGCAACATGTTAATATACCTACTACCATTCGATTCTAGTCCTTATAACTAGTGAATTATGGTACACGGGTATACGTTGACCTGTTGCTGACTGTACATACGTGACTACGTGTATGTAGAATAGAAAAAACACACATATATATATATATACACATATGGCGTTAAAAAGTATTAGAAAAGGTAGTATTTTTATATCACTACATCCTAACTATTTTATAGTGAGTTATATTATAGAAATCTCGTTATTCTATAAACGAAATTTCTATAATATAACTCACTATAAAATAGTTCAGATTATATATACTTAATGCAGAATGCAGAATTATAGAATGCAGCTGCAATACAAGTATAGCTGCGGGATCTATTTAGATTATTATTATTATACCTACATATATGTAGGTATAACACCTATTATAAACCGTGAGAACATTTATAAAAACACTCCAAAGTCGTTCAAAAACTCGATTTTTTCAAGAAAATAGGTACGTTTTACCGAAACGCCTTTAAAAGTATGAAAATGCGAAAGGGCGAGTCGTAAAACACAATGGTGTTCCACGGTAGCTATACTGAGGCTATGTACAGGATGCTATAACGCCTTATCTTTCCCCGGCACTATACAGGACTCCCCTTTTTGTCTCCCCTTCCCCCCCCACTTCGTGGCAAAACAATATGACGTTATAACTTTTTTCTTCATTTTTTCCCTTTTTGAATACGGCCCCGCTCCCTTCTAGGACACCGTATAGAAACCGTCGATACGTCTTCGAGTATAAAGGTTGATGCTTTTATAATAATGTCTACGTCGCTCTATGCCGAGGGGTTTTCAATAGAAAATATAATGAAGTAATATTCATATTTTTCTTGTAATCCTTGCAGTTTTAGGATCTAAAATTTAACAATGTAATGTCAAAATATCTATATAATACATAGTATGGATTCCGATAAATTGATGCTTCAGAAAAAATCAAATTTTCCGCATAAAAATTTTCAATTAATACAAACAAAAAATATTGTAAACCTTATAAGGCTACCTATTCATAATTCTAAGAATAATATACAATCTCATTTCAGCCATTTCATTCACTATTCTAAGAAAATAGACTAATACAAGATATCAGCTTCCTAATATTTCTTCAGGTATTCATTAGATTCAGGCTACTAGATCGGCACAATATATTTATTTCAATAAAGAATATCTATACATTGATGTCCCTAAGAAATGAAAAAAATATTTATTTGAAGTACCTATTTACGTACTAGATCGTCTTACTTATTCCTTTTTATATTTGCTTTCATTTGTAAATATTTGGCCGTTTTTGAGTATTTGCACACTACAAATCTGAAGCTTTTATCAATTTTTGATTAGTCGTAGCCTTGCGCTCGCGCAGTTAAAGTGACTGTCATCATCATAAGTAACTATTGCGGCTATGTATCCAGCAGGCAAGGTAAGGGTGTAGTCAGGATTTTATCCAGAATGGGGCAATGCATACAATTTTCTTACAATTTAATTAGAAATAATGAGACGTAGAAAGTTTGTTATTTATTCTTTCCTATGCCGGGGGACAAGCACCCCATCCTGCCCCATTGCGGCTACGTCCATATAGCAAAGTAACTATCAAATGTACAGAATAAATAAATAACAATCGAGCCTCCCTAAATTTTGAGTAATAATAAAAACGTCTTATTATCGTTATAACTCCTTCAAATGTAATGTCTCGAAAAAATACAGTAATAACATCGTGAACCTAAAGCGTCATCATCATTTACGACTAAAATTACGAAAGAATACTTGAACACCCTTTTACGACAAACGTCTCCCTCGCAAAATACTTAACATAAATTAATTAAGAATTTAGCGCCATCACCCTGTGGGCGACGGTTCTAAAAAAAGCGGGACATTAAGTACTCTTCGTCCAGAATATCTCGAAAAACATAAAAACCGAAACAGAGGGAAAAACCTAAGAACGGGACAGAGATAGGTTCCTTAATGAGAATGAAAGAGTTAGGCGGCTATCTCTTTTTCCAGCGTCTAAAAGGGGGAACGAGGGCGATTTTGACACGGTATGAATAAAGAAAATATGAAGGCTTTTGTTGCCGTAAAAATTCCTGTACAGGGGATAAAGTCTTTAAGTTATCAGCGGGGGAACCGTTAAGGGGTGGCCGTAAGTATAAACAGGTAGGCATCATATAATAGCTAGGAGAGCGTTTGATGTCTTCGTATTTATCGAATATCGGGTTATATTGTGTTTACGTAGATATTGTTCAAGAGGGTGCTTAACGTTGAATATATTAACGTCAGGGGATCGATTTGCTGTAACGTGAACTCGCGTCTGACTTTGTTAACGCTGACGAGAAAGGTGAACCTTGAATTTCATTAGGAAAGTTAGAAATTAAAAGGTAGTAATATTTTTAAAGCATTATTTTAACACAATACATTCATGTTTGAAATCCTTAAAAGAATTTTTGAGTTGAAGAATGTGTTAAAACAAATAATTTAGATTGCAAATTCTATTATATTGGACGATTTGAAAAGTAATTTCCTTAAAGATGTTATCATTTTCTGATAATGTTCTTAATTAATTTAAATACTTTTAAATAGGTTTTATCACTGTTATCAGCCTGTAATTTGTCTACTGAATGTACAAATAATATTCATAAGATTATGTTCTCTATTTTATTTTAAACTAAAAAAATAACATGAAATTTTATTAAGTACAATACATTTTAGTGAGTTAGCATCAAACAAGATCGCTAATACTGTCTTTAAGCCTTTACAGTAACGACCCTTGACAAAAACTAAACACTATTAGTTATTCAATCTTCCTAAACGTTTCGCCAATCAACTGTGTGTTTAGCGCCCAAAGTAATAAAGTTCTATTTTTATAATTAAAAAATGCGGTAAGAGGGTCAATAGTTGTCACAGGGTCATATCGCTATGGAGCATGCGTTCCCGTAGCAAATCATTTCCGGGCCACTAAATTCAGTCCAAATTAATGCATTTAGCACGCTCCCTGGCCCCTTAACTGGGGATGACAACTTTATTTCATTGTGTCGTGATATTTTCTTGTCACTTTAGCGTCAATATCGGGAGCTACGATTTTTTTCTGTGCAGCTCTGTTAACTTTTGTGTTATAATTGAAATTGGCTTTAGCTTTAGCGTGTAACGGCACGGATACGTTTCATTTAGTTTTATAAATGACAAATTTAACTTAGTGTATCTATTTATAATGCTTTAAAAATTCTTTTTATACCGAAATATAAGTGTGTGATTTTGTACGGATAAATTTAGTAATAAAGCAAAGAGGCAATTAGTAACGAAAAACATTTTTTTGTTACAACAATAAAATAATAATAGTGGGTCTAGAGACACACAGAGACGATTACAAATCATATAGACCAACAGCTCAGCAAGTTAAAGTACTATCAACTGAACTAATCAGCTTAAAAATTATTATATAAAATAAAAACCAACATTGAGACTGTTTGTGGAGTTTTAATCACTGTTATTGTGCTAACTCGTTATTACCCAAATGTATACAACATACCAAGCCAATAAATAGCTCGTCCAAAACACTGATTTAAAATATCATTACGGATCATATCTGGTATTCCGATCTCACGGGGGTTGGTAGCGAGAATATATCGGTGCAGCAACAAATTGTAACAAAGGACGCCGGTAAAGAAGATTATCGGAGATGACGCGTGGCACGCACGTGACCGGCATGCGACCGATCATCGTACCATCTACCCCACTTTCCTACAACCGCTAGAAAATGAACTTTAAAGCGACGATGCAATCTTCCTTTTTATTTATCGAGAAAATCCTTCTCAAAGTTATAGTGCTGACGTGCAAAAATAGTTTCTATGTAACAGTCTTTTAGTGGATTTTCGGAAGTATAGTAAAGTTATGAAAGTTATTTAAAAGCAAAGGAGTGTTGGAGAGAAATTAATACCACAATTTGAAGGATTTAAGGCTTACATTGAAGTTGAGTGTAATCGGAAGAATAAATAAATATGGAATTGTGACGATTGCCTTGTCCGCCATGTGTGTTTAATGTAGATGTCATATTCAGAAATACCTTCAGGGGAGACGTTTAAAAAGTTACTTTTTTCTTGTATGATTTAGGAACCGTATTATATGTTCATATTTATGCTTAATCGTTTGAATGATTATAATTTTTGCTTGTCACACGAAATTTTCAAACAATGGAATTTAGCGGACTAACGTTAGTACTGTGCTAAAGTACTTGTATTTATCATTCATTAAATATTTTAATTCAGCCGTTTCTAGTAAAAGAATAATTTACGTGAGAGTTTAACCGACAATTAAACTTAGACGAAGTTAGGAAACATGATTACTTTATGACAAAATATAGCACACATGATTTATTTTTACCAATACACTTTTTCTCTATATAAATATTTATCTATTTAAACGGGTCTTAACGCGAATGTTTACGTTATTTATTTTACTCGACTCGTTAAGACCCGTTTAAATAGATAAATGTGTGTGAAAAACGCAAAAATCTCAAATGTTATATCTATACAATTATGTATGTTAATAGTTAATATATAAAAATATAAACGACTAAATAATAAAAAAACTTATAGTCATAAACTATAAATAACTTTTGATTTCTAAGTGAGACATCCTCAACCGAATGATTTTTTTTAATTACCACTTACCATTTTCCCCGCGTCTCCTCTCGTATGTATGTAAACACGTAATCGCACGTATCGCCCTCGCCTAATCCAACGAGTTAATTACGGGTTTAGATCCAATAAGCGTACCCCATCGTACCCCACCGTGACACGTGGTAGTCTGTCGTCACAATGACAATGTGAGGTAAATTTCATCTTTATAAACGTGTTAATTTCGAGTGTTGCTGAATGGACTACGGCGAGGTCTCACAGATGACTATCGTAAAATATACTATGTATATTTCCCACCATATTCTGTCCCCTCAATGTGCGTACGTGTTTCGGTGAGTGAGATATGCCAGAGCCCATTTTCATCCTATCCTATTCCATCGAATGAAGAGTATAATGGAATAAAAGTAAGTCCTTATTCCAGTATATTCTTAACTCCTTATCTCATCCCATCCTCTGCAAGGAGAAATGGGAGGTGTAACGGGATAACAAAAACCTGTAGTCCCATTATACTTCCTAATTCCCTTTTTCTCAACCCTTTCTCAAACTCCATTTCTAATTCTTGGAAGATAGGCAGCGTGTTTGGGCCAATGTTTGTCATTCTAGACTGACGTTGGCATGTATTACACGTGTCACAGAGCGACAGTATACACTTGCCACCAGTGGACTGTCTGCTCGTTTGTCGCTTTCTTTCTGTTAAAAAAAGTCAAAAAGGAAGACCGTCTTCCCGATAAAACGCCGGTAAAACGCTCTAGATGCGACTTCGCCTTGCATGTGAATGATATTTTTTAAATTATTTTGGAAATTTCAATAGATCTCATCGTATGTGTTTATGGAGCAGATTTTAATTTAGTTAAACTATGGAGAAATTTTCCATATGCAGAGATGATTCCATTACGTATCGCCAAAGGGCCTTCTCACATGTCCCAGCAGACGGGTATTCGGCGCCGGGTTGCCGGTAGCGAGAACTTTCATATGCACCGACGCGGACGCGACGTTATTTACCCGGCAGCAGCTCAATATGAGACCGAACAATCGGCTTTGAATAATCGGGAATCGGGACGTGTGTAAAGGCACTAACCCATCTAAATTTTCTCTAATTGAGAGTAGTCAGGCGGGCTGTCATTTTTTTGATTTTGCTGTGAATCTTATCTTGTGGGGAGCATCCTACCCAACTGTCTAATTCTCTTTGTCGAGGTTTAATTACGATAACAGGTCTCCTTTGAGTATATCTTTACATTAATGTCTAACTAGACACCTGTGTACAGTTTATTAAGACTTTAAAATTAGGGCTATGTGTATTCGAAATCTTTTTTTATTAAAATATAGGACACATTTTTTATAACTTATTATAATACATAACTTATTAAAATCACCGTTAATAACTAGAAAAATCTGACCGTACGTCCATGGGGTGAGAAGCGAAGCGAGATAAGTATCGCACGCCACGTGCGCTGTAAGCCGGGTTGCAACACTCGTATAACGCGCTATTATTATTACTGTTATTCACTATTTTATGACAAAATACAGCTATTTTCAATATGTTTTATAGGTAATAAATATGTTGTGGATAAGCAAAGCGTCCCCCCCCCCGGCCTCACAAGTGAATTACCTATTTAATCTAACATAACATCACCAAAATTGCTACAGAGTTTTGTCATAAATTTCATAAAATATTCAATTTATAAATACTTATAATAAAAACTTTTTAATGCCATCCCACTAATATTATAAATGGCAAAGTTTGGATATTTGGTTGACTGTTACTCAATCACGTCGAAATGATTGAACCGATTTCGTTGAAACTTTAACACAACGAACACAGGTTATTCATGTGGACCAAGCGAACGAAGTCGCGAACAAATTCTAGTATAATATAAGGGTCATACAAATCTTATTTATTATTTATTTATAGATATAGTCCATTACAGAATATCGTATAAAAGGCGAGCTTACTGTCTTCAGGCATTATCTACCAGCCAACCTTTGGGTTGATACTTGTACCTAGTCTATAAATAATACACAGTTTAACGAAGGTATAATCTAGTACTTAATTACACGTTGTAACACGTTGTGAGCCTACTTCCAGCCGGGATGGTGATTACATCGATGCTGTTGTATGGACAGCAAATACTTACGTAACTGGTAACAATCAACGAATCAAAACAATTTACCGTCACCAGCCCTTTTAATGTCCAGTGCTGGGCGTCCTCACGCAATTTGTCTTGTACGTGAGAGATGTATAACCTTAAAACGCATATGCATACGCACAGACCTTAAAAATTTACAGACAAACGGTGAGAAGATTTATTGTTCGAATAAAACAGGTATTTTCTCTACTAAATATTTTTTTGCTAATTCAAGTTTTTTTTTCTTGTGGACTGTTTGTTTTGCCTACCATACTGTGTCCCCTTGATGGAGAGCAATATTAAACGGCGATAGCATCAGATACACAGATACGAGATTAGATAACGTACCCCGCACTTGTAACGAACATATTGGATTTAATGGATTTTATTGCGGGAAGCGTCTCAATGAGCCGTGTTTTGAATTTATTTGACAAACCAAATATAAATATATACCACAGATATATATATACTTATATCTATAGATAGATTAGATAGGATAGAACTATCCGTAGTTGCGTGCCCGAAGTTGTTTTATATAATTAAAATAATTCCTTTATATAATATAAAATAATGAAAGTAGCATTATTATCAATTAACTTCGATGCCATGATTTAGTATGAATTTTTCATATTTTAATTAGCTATCTATTATTTATAAACGGTGTATTAAACACGTCACTTGTAAATGGTTATTTTGCCAAATTAAATAAATTTTATACATACCTAAGTTACGTACAAATAAACTTTATTAGTACTATCACGTAAATTAATTTTGGTTCCTAATAAACTGCTCTGTCTAGATAAAGTTTATCAATTACAAGACAACTCTAGGAGTTAATATATATATATATATATGTATAAGTTGTAATATATATACAACTTAATATATATGTAAGTATATACAATTATAATTTAATTATGTACGTGCTTATTCTATACATAGCGAAGTTAAGATAGATACCTCAGGCATTCCTGTCCGTATCGCATGAGCGCACATCAAACGCCAAGTTCTCCATTACCAGCAGTCATAATCAGATGTTTAGGCTTTCTTTGATAGACAACATTAGCCTCTTAGGAGAATTTAATTTGCTTTCACTTGTACAAAGTTGTTGTTACTCAAAGTGGGAGTTCTTAGAAAAAAAAAATTGTGTTTAGACTCTTTACCGATGAAGAAAAGACGAGTGGGAAATTGTGAGAATACCAAAAAAATTTAGATCAAAGTTCTATATACGATTTTTTTTGTAAAGAATTATACATAGCTTCGAGTTAATGTATGTATATTTTATTTTCTTATCGTGAAAATACCATAATAGAAAATATTTACGTATATTGCTAAAAATAAATTATATAAAACACGAGAACTGTACACAATTAATATATTCATAGATGACTGTATAAACGTGAATATAACTAAAAATACTTACTTCCTAGTTTTACAAGTACGTGTAGGTTAAGTACTATCCGTATTCGTATTCGCGAACAGTCATGCAAATTATTCGCTTTACTCGCGAATCATGTTTTTTGCTATTCGAAACATACCTAATTCATGTATATTTCATTAATTAACTAGTCACCTACATATAGTGTAAATATAAACGTACAGGATGTAATCAAATTTTTTCCGAAGCCTAAAACCATTGATTCTGCTCAAAAATTTTGGACATTGTATAAAATTCATATATTTCTTTTTTGTAGAATGCTAATAAAAAGTTTTCTTCCTGCCACCAAACTCATCCATAGTTTCATGTTTAGGGAACGGTTACAGATTGCTCTAATAAAACAATTATCAGTAAGTGTTAAATTTGACAGCTTGCTACGTATCCAAAAAGGTTCTTCAATAATCAAAATATGTATATTTATTTGTTTTTAAATTTCATTCGTTAAACGCGTAGGTACCTTTAAATAAAATCTCGTTTAGCCACGGTGGGGTGCGTCCCCAGCATCCAAATATTGGCATATGCTGTGCGTTTTACGCAGTTTTAATTTTAATCCCTCTCTGCATATGAGACTATGATTGATATAAACAGATGTTATCTTTTTATGTAGTATCATTTTATATGTATAATAACTTCATGCGACGATCACACGAAGTTACATGAAATATAATGATCATGTAAGTACTTATTAGTATCTGTAGATACAATATTGTAAAATGATTGTTTTCGTGTAGAAAATTATTTGAATTTAATTTATATCTAGATTACTATCAACCATATTTGCATGATAATCCCTTTATCGTTCATTACTGATCACGGGCCTCCTCAAGCACACTGACTCGTGCATGGGGGATGTATTGCCTTAAAACGCCACGCTAGCCAAGCGGCTTGGCGGGTCCACTCTTTTAGAGCTGATATAGTTTCTCAGGGCTTGTAATAGCGCCTTTATTATCCCTTCACCGCCTTTTACGACATCCACGGGAGGGGACTTGCGGTAGTGCTATTCTCTCTACACGTAAAATGGACGTCACGTGACACAGTTCTAAAAACTAGCCAAGTTAAATTGGCGAGCAGTGGAAAAACACACTACAAATTTTAATTGTCGCCTTGTTATAAATGGTACAGTACAAAATCGCGGGCGTTCTGAAACCGCAGTTTGCGCAACAAAGCTATATTGCCCATTAGTGGCTAATCACGGCTACTGGCCAGCCGAATGCTATTCATTTGCCAATTCCAGAGGTATGCCCGTGATTCCAATGACGCGTAAACAGATAAGTGGCTGTAAACATGGTAAACATGTTTGTAAAAACTAATACTAAATATAGATATATTAAATATAGATAAATATCTATAGATCTCACTATACCGTCAACTTTTATCTCTTTAAAAAAAATTGAGTCGAGAATACGCACGCACTTTACCCCCATGGTGAATTATGGCCCGAAATCCTCTTTTGATTACTACGAGTAGGGTAGGCTCATGCCCTACAGTGGCAGACTATAGGTCCCAATGTCTTTAAGTAGAAATTCAGTGGTTCAAGTCTAGGGTTCATGCTCACGACCTCACGAAGGATGAACATCTCTTATCATTAAGCTATATGCAGGTACGAAATTGCAGTCATGTTGTTGCCGAGTATAATATTTGGAATTATATACAAGCACACAAAGCGCAGCTACACATAAATATGTACCTAATGCATACATAACCTATAAACGTATATATAAATGTATATCTGTACTAACTCGTGCTGTAGCTATATATATATGACACGTTCTTAGTTTACTGAACTATCCGATCCAAATGGGCCAAGTCATAAAAAATATAAAAAGTGGAGTCTACGAGATGCTACGGCGTAGTGAAGGGCTACGGCTACGAGTTACTGTAGCGTATTTAACGCGCAGCATATTATAAAGAAAGCAAATTTATTTTCTATGAGCAGCGATGAGAGGTTATGGTATCTATTCTCGACTCTCATTCTTGAGGTCGCGAATTCAAGTGCCATTAAGTTTTTTTTTTTAAATTATCACCAACTCGGCGGTGAAAGAAAATGTCGTGGAAGTCCCGCATAATCGAGAATTTTAAAAAATCTGCATTATATATATCCAACAGTATACTCTTTGCAAGATTTTATATTGAATCCTTTTTTTATTATTTGTTATGCCATTAGGAGTTTCCATATTGAAGTGTGCCATTGTGCCATTTCTAAACAGTCGGTCTTAGTAATTCAGTAAGTACATTCAGTAAGCAACAAACGCAATATAGTGTTCTACTTTTCTAAAATAGAAAATAGAAGGAACGTAACGGCCTGTTAAAGTAAATACTCCATTAGAAAAATACATGCACGCCAACGTGTAATTTGTTATAATTAAGAACAACCAGAAGCATTAACAGAAGATCTTATAGAAAACTAAGAATAATTTGTACAATTTGACTGAAACCTCTTAGAACACTGTCAAAAAACTAGTCCTCTATGGCAATGACTGTGTTTTTAGAATCTGAATTTCACTAAATAGATGACAGACAGTGATTCGGTAAAAGGTTTCAGTTGATTTAAAGCGTAACATACAATGACGTCACAATAATTAGTCGTATCATTAGTTCACGTCTACAAGTGCTAAGTGCGATTGTGTGCACGCGAACACACACCGGTACAACACTCGTGTAATAAACAAAACGATTGATAGTTATGGACGATTGAACATCGCATGCAGACTACAGTGAACACTGAGTTTATACAACGTCGAATTTGACTAATGAAATTGATTAATGGAAATCTATATTACTCTTTCTTCCAAAATTCCTATGGACTATTCTACTCTAAATTGGTCCTAATTACGGTAAGAGATCACACACTGCGTCTACGCAACTATACATTTCGTTCGAAACCTACTCAAGTCGTGGTGACATTTTACACACTTTTTAAATTCTTAATTTCTTAAAAATGAGATCTGAGGTAAATGAGATAAGTAGGTAAATGAGATGTTTACCTAATGACCACATTTTGCTATTTTACAATAATTTCACAGATGACACCGTCAACTCTCGTTGACAGCGCGAAATCGTCATCGGTCCGTTAATAATGGGTTTCGATCTAAATCAACAGTCATTACAACAGTACCCTACTTGAGTTAACATGAATTATGACTTATTACGTGCAGCAACAATGGCTTACCCCAAGCGACATGTAATAGCCCCGTCGAAATGACGTGTCAATGCGTTGTCACCTTTTCGATTTACGAATGCGGTACTCCGCGATAGGGATGACCGATGTTGTTATCCTTTTCTCACATGTGCGGAAACTATTCTATCCTGCTCTATTGATATTTATTATAATTTTATGCGGCGGCCAACGCTTTTGTGCATTAAACGATGTCCTTGTAGGGTGTTGTTCGAGGGTGGGTATTAAATGTAATAACACTATCGAGATGCAAAGCTGTTGAATATTAATGTTTTTTTTTTTCTAAATTCGATGCTAGATTTAATTCGGTGATTACGAGTGTCAGTTGTGTGTAATTATTGTCGCGATCTGCTACAAGTGTCTCTTTACATTGGGGTTTATGGTGCTTGAATTTGTATAATTTCTATAATAATAATTTCTGTTTGGAATTAGATTTTAAGTTTTAGAAAACAAATATTTTAAGCACCAAATAATGACTGTACCTACATAGAAGGGCTACAAGTACCACACAAGTTACGAATTTCGGTAAAGGACATACGTGTACGGTGGGCTCATAAAAAAGAAGAGCAACATCGCATTCGATTCGTTTGAAAGAGAACAGACAGTAATAAAGTTCTAAATATAAATTGACAAGTTAGATTTGAATGAAAACTCATCCTTATATATTAGAAATGTTAAAGTGAAATTCATCTTTGAAGGGCTCAAGAATGTCCGACTGTAGCCAGATAGATACGCATACTTTAAAGCTAATAATAGCATAAATAAGATAGACATTTAAATAAATATTACAAATCAAATACAAAAAAATATAAATTTAAAATGGAAATATTTTCGCAGTATTTGATTTAAACCAAATTTTTGTAGCATAAAACATACGAAATAAATAAAAGCACCTCCTTTTATCGAAGCTTACAACACAATAGTACAAACACAATAGTAACGAATGTTAAATAATAACAAGAAATAAATGTAAGTAAAATAAAAAATAGCCGTTAAAACTTGTCGTTCAGATCCACTCGAGCGTTCATCCCCGTGCCGATTGCGATAATACACTATTATATTATTTTAATAATAATAATAGCTATTATTATTGTCATTAAAATAAAATCATTGTTATTGACGGCTAAGACCGGTTCACGTGGTAAACACAATTGACTTTTGCCATTTGGTTGGTTCTGAAAGATGTAGGTATTTAAATATTGACCCTACTTCGCAATAATTGTGTAAAAACGTCTTTATTGTACAATATTTTGTATTATATTTTCCTACAATATATTTTCACACGTTTCATTTTTCATTAAGAGTAAAAAATTCGTAAAAACAAGACTGTTAGCAATTAATATACCAGTACAATAACCTACCAGTACCTAGGTTATTGTCTAGATAAATTCTAAACATGTAATTAGAATTATTGGCAACTAGCGACCCGCCCTCGCTTCGCTTCGGTTTATAAGTTTTTTTTTTCAAAATTTCATATTAAAATATAGCCTATATTAGACACGGATAATATAGCTTACTATTTATGAAAGAACTTTTGAAATCGGTTTAATAGTTCCAGAGATTACCCTCAACATACTTACAAACACACAATTTTACTTCTTTATTAGTGTGCGGGCTTATATTACCCGCACTGTGTTGTTGCTGGGATTGTGAAGAAGGAAAACGCGATGAGCTATTCTTGAGGTTTATATCTAGTACAGACTTAACTGTTTGTTAGACATGCGTCTAGTGTGGTGACTACAAGTTGACTGTAGTGGGCTGGGATTCGCCCTTATTTATATTGATACAATGAGGGATGCTGGAGTTGGGCGTTTCTATTGTTACGATGTTTTGGTCAAGTGTTCGTTACGGTCCGCATGTGCAAGCCGTTCGTCTGGGAAGCGATTTCTCTTCCTTTGTTTTTAGTGTCAATAGTGAAGGTGTATAAACCGTTAGGTCGGAACGCGCCTTCTTGTCCCTTGTCTGTTAAATGTTTATAGCAGGGTTGCGTAAACCGTTGGTTTTTTACACGCTTTCTCGTCTATTGTTCAACTCCAACATCCCTTTACAATGAGTGACATAACTGTCTTTATGAAACGAACTATTTTAACAAAACGTATCCTACCTTAACCTACTGTTATGAATCAACTATGTGTATTTGTACTTAACCTATAGTTATACATTATATACTTATAAGCTATGTACAGATTATGAGCCGGTCGTCGCGAACATTCTCCCGCCGTGCGTAGACTCTTCCTGTCTACGCATCTATTTGGGTTGCTGGCGCGCGACCGGGTCTGTTGGTAGGATAACGAGCTTCTTTGTCGGTCGACGTAATGTTCCTCCTTTCGTTCTTAGGTCAGCTGTGCGAACTACTCCATCGGCTCCCGGATAGGTGTCTGTGACTATTCCTCGCGGCCATGTGTTGCGAGGCATCGTATTGTCTGCTATTAGTACTATATCTCCTTCCTTCAGCGAAGGCCCTCGTCCGTGGGGCTCCCGCCGGTGTTGAAGTTCTGGCAAGTACTCGCGGAGCCATCTTGACCAGAATATGTCAGCCAGGCGTTGGGATGTTCTCCAGTGAGCTCGTTTTATTAGATCGGTGTCGTCGAATGAGCCCAGAGTCGGGACGCGGGCTGGGCCTCCGAGGAGAAAGTGGTTTGGCGTAATTGCTTCGGGATCTTCGGGATTTACTGACACATGAGTCAGTGGGCGACTATTGACTGTGTATTCTACTTCAGCCAGGAGAGTGGTGAGAACTTCTTCCGGAGGGCGCTGTTCACGAAGCGTCGTGCCGAGAGCTGTCTTTACCGCCCTTACCATCCTCTCCCAGGCTCCGCCCATGAATGGAGCACCGGGAGGTATGAACCGCCAATCGATGATTTTCTTGCTGGCCTCTTCTTTAGTGGCTTCGTCGATCGCTCGTCGCAGTTCCTTGTATTTCTTTTTGAGTTCTGGATCTTTGTCTATTTTCTTTTCTGTCGTCTTCAGTCTCTTGTAAGCGTTGTCATAATTCGCGGGCATAACGACATTGTCTTTCTTCCATAGTAGCGCTGTTTCGTAACTCCCGTGCTCTGTTTCTTTCGTGCATTCGTTGAGTACGTTGAGTGCACGTTCCTCTGGGTCGTTTAGAGGTCGCTTGGGCGTGATCGTGAGAGACTTTAGTGCGAAATACTGCCTTAGCTGTTCATCCATGCTCTGTTCTTGCAGGGATAGATGATGTGTGTAGTGAATGCGGCGCCCTAAAGTTCTTGTGTGCGCGCCATGCATCACCCATCCGAGTGGAGTGAGAGAGGCGATTGGTTGGTGTTTCAGTCCTTTTCTGACTTCAGTTGCGATGAGCAGGTTCCAATTGTCTTGCCCTATGAGAACTTGTGGCTTGATATTAGGGTATTTTAGGTTCTCTTTTATGTCGTCTAGATGGCGGCAGCCGTCTAAGTCTTTCTCCGATACCCCTTGTGCTGAGAGTTGTAGGTTTTCGATGGTGCGAGCTTGTATTTTATGACTCTGAGTCGCACCGTGTATGGTGAGTGTGATTCTTCGTGAGCGGGCCGCTTCCAATTCGGTTTCCGCTATAGCTTGAATATGCAGTGGGTCGACGGGTCCCTTCGCTCCTATTCTCTGTGCCACACTGGAGTCGATTAGTGTGACTGTTGAACCGTCGTCTAGAAGGGCGTAGGTAGTAACGTCCCCTATGGGACCGGAGATTATAACTGGAACCATTTTCAAATAGGATTGCGTCCTATTCGATCCTATTGGAGTCCACGCGGTTGATACGACGTCTGTTTTCGGCTCGGTGTCGTCTGTTTCTGTCTTTGTGAAATGTAGTAGTTTATTATGCCAATGTTGACATCCGTCGATTTCGCATCGTTGTCCGCGGCAGCTGTGTGTCTGATTTCTGTATTTGAGACATCGGAAACAAAGGCGTAGATTTTTTGCTAAATCCCATCTTGCATTTACGTCGGCTTGTTGGAATATTTTACAGTCTATTGTTGGGTGCCCTCTTTGTTTACAGACAGGACATGTGGTCGTTTTCTTATACTGTTCTGTCGTCGTGAATGTCCTGTGCGCTCTTTTATGTGTGTTATTGTACGAGTCTGGTTGTGTAGGGACCGACTCGGGTTGAGCGTATGGGCTACACCTTTCTGCTTCACGCTCAAGGAATCGCGCGAGCTTTGGCAAATCGGGCTCTTCTTTCGGTTGTTCGATCGCGTAATCGAACCAGCGATACTTCATAGCGGGCGTGAGCTTTTCTATTGTTGCTTTCGTTACTTCTGGATTATACAAATAGTATGTTTTCTGTAGCGCCCGTAGGGTCGATACGATATTGGATACTCGGGTAGCGAAGATACATACTTCTTTTGGGGCGTCTGAAGGGCGGGGGAGTGCCCTCAGACGCTCCAGTTCGGCCAATGCTATAGAGTCTGGGCGGCCGAAACGTGACTCCAGTGTTTTTATGATGTCGTGCGGCTTCGCATTGTAAATAAGTAGGCTCTCTACCGCTTCTCTGGCTCGACCGCGGAGGCCTTTGCGAAGTCGTGCGATGTTTTCTGTATCTGTAAAGGAGGCCGACGACTCGTCGTAGGCTGCCTTGAATAATAACCACTCTTGATGCGACCCATTGTACGGGGGTAGCTCTGTGTGGTGGCGTGGAGAAGTCTGTTGTCCTGTTCTAGCGGCCATTGTGATCGCACTAGCGAGTTCTGTTAGATCTATGTGGTTCTGCTGGTGTGTCGTGTTGACCGTGGCTCCCGCCGGTTGCGTAGTCGTTACGCCTGTTCGGTGAGTGGCTATCGCTGTGTAGTTCGCGCCCTGGTTCCTTACGTCGGGTGTCTGTTCTGTGGGGGCGGAGGTAGGCACGAGAGGTGGAGGCAACGCGAGGCGAACGGCATCTTGAGCTATGTGAGTCGGGGCTTGATTGTTCTGTACTGTAGCGCCGACCTCTTCTGTACTGTACTGTTGATGCGGTTCCCTCGATACGGCTAACTTGCGCGTAGTATGTAGCCAGGTGTCGACTCTTGTCTGTGCTTCTATGTCGGTAATTACTGTGTCGTCGTCTTGTTCGCTGTCTGAACTTTCTGCTTCTATTTCGGCGACTTGGGCTGTGGCGAGTTCAACTTGAAGTCGTAGTAAGTCTGTTTTAGCTTTGGCTAAACGGAGCGCGCGCTGAGACTTCGATTTCTTACTGTTTTTCGATGATTTTCTAGTTTCAACGATGAGAGGTGGGGGTGTCGTGGAAATTTGCTGTATATCAACCCCCGTCCTTTTCTGTTTGTCCGTTGTTGTAGCGGATATCGCAATACCTGAAGAGCCGGTAACGGTGGTTTCTGTTACTGTCATTTTAGCGGATATCGCAGTCTCTGGAGAGCCGGTAACGGCGGTTTCTGTTGCTGTCGTCCCCGTTGAGGTTTTTGTCGCCGAGGAACTGAGCCGGTCGTCGCGAACAATTAGTATATATAATCCTTAACAATAATCCTTAACAATTTAAAGAATGTTAAGTACTTAGATACGTTAAATATTAACATATATCCGGACTCGTCAGTGAATATAGGTATCATTGTAGTTTTATTACCGAAACAATTTGCTTCGTCACACGTCACACACATTATACCTCACTACCCATAACGACAACCCCTAAAAATATAACGATCCTAAAAATATACAGATATATAAAATCAATAATCAATTTTACGCCAGCCCCGAACAGTCCGAATTTTTGACGGGATTTTATTATTCTGGCAACACATCTAGTGGAAAATCGCGTCCTGCCGCCGACTCAGACGGAATAAGGCGGGACATCACACTTATTTATTATTTACGGAATATAACAAGGATTGTCGCATGCTTGGACGGTCGGAAGGATTTTTTTTTTGTTAGTTTTCCATGACCACTTGACCGGCTCGACAATTTTCGTGTAGGTTTTTAAAAATTTTCTTACATTTTTGTCAACGTCAATTTATTTTATGAATTGAATGAACAGATCGATTAGGTAGTCGTTAGGTAAGAAGTAACTGAATAGTGATCTTAACTAATGGGAATGAGTTAAGCACATTAAAACAATAATTTAAAAATGCAGTGACATAATTCATTACCCCCCTCCGTCCTCTACTGTACCTAATCTAATCCACTGAGAACATGACTGGTATGTTTTGAAGCGACAATATTAAACGATATTCATACTTGAATCGATATATTAACAAGTAATCAACGATAAGGATCAGCGCCTAACTGAAATTTTTTGAGGGAGAGAGAGCACGCTGCAATCCAACAGCCGTTGGGCGCGCTCGACTGGCCACGCTACCCTCTCTCACAGAAGACTACCTTAAAATGTACCGCATTTCCCACTTTTATCTTATTTCCCTAATTTACGTACGTGTTTCGGTAGTGAGTGAGATGTGCCAGAGCCCATTTCCATCCTATCCCTCCCCCATTTTCTGAACCCTCTCTCCAAATCCATATATTTCCAAAGGGAGGCAGTACATACCAACGTTTGTCATTTTGGACTAATGTTGGCATGTATCGCGAATGTCTATGGGCGACAGTATCCATTTACCATCAGGTGGACTGTATGCTCGTCTTCCGCCTTAGTCTATAAAAAAAAACATGTGCAAAGAAAGTCCAGTAAAAATCATGAGAATCATTTATTTCTTCAAATAATTTCTTATTTCTCATATTTAAGAATATTTACGAACTTCTTCAGTTTTACTTTACCTTTAATGAAAGGTAATTCATCATCTTAATCAGTAAATTTATTGACAATAAATTCACACAAACGTTGTCCCCTACCGTTGAGAACGCACCTAATAAATCGCTGAATATCATTTCACTCCCAAATGGTATAGAACACAATCCAAGGGCCCACACACCTTAGACTGAAGTTAATAAAGCATATTCGCTCACACGCCCCCCGCGATGCCTCACAATGAACACACGTATTGACAAGCTGCCTATAAGTCAATCAAACAATAGAATTTATGTTCCTTAAGTTATTGACCCATTTCTTTGATTGTACACAATACTAAATCGACAATTAAATTTAAATTTCGTGGGAAATCCGCGAATTAAGCTCAGTATTTTGAACCGCGCTGTCATCTTAACATAAGTTTGGGCGGGAATGTTTTTTTTCTATTAAACGAAGGCGTTACTTCGGGGCGGTGTGTGGTTACCTTTATTTTAATTGTAAGTTCTCATAACCATTCATTCTTTTGTTGTGAATAATTTATTTGTTATAAGTTATTAGTAATAAGACTTTTCTTTAAGTAAAGTAATTCTTAATTATATTAATTAAAAATGTTACTAAGGAATTAAGTGGCGGTTTAAATTGATGTAAAATACGTATTCCTTAATGTTTGCATAGAGACATTTGTACATATAAAAAGTTATCATTGTTGAAAGTTACAAACATGATCTACTTTCTTTCATTGTGATAATTGTAGGTACTGACGTCATTCAATAGAGCCAAATCCGGTGTTTATGTAAGCACTAACTTTGATTATAAAAAATTACCTCTTTTAACCGACTACACCTGGCATATTCATTACATTTCGCATAAGTAAATATCATACTTGATCTCTAAAACCCAAAAGCTCAAACAAGCATCCACTTCAATTTCCCCATTCACTGCCAACAGCCAACAGAAAAAGCGCTAAAAACAAAAGAATAATCAATGATATGCTCCCAGGATAGGTGAGCAGTTGTTCCCTGACTAGGCAAAGAGCTTGGAAAACATTATAAAACGAGTCACCCAAAATATTGAGTCGCAAAGTGCCGAGTTGGGCACACAATGGGCCCAGCAGGTTGCCTTTTGTCGGACCCTCCTGTAGTTAACAATACTACGAGTAATGCACTGCTTTTTATTTGGATCACTTTGAAATTGAGAGCGAAGTAAACGAGCCTTGGAAAAAGTAGCAGGAGGCGTAAACAAATCAATAAAGATTTTATTTTCTACGTTACTCTATTAGACACAATGTTTTTCCAATTAAAAATAGTAACTAACATTTTACCTATAGGTACTAACATTTATTATTTATTTTCTCTTTTTGCACTATATTGTACAGACCTTAAGGCATTATATACCAGTCGACCGTTGGTTAAATAAGATAAATTGAAGTGGACCAGACTGTAACATTCATATTGCAAAAGAACTACATAGTTGACAAAATTTTATTTCATTTGATAAAACGTCATTTTTGTTTTATAAACCCTAAAATTGTAAACCATCAGTAGGCAACTTGTCAAATTGATAAAAATGCATCAACCAATAAGCCGAATATTTCAAAACTGAGCTGTATGTAGGCTGTAATCACAGTAATCGAATCGATAAACATAAGCGACACCCTCTATTTGCGCGTCCCGTTTCGCACAACGCTCTGCGCTTTACAAGATGGGTCTCGCAAAAAAATCGCTCTCTAAGCTTATTGAAAAGTATTCTCGCCCTAAGTTCACGGCGTCTGAGCAAATATAAGATAATTTTCGCGCTTCACCTCTCCCGGTATTTAGGGGCACCTTTCATACTTTTTACCGTGCCGTTTGACGGTACTATGCGCTGTTAGGAACATTTTAATGTAATTTATTTTGTATGCGAAACGCGACGCGCTGTCGGCGGTACTCGGCGCAACGGACTCGAAATACAGTTTTAGAATTATACATAAATTAAGAGTACAATTAAAAATAATGAAAGTAACATACACTTTCAAAAAAAATTGTAAATCTCGTATTGTATTTGTAATTTGTAAATTTGTAAAACTAGATTTAAACTAAATAACTTATTATCATTTTGATGGGTAAATAAATAATGTGTTTTATCGAGCCGTTTTTTACACTTGCCTTCTAAATTAAAATTTGCCATCAGTTTTTTTTTAGAAATCCCATGTAATCCTTTTTATACCCAAAAAAAGTATTATTATATTTTCCCAGCTACTGGTATTATTATATCAAAATCACGTTAAATGCCCCGTGAACAACAACCGTAACAACAAAAACGTACTTAAATTATGAAAAAAAGTATTGTTAAACGGATATTGTCTAAGTGCATTCCCATAGACCAAATTAATTCGAGTGAGCACATATAAATATTTACCAAAAGGGTTATTTACTAATTGGAGTATAACTTAAAGTACAATCGCGGAAACAAGTCAATCGGTGTGTGTAATTCGAATTAAAGGACTCTTTACAGGTCTGTACTTTGAGTTTTTTCAAACGGCCAGTGCACACACGGTTTTCACACATGGCCACACTCATGTGCATGGCTTGTTTGATTATGGTTTTACAGTTCTACGTAATGGATTTATTCTTTTTTACAATGGGTTCTTTGTGGTCAACGAGGTTTATTTACGACTTTCTATTTCATCAATTTTGTATTTACAATGCAAAAGGGGTTTGTTTACAAAATTAAACATAAACTATCAATTTCTCGTGGCAATTTTAATTAACGACAGAAACAAAATATTTACAATCAATTATTATTGAGTCGACTCATTGATTTATAACTCTGCGCTACATTGTCAAGCTTGTTAAAAGTTTCCATTTCATTTGTAAAGAAACTTATTGTGCCTGTATCTCAACCCTTTCTAATAAAATGACATTTTTATACTTGAACGCAGCGAGAATCGTGCCGTGTTGCTGACTTTTAATTAAATTGTTGACTTGTTATAATTTTCTAAACGAAGAAATCTTTCAAGATTATAAAAGCAAAGAAGTTTTCAAACATTTATTATCTTGTTCAATAAAATGAAGATTTCTCTGTATCGCAAGCTTCAGTGTAAAAATAAACGTCGCGACACCTTACGATACAGAGAAATAAGGTTGTATGTATCATAATCATAATATCCTGAAAGTGTCATGCGAAGAGATAGTAACCTCAGATAACCTTCGACCCATGCTTAAAGATAGTGACACCTAAAATCCTGGTTGAATTAATACCAACCTCCTATCTATAAACGACAACTTATGTGTACTCTATGTACAATGCTAGTAAAATAAATCCTTTCCATTTTTGCGAATCCGAACGTCCACATCTGTCTATCAGATGAGAATCAAGCTATTTATCAAAGAGCTTCATCTGTGTTTGCATAATTAAAAAACAATAATGATTTATTTATTTATTTGGCACAGCTATAATAATATTGACAATGAAAACAATAGGAAGAAAACTTATATCTCATTACATGGCCTGCAGCAGTGCAAAAGCAGCCGCTGATCCCAAAACTAGGTAGAACCTGTGAATTAAATTAGCAGAACATTCCCAACCTCATATGTGGCAGGAATAGGCGCACGACCTTTTCCATATCAACATCTTTTTTTATAGATTTTTTCTTTAATTTTGCCTCTCCTGTCTTAATATAAAAGTTAAAATTTTCGAACTAATTTAAAAAAAGCTGTCAACTATCAACCTCAATCATAGACAAAAAAGCTTTGTTTTTTAAAAATGCGCGTTCGTTTTTCGAACGTGCCGCACTTTCTCGGTCCATCGGGCATCGCGTCAGCTGCCAGTCACCGTACGGGGCAGACCACCGCGGGACCGCGTATCGAGTTACCATCTATCGTCTTACGGCCTCGCCTTCCTGCCCTACGTTTAAGTTACGCTCTACGTCCGTTTGGCGCGCTGTCACATGCTTGTGTGACAGTTGGTACGCCCGTATAGAACATTTTATATTTTACTTTACTTTATGAATTACCTTGGGTGGGCTTTCAATTACAACACTGTAAAAGTTAATGACTATGATTAAAAAAACAGAACGAAGACTACACACGATGCGTACTTCCCTACAAATTAATCATGATTTGACATAATTACTGTTTTAGTCATATTACCTAGGCGCAATCGCTACTCATGATTTAAAAACATGTTTATCCTTTTCTCGTTTAAATTAAAACTGTACAACCTACGATGAAAAAATCAAAGAATTGTATCCTTATAAAAGTGTGATTATAAAATAAATAAATCCTAATTATTTGATCTAACTACATTATCTTCGTTTTTGGTATAAATAATTACCTGTTAAATTTTTGTACTCTTGCTATTAGTTTTGATTCAAATCGCCACCTTTTCACGCATTGTTTTTACAACACTGAATTTTATAAGCCGAAAACCTTGTCCTCGCTGACCCAATTTTTACCACAACACGGTATCATAAATATTCTCGAAGCTGGTATAATTTTAATAATCAATTCCTTGCACGCCCTTCTGACCTCATATCGTCATTCGGCCGCGGCTGCCCTTTATTGTAAACATCCGTATCTCGACATCAGTGATAGCTAATAAAATGTTTTATTAATTTCGAACAACATGCTGTCAAATGTTCTTTTACCACACATTATTAAAAGAAAACATAACTTTCGATTATGTACTAACACATTTATAGGCACAATCAAACTATATACATATTTTTATTGGAATAATACAGAAGATAAGTTTAGCATAATATACTCGAGGTTATTATCTCTTCCCTGTTTTATATTTTAGTCTATGTAATTGCTTAATTAAATCTACGTATCTAATCTTACTTATTGAAGCTTATTTATTACCTTATTTCAATATAAATAGTTGTTTCCGGCAGCTACGAAAAATGGGCCTTTAACTAAAAATTTCGGTCATAATCATCCCATGACATTACGTCAAAGTATCGTTGAAGCATAGATTGCTTATTATTCGGTGCGTTCACTACCTTTTTTGTTATTTTTATAATTATATTCTTGAATATTATGTGACATCTAAATATGTTCGTTTGTATCGTTTTGTATTCAAATAGCAAAATAAAGTCTTATTTTATTCTATATACATAATTAAATCTACGTAACTAGTGATACTTACGTAATATATAAAAACAGATCTGCACTTTTGGACCTCATCCATTCAGTTTGAACAGCTCAAGGAACTATGAGTCACCGACCTGCACAAGTGCCTGCACAAACCTGCTAAGTTTACGGGCACAAAGTATGCAACATAAATCAAATTCAAATTCAAATACTTTATTTGTATTAAATATACTGGATACAATTTATAATGAGCCTGACTCCCAAACTAGAGAAAATCTGTATTTTGGGAGCCAGTACCTTCCAGTACCTTATAAATGTATGTATTCTTTAATATATTTAAATGAATAAATAAAAAAAGTCATCAAACCTTCAGACGACCCACATTTGGCTTTCGGCTACCATTTTTATAAAAAAAAACTCTATTCCTATATTTGCAACGCTATCCTAAACCTTTGTACAGCACGCCACTGAAATAACACAGAAATTGAAAAAAGCTTGTTCAGTATCGAGGGTGGAATCGATTCTACCGGTTTTTAATTAAGTTTTATTCATAACTTATTGTTTATTTCTAGTATATCTTTTATTCTATGCGCAGTTTCACGCCATGCGCGTCGACTGCGTCTGTACTAAGTAATGAGCGCTACGAACGTTTTAGATAGAACAACAAAACTTTACGTGTTCGTAACTCATGATTTAGTCCTTAAATTAACCTAATTTTTTACTAGAACGTAAAAACGTTATATTGTATTATTTTAAATTAGTTGACGTCTTTCACGTATGTCAGGTGTCATCAATAAACCGCGTGCTCCGAAACCTGGCAGCACAGAAGGAGAAGTCCAGCAACCAGCAGCCTTCATCCGACTGCTCAACCCCGGTCTACGAAAGGCTACGACTGCTGGGCACGCCAGGGTCGGCGCCGACCTGGCCCAGGGCACCCTGGCCTACGCAAATAGATACCCGGACGCCGCCGTACCAGCTACACAGTCTCAGTCCAGGACCGCAGACGATAGGATGCAACGGTGCCGACATGGGAACTATGAAAAAAGGTAAGTTATTTACCTTTAAAGGTACCCAAAGTAGTAATCTTCGACGGCGATGATAATAATATCACGTTTTCTAAAACAAAGATTTTTGTTTCAATCGCTAAATATCTAAGCTCAAAAAGAATTGTATGGGGTCGCTTGAAAGTGTTCACACGACCTAGCAGCTCTGGTTGAGCGACAAAAAGACAAGGCTGCCCGCAATCGCAATCGATGGGACCCTACATTTAAGGGAATCATTTTTTAAATGTTGACGTAGGTATAAGTTTTAAATGTTGACGTACATCTCTCCTCTATGGTTTTATCGTTTACTTACGATAGGTTGCGTAATCCGACACTTAGCGACCAGCAGGTCGACCGCGTACAAACACACACACACATACATATAGTTCGTTTTTTTAATCCCAGAAGAGACTAAAGTGACATTTCATGTGTGCTAGTTTTTGGCATTTTTAAAATAGTGATGTTCAGCAATCGGAACTAATCGTAAAACCGTGGCAGATATCGTCTAAAAAAGTTTTTCTACAAAATCGCGTGGTACTCGATCAAACTTGTGGAAATCGATAGAATAATTCATTACAATTAAATATAATCATCTGGCAAAAGAATAAACAAATTAATTTTAAATATTAATATGTTGAAAACATCGTATGTTAAGTAATGACAATATCGAATCAGGTTATCGAAGATAACCGAATATATTAAATGTAACAAATTAATTAATTAATTAATGCCCTCAATACACACAATATACAAAAACACATTTAAAATCCTACGATTCAAATAACCGGAACCATAAGGACCACACTACGCAAATGAATTAGCAACATTATTTTCAAGTTTGACATTTGTACTTGACAATTTAGTCTCCGGTATTTAAAAACAAACCTTAGAGAGGTGTGAACACCAGCGCTAGACTTGCGCCTAGCATCAGCTGAGCCCATTCTATTGTCACTAATTAAGAGGTCTTTTTTCTGTCTTTGACATTTTAGTTGTATTGTATTTCCTTTTTTTGAACGATAACGATGGAGTGGCACTAAATGTTTTTTTCTTTCTCGTTTTCTTTCTCACTAACCCCAGCGACCGCTGACCAGCAGTCCAGCTACTCCGTGTGCCTAATTTTTACTAAATGTTACAAAATTTTACATACTGTAAATTAAAAAGGGCGCCGAAATAAACAGATAACAACAACAATATATTTTTAGTAGACTTCTACTGCAAAATCTAAATACAAAACACAACCTATGTATACTCCATCTCATCCTATCTCTCTCCATTTTCCATACCCTTTCTCCCAATCCATTCCATAATCTGCAAAGGTAGACGGCGCATCGGCGTGTCAATGGATTTTATTCTGGACTGATGTTAGCATGTATCGCGGATGTCTATAGATGACAGTATCCACTTACCATCAGGTGTATGTTACAGTACCACCAGGAGGACTGTATTCTCGCCCGCCGCCTTTTTTTTATAAAAAAAACTCAAAAAAATATGCAGATATAAATCGGAGTTCACAGATAGAAGTAATTATAAAAACATCACCGAAAAGCCAACAAACCGCCGCAGCCTGTCACGGTGTCTGGCAACACAACTTTTTTCACCAACATTTTGATAGTCGATTTGCGGTTCCCCCTTAACGGAAAGGGGAGGGGGAGGCCCGCCTACAGTACCGTCAAAAACATTACTCTGCCCATCCGCTTGGAAGATTTAATTTTCATTTTTATCTCAAACATCCCCTTTGTAGTGGTCTGTACTCTGTATCCAATTAGGTGGCTTTGACCGTTTTTCTGAAACTCCTATATAAATGCAATGTTGGAGTTATGGAATTTTTAATTTCGATCTGTGAGCCCTGCGATAAAACGTTTCTCTGAAGTCAAGATACAAAATTGGAAATATAAAGCAAACAAATTATCCTCTAAAAGGATTTCTCTTTGTGTGTATTTTCTCCTCCTCTTAGCTACTTCTTAAAAACAGTATACGAGTATAGAGTTACGTGAGTAGGTACATACTAAGTATGTAACATCACAAGTACCTAAAATGAGTTCTTCCTAACATATTATTTGAATAAGGTGCCTACTACTTTATACTGTATTGAATCAAACGTTATTTTGGTAGTTCCATCATTGATTCATGTTCTTTTTTTTTATAATTATAAAGTTTAACAATTGACTCTGGCTATGATTCCTTTTTTTTTAAATAATTGCCTTATTTGTTATAATGATGTGGTGGAAATTTAAAAGTTGATCATTTACAAATGGCCAATACCTTGACCAAGAAACTATAATGAAAAACAGTAAAATATTTCTAAACTTTATATGTACCTACCAGGTTTTATTTTCGAAAATATAAAAACTTTTTGTGTTATCCCCGTATTCTCAGGAAAAACAAAGTATCGCATCTTTCATTATTGCATATACTTTATGCTTTGAGTAGGTACCTACTACTTTATAAAATCGCGTACCTAACCAAATATATCAGTCTACTCTAATAAGGTAATATAGTTTTGGTCAACAACCGAGTGTATGCCTACTATTTAATACTTACTATAAATTAGCAATTATTATTATACATAAGTTTCATTCCGGTTTGAACGAATTATCAAAATTTAACCAATACGAATTATAATTCATTCTACTCGCCATATATTCTACGAATTATTCATGGCCATATACCATCTTTATATATTTCAAATACTATATACAAAATAATGTCACATTTTTGTTACATTATAATCCTTTTGTTACTGTCAGAAAAAAAAATGTAGATCTACCTATACCTATATCTGCACAATAAAATTATCTAGAAGGCACTCTGCTATATTCTTTACCATCCTAAAGAATAGTACTTACTACTATTATAAAAAGAAAGTAAAACTTAACACATTCAGATGTACTTAACCAAAAGAACGTCGTCAACTGGCGGTATCATCGCGGCGCGCGCGCGGCGAGCTCAGCGGGAAAGTGCCGGCAAATCTGTAAGGGATAGCCAGCTACGCGATCCATTGGACAACTTGATATTTTAGCGGACCATTCTATGTGACGTGCATGATTTTTTTTTATATTACGTAAGCAATACGGATTATACAATTAAAAAAAATATATTATCTATGGTTTTGTAGTATTTGTATGTTGTTATTTGAAATAATATTTGAAGTGCTAATGAAAATTAACGATATCCGCGCCTCCTGTTGATTTTTATTTAAAACTTGCGGTGTCGGCGACTCCGTTCGCGTGAAGTTTAGAGCGATTCCCGTGGGAATTCTATAACGGATCGGGGCAAATTGTACCCTAAATGTTAACCCAAGTCATAAGCTATAACTATGCCAAGTTTCGTTAAAATCTGGCCCGTGATTTTTCCGTGATGCGCGTTAGAATTTTAGAAATTTTAAAAGGGTCTAAATTGACTTTTTTCAAAAAATATTTCATGTAGGTATACAGAGACGGCTCTGTTGAGATTTTTTTTACAATATATGTATAGATTAACAGGAGATGATATTGGTGTAAATTTTTCTTTTCGATATTTTATACCTATGAAAAGTTCAATTAATATTGAGTATTTATTAACCTTAAACACCGGTTACGGTAACTTACAGTTACTTTATTCCTTTGACGAATATTTTCTTTTAAATTTTACTTATTTAGGTATTTTAAATACACAATCAGCATTACACGGGAAATATAAATTTACAATACTTATATTTTGTGAAAGTTTTATACAATGTGCTACACTTTTACAGGCATTATGCAATATTTCTAATTACGACAAAAAACATCTGAAACATTATCTACTTATGACACTTATGGATAGGTACTTATAGATACATGTTATATTGTGTTTGTTATCAGGTTCCAAATAAATCTGAATAACGTACGCATCTCTTATTAATAAAATACTTATTACAATAAAATTTAACCGCAGCTACATTATAAGTAGAGATAATTTTACAATTTACCCATAGTACATTCACCAGCACAAAGTGCTCTCTGTAAACAGAACGGTAATTGGTGAACAAGTGAACAGTGAGTTACATTACAAAGTGTTCCCTGGGGTCATGCAACTGTTTTGACAGTAACGAGAATTGTAATGAAAATTGAAACGGTCTGCTGTAATATATGACTATTTTCTTTATTCTAAGAATTAATTAAAATGAGTAATTTATTAATTTCAATGATTACAGATTTTTCAGTGACCCGATTGAGTTTAAAGATAATTTATATTTAAGTATTTGACTCGTAATCATGCCATGTGGTGTCGGCCGACTTAGAGCAGATAACAAAGCCGCTAACCACAATCTCCGAGGATCTGCACTATCTCTAAAAGAATTAACTCACCAACCCATTTGGCCAGCGTGCCGTTTTAAGGCCATACGTCCCTCGTACATAGGGCAAGGTGCATGAGGAAAGCTAAGTCCAGCAATGGACCGATGGGTGGTTACGGTTTAAGATACTTACTTGTATTCTCTTTTTATCTAAGATGTAATCTATTCTGAGATATAAATACTTACCAAGCTGTATCTTAAAGAAAACTACCGTAAATGCATCGCTTAAGTTTTTCAAGAATGCCAGATGTCAGATATTATTATCGAGTGGGAAATATGACGGGATATGAAAAATACTTTGTCACACACCGACCTTCAGCCAATTCTTTTACCAGGCATCAGCACGTGCCTGGGCGTTTCTCACCGATTCGCGAACCCGCGGTACCCTCCCAAAGCAACGCCCTAAGTCGAGGTCCGTTCCTTCCGCCGGTCTACCGTCGGGAGAGCTATTAGTCTGGTTGCTGCACACACTCTTTGCTCCTGGCTGAGCGCCTTCTGCGCTCGCCCTAAACCATACATGTACGGTGACTCTTGAAACTCTTAGGGCCACAAGAATTTAGCCATTTCGAAACAAAAATTTGTTTCATTAAATGCCCTACTCTTCATTACATCCTATTCCATCGAATAAAGAGGATTAAGCATAAAGGAAACTCTTTACTTCTGCTCCCAAGGAACAATACAAAGTATAATGAGACAAGGACAACTTCTCATTACGTTATTCTCTCTTTTCCATTATTCTCAATATTTCCTGCAAATATAGTGTACTATATCTGCGCTGTATTTGCGTAGGATATAGTACGCAAATATAGCGTACCTACTATAGCGTTATTCTTGGCTGTTATAAAAACTAAAAGATTATTAATAATAAAATAATAAACCATTTATTGCAGATTAAATATCCGTAGTATTGTTAGGAAATAATAATAAAATTTTAAAAACTAGTGTTAGTAACATAATAAATAGAAAGCAAAAATAAATAGTATTGATTGATCTCCCAGGTAGGTAGATCTCCCAGTCTGGGACCTACCTGACATCTACATCGATCTTCCTAACGCAAGAAATACAAGAAATAACGTTGTCAAGGCCTTTAGTAAGGGAGATTTCGCTATTTGCCGTAATTGTTAGAAAAAAAGTGTTTAGACCAAAGTTACATATAACCTTTTAGAAAACTATTCGATATGTACATATGTTCATATGTTCATATAATTCATATAATTCATAAACGCCACGTTCATATAATGGACATCAAAATTTTTTTGGAATGTTTTGAAATGTTTACGCCTTCATAATTATGAAACTATTGGCATGATTTACTCATCTACAAACTTAACTGAGATATATACGAGTATGTAGGTACTCAAAACTATTTTTCTGTCAAATATCATTTAAAAAACAGACGGAAATTTCTATTTTTGGTTTTTTCATAGGAAAAAGACGGCAGGCGAGCACATAATCCATCTGGTGGTAAATGGATATGTTACCCATGGACATCCGTGGTTCAGTCCAGCATGACAAACGTTGGCCTCACTTTGTATTAATACCTACTCTACATTGATGTAGATAGAGTAGGTATTCATATAAATTGCACGTAAAATGTTTTATAAGAATTTTGTATAACCGATGGATGTAAAATCGATGTTTTAAATAATATATGGCGCTAAAGATATCTCCATAGAAGAGCCGATGCTTGTCTAGTTAAGGGTCCTCCATACGACGATAAGCCGTGTACATGTAATTGTATTTTCACTTCACCGTCCCGCCTGTGTGGGGTGAATTTTATATAGAGAATGATTTATTTCTATTTTATGCACTGTAGAATTTAATGGACATTTGTTTATTTCATTTATTGTTATATGCTTGTAATACAACATGGCCATGTTCATTGAAATTGTCCTGTGTATAAAGGATAACAATTCTAAAAAACCTACCTGTGCTATATGGTTTTTTTTAATATGGAAGTGGGCGGACGAGCAAGCGGTCTCACGTGATGATAAATGATACCGCCGCCCATGGACACCTGCAACACCAGGGCCATGCGGGTCCGCCACCGACCTTGCAAAATCCTATTCACATACCAGTCAAAGTAATTACTATATTTCTTATTTATTTTATTGGTAACAGACGACATTTGTGTTTAGCATTTAAAAAATAAAAAGCTGACATGCCGGAAGATTGTAAATATAAACTGGTAGGACGATATTTCCCGTCTGGCAATTTATTACGCGTCGACTGTACCTACTCCGGTACGATTGGCTGGCAAACATGACATACATATTATACAAATCGAAAGATATTTGCCAACCTGTATTGGCGTTTAGACAATATGTAGGTAATGGTGTCTAAATGTAATGTTACTTTGGTTAATATTTTCTAATTTAAAAATATCTTTACTTCAAGATTCTGTTTCCAATAGAAGCATGCTTTAACTTATGATTTTATGAGATAAAAAAACAAAAAAATCTTTTAAAAATCTTTTTAAAAATTTCTCTAAAATTTCAATAACTTGTAAACTAGACCCGACAATGGACCCTTTTCTCAAATATTGGCACGTATATGCATAGTTTTGTAGATGTTTCTATGAGAACAACGGTAGTTAACAATAAGAAATAATATACTGGCATTTCCACATGGCTTCGCCCGCTCTTTCAAACAATTTAACGGGGAAATCTTTATGTTTAAACACCAAACCGTCACAAAACCCACAAAGCTACGTATGCATCATAGGATTAAATTATATGATTAAACCTCTTCAGCTAAGTAGGTATATGATCTTTAAACTTAAATTTTTAACTTTTGGTTTTGCGGTAACTCATTGGGCCAAACCTCGATTAACTATATCTATTCACCTACTTGTAGGTGTGTACCTTATATTACCTTATATATACTTCACCTATGCCACTACCATACCTTACCATCAGTCTGTGCCTCTCCACTGCTGGATATAGGCCTCTCTCAATGACCACCACCAGACACAAAGAAAAAAAAGTACTTAGGTACTACAAAAATAAATACCTACCCTTCGATTATTTTCCTGTCTAACTGTAGCAACCTGTGTATGTGTATGTTATCGTATATTAACCAGTTGAGACAAATAAACAAGTTCTAATTCTCAGAATAGCCATTGCATTTCCAAGTACCTAAATACAGATGTCAAGTTGTTTACATATCTAATTAATTCCTGATATAGATTTTTTATAAGTACCTACCTACTTTATATTACACTGCAAATGTGCAGTGCCAGGACAAACCTTTCGGTTGTTAAGGCACCAAGATATATATAATAAAAATGTTTTCTGTATATGGTAAAAAAATAAAAAACACAGTCTTCAGCTCTTCTCATTCACCCACTACCACCACTATCACCACTGCCACTGTTACCCAGGATCATCCAATATCAACACCAATGTAGTCCAGTTATTCTTCAATCTATAGTATACATAGGTAGGTACATACACATTTTCTAATATATAAAAATGAATGTTTGTTTGTTTGTCCTCTATGCGTTCCTATACCATTCATCCGATTGCGATGAAACTTTGGTGAGTTGTTGTGCGCACGCCCGCGAAGTTTTCTGAATTAGTAGGTACTTGAAGACTACGCGAACGAAGTCGCGGGCAACAGCTAGTTAATTATAAAGAAAGCTGTACTCGCTGTAAGTAAGTAGTCGTAATCGTCATTTCTTGCGACCTTTAAATACCAGTAGCAAGTAAAAAAAACGGTAGTTCACCCACTTGTTATGTGGTCACATCGCCAAAAGGACAAATATAACGCTCCATTTCACCCACAATCACACAGCAGTAAGGACAGTAACTTACAGTCAATAAATAAATATGCAACACCCATATATCTCACTAATTTAGTACTACGGAACCCTATAATAACCATTTATCCCGGGACCCTACGTATAAAATATCCTGCGACATTTTTCTTCGCCTTATCTTGAGAGACCAGACGATTTTCCATCTCGTTCTAACTTATGAGGTAGTAAATATCGCCAACTCGTTTTCTCGGCATTTATCACGGCTCGGCTCGCCACCTCCCTTCTATTCAGTACGTTTTATTTAGTTTTCTTCCCTTAATGGATTTATTCTGCGTTCGCGTACTTTGACCTTGTCCGTTTGTCGTGCTCGAAAGAGTCTTTAAGATTGTGTTGGTGGTTGACCTCCAAATGCAGTGTCTGGATATTTCGGAAGTTCCTTCACAAGAATTTAATTACAGATTTGGTTTACATTTACGCTTTACATGATATATTGTATGGTAATTACTATACTAACTGCGGGGTAGAGATATATATTCTAAGCCTTCCCATCTATTCTCTATTCACATTAAGAAAAAAGTGACGTCAGCCGTCCAATGTACAGGACAGGGATTGTAGTCAATTGAGGAGCGCTCCCTTTCGTTATTGATCAATCCACGTGACTGATAGTGATAACATCACTTTTTTCTTAATTTTAACAGAGTATAATACCTACCATTAAAATCCTCGTATTCCCCTAAATGAAACAAAGAACAAGTTGAAAAAATGTAAAAACTAAGATCTTCAATTTTCGCTGAAAAATTAAAATCGCAAATTTTTTAAGCTTCACTCCTTTCAAGTTCCTTAGTAAGTTGTGGCTTCTAAGCGAATTGCCAACCGAGGTGTTATAACTGCGTAAAAATCGTGATTGCCTGTAACAAAACACTCACCTTTTCTATCATTCAGTTAAAACTCCAAAAAACCTCCAAAAAACCTCCAAAAATCTTTAAATAAATCCCCCGGGTTTATTAATCGGCTTTATTTTAGACTTTGTCAAAAATATAAATTGCACTGTTCAGGGTTGACGGTGAGCAATAATATTTTACTTTTTAAATAATGAACGCATTTTTCATCTATGCCATATAAAATAATTAAAAAACAATGTTTAATTTTGTTCTCTTTTAGATTATTGAGCCTGACGATACTTTGTGGCAATCTAAGTAAAACTTATATTAAAAAATTAAAAACAGCTCTAAATAAGCGCGTGAGTGTAGGTATTTGTTTGTAGTGTGAGTGTAGGGGTATTTATTTTAGACTCTCATTTTTGAAGTCGTGAATTCAAATCTACTTACGAGTAAGTACAAATTTATAAAATTATCAAAAAGTGAAGGAAAAAATTGTGAGAAAACCGGCATGCTCAACAAATATTAAAAATCTGAAGCATGCAGATTATCTATAGCCCGAAACCACAGTGATGTACCTACTACGGAAGGCTTGTGCCCTGCAGTGGGACGTTATAGGCTGATATCTAAAAGCGTATGAGAATCTAAGTAAGCTCTAAGGTATCTACTAGCAAAGTCAAAGTCCAAATGCAGAATGCCATTTTGACCACAAGACCATTTTCATGACATTCGAGTTGAATGCAAAAGTTTTGGTAAAATTTTCATTACGTAAAAATCCTTGGGACTTAAGTTTTGGACGAAACAATAATCTCTGTTCTCGTTGTTTTTAATTTCCGAATGTAATTATGTTTACGTTAAAATTATTAATAATGCTTTTTCTGCTTAGGGGTGTAGAATTTGAATCTAATCATTACATTATTGCAGTTAATATTACTCTAATGATCATTACAGTAAAGAGCAAAACAAAACCATATTATTATATCCATCTACCGTTTAAACAAGACAACCCTAAGACGACCTACCAAAATAGAAGGGCTTTCAGTTAGGCACAGGAACATACCTAACTCCGGTATAACCGTACTTCAAAGGGCTCGGCCGCGCCCGGCCCGCTTTGAGCTTGCCGGCGCACCATGTATTTATACATGCCCATCTAGTCAGCCGTTTTAATAGATAATTTGCTTTGTAGATTTGAAAGCGATATGTAATGTAAACAAAACATAGTAATTATATGTGATGTTATTTGAGCAAAAGGACATTATTGTCTGTAGGTACTTACGGAGTTAATGATTTAGGTTAAGATGTTCTAACTTAAAATTTCGTTGTTTCAAGATTCTGTTTAAATTGACTTAAAATAATAAAATAATATAGCACACTCAGTGCGCTCACTCGAGCGCTCGAGGACTAGTCTTTTAAATCTAACTTGATTAAAATGGACAGCTGTCAAAGTGTTTCAAATAGTGCTGAACAATAATATTCATATTCAACAATAAAACAAATGATCGCAACGAGGTAATGTGTTTATTTATCAACTGAGTGTTACGAATACGTGCGTAATAATAAAACAATACGTGTGTGAACGTATGTCAAAAAATATTTTTATAGAGCACTATTCGGGGGGCACTTTGACAGCTGTCGTTCTAATCAAGCTAGATTTAAAAGTTTGTAATGAACTTTAAGAACCTTTATCCGATTTAGAGTCGAGATTTTTTGACTCAGTACTATAACGCCCACGAGCGTTTAACGCTCGAGTCTTAAAGGTTCATTAGCGCTCACTCAGCGTTCGAGCGTCGATAAACTAACGTCTGATTATGAAAATAAATCAATAAAAAATGTTGTTTTTAGGTTTCACTAATGTATCTCAATATGTGGGAATTGGAATCAACAATACCTATATATATATATATTTATTGGGGCTGAGCAAATTAAAAACCTAGTAAGAGATATTTTTGTGAACATTCCGATTTCATTTCGGGACATAAATAGGACATAATAGCGTGATAGAACAGGACACGGATAGGATAGTATAATCTAGAAATTACTTAGTATAACTTTAAATACCTTTAGAAGGGCAAACCCAAACATATCACTCAGCCCTCCTGTAAAATTTGATTCAATGCACTTACCTACCTATTAGGCTTTTCATTTCAACAGCCAACATGCTTCGTGGATATTACAAAACCGTTGTATATTTCACTAATGGATTATGATTAGGTAATAAAATCTAAGAGAAACAAGCTTTTGAGGGGGAGAGTGCACGCTGCAATCCAACAGCCGCTGGACGCGCTCGACTAGCCACGTTGCCCCTCTCTCACAGTAGAATACCTTGAAATGTACTGCATTTCCCACTTTATCTCATTTCCCTAATGTAGTAGGTACGTACGTGTATCGGTAGTGAGTGAGATGTACCAGAGCCCATTCCCATCCTATCCTTTCCCATTTTCCCAAATCCCTTTCTCCAAATCCATATAGCTCCAAAGGTAGGCAGCGCATCCGGGGGCGTGCCAACGTTTGTCATTCCGGACTAATGTTGGCATGTATCGCGGATGTCTACGGACGACAGTATCCACTTACCATCAGGTGGATAGTATGCTCATCTGCCGCCTTTGTACATCAAAAAACTGCATTTTTTGATGAATTAACAATCTATGTTGCTATATGATTTTTGACCGTCCATTGTTCCCTTATGCATTGGTGAATCTGAATGGTAAACGACGGTTAATTTATCACCTTAACATAGCTTAGAATGAATAAATAATATACACTAGGATTATCTGTGTCGTGGGTCCAGAGATACGAACACAACACGAAACACACATTTGTCTTTAAACAGACGACCGGGAATCGAAGCCGATAACTTTCATACAGCAGACACTGGCCCTACCAACTGGGCTGATTAGCCGAGTTGGTAAATACTCCTCCATTTAGTTAAATAAGTATATGTCTATTTAGTGAAACATTAAGTAATTAGTGATTACTGTCTAAATCACTAATCGAATCTAATTATTAATCCCACTAGTGTAGTCTAAATACTAATCTATTTTATTTAGACTACAATAATACAGTTTTCTTTCGTAGATAATTAAGTCTCATCTACTGTCAATTGAGCGGCAGTCGAGTTGTAACGAAAGTATCATTTATTAATATTCCTATCAAAGAATGTAGGTACCTACCTATAATCCAAAAAAAATGTGTAAATCAGTCACATCCAGTCGCCAGTTTTCTCCTCGGCATCTGTACGCCTCACAAACGTTTTCGTAATTAGAAAATACCTCAAATTACCTTGTTAGTGGTAAATATAATCATGACAAACGCTTAAAACAGTGCAGTACCTAAACACCGTACCCGGATACATCCCGGCGGCGTGACGAGAGCTCGGATGAAAGAGTCCCGGTCCCTCAAACCTCCGGGACTGGAGGCATACATGCGAGCAAAATAGCAATTAAATCCGCCTTCATTACATAACCCTCTCTATGGGTAATACACGCACGGTAGAAGAGGGTGCGATATTTCAGAGTAATTTTAATACGCTTGTATTTAAAGTAGCAGACAAAAATGAACTAAATGGACAGCAAACCGTGATAAACAAAACAAACTATTTTTAAATAACTGAAATAAGCAATTTCTATTTATTTTTTTATAGAATAAAGGCGGTAGACAAGCATACGGTCCACTTGATGGTAAGCGGATACAGTCGTCCATAGATAACCGCGATAAATGCCAACATTAATCTAGTATGACAAAAGTTGGTACGCCTACCTTTGCAGATTAAGGAATGGATTGGGAGAAAGGGTTAGGGAGGGATAGGATAGGGTGGGATGGGAAAGTCTCTGGCATATCTCACTATTAATACGATAAAATAGGAGATGCAGTACATTTCAAGGTAGTCTTCTGTGAGAGAGGGGTAACGTGGTCAGTCGAGTGTGCCCAGCGTCTGTGGGAATGCAGCGTGACCCCCCCCCCCCTCCAAATGAAATGACTACTTACTAATAATGTCAACACAAAGTCTTATTTTCACCAGAGAACCTAAACCTAACCCTAATTTGGTGTCACTTTCAGTATTTCCCCTTTTAACTGTAACTTAGATAATGTACAATACTGTAATGAATATATATATTAAAACAAACTAGAGTCAATTGGTCAATAAATCTATACAGCGTTTGCAGTTTATTATCAACTTTTTCAATATGCGGCTAGGTGACACCAAACGCAAACACAACGTTGTAAAAAAACCTGTACCTACTTTCAATTAGAATAATGAATTTGAATCTTGAAGCCACCCTAAGTATGTCGTTAACGATGTAAAAATAAAAACAATTACAATTACGCGAACTCTCGGTTGGTCTTACTTCGCCTGAAAGCAATAACATTTTTTTTTAATAGACAATTTCCGGCATTATGTCTCAAATAGATGCTAGACAAATTCATTACAGCAAGACATATTCAGTTTGCAAGCTTTCACTTGTTTCAATGTTGTTTCTTGCGTACATCGACACGATCGTGAAATGCACCAAACAAACGTGGTATTTATTTCATTACCGCATTTATTTGATTGTACACAATGATTGAAAGTGTGACATGTACGTAAATATATTACTGCAGGTTGAATTTCGAATAAATCAAAATCATATCGTGCCTAATGAATGATTGTTGCAAATGTACGCAAAAAACAAAATTCAACCATTCAAATGTATTAAATAACGAGTTATTTTCATCTTATTATACCCAGGGAATTCCAATAGGAAGTCGATGGGATAAGATGGCATGGAATGAGATTATATGGAATGCGGGAGCTATCTCCTAGGACAGGATGAGATATAATAGAATAGGATGAGATTGGGTGAAATGGCGTGGAGCAGAGTGTAAGTAGGTACTAACCGCACATACTCCACGATAACGAAATCACAAAAATATACGCGTAATAACACCGTTTCTGTGTACCAAACTTACTAGATGTACTGTTACTAAACTTACCGTGTACTTAGATATTCATTTCTTTAATATAAAATTATAAGTAGGTTGATACACTATCATCCAGACAGTAGGTACTAAACATCCTTCATAAATTTTGTTTTAAAAATCTTCTTTAACCTAACTAGAAACTAAAATTAAATAACAAAAATACTCAAATAAATATGTATAATCATCACAAAACGAATTCCATGTCACGATCACTAATTACACGAACGACACGTCACACATCCGCACACAGCCGACCGCTGTAAACCGCGCACCGTTTCCACGCGAACGGGCCACACAAAGGGTTTACCGGGGCCAATAACGCATGAAACACGATTATAAAACATGAAAATGCTCGCTAAAGGGCGGTTTCGGAACGTCCCCTCGCTTTCATACGCTTTACGTGTAATTATAGATGTTAATTTGTTGTGTGGATGTTTGTAGGTAATACGTAAGCCGGCTTTCATGTTAGAACCCTCCCACAGAGAGCGTTAGTGTTAGCACCCACACATGATTTAGCGAGATACTCTCGAGCTAGTCAGGGGACAATTACACGCATGTACGAGTAAAGACTCGAAAAGAAATAGTCTATCCAATGAGTATTGTACAATCAGACTACGTTAAGGTAAGCAAATCGGACTTTGTAAGTATCGTTGGTAAAAATATCTGCTCCGTAAGATCCAAAATATTGTGTAAGAGTGATAAGGTTGCTTGGTAGAGAATGCCTCCAGAGATTAAGCTCGCCTTTTGTACGATTAAGTGCAACAAAGGTTTTTTAAATAAATAAGATTTGTAAGATAAAATGATGATTGATGAATTCTTTTTACTCTGTAACAAGACTATGTGGTTTCTATACATGGTGTCGACTCGTCTCCATTGTTCTTATGTTCATAGCAAACCGAATTTATTTTATTTATATAAATATTGGGCAAATACAGATTACAATGACATTTAAATACAGTATTAATTAATAGGTGATTTTCTTATTAATAATACATATTGATTTGTGTTTGCTTGCATTGGTGTGTCCGGGTGTGTGTGCTCGCGCGCGAGTGTGTGTGTTTGAGGGTTTATTTATTAACCATTTGAAATATTTGTGATGAAATGGGTTTTAGGATATATTATAATGATTTTGATGTTTTTTTATGATATCAATTTTTTATTTTTTCTCAATAAAAATATATCGAGGTCTGCGTAGTAGGTAGGTAGATACCTATTTATTGTAATTTTGCAGAATGCAAGAAAGAACTGAATTTTGGGCGTACCTACCTACGGCGTAAAGATACTTCGGTCAGTAGTTGAGTAGGTACAGTCGTTTTCACCTGACCATAAAGCGCGCAAAAGTAAAATTCCACGTTGACGACGCCGAAGCTCCAGGAGGTGAATATGAAAGAGTTTACAGTTAGACAGCAATCAGCTGATTTATTATCCTTAAAACATAAGAATTTTATAAATTGTTTTTGAACATTTGAACAAGTTTTTGAAGGTGTTTGTAACTTTGAACACCAACTAGTGCCTTTTCCCAACCGTGATTAACTTTTAATTAATTTCATCATGTAACTATACGTAGGTAGTGTACCTACATGTAAATTGGCTGATTATGTATACATGTAAATACATTTGAATTTGAGTACCTAACTATAGTAGACTTCTCTTTCATTCACACTTCTCACATACTCGCATTAATGAGAAAGGGCTCTGGCAAATCTCACTCACTCACTCCCAAACACGTACCTACATAATACCTACATGACAGTCCTCTGTTCTGTAAACTTGTAAGGAATGGGAATTTTATCAAACAGAAATTATCACTTAAGTGCTATTTGTACCTATAGCTACGCTAAATCTACGCTAACGTGGCCGAACCGCCTCCAGCCGCTGGTCCCCACCCCCCCTGACCCGCTAGTATTTAATACCAGTATCTAGTATATTTTGTTACCTATTGCTTCTGACATTTTCGAGTCGGTCAAAAGCAATCTTTAAATACAGTAGACCAGTGCACTCCACTGCTACCGATCAATCTGTATAGGTACTCGTATATAGATTTTGCTATTTTTTTCATTGTCGGGTTGCTTGTCACTAATACAAAAATAACAATTCAAGATCAAAGGTCATATGACAGCAGATTTCTTCAATAGCAAGTAGGTACGATGTTTATCGGATTATTGATAAATATCGTAACATTTATCGAGAATGATTTTTGTCAATCAAAATCGGGTATAGGTAGTATCTACCTACCTAATGTTTCTAATCTCCTGGTAAAACCGGCCACTCATAATTAACCAGTTCCTTAGACAGCGCATTTTTATATTTTTCTCCTAATTTATTCCAAGCAGACTGTACCGCTTACTTTAACCTCAAAACACATTTTGATAACACTCGAAATAACTATGGACACGAAAAATAAATGAAAAAAAGATCGACGGAGCCGAGCGCGGGGGTGGGCGGGGCCCCTCTGGCGCGTTAGTGCCGCCCCAATGCTCCACCCACGCCGCATATAAACAACAACATATATTACATCTCATTCGTACCATGTGATACGTATCTGTGGCCATGGCTGTGTTATACGAGAAATATTAGCGGGGAGTGTATTGATAAATGCTACATATTCCCCGTAAATGAATTAAACAAGTAAATACGCGTAACTGAGGAGTTTCTTTTTCTTCATATACGGCGGTGCAATTAGCACATTCTGCCAGTGTCGAGGTTTCTCGTAACAAACAATTTCAAAGTCTAAAACGTATCCTGTCGCGGTCCAGTCCCGTCGGAGTAAGTCGGGAGTCGCTCATTGAAGCGATAGTAGGTTCACTGAGGACAGAAGAGGACTCTTCGGAAGCACACGAAAAATGCAGTCCCTCATTTTTATTTGATTATCACCAACACCGCGCATGAAATCACTTCGAAGTTTATTAAACCACAAAACGCTTAATACACAATTTTTACAATAATAAAAAAACTCAACATTACTTCAACGTGTTTATTTTGTTCTCACAAGTCGTAGGCAAACAGCTACGCCGTAGCACTCGTAGCGTAGCAAGTGCTACGAAAGAAAGATTAATTCACGAAAGAAAGCTCACGTTACGATCACTGTTATCTATCGGTTACGTTTATTATACTACATTTATTTGATGACTTAATACATTAAAAAGTAATTAAGACTATTTGCATAGAACGTATCTGTTAAATTAAGATAAATCTTTATAGTAACGAATGGTTAATAGATAGGTATAGTGGTGTCCACTCCGCGCCAAACTAACCCCGACTTGGCTATTTCGTTAGAGGCAAAGATAATGTAATTAAAAACAATATTTTATAAGTGAAGTTACAAGAGATTGCTATGAATTAATTTAAATCATTATTTTTTATTCGATATACTTAGGTATAAAGTTTACCTACCTATGGGGGATATTATCAATATAAAATACTAGCTGTGCCCGTCAATTGTTTTGCACATAATATATAGCCTGTGTCCATCTGGAATAATGTACATTTCAAATGGTGAAAGAATTTTTGTAAATCGGATTAGTAGTTTCGGAGATTACTTCCTACATCCAAACTTACAAAACTTTACCTCTTTATAATATTAGTATAGATTGAATATCATATACTTACGTTAAATTATCACCTATTTACACGTCCTTACAATCTCGGTTTTATTTTCCTTTAGGTATGCAATAAAGCATTTTATTTTAACCTTTCCACACTTTTAGGGATATATACACTCCAGCAAACAAAAGAAAAGCAATAGAAAGGTCAAAGGTCGACAGATTAATCTATTTTAAAATTTAACGTAAACTACATCGGCAATTTTAGTTCATTTACTATCTGTACGAGTTAATAATGTTTGATAAGTAAATACAGGTTTTCTGTGCCTGTACCTATTCATTAAAATTTATAACCGCACACTTAACATTTGTTACAAATGGTTAAATAGGTATATGAATTACGAATTGATAGATTATGATTCTAGTCACGCGCCGGCCATTTTGTGTAAAAGCGCGGGAAAAGGGCCTTGTGATACGTTCAAGCTCGAAGGTGTAACCGACCGATATCACGGGGTGCGTGGAAAATTAAATAAGTATTTTTTCGAACACGATTTCATATTATTTAGTGGCCAGTAATAAATAGATAAGTATATTTTAAACAACCGTAAACAAAACGTCTTGTTTTTAAAGTAAAACGTTTACTCGTTTTAAGCTTCGTTGTTTGTTGTTGTACGTTATTACTAAGGGCTGCTTACATAATGCTAAAGGGGCCGAAGTAAAATCGTAACTAGCCCTTTTAGCATTCACTGCAGTACATGGGCCTTCTTATGCACATAGTCTTGTATACATAGCTAGCCAAGCAGGCTGGCGAGTCCATACCTTTTAGAAGTGATGTATGTACTTCCTCAGGGCTTGTGGTAACTGTTATGCTAAGTGCAACTATCGCTGTGCGATTCGAACGAAAGAGTTTACGTAATATTATTGAATCTGTGACCATTGAAATAGTCAGTTGTACAAACAGATGCGGTTGCTCTTTATTATGGTGTTATCCTGCTGCCTCTTCGTTGGCTACATCCTCTCCTATACCTAGTCTTCATATTTCAGAAGAATCGACTGGGTGTGCACACAGGCACAGCTCTATAAAACAATACCTACCATAGTATAATATGTTTTATAAACAGTAAGTACTAAGTATATATAGTTCGTGGATGAGTAAAAATATGTTTTATAAATAATTCCTACGTACCTACATATCGCAAGCAAAACGTCTACTCCCTACATAGGTACACCCCAGGGGAGTCGCGACGAATGAAATACATGTCACAGTGGCGACATTTTTGTGATAACGTGCGGCAGCGTTTTGTTTATGGACCAGCCGCCATCTTAATTGTGTTGGCGGCAAATGGGGCAACCGTATTGTCGCCGTTATTAAATATCTGTAGATACTGTAGAAGACCATCCGGGATGGCGCGATGTCGAGAAAATATTATTATTTAATTTGTTCGGAACAAATCGTACATGCCCTACAATACTTGATGCAACATCCGTTCAGCGTTTGCCATAAAATAATCAGAGAATACGGAATAAAATGGAATAATGATACTGATGATGAATAATGATAGGAATAGAATGTAAGTTAACGGATTTTGCTTTCATATTCCAGATTTATTTCAATAAATAACATCTAACGGGCAAGTTTGTCGTAACACATCAAATTTACTCTATCAAAAAGAATTATCTAATGTGAGTACGAAAGCTCTATGTAGGTTAGTAGTGTCTATTTATTTTTAACACTTTATCTACTTGTGTTTACTTAGGCACTACATATTTACATTTACATACATGAGATAAAATTAACTAAGATATATCGACCGACACACTCAATTTTGTTACGACACAAAATCTAAAAATAGATTTGCAATTAACTAATGTAAGACAAGAAAAAAATCTAACACCTGAATAAAAAAATCAAACTATTCGTTGTTAATACGAGAGTACATAATGTATCTCATCAGCGTCTCTCTCCCAGCAGACGTCTGACGCAGAGTAAATAGTGACACATCTATTATTTGATATGGATCTACACATTATAACGTACCTTCATGAAACATTAATGTTTTCCCGCGCACTCTGACAGATGGGATTCTGATACACAAAATGACGTTTGCCGTTGACAAAATGAATTATCGCCGGAATTTGGCCTCTATTCGTCGGTGTTAGAAGACAAAGTTTCAAACTGTGATCAACGTAATGAGTAGTTATTTTAGGACAATATTTCGAGATGTCATATTTGTTGTGGTGTTGGTAGAACTGCGATGTTTTCATTTCCATATATCTATACGAAGTAGTTTTCTGAAATTTCGGTTTCATAATAAATCTAATATTTATCATTTCTCTTTTATGGTGCAGCTGACATTAATCTGAGTGACAAATCAAATTAATTAATTATCTACTGAACTTGCTTTACTCTGACTTGGACTCATTTTATTATTTCTATGTGCTAACAAGATATTTTATCGATATTAGGTAGGTATTTGTATCGATATTAAACAGTTTTTGACATTTAGGAATACCTTAGTACCCATAATGAGTTGTCCTCAGTGGAGGTTGACTCTGGGAGATTCAAGGATACGATTAAGAATGTAGATGTACCTATTCGTAAAATTTAAATAAATCGCGGGATATTAAAGTTAACAAGCAAAGAAATAACACTAAAATGCAAACCATTACCCCCCGCCTTTTAATATAACTCGATAATATACAAATGCATAGGTCGATTATAATAAACGATACATAAACGTTTATAATTTTCTGCTAAAATTTCATTGAATGCTAGTGTGTAGAAAATTAATATTTTTATGACAAAATATTTCTGTGGCAGCGTAAAACTAAACTCTTTATAATGGTGGCTGGTTCGCGAGGGGCGCAGTAAAAACACTCGGCGCGCGACGCGACGACCCTACTACGTAACTTGACGCGTTTTAAATTGTACTAAACTTTTTTTTTACTTTTAGCTGTCTGTTATAGTTTCAGCCAAGTTATAGGTGTGACCATAGACAACTTAATCTATTTATAATACAAAAAAGTATCAAGCTTCCATACATGATAAATCTGAATAGTTGATATTGAAGATAAATTAATACCTACCTACGAGTGCCCCTAATACTTTTAATAAATAATTATTAGGAAAACACATTTTTATACCATTATTATAGAATAGATTAAAATTCTCTGTTTCCCATTATTTGTAATACCTACTTATATTAGTAGGTTATGAAACCGGAAATATATTAAGGGCTTCTACAAAATCACACAGGGGAAATTTGTCAACGAACACAAAAGAACGAAAAAGACACAAAAGCGTTTTCATGTAAATAAATTAGTAAACAACGTCAGACTCAATCGCCCACACTAGGATTCCGTGTCGTGGGGGTCCACAGACACGTACGAAGACAAACACAAACACGCACCCAGACCCGAATATAAATTAGTCTTTTTTAACAAATGTATGTCCGACCGGGAATCGTACCCGGGACCTTTTGCACAACAAGCAGGATCACTACCAACTGCGCCAATCGGTTGGCCTTTGATTTGAATGTTACCTTTGCAAATCACAAACATATCTCTGTTTTATATTATTCGAACTGAAACTATATTATGATACTTATTATAAATATTACTTATTTTTTTATATTATTAGGTACGTGTATCATTAAAATGAAGGGCATCCGAAAGCATGCCAACATGTGTCAATTTTGACGGATGTCGTCCCGAGTATCCATTTGCGACAGTAACGATTTACTATAATAATAAGGTGAATTATTAGTACCTATGCTCGTCATATGCTTTTCATAAAAAAGTAATGTAGGTACGTAATTGACATACGACAATAAATATCCAATCTACGAGATTATCTAAATACTCGTAGGTAGGTATTATGTATCTACTGTCAACGTTTACCTATGCAAAGGTTACCTATGTTTTTTTATAAGATTAATTGTGTTGTTTTAATACCATAGTTATTATAAACGATGTGATGCAGTGAATCGTAAACAATGTTACCTGATGAGTTGCAATAGATTTACACAAAATGATTAATGTGCAATAAAATCCTTGTATCTAATTAGGTACATCAAATATTAATTATTAGAAATAAATAAATAAACTAGTGACCGTGCATGATGACACGCCATTTACTACGCGTGTTTGATGGTTGGCTTAATTAAAAAAGCTGTAGCTACCAGTAAAGTGCACCTTCAAAATTCCATTATTGGCCATACATTTTTAAGCGATAACAGTATCGCGCCAGGGTTACGTCGTAGGCTGGGCCGCGTTATCGTCAGTTTCTGCATGAACGCGCGCGTTACGGTACCCCTCCCCCCGGCCCGGTCGCGTTCTCCATCCCCCCTCGCCCGACGTTTCGCCGGGGACAACCGCGAGATCTTGACACTTGCTTAATTTATGCAACGAGATTGTCTGTTAGGCTAAGTTATTAGCCAGGATACCTGTGTTCTTGATATCTTGATATAGACCTAAGTTAGTCTATTTCCCCATAGACCGTAGGTGTAATCGAACCTAACTTGGGTATTCTATGTAGATATTTCCCAACATTGCAGACAGAGTTATTCCTAGTATGATTCTGATTTGATTTTAGGCTAAATTCATTTTTATATTTTTATATAAATAGATTTAGAGCATTTATATGCTCTAAATCTGAGAATAAAATTAAAGTTTTCTAATTAACTAAACCTAAAGAATGTTGTTTAAATTTGTTTGAAATGACATTATAACGGCGAAACTGTTATAACTAAATTATAACTATAGTAGGTAACACGAAACAAGAATAGTAGTCAGTAGGTAGGTAAATAAAGAATCAGGAATCGGTATAATGACACTACTACAAGCTCACTACTACATTGGTGTATTCGGAATATGTCAATTTCATTTATTTTTTTATCTTTTTCAATGGTGCAATTAGCACATTCTGCCAGTGTCAAATTTTTCTTCGTAATTAACATTTGCAAAGTCTAAAACGTATCATGTCAATTTGACGTGACTTATTCCGTCGAAGTAAGTCAGGAGTCGCTCAGTAAAGCTATAGTAAGTTTACTGAGGTCAGAGGAGGACTCCTTGTTATTTAATATTGGGAATAACCGCCACTTTATGCGCTTCCCCATAGTCTATGGATAGTACCTACCTAGGTACTACAAGCAAGCGTAGATTACGAACAGAGGACATAAATTATGTATGTACCTAACCTTCATAGAAACATTCACACACGCTCAAAGTTGCCTTGTAAACCACAAGGTTTTCAATCAAAGTAAACAGTGGTTCCCTCCCCCAACATACAGAGAAACCTACTTTGAAAAGCCAATGCGATCACATAACTCTAATGTTTTATCCCGAAATATTCTATTCTCAAATATATATTTTTTTGTTTTTGTCAATTGAACCATTAGGTATGCGATCAATCTTGCATGGTAAGCCCGATGGTATGTCAATGTTATTTTTACTTCATTGGCACGAAATATGAATTACCTAAACAGTACTTTCTCCACAGACAATGAAGCTTTCTGATATTCTTGAGAACCAAACACTTCTTCGGCACCAGACTTTTAAACAATAAAACAAATTAATTGTCATTTACATTCCTATTACGTAAATAAAAACTATTTGTTTATTCGAGATGATTTTAGTACCTACCTTTACCAATGATGCCTTCACCGAGGATCTTAAAATATATCTAGTCCTTGAACCACCTTGAGTAGGTAATTAGGTACCTAAGTACTTCGTCTTAGCTCTCACACTAAAGCAAACGTAACCGCTCGCAGTGCTATCTCATAATAATTTGCACGGAGATTTTGAAAATGTCAATAATATTGAGTTGAGGTGTACGCCGACGATAGAAGGGCGTCGCAAGACGGGCCGCGACTCAAAGGATTACTAAAGGCACACCGCACAACGATCAACTTAACAGAAATCTGCCCATTATCTGCTGATCGCCGTCGGAGAATTGTTTCTTTAGATCACAATGGTTTACTAGATTTGTTTGGTATAGATTTAGATTGTTTATGGTATGAATTATCATGTATATAGGTAAGTGTTTCTATTGTGTTGGTACATAATTTACAGACCTCAAAATACACCTTATGTCAATGTTCTTTTTTACTTCGTAAGTAAAAGAAGTTCTTCAGCGGTCCAAACTATTTCCACGTTTGATTTGCAATATCAGGGGTTTGCATAGCAACATCAATGCCATACACCACCACCTGAAATGGCCTTGCTTTTTCTTACGGAGACTCAGACATCCTGTCCGGAAGACACATCTAATCTTGACTACCCTGGCCATACACTTGAGTAGTCGTTTGTATGACGCACCGCGGTGTGTATGTTCTTACGGGGGGATGTCTGTTGTCGTTAACTCAGCCAATTTGAAGAGGGGCCTGTCGATTCTCTGGGCGCGTATATCAATACAGATCCACCCGAGTCTACGCATGCCTTTATAGGTCTCATGGCGGTGAAACGGAGACGACATGGTGCTTAGGTAGCTCCCCTTCGCGGGTGGTAGTCCTCGGTGAGTTCAACGCTCATCACGAAGAATGGTTGGGGTTGACATTGAGACACGCCCTTCTTGTTCGAACAGCGCTGTCAGCATCGAAACCAGCTGGCATCCGTCCCCAGAAAAGCCGCAGTCTGGCATTATAAGTCAGCTGACTGACTGACTGCGGAAGTTTTAGGTACCTAGAGGATCGTCAGCTGATAAGCGATTGCCAGTACGGATTCCGTCATAAGCATAAGCCGTCATAGTCATAAGCTGGCGATCTTTTAGTTTACTTTACACACCGATGGGCTGACGCCATTGACGATAACTGCTCCGACACCATGTCAATTAATGCTCTGTGCTTTCCCCACACCTGTTTCTTCTGTATATCAACGATCTGTTACAATTCGGTAACATGCGTTGTAATGCAGACGACAGTACTGGGGAATCTTTGTATAAGGGCCGTGCGAATATCCCCTGGGCCGAGGTGGAAAGGTCGCCTAAGGATTGTGTCTGAAATCGGGAACTCCTTAGACAGGATCTTGAATTAGGATAAATTTAATTTCGTTCAATTTAACCCCAAGAAGACAAGTCTGTGCATTCTCCGCTAAGAAAGTTCCATTTGTGGTGGCACCTCGATTTCAGAACATTCCTCTTATAAATACATTCCTTAGGAGTTCCTTAGGACGAATTTCTTCAAATTACTTTTGAGAAAATCTATAAATAAATAAATTACACAATGGCCCACACTAGGATTCCCTGTATCGTGGGTCCAGAGGCACACAAAGACGAACACAGCACGTGCTGTTGCACGAACAGACGTCTGTCTTTAAACAAATGATTGTCCGAGCGGTAATCTAACCCGGGACCTATTGCACAGCAAGCAGGTGGCACTATCAACTGGCCTGATTCGTCGTCGAAATTTATACATAAACAGATAAAGATATTTCAGTATTCAAAGGATATTCAGTTTGTCAAATAGTATAGCTAGAGATATACATAACCACACATTAAAATAAATCTTCGCATAAAGCAAACTTGGCATAACGGGTAGACGATAAGCGGGCAAAGTGAACGCGATGCGAATCGCCAACTCAAATAAATTCAACTGTTATCGGGACACTTGTTTGGGGAATTAATTATTACTCCTGTTCATTCCACGGACAACTTTCACAAAGGGAGGAGTAATAGACTTTAGATAAGTAGGTACCTACTTAGATTATTTACTTAACTAATAAGTAATGCTCGTAACTTAAACAATTTCCAAAACTAGTGGAAGGCTGTGGTAAAATTTTCAAATATAGGAAATACGGGTAAAAGAATTAAAACATCTTTTGATAGAGTAGGTACCTATTATAAGAAAAGTGGAATATTGTTAGATATTTATTTCACTACCTTCTAAAGATGATGATAAAAATTACATAGGTACATCCACTGGATGAATCACAAATAATAACCCAGGTACCTAGGTATTCAAAGAGGCCCAACATTTCTCGCGTGTTATAAAGTTATAACAGGTCCTATACACGACTCAACCGATTTGTCCCATATTCTATATATTGCGACAATATTGACAAATACTGTAAAAGTACCTAAATTATTGTAAAAGCTGCTATTTATCTTTGATAATTTTGGTTTTCTTAGACCTTTTCTTTCCTTTGCCCTCGATTTTGGTTATTAAAACTAATAATTAACATATTATAATTTACGATAATTAAAAATATATTTTTTTCTTTTCATATATATAATAGATAGCAATGGTGCAATTAGCACATTCTGCCAATGCCAAGTTTTCTTCATATTAAATAATTTCAGTCTAAATGCATCATGTCATGTACAGTCCCGTCGGAGTAAGTCAGGAGTCGCTCAATAAAGCGATAGTAGGTTTACCGAGTACTCCTTGGAAGCACACGAAAAACGCAGTGCCATGCTTTTATTTCATTATCACAAACACGCATTATTACCCACGCACAAAAAAACTATCGCTATTAAACCACAAAACACACTATACACAACTTTTATAACAATCAAAGAAAACTTAACTTTACTTCTCGAGTTCCCGCCAAAAAGTGAAATAAACAATTGTTGATTATTTATTTTTAATCTTTGTAGACGGAAAACCGCGTTCAATATTTATATCGGTAGGCGGGTTAGAAAAAATTCGGCTAATGTGGGTTGATAGGGTCATTATGCAAATCTGCGACCTACCCTCTAGTGGTATGTAATATATTATGGATAGTTTAATGTTGACAATTCTGATCTGTTTTGTAGTTAGCTAGTTATAAAAATCTTTAATTAAGAAAACCTTAAAAAGGGTTAATTAACTTCGAAAGCCAGTCTTGTAGGCAAATGGTCGAATGCAACCTGGCACGCATCGTCGCGCGTAATGAATGTTCATTCATATAAATTCGATCATTCATTATATTCATTCATTACCTATGCACGGCGACACGACTACTGCAGATTGTCTACAAGACTGGTTTACGAATTTATTTTACCCTATTTAAGGTTTATAATTAATGGTTTTTGAATTAAAGGTCTTTTAAACATAGCGGATCTCAAAAAAAAAATTGGCTTATATTATATTTTAAACTTTTTAAAGATCTAGAGGTTTTTAACCGTTGAGTGTTTTGGGAAAGGAAAAGAGCTTTGACAATTTTTACTCGCGCTACGAAACAGTCTTCTATGAGAGTGAGAAATCTCGCCAAGTCAGCTATAGCACGCAGCATCGTCTTCTCCTATGTATTACAACTGTTCATCGAGGTAAACATCGCCAAAAAATTAGTCCAAACACAATAGTTTAACTGTTAAAATTCAAGGAGTTCCCTTATCCACCTTCGGCTCCAGTATCGGACACTGAATGCTATGAGTAGGTAGGTACATGTAAATAAAGTATACCTCTTTAAGCATTAACTATAGAGAATAGGATTCGAGAAAGCATTCATTTCGAAATTATAATCAAGTTTGTACACATAAATCTTCTGCTGGACGACCAGTCGGACGCACCCAGTCTGCTGTGGGGTAAAGCATCGTTCTCATCTATGTATTAGAACTGTTTATTGAACTAAACATAATTGTTATTTATTTTTAATTATTAAAAGCATTCTATAATCATAGATTAATTAGCAGTTTTATTACACGAGTAGCTTTATTACAGTTTTCAATACCTAATGAATCTACCTAGGAATATCTTTAACTGTATTTGGTTAGTTTTTGCTAAAAACTTATCCAGTCTCTTTTAAAGATCGTTTGCTGAGGGTGTACCTGTATTTTCAAAACGTAGGTATAACTCGTATGACTTCTTCAGATACCTATCTCATTCCGGTATCGCATTCCAGTTCTAAATATACTTGCCTACCTAATGCGGGTTAGCTTTAATAACAGATGGTAAAAAAAACAATAGTTACGTGGTATTCAAAATGACAAGTTTCTGCGTTGGTCCATATAGCCGGAAGGTGTCCATGTCCCACATTGGGCATCCCGGCACGTGGTATCCATTAAGGATTTGTGTGGGTACCTCATTGGTTGTCGGCAGATATGACCTGCCTGTTGATTGACATTTAATTTTCATCATGGTATTGCTGTGGTGACATAGTTGGTGAATTTAATTATTTGTAAAAATCATTCGTCACTTAGACCAGGCCTACTGTCAAAGGCCTCGTTTCGCCACAGTACCGAATTCATAACTGGTGGGTCACGCTGATTGATGACTTTCGACTTCAAGCATTATAATTTACGAGTTTATAAAACTGTGAATCTAATAAAGATGTAAAATAAGTTCATAAAGTTTTATTCACCCAACTTTCGTCGCCGCGTAGGTACTTGGATGTCAGATATTGCGCTCGGCTCCCGAGTTGCCACCATAACTCACAAGTACCTACCAAGCAAATAACTATTGGGTAGGTACCCACAGAACTGTCAGACTTGCAGTGTTTCAACTTTTAATTTATAATTTACCCCTTTCTTCGGTTTATTAATTTAATTTAATAGTTTTGTAACAACATCTATGTTAGGTAATTAGAATAAGTCTTAGTATATTAAATTACAATAATAAACTTAGTTTTTAACAGTAGTGTCACATGATTTTTATCAGTTTTAACATTCCTACTGGCTTATACGGCTTACGGAAGTGACGTTCCCAAACGTGAAGGAATCCCAAAACAATTCCCGTAAACAAGTTGCTATGGTCCGGTTATTATAGAACGACCTCTGACAGGTGACTTAAATTTTAACATAAACCTAAATCATTTTACAACTCGATAGACCTTTAAGAATTCTTTTTTTTTTCTTTCTATTTTATTGTGTTATTTAAGAAAGAAACGGTATTTATATAAAATGAATGAATTAAATACAGAACTGTCAGCGCTCTTCCTATGATTAGCGGTCATAATGGAGCGATTGCTATTGGCTAACTTTATCTATACCTATAGGTAAATAAACTAGTGCCAGTGCACCTACGCGGTGCGAGTGTGGTTTGTATGAAAAAAAAAAAGAATTTGGAGATACCGTAGAACTGAATTAAGTTTTCGCGGAAGAAAATCAGAGGGTGCATGTATTCTTTGTTTAACCTTGTATAAGTACGATATAACTACATGACCAATTTTTTTTGCAGGCGAGGAGCCGTTAGAAGGTCTAGAAGGGCTGCATTCCGACGAGACTGGTTCCGGCGATAACTCGAACGCGGGTTCCAGCGGTGCAGACGATGACGCCGCCAGATTGAGGCTCAAGAGGAAGCTGCAGCGTAACCGCACCAGCTTCACCAATGAACAAATCGACAGTCTCGAAAGAGGTGTGTAATCTCGTAGAATAGCATATAAGCTTACCAGTTTAAAATATGGTCTCTCGCCAGTATTAACGTAACTAGACGACTCACTTATCTTTTTTGTCTATAGTCTATTATTAATTCTGTTCGAAGCGCGAATAGTTGTTGAACCATACGCCTATGCTATATACTATACTCGATAAACGGTTTTTTCCCCATTTAGTACCTATCGTTTTTGCCCATGTGCTATTTTTTTATGTGCTATTGTAACTCTTTTTTACAGAATTCGAGAGAACCCACTACCCCGACGTATTCGCGAGAGAGCGGCTCGCTGCGAAAATAGGATTACCAGAGGCTAGAATACAGGTGAGCATAAAATAATAACTAAATAGATACAGAATAATTAGAATCTTAGTTATGAATCATGGCGTTTACCGAAATATTGAAATTTATAGAATTTATCGATTATTAAAATTTTCTTTAATAGACAATGTCCATGAGCGGCAGTGATCACTTATCATCAGGTGGGTCGTCCGCCTCTTCATCAGCTCCCCTATAAAAAATAGCTCACACTACAATAATATTGTTTAATCTTTCGGGTTTTGTACACATTTTATATTCTAAATTAAGTCCGAACGCGTATAATAAAGGTATTTGTTTACCTTTTATTCCTACTCGACGTTTCGGCGTGGGTTACACCGGCCGTGGTCACGAATCGACTAGGTAAACAAATACCTTTATTATACGCGTTCAGACCCCATTTAGAATACAAGATAATATTGTAGCCGTGGAACTGAATAATGTTGTAATATTCTATCTATATATCTATCTAGGAGATTATGTCTGACAAAACCTAAAAATCTTTACAAAAATATGGAGGCTGCTCCAAACGTGAATCCTCTGTGAAACACAATAAGTATAACACGTTGCTTGTCAGAGTTATAATTAGGTATAGTAATCCCACTAAGCAAACTCAGGATATCAGCCCATTGTAGGGCCTCCTCTTATAATCGTGCACGAGATTTAAGTCATCATCGACCACGCAGGCATTATTCAACTTCTTAGACATCAAATGAAGATGATTTATAGTTTATTCCACAAATAAAGTAGTAAACGAAACCATTTGCAAATAATTATTCAAAATAATTAAAAATATAGTTACCTAAATTAGAGCCAGAGATTATTTGAGCTGGAAAGCTGTCACTGCGAGTGTTTCAGTCCCTTACACGTGTGACACTATATATTTCTGTGGGCACTGCCTAGTGTGTTATTGTCATTAAGACTGTAATGCAGTTATTTTCTAACTTGTGGCTTTTAAAACCTAATACTCAGTCTTTTTTCAATACATGTATTTTGATCTTTATATCAAGAATAATTTTTTAGTATCTTAAGTTACCCACACTAATATAATAGACTATATTATAAAATTTAATTATAAGAGTTATTTATATTATAGAGCACTTATAGATATTTATTTAAACTTTAATGCACTAAGAAACATTGTGCAAAAGGCGGACTAAATGCCTAGTGGCATTCTCTGCCGGTCAACCTTTGGTTAAACAAATAGATAATGTGTAACGTTAGCGCGTCGCTCCCGCGCGTTGTGTTAACCCAACCCGACGTTAAGGTGTGGTTCTCGAATCGGCGCGCGAAGTGGCGGCGCGAGGAGAAGATCCGGTCGCAGCGGCGCAGCCCCGAGTGCGGGTACCCGCCGCCCGCGCACCCAGCACACCCCGCGCCCCACGCGCCGCCGCCCGCGCACCCCGCGCCCACGCACCACCAGCCTTACCAGCCGCCGCTCAACGTCGACACGTACAGGTGACTAAGTACCCGCAGTACATTTTTTATTAACAACATCAGAATAATTATTCATTTAATGATCACTCGGAAAAAATGTCTTAAATGGTGCAAAATTACTTATATAGGTACGTAATCTTACTTAATACACTCCAAAAAAGGTTTTTTCATAGAACGGCAAAGGTCATTATGGTAACTGAATCAACACCTCTAAAGCAATGGAAAGCGTGACATTTTAAGGCCATACATCCCTCATGCACAGGACAATGTGCAAGTGTCCATCGTGGACAATATAAGGGCTAGTGACGGCTACAGCTACATGGATGACAGTACCCGCTTACCGCGGACTGTCTTCTTTCTTTTTTACATTGGAAGATAGTACAGTCAGATGATGGTAAGTTGTCACCGCCGCTTATGTACACCTGCAACGCCAAGGATAATTAAGAGTACCCCTTGTAGGATCATGATCACCCTTGAATATAACGAAGTGTACCAACGCAACTCCTCTGTCCACTTAGCTTCCGTGGCAGGATCCCTCAAGGTATCCTAGTGAACTTTGTAATGCACTTGAATCCCTTCGCATAGACGTTAAACTTACAAATCCGCCCTAACAATTGCAGTCCGCTAACGCCCATGGGTTACGGCGGGGGCATGGTGTCGGAGGCGGCGATGTGCGACAGCGGCGACGGGGAGCTGTGCAAGGGCGGATTCCTCGGGTACAGCCGATACGAGCTTGGGTACCGACAGCCGCACCCCTACGTTAATCCGCACGGGTACCAGACCGGACACGAAGCCGCCTCGACACCGTCAGGTCAGTTATATACGAGTATACACACCGTGCAACCGAGCAATTACCTAAACCCAATTATCTTCGTGACGATTATGAGTTGATTGACATTAAATCTCTTTGCTTATATGCAATCTTTTTTGTAAAAAAAATGTATTTATATAAATAAAAAAATGTATATGAAAGTAAACACTTACCTGTTTTTACTTTGCCAGCTAAAAAGCTGCCTGGGGAAGCTCGCTGTGGCGATAAGGTTGCCCGTTGTACTTTTAGTGTTAGTTACATAAATAGTTTTTTGCAAGATGTGTCCGGTGTACAATAAAGAGTTTATGTATCTATCTATATTTTTAGTGTTTGCTAAACGTTTTCATTTCATAAATAGAGAACCCAAAAAAAATATGGTTTTAAATAAAAAAACCTTACATTTTATGTTAGAATCATGAGTATAATTCGTGGATTCTAAGACCCAACAAAATGAACATAAAAAAATTAGAAAATCAAAAACGGATAGCGATAATCAGGATGTCAGTAAACATTACGTCAATTACATTACATTACAATATCTACCCTAATTGACCATCTACTTAATAAAAATTTAACACTGACTGACTGACAGACAACGCACAGCCTCAACCGGTGGGTCTAGAAGCATGAAATTTTGCACACGAGTTCCTTACATAACGTAAGTGAGCATTAAGAAAGGATTTTTGAAAATTCATCCCCTAAGGGTGTAAAAGTTCCTGAGATGTTGCCGATAAGATTTCTCATCGGGTACACGGCTAGTATTTCCATAAAAGTGCAAACATGGTCAACATAAATTTTATGCGCAATATCGCACACATATTATGTATTAAAGATCTGCATTAGGTATTATAGCGGGTTGTGGCCGGTCGGCGCCGGCGCACCGGTACAGCCTTAGGGCCTTAATGTCAATAGTAAGTTTATCGATATGTCGCGATGTCAATACTACACGATTCTCGACAGCATGCGTGCGGTAAGCGAGCCAGGTGTTAACTGAGTAGAGTACGAAATCACCGTTAGGACATTGGCAATGGCTCGTAAAAGCCCGCAATGGCTCGTAAAAGCTCGCAATGGTTCGTAAAAGCCCGCAATGGCTCGTAAAAGCTCGCAATGGCTCGTAAAAGCCCGCAATGGCTCGTAAAAGCCCGCAATGGCTCGTAAAAGCCCGCAATGGCTAGTCAACTGTCAGTATTATCCAGCTATTCCTATAAAAACGAAACATTTCTTCACCGATCACTTCATTTGCTTTTTCTTCAGAATTAGGCGGCCTCCTCGGCGCCGGGGTGTCGGTGCCCCTGGCGGTGCCCGGGCAGGACTCCCAGCAGTACTGGTCGCGGCTGCAGTGACCCTGGTGGAACTAACCGTGGTGCATACACGATACATTATACAATACAGATACACGCATGCAACAAACATTCAACCATTCATTAAACAACACGTACTCATAAGAAACATAGATAATTTCAATTGTAAGGCATTGGCCAACCGAGCGTTTGTACGATTACAAACTTTTTTTGCGTTCGTAAACGTGTTATCATGATGATGTTAACGTTCATATTCGTTGTTCTAACTGAAAGAACGAGTTTGTATTACATCGTTGTATTTGCAGTTGGCGCCACCTGCCCACCCTATTGAACAAATGTGTAATGAGGTGCAAAGGTGTGTTTGTATTTCTGTAGATGAAATGTAAAGAATATAACAAGCACTAAAATTGATTTTTACACGGTAAGTAAAAATAAGTCGATAGAGCGTAATTTTATCATTACTTTTAAGAATATATTTAAAAAATATATCACTTCTAGGATTCATTTCTTCTTACCGTATAATAAATAAAGAAATAATTTTAAAAACCACAACTATAAAAAAATGAGCTTATTTATTATCTTTCATTTCCCAGCTAAAGTTTTGTTCGAATGCTCGATTGGGCAATAGGATTACCATATGAGTATAATAACAACCAGAAGTATGATTTTTGTACTATAAAAACTTTGATAAGACAACACCTATACACAGTCGCTCATAAAAAAAATGATAAAATATCTTTGAGACTAAAAATGTACATGAAACTTTCAATCTTGATTTTATAACCACAAAACTATCAACTTTATAATTAAGACGAACTTTCTACTGTGTGTCTTGTGTTCTTTTATCAACGATACTACACAAAAAGGTGCGTACAAATATGAGGTATCCGTGTAAAAAAAACAGTTCAATTAAGGAGAAAAAAAAATAACTTAATACTCAGTATTAGCGTATAACGTTCCAAAATGTTCGTTTCTCTTCTTCCCAGCTCGAATAACAATCATTCACTCAAAGTACATACATACATAAAGTACATAAAGGCATAAAGGCAGCCTCGTAATTTCTGCTCATTTACTATAAAAAAAAAGTTTGCTGATGTAATCCAAAAGGTGGTTAATATCATTTTGTTTTTCTTGACATATTGGCATAATGCACAACCCCCGTGGCTTCGCTATTTAAAAAAAGTCACCGTTATGTCGCCATTCTCTATGCCGCTTCAGCTCAAATCTACAATTTCTTACTATTTAATTATAATTAAAAACAAGTATAGTATAAAGAATTAACATATCCATTAACAGGTATCCAATATGAGCACAAAGTGTAGGCTCAAATTTTATTGTACTATATTTATTGTAAAGATTAGACTATTTCATTCGAGAAATATCTCCCGTCTTTTTACAAGCAGTCCATAACTGTAAATACCTGTCATATTTTATTTAGATTTAGGTACTTCCTTTCGAAAAAGACGATTTTGGTTGACATTAAAAATACCTTAGAACAAGTAAAGATATGTGTTGCCATATTCTTTTTATTAATAGAGAGGAATATTTTTAATAATTTTGTATAAAAATAATTTCAATTAAATGATTTAATATTTTAAGTGTTATAATATTTTTGTTTCGTAACAACACAAAATAGGTTATTGTAGATTTTATGATTGTGTACATTTGATGTAAATGTTTAAAAATAAGAAACATTGCAATTTTTACTATATTGGCTAATAATACGCTCCTAACATAACTAAGTGATTATTTTAATTTACACAACAAACCTAACAGGACATGAATTTTCATAAGCCGATTGTAATTTTAACTTATCGATCGAACAATTAAGTTGGACGAAAACATACAAACAGGTCTCAATTTCATATTTGTATAAAGTTAGATTATTTTTACAGACAACAGGGCATTTTAGCTATAAATTTGTAAATAAATTATTGTAGGTATTGTTTAATTGTATAACACTGTAAAAATCTGAATATTGTGCGAGTTGTACGTGGCCACGAACACATCACGTGTTTCAGTTGCGCCATTATAATTGTGGTTGTGGCGACAAATATGCATGGATACGTTAATCGCGTATAGAGAAGCTATAAACAAATACCTAATACAGTCAATTCCGCTTAATCGAGACCAGGACATTTTGGCCCAATTAAGCAGCTGCCCCAATTAAACGAAGTTCTACAGAAAAGTGTCTCTTCATGCAGTTTAATTTCACATTAAATAAATACACAAATAGTTACTGGCACCGGTAGATTTTCATCATCAGTCATTGTGATTCCATGGTGATACGCGTTGGAGCTAAACTAGATTTAAAACAACGGTATAACACGGCCGTCGAGTGCTCTTATGCACTGCATTTCCTAAAGACCGTATTCATAATTCGATGTTTAGATATTTTGTTATAAAATTTTGTAAATAATTAAATATTAAAAATTTCGTTCTTAAATTTTTTGTCCCCCTTAAGCGGAATATTGTCCCAAATATCCGATGTAAATTAACGTTTTCTTCCTAGTTTGTATTCTGTTCTTTAAGATTTGGTCCAAATAAGCGGCTGCCCCGAATAACTGGTGGCCCCATTGAGCGGAATTGACTGTATATCCATAATTATGTTCTCCGATGCAACTAGTTTTTGAACTTTCAATATTTTTTGAACATGCATCGACATCGATCGCCACCCCATCGAGAAAAATTTTCTTGAAACCAGTATTTTTCTCAAAGACTATGCTCAAGAACATTTAGATGGGCCCCACAGTCCCATGACAATTAACGCTGTAAATATATTTTACATACAAATCCCAAAACAATTTTAACTGCTGAAAAGCAAAAAAATCATTAGTGTAACTGGGAAACTCAATTAATTGAGGTATTGATTTCGAATTTATTATTAGTTGTAAGGGCATATAAAATTAATTGTGAATATTGTGTCATGTCGATAAAATGTTTTAATAACTATTAATACTTAGGTATGTAATAAATTTTTGGATCAAACATGTTTGTGTTTTCTTTTTTTCAACATTAACATGAAATACGTGTTAAACAGCTTCTAAAATGTAATGTATCAACAAATCAAATATTTTTCGGGTATCCAGACCTTGGGCGGGGGAACATACATAAAAAGTAAGGAATTCCTAGATTACGATTAACAATAAGACAAGAAATACGTAGCAAATTATTATTATAATTAAAGCTCTGAACAATTTAGGTGTCAATAATTTTTTGCACTATGTCTAGCGTTCTTACAAATATTCAACAAATATGGTGTATATGTGAAACATATGTTATAATTAAATATAATCTACACGAGTAGTGTAGCGACACCCTTAGTGACCATACTTCCAACACTTCTATATAAAAAGAAATCTTTTAGAAAAAAATTGTACAATACCATCACTTCAATTGTACAATACCATCACTTCAATTGTACAATACCATCACTTCAATTGTACAATACCATCACTTCAATTGTACTTCCATTTAATTTAAAATTACAACCTTTACAGTATGTCGGTTTTTTCTTTGATGTATTTTCGTTTGTTTCAACATAAGCTGTCACCTAAAATTTCGTCTATTTCGTGTATTAAGTTGCCGTTCGTGTTTTCCTGCTTATTGGTGCTCTTCTGACAGCTGGCTACTACGTCCGGTACATTTTTATCTAAATCGATATCTAAAACAGTAAGCTCACCATCATCCTGATCGTCGCTAAGGTCAACTATATCTACTATGTTATCCGTAGAATTAACTGCTTTAGTACTATCTACAACTATAACTTCGCTATCAGATATATCACTGACATCTACCTCTTTCTCTGAAACATTAACTATTTGTACTTCTGGGTCAGAATCATCTGTCCTGTTACTGGAATCTCCAACATCCACATCACTTACTTCACTGTTTGACCTATTGATAGAGTTTGGATTCATAATTAATATAGGTTTTGAAGTTTGCTCAGCAAACTTAATTCTTTTAAATTCATAACAATTATCAACTAGTTCATCCTCTTGTATATCGTATATGTCTATACTCTGTTCTGAAAGTGTGCGTTTTCTGATCATACTTTCATTATTCTGTTGCTTTCGTTCCGCTTTAGTACGACTAGTGACCGCAGGTGCATTATGATCTACTTTCTTATAAACAATTGAGTTACTTCTAACAACTTTGATAATTTTATTGCCTGACGTAGTAATCGTCTCTTGTGTGGATAATTTCCTTTTCCTACATAAATTCAATGTAATTGGTGTACTGTGTATAATTGTTTCACTACTTTTCTTCCTAGCTCTGATTTCGTCTAACGACAGAACTTTAAAATCTAACGAGTTCCGCCGCTCCCCCGCGCACTGCTTCTTACCTGCGATCTCGTCGAGAGATAGTTTGTCGTACTTAATGGACAGGTTCGTTCTGACGAGTTTCCGTTCCTTGGGCGGGTCGATGGGTGGCAGACAGTCGTAGCTGTAGAAAGCGGCGGCTTCGGCCTGTATTTTCTCCAGTAAGAGTAGCTCCTGAGACTTGTTGCGAGCTGTGGTTTGCGCCTCGTCAGGGCAGACCGTTTTAGTGGGCGTGGAGGACAGGCCGCTTTCATTATCCGACTCTGCAAGAACACACCAAGTAACTTAGTCGATCGCGAATTTCAACAATGCATGTGATTTTCGTAATTAATTTTGAAACGACCCGTTAGTTACTATGTACTTGGAGTGTTCATGGCAGGCCCATCTGAAAGTGACTCGGGGTGGGCGGTCAAAAATAATTACAAAAATCTATTACGAAAGTTTTTATTTACTCGATGGTATATTAAACACAATTTCATTAAACAAAGCCAAAGTATATGTCCAATACCAGCTCCTATATCAGTTTGGGGGTTAATTAGCTTAAGAGGAAGGTCTTAACACACGCGTAACTAGTATTATAACATATTTTGAAAATCTTATTTAAACGTAAAGTCTAAGATTAACGTAACAACAACCCCTTTATAACGCAAACGAGACGACCGCAGTACTAGCACGATCATACTTTTTCTTTATACTACAAAAAAAAGTATAGATACCTTTACTTGCAGACACTGTACTTGATGTTTTTAAATCATGCTAGTTCTGCATATAAACGTAAGATCAGATATATTTTTGACAGCTCATAAAATTACGGTTGTTTCCTTTCTAATATTGATAGTACACAAAGTATTGAAGGTTCATATTGCCATCTTTACCGCACACAATTACAAACAGTATAAAAATTCACCTGACAAGTAGATAACCGATTTACACCAATGTTAAACTGAAATTCCAACCATAATGTACCAAATCTTAATTAAAAACATCAAAACGTCCTACATTCTATAAATCGGTTACTAATGCCAGCTTTATTATTAACACTTCCGATTTCAAACTATCGACCATTTACCTCGCGTTATCGCGTTCTCGCGCCAAACATCGCGTGGGCAACTAATTAATAAAACATCAACATTCCAACAATTAATCTAAGGATAAATATTATAGTCTATCAAATAGAAGACTTGAATGTAAAATTAAAAGTATTGCTCTAGTTTCAAAAGAAACGAAAAATATATAGTACAAATAGTTGAAAATAGCTGCGTTAATAAAAAACACATGTTAATTTTTGTACTAATTCATATCCGTTTTGTAATTTGTCTGCTACGCTATATTAAACCTTGAAATAAAGTGTTATCGGTAGAAGCACTTCTTCATATTCTTATAAATGACAACTTCAGACATACGATAGTCTTTACGTACCCTTACGCTACTTTTCTCAAACCAACTATTTTTTTTTTTATTAACATAAATATTAATAAATAATTTTATACATAAATGATGACTAGGCGTACCATGGACCATAGACAATGTTTTAAGAGTCTCATTTGTCAGTTTTTAAATTTCATGCTGCTTTTGTAATAAATATAGGAACTTTACTCTCAGTGCAAGCATATAAAATGAATACTTTTTCTGAACTTATTACACAACAAATAATTAATATATTTTTTTGCTAAATATATTTGTATTACATGTGGTAATCGGAAGCATTATTTGTCAATCAAACGTGACCGAGATGTTGCTAAGCACTTACACTTTAGGATTTTCTGTTACTTTTCGTTAAGAACTCTCTTTTATTCTCCTAAAGGTGATGATACAATCTTAAGCATTGGTTAGTTTATACATTTTACAGTAAGCACAACTTTATTTCATTTGTGGTGAAAATCAACCACAGTTCTTACTGTTATTACTGTTTTTGTCTATACATATATCTAGTTACATTTTTTTAAATTTTATTAGCTCTATCTAATGCTCACGGTGCGGGTATAAAGTATACAGGGGCTTATAGCAGTGCTCACATTATAAACTGCCAAAGCCCCTTGTTTTTATCCTACGTACTAAAATACAAACAATTTAAAGGCATAAAGCTTTTTTTTTTCTTTTTTTTTCACCTATATTATTAAGTTACAATATTCGTGTATATATATTTTTATTTTTTATTATATTAACCTATTTATTATGTACTTTTCTCTATCATAGACAAAGATTATATCAACATCTATAAGAAACATACAGATGTTTCGAATATGTAGCTGGCATGTATTCGAAACACTGTATATAATACATAGTGTGAAACGTTCATATAATCAATATGGTAAATGAAAAAGCGAGAGATATTAAATATATGAATCTAATTAGCTAAGATATGAAAGAGATTATAGTCTCTAATTTATTGCACATATAAAAATACCCACTCGACTTTACAGTGTTGTTTGAATGAGCCAGAGAGCTAGGAGTCAACGTTTATGGCGAGAACCATGGTCAGTCTAAATAAATAATGAGGGTATAAAAACAGCCACAGCCGTTTATGTAAGTAAGGTGAACCAAAACGCCGCTTCCCCGGCAACAAAAACCATTATCCTAAATAAAACTCTTGTTTAAACTTTGGGATTCAGTTTCAATGCTGTGTACAGTAAATGTAAACACAGTTCCTTTACTGAGTGTGTATGAATTGTCATTAATCCACTTATATAACATCCCACTGCGAGTTTTACACAGTCACTAACCAACAAATTAAAAATGAGCACACGATAATCGTTTATTTTGTAATATTTCTTATTATGCCGACGTTGAAATGGCGCCATGTTAATAATAGTACGTGGAAACTGAACCCATTTAAGACTTATCAATAAATACTATATAATTGACTACTGACAAAAAAACAAAATCCTAAACCTTTAAAAACAGGTGTTCAACTTGCTGCGACACAGACTGAGAACACAAACACAAATCAAAACATATTTTCCATGTGAAAAGAGTTCATTTCAAAATGACAAAGCGTATTGCTGTCCTAATAAAAAAATTCCCAATCTGCACGCAGACAAACGTAAATAAAACGTTCTTAACAACTAATAATAACATGTGACAAAATAAATATATTAAACTACACTTCTAATACCTTCATATCGACGAGTAATTGTGTTACAACATATTTATCCTCGTTATTGGCACGTCATCAAACAAAATAATCCAAATTTTGTCAACTTAATGTGTCTAAAGCATCGACCACCCACAATTTGCTCTGTTATCGAATTTTCTAATCAGAGACAGACAATATTCAATAAGTGCCATATCGTACACTAGAGAAATATATCATTCCTAGAAGCAGTGTCACTTGCTTTATGGAGCAAAAATACGTTTGAAATACATCTAAGTATTGTTAGTCCTTAACACTATTCACGTCGTTTATAGAGAATTACGAGTGTTCCACTGTAAACCCTTTTGTACAACGCGTACAAATAATATTAAAAATTCCCTTTTATCTGTCAAGCATATACGAATATTCGTGCGTTTTCTTTAGCTCTTTGAAGCTTTACACTACGTGATGACGAGAACACTTACAATTTACTATCAGAGTTTACAATGAAAACTCCAATCCTTATATTAACTTAATACATTTCTAGTGTCAGGCCTCGAGTATCACTGATCACTTGGAAAATCCGCCTATATACAAATAAATATCTGTATTAATATATTTACTTTATAATATATTAATACAAAGATAATTTTGTAGATGGATTTCCTAAATTAGTACTACAGTGCATCGAGCCGTAAGCCTCGAGCATACGATTTGAGAATTCCTACGCAATAAATGCTTCACATGTCCGCATAGAAAATAAAGTAAATAACATTTGAGCACATTGTTTTATCACTTTTGTTATAATAGCAAGATACTGTCTCTTCTTTTTACAAAAAGGTTATTGCTTCAAAGATATTTTTAATGATATGAAATTTGCACGTCACTTTGGAAACTGCAATGGTGATAGATATATTCCAACTGTGCATCCCGTTTAAGAGTTACATTTTCATATTTAACCAATCAAGCAATGACCTTTGACTTTTTATTGTGTACTGGGGTGCTGGAACCCTGGCGCCGACGTATTGGTTAATAGAGAAAAACATGGTATATTTTAATTTAAAAACAATATGTTTTACTAATGGCTCGTCTTGTGGTATTAGGATCCACAATAATTCTGCCAATGTAAACGCAGTTGAAAAAGCAGTCTGTTGGAAGTTGATCGGTTGGATTAACAACTGCTTCAGCAAAATTGTCATAACCGTCAGTTTTTACTACTCAATAAACATTGTCAATGACATTGCCTAAGACTAGTTTTCCTGTAATTCTATTGGAATGTAATAACTAGACGTGGGGTTATATGCACTTAGATAGTGCCAAAATATGCATGCAAATATGCACGAAAAAAGGTCTACGTATGCATTATATATGTAGTATCAGAAAAGAAACAACTTGATGTGAGATCGATTTTTTATTGCACAAAATAAAAGCTCTGACATAAATTTACACAATCAATTATAGTTTTTATGACGATACACTACTCTAATTTATCAATTTCAAACTTGTGACCGTTGTCAGTTAGAATTATTTTATTTGTAGGTCGAAAATGACCGCTCCATATCGACTGACGTGACAGGGTACAATTTAAAATTTGATGCCAGAACTAAAGTCAGGCAAGCTTTGACCTGTGACATTAATGTATGCATTTATTTGTTTAATTACGTCAAGACCTCGATTTTTAAACAAGAACGGTGTCTAACTTGTTTCGGATCTTTTCCGAAAATGAGTTTTTATGTAGAATTATGCACAACGAAATATCATAGAAATATGCAATAGAGCGTGAAACCTGAGAAATATGAATATTGCATATGCAAATAATCCTATGTGTAGTAATAACATTCCAATATAACTATGGCAAAGAGTGTATTACACTTTTAAAAACTATTCAAATTGTAAAAAAGTGAATTAAAGTGCCTTGTTATATTTAATATCATCAGATTCTCCTTGGGATTGTCTATAATAATTATTTTAAAATCAAATGTATAATCTAATATATTTAAAATTAATGTTTGTTTGTTTGTCCTCTATGCGTTCCTATACCATTCATCAGATTGCGATGAAACTTTGGTGAGTTGTTGTGCGCGCGCCAGCGAAGGTTTCTGACAAAAAAATCATCTAACGTATTGCAATGCATGCCGGGCACAGCTAATGTATAATAAAAGCTTTAAAAATCAAATATATAATAAGAAATTGCAACATATATGTAATCCCTATTCATCCCAAGCCTTTCTACACAATCCATTCTCAAGGCATTACAGTGGAATTCGCCTAGACAGTGCCACGGGAACATTTGGTTTCTATAGTGATGCTGAAAATCAATGTTAGCTAAACATATAAATAGGTATTTCGCTTTTAGTCACAAAGCGACTGCAACATCAATCTGTATGTTCTATATCAGAGACATGACTCTTTCTCTTAGGCACCAACTACACGAAAGTCTCCCGCGTCGATATTATCGCCCGTGCTATCGACGAGGCCGTCTACACGCGGCAGATATCGTGCATGTGTAGACGGGCTCGGCGATAGCCATATAGTTACTATTGGTATTAGTGGCACGGGCCAGAATATCGCCGCGAAAGGTTCGCTCGTGTAGTTGGCGCCTAATTCTTGATATGAAAACCTGTTAAGCCCGTTTCACATTTGTATTATTTCACTGTTGCGTTTCACGGAATTGTATCCGCGACATGTTGCGGTGAACGTGTGGACGTGTTTTGAAACGCTGTTACAATACGTCGCCTCATGCTAATACGAGCCAATCCGTCGGGAATCGTTATTTATTTGCCTCTTAAATGTGATACGTGTCTACATCGTTGGACCTAATTGTGTCTCCGTGCATTCATTTGGGATCGGTAAAATACAGTGTGATAACGAGAAACTAATCAAGTTTATTGAAATGTATTGAGACAAAGTTTTGTGGGAGCCGGGTAACAAAAAATATTATACCTAATAAAATCTTGATAATGAAACATGAGATCAACTATCACTGAATAGAACGCGTAGTATCAATGAAATGACGGCGAAATGATACGCTTTGCCGATTCAGGGGTAAAGAATGCGCCCATAAGCCTGATACGACTTAGATACACGTTGCGAATACGATGCACAGGGGCGGATTAATGGCTCTTGAGGGATGGGCTATGGTTTCCGTCAGGGCCCTTCTAAGGAGGAAATCTTTTTCGACGACATCTAACTTATAAAACCAGATAACTGGGGTGAGTGCCACGCGTTTAAAACCTTAGGCAGGTGATCGAAGAGAGCTTGTTTTCTACTAACCCAAGCACCCCAAAACTCCCATTACCAACATGATAGCGAAGGTAACGCGTTTAATTTGTTGATAAATATGTATTTTTAAGTTGGTATCTCCGTATTTTCAATCAAACGAAACCAATTGTCTATTTGCACTGCATTTATTATAATATTTTATAAGGACTGTATTTCGTAAATAAAGTAAAAAATGAATAAATGAAACGTAGGGCAGGCTAGTGCGCGTCGGGGCTAGTGAGGGCGGGCGAAGCGCCTTCCTTAAGTCAATCGTTTCTCAAAAAAATAGCTCTACTAAGAAGTTTCTCGTGGTGGGGCTCTCAAGAATTATTATATTAAGAATATTTTAAAATTATTAATATAATTTAACATTTTAATTGTTTAATCAAAATGTTTGTGATTAAATTTGTTTGATTAAATCTGATTGATGCCATGCAAAGTGAATTGTAAAAAATAAGAGCTAGTCCGCCAACAAAACCATTTAGTTTGGCGGAAGCTATGTGTCGGTTGTATAATGTTTGTTTGGAATATAAATAAATAAATAAAAAAAGAGCGCAGAGCCCTATACTATAGCCCGTCAAGCCCTTAATCAGACCCTGGATACGCAGCAGTAAAATGATACAAATGCACCCAGCTTTATGAGTAAACTAAACGGCACTATTAGCAGCCATATCGATATTTAGGGACGTGTGAAGCGTTGGAAATTCTCAAACCGTATGCCAGCGGCTTAGTACATGTAATTTCAGTAGAGGCGCATACCTTCCTCGAAGTTGACGACGAGCGGATCAACGGGGACGGCGCCCACGCCGGGTACCGGGCCCACGGTGCCCACGCCGTACTCTGCGTGAGCGTGAGGGTGGGCGTGGCCGTGTGGGACCACGCGGCGCCCGGCTAGGAGGTCGTTAGTGGTCGGTAGGACTCCGAGAATGCTTGAATCGAGGACTACTGTGAATGCAACAAGTTAATAGGTTAGAAGTCACCTAAGAAAAGATATATACTACAATATCAAAAACGTTGGCACGTTCCTAGGGATGAACCAACATTAAAAAGATAAGACGTGCCAAATATATATAAGATGGTCTGGATGCACTGTCTATCTTTTATAACGTCCCTCCATGTTGTAAAGGGCGTGATTGAACAATACGGTCGAACAGGGCTTAAAACACAGATTTATTATTTTTATAAAGAAATATTCAAATAATGGTTACGTTCAAGGTATACGTAAATAAGTGGGAATGTTAATAAAGAAACGAAATTCAAATATGGATTAAGAGCGTTCTTTTAGTATGAGCAGTGACTCAAGATTTGAACTCAATATGAATGCCTCTATGTCTGAATACCCCTTGCTTAACTACCACTGCCACATGCAGAGTGTACACTAAAAGACGAATCACCCTAGTGCCCATTTGAACATGACCACGGCTGGTGTAACCCGTGCCGAAGTCTAGTGGGAACTAGATTACTAGATTAGTAGAAAGTTGAACTGAATGGTAAACAAATACCTGCATTCAGACCCGATTTAGAATATAAAAGGAATGTATTGGCCAGAGAATGGTTAGAAATTTCGTTCCTGATTCTTTTTTAGAAACAAATTTACCCCCTTAGAGCGAAATGTCACCAAGTAACAAAATCCTAGTTACGATATATCAGTGTTTAAATTTTGAAAAAATTAAATAACAAAATTTGTTTCATTTTAGTCTTTTTTTAACTTGAAAAAGCAATAGGATAGCATTCCTGGAATCTTTTATATATACAATATAGTATAAATATTTCCGGAAAAGCTTTATTTTTGGAGAAAATTAAGAAAATAGAACTTTTTGCTTTTACAAAATGTCAAGGAATTTGTTAATTATCTTGTCTATGACTACTGTTAGTCAGTATTTAGTGTTTGAATTTTGCATGCAGGACAGTATTTGACTTAATTTTCAGTTTGATAAATTTGTGTGTGTTGATACCTAAAGTTGCTTAGTTATTTTTGGGCATGGAACATTTGTTTTGAAGGTGTCCACGAATTGCTAGTTTACAAATAAATGACACATTGACCTACAAGGATGAAGAAAATAAAACTATTTTTTTTATTTAATTGCTATGTATGCTCTTCTTGAGTAGTAAGAGTAGTGGTGAGTATTTAAAATTTAAATAAGACGAAAAAATAGAGAATTAAGCTGATTAACGTAGGCGCAAAAAGTCGTTTTCGGCTAAGTGCCACTTAATGACTTTAAACTCTATGGGGTCTAAATATGGATTTAATTTTTAAAAAATTAACAAAGCACGACGGTACAAATGTCCTATAAATCAAATTGATTTGGCAATTACAATTGCCTATAAAGTTTGTATTACAAGTTGTATTACATCGCAACAAATACATATATTGTCACTAATGTTTGTGGGTAGGGTTGGCACGACATACATTTTTTACATTGATAAGATTGTATGTGGCTGTGTGTATAATGTGTCGGTGATGTGTGTTTGTGTCTGTGTGTGGTGTAATGTGTATGCGCGCGTGGGTGTGTTGCAATTTACCTGGGCGCTGTTGCTGCCAGAGCAGCGGCACGGGCACGGGTGCGGGCGGTGCGACGACAGGGGGCACGCCCGCGGGCAACGGCTGCGGCTCCACCGGCACAGGCTCCGCTGGATTCGCCACGGCAGCCACCTACCACAAATGACACAAACTTTCTTAGGCTAGACACAAATCTAGTGAAAACATAGCATGAGGAATTTCCCGACTTGATTTCCGGTTCCACCATCACTTAACATATCTAGCGGACAACGGCAGAAATTCGCGAACTGTCAATTCAGTGAGTAGAGTCAGTTCCGCGGCGTCAGTAGTATTTCACGTGATTGTACTTTAGTACTTTATTTTGATTACAATTTAGTACTTTGATCCGTTGAGTTCGACTATTAGTTCTATTAAAACTCAACAGAAAAAAATGCGTTTAGTTCTACGGCCATAGTATGAATAGAATTCAACGGAACTTATTTTCCATCAAGTTCCATACTATTTAAGCTCAAATGAAGTTACTCAATAGTGAATTGTCGGCATGGCCGTGTTAGGCCATGGACCCCTTGGGCACACAGAGTTTGGGGCCCTTTTAGAAAGCACAAAAAAAAACATAAATGAATGATAACGTCAGAATTTACTTTTGTTAGTGACTTTATTGATTATTACGGTTAGCTTTATACAAATCAAATATAAGTGATGTGATTACTGTTTTGAGAATTGGACTTACGTTAATGTTAATGGTTTCTTTCGAGTTGGGTATCAAATGAAAGGTTTCGACGAGTTGAATACGATAAAAACTTGTTTTTTGTTAAAAAATAATTTTACTTATTTATTGATTAATTGCATAGAACATACATATGCACTGGATTTCGGCATTTCGGGGTCCCCATCGGGCCGGGGGCCCTGGGCTCGTGCCCCACGTGGCCTTAGGGTAAAGACGGAACTGATTGTCCGTTCCTTTTTTTTTGGAATGTTTAACATATTAGATAAAGTGCATTGAAGCCATCTCCTGCAAGCGGCGCACCCTGCTGAATTACGGACGGAGCTCTGGCGACAGATCAATGGCAGTTTAACTCAAATATAACGGTCAGCAGCATTACCGGTGCGAGAGGCCTATCTCTGCGATCACCAACCAGCCTGCCCAGCGTGATGTTTAGGGCATAAACCTAATAAAAAAGCAAAACACACCATGGCCCCCAGTCCCCGACGGCCCTACTATTCCTAGCTACGGCAGCGGCTACAGTTACGATAGGGCAGGGGGTGCTAAGAATTCACGGGTTTGGTCAGGCTGTCCCAACACCAAGGACTGCATGTGGGTACTTTTAATACAAGGACACCGAGGCACGACGAAAACTTAACGAAAATTTAGCTGGGTAACTTAATATTACTCACTCTAGAGTTATTCTAGGGTTATCGGAAGTTCGAAGGGAGGGAGAGGATAGGATGATCCTAGAATATGGACACCTCTTGTATTGCAGGCAAGGCGACCAGCCCTCACAAGGTGGGATCGGCTTTCTTATTAAAAGAGTTCTCGTTAACAGCATTGTGGATATCAGAAGTGTAACGGCGCGGGTCGCGTCGCGTACCTTGTACTTAAATTGGACAGGAAACATACCTTGAAAGTTGTACAGGTATATCCGCCTATGTCCGCGTACACTAATGAGGAAGTCGAAGCATTTTACGACGATATATCGAGAGCCTTAGACCATAATAAGACCCACTACACTATTCTTATCGGGGACTTTTAACGCTTTTTAATCGGAATTTTTATTTGTCCCACAGTAGCTCAAACCGCGTTAGGTACCAATGAGTTTCATTTAAAACTCCTAAATCGATTTGCCGCATTATACTTGAAGAGGATTATCATGGATGTAGGCTGCAGGCATTTTAATCAACAGCATAAAGGAAAAAAGTCCAAGCAGTCTATTTCATTTTCGTAATCCCAGGAAAGTTGGTGCAAAATTTCACCACTATTCGCAGAGCCGTTGATGCTTGAAAGTGTTTCAAACTATCAAAGATACATGATTTCATTTTTATATATTAGTGAGAATAAGGATGTATGCGGACTGAGGTGCCATTCCCATTGTCTCTATTGGCATTTGATCAAAAAAGATTGATGACTACTGGTCTAAATAGTTACACCGTATTATAATCAATTTTACTCACAGCGGGCACTGGGAGCGCAGGCTGGCTGGGCGCGATGCCATCAGTGCGTGCGTCCGGGTTCTTGTGCATAAACGGGCAGTGTTTCTTGCGGCACCCACCCGGCTGGTTCTCCCAGTAGCACGGGATCTGCTTGCGATTTTTCTGGAAACAACATTCTAATGATTTAGTAAAAACTAGTCTCTATAAAAAAAAACTTTTTTTATAGAGAGAAGGTGGCAGACGAGCATACAGTCGACCTGGTGGTAAGTGGATGCTGTCGCCCATGGACACTCGCGATACATGCCAACATCAGTACAGAATGACAAATGTTGGCACGCCCGCAGATGCGCTACCCATCTTGATGTAGGAATGGATTTGGAGAAAAGGTTAGGAAAATGGAAAGGGATAGTGGGAAATGCGGTACATTTCAAGGTACTCTCCTGTGGGAGACTGTGGGAGAGGGGTAACGAGGCCCGTAGAGTGCGCTCAGCAACTGTTAGATTACACTGTGCACTCTCCCCCTCTAAAATGGCTTTGCGGTTATCGTGACTATGTAGGGTTCAAATTAGGTGACATTGTCTGAAAACGATTGTACCATATATTGTATACGATTGTAGATTCTAGTTTTATTTTTTATTTAATTATATTATTTATGAAAGGAAAACAATTGGCCATTACAAACAACAAGTAAGAAACAACTTAATACATGAGGCATTACATTTCTCCCAATCCAGTCCTTAATCTGAAAGGTAGGCAGCATATCCGGAAACGTGCCTACATTAAGTCATTCTGGAGTGATGTTGGCAAGTATTGCGGATGTCTATGGACGACAATATCCACTTACCATCAGGTGGACTGTATGCTCGTTCTACCGCCTTTTTTCTATAAAAAAACATTACTAGTTACTAAAATATTAAGACTTAAGTAAAACCTTTAAAAAAATGTGATTGTTTTTGATTTCAAAATATCAGATGTTAGAGCATGTTTCCTATTTTAACAAAAACATGAAAATTAAATTTTAAGTTAGAAAATCTTAACCAAAGTTAATAAATGCATACAGACAATATGTTGCTCCATAACATACCATCAGCCTATGCATCTCCACTGCTGGATATAGGCCCCTCTCAAGGCTCACCACCAGGAACAATCTTCAGCTCTTCTCATCCAGCCACCACTGTTAATTTATAACATTATTATAGCTGGAGCTTGACCATTGTAAAGGACTTTAAATGTACATACATGTACTTGTTTGTGAATTGCATTTGAGAATGAATATGTCTATTTTTTCTTTATTAGTAATGATGCAATACCATCAGCCTGTCTCTCCACTGTTGGATATAGGTCAATCCAAAGTCAAGCTGCCTAGAATCAAGACTGGTCTACAATCAGTCTCAGTCTACAATGTTTGAAGTAATATCGGGTAACCAAAGAAGGTTGTGCGGTTTAATATAAAAAAATATTACAAACCAGTAGTACACTGAGGGCTGTTTCTGGATAAGTGCTGCTTGTACTCGCTGAAGCTGATTACAATAGACCACAGCAGTGATGGTTTGGCCTGTTTCCAAGAACTCATAATGGACAATTCTCACAGCTGTCCACAATAGAGTAAACAACTTCGAATTAACGTTTGGTTCAAATTTTAAATTATTTCACAATAGGAATTAAACAATTGACGCAAAATTTGTATGCATCAAATGAAAGAGGGATTCATAGGAAAGTAAATAAACAAACAAGTATATAAACAAGTGCTATCAATAAATAATTAAAAAAATATCCATAGCAATCTGTATAAGAAAAATCACACAAACTTTTTTGGTTACCTGATACATCAAATTATATAAGTAAGAAATGTTCATTATTTTGGTTTCTGTGTAAAATTGTAATTGCATTAAAAACACATAGTTTGCATTTGTACATACCCTTAGCTCCATGTGGCGTAGCTTACAGTGTTTATCCAGACACTTGCCCTGCTGCCACGCTGTGCACATCGTCTCGCAGCCCAAGGCGGATGGCTCATGACGGAATACACAGTTGTCCCCCTGAAATAATGTTCAAGATCTACTATTGGTACTATTATTACCTATGACTAAGGAGCAGGTTTAGCCCTATGCTAATTTCTAGGTAAATTAAGCAAGCCCTAGTTATTATTAAAATTAAGCAGGCCTAATGGCATGGCATTACTTCACACATTATTCATTCTTCACAGTATCCTTTCACACATTACAAACCTAATGGTTAGTAATGTGTGACAGAATACTGACAACATAAATGGATTGATGACAATAAAGTGTATGTATAAATAAAATAGATAATTTATTTATAATGATCCTATATATTGTTTACCTTGATATTTATTCCAGACTTATAGTAGTCCATGTATAGTAGAAATTATATATGCACTTAATCCATATGTAGATAGAAATGTAGTTTATTTATTGAATAACATGAAATATAGCATAAAGTTATAATGAATTTTGCCCAGAAAAATACTTCGCTACAAAATTATAATGCAAAAAAGGGCAAAATAGGTAAAACATGTGATTACATATTAATTCCTTGATTGTAACACAAACATAGTCTGTTTAAGTGCTTGATATGTAAATAATGCTTTCATTAAAAGAAAAGAAGCTTTTTTCAAAATGTATTAAAAAAGGTTAGAAAAACAAGCTGCAAATTTTAAAGGAATAATTTTTGCCTTGAAAACTTAAATCATGTCATCTTTACTCAGTGTTTCTTCTTCTTATTCTTAACACTGCTTCTAGACTTTTTGAGATGATTAAATTAACACTAATTAAATTAAATTTACCATTCCTGCAGTATGGTGCACCACTCTTTACAGAGCCGGCTCTAGCCCATGTAGCGCCCAGGTGCAATCAATACCCTAGTAGGCTAGTACTCTTTGGAGGCATCGCGAGCGGCGCTCGGCGCCCCATAAGACACTGCGCCCGTGTGCGGGCCCACACCCCGCACCATAGGTAAAGCCGGCACTGACTCTTTACTAGTGTGATGGAGTTTTTAATTTGTGTGTTTATTAGAGCTAAATTTTACTGTTTATCTTATTTGTCCCAGACATGCTTGAACAGATTCATATCTGAGCAATAAGCAAGCCAGTCCAGAGTTTAAATATAACTCTTGAAGATGTCAATACTCTCTGACTCTTGAAGTGAGTGTTGTGAACTTCTTGGCATAACCATTTTTACTTCTCTTGTTTATGTAGAAAAATCTATACATTAAGGATCAACAGTTTCCCACTCCAATAATTATCATGGAATTGAGCTTCACATTTGTACCCATTTCAATAATTACTCAGTTAAATATTTTCACCATAAACCTCGGGTTCCATCTCAACAATGCAGCTGTGCATTATCTGCATTAAACGAAAATTGACACATGTTTTCTTTTTACTCATATAACTTTTTATCACAAGAAAAACAGATTTAAATTGTCAATTATGACATTGATTGTTTACAAAGAAATTTCAAATGGGAGTTTTCTCTGGATAACCTTTTAGCATTCCTGTAATTTTGTCCACATGTGTGCAATTAGTTATCATTTCTATGACAACATAGGTACAGAAGAATTCACTTCAACTAAGAAAGCAGTTTATCTATTGAAGAACGTCAAACATAGGCAGCGTTGCCGCTTAAATAACCAACAATCATCAAAATATAGTAGGAAGTCTTATAAAACTAGGGCATTTGGCTGTATTTGCCTATTTAGTTAATTGAGCAAAATTATTTTATATAAACAAAAGGTTTTTTACCTTAGTACATGTGGAGTAATAATAAAAGTAGCAGTCGTTGAATTTTCTAGGGGATTCCATCATGCACTTCGCCGTCCAGGGTCTGCGAATTACAAGAACACCCGTAAATCGCAATGCCAACTGCCGCCGAAAGGAAACATAACACTAGTAAAGGAGCGAGGACGTGAAAACATTAGATAACCGCCTACTAACGCCACAACATATACTACTCTGTAAAACACGTGGAAATTAGGCTATAAAAACTCAAAACGGCAATTTTTTTCCACTTTGACAATTCGCGAAGTATATCACCGATAAACAAGTTCAAAAAAATACAAATGTATAATACGTTGTAATAAAATACGATGCTTACCGTGAGGTAATGTACAAAAATAATTAAATTAAAGAACAAATATCTACACAACCGAGATAACTAACACAAAATAATAAGAACGTCACTATTAGAAAGAAGATGTAGATATGGCGGACTTTCTTTTCATACCCAGCCCCACCATTATTGGTTGTCTTGTCTATAGCATGCCTTATCATAGAGAATTATAAAGCTTACTACTCACAAACAAAGAAATATCGTGGTGACGCTCGCTAGCTTATTTATCTAATAAATTCTAATATATTGGAAATAGATTTATACGATAAAAAAAATTTATCACAGACAATATCGTTGCATAAATATTAATATAGCGTGGCTGTACTTAAATAGAACGACGCAAAGAGGCTAAATTACTATAATATGGTCCTAATACGATTAATATTAGATCATTTAATTTTCAAACGAACTGAATGGAACAATAGGCCGTGCGTCCCTAGGTAAATTTTAAAAGAGCGCGCTGCTCGCATTTTGTACTCTTTGGCGGGACATCGAGTAGTGAATTTGAGTTTTTGTTTGATTATTTATTGTAAAATTTGTGCATTAGGCGTTTTGTGGTTTACTAATGATAGTTTATTAAACTTCAAAGAATTTTTCGTGTGTGATAATGAAATAAAAGCGCGGAACTGCGTTTTTAGTGTGTTTCTAATGAGTTCTGTTCTGTCCTCAGTAAAGTCCCAGATTGAGGGTCCCATTTAAATTTTGCGCCATTTTTTTGTTTGGCGGTTGGCAATTCTACTTTTTTTTATGGAACGCTACAAGAAAGAGCCAAGCAGTATGAATTTTAGAGCAGTACGAATTGAACCATCATTTTGGAGAAAAAAACACCTTTAAAGGCTGATTTCCACCTGGACGGATATGCCATTACATTAAGCAAAATTGTCGTATGTGGGGCTTGGAGAATCCTCATGAGATTTATGAAAAACGGATGCATCCTTAAAGAGTTACAGTTTGTTGCTGTTTTTGGGTCGGTGGGATCATAAGGCCCTTTTTTTTAGGTATCGGAGTTTAAGTAGGCATAGAAAGGTATCGGAACATGCTACAGGAGTTTTTTTGTAAGATTGTTGTTTTTGTACCAATTGTAAGATACGGACTTCGAACGACAGTGGTTCTAACAGGACGGAACCACGTCATACAGGCGGAGAAGCAAGGACTTTTTTTTCCAAATTAAATCCCGACGTTCAATCTGGGACAGCCTTTATAAAGGGTTTTCCAATAAGGACTTTACAACTTTTTTTCAAAATAAAATGCAAACCATTTGAGATATTTCAAAAACTTTATTATCGGGTTGAAGTACAATCAAAACATTTATGAATGGAACTCGACTTCGTTCATATGGCCACCGCGGGCACGTTTGCAGCGGTCGATTCGTTGGACCCAATTTTCGATGACTCGGCCACACATTTCGGCCGAAACGGCTGCTATTTCGCGTTCAATGTTGGCTCTGAGCTCTTCCAACGTCGTCGGCTTGTTGGCATAGACCAATGACTTGACGTAGCCCCAAAGAAAAAAGTCTAGAGGCGTTAAATCGCACGAACGAGGCGGCCAATCGACTGGTCCATTTCTTGAGATAACACGCTCATCAAACTTACTCTTCAATAAATCGATTGTAACGTGTGCTGTGTGGCTTGTGGCACCGTCCTGTTGAAACCACATGTTGTCCAAGTCCATATCTTCCAATTCGGGCCAAAAATAATCGGTAATCATGGCGCGATAACGATTACCATTCACAGTAACGTGACGATCATTATCGTCGACGAAAAAATATGGCCCTATGACGCCGCCGGCATGCAAACCGCACCAAACAGTTATTTTTTGTGGATGAAGTGGTGTTTCATGAAGCACATGTGGATTTTCACCCGACCAATAACGCATATTTTGCTTATTGACGAACCCATTGAGCCAAAAATGAGCTTCGTCACTGAAGATGATTTTGCGATGAAATTGATCATCTTGGCGCATCTTTTCCAGAGCCCAATCGGAGAACGTACGTCGCTTCAAATGGTCCATCGGCTTCAATTCCTGAGTCAGCTTGATCTTGTATGGGTGTAAACCAAGATCCTTACACAAAATTCGCCATAAAGTGGTCTGGGCGATGTCCAACTCTTGAGAACGCCGTGGAATTGACTGCTTTGGATCATTTGCTACGGACGATTCAACGGCAGCGATATTTTCGACACTTCGAGCAACCCGTTGTCTCACTGGCACGGCAACATCACACAACGAATATGTAGACTCAAATTTTTGCACTAAACTTGTTACTGCCTGTCTACTAGGGCGAGAATTACGACCGAAAATCGGAGTTAACGCTCTTAAAGTAGCGGTCACCGACTCCGAATTTCTGTAGTAAATTTTTATAATTTGCAGACGTTCTTCGTTCGTGTACTTTACCATGATGAAAATGTTAATTTACTGAATAAATTGACAGTGACAGTTCGATGATTAGTGAATGGGTGCGTTCACAAATTGAATTCAAAGTTGTCAAGTCCCTATTGGAAAACCCCTTAGTACTATCGTTTTACCGAGTGACTCCTGACCTACTTCGACGGGACTGGACATTGACAGTTTAAGTTTTAGACTTTGAAATTGTTTATTACGAGGAAATCTTAACAGTGGCAGAATGTGCTAATTTCACTATTGTCATTTAGGACGAAAAATAAAGCGCGTTTTTTTTGTCTTTGAAGACCACAAGCACTTAATACTAGTGATGGGTAACTCCGGAGTTAATGAATCAAAAGAGTTGAACTCGCGAGCGGAACAGAATCCCTTAATTGTTCCATAGAATTGTTATTCATTCAGATTCTGATTCCGGCGCCAATCATGATTGTGAGTGTAATCGCGCATCGGCACTTGTCGGGGGCTCAAAATCGAGATGCAATGATGGCATGACCTTTTTTTTTTGCTTATACAACAACCGTTAGGGAAGGGGAATGAAACGCTCTCAGAAAGTGAATCAAAAGAGTTAAGGAGTACCATAACTAAAATAATAAAATAAGTGTGTGCTTACGCGAAAAGATACCTCAAGCGATTGGAAACGGTTTTTTTGTTTTATTGATGATTCGGAATCGTTATAAGTTCAAAGTTTACAAGGAAAGCAAAATTAGGAACATAGTGAACACATTTTAATTAAAACAATAAGTAGGTGTTGTATGAACTTTATTAAAACTATTAATCATGATTTTAATACATTAATTTACATACTATAAATAAATGCTCACGATAATGAATGTGAAGTCAAGTATTGTAAAAAGCAAACATTATATAGCTAAACATAATAATAGCAAAATAACCTAACAATAATTACCTACAAACTAAACTGGAAACTATGTAGTTTATAAACAATACAATTTCGATCATTCCCAATTTGTCTGGTAACACAACAATTATAAAATGTACTCATTCTAACTATAGCAAGAGATGCATTATTTTATAATAGAATTTAGCATAGCACAGAGCTGTCATCTACAGAATTACTAATAAAACACTGGAGTTCCTGGCCTACGACGTGTTTACCAACCTTATGAACTCTACAGTGTGTAATTAGTAATGTCAATACAATCTAAATTTTATTATGAATAGAAATTAGCCGCAGTTAAAATATCCTGCCGGTCACCTTTAAGAACAGGACAAAGAGAAAGCTCTAGTTCAATATGATGCCGGTCCATTAGATTGAGAAATTTGAGATTGAACATTTCATTAGTCAGTTCTTTGCTCACTGACAAGTGAAAAAACAAAGATTATTTCATAGTATGGATTATACGTGTACAACTTATATTGTAAGTCAGGATCCATTTAGTATGATTAGAATTTCAAAAGCGACGTTTTTTACTCTCATCAGGCCGGTTTTAATGTGGAAGAAAAAATACTTCGCTACTTTATAGCAATCGGATAATACTTTTGTACAAAAAAAATACCGACGTCAGCTCTCTATTGACGACTTATCACTCTATAAATGTCAGTTTTCTTCTGCTATTATTGTTTGACGATATTCCTTAAGAAAGGTATTATGTCGAAAGGCTTTATTTGTGATATGGAGGATATGAGATGTCGCAGTTAATATTATGTTTTATTATAGCTATACGACAAGGCGGTCGATATACGACCAATGTTTTGTTACGTGACATGTAATGAATGATGTAAATGTACATACGAATACAAACCAATACTGAAGGGAATGTTCAATTTTCTATTTTGTATTTTTTTATTATGAATAAGATTAGTTAGTATATTGTGGGTTATTTATTGTTTTATTGTCTCATCTCAGCGTACAAGTTTTCTAACAAACCGACTGGATGACGACTAACAGAGTCACGCTTCAATAAAAAATAACTTACAAACACAACACAATTAATTGTTATGAGTATTGCTTTTAAATAATTAAAACGTTGCAAACTCGAACAGTCTTAAAACTCATTCAATATTTAAATAACAATTACATAAGGGCTGTTCAACATTGGCGAATAGTCATTGACGACTGTTCTTTAATCTTCCAATTAATAAATAAACTAGAATTAATGTCTGGCGATGGTTTTGTGTTTTATGTTATGGATATACATGTGTATATCCGCCACGGGTAGTTATTAATTAAATACTTACAAAACCATTCCTTTTTGTACAACAAAAATATGTAATTAGAAATGTGCACAGATATTCGCTTTTTGGGGGTAAATCCGTTTATCTGATACATTTTTTTTAAAAAATGAGTTATTAATACTAATAATTCAGCTTCTTGAGGTCTTTTTACTGATAAAATCTTTTAATATCATCATCCCAAAACTATTCGACAAGTTGTCAACAGCTTCTGTAACCTTAAAAAACAACACAAGGTCAACCAACAATCACGGATTATTTTTGTTATAAATGAGTTTATATACACCAATAATAGTTTTCAATTGCCTCGAAAACTATATTGATTTTTTTAGAAAACTATGTCCCACATATGGGTCCGTCTATTACATACTGTCGAATTACTGATTATTCTGTTACTTGCCTAGTAGATATACGTATTAGACACATGTATATTATATCTAATATTCGATATACGTGCCTAAAAATCGACGATAAAAAGGTCCGTATGACAATAAACTACAAAAATGTCTATGGAATACATTTTTGTAGCTTATGGTCTTGTGTATACTATGGAACAATGGAAATTCCCACATAGTTCCATAGAGATTTTTGTAGTTTATGGTCTTATTATGTATAAGTCCCTTTAGTTTTAGGGTCGATTTTTTTAAGCATCTCTAAATTTATATGCTGTAAATATAAATAGATGAAAAACTAGATAATTGGGTCACAACTTGCTATATTTTTACCGACTAGCAGTTACGCACAAACCAGTTTTTGTGAAGAAAGAAAAGTTAAATTATATTACACGAGTTTTTGTATCAATCTTTGTAAACAATATATTCATTGTCGTAAGGCAGTTTTGTATAGACAGATTATTTTATACACAATTCTCTATACTTTAACACAGAGTTAAATCAATTGTTGTGACTTAGAAGATTAGAACAATAGCTGATAAAGTTACAGGAGATTTTTTACAAAAAAATATATTAACTGCCTCTCCTAAGGTGTGATTTGTCCCTTACGACAATTAAAACTTCCACGCTCTAAATTATACTTTTCTGAAATTTGTCGCAAAAAACAAGTGTTTTTTAATAAAATTCTGGGGCATTTTTGAAAACACCTGTCTTCACAAACGTGCAATCTAGTGCTTTTAACCAACCACAATATAATATAACACACAATTTCAAAGGACACGATAAGGACACAGTACATCACAATGACACTTAGAATATGTCCAATATATCAACAAGTCACAATTATCCGCTGCCTTAATTCAAAATGTATTTTTTTGTCTAAATGAGAGCTTATTTGAAAATATACGAATTAATTGTGGGCTTCCGAGTAAAGGGGACGATTAGTGAGGTTTTATATTAAGGATAGACTATGATAACAGGGTTACATTTTTATTTTTTAGAATAATTCGTACTTACATGAAATTTTCATAAAAAAATATGTTGCAAAAGAAAGTATGGAAAAAACTAATTTAAGCGTTCAGGTTACAAAAGATTTAATTTATGTTCATTTGAATGTTAATGTTTAATATTAACAAAAGCTGGAAAATGACTCAAATTTGCAAAAATGCAAATATTGACAACCAGATGCCGACACGTGAACGTTTTATGCTCGGAATCCCACAACTTAACTTTCTACGATATAAAACTATATTTTTCAACTTACGTTCCGAAAATGGCAAGCGAACAGAATCTGATTCCACAAAATCTACAATTCCGCTGCGCAAATTAAAAACCTAGTAATTAATGAAAAATCGGACTATACCTTGTCATGTAAGAGAGCGTAATATAATCGTATACTAGTGAGATTAGACAACATGATCTTATAATCAACTTCAGAAGAGTAAGAACTCGTAACTTGTTTCTTGATTCTCATGTAAAATTTATTTACTAGGTTTCTAATTCAGCCGAACTATGGGGACAATATTGCCCAAAACTATGGGTCCCCGTACCAAGACACTCGTTTTCGAATTTAAAAGCGTCATTACCCTGTCGCAGGCGATACTGTTTTGCGGTATTGTCAAAATGTATTATAATCGCTTCAGTTTACCGACTGAGATTTATACAAATGATTTTTTTTACGTTCTACATTTAAATTAAATAAAAAATACATATATTTAAGTTTTTTAAATGTAATAATGTAGCTTATAAAAAATATTTTTTCATGAGTATGTTTCGTAATATAATAAAATCAGTTTAATATTGAAGTGGAGTAAAATATTGTACAGGTGGGATTTTAAATAATAACAAAGTCTATTTGAAAAATATTTTTTTCGTAAACACTGTACGCGTGAAACGTAAAAAAAAATATGTCAAATCAGTCGGCAAAATGAAATGTTTATATTGTTCTCTGGTAAGGGGACGTAAAACAATTGGACGTATCAGAACTCTCAAAGACACACAGATAGGCCATTCAACTCAAAATTTCGAGATATTATACTAAATTGCTTAGGAACTACTAAATAGAGATGCATGGAATTTAATGAGAGTCAAATGTATAATTTCGATTGTATGTAACAGTGTATTCAGAAAGTACTTTATCAGACTATCAAATCCATGGCGAATGAATGACTAAATACATCACACTATCAATTTATTATTCAAGACCACAAGACAAGACCATAAAACTCATTTCTATCACTGCGGATCATATAGCCAAGATCTCAAAATGCCAAGATATATAAATGTCGAGATCAAAGATCTATCTTTTAAAGAGTCAATAGTCAATGCATAGATTTTGTGTTTGGTCTAACAATCATATCGTCAGTGGAAAGGTTAAAGTCATTTTTTACTAAAGCGCTACTTTTGCTGAAATTGATTATAAATATCACCGAATTAGTCGTTTTTTTCTGTATCGATTTGTGTTCGTGTCGCCCTGAGTACTTTTTGGTGTTTATGTCAAAAATCAGGACCTGCTTTTATTAATCGCAGCTAAAATGACTAATTTTCCAATATTTTGAAGTTTACGTGACATAAGGGACTATGCGTTTTACCGATGGAATAAGCAATACTAACGCGCTACTTATCTTACAATATTCTTATGAGAATTAAATAACGAGACGATAAATAATTTAAGCTTTTCGGGTAAGTGTCTCACGAGAATTGGACAAGTGAAAAAATATGTTTTTTTCTTAAATAACAAACTTTATCAATCGTTTCTGTATCTTTACTTTTCCACTGGCGATTATCATCTGAACGCACTGTTACATAAAAAAAGCAATATGGAAACTGGGACAAAACAAATTTATCAAACACGGGACACACATATACGCGGTTCTAATAAATAATTCAATCGTTCTATGTCGCATGAAAGTTGGAACCGCGCGATAATGTGTGAGTGAGAGAGAGCTACCAAATCCGCGTGCGCGTGAGCGGGAGTGTCTTGGGATTGGATTATCTCTTGGAGGAGCTCTTGATTTGTTGTAGTTTGAGACGTAATGCATCGACTGCCGCTTCGTTCTTTTGCGATACTGGCTGAGTTGTGTGCAGCTGAAACAATGCAATACATTCGTTGCAAGGGTACTTGGGTTTTTTCCATGAATTCTTCATGGCCGTTTGTAACAAGAGGATTTTCTTTTTTTAATATCTTCCCGAGGTGTCTTTTAGTAAATTTTTAGCTTCTAAATTCCTAAGAGGAGTACTTAGGCCAATAAGGAAACCTTGGAACAACGATTCTTCAGTTCTATTTCTTACGATTCTTCAAGATTATTTTTTGTTTCGGAAGTTTCAGATAGCTTCCAAACGTAATACGCCTATCCCTTTGACTCATTTGATCTATTGTTTGATCCGTATGGACGTGGCTACTGCACTCCCCCCCCCCCCAAATATTAGTTTTCCCGGGCCGGAAGGGGGAGAAGGGGAAATTACTTTTAAACCAATTTCACGCGAATGAAGCCGGGGTCGCTGCTATGGTTGGGCAGCGGGTTGTCGTTCATGGTGTCGCATACAATATATAGCGGCAATAACTTAATATCTAAGAAATTGATTCTAATAGCATCCACATTTACATTAATAATATCGTAAAGTGTGTCTGTCCTCACGATTAACTACTACATAGATTTAATGAAATTTGGCAGAGGAAAATCCACGCAAATGAAGTCAGTATAATAAATTTCAAATAGTAGCCTGAATTCTGGTGGACATTGTACGGGTTCCGCCGAGTATAATAATTAATAATGCGCATTTAATCATTAACTACTCTTAATTTGTATTAATTATCTAATTACATACATGATAAATCTTTGCACGCTCGGATTTAACCACAAAACGCAAGTGATAGATGTGAAACGTCATAAAAAGAGGGAACAGCGAGTGTGTTGACAAAAATAGTTAAAAACCGTACAAATATGTTTTATGACATTTGATATCCCGGAATGCCGATTAATTTCTCCAAGGGAATGTGGGTGACATTATTTTTAGAATAAAATGCACGCGGGTGAAATTGTGAGCAAAAGTAGTTACCTCCAGCTGTGGGTCGATACTGTGCTTGGGTAGCGCGTTGTCGGTGATGGAGTCAGCGAGCGCGCGGTTGTCGCCCGCCGGCGTACGCGGCTGCGACGTCGGCGCGCACTCCGACTTCAAACCCGCCTTGGCCTGCCATATTATAGCATATTGCTTGCTGATTGTCTCACTGTATCCCTAACAGGGGGCGAACCCACTCTCATGGACAATTGCGAATTTTGAATCAGCCTTTAATGTCTCATTGCAGGACACAGGCATCCGCTAGTAAATCACTGGGGGGTTTCGGGCCATAATTCACCACGCGGGCCCAGTATGGATTGGTGGATACACATACTCCATGGATCTTGAGCTCTCCGAAATAGTTTGGTGATAGTTTGTTCATGTATACATTCAAGCACAAAAGTGTTAGAGCCAGATTATTTTTTAACTTTTATCGTAGCATTAATTTTAATTTATTAAAATAGAATCATATGAATGTTTTAAATTATGACATAATACAATGTGGAGTTTAGAGATGTATCTATTAATTAAAAATAATAAGACGACATTTAAAAAAAAAACATGAAATTAATCAATGGGTATGAAATGAAATGGGTATGAATGGGTATTAATCATGAAATTAACTGCCACTCCTTCCCATATAAACATCACTAGAGCTAGTAAAAGCAATGTTAGTACTTGTGAATTCTGTACGTCGTCAGTTGCTTCCTTTTTCATATAACAATGGACGTCGTAAATCCTTTTTCGTTTTTTATCTAGTGAAAATCTTATTTTTTCTCAACATTCTTATCAACGATATAAAAAAAAACGTAAGAAAAAACTGCGAGCGAGTGTACATGACATGAAGGTCGCAGGAAGCGTGATGTCAGAGCGAGCGACTAGCGATCCAATCGCGACGTCGATGTCGGCACCCTGCCCGTCGCGCCTCACTTCCGCTCGCCGAACAGACCCCAAAAACTGACTTCTGGGCAACTAACGTTCAGGGGTTAAGATTCGTGCCGGGACTTATACCCAATAAATAACCCCTTACTAGTGATATTTTGTTTACTGAAACTGTCTTTTAACATACTAGATTTAGTGATCTAAAAACAAGTGATTGGATCACAAATATGTAATATATTAGTTAATATTTTCCTAACACATATTAATTAATTAATTAATTAAATGAAATATTCTTACCTGTAGTGCCCTCAGTCGTTCTAAAAAGATGACATGTGATTTTTCATCGTTCTCATTACTTATGTCTGAAATAGAAAACAGAATGCTTAACCGAAAGAATGTTAGATTACAGATGTTTGTCAATAAATTGGTTTATCATTATACAACATCCATTTAAGAGTTTTGCTAATATTTTCTGACCTCCGTAATGGCTAGTTTTATTTGTCTGTTCGTTTGAACAGTCAAGCGCGGCTTGACGCAAAAGGGTTACTAATACAGAAGAGAACAATTGAAGAACAAAAGTTTTATAGTATGATATGTTTCGAAATGAAAATTCATTCATTATTATTCATTATTCATTATTGAAAAAATGAAATGGCAATTGTCTTGATAATTATGAACAAGAATAATTATATGGATAATTTCGAACCCCGGTATGATAGCATGGACCATTTATGGACGCCGCATTTTGGACCCAATGTGTAAGAAACACATATGATCAAATAGGTTATATAAGTACGGCGAACTCGGTGTAAACTCTTAGTTTCGATCAAGTAACAGGAGCTATGGATAGGTTGTTTTTTTGCGTGAGAAAAACAATTCATGCAATTATAAAACAGACGGCATTCGTTTTCATCGGTAAGTAATAATAAACACCCTTATCCTTGAAGCCTTCAAGCATCGCTAGATTGGATGGATGGACTTTATTCAGACAATTTATTGCAGATGCGTAGTCTTTAGGCTAATTGTTCTGTGCATGATAGTATATTGATAGGCTTTATGACAGCAATGCGCTCACTCACCAATGTTGGCCGCGCTGTAGTCGTGCTTGTATAGGGGCGCGTTGCCGCGCTTGCGCAGCTCGGCCACCTCGCGCAGGCCGCGCTCCACGTAGTTGCGGAAGTAGAACGAGGAGCCCTGCATGAACGTCCAGATGTCCACCTCCGGGTGGCGCTCCTGTACAACACAACACCCTAGTTATACTACGAGACGACATACGACACGATGTAATCATAAATCGGCCCATTTAAGGGCTTACAATAGATGGTATTGGCAAACTTTCAATAGCCGTGATGCCCATAAAGCTATAGTTCGATTATGAATCAAAACAATGGCTCTTAAAACTTTTATTAAAATGTTATTCAGATTAGAGGTTCTCAATATGAGATTACAATTAAGCCAGTTAAAAAAAATAACGCTATATACAAAGTTTTCTACATAGTATAATCTGTTATTGGCAATAAGTTTGGTATATATATATTTCAGTGCTTATTTCTCTGTTTTGCAATAATTTATGTTCACAAATAATTAAATAAAGTTGTTAACGTCGCAATCAGGATAAGCGCGATACTGTTCATGCAACATGCACGCAGCTGCATCGCAGCATTCAGCTACGATGTCGACCATCTCGCCTGGATGAGACGACGCTTGAAAACATCAAGTGGCATATTCAGAAATTTTAAGAACTTATATGGTGTAATTAGGTGTTTCTGGGTTCAGTTTCAGTATGAAAAAGTTTTGCTGAGCATGTAGGGAGCGCAAGCTGCACAGCATACACCCGAAACTACAATCTCAGGATATGCGAAACTACACGTCACACGATATGCAGTCAAACCTCTCAAAATATTTTGCAGCACGGCAGCAATTTTATGACTAAACGCCAGCGTCTTTGTTTGGCATACGCGTCAATTCCGAAAATTACAATATCCAAACAGAAATTACAATCAGTGTTCATCGTGTTTTGGTGTATTTACTACTAACACATGATATTTTTAACTTTAACTTCAATTATACATTTTATTCACAATTTTGGTATTTACAATCCACACTAAATAATGAATCCAAAAGTTACATTTTGTAATATCTTAAGAGGAAATGACTAAATATATGTATTTCAATGAAATTTGGCAGAGAAGTATCCTGAAATCCGGCGAAGGACATAGGATACATTGTATTACAAAAAATTGACTAGTTTTCCAAGGACAACTGGTTAAAAATAAAATTCAGGGTAAAGTCGCAAACAAAATTCAATCTGAAATAGGGTTTAATGGTAGTGATACTCACCCTAAGGTCGTAGAGCTGCGAGAGCGCGTCCCTGTTGTGCTCCTTGCTGCCGATGCGCTTCAGTATGAGCGCGAGTTCCTCGTGCACACCGCGCGGCAGTCTGCCCGCGTTCAACGCGGCATTGTGCGGCGCTACGCTCGTCAACACAGCGCTACCATTCAGTGCATCTGGTACATTCTCCTTTTTCTCGTCCAATTTCAATTGCTTGAAAAAGAAATAAATATTGCTAACCTAGTTATACAAAAGTTGCTAATAGCAATGAAGCCAGCAAAACTCTTCATTGGCTCGGAAGATCATAAAATGTACGTTTTGGATCTCCGTTCATGTGATAGACGATGATAGTAGTTCAAAAAAGACCGCTGAAGTTAATTTAAAGATAAATTAATTAGGTATAATAAAAAAAAATATTTTTGGCAATATTTAGACTCGAAGTTTACCCATATATTTCCATGAAACCTGGCAAATTGTGTAAATCCTATTTATTTTTCTTGAAAGAATATATTAATTGCAACATAAGACAATAGTCTTCATCTTGGCACAACAATATTTGCACGGATACTAAGTTCCATAGTCACTTGGGCATTCCCCTTTATTGTTTTCGTTCGTGTTTCATGCGTTCATTTTTCATTAATGATAATCACACTTACCTTAAGTACTTTAAGCAAATACGGATAAAGATCGGACTCGTTGGAGTCTGATATCTGCGACAGGTGGTTGGTGATGAATGCACCCTTTTTTTTGACCAATGTATGCACTAGGGTTTTCACCGTTCTACGATAGAAAACATATTTTATTTATAATTTTTTGAGTATAGCCACAATAGATACATTAGGTAGAGGGATAGAGATAAAAAAAACCCATGAAATACATCTAAAGCACGCCCAACGCCAATCCTATCCTAATTATCATTATCGGATAAAATTGTATAATGTATAAATCAATAGTAGTATAATTAATATTGTTATTGAAAAATTGGGTAATCGGAAGCATCTGACTGTCCTTCATCATAAATGGGATAGTTTATAAAACTATTAGAGAGCTTCATCTTACAAAACATCATGACTTGCTGTCGTTCTCGTGTCATGTGTAAATGTGTTTTGTTTCCGCGCACTTTTTCATAATGTCGGACGAAGAAAGTGATTCGGCGACAGACCGCGAGTACTTTGTACTATTTCTCAAGTACCTATTGCAGTATCTTGTTTTTCAATAAATGGATGCACCATACTCAATAATTTTGACAAACATTCATGATTTATTCTTAAATACTTTCGAAAATGCGGTAGACTTCAAAACCTTCATCATTCTCAAAGGAGTAAATTTTCTTCTTTGTCTGTAGATTTCTGTAGAGTATGTTTCTTTTTCCTCCCCTTTTGATTGTATTTATTAATCGTGGTTGATATTGTTACTCCAATAGCAAACTTTTTGTAATTTTGTTAAGGTTGGAGCCATCACTAAAGCGAGCGAAATCGAGCAAATGACAATAACACAGAAACGCGTCTGCGCTGCCTTACCGCTGTTTTATGTCTAATTTATTTATTTAATAAATGGGAATACTGATTGGAAAGTGTGGAGAGAACGCTTCCAATTTAGGATTAGAATCGGATCGGATAGGATCAGCAGGTGTAGGGCGTGCTTTAATTTTAGTTACATACACAATAATTTAGCCCTCATAAATATAAACAACCTCTTTAGTGATTCCCGTGGGAATTCTACAATGAACGTGAATAAAAATTGGAGCGGTAGGCTTAGTTCTCCTGGGGTAAATCACCTGGGTGAATTAAGTACACTACTTAGTAGAATAGATTCACCTTGTCGGGTAAGTTAATACTAATATTAATTTTGAGTATACTTTATTCACCTATACTATAACTATTACATAAATTAGTCGAAAGAAAAGAAAACATAAAAAAGACTACTCATAATATGAAATACGCTCGTATTTCTGATACGCAGGCAGTAGGCTCGTAGGCACTCGTGATACGCAGAAATACGAGCTTTTACGCCTGTCAACGCATCATCTCCAGAAAATGACCCACATTGATATTGATTATTGATATCCAAGAACCTTATTCGAGCATCCAGGATAACATCGTCATTTATTTGACTCTGAGGTTTGCGTTGTTTCGGCTTTCGCACTGAGTTTGCATCTTTTTTAAAAGCTCCAAAATACTGCGGTTATTTCTTTTAACAATTTTGTTCAATTTAGTGTGCCAACCTTCTACGAAATTGTTGGTTCTGTGCCTCTCACCGAAAACACACCATTGCTTCATAATTTTCGGCTTCAACCAGTTCGTCTTGAAATATATTAAATTTTTTTTAAGATGTTTGTATTTTGAAAAGAGTGCCTCAATATATTTCCAGCCCGCTTTTATTTCAGTTAGCGGTAATAACGCTAAACTACGACACAGAAATACACAGCGCCGATTGTTTTACTCTTTAAATATGTGCAACGCCTTCGCTTTTCTCTTAAGGCTTTCGTGGAAATGGAAGTAACATCCTTTTACTGTAATTTTTGGAAAAACCGTCGAGATTGCCTTAACTGTACTTTTTTCGAAATCGCTTGTAAATTTCTTTGCATTTCAGTTGGCTATTTGTGATTTTATCATTTCAAATAATATCACATACGACTTGCAATTCTTGTGAGACATTAATGCGTATATAAGCGGTGAGATGTGTGCGGTTTCAGAGCTACTGCCGCAGTCTCCATGGATCGTATATATTTGAGAAAATGGAACTGGACAGGCCTCAAAAGTTTCAACTTGGCCATATTTTCTAAACCCTTTTTCGAACTAAATAATACAATTCTTAAGCCGTCGCAGTTGTAGTCAGCCAGTAAGAAATCGCTAAATTTTTGAGGAATAACAACATTCGCTCCTTCATCATACACATCTTTAGGAACTTCCAGGTACTTATTTCTCTTTCTATACAAGCCCGCTTTAATGTCCTCGAGAGGTGGTATTTCATATATTATACTAAATCAGTACCACTGTTTTTGTAAGTTTCCACTGTTTCTTCATAAAGCTGTGGTATCGGCAGATCTGTTGTACAAATTTTTTCCTTACATGTTTCTAAATTATCTGCCCATATATTTTTGGCCGTGTCGACGGTGCAGTCCGCGTAATGTGAAACTGCTTTTATAATTCTATGATCCTATAATATAAAGAATAGAAAATTAAAATTTTTAGATTAAGAAGTCATATAATTAGTCCTAAAAATGTTATAGGTAAGGCTGAAAATATCATCACTCAAAAGCTAAAAAGGTTTACCTTTACTGTCATGGAGCCACTACATTTTTTATTGGATATTTTACTAGAACATCACCAGTCAGCACCACATTTGTAAGTCTTTTTTTTAAAATACTGTCGACCATTGTACAAAATAACTTGACCTCGTCCTCTTTTTATAAATTTAAATTCGTTAATTATTTTATTTTAATATTTTATCCAAAGTCGCGTCGGAAAATTCGGAAACGAAGAATTGAAAATCGCTATAAATATGACATGTTCAATAGATTACAATAATTGATTCATAAACACTTCAAATTTCAAGTGTCCAAGTAGATCCTATATCATACATACCTAATTTGTAATTAACCTCTGGGTGAATCAAGTCTACCAAGTAGTGCATTTAATGCCTCTGCAAATCACCTGGGTGAATCTATTCTACTAAGTAGTGTACTTAATTCACCCAGGTGATTTACCCCAGGAGAACTAAGTCTACCGCTCCTAAAAATTACTCTACGCGTTAATCCGGCACATAAGCTATAACTATACCAAGTTGTTAACATCCGTTCAGAAATTTTTAAGTGAAACGCGTTCAGACAGACCGACAAAATTACAAAAAAATGTTATTTTGGGCTTACTTTACTTTATACGGAAAGTTACGTTTTCAAAAAATATTTCATGTATAGACACGGCTATGTTACGATTTTATTATATATATATATATTAAAGATGTGACTAACCTGTAAGGTGTGTCATTAATATCGGGATTCTTTTTCCAATAGCTGTTAGGGTACGCCTTATAGAAGAGGTGTATCTTGTAGAGCACCGCGTCGCAGTCGATGCAGTTGATATCCCACGTGGGGATCATCTTGAGGGTCTTCCAGAAGCACTTGAGCAGCAGGTCTTGGTACCGAGGGTACGCAGGGTCGGACGCACCGATCGATTCGTGTAGGAGGGACACTATAGCACTGGGGAAAAAAATGTATTTTTTAAGTCTTATTCTTATTGGTGAGAGTAGTGAAGAAATAATGGAGATGTGGTCTCTTATTTAATCAATTTACTAGCTTGAGCGGTTTCGTCTAGGTGTTCGCGACATTTCACTGTATGTTTATAGATTATTCCTTTTATAATTACGATTTACCGATTTCTATTTTCACACGCACGCGTATGTTCTGTGTTGCCAATCTATGAATATTTTATTACTTCTATGCGGTACCGAACAGACGTCTAAATACACGTCTACTAGCGACCCGCTCTGACTTTGCTCAAGTGGCATAATAAGCTCTGGCCGCTGTTTTATTTGCGATTATTGATTTGTAAATATGTATTGCGATTTCACAGGAGATTGAAGTGTGAGTTTTTCTTTCTATTTATTAGTTATAACATTTTTGTTGTTTCTTCTTTATTAACATAAAGATTAAAAATAGACAATTTTATGATGCTTTAGTATTTCTATATTTTGAAGTAGACATGTATGTAAATGTGAGAAGTTGTGATACCAACTAACAGCTGACGTTTTTCCACTTAGTTAAATGGAGCTCTTCAAAGGGCTGCGAATAGGATTCAGCACGGTCGGCAGCGCACCGGCATCCTCCCTAGTATCACACGTATACATGGTGAGCGGGGTGGGGTTTGCTCCTTACCCCTAGCATCGGGTCTTTACATAGTCTTATAAGATTTTTGCTTATAAGACATAAGAAAATAAGATAATTAAAATTATAAGAAAATCGTTTGCTTTGCCTCTCCGCGGATAAAATTTTGACTACGTCTTTGGCGACAACTTACCATCTTGCGGACGGCCCGGCCTACTACCACCTCTTCTATGAAAAATTACCATAGTAGCGCGTTACGCTGCGACGGATTCAGAATGGTGACGCACACGTTTTATTTTCATATCTGGCAATGGTGCAATTACCATATTCTGCCAGTGTCAAGTTTTCTTCGCAATACACAATTTCAAAGTCTAAAACGTATCCTATTAATGTAAGTCAGGAATCCTGTCAATATAAGTTGTCCCATCCACGTTGTTTAGTATGCGCACAAGCCGACCCTCGTAGTGTTAAAGACATAGTTACCAGAGCAACGCGGTGCGCGGCGAGTGCTCCAGTATGCTGACGCACACATTGTTCAGTATGCGCGCGAGCCGGCCCTCGTCGTGCGCGCCGGCCGCCGCCTCGCCACCCAGCACGCGCAGCAGCTCGCCCAGTAGAGCACACAGCGCCGCCTCGCCCAGTTGCCCGCCGCAACCGCCCGTGGCGTAGAACTGCCACCATACATACACAGGATTATTCCCATCTGATCCCGAGATCAGTTTCTTATTGCATCTGATCACGACACAAGTTCCCCATCGGGTCACGCGATGGTTTTATAAAATGAAAATATTTTTTTCACATTTGATCGCGCGATTTGATGCAAACTTCACAATAAATAAAATAACTTCTCTTCTCTAAAATTAAAAATAACTCCATGTTTAAAAAGAGCCATATTTTTTTAAATCTAGAGAAATCTATGTTTATTCACAGAAAATACTGCTCTCAAGGCTATTGTGGACACTTGTTCAAAATCTAATGTAACCTTTGAGGGACAGAACTGTGGCACCACGGATTTGATAACTCAGATAATTGAACTATCTAAGTGTGAAATATTTATCTATTTAAACTGGTCTTAACGCCAATGTTTACCTTATTTATTTTACTCGACGTTTAGGTTGGGTTGCATCAATCATGGTCACGAGCTTACTGAAGAGGCACAAATTACTCTCGGCGTACACTAGACTCATGTAGTAAACGAGTATCCTCACGAACTTGGATTATCAGAACTGGACTTGTACACTAATAGTCCTGATATGAATCCAATAGAACACCTTTGAAGAGAATGATCAAATCCAGTCAGTCACCACCAGCTAATCTAGAGGAACTTTTAATTGCTAAAAGGAATGGGAGAAAATCCCTAAGGAAGAACGATCATGTAAACGAACAAATGTATGTACCGTGGTGAGTGTGCCGGCGAGGTACTTGTACACGGAGAGCGCCTCCGCGTGCGGGTAGAGGCCGGTGCGTAGGCGCCGCACTTGCGCCGCGATAGCGCACACCAGCCGTTGTTCGTGTGCCGTTAGCGCCGCGCTGCGACCAGACACTAGTGCGCCTGAGATGAACGTTAGCGCGCGGATCGACGCCTGAGGGCGAAACACATTTTTTTTAGATCAAAACCCTCGCTAGGCCTCTAGAGCATTATTTTTGTCAACCTTTATAGCATTGCAAGCCCTTGAAAGGCCAAAAATAAAGTAAATAGCCTCACGACCCCTTTACTAATAATTAGGTCCTAATTATGTTGTTTACTGTTTAACATTTGATTATGAATCATTATCCTTTACTCACTACCTGTGACATTCCTAAAGTCGCAAGTCCATGTGTCCACATCGCGCGTCCCACGCTTAGTTTTCCGGGACGTGGTCTCCATTCCAGGACTAGTCTCCGCCATCGGTTATGGGGTCTGCGATATATGTGGGCTGCCCACTGCTACTTTAGGTCGATTCTTTCATAATGGCTCAAGGAGAAATGGAAAGAGCTATGCTCAGTCTCCACTGATTTGTTCGTAGGCGAGAGCAAATATAAGATTGCATACACAATTACTCACATTCAAGTCGGGGCTGGATATGGAGTGTATGGTGTCCGCCAGTTGCGAGTCCTCGGGCGCGAGCTGCGCGTGTGTCGCCGATGCTAGAGAATGCGGAAGCTGCCGCGGTGGCGACGTTGGCACCATGCTAACCAAACAATGCACGATATACACAATTCTATTGTTTCACATTACAGTGTAATAATATAAATTAAATAATAATAATAATAATGAGAATACGTGATGCGTTGCTTTGACTAATCGACCAATTTAGAAACGCAATTGGTAGGCTATATATACATTCAGAATCACGTAGACTCTGTCCTAGCTCCTAAGATACCAGGAAATGGAAAACTCGACGGAATAATGATTTAATCGATCAGAAAAGTGTCATCGAGCAGCGGGATGTATTTATCGTCCTGCTGATAATATCAAACACGGAGATTGTCCTTCTCTTCTCTCCGAAAACTAGAGAACGTTGTGAATCCCCGAAATCGTCAATCACATGATGCAGAAGGCGGTAATCTAGCGGACAACGGCCATTGTACGGCGACACCTCTCCATTCAGTCATTAACAATAGTTCGTGCGGTGACTTGTCCCTGGGGACCGATACCAGACACTTTAAAGACCCCATAAGGTGGTAGAAAATGATCAATAATAATAAATAGAAAGCGGTTTGTCTGAATAGATACAGAATCGTTCGTAAATTCCTCTCCATATACACATTCACACCTACATTCGGTGTCGTGAGCGTGTGGGGGCCTACACGCTCACGACATCGACTCTCAGACACACTTCCGTCATCACTTTTGTCATCCCACACTCACTCACTCATTATCACCCGCTCTCGTTTGTCAACAAACCCGCGTTAGAGAAGTGTGCCCCAGAAATGGAATAAAAACAAAAACACAATATAATAATAAATAACGGAGTAGGATTCCTTGTGTTGCGGGACCAGAGTGCAGAGACACACAAAGACAAACACACACCTAGACCAGAACAAACATAATTTGTCTTTAAACAAATGAATGTCCGACCGGGAATCAAATCTGGGACCATTTTCACAGCAGGAAGGGTTACTATATACCAAGAGACCTTGACGTTTGCGCGCCTATTGAAGTAGAAAATAAGGGGATAAATATATTTAATGTAACACCATATTTGTAAAGATTGTAAAAATGTACTCAAAGGCCGCTTAGACCGCATTACTAAAGTGAATGAAGGGAAAAGTGCAGGGAAAATAAGCATCCCAAGTTTCTATCACTCCCTTGAGTCATTTCTATGCTATCAGGGGGCGGGAACCGGAATCGGAAACCACAGATTATCACTAAGACTATCACAGCTACGTACGTGACTTACCTTGCTCTCACAATATTTGTGGTAACGCCAGTCCTCACTGTGGACACAGGTATAGGCTCGTCGAGGAACTTCAGGTCGAGCACAGGTAAATCTGGCTGCTTCAATATGGGCACGGCTGCGTCTAACTTAGCTATCAGCTCAGGGTCCAGCCCAAATGGACCTGTGATCACTCTCGGTTCTGGTGGAGCACTGGAAAGAAAAAGAAATGTGGTGGTGTGAGATGGGGATGAATCGCGAAATTTTATAAAATGCAATTCTAAAATTATTTGCATATTTTTAGCCTATATAAAAGAAAAAGGTAGTTAACTGATCCAGAAAGCAGTTCAAGATAAAATTAAAATGGTTTCATTCAAAAACTAGACTGAACTGACACGGGAATTTTACTTTGCATCAATTACTGGAATAAAAAGACAATGAGCGATCTTCAATACAGCATTGTAGTGGAAATGTGAGAGCCGGATACAACTCATACATACAAACATACAGAGAAATAAGGTATTCATTTGATTTATTCTGAAGTACAAAAATATCGATGGCATGGCTGAAGTTCCAGTTAAAAAACTTCAGATTAAATCAAATGAATGTATTGTCTGTTGAGGTTATTGTAAAATCTTACGGGTTAGAGGGTGGTGGTAGTGGTTGCTCCTCCATCTCCTCATCCTCATAGTCAGCTGCGGGGACAGTGTCCACTGATATCACGCGCCTCGGCGGCTCACTCTCCTATACAATAAATACATTATACAATAGAAATCGCTTTGGCGATAAGGCCGCCTGTTGTTACTCTTCGTGCTATTTACTTAGTCTTTTTTTGTAAAATGTAGTGGTAAAATGTACAATAAAGAGTCTATCTATCTATAAATACACTATAAATTTTCGTACGTGCGAAAACTTTAGTATCAAAGCATTTTAAGGTATATTGTGAAGGATATATACGGTCTTTTATAACACGTAGGAATTCTCACCACTACAAACGAGATATACACGCGCTCGTGAGTTGAAAGATCTAAACTGACACTATGAATTTTACATGTGTTTTAATAAAGTTTATCAATTTGATAAGATTACATGTAGTGCAAAATCTAATCTGGTTTTTTCAAGGTTATTGAAAAACTGAACAAAAATTCTTAGCATTGATTGATTAATAAATCTTTATTGCACCAAAAGCGTGTACAAAGGCGAACTTAATGCTATATAGCATTTTCATTCAGCTAACTTTTGGTGGTTGAGAGCAGGCTAAGGGTAGTGCCGCTAAATATATTATAATAGCGTTTTGATACTATTACACTAAGTGCATAAATACAACATAACTATAAATTTACATACACATTATACATTTATACATAAATACATACATTTAAATATAAATAAAATAATAATAAACATATCAGTTATTCACACTGTTTGAGTAAAAAGTGTTCAGATACACGCGATTTGAAGACATCAATTGACGGTGTCTCCCTAATTTCCAACTGGTAAGCTATTCCAGAGTTGTGTTGCTGTACAGGTAAAAGAATGGGCAAAGTAATCTGTGCGACATTCGTGGGTAGTTAAAAATTTATTATAGTACGTGCGGAGGTACACATCCAATGAACTGTTTAATTGCGAAGCGCTCACTAAGGTATTCTGGAGAATGTTGTGTTGTGAAGTATGTTGTATAACGTACAACATAACTATTCCCATCCCATCCTATCCCTCCCCATTTTCCCAACCCTTTCTCCAAATCCATTCCTATACCTCCAAAGGTAGGCAGCGCATCCGGGGGCGTGACAACATTTGTCATTTTGGACTAATGTTGGCATGTATCCCGGATGTCTATGGGCGACAGTGTCCACTTACCATCAGGTGGACTGTATGCTCGTCTGCCGCCTTCGTACAAAAAAAAAAAACATTTCGTCTATTACGTATGTTGAGCCACTTCAGCTGAGACCGGTAGTGTGACACATGGTCATATTTACTTATTCCGAAGACAAAGCGTATACACAGGTTAAGTAATCATTCGAGTTTATTAAGAAGTATTTCAGTGACATCTGTGTAGCAAACGTCAGCATAGTCAATGATGGGTAGTGACAAGGAGTAATGATTTTCATTGGTGTACAGTAATGATTTCATTACTCAGCGGTCGAGCGTTCCAACACTAGTCTCACCTCATTTAGCGGCTGTATGGGCCGGCCCGCCGCTGAGAGCGGCACGATCATGGACCGCCTCGCCTCCGCACTGCGGCTTTTGCTCGCACGCTTAATGCGCTCCTCCAGCAAAGACAGGTCCTTGTCTGATATCTGCAAACATATTCTGTAGTTAGTCATTGTCTATAGGAACTTGTTTATATGGAAATGTTACTTAAATAATCCGTAAACAAGCCAACACGATAAGTATAACAGTATTATTTTTATAGTAAAAGTTCAGCAGAGAGGAGCGCACACTTGTCGCAATCGCAATATAATTTGCTAGATTTTTTAAATAAACTATAAAGGACTTGAATCTATGACGTTTCTCTCACCTGACCGATCATCTTGTACAAGTTATTATCCTCAAGGAAGTATGCATTAGCCACACAGTTGAAGGGGCCACATTGTCACAATTACTATTTTGTTGTGACTAGTCCTTCAGGAAGTACGCGTCGCCGACACAGTTGCGTGCCGCGGAGCGCACCGCGTCGTCACTTCATAAATATAATTAAGCAGCTATTTTTAATAGATTGTAAAGAAATTTAGGAAGTTCTTATCACCTGTCCGATCATCTTGTACACCCTTTCGCCCTCGAGGAAGTAAGCATTGGCGACACAGTTGAGCGCTGCTGAGCGCACCGCGTTGTCGCGGTCGCCGATGTGTCGCGCTAACTCTTTTAAGGCGGCCGCCGCTGACGGTGACATTACGCAGGAACCGTACGTCTCGAGCAGGTGGCCGATGCATTCTAGGCATTCTGGAAAACGAATGATTAATTAAGGCATTCGATGTCTTATTACCACATTTTTCTTTTATGGCAATAGTGCCAATACACAATTTTTATAATAATTAATATAAAAAAAAAAATATTTTCTTCAAGGAAGAATACAGTTTTATGGTACCAAGAATTATGTTTAAACAAAACTTAATAAATAGTAAATAAAACAATAGAAGTCTCCACTATATAAGCATAATGTCTTACCAGCTCTCTGCCTCGCGTTCTTAGACTTCAGTCCCTCCATTAGATACCCAAACAGCTTAGTAACAGAGTACACTACACAGATCTGCTTGAACAGAGTCTTTACTCCGTTGCGGACTGTGTCTTTTGGATCACCCACCTGTTAAGGAAAAACATGAGATTTAATTTTTTGAGGGGAAAGGCAATTCTGTATGTCATAGTCGATGGAGGAGTGCTCTCAACTGGCCGATTTACAGAATGTAAAGCTATAAAATAATAGTGTTATAGAATACTCTCTTACAGAATACTACTGTAAAATGTACTAACATATTTAAATTTACTCAAAAAAATTTATATATGTTAAAAATTTAAAATGCGCTGAAAAACAGCGTTGAACTTTTTTTCTTTTTTTTATGGGGAAGGTAGCAGACGGGCATGCGGTCCTCGTTATGATAAGTGGCTATCCCCGCCCATGGACACCTGCTACACCAGGGGGTATGCGGGTGCGCTGCCAGATGCTGTTCAGCATTATGCTAACACATTTTTACTGCAGTGAAATATTAAGATTTAAAGAAAATATAAGACATGTAAATTTTTACCCTAATGTGGCAAAAATAAACGGTTTCAATTATTTAAAAAAACATTCGGGGTTGAATGATATATACCAAAAACCATTTACCATAATATCCCATTTTCTATTAGACAGTGAAATAATTAACGACAATATTTATCCATGTGCAAGGATATGCTTATTTTTACCTTTAACATAGGACCTTTAACATGTATTTTTAAGCAATTTAATTTTTTATCACTAAAACAAATGAACAAAATTATAACTATTCACTAACCTTTAACACCAAATACGGTATGAAACAGTTGGCCTCATACTCAGCCATCGTGTAATCACTGTCCATTAGGTACTGGAACACAATAGACAGGTACTCCAGACCCTTCAGGATCACTGAGGGATTGGTGTCGAAGAACCGAAGAGTCAGCCATTTGAGGACCAGATCTAAGTTGGCCATGAGAGATGGGCCGTTCTCTTGTAGGTCTTCTGATAAGGCTTCAATGGCTTTTAGGTGGTATCTGTAAGGAAGTTATGGAAGGCCAATTAGAAGCCCAATTTGACCAAGCACACCAAATAGACCAATTTGATCGATCCCCCCATAACAAAACAGAACAAAAGTTAAGTTAAAAATAAAAAGGTGTAAATCTGTATTGATTTCTAAACAAAATATGAGGTTTGAAAGTTTCCGCTGGTTTAGTTTTTCTGAAATCTTTATGACGCATCCATGCACAGCGCTTAAAATGTATTTTATCTGTGGCGATTACAAATCGCTTACAGTGTACAAACGATTGAATTGTTGTGTTCTTGTGTTGTACAGTGTCGATTGTGATCTTGACCTTACGGGTTGAAACTAAAAGTATCGTCTAATCGAACATTCGCACAAAGACAAACTCCTTTGTAGCTCATTATAAACTTATTCAATAATGCAGTTAGATAGCGCCATCCGCAAATATAACGTTGTAGAACAAATATTTTCATTCAGTCACAGCAACAAATATGAAATTAAAAATCGCCGTTATGAGTTGTTTACGAACGCAAAAATAGTTTGTAATCATAGTTTTACGGATTTTGCAAACCATCTATCTGTTCTGTGACCATTTCTAAAAAACAATATTACCTGAAGTCATTGTGGAACATATTCCCTATAAGCTGTTTATTGAGGCCGGCGCTGTTCATCTGCTCCTTCAGAAGTTCAAAGAATTCCTCGCGAGGAGTGGTGAAGTTCCACTTCAGCACTATAAAAGAATGAAATTAAACATTAAAATACAATTAGGGAACAAACCTACACCCTTATTGCAGTTTAAAAAAGAATAGTTATTTATATTCGTTCTTCATTGTTAGTTTAATTTTGAAATGTCTGCTAAAATACGAATTTGAAACACTACTTTGAAGCACAAAAATACGAACTGCTACTTAGAAGCGATTCATCTCTAAAATGGCGGAATACATAAAATTACAGTGACTCAAAGCAAGATCATTGCGATCCATAAATAATAACTGAACTTAGTCACAAACTTATAGAATCAAAATATCATTAGAAAAATCATTAGAAGTCTTCGGACTAGAAGACAAACTCGGAAATTAAGAACAACGGTTACAAGTTGACATGATAAATAGAATTTTACCTTTTAGTTTCTGATCGTCAATAATCCGCTGATTCTTGGCATTATTATTGGGTAGTAGTGGAGAGCAATCTTCATCGTCCTTTTTGCCGCGACTTGCTGCCGATGACGGTTTCAATTGACCCTGCAATAAACATAATAAGTTAGTAAGGATTGATTTGTAAAAAATCTCCACAGAAATAATTGTTTTTTTGAAAACCGGGCAGTAAAGCAGTTTGCTGCTTCAGTATGGAGGTATAGAACTAGTTATTTACTTTAGTTGTATCGTCCGGTTATTATAGGAAGAGCAATGACAGCTGACATAAATCTTTTAACAGGTAGTAAAAATCATTTTACAACTTGCCTTTAAAGAACTGTCAGCGCTCTTCCTAGGATAACCGGACCATAGTCACTTGCGTTACTGATTATGTATGTGTATGCAATATTTTACTACAACACAGACTTTTCTTTAATAAATAGCACTTTCTTCTCAGCTTCTCTCTTACGCGCGTTGATGAACTTTCAAGCTTTGTATTGAGCCCACTTCTGCCCGACTGCAATATTTTAGTGTAAAATCTATCTACACGTATTTGGAACCTTTTTGTATCGTTGGCACATTACTTGTGTCTTGTGTCATGTTCTCAATGTCGGTTATCTTAAAAACTAGATGACTTGAAATTTTAAATAATTGGAATAACACCACATTTGAATAAATTTCGTAGAAATTTTTATTGACATAAACAGATCAATTATTGACATTACACGTGAAGTGAAATGTCAGTCAAATGAGCACCGCGACTTCGTTGGCAGGCACTTTCGACGAAATTTCAGTATTAATAAAATAAACTTAATTAATAAGCTATTAATAAAAAGTGTATCGCGGTATTTTCTCAAAAATGTAAATTTTTCAGTTAACAAACTACCAAATATGGCTGACAGAACAATTGTCAACCAAAAATGGCGCGCGACTGGAATTTCAAGTTCTTGTTGAGACACCCTTTACTAGATATGATCACTAGCCTTGTGTAGGGCCAAACATTTTTGTGCTTAACTATAATATTTAAGTGTAAAACCTAACTTAAACACGTACCTTTCCTTTGACAACGGGCGCTTTCTTTTCTGCCTCTTTCTTGAGCGCGCCGGCGGACTTAACGCCGCGCGGTTCGTCCTTCTTGGGCTTACTGGGCAATGGCTGCACTGGTAGGTTCGGACGGGCTTTGTCTAGCGCCGCTTGCACTACAGACTTAGAAACCGGCTGTAAGGTGGTAAAAATAAAAGTTATAGAATTAAATAAATTAGGATACTGGAATCAATTTATTAAATTTTATTCACAATTGCTTGTAACATGACTTAAAACAGAGGTGCTCAAATTTATACTATCGGCTTTATACTATATACTACAGCAAACAATTTGGACAGCAGGCGATTGTCTGGTTAACTTCTTGTCGCAAAAAAAAAAACCCTTTTATTAAAGGGTGTTTTTTTCACATAAGTACAAATAATCCCGTGGTACTATGAACTGTCACTACGCGATAAGTAAATTCAAAATAGCATATTCAGTGAAATGATAAAAACAGGTAAAAATAGGTGGTGGTATGACATAGTAATAGGTAGGTAAATTATCGGTGGCGTTCACAGTGTCGTGCCGGGCGGAGATGGGGGACAGTTATTTTTTTTAATATATTATTATGTAATCTACAAACGAAATATACGACTACTCCACCATCAACCGTGAAAGTTCTCGCGATCGACTGTTTGAGCACACCTGACATAACATATAATATATAATACATACAAGTCATGTCTAGATTCTAGATCAAATTTTATTACATGTTTTAGATCAAATTTCTATATATATTTTAAATCCAATTTCTACCTATGTTCTACACCAATCTTCCATCTACATTATCAATCAAACTTCCTGCTACCTACGTACTTTTCATAAACAAAGCTTACCTTGAGCTTATCAACCTGCTTGTGCATAGCGTCGTAGCCCAGATGCAACATGACCGGCAGCACACAGTCCGCAGCCGCCTTGCGCACGTCCGCCGCGCGATCTTCTAAACACGCGAACAGTATCGGCACGCACACAGTGAGCTCCTCGCGGGGGAACGATTTTGGTGGCACTAATATAAAGAGAAACAATAAACATTTATCATACGCACAAACAAAAATATGAAAATGTTAAGGTACAAGAAGATTTGTAGCCACTGAGCTGTGAAGGCACTTATTTCTAGTCATGGTGTGAGAATTAATAATCAATTCTAGTAAATAAATTGGGTGAAGACATTCTATAAAATAAAATTGGATGGCAAGTGTGCATGCTGCAATCTCAGAGCCGCTGTACAGAACCAGACTGGCGGAGTTACTCTTCACTCAAAGAATACTGCAGTAAAACGTACCACGCACGTATTTCGAGAGTGAGTTATGTCAGGGTCTGTTTTCTCTTCCTATCCTATCCCCTGTCACATCAAGTTGAAGTTACAATGAGATAAAATAAACTCCTTATTCCATTATACTCTACTCCCCGTACCCATGGAGAAGGATGAGGAAACCTCTTATTCCGTTACCCAAACCTTTTAAAAGTCCACTTTTTAAACATCCAAAGAGTGCGGTATATACGGAGGCGTACCAACGTTTATTATGGATTAATGTTGGTATATATCGTAAATGGTGGATGGATCAGGTGGACTGTATACTCATCTGCCACTTTCTTACTGACAACTTATTTATCTTAGAATTAAATCTAAGCTATAAGAATTAAAAGTAGTGAATTAAGCACAGGGCGTATAATGATACAACAGAACACAAAAAAAGGAGAAATAGCAAGTGACAGATTATTGCTAAGAAAAACCGTTTAAAATAAGGCAAAGGTAATAAATCGATACAGTTCGGTTTGCGGTAATGTTCCAATACTTACAATATAAATACGTAAATATATGTTATAATCCGTTTAGTACAAAAATAATAGTTGAAATGTTCGTAGACTTACAATCTGGCAGGTGTTCTGAAAGCCACTGCAGTAACGACGCTCGTAGTACCGGAGATCCAGCTTTCAAAGCGTCAAGTACCATTTCGCCTTCAAAAGGAGCCGCGGGACCGGCTTCTTTGCACCATGTTTCAACGCACGATACCGCCGCGGACCGTATCCATTGTTTACTATCGCCGAATGCTGAAAACGTGACAACTTTTCTAAAAGACAAATTTAATATTCACACTACGGGTAATAAGAAGTTTTCAAGTCAACCAACTCTTTATTAGTAGCTGATTTTTATTTTTATTTAAGTTTATTGCCTATTACTTTTGCGATTGTTAAGTTTCGGTTACGATGGTGCTGTCATCTGGCGTATGCATTAAAGGCTCCAAAATAAAGTTGATTAAAAGTAGACTAACAAACGCCTGGATTGCAGTCCACCTTTTACTTCCCGTAATAATAAAGATGTGTACCTATAGGTTATTTATTTACTTAAACCTTTGTCCGTAAATAAATACGAATTTTGCATATTATTTATAAACGACGTGTCTAATTATGTTGATCGTCTAGTACGTGAATCAATTTAAATAAACATGATGTAGGGTAAAAAGCATGTCACAAATACCAACTAAAATGTGGAAGAAAATTTATTTAGACGTATGGAGATATGCGTTGCTAATGAAGGAAAATATTTTAAAAAAATGTATAAGCTGATAACAAGTCCCATAAATGTCCTAGTGCCTTAAGTACGTGTACTAAGCTTAAATAAGAACTAAACTAATAAAATTTGCTTTTGCTTTTAAACTAATTGAAAAAAACCAAAAGGCAGATTTAATAATGATAAATATAATGTGATTCACGCTGTCGCTGCAACGTTGGGTGTGGGAAAATGGTAATTTATTTTTTATTTTTCTCACAGTTTGATACCACCAAAAAATATCTTTATGCACCCTTGTATTCGCTAATGTTAAATAAATAAATAAAATGAATTCACTTTAACACAAATGTAATTTATTCAGAAATTTTATCTAATCTTTTACTTAAATATCACCCTTTACCTGATATATTAAACTTACCTTGGAAGAAGCCGGGGAAGAAGGCCCTAACGTGCTGTTTGCACTTGGGCCCAATGGCTGTAGCAAGCTGTTCGCATATCTGGAAGGCGGTCTGCGCTAACTTCGAGTTCGAATCAAGAAGTCTCGCCGCGAGAACCGGCGGTAACTCGCCCAAAGTCGATTTTAGGGGAGTCGAGTTTGTTATTATGACTTTCAGTTTGTCCAGGGCTTCATTGCGAACCTGAGGTAGAAATCGTTATTGCTTTGTTGAATTAATTACGGTCAGCCTTAATTCGCACATTTTCATTTTTAGTCAAACTTTATTTTTAGAACATTGATAAACAAAATTTCGCTAAAAATTGTACTCTACACCGGGCATTTTTATCATGAAATCTGATTTTGCAAAAAATTACGTGAAATATTGTTGTATATTTTATAAAACCCTTTTTTACAGCTTGCTCTTAATTCCTATTAGGCAACCCTATTTGGAATCAAAATATTTCAATCAAAAGAAATGACTTGATATAACAGCGTTCTAATAGAAGTAGAAATTATTTATTGTACATGTTCATTATTTATTGTACAGTTTATTGTTTATTGTCTCAAATTTTTCACACTCACCTTCCAGTTCTTGTCATTGATCTCTTGAACTAGAGCGTCAGTAATAAGTGGCGCTATATCTGTACGAGGCCTAGAATCTTCCACAGGGGCCGGTACTTCGGACTCAGTGGCATCTTCATACATTTCTTCCTCTTCATCCCGCATTGAACCCTTGCTGGCAGACTGGAATTATTATTGATGACTGACGATCAAGAATTATAGTACTTTTTATACAAACTACATGGAGTATTTACACTATAAACAATATTGTTTAAAGCAGTGTCTGATATTAATTGTACCACGTCAAGCTAGAGGAGGGAGGAACAAGGAACCCTAATGCGGGGTCTAGGACACTCGGTATTGAATATATCATTTATATGTTTATAGAAACAAAGTTATTAGGGCCCGTTGCTATCTATGGGGTGAAGTTAAAGCGATAATGACAATAAACACAAGTATTTTTAATATATGGCTGAAAATGCACGCGCCGACCGTAGTTCCGTCGTTTCATGTAATGTTTGACTTGACATCTTTATTATGTCATTTTCAACTGTTTATAAACTCTCTTAGAATTATTAGAATTAAGTATCGATTTATTTGTTCCCTGCCACTCTACAATGTAGTATGTGGTGGAATAGGAACATAGAAGAAAGCAAGCTGGTTTATCTGCGTGTTAATGAATATTATTACCCATGGATATTTTAAATTCATGCCAATATCGGGAGAAATGATGTACATTAGCACATCTGCAGAGTGGCTGCCTTTTTTTTAATAAGCAAAAGAACGGGTGGGCCACCTGATGGTGGCGTCATTTGCACAAAGACAGATGTAATAAGGGGATACCTAGGAGGATGTCAGTTAGGTGTGAATGATTTATATCCGAGCGAACTAATTACATTCTTTCCATACACCGACCTAATAACATTTTTGATTCATTTTAAATCACTCCTAAATGTTTAAAGAGGTGTGCTAACTTTTGTCATTTTTCACTTATGTTGGCATATATCGCAGATGTCTATAGGCGACAATATCCACATACCACGAGATGGACGTTTGTCTGACACCTTATTTATATAAAAAATATTACAGAATCTGCCAATTGAGCATTCACACAAATACACAGTTCTTTGGTGCTCATTATCAACTTATTCGATAGGCCGATAGGCAGCGTTAATCACAAACATAATATTGCAGAGAAACCCTATCTACTCTAGCTACCTACGACGACCTATCACATGTTGATAATTGTGCTATCACTCATTGGTATTGGTATATCGGTATTGATATTGGCTTTACCTTGCTAACTTTCCCCGGTTGTCTTGTAGGTGTTGGTGGTGAACTATTAGCATATTTATCCAACTCTAAGCTGATCAACTGTTTAGTCGCAGGCTTTTCAGTGTCAAAGTGGTTCAGCAGAGATGGTCCAGTATAAAGCGAGAGAATTCCCAAGAAATTCACTGTAGACGTTCGCACGTTCGGGTTGGTCGCTGATAGAGCCTTTTTCGAGTGGCTAATAATGCCTTTTATGTTTAAGCTGTAAATAAAAATGATATCTAAATTTTTGGGTTGAAACACGTGACTTTCGTTTTTGTCTCCTATCTTTAAAATGGACAAAAACGACTGATTTTCTGGACCACATCATTAATAAATGTTTATTAATGATGAATTTATTACAATGATACATTGTAATGTAGTGTATTTGAGTATCTATTATTCGATTTCATGTGGTAATCCATTAAAGGAAGAACATGTTCAAGAGTGCAAGCCTCAGCGTGGAACAATCTGCTAATGAGAATAATCCCAACAAACTCAGTGTTGGGGCCGTCATGAAATCATGACCTCTCAAATAGAAATTGAGAATAGATACCTGTAATATCACTCGAAAAGCTCATTAGTCATTAATTAAGTTCAAATCTTCCCTGTAATAAAATCGTAACAATGCAGTGTCAGTACATTTAATACTTTTTGTAAAAGTACAAGTGATACAGAGCCTAAAATATTTTTTTGGAGGATTTTTGTCTGTCTGTCTGAACGCACACCACGCATAAACCATTGGACGGATTTTAATGAAACTTGGCATAGTCATCAAAACTTATGTGACGGGTCAACCAAACATTTAAGGTACTTTTTATCTAGATCAAGATCAAGTTTAAGAGTTCCCACGGGAAAAGCTTATCAAATACAACTCACTTGAACCCAAACTCCTTTATAGCGCCAGCCATCCAGTTGAACATCTCGGAATGTACTTTCGGGTTTTTCTGCGAGTCCATAGCGAAAGCGAGTCCCTCATTAAGGACATACTCGAGGCCGCACGCCTCGGCGAGGGAGGTGAGGCAATCGGCAGATAGTGATGTGCAAGATGCCTCACCGAGCTTTATCACTACGTCCTGGAGGACGAAGTCCGCTGCTATACTGTAAGGAGTCAGTTATATTTATTATATGTCTAGGTTGTCAATAGTACTAAATGTTATAATATATGTATGACAATGTAAATCAATGTATGACACAGGTAAAAGAAAATCTAGATAAAATGGTGCATTCTAAACATGTTAATAATAAAATATTTTGTATAATATATTTAAAAAAAAATTACAATATATTTTAAAAATAATATACATATATTGTGTAATAATCAAATAGAGTATCCAATAGCACCACCCCCATCTCTCCCCGCGGGTGTCGTAAGAGGCGACCAGGGGATAACAAAGCCGCGCTTTAAGGCTATTTTTTAATTCCTCGTGCACAACACAATGTGAACGAGGAGGTTCCTGCAGTGAATACTGATTGCATCGCAGGGCTGATTGCATTGCAAAACATTTTATTTTCATTTTTAAATATAAAATATCTTAAAAATAAAACATTGTAACATATTTTTAAAAATAAGTTGTATTCATAAACATCTTGGTAGTTATTTCTTTTTTATGTAAAGATTGTACAGGTTTACAAATGCACAAAATCGCATAATACATATTGAAATTTTATTAAGGTAAACTATGGAATAAACTGAATTATAGAAATAACTAATCTTAGAAAATATAAATTAACTGTTTAAAAAAAAAAAAGGTTACTTCAAGGAAGCGCTAAAAGTTTAAAATAAACATACATACAAGATATAATCTTTTAATTTTTTTCTGCATTCATTTGTCTCGCTTTCATACTGGTTTTAGAACAGAAAATATAAATTATCAAGTGCGTTTTATCTGACTAAAATGAGTGTTACGCTTTCTTGTGCTACATCTGCCAGACTAGACACGTGAGTACTATGTATCAAAACAAACACATTCTGTTACTCCAAAGACAATACCATCTCCATCGGTGGTGGTTAAAAACAAAAACTTACGTAGAAACAGGGAAGTTTTCTGTAATGTACTTGCAGGCCTCCAATCTTGCCTTTAATACTTGTACGTTTGTGTCTTTTAATCCCGGCTTCTTATTCAGTATGCGATACAATACTTGTGCTGTAGCGTCGTCCGTAGTCAGTCCTTGGACTGTTGAATGCAAGCTCTGGACTGAAGATAGTCGGGTCTTCCAGTTTCCATCACCTAGACCTGAAATGGAATTTAAATATTTTAGTTAAAATATTTGTAATTACAAGCAGTAATAGAATTATACTGAATAGGTAACATTTTATATGCTTTTGCATTGTCAAATTTTGTTTCGGCGAACCAAAAATTCCAATTCACATCCAATTTTGGCAAACGGAAATTACCGCGAGTGCTTTGATCACTTTTTTTTTATTTTATAGAAAAAAGGCGGCAGACGAGCACGCAGTCCACCTGATGGTCAGTGCATACTGTCGTCCATAAACATCCGTGATACGAGCCTACATCAGTCCAGAATGACAAACGTTGTCACGCTCCTGAATGCACTGATTACCTTTGCAAATTAAGGAATGGATTGGGAGAAAGGATTTGGAAAATGGAGATGGATAGGATAGGATGGGATGGGAATGGACTCTGACATATCTTACTCACTACCGAAACACGTACATACATTAGGAAAATACGGCAAAGTGTAGGAAATGCAGTACATTGCAAGGTAGTTTTCTGTGAGATAGAGGTATCATGTCCAGTCGAGTGTGCCCAACGGCTGTGGGAATGCAGTTTGCAAACCCACGGCTCAAATTTGATCGAAGTACTCACGGCCAGGACTTCCGTACGGTTCACGGAAAAAGTGTGACTTGAGGGTGAGCTTTAATACAGACGTGTCATAATACATCTTTTAGTTAGAACGAGCTGACATTACTTGTAAGCCTTTTAAGACCAAGCAACCCTGTGTTGTTCATTGATCAAGGCATCAGTGCCAATCTCTATTGGACCATCCATTAATGAAAAAAATACATTATCCATTAAAAAAAAAATACAATAATAAAAAAGAACAATTGGATGTCAAGGTTATATAAGCCGTATATATATATTAACTAGATTAATTATAAAATTGCCAAGGGAATCAAGCTAACCACTTACGTATACGCGCAAGAAGTCGCGGACACAGCTAGTAAATAAATACAAATATAATAACGACAGTAGTGAATTATGTTAAACATGGTTTTTATGTACAATAGAACACCCTGGCCATATACCATCTTCATGTATTTCAAATATTATATACAAAATAATGTCAGATCATTACTTTGTTACAGGCAGATAAATTAGTTTATTACGTTAAAACAGTAAATCCTAAAGAATAGTAAATCAAATGTCACCTGTGACAACATCAGGCGACAGTAGCTCTTCCGCTTTGGCATCTATTTCCTCCTGCGATAATTGATGTTCGCGCGGCGGAGCTGGCTGACTACGGGTAGCAGCCTTCTTCGTGGCTAGCTTCTTGGCACCTACATACAAAAATATAGTTTTGATTCACGCAAATAGTTTTGGTTTTTAACGATGGTATTAATAATGAACTAATTCAATTACAATAATATTAAACACTGGATTTGTTAATAAATTTTACTTATTTTAATTTACAATTTGATTAATAAAATTATTGTATTAGTTTACATAATAATATGCATTTCAATTACTTCCTAGAGATAGTACTAAACGATAAATTAAATAATTTGAAATGCATAATATGTATTACCATTTTATTTTATAACAAATGAAAGTAATTTTAGTAACAGCAAAAAAACATTTCCTCTACCATTTCTATTATACTTTACAAGAAAGGCTTCCTTCCACACTGCGATTTTAGAAAATTCAATTTGTACTCTAAGATGGTTAAATTAACTTTTTAAAAACATATATGGGTGATAATTTAGGTGACTTTTAGTTTGTCTAATTTATTTTTAGGAAATCCATTTTCATCCTATAGGAAAGATTTTGAAAATATATACACTAATAACAAAGTAGTATAAATAGAGTCTACAGTGAGTAACACGCTAATTTACCCCGTTTAGAATTTGAACCGTTTAAAGCTGAACGAGAGCACAGCGCAAAAATGTTACCACTATGTCCCTCATTTCGTCCCACATCGTTGGCGTGTGAATGAAGGATAAATCGGACGCGTTCATTGTTTTGAAGTATAGATTTTTTGTTTATTCCGGTAAATAGGTACTAGAGGAACATAAATCAATAGAAGATTCAAAAGTGCCGACGCGACACGAGTGGTTTTCGTAAGTGTGGGAACATCCTCTGAGTGTGGTGATGATAAGATGCGAAAACTTGAATAAAAGGTAAATTTAAAACAAAAACTAATGGGAGCAATAAAATAACGAAAAACAAACAAACAGAAAAGATGTTCTAAACGGGATCAGTGACGACATTTGACTATTGTGAAGTTGAACGGCCACAACTTGTCCAATTTAACACCAATATAGAATTTATTGGATACTCACGAATTTCTAGCAAACACGCAATCTGAGGCGACTAATATAATTGCCTAGTGTCAGATAGATCAGTCAACAGAAAAATATCGTACCTGGTAGTGGTCGTTTAACAGACTTTGGTTGTGAAGAGCCAGCAGTGGGCTTGGTGTCAGTCTTCGTTGAAGCCGCGGCTTTGGACTTCTCCTTGGGCGCTGCCACTTTCACTTGGATTACAACCTGAAACACAGTTTACATTAATTTTCAGTTCATTGGGTTTATAACTAGAAGTTTTCTATATTTTAATTAAAATATACGCTAAAGTATTACGTGTAATGAAAACGATTTAAAAATTTATTGAAAATTGACCAAAATATAACTATGTATTATAGTATTCAATGTTTAGCTGTGATTATTACCCAACTAGCGAAACAGTCTTGTAAGTCGAACCTTGTAATGCTATTGTACAAACAAATCTTATACAAATCCTTAAAGAGCTTTATTTTTTGCTACGTTTGCATACGCATTGAAATATATTGGTAATGAGGCAAGAGCGAAGGTCTTGTAAATAAGTCCTGTGAACGTTTACGAGATTTAATTATAATGATCTTTACAAGACCACATTGAGAACAAGTCTTATATTAGCAAGAATATATAATTTATATACTATTATAAGTACATAATGTTATAAATGTTATGTAAAAAAATCTTTGTAAAATTTACATAGGAGATGTGATCTTGAAAACGGTTGTTCTACGTGTAATGAAAACATAAGCAAATAGCTCCTGACTTCTGCAAGACTCACATTTTCTGAAATCGTAATTAGTCCTTTATTTTGCTGGAAATCCTAAAAATGTATTATTTTTTCTTCTTCAGGCCAAGTTTACCATTTTGGTCATATTAGCAAGATCTGTTAAGAAAATTTGTGGATAAAATCTCATATGAACCTAATAATATGGAAGCAATTGAAGCGAAGAGGGGGGCTTTAGGAGAAAAGTATATAGATAATATAGAAAAAAGTAAGTTCTTTTCTAGAGATCTAAAAACAGTATTTTGATGACGGAGCTAGTGGTTTCCTAGAATTTTTTGAAGACAAACCTGGTTAGTACCGAGATCAAAAGACTGTATACTCGTGTGATTCAGAAGATGGCTAATAAACATTATTGAAGTAAATGTTAAATATGTATAGAAAATGGGGGGCATTAAAAATCTAATACAAATAATGACATTTTCAAGATAAAAAAAAATAAGAGTAAATAGCATATTACAACGCTGTTTGACAAATTCAAGAGTTTTTTTTTTTTAATTTGTGCCCAAACCGGTACTTGTACCAGTCCACAAAACCGGTAAAGGGCAAATTAATAAAGAATTTTGTGCCCAAACCGGGACTTGTACCAGTCTACGAAACTGGTAAAATACAGATTAATAATGTATTAAGTTTTTACGAAAACGCATTGATGACTTCTACACGACCTATTTTTGCTAGTTGGGTAGTTCGTCCGATGTATTCCTTCCTTATTACCTTACAATTGGACTCGCGACCAAGGTGCGAATAGCTCGGAAGGAGATATATGGAGGATACTTGATCATGTTTACACGGAATCGTGTAGTCGCGCGAATTCACAATTAATCGTCATTTTTAAATGGCACCCGTATCGACTAATAGGAGCCACGTGTGCCCGAAACCTAAGTTTTATCTATGTTCATCGTTCCATAAAACAAGCCTACATACCTTATCAGCAAACTCCTTGATTTTCTGCTCCTTCAAATTGTCCAGTTTGCCAATATGTGGTGCAATGTTCTTTTCACCAACCAGTTTAGTTGCAGTTCCTAAAGCCTCCGCGGCCGCGTCTCGGACTGTCGGATCTGTAAGTAAAGATTACTTTAAGTATGAAATATGATTTGTTAGGGCAGTAAGGAATACTCGTTTTCACTTTCGCAACATGGTAAATTTTCACAAAATATTAACTATCGCATAAGGTTTCACATTCGTATAAAAAGATATATAAAAATAATGCTACTAGTTAAATTGCACGTTATAGATGTATGATGATTTTTATATGATTTTGATTACTCACCGGCACTCTCGATCAATTTGAGCAGGCCAGCCACATAAGCTTTCATAAGCTTTTTGTTAAACGCAGCGGGCTGTGTGTGGCACAAAGCACGCGCCAAGAACAAAGCGCTCTCCGCCTTTATGGAAGGGTTTTTGTTCTCGAAGGACGCTAGCATGTCCTCCATAATCGCTTCCAAATTTGTCTGAGAGAATTTGAAAAACATATTAGCAACATAGAATTTGAAAAACAGCGATAAAAAAACTATATTTTATCGCTTAAGCTCACGCTAGAAAACTATGACCCATAAGGTCTACAACACAAAAGAATCAGAAAGAAGAACTTTGATAGAAGCATTGACCAACGGAGCGTTAGCACGATTACAAACTTTTCGCGTTCATAAACGAATTATTACGGTGATCTTAAAGTCCATATTGGTGAACTCTTAAACACGTTTACTCGACAAATATTTGCGGTTAGCGCCATTTAACCGCTTATTTAATAAATTGATAATGGGCTACAATGAAGTATTGTATTTGTGTCAATGTTCGATTATGACTTAAAAAAGGTGTTTATTAAATAAAAAACAAGATAAGTGCATAGAAATGTTTACTAGACTGGCAACACAAATGGTTTATCAGTCTTCGTAAAAGGAAATGTTCAGAGAAAATCAATGAAAACAATTATGATGCAAGGGTGGATCTTATAAAAACTCGTACTCTATTCATAGAGAATCCAATGAACATCATTAATACAAACAGTTGATTTTATAAATAAAATTTATTTAATTCAGAAAGAATTAATGAACATAACTACTAAAAAAATTGATCAGAGAATCAATGAATATAATTACCTGAAATAAATGTAATGTTACTTACACATGGATATATCGCGTCGATAGCTTCCCTCAATGCCGTCACGACATTCGCTTTCTTCTCCTTGAATTTCTCCAAAATAGCCTGAATACAGGCCACGGCGTAAGGCTGGAATCGAAGCCGCAGACCGCTCGCAACCAAGCCGAGTAAGCGGCCGCCTAACGCCACCAGCATCACGTTCGAGTCTTTTGATATCACCTGCAACAAAAAATAGAAGATATCTCATTTCATTCTATTCTCTCTCATTTCCGTCATTCACACAAACTCATACACAGACAGACATATATACAACGCAAATGAAGATTAAACATCATTGGTTTTGCGTATTAATCTAATTCAAAGCAGTTTTTGAGATTCAAATCCTAATACTGTTTTGGGATCAGTGGCCTTCACCGCTGTATTGGCACGATTTAATCCACTAATCTTTTATCTTTAGTCCATTTAATCTTTCGCCATTTTCCCAGCAGCCATTGTCCCATCACTATAATTTTTATGGGGTTTCTGAGCGAAAAACTATTTAAATGGTTTATATGGGCTTCTCTTGAATGTTGACTTTTACTCCATTTAGAGAATTTTAATAGAATATACAAGAGATTTAGAAAACGTTGACTAAAATGTACTAATCTACCACTCAGCAACTGTGACAACACTCTTTTCAGTATTCTCCCATTCCGAACTTATTGCTAGTAAATTAATGGATCATTCGCATAAGGACAGATTATCATAATGGGCCGTTCAGTATTACGTAAGCACCAAAGGGTTCTCTTTTGATGACTTTTTGATGACATGGGGGACGGGGTGTGTGAATGGCGATTACGTCAGCAATATTTATTTATTTACTTTTCGTATTTTTTTGGTAAAATTTAGTAGATTCTGATTAAATAAGAAAATTGGAACAGATTTTGTAAAAATTATACCAATGCTTAACTAAGCATGGGGGGGGGTAAGAGCTTTGCTTACTTTCGCTCACAAGAGTGGGGGGGGGAGTAAAAATGACTAAAATTCTGCTTACATAATACTTGAACGGCCCCTAACGACAGAAACTGTACAGTCAACCGAGTGTTTTGGGGAAGTATTAACATAGTCTTGGTATGGTCAGATAACTTGTGTATTATCCTCATCATGAAGTACCGATATTAAAAGATATTATATTTTCCGTTTATTCCAGCAAATAGGTACTGGGCGAACATAAATCAGTAGAAGGTTCACTGTTAAATTTTCGTGTAAGATGGAGCGGATGCAGATGGAAACATGTGTTCCATCTTTTTTTTTTCCCTAGTTCTCATCCTTCTCATACTTTCTTTTTTACCCCTAATTCCATTTTCCATATTATATTGGTGGTGGGGAAAATGTGGGTCCGGCGGACGTCCATCCCTATTTTGGTTAAGCACGAAACCTATACGACAAGTCAAAATAAAAGTTCTTACAACTGTACAATACGATAGAAAAAAAACAAATTCAAATTTTGAAAAAGGAACTCTTTGCTTGTGATTTGGTTTTTTATCTTGATTGTAAATTAATAACCTAAACCTAATCTGTCAATTTTTGTTTACAACTGTATTCTGTCCTTTCGAGAATCTGTCCTTATGCAAATGATCCATTATATATAAAAAATATAATTTCCATTATAATTATTATATTTCATTAGGCCGCTAATGAAAAACCCTAAACTCAAATTTGCTCGAAACTCATTGATTCAATTGCTTTCAGATTCATTCAGTTGTCTAATTTTCGATCCCTAAAGACGTGTATCACTTCGGAAAAGGTTTCAGTGCAGTGCCGCTTACATGTATATTCAATATTCATGTTATGAAACTTATCTTATGATTATGAATCATATTCTGCTGTATTATTAGAGTATCACACCTTATTAGGGTAAGTGGTCTTTAATAGTCCGTTTTTACATACTACACAATTTTGTGTTATTTGCTAGTGTTTTTCTTATATATACCACAATATTAATATTAATCATAAATAAATCGCTGAAGTGAGGACTGGCCGTATTCATTGCCTAAAGAACCCCTCTACCGTCCGAGCAACGTCGCACACAGAGTCCACAAAACAGATTATAGCCCAAAAGCTCTTGTGATTACTAGTAAAGGTGTAGCCTGCAGTCGGATGTTATAGACTGATATATTAAAGATGTACCAACCCTTTTCAAAGCCCTGACTAACTCCGCATAATCTCCCGGCTCCAATTTCATTGCGGTCTTCAACAAAGCTTCTAGTGAATCCAGAGCTTCCTTCCTCTCTTGCCACTTTTTAGCTTCCAACTTTGTGTAGAAGTCTTTTGGAAGTTTGGAGAGTATATCCACAGGGTCTACTAGGTCGTAAGGGTCAATGTCTGCGGAATCGCCGCCTCCGCAGTCCTGGTCGTCATCTTCGACACCACCTGGTTGAGAAATCAATGACTAGTTCAGAAATCAATTGCGAAACTATCTAAGCTAATGTTGTGATAGATTCAGAGTGCTACAGTCTTAATTTTGAAGACTCAACATGATTATTCAGGTCTCAAAACTTGAATTGGACTCTGAGTTTAGAGTTGAGTTGGGTATGAGTTGTCCTTATAACAACCGAGCCTTGAGTGCGTTTCTATACATTGGGATAGGGAGTAATGAGTATAATAGGATAAAAGGTTTCCTGCATTGAATAACATCCTTTATTCAATGCAATGGGTCAAGGAGCAGAATATAATAAAGAGTTTCCTTATGTAGGGATAAGGAATTAGAAAGGTACCTAACTTTTAGAATCGGGTACACGCTGTTGTCTAGTGGTGGCAACCCTTGGTAAAATCCACACGGCGCTGCGCACTCGCACGACCATCTGTCGGTGGGCTTGACAGGTAGTCGCGCGGTCAAGCAATAACGTGTCCAAAGGCTTATAGAATAACCATAATAATAGTTATAATATGATACAACTTAAAGTGATATAATTTGTAGTCGGAAAAGTACGGGGCTTTTTGAGTGAGTTTAGCGTGCTATATTTCTGGCAACTTTAACCACTGGCGGGAAAGTGATATACCGTTCGTCAGCTGACTTTTTGTAATGGCAGCAAATTGAAATTACAAGTTAAAAGTTTTATCCTTTCATATTTTTTAACAATTTTAAAATGGAGGTCCAATAAGAGGAGTAAATTAAATGATTCACAATTTTTTTCGTACAAGGGGTATGAATGTATCTAGTGGTCGAAAAGAGATTTGTGGTGTATATGGAGCAGATACTTTATCTAAAACTACTGCAAAAAAAATGGTTCAATCGATTCAGGTCTGGTAATTTTGATGTGAATGATGTTCTCGCTGTCATCCTATTAAGGTAAAAGATGAAGTTATCATTAAAAAAAAATTGATGCAGATCGACACATAAACAGTCATCAAATTGCGGAAGAGCATAAACTGAATTTTGTAAAAAAGCTAGATGTTTGGATGCCGCATTATTTAAATGACAGAAACTTGGTGAATAGTTTCCATATGCGAGATGTTGCTAAAACGAAATGAAAACTATCCATTTCTGAAGAGATTGATAACGGGTGATGAAAAGTGGATCACCTACAATAAGAATGTTCGAAAACGATCTTGGTAGCGATTACAATTACAAGTAGCCCAAAGGCATACAAGTTACAAGCCATTACAAGTAGACCCAAAGCCTGGCCTCACTCCCAACAAAGTCATGTTATGTGTATGGTGGGACTGGAAAGGCATTATGTTTCACGAGCTTTTGCCACATGGCCAAACGATTAATTCTAATGTCTACTGTCAGCAATTAGTAAAATTGAAACAAGCACTTGAAGAAAAACGCCCAGAATTAATGAATAAAAAAGATATAGTTTTTTCATCAAGACTGCTCAACTGCATACATCGTTGATGACTAAACAAAAATTGATGGAACTTGACTGGGAAGTTTTAATGCATCCTCCATATAGTCCAGACATAGCATAGCACCTTTGGATTATTATTTATCCCACTCTTTGCAAAATTCTCTAAATGAAGTAAAATTATATTCAAGAGAAGCCTGTATAAACCATTTAAATCGGTTCTTCGCCAAGAAACCCCAAAAACATTATAGCGATGGGATAATGTCTCTACCAGAAAAATGGCGAAAGATAGTCGAATTAAATCAATAAATATTTATGTAATACAAAAAAAGTCTTTATTATTTTCACTATAAAAAGGCCACGAACTTATCCGACTACCTAATATATTTACATACCATCTCCATTATCAGAGGCGGGTGTTTCCCTGATTCTGCTCCGTTGTGAACGCAAATAGCGCGTGGGTTGCGCGCCGCCTCCAGTGAATGAGTCTTTCAGCTCTTGTTGTACTGTCGCTTGTAGCGTCGCTATGTGAGGCTCAATGGCTGCGCCGATCCATCTGACATTAAATTTGTAACACTTTTACATATCGTCATTGTTATCTGAACACGTTATACAGGGTTAACCAATGCCTGTAGCATCTATCGCGAACACTAACAAGATTTGTTCTAATACTTTTTAAAAATCAGCATTTTTTTCACACAAACTACTCGCTCACTCGCTCCCTGTGCGTACACTCACACTGATTTACACTTCACAGTTCACAGTTGTAGGTATCTAGTAGTAGCGGTTCAATTAGCAGCTGTTTATAAATAAAGTGTGCAGCTTTGCCACCAGCTAAGAGTGTATAGTGAGTAGTGCAGAGTAATTGAACTTTTTTGAGGAAAAAAAAAATTAAAGAATAAAATAAGAATTCGTAGAATAAAAATTGTTAGTTTTAATAATAGAAATTCAGTCTTAGGAGTATTTTTTTATTTAACCCTAAATAACGAGTATATATTAAAATTATTTAAAAAGTTTATTATAAACCAGTATTTAGAATAGACTTCTTTCCTGTATTCTTGTTTTAAATACTAATTGTAAATACATTCAATGATGTGATAATGCTACTGAAAATCATCATTTAATTCGTCATTAATTCTCAACACATGTATGTTTATTTAATATCTCATTCATAAATATTTAATTAGAACGAAGTGAAAGGATCTATCTGTAATAATGTTTATAAGCACTTTATGCAGTCTACATACAAACGGCCAGATTCCAAGCAATTGTCTAGAAATAGTATGACTTAAGAAATATCTAATTATCCAGCCCTATAAGTTCGACAGCTATCTACAGAATTTTAGAACCGCTTTAGAACCATCCTACAAGCATTGGATACTTCTTCTATTCCAAGAAACCCAATTGTTAACTAATTCAACTACATTTTCCTACAAGATAATCATCACAAAAGCTTACCTGCTCATTTCAATGACTAACGTTTTCATTTCGTCTCTTACATTCTTGTCTCTGTCAGTCAACAAGACCGGTATCTTCTTCACCATGGGTTTGATGGTGATCACCTTATTGCCAAACTGTTTCAAGGCTGTGCTCATGGTGGCTATACAAGCTGCTACCACCTTAGGGTTCTTCTGTTCCATGCCTTTCATTAATTCATCTTGTACAATCTCATGTTTTTCTATCTCAATGTACATAAGAGTAATCTGTAAGTGATTAGCACGATTATTAGGATTAAAGCTAAAGACCGTGCGTGACGGCGGTCGTTGGGAGAGAAGTCTAGTCCAGCAGTAGAGAGACACAAGCTGATGGTAAGGTTAGCAAACTGTATGTTGTACATATACTGCATTGTCTGTCAGTAACAAAATTGAGCTTTTTATGTAAAACCTACTATTCATACGAAAACTAATGCCAGCTACCAGTATCAAAATGTATTATCATGTAATTGATCATTTCGCAATGTAAAAACATATTAATATATAATTTAATTGCAATTGGCCAATTAACTTCTTATTATTTAATTACAATTAGCCAATTAACTTATTACTATTTAATTGCAATTGGCCAATTAACTTATTACTATTTAATTGCAATTGGACAATTAACTACTAGGTATTATTTAATTGTATTTATGGATGACAAGTTAAATTCACCTGTAGTGCCAGATCTTTCGTCTTAGTCCTGGGCGCGGCGATACACTTGGACACAATGCCGGATATTACCTCGCCGGTTGTCTTGCCGGCATAGCCACAGTTTTCCACGAACACCAGAGCTGCCTCCATACCTGAAACAGACGTGCATAATGGGTATTACTTTTAGCACAGGTTTTATAATTCATAAGATCATCATAACTCACTCTTCTCTTACAAAACCTGCTATTTTTCCAAAAACGCCACGGCACTTAAAGTAGATTTCGCTATTTTCCATACATTTGTGAAAAAAAAGTATGTTTAAACTAGAGATGAAACGGATATTCGGTAACTATCCGGTAACCGGCCTATCCGGCTCAAATTTTAAATCCGGCCGAATACCGGATAAGAAACGAGTATCCGGCCGGATACCGGATTTCAAATAAATACGACATAAAGATTGAAGGCACTTTATTTAACATAGAGACTCATGAATTTTTAATAACAAAACAAAAAAATTAATACTCAAACTGCACTAAGGGCAAATTATGATTAATAAATACCAATTTCTCTGCGTTAAAAGGCAACAGACGGTTTCGCTTGTCTTCGTATACAAGGCCAGCTTCCGAAAAAAGTCTTTCGCTATATACACTGCTGCAGGGCGCTGAAAGATAAACTCTAGTAAACTTCGTTAAGTTTGGATATTGTACAGCATTAGCTGACCACCAAATATAAGGATCACGATCGCGACCAATGCGCACTGAATTCAGATAAGAATCAATTTCACACGCCATTGCGTTTTTTCCTTGATCGTGACATTGACTAGTGTCATTTTCTGTCGCTACCTCATTAAAGCAATCCCAAAAGGTATCATGAGCTTCGCAAGATACAGCCGACTCTTCTCTTCTACTTTTTTTGACTGGCGATGAACATGAACTGCTGTTGGAGGTTTCTTCGCAAGACATTTTCATGAATTCCAATAGAATGTTCTGGCGAGCTCTTTCCGCTTCAATAATACCCAAAAAGTTTGTTTTAAATCTGGGGTCCAGGTAAGTTGCAACCAAGTAGTTGTAGTCTTGATTTAAGAAGTTGAAACGACTTTCTAATTCTGCTCTCAATGAGACCCTCATGTTTGGTAAATCAGGTGTTCTTTGCTTAGTTTCATCTTTGTCTAAATACTTTTTTAGGGCTGCAACGTGTGGTATCACTTCTGATACGCAGGACAAACCAGAACTTGTTAATTTGGTTATTTCTTCAAAGGGTTTCAGTAATTTGATACATTGCTCCATCAAACACCACTGTTGGTGAGTCAAATTGGTGAGTTTATCATGATCAGCAACATATAACGATAAGGCCCGCTTTTGTTCTAATAGACGTTCTATCATATAAAAGGTGGAATTCCACCTTGTATTAATATCTTGAACCAATTGATGCTCGGGTAAATTTAACTCTTTTTTAATCGCCAGTAGTTTTTCTTGAGCTAAATCCGAGTGGTTAAAGTGCGTAACAAGCCGTCTACCAGCAGCAATCATTGTTGTTACTTCAGGTTGGACTTTGAGTGACTCGGTTATAGCTCTCTGGAGCGTATGTATGAAGCATCTAGCCGAGTCGTACTCAGCTAATCGAACGCCCTTCACCATATTGGCCCCACTATCATGAATCAGTAAATGTATTTTATCATGTTCAATATCCCAGCGGTCCGCGACAGCATTAAGCTCCTTTGCTATATTTTCTCCTGTGTGTGTACCTGAGAAGGGCTTCATTGCAAGAACTCCGTGTTCTAGTTTGAAATCAGAAGATAACCAATGGGCTGTGAAGCTCAGGAAGCTGGCGTTATTATGTAAGCAAGTCCATATGTCAGATGTCACCGAAATTGCAGGAGCACCTGCAATGTTACTTTTGATTTTCTCATAAATTCTGTCATAGATGTCAGGAATAATTTTTTGAGTAATAAACGTACGGCTTGGCAATTTATAGCGGGGTAAAGCTTGTTCTAGGAGTCTATTGAATCCGGTTCTTTCTACTATGGATAATGGCTCGTTGTCAAGTGCAATCATTTCTGCTATTAAATAATGATATTTCTTGGCTTTTGGATCATTAACGTCCCAAAGTGATTTTCTTTCGAATGATTCTTTCAAGCTCAATTGCATATTTTTCGAAGAACTTGTCCCCAGGTTAGCTAACGCAATTGTAGTTGGCTCGGCATTGGCTAAATCTATATTAATATTCAGTGTACTAAATTCATCAGGATGTTTTGTTTTTAGATGATTCTTCATGGCACTAGTACCTAGAAAACGAAAATACGAGTGTAGGTTATATCGTTAACAAAACTATGTTACCTACTAACTTGACTTGTAAATTCGATCGACTTTAAATTAAAAGTGCAGTGCATATGATGAAACACGACAAACGATGAAAGTTTTCATAAAAATATATTTTGTCTTATACAAAAGTGGTATAAAATAAAGAGAAGTGCAAAAGCAGAAATAATTACCAAAATTCTGAAGGACCATTAAATAATAAATAAACCCATTATTAATTTTTTTTGAAGAATTTATCAGTTTCAAGATAGCTACAAGTTAACTAATTACCAGTCCGAACCGCGGTATGCATTTTTGAAACGTAATGTACTTAACTTACACCTGTTCAACTTATTTACCTAACCACAACATTTAATAATTCGTTCGATCTGTGATAAAGTCCATCAAATAATTAAACACATATAAAAAGAGAAACTAGTTTTGTTTGGTACATACCTGCCTTTTTTCCTTCCCCACCACGAGAAATTTTAACATTACATAACGAACAAATAGCAAACTTTTGATCGTTACTTTTTATATCAAAATATTTCCATAAAGGTGATCTTTTTCTTATCGAAGACATTTTTCTTCGGTACCTTACTTTAAATTTATAGAAAAAAACACTAATAAAATGACCACAAACTCAGACAACAAGAACACGTTTTTTCATAACCTCTTATGATCGTATTTGCAATCAATTCAAGAAGACAATAAAGCGCTAATGTCACTCATAAACGAAAGGGCCCGAAATCACCCGAGTCCGCCCGATCGCTTAGTGATTCACTCTTGTAACGAGTCGCCACTCGACTATCCGGCCGGATATTCGGCTATCCGGCTTCAAGGTTGGCCGAATATCCGGTATCCGGTATCCGGCACAACATCTATCCGTTTCATCTCTAGTTTAAACACAAGTTGTAGAGATAAGACCTATCCAACAACAATATTACGACAATCTTCTTTTTTATAGTTTTTTAAAAACTTTTACTTTAACTTCAACTTTGCCTTTAATGTCCCACTGCAGGGCACAGGTCTCCTCTAGTAAGTCTAGTAAGTTCTAGTACCTCTAGTAGTAAGTCTAAAAAAGTCTAGTAACTCCAGACTTTTTTAATTTCTGGAGCATGCTTGTTTCCTCGCAGTGTTTTCCTTTCACTGTCGAACTACTGACAATTTTTAAAAATCCGTACGTAAGTAAAAACTCAGTGGTACGGGCCGAAGATTTGAACCCACGATCACACGAATGTGAGTCGAGTATAGGTAGATACCCCTAGGCTATCACCGCTCTTGAAGTCCCACTAGGTGGTGGATATTACAAATACCCAAGTTTTTTTCCCCCTCAACTATGCACATTCATCACAATATTTTACTTTAAACAAAGTCTTCACACATTAAATTACAACCTCACAAATGTGAGTCGAGGATAAATACCTATTGAAAAAGTACTATTGCTTTATTTTGATAATATAAACCAAAACGGAGTCACTTGCTAATGCTGCGGCCACACTCTGGCTTCGATGACGGTTCGCTCTGTCGCGATATGTGCTGTAGAATACTGAATACGAAATAAAGTCGCAACATCGCGCCACTAATGTTCGTCTGATAGTATGGCCGTAGCTTAACAAAAATATGTTACAATGTATAGAAGGCAATGAAAAGACAGTCATTAAATCACCCAGTTCCATTAGCCACGTATTGTTTCAGTAGCACTGAAGTATGAATTACAGCAAAACTGTGACAGTTGTTCATTGCTGCAGACGGTATTCTCAAATATATGGGGCTATTATAATTTACGTATAGCCTTGTATATATTTATCTATTTAAACGGGTCTTAAACGCGAATGTTTACCTTATGTGGAGTAAAATAAATATGGTAAACATTCGCGTTAAGACCTGTTTAAATAGATAAATATAGCCTTGTATAGTGGAAACAATTCGTCTAACTTGACCGTTATGTCTGCAGCATTTTTGAAGACCATATATTATTATGTATGTATAATGGTTATAAAACGTAATATTTTACAGTTCAGTTATTGAAGTAACACTTCAAGATAATTTTAATGGTGGATTTTAGTGACATTTTAAAGTATCATTGTCAAAATTATTGCATGAAATTGCTTCGGCTATCTGGTGTAGGTACAATAGTTTATAAACATCAAGTACCAGATGAAAGTTCGATTAAAATCGGTTTAATTTTATTAATTTACATGTCTCGTGCTGTTAACAATGCACACCCAATATGAAGATTTCATAAGTACGAAGCCACGCCCCCTAAACCTTGCTCGTAAATAATCGATAAGGTAGAATTTTGAGTTGTGCAACTAGACAGTTGTTTGCCGAGCATATTGAGTGAGCTTATTAGCCAATAAATGTCTTGAAGTGAATGTCGTCTGTTAATGTATTGTATTATAAAAATTGTATTATAAAAATGCTAGTTGTACTAATATTATTATTGTAAATAAACAGAATATTGAAAATATTAACTTTAAGTAGTTAATAAGAAAAATGAGTACCCATTGTTCTGTCGTTTGTTATAATTGATTATGTATTGAATCATTTGTATAGGAAAATGGAAAAAGGAGTGGGGATAATATAAATATCCACTCCATGTAAAATCGAGTAGAAACAGAACAATGGGGAAAAATATGTCTGCAAAGAAAACCTGTAGCAAAAGTCCGTATGTACAAACGGGCACATATCTATACATTTAGAAAAATAAAGCTTTGCCCCCGCCTGTCTTTTATTTTCCCTAAGGGATGAAATTTAAGCACGCACATTCGTCTATTTTCAGTGAGAAATAGCGAATAGGGTTAATAGAATAAAACCCATGTAGATTAGGGCAGATCTTTTAAAAGTAGATAAATTGTTTAGGAAAATTAGTATAGATGTGTGCTTGCTGCAGGTATCTTTAGAGATAAAGCTCTGCCAATGCTTTTAATAAGCATATCGCCTATCTTCCGAGAAGGAATGGGCGAGGGGTTATTGTGAAAACCCTTGTACTATGTGGAATGGCAGATCTTTTAAAAGTAAATATATATGTGGGTAAATGTGAATAAAAATGTAAATAAATGGGTAGATGTAAATATGAATAAAGACGATTGAGGGGGAGGGGTGGTGAGGAGACGGGTATAACGGTGAATAATGGCGTGCGGCTTTCCCAATGGTACTGCCGCGGGCTTAATAACCGTGAAGCGAGAGACGTAAAATTACGTGATCCTCAAACGTCAACTTGGAACAAGGTCCTCGGGACAGAAGAAGAAGAAAAATACCGCCGTCTCGCTCCTCAAAACACCACCGCAATCCCTCAAGCCATTTTGAAGATAAATCAAGTTTTATTTCAAGACCTCCATAGTCGTTGGTTCCTGCGCCGCCATTTTACAAGTCCGGTGAATTAGAACTACGCCTACCACGAGCACAACGTCCCGTTCAGCCGCGCCCTGGGGTGATCACAAACCACGAAGAAGGCGCCGTTGAAGGGACTGGAGACAAGAAAACATACGGACAGTTCGAAGGGGCCGTTCGTGTGTTTTCAAGTCACCCCACAAAATAGATATTGTTGTAAGTCATTCGATCCGAGTGATTCTACATTCATTTATCGATCATTGGGATCGGATGATTTACAATAATAATAACAGATGGTCCCCGAGTTGGATAAGGGGGCCATTTGTAACACGTGCAGTATTTTTAATCTTAAAGCGTAGACAAAATTCAATTATAGCCTTATTAAAACCGCACACATACTCGTAGTACTTCTAGTTAATGCCATCTGTCCGGTGTATTTGTGTGATTATCTCACGAGCATATGAAGTCTATACATTTGTATATGTGAAACCAAAGAAGGCAACAGGAAGATACTGCGTGGCTCGATTGCTTATTATAACAAAATGAGTTTATGTGGAAAGAGTGCACTGTATACACAGTTGCTACAGACAGGTTTTACAACTAACGACATTGCGAACATACGAAATTTGCATACGATAGTTATAGACGGTGCGACAGATTTTGATTTACCTTTTATTGTGACAACTAGAGTTCATTTATTTTGTAATCACAAAACTACAGTTTTATTATTAATATATTACAATCATAAACTGAACTACAGTTTTTAATCTAAAACTACATTTGTAATCAAAAAACTACAGTTCATTTATTTTGATATGAGGTTCCGACTGCTTTAAGTCTGGTACTAAATTATCAAAATAGTAGATTAATTCATAAAAACAAAACAATCAGACCAGGTGTATTCCGTATATATAGAAGATAATTGTTTTTTGTATTTTGTTCATATATAATTTATACAAAAGTTGATTGCAGATGAGTACAAGTTAGAGTGCAGCATGAGGCAGGGAGGCCTGACGTCGACTGGGTTATTTAACATTTATACAAATCAGCTGATCGAGGAACTTACATACATGTCGCTTGCCACATTGGTAACATTTAAAAATAGCTGATAACATGGTGTTGCTGGGTCCGTCGATTAGTTCGATCAGAAAACTTTTCGAGGCTTATGAGCGGTATGGGGCGGAACATGGGCCTCGGTACAACGCTACAAAAGAGCGAAGTGCTCGTTTTCAATTGGACAAGTATTCAATTTAGACAATTTGTTTGATATTGCACACGCCGATGCAGTTCAATTCATAAAAATAAAGAAAGATAAGATCAACTTCTTCGGTATCGTATGAACCTTCCAGTTCTGGTGAAAATGTGGATTCACAATGATCTGCCAACTGTGATCGAAAGTACACAACCTGGAACAGGAACTACTGTAATGGTAACGAAGAAAGATTTAATTACTCCAAAATTAGTAGCTGCATTAGACAGGTATCAGTTGACTATAAGAGACTGTTTAATCTTCAAGCTACTATCGAGGCACTTGGACATTATTTAGACGAATTTCCGATAAGTAAGTCTTCCATCCAACAAGTCCGTCGGAAGCAGATGCGCGACCCAGATGATCGCTTTATTTTTTAGAAAAACTGGACACGTGGCTATTGTTGCTTTGGAGAATCGTCGTACTGTGAATGCTGATTGGTACACGACCATTTGGTTGCCGGAAGTTATTGACGAACTCTGTAAAAACAACCGTAAACGCCGCATAATCTTGCATCATGACAATGCCAGTTCTCACATGGGCAACCAGACAAACAACTTATTGAAGGCTAAAAACGTATAACTCATGAGCCATCCTCCATACAGTCCCTACTTGGCACCTTGTGACTTCTTCTTGTTTTCAAAAATTAAGAACCAATTATGCGGTCAACGATTTTCATCGCCAGAACAGGCTGTCGAAGAGTATGAAAAATATGTTTCTAAGGTCACCATGGAGGAGTGGAATAAATGTTATGGAAATTGGTTTATTCATATGAAAAAGTGTATTGACGCTCACGGAGAATATTTTGAGAAACAATAAATAGATTTTTGCCCATTCATTGTAATTTTTTCTTATTCATTCTGGAAATTTTCAGTGTGGCCCTCGTACTAATAAATGTAGGATTTGGACCAATTGGTGTTTTATGTTCCAAAACTACATGAATTCTCCATAGTACCATAGTCAATCCATAGTACCTCGATACAAATTCTCAAGTTGTAAGTTGGACATCAAGTCAGCATACCTTATCTACTAGGTATCTACTTATTTACTAGGTACTCCTTATCTACTAGGACAATAATATTTCATAATGGAGTTAAAATTAGGACCAAATGGAAAAAATAGAGGGTATGCATACCTGATTTCTCAAAAAAAAAGGTCCCTTTTTGTCATGGGACATCCTAATGTAAAGAGTATGCAATTTTTATTTAAATTACGGAAAGAACAATTTTTCTGAAATAAAGTTTTACTACTATTTACAATGAATGGAATTTGCTGAACTAAGAAGATTAATCACCACTTTTTGCATCTGTCTTTCCAAAATAATATGAAATTTTTATTCTTATACTAGTAGATTAACTAGTGCAAAAATTATACCCATCAACATGAATACCTCAGGGATATCTGCAATATCAGAAGAATCCTTGGTGTGGTGCCCCATTTGCAAAGTATACGAATGCCTTTTACAATAAGTGTTATAAACTTTAATCAGGGGCTCCACCTACATTGCAATTTTGTTCAATAAAATGCTTTTCAAAATTTGTACATATTTCCAAGTAGTTTAATTACTTTAATCTTCAATATCACAGGCCAAAGACCTAAAAGTATTGATTGATTTTCATATCTTTATTGAATTACAATTAGCTATTAATCTCATTAACTGTGATGCTTACATTAAACCATGACAAGTTCTAATTAACTTAATTATGATGCAATGCTGCAATTGCAGCATTGTATTTTAACCTCGTAATAATTTTAGTAAATCTTCTATGTTGCAAAAAATAATTTATTAAACTTTAATAGTTTCAATCAGTTCAATGACTGTACCTTATTCATGTTCTTAGATACTCTTATTTTTGCTAAGAAATTAAGTATACTAATATATTGTCTACAATCTTTATAAACCAATCAATCAAATTAAATAAGGGATCCAGATTTTCTTATTGGAAATTGGTCATAATATGCTATTGCATATACCATACCCATATAGGTATATATGGGTATATATAGGTATACCCATATAGGTATATATATAACACATCCTTCAATAAGTCCCGGACTAACTATGAAAACAACATTTTATCCGCAAAATTCTTTATTATTCATCAACATAATCTCCTTCAAGTGTAATACAATCATTCCAAGGCTTCTCTAACTTTTCAATGCCATGTTTGTAGAATTGTCTTTTGACTCAAAATGAGCCTCAGTAGCAGCGATCACCTCCTCATTCGAGCCAAATCTTTTTCCCTGGAGCATCTTTTTGAGATCCGCAAAGAGTCAGTAGTCGCTGGGGGCCAGATCCGGCGAGTACGGAGGATGGGGAAGCAGTTGGAAGCCCAATTCGTTGAATTTGGTCATCGTTTTGATTGACTTGTGGCACGGTGCGTTGTCTTGATGAAAGATGACTTTCTTCTTCTTCATGTGTGGGTAGCGTCACTTTAACCACTATAGCTTTCTTGGTTATGTTTCGAATTACATCAAATTTTGACACATCTCATCTAAAGGTTGGTACTTCTGAACCTTGGTATATACATGGCATTATTAGCGCCACCTCTACGCTAGTCCCGGGACTTATTGAACGATGTGTTATATATATTAATATTTATGATGAATATGGTTTATCAAATTTCACTACAGAGCATGGTGCTACCTTTGGATTTGAAAGACGACTGGGGCATAATTCACTATGAGGGCCCAGTGTAGTCTTATGGCTTATACAAATGTCAAATATTTTTATTCTTGGGTACACAGGTCACTTCACAGTGTTTTCCTTAATGATATTAATTGCAGACTACAGGTTGAAACAATTACCTCACAAAATAAATGAATGGAGAACAGATACTCCTATTCTTTTACCACTCCTTAGGCACTTCTTATGTTGGGTACAATCAATCTATTTTCTGATCTCATTTATTTTCCTAAAATTCTTTACATTATGGTATTATAATCTATGATTCAAAGTTAATATACATATATATTAAGTTATAAATAACTTTAGTAAGTAACATTACAAAAGAAAGACTCAATTAATGATCATAACCACAATTGCCATGGTTCGGTTCATCTTGATGACCTAATTGTCTGGTATCTTGTCTGCTATTCACTTTATGCTTTAATTCAATTCAATGAGATTAAGATCTTCCTCTAATAGTCAATAAATATCAAGTCAATGACCTGCAGTTTAGGTCAGTGACAATAACAGTAAAGTTAATATTGCAAAACTCTCTTTCTAAATGTCTTTAATATTTGACACTATCTGCAAAAAGAAACCTTATTGTTGGCTCATTTCCAAAAATATTGCAATATTGAAATCCTAAAAAAAATTACATAATTTGTTAGTCTATTCTAGATTGTAACATATTTTTTGAAGTATATTTTAATAAAAATATAGGACAATCAAATCAGTTCAATAGTTTTGGACAATCTGCATTCAGTTTTTGTTGATAGAATGTGTTCAAAATATATTAAATATTTTGAACACATTAATTATTATTAGATATCTTAGGCAATGATATAATTTTTTTAACCTTTCTTTTAGATAAATGTGAATTATTATGCATTTTAAATATTGTCTATAGTCATAAAACTAGAAGCACTGCAGGTCACACCTTAATATTAAATCTCATAGTTTACATCAATCAAATAAACATTTTGAAAATGATATCAATGTAAAGCTTAAATTAAACAGAGAAATTAATACCAAACCTTTTTCCTGAGCAACTGCATTGCTATCAGTGACAAATCTTTTGATCAGCCCGAGGTACTTGTTCCACTCTGGTGACTTCTCATCATCGATCTGGTTGAACAGTTTGATTGCTTCCTCATATCCTGTTACTCTGGCCTTCCATAATTTATGCACACATTTCTCGTCAGTCGGCAATTTCTTATATTCATTCTCATCCTCCATGTTGGTTGTTCAGTGTCACCAGCATAAAAGCTTATCTGTTGGAAAAGTACTTTTTATTGCAACAGACTTCTTGAAAAGGATTCAGGTTAACCCTGACGGTAAAATAAGGTTTCAAAAGGGTATTATTATGCCTTTTGCAGTGGCATGTTCGATGTTTTGAAAATGCAGTTTAACAAGGTCAAGGTTATTGAACCTACAACCAGAAGCTGCATTATTAAATTGAAAAGTACTAGATCAGTCTAATGATAGAATTCAATCTCAATTACCACTACTGTTAAGCAATTGTCATTCTAATGATTGTTCAAAAATGTATGACTCAAAGTATATTCATCAGTGTATGTTGTGACAGTAACAAGAAATTATATATGTACAAATGAGTTAAGCTTTTACTTTACCCACTTTAACACGTGTAGGCGTTTAATATCACGTTAAAGGGTAGAATTTACTCAAACTTTGAAACGTATAAAAAACTGCGATTTGAAGAATCGTCTGGCATCATGTAATGGGCACCTGATCAATATTGCGGAACTAATAGTCAATTGCGTGCCGGTTCATTTATAGCCGTGTCCATAATAAAACAAGATGTGAAACTGGATCACTACATCAAATGCGAACGCCCGACAACGGTCACTTTGTCATTACAAACAAATTTGATTCGAACATCATGTAATGTTACCTTTACTTACCGTGTAACAGCTGTCCTTATTATACTAAGCTGTTAAAACTAGAAAAATTACAGAATAATAACACGAACGGATGATCACTCACATTAGGTAGAAACAAGGAATATTACTGACAAGGAACATTCTTTTTCTTTTCCGTCGTCGTTTTTGATTTTGCAAAATTAAAAATGGACGGACTGTGAAAATCAGTGTTGCCAGAGAAACATAATATTTCGTGTTTATATTTTTATTTGTTGTGCTACCTGTAATCAGCTAAAATACCTGTATTGTATTTGTAAGATAAATAATTATGAATTAACCTATTTGCCTTTTTTTAAAGAGAAACTCATTTAGTTACGTATAACTAAAAAAATAACATTCACAATATAATGTTTCCTATTTTCTCGTTCAATAAAAATAATATTGCCAATAGAATAATAAGTCCTTATTAACATAATCAAACATACCATTAGCTTATGTCTCTCCACTGCTGGGATATGGGCCTGTCCCAAGTAAGTCCCAAAGCTCGCAACCACACACGATCCAAGTGATCCAACCACCACAACTACCACCGGCCAATTTTTAATCGGCCCACCTGGTCGAGGGCGTCGCATACTGCTCTTCCCGGTACGTGGCCTCTATTCTAGGATTCGTCTACCCCATCGATGTTATCGGTCCTACAGCAAATATGAGCTGCCCATTGCAACTTCAACATGCTGATTCTACGAGCTATGTCGGTGACTTTGATTCTTTGGCGATCTTATCCCGCAAAGAAACTCCGAGCATAACCCTCTCCATAGCTCGCTGAGTGACCTCGAACTTATGGGTTAGGCCTATCGTTAGAGACCATATCATAATCGGCAGGATGCACTGAATGAAAACTTTAGTTTTCAAGCGTTGTGTTATAGGCGACAAGAAGAGCCGACGCATTTTCCCAAATGCTACCTAGCCAAATATAAATTGTCTATCGACCGCCTTGCTGAATTTGGACTTGCCTAACTGGATTGTTATAATAAGACATAACGGGCAATAACTTCGAGTGCCATGCCATCGACATCTATCAGTCCCGGAACAAGAGAAACGACAAGAACAAGAGAAGAGAACAACGGAACAAGAGAAAACAAAAATAATGTTCAATGAATGTTCAACTTAGTTTTTGACTTGATTATAATATAATGAACAAAGTACGAGTAATTTGTAAGAATTATGTTATATTTTCAAAATATAACATCGTCTATATAATTTTAAAATGAAAAAGCAAGCTATCTTTTTGTCTTTTCAATATCCTACAACTTCTTGAATAAACATTTAATATTCTAAAACATTTATTTTTACCTGTAGTCTTAAAACAATATTAAGAAATGGTAACATACATACGAGTTGCCATAGACAAATTAAACGGTAGAATTTACAGTACCATCGGAAATTACGAATTGCAGTAAATAATTATCTATCGTAGATCTATTAACATTTTGTATGTGTTGACAATATTTCTTTTATCAGTAAAACTAAAATAACTAAAAATTAGAAATGTTGAATTAAATATATATATTTTTTAATATGACAACATTCGTCTCTGTTGTTCACTCATATTTAATTTCATTTGTCATTCATTCGTTTATTTTAATTTCTTCATTCAAAATTGGATTTCATTCGATTTTGATTACGTTCCATTCCAACCAATACAACCAATCAAGAACGGGCACTGGGCAGTCTTATTTAGAACATCGACGAATGAGACGTATGTCGCGTTTCTTTCGTGATTACTGTGCGTTCGCAGTTCTATTTGTAATAATTGAACATTTTAACATAATTTTGTTAAAATTTATTGTTTTATCGAATTATTTAGAATTCATGCGGTTAAACAATTGTATTGCTAAATATACCGGGTGTGAGTTGCATTGAAAAACAGTGTCCTGTGTCTTAGTTTGTTTTTGAAACAAGTAGATTGCGGTAACATAGTCAAACAGGGAATTTATAACAGCTGTTCTTGCATAGCATGCTTCAAATTGTGAGTACATTTTTTTTACATTAATTCAATAGATTTACGCATATTTACTTTACGGCCCTAAGCCGTTAACAGTTTATGTAGCGTCAGTAAGGTTTGTTTTGATGTTTCTATGTAAATTGTACTGTTACTTACGTGATGATTCTTTTGTATAGTAGGTTTGCAGACATTAAAGTAGTTTACACAGGCTCCTCCTACATGACCACCTTATATAGGTATAGTACACTAACATAGTACTGTTTATTGGATATACCTCTACATTACAACCTACCTACATTTAGACAAAGAACAAAAATTTACTCCAAATATATATTTAATGTTTCTACATGGTTCTACGTTGTTTCTAAATGTTTCCATTTAAAAACCAGACAAATAATTATTTGCTTTAAATCTTGAACAAATTAATATACCACCATACTATATTATTTTGTCTAGGTTAACCTAGACAAAATAGGTGGTATATTAATCTTATTATCTGGATCCCTTATCTGGGATCCTGATTGTGTTCAGTTAAATCCGACTTAAGAATGAAAACATCTTCAGCCCATAGACCAGTTATTACAAATTATGGTTTACTAGCTGTGCCCGGCATGCGTTACATGCCCGTCAATTTTTTTACACATAATATATATATATAATATGTAGCCTATGTCCATCTGGAATAATGTACCTTTCAAATGGTGAAAGAATTTTTGAAATCAGATTAGTAGTTTCGGATATTACCTCCTACATCCAAACTTACAAACTTTACCTCTTTATAATATTAGTATAGATGAATTATGAATGGTGGTTGCACAAGTAACCACTGTACACTCACCTACATGTACATACTTAAAAGCATTTGATTTTACTAGCCTCAACAGTGTTTGTAAGATGTCCATGGATAGACCTGTTGCTATCTGTGCCATTTTAGATATACCTAATTAAACTTTAGCAAACTAAACTTATAATTTAAAAAAATAACTATGTAATAGAAGGATTATTGATGTAATCTAAACTAATATTATAAACTTGAATTTTTTTGTTTATTTGTATGTAAGTAGTAAACTCAAAACTACTGAATCAGTTTTAAAAAGTTACTTAGAAAGTTAAACTAATGCTGATGGGTATAGGATTGCCTATGTTATGACAGGAATAGCCTATGGCATATGCAAACGTAGGTTTGGGTTCCCCAGGAAATCATTATGATACCGGAGCAAAGCCAGCTTGGTCACTATAAACATTATATGTACTTCACATACTCCTGTTAGCACACAGCAGATGGTTATTTATAAAATTAGATTGAACTAACTATATTTATGTCTGGACCCAAAATAACACTACTTAACGTGATCATTGCATTGCATATTGCAAATATTTACTCAAATTGACTTAACAGCACTGACAGATCATTTCCTGCTTACTTGAATGACAGTGAAAGTACTTAAAAAACGAGTTTTTGAATAACTAATTATAATTACATAATGAATGGAATAATTTATTAATCAGGATGCCTTTTTTATTTCATGTCATGTACCTAAACAGTTTTTACTTTCATATTCTGTTGAGCATAAACCTTTGTAAACTGAATTGGTGATTGACACATTTTATTCAGTTACTATCTTTTGTCCGCGACTTCGTTCGCGTGGTCCAGATGAATAACCTAAGTGTTAATCTGGATTACAATCTATCTGTTTAAGTTTCAAGAAATTGATTCAGTCGTTTTGAAGTTTTTGAGTAACAAACATTCAAACTTTCGCATATTGGTGGGATGCAGTTGTACACATTAGCCTTCACTTATTGAATAATTTAATGAATAGATTGTTGTATTGTTTTTGTACCAAATTGTAAATAACTAATTGAATAATAAATAAAATTTGTGATTTATTAAAACATTGAAAACAAAATAGCAATTGTAACAATATTTTAATAACTCATTAAAGTCATTAAGCAATAAAAATATGTATATATGATTTAAGTAAGATTTAAGTAAGTACGGTCCACCTGATGGTAAGTGGATACTGTCATCCATAGACATCCGCGATACATGCCAACATCAGTCCAGAATGACATCCATTGGTACGCCCTTGGCTGCGCATTTACCTTTGCAGATTAAGGAATGGATTGGGAGAAGGGGTTGGGAAAATGGGAAGGGATAATAATTACATAATTGTATTTTCGACTTTATCGTTATCGCAACAAGGTTTATTTTTAACTGAAACTGCTTACGGCCTATACTTTGTCCATGAACGGAAAGCAATATAATCACGAAGAGAATTGATGAAGAAAGGGCCACTGAACAAAGTAATCTCATTAAATTATATAAGAACGTATTTGAAGAGCGTATTTCTTAAATTAAGTACCTATATCTTGGGTTTTCACAAGACAATTTTCATTAGGCAACTCTTTTGTCTACTGACCAACGGTCAGTGATTTCTGCCTATTGTATGATATGTGTTAACAAACCGTTTTGAATTATTAAAAACATTGACGATTTTTTCACATAAAATCTGTTAATTCAATTTTTTATTCAACCCATCATTATATTTGCGAATTGATATTGGGTGCAGTATAGATATGTAAGTATTTATTTATATATTATTAAGTTATTTATTATTATAAGTATTTATTATACTATGTTTATTATCGATATTTTCCAAAACAAACAGTTCGTGCTCGCATAATTATTTACTTATCGCAACGATAGTTATAATGCGTACGGTATATCAACATGCGTTCGTTAATAAGCAATCAATTCAGTTAGTGGTATATCAACAAACGGCAGTTTCCTTCCATCGGATAGGTTACCTCTTCCGCGTTTCCCACTTTTTGCCTGCTTCAACGTGGAACCCAATTAACTTTTTCTCTATCGTTCAACGTCTAAAGGTCTTTAATTAAGTTAGTCACTTGAATCGCCCCATTTTTTTATGAGAATTTCCACGTAATGGTGAATAACTGGCAGACGGTTTACCGTCGCCTGCGCCATTCGCCTTCCCAGGTCATCGTAACCCTAGCCCTTTTATTTGCTACTGCTCGACACTGGTTCCTCATGCATATTGTCCTGTACATGAGGGATGTATGGCGGTATGTATGCATGGGGGACGACACACTGCCCAAAGCTGGTCACCGTTCTAGTATGGGTATCGTACTGATGAATTTGATGATTAAAGTTATCATAATTATAACCTTTATCAATTTCATATACATTAAACATTGGCTCTATTTGTCTCCTTTTAGAATCTAGCTCTAAATACTGTCTAAAATATCACTAATTCACATTTACGAAATATTTTAGTTAAAGGCCATTCAGTAAATTCAGTAAAATTAAAATTGAAGATCTAAAATTTGAGGTGAATTTTAAAGCAACTTTGTATTAACGGATCTAATCTTGTCATGTTTGGAATTGTGAGGCCATTGCAATAAATATTCAGGGATGTGTTAAGAGCTAATCATTGGTGTTTGCAATCTTTAACTTTCATCGCTTTCACTTCTAGAAACATCAACAAAGAAAACTGGGACTTGGGCCTTTATTACCATTTCTCTACACTCACGACATCTCATGACGATGATATGCGAGTATGATGTTTAAAGTTAACATTTATTTGGTATTTATAAACACAGTTTTTATACACTCACTGCTGCGTGAAAGTATAAACACAGTTTTTATACACTTATTAATACTATTAAAAATTATTAAACTTATTAATTGGGTAGTTTGAGCCATTGGACTCAGAGTACTCAAATGGTGACTAAACATTGAATGTGACGTTTTTTGAGCAAAGAAATCATTTTTTATATATTAGAGGAGGCAGACGGACAAGATTTTTAACTTATTTTTATCATGATTTTGTTATTTATATTTTCTATTTAAACAGAATCTAAAAACAACGAAACTTCAAATCAGAATATCTTAACCAAAGTCATTAACTACCGACAATATAATCCCTTTGCTCAGAAAACGTCACAAATGTCCAATCTGAAATCTTTCGTAAAGCAAATCTGAACCCAGGATCTTTCGTAAAGCAGACACTGCCTGCACAAATCGGTCGTATATCACTGTTTATCGTATATCACACACTAGTTGACCTTTATTGGTAAAGTAAATGTAGTTTAGTTTCTGACCAAATTCAAATACAATCTTGTTTTATATACTTTGAGGTATTCATGAAATAAGCCCTACCTAATATTCACATCCGAGGTAAGAACACAGACAGAGACGCATTTGTATACTTTTGAACTTTACTCTAACGAACATCGCACAAGAAAAATACCAATAGTTATTTGTTATATTTTGTCTTAAAACACAACATGACATAACTGTCACATCACTAATGTCATAACACGGTGTCACGGGAGAGGTCTCTACCAATAAACTATACATATTTGTACTGTCCGCTGATAAATGATTGTCCGCTTTAACACATATATGTAGCAATTACGAGCTTTCACCCTTATGCCACTACCCCACAGGAACCTTAGTTTTGCAGCCTTTTCATAGTACCCAAGAAGGTCCATGGAAAATTTCAGCTCGATTTGTACATCTGTTGATGTGTGAGAGCACTTCGAAGAAACATCGTTACTTTTTTTTAAATTATTGTAGTTAGAACCAATTTTAGTCAGTCTTCTTTTAACCTTGTTATTTGTATTTTAAATAACATGCTAATGTAACTAAAACTATTCCATTCTGAATTTTATTACCAGCTCATTTGGGTGTGTAAGCGTATTAGGGAACCTGTTACCTACCCCACTAACCACAGTGTACAATAAACAACTTATGCGTAATAATTATTGTTGGTTATTATCTATTATTAACTCTATCAATTTGTTGAAAGTTTCCAACAAACACACCGTCCTACCAATGCAACGCGAAGATATAAACAGAACTCCACCGATTCTCCAAAATATTTGTTTGAAACACGTAAATCTTATGAAAACGAACTTTGAAGTGCACATTCGTGTTTATTTATTGAATATCCGCAAGCGTTTGACTCAGTTAACCCAGTTTCAACATATTAATAGGACATTTTGCGGTTTTATTATAGAAACGCTACTCGTAATTGTATTATTGTTATTGAGGATGAGAGGATGCGATTCAATAGAGTCGTTACCGTGACCTTTGCTGATCTATTGTGATCGCCACCTTTCTTAGAGTTCACTGGATAATTTTAGTAGCGAATGGTTCAACCTCTTCCGGCTCTGCGCCGGTATACAATTATGTCTTTTGTACATCAAAAAGCCGCATTTACAAAGCAAATGCACTGGTGTTTCGTCCTGCTTGGAACAACATTTGAAGGTTTTCCAATAATTTAGTCCTTCAATGTTAGTCAATGAAATAGGCAGAAATCGTGATTAATATGTCACGTATTGTTAATGTTGTTAATGTTAAAAAGAGATGCTATAACAAATGATATTTATATAATTTTTCGTAATTGAAAAATATTAGCTGTATTGAAATGATTCGATACTTATCCATCAATCAGCACTGGTCTGATTTGTGGTCGTTCATGCAGTGGAACGTTATAGGCTGCTGTCGAAAGTTCAGCAGAGTTCATTAACTTCAACATCAAAAACATTACTTCCCTTTTGACGTCGCCGTAATCTGATAAAAAATCTTCATCTTTATCTGTTTGTTGCTGTAGTTACAAGTTGAGGACTATCATATTTTCAAATATTTACGCTTTTCTATTTCGTTGAATAATAGTCACCGCCTTGAAAAATCTTACTTCGCAATATCTTGTTGACATAGGTACTTTATTATTCATATTACATCAGTCTTTTTCTCTCTCATTGCAATAAACTATTTCTGCATAGGCTGACGTGCTAAAGATATTCATACTCATTATAATTCTACTCGAGACATTTCATTACTCCCGGATACTTACGGAGGAGTTAAATATAAATACAGAGATATATAAGGTATCTTTTCTCACAGACAGAGAAATCAGATTGAGAAATGAGAACGATTTAAAAATATTTGGATTTAGTACATACATATCCAACTATTCGCAATGTCCGTATGTGTAATAATTACAAGAAGACATTTAGACAAGCTTTAGAACAAATACAAACGTCTTTGCAACTCATTATAAACGTATTCCATAGGCGATTGGGTGGCGCCAATCGTAAATTCCAGTTCCTATTACCATCCTATCCCCCCCCCTCTAAGGATAAATGGGAAATGTGACTAGATGAGGAAATCTCTTACTCCGTATACTCCTTTTTTCACTATCCTTCCTAACGTTTGTCATTCTTAACTGACATTGGCATGTGTCGCGAATGTCCATTGGCGACAGTGTTCACTTACCCTCAAGTTGACTGCCTGCTTTTCATATTCTTTCTATTAAAAAAAACAATAATTTATTCTAGCTATCGTACATCCTTAAATGTCATTAAAGCAATCCGGATCACATGTCGTAGCTGTGGTCGCCAAACACGTTATCGGTCATCTGGTGCGGTCATTTGAGAATATTTATAATTATAAATTAAAATAAAATAAATAAAATTAGTGAAACAACACAGATGTTTTCCTTCCTTTTATAATAGACGAAGACAATACGTGTAGCAAAAAATAACTTTAATTATGTGTGCGATGTCACGTCGCTGAATATTTACTCGTAGGGTGCAAACCGGACGCCATGTTTGTTCGCCATTGTTCATGAATCATGCGCCTGCACAGATCATTGTACCTTTTATCGTACCTTATCTGGGGATGTACACTATAAAAAGTTAAGGGTTAAAATGTATGCTGTTTTTTTCGTCATTAAAATGTCACTTAAGATGATTTCTTTTTGTAAGATGAGTTGTGTTGTCCATTAAAAATACTAAGCAACCAGCCTGCCAAAGAATTTATTATAATTTAGTTACTACCGTAGACTCTAGACACGGACTTCCTCATGCACATTGTGTATGAGAGATTATGGCTTTAAACGTCACGCTGGCCAAACAGGGATTGGCGTGTCCACTCTTTTAGAGGTGGTGTAGTTCTTCAGGGCCTGTTACGACGACCACGGGAAGAGATGAGGTGGCACTATTCTAGTCTTCCGATACCACACGGCCAACAATGTTTAATTTTCTACGAAGTGTAGATGTTGCACGATATCTACTCGTTATTGTATAGTCTTCACCAGCCAATGAGAATCTTCTCGAATGATATTCGATGATCATAAAGTCGTCCTCGTGATTATTACCCTCAAAGATTTACAAGTAAGATCTGCTACTTAATTCATAAAAGTGTAAGTTATTTAATACTGTAACCATCGAAATTTTTATATTAGTCTGTTCAATTTTCCAAAAGTTTAGACTTATTACCTAGTAGGTTTAATCCCAAAGTGCCCGGCTGCCCATCCCCGATTACGGTGTCCAATGCCTTAGAACACGCATTAGAATAATAATAAGATACGTATATAATAAGATTCTATATATGTACATAACATATTTTATTATACAAGTTTATTCCATGCTCTTTGCGTTGAAAACGCACGGGGCTTTCCGAGATCTGTTAAATACGTTTCTGCTATGAAAAAACAAATCCTTGTACTTGTATCAGCCCATAACGTCCCACCGCAGGGCACAGGCCTCCCCTAGTAAATCACTTGGGGGGTTTCCGGCCGTAATCCACCACGCGGCCCCACTGCGGATTGGTGGATCACATACTCCATATTTTTTGTTTAATTCTGGAGCATGCAGGTTTCCTCGCTATGTTTTCCGTCACCGCCGAGCTAGTGTCAATTTTTTAAAAACCGTACTTTAATAAGAAACAGTGTTTCGGGCCGAAGATTTGAACTCACGATCAGACGAATGTGATTATGACAAAGACAAAGCCTAGTCATAGCTTATTTCGAGTTCCGTCCCTAATGGATTTACAACGTGAATTTTCGCGTTGAAAATCCATTTAGTTATTTTGGCAAATAATACAATTATTTGTCACGTTGGAGTAGAGGCGTCGGGCATTCCAGTAATGAGATTTAGGTTCTGTTGCGACATACAACTTTGCGATTGTCAGGATTCCGTAACTTTATTTAATTACTTAGCTTTGTTACGGTACATTGTTAAGTAGATAGTAAATAGAAATTAAAACAAAATTACATTAGTCTTCAAGGCTATGAATAAGACCATCAAAGTCAACAAGTACATCAGTCAGAAACCCTACACAAAGGATCTTAACATTACGTCCTTGGAAATTATTAACAATATTAGAATAGAAATATTGCTTTTTTCTATATAATTATAAATTTACACAAGAATATTTTCGTGGTTGGTCGAGGGCGTTAGATAGAAATCTGAAAAGCAACCAGACCCTTCAGTATCCACAGCTGGACGTGGGCCCTTCTCATGCACAATGACTTGTTCACGATGGATGTAGTAAAGCCATATATAAAACTGATAAATTCCATTGAACACCCTAAGAAATTTTTTCGCTTTAGACTAACATTTGTAGTGTAAAATTAACGCAATTACAATGTGACAAATCACTATCATTAAATATTGAAGCGAAAAAGTCATTAACACAATTAATGCTTCGCTGAATGTAAACTTTCATCTGAATTTTACTTCGTTTAAATGTTTAAAGATTCAGTTTTAACTAACATCGGTTTTTAGATTTTCGCATTTTTTCCACATATTGATGTAACACATCGATTTGAGAATACATACCTAGGATATGTTATACAAGCACCCTAGCTATGCCAGGTTACAGTCTAATAGTGTTCTATGTTCAAATTTGACTTTTTAATGAACCCCTCGTCGTGTGCTAAAGCCCCTCGAGAAGTTCCTATCCAGGTTTCTTAGATAAGAACGCATCTAGTCATCCAGTCTATTCCCATGTCGATGATATAACCCTATCGTAACGTCGTGTAAAATAAAATGGGGAAAACATATCCATTCAAGATCCGTTTAATAGATAAAGAGAATTAATTAAATTAGCTGCAGAAAATACTGAATGGGCAGCAAAGGGATGGCAGTTTTAAAGGTTTAGGTTTTCCGGTGACAATAAAGAACCTTTAGTGGTGACAATAAAGTTAATCGGCTTAGTGGTGACATTCTTAGTAATACAAGCCGTTCATCAATAAATTCAGTTTCTCATCATCTTCCTATAATCGCCTACTTTCTCGTAAAATATTCTGCTGCTGATTCTCGAGTTGAATACCAGCCAATAACGAAACTCGGGCTAGCACCCACTTCTTAGCTTTATCTTCAGGTCAATGGTTCCAGTTCTCATGTAGCAGGTTGAATGACATTAAACTGATCTAAATTTAGTTTGGCCGGAATACGTAAGTTTGATATTATCTCCGAAGATTCGCCAAAACGCGTTCGTCTTATGACGATAGTATTTTAATATAGTAACAAAACATTTGTAATGCGCGTTATCAATAAAAATGATGTCTTGGCTATGGACGAAGAGATAAAGTGGATGTAGCTCTATATGTACTTACACGGTTATGATGACGGCACACCAAGTTACTGGGTTATATAAATATTTTGTTTTAATATCTAGGAATTTATGTAAGAGGTTACTTATCTCATGACCGATTTTAATCGATTAAACCGATTTTAAAATTATTTCACCGTGGGAATGTTTAAAATGGTTTTTTCTTGAGGCTGCATCATATTGACGTGCAGCATATATATCACCAGAATATCACAACGACGTTACTACCTTTAGCGTTTAGTGTTTTCAAGAAAATGTAAAAATTAATCTGAAAATCTGGCTTTTCCAATTTTCTAACATAGATCAAAGGAACGGAAAATTATATTAAGTATGTGGAATAAACAGAGCCGTCATCTTTTGTCCTTTAGGCATAAATTAGCGGTGCCTACGACTTCGTTCGCGTGAACTTGTGGTTGCCGTGGAAACTCGATTTGTATAAAAAATACCCTAAATGTTACCCGCCACATAAGCTGTAACTATTCCAAGTTTCATTCAAAACTGTCCAGTAGATTTTGCGTGATGCACTTTCAAACAGACAGATTTAGGTCCCTGTGTGTTTCAAATTTAGGTTTCAAATTGTTGTGTTTTGTATTCTAAGATAAATGTTTATTGAGGATTTTGTTTGTCTAGCTGGACCCTCAACACAGGGTAACCTAGTGCCGGCCTTTGAGTGTGACGTTAAATATTGTTTAAATACAATTAAAATTCTTTCGAAAGTAGGAAATTTTTTTCGTAGCGCAGAAGCCAATGAACCTTCGTGCCGCAAATGTTCGAGATCGAGTAATTTATATCAGTGCTATAAGTGGATGTGGAAGATTATTTTTGTTTTTATATTTATGAAAGTCCAATCTCCGCGAGGAACGTTGGACCGATTATATTTTCCGATCGATTGGTTTTTCCTAATCAGATTAAATGTTATCGATAAAAAACAGTAGAAGAATTTTTAATACCAATACATAGTGTAACGTGCAATGGGTACATAGTGTAAATGTTTTGACATGTAAATGTAAGACAAACGATTAATCATTCACTCACTTCCCATTTCCGCGAGTTCCTAAACATGGAGGACATGTCGACATCTTATTTTATATACTAACGTTTGGTCGCGAGGTCGCACAGTTTCCGACCTGTCGTATTAATGCATTTATTTATAGGTTTAATCGGTGCCCCTCGCAGGAAGTTCAGTCGAAACGGGTTTCTTAATATTATGCCATGCGCGACGAAACGGAAACAATGCTTTTCCCTGTGGCAACACTTCCTTTCGTTCTACGTCGATGTTATTTGTGGCCAACCTTTACGATGTTGCATTAGATATGTATTAAGATAACCAGCAATAGTCATCGCGTCATTTAATTTAAACACCCTCGGGTCTGCAAGGGGAAACTTGTGGCCTATAGTAGGATTTTATAGGCTGTTATTGATTGATCGTAATTATTTGTTATCATTAATACTTTTGTTGTCACTTTCAGATCTTATTCCCTCGTTATAGGATGAGACTTTCCACCGTAGGCCACGTTTTTTGGACCTTCTTTCCTATATTTCCCTGCTTTGTAATGGTATCGCCATTACATGCTACACCGACGAGTTTTTTTTTTAAAAGAACCTATGGGCAGGCGACTTATAAGATGGTAAATGGTTATCGTCGCCCGTGGGCACTTACAACACCAGAGAGGCGGTGGGATGCGTGTGCGCTGCCGACCTTACAGAATTCTATTCATATCTCAACGGATAATAATGCCTGTTTTTGATGACGTTCGGTGTTTGACTAGCTCGGTCCAAAGTCCAAATATGAAAATACACAGATGGCAAACATTGCTATAAGTAATCAATAATATTGTTTACATAACTAAACCATCGATTAGACCTTAGTTGTCAATCATGTCATACCGTCACACCGTAAATGGCGTCTAGAAGTTAGCAGGTCGAGTTGCAATAAAGTGTGCGTACGTGATCGACCTCCATCCTCCGATCTGGTAAAACTATGTTATACATAAAATTAATCGTATTTGTTTAAATTTAACGAGTGAGGTTGATAGTAGTCGCATTAGTCGTAATCAGCCCTTTTGACATCCACTGCTGGACTTGGGCCTCTTCAAGCACATCGTCTTGCACATCACAGTGCACGAGAGATGTATGACCCTAAAATGTCACGCTGTCCAAGCGGATTGGTGTGTCCACTCTTTTACAGGTGGTGCAGTTCCTCAAGACTTTGTTATCCGTTAGTCTCCTTTAACGACACCCTCAATTTCCAGGGTTGTGCTATTCTAAAGCCTGCCCCCGGTCAGTGGAAAAATCGCAGCTCTAAGAGTTTAGTATCGCTGGGGGCTACAGTAACGCCTGATTTATACAGTACGTGATAATGTGCGAACTCAAATGATCAACTAAGTACTACTGTCGACATTTCGTCTGTAGGCATACAGTGGTAGAGTTACAGCTACTGTCATTGTGTATTATAGATGTACAATTTTATTGCTAACCTCAAAGAGCGACAAACCAAATGAAATCGAAATGTGGCATAACGAAATCGAATTACAGAGCCTAATCAGCTTATGTCCAAATAAGTGAAAAGATTTCCAAAATAAGTTCAGTGGTTATTGAGTTTACATCTTATATAAAAACAAACGAACAAAGGCATTATTTTCAATTTGATTACCATAGCTTTGTTTTCATTTCTGCATCTGCTTTGCCACGATATACTCATACAACGACTTACAAAACTTTATTTAACTCGAGACACTAATTTGGGGCACACCGGGAGACATCTTTAACGCCTTTGCGGGGGCTTGACATGGTCTTACAAGTATTTTTTTTATGTCAACACATGGGTAATAATAATGAGCAGATGTTCAATTCTAAGATACCAAATATTGTGTAAATATTGCTTTTTTTAATGACGTTGGCGTTTGTTTTGACACTAACCAGTTTACTGAATGTCAAAGTATACTTACTTAATTTTGAGTTTTAAACTGGAATAAATACTGGCCAAGTTACCCCTCTCTCAGAGAAAATTAACGCAAAATGTACCGCATTTCCCAATTTATCCTATTCCCTCAGTGCACTGCCGTGCAAACTTTAAGCCGCCGTAATGGTACATATGACATTTTTGAATTGTTTCAACGCGATGTTAAGCTGCAAGTGTAACTTACTCTATTTTCTCTTCGATGCCCATGTCTAGAAGTTACTTAAACTCAAGATCATAATTGCAGTAAAAGGTCAATCTTTAGGATTATGTTCTGAGGAATATCGATTAAAATGCGGTAAAAGCAATTAACGCAAAAGATATTATCTGATTTAAACTCCTTAAGACTGTAATTGTTCCATGAATTCTGCCTCAACATAAAGAACTAAAATGCAGTCACCTTTTTTTAGTGCACCCACATTGAGTAATTTCGTAGGTTTTGTTGGGGTAAGAATGTTTTTCAATTACCTGCAAGATAGCGTTTCCATAGTGCTTGTATAAACGCGCTAGAAGCCAGACTAAAAATCAGAAATATAGAGCGCATACTGCGTTTTAATCTGTAAAATCAAATAATATATTGTGCAGTCGATTGCAGTAATGTGTGGAGATGGTGCATTTTAATGTTTGCACCAAAAATAAATGTTGCATTACATTTTTTTTTTCATTTTTGACATAATTATCTAAATTAAGATAATTTCCCATTATTTTTATATTTATCGTCTTTACACGTACATGTCTTCTTTATTCGGTCCAAAAAACTTACCTAATGTAACAAAACAGTAATTTTATCCAACGTATGTACGTACGTACGTTTTTCTGGAAATATGAATCAATTTGCATTCTCAGTAATTTTGATAGCATTGTACGGCGCTTTAGCATTTGTACGGCTGTGCACGTACGTGTTTCGTTAGGGAATGAGATATGCCAAAGCCCATTTCTATCCCATAATATCTAATCTCTCCCCATTTCGCAACTCTTTCTCTAACTTCATTCCTGAGTCTTCAAAGGTAGGCAGCGCTTCCGGGGAAATGCCAGTGTTTGTCATTCTGAACTGATGTTGATATTGATATTATATGTATTGCGGATGTCCATGGGCGGATAGTATCCATTTACCAACAAGCTGACTGTCTGCTCGTCTGCCGCCTTCTTTTTATATTAAATAAATAAAACGCCGTCAGTGGCACGCGCAGCTAGTCAGAAAAGTAGATTTATTTGGCTTTTGGTTTGCTTGAATTTTAAAATGAATATATGTTACGTTGATGTGTGAAGTACTACAACGCAGTAAGTTTATTAAACTATTACGCAATCTACATAGTTAAACCGCTTTCCTTGGCTTCAGTTTATACAAGTGTGACACAGTATGTAAACTCTGCATATAATTTGTCCATATTTGATTTTACCCTCACCTATAAACCTACCTGTACTATTCCAACTTGCTTAAATTCCTTGCCTTTTTTTTGAGGAAGATATCTTCAACGTTTTAAAAGGTCTGGACGAAAGTATAGGCGCAGGTACCGATGGTATCCCCATACTTTTTTGTGCAATGCTCACACGAACTTTTTCGGCGTTATCTTCAATAAATCAACATTTACCCACATTTACATGTACTTTTCCGAAATCATGGAAGAAAGCCTTGGGACCACCCATTATTCAAATCTGGTGATAAATATAGTGATACAAACTACCGACCTATTTCTATTCTTGTTGCATTTAGAAAGATCTTTGAAAAGCTAGTTTGTAAACACCTGACTTACCATCTAAAACTTTGATAGAGAAAACTATAAATTGCCGATTCGGATATTGTCTCACTATGGAATCGGTGGTAGCTTACTGCACTAGTTTACTTCCAACTTATGTGAGAGGTGTTTTAGAGTGGTTGCCGGGGATCATTCCCTGTATAATCGGGAGTCCCTCATGGCTCACATGTGGGGCATATATTGTTCTAAGTCTTCATAAATGGTATTCAAATGTGTTTTGAACATTCTGAATTACAACTTTTAGCCTATGATTTAAAAATTATTAAGCCCATAAATTCTACACCTGATCCTGGCTCACTTCAAGGGGACCTAAGCAGTAGTGAAATGGTGTCTATTGAACGACGTAAGTATATCGTAATGATAAGCGGTTATATTATATTGTAGAAATGTAATAAAAAAACATTGATTTCTTGAAGGCTCGAGAAAAAACATTACATAAGAATTATGAACCTTATGTTCAGGACAATAAGGTCAATTAAATATAAAATTTTCACGCGTCTTGAGAGGAGCAAGAATCTGCTAACAGTCACGTGTAGTGTAACGCGCTCCATTGTAATCTATGTATATATATGTATATATATGTATATATATATATATATATATAAAAGAGGATGTTGGTATATATGATGTTAATAGACTTCGACATTGTTTGACCGATCACCATGAAAATTGGCACATATATGTATTTTTTCATGGAAAAGGTTTGTATGCTATCGACTTTGTTGTAACTCGCCATTAGATGGTTCTGCAGCACATCACGTTCTATACCGTTCAATCGATCGCCATGAAAATTGGTATACATAGGTATTTGAGCACGGAGAATATTTTCGAGCTATCGACTTTGTTATAACTCGCCACTAGATGGCGCTGCAGCATATCAACTCCTATGGTAGGACAACGTCTGCGGGGTTTTGCTAGTTACTTACTTATGTTACGGCATCCTGTATATGATTGATGTAATCAATTGCTGCAGTAATTTTCTTTATTTATCGTCGATTTTCATTGAAGAAATCTACTTACAATAACTGCAAAATCCAAAACAATAACTCACATTTAGAATAGAAGAGTTAATTTCGTTTCCTAAACACAATACATAGTACAACGAAAATAGTTTATAATTATTAACATAAACTTCAACTAAACATTAGTAGGTATTAAGTGCAGTGGATACGAAAAAGGTTCCTAACTATGCATAATGTTGTGGTCGCTTTCAGTAGAACACAAGACTGGTTTACAGGCCGGGCCCCGAGTTCGCACGTCCACGGACGCTCTCAGCAAGCAATCTAAACAGTTAACATTTCAAGTTTATATATCTAACCAACCGAGCCGAATTTCATCATAAAACAAAAATAGTTTTCGTCTTTATCTCGGTGAAGTTCGTAGATAAGCCAAAGTAATTTGTTTCAAAATTACCACGGTTTAAATTTCAAATAAATCTTAAAAGTTAAATTGCAACTCCAAGATATCCTAAACGTAAACCCGTAGTCGTCAAACTGTGGCCCGAATCAAAGTTCGCGCCGTCCTCGACCGTATGTTATAACATATACCTGGCTAGCCTAGCTACAGAAACTGATTTTGAGTACGATTTAGTTAGTATAGCTAGAAAAAACATATTTGTGCCTCACCTGAGCTTTGTGTAAAGCATAAGGAGTTGCCCAGGGGTGAAGTACCGCTTCGCTCTGTTCAGCACACCGAGCTTTTTGGAGGCTATTTATGTTCCCAGGAAGAAATGTAACCATCTTTAGGTGGTCCTCGGGAACGTTCTGTTTAATATTTCAGCACAATTCATTTACCAGTCGATCGATGTGTGAAAGCAAATAAGTAAATAAACAGACATTGTCATTTTTATAATATTAGTAAGGTTACGGATGTATGCGACCCGAAATGCCATCTCCTGTTGTCTCTATTGGAGCTTGACCAAAAAAGTTTGACCATAGACCTAAACGATACGTCATTGTTCAGGGGTCGTAAAGCTCTACAAGTTTTGTTTAAACACTTTTTTTCTAAACAATATGGAAAATGTATTGCATTATATATTGATCTCACACAGAAGACTACCTTGAAATGTATTGCATTATATATTGATCTCACACAGAAGACTACCTTGAAATGTATTGCATTATATATTGATCTCACACAGAAGACTACCTTGAAATGTATTGCATTATATATTGATCTCACACAGAAGACTACCTTGAAATGTATTGCATTATATATTGATCTCACACAGAAGACTACCTTGAAATGTATTGCATTATATATTGATCTCACACAGAAGACTACCTTGAAATGTATTGCGTTATATATTGATCTCACACAGAAGACTACCTTGAAATGTATTGCATTATATATTGATCTCACACAGAAGACTACCTTGAAATGTATTGGATTATATATTGATCTCACACAGAAGACTACCTTGAAATGTATTGCATTATATATTGATCTCACACAGAAGACTACCTTGAAATGTATTGCATTATATATTGATCTCACACAGAAGACTACCTTGAAATGTATTGCATTATATATTGATCTCACACAGAAGACTACCTTGAAATGTATTGCATTATATATTGATCTCACACAGAAGACTACCTTGAAATGTATTGCATTATATATTGATCTCACACAGAAGACTACCTTGAAATGTATTGCATTATATATTGATCTCACACAGAAGACTACCTTGAAATGTATTGCATTATATATTGATCTCACACAGAAGACTACCTTGAAATGTATTGCATTATATATTGATCTCACACAGAAGACTACCTTGAAATGTATTGCATTATATATTGATCTCACACAGAAGACTACCTTGAAATGTATTGCATTATATATTGATCTCACACAGAAGACTACCTTGAAACGTATTGCATTATATATTGATCTCACACAGAAGACTACCTTGAAATGTATTGCATTATATATTGATCTCACACAGAAGACTACCTTGAAATGTATTGCATTATATATTGATCTCACACAGAAGACTACCTTGAAATGTATTGCATTATATATTGATCTCACACAGAAGACTACCTTGAAATGTATTGCATTATATATTGATCTCACACAGAAGACTACCTTGAAATGTATTGCATTATATATTGATCTCACACAGAAGACTACCTTGAAATGTATTTATTGCATTATATATTGATCTCACACAGAAGACTACCTTGAAATGTATTGCATTATATATTGATCTCACACAGAAGACTACCTTGAAATGTATTGCATTATATATTGATCTCACACAGAAGACTACCTTGAAATGTATTGCATTTACTACTTTATCATATTTCCCCAATGTACATACGTGTTTCGGTACTGAGTGAGATATGCCAGAGCCCATTTCCATCCCATTCTATCCCTCCCCATTTTCCCAATCCATTCCTTAATCTGCAGAGGTACGCAGCGCATCCGGAGGCGTGCCAACGTTTGTCATCATTCTGGACTAACGTTGACATGTATCGCAGATGTCTATGGACAACAGTATCCACTTACCATCAGGTGGACTGTATGCTCGTCTGCCGCCTTTTTTCTATAATAAAAAAAATAGCAAATTATAACCAACATCACCGGATTTTTCTTTATTAAGTTTATACATTGTACACATGTGTACATTTCGATGGATGGTAGGTATCTGTCAGCTAGTATAATCCATTATCAGTAGAAATGTGACATTCATGACACAGGGCTTTATATGTACTTACAAGTATTATATTAACATTTACAATGCTTATTAATTGCATAGTTAAAAAGTCCGATTGCTGTGGAAGAATTGCATTATATGCGTGACGCAATACAAGTGCGTTGGATTCAATATATTCCAAATTAAATTCAATTTTGAACGCTAATACCGGACGATAAAGGTTATTTTGTCCTTCTCAGTATGTATTCGGCATTAACGATTTTGGGTCATGCGTTTCAGTCTTTATGTCTATTTGTGTACCAGTAAAATGATTATATAGCTAGACATGGTAATCTTTACGGTTTTTTATGGTTTTGTGACAGACGGTTATATGCTAAGTCCACAAAAATGTATAAATTAGGCTTAAAACATTGACGTCTAAACTAGTGAAGGACCGAATATGGATTCTGCCGAATTTCGAGTTCGGTCCAATATTCGGTTAAAACATGTGCCGAAGCCGAACTTCGGTTGAAATTCGCGCGTGTTTATGAGAGCGACAGGTCATGAGAATCCATGACACGTTTGTGGTATGGCAATGGGTTGTCAGTTCACTAGCGCGCTTCCCACGGAGGTCTCTTCTGTGCTCATTAAACCTGGTATCACTTTACTGAGCGACTCCTGACTTACTTTGACGGGACTAGACATTGACAAAATACGTTTTTGACTATAAAATTGTTTATTGCCAAGAAAATTTCACACTGGCAGAATGTGCTAATTGCACCATTGCCATATATAAATATTATAGAAGAAAAAATCTAATACGTTTTTGAAGATCCTATTAGATATTAATAAAAGGTAATTTTTGATACATAATTTGGTAATATTTTCAGAAAAAATATGAAAAATAAAAAATAACAGTTAATTAGGAGCAGTAAATTTAATTAATCTATATATAATAGCTAGTCGGAAAACTTCGCGCCCTTTTTGAACGTATGACTTTAGCATGCTATATTTCTGGCAACACTGATCACTGACGGGAAAGTGATCTACCGGGACAGCTGTCAAACGGCTAACGTTTTTGTAATGGCGACAATTTGAAATTACAAGTTAAGTTTTATATTTTCAAATTTTTTAACAATTTTAAAATGGAAGTTAATAAGGAGAAAATTAGACATGCTTTACCAATTTTTTTCGACAAGGATATGAATGCTTCTAGTGCTCGAAAAGAGATTTGTCATGTTGATGGGGAATATGCTAAACTACTGCAAAGAATGGTCAGTCGAATTAGGTCTGGTAATTTTGATGTGAATGATATTCCTCGCTGTAATCGTCCTATTAAGGTAAATGTAGATGCTATCATTTAAAAATTGAAGCAGATCGACACATAAGTAGTCATCAAGTCGCGGAAGAGCTTAGCATTCATCACTTAACAGAAAAAAAATCACAGATTAATAAAAAAAAAAAAATTAGCATAAGATTAATCATTATCTAACCTGTAGTTTTATGTCGTTAACCGGTCGTTGTCATATGGACAGATATCTATCTATTCTAGTTGTCAAAATCCATAATTCCTATTAAACCTATTTGGAATCTTTTTGCTTTGTGCCCACAACAGAGTATAATCTATTTTTCCCAGACAAGTATTCTGCGCCAGACTAGACATAAAAATGGATTTGTACAATGGAAACACTAATACATTGTAAATATTACCGACTGATTGATCTCGTGCAGCTATATTATACTTATTATAAATGACCGATCGCGCTCTGACGTCAATGCAATAAATAAACTGAAGTTATCCAATGACATTTTAAAAACAAAAATCTTGCAGAATGGTAACAAATGTACCGCAAACTAAATTATGTTGTTTCATTCATAACTTTGTCATGTGTTGTTAATGGGAAATCTACCAGGTTACAGTCTTTGATGGATAGATGCCGGCTAGCTTGTCCAATAAACTTTATACTAATACGAAAAGGTACTTAGAACATACAAAGAAATTAAACAATTTTAGCGAAACTGTAGAGGATACTGCCGCGGTCGGCCGGCATTAGAATAGCGCCACGACACCCTTTCCGGTGTCGTAAAAGGCGACTAAGGGATAATAAAGACGGCAACCACAAGCTCCGAGGAGCCCACACCACCTCTAAAAGAGTGGATTCGCCAACTACTTTACCCAGCGTAACGTTTTAAGCCCATAAATTACTCATGCAGAAGACATTCTGCATGAGGAGGCCCATGTCCTCCAGTGGACTTAAAAAAGGCTTCTTACGGTTTAAGAGGATACACATTTTTAACGAATTAGCCATAAAGTTTCGTGAAGTTCGTGTTAGCGTTGATTATGTAATGACTATCTCATATGTTTATGTCTATGATTATTTGGGACGTTATCTGCGTAAAGGGAACTTATTGTCGGTATGTATTTATTGACTATGGATAACATTTTCTTACATTAAATTTCTAAGCAATAAAAAATTATGTAATGAGGTCTCTTTCTTATGTCAAACTATACACGATCTAGTTACGTAGTCGCTGCTTACTGTCTTGGCGACTACGTGCACCATGTTTAATAGATAGACAACCCTAAAATATATAATTTGTTTTCTTTATGTAGGTATTATAAGTCATGACATGAGCTACAAAAATAATCGTTTTCTCTAGTGTATTATTTTCATGTGACGAATTATTATGAATCATCATTATGAACCGAAAACTTTTAACGAAGTATCTTTTAAAATTAGGTATAACAGTCTTATCCTTTTTTCGATTATCTTTTTATCTATTACTCCTCTTGTTGGGTTATCAACATAAGTTGTTTTATTGCGTTTTAAAACTGCATATTTATTTAGGCGAATCAAATCGCGTCTGTACATCGTACACCCACTAACGACTACTATACATTAAATACGTGACTAATTTACAGAGTATCTTACATAACTTCCTTATTTTTTTGTTATATAACAATAGTTGTTTGCACGTGAACTTCACCCATATCATTGTTTGATCGACCTTACCTGACCTCGCTGGATATTCGATTGCTGTGAACTTGGGGAGGGTCGACACCAACGATATTTTAAGGTTGACAACCCCGCGTTCTTATATCCGGGTTGGCGATACTGCGTTCCAATTTCAAATGCGTTTCAGATAAATAGGGATGGAGCCAAAAGTGTGCGCCAAAATAAAAATAACATCTGTAAAATGTGTTTGTAATTCACGTTAAAATATTTGCAAAAAGGGAAAATGAATTCGAAAACTTTTCGATATAGGGTATATCAGGTACCTACATTTATATACAAAGAGGAATTTATGAAAAATGTTGTATGAATCGGATGTATTTTTAATACTTTCACCACAGACATTTAACCTCCAACAAATAAGGTTTAATGCAGACATGTGATTACTGATTATGGTCTCTAAGTGAAAGTAAACATGAATACCGATCAAGGTCAAATAGTTCACGTGCCTAACTTCCGTAAGTTTTAGGTTATATCGTGATTACTCCTTATTTGTAATTGAAATAGGACGTTAAATTGTCGAGTCCACTTATAGCGGACATTCTTTTATGCGGTAGATTAGAATCATTAACTGTATAATATAATTATCATTACATTACTAAATTCATGTTTGTTGGAAATAATATAGGAAAACAAGAATTATTTTTGAAATTGATAAATTGATATTGATTTGAAAATTGTTTTCGTCTAAATTCTTTCTATTGAATATGTCGCACCATCAGTTTATTACATCCGTATTTTATTATATCGAAATTAAGATTTTACCATTATTTAAAAGAAAAAAATGGTTATAAGTGCTTTAAACAACTTACACCCAATGTTTCCGTAATTTTATCGCCAAATTTAAGAAAATTAGTTTGTCGTTTTGTACGAAAAATTTTTTTTTATTGAAAAAATAAAGCGAAATAATAAGCATAAAAAATATCACTAAACAAAAATAATTATTATCATTAGCATTTTATTTTAATTATATATCTATATATATAACTTCAGAAAAACAAAAAGTTATTCCAATATTTAGTTTTATTATTGTACCTGAATCATTTTCGGATTATGTCTGTATTCCATTGAGGGTGCGATGTCTAGTCACGATTATTATCTAGAGAATCTTTGTATCTTTTATTTGAAAAGGAACGTCGGCGGCAACAAAAGAGGCATCTTAGTAATAAATACCCTATTACATTACTAAATAGAATAGAATAAGCTCAAGTGAGGAGGCCCCATTGCTCTCATCTCTGGGCTGGCGCACCGAAATACCAATTGGACCCATTTGACTCCATCCAACGACGTGCTGTTCGTATTGTCGACGATCCCACTCTCACGGGCGGTTTAGAATCCCTCAGCAGTCGGAGAGACGTTGCGTCTCTCTCTGTGTTCTACCGCCTGTACAATAGGGAAAGCTCTGAAGAATTGTTTAATATAATTCCCACCTCGGGTTTCTACAACCGCACCTCCCGTCACAGAAGTGTGGTTCATCCGCATTTCCTCGATACGGAGGTGTCGCGCACTGTTCAGTCCAAAATTACTTTATACCGCGAACCCGTAGGCTGTGGAACGAACTGCCTCAAGAGGTCTTTCCATTAAGCTACGATATGAGGTTCTTCAAGAGAGCTGTGAATAGGATTTTGCAAGATCGGCGGCGCGCCCGCATACCCCCTGGTATTGCAGGTGTCCATGGGCGCCGGTAACACTTGTCACGTGGGACCGCTTGCTCGTCCGCCCACTAGTATATAGTTCAATGTAATTGTTAGGACAGCTCTAGACCACACCGTGAAATCGTAGCGATAATTCACACTAATCTGCCCGTCGTGTTACCGCCTCTTTACACGAAATCCACGAAACCACCCGCACGTGTACACAGCAGCTGTTCGCTTAGCTTCGCGGTGGGAATGTAGAGCCACCCTAACACATGCTACAGATTATTTTTTGAATTCTTAGACATGCAGGTTTCCTTACGATGTTTTCCTTTACCACCGAGTTAGTGATAATTTAAAATCGAAAATGTATTCATGAATTGACCTATAAAACTAAAAATCCTTAATTATATGCGTGCGAGTATATTCATTCTGCAGCGAAATTATTATGATTATAATCATTGATGGTGAAAGACTACTTATTTGTGCCGCCATATAATTGGTAACTTCCGACAAAATCTACATATCTACAGACTGATATCTGCAATACAATACAATTATTACTTATTTATTGTAACAACAGCTGTAAGAACGCAGAACTGTAAGACTGTAAGGACGCACTCGAAGCAATATTTTTATGTAGATCCACCCCAATTAAGTAAATAAAACATTTTGAATTGTTTTAAAACTTAGAAACAACCAAGGAACATTTATTTCAACTCTACACAGTACACATGAGAATTATACAACAGAACAAGGAAAGTATCTTTTACATTACAATTTTACAAGTGAATCTCCAGCGCCTTACTGTTAGCTCAGGTTTATGTCCATTGCTGATTTTTCGCTTAAGCTCATATATTATCATTTGGACGAATAAAACTATAATAATAACTATAATATAATATTTCTCAGAATTACAAACATGCAATGCCAGTAACTCAAATTAATTTTGCGGATGCAAACAGAATCATCATGTTCACAGTTCTTAGCATCTCAATTTGAGATGGCAAATATTACCTAAGAGAATCCTTTGAGACCTGCTTGTAAATATTTTTCTTTCGTGAAAACGTAGCATTACATATGTCATAATCCAAACGTCTCAATTTCCTTGTAACCAACCTCAAGGCACTTCCTGGATTATTAACGCCATTGCGGATAAAATTATAGTGCAGTTGTTCCATAAACATTTCAAATTAACATTAGCCTACGTCATAATTGGTTTTAATCAGGTGTAAGTAATTATTTAGGTTTGTTTTATTGCCATTGATACATGTTTGAAACCAGTTTTCCTCTGGATTCTCTCTAATGCGGCTCTGTTGTTGTTCGAACTTCGGAAAAGAGAGAAAAATAAGTATATTTCATAAAATGTCGACATTTTCTAGAAGTTTTTGGTTCATATAAGATGAGCTGTTAAAAGTCGATGAAATTTTAGTGTGGATAATCCGCAGCTATTAATTTTAAATACAGGCAGACAAGGATTGAGAGAAAAAGAAGGAATCAAGCCTTTCTCTTGTTCAAATAAATAAATAAAAGACTGATATCGTAAAAAGGAGAAAGACCATGTTTGTCTATAAATAAGGCGCCAACTATACGAACGAGTCTCTCGCGGCTATATCCTTGCCCTGTGCTTATTAATCTCAATAGTAACTATATGAGCAATCGCCGAGCTGTTTACATGGGCGAGGATATCGCCATCTAAACATAATTAAATATGCAAACATGGATAGTAAATAACTTTCAATTGTTTACCGACCTCACGTGACTCACAGCTCATCAAACAAAAGCCGAACTTACGCTAAATCATCGCTAATCGATGCTAATCATTTCCCACAAACATGTTCTGCTTTGTTCAACTCAACTGTTTTTCAAACAATACATCTGTTACGAGTACATGGAACGGGACTATCGTGATAATTTAAAAACTGGGAAACTAGGTTTATGTCACAGAGTACATTGTTCAGTTTGTTTATAAATTGGTTAACTCATTTTTGGTGTTTGTAAATTCATAGGACTTTATACATGAATATGTTACACTACACAGACGATATTATTGAATTCATTTATTCAATGTTCTTACGGTTCAGACCCAAGATATGTAACGTCATTGCAAGGAATTAATTACAAGGAATTGCAAGCATATAACTGGAATAGTCTGTACTGGGATAGTTTTATCTAAATAAAAAAAAGAAAACTAAAGTATTAGAACTTTAATCACATATTTACTATCAGACATGGGAACCTATTTTCCTGCCAAATAAGTATTCTAGCTGTAGGTTTTTTATGGAAATGTGATCCAGGTTAAAACTATGTCTAGTGTTTGGTTACTCGGCGACACATTGTTCTGCAAAGAAAGCAAAATAGAGAGTATTGTGTTTCGTACAGTTCTATAGGTTTTGTAATGAAATATAAATACAATGGGCTATCATATAACGGGTGTGAGTGAACTAGACACATTCACGCCTGCTGACATCCGAGTAGCAGAACTGAATGACATAGGTTTAAATATATTTAATTTAAAAAAATCTTCTGTTTGTGAGCTATATAGAAGTAACCCTAAAGGTATTTTGCGACTGAAAATTTAACAACTGAAATGACATAAAAGATGACTGAAAACGTGGCAAAAACTACTTTTTTTATGGATTTATTTCAGTCATACATTTATGTTTGACTTGATATTTTAATAAACAAACTTTAATTAGTTCAGGTCACATTTTTCTAAAAGGAAGGTCTTAAAGAAGGTCATTTTTTGTATTGTTCCAAAGTAATGATTGTTAAATCTTGTGCACGATATTGATTCCAATTTACCAAGACTCAAGAAATCCGAGCACTCAAGTTTTAAGCATGGGATAATCTCAGGGATGTTCCAGTGCTTGAAGTTTAAGAGCTTGCTCTGAAGAATTAATAACTGCATTGTGATAGCTACCATCTAAGCTTCTTATAGACTCGTACTCTCCGAGGGAGAGAAACTTTCTTCATCTTGATATCAATCCTGATATTCTGCCTTTAAATTTCAAGTTTAGATTTGTCGAAGAATTTATTTATGCTCTCCCTTGACTTTATCAATCGCTTATGTCATAAGTAGCTGTTTCTGTGGGAACCAGGAAATTCAATTACCGTTAGTACAATCATTCCAAGTTTCACGCACAAACCCACATTTCTTTCATCCGGTGTAAAATAAAACAAACGAATGATTGTGTGTGGTGGCGAGCCTTAGGATAACTAACAAAGTAGAGATACAACTCGATGGTTTGGTATGGGAGCTAGAAGCGATAATCCACAATTTCTTGAACTAGTTTTAAGAACATAAAGTATCTCATGACAAAGCATAAATCCTAATCTGTGCCAAGGGTAAATACATAGCACAATGAGCTCAATGGGTGACTTTTCAAAGGATCACGCACAAGACACGCAAGAGAAAAATCAGATGATTTTCTTTAGCTACTCTTCAATACAATGGGAAAATCCTCACGGCCAACGTGGATGTTTTCACTGTCGCTATAAAAAAAAAAACTGTAAACCATGTTTGGACAATGAACATTTTAATTACAATAGTGATAGAACTGTAATTTATACAAATTGAAGTAGATAATCCTGGATATAGCTTCCTACAAACGTATTACAAAATCATCCTTGAATATATAATTTCCTATATATCGGCTCACACGAATACAATGGAACAATTATTATCCACGAGGCGATTGGTAGAGCCTTGAGACGCGGGTCATTAGGTACCTCTTTATTGTATTTGTGTTGCCTTTGATCTATTAGGAAGTTCAAACTCTCCTTTATTCTCCTGACCTTACAATTTATTTAATATAATACTAGTGGATAGGTACTATAGAAATTCAATTCACTTATTCTTACGCTGCCGTTTCATTACCATATCGAAACTTATCCCTAAACTCGTGATAGATCACCCGGAAGTAGTGTAAGATCATAATGTTTAATCACGATTGACGTGATTTTATATAGTTATAGTATAGTTAATATTTATTTATTATTGATTTTTTAGTTCTGGTAACTTTCCGGTTACGAACTCTAAATCTACGAGTTTGTAAGATGAGACACATTAAAATGTAAAGCTGCTTTTTCAAAACAAGAGACTTGTAAATATAATAGATAAGATATACTTCCTTTGGCTTGACCGACTGATATAGTGTTACCTGCATATATATGTAAATCAAAATATTGGTCATTTAAGATGTTTTCTAACCTTCAAGTTTGTCATTATGATTATCCGAACCACTTAACACCTCAACTGCAGTTTTTTGTTATAATAACTTCTCTATCTTACCGCTACATCATAATAACTACTTCCTTTTTTATTGTGCAATTTCTCTTTGATCTCAGTCAATGTGTGCACTCGTGTTATGATTAAAATCATTATATACTTAACCCAAGACACTTCTTACAAGGGATTATGATCTTTATTATTACTTTCATTTCATGACCAAGTAGTGGTTTCTCTCTCGGAATTAATATCTTCTAGGTAACATATGGTAATATCACGAATTGGGGTTATCGTTTTAACCTATACTGTATGTACTTGTATCTTTGTACACGCCAGCTGTCTATTGTGAAATCTGAATCAAGTTTGCATCTAGAGATATAATCTTATATAACTGTTATGCAAGAATCTATACTTAGATAGCGGGCAGGTATGATGTTTGTTTGCATTTTGACCTTAATATGTTTGATGTGCTGTATGTAATAAACCCCCAACGTTTATAAAGTCTTCTTTATCTGTTTTGAAACTGCCGTTCCAGTTCCTTTTTGAACCCGGCCTTTTGAATAAAACATTATTTGATAAAATAATATTAATAATCTAGCACAAAACTGAAAGTCGTGGTGCGGTCTTTGTGTGATTAATAGCTTGGGTAGGAACCGTAGAAGAAATACTTATAGACCGACAACTTCACATATAGATGGTATAATTCGAACTACAATACAGAAATATAACATTTCGGCGTCTTCGGGATGCTGGCAGAAAATCAAACAATAGGCAACAATAAAAGGTCAAAGGTCAGGCGCTTAATTGGTTAAAGTTTGATAACTCAATTAAGGTTGGAACGTATTTTTCGATTTATATTATAAGGTCAATTTTAGGCGATACCACTGAAGGCAGATCAATTTGCTCTTTTTATTTACTCTCTCTGGAGTTGCGTGTCTTTGGAAGTTGTCTACCATATCCAGTAGACCCTAGACAATCTTTGTTGTCACCTATCACATAAAATATGATGCAGCAGTCTTTTATCCAACTTAAACAAGTTAAGTCATTATACATCATAACTTACTCTGAACATGTCAGTACATCTTTATTGGAATCCCTCAAGCTACTTGCCATCTGCGGACTATAACTTCACGATAATTAATTACATGTAATTATTGCCTCTGAACATTTCACGTGATTTGAGCTACCCATAGTAGAGAGAATTGCATGTCGTTAATTTCTTTTCTGACCACACGAAGACTGTTTAGTGTACAATCAGTTGCAAAATTGTATACACGGATATTATCCATTTATAACTGATAACTAGTGGATCCTACTTACAAGTAAACTTTATTCTACAGTAGAGCGGGGGACCATGATCATCCTAGTTCCTAGAGAAGATACATGAACCTACTCAGCCGTTTACGCAGATGTGCACTGATGGATTTTACGCCATTATTCTCAAAAATGTCACGTATCTATCAATTAAAGTGTGGAACAGCACCAACAGTATCCTGAAAACATAGTTGAACCATGAGTGTCCTGTCACATGACATTTGTTTCAATTCTTCAACATCAGAATGGAAATTGTTGAAATATAACATAATATTTTAAACGTTTTATTTACCAATGCAATGCGCAACCAGCCCTTAGTATCCACTGCTGCCCATGGGCCTCCTCGTGTACATTGTCTCGTTCATGAGGGATGTAAGGCCTTAAAACGCCACACTGGCCAGGAGGGTTGGCGAGTCCACTCTTTTGGAGGTGAGTAGTGTAGTTCTTCTGGGCTTGTGGTAGCCGCTTATCCCTTAGTCGCCTTTTACGGCACCTACGGGAAGAGATGGGGTGATACTTTTCTATAGCCGGCCCACACCACATGGCAAAAGTACGTAATTAGTAATCATAGAATGCTGCGAATATTATTTACTAAACAATAAAGAAATACCTTTTTAATCGATTAAATAACATATTTTTAATAATTAGTGAACTCTGATACTAGCATCCTTTATGGAGCTTTACTGTTTATTGTATTATTTATTGTTTATTGGAACTTTATTGTATATTTTTTACTGTCAGTTTACTGTTTCTCGGCGAGCTTCCATGTCTGCCATTCCTCTTTCCGGTTTCGGTGTCGCTGCCAATAATTTATTTAATTTACCCATTATTGTCGTTTTTTTAGTGTTCCCTGTGATTCTCGTTCAATCTGTCTTTCTAGATAATGTTAAAAAAACTTTCAATTGGAGTTATATCTTCAGAGATGCTTTACATTTCACGGATACATATAATACCTTATACATATTTGGTTTTATTTCTTTTTTAAATAGGTATATCCTGCAATTTTACACAATGCACACAATATGTTACAAATTTAACAACACCGAGCAAGTGTAGGTACATTGTATTGCTGCCTGTACTTAGTTCCACAGTTTCTCAACTCAACATACAGTGGTGTAACTTAAACGTGACCGGCTGGCTCTCAACTAGAACATTTGTAATTCTTATTTCTATTGGCATATGTACTTATATTGTGTAATTCATTGATAATCGTGTGGGCAGTGAGAAGATCAATATATGTATTATATTTTGTTAAAATATTTCTGTGGAGAGAACACTCACTACAAGTCAAGAGTATTTTTGACCTTAATGTTACGTAAAACTATTAATACAAAAAAGTATATTCTGCTTAAAGTCTAAACTTAGCCTGAAACTGTTATATAAACGAATATACTTAACTGTTATATAAACGAATATACTTAACAGTATTTTTAAGGGAAGTTTTAACTTTTTGTTTAGGTGTTATTTTATTCTACTACGAGTATAATACGAGTATTATACTCGAGTATAATACGAGTATATTGTTTATACAACGTCATAATTTATGACTAAAGATGACACCTGAATGCATTTTTTGTAACAAAACCGCCCAACAACGCTAAGTGTAATGGAGTGTAACAATTTTTTAATACGGAACTCCGAGCATTGGATCAATTAAAAATGCAACGCTCCATTTCGTACTCTGATCGGATGGTAGAAAAAAAAGCGAGGAAGTTAGCCTCGTGATTGGTGTATGCAAATTATGGGGAATTAAGTATTGCCAATTATTACTTGGGATTTACTTATTAGAAAATAATCTAATTTCTTTAAGTTACTACTCACTTTTTCTTATGACTGTTAATACCAAAATGCTAAAAAGTGTAGAATACAACATAGTTGCAACTTTCCAAGAATTTTAACAGACATTCTTAATTCGAACTCTTTAATTTTCTTCTAAAACTACTTTTCTAAAATAAAATTTCTTACCCTATATCCTTATCTTAAAGCTGTAATGTTCATGAGATAAGAACTTAAACACGGTTAGAAGTATTATGTAGACGGTTATCTTCAATTAGGCATAAGTTAAACAAGGTTGATCCCTCAAACAACTTCAGTGAATTACCTAATAGATCGAATGAAAAAATTCCGCTCGTTCGATGATCGCACTTCTCAGCAAAACTAGTGGCAACAATCCGCATTAGTTATACACTTAAATAAAATTATTTCTCTAAACTATATTCCCTAAACGGGATTCCCTATCCCATCCCGTCCCATCATGTAGCCCTTTATACTTCCATTGGCGACAGTTTCTACTTACCAGATCGACTGCCTTGTCACCTTCTTTCTATAAAAACACATTTCTCTATCCGAATGTTTGTCCAGGATATGTATGTTTTTTTTAAATTTATTTGGTAAATACGGATATTTATTTTAGAAGTTTTTAAAAATTAAAGAGTATCTCGGAAGAAACCAATATCAACCTACAATAGTTAATTACTTATTGAATGAAATATACGCTTCTTGTTCATATGAAAAGAGCTATTTTGTTTGCGTGACCACTCGACTTATACGAGTTAGCCTTGTTGGGCTCAGCTTATACTAATTTCATTATTTTTAATGTTATTCAGGGCTGAGTAACATACGGTCTTTGTCAGGCGTACTCAACGTTTTTACTATTTATCATATATATTTTTTTACTTTATCTGGTGTTCCTTGATTATTGTCTTTCACATTTTCACATCTATACATGAAATATACAACACAAATTCTGGGTACTTACAGCTTATCTATAAATTCCATAATATTCATTCTGAAATACACACTACAATCTGAGTATTTTTGAGATAGTTGTTAGTAAAAGCACACACCACCGATACTTCAGTGTAATTGTATTCTGATGAATTATGTATTGATACTATCTGTTACATAGTGGCAACCCTTATTTTGTAATAGTTATAAGTAAAGTAAATATGTTTAGTTAGTAGGTACATTAGTACATAATTACTAAATGAGTTGTTCCTTATCCCTTCCTACACACCGACCCGATATATACACCCGTTCCCCGAAAACCCGGGCAGTCGATCCAGCATCCTCCTACATTCAACATATTGTTGTAAATTAATATTAAGAAGTAATAAATAGTTTGTTGTTTATAAAAAGCAAGTTTTCATCACTACCACGTAACAAATTTGGCGCAGTCGGTAGGATCAGCATCAAGACGAAGTTCAACGAGGTCGCGTTCCAGGACAAACATCGCCAACGGAGGTGACCGCGGTAGCTGCAGGCTTTTAAAACACTTCGCCGGACCATGCACATCCTGAAGATATTGTTATTGTGGTAAGTGGTCAAATTCGTTTGCTCAACACCTACCTATTTACCTACAAATTCTTACGTATCCCAATATCCTATATTTTCCTATACCCTAAATCGAATTTTAATTTATAATTCTTATTTGTGCGTGTATTTTACATTTACACTATTATTTTATATATAGTCTCAAAATCTAAACTTCCCCTCATTTGGTACTTACTCACCCCCATATTATAATAAACTAAATAAATTTAATTCAATTATTACGCTACAATGTCTAAAGAACCCAAACCCATGACTAGCTTAGCTATTATGCCCATAGACATGGCCGCTCTAATAAAATTAATCCCTCCATTCGACACAAGCGAGCCGGAACAAATTTATAGGTTTGTTAGGTCATGTAGCGCAGCATTCGGACTAGCTTCTGAAGACCAGAAGCCTATGCTTTTAGTTTACACCCTTAATAATATTACCGGAACAAGCGCAGCCGACGTGCATTGTAGACAACACAACTGTTGGGATGATCTAAAACGGTTTCTAATTGACAGATTTTCGAATGTTAAAACTATCTCCCATTTGAATTTAGAGCTGCAATCCATGTTTCAGCGACCTAACGAAACGCTAACGGAATACTACCATCGCGTAGATCTGTGTAGAAGTAAAATTATCGAAAAAATCAACGTAGAAATTACAAACGATACACTCTCGGGGAGAGTCGCGGCAACAGAAGAAACCGCCTTAAGCGTTTTCGTGAATGGAATACATTCAGAAATAGGCGCGATGCTAAGAACTAAAGGATTCAGAAACTTAACAGACGCGGGTAGGTTTGCAATGCAAGAGGACAAAGTACGCGCCATGAACCAGGCTAGGCAAGCTCTATTCAAAGCTACAATACCTAGAACTTTTCACGCGGTACCCAAACCGCTAGTGCGCGCCCAGAATCATTTTGTCCGTCCGCCAACTTCTTATAATGCTAACAATAATCCACCCCATTCCACAGGCAAAATTTGCAATTACTGCAAAACCCCTGGCCATTTAATCGCAGAATGCCGTAAGAGGGCTTATAACAACACGCGGTTCAATAACAATCAACAGCGCGCCCTTCCATCATCACCCGCACGCCTTGCTAATTTAAACTGGCAAGCGGCCAGCGGTATGAGCGAACCACTGGACACCGCGACAGTCCCAAGCTCAACACTTCAGATCCAAGACGTAGACCTAGATTATCTCCAATCCCAATAAATCTTAAAAACGAGGTATGCGACCCAACGCTCGATTCAGTCCATCGGGGACAAGCAACGGTCACAACCCAATTAACTGGGAAATGCAAATCGGTCTCACAACATAACTCAGTCCATCGAGGACAATACCGTGAGATCGGCACGCAAACACTAGATTTAACTACTATCTCAAAAACGGAAAATTTAACTTTACAAGCCTACGAACAGGGTAACCAGTCCCAAACTCTTGGCTCTAAATCATGCCCATGCTATTCCAGATCCCATGCTCACGAACAGGGTAACCAGCCCCAAACTTTCGACACATTGGAGAATACTAATCCAATTCCTTCAATTCCTAAATCCTATTCTAATAAACCCAAACGGAAATCGAAATCTAAAAAATCGACACATAAACCTAAGCCCGTGACAACCCTAAGTGACAACGATACTAACTCCGGAAACGATATGAAATCCTTCGCTATTTCTTCATTAAACGACGTTCCGCCCGAAAACCTTTTACATTGCACCTTTCATGTAGAAGGCGAACCAGTAACATTACTAATAGACACTGGGGCAGGAATATCGGTATTGAACCGTAATAAGCTAGGTACAGCCGAATTAAAAGAATCGGACATCGTCTCCATAGTAGGCATCTCTAGTACTCAGAGTTCAACACGTACTTTTGGCACAGCCGAAATATCGTTAGACAACTTCCCAACATTCAAGTTCCATATTGCGAATCTTAATATTAAAGCAGATGGAATTTTAGGTAACGATTTTATGACAAAATTCAATGCTCATATTTATATCAAATCGAAAACATTACACATTCGCGACAAGTCATATAAACTCTACCTTTTAAGCGATAAGTCGGATACAGAAATCGATACAACCAAGCAAACACTCAATGCTCGTTCTGAAACAGTTATCCGATGCAAAACAAACTCATTAAAGAACGGTAGTGCTTTTGTTACCAAACAGACATTAGAAAATGGTGTCATTATTCCGCATGCAATAATCGATGTCAAAAACCACCATTTCATAATTACTTGTGTGAATACTAGCGACTTAGATAAGATAATCAACGAAATGATAATCGAGGTGGACCCTATTAGTACACATCAAATAAACAATATTAACTATAATTACCACGAGAACGATAAACAGATAAACTCATTAGATAGACAAAAGGAAGTCCTTAGCTTGATTAGAGATAATCATCTAAATAATGATGAAAAATACTCCATTCACAAAATAATTTCTGAATATTCAGATATATTTTATATAGAAGGCGATTCATTAACGTTTAGTAACCACACTAAGCATTCCATTCCCACGACTTCAGACGTCCCCATACATACAAAAACTTATCGGTTTCCTCAAGTACACGAAAAAGAAGTTAAAACACAAGTGCAAAAACTTTTAGAACAAAAAATTATCCAACCGAGTTCTTCCCCTTGGAGTAGCCCTATATGGATTGTTCCCAAAAAATCAGATGCGTCCGGTAAACAAAAGTGGCGACTAGTTATCGATTATCGGAAACTAAACGAAGTCACGATAGGCGACAGTTATCCGATTCCTAACATAACCGACATATTAGATAAACTAGGTCATGCACAATATTTTACTACATTAGACCTAGCATCAGGATTCCATCAATTACAAGTAGAGCCTAAGGATATTCCAAAAACCGCCTTCAGCACACCTTATGGACATTATGAATACAAACGCATGCCATTTGGACTGAAAAACGCACCGGCTACATTCCAGCGCGCTATGGACACAATATTGTCGGGTCTCCAAGGCGAACGTTGCTTCATATATTTAGACGACGCCGTCATATTCGCATCTAGCCTACAGGAACATGAAGATAAGCTGCGAGAGGTATTCTCAAGATTCCAGAAATACCAACTAAAAATTCAACCGGACAAATGCGAGTTTCTCCGCCGCGAAGTAGCCTATCTAGGTCATATTATCTCCAAGGAAGGCGTGAAGCCTAATCCTGATAAAATTAAAGCCGTCGAAGACTTTCCTATACCTAAATCGTGTAAAGATATAAAAGCTTTTCTAGGTCTTTCTGGATACTATCGCCGCTTCATCCCTAACTTTAGTAAGATTACGAAACCTCTTACAAGCCTACTTAAGAAGGATGTTCCCTTTGTCTGGGGCGACTCACAACAGCTAGCGTTCAACAAATGTAAATGTCTTTTAACTAGGCCTCCGATACTACAATATCCTGATTTCACTAAAGAGTTCATCCTCACCACGGATGCCTCCATGTATGCTATCGGCGCTATATTATCTCAAGGAGATATAGGTAAAGACTTACCCATCGCTTACGCATCACGCACACTAAATAAAGCCGAATCAAACTACTCGACGATCGAAAGGGAACTTTTAGCAATCGTTTGGGCAGTTAAGCATTTCCGACCCTATCTATTTGGTAGGAAATTCAAGATCGTAACTGATCATAAACCCCTCACTTGGCTTTTCTCAATTAAAGATCCCGGCAGTCGTTTAATTCGATGGCGTCTCAAACTAGAAGAATTCGAATATGAAGTAGTATATAAGGCTGGGAAAAATAACACTAACGCGGACGCACTCTCACGACCCCCCGTACTCAACACCAACGTTATCGATTTGACGACAGATGACGATAACATTCCGTCCCCTAATAACTCAGACGATTACTTACAACTAAATTATGAGCATTTTTCTGAAACGAACCCTCATAACTTTGATACTCCAAATCTTAAAATATCACCGGATAACCTCTTAGACTCAATGCACAAAAACATTCTTATTCCCATTTCATGTGAAGTGTCGAACGTCGACAATTTGTATAACGAGGCATTAAGCATGTGTTCTCAAATTAGTCCCTACTTACAAAAACATAAGAGCCTCTATGACACTGATTTATTAGTTTCTAACCATAAACAAAACTTAATATTCGGGTGTACCCGACCAAAGCATTTCGACCCTTGGGATTCTGAAAGTTATTTCAAGGTACTTTTAAGTTGTCTACAAAACAATAATTTTAAGACACTTCACGTCCCCGACCTAAAAACCGACTCTACGTGCAAATTAGTAGGAAATGAGCAATACCAAATCACAGCCTACTTAGCCGATGTATACGAATGCACGATAACCATATGCGAGAACAAAATACATTACCCAACTCCCGATGAAATACCAAATATCTTGAAAACCTATCATGACAACCCTCTCTCTGGACATCGTGGCATCATAGAGACCACAAGAAAAATACGAAACGAATACTTTTGGAAAAAAATGACCGATGATATAGAAAAATATGTAAATAACTGCCAAATATGCCAAAAAAATAAAATCCAAAGAAAAACTTACAAGGCCCCCATGGTCATTACGTCACAGTCGACTGAACCATTCGAACGAGTGTCTATGGATCTAGTCTCCTATTCTGATATTAGTAACAGTAATAATAGATACGTTCTAACCTTACAAGACGAACTGACAAGATATGTCCAGGCATACCCAATTCCTGACAAAGAAGCCGTTACCATTGCTAAAAACCTACTCCACTATTGCCAACATTATGGAATACCTAAACGTTTTCACTCAGATCAAGGCACTGAATTCATGAACAATGTTATGAAACAACTTATGAAATTTTTCGGTTCCAGTCATTCTTTTAATACGGCATATCACCCGCAAACAAACGGGGCACTCGAAAGGTTTCATGCTACATTAAGAGATCATATCAGAATGTATCATAATCGCCGACTCAAAAATTGGGACGAGATTATTCCGTTTGCGATTATGTGTCATAATACATCGACAAATAATTCTACAGGCTACACTCCACACGAGCTACTTTTCGGTTACAAACCACGTCAATTCTATTCATTAAAACCCATCCCTGAATACACTGCTTGCGAATATCTAAAGGACTTAAACGAACGCCTCAAAGTTGCTCGAGACTCTGCCATACGTAAGGTCGAAGAAATGAAAGAAAAGGCTAAAAAGCGGTACGATAGTCAAATTAAAAACACTGTCGAATTTCGTGTCGGCAGTAAGGTAATGTTGCGAGTTCCGAATGCTAACAATCTAGACCCTAAGTGGGAAGGCCCCTACGAAGTCGTGCGCGTAGGTTTTAACGAAAACTATATGATTAAAAAGGCAGGTAGAAGTCAGTTAGTACACGCCAATCGCCTTCGACCATTTCCCACGCACGATCATTAACTTTATTCTAGAATTAAAAGTTAGACTCTTAATTAAATAAGCTCTTAATTAACTATCTCGTCTCTTTCAGGACAACCGCTGGAATCGTTGTCACTATAAACATATCCCAACCTATACCTTCTAACTCAGGACTATTTTATAAAGAAGAAAGTACTATCTTTCCTTCTGACGAATCTTGGAAACTCGTAATCTACAGAGACTTAAAGCCACTATTTATCGCTCATGAATCGCTCACTCGGTTATCGAATAAACTAGAAGCCTTGTATTCGCGACACACTAATCTTCTAAGCATCCACTCAACAAAATCATTTCTTAAAATTAACTTAGACAAAATCGAAAACAGACTATCTGAACTTAGCATGTACCTCGGTAGGAACGCTCGCCAAAAGAGAGAAATATTTGACGGCCTTAGTTCTATTCTGAAATGGCTCATTGGTACTCCCGACGCGAAGGATACCAGAAGGTACGACGAATATATCGATCTACTAGAAAAACGAGAGTTGGACTTAACTTCTTTAATGCAAAAGCAACTTCAGATCACTTCATTTACAATAAATAATTTCAACGAAACTATTTTTAAAATTTCTTTTGATGAACAAGTCATGAACGAGAATATTGATAGATTAAACAATTATTTAAATAAGACCAAAAAAAATATCTTCGACATTAAAATTAGCAAAGATATCTCTACAATTTCCTTGCAAATCCTAGAGTTAGTCACCAGCTTAGAAAATGAAATTAATGATTGCCTTATGAGTATTCTATTTGCAAACATCCTATTATACATCCATCCTATATTCTATTATACATCCTTCGATCATCACATTACAAAAACTATACGAGAAGCTTCTACTTTCTAATCATATTAGGACTAATAAACGTTTAGTCGCACCTGTTACGATTAATAACATCCATACTTTATTAGATTCATCCTCCCTATCCGCATACGTCTATTCTAATCGCCTTACTTATATATTAGAATTCCCTCTGATACAGAACGAACCATTTACACTGTATCACATCTACTCGGTCCCCATCCAACACTCTGACACTTCCTTCTATACCACTATCCTACCTGAGCATATCTACTTGGCCACAAACCCCAACGGGCAACAATACATTTCGACAAGTTCACTGGAAAATTGCAAGACCTATGGAACAAGAAGAAGCGTCTGCACCAACCTCGTGGTCTACGACTCCACCGCACGCCCATTGTGTGAACTACAAATGTTGTACAGCCCATCCAACTCGCTTCCGGAGATCTGCACTACTACGACGTTCCCCGCTGAGATCAACACGTTCCAACCCTTAGGCAGTAATAAATGGCTGTACATATTAAGCAAAGAAACTCAATGCATACTCCAATGCAATAACGAAATCTCGCATCACAAGCTCCAAGGAACCGGAATCACATCGCTGCCCCCTAGCTGCAAACTTCACACCGGTTACAGCACACTCTACGCGTCGCTGACGTCAGAGGAGAACATCACATTCCCCATCACAGTTCCTGACATCAGAACAGATGACTGTTTCGAGGAGATCAAAACTAAAAGCTCCGAATCTGATACCAATTTCGATCAACGAGATGCCACTCGACTCTCTGAAGCAAATAAAACACCATCTGGACAAGTATTCGGATGAATTGTGAAAACTCGAATCGCAATCGTTCCTCCAGAAACACCAAACTAGTTTCTCATGGATTTATTTCTCCATAGGGCTAACAATGCTCGGTTTCATCCTTCTCAAGTGCTACGGTCGCTGTCCTAGTGGACTTATAAGAAAACAAAATCCTAATGGCTGCATACAAATATTCAACAACTGCTTCGACCAATCGAACAGAAGGCAGCAGTTCCAGATCCCGATGGCAACAGTCGACACGGCCTGCATCTCCGAAGACGAGGAAGAACCATCAACATCAAACTCTGAAAGGTCGCGCCACATAAAGGCCCAACCTTTATACTAACAGGGGAGGTGTTACATAGTGGCAACCCTTATTTTGTAATAGTTATAAGTAAAGTAAATATGTTTAGTTAGTAGGTACATTAGTACATAATTACTAAATGAGTTGTTCCTTATCCCTTCCTACACACCGACCCGATATATACACCCGTTCCCCGAAAACCCGCGCAGTCGATCCAGCATCCTCCTACATTCAACATATTGTTGTAAATTAATATTAAGAAGTAATAAATAGTTTGTTGTTTATAAAAAGCAAGTTTTCATCACTACCACGTAACATATCAAAATTTTTATAAGTGTGTTGTTTTACTATATTCTGTGTAAACAATAGCTAGTACTTGAACCCGTTATCAGACATTTTTGTCAAGATGATGATTCAATATTTTCATAATTAGTTATGTTATGACTCTTAATTAGTTATGAAATCTAAACATATCACTTATCGTTTAGTGAAATCACCGACAATGTACCTACTTCACTTACCTTATTTGTATAGTGTATTATATAAATAAATATTACATAAATGTACTCTTTATTTATCCGATTTGCACAAATTAATCGCACTGTTTATAGTTAACGAGCGACCCGCCCTCGCTTCGCTTCGGTTTATAAGTTTTTTTTTTCAAAATTTCAAAATATAATATAGCCTATATTAGACGCGGATAATGTAGCTTCCTATTTGTGAAAGAATTTTTGAAATCGGTTTTGTAGTTCCTGAGATTACACCCAACATACCTACAAACACGCAATTTTACCTCTTTATTATATTAGTATAGATTAGGAGCATTGTTACTATTAACCCGTAGTAAATCACTCAATTAAATCCGTCTCTGATGTCTGCAGTTATGATTGGAAGGATTAATCATGTCCGGTGGGTGTGGGTGACTCTTGAAAGGCCATTAGGGCCAGAAGAATTTAGCCGTTCCAAAAAAAAGAAGTAAGGATTAATATGAAACGTCCAATATTTGCAGCATTCTGGGATTCTAAAAAAGTGCCAACCCACTTGGCCAGCTTGGCACTTTTAGACCGTATATCCCTCATACACAAGACAATGTGCGTGGGGAGGCCCATGTCTAGCGGTGCATACTAAAAGGGCTGCTTACTGTACTTTAAAAGGGACGTGAACGGCATAGGCATCGAAAAATTTCTTGTTGTCAAATTAGTTGTTTCAACGCCACTTTAGTATTTGTTCTACAAAGAATTATTATTATATCACAAAATGTAGTCTTTTCGCAAGTTGACGTACGGTCAGGGCCGCGTCCTACCATTAGGGTCCAAGTTCGTAACCTCGCCCTTAATGGTCTCTCCCTGAAACCTGAAGTTCATGACGAAGCAACAACTGCGCCAGTCACGCGACGTTACGAACACATCAGGGTTGTACCTATTAATATGTATTTATATTTTACATTATATGTTTAATATCACAGATTTTCGATTTTGGTTTATATTCCGTGCTTAGCACTAAAAATAATCTGCAATTTTTTATACGTAGATTTTTTTGTGTATAAAACTAGACATCGCTCGCCGTTTTTGAACAATCGATTTTTCTCCCGGGAACTCGTTAATTTTGATCACCGGCCAGATTCTCCTAACTACTGGATCAAACCTTCCAAAAACATTACAGGATAACACATGCTTATTTTTTTATAAGTATGTACTTATATACCGACAAATGAATCAACAAAGAAATTTAGTAACTATAGTTCCTATTTCTAGAACTGGTCATGACAATACATTAACAGTCTCGACAAATAATAAACATAAAAAACCAACAATATCCTTTCTTCATTATAGTTTTATGTACTTAGTTATCCCTCTTCATGTGTCTTTTATTGGTTTTCTATGTGACATTTATGGGTTGATGTAATGGGAATGAAACAAACCTCTTAGGGGGTTCCCACCAATGTTCGTAAACGAACAAACGCGTACAGGTAGTACGAGTATACCGAACCAATGTTCGATCGAAAGTACCTGCGATTATAGTCTTCACTCCTCATCCTCCCCACGTGTTAATGGAGAGTGTAATGGGATGAGGGAGGACATTTTTTATACGAGACAGTCCTTTTCCATCCTTAGCCGAGAGAATGCCAATATTACTTGACTGATGTTCGCATATACTGCGGATGTCCATCGGCGGCAGCACTTACCACCAGATGAACTGTCTGCGTCTGCAATATTATTTCTGTGCAAAAAGTACTCGGCGCACTAACGATATTGACAAATAAATGTATTATACATAATCAATGAGAAATGAAAATGTGTATGACGTTAAAGATAATACGATAACGATTATATATCTAAGAAAGCTAATTCAGACAACGTTGCCATATCGATGGGGAGCTAACGTGTCGCAGTATTTTAGCCGATGTAAGATATGATATGAATGAACAGTATTCTAGCAAGTAACATAAGTAAATAACGTCGTCTTTGAAATATGTTCGGCGAAATTTCTTAGCCACAGAAAATGCCACATGAAGCGTACCATTTTTATTTCATTTTCACCTTTATGTCCCCAGAACAAAAATTACTTTTGAACTTTCACAACCACATCGTCGTGTCTGTCATCAATTTACCACAAGACCTTGTGGTGTCGCGGCCTCATTTCAAATGTCGATAAAACTACAGCATTACTACGTAATCAAACAGCCCTCGGCCACCCCCGTCCAATGTTATGCTGAAGGACAGTTCAGTCATGGTCGCCGGCTGCCCTTGTCTACGCGCAAATATAGATGTCCCTTTTAATCGTGGAGCATTTTCACAAGGAACTTTAGGGCTCCTAAATAGAAATCCTATTACCTAAGTTCCGTTATCCGTCAGTCTGCTCATAACGAAGGTTGAACAAACTGTTCAAAACATTGAACGTGAATTGAGAAATAAGGTAGAGCATATAATTATATTAATTTTGGAAAGAGTAAAAATCCCCGATGATTCGGTTTGAAAGAGAGTCGTTCTGTAAATATGACTAAGCTCATTGAATAATTCTTAAGAAAAAAGATGAAAGCACTTTGTTTTGCTTTTATCATACATTCTATATTATGACTAAAAATTTACTTAAAGTGAATCATTGAGGCATTCTTCAGAAATTAACTCATTTCGCGAATGAGCCACGACCAACACTACGCGGAAATTGTCTTTTGTTTTAATTTTCTCTACCTTTCCTTCTAATTTACTTTAAATGTTATTTAAGGTTAGGAATTGTACTACATAAGGGTCTGTTTAGTTTAATTTGACTGTTATTATTTATGTCGTCAATTAATTCTGCTGAAATTACATTGAACTACATTTAAGACTGCTGTATAGTTCATGATGAATGCTGTATGAATTATTTTAGCAGGACTTACAATCAGATATATTTAAGTTTGAAAATATGCGTTGAAACATTGAACATTTGTGTTACGGAATCTAACACCTTAGCACCCATATTTTAATAACAATAATTCCACAAGAAATGACCCAGAAACTTACATTCTGTCATTTTTCACGCCTTACGGTAATTAGTGATGAAAAGGCGACCGTGACTGAGGTCATCGGCCTTGGCGACGAAAACAAATAATGGGTTTACATACTTGTATATGCTCTCCGTTGCCAATTTTTCACGTTTTTCTTCCTACGCCATTCTTAATGTCATTCATATCTACATTTCTATTGAAATACTTCCGCTTATAAAAAACATTTGGTTGCGTCAACATGTTTTTCATTGGTTTACAGTAGCAACCGTAAAAAAAGACGTTTCCAGTTGTAATATTGGGCGTGGCACCAGTGCTCGCGGGTTGGGAATAAACGTAAACACGATGTTGAAAAGTGATGTCATCAATTGCAAACGTTACTATGAAAATTCGATATTTAAGATAAAAAGTTTTGATTTATGTTTACTTTTGCAGTAAAGCATACTTTTCGTGACGTGTACCTACATAAAATGCAGTTAACAAGCCATTTGCATTTCGCAGTCATTGTAAAAACGCTGTGGTCTGTGCCCAGTGATAGCAAAATTGTTTTAAGCGTTGCCAAGAAATTTAGAATAGAGATGAAAGAATGGGGAAATTGGGAAGGGATAGGACAGATATTTTTTTATATATAAAAAAAGCGGCAGACGAGCATATGGTACAGTCCACCTGATGATAAGTGGATACTGTCGTCCATAGACATCAGTCCAGAATGACAAAAGTTGATGCACAAGACAATGTGCAAGAAGAGATCCATGTCGAGCAGTGCATAATAAAACGGCTGGCAAAGGTGACGGTGACCGCTCGAAATATATTAGAAAAGTATATTAATCCGCTACCCGCTTCGCGTCCACAGCAACCCCAACTTTATTATATTCGTTCGTAGGTACGAACGCCAGTAAAACTTGTACAATCACTTCCAAGGTCCGTCTTATCGCGGTATTTCATGAATTAATCTTTATCAAATAAGAGAAACAGATAATTGAATATATCTTTTACATAATTGCTATTTTTCACAGTTTTCACACGAATGTTTTCCGTGTAGGTGGCATTGCAGTCGTATTAATATCGTCACAGATAACATAGGCACCGTAATGACCAGAAATAATGGTTTTGCTTGAGGATTTAGCTTTTTATTTATTTTGTGGTCAAGTGCATGTCTGTGACGCCAGCAAAATATGGATTTGTGTTGAGCACAAGTAATGAATTTTAATGAAGAAACTGTGAAACGTCTTAGAATTAAGAACTATTTGAAAAATGTGTCTTGCGATCTTCTGCTGTTTTCAATAAGCCAATACATGTTGAGACGAATGAGAAACGCAGTATATTGCGCTTCTATAGGAGTCCTCTAGTCAGATGAATCAACAATAAAAAACATTTGCAAAATAGCTTCTGTCATGAACTCCATGATAGCAGACCTCGATATTTTAACAGGTGCGATACATTACTTTTAAGTTTCAGTTTTCTGTCTTCTTCCTAGACATCGGTACGTCCAAATCGCGGAATGTTAACAATTTTCATCGACAATGTCGCGGTTTTTACCGCGGCCCGATTTCCTCAATCTCGTTATACTTCGCAGTCGGTTTTATGGCGGTTTCATGACCGCTTCCTTGTTTTTTATGTGCCCTCTTTGTATACAAAAACGGTTGTTTATATGTGGCATAATTTCCGAATTGCCGTCGATTTATAATCAAAGCGGCTGATTCCCACCGACCACTATTAATCTATTTTTTTTCTTTCATTTCTTTACGAATAACTTCTCAGTGTATTTTTTTTTTGTATAGAAAGAACATGGCATACGAGCAGACAGTTCACGTGGTGGTAAGTGGATACCGTTGTCCATGAACATCCGCAATAAATGCTAATGTCCATCCAGAATGGCAAATGTTGGTACGCCCCCAGATGCACTGCCTACCTTTGGAGATTTAGGAATGGGTTTGGAGAAAGGGTTAGGAAAATGAGGAGGGATAGGTTAGGATGGAAAATGAATGGGCTCTGACATACTCTTATTTATCTCACTCACCATTGAAACACGTACGTACATTGAGGGAATAGGGTAAAGTGACAAATGCAAAGGATACAATTGTACAGCAACAATGCATATTGTAGATCTATTAAAATATACAGTAAGTTGCCAGACGTCTTTAACGGAATTAAAGTAAATTTATTAAAAAAGAGACTATTTAATTTTTAATTCAAAAATGTTATTTCGATTTTTAAGTTTTTCGATGTGAAATATGTCAATATATCAAAACCAAAACGAATAAATAACTCAACGCATGAGTGTCGTTATATTATTATTTCACAAATATTTTTGACGTTTTAATATAAATAATAATATAACGACACTCATGCGTTGAGTTATTTATTCGTTTTAGTTTTGATATATTTCACATTTAAATTTGAATTACATGTTTATATGTTATTATAAATGTAATCTTGATGTAATTTTTAAACATTTGCACGCCACACACATGGCCGAATGTGTAACGCTTGTTTAACTTAAGTTTAATTTAAGACCAATATGTACCGCATTCTAAAGCAAATAAATTATTATTATTATTTTATATTAATCTTCTGTGAGAGAGTTGTAACATGACCAGTCGAATGCGCTCAGCGGTTGTGGCATTGCAGCGTGTACCCTCCCCCTCAACTAACCTTGCCCTATAGGGGAGGCCCTTCTAATCAAAAGATTTCGGTACTGTAAGATTCTATGGCGAATGTGTAATACGTAAATAAGACTGGAGTTTAGGCATATTTTAATATTCAATGTACCGTAGCTGTTGTAGAACAATTTCAAATATACGCTTGTATAATAAGTTGTGAAAAACGATAGTATATTATTATGCGATATGATGATGATTTGATGATATATCATCATCATTGCATCTCTTTTTTCAAAATCATTGTGAAATATTAATGCATGTGCATTAATTAATATCAGTGCTGGGTGTCACAATGCATTTGTGTAATTTCATTCGATAGCCATAAATAAAAATTTTCATTACCAATATGATTATAATAATGTTATACCGTTGTTTTAAAAATGAGCGCAGAGCGCTCGTACCTTATGTCAACGCTAATGAACCTTAGGAACCTTAACCATATTAGACTCGAGCTTCTAACGTCAAGAGTTTTAGACCAGGGAAACGTTAATGACTTGGATTGTAACGCTTGCGAGCGTTCGCTCACTCGGCGCTCAAGCGTCCAGCAGTCAGTGCTCATTTTTACCTTTTTTATTATGTACTATTTTATTGTTTAGTCATGAGCATTTTTTCCAAAGAATTACAACCTCCGAGTCAGAACATTAGGGTCAACGACCTCTTTTCTATAATTATTTTCGATTTGATGATCATAATTGACGGTTTATGGAAGACCGTAACAAGTTGTAACATATTCGTAACATAGTTGGTGCCGATTGACACAATAAGCAATGCTGTTTTTTTACAATGTTTCCTTTATTATTTCTGTTGATATTTTATTATCAAAAATGTTTTTTTCTCTGTAATTTGGCTTTATTCTCCGCCTTCACCGATGTGAGGCACCAACCAGTGAGGGGGAGAGTGCACGCTGCAATCCAACAGCCGCTGGGCGCGCTCGACTGGCCACGTTACCCCTCTCTCACAGAAGACTACCTTGAAATGTACTGCATTTCCCACTTTATCGTATTTCCCCAATGTACGTACGTGTTTCGGTAGTGAGTGAGATGTGCCAGAGCCCATTCCCATCCCATCCTATCCCTCCCCATTTTCCTAACCCTTTCTCCAAATCCATTCCTATATCTCCAAAGGTAGGCAGCGCATCCGGGGGCGTGCCAACATTTGTCATTTTGGACTAATGTTGGCATGTATCGCGGATGTCTATGGGCGACTGTATCCACTTACCATCAGGTGGACTGTATGCTCGTCTGCCGCCTTCGTACATAAAAAAAAAAAAAAAATGTAACTTAATACTATATACTCAGAATACTGAATCATATTAAAAATCGAAAACCTTCGGGACATCTTACACAATCGTGAAAACCACAACAAAAACGGGTCGGTAACTTCTGAGACTAGCGCGAACAGATTGACATTGTTGTTCATACTAATATTATAAAGAGGAAAGATTTGTATTTTTGTATGTTTGTAACGAATAAACTCAAAAACTACGGGACCGATTTCAAAGATTCTTTCACCATTAGAATGCTACATTATCCCTGAGTAACATAGGCTATTTTATTTTGAAATTTTGAAAAAAAAATCTTAATAACCGAAGCGAAGCGAGGGCGGGTCGCTAGTATTATATAATAGTGCATACGTGTAAATACTCGTAAGTATATCACCACTTTTGATGACCACATTTTTACACTATGTGTGTTATATTTAATGTATAAACTATTGCATGTTTAATCGGAAATCGAACTCAAGACCTTTTGTACAGCTGACAGCTGGCACTACTCACTAGACTAATTTGCTCATCTAACTAGTTATTACTATATTTGAATATTGGTTATTCAAGTTATTTATTGACGGGAAAGGAAATTTAGTTTAATTTACAATGAAAAGAAAAAAACTTAAATCTAAAAACTAAACAAGCTATTATTTGTTGCATAACCAGTTGTGTTCTTCACAAATGATAAAACTAAAGATTATTAGATTCATGAAACATAGAAATAACTCAATAAAAGATAACGGAATTGATATAGCTGCTGAAACGTTGTTTTGAAAGAATCTTTAGCTTTTTGTGTTAAATATATATTAGTTATATCTGTAGATGTTAAAATGTGGGCAAACTATAGTGGTATATGTTTGCAGTTCTCACCGTTGCTCATGGAGTAAAGTATTCATTGTAAACTAAATATTCATTGTAACATGGAGTAAATATTCATGGAGTATTCATTGTAAAAACAGTATTTTTGGAAACCAATAAGTAGATACGTTTACCAAAAGTGTTCAACCGATAGTAAAATATCATTTACGGTTATTTAAGACAATTAAATAAGATTACCTTAATGTGATTTTAATATCCTTATCGTTTACCAAATGTACTTGCCTAATTTTATCAATATGAAGTAATCAATCATTCATCTAGACCGGTTTGTTTTCGGCCAACACGTTTAAGAACATTCTAGTGGCTAAATATTTATTGACTATACTTATATATAGTTTCCATATCGGTCGTGGGTAGGGAGCGAACCCACGATAATTAGATACGTTATTTACAAGCCGTTCTGACGTCGCTTCTCTATTGTTCCAGTTGCCCGCTGCAGTAAAATTCCTCAACGGATATGGTGCAGCAGTCGACTTCGCTTTAGAACACACGCCACAGAAGATACTAATGGACATCTCCAAGAAGTCTTGACGACAACTACAGACAGCTAGATAAAAGCCCGGATTTACATGTACAGTCTTTGCAGCGTCAAAGAGTTCCTCGAGGAAGCTAGTGTTGTGCAAAGAATTACAACCTCGCGAGTGTTATCGATAAGTTATCGCATTAATAAATCCTTCTGTTTTCGTTAACCGATAGCAGAGTTGATAAAGACGTGTCGATTCTGCCCGCGCGTCACACTGCGTTGTTTCGTTACACTATCGACATCGTGCTATCGTTTTGTGTTAATGTTGAGAAACGTTGAACTGAAGTGTGATCGGTGTGCAGTTTTTAGTGTTGTATAAATCGTTGAAGATGTATGGGGATCTGTTGTCGAAGTTGGCGACACTGGGCTGGGTGGTAACCCTGGTGGGGTGTCATGCGCCCGGCAGTGAGCTGGAGTCAGTGCGGTACGGGCCCGCTGATGAGAGGATCGTCAGCGATACGTATACGGTCGCCAATATCAACATAACATACCGGGACGAACATGAGGAAGTTTACACTGAGACTTCAGAGGTAAGTTGATTGTTATGTTTACTAAAGATCCAGAACTCTTGGGAAATGTACTGAGACTAATATGTTTCAGCAATTACGTGATTTGATTAAATTCATCTCCCATCTGGTTCATATTCCTTCCCTTAGGTGATATTATACGCTGGTCTGCCATATTATTTATCAACATTATCAACATAGTTACGTCACCCAAGCCCTCACTGTTGATAGCTGGGTCAGCAGAACCGGGTGGCCGGTCGAACCCATAGTTTTACGACCATAGCGCTTAGTTAGCATTTAGGATGTAGCAATAATAGATTACATTGTATTTAGATTTAATTAAAGACTTCAGTTACTTCAATACTGGCATCAAGCTCTGCCACTTGTCTTCAATATAGTTAAGTTAATGCAATATATTAGTTTTAGTTTTTAAACAGCATTTATCTTGAAAAGTTTTTTAAAAAGCGGCAGACGAGCATACAGTCCACACCTGGTGGTAAGTAGATAATGTCGCCCATGGACATTCGCGATACATGCCAACATCAGTCCAAAATGACAAACTTTGACACGCCCCCGGGTGCGCTGCCTACCTTTGTTGATGAAAGAATGGATTTGGAGAAAGGGTTGGGGACATGGGAAGGAATAGGATGGGAATGGACTCTGGCATACCTCACTCACTACCGTAACACGTACGTACATTGGTGAATATGATAAAGTGGGAAATGCTGTACATTTCAAGGTAGTGTGAGAGAGGGGTAACGAGGCCAGTCGAGTGCGCCCAGCGGCTGTTGCATTGCATTTTCCCCCTCATATAGTTGCGGTTGAGGTTGGATGAGGTCTGATAGTTGAAGGTTTCCATAATTTCTGTTACATCTTTAGGCATCTTCGAACTTCAACATAAGAGTGAAATCCATTACGCACCAGGAAAATGGACAGTAAAAATTGACTTTGTCGTAGAATTACGTAAATATGAAACTATGAGGATAGTTATTCTTGAAACTTGAACAATAACTTGTTGCAAAGTGTAAGCAAACTGGACCCGGAAAATTAAGCAGACCCAAGTACAACATTATCAGTACACTCATATAAGTCATGTCGTTGTAAACTGTAGACTAGATGAACTGTTTATTGTACACTAACACGTGTTTCAAAAAGACAATTTAAAAAAGTAACTAACAATACAATAGGCGGCCTTATCGTCAAAGCGATCTCTTCCAGGCATTTCTTTGGATGGTAAGAAGAAAACAGATAACAATCTATACTGCCTATACTAATATAATAAAGAGAGAGTGCGAATTTTGTGAGTTTGTGTGTATGTGGAGGGTAATCTCCGGAACCACTGCACCTATTTGAAAAATTCTTTCACCATTTGAAAGGTGCATTATTCCAGATGGACATAAGCTATATATTATATGCAAAAAAATTGCCGGGCATGCAACACATGCCGGGCACAGCTAGTATCAAATAAAGGTAGGTGGGTGGTACCGGGAAGCGCAGGGAAGCCGGACGGATCCGGCCAGGTGGACCGATGACAAAGAAATTCGCCGGTGGTGGTTGGATGAGAAGAGCCGAGGATTTTGTGTGGTGGCGAGTCTTGGGAGAGGCATATATCCAGCAGTGGAGAGACATAGGCTGATGGTATGGTATGGTTCAATTTTACATAATAGAATACATTTATTTATACCTTTCCAAAGTTACGGCTTGCTGTCAGTATTATATCAGAGCTATGTTTCTCCTTATCATTGCCAATTCCATCGCTCTTACCGACAGAAGTAACTTAGGATGTCCTTTAGTCGGGTGAAAAAAGCTAAAGAAAGTGGAAGGTAGTGGCTGGATGAGAATAATGGTAGGGCATTCGTGGTTGCTTTTCTATATTTCTGCTTTGATAGTACTGGATATTTGGAACTCGAGGAGTGACGTCGAGTTTTTGTTTGATTATTGTAGAAAATGTGTATTAGGCGTTTTGTGGTTTAATAGTGATAGTTTATTAAACTTCAAGGTGTTTTTTCGTGCGCGGTGTTTGTGATAATCAAATAAAAGTGTGGGACTGCGTTTTTCGTTTGCTTCCAAGGAGTCCTCTCCTGTCCTCGGTAAACCTACTATCACTTTACTGAGCGACTCCTGACTTGCTCCAACTGAATTTGACGTTGACATGATACGTTTTAGGCTTTGAAATTGTTTATTTCGAAGAAAACTTGACACTGGCAGAATGTGCTAATTGCACCATTGTCATATATAGTATGAAGGGAAAAATACATCTCATTTTAGGGCACAGGTGATGGTTTTTGGGCACACAGATTACATCATGTTTTCCTTCACCGCCGACCTGACGACTTAGCCTATGGACGCTATTTCCGTTTAAACAAAAACTAATATCTATGATTAAAACTTTTAAAAGTATTTGAAACTAAGCCGGTAAAGTTGCTATCCTTATCGGTTGTTTTTATTACCTATGTACTCGTAGTAACTATATTTTTAATTTTATCGTTTCATAAACAAATATCTGACGCCATTATTTTTTATGTATTTGAGGAGTTGCAATTGAATCAGAGAATATTGAAGGTGGGAATAAATGTATGAATTATTTTTTATATCCGATTTATTTATCAGCAGTATGCAACAATTCTAGTCCCCTTTGTTTAAACGTTTGTTTACCACAGTTGTTTGTATCATTGTACGTACCTAGGGTTGCCAGATGTCCGGCTTTAGCCGGACATGTTTGGCTTTTTACAGTCGTGACCGGCCAAATATTTACGTGTCCGGCCTATCCGGCTTTTGTTAGGCTTTTTGTCAAATATATTTCATAGGATATATATAGGATTTTTTTTTATTTGTTTAAAAAAAACTATTTTATTGTGTTTTGTTTGTTTTTCGATTTTATCGTCTCCAGAAGACTTTGTACTTAATAAATACTTAATTAAAATACGTAACCGAGTTTTTTTTTACTATAAAAGTTAAGCCCAGCTTTGAAAAAGATATGTCCGGCTTTTAGTGCAAAATGTCCGGCCTAATATAGCGTCGAGTCCAGCTTTTGTATTTTAGGGCCTGGCAACCCTATACGTACCTACAATGTGTGTAGGAACATACATAAGGCTGGCTATTATTTAATCTTACGGAAGAAGTTCATATGTAAAATAAACATCTTAACATCAAATTAAACAATAAGTCTGTTATCTAATCTCATAAAATATGAACATGGATACTCTTGGAATCAGACTTAGGACAAAATAAATAATTAAAGACTATATCTTTCCGTATTTTAAAAGAACACATCATATTTGGAGACCTTCTAAAAACTTGATATAATTTTGACACTACTGAGCCTATTTTGATAAAAAGTACTCCCCCTTCCGGAACAAACACTTTATTCGATGGTGAAAATGGTAAGAAAATAAGATCAGTAGATCCCGAGATTAGCGTCTGACGATCAAACAGTTTTTTTTCTACGTCGTTGCATAAATAAATCAAAGGAAATGTTTTTGAAATGTTCGCTTATAATATACAGTCATTTTATTTCGAGACAGTATTCCAGTTAAAACGTTAATTTCAATTATTTGTATTAGTCAATTTATTTTATTATTCATTTCAGTCATGTCCAATTAGACTATTTTTGCCGCGCAAAAAGACAGATGTTTCGTGACACACGTTTGTGTATGTAGGTCTGTGTCGTGTCTGTACCTAACCACAATTATTGTAACTATTATTAAAACCAAAAATTATTATTGTAACAATAAAAATTACAATATCTGTTTTTTACGAAAGTTATAATAAGTTATACATTGCGGTTTTCATACCATTTGTAACGCTATGTTTTAATAGTGTAATAAGGTACATAACACACATCTCTATAACACATCTACATAAATTACACTAATTATATGAAATTATAATATTGTAGTTATACGTCATTAGATTTATATTTTAATAATTATTATTTACGATTGTTTATTTCTATTTTCTAAATTTATTACAATTGTTTACTTCCCTATGATTTCATGTTCAACAAAGCTCAAAACTTGACTGGGAAATCATGTTATAAGGCATTTTGTAAGAGCGACTTTTGTAATAATTTACATAAAAAGTAGTTAAATGAAGAATAACACGAATAGAAACGTCAATATCTTTATGTCTGTATTAATCAAGGGAATTACCGCTACGGTTTTGTGCAAAGTATTTATTGTCGAAGGTAATTTTTTTTAAAAATCTTAACAGTAATTTAAAAAAAATATAAAACCGCATTTTGTACGGCAAGGTGATCTTTAATAGTAAGCGGCTATAGTAAACTGCGGTAAAAGTGTAATAATTAATAATAAAGGCATCGGGCACAGGGAAATACTGCCGGTGGTCTGAAAGATAAGTGTGATAAAATTAGATAACCTAAAAACCTGACCTAATCTAACTTACGATTGTAGTCCAAGCGCCAGGGGTTGGCGTCATCGGGGGGGGGGGGGGGGGGGCTTTGAGCGTCAGCCGCCATCTTGAAAAACACGTTTTATTAAATATCTCGCGAACCGCGCATCGTACGACAAAAATAGTGGAGATCATTTTTGTAGATAATAATATTTGCCATCTTTTTTATTTAAAACTTTTTTCTGTAAAATGCATAGTTTTTTATTTGTAGCGCTTCAAACTTTTTACAATATGGTTTTTGCTAAATATATAGTTAACGGTTCATGATAAATGAAAAATGGTAATAACTGAATTTGTAGAGCATGAAATTTCCTATAAATTTCATTCGAAACTTTTTCCCGTAGCATTTATAGTTTAGGAGCTGCAGCTAGGTAAAACTTGCACCTCGTACATTATCAGTGACAATATTGCTCGTTTGTATACGAAAACCATTTCATAACGCGTAAAATGGCATAAAGTGTTCCAAAAAATGTCAATGCAGCTGTGTAACGAATCAATTAAAATTATAAATAGTGTGGAGAACAACGAATAATTTATCGATCTTTATTGTTGCTTAATACAGTATCATCATAAAAGTTATTATGTAAAAACGTGGCGCATTATTTTACAAGGCGAGTCTAATTCTTTTCGATGTCGACGGAAGACATTCATCTCCTTCTGAATCTATTTCTTCTGCCTCCGCCATATCCGAAGGAGACGAAGCGAAGGCTGGGTCTTCTTCGATTTCGTTTTCGATGGCATCTATTACGTCTGGCACGTTGTCGCATGTTTGGCCACTGCAATTCGAGCACATTTCAAACCAGCTTTTCGGCATCCACAGGCAGCTCCGCAATTTTTTGTGCATTTGCACGATATTATTTGTAACAAACTCGGCGGTGCGGGAGCCATAGAAGTTCGGATTGGTTCAAGTCCTCGTGCAGTTCGCTTCCAACCCCATTTCTCAGCGTCATGATAAAAACCAAGCCAAGTTTGAACCTGGTGGTATACTCGGAAAGAATGGTAGCGTGCCGTATCTCGCGTTGGAGGTAGAAGTGATAAATTCAACTTCGTCTTACTCGCCAATTTCCCGAAGCATTTGTAGCGAAGCGAGTTAATAGAAACTTGCGATTCGTCACCTCCGTACAGCGCAATAAAAAACCGTTCTCCAGCGTGAGCAATTATGTTGGGATCAACGTTATTGTCGGTGAATAACTCCACGGCTTTCAATAGGGAATCGTTCTTTTGTAATGTTGTAAGAACTTTAGATTTCCCTACTTTATATGCAGCTGCTGTCGTGTCGCAGCCGCTGAAAGCGTGAAGGAACAAAATGTTGTCCCTAACACTCTTACTGTAACGGCTATCGAGACAATTGGGGCCGTATAATGTCTCCGGAGTGCGTCCTTTTCCAGGCTTACGAAAGAAAATATTCTCGTGTCCATTTGCCAACGCGGTCAGCAATACAAGAAGATCGACGTCCTCGCCCACAATAATAACTGAATCGTAGCTCGAGGATATTTGTATGGCGGTTTGTACGATGAGCGTGTCGGCATCTTCTCCGGCTTGTTCGACGAGAATCCCAGATTGTTCAAATTCTTTTTTCAGCATGGCTATAAAACGATTCTTGTTCTGTTCGTTCGCCAAAAACTTCTCCTGGTTAGTTGTCGCAATCATAGTCTCGGTGATTATAATATCGACAGAGGACTGTGTTTTAGATCGACGAAGGCATTCGGAGGACTTCGTACCAAAATTGACGACGTCTTCTGGATATCCATCGAAAACTATTACAGTGTTTGCACCGAAATGGTTTCGAACGTATTGTACGTATTTTTGACAAAGAGTCAGGAACGACACGTTGCGATCCCACACAACTCGATGCAGAAGAAATCCGCCGTCCACGACTACCATCCTATTTGACCCAAGATTTGTAGTGGCTGGTAGCGATAAGAAAGACTTGTAGAGCGCAGATTTGGTACCGTGGCGCATTCCTGCTTCCGTAAACAAAGACAAAGGATAAATGCAAGCTCGTACGTTAAATGCTTTTTCAAATCTTCAGATGTTTCTTTCGAAATACACATTCTCTGGAACAAAAGTAGCGGGTCTATGGGGACTGATACCGAGTTCATCTTGATGCTGCTGCTAACAGTTGCTAGAGGAAGCACTTTGTCGTTTCGTTTGAACTTGTAAGAGTTCAAATCTTTCCCCACCATGCGGTTAACCATTTCAGCACCAATTTCGTGGCAGCGATGACAGTTTATGCTCGCATCTCCGACGACTCCTGTGCTGATGGACTGCAACTCAGTGCCTTCGGGGAAAGGATTATGTTCTGTTAGCCAATTGTCCAATTTTTCGACGTCAGTGTTGTCGCGCGTAATCCGTGAGCTTCGAGAATCAACGTGCTGCTCTGTTGTAGCGCTGAACACGCCACAAAAGTTTTCGACTTCTTCAGAAACATTCTGCATGAAAACCATTCCCATCGTCCACCTACTGAGGGTACTGTGAGTTATTCCACGTCCTTGAGTGAGACCACCGGATGTTTTCATGGATCGCATCAACGTCTGTTCAATTGTCATATCCGACATAATCCCCGACCAAAATTTATTCGTGCGCCTTATCGTAAAGTAGCCGTTTGTCGTGAATCTTCGAAATTCGGCTTCAGGCATTTTATTGTCGATGCTGTCGATGCGATGCTGGTACATTTCTTTTTCCAATTATCTGACGAACTGCGTTTCGATTTTGTTATCATTTCCGTTAAGAGAAGACGAAGTGACTCAGGAACTGCTGAATCAACGTCTTTCATGAAATCGTCCGAAGCTGGATATGTTTCGATGTCATAACATTGGGACCGTATATCCTCCAAAAGAATAGCAGCAGCTTCTCTGACGACCCACAATCTTCTTTATTCGTTTTTTTTTCTTCGTACCAAGCTGAAGACAAAATTTTGTATCCTCGACTCTTCAAGCAGACGAATGCGTCGTGGCCTTTACAATCGAAAATACAAATGTCTTCTCCATATTTTTGTTGTAAACGCGTCTTCATGGTACTCAGAACCGGTCGCTGATCCTCCTCAATTACATTGGCGAGCTCAGAAAGTTTAAACTGACACTCGTCCGACTCCGAGATAAAAGTGTAGACCGATTCCATCGCATCATCTACACGTGATAACGATCTCTTTCGTCCGATTGGCAGTGGCTTGCTTAGTCTGGTGAGGCACTTTTTGTGATATTTAGCTTCAGCGCCATCAGTGTCGGAAACGCCTTCAATGCGCTTCACTATCTGCTGAGCACTGTCGTCATGTCGATTTTCTAGCCACTTGAGAATGGTGCTCTTGACTGTGGAAAACTTCTGCACGGACTGTAGGCGAATCCGTAGATGCGTGGGCTTCTTCTTATTTTGCGCCTCAAAATCGCTCGGTATTGTTTCCGCACAAATAAAAATCTGTTCGCAAAATCGAATTTTTCTACATCAGGTGGCTGCGATGGCGTAGGTGATTGCGACGACGTTGCTTGCGACGACGTTGGCTGCGACAGACGTCTACGAGCGGCACTTGCAGCTCTTCGCTCATCGGCATAATTCTTTTGACACGCCTTGTGCACACTGATGGAAAACATGAAGTAATTGTATTAAACATAAGTACAAAAAAAATGCACCCTGCACCGTGTAGAGTAAGATTTCTATGTAATTTATTTATATATTCATTTATTTATAATTATATAATATAATTTATTTATTTATAATTATTACCTAACTTCTCCAAAGTATATTTAGAGAAGTTAATATAATTTTTTTTTTAATTTAATTTATAAAAAAGTTGCAAAATTAAATTTTGAAAAATTAAAAAAGAAACCTAATTTTTGAAGAAATAAATATTAAGTTTTATTATTAAAAAGAAATGTTATATTTGGAGAAGTTAATATAAAATTTATATTATTTTAAAAATAAAAATTTAAAACAAATTATTATAAATTAATGACATTTAAATAATAAGTAAAAGTTAGATTTTATAAAATATTTTAAAAAATTAAAATTTTAATTAAAAAAATAATTAATTTTCATTTCTTAAAAAAAGTGAAAATTTAATAACGTTCATTATAAAAAATACATTAATAAAATTTTTTAAATTTAATTAAAAAAAAATGTTTTAAAAATTTTTTAAATTTAGAGATTAAAAAAATTTATTTGGATTTGGATTTAGATACAAAAACTTGATTACCTAAACTATCAGTACTACACAGTGCAGGGTGTTTGCAAAATACAGTTTTAATATTTTTGCATATTATTACCTTATGGTTTTCGAGTTTCGGAGCAGGAGCTCATGCTGCTTTTCTCCTCTTTGAATGCTCGCTTTTAGCAGAGTCTGCACACCTTTTTCTTGCACTGTCACTACAGTTCCGTCACTCCAAAGAGTTGTTACAAATAAAACACGAACTCATTTTTGACGGTTTCTGTTAAAATAGCATTAAAACAATTATAATCTTGACGCAGCACACAAGTATTCTCTACAAGCTGTAGTACAGAACTGACGCGTCTACGAAAATTTCAATACACAAACAGGCGAGGTTAGCGTCACGAGGGGACAAAAACCGTTACGATTTATACCTGAATATTGTAGGAATGTTGAGGGGGGAAAGTCCGAACGACCCAAAATATATACTACAACTCATAGGCGCATGATTGAATATATAACATTATAATCTCGTGAATATTTTGCGTTCACTCGACATTTACAGCGTTTTAGCTCCTAAACTATAAATGCTACGGGAAAAAGTTTCAAATGAAATTTATAGGAAATTTCATGCTCTACAAATTCAGTTATTACCATTTTTCATTTATCATGAACCGTTAACTATATATTTAGCAAAAACCATATTGTAAAAAGTTTGAAGCGCTACAAATAAAAAACTATGCATTTTACAGAAAAAAGTTTTAAATAAAAAAAGATGGCAAATATTATTATCTACAAAAATGATCTCCACTATTTTTGTCGTACGATGCGCGGTTCGCGAGATATTCAATAAAACGTGTATTTCAAGATGGCGGCTGACGCTCACCCCCCCCCCCCCCCCCCGATGACGCCAACTTGGATTTACAATCAGGGGACACCCCTGAACATATTCCAAAAAAAAAATAGCCGGTCCCGAACATTTTTTTACGAACCTACTTTTTTGCTCCGGCGCTTGGACTATCGTAGTTAGCCGTAATTATCGATACAGATAAATACACTTATAATAATAAATGAGGGGTTCCTCTTTGCTTAGGGCATAGGAGGTTAAATCTATAGGTATTGAGGGATTTACTAAGAAGTTGACGAGCTTCTACGGAATAGTCCTTACTTTTCGTATCTTTGGTATTATACCTGTATAATATAAAAGATAATGTTCTTTTATATTATACAAAAGGAGGTCTAATGGCCGTCACAATTAGCAAAATTTAGTGCTTTAAAATTATACGTTTATTTATACAGGCAGTATTGGACACTGACAGTATAGCGATATATAAGTATTATATCGCTATATGTATATATGTTATTGTAGTTCCATACTCACGTATTATGTTTTAATAGCGTTATAATATCTGTGTAGAATCAGTCAACCACAGATGTCCAATTTCCTTACAATATATTTCGTGGTCGGGACAGTTGTTACAACACATACTTTAATTTTTAACATCACATTTGGCGATATAGTACTTATATGTATAGTAGACATCACATTTTGCTGGTTGGGGTGCAGTGTTTAGCAACTAGTTTTTGTAAACTAATACGTACGTACATAAAGATCTCTTTGCAGTCAATCTCTGAGTTCTGTGAAAAAGCGCGTAGGTTTGATTCCATTCTATGCTGATTCTACGTGAACGAATGTTATAATATCACACCATAATATCAGCCAGTCTCTGCAGTACCCACTGTTTGGATCCAGGCTTTTTCCAACTTCTGTTTCCACACACGGTCTTCTGCTCCTCTTTTCTTTCGACTTTTTTCAAGTCGTTGGTGCACATGGCCCGAGAGCGTCACACGTTACGCTTCGTACGTGGGTCTCCTTTCGAGGACTCGTCTACCACATCAGTGAACAGTCCTTGACCTTAGGAGTGAGGACCGAAAGTTACAATACTGTATGACATAAACACAAGGAACTTATAAACAATTTACATAAATATATTGACTATCACACATTATAAATTTTATGATAAAGTACACAAGTGTGTACACATAGAGTTAATTACCTTTGCGATACGTCCCTATCACTGACATATTTTCTGATAATAGCGTTATTTTTATACAATTAGTACTTATATCAAAGTGTTGGTTTTGTTGAATTGAAAAGTAATGCCAATATTGACACAAGTCATATGAGTCTATTGTTATGGTGTTATGCTGGAGTATACTACAGGTAGTAACTCGATATATAGAAGCAGTGGGTAAATAAAATATATAACTGAAGTATTAAAGTATTTGTTTGGCACTTCCTAATTTTAATTTCGGTAATGTTCACTAGGTAGGTTTCTGTGCTTAGTGATACTCGTTAGATACGGGCCGGGATGAACTCATCGCGAGTCACGAGCTCGGGGTTTGATGTCACGTAAATGGACAATCAGCTCATATTATACCACCTCTATTACCTCCATTTAGGATCACCTCTAATCTTGCTTGTGTAACAAATCTTTGTTCTATCGCACGCTAGATCATTTGACCGACAGAAAGCTCCTAAATAATACAGAAAATATGTCCTTTCGACAGTTTTCGTTTACGAAGAAAAGTGCAGACCGAATTCCGACAATAGCCGAACATGTAAACAATTTACATTAAACTTTATTTGCAAGCGTTAATGGCAGAATATTACTTGCCGTGCATCCCGCCTGTCCCGTTCACTTGATTGTCATTTATTTCTCAACTAAATGATACTCATGTATTTTTCGTCGAATCAATTGATAATCAAAATCATCTAGTTGTATGCGGTAGATTTTTTTGAGCGTAGGGCCTGTCCTTGTTTATGAACCTTGAGATGATTCGTGCTCTTTTAAAATCCTAGAAACTGTGTTTGTAAATGTGCCAGTCGCTTGGATGTCCGTTTAATAATTTGCTGAAAATAGTTTTTTTTTAAAACTTGATTCTTGACTTCTTGTGCTTTTTTTTCCATGTGAATATTGTTGTGAATATTTAAAATATTTTCTCTCGTTTGACTGTTCAAAGGCCGCCCTCTTTTAAGAAAAGTCATAATAAATATAAGTAAACGCTTTATTTGCCACTAAATGTAATTATCGTCGAGCCAGGGTGCAAGCTGAGAGTCGACTGATGGACAAGATGTCGCCCGGCGCACGACACGACCGGCCGCGATTTACCGCGAAGTCGATCGACTAATAATGGCGCAAGAGTTCAGCGCGCGAAATATTCAACATTGCCTTTGGTGGAATCATGTTTACCGCGCTCCTAAAATGTGTGTACTACGCAGGTACATCGGCGAGACTTATATCGGTAGACTTATATAGTACATCGGCAGGTACATTTGTGGTAATCCTGTACGTGTATATCAAAACTGGCCCTTAAGTTTGTCACACGTAGCGTACGAACCTGCCCTTTAATTTCAGTGAAAGGTATAGCATATTTGTTTATAACATATCTAAAAGTTACAGTAAAGGAACACGTTTGAAGAAATATGCAAACTTTCCAAATTGTCGACAATAATATTATCTGAACAGCGGCTCAGAGCTGGAAAAATAAGTAAAAGTAAAGGTCGTTCAGCAGTGCCAGGTGGGTCGATGACTTAAACAGAGTCGCAAACGAGACTTGGATGCCACTAGCACAATACAAGAGACATGGTATGAAAGAAAGGATACAGTGGGCTGAACTAAAATGCTATATGATGTGATGATAACGAGGATTTCTTTCGAACCTTTTTTGAATTACATTAAATTATTTATACAAATTATATTATTTATTTATTGAAAGAGGCTTATGTATTAAACACATAAACATATGCTAACTGTTGGCTACGATATATATATTATATATATAAGGCGGTGCTCGCGATCGATGTTATACCGCAGGGCCAATGTTGCAGGCCGCACGTTGCCTTCCAACGGGGGGGTGTAGGGGTGAAATACGGAAATAAAACGCTGCTCTAATTCACATTGAACCACAGGAGCGCAGAGAGGAAGCGACAGTCGGCAGCGAACTCGCTTGTATGAACTTGTTAGGTATCTCCACTATGAGGAGTCTGTTATATCAAGTCACTACTTAGAGTGTTAAATGTAAAACTAGCAGTTCAAGTTACTACTTGAAGTGCTGAGGACGAACTGGCAAAGAGAGGTCGGAACCTATGCCTTTTATAGCAAGTTCGCTGCCCGTGCGATCCCCCTGCTCCCTGGGGAAGTTTATTGTGCTATTCGCTCTCCAACGTCATACATAACTTCTGAGCTACAAGTCACTTATCCTAGGGTTTGTCCTCCTCTTATGCGGAGGACAAGGCTATTTTCGATGACGAAGTATGAAGATCTACATTTTTCTGGGCAATTTAGCCCTTTTTTCCCTCCCGCCTTCCTTGAGTAGCAAGGGGAATGGGAGGACTGAAGGTAAGGGGAAGACAGTGGCGCCGATACCGGATCTTCGTCATCTAGCCCGCAACTTTATATGTTTAATTCAATGCTTAATAAAACACACTGCGGGCGGTAGCCTTTATTTTTCCTATACCCTGACCTGTAACCCAGTTTCCTAATACATTTATGGAGAGCGAATATAAACACATACAATTTATAAACATGGACACAACAATAAAAGGATATAATATAAATGTACGTACTAACATCCCATAGTCTCGTAGGAAAGGTGTATGGATTTGTCTCGTACGCTTCCATTAGTGTAATGTGAGAATTCATTCGTCCTCACCTCGCTAGTTGCGTAACCCTTGTGAGACAACCCCCTTTCTTCCCCGAGCCGTGCGATGCCAGTACGTACATATCACGTACACTTGATTCTATTTACATATTAATACACTGCACTTGTGCTACGCTTTCATTCTGTCGTGCACACTAACGATACAAAGTCTCGTTCCTCATGTCTAATTAATTCTATTGTCTAATTTAACATTAAACATTATTTTCGGATTACATTTTAATCGCTTTTCTAACATTGATTAAAACCATGTTAAAACCATAGTATAACGATGTTTAACTCCTAGAAGGACCTCGAGGTGAGTAGCTGCCTCGAACCAATTATGTTAAAATAGAAGTGCAAATCACTTCAATAAGAGCCAGTATCTCCATTAGAATAAGCTCTACTCATAAGAGCGCTTATCCCGAAGCTACGACAATAATGTTTCTTTGAATTGTATTAAGCACGTATGTGATGAATGAAATATAATGTTGGAATATTTTTTGAAATTATTTTTTATTATTAAACAGGCTACGTATTGTACGTATCTATTGTATTACACACTTTAAGTATATAACGTAATAGTCCAGTTTCATTGCATAGTCTTTTAAATCAATTATGTATACGATCCATTGTGGCGTTATGTTTGTGCTAACAGGCCCGTGTACAATGTATTTACGAGCACTGTGTAATGTTACCTCGCTCATGTTATTGTTTAAAGCCATAACATTATTGTACAGTAGTGTTACAACAAATGTGAGAAACACAGTAAATAAGTACCGAAAAAACTGCAATTAGCGCACAGAAATGAGACTATTTTTGTATGTAAATGTATTACTCAGACTATAAGAGTATGTGCCACGAGAACACAATATCTTTTTAATAACACCGTAGGTATGTGCCGGATAATTCTTTTTGCCTTCATAATAATAACACAGTATGTGCCGGATATTTTTTATGCCTATATAATAATTTTATATAAACATACGCCTATATACCCGGCGACCATTGATTAGTTTCGGAAATATATAAGTATCTACATATAATAAAATCGTAGGAAAGCCGTTTCTGTACATGGAATATTAAAAAGAAATCATTAGTGTACACTGTCAGCGATATAGAGTTCAAAACGACAGTTTGAAGGCGTATCACGTAAAAATTACTAGACACATTTTAATGAAGCTTTGCATAGTTTTAGCTTATGTGCCGGGTCAACATTTGGGGTACTTTCTATCCAGATCAATTATAGATTTCCCACAGGAATCAAGTTAACCTAACATACTTTAACATTTACGCACACGAAGTCGTAGGCACGGGTTATTCCGGTCTGATCGCGCGATAAGTTTCTTGTTCTATCTGATCACGGCATATGTTTCCTGTCTGATCGCGCATTCACATGCGATCCGATGCAACCGCCAAAATAACTTAAATATTTTCCCGACCGTGGTCACGTTTCAATTTTTAACATTTGATGGTGTTGTTTCATGTTTATCTACACAACAAATGTAAATATGTGAGGTAATCAAATAAGAGTATATTTCTTATGTGTAGCATTTTTAGCAATATTTTTTCATAAATACCCATGTTAATTAAGTGTTTAAAATTATTTTTATAATTTTCAATAATGACCACTTTACATCACCTTACATACTAATTTATAAATCACAGAAACGAAACAGAAATATAAAATCAACAGATATATATATATATATATATATATATATATATATATATATATATATGCTGTCCCAGATTGTGCGCCCGATTTAAATTTCGCCCGATTTTTTTTTTTGGCGTTTGTCATCTCTCGTTTGTTTATAGACGTCACATATGACAGTTTCAATTAGTCAACTGGGAACGCTACACGAAATAGCAACACATTGTTATTGTTAAAACTTATTACAAAAATAATTAAAGTTTTGCAGAGACAGTTCGCAAACTCGCTTCACATTTTGGTCGGCGAATTGTACCAAATGAGTCGTCTGTTCGGTGTTTATGCTTACGTCGGCTCCAGACTGCCGTCTCGCACTACCCACATATCGGATAGTGACAGTATCCGATATCCGATATACACCTACACTACAATTACCCATATTAAATAATCAGCTTTTAATTAGTGCTGTGTGTCGTCGCAGGCACACAGCTAAAGCTGAGCTGACATTAATTCAAGACAACATTAATATACAAGGGCAGCAGGGCTACGCTTAAAATTTATCTGCTTTTATATGTCTAAATATGTATGCATTTGGCTTTTCATTTGTAACTGTAGTTTTGTGTAATTGTATTATAATCTGAATAAACGTATTATATATCTATCCATATGTAGTCCATATTCTGTTTTCCATAACATAAACATTAGCCTACTACACTACTGGATATTGCAGCCCTTTCTCACGAGCCTCTTCCAACGTTAGCCACCCCACACACGATCTGACCTCTTCTCATACAGCTATTACCAGAGATATTTTCACCTATTTTTCTTACTTTCATGTACGAGTACCAACATATTAAATTAAGTTTTGTATTTCTTTTTTTTTTATCAAAAATAATAAAGTTCTAACAAAGGAAATGACTGCGCAGTTAAGAATTCTAATTCCATTACGAAAACCTTTAACCAAAGAATAGCACTAAAGGACCACCCACCAAGCGGTCATTCCCTTCATATCGCGTGATTTGTAGAAAATACGGTTTATTTATAAGGATTAGTGCATTGGCCTTCCGCGAATGAATGAGCAGTCGATTCGCCTCGGCGGATCGGACATGTCCGTTCACTTCGAATGTGGGTTAGTGAACAGCTGTTTGTGATTTACTGTTTTTTCTGTCACCGCCTTCGCACACTTATCGAGACTGCTTTCTTAGTTTCTTAGATGTGATCTAGGTCACGTCTAAGTTAATCATTAAGGAATCATTCGAAGGGAATGATAGTTTCCTTATGACAAGGCGATACACATTCAGACTATGTTATTTTAGGTCAGATAATATCGCACATTTCACCCGATCTAAGACAATTTCTAGATTTTTAGTAAACGTCTTTAGTTTGTAAAGGACAGGACACTACTGCCCTCCTAAGAAGACAAGACATTTTTAACGAAACCTTAAGGAATATTAAATTCCTTTATAGTTAATTTTTTTAAATGTACTTCTGCCAATTTTAAATTCATAATAAGGATTTATTTTTTCTAAGGATTGGATAATTGACTAATTTAACCGGGCTGATTACGTTATTAGTTTTATTATCATCAAAAGACGCATTAGCTATCACTGTGTAATCAATGAGAAACTAAATATAACCATTAGCTTAATTATCACTGTGCCAAAAGATGAGTAACGATATAAAAATGACACTCCATCACCGAAGGTCCGGTACGACTCTTCATTATCAGGCGTTGCTGTTTTCATTCCATTGTTTTCCTTTACAATGCGACCGTCCGCTGTGTACTGTTCACACTCACCAACTATACCCTTTGATTCGAAACAAATTACGCCGACATGTACCATATTGCTTTTGCATTAGATCCAAAACGCTCGTACACCCCTGTACACACAACAAGTAAATTTGAGCAACTGTATCGTCCTATATGACTCATCAAAGTGAGTCATCCAATTCGAATTGGCCCCTATATTTAATTGTAAATTCATACTAATACTAGACTGTTGCCCCCGACTTCGCCCGCATAGACTGCGATAAAAACTTCCATATGTGTTAATTTGTCTCACGAATTACACGAATACCATATACGGTAGTGATTCGTTGATTTGTTGCAGTGTTATTGGGTAGTTAATAGTCAAACTTTCATATCTATAATTAGGATTAGAATAATGAGTGATTTGGTTTGTTCATTGTTATATTTATTACTGTAAAAGTTACCATCCGTCAATGAAATTTGACGATCATCAATGTTGCTGGTGACAGATAGAAATACTTTGTTAACAATATGATATTCAGAGATATCTGCCACCACGACATGTTCTTGGACATAGGACTGATAACCTTGCTGTATTGCATGCCATCCTTTGTGTACGATTTTCGTTAAACATATCATAGTGTATTACGTACAAATTACTAGGAAGGTGCGGGTCATAATCCACCATGCAGGCTCAGTGTCGATTGGTGGATACCCCCCTAGACTAACCCCCGAAACCTAAAACCCCTATTTATTTATTAAGGGAGGCCTTTGCCTTTGACTGCCGTACCGTGGAACCTTATCGATTATGTATATATATATAAATAAAAACATCCAGAATATAATTTATATATTATCATTTGGTTTGCAAATTAAACTCAATCATTTCCTGGTTTAGCTCAATGGCGATACTTTTGCAGTATTTATTTTATTTTTAAGGAAAAATACAGACGTCTTAAAAATATTGTTGAAGCAATATTAGAAAATGAAATTAGTAGACATGCCATTTAAAATTAGTAGACATGCCATTTACAATTAGTAGACATGCCATTTACAATTAGTAGACATGCCATTTACAATTAGTAGACATGCCATTTACAATTAGTAGACATACCATTTAAAATTAGTAGACATGCCATTTAAAATCTCCAATTAAGTGCATTAAGTGCCCAAATATGCATTTAAGTAGGTATTAAACGTTAAATAATGATAAGGCTTAAACGTTATTATAATGATAAAAAACAACATGTAATGGAAATTAAATAAAAATTATACCTGAAGAAATAGAAGACAAGAAGAGAGTGTAAAAAGTTATAATTTAGCAATAATTTATTCGTGTAGCTATAAACCAAATTGCCATTAGTATAAATGAAACCAACAGTATTGAATAGTATAAGTTATCTAATAAAACTCGTATAGGTATTGGTATGTCTTTCATGTTACTTACTAATATAATAAGTATAATTTCCCTCTAGATATGATAACCATTACGTCTAAATAATTTATAATTTAATGTACTCGTAGTACCACGCAGTGAAGACAGAAGAACCCGATCGAAGTATTGGAATAGAATAATCGGAAATGATTGCGCTCATTGATATTGTTTATTGACCTATGTTAGTCATGCGTGTAAACAGTTCACAAACAATATGGACTGTCCTATTGTTTATAGTCTTGATATTGACTTTGATCAACTGACTGTAATGATTGACTCACTGCACATTTATCGGCACCTATCTCCGCGCTATGATGGTAATTAAGCCTCTGAACAATTACTGTCAGGGAAGTGCTTATTACGCATAGGCTATGCGGACACGTCATAATTATGAAAATATGATCATAGTATGATAGTTATAGTATGATGAAGCGATAGTGAGATAGACTGTCAGACTTTGTTAAAAATGTCATTACCGTTTCTTTCTCGTTTGTTTGTTCATTCAAAATTTACTACGCATGAAATAAATAGTCACTGACAATATCAAGGTAAGAAAAAATACTTTTTATTTTCAAATCTACGTTATTTCCATGTGTAATAAACTAACGATAACTATAGAATCAGACACAACAAATAAATGTAATTTCTTTGCGGTACCACTTGCGGTCAACAGTCGCATTTAATAACGGTTTTCACCAGACATTTGTAGATGACGCGTGACGTTGGGTTTATAGTCTAAATTTTTTATATGAAAACCACTTCGCTAATAAAGTAAAAGACGCTATTGAATGAATTAAATCAGAAATCTTTGTTATTCTTAATTATAAAATAGGTTCATGGTATGATCTACTCGTGTAAGTACGAGCTAAAGCTTGTTTAGGGGATGTAGGCCCTTTGGAGTATCCTATGTTCTACGATATGATATCGATAATTTAATAGATAGTAAAGATAATGTTTACTTTATTTTCTAATTTACGTCCGTGTCTGAGCGTGGATAAAAAAACATATTGTGATAAGACAGTTGAAACAGCTTTATGCCTTCATTTGTACCATGTCTCTCCTTATTATTTATTACCTAGATCCTAGCTTAATGGACTTAGCATAATTCTGCAATCAGTTTCAAAATTGATTAAATGTACTCGTAATTTCAATGTTTGCTACCTGAATTATTCATTGTGCCAGTATAAGGAAGCGGAAGCGTCGTTTCGTCGTCGATTCGATTGTCATGGCGATCACGGTGAGCGAACGAGACTTCCATATTTAGCGCCCGCTGACGCCGCTTGCTTAAAGTTGATCTGGTGATTCTGTGTCTACAAAACGAAGTGATTAAAATATTTTTTTACTTGTATCTTTATAAAAGGTGACGTCTGTCTGGCTACCTGTTTATTGATGCTAATAATTCTAAGAGTTACTGGATACGTTATATAAGTTAGGGCATTTTTTGCAGGTTTTGGTGATATCAGTGCATACCCTATGTATAGACAACCTACTCTCATTTGTTTAAAAACATGATTTTTTCAGGTCTATGTGTCTCTAGACTCACAACACCCCTGTTTTATGTTAGATATAAGGGCACCTATGTTGAGCGTGGCTTTATAAAAAAAAAAGTTAATATTAACATATTTCGTTAGGGAAGGTATTCACGATTCACTATTTTTGTGGGACTCAACTAGGACAGTAATTTTATAAGCAATATTTGAAATATCTGAAGATTGGAAACATATCTATCAACATTAGGATTACAATTGAGGCTGATTGACACAGTCGAAATTATATTTGAGTTATTGTGTTACATAATTGTCTTGTGTTTATATTTAATGGTTACAAACTTGATAAGAATATTTTAATTTATTTTATTTAATTAGATAATGAAACTGTATTAACTTAGTATCTATAATGCATTACATTGAGTTAGGATTATTTGAAAGAAAATGTTAATTTAGAATTATGTTGCGCCAGCAGCTTCATCCGTTTGGTCCTGTATTAATTAGCTTAAGAAATTTAGTAATCTTTTATATTTCAAATCCTACCGGAATAAATATACCCCAACAATAACGTAACCAAATTCTATACCAATCAAAATCCTTATATATATATAAAAATCTCATGTCACGATGTTCGTTTACGCTAAGCTCCGAAACCACTCAACCGATTTCAATAAAATTGTGTAGATGTGTATTTTTTGGTTCAACTTAAAAGATAGGATAGTTTTTATCTCGATTAGTGAACGCCAATTTTTTTATTGCGAATTTAAGGTTTTTTATAGAGAAAGGGTTTAATTCACTTCTAAGTTCTATAAATTTTCAATAGATGGCGGTGAGAGTATGAGAGGTGAGAGTGATTGTATTATAACTGAGCCACAGCACGCGTGGCCGGGTCAGCTAGTATAATATAAAGATATAGATATGTAACGTTTACGTTTACCGCCCACGAAATATTTATAAAGTTGCGGAAGGTTCTAGCGGACTGTGAAGACGGAACGACATCAACTCGATACGGCCCGTATATGTACGCTCACCCACGTAAGCAGTACGTGTACGATGCTATAGGTATTATATAATTCTGGGGTTTTGTTTTTTTATATAGACGGGGTGGCAGGCGGGCGGAGGACGGACCCACCAGATGGTAAGTCGTCACAGCCGCCCATGGACACGTGCTACATCAGGGTAGAAGTGGGTGCGTTGCCACATTCAGAGTAATCTATTCACAATCTTCTTGGAAAGCCTTATATCAGTTAATTTCATAAATTGCGAGTTCACACAGACCGCACAAATTAAGGTCTTTGTTATGAAAGCGCGGATGAACCGCTCTTCAATGACGAGATGTTTTGACTGATTTTCTTGTAAATAACATCGCATTCGATAACGATATTCAACAACAGGTTATTAATTTAAAAAAATATCGATAATCTGTCAACACTGATTCTAGGCGACAAAACATTGAACTTCGTACGACTTTTTATAATCAACATAATAGTGTTTTATTAATATTTATAAATTAATTTCTCCTTTACTCACATATATGCAAAATATGTATGTATGTGAAGAATTGTGTAATCTGTAATATGTAATCTGTCGTCACAGTCACTGTTACTAGCTCTCTTATCGTCCACTGCTAGAGATGGACCTCATGTACCTACATTGGCTTGTGCATGGGGGATGCATGACATCAAAACGCCACGCTGGCCAAGCGGGTTGGCGAGTCCAATCTTTTAGAGGTGGTGTTAGAGGTTTTAGAGTTTCTCAGGGCTTGTGGTAGCCGCTTTTTTATTTCTTAGTCGCCTTTTACTTCAGGAAGAGTGCTTCCTGTAGTCCTGTAGAGTGATCATAAAACATTATGATCGATATTATCTGCATTATTCTCGTAGCAGACGATATGCCATTATTAGTTGTATTCATATTGTTCGTGTGACACGTGACACGTACCTGTGTCTTTAAATTGCACAGATCTAAATAATACGTTTTAGGAAGTTGGTATTAAAATGGATGGTACTAAGTACTTATATACGTATCTGTGTTAACAATACTACAAATGGCAGGATAATAACACAAATAACACAATGAAAACCAAGAGCGTTTATCATTTTCAAAATATCTTATGAATAAGAAGAATTAATCGACTTTTGGAAAGATTGCTGTATTTTCTTTAAGACTGAAACTTTGAAACAGAAACTTAAAACAACGAAATTTTCTAGTTACAAAAGTCACATATGAGTATAAATATGTATTAGAATATGTCGCCGCCCATAAACCTTGTAAAATCCTGTTCACAGCTCTCTTGAAGGAAAAACCTCAGCTAGCAGTTCATTCCACAACTTTCGGGTTCGCGGTATAAAGTGTGTTTTTAACCGCACTGTGCGCAGCGACTCTATGTCAAGGAAGTGCAGATGAACCGCACGACGATGACGAGAGGTGCGATAGTTAAAACCCAAAGTTGACATCAAATTGAACAGCTGTTCAGAACATTCCCCATTATATAGGCTATAGAAACGCAGAGAGACGCAACATATCTACGGATGTAGTAAATAACGTGTAAAAATGTTTGTAATTTTATTTAACCCGCCTCTAGAGAGTTTATTTTTATATTCGTACAAATAAACGAATATTTTCCTTTTGTCGACAGTCTGGTAAATATGGAGAGGGCTTCATCGGTTCGTCCCGGGGCATCGCCGTGCACGTGCGCGCCAAAGGGCCGGGTGGCGAGAGAGATCATACAGGCTGCACGTGGCCGCTGTTGTCGTCGATGGCACCAGCAGACTCGCTTCCCAAGGAACCCTGGATAGCGGTCATTAAGCGAGGCAGTTGCAACTTTGAGATCAAGGTAATTATTACTTACTATATTGATATCTGCACATAGAATAAAATACTTAGAAGGCTCATCAACTATACGGGTTTACCATGAGGACTGCTACTCAATATAAAAAAACAACCTATTTACACTTATAACCCACACAAGTCGGCAATAGCAGAGCACCCATTAGAGGCAGGAACCAAACATTGGATTGAATGAAACAAACCAAAAGTAATTTCAACTGAACGCCATTACATACCGCGTTTAATCCGAGAGGCAATAGAGATTTAAAAATGCCGAAATTTCAATCGCGAGGAGGGATTTAAGTTGGCACATACATGAGACCCAGTGATTAAACGTTGCAAACCCAGAAAAGTAGATGCGTTTTCAAACTGGCGTGAGTGTGGTGACATTATTAGTATAGTGTACAAGGTACTTAATGAACAAAAACATGTTCAGAGTGCGGGGGGGGGGGGGTGAATCAAGAAACGAACACGACGGATGGTAGACAGATTTGTCTGTCAATGGCAACAACACCTTCACCCGCCCGCCTCCCGCAGTCTCGCCGTGACCACGGTTCATGTAACTGGGTCGAAATATCAGCTATGCATGCTGTCATGCCCGGCGTCAGCTCCAGACGTGCCCCGACGATCGCCTCCGGGTAGCGTACTTATACGTGTACTTCTTAATTGTTTTCTCATGTTTATTCTTGGTTGCTATTCCGCCCCTCACGTGGCAAAGATGATCATGCGAATGCAGTAAAAGTACTTCGTAGGAAATAGTTGTATGACGATCTTTAAATGAAGGAGCTGCGACTAAGATCAAGGTGGAATGCCGTTATTAACATAAAATAACAAACTTGTTAATTAGTTCGGACTTTGTACGGTACCTAATTAAAGTGACGTAATAACGGTTGAGTTTAAGGCTGATGGCTCATACGAGTAGTATACAACTGTGCTAAACCACTGATTTACCTAAGTAACTACTATTGTTATATCATTTTGCATAAGTAAACATGGTTAGTTATTTTCAATCACACACTCGGTGTAACAATGTATTGTTACATTTGCATTATTGTTATTACTTATTGTAATTTATTTTCAAGTGTTACACCTCTAAATATCTGTAAAGGACACGTCTGTGTGTTTGTTGTTTACCCGAATCTCGGGGTCTACCATTGTACAGTGTAAGTATTTTTTTAGATAAAAGTAACCTTTTTAAAGTATTTAAAATTGTGGATTTTTCAATGGAAAATGGGTTCTAAGCAGACGGAGCATCGTAAAGTTGATTCAAAATGAGATATTTCTAATAATTGAGCTAGTTAAGGGTATTGCCAAAAATCGACAAAAAAATTAAAATTTGCAGATTTCTAACTTTACGTATCAGGATTGCCACAGACAATTGACGGTGGCTGTTAACCTATCTGCTTCTGTATCACGGCTATCACATATCGTAGTATCCAATCAGCCTGTGTCTCTTCATCGCTTGATATAGGCCTCTCAATACCCGTCACTACACACGATCTTTCGCTGTTCTCATGCAGCCTACTGGCGACTTTCTATACTATAAGTTAAATGTTTTGTAAACGGGTTACTCACAATTTATTCTTTTGTATAGCCGACATTTCGATTCAGACACATGAAGCCGCTACCACAAGCGCTGACACCTCCACTACACCACCTCTAAAAGAGTGGACTCGCCAACCCGTTTGGCCAGCGTGATGTTTTAAGGCCATATATGCATGATGAGACCCATGTCCTGCAGTGGATAATGTAAGGGCTGATTGCATTGGATTGCATACATGAACCGTGGTTACTGCGTGTAAGGGTTATTGCCATTGACAGTCCGAATCTTTCGTTTTGCTCGTTTTTGATTGTTTTTGATCTCGTGGTGCCCACACCCAACTTGTTTTTGTGTACATTTTTGTGTACGTTCACACTATACTAACAATGTCACCCCACGCGTGCGAATTTGTGACCCCACTTGCTAGTCTGACTTCGCAAAGTTTAAAAATCTCATGTGACTTCTGTAAGCCGTAAGTCCACCTGTTCCCGTAAGTTCCCGTAAGTCCCGTAAGTTCCAGAGGGTGTTCTTCATCTCCCGGTACTTGATCTCCATTGAAGGACTCGTTTAACACATTTGTTATCGGTTTTGAGATAGATATGGCCCGTAAACTACCACTTCAGCTTGCTAATTCTTTAGCTTATTTTTTCGTTTTAGATTCTCTCCAGCAAAGAAACTCCAAGCATGGCTCTTGTTATCCTTAAGCGGTATACACCATCACTAAATCAATATAGTTATTTACTTTGGATATTGATATAAGCTTAATTTTATCTCAAATATTTGGGCTATCGAAAACCCATACAATATAACCTGTCCGTACTGATAAGAGTTTGCTTTGTACTCTTGGCAGTTTTGCCATCTATTCTGATAACGAACGATAGATAATCGCTTGGCTATTGAAACGTCCAATAAAGCATGTCATTGACAGCCAGCTAGTTTAGGCAGCATTAATACAAGTATGTATGGTTTTATGGTCAGATAAGAATTTGGAACTTGTAAATGCTAATTAATTCACACTGTGCTTATATTGGAAGACAGTGCACAAAGACTTTTTTTATTATTTAGAAAGAAGGTGAAGTAATTCGTCTGTAAGACAGACGTGAAAACACTGATTGTAAAAAATTACAATAACAAATATTTAGGAAAAGGATTGGGAAGAATGGGAAGTAGGAACGATAATATAAGAAAAGGGGAATGTATAGTTTAGACAAAGGACTAATTCTGGCAAGTCTCACTGCCGGAAGGAATACTTAGGTATGGTACATATTTCCACTACAATTTTCTGTGAGTGTGACTTTCTTGATCAGTCGGATGTCAACTAGTTACGAAAGTGGAGTCGCCGAATATATTGTATTTACGTATTGTAAAATTTTGATTATCAGAAAGTACTTATCGTAGGTATGTTTATTCCCAGAAAATAACATGAATATGAAAAGTTTTTCATAATCTTTCAGAATGACATATTGGAAACTCATTTATTCGTAATTTTGTCGAAATGCTTGTCCGATCGGGGTTTGAACCAGAATTAATTGTAATAATAACAAGAATATACTAAGATACTTTTATATACATATATACAATAAATATTAGAAATATTTCTTTTTTCTTATCTCAGGTTTTTATAAACAAATGCTAAAGTTAATTGCTAGCATTGAGGAAGCGAAATGAAACAAAGCATTTGAATACTTATATCTTTTTGTTCGCATTACATGGATTAGTGAGTATATTAACCTCGTCTGTGATAAGGATAACAGATTGATTGTCCGATATCATTGTATATCAATTATTATTAACATACTGTCGAGTGATATTACAACAAAATATATTAGAGGGACGTTAATGGAAAAATATATCGATCTTGTTCAGGAAAAGTATTTTAAACGACAAATTATAAAAAGTCATAATACTTTATATTTGTAAGAAATTATTTAAAAACACTTCGTAGTGGAAGAGAGAGGCTTGTCTCTTAGTCCATTAACGTTAATCCAAGTCACCTTAGACCAAGTCTCGATTTCCAATGACAATGTTTTGTCTACGATCCCACACACACAGGCGGTTTGCAACCCCTCAACGTCCGCAAAGACGTTGCGTCTTGTTGTTGGCGATGGACCGCATTCTTACCTCGGGTACAACAACCTACAACCGCACCTACCGTCACAGAAGTGCGGTGCATCCGCATTTCCTCGATACGGAGGTGGATGATCCAAAAATCGTGTAATGCCGCCAACCTGTAAGCTGTGGAATGAACTACCACACGAGTCTTTCCCTTATGCTACGACATTGGGTTCTCCAAGAAAGCTGTGAATAAAATTCTGCAAAGTCGGCAGCGCACCCACATACCCCCTGGTGTTGCGATCCCCTGGTCCATGGGCGGCGATAGCCATTTACCATCATGTGGGCTCCTTTAATATATAAAAAAAAAACTTGAACTTGGGAGGGCTTTCGCACAAAAGTAGGTGTGCAATTGACAACTATGTAATTGTAAGTTAATTGTTACTAATATTACTTGTATTTGTTTGCCTTATAGGTGCAGAATGCGTGGCGGGCCAACGCCACGGCAGTTCTTATATACAACGATAGGGACACTACAGTTTTGGAAAAGATGAAGTTATCCACCGATAATGGACGTAAGTAATTTCTATCACATATGTGTTATCCAACAATTTCTGACCAGCTTCTGACTTTGCCATCGAAATGTAGTTGGTCAAAAAGTAGATATAATCTATCTTATGTGTAAAATCTACAAACATCTTAGACAATTCTCAAAAATCATTTTCCATAAAATCATTTTTATGATACCATACTGTAATCAACAGCCTGTCTCTCTACTTTTCGAAATGGACCTCTCCCAATGCTCGCGTCATCTGAAGAAGATCGCCGGTAGTGGCTGGATGAGAAGGCCCAAAATATTCTATAGGTACAATAAAAAAATACCATGGAGATCCAACTATCCTGGAAGTCACAAACAGACATACCAATAATCGCATTATGACACCCCTCATAACGCGTCCTTTCAGGCTCGCGTTTAAAAAGCGGAAACTCATAATTTATCAATTTAAAGCATCAACATTGAGCATTGACATTTCTTTCATAAAATCAACGCGTTTCAAGAACACGCCCCAACACCCTTTACACGTACGAGTAAAGGGTTCAATCGAGTTCAAAGATGTCCCTTGATTGACCACGCACTGTTTATTATTAGATAACCACATAGCAACACAAAAATAAGCCAAGTTATTATATTCATATACGTCTAAATATAACCACCTTATGTACGTTGTATAAAGACTTATTATATATATAACAAGTATCCTCTATGTATACAGTAATTATACGTAATTATGTATACTGTACACCATCTACCCGTGATCAAAATATTTATTTCGTCTCTACCCAAAGATTGTCTGGCAGAGATCGCTTTTAGTGATAAGACTGCATTGTGCATTTTGTGCCTACAATGTCTGTTATTGTTTTGTTATGGTGTGCAAATGTTATCTATCTCTCTATCTCTATTTCTTAAACATCTCTATTATTATCCATATTCTATTTACCGGGTTCACATCCGCTCAGCGTTGGCACTCGCGATATGACCTGGCACATGCGTGGTTTCGGTGCAGCGTCCGAGTAACCTTGCTCAAGCGTCCAACGATGACTAAAGCGAACCAATAGGGTCGACAGCTTTAGAAACTGTATTTTATTGGCTTCGAACATTTCATTGCAGTTGACAGGCTTACGTTATAAGCGATAATTCAATTTGAGGCCTTTGTACCGCTCGAAGCTGCTCACGTCCTAGATTTGTGTAGTTACATATTCCGAGCTAACCCAAGCTAAACGTCAAGATGTACAGTTTGTCTTCTGCATATGAGAACAAATTTACTGTTTGTTGACAGACGAACTCTGTATGTATATACTTCTTTCGAGATGTCTCACTTTTGAAAACACGATGACGCGTGATTCACCCATTCTCGAACTCGGCTACGTGACGATTTCTCTCACCAGTAGTCGTATGTAAAGTATTATATGGCTAATGATGAGACGATGAGTGCTGGCCACCGTCCAACCGCATTCGTTTGCCACCAATAGAAATGCAAATTGCAGCGTTTTCATTGCGACTTTGGCAGCTTTCCGTCTTATACAATTATACCCAATTGAGAACGCTTTGATCTGTTGATATACTTTTGGAAACAAATTCATAAACAACTTGAACGAAAAAGAAACAAGACAACAAGCAAATCTTATCAAAAGTTTACGTACTCAATTATTTAAAAAAAAATATTGCAGGTTTTAGCAGTTTAAATAATTATCTATTAGGAAATGACATTAAATGTCATCCTACTAACTATTATAGAACATTGATACGTCTTATGTCTGTATGTGTACGATAAATTTCCCAACTTTTTAAATATAAATAAATCAGTGTACATTTTCATTAATATATAGAGAACTAAAATATACGTATTTTATGATTCTTAAGGTCTTAGATCCGTTCGTCTTAGATTTTAAGTGGGGTTTGGTACTAGTGCCATGTAATGTATAAAGTTACTTGTGAATGAACAATTTTTGCTTTGAGGATTTTTCTAAATTAAAAAATGGGAAATTGGGGGAGTGAAACACGGGAGAGTATTTGATTCTTTTAGTTCACTTTAAGAAGGTCATAAATAGAAGGCTAAAAGATATCTCTTCCACGAGTAAGAGAAGAAAGACATTCAAGATTGTCACCATGAAATGGAATTGTGTCCTATATCCGCAGTAACTATCACTATTATTTCACGTGTTATTTTTTTTTTTTTTTTTTATGTACGTTAGTGGTAGACGAGCATACAGTCCATTTAATGGTAAGTGGATACTGTCGCCCATAGACATCCGCGATACATGCCAACATTAGTCCAAAATGAGAAACGTTGGCATGCCCCCGGATGCGCTGCCTACCTTTGGAGATATAGGAATGGATTTGGAGAAAGGGTTGATAAAATGGGGAGGGATAGGATGGGATTGGAATGGGCTCTGGCACATCTCACTCACTACCGAAACACGTACGTACATTGGGGAAATACGATAAAATGGGAAATGCAAGGTAAAAGGGGATAAAATGGCATTTCAAGGTAGTATTCTGTGAGAGAGGGGTAATGTGGCCAGTCGAGCGCGCCCAGCGGCTGTTGGATTGCAGCGTGCACTCTCCCCCTCAAATTTGTAGCGCTGTTTTATCCATTCTACCAAGGCGAACTACCGCCGCTTTTTATGTCATTAACTTTTGTAAGTGTGATACCACCTAGTTATAGCGAATTATTTATCATAACACCCGGTTCACACCTTGCGGTTTAACGAAACGGTTTTTTATGCGGTTTCCAGTGGCGTATGCAATCATATGGGTGTATTCTCATTTATACGGTAAAGCCGAATGCGGTAAAAAAAGACCGTTTCGTTTATTTTCGCTGCCGTGTCTTGTCACTGAAAACCGTGAGCGGCATACCGTAATAAAGCGGTTTCTCATAAACGTATCTTGTTTTTTCAAATCTTCTTCCAATCTTCCTAGAAGTTCGTCAAACGCTGACATCGACATGCGAAAATAATTGTAGAATTTTGTTTCATCACTTCGCAATTCCAACATGAGTGTCCAAAAGTGACCCAGATTTAAACGCCGCGATACAATTGGATGCTCCCAAAATCTTCTGTTTTCTTTTATTTTTTCTACGCTTATTATACCAGTAAATAACCGCGGTCGCAACGTCGTCGACGTCCACCTTTTACAAAACTTTGCAGCAAACTGAACCACTGCCCCGAAACGGTTCTACCGTATCAGAAAACCGACTCACAAAACGTATAGATATGAACGCTATAGATTGTTTTTACCTTTACAGCTAAACCGTATAAGAAAACCGAATCGAATAAACCGTAATAGTGTGAACCGGCGGTAAGTTGTTAACTGAACCTATAGTTTATACGTAATTAAATTACCTTGTCCGTTAATTTATTATATTCATAAACTGCCCATGAACATAAATATCCTGCTTAATTCTTTTCTTTATGTATTGTAATTGTAGAGGAAATTGTAGAGGATACCCAAATCTTTGAATGCAAGATAATCCGGTATTAGGAATAACCTATATTAAAATTGAGATTCAGAGACACATATCAAGATATATTTAAAATTCAGAGACACATATCAAGCGAAGCCCACAAATATACATAGAAGGATAAATAACAAGCTACCCGTCGTTGCGTGCCTGAAGTTGACCCTAAGCTCCTCCTTGCACTGCTCGTTCAGTTTTTTTCTGACCCGTGTCGCTAACGAGTGGTTGTTACAATACAAAAATGCCTAATAGTGCTATAGTCAATTGTAGAAATTCGTCAAAAGTGCTGAACCGAGTCAAGTTAATATTTCGTGACATCGGTGAGTAGTTTCTCATCACTAAAATTGACTCCAGATTTAGTCATAGGTACAAAATAAAATGGCACGCGTGAATTCCATACAACTTCACCAAGTTGCGTTGTCTATTTATGTCTATGGTCAGGCCGAGCGAGCCTAGCTTACGATGAGAGTCACTGCAGCTCAGCTCACTTAAAGCTCTATGTAGAACATCGTTCTTTTCGCAGCAATTCTTTATAATCGTGTGTAATACATTGCTTGGAATGGACTTAATTATTGACTTCAATTAAGATTTATTAACTTAAAATTTTATTATTTCATGATTAAATAGAAATATGCTCTAACCTCAATCCATTCAAACACTAGTAATTAATCATATTAGAAATGCTTTATCGTTCCTTTAGAAGGACTCTATTTTTGCTTGTTTTCTTTTCGCCTGTGTTTATTACTTCGACGGCGCTCTCAATGACGTCACAGACGAAATTCTAAATCACGAGTTCGCACTAATAAATTAATTCTGCCTTCTCACACATCACGACACGTGTAACACGCACGAGCGGTATGTTTTATATAAGGTTTCTCACTTGACGCACGTCTCGTTTGGAAGCCGAAAGGAAAGTCAGCCATGACTCAGGAGCCATTTTCATGAAAGCATTAATATTCTGTCGTTTTCAGTAGAAGTAGTAATATGAACAGGAACACTTATCAATGTCGCCTCGTCAGGAATGATCTAATGAAAAGCATTTGTTTTCACAGCCCGTCTACTGTCAGGCGCATCCCTAGATATTGAGGTTGCTTGCTGAATCACTCTTTGGTATAACAAAAGCGTAATAATTTATATATAGGGTGCTCGAGAAACCAAGGAGCGCTCATAATTCGCAATTCTATTCGTCTAATATTTGAAATATTCCTTAAAACATACTTACAAGTGACGTTTAGTAAAAACTACGAACTGATGCTCAATTATCTTATGCAGCAACACCCAGATTATTTCGTATTACTTATTTCACTGCACCTTGCAAGCGTTTCGCTCGGCGATAGTGGATACTCAGTACTGATTGTCTTCATTTAAGAAGTATTTTCTATTGTTTAACCAACTTATAGTAAACATTTTAAGGTTCCGAGTAGGCGCATTGGTGGAAATGCCGTAAAGCCTGCTCAGGTAAATAAATAAATTCTTAACAAGAACCTGCTGTTCAAAAAACCACCAGTAATTTTATTTAATTTCATATTTAAAAGAATTTTCTCCTACTTGCTCGGAAATGGCTTCATTATTTTAAAGAAAGAATACGTCAATCGGCTCTTTTCTGTACGCACGCCAGTAATTTCCAACACGACAATAATAGAGATTGCTGGACAGTAGCGAGGTTATTTTTAGTGCACACTAACATAAATTAGATTTTTTTAGGTACACGATATTTATTATTATAAAGGCTGAATGTGCATTTTTTTAAAAAGTTAAAAAAAAGAACAAAGACCGCGTGCAGTCAAATTGGCAGGAATTAAACTTCTGTTTCTTGAATTAATTTGTTTATTGTTTCCTCACAAATTAGAGAAAAGTAGTATACAAATCTCGGCCGAAATAGCAATTAACGGCCTCGTTTATTTAAAAAGGACTCGGCTTCGCCTCGTCCTTCCAATATTACTCGGCCGTCAATTGCTTTATTTCGGGCCTAGACAGTAATGTACTATTAACTGTTACTAACAGCGGCCCGAGTGTTTACTAATAACTGTCATTGTCTTCTTAAAGTTACTGCTAATTGTCAAATATGACCTTTGATCTTTTAATATATTCCATTGTTTAAGTGGCCTCTCACTCGATCGGTTGAATTATAAAATATTCATTGTAAACCTGAGCGTGTAAATTCTCTGCAAATCCGAAATTAATGCTCGTCTTTGAAAAGCAAGTACGAGATTTTATTAAATTACTCATCCGTGGGAAAGGGGTGTAACTAAATTTAGCCCACATTAAACCCATTTAGCGCCGTGTTTACCCTTAAAATATTATCGGGCCTAAGCACGGTAAAGCGGTCCCAAACACGCGCGCCTTAAACTTTCTTTATAAACATTGTAATAACGGGTCTTATTTGCATGTGTACTGTGGTAAAAAGGAATAGTTTGACGCTGTTGGAAAGCGGCGACTACACTACACGATCATAAACCCGCCTGTGATAATAAAACATAAATTTTAAATTTCAACCTTGTACGAAGGCGGCCGCACTTGCGAGCATGTATCTACACAATACTAAAGTGAAAAAAGGAAAAAGGTTAGGTAGAACTCTGAACGAGTTACAGGCATTCTTAAAGTACCATCAATCTGTGTCTCTTCACTTCTAAATTTAGACTTCTTCCACGCTGTATCCAAAAACTATAATATAAATTACTGATATAATTTGTAATTATAAAGTTTTTCTATAACTAAACCAAATTGTGAGTAAATTTGTCACGTAGTTGAAGATCTTTTACCAAGGACACCTGTCTATGAAATATGAATCATTTTCTGTGTAAATAGCATACTGTCAGTCGACTTGAATAAGCGGCTTCCTAGCTGTATATTCATATTATTCACGAATTTGCTAATACATTAATATACAAATACAATCACGGACTGCCTATATTGTATTTTACGATTATTTATTTTTTGATCGAATCGTTAAAAGGAATAGCAATTCAAAATACAGATACTCTATACCAACTACTATTATATTTTATAGCAATATATAATATTCGATCTACATATATTTTATTACAACACCAAGGTGTTTCACGTTCTTTACGATTTTTTAAAATCACCTCACATCTATCCGGTCGGAAATTGTGTAAAAGAACTGTTCAAAACTCCATACCAAAGGATGTGGTGGGCTTAAGATTAATACCAATAAGATTAATTATACAGCAGTAAAGTAATATAATTAATCCGATTTAAAACCCAACAAAGGAATCGAAAGTTCTTCTCGATTATATAAGTTTAAGTAAACTAGATAATTATTAAAACTCTAAATAATAATTGAACTATAATAATAATCAAACCACATTTGTATTATTCTTGTTATGAATCCAGAGACACAGAGACTCAGAGACCTGGAAGCTGACAAACGCCATCCCGTGTATTTTTGCAGTACACGGGTGGGGCATTCTAATGAACGAACATCCTCGAAAACCTGGGGACGTTATCGAAAGCATACAGAAAACCCGGAAGACTATTCAACTTCTGGAAGGAGCTAATGGCTGGAGCAGAGGTCCTACTTAGGAGACATATAAAATGGTCGGCACGTCTCGACTAATTGTAACAAAGAGCCAAATGAAAGATGAAGATAAAGAAAATGAACTATCCAGATTCCTAACTTGTCTTTCAACAAATGTATAGATAGATAGATATACTTTATTGTCCACCAAAACACGCAGAAACACAAAATACAAGTAATTAGGATTTTGCAAGGTCGGCGGCGCGCCCGCATACCCCCTGGTGTTGCAGGTGTCCATGGGCGGCGGTAACACTTACCATCACGTGGGACCGCTTGCTCGTCCGCCCACTAGTCTATAAAAAAAAAATTAGAAGTACAACCGGCGGTCTTATCCCTAAAGCGATTTTTTCCAGGCAACCTTATAAGAAGTATGTAGACGAAATAGAAGTAGTTCGTGCAATATTTGTTAGATCGGTAATCAAAATAATCGAATTTGGGACCGTTTTTAGAGCGACCAATATATACCCTTTGTGTCCAGTCCTCGTACTGGACAACGAAGGTCATATTTTGCTTAATCTGCATACTTATGCAGAAACGCACGCAAGGCCACCCGGTCGCACCATTGTTCGAGGCATGCGCTCAGCGTCCTGCAATCTTGCTCTGATAGTGCTCGATAATACTGAGTTAATATTGCATATAACGTGATTTAAGCACATCCTGCTGTATCATCGTTAAACACACTTTTATATCTTGAATAGAGGAGGCACCTTATTGTAATTTTTTTTTCTTGCTGGCGTAGTAAGTTTCGCGATAATAAATAGGCATAGGCGTATAACTACAAAAACTAGGGTTGACAATAGTCGTGTCCAATCTATTACTGTTGACTCCGTATAGACTATACGAATATGACTCTTCTATCTGACCACTATCTTATAACGCAACGTCCAACTGTCCTTCTACTCGTATTTGTCTGTTCGCTTATAATTTGGATTGTACTGGACGGATTTTGATGCGTTTCTCGCTGTTGTGTTGGTTATTTCCTCTGGAAGGTTTTTGTATATACGACATTAGTGTGTAACACGCGAGCCGAGCTGCGGGCAAAACACTAGTATATTATAATTCGGATTTTATTCTCGTACAAATGTAATTAGCTTTTGTTTATCTTTAATATTACTCGATATTTATAAATAAGAATTTAAATTTCTTGATTTATTCATTCTAGTTCCAATGTGTACCAGTACAGTTTAGAATTGTGATTAAAACTATGGTAAAGTAGTTCTAGTGGGGTCAAATACCGCACTAACTTTACATGTCAATACTGCATCGATGCAGGCTGCATTGATACGGTAACAATACTGTACCGTAGTGTACTACGGTACAGTACTACATACCTGAAATCAATATAGAGCACATACTAAGACGGGGCAAATAAGAAATCAATGCGCCAGCCAGACACTGTCAGTACAGGCGACCTGCGATCAGGCGACCAATACCTCGAAAGGAAGGGAAGAGTGCATTCCCACAACCGCTGGGCGCACTCTGCTGGGCTGATGTTGGAATATGTTGGTATGGATATCCACATACCACCGGGTAGACTGGACTGTCTTCCCGTCTCCACTTTTTTTTTTTTACAAAAAAAAACAGTTATATGTGATCGAAAGTGTTCATACGACGTCGCGCAGTCGCGAACCCAGCTGTCAACTTGGTTGATTGCGCGACCAAAGGACATCGTGTGCCCGACTCCTAAGCAAGTTTCTGACCGATCTGATAGGACCATATCATGTGCACGCCACTAGAAACAAATTATACAGAACTTGTAGACTTCATCAAGATCCGAACACAAATGCCGGGAGTCAATGTTTTGAAAGGTTGCTCACCCAGTCGCTGTCACGCCTAATGGTAACGACCGAAGGGTAATAAGTTAACAAGACTTTCAAAGGGCGACAAATTCGACATAACAAATCCTTTGTTTACTCACCATTATATATGTTGTCTGCGTCTCGCTATTTTTTGCAAAACAATAAATTCCACAGTGCAAAAGTTCTTTCAATTACTAATAAATTCGTTACTGGTTCTAAGACAGTTTGTGACTATAATACAGAGACCGTACGACACCCATGGAGAGACATTATTCATATGAAGATGTTCATGAAGAATCCTAAGGACTGTATTTTTCGAAAGCCCTATGCTTGTTGCTATTTCTTTCGTTTTTAGCCGTCGGACGCTCAGAATATCTTATTCCACTAATTTGATGTTGTTTGGAGTGAGTGGCTCAACGGGTCGACCGGAGCGAGGTTCGTCGTCGCATGGACTCTCGTCCTAAACGAAATTACTTACACCAATCTTTGACGGTGGAAAATGATGGAGAAGAATCCCCGTACACATTATCGGTCGGGCTAACACCTTCCTTTGTAAGGAACTTAATCACGGAATGATATTCCCAGTTTAAACATTTTAAAGATGCGACTTCCTGTTGTTCTAAAAGTCGAAGAATCAAAACTAACGAGTTATGAACTCTAAAAATTATACAGGAATTAGCAGGATAAATGACAATCACAATCACGTATATTTTTTTTTGTAGACATTAGATATATGTCATGCCAGAAACTTTTGGACCTCACTGGTATAAAGCTGGTACTCGTACATGAATAGCCCACTACGAAAAGTCCAATCTAAACAGTCCCAGTTGCTTTCATTAAACTTTTTAGACTACCTAGTTTTGTGTTTTACTGCTGTAAACATTCCGCTAGACCTAAACAATGAGCATGTATCGGTGGCGATGCGGCAATTAATTTCCCGGTTCAGTGGTTTCTTTAATTAATGTGGTCGGACGGCGTGTTTACTGTATCTCGGGACGGTCGGTTATAGATGTGCAAGTTTGTAACAATATAATGAGGGTAGCATGAATTAATTATCTAATCTATTGAGACATTAATTTAATTGCATCTATTTAATATTAATTAGGCTACCACAAGCCCTGAGGAACTACACCACCTCTAAATGAGTGGACTCGTCAACCCACTTGGCCAGCGTGACGTTTTAAGGCCATATGTCCCTCACGTACGAGACAATGTGCACGAGGAGGCCCACGTCCAGGGGTGGGTACTGAAAGGGCTGGTTGCATTGCAACATTAAAAAGGAGGAAAAGCAATATATTCTTTAATAATTTCATATCTATCGATTTGACTAATGTGATGATTTAGTTTACTGTGGTACTATTTCTATTGGTACACCGCTTTTAGGACTAGAATAGGAAGCTTTTGGTTAGCTTTTGATTACAAATGTAAACAGGCATTGCACCACAACCCCTGTGGAAATGGATACACCTACCTCTAAAAGAATGGACTCGCCACGGCATTGTAGCCAGGCGGGAGCGTGACCAGTGCGTGCAGCGTGCCGTCTTAAATACCTATTTAAAATTGATGAAATTACTTTAGACCTTTCAAACAGGCTCATTTCGTCCGAATTGACAATGATTATTTAATTGTTTTGTCAAGTTACATCAGAGATTGACTGACTGTACAAATATGTTAAGAAAGTATCCTCCAGAACGAAACTCAATTCGCTCCTAATTTTCCTTTAGCTCAAAACGGTAACCGGCATCAGAATTATAAAATACACTGAAGGTAATTTATCAACATATATTTTAAAAATATTTAATAAACACCCTTTCACCCTGTTGCCCGCCATTGACCTTTCGCCGACCTTCCATAAAACCTTTCAAATCTGGACATGACAAGCTTTATACATTAATTATAAGCTTTTTATTTTTACCTTTATTTTTAAGCCTCGGTAGACTTTTTCACAATACACGATGATATGAAGCGAAATGGGTTGTGTGACTCATATTTCCTCTTCGGCAGCGTATCGATATTGGCTTAAAACATCCCACTGCAGTGCACTAGGCTTCTTGTAATCACAAAAAGATTTCAAGTCATTATTCGCCACGCTGGCCCAATACCGATTCGATTGGTGGGTTTCACGACACACAAATCAAGGATTTTTTTTTTAACTTCCAGGCATGCGAATATTTTCTCATTTTTATCTCAAACGGCGAGAGGTGGGATGGTGGAATATATAATATATACAAGCCTATGCGCTCCCGTCCCGTTTTTCTCCCCTGATAGAATGCGAGAAGTGATACGAGATGGTATACTCGTAGTATTGGATAATGATACTCCCCAATCCTGTAGGTACTTGTATCAGCCTATAACGTCCCACTACAAGGCACAAACTTCAGTGGGTATTGCGTGATGTAAAAATCTGAATAAAAGTATTCTAAATGTTAACCCACGACATGGGCTATAATTATGCCAAGTTTCATTAAACTTATTCAGACAGACAAAACATACATTTTAATATTGTAGCTTTGTTCTATGGCATTCACAGATCTACTACAAATAGCCAAAAAATGTTTCATGATCAAATACAGCCTTGTTATAGTTTTATTTATATATAAACAGATATATTGCTTTTTGTATATTTTAAACATTCGATATGTATCATTTATTTACAAATCTTATATGGTATATTGTAATATGTTACTAACATTGTCCATTTTCAGAGCGCTTAATGTTATTGACACGCGGGTCAACGGGAGCTCAATTTATATTTGTGTAGTGTGGAGTTCAGTGATTACTGAACTATGATTATTAGTGTACTCGTATATCAATTAAGTCAATTGTCACGTGAATTGGTTTATTTGCAAGTCAGCACGTGTTTCTGATTACACATTATTGAAAACAAATACTTTATACATATTATTTATGACGTCAACTTTTTGTACGTATGGACTTATATTTTGACTTTGATCACCTGAAAATTTCGGTGCTGCAACGTCCGATTTATCTTTCAAAGCAATAAAAATGTTTTTTTGTTTATTTCAATAAAATCTTCCAACGAGAACTTAGAACCGACGATAAATAAATAGTAAATTTAGTTTGTATTAATTACAATTCAACAGTAAATTAATTTAACGTATTAAAAAGTGGATAAAAGTAGCACTCTAAGAGCTTATGTGCTGCAGTCTTTGAAACAGAGAATGATTGATGTTTTGTGACATCATCTGAGCAAAGGGACATTATTATAACTTGACTTTGGTTAAGATTTCTCTTAAAATTTCGTTTATTTACCTTAACAAAATCTAGTATTTACTTTACAATATATGTATATAAATAGTGTTTGATTATGCCAAACATAACCTGTTACAGATTTACATTATATGTTTAATATTATACAAAGCTTTTTGATTTAATTGCAAAAAATATATAAATTGTGTGTGGAGGATGTGTATTCATGTGTGTATTCGTGTGTGCTAATTCTTGCCAATGTAGAATCAAATTATGAGTTAGCTTCCAGTGCGACCAGATAAGATACCATTAAATGGAACATGAGATTTAAATGGAAACATGCTCTGACATCTGGTTTTTAATATAAGGCAATGTAAACTTATTTTTTAAAGATTTCATTAAAATCTTATTAAAAGTTTCTTTTCCGAAATAATGTCGCATTTAATTTCGCAGCTCTCTATAAATACGGAATAGTATTTGTTTTTTCATGCAGTAAAAAAAGTAAAATAAAAGGAAACTTGTTCAAGTGTTGTTTGTAACAACAACAGTAGGTAATGGGCCCTGTAGGTAGCACAGTTTGTAATCATTCATTGTTTGCGTACTTTGTTTTACAACTCAATGGTGCCATTAGCTACAGTTACACAAATATTACGATACGCAACTGAGAAATCGTAACTGTTCAATGTCGTAGTACGTTATCTGTCAAAATGTATCAGGACCTGGTGATTTATTTGCATATCGTGAATAAGAAAGAGATGACCGGAAATTATCGACTGGTTCTGTTTTGTACTTTGATATTGAAAATATATATATATATATATATTATAGAAAAAAGTCACAGCATACAGTCCACCTGATGGTAAGTGGATACAGTCGTCCATAGACATCCGCGATACATGCCAACATCAGTCCGAATGACAAACGTTGGCACGCCCCCGAATGCGCTGCCTACCTTTGCAGATTAAAGAATGGATTGGGAAATTGGGAGGGATAGGATGGGATGGGAATGGGCTCTGACATATCTCACTCACTACCGAAACGTAAGTTCATTTGGGAAATACGATAATGTAGGAAATGCAGTACATTTCAAGGTAATCTTCTGTGAAAGACGGGTAACGTGCAACACGCACTCTCCCCCAAGCAAGATATAATAATTATTATAAGTTTTATTATACTCCTATATATCTGACGAATTCACAACGAATTATAAAATTATCGATTGTCTTTCTTTTATTTATAATGTACTAAATGTATCGCCGGATACAGTCAGTACCTTCTGTCTTTATGTATGAAATATAATCGACCTTTTTTGATCCACTGCTGAACATGAGCCTCCTCATGCGCGTTGTCTTGCCCAAGAGGGTTGGCGAGTTTAATTTTTTTTGGAGGTAGTGTAGTTCTCAGGGGCTTGTGGTAGCGGCTTTATTATCCCTTAGCCGCCTTTTATGACACGTAAAATGTGTATATTTTGTTATATACATACGTATCAATTAATAGTATTAAATTGACCTACTGCCACATATATAATAAAACTAATTCTCCAGCTGTATCGTTAACTAGTGATTATAAACGATCAATACTAACCTTGACTCATTTTTTGTTTTTGACACACTTATCTTTTCCAGCACTAAGTACACTCAGCAACACTTATGTACCCAAAATCATTCAATACGGGCCCCTAGAGTGCTCGCCACCAAAGAAATCCTGCTTAATTTAAGGGAACTAAATATGACAGGTCGTCCGTTCTGAAAAATAAATAGTGTTATGTCCGTTTATAATTTACTTCCTAATTTAGACACATCTTTATTGGTAGGTGTAAATAAAAATACATAATTTGATAGGGTAAATTGAAAACAAAAAATGCTGTGGAAGTCTTATGTCGGCCGATCACAGCGTTGCGCCTACGGGACTTCCTTTGTGGCGCCTACTTTAGTCGTAATTGACGATTCCTCGAAGTGTTTCGGTTCACCAGCTCCGCTAGCAGACCCGACTCCTATTAACGATTCCTTGACTCCTTTGATTCACCTACTTATATTTTATAAGAGCCAGAGGGCGACTCATTCACTTTGCATCATGTTCGATCATGTAATTCAGAAATCCAAAAATGAAAGGAATAAATAACTCCTTGGTGTCGATAACAGTTAGCCGAAATCATTAAGAGTTTCGGCTGCGCTCCCGGTTTCGGATTTTTTAATTCATTGAATCCGGAGTTACCCATCGCTACTGGACCCCATTAGTGGCGATTTAAGGTGCCCATGGGTATAGGTTGAGGGCAGAAGCCCTACTTTTGCACAGGCAGAAGCGTGTGCAATAACTAGTCTGCCTCAAATGTGACGTCATAAAACAGATGTAGAAATAGAATTACCTTGGCAATGAAACCCGATCGGGACTATGTATCTCATTAGTGCACGCAGGCCAAAAATAAACAACACTTGTGTTTCTAGAACACAGGTTGATAATATTTAGTTGCCCATACACTGTGATGCAACTGATACAATTTTGTAATTTGTGCTATAGATATAATGTACTATTCGTGCATTTTGAAGGCGCCCTTCCTGATCGAAATGTGTGCGTGTGGTTTTATGGTTTTGAGTAGTGGTGGGAAACCAAGACTTCTCGGAGTGTTTTAACTCACTTAATACTGCTCCGCTTGCGGATCTGACTCCTGTTAGTTACTCCTGAACTCTTTTGATTCACCTACTTATTCACCTTCCGAGAGCGTTTCATTCCCTTTCCCTAACAGTTGTTGCATAAGCAGTCACGCCATCGTTGCATCTAGATTTTGAGGCCCCGACAAGGGCCGATGCGCGTTTTCACTCACGATCATGATTGGCGATTCTGGAATCGGAATCGGAATGAATAACAATTCGATGGAAAAATTAAGGGATTCTGCTCCGCTCGCGGATTCAACTCTTTTGATTCATTAACTCCGGAGTTACCCATCACTAGTTTTGAGATACTTATGGGTAGATAAATAACAACGACTTAATTATATTGTATCGCATTTTATTAGCAAATTTCTGTCGAGCATTGTTTCAGCTTTTCTTTACACCTGACTTCGAGCGAAAAAGTAAATTAATAAAAACGGATACGTAATACAACTCACGCAAAATGCAATAATGTCTTTATACACGTCATATACATGTACTCGTATGACGTGTACAAAGAATCGGTGCTTCAGTGACGTCTGAACTTATAAGTAGCAAGTATTATGTTCGCGTTCAATTAAAAATCTTATCGTTACGAAACTTTATTACTACTCATTTTAGATAACACGGTACGTTAACAATAACGACACGTTCCGTATGAGTTAACAATTTTATTAATCGTACTCAGAGCCGGCGACACGACACAATACACACTTTGCGTAGTAGCGCGAGTAATGAGCATTAGAAGCAGTTATTATAAATATTTATTTAATGTTATTATAATGCAAAAGAATGCAATGTCCGTCGGCCTTTTGTGATATTGTGCGAGTCGAGTCATTTTTGCTACAGAACTTATACCTACATTTTATTGCAACAGCTTATATAGACCTATAGTCCTGGATATAGTCCTCCCGCCACCACATACTATCTTCTACTTTTTCCATCAAACCCCTACCGACAACTTCTTCCAGTCTCCGGCCTACTTAGCTGGGAAACGTTCCACAGTATACGGCGCAAGCGTTTTCGTTTTATGTAATCAAGTTGCTGCGTCGATTCAGATTTGTTGATCTTCCTCATTTCTTTGAAGTTTCCACCAACTGGCACACCGGAATGTATTTCAAGTGCTTATAGAGAAAATCATTAAGAAGCTTTCACATGTTCCAGATTTCGTAAACAACGGTAGGTCGAACAAATTTCGAAAAATAAATTTCACAAACCGTAAAAACGTAATCAGCACGTTTTTCGTCCACTGCTAGGTACGGACCTCCTCGTGCACATTATCTGATGCGAGAGGGATTTAGGGCCTCAAAACGCCAAGTTGGCTTAGCGGGTTGGCGAGTCCATTCTTTTAGAGTAGTTCCTCAGGGATTATGGTAGTAGGGCTTTATTATTTAATCCTATTTTACGGTACTCACGGGAATGGGGCAGTGCTATTCTAAAGCTGGCCGGCACCACACGGCACATCACAGAAATCACGTATAAATCTACGGGAGCGATTTCCCTTATTTTCTGTACTGATGATTTTCTATGCAAATCTTGATCTCTGCTGATTTATCTGACTAGCTAGATTCTCCCCGCTAAGAATGTATACAAGTATAAATTGTAATAATTAATAATAATAATTTATTTCAGATTAATGTCCATAGAAAGTTTAGTATAAATAATAATAATTTTAAAATAATATCATAATCCCATAGTGATACAGTGAGTTAGTGTACTTGTACCCCAACCCAATGCCTCAATATACTTATCCGTTAAGGTGCTCACAATGCCGTCGGTGCTGCCCCGCTCGCGGTGCATCGGGGAGGCGATTCTTGTGCACACAATTGCATGGAAACAGTCCGTGCGAGCCTCAGCAAACATACCTGATGCGCTGCAGGAAGGCGCCAACCTCAACAGTACCCTGAAACCATTATTATACTGGACACGCATGCCACTGAACGATTTCTGTGTATATCTAACCCACGTGTTAAACATTTGGCAGAACGCCTTAAGCAACGTTATTTTAACTTCTTTAGTACAACGTGCAAACCCGCGAGCCAGGATGTTATGCCTATTCACATCGGCTCACACATTTAGTAACGGTGCTCATATCCATTGTTTCAGGGAACATAAGCGCCGTGTTCACGTACAAGTGGAAGGGCGAGGAGATCAGCCGGTTGATCGACAACGGCACGCAGGTCATGATCGGCATCACCAAGGGGCGGACCTTCACGCACATCAACAATAATATTAACAAGTGAGTTCTGTTGTGTTGTTATCTATGTGACGGCCCTTTATGAACTCAATGTTGATATAAGTTCTATCCACATTTCATCACACTGATCCTCGGCAGTAACTGTGCTTCGCATCATCGACTCGAACTCACATTCAGTTTTAAAAATTAAACTTTATACTGCATTGCATTCTGAAAAATATTTATATATTTTTAGTGTACAATAGTTACGAGAGACAGATTCAATTAACGCTCCATTATTCTGGTCTTCTCCTATACCAACGCAATTTTGGAAATATTAGTGTTTTTATGTGGTTAAGATGATCATTGTTAGTAGAACATTAAAAGTCCAGAAATGTTTGTTCGACTGTGAATAGAACCCGCAACCCTTTCTAGAGGCAGGGTCACTATCAACTGGAATATGAAGTTGTCTACACAAAGGGATGAATAGAATATGTAGGTGACCAGATAATTGAACGCTCCGCATTCGAGACGAGCGTTCATTGATCTAGACGCTCGGTAATGTAATTGTAAGTAGCAACGCAGACAAGAGACTTTTTGTTGGTGCCAGTCCAAATAGTACTTTCACCTCCCCCGGTCCAACCAACCTTACCGATGCGCCCTTTATTGACTCCGTACGATTCTTTTCTTATTTCTTGTCTTTCTGGTGATTTACGACACAATGATGATCACTCCGGCGCCGAACAGCTCTTACTTCCACTTGCTTCCCTTATTTATTTCGTCGATGTGCCAATTCTTGTAGCAGACCCAAGTACGCTGTCGAGTTCACGATGTCATGAGATCGAGCCCGCCTTCCTGCGCTCCTTTATCTCCAGTATGTTCTCATGCGCCTTATCATAAAGGGGACATGCCAAGGGTACGTGGTGCAGGTCGAATAGTTTTATTTGTACGTCGAACCTTGTAAGTCTTGACCTAGGAATTTCGTACAGTTGAATATTGTTCATTTTCACGAACTAAGATGTCCGTGGACTGTCAGTCTTCTGCATTGCTTCTAACGTATGATGCACGTGGTGTTTGCAGGACGTCGGTGCTGTTCGTGTCGATCTCGTTCATCGTGCTAATGGTGATCTCGCTGGCATGGCTCGTCTTCTACTACATACAACGTTTCCGGTACATACATGCCAAGGACCGCCTTTCCGTTAGTATTAGCATATGTTACATGTTACATATGTTACAGTGTAACATTCGCAGAACTCTGGGGCTGTGCTTCAGATGCATTTGAAGGTAACGTGGAACAGGTGGCAACATACCATCCGGTAGGTAAGTCGGCCTTTCTGCTACTTACTGTATAAAAAAAATACACAGACAGTCCGTTAATTTGCTTTTACTGACAGCATGCATGATCTTCTCGCTGGTAAGTGGTTAATATATAACCAGGTCTTTTATTCTGCATTGCTGGTCACAGGCCTCCTCGTGCACATTGTCTTGTGCACGAGGAACGGCGCGCTGGCCAAGCGGGTAGGGCGAGTCCAGTCTTTTAGAAGTGATGTGCGTATGTACAAATTTTTATTTAAATTAACATTCTCCAAAAGAGAATCTCACCTGGGACCTTTTGACTACAATCCAATACAGCAATAAATCATAGAATTATATACTACAAAATATTATTAATAACTATAAATTAATAATAATTACATTAATCAAATACATATCTGGTAATAACGTTAACAAAATTCAACGTTACCGTTAACTCTGACCACTACCTACGAGAAGTGGATTTCCAATATTGGCATAACTCGAGATGAGACTCCTGGAGGAGGAGGAAGTCCTCCTTGCATCGTTGCCCTCATCGCTGCATTAATAATATTTAGTGCTCATACTAATTAAATATTTATGAATGTTGCAGAAACGGTTATGCTGCGCCGCCAAGAAGGCGCTCTCCAAAATACCCGTCAAGAGTTTAAAGACTGAGGACAGGGTGAGTGTAACATTCATACAACTTACTTCTTTATATTTTTTATAGACTAGTGAGCGGACGAGCAAGCGGCCCTACGTGACCAGGAGGTATGCGGGTGCGCCGCCGACCTTGCAAAATCCTATTCACAGCTTTCTTCAACCCCATACCGTAGCGTAATGGAAAGACCTCTTGAACACTACGCGACACCTCCGTATCGAGAAAATACGGATGCACCGCACTTCTGAAATCCATTGAACATTAGTATTTAATAAAATATCAGCAATAACATCCTCTAGGATGGAGGTATCTAGTTGCAGCTCACATTTGTAAGATAGTTCGAAAACCGGTCTGTACTATTGAGTTACTAATTGTGTATACATTTTTCAAATTAACTCGATGGTCAAGGACAACATCGTGACAAAAAATACCTGAATGAGAAAAAAAGTTGGGGACATGTGATTACATTTTTGGGAGATGTTAATCCACCAATCGATATTCGGCCCGATTGGTAGTTTGTCCCGATATCTACTCGTGATTACAAAGGGCGGCCTTATATATTGCAGTGGGACTTTATAGGTTAATATAATGATGTGTAGGGTCTGAAAATGTTGATTTTCTAGTGCCTACGCCTATTCAATCAAATATTTTTTATACATTATAAAAGGACCGAGCTCAAAAACTGCAAGCTTAAATGCTTTTTCAATTTACTTGTTCGAGCGGTGCGCTTGGAATTGGAACTAAACAAAATTGGAATAGTTCAGTTTTTATATTTCGTATAAAATATAGGTGATTCTCGTGTTTGCTCAGTTACACCTTTCTGTTGAAAGGATCATTTTTTGAGTCCTGTACTCATCTTGTGTTTTGTGCCTTCTGTTTCAGGAGGTGCAGGGCGACGGCGAGTGTTGCGCCATCTGCATAGAGCCGTACAAAGTGTCCGAAACACTGAGATCTCTGCCTTGTAGGTGAGTGAGTGTACAGACCTTAATTAAGTATTTATCTATTTTTAGGCTACGTAATTAAGAGATAAAAAGTTTAGTCTACTAAGTTTTTTTGTTTCTTAATAAGTTAAGAAAAGTCCGCGATAGATTTGGGCATGTATCGCGGATGTCCATGGGCGACAGCATTCACTTAGCAACAGGTGGATTTTCTGTCATTATCTTTATATAAAAAAATGAAACTAAATTTTTATCTGAGGCTCAACTGAAAGACAACGACTGAAAGAATATTACATACAGTTATTATTTTCATTTCACAGTAATATACAATCGTACAATCTATATATATATTATCTATGCATACATATAATAAAATAAACTGTCTGTAAAACTATTTTTTTTTAAAAGTCATTGCAACGTAAATTACGAATCGTATAGAGCTTAAAACAACGTTATTTAGAATTTTTGTCTGTCTGTCTGAATGCGCATCACACAAAACCACTGGACGGATTATAATGAAACTAGGCATGTACGTCGGGCTTACATTTTCGGTTTACTTTTTATCCAGATCAATTGAACGACTTTAATGAGAATAGATCCAACCCGCATTCCTGTATGTTTAAGATGCTAGAGCATTTTGCAAAATATAAAAACAAAATATGATAAAATAGAATATATGATTTGATTGAAAAATATGCACTATATTTCAGTTTTTGTCACAAAATTATTTATTATTAAAAAAGTATGATTGTCGGTTGGTTCCATTGTGATTAAAGTCGAAGAATTATAAAGTTCTCACGGGTATCATGCTAGCCACACATATATTTTAACGTCTGTGCGCACGAAGTCGCGACCATTACTAATGTACAATATTATTAATTTACAAGTCTCTTATTACATACAATTTATAAGTATTTTATTTGAATACAATATAGTCGTGCGTGTTTATAAGTAATGTGTCAAATACTTTGTAATGTTGCAGACACGATTTCCACAAGAACTGCATCGATCCGTGGCTGCTGGAGCACCGCACCTGCCCCATGTGCAAGATGGACATACTCAAGTTTTACGGGTTTGTTGTAAGTTACCACATTTCATTGCTTGCTATATAAGTATATTATGATAACGAAACGTATGTGTTTTTATAGGAAGAAGGTGGCGAACAAGCGTACAGTCCAACTGGTGGTAAGTGGATACTGTCGCCTATAGACAATTGCGATATATGTCAACGTCGGAACGACCCCGATGCGCTGCCACTGTTGCAGATTTAGGAATGAATTGGAGAAAAGGTAGGGACTAGGGAATGCAATCCCGTAAGATAATTTCAATCCCGGTATTTGCGGGACTGAACATTCTCAATCCCGCGGGATTCAGGTATTTGCGGGGTCCCCCAGGGTGCTGTAAGACTTCACAAATAAATCATAAACTAGTACCACATTTGAAGGGTTTTTTAAATATCAATTTCTTTATTAATATTTTTCAAAGAGAATTAAACTTTATTATTATAAGAAATTAAACATTACAAGAGAATTAAATATTATTTTGAAAATAACTGCGCAAAAAAACTTAGTGTTAATTGTTTCATCGGCTAAACGGCTCCTGACTTCGGCTCCATAATGCGGACAGACCCTAAGCTCCAGAAAATAGACGTTTTTCTCAGCAAATGCATGAATATTTACATTTATTTAACGGCTGTTTCTTGTAGGTCCATTCGTCGAATGTCAGGGTAAATCTATGGTTGCTGTCGTTCAGCTTTAAAAGATCTTGAATAATGGTCATTATCAGAGTCGTGCCATAATTCATAACCATCAATTTAATAGAATTAGGAGAAGTTGGTAAGTTATTAAGTATAACCCCCCCCCCTCCCCCCGGCTTTAAAATGATCTCGCAAATCCGACGAAGTGCATGAAACTCGGAATCGTAAACCATATTTTGACACCATTCTTTTCTACGGTATTGTCTTCTCTTAGAAAGTGATCAGTGATTTTACGTTTCTTTGCCGAGGTTGATAAAGCAGCCGACGATGAGGAATCTGATGCCGATGTAGTTGTCGAAGCGGCGGCAGTATCCGGTGACCTTGACGAATCCTCCAAATGTTTTAAATTTGGTATGAATTTTATGTTTTGACTTTAAATGCACGTGCAAACCTTTAGTAGAACGTCCAGTCTTCTTAATTATTGATTTTCACAACTTGCGTGTTGCAGTCTGTGAATCTTCCGCCTTCAAAAAGTACTTCCACACAGCAACAGTACTAGAAAAGTCTTTATACATAGTTTCCCACATAATTATTACTATCTAAACCATATATGGGCAACAACCAGCCCGCGGGCCGAATCCGGCCCGCTGTAAGATATGATCCGGCCCGCGAGACATTTTGAAAAAACCCAATTAAAAAAATATTATCAGTTCTATTTGAGCTACCGAGGTGATAACTTGGACAAGCGATATCCTAGCGAACTGCTCGAGCCGTCAACTTGCTTTGTGACTTTGTGTGCATCTTGAGTGGTTACTAACTATAGTTTGTTATTAAGTTTATTGAACGAAAAGTAAACAAAAATGATGTCTGGTGGAAAGAAACGAAAAGTAGATACAGAGGGTCGCCAGTTTCAAGAAAAATGGACTGAAGAATTCTTTTTTATCTTGCACAATGGTAAGCCTATTTGTTTGCTGTGTAATGAATCCATTTCAGTAATGAAAGAATTCAATATAAAGAGGCATTACTCAACTAAGCATGCTACGCTGCACTCACTGACAGGACAATTAAGAACAGACAAAATCCAGAAGCTTACCGCAAATTTGGAAAAACAGCAACAAATGTTTCATAAACAAAGAACACAACTTGATAATGTTGTGAAAGCTAGTTTTATAGTTAGCTCAAAATTGGCAAAGGCATTAAAACCATTTGCCGAAGGAGAAGTATGTTAGAAGTTTGCGGTATTTTGTGTCCTGAAAAGAAAAATGAATTTGAAAAATAGTTTGTCAAGACGAACTGTTGTTCGACGTATAGAAATGATGGCTAATGATATAAAAAATAACATTGACTGACCGTATGGCTGGTTTTGAATCATTTTCCATAGCATTAGACGAGAGCACCGATTTGTCTGACACAGCTCAACTGGCTATATTTATTCGAGGTGTTGATAAGGAGTTCACTGTTACTGAGGAATTGCTTGCTTTACAGCCGCTAAAAGGAACCACTACAGGAGAGGATATTTTTATTGAAGTTCAAAAGGTATTCACAAGTTTTGGCTTGCCATGGTCAAAATTAATTGGAGTATGCACTGATGGTGCACCTTCTATGGTCGGCTCACGTAAAGGTTTCATCGGAATTTTGAATGAAAAAGCTACAGAATTAAATGTGCAAAAAGATGATTTGATAGTCCTTCATTGCATTATCCACCAACAGAACTTGTGTTCTAAGTCCATTTGACTCCAGAATGTTATGAATGTGGTAGTAAAAAACAATAAACTTTATTCGATCCCGAGGGCTTAACCATCGTCAGTTCAAGGCGTTTTTGGATGAAATATCAGCTGAATATAACGACGTAACATATTATTGTGAAGTCAGATGGCTGAGCAAAAGAAAAATGTTGAAACGGATTTACGAGCTTAGAAATGAGATAGCAGACTTTATGAAAATAAAAGATAAACCACTATCTGAATCAAGTGACCCAAAATGGATATGTGACTTAGCATTTCTGGTCGATCTTACAGGCTATTTGAATGATTTAAATTTGAAACTTCAAAAACAAGGACAGTTAGTAAATGATTTGTACAGCCATTTGAAAGCGTTTCAGATCAAACTACGCTTGTGGGAGTCACAGATGCTGTCTGGTAACAGTTACCATTTCAACACGCTCTCTGCGTATGAAAATATTGCTTATGCTCAATATGCTGAAGAACTCAAGTTACTGTCGGAACAATTTTCGAACAGATTTAGCGACTTCAAAAACATGGAAGACTGTTTCAGTTTATTTGCTACTCCTACAAAATATAATGTACAAAATGCTCCAATACACTTACAAATGGAGTTGATCGATATTCAAGAAAACTCACTCCTAAAATCCAAATTTGAAGACGTAGAGTTGTGCGATTTCTACAAAAAATACCTAGAAAAAGACAATTTTCCGCAGCTTAGAAAATTCGCAAGAAGATTGATTTGTGCGTTTGGCAGTACTTATAAATGCGAAGTTCTTTTCATTGATGAAAGTTAATAAATCAACACATCGTACAAGACTGACTGACGATAATTTGGAAAATTCTTTACGTCTTTGTATCAGTGGAATTAATCCAAATATCGATGGATTAGTTTCCCAAATTCAAGCGTCTCATTGATTTCGGTGTATTTAACTTTCGTAGTTTGTAACAATTGCAAATTTAACGATTTAATTATAATGTACCAGTTTTTTAAATTTCATTTTGTTATTTTAATAAATTGTACTATAATAACATTGTCCTATTATTTCATGTCTAATATCTATCGCAAAAAATATTATCACTACCTACTTTAAAATGCACTAAGTACTTTTAAACGCGGCCCGCGAACGTATTTGCACGCTAAAGTTTGGCCCTCAACATGTCAAAGGTTGCCCATACCTGATCTAAACTGAATAGAATACTTAAAAAGTTCAGTTCAGTTTAGTTTAGTTAATTAAAACAAATAAAACTCGATGCGTAATTCGTTGCGTTGCGTCATAATTACAAGTTGAAACTGGCAAAAGATAGTAAACTACACAATCAAATTTAATTTGTTGTGCTTTCATCGGTTCGTGAGTTCGCGCGTGCACGTGACCAGAGTAACACACATTAACTTCGTTTCTCCTCAATCCCGCAAATCCCTCCGGATCCCGCTCAATTTACGAACGAGATTAGTCCTGCATATTGCATACGAGATTCCGGCATTTCGGGATCCCGGTACCCTGGTACTGCATTCCCTAGTTGGGACAATAGGAGGGATAGGATGGGATGGGACCAATCTAAATCTCCCTACCGAAACACGTACGTTCTATGGTAATCTTCTGTGAGAGGGGTAACTTAGTACAGTCGAGTACGCCCAGCGTGCACCCTTCCAATAAATATATGACAATAAGAATATATCCAATAAGAATAGGAGTTTGGAAGATGGAGAATAGGGATAAGATGAGAAATTTTGTTCATCTCACTACACCTGTCGTTCCTTCTTGGGGAGAATGTGGTGTGATGGGCAGTGAAGGGACTATATGTTCGTGCCCTTTCTCTCTCACCCCGTGCACCTTGGCTCTCTTCCATATTGTCCATTATAACAAATGGTTGGTTTCTACGCTATAAAAAGATTAGGTCTTTATTTATTATTTTTAGAAGAACTTGTCAATAAAAACTTAATTAAGATAAACACAAAATATTAATTTTCTTGAAGATAACAGCAAGTTCCCACATACATACAGCTAAGTAGTGGAAACATTTAAGGGACAAAAAAAAATAGTAAAAAATCGTTCAATGAGTTCAAAAATGGGTACAATGTGGAATGACGTCGTGGCTGTCGTATGATGAACTGGTGCCACCGCACTCAATAGGATCTCAAAGCTCAGGGAGCTCTTACCCAACCTTGAAATTCCTCCCATGCAAAATTGTTGTTGTTGGGTTTGCCCAACAAATTCTATGATTGATTGATTACTTATTTATTTAATACTAGCGACCCGCCCTCGCTTCGTTTCGGTTTATGAGTCTTTTTTTTCGATTTTTTTTTCAAATTTTCAAAATAAAATATAGCCTATATTAGACACGGATAATGTAGCTTACTATTTGTGAATGAACTTTTGAAATCGGTTCAGTAGTTCCAGAGATTACCCCCAACATACAAACACACAATTTTACCTCTTCATTCTATTAGTATAGACTAGCGGTGCCTGCGTATTCGTCCGCGTGAACTTGTTATTCCTGTGCAGTGCCGGCTCTAGCTCATGTAGCGCCCGGGTGCAGGGCGCCCTCTAGTAGGCGTTTTGAACTCTTTGGAGGTGTCGCGAGCGGCGCTCGGCGCCCCCTAAGACCCTGCGCCCGTGTGCACCGCACCCCCTGCACCATAGGTAAAGCCGGCACTGAATTCAGCGCTCGACAGGCGCCCCCGGGCGCGGGGCGCCCGGGGTGCACCGCACCCCTTGCACCCCCTGGTAAAGACGGCCCTGTTCCTGTGGGAACTCTATAATCGATCTGGATAAAAGTACTCTAAATATTAACCCAGCTCATAAGCTATATACATAACTATACCAAGTTTCATTCAAATGCATCCAGTAGATTTTACGTGATGTGATGGGTGACATACAGACAATAATGCTAAAAATGGTTGTTGTGGGTTCTGTGTCGTGCGAAGAGTACACTGCAATGATGGTTTAAAAGCAATTACATATACAGACACGATTCTGTTCCAATTGTATTATATGTATACCTTCCAATCGAATCTGAAAGTCTCGACAGCTCTGTTTTCTATAAACCTCTATTTCCTTTATTTCCAGTTCACCGGTAGCCAAGAGAGTATCCTCCAGTTGGAGGTGGAGGAGGCGAGGAGTCGCGCCATGAGCCCCTCGCGCAATAGGAATCCACTCATACTGGTGAGTATTGGTTACATTACATTTAGTTGCAATTATGTAATATGCAACGAAAAAAATGCTAGTCTAGCTTTTGTCTGCGATGTCGGCCGCGTGAATTTTGTTTTAAAAATAATTGGTCCCCTGGAATGACAATTTTCGGGATAAAAGTATCCTATGTCCTTGTCGGCTGACTTTGGAATAGCAGCATCCAATCTCTTTCCGTGGATATCGTAAAAGGCGACCACAACAAACAAAACCGCTACCACAAGCCCTAAGGAACTACACTACCTCTAGAAAAGTGAACTCGCCAACTTACCACCCGCCGATAGCGTGAACTTTTAAGGCCATCCCTCGTGCAAAGGACACTGAATAAGGAGGCCCTGTGTGGGTGGTAACTGAGTTGATTACGGTTGTGCTCTTCTCCGGATTTCAGGCGATAGCCATCTCCGTCAAATTCCATTTAAATCGGTTTAGTAATTAGTCGTAAAAATGTAACAAACAAACGCATTTTTGTATTTATAATATTACTGTGGATGTGCAGTTAGATATGCATTAGAGTCAAATAGTGTTACAGATACATTACGAAAACATTGATCATCGGCTAATCCGGAAACACCCGAACGCGTCATCCACGTCTATGAATTACCGTACCTCTCTCTCATTGCTTACTCTATTACGAGGTACTTGATAACTGTATTGCATACACGTGGATGACGCATTCGGCTGTTTCCAAATTAGACGATGGCCAATGTTTTCGTAATGTGTCTGCACTCGGTTTGCGATACAGGCAAGTGCGCACGGTGAAATGTCCAGCGGATTGTGGCCTCCCGTTAGGTACACGGTGGAGCCCCGGGTACGTCCACACCAGCGTCGCGGTGATTAAATATCATACTTTTGGCCACTTGTAGAATCTTAGGCTGCAATTTTAAAGCACTGTTTCACAAAAAAGTCAAGTAGTCAAAAATACAATGGATTTTTTTCAATAAGAGTATATCATTTATCTCTTAGCAGCACGCTCTCAACCCTGAGAATCAATTTTTGTGCACATCGCACACATATTTGCACTTAATAGTCATAAGCTAAACCACTTTAATTTATTCCGGTCTGTCCCTGACAGGGACAGATCGAACTTTTTGGTTCCGTCTGTCCCCATTCTGTCATTGGGGGATAGACTGGAGTTTTTAAGTTTGGACTGTCCCCACAACATTATATTTTATTATCGGTTAGTTTTAGAAAATTGTATAATGAATTTGTAAAATCAAAATACATAACTTTAAAAGTAACTGAATTAAAAGGCTTAGATTTCTCGTGTTGAAAAGGAATCCCACAAAACGATTAAATTACTGATCGATTTCAACGAAATTTGGCAAAAATATCTCTTTGAACCGGGCGTGTAGGATATTTTTTATCCCGCATAAATTATTATTTTTAAAACAAAATCCACGCGAATAAAAGTTATTAGGTATATTTTCTTTTTGTTCTTTCGTGTCCTCTTTTGTCTTTCTCTTGAGATTCGTCACTGTAAACTGGAAATAAACTGTTTGTTTTTTTTCGACTGAATATGTCTTTTTCTGAAATGGGGCGCTAGGACAAATAAAATTGTGAATACTACAGTTGAAATAGTTTAATATGGGTTAATATGGGTCACACAAATACAAACCCCATTACAGTTCATTATTAATTTATTCAATAAGCGGTTAATTAGCGCCAACCGCAAATGTATTGTTGCAGAACAAACCTATTCATTCGGTTAAAGCAACGAATACTCACTTAAAAACCACTGCAGTAACTTGTTTACGAACGTGAAAAGAGTTTGTAGTTGTACGAACGCTCGGTTGGCCAATGGCGATAGTCAACGCGAGTCTGTGAAATTAATTGAAAACCTATTGAATTAATGAATTGAAAATCACTCGCCAATCTAACTTATTGCCTATTGCCAATTAGGGGCGCGTACCAGCGGACAGCTTGCGTTATCTATCCCTCAAGCATCTGTTGTTAACGGTTTACGTGTGCGTGTGCAGTTAACGAGCGACAACTCGTACTCGGAGGCGGGCAGCGCGCGCAGCAGCCGCGCGTCCTCGCCCGACGAGCTCGTGCCCACGCTGCGCCGCGACGCGCACGGCTCGCGCGCCAGGTCCGTACAGACGGACGAGCGCTGCGGGACATCCTCCAGGTATATACACCATTGAAGAGTAGTTTATTTAAGTACAGTAAAAATAAAATCCTTGTTATAGTCGTCTATTACGACACCAACGGCACGAACAACTACACCACCTCTAAAAGAGGACTCGCCAACCCGCTTGGCCTTTCCATCCCTCATGCACGAGACAATATGCGTGAGGAGGCCCAGCTCAGCTATATCTTCAGCAGTGGATACTGAAAGGGTTGGTTGCATTGCAAAAATAAAATCAACTTAAAATATAATATAACCACTTAAAATTAAGTTATTAAAAGAAACTTAACTGGTTTAAGACTACACGGTCATCACACCACATACTCCATCCCGTCACCTACATCATTGCAGGCTACACACCTCCATCATTACTTCTTCTTATAACGTTTGAGATTTTCGCGTTTTTAACAGATATTTCTATTTAAATAAAATCTAGTAAAATAAATAAGGTAACTGCCTCAAGAGGTCTTTCCATTAAGCTACGATAAGGGGTTCTTCAAGAAAGCTGTAAATAGGATTTTGCAAGGTCGGCGGCGCGGCCGCATACCCCCTGGTGTTGCAGGTGTCCATGGGCGGTGGTAACACTTATTATCACGTGGGACTGCTTGCTCGTCCGCCCACTAGTCTATAAAAAAAAAAAAAAAAAAAAACATTCGCGTTCAGACTCGTTTAAATAGATAAATACGAGTATTACTTCGTCTTCTTCATGATTACAGGGCAGTAGACCTTCGTCATGATGAGGCCTTGCGATCAACATGTTTAATGCTATAATTCATCACGTATACCCATCCCCTCTCTAGCCTACGGAGAAATCATCAAAACTTCAGCCAAAATTTTGCTATCTATCGGCAATTCGGCACGTACATGCTGTTTCTCACCGACCACGCGCTGCCCTTCTTAAAGTAAAGTCCTAAACCTAGATTCGTCCCTCCCCGGGCCATCCGGCGAGGGAGCCCTAAGTTGTAATTTCAATAATTTTCTCTCTGTTAAATTATTCTACACCTGAATTTCAACAAATTCACCATTTATTATGCAATTCATCCATTTGCAAACCTGTACCAATCATTAGTTACAGAAAAAAACAAGTTGTCATGCATAAAATGCAAGCTAGTTGCATTTTATGCAAGTTGTTGTCATGTTTGCAAAACTCTTTTAGATACCAGGTACTAATTGATTATATAATTTTGTGATACTGGAATAATAATTTGGTGTGTCTATATTATAGCTTTTTTATGTATTGTAAAGCGCTCTTTTGATGTAATAGCACAGTTCAAGATGTTTCATCATTATTTTTATTACAGAACGCGCACGCCATCCCTGGAGGGCGCGCCGCGCGGGGAGTCGTCGACACAGGACGACACCACGTCCCTGAACTCGGTCCCCGCGCAGCGCGACTGAGACGCGAACACGCTCTACGTTATAGTGGTCCCCGACCCGACCCTGCCCGCCGCAGTGCCAAAAATATTTACGTGGACGATGTGAGTGTGTGCGTGATTGATCACGATTGGCCCGTTTAACGCATGATTGGGTAAAATTCCAATTAGTCTGTTAAATGAAACGTGCCATAATAAGGAGCGGTAAATATAAAAGGATTCGCTCATTTTAACCAATAAAAGAAAAAATTTCATACTTTATAAGTATTATTAAGATTAGTATGAAACTGAAATATAAGGGCTGACGCAGGCGCTTTAACGCAGTCGAAGACGGTAGGTGTTGATGAAATTTTGATCTTATTCCAATGTCGTCAAAGTTGATTATTGCTTGTTGATGATAACTACGCTGCGCTGCGCTTCGATTGCTCTGCGCCAACCCTAATTATATACAGAAAAAAAATCAGAACGAAATCGACCTAAAAGGTTACCGCTCTTTCCTTATGCCACGTTTAATTTGACATTCTAGTGCTAATGCTAAGTGCTAGACTAACACGCTAGGGTTAGTCTAGTGCTAGACAATGTTGTGCGCGCTAGATCACCATTGGTCCGTTCGATATACACGTGTGTGATTGGATAAAATTCAAACAACCCAATTGGCTATATCCTGGTCAAGTGCTAGTGCGAGACAGTGTTGTGTTTATAAACTAAAAACCAAAAATACTCAAAAAATAAACCCTTCCAGTGAAACGTGTGACGTTCGTTCTGTGGATGACAAGTGATATTTTTGTAAGTTAGGAGTATAGTTTTGTATATTGTAGTTAGACAACACCGGGACTCCGCCTAGTCAATGAAATAGTGTTCTCGTAATTTACCTTGAAAGTTATTATCGACTATATTTCAGATTATTATCATCGCTTGGTACTTTTCATTGTTTTGAATTCATTAAAATTTAATTATTAATAACGAATAAAGTTGATTTATATAAAAGTTGTATCAGATGTATCGTCGAAGACTGAATCTATGGCTTTTGCTAATGATTGCTGAGCTAATTTGACATGAGATGTTACGTTTTTCCATTGGAATTTCATTTTTGTGCTTTGTATTGAGCAAACTTGTACTTATAGAACATTTAGCTAAAATTACAAAAATTAAATTAATTTCTTGCAAAAAATGTGCATAATATTCATGTCGAAATCGTGAACGAAATCCATATTTCCAGTTTTCAGAAATCTATGTACACGCTCTGCTCTATGTATGATAGTAATTTCAAAATATAGTTTGACTACACAGCTCATACCATTAAAATCATATAGAGCCGTTTTCTTTGTACTTAAAAACCAAAATTGGTTCGTGATCTCATAAGTGTAACCTTTGTAACCCCTGACATCTCCCAAGTTACCAGAAGTTACAAAAAAATTGCTTCTATGAACCTTTCAAATCCAAAGTTATTAAGTGTCTTAGATATTACGAAAATTATGAAAACTATATTTAACTTGTTCGCTAGGCTTTCCTTGGATTTTTGAAAATAGTTTCCATTTACGTGAATTCTGATGGTTGTAGTGGCCCTAATATAATTGTATATAAAAATGTTTTATTACAAATAGATCTTCAGATAAAGGCAGCTTCAACTGAACCTCTGTTTGACTATTTATCCGTCCATAGTATAAATAAGTGCTATGATGAATATTCTTATATCTACGTTATATACAGTTAACGCAAATCAACCAACCCCCTTAATCTGACCACTGTTTTAAATGCTCCCTTTTACGAATTGAAAGATGTTGGCTACATATAACTTCATTTACCTATGAAACTATATACATCACCATTCAATGTTGGCACATATAGCTTCAATTATTTATGAAGGTATATGCAAATTCTTTAAATGTTGCAAATATAGCTTCGTTTACCTATGAAGCTAAATGTAATATCTTTCAATTACAAAAAGCCATTTATATAGATATTATTTAAAAAAGCTCTGGTCCTTTTTGAGGTAGGAGGTCGGTATTAGATTTGCATTATCTCCTTAACTCTTATTGGGAATATTGACCTGTACGGTTATATTTGTATCTTCTGAAAAATGAATTCAATGTTTTAGTCAATAGAAATATTTTTTTTTGAATATTTACTTTGATAAATGAACTAACAATTGCTTTAAATGGATATTTTGATATACTTATGACCGATTACATAATTATAAATCAATATGTAATAGTTTGGATTTCTTTCTTATGTACATATTTATGCCACGGGATTTTCATCTTTATTCTATTGAAGTGGGATCGTTCAGTTTGTTGCTATTTTGCTATGATTCTTATTAAATTACTCTCAACTTTTTTACAGTTTATTGATTGTGTGAATTTTGTAGTTATCTACGATATAATCATATTTTTATTTAAGTGTTTGCCGTAATCCCATAGCAATAAATTTCACTATTGAGTACTAATTGTATTTCAATGTTTTGATCCCGAACAATGTACGCGTGTTTACTTATTACTACCGGTAGTATTTATCGTATTTTTTTTTTGTTTTGTTTGAGTCGATGACGTCACTACATCTTATATTATTTATAATGTGTGTAATGCTAGTGACTATGTGTAATAAGGGCCATACCACAACCTCATCCAAATAAAATAATATTCTTCATTTTTAGGTTTTCTGTACTTTGAAATAGGGTGATTTATGGTGATTGTAACTGTCAACAAAACTATCTATATAATTTTGGTTGTAATTTATTATAAACGGTGTAAATGATCCATTCCCGAGGTTTGAAGCTATTATTTACAATTCCGAGTTCTTATGGACATGATTTTACAAATCATTTTTCACAAATGAATATTTTTTTAAGTTTTAATCAATTTGTATACAACTTTGCTAAATAAACTATTATTTGGAATCATGAACAGAAATCGTTACTTCAGACTTTCGGAAAGATTCAGTTATACCCTGTATGGGATGGTGATATTTCGAGGGGTTTCAGGCCATAATCTTCTACGGAGGCCCACAGTGAGGTTTCTTTAATGTTCTTTTTTCACTATGGACCGGGATTCCACCTCCACAAATGTAAGTCACTTTTAGGCCATCAATCTGGATTATTTTCAAATTATACAAATAGTATAGATAGTTATTTTGTAGACTGTGTATTTTAAAGTTTATTTACTGGCTCCGAGAAACTGTTAGTTGATAAAATCTAGTCTGAATCTAACATGAAGTTCTATCGCTTTTAAATTCAACAAAAAATAATGTTGAGATAAAATATACAAATGTATACTTCCTTCATGTTGTATTTAAAAACGATCTCCTTTGTTTATATTACGTTAAGTAAACATTATATTCTTTAGTATAATATAAGTAAGCATTTAAGTTATGATGACTTACGCCCTACACATAAGATACTTATTAAGAAATCCACGGATTTATATTAACAAGGAGACTGGTATGTACTTTATAAACTATATATAAAAGAGGTATAAATGTATACATTCCCATCATAATAGTAAGTACTGGGCACGTGGCAAGTGTTGAAAATAAAAACCAATACAGTATTTGTAATTTGCCTTTTATTTCTCATACAACTCTAAATACAGATACAAAAACCATAACAATGAGATTTGAAATATGTTTGAGGAAGCTGATTTACAAAGCATTTTACTTCAATTTCATTTTACATTTTAACCATTCAAGCGATACTTGCCCCAATGTGATCACTAATATAGAAAATGGAGACAAATCAGAAGACAAAATAATGCTACAATGACTACTTATAAGTAAGATATTATTTCTATTAATCAGACACTATTATCACATTTAAATTAACTATTTGTAAAACACAACTCTAACGATTTCATTAAAATGTATTGTAATATAATTAATTTTTATATACATAGTTTAAAAACGTCACACCGAAATTTTACTAGTAAAAAAATATAGCATAGCAATCATACAAGAAATAATAACTTGAAAAATCCTGTTATTTGAGTCTTTCCAAACACATTTTTTTATCAATATGTGAGAATTGTTAAATAATGTTAAATATTTAAGACCAAAATCAGGTCACAGGTCAGGTAGGTCAGGAGTCAAGTCACATGATTGTGACTAACTACTACCATTTTGGAAATTTATATTCTTTTATCTTAGTAGTCTAACTCACCTCAAGGTACTCTAACCTCAAGTTTAACGCTTTGGAAGTTCTGATCCTAAGCTACAGTCTCGAGTTCAACTGAGACCAAACATACTTTCGGATCGAATGGACCTGGATTGTTTTCCTTTATCAATTTTACGGCAGGGCCACTACGTCGACAAAACAAAGGTACTCGATGGAAAGTTGAAGAACCTCTCTGTATCAAGCCGAAGGGAACGTGGGCCCCTGCATACTTTTTGGTTTCCTGAATATAAGTGCACTAAATGCGTATATTATTTACAATTTGAAGGGACTCTCTGAAAAAAATAACTAGCAATAATTCAGTCTGTATCATGAAAGAATCACGATAACAAACAATACACAAAATACAATACAGCAATACACAAAAACTGCATCTGGAATATAATACCCAAGCCTTAAGACCCATCTGTGTCTAACCCACCAGCCAGTGGAAGGGAAGGTCCGCTGTGGAGCCTGCAGCTGGAAATGGGAAAGAACTGAAATATTTCGCATGAAATGTAATGTTCCTATTGGCGGAGAACATACTAAACGTGTTTGTTTCAAATGTTTTAACGTATTAAGAGTTAGATACTGAATGATTGCTATGCAAAATTTTTAGTATACTCCAAAAGTACGTTTGTTTCGTTGATTTTTGACTTACTTTTTATGATTAATCTTTTTTTATGATTTTGAAGAAGTGGGTTACAGTTGTTTATAAATATATTATATTATCTTGTAAAACATAGGTTATTATAATTATAACTGAAAGTGCCATAAAAGGAAGGATAAAATTTAATTATTTTTACATTGTGTAACTAGAAAATAATATAACTGAACGGTTTATTATTCATACATATTCTTGCAGTAATAATTATTATTTTCTTGTAATAATTAGTATTTTTTTATAAAACATGAATAGTTTTGGACTTACTCTTGAATAACGTACTGAGTTTGGGAGACCTGGTAGGGACCGTGTATGTTACAGAATAGGCTGTGACTGCTAAGTGTTAATCTACAGCAATACCATTAGACCGTCTACATACTCGTATATATATGTATACATTGGTTAAATACATATCCATTACTAAAGAGACACGTTTCTTCAAATCTACCAAAACTGTACAACAATATAGCTGCTTGAATTAATCATAAGAGTTTCAGTTAATATTGTTAAACATAATAACTACTTTATGTGAACGGGTTGTGGATCCTATCAGTTTCATTATTATTTGTAGGTGATATTTAACACAACAACATAAAATTGTAAATGTTTATTGGTGTGTTATTGTAAGACCTGTAACACAACTATACAATAACTTTGCTACCTTTCGCCTTACAATTTGGTATATTATTTAAAGTAAGATATTTCAAATGTAACTGTCATGAGGTGTACAAATGTCAAAGTAGCTTATTAACAGTAGCTTATTCTTTACCAGTTCGTTGTTTAGTTATTTTTTTAATTCAATAACAACATGTTTTATGCAATGGTCCCTTTGAACTTAAAGAGAAACCATCACCTTACAAATTCACGATAACTCACTTTCACGGTCACAGTCCTTTTGATAAGTCATTTTTACAAACACAGTCCTATTGATAAGCCACTTTTACAAACATATTTCACTTTTATCTTTGAGTAACACTCAAATCCTCTGTTGAAACACTTCTAGCACGAGTTTGGTGATAAGCCCTTCGATTTTGCAGTTCACTTGTATCTCGAGTACAACGATGCTAACATTCAAGTTTTTTGTTACGGCACTTTTAGCACGAGTTCGGCGGTAATTCGTTCACAGAGCGATAAGCCGCTTACGGACCGACGAGTCGCTTATAGACCGATAAGCGGCTTATGGAGCATGTCGGGTGGCGGCGAGCTCGTGCGCGAAGAACTCGTCAAAGTTAAACTCTGATCATTTGTCCCACAGACCCACTTCCTTCATCTTAGTTTGGAAATATTTTTCGAGGGTGTTTGCACATCTGTGGAAAAAAAGAAACACATTAATGAACTAATTACGCATTTAATTATAAACACGATAGTTATACTTGTTACTTCCCATCTCATATCCCATCCCCCAAGTAGGATTAGAAGGTGTAATGGGATGAGGACGGGATGAGGGGTGTAATGTACTTGCCATCTTTTTCAACACTATTTTTCCAAATCTGCTCCTAAATCTCCGTAGGTGGAGCATTCGGGGACTTGCCAACGCTTGTCATTGTTACTGTTACTGTTTATTTTTGCATCACAAGATGCAAAAATAAATAAATAATGCTGAAGGTTCAATGTGCAAAATGTTACGTACGCGTGTTAAACATTTTGCGTTTTGAACATTTCGGCAGTATCTTGAACATGATGCGTGGCGACGACTACACTCACCTGTAGTAGTCCGTGTCGGGCGAATTGTAGACGCGGCAGTTGGCGAATATCCGCATCATGTCCGCAATGAACAGCCGCCTGGACACGTAGTAGCGCGCCTTCAGACGCTCGCCCATCGTGCGCAGGTCTGACCACAAAAACACAATTTTTTCAAACTAAATGTAATTTTTTCTACTTTATTGTACATTGTAATTTTTTCTACTTTATTGTACATTTTAATTTTTTCTACTTTATTGTACATAACCATTCAAGTAATGACCTCCGACCTTTTATTGTTTGTGGGATGCAGAAATCCCAACGCCGCCGCCGTACGGGTTAATCGTACAACAGGCGAGCTTAATGACTGGAGGCATTATCTAGCAGCCATCTTTGGGTTGAACAGAGGCGCATTGGGAGGTTCCACGGAATGTATAAATATAACTTACAACAGGGCCGTCTTTACCAGGGGGTGCAAGGGGTGCGGTGCACCCCTGGCGCCCCGCGCCCGGGGGCGCCTGTCGAGCGCTGAATTCAGTGCCGGCTTTACCTATGGTGCAGGGGGTGCGGTGCACACGGGCGCAGGGTCTTAGGGGGCGCCGAGCGCCGCTCGCGACACCTCCAAAGAGTTCAAAACGCCTACTAGAGGGCGCCCTGCACCCGGGCGCTACATGAGCTAGAGCCGGCGCTGACTTACAACGATGATTAGTGCACACTTTACACAAATACAACAACTATAAATTAATTACAACTTAATTCATTGAAGTATACATATTACATACATACATAAATACATGTAAGGTCCTATAAAATAGTGCTAAATATTATAGTAAGTCATTCGTGGACTAAAATGATTATATTTATATAAAAAAGACTAAACATGGACAACGAAATCCCGTGGTTAAAATTATCTTATAAATATTAGTTGCAAGCATACAGCATAACAAATCCACGCGCGCGCTTACAGTAGGTACTTAGCGGTACGATGTAAAGGCGGCCGACAAATATTACAGAAACTTACCCATGGGGAACTTGATGTGGTCGTAGTAGTCCGGCACATCTACTTTGTCAACCGGCTTGAGGAATGGCCACGCAGCTGCGTGGTTTTTTACCTGGAAAATAAAATATTAAATATTAAGATTAAACCGTTCAGATGTGGCCATATTTCAAAGTATTTTGGCCAAACCCACATCTGACGCAGCTAAAATGGTAAGTGGATACTGTCGCCCATAGACATCCGCGATACATACCGACATTAGTCCAAAATGACAACGTTGGCACGCCCCGAGATGCGCTGCCTACCTGTGGAGATATAGGAATGGATTTGGAGAAAGGGTTGGGAAAATGAGGAGGGATAGGATGGGATGGGAATGGGCTCTGGCACATCTCTCACTACCGAAACACGTACGTACATTGGGGAAATACGATAGTGGGAAATGCAGTACATTTCAAGGTAGTCTTCTGTGAGAGAGGGGTAACGTGGCCAGTCGAACGCGGCCAGCGGCTGTTGGATTGCAGCGTGCACTCTCCCCCTCAAATTAACTCGTATAGTTCAGAGAGTCTTAACATTTGATTCAAATTAATGTTATTTTGATTGTCGTCGATTTTTCATTAAAAAAAAATAGAAATTGGTTATTTTTTTATTTCAAATCATAAAATTTTAAAAAGCTATGCGGGATCGCGCGCGATTGACTGCAATCACGCAAATTCACTGCGGTATTTTAATCGCTAGCTATAACAGGATAATTCAGATATAACTCATACAATAACATGTGTGTTGTGGATCGTATGATTTTTTGTTTATGGTACATGTTGTGATTGTTTATGGTACATGTTGTGATTGTTTATGGTACATGTTTATGTACATGGTACACTATGGTACATGGTTTAAGGTACGATAGGACTGGCATGTCTTGTTAAGACAAAAGTAGCGAAATAGTAAATGGAAAGAAAACCCGTCTTGGTAGTGAATTTGCGGTCAGATTGGTGGCGAGTTCGAGTGCGAGTTCATAGTCAGATAGATGGTTGCAAGTCTGCAGTTAGTTGCGAGTTCACAGTCAGACCGTTGCAAGTATAGAGTTAGGCGGTTGTAAGTTCGTACTCAGGTAGTTGTGAGTCCGCAGTCACTTTACACATTTTATTTTTTTACACCTATACCTTCCACGTCACTTACCGCATGCAGTATATTCCTAAGTGTAGTGGGATCAGGTTCGGGTTCAGAGACCTCATGCGTGGATCTTGCTGCAGGCCTCCATCCGGTCTCGCGCAGTCCGGGGATCGATTCCACGGGGATACTTCGCACCTATACACAACGTATAACACGTTCAATAAGCAATTATTAGGAAAACGGTTGTTTAGTATCCGGTTTCACCGGAGCGAGTTAGTTCATATTTTTTTTAGTGTCTCGTACTTCGTTATTGACGATTAAAATGCTATTTAACTTTAACAATTTTAGTTGATTTCACTTCATAATCTTAATCGTCTGTTTTAGATTTTACTCGTCTTTTGAGAGATATAGTTTTTTTTCCGAATGGCTAAATTCCGGACATGTATAGTTAAGGGCGAGCGCGGAAGGCGCTCGGCCAGGAGCAAAGAGTGTGTGCAGCAACGAGCCTAAGGGCTCCCCGCCAGTACCGGCGGAAGGAACGGACCTCGGCTTAGGGCGTTGCTTCGGGAGGGTGCCGCGGGATCGCGAGTCAGGGAAGAGATATCATACATATGTATACGTTTATATAGAACTTGTAAGTGAATTTGTAAGCGCAAAAGCTGAAAATAGGCTTTTCAGTGTCGACAGTTGTTCATTTCTAATATCTGTACTGTTTAACACTGATTACTTAACAATAAACATTTTATATGCAGATAATAACTACGAAAAGATTTATAACGTGATGATAAACGCATTATATATTACAATATTGTAAACATAAAAAAAAATTACATAAAAATCATAATTATAAAAATATATTATACTAACGCCCTCCTTGAAACAACTCAATCCCGGGTAAACCTTTCGAATCTCCTTCTGCCGCATGTCTATCAACTTCTTTAGTATCTGGAAGAAACACAATGATTTTTATAATAAGCCTAGCTTACAATCACCACTTTAATACGAGAAATGTGTTTTTAATTTAGCTGTCATCTCATCATCTTATACAGGTTAAGGCCATAGATATATAAGGTATATTTATGGGATACCTTATGCACACGACAATGTGCACGAAGAGGCTCATGTCCTGCTTGCTTGGATACTGAAAGGGCTGATTGCATTGCATATACACATCCCGGCCGAAAGTAATACACATCGACTATGACCGGCCAGCCTCGGTGCGCGCCGTGTGGTAGTGTGCCGTTACGACAGAGACGACGCTCTACAAAACCGAAGATAGTCGATAGTCTTACTATAGACCGATGTGTATTACTTTCGACCGGGAAGTGTACGTTCTCTAATTACAATGGGTTGAATTCAACAACCATCTACATAAAAATATAACCGATAAATATAACAATTCTGCAGTGACATGTCAATGAAATGTCAAGGACCGAATTTCTTCGCGGTGTTGGGGCGCGCTTTAATTCGCAGTATGACCGCATTTCAACATGACCACTTTTTGAATATTTAACTCTTTTCTATGTTTGATAATAATGGCCACTTAGAAATTATCTTATCACTCGACAATGAGAATTACATATATAGTGTCGTATATGATAAAGAGTATTTTTTTTTATTAATATTTAATTAAATATAGTGATTGTTATATACACTATGAAGTGTTTTATTTCCTAAACATGTAAAGCACCAGCAAAAATGTTAATTTTAAAGAGTACTAAAAGTAGTTTATAATTCAAAGTACAACAGGGGACAATTAATAAAATGGACATTTTCGGATATGGTCGTTTTAGGAAACGGTCATTTCCGGATATGGACTTATCGATAATAGTCATTTTGGGAAGTGGACATCATACGCATAAAGGTTTTACACACGTACTTCCTTCTGGGTGCGTATGACGGCGGTGAAGTGCGTGTACACTATGCGCGGGTTCAGTTCACAGTGCATCAGCGTGGCGCCCTCGTAGTCCTTTATGTACCCCTGGTACATCGCCCGAGGAAGCTTTATGTCCTTGCTGAAACCCTGCTTCTTGAAGTAACCTGTACGGGGGATACAGGGGATACTTGTAACTCACAATATATCAAACTTTAATGTTTATAATCGCTTCTTTAACTGAACGAGGATATATATAAATATATCCTCTCGTTAGAAGCAAAACGGATTATCCGTCAATTTTCCCAAAAAAAAATACAACACATTCAGGGTCTTTCTCACTACCTCCTATTAAGTAAATGTTAACAATTAAATCTAGCCGATACTGACTTTCTGATAAAGTATAACCGACTTTCTGATATCTTCTGATAAAATATCACGAGATCGTGAGAAAGACAAAGGCGAGAAAGCCTTTTAATCTCTTTCTACTGGTAAAATCGGATCTCAGTTAAAAGGAACCGTTTCGGTAATATTGAAAGAGAGAACCGATTAAATAGTATTTATATTCACTTTTCCTTAATTCTTAAGTTCTACTTCATATTTAATACAATATACAAAGCAATATTAAATTTTCTATTCAAACTGATTGATAGCATCGAAAATAATATGACATATCCAACGTTCAGTACGAAATTCTAAAGGACTTCCTGATAAATATTCATGCGTATTTCACATCGTGTCACTGTAACTAACAAAGCGGCTACCACAAGCTTTAAGGATCACCTCAAGAAGAATGGACTCGCCAACCCGCCTGGCCAGTGTGCAGTTTTAAGGCCATACATCCCTTGTGCGCGAGACAATGTGCATGAAAATGTTAATTATAACAGGTTGCAATAGTAACTTTCAACAGGTTTGCTCTACGACGTTGTATTTGCGGTTGGCGACACCTAGTCGCATATTGAATATGTTGATAATGAGCTGCAAACGATTTTGTAATCTGCTCGAATGTTGGATTGGTAAATACACTAAAATATTGTTTATACTTAGAAAAAAAAAGTAATTGTTTTATTTATAACGAGAAATATCAAGAGAAAAAAATTCTTTAAAATATAATTCAAATATAAAATTTTATCAAGAGTACATACAATACTTACCAATAGCGAACTCATCGGCGAACGTGAGGAAGTGCAGTATATTGTTCCTTATGTGGTAGTCCTTAAGGTGATTCATTAAGTGCGTTCCGTAGCCCTTCACTTGCTCGTTCGATGTCACAGCGCAGAATACTATCTCACTGAAGCCCTGTAAATAGAGAAAAAGAATTACACACTAGCTTCTACCCGCGGCCTGGCTCGCGTGGACTGAGCAGCTGTAAAAGATTTTTAACACCTGTAAAAGCACTGACATGATGGATTTCACACATTAAAATCCATCCGGTAGTTTTCAAGTAATACTATTACACATTTTTTTTTATTTTCATCTCAACTTCCTTGTGTCATATGAAGATGACACGTGTACCAGTTTTACTTCTAGATACATAGCAATACATTAGTGAATATCCGATCAAAATCTGTTGAGTACTTTTTATGATGCTCAAACAAACAGACATACAGATTTTTTTTTTTCAAATAGTTTAATACTGTTTTAGGTTCTGTGGCTTCTAAAGAGAGTCCATTTTTTTCTTTAATTAAGTCTATTATTAATGAAGACAACCCTGTTACGGTTTTAGTATATGTATGTATAGATTAAAAGCAGGGGAAAAGTATTCTGTCCCCGTAAGAAATGGCTGTAATAACATTTTTAATGGTAGCATAATTATCACTATATACAGAATTTAAAAATAAACAAAGTAAATGATTAATAATAGAGAATAGCTCATACTTCTTGTTTTATCCAAAACTTGAAGTTTCTGTTATTTTTTTTGCATTTTTCTCGATTGTTAATCAAAATGGCACTTGTATTTAGTAATTCCCCTCTATAACAAAATTACAGATTATTGATACAGCATTATATTGATCCCCAATATAATGCTGTAGGGACTAGCCTAATAAATCTTATACTTATGTAAATCCCGACTTTAAATAATCTTTTTTGACAGATACAGGACATAAAAGGGGGGATTATTCACTTTTCTGCCTAGATATGAAATAACATGACCCAAAATAATTTTTGAATGAGGAAAACAGATTTTATTTTCCGAAATATTCTGCAGTAACGAAAAATATTCATCCGTACATACGTGCTTCTTTCTGTATAAAAAAAGTAATCTTTTGCACTTCTTTGTCAAGACATTTTGTTTCTATTTCAAATAGTTTTTCACTTAGTCTTCATATGGACGAACAGTGCCATATGGATACCATGGGGTAAATAGTGCATGTTACAAATTGTTAACATAAATAATTGAATATATAAAACTAGCCATGTGCCCGATGAGATTTCTCATCGGCAACATCTCAGGAACCATCCGACTTTTCTCCCATACAAACTTTCGTCCCTTATTTAACACACTTAGGGGATGATTTTTCAAAAATCCTTCCTTAGTGCTCACCCACGTTATATAAGGAACTCTGGTGCAAAATGTCATGCTTCTAGAGCCACCGGTTGAGGCTGTGCGTTGTCTGTCAGTGTCAGATTTTTATTATGTAGATATTCAAGAGTCAAATACGTAGCCTATATGAGTAACATTTTATTGGGTAATTGATACAGACTTAATAACATATTTTTTCATCTACCCACCTGTGAGTGGAATGTTCTAAAACAAATTCCACCGATCGGCCTCCCTTCTTTTATTAATGCTAGCGTCTTGTGTTTTCTGAAAACAACATATTACATTGATATTTATTCGGTTTTTTTATGTTTTAAAGTAGAAATGCATGCATTTTTACGAGAATTAAATGATCGACCAAAACGCAAAAATTAAATAACACATTTAAATATTTGTTGAATTCCGATATAATACGGAAATAAATAAATATAAAGTGTGGCAATAAATGATTTACTTACGGATCAAATACTAATTGCGATATGTATTCCTTCGTCATTTCAGGTAATTGGTGGGAAAATACGTTATGAAGACCTGTAGAAAACAATTTATTTACTGAAATCTCCTGTGAGGGGAAATTAATGAATATAGCTCAAGATTGTTTGCGTTTATAGGTCACTCGATGCTAAAATAAAATAAATATCAGAAATATAAATATATGTAAAAACAAATATATAGTTTCTAGTGATGGGCCAAATATGGATTTTACCGAATACGAATACTCGGCCGAATGTTTGATACAATCTTTGCCGAACCGAATACTTGGCGCGCTTTATCGGGTACTGCAAGTTTGTACTAGTTTACGCGAACGTTTAGAAGCGTTAACAGATTATTGCCAAATAAAACTTAAATAAACAATAAATAAAACTTGCCTCTTGTGAATTATAAATACTAACTAAAAAAAGATATTTTTTGAAATTTCATTACACTGATACTTTGATTAGAATGTCGCCAAACTAAATCAGAAACCAATCATGATTGTAAACGAAGACTGCTAATATAGCAGTAAATAATTTCTGATTTACTGCTCGTATTATTTACGTTATTGCATAATCTCATTGAAATTAAAAATTGAAAAAAAAATTAATGATTTAAAAAATGTTTGTTTCATTTGTTCAATTTTGTTCTATGAGACCAAATGTAACGTAAAAAGTATCTCTTCAGTAATTTCATAACAGATTATCACACAGATAAGTTTTCTTGTTGATAAACATCAAGCCAGGCAAGCTTAATATGCAAGCATAGCAAGCAAAACTGGACTCATTAACTTGGTGAACATTCAGAATTTTAACCGAGAATTCGGCCGAATACCGAATATAAAACGAATATTCGGCCCATCTCTAAGTTTCTTGATTTGTAGCACGCACGGGTGACCTTTTGTATTTTTCATTGTAGAAGAGAAGCAAAGGACTATAATTTGAAAAAAAAAATATGTTGCGTTCTAACTCACAAGATTACTAAGAAGTTTGGATATTTACACTTGTTAATTTCGAAATAAAAAAAAATTATAATTTGAAAATATAAAATAATGAATAAATATCGTAATAAGATTAGATTCACACGGTCAGGCAACCCGCTAATGTGCCCTAAACGTTGCAACTCTTCTTTTTATTTCTAGAAGTACTTATAAGATAGAAATAATGGCATATTTACCTATAAGCCAGAGCATCGTCTGCTTATTAACCGGTCCAGTAAGTGAGTTGCCTATTACGTGGAATTCAATTAACTTGCGTTGCTCCTCTAACTTGGCCGCTTCATCGCGCGGCGCTTGTGTTTGGAATAATGCCTGTAATGTATTAAATTTGCAAAAAAACGTAAGATAATCTATACTAATATAATAAAGAGGTAAAATTGTGTGTTTGTATGTCGGGGGTAATCTGTGGAGCTACTGAACCGATTACAAAAACTGTTTACACAAATAGGAAGCTACATTATCCGTGTCTAAAATAGGCTATATTTTATTTTGAAATTAAACAAAAAATATATATAAATAAAACATAAACCGAAGCGAAGCGAGGGCGGGTTACTAGTTGTAAATAAAGGATAATGGAGAAGTTAACCATTGTTTTATTTGTTACCTAAAAGGTTTGAAAAATTACAAAAAAAAAAAAAACTCATAAATTTGCCATTCCGCTGTAGACATCTGTAAACAAGGGTAATTTTTTTTTGGGAAGTTCTGACACAAAAGGATGTTAAACTGGATATATACCTACGTCCAAATAGCTCTGCAAAGTAAACACGTGAGGTCATTGCATACTCACGTCAGGTCCGCTCATATAGTTGGGATCGGTGATGGTAGTGACGATGTCGGCGATGGTCCGCTCGCTGACGTCATCGACTCCGTCATCAATTCGCCGCCGTTTCGCGCTGCCGGACGGCTGCTCCCCGGATCGACATTCAGCCGCGCGTTTTACGGTTTCTTTTATAGAACCTACAGGATAAAGATTGTCAAATAGTGTCTTATAGATCCTAAGCAATTATTTGTAACATTAAGAGCCTTTCTCACCGCCTTCCGACAAAGTATTAAAGTCTGTATTAGCTAGATTTAATTAGCAGATAATTTATCTGTACAATTGTTAATAGTTACTTTATCTCGAGGTGGTGAGAACGTCCTAAGAATTTTAGTAAATAAATTGGCAAACGAGCTCCGTGTCATCGGTGAGGGGAGGAAGGCTCTCCCTCGGATACGGTCGCACCACACCGCGTTCGCGCAAGTGTATGACGACTCGACATTTCGATTCCTACTTTATTTATTTATTAGAAGTATATTATAAGTAAAAGGTAAGCCCGAGAAACGACAAGGTAGTGACAAAACAGTACATTGAAGAATAAAATTTAATGAAAACCATATTTAAAAAATTGGCCGGAATTACATTGGACTTTCTAAAAGGACATCATTTATAATTTCTATTTATAAATTACAATATTGACTTTAGTTATTAACTAGGGTTAAAAACGAGTGGCATTCCTCAACATGGCAAGAAACTCGCACACCAATATGTATTAGTAGCAAATACGAAAATTGTAAACATGTATACAATTATTGCGGTCTATATTAATTGTCTATTTGTAAAGGTAATGAATACAAGCAATATGTACGTATAAACGTAGTCGTATTGAATACAAATGGTATGTGATGGTGTGGGTTATTCGGAAAATATACATCTACCCCGCGCTTGTGACGTCACTGACCTATCGAGTGATCTTCCACTGACCTATCTTCCAGTGAGATGTTGCTAAAACGAAATGAAATCGATATATTTCTGTATCGGAATATATCGATGTATATATCGGAATGAAATTCGATATAAGAGATTGGTAACAGACGATAAGAAGTGGATCACCTACAATAACAATGTTCGAAAACGATCTCAGTCTAAGCGAAATGAGCCATCACAAATAGTCCCAAAGCCAGTCCTCACTTCGAACAAAGTAATGTTATGTGTATGGTGGGACTGGAAAGGTATTGTGTATTACAAGCTTTTACCACATGGCGAAACGGTTAATTCTGATGTGTACTGTCAGCAATTAATAAAACTGAAACAATAACTTGAACAAAAACGCTCAGAATTAATGACTAGAAAAGGTGTAGTTTTCCATCACGACAATGCTCGACCACATACATCTTTGACAACTAAACAAAACTTGATGGACCTTGGCTTGGAAGTTTTAATGCATCCTCCATACAGTCCATTTATTTTCGCATCCTCGGATTATCATTTATTCAAGAGAAACCTGTATAAACCATTTAAATTTTATAGCGATGGGATAATGGCTCTGCCAGAAAAATGCCTGAAAGATAGTAGAATTAAATGGACAATATTCCGCTCAATATACATTTATAATTTATGTAATACAAAAAAAAAGTCTATTATTTTCACTATAAAAAGGCCGCAAACTTATCAGACTACCTAACATATACGAGTTTAAATGTACGAAACGTTGGATAGAGGTATATTTTCCAAATAACCGATGGTGTGTGTGATCACCTGATGATAGCGTGACGGTGGTGAAGCCGTCCTTACTGTCGCCGGGGGTAGTCACGCGCTCGAATTCCCCGCGACGACTCGCTGCCGGACCACACAATACTATTAATCACATACACATCATGACACACATGGTTGGACACACGTCATGGATAAAATACATACACTTGTACTGTTTTTAATGTTGTTTGGCTTTAAAAGTTATTGACAAGAATTACCGTTGTTTTTTTTTTTGTGAGACTATAGTCTTATGCAAATACTATGAAGATGTTATTATAGATTGCCAGAAAATGTTTTTTACTCTTTCTTTATTGGAGAACACAGAAAAAATCATGCATTTCTGTTTACTGTTAAAAAAGAAACATTATTCGTTAAGAGGTATTATCGTAATTAAAGCACAAACAACAATTATCTATATAAATAAAAATGTAAACATTCGTTTGTTCAAAATCTTAAATCTCCGAAAGTTCTTCACCGATTGCTTTGAAATATTTACACAACGTTGCATTCGAATAGGCGCGTGTTTTTATATGCTTATCACAGGGTAAAAACATGCTTTTTACCCAAAAACAGGATAAGCGCCATCTGTTGAGCAGCCACAACAACGCGTGGCTGGGCACAGCTAGTTTAAAATAAAAATCTAATATCACATCCCAGTGTCGCCCTTTAAAGCGTATTAAAATAGTAACTCTTTAGCACAGTAAAAAGCAGTGTTATATTTTATTTTTAAAGATAAAATCAATATTTTTTCATTATACTTACCACTGGCTTTGTTCTCCAATATAGCCTGCAAATGGTTTGGAGGTACTTGTTTGTAGTCGGGATCCCATATGGGTGACGTGGGGGAAAATATCTCTTCCTCGAGTAAGGCCAGGAAACGAGGGAAGTGAGTTAGAACCAACACCTGAAAAAGTTTTACGAGTTATAAATCAGAGGAAGACAGATAGTCCATCTAGTTTATTACTCTAATTTATTTATTTATTTATTTATTTATACGGGATATACCCTTTTTACATAACAGATTAAAGAAAGGAAAATAGAAAGTACAACTCAAAGCAACATAAGATCAGAACTTCTCAGTTGGCGCGAAAATTCAACAATATCGTTACCATAAAAATTAACAGTATCACCAAGAGCGTTAGCCTTGCGCATCAGTCGTATCAAAGTTTCATTCTTGCTAACGTCAGTTCTTCTATAGGGGACATAAAACACATCAGAGTTCCTCGTGCCAGCAGCACTTATTCTATAATTTATGTGCGATGTTAGGAAAGAGCAATCTAAAAAGTTGTTAATAATTTTGAATAAAAAAGTGTGATCAAAAATTACTCTTCTCTCCTGCAAAGATTGCAAACCCAGTTTACTAAGAATGTAAGAATAATCATGATTATCGCGTGACATTCCGTGACCATCGCGATAGGCCGCGTGTCGCAGAAAATTATGCTGAGGTTTTTCAATGAGTTTAATTTGTTCGTTTGTAAAAGGAGATCAGACAATTGAGCAATATTCCACCAAAGGGCGAACGAGAGACTTATATAGTAAAAGTAGTGTACTAACGCGCGAAAACTCCGACGTGTTTCTATAAACAGATCCCCACATTCGCATTGCCTTAGAAGAAATAGTTTTGATATGATCATTAAAATAAAGCCTCGCATCAAGCAAGACACCGAGATCTTTAACAGTTTCCACCCGTTGCAATTGATCGTTACCCATAACATAATTGTAAACTATACCAGTCTTCATTCTTGTGAATGAAATAATTGAACATTTTTTAACGTTGAGTTTCAATAAGTTCAGATTGCACCATTCCATTACACTATCAATGTCGATTTGCAGAAGTTCTGCATCAACAGAGTTTTCAATATTCTTATAAATTTTAGCATCATCAGCGTATAAAAGTATCGAAGAAAATTTTAAACATGAAGGTAAATCATTTATAAAAAAGTTAAACAAAGTTCTAATAGTCTAGAATTCAGAGTAATGAGTGTACAAATCATGGCACCCGTTGATTTTTTTATATGGCAATAGCGCAATGACCACATTGAACAAGTGTTAACCCCCCCCCCCCCCTGTCAGCGAAAGTAAGCAAAGCTCTTACCCCCCCCATGCTTACGTAAGCATTGGTATAATTTTTACAAAATCTGTTCAAGTTTCTTATTTAATCAGAATCTACTAAATTTTGCCAAAAAATACGAAAAGTAAATAAATAAATGTTGCTGACGTAATCGCCATTCAGACCCCCTGGCCCCCATGTCATCAAAAATAAACAAAGCAAAGACCAGAAATGGTGCTTACGTAATACTTGAACGGCCCCACACGCGGAAAACGGAGTCTTATGTTTTTATTTGATTATCAGAATAAAAAATGTCACTAACCCGTTTCTCAGGTGGCATGCGGTCCCGTTCTGAATGACATTTATCCATAAGTTGTCTACAGACTGACTTGAAAACAGCCTTCAGCAGAGTTCGTCCGAACACCAATGATGTTTCATGACTTGGCAGTGAATCGCAGAATGCTGGCACATGGCAGAACACCAGCCATCTGGATGAAATCATTTTTATATATGTATATATTTTTATTTAAAAAATCTTTAATGTACATTCTGGTACAAAAAAAGAGGCTTGCCTTAAGGTATCCTCTACCAGCTAACTTTTGGGTTAAACAGAAAGATACATTGGGAAGTGCGATGAGAGGTATAAACATAGTGTGTCAGGGTATGGATTACGAATATTATAATGGAGTGTTATACACTTATTTGTTTTATTTCTTTTTATTAATAGATCCGGCCGATTCAAAAATTAAAATAAGCTGCAATTCAAAGGGATCGAGGAAGGGGTATTTCTCGATAAAAATAAGCGTATAACACTATCTTAAAGTATCCGTAATCGATCCCCTGACACATTGTATAACTTAAATGAGAAACCGGATAAATAATTTACCAACAAATAAATATACAGATACAGAGAGATTTTAAAGCTTTTCCAAATATATAAATGTTTAAAATTGTACGGTAATTTATTATTACCTTGTGTAATTGATTTGGTATGCTGATATATCTTCTGGGTTTGACACTTGCTGAAAATAAATAAATTTTATAAAATTAATGAGTGTTAATACAACTCACAGAACAGATAACCTCTTTAGAAGCAATTATGTTTCTAACTTGTTAAACTATCTATGACTTTTGACCTTTAATTCTTCTCTTAGTGCGAAGATACGTCAAGATGCGAATCCAATGGAAAAGGGCGAATGATATACAGCGTATATCGTATATACAAGAGAGATGAGTCAAAAAATCATCCCGTATCCCGTTGTAGATTCATCCCAATCCCTTTTTCAAATTCACTTTTTAATCTCCAAAGATTTGTAATTAATTCGGGGATACTGATGGTCATCATTTTCGGCATGCACTGCAAATGTCCATGGCACTATCCATTTACCATCAAGTGAATGGTGTGCTTGTCTATCACTTTCATTCTATAAAAATGAAATACTAACAAACATCTACTAAAAGCCAAGACTACTTTTGTTAACATCTTTCCAAAAATTCTCAAATACAGAAATATCTCCTATAAGTAAATACATATAAAATAGACACAAAATACAGTAATTAGACGTACAATTGGCGGCCTTATCGCTAAAGTGATTTCTTTCAGGCAACTTTTGGCAAAAAAGCAAGAAGTCTGTACCTGGTGCAATAAAGAAATGATGTCTTTATATACTTACTGTCAAATCAGTATAGGGAATTTTGAAAAAAAAAAATCCGCGTAAAAATATATTGCTGTTAGGTTGGCACTATTGTAGCTAATTTACATGTAAAATTTTGGTGCAATCTGTCAAATAGTTTGAAAATTTTCATATTTGCTACACGACCTCGACGGTTCACCGGCGGAGGAGCCGTTAGGCTCGTTGCTGCACACACTCTTTGCTCCTGGCTGAGCGCCTTCTGCGCTCGCCCTAAACCATACATGTCCGGTGACTCTTGAAGGGCCATTAGGGCCACAAGAATTTAGCCATTCCGAAAAAAATCCGTTGACGTAATAAAACAAAATTCGCTAACAGAGCTAAAGGCTATACCGGAAAGTGCCTGTAAGACGTGTTTCGACGAAATGATTATTCGTTGCCGAAAGTGTATTGCGTCAAATGGAGCCTATTTCGAAGGCGACAAAATAAATTTAGACGATTGAAACAATATTTTGTGTTTTATTAAAATAATCTTGAAACTTATTTGACAGAATAGTACATAAATATATACCTATATTAAAAGATGAGACAATTATGAACGAAGATAAGAGAGTGAGAAGAGAGAGAAATTATTGCTGTTACTACGAGATATTACATATAATTATTATTGTTGTCATTGAAATTATATATTATTAATTATGGTTTTTAATACTAGAAATTTGAAGTTAAAAATAATTTAGACAATATTTAATCGAAAGAAGTATTGTAAACCTTATCAGGTTGTTATAGAAGAACTTGTAATTTTGTGAACACCATAATAATATGTACTTTAGCTATAGTCATGCAAATTGCATTTGACAATGATAACAAAAAACATTCACTTACCAATTTTCTAACACTAGGCGTTTCAAAGTTCCAATGATTAAAGCAATGCAGGAACATCTTAGCCAAATCATACATTGTCTGCCACTCCCTTTGAGGGAGACTGTGAAACTTGTACAGCACGAAGTTTGTGATGGCCTTTGCAATTGAGGGACGCTCGAAAGGCGGCTGGCCTAAAGGACCCTCGATGCGAGGGTGCGAACGGGTTAGAATGCATTTGCGTAGGAGCTGTGGACAATAGGGCATAGTACTTTTAATAGTGACTAGGAGAGTGGTGATAGCCTATGGGTATCACATAGGCTATCACCGCATACTGAATTCACATTTGTGTGAAGCACTAAACTGGTTACGTTATCCTGCACTCACAGAACACCACCGCAAATTGTGCTGCATTTGTATGTGTTTCAGTAATGAGTGAGTTATGCCAGAGATCATTCCCATCCCACCTCATGTCACGGACAGCGCCTATTTTCTTAAAATCCATTCCTTAATCTGAAAGGTAGGCAGCGCTATCAGAGGCGTGCCAGCATTTGTCATTTTGGACTGTATTGGGGATGTCCATGGATGACAATATCCACTTACCAACAAGTGAACTGTCTGCTTAATCTGTCACCTTATTTTTATAAAAGAAACTGCATGAATCTACACTACAAAAACAAAGTGATATTATTTTCTTAGATATATATATAGAGATTATTTAAGTTGTTTTACTTATTTGTAATTTTGTATTTGTATAACAATTTAGTGTGGACACACTAGTTATGCATGCACCCTACACTTAGGTATAACATCGTGTCAGCAGTATCTAGTGCAACATTGTATAGAGGACATCCATGTCAGCAGTATCTAGTGCAACATTGTATAGAGGACATGCATGTCAGCAGTATCTGATGTAACATTGTATAGAGGACATCCATGTCAGCAGTATCTGATGTAACATTGTATAGAGGACATCCATGTCAGCAGTATCTAGTGCAACATTGTATAGAGGACATCCATGTCAGCAGTATCTGATGTAACATTGTATAGAGGACATCCATGTCAGCAGTATCTGATGTAACATTGTATAGAGGACATCCATGTCAGCAGTATCTGATGTAACATTGTATAGAGGACATCCATGTCAGCAGTATCTGATGTAACATTGTATAGAGGACATCCATGTCAGCAGTATCTGATGTAACATTGTATAGAGGACATCCATGTCAGCAGTATCTGATGTAACATTGTATAGAGGACATTCATGTCGACAGTATTTAATGCAACATTGCATTAGGATGATTAGTCTAAGTCGTCCACCTGTGAGTGGACCTTATGGTGTAAGAACATCTTGTACTTCATTTAATAAAGAGCAGTCAGGTGTAAAGACATGGTCTTTTTAAAAAGTCTATCCCTCGACAGAAACATGACTCACTAGGAGAAAATATTGTAAATAAGTTTTCAAGTTGATGTTTTAAATTGTTTTTTCGTTATCAAAGTAGGGAATGAATACTGAAGATTTGAAAACAGGTGTATATTTGTTGGATCTTGAAATATAATTTTTATTCTGCAAATATTACTCAAATTATTTTTTTACATTTATCGGTCAACAATTCGATTTTTGAAATAAAACAAAAAATTTAATTCATTGATACTTAAAACTCGAGTATTTGCTTAGTCCCCTGAGTCCTCCACGAGTGTACATATGTGGGCTCGAGATAGCGAGTAGTGCTAGGGTTAAGTAGGGATTTTTTTTAAAAAATATCACTTGCTCAGTTGTTATGTAAAACATCGCGAGAAAACTCCCATGGTTGAGATATAAAAAAAAAACGCCCTGGGCCTCCTGGTGGATTATGGCAGAAACTCGCCCCAGCGATTAACTAGGGGAAGCCTGTGCCCTGCAGTAGGATATGATAGGTTGATTATATCTTCACTATTAAATAGTGCCAGTCGCTCATCTTCATATTAGATAAAAAGTAAAAATAGAGTAAGTAAAAAGAACTTGTTTAAGCGAGATAAGAGAGAAGCCATTTCAAGAAGATTATTTCAAAAAAATACAATATTATTTATTTATAAACATAGGTATTGGGGGTACAATTTTTAATTTACACCAGTGCTGTATGTTTTGCCATGTACACTGTACAGGCATACAAAAATATAAATTGACATCAGATTGTCACTTCCATCTTAAAAAGAAGTCACGTTTAAACTAGAAAACATGAAGGCAATCTTAATTCACAATCTCTCGTGAAATGCTCTCTCACAGTAGATGGATTAAATCCATTTTCTGTATCTATTTGCTTTTGTGCAAATCTCATTTTTATGAAATTTAATTAAGGTACATTATTATTTATTAATTAGTAAATACATACAAGTTATATAACTCACTTTAAATAGATAATAATAAACCCGTTTAGTGTCGTGGTCATCTTCCCTATGCATCGACATGAAGATATTCTCAACATCCACCACAGCACCAAGTAATCTGTTGATTTCTGCCGATGGGAGGCCTTGTAGTTGGCTTACATGTTTCTCTGTAAATAAGTAAGATATAAGTCCTCTGTAAGATAAAATTTTGTAAGCTTTGAAATTAACCAATTACCTAGCTGTGATTGACGAGCACACTCATCTTGAAGAAATGACAATATTTTGTTATGATGAATACCTTTTGTCGACATAATTACATTGCACTATCTCATATCTGTACTATATTATGTTAAATTTTATGAATTATGGTGTTTTGTATGTATAAAAAAATGTTTTTTATCCTTCTTTCTTTCTTTCTATAATCATCGCTTTTTATGTACGAAGGTGGCAGACAAGCACACAGTTCACCTGATGGTAAGTAGGTACTGTAGCCCATGAACATCCCTAATACATGACAACATTAGTCCAAAATGACAAACGTTGGCATGCCCCGGATGGACAGCCTACCTTTGCAGATTAAGGAATGCATTAGGCGAATGGTTTGGGATAGAATGGGATGGCAATGGGCTCTGGCATATCTCACTCACCACCGAAACACGTACATGTACATTGGGGAAATATGATAAATTGTGAAATGCAGTACATTTCAATGTGAGAGATCTTCTATGAGAGAGGGGTAATGTTACCCCTCTCTCACAGAAGATTATGGCCATGTGGCCAGTCTGGGATGCCCAGTGGGTGTTGGGGCTGCAGCGTGCACTTTCACCCACAAAAAGCAGTTATTATATCCCGATTAAAATTGCAATTTTACTGAAAATTTGTGAATATTCGTTAATTTCAAGATGTTTAAGGTATTTAGAGATCAAGGTGAAAAATTATAAGTAATTGTGCATTTGATGAGTACACTCTACTCCATAGCTTCATTTTTGCTCTATAAAATTTAGGTATTATATTGAAAGAGGCACCACAACCTTACAACTCGAGTTGCAAACTTAATGTCGCTTACAACCTTGCAACAAAGTGGAAAACATTGCAGGAAATAGTTATTATGTTTATGTTTATTACGTAACTATCATTCTACTTGTGTCTAAACACTGTTTCCGCAGTTTTTGATTAAATAAATATATAAAACATATCCGATGTTAATAATTACCGAGTACATGATTACAATTTCTGCAAGGATCATTGAAACCAGCCAGTGGTTGAGCATCATTTCGATTGTTGCCTCTGCCTTGCTGGGCGGGAGACTTCCACCCATTGCAGGTGCATTCAGGAGTCTGAAAACAAACAGCTATTTAAAGAAGTCAGTAATTAAATAAAATTACCTTCTCTTAGGTTGAAGATATCTCTTAAATAATTGTCCTCCATTGTATAGATTATTATCTATTGTACTTAGTTCTTAAAAGATGTATACATCTTTACATTATCTTTACATGTGTACATAATTAAAGTCAATATCATGCATGATGGATTTTTCATATTTCTACAAAAAACACATGCATATGTTGGGGGCATTGAATGGGCTAACATTTTCTATATGTAGACTTTTGAACTTGTTAGTTCAAAGTGATATATATTTCACTAAAATATAGAAGTTTGATTAACCCAGATTTCCAATATTATTTCAGGATAAAAAATAGTGTTCCATTGCAATACATTATTTAAGTGGATAAAGGAAGAGGTAAGATATTATTTAATAGATAAGAATGCAGATGTGTATTGTTCAATCATCCCCTTTACATAATTACCCCCTTCAGAGCTACCAATGATATCAGTAACTCTTAAATAACTGTCAATGAAGTTTCATCTGTCTATTCTATAAGATTTATTAAAATTCTAAGTACATACTTTAATATACATATTTTAATATTATTATTATCTATGTAATCAATATACTTGTCTTCTTTTGTCTACACAGTTTTGAAATCTATTGACTCCTTCTGATTTAACTGTCTTGTGTAATAGATATCTATATGAATACTACCTGACATGCAGAGTATATGGCCAATTTGAGCAGCTTCTTTGTGTGCGGCCAGTTGTACACTTGCTGCTTTCGCTGTTGTATACGCTGCAGGTTAGACTGTCGAGACGCCTGCCCCTCAGTGGGCTGTGTTGTTGTACTGGTTTGGGAAACGTCGTCGGTCATTATGCTTGATGCAGCTGGAAAATAAAAATGTCTTTAATAATATGAAGTGTAATGTTTCTACTTTTGCCTTGTAACTAAACCCATTATAATGATTGCCTTTATATGAGACGACGAAAAATTGTTCAGTTCCTTTATGAATTTTGAATGAAATTTTACAATTTGTTTTTCAAAAGGAGACGAATACATCTAAAGTCACTGTTCTTTGTGTTTCTACCGTTTCTCTAGGTTAATAACAAAATTTATATGATAGTAACATACCAAATAATTTTTCTATGATTTAAGACAGTTTTAATAGAATATTTTATAGAAATTTTAGTTTGTGGAAATTGTTTATTTACCTTCGTGTTGCGAATCAACCTCTGTACTTGTCATTGCCAAGTCGCCCATTTCATCTGTCATAATGTCAATAATTCACTATAGTCACTTTTTCGCCACTCAGTCGCCAGGTTTAGTGTTAAATAACACAAATACACAATATATTAAATTCATTTAATAGCATATATGCAGAAATTCACGAAAAATTACAAAAAAGCTGATTAAATTATACGTACACTATTCATTAGTACGTGATGGGAATTTATATGCGTTCTGAAACAAAATTTTTAAATTCTCGAAAAAAGTGTGATTACAAAATTTTGTTTTTTATAAGTTCTTAGGCTGAATAGTAAAAAAAATATTTCACCACAAGGAATTATAAGTTTTGTGAGGAGACTGTAGATAAGTATAAAAAATAATAATAATATAAAAATCAGTGCTGTTGATTGGTTACCAAAATCATAGGTCCATAGCTATAAATTTGAGACCTCTGTGAACAAAACAAAGTTTAACAAAGACAAAGAAAAGCCGAGAAAAAAAATTACTATGGTCCAGATATCAATGAAATAGCTGGACTTTTTAGCGGGAACCCGAGAAGTAAAATTGAGTCTTTGTAGGATTATTATAAAAAATGTGTATTGGCTAAGTATTTGTGGTTAAAAAGTCATAATTTATTAAATTTCAAAGTCCATAATATTTGTGTTAATTAAATAGAAATGTAACTGCATTTTTTGTATTCTTCCAACGACCCCAACTCTGTCCTCAGTAAACATATTATCACTTGAGCGAGTCCTACTTCGACGGGACTGGACAATGATAGGTTACAAACAATTCTGTTTTATTTTGCTCTACGTGGATCAATAACTATGCCAGTGTCCAAATAAATTATAAAAAAAAAACATAGGAAGAGCCGTGATCTAAACAATTTCAAATTCTTATAAAACGTATCCTGTCAACAGCAGCGTAATTTCAGTTTTTTAACTGGGGTGGCAATCCGTATTGTACCGGGGGTTTGCGGGGTATGGAATGCTCCCACGCGTACGGGGGTCCGGGGGTCCTCCCTCGGGAAGTTAAAAAAAATTAGCATTAAATTGTTAATTTTTTAAGCTTTTTCAGACTATTTTCTTATAATTACTAACAACTACCATATCACAAAATAATTGCTAACATTCTCTATTTACCCTAAAAGATTCATTGTTAATTACTTTAATTAATAGACAAACCATTTGTAATGTAGATATCATTTACGCACAACTCAAGAGTAGGCCTATTTTTAATTGATTGAGTGTTCTGCCTGATCTTGTATCATGTAAGTAAAAATGAAGTAAACATCATACAAAAAACAAAGCTTAATACTTAATACTCAATATCGTCATCACAAATTATTTTTATACAAAATTAAGTCTTCTCTTTTGGCTTGAATTAAAGTCGTCAATTACTTTGGAAATGTCTATATCAACACTCCTTTCGATAGCCAAAAGAGCTAACGAGGACAACCTCTCTTGGCCGATGGTATTCCTGGTATATGTTTTCAACAATTTCGGGGTGGCAACTAACAACCCCTTGTCACCCCCGAATTACGTCACTGCCTGTCAATGTCCAGTCTCGTCGAAGTAAGTCAAGCGATAGTAGGTTTACTGAGAACAGAAGAGGACGCCTTTGGAACCACATGAAAAACACAGCTCCAAGCTTTTTTATACTTCTATATCTATCTATACTAATATAATAAAGAGGTAAAATTGTGTGTTTGTATGTTGGGGGTAATCTCTGGAACTACAGAACTGATTTCAAAAATTCTTTCACAAATAGGAAGCTACATTATCCGTGTCTAATATAGCCTATATTTAATTTTGAAATTTTTAAAAAAAATATTGGAAAAAAAAAACTTATAAACCGAAGTGAAGCGAGGGCGGGTCGCTAGTATTTGATAATCACAAACACCACGAACGATAAACACTTTGAAGTATCCAAACTATCACTATCAAACCACAATTAACTGTTAAAACACTATTAAAGCGCCGTGTGCCGACTATAGAATAGCGCTGCCTCCCCCCCCCCCCCCCGCGGGTGTCGTAAAACGCGACTAAGGGATAACAGAGGGCTATCACAAACTCCGAGGAACAATACCTCCTCTAAAAGAGTGAACTCCTCGACCCGCTTGGCCAGCGTGGCGTTTTAAGGCCATAATGCATAAGACTACGTGAGAGAATAGCCAGTCTTTTAAAAAAAAAATCAAATATTAATCAAAATCTAGGTAGGATGTAGTTATTGTGTGTTTCTGAACCTAAGACTAATGGAATACTGGGTGGAGCCATCGAGTGTGGCATTACTTTATTTTGCTCTGCTCTCAGCGCCGGCTCTAGCCCATGTAGCGCCCGGGTGCAATCAATACCCTGGCGCCCTCTAGTAGGCTCTTTGGAGGCGTCGCGAGCGACGCTCGGCGCCCCCTAAGACCCTGCGCCCATGTACGCCGCACACCCTGCACCATAGGTAAAGCCGCTGTCTGCTCTGTTCTACTTCGCTCTGCTTTAGTTTGATCTGTTTTGTTCTATTAACCCGACTATCATTAAAAATTGTTTAGACAATCTGTACAATATTTGCCACGACCTTTGTTGGTGCCACTATGTTATCACTGTTATCGGTGACTTCACAACCTAAACAGAAATCCAAAGGTGTTGAATTATTCAATTGGTTTTCGACGTTTGAGCATAAACTTCACTCGCAACAATTCATCAAAGGTTTTTAAGATTACGACGAAACTAAAGAACCCTTATAATTTATTCGTGTCAGTCTCTTTCTTTACCCTCTGTTATACGAGTAGGTACATATATTTCAGCGAATATCTGCGAATGTACATACTCGTACATAGAAATATTTCAATCGGAATTTCATGCTGCGAAGCGAAAGAGTATGCAAAGGGTATGCGAAATAATTTTGAATACCTACTTCTTGACTGTAACTCATTGTCGTATTTAACGTGAAGGTGAATAGATTTTCACGTAGTTATAATATCAACTGGGGTACCTACGTGTACCACAGTTGGTACTTTTGTATGTAGTTTTGTTGTACTTTTGTAGGGTGGGTCACTTTTGTATGAAGAAAGAAAGTCCTACTTTCGATTTCCACCAGTAAAATTATGTTGCCTTTGTATAAAAACAATATTTTTGAGGAATTAGAAGTAAATAGCACCAATTAGAATTGGAAGTAATCTTCAGGTTGCGCATTGTCTTTGAAGATTATAGAAATCTGAGCTAAATATTATACTAAAAACTTAAATTTAACCTGGTAGTCATAAAACATGAATATAAAAAGAAAAATATTTTTTTTATGGATAAGAATTAATCATGTATTAAGATTAAAAAGAATACAAAAGAAAAAGTAATGGAAAATTCAAATGTTTAAGTCGTTCTTGGTATCGACTTTGGGAATTTTCCTACGATATTCAAGTTCTAATTTTATCTTCCACCCTTTTTGTACATAGTTTTGTTGACGATTCTGTTACCGTTTTAACGGCTCGTTCGACAGCCATGACTTTTTTTTTTTTTTTTTTTTTTTTTTTTTTTTTTTTTTTTTTATAGGCTAAAAACCCCTCGTTTCGCAAGTGACCCCTGACGTAAAGTGTCAGGGTCTGTATTTGTCTGTTTTGGTTTCTTGCATTCTTCCTTATTTGTATACAGTATACAGTGTATTTGCGTATACAGTCAAATTTTTTCACCTTCCACTTCTGATGTATAAGGTCAGAAGTCTTGGTGTAATCTTATATTATTTGTTGGACTTGATGTAAAAGTCAGAGTCCCAGTCATATGTATTCAACTTCTGATGTATAAGGTCAGAAGTCTTAGTATATCTTATATTATTTGTTGGACCCTGATGTAAAGGTCAGAGTCCCAGTCATATTTTTAAAGTTCTTATCCTCTAGTTTGTGTCTTATACTCCTTTCGTTCTGTCTTTTACGCGGTTTTTGTTATTTATTTCTATTTATTGTTTTCTTTGCAACGTATCGACAGAACTCTAGGAGTATGTGTCTTGTTTGGTCGCTGTCCATTATGCGAGCGAGGTTCTCCTTTTTCAAACTAGTTTCCATCTTCATTTCAGCCTCAAATCTCTTCTTGCCATATACAGGGCAATCAATGATTAGGTGCAATATGCCCTCAGCCGCGTCTGGGTCACAGATACACGCCGAACTCTCCTTGCACCGGAAGCGATTCAGGTACTCGGAGAATCCGCCGTGTCCCGTTAACACTTGAGCGATCACCGACTCCATTTGGATCTTTTTAATGATGCCATATGCCCTAATGGCGTCCGGAAAGAAGGTCTTAGTTATAGCCGCCGTTTCGCCCCCTTGGTAGCGCCGGTTCCACTCGTCAAGCGACTCCTCACGGATTTGTCGCTTGACGAATGAGACCGGATAGCTATCATATTCTGCCTTCACTTTAAGTTTCCTGGCAGCGAGTTTTGCCAGCTGGTCAGCGCGCTCATTCCCTTCCAGCCCCGAATGTGCTTTGATCCAAAACAAAGAGAATTCTTTGTTTTGGAGTAAAATTTTGTTAATGTTAGCCCTCGTTTCAGCGGCTAGAGGGTGGGGGCTGCAAGGGTTGGCGATTGTTTCCAACGCCGAGCGTGAATCGCTGAGTATGCAAAAGCTCGACTCTCCGCTTTGGAGGATCAACCTCGAGGCTCTGCATATAGCCAACAGTTCCGCCTGGTAGACCGTGCAGTACGGCGGCAGTCTAAGTTTGATGGCTCTAGTTTCGGCTTCATTCTTCCAAATGGATAATGAAGCCCCCACTTTGCCATCAATCTTAGACCCGTCGGTATAAATTTTTACTGCTATTTGTTTTGTATAGCTTACAAATTGTTCTCGGTCTTCCAAGCTTATGAACTGCAGATCTATATGCTCTGCCGGATGCGGAGTGTCTGCAAATGCCACCCTACGCTCCACCTCCCGGTCCATCGGCAACGTCCGGAGTATCCCTCTCTTTGCCTCATATAGGGTGGCTGCCTCTTGTATTCTGAGGTCGAGTGGTAATACTCCGGCTAATAATAGTGCCGAGTTTAGGGAGACGGTGCGATAGGCTTTGCAGAGCTTCTGAGCAAAACCTCTTTGGACCACGTTCAGTTGCCGTTTGACGCCCATCCTGGTGGCGGCCGGCGCCCATGCGCAGGCGGCATACATGATAATGGGCTCCACCGTTGCCGTATATATAATACGAATTATGTCTGGGTGGAGCCCCCAACTTATCCTGGCGGCTCTAGACAATTGCCCATAAACATTCAGAGCTTTCTTGCAGGTGTTCGCAATGTGGGCTCTGAAGTTGAGGTTTTTGTCTACTGTGAGCCCCAGGATTTTAATCTCATTGGACATTCCAATGTCAACCCCGCCCATGCTGAGAAGTGGTATGTCGAACTTCAGCTTTTTGGTCAGCACCATAGCATTGGTTTTATGCGGTGCAAACCTAAGCTTATTCTCGACACCCCACCCCCGAACATACTCGAGGGCGGCATTGGCCTGTTCCTGCACTTCCTGCGCAGTGCCGCCGGCAAACACCAGGACGACGTCGTCAGCATAAGCTTGTACGTAGTCGCCGCGCCGTTCCAGGCCCCTCAAAAGTGGGTCAATGAGGAGGTTCCACAAAGTGGGTCCCGCAATGGACCCTTGTACGCACCCTTTGTGAGTGTCCTTTATGTACTCTTCTCCGGCATACCTGACTCGGACGCGTCGGTCCTCAAGATAACTGGTCATCATCCGCCGGAGATTTACCGGACACTCTTCTTCGGCCAGTCTGGCTTTTATCTTCGGCCACCAAGCATTATCGAAGGCTCCCTCTATGTCCAATGATACAACTACCGCTAGCTTCTTTTCACGAAGCTTTTCGCGTATGTGTTGTATCAGGTCATAGAGGGAATCCTCGGTGCTTTTTTGTGGCATAAAGCCATACTGGCGGGTGCTCATTTTTGGTGTGAGGTGCCACTTTAGCCTCCCCACCACCATTTTTTCCAGAACCTTCCCCATGACCGGCAAAAGGCCTATGGGCCTGTAGGACTTCGGGCTGGCGTAGTCCTCCTTCCCTGGTTTCCTCAGGGCAACAACTGTGGCCTCCTTCCAGATCTTAGGGAAGTGGCCCAGCTGCAGGCATCTATTAAATATCGCTAGTAATAGCCGTGGGTCGGCGGACTGTACATGCTGACAAATGTCCGCTGTGAAACCATCCACTCCGGGGGCTTTTTTGGGGTTAAAACTTTCCATCGCCATTTCCATTTCGATCAGAGTAAACGGTGGATCATGGTTTTCATTATGTACCCAGCCGTTTATCTGATCTGCTAAAGCTCTGGTTCGGCGATGGTCTGAAGTTTCCCCTTCCTCGGAGTCCTCCGGGTAGAAGGTCTCAGCCAACAGCCTCGCCGACCCTTTATCGCTCAGTGTTTTCCCCAGCACGGCTAGGGGCACATCCTCCTTTCTTTCCTCGGTCTTCTTCATTACCCTGTATATGCCTTCCCAAACGCCTTCCCTTGTTTGTCTTCCACAAAACCCCTTCCAGCTTTCTGTTTGTGCCTTTTTGGCCTCCATTTCATATGTTTCTTTCACTCGCAGGTAATCCTCAACGACCTTCGACCTCCGGATCGGCGCGGCGCATCTTATTCTGCGTTTCCTGGTGGAGACCTCTTTCTTCAGTTTTGCGAGTTCTTCTGACCACCACGGCAGTGAAAGTGTGTCCGTATTCTTCTTTATTGGTATTGTTTCGGTACACACTATTGTTATTATATTATTGAATTTATTTACAATTGTTTCAATCTTTTCTTTTGTATTACTTTTTTCAACTTCTTCTAAGTTTATTTTATGCTCCACCTTTAATTGGTCCAGTTTCTTACGAAACTGGTTCCAATTTGCCTTTTTCGTATTATATATTCTTGTTGTCCTATTTATTTTTATCCCTTTAGATTTTTTAAGTTTGATTTTAAAAGTAATGCCGTTGTGGTCGGAACTCGTAAGGTGTTCTTCTATCTTCCAATCCTCCACCAGGTTCAGCATGTGTATAGAGCATGCTGTGATGTCTATATGACTGCAGTACCGCTTGCCTCCTCTTATTGTATCGAAGGTCGGAGTATCTCCCCGATTCAATATATGGAGGCCCATATCCTCCAGAAAGCTGGACATATCTTCTCCCCTGCCGTCTGTTTTTGCACTCCCCCACCATGCGCTCTTTGCGTTGGCATCACCTCCGAGTATAAATTTTCCGGAGCTAATTTCTATTTTTATCTTCCTTAGGTGCTCCAGGTATGGCCCTATGGGCAGATCCGGTTCTAGGTAGAACGATACTAGTGTGATCTCCCAGGCTCTGGTTCGGATCCCCAGCACGACGATGTTGTTTGTGGTGAGTTGCGGGTACTGTATGACATCGATGTTTGCGTCAAAGACGGCTATTGCCGCCTTTACAGCCCCTTCTCCTTGCCCAGAGTTCTGGAAGATCCGGACACCCCTGTGATTTTTTAATCGTCCTACTGCGCCCACATATGGCTCCTGGAGCAACGCTGCGGTGGCTCTTCTATTTGCCGCTTCCATCAATAGCTCATCGGTCGCCAGTTTCTTTCTCTGGAGGTTAGCCTGTAGTACACGGTGAGGGAAGTTTACAGCCTGAGTGCCCTTAGCAGTAGGCCACCGATGTTCGGGCCAGTGCGTCCCACCGTCTTCTTATCGTACAGTCACTGCTGAAGGCGTTATGTTCTTTCCGATCGAGTTTGGCCTTCAAGCAGTTTCTGCACGACGGCGCCTTTCCCGCTGCTTGCTCAGGGCACTCCGTCCTCATATGCTGGCCACCGCAGTGGCTGCATATGTCTGCATCTTCACTACATATTCTCTTATTATGCCCATATCCTAGGCAGCGGGAACACTGCACCAGTGGAGACTGGTCTTCAACCCTTATTCTCTGCAGGTCAATGTGCAGTGTCCCCGCCTCTATCGCTCTCCTCCAGACGGCAGGGGATGTACTTACAACTATATGTCTTGTGTGGGGGTTTCTTGCCTTTTTCATGTATTTTATGGCTATCCTGCTTTCCTCCTTGTCGAGGCCGCCGAAAATGCCCCCATTCTGATTCCTCAGAGCTCTGAGGACTTCTTCGTTGCTGTTTATTGTCAGCACATCTTTGAGGATCAGAAGGGGGTCCCTGTTTCTGACCTCCTCCACAACGAGGTGTCCTCCTGCTTTTTCTATTTTTTCTTTTATCTTATTCCTATCTTCCTTGGTGCTGCATCCCATTATTACTTTCCTGTCTTTGGCCTTTCTTACTCTCTCCACGCGGACCCAACCCTCCTTGGCGTCCACCGCCTTTCTTATTTTGTTCAACACCTCCTCTCCTGTGTCATTATCATTCTTAGAGGTGACTACTATAGAGTGCAGTGTAGACCTCCGCGGGGGTTGTGGTACCACCCTTTCGGCAGCCACACTCGCATATGTAGCTATTCCCTGGCCTTCGCTCTGCTTTTCCATCGCCTCCTGCAGTTTCTCCATAGTCTCAGTATTCTTTTTTATAAGTCTCCCATGTTCCTCCATTCTTCTAATTATATCCGTTTCCTGCTCTGTTGTTTCCTTTTCCTGTACTTTCTCTTTTTCTTTGTCCCTTCCTTCAGCCTTATAGGCCTTTAAGGCCTTTAATTCCTCCTCCGCTTCCTTTACCAGATTGTAAAGGTGGTCTAGGCAGTCCAGGACGTCCAATTTTGCTTCTGTCCTCATATTTCTACTTGTGTTAGTTTGTGCTTTACCCTTTATTAGGTAAGCCCGTGCTTTGATTGTTCTGTCACCTGTAGATGACGTGGATGGGGTCGTGGTGGGCGTTGAAGTTGAAGTTTTAGTCCTCTTTTGGGAGGAGCTTTTTGTAGGGGTCTTTTTTCTTGCTTCTATTTCTCCAATGCTACGCCTAACGTTTACAATGTTCTCAGACATTGTCAAGTTTTTTGAAAAATTTTTAATTTTTTATTTATAAACACTAACGTTGTTTACAATATATTTACGGAAAGTATATACATCAATTTATTATACACCTATTGTTGTAGCTTGACGGCTTCTTATTGTTGTTTATTTTGATTAGTGCTTCCCGCCACTCATCAACAGATGGCGCCACTCTGTCGTGCAAATAATCGTGCAAATGACGAGTCTGCACGAAAATTGTGCAAAATTTTTTGTGACGAGTTTTTTAAAATATTTTTATTATTTTGAATTCAGTCTATCGCCACCCACTAGCAGATGGCGCACTTGGTTGTGTAATAAATTTTTTAAAATAAGAGTTCTAGAATATTATTAATTTAGTCTGACTCCACTCACCAATGGATGGCGCCACCAGTCACTAAAGTACCCACTATTTATAAAATTCTTCACTGTTTTTTTTTTTTTTTTTTTTTTTTTTTGGAGTTTTTTGTCACTTTTCACTGCTTTTACCGCTGAATGACGCTGCTATTGTTCGTCCCACGATTTCAAGACTAGCACCAAATGATTCGTCTCGTCAAGACGCGTCTTTTAAGCTATTATTTAAGGCACTTGGAGCACTTTTTTCACACTTTATTATTTTTTCACTGTGGAGCGCGGTTAAAATGAAGCGTTCGCGACGGCGTTTGGAGCGACACCACCCCGACAGCCATGACTAGGAAGCTTCAAAAATAAAAAATCCCGCTCTTCTTTAATCTGAATCAATAGCTCGTTCAAAGTGGTCTCAGTATTGGTGGTTCAAACACATTTTCTTGCCAGTCGATTAGGTCACAATAGCACGGTGCCAAGAAATTTAATGTCGATAGAGTATATGGTCAAATGTCTTTAGGTTTAGCCATATTACTTGTTTACGCTCTCGAACTTTTTTGTCTTCATCGGTTACCATAGCTAGTAACACATCTTCCGAATGAGCGATGTAGCTATTACGCTGAATCACTGGAGCAATCATAAGAGATCCTCTGGCAACCTCTTAATATTAATTAAATTAAAAAATATTTCACGGGTGTGTTATTTTACTAAAAGACAACATAATTTTGTTATTAGATAAAATTATCTCAAAGTTTAGTTATTTGACCCATCCTAATGTGTAAAGACTTTTCCATACGCACCATTTTATTTTGGCACCTTGGTAAAACATTATTAAAAATAATTTTCAGAGCGTTCTTCTAATTTCTAAACCATGTGCCCAAAAAAATCTGCAACAATTAAAATGTTACTAAACTTCTAGATATTAAAAAGTTTTTTATAGTCAAATAAGTAGGTACCTACTAGATACATACTTTTTTAATCATTTTAAAACTCATATATTGAACTAAAATTAAAAAAAAAACATTTTCGGAATCTTAATTTTAATACGTATCCAATAAGCATATTGTTATAGGTAGGTACATCTTTTATGAGACGCTTCGTGTGAACTGAATTCTTTTCGTTTTTATTATGACAAAAAAATGAATAATAAGTAAAGAAAATAATCCTCGAAATCTACTACGTAGTGACTATAGGCTTGCAAAGGTATTTACGTAGCCAAGAGTCTCGTTTCCTTCAGTATCAACATTCATCGTCAGCTTCAGTGCTTCAGTTCGCGCGGGATATCGAAGTAAACGGTCATGTCTCTTGTCGCCAACCGTTGCGTACTCTCGTATCTGCGATTAAAAAATTACCATTAAAAAACTGCATTAACATTTAAAAAAAACACTAGAAAAACTTTATGCACTTATTTAATAAACTATTTCACATTTTCTGTAAAATTAACAGATTTTTTAACAGATTAATCAGATTCAAAGTTTGTAAAAGTTCGTTTATAATTTCTGTGCCGGTGGTATTTTTCTTTTTAATTATTGTACAAGACAGACGTAACTAAAATTAATGTTTTAAATATGGCATCACAAACTTTCCTTCGCCCTAACGAAACTTATGATGACTTTTACAACCGTTGCAATAATTTGACTATGTTTGATTGTAGTGAAGATGAGATGTTATGGTGGTTGATGGGATCTCGAAGACTTCCTTTGAAGGAAATAGTGCCAATTAGCATTGTACTTGTTGTAATATTTTTGACTGGTGTTGTGGGGAATGTGTGCGTGTGCGTGGTTATAGTACGACATCCTGGCTTACACACTGCAACTAACTACTACCTCTTCAGCCTAGCTGTCAGTGATCTATTGTTGCTTTTATTTGGTAAGTTACTTAATTATTTTTTTTTTAATTAAGTCACGATGATGTCACTTATCTCGTTATTGTTGTTGCAAATTAATTAATGCCGTAGCAAAACTATAAGGTGAATAGCTGGTGCAAGATGATTTTTAATTTTCTCGGAAAACGTGTACCAGGTTATCTTGTTTTTGCATTTTCATTTAAACAAATGTACTAAGTATTTTTTGTTAAAAATCCTGAACTAAGGGTTAAAATTATCTTCAATCTTCAACACTAGAATTATTTTTATGTTTTATCGAATCGATCGGTTTTATATGTGTTCATTCTGCAATTTATGAGTTTGTTTAATAGAATATTACCACAGATGATTATTATAAATCTATGGATAGTGTAGTGTACTCATGTTTCGGATCGCAATATTTGCATATTAAAGAACTTCCTAATAGTTATTAATTTTTCCTTAATCTTACACATAGGAAATATTTTTTGAGGTAAAATGATTGCTGATTTTGAGAGAATAGCATCTATGACTAGAAAAAATTGAAGCAAATATTTTATCTATATTTCCAAGGATCATTTTCCATCCGCCACGTAAATTTTTGGGGTCGTAAATAATGAAATTGTAAAATCGTATTTGTTTCAAATGTGTGTATAAGTATTCAAATATATACCTACATTTAAATAGCATTTGTGTAGAACATTCACTAATTATCGTTTAAGTCATATTTATACGTTTCATATTTATTCCATCGTGCCTCTGGGTTCAACCTAAAGGTTGGCTGATAGATAATGCCTATAGACATTAAAATAAATTTAAATGTATCCAGTAGTAGCTTTCTTTGTATTTCTGAATCTATTTTAATGGAATTAATAAATAACAAATACGCAGATTGGACCATAGATGAGCATGTGAAGCGGTTTGCCACGGTCTATGCCACTTACACTTGCCACTCTAAAAGACTAAGGTCTGCAAATGTCCCACCGATCCTTAGTGTTAATCTGATCACAATGGCAGATAGGATATAATTTACGAACTCATTGAAATGAATATATAAGATTTTACTTGAATTTAAATTAAATTAACTACTCTGTTGAAGAATGACTTCAATGTGGGATGTACCTAAGTACAAGCTGACTTTTACTGACAGCCCACGAATAGCCCTTTTCATCACAGTCATTCACTTGCAATCGGCCTTTCATTGCCATTTTACTTGGGTTACAATCTTATCACAAGATAATTGCATGATTATAAATTCACAAAGGAGTTTCAATTCACAATTAACTATACGTTTCTGGCAATGTGCTGGCGGAGGAATTATCATCGAGGCAATGTAACTTGACATACTACAATATTTTCATCAGTGAAAAAATTGCAATAAGGAATCGTGTTTTGAACAGTCCTTGAGTAATTACATTGTGTTTTAAAGAAACTTGCAATTTTGAACAAAGAAATCTTTATTTTCATGTTGTCGATATTAAGCTAGAGATGTTACGTTTAATACTTCAACGAAACAAAGCAAGCAAGCATCCGGGCAGTAGGTGGCACACTTGACAAGAACATTACGAACTGTGATTTGGGAGTGATTAACAAAATCATGCGACTGCATGAAAATTGTTCTAAAAATGAAGTCCAGAAATCAGAATCAATAAAGAGACGGGAAGTTGGCAGCGGATGGAATTAGGCTATAAATGATGTTGATGATGACCAAAATAAAACCTAACACCGTAGTATGGTTTATAAACAGGTAGATGCTCTTTCCATGTACCTAAATACATAGGTGACTCACAGAGTCACCTTCCGCCATATAACTCCCGATTGGACAGCTGTAATAAGCCTAGATGATGAAGAGGGTTAAAAGCCTCTTATCGGGGCAAAATTGCCGAAACCACGAAACATAATGTACGTTACCTACGGGAATCATTGATATAAAGGCGGATATGAGACAAGAATGTCACTTTTGATGTGCCATTGCACAGAAGTAAAAACGTTTTTCTTTTTACATCTTTCTTGAAACTTGAATCCGCAAAGGAAATCAAGCTCCTTTTGTGTCTGAATAAATTTAAGGCTGTCACATTAGTCAACCTTAATTGCAACTCCATTTTTTAATTTTATAACAGGTCTCGGCGAATTTTCTCAAAGTTAAGAGGAGGATATGGATGGTTTGCTAGACGCTTGTAGCATCTGGATGAATCTGTAGTGGTTTGTGATTTTTTTCAGCTATTTCGATATTTGAGGAAGATTCTGAGACCCTAATAGGCTACCATAAAACCAAATGGGTCTAAAAGATGTATTAATATTGTATAGGTACCTAATTTATTTTTTAGTTGTTTTTCGTGTGAATTGAATTTATGCAATTACTAAGTAGACACCATTTGGGGAAAGTGCCCACAATTATATTTTTTTGTATATAGGTATGCTCGCCACTTATATTCTTAGTTATTCACTAATGTAAATTCGGGCTTAAAAATATCTCTCTTAGAGTGACAGAGATGAAAAAACATGCTGTCTGTAAAAAATAGTAAAAACATACTGTCCATAATTAGGGAGGTTAATCTATATTAATATTATAAATGCGCAAAGGTGGCTGTCTGTTACCTTTTCACGGCTAAACCACTAAGCCGATTTTGATGAAATTTGGTACGGGGATAGATCGAAACCCAGGGACGGACTTAGGGTATTTACTGCGATAATCGAATTCCACGCGGACGAAGCCGCGGGCACAGCTAAGTAACCTATATATCCGGAGCAGAAGCGTTCTTGAACCTTTATCAGAAATACTGTCGGACACACTGAACAATTTAATTTAAAAATGTGTACTCGATGGGAAATAGGAAAAATATTTATAAGCCTTCGGTCAACCAACTCATTCTTTATAGAGTCCATTTTATACCGTCCATTTATATTCATCCTTAACTAATAAATTACCTCAGATAAGGGTATCTAATAGATATTACAATGAATTCTTTAAGAGGCAGCTTGTTTATGTTATACGAGGACTTTCCCACAAATGATAGTATCTATGTGTAGCTAATGGCTATTTTGCGTATCCGAGACAGGTAATAATCATGAAATGATTGAAGAGACTATGGCATTATTACTTCAGGCATAGGGCCCATGCCAAAGGTCACATTTTCGATTACTGGTTGAGCTAAATTTGTTTAATGATAAATGTTTGTTCGGGATCCTAGTTAGGTAACTTGTATTCGTCTTTACCCGTATCTCTGGATCCACTACGAGTACACAAGCAATTTTAGAAAAGTATGGAAGGCGAATACCATATCGTATCTACCTCGTTTGAGACTCGCTATCATACACGAAAGCGGCTATAATTGAACAATTAAGGATGTTCAAGGCTTTATAAATAAAATTGACTCATTACTTCAAAGTTTAAAGTTATTTCCAAGGCATTTACTTAGAACTATATATAATTGTTACGAAGAGAATCTAGTTTCATGTTAACTAGATAGGCGTAGGTAGGCCTAATAAATGGGCTATTTTTTAAGCTGTTGTCCAGCTGCAGATAGATTTTGACAAAACATATTCTCAGTAAGTATTATAAAGTTGTACCTATTCGAAACAATTTATTTGACAATATTTTAAAACGTAAGTACGCGTTTTGCACACATAATAATTATGTTCTATTAAACGGGTCGAAAGCGCGTATTTCATTAGGCGTTTCGGTTTTATCGACCATAGTCGCGAGCGGTGAGTTTTTTTAACTACCCGCACATGGCGTTTATTGTTTGAAAATTCAGCCGAAACCACGAGTAAAATAAAATAGATAAATATACATGTTTTAAGATCGATTTTAATATAACTTAACTAATTTGATAGTTAACGCATACTGCGTTTAACGAAGGTAGAAAAAGATCGCGATATGTTCATTTAATATTTTCAACTCGGCTTCATGAACGGAATCCACGGTTTCAATCTTTGAGAATAGGTATATCGTATACACCCTGTGTAAATTATCTGCAGCCAGCCCTTTTGACATCTACTGCTGGATGTGGACTTCTTCGCGCACATAATATTGTGCATGACGGATGTATCGCCTGAAAAGGGCATGATAGCCAATCGGGCCCATGTCACATGTCCAGCAGTGAACGATATGATACCAGCAGTGGCTGGTTACGGTACTGTAAAGTCAGAAATCTTCAGCTACATTAAAAATATGTCTTGTATCAAATTATTAACTAACCTGTACTTCAGTTGAGGTCTTGCGTATTTCTTATCCCATTCAATACGTCTAACGCCCACCACAGTTCAACAGTAATAAATGTCTGATAAAAGACTATCATGACCGCATCACAATAGACCTTTGGCAGATGAAACTATTCTTGTAAAATAATGGTCGTTCAACTGTATCCGGTAGTTTCTTTTTCTCTTTTCCTTGTTGTAATTTTCTTATTCCTCATTTATTGATATGAGATCGATGAGTATTAGATTGATGTTAAATAAAACTGACATAAGGAAGGCTACCTATAAAAACAGGCTTAAGAGGAAGCTTTAGGAACACTACCTCCGTAATTCACAGAGCTAATGGTATTTTTCTCCTTTTTTCTCTATATTTATATTATTTGTATGTATGTATTATAATTATTATGTTTCTTATTCTATGTTTACTTATAATTATTATGTATTGTCTATATATTTAATACCTATTTGTCTAGTACGTATACTTTGCGTATATTTATATATTTTATCGTATAAGGTATATTATCAATCTATTATGATATTACTATTGTTATTTATAAAGACGAATTAAGCTTTACTATTTGAGTTCTTCCTGCATCCGCTTAAATTTTTGACATTCAACCAGGGGCACCGGCTTTTAGAAAACCCCGTGGGTGCTCATGCTCATTTGATGACTCGTTTAACCCCTGAAATGTCCTGCGCGCACACGTGTATGCGTAAGGAATAGAGTTACTTTTGAGGGCGCCTAACATTAGCTAGCGTTGCCAGATGAAGATAATAATTAACCAAGAGATTGTGTTATTTCTTGCAACATTACAATTTTTTTTCTAATATTTCATCGTGAATGTTTTGTGATTGACGCGTCAAACAATTTCATTACCAATAAATTACACGTTTTGCCGCGCGGCGGCGAATGTAGTAGAGGTATCGCTTAAAGCCGATTCCTGATTAGTTTTAATGTCTATGGTCATGGGTGCTCCGCACCCACTATTTACTTCTCGTGGGTGCTAGAGCCCCCGAGCACCCTCGGAGTCGGCGCCCCAACGGATTCAACCAACGGTCAACTGGTAGAGAATGCCTTAAGGCATTAAGTCCGCAACTGTACAATACAGTGTATAAGGAGTAAATAATTAAAAAATAAATAATATGTTGAACAAAATTGAACACACAAATTACTCAGACGAAATTAAATTTTAAAGAAGACACGAAACTTTCAAAGTTATTCAAAAGAAAAGTTAAATAGATCGATATGTTTTCACCGTGCTACAATTTATAATAGGTAATTACGAAACAAAGAGAATAGTAATGATAAAATACAATAATGTGTTTATTGTATTATTCTATAGTAATTCAAAAGTACCCAATTTTCTCTTGGAAATACGTAATTCGATAACAGAGGTTTTCTCATAAAGTAGTCTAGCCGAGCTGTTAAAGTCCAAATCCCAATTATGCCATAAATAAAACGATCAAATGGGATTTGCGATCCTTTCTTATCGAACTCAAGCAATTAAGGCTGTGACTCCTGAATCCTGCAGTGAAGTTTTATAGGCTCATATACATTTATATATTGTTATATAACCGAAAGTTTCATAATTTCTGCTTCCGTGTACAAATAGAACAGATACTTACATTTCATTTCAATATTTTACATGCAAATACTAATGAAATACTTCTATAATATATATACATACACACACACACACATATATATATATATAGAGGTGTATATTTATATCTATATATATATATATATAATTTTATTTGTATATATATTACTTTACTTTATTTCTACTTTATTACTTATTTTATTTCTTCATTTCTATATATATATATATTAAGCACCTTTACTACCCATGCATCCATGCAGCATCCCATGCACCTTTACTTATGGATATAGTCACGGGCAATCTGCAGCATCCGCATCTGCATATCTATCTGCATCCGGCCACTATAGTTTAGATTTAAGTATTTTCTTTTCATTGTACATTAAAATATGTATTTCTTTTCCCGTCAATAAATAATGTCTTTTAAAGGATAATTATAAATAGAATTAATGAAATTAAGAGAGTCGCTGAAAATGAATCGCTGAAATCTTATCAAATTTTAATTTTCTCGACAGCGTCAATTTGTGTTGACACATTTTGTTGCATTTTCAACTGCTTTTATTTTAACAAAATCTTTTCAATCTTTGTTACAGGTCTCCCCAACGACCTTTCAGTGTATTGGCACCAGTACCCCTACAGTTTGGGCATCGTGTTCTGCAAATTGAGAGCTCTAATATCAGAGGCGTAAGTTCCATTTTCATATGCAATCTTTAGATTTATATTTTAAATCAAAATATGACATCTTATGCTTCGTGTCTTAGATTAATTTATGAAAGGGTTGTAAAATGTGTACGTGCATAACTTATTTATGACTTATGTTTTAGAAACATTTTCACTATAAGATTTTTTAAAATTCGCGATCTTATCTTTGCGGCTTTATTTAGAATTCAGTTTTGGCGGAAAAATCGTTAAAAAAATGGCCCGCTTACAAAATCCTTTTGAAGCTTCTTAACTTATTTGATGAAAAATCTTTGCTAATAAAAGCCCTAAATAAGATTAAAATGTTTTTCGATTTCATACGTTTTATTTCATACTCCGTATTTACTCGTGGGTATATAAAGAAAGTTATGTTATGTAGGTAGTTAGGTACTGTTATAAAATATTTTCTATGATAATCTGAAATAAATAAAAGTGCTGACGCTTCTCAGCAACAATCATAATTCTATTCAATAACGTCACGCGGTTGGCGCCTCACATTTCTTTTACGTGAATGTGACAGGTTTGGAACTTCGTGGCGCACAAACGTGATTTATGTAATCAATAGTTAAAACAAATAAACTTTCTATTTTCAATACCAAAATTTCTTTTTTTTAACCCTACCCGTAACAGCACCCTTCAGTCAGATGAACTAAAGGCACGAAGAACGTTGCTGGTAGTGGCTGGGTGAGAAGAGCGTTCAATCGTGTCTGGTATAGAGGTATAGCGGGAGAGACCTTAATCCAGTTATGGAGATACATAGGCAGATGGTATGATATGTCCGTCATTTTGCGGAGTCTATGGCTTTTTACGATCTTAAAAAGTTGTCCTGTTATTCTATTAAAAATCATGGGAACGAATTCTTTTTGAGCATACTTATATTCTCCTGTATTCATTTTATACTTCATCATCATCATCTATATCTTCTTTTCGCCCGCTGCTGAGTATAAAAGGAGGCTTTCCTTTCATTTGTGCCACCCTCGTTAGTTTTGTGCTGTTCTCAATTTTATTTCTCTTGCAGTAATGAACTATGATAAACTATAAATTATCTTTTTTACATAGTATAAAACAAAGTCGCTTCCCACTGTCTGTCCATCTGTATGTACGCTTAGATCTTTTAAACTACCCAACGGATTTTAATGCGGTTTTCATCAATAGATAGAGTGATTCAAGAGGAAGGTTTATACGTATAGTTTAATATTGTTTTAACGAAACCGAAGCGAAGTGAGGGCGGTTCGCTAGTACTTAATAAACTAAAATTTAAGACCCTACAGACGGAACCCAGAAGTAACTTAATTCCCAATGGACAAAACCATTCTTGGGAGAGACGTTCATTGCGTCTGGTTTAATTTAGGGATAGTTACAACAATAGGTTGTTGTTATTACACAGTTGCTATTGGGTCTTAGGTCTGTATCTGTAATAGAGTCATAATAATAACATCATATTCAATGGCTCGCATTAGAATTTCCTGTTATAGTTGATGGAGAAACGCACACAAACCGTCTGTGTAGAAGACAGACATTACCGATCCATTTCTTCTAACACGTCATCACATCAGTATTGTACAGTTGATAACAGGTTAAAGTACCCAATACCATTATTTCTATCTATCTCTTTCTATCACGATTTTCGAATTTCGCAAACATTTCACTACATCTCCTGTATGGGTAGGGTTTCCAGATATAAAATTACTGCCCGTTCTGTTTAGAATTTGCAACGAAAAAATAAAAACCTCATTGAAACAACATTGTTTTTAATTTTTATTTAAAATTAACCATCTGCTACAACTACAAGGAACAAAGTATTAACGACTTTAAGCGCCTTTCTCACCACCTCCCGATTTAGTTACTGTTAAGAATGTCATAGATGAATTCTCTGCCAAGCCAATAAAATTTAGCTGATACTGACTTTCTGATAAAGTATAAGTGATTTTCTAATACCTTCTGGTAAAGTATCAGGAGGTGGTGAGAAAGGCCCTAAGTATCATTTAACTTGTCATTCACAGGTATTTTTGTGAATTTGAGCCCTTAATAATTTAGTGTGATTGCAATAAAAATTTAGGATCACAATATTTTTTATTATAGTGTGCATTTCCGGGACAAACTGCTTAAATTCCTGGACACGGGAAACGGCAATAAATGCCGGGACAATCCCGAAAATCACTGAGACCTGGCAACGTTAACTAAGGCTGATCTACTGATCAGTTGAACACAAAACAACAATTAGTTTTAAAATTAAATTTATAAATGGGCGAAATCGTTTCAGTAGGTTCAAAATTCTGACTTTTCAAAATATAAAAAAAAAGTCATCACTTATCAATAACGTACAAATTATATGTTGCTGTATAGGGTTTGTAAAGCTCTACAATTTTTGTATGAACATTCCTTTTCTAAAACGTACGGAAAGCAGCAGAATCTACCTTTCCAATGTATTGCCCATTAGATACGAATTGAGCCGTTCACGGCTGTACTTGTAAATTGCTAAAATTTACTAAAATATATAAAATGAATAGTCGATTTTCCTGAAATTGTACACATAGATAGATATTTTAATATCATAGGCACTTATATTATAATTTATCTTCATTGTTCTTCTAAGACTTTTTCAAATTAATCTTCCCAGGTTAATTTTTGATCAAAATACAAGCCGCTTTAAAAACTTTCACTAACTTTAATTAGATGTTTTACGTTATTTTACTGTTATAAATATAATATATAGAGATTGAATAAATGTAAAAATATAATGAAATTAATCATACTGGTATCGTACTATCGTCTACAAAAGACTGAAATCGTAGTAGTGTTCCACGGCACGTATGTTGTTTGTATACCTACGTAGGTAGATACAGATTTGTTGTAATCCTGTCTCTAAGGTTGTGGAAACGTCATAAAATCCAATCAATTCCAGTGGAATTAGACCGTCCTGACACACACGCGGCGAATTTTAATTATTTCTTCTGATCCACAAGTTCCTTCACGTACGTTGGTACACGTACTCCCGTTATATGAAGAGAATCTGGATCAGGTCATTGCCAGGCAGGTAAAAGACCTCGAGATTATAACTGATAATTGAGTGATCAATCAAGACGCTATTGATTGAGTGTTGCGAACGAAATTAATTTACATAATAAATATTTTGCACAGAGAAACGTTTCGCTATAAATTTAGATAATGTTTACCTTCATTAAAGTATACTTGGGGAAAAGTATTTATGCAAGGGTTGGGGCACGCAGCGTGTAATATGAGTTACTCTTCTCAAGGTTTTCTCTCAGCCTTATGTATTTAATGAAGTTTCCTATCCTCAGTCGTGAATCTAAAGGTACCTAGCAGCAACCTCGGACATTCCTAAGACAACGGTGACAGTTGTGTTTCAACACTGTTCGCTTACCATCAGACGAATTGATCGGCCGTCTGCCACCTTCCGTCTATAATAAAATCCCTGTCATACTGGCAAACCTTGATCCATATTATCGCGCTTCTCATCACCGAAAGGCGGTTCATACACATTTCGTTTGACAGAAGCTATTGCGTACTGTACGGTTTTCAAGACACTATACTGCGAAACCGAACGCTGTGGAACGAACTGCCTACTGAAATTTTTCCATTTAGTTATGTCACAGGGTTCTTCAAGAAGGCTGTAAATATATAGGATTGTGCGCGGTCGGCAGTGCACCCACATCCTCCTTGGTGTTGCAGGTGTCTGAGAGCGGCGGTGAACACAAACCATCTGCCGCCACCTATCTACTACATTTTCTATAAAAAAAGACAGATATTGAATCACACGCTTGTGAGTGAATCTCACAAGTACGTAAAAAGAGACTTGAAAATATACCTTTAAATACAAGGCGAGAGTTACTTTTCTCGTACAGGGCCATCCACAATCAAGGTTGACGCGCGTTCGTTAGTTGCAAGGTGTACTCGTATAACGCATTAATCTTATGTACGTACGTCAAGTAATACAAATTATTTAATGAAGTTGATTATTAATGACTGCATGATTATTATTAATATTATACAAATATATTTGTATTGAAGTAAGCATTGAACGATTGTTGTTTTTTAAGGATGAGTAGTTATAACTAGCCCATATGCCATTGGCCGGCTTCAGAATAACATCACCTTATCTCTCGTGGGTGTTGTAAAAGGCGACTAAATGATAACAAAGCGGCTACCACCAATCCAGAGGAACTGCACCACCCCTAAACTAGTGGACTCACCAACCCGCTTGGGCAGCGTGGCCATTAAAGGCAATACATCTCTTATGCGCGAGGCAATGTGCACAACAATGGCTTATGTCCAGCAGTGGACGATAAGGGGGCTGGTGACGGGGACAAAATGAAACAAATTAAATAGATTACCATCCATTGGACAAAACATGTCTGTGATTGTAATACTAACATTTAAGTAAATAAACAATTATGAATTATGAGAGTTACTTAAATTTTATTGTCACTATATAAAGATATTAGTATCTCCATTGCTTGTTGTTTATCTTAAACTTATCACTCCACAAATATCTATACTATTCCTGTTAGTTGTATAAATGGTAGGCGTCAGTCAATGACTCGAAGTACGTGGGTGACGAGGTAAATTTTGAGGTACAAAAAGAAAAACAATTGGTTTACAGCACAATTTTTTATTACAACTTCTCAAAATACTCTCCATCAGTCTCTATACAGCGATTCATTCGTCTAAACCAAGATTTAAAGCACTGGCGTTACTCTTCTTTAGCGAGGTCCTCAACAGCTGCTACAAAAGAATTCCGAGCGTCTTCAGGCCTGTCGAAAAGAATGCCTCGGAGTCCAAGCTTCACTTTTGGAAAGGGAAAGTAGTCGCACGGAGCTAAATCAGGGCTATAAGGAGGATGGCTCAATTCTTGGATCTCTGTGGTCTTCAAAAACTCTTTGGTAAGTTTTCCTTTGTGAGATGATGCAATGTCATGATGCAAGAGAAGCCCCTTCAATCTGTTTTAAGAAGTTTTTAATTTAACACATCGAATACAGTTGGTAAACACTATAACCATTGGGCATTAACAGTTTATTGAGCGTCTAAAAAATTGTCGCTAAATGGCCACCCACAGAGGAGAATGTTGCCACCATTTATTTTGCTTACCCTGCGCTGTCTGGAAACACTCAAACCGTTGTTTGCCGATTAGTTAGTGGGTCATCATACTGATAGATCCATCTCTCATCTCCAGTGATAATATTAAATATATTCCGTCCCTCTTCATTTTCGAAATTTACAATCATTTCCCTCCATCATGTCACGCGAGCTTCTTTTCGTTCTGTAGTCAGTGAATGAGGAACTTAATAGGAACAAAGCTTCTTGACTTGAAGGTATTGGTGTATAATTTTATAAATCTGAAATCTTAAAGAGTCCTCTATCTGTTTGTATGTAGTTTTTGGATCTTCGTGCAATATTTTCGTTATCGCCTTGATGTTTTCATTCGTTACAAAAGTAGCAGGACGGCCACTTCTGCCACTTGAAGAAAGTCGCAGGTAGTGGCTGGATGAGAATAGTTGAAGCCCGTGTGTTGTGGCAGTCCTTGGGAGAGGCCTATATCCAGCAGTGGAGAGACACAGGCTGATGGTGGTAATAATCTAACGAGCAAACAGTTCCCATACCTAATGTTGAAAGATTACGAATTGCGGTCGTTCGTGGATATCTGTGATAGATGCCAATGTTAGATTAAAATAGCAAACATTGACACATTTGCAGATACCTAACCTACAGATTACCTACCAAAGGGAATTCAGAAGATATTTCCAGTTCTATCAGTCTCTGATGAAACTTGACTCTGTAACGAGAAACTGCGAATTATAAATCCTGCTAGGGTTTCGGCAAATGTTTATCTTAGTAAGGTTCAATTAAAACAACTATGTTATAAGGTTTATTTAAATTTTAGAAATAAAAAGTAGCACGAACTAAAGGAAAAGAAAATTGAATATCGCAAATTAATTCGAATCCCGGTGTTCGTTATAATTCAGTTCAATACTTCCTTCCGACCCGAATAATTTGTGTAAAAATCGGTGTCTCAGTAATAAGAAAAAATGACTTTGCTGAATATTCACTATGAAAATTAATTAGATAAGTTTGAATAACAGTGACCCGCATCCGTTGGCGGACACGACTTCTGGCAAATTAGGTCAATAAATTAGACCACTAAATCTGTACAAAGAATATACTCGTAACAATAGAATTGTCTCTTGAGTCGACCTTCGAAGGTTATATATTATATCAAGCGGTGTTTATGAAAACTTAAGATTAAAACATCTATTGCGGTCTGAATTGCGTAACACATTAAATATTATTCGATGTGTGCCTGTTAACTGTCTGTCTTAACTCTTCATATTGATGTCTTTTTTAAACTGAAAATTACAGTCGTTTGCTAGTGCGAGGACACAGAAATGACTGCAACAAATACGGTGAAAAACGAACTGTTTTCCAATTAGAGGAATGGATATGAACATTAAACTCACTCGATGACTGGTTCAATAAAGTAAACCTTTCAATCGTACTAACGCTCCGTTGACGTCTGTAGAATGCGATTTTAAATTAGTGTGTAAATGAATTTCGTCTACTTTAGCCAAACGCCGAGTTGCTTAACTCCTAGTCGTACGGTTGAAATCAATGTAAATTCCCCTTTATGAACACTTATATCCTTCTTGTTAATTAGGCATTATCAACACTATCTTTTATCGTATCTTTGACACTATCATAGTGTTTTAAAAGTAGGCAGCGCATCCGGGGGCGTGCCAACGTTTGTCATTTTGGACTAATGTTGGCCTGTATCGCTGAAGTCTATGGGCGACAGTATCCACTTACCATCAGGTGGACTGTATATTCGTCTACCACCATCGTCCATAAAAAAAATGTACAGTATTGTTAGTTATATTTATTTTTTTATTCTCATAGTTCTTGAAGTAGATATCTTTGTTACTTGATTAATATATCTTGTGTCTGTTTTCTTCAATGTAATTGATAGCCACTCCCGTTTCGTTGTTCACGAAGGATTAATGTGCTTCATTGTGGGTAGTCATGTGGAACATTTTCGTTCAACGCAGTAACTAGGGCAGTCAACGGGGGTGTGAATTTGATAAGATGCTATTATCGACGCGATGCCTGGTATAAAAGATGAAAGTCTTATATAGGACATAATATACAAGCTTTATGGATTTTCGGATTTTAATAAAGACGATGGTTTGACGTGGGTTCTCATTTCTTGGTTGACAAAGTGTTTTTGTAAGACAAAAGAAACTCTTGCAACAAGAAACACAGTTAAAAACAAGCGATTATGATTTTTATTGTTGCCTGTTATTAAAACATATCTTAATATTAGTTGGACTGTCTAAATATTATACGAGCTATATTGTAGGTGGTTAGTGGTAGGTATTATACGAGCTATATTGTAGGTGGTTAGTGGTAGGTATTATACGAGCTATATTGTAGGTGGTTAGTGGTAGGTATTATACGAGCTATATTGTAGGTGGTTAGTGGTAGGTATTATACGAGCTATATTGTAATGATTTTGTTTACTGTAATGAATATATTTTTCTTTAATAATTTTACCACAAAGTCAGTTATTATTATTATTATTATTATGTCGGCAATACATAATTCATTGCTCCATATTGAATGATCGCACATTTTTTCAACGAATACGAAATGTCAGTAAATTTCATACAAGTCAGTGTGTGAAAGGAAACCGCCTGAACTAAGTATATCCATTTTATTTAAAAACCAGCTGCTGTCCGCGACTTTGTCCGCGAGGCTTTAATTGCCTTGGCACAATTTAAAAAAAAAACTTAAATATCGTGTTTTTTTTATTCACGTAACACAGCATATTAACTGAATTTGAATTAAAAATATATCACGCCGCCTTAGAATTTAATGATTTTATATAAAATTTGACACCTTGTTTAATTCCTTTAGGGTTTGAATTTCAAGAAATCCCCTTTAGTGAGATTTACATCATAAAAGGAAGCTGTTGTATAAATTTCACGTTTATAGTTTCAGCAGTTTAGACAAGGCGTTGATGAATCAGTCAATGAGGTCATTTCTCTCTATACTTATGTATATAGATAAATATTCGTTAAAACTTACCCAGCAAAATTAAATACAATGAATTCGAATGTCCGAAAATATATATTTTGCGAGCCTTTCACATGTTAAAGCGAAACCGAATATTCGTTACAATACGTCTCACAATAGACAAATTTAGCTTCGAACGAAAACTAATAATCGATCACCGAGCTTAGAATATTTTTCAAATAAAAATGAACTCTAGATTAGATAGGAGAAATCTAATTATGAAGCTGAGAGTTGTTACCATACCAAATTACCAGTCGACAAACTTATCAATCCGATCTAGGCCCGAACGCCTATCACAGAACGGCCGGTGCCCTACAATGAAACAGATATTGACAGAATCGAGCATTTGGTAGAATCGAAATTCTTTAGTTGACAACACTTTTCAATAGTGTACCATAAACATCGCGATGCAGTGGAAAATGCAGTACATTTCAAGGTAGTCTTATATGAGAGGGGTAGCGTGGTCAGTTGAGTGCGCCCAACAGCGGTTATTCACGTTATTTAAAGTCATTAACTTTAAAAAACTCAAATTGCCCCTTCCCCTTTAAATATTAAATTGTCCCTGTGGGTTATGTACCCCACATTGGGAATCATTTTAGATATTTATCTCTTGTTACAGCAGAAGTTGAAACTTGGAAATTAGCGTGGACGTTACTTAAAGTGAATAATATTCAAATTCATTAATGTATGAAGCATATAATTTAATTTCAATGCTGATTTAAATTAAGTATTCGTGTATTGTCATTTGCGTTCTAAAAGCAAAAATATTTATCCAAAAAAAAGCAATAATATTTTAAAAGGTTACGTATTTTTTTTTTAATTTAACCATTGCACTAAAAAATGCTAATCGGACGGACGTAATGCCTTATAAATATGACAGAAATTGATTTCTACAGCTAGTAAAGTTCGCTACGGTGCCTCAGGTCAAGCTTTGCGTCAATGTTTGCCTAACAAGCAAAACTAATAGAGCTCATATCCTCTGTAATATTTACGCACAAATTAACTGTAAAACTAAATGGTGAAGTGAGAATTATATTTAGACATGTTTTACTACTGTTGGAAACTGTGCCAGTAGGATCCGACGCGGTAAACAATCAATATGGCATACACTTATATTGTTCCAACTGCAGTAAACATTCATGTAAACGTTTTAAACCAGATGCTGCGGAAATTAAACGAAACGATGCATGTGAATTGGAATTTATAATCTTCACAGAACTTGCAAACATTTATAACACGTCATTTTGACTCTCATTAATTAATGTTATTGTTACGAGTAGTTTCTTTATGGAACATGATGTTCCTGATCTGATGCCTTGGCGATGATGACGATGTTTTTTTTTATTATGTTTTAGAAACACCAACAGTTACATTTTGCATAAAACTGAGTTACGAATATATATAGACACGTTCTTATAATGTGTTAACCTATTACAGGTGTGCACAACACTTTTGTTAACATTATTGTATCGTTATAAAGATGTAATAACATCAACACAACATAATTGAGGACATAATGTTGATGATCATCAATAACATAATATGATTTTGAATAATTTTGAAATATGTAGTAATATTTTAACATGTTGCAGAGTAAAACCTGCGATGTCTTGTGGAATTCCAGTATTCCAAATGACGATCCAAACGGTAAATAATCGGTTCAAGTTTTTGTGATCAATCATCAGTGGCTGGGAAATTGTTATTTTTTGTTTCCACCCAACCTTATGTCAAATATCAATTCCCCTTAATCCATCGGACAAATGTGAAACAAATAAAAATAAACCCTATATTTAATTTTTCGCTTTTATCTTTAAATAGTATTTTATGTTAAAGAGTATAACGCCTGTTTGTTTATTGAATCTCGGGCACGGGTCGGATTTCCGTTACCATGTAGGACATTCTCTTCCGGAAGAATGCTTTGGCACATTGGACGGTAGAGGATCAGGCTCGGCGAGGGTCTAAGTGAAAGGCGCTCTAAACGAATTCTAGACCGCATGGACAGTTAACAGTATGCATGGACGAATGATTGAACTAGTTATTAGCTCAATAACAACTTAGTAATATTTATACATACAATTAAACATTTAGTAGAGAAATAATAAGCGGTTGCTATTATGCCAAATTACAGGAGTCGCAGCGTTGTATTTGTCGCAACCGCATCGATGACTCACGGACAGTCGGCGCAGGTCCCTAGCATCTCCCATGCTATCATATTAACATGATGCCAATCGCATTGCTTTTTCACAATATACCTATATAAAATGGAACGTGGAGAATAATCAGATATAAATAATTAAATATGTTTACGAGTAAATCGCTGCCATCCAGATTTCTGCTTGTTGTTCATTGAGGAAACTCGACTAGGAATTTTTTGACGAATAGGAGATATGATATCATTCTAGCAACCACCTCTAAAAGCAACAGTATGAAAAATGAAAAGCAATCATACTTAGGTACAATACGAAGTTTCACTCTTAAATTTAGTTTGAGCTTAAATTTAAGCGATTGTACAGTGACAATTTAACCTATAATCAATAATTATAATCAATTTAACCTATCCTACTGAACCTACAATGTTGGTAGCAGTACTTTGTCAGTGTTTTAAAAGGATGTTTTTTAAACGTGAAACCAAGTACAATTGATAGTTAATAATGCGTTACCTTGTTCCCGTTACCTATTTGTAAGTGGCGAACCTTGAAGGATGCCTTGTTATACAGTACTTCTTCACCTTCCATAATTTATGTGGCTACCATGACAACGAAAAGTAATTCACGAAATAACAACATGAGAATTACGTAGAAAATTCGTTATACGAGTATTTTGGGTTTGAATTAAGTTTTGAAATTTGTTGTCATTCAAGAAACTCGCGAAAGCAGATCCTTTTTTTAAGAGTTCAGTAGGAGAAGGGTTTTGGCATTGTGTTTTGCGATTTCTAGCATTATGCGCGCTTGCCATTTTGCGTTTCTAGCATTTTATGTGACACCCTCAATGATTTTTGTGACCAAAGAGCTTGCGTAGAGGGTAGTTTGAACAACAATAGGTACAGAGTAAGACGCTTTAGGCACTTTTGATATGATAAGGCCGATCTTTTATGTGCGAAGTGTTAATTCATGACGAAACCCTGAAATAGTTATTTATTGTTATTCCTTTGTGTACATGTAATAACTATTTGTATGCAATAAAGAGTATTTATAATGATTATTTCTATTGTTATTTGTTATTAATTTGTTATTCACCGAGCACTGCTACGAATGGAAACGCCGTCACACAAGTTGATCAAAGTCTTAGCTTTGTAACAAAAGTCCACCAGGAGTTTTGTTACAATTGGGTTAATTTATCTTGATCACTTGTTGGAGATCTTTACCAACTTCTGGCTCTTTTATTTCCGGAATAAAGTCGCACGAAGTTATTTATTATAAAAATCTTAGAACTATAACGAAGATAGCGAAATAAACAAAACTTGCAAGTCTGGGAAAATGAAATATTAAATATAGAAGATTTTCTTTATTTGTGGAATCAGTAACGGAACATATACATTGCTTGCGTAGATTATTTTTGTTTCATTAATTTATTTCACAAACTTTATTGCAAATAGTACAAAAGGCGGGCCTAACTTTATGCCTTAGATAGAGAATGACTTAAGGCTTAATCTTAAGCTTAGGCTTAAGCTAATCTTAAGGTTAAACAGAAAGATAAATTGGGAGGTGCCATGATCGGTATAAATCTAAAATACAAATATATATATTAAGTCGTTTTATTTTAGAACGAAAGTTCTAGGTGAAGAAACGGCTCCGACATCTGCCATATAATATTTACTTATATGCCAACATAAGTCGAAAATGATAAATATTTGCATTTCTGCGTTAACTTTGGCGATGTAGGAATATAATTTGCATAAATATTGGACATTTGAGAACTAAATTGGAGCTTCATATAAAATCACGAACATTATTGAATAATATATCTTCAGATAATATAATTATAAGGACTCCACCAATATTCAGTAGTCGGCCAAGATAGTTTAATTAAGATTCTAGGCAATTCCTAATAACTGTATTAGGTATAATTCTATTGTATTATTATCTTCGGAAACCTTTCATTATCGTAGTGGGAAATTCAATTTATGTTTGTCGAATCAATTTCCAAATACTTTCCCTAGTATATAACGTTCTTTACAACCTTTCTACCTCAAATTATCTGTGTGAGAGTTTTTCTTATTTATTCATTAACTAGCGAGCCGCCCTCGCTTCGCTTCGGTTTATAAGAATTTTCTTTTTTCAAAATTTCAAAATAAAATATAGCCTATATTAGACACGGATAATGTAGCTTCCTATTTGTGAAAGAATTTTTGAAATCGGTTCAGTAGTTCCAGAGATTACCCCCGACATACAAACACACAATTAGTATAGGTTATTATATTAGTATAGATACGCAAAAGTCAAGATCTCTCTACTGAACAGATTTGTTCATAATTCCACTTCTTTTCATAATTATTTTTCTGTTCCCGTCTTTGAAACGCAATAATAACCTGGTATTCAAGATATTCGAGAATATATAATAATTATTCCTTCTGATTTTATATTACTGTGTATATTATACTATATTCTATTAACATTAAGAAAAAAGTGACGTCATTCGTACAATGTAGCATAACTCAGCATTAATTGGTCAATCTAGAAACGCTTCCTATCGTAATTGGTCAATACCTAATAGTGATGAGTAACTCCGGAGTTAATTAATCAAAAGAGTTGAATCCGCGAGGGGAGCAGAATCCCTTAATTGTTCCATCGAATTGTTATTCATTCCGATTCCGGCGCCAATCATGATCGCGAGTGTAATGGCGCATCGGCAATTGTCGTGGGTCCGAAAGCGAGATGCAACGATGGCATGTCCTTTTTTTTTTGCTTATGCTACGATCATTATCCTGGATTCTTATAAAATCAGAGTAGGTAAATTATAAAATATTAGTAGGTGAATCAAAAGAGTTAAGGGGTAACTAAGAGGAGTCGGATCCGCAAGCGGAGCAGGATTAAGTGAGTTAAAACACTCCGAGAAGTCTTTATTACCTACCACTACCTACCACTGGAACCAAGTGATTGACAGTGATGGCATCACTTTTTTCGTAACTTGAACTGAGTATATGTCTACATACCTTATACACACCTGATCACAGTTGCCGGACTTATTGGAATAAATATCCTGAGGAGACAGGCTTGCCTGTTGTATGTACGAGTACATTATTTCGTTGGTCGTGTGGTGTCGGCCGACATAAACCTTATATAGTCATTGGCTTCAAGTCATATAATAATAATTCTTTTTCCAGGGCCACCTACGTGTCAGTGTTGACGATATCAGCGTTCTCCCTGGAGCGGTATCTGGCAATATGCCATCCATTGCACCTCTACGCGATGGCAGGCCTCACCAGGGCTTCCCGCATCATACTTATACTGTGGATCATATCCATCGTGTGCGCCTCGCCGTTCGCTGTGTACTCTGACATTAGCTACAGGGATTATCCGCCAAGTAAGTCGCATTTTAAAGAAAAAATAGTTTCTTTCTTTAAATTCTTGAGAACTTAAAGAAATAAATTAGCAAACTATTGAGGTAATTCCGCCAGTATCTTGCGCACCTTACCACGGGGACTAAATTTATACAAGAGACTGAGTATATAGGTACCTAGGTATATATTTTAGCACCTTGTATAAAAGAGGCTCAACTTTTTATATTGATGATTATTATTTATTATTAGGTATAGTTATAGATATTTTATATTTAAATTAGTCTTTAATACTGTAATATTTAATAAATTATTTTTTAATACATTTAGTTAGATACATAATTAATTTGTATTGAAATATTTGAATGATTGGGTTATAATAAAATGATAGATAGATAGATACACTTTATTGTACACCAAAAATATACAGATTAATACAAAGTATAAGTTATAGAAGTACTTACAATCGGCGGCGTTATCGCTAAAGCGATTTCTTCTAGGCAACCTTTGGGTGGTGAAGAGAAGTCAGTAGACGAAATAGAATTAGATGGTGCAATAAGGAAATAATGTCTGTATATACATTCATAGACACACACATACATAAATATATAGATACCTACAGGCATTAATATATACATGCACTAATACATATACTACACACAGAAAGATAAAAGAAAAGATTTGGTCGTAAGAGAAGTCTTAATCTGCGAGGTAGTGTCCTTTCGCGAGTTTTCTAAAACTAGCCAGCGATTGAGCGCGCTTTATAGTTGTATGATGTATGAAAATGTAGGTATGAAATGATTTGAATGAAAATTTTTTTGTAAATTTTTTGTAAAATTCTGAAATACAGTTATGTATTTGTTAACTTTAATTTGGTACTTGTTAAGGCTACTGAGCGCATACTTTCGATTACCAAAAATATACGCTTATTTAAAGGACATTAAAAGGTTTCTCCTCTATTAAATACAAGGAAGGATATGTAGAGTACCCGGCGATGTACGTAAAGAGCACGCGAATTTAAATAATGTTTACTTTTCGTAGCAGAAAGAAAAAAGAAATAAGTAGTGCGTACAAAAAACATGAGTACCTATAATACCCAGAACAATAATATTAACAAAATACATAAACATATATTTATTTATACATAAACATACATATATAAAATGGTATTGGGTGCAGTGTAGATGTAGATATGTATGTATGTATTTATATATTATTAAGCTATTTATTATTATATGTATTTATTATACTATATTTATTATCGATAAGTATATATTGAACATGATCCATTCTCTGGATTTCTGTCTTTTGCACTACCTATATCCCTTTTAGTTTTCTCTATCCTTAAGGTTGTCTGGAAGAGATCGCCTTAGCGATATGATCGCCTATTGTATTCTGTCATTTATTGTTTGTGCACATGTAATAACCAATTGTATGCAATAAAGAGTATTTATTATTATTATTATAAAATATATATCTAAATAATAAATACCCATAATACTTATAACGTTCTTATCATATTTATGTTGTCATTTGCAATAAACCATTTTATCTATCTCCTACATGTTTAATGAGGAGAGCCTATGCAAATTTTGTGAACTGAAATTTCTGCATGCTTATTAGAAAATGATGATCGTCTTCTCTTTCATGACGTGCGATAAATATCGTCAGGTACTGTACCTATCTATTTTTCGTTGTTACTTCACGGAAATCAAATCAAATACATGTTTTATATGTGTCGACACATCCATAAATATACCAAATGACAGATAGGAATTGATTTGATGTTTACATTCTGATGTTGGTTATATCGGTATAAATAGGTATTTATTTATTGGGTATATACTTGAGTGATATATAATTATCCTTTATACATAATAATTTTCCATACTCACATAATCAATTAACAGTGCCTAAAGATATATAATTGTACCTGCAGCAAGAGGTCAACCTACACCCATCGGTACCTTATAACGCCTAGCTATTGTCGGTTTAAGGCACACTAATGTAAGTAATGTAATGTACACTAAATCGAAGTATACATTCGCGCAGCGTTTCACTGCCTGTTCTCTTTATTTCATATATAGCCTAGTGATGAAAAACATCTAACTGTTCGCCAAGTCAAACACACCATTACGCGTTGGCTTTTAACACTAGACTACATATAAACAGAATGTATACTGAATAAGCAACAGTAACGTATGTATTATACCCACATTTAGTTGAATTATTCTTATATTTACTTAATTATAATTTACTTAAACGCTAAAATTTAAATTATCTATATAAATAAAAATGTAAACGTTCGTTTGTTCAAAATCTTAAATCTCCGAAAGTTCTTCACCGATTGCTATGAAATTTTGACACAACGTTGCATTCGAATACGTGAGTGTTTTTATATACCTATCACACGGTAAAAACGCGCTTTTTACCCAAAAGCAGGTAAAAACGGGGTAAGCGCCATCTGTTGGGCAGACACAGCAATGCGTGGCCGGGTACAGCTAGTAATTAATAATAATATAATTTAATTCAGACCAATGTCGATAGGAAACTTTGTATAAGTACAGAATAATTTTAAAATAATATCATTTTAAAATGTTTTAAAATAATAACTATTCGACGACTCGAAGACGATTTCGAAAATTTTTGTTTGTCTGTCTGTCTGTTTGTCTGTTCGAACACACTAATCTCCAAAACTACTGAACGGATTTTCATGGGGTTTCCACAGGTTAATTCAGCTTAGCTTGACGCTTCGAATAGGCTTTGTTACATCGAAATTGGCTGACTGGAAGAAAAGATGTTGTAAATAAAGCTTTATAAATCAAACTAAAATTCCACACGTACAAAGTCGCGGGAACCGTATTTTCAACTCTTTTTAGAATATAAACTAAACTCTTAAACTAAATATATTCACTTTAAAAAAATTCTAACCCTGATCTAGTTTGTGGTTGAGGTTTTACTTAGTAAGCATGATTACCGTGGGTCGTCCTAAATTCTGTTGTTTTGATATTATGCGGATTAAGGCACCTAACGAAGGCATCTAATCTCCATAACGTCAAAATAATTAAGTTCGCGGGTTAACAACAAACAAACTAGTTCATAATGGGACCGTTTTGTTTTTTGTGCGATAGAATAGACATAGGAAAACGTATCGGGCAATTTGTCTGGGAATGTGTGTATCTGTGATACAACAAACCTATTCCCTCTTTCCGTCACAAAAAATATACACGGCTTTATCTCTAAACAAAGGTCAGAGGGCGCTAAAGAATGTTCTAACAAAGTTTGTTTGAATAGTCAATTAATCACTATTACTCTATACAGTTTTCTCTAAGGACTCCAGTACACATGCCTACGTACACCCGTGTACGACAGGATATAAAGGCTTTCTGGCCATGCGAGAAGATAAATTCGCTCTTTTTGGAGTTATTTAGGCCCCTATGCTTGTTGTAGTCCACATGGAAGCCGGAGGATTAAATTGTGCTGCTCGTTATTCGGGAGGAACAATCCATGTGTTGTTACCAATTTAGAACTACCAAGGGAACACGCAGGTATGTGGAATGCTGTGAGGAACTCCTGCGAAAGCGAGCAGCATTTATTCCATGTTAGAATCTATTCCCCTATTATTAGAACGGTACCAAACATACAATGAAATTTTATATGAAATTTCCACATACAATAATCACTATGTCTATAGACAAACTCCTCTGTGGGCCCGCTGCTGCCTGCGTGCATGATTCTTTCTATAAATAAAAAACAGTTATTTTATAAAACTTATAATCTAACCGCAGTTTATTTAATGGTTCTATCATTCTTATATCATTAACAGCTATTTGATACATACTATATAATTTAATTAGTATTACATATTTGAATGAATATTGAATGAGGTAGTCTCTTATATAGAATGTTCCACATTGAGTGTCGGATTTAAATTTCGCGCTATTTTTTTATTTGGTGTTTGGCAACTCTGGTTTGTTTATAGATGTCACATATGACAGTTTCAATTAGTCATGATGGAACACTACACGAAGGAAAGTATGAATATTAGAGCAGTGTTAAGTGGATCATGATTGTGGCGAAAAAATCATCTTTAGTAACGAGGCCCATTTCCACCTTCACGGATCGTCAATAAGCAAAATTGTCATATCTGGGGCTTGAAGAATCGTCATGAGATTCATGAAAAATGGATGTATCCTCGGAGAGTTACAGTTTGGTACGGCTTTTCGTTCGGCGGGATCATAGGGCCATTTTTTTTAGGTATCGGTATTTAGGTAGGCATGGAGAGGTATCGGAATATGCTACAGGAGTTTTTTTGGCAACAATTAGAAGATATGGACTTTAATCAACTGTGGTTCCAACAGGATGGTATCACATGTTACACAGCTGGAGAAACAATGACTTTACTTTTTTTCTAAATTAAATCCAGCGCTCAATCTGGGACATCCTTTATTATAAAATGCTCATAAGAATTATCTGTGGTTTTGTTGTAACTAACATTATTTATTGACATTCACAATGTAGGTATAGCACTGACATTATATAAATGATTTTCTCTTGTTATTTCATTGTTTAGCCATTTGACATTTGTAATTATGATTGATCGCGTTGCGATTATGCAAATTGTCTTATTGTGTTAAATTCTTTTATGCGTTACATTTCATTTTTTCATGCCATTTTTATGACAAACGTAGAACTTCTGATAATTTTTTTCTATCTTATTATTACCATGTTTTAGCAAAAAAATAAATCTTTTAACTTCTGCTCACTTTAGTATGATCTGTTCTCCGGATCTATTCTGATCTGAAAGAAAAACTAGCCGTTAGTTGGAAAGAATAAGAGGCTAGATCTTTGGTAATCATTTGTACTTTATAGTAGTATAAATAATAGTATTTTGCTCCACGCGCGTCCATTTTTGATAGCACGTGCAACAAAATTGGCACCACAGACGTCTTAATATAACTAAAATACTTTCTCTTAGATAAGCTACATTATCTACACTAAACTACTGCAAACTTTGGCGAAGTTACGGGCAGGGGTTTATCCTTCCGAATTCCCAATCACTCCGACCCAATGGGATCTTTTGTATTCCCTTGACCCTATCTTGTACTCCTTCTCTCTAAAGATAATATCTATATACTTCAGAACGTCTGTTAGTTTGTAGAAGCCTATATCAGAGCCTGATATCACAGTCTTTCTGCGTACGTGAGTGATTTCTTAAAAGGCTCGTTCTATATGCCACTAATTCGTTATATTCGCACAGTAATTTTGTCATGAACTCTTCTTCTTCATCGCAGGCTCTGCTGAGTCTTATAAAGGATCTTACAAAGGAGATGTTTTATAAAAAAGTGGTCTGTTTTTTTATAAAAAGTTTTATACATACCTCTCAGACACCAAAGTCGTTTTTGTTGATTGTAAATGTTTATATACGTTTTTAATGAAACGAATAATTTATTTCCTTTAGTAATTTACTCAATAGTAATAATAGGATTACTGCGTTATCTCACTACTACTAGAGAGGGGAAGGTGTACGCTGCAATCCCGTTGGGCGCACTCGACTGGCCACATTGTCTCTTACTCACAGAAGTTTACTGTGAAATGTGCTGCATTTTCCACCTTATCCAATTTCCTTATACGTGTTTCGATAGTGAGTGAGATATACCATTCCCATCCCATTCTATCCTATTCCTTCCTATTTTAGTAACCACTTCTCCAAATTCTTTCCTAGAGTCCCCAGATGATCTGCCTGCATCTGGAACGTAGCGCATCTGGGGAAGTGCCAACGTTTGTGATTTTGGACTAATGTTGGCATGTATCGCGGATGTCCGTGGACGACAGTATCCACTTACTACCGGGTGGACTCTCTCCTCGTCTGCCACCTTCTTCCTATGAAAAATAATAGTAATCGGAACATTATTGTGGTGTGAACTGTTCTAGGTGAAGATATAAAACAATTGTTTTCCTTACTAATGTTACAATCTAAGAAAATATAAAACATGATTACCACGAATCACGTGCCAGATCACTTGTCCCGGCTAACAAGTGATCGGGCACGTCTTATCCGAGATTTAGCACGTGACACCTTCAAACGAATCGTGTAAAACACCTGCGGGTTTTATTTATTGAAAGGAAATATCTGTCGTCGGTTAATATCAGATCAATTTCGATAAGCGTTATTTCATCACGTAGGTGATGCTTTTCTTGATTTTTTCATATTTGGGGTTTTATTAGTTTCCGGTACCGGTACCAACCCTTATTTCTTCTCGTTCACTGTTGGACATGATGCACTCGTTTAGAGGTGGTGTAGACATATATCGGTCCATATACACACATAATACACAATATTCAGATATAACGAGTAATTAAGATAATTAAAAATAATTATTTATATAATGAGTCCACGACAGGAGATCACCTACCGGGAAACAGAGCGTGGGACGCCCTCCGGCCAGATGAATTAACGACTTGAAGAAAGTCGCCGGCAGTGGTTGAATGAGAAGAACCGATGACCATGTGTGGGTAGCGTTTCCTGAGAGAGGCCTATATCCAGCGGTGAAGAGACACAGCCTCATGGTATAAAAAAATAATTTCCACAACGGCACCGATATTTGCCCTTGTTCAATGCCTCAGTATATGGCAGTCCACCCTCTACGCTAATATCGCCAGAATACTTGCTGTGCTCTGCTTTGGGACGTTATAGGCTGATTTCGATTCAGTTCTCAGGTTGGTGCGAATAATAGATCGAGTAAATAGAGAAAGGAACTTACAGGAAAGGAAAGAAAGGAGAAAGGACGCCGCTCTTTACATATCCTGTGTTCCATAGATGAAAACTATTTGTCGTTAAACTTTCTGAGCAGCCTGGTATAATTGTACAAAAGATACGTCATTAGACAGGTATTCAACTGTTTAAAACTTTTTTCTAAATATACATAAAGCAGTGAAATCTATCTTTCCGATTGACTTTTTTTTAGTAACCGTACAACCGTGTGAATAAAAACAAAAATTCCGCTCTGTAGAAAAAAACCGCAATGCCTTTGTCCATACGAGTAGAAATCTATTTATCACAGTTTTACTCGGAAAAAAATGAGCGCGTTTAGTCGCAACGCGTTATTTGTCGTCTAAGTGAAGTCACGAAAAGCTTTATTCATGTATGTAAATGGAATGGAGTGGAAATTAGTATTGTACTTATGTAAGAGGGGAAGTAAAGCGATAAATTAGTCTTAATAAACTATAGAATAACATACTGTAACTATAAGAGTTTTTGGACGAAAGCCAGAAATGCTTATAATAAGTGACTCTCGGTCTTTGTACGTTCAGTGGGCAGCAATTTCGTAATATATGATTATACCTATTACTAGTTATACCGTACTTCATAATATAATTCTCACGTAATTAAAATATTCTCTAGATTTAGTAGATATACTCACACATGGAAATATTGATTACTTGCGTCAGAGCTCGCGTACATCTTCCCTAAATTTTAAAATTAATATCTGTTATAGACTACATAATAGAATCTGTTATACATATATGTATATATATATTGCTTATATATGTAGGTATATATATGTATCGCCTCCGCTCCGCATCTTAGTTTGTGGCACATTCTTATTAAAAATATACTAAAGCCCGAACAGATAGGTTCAGAGATACATACTTACACATACAAACTACCCACATTTCTAAATAAGAAGTAAGAAAATAATTAAAAGGTCTGTTTGTTTTTTCTAGACTCGTATTCTCTTAGAAACTTATTGAATCGATATTAGTGAAAGTGAAATACTGTCCAGTGTTTCATAATTTGTTTATCTTTGTTACTTATTTGTGTTATGTTACTTACATTTTATACAGGATTAAATGAACAATACTATTTATATTACACTAAATTACTATTTTTACAATTTCTGTTCTGTTCTTCAATTTTGATTTTTTCTGCAAATTTTTACCCGAAAACGTATTTTTTTAAATTAAATCTCTGACTTCGTTATTGTCGTCCGATTAATAATTGAGTGAAAGTTTTTTTTTATATATTCAGTATAATATGAAAAGTTTAGGTTTTATTATAATGGGGCTTTTTTAAATTTGTAATTTAATCCGTTATTTTGTCTTTTCAACGCTAATCATACGTTGCATACGCTAAATCTCCATCAGCGAGACCGAAGCCGCGATTAGCGACAATGCAATGCAGTGAAACGCAACATTATTAATTTATAAATATAGTCATTGAGTATTTAAAAGTATTATCTATTAAGTAATTTAAGAGTATTCTCTATTTTGAGCAAGTGCAGGCGTACAAATATAACCTGACACTTGTTTGTCATTTGCATGGTAAATAAACCAGAACAAATGTGGTCGGTTTAACGCCGGCGAAAAGCCGAGTAAAATAATAAATGTAAACACTCTTTTAATAGATAAAATATGCGTCAAAAAGCACGAAGAGCATAAAGTTATATATACCACAAATAAAATTATAATAAAACACTTTATTGGTTTTCTATTGCATCGTATCTAATTAAATTACCAACCAAACACAGGAACTAAATATGTAATAGAATTTACATACAAATCTAAATTCAGGGGCAACCGGGCCTTTATTGAGGTACAAATGTTTCTCCGGTGAGAGTTTATGTTGGTGATAACCATTCATTTCAATTAAAATGGTTATATTCATTGAAATGTAGTTGAAGATGTACAATGAATGTGTTAGCATTATTTATAATTAGTAACTTACTTGAATTTCGTTTTATGTAATTTATTAATTAGGTTAGTTCAGATTAATTGTAGAAACAAAACAAATTCTAGAATTTATTTCTGACATTAAAAAGTGGTACAGTATATTTATGAAAACAAATATTAGTACAAATAAAAAAAAAAAGGATTTTTTTGCGAAACGCTTGAAACAATTGCATTTTGTTTCAATTCGTTCCATTGTCCACTGTACTCGTAGGTAGGTACCGTGGTACATTAATAAATCCAAAATGTATTTATTTTTCTAATCTGTCATAGTTATTACGTAAAATTGTGTAAAAGTTATTTTCATATCTGTGTAAAAATATTTATTAAGATCATTTGAGCTCTTCAAAAACTTCAACAAAAAATATTCCATTTTTTTTTATTTATTTTCATAATAGTGCCTTGTTCTATGATAAAAACTAATGCCTTGCCATTTTTCAGATAGTATTACACTCCTACCCAATTAAGACGTAATGAACTTTTGTTGGCTTTTTCTCTGTAGATGTTTCATAAGAAAATAATAAAGTAAGTAGGTACTCAAGATTATTACTTTCCGTACTTTTGATTTAATTGCGACTTAATTTGTTTACAAAGATATTCAAATCGATAGAGATTAGATGGGCTTTCTTAATCGGTAAACCGAAGTTTCAATTCGATAAAGCAGTAAGTTTCAACTGGAGTGAATTGTGCCAAAGGGGTGATAAATTACGCAGTTCGGTGTCGCTAATATGGTAGCAGTGTTTATTAGGTTGCGGTATGACCAAGAACGCGAAACGATGAGCGAATAATCCAACTATAAACGGTAAAGAGGGTCGACGAGTAAAACTAACTGCGCGAAGGACTATCATGTCGCTGGGCGAGGAACGAGTGAAGTGAAGGACAGCGACGAGCTAGAAGCAACTCACTTAGATCAATCCCTTCGCTCCCGCACACTAATTGAAGTTGACTATCACATTGCGGGCGAGTGTTGCTGAGCGAATTCTTTTGGCTGTGTTATCGCCGGGCGATAAAACTAGAGAGAGGATCTTCACTTGCAATGAGAAGTTGAATAAATTTTTCTATCTCTGTAATTCAATCATTGTCTTGTGGAATTCGTACGTATCTTGGGCGAGTAAATAGTTCATCGTTTATTGTTTCTCGTCATTGGTCGGACCGCATCCTTACAGTGGCGTGGCATCTCACTTAAGCAGACACTATTAACTACTACTTATCTATGTTAACGTGGGCGAAGCACGAGCAATCACTAGTGTTTTTATTGCTACTGATATTTTCTCGTCGATTAAAAATAATCTTTATACCGATGGATTCTACGTATATAGGTCAAAGTGTTAATCTGACATGTAATGTCAGTATGTATGTACGTTATGTAATGTTTAATATACGATAATTTAAAAATACACTGGATGGCAAAAATTCCGGGTCGCTAATAAATGGCGTGATAGTTTCTTAAATACATAAGACTAATTTGCGAAACTATAGTGTATTGTAGATGACCGATTAATATATATATATAAATGTGTAACACGTTCTGTACACTATATAACTTTAATTAAATACTAAAAAATAAGAAAATTTCGCTTCTAACTTATGACAACAAAAATACACTTCGCAGTAAATCTTAAAAAATAAAAGTTTTCTTGTCAATTTAATATTTTGTATTTCCTCCAGGAGCCCGTATCACTTCAATAAGACGATGTGGCATGCTGTAAACCAAATTTTTAATACGATTTTGGTCTATGTTTGCCCATTCTTCCACTAGCGCATTCTTTAACTCGTGTAAGGTAACGGGAGCAGGAGAGCGTTGTATCACGCATCTCCCGAGCTCGTCCCATGCATGTTCTATGGGATTTAAGTGTGGGCTGCGAGCTGGCCACTCCATGCAGGTAATACCGACGTCTTGAATATACATATTGACCAAATGAGCAGTATGTGGTCGCGCATTATCGTGCATAAGAATGGAAATTGCACCCATATTCACTAAGAATGGACCAGCATGCTCCTTTAAAATCTCTCCTACGTATCTGACAGCAGTCAGAGAACCGTTTTATATGATCACTAACTCCGTGCGATCCTCTGAAGATATCCTAGCCCAAACCATTATTGATCCTCCACCGAATGGCACCTTTTCTTCAAAACACGCTTGATGATACCGTTCTCCTGGCCGTCTAAATACTCCTCGTCTCCCGTCGTGCGTAAATAAACAAAATCTGGACTCATCGGAAAACATAACCTTGGACCAATCTTCATCTATCCATCGGATGTGTTCTCGAGCAAACCTTAACCTGGCAACTCGATGTTCTCTGAGCAGTTTGGGGCCGTTTGCTGGGGCCGTTTCGTGAAGCCGTTGCTGGCTTCACGAAGACGTCGCAGAATCGTATTACAGCTCACATTGTTGTGGTGAATTTCTTGAAGACTGTTTCGGACCTGAACAGGCGTGAGATGTCGATTTCTTAACATAGTGCTCACGATGAATCGGTCTTTTCGTGTAGTTGTGCACCTTGGCCTGCCATTTCCTGGTCTCCTGATGTTCATGTCGGTCTCTTGAAATCGCTGGAGTACTCTTTGGACCGTTGATAAAGATACTCCTACTGTTCTAGCAGTGCTACGCTGACTTCTTCCTTCTTGTACCATGGTAATAATCCGTGTACATTCTTCAGGTGATAACGACATGATATTGCATTGAATACTCTGATCAATCCAAGGAACCATTTATAATGACAGCTCCGTTTGAAACAAAAGCAGAAAAAATATTCTTTTCCTAATTTTAAATTTTGAAATTTTTCAAAATGCAGAATATTTTTTTTTAAATCTGTAACTTGTACAAATGAAACCTCTAGAGATTTAGAACAAGCATTAGTAACCTCCTTACTACATATTATTTATTCGAGCGATCTAGGTATATAATTTATGGAGACATCACGGTTTTTATTAGCGACCCGGAATTTTAGCGATCCAGTTTATATTCTAACTATTATATTTTAGAATAGTTGAATGAAGTATAATAATTATATAAATTGATTATTATTGTGTATATTATTATTTAATTTATATTATTTAAATAACTACATTGCACCCGCGTTCTTATTTCTGTTTGATATGGTGGTCGACTAAATAAATGAATTGTAAAGTAAACATTTGTTTTCAATTTATATATTATATGTTATTATGTTAAATATTAATTAGGTCGGGGAGAAAGTTTCTTCGTATTTTCTATAGAAATTCAAGACAATATTTTACAAGTTTAATTACATTTACTTATAATAAATATATTCCGTTTTGATTGATAACTTGCTGCCATCTTGTAGATAGTGTCATCATCCCATTGCTGTAGAAATTCTGGGGATTATGGAGCCTGTCCGTACTTTAACCACGATCTTTTTCACACGTTCTTGTCGTAAGTCATCCACTTCTCGTCACCCGTGAAAACGCTTGAACTAACTTTGTGCTACCCTTATCGATGCCGCATTACATTACTTCATTTTTCTGTGGCTTGTTAAATTAAATTTCAAAATGTAGCGAATTTCTTCCTTACTTTCACTCAGTTTCACAGTCTGGAAAACAATGGAAAAAAGGCGGAAAATCGTTTTTTAAATATTATTTTAGAACGTCAACTTTTAATGGAATCACAACCAGCCAGGTACAAAAAGTACAATAAAACAAATTTGATTACATGCGTACATAATACGAAAAGACTTTCTCCCCGACCCGACATACATAAATACGATAATAATAATAATAAATACATAATACGTTCAGGAATACGTAAATGAAAACAAAAGTTTACTATATATTTTATTCCGCTGGGATTCTTTGGCCATTTCTGAAACTGTAACTTCATCAATAAAATTAATGAAGTTTCGTAGGTTTCATTGGTTGTAACTTATGTAACTTTATTATTTCTCTATCTACCTTTTCAATTCCCACCATGTAAAGTGTGGTCATAATTCTGGAGTGTTTTTAAACTAATGATAATACTCTTATTTGTGTATGCTTGATAAATATGACTATTTAGACAGTATATGTCTGTTTAGACAGTATGTTTTACATTGTTTTCCATTTAAACTAAAACTAAGAAATACCTACTGTGAAAATATCACAGAATTCCTAGGATTTTTTGCTGATCACGTGACTATATAGTAATCAGAGCAGCCAAGTGAACGGTCAATTGCAAGTTCTACTTTAATAAGGTGATTTAATAATATTTTTATTCTTGAATTATCTGAAATGAAGAAAAGAATTTGTTTCACTTTGTCTTTGCGGTTGGCTTCAGCTAGCAGTCTATTCAATTATTTATTAATTACGCCCTCCTGCGATTGGGATCTGCTATAATATTAGCGCTAGGGTGGAAACTGCAGTATCATACTGAGACAGCTACTCATTTCCTATTACAATGACGCAATATAACGAAGTAGATATAAATATGTTTTCTCAAATATATATATATATATATATATATATTCGGTATATTATATTTATATCTCTTCCTTTTTGCGTGCCTTCTATATCCATTTAACAATTTATTGTACACACATAAAAAGGAACAAAAAGAAAATATGTACTAAAGGCAAGTTTATCTGCTGCAGAGATTCCTTCCAGCAGACCTGGGAAAGTGCAATATAGGTCTAGACAGAAAGGCAGGCGTGGTGCGCACGGAAAAGTTGTATAATAACTTAATAGTACAATAATATTAACAAAATAGATAAACATATAATAATATTTATATACATATACAATACATATAAACCCATATAATACATACTATACATATAACATACATTATATAATATATACATATATTTAATACATATTATATACAATACGGATTATTTAGGAAATTGACAAACAGTGCTCTATTAATCGGTTTTTAAAAATAGTAAGAGAAGGACTATCTGGTATCCTATGAGGGAGAGCATTCTATAAGCGTACGGCTTGAACCGAAAATTGAACACCTACGAGAATTATGAATTTTCTTTCGTCTTGCTCTTGAGATTTGTCGCTGTTTATACAAAATAAACCGCTTTTGACTTTTTTCTTTCTTTCTATTTAGCTGCATAGGTCTAATGTATTGGCTCTCATCATCGATTTAAAAATAAATACTAGATGTTACACAAGCACTCTAGTGCAGCCACGTTACAGTCTAGTAGTGTTCTATGTGCAGTAACTATTGAATTCTTTAATTTATGTTTTGGAAATGGTACATTCTTATTTACAGTAGTACATAAGTTTTAAATTTGACTTTTTAATGAACACCTCCTTATCAGCTTCACCCCCTTTTACAAGTTGGTAACCAGATTTCTATGATAAAAACTAATGATGTGTCGTTTAGTATACCGATGGTTGTCATATGGTCGTTTGAACGCGCTCGTTCGGCACTCCATTAATTCAATCTACAGAAGCATTTTGTGTGACAGGTGTGACCAGTCTCTTCTATGTCGGAAATTTAATGTGATTTAAACGAAGGGGAAATTAAGATTCAGTTTCAATAGACATTATTTCCGTAAAGACCCATTATTATACTCGACTTATTGAAAAGATAAGAGCAGAAAACGCCACAATACACTTTCAACGGGAGTAGGTGTACACTGCGGATTGGAATGTGCTTCACACACACACTGACATTGTCGCCGTTTTATCCTCCCGACCGCGGCGACGATGTATTTGTAAATTTCGCGCACATTACAGCCGCGTCACGGCGCCCGCGCAGCCGCAGCGCGTCGCACTGCAAAACTAAGACAACGCTCATTATAAACGCGGCGCGGCGAGCCGCACTCAACTCAACAATTTGTCACTTCGCTGTTGACATTTAATCCTTCACTTCATCGCACAGCGAATAACTCGAATTACGTCCACATGCGACTCGCGACTGCCCTGAGCTGCGGCGTGATGCGGTCCACCCGAATTGTGCGATGGTTTATACTAAATGAATAAAAATGATTCAGGAGGATTTTTGCAAAGTTATGTATTGCGATGCGGCCCGCCGCAATATGCGCGAGACTTTACGGAACGAATAAGTCTCGAAGCGGATTGTACTCGTATTGCTGATGTAACAATAATAATAACTAAATAACGCTAAGATAATTGAGATTGCTATTGAGGGGCTTATGGAGCTTTGATCATCTCCAATTAATTAGGAATGCAATGTAGACCCATAGATAGATTGAGAAGGTTTTTATTATATACCAACGCAAAGGACAATTTAAGTACTAAACACAAAAAGTACAACAGGCGTCCTTATCACCAACGCGATCTCTTCCAGGCAACATTTAGGTGGTGAGGTAATTAACAATATCAAATAAAGATAGATGGTGCAATTTTACATAACATTTTTGAGGGGGAGAGTACACGCTGCAATTCAACAGCCCCTGGGCGCACTCGACTAGCCACGTTACCCCTCTCTCACCGTAGAGTGTACGGCGTAGACTACCTTGAAACATACTGCATTTCCCACTTTATCTTATTTCCCCTAGAGTAAGAGGTGCTAGAGCCCATTTCCATCCTATCCCAACCCTTTCTCCAAATCCATTCCTGTGACTCCAAATGTGGGCAGCGCATCCGGAGGCTTGCAACGTTTGTCATTTTGGACTAATGTTGGCATGTTTCGCGGATGTCTATGGGCGACAGTATCCACTTACCACCAGGTGGACTGTATGCTAGTCTGCCGCCTTCGTGCATAAAAAAAGATATGAACGTAATATAACTTAATAATAATATTAGTACAACTCACAGTATTACTTTTGCCCTTTAATTAACACCATGAGGTTACATCTGTAGCTGAGGTATTTTTATTTAACTTGACCTCTGGTCGTCTTGCGAGGTGCTTGGCGGCATGGTTTTGGAAGTTGGATTCGTTGGCTTTGGTAGTTCACGATCCTTGACATTAGGCTTTCGTGTTCATACCACTCATTTTTTTTCTCCTTTACCCTCCTGCCGACCGTGTGCTATCAGTCGGCTTTAGAATAGCACGACTCCATCTCGTTCCGTGGGCATCGGAAAAAGCGACTATCAAATATCAAAGCCGTTACCACAAGCTCTGAGAAACTACACCACCACTAAAAGAGTGGACTCGCCAATCCGCTTGGCCAGCGCGGCGTTTTAAGGCCCTACATCCCTTATGTCCGAGACATTATGCATGAGGAGGCTCATGTACAGCGGTGGACGAATAAAGGGCTGGTGTTGTAAAGTTGACCAAAGTTATAAGAATTACACTTTGTATTTTATTGTGTCTTTTTACCATGATGTTGTACTGTTTGATAATCTTTACTGTGACGTGGGAGTGTCGTATCGAAATGCCATTTATTACGGCATCTGCCGCGCCGCGGTGATTGATCATTGAATAGGCCTTTGTTCGATATTCTCGTGATTAATTTTGCTAATGATTCTTGGGTATGATACTCTATTGTTAAAATTTTGAATTTTTGATATGTCCTTACAGGTGAAGTTATTCTTTATGACATTACACGTGTTGATGTGACAAGTGGAGCTATAATATTGGAGCTTATATATTTTTGTATGGTAGGAAGGGGATAAAACGTATATTATTAATAACATAGATATAAAGGGTCTATAGGCTCGTTGTAATCGATCCTTGTAATCTAAACGTCATTTGGATTTATCGTTACAAATTTACATTTTATCGAAAAAAGACAAATCGACTTCTTCTTAATTGTTTTCCAAATCGCGATTCCCTAATCTCCAAAGGTAATCAGCGCGTTTGTCAACGTTACAACTTTTGTTGTTTTCGACTGACGTTGACGGCGACAGTAACCGCTAACAACCAAGCGAACTGTTTGACTTTCTGCTTCTTTTAAAATCTACTTAATAAAAATCTAACACTGACTCACTGACAGAGAACGTGCAGCCTAAACCGGTCGGTCTAAAAGCATGAAATTTTGCACTAAGAGTTCCTTATATAATGTAGGTGAGCACTAAGAAAGGGTTTTCGAAAATTTATCCCCTAAGGGTGTAAAATTAGGGTGTAAACATTCCTGAGATGTTGCCGAGGAAATTTCTCATCGGGCACACGGCTATTTTTTATATTTTTAAATTTTTTTTTTATTGAAAACATTAAAAAATATTAAAAAGATATATTTTTTGTAAAATAACTATTTTTCTCTAAATCGATTTGACCTGTCAACTGCAACTTGGCCCCAGGCCATTACTACAAAGATAACATTTGGAGGTCAAAGGTTTTATAGCTCAATAGATTAACCAATACGGTGGCGTTAGGATGCCAGTATCCCAGCAAACAGTCGACAATTGAGGACAAAAAGTAGCTTAAATAGTATAGTTTTTAACACACGAGTAAATAAAATCCGCACAGAGCAACAGCAGCGCCGAATATTTATACCCCTCGCGGCGCGTACGCACGAGAACCTGTCGGTGACATACACTCATAGTTTGTATATGAAGCTTGGACTCTGTACGGATTTTTTCTCATGTGGTTTCTAGAATTTACTACTATTACATGTACAGTAGAGTTCATTATGATATTTTTAGATTCTAATTGTTTGAATTTTAGTGTTAATTAAAATTTCTTACCATTTAGCTACTAATTTTTGTATAGGTTTTGTTAATTGTTTTAAAACCTTTTCACATTAATATTATATAATAATATCAAAACATCAATAAACTGCGTAGCAACAATTCATGTTATTACTGAATTACGACTTTGCAAGCACGCAACAAAACATCTATACTTTGTTATGAACGCTATACGAGTAGATTAACATTATATTAACTAAAAGTTATTTCATCACAATGAGTGGAATGTTTCACATTCGAATGGGATACCTATCATGTCGTGTCTAGAAACTTTTTGGAGTCCTAAAACTAAAGTTTAACAAAGGTATACGTTTCAAGCGAAATGAAATTATACCTGAAACTCATTGAAAGATAAAGGTAACGAAAGAAATCACAACTACCTGAAAACTATGAAAAGGGCTTTCAATTACTCAATGTAAGTACAGATAGCACAAATAGTTTTTGTTGCGACGACATAAAGGCGGAAATGTATTATAACAAATATGTTACGTTTGTTGTTCTGTCTTCTGTAAAGGTAACGAAGGTAAACGAATTTTATTCGGTGTGTGGTGAAATGGCGACGGAAAACAATTTATCGTGGTGGGTTGTTTGTCCGCCACTGTAGAGTAGATACCGTACAGTACATTTTCAATAAATAATTAATATTTATTTGCGTCAAACATGGTAAGCTTTCTACTACTGATTTCTACTGGCCATCTGTGAGGCTATCAAGGAAGCTGTATATCTGAGAAATCTCTTATGTGAACTAAAATGTAGAAATAGTGATTTACCTGTAGTATTATATAATGACAACCAAAGTGCCCAAAAACTAACTGAAAATTGATTGTTTCATAAAAGAAGTAAGCATATTGACGTTAGGTACCACTTTGTTAGAAATGCAGTAGAAAATCATATTGTAAAAATTCAATATTTGAAGACAGCTGATATGCCAGCTGATCTACTAACAAAAGCTTTGTGTTCGCCTAAACATTATAAGTTTTTAGCCGATTTGGGGCATTATAGGGATCAATGTATAGTAAGTACTTTGTTATAGAGTTCGTACGTTATTTTGATAAGGGGCCATGTTGATATTTATCAACATATCGTACCACTGGCGCCATCTTATGGCTGTAGTTAGGGTAGAATAAGATTTGTTTAAATAAAATCAGTCTGTGGGGAAACTCACAACGGTGTTTTATTAATTACAAGCTGATATACCTATGAGTACATTAGATATCGTAGCTTTATAAATGTGGGACGCCGTTCACCCCTTGAAGACTTAATGATATTCAGCTGCTGTGGCTTCATGAGACAGTCTGTGGTGGCCGTCCTTGGGAGAGGTCTATCCAATAATAAAAGTGTAATATTTTATTTCATTCTTGGTGCTTATTATTGTCGCTCCTTTTGTTGACAACTTAATTTGTTTCGAAACTATTCACACACGTTCTCACATGGTATTGACAGTTCTCTCTCACTTTTTTTCAGAAGTGAGAAAGGGTCCACACGTTTCTAGTGATGTACCACTACCGCACCGCTTGTTGTGATAGTGAAGGAACTCCATCCCAAAACGTATCAGTGTTGCAGTGTGATGTCAATGATATGTGTTATTTTAACTATGAAATACCGTAAATATTGTAGGTAATAAAATAAGAGAAATCGATAGAATCAACAAAAGACAAAAGAGGCGCCTGTCAAGATTTTCCGCTTATTTATTTATTTTCTGAAGCCTAGTCTCGTCTAGGACTATAAATCACGCCTCCGCCGAACGTGTCCCAAACAGAGTTTATTATAATAAACACTATTTTGACTAGATTTCTCTAGACGTTATAACTATAACACTTTATTGATGTTATTTATTTTTATTGTGATTGTAGTTAGTTTACTTGCACGTTACGTGCGTACAACGTGTAATTAAATATCCCTTTGTTTGTGTCCCTCTTTTCATCCCGTGCTGTTCATATCAACTTCTTCTTGCAATATTTTCAATATCGTCGACCCGTCTCGGTATCAAACGATCATTACTTCATTTAACTTTTAAAATTTTCATGTTTTTTCTACATATTTATCTATTAAACGGATCGTAAATGTTACCTATCCATGTATGTTTAGGTTCAGACTACAGTTTATGTTCCTCTTGCGATTCAGCTGAGTAACATTGACCATAGTCTCGAGTTGACTACGATGATTTGTTGTCTGTTACAACATCTTACTACACACTTATTTGTAATAAGATAAACCTAATTGCCTTGGAACTAATATCAATAACAACCCACGTTATGAACTTACTATGCTACGTAACTTACGTTCATCGCATTACGGTACATACTTCGCGTTATGGTACGTATTTCGCGTTATGGTACTCACTTCGTGTGTATGCTGTCACTTTAACAAGCTCTCGATCAATCAAACATCTTCAAGATTGCTGCTTTAAAGCGATATTTATATTCTAGACAAATTTTAGTCCTGTGTAGGGAACGTACTTTATAGTGATTCGTGTTAGCTGTCACTTTAACAAGCTTTTGTCCAATATGGCGCCTTTAAGATCATTGTTTTAAAACAATATTTATATTTTTCGATTTACTTCATTCTTTTTTTAAATACGAAAAGTACAAGTACATTATTGACATAGAACTGAAACAAATAAACACGTATGAACTAACTATGCTACGGAATTTACGTTTTTCCTGTTTTGGTAGATACTTGGTAGAACTGAAACAAATAAACACGTATGAACTAACTATGCTACGGAATTTACGTTTTTCCTGTTTTGGTAGATACTTGGTAGAACTGAAACAAATAAACACGTATGAACTAACTATGCTACGGAATTTACGTTTTTCCTGTTTTGGTAGATACTTGGTAGAACTGAAACAAATAAACACGTATGAACTAACTATGCTACGGAATTTACGTTTTTCCTGTTTTGGTAGATACTTGGTAGAACTGAAACAAATAAACACGTATGAACTAACTATGCTACGGAATTTACGTTTTTCCTGTTTTGGTAGATACTTGGTAGAACTGAAACAAATAAACACGTATGAACTAACTATGCTACGGAATTTACGTTTTTCCTGTTTTGGTAGATACTTGGTAGAACTGAAACAAATAAACACGTATGAACTAACTATGCTACGGAATTTACGTTTTTCCTGTTTTGGTAGATACTTGGTAGAACTGAAACAAATAAACACGTATGAACTAACTATGCTACGGAATTTACGTTTTTCCTGTTTTGGTAGATATGATGTGAATTCGCCTTCACCCTAACAAGCTCTTAACCAATCAGACGCATTTAAGATCGTTGTTTTAAAACAATATTTATTTTTCCTCCTAAAGAAATTAGAGTCCATTTTCATTTCTACGTAATAGACTTCCATTTCATTCAAAATATTTACACAGTTTATTGAAATTACATTATTCGTTGCGACAGAGAATTTGTCTTGTTCAGGAACCAAAATGATCACGCCTTGTGTTATTGTGTACTAGATAGCCCACATTTCTGTAGAAAAAATGAGGTTGTTATATTCACGTTTATTGGATTACATACAGTAAAGGCCAATTCTATAAAAATGTTCTATGCGGGATCGGGTTAGGCCAGAAAACGATGGTACCTACGTGGGTTTATGTACCCATTATGAGTTTTATGGGTTTATGACTTATGAACTGCTATATTTTATCATCACACGTCAAATACCCATCGTAAATAAAAACCACCTTAAACATAGTAATGCTGAAGAGTTGCAAATGTCATGAGTGGGATTCGAATTCGTGTGGAGATTTTGAATTCAGTTGAATCAAAGCAGAATTTGTAATGTGTTTATATTCTACCACTCTCTTACAAAGTCCGCCCTTATTAACTGCCCTCCAAATGACTTCTACTATTAGTTATTTTATTGACGAAATACACAGTCATTGAAAACAAGGTGAACTATAAGGTGAACTTGTTTTCATATATATTCTGTATATTGTATATATGAATATGTATATATGAATATATGTATATATTCATATATATTGTTTCAACAACTGAATTACAAGGTGAATAATAGATACAGTGCATTGACAGTACGAAGATACAAATTTAAAGAAGATACACCAATTATCAATTATTATAAAAACAATCAATTAATGATGATAAGAAATATTAGAATAAAAATAGATATATCCGTCAGGTATATCCGTAAGGTATATCCGTTTTACTATTTTAAAACACTCGCTCAGTAAATACTGCTCAATAGTAAAAAAAGGCGAGCTTAATACTTTGACGCATTCTTTACCAGCCAACCTTTGCGCTGAACAGAGGGAGGTACGATGATAGGTATAAACCCCAACAGAATCATTTCTGTAAAAATGTTGCCAATCCTCGTGACTGTTTGGCCGATAAAAGATATATGAGATACGCATTATGAGATCTAAAAGACGCCAAGACTTGTTTAATGGAATTTTACATCTTGTGCCTTGGTCACTTCCGTTTGTGGACCTCTACCACCGGTAACATAACGACTCCCTTATGTGAGTAGCGTAGCGTAGGCCAGGTGGACTGATAACTTGAAGAAAATTGCCGGTAATGGCTGGATGTGAAGAGCAGAAGACTGTGTGCGGTAGTGGTCTTTGGGTGGCACCTATATTCAGCAGTGGAGAGACCCATGCTAATGGTATAGTATACATGTACAATATTTAAGTAACAGAAAAGAAATCTATGCTTAAAGTTTGAAAAGGTACAAGACCAGTTATAGTATGTATTTTACTTAAAAAGGATCTCGTGTGAAGTTGCAATGATTTTTTTAAATTTATTTTTACGACAAAATACATGTTATAAGGTTATACATTGAAATGCCATTAAACGCATGAAATTAATTTGCTCAGTTGCTATGGGTTTTTCAGGGAATAACAGCCAGTTCTCACTTCAGCAATTTATGAAACTAATTATTGAGAAGGAAAATTGTGCAGGTTAAACCGGTCTCTTAATGAAATATTAACCCTAATAAGGTGTTACTTTATATGTCTATGTGATCTATGTGATATTCACAAACATACGCTGTATTAATACAGAAAGCTTCACAGAAGTGCAGTGGGCATGTCCTTGGGGATTTAAAAATATATAGCAGAATAAATAGATAGAGTATTTAACATAAGGAGTGAATTAGAATTTAATTTTTCATAAGCGGCCAATTCTTAGGGATTTAGTAGCAAGAAGTGCGGTAAAGGACAATATGCGAATTGTTACAAAGTTAACAATATTTCTTTTTGTTCCAGACTCCGGTAACATATCCCTGGAGTCAGCGTTTTGTGCCCTCATGGCGCCATCGCCTTTGCTGGAACTGAGCAGCATATTTTTCTTCTTCGTGCCAGCTGTTCTCATACTGTGTCTCTATGTCAGGATGGGGCTGCATATAAGGTGAGTTTATTACATATTTTAAGAACTAGAACTTTGTTATACCTAGTATGTTGTAACTTGTCAAACGTGTTTTATACTTTGTAAGTCGTAAAATAAATAATTATTATACCTATTTTATCGTTCCATAAAAGTATTTAAATTAATTTTTCCTCATCGGAATCAGAATATTTCTTTGCAGGAGTAGATACTTATGACTTATGTTGGAATTATATTTACATGTCCCTTTTGTATTCTGCAAATTACTGGCATGCAAATTTTAGACTCTTAAAACTATTACAACTCCATTTTTTGGAGTAGTAGGTATTAGTTGATCTACGTGGTCAAATGTCTTGCTCATTTCCAAAACGACACTAGCTACTGGAACCCGTTTGTTTAGGTTTTTCTGTTATAAATTTAATGTTAAAGCATGCCAAGTTATGTTTTTGAAAGCTAAACTGTTCCTTTTTTAAATATATTAGATTATTTATGATGAATTTATATAGTCCAAAATGTATAATAAAAAAATTGGACTATATGGGTATGAGAGTAATTGGTCAATAGTTGTTCATCTCTGTTTCCTCGCTTTTTTTAATAAGGGCATGATAATACTCGAGAGTAGAGGCGATATAATTATTGTGATTTTTGCGTTTATCTACAGCGGGACGTTATAGGCTAATATTAAAATACCATTATACTCGTATACTCGAACAAGTAATGGTTTTCAACATTCATCATTTCATTCTATAGAAATTGTTCAAACAAAACTCTTAAATAACAAAAAAAGTAACTTGAAGCAAGTGAACATAACAAAATATGTTTGTAACGCAACGAACTGAATGACTAATTAAACGTTCTGGATAGTATAGGTACTTATTTGTTTCAATGAATTTCAATGTACGAATACAGTATTTGTTTTTAATGCTCAGTTGTCCCGTTTCCATTGTCTTTTCGTCTCTTTGTCGCCTATTTGTTGTCCATCCCGCTTGATTGATGGATTTTGCCATTTTTCAGTCGTAAAAAATTAGAATACAGGCGAAAATACTAAAATAAAAAACTGATATATATGAAATTTAAATCTCTTGTGTTCCGTTGAATATAAAATATGACTGAAGAGTACGAAACATTACGGATATGATAATGGACAATCGTGAGGTCAAATTTTACGTATTTCATATGTAAAATTTGACTTTTTTTTTGTTATAGACTAGGGGGCGGACGAGCAAGCGGTCCCACGTGATGGTAAGTGTTACCGCCGCCCATGGACACCTGCAACACCGGGGGTTATGCGGGCGCGCCGCCGACCTTGCAAAATCCTATTCACAGCTGATAAAATTAGTATTCTCATGTGGCGTGTGGTATCGGCGGACTTTTAGAGTAAGATCATCCCACGTGTTCCCGTGGGTCTTGTAAAATGCGTCGCTGCTACCGCAAGCCGTGCGGAACTACACCACCTCTAAGAGAGTGGACTCGCCAACCTCTTGGTGAGCGTGACGTTTCGAAGCCATATATTCCTCATGCACAAGACAGTGTACATAAAGAGGGTGGACTTATGATTTTTAATTTTATAGATACAATATAATGTGATCTATTTTAATAAGCAGGGGCTATTTTTTTTAAAAAAATGCGAATGCTGCGCATAGAGTCCACCTGATGGTAAGTGGATACGGTCGTCCATAGACATCCGCGATACATGCCAATATCAGTCCAGAATGACAAACGTTCACGCCCCCGGATGCGCTGCCAACCTTTACAGATTATGGAATGGATTGGGAAAATGGGGAGGGAGGGGATGGGATGGGAATGTTCTGGGAACGGGAAACACCTACGTACATTTGTACAAATTGTATTTGTACAAACATGAGCATTCTTTCTGTGTAATGCAAATGATACATTACAAGTAAATACTTAATGTTCCTATATGTCTTTCAAACAATTGAAACAATATTACAATTACAAGGACACCTCGATGTTCTCATACAAGTACTGCAGAAGTTTGATTATCCCCAACTCTCTTATCTGTATACATGATCATTCGAGTTGCTAACCGCTCGCGGGTTACATACATATATTTCATTATTATTATCTTATCTGTAAGATAATAATAATGAAATATATGTATTGTTATAATGATAAATAATGATGAGAAGTAATTCAATAATGAATATTGTTACAATGAGTTAGTTATTTATTAAAGTATGTTTTTATGTCACTACAATTTATAATGGTACATATTTTACCAAGTTTTTTTTTATGATTTCGATAGTCGGAATTTCTTTGACTCAACAACTATTTGTACGGATAGTGGAGATGTTACAAGTATTGTAGTTCAAATAAATAATGCTAAATAAAAGAATCCCTAGACTGAAATTTTGATTTGTAATAAATAAACTGAAGAAGGTCATATGTACACACCCATTTATTATATACTCTGGCTGGCTGAAAATAGCCAGTAATAACATACCGTCAGCCCGTGTATTTACGGATTGGATGATATATGATCGACAACATTTTTTTATATTATAATTAATTTTATATCATAATACAAGTATAGAGAGTGCCCTCAGTACTGACTAGGTACTACTTCAGTACTATTAGTTATTCTGCATCTTTAAATAACCTTTGTGTCAGGTCAACGCGGGTGAGCGAAAAAACGAAAATGGGTTTGCTGAAGCTGAGCATGATAATACTCGAGAGTAGAGGCGATATAATTATTGTGATTTTTGCGTTTATCTACAGCGGGACGTTATAGGCTAATATTAAAATACCATTATACTCGTATACTCGAACAAGTAATGGTTTTCAACATTCATCATTTCATTCTATAGAAATTGTTCAAACAAAACTCTTAAATAACAAAAAAAGTAACTTGAAGCAAGTGAACATAACAAAATATGTTTGTAACGCAACGAACTGAATGACTAATTAAACGTTCTGGATAGTATAGGTACTTATTTGTTTCAATGAATTTCAATGTACGAATACAGTATTTGTTTTTAATGCTCAGTTGTCCCGTTTCCATTGTCTTTTCGTCTCTTTGTCGCCTATTTGTTGTCCATCCCGCTTGATTGATGGATTTTGCCATTTTTCAGTCGTAAAAAATTAGAATACAGGCGAAAATACTAAAATAAAAAACTGATATATATGAAATTTAAATCTCTTGTGTTCCGTTGAATATAAAATATGACTGAAGAGTACGAAACATTACGGATATGATAATGGACAATCGTGAGGTCAAATTTTACGTATTTCATATGTAAAATTTGACTTTTTTTTTGTTATAGACTAGGGGGCGGACGAGCAAGCGGTCCCACGTGATGGTAAGTGTTACCGCCGCCCATGGACACCTGCAACACCGGGGGTTATGCGGGCGCGCCGCCGACCTTGCAAAATCCTATTCACAGCTGATAAAATTAGTATTCTCATGTGGCGTGTGGTATCGGCGGACTTTTAGAGTAAGATCATCCCACGTGTTCCCGTGGGTCTTGTAAAATGCGTCGCTGCTACCGCAAGCCGTGCGGAACTACACCACCTCTAAGAGAGTGGACTCGCCAACCTCTTGGTGAGCGTGACGTTTCGAAGCCATATATTCCTCATGCACAAGACAGTGTACATAAAGAGGGTGGACTTATGATTTTTAATTTTATAGATACAATATAATGTGATCTATTTTAATAAGCAGGGGCTATTTTTTTTAAAAAAATGCGAATGCTGCGCATAGAGTCCACCTGATGGTAAGTGGATACGGTCGTCCATAGACATCCGCGATACATGCCAATATCAGTCCAGAATGACAAACGTTCACGCCCCCGGATGCGCTGCCAACCTTTACAGATTATGGAATGGATTGGGAAAATGGGGAGGGAGGGGATGGGATGGGAATGTTCTGGGAACGGGAAACACCTACGTACATTTGTACAAATTGTATTTGTACAAACATGAGCATTCTTTCTGTGTAATGCAAATGATACATTACAAGTAAATACTTAATGTTCCTATATGTCTTTCAAACAATTGAAACAATATTACAATTACAAGGACACCTCGATGTTCTCATACAAGTACTGCAGAAGTTTGATTATCCCCAACTCTCTTATCTGTATACATGATCATTCGAGTTGCTAACCGCTCGCGGGTTACATACATATATTTCATTATTATTATCTTATCTGTAAGATAATAATAATGAAATATATGTATTGTTATAATGATAAATAATGATGAGAAGTAATTCAATAATGAATATTGTTACAATGAGTTAGTTATTTATTAAAGTATGTTTTTATGTCACTACAATTTATAATGGTACATATTTTACCAAGTTTTTTTTTATGATTTCGATAGTCGGAATTTCTTTGACTCAACAACTATTTGTACGGATAGTGGAGATGTTACAAGTATTGTAGTTCAAATAAATAATGCTAAATAAAAGAATCCCTAGACTGAAATTTTGATTTGTAATAAATAAACTGAAGAAGGTCATATGTACACACCCATTTATTATATACTCTGGCTGGCTGAAAATAGCCAGTAATAACATACCGTCAGCCCGTGTATTTACGGATTGGATGATATATGATCGACAACATTTTTTTATATTATAATTAATTTTATATCATAATACAAGTATAGAGAGTGCCCTCAGTACTGACTAGGTACTACTTCAGTACTATTAGTTATTCTGCATCTTTAAATAACCTTTGTGTCAGGTCAACGCGGGTGAGCGAAAAAACGAAAATGGGTTTGCTGAACGGCCACATACACGGGGAGACAAGGCAGGCCAAGTCCAGGAAAGCTATCATACGGATGCTAGGTAAGTACTATATTGTAGTTTATAATTCAATTTATTAAAATGTAATAGGTCTGAAAAAACCTTAAAGAGGCTGCTTATACTTTTTGTAACCAGCCAAATTTCGATAGTTGACTCAGTGCCACTTATTAAGATTGAAAAAAGAAAATGTTTTTTTTTCATATTAATTCAATATTAAAATTAAAACTAAATTTCTGCTTAACCGAGTTCTTTTTCGTTGCGTTAAAAACTTATTCATTTTGGCTGATGACAAAAAAGTAATTCGGTATACAAGATACCTATCTTACATTAAAGATATCTTTAATGTAAGATATCTTTAATGTAAGATAGGTATTAAAGTTACATTAAACACCTGGTTACATTAAAGTGTTGTCAACTACACGTATAGAAACAGAGAGAAACGACGCGGTTGATAGACAAATTGCTCGCGAGTTCGTAAACATTGCCTTCGAAATTGGTTCCAAAATCTTATAAACCACACCCACAGCGTGGTTAGATCCGAGGCCGACAAAGGTCTTAAACAATGCCACGTAGACGAAAATGTATGATTTGGTTCAAAAAGTGCATTTATTATATCTGTATCATATATCGCAATTCTTCGTAAACGTCACCGTAGGTCATTCACGTCATACATGCCATTGCATTTATTCGTGAAGATGGAATTTTCCAGTTTACCTATAAATAGAAATTTCGCGGAGAAACTGAGTTGAATTTAATTTCCATAATTCATTTTACCAGCTCTTTCCTCTTGTAGAATCTAGTTGTAGAATACAATTAGGTAGTTAATACAAACATACCTAATTGTATTTTAAAAATAATAGCGATACTAAACGAGATTTATTAGATTCTCAACAAGATTTGTAACAATTGGCATATTTTTTCCGTATAGAGACGATCGCCACAAATCTAGGATTTTTACAGAACATGCTTACAATAAGTTCCATAGACCTTTGTGTACACAGGGAAAATGTCACTGAGGAACTATTGGAGCTTATTTTAAATATGCTCTTGCTTCGTGTATCGAAATTTGATAGGTTTACAAATTGGAAGCAATAAAACACGTGTTAGATATTGACTTCTTTCGAGCGACAGACGTTACGTAACGCTTATAATGAAACGTCAAATTATCATGTCGTAATTTTAATACATGTATATCACAGATGTGCGATTTATTTTCATATATTTCGTGATATACATCATGTAAGATAGCACGTTTCATTAATCCAACGATTACAGAAATTCTCATAAATCATTTCAGGATTTTCGTTTCGTAATTTAAATCAAATCTGTTAAATATAGACTCCTATTAGAATAGACCAATAATCCCAATAATTTCTTCTTTAAAAATATTAAGAAAGTTGTGGCTTTTTAATTCTGTGACTACTCGACCGGATTAATATAATTAGATTTACTTCTGGAATTAATTTATACGACTATATAAAGCGGCGTTTAAAACGTAACTTTAAAATAAACAGGCTCGGTCCTACGTAAACAAGATTTACGGTTAAATTATATTTCGTCAGGTAAGTGCTTTTTGAACCTCGATCATTACAGGAAACTTTTATGACGAATTTGCTTATTTCGGAACATAAACCGTCTAAAAAACGAAAAGTACAGAGACCTAAATCCAGTAACTTTTGTAATAACACACCATGCTATACCATTTCTCCACTGTTGGATATAGGCCTCTCCTCAGGCCGGTCACCACACATGATCCTTATTCGGCTCTTTCTCATTTAGTCTATATCGGTTGCAAGGTCTTTAAGGTGTTCCTTCAAGATCTTCATCCGAGGGCTCATCTACCCTATCTGTCATCGGTCGTGCTGTATATATGGCCTGCTTATTGCAACTTCAACTTACCAATTCTTTGAGCTACTAACTAAGTTACTAACTTATAAGTTAGTAACTTTTCTTTATAGACATTTTTTATTCCGGATTTTGAATTGGATTGGATTGACACTGAGCATAATTCTTGAAATAATTCATAATTCTCACAGAAGACTACCTTGAAATGTACTGCATTTCCTACTTTATCGTATTTCCCCAATGTACGTACGTGTTTAGGTAGTGAGTAAGATATGTCAGAGCCCATTCCCATCCTATCCTATCCCTCCCCAACCTTTCTCTCAATCAATTCCTTAATACGCATAGGTAGGCAGCGCATCCGGCGGCGTGCGAACGTTTGTCATTCTGGACTGAAGTTGGTATGTATCGCGGATGTCCATGGGCTACAGTATCCACTTACCATCAGGTGGACTCTATGCTCGTCTGCTGCCTCTTTTCTATAAGAAAAATCTTCTAATTTTGGTCTTGTAGATCAAACCTACTGTCAGTTTACGTTCCGGCACCGTACGTCATAATGAACAGGACTCACTGATTAAAGAGTCTTTAAGTCTTAGTTCATATTCAATAGTGTGGTATAGGAAACGAGAAAAGTAGAAGCATTTTCTCAAATGCTCCCCGGTTGAATTCAATGTGTCTAGACTAATATCTCGTGAAAAAAAATATTTTATGGAGAGATAGCAAGCTCCTATTGAGGAAATTTTAAATTAAAATATTCTTATTCAATTTATTTTTTAAATAGTTATTATGTTAAAAATTAAGAAAGCAGTGTATGTAAGATAGGTTATAGCCTTCGACAGTCCAAACACAGGATTTCAACCGTGGACCATAAGAGTACCCTTTAATTTATGGTAATTTACTGTTAGCAATGTATATGTGATAATATCTTTATCGAGAAATATCTCGCTTCATGTGCGTAACGTAAAAATAATTTTGTGAGAAGGCCGAGTTATACCTTTGAGATGGCCATCGGCCATTCGGACGAACGGTCTTGTTTGAGTGTGTGGTGCGTTTGCAATTAATTGTATTCCGATTATTTCAATATAAACAATTAATAAAGAAGCTGAGAAAGTAAAAGCGAACATTATTCGATAAGATTACTTGCCAAAAATACTTTCAATCAACTATATACATGCATGTATCTAGTTATGCTCTGGGCTGGTAGAGTTAACTCTAATATTAGGTAGAAACATTTAACGTTAAAAACATTGGTAGACTCTATGTCACGATGCTCTACCCTACTGAGAATGGACAGCAACCTGGTATTGAAAACTTTATTAAATAATCTTAATTCAATTCTTTTGTAGTTCTCATTTAAGACGCATAAACGTTAAATAAAGTTCCAAATGTAACTTTATTCTTATAATTATTTTATTTAAAAAACTATGAACATACTATTAATCCTTTTGGTTTTAAAACTGTTCTGCAATGTTTTATACTTAAGGGAATAGAGTAAATATTTTATGAAGCCAAAAGGGTGCCGGTAAGCTGTTGACTGTAGGTCGTGAGTACACATACTTGTAAGTCACGTAGGAGGATGCACAAATGGAGTGACACGGAAAGTGCTGCTTTCTAGATATTTGAACTAGTTTTCGATGTTTACTTAGGCCTGTGGAGTAAATGGCGAAATACTTATTGCCCTTTTGTAAATGTATGTGCTTTGGTGGAAACATACTCGTAGTGCCTTTGAATATTTTCAATAATTCCTGACTATCTATATTTTTCTTTATGGAAAAAACGTGACAGATGAGCATACAGTCCACCTGATGGTAAGTGGATACTGTCGTCCACAGTCTTCCGCAATACATATCAACAATGTCCAGAATGACAAATTTTGGCATGCCCTGGATGTGCTGCCTACCTTTGGAGATATAGCCATGGATTTGGAAATTGGGTTGGGTAAATGAGGAGGGATAGGATAGGATGGAATTGGAATGGGCTCTGGGCATATATCACTCACTACCGAAACACGTACATACATTAGGAAAACAGGATAAAATAGGATATACAGTACATTTCAAGGGTAGTATTCTATGAGAGAGGGGTGACGGCAGCGTGCACTCTCCCCCTCCAAAACATTTTACTTCCAATATCTAATATTTTCATGCATGGCTAAAGTCTTTTTCCACTAGATTTTATTTATAAAAAGGCCCATTGTGACCTAATACCTGTAATACTTAGTGTGACAAAAATAACATGTTTTTACATGTATCTTTTACTTGGGTTTATGTGATTACCCTATTTAGGTAACCTAGTACCTACCCCAGTGGTACTTAATTAGGTAATTTAGCTGCTTGGGTTTAAATACCTAAAATTATTAAAGCCATATCTAAAATTCACATTTTACCTTGTAATTTCAAAACTATTTATGAAAGGGCAAAAGAGTTGAGAGAACATGTCCGAAGACAGAAAAAATACTTTGTTAATAGTTTTAGATAGATAGTATCATTATTAAGAAAATGTACAGTTCGCAACACATCAATTTATTCCAATGTGGATAACCTATTGTGCATAACCCCGGTCCCAGCCATGTGTACAGATATGTACAAACACGCACTTTGCAAATATTTGTACAAATATTTCGTCTTCTTTGCAGATACTTGTACAAATATTTCGTATTTGCCATCACTGTGTCGGTTTTTTGGCGTACATCAAGGGGCGTAAACCCACACACTTCCAAAAAGTCACTTAGCTATTTGACGCCATTCAGAACGGACAATTATTTTTGTTTCTACCTATATAATGGAACGAAAACTGATTCATAAATAGTTGCGCTGCTCTTTGCAAAGAGTTTACAAATATTTCCGAAATCATTTCTAGAAATAGCTGTACATATCTATCTGTACATACCTGAACCGATATGTTACGCTATCCTGCGACCAACACGCCTGTTTCCGGCAATCTCGCTTGCATAATTAGTTTTAAAAGTTTCTTTCATAATTAGTTGCACGTGACCCAGATATACGAAACTTATTTGCACTTGACGTTCTGCAAGTTTATTAATAAAACGCTATTAAGATTTCATTAAATCAATTAATATACCATAGAGAGATGTCGAATGCAGCACCAGAACGCCGACGACGTAATTAAAATTTAATTTACGAAGTTATTTATATGTATTAATATTTTTATGTTAATTTGAGAGTGAAGAGGCCTTTGCTCAGCATTTGGACACTATATAGGGCTAGGTATATGTAAGTATAAAAACCGATACAAAATTTTTGAAACAGATTAAATGAGACGTGTCCTTGTGCTATTAGGATCAGGAGAAATTGTCACATTTCAGATTACACGGTAAACTGTCGGAATTCTTTTACGACTTGTTAAAATTCATGCTACGGAAGATGTGATTAGAGCGTAAAATTACAGGCTGCATCCGTTTGTATTCCAGAGGTCACTTGATAATTTTATTTAAAAATTCTAGCAAATTACTGTTATATTTAATTTTAAAAAATAAATTTTTAAATGTTGAAATGAACTAAAAATAAGAAAATTATATTATATTTATATATATTATAATAACAGTCAGATGAAGTGAAGAGATTTTTATCATAATTATATTGTAGGTAACTGAAAAGAATGATCTTTTTTATATGGACGAAGACGGCAGACAAACATACAGTCCACCTGATGGTAAGTGGATACTGTCGCCCATAAACATCCGCGATACATGTCAACATTAGCCCAAAATGACAAACGTTAGCATGCCCCCGGGTGTGCCGCCTAAGTTTGGAAATATAGCAATGGATTTTGAGAAAGGGTTGGGAAAATGGGGAGGGATAGTGTGGGAATGGGCTCTGACACATCTCACTCACTACCGAAACAGGCACGTACATTAGGGAAATAAGATAAAGTGGGAAATGCAGTACCAGTACATTTCAAGGTAGTCTTCTGTGAGAGAGGGGTAACGTGGCCAGTCGAGCTCACCCAGCAGCTGTTGGTTTGCATCGTGCACTCTCCCCCTCATAATCTATCAAGTATGACGATTATAGTTGTTAGTTCTATTTAGATGACACATCATAAGTTCTTATCAAAGAAACCTGATTGGCAACTTCTAGGAGAGATGAAGCAGATGAGGAGTGGTTCCTTAAAAAGTCAAATTTGGAACTTAAGTACTACGTTATAAGAATGTTCCATTTTCCAAACGCATATGAATTAAAGAATTCGAGAGCTACTGAACATATAAGACTATTAGATTGTAACGTGACTGCCCTAGAGTGCTTGTATGTATCTATCTAGTACATACAAGTATGTATCTATGTATGTATCTTGTTGTATGTATCTACTATGTATTCTCAAATCAATAGTTCTAATTAATTAACATAAAAAGACCGTTTCGCTCGTTGATCAAAATTTTCTCGTTCTTCTAAGTTCAGTAATCATAAGGCTTATATCAGTGTCGGAACAAAGTGTAATCGTAGAAGGTTGCAGGTTGCATGTTTACCATCGGTAGCCAGCTGTTTTACGGGCACCCACACCATAAAAATTCAATCTCGCTCAGGAAAATTTGTGCTTTGAAAATTTGTATAGGCATCCGATATTATTTACGACCCATTTCTGGCACTTATTTCTGCGTCGATACGTATGTAAATAGTATTCAGCGACCCGTCCATATTTCGTTAAAAGTTATTCAGGTCCATAATTGACCTTATTCCTTTTTATATTCAAAAGAATATTTCAAAGTAAACGTTTATAAAAACATGCAAGGAAAAATGGGTATTAAAATGGAATGAGGAAAACTCTTCATATTTTTCTATTTCGTATTTCCCATTCTTTCCAATCAATATGCTTCTAAATCTCTAAAGGTGGGCGGTGCATTTGGGGCGTGTCAAAGTTTATCATTCTTGACTAATGTTGGCGTGAATGAATGTCTATGGGCAACAATATTCAATTACCACCAAAAAGATTTATCTGCTCGTCTTACATTTACATTTTTAATTTATTTTTATTTAACTTATCGAAGGTTGACAGGATATTGATGGCCCTTGGAGATTTAGTATTTTAAAAGGTTGAGAGAGCCTGTGCTGATTATAAGCCATTTTATTATCAGATGAGCCCCTTGCTTTACTACCAGCTAACCCATAAAATCATTGTATAAACGATATTTCTACGTCTTTTAAATTTTTTTAAAGGGTTTTTACAACCCTTCTTCCAAATCCAATCTCAAAACTCCAAAGGTAGATAGCGCATCCGTAGGGATGCCAACGTCTGCAATTCTGGATTGATGTTGGTATGTGTCGCGGATGTCCATAGGCGACATTGGTCACTTACAATCAAGTGTACTAACTGCTCTATCTTCTTTCTAAATATATAAAAAACATTTTTTTTTTCTCAGTATAATATTGTTTCGTAGCTAGAAGCTGAAAGGAAGACGTATTACATGTTACAAACAGTATCATATAAAGTACCTACAATCTGATATAAAGAAGAGAAATATGCCAAATGTCACAATAATAAGAAATTACGTTTGTCATTTTCTAATATCTTTGCCAAGGCTTGGTCCGTAAGTGACAGATGACATTAATTTGCGTGAGAGGGCTTGACATTTATTAAAGACTGCTAAGAGACGCCTCGAGACAAGTACAGCTATCGTTCGATGTTCTTTTTTGTGACAAAGCATGTCTGGGTATCTGAAAAAAATCTGAAATGGTATCTGAAATGTCTCTGAAAAAAATTGAACTACTTACGTATTTTCTATACTTATTCAGGCTTCTCTAGTATTCGGAATAGGGGAATATTTAGAATATGGCTATTTATGTAGTTGTTTATTTTACTTAAAATTAGTTGTTACAATAAGACTTTATAGTATTACCATACGCACAAAAGCGGACTTATTGCTAGAAGGATTCTCATCCTGTCAACCTTAGAATAACCGAGAAGAGTTATGTCATTAACAAGCAAGCTACAACATATAACAGAAAACATCAGATATATTTGTACATAAACACATATATGTATATAATATAATACAATATAATAACGTATATATATATATATATATTGGCCGTATATATATATAATAAGTTAATATATAATAAGTTAACATTAACGGAAACCATAAAATTACAATGAGACTGTAAACGTTCCTAACAAAAGGGAGAAACAATAATAGCTTCGATGGTGTTATTGTTTCGTTGGTTGTTAGCAAAAAATAGTATTTACATTTATTTAAAAATGGGTAATCTATATATTAACAGCGTGTTATTTGTCGGTTTTAATTTATCCAATCCACTCCAAATTGTCAAGCGTGTTCGACGTTATTGCTAGGGAGTTTGGACACGCCAAAAACCCTGTAGATGACCCTTTGAGATCTGTTTTGGCTCTATGTAGGTGGCTTGAAAAGAGTGCGAATGACGGGTTAACGAGGACGAGATTAGAGGCTCTCCCGTTATCAGAGAAACAAGCTTTTATTCGCGGCTTTGTTCGCTAGCAGCGACTGTATTTAGGTTGGAAAATAGTTAAGCTTTATTTAATTTAATTGTAATTACTTTTTTAATTAGTTTTATTTATTTATTTAACTCTGACCATAAAGTCCATACAAGTGTTAGTAAACAAAATTATCTATATATAGGTACCTATATATTAATATACAGTACGTAGGACAAAATTTTACACACAGAAATCTACATATAAGTCACCCAACAGTGTCTTTGATGTGTACACTGGCCCAGTATCTCCAGAATGTGAAGCCCATCTGTTACTAAATGTGTTTAGAGAATCTGTTACACGATGTACAATGGCAGCCACTCTCTTGCGTATGATGAAATGGAATCTATCTACGCGAGCTTCAATGAACATCCCGGATGCGTTGCAACATACTAAAATCGTAATTAAATTGGCCTTCTAATTCCGGAAAACAAACGAACAAACAGACATAGAGACAGATAATAACTTATATTAGGTAGTCGGACAAGTTCGCGCCTTTTTTATAATGAAAATAATAAAGACTTTTTGTATTACATATATATTTATTGAACGGAATATTGACCATTTAATTCCACAATCTTTCGCCATTTTTCTGGCAGAAACATTATCCTATCGCCATACAATTTTTGGGGTTACTGAGCGAAAACTGATTGAATTAAATGGTTTATACAGGCTTCTCTTGAATGTAATTTTACTCCATTTAGAGAATTTTGTAAAGTGCAGAATAATGATAAACACCACAAATCTTTAAATTGTAAAATTGTTAAAAAATGTGAAAAGACAAAACTTTTAACTTCTAACTTCAATTTGCCGCCATTACAAAAAAGTCACCTGTCAAACGGTTTATCACATTACCGATAGTGATCAGTGTTGCCAGAAATATAGCACGCTAAATTCATACGTTCAAAAAGGCCGCGATCTTTACCGACTACCTGTTATATGTGGAAAAAGAGAATAAAAGGCTACATATTTTCTTTGTAAAGTAAGAGGCACGTGATTTTGAATTTCTTGACTGTAGGTAGGTTCCTGACATCAAAATTAAATAGCTTCCTCTGCTAATCACGCCACAAAGTGTATTACCCAAATTATCGAAAAGTGTAGTAAATTACTGTAATTTTATCGTAATTTACATAAATTACCCTAATTTTATAGGTGATTTCTGTGATTTTCTTAATACGACTACGTTATTCGTTTTTCTTAAGCTATCTTAAGTTACGTTATCAATAAGTTGCTAACAAGCTTTTGCACGTGTTTTTGTTAGCGTGGAATTAGAATTAAAAAATACTAGAGATTAGGAAAGGGATTGGGAAGGATCGGAAATGGGAAGTAGGACGAGATGAGTTTTCCTCGTCTCATTACACTATTTCCTTTTTTTCCGTTTTTCCTTGGAGGAGATGACATGGGGAATGAAGAGTATAGCGGGACAAGGAGTTTCCTTTGTCCCATTACATTTTCCACTGGATGGGATGGGATGGGAAATACAGCCCGGGCACGAGGTTATATGGCAGTCTCCTGTGAGAGAGGGGTAACTCGGTCAGTTGGGCGCATCCAGCGACCGTGGGATCGTAGCATGCCTTCTTCCCCTGGGTTGGAGTGTTGCAGAATTAGTAGTTATAAAACAAATTCCATTTTTAGTTTATGTATAATAGATATAGTATGGATTTTAAGATGGCAAGATGATTGCAAAAACCTAGTTTGCAGGTATGTGACTTGCTTACCCAGAAGCTAAGGAAATTTAGCACACAGCGCTGATAAGAGATTAATTCTCTTAACAACAATGGAAATAACGTCCCCTTAACCGTTTCGCGTACATGACCGGTTTCAGGTTGAACAAATATAAAAATATAGTCGGCGACACGTAATGTACCCAAAGTCATTCCATTTTAACTCTTATTACTGTGGACACGGAATAAGTATCGATATATTTCGGTATCGAGTACTTTTTTGTTTGATACCGATACTTTTAAATTCGATACTATTCCTTACTCATATGAGTATCTACTATATAGAAGGTTCGTATCGAATAAACATAAATCGATAAGTACAAAAAATTTTTTGAAGTTTGGAAAAGTAGCGATACCTTGATGTTGAATTGTCTGCTTTTTTCGCTATCATACCACGAAGTGGAGAAATATCGATATCGGTACCTTGAGGTGTCGATACTTTTCTCTCGATACTTTGATCGATACGATATTTTTTTGCGATGAGTAAAGTATCTCAATCTGAAAGTACAGGAGTATGATTTAAGTACAATAATTTTATTAAAAAGGTATTTATTAGCGCCGGTGACCACTTACCATCATGAGACCCCCGCTCGTTTGCCACTCTTCTATAAAAGATGTGTTATAAGGATGTTTTAACTATGATAACAATTATCAAAGTAGTTAATATTGTTAATATTACTGATGTTAATAAAAATACTCATTTGGCATATATGATAATACAAGTCATGAGTATATGCAATGCAACCAGCCTTTTCAGAATATACTGCTGGTTATTGGCCTCCTCATGTATGTACAAATATATATGTATGTACAGACGAGTGTAGTTTGAGTCTCATAATTTGAGTCTTGTAATTAAGTTACGATACATTGCGTACTAAATGACTCTTCGATAGAATTTACTTACAATTACTGATATCGACTCATACGTCGGGTAGTGTTCAGCACAAGAGGTGGTGTAATTAATTCCTCGCGGCTAGTGATAGCGTGTTTTTAAGACCTTAGTTGCCTCTTAAGACATATACAGGAAGAGATAGTCGCCCACGGACAAGCGTATAAAACTAATTTATTATTCAAAGTTACTTGTTAATATCAGTATACACCCACTTTAATTTATCTCATTTTAACCAATGTCAGCTGGTAGAGAATGTCTTAAGGCATTAAGTCCGCCTCTGTACAGTACAGTGCATAAAGAGTACATACCATAAATAAATAAATGAAATACAAGACCGAAAGTCGCTGAAATACAAGGACTTCTGTATTTGTTAATATTTACGACACATCAGCGAAACATAAGCGTTCCAGATACAATGACATGAGGAACACCAGTTGAGTTTTAATTAAAACTGTTATTAACTGTTCTCGTTTTAGAGACGAGGGTATATATAAACTGTCAAATAATGTGCCATCAAATAGCACATGTATTTAACTCGCGACATAGACACTAAATGTTATCTTGAAATTAACTTTCGCACATGACTTCGCTTGTTAGAGCCCATGTTCGCCCGAAAAATTGATTGTTTTGTGTTACAAAATATGCTATATTTTTAAAATTATTAGATAACCAGCTGGCCGGACAGACGTTGTACTGTCCAAATTTCAATATAATACAATAATATCAATAAGTTCATACAAAAATCCCATAGAAAAAAGCACTTTGTTTTCCCCAAATTTTCCAATTTTTCGGGCAACTTTTCCAATTTTTCTTTCCCTAAAAACCTTATTCGGACTATTACGAACATTTTTTAAAATAAATATCCAAATCGGTCCCGCCGTTCTCAAGTGATGCGTTTACCAACGAACAGCATTTAATTTTTATTTATATAGATTTACGAAAGATTTTAAATTAAAATTGACATTAAAACCGTCTCGAAAGTACCCGACAATATACGTGAAATATTGTGAATTCGAATTACATTTGCTAGTACTAAGTACGGTATTACATAGATGGTTTTTATTATACCAATTGTGTACTAAATGCCCCAGCTTGGAATGGACATGCAAATTTTATGTAGGAAGCTAAAATTTTGGTTAGTTTATAAGAAGAGTTTGAACTATTTATAACTAACTTGAAAGTCACAGAAGCCACAGAAGACTCGGAAGTCACAGAAGACTACCTTGAAATGTACTGCATTACCCACTATATCCTATTATCCAATGTACGTGCGTGTTTCAACACTGAGTGAGATATGCCAGAACCCATTCCCATACCACCCTATCCTATCCCTCCCCATTTTTCTAACCCTTTCTCCAAATCAATTCCTACTTCTCAAAAGCTAGGCAGTGCATCCGGGGGAGTGCCAGCGTTTGGCATTCTGGACTGACTTTGGCATGTATCGCGGGGGTCCATGGGCGACAATATCCACTTAACATAAGGTGAACTGTATGTTCGTCAGCCGCTTTCTTACTATACAAAATATCTAAAATAAATCATAGTAATGAAAATAGAAGACGTTTATTATACTCGTAGAAAATGCATTAAAAATACCGCACTATATATTGAGCACGTTGTATAAAGGTTCCATTGGCAAAGTACCCAGGATACTAGCGGCATTATCTCGCCGGATCGCAAGACAAAGAGTTGCGCGAGGCGATGACCAGCTCTAGGGTCGTGTGTTGTCGATCAGGACATGTGAAAGGTATTAAAAAATATTAACCCCACGAATTTAGGATATCAACACTAAATGAAATAAAACTTACATTCGGGTTTGATTTCTATGTATTTATTATATTTAGTTATCACACTTACACAATATTAAAATTAAAAAAAATAATAATGAGATAATAATTCTAACAAATGTTACAACAATTAAAGACATACATAACATTTAAATATTAGCAGACAAAATATAAGGTGAGAGAAAACAGAAAAGACGTTTATAACAAGAGAAAATAAATCTTACTTAAGTAACTTAAAAAGACAGATCATAACAATGTGTCTGAAGTATTTGAACATGTTGCGATTCTCCGCTTCTTCTGGCACTGCAACAACCTTCCTGTACGTTTAGTAGAAAACAAATTAAGCCAGGATGTGTCAACAGAATGGGATGACCCCTCCATGTTATTTCTCAACACATCCTCATTATTTCTCAATTACAACGGCAACGGTACTGTAACTTATATATTACATGGAAAAATTGTTTAGGTAAATATTCGCGTTTCATTATCAAGCTAAAATATAGCTTCCCTAATTAATTTACTTACTTTCCAGTTTATTCCAGTCATTACAAAGTTTGTTATCTAGCACAAAGTAGGCTATATATCTCGATTATCACATTTTGGGTACAGATTAAATAAATCCTTCCCTTTATATACTCCCCTGATATATACGACTATCCTAAGATAGGTTGTTGTTTATATGTAAAAAAATTATTAGTTTTAAAGTTTTTAGTGCTTTGATTATACACAGCATATTGTACTCGTGTAAAGATCTTTGTGATATTTTTTTATAGTAAGAAGATAGTGGCAGCCGAGCAGAAAGTCCACCTGGAGGTAAGTGGATACTGTTGCCCATGGACGTCGGCGGTACATGCTAACATCTGGCCAGAATGACAAACGTTGACACGGTCCCAGATGCGCTATCTACATTTGTGATTTTGGAATAACTTTGGAGAAGGATTTGGGGAAATGCAGATGGATCGGATTGGATGAAATGGGAATGGGCTCCGGTATATCTCACATATCTCCCTCACTACCGAAACACGGACGTATCAGTATACGTAAAGGAGAATATGATAAAGCGGGAAATGCAGTATAATTTGCGGTAGACTTCTGTGTGAGGTCGGGGTAACTTGGCCAGTTGAATGCACCTAGCGGTTGTGAGATTGCAGCGTGATTCCTCTCCCTTAAAAAACTTAAGCACGTTATATCAGCGTTCTTTGGAAAGTATAACAGTGGCCTTTCACAGATTTATGTGACTTTTAATGTGTAGAGTCTACGCATTCTTTATTAAATCATTATCGTTTTTCTACATGCGCAACGTTTAGTCTGTATGTACTCGTATTTACGTAGTAATACGATCTTACAAACCGGCTTTAAATTACTCGACTGAAGTCGCTCTACCGTACATTAAACACACGTTGCGGCTCAAGTTTTGTTGGAAATCTATTTATGTAGGAAACAAACGACTGAAATTGTATAATTTGCATGTAGACACATAATGTGGGCAAGGAAGGATATTGTTAGAAATCTCTACAGACGACACTGGGTTTTTGTTGTTTTTTTTGTTCTTAGATTATATATTTTTTATTAATAAAACCAGACAGTATATTAATTTTACATCGCTATTCTAATACGAGTATTTATCCAGTAATATTTTTCATAGTTTTACTGCTATCACACAATAATTTTACAATCTATTCTAAGTTAGCTTTGAGAAATCTTCAGATATAATTGTATGAATCTATTATTTAAACTGTTAATAATACAAAAGGAATATATTCCTTTTGGCTATATATCTAGATTTTACATTTTTGGTAGGTACACATTAAATAAATACCTCTCCTTACATACTCCCCTGATATATACGACTATCGTAAGATAGATTGTTGTTACGTTTATTTGTAAAAAATCTATTAGTTTTAAAGTTTTCAGTGCTTCGGTTATTCACAGTATATTTTACACGTGTAATATTATACTCTGAGTATATAATATACTCAGTGGCGTTTTCGCGAAGAATTAGGGTATAGTTCAGACCATCAATACTATTAAAATTATATGTTCACTTTTTAATCGTCAATTAAACGGTTTTATTTTTTCATACGAACTAATTCAATATTACCTCTATATCCATCGTAACAATGCCTTACATCAATTCATAACATCAATTTTCATTTCAACAGTGCAATTACGCTTGAATATGTTTTATTGTTCATACAGAATCGTAATTGTATCAATATAAACATAATAAGCGAATAAGGGATGATAATGTCGTCAAAGTGGCGACGCGGACGTAGCAAAAGTAAAATAAAGAATATTTTAATGTGGCAATGTAGCCAAAAGCTATTCCATCGATATCGCGTGGTTACATACAAGTAGCAGGATTAAACACCAGGAGTTATGTGTGTTAATACATCCCTAGTAATCCCGATATGCAGTTTACACAAACTTCGTTTAGAAACCACATTATATAATATTATTACCAAACGCGCCGCTGCGCGGTGTCCACGGCTTTGTCCACGGCTTTGTTCCTGAAATTTGTCGTAAAATATTAAAATGGCTGCCTAAATTATTTTTTGTATAATAATATTATTTATACTTATCGCATACATATATTTATCGCACATTAAGGTACAATTGCAGTGTAAACCTTATAGAAATTAATATTACTCATAATCATTGTTTAAAATTCTTTCTTACTTTCGAACCATTATAAATGTGACTTTTAATGAAGAATCGTTTTTAAGTGAAACGGTTAGTAGCGACAGTTAAATCGACATACAAACAGAAAGAGAGAGACAAAAATTATAAATGTTCATCCCGTCTCTACTCATATTCACGTCCCTGTGTCTACAAACTAAACCCTATATCTAAACTAAACCCTATATCTACTTTATGAAAGACCAACCGTCGCCAGTACGAAGGGATATATCGATTTTTTCCGTAAATTTTAGGAAAAATCTTTTATTGAACCCTATCCAGCAACGTGTAGTTTATATTAGATGTCAATTCTTATGTTTTTAAAAAAGTCTGTACTTGTATCAGCTTATAACGACCGACTGCAGGGCACAGGCCTCCCCTAGTAAATCACTGGGGTGTTTCGGGCCGTAATCCATCACGCGGGCCCAGTGCTGATTCTTGTGCTGAGCGTTTGAGGACGAACCCGATTTAATTCCCATAAGAGAAACGAGGTGGTTGAATTAATGATTGATTTGACAAGGACGGTACTTTAAAAATAAAGGAGTATATGAACTCATGACAATACTTGTTGAACAACCTGAGTAAAAAACACAGAAGCGGTAATTTTCAAAGGGTTAAACATTTTACTAATTTACCTTAGAAATACAACAAAAAAAAAATCAATTCTAATCAGTATAATCGGGTTCCGAGATAAAAACCTGGTGCAAGAATCTCATGTTCGGAGTCGTTTTTGATTTAGATACTGTATGTTTTCAATTTTTAATAAAAAGTGGTATATATCCTCATCGATCAATAGGGATGCGTAATATACATCATTTTCATTTCAACATTGTATATATACATAAAATATAGGTGTGTGTGTTGTATATACATATATACACCTCGAAAGTGAACTTTAATTGGCATGTAGAGATTCTAAAGCGATCTTCCCAATAACCATATTTTTTCGAAGTCTTAAATATTTAATGTACATACACTCTTTATACTTTCTTATTAGTATATACTAAGTTAATACTCGTATGAACATATACACAGAGCAACGTCCCTTTACCGCAACTGAATAAATGAGATAACAGTTAGGTCAGGTACCCTGGATTAACGTTAACTGGATTCCATTTCAAATTGTAATTAATACCTACTCAGTTATTGCAATTACATACTACGTTTCCATTATCTTTGACTGTTTAAATCTCTGTCTATAAATATATGTATAATAGACAAGTTTGTTTGTTTATTCGCTCCGAACTGAGGTAATTTTGTTGCGAAATATAATTCAATGAGCAGCAGAAAATATTGGAAAGACAGCAATTGATGATTGCAATTTTAAAGGTGATGGAGAGGACTGCTCCAAGAATGGAAAATCTTGTGTGTAAATAAAAAGAGGTGGGTTTGATTTAGGTTCTCCGGTGACTATAAAGAATAGGACTCAGTCGACTTGATGACATTCTCAGTACTATAAAATTATTAACTTTAGTTGTTCAAAAATATTTTGTTTTATGGCTCATATTTTGCTCATTCTTTTGCTGATCGTTAAAATACAAGATCATTGAAATTCAAGATCGTTGAAATACCAGATCGTTGAAAATTCAAGATCGTAGCCGCCTTCGTCCATAAAAAAAAATTAAAATAACTGCTTTCATCTCAAAAGTCTCAAAATGTTGAGACGGTCGTACCTTTCAATAAACGAGTTGCAGTTATGGCTCATCCATCCATCCATATATACATATTGTTATTATTTTTTTAAAATATGATTTTTTATTATTATGATATGAGGAAGTTATTATAGCAAAAAAATACTTTTAACATTTGATTCCATGACTGTACATAATCGCCCACTAAGCGTGTCCACGGATCACTGTGAAAGAAAAACTCGACCGGCAGAAAGTTGCCGCGACCGGCGGCGTCAAACTATGTAGTAAATTTAAAAGAGTGGAAATGTCAGCCGACTCCCTCCTGGCCAGCATGACGATCACATGGGAACCGGGTCTTAAGGTATAACTGAAAAAATAAATTGAACTTCGTAGCGGAAATGATTTTACGATTATTTTAAATAGAATTAACCGAAGTAGAGTCAATTTACTGCGCAATAATTGAACTCGTTAAAGGGTAAAAAATATTGGAAAACATTTAGCGACTTATTTGGAGATTAGTTCAGATCTGCCGCAAATGGGGTGTGAATGGAAATACTTAATACCCAGCATTGAGGAAAAAATACGTTGGGGTTAATATCTCCGCCCTACAGCGAAGTCTGTGTAAGTTTTTACACGAAAAAATATCTATTGCTGCATATTTCACATATCGATGGATATAATGTATTTTTTGTTGAAATTCGTGATCGTGTGACGTTACAACCGGATTTAAAAATGGAACGTATTAGATAGTGGGATATGCTCGCGGCCTTTTTATAGTGAAAATTATAAAGACTTCTTTGTATTACATAAATATTTATTGAACGATATACTGTCCATTTCCTTCCGCCATTTTTCTGGCAGAGCCATTATCCCATCGCTATAACAAATTTGGGGTTTCTGAACGAAGAACTGATTTAAATGATTATAAAGGGTTCTCTTGAATGTAATTTAACTGCATTTAGAGAATTTAGTAAAGAGCGATATAATGATAAACACCACAAATCTCTTTTCGAGCACTAGAAGCATTTATACCCTTGTCGAAAAAAAAATGTAAAACACTAATTTTCTCCTTATTAATTTTCATTTTAAATTTGTTGAAAAATTAATTTGTAACTTCAATTTGCCACCACTACAAAAAGTCAACTGTCAAACGGTATATCACTTTCCAGTCAGTGATCAGCGTTACCAGAAATATAGCATGCTAAAGTCAAACGTTCAAAAAGGCCGCGAACTTTGCCGACTACCTTATGTTATCATTATTTATGTCGAGTAAAATAAATAAGATAAAACATTCGCGTTAAGACCCGTTTAAATAGACAAACAAATACACAAATTTCATATTTACGTTCAAAAAGGGCGCTAACTTTTCGGACTACCTATTATATACATATTTTTATAGCGCGGATAGACTTACGAAATGGCGAAAAAATTGTACGCTTTTCAAGTTGACAAATGTTTAATAAATAAGGATATAATACCTAGATAGTTATGAAGAAGACTAAATAATAATGTACAATATGTCATACTATGTAACAATGACATGTACATACAAAATTTAAATTGTTCATTTAGTTGAACATTTTTGTAGAACTTTAGTTTTAAGAATTAGGGCCGATCATAGTTGTACTGTCTGAATTTTAAACGTGGCAACGTTATAAACCCGTAGTCCATAATAAAATGATTTGATTCAATAGTTTAATTTAATTTCGCTTTGTACACCGCATAATATATTTTTAGCTATATACAAAATGTATGAGTAAATACGTCTATAGGTCGTCTATATGAGTTATAACGTTGTTTTTTCAATCAGAAGAAAAGTATATTGAAGGAAAATTTGCTTTCGCATATTACTTTTTTCACAATAGTAACTTCTGAAGTATAGAATAATTTCTTTTTTACAAAAACCTTGACATGATATTGCAATCCCGGCATAAGGAACGAATCAATATTCCATCTCTTTTGTAAACGTTTTTTTTTACAAAACTGTAAAGGACGTGATTGAAATCAGGGTTTTGTGAAATTGTGTTTCGAGGACAGAATTTAGCCACTATCTCTTTTACTTGTAAGCAACGTTACGACGTATATTGCCGTCATGGTAGGCTTGATTCACAACTTCAAAATGGCTAAGCCACGGGGTCTCTTTCCGGCAAAATCCACAACCAAAAAATTCAACGAAGAACTAAAATTACCGATATAGCACAATAACCAGCAAGTTGGAAAGGCTTGGCGAGAAAAGCGGAAGATTATGGTAACCTTTGGGGAGGCTTATATCCAACAGCTGATATGAACAGTTATTTGCCAATAGCCAAGACTTTGTCATACCTTTTAAATCAAACATGATTTTTTAGTGTTTCACTCCATAGTTTTGAACATATCGTGCGCTTTTACTTTCGATTTAATACTTATCAAGCAAAGTCATTAATAATTTTCAATCATTAAAGCTAATTTCTAAAATTAATTAATGTTCTAAAGTTTAAGTTGAATTTAAAAAATATTACATTTCTTTTTTTAATCATTTCCGATTAATTTCACCTTAAAATATCTATTTATACAAAAAAAAATGTATATCTATATTGGCTATATTAAACCTATCAATTAAATTAGTAATTAAACAAAAGAAAATTAGTAACTTCTTTAATGTATATTTGAGTCTCCATTATAGCTATTATATTTTCAAAGAATACTTAATTAATAATAGTATTTTTACTTTAAAATACTAATAAAGAACCTTCCACGGTTTTAAGCAAAATATTCCGGCGAATGCTAAACGCAGTGTCTTTTTTGGATATCAATAAGGATACATAAAGGACAAAAGGGTATTTTCAATAAGTAAGATCTTTTCGGTTTATTTCGTTGTAATTCGTATGGCTGAATAATTATAGTGAACTATAGGAAATAAAGTACTGTAATAATAATTTTAATTATATTCTAAACACAACAAAATGCCGCTTACTACGAATTTTAGCACTAAATCATTTACATTTCTGAATCACACTTAACATTATTATATAGCCTGTTTAATATTTCTTTTTTTTTAATAGAAATAAGGATGCCGATGAGAAGATAGTCAATTTACTGGTAATTATATGTCGTTCATGAATATCCGAGATACATGTAAACATCAGTCTAGATTCTAGAATTGCAAACATAGGCAGGCCCTGGTTGCCACCTACCTTTGAAGATTCAGGAATGTGTTTGAAAAAATGATTGGGAAGTATGAGGAGTATAGAGAATAACAGGATACAACCTGAATTATTTATTTTATCTTACATTTAACATTTACATATATATAGGTATGTACATATATAGTATATTAATTTATTGGTGTCATAAAACTGTGTGAGTTTATCACGACACTGCACATTCGCCTGTGGGTAGTTCTTGAAATTAAGCAAATGCAGGTTTCAGCTATTTATGGTACAACTTCACATTTTAAGTAATACAGGAGACTTATTGTTACATTTATTTTGAGTGGACATTCGTTTGTCGCTACCACAGACATGTTTGTCACAAACCGTAAAACGATTTAATAGACTATTCTTAGATGTTTCGTATTTATCCTTCTTCTTCTTTTGTATTTAGTTCAACAACACCCACGTTAACCTCCCTTACACTGTATTTTTCTCCAATTCGAAATTCTATGTTTGTATGACTAGGATTCACATTTACAAGATACGCCCACTAAATTAAAAGTTAACTTCTTTGTATAATTAATAGAATTTAAATGCTTTTTGTAAATTTTGTAATAATCTTTAGGAACTATTCAGATATATGTATGCGATATTCGTTACCATTATCTGTAGAATTCGCTTGGGTACGCGAGAATTTATCTGTTAAAAATATAAGTGGTATTCGCTAGCCATATACGATAAAGGTGTCCACGAATGGAGACCACGCCCGGGAGACGTAGCGTGGGACGCCCTCCGGCCGGGTGAACTGATGACTTGAGGAAAACTGCCCGTAGTGCCCAGATGAGAAGAGCATAAGACCGTGTGCGGTCGGGATCTTTAGGGGAAGCCTATATCCAGCAGTATGGAGACACAAGCTGAGGGTGCATACTTGTGTCAGGAATACAGCACTATACCATGTGCTGTATATGATAACGCTAATGATAGCAGCAAACGCCGTGATATCTACTATGATGGTCTGCCTGCTTGCAATACCTCCGCCCGCTTCATCCACACACCCCGGTCGTGTATTTTCATTAGTGCCAATAGAAGAGTATTGTTGTAGAACGCCCTACCTAGGCGATATCCTAAGCGGATTCGCTCAGCTTCCGATAAACACACAAAATACCCGGTGGGATATCGCCTGGGTATTATCGCTACCGCACGCGGCAGTAAATATCGCTTATATCTGAATAGGTCTATACTGTTATAGAACGGGAGAGAGAATTCATTTGATATTGTTGGGATGAGAATTGGAGACCAAGTCCTTATCATATACGTTGTTCTATTTGGGTTGTGTCTTATTCAAACACCAAAGGTAAACTTTGTTGAGACGCGTTTGTGGGAGACGATAATGACCCCGTGCTCAATATGCGTGCTCAAATGAAACTATTTATAGTTATGGCGCTAACTATAGTTTAATTTATCTTTCGGTTAATCATAAAGAATAATATGATTCTATTTTCAATGCATATTTAAATCATATGAGAAAATAATGTCTAATTGATGTTATCTCTACCATATATATGTATCTATAACGACCGATGGCAGCGCCAGTTGAAAGGGTTATTTGGACTTTCCGTACGTTTTAGAGGAAAAAGAAATAGGTTTGCGAACTCTGTTCAACGACATATACATAGTTTAAATGTCATTATTTTTTTTAATTTTGCAATTTATTTACAGCACTATATTTTTGACATTACTGAATCCATTTAACTCACTTACGAAATTAACAAAGATCTGTTTAATGACATAACTACTCACGGTTATTCCAAGGTTTACTGAAAGAGATTCGTTCTAGGAATAAGTCCTGAGAAATTAGACGGTAAGTACTTACGGTAATATCGTATTGTCTTATTGTAACAATTCATTATAAGTATTGTACAATAAAGAATACCAAAACAACATTTTTCTGTGTTGGAATTCATTTTATTTTGGGTTCTGTTTGTCATATTGATGAGACATAGTGATATTATTATTTATTTATATAAATATTTTATTGTAAACATTAAAAAATATAGGTATACACGATTAAATGAGAGAGGATGTACAAAATTTAAGCTTATCTCCCTGACGATCCGTTATATTTTATATTATACTAGCGACCTGCCCTTGCTTCGCTTCGGTCTATAAGTTTTTTTTTTCTCAATATTTTTGTCAACATTTCAAAATAAAATATAGCCTATATTGGACATGGATAATGTAGCATTTTATTTGTGAAAGAATTTTTTAAATCGGTTCAGTAGTTTCAGTAGTATTGGGTAATCTCTGAAACTACTGAACCGATTTTACTTCTTTATTATATTAGCATAGATTTATATCCCCGGATCACACCAGTAAGTATGTTGGCCCGCATTGACGCACGCTCATGCGAGCATTACTTTCATTAAAAATGTAATTGCGCGCTAAAGGAAGCGTTTGCTTAACGCTCATCATCTGAACGTGGCCTTATTCTATAGAAAACTCCTATATTATGGAACATCAATTTATGCTTGTCACTATGTAAAATTCCATCGCGCTGGCATGCTTTATTACCTTAATCTTAGGGATCGTATTAAATACCTCAAGTATTTAGCACTCTACGGGAACAATCTGTATTGCCTTTGTAAGTAGCTTGAAACTATATTGTGTGCGTGTTAAAATGATTATATCATATTGCCTAGAGAATGTTTATGATACGCTGATCGACCCAAAACTGTCAAACGGTGAGAACGTAAACAAATTATTATTGGACGAGTATACTTGTCAGTTTTTGCATGTGAAAATAGGATTTATGGACGTTAGTTCTATGGGCATAAGGATCTTCACGATTTACAAACAATATTCGTGTGTCAGGATTAGAGTTAAGTGTGGTTGTTTCAAAAGAAATTCATTTTTTATATCGATAAGCTACCAAGCTTACACCAGTAAAGGAGCATTACATTACTAGGCTGTTGCTCGCGGCTTGGCTGGCAATGATTTAATTGCGTTCAATTGTCGTGGGTCATTTGGGATAAGAAAAATATGTTTATTTATGACGTCCATTCCTAGGCAGATACAGTAAAAAAAACCATGTGAAGTCACTTGGCTGGTTAACCAATAATATACCGAGATATTGACGATTTAGATAAGTAATTTCATACAAAATTTGACAACTTGTATTTTAGTATTTTTTTAATATTTTTAATAGGTCGGGGAGAAAGTCTTTTCGTATTTTGTATGTATGAAGTTGTAATTCAATATCTTTGATTGAACTGTTTGTACCTGGCTGGTTATGATACCATTAAAAAGGTAACATCTAAAAGAAAGAAATGAAAAAATTAAAACCTGTTTCCCGCCACTTTTCAATTGTTTTTCTGTCCAAGAAAATGAATGAATCTAACGAAAAAATTCGATATCTACATTTTAAAGTTTTATTACAAAAAAGGGCAAAATGCGACACAAGCCGCGAAAAATATTTGTGCCGTTTATGGACCTAATGCAGTGTCAGCTCTTACTGACTCTTACTCTTACTGACTTACTCTTACTGACAGCTGCACAAAGTTGGTTTAAGCGTTTTCAGTCAGGAAATCTTAATGTTTTTTTTTATTTTTTTTATTATTAACAATTTTACAAAGATTAAGTATATAGCTAACATAATTGTATCTAATAAACCATACAGATTTGTTAAAGATGCAGTTGACTCCGGTCACCCTGTTACCGATAAAGTTGATGCCATTTGTGAAAAAGTGCAGCAAGATCGGCATATAAGTAGTTACGACATTGCTGATGAACTGGGCATGTAGTCTTTCATCACGATAACGCCAGACCACACGACCACACACATTGAGAAAGCTTGTTTGTGAAGTGTTGATGTACCCACCATATAGCCCTGACCTTGCGCCCTCAGATTTCCACTTGTTTCGGTCTCTTTGGAATTATTAAAGTAGTGTAAGTTTAACATCAAGAGAGGACTGTCAAAACTACTTGTCACAATTTTTTGACCAAAAATCCCAAACATTCTACAGCAACGGGATCATGTCACTACCTACAAGATGGCAACCAGTTATAGAACAAAACGGCACATATATATTATAAATAAATGTAATTAAACTTTTAAAAAAAATGTCTTGAGTTTGTATATAAAATACGAAGAAACTTTTTCCCCGACCTTATATTACTATGTATATTTGAACTAATTGCACTCGCTTTCTATTTTCTATTTGATGTATTATGGTATTCTATGGTATTTAACTGGCAGAGAATGCCGTAAAGCAATTAAGTGGGCCTTTTGTATACTCGAAATATGTGCGATGAAGATCAATAAGAAAATATATAAAAATTAAAAAAAAAAATGTGATTCCGTGCGTGTGTTACCGTATTCCGTGTATGACAATGTCTTAACAGCATACTAGAGACTATCCAGTTCAGCATACTACTGAGAGTACTATAAATTTACCACCATAACACAAAAAAATATATCATTGTCCGTGCATCTTTAATGGCTCCACTGCATATACTCTGTTGGATTTGCGGCGTCGAAATGCAAATCTTAACTGTTTATTGTGGTGTCGGAATAAAGTTATGTCTATGTCTAAAAACAAACACATCTTTACAACAGCGTTCAATGCTGTTCTAACAGGTTCTTGACAGATTAGGTTCATTAGACACTTCTCAGAGTATCGTTTAAAGCGTGTCTTATCTTTTGTAGTAAGGGAGCTGTTTGTTCCTAAAAGTTAGTCGGACAGCTTCTTGATTATGTACGTTACGTTAATTGCCTTTTGTCGGTGAACCAGATCCCTGTGCTATAAATATATAATATGTTTTTTATAATTATGATGATTTGTCAGTCCAAAGACTTTCCCTTTTCCCATTTTCGCAACCCTTCAAATCCATTCCTAAATCGTCAAGGTAGGCAGCACACCCGGGGTTGTACTAATGTTTATCATTAATATGGACTGATTTATTGCGAATGTCGATGGATGACAATATCCACTTACTACCAGATGGACTGTCTGCCATCTTCTTTATATAAAAAAGACGAAGACGCCAATAATCGCAGACTTTTTTCTAATCACAAAAGAATTGATGTATTGTCAGTAGTTCAAAGGTAGCGAGTCTTGACATTGACCCGACTGAGTCTCGAATGTAGTGGGATAATGCCAGGGGTCACGAACATTTACACCCGTATGAGATGTCCGTTAGCAAAGACGTTCGCCTATTCCATTAGCCACTATCTGACGGATGGAGCCGACCACCCGTCTCCTATTTCAGAATAAGAAAAAGTATGCAAACAATGTTTTCACGTCTAATGTAATAAATGACAACGTCTATTTGTTTGTTGGTATTAATCTCTAGATTTATGAGTTATTTATTTATTTATAGGTGTATATAAAAAATATGACTAAAATTGTTATTACAGATCTATGTTAGAGCCTCGTCTACGAAAGACTAATATTGAGATCGAGAGCATTTCTCATTGCGACCTACCGCGTACAAATAACAGTAAGACTACTCTAAATCTGATATATCTGGTTGGTTATTTGGTTTGTATTTAATGACAGTTTTTTTGTTGAACTTCATAATTATTTTAATTAAAACTTTTATGATTAAAATATCACTTTCGTAGAAACTATGTGGTACGGATGGTAGTTTAAAATCAACTACCTCGCCAACGAAAGTTGACAATATATACCGCTCTATATTTACCTACTCGAAGAAAATAAATGTTATACAAAAGATTTGAATCACCTCGGCAATTCCACGTATTACGGAAATCAGTCGTTACATTTTATGTTTCATAAATATACACCGTTATAAATATAATAAATACACATTTATTGTAGAAATATCGGAAGCTTGATGATTTTTACTTAGCTAACAACGACTTTAGGGAATACTTTGTAACATTTATACCTCTTTTTAATCTACATCTGAGGTTTACTTATCTTATAGAGGCAAAAATATGAAGGTATAAAGATGTTTTAAAAGAAAAGAAGTATTAAAGTTATATAAACCTTTCTAATTTTAAGTATTTCCTAAAAAGAACTAAAAAGTAGAACTAAGAGAAATGAATTAGAATAGAATTGAATTATCATAAGATCTGTACCCTTTTTTAAAACATTGCTTATTAAGCATTATTAAGGGAAAATATAGCTCTTTGAAATAAATAAACAGATAAATGAAGTTAAATTAATTAATGAGTTGAACGTGAGATTTCTTAGCTCTCGTTACTTAGATTTCGTTCGCACGTATGATTGCATTTTATACAAAAAATATGGCAGGCGAGAAGATTGTTCATCGGGATTCTACAACCGCACCTCCCGTCACAGAAGTGCGGTCCATTCGCATTTCCTCGATACGGAGGTGTCGCGCACTGTTCGCTCCAAAAATTATTTTATACCGCGAACCCGTAGGCTGTGGAACGAACTGCCTCAAGAGGTCTTTCCATTAAGCTACGATATGGGGTTCTTCAAGAGAGCTGTGAATAGGATTTTGCAAGGTCGGCGGCGCACCCGCATACCCCCTGGTGTTGCAGGTGTCCATGGGCGGCGGTAACACTTACCATCACGTGAGACCGCCTGCTCGTCCGCCCACTAGTATATATAAAAAAAAAAAAAAAAATAAAAAAAGATTCCACCTAGTGGATACTGTCGCCCTTGGACAGCTGCGATACAGACAAGAATCATTCAAGATATCTGGACCCTGCGCGTCAAATATAAAAATGCTGTTTAATGCTGAAGGGGTGCCCCAGTGAATTAGCGATGTTCGTAAAAGCGCATACTAATTTTAATGCGATCAAATGCAAAAAAGTCGCATCACAGTTGTACAGGACGCAGTGCAGTCTGACTGTCCGTATTCTTTAGCACCGCTGAGAATGCTGAGCAGAGACAATAACATTGCGAGATATGATTATATTTCCCTTTGTATATGTCTTTATGTACTTTCTTTTCTTTTTTATACTATGAGTTCTGCTACATGGAATAAAGAATAATCATTATTATACTACTTGCATAACTTTCTTGTACACGTGTTGTCCGCGCTTGTCATTTTTCTACGTTTCTTAACGTTTCATTTCAATTACAAACGTTTCAGCCTAATAAACAGTGAACATCACTTAAAAGTTCTTGCATTTAAGTCTGTCCTCTTGGCTTTAGGTTACTCGGTTCCCGAAAAGGAAAGCGAAATGTCAAATTATTTTCGCTTTAAACTTTGTCAAAGTTTGATTGATGATTCAACGTGAAATACGAAGTTATTCAAGTTTACGCCAACGAGTTATGAGCCAAAGTGTGTCAAGATCGTGACAAACTCGTATATGGCCTCACTTCGGCCTGCTGTTTTGAAGAAAAGCGTGTATTTTTACTTGTTTAATTATACTTGTTTTATATATAGAATTATTTCAAGAAGTCTGAAATCATGGATTTCGGTCATGCTTCTGAGTTACCGTACCATACCATCAGCCTATGTCTCTCTCTCCACTGCTAGATATATGATAGATCTCTGGCAAGACTCGTCATCACACACCATCTTCTATTGTTGTCATCCAATCACTACCGGTTCTGAGTTAATTGACATAAAATTATGATAAAAGATACTTTTTATATTTTTTTTATAAAAATATAATTTTTGGGGCTTTGTGTTTAGTAGATATATATATCAAAAATTTAACAGAAACTAAAAAAAAGGTGAATTTTCGTAAAATTTTCATATGTAGGGAATACGATAATTGTTATACAGCAATATGACAGCTACATATATACAAATATGATACTATCAAACGGACCTTATCTCGATATGAATTTTTGAATTTGGAAAAATTTTCTAATTTAAATTTCCGTTGTATAAACTAAAAGTACCTCGAACTGGCTAGTGTCCAACACGATAGAAATAAAAACAAATTAGTATTTAGAAAATGGAACTCTTTGCTTGTCAAACGCCATTACATTTTCAAAGCTGTCATTTGGTTTTTATTTCTAGCGGCAATATGAAAATTAAGTGTTTGCAGATAAATGAATTTAACAAGAGAACATTTTCGTTCAAAATTATTTTATGAATTTGATTGTGGTTTAAACCAGAAAAAAAGTTATGAAAGATTTAAGTTAGCATTTAGTGATGAAGCCCTACCCAGTGCCACTGTTTATAACTGGTTCAGTGAAGTTTAACGTGGTCGTACCTCAGTGACGATGTTAGAGAAGGGCATCCTGCGACGGCGATGACGGAGGATAACATCAAAACTGTGCGACTCATGATTGAAGCAGACAGACGAACGATATATCAGCAGATACGGCCATCATTATGTATTGGTACGGGTCAAATTCAAATTATTTTACACGATCACCTACGGGTAAGGATGTTTGTGCTAGATGTACGGATATGGTACGGGTAACACTGCCGCGTGGAATGCTTGAAAAATTCGGCAATGGTCAATCAAATGATGTTTTTAATATAGAAACAGGTGATGAAATTTTTTAATTAGTTTTTAATTAGTTTCAGGCTATGAGCCTGAAACTAAGAGGCAACCTTAAGACGCAGTGGGTTTTTCTTTTCGAAGATTTGCCGACGAAATTGAAGTAAGGACGGAGGGCTGTAAAGAAGATGATTGCCTACTTCTTTGGCAGATCGGGCCACTTTGCTACTATAACTTTAGAAAATAAAAGAACAAACAAAGAATAGTAACTGCGGACTGGTATGTGAACAGGTGGTATGCCTTCTATTATTTGAAATTTGAAATTATTTGAAAAAGTCAAAGAATGATTGACGCCCACGAAGCAGAATAATCCTCCATCACGACAATGCACTAGCTTACTCCGAGAGACAAACGAAGCAATTTTTCAGTACTGTAAATGTAGAGTTAATGGGTCATCCGCCGTTTAGTCCCGACCTTGCGCCCTGTGATTTTTATTTATTCCCTAAAATTAAGGATAAACTCCGAGAAATATGTTTATGAATGCAAAAGAGGCAGTAACGGCCTTCCAAACAGCTGTTGAAGAGGTGTTTTGAAGAGGAGGGTGGGTTGAATGCTTCACACAATGGTTTCATAGCATGAAAAGTGTATCCATTATCGCGGATAATACTTCGAAAAGCAAAAAACACCTTCCATCTTTATATCTGATTTCATTTTTGAGATTCTAAATACTTTCAGTGTCATCCACTTATTACATATTTTAAGATAAAGCTAAGATAAATGCAGTACCGACGATAATGTCACGAATAAACATACCAGAACAGAAAAAACGCTGTCGTAAAACACATTAATTAATTTTAGGTACAATAATATGTTCTTCATAAAAAACGAGCTAGCTCAATGCTTTTTCTCAAATCATTTACCAGCCAACCTTGGGATTTTGCATTAGGGTATTTTGGGCTTAGATATTAATAATCGTGACAGTTTAGTCCGTTCTTTATGCGTATAAATGTTATGTTTGTGCAAAATAACGTTAAATGCATTTCGAAAATGAGTTATAAAATTTTATAAACATAATAATATAATAGTTTTTACCCGACAGCGACGCGCATATACGAGTGGAAGCGTATCGTTAGATATTTTTGACATTTATTTTTCATTTAGCGTACTGAAATTATATCTTGATATTTAATCGAGTAAATTACTTATAGAAGCAGCACAATGTCATATTCTTTCACCGTTTGTACGTTCCGCTACTGAGAAAAACTCCACTCTTCTTTGCGAGAGCGTTCCAAAGTTTGATTGTATACGTGTATACAGCAGTGGAGCATAGTTCACATTATTATTATTCGGTCTGTGACCGAGTTGATGGATCTCAATGACGAGCACACTTTCACTATTACTGTCCTCTTTTGTCACCCATAAGTTGTCAGCATGGCTTTGCCATCTGGAGTATCCACCAAACTTTTTACATCCTTTACCTTGAATATTTGAATTACCCCACTATTAAGTAACAAATATAGGTAATTGTCTCGCATCGAGGTATCTATTTCGTTCCAATTACCTACTAGTCATTCATAATATTGATTGTGTTATTTTAATATTTAAAAATCAGTTAACATGGGTCTGGGCCCATAATCTGATAATCAAACTACGGTTGACGGTAACGAACTAACCATGTATTTCTACTACACCTATAGATAAACACACCACATGATAGATGGCGCTAGTTACATATGATTTTGTGACCATAATAAAATAAAAGATTGCATATAGTCCAGCGAAATAATACACATTTCGCTAATATAGTCGCATAAAAAAGTAAATGGAATAAAGAGAACGGAATAAAGGAATAAATAACAGATCCATTCAGATAAGCGGCCCATTTGCTCCATTTTCACGGTAATCCACGGAATGTTTAGGGGGTATTCAGACAAACCATTTTAGAACCACAAAATAAGTCACAAAGCAGTGGTTTGGTATGATACATATGTTATAGCATAACCACAAAACGGTAGTCCCGCTGTAGCTGCTTGTTTTTGCGTTGTGGTTAAGGGTTTTGGATAGGAAAATACTCCTTTTTTTTTATAGACTCGTTGGCGGACGAGCAAGCGGTCCCACGTGATGGTAAGTGTTACCGCTGCCCATGGACACCTGCAACACCAGGAGGTATGCGGGCGCGCCGCCGACCTTGCAAAATCCTATTCACAGCTCTCTTGAAGAACCACATATCGTAGCTTAATGGAAAGACCTCTTGAGGCAGTTCGTTCCACTCCTGCGCGCGATGTTGCTGCCGGTGGTTGCGTGTCATCAATACCGTCCACATGTTGGGAAAGCCGTCAATACAAAAGGTGGTCCGTGTGGATAATGTTTTCGTAAAAATTCGCTGCCGTCCACTTTTTTGAAGCTGTGGTTCTATAGCGGTGTGTACGAAACACAGCCTTAACGCTTTCAAAAAACCATTTGTTGAATAGCTTTATCCTGAATAATATATTCGCTATAACAGACGTGACGGGCTCAATCTAGCTACTTCATATTTCGAAAACGTCTATCCAAATCTGTTTGAGATATCGACTCGACCCTTCGTGTGAGACTGTTAGAGCAAATAACACCATTTCGTGTTCAGTGTCATAAATGTTTCACGGGATCACATACATTATTAAAGGGTCAGACCTTTGACTGATTTGGGGAAGTGGACTGGGTTTGAGGATCAAATATTGCAAGTAGTGACAAAATACATGTGCTTAAAAATAAAGTATAATTATTTGCTATTCCTAGGCAACTGCGTCGCCAAGCAATCAATTATCTGTGTTTTAGTTTAGTCTTCAAACTAGTGTAGGAGTACCTACTGCTTCTAATATACCTAGGTAGTACCTTTGCGATCCATAAATCTCTTAAATTTTTGTCTATTATTATTTTTGTGAAACTATCTAAATAAGTATTCTGAGACCACTACCACCACCACCGTCAGCCTGTGTCTCTCCACTGGTGGATATAGGCCTCTCCCAAGGACCTCCACCGCACACGGTATTCATCCAGCCACCACCGGTGACTTTCTTCAAGTCGTCAGTCTACCTGGCCGCAGGGCGTCCCACGCTACGTTTCGCGCTAATATTCTGACAATAAGTATAGTATACACAGATGGAAAATAATGAAATTACTTAAACTCCGTTTTATTGTATTTATTTGTGATACTGAAATAGCTCCACTTATTGGACTGATTAGTTGAGAAAAAAACTGCTATGACATATGGCACTTCCTTGTGTCATATGAAGATGACACATACACCAGTTTCCTTCTAAACACATAGCTATACATTAGTGAAAACCCAATCGAAATCCGTTCAGTAGTTTTTCAAACAAACAGACCTACAGACAAACAGACAAAAATTCTAAAAACTGTTGATTTGGGTTGTGTAGGTTCTAAGGAGATGCCTATTCTTTTTAAAATTAAGTCAATGTACAGATTCAACCCTTGTTCTGTTTTATTATATGTATGTATACGAGTAGATACAATAATCCGCACTGGATTCGCGTGGGTTTATGCTCCAAAACGCCGTTGTAATTTCAAGTTATAGATTCTTATCGAATTGGAAAATGGGGCATTTCCCCGGGTACCAATTCAACATCAGTTTCGAGATAGCTGGATTTGATTACCACAACTGAGCCCTCTTTTATATTCATTTTATTTAATTCTAATTAGATTTCGGTTTGTTCTCCAGCGGCAGTGGTGATCGCGTTTTTCGTCTGCTGGGCCCCCTTCCACGTGCAACGCGTGTTTTTCATCTACGGCTACAATTTGCCTCAGTACCACGTCATCAACGAGCATCTTTTCAACGTGGCCGGGGCGTTGTACTACGTGTCAGCGACTGTAAATCCGATACTATATAATGTAATGAGCGGAAGGTAAGAATCTACTTTTTATTATTATTATTTTTTTTGGTACAAAAGTGGCGGAGACGAGCACTGCTCGTCATGTAGACGAGCATGTAGATGTTCGTCAAAAATAACAAATGACAAACTGTGGGACGTCCATGCACTACCTAATTACGGGAATTACGAGCCAGAATTTTGGGGAAGAATTGGAAAGTGGAATATCCCGCTTCCTCTTATTAAGACATTCATTTATTTGTTCATTCATTCAATGAATATAAATTGTCCTAGTATGCCGTCCTACTACACGAAGTTCACATCACAAGTGGTTTAAGCCCATTAAATCCTATGCGGGCCCATTGCGGATTAGTAGATATATAAGCCCCAATATTTTGTCTAATTTTTGGTCACGCGCATTTCCTCATGATGTTTTCCTTCGCCGCTGCAAATGCAACCAGCCCTTTCAGTATCTACTGCAGCACATGGATCTCTTCATGCACACGATCTTGTGCATGAAGGATGTATGGCCTTAAAACGCCATGATGGCCAAGCGGGTTGGCGAATCCACTCTGTTAGAGGAGGTGCAGTTCCTCAGGTCTTGTGGTAGCCGCTTTGTTATTGCCTGTCGTCTTTTACGACACCAGCGGGAAGAGATGGGATGGTGTGAGATGGTTCGCCGCTGAGCTAGTGATTACTTAAAAATCCACATTAAAGTCGAATATTGAGAGTCTATACTCCTAGGATATCACCGCTCTTATTGACTTACGAACGAACACAAATTCAAGGGACACTTTGGATCACAAGTGATCCAATTTTCAAAATCAATTTAACTTTTTATTTAACGAAATTATTTGCTAACGATTTTAAAATAATTTTCTAATGAATATAAAATGGTTTGTTATACAAAAAGTTAAATCAGGGTTTGAAAGGTAAAATAATACCTAAGTATTCTCTGTATTTTCTAAGTATTTAAGTATTTTCTGATAATAATGTTACTTGGATCACTTGATTTTATTTTATTTATTTATTTTTTTCAGACAGGTAAGATCCATACAATAAACAGTTGATATTTTAAAATTATCTGTTTTCCAAGGGCACAATTGAACAATTTAATGGGAAGTGCAGCATGGGATGCCGTCCGGCGGTGCACCGGCGATTTAAAGAAATTCGCCGGTGGTAGTTGGATGAGAAGAGCCAAGAATCGTGTGTGGTGGCGAGCCTTGGAACAGGCCTAATATCCAATAATGGAAAGACATAGGCTGATGGTGTGGTATGATTTTCGCTTTGAATATCTTGCCGTGCACAGATGTATATTTTAGACATTTTATTCTTGGTCGGTCTCACTTCCCTGGAGCATCGTAACACTGTCCCCTATGGCCAAAGGTTTAGACAGAGCAACAGATTTTGATAACATATATCGTAACAACCCAGAGCAATATGCCTCCAATAAGACCTATAAGGTCTAAATTTGCTGAACCTAGAATTAAGCTCCAACTACGGCAGCTTCATCTTCAGCAACGAGCCCCCAATCCGACCCTGTAGTCTCTCCTGGATGTATTTGCTTAAAATATTAGTATATTTATATATGGAAGACATACAGATTTTACAGATTGTTATGTTGACTATGTTAACGTGTTAATTCTGTTAACAAATATCAATAAATAAAAAAACAAAGAAGTATCTATTTAGGCATATTTTACAGTTTAGTCTGGCAATCAATAATCTTGCCTTAAGTTTTTTTTCTCTTTATTGAAAGACTGTCACTAATGTGACTATATGTAGCCTTATTGTTACATTTCACTAAATACATATTACAATTTTACAATCTAATTGCATTATCCGGTCACATTGCAATAAAGTAAATAACACCACGCTCAATGGCCCACACTGTGTCGTGGGTTCAGAGACACATACAAGGACAAATACAAACTCACACCCAGATCCGAACAAACATTTGTCTTTATACAAATGAATATCCGACCGGGAATCAAACCCAGGACCTTTTGCACAGCCACAGCACAGCACCCCACTACCAACTGCATTTGTCATCGGTCGCCAATATGGTATATAACTTGTCATAAGTTGAATGCGCTTTCTTCCTTCGCGGTCTTCACGCACTACTTGCCCTCAAATGACTTAATAGGACCGACATTGCATTAAACTAATCTATAACAGTAAAATAACAAAAAAATCCACTGTTATTTTATGGCAGAAACTTCAGTGAAACGGGGCACTGCTTGCCGCATTACTGTACTAAAATAATATAATCCCTAGAGAGATATGTAGGTATTACACGTTACCCTAGTACCAGTATATTCGGGATATAGTAAAATCAATAGGGACTTAATCAAATTCCGTCTTATGTCTTACTGCGTCTTATGATATAATGTGCAACATATATAGTATGTAATTAAACGATATATGTGTCAAAACGCTGCGGTGACCAAGGGGGTTGGAGAGTTCACTCTTTTAGAGGTGGTGTAGTTCCTCAGGGCTTGTGTTAGCGGCTTTGTTATCCCCTACTCGCTTTTTACGACACCCACGCGGAGAGACGGGGTGTTGCTACCCTATAGCCGACCGACATCACACGCCACAGTAAAATTTTACTATTAGAATAATACTGAGGAATATTTTATCACGGGTACAATTTTCTCCATTATTATTTATTCATCGAGTACCCATCTATTCGCTGAAGATAAGCTTTGTACTCAAGGTGGCTATTATCAACATTTCATTAAATAAAGTTTGATAGGTTCGCTTTAAAAGCTTTTCAGTCACAGTCTAGTTATTCGAATAAATTTATAGATTTTTTTTATAAAGAAAAGTTGTCAGACGAAAAGATAATCCTAAATAAATTGCAGATGTACATAAGCGACAATAATGTCGCTTATGTACATTTGCGATTTATGCCAATATCAATCAGTCAATAGAGCCTTGACACGTTTATCCATCTATGGGGATTTCGGGAACAGGTATTTGGCAATAATTTTAGAAAAATGAGGAATGAGAAGTATTCTCCAAAGAAATCACCATAAACATCCGCAATATATGCCGTCATCAGTCCAGACTGGCAAAACTTGGCACGCTCCTGGGTCCAACTTTTAGAGAATTAGAATTGGGTTTGGTAAAACGGTTGGAAAAATGGAAAATAAGAAATATAACGGGACGAGGAATATTCCTCTCTGCATTGCACCTGCTATTCCTCTTTGGAGGAGGAGTTTGAGATGAGGAGTCAAGAGTGTAATGTAATAAGGAGTTTATTTTATTGCATTATACTCTTCATTCGATGGGATAGATGAGAATAAGATAATGATAGGATGCAATGTCATGGGAAATAGGCTCACCGAACTACGTAAGAACATTAGAGGGAATACGATAGGATATATTCTTCTGTCTTCAGTACTACAGTCTTCTATGAGTGTGAGGTAACTCGGCCAGTCAGCCACAGTCCAGCGGCTGCGGGATTGCAGCGTGCTCTCTCACCCTCCCAAAGAGGATCCTCCATATTGTATTCCAAGCGGACGAAGCAGCGAGCAACTGCTAGTGAAATACAAAGTATATCTTTTATATTTACATGCTCATGTTTCAATTTTTGCTATTAATACGTAATAAAAGTGATACAGTATAAAAGTGATACGTTATAAAAGTGATACATTATAAAAGTGATACGTTATAAAAGTGATACGTTATAAAAATGATACGTTATAAAAGTGATACGTTATAAAAGTGATACATTATAAAAGTGATACGTTATAAAAGTGATACGTTATAAAAATGATACGTTATAAAAGTGATACGTTATAAAAGTGATACGTTATAAAAGTGATACATTATAAAAGTGATACGTTATAAAAGTGATACGTTATAAAAGTGATACATTATAAAAGTGATACGTTATAAAAGTGATACGTTATAAAGGTGATACGTTATAAAAGTGATACGTTATAAAAGTGATACGTTATAAAAGTGATACGTTATAAAGGTGATACGTTATAAAAGTGATACGTTATAAAGGTGATACGTTATAAAAGTGATACGTTATAAAAATGATACGTTATAAAAGTGATACGTTATAAAGGTGATACGTTATAAAAGTGATACGTTATAAAAATGATACGTTATAAAAGTGATACGTTATAAAAGTGATACGTTATAAAAGTGATATGTTATAAACATGGTATATAAGTAATATTTGTAAACAAGATGAACAAAGCGATTCCCAACGGCATGTCATGTCACTTACTACACTCGTTCAACGTTACGACTCGTTGACTTCCTTCCATTTGCGTATACTCTATTTTACAGCAAGTGTGAATTATTCTTTTGGGGGTAGTCAGTCAGGGTAACACGTCGATAAAAATCGTGTAAAGAACAACACAGTAAAAAGGGAATCTTAGTGTTTTTATGTGTGATGTTGCGTGTATGTACGTTTATACTGTCTAAAAGAACGAAATTTTAGATAAACGTTACTTCATGTTTGGGCGTGTAGTGTCGGCTGGTTTTGGAATAGCGCAACCCCTTTGTGGTGTGGATAACAATTCCACTACCACAAACCCTGAGGAACTACCGCCACCTGTAAAAGAGTGGACTTTGCAACCCGCTTCGCCAGCGTGGCGTTTTAAGGCATACATCCCTTATCCCATACACCGGTGCAGCAGTTGTCGTGTTACCCTACTAGATATAACTAAAAGGGGGTAATCAACTTCTACTAGATTGGAAAGAGGTAGGATTTGTTTCAATAGCTCCTTATAATTTATAGAATAGCCTAATACAAAATTTTAGAAAGAGGAAACTTAGTATGCTAATTAAACAAAGAGTCTGTAAGTGTCTGTTTCTAGTTCACGAGCACCAAAAACTCACGGTCAGGATGTAGTAGAGGCGACGCTTAGCAGAGCGCTCGCCCAGAGTGATGTAGAGCGGGCACTACCGCCGACTGGAAACAGCGGTCGGACGGGGCGATAGCGGCCAGACGCAAGAAGCAGCGCCCGGGTAGAGCACCAGCGCCCAAAGAGCGACGGACCAGAGCTGCGGCAGTCGAGGAGAGTAGTGGCCCAGATGTGATGTCCAGGATAGCTCAGTCCCCGGAACAGGCGTGTGACTTTTTCCAATACGTCTTCACTGATCGCTCCCAAAACAATAACTGACTGTGCGGGGCCTTAGATTTTTCAGTCTTCTTTTTCTTGACAGAATTCGATGGATTTATGAATTTTTGAATTACAGACTATGATCTCAAACAGTTTCCAGCCAGTGCTATTATTTGTATAGATAGGTAATGTGTTACAGAGGTTAAAAATATTGAATTAGAATACAGATATAAAAATACATAGTATAAAATACAGAGTACAAATGTGAGCTATTGCAACAAACATTACACAGTAGATACTGAAAGGTCTGGTTGCTTTGCGTTGCAATAGTCTGATAGAAGACAATTTTGCATGACTTTGAATGTAAATAGCTATTAGGATGTCTAGTTTTAAAAGGAAAGCTCTCAATGCACTTAAAGCGCCAAAAATATTACACAGTTCGTTAAAAAAGACTGATATTTTATTCATACAGTTTCATAACAAATGTGGGTCAGTTGACCCACACGACACTGTGCACAACCTAATTTAAATTGTGAGCTTGTGTATCTAACCTAAATGTGGACAGATTTGGGACATGAATTTTTTAATCTACATCCTGTGATTATGTGATTATCCCCAGTAAATTGCGACTTAATGCATATTTCTTTAGAGGTAGTTTAAAAAAGTCCGGTCACGAAAAACTACATTAATCATTAAGTTGAATGTAGGCCTCCCCTAACTTTATAATATACTAGCGACCCGCCCTCGCTTCGCTTCGGTTTGTTTTCTTTTTTATCAATTTTTTCTTCAAAATTTCAAAACAAAATATTGCCTATACCTATTAGACACGGATAATGTAATTTCCTATTTGTGAAAGAATTTTTGAAATTGGTTCAGTAGTTTCATAGATTACCCCCAACATACCCACAAACAAACACACAGTTATACCTGGGGACCCCCCAGTAAATTGCGACTTAATGCATATTTCTTTAGAGGTAGTTTAAAAAAGTCCGGTCACGAAAAACTACATTAATCATTAAGTTGAATGTAGGCCTCCCCTAACTTTATAATATACTAGCGACCCGCCCTCGCTTCGCTTCGGTTTGTTTTCTTTTTTTCAATTTTTTCTTCAAAATTTCAAAACAAAATATTGCCTATACCTATTGGACACGGATAATGTAATTTCCTATTTGTGAAAGAATTTTTGAAATTGGTTCAGTAGTTTCATAGATTACCCCCAACATACCCACAAACAAACACACAATTTTACCTATTTATTATATTGTATATATACTATATAATATTTCCTGCGCTAATTTGACTACATTGAGTTCCGTCTTAGATTCCCTTATAGGTAACTTTTAAACTTTCGGCTTTTGTACACATTTTACATTCTAAATTAAATCTGAACGCGTACAATAAAGGTATTTGTTTACATTTTATTTGTACTGGAAGTTTGAGCACGGGATGTGGCTGGTCACGATCACGATCATGGATTGACGCATATTTCTATTGTGAATACTCCATGTATATGTGGTGCTCCGAGCGTTTACCTAGTACTTAGCGCTTAGGGTACTGTCTCGGTCCTTGATCAATCAAACGCGTCTTGGTCCCAACGGGGCCACTAATACAAAGGAGAACTATTGAAGAGCAAAGGCCATTTACGTATATCTTGATAAGGTAATAAGCAAGTTGCAGTTCTGTGTCATGTGGGACTACAGAATGGAAGTTCATAGTACAAAAATTCATAGTACCCATCCGCGATAATGGGTACTATGGACTCTCAAATTAGCTCTGAAATGCGTTTTTACAAATAATAATAAATAACGCCACAATCAATCAGAATCGCCAAAGAACCACTAGGGTTCTTTGTGTTTTGGATCCAGAATATCTACAAAGACGAACACACCACCCAGATACGAACAAATATGTGTCTTTAAACAAATGAATGTTGACTGGGGATCGAACCTGGGACATTTTGCACAGCTAGCAGGTGCACTACCAACTGGTTAATGTCAGTAAACAATAAACATGAAATAACTGTAAACAACCTATATGATTTTATTTCGGGCAACTTGTTATCTGAATTTCAAACATAAGTACCTGATAAGTAAGTATATTTGTAAAAGTATATACTTTTTGAGAATCCTATATAATGACGGGCGGAATATGTCTTTTAAGTTATCGAAAAATTGGCAATTTTGTTATCTGAGATCCTTAAATAATCACATTAGATCCTTTAAGGCAGGTGCCGCGGGCGTGACATTTCATGTCGGCAGACGTCCTAATGACCGAAATTTTCTAGGACCATGAATGGGACCAAGGTCGTTCAAGGACAAAGTTCAATTCATGATGATTAGTAACATTTCTTGATATTTTTAGACTTATCTTCATATTATATTTCTTTTTTTATCGCAAGAACCTGATAATGTTTAATGGTTTCACAGTTTTCGGGAAAAAGATGATAAATGGTTAGTGACGTCGTAACTCGTGCGTCATGAATAAGTCGTATCCGTTACTGTTTTTTATAAGTATGACATTTGTTATGTCATTATTTATTATTGTTCTTTCGGGACTTTTTGTCGGGAACCCTTGAAGTAAAGTTGAGTTTGATTATTGTAAAAAATGTGTATGGGATTTGTGGTTCGGTTTTTGAACTCTGTCCTCAGTGAACCTACTACCAACTTTACTGTGCGACTCCTACTTCGATGAGACTGGACAATGACGTGTCAAAAACAATTCTGTTTTATTATTTGCTATGTGTGTGGACCAATGGCTATGCCAGTGTCCAAAGAGATTATTTTAAAAAATATTTTTATTTCATTATTTTGTGTACGAATAGTTTTTAAATTCGTTTTAAATTTTATATCTAAGCATTTTTGTATAAAATGATATATTTTGTTTTTAATTAATAAATTCTTATTAAATTTAATACCTAAAAATGCATTATTATATTTATGATAAAGCAGAACTCTTGCGACAAAGCCATGCTTTAATATAATACATACTGCTTGAAAAAATATAAATATAATTCCTCGCGATTACTCGGAATTGTGTAAATAAGTATGTAGATGTATCAAATAAGTGTAGATATTAAAATGTATTAAATAAGTCATGAAACATAATAAGATATTAAATAATATTTTCTACGTCACTTATACGAAACTCGACTACGTAATATGCCGTTAGAAGTGCCGTTTATAGATTGCACCGAACTAACGTGGTAAGTTTAATGAAGTCTTCTATTATATCCAGTTTTGTTTCAAATAGGTACATTTTATTTTGGTAACAATTTTCTTTCTAGTTCCGCATTTGCCAAATGTTAAATGTATTGTTCTTAATAGACAACGTTGTAGAAATTAAGTTGATTTTCTTTTCATATATGGCACTTGTGTAATTAGCACATTCTGCCAGTGTCAAGTTTATTTTTTCATAATTAAACAATTTCAAAGTATAAAACGTATACTACCAATCAGCGCCGGCTCTAGCTCATGTAGCGCCCGGGTGCAGGGCGCCCTCTAGTAGGCGTTTTGAACTCTTTGGAGGTGTCGCGAGCGGCGCTCGGCGCCCCCTAAGACCCTGCGCCCGTGTGCACCGCACCCCCTGCACCATAGGTAAAGCCGGCACTGAATTCAGCGCTAGACAGGCGCCCCCGGGCGCGGGGCGCCCGGGGTGCACCGCACCCCTTGCACCCCCTGGTAAAGACGGCCTTGCTACCAATGTCCAGTCCCGTCGATGAAAGTCAGGAGTCGCTAAGTAAAGTGATAGTAGGTTTACTGAGGACAGAAGAGGGCTCCTTGGAAGCATACGAAAAACGTAGTTTAATGGTTTTATTTGATTATCACAAACATTACGCGCAATATAAACCCTTTGACGTTTAATTAATCACTATTAAACCACAAAAAGCAACCACATTTTTTATAATAATGAAGCAAAAATTCAACTTCATTTCTCGAGTTCTAAATGCAGTTAATACTAAGGAAATGATTCAAATGTCTTATTGGACATACTCCATTTAAGATACAATTGCTTCATGTGAGCAAAGGACGAAGGAAACGAGTATTGTATAACTAAGTTAGGACCGAAGCTGCACTCAATCGAGCGATCGTTATATTCCATTATAAACCCATCATCGGCCACTTTGGGTAAAACAAGCTCTCTGCTCCAGTTTCGCCTACATACATAAAAAGTATAACATTAGCACTTAGCACAACTATCTTAAACTTTTAGTTTAACCTGATGTGACGACGTGGAAGTAATTTCCGAAGAAAATAATTTAAAACTTCCACTGTTGAACATCGTATGTGGTCTTGAATTATGTTGTCCGTATGTGGTCTTAGGAACTGGCCGGTACCTGTGAAGTAATTGGGACGATACTGACTGACTTCGGGTGAAATCGATAGAATGTCAGGCCTTTTCTATTTCCAATAATAATAATTCATATCCCAACACTGTCATTATTTGGAAATTCCCAGAATTATGGAAGCATTCCTTGTAATAACACTCCAAAGTTAATTTATCTAGCCTATAATAATTGATTATTATCAATCTATCTTATTACGTTATCTATACACTAGCTATGCCAGCGACTTCGTTCGCGTGAACTTTTGTATTATTCTCGTGGGAACACTGTAAAGGATCCGGATAAAACCTACCCTAAATGTTACCCCGGCGGAATCCTTACTTAGGCAGGCCATAAACGAGCAGCTTGGAGCAGTCGTGGCCAGCAGCACGAAAGCAGTCGTGTTGCACTTGGATTCGACCGCAAGTTGACTGCTTCAAGTCCTATTACAGTTGGGTTCGACCGCAAGTTGACTGCTTCAAGTAGTCCTATTACAGTTGGGTTCGACCGCAACACGACTGCTCCAAGCTGCCGCTGCTCATTCAGTTGCAACATGGACTTCGACGAGGAAACACTGCTTCTTCTATTATTGCGCAAGCAAAGGCCGAGCGGGAATACAATACGCGGGTGACGCGGGGCGCGGAGAGGGGAAGCGGTGAGCAGTCGAAGCGGTCCGTCTACGGCGGGCCGGGCAGCTCTCTGCCGCCGGCAGTACGGCGAAACTCAACTGCATTTTATGGCTGCGACCGCAAGCGAACTGCTTGAGAGGTCCGTATATTGCGAACGAGAATTTTGTATCGAAACGGCAGATCGCCCAACAGGGACAGCTTAAAGCTGTCAGCCCCGACTGCTACAAACTGCTTGTCTATGGAGGCCCTTATTCTAACACGCTAAATTGTTCTTTACAGCATATACCTACTTAACATTTTTGGCATCTGTACGTCTTATTCGCGCACACATCCATACATCAACTCACACTAAATTACTCACATTATTGACGTTATGCTGACACTCCTACACAATTACATGCAGACATACATAAATAAAACACACACGACGTACACATTATACACAATAATTACCACCTGAATAAACTGTTTTTCTTAAATAACTGTAACCTACTAAGAATAGATCTAAGGGAGGGTGGCTGACAACTGTAAAATTGATTATTCTAGTACAGACGTCAGCACACATTGTCCTAATGTAGGAATAGTAACAATAAAAGATAAACAAATACCTTTATTATACGCGATCAGACCAGATTTAAAATATAAAATGTGTACAAAACGCGACAGTTTAAAAAGTTACTGACTGACAGACAAAAAATACAAAAATGGTTATTTTGGGTTCTGTATCGTTCGTAGAGTAAGTACCTACATAGCAAGAATTTATAAAAAAAAATTTACATAGACAGCTCTGGTACAATTTTATTATATGTATAGATATAATACAACCGTAACAAACTTGTGTCTGTACATGAAATATTTTTTGAAATTTCAATGAAACTTGGCATAGTTATCTAGATCCATTATAGAGTACCCACATTCGTTCATGTGAACGAAGCCGTGGGCACCCTGATCCACGATAATTTAATTTACTTATCCTAACGTCTTTTCTCTATTTATAAACAACGTCTATTTTCCGCTTTATTATAACTTTAGACCAAAGGAAAATAGAAATTTAATTAAACTTCCTCAAACTATTTCCAGTTCATCCACCTCGTTATATCCTTGATAATGTCAATCATTTGTTTTATACATAAAGTACCCTATAACTATCGAAATTATATTTAGTTCCGTTCAGTTATTAATTTTGGTGTATCGTTCATAGAACTATGCGAATACTTTGATTTTAAATCATCTTTACATTTAGCTCAATTAAATTTATATTTCATCATTAATGGGCGTCTTAATAAAATGACAAATAAAAAGCTTCCAATGAATTAGTTTTGGGCAAATTTACATGTTGTTTATTTATTTATTTGCAAGATACACCAACAGCATTTACACGAAAAAATACGAATGTTAAAAACTCATAGATTCAAAATACCGCGTGCGATACTTTAATAGGTGCATACAAGTTCAACACAGAGGCATGCGAGTATGATACAATACGAGTATGACCCAAAAAAATAAATTTAAATGTGGATGTACATAAATCCAATTAAATAAGCTTAAATTACAATTTACTATACTATTTAATTAAACAAATGAAAAAAATACAAAAACAAAAATAAAAACAAAAAGTGCCCGACTACAATTTACGTAAAATTTTGCGTTTGAAATTTACCAAAGAATCATTAAAGATGTCGATGTCATGAGAATTCAACTCGTTATAAGAATTCAGAAGACGATTTAATGGCGAGAATTTACCCAGGTTTGTTTTAGAAGGGTTTAGGTTTTAGGTTTCTTCCTTATCACCCCAGGACTGCCCTGTGTATGATAAATAAAAGTTTGTAGACGAATAAAGGTTAATTGTGCAATAGAGAAATAATGTATTCATACATACATTACATATAGAGGTACATACATACGAGTACATTAATATAGTAAACATTATGTTTTCAAATAAATGTAATGTAATCACGCGTCAAGTGCATAATATTAGTATCTAATATACAGCTTTATGTAATATTCGCTTGTTCACGATCTTGATACTGAAGCAGCCTTTTCAAAGCACTTCCGAGAATTATTTGTTTCATTATTTCCATCACAAAAATAGTTTTTAACACTGTTTGTATTTAGACAGTAATTTATCGAGTCTCGTCTTTGTATTTGTTAAGGATTCCGAAAATAATGAAATTCCAAAAAAACTGTTCAATTACGTACTCTACCCTCCAGATACCTGTAATATCTTGAGGGCGAAATCATTTGTCACAACCTATGAATGATAACAGAAAATCCATCTTATTAGAAAAACACTTATGAATATTTATTCGAGACTAGCTTAGCTCGCGTGTACTAAGCTGCTGTAAAAGATTTTCAACACCCGTAAAATCACCGATATGATAGATTTCACGGATGACAATCCACCCAGTAGTTTTTGTGTAATTCTATTAAGTCTTACATTTTCTATAACTCAACTTCCTTGTGTCATATGAAGATGCCATATACCAGTTTTCCTTCTGGATACTTAGCTATACATTAAAACCGGCAAGCAGACATACAGACAAAAAATTAAAAACTATTGTTTTCAAATTTATTTTTTTCAAATAAGTCAATGTACAGACACAACCCTTTTACAGTCTTATTATATATACGAGTATAGATTAGTTTTTGCCCGTTCTGTACGTGTCTTATAAAAACACTATATTTTCTTAAGTCGGTAGGTATACTGTTGTATACTGATCGCGCATTAAACGCATATGAAAAACATTCTATTAATATTTGAGAGAGCTCAACTCTTTTAATGTTGACCAAAATAAATTAAAGAAGCGCAGTCAGTCAAGATATTTAAATTAACTAGTCAATTTAAATGGAAAATAGTTGATAGGTCAAAATCAACTGTTTCCTAGGGGCGATAAAGGCAGTTTTAAAGTTTAATGTTTAATTTTCGCTTTGAATATCGAGATATCACTGTAATTCTGACATCAATTTCGCTGAACATATCGAGTATTGAAAGATGATTTTTATTATAAATTCAAAGTGACACAACATTTTAAAATAAACGTATTAAATAAACTTCTTATTTAAATATCTCAAGTTATCGATTTATTTTTTCCGCGAACGAATATACTTGAATATACGTGAACGTTATATATAAATAACCTTTAACCTAATTCTTGTATCCAACCAAGAGAAAAGTTGAGTAAAATAATGTAGGGTACACAGGCGTTTACTTCTAACACATATTGTAGGGTACACATATTTATTATATAAATATGTATGCGAACGTGAATCCTATAACATAACCTGAATAGTGGCGTCGAATGTTAGCATGTCACGAAATGTTATTTAGAATACATAAGTACCTAGCATTTATATACAGCTACGCACGTTTAGAGTTCGACTTCTTCCGAGAAATAATTTTATATCGCCATGTTTTCAAATACTGCTATACTTTCACTTATTGGATGGAATAAAGAGCACAATACGAGTGATTTCTCCTGGAATCCGGGCGGGCCACCTGATCGCAAGTGGTTACCGCCGCCCGTGGATACCTGCAACACCATTTGACATAATTGACATGAATTTCTCATTGGTTATTTATTGGCTATCACAGCTCATCACATGTCAATTGTAGTCTCACCAAAAATCGCGTTGAATTATTGACCTACACAATACTGAATAACCCCCAATACATTTCAAGGTCACCATTATCAAACAAACATTAGTCTTCACATATCCGAAAATAGGGAGTTAAAACAAGCGGCACAATCCCACAACTCACAAAAAGTAACAAATGTTGCCAGCCATCAACTGTAATTTGTATTGTTTACAGATATCGCATCGCGTTCCGAGAGACGCTCTTATGCCACAAGCCACAAAGGCGAGATTCCCGCATCAACTTCGACCATACTAGCTGCCGTGACATATCGGGGCTACCAAACTATTCGAAGTCGAGTCAGTACCGCAAGCGGGATTCGAGGATAGCCTTTATTAGTAAAGTGGACTTCGTCAAGGAGGCTCCTTCTCCGTTCTGTGTTGATAGTGACACGAAAGTCGAAAATGGAGTGTTCTACTTCTACAATAACGTGAAAAAGGTACACTTGCATAATGGCGATTTAAAATCTACATTTTAGATTATATAGTGTACAGTACTTGTTTTAAAGTGGATTTAGTGTACTGCATTTCAGAATATACTCCCAAACAGTAGTGTTTTAAAGTCAGGAGGTTTTTTATAATAAGATTTTTTCTGAGATCTAAGTTACTAGACAGTTATTGTATAGAAAGTTGGCTGAGACATTATACTCTTTGCACCTCATCTCATTCCGTCCCATCTATCTTCAAGGATGAATAACGAGAATAATGGATTGAATAATCTCCTCATCCCTTTATAGTGCCTATTCCCCATCCTACCCAATTATTTTCCCAAACACTCCTAAATCGCCAAAGGTAGACGGGGCGCGTCCCTTGGCGTGACAACGTTTTTCATTCTTGACTGATGTTGACATGTATCACGTATATATGAGAACGATAATATAACCTTACCACCGGGTTGACTGTCTGTTCGTTTGACAATTTCCTTCTATAGAAAAGTAAAAAAAATAGTGTGTTTTATTTCTTCTGCAGTACTTGTCAATATATACCGCACATTGGAAAAAAAAATCTGTCAACTTTTTTTCATAAGCATGGAAATACTATTACTTCGGCACATAAACTAAGTATAATAACGTAATTAATGTAAATATATTTGAATTAATAACGAATTCACGATGTGTCATATTTATCGCCGAGTACTGTACACCGATGTAAAAAAATAATATTTGCGTTATTATTATTGTGAAGTTTTAAATCTTAAAGTGTATACGAATATTATATGTAGGTTCGTGTCGGAATATATGTGCGCGTGTTACTGTGGCGTGTTGTGTCGTGGCGCAAAAGTAATATAAATAATTTGTCAAACCACGCCACAATAGAATAGTGTAATGACATGCCACACGACACATTACAATACAATATTGTAGGTGGAAGTGACATAAATGTTTAATTATGTATAGATAGATATAGGATTTTAGATAGGGTTTCATTAAACGCGAAGTAATATTAAGTTTCTTGTGTAAAATAAATTCATTTTTACAATTGATTTGTAATAATTAAATTAATCGTAAAAATACAGGGTGTGTACAAACCTGTATCGGAGCCTGAAACTCGATTCTGCTCATGATTCTGATTTAATTGGCATGTAACGTATTTTTCTGAAAAAATATTAATATTTCGGGAGTTGTGTGTAAAATTTGGTAAAATTCAAACACATTGATTTTAAAATATCATATACAATCTATGTATGATTCTGTGTATGTTTGTTTTAAAACAAATCATAAATGGAATCCATGGTTTCAGGATACAGATTTCAGGAACACATCTTTATAATCTGTTTTTATGAGATTGAAACGTACTGAATATTATTAAGTAATAACTTCTGTAATAATCCTGTCCTATGAAATTAATACTTATTGTTTTTAGTATTATCAATATTATAATTTTACAGAATATACGACTACTAAGAAGATAAATCATTATAAATATGGAGACTAACGTATAAATAAAGACTGAAGTGTTTAACTTGCATGATTATATAAAATTATCTTCTCAAAACGTTTATTTGAAAACAGAAAACCTACTAATATACATTAATTAATTTCAATTTTATACTTGACTTGAAAATTATGTAAATAGCAAGTAGACTTGACTAATGGTTGTTTATAAGCAATCTTTTGTATTTCACGCTTAATTTAAGTGATAAGTGTATCTATAATTCATATATATGATTTTACGAGTAGGTTTAAAACAAAATTAGTTATAATTGATGTACCTAATATAAAAATCACTACATCAGAGCAACATTTAAACCAAAACATAGTCATTTCATCAAATATATCAAATATTTTATAAGAAATAAGTTTTTACAAAGTCGAACTTAATGCTGAAAAGCATTTTCTCGCAGCCAACCTTGACGCGGCAAGCGACAATGGTATGGTAGGTGCAAGTGAACAACAATACATACATAAAATAAAATTTGGACAGAATAAAATATACAATAAACACTATACAATAATAATAAACACTTACAGTTAACACAAATAAAATGACTACAATTAGCATTTTTTTTTACAATAATTTGTCATTTCTCTCTTTTTTCTCCTTTGTATATACTATCTATAGTAGGTAAAAAGTATTGTGGTATTGGCGATAGTCGAGAGGAATTGTGCATGGAACGATATTTATGGTGACGATTCGAATCGGATTTCTGTCGTGAACACTCCTAAGGTTTTAAGGTTTTAGTTCAATTAAAATATTTTTAAAACGTTTTTTATAAACAACAATAGTGTTTATTTTTATACATGCTACGGTTAAAACTCCATGAACTGATGAATCAATTCAAAATGTAGTTGGAACCAACCTTGGACGATTGTAATGCAGCTAAGACAATAGGGCGTAGAACCGCTACAACAATAGGACGTAGTACTGCCATAGCATTAAACGTAACATAGCTACGAATAGATTATTGCCGCAAGGCAACAAGACGTAGCAGTGCTACGGCGACACAGCGCAAGATTGCTACGAATATTCCGTGCAGTATCCTAGCAACATGACGTGGCGCCTGCTTCACTAAAGAAGGTCTGTTGAACTCTCAATATGTGGTCTTCAACATTCTAAAATATTAAACCTCAAAATGTAACTCTAATAAGGACGGTTCACCCTATGGTTATTCACAATTGTTATACACGTCATAAATCCCCAATATAACCCCAAATATTATAATTTCAAACAATGTGTGCTAGATTTTTTAAGTGACTGAACTCTCTTTCACTATGTATTAATTGAGTATTCACTATTAGTAATTAATATCGATCGTGTGAGTAGTGACGTAAGTAAGTTTTAAATTAAATGTCCTTTTTAAATGGCAATTTCTTAATATTTTTTTAAATATTAAATACTTTATTTTCCTAATTAGGTCACCGTTTAGCGTTCTAATTCGAAAATGTGTGCGCTAAAACTGCCATGAGGTTTTGTGGAAGATAGATGAGGCGAATTGTCGGATTATTCAGTTCTCGCAAAAAATCTTTTTGGTCTATACTTTTCTTTTTATATACTAGTGGGCGGACGAGCAAGCGGTCCCACGTGATGGTAAGTGTTACCGCCGCCCATGGACACCTGCAACACCAGGGGGTATGCGGGCGCGCCGCCGACCTTGCAAAATCCTATTCACGAATATCCTATTCCTATATACGTTTTATGTAATATATATTGTAATGAATTTTATAAGACATTGTACAAATTAAAAAATGTATCCACTGAATGTCCTGAATGTATCTGCACATGAATGTTAATTATAAAATTAATTGTGACTAAGTAACGGTGTAATGCTGTGTTCTTCTTACTCTTTAATAAATGATTAGCATTTCTACGTATTCTTTATTTCTGTCAAGACATAATAATCTAACTTTATTTTCTTAATAATCACCCGTGTATTTTTATTTTTCCCATAAATCCCTTTATGTTGATTTTTATTTACGATTCCAGCTGGATTTAACGCCATAACGCAACAGCTGGAAACTAATTTTGAAGCGTTTCTCATTCAATTTCAATAATAGGTACGATACAACTGAGCATTTGGACATATACAAACTTTTTTGCGTTCGTAAAGGAGTTATCATAGTGACTATAGAGTTCATTTTCCAACAGAAATTATAAGTTGTACAACGTTGTATTCGCTGTTCACGCCACCTAGCCGCGTATTGAATAAATTCATATAAAGCTTTAATCGTTTGTTGGATCGCTCTATTGAAAAATATTATAATTTTATACATGGAATTGTATTACGTGAAAAAGTTTTGTGTATACGCCAAAGTTATGAAATGATGAATATGCTTTAATATAGTATGAAATATCTATTGAAAATTAACATAACAAAAACTAAAGTATTCATGACTAACTTAAAATAATTTTATATATATTAATCAATTTAGAAATGTTCAGAGTCTAATGGGTAGTCGGAAAAGTTCGCGGCCTTTTTGAACATTACTTTAGCGTGCTATATTTCTGGCAACACTGACCACTGGCGGGAATAATTAATAACTCTATTTAAATTATTAAATGAATACTTTATTATAGCAGCAATAAAGTTCAGAATTGTTATGTCACAAATGTAACTTATTATCGTTGATGATGAACAAGTAAAATTATTTATCAAAAGTTCATAGAACATTATTTGAATCAATATTCTATATTCAATCTAAACATGAATTTGTGCAGATTTATATAGAGCAATTACAAGTGTGATTTAATCAGCTAAGTGTGACAATGAAATCTAATAAGAGTACTTAATCGTAAATCTTTTGTAGCATAAAGCTTCATTCTTTATGTATTCGTGAGGGATATATAGGCGAATTAAAAGTATATTACTAGATTACATCGGTTCATAACCTTTCTGAAACATGACTTTATTACAAAGATATTACTTTTTTATTTTGAAGAAAATATTTTCTTCAATTAAATAACTGGCGGAGCATGTGAATGAATATTTTTCCCTTTTTTAATATCAGGCGGTGAAATAATTATTTTATAAATTATGTAATAACTGCTTTATATAAATATTCGAAATTGAACGCTACACTGTCTCAAAGGCAACTAACTAATTACGATTCGTGTAATTGCGAAAAAGGGAATAAGAAATTAAATTAGGCAATGATGCACGATGACTTTTTCATGCTATCGAGTACTTGTACTATTTTAAATACTAAAATTACCTTCATATTGCAGGATATTTAGGACCCTCTTAAGTAAAAACTGTTTTTGAAGGGATGTATTGAGTGAATAAAAAAGCTACTCAATACATCTATTGACAGACATTCTGACCTATCAAATTTGTTAGACGCTTCGTGCACCAAAGTTTATCAAATCGATTTAACATATACCTACATGGCTAAAAAAAATACAACTGCACCCTCTTAAGGTTGTATTTAGATCATTAAAATCAACAACTCTTGTTCTGCGATCATTTTCTGAATTTGATATTTTCGCTAGAGGTTATTTTTTTAAATAAACTCTCCAACTTTGTTACTCTATGCTATTTATTATGCGCAGTAGTACATAGTAGTATTCGTAGTACGAACACCACCAATGTACACTCCAATCATAAACAGCTGCTAACAAATGCACATATGTATGTAAATCGGTGCGAGTGTACGTACACGTGGTGCATGTCGGTGAGTGGTGTGACACATACGGAGCTTAATTTAAATAATTAAGTAAGTACAGTATAATAATATATAATGTCTCTATAATGTTAATTGTTTGTATTCACGCACGAATACTATTTAGCAGATTGAAGACTCATGACATTGAAGTTGTATTCAATGTCATGAGTCTTCTTCTAGTCTTCATGAGTACGTGTAATCTTATTGTGAACAACAATCGTGCAAAATAATTATGCAATAAGTCCCAAATGCGTATGTACGAGTGAATTCTGAAGTCTGATTGAATTCTCGCATTCAATCAGACGTGTACTCTGCCGTATGTAAGCACGCGTAAAGCGTATGAAAAGGGGGATTATTTACCCAAAATTGTTTACACGAAAAGCATCTTTGAGGGACTTATGTCGAACGCGCAGACTCTGACGTCCATTATAATATATCATCATAACATAATTTTGAAGTCGTCCAGCCCACGTTTATTAGGCGCTATTTGACCATTTGGAAGAAAACATTTGTTATAAATGTAAGTATTTTCCCATTATATTTTGTCCTGGGAGTAGTCTTGCGTCATTTCTCATTTGATTTGAAATCAAAGAATGTATATAAGGAAAGGAAGCATGAAACGTTAAATTGTTTGGAGACACGATACACGTTTTCATTTGTATACAATACGAACGATTGAATTATCGAGTGATTTAGCCGAGAAGAAAAGGTTACGATCCATTAATTGTATGAAAAGTCTCTATTGTTAACCTTTAATACAAGAAGAAGGCATTTTGATAAGTTTTTACAGTAGGACGGATTTTATAATTATATATAGTTCGACAGTGAAGAAAAACATCATCATAAAAGATATCATCATAAAAGAATCCGCATTAATACCTAATAATCCGTATTGGGACCGCATGATAAATTATAATCCGAATGTCCCTTGTAATATCATGGGAAGACCTTTCCCCCTGCTGTGGGACGTGATAGACTGATGATCGCAACGCCGCGTGAGACAATGGCCAGACCTACGATCGCCAGTAATTACGGAGTTTAATTGTAGATAGATATATTCTGGAATTGTTCTGTAACCTTTTTATGAGCAAGATCTTATTCAACTCCATTCCTTTCATATTGTACGATTACTCTTGATATTTCATTTATTTACACTTTAGTGCACATAAATGTATTTTTTAACTCTTAATGGCATCCTCTGCCGTACTTAAGTAGAAACACAGTGATACGGACGTTCAAAATCTATGCCTACATAATTAAGAGTATCATCACCATATATGCCGCAGTGGAGAGACATAGGCTGATGACATGATGGATAGACAAAACTCCATTGCACACCAAAACAAGACAGTAACAGACATTGTAACACATGAAATGAACAAAAGGCGGTCTTATCGCTATTAACGATCGCTTTGGGTAGAAAGGTAACAAAAATTTTTAATTACAGGTAGATGGTGTACTTATGTATGCATAATTACGTATAATACATACATACTATATACAATGTTAATTTATTTTATTTCTTTAAATTGATAACAGTATAACATATCGCTCAATGTTTGTATATCTATGTTAACACGCAGCACTCGTTAAAAAAGAAACACAAAAGATTCATTGAATATCACAAATAACAAGTCACATAAGATTATAAATACATAAATACTAGTCATAAATACTAGTCATAGAAGCTTTACGAATCTTAAATTTGAAAATGTCTGCTTCGCTTAAACACGTAATTTCATTATATGTTCTGCGCATTCGAGTAAGGGCTCATTGTAAGAAACATTATTCCTGCAAAGAGATACCAAGAATAACTGTCGTCTACGTCTATAGTCGGAGTTTTTATTCGAGTCGGGGATATGACATATAGAACTGTCATTAAAATGTTATCTTCGTACAAATTTCACCCTGTTCCCTCATGTAGAACTGTCAATAAAATGTCATCTTTGTACAAATTTCACTCTGTTTGACAGCAAACAGAGTGGAATTTGTACGAAGACGACATTTTATTGATAGCTCTAAATGTCATATCTCTGACTCGAATAAAAAATCCTACTTTATGTCTATTATTTGCATAGTATGATGCCACAGAGTAACGAACTGTCAAACTTACTATGAACAATTTTAAAAAGTGCAGCTAGTTCACTGAATTTTCGTCGATCCTGAAGACTGTGAATTTTAAGAAATTTTCGTCTGTCTTTCTATTCAATTAAAGATTCGCGCTTAACCAATCACGAGACAACGTAACGGTATGGTATTGATATATAATTTTTAAAATTACACATTATAAATATAATTAAAATACTGTCGAAACTGGGTCCATGGGGTCCTGGTGCTGAGGACCTGTCAAGGAGTCTTGTTGACACCACGTGCGACCCCAAGGCCGACAATAACCTCGTACAACGTACTATGCCATACCGCCAGCTTGGTAGGTAAGTACCTTGCCGCAAGGACCAAATTTGTACGTTTTCAATATGTAGAAAATTTTAACCTATCTAGTGAAAATGTCGTATATTTTGTTTTATTTTTGGCACTAAATTTTATTATTGTATATAGGCATCAGTATAATTTTATTTATAATTTTAATATTTAAGTGTTACATTATTATTGTTATATGAATAAATAAACACTCGTTATACATTAAAATACTCTTAAAATACAGATTAAAAATATCCAAAAGGAAATTTATAACTAATTGGTATTAATGAGGGAATTACATCAAATTTAATTTTCATTAAGAAAAATAGGCCACAAACGGAAACTCGCTAATGAAGGTACACCCACCGCCTGCAGGGTACACAGCTCTTTTTAGATAATAAGGTTAGGTACAAAGGATATATAATTATTAAATACAACTGATATCTTATTAGCGGTTATTGAGGTAATTATAACGTACGACGAGTAATTATCCCAGGAGTTGTTCGCTCGGAATTAAATTTCGCCAGATGGAAAAAAGTGTATGGATGTCGTTCTAACGCATCAACAAAACCACGTTAGCGACAATGTATTTGTTTATTCCAAAATCTTAATTAGCAATTGTAACTGTTAAAACTATATTTTTCTTTACTAAAAAAATATGATAAAGGTTTTAACCGATAAAATGCTTTTCCCTCGAGGCAGCTCCAGTAAAAAAAGTCCAATGGGTTGATTTTTTTTTATTAACAATTTTACAAAGAATAAGTATATAGCTAACATAATTGTATCTAATAAACCATACAGATTTGTCTAAGATACAAGTACTGCTGGAATCAGTAGTCGAGACATTAAAAACCTACCTGTGAGCAGTGAACAAATTATAATTTGGACAAGAAATATGTTCTTAATTTATATTTAAATTATTTTCGCTGATATCTTTTTTAAATTTAGGATCTAATTCATTTATTAACCTGGGAACAGAGTAAGCGCTGATCCGCTGACCGTATATATTGTTCGCGGCGTTGGTTACCAAATGCTTATGTGTTATACTACGAGTAACTGTAGGATGTGATATTAACGTTTGAATTTCGGTATTGAAATATTGTTCTTTTAATATATTATAAATATGTATTTTTAATATGAACGGGTAAAGTATTGCAATGCTTAAATAGTTTAAGGTCATTGTTGGCATATTTTAGTTTAATGTTGGTGGGAACAATTGTTTTTAATATTTTTAGTTGTAGTCGAAAGATGTTATTTAGGTATTGCACTATGCACTATTGACTCAGCTAGTGCATTGTATAACATTAGTCGTGTTTTAAAGGATAATCGGTTCTTAGCGAGATTTATAGTAGACAGGAAAGACCTCAGTTTATTACAGATTTTATTGACTTGGGGCTTCCAATTAAACTTACTATCAATTATAAAGCCAAGGTGCGTGTGCGTGTTAACTATTTCAATAGAGGGACATGTACAGGTGTGTTGGGGTGTACTGTGTAGGCAGTAATGGTCGTGAGCAAGAAGTTGTAAATTCATCGTTTGTTTCAAATGAGGTGATCTTATATGAATTAATTTTGTCTTTTGGGCATTTAGAACAAGATTAGCATCATGGCACCATCTGTTTAGATTGTCAAAATCAGATTGTAGTTTAAGCAGGGCCATGTCAACATTCCCATCGGCTATTAGTAGGCAAGCGTCGTCCGCAAATTGATAAACGGTGCAATAGTTAAGGTGGTGTTCATTCATGAATGATGCAATTAGCACATTCTGCCAGTAACAAGTTTTCTTCACAATAAACAATTTCAAAGTCTAAAACGTATCCTGTTAATTTCCAGTGAAGAGGACTCCACAGTACCACGCTTTTATTTGATTTTATCACAAACACTACGGACGAAAAACACTGAACCACAAAACGCCCAATTCGCTGTTTTCACAATAATCAAACACAAACTCAACATCACTACTCGAGTTCCCGCCAAAAAGTCCCATCCAATGGGTTGCGCGGGCGCGTGATAAGTAAGCGAAGATACGTTCGCCAGCCCAAGAGGGCTTTCGTAAGAAGATGCAGAGGCTGCATTAGGGTAGGCGGCAGACAATTTAAGCATCTTCTGTAATTTTCATAATAAAGCAATTTATATCATGGTTCGCCCACAGTTTTTACATTAACCGGCTTACCACTAAAATATCTATGAAATAAGAGCTTTCATTTGAGGTAAGTATATCTCAAGTGTGTTGGTACATGTTCATTTTTGGGACACATTTAACCGCCGCTCTTCTTAAAAATGGTAACATAAGAAAGTAAGAAAATTTATTAGTACTAAGTATTTTGAGCTTTAACCTTATAGGGACAAAAGCAGCTTTCGGATTGTAAGGCGTTCCACTACAGCGCAAAAACCTACTTTTGCAATTATGTGAGCGGGCTTAGGACGGGTTGGAGGAATTATAGATAAAAATGTTGTTTTCCTATTAGTCGGCATTACCTCTGAACTTTTGCTGTAATTTTTTAATGATCTCTATCCGACGGGCGAGTATACTTTTTTAATAAATTTCCTAAAACGTTTTTTTTTTAAATGTCGTTAACCGTTAACCATATAGGCTATCTAACAATGCAAGTTCGTGAAACTGCATGGAACCAAGCGTGTCACGTATTTTGTACCAACGACTAATTCACGAGTAAAAGTTTTTGGTGATTGATATCCACTCACCGATGAAACCTGATTCACTGATTTCCCTTGACTCGGTTCACCTATTTACAATGAAATGCAATGAATTCCAGCGGAATTAGGCATTGTAATCCATTGAGGGTTACAGTGAAATTCGGCATTTTTACAATGGATTACAGCGCAATTAGGCACTTTTATAATGGATTACAGCGCAATTCGATATTTTTACAATGGATTACAGCGCAATTAGGCATTTTTGTGTTTTGTAACAACGGCGAACAGCGCGAGATGTAGGATTTGGCATTATCTATTACATATCTCTATATATATAGGTTTAACCATGAATACTAAATATATTTTTAAAAATACTATACAAATTTTGTTAAAAATATAACATTCTGTGATAATAAAATTTTATCTGTATTCACACGGGGTTCGAAATCTGTCATGATTTCTGGCTAAGATTTAATAAAATAAATACCTGAATTCAACTAGAAGTTCTTATCAAATCTTACGTTTAAACTTTACTTATAACAGTTATCATCTCACGTGCTATCAAAATAATTTTAATCTCTTTCCTTATAAGCCTCTATAATTCATTGCTAAGGAGAAAGCCTTAATTTGAGTAGGGCCTTAAAACTTAAGCCTTTCCAGCTGGTGCATCGCGTGACTAACTGAAATTAAGCTTCCAAAATATAACGTTTTCATTTATTATTTGTATAAAATAATAACACTCGTATGAAGCAATCCAAACTTTCACTAAAAGCTTTTTGAACTTCTTAAAGAAACTACCTACTTTCTCATAGTTGGAAAGGCATATATATAGATCTACATTTTTTTGTATTGTAGTTTTTATGGTATCGTATTTCTAGTCATGTAGTATTTATTTTATTGATTTTTTTAGTATTCGAAGCTCTCGCGCTGGTACCTTATTTTCATAGACATATCGTGTCTCTATAGTCTATGTGTCACGCACATAGACAATAGAAAGCTTATCATTAACTACATCTTCAGTTGACCTACGCTAACGTGAGCAAACAGCGGTTGATCGCTTGTGTTGTTATTGCTTCTGACATGTTCCATTCAGTTCAATATAATCATAAGCATCGAGTCAGGCAAAAGCTGAAATAGGTTGTTCAGAGTAGAGAGTAGAATCGATTCTACCAGTTTACTTGTTGTTCAATTCTAGTATATCTTTCGTTCTACCCGCACCGCTACGCCGCCCCACCACCCGTGACGCCCGGTCATTACCCTGTACTGAATTACTGAATAATGAGCGTGTAGTGGTGTAAGGGTCCAAGTTAAACAAGGTGTACATGATGACTGATTTATTAAATCTAGATCCCCTCTTCATTATTCATTTACATACCCTCAACCCACACTATATATTTTATATTAAACCTACCCTCAACATCTCCCTTTATATATAATAAATTTACTTAAATTACTATTTAACATCACATCCCATCCTCTATATATAACATTAAGTTCAAAGAGTAAATTAGACTATGATACAATTAGTAATTGCTAATCTTTGGCTAACTGACTGCATTAGAATTTTTTGTTGTTCAGTTTAAATAGGAAAGAGAAGGGATGAAGGTTCTTTCATTATAGAATTGCATTGAAAGTACGAAGGCGGACGCACCACTCGTCCACTACGGGTCACTGTGTACGAGCCCTGCTCTGGGCCCTGCGCTGGTTCCGTCTGTGCGCTTGTTCCACCTGTATAATGTGTGGTATCTAGGTCGTCCCATTTAGAACCTGTTTTATTTTTAACATTAATGTCATTAGGCCCGAGACAACTCGACCCAGGTAATTTCAATATATGATTCCGATTACGACGCAGTACTTTGCCGTTTCTCGTTTCTAGCCAGTAGGAGCGCTCGCCGCGCGCTCGCCCTGTCACCCTCGCTTTTACCCATTTATTATCTTCTCTCATGCGCACAGCCTCATTCGGTTGCAATGGCATCAATTTTTTTGTCCCACGGTCATAATATTGTTTTTGTTTCTGTTTTTTTTTTTTTATCTGGTCTTCTTTAGCGATACGCCTGTTTACCGTTTTTGGCAATAACATTTTATTACACGCAGGCAACCTCGTATTAAGGCGACGGCTCATTAATAATTGTGCTGGCGAGTATTCCTCGCCAGCCAGCGGTGTGTTTCTGAAATTGAGCAGCGCCAACTGCCAGTCCTCACCACTTTCATATGTTTTTAATAAGAGTGCCTTTACTGTTCGCACGTTGCGTTCTGCTAGACCGTTGGACCTAGGATAGTGTGGAGAACTCGTCACGTGGACGAATTCCCACAACTTACCTACCCTCAACAGAGCGCTACGAATGTTTTATAATAGAACAATAAAACATTGCTTGTATGTATTATAACTTTGGAGTTACATACAAATAAACTCCCTGAAATATTGATTTTTATGTTTCGCTAAGAACGGTTTTAGATGTTGTAAATTAGTTGACGTTTTACAGGTTTTGTTTTCTGCGTTAATTAGTAAGTTATGATGTGATTGTATAAAGTGTGGATGGGTAATTAGAATATATCGTGTATCATTTATATTATATTGCATAGAAAAGTTTACCGGATATTATTGCACTGGTCACGCAAAAGACCTTTGCGACAATAGAACCTTACAACTGAAGGAGGGTTTAAGAATATTTCAATAAACGATAATAAAATGCTGTGCTGGACGCTCATTCAGGGCAGTCCTAGGACACACGGACAGCAGGCTACGCCCCTGTAACATTTGTATTTTTTTTTATAGAAAAAAGGCTGCAGACGAGCATACAGTCCACCTGATGGGAAGTGGATATTGTCGTTCATAGACATCGCGATACATACCAACATTAGTCCAGAATGACAAACGTAAGCACGCCCTCAGATGCGCTGCCTACTTTTGCAGATTAAGGAATTTATTGGGAGAAAGGGTTGGGGAAAAGGGTTGGCAAAATGGGCAGAGATAGGATAGGATGGAACGTGCATTGGGGAAATACGATAAAGTTGGAAATCTAGTTATATTTCAAGGTAGTCTTCTGTGAGAGAGGGGTCACATGGTCAGTCGGGTGCGCCGAGCGGCTGTGGGAGTGCAGCGTGCACTACAAAACTTTAAAATTTCTCTACTGTTATTTATGTAGTTAAATATTTCTGTATTTGTATTTAGCTTTATATCTGTAGTGTCGTGAAACTGTTAGTTATTCTGAATGTTTACATAATTATCTATCTACCTAATGTGTTTTTAAAAACTACAAAACACCCAGAAACCTTTTCTACAATACTATATCGTTGATGATATGTCACGTGTCAGATAAATAATTACATTTTAAAAGGTTTATCTGTTATGCTTTTCATGAATTAATAAATACGGAAAATGTTTAACATAAATATAACAATTTGCTCTTTCCAGTATCCAACGGCAAAATTAATAAACTCCGTGACTAGTTACATAGTTATAAATTATAACATCAAGGGGGCCGTAAAATATAAAAGATTCATTGGAATAGCTTGATGAATAACGAAGATTACAATTTGTTGACATATTTTCTATTAAAACGAGAGAACAAAGAGTTTGTCACAAGTTTGTAATACCGGGAAAGATTATTGTAAATTTTCTTGCTTAATATTTGATATTTAACAATGAGTAATGAAGCTGGATTTAAAACGATGTTAATTTAAAATAATACAGGAGCAGTAATCAACCCTTACATCATTCACTGCTGGACATGGGCCTCACAACACAATGTGCAGGAGGGTTATATGGCCTTAAAACGCCCGGCTTGACAAGCGGGTCCTCTCTTTTCGAGGTGGTGCATTTCTCAGGGCTCGCGGTAGCGGCATTGATATCCCTTTTACGACACCCACAGGACGACATGGAATTCTAGTCACACAATGGCACACACGCTCTGGTGCAAATACAAATTTTTGTGTTCTTAAACGAGTTATTTTATACTGACTTTGATAATGTTTATATTAGTTACATAGATTGAATGATTTGTCCTACAAGGTTGAATTTGCGGCTGACGCTACCTAACCACCTATTGAATAAAGTGATGATGAGATGCAAAGTTGTTTGTATTTGTACGAACATTTGAATTGCTGAACCGTAAAAACGTGTTCGCTAAAGACTCTTTCCGCATCAAATTATTTTACCTAAAGTGAATCTCCATTAATCGCATTATGTAAGAATACCAAACAATATCGTATCTAATTTCGTTAAACGATTTTTCAATTTCTATGCACGATTTTTGTTATCATTAAGAAAATGTATTTTGGCACCAATGGCGCACAAAATCATAAGACACAAGTTATAGAATTATTATTATTATTTCTCATTATTTTCAAAGCTTGACAGACAGGTGAAAGCTTTATTTACAGGACACGTAAATATCCGGAAACTGCGTTCTGACATTGTGACATAGTGGAATAGTAAAAACACACCAGTAGTTTAACTCCGACCCCATCGTTGACAATCATGTCAAAAATATCAAAGTAGATATAATATGCAAGTGCAAGGAAACTCCATGTGTGAATGGATGCAGGTAAACTATTTATAACTGTTTTTAATTTTGGAATAATTAATTATATTAAAACAGATAATTAGTACTTTCATTATGCAATGAGACTGTTAGTATCAGAGAGATTTCAAACATTGTTTTATATGAATTATAAACTATATATATACATATATAATATAACATTAACAAACTATGAGTAAACTGTCTCATCTGGCTGTTCAAATTTTAATTGTATTTTAGTTGTTAGTACAGAATCAGCATTCTAAACAAATCAGATTGTTTTTTTATAGCTCAATAATTAATAATTTTGATTTTGTAAATCTGTTTATTAGTAATTTAAACTGCGTACGAAAACGGCGCATACACAAGCAAACTGTGACTCGTATAGTCAGTACCACGCTAATCTATAAAATATTCAATTCTAGTCATTGTAACTAACGTATTGAGGTGTCCATCGATGTAGTTTGACTGCGGCCGACTGTCGTTTTGCATGAAGATAACCGACTTATACCTTTTGATGTTATTACTATATATATATTCTGAAAATGCGGGGGGAGAAATTCAGTGCACGCACATGCCATTGCATTGTTTCCGAACGGTAAAGTATTTATCTTTTCTGCTTTGCCACGTTAGATAATTTACATATGTACGTTACATCGTAACGTATGTTGCGTATTTTGATTTTATTGCACTGTTAAGTGTTAAGTATTGCTAATTGATTTTGCCGAAATTGTAGAAAAAAACAATATTATGATCTTTTTTATATATACACTAATACCTTTATATATTGCAAATGTTGCAATACACTAATATTGCACTAATACACTAATGTTGCAAATCGCGCCACCTCATGACGAACTGTACAAACTAAACATCGATGTGAAGTAGCAGCGGACGGCGCGCCCGAGCAGCAGCGACGGTGTTCACTACATTCACAAGAATATATATATAAAGTCATCCTTCATTAAAAGTTCGTTAAAAAATCATTCTGTACGCGTTAAAATTTAGAATTCGAAATAAATCGAATTATTGTAAAAGTCAAGGAAATATATACGTTTAATCTTTGTCTTGCATCTTATTATTTATTTATTCAAGAACGGAACAGAATGGAAATTTTGAAATGTACCTTTATGATTAGCGCGTGCCTTTTTTTTGTTATAGGCGTACTCTTTGCGGGCTTTAAAACTGTGTCACGGTCGCCTAATTTATTATACCGTGAAACGTTTTCTGCGGTAATAAAACGATTGTCAATATTTGCATACAAAAATGAGCTGACGGTCGAAACTTCATTACCTTCATCACTTCCTCAAAATTTCGGTCTATTATATTACAGTTGTTTTATGGGATCTTCAAAAGGGTCTAAATGTAACATGTTACCGAGTAAAAATATGGAAGTATTCTTGATGCATGGGAACGAACACACAATTATATATACTTCTATGTTAATTGACTAAATATAATATAATTGTCATAAAAATACTTCCATATTTTTATTTTATTGTATATATATAATTATGATATTAGCCTATAACGTCCCACTGTAGGGCACGTGCCTCTCCTAGTAAATTACTTGGGGGTTCCAGGCCATAATTCACCACGAGGGCCCAGTACGGTTTGGTGTATTTTTTATTTCTGGAGCATGTGGGTTTCCTCGCGAAGTTTATCCTCACCTCTGAGCCAGTGACAAATGAATGAAATGATAAATGAAATTGTTTAATTGTTTTGCATAATTAATTTAATTTAATTAAAAACATGTTAATTATAATTATAGGCACTTTATTTATAGCATTAAATTAAAATATTCTTCACTAGAAAGAGATTCCGACTGACTACTGGATAAGCCTAAACATCTGTTACTTAAATTACATGCCAGAAAACCTAATTTCCACAAATGTGACTACGATCTAATTAACAGCTACTTAATTGATTGATTGATTGAGTGATGTGGGCTTGATGTGGAGTTAGCAGTTGATGTTCTGTATAGTCATCTTACAAAATTGTTCGTGACAATGTACCACTAGCAGGTAAAGCCTGTGAGAATTTTCCCATATGGTATAGATTTACAGGTATATGGTATACTCTTTACGAAGTTGGCTCATGGATAAATATAAATTCCACAAATTATTTAAAAAATACAGCAATCTTAAGGATTACTTACTTTTGAAACGCTTCGTAAAAACTTCGTAAAAGATTAAAACTACTTATCAAGGAACGCTACGATTATTTTCGCGATTCTATAAAAACGTACTTCATAACAAAGTTAAGATGTTTTGGAGATTTGTGAATAGTAAAACAAAGACAAATCCACCAGCAATAGGCCAGATATATTCGAGCTCTTCACTGAATCAGTTTTTGCAAAATCATACATATCGAGACGCAGCCAGATGGTAGCAGTCAAAGGATTTCAATCTTCACCAGCCTTCGTGACATCGGGACTCCAGCAAGGTTCACATCTAGGACCACATTTCTTTATCATATTCATTATTGAATTAACAAGCGCCATCCAAAGTGATTGCTTATAATGACTTGAAAATCTTCCGTACAATCTATATAAATAAAAATTAAATGCTGCTCGTTGGTAAGCGCATCACTTGAGAACGGCTGGACCGATTTGGCTATTTTTTTTTAAATGTTCCTAATAGTCCGAATAAGGTTTTTAGGGAAAGAAAAATTGGAAAAGTCGCCCGGAAAATTCGGGAAAAACTGAAAGTGGTTTTTTCTATGGGGTTTTTGTATGAACTCTTATTGTATTTTTTTTTTATATACTATTGGACGGACGAGCAAGCGGTCCCACGTGATGGTAAGTGTTACCGCCGCCCATGGACCCCTCAACACCAGGGGGATGCTTACGCACCGCCGAACTTGCAAAATTGAAATTTGGACAGGACGTCTGTCTGGTCAGCTAGTTATTAATACATTTGACTGCCTACTTTTACAGGCTGATCTTACTGCGATGAGTAAGCGATGATATTTAGAGACCGAATGTCACTAAATATAAAAACTAATTTCATATCACCAAAAAACCTTAAAAATAAATAAACCCTCGTGGCCCCACACGTGGGGTTCGGTTGTGGGGAGACGAGTGCTAAACGAAACCATCGACCTTTGACATTTATCTATTTATCTCAGTTGAAATATTGATAACAATAGATCGAATGAACGTGACAAACATTTTTATGGTTTCAATCCTTCTTACAAAACGTGTTATTTATTTTCTACAATAAATAACACAAGTAATATAAATAATTGATAATGGAACATGCTTGTATTGCTTTTGGTTCTTCCGTCATTGATGGATGGAAATTATTTTAACCTGTCAGGGGCAAACGAAGCGGCGAGTTTCTTCGGTTTGTTAAACTTTCGTTTTGTCTCGGCAATGTCTCAGATAATTCAACGTTAATTTTATTTATTCATTTCTGTCTTTACTAATGTGTTTTAATGATTTCTGTGTTAGTTGGTATGAGATGTAAGTATGCAATTTTCTTTTTGTGACTTAATATAAAATATATTAGCCGATGTATTTGGCCGAAAAACCTTAGAAAAAAAATTAATAAGAAATAAATAATTAACATCAAAGCTTCAATCAAACATTAAAGAAGGCTTCTGAAATTAAAAGATGAAGTAGCAAATTACGTTCCAGTAATAAATAAATACTTATATCCATCTATATTTACTTCCTATAAAAGTTTGAAAGCTCTAAAATTTTGATGATGATTGATTGTGTTTTACTGCGAAGTATGAAATTTAACTATTGACTCAAATTTCACACTCCTTCCTCTAATTGGATAAAGGTATTCATAATAATAGTATTTAAACTCCGAATGTAATGTAATGTAAGGCGAGAAAGAGAAAAGCGTATGGAGGGGGTAAAAATCTTACGTGACGTTACATTTTCTCTCGAATCACACCTACCGCAAGCCGCGTAAAGGAACTTCGTTCCAATAATAACAATTATAATAATAATCTCGGAGACTCATAACAGAGCTGCTCCTAATTGACTTATCAGTGCATAATTATTTTGTTGCTGTCATATCGGTGCATAATTCACCAGACAGCCCTTCGTGGAAAACTAAGTGCTACACTGAAAGGTATAATGGACAGTTTGGTCAAGTTGAGCAATTTTATAAGGTCTCATTCTGCACTTCAGTACAGACAGTATGATGTGATTCGGTCTCAGTATTTCGTAATACAAGTGATTTCGTGACAGTATTTCGGTCTCAATGTGATTCGGTGTATTCTGACTTTGCAACATGTTCGTTGGTTATGTATAGGTCGGGTGATCGAACGTTTAGTGACGCGCATTCTAGAAGTCCAATTTTCGCTGACTATCGCATAAATCGGACTCGATTTCATGAATGACGCTGGTGATATTTGCCTGTAGGGCATCAATTGTTTGCGGTTGATTTGAATGCACCTAGGATTTAACGTAACCCTACATGAAGAAGTCTAAGGGCGTTAAATCACACGATCTCGGTAGACAGTTGATGTCGCCACTTCGCGAGATAATGAAGCCTGACTTCTCCTGCAGGATGTCCATTGTCGAATGCGTTGTGTGGCACGTGGCGCCGTCTTGTTGAAACCACATATGGTTAATGTCCATATCATCTAACGTGGGCCGTTTACAGAGAGTGCAGCTCCTTGTTTGTGTTTCTTTGATGTGCAACAATGTGTTCGATCGACAACTGACCCGGTTTCTTCGAGTTTCTTGATTAGACGTCGAATTGAGGACTCAACAGGCCGATTATTCTGACCATAAATTCCATGTAACGCACGGAACGTTCCACGAACTGAACAGTTATTTTGATAGTAAAGTGATTTCCACGCGTTGTTGAATCGTGTAATTTTCCGTGATTAAATGGTGAAGCTCAATACTGTCAAATATGACAGATATATGTTTTTAAAGACGGCCGCAATAGGCGTTTCAAAATGGAGCGTCCCTTTTAAAAAACTCTTTTTATCATCCAATCTCATACTAATCTACCCGTATCTAATTCGATCCAATCTATATAGATATAAATCTATAAAGGGGGATTTTTTTTATGGACGAAGGCGACCGACGAGCATACAGTCCACCTGATGGTAAGCGGATACTGTAGCCCATAGACATCCGTGACAAACGTTGGCACGCCCCCGGATGCGCTGCCTACCTTTGGAGATATAGGAATAGATTTGAAGAAAGGGTTGGGAAAATGGGGAGGGATAGGATGGGAATGGGCTCTGGCAAATCACTCTCACTACCGAAACATGTACGTACATTAGGGAAAAAAGATAAAGTGGGAAATGCAGTACATGTCAAGGTAGTCTTCTGTGAGAGAGGGGTAACGTGGCCAGTCGAGTGCGCCCAGCGGCTGTTGGATTGCAGCGTACACTCTCCCCCTCAAAGCGAGGATTGATTACATTTTTACAGTTTTTTTTTTGTATCTGATTTGATTTATAATTTCTGCGCTTGAAATTGAAATATGTCTTGTATTGCTCGGCAATAAAGTATATAATAGCAGCTAACAGCTACTTATTCAGACAATCGTTAGCACTTAACTAAACACGTTCCTTTGTTTAATTAGATGTTACAATTGTTTACTACATTTCCTTTTGTAAATACAGTGTAAATGAAATCGAATTAGAAAGCGTGTTATTTTTAAAAAGATCTACGTTATTCCTTCGACAGAAAATTCACGCAATCAAATTGTATTCTTGGATATTTATTGAAATAATTGCTCGTGTCTGGACTTAACTTCTATCAATTTTTGTATGTATGTACGTATATTTGTCTGTTCGTGTTTATCTTGATTGATTGATATTACGAGTTTCAACATTACTTCCTTATATTGTTCTGGAAGGGTTTCGTATCGGTATAAGTTGTCATATTATGTATATGCCGTACAAATCGTGTGTCGCAACAGTCGACTGCGATGTGTATTTTTATAAGCATAGCCTTATCCTGGTAACTCATATTTGTACAAATACATAAAGTATGCATGGCGTTGGTGATAATAGCGATAAGCTAAAATTTGTCAATTTTTTGCACAATTATAATCATTGCATGGGGGCTACAGTCATATAGACATGTTTGCACGCAACAGCTCAATTCTATTATAGTTTATAACAATTATTAAAATTTAAAAAAATAACCCTTTATTACTTTTTAACTCATTATTTGATTATATGCAATTAATTATCGTATATGCGTATTATTTTTAAAAGTAAATGATTTATTTAATTTTTATTACAACAATGAAGTCAAATATGTAATTTAAAAATAATTAGTTATATCTATATATCAACTAAAACTAACATTTATAATATATCATACAGATTGGGACCTTGTGGAGTGACATATTAAATACTTGTTTTCTTGACTATGTCAAATAAGGATGTCAATGATTTATTTTATTATAACTTATAGATACATTCATATACCACACATATACCGTTTACCTCTCTACCAACTTGCATATGAATATATTTAAGATAAATTTTTATCTGTCAACATTTGCATCTAATCAAACATCTTCGAACTTTTATGTTTTTCGTACCGGCTTTATACTGTCACTAAAATGAAAATACGAGCGTTTGAATAACTTATCTACATATATCCTGCTTTGAACATCCGGTCCAGTGTCACGGTCACCGGAGCACGAGGTGAAAAGGTCGGTTTCGCTCCGGAATTTACGATTAAACACTAGTAAACGACGTCGTCTCTTGCGCTATTTTAAGACGATGGAATACCGCACGTGTTTCGGAGGGTATTTTGTATTCAGGTAGTTACAGAATATACATCGGTGTATCGCTTGGTGTATGACTGCTTGGTACACCGATCAGTTTAATTTGAATTTCAAAAGTTTTTCAATTTCAATTTGTTTGACCGATTGGCGCAGTAAGTAGTGACCCTGCTTGCTGTACAAAAGGTCCCGGGTTCGATTCCCGTTCGGATGTTCATTTATGTTAAAAAAAAAGACACGACACACGACCACGACCAGGACGACGACACACGACACAGGGAATCCTAGTGTGGGCCATTGAGTGTGGCGTTATTACATTCATTCATATATGAGTAGTCATTCATATATTTACAGTCAAACGTCACTTTCCGCTCGAATACTCAGTATCGTCGGCATCGCGTTGCGCGTGTTCACCTACCTAAAACACGGGTTAAGGTAATCAAAGAACTAACTATAAATCCTTTTAAATACGGTTTTAACTATAAATCCTTTGGGATACGAAGTTTATATTTCTAGGTTTACTACCTAAAAATGGTGATCGTATCAACCCGGCAAACTACAGGCCAATAGCTGTTACCTCCCTGCTCTCCAAGGTGATGGAGTGTATTATAAACACACAGCTCCTTGGGTACCTAGAGGATCACCAGCTGATTAGCGACCGTCAATATAGATTTCGCCATAATCGCTCGGCTGGTGATTTTTTAGCGTATTTTGTAAATTTTGTCGACATTGGAATAAGATCAAAAATTCAACAACGCACCTATTGCCTATGTCCGTTTTAACACGTTCAACGCGCTCTATGACTGGTAAGTGCGTTGTTGAATTGTTGATCTTATTCCAATGTCACGAATTTGATTATTTGTTTTGTTAATTAAAACCGAGCTTGCTGTGAAGCGCAGCGAGCGCGGTCCACGCCACCCCCAATAGTACGATGAACTGATATACTCGATTTTCCTACGGGCACCCTGTATATGAAGCCATTAATTTACATATACCTAGAAGTATGAATCTGTATTACTGGTATAATAGAAATACACACATGCGTATATACATATATACATTATGTACTTGTGTTTATTGAAGGTAGGTATATTCCCATGTAATTTATATAGCGACTACATAATTAACTAAGTCTGCGTAATATTAAGACTATTAATTACACATAATTCCTTTAATAATGACATATTCTTCGGTCTCGAAACCTTTCAACTGGTGGTTCAGAATTAATAATCAAATTAACAAGTCTAGTTAGTGCCTATTGCAAATAATTTGGATTTGAGAACAAAATTTTCCAAAACAATATGTTACATTAACGTGCACGAAAAGAGAGCAAATAAATTTATTTTGACTTTAAATTACGTAAAGTTACCAAAGTTTATTAATTAACTTCAGTAAAGATAAAACTTGATTTCCTAATGAGATGCCTTGTCCAACTTACTGAAGCTTATAAAACAGTTACATACGCTGTACAGGAACAAAACATTACTAAGTTTAACTCAGTTAGTTTATTTTCACATTCATGAAGTAATTTATATAATTCATGTAATATTAAGAAGGATTAAATCATTTTCTAAATTTAATTAAATTGATAATTATTAAATGGTTCGCACAAGTGTAAAGTTTTTGCATTGATAATTTTTAATACTCTGGGGCGCGAGGCGGCAACGTGATTGCATCTACGCTGATGCGTTGAGTAAGTTTATAGACATGAAGGTATTAAAGCCAATGAAAAAGCAGATGAACTGGAAAGAAATATATCAAAGTCCAAGTTCATTGAACCAGAACCCTTATAGGTCTCACATTAGGGTAATAAACAAAACATTTAAAGAACAAGCCCAACAAAAAGCCCAATACCAATGGGCCGCTCAAAATGGCCTAAAGGCCTATTTGTTCAGGCCTGGATATTGCAAGTGTTGTGTTTGTCTTTGTATGTGTCTCTGGGCTCACGACACAAGGAATCCTAGTGACACAATGACACGAGGGTCGTTGAGTGTGGCGTTATTTATTTGTATAAAAAAAAATGCAACATGGATATGGAGTTTTCAGTACTGTAAATATGTTCAGAAAGTCTTAAATCAACCTGAAGTCAGAGCGGGTGGAAGTGACACAACATAAATTAAGCGTCTGAACATTAACCCACATACGCTTCAAATATTTCACGTAACATATTTCAATAACATTTCGGCATTAGCTCTCGTATAGGTCTTTCATATACTTGTTTTTAATGCTAATGACTTATCTCTGTGATCAAAATATTTATGTCCTCTCTAACCAAAGCTTGCCTGTCAGAGATCGCTTTCAGCGATAAGTCCGCCTTTCGTGCATTTTGTGTGTACAATATCTTGCTACGTTTGCTCAGACGGTAGAGGATTTCTTAGGAGATAAATGATACCCAGTCTTCACTCCAGCAAATTATTTATCAGTAAAAGTATTATATTAAAATACAAAAAACGCTAGGTGTTCTTTTTGAAAAAAAATATTGTTATACAGCAGAATTACAGTAACATGCGCAATTAAAAGCTTTTTATGAGATATTCACAAACATACAGATACACAAGGCTTTACTGAAGTGTAATACGCGCGTCTTTACAGATCGAAAATTAGACGAGAATTAGAAAGCGGTCGAGTCAAAGAGTTTGAAGTAAATTTGAATTTCAGTTTCACATTATTACTGGTAGGAGCATAGTGATGGATTTGAATTCTGACTAGACAGGTAAAAAGTCGATATTTAGTCAATATTAGTGGCATAAAAGCAAAAATAATCGGTTCACCTTTTAAAATTTATAAGGTGTGTCGCTGTCAGAATAAGATTATTCTGACGGGGCCACCGCTCTATCACGAGAACTACTTTGCGTAACCAAGATCTGATTCCTCCTAGAATTATAACTAGAATTAGTTTAATTATAGAAAATCAATATTAAGAGTGTGCGGGTATTTTCTATGTATAGAATTAATAGAAAAAAAAATGTACAGGAAATGAATCATTGTTACAGGATTCCGTATACTTATTTTTGGAATAGCTGTAAGTAAAATCCTGGTTTACAATAAATACTCTGGAAATTATAATCCTTTACAGTTTTTAATTTAATTATAACAGATTGTAATTAAAAAGATATACAAAACTAGAAAGATAATTTTAAACATTTTATGACGGACATTTCATCCGTAACGCCTAAACGCTAAACAGATAGTTAAGAATTTACTCCGCTTGATCAATGACCTCGAAGTGGGTTTTATAAATCAAGAAAATCTAAACTAAGATCTTCTCGTATTTATAGAAAGGGATTAAGGGTAATTGTGCGGTGTTGAAATACCTCACTAGCACGTGCCGGTTTTCATAACGTGCACAGTACATAGCACCTAAAATATCTTTATAAGATTAAAAGAGCAGTATTTGTCATTTTTATTAAATAGTCCGGATTGTATTTAGTATGTATTAAATATATACATATATATTGTACATGTATAATATTTATTATTTAGGTATATGTATTGTATATGTATATAAATATACATGTATGTATTTTGTTAGTATTATTGTACTATTTATTGTGCATGGAAATTATCCGTACGCACGACTGCTGCCTTTCTGTCTTGACCTATATTTCACTTTCCCGGGTCTGCTGGAAGAGATAAGCTTGCCTTTTGTACATCTTTTCTTTTTCTTCCTTTTTATTTATTTTATGTTATGTGTGTACAATAAATTATTACTATTATATGTTTATCAAATGCACATACAGAAAGACCTAAACCCTGACACCCCTGGGCTTTGATGCTTAGACTAAAAGTTTTAGCCCCCCACGGCTCTGCCAATCTTACGCTTATAAGGACCAAGGGCCACATTTGACTGGCAGAGAATGCCACTAAGCATCAAGTCCGGCTTTTGTACAATGTTTCTTTGTGTATTAATGTTTAAATAAAAATTATAAACTTTTGATAAATCATCCAATTTCCAAGCAAGACAATTTGTTTCGTGATATCAATCAGTGATTCAATTAACTGTTTGATTTTTTTTTTTTTTAATAATAGTCAATAGTTTTAGAATCTAGTGTAGGATGACGTTCTGTAGATTGTCTGTAATGCATTTATAAAAGAAACTGCAGGGCAGTTTATTTCACGACATAAAGTGAATGTCAATAAGTGTTTGTAGTAGAAACAAAGAAGAAGAATTAGTGTGAGGTAACACTACACATTATTATTAATAAATCTTAAACTATATAACTTACTTAACACAAAGGTGTGTTAACGGGCCCACTAATGGGCTCCAACTCAGTATGTGCTGCAGCAAAAACACCAGCGCTGATTGTCAGTTGTAGCCGCTTGCAGTGACTCACATACTGCCCACAGTACAATAAACTCATGGCTTATCACATCATTACTATTCTCTCATGTACTTATACTCCTGATCGTGGTAGGTGCACGCCGTACTTGCGTGGCTCTCTTTCCGGTGCCTTCTTGAGTTCCTACAAGTTTCTTCTATTATTGTTACCTTTCCTCTTTCTGTGGCGTCCACGACACCACACACTTCATCAGATGTTAGGCATTCCAACGGTCGTCTCACTCTCTAATGAGGATTCTTGCGGTCGGAAATATTATACAGAGCAACCAGAGGTGGCCTTTTTTACAAATCGATGTTCACAACTCCGCGCTATTTCGTATTGTTAATAACACCACGTAAGAATCAAGCAAATGTTAAAAAATCGATTCCTACAGAGTACCCAAAATTTCACCCTTTAAAATACAAATGTACTAGATTAAGTATCATTTAATCTTAGAGATACATGAAACTTAAGCAGGGAAAACCTCTACGCCCGAATGTTGGTAGTTACATATTTTGAAATAATGTCATTGTTAAGATTCTGCTCTTATCTGTATTGTGCTCAGGATCTTTCCTTAACCGCCTATTTCCTATGCTTTAGAAATTCAAAATATTCCCATGGAATTTTTGAAAATCTGTGTCTTCTAAAATACAAAATAATATGGCAAATCTACATATTTTACAAAGAAAAATAGGTTGTTATAGAGTGATTGATCGATTCAAATTTTAAAATTACCAAATTATTCAAAGAAATTATCTAAATATTATCAATTGCCTTGACATGACAATTTCTTACTGAAAAAAGGAGAATATTATTTACATTTAGCATAGCATTGGCTTATTCATGTTTGAAACTTTCGGGAAAAAAATTCTTAGATAAAAATGTAATGCTACGCGGTCGGTAGCGCACCCGCATCCGCTAGGTTAAGTACTTGACCGCATCGTGAAATCGTGACACATGAGTTTCTACATAATTATGGATTATTAAAAATTGTCCCTAGCTCAGCGGTGACGGAAACATCATGAGGAAACCTACATGCTCAATAAATAAGAAAATCTGGAGCATGTGTAACCCGCATTGGGCCCGCGTCGTGGATTATCGTCCAAAATCTCTTAGTAAGGGAGGCCTGTGTCCTTTAGTGGGACGTTAATATAGGCTAATATCGAAGTACATCAAAAGGTTTTTAGACCCATAACTGTATTTTTATACCTTCCAGCGATTTATAAATATTATAATGAAGGAGAACCCTATTCTCTTCTCTGAAGAATCCATTCACACGAGCCGCACATGGCTGGCATAGCAACCTGATATTCGACGACGTGTGTGAGTGCTCCAACATGATTTATTTCTTCCTTCCGTTAAGGATAAGTTTACGATCACGGAGTATTACTGGATATTTGTAGGGAATCACGATTACTTATCGAGATTTACTAGAGATTTAAATTGAATGTCATTTTTCTTTATTCTTGTCATGTGGAATATCGAAGTACGTTTCAATAAGTTAATCCAGTTCTGTCAGAAATGAAATTATCCTTTGTTTTGCGGAGCGAAACGAAATTAACGTTTGTCTTGTTCGTTTTATTAACTAGTTGTTGAATAATCTATAAAACATATCAAATTCAAATGAAGTCCTTGGTTTATTTAGCCTTTGGTATAGGCAGCATCTTTTTCTTCATCACCCCCACTCCAACTGTGATAATTGGTTGGATTCTATACGCGCCTTCGGGCTGTCATCGCCTTTTCATCGCTGAATGTCGTCAAACGCTTGATATATGGTCGCCTTTAAGCTGCAGTCTCCGTTGCCAGTCACTGACGTGATCATCACCACATAACAGCACCAGTTCCAAATGTTAGAGAAACATTGCTGTGATGATAAGGCAAAACTTCGTATTATAAGCAAATACACATTATTTCACTGTCATTTTAACAACGGTTATTATTCTGTAGGTTAATGTATAGAGACTGCTGAAAGTAAATAGTACCCCATGGCCACATTAACTTTGTAATAATGAACTTTGTTTTCGTAAAAATGGAAGTTAAAAGGTGGGTTGAATAACAAAGCGGATTACATTAGTTTTATTTTACTACATTTTTTTATGGACAGAAAGCGGCAAACGGACATACCGTCTAGCTGATGGTAAGTGGAAACTGTAGACCGCGGATATCCGCGGTACATGCCAACATCAGTCCAGAATAATTAACGTTGGCACGCCCCCCGATGCGATACCTAATTTTAGAGATTTAGGAATGTATTTGGTGAAAAAGTTGAGAAAATGGGGAAGGATGAAATAGGATGGGATGAAAATGGACTCCGGCATATCTCACTTACTACCGAAACGTGTACTTACATTGGGGAAATAGGATAAAATGGGTAATGAGGTACATTTCAAGGTAGTCTTCTGTGATAGAAGGGTAACGGGGCCAGTTGAGTGCGTCCTGCGGCTGTTGAATTGCAGCGTGCGCCCTCCTTCTCATAACGGAAAAGGGAACTAGAAAAGCGTTTAGATAAGCAAGCATCATAACGTAAATTGTTATCGTTCCCCAAGTTGGACTTGTTTAAACGTATTTAGCCAAGAAAAGCAAAACTTTTGCATAATCTTTCACAAATTGTTAACCACTCGAAACGCGGCCTATTTGTGACGGACGCGGACTTACTTAGTCCATTAAAGGAAGTTTATCACAAGTGGGAATCGAGTTCTTTCATGGTCGAATTTTCACAGAACTGAAAGTCGAACTTCTCGCTTGAGTGTACAAGTGTACTTGACAGCTGTTAAGTGTCGGGTGTTACTTATTTCTTTTCTTTTATTTATCAGATAACGTGGGTCCACGATGTTAATAACATAAAAATATCTTACTGACTATATCAGTAATTATATTTCATGTCTCAATCAATCATTTACACTCAGAAATCGATTAAGAACTAAATCAATACTAGTCTATAAACAGATTGTGAGTTTTTTTTAGTTTTTTTTGTTATTTTTTTATAATAAAAAAAAACATTGAGCATGTTGTAGGAACAGTAAATACTTATTTGTTATAAAACCTAGTTTTCAGTGTAAGTTGAAATATATTAAGATCTCTATATGTGAGAGATTCTTGTGTGAGGTCTTTTGTGAAGTTAAAAAAAAAACTAAGTCATAGTTTCGTCATATTGTTGTTCACGTTGTTGTTTGTTGATTTTCACTATAGTCTCTTAAACTTATAACTGCATCTACATCACATCCAGCTTGCTTGTTATAACTTATAACTTTCAGGACGCTCGCAAAAAATACCTACTTAAAATGATACAACGAGGCGTTAAGGGCTTACAGAAGCAAGTTTAACTTTGTACTTGTGAACTTGACGTACATTTTCAAGGGCAAAATGTAACTTGTGCCCGCATCGAAGTTGCCCAAACTTGGCTATGCGGATAATCTTGGGTATAATAAATCTAACGACATACTGGGATCAAGCTGTGTCAGAATTTCAGCTTAGAAACAATGGCCACTTATAAGACGGGGTAGACGTGGCTCTCGCATGGAGATCACGTACCTGAAAATGTAGCGTGGGACGCCCTTTAGATGCATTGAAGAATTAAAAAGATACTGGATGAGAAGAGCAGAAGACTGGACTTCTCCATTTTCAATCAGTCCTGTCGAGAACACCGCTATAACAAACGGGCTGCATACAGGGTCTGGACCAAAGCACAGGAATCTGAAGATCCGAACACCACCGAATTGAAGAAGAAATTTAAAGCTACCAGGGTGACGTTTTAAGACTTCACATCCCTCACGCACGAGACAATGTGCATGAGGAGGCCCATGTCCAGCGGTGGATACTGACAGGGCTCGTTGGCTGTCAGTTGCAGTTTTAAAATTGTGATACATTTTTCAAAAACAAAAATCTTAAAAATAATAGATATAAAAATATAACATTCAAATATTTTGTACCTTAGATCTATTGTTCTTTATATAAACACACAATGTTTTTGACTAACCTTTCCTGGCGAACATCACGCCACATTTTACAAGAATTTTACTTCAAATTAACTTAGAATAAAAACAAACAACAAAGGGCAATGCCTCACTCTTGAGAACTGGTCCATTCGCCCCGATCCTTTTGTTTCTTATTTAACAGCCTATCCACTACATCCCAGCAACAATACGCATTTAGATCCTAAAATATCGTTAATCCTTTGAAGGGAACCGTTGAACCTCGTGAAAAGTCCTCAACCATTTAGGAATTTTCTATTGGGGCTTAAAATTAGGGTAACCGTATGTGAAAACGTCTGTGAAGGTCGTTTACCTTAAAGAAGTCGTTTGCAAAGACATTGGTTCGTTTCATGAACACATTTTTTCTGTGAAATATGTAGAGATATGGAGTGTTCCTGAGCATGCGAATACTTTCTGTCCTTACTTCGCTCCATCACAGTTTTATATTCGAAATATTTTACCACCAGCTTTAAACGCCCCTTGGTTATGTCGTTAAAGTTAAAACCTGCTACCTCCAGAAGCCTTATATAGAGGAGTACCCGAATATACGAGTAGTTATATAATTTCACTTCATTATAGTATTTGCTGGAAACCTAGGAACGTTCTATGCGCAGATTAACAGACTGCAAAAAAAACACCGATTGTGGCTGAGTGAGAAAAGCGAAAGATCCGTATGCCTTGAGCAAGACTTTTATCCAGCGATGGAGAGACCCAGCTAATGATATGATTGTTACCTTTGATATAAAAGTGATGCGGAGGCTTTACCTAAACGAGGGATTATCGCAGTTGCTTGCAAGATATGCAAAAGCAATCTAAAAATACTTTACTTATATTATTTCATTGCGTTGTTCGTGAATAGATTAGTGTTATAAAATGAGCAATGAGCACTCGATACTTGAGCGCAAAATGAACACTAATTAACCTTTAAAACTCCAGCGTAAAATATATACATAAAAAAATAAATAATTTACTTGCCACACTGTAAATTACACAAAACAAAGCAGTGGTATATAGAGTTAATTAAATTTAAAATACCTCAGTGCTCAAAAGGTCGCAAGCTCAGCGTATGCTCTGAGTATGTACTCGTCTACACAGCGTTGATTTTCAGCTTGCCCCTGTCTCACTATTTCAATGTTTCCAAAATGCTATACGTAGGTTTAATATTTATTAAACATCTATCGCGTTCCCTATTTAAAATAAAATTGTGTACAAACTAAAAATTCTAAACTAAAGACAATAAGTAGTTTATTTATTTATTATTACAGATTTCGTTTATTAAATTTTTTGTTTTAGTAAACATTTATTCCGAAATATAATACAATTTTAGTATGTATTAATAATAGCGCTTGAGTGTCATAAATTATAAGTGGACAGTCAACACGTTTGTCACAGCAGATCGGCTGCAGTTCTTAGAAGGCGGTTGCGGAAAAAACTTAACAGCTAACGATTCGTAGAATATTATAAGTTGAAAATCAAATTAGAAAACAATGTTGACATTGAATTCTAAATTTGAAGTTGTCCATGTTGGCAGCCATGACGAATCACTAGCTACAATTTGCGGAGATTTAATCGCACGTAATAATTTTAATAGTGGCTTTCCAAGTTTCCACGTACAAGTATTTACAAATTGTACTAAGTACGTTCTACAAGTACGTTTCACATTTAATTTTTCTCAACCATCAAATACTTAGTTTTATCTTTATTTTTATCTATAAATTAAATGACAGATTTCTATTCTTCTAATCATTTCTTATGTCACTCTTCTATTCGTATTTATATTGAAATTAAAATTTATATTGTGGTACAATCACAATAGACAATATAATTATCCATTCTAAGGTAAGTACAATATGGGACAGTGTGGGACCTGTTCAATTGTGTCTATAATTTGTCTCAATTGAGGGGGAGAGAATAGAAAGAATAACAGCAATCCAACAGCCGCTGGGCGCGCTTGACTGGCCACGTTACAGACGATTGGCGCAGTTGGTAGTGACCCAGCTTGCTGAACTAAAGGTTCCGGGTTCGATTCCCGGTCGGACAAACATTTGTTTAAAAAGAAGAAGACAAATGTATGTTCGGGTCTGGGTGTGTGCAGGGAATCCTAGTTTGAGTATGGTGTTATTAATTCAATATGACATCATTATCTAAATAAATATGCATGTAGGTATTTGATTTGTGTTGTCACAGATGTCACCATTGTACAAATATTTGTGCAGGTTCATAGAAAAATATGCAGCTGAAAACATATCGATATGGGGAATCACCACAACCAATGAGCCCTTGAATGGCGTCTGTCTCTCACAGAAGACTACCTTGAAATGTACTGCATTTCCCACGTTTATCTTATTTCCCTAATGTATGCACGTGTTTCGGTAGTGAGTGAGATGTGCCATGGCTCATTCCCATCATATACCTCCCCATTTTCCCAACACTTTCTCCAAATCCATTCCTATATCACCAAAGGTAGGCAGCGCATCCGGGGGCGTGCCAACGTTTGTCATTTTGGACTAATGTTGGCATGTATCGCGGATGTCTATGGGCGACAGTATCCACTTACCATCGGGTGGACTGTATGCTCGTGTGCTGCCTTCGTCCATAATATATATATATATATATATATATATATCTATATATAATAAAATAGAAACACCGCTACTACTTAAATTATTGTCCATTTTCCCATGGCGTTGTTGCAACTGAATACACAATTTTTAAAAAGGGGGCGAGTTGATTACCAAAATAAACTCGTATAATTACTTTTTTAACGGTATATTGTGACATTCTCTTGCGTAAGGATAGTGGTAAATCATTCCAAATATTTATTCCAAATCGTGAGCGTTATAATATTCCAAGTTTATAATGTTTGATGGTCTTAAATCTTTGAGGTTAAAGGCTTGAGTCTAAAACAGATAAGGTTAAGGTTCATTAGCACTAACTTGGTGCTTAATCACTCATTTTTACAATACTAGAGTAGGTACAGCACCTCTGCCAGATTCCTTGCACAGCTCAGCACAAATAGATAAAAGGTCCATTAGCAAAATTGTTACCTACTATACTTGTATGACAAGTGGACCGTAAGTCCATCATAAGTGTAGGGGAAGGATGACTGTCCTCTTAACGGGAGATGGAGTATTGCGGTTCACGACAGGTCATTCGGCCTGTAACACTAGTAACTTGTCGATGTCTTCTTCTGATTCCGATTTTGGCCATTTATATTTTAGCTGATGCTTTGAAACTAGTCACATAGCTAAAATAACAACCAATCGGTCCACTTGGTAGTGCGGAGTGACCGCACGAGCAAACATTGTGTTTATCTGGAATATGAACTTACAGCACATGCAATTCTAGTGTCGGCCATTGAGTGTGACTAACTGTAACAAGCCCTTGATACGGGCCATCCGATGTACATTGTCTTGTGCATGTGTGGCTTAAAAAAGACACGCTGGACAAGCGGGTCGGCTAAGTTTACAAGTTAGATCATGGTCTAAGTGCGGCCAAGCTCCACGGACTGTGGCGAAACCAGCATTAACGCGCAATAAGGTGATGTTGTGTGTATGGTGGGATTGGAAGAGCATCGTTCATTATGAGCTTTTACCGCCGGGCAAAACCATCGATTCGGATCTCTACTGCCAACAGCTGATGAGACTAAAGCAATAAATTGAGAAAAAACGCCCGGAATTGATCAACAGAAAGGATGTAATGTAATGCAGGATATATGAGGGAGGAGAGTGCACGCTGCAATCCAACAGCCGCTGGGCGCGCTCGACTGGCCACGTTACCCCTTTCTCACAGAAGACTACCTTGAAATGTACTGCATTTCCCACTTTATCGTATTTCCCCAATGTACGTACGTGTTTCGGTAGTGAGTGAGATATGCCAGAGCCCATTCCCATCCCATCCTATCCCTCCCCATTTTCCCAACCCTTTCTCCAAATCCATTCCTATATCTCCAAAGGTAGGCAGCGCATCCGGAGGCGTGCCAACATTTGTCATTTTGGACTAATGTTGGCATGTATCCCGGATGTCTATGGGCGACAGTATCCACTTACCATCAGGTGGACTGTATGCTCGTCTGCCGCCTTCGTACATAAAAAAAATAAATGTAGTCTTTCATCATGATAACGCCAGAGCACACACATCTTTGGCCACTCAGCAAAAATTGAGAGAGCTTGGTTGGGAAGTGTTGATGCACCCACCATATAGCCCTGACCTTGCACCCTCAGATTTCCACTTGTTTCGGTCTCTTCAGAATTCTTTAGGTAATGTAAGTTTAACATCAAGAGAGGACTGTCAAAACTACTTGTCGCAATTTTTTGACCAAAAATCCTAAAATTTCTACAGCAACAGGATCATGTCACTACCTACAAGATGGCAACAAGTTATAGAACAAAACGGCACATATATATTATAATTAAAAGTAATTAAACTTTTAAAAAAATTGTCTTGAATTTATATATAAGTGTATATGAAATACGATGAAACTTTTTCCCCGACCTGCCTTCTCTGTGACCCATATATATCACAACGCCTTCAGGATGCTGTTGGGGCGGTTCCACTATTGCAGTGCATCCGGTATGTTCACAGAGGCACGCTCAGATAGATGGGTTTCACGCCGTCATTAGAATGAAGATTTGACATACATTATAACGGAATATTATTATTTCTGACCTTATACTTATTTTGACATTATACCTACTGATATTTTGATTATTTTATGGAAGATATATAAATAAAGAGATATATATAGATATATTCATGTAAAGAAAATATGTTTCTTTCGATTTGAATTTTGTCGCACTCCGCGCTGTCGGTCAATGCACAATAGTGTGGATAAAGCAGTTAGGTTGTGACAATGTGGCATCAAGTGAAGAGAACGGTGTTAACTGTCAAATTGTGTCAAAAGATAAATTGTGGATTTTAGAAAGGAATTGACTTATTGGGTAATAAACTTTTGATGTCGTTTCTTTGTTTACAGAAGTAACACAACGTAGTTTGTTTCATTTGTCAATCCTTTTGAAGGAAAAATAATCAACCTTATATTCATTAGCGGTATTTATTCACACCTTTATTCACATCGACTTAGCGGTAGAATATGTTGGATTATTATTTAGTTTAAGTGCTTTAATGTACCATATTCTGGAGATATAAAGGATATTATTATTATTATTAGATTGCGACGAAAGATTATATTACGTAAGATTTATATTACGAAAGATAAAAGGTTTTTAGAACTCAAATTGTACTTGTAAGAAAACAAATCAACTTAGATTGAATAAGTTTTCCACGTTTAGATGGTTTTAAAACAATAAAAGGAAATACCTTACGTAGGTACATTACATTCTATATTATACGCCGCAGATATAGACAATATAAAAAATAGTATTGTTATAACCAATAGCGATCTCTTCCAGACAACCTTTAGGTAGGATAGTTGAAGAGAAATAACTTCTAAGTAGAGGGTGCACTTGTCAGTCAGGTGGTGTCTGTTGGTTTTGCCCTATCTCCTCCCGCGGGTGTCGTAAAGGGCGACTAACGGATAACAAGCCCTAACCCTAACTATACTACATCCGAAAGAGTGGACTCGCTAACCCGCCTGGCCAGCGTGGTTTTAAGGCCTCCCATCCCTCACGCTCGAGACAATGTGCATGAGGTGACCCAAGTTTTTTTTATAGAAAAAGGCGGCCGACGAGCGTACCTACAGTCCACCTGATGGTAAGTGGATACTGTCGTCCATAGACATCCGTGATTATGTCAAAAAGTCTGCCTATTTTATAATTTTCTTGCTACTTACGAGTAGAGTTTTTGTTTTCGGAATGAACAAATTATTTGTGTTTCTTGTATTATAATTGTCAGCTCCTTTTGCTTTAGATTCTCTATTATTTTTATTTTTATTTTACTCATGTCAGCAACACGTTTTTTTAACGTGTAATGTAATGTATTATATTTAATTTATTATATCTACACCATCTACTCTTAAATTGTGTTTTTCGTACAACTCCTAATTGATTTTTTCTGATCAACCCTAAGGTTGGCTGGTAGAGAATGCCATAAGGCATTAAAGCTCGCCTTTTGTACGATATTGTGCAATGAAGTGTAAAAATAAATAAATAAAATTGTGTTCGATTATTTCGATTAATAGTTAATTGTGTATGTGTATATTCGTCAACGTCACAAGCCCTTGTTACGTCCACTGCTGGACGTAAGGGGAATTGTAAGGGGGGAGTGCACGGTGCACACCCACAGCTGCTGGGCGCACTCGACTGGCTACGTTACCCCTCTCTCACAGAAGACTACCTTGAAATGTACTACATTTCCCACTTTATCTTATTTCCCTAATATACGTACGTGTTTCGGTAGTGAGTGAGATGGGCCATAGGCCATTCCCATCCTATACCTCCCCATTTTCCCAACCCTTTCTCCAAATCCATTCCTATAGCTCCAAAGGTTGGCAGCGCATCCGGGGGCGTGCCAGCGTTTGTCACTTTGGACTGATGTTCGCATGTATCGCAGATATCCATGGGTGACAGCATCCACTTACCATCAGATGGACTGTATGCTCGTCTGCCGCCTTCGTACATAAAAGAAAACATTCTCATTTCGGGACTCAGACTCAGTGTAGCGTCGCTACACTTCTGTGTAGTATTTAGGCGAAGCCTGACATCTTCAAATTATAATTGGTGCAGACTGTTCAGGCCGTTAGAGTGGTCAATTAATTTAATAGGCGAGGCCACGTCAAATTGATTGATGAATGCTCTTTAGAGGTTTCTCTTGTGTGTATTATACCGTATCATAAGCATATGTCTCTCCACTGCTGGATATAGGAGTTATCGTATATCTTTATTGTATTATTGTATTGGATTGTATCTTTATTGTATTGGATTTATTGTATATCTCTCCACTCTCCCAAAGCTCGCCACTACACACGGCTATCCGGTCTTCTTATCCAGCCACCACTGGCAAACTTCTTCAAATCGTCAGTTCAGCTGACCTGAGGGTGTAAATCGAAACGAAAGCTTTATATAATATTTATTTTTCAGCTATACATAGAATTTATATGCACATTTATGTGTATATGTTTCATAGATGTTTTTATTCTTATATTTATTGTTTAAAATAGTTTTAATACTTTTTATTAAAAATAAAAAAAAACATCGCTTTAGTAGCTACAGTCGCTTGTAACGATTATGATAAATCATAACAAATTCATTATCACCAATTTCATGTTTGTCGGTGGTTTGGGGTCGCCCATTGCCAAGTATAAAGCCCAACAACTAAATATATCGCAATAAAACATACAATAAAACAATTCTATTTCAATCGTAAAAAGGGAAATTTACTTAATCAATTAAATATCTTAAAAATCTTTAAAGAAATATCTATTAATCCTAAAATTGAGGTGTCCCAACATAACGTCTATCTAAATGGTTTTTGAGATCTTTCTGAGTGCAATATAGAATTGAATTGAAATAACTTTTTGATTTGCACGAAACCCTACAAAAAATATTTACATAATTTATAGTATACTCCAATTTATTATGAATAATATTTCGCGTCTGATAAACGTTTCAACGTAAACGCCAGATATCCGTCGATAAGCGTTAACATTCAATTAGTGAAATGAGCATCTGTTGTTACCGCAATTTATTTTTCGTTCAGTTTCCCCTCTGGCAGTATAGTGCGTGCCCGAGCCACTTCTCTGTTTAAAAAAATATATGTCACCGTCAAATTGCGCGCCAAACAAAGAACTCTAGTTTGTATATTTAATTTGTAATATATTTTTATCAAATCGGTTAAATTGTCGTATTTTGTGAAATCAAAAATTTACAAAATGAGTGAAGATTTCCTGATTTTATGTGACAATTGTTTATCCAATGTTACCTCGTGTGAGGAGAGTATCTATATTGACTGTAAAATGTATCCGAAACATATTTTGGAGGAGAATTTTTTGATAGCAGTGACTGTGTTAATGATTTCTATATTTTTGTCCGGACTGATCGGGAATATATGCGTGTGCGTCGTGATCATTAGAAATATAGGGATGCGTACGTCAACGAACTATTATCTCTTCAACTTGGCTGTTAGCGACCTACTGTTGCTTTTATTCGGTAAGATAAGGGAAAATGTTTCAAAATATCTTTTGTTTGTTTTAAGCTTTACAGAAAACAAATAAATACACAAAAGGTTACACAATTTTATTAGGTACATTAATTTTAACCTCTACTAAATGTCCTGAGGACAGTTCCTCGGGACCTGCTAAAAGTTTGGATTCGCCAATCCAGTGGGCCAGCGCGACGTTCTAATGCCACACATCCCTCATGCAAAAGACAATGTGCTTGAGAAGGCCCATATCCAGCAGTGAATGATAAATGATCTAGTTACGGTTACGGAGTATAAACCCAATAATTGGCTATTTGACAATTTTCAAGAAAGTATTTTAAAGCATGCGAAATATGTTAATTATACCCTCCACAATAGCTTTTTTGTAAGAAAAAAAACAAAATTCAATTTAAAAAACTAAACTTCATTATTAATTTTAATTTCCAGCGAAAAAGTCGGTCATGTGGTATCTTGGGTCTATGACGTCACATCGCAATAAAACTACTTCTATTCTGAGAGGAAGGTTTAGATTATTTTTATCGTTTGGCTTTGCACTATCAGCTTTAATAAAACCACCATCCATTTCGTGTAGATGAAGAACAATTAATAAAATCAATTATCTTTCTATTGTATATACAATTTAAATTTTCAATTTTGATTAAGTATAATTTTATTTTAGTTTTCAATTGTGAATTAAATTTCAATTTTAATTCTTTTATGGCTGTGTTTACTTTTTGTGTTTAACCATGTTGTTGTCGTCGCATTTAAGTAGAGTGACTTTTATATAATTAACATTCTTGCATGTAACCCTTTAATTTACATGATGTTCTGTTGTTCTGTAAGTTCTGTTGGTCACCTTTAATAAATAAATAAATTATCAAATCTATCAGAGTAGAAGAATACGCAACGCTGAAATTTTTTGTGATGTGACGTCACGCGGTAATCAATCATGGCTTCCCGTGTTTCGGATCTCGTAAAACACACTAAAAAATATGTAATTCATTAAAAAATAAGAAAGAAATTGTAGAGTTATTACAGTTAATCATAAATTAACTACAGTTAATCATTTAGAAATTATTTTTAAAAAAAATATTTCCGGTTCACTTTTTCGATTAAAACAAAGTGACGTAACAAAGATTAATTATACATATGTTTTAATTCAAAATTCATTAACAAAGTTTTAATTAATTCCCAGATCAATATGTTTAATAAAACCGCAAACAATTGTGATTAGAGAAATCCTATGTGTGGGAGACTGCGAAAAAGTTTGACGTAGGAATCACAATGGAAACATGAATAGTACGCTAACTTAATCGTGTTGTATCTGATTGGAATTCGTTACCGACAACGACCCCGATAACCGACGAACGTCCGTAATGACCGTTTACTTGGTTATTAATGATATTTATAATTGTAATGTGGAATGTACTTACCTGAAACTTTAAATAGTATTCTATTCTAGATACAACTATAGCCAAAATTCAAGCAGATCTGATATGATACTTGTAAAGAAATGTGAATATACACGTGCAGGAAAAACGAAGTCAATTATATGAATCCTAAAATGTTCAACAAGCTGATTTATTATATTGGAATTAAATTCGGCAAAAAGATTTTTGGGTCTATTTATACCTTACTCGATTAAATTCGTAGATGAGTCCAATCTGTTCAGTGCCTAGTTCTAAATTTATGACGATATAAACTTTTCGAAAAATCTCAAAAGGAAATTCAACGTTAACAAATTTAACGTAAATGGTGTATCATTATATACGGCTAGTAAAGATCTACAACTTTCATTTAAATATTTTTTCCATAAAACTTACGGAAATAGGGGAATCTCGATCTGCTTCAATTTTTTCAATGATAACATCAACATTTACCTTAATAGGACGATCACAACTAGAAACATCATTCACATCTAAATTATCAGACCTGAATCGACTGAATCATTTTTTTTTGCAGTAGCTTTAGATAAAGCATCTTCTCCATAAATAAACACAACAAATCTCTTTTCGAGCACTAGAAAAGCATTTATACACTTGTCGAAAAAAAATGTAAAACATCTAATTTTCTCCTTATTAACCTTCAATTTAAAATTGTTAAAAAATATGAAAAGATATAACTTTTAAATTTCAATTAGCCGCCATTAAAAAAAGTCAGCTGTCAAACGGTATATCTCTTTGCCGCCAGTGACTAGTGTTGCCAGGAATATAGCACGCTCAACTCATACGTTCAAAAAGGCCCGCGATCTTTTCCGACTACCTATTATATGAAATATCATCCAGAGCGTTGCGTATGGAAGCGTGGTTTGATGACATACACTCGTGGCCATCAGAAGATGTCATTTATTTTGAGTATCGCAAACTTACCTTTTACCGTTTCGGAGATATCTCCGATAACCACCCTACATGAAATTTCAATTTCAAGGTCATCTTGAATTTCAAGTTTTTATCGCGCCCTCTACAATCGCTAGCAGTTCTCTATGATATTTGGTCAATCGACACCTACTGGCTACTAACAAAGACAATGATCGGCTGGTAGAGAATGGCGTCAGGCATTAAGTCCGCCTTTTGTAGGATTATGCACAATCAAGTTTTTTAAATTAAATAATGTTATTACCATTACAGAATTTAATATCTAATATTCACCAAAAACACAGAACTGAACGTCAAATGAGTGGCCTCATTTGACGTTCAGTTCTGTGTTTTTGGTGTGTTTCATATAAGTGTTATATGACGTTATATGACGTTATGACGTTATATGACGTTCAGTTTCATATAAGTGTGTTCACGTGGACGTAGCGTGTTCGTGTATTTCAGTAGAAAGCCTTTTACACACGTGGGGTCCACGTCGACCCACTTAACTAGCAAGCGCTGCCTGTCTGTTTACACTCCTTATTCCCATATCCCATTGCTGTAAAGTTTACAGAAATGGGATGATGTCAATACAAAAAACTTCATCCTCGCGTCGCAACACTTGTTAATGTGTGGATAACGATTTTTATTTATACCTGTGTGCATGAATTGCGCCCTACGCGATTATATCACAAAATACGTCGTATATATTAAAATAAGGCGTCAACGCGAGCTGCCTCGAGGTGCAGTAAGAAGATCATTGTCAGAGCAAAGAATGAGCACATCCGCAGAATTGGCGATCGACTAGTTAGATGTCCTTCTGGAAGTCGAGTTTTCTGGTCGCTCGCCAAGGCTGCTGAAGGTAACTTCTGTCAGTCGTCACTCCCACCACTGCGAAAACTCGATGGGTCACTGGCCCACGGGGCGAAGGAGAAAGCCGATCTCCTGGGCTATCTTTTTGCCTCGATCTCGACTCTGGACGATAGAGGTGCATCACCACCGTCTATCTCGAGATGCACAAGCTCCATGCCGGAAATCTGTTTCACGCAGCGTGAAGTCCGGCGAGCTCTAGCAACTCTTGATATCCGAAAGTCGAGTGGGCCAGATGGTATTCCTGCAGTGGTGCTCAAATTATGCGCTCCCGAGTTGTCCCCGGTGCTTACGCGACTTTTTAGACTCTCATACTCCACAAAAAACTTCCCGGCAGCATGGAAGGTAGCTCATGTTCACCCTTTACCTAAAAAGGGTGACCGCACAGACCCGGCCAACTACAGGCCAATAGCGATCACCTCCCTCCTCTCCAAGGTGATGGAGCGTGTCATAAACACACAGCTCCTCGGGTACCTAGAGGATCACCAACTGATTAGCGACCGTCAATATGGATTTCGCCATAATCGCTCGGCTGGTGATCTTTTAGCGTATTTAACACACCGCTGGGCTCACGCCATTGAGAGTAGAGGCGAGGCTCTGGCTGTAGGCCTAGACATTGCGAAAGCTTTTGACCGGGTATGGCATTATTTTATACCGCGAACCCGTAGGCTGTGGAACGAACTGCCTCAAGAGGTCTTTCCATTAAGCTACGATATGGGGTTCTTCAAGAGAGCTGTGAATAGGATTTTGCAAGGTCGGCGGCGCACCCGCATACCCCCTGGTGTTGCAGGTGTCCATGGGCGGCGGTAACACTTACCATCACGTGAGACCGCCTGCTCGTCCGCCCACTAGTATATATAAAAAAAAAAAAAAAAATGGCGACAACGTTTTAATGAAATGTGAGTCATAACTGATGTACTCAATTCCATACGACGTATGGTATGACGAACGAATTGCTTATGGTGGACTTCCGTGGGTCGCGTCTGTAGCGACACACGCGCGCCTCACTGACGCTGCGACACTTGCGACAGTATGAAGCAGTATGAAAATGTATGGGGCACCTTCCGAGCCTCCCGCGATACTTGCTTTAATATTGTCGCAAGTGTCGCGGCGTCAGTCACTACAAACGTGACCCACGGAAGCCAAGCTCAAGCTCTTTTTAAGCTCTGTCAGGCCTTGAAGTAGTATTACACCCACCTTCGTGTTTTTTTTAATGAAACGTCTGTATGGAGTTTACTTACCGTTGTACTATGTAGGAAATTCAGTGACGTAGGTAACATTTTTTGTTGCTGCTAACCGCCCGCCAGCGCATCCGGTTCCGCGTGTGGATTGAATCGGTAGAAAATTATTACTGAAATAGAAAAGAATATCAATTTGTAATAAACGAAAACCGATTGCGTTGATTTTATTATATCTCTGTCTTTTGTTTGAACTATAATCATAAGATCAAAATCGATATATAATACATACACATACATACATGTATAAACATGAGCTTTGCTTTTTTTAAATGATGTTAAGTATTTGCTATTTTTGTAGTAAACTAGTTTCTTGCGAAGAAAATACAGACGGCAAAATATATAAGTTTACAGGCAACTGGCCTTGCCTATTACGTACATCAACATGTACGTATGTACAGCATATACATATGTGGATAGATATGACGTTAACTGATAGGTACACTGAATGCGTAGGTAACAAAATTTTACTGACGGTTCTCGTAACTTCAGTAGCGTAGTTGGTTGAGCGTTTACTCTGTGAATAAAGTCTATCGAATGCAAACTTATCTATTTTGCCGTGTGTACATCTATATAAAGAGAAATGTCCCGACTGATTGACTCATCAACGCCGAGTCTCAACCACTGAAGCTAGAAAAGTGTTTGGTCAGTAGCTTCCTTTTAAAGCGCAAAAACTTAACAAGAAAGGATTTCTTGTTAAGTTTAACATTTACAGGAGTGGAACGGGATTTAAAGTAGTTGGTATGAAAAAATATTAGGTGGTACTATTAACTTTTTTTTTCTCTTTATTTTATTTTACGGGCATTATCTATTATTTATTTTATTAACTTGAAACTTGGAATTGTACAAATAACTAAACAAGTATTATTCCGTTTTCAAAATGGTCTCAGGGGGCTAGAATAGGGGCAAGCTAGAGTCAAATTTTGTATGGAATCCCTTAAATTTTCGAAGGCGGCGTGATATAATTTTTAATTCAAATGCATTAGACTATATAAATACATACTACATGAATAAATAACCATAAGATAATTAAGGCAACAGCTAGTTACGCTTAAAACAGTAATTGGACATCTTCTCTTGCTATCGGCTATTAAAATTGAACAATAATGCCATTGGACAATGTTATTGAATCACGTCTTGCACCCTAATGAGTTCAATACACTCACTCCACAATCAAAAACATTGCGCAATGTGTAAAATATCTAACAATTCAATTATGCCCCTGATGACGTAATTGAATTGTTATTGTACCGTGAGACCAAGTGTCTGAGATAATTAGTCCTTTTCAGGTTTACCACACGAGCTTTGGTTCTACTGGAATATGTATCCTGATATCTTCGGGGATGTCATGTGCCAACTGCGCGTCTTTGCTTCAGATACGTAAGCCAATTCACATATTTCTTTTATATATATATGACATTTATGTGTATATGATCTACGACGGCTCAGGCGCGTCATCTCAATATCACGACTCACTTCTTGACATATATCAGTGGGTAGTCACGGGTTCCCCGCTCCAATTTGGGCACTTGGTAAACTTGATTACTCATTGCGATAGACGTTGATAAGTCCACTAGTAGTGCTCGCGACCTTGACTTCAACTCACTATTCGACTTTTCATTCGTCCAAACGTAACCTTATTCCACCACAAACATGTCACATCATGTTATTCGTATGTCGCGCTGGTATTGGTGGCCATGTTCAAACGTAATTGGTGTCTCGCACGTGTAGTACAATCCATTGGAACTGGTGTCGTCCACGACAAATATGAAACGAGGCGGACGAGCAAGCGGCCCAATAGGTGGTAAGTGGCTACCGCCGTCCACGAACACCGGCAACACCAAGACGTAACCGGGTACGCCGCAGACCTTGGATATTATGTTATAAGTAATGTGCTTCAGAACAGCTATCACAAACAGAACTACACCACTTCTAAACGAGTGGACTCGCCAACCCGCTTGACCTGCGTTACAGCTTATAGTAGGTAAGCTGTTTTAAGGCCACTAAGCTTTAAGGCTTCGATTCACCACATTTGACGAATTTATTTATTTCTACAATTTATTATAACTTACAGACAACTTCAGGCACGCAGTAACGGACATCTGTCTGTACCTGGTTTTACACCTCGCTGCTAGGGGGAATACTTTGAAAAGTATCAGTAATAAAACTACCTACAGAATACTTTTTGAGTGTTTTGGCCAACAGAAGGCTTTTTTTTTTGAATCACGTATACTCTATAGAAAAATACCTATACATATTGTATTATTTATTAGGTTCAGTACATATGCAAAAGCTCCTTTAATTTTACTGACTTCTTATTTTCAGTTTCAGATTCACTTATTTATTCGTAGTTCACTTATTTCCGTGGGGCGGAAAGCAATTTTCTAAATTCAATGGGTTTGCCTCCAGCCAGGTACAGCACATATTCATATGCAGTGGCTAACATTAGAAAAGTCCTATATCCAGCCGTGGAGAGACAGAGGCCGATGGATATAGTGTGGTATATTTTTCTGACTTCAATGATGTATAAAACCATTTTCAATTGCCTTTTATTCACGTTTCATTGTTTTGTAAAACAAAAATAATTTGTTATATAAGCAGTAAGACACCAGATGAATTGATGAACCAGATGAATTGGGTGAATTGGTGAACCAGATGAATTGAAGATGAATGAATTCATGAAGGATTTAGCTCAAGATAAACAAACGTAAGATAGGGTACAGGTAAACTTAAGACATATAAATGTGTCACAAAGAATACAATAGCAGAAAGGAAAATAAATATTATTGAGCTAAAATAAGATGAAATACAACATTAAAAAAAATACAGTCAAAATTCTTTGATGCTCTACACGTACAAATTATTTGAACAAAACTGTCGCGTGTTCAATTTGGGTCGGTTATTAACCTCGAAAGGTTATTTGGGATGTACCTTGTTAAATACCGGTGCCGAATATTAAAGGGAAGTTATCCCTCAAGAATTATAAATTTTGAAAGTTTTGAAAACTTCGCCGTTCCAAATTGTTTATACTAGATTTGTTGTATTATTCATAAATTGTCGTTATCGTAACCGTAAACCTCAACTAGCCCTTATATCGACCACTGCTCGACATGGGCTATGTATGTGACCTGTGTGTGTGTATGCGTATGTGTATGGGATGTGTGACCCTCGAACAGCATCCTGGTCAAGCGGGTTGGTGAAGTCCCCTCTGTTAGAGGTGGTGTAACATCTGTTGCTAATCTAAAGCCTTCTATTTTTATTATCAGACCACTAATTTAATTCACCGCTGGGAAGTATTGTCTCATTCACATCTCTCAAAGTCACGTACATCGTAGTACAAATGCATTGAAGAACCTCTACGCATTGCATTGATACGAGGCTATACACGCACTATATATACATTCACAGGTTCTCCATTTGAAGCTTCGTCTACGCTATCGTAAACTCGTGAAGATTCTTTGAGCTATGTAACTTCAGTTCTCTGTCTTTATTCAGTACAACGCGAGCAATGATTATGATGAACTATTATGCAACCATGATTTTATAATAAGGCATGTATTTAAACGACCAGCAAAATAGCTATAAAATATACCCATGGTAGCAAAAATAATCAGCTGGCAAATCTATATCAGCTTACAATGCTCTTGTTTTCAGCAGAATTTTACTATTTTCGGCAGCCATTAATTATGGACGTCAGCGAAAAAAATAAAATCATGTTGAAATTTACAATATGTCATCAGTTTAAGAGGATCAATTGTACTAACAATTGGTGTCTATAATTTCAATATTTAGATTTTTATTTTTAAATTTGTACAGCTAATATTGTGAATTAGTGAATCCAAATTATGACTGTCAAGCTTCAACCGCGCTTCATAAAATCATGTCAAAAAATACTAAATTCCCTGTATAAATTATACGTATACGTATAAATTTGGTATACATATTTGCTTTTATTTTTGGATTATTCTGCAGCTAACGGGATGCACACGGGATAAAATAATTGATGTTTTTAAATTTTCTTGGCGACTAGCAATTATAACTAATTGAGTGACATAAAAATTATATCCCATTTCATAATAATTGCTTTGCAATCATTACCGTTGTGACGATCGACGATCTCTTATCTGAAATACGTACATTAAAATTTAAGACTTCGTAAAATTACCAAATTTATAAATTCCAAATAATTCTATATATATATATAGTAAAAGAAATTAATTTTTCCTTGTTAATTGATCAGCGCAAAAGGAGGCATATTTTACTCATAGAATAAAAATATTAAACCAAACAGTAATCATCACCATCAACATAAAATCTCTTTCAGACTTGCTTAATATTTAACAGCGGCCAACTGAGTTCAGTGAACGCGGCAGTGTTTTAAGAATATCAGACTAAGAGTTCTGAATTAGGTTTTTAGTACACGACTGAGGAAAGTAATCTTAATTAATGTGTTTTTCACACTTACTTTCCTTTCTAGTAATAGTTATACGTAATGACAGTTTAATAATTTATTTATTATAAGAAATTTACATAATAAAATTATTACTATTTATATAATTTACAACTAACTTAAAATAAATAATGACAATAACAACATAATACATTTTTATTTTACAAAATGCTCAAAGTATTGTACTATAATAATATTGAGCATATTGTATACTTCTCGGCCAAAAGTAATACACATCGGCTATGTCGGCTAGCTTGTATAGGCACAGACACAGCCTGATTGTATAGAATGGTAATAGTATATTCAGTTTTACGGACCAAATTGTCTATGATAATAAATTACAATAAATAAATGTCAACCGAATGGACCGAGTCTCTTTAAGAACCAAGAAAGCTGTGAATAGGATTTTGCAAGGTCGGCGGCGGCGGTAACAGTTATCATCACGTGGAAACGCTTGCTCGTCCGCCCACGAGCGGAATAAAAATAAAATAAAAAACATGTAAATATAAGCGTGGGAGCATCGACGTCCCATGGGTCATTTTATTTACGTGTGGTACTATTTAATTTATGTGTTGTAATTTTATTACTGTAATAGCTGCAGGCCATAGGCATCGGCAGCGTACTATAATAAGGTTGATAAACAATAAATCAGCAATGGTCGCAGTGCAGTTATACGAAATTTTATTGACTCGCAGAAGTCGCAGAGCCCTTGTGCCTCAATAATAATAATAACACTTGGGAAGAACTACGTGTTGTTTTTAATCAGGGAGAACTACGTGTTATTTTTAATCAAGGTTCGAACTCTCTTGAAAAAATCTTTGTTCAGATTTTCAGACTTAACAACAAAGTGGCTGAAGCGTGAACGTTACTTGAAACTTTTTTATCGCAGTGTTAATCAATACAGAAGATCAAAGAGTCAAAGAAATCTTAGAATTATTTAGTTTGCGAGCGTTAACTTGTATCGCGACAAAATTAATAAAGCAAACGATTTATACAATAGAAAGAACTTTATTCCGACACACACACACACACACACGTAAAACAACAACTAAAAGAAACGATGCACACAAGAGAGGAAACAAAAGAAAATTACAAATATTAAAAATTAGACCAAAGCACAATGTACATATAATATATAAAACAAATGCCACGTTCCCAGTTCATGATACCGAAAATGGTATCCAGCTCAGCGTATAGTGTGATTTAAAAATAAGCCATAGCGACTGGACTTCAATAAGTAAATTTTAAATACCTGGTTATACCATACCGTCAGCCTGTGTCACTCCACTGCTGGAGGTAAGCCTCTCCCAAGGACCGCCACTACACACATCTTCAGTCTTCTCTGCTCTTCTCATTCAGTCACTACCGGCGACCTTCTTTAAGTAGACAGCCCACTCCGTTTAAAAAAAAACATTTATTTGATATTCGAATTCCGAAAGCCATTTAGTCAAAGCGAAAAAAATAAAAATGTTATAATATATTCACTTTTTTATTGTATTTCGCGCGATTTTCTTTGCGACAATGGAATTCGAACGAGTACATTTTCGTGCAATGATGTTATACGATTTTAAAGTTGGTTTAAATGAAAGTGAGTGTAAAGATAGATCAGTATCAGCTTTTGGGGACCTCGCACCGTCCCGCGCAACAATTTTTAGATGATTTCTCAATCTAAACAAGGAAAAATTTTCCTTGATAGATGATGAGAAAAGTGGCCGCTCTGCGACTTCTGTAACGAATGAAAACATCGAGATGGTAAAAAAAATTGTTGCATGAAGACCTAAAAATTACCTACAAACAGTTAGAGGAGACTCTTAAGATTTCATCACCGGTCATTCATGAAATTTTACACCAACACCTTCAAGTAAAGTAGCTTTGTTCGCGTTGGATTCCTGATTCACTAACCGTTGAATAAAAACAAGCTCGCGTGACATTGTGCAGGGAAATGATTGTAAAATACGAAAATGGAGAGGGACGGAATATACTTAATATTATTACTGGAGATGAGTTGGATCTATCAATATGACGCACTAACTAATTGGTAATCAACGGTTTGGATGTTTCCAGACGAAGAGCCTCCCAGGAAGGTCAAACGTGGGCGCAGTGTGGGGGAAAAAATGGTGGCAACATTCTCCTCTGCAGGTGGCCATTTAGTCACAATTTCTTTAGACGCTCAAAAAAATGCTCAATGGTACAGTGAAGTGTGTTTACCAACTGTATTCGATGTGTTAAATCAAAAACGTCCTAAAACATGTTTGAATGGGCTTTTCTTGCATCATAACAATGCATCATTTTTACAAAGCAAAACTTATGTAAAAGTTTGAAGACCACATAGATCCAAGAATTGAGCCACCATCCTTATAAGCCTGATTTAGTTACATGCGCCTTCGTTCTCTTTTAGATGGTTCCAAAAGTGAAGTTTAGACTTCGTGGCATTCTTTCGACATCCTTGAGGACGCTCGGAATGCTTTTATAGCAGCTATAGCGAGGTCTTCAACGTCGCTAATGAAGAGTGTCGCCAGTGCTTTAAAGCTTGGTTTAGAAGAACGAATCGCTGTATAGAGACTAACGGAGTATATTTTGAGAAGTTGTAATAAAAAATTGTGTTGTAACCCATATATTTTTTCTGTATATCAAAATTTACCTAGTCACCCACGTATTGGCTACTAGCAGTGCCCGCTACTTCGTGTAGTCTTTAGAGTATGTGTGGTTAGCTTGTATCCCCGGGGAACGGGGAATAATAGATCTGAATCAAAAGTATCCTAAATGTCAACTCAGCACATACGCTACAACTAGCTTAAAATCCGTCGATTGGTTTTTGCGTGATGTACCTTCAGAGACGGACAGATAGTGTACATACGGCTATTATATTTTTCCAAAAACTATTTATGGTACACACGGCTGTGTTACGATTTTACTAAATGTATTATTAATTAAATGTATAGATATAGATAGATATTCTTCAAAAGTTATTCTTTTGTTTCAGTTCAAGCTATGTATCAGTCCTGACTGTGGTGGCGTTTTCCATAGAGCGATACATAGCAATTTGCCATCCTCTTCATACCTGCAAGTCTGGTCTTAAGAGAGCTGCAACAGTGATATTCTGCATATGGATTATCTGTGTCGCCTGTGCCGTACCTAATACTCTGAGTTTCAGTGTGATAGGAAGAGCTGAATACCCACCAGGTTAGTACACAATCGTAAGTAAAGTCAGGATAAATTTTACACCTGAGAATATTATTTTTAGGAGGCGTTTATAATGTAAAGACTACCAAAGAAGGGATTTCTTGAAATTCATCCCTAGAGCATCGTTTCTCAACATTTTTAGTGGCACTACCCCCCGAAAAGGCAAAAAAAAAACAATAAATAACCTTACGACCCCCTTTAGTAATAAATAATTTTGTCCTAATTTTGTTTTTTTTACCACTTAACATGTGATAAATCATTAATTAATAAATGAAAGAATTTTTCTAATATATGTGCTTGATTTTTCCTTATCAACTGCGAAACCGAACGCACCGCGACGTAAAGGGATTATAGTGATGTCCGAATTTTCTCCCGATGACAGCGTCAGTCGTCATCTGTCATGAGATAAAAGGCCGCGTTCAAAAACATGGCCAAACAATACAGCGGCGCCAACAGCAATTGAGTAAACGGAATTGGGAGTTATGATCATACTTGCAAAGTACATATTCTAAGGCGGCGTAATATATTTTTAATTCAAATTCAGTATAAATGCTACACTATATTAATAAGAAAACGTTTTTTACTGATTTTTTAAATTATCATCTATCTTTATTGAATATTGTTATTTATTTTCTCTTTACCACCCAAAGAGTGCCTGGAAGAGATAGCTTTGGCGATAAGGCCGCCTGTTGTACATTTCGTGTTAATACATAAAATTGTCTGTTTGCAACATGTATTAAAGAGTTTATCTATCATTCAGTTGGCTTTTCTTTTTAGATTCAGGGATACTATCTCCGCTGTCAACAGCATGTGGTCCTTTAAAAACACCGGAGTCACTGAACACCTTCCTGATCGCGATGTCCGTGCTGTTCTTCTTCATACCCATGTTCGTGCTCGTCGTGGTGTATGTAAGGATTGGACTGTGTATACGGTATGTATGTTTATCACATTCCAGTTGATCTAACAATTTGATAAATGAAAAATAAATATCAGTTACAAAAACATTTGTATTAAAATCAATTAATGTCCTAGTTTATGGATTAGATTGCACGCTGTGTGTTTTACAAGTTTTAATAAGCTAATTTTGCAAGTTTCCAGTTCAAATTGCAAGTTTTTAAAACTAAAAGCTTTATTTCCAATGATTAAGTAAAAAGGGTGATTATATGCGACTGACCGCCAAAGCCCAGCGAGCGTGCAAGAAAAAACATCCGACTAAAACGTCAACACCATTTTTTTAAATTTTGAAAACCAACAGGTTAATTCCGTACAATCCCCCTTTTCATACCATCACGTATTGTGAAAACTGTAGAAATGATACCTAACAACAAACTGTACTTTAGCGGAAATACGAGTTCTAATTGAAAATATAATTAGAAATCTATAAATAAAATAATAATTAATGTATAAATCACCCATATGCAATTGTTTACGGTATTGTTAGTAGAATTGTGTTATTAAAATTAAACATTAGAAAACACAGGCAGCCGATACTTTAGAATAGATTCTAAAGAATACTTTAGACGGGAAATTGAGGCTGTTTTCTATATTTTGTTACAAATATTCTAACAACAAGAAATATAAAAAAAAACTAGAGAACAAAGTGGCACGAAACTGTTGTTAAAGAAACCTTCCTAAGTTTATAATTAATTGGCAGTTTGCTCCAGTTTCGTGCATATAAAAGTATCTACCATATTCTACAAACAGTATTTTAGTAACTGGTTGATAGCTGTCACAGGGTTCTAATAGCATTTCTTTTATTTTTATTTAATTTGGGAGAAAAAGGGGGGGGTGGTTGGTGTAGGCCTTAGTGGGACGTATTCTTACCAGGGAATGCGCACTTAAAAAATGCTAAGAATGCCAATAGCGTACGCCTAGGTGTGCGGAGCTAGGCTATTAGGCGCGCACCAACAAGTGCTTCATACACGTCCACGCCATCTCTAGACTGCCGAAGCGGTCTAGAGATGGGCCCACACACATCCATCTGTGTGGGTCGTCCCCTCTGGGCAATGCTGTGGTCAACAACGAGCCCCGCACATACCATCTAACTCGTGACCTCAGTAGCAAAGTATGAAGGGCGAAGGCGAGTCTTCGGCGCCATAACCGAATTACCTGGCAAGGGAAGAAAACCCTTAGAAAAAAAAAAAATTACACTAAAAATGGAAGAAGCAAGACTTAAAGAGAAACTACCCCAGGAGGGTACCAGCGAAGCTGGAGAATCCCTCCCTGAGCATAGCTTAGGCAGCCCCACGTACTCTGGGGGGGGCAAAGGATTGCTACCCAAGGAAACTTTACCGGATAAACCAAAGAAAACACTTACTCAACAAATATTTCACCCTGGACTATTCCAACGACAACGATCATCATCACTTGGTGACACGTGCCAAAATAAAAATATTATTAATAATCATCAACAGACAATAAATGACCAAAGTGGACTGTACAACCCTAATGTGCCATGGCAAAGAGTACCGAATCAAAAAAGAATCCGCTCTCCTGATGAGAAAGAATTAGGAACAAATCAAGCTAAAAGAACACAGAGAAGAGAAGAAATTGTTAATAAACACAGAGGAATAACTAATCCAAAACAAAGCACTTCTTCAGAAGTAGAAACAAGCAATAACTTCGCTTTGCTGGATGTGGATGTAGAAGATACTCCAGTCAAAAGAATACCTAAACCACCACCAATAATATTGTTTGGTGTTGATGACCTCTCAAAACTCACACAGCTCATTGAAGAAGTTGTAGAAAAGGATGATTATACTTACAAAATAGTATCTAAAAACCAGCTTATCATCTCTTCCAACACGGTTGATAAATATAAGACTCTGATAGATCACATAAGAAGCAAAGGACTTATAGGACACACTTTTACGCGCAAAGATCAAAAATGTATAAGGATTGTCATCAAACACCTCCACTTCAGTACGCCAAAAGATGCAATAATAGAAGCAATAGAAAAAACTGGAAACAGGGTACAAGGAGAAATAGTCACTGCTCGGAAACAAGGTACTAAAGAGCCCCTAAATACATTCTTTGTCAACATAGCCCCCCATGAAAATAATAAGTTAGTCAAGGAAATAAAAGTCATATATAACCAGAAAGTCACAATAGAAGACCCAATAAGGAAAAAAACAATAGTACAATGCAAAAGGTGTCAGCAATATGGGCACAGCAAAAATAATTGCATGAGGCCGTACAGATGCGTGAAGTGTGCTGGGGCACACAAAACCACGATGTGCACAATAGATGAAAATACTCCAGCAATGTGCGCACTCTGCTCGGGAAGCCACCCTGCTAGCTACAAAGGATGCCAGGTGTATAAGGAAGTTCTGGCAAGAAAGCAATTTGGAAGTAAATCTCAACATCCAAAACCAACAACTACTTTGAAATTAACAGATAAGGACACCATATGTAATGGAATACCAACTTTAGCGGACATAATAACCGTTGAGCCTTTAAACTACACCAGAGCTACTCAACCAAAAATTCAGCAACCAAGAATTGGAGATACAGAAATATTGTACAGTGACGTTATTAAAAAAACGATCAATAGCATAGTAGACCCTATTGAGAAACATAAACCATCCCCAAGAGATAACAATAAGCACATGAAACTTCAGACACCACACAGAAAAGACAAGGACCATACAGATTCTCAAGTAACAAATGACAAAAACCCCGCTGACTACAAGTCACAAAGAACATATTTGAACAAAATAGAAACCAAACAAGAACATAGACTAGATCTAGAAGCACTTTTAATAAAGCAAACTGAAAGGATTGATCAATTAATAACCCAGCTCAGCACAATGATGAATCTCATCATGACAATCATCAGTAGGCTTCCTCAATGATGTCGATACGTATTGCTGCCTGGAATGCCAATGGTCTGACACCAAATAGACAAGAACTGGAAATATTGCTAAAGGATAACAAAATCGATATTGCTTTAATATCTGAAACCCACCTCAATGATCGTAAGAACTTTAAGATGGACAACTATTGTGTATACTGCACTAATCACCCTGATACCTCATCTCACGGAGGTACTGCAGTTATTGTGAAGAACAACATAAAACACCATCTCCATAGCGAATTCCAACAAGACTGGATGCAGGCTACTACTATCACTATTAATGAAAGTATAGGTCCTATTAATGTAAGCGCCATCTATTGCCCACCAAAGCACAATTTGAAACAACACATGTTTGAGAGTTACTTCCAGACCTTAGGAAATAGATATATAAGTGGTGGAGATTGGAACTGTAAACATGCCCATTGGGGATCTAGATTAACCACCACTAAAGGACGTGAGTTGAAAAAGTGTGTTGATAAGTACAATCTTACAACATTAGGAACCGGCAAACCAACTTATTGGCCAGCTGATGTAAACAGGATACCCGACCTGGTGGACTTCTTTGTTGTGAAGGGGCTGTCTGATATATATTTTGATGTGGAATCATCTCTTGATAGTATGTCTGATCACACCCCCATTATTGCAACCTTTAGCATTGCACCAATACATAGAACACAGACAGCAGCACTGTATAACCATAAAACGGACTGGAATGCATTCGCGGAATACTTGGAAGACGAGATCAATTTAAAGGTTAAGCTAAAAACAGAGGAAGACATAGATGATGCCACATTCTACATCACAAATCTCATACAGGTTGCTGCATGGCGTGCTACTCCAACACTGACTTCTTCCACCCAAAAAAATAATATACCACTGGAAATACGCAACAAGCTGGGAGAAAAACGGAGACTACGAAGACAATTGCATGCAAGCAGATCTGATGCAGATAGGACTGAATACAATAGAGTCTCTAGAGAACTAAAGGAACTAATCAGAGAAAACCAGAATGCATCTTTTCAGGACAGACTTTCAACACTTTCAGGTCATAAAAAGGATAACTACTCATTATGGAAAATCACTAAGAACTTCAAAAGACCGTGTAGCCATGTACCACCTTTAAGAAAGTCCCCCAATGACCCGTGGGCTAGGAGCGGGAAGGAAAAAGCTGAACTCTTTGCTAAACACCTGAGTGAAATATTCACACCAAACCAGTCATCCATGGCCGAATTCGAAGAGGAAGTGGATGGAGTAGTTAACAGTGATCAACAGTTGTCACCACCGCTAAAACCTGTCACCCCACGTGAATTATTACGAAATATTCGCTTATTGGAAAACAAAAAGGCCCCTGGGTTCGACCTTATAACGGGTGAAGTCCTTAAACAACTACCTAGAAAAGCTATGGTATTTATAACAATGTTAATTAATGCAGTATTTAGAATACAGTACTTTCCAAAGCTATGGAAAATATCACAAATCTGTATGATAGCAAAACCAGGGAAACCACCAACAGAACCGAGCTCATACAGGCCTATCAGTCTACTCCCTGTATTATCTAAGGTGTTCGAGAGGATTCTCTTGTCAAGACTTAAACCAATTCTGGAAGAAAACAACATTATACCGGAACACCAATTTGGATTTCGGGAAGGACACGCCACTGTAGAACAAGTTCATAGAGTAGTCCACAAAATAAGGCAATCGCTGGAGAAAAAGGAGTACTGCTCTGCAGTATTCATAGACATCCAACAGGCTTTCGATAGAGTCTGGCACAAGGGGCTTTTGTTTAAACTGAAGATCCTTCTACCAAATTCTTTTTACATGATACTTAAATCCTACCTTCATCAAAGAAGATTCCAAGTAAAGTACGAAGAGGAACTCTCAAAGTTATACTACATCACTGCCTCGGTCCCTCAAGGATCAGTGCTTGGCCCTGTCCTTTATTCGATATATACGGCAGATATGCCTGAAACAGAGGATGTATTAACGGCAACATATGCTGATGACACAGCATGCCTTTCAAGTGATAAAGACCCCATTAACGCATCACTGAAACTCCAGACACAGCTTCATAAAGTGGACTCATGGCTGCAGAAGTGGAGGATTAAACCTAGTGTAACTAAGTCTTCACAAATAACATTTACACTTAGAAAGGGGGACTGCCCGTCGGTGAGTATGGAAGACAAACAGCTACCAAGCAATAACAGCGTAAAATATCTCGGCCTGCACCTGGATAGAAGACTGACATGGGCTAACCATATTAAAGCCAAAAAAACAGAAGCTTCCTTGCAATTTAAGCAACTGTCTTGGTTACTGGGGCGCCAATCCCGACTGTCCCTTAGTAACAAATTGCTTGTCTACAAGGCCATAATAAAACCAATTTGGACATACGGAGTGGAGCTCTGGGGCAGTGCTAGTAACTCTAATATAGAGATCTTACAGAGGTTTCAAAATATTGCACTAAGAACCATTTCAAATGCACACTGGTTTGTGAGAAACACAGAAATACATGAATATCTGGAAATGTCAACTGTAAAGGAGGAGGCCTGCAAAAAATGCAGCAGATATAAGGAAAGGCTCAATAAGCATACAAACAAACTGGCTAAGAGTCTGTTAAATGCACAGGAAGATGTAAAACGCCTGAAGAGAAAACAAATATTGGACTTAGACCAGAGAAACTAACTGAATAGTCTCTATCTATGTATGTGGTGCTGTTTGATGGAATCGCACCTACCTTTATCCCAACCACCTGAAAACATCTGATTATGGCTGACAGCCGATGGCAGATAGCAGGGAACACAAAAAAAAAAAAAAAAAAAAAAAAATTTGGGAGAATAAACAATTGTACAATACAATATTTATTACTCAACAGCTACAACTAAACATGGAAGTGTTAATTTTAAAAACAACCACATCCACGTTTTACTATAAGTGCTGTTCCTATTATTCAATACAATGACATATAATTTAATTTACTACGATTATCCAACATAATGACTTCATTTTTTTTATATACGAGTAGGTATGAAAGGCAGACGAACGGGCAAACGGCCCACGTGATCGTGTTACCCCGCCGCCCATGGACAACTGCAACACCAGGAGGTGCGGATACGCCGTTGACCTTGCAATATATGTTCTTTTTATATAGAAAAAAGGCGGCAGACCAGCATACAGTTCACCTGATGATGGTAAATGGATATTGTCGTCCATAGACATCCGCGATACATGCCAACATCAATCCAGAATGACAAACGTTGGCACGTCCCCGGATGTGATACCTAATTTTAGAGATTTAAGAATGTATTTGGAGAAAGAATTGGGAAAATGGGGAAGGATGGAATAGGATGGGATGAGAATAGACCGGCATATCTCACTCACAACCGAAACATGTACTTACATTGGGGAAATAGGATAAAATTGGTAATTTATCCTATTTCCATTTCAAGTACATTAGAGAAGTACATTTCAAGGTAGTAGTCTTCTGTGATAGAAGGGTAACGAGGCCAGTTGAGTGCAAAAGATGATATGGTGTTATTTTAAAGCCGACCGATAACACAGCCAAAAAACATTAATTGACCTAAATGTGTACATTTTCACCAATAGCTTACTTTTTTTTTAAATCTCGTAATGTCATCATGGACTTGGTGACTTGGAAGTCCTTCTTCTCAATTATTTTATAGGGTACTATGATTTCACAAATTAATTTTGTAGTAATCCAGTAATGTGCTTATTACAAATAAGATACTCGTATTATGCGAAGAGCCATGTAAGCATCCTTTTGTATTTGTTGTAAAACACTTTGAAAAGGTTTCCATCAAACCGTTGTGGTGATAATGTTTATCTTTTTACGTGACAAGGTCCAAAATAAACTAAGCGACCCCTATAATTTAGTCATCGCTCATGTACGTCTGCCAATAAGCACATAACCGTTACAGTTTCTGAAGTAACGTGATGGATGGCTGTTAGATTGAAACTACTTTATTTGCACCTCGATTTCAGAATATTCCTTTCAAGATCTCTGGGAGTATTAGGATCCTTGGCGTCGATATTTTGGGCTTTAAGTCGAATTTCGGAGTCATCTGGAGAGCAAGTCAAAACCGCTAGTAAAAAGCTCGGTGTACTAATTAGACCAAAGCAGTACATCTCTCCGCGGCAATGCTTGTCGCTTTATAAAGCTCAAGTTAGACCCTACATTGAATACTGCTCACATCTCTGGGCCGGTGCACCAAAGTACCAGTTGGACCCTCTTGACTCTGTCCAACGACACGCTATGCAAATTGTCGATGATCCCACTTTTACAGGTGGTTTAGAATCGCTCAGCATCCGTAGAGATGTTGCGTCTCTCTGCGTTTTCTATCGTCTTTATAATGGGGAATGTTCTGAAGAGCTGTTCAATTTGATGCCAACTTCGAGTTTTTGTCATCGCACCGCTCGTTATCGTCGTGCGGTCCATTCGCACTTCCTTGACATAGAGTCGCTGCGTACAGTGCGATCGAAAGTTGTGGAATGAACTGTCAGCTGAGGTATTTCCGTTGCGCTATGGCATGGGGCTCTTCAAGAGATCTGTGAACAGGATTCTGCAAGGGCGGCAGCGCTCCCGCAAGCCCCCCCGGTGTTCCAGGTGTCCATGGGCGGCGATGACCACTTACCATCATGTGGCCCGCCCGCTCGTCTGCCATCTATTCTATAAAAAAAACACACAATAATGCAGTAAATACATGTAAAAACTTAAAATACACAAATTGAGTGTACGTGTACGGACATGATAAGGAAGGCAGGGAAACTTGACAACTGATTAGGATTCTAGGTGCATTTAGCCAGTTGCACAAAGTCGGGTATCAGATTTTTAAACTTTTAAACTCGGTTCCTGAACATTCCTCCCTAATTTCCTCATTAATGTAATCCAAAAACGAAATAAAAATTCAGTAACATTGACACGGGACCCGTGAGTTCCTATTGCTTTATTTTTAAGAGTTTATCAAAGCGCCTCGAATGGCTACCCGAAGTTACACATTATTTCGCGTAAAATATTAAACATAGAAACCCAAATATTTAATGCAAACTGGATAAGCATTCTACATTATTTTATCTCCATCTCTGGGTTTACAGTTTGTTAAAGGATTTTGATAAATATTGTCCCTTTACGCCCTGTGTATTTTATTTGTATCCCCTTGTAATTTGCCGAACATAATATGATGTGGTATGTCCCTACGATATACTTGATAAAGGTAGGTGTGAGCTGAATATACCTATTACTTACTATACTTAGTTTTGGCATTGGCATGACCAAAAATTAGCAATTACATGATACATCACTAGTTGACACGTCGTCAGCTGAAATTCGGAGTAACAGCAAACTAACTAAGCTACACACAGACATGAAATGTCACGTGATTAATATCCAGATTAAAGCAAAATAACCACTGAAAATAATGTGAGATAGGGGTAACGTGGCCAATTAAGTGCGCCCAGCGGCTGTTGAATTGCAGCGTGCACCCTCCCCCTTCAAAATTACTTTATACCGTGAACCCGTAGGATGTGGAACGAACTGCCTCAAGAGGTCTTTCCATTAAGCTACGATATGGGGTTCTTCAAGAGACCTGTGAATAGGATTTTGCAAGGTCGGCGGCGCGCCCGCATGGGTTGCAGGTGGCCATGGGCGGCGGTAACACGTACCATCACGTGGGACCGCTTGCTCGTCCGCCCTAGTTTTTTTATAGTATATTAAAAATATATATATATATATATATATATATTATTATTAATGGTTACTTTTCATTATTATTAAAAAAATATTACTAAAGTGAGACAGTCAGCGACATTTATTGTTAGTTTTATAAAAATAAATAAAATAGGTTCAATTGAGAAATTGGGAATTAAAAATAAAATTAGGAAAAGAAATATGTGTATATGCGTCGTTTATACTTCCTACTTACTCCCTATTTTCGGAAAATGTCGGAAAACTGTCAGACATAACTCTATTCAGGTTGAGGAAAATACATATACATAGCACAGCATAACACGATAATTGGACAATAACTGAAATCACGTGACTTCATTCTTTTCTTAACTTAAAACAGACGCATATTTACAAAAACAGTCAACCAACGCAATCTTAGATCGCCATCGTGTTATGTTTTATTAATGAGATTACAGATCGAGGAATTTTTGGTACGGAGGCATTGCCCTGAATATATTGATGTTCTGTGGCGGTGTCAGGATTGACGACTGTAGTGGAAATTCAAAGGTTCTTCACTGAATCATAACTGAGTCGACAGACTGTTCAGTAGGGTCTTCTGTCGTACCGCCATACAATTTTACTAAATTGACTCTTGATTAATATAACATTGTTTCAGATCTAGAAACAAACGCACCGAATTAACCGAGATGGAAGGAAGGGTCCACTCGAATGGAGTCGTAGTGAGGAACAGAACTGCTATTAAAGTTTTAAGTAAGTCTCATCACTTAAATTTTATATTTAGTATATTTAAATACAATTTCGAGCTATTCGGTAGCTACTTCAACACAAAAATGTGGAATTTTGAGATGGTGCATGCTGCAATCCCACAGCCGCTGGAGGCATTCTACTGGCCACGTTACTCCTCTCTCACAGAACACTACCGAACGTCCACAGACATCCGCGATACATGCCAATATTAGTCCAAAATGACAAACGTAGGCGTGCCCCAGGATGCGCTGCCTACCTTTGGAGATGTAGGAATGGATTTGGAGAAAGGGGTTGGAAAAATGGGGAGGCATAGGATGGGAATGGACTCTGGCACATCTCACTCACTACCGAAACACGTACGTGCGTACGTGTTTCGGTAGTGTACTTATTAGGGATTTACCACGTACTTATTAGGGAAATAAGATAAAGTGGGAAATGCAGTACATTTCAAGGTAGTCTTCTGAAAGGGGGAAACGTGGCCAGTCGAGCGCGCCCAGCAGCCGTTTGATTGCAGCGTGCACTCTCACCCTCAATAAATGTTTATTCGCTAAGCCATCGTTGTTTTAATAGAGTGGTTCAAAGCCACTGCTAATTAGATTGCTAATTTATTGCATGATCCATGTTCCTTGAATATTATGCACAAGTTTGACGGGTTTTCAGTTTTCATAAACAGCTGCTATTCATACAACTAACTACTTCTCCTATATACACGTACTAGCTGTGCCCGGCATGCGTTGCATGCCCGTCAATTTTTTTGCACATAATATATAGCCTATGTCCATCTGGAATGTACCTTTCAACTAGTGAAAGAATTTTTGAAATCGGATTAGTTGTTTCGGAGATTACTTCCTACATCCAAACTTACAAACTTTACCTCTTTATAATATTAGTATAGTATACACGTATAAGTATATGTAATGCGGGTATTTTTTATTAAATCCGTATGTGATGTTCTAATAACGTAACTTATACAGTAATTATATCTCTAGTTAATTAATATGCTAAATAATTGCATAGATACTTAACTAGTTTTATATTTACGAAATGACATAATGTTCATATTTACAAATAAATTATATTAATTGATTGCCTTGCTACTTAATGATTATGATTACGAAACAGCATAGTTGTATACTAATGGGGTTATCTAACACTTGCCCTGATGACCACATCTTACATCACACGATTAACATACAAACTTTTTGCATTCATAAACAAGTTGTTACAAAACGATTTTAAAGTTCATATTCGCTGTTCTAACTGAATGAGTAGGTTTGTTCTACAACGTTACTTACTTGGCGCTACTTAACCGCTTATTGAATAAGTTGATAACCAGCTGAAATGCACTCAGTCACACACTTACGAATTCACCTTCACACAAACACATATACACTCAAGTTGGCAATAAAGGTATAGCTACACATGCATTCCATTTTTTATTCTTAGATGTTTTACAAATTATATATATTAAATCATTAAAAAGTCAAATTTGAAACTTAACTACCACGTAAAATGAATGTACCATTTTGTGAACACATGTGAATTCAGGTATTCAAGAGGTACTGAACATAGAACAATACTACTCTAACGTGCCTGCACTACGGTGCTTGTATAACATACTCGTATCCAGTTTAATATATTCTCAAATCGATAGTTGGTGTTCGTCAATCAATCTCGAGACACACGACATAGAAAGCGCCTTAGGCTATTTATTTATCTATTTCTAAAATTTAGGCGCCAACTACACGAGCGAGACTCTCACAACGACGTTCTTCAGGAATACATATACTTTCTAGGAACTAAGTACCTACTTATTAATCGTCTATGAAGGTAGACATAAAACGTATGTGGGATCACATACAATTTATACGCTATGCCTTCCCACTACGGGCCAAAGAACCAAAATCTTCTTTTTAGTCCAGGAAAAATGTATGAGTTTTTGTTCAAATATGTTACTGCCAAAAACCGGATAGCAGAATCAAAGTCAAGTGCGGTCAGATTATTATTTCCAATTTCCCAGGGTATTGTCTTGTTCCTAAAGAACATTTTTCCGATTTATTGCCAACCATTATGGATCCAATACCTCAATAACCTAGAGATAAGCACTTTAATATAACAACGAAGATTGTGGTTTATGTTACTCTTAGATGTTTTATGATACTTCATATGAGCACCACAACATAATAAGACAATAATCAATTTTGGGTTGTATTAGTTACTTGTAATAATCCGAAAATATATTGTTTATTTATGGTTATACAATACATATCAAAACAAACCTCTCAACAAAGAGAAAATGTAATTACTTTCTTTGTCAATATTAATAAGGAAGTATTGTGAAACGTGAGAATTTTTGACGTACAATTTGAAGAAAAGTTGCCTGAATATATTTTAAAATAGACACTCGTAAATGTTTAATTAAATAAAATGTTTAAGTAATTTGAGAGGATGGGAAATCTGTATTAACTTTCAGAATCAATGAAATCATGGTTAATCAAGGAATTTTAACAAAATACATACTCAAAAAACAGTATTCCAACAATGGCACTGGATTCGCTGGCATTCATGGAATATTCTTAGAGCATCCCATATTCCATCATATCTTTATTGTACTCCCAACACATGTTGTGAAAAGATCAAAAACTAAGTAACACGACAGTATAACAGGCGGTAACGAGACAACAGATAAAAGTAAAGGTATTGTGTAATTTTACATAATGTCAATAGAGCGATAATTAGGTACAGTATTTACAAAATCAAGGCTTACTTCCTTATCCTGTATAATTTATTAAATACATCCGTAGTAGTACAATATCCAGTGTGAAATATTTTTTAGTAACCACTTGAAGTTTACGACTTCCGAAAGTAGATACTACGTGTTAAGCGAATTTCGCCGCCGCCTGTTCTTACTTATATCTCCAGACTTTTTCGCACGTATCTTATTCAATTCTCGAATTTAGGTCGTTGACATATTTGTTTTTAACCCAAAAGTACACTTGAATTCCAATTAATTGTGCCTCACTTTACCCACCTTCTCGTCTACCCTCCGTTCAAACACTGACAAAAAGTGTCATTGACCTCTCTCCGGAGCTATTACGAAGCAATCTAACTGAACAAACCGGAATTAAATTTTGGCCTAACAAGGTAATGCGTAGAAGCAGATGAGCCTGGGAAATGGAGGGAAATGTAACTTTTGGCGAAAGTGCCTTGTTAAACTCGTTTTGTGTATGAGTTGATAATCTATAAATTGATCTCAGCCTTTTTAACGTCCCATTGCAGGGCACAGACCTCTTCTAGTAAATCATTAATACTCTGTTCAGGTTAAGAAAAAGTAATGTCATCAGTCACTTCATCTATTGACCAATTACTAGAGTGAGCGTTCCTCGATTGACCAATTAACGCTATGTTGCGATTCATTGGACGGATGACGTCACTATTTTATTAATGTGAAAAGAATATAGGGGTTTCCAGGCATAGTTCACCACGCGGGTGGAATGGTGAATTCACATGCTCCATGCAGGCTACTAGTAATTTTAAAACATCAGTACCTACTTGAGTATAAACTCGCCGGGCCGAGGATTTGAACTCACGACCTTACGATTGAGAATCGAGAATAGATACCCCTAGGCTATTATCGCTTGTCTGATCTACAAATTGGTAAATCATAAAAGACCTTATCCATTCACCCCCAGGCTAGGTCGCAAGACGATTCGAGAAAGTTCGCCGGTGATGGCTAAATAAGTCAAAAATCCGAAAATCGTGTGAAGTGACGCGCCTTGTGAGAAGCCTATATCCAGCAGTGGAGAGACAGAGGTTGATGGTATGGTATGATAAACGATCTTAGTTTATAATTATGAAATCTCTTATGTCGCCATATAATAATCGCCATATAAAAAATAGTATTAAAAACTTATCTAGATAATCCGATCGCCTTTTAGAAATGACTAAATGTATCAGCAGTTTATTTTCATTCCTTGGCAAAAGTTCGGTAAACGAAAAATTCCAATTTCCAGTCAAATGAAATTCGCGTATTCGGATTTTTATTACACAAGCATTTAATTTTGTTTGACATTGACTGAATGCCTCTCTCTACACATGACCCTATTTATCGAATTCAACTTGACTGCTTTTATTAACTCAGATCGCACTTGCACACATAATATGTCTTGTTCACAGAGTTCTAAATAAACAGCAAATTAAATCATCATAGATCCCATCAATTGGGCCGTATCACAGACATACTAGTTTATTCATTTTATATATATACTAAAGGGTCGTGTATATTCAGCAATGGGTAATGTAATGAAATATAGAGAAAACATCCAGAATAGCCAATAAATAGAGAATAGCCACAAGACAACCTTTCGTAGTGAGTGACGTACGAAAGGCTCCTTTCCTCCGAAGGGTTAACAGTTTACATAAAAACTTAACTTTATTAACTTATTAACGGTTTACATAAAAAGTGACTACTTTTTTAGTGTTTACCACTAAAAAAAACTTTTTATGTTGTAATATTAAAACAGTTCCGTAATTTTAAATAAGCTTTGCCCTCAATGTATATGGTTTTGCTATATTTTATCCATGATAAAATATATTTTTTCTCTCTCTGTCTCTCTCTTTTGACTCTACAGGCTTTCAGATCGTTCTGTTCATGGCCTTCGTCCTCCAATCTGTTTTTCTAACCGCTTTAAAATCTCTGTTTTTACTTATACTTAATATTCTTTTTATTTATTAAGTATATTCCGAAATAATCTATAGAAGGGGATTAACATAAAAATGACGTACGGGCGAGCTTATCTCCTTAGGAGATTTTCATTTCAGCAAACCAACAATGATCAAGTGTTCATGAAATGTGAAGACATGCATTGTATAAAATGCAGTTTAGTGTACATTCTATTGTAATTATAGATTATTATTGAAATTGTTTTAGTTAATATCAAAACAGCTTAGCGATATACTAAATACATCCACACTATTCACATCTACACTGCAATGCAATGCAACCAGCCCTTTCAGTATCCACTCCTTAAGCACATTGTTTTGTGCATAAGGGATGTAAGACCTCAAAACGCCACGCTGCCTGGCCAAGCGGGTTGGCGAGTCCACTCTTTTAGAGGTGGTGTACTTCCTCGGGGCCTTGGTAGCCGCTTTGTTATCCCTTCGGCGCCCTTTACGACACTCACGGGAAGAGATGGGGTGGTACTATGCTATAGCCGACCCACCCACACGGCACACACTAATAATTATAAATAAGTTTGTTCCACTGAACTGATTAAAACACTAAACTAATTTTAATAAAGGCAGAGGAGATAGCCTGAAATCCGGAGAAGGATATAAGATACTTCTTATACTTAAAAAATAATTAATTCTTCCAGGGGGAGCCAATTACTTTTAAAACATATTTCAGGTGCGCCAAGCCGCGGGCAAATGCTAATACAGTTAATAAACCTTAACACATGAACGGATATGAAAAATGTACACATTATTACGGTATATTTCAAATATTTGTCTGTGACATGAGTTATAAGACTTCACTGTTCAAATGAAAATAATGTGTAGAAACACTTGATAAATGGTTTGTGAGACGACGTAAATCAACGCATCGCTGAATAAATTCAACACGATTCCATGCTTTTTCAAGTCATATCTATTTACTTATTAAATTGTTACATTCTATAAATTTAAACTAATTATAATATTATTTATACATATAGTAGACTCCCGGAATCCGGGCCCCCCTCTACTCACGGCGAAGGAGAGGTCAAATATAAATTAATATTTGTATATATTTTTCTGAGACCACGTAGCGTGGGACGTGCGATGTGGTCACGTTAACTGACGACTTGAAGAAACTCTCCCGTAGTGGCTGGATGAGAAGTGCTGAAGACCGTGTGTAGTCCTTGGGACAGTCCTATATCCAGCAGTGGAGAGGCAGGCTGATGGTATGGTATTAATGGTATGGTACATCAAGCATTACACTGTCTTGCTACAATAACATACAGGCGACAAAAGAAATGTTAATCTTGATATGCTAAATGTATGTATTATATATACTCTATCGAGTGAGTAACAGTCCACTGTAAGCCTTTTTGAAGCTGAAACAATGAATTAATTTAGTACATTGTAATGGAAACGAGGAAATTCAAACTTAAATCAACTAATTCAAGCCTATAGATGTTCAGTAACATTTTAGACAAGTTTCAATTTTCCAATTGGGCTCTCTAAATGTAGGGGAAGCGAAATGGAAAGGTTATTGTACGATTTTAGGAGGAATTTGAAATTCGTCGTGTTCTGGTAAAGGATCAAAGAACCTTTTATTATAAAGTCGCATTGAATAAACAAAACCAAATTTCCTTACCCTCTTTGAAATCTTAGCTTCCTTGGTTCTCTGATGCACAGTGTCTGCACGTAGGTATTGCTATAATGGTAAACAATAAAATATAATCACAATAAGTAAATCATATTTACATGTGTATTTTATCTCTGCGCCATAAGGTAGTGCTAATTATTCAATGAAATATATATGAGATATATGCGGCAAAGAAATACTGAATAGCAGTAAACCGATGGCAGCAAATTTAAAGGTGGAATTGCTTTGTAACAATAAAGAACTTTTAGTAATTAAAAATTATTGAAACGAAGTTCCTTTACGCGGCTTGCAGTAGGTGTGATTCGAGAGAAAATGTAACATCACGTAAGATTTTTACCCCCTCCATACGCCTTTCTCTTTCTCTTTCTCGCCTTTCTCTCGCTCGGACACGGTATGGTCCCGATACTCGCGATCGTGTCAGTTCGTCGGTATTCGGTAAATTTCGGTAGCGGGCAGATCGCTAGTTCTCTCTCTCATGCCTCGCTCGATCCGAAACGAAAATATCCGATTCGACTACATCCCCATCGCTGATTCGCTGAATCGTATCGTTGTTTTTCGATGTAATATATCGCATAGTGACATAGATGTTAGAATGATATATTGAAAAATACATCGATATTTGCATACATCGATTGTTTTTAGAGTTTAATAAGATTATGGTTATAACATGCCTGAAAATGAAATTATACGGATGCGTGAATTACTTTCGGAGTTTAAAAAAATGCGTAAGAACCTTCGTTCCTGACGGGGGTCCCCTGACCGCACACGTTTTTTTTTGCTTCATTTATTAAAGAATAGGTTTTTTGTCGATCACGATTTGCTGCTCACTTAGTATTTTTTGTTGCTCTTTCGAGGCTTAAGGTGCACGCTGCAATCCAACAGCCGCTGGGCACTGTTGACCTAGTTATCCCTTTCTCATAAAAGAATAGGTACCTTGAAATGTACTGCATTTACCACTTTATCCTATTGCCCAATGTACGTATGTGTTTCAGTAGTGAGTGAGATATGCCAGAGCCCATTACCATCCCATCCTATCCCATCCCTCCCCATTTTCCCCACCCATTCCTATATCTCCAAAGGTAGGCAGCGCATCCGGGGGGCGTGCCAACCTGTGTCATTCTGGACTGTCGTTGGCATGTACCACGGATATCCATGAGCGACAGTATCCACTTACCACCAAGTGTATTGTATGCTCATCTGCCGCCTTATTCCTATGCCTCCTAGCTCAATCGTCAAGCAATGACGTGATTAATATTAATAAGCCACCTTCGTATTTTTATAGAAATTCAAAATTAACATCCAATTATACACAATATCATAATACATATTATAGATATCTTAAAATAATCATATCCGGAGACCAGTCAGATTTTAGTATTGTATCTATACTAATATAATAAAGAGATAAAATTGTGTGTTTGTAGGTATGTTGGGGGTAATCTCTGGAACTACTGAATCGATTTCAAAAATTCTTTCACAAATAGGAACCTACATAATCCGTGTCTATTATAGGCAATATTTAATATTGAGATTTTGAAAAGAAAATTTTGAAAAAAAGAACTTATAAACCGAAGCGAAACGAGGGCGCTTCGCTATCTAATATAACTTTGTTACATAGTATAAATCGTGTTGTGAATTTGTAGTATTTTTTTTTGCAAGTACATATTGTATATACAATATATATATATATATATATATATATATATATATATATATATATATATATATATACATATATATATCCAATATCACTACGCTTTCTCTATACTTTTAGAACATATCTTGTCAAATGATGTTCAAATCAAATAGCTCCAATTTGTAGCTCTTACTAAGTAGGAATAAAATAACAAAACGTAATCCTAAGTACTTCTTTTTCTAAATCTGGCTAAAGTCTACTCTGAAATAAATTCCTCTTAATGTTGAAGTGTACAAAATTTTAGACCCGAATTATAATGAATGATATATTGAAATATAAATTGAAATATAATTGTATTCAAGTAATTTCCTCACCTAATCTCAGTTTACATATATATATAATTTATTCAAGGTGAATGATGGTCAATTGAATTGGATACGCACTGAAAAGGGACTAAATAAAAACTACCCAAAACGAGGAGCATGTATGTGAATGTGGACAAAAGGAAAGTAGGTCGCGATCGTGCCTAATGGAGATCTGTGGACTCCTTCTTACCCTCATGTTTGAGTTCACGAGGCAGTCTCTAGACAGACGTGACATGAATTATTATAACCGTGAATTATCGTGATGTTAACCCTCTAGAGAAATGTACGAAGTAAACTTAATACCTGTGTCAACCGAAAAATCTCATTTATCCAATTGACAATTGGCTATCCACAATTTGATTCTTTTTCCAAGACCATTTATCACTTACGAGAATTCTTTCTTACTTACTACTTTAGTTTTATTCCCAAATTAACTTAGACAGAAGTTTCCCCCATTTTCCCCTCCTACCAACAAGGTACGAGTATGTTCCTAAACAAGCAGAAGACGTATCTATCTCCGGGGATAGGCTTTTTCGGGGTCAAAATAGCAGCACAATAGAAATATGAACAGTGAAATACCACTTCCCAAATAACTTCTGAATGAGGACAAATATAACAACAGATTCATTGAGTAGATTGTAACATCTGGTCAGTGAAACCGCTGTGTTCCGTGGATCAGGCATATGTTTTGCTCGTGCTTTTCCTTGTTTTTATATTTGTATTTTTCCTAATATAAATAATACCCCACTACAATGGGATTAAAATTGAAAGTCAGTGGTACGGGCTTTAGGATTTGAACTCACGACCTCAAGAATAAGAATTGAGAATAGATACCCCTAGGCATAACACACAGATAACCGCTCAGATAACACACATAAATTGCATTTGTTTGCCTAATGTGATGTTGATTTACTCAATAGCGTTCCATTATTTACTAATTACGTTCTCACGTAACGCAGCTGTTTGCGAACGTGGGGCTATTTATGACATCCCACATATCTTTGGGGGCGCAAATGGGGATAATATTGCCCGAATATTGTTTTCTCAGTCGACAATAGGCACATCCTCTTATTGGGAGTCAGTTAAAGAGTATATAATGAAGTCGTTTTTTTCTTCATTAAATATACAGGCTGTAACCGCACCTTTCCCGGAGTTAGAAATTATGAATACCTACCATGAAGTTTGAAACATTAAAATAGCACTAATCTTTTTTGTCAAAAAAATAATCAATTTTTTGAGATTGAAATATCAATTTCCATATGAATTGTCAAACAAAGCCCGAAAAATAGATATTAAAAAAATCCCCGGTTTCAGTGTTTGAGAAAGGGTTGGTTATACCCTATATTTATGTCACTTTGTAGTAAGAAATTATCGATTAAGCAAAATACATCTTGATCTGAGTAACTTTAAAAAGTACATTCTTTCATAGATTGGCGAGGTCAAATTATAGACACTTTACGTTAGTGATAGATTGTATTTTTGTATAGTTTTGCATTTTACAATTCGTTGCATAGCAGTCTGTTGATGTCCGATTTAATGAGTAACAATTCAAAAATAAATCAAAAGTAGTAAATCTAACTTGATATTTTTGTTTATGGACGAAGCCGGCAGACGAGCATACAGTCCACCTGATGGTAAGTGGATACTGTCGCCCATAGACATCCGCGATACATGCCAACATTAGTCCAGAATAACAAACGTTGGCACGACCCCGGATGCGCTGCCTACCTTTGGAGATATAGGAATGGATTTGGAGAAAGGGTTGGGAAAATGGGCAGGGATAGGATGGGATGGGAATGGGCTCTGGCACATCTCACTCACTACCGAAACACGTACGTACATTGGGGAAATACGATAAAGTGGGAAATGCAGTACATTTCAAGGTAGTCTTCTGTGAGAGAGGGGTAACGTGGCCAGTCGAGCGCGCCCAGCGGCTGTTGGATTGCAGCGTGCACTCTCCCCCTTCTAGATAAGTAAATCCTAAATTCCCTGCTAAATCCCCTTCAAGTAATTTTTAATATAAGATTATCAAGACAATAAGATATGAACATATTTCATTTCCTAATGGGACATGAGAAAATTTTTCCCGCATAACTATAGTTTATGGCCTTGAATAAAACCTAACCTAACCGACTCAGTTTTTTAAATAGTACAAAAAAAGATAGTAAACAGCAGTTGTTTTGCAGAAGGTTCCATTTCCACATGGGCGAAGACGTGAGCAAAAGCTAGATAAATTATACAATGAAGCAATTAGTAAAGGATTTACCTATTTTACGAGAATTGGATTACTCGGTTATTTTTGGAAATGGGATCTGTCGCTTTCGCTCGAAAACCTTTTACGTGTTTTTAAATTAAGCCTGTTCATTAATCGTATGTCAGAAAAATGTGTTCTAATTATTTTTATAGTTTGACCAACGACTCGTGGCACAATAAAGAGTGGCAAAATTAAAAAATCTCAAGCTTGTTAAATTAACTTAGAATGAGTTATTATTTTATTATCTATTTATTATTAAGTAATTATCAGCTACATTCATTTAGTTTCTTTTATATTACCTACTAGCGAACCGCCCTCGCTTCGCTTCGGTTTCGTTAAAACAATATTAAACTATACGTATAAACCTTCCTCTTGAATCACTCGTATCTATTGATGAAAACCGCATTAAAATCCGTTGCGTAGTTTAAAAGATCTAAGCGTACATACAGAGGGACAGGCGGCGGGAAGCGACTTTGTTTTATACTATGTAAAGATTCCATAGAAGCTAATATACAGGGTTAAATAAAAAGTACCTGCACCCTCTTATTATAAGATTAAATTTTTGTCAAAAAACCTTGGAGTGCTGGTGCACTTAAGTAAAATACTGATCAGTTAAATCATACCCCAAAACAAAATATACAACACACGACAGTCAATTTTGTCTGTTTGCTAGTAGTTACTACATGGTTGTCAGATCTCGGGGATTTCCGGGATTGTCCCGGAATTTGTTACTGTGTCCCGTGTCCAGCTCTTTAAGCAGTTTGCCCCTGAAATACTCACTATGATATAATGTATGGTAATTTTTTTTTTAATTATTATACAATCACAAAATTATTACCAGCTGCAGATAGGTCCCCGTTTGCTTGCTTGATGGTCACTCTTATGGCTAATTTACACAAGGAGAATTCCTCGAACGTGAGTTTCTCGAACATCGGTCAAAAGCTGGTATAAACAACTGTTATCATCATCTGATCACTGTTATACTTGTTCATCGAGTTTTTAACGTCATGCAAACAGTTGTAGACGAGGATTGTAGTAGTTGTAAACATACTCTCGTCCGAACCGTTCGAGAAACTCCCTATGTGCAAACGAGCCTTTACCCTTCCGCCCGCCATTGGTGCCGCTCACTCATCAGATCACTTACTCAATTTAGATTCTCAGCTTTAAATACAAAGGACCTGAAAGACTGTGATTCATTGTAATTTTAGTAGTTTGTTTTGATTAAAAACTAAAAACACAATGTTAATTCAATAGGTTTTGTCACAAATTCGAAATGGGGCACGTAGTAGAAATATCCCGTCATGGAAATCCAAAAATTTCAATTCGTATACACCGTGACTTGTAGGTTTTTTTAAATGTATAATCTACTTAATCAATTATTTATTTTCGTACAGTTGCTGTTGTGATAACGTTCTTCTTGTGCTGGGCTCCGTACCACTACCAACGCATCTGGGTCTTTCAAATGAAACCGAAAACTCAGCGAAGTGTGTTTGTGAGCACTGGTGTACTGTACTACTTGTCAGCGACTGTCAATCCCATACTGTATAACATTATGAGTCGCAGGTGAGTAACGAATCAAAGAATTAATTCTAAAGAAGTATAGTAATACGATAAGCCTACGTTTTTGAAATTCGAGTCGACTCAGGTACTTCAGGAAGTACTCGAGTATTTGACGAGTATTCCTTCAATCCATTACACTATCAACTAGCGCAATAAAATCAATTATTCAAGGAAAATGTAAGGATTGTGTATTATGTATTCCCGATTGTGTATGAGTTTTTTTGAAAATCTTATAATATTGTTTTTCATAACTCTAAAATCGACGCTATGGAACCTTAGAACGAAATTCTCCATTTCTAATAGTTTCAGGCTTTTCCTTAATGACCCATCTCAGTTAAAGACCCTGAATAGTTAATATACAAATCGTATTTTATGAGCATAAAAATAAATGAAAAAAAAATGCAGTAGGTATTAATTGATATGTTTTGTTTATAGTAAGAAGGTAGCAGACGAACGTACAGTCCACCTGATGGTAAGTGGATACCGTTGTCCATAGACGTCCGCCAAACATGCTATCATCAGTCCAGAGTGACAAACGTTGGTACGCCCTCAGATGCACTGCCTACCTTTTGAGATGTAGGAATTGATATGTCTTTCCGTCATATAATTATAATAATGGTCACGAACCACACGTTTATGTCAGCATTTGCCGATGAATGTTGGTCCATGGGTGACGGTAACCGCATATCATAAGATGGACTTCTGCTCATTTATCATTTCTATACATTGCTATACATATATACATATAATAAAACCGTAACAAATCCGTGTCTGTACATTTAATATTTTTCTTAAAAAAGTTGCAATGTAAAGCCTTATACTACAGACTAATAATACAGTCCAAAAGCAATTTTTTTTGGAATTTCATATCTCTGTCCGACTGAACGCGAATCACAAAACCACTTTAAGGATTTTATTGAAACTTGGCATAATTATTATATAATTATTATAATTATATCCACAGATACCGGACAGCATTCAAAGAAGTGTTCCTCGGGATACAAAGACAGGACTCGATAGAATCCAGAATGTTGACATGGCAGAATGTTAAACGTAAATTCTCGAAGGAACCGATCACGAATAGTAGTACCACCTAATAAATTACGCGTAATTAGTGCCCTCCTAGATATAAAAGGTATTAGTAAAACTTTTAAGGGAAGTAACATTATATTCGGAAACAAAAAATGAACAAACGGAATAAACAATCAATAATTATTATTTTTGTTTTATCCAAAACTTCCAAGTTTCCAGATTGATTTTATATTAATGAAAACTATATCAACATTTATTGCATTTCTCTCCAATGCACACTAGTGCTTTTTTTCTAATTAACGCATTGTTTTATATTTCAAAAACATTTGCCATAATTAAGAATAAAAGACCCCAGTAAATAGACAATTTCTTGATCTTAGAATTACTCACAGTCGTGTTTTAATGCATCTTATTCAGTTTGCATACAAGTTAGTTAACAACGGCACGTCCGTGACTTTTGACACATTTACACAACGAGAGGATCTCGAACGAGAGTTTCTCGAACAATAGTCAAAGGTTGGCATGAACAACTGTTATCATCACCTGATCACTGTTAACCCTAACTGATCACTGTTAACCCTAACTGATCACTGTTAACTCTAACTGATCACTGTTAACCCTAACTGATCACTGTTAACTCTAACTGATCACTGTTAACCCTAACTGATCACTGTTAACTCTAACTGATCACTGTTAACCCTAACTGATCACTGTTAACCCTAACTGATCACTGTTAACCATCGAGTTTTTTTCATCATGTGAACAGTTGTAGACGAGAATTGTGTGAATATTGTATACGAGAAACTCTCCTTGTGTAAATAAGCCTTTAGTTAGACTCTCGTGGCCCTAATTTCTAGAGTTTTGGACCTTGTTTGACATTGCTTTTGTTAACATTTAGTTTAGTAATCGGATTTAGATATGAAATGCTTCCGTATCGGGTGGTTTATGTGGCTAAGTGTTTAATAAATCAAATTTGATTTATTGAAACAGTCTTTATTATTATAGATCCAGTACTTATTTTAATAAGGTAATAACTTGCTTCATATCAAACACACAAAAAGAATTATTTCCACAGAAGAAAGAAATCTTTGTTATGCATGTTCCAATTTGAAACTAACGATTTAAATTTAAGATTAATCCCGAAAACATAAATATAATTAATAGATATATAAGCTGTATTAGTGTGGAAACCTTTGTGTGGCATTGTTATTGGACTAAGTATTATATAGTAAAATGTAAAATTATGTGTGTGCTTGCTGTCCGGGTGTCCGAATGAATGAATGAATAAACGAAACCAAAAATACATACTCGCATATTTTTATATATTATATTACGAGTGGTAGGTATTACGGTATATTATAAAAAATATTTGGAAAACAACAAAAACCGTAAGCAACTAGTCTATATTCAGTTTCAAGTGGTCATACAGATAAATTTATCGCAAGGAGGTTCTTATCACAAGGAGGTTTTATTATTGTCTATTTACAATTTGGCATCGTGTTCAGAAAATGTATAATTTTTGAGATGGAATCATTTGTTTATATTAAAAAAATATTTTAAAACGAACGGATTATTTCATTTATTATTTTGCAATTCCAAAATTTTTGGAAAGTACCTCTTTGCCAAAATCCAAAATACCATTGCAGAAGTCTAAAATTTCATTTTGTAGTTAAAATAACAAACGATTAAAATTAATGAATCTCATTTCAGCAATTGTTTCGTTCAAATATTTTAACAAAGAATTATATATGGGCACAATTTTGTACAATCAGTTGGTTTGAATGGAACAAATGCCTCAATTCGGTACAACTGGTTGAGTGGTTTAGTTGGTTGCCGTGGAATAAGTGGGTTGAGATTTCTTGGCATCATAAAGCAGCAGCTTGGACAGCCGTGTTAGTTAGAAGTCGCATACAGATCGCTTGTACAAAAATAAATCGAAATACATGTTATTTCGTCTTAGGAAGAAACAGCATAATATTTTGAAGGACAGTATATGTCACATTATATTCAGAAATTAAAAATAAACAGAGAATAAACAATGGTTAGTCCCTTTGTTTGATCCAAACTTCCGAGCGTCTAGTTTAATGAAAAAATCTTAATTTATAGCTTAAACTAATGACAACTTTGCCAATTTTTCGTTTTATTTTTTGCATTTTTCTCAAATGTTGACAGAATGCGATTGTGACTTCTTTCTAAGAAGGACAATGTCAGTATTATAGTGGCAAGTAACACTGGACCCATTTATAATTTCTATGTACCTAACATCTTACTACTTTCATATAACTCCGCAATAAATTATTTGAATTTGAATTTGAAACACAAGCCAAACTGTAGACCATCGCCAGTGAAATAATAAGTAAGACCATATTCAACGTATGTAGGAACTGGGGTCACGAACTCGTGAGAGTAATCTGAACGAAGCTCAGCTTCACATTTAGCTAAGAAATAATAAGGCAGGTCAACGCACTACTTCCAATATCCCGCAACGTAGGGCAGACAGGAATTCCCTGCATTGGGGGACGAAAATCTCCTATTTTGCGAGGATTTTGTGTACAATTGCCGTATCTTTAATTGTATACTTTATTATTACGAGATACTTTATTGCATAGACGTGGATCAGGTGGGCGACGTGTTCGGATGTTTCCGGATTAGCCGATGTTTTCCTAATGTATCTGAACAGAGGATTGTCTTGTTTTTCTTGCAAATAATAAATAAATTATTTGTGTTTATGTTCACTCCTCACATTTTTCATACACGTATATACATACTTGTACAGCGCCGGCTCTAGCCCATGTAGCGCCCGGGTGCAATCAATACCCTGGCGCCCTCTAGTAGACTCTTTGGAGGCGTCGCGAGCGGCGCTCGGCGCCCCCTAACACCCTGCGCCCCTGTGCGCCGCACACCTTGCACCATAAGTAAATACCATAAGTGCCCGCGCGCCCATTTCAAATGAACTTACACTCTATTGACTTAGAGATCATTTTGCTACCGGGCGGCAACGTGTCAAACGTACATACATACACTGTCTTTGGATTAGAGATTTTGCCGCGCGCGTGTTATTGTTATTTGTTTAAATTGTAAATTGTAGTTTAAATTGGATTAAATAAAATTGTTATTTGTGTAGTGTAGTAATGCGGTATGACAAGCGCCGAAAGCGTAATAAAAGTAAAAAAAATATTATTGTTAATGACTATTTTTTTTTTGCTTGCGCATACATATTTGTTGTAAGTAACAAGTATATAAAACTGTGCAATGGCGTTAAGTTCAATGAAATATCCAAAAATTCAGCGCTCGACAGGCGCCCCCGGGCGCTCCGCGCCCGGGTGCACCGCACCCCTTGCACCCCCTGGTAAAGACGGCCCTGTACTTGTATTTGCGAACGTATCACCAACTTTTAAAACCATTCAAGTTCCAAGCAAGTCAATTTACAGCTGCAAATTGACTTGTTTGCAACCATGTTGCAAATATTTAGTAGACAGTTCCTAAAATTATTAAACTATTAAATACTAGCGACCCGCCCTGGCTTCACTTCGGTTTATAAGATTTTTTTTCAATTTTTTTTTCAAAATTTTTGAAATAAAATATAGCCTATATTAGACACGGATAATGTAGCTTCTTATTTGTGAAAGAATTTTTGAAATCGATTCAATAGTTCCAGAGATTACTCCCAACATATCTACAAACACACAATTTTACCTCTTTTTTTATATTATATATGAAATCGTACCCTCGTTAATAAAAATTTTATTCGTACGAAAGTTCGATAGATACGAGCGTGATAATATTAGATGTGACAAGCTAACGCTCTCTCTCACTCACGATATTACTGCTATTCATTTTCATTAGTAATTACATTTTCATTAGTTTTTTGATATAGAAATAAAGCGGCAGACGAGCGGACGGTTCACTCGTTGATAAGTAGATATTCAACTACCCGCGCCCGCGGACGCACTGCCTACCCACCTTTGGCGATTTAGGAATTGATTTAGAGAAAGGATCCGGAAAATGGGGAGGGATAGAATAGGATGGAATGTGGATGGGATGGGCTCTGGTATATGTCACTCACTACTGAAACACGTACGTACATTGGTAAGGAGGAAAAAGTGGGAATGCATTAGATATATTTTACGGTAGCCCTATGTGTGACTTGGCCAGTCGAGTGAGTCTTAGTCTTACTCTTAGTGAGTGAGTCGAGTCGAGTGTAGCGGCTGTGGGATGGCTGCCGCGCGCTCTTCGCTAAATTCAAAGTGTAAAGTCCGTATGTGTACCTACCACAAACTAAAAAAAAATTACGATGCTATATATTTATAAATTGCGATAGCTGACTTCCGGAACACTAATTATAATGACCTCTAAATGAAACACCGTAACACCGGGCCTCACTAATTGGCTATTACGTTAATTATTATTGTTTACGATAGCATTTAGTTGGTATATTCCTAAAACAGTCCTCTCATAAGGCCTCGTTCACATTAAAAGTAAAAATTTGCAGCTAATATTTGCATATTTGTATATTTTAATATTTGCAGCTAAGCAGCTAATGTCGGCGGCGCGGCGTTACTACACTATACTATTAAGCTATGTCTCTCCATTGCTAGATATGGACCACTGCCTTGGCAGTGTGTGGTGGCGAGCCAAGGCGACCTTCCACTCTTCTCATCCAGCTACCACCGGCGAACTTCTTTATGTCGTCGATCCGCCTACATTGAGCGCATCTACACTCCGCTTTCCAGTACATAGTCTTCATTCGAGGCAGGAGGTTCTCAACGGAGGTGGTAGCACCACCTTCGAGTGCATTGAAAGTATCTCGAAATGTAGTCGATAGTTGAATAGTAGGTTAAATAAGGCTGGTAATCTATATGTTAAAACATACAAATAAATTAATATAAAAACATAATAAAACATAATAATTAAAGTACCTAGTTCTTCAAGAGAGCTGTGAATAAGATTTTGCAAGGTCGGCGGCGCGCCCGCATACCCCCTGGTGTTGCAGGTGTCCATGGGCGGCGGTAACACTTACCATCACGTGGGACCGCTTGCTCGTCCGCCCACTAGTATATATAAAAAAAAAATGCAGTTGTAGACAATGGCACTGTACTCCGACGTGGCAAAGATGAAGCGCTCCTTCCAAAACCTAAGGAACCAACTCTGACATTTAACCCAGTGGCTGATAAGATAAGTCTGCGGAATACACTAAAAAGGTGTTAAAGAGTTGCATTGACCCGAAGAAGGAGGGCGTAGAAGTGTATATACATTTTTTTATGTATTAACCAATCAGGTTAATTTTAAGATAAAATTAATTTAAAGTTATTAAAATTAACCAATTAGGTTAAGATAAATAATGTCCCGAATAATAATGGTCACCGGAGCAGTATCTACTATTTTTAAATTGAAATTATTTCGTTATACACAAGACTTTAAAAATATTCTCATCACCTTCCCGTAGAATATTATGTAATATTTTAAAAAAATGTTAGGGCATATGGTCCTCAAGAGGAGTACATTCGATTAAGGTACAGCTCAATAGCTCTAGACGATGGGCCGGTTCAGACTGACGCACGTCAGTTTTTAACAGTGTGTAATCCAGTTTCAGTATTTCTTAACTGTAATCATCCCCTTTTATCGTACACATCTAAACACGGGTCTCCTCGTGCACATTGACTGATTCATGACGGACGTATGGCTTTGAAACTTCACTCTGGTGAAACGGATTGAGGGTCCACCCTTTTAGAGATGTTGTACTTCATCTGGGCTTATGGTGGGTGCTTCGTTATGCTTTAGTTGCCCTTTTTAGCCTTTAGTCGGCTTCAGTATACCTAATTTTTATCAAAATAGGTCGAGTAGTTTTGGAAATATAATGGGTGAGCTAAGAGTCTCCTAATACTTACCATAAAATTAAACTGTACGCCGTTGGAAGTTGTAGCCGAAAGGGTCCAGATGGCGTACCGGGCCAGAGATGTGAACAGTTTTTCAAATGAGGTCTAACTTGGATGTGTTCGAAATTAATGAATTTCCCATGATTTTAATAAAGTCCATTTCATTAAATGAATTAATAACTGATGAAATCGAGTAGGTACACCGACCGCTAGTGAGTATGTAAATGTACCTTCACTCTATAGATTTCCTTCAACTGAAATATAAGACTCATCAGCTCCTAGTATATTATTAACAACTTTTAATTGGATCTTGAAACAAGTTGTTGATGGGTGATTCTTCAAAGTAGTATCTTTGATTAATATTGTCAATTCTGACTGCTTTTGGCACTAATCATGTATACCTATCCATGTGTAACAGTATCCACTTACCATCAGATGGACTGTCTGCTCGTCTACACTGTGAAGCTCCTTCGTAGTGCCACTATCATCGATCACGATCGTTCATGACGAAATATAATGTACATTAGATGAAAATAGGTGTACAAACACCAGAAAATGAACATTGATGTTGGCACTGCGAGGAAGCATACTTTCCGCAGCGCCACTGAAAACCAGGGATGTTAGACGGCCACTTAGAAATCCTTGTACCGAGCTGGCTGAAAGCTGGTATGGGAGACGGGAAACTAGTACGCCTGTGCTCCGCTCTAGCGCTGCCAATACTGAGAGACAAACTGTGTCGGAAATCGCATCCCAGTAAAAAAAAAATATATTATAATTTCGTATACCGTTAATAGAGGGCAGTAATTATTGAACACACGGAAGAAATATCACTTTTAACATTTCTTTTTGATATTATATTGCATTTCGGATATAATATGTAAAATATATTGAAAAAAATAAATAAATGATTTATAACGAAGATTTTTATCGAAAACGACGGTTCGCTTGAGCAAACAATGGAAAATAACTCCGACGTAAACAAATCCTGAGAATCTAACATCCTGAGAATACGACGGTGGAAAATGGTAACTGCTCATCGAGACTGCTTGTTGTAATAAAGTTTTATAACATTAGGGAAATCTGATTGGAATGTTTTTTTTTATGCATCTCTGAAATTTGACGGTTATTCTATGTTGTCAGTGTATTTTTGTCGGTCAACGGCCAATCTTGGTATTTTTGCGTACAAGGACCGAGTAGTCTTGGTACATGGTACGTGACACTAAAAACTAGTATGTTTACCAAGAAGTTGGTACGTCTGACATCATTGCTGAAAACTTGTACTTACTACTATTTCTTGATGTCGATTTGAGTTATACAAGCACTCTAGAGCGGGCGCGTTAGAGTATAATAATGTTCTTTCACCGACTCGAGATCCCGCGGTACCCTCCCAAAGCAACGCCCTAAACCGAGGTCCGCTCCTACCGCCGGTCTACTGCCGGGGGAGCCCTTGGGCTTTGGCTGCAGACACTCTTTGCTTGGCTGACTGACTTCTGCGTTCGCCCTGAACTATACATGTTCGGTGACTCTTGAAAGGCCATTAGGGCCACAAGAATTCAGCTAAACGGGAAAAAAATAATTCTAATAGTCTTCTATATTCAGTAGCCCTCGAATTCTTTAATTCATATGCAAAATAGAACATCCTTATTACGTAATACTTAGGTTTCAAGTTTGACTTTTTTAACTTTGACTTTTTGAGGGGGAGAGTGCACGCTGCAATCCAACAGCCGCTGGGCGCATTCGACTGGCCATGTTACCCCTCTCTCACAGAAGACTACCTTGAAATATACTGCATTTTCCACTTTTATCTTATTTCCCCAATGTATGTACCTGCGTGTTTCGGTAGTGAGTGAGATGTGCCAGAGCCCATTCCCATCCTATCCTTCCCCATTTTCCCAACCCTTCCTCCAAATCCATTCCTATATCTCCAAAGGAAGGCAGCGCATCCGAGGGCCTGCCAACGTTTGTCATTTTGGACTAATGTTGGCATGTATTGCGGATGTTTATAGGCGACAGTATCCATTTACCATCAGGTGGACTGTATGCTTTCGCACATAAAAAAAAGAAAAAAAAAATGAGCCCCTTGTCATGTGCTTCTACCCAGAAGTTGCCAACCAGGTTTCTTTGATAAGTACGTATGACGTGTCATCAAGTCTATTCCCGTATCGATGATGTCAATCAATGTATGAACGCTTTTTTAATAAATTAAAAACACTGATAAGTGATAGGTAACCCAATTTCTTCAGTTAATCAAATTAACGTTGAAAGCGCCTGTACATTTTAGGTTTGCAAAAAGTTGTGAATTTGCGAATATTTAGGCGAATTTTAAATAATATGGGGTTTGTATATCCACTAATTCACAATGGGGCTGCGCGGCGGGGTGAAACCCCCCACGTTATTACTGGTTATTTATCCTGCAGTGGGACATTATAGGTTGATATCGTATTTACCTAAATCTGTAAATAAGTAAATCTGTAGAATCACCCTAGCAGATTCATTCCCACTGAAAGCTGAATTTTGTTGCATAATCAAATTTAAAATTATTTGATACTACCATGTTTGGGAGTTATTCAATACAGTAGCTCCATTTCACGTAACTACCTACAAGGTTAGATTCCAGAGTAGGATTTGTGAGGATCACGTGGCCTCCAAGGCCAAACAAGTAGTTGATGATTGAGAACCTTCAAAATACTACACTTACATAATATTAGTATGTAAGTACTCGTGGAAGCTTCATGTTTAGAGAGGGATCGAGGGTCGAGTCTACTCAAGTCTACTCGTCTACTCAAGTCTACTCAAGTCTACTCAAGTCCCCGCACGAAAAATGTTTTTGTTTGTCTTTTTAAATATAGTAGCCCTCACATTTAATTCAGGGAAATTCATTGAATTTGAGCTATGCTCAACTAGCAATGGACAGGTCTTATCTGCATCTAGACCGACAACCGATGAGGAAGAAGAGTCCACGAACGGAGACCACGTGTCGGAAAGCGCAGTGTGGGAGTCCCTCTGGCCAGGTGGATCGATAAAGTTAGCCCGTAGTGGATGGATGAGAACAGCCGAAGATCGTGTGTGGCGGAAAGCCTTAGGAGAGGCTTATATTTAATAACTAGCTGTTGCCTGCGACTTCGTCCGCGTGGACTTTAGTTTATAAACACCGTCTTTACCTTCTTAGGGGTATTTGGTATTTTCAAAAACGATCACACACATTATTTCTTATAGCTTATTTTTTATCGAACAAATGTTCGACGTGATTCTTTAAATTGATAGAACTTTTTTATTTATGAACTGATTGAAATAAAACAAACACTAAATTTTAAGTGAAGCTTACCACAATACATTAGTAAAAAGCGCACCCAAATGGGTTAAGCCGTTTCTAAGATTAGCGCGCACAAACGCACAGACAAACAGACAAAAATTCTTACAATCATTGTTTTGGGTTCTATTGCGTTATAGGCCCCCAATAATATTTTTCCCACATATCTTCCATGTATAGACAGCGATCAGTTACATTTTTATTATATGTAGGTATATAGATGGAGAGACATAGGCTAATGGATTGATTTGACACTGTCATAGATCGTATTGACCACACGATTAACATCTTTTTTTTAGTGTTTGACACCATTTAACTTAAAAGTTAACACTAGATTTTAGACCAGCGGTTCTAAACCAGCGAGGCAAATTAATTTTTAAGGGGGCAATTCGGGAATGAGGAAAAGTAAAAACTATAGGTAAAGTTACTAAATTCTTTAGCTTACTCCACATGAATAGGAATTCACTTTATGAATAATAAAAATTAGAATGTCATAATGGAGAACTTCTAGATTTTAGAAATGGATAAGGCATGGCCAAAAAGAATCTGTATATCGAAGGCATACTATTCAGAGTCACGTGCAGATGATTATAAAGGAAAGACAATTAAAGTAACTTTAACACTTAATTTATAAAAAGGGATACAACACATAATTTAAAATCTCAGTGATTTAAATTTATCACGTACCTACACACTTATTACAATGAATAATGAATAAAAATCATATTTCAATTGCAAAAAAGTGAAACATGACAAAAATGAAAGTAGGTGTGGTTCTGGTATACAGATTTGGAAAATACTGTTATACACAATTGTTTTCAATTTATTTCACAATTATTTTTGAAATCAAAAATATGGATATAAATATCTACTTGTAGTCTAGCTAAGGAGACGGGGCAAAGAGCGACAAAAATTTTGGACTGTTTTCTTGTGTGCGTGATCTGCATCATCCACGCTTGTATCAAGTGGCTTATCGTCTCTCCGTGGGCTGCGTAAATAAATACGTCCCTGACCCACAAGGCCTCAACGTAAATAACAAATCTGGACATCGATCAACGTCACAAAGGTAAATAATGGGAATTTACCCGACTGCGAACATTGTAAGTAATGACGCGTTACTAGATGAGTAAAAATATAACATCTTCTATCCTTTGATACTCGGTTACTGGACCACCGATTGTTTTGCACACATTAGTGCTTTGCAGTTGTGTTAATTTATGAAAATTAACACATAGGTAATTAACTGCCGTGTGGTGCGGGCCGATAGACTAACACCACTCCTTCCCTTCCCGTGGTGGTAGTAAAGGCGACTAAGGTAGATAAAACAAAGCGATTATCATATATTCCGCTCTTTACAAAATGCTATAAATGGAGTGAAATTACATTTCAAGAGGAGCCCGTATAAGCCATTTAAACGAGATTTTCGCTCAGAAACGCCTAAAAATTATAGCGATGGGATTAATGGCTCTGCCAGAAAAATGGCGATAGTTGAATTAAATGGACAATATTCCGTTGAATAAATATTTGTAATAAAAAAAATCTTAATTATTTTCCTTAGAAAAAGGCCGGCGTATTTATCAAACTAGATACTTAATATAATGATTATTTTTTTGCAAGAGAAAACGGTTTGCGTTTCGCTGTACAACTAGGGTCATGATATCGAATGAATTATTATGTATTAATATTAATATTTGGGTCATTTGCAGAAAATATGTACCTTTAAATATTTTTTGTCCCGTAATTTAATATATTTTACAATGTAAGACTAGGAAATATCGATTGTTAATTTCGATACGATACCTGCCTTAGTCTGATAATATGAGTAAAAAAGTATCGGTATCAAACAGAAAAGTAGTCTACATCGAAAAGTATCGATACTTTTTCCGTGTGCCGAATAATACGCCATTGGCACGCGCAGTGGGCGACTCTCACCTGCCGATTTTATTCTACTACATGTGAGGCCGCTTATAAATTGGCGGGTGACAATAAGTCTGATCTGAATACAGGTTTAATGATAACATAACTGATAATGAGTGAAATTAATTTTAAGAATGAGAATTTATATTTTTGGGATTTTGAGTACTTCTGATCTGTATCGTATTAATATGAACTTTTGAGACGAAAGGGTTTAGTTAAATCTTAGGGTTACGGTTAGTTAATGTATAAGTATGGGTAGTGTTGTAAAAATGATCGCCGAGTGAGCGCTACAAGACTCATGCACTATAGTGCAAAATGTTTAACGTTTGATATTTAAAAGTTTCGAGTCTAAAATGGTTAAAATTATTCTTAAGATTCGTTAAAGACGCTCGAGCGTTCAGCGCTCATTTTTACAAGTGTGGGTTCTTAAAAAAAACACTAATTTGAAAATAATATTCATTTTATTCCAACAGAAATACTCCAGACAAAATAATATATTTAAAATATTTTGGCAAAACTGAAATTATCTTAAAACTTAATTAAACACGGCGTTTATGATAAACATACATTATTTAACCTAGGGCTTAAATTGAAACTTAATATTAATTTCAATATATTCGAAAATATTAGATATGTTAAAGCAAATTAAGGTTAAACAATACGAAAATTAACATTCGGTTTTTCAGAGTACAGGTAATGTATTTTCTGATAAAAGAATAGAAGATGTGAACCGTCAATATTAGAAATAGAAGTTAGAAATTAAAAAGCGCCTCTTAAGAACCAACTGTGTAATAAATACATGGTCCGTAGTAAAAATTCTAGATAAAAATAGTAACAGTAAAAACTAGAAGTTTTATAAATTTGGAATCTTTGTATTCAGCTACTAACCTGGATGAATATTACTCAGCTGGATGAAATTAGATTAAACACAGTAAGTTAAATAACGAGTAGGCAGATGAATGACATAGGACATTTTCTTCAATTTTTTATACAAATTAATTTCAATACAATTTGTTCAAAATGTAAAACAAACAGGGGCGCGGCCCCCGAGCCGACTGACATGAATTAAACAGTGATGTGATAATTGTTTACATCCAAAATTTGGTTCACGGAGACTGCAACTTTGACTTTGATTTAAAGCTAAATGTTGAGATATTTCATAGATTCGGTTTTCTTTTCGGCAAATTTTATTGGTACCGACTATATATATATTTTTAACAATAGCGTTTTAGTCTTTCATTTACTGACTCGCCAGTTTGGTGATTAAAGTTTTACAAAACCTGTTGAGGTTTTTAGAACACTGGTCGTTGGAAGGCATAATGAACGAATTTTAATATAAAAAAATCATAATACGAGTACATTTAAGGGTCGCGCATATCACGGCAGTGCGACGTGGTTGTAATGTGCGCGGGCCTTTATAGAACACGTTTATAATACAAGCTTTTCGCGTTAAATGTTTTTTAAATCAACAGATCCAACTTTACTTGACCAAACAATTCTGTACAAAAACAGGCATAAAAGTACATAAATACAAATAAATAACACATGGCACATCCGCTAAAAAATATCATAAAACAAAAAACAATATAAGTGTTTAGTTTTCTTCAAATATATTTATTAAAATATGTATTTATATAAAAAAAGTACATAAGATTTATGTCAACTGTTACAGCATTTTGTGTTATGACTATTTTAAGCGGACAATATGTATAAACGGTTATGACAATATGTTATCCTATACAAAGGACATTTATCGAATTAGTAATTCTAATTGATAGGCGAAAGAAAAAATATACTTTTAAATTATACAAACATATGGGGTAAAAAACGGTGTAATTAATTAAAACGTTACATACACCCTGTAACTAATTAAACGGGAATATTAAAAGATATTACAATTATAGTTGCCACATTGGGGTTCATTGGTACACCATTCAAACCTAACAATGTTTAGTTTCAAACAGCATATTATTGCCAATATTAAAAATACATTCAAAAATTACAATATATAAGTTACCGATAATATTAAATAATAGGTGTGTAATTTGTATATTAACAATATGGTGATAAAATGGAACATTGAACATTTGGAAAATGCTCATGTCCAAAAGTTGATTAATTTTTAATATTAATATGGTGTTTATTGTGCACAAATAAATGATTTTCTTTCTTACATTATAGTTTATGATCATTTTTTTCTTTCAGTTTTAAAAGTCGACGTGTTTATTTGCTAATTACACGCATAATATTAAAAATACAAATTTAATAATTAATTATGGCGACATAACCACGCTGCTATTCTACTCGTAACGTTACTTAAAGTAGGTATTTTTCCGATATTAATTATATTAGCAAGTTATTTTTAATAACTTGCTCTAAATCTAACCTGAAATCTTAAACACATGTCATACGGATAAATTGTTTTTTTTTTTCATATATGGCAATGGTGCAATTCGCATATTCTGCCCGTGTCAAGTTTTCTTCCTAGTCGAAACAATTTAAAACACATTTTGTCAATGTCCAGTCCCGTCGAAGTAAAGTAAAGTAAGTCAGGAGTCGCTTAGTAAAGTTTTACTGAGGACAGAAGAGGACTCCTTGGAAGTATACGAAACACGCAGTCCCACGCTTTTATTTCATTATCACAAACACCACGCGTGAGAAACACTTTGATGTTTAATAAACTTTCACTATTAAACCACAAAACGACTAAAACACAATTTTTACACTTTACTTCTCGTGTTCCCGTCAAAAGTCCAAATTGATAATTACAAGTATTTAATCTACCCTAACCACCTGAAGTATGTGCGTGAACTTCATGCCTTTCATGCCAAATATTTTCTCGCCGCACAGCACAGTTCTCAATAAAAATATTGTTTTTTTTTAAATTTTAGTAAGAGATAATTATTTATACTAACAAATAAATGTTATCTCACTTATAAACTGCTAAAATTATTCCCCGGGATTACACGCAGCACTCGCCTATACTATACCTAGTCACTATAATAAAGACATTACGTCACACATTATAATAAAACGTATCTAATGTGGCTACTGTATATAACTTATTGTATATAACTACTGTATATGTATATGTATATAACACGAATTATAACTTAATTTAAATTAAATAGAAAGAAAATTATTTCGAAGGTTACGCGGCGTCCTCGCAGCACCACGTTGTGATCAATTTCACAGTAGACGAAAAAACGTTTAAAATTTTTTAATGTTGTAGTAATTTTTTTTAAGCATATACTTAATTAAACGTAGCTTATGGATAAATAGACGGATAGATTGTAAGTGTATAAACATAGGGCTCGTTAGGAGGTCTCGTAACCGTCGATTTAATCAAAGCTATTTTTTTTCCTGCGCGATTACTTAAAATATATAATTTTAAAACTAAAAAAAACTTCAAATCATAATTATTATAATATTAAAACTTTGTAAAGGCATAAAAGGGTACGAAACTATTAATTTACGATCTAATTAAGCAAATAATAGGACAATTAAAGGTGTCATAAAAGATATTTAATAGCTGGAGGAGTCGTAAAAAGTTACAAAAATTTCTTCTGCGCACTCAAACTATGTAATAGTATTAATAATAATAATATCAATTAACTTGGGTAAAGTGGTTTTTGTTGCATTTTTCTTTGTGTAAGTTCGATATCACATCTATTTATTAAGAAAAATATATTCATTAATTGTCGAACGTTGTCTTGTTATACAGTATAAGGGGATCGATTACCCATATTGTACACTTATTTTTAATACAAATATACAATACAAAAATAACGATTTTGAGTATACTTGCAAAATGGTAGTAGCAGGTGTAAGGCCCGGCACGAATTTTGAGCCCTGACCGTTAGCTGAGCAGAAGTAATTTTTTGGGTCTGTTCGGTGGGGGAAAGTGAGTCGCGACGGGCCGGGGGCGAAATTGACCGGGTGATTGGATCGCTAGTCGGTGGCTATACCACTCTCTGACTTCATGCTTCCCGCGGTTTTTATATACACTGCCGCAGTTTTACTCAAGTTCCTTTGATATCGTAAATAAAAATGGCGAGAAAAAATAAGTTTTTCATTAGATATGAACGAAAAATTATTGACGTTTATTTTTACACGAAAAAGGAAGCAACTGACGACGTGAATAATTCATACGGTTCTACTGTAATATGTTTAAATTAAAATTAATATTACAATAACGGTTAAACAAAATTTGGCTCTAACACTTTTGTGCTTTAATGTACACATGCGCAAACTATGCCCACTATTTCCGAGAGCTCAAAATCCGTGGCGGGACTTAAAGGGAGGTGTTTTTTGTTGAAAAAGTAAATATAACAAATACTCCCTTAAAATATAGATAATCGATCCCCTGACACTGTACATATATGGTCGCATACAACACATGTTTGACTTTCAAAGCTATATTGATATTATTACTTGATTAATTCGTTTAAGTATTTATTCATATGACATAAATAGTTTTGAGCAAAGGCTTATATTAATCTGAATCTGAATAAATCTAGATTTATACTTGTGGACATACAAATATAATTACCAAAAAGTTTATTCGTTTCGGTAACCACGAGCAGAAAGTTAAACATATTTATTACTATCAAACTTACTTATTTTTTAGAAACAAAACTTATTTTAAATTACTAGAATGGTTTACTTTTTATTAAATTAATTAATTCGTATCTTACAAATTAACTTACAATATATTAATTAATATAGGACGAAGTTATATTCATTCGACCCGATCACTCCACTATCCTTAATAATAATATTAACAACACATCACGACCTCAGTGGAATAAAGACGTAACCCGATTGAAACTTATCAATCGACCCTCGTACCATCACGTGGGCCACTTGCCCGTCTGCCTCCATTAATATTGTATACAAAAAAAAAACACTTAAGACTGTTCCACATTGAACACCGTTTACTCGCATGTCGTAATTCACATGGACCGGCTGCGTGATCTCAATGGTGATTGAAGTGGTGTTCGTTTATGTACTGGTCTTCAGCCAAAAAATAATACACCTGATGTTTAAAAACTTTAATTACCTACTGTTTATTTAATTAACTAATTGTGGCGCGACGGGTAGCGTAGTGGAAGCGTGCTGGGTCCATAAACCTGAAGGGTTATGGGTCAAAATAAAGACGGATTCGAAACAGTAACGAGGTTTAATCTTGAGACGTTTGTTCCGAAACGACATTACAGACAGAGAGAGAGATGTCAAACTCAAAAATCAATTTGAATGTGATATATTATTACATGGGAAACTCAGAAAAATTTGAGAAAAAGAAAAAATTTTCTATCGGTTGCTGTTTATCGATTTTAAATGAAAAACTTTTCAGTAGGTACAACAAAAACACTAAAATGTTCTTAGGACTTTTGTTATTTTTCTTAGGATTTTTCATATACATATATCATTGAAATAACAAAATCTTGATATAATTATTACTTTTTGTAGTGATATTTTTATGGTCATTTTCTTTTCGAGACCTCTTTTTATATAAAGGACTTTTACAAAACGAATAAAACGAATTTTTGGTCATAATTATCTCAAATTTGGCGATGATGTTGTTTAAAATCTAAACTTCTACATAATACGACTTACTGCTTTATTAAACTGAAGGTGCGATATTAAATTGTTACGTAAACGCGTTTGTCACGATAAAGTAATGAAGTAACGGGTTACTTCGTTAATTTTACAAAGCGATATTTCACTCAAGTTGGTCCAGGTTTGTCCATACCATACGATCAGCCTCTTCTTTAACTGCTGGATGCCTCTCCCAAGAACCGTCACACAAAATGTATTAATGAATAAAATAAATAAAAATCTTAAGTATGTAACCCGTTTGTCTACATAACAATCTGCCACACACGAAATGTATTGGCGAATATAATAAATAAAAATCTTTAGTGAGTAACCCGTCTGTCTGTCTGTCTGTCTACATAACAACTATTATCGGTAACCAAATTAATAAAAAAAAATAATTATGTACCAAATGAATTCTAAGAGATGAGTTACATTAAACTTCTTTCCGAAGTACTATCCTAGACATGTATGATGTGATTTTTAATGGTCACGCGCATTTTGGAGCGACGCATGCTTACACCTTAAATGTTAACTTAACTCAGTTATTTTATTATACAAGTACCCACTAATATATTTTATACCGCAAATTCGAAAGTTGTGAAATGGTCTGCCAGCTGAGGATTTTCCGTTACGCTACAACATGGGGCTCTTCAAGAGAGCTGTGAAAAGGATTGCAAGGTCGGCAGCGCACCCACATGCCCATTGGTGTTGCAGGTGCTCATGGGCCCGTGCGCTAGTCTGCCATGTATACTATAAAAAAAAAGGTTTACGTTCTATAGTGACAATATGTAGAGGTATAAGAGTCCCGAAGCGGAACTTCGTCATCTTTGTGCTGACATTCTTAGTAATGAAAAATAGGTTTATTTTCAGTTTTTCAAAAACAGTTTATTTTGTTGATGATAATTTGCTGCCCATTTAGTATTTAGTATTTTTTTGCTACTTTAAATACAATCCCTAAAATCCGTTTAAATACAATCCAATCCTAAAAAGTAACATTAGTTTAACGAGCTAACCTTACACGCTAACATGAGGTGGATTTCCTTTTGGTTGTAGTAGTATTTAGATTGTCTTATTATATTGTATTTTTATACATAATTGTGTACACAAAATACAATATAATATGTTACCGTGAGACAGGCGCAGAAACACTGTGATTTCAGAAAAACAAGTATTAATTAGTTATTAAATAAAAATCTTAGTTGGCCTTGTAAATTATAAGAATCTCTTGCAATTAACTACTCTGTGTGTAAATAGAGTAATATGAAATGCAACTTTTGCAAAAATATAAATTTTGGTCTTTTGTATTTAGCAAATATTTAGTAAAAACAAAAAAAGAATTAAAAATCCGTAAAATGTTCATGTCGTTCAACTGAGAATCATGAACGGGATTAAGTTTCAAGTTTCGGGAATTGGTCAGTTCATATCCTGTATAACAATAATAATAAAAACATGAGAATACTAATGTATTAAAAGTAATAATTAGTAATTGTTATTTTGCCTTTCTTTTCCTTTCGAAGTTCATAAAATTAATAAAATTTAAAGTGTGTTATTCACCAAAGTATTTCAGCATAAGTTATTTATCTCCTGTTATTAAAAAAAAAATCAATTATTCCATTTAAAATTAATGTTCCGAAAATGATTCAAAATGCAAATAAAATTTTCAAAATTAATTGTAGGCAAAATTTAACCAAAGGCGGATTGCCGACAAAGATACGAAGAAGTCGAACTTAATTGTAACAACTAATGTTTAAATTAACATAGTTAATTAAAGAATATTTCACTATACAAAACCGGGGGCAATTTTTTAGATTGCCATTAACACTCTTGTGTCTTTCTATATTTATAATAATTCACTAGTCAGAATATATTGTCGTTGATAGTACAACATGTATGTGAAAGAATCTTACGGAAAAGAGTAAATTATTGTACCCATGTCGTATATCGTACCGCAACCAACCCTTTTATCGTCCACTGTTGGACACGACGATAATGACCCATGCATATTGCCTTGTACTTGACGGATGTACGAGCCTTTAAAAACTGTCATATTTTTCGATAATAAAAGGATTGAATGAAAATCCTTTCATGCATTCCAGTTTTAACTCAACTACTAGATACATTTCAAGTAAGACATACAGAAGCAATAGGCGACCTCACCGCTAATAGCGATCTCTTCCCGCGAACTGATAATGGAATGACTTACAAGTAGTGGTTCTTAACAATGACTTACCGTTGGTCCGCGGGCCAACCAACGGTGGTCCTTCGGGACTCTAGGAGTGCTTTGGATATTAAGTAACTTAACCAAAAATATATTTAAATAACGGTTTAATAAATGGCATGGCAAGTCGAAACCGAATCCAGTAGATAGTAAGACAAATTAAAACTCAAAAATATCATTATATTCCCTTCGGACAAAATATTCACGAATGACTCATGACATGACATGACATAATGCAACAACGATATATCATCCATCACATATTACTTTTATTTTGTTAAAGGTTCCTAGATATTTGGATGTTAATGTATTAAAATATTAAAGCATATAATAAGAGATTCCTCATGAAACATCCGCGGTATAGTGCTTGCAATACATGAGCGCGCGTTGCCTTCTGTATAGGTAAAAAGAGACCTTATAGACCTTCACAATAGGTCTTTAAGTACAATAAGCCTAGTGTTACTTATTGAATTGCAAGTACTATAAAAGGAAATATTGTATGTAACATTTGTTCCAATACCTCATACTTTTAACCTCTGTATTTTTTATAATCTCTGTATTTTGTATATCATACTGTGTGAATTCCACTATTTATTAATATTTTTGTATTTTCTATGTATTAACCGGCATTTCTTACAAGATCTCGCAATCTATTTATCTTCTTACTCAAACGCATTACTTATCTTCTTGGCATGAATAAATAGCATTGGCCGAAAACAATAAATACTGGTTGGAAACAGCGTTACGACTGAAAAATCTAAAATTTGTAAAAGAAATCGTCCAAATTCTGACAAGACGTCAAGGAAAATCTAAGGGGCCACCCGGACGAGTTATTTCGGAGCAATCAGTTAAGAGGGGCTGAAATAAAAGTCACAGGCATGTCTCGGGGTCCAGCTGCCCCGGGGACGCATCATGTCGGTCTCCAGCGCTTCTAGAAGTCAAAACGCAGCCATAACAGCAAAACTCGGACGTTCAGTTGGTGCCACTACTCTCGCTGGCCGCCGCAGCTCTGGGCCCTGGTGCTCCTGCTGGACGCCATCTTATGCGCCTGGCCTCCACCGCGCCGTCTGACCGCCGCTGCACCCGGCTGGCGGTAGTGCCGCTCTGGGCGTGCGCCCTGCGGGCCGCCGTCTCTCCTGCCGTCCATCCGTGAGTTACGTGATTCCAATCTTAGCGAGGGACACTTTTCCGCCTCTTACACCTAATCACGGACTCTATAATATAATTGTAAAGTGTAATAGGAATATTAATTTAAATTAATATATGCTATTGGAACAATAACTGACCGCTTTCCTCGCTAGTAATTTCCCTTTCTGTAGTTCTTTGTGTCTAACACGACAATATTACAAGTAGTTTCGTGATATGCCGGTGATAAAGTGAAATAATACTTTAATTGATCTCAGGACTAATCGGCCAGAATTAAGCTTTACGCAAATAAATCCAGTTAAATTAAAATTAATTCAAACTAAAACTAATAATTGAACGCAGGAAGTGCAACGCAAATTAATTGACGAAATGTTAATATAAAAAAAAACCTATTTATTACCATATATATTATAATTACTTAATATTTTATATGAATCTTATATCAGCATTGGTCGGAAGTACGTTAATTATGTAATATCAACATATAAATGTGAAACCATACAATTGATATAATTTATTTAGAGATCAAATGAATGAATTTTCAAACAAAATAACAATAATATACAATTTGACAAAGAATGATGTTTTTGAATTTTGCATTTCCATATTATGCATACTTATCATACTTATCAACAAATTATCAACAAATTTTGCATACTTATCAACAAAACCAAGAAGATGTTTCAATCATATTGAAATGATCTCCAGATGTTAGAATTTATATTCAATTTTAATAAGAAAATTTAAAAAAATCAAAATAATTATTTTATTAACAAAGTTTACTGTTACAGTTAATTGAAAAATATTTAAATAGATTATTTACGTTTGAGCGTGTCGCGGAACGAATTAAATGAATTAGAACCCCCGGAGACAAACTGCTACTTTACATACTGGAACTAACTTATTACACTAAGTTTAAACAAGTGTAGTAAGTTGTAAAGTGTTGTATGAAAAGATCTTGTCATCTATCTATACATATAATAAAATTGTAACAGGCCGATGTCTGTACATTATAGATATTGAAAAAAAAAACTAATATGGGGAGTCTTTATTAGAGCAACAGAAGCCAAAACAACAGTTTTTAGAAATTTTGTCTGTCTGTCTGTATGTTTGTATACGCATCACGCAAAAACTACTGCATGGAATTGAATGCAGTTTTCACCGATGTATTTCTAGAGGTCTAACTTAAAATATAGGCTCCATTTTACCGCAGGAAAATATCTTATTCCGATTGTTTTAAATTTAATAAACCGAAGTGAGGGCGGGTCGCTAGTTAATTAATAAAATAAACAATACCTATTTAGGAAGTAACACTATACTTAAAGGATGATATTTTTTGATAAGATGGCGAACCTGACCAATGCTGTCTTAATATTTGGATTTCTCATAAACATTACATAATGTTTATTATTTTGGGGGTACCGGAAAGTTTTGAGTAATAGTTACCATCATAATCTATCACACTGCCATCTATCAGGAAGAGTAAATAATACTGTTTTATGAAATTCGAATCGCTTAAGAAAAAAAAACTAGCGTCTTATTTGTTGAAAAAAAAATTTATTTACTTGATAGATGGCAGTGTCACAGATTATAATGGGAACTATATTAATATATATAGTAAAAGATTTTGACACTAATTTGCTTTTATTTTAATAGCAAGAAAATAAAAAAAACCTCCGGCTTCCCCTTTATATGTTCTCTAACTATCTGTGGTACGTATTTCGTGCAACTTATGAAACATCTGTAACTTCTAACGTTACAAAATGAACGAAACAACTACAGCTACCATTCTAGATATTTGGTACACATATTTTTCAAACTTCCTACCGTATACTATTATCTGATACAGCAATTAAAAGTTAGACGTCAGCAAAAAAATATTAGGAAATATATAGCTTCCCCACGAAAGGGGGCGGCGGTAAACGTATTTTCTCTAAATAAATGGACAACTAGACTAGATTTTAGAAAACAACCAGTGCAGCCTTAAAAAACAATCAATTATGAATTTTGGCATAAAATTATATTGAGAAATATCGTATTCCATCTATTATGTTTGTCAGTAGATTCTGTTGTTTAGACTAAAATCCAGCGGAGTTAGTATATAAAATTTCTAATAAAAATGTACAATTTTGGTACTAATTAGAAGGTTTATAAACCTGAAGATAATTAAAATCATTCTAATTTAAATTAAAAAATAAAAATATATACATATCCGTAGTCACGTTAATGTACATTACATTATTTATATTATTATGTACATTTTGTTGGAATTTGTATCTGTTTTTTGACATATGAAACCTAAAATTAAAGAAATTCCTATATCTATGTGAAAGTTTGACAAATATTTGTTACAAAATTATACTGGCCCAACTATCGATATAAAATATCGATGTCTCGCTAACAATAGATTCTAAAACGGTTAAAACCAAGGTATCTACTATAGAAAAACAAAACTATGATTTTATCACTCTGTTGACGAGTATGTCATGTCATCTTTGATGACTTAACGATGTACAAACGGTCGCACAAATGATAACCATCTGTTGGTTTATAATGAAAATATGACGCAAAATACAAATTACTTTAATGATAAAATAATTGAAGAAGAAAATGCTAATACTAACACAGATGTTGCAGTGATAAATGTTATCGAAGTAAGCGTTTATTTCAATGTAATTAATTGGTATATATGAAGAGCAACATGTCAATATATATGGTGTGTAATAAAACGGTAAAAGGGTTGTGTTCATTGATTTATTTAAAAAAAAATAAGATTAGTAGTCTGTTTAGAAGCTACAGAAACCAAAACAGGTTTTAAAAAAAAATTTGTCAGACGCACGTAAAAACTACTGAACGGATTTTGATCGAGTTTTCACTAATGTATAGGCTAAGTATCCAGAAGGAAAAACTAGTATGTGTCTTCTTCATATGTCACAAGAAAATTGAGTTATAGAGGAAAATAAAAAATGACTTTTAATGAAATTACTCAAAAACTAGTGGATGTCGGTGCGTTTACAGGTGTACTTTTACAGCCGCATAGTTCACGCGAGCGAAGCCGCGGGTAGAAGTTAGTTATTTAATATATTTGTTATAATGGTGTTGAATTTTTATGTTTGTAGACGGTAAACAGTTGTGCAACCACTTATGTTAAAGATTATATAGTAAAACTACAAATAAAAAATATTTTAATAACATTTTCTCTGATCTCATCAGTGAAAAGGCTATTATAATAGAAAATAATGGAGTAATATTGATAAAAATAGATATCCTAAAGTTTAAATTAAATAAAATAATACAAATGTATTCTTCTATTTTTCAAGTGTATTGTAATAATTAAGGACTATGTTCCACATAAATAAAATATATACTAAATTTGACAATTTTAAAAACGTAACACATAACCCTAAAAGTATTGAAACGTTAAAACATTAATTTTGAAAAAAGAACGTACAAAAAGGAGTGTGAAATTTCAACAAATTTAAACTTTCCCTAAATTATACTTTTTAATTTTAATTAAAGGAGGAACAACATTTAAATTATAAAAAAACAAACATTCATTGTATTATTTATGTAAAACATTAAAAATATAACGTAAATAACCTTACTATTTAACAGATTATTTTACAAAAATATTTAATATAAAGTTGATTATAAAAATATAATTATTATTCGTTACAATTCGATTCCATTTCTTCCATTCCATTTCGCTTTTACCATCCGTACAATTTTCACAACCAGTCTTTTAACCAGACAAACAATTAAATAAGAAGCATTAATATATCTTTAGGTCTGTGGAACTTGGCCCTTATACTTTTAGTGTTGCTGTGAAAGTAAAATATATTTATATCGAAAATTGGTTTTATGATTTAACTTTTCATATATAGATATCTTATAGTTTACATTAAATGAAATAATACAAATATATTCTTCTATTTTCCGATGTATGAAAAATTGGCTCATAAATTTCACGTCAATTTTACATATAAATAAATTTTAATAGTAACTGTTAGTCTGATAATAAGACGTAGTATATTTAAAAGATTTTATTGTTTCTGTCACTGATTCAATTATTATACACATGGATGCATTTTTTTTATGTATTGCCGGTTTAGATAAAGTTCTCTATTTCTGTTTAAGTAACAAAACAAAATTAATAAAACTTATCTTAACACTTTATCTTAAGTTTATTATTGTTTTGAACACAACAAACAAAATTTATATAACAATGTGTATGCAAATTAAGCAATTTTTTCTAGGAATGAAGAATTCTTCATTCCTAGAAAAAATTGCTTAATTTTTTCTAGGAAAAAATTAAGCATTTAATTTTTAATTAAATCGCATAGAATAAATTTTTAAATTAACATCAATTGGTGTATGAAAACGTCCAAAGACAAACTACATTATCAATTAAACCGTAATAAACTAGTTAAATGTCCAATCTTCAGGTATTCTGTTGATATACGGTGATAAATACAACATCCTGTAACAGTTTATGGCAATGTATAGAGATGAAACTGTAGTCTATGGCAATTTGTCATATCTAAAAAGCATGGGGTGGTAAATAGTTAGCCATACCTCATGACTTGCTAGCTTTCTTCCGCTTGCCGCGCTTGGCGTGTCCTCAGAAGGGCTTCACGTCCTCCTGCTTGATGACGCCAACTTCTTGAAGCATGGCTTCTATACCCTCGGGCATATGACCCTGATCTAACTCTAGATTCCATTTGTAATACTGGGGAAGAGATAAAGGGTTATTTTACAGAGAGAAGGTAGAAAAAGAGCAAATAGGACACCTGGTGGTAAATGGATGCTACCATCCAAAGCCTTGGTCAAGAGAGGCAATGGTAGGTGGTGCGTACGTGTTTCGGTACTCAGTGAGATATGTCAGAGATCAATCCCATCCCATTCTATCCCTCCCAATTTTCCCAACTGTTTCTCCAAATCAAGTCCTAAATCTCCAAAGGTAGGCAGCGCTTCCGGAGCGTATTATCGTGTCATTCTAGACTGATGTTATTCTAAAGTCATACAATTCTAAACTGATATTAGCATGTATGGCGGGTGTGTACCGGTGACAGTATCCACTTAGCACCAGGTGGGATTGCACGCTCGTCTGTCACCTTCATTCTATAAAAAAGGGTCCTCAAGTCCCGGTTGCGCCGTTTTTGTAAATTGGAAGTGGAGTATGAAAAAATAATTGTAATCGTAACCAGCAGTTTTATTGTCCACTGTTGGACAATAATCTGTCAAGCTGTCCATAAGGGTTGAATGGCCTTAAAACGGCGCGCTATCGGCGGCCGGTAGTTGGTGAGTCCACTCTTTTACAATGTAGTGTAATCCCACAGGGCTTGTGGAGTGGCATTGTTACCCATTCAGTCGCCTTTTACGACACCCACGTGAAGAGATTAAGAGCCTGAATTACATTCCTACATATCTGTCAAAATTTAAAACAATTATATTGCTGTTTTTAATGAGTTCCTTGTTTAAAAGAAGTGATAGCAAAAGATAAGAAGGCCCTCTTGGTGAATAGTGGCTACCACAGACCCCGAAGCAGCCCTGTAACACTGTACACCTTCTAGTCTTGGTACTACCATAGACAATGCAAGTTCGTGGAAACCAAGCGCATCACGTCACCAGCAAATTGTAGTGATGGGAAACCGCTCACCAAAGAAACGAAACATCTCCCTTGACTCGCTTCGCCAGTTATGATGACATTATTACAATTGATTATACTGCAATTATGCATTTTTGTTTTGCAACTTGCTAGTGACGCGGGTCGGAGCAGACTGAACGAGGAATACGAGAAGTAGAAGTTTAGTGCCAGGTCTGGTACACAGCGAAGGACAGTTTAAGTTATTTATCCCTGTATATATGTGGGTATTACATTGGAAGTATGTTCGTACCTTATCCAATTCCTTCCTAAGCGCGATGACAGCCCGCTCCCGGTCCGCAACCAGCTCCTCTAGATATTGGTAACGGAGCTTCTTGCGCGCGCGGCACTCGCGCGCAGACTGCCGGCTGCGTTCTGCAAGAATGATTGAATGAATGAATGAAAATTTTTATTTGACAGCACTAAAACGTTTACTGTTACATAACACATTTAAACAAAATATATAATTTAGATATTGTATATAAATATAAATTTCTGTAATAAAATGACAAACATCAGTGCTGCAGTATGATGTAAAAGGGGGAACTCCATTCGGCTATTTATGTTGCTGCAGAAGGCTAGACGGTGGTTTTCAGTTGAGCCCCTTGTGAAAAAATAATTACAATGACAGTTATGGATTTTTTTGGTTAATAAATTAGACGATGATTGACATTTTCAGGTGGTAAAACGCATTATTTAAAACAAAAGTACTTCTAAAGTGATAATACACTATATATGCGCTTTATACGAGTATATGCTAATTTTTCAAAGTAATTACAAGCTAACTTAACATCATTTTTTTCCAAAATACTCAAAGTTCCTGAAAAACGTGTTCTTTAGCTATTATTAAATCGTGGCTATCAAAGATTACAGCACAACAAAAAAAAATTCATATACATGAAAACTGATAGCTGGGCATCAGCCCATAGAAATTTAGACAATGTCCTCTCTACACTTGTGGTAGCGGTTTTTTTATTCCTTAGTCTACATAGTTTAACACCTAATGACTAAGAACTAAGGTCCTTAGTCTACAGATCGTGTGAGATCGACCGGCTTTAGAGTAGTAGCATCCCATCTCTTCCCGTGGGTGGCGTAAAAGGCGACTAAAGAATATTTATTTCAGCTATTAAAAAAATAGGTTGTCATTGATCTTGATTTGCTGTTCATTTAGTGTTTTTCGTCGCTCGTTTCTACACAAGGCATGCATACATATCTAAACTTACCCAATTTAGCCTTCATGTCCTGCTTGTCAAGCTGCGCCTTCCTGCCAGGTCTACGCCCACGCTTGCCACTCTCACGTCGCTCCCCGCCCTCCACGCCCGAACCTCCCACCGACCCGTATACTCCGCCAGTGCCGTCGATCGACTCCTGAAAACATTTAAAGACACAATTGTAGGATTTTTTGATTTGTAGGTTGTAGGCAAATATCAACACAATGTGAGCACGAGTTCAAACCTTAACTTCACTATGTACAAGAAAAAGTATCAATACATTTTCAGTGTTCAGAGGGCGGGAGTCCTGTCAAGCCATAGATAGATTGTTGATTATTTACCTGAGTAGGTTACAGTGTTCCCACCATTGCGCCTATTAAAGTTCTAAAGGGCCCTTAGAACTTTTACTTATGGTAATAATAGTAAATAAAAAATAAAAACTACTTCAATACAAACACAATCAGCAATGAATACCCACCGCCGCCTTGCAAAACGTTTGTAAGGTGCAGTGAAACAAATGCAAATCTGGGTGTTGGTGCATAAGATAATTAAGTAGATGGATGGCTCGCGGGATAATAATGAAACGTTCGGTTGATCAATGCTATACCTACAAATACAGCATGCACACAAGCTGTATGTACGATAGGTCAAATTAAATATTCTTAGAACTGGCTACTGTACATACAATACGATAGAAAAAAACAAATTCGAATTTTGAAAATGGAACTCTGCTTGTCAAACGCCATTAAGTTTTCAAAGCTGGCATTTGTTTTTTATATCAGGTGGAAATTTGAAAATTAAGTGTTTGGGGAAAAATGAATTTAACAAGAGAACATTTTCGTTCAACTACTGTTGAAGAAGTGCTGAACGAAGGGTGGGCTGAATGCGTCACACACTGGTTTCATCGCACGGAAAGTATCGATTGTCGCGGAGAATACTTCGAAAGGCGATAAAACAACTTCAATCTTTATACCTCATTTCATTTTTGAAATTCTAAAAATTTCAAGTGTCACCGACGTATTTCCAAATGAAATCTACTTGTATTTTTTTACTATGCCACTAATAAAGGTTCAGAGAATCTACATGCTGGTGGTGAAATGTCGGTGGCAGACATATAATACATTTCTGTCTGCAGTTTCAAACGACATTGAAAAGACAGAAGAATAATAAATAGTAACAGAAGGAACAAAAGTATCAAGAACAACCAGTATTCGAACAAAGGCGAAAGGCGAACGAGGTCAGAAATCGTCCATAAAAATAGCGTGTCTTCCACGCTTTGAAAATAAACAACTCTATAGACAATAACAAGCCTTGGCTGATGACACTAAAACCTTATTGGAAGTACATTCCTCAATCAACGGCGCCACGGTGAATTTCAACAAAGAAATCGAATCTTTACAGAGAACGAAATAAGGTTCAGTAAGGGTGCCCCAAATATCCTTGTGTTGCGTTATCAAATATTGCAATAAAATTTCTTATGTATGAATAATGATGAACTGTCTTAGACAGACTTATGGTCAATAACACGTTAGGCGCGTGATTAAATATCTTCCCGACCAATAAAGGCGTCGCACACACCATCGAAAACAACCGAGCAGACAATGGACGGACAATAAAGGGTCCGAAGGACATTTGTTTGACTGTTTAGCCGGTGTGTGAATCCTAAGGCTCATTTTTTTCTGACTGACGATGAGCGCCGTTTGTGCTCGCCCTAAACATGTCCGGTGACTCTTGAAAGGTTACAAAAATTTAGTCATACCGAAAACAAAAAGTTCCTATTGTTCAAATTCAATTTCAGAGATTGCGTGAAGCGAAACTAATTAAAATGAACGGTATGACATCAGTTGCGTCGTCTCAAAAGGTCGATGCCGTGTGGGCGTTGTCGCGTACACGGTGCATCGGGTTTCTGGATCGAACGTTAGTTGCCTGTTTAACGGGGGATTTACGAATGTAGAGCGACGAATTCGAAGGAAGTGAAAATCAAAATAATAAGAGCAACGATGGCTTAAGTTTAGACGTTTAGCTGTCAATTCTCGATACACAATAGTGAGGTCGTGTTCCTATCTCAAGTAGAGCGGAGTGAGTTTTGTATGAGTTCTTCAATTATTATTTATCTAAATCTCGATGGTACAAAGAAACATTGTGAAGCATTGGAAACAATGGAAAATTGTGTTCAATCTAGAAGCGCGTAATCTTAGACATGTATCAACATCATCATTATTCATTGTACAAGACGGCTGCCATTGACAAAATAAAGCATTTACTGCAATCTTTGATCAATACAAAAACTACGGATGTACGTACGAACGTCCATACGAAATATAAACCTTTGCCCTAATAAACCGGATGGACCATAAGATGAAAGTCCGCAATTAGGGCATGGATCCAGGACTTTCGAAATTTCGTAGTTCCGGAATTTGTAGGAATGGCCAGCGTTTGGGAAAATGCGTCAGCTCTTTTTGTCGCCTATACCATAATGCTTGACGAGTCTTCAATTAGTGAGTCCTGTCAGATATGATGTACGCTTCCGAAACATGGCCTCTGACGGAGGGCTTGATCCATAAGTTCAAGTTGCTCGACAAGCTATGGAGAAACCTATGCTAGGAGGTTCTTTATGGGTTAAGATCCGAAAGGAAGAAATTCGTCAAAGAACTAGTCATCGACATGCTTACAGAATCAACATGCTGAAGTAGCAAGGGGCAGGTCATACTTGCCGCAGGGCTTATAAACGTTGTGGTAGAAGAGTCCCCGAATGAAGGCCATATACCGGAAAGCGCAGTGTGGGCGCTCCCGGCCAGATGGTCTGAGGACGTGAAGGAGTTCGCCAGTGGCCGCGAGAGAAGCTTATATTCAGCAGTGGATAGGCGGATGGTATGGTAATTTGGAAAAAAAAAATATTGTGAATAGTAATTGTTCTTAATAGCTAATTAGTAATTACTGATCCCGATCTCATCTGATTGTCAAATTGGTTTATATTTAGTATATTTTTACGTCTTTTCATTCAAAAGTGCATTTTCTTCAAACAATCAAATTTTAACAATAAGACCGTCAATTTCGGAACTAGTTCCGGAATTCCGGTATTAAATCTCAATATCGAAATACAGTTCCAGAATTTGATACCTTCCGATATTGTATGCAACTGCCTATCGAGAAGTAAATTATTAGAGTAATAAAATAAATTCCGAGATTCTGAAGCTCTGAATATTTATAACATCAGAAAGCCTTCAAGTATGACTTAATCTTCACTATAAAAAAAACCTAATAATGAAAACTGTTTAGCTGTCCAATTTCGAAGAGATTGGTAAATATACTCAACTCATCTATCTATACTAATATAATAAAGAGGTAAAATTGTGTTTGTTGGTATGTGGAGGGTAATCTCTGGAACTACTGAACCGATTTCAAAATTTCTTCCACAAATAGGAAGCTACATTATCCGTATCTAATATAGGCTAGGCTATTATTTTGTTAATTTATAATCTAATATTATTTTGAAATTTTGAAAAAAAAACCTATAAATCGAAGCGAAGCGAGGGTGCGTCGCTAGTCGTGACATAAAATTGCTGAAAGACAAAGACTGTTAAATGTTAGTCTTTGTCGGTAAAAGATATTTTTTGAATAATGGGTGCAATAGAATGGGGTATTGGAGATAATATACCACAGGAGTTTCTAGTTTCCGAATCTATTTCACAGTCAATTCCTGTTTCTAATATATTACTATAAATCATAGAGCAATAACAATAAAAATGAGCTATGAAGTAACAATAAATCTAAGTAAGTAAATTACTTAGATAAGTTGTGGCAATAACAGACGTAGTAACAGAACTCTGCACCCATATTAACCTGTTCGTTTCAACTCGTTAGATTGAGCGAAGCAAATGTGTCGTATGATTCCAGAGAGATGGACTAAAATAAGCTTTCGAAGGATTCCGTTGGACGGATATATGTGTCAAGAATGACAAGAGAATATTTCGAGACGACGTCACAAAAGGCATAGGTATGAATGCCTGATGTCTGAAAGTGAGAAAAATGGCTACAGCCGGAGACAGAAACGCATGAGGGAACGAGGAAGACCTTTGGTCAGCAGCATAACATACTACTTAAGAGTTGGTCCAGTTGCCTTTTCAAATAACACCTGAGATTGAATTTAAAAAAAATTGGTAATCCAAGGAAATTGACGTCGTGGAAAATAAAAAAATCACCAATGCTCATTAAATCATTTAGAATATTTATGTGGCGTAAACTTTATAATGTGTAATATTTAGTGCTAATTTTGGGAAAAATGTACAGAAATGATGAAATGTTGATATAGAGAACCCATAAAATCGCTGCGATACGCAAAATCATTTGTAAACGGCCGGTGTCGTGTTTCTACGCAGTGCCTAAAAGAAAACTTCGTTTATTTGTTATTCACTACGTTTTGTTTCTACTAACTGTAGGTTTATAGGAAAATGAAGCGTCTTGGAATGGTTGCTTTTGATTTTGCCTGCGTTTACTTAGCCTTGCAAAATCACTAACCTTCGAGGTCCAATAGATCTGTTTATAGATTTTCCACTTTGTATGGTTTTAAGGAGAAAATATATTCGTAAAAATATTATTCAAGACATAGATAAATAGGTGGATTCATATGCAAACTTTGTATTAATCATCGTCGTTAGTAAACACTATTAAAAAATCCAGCGAGTATACACCGATATATTACTATATAATACCTACCTACTTATTCTTGTTTGCTATAAGTTTATAACATTTCATTAAAATTTAAAATAAAAGAAACCACGTACTCTATCGTATCGTGATCGATACAAAAGAAATTGCAGCTGCGAATTTAAAAATTCGCAAAAAAATTGGTCCCTCACTTCTCGATGTGCGTCGTAATATTTCTTTGGAGTTCGTTGCCATGAAATAATGTGTCAGCTAATGAGATACTTCGACTTGCGTCAATATTATCATCGGAGGCAAAGCTGGAACATGCATATTTTTTTTATCAACGCATAATGTTTTAATTATGATAATAACTCTTCCCGCATATTTCAGGCTCTCGATATGGATACAGTCAGGTAAAACGGCTATAGAGAATAGATTATATAGGTAAAGTTTAAGTCGATTTCTGTTGTTGTTTATTTAAACATTTATATTACATACACTCTATGAAAAAACCGGTATTTAACCACGTAAATGTCGGCGATTAAGTGTTATTAATATCTCTGCCGGCTATCAATCATGACCTACCTCATCTGATCTTACATTAACATTATTATTATCTAGTGAAATTCTCATGCAATTATATTTTTTTTACAAAAACGTCGCTGTATTACTAAACACGTAGTTGATTCTCGGTTAGCAACAAAAAGCCGGTGTGCGATAGGAACAAAACTGCGTCGTACTCTCGCGTAGAGCGATGCTCATTTTATGCGGCGTAGTAGGTAACTTGTCAATTCCTAACCTAAAATAAATCATATTCCGGCATTCGTAGCGTTGCAATAACTCTTCTTAATGCTACCGGTCCTCATAAAACTCAAATTAAGGCTAGTTTTCACACATGTATTCGGTATTAGATGCGTTTTTACTTACGATTTAGCGGGATAGTGTCCGTGCCGTGACCGCCTATGTGCCTTCCTCAACGCACAGTCGCACACTGTGACTGTTCCCCGGTCGCGATGCGCTGCGCAGAGCGAACGACCGCGATCGCTCTTCGTTTTTTAAAAAACAAAACTAATATTGCGCACGAAAATGCTGCCGGCTTAAATCCATTCAGTTAATACTACAAACATACGGGTGCGAATAACGTGTCGCAACAGCTCATTGCAGCCCTCCCCACCTTGGACAAAGTGACCTTAACGTTCGACTGCACTAGGTAACAGTCGTTGCAATATACACACACACAAACGAGTCTTCGTGAATTTTGTAATGCGTAGTAAATATGTTTCACCTAACTGCGTAGATGCTGGTAATTAAACCTAGGTAATGGTAGATGTAAATTAGTTTGGTTGTAAGTGAATATAAATCTAGTGTTCATCAAGTTTGATAAATTCTTGTCTGCTATCAGTACTGAGTCACGCGTAACGTAAGTAAATAACAAGGGCTTTATCATTTATTATTTTTCAAATTTGCAAAAATTGCAGTAGACTGAGCGCCAAAAAGTATTTGAATTTAGATTAGATATCCAGGAATTCCATCAGTCGTGATAAGGTAATCAACGCACTAATTCATACTTATAATATAGGTTTAATGCTCCCAGTGCTCCCAAAAACGTAAAGTTGAAAATGCGATAGCTAAAAGGTTGTGTCTCAATAACAACATGATAATAATGATAATACATAGAAAACAGATAAGTATGTCTAGAAAAAAACAGTAAAGAAGAATATCTCAAGTGATGTAATTCAATATATGTAGCTATAACGAACTAGCGTTACTTCTTTAGTATTGGCCAAACTCTAATAGAGTTATGAAATTCATCATATCCTTGAAATTGATAGAAAAGGATTTAGGTACTTTAAGGGAAACATCGATATTGACTAGCCCAATTTTACCGTAATTCAGAAGTGGAATAAGAACAGAGTTAATTTATAAATAGACAGTTTTAGATTTGCTCACAGACGCATATAATTCAATATTGATATTTTAATGGTGTGAAATATTGCTTCGATACAGGTTTTATTATCCACAAAACATTTGTAACTTTATAAACCCATGAAGGAAACTGTTTATGCACAGAGTAGCCAAAGGCCATACGCAATGCAAGGATCGCTACTACGCTCTTTAAAAGATCAAGTTATATTACATTAGTAGTTATATGGTACATCGTAGAATCTCAGCTTCAATTATATTCCTTCAAATCACTATAAATAATACTGAAGAATTTCTTTCGAAAACCATATCCTCAGGTCAAGAAGTTATTTATCATTATCATTAATGTTCTTGGGTATTTTGGGTATTTTAATGTTAAAGTTACGATAGATAACGAATAGGTACGGTTCCACTTGAAATTATATTTCCACGATATCCAGACTTAAAACTTGATGCGTGGTTCGAGCTACGACGCAGTAAACTGCGCCACAACTTACTTTGGACTTTATTTATAGTCTCATTAATACACTTAGTTTTTTGTCCCTTTTTGTAATAACAACTTGGTATACATTTTGCCAAATGTGGGTTTCCAAAGTTATAAACAAGTATACGTAAGAAAACTTATCAATGTCTAAATTTACAAACGTTCCTTCAAGGGAATGAGACAAATGCAAAATATTATCGCGCTGGGAGATCCAGCAAGCAATAGTGGAGGTGTGCAAGTGGCGTCACACATCCCACTTGAAAGAAGAATACATAAAACAGTGAATACAGGCGAGGAATGAATGAGGAGAAAGTAATAGTAACAATTGCATTGTAGGTAGTTTCCATGTTTCCCTACAACATCGTGCTAGATGAGAGCGAAATACGTACGTGAATTAAGGAAATAAATCGTAAGACGAAATATGGCTAGTGTGAAAAGTGCGATAGCATGTATCGTAAAAGATGCAAAGAAATACATATTCAGAAAAAACCCTTGCAGGGCTTAAAGGAGACTTGTAGATATTGAAGTCGCTTATTGAAAAACAAATCAATGTAACCCGTCAACTTTAATACTAGTGACTTTTAGGGGCACAGAACAGATTACTGATTAACCAGTTCACGGTGGGAATTGCCAAACAACACATTTTATTTTAATAACATTATTCCTGCCCGCATACGACCGTCCGATCTGACCTATAAAGTCCTGCGAAGAGCTTCAAGGACCTCGCGTCCGCTCCCGTACTGCTGTAAAGAAACAAAAAGTTTCCGAGCTTCAATGCCAAGAATCACTGCATTCTTAGGGGGAAGAAAATCGTGAACTCATAATCTGTTAGGTATATGTTTTGAGTTGTATTTCCGATGTCGTGTGGACATTGTGATGAAGCACAACAATGCGATAGACATATGTAAACAATACGCAACTCATGCTCTAGCTAGACAGGCGTAAAGCATACATACTGTATCTTATCGCACGAGTCTCGTTGATGTACGAAGTAGGGAATGTTTATTGAGCCGGTATCAAGGCAAACAACATAGAAATCAGACCCGTAGTTGGGGGGGGGGGGGGGGATATATCGGTTAAGCGAATGTCCACTCTATCTATTGGTTGCGGTTCCGATGATGTTTTCGTAAAATCAAAAATATCTTCCGAACTAATCCGAACAGAACTAATTATGAGCATTCTGAGCGATGCGTTTTTTTTTTTATAGACTAGTAGGCGGACGAGCAGGCGGTCCCACGTGATGGTAAGTGTTACCGCCGCCCATGGACACCTGCAACACCAGGGGGTATGCGTTGCGAAAGTTATGCAAAAGAAAGGCGGAATACTTAGCGACGCAGTGTGAAGTTGAAGCACATGAGTATATATATACGTACAGAGCAACAGCCGAATATTTATACCTACTTTTAAATATGCAAAGAAAAAGTGAATTTTATGAATTAGAGATAAAATTTACAATTAAATTATGAAACATTTTTTTTTATTTTTGTTTTCCAAATGTTTTTCTTTTTAATGGTGTGATAAGTTGACAAAAGGATTCAAGCTCTAAAGACGCCGATTTTTTAAAAAAAAATTGTGGAAATTGCAAAAAACCTAACCTATACCATTTGCTCGTATCTGGTATTTATTGCATTAAATTACCTAATTTAATACCTAACCTAGATATCAGAAATATCACTGCCAGACTCGCTGCGTTTTTCACAATTATAAATATAAATTCACAATCTTTACATAGTATAAAACAAAGTAGCTTCCCGCCGTCTGTCCCTCTGTATGTACGCTTAGATCTTTTAAACTACGCGACGGATTTTAATGCGGTTTTCATCAATAGATAGAGTGATTCAAGAGGAAGGTTTATACGTATAATTTAATATTGTTTTAACGAAACCGAAATGAAGCGAGTTAGTATTATATTTATAATTCGCTAGTTATAAATATAAATCAAAAAATGCTCTATTATAAATCATTTGCTCCCCCATTTTTTTTAACTTGTTAGTTTTTATCTCTAGAACAAGAAATTATTATTGCCGGACGTGTATGTAAATGCATTTTTTTTGTGATATTTGTAATTTAAAAAAAAGAAAAATGCGTATAGCATTTTTACTTTTTTTAAATTACATAAATTACACATATTTTTAAAATTACTTTTTTAAATTAAATAAATTAAATTTAATCAAAAAAAAAATACTACAACATGATTAATATTATTTTCTATAATTTTTTTTTGTACATAATATGTATTATGTTAATTAAATATTATCCTCACTTTTTTCGGAAGCATACTTATTAACATCATTAGTATTATTATTCGGGCTGTCTATTATATAAACACTTTGCATTTACGATTTTCAAAATAAAAATTGTTAAACAATGTATTTCTCAACTAAAACCATTACAATATTATTATTTTTGACGATAATTACTAAAAAAAAAAAGTATGGTTTTAAAAGATCAGCGTTTGCCCAAAGCCATTAAAACTATGAATGAAACTATTAAAAACTATGAACATTAGCAATAATATTCATGGTTGTTACAATAGAATGATTCGGCCAAACGGCAGACGCGAACAAATAATTTAGTACTTCATATAATTTTGCAATTTTTAATTATTTTTTTTTCAAAATGCAGTGTGCCAGACAGTTTTCTTGTTTTTCATAACCTAATAATTATCTCCATGTAAATTTGATTGACGAGCAAATTGTTTAAAATTTCATATATCAAAAAATAAAAAATAATTATTTATTAACGCAGAAACATACGTTTCTGGTAATTGAATTTATATAAATGTTAGACTAAGAAATAGGTGTTAAAACAAATGTCAGATGGGAGCAGGGCCGTCTTTACCAGGGGGTGCAAGGGGTGCGGAGCACCCGGGCGCGGAGCGCCCGGGGGCGCCTGTCGAGCGCTGAATTTTTGGATATTTCATTGAACTTAACGCCATTGCACAGTTTTATATACTTGTTACTTACGACAAATATGTATGCGCAAGCAAAAAAAAAATAGTCATTAACAATAATATTTTTTTTACTTTTATTACGCTTTCGGCGCTTGTCATACCGCATTACTACATTATAATACATTACAGTTATTACAGTCTATGCGCACAACATGATTCAATAATTGGGCTAAATACCCTGCGTGTACAGTGCCGGCTTTACCTATGGTGCAGGGTGTGCGGCGCACACGGGCGCAGGGTCTTAGGGGGCGCCGAGCGCCGCTCGCGACGCCTCCAAAGAGCCTACTAGAGGGCGCCAGGGTATTGATTGCACCCGGGCGCTACATGGGCTAGAGCCGGCTCTGGATGGGAGCAAATGACTTATGGATGCTGTTTTTTACAATTTTCAATGAGGTATTAATTGATAACGCAGCGATAACATAATGCCAAACGTAGTCATTAGCTTTTCCTTTAATAGATTTTCACTATTTTCCACTTCCGGCACACGAGCAAATCATTTAAAAATTTCTGCCACCAGCTCCCAAACTATCATGTCTAAAGCTACCAATCTTACCGTATAAATTACTATAGCCAGCAATGCATGATGAGCACTTAAAAAATCCTCATATGCGCCAGTTCGTTGAAGATAAAGTGGTAAAGTGAGTAGCCTTATTCATGTACTTATTTAAATTAATTTAAATAACTACATAATTTATACATAATTTAAATTATAATCATTTACACACAAAACAGAAAATAAATAAAAAGGATGAAGAAAATAGAATGCCTATAAATAGTAGTAGACATGGAGATACATCTATTATAACAGTCATGGGAAAGTGAAAACGTACATAGGTCAATCAAGACAGAAAAAGCATGCGTAGTTTACTTTCAGATTTTATCATAAGACCTATGTGACTTCCTATGAGAAAAATCAGTCTCATTCGTTTATAAACAATTGTATGTAGTGTTTTATTTATTGTGGATGTCAATAGTTATAGAAATATAATACAATAAACAATGATTAAGAAAGTGTTTTAATTTTATCTTCTATGAACGCAATGTAACGCCACCTAGTTAATTGAGTCTGTAACTAAGAATGTTACATTTATTTGTTTTTGTAGATAGAGGGCGCAGGTTGTAGCATTTGTTTTCCCAGATTACAATACCTATCTATTTTTAGATGTAAAAATAAATTCACTGTTTTAGGTTGAAAGGAGACAGGATCAATACATATTTATGAAAAAGGATGCTTCCGGATCAATTTTGAGCAATGTAATAAAGTTATATAGAAAGAAGATGGGTTTTATGGGTTTATTAAAAAATTATTAAAAAAAACATTTGCTTCTAATTAGCACATCATACATAGTTGATCATAGAAGATAATACAAATCACCTAATTTAAAAAGGATGCCCCTGGATGACATTCCGTCATTGCCACTAGGAACTAATTGCTAATGATTTCTTTTTCCTATTCAATTTTTCGTTTAAACCTCTTTCTTGATGTGCATAATTATATTACATTCTTTGTTTCTATATATTTTTATGTATCTATATCGTTCATCCTCAGGGCTTGTGGTAGCCGCATTGTTATCCCTTAGTAGCCTTTTACGACACCCTTGGGAAGAGATGAGGTGAATTTTTCTAAAGCAGGCCCATATCACATGACAAACCCGCTATAAGAATGGACTCACTAAACGTGCTTGGTCAGGTATACTAAAAGTGCTGGTAGGTGAATGGTGCAATATTGTTCATATATTAGTTGTAAGTAATATAAATGTGTTATTATTTTTTGTATTCAATCAAATGAAGATTTTGTTATCCACCCACCAATCTTTCTTTTTACCAAATTTTTCACTGGTAGAAATGCTCACTAGGGAATAAGTCTTGTTCTTGTACAACTTTATGTACAGTAAACCTTAAATAATGTCCCACTGCATGGCAAAAGCCTCCCTTAATAGTCACTAGAGGGATCCACTATGCGGGCCCAGTGTAGCTTGGTACACAAACTGTACTTCTTAAGTAGTTCGAGGAAATATTCCTCGCAATGTTTATCTTCGTGGCTGAGCCAGGGATATTTTTCTAAAAGTGGGAATTAAATAGAAACTCAGTAGTACAATTTTCAATCACGATTTGAAATCACGACTTCCAAAATGAGAATAGGTTATTACTGTTTGCCACTGCTATATAGAGAATTTCATAACCAATGCAATTAACTAACACATAACCTTGTGTAATTTTACACATATGTGCTCATTTACACAAGGAGAGTGCATCTTGAATGCAAGCTTCTTAAAGATTGGTTAAAAGCTAGTATAAACAACTGTCCAATCACTGCTATCCTTGTTATAGTTGTAGGTGAGAATTGTATGTGGTTTGGTCACATACGAGAATCATATACAATATTCTCACCTGAACTGTTCGAGAAACTCTCCTTGTGTAAACAACCTCCTGCAAGTTGAAATTACCCTTAAATATGTGTGTTGCTTATCTTAAGATAAATTATGATCCACAAGTACAGTATTGTTAATACAGGACTACTTATATTTGCTTTATATAGTTTCATATTTTTGTTTCTGTTTTTTTTATTTTATCTACGGAGGCGGCAGACGAGCATACACTCCACCTGATGGTAAGTGGATACTGTCGCCCATAGACATCCGGGATACATGCCAACATTAGTCCAAAATGACAAATGTTGGCACGTCCCCGGATGCGCTGCCTACCTTTGGAGATATAGGAATGGATTTGAGAGAAAGGGTTGGGAAAATGGAGAGGGATAGGATGGGATGGGAATGGGCTCTGGCACATCTCACTCACTACCGAAACACGTACGTACATTGGGGAAATACGATAAAGTGGGAAATGCAATACATTTCAAGGTAGTCTTCTGTGAGAGAGGGGTAACGTGGCCAGTCGAGCGCGCCCAGCGGCTGTTGGATTGCAGCGTGCACTCTCCCCCTCAAGAATTCAATTGTAGTAATTCAACATTCAAAATTATTTAATGAACTATAATTAATAACGTAATGATATCAAGGTGTAAATTAATTAACAGAGGACAAAGCAAAGGAAAATATGAAATTTGTTATAAGGTACTAAGTATTACAATATTTGTCAACAATTTAAGTCACAATTAATTTAAATAAAATTGTAACAAGTGATCTTACTGAGTTTAGACAGAAAATTAATAGATGTTTGATATATAAGTAGCTTTCGTTTATCTTTTTTGATGAGTCATTCACTCAGATAATAAATACAACCAACACATGACTTTTCAATGCTTTTTTTTGGGATTTATGATATTTCTAAAGAATAATATAAACTTAAAAGGGATGGAGATGATGAAATTCTTTATCGTGTTGTGCAATACTGACAATTAATACGTCCAGTATTGGACCTCAAAGATTCAAAATTGGAAAATCCAGGTCATGGTATTGACAAAACAAGAAAATAAAATTTGTGATATTACGCCCTTATTCAGTTGTAAAGAAAAATTTGAAGTCATAATGTAAAATCAATCGAAAAATGGCAAACAAATAAAGCAATGTTAATTGCAAAAATAAGCTTTTTGTATGAAGAACAACAACAAAGAAAAACGTGAAACTCACATTATGCGATTCTTCTTCCAAAACAGCCATAGTTTCGAAATCGATGTTCATTTTGCACTTTTCTCAGATATTAGGAAATGAGGAAATAGACACAAAATTAAGAGTAACAAAATATTTATATTAAAGTAGGTATTGTTTACAAACTCGCAAGGTCATTTGACATATTTTTGTGAATACGTCACATGACGTCACCAACCATTATTGATTGATTGAAGGACGTAAAATCCAGTTTATATAATCCAATTTTATTTCATACGAAGTTAAATTTTTAAACTTAGGACAAATAACATTATTCAAATAACCAGATTTTATAAAACATTTTTATGATTTTGACTTGCTGTTTGCACCATGCGATCAAAAATTCGGGGTTGGTCAATTTAATACAATTTCTCTTTTTCTATCGCCATAATATAGAAAGAGATGCAACGTGTGTCAGTTGCACGTCAGTTTATCTACAGGTTGTTTCGAATGGCGATATTGACACATTTCGGAACACAGCAAATGTCAAACAGTAAACGAAACGAAAAAGAGATATAAATGTTTGAATTGCATGACATTCAACATTTAGCGCTCTCAAATTTATAATATGAAAAACGTGTTGCAGTTTGAATTTTCTTTACCATATTTTATAAACAGCAAAAAACGTTTACATTTGAAAATAACAAAATCAAATGTTGCTATTGTAAATAATTAAACGTCAGTTTTTTTCATCTCCAGTTTTTCTCTCACTGATAAAATTCCATAGTTTTTGTTTAACGTACGTCCGATGTGGCCTTAAAAACTAAAAATCCTTAGCATAAAATTCTAGAATGTGTATAGGGTGCGGTACAGCAGTGGGATTGTATATTTACGTACATTAGTGTCATTGAAAGATCACAATGCGTGTCGGTGTTGTGTTATATTGGTGCGTGTTTGCTATTCATCTGTGCAAAGCGGAAGATGTTGAGAGGACAGAGTCTAGGGAGGGTGCCCGAAGGTCGCAATGGGGGCCTATGTCGCGTAGCGCGTCGTTCGTGACCGACCCAGCGGTTGCAGCGTCAAATGACCAGAGTGAGTATTGTTGGCACCCAACCACCTGCTCGCACCGATGATCACACCTTTCTTTTCATATATGGCAATGGTGCAATTAGCACATTTAGCCAGTGACAAGTTTTCTTAAGTAAGTCAAAAGTCGCTCAGTAAAGTGATTGTAGGTTTACTGAGGATAGAAGAGGACTCCTTGGAAGCATATGAAAAACAGTCCTATGCTTTTATTTCGTTAACATACACTTTATCCACAAAAAAAAACATCGAAGTTTAATAAACTATCACTATTAAACCACAAAACGCATAATTCACAATTTTTTATAATAATCAACCAAAAACTACACCTCCAGTTTCCACCAAAAGTTCCATTTGTTTTGCTTTCTTGTTTCACTTTTATGGAAAAAAGGTGACAGACAAGCATACAGTCCATCGGTGATAAATGGATACTGTTTCTATGAACATCCTTTTTCTAAGCTCCTTTTGTCATAGCACCTCACTGACAGAGCATATCATCAGCGAGTATCAAAATCCTTGGTGTCGACATTTCTAACAAAGTCGAATTTAGGGGTCATCTGGAAAATAAAGCCAAAAGGGCCTCTAAAAAGCTCAGTGTGCTGAATAGAGCGAAATGGTACTTCACCTCAGTGGCGTAGCTGGGGGGGAAGGGGGGGTGGGGCCACCCGTTTGAGGGTGAGGGATGAACTAACTTACAAACTTACAAAAAATCCAGTAGGTAGTGTATTGCCACAAAAATAATTTACACAAATACACATTGTCTGTTGATTTTATTTTCGTAGTTCCTTTGATTTTATTAGTCCCGAATAGTGTAGCTCTCTATTAGTGATTTTTAGAATCTGTTCAGTAGTTCCAGAAATTACCCCCTACATTATATATACAACCAAATTTAACCTTTTTATAATATTATTATAATAGATAGATGACTTTACCTATATCAAATTATAATTATTAATTTAAACAGTTTTCATTCTTGGGGTGACACCATATCCGCACCGCCACCCACGCTAGCCACTGCTTCACCCCCAGATAACTCCTAATGCTCTACAAAGCTCGGGTTAGGCCCCACATGGAGTAATGCTCACATCTCTAGGCCGCTACAGCGAAATATCTATTGGATTCATTTGACTCCATCCAATGATGTGCTGTTCGAATTGTCGATGATCCCACTCTCATGGGCGGTTTAGAACCCTGTAGTGTATGGAGAGATGTGTACAATAGGGAATTCTCTGAAAAATTATTCAATATAATTTCTATTACGCTAGGAAATGGGATTCTTTAAGAAAGCTATGAATAGGATATTGCAGGGTCGCCAGCACAGCCGCATACCCAGATGTTGCAGGTGTCCATGGGCAGCGGTAACACCTGCCATCATATGGCATTGCTTGCTCGTCTGCCTACTTCCCTATAAAAAATAAAAATACTGGATGATATCATTAGCTCTTCCATTTACAACTTGTCCCATGTTTTCTGTTTAAAGTTAGACTTTAGTGACCTTAACATCTGGTCTCCTTAATAGGAAATACAAGATCTGTATCACACAAGTTGCTTTACTATGAGAAAATTTTACAAATAATTTAGGTTGTTTTTATGTATGACTAATGGGTGTAAATTAATTTGATGAGACTACAAGAACATTTTCTGAACTGCTTTGAACAAATGATTTTGTGAATTAAATTGAAGGACAAATATTTTTTTAATAAAAGCATGTGAACATTTTGTAAAAAGCCATTGTTTTTATGTTTATAATAATATCCACATAATAACTCCATTAATTATCTCAAAAGTTTTTATGCAGAGAACTAATTCTTTATGATCTCAGCCAAACTTTATTTTACCAACTCCACCCTAAAAACCTACTTTTTAGAAAACAATTTACACGAAATTTTGGAGGACATCAACTTATCCTTAGCAGTATGCAGAGGGATGTATTTCCATGAGAGGGATGGCCATGAGACTTCCCACTGACTGTGAGAGAATATTTAAATTGATTTGTTCCACACCAATGGATTGGCCGTGGGGGGCCCATAGCCTGGCCCCCAAGGTTCTGGATCCTGTAGATTTTTTCATTAGGGGTTACTACAAAAAGTTGATGTACAACAATGAATACAACTCTATTGAACAATCCTAACAAAAACTGACACAGGCCCAAATGAAGATTAGAGAAACTGAAGGAGCCTTCCAAAAACTCAAAAGGAACCTTTTCAAAAGGTGTAGGCTATGCATAGCTGACAATAGTGGCCAATTTGAACATTTATTGTAAATAATAAAAATAAATACTTTTATTTGATTTAATGTATTTGCCTCGTTCTCGCTCTGTTATCACATTAAGAAACCGGTTATTCTACATACTAGCATAGCCTAGGTTTATCAGATAAATATCGATTTTTGGCACATACCATTTGAGTAAATTTTTAACATGATACTCTGGCACTAGCCAACTGAAATTTGCACAGTTAATTCTCCATGAACGTGAGTAGTTGGAGGATGTTGTAGAAAAAAAAACTATATGGATTTTTTTGCCTAGAGCCTATGAAAGATAGTGGAAAAATTAAACTTCAAAATTTTTTTAGAAGATTCTTTTTTATTTTGAAATTAATAGCGTCACCACTCAAAACGATATTGTGGTACGTAAGGCCCACTATTGAACTATTCTCAGAAAAAAATCACGATTGTAGACCTAATAGTTTAGCTGTAGTTAGGAAGTTCAGTCTAAAATCTGATTGTTACCAAAATTTGACAAATATTCAAATAACATCTGAACCAATGAATATAGGGGAACATGCATGGGGGTTAAATCGATAGGTACATCGATGTATGCACCTATGTATGTAGTGACTATCATTTTTTTTGCACTGAACTAGACTGTACATTATTCTTTATTAATATTACAGTATTTTATGTCAATATATGTCCACTAAAAGTGCAATCTTCAAAACATACCAAATTATTAAAATTGTTTAGAAACTGAGGGCTTACGGGAAGCTTTCTGCTTTTCCTTGGGCAAGTTTACAATAAACACCTACCATAAATAAAAGAAAACGATATGTTTGACCACAGCACTATATTACTGAGAGATGAATAGCTTATTAACACAGATGGTGTTGCTAAGAGATTGTAACAGAATGGATCATGATCATAAATCAAAAAGCAATCACCAAAAAACCTGACATTCAGGACAACATTCCTTATTGTAACAGCATAGGGTATAAAATTGTAAATTAATTCTTTTGTGCATGTTTATATGATTACCACATGTTACCATCCATATGATGTGTAAGTCACTTCAGTTTTATTAACACATGCGAGTATTTTTTTGTTTTCTCCGCAAACTGCAGTTTCCTTTTTGAAATCTTCCTTGTTTGGCAGGAATTTTAAACATTGGTCAGCCTGTAGAACTTGGCAGTCCAAACTTTAGAATGATTTTAAACCTTTTCTTAAATTATTATTAACAAAATAATAAATTACTTTTCTTATTATTTTGTTAATAATAATTAACTTCTTATTTTTTAATAGTTAGATTGTTAGTTTTTAAAATAGCTAAACTGAACAGTGATAGGCTAGGGGTATCTATTCTCGATTCTTACTAAAGTCAGATTATTTATTCGAGTCAGGGGTATGACAAGACATATAAAGGTGTTTTTTTTAGAGGTATAGAACTTTGAAATGGAATAAAACAAGGATGAATTTTTAAAATTGACATGAAATTGACTTTATTCAAAAGATAATCTTTTGGCATTATAATTTAAATATGATTTCTGGCATATGACCGCCACGGCTGGCTCGGACGTAATCCACTCTGGAGGTCCAATTTTCAATAACTTTTTCCAACGTTTGTGGCCGTATATCGGCAATAACGCGGCAAATGTTGTCCTCCAAGTGGTCGATCGTTTCGGGCTTATCGGCGTAGACTAGCGACTTCACATATCCCCACAGAAAATAGTCTAGCGGCGTTAAATCGCACGATCTTGGAGGCCATTTCACGGGTCCGGAACGTGAAATTATGCGGTTACCAAACGTTTCCTTCAGTAAATCAATTGTGGCACGAGCTGTGTGACATGTTGCGCCGTCTTGTTGAAACCACAGCTCCTGCACATAAACGGTTATTTATGCACATTTATGGTTGTTCAATTGAGGAACGAAAAAGTCAGTAATCATGGCTCTATAGCGGTCACCATTGACTGTAACGTTCTGGCCAGCATCGTTTTTAAAGAGGTACGGACCAATGATTCCACCAGCCCATAAAGCACACCAAACAGTCAGTTTTTCTGGATGTAACGGTGTCTCAACATACACTTGAGGATTATCTTTACTCCAAATACGGCAGTTTTGTTTATTGACGTAGCCATTCAACCAAAAGTGAGCTTCATCGCTAAACAAAATTCTCTTATGAAAATCGGGATCAACGGCAATCTTGTTTTGGGCCCATTCACCGAAACTACGCCTTGCTATGTGATCGCGTGGCTTCAATTCTTGCACGAGTTGGATTTTGTAAGCACGCAAACCAAGATCTTTCCGCAAAATCTTCCATAAAGTGGATGGACACATATCCAATTCCTGTGCACGATGGCGGATAGACTGATTCCGGTCTTCCTCTACGCTACGCTCTACAGCAGCAATGGCTTCTTCTGTACGTACTGTACGACGTCTCTGTAGATGCGTATTATCATTTAGAGTAAACGTGGTGCGAAAACGGTCCATAGTTAGTCGAATTAATTGCTCTGATGGACGATTATGTTGACCGTAAAATGGACGTAGTGCGCGATACGTATTTCGAACAGAACCATTATTTTCAAAATAAATTTGCACAATTTGGAAGCGTTGTTCAGGCGTCAGTCTATTCATGTTGAAATGCCAAACCAAACTAAACGCAAATCACTTGACAGCTGACAAAATGGCCGCCAGTTAAAACAGTGTTGCCAACTTAGTTCTATACCTCTAAAAAAAACACCCTTTAGAACTGTCAAACAGAGTGAAATTTCCTCATGATCACATTCTGGCAAAATCTGGCACAGGTTGGTATTCCGAATCTCCAACATCTTCGGGTGGGGGGGGGGGTATAAATTCCTTTATCCTTTATCTCAGAATTATTCAGAAATTCATCTATTTCAGCTTTTTGAGACCTATGGATATACTAATAATAATAAATAAAACTAATAAATAAGCAGTAAAAGGCTCATTGTGCAATAAAATCTAGGTAATTGAATGGCCAATAAAACAATAACTATAGGGCTAAAATAAGAATTCTTTGCTAAAATTATTTATTATGATTTTATTAAAAAAAATATTGATTACTTGATACTACCTAACCTTGATACTACCTACTATCTTGATACTACCTAACCACCGTATATGTGGAAGATTTTGACTTGTCTACGGTTTTTGTCGGACGTCACGTGACAAATATCCGCCTTCAAGATCCACCAATCAGATTATTTCAACAATATGGTGGTTAGCGCGAAATATTGGCTTAAACATCCGAAAGAATATTGGTGTAGTAATGTTTGGGCGTTATACACTGCATACGAATTGCACATTATTATGTGCATTGGGCCTTACGAGGTTAATAAAGTCCTCGTCCCGTACCACTGAGTTTCGTCATAAATATGCATTTTTAAAATTATCTCTAACTTGGCAGTAAAGGTAAATATCCCCCATTTTCCCAACCCTTTCTCCAAGCCCATTCTTAAATCTCCAAAGGTAGACAGCGTATGCCAACGCTTGTCATTTTGGACTGATATTGGTATGTATCGTGGATGTCGCAGGGAGATAATGTCCACTCACCACCAGGTGTACTGTCTGCTCGTCTGTCGCCTTCTTTGTGTAAAAACAAAATATTTTAATGTACTATGAGTACGTTGGCTTTTTCAGACAAATATGGTGTACAAATCTAATGATTAACAGGTGCTATTGTTTACTGTGTCCATTGGACTCCTTTCTTTATTACCTTTAAGCAAAATATTAGCGAATTATTCAAGACGTGAGTACACAATAAGAGTACTCAACAGAAAATTTATGAGCAAACAGACATATTTACTTATCAGATTGTATGTGTAGTGTTTACATTGTTAAACTGGCGACCTCGTGAACTTTGCAACGGAGTATTGCGGTATATTCATGCAATTTGCGAACTTGTTCCTTACCTAAAACATCAACTGAACGGTAATTGGCTGTTAAAAAAGGTCAGTCTAAATTGGTTTTCTTTGGGCATATTCATTCATTATTTGACGTTAGACTGTAATTGATTCTAGATAAGAGAAAAGACCAGATGCCGTGTCATATAAACATATAGTGATCGGAAATCTAAAGAAAATTATCAAATAATGACAAGGACAAGAAACTTGAATAAACTGGATTGCAAACCCCTTTGTTGTCAACTTCCAATGATAGATGTGGGGAACATCCACTGTTCTCATTGATAGGAATATGTGAATAAGTTAATCAATTCTTGGCTGATGTAGCAGAATCATAACCATCGTTTGGCGATGGTACTTTGCCGACTCTGTCTATGATGATGACTATGTATTAATGTTGGGTTTCCACTGCACTCCATAATAATTTATTTCTTTTCCTCCCTCTAATATCATTATCAACTACTTGTTGAGATTTTTTCCATCGTATTTATTATCATCAAAACGGTTATACATTTACCAGTATTATAATATAAGTTGCTCCACAAGTCCCCAGGACTCCTCATATAGTTAACCCAAATTTCGTAAAACAGCTGCAATTTGAAGCCATGTAGCGTTCCACGGCGAACCATGTGATACCAGAATAATACCATTTATATATTGTATTTGCCAAATCTGTTTTGTTGTACGATAAACCAGTCTGTGGCAACCACTTAGTCTATCTTGAAACTTGTTATAGAACTCATAGAAATTCATAGAACTCGTTTTATCAACCCACGCACGATAGAAATTAACTTTAAGCAAAAATGAAGGTGAAGGATCGAAAAAAATTGCTATTCTTCCTTAATGGAACCTGCTTTGTACATCCATCTTTCAATATTTATTTACTAAGTCGCACAAACAGAATGTTACATTTTATAACACTTACTTAATATTTAAACTAAAATATGGTTTGAGTAACATACCAAAACAGGCAACATAACAATTATGTAGATACTAACATTGTGTTTTACCATAAACAAAGATTTACGAGTATGAATTTATAGGGGCTTATGAAGTCTCGTTTAAACATTTATATGCTTGATTACGGAATCGGGATATTGATCCATAGAATATTTCTAGATTTTTATGAGTTGTAGCTAGATCGTTATAATCTACACATACGACGAATAGGCGATTTAAATACAATGATTAAGTACCTACTTAAATAGCAGCATAAGGAATAAAGAGGGTTCTAGCAGATCCACTTTCACGTTTCCTACATATAGGGTAGTGTATCAGTGTCAACTTAGCCATAAACTATTTTAAATAATACCAACAACTACGACATTGAAGTGACAACACTTTGTAATCATTAAGTCTATCACGATAATTATATAGTATACACTTTTATCCATGCCATAACTCATTGTACACAAGAAACGTTTCAGTTTCGATTCTATTCTCTTTTTGTAGTATCTCATAAAAAGGTGTCCATACAGATAGAGGAACCATACTCAAGTATACTTCTCACAAAGGTTTTAAAATTATCTGTAATATTAGTAGTTTTTTATGTTTTTACTCTCCTTAGCATGAAGCCCAGAAGTGTATTAGCTCTAGTTACAATGTTATCAATATGATTACTAAATGACATTGCACAATAAAAAATTACTCCCAGATTTTTAGTGCTATTCTTTCGCACCAATATATTGTTGTGGATTGCATAAGGGTAAACTATTTTATTTTTATATAGTGAACGAAAATTAAGCCATTTTGAACATTTTGAAAAAATAACCCAATTTTGTTTTCAATGCACCATAAATTTAACGACTCTAAATCAGATTGTAGTGCTAAAGAATCTTTATTAGATTTTATGTATTTTTTTAAGTCAATAACAAACAATTTGACTTTAATATAGATACAATATCATTTATAAATATTGCAAACAAAAGGTGGCGCAAAATCGAACCCTGAGGTACGCCCGACCTAACGCGAATTGGTTCAGATTTGTATCCCTTGATAGTCACAATTTGCTTACCGAAGGCTTCAAAAATAAACTCTGAATATTCCATAAGATTACTGACAGTTGTAATAATGCTCGTTATCCCACGAACATCAACAAGATCACTCAACCGTGACAGGAATTTTACCCACAACTATCTGTTGACATCTTATTCGCTAAACGGAAATCCCTCATTAAATGCTTTTTTTCATAGCCTATGCCTATATCAAGCAGCTGGCCAAAGACCTCCATTGCCTATTTCTAGCTTCCTCCGAGGGAGAGACAAGACGACCTCGATGTTTTTTATTAAGGACGGCTACAAACTTAAAGATAAATTAAAGCTATTCTGCAGCTGTCTTTTATGAGATGTGTGGTATTCGTAAACTGTTTTGACTCTAATTCTTAGCTCATTTGTTGTTACTTGGCAGCTTACTCTTGGTATTTGTAAGGAATTGGTCAAGCCCGTCTTAACGCGATCATTAAGGCTCATTTACAAAGGGAGAGTATCGCGAATGATTCGGGCGAGAATAATATTGTATGTATACGATTCTCTTATGCGACCAAACTACCTACAGTTTTCGCCAACTGTTCACATGATGATAAAAACTCGATAATAGCGGGGATAACAGCGATCCGATGATGATAACAGTTGTTTAAACTAGCTTTCGACCGATGTTCGAGATACTCCTTGTGTAAATGAGCCATTACTCTACCAACAATACAATTAGTTATGAAGATTTTAGTGTTACATTGTAATTTCCGGTAGTTTAGGACTACTTGTCTCAGTTTGAAATTCAAGAAGTTCATAGCGTGGTAAATGGTAGGTGAACGCAGAACAAAAATGTGTATTGTAATGTGATTTATAACTTTAAATATAACTTCAACCTTATCCACATTTGGACACATTACAAGTCCGAATTCACATTTGGACTTGGACGTTACAAAAAAAAAACACGGTTGTAGGTGAAGTATTCGTGTAACTATAAGCAATTATTTCGTGCCTTCCAATCTTTCGGTTCTAAGAACTTTATTTGCTTGGTTATTTTTGTACTTCAATAATTACATGTAGGTATGCTAATTTTGTTACCATTGACACCTGATGTTCGATTTTTTCCTCAATTCCACCAGAATTCCCCATCGTACAACCGCGTCACCGCGTACTGTAGACGGTGCATGACTCATCAAGACAACCGGCTATCAATGACACGGCGATCGCGACGAGATGTATTTTCATCTTAATTTAGAACGCAGCGTATAGGTGGGGCAGTGTACAATACCTAGGTTACGTACCTACGTCTACCTACGTCTACCTACGTCTCATACCTACAATACCTATTGTAGGTATGAGACGACGTACACAATGTGCAATTAATTTGAATTTCTATTGAGTAAAATCTCTCGCAACATATGTCCGTTAATTCGGTTTTTTTTTTCTGTATGAAGCCTACCAGCCTATAACGTAGCATTGCATGGCACAGGCGTCTCCAATAACAAGGGGCTTGGTTCTGGGCCATAATTTACTAGTGAATTGGTGGACATACGCGAGATTCATTTTAAAAACTGAGGTCTTCGCGATGTTTTCCTTCACCGCCAAACTAGTGACAATTGAATAATCCATAAATAAATAGAAACTCAGTGGTACGGACTAAAGCTCGAACTCACAACCTCACGAATAACAATGGCGAATAGATCTCCCGCAGGCTATTTATTACCTCTATTAAGGATTCGATTCACGACCTCTTGAATGTAAGTGTAGAACAGATAACTCTTGGCTATCACTGCTCTCACGGCGAATTGAGAGTAGGTACAACATATGTCCCATTTATTTTTAAATTTTTGAACACGCGGTTTTTTTACAATGTTTTCCTTTACAGCTGAGCTAAAATAATTCATATTTAAGTATCAACGAACTTTGAACTCGTTTGAACTTGTACGGGTGGAACTTTGAACTCGCGACCTAACAAATATAAATCTAGAATAGATAATCAGGCTATCATCGCTCTTTATAAAAGGCATTCGATTGACAAAATAATTGAATATCTTTGTACTACGCACTTGAAAAGTAGGAAAATTGGTAATTAATTATTGACGCAATTTGAAAGCTTGAATCGACGAAAAAATTACCGTTTCAAATAAAATTCGCAGCGTATCTAACGCCTTCACTATGTCTATTTGCAATTCGTCAAATAACGAATTTGTTGATAAAGGGAACAGATTCGAGGAAACGATGTTGGAATCTCATTTATATTTCTAGAATATGTTTTATTCATAAAATTATTAAGAATTGTTTTATCTTCTATACATATACTTATAATAAAACTGTAGAACCAGCGTGTTTGTACATTTATAATATATTTACCAAAAACATTTTGGGGGCGATGAAGGAAGAGTATCAGAATACAAAAAGCCGATTTTGAAAATTTTTGTCTGGCTGTCGTTTGTTTGTTCGAACGCGCTAATCTCCAAAACTACGGAACTGATTTTCATGGGGTTTCCACGGGTTAATTAAGCTTAGCTTGGTGATTCGAATAGGCTTTGTTTCATCGAAATCGACTGAGGGGAGGAAAATATATCCCATTTTAGTTTAAAAACTAAAATTCCACGCGTACGAAATCGCGGGAATAAAAATAGATATTTAACTTGACATCACCAAACAGAGAAACTGTATTTATTTTTAATTAGCTGACCCGACAGACGTTGTCCTGTCCAAATTTCAATAATACAATAATTTCAATAAGTTAATCCAAAAATCCCATAGAAAAAAGCACTTTCAGATTTTCCAATTTTCCGGGCAACTTTTCCAATTTTTCTTTCCCTAAAAACCTTATTCGGACTATTACAAACATTAAAAAAAAAAATAGCCAAATCGGTGCAGCCGTTCTCATGTGATGCGCTTACCAACGAACAGCATTTAATTTTTTTATTTATTTATATAGATGAAGGCTTGCACCTCGTATAGGAGCGGCTCGTTTAATGAAACTTTATTTAATCCGTAATAAATTAATAATCGTTAATTTTAATACTTAATAATAAGTACTGATATTATGAAAGATAATAACATACGTGGACGCTCGCCTATTAGGGCCGGAATCCGCTGCTAAAATTATCCTCAGACACTTCAGCGACACATTGGTAGGGAAAATATAAGACTAATATAAGTAATTAGATAGTAACGTATCCAGCCCTTTTATCGTCCACTCCTCATGAACATTGTCCCGTGCAAGAGGGATATATCTTTAAACCCCACGCTGGCTAAGCGGTTTGGCGAGTGGTAAATTCCTTTTAGACGTGGTAAATTCCTTAAGGTTTGTGGTAGCTGCTTTGTTATCCTTTGATCGCCTTTTACAACACCCACGAGATGAGATGAGGTAGCCTATTCTAAACTCTGCTGACACCACTCGGCCATTTAATCAGTAATAATAACTAATTTTAATATAAGTAAAATAATTAAAGATACTTGTGACGGAAATTAGGTTAATCCATTTCTTCATATATCATCTAAGTAAATCACACTCGACATTTCAACAGAAACGTGTTTTTCCGACACGATAAATATTACCTATATAGAAAGTCGATTCGTTCATTCCATATTCAACTAGGTACATTCAATTCAATACATTGTAAACAAAATGTACAGTTATAAAGCATTGCACCTAAAAATAATTGCGCACGATGACACGTTCGCCAACATTGACATTCAATATTTGGATCTTTTACACAAACAACTTTTAAAATTCCATTGAAATAACAGACAGTTCATAGTGTGAAGTCTGTAGTCTCGTAGCACGCAATGTATATTATAATTTGCATACTTATCTAACTGGCTATTGAAGCCGGTTTCCTCAACTAAACTGAATTAACAACTTTTTTATTACATCCTTGTCTTTTAAATGACACCAAATGACTACGCTATAGTGCATTGTTTATGTTATACAAAATACAATAACATTGAAGATGTCTTCAACGTTATTGTAACCTAGGTGGGTTTGGATCGAGTTTGAGTATTAACTCAAATTAATAAGTTGGCAAAAACTCAAACAGTTTGCCACTCCTGTCACTCCTATGTTACACAAGCCAGTGTTCCTGAACTGTTCGAAGTCTAAGACTTTGTATTGTATTAGTAAAACTCTTATTATTATTTAGCAGAAAGGAAACTGACCTATAGGCACCCGACGTTTTTTAAATACTCTCCATAATCTACATACCGTAGTGTTCTTGAAAAAATATTCCCAGTGGTTTTTTTTTTAAACAAGCTCACCTGGTGAGACTGAACCGCGAGGAGTTCATCATGCAATGGCAACTAAAAGACACACTTAAGGTACACTTAGATTTCGGTCGATCGACATCGATCAGTGGATATTATTCACCTCAAACCACAATCGACGACATTGGTTGATCGACGAGTCCATAGGATTATCCATCGTTGATCGGCAAACGGTCGATGGATGAATAACGCTCTCAACATTATCGACGTCGATTGTAGCGTTATAAATATCGATCGAGGACATCGTTCGGTTCCAGGCACCACAGTAAATCGATTTGTACGATCGCAATCTAAGTACATCTTTAGAATATTGTACCTTGTACTCACTATCCTTAGGACTTCAATGAGTTTTTTTACAGCCAGTCGACGATTGACCAGTGAAACTGGTTTTCGCATCCTGACCTGTAGTTTACTTCTTACGAATAGTTGTAGTTATATTTAGAATCTTGTATTGATAGAAAAACCTCTGTCAGTTTTATTAATTTATAAAAAAATGTCTCTTTCGAAATAGTAATATAGTTAATAGCTATTAACTTGAAACACCGATCCGTGAAATCAAAATCAAAATATTATCTTGAAAAATGACCCGAGTTATAATATAATGCTTAGATATCAAAGTTAGAAAAGGACCGCGATTACTGTTTTAATTGCGTCACTAACAGTAGTGTTATTACATACATTTTATATTGTAAATCGGGTCTAAGCGCATAAAAATAAATTCTGTTTACCTTTTATTTCATCCACCCGTGAGTGACAAGAGATATCGATAGCTCCCCCCCCCCCCCACATCAAATATTCTCAAGCTCATATCTATCTAATTTCATAATGGATTTAAAAAATCCTTTTAGTTGTCGGTCTATTTTCTTTTCTAGTTGTCTAAAAAGTCAAGAAATATATTAATTTCAAGTAAAGTTACATATTGTAATTATGTTATTTAATTCTTTCAGTAGTACCTACTACTAATTGAATTGTCGGCCATCTTCGTATTCCGAAATCATTTCAGCATGATAGAGGAAAAAAGGAATAACAATCCAATCACACTTTTAGAGTTCATTCCGTTACATTGTAACCACTCTATGTTGTACACATCTTCCAGCGTTTGTTCACCATACGAAAATGGCCGACCGGCATTATTTAATTAGTAGTACTGTAAGAATAAACTGAAGCGCAATGTTGGACGCCCTACAATCAGGTGGACCAGAAGACTGGATGAGAAGAGCAGAAGACTGTGTGTGGTGGCGAGCCTTGGGAGAGACCTATATCTAGCAATGGAGACTAAGGATTCGGTATGGTGTGGTAAGTTCTGATCTGTACAATTAAAATCCAATAATGGGTCTTGTCCCGTTCAACTTAGTTTTGTTGCGGAATGTATAAATTCTTGTGGCCCTAATGGCCTTTCAAGAGTCACCGGACATGTACCGTTTAGGCCTAGCGCAGCAGGCGCTCAGCCAGGAGTAAAAAATGTGTGCAGCTACGAATCTGTTTGTAATTTATCCATTAAAGTACCTATCAAGGAAGTCGTGACTTTATATAGCGAACGATTTGTTACACCCGTAAACAGCTCCGCTTGGCACTCAATCCCGATTGCTTGATTAATTCTGTTTTTAAATTGGTACGCAGTCTTGTGATAATACATACGTGTTTTATCTCCTAGTTACTTTATTAATAGAAACGAAAGAATTAATTAAAAACAATTATAAAGCTGATACTACTTATTCAAACGTTCAAAGATTATTTTTGTTGGTATTTTAATAACAACTTGTATTATTATTACAACCGATACGGACTCATGATAAATAACAAACAAAGAATTTTAAAAACAGTAGCTATATTATGTATCTGTGTACACATATGTGACAATTAAAAAGTAAAATAGCTACGAAGTAGATTTAATCAACTGTTTATTAATAATAATAATTCTCTTTATTTGATTTTATAGTACCATGAACTAAGACTAATGTAGGACTTAAAATTTACTTATACTTAAGATTATCTTCATCCAGTGTCTCTATGAGACAGTCAATCTTGACCACAATCGTACTCGTACTATTGCTGCTTCCCCACCCTGCTCATCAGCGAGGCTGCCTTTTTCCGCATATGTGCGGCGCGCTTCGGTAAACATGTTGATGTTCTACAAAAGCATGGGAGCCGCAGCAACATCCTGAAGGCGTTGTTATATTGGATGCTCACGGCGCTGTACTCTTTGAGTATACCTGACCCATATGATTGGAATGCTTAAGTCCAGAACAAAAATTCTTTGCTTACATTTCTCTGATATAATTTTTCCGTACTTTGATAACTGACAAAAGACTTATTTCCTGCTTGTAAAATTTACGTGATTTATAAGATAAACATTAGATTCCTGTTCCGAACTACTGTTTGGAACTAAAGTTAATTGCCACAATTATAGCCAATCTCTGGTAGGAAATAGCACCGCAAGACCAAGAGCTCCCAGTTTCACCTAAACGCCAAAGCTTGACAGTTACAAAATATGTGGATTAGAGTATTCAGCTCTCTATGACAAAATATGCGGGCTTATATTGGTAGTCGGATAAGTTCGCGGCCTTTTTATAGTGAAAATAATAAATACTTTTTTGTATTACATAAATATTTATTGAACTATTCGACATAATCTCGCGATTTTTCTGGCAGAACCATTAATTATCACATCGCTATAAAATTTTTGGAGTTTCCGAGCGCAAAACTGTTTTTTTTTGTTATTATTACCAAATTTACAAGGAATAAGTATAAAGCTAACATAATTGTATCTAATAAACCATACAGATTTGTCTAAGATACAAGTACTGCTGAAATCAATAGTAGAGACATTAAAAACCTGCCTGTGAGCAGTGAACAAATTATAATTTGAACAAGAAATATCTTCTTAATTTATATTTTAAATTATTTTCGCTGATATCTGTTTTAAATTTAAGATCTAATTCATTTATTAACCTGGAAACAGAGTAAGTGCTGGTTTATACAGGCTTCTCTTGAATGTAATTGTACTCCATTTAGAGAATTTTGTAAAAAGCGGAATAAATGATAATCCGAAGGTGCTATGTCTGGACTATGGAGGATGCATTAAAACTTCCCAGCCAAGGTCAATCAATTTTTGTTTAGTCATCAAAGATGTATGCGGTCGAGCATTGTCATGATGGAAAACTACACCTTTTCTATTCATTAATTCTGGGCGTTTTTCTTCAAGTTTTACTAATTGCTGACAGCAGACATCAGAATTAATCGTTTGGCCATGTGGCAAAAGCTCTTAATACACTACGCCTTTCCAGTCCCATTATACACATAACATGACTTTATTCGGAGTGAGGGCCTGACTTTGGAACTATTTGTGATGGCCCACCAAGCTTAGACCAAGATCGTTTTCGAACATTGTTATCGTAGGTGATCCACTTCTCATCGCCTGTTACCAATCTCGTCAGAAATGGATCGATTTCATGTCGTTTTAGCAACATCTCGCATATAGAAATTGTATTCACCAAGTTTCTGTTATTTAAATAATGCGGCATCCAAACATCTTTCTTTTGTAATTCACTTTAGGCAAGTCATAAAAAACTGTTCAGTGGTGAAACTCTTCCGCAATTTGATAACTGCTTATGTGTCAAATCTGCTTAATTTTTTTCAATGATAACATCAACATTTACCTTAATAGGACGACAACAGCGAGAAACATCATTCACATCAAAATTACAAGACCTGAATCGCCTGAACCATAGTATCATAGACTTCTATCATAGTAGTTTAAGATAAAGCATCTTCTCTGTAAACACCACATATCTCTTTTCGAGCACTTGAAGCATTCATAACCTTGTCAAAAGAAAATCGTAAAACATATCTAATTTTCTCCCTATTAACTTCCTTTTTAAAATTGTTGAAAATCATAAAAAGTTAGAACTTTTAACTTGTAATTTCAATTAGCCGCCATTACAAAAGTCAGCTGTCAAACGGTATATCACTTTCTCGCCAGTGATCAGTGTTGCCAGAAATATAGCACGCTAAATTCATACGTCAAAAAGGCCGCGAACTTTCCGACTAGCTATTATTTCTGTCTGCAGTAACCTGTTAGGGTTATTGCAGACAAATTCACTTATGATTATTAGTTCCTTCGCATGATTCAAACCTGGTATGTTTTTCTATTTCACTTTATTGTACAATATCGTACAAAAGGCGAGGTTAATGTCTTATGACATTCTCTATTAGCCAACCTTTGGGTTAATGTGTGATTTATTTTTTATTTAAAAAACTTTATTTCTTTTATTCGTACAAAAGGCAGGCTTAATGCCTTCTATGTGTGTTTGCTATGATTTAAAATCCAGGTTCCAAGCGGGAACCTCAAGGTAACTTATAACTTTATGTTTACCTACATAACTTTTGACGTTTTCACGATATTCGTTGCATCTACTGTTTTAGAACCGCACAATTGCACATTGCAAAGTCTAGCCTAGACTTATTCAATAAAATCTAGACGAAAAATGTGTTGTAAATTTTTATAGTCCGTTTTATTATGCTGAATGGCCATTAGGCTTGCTACCCGAGCCCGTATCGAATCTGGCCGTTAATTCGCCGTGTCGAGATTCAAGGTTGCCATGTAGCGTTTGTTTTCCTCGTAATGTTTAAATAATTTACCTTAATGGTAGTCTGTTTTGTGAATTTTAGTTTTTGTGATCTTATTGCGATTTTAGAGCCACACATCAAGAGCATGTGTTTCGTTTAGGGAGGGATGTAAACCGCCATCAACTCCCTTATCGTCCACTGCTGGCCCCGGATCTACTCGTGCGCATGGTATTGTGCATGAGGGATGTATGGGTTCAAAATGCCACGCTGGCCAAGCGGGTTAGCGCGTCACTTCCTTTATAGCTGGTGTAGTTCCTCTGGGCTTGTGGTAGCGGTTTTGTTACCCTTAGTCGCCTTTTACGACAACCACGGGAAGACTTGGAGTGGGAAGACTTACCATTCTTTTGATCGGCTAACGTACACACGGCCGAAAAAGGTAAAGCAATACTAAAATTGCTTTATTTTAAGATTCAACCTTATCTGGGAAAGAACCGACAATAAATTCCCTACTCTGATAATGTCACATTTGTTCACGTTGCAGGTGCTCTTTGATACAATTCTACGTGCAGCCAGCACGTCACGTGCATGCATAGATTGTAGAAATGTATTGGTCACTTATATTGTTTCTAAATATCATAAAATATGTACACTAAGGCCCGAATAAATAGACAAATCTTGGTCTTAAAAATGGTCAGAGCCATGTTTATGGTACATTATGCAGTATGCACTTTACATAGAGACTAATTTCTAACTAATCAGTCTAATAAGTATCTAATGAACGATCTAAGAAATAATTATCCGTCCCTAAAGTATCTATTATCCGTTGTAAAGGCTGACGACAAAACCGGCAAAAGCAGAGATCACGTACAACTCTTTTTTCAAATGCATTCCTAAATTTCAGTTAGCGCATCTGGGGACGTGTCATTCGGGACTAATATTGACATTTATCGCGAATGTTCATGGGCGACAGTACTTACCCACTTACCACCAGGTGAATTATCTGCCAGCCTTCCACATAGTGCATATAAAAAAATAAACATATATAAACATATAATCCACATATAAAAAAAGAAAAATACAAATAAAGAGCGGTGATACCCTCGGGGCTCTATTCTCGGCAGTCTTTCGTCAAATTGGGACTTGTAATCCTCGCCTCGTACTTAATGAGTTTCTTAAGTACGGATTAAAAAAGATATTTAGTTCGGCGGTGAAAGGAAACATCGTAAGGAAACTCACATACTGGAGAGTAAAAAGAAATCTGGAGCTCATTCCGCACTGGGCCCGCGTGATGGATTATAGCTCAAAGCCTCTTAGTGATTTTGTAGGGGTGGCTTGTGCCCTGCAATGGGAGGTTATAGGCAGATATCGAAGTTTCGTATTCCTAGGGTTGAGATATACTAATCTTATGACCAAAGACGTCACTCTTTGACGAAACGGGTGATACTCAGCATCATTTTATGAAACTACTCCAATTTGGCATACGTTTAACGGCATTTTAGTGGCATTCTTTCTGCTTTACATTATCAAAAAATTATGCCCTACAACTCTAGGAAATACAAGCTTAATTGCAAATATAGTACGTCTGCCAGATGGTCTGATCACTTGAGGAAGAGGATTGCGACTTGATAGGAATAGCGAATAATCGATTTATTAGGACGTAGAAGAGTTTGTATTCAATAGTGAATGGGACTGATAAAGACTGATACTAAAGTATACTAAAGATATGTGTTAATATTAATTGTAATATGAAAAGTACAATGTGAATATTTATTATTATTATTACCTACGTTGCATTGCGTCTGTAACTGTATATAGTAGTGATAATCAGCGATTGTTATTTTCAAGAGCACATTCGTAATTCGTAGTCACTCATTTTGGCTCTATTTTATGGTAAGTTCAAAATTTCGACTACAATTAACAATAGATTCACCACGGACATTCCTCATTTTATCTCTCAGTATTTGCTAACTGCTGACCTCAAAATAGACCTTTTGTATGTATCGCCAGCTTCCTCCGGGATGGTTATCAGAGACTATGTAGCAGTACATAGTTGCTTTATTTATTTGCTATCCTTTAGTAGCTTGATTTGTTTGGTATAGTGCTATCGGTTAAATTCATGTTGTATTGCTGATGATTAATCAATGATGACAAAATAGAACTTGTCTTACACCGCGACAAGCCACTCTCCATTCTTCGCTTCCCCCTGATCAGACAATATGATCTGATTATCGGGTTCTGCCTACTGTTCAAATACCTTAAGATTGCATTCTTATCATTCGTAGCGACTTCGAACTAACAGCGCTGATTAACGATACCACTAACATGCGAGATTGAAGTGTGAGGAGCTCTCTTGCTCCAGCTTCATCTCAGATGTCAATGACTCTGGTGGTTGATTGCCATCTAACATATTCGGCCTGTTTAGGTTTCTTATTTCTTTACATCATCTTCCCGCATAAGGTTTTAAGGCAATTTGCCATTTTGAATACCTCATAGCGACCATGTAAATTGCTGTGAAATTATCTTTTAAATAAATCTAAAATAATATTTAAATAGCTAAATAAATAAAATTACCGACAATTGAATAAATAAGGTCTCGTGAATACATCAAGCTAAATTAATTTCGCGATCAAGATCTCTAGTTTTGCAGACAAACGCTGGTCGTATTTTTATCTTTTTCCCGTGGCTTGTCATTACTGACCGGATTAAATAAAAATAATAACTATTTTTTTGTTTTAAATAAGTATTTTTATTTTAAAAATTTCGACACCTAACTTCGGGGCCAAATAAGTAACCAAAATTCTACCGAATTCCAAAAATCACGTAACTGGACTCGCCTCTTTATTCAACACGTGACCACGGCTGGTGTAACCTGTGCCGAAATGTTGCCTTTAATTTTACACGTTTAGACTCTAATTACAATATAAAAAAATAAGAAGTCGGGAGAGGGAGTCGTACTCACGTCCGTCACAGAAGACTATCGTAAAATGTACTGCATTTCCCACTTTATCCTATCCCCCAATATACTACGTGTTTCGGTAGTGAGTGAGAGTCATTTCCATTCTATCCTCCCGATTTGCCCAATATTTTCTCCAAATCCAATTCTAAATCTCCAATGATAGGCAGCGCGTTCGGGAGCTTGCCAACATTTGTCATTCTGGACTGATGTTGGCATGTATCGCGGTCCATGGGGGACAGTATTCACTCACCACCATGTGAACTGTCTGTATGTTTGCCACCTTTCTATAAAATAAATACGTACTTTTAAAATATCGCATGACTATTTCGTCCCAATCAATTCGTTTGTAAATGGTTCGCGCTCAAACACTAATTGAACTCAATGAGAGTATTATGCCCGCTGATCGAAGCGAGGACAAGTCGGCGAGTTCACGATGAAGTGAGCTACAACAAGTACCTTATTATTCCTCTAATAAACTTCAAAATGGAATTGTTACGTTTAATTTATGTTCTTGAATATAGTCACTGTCGTAAAAAAAAATTGATTAATTATTTGTTATTTTTATCGCCATGTTCATCGCAGTGAGAAGACAACACATAACGTCACATTTAGTTTTTCATCAGCGGATAGTTTTAGATTTTACCTATATAGATAGATACTTTTAAGTTTTTTATACATAATGCATCTCCATTTTTAGATGTTACGTTAAATTTAAATTCAGGAAAACTGAATGGTAATCGTGACATTCAGACCGAGCCTGTAGATAAATAAACATGACCGCATTGACTGATAAATATTCTTGAATTATTCTGATAGCGGCTGTTACATAACAGCCGCTGTAGAAAATTCTAGATAAGACAGTATAACGCTTTAATAATGCTTTAATTATACGATACTAGCTGTTTCCCGCGGTTTCGCTCGCATGGGTTTAATTGTGATACCATACAACATTTGACACCCTTTATTTTAGATAAAACAATATTTAGAATAAAGCTTTTAGAACCATTAAATATGTTTTCCATACAAAATTTCACATCCCGTTTCATTCTTTTAGGGATAGAATTTCGAGAAATCGATTCTTAGTAAGTTTTTTTTTATAGAAAAAGGCGGCAGACGAGCATACAGTCCACCTGATGCTAAGTGGATACTGTCGTCCATAGACATCCGCGATACATGCTAACATCAGTCCAGAATGACAAACGTTGGCGTGCCCCCTGATGCGCTGCCTATCTTTGCAGATTAAGGAATGAATTGGGAGAGAGGGTTGGGAAAATGGGGAGGGATAGAATAGATTATGATGGTGTGGGCTCTGGCATATCTCACTCACTACTGGAACACTCACTCAATGTACGAGGAAATATCAAAAAGTAGAACATGTAGTAGGTACATTTCAAGGTAGTCTTCTGTGAGAGAGAGGTAACGTGCCCAGTCGAGTACGCCCAGCAGAAAAGTGAATAGTGAAAAGTGAGTACGCCCATCTCCCCTACAGAAAAGTGAAAAGATAAAAAGAAGAAGCGTCATAAAAATAAGTTAATGTCCACATTTCATGTTTCTAGCTTCAGCGATTTCGGCTCTGTGTTGATGAATCGGTCACTCTTACGATTTATTTTTATATGTATAGATTTATATACAACTAGTTGTTGCCCGCGACTTCGTTCCCGTGATCTTCAAGTACTAATTCAGAAACCTTGGCGGGCGTGCGCACGACAACTCACCAAATTTTCATCGCAATCGGATGAATGTTATAGGAACGCATACGGGACAAACAAAGAAACATTCATTTTTATATATATAGATAAATGTAACACTATTTATGATTATAATAACAAATAATAAAACATTCAGTTTTAAATTGCCTTACTTATATCATAACTCCAAAATTATCACAATAATCAGTTTGTTTATTGTTTAATAGATTAACCTATATGGCTAATGTTTATTGAAAAGAATGTATTTAATTTGCTGTGCAATTTAAAAGGGCTTTAATAACCAAGATTATTAATAACATTATTACAAACATTTTCAATAAGTTATTTTGCCGAAAGAATTAATTACTCTTCCTTTGGAAATTCACCAGTTACATGAAATCGGAAATAATGAAACATAAATGGGTATATCATTCTTTCAGTTCTATTCTTGGTCTTTGGGGTGACATTTAACTTCCTTTTCTACTTTTTTTTTGTATCTTTGAAGCCATGTGACGTCACCAGAGCATTGTCGGTATTGGCAGGGAGAGGATGCAAGCTGCAATCCCACAGTCACTAGAAGCACTCGACTGACTTTTCGAGAGGAGGTTTTTGCATTATGTTTTAAATAACATTATGAAAGAGTTCCTATTTCATTCCTATTTTTATGAATTAATTATAGTATTTTGAGATTACATAAACGGATGATAACATTCGGTTTATTCCTAAAGAACACGAGGAGTAAAGGAAGAGGGGCACTCATTACCGAAACAAATAAACGTAGCATTTAAAATTTAATAATCATTTTTCATTTCTTTTTTCAGTATTGCTGGAGGCGTGCAACAATGACCCGGTGTGTCTGCAGGACCGCGCCGGACTCGAAGCCATTACTCAGTTGCATCGGCAACTCGACGACGACGCCAATGGCAACGTCGACCTCAGCGAGAGTGATGATGTGAGTATTTTTTATCTTTTTACAATTAGAATAAACGAGGACCCATAACTTTATGATTGAGTATATTAAGAGAGGCGGTAAGTGTGTTGATTACAATCTGCTTAGATGGGTACCTACCTGGATACTCTGGCATCATGGGCAATGAAGCCGCTAACGAGCTGGCAAACAGTGAGTCTGAAAGAGTTCCCATTGGTCCCGAACCTATATGTGAAAGTAACACTTCAAACCACACTAAAACTTGGGCAATAAATCACAGTAAACACACGTGGAAAAACATCTCAGGTTTGAAGCAAGCGACGGAGCTAATAAACGGCTATTCGCAAAAATTCACCACCGAGGTCCTGTCTTTAAGTAAAAATCAAGTCAAGATTTTCACAAGGGCCCTAACGGGTCACTGCAGTCTGAGAAAGCATCTTCCTAAAATGAGACTCAGAGACATCAGTATGCAGATTCTGTCATGGAGAATTGGAAATTCCAATTCACATACTTCTATGACTTTCGAAGCTCTTTTCTTGGAGGCCATCTATTGACCCCAGATCTGATTAAGGTGCTATTGTCCCAGGACTATTGTTCAGTTCATGGAACGTGGGCCTTGGGAGAGTGAGCTGTAAGGGGTCACAATAGATCTTTTAAGTTGCAGTGACGCAATGGGCCTCATGGACCGAGTAATCCTCACTTAAATAATAATGATAATAAGTGTGTTGATTCTAAGTGGGACAGGTCTTGATAACAAACTAGGTTTTTTTTTCTTCTTTTTAAGGAACTTTAATGCCTTGGCACATGTCTGTTCCATCGTACCCTAAACTTATATTGTACAACATTAATGTAGGTACCAATATATCAGCCCTAGTGAGGGCTCACGAATCTATACAAACTAAATGCTGCTCGTGAATTAGGTTCTCTTAGTATCTTATGGAACATACAAACATACAAACGCAATTTGGAGAGCTAGTCTTTTTCATGAGGTATTCAAACTTATTGAGTGCCATGTGTCCATAACACAGCCTGAATGCTAAGACCCTGAACACGGTACTAGGGTGAAACTTATTGGAACAGAAAATGGGCAAAACGGGCAATACCGCCTCTTGGGTTGCGCTGAATTGACCCATAACACCGATAAAAACTGGCTATACCCTGCATCCCTACAAGCTCTTACGTCGTCCCATACAAACAATTTTTTCTCCATTAGGGCTACTAATACAATAGAAGTCAATAAGAGGTCAAAAGACATACTGCTTAAAACGTATGTAGTTCAGGGGAGGCACTAAAAAAATGCAGTTAGCCAAATAGGTTTGGGAATCCATAATACGTTACCTCATGTCTCTGTCAACTGATACTACGAGTACTAGTTATAAAGTAATGCTAGTGCACTAGCATTATTTTATATACTAACCGCTGGAACTTGTTACCACGCTTAATTACCGTTTTAAGCAAGCACTAAACAAATGTGTTGAGACCACTCAGTTATCGACAAGCGTCTCGGCTCAATTGTATTTAAATGAATGCCGAAATATGAATGCTTGAATATAAGTGATGAGTGAGACGCTCAAGCCTGCTCCTCACAAAACATTGTATTTCGCGAATTGTGTGCTAACTAAGTATGTGGATCTTTGCTATTTTTGTCAAGGGTTACCTTGAAGGTGCGGTGGCTTTTAATGACCTGTTTCGATAGTTCGCCTTTCATTTCGGTTTTGTTTAATTAAATTAAAATTAATCTCTACTCTCTCGTATGTTCCAGTTCCTCCGCGAGGAGTTGCAGTACAATAGCGGGTACGAGAAGCGGCAGCAAGCATTTCATCACAACGATGACATGCACATATCTGTCAAAGAGTTGTGGGAGGCTTGGTTGCGGTCAGAGGTAATTTGTGAATATATATAGTAGTAACAGCTATTTCCATACAAAATTTGCTGCAGTAAACTAGTCCTTGAATGGATAACACGTACCGGGAAGCGCATTCTGAGACGCCCTCCGGGCAGGTAACCCGTGAGCTTGAAAAATATTTTCGGTAATGACGAAATGAGAAAAACAAAAAATCATGTAAAATACAAGCCTTCTATGGGTACTGTATCCAGCGGTGAAGACACGGGCTAATGATTATAAGAATTGTGAATAGATAGTATAAAACTGTTAACAGTAAACTATGATTAGGATCAATTTTATGTTATTATTTGGCAACACTTATAAAATATATTTACATAGACTGTCACGGACAGAAATTATTTTGATTCCCATTTTATTAAACTTAATTGTTGTGGAAAGGAAATAAAACAACCGAAATTGGATTTCTAGTGTTTATTATCTAGAACAACCCTCGGCGTAATCAAATAACACGACAATGGTATGCTACAAAAATGATATACATGTATGCACATGTGCACATATGCGTGTGTCAAAGAAATCTGTGAGGCGAGATTGCGATCAGAGTTAACTTTTGAATGTTTTCAACCTGTTAGAGCTTGACGATGAAGTAAAAACAAGTCTTCCAATACAACAACAATGTGCACATCTGTTAAAGAGCTACCTGTATACCCTTAGATCAAAGCAAAAGGCGTAGATACGGTACGTTCTTTTTTCATCGCGTCAACTGAAAATAGGCTCGAATGCAACACAAACTCGTACAGCTATAATTGAAGTCACGTTCTACGATACCGAAAGGCGATGAGATTGGATAGTCGCAAAAGCGAGACAAGCACTACTTTATCTCGCTTACTCATTAATGGCTGCATGTAAAGTAATATTTTTTAAAAACTTCTACAAATTATTACTTTTTGGTGTACTTACGCGTGAAAAGTGATTCTATGTGTCTTGTTTTTTGCTCCTCGAGTGATTTGTGCACTGAATAAATGCACAAGAAGGCATTTTTAAATGTATTTTCCACTACAAAACTGTTCACGGTGTGAGCGTATCACATGCAAGCAAGTCGCTGTTCTGTCGGTGACTAAATGAAGCAGGTCCATTGGACTCGGTTTTCTAGGACCACGCGCGATAAGTGAGTAACGTATCTTTCACCTTTTGATTTGAACTAAGTGTATACCTGACTTTTTGATCAAAGAATTCTAATTATTATGTTTATCAAACATAATAATTTGAGTATCATTATATGCGACAAGTACCTAGGCTTATTCTGAAGGTATTGTTTTGGTCTTGATGGTCTTCTTACTATATATCCTTTATATTAGTCGTTATATACTTTACATTACCTTTATATACTTTATATCGTGTCCATATTGCGTTAAAACTCAAGAATTTTTAATTTATAATATGGAGTTTAGGGTAACTTTAATTGTATTGCGTCTCTTTAAATCAGCGAACACATTTTTATGGACATTTTTAATCAATAAATATTTGTTAGAAGGACGCTGTATAAAATTCGCGAAAAATTTATGGAGACGCGAATAATGAGTAAAATAACGAGAATCAGTAAAATAAATGTTTATTTCACTATAGGTCCACAACTGGACTGTGGAGCAGACGGTGGAATGGCTCACCCAGTCTGTAGATCTGCCCCAGTACAAGACTCTGTTCCTACAGCACAAAGTCGCTGGTGCTACACTGCCCAGGTGAGCAATTTTTATAAGATAATCTTTAGTAATAATTTTTTTAGAATCATAGAACAGCACGCTGTGTATGTGTGTCCTGGTCTTAGTCCCATATCTTTTGGGGTCGACTCTCCTAGTCTTCATGCGCCATTCTGTGCGTTTTTTGGTCATTTCCCGTTTTAATCCCATCATGTTCTTTTCGCCGATTCCAATCCAGGTTGCCAGGGGACGGCCAGGCCTCTTTTAGGTTCTTTAATTTCCATGACTATTCTAATCATGTGGCTGTCTTTTCGGCGCATTTCATTTAAGGCAAGGCAGATTCATTTAAGTATTTCTCTTTTATTGTCGCCACCTTAAATGTTCCTCAGATATATTCTTTCAGATGCAATCATAGTAAAGCAGTTTGTGAATTATTGTCTAAAACAATCGGCTATGTTTTACTTTTATCTTCTGTACACATTAGTATAATAAAATCGTAACGGAGCCGTGTCCTATAAATGAAATATTTTTGAAAAAAAAAAATCGTTGCTCTACAAACAATACAGAACCCAAAACAGCCCTTTTTAGAATTCTTGTCCGTCTGAACACGCTTCACGCAACATCTACTGGACGGATTTTAATTAAACTTGGTACAGTTAAAGCTTATGTGCCGGGTTAACATTTACTGTAATTTTTATCCACTTTAATCACAAGTTACTTATATGGGCGGCGGTAACACTTATCATCACGTAGGACCGCTTGCTCGTCCGCCCACTTCTATATAAAAAAAAATATAGCTATAATGTAATAATTATTTAAACTCGTACCAGTCGACCAATAAAATAATTCAGAATTGTAGTATTCAATATTCAGTATCTTCACAAATGTGTTTAGATTATAATAATCATTATCTATTAAAGACAATGTTTGAATAATGTCAGTGTAATAATGTCACATTTATATTTAACTAGCGCCCCGCCCTCGCTTCGCTTCGGTGGGTCTTTTTTTTTTTTTCAATATTGCAAAATAAAATATTGCCTATATTAGACACGGATAATGTAGCTTCCTATTTGTAAAAGAATTTTTGAAATCGGTTCAGTAATTCCAGAGATTACCCCCAACATACTTACACACACACAATTTTACCTCTTTATTATATTAGTATAGATGACTTAAATGTGTAGTATTAAATTAGGGTCCTAGACCTCTAGGATACCTATCTAGGACCCTAATTGTGAGCGATTATTGCCAGTTACTTCAGACCGTCAAATGAACCGTATTACGAACGCATTACAGACGATATTCATCATCCTTATTAATAAATAATATTAATTATTCGAATCATTTTATACCGCGAACCCGTAGGCTGTGGAACGAACTGCCTCAAGAGGTCTTTCCATTGAGCTACGATATGGGGTTCTTCAAGAGAGCTGTGAATAGGATTTTGCAAGGTCGGCGGCGCGCCCGCATACCCCCTGGTGTTGCAGATGTCCATGGGCGGCGGTAACACTTACCATCACGTGGGACCGCTTGCTCGCCCGCCCACTAGTCTATTAAAAAAAAAAAAATTTAAATAATAAATTATAACCATTCTATATGTCGATATTACATATGTTCAAGCCACAATAACTCATAAAATAGTAGACATAAGGTCTAAATTTTGGAATCTATTTTCGAATAACTCAAAAACTGTTAAATGAGTATATTAACAGTCTTGATTAGATCCCAACAAAAACATTTCTGTAAAAACGTTGCCAATCCTCTACCGTTTGGCCTATAAAAGTAAATTTTATAATCTAAAAATTGCCAAGACTTGTTTAATGGAATTTTACTTGGTCATTTCCATTCGTGATTCTCTACTATTGATAACCTGATGGCTCCGTTACGCGTGCGCGAATAAATAAATTGTGGATTTTTGTATTGGAATATATCTTTCGAATTGAAAGTCATAGGAACTAATGAGTATGCTTTTAGCTCCTAAACTTCTCCTCGTGGTATCATTTTGATTTGTCTGAGTTTCTCTAGTACGATAATACCACTCGGTGAAATGTGACCTGATGTACTTCAGGAAATGGGTACTTCTTTCCCTCTGATGAAGTATGACGAAACTTACGTCTGCTCTTCTAGCACTTTTGCTTGAAGTAGCCTACCTAATACTGTATTTTTTGTCCAGGTTGGCAGTAAACAACATGCAGTACTTAAGTAATATCCTAGGCATCAAGGACCCCATACACAAGCAGAAGTTGGCCTTGAAAGCCATGGATGTCGTCCTCTTTGGACCCCCTAAAGGTAAAGTGATACTACTAGGTTTGTGACATTACCGTGTCACTATAAGTTCGCGCACGGTGACTGTAACACAATGCCGACGTTAGCGCCCCGGACAAGATAGTCGCGGTGCTCCCTTTTAAGGCCACGAAATTTCTACAAAAAAAATTAAAACTTAAAATCGAGCGGTTCAGTTTTGATATTTCTAGAAACCTTTTTGTCCCTGTAAATTTCCTTTAGCATTACCCAGAGCTAACTTCGTATACGTAAAAAGTATTTGTAGCTCCTTGTTCTTTGTTTCGAATTTTCGGTCATTGAAAAATTCAGCGTCAACTCAACGGTTTTAATAGTTTTGTTGAAAGAGGTATGCGACCGAAATAAGTTTGGAAGCCCCTGAGTTAGAGCAACGAATATGAATAGATTAAAGCAGTGGTCGTCAAACTGCGGCCCGCGGACGATATTTGTGCGGCCCGCGACAAAGCAAACAATTTTAGTAGATAATATCAAAATATGATTTTGCACATGAAGTTAACTAAATGGAAGTACGCGGGTAGGCATAAACATCCTCCTGTTCTTTGTGTCCGTTAATTGTATGCTAGTTAATCCATTGAGTTGGCAAATAAAGACTTCACATTGGTCACAGGTAGCAATTGCCATACAAAATCTATGAGGCAATCGCGTTTTGACAGCTCATAAAAAATATGTCAATTGATTGGTGGTGTCAACTAAACAATCCAAGAATGTGCGGCCCGCAGTGATACCTCACATTGTCCTATGTGGCCCTTGACCAGAAAAGTGTGACGACCACTGGATTAAAGTAATCATAATAACTCTAGTAGGAAAGCAGAACAGTTTGTAATTGTGTTGACGCTCCGTTAACCAATGTCAACATCATGCCGTACTAATACAAATTTGGTATAATTACAATTCATAAAAACGCGAACGACGTTTTTATGAACGCTATTCCTAATTACATAGAGCTGATGTTACAATGTTCCTAATGTTCCATTGTCAAATCGAAACATCAAAGTATGTCGTTTATTTGCTGTCGGTATAATTAGATTGATACAGAAACTCGGATAATAGTTGCAGGCTGTTAGGGTTGCGAAATTTAAAGGGCTGTGATGGTAGGTAACATCTATAGACGGTAAGCTAATGACCATCACTTTGTTTCATCTGTCTGCCGTTTGTTCTATAAATAAACAAATATGACCCTTTTTATAGAAGACGGGTGATTGTGATGGTGTGACTTTTTGTTTAAAGAAAGTGTCAAACTATGATATGCGGTCTGGTCTACCTTTCCAGAACATTTATGATATATCACATCAAAAATATCGAAAATTAGCACATCCTATTTCTTCAATGTACGTACGTGTTTCGGTATTCAATGAGATGCTAGAGCCCATTTCCATTTTATCCTATCCCTCCCCACTTTCCCAACCCCAGGGGTCTGGGTTACCATCGGGTGGTCTGTATGCTGCCGCCTTCTTTCCATAAAAAAGCCATCCGTACATGCCTGATTGGGATTTAGTAATCAGGATTGAGAAAGGGGGTTAGGAAGGATGTGTAATAGAGATTGTCTTTTGCTGTTATCCGCCACCTCATTCTATCTCCTAAGACATGGGATTAAATGTATTCCTTACTACCCCGCCTCTACAATTTTTTATTATACCACATATGCGAAGGAATAGGAAGGGAATGATATGATTTTCTATGGAAAAGGCATTCCCTTTCCATTGCCGCAATGGCGCGGCGTGTCTACGTGCTGACTTTTATAGCATTCAAATAAAATCAGGAAATAAAATTGCACACATTGCCTCGGTGATTTCAAAGACAGGACGACGAGACTTCCTCTTAATATATTGCAGATAAAATCACAACGTGTTTATGGTCTAGTTCTTAACAAAGAACGTTTATCGTTATGCAAATGACTCGGCCGCAAAAAATAGGACAATTTTATGAGAGCAGTGTTATCAGATGCAATTGTGTGGTCATCGCAGTGAGCCTTGACATGCAACATTAAACTGCAGTGGCATAGCGAATTGTATTTTGGAATCATATATCTACAGATACGCCGTCAAAAGATTACAGATTTGATATAATATGTCAGATTAATGTGTGTAGACAATCGTAGCAATAGCATGTAATACTTTTATTAACAGATAATGATAATATTTGCTTTCGTTAATGTGATAGATTAGGAAAGACGGTAATAAAAAAATGCCATTGTGATTAAAATATGTTTTATTGAGTACTAGCGAACCGCCCTCGCTTCGCTTCGGTTTCGTTAAAACAATATTAAACTATACGCATAAACCTTCCTCTTGAATCACTCTATCTATTGATGAAAACCGCATTAAAATCCGTTGCGTAGTTTAAAAGATCTAAGCGTACACACAGAGGGACAGACGGCGGGAAGCGACTTTGTTTTATACCATGTATAGATTTTACACTATTCTGAATGAGAACCACGTGAACTACTGCTATCGTCGTCGCTATCAGTTACTTGAATAATTATTTCATTGTCGAATATGAATCAAGCCTAATATCGCGGTCATGATCATTCAAAATATTTTTTCTTGTTTTTTCAACTATCGCCCAGTTGTCTTTTGTGACCTTCTCACAAGCTTCTTTTTGCAGGTTTAACCTTTTATTAGTGCTGAATGGCATAGCCGTATTATTGTGGGCGAGCTGCGTAACCTATAATATATATGTATAAAAAAATATCTGGTGCTTAGCTTTTTAGTCTGTGTAGGATAAATCCGTGCCATAGCACCAAACACATATAACCCACAGATTGGTATATTGAATGGAATAGAAAATCTTTATTTGACATCAACACACAAATATACCGAGATATTTATTATATAGCACTGTATTTAAAATGATAAAGAAGTAAATTTGAACAATTTACCTTTTATTTGGGCCCATATTAACATGTTGCGACAATGGTACGGCGAAGTTCGTAGAACGCGATGTCCGTGTGCTAGAGCCAGTTCGTCTATCTCGTTAAATCTCGTATCGCACATTTGTCGCATTGTTCTTTTTCACTAGTTTTATCAAGTCTGCTTTCACCATGTAGACATTGGTTTCAATGCCGTTTTTTTTCAAGCCAGGCAACCAGTTTTTGCTTTTTTATTGGCCTGGGTAAGGCGCTTTATCCACCTGCATGGAATGGTATGACGCATTGTCCTTTAAAACAACTGAAAGCCCCAGCGGGCTGGGTAATAATTAACGTTTAAACCACTATCTAAAAGTGTCGGCATTCATCACCTCATGGTACTCAGAAGTGCTCTTTAACTCAAAATCCAGCACAACGTGTTCCCCACGAAGCCGGATCCAGCAGAACCGGCGTGACAGATAATATAATCAGTCGAGCTCCTTTGCTCATTGGCACTTTAGATGCGGAAGCTTACGTGCCGTCCGTCCACGAGCGTGAAACCGTGTAGTTCGCATTTAACCACGTCTCGTCGATAAACAAAACCTTTTCTCAATTTATAATTTTCTTTGCTTCCTTTAAAAATTGGTTTTTTTGAGTGTTATGTCAAATCTGTCCACAACAATTTTTCTCTAGTAAGTTTTCTTGTATTTAAAACCAATCTTTTTTAATATTTAGACGTGGATGACGCGTTCGGCTGTTTTCGGATTGGCATAACGATTAGTCGTAATGCGTACAAATTCTTCTTCTTTTTATAAGAAGGGATGTGATGTAGGGACATATTGTAATCCCTTAAGTGGAAGCTTGCCGCGCCGGGGTATAAGCTAGGGTCCCAGTGATGCCAACTTAGCACTTTCGGTGCTAAATCTGATGCTTTTGGGCTCTGTTAGCGCCCAACAAACTTACTTGACCCAACAAACATTCTAGGGCTTTTTTTAATAATGTTCCTTTTCATTAAAATGATCTACTATCTACGTGTAACGAAATGTAATTGTTTAAATTAAATATAGACTGGCTCTAAAGAACAAGAAACTAGAGCCGTAAAACCAATCTAAAAAACCTTACCTCTCTCTGACTGTCAAATACTTAATAAGTATGTACATTCTTTTTTCACTGATAATTTTTGATTAAAAATTGATAATATGAAAATTTCCTTACATTTTTAACGTTTTCTTTTATCTAGCGCGTTTTCCCGAAAACAGTGACCATACAAGCGTTTTTTAACTCTAACTCAGCGCGCTTTCGTTAGAGAGAATTGGCAACACTTACGGGGCCCCTCCGTAAGACCAGTCAGTCACTAGACGTCACGCGTCGACTTAACCCGCGCCCCTTCACTATAATATTGTACTCGTAAATAAATGGTTTTTCGATTACTTAAATAACACTTTTATTCCACAACTCCTTAACAACGTAGTCAATTCTAAAGCCACAATTGTCACAAATTCAATCTAATTTTTTTTCGCAAAATGTTTCAAATATGGCTAAAGAATTAAATGCATCCCATAACATTCTGCTTTGCCATCCCGTACAAACTGAGTCACTACTCGAAAGATACATCCTTCAATATATACCTACGAGTATTTCTACAATGCAATGAGTACTTTTTTTTTTGAACTCATTTTGTTATAACGCCCCGCTCTAGCTTCGTTCAAGTATTCGTTATATGTTCGAATCGTTTTTTTTTAATTGCTATTTCCCGGTCATCAGTAGTTATCACGTATCGCTGAGGTGACTGATCTCTACAACAGCAGAGCAGCTAATTCTGAGTAAGCGCTCACTGAATACGTCACGTCTAAGAAAACTGTTTTCATATGTGTAAGAAATTAATACCATATTTCCATATAAATTCATGATTTGGCGTAAGCTCACACACTCAGCTGATGTTGCATGTTCGTTGAGGCACGCACTGACGGGTTCCATGCTGTTATTAGGGAAAAAGCTGTCTTTAATGCATACAACACAGGCTGCATTGCAGCGGCAACATTATGTTGCGTCAAGACTGGATTGTCCCATCCAAAATCACTGGATGAAGCTACTGATGGTACACATTACATAATATTTTTCCTTATGTTTTATTTGTGTTTTCTTATTTTAATTTTGATATTAATTCTAATTTTAATATTTAATTTAAATTTTATAAATATGGAACGATGTTTTCTGACAATAAATATTTTTTATCGTTATCTGCAAAGTATTAGCCTAATGTGAACACATCCTTATTCGCGAAATGAGACAGCAAATTTAACTAAGTAAGCGCTCGTTAGCCGAATACGCCGCGTCTAATCAAACTGTTTGCTTAGTGTGTACCAAATATATATTTCCATATTAATTTATGATTTGGCGTAACGCCGGCATACTCTTAGCTGCAAACTGTGAACACGGCCTTATCCCCAAATAAGACCGCCAAGTCGGGTCGTTTCTGTGAAGCAATCAAATATTCTAAGGTAAAATTTCGCGCTCAAATATTTTTTATTTTACAACGTGTAAATTGTAGTGGCATCGCTCGTTCAGATGATAATGACGCGTAAATTGTTGTTTTTGTACCGTCCTAGTTTACAAGGTCATGTCATAGGCGAATCATTTATGTTTGTACGATGCGCGACCACGGTGGAAATTATTGTACCAATGACCGCATGTTTGAGAACATCATTTATCACGTTTACGTCGAACAAGCAAAATTCCCATGTGTAATGTTTAAAGTCTAGTAGAATAAAAAAAGTAACACCACAAACTTGTCTTGATAGACAATCGTAAAGCCCTTTTCAAACACTATACAAAAAACACAACTGAACTGCACTTTAAAGGGTCTGTGTGTCGTAAAATAGATGTTTTATTGCCTTCCTCGTTGACGTGCATTTCAAGGTCAAGTGTCTCAACAATCGAGCTCCTCTCAGGAAACTCCTTATCAGTCAACCGGTTATAGTAATGTCAATACATCCACGCGACCGATCCACGACATATAATAGAGATAGCGATAGCTTTCAACCTCAAATATTTCCTAATTTTCAAATGAATTTGAAAAATTCTTATATTTTTATACTTTATTTAAATTTTATCTGGCTATGGAATAAGCCAACAAATAATAATTTGAAATATATATTTTTTTCACTTCCTCGCGTTGATCTTTCTTCTAAACCGTCTAAATCTATGGTCTTCATTTCCATTTGATAAAATTTAATTTTAAGAATACTTACATTATCATAACATCTAGAAAAAGAACAGCTAAGTTTATAAATCGAAGGTTCTAACACTGATGCAATTTTATAATTACAATGGTAATTGTACAATCGTCTACATAAACACGTAAGTACCTAACCGTTAATTTTATACAGACACATAAAAAGTTTTTATGCATAATAAGGTGAGTATTTACCTAAGCAAACTTTTTTGTTCTTATACAAATTTATGACTAAGTGTCTAGCTAGAGCCACTTTACTACTTTGCATTCCTACACAAATGTAAATAAAATGACGCATCAATATACACTTATACTTAAATTTATGATAAAATCTCAGATGAGACCGAGCCTCCTAAAAATCTTTGTTTTTATACCAATGGAGCAGATGTACATCAATGCAATGGAGTATCAGATATGTTGATAATGCATCTCATTATAACAGGTGTCTTGGTATATTGACCTATCGTCAACGTCTCTTTTATTGTCCACTGCTGGGCATGGGCTTCCTTATGCGCATTGTTTTGGGTAAGAGAGATCTATAATCTTAAAACGTCACGCTGGCCAAGTGGTTTGACGTGTCCACTCTTTTAGAGGCGGTGTAGTTCTTCAGAGCTTGTGGTAGCTTCTCTTCAATACAGCACTGCACAAAACGCTCTCACCGTCATCGGTACACCTTCCTCCTTCCATCATTGCCATACGGCATAATCTTGGATTCATCAGTGAAGAGTACCTGGCTCCATTGACGTTGAGTCCAATGCAAATAATTGCGCGCAAACTGAAGGCGCGCCATTCGGTGAGCTCGTGTCACTTTGGGCCCATTGGCTGGCTTATGTGGTTTTAGTAGGAGAGCTGAGTGACAATTTTGGGTAGGTACTTGAGGCACTATGAAAATTTGTCTAATACTTTTTTTCATTATAATTTAATACAATGTGAACACCTGGCTGAAGGGTTGTGGAAGTTTACCAACAAATTCTTACCATGAATAAAGAAAATTTTTTTTGGACAATATTTTTACGTGAAAACATTTTTCTAAATTTTTAATGAATAAATTTTTTTTAGATTTTGAGAAGAAATTTCTCAACAAATTTTGTAAAAAAAAATGTTTAATATTTTTTACAGAAAAATTAAATGATTGACAACGTTTGAAACCAAGTTAATTTATATATATACTATGTTATAAGTTCATTTTAATAAAACATCAAAAATTAATCTAATAATTTTACTCATTTACTTTTTCAATTGGCTCTATTTCATAAAAAATTACATTAAATTAAAGTAACCAGTCTTGATAAAAAAGATATCTAATTTGTTCTAATTATATATGACATTACAAGATATATATTATAAACTATATGCTTTTTCATTTATTAATAAATATAACATAGTACATAATTATAAAATAAAAGAAAATATTACAACAGAATATTATTAATGCTCCAAAATTTTCAGTAATGTCCACATGGGTGTTGCGAATCACATGGTCTTGAGAGAACCAATCACATCACAGCGTCCTTGAGCCGAGACAGCTGCCGATATACGCTGTCTCTCGCACTTTTACTTACCTATAGCACTGTTCACTTACACTTATGAATAACATTCTCGATCACCTGGCAGGTAAAAAATTCCACCAAAATAATCTGGCTTTTTTAAAATATAAATTTTTAATGACAAAGATTGTCCTGTTAAAATTTCAGTACCTCAAATATATTTTTTGGATTTTTTGCCAAAATAATTTTGCAAATATCTGGCTGGATTTAAAATCCGATAAAATAATCTGGCTTTTGTATTTTTCAACTCCTCAAATATTTAATTCAAAGTTATGAAAATTTCAAAACGCCTCAAGAACATTTAAAAAAAATAATTAAATATTTAAAAAATATGAGTGTTGGTAAACTTCCACAACCCTTCAGCCAGGTGTTCACATTGTATTAAATTATAATGAAAAAAAGTATTAGACAAATTTTCATAGTGCCTCAAGTACCTACCCAAAATTGTCACTCAGCTCTTAGACCATTTTATATCAAGTTCTTCGAGTCTCCTTCTAACAGTCTGAGCGCTAACAGCCACTCCATGAAAGTCTCGAAGCTGTTCTTGGATCTGTACTGAAATCAGGTGACGATTTCCTAAGCTAGTCGTGAAGAAAACCGATCTTGTTTTTCCGTCGTCACTCGGAATCGAGGTCCTTCTGGACGGCGACCGAAGCCGCCAATCTCTAGGTATCGATGAACAGCTGCACGGCTTAAATGAAGTTATGCACTCGCATTTCGCTGACTAAGCCCAGACTGAAGAAGTGCCAGCTCGCGCGGCTACTTCAGGCCCAGTATCCATAATTTTAAGGTCAGAATCGGTTCAATTCTTAGGAAAAACAATTTAATTCAGTGTTTTTTTCCTTATTTTTTTTCAAAACAATGAACTGACTCGTCTTTTCTTCTGTGGTTCAAATTCGTGAATTCAAATTTGAAACAATAGCACACCAAAATTATGGTGAATATGCCAGCTTGTAAACTGCATAGAAACTTTTTCCTCGACCTAAGATTATTTTTATGTTTCAGACCTTTATACATAAAAATGAAGGGTGGCTCTATTGAGATGTCCGAGAGTGTATATGTACTGTTTTGTTCATAAACTATACAGGCTGTTAATCTTTCCCAAAGCCTGCAACCATGGATTCTGATCATAATTTCAAGTTCATTGACATAGCAATTTTTACCAGTATTTTTATATACCTAATATAAAATTGTTAAATATTTACATACAACACATACACACAAAGGTCATAAAATTGATGGCGCTACGAATTGTTTTGCGTGTTCGTAAACGAGTTATTAACGTTTTTACATTCGTTGTTCTAACTGAATGAAGCCTTTTTTTTCTTTAAACCTGGTCTTTCAGTTATAATATGTCCTTATTGATTATATTCCAAAATTCTCTTCCCCCATCGAGAAAGAATGGACTCTGAGATAAAATAAGTAATTATTCATCCCGTTTTACTCCCCATTCCTTCTTCTTCCCGATCCGTTTCCAAAACTTTTCCCAATCTCCATAGGTAGATGACGCATCCGTTTATCATTCTTGAGTGATGTTAGCATGTATTGCGGATGTTCATGAGTGTAAGTATCCACTTATACCAGGGGAATATCTACCACCTTTTTGGCATTAAAAAACCAAAATATTAACGTAGTTCGTATCACGCATCATCTTAATAATTTTAAAGGAACGCCATAGATCCCTTAGCCCTAACACCCTATAATTAAAAAGTACTACTTTCACCATTGTCCGTGAAAGAACTTGTCTGGCAACGGTTTTTAAATTATTAAACCCTGCCTAATTGCATATAGAGATTAAGCATTGACTCTTATTGCATAACACTGACATTAAACCTTTTTATCTTTTCATTGATAAGTAGTTTTATTACTTTTATGCTAGATTTTACGCAAAAGTAAAGTATGTGGCAGTATAGCGACCGACGGCGGCTAGTTATTGCTTGGAACATAGTGTTTAATCGCGTTGCAATAAGGTGACCACGGCTTACGATAAATTGGAGACTGTTTTCTTAAGGTTCCACTGATGTGCAATAATATACTTATATAACTATATGCTGGTGACCGGGCCTAGCTTGGCTCAGAGGGTATAACGATTTTCTAGCGAACTCAAACATATCCTATGTCCATCTTTTTTTTTTATGTACGAAGGCGGCAGACGAGCATACAGTCCACCTGATGTTAATTGGATACTGTCGCCCATAGACATCCGCGATACATGCCAACATTAGTCCAAAATGACAAATGTTGGCACGCCACCGGATGCGCTGCCTACCTTTGGAGATATAGGAATGGATTTGGAGAAAGGGTTAGGAAAATGGGGAGGGATAGGATGGGATGGGAATGGGCTCTGGCATATCTCACTCACTACCGAAACACCTACGTACATTGGGGAAATACGATAAAGTGGGAAATGCAGTACATTTCAAGGTAGTCTTCTGTGAGAGAGGGGTAACGTGGCCATCTACATTTGTTTAACTTCCCATAAGTAATAGAAGTTTCAAAATCGGTCCAGTACTTTCGTGTTTAGTGTCTTACATATAAATAAACAAAGCAGAAGAAACTGATAGTTTCTCTTTATAATATTAGTATAAATGGATTCTAGTAACAATTTTTTTGTGTAGTAGTTTTTTTTTGTGGAAATGTAGCTGTTTTTGTATGACGAAGTATTCAAATTTAACGATTTTCTGAATGGGCGAATCCGCCGACGAAATCATATTATTTAATATAGAAGCTTTAATTAACCGAATATTATATCAAATAAATAATAGAAAGGCCAAGATTGTGTACCCACTATGGCGGCGTTGAGCACTTATTATATTTAAAGGATATTTTATTTGTTTATTATTATTTAAACCTGCACGCAGCTGTCTCTTTCTATTATATCGTGACGTTCGCCCGCTTCTAAGGTCACCGATTTTGAAATCACGCGAACACGGTAAATTCACCATCCTAATCTAAGTCTTAAAAATAACCGTTCTAAGAATACATTGCGTCATCAAATACGTGGTGTTTCGTTTAACTGCAACTATCTAATGTGTCTAATTCCATTATAATTCCTGTAAATTAAGAAAACGTGGTGTCACTAGTGTTACATCACGGCACAAAAGTGTGATTTAGCTCCATTCAAACCTGAGTGTGTGAGTTACCGGTCGTGGTGATTATTTAATGCGTTTTTTAATAAACATTAAAGCGATTTCAGTGTTTTGTTACTAGTGATGTGTTTGTGTGATTGCTGTTTGTGGTGACGATGACATAAATGGTGTTTGAGATTTGGATCGTATTGGCAGCCTCTAATTTTGTATACCTGTTTCTAAGCGGGCGATATGAGGACTTCAGTGACGATGGTAAATTAACATCTTAATCAAATTAAAAAACCTGTAGAATTTGATATATGCGACTTAATTTTAAAAATCGAAATGTATAATTTATTTGTTGATCGTAAAATATAAAGTAACAACACAAATGTCATAAGACAAAAGTAATTAGAGATGAGTGAAGCGATATTACAAACTTTTTATACAGTACTGCATCTACAATACAATAATTATGACACTAGCCATCATTAACTGACTTGAGATTCCCAGATAGAATCAAATAATTGCATTTGCTAGACCGGTGTTAACAGGAAAACTATAAAAATACAGGTACCACAAAATAATTGAACCGCTCAATTTTGCCCTGACCTTATTTCGTATTTTTATTAGTGAAAGGATAAGGAAATTTACTACATTTTTTTAAAATAAATAAATATACTTTCTCGTACTAAATGCTCTTTATTTTAATATAGCCGGTTGATATTTCCTCACATGTTAGGTACTAATGATTTTCTAACAAATAGTTTTTCTAGTTATCGATTTTGAACAACCACAATAGGATGTTCATTTTATGGAGACACGATATGTAATTTTCCGACTATGCTTTAATGCGTTTCCATAAATATTGTTATTACTTTAAAATTTTCATTGTTGCCTTATTATATGTTATTATTATTACACATAAACTGCGGTTTCCCGTCACATAATTCGCTGTATATAGATCACTCGATTTTTGAACATTGAATCATTATTTGGAATCACACGCGCGTCATTGGCCGCTGCACACTCAAGTTCATGAACAATATACGTGAGCGGGGAGGCTTCAAACGTTTGAGACTACTTAAACCTATTCTTCAAAACGTTTGTGTATATTTATTTTTATTACATATTTGTTTAATATGTGCCTCATCTACGTATAATCAGGCCTTGCTCACTCCGCACTTTAATTACCAAAATAAGGTGCTTTAGGTACAACGGCGGGCCCCTGCACAGGGGTTTATTTCAGTCGGTTGCCGCGACCTCTTTGTAACGCACGTGTAAATAAAATCGTTTAAAAACTAACATCATAATGTGTAAGTAGGTATAATACTTTTTATTCAATGTTATTTTCGAGCTAATTTAAATTTGTGTTTTAACAAATGAAACTACTATAATTAGTTATATTATAATTATGGGTGACAACCCTTGCGATTTACGCACGGATTGTCATTGTATGCGTGACCAGCGGTTCAGTGTAATATCGCCTTTCTCGGATGCGCGTAGGATTCAATTTGGCTCGCCCTCAACAAAAAAATATTTTATAGATAGGTTTTTGTCGATTTTATCCAGCGCGTTCTAACGTACTTAGTGAGTCTTCTGTACTTGTACTATTAGCTATTCTGTTCTATAACTTGTACTTCCATAAGCGATCCATATTTCCCGACAAAGTTTGACTGGAAGATATGTATTCGTCCGTCGTTTTGAAGCCACTGGTGAAATATTTAAACAAAAGAAAACATTAAAAGGTTGATTACTCGAGCCACCGTTCGCATACCAATTTATTCAAATTATTGTTTCACTTTTACTGTATTCTTTGGGAGGAGAGACCGGTTTATTACGCGACCCGTGAGCTCAGAAGCGAATTTCAGAAGATTGCGAGAGTTCGCACACCACTGGCATCGCAAGAGAAGTCAGAATGAATAAGAAAAAAATACAATGAATGGCACAAATCAATTTATTGTTTCTCAAAATATTCTCCGTGAGCACACTTTTTCATACGAATAAACTAATTTCCATAACATTTATTCCACTCCTCCGTGGTGACCTCGGTAACATGGTTTTCATTCTTTTCGACAGCTTCTTCTGGCGATGAAAATCGTTGACCTCGTAATTGGTTCTTAATTTTTGGAAACAAGAAGTCACAAGGTGCCAAGTCGGGACTGTATGGAGGATGGCTCATGAGTTCTACGTTTTTCGCCTTCAAAAAGTTGTTTGTCTGTTTGGCCGTGTGAGAGCTGGCATCTACGTTTTTCGCCTTCAAAAAGTCGTTTGTCTGTTTGGCCGTGTGAGAGCTGGCATTGTCATGATGCAAGATTATGAGGCGTTTACGGTTGTTTTTACGGAGTTCGTCAATAACTTTCGGCAAGCAAATGGTCGTGTACCAAACAGCATTCACGGTACGACGATTCTCCAAAGCAACAGTAGCCACATGTCCAATTTTTCTAAAAAAAAAAAGCGGTTATCTGCTTCGCGGCACTTTGCACACGCGCCACTTTGGTGGGGTTCGCCTCATCTTGAAAGACCCAGATGGTCGATTGTTGCTTTGTTTCGGGGTGATAGCAATAAATCCATGTTTCATCACCTGTTGCTATGTTCCACACCAAATTTGACGCTCCTTCGTTGAATCTGGTAAGCATGGCATTGCACCGAATGACGCGTTCCGTTTTTTGAGCCTTAGTCAAATTGTGTGCGATCCACCGCTACCACAGCTTTCGCACAGCCAAATGTTTGTTTACGATTGAATTGCATCTGACTCATGCCTATGCCTAAGGATGCCCGAATCTCATGGTAGGTCGTAGCCTGTGTTTGGATCATATGGCGCACAGCAATGATGTTTTTGTTGTTGACAGCGGTATACGGGCGACCTTCACGAAATTCCTCACTGAGCTGGAGAAAATCGTAGGAAATCATACAGCGAAAATTTTCACGAGTTAGATCCATCGTAATGCAGACACGCAATTTTTAAGATGACGCGACAATGAAAAACAAATGACTTTATTCTACAGCCAGAGTTCCATTTTCAAATACTGCAATTAGTTTTTAAATATTGTTTATGTAAGTGGCCAGTTCCGCATATGTTCAGTGTGATCTATGTGCCAGTTTTAAATTTCATCGAATTCTGACATTTGTCATTTTATCACATTCCAGTTGTTTGAACATTTCTTGTCTGGTTCTTTTATATTATGTATAGTTTTTGATCATTTTGTGAAAAAGCTTTTATCAAGCCATTATGCAGAATGCAAACAATATATACGTTACTTGCATTTTTTCAGTTATTGCTAAATCCATATACGTATTCTGTACATGTAATAAAATCATAACAGAGCAGTGTCTGTACATTTAATATTCAAAAAAAGTCCATGACTAAAGTCTAAAGCAACAATTTTTTAATATTTCTCTCTGTCTGCCTGTCTGGACGTGCATCATGTAAGAACCACTGGATTGAATTGAATGAAACTCAGCATAGCTATAAGTTAATGTGTTGGGATAACATTTAGAGTACTTTTTACCCAGATCCTAGCCAGTTTACCCAGATACACCGTTGCCTAGCTACGGCCTTCCAAGTGTTCTTTAATAAGTTTTTTTTTTATATCGGCTACTAGTTTTACCTCTTGACCTCAAATGGACTTAGGACAAGGTTATGTTTATAGTATTCACGTATTAAAATACATAAATGACAATCAAAGACAGAGAAATTGAAGTTAGACGATTGGAGTGCATGTTTGTTTCACATTAAATACGATATTGTTATTATTATTGAGTTAATAATTTAACCCCAAAAGAAGCTCTACAAATGTCACGCGTGTTAACAGTGCAGCTGCAAAAGAAGCGACTGTAACGCGACTAAGACAAGTCCGTAAGCACATAAGGCAATTTGCAACATATTGGAGGATTATTAGATATTTATTATGTAAAACTGTAGACACACCAGTCTTACATGTGTTCCATGCAAGACGTTGGTACCGTTATTTCTGCAGTAATGCGTTGTTTATTTTAGTTCTTTTGAGGGGGAGAGTGCACGCTGCAATCCAACAGCCGCTAGATGCGCTCGACTGGCCACGTTACCCCTCTCACAGAAGACTACCTTGAAATGTACTGCATTTCCCACTTCACCTTGTTTTCCTAATGTTCGTAAGTGTTTCGGTAGTGAGTGAGATGTGCCAGAGCCCATTCCCATCCTATCCCTCCCCATTCTCCCAAGCCTTCTTCCAAATCCATTCCTTAATCTGCAAAGGTAGGCAGCGCATCCGGGGGCGTGCCAACGTTTGTCATTTTGTACTAATGTTGGCATGTACCGCGGGCGACAATTTCCACTTACCATCAGATGGACTGTCGTCTGCCCCCTTCGTCCATAAAAAAAGAACTATACTATCATAAAGCACTATATAGCCACTTAATATTCAGTGTACAATCCAAACATCTTCACGAATTTTATGATGGAAATGTTTTGCCCGTTCTGTATAGGCCCCTGGTTTGTATATAACATGAATTCGCCTACCGCAAAACAATATACAACATTTTCAACCGATTACGTTCCTTAGACGAATCTTTAAAACACTTTATTTATGCTAAGGGACGGGAAAGAGGGAAGGGACTTTAACCGCTTTTAAGCAGAAAGGGCTCAAGTTAAAACTCGACCAATTCACAAGCATTTTCAGGCCTATTGGTTCTCTAAGGTGTTCTCAATAAACATAGTGAAATATGGGTCATACTAATGCTTTTGCATCCAAATGTAATCGTTGAAATACCTGGTTACTTTACTTACCAGTGCGACTTACCAATGGATGGTTACTTAACGACAAATGCAAAAAAGTCACGTAGCACTATTTTATTTTTTCAGTATAGAACACCGAATACTATGGGTAAGTTGTTTACGAACTGAAAAAGTTGAAAAAAACTTGAAGGCTTGTTTGGCCCAGTGTTCAGATATTGAAACGCATACAAATTGGTGAAGTGAATTTTATACAAAACATACATAGATCCTATCATGTAGATACGATTGTGTGCAGCCATTACTCATGTGCGTATAAAAGCAACCTGTATTTTTAGTAGATACGAATACGAATTTAGTTCAATACGAAACCTATCTCCTATCCATTTCTAACATTTCATTAGGAACCCTAGAGTCCAAAAATCTTTGTACCTGTATTCTTTCAGAAGGCAGTCGATGGAAAGACTGGCTGCTCGCTTCCCTCATACTGGGCGCCCTGGTAGGGTCATGGGCGGCGTTGCGCGCGGGCCGTGCGAGTCGCACACAAGTGCAGCGAATGCTGAGAGATATGGAACAATTGCGAAGAGCGGAAATGGCCTTAGATGACATGCAGAAGGAATTAGAGAAGGCTCGATTGGAACAGGTATTTATCATTTTAGTTGTAATATTGAGTAAGTAGCGGCTACCACAAGCCCTGAGGAACTACATCAACTCTTAACAGAGTGGACTCGCCATCCCGTTTGACCAACGCGGCGTGGCGCATTTTAAGGCCACACTCATGCCCAAGTCGATGTGCATGGGGAAGCCCATGTCCAACTGGATACTCAAATTGCTGGTTTATAGTATTGAGTAATTAGAATCAAAAGCAGATGAGATAGGCACTATCTGTTCGTGTCAAATGTAGTTGTAACAGTATCGTTATGGTAAGTTTTTATGGTTTGCAAACGTTACTATCGTGTTCATTTTACAGCTACAAAGATCTATAAAAAGAGCTACAAAAAAAATATGTACAAAGATTTTTTTTCATATATGGCAATGGTGCAATTAGCACATTCTGCCAATTTCAAACAATTGAACAATTTCAATGTCTAAAACGTCCTGTCAATATCCAGTCCAGTCGAAGTAAGTCACCAGTCGCTCGACGCTCAGTAAAGCGTTAGTAGGTTTACTGAGGACATACGAGGACTCCTTGGATTCAAACGAAAAACGCAGTCCCACGCTTTTATTTGATTATCACAAATACCACGCACGAATAACAATTTGAAGTTTAATAAACTATTACTATTAAACCACAAAACTCACAATACAATATTTTTTACAATAATCAAACTAAAACTCAACTTCACTTCTCTAGTTCCCGATAAAAAGTCCCACATAGCTTCTTAATACGTCCGCTAGGGGGCATTGCTTAGTTCTACCTATAAAGAAAAACATTTAACGCAAACATAATAGTAACTAACGCTTGTAAACGAAACACCTTTCATTGGCCCCTAAGGTGTTAGAGCAGGTGGTGATTATACTCAGAGAAGCCACGGAAATTATAGTAATAGAATTAATTACATTTACAAATTATATCTTTTATTTTTATCTGTATAAATGTACAAATATATCTTCTACATCTTATTATATGTTGTAGCCCCTGCTTTCTAATGACACTACTCTCGCTTGTTCTAACGTTGACTGGAAGACATTCCTTCTGGGAATAAGACCGCCTTTGCACTTACGGTTATTACCGTACATTAATGTCTTATTGTAACATTCATTATAAGTACAATAAAGAGCAACAACATTTAAGCGAAATACACACCAATTAAGAATATAATCGTTCAATTCTTACCTTTTGATAGTGATAATGTCTTCAATCTATTGCAGGAAAGTGCGACCACAGAAAAGAAAAATTTGGAGAAGAAATTAAGAGAAGCGGGTGACACGCCGCTTTCGAACTCCGCTTCGTCAGACTTGGAAGTTTCACAGCTAAAAGCTGAAATTGAGGTATACAATTTTGTATTGTATTGTATGACACACTAATAATACCTAATATTTTATTTATATTTCAATTTACGTCCAGAGGTTTAATTTTAGACCAAAGTTATCATGTAGGTACCAGCTGGTTATTGTAAATGGAGTTCTGTTGTATGGTAACATTCCAGCTCACCTCGCAAATTTACATTTAGTATTGTAGGCTTTTACCTCAAGTTAAGCATAATAAATATCTAGGGGTCGGTAAAATTTGGTAACGTAGCCTTTCCAATGTTAGAAAAGCTATAAAACCTAGGAGTGTTATAAAACGAATTCGAGGACTCGTCACGGTATCGGTTATCAATGGGGGGAAGAGGAGTCCTCAAATGGAGGCCACCTACAGGGGAATGTAGCGTGGGACGCGCGATGTGGACACGTGGACCGACGCCTTGAAGAAACTCGTCGGTAGTGGCTGGGTGAGAAGAGCTGAAGACCGCATAGTGGCGGTCCGCAGGAGAGACTTATAACAAAAGTATAAGTCTTGTATATACAAAACAAAATGTACAAAAAGCGGACTTAATGCCTTACGGTGCATTGTTTTTAGTGCGTAATGTTTATGAAAATCAAAGAAAAGCATTTTTCGTGTGCTTCCAAGGAGTCCTCTTTTGTTCTCAGTAAACCTACATTCATGTTACTGAGCGACTCCCTGACTTACTTCGACGGGACTGGACATTGACGGGATACGTTTTAGACTTGGCAATTATTTATTACGAAGAAAACTTGACACTGGCAGAATGTGCCAATTACACCATTGCCATTTATGATAAAAAAATATAGAATTTAGTAAACAATAAAAAACAATCAGAATGGCTTGGTGTTGCCATTGCAGATGTTACGAGCAGAACTCCGCAGAGCGGAGGGCGAATTAGAGGACAGGTGTTGGGCACCCCCTCCAGGGTTACAGCAGTGGCTACAGCTCACGCACGAGGTGGAAAACCGATCATATCTGCGAAAAAAGCAGCAGGCCGATGGACAATTGCAGCTAGCGAGGGATGCGGTAAGTTTGGCAGGGGTAGCCATATTGGAACCACCATATTGTATTTCGAAATTGTGTAGTTTCTTCTATCATAAACTTTTATAAATTATATGTTTATATATACACATCCTTATTCGCATCCGCAAGCATAATTTTTTTTAGTATGTCATGTATACAAAATGCCAAAATCTGTCAGTAGACTGAAAAGTCCAAATTGGCGGCCATTACGAACGAACGGACGTCTTTCGACAGATTTGTTTTATGACTTCGTGCCCACGACTTCGTACGCGTAGACATTACAGTATGTTTGTTTAGCTCGATTCCCGTGGGAACTTTGTAATGGATCTGGGTAAAAAGGACGCTAAATGTTAATCCGGCACATAAGCTATAACTATGCCCAGTTTAATTAAAATTCGTTCAGAGGTTTTTGCGTGATCCGCGTTCAGACTTACAGATATTCCAGAAATTGTTATTTTGGGCTCTATATCATAGTCTATATCATATATGGGCAACAACCAGCCCGCGGGCCGGATCCGGCCCGCTGTAAGATATGATCCGGCCCGCGAGACATTTTGAAAAAACCCAATTAAAAAAATATTACATTAGGTACTTATACTCACGGGAGTGACAGTGAGGCGGCAAACATCAAATCCTTTGATGTTTGCCGCCTCACTCTTTGATAATCGCCGCCACTCGGCTTGCTCGATCAAATTCTTTGAGGTTTGCCGCCTCACGGGCGACACATCAAAAGATTTATTGCTTCTCAATTATTCTAAACTAGTTTATTCCAGATTATTCCTTCATTTTGCCTATATAAGCGGGTGGATGGCCCGAACGTTAGTTCAGTTCTATTTGAGCTACCGAGGTGATAACTTGGACAAGCGATATCCTAGCGAACTGCTCGAGCCGTCAACTTGCTTTGTGACTTTGTGTGCATCTTGAGTGGTTACTAACTATAGTTTGTTATTAAGTTTATTGAACGAAAAGTAAACAAAAATGATGTCTGGTGGAAAGAAACGAAAAGTAGATACAGAGGGTCGCCAGTTTCAAGAAAAATGGACTGAAGAATTCTTTTTTATCTTGCACAATGGTAAGCCTATTTGTTTGCTGTGTAATGAATCCATTTCAGTAATGAAAGAATTCAATATAAAGAGGCATTACTCAACTAAGCATGCTACGCTGCACTCACTGACAGGACAATTAAGAACAGACAAAATCCAGAAGCTTACCGCAAATTTGGAAAAACAGCAACAAATGTTTCATAAACAAAGAACACAACTTGATAATGTTGTGAAAGCTAGTTTTATAGTTAGCTCAAAATTGGCAAAGGCATTAAAACCATTTGCCGAAGGAGAAGTATGTTAGAAGTTTGCGGTATTTTGTGTCATGAAAAGAAAAATGATTTTGAAAAAATTAGTTCTTCAAGACGAACTGTTGTTCGACGTATAGAAATGATGGCTAATGATATAAAAACAACATTGACTGACCGTATGGCTGGTTTTGAATCATTGGTTTTGACACAGCTCAACTGGCTATATTTATTCGAGGTGTTGATAAGGAGTTCACTGTTACTGAGGAATTGCTTGCTTTACAGCCGCTAAAAGGAACCACTACAGGAGAGGATATTTTTATTGAAGTTCAAAAGGTATTCACAAGTTTTGGCTTGCCATGGTAAAAATTAATTGGAGTATGCACTGATGGTGCACCTTCTATGGTCGGCTTACGTAAAGGTTTCATCGGAATTTTGAATGAAAAAGCAACAGAATTAAATGTGCAAAAAGATGATCTATTTGATAGTCCTTCATTGCATTATCCACCAACAGAACTTGTGTTCTAAGTCCATTCGACTCCAGAATGTTATGAATGTGGTAGTAAAAACCATCAACTTTATTCGATCCCGAGGGCTTAACCATCGTCAGTTCAAGGCGTTTTTGGATGAAATATCAGCTGAATATAACGACGTAACATATTATTGTGAAGTCAGATGGCTGAGCAAAAGAAAAATGTTGAAACGGTTTTACGAGCTTAGAAATGAGATAGCAGACTTTATGAAAATAAAAGATAAACCACTATCTGAATCAAGTGACCCAAAATGGATATGTGACTTAGCATTTCTGGTCGATCTTACAGGCTATTTGAATGATTTAAATTTGAAACTTCAAAAACAAGGACAGTTAGTAAATGATTTGTACAGCCATTTGAAAGCGTTTCAGATCAAACTACGCTTGTGTGAGTCACAGATGCTGTCTGGTAACAGTTACCATTTCAACACGCTCTCTGCGTATGAAAATATTGCTTATGCTCAATATGCTGAAGAACTCAAGTTACTGTCGGAACAATTTTCGAACAGATTTAGCGACTTCAAAAACATGGAAGACTGTTTCAGTTTATTTGCTACTCCTACAAAATATAATGTACAAAATGCTCCAATACACTTACAAATGGAGTTGATCGAGATTCAAGAAAACTCACTCCTAAAATCCAAATTTGAAGACGTAGAGTTGTGCGATTTCTACAAAAAATACCTAGAAAAAGACAATTTTCCGCAGCTTAGAAAATTCGCAAGAAGATTGATTTGTGCGTTTGGCAGTACTTATAAATGCGAACAGTTCTTTTCATTGATGAAAGTTAATAAATCAACACATCGTACAAGACTGACTGACGATAATTTGGAAAATTCTTTACGTCTTTGTAACAGTGGAATTAATCCAAATATCGATGGATTAGTTTCCCAAATTCAAGCTCAAGTGTCTCATTGATTTCGGTGTATTTAACTTTCGTAGTTTGTAACAATTGCAAATTTAACGATTTAATTATAATGTACCATTTTTTTAAATTTCATTTTGTTATTTTAATAAATTGTACTATAATAACATTGTCCTATTATTTCATGTCTAATATCTATCGCAAAAAATATTATCACTACTTTAAAATGCACTAAGTACTTTTAAACGCGGCCCGCGAACGTATTTGCACGCTAAAGTTTGGCCCTCAACATGTCAAAGGTTGCCCATACCTGGTCTATATCATCAACCACAAAGATTTTTTTTTTCAAAAATATTTAATGTAAAGACACGGCTTTAGAGACAACGTATTTTAAATATGTTTTCGTCTGTATTTCAGTGCGAGAAACTACGTAAGAAGCGTTCTAGCTTAGTGGGCGCTTTTGTATCGACGCACGGCAAGAGTATAGACGACGTTGACAGAACCATTGTTGAAGCTCGTACGGCCCTCAATGAGGTCACTCAAGAATTACAGGTATTGTTTCATCACTGACTAGATTTTCAGCTTCATATACACTAGTTTAAAGTTTGTTATTTTACAGAAAGAAGTTGTCAAACGAGCAGATATTCTACCGGGTGGTAAATATGTATTAAAGATAAAGTTATCTTTAGGAAGGATGGGGAGAATAAGAGAGTCTAATGGAATAAGGAGTTAATTTTATTCAATTATACTCTATTCGATAGCATTGGAGGGGATAGGATAGGGTAGAGAAATCATAGTATATTTTAAGGCAGCTTTATTAGTTTTATTCCATTGAAGGTGAAAAATTATTATTTCTAGGAGCGAATGCATAGATGGAAGCAAATCGAGCGACTGTGCGGGTTCAACATAATTAACAACAACGGGCTGCAATTCCTCGAGAGCACCCTGTATAGAAATACCAACGGCCGGCCCGGCGGTAGAGGTGACTTTTTGTAATAAGTGTATTATTTATACTATTTATTGATAAATAAAAATACTCTCTTAACAAACATTGGATTTATATAAATTTTGTTGTACGATTTTTATTTTTATTTATTTACTGCATGTTGTAGGTACATTTATCTTACATATCTAAAGGCGTATAATACACTGTAACGGCATTTTTATTCTGAACTTGATATTTTCCCCAAATACGAGGGTGCGTTTTTAAGTTCGCGGAATGGAGGGTGAAGAGAGAAAATTAAAATACAGAATTATTTTTCTTTTTCAATATATTTACCTGCAACCCTAATACATTTTTCAGATCTTTCAATTAGCTTGTGTATGCCTTCGAAAAAAATTGTCCTCAAAATAAACTGAAACTGCGTCCTTCACTTCTTCATCACTGGTAAATTTCTTCCCACGTAGTTCTTTTTTCATTTTTGGGAACAGGTAATAATCACAGGGAGCCAGATCCGGACTGTAGGGAGGATGCTTTAAAATATCGAATCCCACCTTGTGCAGGACATTCAGTGCAACACGACTCTTGTGGACAGGCGCATTGTCGTGCAGGAGCAGGACACCTTTCGTCAATTTTCCCCGTCTCTTTTCTTTTATAGATTGTTTCAAACGCTCTAGGATTGAAGCATAATATTCTCCAGTTATTGAAACACCCTTTTCCTTATAATCGATGAGCAGGATTCCCTCTGTGTCCCAAAACAAGGTCGCCATGAGTTTCCCGGCCGACTGTGACACCTTAAACTTCTTTGGCGGTGGTGTACCTTTTTTATGCCACTGCATGGAGTCTTGCTTGGACTCAGGTTCATAGTGGTGAACCCAAATTTCATCCCCAGTGACTATTCGACTCAACACTCCATCCTGATCTTCTTCACAGAGGTTCAAGAACGCACGCGCACACTCAACGCGCTGTTGTTTTTGCGGCGGCGTGAGCATTCTCGGCACCCATCTTGCGCTGACCTTAGTCATGCCAAAATGGTCGTGAAGAATTTTAAAAATGGTTGTATCGGATACTCCAACCATTTCTGCAAGTTGTTTTTTCTTCAAACGAGCATCTTATAGTATAATTTTTTCGACTTTTTGAATAAGTTCTGGTGTGGTCACCTCGATAGGCCGCCCAGGCCGTGGATCGTCTTCAAGTGAATCCCTGCCTTGCTTAAAGAGACTATGCCACTTGTAAACCATGGTTTTTCCTGGGCAAGAGTCCCCGTAAACTGATGACATCTCTTCCAAAATGGTTTGAGCAGATTTTCCTTGCTTTGTAAGGAACTTTATGACGGCGCGTTGCTCGATTTTCTGCATATTGAATGTTTTCTTCCCGACTGAGTTGCGTGATCGTCGACTGCTCAAAGGTTAATGATCCTATTATCATGAAACCCAGTATTTATACTAATAGTGAGTCACTCAGCACGATAGAGTTTAAAATAGACTCCGAACCACCCTCGAACCCCACCATTCCGCGAACTTAAAAACGCCCCCTCGTATATTTTTAAACAAATTTACTATTACGAACGGCAACCGTACTCCATTCGTAAACAGCTGCTAATCGAACCACTACTATTATATACATATATACATGTATGTAAATAGGTGCAAGTGAGTGGTGTGTGTGAAAAATGTCGAATTTTAAAGTGTTTAGTCTTCACTTAAGAAATTCAGTGTTAAGAGCACAGATGTAGCGGGATACATAATGCAAGCTGTGCTGTGCGAATTGGTGCTAAGCTCCTACTCGCGCTGTTCGTTCAGGTCGTTTCGACCCGTGTAGCTAGCGAGTCGTTGATATGAAACACAAAAATGCATAATTGCGATATAATCAATAGTAAAAATTCGTCAAATGTGTTGAACCGAGTCAAGGGACATGTTTCGTTTCATCCGCGAGTTGTTCTCAATCACTAAAATTTGACAATTTCACAAACTTACGTTGTCTGTCTGTATAATATTTTTTTTTACAGTTCGCGCGGCTAGTTCTCAAGACGACCTAAGTATCGGTGACGACGCATCCATCTGCGGCTCAGGTAAGAACCTCGACGAAATATCGCTCTTCCACGAGCACATCGACTAAACTGTCGATACATCGGCTAGTGCTTGACGTATCGATAACCAGGTTAGCCAGAGATTTCGTATTGTAACCGTTTATTTTAAAATGTCAAATGTGTAGTCAGCAACGAGAATGAAAGGCTATAGTCACATAGAGTTAAATATTCGATTGGATAATTATTTTCATTGTAAAACCAATTATTTTAAAGCCAGCGTGTCAGTATTCTCTTCAAAATAATTCTCGGTAGTTCTTTCAAATAATTTAGTAGCTTTACTTAGTAATACAACTTACAAGGAATTCTTTACGAAGAAAAAATATTTTACATGCCTCTTATCTACATTTAGATCTAAAATGAACCCACTGGAAATATAAATAGGAACACGATAGTTATTTTCGGTTATTATCATTATATTATCCAAAAAAAAAAACGGTTATTCGGAATTTATTACATGTCAACATATGCCTGCAGGTCTGTCGATGGATACAATTAAAAAAGGCCGCTATTTGTTCCTTTATTTGTCACGTTCGTTCTAAACTTTGTCTCGTTATACTTCAATTAATTGATATTAACTTTGTGTACCATATGAATCTGATTTTATATGTACCATATGAATCTGATTTTATGTGTACCATATGAATCTGATTTTATATGTACCATATGAATCTGATTTTATGTGTATCATATGAATCTGTTTTTATGTGTACCATATGCATCTGATTTTACGTGTACCATATGAATCTGATTTTATATGTACCATATGAATCTGATTTTATGTGTATCATATGAATCTGTTTTTATGTGTACCATATGCATCTGATTTTACGTGTACCATATGAATCTGATTTTATGTGTACCATATGAATCTGACTATGTGTACCATATGAATCTGATTTTATGTATACCATATGAATCTGATTTTATGCGTACTATATGAATCTGATTTTTCTATATTAAACGGCAACTATATGTATGTTTACTTATTTTACTTTACTCAAAATGTCGCCTGTCTTGTATCGACTATGGTGACGAGCTGTCGTTACCAAAGTAAAGTAAACGAGTAATAAGTAAAATAGAGTAAATTAAAGCGAAATGTCTAGTAAAATAAATATAGAACTGTATTATCCGTTTAAATGCACAACGTGAAATTCTTAAAAGTTTTATATCAAGTGATTCTCATTGCTGACTACGCAGTACCACACATACCATCATACATATGAATCATTACTGATCGATTTTTTGTATACTTCGCTCGCAAGCTCCGTGCCATTGGGACGTGAAAGATTTCAATCGGGATGATAGTTATAAATTGCCCTCATGGAATCCGATGGTTAATAAATTTAATAACGTCAACGTGCATTATTTAAAATGATGGTAAAATAAACAACATAGTTTAGCCACATCAGCTCAGTCCAATATTTTATGCTCAAACCCTTGCATACCCCGGTCCCACCCGACCCCAATTAAACTATCACAGTGCATGCGCATTCATTTACATCTCAAGGATAAATCAAAACACGCACCCGTGTGCTGTGGTTCTCGGTTTTGTACTTACTATTGGAAGGAACATAAGATTGAAGTTTAACTCTTGCCCGAAATTTGATACAAAAATTAATATAGTTATTATAGGACTTTTATTACTATAAAAAAACTTATAAAACCTAAATAAACTATAAGTACCTTCTTCTTCAAACGGTTGACTTTCATTTGAAGTCTTCTAATCTTTAATCCATCTCTTTCTGCTTTGGACCATAAGTTCTTTTAACTTTTTTTTCTCTCGGCGTATCATTAAATACCAGATAAACGACTTGAGGTAGGCTCTGGTAATTTTCTTTTAGCCTGTAATATGACGGGTTATGAAGAACAGAATAAAACTAAGAATATTTGCAATTTCTCCCAACTAAATTAAAGCTGGTAAATATGTTGAAACGAACCGATACACCGAAATCTCCTTTCTTCATTTATTAAGGCCTTTTTGGTCACTACGAAGTCTTCATTATTAAAATGGCAAGAACAAATCTTTGTATATTTCGTCGCAGTCCAATCTTGTCTATTGATTTTTGATATCCATTCCTCTTTAAAATTATTTTCGGATGGAAATCTGGAACATAATTTAAAATCTAATTAAATTTCAAGGAACGAGGCGGGCGTCGTTTTCTATCACTGATTAATAATTTAATTTACAAAATAATTGAATTCTGATTACGGCCCTGTCTATAAAATGATTGACTATTATTAATACTACTCCACGATAGATGGCGGGCGGACTGTGGCATGGTTTAAAATAATGATGAAAGTAATAAGACAATATTTTTGTCTACAAAAGGCCTTTAGTAATTTAAAATCAACTTAAATACGGATAATTTTAACGACATAAATACTCTTTACGTAGCTTTTAGCTGTTTCTGTGATACAAGGTGGCGCCATGTATTGTCGAGTAGTAAAACTTTTGTTGAGAGACATGATGCGAAGAGATTGTTCTAGAAGTCGATCAATAAATTACGAATAAAATCACTCCCAAGTGAAATGTGATGCCATTCATGGCACCAGAACGTCTATCCGAGGAGTTTTTACAAGATAAAACACAACACCTCTTTTTTACTTCATTTTAAATTACAAAGGACACCAGACAAGCGCCAACAGCAGACTGACCAAGCCACGCCCACAACGATGACGTCAGTGCCTACTTTGAAATCACAGTGCACAGTTGCTTTTGCCAGCTCTTCTTAGTAAATCCTCCTTGATTACGATATACGTCAAGAAGTATAAGGTCGAAATGGCACGGAGCTCGAGCGCGTATAACAACATTCGCTTCGATTTTGTTGCTCCATTGTAAAATCTCAACCCACTGATTGTAGGTTGAAATATAAAGACATGTATTCACTAATATCGTGTTAAAACATTGATTTATCGCTTTAGTTGAGATTTATAAATCCATTTTACTCGGCGCATTTTAAAATGTAGGCAGTATATGGTCGTGTTCACATTAGACTAATAATATAATAGGTCGTAGCACTCGTAGCTAACAGTCTACCGGCGTTACTTTGAAAATGAATATGAAAAATATTTGATTTCAACGAAAACATTACTATAAGAAATTTCGGGACCACGCCACTGGTTTATGAGTTAATTATATGGGTTTATGTATTTCCAAGAAAGAAATGACTACATTGTAAATATAGCATTTTTATAAACTGGGCATTTTTTCAATTATGCACCCATACACCTTACGAATGGACTGAGATAAATGGATTATGGCATTTTGTATTGTAGACGTTACAGTCATTCATCGACAGTGTTTTTTTTTATCAGTTGACAAAAATACTTGAAAAAATGTTAAGAGCAATCAGTTGGCAGCTTTTTTTTATTTTTATTTTAAATAATATTTTTAATCACAGTTTGTTACTTAAAAGTTGCCTATATAGATGTGTAAACAATAAATTGAAGTCGACAAAAATGTTTAACAGTGCCAAGTAGCATTATTTTTTTAAGGAAGTAGTTTTATAATTATTGTATAAATACATAATTCATATCAGTACATAGTTTTTTTTTTAAATTGATTTATATTGTTTCAATAAAATGCTTTAAATCGCAATAAATTTCTTAAAAACGTTTTAGCGTTTCAAATTGGAAACCAAAAGTAGATAAATTATTTTAATTTGTGTATCGATTTGTAAAATTCAATAATTAAAAATGACTATATTTTAATAAAAGTAAATTATTATAAAAAAAAATATGCTGTGAAATACGCCATATTCGGAATCAATCGTGTGATAGATAGTTAAAAGTAATAAAATCTTGATAATACACGAACATACTATTAACTAATAATTATTAATATGACGTTACTAATAATAATAGTGCTCAACGCGTCGTTTTGTAGTTCTAAGCAGTTTATATATCGCGTACTTAAGCCGTAACTTATCATCATTACCGATTATATTAGACAATGTAATTTTATTAATGTAGCTTTATTTTTTATATAAAAAGCGTTTACCCACTGGCCGATCGAGCGTTCGAAGAAATATAAACTCATTTACAGTTCATTATTAACTTATTCATTAAGCGGCTAGGACGCGCCAACCGCAAATACAACGTTGTAGAACAATCCTGCTCGTACAGTTACGAGTGACGAATATGAGCTTCAAAGTCACCACAATAAGAATGACACTTTTATGAACGCAAAAATGTTTGTAACGGTGCGAATACACGGTTGGCCATTGTTATAGATTGTATTAGCTGGCAGTTCTGAAGATTAGAAAGCTGTTGTCGTAGTCGACATAACATGCTTGAATATTATTTATATTTGCTAAATAACTAAATAATATTATTATTTTGCAACAGTTTACTTATAATAAAGTTTCGCTTTGGATTTTAAGCTTTATACATAGGTAGTATACTTATTATGTTTATACTTATGTTCCTGCAACAGATCTGACTTGAGCAGTTTATACTTAATTTCATTGCTTTTAAAACTTTGATATTGTTGTAAGGTATGCGATAATATTTATTTATTACGTTAAATTTAAGTTTTTATTTTCTGTATTTAGCGTGTTTTTAGCAATAAATATTTTTAAAAAAATCTCATCACCACAATCGATAGGAAGCTTTCAGGCATTTAGAAAACCAGTGTAAAAATGCACTTGGATGTTCCATACATTTTTTATTTTTATTTAAGATATCAAAAAGCATGTATGAATTAATTTGAAACATTTTTGTACATTATATGTAGCGGTGTGGGTAATTTCACTTTTGTATTCTTCTGCATGTTTTTATTTCACTATTAACGCACTCTTTTTTTAGAATTAAGATTAGCATGCACCTCAAACTTTTCCAGAAAAATAAACCCGTACAAAAATGTATGTACCTAACACTTACAAAAATCAAACATAAAAATAAGAAATCTATACTTACAAATATCAAAATAAGAAAATTCTAATATTTACTATAACAATTAGAAAAAAAAACATGGTAGTTTATGGTGTTTTTGTGTCTTTAAAAGTAAAATACATAATAAATTTCTATTATAAATAAAAAAAACTATTAAAATAATATAGTAAACTATTTTCATTTTGTCTGTTCTTTTATTCTCTATTCACGGACACTACAGAAATATTAAAAATAATAACAATATAATGTAAAAGAGTTAACTAGAAAAAAAAATGTAGTTTATTTTACAGACTTATTGTAAATATAAATATGTAAATGTAAATATATGTAAGGAAAAAAATGTCTTATTACTCTTTTTAGGAAAATATACTGTTGTTTACAAAGTGCATTCTTCTAGTTAAATATAATAAATACTTTGGATTAAATTAATATAAAAAAATCGATAACCATCATTAACTTACATAACCTTCAAAATTAAAAAAAAAATCTGACTACTATATCTAAAAATTTACATATGAATCTAGCCTCTGCTTGAAAAGCTGCTTTTTAAAAACGCTTATCCTGAAAAAGGCTTATTCTAATCCCAGTTACAAATGTTCCTCTATGCACGTTTGAAAGCTTTCAACGATTGTGATTTTGTTTTATTTCGCCATCCACCCCAGCTTCCCTGTGTTGCCAGTTTAAATAAATTAGTGTTGCTAATCGATGTTTTAAATGGCAACATTGTTGCATTCAGGTAAGATATTTTTATTAAAAACTACACTTTATGACGCTAGTTTACGTATTGTTCGAGTATTGCTTTTTGTTCATTTTAATTGCATGCTTTATCACAATTAAATGTTTAATTATAACAAATTATTTCATACATGCTTTAAGAACCGAATATTTCAAATATTGAAAACTAATTTTTATTGTAATATCAACTCTCCTCTGTTTTCCATTTGCTTTATTTAAAAACTTTAAAATAGCATGTTTATTTTTAGCAAAATTAGTGCACTAAACTCATCGAGACATGAGCTTTGCGTTTATGTGAGTGCATACCGATAGTACAGTGCGACAATTATCTTATTATTATGTTTTCTTATTTCGAGAATCGGATTGGACACTTCGGCACCCACTTACACAGATGCAAAGCTCGTGTCTCGTTGAGTTTACTGTACCCAATATCATCAGTGGGAAGGTAAATATAAAAGTGGCATTTTACTAACATTATAGAAAATGAAGGGAAAAATTTGTTTTAAGAAAAAAATATAACTTTCAAAGATACCCGAAAAGCTTAAATTATTTCTCGTCTCATAATTTAATTTTCATAAGAATATTTTTTGCGGTTTACAAGATAAGTGGCGCATTAGTCTAAATTCACTGTTTTATTATTTATTTAAAAAAAACTTTATTTCTTTTAGTCATATGCCCTGTGGTGTCGTAAAAGGTTGGACTCATAACAAAGGGTTGGATTCGCCACCAAACCGGTTGGCCAGCGTAGCGTTTTAAGGCAATACATCTCTCATGCACAAGACAATGTATAAAAGGCGAGCTTAATACCTGTTGGCATGCTCTACTAGCCAACCTTTGGGTTGAACAGAGAGGCACTTCGGGAGGTGGGAAGATGATGATATTATGTACTTTATTTATTTTACCCTTTATTGTTTAAACAGAAGGTGAACTATTATTGCATCGGTAAAGCGGCTATGCTTATGCGACGTAAACTTCAAAATATTGAAGTCAGTCTCTTTAGCAGCGACTAATAAACATAAGTCCTGATTTTTGGAGTGCTAAGACGCTATAAAAGTACACATATCGTTACGAAACCTAGACAGATCGACGCAGAAAAAGTACACAGATCGTTACGAAACCTGGACATACCGACGCAGAGAAAGTACACAGATCGTTACGAAACCTGGACATATCGACGCAGAGAAAGTACACAGATCGTTACGAAACCTGGACATATCGATGCAGAGAAAGTACACAGATCGTTGCGAAATCTGGTCAACGACGTCAACGAAATCGACGTAGGAAAATATAAATACAAATGTGGCTATTTATGTTTCTTTCGTGGACTGTAATTCCCAAGGTTGCCTTTACGGAAATAATGTTGATTAAAAGCGCTTTGAAAGGACAAGGGTGGAACTTACTTTGAACTCGTTGTTGAAGACCGCTCAAAGTATTTATCAGTCCACGACTATATTATTTATCAGTGCTTTCTAGAGCGCCCTAGATTCCATTCACGAACACTGATCATGGATTTTGGAGTATTCTGGCACTAATTTAGGTTAAATTAGCATGTTTAAAACATGATTTGTAATTTTAGTAACGCCGGCCGAACTCACGCCCTTATAACATACGTCCTTATACTATTTGGAATAATTAATAGTCACTGAACTGATTTATTTATTGGTCTTGACTGATGAATGAAAAGGCCGGATAGAAGGAGGGGGAAATTCAAAGTGCTTTAAAGATACTTCAACAGTGGCCCTATAATATTTTTATTTTACCTTTCCACTGACTATATTATTATTAAAGTATAAGTTAAGTAGAAAATTTGTTACACGATTTATATGCCATTGTCGTGGTAACGTAGGAATATCTATAATTTTCTATTTTGTTATGGAAACCAAAATATAAACCTTATTATATTCGTATACATATTAGTATGATTATAAACAGGTTACATTACTTATTTTTTTATCAACGATTAAAGAAATGTGAACGCATTTCAGCAGTTGACAACTTCGGTTGGCGAGAAGACTCGTCTGGAAGCGAAGAACCTGACGCACCGCATTATCCTCTAGATCTAAGACTTGCTGAAGCAAGGTAAGCGAGAATGTTATATTTTCTTTTCCAAATCATAACATGAAATGTTTGCGTTAGCACGCGCACACCTCGTACGTGCGAAGCCGTATTGGTCAATCTAGCCATTGCACTGATACAAAGTCGTTCGCAGCTCATTTAAGGATAGGCTAGATTGTGCCAACCGCAAATGTAACGTTGTTGAACAATTTGTTCGTTTATTTAGAGCAACTAATATGAACAGTAAATTCACCCCAGTAACTCGTTTACGAAAGTACGAAAAAATTGTACCCGAGCCCAATGCTCGTTTGGCCAATGTTTTAGTAGTAACAGCTCTATTTCGTTATATTGGCAGTGGTATGGGGGAATCCTGAGGACAGTGTGGCCATGTTCTGCTACCATTTCGTCGATAACATAGCGTGCTAGTTGTTTTCTTTTTTTCAATATTTTTACCAGCTCCTCCTTTAGCATGGATTCATCCACATTCTCTCCATTGTCACGTTGCCAGTTAATAATTTCTGATTTACTAACCGTGTTAATAAATTGGCACATTGGCATGTGTTGGCATTTAATTTAGTTGCCGGTAGTGATAGGATGCATTATCCATAAATATCATAGATGGTTCTTCCAGTGTTTCGAATACCTTAGCAATCATTTCTTCATGGTAGTCGACCGTTTTTTTGTAGTTTGAATGCGAGTGATTGAATGTCCTGTTAGTACCATCCTCGTGGGCATTTTGTAAATGTACTTTTAAGGACGACAAGTACTCAACTTTAGAAGCGCAAATACAAAAACACAGATATAGGAAATGTGAAAAAATCACTCAGTGAAAACAAATGCAGTACGGGCAAACAACTAAGACGGGCGTGTCATTGCGAGTGACAAAAAAACAAAACCAACATGACGGCGACGCCGCCGTCATAGCCATTGTTAGAATAAAAAAAAACTGCGTTTTATTATGATTTTATTGTTTACATATAATACAATCGATTTATTAAATTGATTTCATAATAAATATTTTTTTGCCATTAATAAAGCAATTATTTGAAACAAATATTTTTAATAAATCACGAATGCAAGTTGTACTATAATTTTATCGATAATCGAATCGGTAATCTGTATGGAGCAATTCGGACATCACTAAACCCAAATGTCATCGGGAAAACAACATAATGAATAAATAGAATTATGATATATTATTCTTACAAGACATTTATACACCTTTGCTCTAATAGTTCTTCTATTGAATAGAATGTTTTATCAATTAACCATTTTTTCTGGTTTTTTCTTTAATCCTTAGGTTGCAGTTAGAAGAGCGTTTAGCGCAAGAGGCTCGCGAGAGGCGGCAGGACGACCGTCGCTTAGAGGACAAAAGACATTCATCAGACGATCTCAAGAATAAGACCTCTATCAACGACTTGAGGAAGAGTCCTATTGAAGAGAAGCGAAGGGACCATGTGCACTTCATTGTTGGAGGGGATAAGTGAGTTCAATTTTACTGTAAATATTTCCCGGAGACAAACATACGTACATACAGATAAACATAATGGCATACAGGTAAATGTAACACTGAATAAAATTACAATTATTTCATATTCGTTAAAACACAAGTGGGTCTGCAGTAATTATACATAACAGTATCTATACAAAGTAAGAATTATGTTTTATTTTTAATTAACAGTGCCGGCGATTACGTTCACATGGGCTTTAAATTATGTGTTCGACATTATAGCATCTGTCATGGTCAAAATTATTAATATTGTTGTCACCGCATATGTTTACGATGCGCACACTAGGCGCACCTGCCTCGCGTTACGCGAAAGCAGCCCGAGGAATATGCACTCGAGCCCAATTAAAGGTTTAATCAATATCCACCAAAATGGTGGGTAAGTATAATACAGAATAAAGGCCTCACTTACCCCAGGTGGTTTTACCCACATACAAATCTGGAAAGTGTACCTACGCTAGTCCCTACTAGACGTGACCTATCTTAGTGTGATTGAATAAATACATACATTCCCAATAGATACTTGTGTAGTAATCCAAGTCTCGTCCTGTGGTGAGCCGGTGGCCGCTATCGTTCCGCAACACACACAGCAGCAAATCACCTCGAGATATCATATCCAAGCACAAGCACAATCACAACCAAGTCCAACCAAAACACTCGCGTGGCTCAAGGATATTCGCGTTCAAATCCGATTAATAGGCGCGAATCACAAAATCAACTGTCCGAGGCCGCGATGTGAACTTAACTCCAAAATAACTCTGCTCGCCGCCGAGCGCGTGTTGCTACTCAAATATCAAACCGCCTTCAATATGGCGGGGACAAAAAAAATGTTGCCTCCAAATAATAAATGTATGCGGGTATGCAAAGACGCTCGCGCCAATTTCAAACAGCATACATATAGGTTAGTGTCAAGTTGGCACTTTTCTTATTTTGAGTTCGAGCGCTATCTATGTATGGTGTTTATTATAATATTAAGTTAAAAAACTATGCTTAGGTACATATTTTCTAAGTAATTCTGATTTGGTTAAGAATTGCAACCAGCCCTTTCAGTATCCACCGCTGGACATAGGCTGAGTTAGGTTTCACTCAAAATGTAAAAATTGAGAGAAACAGACAATTCCAATTACATTTCCAGTGTAAACTGGTCCGGCGAAGACCTCCCTCGTACTACGCACTCGCACCACTCGCAGTCAACACCGGCGCTACGCACTATGCTGCGGAGCGCGCCGCTGCCGCCGCCGCGGCGGCCGCTCGGCGCGCACATGCGCTCCCGGAGCACCGACGTGGTGCATGTCGATGATCCACGGCCGCCGCCCAGGTACCCGCTCACCAAGCAGAGGACACTAGCTGAAGGTAAAAATTGATAGTTTTGTTTATTTAGGACTTCTAACGCGCTCTGTAACACTCTTTTACTTAGCGGAAGATTTCAATTGTCATTGTTTATAAATATACCACTTTCCGGGCATAATTGAGTGGTTACTCACGAAGTACTGACGTGGTGCATGTTAATGATCCACGACCTTCGCCCAGGCACTCGCCTGCCAAGCAGAGGACGCTGGCTGGCCGACATTAAATTGATCGTTTTGTTGATAAGTTTTTGTTCGTTTACGACTTTGAACGCGCTCCGTGATATTTTATTTATTTATAGGTTAGCGTACTACTTATTATAATTATTTATAAGTTAATTTGGTTACTAATTTGTTAGTTAGTTACCCTGTTTAGTTAGCTGAAGATTTCAATTGAAGGTAAGTGTCATTGTTTAAAAATGAAACATGTTCCAGGCACCCACTCATCAAGCAGAATACATTAGCTGAAGGTAAATATTATTACGTAAGAGATCATGATAAGTTTTTATTTCTATAGGACTTTGTAACGCTCTTCGTGATGATAATACACTCTTACTTACTTAGCGGAAGACCGACTAAAAGTATTTATAGATGTTTAATAATCAACCACTTTCCAGGCATCTATTAACAAAACAAAATACATGAAGTTAATGTAAATATCTTAAGATTGATGGCTGCTGTTTCTATAGGACACAAAACTTTGTAACGCGCTCTGTGATAACACTATTTTTACTTAGTGAAAGATTTCGACTCAAGGTGAATGTAATCGTTTAACAGTGACCACCTCCCAGGCACTCGCTAACAAAGCAGAGGACACTAGCTGAAGCTGTATAAATGAAATCAAAGTATCATATTATCAGATTGGGTTGAATTTTGGGTCCCTCCTCTGGCATAAGTTTATATACCATATCGAGGATGTGCATACTGTTAATTTAGGTGCATACGTACATGTCACTATAATGTTGTAATAGAATGTTTCCGTACTCTAGCTGGTAAGTCTAATTTAAATAAATAAATAAACTACTTATTGTTGTTTGTTACAGGCGCAGAACAATCAGACGCGGCGACTCCGTCGAGCAACACTCCTCCCGAAGAAGAGTCGACGGACTCTTCCCTAATGGAAGAGGAAGGGGTCCCCAAGCCGAGGAAGCGTCGCATCCACCTGCCTTTCGGTAAGAAATCAAAGACGCCCGCGTGACGAACAAAATGCCCACACAGTTTGCAGGCTGTGAAGTGTTTCTATAGTAGTTCCACGGTCCACTCAAGGTCTATCTTTCGTCATACAGTTTAATTTATTTATTACTGAACAAGGTTCGAAACAATAATTATCTTTATAATAATGTTTTGTTAATTATTTTCACAGTTGAAAGTCGAAAATATTTCATTCGCCACTCGTCAATCTCTCATTCACATTCGACCTATTAAAACAAATGCATATATCGGAACGCGAATTTTTAAACGCTTCTGCATAATTAATAAACTAGCTGAACTGTTGAATTTCTGGCGGAAACTCGAGAAGTGTAATCAAGTGTATTGTGGACTTTGTGGTTTAATAGTGATAGTTTATTAAATGTCAAGTGTGGTTTTTGTGCGTAGTGTTTGTTATAATCAAATAAAAGCGTGGGACTGCGTTTTTCGTGTGTTTCCAAGGTGTCCAACTCTTCTGTCCTCAGTAAACCTATCACTAGTCACTATCCTTCACTAATTTCGACTGGCCTCTGGACATTAAAAAAATGTGTTATGATTTTTAAATTGTTAATTAGGAAAAAAACTGTCTAAAAATTGCTTTCATCTATGGACCTAACTTCGTGTGGAAACGACCAAAGTAACAAAATTTGTAAATAAAACCCACTAGAGATGTTTCCAATTCGTATTCGTTTTGGCGAATACGCGCTATGTATGTATGAAGATAAATGGAAAAATAATATCGATTCAAATCAATGTCTCGTGCGCATGTGGGTAGGGCGTAACATCAGATCAACACGAAGCGTCAATATGACGAAACCCACCGCCGAGTGCGGACGTACTCTCGCAACACGCTTGCGTTGCGCAGCCAGGAATACTGCGTGCGTTGTCGAACCAGAGATAATATACTCGCCAATTTTCAATCATTCATTTTCGGCTTTTATAAACAAATAATCGAATAGTAAAAACCCAACGTGAGAAGTACGTATAAGAGGTTTTCTATAAAAGAGAAAAACTTTTTTTGAAAATCAGTTACGTACCTAACTTTGAATTAAACTCAAAGTTACTTATTTATTTTACAAGTGCGTGTGTAGTAGGTACTATTCGTATTCGCGAATAGTGTTTTTTTGCTATTGAACATGCCTATGAACATGAAACATGCCTAGAACCCACACACAAAGTCTTAGCTTACAAACAGAATGCTGTATAAAAATCGCTTTCACGAGACATTTACAGGAGTGGCATCAGTCAACTGCCCGTGAGGTGGCGAAAGTGTGTAGATAATATGGGTCAAAACAAAAAAAAATCACTTTCTCATACAAATCGGTCATTTCGTAAGTAAGTACCCTAATAGTTCACTTGAAACCGGGGAACTGAATCTACCGGGGACTCTTGGGGGAACTTTGCCTGGTGCACAGTAAAAACTCTTTAGTTGCCTGCTTAGATCACTGAGTTGTATCCGAGATGCTGTAGTCAAACCAATCCCTGTATAGCGTACGAAAATTTTCGACAATATTACAATATTTTTTAAATGCATTTGCGGATTGGAAAAAATAATTAAATCCAAACTGTTTAAATTTACTTAAAATGTATGACGAAAGATATTTCAAGGTTGTAAAAGTGTTATTTATTGACTGAATAGTGCGAAATTGTAATTTATCGCTTTGACACAATGTTCAATGTTGTTATTCATCGATATCATTCAAAATGAAAGTGAATCAAATATTTTGCGGAAAATTTAGTTCTGAATTACTTTTATTCATGTTTGCTAAGAATCATGTACTTAAAACGTTGACCAACCATGTGTTGATCAAGCCCACACTAGTATACTGATTTTAATGTTCATATTCGTTGCTCTAACTGAAAGTACAGGTTTGTTCTGCAACGTTGTATTTGCGGTTGACGCGTCCAGTCTCGTATGAAATAGGTTGACAATGAACTGCACAAGTGTTTGTATTTGTTCGAACGTTCGATTGGCCAATATTATACAATGCAGTGAGACTGGATGCTAACTGAAATCTAAATCTATTTAGAGGTCATTTTTGTACCCGTTGATGATTTTATTGTAGTTAAACATTTCAAGCAGGTACTGTAAATACTTTTTTATTGCATAAAAGTAATTATTATTTATTGGATCCGCCCTATTAATGGTGCTAAGCACTAAAGTTTATTAAAGTAATCATTTACAGTCATTTTCAATAACTTAAGCAACAGAAAATTAGCACATTTCGATAAAAATGTGTATCTCATTTAAATTATTGAAATGCAAAATTCTATATATGTAAGACTGGTCCATGACATATATACGGAAGTTCTACATATAAGTGTACCGTGAAAGATCTGATAGTGATACAGTTCCAAATAAAAATTGACAAATTAGATATGAGAGCGAAAATCAACCTTATGTTTTAGAAATGACAAATTGAAACTTGATTGAATTGATTGACTTGACAAATTGATTGAAGTGCTCAAAATTATCATTGGTCGTCTGTACAAACATTCAAACAAAAGTTTCAACCAATGTAGGTACAAATGTTGTCAAAAGTATGCGTATGTAGTCCTACGCAAGTGCCCACACACGTGTACTTGTGAATTTCATGTCAGGGTAAGGCTTAATGAGAATATGTTATTGAAAACGGCTTTTATTAAACTGGCTACGATACGATCAGGTAAACGGATATGAAGAATATAATCTATATATATAAAAGAGGATGTTGGTATATTTGATGTTAATAGACTTCGACACCGTTTGACCGATCACCATGAATGTTTGGACATATATGTATCTTTTCATGGAGAAGGTTTCTATGCTATCGACTTTGTAGTAAATCGCCACTAGATGGCGCTGCAGCACATTAACTTTTATGGCAGGACAAAGTCTGCGGGGTTTTGCTAGTATATTATAAATTAATATGATTTATGAAGTACACATTAATTCCCATGAATAATTGTGTACCTATATGTTAATATTTTCTAATCTCATTGAAATAGTCGATATTGCATTAAAACAAGGGCCAAATGAATGAGTTTCTTAGATCGACTGATTGGAAACTAACCTCTATGTAAACTGCAGGAATAAAAACCGAGTGCAGTCATGGCCTTAGCGTTGTCTAGATGCAATTTTAACGTGTTACAAATCTGAACTCTATTTAGCGATCTGTAAAACAATTACTAATTATAATTATAACCAAGCAAGATAATTTTGGTTAGTATGAGACGCTCAAACGCAAGTGATCTATGATAGCTTGCTTTTATGGAGACACTACATAGACAATCGTCAAACTGGGCTAATATTTTTTTTTATAGAAAAAAACAATACTTTTAATGTTTTTGAGACCGCCTGCAACTTAGATGAATTGATAAATATAACATTAAACGATTTGATTTTTACATTAGTTGCTATCATAGACCACCTAGCGTTTATACCTGTTAATTATTTAATAAAACAATGGTATTTAAAATAGTCACGTAATTATGATTTATATGCGTTTTGTATACGTTTTCAAATAGTTATTTGGAATGTTTTACTGTATGAGAAATCGTTTTCCTAAATTAACAAAACTTCGCAATGCGCTGTTTCTCTATCCCAAATTAATGTTAAATAAAACGGCGTATGTTGTAATATAGTGTTGGTAGGTGTTTAATCATTGAAATAAATAAATATATGAGCGAATTCTCCCTCTTATTAATAAAGTTCGTACTAACTTGAAAGCAGTGAGTGGTTTTTCTTCGGCTTTGTTATTCTAGGCGGGAAGAAATTATTAGTGGAACACAAATTGCCCACGGTATAGTAATTCAATTTTATTTTTATGAAAATTGTAGATTTTTAGACAAACTTCCTATTTTAAATTATTACATCTTCAAATCTTAGACAAATACACATATACTTTATATTATACTTTTTAAAACGGCCTACATGTGTATATCGAGATTGTTTTTGTTCCGTTATTGGCATATCCCAATTTATATGGACGTTTTATACTGTACCTACATAAGTAGGAACAGTATTCTCTGGGGGGTGTCCTATAGTGTAAACCTGACTGGAGTGATATCGAGTGTACATTATTAGTTAGTATTTATCTACTAATCGCCTCTGATGACCGATTTATTAACCTAGGTCCCGATATCACTTTTCATCTTCAATTGTCCTGTTTTGAAATAGTGGCCTCAGCGCCATCATCGATCGCGATCAGTCATGAAAATTGTAATGTACAACGTACATGTATAGAAATAAGTGTACGTACACCAGTTAATGAGAAAAGGAACATTGATGGTGGCGCTGCCACGAAGCGCACTTAGAACTTATACTTGCCAATGGCTTTGTAAGAAATTGGTTGTGTTTACATTAACAAGCGTATCATATCGCGTCATTCCCTATTCGTGTACCGTAGTCATGATAGCGATAGAAATATAGGAACTTACTTAGCTCTACTTAGGAATTAATTTTAAGATAATTTGGTGCTAAATGTACATCGTCAGACTGAAAACCACGCGTGGCTCAAATTTTTGTAATCAAACGTTGAAGGGTACGCTGTTTTTATATGTGGGTAGTTGAAGATATCTTTACGTTGTGCACCAGAATTGTATGTATTTCGTACTATCTTTGCGGACGATATTTTTACCTGTAGACTCCTTATGGACATAGTTGTTTTAAAATATAGTTTTATCGGACCTTTTGCTTCCGTTTGTTTTTAACCTATCAGTCAATTGACATTTTATTATTTTCTTGTTTAAATTTTCATCCGTGGCTTCGCCGCCTATAAGTTAATAAATAAAAGGAATCGTAGATATAATTAGTTAAAAGATGGATTCAATAGCGCTAACTGACCCATTTGTTCATTTGAGGACGTGTTCCAAAACGTGCGAAAATCTCTTTGCCAATCTACATAATTACGCTGTATATTTTTCTGTCTTCATAAAACAAGAGACGCTGTTTTTTCTATTTTATAATACTAATGTTATCTTATTGAAAGGCGAATTTCCCATGTTTTGGAAAACAGTCGCTGACATTTGGCCGATGAAAAGTGACAACGATATAGTGGTACAATACAAATTTAACTTACTTCTTAAAAAATCTCGATATTTTCCATTTATTTGTTGTTTCATTATTGTGTGTATTGTGTGGGTTTTTTAAATGTGCAGATTCACTTAATAAATGTTGAAAATGATTGGGTATAGATTACAAAACTAAATTAGAGACGTTAATAGTTAGAAATTATATGGTATCAAGTTTATTTTGTGCTAACTATAATGAGGATTAACAGCCCAAGATTTTTAAATTAGCCACTATTTCGTATTACGTTTTGTTGGTCAGATTATAAGCAAACATCATAGATGCAGAATTTCTATGGTATTAATATTAGACAGAAGGTATATATAGACACGCAATTACAAATTTACTTTATTCGGAAGTAAATTATCTTAAGCAATTGTTATACAAGCTTTCTTTTGTAGTGAAAAATTTATCTTAATTTTGATTTACTGTATGAATAATTTTAGAGGCGATTTTGCAATAAATCTAGTTGTATTATATCGTTTATTTCGCGATATGTATATTTTGTAGATCGCAGATCTGAACATGTTTTATTAAAAGACAAATCGTGATAATAAATTGTTACATCATTGAAAGTTAATAAAATGATTTAAAATTATTGTGTATTATTTTAAAGACAAATTATATCTTAATAAAATGCATTTAAGTACCTACGCCTACCTTACAATAGCAATTTAAAAGTTAAATATTAATATAAATAAATCAACAGCACCATTTCATCCGCATAGCTAATGCTATTTACACAAAAAACCATACAACAATCTTGTCTTTTATGAGGGTATAATAAATAAAATACGTTCGATAATTTTCTGGTAAATTTATTATTACAAATTGTTGTGTATACTTTACAACTGGTGCAATTAGCCTTTAACGTACATTTTGAGTACCACCGCTTTAATGAGATGCCAAGTACACAAATATCTGTCACATATTAATGAAGTTATGACATTACCCACCAGTTTACTCCGTGGAATTTATCTATAACAGAATAAAAATTAGGATAATTTTTTTCTAAGAGAAAACCGTCTTGAAGACGGTTAATTGTTTTTAAGTTTAAATGAATCCAGGGAGTGTATCACTAAATGACATAAATCTCCCAAGTTTCGTATTCAACTAACGTGCGTAGCACAAAATTTACAACAAAGACGAAAATAACAGTACATCACTGGACAATTGTGAATAACAGAATAATCGAAGGCGGATAACACTTAAAAGATAGGCACATATTCTCTTAAATACATTTAAGAATGAATCTCATACAGGTATCGCAAGAAAAAAAATACAAAAAAAAAGTCTGAAATGTATTGCTTTTCAGGGTTAAGAAAAAATAACTAAGAATGATTTTATAACAAAGATTTGATTACAAATATACAATTTCATTCGAATCATCTCGGAAAGTAACAATCAGTATGATATTGCGATACCTACTTGTATGTAATTTAAAACTAAATCTGTTTCTATAAGTTGCATTACTGTATTGCATTGTATGTTTATTGGCTTTAATCTACATTAGGGTTGCCATACGCTCCGGTACACCGGGAGATGTCACAGATTTAAAATCTCGATCCCGGACGTCCGGTCCCATATGTAACGGTGAACAACCTACATGGTTTTCAATTTTTTCTTTTTCATTACAATGACGCGAATGAATACGCCATAAAATCTTGGCAGCTGTCGATCGGCAGTGACTGCGCGGAGGTTACAGTACGCAATAAAACATTAAAATCCTTTATAAAAATAAACCTGATATAATTTACAATCTCATCCGAGGACTATTGAAAGATTTCATTTTCGCAGAAACCAGACCACCGAAAGCGATAATTTCTTCAATTACCCATTATCACAAGTTTACTTCCTGTTTTTACCAATCGTTTTTATTTTAGAATCAAATAAAAAAATAGAAAAATGGAATAATGCCATTATAGAAGAACTCACATATAGTGTTGAGCAAATCCTGGCAGAACACTCTCAAGCCAAGTTTTTGGGAATTCAAACTAAAATTGAATATAAGATAAAGGATGACGTTACTCTATACGCCATTCTTGGTCATAACGCAAATGTTGAAAGAATATTTTCTCTGGTAGTTTTGCTCAGTGGACGAAAGAACGCAATCGTCTTCAAATAGAAACGGTCGAAAGCTTTATTCAATGCAAATTCAATTTCACAATAAATTCAATTTTGTTCGAAATTTCCCAAGTATGGTTATATGGGGAAAGCGGAGCTGCTGAGACGGGTGAATAAATCGGAAAAATATAAAAATAGTTGAGAGCGAGCTACCCTTTTTTATTTTTAAGTAATTATGATTTACTTAGATCTCGTTATTTTATTTTTTGTGAGTTGATCTATTTTAACAGTATATTAATTGCTAATGAGGTCATTGCATCATGACGTGTGTCGATTTTATGACAAAATAAATCTTTTATATCTTTCGTGTTCTCGACAAATGTCCCGATCGGTATCTAGACTATTATGGTAACCCTAATAATCTACATAGATATTTTATTACAAATGTTAGGGTCCAAACAAATATGGCGATCGTATGAGGGCAGTCTGTTCCAAAACAAGAAACTGCCCTGGTATAAACAACGCAATTCTAATGGGGTACAGAAATGGTTTATAAAATGCGTTACACAAATACCTGTTTGACAAGGTTTGCAAGTAGCGCGCTATCGGATCAAGTACCTCAGTAAGAACTTTCAAGTTTCTCAATTTGCTAGAATCCAGCATTCTCTTTAATTATAAAAGAAAAAAAAAAAGAATCTACGCAGCAGTTTTTTAACGAAAAACTTACACTCGGGCTACAGATTTAAAAATCGCGTAGTTTTTATTTTGCGTGTCACAATTTAACTACGTAAAAGGAAAAGAAAATGTAATTGAAACGTGTGTAAAGTCAAATTTGACCCGAACTCGGGCCCTCATCTTCGTCATTATTTGTGACGATAGGCTATTGCCCTCTGCTTTATTTATTGAGTATGTACACTACCTATAGTCCCGGAATGAGCTAAATGCGTGTGGAAGGAATGTGACCATTTTTTGTCACTTGTTTTTAGTGTTGTACTACAATGATCTTACTGAAAGATCGATATCGGTTTTAGTCGATATTTTTAATTTAAATGTCACGGTCAGAAGTAAAACACAAATAATTATAAAAAACATAACTTATTTTTTAACATTTTTATTTACTTTCATTATTTATTTATTTATTATTTATCACACATTAGATAATATAGTAAGTAGGTATACATAATTTTTAGTTTTAAACAGATATTTAATGTTTAGTTTTGAGAAATAAAGTTAATAAAAAACAACAAAAAAACAATAGCTTGAAAGTACTAAAAGGAACAAAAAACTATAATATTGTATTGAATGAATATTAGTCACTACAATCATCACTTGTAATATCTGATCCAGATAAGTCAGAATCAGTCACTCAAGCTTGGTCACTCATTTTAAAAGTAAAATGTATTTTAAATTTATAGTAAAAATCTACAGAACACGTGTTATATCGATGACGCAAGAGAAACAATAGAAAGTGAGCAAGCGCATCCCTTAACTAGCCGGCACAAGTGCGGCGAGACGGCTGAGAGGGGGTGTGCTCGGGTCCCCACACCTCATACCGCGCGCGCATTTAGCTCATTCCGGGACTATACATACATTTAGGGACGGTCCCATAGCGTGGACTGCACTGACATTATATCGTGCGCGTTCGCTTGTCCGCCGGATGTGTATTAGGCCTAAATGTATTTTGTCCCAGAACGTTATGGAAATGAGGCTTATAAAACAAAAGAATGAAATGAAATTTATTTATTACACCTAAGTAGTAACTTTTAAGGATATTTTCTAGCGACCATATATATATATATATATATATATCTGTTTCGTACGCGCTTTCATATGACAAAAAGCGGACAGTTTCATACATTTTTCTGACGCAATTTATGGTGAAAAGTACGTACCTACTAAGAGATATATTAAGTCTGCAAATTTTAGAATTTACATTTGCAATTAGATTTCACGACAATTTAGTGACAATGTCCGTGCATATATAAAAATACTTATCGACTGTCTTCAACCCAGCCTTATTAATTTAGGTATACAAAAGCCATGACTTATACAAAATTTATTTGTAACCGCATACATACATACAGCCTAGCGGAAAGTCTCTTACATAAGGAAATGTAATCGATAAATGGTTTTATTGACATTCGGAAAATTTTATACAAATTGCAACTATTTAATAAGAATAGTATTATAACTTAACAGATTCTACGGCAAGCGCACGGCGCCGCGGTTATAACCAAAAAATCCCCAAAAATGTTCCAATTGTGGAATTGAACAAATTTAATGGACAACAAATTGGAATTCGCAGACGGTTGCTGAATTTTTTTGATAAGAATGTATGATGTGCCATCTAGTGTATTCCTATATCGATGTATCTATCGTAAGGATGCCTTTAGAGCTACAATATTATTGAATCGCGCTTTGCACCCAAACGATCAAAAACAGCGTAATCTGTAAAATTGCGCAATATAATCGATTGCCCAAGGGGTCAGGGGCGGATCTATATATGGGCTTTTTGGGCTGCAGCCCAGGGCCCCGTGGACATAAAGGCCCCCCCCCCCCCCATTGAAGACAATGGACAATAATGTGAATTTATAAAATATTAGAAAAACCAAAAGAGGGCCAATTATAGAAAAAACAGTTTTTTGATAAAATGGCAATTAGTTTTATTAATTAGGTGGGGCCCCAAGTAGTGTTAGCCCAGAGTCCCCCAAATTCACGGTCCGCCCCTGCAAGGGGCCTATCCTATTGAAGATTTGTGTAAGACGCCAGTATTAGAGATCTATTAGCAAGAAGTCTGATAAAAAGAACACTGGATGGAGTATTGTTACAAAATGAGTATATCTTGGAAATAAACAGGACAGGGTTCAGACGTCACACAAATTAAAAAAGAACGACAGTGTATAACAATGACGTCTAGAGTTAAATATTCTCAATCAATCTGTGTAATTTTGTTAATATAGATAAATGATATGATAAATGTATATATAAATGATATTGTCTTGTCAATAAACGATGACAATCATCTATTTCAGATCATCTGTAAGTATTCAACTTTCCTTATGTAAACGAGACTTCAGACTTATTTAAAAAATATCCAAATAACATATTTTATGTAGAACGGAACAATTAACAGCACCAAAATTCCGTACAAATAGATTATACTACGGTTATTATGGCAAGAACTCTTGACAGGTGACAGTTGAAAGAAACCGGTGATTGATGAGTCTAGTTAATCAATAGCCTAGTTGATTTTTTTATTATTGATTATAACTATGACATACAAGATTAATAAATCCTTGCTATGGAATTTAACTTATCTATTCAATTTATTATTAAAATACAGTTCAAAGTATAAACTAAAACTAGAAAATTTGAAGCCAGGAAAAATAAATGTCCAAAATGATTTGCACGATTATACCTAGTCTGGCCATAAATACCATTAATACAAAGGAAAAAACATACATTTGAATTTGGAATTGTCATTTTCATGTGAAAATAAATGGCGCCAAAATGGAGTGGGGTGAGAACGAAGACTGTATTTCTGTGATTCCATTTTACGACTAGTTCATATGTCATAAAAATATATTTTTTATTTTCGATTCCTGTTACATGAAATAGAAAACGCCCCAATCTGTGTCAGAGCTCGAGCTATAATAACCGGAGTATAGGTATCTATAGGTACTGTATTTAGTTGCCAGTGCAAATTGGACCTTGTGTAAAGGTAAGCGAGTGCCCTAGCTACTGGTTTTTGCAATCGGCAGGTGTGTCCTGTTGTTTAGCGGAGGCAGCCCTTTTGTGGTGTCTTCTTGGAGGCTGGTCTTGATCGTCACTGTCTTCACTTGTACATTCCTCTTCCTCCTATAAAATAAAGCGGATGTAGGCAAGTTATCTACATAGAAATGCACGCAGTCGTGGCTTGTTATTCTTTTCGGAATAATTAAAATGTTGTAGTCATAATTAGCAAGAGATGTAGGGCCGTAAACGGTTTTAGGTCATACATCCTTCATGCACGAGTCCAGCAGAGGATGATAAAAGAGCTGGTTTCGATAGTCCTAATAGTTCCAAAAGGCCACCGGGTGTGTATTTTCAACACAGTGGTTCCGAGCCTCTAAAAAAATGTTAATATAATCCTTATTACTCAAAAAGTGAATTTCCATTACGTAGAAGAAACTAAAAAAAAGTCGTCAAATCAAATTACTTCTTTGTAGGTTGTGTGTGACACATTGGGAAGTACTAGTGTGGAGTGAGCACAGCAGACGTTTAGCCAAGAAAGTGTGGGGTGTTAAGAGCCTAACGAGGACGAAGACAAGCCTGATCATTCCCAATCAGGACGAAAGTTGTATGGGGATCGCTTGAAAGTGTTCACTGCTCCTTAGTCACAGGTGGTTGTATCTCTATACACACTTAGGATTATTTTTATAGCATTTCTATTTATTTATAGCATGTAATGACGTCTGACAGTATGGCTGACTTCCCTATAGTTTTTTAGGGATCACCAATGTAATTATGCAACTAGGAACGTGTCCACTGGTCACCATGTCTGAGGCTTCTCAATCAGATGATCACAAGAAATGGGCCTAGATGTGGTCTAAAGCAGTGACTTTGGAAGGGCAGCGCAGGATTATAAGTTGATAGAGACGCCACAGATACATCCAAGTGGTAGATACAGATAAATCCAAGATACTGGATGCAAATGTTTGCTGAATGCTGCTGTGTTATTGGTGACAAGAAGACATTGTTGGCTTGTATGGATGCAGTTTTCGTAGGCACAATAACATACAATAGACGAATAACAGCACAGTGATACGCAATAAAATTGTGTTGAGTACAAATAGGGCATGCTCGTGTGCAAGCATGCCACGATGTGATTCGATGCACAATGTAAGTATTAACGAATCGAGCGTTTGGATAACTACGCCATTTTTAGTTGGTCGTGAAATTCGTTACTCGTCTAATATTATTAGTCTAATTCGGCACTCTACAACCACGCTAATAGGGCAATTATTAAAAAAGCCAAATTATACTCTTTACGGAGATTGTATACTCAGTCATATTTTATATACAGGTACTGCAACAAACGTTATGAAAATGATGACTCACGAATTGAAAAAATTAAACAAGTAGCAGGATTTACCAAAAAAAAATATTGCGTTTAGTTTCTTTGTATTTTCACAGAATCCTTCTTTTATTTCTCTAGCACGCCAAGATTTTTACAAAACTTCAGATTTAGACGATTAAGAAATTAGAAGAGCAACGATATCGACGACCACCTAGTAATCGAGTAGATGTCATCAACAGCAAATGCGATGTGGTAGAACCAACCTGTTCATTCACTTAGAGCAATTAATATTCAGTCATGATAACTCTTTTATGAACGCAAAAAAGGTTTGTAATCATGCGGAGCGCTCGATTGGCCGATACTTGTCTTGTTTACGATTAAGATTTTCAAATGTCTCAAATATAGTTAAACGAGTATTAATAGACAATAAATTAAATTACCTTGAATTTCGGTTATCAAATAACATCTAATATGAATTCTGCAACCATTTGGCGTCCGCTCGGGTTCAAATAAACACATGCAAGGATTCAAGCCAAAATAAAACACACATGGAAAAAGCGTACAATTTTAATGTTATCAATACGACATCATGTCCAAAGTATAAAAGCCATAACATATACGTAAAACTACCTGACGAGCCTCCACTACGCTATTATGCTACCTTCAATAGAAAAATATAAATAAAGATATACATACATTAATTATCTATTGTCAAGTTATTGTGAGGACACATATATGTGAGAGGATCACAGTTTGCGATGTTACGTTAATATCAAAATTTCATTTTGGCACCAACAAGAGATTATCAAAATATAGAAGAAGGCTTCGTTTTCACAAATAACTCGTGAGATTTACTCCTTGGAATGACATAGCACTAGAATTTCATTAAGTAGCGAACAATTGTATACTTAGAGAACGATAATATCACATGAATTTTTATAGTACACACACGAATATGTAAACTTCGTACACAAAAATACACACTATAAATTATTATATAATAGTAAATAAAAACGAGAACATTGTATAACTAAACTACAAATGCAATATAGGTATCGTAACTTACTGACATGCATTATGCATACATCAAAAGGCACCTTACGAAGACCGAGTAATTTCTATAGCTGCCTTCGGTTTCTAAGACATATTTATCTATTCGTTGGATAAACCATGCATAGGAACGGTGTGTAAGGCGTTTAATAACTAACGTACAAATACTATCAATTTGAAACTGCGCGAGAATCAATCATTTAGCTCCGCGAAATTTAAACGTTTTAGGTTTACAAAATCGTGATATGGGGCGAGATATAGCGCGTTACGAACTAAGCACTGGAGTGCACAATAAGTTATAGTCGTTCGGGAATGTGGTCGAAAAAGGTATTGGCCACAATCCCGTCTTATGCCAATTAGAACGCTAGGGAGACGGGAGGATAATTGTCTTGCATCAATCCTCCGCGTCAGATACCTCCTCGGTAGAGTCTTCTTCAGAGTACGATTCCTGAAACCAAATATACCGCTTTTGGTTTTGAAACCAGCTGAATCCAGACGGAGATACTGTATCGCGAGGAATGTTAATATAGACGCCTATTAGGAGCCCCACAATTGTAAGTCCTTGCTTTGCCTTGCGAATAGAATAGTACGAGGACGCGAGAACTGTTATAGACGTTTTTTATAAACAAATAAACAATCTAAGAGTTGTCACGCGAGAAGAAATGTGCATTTCGTATTCTCGAAAATAATGATGTTGCATATAATCTTATACAGATTATATTTTAGGGAGATTTCGGAAGAGTGCAGAGATCACAAGTCGATATTGCGAAAAATTTTATTATATCTCGACTGAGGGCGAGGGGCAGACCCCAAAACTAGAATCAGTTCGAAAAGATAAGCTAAATCGGTTCAGTAATTTCAAGGACGTTGTAAACTTTAAAAAATATATAAATGCACATACAGATATGTCACTGTATAGGGCTCGTAGTTTTACAAATTATGTCTACACATTTTTTTAAACGTACGGAATGTAGGGATATATCTCCTTTATTAGCCCAGTTGGTAGTGGACCCTGCTTGCTGTGCAATAAGTCTGGGCTCGATTTCCGGTCGGACAAACGTTGCACGTGTTGTGTCCGTCATTGTGTCTCTGGACGCACGACGCAGGGAATCCTAGTGAGCTATTGAGTGTCATGTTAATTATTATTATCAACGAAATAGCGATTGAAAATAATTAACTCCAATAAACGAGCTACAAAAGGATCGCGCGTGAACAAGACGTTCCTGATAAATTCAAATTCTCTTGCCTGCCCTATATTGTCGGTAAAAAATATAAAGCTTATACGATAGATTGCTTATTTGCTTACTAAAACATCAGCTGTAGGGTTTCAAAACACATACCGTAACTTCGTCTGAATTCGGAGGGTAATGGGATAGGCAATTCAAACAAAATATAGCACACCTGTTCAAAGTTCTAAGGAAGCTGCAAAATGTCTACCATGCATGTATGTAATTACTAAATTTAGCGAGAGATGGCTGTAGAATTCATTTAATTAAAACTGTAAAATTCTTTTTGTATATGAATATCTTAATACGTAAGTTGTGAACACAGTCTTCGGTAATTCTAAAACGTGTATGTTGTTAAATGAAACGAGAAGGCAGATGATGGTAATGATTTGATGATATTTTATAAGGTTATCTGATCTAGGTGTATTTTCATATGAGCTATGCGTGTTTTAATGATGCGAACGCACAATGAAAGGTTTCAGGTCAAGATTTTAATACATATTTCTTAAATAGTTCTAAGACTAAGTCTAAAGCCAAAATTATAGAAACTACTACTGCACACTGGATAAGTTCCCTAAAACAGGACATTTTAAATAGACCGATTGGAATGTATTTAATTGCAGTGACCAATTTCATCTCAATTATAGCATAGGTTTTAATTTATACGTATTGTAATTCTAAGACATAAAATGCTGTAAGAATTATTTAATTTATCTCAGACAAAGCGGAGAAATTCTAAAAAAAAAATATTTATCTAGGCTGCAAGATGTTCTTTGAAGGTTCTGCATAGCCAATATCGCTATGCAATATTTTGAAATAAATTTAAAATATTTTTTTAAATATATTTAATATTTTTTTAAAATATTTAAATATTTTTGGAGATCATTTGATCTGTATTTGAATAGAAGATATAATATATCAATAATAGAATAGTTTCGTATATTTTAAATTAGTTGGTGCCTCGGATTTGGCGTTCTTTGAGGTGACACATTGTACAGGGTGGCAAATTCATAATTATTCCTTTTTGACTTTGCGGAATAAAAATGACAGTATATTTGTCTTTATCTATGCTAAAATAATACGATTCCCTTTGATACATTTCTGAAAGAAAGCACTGCTACTCCAGTCACCGCAGGCGGTGAAGCGGTCTATATTCAGTGCGATTTAGCATGGCAATAGCGATCATTGGCCCGACTTTCACCCCCTTACCAATGTACTCGTGTTTACGATAGCGACACTTGCCAATTTTCCCCTTAATAAGCGAAAATAGCTATCGCGAGCGTATCGTGGAAACAGCCACATTGAAATCAAACGTGACTGCTACTTATGTAGTATATGTACTAAGGTACTATTAAGAATTAGTTCCCAGCACTACTGGAACGAACTATTTCGCGGCAGCTTTCGGTGTTCGTTATTTTAGTAAATTGTAACGAGTAACCCCGTCAAAGTTCTGTTGCGAAGGAACGAACCAAACACATAAGAATGAAACGTGTATGATTGCGTGGGAATCTACGGTGTACGATACAAATTAGCTACTGTACGAAATATGTACGTACGGGATCGAACGAGACGTATATATAACGATATCGTATTTATTCAACCGCTCAAGTACACCGCGTAAGACTAAAATTGAACCTTAAAAATAAATAGATAACGGCCATTATTCCAAAGGGTAATCATAAAAAACATGTGTATTATACTGTACTAATAGTAATAGAACACTTGAACTAGTACTTTTGAGCGATTGTACTAGTACAGAGCATTTTCTGCAATGTCTGAGTAAGAACAAACTAGCTGCTACCACGATACGCTGGCGATAAATATTTTCGTTCATTACGGGAAACATTGGCAATTGTCGCTGTCGTTAACACGAGTACATTAACATTTATTTACTCTCTAGCCAAAGGTTATGTGGCAGAGATCGCTAATAGCGATAAAACCGCCTTTCGTGCATTTCTTATGTTACAATGTCTGTTACTGTCTTGTTTTGTTTTGGGGTGCAATAAAGAGTTTTATTTATCTATCTATCTCGTTATTGACATGCTAAATGGCACGAACTATAGTGTGTGTGTAAGCGGTGATGGTGTGTATTGTAACTACTCACCTCCTCCTCGTAGTCGTCGTCGTCCTCCTCGTCGAGCCCCTCGCCGGTGTAGAGCAGTACGGCGCGAGAAACCACACGCTCGCGGATGTAGTGCCCGATCTCGAAATCCGCCGTTAGAAGGGCCTAGACAGGACACAGGACACGTATTTCATGTCACATTATCTGCAGGAATAGGTCCTTTACAAATATATCGTCCAAACAGCAAATGACACAGACTAATCAGAATGGAACCAAACAATGATCATACTTTTTTTATAATAATTTTTTGACAAAATCAAAATATAGTGCGTATTTTTGCAATAAAAACGCTTTTAAAACTTAAATTAATACCTTAGAATTCATATATTGTACTTTAAACACAATGTTTTGTTTTTATATTTTGCAAAATTCTCCTGCATATTAAAATTATATGAATGTGGATTGGGTCCATTCTGATTAAAGCCGGTCAAATAGTCTAGCAAGGCAAATTATTCATAGAACACTTCATATCAAATTCAGTATGCATTATTATTCACTATGATATTACTATGTACTACTGAGTCGATGTTATATTGTATCTTTTTTATCAAATGATAAAAGTGGTCTTAGAATTTTCTTATCCAAAGAAATCTAAGGCAATTCTGTCGGCTAGCAAGGTGATGGCGTCTGTTTTTTGGGATGCTAAGGGTGTCCTCACGGTGGACTACCTTCCGAAGGGCGAAACAATAAACTCGGCATACTACTGCCACCCTTTTGCGTCGTTTACGTCAAGAAATTAAAGAGAAACGCCCGTTCACACGTCTGTTTAAGTCTTAAACAAATTAGGTTAATATACTACTAATATATATGTTAATATAATATAGAGTATTAATTAATGCACACAGGTGGGAATGTTAAGAAATGTGGTAATTGTTTTTGTTTCTTATGTATCTAAATGTAGAAAAGGTGATGACATGATTTAGGATTTGTTAGTAATCAAAGATCAAAATAAATATCAGATATAAAATAGGAAAGCCCTAAACTCTTGGGGCGCAGAGGTCTCACTTCCTTGATATTTTGAGTATTTACTACTGTTCCAAAATAAAAATAAAAATTGTCTCACCTGGATATCAGAGGCGCCAGTAGAGTTATGGTCATCGGGCATAATTGGTGGTGAGAAGAAGTTGAAGAAAGAATCAGCTTGCACCGACTTAATCACAGTCCGCACCGATCCACGAGACTTGTGCTTCTGCTTCTTTTTTATGGTCTTCACTGTGACATTTTTGCCTTTGTTCCAGTTTATCTCGCAGCCCTGTAAAGAAAAAATGGTGTGGAAATTGGTATTGTGGGTAGATAAATGTGTAGTTGAGACATTTGATTGGGTTTTCAGTTGGTAGTGCATGTTATTTGAACATCAAAGTGGTCAGAAATGGTGTGAGTAGTGTCATCATTTTATTTATTTATTTATTTATTTATTTATACGGGATATACCCTTTTTACATAACAGATTAAAGAAAGGAAAATAGAAAGTACAACTCAAAGCAACATAAGATCAGAACTTCTCAGTTGGCGCGAAAATTCAACAATATCGTTACCATAAAAATTAACAGTATCACCAAGAGCGTTAGCCTTGCGCATCAGTCGTATCAAAGTTTCATTCTTGCTAACGTCAGTTCTTCTATAAGGGACATAAAACACATCAGAGTTCCTCGTGCCAGCAGCACTTATTCTATAATTTATGTGCGATGTTAGGAAAGAGCAATCTAAAAAGTTGTTAATAATTTTGAATAAAAAAGTGAGATCAAAAATTACTCTTCTCTCCTGCAAAGATTGCAAACCCAGTTTACTAAGAATGTAAGAATAATCATGATTATCGCGTGACATTCCGTGACCATCGCGATAGGCCGCGTGTCGCAGAAAATTATGCTGAGGTTTTTCAATGAGTTTAATTTGTTCGTTTGTAAAAGGAGACCAGACAATTGAGCAATATTCCACCAAAGGGCGAACGAGAGACTTATATAGTAAAAGTAGTGTACTAACGCGCGAAAACTCCGACGTGTTTCTATAAACAAATCCCCACATTCGCATTGCCTTAGAAGAAATAGTTTTGATATGATCATTAAAATAAAGCCTCGCATCAAGCAAGACACCGAGATCTTTAACAGTTTCTACCCGTTGCAATTGATCGTTACCCATAACATAATTGTAAACTATACCAGTCTTCTTTCTTGTGAATGAAATAATTGAACATTTTTTAACGTTGAGTTTCAATAAGTTTAGATTGCACCATTCCATTACACTATCAATGTCGATTTGCAGAAGTTCTGCATCAACAGAGTTTTCAATATTCTTATAAATTTTAGCATCATCAGCGTATAAAAGTATCGAAGAAAATTTTAAACATGAAGGTAAATCATTTATAAAAAAGTTAAACAAAAAAAGTTATTTTATAAGAATTCTACGAAGAATTTAAGATATTCATTTTTCTTTTCTTATAATTAAGTTTTCATAATTAACAAATTTAAAATCAAAACAATTCAAAACATGTCTCATCATTGTGTGTCTAGTTCAGTCTACAAAGAGGTTCAGTAAGTGATAGTATCTTTACTGAGGTCAGAAGAGTTGAAACACTTTGTAATAAACTGTTTTGCCATAATACTCCTATGCTATTGCTTCTCATTTTGTGATTCTGATAATTGCATTTTTGTCAAAATATGTTTCTCTTGACAATTTTCTTTTTTTTGATAAATGGCTATTTTGAAGTTATGCGTCGAATAGGGTTACGGACTCTCACCTTACACAAGTATATCTCGGGCCCTTCAAAATCAAGGGGGTTATCATCATCAGGCTTGCACTTCATCATATACTCCTTGGTAAGGACAGTATTAGTGAAGTATTCATTTGGTGCAAAGTGGAACTCCAGGGTGAACCCAATAGGATCTTCATGCATTTTCACTATGAACAATTATTAAAAATTAATATTAAACACTCGTGTATCGCGTGGTGTCGACCGGCTACAGAATACCACGTAGTCTCATAAAAGGCGACTACACCACCTCTGAAAGTGTGGATTCACCAACCCGCTTGGTCAATGTGGCATTTGAAGGCAATACATCATACCTCATGTACAAGACAATGTGCATACGGAGGCCCATGTCCAGCAGTGGATTCTGAAAGGGTGGTTGCATTTCATTGGATTGCACTTATTATTGCATTATTGACTCACCATCCTCTTAGGATTCTCTCGAGGATAGGGTATATATACCTCTCAAGGTTTGGGAAGTGAATTAGGATAACAAAAACTCCTCGTCACGTTATACATTCTTCGTGTGTTGGGGTTACAAACTCTTTCTCAAATCCATTCCTAAATCTCTTAAAGGTATGTATGTACGCATCTGGGTGTTGTGCCAATGTTTGTCATTTTGGATTGGTGACAGTATCTCCCTAGCGTCAGGTGGACTGTCCTCTGTGTGATTATAAACCACATAGAAGTCCACAAACTAAAAGAATTTCTAAATAGAATATTGCAACTGATATAATATGTAATAATCACGATGTCAAAGCAGTTTAAAAATACCAGTTCGTAAAGCTTAACATGGGTTAAATGCTATCTAAATGTTGAAATAATTTGTCAATCATTGCTACAATTTTGAAATAATTCCTCACAAATTCCAAAACGTGCGAAATTAGGCCCTTATTAATTTAATTTATGCTGAGTCTGTTCCTGTATTATGAAAATAAAAAAGATTCACTGTAATTAGATTGTACAAGAGCAATTTTCACACATTTTGGAAGTCTTTTGACAGACAATCCTGTAGAATTACAAACATGACGTCAGTCGAAAACTCCAAAACAAAATCGCAGATTACATGTTTGTCATTTTTTTGGCAATCATGTAAAATTTGTGAAATAACTTAAATGTATTTCAGAGCCCCCTAGATTAAAGCCTATATTACCAGAGATTTATTAATGAAATTAATTAAACATGTGACAAGCATTATTGAAATGTCCTGATCGTCAACGTGCAAGCGAAGGATTTAACTTACCTTTGATGTCCTGCAAGCACTTGATGATAGGTTCATCGTGTTCCTGCATCATTTCGCACAACATCGACACATTTCGAAAGATATTGTACCAGAAGTCTGGAATCCCTTTCACATCGGGATCCATTGACCTGTAGGGAAATTATGACTTTATGAGATATTTGTATTGTGGCACTAAGGATGATTGTTAGGAGCAAAAGTTCTCAGTTGGTGATGCATGTTAAAAAATTAATCATGATTTATCAGTGATTGGTGAAAATTTTCATCATGAAAGGTGGAAATGTTGACCTATAATTTTACTACTTTAGAAACAATAAAAAAAATGCGACTAAAGACAAATTTTGATTTGTGGGATTAAAAATAAAGTGATAATTAAAAGTAAGTAATATTTACTTTTAAGGGAGGCGTGTGGTGTCGGCCGGCAATAGAATAGGACCACCCAATCTCTTCCCGTGGGTGTCGTAAAAGGCGACTGAGGTATAACAAAGTGGCTACCACAAGTCCTGAGGCACTTCACCACCTCTAAATGAGAGGACTCAAGCTAACTAGTTTGGCCAATATGGCACTTTCAGGTCATACATCTCGCACGCACAAGACAATGTGCACGAGGAGGGCTATGTTCAACAGTCGAAACTGAGAGGGCTGGTTGCGTTGCAATACTTACTCTACGGCGGCCTTTTGTTGCTCATTGGCTTTATCTTCATCGGTAATGGCAGCCTCTTGCACAGCTCGAGCCAACTCCTCTTCTTCAGTGTCATCGTGCCACAGGTTCTGGCATTCTTCCTCTGTGGGTTCGTAATCGCCGTGAACTATTTGAGAGCGCTAAGGAAAGATAACAGATTTTTAGTGGAGTATTAATTGAAGTTTAGTTGTCTATTAAAATAACATAATAATAAATAAATTTGTACAAATGGTTACCTTTTCAAATAGCGGTCTGTACAGCTTCTCGTACTTGCACTCTAGCATGTGCACTTCACTGTAAAATTTAGACTCTATATCCAAAAACTCCTTTTGCAGGGAGCGCAGAGCACGCAGGCGGCGTCGCACCTTGGGCGGGAGAGCCGCCAGGGCTTCCGCGTAGCGATTTGTGGAAATAGCCATCATCTCGTTGTGGGTGAGGCCCCTGGTGATTAGAAAAAAAAATCATTTGAATTTTCTTAATTTTTATTTAATTTACAAACCATTCATAGACCTATTTCCAAACTAAGAGTTTATCACGAGCGTTCAACGGGCTAACTAAGGCTAATTGGTCTGTGACCATATCTCATAATTCCAATGATTGTATCCTTCTAAGAACTATTGTGCAAACATTGAAAACGTCAAAAAAGACCTGTTTAAATATTTCAAAAATTTCCTTGTCTCCAATTTTCCGTTTACATTAAAAAAAGTCCCTTTTTTTTTAAATAAAACAAATGGCTTATAATACTGGCGCTATGAAAAATTACTTATTACACATTATTTGTTAAAATAAGTGTAGTGGTTTAGTCTCTGTGGTTTAGGGTACAAATATGTTTATGGATTTGCCAGCCTGGTAAAATTAATAATGGTGTATTTGTGCTATGATTGAAATATATGTACAAATCTATTGAGAGGTTTCCAAATACTGAAATCTTACGTGGAAAGCTGTGTTGAAAGAGAATAAACATCTGCATCGATTTATTGGATGCACGCGCGTTTAATGAATACAATGCGCCGTAATTTCTCTAAAAATAGTCTGTGTTCGTATAGGCACCAAAACTTAGGTGTCTTATCTTGCTGAGGATCGATGTATTTTGTGTAATCATCAGTATAATATTGGATAAATACTATATTTTCAAACTAGGGCTGCACATCTCCACAGGTCCAAACGTCATGCATGATAAGAATTGTGTAGACTCTGTGCCGTCTATAAAAATGTGTCGATGTTGTTCTTTGGGTTATTTTTAGAGATGTTAGGAAGAACCGTAACTATCGGATATTGGAAATAAAAAAAAATATTTGATACCGAGTAGTTATACTTATTACAAATATTTAGTTTTTTCTTTTCGTTAAACAAGACAAATTTTGTCAAGTTCATGCCGCATGCATTTGTTATGATTTTTTTTAGTTCATTCTTTATGCAAGTATGACAGTCGTTGTTTGTGCTAATTATTACAATTTTTTGCAAAAAAATATAGTGACTGTTTTAAAATGACCATATTTTTGGTGAATGTCAGTGAAACAATCATACTATGGTTATTGGTGTAGTCTTTAAAATATACTTCAACTTTTTAGAATTTACTCTTCTACAATACAAATATTTTGATAATAGCAGTGACTGTGATTAGTTTATGATTAATATAATTCCTTGAAAGTAAATTTGCCATTATTTTCCTTTGCTTTCAGTTAACGATACCTACATTTAAAATACTTTAAAAGTTTTAAAATACTAGTTCTTTATGATCCGTTTATTATAATTATTATAGGAAGAGGAATAACAGCTGACATATCAATTAAACAAAGATAAGCAGTTAAGATGTATCGTACAAGACTTGTTTAACGAAAAAAATCAGTTGAGTGCTTAGACAGACTTAAACAAATCTAACCAGTCTGTTTAAACATTATGAAAAGAAAGAAAGAGAGGAGGAGACAATTAGGAAAGAAAGAGAACAAAGAAGGAAAGATTAAGAAACTATTAAAAGAAAAAGATTTGGATTCGACATTTAAGAATTTCATTTTTTAGTGCAGTAAAAATATAATTTTTGGTTAATGAAATGATTGTTTTTGTTATTTAAATATAACTCCAAATAGAAAAATAAAAATATAGAATATAGAAAAAATAGAATCTTTACATAGTATAAAACAAAGTCGCTTCCCGCAGTCTGTCCCTCTGTATGTACGCTTAGATCTTTTAAACTACGCAACGGATTTTAATGCGGTTTTCATCAATAGATACTAGTGATTCAAGAGGAAGGTTTATACGTATAGTTTAATATTGTTTTAACGAAACCGAAGCGAAGCGAGGGCGGTTCGCTTTTATTACGCATGTGCTTTGTCGAATACAGAATTTGACGAAACTAAATCTATCGACTACCGAATAAACCGTAAAAAATACTTACATATGGCAAAATGTAATTAGCTAACAAAACCCTACCATAAGCAGAGTAGCACAAACATGCAGTCAGTCGCACTAGCAAGTAAAGTTGCGTTTGTTTTGCATGTCCATAGGAATATGAGTTACTATGTGCAGTGTGCATATTGCATAATGATTCCTAAGTTTATACTTCATAGCACTCTCAGTACAAAGACGGTACTAAAACGTGCTAAGAATTAATTGAATAGTAATTAATGAATTAGGTATTCAGAAAAGCATGTTGGTAAATGAAATAATTACTACAGAACCAGAACAATAATTTTCAATGCTTTTTGTAAGAAAGAAGTTGGCAGACAGTTTACCAATTCACGAGACTGACACCAGTAAGTGGATATTGCCAATGGACATTTGTGATACACGCTAACATTAGTCAAGAATGGCAGAAGTCTCTGGATATGCACCTCCATTTGGAAATTTACCTTTTTACTTTTTCTTACTCAACTCCAAAACCTCCAAAAGTAAAGAGCTTTATTATCCTTCTCAGTCCTTTTTTGGGAAGGGTGGCGAATAAGGGGTATTAATGGAATGAGGAGTTTTTCTAATCCCATTACACTCCACACTCTTCCTTGGGAGAATGTGACAGTTATAATAGAGTAGTATAATAGGACTACTCTATTAGGAATTTCCTTTAATCCACGAAAGAAGATACCTTAAGATGGGAAGTAAGGAATGTAACAGGACGAAAGACCACTCTTTCCATCCTACTTTCCACTCAGCGGGATGGAGAGGAAATTGCACTTTGGCAAATCACTTCTGAAACACATATATGCTTTATTTTACATCAGAATGAGTAGAGTAACTGGGCCTTTTTATTAAAAAAAAATAGGTTGTTTGTCTTGTTCCCGTAAAAGACATTTTTTAAAAAAAATCTTCATGCTTACCCTTATATTTCCTACTCCTCTACGCTCTGTTAAACCAATAAAATCCAAGACATTTAGAGAGCACATGATTAGCAAGTGGAGCATGCAATGAATCGTTGGTTCATTGACCCATAATCACCCCCTCTCTTTCGTTTTAAGTGAGGAGTGCAATGAACTGTAATCCTTGGATCTCAGAATTAAGTGTTGGCAAAAAAGAGCTTTAATGATTGGTTATTGTAACCAATTTCGAGCTCAATGTCGCACCGAGACGGCAGTGTGCATCTAATGTTATTATAAGTCATTATGTTCATGAACTGGTGATAAGAAATAAATATCTGAATTATAGAGATTGTGATTTAGAAATTTCAGAGATTATTAATTTATTGTGAACTGCAAGCAATTCATTGAAGAAATTGCTCTTTTTAAACTGCTAATGGATCAGCGTCGCGACTCGAGAGTCGAGACAACAGTTTTTGTTACAATCGGCGAAAGTAGACGTGATCTTGTTTTTTTTAGTGCTTTAGTTCAGTGTCTGTATATGCTGAACACTTGAATTTGATTTGCCAATGAGACACCAACGTAAATGAACAATAATATGGCGGTCTTTATCGCCAATGGATCCTCACTGATTGTGTAATTGCATGAAATTTAATCCATGAAGTACTAACTCTAGGGGTTTATCCCAAATTCCCGCAGGCGGAGAGACTCCCTCGCCCATCTATAAATATTAGACAAACATAACTGCATCGACAATAAATGTTATGACATTGTGCTACACTGTAGTATGCTGTAGGCATACATTATACATTGCATCTGAACAGTACCTGAATAAGCCAAGTAGAATTAGTAGTGATTGATTATTATGGAATGCAATTTTTGGTTGCCTTTGATAATGAAAGACCATTCAATAAATATTGTTACATTAATAGGTACTTACTCTTGCCACATTTTATCTACAATATTATTTGTTACGTTTTGATAAAATAGGCCTAGCAACAACTGGATTGACGGTTAGCAACAACTGGAATGACGGTTAGCGCAACATGAAACTGTTGTCCAGGATGATTCATCATTTACAGAAGTTACATCATGTTAACAAACAATAATGTACATAAAGAATGTACGTATTTTTAGTAGAAAGTAGTAAATTTATTTAAGCCCTGTTTCTTTTGTGTAGAAAAATTCTATTGTATGATTCATATCAAAGAAATGAAACTTTTTATTGATGTTTTGTATTAATAAAGAGCTATACAAAATTCAACTAAAAGCACATTGGAGTTGAGGATCATAAAGCATTTATGTAAAAAATATAGGTTGTAAAAATTGCTACAAAAATAGTTCTTTTTAACAAATAAATATATATAAGTATTTATTGAATTTTTGCTAGTTTACTAGTTAGTAGTGAATTAATAATTCCAAATGATATTTGTTACATAATATATTAAAGTGGTTAACAATTTCATACAATACCTCTTCAGGTTAATCAAAAAGATTTAAAAAAGTTATAAATAAATGGGGTACAGAATTAAAATGATATTTAAAAAAGTTTGTCTACTAGATACTGACCCTCCTTTTTTTATGAGCGTGTCTTCCCTTTTGGCAGCATTAATAAAGAGAAGTGGTATTAGTCTGGTGTCCTGTTATTATAAATTGACACTCCAGCTGGTCAGAAGGTGTCCTACACTGCGCTTCCCAGTGCGTGGCCTCCATTCGAGGACTCGTCTACCCCATTAGCTATCAGTCCTGCTCCAAATATTATGACCTGTCCATTGCCACTTCAACATACATATCTTAAAGAAATTCGCCAGTGGTGGTAGGATGAGAAGAGCCTAGGATCGTGTATAGTGCTGAGCCTTGGGAGAAGCCTATATCTAGCAGTGGAGAGATATAGGTTGATGGTATGGTATTGTTATAAATTGAATTTATCATACATGATGATGATGATTCATCAAGGAATGTAGCCCTATGATTGGTTTAATTTAGGACAAATATATCCTGTACAAATAGAGGCTAAAATCATGTCATGTAATGAGTCAGTGTAATTAATGGTTTCTTGGAAGATAGATTAATGAATTTCTTAGAACTAAATTTATTTATAGTTTTTAAAATTAGTATGATTATCCTAGACATGTGTTTCTTGTGGTAACATATAGGCTATTGTTAAGTCCTAATACCATACAGGTTGGTGCTGAAACATAGTCTCTGATAGTAGATTTGATTCACAAGTTCAAAGAAAGTGATGGAATGAGCTATGCTTGAAATCTCTTTGCTGGACAACACCCAAAAGATGGATAACAAACTAGTTTCTGACATAGGCCAGAGAATCTGTAAGCTGAAGTGGTAGTAGACACATCATATTTGACGCAGGACTCAAGTCATAAGTTATGGGGTAGACAAGTCCAATAATGAAGACCACTTACCAGGACCACTTAATATGGAACATGGTCATGTGGACTAAAAACTTGAATTCATTGGTAGTGGCTAGATGAGAAGAGCAGAAGGCAATGTAATGGTGGTGGTCCTTGGGAGAGGTCAGCGGTAAAGAGACAGGTTGATGGTATGGTTAGGTTGCATGGTAACAAAAGCTACACGCAAAAGTTGTTATTTCCAAATCAATCTACTCTTATAAAAACTAAGTTTAATTAATATTTGCCGAAAATCAGATGATTTCTTAAAAATAGAACTAACTGATTAGCAAGTGAAAAATAGTTTTAAGCAGTGAATAAATTTAAACAGTTAATTCAAACATACTGATGCTAATGGAAACTTAGAAGAAATTGAACCCAATAAGAAATCAATACCAATAAAAAAGGGAATTGCTCTAGAATATCAATGCTATTAGAATTCATCATGTATTACTTCTCACATGCTCAAGATATATTCTACTTATTATTGAGGTAAGAAAAAGATGTCGCTCAAAAAACTTAGTTAAAGTACTGCAGAAATTAAAGGGAACTAAATATGAAAGGTCAGCCATTCTGCAAAATAAATATTATATTACTAGCAAGCCGCCCGCCCTTGCTTCGCTTCGGTTTATGTTTTTTTTTTAATTTCAAAATAAAATATATCCTATATTAGACACAGATAATGTACCTTCCTATTTGTGAAAGAATTTTTGAAATTGGTTCAGTAGTTCTAGAGATTACCCCCAACATACCCACAAACAAACACAATTGTACCTCTTTATTATATTAGTATAGATTTACTAATTTTGATGTCTTTATTGGTGTAAATAAAAATACACAATTTGATAAGGTAAATTGAAACGAATAAGGTGGCAAGATTATGTCGGCATATCACAGAGCTGCACCTACGACTTCTTTTGTGGAGCCTACTTTAAAGGTACTTTGTACAAAAGAGTAAACTTTTTGATGTAGACAGAGGTAGTTTGAAATAGTCAATGACAAGGTCAACGACCTTTAAATGCATAAAAAACACGATAGGTTCCCGATGATTAGGGCCTTTTTTTATACATTAAGTACCTATCACTAGTATTAACCAGCTAATTCTCAAATGCATGATATATGATTGAACATGGTTTATGACAAGAACTTGTCATTTTTACTGTGAAGAAATTACTTTTTAAGAAATGAAGCAATATGAAAAATAAAGAGTTCAATTAACTATTATTGGTTAGAAGGTAAGTACTTACGATTTCAAGAGCTTTTTAGCCAACTCGCCACCCCCCAGCATTTCATCGTCTTCCACAGACTCAACTTCGGACGTAGCATCACCAGCACGTTCGACGGTACCCATTTTATTAGCTACAACAAAAGCACAATGAATTAACATCGCGCCACGTTGGTTTCACTTACCGGCGTAAAAGAAAGTGTCACAGAGTGATATTCAGGTGTGTTATTATAAGTAGGTCATAGACAACAACATAAAATAGATTTTTGAGTAAAAGTCGGACACATACTTTACAATTTTATTTGTATAACATAATGCGCAATATGAAAAATCTTCTAGGGGTCCGACCACATGGCCTTTTCACTTTTCGTCGTAAATAGTTATATAAAGGATACTTTCAACAGAAAATCCCATTAACAAGATTATTGAAGTAAAGATTATACAAATTTATGTAGTATAAAATGATTTCAATTGAGAAAATTCTAAATTCAACATACCTGATTGACGATAAAAGTTCTAAGAAAAGAAAGATGGCGACGATATCGGCGAGAGAATGAACTAGTTTATTGGGAGACTCAGGGTTGCTAGATGCAATTTCTAAAGTTTCCCCAAATAGATATTATCTTTTTTCTCCAAAATAATAAATACCCTTTTGGAAAAAATCCCCAAATTATATTTTGTTAAAATAAAAGCTTAATTATTTATTATTTAAGGCTATTTATTAATTATAGTCTTTCCAATTTGTTATTTGCTCAATACCAGTTGCTTTTTATCGTAGCTATGTCATTCATTGCGAATTTTGTCGAAAAACTATGCATCTTAGATAAAAAATTGTATAAAATATACAATTTTGTTTAGTTTCCCAATTTATCACATGAAATACGATTTACGAATAATTTTACAATATTTTGCAAAAAATAACCTAAACTTACTTTTTAAAAAGTTGCAGTGACATTCTAATAATGATGCTACCAAGGGGATGGGACCGACATTATTTTACTGATTCGATCGCTCCCAGTGTAATTTTAATAAATCGATATAATACTGTAAAGTATATAAATCAAATAAGATACAAATGTAAGTATTAGGGCACCTACATACTAATTTTAGGTAATTGTTTTAAAAATAAAATAATCAAAATAATATACCTACCTAAAATTAATATGTTACGAGAATTAAATTTATTTTATATGTTCTCGGATGTAATCGATTAAAATGGTTGTTTTCTTATTAAATAATAGTAAATCTAACAACTAAATAAATAAATTATTATGAAGTAATTATTAAAGGAATCGAATCATGTAGGATCCATACAAAATTTTATTGGAATTAAGTGAAATCGACTTAATGGAAGTCGGTAATCGACGTACAAAAATGAAAAAATCCAAGAATGTATTTTTTTCCCAAAATTGCGAAATAATCTCCCAATCTGGTAACGTTGTGGAAACTTCACAGTGATTGAACGAACTGGCTGCCCATCCGGAAACAGCAAATGGAATTGCCATTTACTAAAAAATATTAAAACAAAAAGAAACATAAAAGAAATCATCTGTGGTCGTACATATTTTGTAGGACGAGCTTCACCACAAAATCAGACGCATCAAATGTTTTCCACTATTGCCCTATGTTTTGTAGTTGTGACTGCGCATTTTTATAATAATTTTATTAAGATATTTGATAATTAGTGGTCCTGCACATTAAATCACGATTACTAATAGGAAAGATTAGGGATTGATTAGGGATTACACATTTTAGGGCTCTGACGATTAAATAATTTGACATTTAACATTTTTTACATAATATGCATGGTTAAATAGATTCCCGTGGGTACTTTACAATTAATTTGGATTTATCCAAATGAAATATCTATTGTTAACTTGGCATGTAACCAAAAGTGATTTATAAAAAACGTTTCAGCAGAAAATGATTGGAATATTTTTTACGAGTTGTAAATGAACAATAAAATAATTAAGTATTAAAATTATAAATCAATTTATACTAATGCCTACATACCTATAAACAATAATAAAATTTACTGCTAAATTACAACAAAATGTACGACATTTTTAGTAGTATATCCTACATATTGAAAACGTACAAAGGTTCTTGTGCCAAGGTAGCTTGCCACAAGGCAAGGACCAAATTTACATGTTTGGCTGGCGGCTGACTGGCGGTAACGGCGATATAATGTTGAGACTTGGACGTTGTGCGAGGTAATTGCAACTATAGATAAAACTGTGTCAAGTTTCATTAAAATGCGTCCAATGGTTTTTGCGCTAGTTGAGACAGATTGACATACAAAAATTCTAAAAATTGTTATTTTGGGCCCTGTATTATTCATCTCACACACACTACAACGACTTTTTTAAAGAATATTCCATAGATTACAACGACACGGCTTTGTTAGCATCTTTGACTTATATTTTTGTGGTCTTGTTTGTTTTCAAAGAGCGCTTTCCGGAATTAAATGAGCAGTGAGCACTTTTTTCTGCTACACATGTCATTCATTTCCAAGTTTTCCAACCAATTGTCAAATTTATCAATCAATCAACGCAACACAACTGTTTAACCTACATCCTTTACGTTTATTATGTCGAAAATAAAGGAGTTTGTATTTACTTAGGAATGCTTTAGTTATTTGTGTGATTAATTACATTAATCTTGAAAATGCCTCCGACAGTCCAAACGAATGAGCCGGAGCGCGAAAAACGTCCACAAAGGACTGCTGAAAGAAGGTTAGTATTTAAAGTCAATATTTTTTAATTTAATCTTGAAAAAAACACTGTTTAATCTGCTTATATTTTCAGATCAGAGTTAGTTACACGAGTAAAATACTGTAATACGCTCCCAGACATCCCTTTCGATCTAAAATTTATTACGTATCCATTTCCTTCTACTCGGTTCATTCAGTATAATCCGACGTCTTTGGAAAAGAATTATCGCTATGAAGTGTTGACTGAACATGACCTGGGCGTGCATATAGACTTGATAAATCGGGATATATATCAGGGAGATGGAAACGCCTTGTTGGATCCAGCTGATGAAAAGTTACTAGAAGATGATGTTCTTACTCCTCAAGACTCGAAGCGATCCCGCCACCATGCAAAAAATGTGTCGTGGTTACGTCGTTCAGAATACATTTCTACTGAGCAGACTAGATTCCAGCCCCAGACTATGGAAAAAGTAAGTTTATTTTGGTTTTCTTAGTGTAGGTAATACTGCAAAATGTACTACATTTCCCACTTTATGAACATTCGTGTTTCGGTTGTGAGTGAGATATGCCACAGTCAATTCCCATCCCATCTTATCCCTCCCTATTTTCCCAACCCTTTCTCTAAATCTCAAAAAGATCTAATGCATTTTGAGGTGTGCCAATGATTGTTATTCTGTGCTAATGTTGGCATGTATCATGGATGTTCATGGGCGACAGTAATCATTTACCACCAAGTGGCCTGTCTACCGCCTTCTACAAAAAATATATACATAATATGATTGTATAAAATCAACAACACATCAATATTCTCACATTCGTAGAGCATATTGTAACTTTTCGAAATGTGAAGTTTTGTGTACATAATTCTCAACTGTTTATAATTTTTTTCATCAATTTTTATATGATGCTTGTTCTCTAACTATTGATTTCTTTGTAAATTATTATATAGATTGTATGCAATTTTATTTTTTTAATTTTAGGTTGAAGCTAAAGTTGGTTACAATGTCAAGAAGATATTCAGTGAGGAGACCTTATATATGGATCGTGAAAGTCAGATTAAGGCTATTGAAAAGACATTTGAAGACAACAAAATCACTATAGAGAAACATTATAGCAAGCCTGGTGTGACTCCCGTGGAAGTCATGCCAGTGTTCCCAGACTTTGACATGTGGAAATATCCATGTGCCCAGGTCATATTTGACACAGATCCAGCACCAGCTGATAAGAACATTGCTGGACAAATTGAGGCAATGTCTCAGGCTATGATTCGGTGAGAATTATTCTATTTTTCTTTTGAATGTATTCTTTCTAGTTATTATTATAACTTGGTTTGGAATTTTGAGGAATTTAATTACTTTAACAATTAGCAATCTGAATTTTGGTATAACAAAATTACTTGAGTTGTCAAATATTTAATGCAGCAAGATTGAAACAACCATACTGAAGCAAAATTTGAATCTGGTAATTGAAATTTCCATGCAAACAAATTCATGAATAATCCTTATGTCTACAAATATATGAAACAAAATTATATTTTACTAGCTGTGCCCGGCACGCGTTGCATGCCCGGCAAATAACAAATTAACACAAAACAATATTAAACTATACCTATAAACCTTCCTCTTGAATCACTATCTATTGATGAAAACCACATTAAAATCCATTGCGTAGTTTAAAAGATCTAAGCGTACATACAGAGGGACAGACAGCGGGAAGCGACTTTGTTTTATACTATGTAAAGATATCTTGTACAAATAAATACATTTTGTGCAACCCATTGATTGAACAAACCCCACAATAAAACCTTTATGTTTTATATGTCAGCAAGATAATACAAAAATTCATGATCATAATTATTTGAACTTATAATGTATTTCAGAGGTGTGATGGACGAAAGTGGAGAGCAGTTTGTAGCCTACTGCCTGCCCACAGAGGATACCATACAGAAGCGTCGACGAGATGTTACTGAAAGCATCCCGTACATGGATGGAGATACATATGAGTATAAGATGGCAAGAGAATATAACTGGAATGTGAAGAGCAAGGCTTCTAAAGGCTATGAGGAGAATTACTTTTTGGTAAGTTGATCTTCATCTGAGTGGAGACACCTGAGTTTGATCCTTGCTAGTTTTACTAATTATAATTTAGCAATTTGATTTTATAATTATTTTTATGAATGTTTTTTTAAGTTAGTATGATACAATAAGTTTTCCATTGTCATTTCACAATACATAAGCTCACATACCATAAAAGATTGAAAAAATTCTCCATCTAGTCTTAACGTCCAGATAAAGTTGCATATTAGACAAAGACTTTCTTTGTTTGCCAGGTGGTCCGTAACCACAGCGTGTACTACAACGAGTTGGAAACTCGCGTGCGTCTGTCCAAGCGGCGCGCTCGAGCGGGAGCTGCCGTTCAGGCGCTCACTCGGCTCGTGGTCACGCACCGTCCGCTCAGCGCGCCTGAACATCGCATGCTCAGGCTCAGGGAGAAGCAGCTCGAACCACCGCAGGTATGTATTGAAGGCCTTTCTCACCACCCGATACTTTATCAGAAAGTCTGTTATACTTAATCAGAAAGTCAGTATCAACTGGATTTAATTGACAGATAATTTATCAGATTTTTAACAGTTACTCTATTATGAGACGGTGAGAAAGGCCCAAGGTGGTGAGAAAGGCTGTGAGAGTTTTATTGTAATAATCAGACAATTGTTGTTTTTATAGAATAGATTCCATTCGAGCCATGGACACTACATTTCAAAAATCCTCAAAGGATATATTGCTGGATAGCACACATGAAGCTCAACAACTTTTGTCTAAACATTTTTCCTAAAATGTACTGTAAATAGGGAAACCTATCTTTGGATCGCGTATGCCATCGGCTTTTCTTAGATATACCCTTTTCGACTCTGACTCTGGAGATTTTTTATGCCACATTAATGTTAACTTTTAAACTAAAAAGATTAAAAACTGTATATAATTAAAAAAGAACCCGACAGAAAAGGTGGTTTAAGGCAACTGGAATGTTATAAAATGACAATGAAACAGAATTCAATGGAATTAAAAATTGCACTAAGTTTATGCTTAAGTTTAGAAAATTTGTAAAATCTATTTCTCCATTTTTTCAGGAGGAGGATGAAGAAGAGGAGGAGGAAGATGACGATGAAGAGAAAGAGGATCAAAATGAAGAAAAGGAGAGGTATTAAATTCAGACAAAACAAATTAATAATATAATTTTAGTCCTACCACTGAATTTCTACTTAAGTAGTAGGTACAGACTTTAAAAAAATGGTTACTAGCTCGCTGGTGAGGGAGAACATCGTGAGGAAATCCGCATGGTCGACAAATAAAAATATCTGGAGTCTCCACCAATTTGTACTGGGCCCGCATGGTACATTATTTACTAGGGGAAGCTTATACACTGCAGTGGGAGGGACGTTATCAGTATCATAACTTTACAATTAATTTATCGATTTTGATGATCCACATTCCTCTGACTTATGACCTTAAACCTTTACTTAAGTTATATATAAATATAAAAACTATTTTATCAATGATGAAGTTATTTTTGCTTTGGTTCAAAGATATAAACAATTTCATTGAGAAATTGTCTTTATTTATGTTAATTTTTTTACGTTACAAATAATGAGTTGGCCCCGACTCTCTAACTAGATTAAAACTTAAAAATCTTGAATGCCAAGGTCTACTTAAAAATATATACTTTTGAATTTTTTTGTTTAATTGTACAGAAGCTTTTACACGAGCTGAAATACTTCTATGTAAATATTATTTATTTTTAACAATATTACTTACCTACAATAATAATAAAACAGGGTTAAATAAAAAATGCCCGTACCCTTGTAAACTGAATTTATTTCGTAGAAACTAACAACTCCTGACCTATGTCATTTTAATATTTAGCTGTCCATTCCTTAAAATCTTACTAAAATTTATTTTTTGAAAGAAAAATGCTTTTTAAAATATAATGTAGGAAGTCCTGACTAATCCCGACTTTAAAGTAATTAGGTATTATTGATTTTAAAGTTAAATCTAACTTTAATTTCAGGTCAAGATCTCGTTCAAAGTCTGCCTCAAAGTCTCCTCAAGGGTCTGAAAGATCGAAGGGATCAAACAGATCACCATCAGAGTCTCGCGAACGATCACGCTCAAGGTCTCGCTCTCAGTCAAGGTCCAAATCAAAATCTCCATCACGGTCAAAGTCTCGAAGCCGGTCCAGATCTGGATCAGGGTCTAGGAAGTCTAGATCTAGATCTGGTTCTGCACAGTCTGGCAGGTAAGAACACAGAAGTGCGGTCCATCCGCATTTCCTCGATATGGAGATGTCGTACACTGTTTGGTCCAAAAATTACTTTATACCGCGAACCCGTAGGCTGCGGAACGAACTGCCTCAGGAGGTCTTTCCATTAAGCTACGATATGGGGTTCTTCAAGAGAGCTGTGAATAGGATTTTGCAAGGTCGGCGGCGCGCCCGCATGCCCCCTGGTGTTGCAGGTGTCCATGGGCGGCGGTAACACTTACCATCACGTGGGACCGCTTGCTCATCCGCCCACTAGTATATATATAAAAACAAGAACTCGTATTGTTCATAATAAAAAGGGTTAATAGGGATATTTGCGATTAAGGGTAATTATGAAAAAAAGGGCTAATTTAAAATGGATTATATTTAAACAGGCAGCAAAAAAATACTAGATAGGCAGAAAATCATGATGAACAAAACAATTGTGAAATAAATAATTATAAGACTAAGAATGTCACGATCTCATGACCATGTCGACGGAATTGTCGACGGAAAGGGATACGCGTGATGCCTATCCCTTTACTGTCACCAGAAAACCTAAACCTGACCTACATTTAAATTTGCTACCATCGAGTTGCTGCCTGTTCAGTATTTCTTTTGCTGGTCATTTAATTATTTCCCATTTGAGAGGGGTGATTGTGAATGTATAACCTATCCCATTTTGCGAATCTCGGCTACAGGAATATGCAGATGGTGTCTTCATAGAGAACCAGAACTAAGTCCTTTACACAACACTTTAGGATCTGTTCTCGGAGATCACTAGATTTACAAACATACAATATTAGTATGTGTGTCTGTATACAATTTAGGATAAGGTTCGTTTTGGGTAAGGTAGATTTACTAGTCTTTCCATTTTATTATTTCCTTGGTGGATGACAGTTGCCATTGAACGTACCTTTCCTTTTCTGAGAATTTTGTCGAAATATACATAACCATTAGATAAAAAATTGTATAAAATAATTAATTTATTCAGTTAGCGGTTATCACATTTATCACAGAATTGTACGTTCAGTGATGAAATACAATTTACGATCAATTTTTTTAATATTTTGTGAGAAATAGCGCGTAATTTTACTTATTGTTATGTTTTAAATTACAGTTACATTCTATTGTTGATACGACCAAAGGTATGAGACCGAATTTATTTTTCTCTACTCCCGATATTCCTTTTCGGTGAATCTATCCCTTGGGCTAGGAAGACCAAATATCTTGGAGTCACCATAGCTAGACCATCGGCTGATCCTTCCGAGAACACATAAAAATTGTCCGAATCCGAGCCGCCTTTGTACTCGGTCGTCTCAACCCTTTTATAGGCGGGAGAAGGAGTGTCGCTTAGAAATAAGCTGACATTGTACAAAACCTGCGTACGCCCCATAATGATCTTTGCTAGCGTTGTCTTTGCACACGCAGCCCCCTCCAACATTAAAATACTCCAAACCCTTCAAAATAGATTCGTGTGTAAGGCCGTGGCTGCCCCGTGGTACTCTCGCAATGTCGACCTCCACAAGGACTTGGAACTTCCCTTCATCGTCAAATATTGAAAGAGTCAGCCCGACGCTACTATGATAGAGTCCCGCACCATCCCAATAGCCTAGTAGTTGACAGCCTAACCTATGTACCCAATAGGAATGACCCTCCCCATTGCCGTCGTCGTCCTCGGCAGGTCTTAGACGACCCCGACGACGATCCCAAAACGGAAAGACAAAATAATAAGTAACAAAAAAACAAATAGCAAAATAGGATTTATAATAGACTCCAATTCAGAGTTACTTATTGCTTGTACCTTAAATTGCTTGAAATGATTGATCTCTTATTATTTTCAGGTCGGGTTCCCGGTCTAAATCCCGTTCCCGTTCGGGATCGCCAGCGTCGTCCCGGGCTAGTTCTAAAAGCAGGAAGGGATCCCGGGCTAGTTCTGCGAGCCGAGGGTCTAGGGCTAGCTCTAAGGGCAGTGATAAGGTTAGAAATTAGAAATTGTACCTTAGAAATTAGAGACAGGCAGAAGTACTTCTTCTTTACTTATAATCACGGTGACTACCGCTAGGACAGCTAATCTATATATAATGAAATCGTAACAGACCCGTGTCTGTACATGAAATATTTAAAAAAAGCCATTGCAGTGACGTGACGTGATATGTACATCTATACTAATATAATAAAGAGGTGAAATTGTGTGTTTGTGTGTTGGGGGTAATCTCTGGAACTACTGAACCGATTACAAAAATTCTTTCACAAATAGGAAGCTACATTATCCGTGTTTAATATAGGCTATATTTTATTTTGAAATTTTGATAAAAAGAAAAACTTATAAACCGAAGCGAAGCGAGGGCGGGTCGCTAGTGTGATATAAAGCCCAAAACAACTTTTTTTCCTTTCTGTCTGTCTGAAACGTAAAAACCGCTCGACGGATTTTAATGAAACTGCATAGTTATGGCGTGGGTTAATATTTAGGGTACATTTTATCCTGATCCGTTATAAAGTTCCCACGGGAATTACTCTATAGTTCACATGAACGAAGTCGCTGGAACCGCTAGTGATAAATAAATATGACCCACACTAAGATTCCCCGTATTGTGGTCTTTGTACCCAGATGGAACAAAAAAATTGTCTTTAAATAAATGTATGTCCGATCGGGAATCGAACTCGGAACCTTTTGCACGGGGGCAATTGCCAATTGCGCCAATCGATCGCCAAAATATTGTTACATGACTTCAAAACAGTTTACGACGCTTGAACTTATCGAGACATATCGACAAACAATGTCCATCCCTAGTAAGTCGCTCCCAATCTTAAAGTACCGTATTTATGTACTAAGCAACATGGTGACAGAAATTACCAGACTTCATGAGCATTAAATGTCATAACAGTCGTCACTGGTTGGCTTTTAAAGTGTATTCAAGGGTTGTAATAATAAATATTAATTTATCTTTGATTTGTTAGAATCAAAATTAATAAATGCAAACAATTTTGATTGAGGGTAATCAACTATTTCGGGTTTTGACAACCAGTGGACATTAAATACCCGTCTACCCATATCTATCAACTACAATAATTAATTTCCTAATACAGCTCAACTTCACTTCTCGAGTTCCCATCAAAAAGAAGTCAATTGCTGTCTTTAATGCACCACTTACGTTCATTATTTCCTCATCCTTTTCCCCAGGGTTCAAAAGCCAGTTCGCGCGCGTCTTCCCGCGCATCCCGGGGCAGCAAGCGGTCTTCCCGGGCATCTTCCAAAGCTTCCGGCTCGAAAGCTAGCTCTAGGGCCAGTTCTAAACCCAATTCCGGAAGTGGAAGTGGTTCAGAGCGGTCGAAAAGTCGGTCTGCTAGTGGCTCTAGACAAGTGAGTATAACTGCTTAAGATTTCGAATTTTAATTTGGATAGTTCCGAAACTTTTTCGAAAATTATATTTTAGTTTTTATTGGCTTGTATTTAGAAGAGCAGCAAAATAATCAATATCTGAAATAAATAATTTTAAATTACATACTAAGAATGTCAACACGAAGTCGACGAATCGCGGGACTCCTGTTATTATTGCTTTTCATCAGAAAACCTGAACCAGCTTTAAATTTGCTATATTTGTGTGTTTGATAGTTTTTATGGCGAGGAGGTGACAAACGAACAGATAGTCCACCTGATGCCAACTTTAAAACTGCTTATCTTTGGAGATTTAAAAATGGATTTGGAAAAAGTACTTGTAAAATAGGAACTATAACGGAACGAGGATAATGGCGCAAGCCATTAAGTACGCCCATTGTAATAATTTACAAATATAAACGAGATTTTCTTCACTATCTATCCTTTCTTGGGGAAGGATGAGGTGGAATGAGAAGTAGAGTATGTCGAGATATCAATTTCTCTGAAGCTATCGAGTATTGAATGATTTAATTTTTTTTTAAAATTCAAAATGATAACACTTTTTATTTTAAATTGTATTGTTTATTTAAATGTATCTTGAGTTTATATTAATTTCTTTATATTTGCAATAATTGTCTTCAGGGCTCCCGAAGCGGATCGGCTTCAAGTGCTTCGTCTCACCACAGCGGTTCCGATTAGTTTGACTGTATGCGTTTAATGTACCTATTCTATAGATATGATTTTAATAAATGCATTATGATTTATACATGGGTTTTATATAAACCGGGTAGGAAAATATTGTAAAATTATATTTAGTAGTAGCCAAGAACTCCAGGCAAAAAAAAATTGGGCCCCTGAAACCAAATGAACCCATGAAAGCCCGAGGGTGGTACAATATGAATTTATAAAATATAGTTCATTTTGTTCTGGCTATTATATCGGTTCGTAGAGTATATATTAGTGGTATTTGCTACGTGTAAATGGTAATAAAATTGATCAAGAATTAGAATGGTAAACTAATTGTTGGTCAATTTTGTTACGATTAAAGGTTTGTTTGGACGTATTAAATTAGTAAGTGTGTAACTAAATGTTAAGTTGAAATTCGATGTGTAAACAAAACGTTAAGTAGCAATACTTTTATTTTTTTTTATGTATGAAGGTGGCAGACGGTAAGTCCAGTCCACCTGATGGTAAGTGGTACTGTCGCCCATGGTCATCCGCGATACATGCCAACATGCCACTTGACGTTCGGTTTATGGATTTTTAATTTAAAATTTAGCTTAACACTTATTAACTTAGAACGTTCAAGCCGGTAAGTGATGGGTTGGCATTTCAGTATAGGATAAAAATAAAAACAGCAAATGATAGCAATATTTTATTAGTGCGTTACTCTCTTAAATAAATACATAAACCACATTGGAATTAAATAAAAATTGCTACCCATCACATTTGACACAAAGTTGATTCAAAATTATTTTACAGTATAAATATAAATATAATATATAAATATTGCATTTTTACACGATTGCGTTTACACTTTGGTTATAGATAAATGTTTTAGAGTAGGCGCCACAAAATAAGTCGCGTCCCGTAGGCGCGGCGCTGCCATCGGCCGACATGTTTCTTAATTATTTTTTTAATTACAGCTACCAATAAAGATGTGTCTAAATTAGGAAGCAATTAAAAACGGGACATAATATTTATTTTGCAGAATGGCCGACCTGTCTTATTTAGTTCTCTCAAATTCCGCGCGACTTCTTTGGTGGAGCGCACTCTACAATTGCTTTTTTTTACAAATTTTAATATTTAATATTTCTGTAAATTTTGATGTTTCATAAAAAAAAGTTATATCAGATTTGTTTCACTTCGACACCTTGCGATTCAATTGGAGTAAAAGCCATTATGCTGATATTTTTTTTATAGAAAAGTAGGTTAGTCGGTCTCCAAAAATTTGAAAAAAAATTGACAGCTTTTTGAATTGATAATTGCTTGGCACCGATTCGAAAAACATGCTAGATATGTAGATAATTAATTTGTACATAATAAGCACCTATTTTATTGTTTATCTTTAATACTTTGTGTGTAGGTTCGTAACCACTGGGAATCTGCGTTATGGAGTTATTTTTCACTTTTTAGTGCCTTTATTGTTATCTATTGAAGTCGGTTTGATTTATTTTTAAATTTGTTTTTTATTTTAATATTTCATGTTAAAAATCTTTTAATTTGTACACAAAGTATGGCTTTAACGTCAATAGGTAAATTTACAATGATACTGGTGTATACACCACAGATTTGTACAGAATTGAAAAAAAATGACACGTCACCCAGTGATTTCATAAAGCTATTTGATGGGACGTAAACGCCAAAAGTAGCAATTTTAGGGGTGTATACTACACGTAACGAAATTTTGTGCTTATAATGTTATAGCTCACAGAAAAACTATATAATTTTTTAATAGCTATAAAAATAAAAATGTTATATTAATAAAAGTATTTTTTTTTTTCGTTTTTTGCATCTCCCGATAAGTAGCATTTTAGCTTTTACGCCAATTGAATCGCAAGGTGTCGATCTATTTATGGTATAGCAAATTTTCTTAAATGGTTTTTATAGAATATAATAACTATAATAGTTAATTATGTAGAAAGTACCATTCATAGAAATTTGAAATATCGTTAAGTCTGAAAAGAACTTAAAAACACAGTTTTGCTAAAATAACATCAATAACTACTTTCAAAATGTTCGATTCTAAAACTAGTTTTTTATTTAACATTTTATTACGTGGAAATAATTTTATTACATTTTTTACTATTGTTTTTAAAACTGTTTTATGTTAAAAACTCACACCTAAAAGTAACTTCATAATTTTCAAAAGAATACGTTCATAAGGCAAATTATACTGTAACTACCAGAAATACACTATATTGAATTGTAGTTACTGTTCAACTCAGTATATTTATTTTTTATAAGTTAGTGGCCGCTAAATAAATTATTGAAACGGTAAAAATATTTTTTTTATTTGTTGAATAAATTGTTAAATATGTACTACAAATATTTATTTATAGAAATTTCCTTTTATTTTGTTAAGTTGTTAGACAAATGCTAAGTATCATAAAACGAAAAATAACTTAAGCGAAAATTAAATATTAATTAGTAATTCTGCTATAAAGGAACTAGTATTTTACTTAGCGGCCGTCCAATTAATTTAAAACATTCTGTTTTTATAAATATTTACTTATGCAACTAGACATTATTTTTTTGATATCGATTTTCTCGCTTACATACAAGTATAGCTTTGTGTCATTAAAAATAGTGTTTAAAAATCACACACACAAACACAACATGTTAAATATGGAAAGTATCCCCTTTTGAAAGTAGTCTGTTAATACTAAGTAGATGAAGCATCTTGATTATATCATTATGAGGAGCTAAGGGTATAATGGAATAAGGAGTTTTTTTTCTTCCATTATTCTTTCCATAACGAAAGGAAGATAAGGAAACTCCAGTACTTCGATGAAACAGCAAAAATATGAGCTCCTTCAACTCATTATACAAGGCTAGATGCGTTGAACGACGCCTGGACGGCAAAGGGATATCCTGGCTAAAGAACTTACGCCAGTGGTACGGCAAGAGTACTTGTATCAGTCTTTAATGTACGACTGCAGGGCATGCAGCCTTTAATGTACATACATTCTAGATTCTTTTTTATTTCTTGTGATTGTGGGTTTCCTCACGATGTATTCCCTCACCGCCGAGCTAGTGACAATTTTTAAAATTGCATACCCACTTAAGTAGAAACTCAGTAGTACGGGCCAAAGATTTGTACTCACTAGGCCATCACCGGTCTACGGCAAGAGTACTCTGTCATTGTTGTGTGCTGTAGTTGTTGAAGTACAAATGGCTATGTTTACCAACCTTGGGTAAAAGATTGCACTGCAAGAAGTGTGAAAAACAGCAAACATAGGAAAGAGAGTATACAATAGAAGTGCTCTCGTGCGTGCGTTTTATATGTTATATGCATTTCCTTTACTGATTTTTTTAAACCAAAATTATTACATCTGTCTAACAGAATTTGGTTATATTAAGGATCACACTTCAGGTTTAAATTACAAGTTAATTGTATTAAGTAAATCTGTACATCTCTTTTGATTAAAATGGAAAACCACTCAAGAAGTACAGTTTGTTACGGGGGTCAAATTTCTCTGTGTTGCATTCAATGCAAAGTGCGAGGTTTCCCTCCAATAAAACTGGTTTTACTATAAAGGTTAAGTAAAAAAAGGAAATTAAAGGAATGTAAGAGAAATACACTTCGTTCGTCATGAAAATTAAAACATTATGTATAAATAATACAAGACGGTCGATATAAACTTTCGTATTAAAATTAATATTTATTCAAGCAATTTTAATAATGTTAATATCAATGGCATTTCATTTTCAAATGCATATATAGGATATAGGAAGGATATTTCACAATTTTTAATAAAAGATATCTATAGTATTTTCTGTTAGTATTTTGATATTAAAATCGTGTCATTATTACTCGAGTAAACTGCGTATTTTCCATTATGTCGTCTATTTTTTAATTAAATGTCATTATATTAATTTAAAAAGTATCCGATAAAAACCACGAAATACTTTTCTAATAAAATACTTACATAATGTAATTTCATTTTTTTATTATTTTGTAATAAATATATTCATACATTAAAGGGGTCTTAAACGCATATTTACACTTTTGTATTTTACTCGATTGCGTTATTATAAGCATTGTTATAAAAAAAGTTATATTGAATTGATTGTATTAAAACCCGTGTCGCTTTAAAATTGCATTTTCAACCAAAAAGGTTTGTAAAATTATGAAATTCAATACATTTTTTAAATAGCTGGAAATTGCAAAATTACATTTATGAGATGTAACTTGTTTTAAGCTTACATCAAGAGGTCAAAATTTACACAAAGATATCAGACAACGATAATAAATAAAATATCCAATGTCAAAAACTCTGAGCTTGTCGTACATCCTGTGTGACGATGCCTTAACTCTTACTCAGTTCTTCAGCGACGATCTCCATATAGTACTGTGTGAAGACCGCTTTATTGTGCATGACATAACGTAACAGTGTGCCGGAAATCGACGTCAGTTCCTTGGATAAGGCCGAAAGTCCCACAGGAATCTGCCTGGACCCACCCCCGCATACAAGTATCATTTTAAGAAACTCTAGAACCCTTTGACCTGAAATTTTTTGAAAAATGAGTTCTGTAGAAAGGTGTCAAACGGGCAAAATGCACCTAGCCGTAAGTGGATACCGTTTCACAGGGACATGCGCGATACGGGTCATTCCACGGATAGCATTGTCCGGACACTTGTAGTGGATAATAAATAATTATAAAAATAAGTTAGTCGACTATGAATACTTTTTTCATTGATTAAAACATTATTGTTAGCGATTACGTCTTTTTAATCAAGCAGTGTAATCAAGAGGAACAAATACAAAATGATCATAAATTATGTATTGAGCATTTTGTGATTTAATAGCGATAGTTTATTAAACTCCAAAGTCTTTGTGCATAATGTTTGTGATACACAAATAAAAGCACAGGGCTGCGTTCTTCTTGTGCTTCCAAGGAGCCCTCTTCTGTCCTCAGTAAACCTATCACTTTACTGAGCAACTCCTGACTTTCTTCGATGGGACTGGACATTGACAGAACACGTTTTGGACTTTAAAATGGTTTATTGCGAAGAACACTGGCAGAATGTGCTAATTGCACCATTGCACTATATAAAAAGGAAAAAGAAGTTAGGAGACTTCATTTGAAACAATAACTTTCTTTGGTGAAAATATCAAGTTTCGAAAAATATCGTAGAACAAAAGTTGTAATTTTAATGATAGAAAATCAGCATTTAGAGGGTTCAGTTATTTTTTATTTAAGCCAGTATAAAAAGATCCATGTACTTACGGACAATCTGACGGACCCTATGTTCAGGATCTCGCAGTGAAGTGATCTGTGTCCTGATCAGCTCCTTAGTTTCGCCACTCAATGGCTCCTGATTCACGGTTTCTAGAAGCTGCTCTGTTACTAGTATCACTTCTTCGGCGACAGATGGCAGCACTGTTTTAAGTTCTCTGAAACGAAATGAAATAGAAAATAAAAGTAGAGTACGCGAGGCGACATCTATGATTAAAAACTCATTCGAAATAGTCAAATCTTGTCGCATGCTAAAGGACGTGAAAGCATGTTCACGTCATATCGATATGATAGCTACATTATTATTATTATTACGGACCCTTTGACTCCATTATTATTAAGTAGATATACATAGTTTTAGTTTAATAAAATGATTTTGTACGCTTATTAAATCTCTCCTGTAGCTCTCCACTTATGGTAGGTATTTGGCCTAAATATTCAAATTTATATTTTAAATATGGTATTTAATAGTGGAGACAGTCTGATGTTATGGTGTTCTATAATTAAGGATATATTGGATATTGATAATTAATATGACCCATCTTCTAAAAAAAAACATGGCTTGAATTTGAATTAGATGTAAAAGTTGAATGGATCTCTGCTAGTGATCTGTATAGAGATAAGAAAATGGCAATTTTACTGAATGCTAAATGCGAACAGATGCCGATAAATGTACTCGATCCATTTGTTCCAAAACAATTGGAAAATCTGCTTTACTTCCGGAACACCTGCTTTATTTCTAAATCTACTGCATAAACCCGTATTATTTCTAAAACTACTGGAAAACACGGTTCATTTCTGAAACTATTGGTCCGATTCTTATAAATCATAAATTAAAAACATATCGAATTAAATACAACCGTGTAAGATGCAAAGTCGGATTGGCGTAAAAAGGTCGGATTGGGTGTAATCTACGAAAAGGGGAAAAGAATTTTAGCTGTAGTCTACTCACATGTCATTAGAAGTGTTGTCTATGATTATATAAATCTTTTCCTTGAGAGTTTGTTTATGGTTTGCGGCAGTGTTGGCGTCACCACACGAAGGACTCGCAAGCATTAGTGACGCGACGCAAATAAGTCTATATACTTGTGTGCCTAGTTCCGAAAAACGTGGCGCGTCCAGAGATATTGTCTGAAATATAATTTACACTAAAATAGTATTTTTTTCTTTATTGAAATATGATAGTAGACGAGCAGACAAACAAGCATAGTGTTGCCCTGCGATGACGCATGTATGTCGACTATGTATGCGCGCGAATGTCGTAGGTACATTTTGGCATGTACCTAGTCTAGCCATAAATATTGTTAAAAAGAATGCATTGATATTTGAATTTTTACTTTAACATTTTATTAGAAGAATTTGTGTTATTTTAGAAATAAATAGGTAAGAATTTTAAAATATAACGTCTATTCGAAATGGTCACCGTTTGCTTTTATACAATCTTTCAAACGCTGTGGCCAGTTTTCGATTGAAACACGCACCCTTTCCATTGGAAAATAGGCAACCGCTACCCTAATGGAATGTTTTAGGGACTCAGTATTATCATGCCATGTTCTCTAAAACAGACCATAAATCATAATCGAGCAGATTAAGATCGGGACTAGATGACGGCCAGTCTTCAGCTCTAATGAAGTCGGGAATATTCTTTTCTAGCCACGCCTGTGTTGAGCGAGCCTTATGACCTGGTGCTGAGTCTTTCTGAAAGGACCATTTTTGGTTATGGAACAGGGTGTTGTTAAGAGGCTTTTCAACCATCTCAAGAATCGCATCTTGATGTACTTGAGTCGACGTTGTAGTAACTTTTCACAAAAACATGGTTCAGCCACTCCTTGATGGCTAACACACCACCAAACCATCACTGAAGTCTGATAATGGCCACGTTGCACCCAATTGACCAATTGAGCAGCTTCTCTAGAGTTATGAGCATAAACTCGACCATTATGCTTGTTAAAATGTTCCTCAATGTAAATTGGTCGTAAGAGAACTGTAAATATGCGAGTGTTTATTCACGAGTCTTTTAAAACTTGTCAGAGATTGAGGTAATGAACGGATAGTTACATAACGTGTGAACTTGAATAGAGAAAAAAAAACCTATGTAGCTTCTACAAATTACCAATGTACTTAAAAATACTCCAGTGTATGTGTGTGTGCTGTAATTTCTATAACAATTAACAGACATTTGTTTTTAATTTAAAATAAAAGAGAGGGAATATATTAATAGAGAGAAAAGAGATTTTGAGTAACCAAAGTTATACATTAATAGGTTTTGAATTGGAATTACAAGGGAGCAAACACATCAAGTTCCTAAAGTGACAACATGAAATACATGATATATTTATCAACAAGGTAACAAAATGTGCCAGCAAGCTAAAATTTCACAATAATTGGTTTTAAATTTAAAATAGAAGAGAGAAAATCATGCCTAGGTTTTAAGCGTGGATCGGACGTCTATTCCCATCATTTATAAATTACCTACCTCTGGATAATTTCTCGATTCGTCCCATTCGAGTAGCTCCAGGTACGCCTTAGCCAAGGTCTGTGCGGTAACATTCCTGACAACATTCACATCAGTCACAGGCAATGAGAGATCAGTTTTGTCTATGTTTCGGAGTAACCACTCGCGGGTGAACTGGAGACCGTCTAAATGACAACATTTTAAATAGTAATTAAGAGGTAATTCAATGAATTTAAACAGTAACCTTATATAAATAAATTTATATTTTAGAAGTATTTGCCTGCTTACTTATTTAGCAGAATCTTTTTAAAATATTTGTACCAGTACTCCGTTTCATTGAAAATTGTTAATATTTTTATAATTTCTTTGCGTAAAAGGGCGACGAGTGATCTCTCGGAGATCCTGTTTTACAAAGACAGGAACACGATAGTAAAAAAAAACTAACACTAAAAACACTAACATGGTAATAAAAACGACCATGGTACTAAAGCATGAACACGGTAGTAAAAATCAAACATGGTAGATACTGAAAACACGAACACGGAAATAATAAATTAACACTGTACTAAAAACACGACCAAGGTGGTCAAAAATAATTATAATAAAAAAGTCATACCTTCAGATATCTTCAACACCTCTTCGAACTTGACTCGCTCGTAATGTACGCTCTCTTGCTGTACGTGCGGTCGGATCATAGCGATCAATGTATTTGCTAAATCTAACTTCAGCACCTCTAAAGTTTCTAGAATCGTTCGGAATATGACTACCTGTGAATAATATATTCAAATTACAGCTAAAAACATAGTAAAATATCCCTTCATGCGTACAAAGATTGCCAGTCGGGTAAGAGATTTAACTAAAAACTAAAGTCACTGACATACGTTGCAGACTCAAAATACTGAAATGGCAACGGACAGGTCGTACTTGCCACAGCACCGACAACCAATGGAGTAGACGAGTCCTCGAAAAGAGGCCACGTACCGGGAAGCACAGTGTGGGATGCCCTTCAGCCAGCTGGGCTGACGCCTTGAAAAAGTTCACAGGTGGTAGCTGGTTTGAGAGCTGAAGGGCATTTGTGATGGCGAACCTTGGGAGACGCCTATATCCAGCAGTAGAGAGACATACGACTTATGGAATGACAAACACTTACAGTATCAGTTGACTTGGTTATATTCTGTATCATCTCATCCCTGGCTGGAGCAGCAAGTTTTGCCATGAGATCTATTACGAAAGCGGCATATTTCTGGAAGTCAAGACTGTTGTTCTCTGCTTGCTGCCGTATGAACTCAGTGTCGAGGACCTCCTCTATCATTTCCTTTATTCTGGTGTGGCGGGGGAGAAGGATTGAGAATAGGCCCTGGAATAATGAGTATGGTGTTTACAATCAATAAATACAAGTTTTTATTTATACATAGATAAACAGATAAAAGCTTCGTGATTATTATTATTTATGTACATATTAGGCTAGCAGCTTTCGCTGATGCGGTCATATCAATACACTTGTCCTGCCTTCTTCATGTCCAAACAGTTTTTGAATTTATTCAGTCCTACTGTTTTAACCGTCTCACGTGGTAGATTATTCCATGAGTTGACCAGTCTATTTGATAGGAAATGCATGTCACAATCATAACTTAAAATGAAAAAAAATCTGCTTACTTGTGGGCTCATAAATAATAATAACTCACTCAATGGCCCACATAAGAATTACCCGTGTCGTGGGTCAGGAGACACATACAAAGACATATACAACATGTGAAACATCCAGACTCGAACAAACATCTGTATTTAAACAAATGATTGTTCAACCAGGAATCGAACCAGTGACCCTTTGCACAGCAGGCAGGGTACTACCAACTGGGCTAATTGGTCACAAAGAATTTTATAACTCAAGAACTTTAACAATATTTTAACGATTCTTTAGGATTCTTCTAGCGAAATTTATATCAATAGGATAAGTTATTTTCTAGAAAGTAGAAATATATTTAAAAAAAATCAAATCAAATAAAGACTAATTAAGCACAAGATACTGCATATTCTGACAGTGATATAATATCATCAAAGTGGAATCATTGTAATTAAGGCTTAGGTTTTTTATTTTGGTTTTACCTGTTTAACATCCTCCAGCAGCACAAGAGCCTGCTTATACTCCGGAGGATCAGAGTTCAGTTGTTCCCTCAATATGTCAAAGTAGGCCCTGTGCATAGTTTCCTTCACCAACTTCTGGTAACTGCAAAAAATAAATCATAATGCAGGGGCGCAGTAGCAGGGGCGATATGGACGAGAAAGACTCAGCACAGGAGACTGTGGAGGACTTTGGAGGAGGCCTTTACCGTGAGGTAAACTGATCAGGGTGGTGACACTAATGTCTGATGAAACTGTATTGTGTGTATACAATACAGTTTGTGTGTATAAAATACAATACAATACATAATGTGATCAGTAAATGGACTTATCTTATCTTTACTACAATGTGTTAAGTAAGCGGGGAACACAGAAAGCTTTGCAAAAAAGTAAAAAAACATTGTACAGGTTTCCAATTTTTTATTTCATAGTACTCTCCACTTTATAATTTTTATAAATTGCAAAAATTTTCATGCCTCTGAACCAATTCTGTAAATAGTTTTTCCACTCTTCCTCAGTTACATCTTTCACAGCCTCTTCGAATGTAGCCCTTCCGGCAAGAAAAGTACTTCCCTTTTAGTTTGGATTTCATTTTGGGAAATAAAAAAGGTGCCAAGTCGGGACTGTAAGGAGGAGAGCCTAAAACTTTAACTGAGGTACCGTCCAAAAAGTCCCTTGTTTTAAGCGCTGAGTGAGTGCCCACTCACTTTGATGTGCATTGTCGTGGTGCAGGAGCAGTCCGTGGAGACCTGTGTTTGGACAGTTGTTACTCACTGCAGTAAAAACGCTTGTCAAGGATGTGGCTACAAACCATTCTGCGTTAATGCTGCTTTGGTTTCGTAAAGGTGCAGATATCAGGTAGCCAGTTGTAATGAAAAACACTTGTGAATAAAAATTTTCCAGTGCTTCTTGTTTATTCCACTTTGGCTCACTTAACTTAAAACCGCCAAACAGTAGATTGACGCTTGGTTTCTGGATAATACTGGTATATCAAAGATTCGTCGCCTGTGACAATGTCGTAAACGCGACGAGCCGACCTAGCTACAAATTTTGTTATCATATTACGGCGTCATTTGACACAATCTTGTGTTCGAGCCTTGGTGAGGTTGTGCGGCATCCAGTATGACACTATCCTCCTGACTTATAGATACCCATGTAATATTTCATACAAAAACCCCGATCCAATCTGAAATTTCTCCTGAATCTCCTTGTATGTAATTAGCCTGTTTTCACAAATCACATTTTCTACCTTAAAAGTCATTAAAGGGTGACCGGCTTCTTTCTTCATCAGCCAAACATAGTTGACCACACTTAAATTAATTGTACCCATGATACAATTATGATACAGTTTTTTAATGAGACATGATTCAGCTGGTAAAGAAATTATGGAGGGAAATTTGAATTTGGAATGTTTTGTTTTTATGTTATAGATAGTCACAGTTTTAATTAACATCAAAACGAGCCAGTGTTCCATTGATAAAAACGCTTTGTCGTGAAAACATTCTGAGTAGCCTGGTAGTAGTGTGTGTCAACCTCTGGCTAGGTAAACCAACAACCTGAAGTTCTCTGGTAGTAGAGAGATGAGTAAAGCCGACGATTGTGTGTAATGGTGAACATTGGGAGAGGATTATATCCAGCAGAGGAGAGATATGCTCATGGTAATGAATGGTAAAAGTAGTGTAGTGATCCTTTACTAGAGTTTAGGCATAACTAATTAGCATACACTAAATAAATAATTTTCGGAAAGTAATGCTTCAAATTCTATAAAATAGACACAGACATTTCCCTTTATAGAAAATGTAATAAGTTCTGACCTGTTATCAGGAGGCTCAAATGGTTCTAGTTTGAAGTCCTTGTCAACCGCTATTTCATGAGCCAATGCCATATTCTGCATACCATGTGCTGCTTTCATTATATCTTCCAATGTCACAAACTTAGGAGGAGAGGCACCTGTGATTGTTGATCCTCTCACTCTGAATTGGATTGGCTCATTGGCATAATAACTGTTGCCTCTGTAAAAAAATGTGCAAGGTTATATGACATATATTATAATTTCCTTGCTTATATCTAGAAAAGCTGGAGAACTAAAGTTAATTCCAATTTCTTAATATGGCCCCATCGAGACTACAATGAATCTGCCAATGTCAAGGTTGAATGAAACATTAAAAAACATTGAGCAAAAGATAAAAACATGCAGAGATTATGCTGGTTCCAGTTGAGCTCACTAAAACAAAGAATACTTAAATTTATATATAAGTACATAAGAATATAAGATCAAATTAGATGTTAGTTTTATAAAAGTATGAAAATATATGAATGAAAATATATAATATATGACAGAGAAAAAATATTTTTGGTCAATAATAATATACTTAACATAGAATACTGATGATGAATCTAAAGTTAATTGTAATGCCACTCCTTCACAAATTTGTAAGGGTAGTACTTAAGTCAAATGTATCAAAAATGTTGTCAAAAGTATTCATATTTTGATTAATAAACATATCAAAACATGTCCGAGTCTCAAGCAAGGAAATTAAAAAAAAAATTAAACAAAGCAACAAACCTTGATCCAGTAGGCATTGGTTGCGACGGAGTTCTTCCATCTTGCTCTCCTTTGTCCGAAGTTTGAGAGCCTGAACCACTAGGTTTATCATGTTCGCTCATCGCAAAGTTATTTTAAACTGGGACAGCAAATATAAATCTCTCAACCCGTATAAGGCAGACGACTTAAAGGTACGACGTCAAAAACTCATATCATCTTGGAACACTCAATCACCTTGACTCATACAATACATAACCTAACTTTCAATGGCAAGTAATGTTGAATTATACACTGTTTTATTCGTTAAATTTCGTGAAATCATTTGATTAATTAATTAAATTGATAATTAAATATAATTTTATGGAATTTATGTTTAATTTAGAGCTGTTTTCGTTTACTTGTCAATTTAGTTATCAATGTCAAAAAACCTTTTTTGGTTGTTCTTGATTGAAGTTTGGCTACGGCTATTGGATTATAAAGCCATTTAAGGGGCTGCCACAGAGCTGCGATATACCGGTCGATATCATTGCATTGGGGTAATGCGATAATTGGTCTTATTTTTAGTACATTTTCTATGGTACCGCATGAAGTCTTACACATTCCCATATCTCATGCAGAACCTTATATCACTTCAAATTATGATGTCGCTTTGGACATAATACATACATTAAATTTTAATTTATACATTTTATCGATGCGCCCCGTCAGACCTTGCGCTCTACGCTGTAGCCTAATTAGCCTATATAGTAAAACAGGCCCTAGTTGAGCATGGAGGGATGTGTGGCCTTAAAACGCCACACACTGGCTGTGAATAGGTTTTTGCAAGGTCGGCGAAGCACCTGCATACCCTGGTGTTGCAGGTGTTCATGAGCGGCGGTAACACTTACCATCAGGTGGGACCGCTTTCTCGTCTGCCCACTTATCTATAAAAAAAGGCGCATTGGCGAATCCACTGGTTTAGAGGTGTTGAGTTCCTCAAGGCTGCCGTAACGGCTTTAGTCGCCTACGGGAAGAGATGGGTGGTGGTGGTATGCTAAAGCCGACCAATACCACAATAACATTTTAATATGTACTGTTAAAATTTATTTAATCGTGATTAAAGATGACTATGTACATACGTAAGAAGTAACATATCTACAAAAAAACGTCTTTGTTAAGAAAACATTTTCAACGTTGAAAGAAAGCAGTCAGAAAGTCAAATAACTCTAGACATTACTGGACGAAAATTAAAGAAACGTAGAAAGTCGAGGCAATCTAACTTGCTCGCAGACAGCGCAACTAATTTACCTACGCAAACGTAGTGCCTTTGCCGTATTGCACTTTCTACAAACCATTTCAAACTTGAGAAAATTTACTTTCGCCCCGTTTCATTACCTTCAGGTTACGCGGTTTTGTAATAAGATTTGCGACGGTTGTCTCATTCCTATTTTACTGTAAAGTGGTAATGTTTCGCAAATATATTTTGAATTTTTACTTATATTTGATTTTTGATTTTTGAAATTTTAATTATATTTTACACGATATTTTAGTTGTAGTTCAAGCGCCTTGTAAAATAATCTAGTACCACAAACACACATATAAAATCTTCTTTCTGTGCTGCAAGACTGTCTTTGGGATTCTGTAGAAATCCCAATATTTATATGTCAGTAAAAACGAATTTTTCGAAGAAAAAAAATACTGCAACGGCCCGAGCTTATTATGCTAGCTGAATGAATTCAGGGCGGGCTGTGGTTACTAGTATTTCCATGAGACTAATAGCCATACATACAGTCGCCTGCTTACTATTTAAAAATTAAAAATAAATGTTGCGAAGCCGTAAACGGGGAGAGAGCTAATTTTCGAACTGAGTCCGTTTGATACTTTACCCACCTGCTTCAAGGTAAACAGTTTTCCCATTAAACATTTTCAAAAGTCCGCTCGTTCCAGCTTGTCATAGTTTTAAATTAAAATCTCACTTTGAGAAAAACGGCACCCTTTTCATTTATCTTTTGCATTGCAGTAAATTTAAAACTAAACTTTATCGAGTCCTAGATAAAATAATACAATATTTATTCTATGTAATTAGGTTTCTTTTACATTATTATATAGGGTTTATTTTTATACCAGTATTAGGCTATTTATGTGACATTATCTGAAAAAGGAATCCTATTGAGCCTAGTGAAATCTTAAAAAAAACATACAATGCAAAAAAAATATAAAAAAATAACAAATATTTTCATTGCATAAACATCAGCATTACACCATGTTTCTCTTTGAATGGCATCTTAAAACAATGAGTTTTTTTAAAACAACAATGAATCCTTAATGAATTCCTGTCGGTCAATAATTCTAACTACGGCCTGCATCACTGAGTTACAACTGAGTTTTATAAATAATTACAGATTTTTCAATTACTGCTTGTTCGATGATGAGGGAAAAATCCTGCGTGCTTGAGACTTAAAAAAAAAATCTGTAATGTAATTTTTTCACTGAATCCTCTCCGAAATCCCCTTGAGATTGCAAGTCCTGTAGTGGGACGTTATAGACTGATATTTATTTATTTATTCAAGTATTAGGTACCTGAGTAGGATTTACAGTGTGGCCCACCAATTTGCCTAGTTAGGACACTCCCTTGTAGGACAGGGATCTTGCAAGACCCCTTGCTTGTAATACAGACAAACAAATAATCATAGAATATAAATCACTAACGAATACTGACTGTCGAACTGCGATATGCTTGCATCGTGCAGTGAAACAACTCCAACTCCGGATTCCATAGTACTAGATCGTTGAGCAGGCGCAGAGTCCGCGGAAGAGGGGGACACACCGACACAGTAATATACATTAATTAGTATGTATGTATATTATAGGCTGGAATTCGAACTCACTATCTTACGACGGTCATTCGAGAATCACAGTTTTTCCATACATACATAAGTATTGTATATATACAGAATTCATTAGCACTCTGGCAGAGTACGGTGGTATTAGAAATTTAGATTGGCTGTAGTCGTGCAAAAACTATTCTTATGAGGGTAGGAGGAATGAACGAGGTACCGTTTAGCATAGTAATTATGACTGCCCCGACACACGATAGATGTGCCTATCTACAAGTGAAGTAGGTACCCTGTGCTGTAATTGGGTAATTGACTACTTTTAGAACTAGACATTCCATCTGGCCGTAAGTGGATACTGTCATCCATGGATATCTTCGGTACATACACAATAAAATTCGGAATGACATACGTATGCCTTCTCGCGTCTCCTAAGATCAGGCGACCAATAGCTCAAAAGGAGTTGTATGGAATCGCTTCATAGCGTTCACAGGGCTTCGCCCATTCTATCAACTTCACAGAAGCCCGTGTATCCGATGCCTAAAAGTGCTAAGCGAATAAAATCACTAAAAAGTCTTTCAAAATATTCTTGAGAACTAAAACGTTCAAAGATAGAAACTCTGCTTAGAGTTAGAAAGTGGCAAACTTCAATGCATTGAAAAGTGCATTTTTAAAATGGAATGAAAATGTTATATATATAGTTTGTTTTATAAATCAATATCACGTAATTTAAATTTGTATTTTGTATCGTTATTTACTTAAATACTCGTAAAAATAAGCAATCAATACAGTGAAACATCCATTGTTTTGCTTTTGATTTATATTCCAGTTTTTTTTATTGAATAGATGGCAGACGAGCGGGCGTTCCACGTGATGGTAAGTGGTCATCGCCGCCCATGAACACCTGCAGTACCAGGGACCTTGTGGGTGTGCTGCCGACCTTGCAGAACTCTGTTATAAGTACCTACTATATATTTGCTTTTAAAGTCTAAAGTGGTATAATTTCTTTTTTATAGCCAGTTATCAATGTTGCTTTTCTTTATATATATATATATATATATATATATATATGTTGCTAGTTATATATTTGTGATATTATCTCAGGAAAAATACCTCATTGTCGGTTTTAATTTTCAGATTTTGAAACCAGTGAATTCTTAAAAAAATACTTGTTGTATGCTCAAAATCAAAAATCAATCAATCTCAAAAATCAAAGAAGGATTAAGGTCTACGCTATAATCTCACAGCCGTTGGGTATACTTGATTGGTCCTCTCTACCGAAAACTACAGACAACCACTGTAAATTATGTTGCATTGCCCACTTTATCCTATTCCCCGAAAGTAGTTTTGGTGGTGAGTGAGATATGCCAGTGCCCATTCCCACCCCAACCTATCGTTTTCCTCCCCATTTTCTCAACCCTTTCTCCAAATCCATTCCTAAATCTCTAAAGGTAGGTAGAGCATCCGGTGCTGTGCCAACGTTAGTCATTCTGGACTGATGCCAGTATGTATCGTAGAAGTGCGTGAGCGACAGTATCCATTTACTATGACGCCATGAAATTACTGTATCGCACTAACTACTAGGTGGACTGTCTGCTTGTCTGACATCTTCTTTCTATAAACAAATGATTCTATTTGAAGAGGAACCTGTAACAACAACATTTCAAGCCAGAAAATCTTGAACAAAATCTAAGTCCTTAAAGACAACAACGTTTGTGGGTTTAAGGCCAATCTTAAACAAAATAAAGTCAGTGAAAAATAATGTTGGCAAACTTTTATTCTAGTGTATAAACCTAGACCAAACTTAAAACTGCGGGCGCCAATAGACTTTGTTTGTCTTGGAAGTCAGGCCGGAGTTGCAGCACGGTGAATAGAGCAACGGTAGCGCAGCGGATTTGGAAATGCCTGAAATACGGCTCACGCACACAAGTAATATAACCGGTGCATATATGCATCTGGCGACCGCAAGACTTCAAAGTAGTGTTTATTTAGCACAATGGTATTTACCTTTCGGGTAGTGAAATGTTAATGTTTAATTCATAGTCAATAGTTAGGAATAAATAGTCTACGTAACAGTTGTTACATTTAGGTACTTTGAAACGTTTGTAGTGTATAACGTGATAATAAGTATGTAGGAGACTGCAATTGGGTTGTTGAAAAAAAAAAAAACTTTGATTTTTATTTTTTTTTATGAAGCTTTTATCGCATTAGAGCCCAAAACAGAAAAAAGTATTGATTTTGTATAAGCCTGTAAATAGATATTAATAATTAAAACGTCTGAAAAATTCAAATTTTTCATATGATCGTGAAACGCTACGTGATTGGTCCAAGCGTTTGTGACGTCACGATGTTATACGGACGCCACGCGAGTGCTCCAGACTGTAGGCAAACTGTGTGACTAACCTCTTAAACGTTCGGAAATTTTTCGATAAATTCTAATATTTTGTGAAGTACAAAAGCAGTGATGTGCGAAAATGGATTTGTGAAAGCAAACGCTAATAATTTGCCACAAATAAATATGTTCATGGTGTTAGAATTTCTGAAAGACGACGATCGTTTCAATGCTCCGGAGATGCGTTGTGCGAAAGCTTCATTGTGAGTAAAATTCTTGCCTTTGCATAAATAAATTGCAGTTGACAAGAAAATTTGCTGCAAAGTGATACTGGTTATATTATTTTTTTCTAAATTTCATTATTCGAAGGGCTGGTCGTGAGAGCTACGGAGATGCAGCAATAGGTTATGTTCAATTGAAACGTGAAGGAGACATCTGCATCGTGAAATGTCGAGTATGTCCTGAACATAAAGTGCGAAGCAAGACATATTCAGCGACACTAATTGTTAATGAAAAAACAGAAAAGATTACAGACGTTTCTTGTCACGATTGCGCAGCGTCAACAGGTAATTATCTATGAATAATGAATACGTATAATGAACCTCTGTAGAAATAATTTTTTATATTAATAACATAATATGGAATTTGTTTTACGTTCCAGGTGGTTGTAAACATGCATTGGCATTTCTTATGTGGGTACATCGAAGAAATGAAGATCCCGCACCCACAGAAATCACATGCTATTGGAAGAAATCACGTTTGTCAGGAGTCGGTTCAGCTGTCAAGTACGTCGAAGTAAAGGATCTGCAGAAATCAACAACATCAAAGCCGCAACAACCATTAACCCTGGATAATAGTACATTTTTACACGACGTCCTACAAATTGCGGAAAGAAAACAGATAGACTGTCAGATTTCTCGACTAGGTGTAGATTTAGAGAGTCTACGAACAAATCAATTATCGTTGCACAAACTCCTCTTAAAATTTCATTTAAGTGGAGGTTTAAACCCAGGAGACTTTTTGACTTTCGCCAGTTCTGAGATGACTCAAGCTTTGTGTGTTGAAGCTGAACGATTGACGAGAAACCAGAGTGATTCCCCACTGTGGCATGAACTTAGATATGGAAGAATTACAGCTTCGAAGTTATATGAAGCAGCGCATTGTAAAACTGAAATTGGCTCATTCGTTAAACAGGTTACAGGGGCAAGTAAAGTTCATGAAACGACCGCAATGTTGCGAGGTAAAGAGCTGGAAAATCTTGTACTATCGGAAGTCGAACATATACAAAGTGTACGCATTAAGCAAGCAGGGCTGTATTTATTGCCACATTATCCAGTTCTTGGTGCATCACCTGATGGTTTGGCGGAGGAATATATAATTGAAATAAAATGTCCTTCAAATCAAAAAGCATTCAACAGATTCTTGTCAAAAGATAATGTTATCAATTCGAAGTGCGCAGCTCAAATGCAATTACAAATGTTAGCTACAGGACAGAAAAAAGGATTATTTTGTGTAGCTGATCCAACATTCGAGAGTACAAAAAAAGTACACATGCAATGGCTTCAATACGACTCCGAATCAGTGCAGGACTTGATGAAAAAGGCATCATTGTTTTGGGAAAAAAATATATTTCCACTCTTACTATCGTCTGTACAAAAAACCGCTGTCAATGTATAAAACTAGTTACTGCCACAATACACAACATAAAAAAAAAAATTTAATGCACAGTCATTTGTATTTTTACATGTATCCATTACATTATAATTTTCCATCATTTCACATGTCCTTATCAATCCATTCTATTCAACTATTTTTTAATTATAGGTGAGTGCAAATTAACCAATGCTGCTGCAATAACGATGATGTCATCAGTGTGAGATAACATACTGTGGCTGATAACGGCGTGTGGTTTTAAGAAATCAAATTCTCGCAATCTTCCAATGACACGTTCTACGTGAATACGCAAGCTAGCAATACGCTTGGTCTCTATAACTTCCGATTTCGTTGGTTTAATTGTGGAAGATACACTCGGCGGTTTTATTAATGTACAATGTTTTTCTTTTAACAAAGATTGTATATTTTTAAAACCTCGGTCTGCCATTACGCCGCATTTTGGTGGTAGCTGATCTAGTATATTACTTTTCTCAAATAGTAATACATCTGATATTCTCCCTCCAAATCCAGTAGAAATGAAATTAATAAATCCGTCAGGCCCACATGATATCAAATACTTGAGAGTATTGCACTTCTTATACTCAGACCATGTCAAGGCTTGATTTACTGGATCGCTCGGTTTTTCGATTTGTATTTCAAGAGCATCAACAATCGATTGAACGTGACTGTACGAATTTCGAAAAGCAATCGGTAAATTTTTTGTAACGACTTCTGGGTTAGGAAAGAAGATCAAAGTTTGAAGAAAATGTCTGAGAATCGGAACTGTCTTATTGAAAATTATGCTTGCATTACTAGGACTCATACAAAATTGTTCAGCGAGTCTTTCAAACGTATCTTGTCTTCTGATCTTCATCAAGCATAATTTAATATTTTGCATACTAATGTTACTTTTCATACTCAAAAGATTCAATAACTCGTTCCATTCGTTAGGAATTCCGAGGTATGCTTTCATGTTGGTACTTATAAAATAGTCTGTTACTTTTAGGATATCTTGAACAGTTTTCGTTGGGCTATTAGAATCGTTGGAGCTCGTTCGATTAGTAGGGGTATAATAATCATTAGAACTAACAATGCCTATCGACGAAATTGAGGTGCTTATAGATTCAGATACGTTTGGACGGTATTTTTTTTGGGACGTCACTATATTAGAAACGTTTGGCAATTTCATTGGTGAGGTACACTCGTCGACGGTACATGCTTTAATTTTGCACATACTACTCACACTTCGGTAATGTGGGCGAATATGAGCCTGCACAGCAGCATGACGCTGCGTTACAGAAGTCTGCGTTCCAACATCTTTTTTGGCAGCTGCTGTTAATGTAGAATTATCTTCCGCTGAAGATTTAACAAGATCATCCTTCGCTGCGACAGGGTCACTTCTGGTTGAAATTGAAGTGTGATCTATGGCATCGAAAGGACTTGTTAAAGAGAATCCACATGCTTCTTCGAGAAGCTCGTTTATCTCCATCCGTCTTTGCCGTTTCTCCGATGAGACCCGTGGACTTGGGCATGTCCTACGCTTACGATCCGGCTGGCATTCGAATTTGTGTGGTTGCACGTTTTTTTTAATTTTCGCTGGACCTCCCATAGTTTTATAATATAGGTAATTTTCCATATCCTCTTGCAGCTGTAAATACAAAATTTGTTGTTAGCATCAATGCTACATTATAAAAGATTCATAAATGATTAATACTCAATGATTAATATTAATTCAACAATTTAACTTCTTTTTAGGGTATAAAACACATTTGCTTACGTCGAAATGATCTTCACAGCAAAAAAAGTTCGATTTACTGTCTTTGAGGTTATCCCGTTGCGCTGCGTTAAACCATTTTTTACGGAGTTTCACATCCTGTGGCACCGTCACAAAAACTTTGTTCGGTGCACTTTTCGTCGTATTTTTACACAAAGGCACGAAACACGTCCTGTATGTTTTAATTGTTGTCATTTTCAATTAAAATCCGTACTTGCAATATAATTCGTTGATCCCGTATAACATCGTGACGTCACAGACCATTCGGGTAACTTCGGGCGTAATCGGAGCGTCGTCGGCTATGAATTTATTATTCAATTTTCCAAACGCTATATCTTCGTTAATATTGACTTAAAAAAAAAAAAAAAAATTACTTCTCAATAAAAAACGTATATAAACTTTCGAAAAAAAAAATAAAAAAAATACGTTCAACAACCCAATTGTTTTGAGAATTTTAATTCCTAATTATATTGCAAAATTTATAAAAAAAAAACAACATGAAATAATCATAACCATTAAATGCAGTTGACGCCACAAACAAATTTATTTATTTCATAAACGAATTTATCTGCCATTTATTACATAGGTACGATATTTATAATTGAAAGTAGTTACGTACTACAAATTAAAATTGTTGAATAAGAGTTGAGTTGAGTTAAACTCACAAGGATGTATGAACAAAAGAATGATGTGTAAAAGGAGTTATTTTTGTAGTGTACTACTACCGATTTCACTATATATTGTAATGGCATCTTGAAGCTTACGTTAAACCTGCCAATACGGACCTGTTAGCGGTTGGTGCCTTCATTTTTAATGAGCATTGCTAACTCTTTGCGATAAACTGCGAAATTGTTTCTTCAACGTTCCTCCAAGATTAAAGCCTCAGGATTATTGGAAACTATTGGACTTTAGAAGAAACCAACCACTGCTCAAGCAAATACGAAATTTTTAGATTTGTTTTCGAGGAAGTTTTAAGGTGTTTTAGTTTCAATGAGCGCCTCTGGTTTGTTTACGCTTTAATTTCAGAATTTCAATTTTAGAGAAATATTTAATTCAGTTTGAAAGTTTATAAGAGTGTATATATTTGTTTATATATTTGTAAAATAAGTATATACCGGTATCTCCTGTTCTCACCTTTTCTTTTCTCTGTTCTAGACTTATATTCTTTGTTACCTATTGTAGTTTATAATTAAGTCTACGTTTATATTAAGGGATTTACAAATCCTAGCGATGCTTTTTACTTACGAGTAGAGATAGATTAATTGATCCATCGATCGTGGATCATTATGATTAGCCTGTCCTATTCTTTATGCTAATTATTGGTTAGTAATTACGAGTATTTATTTTTCTTCGCCATATACTCGAAATTCTTCTAAATTTTTCTTTTTGTTCAAATTTCTGAATTTTGTATTGTTCTATTGTCTTATATTCATCATTATTTCTTCAAACAACGATTCTGCCTCTTCATACTTTAATACGAAACAACGTTTGTTGGTATAGATTCCACTCAATCGTGGTTTAATCCACTGCCCAACTGTCCACGCCTGTATTGTTGAAAAACAACATGTGTGTAGAGTAAATATGTGCTCGGGTTTTCGCAAAAACCGGATTTAAAGTTAAATTAACATCGGATAACGGCGGACCCGAAGTGCGGACATTAAACGTTCCGTATCATACGTTTTAATCTGTTAAAATTGTGCTAACTTTTAATCCATGCTTGTGGATAGCAATTTATTATCAGTATTGTGAAATGAATGAAAAACAGTGTGATTAAGGAATATTGAACCAGTAGAAATATTTGCATCGTACCATAAGTTCTATTGATAAAATGTCATCTATCGTCATTTATTAAATACTAGCGACCCGCCCTCACTTCGCTTCGGTTTATTAAATTTAAAACAATCGGAATAAGATATTTTCCTGCGGTAAAATGGAGCCTATATTTTAAGTTAGACCTCTAGCAATACATCGGTGAAAGATGCATTCAATTCCATGCAGTAGTTTTTGCGTGATGCGTGTACAAACATACAGACAGACAGACAGACAGACAAAATTTCTTAAAACTGTTGTTTTGGCTTCTGTTGCTCTAATAAAGACCCCCCCATATTAGTTTTTTTTTCAATATCTATAATGTACAGACATCGGCCTGGTACAATTTTATTATATGTATATGGATTTACATATCTGTACCTACATATTTATAACAAAATTGTACCAAAGCCGTGTCTCTATATGTATTTCTTTTTGAAAATAAATCTTAGTAGATATACAATATACAATATACACTACGAATGATACTGAGTTCAAAACAAATTTTTTTGGTACTTTTGTTTTTATGTCTGTCTGAACCCGCATCACGCAAAAACGCATAAACAGATTTTAATAAAACTTGTAGTTAAAGCGTATATCCTGATTCATCATTTAAGATATTGTTAGATCCGTTACTTTTAATCCTTTTAATTATGGAATGAGATTGATTAAAGTGGTAATGGATGGAATATGGTACGATTAAACGAGACTCGATAAGATGTGGGAGATAGGATGAATGTGATTGGGTGAGATGAAAAGGTATATGATGGAATGGTGTGGGATACAATGAACTAACTACAGATAGATAAGCAAAAATAATTAAACTGCGGCAGCAATTACAAAAAACTTCTATAATATTTCCAAAATTAAGTACAATGAAAAACGTTGTTTGATTTGCAAACAGTTATAAGTGTTATAACTCAATAAAAATGATAACCAATTAGAAACTTGACATAAGAAAACGGGAGAGTAAATAAAAAGTTTTAGACTGTTAACAATCTTAGAATAAAAGAATTTGATATATTTCTATTACCTATTGTCTGATTTAAAACAAACATAAATGAATACAGAAGGAAATAACATAATTATATCTAGATTTTAGTTTTTTGTTTAAAATAAAGTTTTTTTAGTATCTAAAACTAGTTAATTCTAATTTTGTAGGTGGTGTGGCTATGCCGATTGCTATATCTTCCTCGGCATCCACCCTGGGGGGGTTCGCTGGTTCGTTTTATTAGGAAATGGGATTACGGGTAGATGTCAGTACACGTTGCAAATCAATAGAAATAGTTAATCTGATGGCTTGTTACCTGTCTGCGTATAGCTGGGTGCCGTTGTCGATTTCAGTTGTGCCTCTCGCCAGCCTGATCTGCCTTCACGATAAGGTGGCGCGCTGAGGTGGTGATGTTGCTTCCAGGATGCGTTTGGGATCCGTGATCACTTCACAAACAAACTGTTCATAACCAGGTGTTTTCGGAGGCACTCCCGACAACGTCCAGAACCGGCGGAAACAGCAGGTTTCCAGCTAATTTGTATAATTGAACGGCGCGTGCGGGCGGTCAAAATGTCACTGTTAAACGACGGCCACGGAGTCCTCGTGTTGCATGTGTGCGAGCGAGAGGTCCGATCTTAACCGGCCCGTCCCTCGCAAATATTCAAACAGAAGCAAACCACCAAACAAATAACTAGTGATTTGCAACGCTTGACGCGGTTTAAAGGAAAGGATTAAAAATGAGGATTATTTAAAAAAGGAATAAATAAATTTCCTATAGGCGTAACCATTCCCCCGGCCTTGAAAGGTCCTTTCAAAAGAAAATCAAAGGATATAAGTATAAAGTATGAAACTTATGGTGAATATAAAGACAGGATTAAAAATTCAGAAAACGCGGCAAAACTATCTAACTAACTACAAACTATAAGAAAGAAACTTATTACTGTGAAGGGAGTGGACACAACTTCACGATAGGTCTCTTGAGAAGACCATTTTTGGTCTTGACAAGGGCCACGCGGCAAATTCCATCTTGGCCTTCAAAGGTCTGAGCGATCAGTCCTAGAGGCCAGTGGAGGGGCATTACATTATCTAACATTATAACAACTACCGTACCTATCTTGACAGGATAGGCCGGAGTGTTCCATTTTTGGCGTAGTTGAAGGGTGTGCAAATATTTATAGCGCCACCGCTTCCAAAACGATTGCACCAATTGATCCAACAATTCGTGACGAGCAATAAGATGGACACGCGTTTCTAACACCTCATGCGAAGGTAAAAATTTCAGCGGTTTTGTATTTAAGAAGTGTGCCGGTGTCAAGGCTTTGAGTGCAGAAGGGTCCGCGCTGAGGGCAGTAAGCGGACGCGAGTTAAGCAAGGATTCTATCTGCGCGAGAACAGTAAGCATCTCCTCATAAGAAAGGATCTGGTTACCAATTACTTTAAATAAGTGAGTTTTAATACACTTCACATTACTCTCCCAGCACCCTCCAAAGTGAGGAGAACTCGGAGGGATGAGCTTCCACTGAATTTGATTTTCGGATAGCTCCGTCTCCCAGTGCTGTTTATATTCCTTCGATAAAAAATCATAAAGCTCACGCAAATAGGTCCTAGCACCTATAAAATTTGTTCCATTGTCCGAGTGCATACAACGCACCGGGCCGCGACGCGAAAGAAAACGCTTAAAAGCTCCAAGAAAACTTGGAGTGCTTAAATCACTGGCAAGCTCTATATGGAGAGCTCTAGTAGTGAGACAGGTGAATAGGCAAATATAAGCCTTCTTAATTTTAACTCCTCTACCTCGTATTGGAGTATAATGGATAGGACCTGCATAATCACAGCCAGTCTGCGAAAATGGTTTTTCTACAGCATTCACCCTAGTTCCTGGATGATCCGCCATCATTGGAAATGTAGGGCGAGGTTTAGCTCTGAAGCAAGTATTACATTGATGAATTCGATGTCGGATGATACGTCTAGCGGCGAGAATCCAGTAGCGTTGTCGAAGAATCGACATCAGCAACTCCGGTCCCGTGTGTAAATTATTGCGGTGATAGTGATCCACTATTAAGTCCACCCCATGATCGTGGCGTGGTAACAAAAAGGGATGCTGGTAATCATAATCTAAATCAGCATTTTGTAAACGACCACCGACGCGTATAACACCATTTTCTAAAAATGGCTTAAGCTTGATAGTAGACGATGAACAAGTCTTGTTGTTCTTTAAATTCTGCAAGTCCTTATAAAAATGAACTTGTTGTACGACCTTAACGATTTCTTGTTCGGAGAAATTGCGATCTGAAGCAGTGATCGGACCCTGCGGGAGTTTTCTACAAAACTTAAAAATAAAGGTCACCACTCTAATGAATTTATTCCATGACGAAAAGCGGAGAGACAATTTGTAAAGGAACGGTTCGTCGGTTGCTGCAGTCACTAAAGCAAGAGGTTTTAGTTCAGGCATTTCCTGAGAATGACAAGACATGAATGGTTGAATCGGCCATTCGTCTTTTGGTTGACTAGTCCAAGGCGGACCGTGTAACCAAAGTGGGTGGTTAATCAATTGAGAGGGCATTAATCCTCGTGATAGACAATCGCTAGGGTTTTCTGTACCCTTAATGTGAAAAAAGTTTTCAGGTAAAAGATTGTCATGAATTTTGGAGACTCTATTAGCAACAAAGGTATGCCATTTATAAGGTGAAGAGTGGATCCAGTTTAATGCTTTAGTGGAATCCGAAAAAGCCATAACCGAATGAATCGGATATCTAGGCGCGTAAGTTTCAAAAACCTTTCTAAGAAGTTGTGAAAGAAGTAATGCGGCGCAGAGCTCGAGACTCGCAAGCGTAACCACTTTCAAAGGTGCGACCTTTGATTTGGCGCAAACTAAATGTACTGTTTGACTGCTGCTATGCCTGGACACATGGGCGTATACAACACCTCCATAGGCCTTCTCGCTAGCATCTGCAAAGCCTAGCAAAGTAACCACACATTGATCATAAACACCAATGTGACGCGGGAAGAGTAGGTTCTCCATAAAAGGAAGCTCAGATTGAAACTGACCCCAAAGGCGTACTATACGATTGGAAGGAACCTCGTCCCAAACAAGTTTTGCTATCCAAAGTTCCTTTATTAAAAGTTTAGCGAATAAAATAACTGGGGGTACCAAACCCAAAACGTCAAAAAGACGAGCGATAGAGGCTAACATATTGCGTTTTGTGCTAGTTCGATTAGCAGGAGTAACCTTGAATGCAAAGACATCTTCGGTAGGATGCCAACGTAATCCAAGAACCTTTAGCATCGTTTCGTTGTCGAAGTCGATACATCGAGACAGACGCAGTGGTTCAGGAATTTGTTGAAGCAGTTCGTAGGAGTTACTAGACCATTTTGCTAACTCGAATCCTCCAGCTTTCATCAGATGGATTAACTCCTGCGCGGTCGGTACAGCTAATTCTGCATTCAAAACGGAAGTAGCTACATCGTCCATGTAGATATCGCGAAGTAATATTTCCTTGGCTCGAGGAAAATTCGTACCCTCATCAGTAGCAAGCTGTTGAACAGTACGAATAGCCAAAAACGGGCTACATTTTAAGCCGAAGGCTACGCGATTGAAGTGATATACCTGTATGGGTTCATCTTGATCGAATCTATATAAAATAGATTGATAATCCCGATCATGTTTTCTCATAAGTATTTGCAAGTACCTTTGACGTACGTCAGCGGAAAAAGCAATTGGAAACAATCTTAAGTTCAGAATAATTGTTAAGAGATCCTTTTGAAGATTAGGACCTGCGTGTAACAGATCATTTAACGACATGCCATTGTCCGTTTTAGCACTTGCATCTAGGACAACCCGGAGCTTGGATGTCGCTTTATCATCACGCCAAACTGCGTGGTGCGGAATAAAATAACATTTGTCGTGCGGTTGAATTGTCTTCACTAAAACCAAATAAGATTTATCTAAATATTCTCTAATTACTTCATCATAGAGAAGTTTCAGTGCGGGTTGTGCTACAAATTTACGTTCCAACGCTAGGTAACGATACTTCGCGGTTAAATAAGATCGTCCCAAAGAGATAGGATCGAATTTAAAAGGAAGCGCGACTTCATACCGACCCGACGAGTTGCGTACGGTTGTCGAAGTATAAAATTCCGAACATTGTTGATCATTGACATTTAAAGTAGATGAACAATGCACTTCTTCAATTTCCCAAAACTTATGCATCAATGACTCCACCTCATAGGTGGAATGCAACGATATGGAAGATGACGGTTGAGGATTAGTTAGGGGGGCGTCGCCCAAAATAATATATCCCAAGACGGTTTCCAAAGCGTTTGGACTCCCCGGTGGACTCACTATCTTGCCGGGTAGTAACATCTCGGCAAATAATTGACCACCGATTAGTAGGTCAATATAGCCCGGAGTTCCCCAAGTATCATCTGCCAATATTATATTCTTAAATTGGTCTAGAGCGGATAAGTCGATATGACCCGCGGGCGGTTCATTAGTAATATTATTCAATACGAATGCGGTTATGGTAAATTTGGGATCAATGTTAAAACGAGATGTAAAACTAATTTCAACAGCACCTTTAACGGTCTGTGATGTCTCTCCTATTCCCTGCACAGAAGATAGGGAAGTTGGTTTAATAGGCAAGCCCAATTTAGCGCAACATTTAGCCGAAATGTAGTGCTTTTGGGAGCCTGGATCCAATAGGCATCGGATAAGTACATTCCTACCACCCCGACCCAATGCAAGAACTTTAGCTGTGGCTAGAACTTCCGTAGTGAGGTCGGGCTTGCAAGTATTGGCGGTCCTAGTACATAAGGCAACTTGCAATTTTTGTTCAGTAGGCGATGAACCAGACTTATTTTTATAGTTGCCATCCGATTCATCTGTAACAGGCGTTGACTTATCATGTAAAGTTGAAGACAACTGCGGATTCGGCTTGTCGTTAAAATGTAGCAATGAGTGGTGATTCCCATTACTCTTATGACAAGTAGTTTGCGAATTACATTGAAATGTAAAATGTGTCGAACTTAGGCAGTTCACACACATGCGGTTATTTTCTTTAAGATTGAGATAAGTTGTCTTTATCAATGCATACATGTTTTCATATGATTCTAATGATTTGTAATTAACTATATAAGTAGGATTTTTCTGTAAATGTAACAAGTTAATCTCGTCCAAAATAGCTATATATTCTGTTCTAAATTGGTCAACAACAAAGACATATGATAAGAAAGTAGTTCTCGCCTTGTCGCGATTGATTTCTACTATTAAGTCATAAATACTGTAATTTACAAAAATATTGAGCGCGCTTTGCTTCGTAAAGTTTAATCTTTATCTCCAAATTCTCTGACATTATGACAGTTATCTATTCCTAATTGCTAAAAATAAACTAAATCAATAAGCGTAGACAGTATAATATAATACGTAAGAATGCGTTTAAATTATGACAATATAATATAAATTAATCCAATTTACCCACGCGTAAGTAACAAAAAAATATTCGTTCAGCTAAATGGTACAAGTGACAATGTTATACGTACTTATCTATAGGTAAACATATGCGGTGATACCTTCGAACCTAATTGACGATCGAAGGAAGCGTTGTAAATAACAATTTGTTTTTATTTATAGGTATGTACGTATGTATATTTTATAGAAAGTTGGTGCGGTGTAGGTAGTTCTAGATTACGATGCGGTTTAAAATAACACAAATTCTACAGTTCTAGATTTTGCGGCGGAAATATTAATAAATTCGTAAATAAACAACTACCTGATATACTATTCGTAACTATAGAAATAGTTCCAATAGTTGCGTAAATAAATAACGTTAGCTTTTGTCCACGTATTATGAGGGTAAATTAGTGCAATCATACGCCGTTCATACACAATAATAAAATACAAATGCGGAAGGTATCTAAATAAAATAAACAAGATAACAAGCTTTCACTGAAACCGTATGTAAACACAATAAGGTTCAATTTAGCCAACGCGGTTACAAAGTTAAGTTGGTCTAAACAAGGAATTTAAATGACTGATGCAATATGTAATATGTAACCCTTTCAGTAATTCCTATAAGTAAATAGGGGTTTGCGGGCCAATCCGGCTCGAAGGACCAAATACTGTGGTGTGGCTATGCCGATTGCTATATCTTCCTCGGCATCCACCCTGGGGGGGTTCGCTGGTTCGTTTTATTAGGAAATGGGATTACGGGTAGATGTCAGTACACGTTGCAAATCAATAGAAATAGTTAATCTGATGGCTTGTTACCTGTCTGCGTATAGCTGGGTGCCGTTGTCGATTTCAGTTGTGCCTCTCGCCAGCCTGATCTGCCTTCACGATAAGGTGGCGTGCTGAGGTGGTGATGTTGCTTCCAGGATGCGTTTGGGATCCGTGATCACTTCACAAACAAACTGTTCATAACCAGGTGTTTTCGGAGGCACTCCCGACAACGTCCAGAACCGGCGGAAACAGCAGGTTTCCAGCTAATTTGTATAATTGAACGGCGCGTGCGGGCGGTCAAAATGTCACTGTTAAACGACGGCCACGGAGTCCTCGTGTTGCATGTGTGCGAGCGAGAGGTCCGATCTTAACCGGCCCGTCCCTCGCAAATATTCAAACAGAAGCAAACCACCAAACAAATAACTAGTGATTTGCAACGCTTGACGCGGTTTAAAGGAAAGGATTAAAAATGAGGATTATTTAAAAAAGGAATAAATAAATTTCCTATAGGCGTAACCAGTAGGTATGTTTCTAATAATAACATCAACCAGCCATTTTATCGTCCACCGCTGGACACCAGCCTCCTCGTGTACATTGTCTTATGCGTGACGGATGTAAATATGGCCTCCTAATTTTTTTTTTTTATAGATTAGAGGGAGGACGAGCAAGCGGTCCCACGTTATGGTAAGTGTTACCGCCGCCCATGGACACCTGCAACACCAGGGGGCATGCGGGCGCGCCGCCGACCTTGCAAAATCCTATTCACAGCTCTCTTGAAGAACCCCATATCGTAGCTTAATGGAAAGACCTCTTGAGGCAGTTCGTTCCACAGCCTACGGGTTCGCGGTATAAAGTAATTTTTGGAGCGAACAGTGCGCGACACCTCCGTATCGAGGAAATGCGGATGGACCGCACTTCTGTGACGGGAGGTGCGGTTGTAGAAACCCGAGGTGGGAATTATATTAAACAGTTCCTCAGAGCATTCCCCATTGTACAGGCGGTAGAACACACAGAGAGACGCAACGTCTCTCCGAATGCTGAGGGGTTCTAAACCGCCCGTGAGAGTGGGATCATTGACAATACGAACAGCACGTCGTTGGATGGAGTCAAATGGGTCCAGTTGGTATTTCGGTGCGGCGGCCCAGAGGTGAGGGCAATACTCCATATGGGGCCTCACTTGAGCTTTGTAAAGCATAAGGAGTTGCCCAGGGGTGAAGTACCGCTTCGCTCTGTTCAGCACACCGAGCTTTTTGGAGGCCATTTTGGCCTTATTTTCCAGATGACCCCTAAATTCGACTTTGCTGGAGATGTCGACACCAAGGATCCCGATACTCTCCGAGATCATAAGAGGCATGCTCTGAAAGCGAGGTGCTACGACAAAGGGGGTTTTTTTTCGGGTAAATGCACAGACTTGCGTCTTACTGGGGTTGAAATCCACTAGGTTCAGAGAACCCCAAATCGAGACTAGATCTAAAGAGTCTTCGATTTCAGATTCAGTCATACAATGCACATTGTATGACCTTAAAACGCCACTCTGACCAATCAAGTTGGCGAGTCCACTCTTTTAGAGGTGGTATAATTCCTCAAGTGACATTTTATGACACTCACGGGATGAGATGGGGTAGTGCTATTGAAAGCCTCACCACACCACAAGTACGAAACATAAATGAATACAAAAATTAAATTACATAATTATTATCTAGATCTTATATAGCATGGTTATTTTAAAATTTTATCTTTTTATTTTCTAGAAGTTACTAGATTCTAACCAATCTAGTAATCTTCTATCTAGACTAGAAACTAATTAAATTTCTGCCAAATACAGTTTTTTTTTTAATTTGCCGACGGTACACATTTTATTTGCCAGATTTTAGTCACAACAACTTCTACCACAATATTTTTTAGAATAATACATTACATTAAAAATACTTATTGCAAACTTTAAAACCCAAACAAATTTTTATTGACACTGCAACGTTTTTCAAATATAGGATTCCACCATTTCCTGAACGACTTATGATCAGTTCTATGCATCAAATATTTTGGATTATTGAGTTTCTCGCAAAGCAAACATGCGTCAAGGACTGGGGCTTCCTTGATGACGTAGTGATTCCTCCACCGAAAGAAATTGTAGTAGTACTCTTTTTCATTCATAATTTCATACATGGTATCCGCAAGACGTTCTGGTCCTAATTTCCCCGCGTCTAAGTAGGAGGTTGGTGGTAAAAATCTGTGGAATCAATAAAATCATCAAGTACATTAACATAATATTACAAGAAAAACAATAAAGTGTAAACAAATGTTGCCGTGATCGCGGTCTGTGTAACTGGACTGAGATAACGGCTATTCAAAACAAAATTAACAATATATTATATCGTATCAAATGCCAATATATAAAATGTAAGTCTGTTTCATGTTTCGTGCGAATTGCCAACAAATTTTGCAGCAATCCGTTGACTTTTTTTAGAACTATCACATTAATAACGTTAGTAAACACGTAAATGTAAACCCAATATACACAAATACATAAACACAATAATACATTACACGATATAATACAATACACAAACACATAAACACAATAATACAGTACACAAATACATAAACACAACAATACAATATACGATATAATACAATACACAAACACATAAACACAATAATACAGTACACAAATACATACACACAACAATACAATATACGATATAATACAATACACAAACACATAAACACAATAATAAAGTACACAAATACATAAACACAACAATACAATATACGATATAATACAATACACAAACACATAAATACACAAATACATAAACACAACAATACAATATACGATATAATACATTACACAAATACATAAACACAACAATACAATATATGATATAATACAATACACAAACACATAAATACACAAATACATAATCACAACAATACAAAATACGATATAATACAATACACAAACACATAAATACACAAATACATAAACACAACAATACAATATACGATATAATATTATACAATACGCAAACACATAAACACACTAATACAATACACCATATAATACATGCTTTAGCGCTCTTTTTATTTATATATTTTTTGTTTGTGCTTCAAGAACAAATAGGTACATGGTCAGCCATGAATATAACCTAGGAATTGTGAATTCTTATGAATGAATTCTATCGAAAGTTTATATGCAGGTATTAGACGTCATGTCCCTTCCTTCTTGCTTATTCATTGTATGGTTAAAGACGGTCATTTTCTTGCTGATTCTTGTGTTGCAGATTTTTACGAATGTATCAGTGTTTCTTATAATCAGTTTAACGATTTTTTTTCAAATTTGAAGTACGAGTAAACAAATAACAGTACGTTATTATTACATAGTTACGTTGTACATATTGAGCTGCAAAAACAACGGATTAAGTATTCATAAACTTACAAGAAAGTGCATTTTATGTGGAAGTTTCTATGGCTACTACATCTAAAAAATCAACGACAATGCAGGGCTTTAAACTCACAAATAAGTAGAACGTCGAACGACGTCATACAGTTTTTTTTTGAACCAGCGGCTTGATCCCCTGTAAACGGACTCCTCTATTTTACAAATGATATTTCAAACAGTTAGTTCTAAAGCGTCATTCTTGACAGAAAAGGGCGCTCCTGCATTCCCATAGTTAAATAAGCGCGTCCGACCGTTCCAGTTACCCCTCTTACAGAAGACTAGGTACTCTGATACGCATCGAGGGGACGAGGCAATCAGTGATAGTTGTCAAAGCCCGTTTTCCATTCCATCTTCTCAGAATAGTACCTCTGAATAAGAGGTACTATTATACCTCAATATACCTCATTGAATAAGAACCTTAAATTCCAAACATATGGGGCACAATTCTATGGCCCTTCTTTAGGATTTGGCGTAAACGAAATAGCAGGCGCTCGTGAGCACGAAATAATTAAATCTCTTACCTACCTGTGGTAATCAGCTCCACCGTAAACAACAGGAACAGCGTTATACTTATAACCGTACAACACTATATCCGTCACATAATCGTATGCTAAAGAATCTTCTAGAGCGAGATAGAAATAATAATGCTTCTTCAATCTCCAGTAACATGGCGACATTGTCCTTCGTTTGCATTGCATGGGACCACATTTTCCGAAAACATCTACACTTAGATTATATTTAGATAGATGAGTTTGTAGATTATTTATGAATATTTCTCTCTCACTCCTGCTCTGGCATTCATCGAGAAAGATAGTAGCAGCTTTGGACTTGGTAACGAATAGATTTTGAATAGTAAAATCTATGGGTTTCATAGCTCGTTTCCATAAGATGTCTGAACCTATTTCCTCATGTAACTTGTTGTAGATAGATATGAATCTGTAGGATATGGTAGAGTCAGACCTGGAAAAGAACAATTTACTTATTGAGGAGTCTCAGCGTGTGGGACGTAAACACTCCGTATCACCTTCACGGAACTAAAATGAAGGCTGGAGCAGCGGCAGGGGAAGCAGAAACGCAATACAGTCAAATACAAGGATATCGGCCTCGAATACACTTTTGTTGTCTTTGGTGTCGATATCCTAGGTCCGTGAGGTCCTAGCACGTTTTCGTTTTTACAAACTCTTTCAAAGCGCCTGGTCTACAGCAATTACGACTCTAGGGTCTGGCTATTATCTCGCGCAATGCACCAGCCTTGCCATCCAGCGAAGGTGATGCCGCCAGCATGCTGGACACCTTGCCATAGAAATCAAATTTGAACAACATGCTTAATATATAATTCTATATTTTGAGCGTTGTGTACAATAACGGCTACTATATTTTTAATATTTATTTTAAGTTATTTTACAAATAAGTCTAAATTAGTTTTACATTTCAGTATTTTCTTTTCATTGTAAACACTCTTATTATTGTTTTACTAAAAATAAATCATTTTACAAATATAATTGATATTAATTAGCCTATAACTCCTCATTATTTACAAGGGAGTTTCAGGCCAAAATTCACCATGTTGGTCTATTGGTGAATTTAATTTTGCTTATAAAATAAAAGGATAAAGAAACTGCTATAAAGAAAATAACTGTGTTACTACAAATTTAAAACGAATAAATATAAAAGTTACTGTTTGAGCAAAGTTAATTGTATAATAGAAATCTAATCAATTACAATCATGTATGCAAAGAGGACAACAGTTCCATCTCTTCTTGAAGAAAAATAACGGACATTAAATTATTATTTACAAAATATTTTTGTGGTAAACTATAATTTTAACTTACCTATATGTCCAGGTCCAATTAAAAAACCTGTCATAAACGGGGTTGCAAACTGGATAATTATCTGCAGAGTTGTTAGCAACCAGTATGTATCTCTGGCCTAGAGACCTCACGCTCGGCAGTTGCTGAGTGTCTTTGCTCACATCTTGAATGTTGAACAGCAACACGTCAAAGTACCTCACATCGCCGAATAAACTCCTGTTCCTAGTTAAATAGCAGTTTTTAAATTTACAGCTTTTCTTTATGAAGTGCGTCTGTCCCTCTTCTGAGAGTCCGCGAATCTTAGTCCACATTAGTATGTGTTTCATGTCGACGAGGAAGCGGTCGATTCTTTTTATGTGCACAGACTTGTATGACCTTTGTGTGACAAAATAACTGAGAAGGATTACGTAGAAGATGTGCGCTAAGATTCTTACGTATTGAATAGCCCTGGCCATGGTTTTATTACGTAAAATATATGAATTTTAACTTTCTTCCTCTTTTTCAACTTTTCTTTCGCAACGTGGAATTAAAAATATTGATTATTTCGTCCGCCGTTTTGTTGCCACCGGTGAAACATCCAACAAAACAAAATAATAAAAGGTCAAATGTCAATTGTCTGACGATTACTATAATATGTCCAATTAAACTGTTGTTTAAAATTTTGTTATCTGTAATAACATTATTTCTTTGTCATTTTTATCTGAGCTATAGTTTAATTGATTTGTACGTAGTGGTTATATCTAAAGGTAAGACCTGAGTACAATCGTACCATCTTATTAGAGTTGTGGCTAATGTTGACAAACATATAGGAGGTAATGCAGTTACATCCTGCGTTAGTTCAAAGAATGTAATATCATCATTATGTGTTTCTGTTAAAACCGTGTCTTACTAGCTAGTAGTGCGATTGAGGGTTGACGTAAAATAAGCGGTATTCTGAGTGTGGTAAATATCTTTGTGATTATTATACTTGCTACTTATACTATCGTAAGTACATTTGGCTAACGTACACGATTATACAGGATAGTAAGATAAATAATTTTTCTCACGTTATTAGTTACTGTGAAATCAAATAAAACATCCTGTATGACGATTCCTTTGTTGATTTTTGTCATCAATATATTGTAATTTGGTTACACAACTGTGTAACCAATACTTTGAGATCTTTATTCAACTTTATTGTGTACTGTTACACAAATTCATTTAAATAAGACAGTATACGTAGGAGCTATATTGATACGATGAAAACGCGCAGAATTTATTTTTATAAAAAGAAAAAATTAAATCAGATTAAGTTACCGAGACAAAGGTTTTGTAGTTACGATCGTAAACTTGTAAATAGAAGTTTTTACCACGAGACTGTTATTAATCACACTTATTTAATAGATAGAGCGCATTTTCTAATATCATCAATAATATTCTGTGTAATGAAAATAGTTTGACATTTTTTTTTATATCGAGAAGTGGGCGGACGACGAGCAAGCGGTCCCACGCGATGGTAAGTGTTACCGCTGCCCATGCACACCTGTAACACCAGGGGGCATGCGGGTGCGCTGCCGACCAAATATCTTATTACTAATACCAAATATCCGACCAATAACAATCTCTTGGTCAATAAGTATAATATCAACTAGCCTGCGACCTTAATTAGACAAAACCGACATTAAGTTCGCCTATGTTAAATCGCGCATTAATTTAAAAATAAATAACAATATTTATTTTTTATTTATCTATAATTTTACTGCACACTTCAAGTACAAAAAGGGTGTTGTTGCCTTATAACATTCTCTATCAGTCAACCTTTGGATAAAATGAGAATCAAGAGGTGTGCATTATAAAGTTGGTATTATGAGAATCGGAAAATATACATATAAACATTATACTTATGCATTGAAGTATATTTAAAGATTTCAAATGAACAAAACTGTTGTCCCCTAAAATCACAAAAATAATATAAAAAATATACGCAAAGGAAAATTTAATTTGATTTGTTACAATACAATTTGGCGCGCTTTTTTCAAACATGGCGGCAACATTTGTAAGCGTCGCGTGCGTATTGTGTCCATGATGTGGGTCTAGTGCGGGGCAGCCCCAACGAAATTGTCCATGTTTTTTGAAAGGACAGTCCGATTACTTTTGCACGAAAATAATTTTGATGGACGTTTTTCAAAGTATTTCTGTGAAAGGCCTTACATATATTTTTCGGGGAGCGTAAAAGTGAAATCGGAAAATGTTAAACATAGATACAATACAATGCAATGATAATATCATAAAAATGTCCAAGTCAACAAAATATGATGAAAGGATATTGAAAATATATTAAAATCATAAAGATAAAGACTACAGTAAAATGTACTACATTTCCCATTTCATCCCATTCTCTTAAATGAATGTACGAATTTAGGTAGTGAATGAGAGTCCATTACAGCCTATCCTATCCTTTACCATTTTCCTAACCCTTTTTCCAAGTTAACTTCTAAATCTCGAAAGGTAAACAACGCATTCCGGTGGCTGGCCAATGTTTGTCAATCTGGACTGATGTTGGCATGTATCGTGGATATCCATGGAGGACAATATCCACTTACCATCAGGTGGACTGTCTTACTCGAGACAAGAGAGATCGCAGAGAGACAGAGATGTTGCAAGAGGTCGATCGCATTGTATTGCATTCTACGCCGTAGCTCTGAGGCTACAGTTCCTGTAGACCTAGTAGCAAGTCGTAGCAGGTTACCACAACTACACGACAACGTAGAGGTGCTACGAATAGTTTCATTTACACTAGAGAACCCGTTCTAAAAAAAAAATAAAAATAAAGCAATGACTGATATACAAATATTGGGATTTCTCAGAGTATCTAACACATAACCAGGGCCGTCTTTACCAGGGGGTGCAAGGGGTGCGGTGCACCCCGGGCGCCCCGCGCCCGGGGGCGCCTGTCGAGCGCTGAATTCAGTGCCGGCTTTACCTATGGTGCAGGGGGTGCGGTGCACACGGGCGCAGGGTCATAGGGGGCGCCGAGCGCCGCTCGCGACACCTCCAAAGAGTTCAAAACGCCTACTAGAGGGCGCCCTGCACCCGGGCGCTACATGAGCTAGAGCCGGCGCTGCACATAACAGTCCACTTGTTTTAGGTTTGGTTCTTAAAAGTGACAAACAATTCATAATTGCCTTAGTAGTTTTGAGTTTAATTAAATTATTACATAAAAACTATCAAAGATCAAACTCAAAGTCTTTCATTACAACATCGGTATTTATTTTTCACCGCGAGGTTTAAGCTCAAGAGGCAATTTTGGTAGCCGAAGGCTTATATGAAAATAATTCTTGTATGTTTCAGGTAACAAAATGTTTACGCTTACCAACCCGACCATTCCATCAAATATTGAAATCAAAATAATGTAGTACATGGATTCCAAAATAGCAAATTTGTCATTATAAAAACTTGTCATTGGAACAGGTGTATCCGCAAGGCGGTCGTTCTGCCTCGGATTTAATACGCAGATACAGGAATATTGCGCCGCTTGTTCAGTATTCAGTGGGCGGCAGTGATTTTCCAATGAGCGGGCTGGTACGAATGCAAAGACGCGACGTCTTCACTGAGCCGCGGATGCGGGACTATTCTGAGAAGAGTTTTTCTTAAACAGAGATTGTAATTTACAGTTGTATTTTTTTATATTTCTTTATTCATTTCAGCCAGCTAAGGCAACTATTATTTGTATTCATCTTTGCTAGAACAGCTCCCGTAAACTTCGTAGCGCATCACCATATCTACGTAACATCGCTATGAACATTTTTTTTCTATACTATACTAGCCAGTTGCCCTGGTTTTCTCTCAAGTGGCATTTGAGTTTACTTTTTACATATTAATAGACGAAAAAAACACTGGTAGTCTATATGGTATTGAATATAGTATATTATGTTATTTAGATGATATTCGATTGTGTACTAATTAATATACTTTTTATTTAAGTACTACATTTAGTACATACCATTCTATTTCCAGTTATTACCCTATTCCATTCCATACATTCTTATAGATTAGGAAGTATAATGGGATAAAGGAAATCCCTTATGGGTTCGTAAGTAAAAGATATAATTTACGTACGTGTTTCGGTAGTGAGTGAGATATGCCAGAGCCCATTCCTATCCCATCCTATCCCTCCCCATTTTCCCAATCCATTCGTTACTCTGCAAAAGGTGATCCACGTATTCGAGGGCGTGCCAACGTTTGTCATTCTGGACTGATATTGGCATGTATCGAAAATGTTTATGGTACTGTAACTTACCATTACCATCAGTTGGACTGTAAGCTCGTCAGTCGCCTTTTTCAATGAAAAAAATCATTGTATTATTATTAATAAATCAATACCGAACCTTCTTGAATAACGGGGAAAACCGAATTAAAATCTGTTGAGCAGTTTTGGAATTTATCGTATATTAAATACGGAACGTAAATACTTATCAATCCTTAAACATATTATTATCAAACGTTAATTGAACTAGCGGGAAAATTCCCACTAGTTTATTTTATAGATAACTAGCAAAACCCCGCTGACGTTGTCCTGTTGTAGAAGTTGATGTGCTGCAGCGCCATCTAGTGGCGAGTTATAACAAAGTCGATAGCATAGAAACCTTCTCCATGAAAAAATACATATATGTGCCAACTTTCATGGTGATCGGTTAATCGGTGTCGAAGTCTATTAACATCATATATACCAACATCCTCTTATATATATATAGATAAAATAAGAAGAAAAGTGGCATTAGTTCCTCGAGTGAACTATATATAGTTTATTTTATAGATAACTAGCAAAACCCCGCTGACGTTGTCCTGTTGTAGAAGTTGATGTGCTGCAGCGCCATCTAGTGGCGAGTTATAACAAAGTCGATAGCTCGAAAATATTCTCCGTGCTCAAATATCTATGTATACCAATTTTCATGGCGATCGGTTGAACAGTATAGAAGTTGATGTGCTACAGCGCCATCAAGTGGCGAGTTACAACAAATTCGACAGCATAGAAACCTTCTCCATGAAAAAATACATAGGTATATGTGCCAACTTTCATAGTGATCGGTTAATTGGTGTCGAAGTCTATTAACATCATATATACCAACATCCTCTTTTATATATATGTTATAGATAAAATAAGAAGAAAAGTAGCACTAGTTCCTCGAGTGAACTATATAGGTGAAATATAGCAAACAAGCGAGAACTATCTCGTACGTATTAAATTCGTTACTGCTCTTCCAGAATAGTGCCTTTGGCTTAGGCAGGGGGGTCTCGTCTCGCTAATGAGATTCTTTGGCTCGCGGTTTGCATTTTAGATCAGATTCCCTGTGTCTCGGCTGCGGGCTGGCTGTACTACTGAACTCGTTCCCTAATAATGAGATTTTCAGATACCTTTGAAGGAACTGTATCTCATTTAGCTGTAGCGATTGGTAACAATATCGTTTGTTTAGCCAGTGGAAAACAAACGCAGTGGAAATTTGTTGTATTTTTATATTGAACTAGCAATTTGTCCAGGTCTGTAATGCCCGATTAATGCTGGTATAACCATTCTAGATCTTAAAATATATCCGTATCTGGTGATGGAAAGCGGTGTTACTGGTGCGAGAGGTCTAGCTCTGCGATTAGGCCAGTGTAGGGTATTCCCCAGTAAACTCTCCAATGTATAACTTAAATAAAGGCACGATTTAACTGAAATTTACTTGATTTCCTGAACTTAGAGCTAAATCATGCGGACGAACTATTATACAAGCAAAAATTTATAAATTTATTTAAACGGCAACTTTTACACTATTTCAACATGCATACATTTCGCATAAAGGTTCCTATACATCATATGAATAGTATTTAAGCATGATTTGTGTAGAAAAGGGAATAAATTTAGTGAGGCAAACGATGTTACAATATCCTCGAGCGTGTAGGGCGAGCATACAAAAAATCCTTTTATTGAAACTAGCCCGGCCGTTATCCATTATGTATTAGACGCCGGGGGCGACGTGGCCACGATACCACGAGACTTTTTAGTATATTTACCACACTCATATGTTCGTACGTTGCTAAAGAAATGGTAAAAATTTCGGAATTAACTGATATATGAATCATTGAATATGTCTACGTGACGCAAGATGATTATTTAAATTATAAACAATTGTAAGTTCTTTATTACATTTACATGCCTACATATATTTAGTCTATGTAAGCCACTGATGGATATAAGCGAGCCTTGGGCTCTCCCAAGGCTAGCCACCACACACGATCTTCGACTCTCCTCATTTTCAGTTCTCTTAATTATATAAAAAACAACATCGTGTCGTCCGTTCCTATGGTAACGTTCAGCAATAATGTGAACATATCTGCAATATTCAGTTTTTGCCTGTCCCACCTCTCCAGAGGGCCACTGTCTATGACACATGCGTAGGACAGAATCTAAAATGGGCCCCTTGAATATATTTGCTCATTCAATATGGGCAGGCTTTTTGTCACCATATTGTAAGGTGTGATAGTATTTTTTTGCTCTTGCAAAAGGTAATGTTTTTTTATGTTTTACGATGATGTTTTAGTAAAATTGTATGTTTGGATCATCGATTTGAAAATATATACTGGATATAAGTAAGTTGAAAACACTTTAAGTAAGTAAGGGCAGGCACGCAAGTCTAATAGCGTTATATGTTCAGTAGCTCGCGAATTCTTTAATTCATATGCGTTTTGAAAATAGAACATTCTTATTACGTAGTAGGTACCTACTGAAGCCCTCCTCATCTGCTTCACAATACACCCCCCCCCCCCCCCCCGACTCCCCAGAAGTTGCCAATTAGGTTTCTTTGATAAGAACGTATGATGTGTCTTCCAGTCTATTCCCATATGGATGGTTTAGATAATTATAGATGAGAAGTTGGTATCACATATAGCAAACACTATGAACGTGGTAACAATGATACCTTTACTTATATAGGTATACTTATATTAGTATCCTTTATATAATTGTTCAATAAACCTTTCCAATTTTGTTTAAAATGTTGACTCGTAAATATTAGAAAATAAAAATTAGAAATATTTTAAATAATTATATTTATAATATAGGCAGTTACTGATCGTTTATGTAAATTTATACTAACAAATTATCTATAATAAAAAGTAATCTAATGGTACTGCTTTCATTATTAACGTGTACTTTAATTAATGTGGAACGAGTAGACATACGAGGGAGAGTCGAAAATTATGTCCTACGCATGCATGCTTAGGCTATGTTCACATGACAAGCGCTTAACGCGCGTTATCAAAACGCGTGTTTACAACTACACGAATTTTATTCAAGGCGTTCACATGCTAACGTGCAGTGCGTTAGCATGTGAACGCCTTGAATAAAATATGACTTGAACTTAAGGTTTGAACATAGCCTTAGAGTTTGTATGACTGTAGTCATGTGTCATCTGACGCCGATCGCGTCAGTTGCCTTCTAGAGATGGCAATAATGGTTGAAATTGGTTATTAGTTAATTGATAAAAAAAAATATCGATAATTTTATTGGTTGAAAATATTAGTTAATATTCTTATTCAAGTACCTAAAACATGTTCATGTTAATGATGATAAAGTCGAATATTCTACTTATGCATGTTAAATTCAATGAACTTATTACAACTAACCAACCAATAACCAATAACATTACCTACGTATTTGATAAAAATATCACTTCACTTTGTTTAGAATGAAAATATCGACAACAGTAAATCAGCGGATAAATAAAAAATGTGCTTTATTTTAAGAGCGATAGGCCATGCAATTGAATGCACTTAACTTTTTGAATATTTTTCACAACGGCTAACTTCAGTCTGGTCACCGGTACCTACTATCGTGTCGGAAAAGGACGGAAGTAAAATATGCCAGCGTACAAAAATGTTCCATAACAATAAAACCTTAAAGTTGAAATTTAAATGCAGCAGCAGGCAGGCAAAGCGTAAGGTGAGGTCATCAACCCAGATTGAAGTTGATATTTTTATTCAATAATGTTAATTTTGTTTATTAAATAGGATGGTTGATTTTTAATATTAGTTAATTTTAATGGTTGATGGTTATATTCATCATCTCTATTGCCTTCCGGCGGTTACAGTGTAAACATGTCCGCTCTGCTAGCGGTTTCCACCAAGGAGGAACAACGGGCAGTGATCCGATTTCTCTGGTTCATGGTTACATGTGAATGGGGCTGAAATTCATCGTATACTTTTATGACAATATCCCCATATGCGTTGTCGCTTAAACTTATTTTTTTGGATTGAGAAGTTTAAAAGTGGATCGTGCAAGTAGATTTCGCAATTATTCCTAAGTTGTACAAAAATGTTTTACTTGCTATTGTAACATTAGGACCAAGGAGATTTGTTCCTCATTGACAGTTCTATTTTCTAAAATATTACGTATCCTAAAAAAAACTATCCGCCTTGTATTATTATTTTATAACATTTTAATTTTTATAACGCCTTGTATTGTTGTTATAACATGTTTCTAATTAAACAAAATCTTTGAACAACGTTATATTAAGTTACGAAATATTAATTAAAATCATTGCGACAATAACGTCCTTTTGCTCAGATAACGTCACATATAATAAATATATAGACCAGAACCCAGTACACATTTTTAATTCACTAGCGATAAAAAGTGTTTTTACATAAAAAATATATTAGGATAACATAATAGTAATAACATCACACTCAGTGGCATGCAGTAGGATTCTCTGTCTTGGGTCCAGAGCCACATACATAGACAGACAAACACAAACCCAGCCCCAAAAAAACACGTCTTTAAACAATAAGGTTTTTTTATTAAATAAGAAAAAAATTAAAACATAAATCATCGAAATAATTATAATATCTCCCGAAACCCATTTCCCCATAAATATTTTAAAGCTCATCTTAAATAAATACACACACACACACATAGACACCCTCACACTGGGGCACACACACACGCACGAGCACACGCGCCAATGCAAACAAAATCAACATATATTATTAATAAAAAAATCACCTATTACTTGTCGACAATCTATTGAATATTATATATAATGTCAGTGTAATATGTACTTTAGAAACTTTAAAAAGCTGTAGATTACATAATTAAATAATTAAAAAAAACAATGAATGTCCAACCGGGAATTGAACCCGGAAACTTTATTTTATTTATATCGGTATATAAAATTCATAGATATCCAGAAGAGACTTGAAAACAACTATACTAAAAGGAATCTTATCGTCGGTCTATTTAATCATCAGTCGCGTCCAAAATTTTTGAATGAGACAATCGGTCGCGTATGCGATTGCCATGTGCAGTCCCGCACCCTGCGCTACAAGGATGCACCACTTTTCGTCTAAACGCAGAAAAAATGTCTGTTGTGCCTTGAGGCACAACAGCAGGCAGCCCTAAAAGAATCCTGAAGGATTTTATATTTTATGTTATTATATTGGACTCGCAGGATATAGTAGCTTTCTAAGCGTAATTCACGCACAGACTGCTCGTGTAGAACACCCGATAAAAACCTTTAATTTTTTAAACTTGTTTTGATTTTTACACAGTGGGCATGAGCACTACCAACTGGAGTAATCGGTTATCTATTAAGATAACATGAAACAATACATTAGGATAATATAAATAACATACATGCTGTTATTAGCATCGATTACTTGAATCAAACTGGGTCTAAATGGCTCGCAGACAGGGTGACCACGCGTCTCGTTCCAACGCGATCTATCTTCATCTCAGTGCACTGGCTTGTACCTCGCTGTGTCCATTAACACACGACATTAGAAACACAATTTTATTGTCTTTTGCGCTTCAAGAACAAAGAATAAAGCAATTTCGTGTAAATATTGTGACAACAACTTGTGTGACATTACTATCGAAAGTTAGTATATCTATATATACCTACTTATCTATATTCGTGTATTTATATTGATCTACTTAAGTATGTCGGAAATTATATTAGGAATTTCAGAAATTTACAAGTAATATTATTAATTTAGCTATTAATTTTATTTCACATATTTATTTACTTTATTTTAAGACCAAATTGTTAAATGTTAACTTGTTCAGGAGAACACAATATTTTTGTTAACTCTGTTGTTATTAAAGATTTTTTTTAATAACAATAGTTTTTTAATAACTTTTTGATAACGAAGAAAATATTGTTGTTACAAAAGAAGTACGAAGTAAAAAATAATTTGTATTGGTTTTTGTGGAGATAGAGTATAATAGTTTGCAATTAAAGTATGTCTATGGTACATTTACGACTAAATTATTATTAGGGCGGAGCTATTCAAGTCATTCTAAAATATATATGTAAATAAAGTACACATAAAAGCTGTCATATGTAGACATGGATTCTGTCAATTGACATGAAACGTGTTTATTTTTTGGTAAAAAGGAACTTTTTTGCTTTGTATGTTTGTAATGAATATGTGTACATCGATTATAGCCTAGTAATTTAGGTTTTTATCTTCCCAAAAAACTCCAGTCAGCTGAATTTTGGCATACACCTTTGTAATAGTATTACAAATAAACAAAATTAATAAATATATTATTCCGAACATCATGGATTAGGCCTACTGGGGGGACCATATAAAAAACGCGTCTTGCATTCTACCCCATAGTAAATACATAGTGATTGAACGCCTACTTTTCCTGCGCTCAACGACAATCACGATTGGTTCTACAAAAAAAAAAAGTACCTAACATATATACTCCTTTGTAGAAAATATTAACCTCTGAGCCACAGAAAACGAAATTTTCGCGAAAAACAGTATTTAGTGACCTTTGACCTTGAATATCTCAAAACGCACACACGATATCAATGTCGATTTTTGATATGTTATTTACAACACTGTTACAAAGTCAAAATTATGCTACCTGGGATTTTTTAGGATTGCTCGATTTTTTTTGTCTAAAATGACTGGGCAAATACTCATATACAAAAATGATTTTTTTAAATAAATTTGTAGCACTTAACAAGTCGTTGAACGCGGCAAATTAGACGCACACTTAGCCCTCCTTTATATATCGGTTACCTGTTTATACATTTGTGCATATGTATAGGAATACATACATGTTTATGGTGTCAGTTTATTTTGTTTGTAATTAATTACTACATTTCACAAATGAAACGCGTCACTGATGAATTTGATAATGGGAACAGTGTCCACATTGACTGATAGTCCCAGTGAAAATGGGGGATTGAGTGATCGAGCTCCAATCCGACAAGTTAGTTCTCTTACACACTGATGGATGGGCCGCAACATGTCGGGGCGACTGTGTACGCGCTATTTGTTATTGATTGACTTTTTTCCGTGATTATACGCTCTATCGGCGTTCAGAAGAGATTTTCAACTCAGTTCTAATTGGCAGTGGCGTTTCGTTCTCAGTTTGTGTGGATGTGTTATATTATAGACTTGCTTCTATTGCGTCACAAATTGTTTACGTTCACTGACACATAATTTTGTAACAATTCCTGTAAACTGTCTTCTTATTAGTGCGTGATGAACGAAACTCTTATCAGTGTTTTCAGTTTACGCTGTGCTTTCACATATAAGAACTGAATTTTGACCTTGTTTACGCTAGGTGAAGAGAGCGTCGAGGATGCTATCGGAGAAGTGCGATCGCGCTGTGTTTGGCTGCAGACTTGGACTCGGTGGCGTTGAAGAGATGTCCGCGTTGACTGTCAGCTCACCAGTACTGCAGCAAACAACGACGATGCTGGACACGAGATCGTTGCGAGTGCGCAGCGTGCCCACGCTCGATAGTGTGCGCAGGAACTTATTTGGTTGTGTGGATAGGGAGGCAAACAGACGATTTGCAGAGAGAGAGTTGGCAAGGCAGACGGAACTCGATAGCCAAAAATGGTGGTTCGACTTCATGAATATGCAACCTTTGCCTGGCTACCATAGGTACGTTTGGCACCGTGTACCAGCGACGGCTGTACCAGCGTTCTTCAGAGGCACAACACCTATCATCACTCCAAAACCCACTACACCATCACAAGAAACTACAGTGTCGAGTCCAGAAAACAGCAAAACACAAAAAATATTAACAGGTAAGTCTCATTTTTTTCCAAATTAACTTGTTACATCTACTATTACTATAATGTTTTTTGATTAATTACTAACATGCAATAGGTACGCCTGTTTATCGCTACTTTATTACACAGAAAGTAATAATTTGACTAATTATATTAGCGATCGAAATGTAAACAAAGTTATCAGTGCACCATACTGCAATGCAATATCTACATGTGTTGCAACGTTATCATGCACTCATTTCTTACTATTCTTTTCACTGGAACTGATTTTATTACTTTATTTATATGTGCAGGATGTGAATTGCCAACAAGAACACACTTTACTTAGCACTCATAGACAACGATGCACTCATAAAATAATACGTAATTTGTCTGTGCTTATAATTAATCATGTGAGAAAAGAGACCCTATTGTTGGAAAAAGGACTTAGTTTCAGAGATTTTGAACATTTGATTTTGATATAAAAAATAAGATTTGTTATATCTTATTTTAAAAAGTATCTTAAATATATATTGGAGTATACTTTTCTTTAAACGATGTTAAAACAACGAAATTTTAAGTAAGAAAATCTTAACCAAAATTAGTTTAGACCATACCGACAATAACGTAGAAAACGACACATTATATTTTATATTACAATTTCGTATTTATTTATTTATTTCGTAGGAATATCTCGAAAATTAGCAACGTGTGATTCTCATAAACTCAAAAATCACAAAATCTATTTAACATGTAATATATTATATCATCTTGTATTGTTTGTAATAATAATAACGATCTTTTAATTATTAATTTGACTGTTTTGAATGTTTTTGCGCTCTCCTGCAAAATTTGTTAAAAAATACGTAAGTACTAGGTTTTCATATAAGGCAGCCGCCCACTTTTACTTATTTGTGTATCGTATTTAATCAATGGCTAGATATTTGTACTAAAATCGTGTAACTAAACTGTCCAGCTCCTGGACAATTTCTGATTGGGAGATTATGCTTAACTTAATTAATCTAACCATGATATAACACATCTACGTGTAGGTAGTAACATATGACACTTTAATATGAGTAGACCACTGGAAATACCGCTATTTGACTTTTTTATCGGATTAAGCTAGCGCGGGAATTTCAGTCATTGGATAAAAAGACGCTACAAAAATCTATTTTTATTTAATTCCTAAACTTATAACCATAGATACCATTTCCATCGATATTTTATTTTTTCACCACTCATAGATAATTCATTAAGTATAGTTTTATATACGTAAACGCGTATATAAACGTTTATATACGCCCATTATACGTAAAGTTTGTCATATTCTATTTAATTATTTGTAATAATTATTCTGAACAATTTCTGATTGGAAGATTAAACATAATCATAACCTACCTGATAGTAGCATATGACACTAATGGTAGTCGTACCTTGAGTAGGTACGTTAATAAAATATATCATTTTACCTCGTAAAGTTCAAATGACACTAAAAACCTTCCTACACGAGGTCTGCACGCTAACCACCTTCATCACCTTGTTGATAATTGACTACGTAACAACGTATGTCTTTTTTTTCTTTTAAACTTGATCTGCACAACCCCATTATTCTGCCACCCTTGTAATTCGATCTTTGAAGTCGCCCTTTAATTTGTTTTAAATGGCCACCGTGCAAAACATTTTTTGTCCACCAAGGTGCTAAGAAGTTCATAAAGGGTCCTAAGGAAGCGTGCTTTAAAATCATTTGGTAACTTGCAATTAAATTCTAATTGATTTTTCAAGTCAGTACAAATTGATTTTCAAGTCAGTTCAATGGCAAGGAAGGATAGGATGGGCAAGGATAGGATGGGATATGAATGGGCTTTGACATATCTAACTCACTACTGAAATAAGTATGTACATTGGGGAAATACGATTAAGTAGGAAATGCAGTACGTTTCAAGGTAGTTTCTGTGAGAGAGGGGTCACGTGGCCAATAGAGTGCGCCCAGCGGCTGTGGGAATGCTGCGTGCACTCTCTCCCTACCAGAATGATATGAAATGATATAAATTTAATTCAGTAATCCATATCGCATTGAAATCAATTGTATGAAATGGTTTTGATACTACAATTAAGTACTTAAATATCTCAATATTACAATGTTTATGAACATCTCAAGTAACCTTGTTAAATGAATGTCTTCCCTTCAATAACCCTGTTTTTGGTTAATAAATACATTTCGTTTCATTTGATATTACAATATTGTACCATCGGCCTGTGTCTCTACACTACTGAATACGAGTAAAGGCAGAGATGCCTTTACTCAGATTCCCAAGGTCCATCACCAAATACGATCTTACGCTTTTCCTCAAATCCAGGCCCGATAACCGAGATAGTAGACGAGTTCTCGAATGAAGAGCACGGGAAAAGTAGCGTGAGCCACCCTCCGGCCAGATGAACCGATGACATAAAGAAAGCCAGTGGTAGTGGCGTTTAATATAATTAGGAATTCAAGTCAAAAACTAATTTTATTTTCCCGTTACACTAACCTTATTCAACCCTAACTTCTAGAATTTAAATTGTTGAATAACTATAACGTATTTCAATACACGAGGCTATAGCATTATACTAAGAGTACATTATACATACGAGAACAGTAAGGAATCTCAGCTGATATGTAAATATAATCTTCTGCGATTTCATTGAAGGGTTTATACCCTACTATACAGAAATATACCTTAGAGAAATAAATACTCGTCTGTATCTCTTATATCTCTGTAAATGGTCATTAACCATATTCACTATGATGGTGGCTCTATGGAGTTTGTGCCAGTCTGTGGTTACTCTATGGTTGAGGCAATGGAGGTTTGACAGAAGGGCTGTGTTGTCACTTATGTCAGGCAGGTGCAAGTGAATATATAAGAATACTAAATAAATAAGAATACTTGATGTGTAAAGAATTTGAGAATCAATAGCTTTAAATGTTGTTTCTCTTTTCAGGTATGATTCGTACCTTTTAAATTAATATCCGATGTATTGCCACATGGTGTTTAATAAAAACAATCTCTTTTCAGAGCAACGCAATTAGTATTGATTCCTACACCTTATCTCTGGTGATTGTTAGAGCACATTATAAAACATTGTTATTATTATAAAATAACATTTAAAGCTATTGATTCTCAAATTCTTTACACATCAAGTATTCTTATTTATTTAGTATTCTTATATATTCACTTGCACCTGCCTGACATAAGTGACAACACAGCCCTTCTGTCAAACCTCCATTGCCTCAACCATAGAGTAACCACAGACTGGCACAAACTCCATAGAGCCTCCATCATAGTGAATATGGTTAATGACCATTATTTACATCTCTATAAAAATTGTAGCATGTGTTCTAGAAACTAACTTCTAACTTCCACCAATCCAAACTGAATCCATTTGGTGGTGATTACTAGGGGACGTCTATGTCCTGCAGTGGGACGTTATAGACTGATATCAATTAATACATCTGTTTGCGTTATATTGTTTACGAATGAGGTGCTGAGATAGGAGCCCTTTTAACTAACCTCTGAATCAGATGCAAACGTTATTATCGTGTACGCGTCAAGTGTTTTTTCAGTATGAATAAATAACCAAATAACGCCTCACTCAATTGTCCATGCTAGGATTGCCAGTATCGTGCGTCCAGAGACACACACATACGCACGCAAAGACAAACACACATCTAGACCCGTACAAAAATTTGTCTTTAAACAAATTAGGGGGGGAGTCTTTAAATTCAGGAGGAGGAGAGTGCACGCTGCAATCCAACAGCCGCTGGGCGCGCTCGACTGGCCACGTTACCCCTCTCTCACAGAATTGCATTTTTCCGCCACCTTGAAATGTACTGCATTTTCCACTTTATCGTATTTCCCCAATGTACGTACGTGTTTCGGTAGTGAGTGAGATGTGCCAGAGCCCATTCCCATCCTATCCTATCCTATCCCTGCCCATTTTCCCAACCCTTTCTCCAAATCCATTCCTATATCTCCAAAGGTAGTCAGCGCATCCGGGGGCGTGCCAACATTTATCATTTTGGACTAATGTTGGCATGTATCGCGGATGTCTATGGGCGACAGTATCCACTTACCATCAGGTGGACTGTATGCTCGTCTGCCGCCTTCGTACACAAAAAAAAAAAAAAAAATAATGCTCGACCAGGAATCGCACCCGGGCCCATGCGTCTATATACACTAGTTGTAAACTCTCCCATCCGCATGCATGGCGCGCATTTTTGTCGTATTTATGAAGATCTCCTACTGATTGTTGTTTATTCTCTGGCTGTGTAGTGTAGCGTACGAAATATGCAATATCGTCGGAGTGTGGCCTCTGCCGGGTATCCACGTTATTTCAGAGTTATATCCAGTTATTGCACGTCATAATTTTCTCACATAGTTGCCCATGCAATATCGCAAACTATTTAACGTCTGACGTAATTGATTTAGCATAAGCCTCGATGCACTCGAAGTTTGCTATGGGATGTTGATATTGTTCTAATACACTGTAATTTATTCTGTTCTTTATAAACGTCTTTCTTTAATGATTTTAATCGTCTGTTTGTCGAGGATGCTAGTTGAAACAGCCTGATTGATTTTAGTTGCATCTTCATTGTCAGGAAATCCACACATTAATATTGGTATTTCTGAAAATTAAACATGAAATATTGTGCAAGTCAACCGATTTTAATGATCACAATGCAGTCAGGGTGCAGTAACAATAATTCAACGCATTTGGGATTCCGCTGTGAATATTGAAGAATTTCGACTATTCTCTCGCTATTGTTACGGTGCAATGTACTACGCAGTGTTATGCATTTATTTATAGTAAAGTCTCAAAATGTAATGTTTGTAACGTTTGGTTTTAATATTTTTCCATATTATTATATTCTTGAGTAGCTGATTTCTATAGCTATCGCTATATTTATTTTAAGATTATTAAAAATTTATCCAAAATGTTCAACTGATTGAAATAAAAGTTGAACATATTGAAATATATGAATCTTAGATAGTACTTATATTTGAAAATAAAATGTCCGAGTAATTCGAGCTTTTTGTCCGGGTTTGATGACTTTACAAATTAATAGCCCTGGTAACAATCATTTTACAAATGAACAGCCCTGTTAACAATCATTTTACAAATGAACAGCCCTGGTAACAATCATTTATTCGCATTGAGATCGCGTGGCTGATTATGGCCCGATACTAGAGGGTTTCACTAGGGAAGTGATTTGCTAGGGGAGGCAATTCTTCATTAGTTTAAATTATTTCTTCTTGATCTTGACATGACTTTATGAATTTTTCTACAGACTAATAACAGGCTATAGTCCTCATCGATACTAGAATAAGGGCCATTAAGTATGCTGTTTAATTACACAAATAATTTCAAGTCAACTAACAGCTGAGTCGTTACAATCCCCACTTAACAATATCCGAACCTAACATCAATGCAGTACATCAGGACTGTTAACACGGTGTATATCACGAAACACATTGAACAAAACCCATTATAGGAACCGAATCAGGAGTTATGAAGTAACCCAGCGGTACCCTAATAAGTATGGTATATTAGCTGGGCTTAGGAGTGTTCGGATTGGAGCACTTGGTGATTGCGAAGTACCCTCTGGAGTAACGGGTGGTATAATATACAATTTAGTGACTAATCGAAGGCGGTATGTTTATAAGACAAATACTTTTACACTTATTGCTTCCATGTTCACGCATTCTTTGTAACTTTCTTCTATTATTACTATTTTAGCTTCTATTTAGCTTCATTAGGCTATTATTATTATTAGTTTCTACGAACTGTTTTTTTTCAGTAGGTAATTGTTTCAGTATCTTATTTTTGTTTTTTGTAGGTATATTATATTATATCATATTGATGTACTGGTATGTAGCATATTATACCTATATTATATATTAGCGACCCGCCCTCGCTTCGCTTCGGTTTATAGGTTTTTTTTTTTTCAAAATTTCAAAATGAAATATAGCCTCTATATTAGACATGGATAATGTAGCTTCCTATTTATGAAAGAATTTTTGAAATCGGTTCAGTAGTTCCCGAGATTACCCCCAACATACCTACTATTCTATCTCTTTATTATATTAGTAGATATAGATTTATTTCCAAGGTGTTACATATATACTATGCTTGCACTAGTAAGTAATATCTTTTCAAACTTGTCCTATCCTATGGTTACCTTGTAGAAATCGTACCTCGTTGTGTTGTGTTAATTATATTATTAATGTTATTTTTTATACAATAAAGTGTATTATTATTATTTGACAAGACAATATATCGACATTTAGGCGTTGGAAACAAAGTCGTTGGTCGCAGCGACTCCTGCCGACCAATATCTCGAAAGGAGTTGTATAAGGTCGCTTAAATTTGTTCACGCGATGTCGCTCAACTAGGCGACTGTACAATGCGATTAGCTATCTCGTTGCCACCGCGACATTGTATGTCTGACACCTTATAAATTTTCGCGTTTCATGTACATTTTATATTAAACATAGAATAAATGTAAGTACTATATATAAAAGTATTAAGAATTTAAAATGCGTGATACTACTTTTTTAAGCTTTCCTCAGTACTATGTGGTATTTTTTGTTTAAAAAAATATTAAAAAATACCTAAAGTGGTAAAAACAGCCATTTTTAGAAATACATAATCTCAAAAAAAAAAAAGCAACGAAATAAAATAGCCCAATTAGAGCATGGATACAGGGGAAACTTTGGTCGTAAAATTAGGTATAAACTCAGGAAGATCATTCAAACTTGCGAGAGGAATTTATGCTTTATGAGGAAAAATTGCGGCAGCAGAGCTGGCCCGCATACGTAATAGTCCGGCGTTATGTTGCAACGTTACCTCAGGTGGTGGGGGATTCTTCAAAGAATGAATAACACCAAGTCCTCACTTCAGCAATTTATTCAAATGTAAACGTAACGTAATTTATTCAAAACCAGCGATCCGCCCTCGCTTCGCTTCGGTTTATAAAGTTTTTTTTTCAAATTTTTTTTTGAATTTTTCGAAACAAAATGTAGCCTATATTAGACACGGATAATGTAGCTTCATACTGGTGAAAGATGTTTTGAAATCAGTTGAGTAGTTCCATAGATTACCCGCAACATACCTACAAACACACAATTCTACCTCTTTATTATATTAGTATAGATAAATAGCAATCATGAAACTATTAAAAAGGTAAACTGTATGTATGTTAAACTGAGCTATTAATAAACTACTCAATAATGTGTTTTTATGATACTTATTTAGAATCGTATGGAACTAGAAGTTGAATTGAGTTCTTTGCGTAAACAAGCAATCTATGAGATATTCACCGAACGATTGATTTATAAGTAATACTGATACTGAAGGGTTTACTGGAATGCAATAGGTTCCATTCTTTTAGAGGTGGCGTAATTCCTTAAGGCTTGTGATAGGAGACTTTGTTATTCTTTAATCGACTTTTACAACGTGAAAGAAGAAGAAACTTTGGACGAAATGGCGTGATTATAAAGTCGGCTGTTACTACATGGCCAAGTTAAGTTAGTGGTACATAACTTTAAATGTGGGACAACTATAGTACATTTATCAACGTTCGATATAAGTTTAATTAGGTTCGATAAAAGGGTAAACAACGTTAGTTCAAATCCTTTCGGTCATCGTTTCAAGTATCTAAATACATACACGACATGCTCGATATATCGACGTGTTTTTAAGAAGTCGTTCTGTATGTAACTAAAATGAACTGTACCCGTTTTTGAGAGCAAAAGTTACTAGACCGTGTATCTCATATAAAACTAGGGAACTTAGCAAACGGATCGATACAGAACAACTGTCGTGTATTTTAAGGTACAGTTGACTAAACAAATGATTTGCAATTTAAAACTTAAGCGAGTTTAGTGTAAGGATAAAATTTAGTTGACATCTCTGTAACAAAAAAATTCAATTAGATGCCGAGACTCACGCTGAACTAACTGTTTGATTGTTTTATTTGTCACTATTATTTCAAGATTTTTTAGGAAATTACAGCAGACAAGCATACATCTAGCTGCTGAAGGCCTCTCCCACTACCTTGTCAAGCGATCCTATAAACGTATGCAACTGGTGACATTCCTCTAATTTTTATATTCTATAACTAGCGACCCGCCCTCACTTCGCTTCGGTTTATTAAATTTAAAACAATTGGAATAAGATATTTTCCTGCGGTAAAATGGAGCCTATATTTTAAGTTAGACCTCTAGCAATACATCGGTGAAAACTGCATTCAATTCCATGCAGTAGTTTTTGCGTGATGCGTGTACAAACATACAGACAGACAGACAGACAACATTTTGGCTTCTGTTGCTCTAATAAAGACCCCCATATTAGTTTTTTTTCAATATCTATAATGTTACATCGGCCTGTTACAATTTTATTATATGTATAGATTATCCGGAAAAACGTGCCAATGTTTGTCAATCTTGATTGTTATTGATATGCCACGAATGTTAATGGGTGACACCAATACAAAGACAGTCGTCTGCTCGTCTGTCATCTTATTTCTGTATAACAAATATTTCAGGTTAAGTTATCAGTTAATTTTATGTACTGACTGTATCCCAGCAGACAAACTGATTGTCATCGCATTTCAATAAGCGGATTATTCAGAAATTTGCATCGGCACGGCGCGGACAACTTATTTACATGTCAAAACCTAAACTCGGCGGGATTGTTTAGTTGGTACAGCCGCACAATGTTTGGAACATAACTATGTTCGGATGTGAACATGCGGCAGTAATGATGTATTGTGTGCAATGTAAGCATGTTAAGAATTCAGTGCATTTTTAATTATAGAAAGAAGGTGGCAGACAAGCAGAGAGTCTACCCGGGGGTAATTCGTTCACAGACATCCGCAACACATTACAGTGTAAAGTCTGTCTTTTAATTCGTTGCAAACAAGTTAACGGAGGTGTTGCAATTATTAATAAACTATCCAAGGAATAATTTATTTCCAAAATGTTCTGACTATAGTCTGATTTTTTATTTAAGTTAGGGAGATGACATGTAAAACTGGCAAACAGAGTGAATTTTTTACGGAGATGACACTTTATTGACAGTTCTACATGTCATATTGCTGATTCGAATAAAAAATCCGACTTTATATGCAAAATCTTAAGTTGACAACTATTATTTAGCCTCGCGATCGTATTCAGATATCCACCAATCAGGGTTCAACGCAGTGTAAACAGGTGAGTGAGACCGCGACGTATCGAGTGAGACAGATCTTTTTCAACTCATGGTACCTAGTCCAATCAAGTGACACCAAAGTGCACCAAAGTCCAGTGCTACACCAACATCAGTACATAATGACAAACGAACATGCTGCCTGTCTGGAAATTCATTACAAAATATCTAGAAACCAAAGACATGTCAATTTTTTCTAACAAAAATTTTCGCTAAGCTCCTCCAATACTTATCGCGTTAAAGCTTCTCACGATTTAAAAATGTTTAAAAAATTCAGAAACTTTCACAAGGTTTCCGGCTTGTTGCCTAACTTTTGTGGGAGCTTATCGTTAGTAGAGGAACTTCGGAACGTTTTCAAAACTAAACTTTATTTGATATGTTTATTTTTGAAAGAGTATTAGGTACTTATCTCTATTGGTTTTGTTGGTGGATCGTGACTTTGACATTAAAGAGAAATCATTTGGACCTGCTTTGTGTTTATCCACTGTGGGAGAGATGTTCTTTTCGCAATACCTGATTGAGCAATGTTGGGCGCAGGAAGGTATGTAAAGCTTAATCAGTGACCATAACAGTTTCTTTCTTTACAAGTATTTAGATAAATAAGTAGGTAATTGAAAATAAGGTAATTCAAATAAATAAATAAATGATTTTTTTATTTGCCACACTGATACGATGTGAATTACACAAAAATGCCGTAAAGATAATTTTAAATAGCTCAATGCGCAATGGGTCTCAAGCTTAGCATGTTATGAGTACTCGCTTACACAGCGTAGATTGTCAGTTTGCCCCTGCCTCATTATTACAATGTTTCCTAAATGCTATACGTGGGTAGTCGCACATCTTTAGGTAAGTGAAACTGAGTTTAGACATTTCTTCTATTTTTGATTTTAATTTTATTATGCATATATTTTTAATTTCTACAAAAAATCACAAATAATAGAACAAAGGAACACAAAATAACTCTTGGCATTTTTTTAATAGAAAATAAGGGGTAGACGAGCATACAGTCCACCTGATGGTAGTGGATACTGTCGTTCATAGACATAGCGATACATGCCAACATCAGTCCAGAATGACAAACGTTGGCACGCCCCCGGATGCGCTGCCTACCTTTGCAGATTAAAGAATACATTGGGAAAATGGGGAGGTTTAGGATGGGATGGGAATGGGTTTTGACGTATCTCACTTACTACTGAAACACCTACGTACATTGGGGAAATACGATAAAGTAGGGAAATGCAGTACATTTCAAGGTAATCTTCTGTGAGAGAGGGGTAACGTCGCCAATCGAGTGCGTCCAGCGGTTGTGAGAATGCAGCTTGCACTCTCCCCCTACATTTTATTTTTGATATATTATTGGAATCTTTTATTTTGTTACATCTTCTCTGGGCTTCTCCCACAAGCGACGCTATACCACAGACGCTGACAAAAATGTTGGGGTCAGTTACTCTGAGTTATCAATAATTAGGTACATAGTCTATAACAGAGGCATTATAGAGGCATGTTGTGTTTCGTATTACATGGGACCCCCTAAATTCCAGGCGGGCCCTGGAATTTAGGTACTGGAATTAATTAGGTACAGGTTGATGAACTAATTTAGCAATTGGAATTTAGGTATTTAGGTTAGGTAGTAATTAGGTATTTAGGTTAGAATTAGGCGCTGGTAGAGTTATAATTAGGAATTTAGGTTAGAATTAGGCCCTGGTAGAGTTATAAAAAAAAACAACAAAAAAGCTTTTTTGGCAAAAAAGCAGGCCTGCAAACTATAGTTGAGATATTGAGATATAGGTTAGGTTATCTCAATAGTTCTAAGACAAATAGCAAATTAAATATGTACTGTACGCAATAAACCGAAACGAGGTTTTAACTTTTAAAATAAAACAAAATACCGTATTCGTAATCTGCAAACAGAAAAAGCTACAAACGATTTCCCCTTTACAGATATGTTTTTGAAATATTTTTTTCGCGGTCAAAGGCCGTCTGTTTTTGATACTGACATCCACTATCTGAAGTTACGCTGCGGTTTATTGGTACGCGACAATTTTGCGGACTCAGTCCAAAGTAAATTTATTTACACTAGCAAACGGTCCGTTATGTCCATGACTTTTTGTTCCTTTTTAAAGCGTTCGTTTTACTTTTTTATGACTGGGTAGTGACGATAGGGCAGGCATCAGATGGATAGATAGGCTGTGCTTCAATGTGCAGATAACGATACGTAATGGAAATAATAAAAGTTTCATTGTTCTGTCTTGGGTATTTAAAAACTATTATAGACAAGGCAATAACAGCGAGATCGTGATTTCAAATCATCTACCGGTTAACTAAAGTAAGGACGAGCTTATACTAAATTAAATACTTAAGTTAGAAATCTGTGTAACAATAGTTAATTGTAACCGGATTTTTGCACCTGTGAGTGGAGTGGCAAGAAATTGTCACAACGGCGGCATCAGGATTTGTTTATATTTATAAAAGCAGAAATACCATCCGCCCATGAATAAAATAATGTTAATATTTATAATTACTACTTAACGAATACAGCAAATGTGTAGTGCCAAGATAAACTATTCAGTTTGATGGTACCAAGCCACCGACGTATTTATGTTAAGGTCTGTAAACGTAGACATGATTTTTATTGAGGCAACAATGACCCATACAATACATACGATATTAAATTAAAAATAAACAAAAAAATATTTATGAAATAAAATTAAAAATAATAATAATAAGTATTTCTATAAAACCACAATCGATATCGATAAACGTGGTTCGATACAAAACTCGTGGTTTAGAAAGAAACACTGCACAAAAAGTTCTATAAATAGAATAAATACATATAAAACATTAGCCAATCAACGACTCACACGATTTCAAACTTATTGCGTTTTTAAACGAGTTAGTTTTCATGTTCATTCATGTTCACAGTCGTTTTGTGTCTAATGTTTGTGACAATGAAATAAAAGCATAAGACTGCGTTTTTCGTTTGCTTCAAGAAGTCCACCTTTGTCCTCAGTAAATCTACCATCATTTACTGAGTAAAATCACTTACTTAGACTGGACTGGACATTAACGACACATGCTTTTTGCGTATAAAATTGTTAATAACGAAAAAAACTCGAGGCACAATGTGCCAATTGCGCTATTGCTATATAAATATAGGAAAAGGAAAAAAAACTATTATAATTTCTAGCATTTTAACATCGTAGTTCTTCGCCACTCCAGAAAATACGTATCGATTGCGATTGAACGACGCACTCTTACTCTCTCACTTTGATCTTCGAAACGGTGGAATGCCATTGAAATACGAGGACTATATTGTACGCGTGCTATTATACAATCGAGTAACCTTAAGGTAATCTGAATCTTCAATAGGTTTGAAAGGTATAATACAAAGCGAGGTAGCGCGTTCGGAGGCGTTTCAAGTTTGTCTGGCGTGTATCGCGGGTGCCAATGGGCGACATTGTCCATTGACCATCAGGTGGACTATCTGCTCGTCTGTCATCTACTTTCTATAAAAAAAGGTTTGAAAGGTTACTATAGTTTACAGTATAGGGCCTCTTATCTACATTTTTTACAGATATTAAACATTATTAAAAAGCAAGGTCTAAGAGGGACTTTTTGGCGGGAACTCGAAAAGTGTAGTTATAAAACTTTTTGATTGTACGTTTTTGTGGTTTAATAGTTATAGTTTATTAAACTTCAAAGTGTTTTTTGTGCGTAATGTTTGTGATAATCAAATAAAAACGTGAAACTGTGTTTTTCGTGTGCTTCCAAGGAGTCCTCTTTTGTCCTCCGTAAACCTACTATCACATTACTGAGCGACTTCGGACTTACTTCGACAGGACTGGACATTGACAAGATGTTTTGACTTTGCGAATAAAACTTGACACTGGCAGAATGTGCTAATTGCACCATTTTTATATAAAAAGAAAAAAAAAAGGTTAAGAGGCAGCTAACTAACGACTGTCAAGTCAGCTTCGTCAAAAACGTGGCGTTTTTAATAAATATCTTTCAATACTGCATTGATAATGCATTGATTCAAGCTTTATTTCCTGTCTTAAAGGGTAATAAATAAAAGCCCAATGACCGAATATCCTAATTGGTAGTGTCCCTGCTTGCTGTGCAAAAGCTCCCGGTTGGACATTCATATGTTCAAGTGAATCTGATACGGCGCTGCACGTCTTTACTATTTCTCAAAGCTGCTGGAGATCGGCTTCTGGAGATGGGTGATGGAGATGGTTTTGTGCATGAGGGATAAATTCAGCTCCACGACTGGCCAAGCGGGTTGGCGAGTCCACACTTCAGAGGTGGTGTAGTTCCTCTGGGCTTGTGGTAGCGACTTTATTATCCCACGACATCCGTGGGAAGAGGTGGGTTGACGTTATTCTAAAGTCGGCCGACACTTATAATCAATTTTTCATTCAATTGCCCAGAATAACGCAGAGTCACATCCATTCATCACAGACATTCGTCATTGTTTACGGGGTTTACACTTGTGCAGCTAATGCATAGAGATAGGTCAGGCGTGGCGCGTTGAATTATTGCAATTGCTGCTATCGAAGGCGAATGCAAACAGGACGATGCGTTGGATGCAGTGTTTAGGAACCTTGAATGGGAGACACTTGATATATGATTATTTTGATTGTTTTTGTATTCTTTTGATTTAATATTCCTATTGACAGATTGATAATAATAATTGCTGATTTTATATTATCTCTATTCTATTACTCATCTTTTTCTATAGTTTTTTTATTAACTGTACTGTCCAACACTTCGTTGATTTTTTTTATTGTTTGTGAGATTTAAAAATATATGAAAATTTCGTCCTTCCTGTGTGTCCAAAGGTACTAAAAGTAGTAAAGATCACAATGCGTAGGATGTGCCTTTATTACAGCTACCAGGATCCGCAGCAGTTTAGCTCTACTTGTAAGCCAAAGTAATTACTTGTAAAGCAATCGAGGACCCAAGGAGAAAGTATTAAAAGAATGGAAAACTTAGAATTTTATGGAAACTACTGGATTTTTTTGGAATTTGAAATACAGCCTATCTAATCCACTAAGATAAGACTGAATAAACATCCACTTACCTCAAAAGAGAGACACAATTTAAAACAATGTTCTAATTAGTGTGTAACAAATCTGATTGGTCTAGAACTTGTGAAGTCGCTGTTGAACATTATTTTAAATATGTGATTTTTATTATCAAGGGATTACGGTTGTAACTAACCCTTTTTTTATTCACTACTGGATATGGGTCTCCTGGACTCATGGACATTGTCTTGTGCATGACGGATGTATGGACTTAAAACGCCACGCTGGCCAATTCCAGTTCATTCTCTTAGAGGTGGTGTAACTCCTCATGGCTAGTGGTAGCCCTTGTTATCCCTTACTATCAAGGGTATGCTTAAAATATTGTAGAGAAGTCATAAGTTGAGCAAAATACAGAACTAGTCGCTGTCAAAGCTAGTATTATACAAACTCCCGATATAGATATAAACAGGCGTGATTCGACAAATCCGACGCGTGTAGCTCCTACGAGGGAAATCACTTAGCATATGACAAATAGTGAGGGAGTGACACGCTTTTAAGATATCTAGTAATATCGAGTTGTGTTCCGTCAGTTTGGTTGAAATTAAATATTTTTCACGAATAAAAAGAATAAAAATAAAAATTATATTCATATTTTTGGTATTCATTTCAATTGGCTTTCTCGTACCCTTGTCAAGAGGAATGTAATTGTGCAATCTCACAACCGTTACGCGCGACTATTTGAGTTACCTGTCTCTCATAGAAGACTCACGTGATGCTTATCAACGGTCCCGGAAGTGAGTGAGAGGCTTAGATAGGCCACTAAGACAATTGAACTTTGACTTTATTTGTTTTCTTTTGTTTAATGTTTCACCGGTGACTACAAAACGACGAACAGCTTGAGAAGCGGGTTATATGGGACGGGTGCTGTGTGCAGTTTTGTCACATTTATTCACAAAGGCTGTGTGCTGTGACACATATCACTAATATGTCCCAAGACGTATCCGACGATAAATCGCGAGATTCAAATTTATCAATCATCGGATTCCACGTTGACGACGGTTTATATATATGCTGAAGAGGATAAAGTGGGAAAACAGTAGGTATTGAGGTTTTTGTTAGAGAGGGGTAAATTGTTCAATCGAGTGCGTCCAGCGGCTGTGGGATTGCAGCGTGCATCCTCCCTCTCTCTGTATTAAATGTAATTATTACTAATTGTACCAATCCACACTGGCCCCGCGTGGTGGATTGTGGCCTGTAAGCCCCCAGTGAAGTCTGCCGGGTACAGGCCTCCTGTAGTTAGTCATTATATATTCAACAAATTCATGTAAAATTTGTTCATATGCTTTGCTGTACACTTCTAGTCAACAGAAAACACATTTATAAATAACTCAAAGTCAAACAACATCACTTAAGAGCCCAATAAAATAACAGCGCCTTCAAATGTTGCCTGGAAAATTTTGCCATATAGTTAGTTATACAATTGTACCTACTGTACAATTTGCTAATTGTACAGTTCAAGACTGTGTCAAAAAGGTATTATAAATGATATACGGAAAGTGAACCCCCCGACAGTTTACTAGTTTCGTGCATAAACAGGACTCGAGTTCAGTGGGGAAATACGGAAAATTGTCGAGGCAATATTTGGAGTGCGCCGTTATTTTGTTATGCTCTTAAGTGATGTAATTTGGTCTTGAGTTATTCATGAATGCTTTTTGTTGTTCCTGTACTTATATGTACCTCTACAGCAAACCAAAGGCACATAAATAATTATATACATAAAAAAAATTAAAACTATAATATAATATATTAAAATTTGCGTATATATCTATATGTATTTAATCCGTGTGGTGTTGGCCGGCTTTAGATTAGCACCATCCCATCTCTGCCTACTACCACAAGTAGGCCACAAAGCCGCTACCAGAAACCCTGACGAACCACACACCACCTCTAAAATATTGGACTCGCCAACCTGCTTGGCAAAGCTGGCGTTTTAACTCCATACATCCTTCATGCACAAGCTAACGTGCTTGAAAATACCCAAGTCCAGCAGTAGACGATAAAAGGTTACAGTTTATCACCCATTTAGCAACGATCAAAATCGCACATCCTACAGTAATTCAGCAAAAATCCTAGATCTGTGGATTCAGCTGTATGTGTATCCGTTTTTATTTTCAAATATTTTGCAGAGTTGTATACTTATTTCACAGACTCCTCCATCAAAATGTTCAATCTCAATTACGAAGCAAGTATAAAATTCCAATCCATTATCTAAAAGCATCGCTTTCAGTATCGGGTTTCGTCTTTAACAAAACAAACAAAGTGCGATGTGTGGATCAGCAGAGGGGTTGATTGATCGACTTAGCAACTGTGGAGATTCAAAAAGTTCACTCATTTAGCCCCTCCGGTGTTCGCCTCGGTGGCGCTGACCGCTACTGGATTAGGGAGCAGAAAAATGTGGAGTAGACTCAGTATATAAAAATGTTTTTAGAAAGAGACTGGTATTTAGAGTATGTAGTTCATTTACTGCACGTTTTGAACTGAACGTGATATTAACCATTATGTTATGAATTATGAACAATATTAGTTAAAAATCAATTGAGGAAAAGAGATAAAAGAAGATAAAAATTGGAAAATAGAAACGCGGCAGAGCCACACAAACATGTAGGCTAACAGATTTGGCAAAAGTTCTAAGAATCAGCAAGACATAAACGAGCATAATAAAACATAAAGTTCAGGAAAGGTCAAGAGATGGAAACGCAGTTGATGTCCTTTGTCCCACTGGTGGGACATAATAAACTAATACACAGAGCAGATATGGCAGCTTTGCGAGATGTATCTTCAAGAAATTTATTAAATTCCGTCGTTAGAATTTTTCCAATCGAGGTATTTAGGTAAGCTCGTTCTATTTAATAGAAATTTATTAGCCCAATGCGGATTGGTACTACGTATGTAAAATTCAACAAACCCTTGAATCTTAATTTTGTTATTGGTGTAATAAAATTTGGTTAATCGTATTGTTTTTACACTAAGATTAAAGGCCATGTAAAATTTTCCATGTACGGTAGCGACATACGTGTTTCGGTAAAGGTTCACAGGCAATATCCATCCGGAGTGGAACTAGATAAATAACAAGTTGGTCCAACTTTGTTGTATTACTACCCCGTGCCCCTATTTTGGTAAAACCACCACGTGATGCCCCTAACTAGCCAACTTCCTGCGACTCCCTCTATTTCAGTTTTGTTTACTTTCTTTTGTGCGCGTAAAAGTTTGCTTGTTGCCTTTGCGTAGGGTTGTACATTGACGGTATTTAAACATGAAGGTACTTACATTTAGATACAGTTAGTAACAACGTAATGTATACCAACAGTACCTTAATGCGTTTGTAATAAGGACTAGAATCGAACGGTTTTGGGTACATTAGCGTGTTGTTGACTGTACTTATATATTATGTATGTAACTATAAAACTACCTACAAAAATGCAGTGTCCACGAGATTTATGATAATGCTACGTAACTGAATTGAATAAAGTGCTGAATAAAATTATATAATATCAAAGTGTCTGTAGACCTCGTATGGCATCATTGCATCTTATGAAAGTATGTACTGTATTAAAATAAATTAAATTTGACGCTTTTGATATTTATACATGCAAATTAATTTATACATTGCAAATATCAAAACATAAAAATCTTCATTTTTTAATTAAGTATCAAACTAGTAGGGCCTTACCTATTGCTGTTTGTTCATAGTGGCCCCAACACTTTTACCAGAAATCATCGGCACGGGCCTGGGCGCTTCTCACCGACTCGAGATCCCGCGGTACTCTGCTAAAGTAACGCCCTACAATGAGATCCGTTCCTTTCGCCAGTCTACCGGTTTGGTGCGGTGCGGTACGGTTCAATGAATTGAGATGACGATTCGCCGACATGTACTTTGTTAAGGGTTAGTAAATAATGTTATGATTAATAATTTTATTTTTAATAAATAATTCCTTGGAAAACCTTCCAAGGAATTTATTGATCAATATAAATAAATTCCTCAGATGTGGTTGAAGAACCTAATGGTTGAAGTTTCTTGTGATTTAAACAATAATCTTTTTTTTTATTTACCCAGCACGCGAAGATTTCCTCAAAACTATTTATAAAGTAAAAAGGATATTGGCTACCGTACAAACTTTGGACAAGTCCAAATTTAGACGACTAACAAAATTAACGAGTTCCGATATTAGACGAATAATGAAATAGATTACTTACGATTTCGACGACCACAACAATCTATTATTTTGTTGTGACTCGTTTTTATTATTAAACTATTAGTATAGTTAACTATTATATATAACTATTAACGTTAGTACGTTTAATAAGTGTATTTATGCCATTGATTTTAGAAATTAGTTCAGAGTCGCTTCTTACTGAAATGAGGTGAAGTATTTGTAAGAGAAATCTAAGACAGTGATGGTAAGAGTTGTGATAGCCTAGATGTACATATTCTCGACTCTCATTTGTGCGACGTGAGTTCAAATCCTCGGCACTGTTTCTACTTAAGTACGGATTTTTAAACAATTATCACTAGCTCGTCGGTGATGAAAACATTCTGTGCATGCTTGAGAATTAAAGAAAACCGTCTTGAGCATGTGTAGTGTATCTGTCGCAGGGAGATGATAAAAACGGAGATTTGATCAAATCCCTAAGGTAGATGATCAATTCACGGAAGATGTTAAAATTAGTGAATGTATGTTATTTAGTAAACCACGCATTATTAAATTAGTAGGTAATACAACAATAGTCATTGAAACACAAATTATTTATTTGAAACTAATTAACAAAAGAAATAGGTACTTAAGCTGATATTTTTAAAAACAAAAATGATATTTCTAGTGCAATTTTAAACATTTTTCTTTTGATCTTTAATGCTGTCTTCTTTTTGGCATAAATAGCATAGAATTTTCGATTCATATCCTTCTTCTCCTACTGTATTCCTACATATTGCGTGCACCGGAGGGGGTCATTGCAACTGCTCCGGCGCTACGGGAAGTGCAGCCCGTTCGCCCTTGCGTAACACAGCACAGAAACCGAAACAGCACACTGTGTTACGGCGGGCGAGGGCTGCCCTCCCTTCGCGCCTCCGGCTTATAAAAACACTCTAGGGGTAGGTGGGGCAGATAAGTACCACGTGGATTCGGGTTGACAGATTCGGGAGGTAAAGGGGAGTCGTAACAAGCGAAGCATAGAGCTGTGCGAGTCCTCACTTGTTTATTTCATCTTTTCACTAAAACAGTTAAGGGATTTCATCAAATCACTTACTTTCTTTAGGGAAATCACCCCACAGAGTTGTAATTTTAACATCTTCCGTGAATTGATCATCTACCTTAGGGATTTGATCAAATCTCCGTTTTCATCATCTCCCTGCAACATATCCACCAATCCGCTCTGGACTGGCGTGATGGATTATGGCCAGAAGCTTCTAGTGATTTACTAGGGGAGGCCTATGTCCTGCAGAGGGACGTTATAGGTTGATATTGTTTGTATGAGAAATGCTTACTGTTTCTTTACTTACTGTGAAGTTATGTATTTTCTTATCTATAGTAAAGTGAGATCAACCGTTTTACTGTGGCTATAATCGTGACTATCCAATTTGTGGTCTAGTTTGTTACGGACAAACGAAACGCTTGTTACGCCACTAGCTATTCATTGTATTGCAGTGTCGAGTCATAAGGGCGGGTTGCCATTGCTCTTTATTTTTTTCAACCGTAGATTCCGTTTTCCGTCTGTGTAGGGTAATTTCTTGAGCTAAGTGAGCACTTGAGTATCCGTTACATAATAAGAGTACTTATTTTTAATATCGAATTTTTATTTATGAAAACTAACAAATTTAGTTCTACGATTTTTTAAAATTCAGCACATTTTTCACACAAAACCACCCTCTCTCGCATCGCGTACGTACATTTGCACTAGTTTACATAAACATAGATATCTATGCACCCCGGATGCGCTGCCTACCTTTGCAGATTAAGGAATGGATTGGGAAAATGGGGAGGTATAGGATGGGATGGAAATGGGCTCTGGCATATCTCATTCACTATCGAAACACGTACGTACATTGGGGAAATATGATAAAGTAGAAAATGCAGTACATTTCAAGGTAGTCTTCTGTGAGAGAGGGGTAACGTCGCCAATCGAGTGAGTCCAGCAGCTGTGGGAATGCAGCTTGCGCTCTCCCCCTCCATTTTATTTTTGATATACCATATTATTGGAATCTTTTATTTTGTTACATCTTCTCTGAGCTTCTCCCACAAGCGACGCTATACCACAGACGCTGACAAAAATGTTGGGGTCAGTTACTCTTGAGTTATTAATAATTAGGTACATAGTCTATAACAGAGGCATTATAGAGGCATGTTGTGTTTCGTATTACATGGGACCCCCTAAATTCCAGGCGGGCCCTGGAATTTAGGTACTGGAATTAATTAGGTACAGGTTGATGAACTAATTTAGGAATTGGAATTTAGGTATTTAGGTTAGGTAGGAATTAAGTATTTAGGTTAGGTAGGAATTAAGTATTTAGGTTAGAATTAGGCCCTGGTAGAGTTATAATTAGGAACAGACGCTATACGCTATACAGACGCCGACAAAAATGTTGGGGTTACTAATTACTAATAACTCAAAGTAACTGTACTTTGAGTTATTAGTAATTAGTAATTTTAACTCTGTATATTAATATATATAATTCAAGATATAAATAGAATAGAATTCATATAGAAGATAGAATATGGAATTCATAAGAAGATAGAATATAGAATTCAAGGTGTGCCATATTATATCGCCGGGAAATGTAACTTGTTGATTGTTTAGTTGCAAAAGTTAATAGAAATCATTAACAGTTCGTACGATTACAAACATTTTGCGTTTCTAAACGAATTATTATGATGTTTAAGGTTCATATTCATCGCTGTAACAGAAGGAACGGATTTGTTCTACAATATTGTATTTACGGTTAGCGACACCTAGACGCCTGTTAAATAAGTTGATAATTAGCCGTAAAACAGTTTGTATTCTTTAGATTCATCAGACAATATTGAAATATTATTTGTTATGTTTAACAGTAGAAACAGAAGAAAAGTTGAAATCCTCTACTTTTCACACAACCATTTATAAAAGTGGGAATCTCTAAGGGGATCCTTATTTTCTATGTATGAAATACACTTAGAGCGTCTTACAGCTTTCAAAGACTGCTTTCAACTAATTAAAATTATAAGATGTAGCACTGGAGTGTCGACTTGGAGGAGAGTGTAGTCTTTTCTTTTTGCTTTGAAAGTGAAATCATATATAAAATCATTTGGATAAAAATAAAAACAGGAACCATCCAACTGGACGTGAGCCGTCTTATACACATTAACTTGTGCATGAGGGATGTATGGCGATGGTTGGCGAGTCCACTCTTTTAGAGGTAGTTGCTCACAGCCTGTGGTAGCAGCTTTGTTAACGTTTAGTCGCCTTTTACGGGAGTGTGATGTCGGTTGGGTTCTGGCTTAGGAATAACCATAACACTACCCCATAAATAACAAAAAACCACAAGCGGTGACGAACTACACCATCTCTAAAAGAGTGGACTCGCCAACTTGCTGGGGTCAGAATAGCGTTTTGAGGCCATCCCTCACGCACAAGACAATGTGCGTGAGGTCATGTCCAGCTGTGGCCAGCAGTGGGCGAGGAAAAGGCAGGTTAATGTAAAAAATCTTAGTAGAGCAATTTTACACTAGTTCTTTTATTAGCACACTATTGATTCCGAAAGTAGATCCAAGTGTTTAAGAAAAGAATTTTTAGATCCTATTTTTAGCATTACAGTTGTAATTTGAAGGTAGCTAACGATATTGGAACTGCATTCGCAAGATGATTTCGCCGTCTCGTTAGGGAAATGTTGGCTTGGCTCCAACTGATAACCGCCTTATGAAACTCGCTACACTTTCAAATACACTATTTTGGAAAAATCAGATATTAAATAATTATAATGTTTTGGATTATTTGGCTGAATTTTCAGGATTGTAAAAAATACCATAGCATAGTTTCTTGTACTTTTTCAGTAATGAAAAAACTGATTGCTGACTAGCCAACACTAGGCAGCGACTAGGCTTTACTTTCTTGTTCAAAAATAGAATAAACAGTCATAATAAACAGGTGTATCCACCAGGCAACACCAGGCGCGCGGCATGTCTCTTGCCTCCGCGCATCAAGTGTTGAAGTGTGTAGTCGATTATAATACGTATATTATAAAGTGTAATACCCTATTCAAAGATGTGTTATACGCTTACTATAAAGTGTAATACCCTATTCAAAGACGTGTTATACGCTTACTATAAAGTGATTGTGTGTCGTTGGTGTGTATAACTGGTTTCGAATAGAGAGTAGTAAGTATAGTTTTTATAACCTATGAACGCGCGTCTGCCTCGATTGTGACGGTGAGTCACAAATAAGACACAATACACTTTTAATACGGATATCTATTTACAAGGAATGTTGACACGCGCTGGTGAGTTGCAAGAACTATAAGATTAGACTGTTTTGGGTTAATAAGAGTACAATAGTCATTACATAGATGTCGAGTAAACATAAGGTGAAAAACGACATTTAGTATATTCGTGGAACTTAAGTACACTTCTTGGCCGAAAGTAATACACATCGGTCTTTAGGAAGAGACTATCAGCTAACCTTGGTCTTGTAGTGTCGTTTTTATTGTGAGCGGTTACGACAGAGACAACGCTCTACAAAACCGAAGCTAGCCGATCATAGTCGATGTGTATTACTGTCGGCCGGGATGTGTACCGACTATCCATTGACACCAGTTATAGGAAATTTCTTCAAGAGCTACTGCTCTATCGCAACGCTGATAAATTAAACAGGTCTTGAAGAATGATGTCAAGCACTAAATTAAAATACTACATGTATCAGGTTTCCATATAACGAAAGTATTATACATAAAGCAGAGATAAATCAGTGTGGAATCTTGATACAGAAATACAAAATACGTTTAACTCGTACACACGTGCAACGCTACCACTGCGCAGGACTGTCTCAGTACGCACGCAGTCGAGCATATGGCGTGGCATATGTGTTGCAATGTACGAAATTATTAAATACCAATATTAATAGTTACCTATATAGTAATGTTGCCTTATCATGTAAAATAGGTAGTTTTATAATTAGGTTAAATTGAACATCAGTTAACGATTATAAGAGACGACAGGTTATTAAAATATGTTCTTATTATCGCCTCCTCCTCTATATGTTACGTGAGCTCCACCAAAACATTATCAAATGACCTCGGCATCCACCAGAATACCAACATATATCACACGCCAACTTATACCATCATCTAATACCACCGGGTTTTACCTTAAAGATTCTATTCTAGTATATCTTCGTACTGTGAAAGAATGTTCAGTCGTTTGCCTAAAATGGCAACAGAGATAAGATACGCGGTGTTAAGTGAAAAATAACCGTTTACAGCGGTGTGACTCGTGCTAGTAATATGCACGTTTATGACGCTCATAATTTTAGATAAGGCAACTTGACTTAGCTACTGTTTGATTGTATTTGTGATGTTAAGTAATATACAATAAACATTGTGCCTCTTTACATATAGATTATTACTTAAAATCTTAATTCGACGGAGTATGTGTTGGCTTTATTCCCTTGGGGACTGTATAAAGAATATCTAAAATGTTAATCCGCCTCATAAGATAAAACTTTGTGCCGAGTATCATTAAAATCAGACTGACAAACGGATGGACAGACAGGCAGACAGACAAAAATTTGCATATTTTTCAAATGGTACACGGCAAAGATATTTTTCAATAAAATACTTCATGTAATACGGCTTCATTACGATTTTTTATTATAAGTATGGATTAAGTTCGACTTTTGCTATGCGTTAAATTAATCTTTTGTCAGTTTTGTTTTTTATTAAGTAAATTTTGATATATTAATGGGTAACATAATTTTGTATAACATAATATGTTTTCGTAATTAACAGAATTGCTGAAAGTCGAGAGTTTGTGTTTCCATAATTACGCTAAACAATTAAGGAGCGTATCTCTTGCAATTTAATTTGAATCCTTGTTATTTTCTAGGCGGAATAACGTTGCTCCCATAAAATGAGACTTCCATAAAACAATAGCATTGGTTCGTATCTACAATAGAATATGTAGTGCATTATCTCACGGGATTACAGAAAAAGGTCTTCAAAAATAGTTGGGGGTGTTTTATTCTCTTTATTATCCAAACGTTGGTAAGAGAGATTTAAATGCATTGCTCAATGCGTCAACATTAGTTCCGAAGAGGTCGGTAATCCGGCTTACACCATCGTGAGCAACACCAACGAACTTGCTTCCAGTATCTGCAAGTGAATAAAGGCTTGTATTTAAACGACCACTAAAAATACTAAATGGGTATAGTTCTTTCATCTCACGAATACGGGTTACGATTAGTATTGGTTGTGCTCGTACATGCAGTGCCGGCTTTACCTATGGTGCACAACCCATACTAAGTGTAACCCACCTTCTTAATAAATAATTTTAAATTACTAAGAATGTCATCATAAAGTCGACGGAGTTCCGCTTCGTGTCACTCCTATTTCTTTGCTGTCACCAGAGAGTCTACACCTAACCCACATTTAAATTTGCTACCATCAGTTTGCTGCCCATCCAGTATTTTCTGCTACTCATTTAATAATTTTTCGCTAATAAATAATTGTAGTATAGAGGTACCTATTGAACTTACATTTTCTGGCCGAAAGTAATATACATCGCCCTTTAGAAAGAGACTATCGGCTAGCTTCGATTTTGTAGCGTAGGCCTGTACGACTACTGACAAGTCAGCGATGTATCGGCACACGACAGAGACGATGCTCTACAAAACCGAAGCTAGCCGATCATAGCCGATGTGTATTACTTTAGGCCGGGATGTGTACATTGTAACGATATGTTTATTATTTCAACGGTTTTGAAACGCCTGTACCTGTTAGCCTAATAAAATTCAAATAGTATATGCATAAAGTTATAGTTTTGAAAGTAAATTGTATGTCGGTTAAGCCCTATTGCTTTTCTAGTGGTCGATGTATTTAATGCTATTTATCATTGTTATCGTGTTTTTTCTATAAGTCAATCATAATATGGATTCAAATCGTAATCTCAATCTTGGTATAAATTAAAATCAACTCACCTAAAAATGAACGCATTTGGCCATCGTTATTATTTTCGGGTCCTTTACCATTTTGGTTTTCATTGCCATCTTTTGATGTGTCACTAACTGTTGTATCTTGAGCTTGATTTTGAAGGACCTGCAAATAAAGAAGAAAGGATTCATAACCAACCTTTTTTTCGTGCACTGTTGGACCTCATGTTCATTGTCTCGTGCATGAGGTATGAACGCTCTTTTATTCTACGCGCAGTTGCATTGTATGTGCGTCGTCCGCCTAAACGCTTGGTTTCTACCTTGTACTGGACAATGAGTGCTATGAACGTTTTAGACAGAAAAACAAAATTTTACATGTTGGTATTTATTTATTTTATTCATTCCCGAAAATAACTTAATTATTCGCTAGAACGGTTCCATATGTTTTAAATTATTTGAGGTGTTTCAAGTTTAGTGTTACTCCGGTGACACCATGTATAAATCGAATGGTCTAGGTATTTGTTATTCAACCACGCTTCCACAAAGCAATGGGTCGTAAAGAAAGATATGAGTAGCGGCCATAATTAGTATTATGAAAATGATTATATATATATATATATATTGTAATTATTATATTTAATGTGATCTTACCATTAACAGAACTATAAACAATACTTCTCTAAACATAATGCCTTCCTAATTTCTCCGTCTAAATAACAATTTTCCATTTTTCACCCGTATAAATAAAAATGAAAAACATGTACCTACTTCTGCCTTAATTTCTGGTTTCGATCCAGCCCATTGGAGTTACATCTAGTGTAATAAAAATGACTGAGTGTGAAATCACGATTGTGAAGGAAAAATAAATTATAGTTTTTCTTTCGAATATGTTGTTCGAATAATGTGCGTGTTATTCTAAAATGACTTTATTAAATAAATTTACAAAATTTACTTACTATTTTTAGTTGTTTAAGTCTCAAATCAAAATCCGAAAATGAGGCGAATTTTGAGAATTCTAAAAGAACATAAATACATTTCTTATTGCGGTTTCACTTATGTAAAAATCGATATTTAACCGGTTTTGTCAACGAACTGTATTGAAAATCTTATCGTTCATTTTACCGGTAAACAGGGTATGTCCGAACCTTTTCCGACACCTGGAACTATTGATTTCATACACAATTCTGCGTTAATTGACTCGACCGTATTAGTAATGATATTTTTCTTCTTTTTACCAAATAATTCATAGTTTGCTAAATACAAAGCTTGAACATTGCTATTTTACATAGTATTTACATTATAACCGCAAACAGTATATCCTCTTACATATATCCTAGTATATCTTACATATATGCTGGACATGGGACTTCTGTGCATGTATGTCCTTAAAACGACACGTTGCCTTTTACAACACCCAAGGGAAGAGATGAGGTGATGCTATTCTGTAGCCGACCAACCATATAGTATCACAGCAAAATACTAGATTTAGTTTCTAGATACATCTAGAAACTAAATCTGACTCAGTCGAAAGTAATATTTCCACATTAAATAGCTTTTCCACTCAACAGTCCTATCGATTTCCAACTAACATTTTCACACATTCATGTAGAAACAAAAACGTATAGAAACAACGGTATAAGCGATGGTACTGAAGTAAAATGTGGGAACTGACAACTTTATTTTCATTTCTGACGTTAAAGTGACCAATTAACTAAGTTTTTTGGACACGTATGTATTTGATGTTTTAAGAGGCATAAATCTTCTGTATTAAATGGGTCTTAGGCACGAATGTTTACCTGTTTTATTTTGCTTGATTTTTCGCCTGAGTTGCAATCATGATATTGATCATGATTTGACGGATTTAGTTTGCGAAGTTAGCACCCGTTTGATATGTAAATATGAATAGTCATGAATAGATGATAGTGCATTGATATAGTCTTTTATGAGGCTTGAAAACTACAGAATTGTTGAAAGAAAGTTGGTACTTTTTGAATAGTTGTAAAGTTTCACCTAATTTGACTTTTTCACAGATGTTGTTTACACAAGATTAACAGTTTTTATATGAGAAATCTTGTCCACTTATATAAAAATGTTTTTTTTTTTTTAATATTGTCGAAATATAAGACGAAATGTACTGACTACACGAAGAAAGTCCCCAGTGGTGGCTGGATGAGAAGACCGTGTGTGGTAGCGGTCCTTGGGAGAGACCTATATCCAGCAGTGGAGAGACACAGACTGATAACATAGTGTGGCTACAGTATGGTATTGTCCAAAGAACTCATCGTTTACTGACGCGATTGATTTAGTTTTTTTCGTAAAAGTCTAAGACCAGTTAAAGAGTGAGAATAAAGTATTTAGGAATTTGCAAAGTTCAAGAAAGGCAAAAATAATTCTTTGGCTTATTTTCATATCGATCAAGCACTTGTTTCAACAAAATACCCACGTTTAAAAAAAAAAATATTCGTTTGATTACCGGGTTTTTCCGATTAGCAGTCGAGTACAGCGGCGCGGTCGGCGCTCCAATGTAAATTAAATGATGAATAGATACGCGCACGAATGCGCTTTGCGGGGAATATAACAAAAAAACCGCCAGTCGACCATTAATTCGAGATGCGTCGTTGTTTGCACAATTTTTTGATGTTTATTCATTCTCCTCTTGTTTTTTGGTGCGATAAGGTTTTTAATATTCACTTCTCATTTTAGAATATTTTTCTTTTTATGTTTAATAGGACATTGTCTGAATAGACATGCCACGACACTAGCTTTGTTGGTGTTATAGCTGAAGTAATGTTGAAACGGCTTTTTATGAAGCTCATTTGTGACGTTTTCTAAGCAAAGGGAGGGACCTTATTGTTGATACGAACTTATTGACTATGGTTAAGATTATCTAATCTAAGAAATCTAATATTAATAAAATCAAGCTCTAACATCGAATTTTTAAAGATAAAGTAAAAAAAAATACGTTTTTGTTTGAAGGATTCACTAGTCTGATTTCAGTGCCTGGAAAATGTGCGATTATTCAGATAATTTACGAAGCGTACAGATTCACACAATTGTAAAATTGACATATTATTGTTTGCGTGAAAATTGACAGTAAATAAGTAAACAAATGTTGCAAGCGTGTCACTTTGTTGTCTAAAGAATAATGTCACTATTATGTAGTCACAGTAAACTAAAATAAAAAAAATGAGTATATGACTAAAAAGTTGTGTAATATATAAGATATGTACCAGAATAAATATACATAAAACTCATTACTATTCAGCATGTCTGTTTAAATAGTAACAAAGTATACGTTAATTACATTATTTTAACGAAACTTGATGAAAGTACGCAAGCAATGCGACGTCGGGCGTTTGGAAAATACCATTAAAATAGCATCACATTATATCCGAACGTAATAATTGGAATTTCGTAATAACACGCACCCATATCAGCGTAAAATGTCAACTGGATTTAATCCGAGGTTTATGTGTATTTATTGTTTCACACCTGTGCATGGAACACGTTTTTATTATGGTAAATATTCACGTGTTATAAAAGGCCGTTAATATTATGCTTCCGGTGTTCTAATTAAGTCTGCTAAGATGGTTTCTCTCTTTCTACCTAAATCTAGGAACTATTTCTATTTCCAACTATGTATAATACAATTACAATTTTTGAGTTTTCAGTAACCATAGTCATCTCTTTTAATATTCACTTTTTGGACATGAGACTTGTTTGTACATTGTCTTGTGCATGAGGGATGGTTACTGAGGCTGAGGCTTTAAAACGCTTCACTGGCCATGCGGGTTGGAAAGTACACGCATTGGAACCCACCTCAGGACTTGTGGTAGCTGTTATCTCTTAGTCGCCTTTTACGACACTCATGGGAAGATATGGGTGGTCGGTTGTAACCACCCCACTGCCACATGATTCTTAGTATAATAATAATAATAATAACGTTTATTGAACAACTTAACATTGAGATATAGGTTACACCAATAGTTAAACTAGTCTCAAAATATTTGTCGGCCATTTTGATTTTTAATAGTTTTATGTTTTTGTATTTAGTTTCTTCGAATTGTGTTTTGCATTCTTACATAAACTGCTTTAAATACAGAAATCATCCCGCAATGTGTGTTGTGAATTAGATTTTAAAATAAATTTTCAATAAAATCTGAATATATTTTCGGAGGCCCTACGAGATTGAGGATTAAAAACCATGGAGTTTATTTTTGTCTGTTTATATTTATACCTTAAGGACCGTTAGACATATTTAGTAGATCTTTACTACTCCTATAAAGTTAGTGTTTTTTTTTATACCAGAACCACTACTTTAAGAATAAAGATTGCGTTGCCTCATTAAAGTGCCAGTGTTTTTTCGAACCCTTTTCACATCAAACGTATCGTTTCGGAAAGTTCGGAGCCGATCGGGGTAGGACACCGAAAGGGCGGGACGATGGAAGCGATGAGTCAGTGCGATCTGAATCGAAAGACTGTAATAAAGCGGTTTCATTGGAACAATGTTAGTGATAGCTCAGTTTTTTTCTTATTTAAAGCTTTCTTTCCTATATAATAAAACTTTCACAGTAACGGAGCAGTCGAATTTTGCAGTCCTTTGAACATGAGTTTCCTTTAAAGGCTTTAGATAATAGTGTTCGATAAAGGGATGCCCTGTGCCCATACGAGTATGTTATCGACTTCGTAGTGTTTAATCCTGTACCGGAAACAAAGAATACTTATTTCATCGAAGCATAAGACTACATGTTTTCACCAAATAGTGTTCTTGATGAATGGATTGTAAAATAGAAGTACTCGAATAATTTAAAAAAATCGATGATGTGTTCAAGTTTTATTTCGAATGCAAAAAATACTGGATACAGGAATTCCTGTATACAGCCTGTAGGAATTCCTGTAGGTAAATGATCCAGCGATGGAGAGACATAAGCACGGTACGGTATTAAGACAAGGCTAATGAAAGACATGACAGTATTTTTATTAGCAGGTTTTTATGAAGTGCTAAATTATTGTAAGTGTCAGCGACATCAATACAATCTTTTGACTAGAATATTTGGTGTAATATTCTGAAAAATATCGATAAATTCCCATCTGAAAAAGATTGAATTTGAAGACGTTGAATTTGAAGCATACAGCCAGTGTTGCATTTGTAAGACAACTTCCAGTTGTCGTAACAAAGTGTCTCTTATTGTCTGCTTGCCGTAACAAAGGCAACTGGAAAGAATAAAAGAACTTATGAAAAATATGTATGTATAAATGTTTTTTAAATTACAGATTATAAATAAATTGTATTGACCAAATAAGCATGTATAGTATGACGGTATATATGGCATAATATACACACATATATGACATGATTATCAGCTTCCTTTGCGATCATAAGTGGGTTATTATAATGATTTTAATGTTCAGAAGTGAATTAAAAGAATAAGTTTATTTTACAACGTTGTGTTTGCCGTTGGCGCCATCTACCCCCCTATTGAAGAAGTTCGTAATGAGAAAATGAATTTGTATTTGTTCGGATGTTCGATTGACCAATGCCATAATTCATTTGGTGACAAGAGTGCTTTGTAGCATAGAAAAATTATAAGGATATCTAAGAATATTTGGTAGAATATTCTGAAAAATATCAGTAAATCCTTTCAGTTGTTGATTTTTTTTTAAATAGAAGGATATTTTTTTACTGAGTCAGAGGTTCAATTCGCTGTGATATATACGACACATCGTTATATCTAAGTGTAATTAGGAAGATGACGTGTCGGAACATTGCATTGCTTTGAAAGAGACTGACGCGATCACCGATATGTAATATCATATCGATGCCGGTAGCGGTTAGATGAGAACAGCAGAAGGTCAAGTGTCAATTGAGCATTGGGAGAGGCCAATATCTAGGCAGTGGAGAGGCACAGGTCAATAGCAATCCTTGCTTATGTGCCTAATGAATAGTTCTTGATTATTTTGTTACTGTTTGTAACAAAATGGTCAAGGACGACTAATCCATCCATCTCTAGTGATTTTATTCGAAATATAAGTTGGTACCGCAAAATCCTCTTTCCTAATTCATTTGGCAAAAAGTTGTGTAAGTATTTATTAGCTTATCTCTTCATCAGTTTGTAACTCGTCGAGGTTATAGTTTGGTGGTAGTACAGCATTTGTGTATCCTTATAAAGAATCTAGACAGGTCGTATTTTAGAGGTCTTTCACCTATTTTCTTCTGATTCAGGTAAGTAAGCATCGGTAAGTCTAGGAATACGTTCTACAAATTCACCTTACTCCCATGGGCCACTATAAGACATAGACTGTTTCATGTAACATACATAATGATTTTGAATCGTTTACGGTAATAATACTCTTTCAGTCTTTTATAGTCTTCTGTCGGAATTCTTGCTTCTGAATACTTCAAATCTGGTCGCTAATGGAATCCTTCAAAAAAGTGGTAATTATATCTATATATCTATACATATAATAAAATTGTAACAATCCGATGTCTGTACATTATAGATATTGAAAAAAAACTAATATGGGGGGGGGGTCTTTATTAGAGCAATGAGAAGCCAAAACAACAGTTTTTAGAAATTTTGTCTGTCTGTCTGTCTGTCTATACAGACAGACAAAATTTCTTGACAAACAGACAAAAAGACAAAACACGTTTGTACACGCATCACGCAAAAACTACTGCATGAAATTGAATGCAGTTTTCACCGATGTATTGCTAGAGGTCTAACTTAAAATATAGGCTCCATTTTACCGCAGGAAAATATCTTATTCCGATTGTTTTAAATTTAATAAACCGAAGTGAAGTGAGGGCGGGTCGCTAGTTAATAATACAATTTATTTACGTTAACTTATTATTACAGATATAATTGTTAAATATTATACAAACATTTTAAATTTAAAATTGAACAAATATTTTAATGTTTTATCTGATAATCTTGCGATAATATTATTAAATACCTATACTTTTAATATTAAATACTTGTACATTTTTGGCATACATATATAAACCTTTCACCATGTAAATATGAGTTCCTTAAGTCAATGTGGCCAATTATTTACAAGCTCAGCAAGATACAGATTAAAGATAAAGATACACATTAAAGGGATCTATTTATCTATTATTTCTAACATTTTATTTGACAAAACACAGTCATTGAAAAAATATTATACAAAGTGAATCTGTACAAAATTTTAATAAACAATAAGAAGATACAAATTTAAAGAAAATGCATATTTATCAACAGATTTGTCCTTTCATTGTACGGCAAATATGCTGAACAATGAAAAGACAATCAATCAATTATAAATAATAAGCTAAGATAACAGTACTATAATAAATAAAATATGGGGTCCTATTACTTCAATAAATTTAAAATTCGCTATAAATATCAGATAGATGCCTGCACAATGACTTATTTGCTATCTATCATTTGATTAAAGACTTGCTGGTTGATATTGAGGTACCTACTATGCTAAGTTGTAGTTTGTTTGGTTGCCTTACGGCCAACTCCACAGAGTTGACGGATCAGGGCAACGCGACGTACTGAGAACTCAATGAGATTTTGTTTAGTTGTGCATAAGATACCTATATACACACTTACGAACACACACTTGTTAAGCACTCCTCTCGGTTGTTCTATGATATATATTTTTATTTTAGCTCCAGACAATAAAGAAGTCCAATTGGGTTAGTAAAAAACTTAAATCGTACAACATTAAACTAAAATAAATAAATGAATAATTACAATTAAATACAATAATTAAGTAGAAAAAATTAAATACAATAAACTAAATTAAATACAACAAATTAAATTAAATACAACAAATTAAATTAAATATAATACAACAAATTAAATTAAATACAATAAATTAAATACAATGTTACACGTCAAATTGAAAATTGAATTTGACCCCTTTACTGATTCTATATAACTTTCGTGCTTTGGTTCTTATTATTTCCGATTTCATCCCACAGAGAGACTCCCGAGTTTACAAGGTTCCCATTATAGTTCACTGAGCTATCGAGAGAATAAATGTACCTATATTATATTTAGCACTTTTAGTTAGTACTATACTGAACTTATAAAATGATTCTAACTGTGTACTAACAGCGAGTAGTGGAACTAATTAACAAGTTCGTTCGTTGGATATTTCGTTAACGTAACAGTTATTTTTGCTCGAACTTCGCTTTTCCGCGGACACCGCATCCTATTTCATGTGTATGCTGGCCGCGGTCAGAAATGGTACTGACTAGTGACTGGATATTTATAAATAATTCAACTCCTCGTAGATGTTTCAAAACTGCAGTTTATTCACTGTGCCCCTTGTAACAATAAAATTCTAGTACATTCTTGTGACTTTTACTGTAATTATTCCACTGTGTACACCTGCGACCGTGACCACAATCACTCGCCAGCTTTAAAACAAGGCTTAAGGATTACTTTCTTAAGCTTTCTTAACTGTCTTTTCCTTTCATTATAGGATCATATACTTTCTTCACCGTGTTACAATCTCTATCTTCTTTCAACACTATTTTAAATTTCTTTGACGTTACTTTGTATTAATATATATTATGTACGTTCACTTTTATGTGTCTGTATATATATATATATATTTACTATAGTTATATGTAGTAATGTAACCAACTGTAGGGGGAGAGTGCATGCTACTACAGCCGCTGGGCGCACTCGTCTAGCTACGTTACACCTCTCTCACAGGAGACTAACTTGATATGTACTATAATACGTCTAGCTACGTTACACCTCTCTCACAGGAGACTAACTTGATATGTACTATAATACGTCTAGCTACGTTACACCTCTCTCACAGGAGACTAACTTGATATGTACTATAATACGTCTAGCTACGTTACACCTCTCTCACAGGAGACTAACTTGATATGTACTATAATACATTTCCTACTTTATCGTATTTCCCAAATGTACGTACGTGTTTCGGTAGTGTGTGAGATATGCCAGAGCCCATTCCCATCCCATCCTAACCCTCCCCATTTTCCCGATGCATTCCTTAATCTGCAAAAGCAGGCAGCGCATTCGGGGGCGTGCCAACGTTTGTCATTCTGGACTGATGTTGGCATGTATCGCGGATGTCTATGGTCGACAGTATCCACTTACCTTCAGGTGGACTGTATGCTCGTCTGCCGCCTTTTCTCTATAAAAATATAAAAAAATATATCTATTTTAGATGTGTAGTTCATCAGAGCTTGTGGTAGCCACTCCGCCGCGTTTACGGCACCCATGGAAAGACCCATGGTGGTACTATTCTACAGCAGGCTGACACCCCACTAAGTTATATGTAGTATTAATTATTAAAATATATAAAATTATAGTTACGTTACTTAACATGAGTATACACTACCTGTTATTACATTCATTACAATTATCTTTCTAAAGGTTGTCGGGAAGAAAATGCTATAAAACTTGTTCACCAATTGTGTGGTTGTATTCTGTTTTCATAACATTGTTCGTTAATTTTATTACATTGTAACATTTATACAATAATTTTATTACATTGTAACATTTATACAATAATTTTATTACATTGTAACATTTATACAATAATTTTGTTACAATGTAACATTTATATTTTGTTATAATGTAACATTTAACAATAAAAAAGGTCGTAGTTCTTATCACTAGTATTTTCCCGGGGTTAAGCTTGCATATGTTAGATAAAACCTACATTAGAACTATGTAAATACTCAGTTTAGGCTCTAATTTAAATAAAACAAATTGATTTCTATTAAACTTTTATTTACCCTTGGTCTCGTGCGTCAATGAATGGAATATATATATGTATCTATCATAGCACTGCAATATCCTGTACATAAAATGAAACACAATATAAAATAAATATGAAATTTAAATTCCTTAGTTTGTTGTGCTAAGCATAGAGTTTATTTTTGAAATGCGTCGCGCTTTGCGCGAACTGCGCTCAAGTTATGATTGCGATCTTTACCTTTCTCTACATTTATTACGTTTGAATTATATGGATATTCCTCAAAATTGAAGCAAAATATTGTAGCTGCTCCTCTGGATGATATCATTTATTAATTAATTTACATTTCTTTTATAATGTAACACACTAATTCCCTATCCATTTTCCCGATTGCTTCTCCAAACCCATTCCCAAATCTCCAATCGTGGGCAGTGCATCCGGGGATGTAGTAGCAACGTTCGTCATACTGGACTGATGTTGGCATGTGTCGTGGATGTCAATGGACGACAGTATCCATTTACCATCGTGCGGACTATCTGCTCGTCTGCTGCATTTACATTTGTGTAAATGTCAGCATTATACGTTTATTCTACTCCTTCCTCCTTCTCTTTCGAGTGCTGTCCTTTACCGACCTTCTTGCTGTTAAATCCCGACCACTGGCCGCTAATGAAAAACCTAAATTTGAATTCACTTCAAACTCTTTCACTCGATTACTTTTCGATTTATTCTGCTGTCTAATTTTCTATCTGTAAAGACGCACGTATTACACTTCGGTAAAGCCTTGTGTATCTGTGTTTGTGAATATTTCATAAAACTCTTGTAATTGCGCATGTTGCTGTAATTCGACTGTTTGACAAAATATATTAAAAAAAAATCCTATTAGGGTAAGTAGTTTTTAATGATCCGCTTTCATATATTTTTTTGTTATAGAAAGAAGGCGCCCAACGAGCATACAGTCCACCTGGTGGTAAGTGGATACTGTCGCCCATTGATATCCGCGATACATGCCAACATTAATCCAAAATGACAAACTTTAGCACGCCCCCGGATGCGTTGCCTACATTTGTTGATGAAAGAATGGATTTGGAGAAAGGGTTGGGGACGTGGGAAAGGATAGGATGGGAATGGGCTCTGGCATATCTCACTCACTACTGAAGCACGTACATACACTGGGGAATATGATAAAGTGGAAAATGCAGTACATTTCAAGGTAGTTAACGAGAGAGGTAACGAGGCCAGTCGAGTGCGCCCAGCGCCGAGTATAGTATTCAATGTTTATTTTAATAAAATCAGATCCTTAAGGTGCCTTTAATTTGTTTCAATGTTGTTCTCTTACTTTTATTGATAAATAAATAGCTGGAGTGAAGGCTGGGTGTCATTTATTTCCTAAGAACCCATCTACCGTTCGGGCAAACGTCGCACTACTTCATATGAAAATAGTGGCATATCCTCGTACGTTCTTCGAAATTTACCCGAAGTGCAGTCAAGTTCTCCAGTTATGTTAAGTTAAACAAACTTTCCTTCCGACTCCTACGTATTTTCGACTAATGATGTATGTCATCATGAGTTTGTGTGGAGTTTAAACACTATTTATATGCGATACACGGTAATGTATTTGTTTTTAATACTTTTCATTAAAATTTTCTTATTTATATGCAGCTGTTAATGCAATGTACCGGGAAGCGCGTAATGAGGCATGTCCGCGACCAGGTGAACCTACGACTTGAAGAAGTTCGCTGGTGGTGGTTGGATGAGAAGAGCCGAAGGTCGTTTGTGGTGGCGAGGCTTGGGAGAGTATCACACATATCACACATAAAAGCAATGGAGAGACATAGGTTGATGGTGGACTGGTGTTACTGAGTTCTTATAAATCTAACAAGCTTTTCAAGAACTTATTAGGTACGTTTACCATTTAACATTATATTGACAACTATTTATGTACTCATATTCGACAAATAAAAGATTTACCGTAAATTTTATATAGTTTTTAGACAAACAGACTTAAAATTAATTTAAGAAGAGTACAATCAAACTATTTAACTTACTTCAACTTGTATAATAAATCTTGTAAACTGCAAGTCAAAATAATTCACTATTGAACAAAAAATTAGTATCTATATCGATACTGATTTCAACATATTAATTATATTTATAGGCGGGATCACAAGGGCGAAAACAGATTTACTTATACGTATATTCTCACTTATAAAAGCGGATATCTACCTGTGAACACTAATTCGTAGTAAAGAAAGCACATAAAGCACTTCACTTTAATTTTGTACTTTGTACAAAATTAATGTGGTATTTTAAATGTACCTTTAATCAAAGCATTGGTCATGAATTTTTTACGCCTTAATCCTGAAGGTGTCAGCGGAAATTTTAATTTTAATTATTTTAATTTCAGTAAAAAAAGGTGCCGATGCCGGAACGACTTCAAACTAATTGGAATTATCTCCGGGCAAATTTGAGGCTTTGAATAATGGGGGGTGTAACGAGCTCTAAGAGGATTGCCTCCAACTGAAAATGTATTATGAGAATTGTACGGCTTCGGACTTTCCCAGTTTTCAAATTTTAAATTAAAGCCTTATAGTTGGAGATTACAATTAAAAGTTAAAATCCTTAGTTGGTTTCGTTTAAATTAATGAAAATATGCGATTTAAAGCAGGAAGTAAATATTTTTATTTTGGTTTATTGGAAGTTAAATGCTTTTCTACGAGTACGTGATGTACGATACATTTTATTCAAGTAAAGCGACTGAATTATAAAATACGAAAATATATATTAGCATTTTTTGAGTACCTACATTATATTAAACAAGTAACAAATATAGCATTTAAGCTTAGTGTCATCTGTACCAAAGGTTTATATGTCGCTTGCGACATTATATAATAAGTGGCCTACAATTTGATGTTTAGAAGACCGTCAACTGTTTCATAGCTCATTTTAATACTTGTACCCTCAATGCAATGATTTTTTTCAATTCTAGAAGTCTCCAGTTTGAATTGCACTAGCTATGCTCATGTATCTGTTTATCTGTCACAGACATCTACTACACAACTGAAAAGAGACAGAACATTTATTTTACCTTAATTGTAATCCGGTAGAGATTACAATAAAATTACGTTCATCATACACGAGACTTCCATTCCAAATTTAATTTGATTTCAGCGAAATCCATTGGTGAATAAATTGAGTTTTCTCCAACATTATAGTGATAAATTTGTGGCACCATTTGTTAAACGGTTCTAAAATAGCTTACGACTATTTAGTAAGGCCATCTAGTGTAGACGAGCGAAGGTTTGCAATTCTTGTTATTCCCCCATATTTGGTCGGTATTTTAAAATAATTTTGAAATACAACTCTGTGTCGTATGCAGTTCGTGGCTAGATACAGCGCGTACGCATACGTCGCTTCAGAGCAAACCGGGCCGGGTGCATTCACTTAACAAGCAGCTCATAACGTATTAACAACAACATTACGCTATAGATTTGTAACAATAAACAACATTAACTCTTTTACTATTTAACAATATAAATGTAGGTCACACTCCCTATATCGATATTTTTCGATATTAAATCGTGACGATTTCTCCCTTGAACTGGTGCTCGCACAACTCCTTGTAGTGCAGGTTCCACCACTCCCTGAAGTTCTTGACGGTGTGATTGTGTATAGGTTGGTGCAGCAGCTCACAGAGGTTACAAATGTTAGTAGCCTCTGTTGTTTCCTTATATACGTAGTGATTGTGCCATCTATAACAAAAATGAAACATTAAACAATCTTTTTGTTTTTTCTTATTTGTTTGGAATTGTTTGTCTTATTTGTTTCTTACAGTTTTCTGCAGTATGTATTAAACATAGGATTATTGGAAGAATATGGTAATATTGTCAACGACTGGGTAGAAAATGTCTATACGTTAAAACAACATTGTTTAACTCATGTCATTGGTGTGTACCATAGACTTGATGGGAATAGACTAGAAAAGACACAGATGAGGAGGGGTTCCTTAAAAAGACATTGAAACTTAAGTACTACGTAACATTTTCTCGTTACGTAACATTTGAATGTTCCATTTGCGCTTTTGATTGGTGATCGTGATTCCAGAATACATTTTTTTTTTATGAGTGACCAAAATGAGTAAGTGACTCAATGATATGAGGAATACTTTTGTTCCACGAGTATTTCTATTTTTTTTCTGTCCATGTGCCTTAAAAATGTATAATGTTTTATTGAGTATTTATTTAAAAAACTTTATTGCACATTATGGTACAAAAGGCGAGCTTAATCCCTTAGGGCATTCTCTACCAGCTAACCTTTGGATTGATCAGAGAGATACATTTGCATTGTGCATTGAGATACAGGTGCGATGAGAGGTATAAATATATAACTTCAACCACAAAGAGAAAAAATAATGTACCTATAAATAAATGTACATGAATACATATCATATAATATACACATATATATATATATATATATATAGCCTCCGTTTATTAGTATTCGTGTTCGAAACCTTTCTAATGTCAGTGGGGATCGCATTCCAACGTTTGATTGGCTGCGCGGCGAAAGATTTTGGTAGAAACCCGGCATTGTAAGAAGAGACTTTGAGAACAGAATTTTCGGCAGAGCGAAGAAAACGGTCATCTGTATCACCTAGAAAATGAAATTTTGATTACAAATAATCTGGGCAACTGGGATTCTAAATTCTCTACGTTTTCTGATAGGAAGCCATTTAAGCTGAGAACGATAGAAGGAGATGTGGTCATACTTACGAAAGCCGAAACTCAAGCGAATACAATTATTGAGTAAACGATCCAATTTGTTAAGATCTTGATTGATGTTGGATCGATCCCCTAAGTGTAACAATATAATTTACTTATGATTCTCACCTAAAGTAGTTATGGTATATACCCGGGTTTTTAATAGCTTGGACCATTAACGAGGCTACTGTAGTAGCGTTCAATTTACCAGCGTCTATGTAAGATCCAGGTGGAAGGAACCTGGAAAATAAAATCCAAAAAATTGTCACTAAAATCTTATCAACATAAGTGTAGTGTCACTTAACTGTAATTTACGTCATTCTAATATCACAAGTCTCATTAATTGAAATAAAGTTTCGATTACATATGTTCATTATTGTTTAATTATTTGTTTTTCAAAAAGTATTATTCTAAAAAGGTTTACATATTTTGTTCTGTCTAGGTTTAATTGTGGTTAATAATTTGCATTAAAAGTAATGTTAATAGACAATAAAAAATTGTTTCAGTTTAAATGTAACAAGATTCGTTAAAATTAACGATTTTATAAGAAGTGTAATGTAATTTACTTGCCTGGAATAGTCAGCGCCTCCATAAACAATTGGCACGGCATAATGCAGTAAAGGATGAAGAATCCTCTCTGTCACGTAATCTTCACTAAAAGTACTCTCAAACGCTAAATAAAAATAATAATCTCTTTCCAAAAGGTTTAGGCAATCTTCTATTCGATTTCTAGGGCAAGTCAGCGTTCCACACCAACCATATGTATCAGCCACTAAACCATATTTCTTCAATTCCTTTGACAGTTCTCTGGCGACTTTTTCTCTACCACTTTTTGAACGACAATTGGAAACATACCATGTTACAGGTTTTTTTTTATTCGCTAATTTATTTTTAACATCTTCACTGGTTGGTGTCATTGGATCAATCCAAGTCATATTAAATTTAGGGCCAACAGCAGTGCCGTTTTTATTAAAGATGGAAATGAATGACCATTGGATATCAGAATCCAGTCTATAGCTCCAGGTTACGTTGTAATAGGAGTCGAATCGTGGATGACAGACGGGGAAATAGCTGGCTGCCTCAACAGCTGTGAAAATGTATAATTGGTCAGGGGTTCTTAATCTTGGCTGAATATTCCAGCCATTTTCAACGTCAAATAATAAAGCGTCAAAGTTTCGTAAATCTCCTAAAAGGCTTTTATCATTTGTTAAGAAACAATTGTTGTAGGAGCAATTGTGTTCTAAGAAAGAATTTTGACCGTTCTTGAAGGCTGTCGTATGAGAAAATGTATCGCTCCATTTTAATATGTACTTAAAATCCGTCGGTAATCTCTCCGGGATTTTAAAACCGAATGAAATTGTAGTTTTGTTATGTTTGTTAGTCTTTAACTCTCTATGGATTTTTTTTATAGCACCAGATTTTCGGAGTACGTAATTGATTTCAATAATTGTTTCACCTTTGTCCCATATTAGTGTTTTTAGAAATAGCACTATAACTGTACTGTATGCACTGACGAGAACTGCTTTCAGAATCTTGGACATGTTTGGTATAAAGATGCACCACCGGTTATAAGCAATCGTACAATTTGTTAGTGTTTACAAACAAATTTCAGAATGAGTAAACATCCGACATTTAGCTTTGGACGGTCTTTGTTCTCTCCAACACAATCCCATATCTGTAGTTCTCGCCATTATCTCGAGCAATTGTTCGCATAATAGTGTACAAATGCAAAATTAAAATTCCATTTCTTTTTTGTGATAGAGCAAGTAAAACCCACGTATGCAAATGAGATTAAAACACGTTGGACAGAAAAGGAAATATGTTGGCAATTATACTAAACAGAGAATTAAATATTAAATTCTCTTTGTGCAGGCAGAAGCACTCGTCCGGAGCGTGCGGCGGGCGGTATGTAAATGACGACAAATAGACGAGTGGGCATTGGCGCCCCCACTTTTGTCTTGACGGGGTTTATTTAGTTTCACATTCCTTTTTGAAAATCTGTGTGATTTCATTTGTTATTTAATATTCGCCTGCTGTGCTATTGCGTTTGGTTGGAATAGTTATCTGGAAAACAGAAGAATACAAATCAACTTTTTTACATACGTACATACATACTCATAACTAGGTTAGTATACTAAATATAATATTGACCAGTCTTGCTTTGTTCGAACAAATACAAATTCCTTTGCGGCTCATTATTAACATATTCAATAGGCGGTTGGGTGACACCGACCGTAAATACAACGTTGTGGAACAAACTTGTTCTTTCACTTAAAGCGGGGTTCTCCAAACATTTGGGCTAAGGGCCACACTGACTGCTCCACAAAATTACAAGGGCCAAGACCAAAAAACTCTCTCTCGGAACGTCAATTGGAAATGATATTCTTAAAGATAAATATCAAAACTCATCTTTGCTGGAATTTTACAAGTCTTCCACTGGCACAGTTTGATCAGTTGCATAAAGCTCGTGGGTTTTTTCCGCATTCAGAACTACTTACGGATCTGTGTGAAAAACATTCTCCGAAATGAAATACACAAAATAAATCTACAGATTCAAGATAACTGATAAATAAACTAACTGATGACCATCAATGCCGTAACTAGCCTTTTATGCGCCCGGTGCGAGCTTCTATAAATGCGCCCTTGAAAAATGCTACTAACTACGATGCATGACCCAAAACTTGGTCCTGGTCTGGTCATTTCTGCGTCCCTCCAGGGTCTGCGCCCTGTACCTGGGCACCGCTGGCACCGCCCTAGTTACGGCACTGATCACCATCTTAAGTCGCTTTTGATAATTGACCCTAGTAGACTTGATCCACAACTGCAAACAATTGTCTGTGAAAAATCACAGCTACATAATTAATCACTTTAAAATTATTATTGAAATGTTTAAAATTACACTCTAATACTAGATTATGTATGAGAGCGGTTATGTCCTAATAACTAATAATTGGTGAATAATAACGTCTGATTATTATTTTGTTTTATCTATACTAATATAATAAAAAGGTAAAATTGTCTGTTTATAGGTATGTTGGGGGTAATCTATGGAAGTGCGGAACCGATTTCAAAAAATCTTTCACAAATAGGAAGATCATTATCCGTGTCTAATATAGGCAATATTTTATATTTCAATTTAAAAAAAGAATTGAAAAAAAAAACAACTTATAAACCGAAGCGAAGCGAGGGCGGGGCGGGTCGCTAGTTCTAAAATAAATTTAAGGGCCGGATACCAGGCATGTCCAGCTCGCTGCCGCAGGCCGGATTACAGGTGCTCGCGGGCCGGTCTTGGCCCGCGGGCCGTAGTTTGGAGACCCCTGACTTAAAGCAACGAATATGAACATTGAAGTCAACATAGTAATGTATTCACGCAAAAAATGCAATAACAGTATAAACCCCTACCAACGCAAAAAGTTTATAATTACGCAAAAAAACGTAACAACACTACAAACCATTGGAGTTCTTCAAGAGAGCTGTGAATAGGGTTTTGCAAGGTCGGCGGCGCGCCCGCATACACCCTGGTGTTGCAGGTGTCCACGGACGGCGGTAACACTTACCATCACGTGGGACCGCTTGCTCGTCCGCCCACGAGTTAATATAAAAAAAAAACCCTCCAACGCAAAAAGTTTATAATTAGCCAAAAAACGCACTATCGCAATAAGTTTATAATCATTCTTAAAACGCATCAACACTACAAACCCCTACCAACGTCAAATAAGTATAGTCACGTAAAAAGTCGTGGATAACGTTGGTTATAAATACCATTATTGTAAATTGATTGGATAAGTAAGACTTATTAACGATTGTGTTATGTATTCTGATAAATAATAGTGACCTTAAACAATTTGTTACACACAATCTTGTCAAGACCCCGCACTGTGATTCTGACTCAACAGCTGTCGAAAATGGCGCGACATCTTCAACAGATGTCCCTTGTCCCAGGATTTACATAACAAACTAAAACGTTCGCAGTTTGACACTGTTTATATTACAATACTATACAAACATCAGACGAACACGTCAAATTTGTGAAGACACCGGTGTTGCCTTTACACAAATGCTTTTTAAATTTTACGTGTAATTGAAGAGCTGAAAATAGTTTGCTCGGTAACGAGAGTAGAATCGACTCCGCTATCTTTTACGATAGGCTTTTTTTCATAACTTATTGTACATTTCTAGTATATATTTTATTTACACTGGCCCATTCCATTACTCACGGTCATTACCCTGCATTGAGTAATGAGCGCTACGAACGTTTTAGATAGAACAACACAACTTTACAATTCCCTAAAATAATTTAATTTTTGGCTAGAATTTTTTTTTATCTTTTAAATGGTTTGACGTGTTACGGGTTTTGCGTTCGCCTGTAACCCGATTTCGACATTACTTGTCTTGTTTTTGGGAATGGACTGAAATGAGTTGTTGTATAATATATACGAATATATTCGTAAATACGAAATGATAAATATGTTTTCCTTGATGCAATCCTATTTGAGCACTACATTTGAGTAAATCAACTAATGTAAGTAAACAAACATTCTTTTCAGAAACAGAAATTAATCAGAACATCTTCAAACTAAATGAAAATAACTGAAGCAAATAAAGAAGAACTAAAGTTAACAGATGAAAGCCGAAGTACGTTAAAGTATCTTTTTTGTAAATCGGCACCGCTAAATTCACGGCTCTAAAACTTTTTCCACTCCAAAAGCGAACCGCTGAATATTAGCAAAAAGTCATTAAAAGTAAGGGCGCTGTTCATCATGGAGGCGAAACCTCGAAGTCGGTATTAAACGCCAAGTTGGTCGGACCCTAACTTATAAAAGTTGATTCATTTAACGCTTGCACGCGTCCGTAGCGAGCGACGACACAATTTGAATCATAACATGTAGAGAGATGATAGTAAGATATAATAGATAGATAGATATATAGATTCCATATTGTACACCAACACATGTTGCAAATAGACAATGGAAAAAGTACAACAGGCGGCCTTATCGCCAAAGCGATCTCTTCCAAGCATCCTTTGAGTGGTAAGGAGAAAACAGATAACAATGTGCTGTACTAACATACTAACATGGGTACTAACATACATATATTAATTTTAACATGTGTATGTATGTTTGTTATCATTGTTTAGTGTGTTGATTTTTTCGTTTGTGAATGTTTGTCCTTTAGTGACTTGTGACGTCGGGGTGTGTTGTCAGCAAGGTGGATACGTATACAAACGTCAAACTGGGAAACGAGACGTCATCATCAGTAGTTGCCGGTCGCCTAGCCATTACACATTTGCCTCGATTGTGTTGTTTTGCGTTTAGGCTTGAATGTACTATCCATATACCAGTTTGTATATATAATCAGTATGTAACTATTGGCGAAGTTATGGCGGCGATGAATACTTTATAGCTATTTTCGGACTACAGGTTATTAGAACTTGTCACTGAAATAACACAAAAGCTAAAAGTAGATTGACCAGTATCAGATTAAACTGTGGACGATTGTGCCACCTGAACGAAGTTAGGACGGATCGCTATTATTTGATATCGGAGAGCGGCGATAGCCTATTTTTGACACTTTTTTTAGCAGGAATAAGGGCCTTACTCACTGTCATTATACAATAAAATACTATTGTATAAACAAGTCCTCGTGCCAATTTGGACTTACGGTATTCAGCTGTGGGGCTGCACGAAACAAAGTAATGTCCTCATGATCCAACGATTCCAGAACAAAGTACTCAGGGGCGTGGTCAATGCGCCCTAGTACATTAGAAATGACGACCTCTACCGATGGAGGCACCGATAACGTTGGCAACGAGGTCCACTTTAAGGTCCCGAGACCTTAAAGTGGACCTCGTTGCCAACGTTATTAAAAAATATGCCGAAGCTCACGAACGAAGACTTCGTGACCATGTGAACGTTGAGGCCATCCAGCTCCTCGATAACACGGACATAGTGAGAAGACTGAAAAGGACGAAACCTTTTGAGTTAGTGTAGTGTCAATATTATGTAGGTACTTAGTGAAATAAGTGCTCCTAATAAAGACTAGATTGCGATACCAGCTATAGATCCTGAGATACAGTCTGTGCTAAATGATACAACTAAGTACTCAAAATACACACTTTTTGTTAAACTCTGCGTCCAAATCCCAAATATGTTTTCAAAAGATTCATGTGTAAAAATACCACTTACGTAGTATTCTTTTACACGTAAAAGTGTTTTAAAAATATTTTACTTTACACAGAGCATATTAAACATATTAATAATGAGCAGAAAATATTTTATATGTTACAGCTCCGTAACATTTTTCACGAGTGAGTGAAATTGTAATTTTGACAAATATTATTAATAAAATCGAAAATAATTACAAAATATTAATAGAACAATGATAGATTAATCCCATGACATATCAAACGTTTAAGCTGCTCTCTTTTGAATAGTTGCATTTTCAAGACGTACCGGTCTTCACAGGACACAGATGTACGATAAGGTTAAAGATGTAAAATTCGATTTATACAAGTGTTACTTACTAAGTTTGTAAATTACGCAGCCAGGACGTTCTTCATATTCTATAGGAGGTCCCCACATACGAATAAAAAAAATAGGTAGGTACCATGGAGTCTGTACAAATCTTCACTGAAATCGTTTCCAATATCAAAGACTTTAACGATTAAAATGTTTAAACCTCGTAATCTTATCGTTACAATTCTAACACAAACTTTCGTTTCAATTGGTTTCCGCGCCATCGGCCAGTTTCATCTCATTACTGATAATTAAATCGAACTCCCGTTTTAAGCCGAATTTCATTTTCGTGTTAACTCCTAAACTTTGTAGACATTCTTGTATTTTCTTGGCGATGAATTTCAAGTAAGCCAGGAATTATTGGGTGTTTTAATTTTAATGTTATCGTAATAATATAAGATCTTTTTAGGTTGTTATATCTTCTATACATATAATAAAATCGTAATTAAGCTGTGTCTGTACAGGAAATAGTTTTTTGAAAAAATAATGGTTACAATATAAACTACGAATGATAACAACATTTTGGATTTTTTGTCCGTCTGTCCGTGTGTTTGTCTGTCTAAACGTGCATCAAGCAAAATCGAATGAACTGTTAAAAAAACGAGACTTTGCACCGTTGTAACTTATGGCTTGGGTTTTTACATTTAAGGTACTTTTTATTCAGATCAAAAATAGAGTTCCTACTATTTATATCAAATTAACCACACAAACTGTTCCGTCTACGCACACGAAGTCACGGGCACTGCGAGCACTTCTGGAACCTTCCAATAACAAGACAAAAGCTAAGTAGATATTGTCTTGTTATTGGAAGGTTCCATATAGGCCCTTTCAATCTTTTACGAATATACAGTTTACAACACGTTAACGAATCTCAAACCATTAACTTATATTACTCACTTGTGGCTTCTATCGATCAGTGTAGACTGACGTATATATGTGAACATTTCTTTAAACAGAAAATAAGGTATATTACATTTTATAAAAAACAATTCGTAAATTCATCATAACGATTTCTCTAAGAATTCTACAACCTACCCACCTACTCAGAATTCGCTTATTCAGACAAACATCGACACACTACTCGACAACGATGGTAATGTAAGCTTACCCCGCGGACGTTTATTAAAATTAAAAACATTAAAATATAAAAGTTACGCCGGAGTTTTAATGTATTACATCCAACTATTTGTAAAACTAGAAATTTAAATAATATTCTTTGTTGTTTAAAATGTATACCATACCATATCACACCTATCTCTCTCCACTGCTATATAAGCTTCCACCAAGGCTTGCCACTACAAACAATCTTCCGCTCTTTCATTCACTCAATATCGCCAAACTTCAAGTCGTCGGTTCCCCTGGAACACACGAACCGGAAGGCGTCCTTCGGTGCACCCTGCGCCTTTCGGTACGTGTGTAAAATATGTATGATTTTTTTTATTGTTTAAATGGTGTTGTCGCTGAGTCGGTTTGTGAACTAAAATACTAAGATTTATTCACAACCTCATAATAAAAAAATATTAATTATATGCATCGTCTGACTATAAATACGGAACGCAAAAGATAATCTCCAAAAGCAAAAAAATGTAGTCTAATAAAATTGTGAATGTCTAGGGTATGGCCACTGTATACGCATATAGCGTTATGACGTCAAGTGCTCATAGAATAATCTTTTGTTTTGAAATTCTGACTTATGAACTTTTGAAAAGTTTTCTAAAACTTTATATTTAATACTTTTATATTCATTCAGAAAAGAAACTGCTTTATTATATTATTCTATATTACTACACAAAAATATGACAATGTTTTTATTGTTGGATATGGCAACAGTCTAAAACACTTAGTCCAATATACTTACAGCTAATAAGTATGAAAGTAATAATAGTTAAGAAGTCAAAAGTTATTTTGAAATTCAATGTCAAAGTCTAAAGTATAAATAAAGGACACGTTAGATTTAACACAGTTTAAACAAATATACGATTTATTTTTATTTTTAGATTAAACCCTTTATTTTTAGATTATAAAAGGTTTGTAAGCATCCTTGTTTATTTGACTGTTAATTAAACGAGTGTCAGTTTCTGTTCAATCAATTTTTTCTCTAAATAATCTGAGTAGACTCAGCGAACATTGATGTTAACGTTAACAGTTGGACAACACCCTCAAGTCTGGTTTCCCTTCAAATATCTGGTGAATATAAAATTATCACCTCCGCCTCTGACTCAGCGGGTTTAACTTCATTTTAATAAAAAAATGCCCGGGAGAAAAAAATTACGAAGTTGCCAATGTCTCTGATGAATGCTGCGATAGACATTTTCCGGATCCTGACATTTAAAATTTATGATTTTTATTTAAATGTTACACAGATTCTGAAGTTTGTTCAAATGTGTTCAACGAGTGAATTTTACGACTGATAACGTGGTTTGAATTCAAATCCAGTTGTTAATATTTATACTAGGTACCCAAATGTCACTTTATGTAACATTTGTCAACAAATGAGAGACTCGTGGTATTTATACCTATGATAAAGTATAAATAGTTTATGCAAAAATTCTCTAATTCTAATTTAAGATTTTAAAACCGTGGATTCAAATCTATAATAATTAGTTATAACCATTGACGAATTAAAGATTGGTAAGAATATTTGTAAGCCCTTTTTGAGTGAAAGACCCCTAATGATTAAAAAGAACAGAGAACGGCAGACATTTATAGTTAGGTGGACGAATAGGGGGTTGGCTCAAGGAGATCCAATATCCCCATTACTTTTTAACGTCGCGACCTTCACAATCTGTCATCAAATTAAAGAAGTCATTATCACTCAATTTGCCTTATGGCCGACAGACTGGCGAAGTTAGCTATATTGGAAGGATGTGAACTATTGATTCTGTTAGATTACACAGTACTTGCGAAATTTAAAGGCATTATAGCATATTTAAAGAATTTAACCACCCGCGTCAACCTCCTCGATTACATTGGTTTTCTGAGTTGAAAATGAATAGATCCCGGCTTAAATTAGCTTTTAGACTACGTTCTGGGCACTATCCTCGTGGGAAGCTTGGATATTTAATGAAAAAATAGACTCGTCTAATTGTGAAGATTGCGGGAGTGTGCAAGATGTCCAACACTTGCTAATGGAGTGTGTCACGAACGAGAGGGAGAGGGCGTCATTGATGCATAAATATAACATAAATAGGCACAATATAGGTGCATTCGTTGCCAAATTAGCAGAGATAGATAGATTTTTTATTGCACACAGAGAGAGAGCTGCATTGTGGTGCGGCAACTACTAATACAGAACTAGATCCATAAATGAAGAAAATTGTCCCAGCATAACTGTACCCGTTAAGGAAAAGTCCTCACATTTGGCGTTAATCCAAAAAAATAATTGGAGACAAGCTGTAGTAACGCTTGAGCGTTTAGCTCTTAAGTGCTCAGGCGCTCAGGCGACGTGTCGAGTGTAATTAGTGCAATCAGCGTGAATCACGTTTTAGTCAAGTGCTCAATGTTGTGTTGAGAGTTCCCGGGGTACTACTGGTTTGAATGTAGGCCTCCCATTTCGATGATGTAGAAGTTTCCTTGAATGGAGGCAGGCTGTTCACAGTCAGTAAGACCGATGACTTAAAGTCGTGGGTATTAGCGAGTTTTGGGAGAGGCTTAAATTTTCTTCACCGATTTCTCACCTGATGCCTTATGCAACGCTCTAATTTGAAGAGGACTTCTACGGAAGGACAGGAGTCCTTGCGTCGGACTTACTTCTTTTTGGCTGAGCTCCTTCTGCGCTCTCCCTAAACTAAGCATGTTCGGTGACTCTTTAAATGCCACAATAATTTGGATTAAATTTAAATTATAATGGGGAATATTCTGAAGAACTGTTGATGCCAACTTCGGGTTTTTAGCATCGCATTGCTCATCATCGTCGTGCGGTTTATCCGCACTTCCTCGACATATGGTAGAGTCGCTGTGTACAATGCGGTCAAAGACATATTTTATACCGCAAACCCGAAAGTTGTGGAATGAACTGCCAGTCGAGGTTTCTCCATTACGGTACGATATTAGGCTCTTCAAGAGAGCTGTGAACAGGATTCTGCAAGATCGGCGTGCACCCGTAAGCTCTATAATGTTGCAGGTGTCCATGGGCGGCGGCGACCGCTTACCATTATGTGGCCCGCCCGCTCGTCTGACATATATTCTATAAAAAATATTTAATTTGACTAATTAAATTTAGGCCTTTATTAGTGGAGCGGCACAGACTGATGTTAAGATACTAGTTTTAGGGCATTTGCAGATGGGTAGCTGGGTAATATTCCACACCCAGCAGGGTATGGAATATTAAGGTAAGGGAGAGCAAGCCTTATGGGATGTATTGTATTGGAGGAACATGTAAACATGTACACTTAAGAACATGTATTGAAGGAAACGTTTAGTCAGTAGGAGGTAACCTAAAGTTGAAAAAAATAATGGTTTATTGACAATAAAGGGGTGAACTTTATAAATGATAAGTAGATAGATAGATATACTTTATTGTATACCAAAACATACATAAGAGAAACACAAATATATAATTAATTAGAAGTACGATCGGGCAGCTTATTGCTAAAGCGATTTCTCCGCAATCTTAATTACTAGTTCTTTATTACTTTTTACTATTGTAGTTACTAGCTGACAACTAGAACTGTACGAAGAACTAGAAAAATGATGATTCAAATGTACTCCGGACGTGAATAAAACGACTAAAAACAAATAAAATATTTTTGTCGATTGCCCAATGTTGTAATAAAAGGAAGTAAAACCATATTTTTATAAAGGTATTGTTTTCAAGTGAGCATCCTGCGGTCTGTTCTCTCACGAGCGCTGCCTTTTGCTTTGGGAAAAGTTATTGTCAGAGAATTTATAAGGAAATTGAAATTGCCGTTAGTAACTAGAGTGGCTGGACCCGTAATGAGAAGAGATAAAAAAACATATTAACGGGTGCTAATTGGTCTATATCTTCTAAAGTAGTGACGGTCACCACTTCAGTGAAAGTATCAGCTCTATATTCAGTATATATAAAGAGAGATTACTATTCAAAGGTAGAGAATGAGGATCATTTTTTTTTGTGTTTATCACAATTATTTATCTATAAAACAGTTTTTGAACGCACATGTTTACACGTTTTATTTGAATCGGCGTTTCTGGTGGATTACACTAACTATAGTTACGAGGTAGCTAGTCAGCAGACTGACTATTCTGCTTAAGAATAGTTTAATATATAATTGTGATTATCAATGTATGTATAATTATGATTATAATGAAATAGCGACCCGAAATACCGAAATAGCGATTTCAAAATAAAATATAGCCTATATTAGACACCGATAGTATAGCTTCTTATTTGTGAAAGATTTTTTGAGATCGGTTTGTTGTTCCAGAGATTACCCCCAACATACTTACAAACACACAATTTTACCGTTTTATTATATTAGTATAGATGTATGTATAATGTTACTAAAATAAAGGCTTGTATTTAAACGAACAGAAAAACGAATCTAAATGTTCAACAAATCATAATCAACAAAACCAATATTTTTTGTATAACTCAAATAAATATTTTTTAATTATTAAGGACGTCAACACAAAGTCGTCTTCCGCTGCGCGGAATTAGGTCTTTAACGTCACCAGAGAAACGAACCCTAACCGATTTTTAGATGGTGACATTAAAGCAAATTGCTGTCAGCTAATTTAAAAATATGCTGCCATCGATTTGCTGTCAATTTCGGTATTTCTGCTGCTCAGGTTAACCTCTCGAAAATAAATACGTTGACAAAAGTGAATTAAAAATGAGATTACATGGTAGTATCACCGCTCAACAGTACACAAACTGCACTAGAGTGCTTGTTATTGCGCCATTTACACACGTCACTTCCGGTTTAAAATAAAGTGCTTCAGATTTGTCATTATTACTATCAGATTTGCCTTTTTTCCATTGCTTTGTCGCTAATTTAATTACAGATGATTAAGTCCTCTAAAGATTTAATGTAAAATGTTCATATGCCTCAATTCGAATAGACACTAAATCGGGGATTAATTTGGACTCAAATAATGGTGTAGTTTTTTCTATACGGGATTTATACTTAACTAGCGGTGCCAGCGACTCCGTCCGCTTGAACTTTAGAGTGATTCCCGTGGGAAGTCTGTAATGGATCGGGATAAAATGTACCCTAAATGTTAATCCAAGTCATAAGCTATAATTGTACTAAGTTTCATTAAAATTCGTACCGTAGATATTGCGTCCAGCGCTTTTAGACACACGGACAGACAAAAATTCCAAACATTATTGTTTTGGACTATATCATTCTTATTTTACATTGTAATCACTTTTTTCGTAAAACATTTCACGTACAGACACAGCTCTGTTATAATTTTATTATATGTATAGATATTGCAAAAGTTCCCCTAGCATACTCCTTTGTTGAACTGTGAGGTATCTATTTAAAATTTCGAGATGGACAGCAAATAGGGTTTAAATCCTGTTGCTAGAATTTAAGCAAAATTCTCGAAAGTATTTTTTTTACTTTAACCAAGAGCATCTAGGTCTAATGGCACCACTATTATTAAATATTATACAAAAGAGTGCAATTGAAGCTCAAAGATAATGGGACTTGCAAATATAATATGTGATATAAAAATTCCAAATTTAATACTGCATACATAATCATTTCTCAGTTAGTGTTGAGAAACGTTAACCTTAAAAAATAGTAAAGTTACATTTTATTTATTTAAACTTCATTGCACAAGTAATTGTAACAGGCGGACTTAATTCCATATGGCATTTTCTACAAGTCAACCACCAGATCAACCAGAAACAGCGTCGCGGGTGCAATTTCAGTTTAAATACAAATACTCAAATGAAATAATATTTCATTATATATACATATACACATATATACAAACTTGTATATATAATATTATAATACATAAATGTTACTTATTGTGTCTAGACTAGAGATTGGGAAGTCTCGACATTTTCAAAGTCCCGGGACACGAGACGGCTCAGGCTCAAGTCCCGGGACTTCAAGACTTCGAAATAAGATTAATGTAGAATACATTTTCAGTGAGACGTATCAATTAAATATTCATTTTAGTAAAATCAACATTCATGTTTCCACACTTTTGCTGTATGTTCCGTTCCATATTGAATTAAAAAATGAATATCTTGTTTAAGTTTGTTAACGATCTGCAATAACAATAACAATAAACCAAAATTAATGTTACCTAATAATCTAACTTATCTTTCTGTACTGCGTATCATATCAATTCATTTTTTATATAAAATAAATCTCATCCAATGTAAACGTTTCAGGGTGTTACCACACCAATCGATAGATCGCCGATCGATACCATCGGTCGACGTCGATAGCTTTGGCTGATCGACGAATTGTATAGACTATAGGCTCTAGGTAGAGTTTATGCGGTTCTGATATATACCTAAGTATATGACATATATCATGTTAGAGGAAACATTCACAACGCCATCTAGTCTTATAAAAGTGAAACCACATTTTTCTTTTATTTATTGAAATGTCACTCACCAAACCATAGTACAAATATATGTAACTAAAAAATCATTATATCAAAACCCGTCTTTGCATTAAACATGTCCAAATAACTATTTAATTTCTTCTGTCATTTAAAAGTATTCGATAGCACCCGTCTGAATGCGTCGAAAATACTCTTGAACGTTCTTACTCTCTGAGGCGGTAGCAGCAGGTCTAAAATACCTCTTTCGTGTTTCATTGGTTCTTCTTTTGGTACTGTAATCTTCTTGGTAACATTGGCACTAGGTGCCTTCAGTGTTGCCTTAGAATTGTGTATCGTATCGTCAAATATAGAAGTTATTCTAAAATCGTCATTTAAAGTTTGTTCAGTGCTAGCGAGGGTAGTGTGAGGGTGGAATTCCACAAATTGGGTCGGTATGCTGTGAACGTGATAGTCATCATCCTTTGTAATAGAGGAGGGTTCTTCCGACAACATGGACACGCTGCTGCTGAAGATGTCTTGGAACTGGACGGTGGAAGCTACGATGTCGCCATTGCTGTAGGCGTACCGCTCTTGTTCGTTGGAATCTGCTTTTGTTCGTGTCTGAAAGTAAAAGTTGTTGGTAAGGTGGTAATTAGTAGACAGGTAATAATTTAGAATTTCATCACCCGGACTCACATTGTAGTAATGAAATTAGTAACTAAATATGTTGCAATTACTATCAGCTTGAAGGTGAAAGAAAACATCGAGATGCTTTAGATCCTTAGATTTGGAAAAATTACAGGTTTTCTACTAACCAATTGTTCTAACATCAAAAGTTATCCGTTACAGGCTGTATGGTATGTATATTGGTATATTTGCGATTGCTATTAAATTTAAAATGAAACTATGATTTCTGGTGAATAAATATTTAATAATTATCTTCAGTATTTTATTTTAAATTCGCCTGTTAATTTATATAGCAATCCTTAGTTACTTGATCAGTGAATAGGGCTGGCTTTATTGATATTAAAAAAACCAATTGAAGATCAAAGGTCATGTAGCTTATAAGATGAAGTAGTAAAATCAATAGTCTAAATTTTAGTTTTTAATTTAATATTATTTTTATTATATTAATAATAATGTAACAATAATACAATAATAATAATGTAATAATGTAACAATAATACAATAATAATAATGTAATAATGTACAATAATAATGTAATTTGTGAATTATGTAATATTTTTTTCAGCCTTTTTAATATTCCACAGGCCTCTCCTAGTAAATCTTCAGGGAGTTTCGGCCCATAATCCACGCGGACCTGGATACATATGCTTAATTTTTTTTTAAATTCTGGAACATTTGAGATTTTTTTCAAATATTATAAGTTCCAGGCTTATAACATTTTGTCAGTTTTAAACGCTGTACCATCTTTATTAAAAAGTGTTTCTTACAAGATCCAAAAACGACCAAAATTTTGATTGATAATAATAATAATAGAAAAATATTTATATGATAATAATTTGAATTTATCATATAGTATTCACATACCTATTTTATTTTATTATAATGTTACTTGTTATACGTTGTACCTACAATTTTCATTTAAATTAAAAATATGTTTCCCAATAGTTCCAAAAACTACCAAATTTTATTATATTATTATTATTAATTTTACAACCGAAAATATATTAATATTAAGAAGGATGTACTTACAATAAGTAATATTGCAATGAGCACAGTTCCACTGATACTCATCTCGACGCGTGTCTTTAGCGGGATACTGATTAATACTAAAAACAATGTTATTGTCTCTCATTGTTCTTTAGACCGACTGCACATTTACCGGCTTGTTTTAATTATCACAATTGATGTTTAGAGATATACGTCAAAAGTAACCATAAACACTGATCGTGATTAATAATAAATTATCTCGGATATTGTTTAATATTTCATTATAGTAATGTGCGTAAGGAGAGTAAGAGATAGTGTTGTCGGTTTCCTGGTTCATCGAAAATATTTTATAAGATTAACTATACATATAATAAAATTGTAATAGGCCGATGTCTGTACATTATAGATATTGAAAAAAGACTAATATGAGGGGTCTTTATTAGAGCAACAGAAGCCAAAACAACAGTTTTTAGAAATTTTGTCTGTCTGTCTGTCTGTATGTTTGTACACGCATCACGCAAAAACTACTGCACGGAATTGAATGCAGTTTTCACCGATGTATTGCTAGAGGTCTAACTTAAAATATAGGCTCCATTTTACCGCAGGAAAATATCTTATTCCGATTGTATTAAATTTAATAAACCGAAGCGAAGTGAGGGCGAGTCGCTAGTTAATAATAATAACCAAAAATTATATTTAAGTAAATTACATTTAAATCGGCGTAATTCACTTCACTCCCGATTTAATGGCATACCGCATTCTACGATAATTGGTCATATAATTCTAATTCATAAAATCTACAGTTTCATCAAGTGAAAACTTAAAATGAATAATCGGTAAACTAAAATGAGGGCTACGTTTGTGTAACGTTCAAGGACTATCTCGCCGGCTATTGTCGTGAATCATCAGCTTTTAATTTTTTTTTTAATTTATTTATTCAGTATTTCACAATTTGTAACAATATTGCCAGGGGTCCCCGCACTAGGCTTCGTCTGTATCGCGAGGAACCAGTTAAAAATTACATAGCATAATTTACAAAGTTACGTAGGTACATACATTACAATAAAGAGAGTAAGAGATACTTAATAGCACAGAAAACAAAACAGTACAAAAGAAACCCAAACAAAGAGGTTTCTGGAAACTGGTCCTGAATCGGTGTGCTAAAACAAATCTTGACGGATATATGACATTAACATATTAATTGAATGATCGATGATATCGATAACACGACCAATTTACTTTTATATTGAAAATTACTCTTTTTTAAATGGTTATTAAGCTGTATTAAATTGTTTTAGTGTATTATTTACTACTCGAGCAAGGCTGTTAGGATGTCCACGTGTATTCGTGTAACTCAATACATTCAAGGATTAGTTCGCCTGCTATCGTCGTGATGCATTGCCTGCATTGTGTGGCCGTGAATCGATGTGTTCTAGAACAATGGTGTCTGCAAGCGATATATATATATTTATAGAGAGCAGTAGGTCGTCTTAGTTAGTTTTGGCGCTAAATTCTAAAGTAATTTGCACTAACATTAAAATAGAAACATTCTGTTATCAGCCGTCAAAAGAGCTATTTTAAGGTAATTATGTATTTTTTGTGAAGATTGTTGTTGATTATCATATATAATTAAGTATTTGCTTTTTATAAAAAGCCGCTAAAAGAATGAACTCGCGAAACCCACCGCCTCCCGGCTCCCGCCTGGCGCTTTAAGGCAATACATCCCTCGTGCACAAGAAATGTGCATGAAGAGGCATATGTTAGCAGAGGATGAAAAACAGGGCTGGTTACGGTTACGGTTTTATACAGGTGTGTGGGAATCTTTCCCGAAGCCCGGAACATGCTCCCGATTCTCAGTTTCATTCACTCAAATTTTTACATATTTTTTTTAATTTTACAAAGTTCCTGCAAATTTGCTAAAGCCTAAATATATAATAATTAAAAAACAAATACGTAACATGTTTCAGACTTCGAAAAGTGTCAGATCCGTCCAGTATATAAATTTATTAATATTTATTCGGTATCCCACATCCGCTGCTACATGCCTGTCACAACTTAAGTGCTTTGAATTTATACCTATAACTCGTATATTACGAGTAAATATTATGTACTCTATAGTGAAACCACTCAAGGAGTGACAAATAGATTGTGACAGCATTCAAAGACGTGTGGAGGTTGTCGTGATATTCCTAAGGGTCTGGAAAAGGATTGCAAGGAACATTATTGAAGAGGTAGGAACAGTTCGTAGCGAAATATATTGTAACATGAAACGAAATGAAAATAGTGAGAAACGAGACGCTTTTGCAAAAATAATATCAAAACAATCAAAATAAGAAATTTGACAAATTTCGGTCACGTCATGCGCAGTGATAGATACTATCTTTTGAAAATTGTAATGCGGGGTAATGCAAGTAGCAGGTAAGAGAATGCACGGTCGTCGTGAACCTGGCAGAAGATGGACTTCTTGGCTCGGAAATCTTAGAGAACCGTATTAGCACGAAGTCTTTGTTCCGGGCAGTAGTCTCCCGCGTGAGGATATCATGGTGATCGCCAGCCTTCGTTAGGAGATTACACCAAAAGAAGATTTTTTTTGAAACATGTTGTTTCTCTCATTTAAATTATAGAAGGTAATAAAGGATGAGAGTATTTGACTCTCATTTGTGAGACACTGAGTTCAAATGCTCGGCACGTACCTCTGAGTTACAATTTTTAAATTATCACTAGTTCGTCAATGAAGGAAAGGAATCCCGCATGTTCCAGAATTAAAAACCTGGAGCATGTCTATCGACCAATCTGCACTGGACTTGCATGATCAATTATATTATAACCCGAAACCCCCCAGTGATTTAGTAAGGGAGGCCTGTGCCCTGTAGTGGGCCATTTAGTAAGGGAGGCCTGTGCCCTGTAGTGGGCCATTTAGTAAGGAAGGCCTGTGCCATTTAAAAAAGGCTGAGACATCAAAAAGATTGCATAATTATCACTAACTTTTAAAGCTTAAAATATTACTTTTAATGGTATAATGAGAGTTTTTGTCATCCAGAGCAAAGGGATTTGTTACTATCAAGCAAAGGGATTCAAACGAATTTCTTATAACATCGTTCTTGGACACACACTCTTGGATACACTGGAACATTTTTAGAAATTTCAAACAAAAAAAGGAAAAATAAGTTTTTAAAAGTTATTCAGCTAAAGAGAGATAGTAGGTAATTATAAACAGAAATAAAAACTTGAATACTTTAATTTTTCACAGATCTTTAAATCATATTAATTGCTGTAAAAGTAATTAACGCCTTCACAGCATTCGTTAAAAACTACAGTCTCGCCGCGACGGCAAGCGTTAGGACGACATTATGTATACAATGAGCCAAGAATAACGAAGTAATTTTGCAATATAAGTAATATACTTCACTCTCACGTCTTGGAGTGTAGCACTGGTTGAGGTTGAGCGTTCAAACACCCATTCTCTATCGTTTTTCATTAAATTAAACGTACTGTAAACTAATAATATAATCATGAAAGACGATGAAAAAATAATGTAGGTATACAACAATTACATTCATGTTTATATCATCTTACGTCACGACAAGCTCTTGACCAATAGGATCGCTTCACCATCGTAATGCTGGTTTAGTTCAGTAACAGAGAATTAAAATTATTCGTTTTCCGTAGTAAAAAACAAATTAAATGAAAAAAAAAATACCAGCCGTTAAGTTTTATTATACTTACATAAACCAATTATATTATTCCCAATATATTCCCAATTGGCCGAAACTGTACATATTGTAGCCGTATTTATTTTTATTTTTTATACTTATTGCATACAAAGTCAAAAAATGTACCTACTCTTATGTAACAGAACTGAGAAACTAGAGTTACAGTCCAACACAAAGACAGATATCTATTATGTTGGTTCTATTTGGAATGTATCGTCCCGCGAGTGCTGCTAGGCAACATCTTGTACTAATTGGTCCACGGTGCGAAGATGTTCAGACGATTTATGGTACGCCTCAGGACGTACACCTACATTACGCTGCATTTAATGTTTATACACTTTTTAAATTAATTAATATTTTTAATAATCCTGTACATTCGTATACATTGCAGTGTTAGGTAATAAGAGGGTAGTATTAAAAGTAATATCAATTAGGTACTGTGATTGACGAGTATACTCGTCACGCGGAAACAGTTGTTACCATTATAAATAATACAATAAATAATAACACCAAACTCAATGACCCACACTAGGATTCTTTGTGTCGTGGGTTCAAAGATACATACAAAGACGAAAATGCCACCAGGATCCAACCAAACATTTGTCTTTTAACAAATGAATGACGGGAATCGAACACGGGACCTTTTACACAGTAGGCAGTGGCAATGTAAGCTGTGAGAGTGTATGCTGCATTCCCACAGCCGCTGGCCGCATTCGACGTTACCCCTCTCTCACAGAACCTTGAACCACGTTACTGTAAAATGTGGTGCATTTCCTGCCTTATCGTATTTCCCCAATGTACGTACGTGTTTCGGTAGTGAGTGAGTTATGCCAGAGCCCATTCCCATCCCACCCTATCCCTCCCCATTTTCCCAATCCATTCCTTAATCTGCAAAGGTAGGCAGCGCATCTGGGGGCGTGCCAACGGTTCACATTCTGGACTGATTTTGGCATGTATCGCGGATATCATATTTATGCACGACACTATCCATTTACCATCCGGTGGACTGTATGCTCGTCTACAGCCTTTTTTTTTTCTATAAAAAAAATAATAAAAAATCTGTCTACAATCAAACTCGGGACCTTATGCAACTTACCCAAGGCCAAGGACCTGAACAATTAGACAAATTGGTAAAAGAAATGAAATAATAAACGGTATTTTTCTTTTTATGATTATCGTATATGTATATGGATATTGTATATTTATATACGTATTGTTGTACCCGTATTGTTATATACATGTTTATGTTTATTATGTATGTTAGGTTCATATGTTTGGTATTTTTTCTTCATATATGGCAATGATATAATTAGCACATTCCGCCAGTGTCAAATTTTCTTCGTAATAAACAATTTCAAAGTCAACGTATCTTGTCAATGTCTAGTCCCGTCGGAGTAAGTCAGCAGTCGCTCAGTTAAACGATAGTAGGTTTACTGAGGACTCCTTGAAAGTACACGAAAAACGAAATCCCACGCTTTTATTTGAGTAACACAAACGCCACGGACGAAAAATTTAATAAGCTATCACTATTAAATCACAAAATGCCTAATACACAATTCTCACAATAATCAAACAAAAACTCAATTTCACTTCTCGAGTTCCCCCCAAAAAGGTCTATATTTTCTTATTCTTACGAGTATAACCAACCAACTTTAACACCCCTCTTGAGTCTTTGTGTGCAAAGACCCAAAGGTTGACCGGGAAAGAATACCATAAGGCACTAAATCAGCCTTTTATACAATTTGTATCTGCAATAAAGTTTAAATAAATAAACAAAATAAACATGATGGGACATTAATATAAAAATAAACATGATGGGACACTAATATAAAAATAAACATGATGGGACACTAATATAAAAATAAACATGATGGGACACTAATATAAAAATAAACATGATGGGACACTAATATAAAAATAAACATGTTGGGACACTAATATAAAAATAAACATGATGGAACACTAATATCCCCGGACATATCTTATAAATTCAGTAAAAATGCGAGTAATAAAATGTCTGAATTTTCTTCATTGAATTCATTAAATTTAAATTAATTTAAAATTTAAATTAATTTAAATTAATTAATTCATTTAATTTAAAAAAAAAAAAAAAACAATGTCATTGTTACTCCGGCTGTGTGACATGTGGCACCGTCCTGTTGTAGCCACAGTTAATCGAGGTCCATATCTTCCATATGGTGCCAAAAAAACTCCTGTAGCATGTTGCGATACCTCTCTATGCCTACCTAAATACAGATACCTAAAAATGGCCCTATGATCCCGCCGAACCAAAAGATGCACCAAACTGTAACTCTTTGAGGATGCATCCGTTTTTCATCAATCTCATGAGGATTCTCCAAGCCTCAGTTACGACAATTTTGCTTATTGACTTATCCGTCAAGGTAGAAATGTGCCTCGTCACTAAAGATGGTTTTTTCGTCAAAATGATGGTCCGCTTCATACTGCTTTATAATTCGCACTGCATTGCTCTGTCTTGTACGTTCCATGATGACTAATTGAAACTGTCACATGTGACATCTATAAACAAACCAGAATTGCCAACCGCCAAACAAAAAAAATGGCGTGAATTTTAAATCCGGCGCTCAATCTGAGACACACTATACCTTCTCAGAACTCGCATTTGAGAAGAAAACATCTATGGCACGCCTCGTCAAAATTTTATGAATACAATGTATAGCACGTGACTCTTTGCATTACAATTCAGGTTAGCACGGAGTTAATGTTTCATTGAATAAGATTGATTGTAGTTGAAATTTATATGTTGTTTGACTTATTCGATAATTAGATACAAATACAAGCCCACGTCTATATCTTCAATCTCCTTTTCGACCAGCGCGAATGTCTATAAACGACAGTATCCACTTATTGTAAAAGAAGTTGGACTGTATGCACAGAATAAATAATAGTATTGTGTACTATAAGCTCGTCTGCCGCCTTCTTGCTATAAACTTCTAGTGATACTGTGATGAAATTTTGTCAAAAACTTTGTCTTATTTCGAACATTTATTCTAAACCGTTACTATTCGCACCATGCTCTGCTACCATGGCCAGTGTCGGTCGGCTTTAGCCGCCAGCCACCAGTCCATCTATGCCAGAGGGCGTCGCAAAAGGCAACTAGAGGGTAACAAAGCCGCTACCAGCGCCGGCTCTAGCCCATGTAGCGCCCGGGTGCAATCAATACCCTGGCGCCCTCTAGTAGACTCTTTGGAGGCGTCGCGAGCGGCGCTCGGCGCCCCCTAACACCCTGCGCCCCTGTGCGCCGCACACCCTGCACCATAAGTAAATACCATAAGTGCCCGCGCGCCCATTTCAAATGAACTTACACTCTATTGACTTAGAGATCATTTTGCTACCGGGCGGCAACGTGTCAAACGTACATACATACACTGTCTTTGGATTAGAGATTTTGCCGCGCGCGTGTTGTATTAAATAAAATTGTTATTTGTGTAGTGTAGTAATGCGGTATGACAAGCGCCGAAAGCGTAATAAAAGTAAAAAAAATATTATTGTTAATGACTATTTTTTTTTTGCTTGCGCATACATATTTGTCGTAAGTAACAAGTATATAAAACTGTGCAATGGCGTTAAGTTCAATGAAATATTCAAAAATTCAGCGCTCGACAGGCGCCCCCGGGCGCTCCGCGCCCGGGTGCACCGCACCCCTTGCACCCCCTGGTAAAGACGCCCCTGGCCGCTACCACAAGCTCTGAGGAACTTCACGACCTCTAAAACAGTGGACTCGCCAACCTACTGCGTCAGCGCGGCGTTTTAAAGCCAGGTTACGGTATCTGATACATATTTTTAACCCGGTACATAGCATACCCAAAATATTGTAATATCTACACTTTCCTGTCTTCGTCAGGCTCCGGGCCGCTACCTCCTGTACTCAAGTCGCGTATGAAGGAAAATTAGACTTTTTAAACTTGCCTCGAGAACTTCGATTTTACCTCATTTCTACCAACTTTCAAGCTATTCCGCCGGCCTGGGGTGAGCTGCATGCTTATTACCCGTTTTTTATGAAGTCTTTCTTTATAAAAGACGGTGAGAACTTACTATTTAATTTAAACTATTTGCTACCTAGGTGTTACAGGCTATATGTTTTAGTTACACTGGTGCCGGTACTCAGTAGGACAAGTCAATGACGTACATCTCATGGATGATGATTATTAGAAAATTATTTATTAGCTTATTTAGCATTATTAGTAGGGGGAGAGTGCACGCTGCATTCCCACAGCCGCTGGGCGTACCGGACTAGCTATGTTACCCCTCTCACAGAAAACTACCTTGAAATGTACTGCACTTCCTAGTTTATCGTATTTCCCCTATGTACGTACGTGTTTTGGTAGTGAGTGAGATATGCCAGAGCTCATTCCTATTCCATCCTATCCCACCCCACTTTCCCAATCCTTTCTCCCACACTGTTCCTTAATCTGCATAGGTAGGCAGCGCATCCGGGGGCGTGCCAACCAACGTTTGTCATTCTGGACTGATGTTGGCATGTATCTCGGATGTCTATGGACGACAGTACCCACTTGCCATCAGGTGGACTGTATGCTCGTCTGCCGCCTTTTTTCTATAACAAAAATATATTTTGTAAACTTTTACATTTTAGATGATTTTAGAATTTTCAAATATCTATAAGCACAGTGTAAACTAGGTATTCCGTATACTCATAGAAGTATTGCGCCGCATATTGTACATTTTCTCATTTTGGATACTTTCGTCTTTTATTTCTTTTATAACTATTAACAATTTGGTAAAATATATTCCTGTGTCATAACATTTTTCGTATTGATTGGAAAAAGTAAAACAATTAAAAAATGATAAATTACAACATAAAATGTTCATATCATCCAGTTTATTATAAAATATATATTTAACACAGAACATAAACATAAAACGCATAAACATAAACAATAAATTAACATAATAATAACGAACATTAACATAAAGTAGAACTTCTTCGCTTAAAAATAATATTAATTAATTATCGCGCCCAGCCTAAGAATTTTGTTTCGTCTCTGCGTATTGGCAGATCGCTTGCATGGGCCAAATATTGCATTGCATAAAATATGTATACGTATGTTTTCGATGAACCTAATGAAAAGTTACGACAAAAAGAAAAACAACAGAAACAAAATATAATAGCAGAAACAAAGTCAACAGCTAGTTAGCAGCTAGAAGTCAGTTGACTTGAATATTTATAATGCGATGCAGCGTGTCCGGTTTCCTACTCGTAATGTCAACACATATTTTTATGCAGCTGTAATGTGCGCGTATCCTTAATACGAGTATTACTCTTACGTAAAAAAAATGTTTTTACGATCCTTTTAAATAATCATTTGTAATTTTTAATAAACATTCGTCTATTATTTCGCACTGTTTCTGTCAACATAATTATTCACGTAACTACCTATATTTTACAAATAAACTAATTCAGAATTTTGAAATAGCGAACTAGAGGTATTGTATAAAGGCTTTTACAGAATAAATTGCATTTTTTATGCCTTATACAATAAAGGCCGATACTCCCAGTGTTGATAAAACAATTCACAATATATTACACGGTTATCAACAAAAATATGGGAAACGAATGTATGTAAACAAGTGAATTGTCATTTATAACTTCCTATCGCCCGTTTCCGAAACAATGTTTGTTGAAAAACGAGTGTGACGTATAAAAAACGATATATTTTAGGGTAGAATTTTTGTCCTGTACTGTTCTCTTTTTTATGGAATAAGTGACGAGGAGTTAGACGGCCCACATAATGACAAGTGGTAAGAATATCGCCTTTGAAAATTACGTTAAAGCTCGTATGTAGAGTTAAGGGCCAGACAATGGTTTTTATTCTTCAATAAATGTTTTCTGAATGAGTTTTATTAGAAGTTCAGTAAAGGTTCAAGGTTTTAGAAGCTTTTCATATACTAATATAATATTATATGATATAATAAACTTTATGATATTTTTAAATTGTAATCTAAACGCGTAAAATTATAGAGGAGCTGAGTGCTCGGTGGAATTCACCGCCGCCAGGCGTACTCAACTGGCCACGATACCCCTCTCTCACACAAGACTACCGTGAAATATGTTGCATTTTTATATATACTAGTGGGCGGACGAACAAGAGGTCCCACGTGATGGTAAGTGTTACCGCCGCCGTTACCTTTTACCTTACAACATCCTATTCACTTGCATTACCCACTTTATCTTATTTCCTCAATCTACGTACATATTTCGGTAGTGAGAGAAATATACAGGAGACATTCCCATCACATTCTATCCTATCCATCCCCATTTTTCCAATATTTCCTCCAAATTCATTCTTTTAAATCGCCAAAGTTTTAGGCAGTAAACCGGGGGCATGTCAACGTATGTAATTCTGGACCGATGTTGGCATGTATTGCGGATGTCCACGGGCGACAGTATCCACTTACCACCACTGTCTGCTCGTCTGCCACCAGTTGTGCAAAGAAATTTTCATAAGACAGAAATCACAGATATTACGTTACTAATTTTAACTTCGAATTGAGCATCAGCGGCTGTCGTCTTTATGAACCCCATATCGGTCATGGAAACTGTTGGTCATAACCTTAACCAGCCCTAACCGAAACCGTACGTCTAGCAGTGGGTGAAAAAAGAACTGGCTAGATTAGTCAAAACGAGGTGTGTGTAATATTCCTAGCCATTCCAGACCAGAAATCATACAGTCACGGTAGTTTCCCCGGCGTGCCATTGTTACTAAGGTAAATCATAATTTACCTTAGTAACACATAAACAATTATGTAGTAGATAATTACGTTGTTGTAGACTGTTCGCCTCCAGCCGGCATCTCAGTCGAGCGCTCCGAATACCTTGCCTGGATGCCTGCTGCGGCTGCCATTGGAATGCCTGCCGCACTGTCGCGGTGTTCAATAACGTTCCCTTGCACAGTACGAGGTTCCTCATCGAAAAATTTAAATTTTTGATAAGATTTTATAATCGGCGATTGCTAAACGAGTTATGAATAGTATAGCAATATTTTTTATTTTTTATTATTATTATTAAATGACAAACGTTGGCACGCCCCCGGATGATCTGCCTACCTTTCCAGATTAAAGAAAGGATTGGGAGAGAGAGTTGGGAAAATGGGGAGAGATGGGATTGGATGAGAATGGGCTTTGGCATATCTTACTCACTACCGAAACACATATGTACGTACAGTGGGGAAATACGATGAAGTAGGAAATGTTACTGCATTTCTATTTCAGGGTAATTTTCTGTGAGAGAGTGGTGACGTGGCCAGTTGAGTGCGCTCAGATGCGCTGCCAATTTTGCGAAATTTAGCAATGGCTTTTGAAAAAGGTTTGGAAATGGGGAGATTGAGTGTTAATGAAGCTTTAAGGGCGTTACAAGCTGGTGAGTGTTATATATCGTCCATGTTTTTAATGTTTCGATGGTTTACTGTGGTTAAAAGCTCGAGTCTTAAGCGGTTAAGGTTAATAATGGTCTTAAATTTTATTAGCGCTGACATAGCGCTCGAGCGTTCAGAGTTCATTTTAAAAACACTAGTTATGAACCATGAACGTTTAAATACCAATTCTGATTTATTCTTGTAATCCTAGCGTATGTAAGGACAGGTTAGATGGATGCATAAAACAAATAGTTTTTAATTGTTGGCTAAATTTCTAACTAATCATATATTATTTTTATAAAAAAAAATCACTCCTAATTTTCTTTTATAAAAAATATGGGCTTCTTGCACTGATATACCACATAGAGTTCTTCAACAAAGTTGTGTGTTCACAGCAAGGACGACAATCTTTTCTTTGAGGTAGAAGGCGTGTTTATTGTTGCAGGTGTCCATGGGCGGTAATTGCTGTCCATCAGTTTGATCGACCGCCCCCTTTTTTTTTATTATTTTATCTCTTTTTTTTATTTATTTATTCAGACGCATTAAATATTTATTTTCTACGTGGATAAATGTTCCGTCAAACTACACAGCAATTTGTCGGCGGACAATGCCCTCGATCACTAACTTACATTTATTTGTGTTATTATTACTGTAGATTTCAAGTGGGGGAAATGGTTAGGAGTGGGGGAATGGTACTGCCTTAATGTTTCCTCACCCTTAATTCCATATTGATTTGACATGATCGACTTGCTCATCTGAGACATCTCGCGGCTTCTGTAGAAACTGCTGCGAATCAAACATTCAAATCTGCGCGTGAGTATGAAGTGTCATGCGATAATGTCAAGCGTCCAATATGGCGAATATGGCGAAAGAAACCAAAGTTTAAAAAGGCTATGTCCGTGCTCACTTAAATCGTGGATTCATGGATCATCAAATAATAAATATAGTCTTGGAATGTCGACGGCAGATCAAGACAGTCGTCGTGCCTGAGCAAATTAGATCACGGAGCAAAAACCCAATAAAACAATCGGTGAGTTTGCTGACATTCTTAAATACCATTAATTCTGTTCAAAGTAAAACTAATGTTTTAACATTACCGTCCAAAGACTTACCAGTGTATATTGTGTGTATATGTTAACTTATATACAAATCTATATTTTCTATACATATAATAAAATTGTAACAGACCGATGTCTGTACATTATAGATTGAAAAAAAAAACTAATATGGGAGGGTCTGTATTAGAGCAACAGAAGCAAAAACAACAGTTTTTAGAAATTTTGTCTGTCTGTCTGTCTGTATGTTTGTACACGCATCACACAAAAACTACTGCATGGAATTGAAAGCAGTTTTCACCGATGTATTGCTAGAGGTCTAACTTAAAATATAGGCTCCATTTTACCGCAGGAAATTATCTTATTCCGATTGTTTTAAATTTAATAAACCGAAGCGAAGTGAGGGCGGGTCGCTAGTAATTTATAAATCAATAATATATTGATCTACAAATGTATATTAGACCATATATAATAATACATTATTTTAGAGGTATTATTTTTGTGAAAGCCAATAGTATGATACTATGGGGTATGAGTACTGTCTATGGTATAATAAGCCTATGGTACTGTATGAGTACGCTTCACAATGGCGTTCTTAAGCATTGGCCAACAGTGTGTTTACACAATTACATACTTTTTTTGCGTTCGTAAACGAATCATTAGTGGTTTTAAATATCATTTTAGTTCTTCTATCAGAGTAAATAGGTTTGTTCAATAACTTTATATTTGTGGTTGGTGCTACCTAACTGTTTATTAAATAAGTTGATAATGGACTCTAAAAAAGTTTGAATTTGTGCGAATGCTAGATTGGCCGATATTTATGTTATTCACCTCAACTCTCGCTACGCAACCAATACTATGGCACCTATACATTACAAGCCAAATACACAACCGTGTACAAGTCACGTTTGTGTAAATTATCATTCAGTACCTTGACTAAGATAAAATGGTTTCAAGGGCACTTATTGCATTCAAACTGCTGCATTCCACTAGTTTGATTGATCAGTTCAATCATTCCACTAATGAGACTTTTTATGGGTTCAATGTGCTCATGCTGGGGTTTAATGCGGAATTATAAGGATTTTACAAATTAAGTTTTTCTCATGATTTATCTAGAATTTTTTATTCATTATTAATTAAGTATTTGTAATTACTTTAGGTGACGTGTGGTGGGCGGGCTACAGAATACCATTACCCCATCTCTTCCCATGGGTATCGTAAAACGCGACTAAGGGATAACAAAGAGGTACCACAAGCCCTGAGGAACTACACCACATATACGTCCCTCACGCAGAAGATATGCCCATGTCCTACAGTGGCTACTGAAAGGGCTGGTTGCAATTACTTTAGAATTGGTCAAGTAAAGGTATTGTTTAGAATGCCGATTCTACACAGGAAAATTATAAGAAAGCAGATAGGTAAATTTTTTACAGTAAATACAGTTTGTTTTATATTAATTACATTTTTTCTGTGTCAACACTATGTATCCCCATCAATAACATCGTTTCATCTACACAATAGAAGATATCTAACATAATACCTCAATGCAGGTAGTCCGTTAAAATCCACATAACTCGACTACAAGTTTAATTCATTAGTCACCATGATAATTAGAACTGCGGATACACCTGCTAACTCGCTCGTCTGGCAGATTTGCGATCCCACTACTGCAGATATAGTGAACAATGTTCAGGATAATGTACAAAGTGGTACACAGTGGAAGCATGTCGTTGACTTATTCGCTGAATTCTTGTAATTATTTAGTTGACTGTACTAGAAATTTATATGTTTATGGCATATTAGAAAACTAAAGATGAAAAAACCACATATTTAAAAAAAAAATCGAATTGATTACAAAAAATTGGATGGATATTGTAGCAATACTTGTCTTTGAGGGGGAGAGTGCACGCTGCAATCCAACAGCTACTGGGCGCGCTCGACTGGCCACGTTACCCCTCTCTCACAGAAGACTACCTTGAAATGTACTACATTTCCCATTTTATCTTATTACCCTAATGTACGTACGTGTTTCGGTAGTGAGTGAGATGTGCCAGAGCCCATTCCCATCCTATCCCTCCCCATTTTCCCAACTCTTTCTCCAAATCCATTCCTATATCTCCAAAGGACCTTTGGAGATATAGGTAAAGGTGGCTTGTGGCTGGTGGCTAAAGCACTTCCCTATCTAGTGATTCCCCATTCGTGTGACCGTGAGTTCAAATCCTCAGCCTTTTTTTTAAATTGACACTAGCTCGGCGGTGAGGGCAAACAATACGAGGAATCCCGCGTGCCCCAGAAATTTAAAAAATTTGGAGATTGTGATCCACCAATCCGCACTGGGCCTGGGTGGTGGTTTAAGGTCCGAAACCCGCCAGTGATTTGAATACTAGAGAACGCTTAATAGTAAGTTACACCAATTACGTGCGTCCAAAGGGTTTAACTGCCATCGATATCGATTCGATGCGTTCAAAATATTCGTAATTGAACTTAAGCCCCCTTGTGTCATTGAACACTGAGCCTTTGGAATGAAAGCTGCAAATGAAATGTCGAAATATCTCGCTTTTCGGTATCGGAGTGGTGTTTGGAAATACGTTGTTTACATTATCAATGAAATAATGGGTTATGTATTTATGTATATCTATTGCATATCATAGATGACATATCATACGTTCTTATCAAAGAAACATGATTAGCAACTTCTAGGGTCGGGGGGAGGGGGTGAAGCAGATGGGGTGAAGCAGATGCATTAAAATCGAATTTCATGATGTTTGCAGAATGTAGTTTATATGAATGATTAGAATGCCCCTTAGAATGATGCAGGTTATTTTTTTATAGGAAGAAGGAGACGAGCAGACAGTCCAGATGGTTGTCAGAGTACAAAATGACAAACGTTTTCAAGCCCCCGGGTAGGCTGCTTATTTTTGGAGAATTCAGTTTGGACAAAGGATTGGGAAAATGGAAACAGATAGGATAGTATGGGAAGGAAATGGACTCTGGCAAATCTACCGAAACCACGTACATACGTACATTTGGGGGAATAGGATTAATTGGGAATTGCAGTACATATTACGGTAGCTTTCTGTGAAGTGGGGGTAATTTGGCCAGTCGAGTGCGCCCAGCGACTCTGGAGATTGAAGCATGTAGCTTCCCCCCTCCAAAGTGTGTAGAATCTACAATGTCTGTTATGGTATTAATGTGTTTTGGTGTGTAATAAAAAGTTTTTACATCTGTCTAATTTCATCTTTGCGATTGCCATTAAATCTTATTGTGGCATCGGTTTTATGCGTTTTACCTTTATATTTATTATAATAAAAAAGTAAATAAGGCAACTACGTATGTTGACACGTCCTCGTTGTCACGTGCGGCAAAGGGGTATATTTTTATGGAATACGTAATTCTGTTTGACTTCATACGCGATGTCCATATTTGCCGAAGACTCCACGTCCTACATGCAAAGAGACACGAATCCAATAGCTGATCCGTCACGAGAAATAAATTATAGAATCTCTCTTTTGCACATTTCATATATATAAAAATTGACAGGTTTTTGAAAATGCCTTTTTTTAAATGCCATAATGAAAATTTGTAAATTCCTACCCTACATCTCAAAAAATCCATTCCTACATCTACAAACTAAAATTAGCATGATAACGACTGAATTCTGGACTAAAGTTCCACTTGGTATACCAGGTGAACTGTATCCTCGTTTGTCACCTTCTTTCTTTAAATTTCTTCAATTTAATTTCTTCTTTCTTTAATATTTGTAATTTCAGTTATTGTTCTTTTATTGCCTAATAGTGAATCATTTTATCTGTTGTACAAAACATTCTTTATTTATTAATTTATTATATTACTACAATAAAAATTTACTGACTGACAGATATTACACACTAATGTTATGATGCCCTGATACCTGAACTAGGGTACACAGTTTTAGGGTACAGGATAGTTTTTTATTTTATTTTGAGTATGTGATTTTTGCAATGTTTTCCATCACTGCTATATCAATGCTAAAATAACATTCTTACTAGAGAAATTTGATGGCACTAGTCATGCCAACACAGAAAAACATAATAATTTAGGTATCGTTTCAAACTTTAAACCAATTTTAATATTAACCCCCTAGTAGTTTTAATATTTTAATATTAACTCCCTAGTAGAAACATGTGTTTCTATGTGTAAAAACGAGCTTTGTCGACTAAAACCGAGATATGCCGAAGGGACTTTTTTTTAGATAATTGTAGTGTACAATCCTTTAGAAAAAATACAGTTCAAATCCAGATCCTACCACTGTTTCCCATTGAATTTTCTTATCAAATTGTAGATAGGATTTAGAATCCTTTACATTGGGAAATTAAAAGAATATTAATAAGTTTTAAATTAAGTTTTTAAGATCCAAATATCTTGCCACTTTTGTTCAGAATGTTGTGACAACCCCCTTCCTTGCCTTTGAGCGAGTTTCGGCGATGTGGTGCAGTGGAACTACGCAGTGGCGGCATGCGTTCTAGATAAAAGGCGTGAAACTACTGTAATTTAGTGTAATGTAACTTAGTGTAATGTAATTTAGTGTAATGTAACTTAGTGTTTACTAACAGCATTTTTTTATTGCACATAAGAAAACAAATCGGTGCTTTGAAATAAATTATTCGATATCGATATTTATCAGCGTTCTACACATCTGTGAAATGGAAAAACAAATACAAGTTAGTCACTTCATGTATTTATAATGCAAACTGGCTACAATCTTTAGTTGATTGAAAGCCAAGTTGTAGTCAGGCCCAGCCGAATGTTAGAAAGTCTGAAAATCGTAGTAGCACAATGGAAACACACAACGCCTCTAACGAAACAGGTCTTAGCAAATAGAGGGAGACATCGAGTGATAGAAATTTTTTCTCGAGAGCCTTTTAACTGCGAACAGACACGAAACTCCTTTGAAAGCCCTTGGAACGTTTTAGGCGCACGAAAGATATTAGAGATATCAAACGTGATTTTCTAAAAACCTTTTTTGTATAAAACAGATTTAGAGTGACTTTTATAAACAACATTTTTTTATAAAAAAAAAAGAGATAGCTGTAAGTATTAAAGCTGTAAGTATAAAGCTGTCGACATAGCTGTAAGTATTAAAGCAGTGTTAGCCTAGGGGTATGTGTAGTCGAGTCACATTCGTGTGATCGTGAGTTCAAATCGTTGGTCCGTACCAATGAGTTTATACTTAAGTATTAATTTTTAAAATATTCTCTTTAATTCGACGCTGAGAGGAAAACATAGCGAGGAAACCCGCATGCTCCAGAAACAAAAGAATCTGTAATATGGATATCCACCAATTTTCACTGGGCCCGCGTTGTTGATTATGGCCCGAAACCGAAACCGATGATTTACTAGGGGAGGCCTGTGTCCTGCAGTGGGACATTAAAGGCTGATACAAGTGCACACTATCGTAATATTATATGTCAAAATCAGTCAAAAATGGCAGGTCTCCGGACGCGTCGCCTACATTTGGAGACTTAAAGTGAATTTGGAAAAAATATTGATATGGCTAAGGAATGGGAAATACAACGGGATGAAAAAGTAATCACACCTCATTACAATCTACATTCTAAATAAGGAAGGATTTAAAAGCGGTCAGTGTATATACCGATATATATTTAGCGGTCGGGTTAAATTTTGGTAACATGTAGAAGAAGCGGCTTGAGCTCTCTTAGCCGCTTCTCTTCTTTTACATGCGATGCGATGCAGATGCACTGCCGACTTTTCAGAATTGTATTCAAAGCATTATTGAAGAATCTAATTACCTGTGTGAAAGAAAAAAAACCTAAAGGTAGTTTTTGTAAAACCTTTAAGAATGATATCTACTCATCCTTACATAGTATAAAACAAAGTCGCTTCCCGCCGTCTGTCCCTCTGTATGTACGCTTATATCTTTTAAACTACGCAACGGATTTTAATGCGGTTTTTATCAATAGATAGAGTGATTCAAGAGGAAGGTTTATACGTATAGTTTAATATTGTTTTGTGCTATTTTTGTTGAAATATGACGATGCAAAGCTGCCGGGCACAGCTAGTAGCATATATTTAAAAAAAAAACGATAAAAAAATATTCAATTTCAATTAAATTTCAATTTCGTGAATTCAATTTCACGTTTTATTTTATTATTATACTAGCTGTACCCGCGACTTCGTAAGGGTGGAATCTTAGTTTGTATTTATCTATCGTAGAATATCTTTTCTTCGCGTCAACCGATTTCGATGACACAAAGCCTATTCGAAGCGCCAAGCTAAGCTTCATTAACCTGTGGAAACTCCATGGAAATCCGTTCCGTCGTTTTGGAGATTAGCGTGTTCGAACAGACAAACAGACAGACTTTTCAAAATCGTCTTTTGTATTCTGATACTCTTCCTTCATCGCCCCCAATCAGTTTTTGGGTAAATATATATGGTAAAACTCTATTGGTGCTGTCCCATATCTTACGCTACAGGGATGCAATTCTTTTCACTAAATTGCATAAAAATCACATTGTATATTTTGGGAACAAAACTTAAGTTTAAGTGGGAACAAACTTAAAATACCAAAAACATAAACCGTTAATAATAATAGAGCCACAGTATAATGATAATTAATAATTTCCTCTTCGATGAAATATTACGTCGAGATCATGAAAACAATACTAAAATCATAACTGTATTATCGACGCCATGTTGATAAATCCACGTTCCTGTGTTTATTTATTTATTGTTCATGAGAATTTTTTGTTTATTCAAGTCAATCTTGGAGACAATTATTGTTTATTGACATAACTGTCACTTTCAATTTGCCTTTACATCTTCGTGCCGTTAAATAACTGATTAAATTTAATTAAAAAAATACAAAAATTGAAAGAAGTTGAAAACGAATTTTTGGTGATTTTGTAAAATTTGTTAACAAAAATGTTCTCAAAACCGGAGGAGGTTGCGAAACTTTTCTTTATTATTAGCTTAACTGGTTTACTGGTTTATGCTCTGATGGCGTTTTATACATTCCACATCGCTTATATAGACCAAACTCAGAAACCACCGGTTAGTGACAATCGACTGCCAATTTTCGAAATGTATAAGGCTGGTTCGGATAACAACTTAAAATATATTTTATGGTGGACCGATGAATTTAGTGACGTTTCTATACAAGAAGGAAAAACACCTATATTGGAAAACAACTGCACTTATGCCAACTGCTACATCACATTTAACAAAGATTTTCTTGGTAAAAATAATAACTATACAAACTTCCACGCCGTAGTTTTCAACATAAGTGAAGTGAAGAGATGGAGAAAATTAAATTTCCCTCAATTCAGATCGCCGAAACAGAAATATGTATTTTATTCGATGGAGTCCTCAGATGCTTCTCCCATTTGCAACATTTATACAGACAATTACTTTAATTGGACTTGGTCATACAAACTTTACTCGGACGTCTTCAATCCTTTTATTCAGGTCAGAGATTTGGAAGATAAAGTCGTAGCTCCTGACCCTGAAGTAGAATGGATCACCGACAAGATGTATTTATCAAAGAAAGAAGTAATAGAGTATATGGGTAAAAGCAAAGCAATAGCTTGGATAATGGACAAGTGTGATGGAAATGTTGAAAATATAAAATTGGCTAAGAAGTTGAAATCCGCTTTGAAGATCCATTCTCTAGCTTTAGACATTTATGGATGTAAGAGAATGAAGTGTCCTGAGTCAAATTATAGCGATGGTTGCTTGGTGGCAATAGAAAACGACTATTTCTTCTATTTAGCTCTGGAAGAAAGTATTGCAGAGGATTATGTGACAAAGGAAGTACTGAAAGCCTATCATCATAAGGCTGTGCCGATTGTTTTAGGTGGTGCTGATTATACCAGGTAAGTAAGTCTTATCTATGTATTGAACCTATTTAAGATTTTTTTATAGGGAAGTCGGCGGACGATCAAGCGGTCCCACGTGATGGTAAGGTTACCTCCACTCATGGACACCTGCAACACGAGGAGGTATGCGGGTACGCCGCCGAACTTGCAAAATCCTATTCACAGCTTTCTCTAAGAACCCTATATTGTAGCGTAATGGAAAGACCTTGAGGCAGTTCGTTTCAGAGCCTACGCGTTAGCGGTATAAAATTGAACCGAACAGTACGCGGCACATCTTTTACGTATCCTTAGTTACGAGTACATCTTTATAAATTCCCATTTTCTCAGCCTTTCTCCAAATCCATTCTTAAATGTACTCATAGACAGCGTATTCGGGGGCGTGTCAACAGTGATGTTGGCATGTATCGCCGATGTAGATGGGTGATAGTATCTACTTACCTCCATGTAGAACTGCATGCTTGTCCGTCACCTTATTTTTATAAAAAAATAAATGAACAATACATGGGTAATTTTAAATGTTCAATATTTAATGATGAGAAATTGGACTCGACAACATTTGATCAGTAGAATATTTATGTCCTCTGGGGTTTGTGTAACTGCCAGTTTCTTACTGATTCTTTCAGGCTCTGTTCTGTCAATACAGACCTCGTTAACTAACATAATCTTCCGTTCTTCAACGTACATATTAATTAAAACGATCACACGACACAGGGACCATAAGGTACCCTATGTGTGATTGTGGCTTCCCAACCGACACCCGTTGTAACTAGTTAGTGTAACCTGTATTGTAATGTTAAGTTGCTAAATAAATAAATAAAAAAAAAAATAATGTCGAATTAAAAAACAAAACTGTGAATAGATTTACAACGATTTTTATTGTTTTCAGGTTTCTCCCTACTGGCTCCTACATCAACGCTCACCACACTTCAGTAGAACAATTGGCTGCGCTGATATCTTATATCATCAGAAATCCAGCAGTTTATCTCAGCTTCTTCCGTTGGAAGAAGTATTACACAATTCATGCAGTGAAGAAAGATGCTGGAATCTGCGACCTTTGCAAAGACCTCAATGATGTCGAGAAGTATGGACATCAGAGCTCGTACGAGACCTTCAGAAAGTGGTGGTACTACGGTGCAATGGAAAAAAAGTGTTTCCCCAAAGGCGCGGAGAACTATAATGAGATACTGTCTTATTTGAATAATCGTAGTTGAAAGATAGTAAAAGAATGCCAACAGAAATTTTAATAATTTTTCTTCAATTTTGTACAAAATTACTCTTTGTAATATGATCGATTTTATAATAAGTATATAGAATAGAATAAATAAAGTTTATTCAAAACAAGTTACAAGGGGATTTGGGACATTATTCATAGTGATACTATAAATTTTTGGTTTTGTTATTTTGTATATGTATGTAGTTTGCTGTTTTCTATTTGTTTTACATTGTTGTTGTTTTTTTTTTACAATTAAATGATTTTCTATTGTGTCTGTTTATTAAGATTTTTTATTTGTGTCACGAATAACTTGACATTTCTATTGACATTCCTTTGCTTCCGCGACATTTCTATTGAGTTTTTCTAGTATAAAAGAAGACGTTGACATTTACGCACATTCACAAAAGCAAACCTTTTAGGACTCGGTGAAGTTGATGAATAGAGCGTACTTAAAGGTGATTTGATTGTACACTGTGGAGGTACTTAGATTTTAGGTGTAAGATAAATGATGTGTCTTCAGAAGGTGCAATAAAAAACTTCTATTGTCCTCCATACTATTTTATTAAATGATCACAAGATTTAAAAACAAGTATACATCTCGTGAGGCGTACTGGAGACGACCGGCGAGTACAGTGTCCCCCCTCGTGTCAGAATTAGATTCAATATGAAGTTATAATTCTAGAATTATTCGCCTTGTATTGCTCGTTTGACAACACTAAAGGCTCATTTACACAAGGAGAGTTTCTCGAATGGTTCAGGCGAGTATATTTGGATGCGATGAGTACATTGGATGGATTCATACGATAATCGAAATGCTGAAGGTGAGAAATAACCATTAAATTTGTCTAATTAACACATGACAAGATCTCGTACGTCGATATACTCACATACTAATTTCGATTTGTCTAACATTACGAAAGAGAGTATCGCACTAGAAGAAAATAAGACAAGAAAGTTGTGAATAGGATTTTGCAAGGTCGGCGGCGCGCCCACATACCCCCCGGTGCTGCAGGTGTCCATGGGCGGCGGTAACACTTACCATCATGTGGGACCGCTTGCTTGTCCACCCACTTGTCTATAAATAAATAATAATAATAATAATAATAATAATAATAATAATAATAATAATAATAATAATAACGAATTGATCTATATGTACCGTATTTTGGTAAAAGACGGGTCTATAAGCTATTTATTATTGAGTGTGAAATTTTGTTAAATTATGTTGCAACATTTTTTTTTGAATATTGGATTAATTGTGAAATGTATTCTTTGTATGTGTGTATTGTTCTGAAATAAATATATTTATGATTATTATTCTTAAAGACAAAATTAGATTAATTGATATATGAAACTATATGAATGTCTCACTTTCAAACTGAATAAAATCGCATGCGAGAATCTTGCGCAGTCAACGGTTCCATGTTTACACAGCAGTGAGCTGAGAAATGTTTAGGAGGCGACAATTGCCTTTTGAGTGGTGAAACTTGCAGTTGTTTATACTAGGGAAACATATTGTTCAATGATTTTCTCCCTTGCAAGCGTTCGAGAGACTCCCCTTCTATAAATGAGCCTTAAGAAGATTCATCAATATGATATTACGCAATATGCGAAAAGTGTCTGAAAAGAGTATTTTCGAATGTGAAACTTACATCGGGAGTTAGCGTCAATTATCTTTATTTTTTTATTTAACCTATTATAACCCATTATTATTTAATCTTTGCTTTAAATTAATTGTTATAATGAGTTTTGGAAGTACCTTTGAATGTTAAAAAACTTGGAATCAAATATAACTTCGTCGTACACTAACAGCTGATTAGCATAGTGAAGGGGTGTTAGTAAGTAGGGTTAGCAACAAAGAGCTGTTGAATATGCGAGCAGATCTCTCCGATATGCTAACCAGCTCCACTTGAGCCGTTGACCGTACTGTTTGTTGTCCAAAGGTTATGCAGTTGTTATGTATATTTTAATGAAAGCATTTCACACACCTAAAGGTCTACTTCGATATTATACATTCAAGTAGACCCGCATGCATGCATTTAAGACCCGAATCATGTGTTATGTATCCTATATGACGATTTGATTATGATTATGTGATCTATTATAATTCGATATGATCTATGAGTTAGATTTTATTTCATCGCCACCTGTTTTATCATCTACTGCTGAATATGGGCCTTCTCAAGAATGTATGGTCTTACAATTGCACGTTGCCTGCCAAAATGGGTTGACGGTCCACTCTTTTAGGCGTGGTCGTTCCTCAGGACTCGTGGTAGAGACTTTGTTATCGCTTAGTCGCCATTACGACACTTACGGGAAGAGATGGGATGGTAGTATTCTAAAACGGGCCGAGACCACCCGACCGACTCTTGCTTTGATTACTTGCTAATGTCAAATATCTAGAAAACCGCGGAAAAGGGCGAACACTGCAATTCCACAGCCGCTGAGCGTGCCCTCCTGCTCGACTGCCGTCCGAATGGCCGATAGAGGATTCAGCAGGATGAGTGAGATGTGATGGAATAACATAGAACGGGGTAGAGGGGAATACAATAGACTAACCACACATACTGTAAGTATTACACATAGTTTTTTATGTCTTTTACTTGTTTATACTCGTATGTAATAGAAAATTATATTGTAGGGGGACGGTACACACTGCATTCTCACAGCCGCTGGGCGCACTCGACTGGCCACGTTACCCCTCCCTCTCTCACCTTGAAATGTACCGCATTTCCTACTTTATCGTTTTTACCCAATGTACGCGTTTCGGCAGTGAGTGAGATATGCCAGAGCCCATTCCCATCCCACCCTATCGCATCCCTCCCCATTTTCAACTCTTTCTGACAATCCATTCCTTAATCTGCAAAGGTAGGCAGCGCATCCGGGGGCTTGCCGGCGCGCGGCGTTTCCCATTCTAGACTGATGTTGGCATGTATCGCGGATGTCTATGGAGGACAGTATCCACCTACCATCAGGTGGACTGTATGCTCGTCTGCCGCTTTTTTGTATAAAATAAAAACAAATTGGACCGGGTTTGAAAATACTTTCATTTTTGGAACTAAACGAATGCAAATAGGCTGTATTTGTATTCCCTACGAAATCGTTAAATTACGTGAGCCAAGCCAGGGCTGTTCACTAGTGCTCTATTAAGATCGTTTGTTTTGTAATAAGAACTACAGACAGTTCCTATCGCGACGTAAAGTGACTTGCAATACAACCTCATAATAGCTCTCCAGTACGTTCTACGACTGAACGGTTAATTGAACCGAGTAAACGCTCACAATCTAGTGGTCTGGCACGTGGCACTAGAATGTTAACTCCGGCGGCAGAGGTTCTTCTAGAAAGACTCACTTCAGAAATTTATTTGAAGTATTGTTCATAGTCCATATATGTAATAAAGTCGTTATAAAGATGTGTCTGTATTTACCATTGCCATTATGTTTGGCAGATTTCATTACAATATCACATAAATTTTCGTTTAAGCTATGTTAGATGAAACACATGTATACTGTTTACACCTACAAAGCCGCAGTATAATCAAGTCGACCTGATGAATATTCGAGAAGCTCGACGACACTTGACGACTAGAGAGGGCGCCACTGTGCTCGCTCGCAATTTGAATTATGCCTGGTCAGGCCCTTGAGTAGCTGCGATGATGGGTATAATATGGAATATGAGCATATAAGATATAAGGGATGGTGAAAAATATTAAGCCAATATTAATATTAACCCTTGTTTTCCTGCTGGGAGGCAGACAAGATGGTAAGTGGTAACCGCCGCCCATGGTTACCTGCTGCACCAGGGAAGATGTAGAATTTGTGGAATCCTGTTCACAGCTCATTTTGGCCCTTATAAATCACAATAGGAGATTTGGGTCTATAATCACCGCCGCCCATGGTTACCTGCAGCACCAGGGAAGACGTATAATTTGCAGAATCCTGTTCACAGCTCTCTTTGGCCCTTATAAATCATACAATACTAGAAGGTTTAGGTCTATAATCCACCACGCGGCACCAGTGCGGAGTGGTGGATACACATGCTCTTTTTTTTAATTTTGGATGCTGCGAGCTGGTGATATTTTTTTTAATCCGTGTTTAAGTTGAAACTCAGTGGTACGTGCAGAGCATTTGAACTCACGAATAATGAATAAAATAGACACACCTATTGTCCGGTTATTATAGGAAGAGCTCTGACAGCTGACATAAATCTTAACATAAATATTTATCATGTAATAAAAATCATTTTACAAAACTGTGTACCTTTAAGAATTTTATTGTGTTATGTTAGGACTTTACAAAGAAATGGAATTTCCATTAAAATGAATTAAATACAGAACTGTCAGGGCTCTTCCAATGATAACCGGAGCATAGGTTATCACCGCTCTCTATGCTCTCAAAATTAGCCTCCATGCCATAGCTGAGTTAAGACATCTTGAGTTAAATCATGTCAGTTCATTTCACAACTTTAGGGTGCTCCATAAAATATCTTGAAGACATATTGTTCTATAATAATTTTATATGTATTTTCGCCCCAATTCTGGCAAATGTGAGAAGCTGTTGAATGTGATTACTATCTGTTACTACTCACATTTAAAATAAATGATTAGATTTGACACTACATAGTACAGTACTCTGTCAAGGAAGGAATGTACCCTCCAGTTCGTCCATTTTGTGAAACTTTGGATACTGAGTAAGGCTACCTTGAAATGTATCGCATTTCCCACTTTACCCTATTCCCGTATGTACGAACGTAATTCGGTAGTGAATGATATATGCCAGAGCCTATTTCCATCCCATTCCGTCTTATCCCTCACCAATTTCTCAATCCTTTCTCCAAATCGATTCCTTTATCTTGAAAGGTAGGCAGCACATCCGGGGACTTGCCAACATTTGTCATTCTGGAGTTGACTGAAGTTGGCATGTATCACGGATGTCCATGGGCGACGGTATCCATCTATTTACCATCAAATGTGACCAAAAAAAATCTGACGGGGTTTTTTTTATTCGAAAGTACACTTTTTCCTTTAAATACACTTTTAAATGATAACCGCTTTTATTAGCGTTAGATACACTTTTTATTCCCTTACTTTCTTTATCTTTATGTGCACTTCTTCTGGGGTCAAATATAGTCCAGATGTAATGAACTTTTTTCGAAATTGAAATGTCGGCAGATTTCCTCGAAATTGAAAAACTTGTATTGATTTTACTCTTCAACAATTTTCAACACCAGTTTAATTGAAAATATACGATAGTACACAACACGAGTGTATTGTCGGAGTTGTATACGAGAACGATACATTGAGTCGATAGGCGTTAACGGACCGCCACACCTGGTGCGCCCGGCGACTCACAACGCGTTCTCGATTAGATATCACTTACTGAAAAATTTCATAGTCTCTCTAAAATGTAACTTTTAACCTATCAAGCTTTGGATGGGTTTGGACTTGATCCAAAGCTTGCTTTGGGGACGTTATAGTGGAGTGTAGGCTTTCTCGGCCAGTGTCCATATTAATTGAATCTTCCGGGCTACTTGGCCGAGGTCTTCTGGAATCTCTTCTCTTTCTTCCAAACGTTTCGTCAACAACTGCGGTTGACAGCAGTCGCTACTGAAGATGTCAATCGCAGTTGTTGACGAAACGTTTGGAAGAAAAAGAAGAGATTCCAGAAGACCCCGGCCAAGTAGCCCGGAAGATGCAATTAATTTGGGGACCTTGTTGGGTCAAGACAAGCTGGATTGATCAAAAGTCTGTGTAAATAAAAACATGCTCTATACCGTGTGATTTTTAAGGTAAAGACAATACAAAACTGTTTTTTTTTAATATTTATATTTCTACATATTTATATTTTATTTCATTTTTCATATTTGTCACTTTCTTGTTCAGGAACTGACTCTCAACATTGACAGAAAATGCTTCCATGTAATTTATGGTACGTCATAAGCTGATAAAATGAAAATATATGAAACACATTTTTCAAACTCTCATCGTTGTTTCAAATATACAATTAGTAGGGGCGATACATGGCCACCCTATTAACCATCTGTCGTCGTGCAGTCGAGTCCACACCTGAGACAGTTCGAGGTATTTAAACTACCCTCTTTATGCAATTATTTTGAGGTTCGCTTTTAAATGTCAGTGTAATAAAGGAATTACGTTATATAATCACTCTAGCTTGGTATAAATATACAACACATGTAACATCAATTCAATAAATGTGACAACCGTTATGTGATATTTTTTTATATATATGGCAATGATGCAATTAGCACATTCTGCCAGTGTCAAGTTTTCTTCGCAGTAAACAATTTTAAAGACTACAATGTATTGTCAATGTCCAGTCCCGACGAAGTTAGTTAGGAGTCGCCCAGTAAAGTGATAGTAAGTTTTACTGAGGACAGTAAAAGACAGGACAGTACTGGGGACTTGGAAGCACATAAAAAACCGCATTCCTATGCTTTTCTTTGAATATCGCAAACATTATGCACAACAATTTAATAAACTATCACTATTGAATCACAAAATGCACAATACACAATTATTATAATAATCAAACGTAAACTCAACTTCAATTCTGGACTTTCCACGAAAAAGTCTGTCATAATTAATTTAGGTAAGTGTTACCATGTTATGGATTTAAATTTGTTAATTATGTGACTAATTATGAAAATATGAAATTATGAAAATTTGTTAATAATGTGACTTTCATTTTTTTATTTATTTTACTTTATTCAAATAACAGGAATACTTTACTATGTTTCTTTAGTTTCAAGCATATCTGTAATCTTTACGTACAATTAGAAACGTAAGTCACGAAGGAGAAGTGTTTGCAACTACTTCCACGAAAATGTCTCCTTGCGGAAAAGAAATGATTGTTGAGGATGATTTAGATTTCGCTTACAGTATACAAATATAATTTTTCATCCAAATTACGGTAAAAATGTGTAATAATGATAACACAGTTGTTGATAGCTAGTTGATATGTTGTTGATATTTGTGTAGGTCCTGTACGTGCCAAATAGTATCAAAATTATTCGGCATTAAAGCATCAAAGGAGAATCAACGGAGTCGCGTAAGGCTTGTGTCCAAAATCGAGAACTCCTTAGACCGAGTGTCGACTTGGGGTAATTTTAATTTGGTCCAATTTAACCCCAGTAAGATACAAGTCTGTGCATTCACCGCTAAAAAGGCTCCATTTGACATGGCACCTCGATTTCAGGACATTCCTCTTAAGATCCCTGAGAGTTTTGGGATCCTTGACGTCGATATTTTGAGCAAAGTCGAGTTTTGGTGTCATCTGGAGAGGAAGATAAAACTTGCCAGTAAAAAGCTTGATGTACTGAACAGGGTGAAGCAGTACTTTATTACGCTTGTCGCTTTATAAAGCTCAAGTTAGCCCCACATTAGGAGTACTGCTCACAATTCTGGGCCGGTGTACCGAAATACCAGCTGGACTAGCTCGATTTGTCGACGATCCCACTCTCACAGTTGCTCTAGAAGCGCTCAGCGCATTCGAAGAGATGTTGCGTCTCTCTGCGTTTTTTCCCGCCTATATAATGGGGAATGTTCTGAAGAACTGTTTACCATCGCCTCGTCATCGTCGTGCGCTTCGTCCGTACTTCCTTGATATAAAGACACTTTATACCGCGAACCCGAAAGTTTTTTCCATTACTATATGGGGCTCTTCAAGAGAGCTATGAACAGAATTCTGCAAGGCCGGCGTGCATACGCAAGCCCCCTAGTGTTGCAGGTGTCCATGGGCGGCAGTGACCACTTTCATCGTGTGGCCCGCCTATAAAATTATACTATATAAAGTATATCAGAGTACGCTCTATCAACCAAAACCATCCATTGCTTGTTAATGGAACCGTCGACAGTACTAAATAACTGATCGGCTCCCTCGCGGCCAATCGGGGATTGTACGAACAGTTATAAATAGAACAGCTGGTACCCATGGGAATTTTGAAACTAATAATGGTGACTATTAACATTTTTAAAAACAAACTATTTTTTTTATGTATTAAATGCTATCACTAGGGTGAATTTCTAACAGATAAATCATAACAGATAATAAATGAATCAATAATATTCAATTAAAAAATAATTAATGATTCATTCGTAAATGTATTGTATAATTTAATAATATAATATTACAATTTATTAAATTATAATTTAATTTCATGCAATTTATAATGTATGTATTTGAAACAAAAATTTGAATAACTGTGCCCTTGTTGTATGCCATTAGATGTAAATTTAATGTTTCCTACAACCTGCAATCTATACATATAATAAAATTGTAACAGGCCGATGTCTGTACATTATAGATATTTAAAAAAAAACTAATATGGGGGGGGGGGTCTTTATTAGAGCAACAGAAGCCTAAATGTTGTCTGTCTGTCTGTCTGTATGTTTGTACACGCATCACGCGAAAACTACTGCATGGAATTGAATGCAGTTTTCACCGATGTATTGCTAGAGGTCTAACTTAAAATATAGGCTCCATTTTACCGCAGGAAAATATCTTATTCCGATTGTTTTAAATTTAATAAACCGAAGCGAAGTGAGGGCGGGTCGCTAGTGAATAAATAAAATCGTATATTTTTGGGTATCTACAGTTATCTATGTTGTATGTTAACTATGTCTATTCTGTAGTAGATAAGGTACACTCTGTAACATAAATGCGGTACATAATCCTTTTTATTTTATACTGCCAGTGTACCAGACTTCGTGTGCGTAAACGAAAGAGCACGTTTATTTATTTTTATTTATGGAAAGAAGGCGCCAGACGAGCTGACATTTCGCTTGATGGTAAGTAGATACTGTCGTCTATAGACATCCGCGATACATGCCAACATTAGTCCAAAATGACAAAAGTTGGCAAGACCCCAGATGCGCTGCCTACCTTTATAGATATAGGAATGAATTTGGATAGGGTTGGGAAAATGGGGAGGGATAGGGTGGGAATGGGCTGTGGAACATCACAGATATATATGGCAGATATGTATGCCAGTTTTTGTACATATCTGTACACATGTCTCGGACCGGGATAATAAACAGCCATAAAGTCGAAGCAAAAATACTTGAAAATAACATTAAAACTGAGGAAGACGGATTGCCGCCGCTCGTATTGTAAGGAGTGAGTTGGGATAAAAAGTATTCAATAATAAATCAGGCTCAAAAGACGTCGATCACAGATGCGTCCCGAAGGAATGATATCGACAGCCTTTTTTAATGCAAAACTGGTGAGTCAGTCACAAAGATACGTTGGACTACATTTAATAACGTTGCTGTGAAATATAAAATGATAAGAGTCTGGAGGGGGTAGATTCAGACGGATTTATTTTAAATTTAAGCCTAGTCATGTAGTTTTACTACCCCTCTCTCACAGAAGACTACCTTGAAATGTATCGCATGTCCAACTTTATCTTATTTCCCCAATATACCTCCGTGTTTCGGTTGTGAGTGAGATATGCCAATGTCGCAACCCCTTCTTCCAAATCCATTCTTATAAATCTCCAATGTTAAGCAGCGCATCCGGGGGCGTGCCAACGTTTGTAAATTTGGACTAATATTGACATGTATCGTGAATGTTCATGGGCTACAGTATCCACTTACCATCAGGCAGACTGTATGCTTGTATGCCGTTGCATGCTTGTTTGTCAAAAAGAAATTAACATTGAATTGAAATATAAAATGATAATTGTGGAGTCTTTATTTGGAAAGTCAGTTAAAAAGAGAAATTTATTAATATTGCATTTAAATTTAAAGTCATGGGAGCTGATTTTTTAGGATATTAGGAAATGTTTTTTAGAAATTAATCCACCACCTGTAACACCACCTCTAAATGAGTGGACTCGCCAACCCGCTTGGCTAGCGTGGATTTGTAAAGCCATACATTCATATTTTTTTTAATAGAAAATCGGCGGCAGACGAGCATACAGTCCACCCGATGGTAAGTGGATACTGTCGCCCATAAACATCCGCGATACATGCTAACATCAGTCCAGAATGACAAACGTTGGCACGCCCCGGATGCGCTGCCTACCTTTGCAGATTAAGAAATGGATTGGGAGAAAGGGTTGGGAAAATGGGGAGGGATAGGTTAGGACCAGATGGGTAAGGGCTCTGGCATATCTCACTCACTACCGAAACACGTACGTGCATTGGGGAAATACGATAAAGTGGGAAATGCAGTACATTTCAAGGTAGTTTTCTGTGAGAGAGGGGTAACGTAGCCAGTCGAGCGCGCCAATCGGCTGTTAGATTGCAGCGTGCACTCTCCCCCTACAAAAAGACTGTATATGAGGAGGCCTAAGTACTACAGTTGACCATTAAATGACGGTATTACGGTGCAAGAGACGAAAACATAGTCATAATAATAGTCATATCTTTAGTTTACATTGTAATATGGGTTTATTAATCCGACCCTTCTTCGTTATTGTATATATTATAATTTCGTTTGTGACAGTAATCTTTGTACTCAAAGTCAGGATTCCACCATTGCCTGAAATTCTCATATTTATTTTGAGTACTTAAATTATTATTGTTTAGTTTAGTACATAGATCACAAATATAGGACTTAGGCTTAGCTTTATATTTGTAATAGTTCTTCCAATCGAAGAAATACTCGTACATTTTGTGATTTTTCATTAAATAGTGAATGATAGCTCCCGCTTTCTTAATGTCGAAAGTTCGAATATTGATATAGGTTCCGGGCACCAAAAAACTGGAAACAAAGAGAAATATATAAACCTTCTGAACAGAAATACTGTTTCAATTATTTATTTAATTAGAGCCAAATAGTTCCTAGAAATAGTTCCTAGTTTCACAAACTAAGGTTCAAGTTGATGTTAAAGGCATTCTCTAACATTGTCTTAGGAAATCCGGTATATCTTCAAAATTAGCAAATCAATTTTGATTAAAAATGATCTTAAAATCTTCTGAAATAAACACCATTTTTTTTAACAGCTGAAGTGAAACTGAAACTGATGGATAGAGAACCGAGACTTGTCTTTTATTCATATGAAGATAATTGAATGGTCCAACAGAGCCACCAATGCCTATTAATCAATCTATACCCGTACAACCTATAGAAGCTGAACAAACTGGCCTTCGTTTCTTCTCTTTTGTACTAGTGGCCATATTAGGCAAAGTCGCGTTTAACTGGTCAAATTAAATAAGCAGTTAGTTACCTTGAATAATTAGCACCACCCAAAACGATTGGTACTAAAATGCGTCCTAGGGTTCTAGTGATATCTTCTGTTACGTAATCTTCTGCGAAATGCTTTTCTACCACGAGATGGAAAAAATATTTTTTCTCTATCATTTTATAGCATTTGGATATGGGTCCATCAGGGCATTTATGTTTACCACACGGTCCAAATATGTCAAACTCGTAATTAAAAACTTTTAGTTCATTCTCAAGTTCTTTAATCAATTCGTGATTTGTATTTTTCTCTTTACACGTATGCTGTATCCAAGCTACAGCTTTACTTTTGTCTTTGATTACGTTGTTAAATTTATTAGCATGTTCCATCTTTCTGTTCCAACTCATATTTTTAATTGGTCCCGTCATTTCTCCTTTTAAATTGTAGATGTTTACAAAAGGATGTGATATATCAGAATTCAGTTTATAAGTCCAGGTCCAGTTGAAGAAGTCATCAAACATCGGGTGGCAAACGGGATACTTCTCTGACGATTCTAAAGATTTAAATATATACTTCTGATGCTCTGATCTTGATAAATTAAAATCAAGTTTATTCTTAAAATTTTTGATTTCATGTATATCAAAAACTACTGCATCGAAGTTTCTGTTATCATTGTGTAATAGGGTATCGTTGTAAGTAATATAGCAATTGATGTACTCACAGTTCTGTTTTATAAATTCCCTTTGTCCCGTTGAATAAATTGTAGTCTTCGTATAGTGAAAATGTCTCTTATTTCTTTTGGATGTCCAAATTAAAACATACTTTATATCAGTTGAAAATCTGTCCTTTTGAGGCTGGTAATTCCTTTTCAAGAGCATGTGCGGTAAGACGAATATTGCGAACACGAATAAAGTTATAGATAAATAAATTGCAATTTTCGCAAAAGAAGTTTTCCAATTACTCACAAACAGCGTGTCTTTTATGTAATATGTGTGCATTTTTCTATTAGTTTTACTATATTTCATAACAAATCAGTACGAGCACACATCGTCAATATCACTTCACTGACTCGAATGCTTTTAATGCCGTAATTGATGTTGTAATTCTATTGTTCTCTCTGTATACAACAATGCAAGTTGATAAACTGAATACTTCGAAGGAATGCAGGTATTCCTTGAATTCATGAATCTGAAATAAGACCGCATTCAGTTTATATCTGACATGACAAAAACTTTCACCTTACTATGTAATTAAAGGCCGTGTCAGTTGCCTCTACCCGACATTTTGGACCAAATGGATTGGAATGTTGTATAAAATATTTTTACGATTTTAAAGCAACATACCATTCATATAAACATTTTACTATCCTTTGTATAAAAAAGAAATTTCAAGCGGAAACTTCCTTGTGCAGATGAAATTTATGCTTTTTAATTTTGCAATATGAAGTCTCGAGTTAACCGACTGCCATGTGAAAAACTCGTTTACATATCCGGCTCTTAATTTATAGCTAAAAAAATATTCTCCCCGAAAACGTGGTATATTGCCTTGTGCCGTTTAAACTTCGTGGCTTAATAGGTTTTGTGAATGATTTATTTCTTACGCTTTACCAATAATGTAGCGTGTGATGTTGGCCTTTTTAAAAGTTCTACTGCAGGCAATAATACACCACGCAGGCCCAGTGCAGATAAATGGATGTACATGCTTCAGATGCTACAGGCACGGCTTTGTTATAATTATATTATATCTTATGCACGTAAGTCGTCTATATAGATAGATATACGCTGATTAAATTAAATATTACATCTTTATTATTATTACCGAAGATAATTTCATTAGTTACCACTTAGTTTCATAACTTGTAACCTGGCAACTTGATGTGCCATGTGTCCATGGGCGGTGGTAACACCTACAATCACATGGGACCGCTTATTCGTCCGCCTACTTTCCTAGCATCTCTGTCAACTAATGTACACAGTTTAGTTATTTTTATTATTTTTTTATGGCAGACGAGCATACAGTCCACCTGATGGTAAGTGGATACTGTCGCCAATAGACATCCGTGATACATGCCAACATTTTGGCACGCTGGCACAACCCCAGATGCGCTGCCTACCTATGGAGATATAGGAATGAATTTTGGAGAACGGGTTAGGAAAATGAGGAGGGATAGGATGGCAATGGGCTCTGGCACATCTCACTCACTACCGAAACACGTACGTACAAATAAATACGTTAATAATAATAATAATACTTTTATAGGAGAATGATATTCATTTATGCAACCTCCCCACTAAACTTTTATACTTATTAACTACAATACTTCATTCCTTACAACCAAGTTCCCCAAAGAATGTCTTTCATAAACAAGTCTATTAAAGTGGATCGCTGTAAAGTCTGTTCGTATCGTGGATTAAGCGGGGCATAGGGCGGTTAAGTCTTGCTTATTTTCTGTTGTTACGGCTCAAATTGTCGACACTTGAGTACAGATTAGCTTCGTTACCCCGCGGCGCGCACCTGAACTAGTGATGGGATAGTGTCGGTGGACGGTATTTTTTAATATTTTTAATTAAAATATAGGCATTGTACTCGTAGCCCTAAAATACAAGGATTCATATTGTTATTTATATGAAGTCGAAATATATTTATATTAATAACAAAAACATTTCTGGAAAAAAATGACAATTCTCCTGATTGCTTAGCTAGCAAAATGTATGAGATCTAGAAGCCATCAAGTTTGATAATCGATTTTCTCAAGAGCGCTTTAATTTAATTTTCTCATTTTGTATTTTTTTCTACCCTTCATTTAAGGTCTTATTTGTCATTTGAACTACAATACCGATACCATCTAAAAAATATTGATAATGCCATGAATGATTGGGTTTTAGTACCTATTTATGAAAATCTGCTCACAATAAGAAAGAAAAAAAATCAAAAAGAATAAAATACCTTTTAGATTTTTTTCTGGACTTGTATACCATTAGATTTAAGATGATAAGCAAGCGAATAAGAGACTTCATTATGTGTTATTTTGTATCATCTCCGAAAGTTGTTGTATTGTATTGGAGAGTGCACGCATCAATCCCACAGCCGCTGGGCGCATGCGACTGGCCACGTTACCCCTTTCTCACAGAAAACTACTTTGAAATAATGCATTTCCTACTTTATCGTATTTCCCCAATGTACGTACGTGTTTCGGTAGTGAGTGAGATATGCTAGAGCCCATTCCCATCCCATCCTATCCCTACCCATTTTCCCAATCCGTTCCTTAATCTGCAAATGTAAGCAACGCATCCAGGGCGTATCAACGTTTGTCGTACTGGACTGATGTTGGCATGTATCGCGGATGTCTATAGACGACAGTATCCACTTACAATTTGGTGGACTGTATGCTCGTCTGCCGTCTTTTTCTATAAATTAGTAAAATAAAAAAATAAAAGTGGTTGAAACTGACGTGTATCGTACAGCAGATTTATTGTTTTATTGTGTGTTGTATAATCCGATTATTAATAATTTGATTGTGGAAATAAAAGGCGCTGATTACTTTAAGAATACCTATTTAGAATATTATATGTATAGATAATAAGTAATGAACGGTAATGAGTGGTCAGCCGCCAGTAGCGCCCAATGTCCCACCGAAGGCAACCGAGCTCGGCCGATGATGTCCGAGGATGCCGTAACAATTTAGACAACACTTTGTTAATATATTTTCAGTTTACCTATTCATTTTGACAAAACTAAAATAGTTTATCACTAAAATAGAAACTAAAATTTGAAAAGTTAAAAAACTCCTAACAAGAAAAGTGAAAAATGAGATTCGAAATAAAGCTCGTTGTCGACATTCCCTTCTCCCATCCTTATGTTTCCAAGTGGTCGCGCGAGGAAGCTCGCGGAATAATGATTTCTTTGAGTCTCCCCACTGTTTGAAGTATACGCCATTACTGGCTCTCAGATACGTTTGTGCTCTGTACTTAATAGCGATCCCAATGTCAGTTCTAATTGTTTTCCTTACCTTTGTATGGGCATGCCGTTTTTAAGATAGGTACGGCGAAATAATTGGAATAAATTGTTGAGATTTTTTCTAGGCTGGACTTGGAGTATATGTAAATGACTGTAGTCATCTTGGCAATGTATAACAATTTACAAAACATTGTACTCATATGCTAACAATAGTGCGTTGTCTGTGATTGTCCATTGATTAGTGAAATAGTTGTTTATGCTATTGTTACATTTTAAGTAGTGATACGTCGCACTGTTAACAGCTGCTTCGTAAGTTCTACTCTAATATATCATGGCAATTAGATATTTATATACACACATTATATACCGCTAGTATATAAATACTAGTGGTGGGAGCGACGTAGTGTGCGTGAACTTTAAAATAATTCGGGAACTCTGTAATGAATCTGGAAAAAAGTACTATGTTTCTATGAAATCCGTCCGGTAGTTTTTGCGTGATGCGCGTCCAGACAGACAGACAAAAATTCTAAAAATGGCTGTTTAGCGTTCTGTATCGTTTGTCGAGTACACTGCAAGGATTTTTTCCAAAAAATATTTCATATACAGCCACGCTTGTTGCGATTTTATTATATGTATAAGGACACTAGCGGTGCCAGCGACTTTGTGCGAGTGAAATTCAGAGTGATTCCTGTGGGAACTCTATAATGGATCGAGATAAAATATCCCCTTAATGTTAACCCGAGTCATAAGCTATAATATAGCTATGGTCTTAATAAAATCCGTCCCGTTTTTTTTTGCGTGTTCAGACAAATTCCAAAAAATGTTGATTTGACCTCTATGTCATACCCTCACTGTAATGATTTTTTTTTTAAATCTATTTAGCGACACGGCTTTGTTACAATTTTATTATATTTGTGTAGATGTGTAAGTATACAGTGTAACCAATATAAACAATGTATCCATACTAGTCCCGAAGTCTGAAGAAGCCATGGAGTCCATTCATGATTCCAAGTTCGTTGACGTGAAAATTTAGCAAATATTTGTTTGGAAAAATATCTATTTTTTTGCGTTTTTATCTAATTTCTTATAGCAATATAAAAAAAAAAAAATTTAAAAATATATTTTTATGTGTCAATGAAATAGGTAGTCTTCAGGAATAGTCCGGACACAAATTCGGACACAAATTATGTTAAATGAGTGAGCTCATTTGGACACAGTGTATTCAATATATGGGTTTTGTTCGATTCCTTCTAAAAAAATTACATAAATATTTAAATTAAAAAAAACAATATTTATTTAAAGCTTAAATAATATAGTAGCTTACTCCAGATCCTATGAAACAATAAAAAATAACACTATACTCAACAACTCACATAAGTGTTCTCAATGACCTGGCAGTGACCTGTACATATCTCAAGCAGATAAGCAGAGCTTCAATATCAGCCTATAACGACTCACTTGTAGGTAACACACCTCCCTCAGTAATTACAAGCTTACAGGGCACAGTCCTACACGGGGGCTCAGTGCGGATTGGTAAATTCATGCGCCTCAGATTTCTTGTACTAACAAGCATTAGAAAATATTTAATTAGAAGAATTAAAAATTAGAATCGGATACAAATGTTTAATAATCACATACTGTGCTGTGTAAACAGCTAAATAAATACACACGTATCTATGTGTATTACGTCTATGTAGTGAACTTTACAATCTGAGACCTCCTCTGAACACAAAGCGCGGACTCAATCAAATCGGGTCCGTGTAAAGAAGAAAAAGTGCACTTCGCAAACTGGATTGTCACAGTTTCAATTCCATTTGGTTGGCGACGACCGCGGTCCGGGGCGAATACGACCGTGATTCTAGGGTTGCGGTTTCGTTGCTTAAATAAAGCGAGTTTTATTTTCTTGCATGCGATTCAAATAATGAATTGTATTTTCTTATTTGACTGCGACGTACGATTATTTTAACTTACTGTAAAGCTACTTTGAAAAAGCTTAAAGTGCACTTTGCAAACTGAATTCAATTTCAATTCCATTTGGTTGGCGACCTCGGTTCGGGCCACTATGACCGAGTTTGCAGGATTGCGGTTACGTTGCTTAAACAGAGGGTTTCTTATTTTATTATTATATGAGATTGAAATAAACTATAAATGAAGGAAAAGGCGAGCTTTATTATTTTATTGCAACATGGGGGCCGGAGCGGTGCGAACGTTTTCAGGGTTGCGGTTTTGTTGCTTGAACAGAGCGAGTTTTATTTTCTTGTATATGATCAAAATAGTTTACAAATATAAGGAAAAAACGGTATTTATTATTTGATTACGAATATTTTGAAATATTGTAGAAACAAGTTACCTTAAAGTATACTTTACAAACTGGATTGTCAAACTTTCAATTTCATTTGGTTGGCGGCGGCGACAGTGTTTGCAGGATTGCGGTTATGTCGCTTGAACAGAGCGGGTGTTATTTTATTTATATTACTGAAGTATTTCAGGAATGCAAGCGGGTTGTCTTGCAAAATTTATGTAATAATGAACATTTGACGTACGAGTAGATCCTATAAAATAGGTGCTAGTAGCTAGATCAAGTCACCTTGGGTAATGCTACTCGTCTTGTAACTCTAATTTGCGGGAAGTGATTGAGTGCCTAATCTATACTAATATAATAAAGAGGTAAAATTGTGTTTTTGTATGTTGGGTGTAATCTCTGGGACTACTGAACCGATTTCAAAAATTATTTCACAAATAGGAAGCTACATTATCCGTGTCTAATATAGGCTATATTTTATTTTGAAATTTTGAAAAAAAAAAACTATAAACCGAAGCGAAGCGAGGTCGGGTCGCTAGTTACAAATAAAATGTAACACATATTATTCTATCCTTTGCGCTGTCTAAAACACAGTGAGCTCACAGCTGTACAAATGTAGACAGTTCGCAAATGTAAATTATAATAACAAATCTAGTCCCCAACTGCAACATTCTACAAAAAGAGACCACGTGTATTTTTTTTTTTTAAGAAAGACAAATATTCACTGCCTGCTCCGCTGTTTACTAAATAGTGACGTCACACCTCTAGAATGTAGACTATTCGCAAGTGTAAATCACAGTAAACAGTCTAGCCCACAACTCCACACATTCCAAGTGATTTAACGCCTAATTAGCGGGTGTGTGGTTTTAACAACGTCGTTTCGCAATGAGCTGCTGAGAAGCTTTTAGATGGCGATTAACGGATGTAGGTATGGAACCGAATTTACTTGAGTGAATGTATAGAAAGTTGCAACGAAAACTCACACGATAAAGAATGAATAATAGCCGGTATTCATTTCAGCAATTTATTCAAACGTAAACGTAATAATAAAAAACACTAAACACACGCACGGAAATATTCGCTGGCGGTAACCATTTAGCTGTGTGGTGACTTTACAATTAACAAAACTTTTTTCATTATAAAGTAGGTACTTAATAGACGTTACAGGTTTAAAAGACGCTAAAGAATATAAGAACAGACTTCAGGGCAAAATTATATGTACGAGTACAAAAGGCGAACTTAATGCTTCAGGGTATTCAACTACCAGTCAACTACCAGGTCTACCAGTCAACTACTAGATTATGCAGTACAAAGATCGCAGGTGCAAATTTGAATTATGAAATAGAAAAAATAATGTGATGTCATAAATATGCATACATAAGGCATTCTCTACAAGCTAATCTCTGGGTTAAAGAGGGTATAACAATGGGAGGTAACAGTTTTGTTCCTTGTTTCTTTTGTTTCGTGGTCGGTAGACTCTATCCAAGTAACTGTTTGAAGAATGTTTCAGAGATATTTATTGTACCTACAAAATACGCAACTGCAATATTTCAGTATCAAGGTCCGGAACGTAACACGGATAACAAGAGACTTGCCTGTTCGCTGTCATCTTGGAGCAGTCTAACTTTTATGTTATAAACCAAGCTATGGTTTCTAAGATTTTGACGACACGTGAATTAGATAGAATATAAAATATATTTAACGTTATCAGTGATAAAAGTTTAGTTGTCAACTGTGGATTGTTTTCTTTGGTTTTCGACCAATTTAATGAAGGTCATTTAATTTAAGGTTGTTGATTAACGTAACATATAAGTAAATACAATGGATACCAATAGCTATGATGAGATTGAAGCCCGTCTGAAAAATACAAATACTTGAATACGTCATATTTTATTTGACCGACCGATTGACGCAATTGGTAGTAACCCTGCTTGTTGTGCAAAAGGTTCTGGGTTCGATTCCCGGTCGGACACACATTTGTTTAATAAAAGAAAAAGACAAACGTATGTTCGGGTCTGGGTGTGTGTCTGTGTTTTTCTTTGTATGTGTCTCTGGTCCAACAACACAGGTAATCCTAGTGTCGGCCATTGAGTGTGGCGTTATTTATTATTATTATTAATTATATTCTAATATTCCATAACTATATATTTTTAATTATATATAACCTTTTAATACACTGTGAATATGCGACACCTATTCTACACCAATCTTACATTCTAATACATTTCAATACCATTTCCTAAATTTAAATTTTGTATTTTTATCAACAGTCTCTTAATCATGTAATTTAGTCAATTAACTTTTTACGAAAGAGCGAGGTCTCCTGACGAAGGTATTTGTTGTACTTAAAAAGAGGCGTCCACCATATTATAAAATTGTATGATTAAACTATAATTTTAAAATTTTGAATTAGATTTGAAATTTTATTAATATTTACTTACTTTACAATTTCAAAACACCAATTTAAATTTTCAATCTGTTTCGACAATCAAGTCTATACTAATATAATAAAGAGAGAGTGCGAATTTTGTGAGTTTGTGTGTATGTGGAGGGTAATCTCCGGAACCACTGCACCTATTTGAAAAATTCTTTCACCATTTGAAAGGTACATTATTTCAGATGGACATAGGCTATATATTATGTGCAAAAAAATTGCCGGGTATGCAACGCATGCCGGGCACAGCTAGTAGATGATAAATCGAGAAACTATATTCATAAGAGTCTTCTCGCATCTGTTTATAATAATTTAACTTGTACGTCACGAAATTAACAGAATGTCACGAGTGTATTGGCAACTAAGTGAATTGTTAGAGTAATAAAGCGGTACGCGCCGTACATTACGCTGTCAATGAGCGGTAACTCTGTTGTCCTCCCTGCAGTAACGTCGGCGGAAACATTTTTACACTAATATTTGCCAATGATATCTTTTACTTTGTATAGGTATCCAAAGTTGAAAAGAGTAATTTTAGTAGTCCTAAAAGATTGTTTAGGGTCATTTAATAATAGTAATCTCTGATTTTTTTATATGTACGCTTTATATATTTTTATCTTATTTTTTATATGCTGTAAAATAGTTACAATTTTACAGCCGCTGGGCGCACTCGACTGGCCACGTTACCCCTCTCTCACAGAAGACTACCTTGAAATGTACTGCATTTCCCACTTTATCGTATTTTCCCAATATATGTACGTATTTCGGTAGTGAGTGAGATATGCCAGAGCCCATTCCCATCCCATCCTCTCCCTCCCCATTTTCCCAATCCATTCCTTAATCTGCAAAGGTAGGCAGTTCATCCGGGGGCGTGCCAATGTTTGTCATTCTGGACTGATGTTGGCATGTATCGCGGATGTCTATGGACGAAAGTATCCACTTACCATCAGGTGGACTGTATGCTCGTCTGCCGTCTTTGTACTATAAAAAGAAGTTTTATTTTTATGAGTACGGTACACAGACATTTAAAATCATGCTACTAAGGCGAGTAGCAGCTTTCTCGTCGAGTATTATTTTTGTTAACGAAATATCAGAATTAGGTATCCCCCCCATCCATTCATATCCACCCCAAGCCAAGCATGAAAAACAAGAGAGGAAACTCCTCTTCTCGTTATTATACTCTATATTCTACATACTTCCTTATTCTTTTACCAAATCCAATCCTAAATCTACAAAGCTATCTTTAGCTATATGACAGCTAGCTAATGATTTGTCAATCTTGGCCCGTGTTGGCATGTATCGCGGATTTTAATGGGCGACAATATAAACTTTTCTCGTTGTAAGCTATCTGATATGTAAGCTATAAACTTCTTTCTGTAAAAAATGGTGCATATTTCCAAAAAATAATTACCAAAAATACAGTAAATGTTGCCCTAGCCGTTTTGTTGACGCTACTATTAACAAGAAACCACTTCGGCTTCTAGCCAACTCACAATGAAATTAGAAAGGTTTTTTATACATCATTACATGAAAGTTAATGTATATAGTGTTATGAAATTGTATTATTGCCTATACTGTACTATATACTAACAGACTTTTCATTTTCACTCAGCTCAGGTTAAAAAGATGTACGCGCTATTTGGATTTTTGTTATAAAAAATTCAAAGTCCTTCGAGATAACTATGCTTGGAGTTTCTTTACGGGATAAGATCCGAAACGAAGAGGCTCGGCAAAGAATTGAAGTAACGGACTTAGCTCGTATCTACTCGTACAATCAATATGAAATGGCAGTGCGCAGGTCATATTTGCCGCAGAACCAGTAACTCAACGTACATGATAGGGTTCTGCAGCCGTTTCCAATTTTCCTTTGATCTACATGCTTGTATATGACAATAGATATTAAGTGACGATTTTTAGAATGTCTTTAACACTAAACGGCCTAGATAAAAAGAAAAATAATTGACAATAAAATAAACGTAAATTATTATCTTTTATTTCTAAATTATTAATAATCTTAAATATGTATCTATCTGTTTACTGTGAAACAGACTCCAGCATTGCCATTTAATCATTTTACAAACTCGATTTCAACCTAAAATATTTTAAAACATGTTAAAGTACCCACATGCAGTCCGCAAGTTTCGCTGGAGACAAGTGGCTGCGGAAACGGAAGTTCAGCCACAGACAACATGGCCGCCAGCATTTCCGGCCGCAGAGTTTCCGGTTGGTTCTACTGGACATTAATAACTTTTTAAATGCATATTATCCTTTGCTTTAACTACTCGTATGAAACTAAGGTGTTAATATACGAATGATATAACTTAATATAACCATTTGTTTTTTTATAATTGAAATTATAAAATAATTCCAATAACCTATTAAGCTCGCCTTTTGTATTTTTATACTATTTTTTATACTCACTGTAATATTAACTTTATTATATAATTTTCAGAATGGACTATCAATTTGGTTACAGACGTTTTATTTATTATGACATAAATAAGGAAAGAAAGGTTTGTTTTGTAGTTAGAATAACAATACAAACGGGACGTAATAAATTCAGAAATTACAAAAATTAATAGAGTTTCAACGTGATAGTAACTTCAGTATGTAATTTTTCCATCCTTAGGTTGTATTCAGTATTCTATTCACGACAAAGCTATGGAATTCCTTTGGATTTTTGACGAGCAGTGAATGAGTAAGTGTCAAATTGTGGTTTTTCGAGTTTATATATAAATCTTGAAAGTTGTGGAAACTGAAACTTGGCAGTATAATTTACCTTCTAAATTTCTCTTTGGGGTTCAATTTAATTGTCAATTAAACATTAATAAGTTTAATTGTTAGTGCTAAGTAATTTTAATCTTCTAATACAACTTGTCTTTTAACCATAGAAATTTTATACCTTCTGTATAAACATACGAGTACATATAATAAACGTACTCGTAACACAGTCTCGGAGTGAAGTTATATTAAAAAACATATTTTTAATAGGTTAGATAAGCTGTAGATTGCTGAGGGTGTTCCCACCAGATATACTGGTGAGGAGACTCCCAGAAATCAATGCACAATATATATTAGTCATAGTTATAACATTGTATGTATTTAAGGCATGTTTACTGCCGACAAACTGTATTGCAGTTTAGCAGTTACAATTTGTAAAAGTTCGATGTATGATCTCTGATAAAATTTAATATATATATAATTAACAGCTGAAAAAAAGGACCTTTACAAAATTATAGGTATAAATAAAAACCCTATACACAAAAAAATATATTTTTTTTTTTTCAAGATATAATGATCTATAGTAATGCCAAATTATAAAGTTTAACATAAATATCTAAATCTAGGTGATTTTGCTAAACGTGACCCTCTCATCCAGTGATGCAGGGTGGAAGAGTCAGACTTAGCAGATGAAGCTGCCAGAAAAACTAAGAATTTACATATATGGTATGAAAATAAAAATAACATATATGGTATGAAAAGAAAATAAAAACTAGTAAGTTAAATATAAATTCAAGTAACAAACCGTACGTAGCGCGGAATCTCGTAGGCGTTCTACGGCGTAGCAAAAGCAAAAGGAAGCATGGGGTCGCAAACAACATGGCGGTGGACACTTCCGCTTCCCGACATAAGCTGCTGTATCAGCACGTTTTCCGGTGCTTGTTTTATGACTAATCTAGTATGTGGTAACTAATCTAGTATAGACTGCATTTGGTACAGTACTACAACTGAGTCCAATAATTTTGGGCATAAAAAAGAACAATTTGAGAAAAACATCTCAGTGAACAGGATTTTTAATGCGAGATTTCAAGGCCGTGCTAAATAGTTTAACGTAAAAATCACACTTTTTATGGCTCGTATTTATATTTCGTATTTTATTTATTTATTTAAACATATACTGAAGGTGCATTACAGTTATATAAACCAATGTGTACATTCTTTATAACGATTTCTCTAAGTATTCCACAGCGTACCTGCTCAGAACCCGCTCATTTGGGAAGAACTCGCTAACCCGCTTGGCCAGGCAGCGTACCGTTTTAAGGTTGAATATCCCTTGTGCACAAGAAAATGTGCATGCGCAGTGGTGGACGATAAAAGCGCTGATTACGGTTACGGTATAAATTTATGGGAATGAGGTCAAAAAGACAATACTTCAAAGTTGTTAAATTTTTTATTACCTTTAAATTGGTACAAGATAACACAGGCTTCTAAGTCCTACAACATATAATTCCGTAGTTACATTACAGTTAATGTCATTGTTTATGTATGTATGTATGTATGTCTATGTTTATATACTTTTATATTATACAATATCTATACTAATATAAGAAAGAGGTAAAATTGTGTATTTGTAGGTATGTTGGGGGTAATCTCTGGAACTACGGAACCGATTTCAAAAATTCTTTCACAAATAGGAAGCTACATTATTCGTGTCTAATATAGGCTAATATATTATTTCCAAAATTTGAAAAAAAAATTGTAAAAAAAAATAACTTATAAACCGAAGCGAAGCGAGGGCGGGTCGCTAGTATCCACCACCAATCTCCATACATCTTTACCACCAAGTACAGGCTCTTTATAAGCTATCCAGATTGATAAGGTATACAATTTTTATTTAGGCCAAACTTTGAAACTCCTACTTGAAACTACTATAATATATAAAAACGTATATAATACAAATTACTCTAATCATAAGCTTTGGTATTTTGTTCATTCGAATGAAATGTAAATATTTTCAAGTATTGATAGGTACATATACACATTTTAAACCTATCAATATAAATAGTAAATACCTATAGGTATAAATGTTATCCGTCAGTTAATTATTATTTTTATTTGTTTTTACTGTTATAGGTTATTGTTACCTGCCTTCAATTCAACATCTTTAAAACAGTCACTGGTAGTAGATGAAGGACAGTAGTGCAGTTCATGGGTGGTATAGGTATTAGAAGAGGTCTATATCCAGCAGTGGATACAGATTAATTGAATGGTTATGAAATATATTCATATGTAGATCGGTATACTTTATCCGACCATTAAATCATTTTGGTAATAAGTCTACCGCGCCTTCTACATACAATTAACTTTAACAATTCGCGTTTTCATGACATTTGACAACTACGATTTTCTACGCTATTTTTTAATTTTATAAAACACTGTAGTATTGGAATCAATTTTACCAGGTGGCTAAATTGTACGATATAGCGATTGTATTTACTTGCACAGTTCGCGACAGCGCCGGAGAATTTAATCGCTTTAGTCATGTAGTTGGATTTTTTTATTGGATTATTTTATATGAATGTATATCAATTTATTATAATAACCGTAATATTAAAATTATCTACAAGTACCTATAAACCTATCATTGTTTTCACATCGCTTTAAAATTCCTAGAAACCGTATACAGGCACTCCCGTGCTGTCGAGAACTGTAGATAGGTACTTTGAGTTGTAGTCGAGAGCCTAGAATATTTGTAGTTTATTCTTGTAGTTGGTAAATAGATAATATTTTCTCGTCTCAGTAATTTTAGTAAAATCAATTTTATATGTTTTTGTTTCTACGCAAAGTGACTCTCAACCCCAGATCGCCATCGTCATATTTTATATGTTTTTGTTTCTACGGTTAAAGTGACTCTCAACCCCAGATCGCCATCGTCATATTTTATATGTTTTTGTTTCTACGGTTAAAGGGACTCTCAACCCCAGATCGCCATCGTCATATTTTATATGTTTTTGTTTCTACGGTTAAAGTGACTCTCAACCCCAGATCGCCATCGTCATATTTTATATGTTTTTGTTTCTACGGTTAAAGGGACTCTCAACCCCAGATCGCCATCGTCATATTTTATATGTTTTTGTTTCTACGGTTAAAGGGACTCTCAACCCCAGATCGCCATCGTCATATTTTATATGTTTTTGTTTCTACGGTTAAAGTGACTCTCAACCCCAGATCGCCATCGTCATATTTTATATGTTTTTGTTTCTACGGTTAAAGGGACTCTCAACCCCAGATCGCCATCGTCATATTTTATATGTTTTTGTTTCTACGGTTAAAGTGACTCTCAACCCCAGATCGCCATCGTCATATTTTATATGTTTTTGTTTCTACGGTTAAAGTGACTCTCAACCCCAGATCGCCATCGTCATATTTTATATGTTTTTGTTTCTACGGTTAAAGGGACTCTCAACCCCAGATCGCCATCGTCATATTTTATATGTTTTTGTTTCTACGGTTAAAGTGACTCTCAACCCCAGATCGCCATCGTCATATTTTATATGTTTTTGTTTCTACGGTTAAAGGGACTCTCAACCCCAGATCGCCATCGTCATATTTTATATGTTTTTGTTTCTACGGTTAAAGGGACTCTCAACCCCAGATCGCCATCGTCATATTTTATATGTTTTTGTTTCTACGGTTAAAGTGACTCTCAACCCCAGATCGCCATCGTCATATTTTATATGTTTTTGTTTCTACGGTTAAAGGGACTCTCAACCCCAGATCGCCATCGTCATATTTTATATGTTTTTGTTTCTACGGTTAAAGGGACTCTCAACCCCAGATCGCCATCGTCATATTTTATATGTTTTTGTTTCTACGGTTAAAGTGACTCTCAACCCCAGATCGCCATCGTCATATTTTATATGTTTTTGTTTCTACGGTTAAAGGGACTCTCAACCCCAGATCGCCATCGTCATATTTTATATGTTTTTGTTTCTACGGTTAAAGTGACTCTCAACCCCAGATCGCCATCGTCATATTTTATATGTTTTTGTTTCTACGGTTAAAGTGACTCTCAACCCCAGATCGCCATCGTCATATTTTATATGTTTTTGTTTCTACGGTTAAAGGGACTCTCAACCCCAGATCGCCATCGTCATATTTTATATGTTTTTGTTTCTACGGTTAAAGTGACTCTCAACCCCAGATCGCCATCGTCATATTTTATATGTTTTTGTTTCTACGGTTAAAGGGACTCTCAACCCCAGATCGCCATCGTCATATTTTATATGTTTTTGTTTCTACGGTTAAAGGGACTCTCAACCCCAGATCGCCATCGTCATATTTTATATGTTTTTGTTTCTACGGTTAAAGTGACTCTCAACCCCAGATCGCCATCGTCATATTTTATATGTTTTTGTTTCTACGGTTAAAGGGACTCTCAACCCCAGATCGCCATCGTCATATTTTATATGTTTTTGTTTCTACGGTTAAAGGGACTCTCAACCCCAGATCGCCATCGTCATATTTTATATGTTTTTGTTTCTACGGTTAAAGGGACTCTCAACCCCAGATCGCCATCGTCATATTTTATATGTTTTTGTTTCTACGGTTAAAGTGACTCTCAACCCCAGATCGCCATCGTCATATTTTATATGTTTTTGTTTCTACGGTTAAAGGGACTCTCAACCCCAGATCGCCATCGTCATATTTTATATGTTTTTGTTTCTACGGTTAAAGTGACTCTCAACCCCAGATCGCCATCGTCATATTTTATATGTTTTTGTTTCTACGGTTAAAGTGACTCTCAACCCCAGATCGCCATCGTCATATTTTATATGTTTTTGTTTCTACGGTTAAAGGGACTCTCAACCCCAGATCGCCATCGTCATATTTTTTACTAAAAAATGTGCAACGCAGTGGTTGTGAAAATTATGTTGTTCAGGTATAAAGTAAATAGGTATGTATGACGTACGTAGTAGAGATAAATCACTATTCGCGAATACAGATACGTATAATTTGCCTCACTATTCGCGAATACGAATACGAATAGTGCCCAACCTACTACTCTCTCGCTTATAAAATTTGTACGAGTAAGTAGGTAATTTTTAGTCCAATTTAAAGGTTTGATTAATGAGTTTGATTCAATCTACAGATAGATACCTACCTAACTTGAAATTGAACTAACAATTAACCTACGATTAGTATTCTAGTACTCGTTTAGGAAATCGCCAAAACGAATATGAATATTCGGGACATCCCTAGCTAGTATGTAGTGTTCAAATAGTATGTATTAGATTATTTTATTTTATATTATTTTAGTTATTTTGTAGATTATAATTAAAAGCCATCATCATATTTTTTAAATTCGTATTATTTATACATTTATACTAATTTATAATATTTGTGTGTGTGTGTGTCGGTGTATATATATATATATATTAGTTGTCATTGTGTTTTATTGCGCCTGAGCCATTTATGTTTAATATAACATATATAGGTATACAAAGTCTAGCCACATTGTAAAATTTCTTACGTAAAGCCAATGAGGTTTATACACAATTACACAGATTATACACAGTTTTGTATATTATTAAGATATTTTCATCAAATATATGTATTTTAATTAGATTACATTATTCTTTATAAATATCTATACATTTTCAAAGCTGGTTGGTAAATTGGGTCTTTTTTTTTCAAAGAGTTACAAAATTACTTAATTTACATATATTTTTTGCAGTTAATACACTTTACAGCGTGGACGAATTGTGATACATTTTGTATGAAAGTAATGTTTTGTACTAATTTATACAAATTTTATACGTTTACATCATTTTTGAAGCGTACACCGACAATAAACTTTACAAAATACAGTCGTCTACATGTTTATTTTATTCTCAGTTTTATTCAAATAGTATGTTTTTTTTCAAAAGCTGAAGTGTCTTCTTGTAATTCCAGAAAACAAATATTCCTTTTTGTATGTTGGTATATGTAAAAGTAGGTTTAATTGAAATAAAGGTAATTTTCCAGAAAAGTATAAATTCTACATACCGAAGGCACAGGGATAATTATTATTGTACAGAAGAACCAATTAAAGTACAATTAATTAAAACAAAAACTGAGAATTTAAATTGTTAAGTCTATATTATTTGAGACATCAAATCAAGTAGGTATTGTAGTACAATATGCCATTAAGTATATTGTAATAATTATATTTCTATCACAAAAAACCTGGAAAATTTGCAAAAATGGATTTAAAATAATAAGATATACAAAATAATATAAATGGGAATAATTTGAGGGAAACTCATCGTATCAGTTTTATCATCATATCGTCATCTCATCATAAAATCATTACAGCAAGTTACTGGGTAATTAATCGTACGAGTATGCATGGATGTCCTGAATTTATAGTTTTTTTTAAAATGTACACGTATAAATTATGTGTTTTAATAAATACATACAGTAAATGGTGTAATTTCTGTTTTTAATCATCTAAAAGCTTAAATATATTGCTATAGGAAGATATTGTCTACACAATTGACGATCATCTTATAATTATTACAAATAAAAATATAACACAATATAAATAATAATAAAAATTATTTCATAAAATGTATCAAAATTTGTTCTAGGACTTTTAAAAACTTTATTTTACCTGAAAATGTAATTAATCAATACAGTATTCAGTGAAGCAACAAAATACGCAACGTTATCAAACTTTTGAGAAGCAGAAATTGCAAGCGGACGGCGTATTAGACACAGAATACAAAAAAGATGGACGAAAAAAAAATATTTCTTTTAAATTATTTATCAAAAATATATGCACACTACAATAATAGACACTGAAAAAACCACTTAGGTTTGTCTAAAGTTACGCCACATACTGCCCCGCCAAGAAGAAACGGAATAAGTGTCATTTATACGATAGCGTAGTTAAAAGTGAGTACCATTAGGTATTTAATTAATTGAAATTTAACCCTAAGAATTATGCATTTTTCTTGAATCTGATCAATATGCCCCCGCTTGCCCCCGCCCACCACGCCTAGTACTTTTTCTTTTGAAGAAGATATCCAGTTTGGAAAAGTCGAAGAACAAAAGTTGGTACTTTTAATTATATAAACTGAGTATTTTTTATTTTAAATACTTGCAATATTGAATTTAAAATGATGAATAGCGTACAAAACTTATAAAACGTTACTAATAGACTATAATTAAGCGCGCTTTACTTATCTCATAATTTATCAATAATTTTGTATTTATTTCTATTTATTACGACATAATTATTACCTTTCATGTCAATGTATTACTTAAGAATCTCATAATAAATTATATGTTTCATAACATTATTTTGCTAATATATTAACTAGATATTAACAAAGCTTATTGACAAGTGTACTGGAACACATTGGATATTTCTCAGAACTACATATATGTGTTGTCGTCAAACAGGGTGGAACAAAATGAACGTGCTTTGGCGGGAAAGCACCTTAAATATTGAAGATAGTGAAATTTTACTCCTAGGTTTTGTTCATTTGGTTAGTCTTTTATCATTCGCCTCGCCGTTCGCCTAAAATCAATATTTCATTAGTAATTTTGACTCGTGAGAGAATTATATTTTTTAATCCATGAATGTTTACTTTGGGCAAACAATCCAACTAGGCAAGTCTAACTTCAGCTAGGATGTCAGGAATAATAAATGTAAAATAAAATAATAAATGACTATCTGTAAGGTACTTCTGTATCTGTACGAGTACTTCCTTAAGGTACTTTCTCTCCAGAACCCGTTCATTTATTCCACCCTGTATAAATATCTATGATTAAATTGATGATTAAATAATTAGAAATTAAAACTTTTTTGTTATTTACTTCATAATTGTCTTTTTATGTTGTTTTTAACATAGTAAGCTTAATTCAGTATCCGCTTATAATGTAGGGCACAAGTAAGGCGCCATATTAATTTGCGGAGAGCATGGCTAGATCTTCAGCACTTCGGTATCGCATGCTGTGTTCTCTTGGCCACTGGGTTGCTGGAAACATTAATTATAATTTATATTATAATGTCTAGGAGTGTGTTATGAAAAATAAGTTTGTTTTTAAATTAAATAAAATAATTTTGATAAAGTTGATTAAATTAAATAGTTGATAAAGACAATTAAATAAGAAAAACAATATTAAACAATTGTCACTGTTTAACAATACATATAATACAATACATTATATACATATAATGTGTATTGTTAAACAATACATAACGAATTGTTGAATTAATATTTGTGAAGCATTAAAGCAATATTCACAAAATATGTATGGTTCCATAAAGCCCCATATTGTTATGTTACATTAATATGTAATTGTTATGTATACGATATCGTAACAAACCCGAGTCTTCAAATGGAATATTTATTGAAACAAATAGCGCTTATATTTTTTGAGGAGTCAAAACCACATTTTTTGGAATGTTTGTTCGTCTGAACGTGCATCACACAAAGACTGGATTGATTTCAATGATATTTTGACAGTTACGAGTATAGTATATTTAGGTTATATTTTATTATTCAATTATACGTAGGTACAACAGTAACGATATTTTCCAAAAAATATTTCCTTGTACGACAGATTCAAGTTAATAACTCGAGATATTCAGTATAAAATTTTAAATAAGAAATTCTAGTGCGTTGTATCAATTTGATGTTTCAATACTTGATATTTTCAGAGAAATTGATTTAATCTTTAAAGTGATATCTCGTTATTCAAAGCGAAAAAACATACATTGAACTGTGCCCTTGAAAAACAGTTGATTTTGACTTATCAATTTACTCCCGTCATGCACGAATTTTATGCATTGATACAGCTTTGTTACGATTTAATTATGTGTTAAGACTAATGACAACATAGAATTAGTGAAAAACTATGATATTCCACGCACTAACTACTTTAAACTATGCATGCTCAAACTATATAAGTATACCTATTTTTAGCTTTGCATGCTCAAACTATATAAGTATACCTATTTTTAGCTATGCATGCTCCAACGATATAAGTATACCTATTTTCTGTGACATTTCTTTAGCTCATTCCTTCGTTTGCATGCAACACTTTTTTTCGAGCGTGCCTTGTGTGCGTAACGTGCTGAAATTGATGCAATTAGACATATGTAATAGTATAACATGACCTATAACATGTAATTAGATTTCCAGTTACAATACAAAATTTCGAAGTTCAACATAATAACTGGTGCAATTTAATAATTAATGCAAGTTGCATAATTACTGTTATTTGCAATATACAATCTATGGGTGCCGAAACATGACCTCTGACGGTAATTCTAATCCATAACTTCAAACTCGCTGAGAGAGCTATATCTAAGGAGTTTCCTTGCGGGATAATCTGAAACGAAGAGGTTCGCCAAAGAACGAAGGTCACTGTTGTCAGAAAAGAACAGGATTGTCAGAACCGACAATCGATAGGGTAAATGAGTCCTCGAATGAGAAATATGTACTGAGACCGACTGTACTGAGACTGATAAGTACTGAGACTGATAAGACGGATAAATATGTTCTGAGACTGGTAAGGTAAACCGACGACGTTAGATATTCGTCGGTAGTGGCTAGATGAGAAAAGTGGAAGACCGTATGTGTTGGTGAGCTTTGGGATAAGTCTATATCAAGCAGTGGAGAGACATACATGGTATGGTATGGAAAGAGAATTGGGTATATTTATTTATTCAGTAAATGTATCGTGTAAATTGTCTATTTAACGTGTGATTTAACAAAATCAAAAAATTGACAAAACGAGAGGGTTCACGGATTCATCAATCAATAGCAACAACATCTTCATCCGCTATCACAGTCTCACCGGGAGCGTAGACCGTATGACCAAGCCTCAGCGATTGTCACTAATGCGAGCTTGTAATGGCACTATGTGTTAGTGACGTCATTAAAATAGTAGTAACACCTCAGTCATCTTTCAAGATATTTCAAGTTTTCACAGATTTACGAATTTTTCGACTACAATTTTCGTCTAATCCTAAATAAAGACTTATTTTCTTTGAACAGTTTTAGTCCGTCTTTGTATTGAAACGGCAGTTTGTAAGTTGTAAAGGAAAGTTAATTTACCTAGGTCTACGTCTCCAAAAAGTCTCTAATTTCACTCATACGTGCATTCATATTTTTAATAACCTAAAACTAAAATATCAAAAAATGCATGCTCTTTTAAAATCAAAAGTGCATTTGTAAATTAAATCCACCCGAGGAATACCTGTATAATGCATGTTGCGATACATGTCTGGACAGTTGCTTGAGCCCTGCAAAAGAAAAAAATAGGTTAAATATGTTTTTTAAATACATTTTTATAAACTGATCGCTTTGTTTCTTGTCTTTCAATAGTACTGTACAATATCATAGAAAGTGCCGAAACGTCGTCGAGTAGAAATAAAAGGTATACAATAGCCTTTAATTTTACGCGTTTAGACCCGATTTACAATATAAAATATTTACGTGCTATTTGAAAATGTTAAGTAACAACCCAAGTAATGCAATGACAATTTATGTAAGGCTCCTTGCAGATCGGTGGAAGATTTTCACGCCGCCCGAAGACCGCAATGTTGCTGTATTAATTAACGATGGCGCAGGCTAAATTATGTTTGTGCCGTGACTCGGACGCGACTTAAGAACGGATTTGTGGACAATTTATTGCTCTGAAGATGCAGCGAAATCCTCAGAATCTCGGAGTCTGCGGTAAGAACAATTCAAAGAGCAGCCAAGGCAGCGAGATTTATTCAGTCTTGGTATATTTTTGAAATCTAGATGTAGTTTTCAATTTTTTAATCTCCGACACAAAAGGTAATTAATTGTGTTTATCTGATTTTTATCCAATTTATATTTATTGTTGAAAAATGTGACTAACAATTAGATAATTCACCGATTGGCGATACATATTGCACATTACAAGATACATCGTACGTGGGCCATCGTAAATGCTTGTAGCGTTCGCCACGGCCGGTTTGTTTCTACGATATTATTGACGTTTATTCTATCATCCGGCATTCCAATCAGGCAATGACGTATTTTGTTACTATATACATTATCGACATCAAAAAAAAATAGGCATGTTGATAGTGTATTATCTACTTTTGCTAATTTAGAAGTCAGGATTTGGAAAAAGATTGGAGAAGATGGGATTCTGGATTCTCTCACTGACCCCCGAAACATTTAACGACAATCTGCTGTTTTATCTAGAAGTGTCTTTACAATAAATTATCGTATATGAACCATAAGGCCGCTTGTTAACGACTCGGTTTTCCTCCTTGAAAACCTACAGTCGTCTGGATTATATGGCACTATGGGGAGCTTGTGCCATGCCGTATGCAACGTGAACACTGACGGCGAAATATCGAGCAGTGTTGTATGTCAGTCTATACGTATTGCTAGTTTGTTAACGACTCTGGATGTTTTCACGGTTTCGTGACCGCTTACCTGTGCCTTTCGGAGTTTTGTGTTATTTTTATTAATAATTATTTAGCACTCAAAAATGACACAGGAAGTCTGCACCTAAAAAACGCTAGCCGTGCTTCCAACGGCTGTTCGCCGTGTCGTGAAGAAGCAAAAACCTCTACGCCGGGGGCGCGGCGAACTCGCCATACCTCAATAAAACTCTGTCGTTAACAAGGAGGCTTTAACTGTTACAGAGTAAATAGTAGTAACTGCAGTTCAGTGGTAGGAAAGGTCACGAAGGTGAATGCAACAACATGCGAGTAGGTTTTTATGAATTTGCCTCAAAGAACATTTGTTTATGAGAAGCTTCTATGAGCAGACCACGGCAGTATCATATTATGGTAAATGTCAACTCACCGGTGAACCCTGCTTGTTGAAATTGATGTTAGTCCTAACAGTACGGTGGTGCAAAGGCTGAACAGGCCTCGCGTTATTGCCCAGAGGCGCTTTTGGACTCTGTTGAGAACCCTGCATGAGACGACGAAGGGCGTACATCTGGTAAAGAAGAAATATGATAGAATTCTTGTATCTTGTAATATAAATTAAACAATAAATTCAGTTCATGATTCTGAATTCAATGGCACGATGAGAATTTTAAGATTTTTTTTACAATATATATATATTTTTTAGGTATAGGTGTTATTATATCAAATAACTTAGAATCGTGAGTAAAATCCAAGGATTTTGGTTTCGAGAAAAGTTTGATTAGACATATTTTTTTACATAATTATTAGGTATCTTTAAAAGTAAACATTAAATAAATAATATGAGTTTTTTATCCCCCCCCTTTCTACGTTTCAATTGTCATTAGATGAGATCTGAAAGTCACCAAGACTTGTCTAATTGAATTTTACTTCTTGTGGCTTGGCCATTTCCAATCGTGCATTTCTACCAGTGATAAGCTTTTTTCGGGCTCACAGTCATGAGGATTGGGAAAATTTTTAAAGAAATATTTTTGGTGGGATATTACAACTCTCATAAGACGGTTTAAACTGACTTTAAAATCTTTCCCTAGTTTTCCGCACATTTTGTGCTAAACTAGTCCTTTTAACTTATATTTCATCTAAATTAAACAGTATTATCACCTCATAAGATGGTAAAAGCGGATGAAATGTCAGTTTGAGCTAAGTTTAAAATCTTTTATAATCTTCTGTACATTTTTGTACTAAACTAGTTCACGTACCTCTTGCTTAGAAATATAAATGGGTTTATTAAAGATGATCCAGACAGCAGTTTCCCAGCAACCAGGGTGTGTGGTGGAGCCTTCATACGTTAGATACTGCTGAGTATTGGGCAGCAGTGAGCTGAGAGGCAGATGCTTGATGGGGTAGGAACTGCCTAAAAATCAAGAAAATACTGCATAAGAAGAAACAAGAATGTGATCTTGGTATTGATATACAGGCACGATTAAATTTAAAAAAATCCTCCACGTATTTAACATTAAATTTCTGTCATTAAAACTAACAATTCTTATTCTATGGCTTTTTCCTGAACTTGATATTTTGTCCAAAAAAGAAAGTCATTTTTATTAAATGAAGTAGTCTGACTTTGACACCCTTTTTGGATTGTTTGTTTATATTCTTTGTATAAGTACACCGTCCGCTTACAATTTCTGCTTCTCAACAGTTTGACAAATTTACATATTACATATTAGATCTAAATTGTGTATTATATGCATCTCCAAATTGAACTTCCTGACGATCGATTGGAGCAGTTGGTAGTGCTGTCTGCTGCACAAATGTTTCCGGGTTAGATTCCCAGTTGGACACTAATGTGTATAAACAAGACAAGTGTGTCTTGGTACATGTCTGTGGACCCACGATACAGGGTATCCTAGTGTGGATAATTGAGTGTGGCGTTCTTTATTTATTATCATCCCAAAGTTAGCTCGTAGAGAATGCCTAAGGGCATTAAGCTCGCCTTTTATACGATATTGTGCAATGAAGTGTAAAAATAAATAAGTCAACAAAAAAATTACGTTGTTAGATAACAGATTTAAAAAAAAACTGCTGAATTTCGAAAGGACCTCGAATAAAAGTTGTCAATTTTCATGAAAGAAATTCAATGTTAGTATATTAATTTATTTATTGAGTTCAGTTAATTATTTTATGTACCTCTAAACATGACTTTGTTAAAGGCGCTTGTGATCAATCTCAACTCCTTATTTGTTGGTTCCCCGATCTATAACAAAAGAAACAAAAGGAAGAAAGAAAATTATTTTATGGACAACAACAATATTATAAGACATTATAAATTGAGCGGAAAGTAAAAAAGAAATTAATATTAACTGTTGTGCCAATCGGCACCAACTCAAAATATGTCGCAGCGTGAACTGCGACGCTAATCTTCAGTTGGAGCAGCACCGGTGACCACGGACTGACCACGGCAGAGGCCGTGCCCTATGTACCTGAACCATGAGCGAAATGCCGACGATTCCTTGCGACTTGTGCTGCGCTTCCGACATGTTGTGGTACAGCTCCTTGTTGAAGCCATACAGCTGGATCTGGTGACAAAAACTCTTACGTATATATTTTTTTTTAAATATCATGTTGCCTTTGTTATGTCCAAACTACTGACAAACAAAAAAAAACGCAAAGAAAAGAGAGATGTTAAAGTAAAAAAATCGTTTTATGAACTTTATTCTTATATACATATATTTCGAAGGATCTTTTTGGTGGGAACTCTAAAAGTTGAGTTTTTGTATGATTAATGTAAAAATTGTGTATTATGCGTTGTGTGTAAAAATAGTGATTGTTTATTAAACTTCAAAGTGTGTTTTCCGTGCGTTTTGTTTGTGATAACGTTTTTTGTGTGCTTCCAAGGAGTCCTCTTCTGTCCTCACTCACTTACTATCAATTTACTGAGCGACTCCTGACTTACTTCAAGGTCCAGACCTTGACAGGATACGTTTAAAATTTTGAAATTGTTCATTACGAAAGCAACTTGACACTGGCAGAGTGTGCTAATTACACCAATGGCATATATTAAAAGAAGATCTATTTGCACACCTGAGATGATTGAAATAGTGTAAGTTCTATTGTTCTATAGACATTCCAAGACACGATTTCATAATGTGGCATAAAAAGTCTTTTCCGGCGGCTTTAATACTTTAATTCTTTTCTATCTAATTGTTTATTGGTCCTGCTTCGAATATATTCGCCCACTGAGACTTTAGCGGGCGTAATAACATTTTAAACGTTATAGGTGCCGTTAAATTACTTAAGCACCACAATAAGAAGTAATATACTGTGATCGGTCTTTCTATTGTCCACTGCTGGAAATGGGCCTACTTATGCACATCGTCTTATGAATGAGGGATGATATGGCCCTCACACGTAACGCTATCCGAGCTTGGCGAGTCCATTCTTTTAGAAGTGGCGTAGTGCTTCAGGGCTTATAGTAGCAGCTTTGTTATTCTTTAGTCACCTTTTACGACAGCTACGGGAAGAGATGGGGTGATGCTATTCATAGACGATAAACTCAGCTGACACCATAGGGCTATAAGGCCTATAGCCTTATAGATAGCCTCTGATGATCAATGGCCTATAAGGCCATTCCATAATTTAGGTACTAGTGATTGAATTTATTAGCATAAATTCTATTAATAACCCTTTGTTGAATATACCAAAGTCAAAGGTGAATACGAAACCGCCGAGCTAACCACAACTTTTTGATAATTTACTGATTGGACCTGCTGGGATCGTTACTGTAACAAGTTGAAACATTTCCATCAATTAATGGAGGACAGAGACCGCAGTAAAGAGAATAAAATCAGTAGTTCATTTGTTGGATACAGGCCTCTCCCAAGGACCGTCACCACACACGGTCTCCCGCTTTTATCAGTCAGCCACTACCGGCGACTTTCTTACTGTCGTCAGTCTACAGATACGGGGGTAAAGGGTCCCGATCACCATCACACTGGACCCAAGAATATCGGACGGAGCTCTGATGATCAATGGAGGTATATAATTGATAATGTGCAGCAGCGTCATCGGTGCTGCACAGCGTGGTGATTAGGACATGAACCTACCAATATTTAAAATTAAAAAAAAAACATTTACATAATCATACAATTTTATACACCTCACTCTTCTATAACATGTTACTTCGTTATATATGATTTTGACATAACTATTAAGATAAAAATACAAATTTTAAGAATAAGAAAATGGTGCCGATGTCTGAAGTGTGTGTGAGTGTGTATGGTGTATGTGTGCGTGTATGTGTATAATATAAACGTATAAATATCATAAAATTGTAATTTATAGAATCAGGTACTACTTTGAACTGCCATTATGTATTATAATTGTTTTTTCTTTCCCTCACACCGCACTAGACAAACATTTAACAAACCCATTTCTAGAATGTGCAGAAAATATAACCGATTAGCATCCGAACATCCGCAACTGGACTTACTCGCAGAAGGTTTGCTGACTTTCAGGAACAAAGTCAAACGCGCTCAGAGTACAGACCGTCATAATTAGGTCCTCCTTTGTTTTGTTGTCACTTTATTTCACTTTGTTTTATCTACTTTTAACAACTAGCGTATTTACAATTAAATTTTCTTGTTAAAATGCCAATCATGCTGTCGTCACATTATTGAGATGTCAATTAAATTTAACACTTAAATTATATATTAACAGTGTATATTAAATTGTGCTTTGATATATTGATAACTTGCTTTGTGATGCAAACATAAATAAATAAATTCATTTGCACGAATATAAAAGAGCGCGTTGGTGTCAAATCCATTCGAAGTCTCTAAAGGTAGGCAGGAAATCCGGGGCCGGGCCAATGTCGGTCATTCCGAATTGATGTTGGCGAATATCGCAGATATATGGCTGACAGTATCCACTTACCACCAAGTAGACTCTCCGCTCCTCGCCACCAATAAAAAAAATTACTTATTTGAAATAATACTTACCTTGGACTACTGAATATTGATTTGTACTGTGGAGAGCCAGAGCGAAATAAATTTAACGCCACTCTCTTAATTGGCCGTGTTAGATATCGACTTTTGTTGGTACATTTGAGGTCTAATTGGATGGCATTACATTTGTTGTTACTAGTAGCTATTTGAGTAAATGTATGAATGTTCTTGGGCGTGTAATGTCGGTCGGCCTTAAAATAGCACCACCCGATCTCATCCCGTGGGTGTCGTAAAGGGCGACTAAGGAATAGCCAAGCCGCTGCCACAAGCCGTGTGGGACCATCGTTCGAGGAATGGCACCACCTCTGAAAGAGGACTCGTCAACCTACATGGCCGGCGTGCTGTTTTAAGGCAGTACATCCCCCATGCATGAGACAATTTGCATGACGAGGCCCATGTCCAGCGGTTGACGGTAAAAGGGGTGATTACAGTGTACGGTTATTGTACAAACTGATAGAGAGTCGCTACGCTAAGTAATACGAGTAGATATAATTTATTTGAAATTGTTCATAAAAAGCAATCATTTACAATTAAATTGCCCTGTTAATATAACATAATTTCGTTAAAATAGCAGCCCTTTTGCTAACGAATTACCACAAAATCAATTGTAAAACAACAAAGCTACTCATAGAAGGGTGGAAAGTTTTAAAGTGCCCTTAGAGACCAATACTCGATAATGTCGCGAACTTGGAGGTGCCAATTCGTAAATGAACCATTTAATGCTGTCCTTAACTTTTGAAGTTCATTTACGGGTTGTAAAAAGTTTTAGTAAAGTCGTATCCTAATATGTATTTTAAACGCGAAAGTTGGTTTGATTGTTTGTTACCTAATAATTCTGGTTAATAATAATGTAGGACATAGGATTTTTAGAATATTTATTCCTAAAAATTCTGAATCCTGATTGTTTCATTTATAGGATAAGATTATAGGATAATTCACAGACACCGTTACACTTTGAAAAGCCATCCTAAGTTGTTTTCATATGCGATACAGTATAGATGTATCTTAATAAATTTAGTTAACTAGGGTCTAGATTAGAACTAACTGATGATGCATTCGACCAATTTATAAAAAAATATTAGTGGTAACTAACAAGTCTTAGACGTTTTTAGAAATGAAATGGGTTTTCTTAGTCTGAGTGTTTAGAAACTAACATCTAAGAAGCTGCATAATGTTCTTAAAACATGACTATTTTGTCTGGCCCTTTATTCCTTAATGATACCAACATCAGCTTTTGGAATGTGAGCACATAGTTCGGTAAAGGCTAAGATATTTATAGAACTCAAATGATCAGGAAGACCGAATACCTAAAATTATTTCGATAAACGGTGTCGTCTCTATTATATCATTGTAGATAGATATTTATAGATATAAAATTTCGAAGATGGCGATTATAATCCTTTACACATAAATAAACATAATATGTTTATTTGAATAGTTATGTGCAAAAGATGTTTCTTTAAATTGTTATTTTGTTGAACCTAATAAAACAGTCTTAATCTAGCGCGTTTATATATTTATTTAAATCAGATCACTTTTTGTAATCAAGCTATGATAACCAGCAAATTTGGTTTATACAATAATTCTTATAAACCACAAATAACATTCTTTGTGTCAAAGGTTAAGACCGACATAAAGATTAATACAAAATATTCAGAATACAAACAACGTTAAGGTGGCATTTAGTCGTCAATGAAATGAGGTCGTTGATCGCGGCGATCAATCGTAAACAATGCGAAGGGAATTGTATCAGGTCGTTTGAATTTGTTCACACTGTATCGCGCAGTCGCTCAATTAGGCTAACGAATCAAACGTCCAGCGTAGTTATACAGGGAGTTATCCGCCTAATCAATAAATTAAAAACTTACCTCTCCAGGAAATGTATGTCGATCAATCTGATGTTCTGAACCCCTATTGTCCTCGAGTCCATAGTGGAAGTATATCTCTTCGAACTGGTACCGATAGGACAGCGGGCCGCCGCTGATGTTCACCTGATGTTTGGAGTCCTTTTCTACTCGGAAGACCAAGGACTGTCCGGTGTTCTGAAGGACACCGCTCACCTGTTGAAGGAAATGAAGATTTACAACATTCCTATAACCAATCTGTGGTCGATATTCGAAAGAGACGTTAAGGTATATATGCATTGTAGTGCAAAATACGAAATGAATAATTTGTATTAGTGCACGAGATTTATTTAAGTATTTTAAGAAATATTTTAAGGAAAGGAACGCATTACCATTTTTATAGGGGAATTGTGCTTAAGATGACATACTCAGGTAAGATGACATAGTGCCTATATCCGTTCAAATATACGCGCCAGAAACGCCTAAACGACGATCACACATCGGCTCACAGATAGCGTCACCACTCAAAACTTTTGTGAGCGACCGCTTGCGTTGTTTGGATGTGGTGTGGATTGTTTTGATTTCGACACTCGAAAATATTATTTTGTTGAAAGTGTTTGTGCCAATAAATATGTTCAGGTAAGATTTTAGTTGTGTTTGACTACTTTGATATGAACTGTGGTTAATATGGGTTATGAATATTGAAGAATAATTAAAGTAACTTTAAAGTTTTTAAGTCGCAAAAGGTGGCAAATATTTTTTACCTCGTAGGGTAAGATGACATAGCAACAGTCGGCTTAAGATGACATAGTATGTCATCTTACCCTGAAGTTCTTGCGTTTATGAATACTTTAAAATCCTGTTTTATTTTTGTTCGGGACGACCGATGCGACAATAGTTTTAAGTCTTTGTTTGAGTAGATTTTATTATTTAAGTTTTCTTATAGTATTTATTTGATAGTTAACATTGTTATTGTTTGATTGATACGATAGATCCTGCAACAGTCGATCTAGTTCAGCGTGCTAGCCAAATCGTTGGTGGACCTTCTTTCTCAAAGAGCACTAAAAATCCTACATCAGTCGGTCCAGTTCAGCGTGATTGCCAAGTCATTGCTGGATAGTCTACCACCCAGGAGATACCAAATAGAAATTTCTCCATTTCCGAAATCAATGTCTACGGGGCAAGCAAGAAGCACGAAGAGGAAAATCACTGGCTCTCGGGTTCTGACAGGCACTCCTTTTATGGACGAAGTTAAAGCCCAAGTCCAAAATAAAAAAGAGAAGGAAAATCGCAAGAGCGTTAGAGCTCGAAAGCAGGTGAAGCGTACTATCCTTCAGGATGACTCAGATGGCCGGATCTATGGAAGATTTTAATCAGGACGCTGATGATGTTGATGACTCCGATGCTGCATGCCTTTATTGTAACGAATTATATAGCAAATGGAAGCCAGGAGAGCATTGGGTATGCTGCCAATTATGTAAGCGATGGTGTTACACTATGTGCTGGCGTTGCACCAAGAACTAAGGTTTTCAAAAGTGAAATGTACACCGATAATTAGGTATGTCAACTTAGACTGACGTGTGTCATCTTACCCACATGGACATGATTGGTGTTTTTTTATTTTATATCAATTATTAAGTTTTCTATAGCGTCAAGATTAATTTTCGTGCGTCGTAAATAAACGTTTTAAATGTGTAGCCTTACATTTATTTTTTATAACCTTTGAATTTTCAAATATTTGCCTCAAAACAAAAAGTATGTCATCTTAAGCACAATTCCCCTATATATGTAGGCTATTTACATTTTACATTGTACAGTTTGCTTAACTATATAGCAATCACGAAAACTTTATCTGTGATATCGAATCGCTTTCGGTTTCTTATTAATTATTATTTATAATATTAATAATTATTATTTTTTGTACTAAATATTTTACTTTGTGGATTCTTTCATACGTACGAGTATAAGTTAATTTTTTCGTACGTATAAGTTATTTTTTTTGTACGTAGAACTTGATTTTTTCGTACGTATAATTTAATTCATTACATTTCACAAGTAGTATTTCTCGAACGTTCCGGAATATTGTATACGATTCTCAAATGCGACCAAACTGCATATAATTCTGGCATACAAATCACATGATGATAAAGAATCGATAGTAATGATAACAACGGTCACATGATGTTAATAGTTGTTTATACTAGCTTTATCCTTGTGTAAATGAGGCCTTATTGAATACAACCCGACCCAAATGAAATCGAACACTTTCAAAGTTATTCATAGATTACGGGCGTGTAATAATGAGTGAATCACCTAACTTAACGAGTGGTTCCACGGCAGGGGGCAGATCATATCAATCAATGAGACACACCTTGATTAAAGCTTGGAGCCGGTACGCATTGAGTAGATATGACATATTGCTTGTTGACACGCGAACGCTGGTGGGGTATGATCTAATGATTGGCTGGAAGTGTTTTTTTTTTACAACAACGATGGCAAGAAATCAATCTGTTGGTTTGTTTTACCTATGCAATCAGCCCTGCGTGATATGGGCCTCCTTGTGCATATTTTATTTAGGCGGACTTAATGCCTAGTGTCGTTCTCTGCCAGTCGATTTTTGGTTAAACAGAAATAAGAAGGAAGGTGCATCATGCAATCACTAAAAATGACTAATAACAGTACATTGTCTTGTGCATGAGGGATATATGGTCATAAAAAACGCCACGCTGACCAAGCGGGTTGGCGGGTCCATTCTTTTAGAGGTGCTGTGGTTCCTTAGGGCTTGTGGTAGTGGGTTTATGATGACACCTTAGTCACCTTTTACATACCCTCTTGAAGAAACAGGGTGAAAAAGAAACTTTATAGCCAGCCGATACCACACGGCACTAAACAATAATAAACCATAGCCATAATAAATCTTATTATATCATCAGCTTATGCCTCGCCGCCAAGCCTCCCACTCTTCTGACTCAGTCACTATCAACAACCGTCTTCAAGGTATGACTTAACAATACTGAAAGATTCTAAAATCTACAAATTTTGCTCCGAGCAGGAATGAAAACATCACGTGCTTTCTAAACATAGCCCTTTGAAATAAAACTAACTTTTACAATATAGCTTTAAAAGAACACTACTCATATCTTCCCGTGGACTAAGGAATAACAAATTCACGTGTAAAAGAGTGGACTCGTCAACCCGCTTGGCCAGCGTGCCGTTTTCAGGTTGTTTCAGGACAAGACAGTGTGCATGTAGAAGCCCATGTCCAGGAATGGACGCTAAAAAGGCTGGCGAAATCAAACAATCAATTTCGATTTCTTGTGAGTAGTGACAGCTTGGGGTACTCTTCACGACTCACTTCCATCATATCCGATCCCTCCCCATTATCCCAACCCTTTCTCCCAATCCATTCCTTAATCCGCAAAGGTTGGCAGCGCATCCTGGGGCGTGCCAACATTTGTCATTCTGGACTGAAGTTAGCATGTGTCGCGGATGTCCACGGGCTACAGTATCCACACTTACCATTAGACGGACTGTATGCTCGTTAGCCGCCTTATTTCTATAAAAAAAATAAAACTTTCGCGACCTTGTGAGTTCGAACCGGATGATGACATGTTTATGTTGTAATCGGCTATAATTAAACATAAATGCATTCATCATTGGTAATGCCTCTATCCAGCGCCGGCTCTAGCTCATGTAGCGCCCGGGTGCAGGGCGCCCTCTAGTAGGCGTTTTGAACTCTTTGGAGGTGTCGCGAGCGGCGCTCGGCGCCCCCTAAGACCCTGCGCCCGTGTGCACCGCACCCCTTGCACCCCCTGGTAAAGACGGCCCTGCCTCTATCATAAATTTTATATCTGTGTCACAATAGTGAGTAGGCGTGGTTTGCCCTTGTGAAGTTCCTGAAGAGATTGCGCACAATGTTCCTGATATAGATGACCTTAAACAAGATTTTAGTAGATGTAACAATAATAGACGAAGTTTGGAAACTAATAACAAAATTTTTAAGCCGCTTCCGTTTAAGTATTGGTCAGCCTATAAAATGAATTAATGAATGATAAATAAATGCTTCAAATAAATGTGAACGTATCATTGGATATTCAATTTCAAATTCGCTCAAATCAGAGCTCATGGTTAACTGAGGTCTAACCGCGATAATACCGAACACGGTGAACTAACTGCGATAGTTCATTGGTGTTTATGGTGAATGCTTTTGACATTTGTTTGTACTGTGCCTAGATAAATGTAGGTTTGTACACTGACTAGATGGCAAAAAAACGGAATAATGAAACGCGTGCTCAGCAGTTAGTACAAATGAGCGCTGACCACTCAAGCACTTCAACGCTAATTCAGCGCTAGTGTCTTAAGAACCGTAGCTGTTTAACTTTTAGCTTCAAGAGTTTTTAAAAATTGTAACAAAATCGTTTATTACTTTTACTTTTAAAAAAATATATGCTGAGCACCAAAAAATAAAAAACATACTTTAGTTTTTAATTTTACGAAGGTCTCGTGTAGATTTTTACTATTAAATAATATTATATATTATTAAATAAAACTTTGCAAAAGGCGAGCATAATGCCTTAAGGCATTCTCTAAAAGCTAACCTTTGGGTTAATAATAAATCTAGATACATTGGGAGGTGCGATATATATATATATATATATATATATATATATATATATATATATATATATATATATATATACAATATATACAAATATTATATATATATATTAAACATCAAACAGAATAAATAATTTATCTACCTACAAATAAATGTATGTACCTGATAAATACCTGCATTAAAATATATAACATAATATAGACATACACATGCACACCTGTCATATCATGTACATATGTAAGTATATACAAAAGCACCAAGTCTGTGATGTGATGATGAAAGGTGATGTGCCCAAAGTTTCTGTAATATTTTGAAAAATTATGGTAGAACCCGGCTAATATACTACCGTACGTGTAATCTCCACATGTTAATTCATACAAGCCTAATGAATATTGTAAGCGGGCAATGCAGAATAATTCATTTAAAGTAAATTACAAGCTGTAATTCTATGCTAATGTATGCACGGGCGATAGCCTATCGCGTCGGCTATCGGGGGGCGTTTTTGCACACAGTTAGTTCCGTGGAGTGTGTAGTTGTAGGTATTTCGATTTTGCTAGCTATTTCAATATGTCTCCACTGCTGGATTTAGACCTCTCCCAAGACTCGTCACCACACACGACCTTCGACTCTTCCCGTCCAGTTCTTGCAGCTATGATCGCGCGTCTGCTTTGGTTGTAGTGGTGAGTGTCTGTTCACGTAAAAGGAGAGTTTAGGCCGGGTGCATATTTGTACCATTTCACCGAATCGTACCCGCGACGTGTAGCATAACATAGGTATGGACGTGTACACAGTTACGAGATTCGTTGTCTGATACAGATATGGATACGCGCCAATCCATAAAGTCGGTTTTTGCCTCGTTCAAAAGTGATACGAGACCTAACATTGACATTGACCTAATTTTGTCTCCGCGCAGACATCTAGAGTCGGCAAAATGCAATAGGATAATGAGAAAATTATCAAGTTTATCGATATGTATGTCTTATTTTTTTAAGATTGGACCATTTTGGGCACTGTTTTTTTTTAAATATTTCCTTGATAAAATCTGGCTCCAAGAGAGCCAACCCAAATGCCAGTAAACAAATAAAGAAGGTCACGCCCACATTGCAATCGAATTAACCTAAATATTTTTTCTGGTTTAGCTGAGCCAAACGGTGCCAAGGCCGTGGTAATTACAAGTTCCAATCAAATTATCTCTTGGCACCGACGAGGCTGGTCTGGAACTGTGAAAATTTTATAACCTGCAGAAATATTAGGCCATGAACTGGTTTATTTAACAAGGCCAAACATGGACCTGAATTTTATTTCGTTGTAGGTTGTCGTGAATTTCACTCGTATTAATACAAAGTCAGAAGAAATATGAATGGCATATACTATACTAATATCCTACATCTGTCTTTTTCAGTCCACCTGGTGGACTCACTCGATTTGTTGAGGCGTTTAGATAAAAAAGAGAATAATTAAATATAACGTCAGGGAAAAGCACTTATTTCTAGTACGGAGGAGGGTGCACGTCGCAATCCAACAGCTGCTTGGTGCACTCGACTGACCCAGTTACCCTTCTCTCACAGAATACAACAGTAAAAATGTAGTGAATTTTCTACTTTATCCTATTCCTCCAACGTCCTTCGGTAGTGAGTGAGATTTGCCAGAGCCTATCCCCATCCTATGTCATTCTATCCCTCTCCATTTCTCTAACCCTTTCTTCGAATACATTTCTAAATCTAGGTATGCAGCGCATCCGGGGCGTGCCATCGTTTGTCATTCTGGTCTGATGTTGGCATGTATCGCGGATGTCGCGGGGCGACAACATTTACTTACTAGCAGCTGGTGGGCTGGATTGTCTGTTCGTCTGTCACCTTATTATTATAAAAAAAATATTGCATTAAATGTAGCTTTTGAGCGACAGCTAGGGTTGGTAAGTCGATGTCTAGGTGTCGATGTATATGTGGTTGTTAATTATATTGAAATCGGGACATCTCATTCAATTTTCTCATTCAACCACTTACCTTGTGTTTGTCAAACTGTATATCCCTTAACCAAGGGTCGAAAAGCAGTTTGTCAGGCTCAATGTTCACGGGGCTCTGTCGCCGGCCCTTGTTGCACATGCTCCATTGAGGGTTGATGAGGCCCCAGAAGCCGGGACCTGAGCATAAATAATAATAATAAAAAAAATATATGATTATTGTAAGCAATATTTGTGTACGATCGTAAGCATTGCCTAAATTTTCTATAGAATTTCTAATTTCTACCAATATTTTTTGTAGAAAACAGGGCTGATGGACATGCGATTTTTGCTGTGCTGGCAGATGGCTATCACACTAGATGTTATAAATTAAAAATCCGCTACCAAAAGCCCTGATGAACTAAACCATCTCTACTCGTAAAAGAGTGGACCTACCAATCAACTTGGCCAGTGTGGCCTTTAAAGGCCACCGTGCATACATCTCCCATACATAAGACAATGTGCACGGGAAAACCGATGTTCAGTAGTAGCCGATAAAAGGGCTAGTAAAGGTACTAAGGGCTTTATATAACATATTGATTTTGATACCGACAAAGTCGCCAGCAAATCGTTAGAATCTAGATATCACAGCATAGATTTACACAGCGAGACCCATTAGGTTATCAATGACCATTGACCTAAATGTAATTCAAATCACGGTGATTGTCAATCTAATGCCGTGTACACACGAAACACTATAAGTTATTACGGCGACCACGGCGAATCCAAAACCGAAGGATTGGGGATTTGCCAGTAAGTTCACGATACACTATACTAGAAACTGTTTGCAAATACGAACGCGTCCGCAGTCACTTAATTTCACAATTAAAAAATGCAGTCAAGAAAAATAATTTTCTTTGAGTAATTTTTATATTGGAAAATCGTCGATTGTTAAGAGTAACATTTTGTTAAGAGTAACATTTTGTTAAGAGTAAAATTTTGTTTTGTTTATAAAATCCGTGTAAATTAAAATATCGCAATCAAATTGTGATTAAAACTGAATAACTTAGACACAATTAGCTTAACCTTAAATAACTTGAATACTTTTTTTTTTTTTTTTTTATGTTCGAAGGCGGCAGACGAGCATACAGTCCAACTGATGATAAGTGGATACAGTCGCCCATAGACATCCGCGATACATGCCAACATTAGTCCAAAATGAGAAACGTTGGCATGCCCCCGGATGCGCTGCCTACCTTTGGAGATATAGGAATGGATTTGGAGAAAGGGTTAAGAAAATGGGGAGGGATAGGATGGGATTGGAATGGGCTCTGGCACATCTCACTCACTACCGAAACACGTACATACATTGGGGAAATACGATAAAATGGGAAATGCAGTACATTTCAAGGTAGTATTCTGTGAGAGAGGGGTAACGTGGCCAGTCGAGCGCGCCCAGCGGCTGTTGGATTGCAGCGTGCACTCTCTAGAACCGAATAAAATAAATAAGTAAATACAGTTATGTGATGTCTGTTTATTTTTATTTCAAAAATATCTATTCCACTGTTTGTGAGGCCAAGAAGAACGTTTTATGTATAATATTTATTTATATTTCTTGTTAGCCAACCTGCAGCTCTTGGAATGGCCAAGAGGAACATTTTATTTTCGGAATCCTGTTTTCCACCCCGGGAGGCTAACTTGGGGTGGACACCATAAATAATCCTATTATTCCATAGAGGAAACAAAAACTATGAATTAACTTTAAAACAGATCGAATTGAATATTGTATCCGGGATTGTAAAATAGATTGTAAAAATGCAGATTGGTAAATTTTGCGAAATCAAATTTATACAAAAATATTGTTATTAAATTGTTAAAATATTTCAATTTTAATAACTAGAAGTATCCCCAAGTTCCAAAATTACCTAAAACATTAGTCAGATAGAAAGGCCATTCAATTCCATATAATAGTTTCGCGATACCATTCAACGGAAAATCGGGACACCGCAAAATTTGGCCATCATGAAGCATTGAATCGTGCGTAATGTTAACGTAGGGTGTCCACGGTAGTGGGACAATATCGGATGTCATTACCGGCTCCGGATATATGTGATTAGCACGAGTTTAGACATGTGGAGTCTGTTAAAGTCACAATAAAAATATCAAAAACAACGTTACAGTAAAGTTGGTACCTAATTAAGACATCATCTTAAGTATGAGTATAATTGACTATATACAAGTATTTGCTGGCATTCACTTCGAGTCCCAACTCGAGGTATACCTGTGACCCATGCAACGTAGTATGCAACCAGTGCAATGCAACCAGCTCTTTCAGTATCCACTGCAGGATATAGGTCTGCAAATTGTCTGGTGGCCAAGGGATATAAGGATTTAAATCGCAGCGGGTTGGCGAGTCCACTTGTTTAGAGCCTGTGTAGTTCCTCATGGCTTGTGGTAGCCGCATTGTTACCCCTAAATCGCCTTTTACGACATCCACGGGAAGAGACGGGGAGTGTAAAATTTAGAGAATTCATTAGGAATACGCTATGCTTGACTATGCGGCCACCGCAAGTCCTGAAAATCTACACCACCCTTAAAAGAGTAGATTCTCCAACGTGCTTGGGTAACCATATTCACTTGTCCGACTGGCGCGTCTATCGATTTTTTTTACTACGTTCGCATCAAACGGAGTTCCAGCTATAGAATAGCAATTTTATTAGATACCCGCAGAACAATATTTTATAAACATCTACTTTCAAAAAAATAACCCTCACTTGGCGAGTCTAAAATAGATAACTGCGTAAAATTTCGGGTTGGCCCGCTATCGAGTACCGAAAATAATGATACGGGTGAACGCGTAGTGTCATTAAGATGGTATCTGTGACCATTACCACGGTGTCATTATACAGTTATTATGTCCCACTTTTCGTGTAAATAGTGGGCAACATTGCTATTGATGTGTTAAAAATTAATTTATGTGCCGTTCACCGACTCGTGAAATTTTGACTTTTCAGATCTTTAATAAATGGAGCAACATTTTTCATATATTACGAGTAATCATAATATATGAAATGTAATAATAATATATTATCTCATTATATAAAAAATAATGTTTGTTTGTTTGTTTGTTCGTCTTTAATGCGCTCCTAAACCATTCGTCCTATTTCGATGAAATTTTCGTGAGTTGTAGTGCGCGCGGTCGCGAAGGTTTCTGACAAAAAAAAATTGCAGCGCAAGCCGGGACACAGCTAGTATACTAATAACAATATTACATGTACCTGATATGCCATCGTATGTCCACCATTCTTCCCAGCTACCTGATATATCTGTAAAAAATAAATACATAATATTTTTACGGTTGTTTTTAGAAAAATATATGATTTTAATTAGAAAAATTAATATATGCAAAAGGTCTCAGGTTCGATTCCCGGTAGGAAATTAATTTGTTTAAAGGCAGATGTTTGTTCGGGTCTGGGGGTGAAAGTTTGTGTGGGGGTGCAAACGAGCTGTAGATTTATGTAATATAAATACATAATAATAATAATATCGGTGAAAATGTTTGTCGACTAATGGAAATGAACTGTAATATATATAGTGGACAGGACATTCAACCCTTAAATTTCACCCTTCGTATTAAAATTATCGTTTCAAATATGACATGCGCTGTGAAAATGACAGGTTATTATTAGGGTCATATTTTATGTTGAGCTTGTACAATCTTCGAGTGATAAATTCTAATTGACCTACCAGTTATGACCTTTGACCTTTAATTGTTCCCTTTTGTATCAGTGGCTCTGTTAGGCCAAGCTGTGTTTGACTGGGCAAATTTTAAGTTAGACTTACAGAAAGTGAGCTACTCTGTATGACATCCGCAATAGGTATCTTTAATGTGGTAATCAAAAGATAATTCTATTTTTTAGTGAATTACTCTACGAGGGCCAGAAGGTACCAACCACTACACAGGGCTCGAGTCTTAGTAGCACTGTTAGTACAAGATGGCCAGACTGTTTTAATTCTAAGTTAGCCTCAGAGAAATCTTGTTACTCTGTACGGTATCCGCAATCTTTAATGTACCCATGCGGAAATCAAAAGAATCAATGCGGGAATCAATAGGAGGGGGGGAGTGCCCGCTGCAATCCAACAGCCGCTGAGCGCACTCGACTGGCTTGGGTACCCCTCTCTCACAGAAGACTACGTTGAATCCCATTCCAATCCCATCCTATCCCTCCCCATTTTCTCAACCTTTCCCCTAAATCCATTCATTCCTACATCTTCAAAGGTAGACAACGCATCCGGGGGTGTGCCATTTTGTTCCGTGGATGTCCATGGGAGACAGTATCCACTTACCACCAGGTGGACTGTATGCTCGGCTGCCGCTATATTCCTATAAAACAATATATGTATATATTAGTGAATTATGATTCAATATCAGCCTAGAAGGTCCCACTGCACAGGGCACAGGCCTCGCCTATTAAATCAGTAGGAGATTTCAGACCATGATCCACCACTCGCTCCCACTGCGAATTGATGGATACACTCGTACATGGTGCAGATCTATTTAATTCTCCAGCTTGCGGGTTTATTTACGATGTTTCTCCTCATTTCCGAGCTAGCAATAGTTTTTAAAGATCCGAACTTAAGTATACTTTCAGTGGTACAGGTCGGGTAGGATTTGTACTCGCGAAATCACGAATGAGAATTGGAAATAAATACCGATAGGTTATCACCACTCTACGAATAATTAGTAAGTTATCGTATTATTTATTGATTACTAACAGTACGATGGATAACACTGGAACTAAAAAGGGACAAAAAGACGAAATACTGATCAATAAGATCAATAATAGTGTCCACATTGGTCTTATAAGATTTATAAAAACTGCCAAGTAATTACGGTATATTACGCTTAAATTGGAACTGCCTAATTCTCGTTTTTCAACTACCTAGAGATCTAAGTCTATAGATTTAACAGAAGGAAAGAGAGATAGAGAGAACTTACCTTTGACAGATACGCATAGGAGTGTTAATATAAAGATGGAACATTCGTGCATCTTGTGGATGCCACTCGTCACGCTTGACAACGCATCGAGGTCAGTAACTGAAACAAAAAACACAATTTTAAATAGTAGTTTTGAATTCCTGATTTAATATTAATATGACTGATAATGAAGGAATATAAAAATATTCAATTGTCAAAAAGAAAAATATTCAGAAAATACCTAGGTATATCAATGCAAAAATCGCGACGAAACAATATGGCTATCTCATTCCCACACTAATAACGTAAGTTAATATTTTTTCGTCACTTTCAATTCACGAAGTGAGCAGTCTTGATTCTTACAAACATTTACATTAAACCACAAAATCCACAATACACATTTTTGTATAATAATCAAACAAAAACTCGACTTCACTTTTCGAGTTCCCGATAAAAAGTCTTCGTATAACGCTTCCTAACGTAAAATGGTTACGCATACAATGCCATCTTGTAGAAATTGTACTAGTAAATATACGTACTATATTAATCTATAAGCATGCTTTTCTTAAAAGAGTAAATAGTCTTTAATAATGCATTACGTATATATACCTATATATAACAAAACTTTTAACTAAATATTTTAATAAATTTTCTTGATCTAATATATATGTGAGTAAGTAAGTACCTACATATTGTGTCGTACTGTGTGAGAAGGCTATAGAATAGTACCACCCCACCTCCCCCCGCGGGTGTCGTAAAAGGCGACTAAAGGGATAACAAAGCGGCTACCACAAGCCCTGAAGAATTACATCACTTCTAAAAAGAGTGGACTCGCCAAATCGCTTACCCAGCTTATACAGCCCTCATGCACGAGTCAATGTGCATGATATGGCCCATGGCCAGCAGTGGATACTCAAAGGGCTGCTTGCATTGTATTGAAAGTACATAAATTTTCGTTTTTTCCAACACATTAGTGCGTGTAAAATGGAGCTAAAATACTCAAACTGTTCCCAAAACAGTTCTAAGCAAAAATTCCTTTTCAAGCTGAATTAAACACCCCTCCTTGTTTGCATGTCGTACAGCGATTAGTGGAGCTCATATTTGTCTTGTGAAGGCTTGCTGGAGTTAATTGCAGTCCACTAATTCAATGTTTAACCTTTCAACGAGCTATATAAAGTGTGAACAAAAGTTTGGTTAGTGTTTATTTTGTGTTAGCATAAAAATAAAGTTGAGACTTGTGGTGGAAAATTGTTATTTTTGTTTTGTAAAATGTGAAAATTAAAATTGAATCTCCATAAAATGGGTATACTACGGTTCGAGTAACATCTTATGAATCTTTATATGTACATTTACTAGCCTAACACTTTTTATATAGATTTTAAATGTACTCCTTTACATATTGGGGTTCTCTTTGGATTCACTAACGCCATCAACGCTAACAGGCAGGCTCGACCTGGAGTTCAATTTATTTCTTAATTTTCAAAACGTAATTTGTTCTTGGTTATTTTGATAGTATTTTTTTATATAGAAGCGGATGGTAAGCGGTGGTAGGCGGATACTGTGGCCCTGCGACATCAGCGATACAAGCCAAAATCAGTTTAGAATTTCCGGATGCGCTGCCTGTCTATGGAGATTTAGGATTAGATTTGGAGATAGGGTTTGGAAATGGGGAGAGATAGGATAGGATGTAACTGGAGTGAGCTCTGACATATCTCACTCTCTACATAAAAACGTATGTATACTACAAAAGTTACCAACATGTAGTTTTGTTGTTCTATATAAATATTAGAAGCTGATTGCCAACCTCCACTAGTTGGAGAGGCACCATAAGAAGAAGAATTTAAAAGTCAGTAGCGCTCACTACTCAGTGCAGGATAGCGACCGAACCCCGCGCTCGGTAGTTGCAATGAGTGCACCTACGTGTGTACCTTTTACATACGTGAGTGATTAGATAAAATTTGAGATACTCAAATTTCAGAAAGAGAACACATTTTAGCTGTACTGTTTTTAAAATATCATTTATTTGAAATTCGAATTCCGAAAGCCATTTAAACAAAACGAAAAAAATTAAAATGTAGTATTCACTTTTTCATTGCATTTAGCCCGAATTTCTTTGCATGAATGGAATTAGAATGAGAACATTTTCGTGCAATGATATTATACGATTTTAAAGTTGGTTGAAATGATATGGCGCGTAGAATAATAAACACACTAGAAAGGAAAAATAATTTATGAAAAAAAAACTATTGTAAAAACAAATAGAATTGATTATAAACTCGATACTTAATACTCGATACTCGATATTCAGCTTTTGCCTTATTTCAGTGACACATTGTATACAAGGAAAAAAAACATTGCGCAAAATGGCCATTCTTAAGCCGTTATTCAAGTTAATCGGCTCAACAAAACAAGCTACCCAGAAAAAAGGATACATCTTCAAGGAAATTACCTTCTTATCTATCCCGCCGCAATCTGTGAGAGATAAGGTTAATGCGGACAAAATTACACGCCCAGAATTTGTGTTAATTATTATTGGAATAAACGTGCTTCGTACATAAGTCGATTAATGTTTCAATTAGGTATTTCGTATATGAGATGGGTAGTACTGCTTCAATGACTTATTGAATGGATTAGTGGTATAGTGCAATATGTGACGTTTTCGCCACATACCATACCATCAGCTTGTGTCTCCCACTGCTGGATATAGGGCTCACCTAAATAACACCACCATAGATGGTCTTCCGGCCACTATTGCACGCAATATTTGGAGATTCACGAGATTCACACATTTTGATCATCACTCATACCCCTTTTGAATAATCTTAAGAAGACACTTTATATAATTTTCTTTCACCCGTTATCAGGGGTTGAAAAAAATTCTTTGATTTATCGTTTTTATATACTTCAAAGTAACTTATATCAAATATTCCTGTATTTCATCCAAAATTTTGATTTAAAGGCCTATTTGATTGGACTACTAGGGGGTCGCCCCATACTCCACCGAACTATTTATTTGTCACTTGCATCTATAGAAAACTAAAATAACTGACAAAATAATAGAAAGTTAATCTAATTTCATTAGCACAAGTATAATAGATTTTTGACTAGTGAGTACGTTCAGTATAATATAGCACTGAGGATGTTAGCCTCCCTGGATTCTGTATCGCAGATACTTCGCAGCAGATGGGTGTGCATCAAAACTGAACAAGAAATAAGTAAAGAAATGTTATGTATTACTCGTGTGTTATCATATGCATTTGTTGTACTAATTGTAATTAATATAACTTTTTAAACTTTCGCGTTTTGTACACGTTTTATATTCTAAATCGGATCGGAACGTGTATAATAAAGGTAATTGCTACTGGACGTTTCGGCAACGGGTTAAGCCGTGGTCACGGGTTGACTGTCACACCTTTATTATACGCGTTCAGACCCTATTTAGAATTAGTTGTAATTCATTTAACAACCCATCAATCGATTCTCCCAGTACATTCCTTGATCTGTAAAGGTATGCAACGCATCCGGAGCCGTGCTAACTTTTGTCATTCTGGACTGATGTTGGCGTGTATCGCGGATGTCTATGGACAACAGTATCCACTTACCATCAGGTTGACTGTATGCTCGTCTGCCGATCTGCATGTTGGTATAAAAAAATTATCTAGTGACATAGCTATTATAACATAACATAGTGACTAACATATCTATTAACTTGTCTATTTCACAATTGCACCAACAATATTTATTGTATATAACATTATATGTATTTGTTTATATGCATATTTCTGTATCTATAGTAGGTATATATTATTTAATTTTCAACTTTATTTTTGAATTTGTGATTCCCGTGGGATCTGGATAAAAGTATTTTAATGATTCCAGTGGGATAAAAAGTACCCTAGTGGTTAACCCGGCATATAAGCTATAATTATGCGTAATTTCATTAAAATCCGTCCCCTACTTTTCGCGTGTTGCGCGTTCAGACAGACAGACAGACAAAAATTCTCAAAATGGCGGGTTTGGGTTCTGTATAGATTGTAGAGCTTTTTTTTTTCAAAAATATTTCACGCATACCTATTCCGTTGCGACCAATTGTCTCTATTTCACGGTTCTGCTGAAGAGATCTTCACGGGAGATAAGTTTGCCTTTTGTACATTTTCTCTTGTTTAATCATATACATATAGCTATATAGTTTTGTGTGTACAATAAAATATAAAAATAAGGAACTTGACTTATATACTAACAACATACTGCCGACGGTAGGTATGCATCTGAATTAAATAAATTAAATTAGTCGCAAATAGTAAAAAAAATGAGATTTTTACAGAAATCAGCCAAAGAACATAGAAAAATTAGTCGTCCCAATTTTTAAAGATAAAGATATTTTAAATTAAAATCTTTATTCCACTTTCGCTTCCAGCAGTCGAGTGACATATAGGAGGTATACAACGGGGAAAAGCAATAAAATTTTGATTACAATCACAAATCAAAATGTTTTCCACGATATCTTCAAGGGGTGCAATCTTCAGTCGTTAGCTCCGCCCACTTCCGGTGTAACGCGCGCCGATAGCGTCACTTCCGGCGCTCAACGGTTACCCTTTAACGAGGAAAGCTATCATTTGTTTTCACTTACAAAAATCTTTCGGGCACATTTTGGTATAAAAACGATCAAGATTTTGTGTATAAAATTTTATGATAATGATACCATAATTCAGTGTGGATAGTCAGTGTCTTTAACTTTCGTTGAATTTCTTCGTTTTAGATTTTGTCAAGGTCGCTCGAAGGCCAAGACGTAATTTGAATCGCTGAGCCAGCGGAGTAAGTAAGATTTTGACAAGGAAAAAATATTCTAAATAATTTATTTCACTACTACAGTACGAATTTTAGCTTAGCGGTGAAGGCAAATATCATGAGGCAATCCGCATGCCCGAGAATTGAAAAAACAATTAGGTTATGGCACAGTCTAATGACGCTTTCATATTTCCTAGTAATTATACATTAGAGCCAATATTCGCTTGTATTAGGTACACAAGCTTCATTTATAGTACAGTAATTATAATGGCCTCACGCCTTAGCAATTTATTAATGCTAACACAATACAGTATCCAATCCAATTGCATTAACAAGAAACTTACAGATACACCCACTTCCGGTGAACAACGAGCTTCGCCTGCCAACAAAACACAACACAGTATGTGTAAAAATAGTTAGTCATTTTTATAAAAACTTTAAATAAATAGAATCACTATAAAATAGAGATTTCATACAATGAACATTTTAGTCAATATTACTTCATAAAATCACAGTTCGCAATCAAACATAGTTTAGTTTATTTAGTATTGACGTTTACGGTGTCCTTGACTGTATTAAAATTTCAATTAAAACTAATATTTCATTAAAAATAGCTGCCAAATTGTTTGCGTTGTTTGAAATTTCAATTGACTAGTTTTATAGATACATGTGTAACAGATAAGGTCTATTCATTAATTATGTATTTAGGGAGAGTGCACTCTGCAATCCAACAGCCGCTCGGCGCGCTCGACTGGACCCCGCTAGGCTCGACGTTACCCCTCTCTCTCAGAAGACTACCTTGAAATGTACTGCATTTCCCATTTTATCGTATTTCCCCAATGTACGTACGTGTTTCGGTAGTGAGTGATATGTGCCAGAGCCCATTCCAATCCCATCCTATCCCTCCCCATTTTGTCAACCCTTTCTCCAAATCCATTCCTATATGTCCAAAGGTAGGCAGCATATCCGGGGGCGTGCCAACGTTTCTCATTTTGGACTAATGTCGGCATGTATCGCGGATGTCTATGGGCGACAGTATCCACTTACCATCAGGCGGACTATATGTTCGTCTGCCGCCTTCGTACATAAAAAAAAAGGTGTCTTTGTGTCTTTACACGCACTACTTTCATAACGGAAATTCAATAGTTTCATGGGTATATTTGTCACAATCAAATAAAAAGCAATTAGTAAAAAGGAGCTGTGATAGTTTAGGGTTACATATTCGCGACTCACATTCGTGAAGTCGCGGGTTCCAATCCCATTCCAACAATAATTTACTATCAATAACATACTCCATTCAAATAGGTATTATACACGTATAGCTCATCGGTTATCGGTCCTGTGGCAAATATGACCCACCCATTGTCAGTTTAGCATACTGATTCTATGAGCTATGTCGGTGAATTTAGTTCTTTGGGAATAGCTTAACAGAATATTGCTGTTTAATTACAGCTATATCCGATAGACGACATTATAGAGGTATTATATTACTTACATTATATTACTATAGAACAGGTGATTATTTAAAAAGTAAGAGTTTAGTCACTGTTTACCCTGTGTATTGTGTGAATGTACTTCCGGTTTGAATGAACACTTAGCGACTTGCCCACCGACTTGCCCACTCCAAATGATTTCCACCATTAGCGTTTTTATGATACAGCTTATTATTGAATAAAAAAAGCGAAAATATTTCACAACAATCGTTTAAAGTTTAAAGGTTCTTTTGTGGTACATAAATGGATTGAAACTACAATATGAATTTTTACTTCTTTGTACGAGTGTATCAACTAAAGTTTTCTTTCAAGTAGATTGATCTGATACAAAATTCATTTCACCCGGCATGCACTTCATCCGGAGGGAAGGTTGTAGCGTGAGTCCATAGACGATATTATTCACTTACTCTCCACTTATCTGTCACTTTTTATCTATAAATAAAAAGGTTTTCTTCTACATCAAGAACAACGATTATCCCACCCAATAATCGCATATTATATTATAAGTAGCTCAAATAATCTCAAATTCCTGCGAAAGTACGGTAGGACGATCGCACTTCCATCGCACGAGCATTCTGTCGACCTATAATACATCGTTCTACCTTACATTCGCACTAACTTCCATCCCACGAGCAATCTGTCGACCTATAATACATAGTTCTACCGTCCTTTCACATTAACTTCCATCGCACAAACGTTCAATCGACAGAACGTATATCGAAAGAAAAAACATTCGGACTAACACACTTCGATTGTGAATGTCGACATCACGTTCAGGTACAGACTATATTAATATGCTATATCATACCATACTATAAACCTATATCTACCTATATATTTGCAAATACATAAATACATACATATTGTAGGTAGATAAATGAATTGATTTGAATTCTAATCGAATATTTTTATTTTGAACAGAGCTTAAATATACTCGTATCGTGATAAAAATTAATCATTAATCCGTTCCAATTAACATTACATCGTTACGTTTAAAGTGTGATTTAAAAAATCTACCCTGAAACTACACTAAAGTGTTCGGAATATTTTTTTTGGTGTTTTCTTTCGCTTCGAATGGAGACTATGCCGTAAACTTTTAACAACATCACTTGAATTTAATCTTAATTTCAAACTTAAACTTCAAAGAATTAATGGAAACAGTAAAACTGCACATTACTTATCATGACCCCTCTGACGCCAGACAGCCGGGCTACGACGCAGACTTCCGCTGCGTCATTTCTGTCTATAATAGAGAGAGATAGAAGATCCCCTCTCAGTTTAATAGTTTTCATCTGTGATTGTAACAAAGAACATTTTGTATTTGTATTGCTTCGTGAATATAGGCTTCTCTCAAGGTTTTTAATCTCATACGATATGCAATCAGATTGAAGGCTGACTAACAACAAATATGAGGTGGCCATGGTGTCGGCCGGCTTTAGATTAGCACCACTTCATCTCTTCCCGTGGGTGTCGTAAAAGGCGACTAAGAGATGACAAAGCCGCTATAACAAGCCTTGAGGAACTACATCACCTCTGAAAAAAGTGGACTCGTCAACCCACTTTGTCAGCTTGCCGTTACATCCCTCATACAGGAGACGATGTGCATATGGGAGCCTATGTCCAGCAGTGGACGACAAATGAGCTGGTTACGATTCAAATGAAATTTAGAATACCATCTCGTATTTCAAAATTCTATTTTAATTCTAAACCTCCACGAACAAAGCATAAACAACCCCTATTGTGTTATAGCTAAGGCTATAATATAGAAGGCTATGTATATATCTGCGGAATATCCGGGGAGGCTAGCTCCGAGACGGGATGTCGCGACGTTTTGGCGCCACAAGTGCGACGAACTCGACAACTGATAGTGTTACGATAAATGTCCGCGTTCTCTTTGCAAATTCTACAGAAAATAGAGAGACTGGCGCAAAGACTCTGTACGAGTACAATTCAAACTTGTATCTGTAACTTTGCTAAATATTTTAAGCTCATCATGTCATGCTAAGTACGGTCATTTTGAAAATATAGTATTAGATCAGAGGGCTGTAACGGTCGATCGCGAGAGCTTTTACAGTTAATCATGGAAATATGTAGTTCTATATTACATATATCAACTAAAAAAAAATTACCTCCCTTCACCTCCACCCGGGAACCCCGCGAACCCACCGCGAATGCCACCTGTAATTTCCCAACCAAATAATACTTCATCACATCATTAGGTACCTAACTTTTTTACTATTTCGGCGCACATACGATTTTAAACCTACTTGTCGGGTATATATTGTACAACGTTTTTGCAAGAAATACTAAAAGGTGTGAGTGAGAGTGAGATGAGGTGAGAGTTTTTTTGAGAGGAAGAGTGCACGCTGCAATCCAACAGCTGCTGGACGCACTCGACTGGCCACTTTACCCCTCTCTCACAAAAGACTACCTTGAAATGGTATTTCCCACTTTATTTTATTTTCCTAATGTACATACGTGTTTCGGTAGTGAGTGAGATGTGCCAGAACCCATTCCCATCCTATCCCTCCCCATTTTCCCAACCCTTTCTCCAAATCCATTCCTATATCTCTAAAGGTAGGCAGCGCATCCCGGGGTGTGCCAACGTTTGTCATTTTGGACTAATGTTGGCATGTATCGCGGATGTCTATGGGTGACAGTATCCACGTACCATCAGGTGGACTGTATGCTCGTCTGCCGCCTTCGTCTATAAAAAAAAAAGTATCTTTAGGCCAACCGATCGTATAAGTATAGATTTTTATAGTATAGATCCCCGATAGTATAAGTATTAGATTATACTCGTTATTTTAGAACATTATATAGCTTTTGTTACTATAAATCTGCGAAATAAAAATTAAAATATCTTAAAAAAACGGGCATGAATGTATGTGATGTGATTCACAAAACATGGCATTGGTCACTTATACGATCGATTCTGATTTGCTAGGGGCTTGTACGGGAAAGTTAAAACTTGTATAAGTATATTGTACGAGTACAGTGACATGGTTTGAACGTAATAATACAACGACCCTGCAATAACATTAAGTACTATCAATATATATATATATATATATATATATATATATATATATATATAATGTACAGATACCTATACAATTCCGACCACACCAATACATTTGTCTGATCATAGGACTTGGCGTATCGGATTCCCCTATACGAAATACAAATAAATGTGTCCGCATATTACACCAACGTCAGCTTATTTTTTTAATAAAATTATTAAGTAAACACAGTGGGACACAGAAAACACAGTAGATTGGGGATCTGCTGCGTTTAATATCTCCTTCTTTACCTATATGTTCGATGAAACGTGGGCAAAGGCAGGCTACATATCTCCAGAAGTGTCAAACTTCATTTTTTTTAATGCTACTGGTATAGATACTTACAGGTGTCCATAAGCGTTTCAAACTACACATCATCAAGCTGGCCATCCACTCGACCCTGAACAGTTTGTATTTTCACCAGCTTCTCTGTTTACGTATGGTGGATATGTTTATGTTTGTGTAAGCCATACAATGACGTACCCACCTATAGGCCTTCATTCCTTCTCCTGGTAGATCTGTCATCTTCTTCTCTCATACATTGATTGCCGGTAACAATGTTTCGAAAGCCAAAAAACAAAGGTCTTTCCATTAAGCTACGATATGGGGTTCTTCAAGAGAGCTGTGTATAGGATTTTGCAAGGTCGGCGGCGCGCCCGCATGCCCCCTGGTGTTGCAGGTGTCCATGGGCGGCGATAACACTTACCATCACGTGAGACCGCTTGCTCGTCCGCCCACTAGTCTATAAAAAAAAACAATATTCGCGAATACAAATACGAATAAATTGCATCGTTATTCGCGAATACGAATATGAATTGTGCGTCGCTTTTTACTACAACTGCCGGTTGGTGATTGGTTCAAAAGCCGGCCAATACCACACGACCGGACTTATTTATTGCTTATGACTATAACTTACTGCCAATTTAGTTTACAGTTATTATATATCGCTCCAATGCTGGATATTGGCCTCTCCCAAGGCTCGCCACCTCACACGATCCTCGGTTCTTCTCATCCAGTCACCACCGGTGAATTTCTTAAAGTCGTTGGCCCACCTGACCGGAGGGTGTACCACGCTGCGCTTCCTGGTGCGTGGCCTCCACTCGAGGACTCGTCTACCCCATCAGTTATCGGTCCCGCGGTAAATATAACCTGGCCATGGGAGAGAGCTATGCTCGGAGTTCCATTGCGGGACAGGATCCGAAGTGAAGACATTCGTCAAAGAACTAAAGTCACGGACATAGCTCGTAGAATCGGCATATTGAAGTGGCAACGGGTAGGTCATATTTGCCGAAAGACCATACAATATTTATTTGTCCGTGACGGTGTAACACACAGTCTAATGCAGTAACAAGTAGGTACTGGTGAGTTAATTTAGTTGAGTGGATTTGCCGTGCATTGTCGTCGCTTGTTTATCGTCAACCAAGTGCGGCCAACCTAATGGTATTAAACTCCACAAATATATTCTTTGCCTCAGATTTTTTGGGAGAAATACCGCATTGGTTGTTAGCTGAGCGTAGATAAAATGTATTTTAAAATACGAGCTGATGTAAATTAAAATATCCAAATAAATAATCGAATACTTATATATTGTAAAAAATATCTAAGTGGGCAAATAAATAAAATGAAAAAAATAAAATGATAATACTTTATATTCTAAATCGATTCTGAACGCGTATAATAAAGGTATTTGTTTACATTTTATTACTCAACGTTTCTGCACCGGTTACACCAGCCATGGTCACGCACGAGTTGACTGAAGAGGCGGGTAGTCCGAGATATCAGCTGCGAGCAGTTTTATCAACTACCCACATTCGATCTTCACATTCGGAAAGGCTGCGACACACTATACTAACAATGTCCGCGGACGTATTTGACGGTAAACCGCAAGGTTTAAATTTGTTAATCACTGGATTCCACGTCGACGACAGTTTATATCAATCTTTCCGATTGAAATTTTTATATTTCTTAATTTCAATCGCTTCACGTACAATCCATGGATATTAGTAATGTTCAGTGGAGAGGATTTTGGGAGTGCAGATTTCAATCCAGTGATTAATTCCAGCGTTGAGAATGTATTCGGCTATTGCTGATTTACTCCTTTGGCGGTTTCTTACAGCTGCGATGCAAAGCAATGCCTCATTATTTTGTAATTTAGTCAGAAAATCTACTTGAAAGTAACTTCATTCATGTGGGTTGTGAGAATGACGAAAGGTTAAATGTTAGCGACTTGTTAAACTGACCTAGTAATAATGATGTTATTGTTACTAGTTACTAGGAAATTAGACAGCCGAGGCCGGGTGACGCGTCGTAACATACGAAATAACATGCTTAACAGTGATAGCTGCAAACAGTGTACGATCGCCAAGTATACCACCTGACCTAGTAACAATAATGTTATTGTTACTAGGTCAGTTTAACAAGTCGCTGACATTTAACCTTTCGCCATTCTCACAACCCACAGACTATCAAGTTATTACAAAACAAAACAAAAATAAAAACCTTGTTCCCATTCAGGAAAATGGGTAAAAAGGTGATATTAAAAAATAAACGCTCCATTTAACAAGTCGTTTAACATAATACGTTGGAAATAAAGAGTGCGAAACATTAACAATGGCACAATAAAGGAAATTAGATAGCCGAGGCCGGATGACGCGTCGTTACATACGAAATAACCTGCTTAACCTCACAGCGATATAAGCAAACAGTGTACGATCGTCAAGTATACCACCAGAATGCATCTGCTGCTTAGGAACGTTAAACGAAACTGTGGTAGCACGTCTGCCAATATAATAAGAAATTTCACATCGCACGATGCTCTCGTTGGCGCTATATCTGTGTACATGCGTCACATATTATGTAAAACTTAGTATTTCTACACTGCACTTCCTCTATCTACCATGTTTGCATGGAGGCTTACAGAATGTATTGAACAGTGGCTGACAAATCTTTGGATAAGAGTCTCCAGGTCGCTGTCGGTTTGAGAGACTGGAAATGTAAGGCTATTTGATCGATTTCTCATCCCAAAACGTAGGCCATTGATAGCATATTTACAAGTCAAGTAAATTTTTACATAAGGTAATATTTATTTTTAGCGCTTGTTTTGAAAAAAGTGAACAATTGGAAGCACCGAACCCGATTGCTTCCAACTTCTTTGGTTGAGAGCGTGCATTGTTTGTGAGACTAAGTAAGCATAAGTGGATAATATGTATGTATTGTACCCGTACAAAGATTGTTTTCAATAATAACACTAGCGACTACACGGGGTTCACCCACATTGACATAGTTTCAATATAAATGAATAGTTGTTAAATGGTAAGCTCTGCTTATTTGCTTCTGTGGGATGCACGCCACTGCTTCTTATTTACTTAACCATACTAACAAGTAGCTTTTATTTACTGACAAACAGTAAATAGAAGCTTGAATATAAATATATGTACAACTAAATCTATGTGTGAAGTAACTTTAAAACCAAAACGATCTAGAAACCAAATACTTACCGACAAACTATTCCGTGGTAACTCTCGTGGTCAGGACGTAACATGTTTCTTGTTCGACATTAGATTATGTTGAAACAAAACTTTACGATCACAATAAGTTTACGTGTTAGAAACATGAAGGATACAATAATGTTTAGATGCGGCACTACAAAAATATCAAACGTTGAAAGTAGCGATCACAAAAATGATCGCTAAGCGTTGAGCGCTACTTAAGCGCTAATCCACTGAAAGAAATTTTAACCAAAATTCTTATATCTGGCAACAAGAATTCTGGTTATATTAGGGGCATTTAGACTTCTGGTTAAATCAAAATTCATGTTTATTAAGTTTTATATGTCAAAACGACAAGAATGTTACTTAAACTACATTTTCCTAATTTTTGTAAATATAAAATAAAACAATTTCACTTCTGTATTCTTATTAATACTGTGGCCAGCAAGAACACTACACCAGAATCTCCGTACTTCTTAGTCTATTCATTGAATAATAGAGTCGATGCACTGGTTAATATTGTATACTTTAATTATCCTGGATTAGCTCGAGAGTGTAACGCTATTACACCTACTGTCTTGAAACATAAACTAGGGAAGATTAGATGGTAGCTAGCTAGTGTGCAAGTGACTTGAATAAGTAATGGCTGGAAATTGGATAGGTACCTTAATGTTTGATAAACATTTGCTGCAGTATGATTTTTGTTGATTGTTATGGTATCTTGTTTGTATCTTATGACCGAATGACTCAGTTGATAGTGCTCCTACCTGTACGTCTCGGGTTCGATTTTCGTTTATATGATAATTATTAAGTTCGCTGTGCACATAGCAGCCACTATTGCTTGCTACGCAAAATCGTACCGCATAAATCGCGATATTATTGTTTACATTTAGTATAAACTTTTTCTGAATTCATATTTAGTATGACCACGTCAAAAGGGCGGTGATAATCTACTAGGGAAGGCATGTGTATTGCAGTGACATGTTTAGCTCGAAATTAAAAAAAAACCCGTACTTAAGTTGAAACTCAGTAGAACGGACCGAGGATTTGAAATCCCGTCCTCACGAATGAGAATCTAGAAAAGATACTCCTAAGCGTATACCGCTCTAATTATATAATGTGCGTAACATCGCGAAAAACTTGCATAGTGAGATAACAATGCGTACCGCCATAAACTATTTATTTATTTTCAATTACAAAGCAAGATATCAATAAAACAGTATACAATTCAATCTAATATTATCAACACAAGAGAAGTAAACGGAAAAAAATTAAAAATATAGTGGCTTTGCGCCAGACAGTGGCGCCACGCTGCGGCGAGTGGCGAGAGATCAATGTGACGACAGCATGATTGACTTTTTAACATAAATTAAATTGTAAAGTGTTTAAATGTAAATTAAAAGTGAATTAATATTGGACAGATAAAATCGCGAGCATTAAAATAGCTTTGTGTGAAACATCGTTAAAGCAAGGAGTTTAATATATACGTACCCAAACATTTTCAGTAACTAAATAAAAATTGATCACCGTGCAATGAGGTAGCGAAACCCTAGCATTGTTTCAAAAATGGACACAAAGCCATTAATTACCCACATTTATTAATACTAATTATCTAGAAGCCGGGTAAATGAGATAGCATGATTCGCCGTTTTCGTAGGTATATGAAAGCATTCACTTGGTTAATACACGGGGTAATTATGTAATCGCTATGAACAGAATACGTTTGCAAGTTTTAACGGAATCAAAAGCTACTTGGAATGGAAGTTAAAGATAGACAAGGATAAATCCACAGATATACAGCGATAGATAACGCAAGTTGTCCGTTCCTATTGAAACTACTGATAAATTAATTTCTCTCTACTAAAAACTCTTTTTTTTATAGAAAGAAGGCGACAGACGAGCATACAGTCCACCTGGTGGTAAGTGCATACTATCGTCCATGGACACCCGCGGTATATGCCAACATCAGTACAGAATGACAAACGTTGGCGCGTCCCAAGGATCCATTTAGGAATGGATATAGTGAAAGGATTGAGTAGATGGGAAGGAATAGGATGTGTTGGGAATGGGCTCTGGCATATCTCACTCACTACCGAAACACGTTATTCTATTCCCTAATGCTTGTGCCTTGGGGAATAGAATAAAGTTAGAAATGCAATTTCAAGGTAGTTTTGTGTGAGAGAGGGATAACGAGGCGAGTCGAATGCGCTCAGCAGCTGTTGGATTGCACCGTGCACCCTCCTCCTCCAAAATGTAGCTAAATCACCTCATGTAGCTAACCTAGACTTTATAAGATGGTGAATCTCTGAGATCTCATCCCATGGGCGGAGAATATACCCTTTCATTTCATTATATTTCCTACTCTTCATCCCTACCAATCCTATCCTCATAAGAATGGCAAATCTAATAGCATGAGGAAACTTCCTATTCCTGGTCCCTCTAATCCTGAATCCATTTCCCAAATTCATGACTAAATCTCGAAATCTAGACGGCAGTGAATTTTCTTGAATTTGTGAAAGAAAAACTCAAGAGGATATAAAAAATAAAAACAAAAATGTTGTCTTACATAAAAAGGAAATGTTAAAACACAAAAAGCTAGATAATGTTAAGAGGACTGACACCCAGTACAGTCGAAGACAAACGGATATTACGTTACGTACATTAGAGTTAATTATGTCGCCCACGGCAGGGCATCCTGGTACAATCGAATACAAACCATAATTTGCCTTTTAAACAAACAAGCTGAATAATTGACATATTTTTCAATAATAGTCATTATAATCCATATAAAAATTATACAAAAGCTATTTTATTTTAGTTGCTGCTTTTTGTTTATAGCTCAACGAAGTTGAGAAGCTTCCAGGAGTAGAGATATATAACTATAGGTATGCTAAAATCTGACGGAATTGGATCGGACTCACTCTTGGTCTCTAGGTATCATTATTTATACTATGTTTATTGTGAAAGGTAACAATACATTTATAAGAAAAGCGGACCAATAGTTTTACTAAGTTCTGCAAGAGAAAGTATTTTATACTCCAAATCAACCTCATAATTATTTTTTTTCAATTTAAACCCAATAACGTTAGTATCGATTGCTGGGAGTCTCCTCACTGATCGTCACCAGTGTTTTTAATTACATTTTTTATAACATAGCATAGATCAGTGTGGAAATCGTAAATCTTTCAAAATTCTGAGTGTCAGGTACTTTCTCGTTCTTTTCCCAAAGTAATTGCTGGATTTTTGAACTATAGTAAGGGCCATATTTCCTTCCTCTTTACCTTGTCGCACGCGAGTGACAAACAACTTCTTTAAACTCCTAGCTGTCGACTACTGACTATTGAATTACTGGCGCCTTTTATGTTGTTTCTTTGTCAAAAATGTACAAATAACCTAAAGTGTACATGTGATTGTAGTTTTCAAGTTGTTTGCAGTAATAAGTATTTCATGAGTACTTAGTTATCATTTAAGGTATGTATAACACTTATAGTTAGATATAGGTGTGATTTTCCGGCCAAATATACTTTCCTGATTGTTCTAATCAGGTTATTGTAGATTAATAATGTATATTGATTAAATTAAGAATTTACAGAACGAAAACAAACAGTAGAAACATCTATGGGGAGTGTGGATACCAGACATTGCAGAAACTTTCTAATCTGATATTAAAGATTTTTACACCTAAAACCAGGTGCTAACTCTGCCTAGTAAACAATTATTTCCGACTTGTGTGGGCGACTGTCCTAACAGCTAATCAAGGAAATGAGGTGACCCGACAAAGGGCGGCATGTCCTTTGTAACACGGCATTGTTGATATTGAAGCGTTTGATTTTTGTTACTTTTCACGTAACACGTTATTATACGAGTAGGTGTAGTAAAGTAAATAATATTATGTAAGTAACTAGTATTTACTTAGAACTTATTGACACCAGAAATAAAGGGCGTATTCACAGGAATCTAAGAGAACGCTGTGGGCGTATTGGGAGATGGAATGATAGTATTTTCTTTCTTCTTTCTATATAATTTTTCTGATAATTTTTTATATTAATATCTAACTTAAATCATCATTCTTATAATTCAATTTTTTCACAAACCTCTAGTTCTTACCATGTGGAGAAAACACGACAACTCAACGTGTGTTAAGACATTTTTATAGTAAGAATGAAAGAAAATTATTTTATTTATAATAATAATTACAGCCGGAGGAGGGGAGATTGCACGCTGCAATCCAACAGCCACTGGGCGCACTCAACTGACCTCATTGCCCCTTTCTCATAGAAGACCACTTTCAAATATTTCTCACTTTACCATTTCCAAATTTTTCATTTCCCACTTTATCTTATTCCTCAACGTACATACCTGTTTTAGTAGTAAGTGAATATCCCAGAGCCCGTTCCCATCCCATTTTATCCCTCCCCATCTTATCCATTCCTACATGTTCAAAGGCAAGCAGTGCATCCGGGGGCGTGACAATGTTTGGCACTGTAGACTGAAGTTGGCATGTACCGCGGAGGTCCATCGACGACAGTATCCACTTACCATCGGGCGGACTCTATGCTCGTCTACCGGATAATTCCTATATAAAAAAATACAGCAGGAACACAAAAGAAAAGTCAAGAGAACAACATCAATTATTGAGTCAATCGGGACGAACTCAGTACTCACATTCCTATGACCGTGAGTTCTACTAAGGGGGGCCTGTGCCCTGTAGTGGGACATTATAGGCTGATACAAGTACAATTAAGAAACTGTGAACAATACGATATCACAGGTTTTTGTGATGCCTATGTAGATAAATAAACTATACAATGGAAAAAATGTTGGCATACATACACTGCCCACCTTTGGAAAAGTATGTCAAAATAGGGAGGGGAATAATAATAATAATAATTACTCTTTATTGCATACAAATACGTGTAGTTATTACATGGGCACATATCTTTAAATGACAGAATACAATAGGCGACCTTATCGCTAAGGCGAACTCTTCCTGACAACCTTGGGATAGAGAAAAATAAAAGGGATATAGGTAGAGCGGTGATAGTCTAGAGGTATCAATACTTGATTTACATTCGTGTGATCGTGAGTTCAAATCCTCAGGCCGTACCAGTGAGTTTCCACTTAAGTACGGATTTCTAAAAATTGTCACTTGCTAGGCGGTGAAGGAAAACACCGTGCGGAAACTCGCATTCTCCAGACATAAAAAGAACACCTGGAGGTGATCCACCAATCCGCACTAGGCCCGCGTGGTAGATTACGACCCGAAATCACCCAGTTATTAACTAGGGGAGGTCTGTGCCCCTGCAGTGGGTTGTTATAGGCCGATAACATAATAGTGCAAACTATAGAGTGTTTTCTCTTATTAGCACAATATGTATTTATTTATTTTTTATGGACGAAGGCGGCAGACGAGCATACAGTCCACCTGATGGTAAGTGGATACTGTCGCCCATAGACATCCGCGATACATTCCAACATTAATCCAGAATAACACACGTTGGCACGACCCCGGATGCGTTGCCTACCTTTGGAGATATAGGAATGGATTTGGAGAAAGGGTTAGGAAAATATGGGAAGGGATAGGATGGGAATAGGATCTGGCACATCTCACTCACTACCGAAACACGTACGTACATTAGGGAAATATAGTAAAGTGGTAAATGCAGTCTTCTGTGAGAGGGGTAATGTGGCCAGTCGAGCGCGCCCAGCGGCTGTTGGATTGGAGCGTGCACTCTCCCCCTTACCAAATGTAGTTTATCAATGTATCAATGTTTCTCAATGTAGTTTATCAAGTCAATCTCTCTCTCTCTCTATCTAATCTATTTCCTATTCAAGATGAGCCACATATATCTTCGGATACTGTACACCCTTTAACACTTCGCAAATCCATTTATTTCTTCGTACACATGCGACCGAAGTTTTATAAAAAGTAAATTTAATCCAAAAGCCGTAACTTTTGTCGGAGCACTCTTTCATTTACAAAGAGCCTTTCTTTGGCATGACTGCGTCAAAAAGTTGCCCGTATCTTCAAATAGTACAACGATGTGAAAATAAACTGTAAATTTTTGATTCGGCATTAATTCTTCCGGACTCCGGATACGGTTCGTGAATCGTAACGCTTTCACAACTATAATAAAAGAAGTTTCTAAATTTATTATAGAACTACCAGATTCCGCGCCTTCGGGATTCCCGTGGGAACTTTATAATTGATGTGAATAAAAAGTATCCTAAATTAACATTTAGGATACTTTAACCGGGTTAACACCCGGCACAAAAGTTATTATAAATATGACTACGCCAAGTTTCATTAAAATACAATGGTTTTTGTGTGATATGCGTCCAGACAGATAGACAGACAGACATTCAGGTCGAAAGACAGACAAAAATTCCAAAAATTGTGTTCTATTAACACTGTAACGACTTTTTCCAAATTATATTTAATTTACAGACACGGCTATATTACGAGGAAGTCTGACTAAAACAGGAATGTATGTATGTATATTATTAACCATGATTATTAAGTCATAATTGAGTGAATCTGTGTTACAATTACACATAGTTTATTTGCTAAGAGCCACAAATATATATATATATATATATACATATATCATTTAGATGGAGCTCTGACTCCTGAACTAGAACAATTTGCGTTATACTCGTAAGAACTAATTCGGGCGTGCAAATTAAAAATCTAGTAAGGAACAGTTTTAACAAAAATCAGACTTTTATGTTTTTGTCTGTACCACAGATAAATACGTAAAATAACCATGTAGTTACACTGATTAAATTTAATTAGATTTAGAAGAGCAAATACAAATATGTTTCTCTTTCCTCCAGTAAAATTTGGTTCAGTGCATTTATTGCGTTTTTAATTTAGACAGCCGAATTGCCCCTTACAACTATAGAATATTTATATCAGTTTTTGTACATTAAGAATTACATAGTCGTATTTAAACGGGTGTTAACGCGTATGTTATCCTTATAAGACCATTGAAATTAACGCTTTAAGACCCGTTAAATTTAAGTTAAAGACCCCTTTTAAATAGATATAATACATGTGTGAATATTTTTGTACCTGTATTGTCGATTATTTGATAATTGATAATGCTACTTATGACAGTATTCGAATTTCTTTTTACAGTATTTCTTTGTAATTCTTTGTAATAAATGCATTGTATGTGGTTTTCAATTTGAGGCGTCTACAATTGTGTATGTCGAGAGACAATTTTTTTTTATAGACAAGAGGGCGGACGAGCAAGCGGTCCCACATGATGGTAAGTGTTAGCGCCGCCTATGGACACTTACAACACCAGGGGGTATGCGGGCGCGCCGCCGACCTTGCAAAATCCTATTCACAGCTTTCTTGAAGAACCCCATGTCGTAGCTTTTTGACAAATGTATGACATATATATAGATAGTATTAGTATAATATAAGAACTTATGTAATAGATTGCTATTAATAATTGCTTGTGATAATGCCGTTATTAGAATGTGTCACACTTACAACGAACTATCGAGAAACGGCAACATGCCTGATATCTTTAGTCATTGGAAGTACTCAACCGCAATCTCATGAAATTCTGTTATTTGGATAATTTTCATTATATTTTATTCAAATAACTCGTGCACTGCTAGGGATTTCGGCTAGTTCTTATTTGTTTTATGTTTGATTACTCGTTGTACTCGTACTTGCCTAAATTATGTTGTGTGCTTTATATTCAACTAGCGACCCGCCCTCGCTTCGCTTCGGTTTATAAGTTTTTTTTTTTTTCAAAATTTCGAAATAAAGTATAGCTTATATTCGACAGAGATAATGTAGCTTCCTATTTGTGAAAGAAATTTTTGAAATCGGTTCAGGAGTTCCAGAGATTACCCCCAACATACAAACACACAATTTTACCTCTTTATTATTTAGTATAGATAAATAAAAATTTGCACGCCGACAAGACAGAGAATGCACGTACTCAATTAATTAATATATATTTTTTTTTTATGTACGAAGGGCGGCAGACGAGCATACAGTCTACCTGATGGTAAGTGGATACTGTCGCCCATAGACATCCGCGATACATGCCAACATTAGTCTAAAATGACAAACGTTGGCACGCCCCCTCATGCGCTGCCTACCTTTGAAACTATAGGAATGGATTTGGAGAATGGGTTGGGAAGATGAGGAGGGATAGGATGGGAATGGGCTCTGGCACGTCTCACTCACTACCGAAACACATACATACATATATGACACCTTTTGTAACCCTTACTGATAAACAATGAAGAATCTGAATCTGAAAAAGCGAATTCCTCAACAGTTATAACGCTGAGAACTCATTGCCACATCCACAGCTATTAAAACATTTGCGTGCGATGGAGTTTATAAGTTTTTCCATGAAATTGAGTGCGGTGCCCCGCGGTTTAATAAAACGTCTCATCTGCTACCTCGTAACAATATGCCTAACTTTCACACGTCACTCAAGATTCCCTTTTTCGATACTCCTCAGTTTTGGGGGTAATATTAACAACGTCATAAAGAAACAGAGTGGCACTGTAACAATACTTTTGGGAGTGTTGTCCTTTGCCGAACTTCTTGCTACTAAATCCGCAAGAACTTCTATTAGCCGATAATGGAAACCTAATTTTAATTTCGCTCTAAACTCCATTTGATTCGTTCAGTTTTCATTAATTCATTAATCATTTGTAGATTTTTTGTACAAATATATATTTTTTTATGTACGAAGGCGGCAGACGAGCATACAGTCCACCTGATGGTAAGTGGATACAGTCGCCAATAGACATTGGCGATACATGCCAACATTAATCCAAAATGACAAACGTTGGCACGCGCTAGGATGCTCTGCCTACGTTTGGAGATATAGGAATGGATTCGGAGAAAGGGTTGGCAAAATGGGGAAGGATAGGATGGGATGGGAATAGGCTCTGGCACATCCCACTCACTACCCAAACACGTACGTACATTCGGGAAATACGATAAAGTGGGATATGCAATACATTTCAAAGGTAGTCTTCTGTGAATGGTATAAATATTAAATGTAGATTAAATGTATTAAATGTAAATAGTAACAACATCGTCATTATCATACGAATAGATAATATGGAAGTCTCTTTTAATTATTAGGTTGATAATTTCATAAAATTAACACCTAAAAGAGTGAACTCCCGAGAGAATGGGTAACTTTGCAAACTTAGGAGAATTGCGGGCGACTTGCGGCCAACTTTGATCCGGGACAGGTGCGAATTACTTTTAAAATATGCTAATCTGATACTGAGAAGTCTATCAAAGTACGTCCAACTTTTAACGGCGAAATACGTTTGTCAGAAATATAATTAAAAATATAAATAGCTGTATAACAAATAACTTCATCATACCATACCATCAGCCTGTCTCTCTCCACTGCTGGATATAGGCCTCTCCCGAGTGTCCGTCGTGACTTCTGCTTTTCTTTTTCAGCCACTACCAGTGACTTTATCATACTTTAGTTTATTTTTAAGTTTGTCTTTGTGTTTATGTGTGTCTCTGGACCCACGACACGGGGAATCCTAGTGAGGGCTATTGAGTGTGGAGTTATTTAGACAAAACTAAATTCACTCAAGAGTGATATTTGCCCTCAGTAACATTGGGTTTATTTAGCGTTGATGTTTTATCTGGCAGGAAAATGTTAAAAGTGATAATAACATTATGTTCTTTGACGGATTACTCACGTTAGCGTAGGTTTAGCGCAGATATATCGTAACACTATTTGTGTTACGATACACATACACAATACAAACTATTGTGTATGTATCTTTTTATATAATGCACGCTTCTGAGCTTCAAAGCAGTGAAACGGTGTTTCAACAATATGTTTATTTATATCGAAAAATAGTTTAAAAATTATTATAATTTTATATTACTCTTTATATTTGGCTGCTGGCTTAAATGAAAATCATAAATGATATATAGAATTAATATTATTAAAAGTCCTTTTATTCTTAAGGTATTTTCAAAATAATAGCCGCATTAAGCTACGATATGGGGTTCTTCAAGAGAGCTGTGAATAGGATTTTGCAAGGTCGGCGGCGCGCCCACATACCCCCTGGTGTTGCAGGTGTCCATGGGCGGCGGTAACACTTACCATCACGTGGGACCGCTTGCTCGTCCGCCCACTAGTATATAAAAAAAAAATCATTATCTTTTTTTTTTATAGAAGAGAATAGACTTTATTTAAACATTACATAAGTGACAGTTTTCCGAAAACAAGATAAACCCTAGCCTTGACATTATCATTCCCAGTGTCATAACTAGTAAACATATGAGATTTTTGCATTTGAAAGAAACATTTAATACTTATAAACAGTTGTCTCCTCTTACATATCGATTTTTTTTTCTTTTAATATAAGGCAATGGTGCAATTAGCACATGCTGCCAGTATCAAGTTTTCTTCGTAATAAATAATTTCAATGTCTAAAACATATCCCGTCAATGTCCAGTCCCGTAGAAGTAAGTCAAGAATCGCTCAGTAAAGTGATAGTAGGTTTACTGAGGACAGAGGAGGACTCCTTGCGAGAAACGCAGCTTTTATTTGATTATCACAAACATTACGCACAAAAAACACTTTGAAGTTTAATAAACTATAACTATTCGAAAACAAAACGCACAATAAACATTTTTTTATAATAAATCAAACAAAAACTCACTTCACTTCTTGAGTTCCCGCCAAGTAACCTAACATGTCAATGCGATTTGCATATTTCTCGATTCGAATAAAATACGGCTCACTAGTACTCAAAATTTTATACAGAAATTATAATAATAATGGAGTTTATGCCTGAAATTCTTTTAAATTTAATTTTGCAAAAGAAAACAAATATTTCGTTGACTGCAACCGTATAGTTCGTAGCATCGTAGTGCTCGTAACATTCGTCGCATAGTGGTGGCAAAATACCGTTATATGTTCTCAACATTTTCATTTAATTCGCAACATAAGAAATGAAAAAAAAGAACCTTTCAACAACTACATGACCAATTTTTATCCACGACACGGTACGGAGATGGTATATGCAGTTGGGGTAAGGGAATCTGTATGTTTTAGTAACATTTGTTACTTATTTTCTCTAAAACGGCTGGACCGATTTCTATAAACGTTTAATTGTACCTTGGGGCGTGTTTGAGGATGGGTGTTATGGTTCCAGCTTACCACCTACGCGACCGCGTACGTGTCAACTTTTGTCATTTTTGACTGATGTTAACATGTACAACGCAGATAATAACGAACATAAATGTCACGCGCGGCGCATGGAAAATATTCATTATAATGAGATATGTTATTATATTACTTGATAAATGAATGGGATATTATCTCTGAAATCTTCGCGAAGGTAATCACGGATAAAGTCAATAATGTACAAATTGAATCGCAATAAATTTGTTGTTTTTTCTTTACATGAGACATGGGTGAAGTGTTACAGTAATGTATCCTCTTAGAGGAAAATAAATATTGTTATATATTCTTAACTAAAAAGACAAATTAAAATTTTTCATGAAACACCCGACGGTTAAAAAACCCAAATTACCCCTTTGAAAGGGTGGAAATAAAAAATAAGCCAATCAGCAGTCTTATTGATAACCTGCAATAGTTTAATACAACCTATCACCGTTGTATCGAACGTAATGAAAAATCTTGATTCTTTTACAATTGATAAACCATCGTTACGCGCGACGATGTCAGATTGACAACAAGGATGCTGACAGGTTTATGATTTATTTTAACCCTTTCAAAGGTAATTAGATTTTTTTTACCGTCGGGGTATTTTTTTTATTTATTTTGTCTTTTTATGTTAAAATAATTCCCGTGTGCAACCATCCCACCACATTTGTTTTCATTCGTGTGCTTCACGTCAAAGTCAGCTGTGAGAAAATATTTTTTGGAGCATAACATATCATCAGCCTATGTCTCTCCACCGCTGGACGTATGCCTCTACCAAGGCTAGCTACCAGATGCAATCTTGGGCTCATCTCATCACTTTTTTTCGTAAATTTAAAAAATTGCATTTTTATGTTTCAAAGTTGTGTCGTTTTCTCTGGTCGCGTTGTTAAAAATATTTTAATGCAATAACACTTTTCAATATTAAACCATTTGATTGCTTACCATTTTTTGAGGTAAAAAATAAACATTATTTTATAATGGTTTCTTAAGAAAACTTATGTAGATATTTTATTTATATTATGTATACCTTGTATGTATTATATTTATTCATAAGTATATATGTATGTGTGTAAGTTTGTATGTAGGTATGTGTAATAACGTATTATATTTATTATACCCCACCATATAAATTGTGTCTTTCACGCACCTCGTAATTGAACTTCTCTGATCAACCCAAAGATTAGCTGGTAGAGAATACCTTAAGGCATTAAGCTCGCCTTTTGTACGATTGTGCAATTAAGTGTTACAATAAATGGTAATTGTAACATAATTGTTATTATCTTTATTTATTGGATGTACGTGTTATTAAATATATAATTACATTAGATTATAATCGATGAATGTTTATTGCGAAGGATTAAATTTTATTTTACAGTTGAATATTTCTTGTTATTTATTTCTTGCTTCTTTCTTGTTATTGAGATTTAACTCATCGCTATGCTAATAAATGCCAATAAGTAATACTAAGACGTAATATTTTTTTTGATAATTGTTTCAGACTTTTCACTAAAGTGCAGTATTAAAATTGATTAGCTAAAATTCTTTTAATTCAAAAATATATTTTGATCATCTAAAAATAACAATATCATTACGATGTTTTTTAAAAATGTTATTATATTATTTTCTAAAATAATATTACTTCACTTTATTAACATAATACAGGTGCAAGAAGAATGATATAGAAAATAACTTGCCCTAAGGGATATAAAGGAAATAAATTTTTAACATAAACGGAAAAGTTTCTTCAATACAAGTGCATAATCGCACCCAAGCCAGCAAAATTGCATTCAACAAGGTGTGAGTCTGTTCTAAATTTATTTAAGTGTGTCGAATAAGATTTGTTAAGACAGAAAGAAAAAAGATAACTTGATAACTTATTTATAACTTGAAAGATATAAAACAAGTCAGCATACTTGTATTAATTTATTACACGATTATACGAACATACATTTCAAGCACTTTAATATTGCAGTTATTTTATTCATACCAATACAGCGTATTGGATAAACTACAAAATTAATAATTAATAATATCTGCGCTGAGGTATTAAAAGCCAAAGAAATATAATTTTCTGTTAATTATATTTCAAGCAACTTTAATTGCAGAAGTTAGAATTGAAAGGAAGCGAATCTATATAATTTACTATATTTACTGTTAATTAATTAGTCTATTATTTAATTGGTATTATTTCGATATTCAATAAATTATAATTTAGAAATCAGTTTCAGAAAAAAAAACTATCATGTTTTCTCTTTCGACCTAGATTTTCTTTGGAAACTACATGACAGCACATTTTAAAACATTGACTATTAAAGAAAACATAAGAGCATTACACATACCTTAAAAAGAACGTGCGGCAAGCAACCTCGATGACTGAATTATAATGTATGCTGCACACTAAGCTTAGCACTTCACGTAACACACTCGGAAATCTACGTGAAAAACTTTTTCGCGAATTTCTATGGGACTTAGTAAAGTACCCCTACTCACGTTCGTACGCGCGAAAGCTCGCGGTCAACTGAGCTGAGTTTATTCCTTGGCTGTCTCTACTTTCGTGAATTGAACTGAAAGCTCCCGCTCACAACCACAGGAGCGTAAGCGGCAATCCGCTACAAATGAAATTGAACCCTAAAGGTTTGGATGAGGTTTGACTTTACGATATTACAGATTTTGTTTTCAAAGTACTCGGCTGTTTGTTTGGGAGGGTCACAGAGGCGGGAATGAGAGTGACGAAAAAAAATAAGCCAACCACGTCTCAGTGAGTTAAAGCTCCATGGGCGGGTTTTCAGTGAATATCTTTAATTAAAATGGCAACTTTGCTTATCTCCAATGTGTAATGAATTGCAGCTGCCTGGGAACTGAAGAAATGATGGCTAGGATGCACTTTCAAAGGCTCCAACGAAAGCCTTTGAGCTTTATAATGTATGCAACGAAAGTGAATCTAAAGATTCTTTTAGTGTACGTACACATACAAGTGAGTTGATTAAATCTGTACGTGTCTTTGATTTTTATAAATTACTCTACATAGTAAATCTACAGCACTGTGTCCGAGTGCTGGATTATAGCCCGTAACCCCCTAGAGATTTACTAGGAGAGAGAGATTTACTACAGTGGGACGTTAAAGGCTCATATGGAATAATAAATAAATAATTTTGTTTAATAGTCGTAAATAGGTCTAGTAAACATTAATTAGCGATAAAGTTTAGAATTCTTGAACTAATTTCAATTCCATAGACACTGGTAGGAAACTTTGCTAAAATAAATAGGTCCATTTCAGATCATGGTCACTTCTAAATAATAAGTAATGTCACTTCTAATGTCACTACAAGAATTAAGTCACCATGCCACTAAACTTGCGAAAAAAGTAACATTGGATAAAAGCTATTACCTAACAACCAAGTATAAGGTAAGATAATGTGGTACCGATAGGTAATGTGGACATTAGGTAATGGTTAAAGTGGTAAGATAATGTGGGCTCTTAGGTAACACCTATAAGATGCAGCCCTTAGGTGGTATAAACACAAGACATGTTGATCAGAGGTGTTGATTTTCGATTGGGTAGAATTGTAGGGTTAGTTCGATTCATTGCAATTTTTCAAGAATATTTAGTCAGCTAAAAGTATAAAAAAAAAAAAAATTGATAGAAAATTTATTGGAAAAGAATCCTCAAGCCGTATGGGGAATTTTAAAATTGGAGGAATAGATCAACATTTTGTTTGTGTTCGTAGACTGTTTGAAAGTTTCATGCATTACGTTTGGAGACAATTAGCTCAAGCTTGGGTTTAAACAAATTTTATAAAATTATTGAAATATATTAGACTAGTATTAGCGAGATCATCCCACTGATATTCCAGAATATTCAGATAAAATAAACTAGGACCAGAGATGTATATAAAGACGAACACATCACCCAGACCCGAACAACATTTGTCTTTAAACAAATGAATGCCCGACCGGGAATTGCACCCAGGACCTTTTTCACACACTACCAACTGGACTAATCGGCTATCGCAAGCGTCAAAAGTTTCAAAAGGAATGTTTAGTATATTAAATTGGTTTTAAAGGTATAAAAGGAGACAATAAAATAAAATTGAAAGTTACAATAACTATGTACTCGTATTTTGTTGTAATACCTACTAGTATTGTATAAAAATACGAATTATCAAATTTGAAGATAAGAAGAAAATTCACTTGTTTAAAAAAAATAGTTTTAAAACATAAGTAATTCTTTTGATAAATGTTGATATTTGACATTGAAAAACTTAATTACTAAGAATAACCGAAATAAGTTTCGTATCAAAAATACGTTATTATACAGAATTATGTTCATCAGCTCAACGATAGTACTAATTATTATTATTATTATTATTTTATTTCACTTATATTTATACTATAGTTCAAAGATGGTAGCCAAATTCGTTCTCGTTTTTGTTTGCAAAAACTTTTAGAAAAAATTAAGAAATCTAATGTATTATCTTGTAATTTAGTCTCGATTATATAAGTTATAGGTTTCGTCATTTGTGCATGCATTAGAAGTACGCTCTTCTAATTGAATTTTCCAATCTTACAAAGGATCACAATAAATTTTCGACATTTTTTTGGAATATAAATTTTAAGACTAAAATATTAACTGATTACCACTTTGCAAATTATTTTTATTGCAAAAATCAATTAAGCTGTTTTTAAGAAAAACAAAAAAAATGATATGCTAAAATCATTTTCGATTTGAAAAGTTACTGGTAATTTAGAAAAATATAAAAGCATGCACTTAGAGTATCAAGGAGACATTTCTGTAATGATCTTCCAAGCCACGCCAGTCTCAGCTAAAGCAATAAAAACCTTTTATTTCGATTGCCATCAAATTTATCTGAAATCAATCTTCTTCAGTAAATCTGATTTCAAGCGAGGAACCCTCCAAAACACAGTTGTCTCTTTCACTCGTGGGCGAGGCTTATTCGCGACGCATGCGTAAATAAGAAATCTTGGAAGAAACTTGATTTCTTCTTCTCGTGTGATAATACTTGTATTATGTACGATGTGCTGTACATAAGTGAAATGTATATAAAGACTTCGAGACGATTTTTTTGGTCAATCCTCTTAGATTGAACGACGTCGGAGAAAGGCTTTTGTTTCAAATTACAAAGAGTTGGTTGAACGAACTTTTCTCTTGGATTCAGTGTGTTTTAGGAGAATTTGTGATGAAAAATCTGAGGGAAGCGAAAAGATTATATTGTCTGAAGTTTTTACATATTTTGTATTTCTTTATACCTACTGATACGACCACTTAACTCTGCGTTTTTTTTATTATAGGGTAGTAGGTGGACGAGTAAGGGGTCCCACGTGATGGTAAGTGTTACCGCCGCCCATGGACATCTGCAACACCATGGCCTACGTCCGCTCGCGACTCACTTATGCTGCACCGGCATGGTACGCGCTGTATTCGCCAACACAGCGGAAACGTATGCAGGCCGCAGCAGAACGTCGCCCTACGTGTGATTGTAGGGGCAGGACACGATATGTGCGTAACGACGTCAGAGCCCGCGACGTGCAGATGCCTACAATAGAAGATTTCGTGGTCCAGTTGGCGAGGGGTCTTTTCAACGGCGCCGATAATGGACCACACTAGATTTATCAGGTGAGTACCTGATAAATCTAGCGCCTGTGCACGCGCGGCCGCCGGACGGACGTCCGCTGCCTCGCGAGCTCCTGCAATCACCGCCACCCTAGCGGTCAGGCGGTGTGGGATGGCGATATGATGCAAACTAATAAAATCACAAGGCCAATATAAGCTGACACAATGTCAGCAACCAACGACCAGGGGAGCTGTTGCCCCCTGAGATGACACTCGAGTACGAAGGGTTCCTCACACTCGTACCTGCGCAGGTACGAGGTACGAGGAGTGCGCAGGAGTGCGGAGGACCCGGATGCAGGGGGTATGCGGGTGGGCCGCCGATCTTGCAAAAGCTTGTATAAATAATATTAATTGAGCAATAAATCACGATTAACAAAGCAATATAATATGTGACATTGTTAGGGAAAAGGGACCTTATGGTCAATAGGCCTTATTGATGTTTCCAAAATCTACATAAAAATATCTATCGAAATATGTATATATATTTCCATTATATACTCATACAATGTCCATAAAATGTGATTTAGAGATTATTTCATTTGAAGTCAATGACTCGAAAATTTGTTAGAATGTTATATGGAAACTAAAAGTCCTGTTAGAACCTGTTAAAACTAAAAGATTTTGAAACCTCATAAATATGAGTAATAAAAGAATTTTAAAGTCTTGTTTGGATTTTCTTGCCTAAAATCTACTGACAATCTAGCATGGAACCATAGATCGCGATGTGATATATTATTTTGTTTTACAGTCTTTTATTGCTTAACTAAGTTAAATTTTATGTGCAAACGGAACAATTAATAAAACGTTTTTATTAAAACTTATCAGATCAATATATTTTTCACCATTTTTCGTTATCATTGATAACAGCAATGAACAAATTGTTATTAAACTACTAAAATTAATATACTGTGCTTATAGTAATACAAATGAGTTCGAATTTACCCAGTACTGTCCAATAGCTTTCCAAAAATAACTTTTAAAGTTTAGTACATTGTTGACATTTCTCACCATACTTTTTTGAAAAGTGACATTGTTGTACAGACTTATCTGTATTCATGTGAAAGTAAAAACTAAGTGATTTTGCAAGCACAAATGTCACTTTATAAAAAGATTTGAAATAAATACACTAATCTTTGTATGACCGACTACAAGGTCGTGTTTCAGAAATGTATAAAGAGAAAAGTCAACAATTTAATGAACTTTTAAAGTAATTTTAGGAAAGTAAAAAACATTATTGGGTAAATTCGATGTCAGTTGCGTTAGCATAGTATGTTGATTTTTATAACGATTTGTTCATTATTCAAAAGTGAATAATAATAAATAATATATCAATTATTATATAATAAACACATGTACCTACGTGGTCAACAATAAAATGATTTGGTTTGATTTGAAGTTCGTTTGAAACACCGCAACCATCTACTCAAATATGGACCAGACATTTTTCTTCAAAATTTTGTTGTTTTAAGAATGTATTTAGTCAAAAACACGCTTTGGTGTCTGATCTTTAAAACAAAGCAATATATTAAAAAAAATGTGATTTCACTAAATCTCGAGAACTAGAACCGACAACAAGGTTCCTTTTCCGTGATGACGTCACATATTTTTAAATAATTGAAGTAAATAATTTTATATTGCTAAGAATATAAATTTTCCGCACGCCTGCCTTTCTATCTTGACTTCTATTTTACTTTCCCAGGTCTGCTGGAAGAAATCTGCGCAGGATATGAACATAAGTATATGATCTTTTCTAGATATTTTCTTTTTCTTCCATTTTATTTGTTTCATGTTGTGTGTACAATAAATTGTTAAGTAAATGTCATCACCAAGTCAATGGACCCGCTATGTATGAATTATCATGACAGAACATAAGCCTAACCTACATTTTAATTTGTTGCCATCGATTTGCTGATCATATACTTATTTATTTCTCTTATCTCAATACGGTATTGCTAATACACTTTGTGACATTTTTTTTACTTTTCCCATATTTCTTGTTACAATAACGATATCATTTGTTCCGTCCCACTACTGGACTCGGGCTTAGTCAATCACTAGTTCTCGGGTAGTTTTTTGTAGTTTTAAATATAGTTCTTGAGCTTATGTAAACAAGTAATCAATAGTTTTGATAAACACTAGGTTTTTTCGGACCATAATCCACCACGCGGGCCCAATGCGAGTTGGTGGATACACATGCTCCAGACTTCTTTTTAAATACTGAAATATGCAGGTTTCCTCGCGATGTTTTCTTTCACCACGGAGCTAGTGATAATTTTTATAATTCCGTACTTAATTTGTTTGGAAATTAAAGGTTGCCTGGAAGAGATAAGATAGATTTGACGATAAGGCCGCCTGTTGTAATTTTAGTGTTACTTACTTGAATTATCTTTTTGCAACATGATTTGCAATCAAGAGTCTATCTACCTATCTTAGTATCTATCAGTGGTATGGACCGACAATTTAAGACCTGACGACTAAGCCGTCATCCTATAACTATTACAATATAACCCTATAACTTCCCTCTGCAGGGAATAGGCGTTCCCTTAATCCACCACACTGTGTGCGGCCCAGTGCGGATTGATGAATATTTTGCATATACTAGATTTCTTTTAATTCTCGAGCACGATGTCCCTCAGGATGTTTCTTTCTTCTCTGAGTTAATGATAAGTTACGTAGCATATTTATATGTTGCATATACAAAATGCTTACGAACTAACATATCTACTTCAGCAACAATATATACGATAATATTCTCATTTAAAATTTAAGCGCCTCGTTCAACATTTTATTTAATGTAAACGTGATACGTCCATGCATAGCTGAATTCGATCACGGACTGCTGCGCTCCCTCAACGCGCATCCCGTCGAGACATTTTGGCGCCCAACGTGGGACGCGAGTGAATTTTACGACATGATGGGTAATTTTAATATATACGTGAACAGTAAGAATAAGTTAATAACTCGAGATAACGTCACCGAAATAACGTAAAACCTGAAACACTGTGGTAGTTTAAAATATATTAAACCGTTCTAGCGAAAATCAAAACCTACAAATGTGTAAGGTTTTGGTGTTCTATCTAAAACGTTCGTAGCTCTCATTGCGCCGTATGTAATGACCGAAAGTCTAGTTGGCGAAGCGCGGGCGACGAAAGCGCGCGGTATTGATTGCGTAACTGCGCGTGGATTAATATATGCTAGAAATTAATTTTAAAAACTGGTAGAATCGATTCTATAGCCACTTTGCTGTACTTCAGTCACCTTTTTTTACGACATCCACGAGAAGAGATAGAACGGTGCTATTCTAAAGCCTGCTGACACCATACGGCAATGGTTTGTGTACTAGACTAGACTAAAACATCGGCTATAGTCGAGAAAAGAATACATGATTTTTTATTAAAAAAGAGATTGTCATTGTGAGCAAGACACGTCCGAGTATTGCGAAGTTCGGTCACGGACTACACAGTGGAGCTGTGCTGTCAATTGCCCTGTCGAGATGTTTTGGCGCACAACGTGGGGCGCGATGTTTTGTAAAGCTAGTTGAACATTTTAGGTTATAAATTTACTCGCTAGCTGTTAAATATAGTATTATTTAGCTACTTACCTTTTGTACCGTTTCATTAAATTACTGACGTATGTTCTAGTCTTATTATTCTTTTATAGAAGGCGGCAGACAAGATCAGTCCACCGAGTGGTAAGTGGATACTGTCCAGAATAACAAACGTTGCTACGCTCCCAAATGCGCTCCTTACCTTTGGAGATTCAGGAGGGAATTTCGGAGAAAGGGTTGGGGAAAAGGGAGAGGGGTAAGATCAAATGGAATAGGAATAGGCTCTGGTATAGGTCAATCGATACCGTACATTGAGGAATAGGATAAACTGGTAAATGCAGAAAATATTACGATAGTCTTCTGTGAAAGGGGAGTAACGTAGCCAGACTGGACCTTACACCGTCCCGAATTTCTAGCTGTAGTATTGAGCAATCGAGCATTAAATTGTTAACGCTCGACAATTTAAATCGAGCGTTGGAGTAAATACATACTTGTTTACGGGTCATTATTATTCAATAGGTAGCTAGATGACGCCTCTCCTTGCAGTTTGAGCAACGGATATAAACTTTAAAGTTACAAGAATAAGTTGTTTACGAATACAACAAAGCATTCTTTAGCTCGGTTGGCCAATATTTTAAATAACTCAGTAGATAGATGATAGTATGTCCCACTGCAGGGTACAGGCCTCCCTTGGTAAATCACTGGGGGCTTTCGGGTCTCAATCCACCACGTGGGCCTAGTGCGAATTGGTGGACACACATACTCCTGTTTTTTTTTTATTTCTCGAGCATGGGCATTTGTTCACGATGTTTTCCTCTCATTTCCGAGCTAGTGACATTTTTTTTAAAATCCGTACTTAAGTAGAAACTCAGTGGTACGGGCCGAGGATTTGAACTCACGATCACACAAATGTAAGTCTAATATAAATACCCCTAAGGTATCACCGCTCTAAGAATCTAACTACCCACAAATAATTATCACCTTCAAAACCATTCGGTTATCAACTGAAATCATTCCCATATTTACAAATCATCATCATAATATAAAACCATCATTATTATCATAGTATGAACTTGTAAAAGCAAATGCCAGTACTACAAACGTTTCGTATCAAAGGTCTGTATTTTTATTCCAAGGGGTGGTGGGGTGGCTTCCCGGCGATTAAAGCCTTCGAACCCGTTTGATGTATTCATCCCAGTCTCAACACAGTGCAACGAGTAAACGGTAACAAATTGTAATACAACCCCTCAAAATGTTCGTCAGTATTTTTTTTATTATATTAATGTAGGTAATTGATAAATTATTATTTAATTAATTATCTACTAATTTTCACATTAGATGTTCGTATTGTAAGAATTAAAATAAACAAGGAGCATAAACAATGCTTATTATTTTTATCTAACAGTTCAAATTTTTAGCTTCATCCTAAACTAATTAAAATGTTAACATTTTTTTTTTGCATTTTTCTCGATCGTCGTCGTCCTTGTGCCTTTTTTCAAAAGATTGCAGTGTTGTACGACAATAAAATACAATTGAACTAGTGAGACCTTTTTACAGTAGTAGTTCAATCGTTAAAACAAAACAACTTCAACTGAACTACTGAGACACAAGAGAGAGACTGTGAATGTATGTTAATAACTCGTACGGAGCCCGTGTGTTCAAAGCACTGCTCCAAAAAGCAGTTGCTTTTGACAAAAGTCTATATTGATTAAAAAATCAGACTTATAACGATATTATAAGTCGATATGATTGTATTAATAACGAGCGACTGTATTAATAAGACTTTGAGAAGCGTGTAGAAAAAAAATCCGAAAATCCGAAGTTGTGTTACTGTTTGCTAAATATACTGTGTTTCGAAGCCGACCGCGGCATCCGTGGATAAATAAAAGTGCCGTTTAATTCTCCCGAGAGACTTTAAAGACTCCAAGTGAAATGTTGGCGAACGATTCTGTTGCGATTTAACTCCGAATTCTTTGTGAAAATTATAGTAAAACAGGTATATGATAAAATAATTGCAAATATAGTAAAATAGGTCTATGACAAAATAATTGCAATTATAGTAACATAGCTTTATGATAAAATAATTGCAATTATAGTAAAATAGGTCTATAATAAAATAATTGCAATTATGTAAAATAGGTCTATGACAAAATAATTGCAATTATAGTAACATAGCTTTATGATAAAATAATTGCAAATATAGTAAAATAGGTCTATGACAAAATAATTGCAATTATAGTAACATAGCTTTATGATAAAATAATTGCAATTATAGTAAAATAGGTCTATAATAAAATAATTGCAATTATGTAAAATAGGTCTATGATAAAATAATTGCAATTATAGTAAAATAGGTCTATAATAAAATAATTGCAATTATGTAAAATAGGTCTATGATAAAATAATTGCAATTATAGTAAAATAGGTCTATAATAAAATAATTGCAATTATGTAAAATAGGTCTATGATAAAATAATTGCAATTATAGTAAAATAGGTCTATAATAAAATAATTGCAATTATGTAAAATAGGTCTATGATAAAATAATTGCAATTATAGTAAAATAGCTCTATAACAAAACTATGGAAATAAAAATCTAAAGATGTAATTCGTGAAACGAATGATGGATATGTATAAAAGTAGGTATAATCAATGAGTTGTAATTTGAAAAATATGAAGATCATTTTATAAGATGACAAAAATACAATCCATGAAACAAAACCAAACTTGTATAAAATGTTTGAAAAATATAATAAAACAAAGTTCTTCGAAGTCCTAATTTATTTAGAGTCCAGGTCTTTAAGTTTCTCTCCTAATTAAATTGAAGTTAAACTTGGGTGAAACGCAGCGAAGCTGGCGGCGACTCCGTGTCGTGTCGCGCGGCCACTTCGAAAAATTCTCAACTAGTTTGTTTGACTGTAACTTAATAGAAGTATGAAAGGAACTCGAAGTTAACAGAGTTTATCAAAAACATTGCCGTGTTGTTGCGTCTTATTGTATTATATTGCAACTTACGTTGGTATTTGATTAAGGTTTATGTTATTTTCTCAAAGTTTTAATGTCATTATTTTGACGTCCACACTTACTTTATCTATAGTTTGCTAAAATTTTCTTGAATTGCTAATATTTTTCAATCATTACCGTACTGTGTAACGATAAGAAAGTTGCGTAGCATATTTCGTAGCGGTTGTAGCATATCGTAGCGCGACGAGGCGTATAAAGGCGTGTAGCACTGCTACGCGTAACTTAACGTTTAAAAAATTACATCACAAGTCCGATTTTTTACTTTTAACCGAATGTCTGTTTGCGTGTTTGATTATTACTCCGTTATAATCACTTTTCTCTGAAACGTCCGACCGATTTTCTTTTTTTGTGAAAATTTAATAACTGATTTACTTGCGATACTCGTAAGGGGAGATATTTTTACTTTTTGTCCTTTACGTTTCATGTACGTTAATATTTAGCGTAGATAATGACGACACAACTTTCGGAGTCTTAAATTGTAGAACTATTGAACTATTGTAGAATTATTGAGAACATTCGAGGCAGGAATTTAGTCTTGTAAATAACAAAAGACCGTTTTTTTTTATGGACGAAGGATGCAGACGAACATACAGTCCACCTGGTGGTAAGTGGATACTGCCCATAGACATCCGCGATACATGTCAACATTAGTCCAAAGTGACAACGTTGGCACGCCCCCGGATGCGCTGCCCACCTTTAGAGATATAGGAATGGATTTGGAGAAACGGTTGAGGAAATGGTGAGGGTTAGGATGGGAATGGGCTCTGGCACATCTCACTCACTACCGAAATACATATGTACACTAGGGAAGTAAAATAAAATGGGAAATGCAGTACATTTCTGTGAGAGCGGGGTAACGTGGTCAGTCGAGCGCGCCGAGCAGCTGTTGGATTGCAGCGTGCACTCTCGCCCTCAAATGTTTCAATGTTCTACAACGTAGCAATGCATTGAATGAAGATGAGTCCGTGGACGAATTTCAATACCTTGGTTCAGCCATAAGTAATAAATGGGGCTGTGAACAAAAAATACGACGATAGATTGGGATGACCACAATAGCAATGTCGCAACTCAATGGAATATGAAGAAACAATAACATTTCTAAAGGAACGAAAGTCCACATTGTCCGCATGTTAGTCTTCTCCATGTTTTTGTACTGATTGACGCCTTTGAGATGTGGTGCTGGAGACGTATACTCACGATTCCTTACACGACTCGACGTACGAATATGTCCATGTTAAAGACTGAAAATGGATAATGAACGGAGACTCTCATCTACATGCCTACGCAGGACGCTTCAATACTTTAGCCATATAGCACGAAGAGGCCGAGAAAATCTATAAGTTGATAACGCGTGAAGGCAAGAGACCAAGAGGACAAAGCAAAATACGATGGATTGAGCAAGTAGCCAGTACTCTCAATGTTCCGATGAACAAGGCACTTGACGACTCCAAAGATTGAAACGCATGGAGGACGATCGTCGACAGCCTATATCAGTGATCCTCAACGCTGAAGGAACATAGAGAGAGAGGAAGAAAGATAATACTCGGAATAATCTAAAAATATATAAAGGTTATAAATAATTTGATAGATATGACTTATTGTAAAAAAATCTCCTAAACAGTTAACGCTTGCATGAAAACACGCAAACAATCCCGAATCAAATTGCAAACAGAGAAATACTAGGAAATACTTTATTAATTTGAACTCCACAAAAACGTTTCTCAAAGCATACAAATGATACCCTTTCTCCAAAGACTATGGTATAAAATAAAATGTATTTACTATTGTCACTTATGACCAATTCCTTCTAATATTATTTGTACGACTTGGAGTCAACACATTAGCATGCCCAAAGTAAATCATTTCAGCATTTTAAAGTAAAAAACATTCGAAAGATTAGGGAGATTCTTTTTCTTCTGACGGTACTTAAACAAAGATTTTTTTAAATTTAAAATAACACTGGACGGAAGTTTTATTTTGTTTTAGTACGCGCCATCTCTTTCTCGAGTAAAATAACTTTCTCATTCTGTATGCAATTTGTATGCACATAATGCAGTAAAACTGTATGCGGTTTGTATGAAGCTAAAAAATATTGCGGTAATGATTAGACTTTGTTGGGGTTTTAATTGTTTTAAAGGTCACTTATTCCGAAAGTTTTAATTTGTGTGCTTTCAAAATCAGTTAATCACGTATATTTTAACCTAAATACGTATGTGTCTCAATGAATTCAATTATTGACAAAAGACAAATTTAATTATTGACATAAAAGCATTTACTTTAATAATTGTTTATATCTATATGTATAGCTGTAAACAATGTTTAAATATGCTTTTATCTAAGTGATTAAATACTAAGTCATTCCTGGCTGATTCGTATTGTCGACGATCCCACTCTCACGGGCGGTTTATAATCCCTCAGCAGTCGGAGAGACGTTGCGTCTCTCTGTGTGTTCTACCGCCTGTGCAATGGGGAATGCTCTGAAGAATTGTTTAATATAATTCCCACCTCCCGTCACAGAAGTACGGTCCATCCGCATTTCCTCGATACGGAGGTGTCCGCACTGTTCGGTCCAAAAATTGTTTTATACCGCGAACCCGTAGGCTGTGGAACGAACTGACTCAAGAGGTATTTCCATTAAGCTACGATATGGGGTTCTTCAAGAGAACTGTGAATAGGATTTTGCAAGGTCGGCGGCGCGCCCGCATACCTCCTGGTGTTGCAGATGTCCATGGGCGACGGTAACACTTACCATCACGTGGGACCGCTTGCTCGTCCGCCCACTAATATATATAAAAAAAACAAACATTTAATCCATAGTTTGTTCAAAAGAGAAAACACAGCAGCGCCAACCAAGCAAACGAATTCTAAATTCAAATCAGTTCGTGAGTGGAGTGCGAAGCGGCCGGACGTGCCACGACAACCATTTATTCCGTTACAACTCTGTTTCAAATGCGAAATGTATTTTAGAAAACGAGTATATTTAGGGGGACCGGTTAGCATAATTTACGTTTGAGGCAAATTCTGAGCAGATTCGTGCTTGAATTTGTAATCTGGATTCAGATTATGTAGTTAAGATAATTCGTTTCCTTAGGCATTAATGTCAAGGTTTACGTACTTATATGTATTGAAACAATAATTATACTCTAATTATACCTGTACTAGTCAACGCCAATATATTGTAAAATCTTAGTTTGTCTAAAGATATTATTGTTTAAATTATTTAGTGAGACTATTCTATGCATGTATGTTAAATGAATCCGGAAATATGTGCAAGAATTGCTATTGAATTAGTGCCACGAAATGGGCATCAGCGAAGAGGCAGAACCCGTAAGAGATGGCGGGCGGGACGACATATTTTATGATGAAAACTGTCTGTCGCTGCGTGCCCAACGTTGGCGCTAAGCTCCTATTTATCATGCTGCTCATTCAGTGTTTCGACCTGTGTCGCTACCAAGTCGATGTTAAAAAAACATAAATGCCTAATTGAGCTATTATTAATTGTAAACATTCGTAAAAAATAGTGAATCGAGTCAAAGGAAAATTACATATTATCAAGTAAAATTTACGTCACAGTACGATGTCTTGACGTCACAGGCTTGGTTTTCATACAATTTACTTGTGACGAGACACTCGGTTTCCATACAATTTACTCGTGACGTGACACGCATGGTTTTCATACAATTACACAAACTTGCGAAGTCTATCTGGGTCTATGGGCCAAAGATTATACTGGAGAGACAATCGTGGAGAGATAAAGCCTTAGGCAAAAAAGGAATATTTATTTATTTACTCTTTATTACACAAAGTTACAAAAGGCGGACTTATAAGACCACAGCTCTAAATCCTGGACACTGTATCCAAAACAATAAATAAAATATGCGTAATGAGCGAATCGTTTACTGCACATGACGAATTGCCCGAGCAGTGCCCCGACATCGTTATTTATAATGTACCCACTTTAACAAGACCCCTCATCCATACAACAATTTTCTTTCCATCCAACATTTTACGTTAATAAGAAAGATCTGGTTATACTGGTGAATCTGTTAAGAATTGTGTTGTACATCATCTTGAAAGCAAATTATGTGTATTATAAATTTATTTATGTAGGTATGTCTAGTTAACGAGCGTTTAGGATGTGGTTAGAAGGATGGGGATAAAATGAATATATGTATGAATTTAAAGAAAGGCAAAATAAGGCAAGGCAAGATATAATTATTTTTATTATTACAAGATATTTGTTTTTATTAGGAGTTGTTTCAATTTTATTAGGCCATTTACCTAGTTTATAAACATATTAGGAATACTTTATAAACAAAATGTTTAAAATTAATCTTAAGGGACATATTCGAAGAGAAAGAAATTAGGAAAATAATTTAAGTCACAACATAGCAGAATTAGGAAGGTGAAGTGGCAACGGAAAGACCGCCATGAGACCACCAATGGACTACCAGTTGATGAGTTCTCGTTTTTTATTTTTCAGTAGTTACTCTGTTTAGTTTCAAATAAAGGAAGTTTCAGTAAAGGTTTTCTTTGTTTATTTCTTTTGGAACAGTTCGTGGTTTTCTTTCAAAAAAAGGACCTTAATGTCGGTTCTATTTTCTTAAATAATGAGACTAGCGAAATCTTAGAAAAGAATTATTGCTTCGTTTTAAAAATCAAATGTTACAACTTGAAACAATGAAATTTGAAGAAAATTTTAACTAAAACAAGCACAGATAATGTCGGACATTTGGTTATTTTATCTACTGAATTAAGAAAAATGAGGGTTGAAGATAGTGATTGCATCTGTTAACAAAGTTTATTTTAAAGTTATTTCAGTTTTATCCACGTCCGGATACCCGGCGGCATCCAGCCTTCACCCGGCTTGTCCAGAAACTTGTCACATGTCTCGCGAGTTTCGGCAATTCCCATTGAACAAGCTTCCAGCAGGATTTGATACAATGATTATAAGTTATGCAAGAAGTGGCTTGTTACTTCAATATAAATACTGACTCAAATGCCTCCACTCAACACAAAGTAGAAACTAGGACAAACACTATAAATCTACTAACCATACCATCAGCCTATATCTCTCTACTGCCGGATATAGGCCTCTCCCAAAGCTCGTCATCACGCACAATCTCCGGCTCTTCTCATCCAGTTTCTATCGAAGAACTTCTTCAAATCGCCGGTTCACTTGGCCGGATGGGCCCCCGCACTGCGCTTTCCAATACATGGCCTCCGTTCGAGAACTCGTCCACCCTATCCATCCATCTATCCATTAAAAGGTTGGATAGGCACTTCCTATCAAATGTACGCGTTTATCTATGTTATTTTATTTGATGTTTCCGCTCGATTTTCTCCAACCATGGACGTAGGCTGACCTTATCATAGTTCATGTCAGCTTATGTCAGCATTGTACCTCGTAAAGGAAGTGCATTTCAAGTTTTGCATTTATATACGATTATATATTTAATGAAGTGCTCACTCGCACGCGACAAGGCAAAGGGGCAAATATAGCCTTGGTCGTTCAAACAATTACTTTAATCAAATTCAAAGGTTAAAGGGTTATTTTTTCAAAAGTCGTGCACATACTTTAGAAAAAGAACAAGAAAGTACCCGGTGCCTAGACTTTCAATGATATCCCAAATGAGTTACGATTTTCACTGCTCTATGCTCGATTACGATTTCCACTGCTCTATACTCGATTACGATTTCCACTGCTCTATGCTCGATTACGATTTCCACTGCTCTATACTCGATTACGATTTCCACTGCTCTATGCTCGATTACGATATGCCTGAAACGCCTTCAGAACGTTCTCCCTATTAAAAACCAAGACTTATCTTGCGCAGACTCTCCTTCTTCCAATTATCGATTACCCAGTTGTAAGCTGTCTAGGTGCCACTGAAGAATTTCTGAATAGACTTGAGCGTCTCTAAGACTTTAGTACTCGCCTTATTTTTGGTTTACGCAAGTTTGAAAATATATTTCTGAGATTAGAAAGAAGCTTCGGTGGTTATTTTTCAGTTAGACTATATAGTTTCCAATATATAGACTCCTTAGAACCCAAACCTTCTCCCTGTTTAAGATGCCTTCTTACAATTCTCTTAGCTGTTTTATTATTTAGGACTTTTAAGGTTTTTTAAAACATTCAATGTTCAAGATTTCTTTTATACATTTTGATGTTTTATTAGAAATGTTTGGACCTACTACTACCTATCGAAATATTTACTGACATATCTAGTATTCGTTACATCTTCGTGTAAATGTATTACATTTCCGTTGCAAACAGTGTCCGATGAGTTCATCCACTGAACTTTGTACGAAGTGCAGTGGATAAGTACGTCGTACATCTAAGCTATCCAGTTATGTGACCTTTAAAGGGCGGGTTACCATTGAGAAGTATTTTTTAACATTTCGTACGTATTTTGGACACTGTAATCAATTACTCAAAACCGATGAGAAAAATCTTTAAAAAATTTATGTCGTATCCCTATGTGTTGATTCTTTTATGATTATCACTTTTCAAAATAACGTGAAGCTTAGAATTTCTTGTTTTAATTTATTTATTTTATAATCCATTGCACACACATAACAAGAAATATATAAAAAAGATAGAAGAAGAAAGATATACAAAAGCCAGCTTATCTCGTGCGGATATTCTTCCAGCAAACTATTTAGATTTTAATCTTTATACAAGATCTGGTGGTTGACTTGTAGAGAATCCCGTTACGCATTAAGTCCGCCTATTGTACATGTCCAATACTTGTGTAATGAAGTTTAAATAAATATAAAATACCAGATTAAAACCCATTATTAAAACTTATAGCCTTTGTTCCGTGACTTTATTCTGAACATAATAATATTCCCAAAAGAACGTTATTTTTAAATGAAATCTCTGACTTCGTTACTCTGTACAACTCACTACATGTTAGCACGGACGGCACAACGGCGTACACTCCACAAAGAGTTGCTAATCGAACCATTACAATTAGATACTTCCATATCTATATATTTCAGTGAGAAAAAGATGCAGAATATAAAAAAGTCGTTGAGTAAAAATTTGTTAAAGTTTTCTACGTGTTTAGAGAGTGCGGGTATTTTTAAAATCGCCCTATGAATTAATCAGGCTTTAAAAGTATATGTTTACTTATTTTCTCCTTTGTACGTGGGTTGTACCGACCGTGATCACTAGCTGATTCATTTAATACAATTAATGTGTTATACTTAATAGTGGTTGTGCTCGTACATGTACGACTACATTGTTTCAATGTTCCTAAACATGAGAACGCTCGATTGCGTTCCCGAACGTCACGACGTAACCCGCCGTCGTGAGATGAAAAACTATCTATACTAATATTGAGTAAAATTGTGTGTTTGTTTGTGGGTATGTTGGGGGTAATCTCTGGAACTACTGAAACGATTTCAAAAATTATTTCACAAATAGTAAGCTACATTATCTAATATAGGCTATATTTTATTTCGCAATTATGAAAAAAAATATTTAAAAAACAAAAAAAACCTATAAACCGAAGCGTAGCTAAGAAGGCGGGTCGCTAGTATACAATAATGATGCGTACGAGTATTTGTACGAATAAATGTTTAAATTGTAAACATTTGCTTTTTGAAGAAAAATCATCTAATATTATGTCATTTTGAGCTGGTACACCGCTAATATCTGCACTGAAATCCATATTCAGCACTGCAGTATTCCCCTTTGTCTCAAAGCAGATACTGCTGAATACTTAATTTAATTATGCAATTCAAATAAATTCAACCAACACAATGTCAGTGGACGTGCTACTCTTAACCGTACATTTCAGGAACTTTCGCCTTTTTTTATAACTATTTTTAGTTGATATTACACAGGTTATCGAACAATAATAAATATCATCCTGTTCAATATCCTTTTAAGTCGTTTCGTAGTAGTGATGTGACACCTTCAAAACTATAACCGTAAAGTATCGGCGATACAGCGCCATCTATTGACAAAGGGGGGAATGTGGTATAATGGTATGGTCACATTACTATGCATTAAGGTGGCACATTTTGATGATATAAAAGGTAAGTTATTTACATGCCAATTTGGCCATTCTGTTTGGTTGGTCGACTGGGCAACTTACACTATGTATGTGTAACTATAATAAGACTCTACCCGTCCATTGATTTTATATTGCTCAGTTTCAAACTCGTCACGCGATACCTGTCTCCGGTTTGTTATGAACAAATGTATAATTGCCTAAATCATAGACCTGATGACAGCTTGTAGTCGAGAGGGTGAATAATTGGTTTAATACTTCAAGAACTATTCATACTTCATGAATAGGAACGGAGATGAGTATGAGAATGAACCAATTATATGTCATCGAAATTGAATGTATTTAGAAATATCGAAATTAGTAGAAATTAGTATCGAAATATTTAGTATATAGAATAATCGAAATATATTTAGAACACGTTTCATTGATAGTGTTTAGACCTGTTAAATAATTTAGTCTTTCGCTTCCCGCCGTCTGTCCCTCTGTATGTACGCTACCTTTGTACATTAAATTCAAACATTGTACATTTGTACATTCAAAGGGCTGCCTACCTTTGAAACTATAGGAATGGATTTGGAAAATGGGTTGGGATAGGATGGGAATGGGCTCTGGCACATCTGGGTAATAATATAATGCGGAAAATGCAGTACATTTCAAAGTGAGAGTTTCGTGAGAGTTCATTCAATAAGGTTTTTAGAAAGGTTGGCCAGGACATATTGTAAATATTAATAATTTCACCTAACAACAGCTCTAAGCATCGTAAATCGTTTTGTTAAACAAGATATATTTTTTAATTATTTTATAATGTTTATTTGAGAATGTAAGAACACAAATCAAAGTTAATTTATGTCATCTTGCCATGTTCAAATATTTTTCAGTCTGAATACTGTCCCTTGCATTCTATGAAATAAACAAGGTAGCTACATACAAAATTCAGCGATGACAAATGGCGCAACCGCGCCGACAAGTGGCGGACATTCGTCTCGCCGCGAATTTGTGAATCTTCTGTATGAAAGTCACGGCAGCCGAACGATCGCCATACTTTCTCGTTCCGCGCCTCTTTTTCATGTAGCCAGCCGACCATTTTTTGGTTGGTATTTTCGTGACAAATTACTGTCGCGAATCATAGTAGAAGCGATGCTGTGTCGTGGAATAGTCAATATCGACAAAACGATTCAATTTTACTCCTTTAAACGCACTTTATGATTAACGCAAAACTAATTCTGACCTTCCATATTAATACTTAATACGAGTTAAATTGTCGCTTTTCACCAGACTACGACAAAGCTAGAGGAGGATTATGATTTTAGCAGACTATTTATCTCCTAGCTCCAAAACCACTCGTCATATTTATTCGAATTGGAAGATTTTTTTTTTATAGAAAAAAGGCGGCAGACGAGCATACAGTCCACCTGATGGTTACTGTCGTCCATAGACATCCGCGATACATGCCAACATCAGTCCAGAATGACAAACGTTGGCACGCCCCCGGATGCGCTGCCTACCTTTGCAGATTAAGGACTGGATTGGGAAAATGAGCAGGGATAGGATGGGATGGGAATGGGCTCTGGCATATCTCACTCACTACCGAAACACGTACGTACATTCGGGAAATACGACAAACTAGGAAATGCAGTACATTTCAAGGTGCAGTACATTCTGTGAGAGAGGGGTAACGTGGCCAGTAGAGTGCGCTCAGCGGCTGTGGGAGTGCAGCATGCACTCTCCCCCAAAAAATATGTTGCAACATAAGCTTCATTTACTTATGAAGCTATATTTCCTATATATCCTATATATTCCTTCCTTATGACCTATATTCCTTATGAAGGTCAGAATTAGGTAATTTTGCGTTATAATACAAATTAGGATATGTCTGTATTTTGCACAACTAAATACATTTAACAATAGTGTCAACGCACTCTTAAACAAAGTGAATTGACGGCGTCCCCGTCTGACCGCCAACGTTTTATAATTAAATCTACGGTACAAATGAATGTACCGGGCCGAAAATTAATTGTTCATTGCCACTCGAAAATAATGAATATCTTGTTTGATTTAATTTTGATTTTTGAAGCATTTCCGTATTGAATTTGACTTATTGATTTGAAGAGGTAACAATGCCAAAAATGTATGAACATTAACCCCACTAACAAACCGGCGTTTACGCTAGTGTACGTATGACTTTTACACTAATATATGGCAGTGTGGTGTCAGCTGGTTTTAGTAATATACCACCGTAACAAAGTCGCTACCACAAGCCCTGACCAACTATATATACCACCTCTAAATAAGTGAACTCATCAACCAACTTCGCCAGCGTGGCGTTTTAAGGACTTACATCCTTCATGCATCAGACAATTTGCATGAAGAGGCCCATGTCTACCAGGGGATGTTAAAAGGGTTGGAGACGGTTACCGTTTGAATGCTCTATTGGCTAACGCTTAAAACCCAGTTTAGTAACTTATACAATAATATATATACGATAGAAATTAACAAGCGTAGCAATTCCTACTGTAGGCGAATGCAAATGTGTGCAACATGTCTGATAAGCGCTTATCTTAGTTCATTCGGTTTGCTAACGAATCGGCACGCTATAAGTGAACGCTAACAATACATCTGTATACAGTTAATTCGCGTGTCTGGACGTGAATGGGAGCATTAACGTGTTATTTTCTAAGAATACAATTAGTATGCGTCTTAATAATAGGTAATTATGCGCCGTTATTGTGTACATGCGTTTTTCTCACACAATACTACCGTACTTCACTTCCCACTTTATCCTATTCCCCCAATGTACGTACGTATTTCGGTTGTGAGTGAGAGAGACCATTCCCTTTTCATCCTATCCTTCCAAATTTCCCTAATCATTTCTTCAAATCCATTCCTATATCATGAAAGGTAGCGCGGGAGCACGCGGGTGTATCACGGATGTCTATGGACGACAGTATTCACTTACAGTAGCCGACAGTAGCAACTAGGTGGATTACGTGCTCGTCTGCCGTCTTATTTTTAGAAAAGAAAAAATCTAAGGGAATAATAAAACTAATTTTATCTAAGGTTTCTTTTTGTGCGCCATCGTCGAATAGAGGTTGGAAATCTCATCTTTTAAGTATAATAAAAACATAAAAGAGAGGTGACATCTATTCTCGACTCCCGTTTGTGAAGTAGTAATCTCAAATCCTCTAGAGTCTAGTTTCTACATCAAGTACGGATTAAAAAAAAATCTCACTAGCTCGGTGGTGAAGGAAAACATCGCGAAAGAAACCCACATGTTTTAGAATTAAATAAAATTTGGAGCATGTTGATCCATCAATGCGCACTGGCCTACACTCTAGTGTACCACACAATAGTAGATTATGGCCCGAAACCTATTGGTAACTAGGGGAGGCCTGTGCCTTGCAGTAGGAAGTTGAAGGTTGACGTCGATGTCTATGGTTGTAAAATGTGGAATTCGGATCGTTTGTAACATTTTTAAAGGTTGTACAGTTTCCAATGTGCCAGAAATGTATTTTTTTCTCAACTCATATTTTAAAATCTCTTGACAAACCCCTCCGTCGCGCTCTAAAAGTTTTGTTCAGAATTAAAAATCAATAGCTTCGTGCAACAGACAGGCGTCACTCTCGCATCGGTGACGCTAAACCGAAAACAACGTGAATTTTACGGTAAAAACAAGAAAAAAAATACGAACGATATATAAAAATCGTAGACAGATATTTTTCGGTGAACTTTGTTCACTGGTTTGAAATTTTCAATATTCGATCTTACCACAGTACTTTTATAACTGCATTTCTTAAAGGATTGAAATTAAATTTGGAAGAAAATAGCTTGAATCTTTACCATAACCAGCCCTTTTATTATCCATTGCTGGACGGGACTTTCTCATGCACTTGCCTTGTTCACGAGGCACGCTGGCCAAACGGCATGGCGAGTCTCTTTTAGGGTCGGTGCAGTTCCTCGGGTCTTGCGGTAGCAGTTTAGTCACCTTTTACGACACCCACGGGACGAGATGGATAATCCTAAAGCCGGCTGTGACACCACACCATCTTTTGTATATCAAAATATATATTCTGTAAATAAAATAATCTCATAAATATATTTTTTTGCATCTAACAAAGTATTTTCTGTGTATTTTCTTAGTAATTATTTTTTTCATTTCATTTAACCGGGTTGAATTTTATATAGGTACTACTATTTTGAGTGAATATATTGAGTTTACTTGCAGCCAGATACGCAGCCGAAGGCTTTTAGTCGTGTTCCGGTGTTGGGAGTGCATTGGCGTGACGTCACTTCCGCACCGGCCTGAGCATCCGATAGGTTTGGACACGACCGCATCGGGTTAATGGTGCGGATAACATTCAAGTATTTCTAGGTAAACCTAGAACATTCTACAAAGTTCCGTGAATATTAAATTTAATAATGTAGCCAAAGTTAAATTGCTAATTAATATAATTGTTATTATTATTTCGGAACGTTCATATTGGCCGTGTGGTGTCGCCCGGATTTAGAATAGACCCACTCCATCTCTTCCCGTGGCTGTCGTAAAAGGCGATTAATAACAAAGCCGCTGCCCAAGTCCTGACATGCTGTAGCACCTCTAAAAGAGTAGACTCAGCCCACTTGACAGTGTGGCTTTTTAAGGGCGTACATCCCTCGGGCCCAAGGAGGCCAGTGTCCCACCAGTGGACGAATAAAAGTGCTGGTTACGATTACGGTAATTACACCTTAGTACGGCAGCTTAGTACATCAGAAAGTCTCTCCATTGAAGAATCAATGGATTTCAATCGTATTCGCTACGGAAAATTATTTAAATAGTAATGTGATTCTAAATTGGGGTTAGTGTGTTTTTACAAAAAAGATTTTACGAACGAGAACCGAAATCAAAATAATAATTTTATTGGATAAGAAACAACAATTCAACAATTAATTGTTTAAATAAATTGTCAAGTAATATCGAGGCAGCGTCGGCTATTTGCCTTTTCACAGAATATTTTATTATTACAATGTCGTTGTTGCCTACGTGGTATCAGCCGCGGGAACAGAAACTTTTATCTCAACATTCTCTATATTTCTTCGATCAATGTAAAATTTATTCTTTTCTAATCCCTGATTATAGTTTCTTTGACAATAACCTTTTCAAACGTTTAATTAAGAGTAATGAGTAATAATAAAACAGTGTCGGCTACAATCTTACTTATACTTATTATGTAGATCTACTGTCTTATAGATATACTTATTCTTTGTAAATTTGGTAATAAAAAAAAACAAAATTCTTGACCTTTTGTTTAGCATCTCTAGTCATAGAAACTAAATGTGATGACTCTAGTTTAAATACCTACTTGTAGACCAGCTAAGATATTTTCTTAACATTAATAATTAACAACATAAATTTAATTTTAAAAGAATTATCGATATCAGCTTTTAACAATCCACTGCTGAGGGCACAAGCCTTACCTTGTAATCACAAGATAGTTATCACCACGCGTGTTAAAAACGGAATAGTAAAGGTAACGGTGGAGATTTTTTAAAATTCTTGAATATGCGTGTTAATCAATTGTAAAATTTTGTTAATTTTACAATTGTTAATCATTAAAATTTGTTCTTAAGTAGAAACTCAATTGTACGCGGGCCGAGGATTTGAACTTACGCCCTCATGAATGAGAGTCGAGTACGGATACCCCTTGGCTGTCACCGCTTTTTTAGCACCAGATATTTTTTAAATTATTGGGCAAGCTTAAAAACTTAATTGCTTTTAGGTCGAACTCACGATATGAATATGAATCGAATATGATCTCTTCATAAGCGACAAAATTAAAGAAAATAAATATTTCTGTATTACCCGTTCGCGCTAAGTTTGCCGGTCCGTGGAATGCGCGCCCCCTCCCCTAACCGTTTACCGCACCGCTGTGTCACCCTCTCAGTGCCGTCTACAACGTCTACCGTTTGAGTGACGTCACATCGTCAGCGGCAAACTTAGCGCGAACGGATAGTAAATGCTTCTACAATTAACTTAGTCTATGCCACTTCCAGCCCGAGGCACAGCAATTATTCGACGGAACTCTAAACCACTGTACTTAGATGTTTTTCGCTTATTTGTACCCCTTTGCTCTAAGAAACCCGATACTGAAGGCTCCGTTACTAATTGGTGCTGGAACGAAGCAGTTTTACTGTAATTGTGTTGAAATCGTATTGTTACTTTATCTTTTAATGAAGAAATATTTATTCATGGATTTATTGAAATTGTTTTGTAAGTATTTCCAAGACACTTTTTGGTGGGAAGTCGAGAAATGAAGGTTTTTTCGTGTTCTCCCAAGGAGTTCAATTGAGGTCACAGTAAACCTACTATCACTTACTGAACGACTCCTAACTTATTTCGACGTTACTGGACATTGACAAAATGTGTTTAATTATGAAGAAAACTTGACACTGGCAGAATGTGCTAATTGCACTATTGCCATATATGAAAAGAAAAATATATTTCAATAGTAGAATTATATTGATAATAAGTGTAATTGAGGGAAACCTGAGCCCAGAGTGTAACTTTGTATCACTTGTATACGTTACTATAGAGGAGAACGATATTTTTTTATGGACGATTGCGGCAGCCGAGCATACAGTCCACCTAATGGTAAGTGGATACTGTCGCCCATAGACATCCGCGATATATACCAACATTAGTCTAAAATGACAAACATTGGCACGACCCCGGATGAGCTACCTACCTTTGAAGACATAGGAATAGATTTGGAGAAAGGTTGGGAAAATGGGGAGGGATAGGATGGGAATGGGCTCTGACACATCTCACTCACTACCTAAACACGTACGTACACTAGATAAGATAAAGTGGGAAATGCAGTACATTTTAAGGTAGTCTTCTGTGAGAAATGGGTGACTTAAATCTAAAATTACTCCAACATTTTGTGCACGAGAGCGCGACTAAAGAGACTTGTCACTGTAGCTTTTGGTTTCTATGCAAGTATGGCCGCTCGTTGCATTTTAGCAGAGTTCGACTATGGACAGTCCTAAGCCTAAGATAGCGTGAAAGATATTTTTAATATGTGAGGAATCAGACAAGTCACTGTGACCTGTCACTGTGTTTTTCAAGTAACCACCGATTTTATGTATTACTACGAGAGAAAAACAGTCGAACATACACGATGGTGTCGTTTACCAACTAATAAACTTACCATTTGGGTCTCTGGTTCAGATAGGTACAGAAGCCAGCACATACAGCGTGACATATTTGATCTATTTCCACCTCTATTCCAACGCAATAACATTGCATTTACCTTGCAGTTTCCGTACATCCTGTGCCCTTATTAAATGCCGCGAGTTCCTGTCAATTTTATCGTCATGAGCGTTTCAATTCAAGGGACTTTGAATGTCCAAATGAGTCTTTAAATAGAATTAATTTCGTCACCAAAATACCAATCAATTCTAGCGGTCCATTATGACGAGTTTTAATAGTAATTGGAATAATTGATGTGCGCAAATCCGTATTGAATAGTGTCCAATGCTATTTGTATTTCACATTCTCTTTGTCAAAGTGGTTTAGTAAATTTGGTGTACAAAGTACCCACAGTACAATAATTGATATAACATTTTAGATACTCTTATCCAATGTCGTCTGGAAGAGATCGCTATTAGCGATAAAACCGCTTTTTGTGAAGAGTTTTATGTTTCTTGTATGCGTTGCTGTGCTACGATGTATCATAATCTGTGTTGTTCAATGAAGAATACTTTATTTACTTACAGTACATCGGGATCAATTAATAAACTACAGTTTGATTTTCTCTATTACAACATATAAAGTATAAAAATACTGTAAAAAGTTTGTACAAGATGTCTTCCTACGTTAATTCCGTGAACTAACCCATTAGGTTGTACAGTAAACACGTAACGAGGTTATCTAGCACTTATCCGGGTTGAGAGTACGTCGGGATCAGTTAGTAAACTGCGGCTTGAGATGTTTTGATTTGATAGATATAATTTAAATCTGCTATATAGTGCTCATTTTTTAAATATGTCTACTGTACGTCTAATTAGGTGGTTCTTAGACTAGATAAATATAGAACTATGTATTGGGCAGGTGCTGGCTCCTGAGATACAGGTCTACCCTAGTTCAGGACTCAGAGATTCATAAGATTAGTGTGCAAAATTATTAGTTAATTAGTTATTATGTAATTGAAGTAGTCTGTATTGTACGATATTAATAAATAATATAATGTAATATATACTTTATTGTGCACCAAAACATAGGGAAGAGAAATATAAAAAATATAAGAAATTCGTCTACAGACTTTTTGTCATCTGAAGGTTGCATGTAAGAAATCGTTTTAGCGATAAGGCCGCCGGTTGTACTTCTAATTACTAATTGTATTTTGTGTTTATCTTGGTGTACAATAAAGTATCTATCTAATTAGAAGTACAACCGGCGGCCTTATCGCTAAAACGATTTCTCATTGCTACTTTTTTTTTAATAAAACTACATTATGTGTATAAATATTTTGTTAAACAGCAAAATTTTAGACATGTAAAATTTTCTTAACACTGGCACCCTCACGATGTATTCCTGCCTCATCGAACTAGTGATGATCCCTAGAAAAGAAATTCCAACGTTTGAACTCGTGATAAATACACCTAGACTATCACCGCTAGGGCGGTGAAACAATAATAATGACTTAAAACATTCAACTACTAAATTGTCACAAACTACAACAACATTCCGTTATACTCGTATTTATATTTTTTACAAGACGCGTTTCTTTTATAGCGAGCTCGCAGCTGTCCACCATTGTTTATGTAGACACGTAATCTTGTGACAGCGTATGTTGAGTGCAGGTGTACCGAACAATGTTGCTGACAGTTATCACGTGAACTTTGCAATGCGAGGAATCTTGAAAAGAAAGTAAGTCACATAGGTAAACCGCTATTGTAGCATGGCTATATGCTATAACGGATTTTTAACATCCGATATTTATCAGTTGTTGATACGAAATTGAAAAATATCAGATTCTTCAATTTGGTAAAAAAAATACAACGAAGAAAATCAATTGTGAATTTAATTGTGAAAATTTATTGAAAAGGTACATGCATGAGCTGTATATGTATCCATTGCTTCCCAATGGGCTTTACTTGTGACTTGTGCTCTTCTTATGTTTGAAATCCCTTCATGAGGAACTGGCTTATAGGACGGAACAGTAAAGTCTCAAGCCGTCTTAAGAGTGGAGTAGCCCCACGTCGGGGTAGTTTTTAGGAGCTTTCAAACTGGTCTACCCGACTCTCCATTCATGTCTTCACCACGATATGTATAACTCAGCCGATGCAATTAATTTGACAAAAAATATTTGAATATGATATGCTTTATTATTTCCATTATTAAAATACTATTTATTATTCCTAGGATTACTATTCAATATGACTACATATCTCATACATACCTGTGCACTGTCGTCGGGTGTGTTGAAAGAAAAGTCCTAACAATACAATCATTTTTTTAATCATTTTGTAAATGCTGTTGGGCGCACTCGACTGGCCTCGGTATCTCTCTCTCACAGAAGATTACTTTGACATGTACTACATTTCCCACTTTATCCTATTTCTCAGTGTATTCGTACGTAACTGTTCCTATAGTGAGTGAGATATCCCAGAGCCCATTCTCATTCCATCCTATCCTATTCCTCTCCCATTTTCCCAATTTTTCTATATCTATTCCTGCATCTGCAAAGGTAAGCAAGTATCCGAGGGCGTGCCAAAGTTCGACATTCTGGGCTGAAATTTGGCACGTGCCGCGGGTGTCCACTGGCGACAGTATCCGCTTATCACTAGGTGGACTGTATGCTCGTCTGCCGCCTTCTTACTATAAAAAAGGTTATATAATGTGAACTATAAAGTATAAAAAATATAGCACTAAATCATTTTGGCGCTAAATTTTCACGTAATCAACATAAGATGTATATGCAATATCCATCTCATCCGTGCTCCGAGCAAAATTTATACAGAGCATGCAGAGCAATTTTTAACCTATCCCTCTGGCTTGTTAGCCGAGTGAAATACGAAGGCTTGTAGCGAGAAAATTGAATGCTGTTGCCCTAAGTAGGGGGCCAGTTGTGATTAAAAAGCTGTCATGATTTACATACATTTCTTTGCTACGGTTTATAGGGTAATTTTTGGAATTTATTTTGTATTTGGACATAAATTTAAAGAAGCATTTACCTCTGCATAAGACAAAGAGAGATATATTTGAATTTGTAATATCAACAATCGTAACTATAGTGTAAGCTTGTGTTTATATGTCACTCAAATAAATATTTATTTGAGTGATATATACACATATAAGCTACTGTGATTACCAAATTATTAGTTTCGTAAAAATGAGCGTTGAGCGCTCGTACTAGCGCTTCAGCTTCAGCTTTATTGAACTCGTACGCAAACGCTTAATTTTTCTGACCAACTGCGACTGCGACCCAGTACCCTCTTGGGGTGGTATGTGGTGGTATGTGGCGCACCAGATATGTGGTGGTGACCCTCTTGGGGGTTGCGACCTCCAGGTTGAGAAATGATGTTATAGGGAGATGTGAAGCTCAATATTTGAGTAATAATTATAAAATGTGTCAATATCAACTCGATGACTAACAGCGACTAAACCCACGCCAACACCGATATCGTGCGCTTCATTTCCTGAACACCACACAACGGATATTAAGGAAATGCACACAGAGATGCCTATCTACTGAATTATTATGTCATTGGTATTTCCAAAATGTACACGGGGTTAAATAAAAAAATACCCACCTGCATCCCCTTAACACTGACTTTCTATTATTAAAACTAGTAACTTTTTTCTATGACACTTTCTGAACTAGATTATTACCCCAATAAAAAGTAACACCACACACGGTCTTTCGCTCTTCTCATCCAGCTACCACTGGCGATCTTCTTCAAGTCGTCTGTACATCTGTGCGAAGGGCTTCCCACACCGCGATTTCCGGTACTTCGCCTCCTTTCAAGAACTTTTGTCGTGAAAATATTCGGCTCTGCATAAGAAAAATATTTAGTGAATCGACCGCGGTAGTTCTTTTCATTTCCGGCGGAGGCGCGGCCGCCGTCGCATTATCGACACAGATAAATATTTTGCGGAGCCACTCCATAAATAACCTATAATGGATTCCCATTCCGAAGCGGCTTAGGGTGAAACTGGACACGGAACCGATATCACTGGATAAGTCACTTCATAACGGAAAGGAAATGAACAAAGTTCTTTAACATATTCGATCGTCATGATAATATTCAATAGCAATGTTTTTAATTAAAAACAGACACCTACACTCAACATCGCTACCTCACCGTGACCACGGGTAATGCACCGCGGGATTTCGATTGTACAAAATAATTAAATGTCGTAAGTAGGTACCTCACCGTGACCACGGTAGTGCACCACGGGATTTCGATTGTACAAAATAATTAAATGTCGTAAGTAGGTACCTCACCGTGACCACGGTAGTGCACCACGGGATTTCGATTGTACAAAATAATTAAATGTCGTAAGTAAGTACATAATAATCAACACATTTACATATCAATAATCACATTCAATAAAGATAATGACAACTTGAAAGTCTTATACTTGAATTAATTAATTGCGTACAATACACATGTCAAAGTAGTAAGTCATATTTTTTTTATAGTAAAGTAGGCAGTCGAGCAAGCGGTCCCACGTGATGGTAAGTGTTACCGCCGCCCATGGACACCTGCAACATCAGGGGGTGTGCGGGTGCGCCGCCCAAAACCGATGAGGTAGAAAAGTCCTCAAATGAAGGTCACATACTGGGAAGCGCAGTGTGAGACCCCGACTTGAAGAAGTTCACCGTTGATGGCTGAGTAAGAAGAGCCACCGAGTGGCGGCGAGCCTTAGGAGAGGCCTATATTCAGCATACAAAGTATCGATGTTGTTATCGAAATACACTGTATAAAAAGATACATCTCATTTTTGAAGACAATATAAAAAATATAATTTGCTTAGGTTCAGATTAATTTAACCACAGATTTGAGATATGGGTTATATGAGATACGAGTTGGGATGGGATATAAATATATGAGATAAAACCCAGAATTATTTTCATGTCACTGATTTCTGACATGTCCAATCCAATATCTATCAGTCCGTGTCAATATGATACTGATTTTTCGCCCATCCACGCCCGAGGACGGTCAACCATTGTTATTTAAATGTGGTATTTTATCAGGCACCGAATCTTTTCTATTGTGGAATCACTTATAGAAATGAATTAAATATTGAAAATGTTAAGTAGAAAATCGGGGAGACTTTTGAAACATAGATAATATTCAATTTATCGGTTTTTCAATTTTCCCCCTTCAATGAAATAAAAATATACTGAAGCCTCTTCTGTTAATCCCATAATTGTAAGTAGCCGTCATCGATTTGAGAATACATACTATACAAGTTCCATTGCTTTATTTTCTCGATGACAGCTGACACACAGTGGTCGATATAACTTTGTTCTAGCGTCAACGCCTAAAACTCCGAACAAAAATTAGGCACCAAGACGTCATATTTCATTAACAAGGTCACGTCAGCCAGAAAGCAATTTTAGGGATGTAGTTATCGATAAACGTAACACGATAACAGATCCGATATTTTTTTACAAAATGTAAGAAACTAAACTACTGCCGGATACTTTTGTACAAATTTATTAACTAATATTATATTTCATTACAAGATGTTACACGTGTTAATTCTTGATTGATAATGCCAACTTCTTTAAAATTTTCGAAGCTGTTGTAAAATAAGTAGGTATAGGTAGGTACTCGACAATGAAACGAAATAATTATAATGACAGGTAATCTTTATTTATTTATTTTAATCAAAATCTGATGAATCGTCACTGTCACTCGATGAGCTCTCCCCAACATTTATTATAAGTTCCTGTACTTCTATATTATCGAATGCCACATGAATTTCCCAATCCGACGCTATAATGTTTTGGGTTCTTCTCACAATTTTTTCCCAGTTTTCGGCAGTTACTTCCGCACATGCATTTTTTAATAAATCTAACATCTTGTTTGCCGTAAAAGGGGGATGGGTATTGTTTCGAGCGGCGTGTCCTTTAATTTGTGCCCATATTAGTTCTATAGCATTGTACTGGCAATGATACGGCGGAAGTCGAAGAACCCAATGACCACATTCGGCAGCTATTTCGTCGATAACATATCTTTTAGGGTGGCTTTTATTCGATTTTAAAATATTCACTAATTGTACTTTTAATAAAGTATTATCCACATTTTCGCCATGACGTTGGAGCCAGTCAATTATCTCTTGTTTTTTATTGGCCTGCGTCGGCATTTTATCAATTTGTCTGGAGTGATATGTAGCGTTGTCCATAATAATTATCGACGGTTCTTCCAGAGATTGCACCATTTCTTTAAACCATCCTTCGTAAATCTCCGCGTTCATTTCTTCGTGGTAGTCCTCTGTTTTCTTGGATTTAAAGGCCAGTAAAGCATCTGACATGAATCCTTTCGTAGACCCTGCATGGCATATGATGAGGCGTTCACCTTTTCCCATTGGCACTGAACTAGTGGAAGCGACGGTGTCGTCAGTCCAGTTCTTAGATACTGTGTGGTTTGCATTTAACCAAGTCTCGTCAGTGAAAATAACATTTGACCAATCTGATATCTTTTTGGCTTCGCTCAAAAATTCGCAGCGAGCCATAGCAACGTCGTGACGCTCCATCAATATTTTACGTTTGTCCGATTTTTTATAACAAAATCCAATTTCTTTCAAAACCAAGCTTAATGACGATTTTTGGCCATGGAACAAACCACATTCACGTAAAGAAACAACAAGTTTCTTAAGTGTTGGAATTTCTTTGCGCAAGTAATAGTCATATATATGACGGCGAATAGCGTCAGCGTCGAAGTTGTCAACCGATGTCACACGACGTGGTTGGCGTTTTTTCTTAGGCGTACGAAGCTTATTTTCCTGCATGCCGCTTGTACCGTAAGCTTCGGTAGTAATTTTTGAAACAGTAGGTCCACTAATTCCTAATGCGGCCGCAACACGCTCTCGCACTTGCGACAGTGGTAATAGCGGGCCACCATTTTGATACTCTGCTTCAAAGTAATTACGAACCTTGACCACCAGAACAGACCGTCTTGTTGCGAGTGACAGATTAAAACAAACACAAAATGGCGGTGGGCCATTGAGTGTTCCCACCTTGAAAAAATATATTTGAATGTTTTTGTTGTATTTGTCTTTGTTCAAAATATAATAAATATATGCGATCGATATCATTACTTATTTGGTCACACAACACTACAACTATCAAATTAGAACTGTCATCGAGAAAATAAAGAAATGGAAATACTATAGATATGTTACACAAGCACTGTAGGGCAGCCACGTTACAGTCTAGTAGTGTTCTATGTTCAGTACCTCTAGAATTATTTAATTCATATATGTTTTGAAAACGTATATGAATTAAATATACGTAGGAATATATTTATAAGTCTTATTACGTAGGAAGTACTTAAGTTTCAAATTTGACTTTTTAATGAACCCTTCCTCATCTGCTTCACCCCCCCCCCCCCACCCCAGCCCCTAAAAGTTGCCAAGTAGGTGTCTCTGATAATAACGCATGATATGTCATCTAGTCTATTCGCATATAGATGGTGGCCATCAATAATAACCTTAACTTCAACTGATTTAACTCCAACAATTCGAGTTTTTGTATAATTATTATAAAAAAAAATTGTATTGTGAGTTTAGTGTTTCAATCATGATTGTTTATTAACTTTTAAAGTGTTATCTTTGTGCGTAATATTTGTGATAATGAAATAAAAGCATAAGACAGTGTTCTTCCTGTGCTTCCAAGGAGACCAACTCTCCTATCTTCAATAACTCTAGATGAATCACTTTACTGAGCGACTCCTAACTTACTTCGAGTGGACGCTGACCAGATGCGTTTTGAATTCTGACTTTAAAATAGTTAATTACGAAGAAAACTCGACATTGCTCTATTGTCATATAAGAAAGCTGTGAATAGGATCTTACAAGGTCGGCGGCGCGCCCGCATACCCCCTGGTGTTGTAGGTGTCCATGGGCGACGGTAACACTTACCATCACGTGGGGCCGCTTGCTCGTTTCTTATCTATAAAAAAAAAGAAAAGAAAATAAATCCAACGAATATAAAATTAATTATTAGTTAGTGACCAAATTATTTGAAATTATTTGAAGGTGGCCTTAGAAAATCAAGAACGATCAAATCTGCGAATTTATCTATACTAATATAATAAACAGATAAAATTGTGTGTTTGTGGGTATGTTGGGGGTAATGAACCGATTTAAAAAATTCTTTCACAAATAGTAAGCTACCGTGTCTAATATAGGCTATAGTTAAATAGGAAATTTTGAAAAAAAAAAAAAAAACTTATAAACCGAAGCGAGGCGAGGTCGGGTCGCTAGTTAATTATAATTTTATGTTTATTTGTTCTTATATGTCCGTATTAGGTATCCTATTCGCAACAGAATTACTAGCATAGTTTGTACAAATAGATCTGTACAAGTAGTTAGTGCATATAGAACGATTCTGTATCTCTAGTACCTGTCTTAGGAATACAGAACCAGTGTTGCTAACTAAAGTAATTTCAGACATACTGACTACGCGGAACTCATCCGTTAATCAGTCAAGTGGCCCGGACGGATCTCTAAATCATTTGTAAAGACGTCGCCGTCGCTTCGCCGAGAATTTTTCTTGTCTTAAGTAAATAAAAATCCAATCAGGGGCAAATCCAATTTTCATTCCGTCGCCGTTGGATTCGCCGGGGATTTCTGGATTCATTTTTTTTACGTTTTCACACTATTCCATTCCGTTATTCCGTGCTTTTGGACCGAACGAGTGATTTTGTTCGGCACGTTCAGCGGAGCGGAACCGCCGAGATTTAGCGTATGTATAGATAGAAATGTATACCCAATAGTTATCATGTTTGTCAAATTACAGTTACAGCTCTGATAAGCAACATTTATCAGAACCGTAAAATTACATTTTCAATTCAATTTGCTTGACGCGCAATTACCTAGATTTTTTTATAGATTATATAGATTCACTGCATTCCATCGATCAATCAAAAAATAATACATAGATAATTCTTTGTGACAAAACTGTATACATGAGTAAACATTTATACCAGTGGTATAAATAAAATGTCACTGTCAGGATAGACGGTAGTAATAATTACTTTTTTAAGAATATTTTTATTTATTTACTTTAAATTAGTTACGCAAACACATTTCGGTTTATATAGAAAATGTTTTATTTTTCAATTATTTCTATACCTATTTCTCTCTTATATTTTTTACATCGACAACACCGTTACGTCAAAAATATTTCAGTTATTGTATTGTAAAAAAAGGAAAACTAACAATAATATGTTCTTGGTGTAATAATACGTTTTTGCCGCCAAATGACAGATTGAATTGACAGTAAGTAAATTTGACCGCCTTGCATATGCCTCACTTTTAGGGCCGTAATGCCTGCATCTTTGTATTTTGGTTGATTGATACTGCACTCCTATCTGAAGTCTATCGTCAGACCAAAAAGGGGAACGAAATCTCTTTCTAATCATAATTCTATTTAACGTTCTCTGTTTGCATAAAAACTTAAATAAACATCCCCAGTGTAACAACGAAGTTCCCGCCACAAATTTGGATTGAGCGTCACCGGAAGTGCATCGGACTGTTTGCCCGCGGGACGTCCGCCGACTTCTGCCCGCATTCCGGCCAAATTTAATAACTCAAACTTGTTCTTGAATCTTGAACTCAACGCTCAGTATGATCACACAATATATAAGAGCTAGTATGGAATAATTTAAATGAAGGGTCGACATGTGTCTTTTGCACACATATGCACTGTTTACAAAATCGGTTTCAGTAGCCGGTATGAATTACCTCTTTTCAAATTTCTGTGGTAATCATTTCTTTAGGATTATAATTGTATGCATGTATAATAATTCTTGGCCTGTGTCGTGTTGTCGTTAAAGTCATAAAGAGGTTTTGGCTCCCAAGTGAGGATTAGAATACGAAAGAGGGCATTAAAGGTCACAACTGGATAAAGAATTTCTATTTCTTCTTTTTTATTTCGCTCCATTATTTGCTTATTTCGATTCATTTGCGTTGCACTTCTGATCATATTTCATACTGTTGCAGTGCCGTTATCAAAAGTTAGATACGATCTCGCTTGGAAAGAAAGAACATTACGGGAAAGAAGTGAAATTAGGATCTATTGCTGTTTTGTTGAGACCTAATTAGCGAATTACCTTCAACCAGAAAAACTTTTGAAGATTTTTAGGAATGGATTTGGAGAGGTTGGGAAAATAGGGAGGGATAGTATAGAATGGGCTCTGGCATATCTCACTCACTACCGAAACACGTAACGTACATTTGAAGAATCAGTAAAGTAGGACATGCAATTTGCCGTAGTCTTCTGTGATTCTGTGAGTGCGGGGTAACTTGTCTCATGCCGCGTACCCCCCCCCCCCCCCTCCCACGACACGCAATATAGACATAAGAATATACAGCACGAAGTTTTTATTTGTTATCTATACATATAACAAAACTGTAGAACCACTTGTACGAAATTGCGGGCACAGTTAGTTATAAATATATAGGTACAGTAGACACACACAGGTTTATGTCATCTTATCATAATTCAAAATTCTTTCAAACCAACCTTCACAAATCAAGTCTCTGAGAGTTAAAACAACAGGGAAAAAAACCCGTCAACGTAGAGCAAAGTTGACAAAGATTCTTAAATAACCCCCCCTGTATCAATATCAACAGATTAGCCGTGTTTCGGCACCGAACCAACGAAATTCGTCAAAAGAGCGGAAAATGGGCGAGGGAGTGCGAAAAATACGAATTTACGCCGAGAAAACTCTATGAATACATTCGTGGAACGTCGACATGAATATAGAATGAATAAAAATGAATAAAACGGAGCGGAGGTTAATCATGGAAGTTTGAATTTATGTTGTCGTTTCTAAAGATTAAAGGTGTGTTTGGTTTTCGGCTCGTTAGGTAGACACTTAAGTATGGCTTTTCGGTGGTAGCACGTAGGGGAAGTTCAGAGCTCTTGAAATACTTGAAGCTGTATTACCTCCACGGCATATGAACAAGGTTTTTCACAGTAACTCGAATAAAAAGATAAAGATGTTTCTCTGAATTAACATTGTCGAGAGTAGGTAAACATATTTACTCAGAATTATCCAGTTATTAGTGGGAATTTTCAATATTTATATCACTATTCAAAATTAAAAAAGCTAAGAAACTCATTCAAATAATCAGATCTGAACTTTTTATGATGCGGTTAAATAAAATGACATTGCACTGACAGAAATTTGCTTCGCGCCTGTAACAAGCTCGACTTGCTGAGTGTTTTCTATTTAAATTAAAACTACACATGTTACTGAAAATAAATGTAATTTTGATAATATAAATCTACTTAATAGAAAGAACAAGACAACTTGTATTTAATTTTAACCAGAAGTTTGATAGTCTTTAAGAATTTAGAAAGATCAGATAGAAAAATTTTGGTTACAATTTGTATTCTTGTATAATTAAATGATGTTGATAATACCCCACACAATAATTCACTTATAAATATATTCAATACCAAATTTGGTGATATATCATCATTGAACTGATCCTTTCATCATCTTTCAAATTCTGAGTAAACTCCCCGCGGTCGTCCGATCCATCATTTTAGCGTTCGCGTTTCTATAACATAATTTTCATATTAATGCAGAGAAAATAATATTTTGATTTATATATGGGCTGCTATTAAAGTAGATAGATAGATATATACAGTAATCGAGAACATAAAAAAGCCATCGTACATCATCGTCTACGTTCGTTTCTTAGTTCCTTTTTCGCAATTACACGAATCAAATTAGTTGCCTTTAAGACAGTATATGAGAATGTCGCGTTCAATTATAAATATTTCTATAAAGTAGTTATAACAAAAAATACAAAATAATTATGGCACCACCTGATTTTAGAACAGATCACAATTTAAATCACAATTTCGGCAAGTTATTTAATTGAAGTCTTTTTTTCAAATTAAATAATATATTATATCATTTTTAACAAAGTCATGTCTCAAAAAGGTTATTGTGACCCTGATGTCATAATATATACCAAATTCGTCTATGTATCCTCCACCAACACATAAAGAATGGAGATTCATGCTGCAAATGATTTACGATTAAGTACTCTTATTAAATTTCATTGTCACGCTTAGTTGATTATAATCACACTTGTAATTGCTCTATAAAAAATCATCATGTTTAGTTTGAATTTAGAATATCGATTTATATAATGTTATATGAACTTTGAAAAACTTTACTTATCTACAAGCAACGATTTTTCATACTCTCAAGTATTGTACCTACATATGACCTAGATAAATAGGTAGATAAACATTCTTGTACACCAAAAATTAAATTAGGAATTAAACAACTAAGGCGATCTTATCGTTTAAGCGATTTCTTCCAAGCAGAGGGTACCACCTCCCAAGGTCCCAAGGCGTTTGGGAGGAGTAACGGTGATGTGGAAAATTCCTCGTCCCGTTATACTTCCCATTCCTCATTTTACATTCTGGGCTGATGTTGGCATGTATCGTGAATATCCATGAGCGATAGTATCTATTTACCATCAGGTGGACTGTCTGCCGCCTACTTTCTACAAACAACTTAGGAATCAAGTCAGGAAACGTGATGGATAGGGACAGGAAGGCAAATGAGTTTTGGCAACTTCGATCACTTCTGTACCACAGTCTGTGTCACCTCCGTAAAAAAATAAAAGATATCTGCAAAATAAATTAGACTCTCTAAAACCCGTATCGCGAGGGCGTAAAGGCGACGTATTGGGGGTCGTTTATGCCCCAGAAAAGGGAGGAAAGGGAAAAAAAATATTTTTTTAGTTATTGATATTGTTATTTTATTAAGATTTAATTTTTTTTTAAGTGATTATCTATAATTTTGATTTGGGTGGTGAGGGTTTTAGACACCCGAATTTTAACCGGCATTGTAGAGCAGCTAACTCATGAATTCATTTGGTTAATACTACGCGAGGAAAATTGAATTAATTTCAGGAGCAAATTGGACTGAACCGAGAAAAATAGAGGTGTTTGAGTTAAAAATTTGCACCAATTGGAGACAGCGCAACCGAATAAATTTAAATACAGTACTGTAGTACTAAAGCGGTGATAATCTAAGGGCATGTATACTCAATTTACATTAGTGTGATCGTGAGTTCAAGTCCTCGTCTCGTACTCCTGAATTTCTACTAAAGTATAGATTTTTCAAAAAAAATATCACTAGCTCGGCGATGAGGGAAAAGTTGAAGTAAAAGAAATTTGAAGTGTATGTATCTGAACCAATCCAAACCAATTCGCGTGGTGGATTATGGCCCAAAACCGCGATTCACTAGGGGAGGCCTGTACCCTGCAGTGGGACGTTATAGGCTGATATCACTGTAGTAATGTAAACAAATGTTCAAAATGGCCGATTATGTCATATGCTTTTGTTAATTCACACTTTTGTATTAGAAATAATTAAAAGGGCAACAAAAATACTGAATGGGCGAAACGGGACTCCGTCAACTTGGTGGTGACAGTCTCATTCATTTAAAATGGTTTATTTCAGTTATTCAAAAATAGGTTGTTATGTTGATGTAGGGATAAATTTGGAGAAAGCGTTGGAAAATGGGAAGGGATAGGATGGCATATGATCCAAATCTCACATATCTGGCATATCTCAAAGACTACCGAAACACGTACGTGTTAAAGTGGGAAATGCAGTACATTTCAAGGTAGTCTTCTGTGAGAGAGTAGTAACGTGGCCAGTCCAGCGACTGTTGGATTGCAGCATGCACCCTTCCCCTCCAATTTACTTCCCATTTAGTATTGTTGCTGTTAGTTTATTACAAGCCCTTTTATTTTCAAATGTAATCTCGTAGGCTCATTACCCTTATTCGTAAATTCGTATGCCCATTGACCCGTGTTCAAATTTATTTTATATTGTGAATCGGTTCGAAACGCGTACAATTAAAGGCTTCTCTTTACCTTTTATTTCTACAGCGCCCGTGGTCATGAATTAACTGTCGCGAGATTAGACCCAATTCACAATACAAAATATTGTGTAGGTACAACGTACAAGTTATACGTTCTAATTAGCCATCTTCACAATAAAAAGTAGTATACAAAAATTCAATATAAAAGCGACTAATAGTATTAACTGGTTTGTTTGTTAGAATTTTATGTAGCTACAAGGTAACAATAAACAGTCACGTATACATTTCACGGAAATACATTTAAAAATAAGATTATTTGATTAAAACCGTCCCTTTCAAAAAGCAGTTAACACGTACGATTTCGTCATGCGAGAACGCAGTTACAAAGGGCCTAGTACCCGAGTGTAAGTATGAAACAAAAATAAAATTGTATCACGTGGCGGCACAAAGCCGGTCGGCCTTTTCGCTTATTAACTTTAATTTTTAATATTCGCGCTCAGCCCGCGTAAAATTGCAATCTACCGCGGGACTAACAGAAAAAAATTGTTCTTACACGAATTTTTTATAACTGCCCGACTTTAATCAGAGCGGGTCCAACCCACATGTATGTAGTTTTTGCAAAATGTCTTGAAAATAATTCTTAATTATTGTTTTTAATTATTTATTATCAACATTTATTTTGTATAAAATCAGCAAACGTTTAAATTTAAAAATCATAAGAGATACGGACCTTTTTAGAGGATTGGTCCTTTTCTTCTTTTAATACAAATTAACCCACACAAAGAAATTTACTCATGTGATATAAAATAATAATTCAATTAAATAATAAACATGATATTAAAATAATCAATTGTATTAAAATCAGTGATTTATTTTTAATAATTTATAACGTGTTTTACAGTAACAGCTACTTATTTTATTGTGCTTAAATATTAATTAGTTCCAATGTTAATTTTTGAAACTTTTAATTTTACTAAATTACTAAATAATAAACATTTACTAAATAAAATATATACTTAAATATTACAATATAATTTCTTTTAACATTAAATTATTAGTCGGTGTATGTCCTGAGATCAAAAAGGTCTTGATTATTATAGTTATAGAAATAAGCATCCACTATTGAAGCGTGTAATTAATTGGGCTGGCGCGGGCGGTGTGATTTATGAAAATACAATAAATTACAATAAATGGAATCTAATGGTAATGAATCTTTTCTGCTTATTAGTTTTGATTGGAAAATATGATTATTTTTTTTGTATAAATATTCTTAGTTATTAGAGCATTTCACGAATATGAATAACTCAGAAAACGTGTGATTGTGGGTTGGACCCATTCTAATTAAACTCGGTTAACTGTTCTTTTGGTTTTAGATGTTTGGGTATACGTGAATGAAAAGAGATTTGTTGTTACAATGACAAAACGGGAAATTACAAAAGGGAAATTATAAAGCACAACCAAAGTATAAACTGTTTTTACAGCACACAAACATGTTTATTCTATTTTGTTTTTTTAATATAATGCAATTATATTTCATGCCTAAACTCATCATATAAATATCATATGACCCAACCAATAGTATAACATATATATTTCTTATAGATATACTTATAGTAGATGGTGGATCAGGGGACAATCGGGACAGCACGCCACGCGCCACCTGTCTTAAAAATACTTTATCTTATGATGCTTTCTTCTCGATAGAATATATTAGAATAGGATACGATGAAATGGGATGAGAAATGGCTCCTGACGTATCTCTCTTACTCCTGAAACACGTTACTACGCAATACATTTTACGGCAGCCTTCTGTAAGACAGAGTAATAGAGCGCGCCCAACGGTTGTGGGATTAAAGCATGCTTCTTCACCCTTTATCAACCAATTACAAAAATTCACGGCAAGACACCAACCCTTTGGCCAATGCCAAGGGGTTGTAGCGCCGAAGGAAGAATCACAAAAATTCGCACAATCTCTGAACCCAGAAATACAGTCAAAGCGCAAATAACTACTAACACAATTAAATAACCACCAGACAGACAAAAATCGTTTCTTTTTAATATCAACCGTCTTCGGTACAGTCGGTCTGGAGTCGAGTGGCTATATATTTTCATTTCGGAGTGTCCTCGCGCGCCGCGTGTGGATGACTGCTCCACTTGCCTCGAGAGCGGATGTGTCACTTGATACATTTTATTGCGGTTAAAAAACGCCAGATACGCTGAAGTATGGAGTGGAGAAAGTTTATTGTTTTTGCGAGGATGCACTACAAAATTTAATGTATATGATTATTATCATACAATATTTAAAATCATACCAATGGCATAGGTTGTAATAGTTTACTGTACCATAACATAGTACCGTAGTACCGCTTAGTACCGTACCATAACTGTAACCAGTCCTTTTATCGTCCACAACTGGACATGAGACTCCTCATCCACATGTCTCGTGCGTGAGGAATGTATAGCCAAACGGGGTGGCGAGTCCACTCTTTTTGAAGTGATGTAGTTCCTCAGGGCTTGTGGTAGTCGCTTTGTTATTATCCATTCGTCTTTTACGACATCCACGGGTAGAAATAAGGTGTTACCATCCCAAAGCTGGCAGACACCACATGGCCATGTAACGGTATTGTAGAATATTTGTATTTTAAATTGATAATATTTCAATAGATTTAAATAAAGTTATATCTATAATAGAATAAAGTAGAATATAGATATAGTAAATAGAATATACTACTGGTATAAAAATAAGCAACCCTGTTAACATTGCGAGAAAGGAAATTCATTGTCTCAGGAAACACTTATCATCCAATGACATTTGAAAAGAAACATTTTTCACAGTTTCCTCTCAAGTAAAAGAAGTCCCTTTATATAAATGAATGGACCGAAACAAGTGAAGAAACTGTCAGTTCACCGTACATTAATCTAGGGTTGCCATACGCCTCGGTATTACTGAACATTTCATAGTATTTTTTAAATTATCTATTTTTAATACATAATTAATAATACATTTAATTTACAACCTACTAGATATAACTAGAACTGAAGTGATTATATGTGTAATCACATTATATGAGTCGTATAGAATCAAAGACGGCAAAATAGGTTAGTAAGCAAAAATGAGGTAAATATATGGCAACGTAGAAAATTTAAAACTAAACTGATTTGATTAACTCTTCATAATGGTGAAGAGTTAATAAACTCTTAGTTAATAAAGTTAATTAATAGAGTTAATAAAGAGTTTATGGTGAAGTTACTAACCTATTTTGCCGTCTTTGATTCTATACGACTCATATGTTTATTAATATTTTTGAAACAAAAAGGAACTGCCAGTTTTTTTTATAGAGAGAAGACGACATACGAGCACACTTTGGAATATTCTTAAATGATAATTATAATATTTAATTAATTAACACTCACAATTACGACGGCGGGCTTAAAATGCTACAAGTTGTTGTCATCCAGCCAACCTTTGAAGAGGAAGGATATAAAGACAGCAGTGTCAATCATGGAATGAGAATAACAAAAGGATAACATAAACAAAAAATGAAATTTAATGTAAGTATTATTAAAAAATGGCGTATATTTGTAAAATGTTATAGGTACTTATATACTTTCATGTATATACATATATACATTTATTGTTCAAAAAAAATTACGCGTTCTTCGTTCTATTTGGAACAGCACGTATTTCGTAGATTCGTAGGGCTCTGATGACAACCCTATACTAGCTCGAGCGACGAAGTACAGTCGTCGTCAATATCAATATAACGACGTGACGGTGGACACGCTCATATCGGACTTTCTTATTCCGTTCCATTGAATTAATTGTACAGTCAATAGCACAAGTGAAAATATTGTTTTAGAAAATATTGTTTTCGTTATGTATTTACTATTTTAACGTTCTGTTAAATAAAATGCATAGGTAAGTAATTAATATTGATTTTGCTTAAAGAAACAGTTGATGAAAAACTTTACATACGTTTTGTTTGAAATTTTGGAATTTTTCTCTCAATTTTTATATTCTAGATTTATTTTTTTACATAATTGCGATGATTTCCTTCACCGCCAAGCTGAATTTATTTTAAATTTTATTATTTAAAAAAAATCGTACGTAAAATTTGAAATTCAATAGTGTGGAGCGAACATTTCAACTCTCGGATTCACTAATGAGAATTGAGAATGGATATCACCGTTCTATTGTTCTAAGTATTACTTCACTTAATTTCGGACATAATAAAATTCGCCTATTCAGTAACTTAATTACCGGCAATATAGACACTTTTCTCGACAACATTACTCGCTGCTCCCCAGAGTGGTGACTCTTGCAATAAAAAAATCTCATCTGTGATTTTTCATCTCGTTCCAGGACCCGCCTATGTTAGGCGTACCAGTGTATACTGCGACTTAACTGTCTTAATATTTTCGTTATTTACCTTTCTGCCAATAAATTAAATGAACACTTTCTCCGTCTATTCCCAAAGAGTGGATTTTTGTAGTATTTGTAATAAAAAGTTATGATGCAAATAACTTTTTATTTCTAGACAAATATTGGCAGTTACATTTCCAATGTGGCAGTTGGTGAGTATCAGATACGACAGACTGATAGGTAAATACCGTAGCGCTTAGAAAAATACTATCTACATGTCTAGAAAATTAATATCTAAATTAAAAATAAGAAAAAAATTCTTCATATATAGAGCTAAAGAAAACATATTTGTATTGTCGTAGCACTAAATTTATTTCGAATAAACTAAAAAACTACGACGACTTTTAAAATTCAACCTTTTTTCTACACAACCCCTCACTAGCACTGAGTACGTACACTAAACGATTTACAGAGATTCGGTTCGATCTCTAAGTAACGGTTCGATTAGCAGCTTTTTATGAATCTATCTAGCAGCGCCACGCAGCGTATGGTGAGTAGTACAGAGTAACAGTCAGACCCTGCACGTAAAAAAAATTTTATTTTTTTGTTCTACGACCAAAGTGGAACAGAGCTTGTTTGTTTTAATGATAGATTCAGTACTAAGAAGGTTCAGGTAATTTTTTATTTACCCCTATATAAATTATAATAATAACATCCATCATAAAAACCAACATAGACTGTCGGATAAAGATTTTCGTTGATTTGAGAATATTTATTTATGTAGTGTACTATGAACGGAGAAACAAATTACAAAAAAAAAAACTACTATAAGCTTCTCTATACTTAATAAAATCAAATTTTACATGATATATGTATATGAACTATTTATTACAAATATTTTAATATATATTAAGTCCTATAAGCAAACATTAAGTATTTAGTACGAGTGCACGATATAAATTAGAGCAAGTACCATAAATATGCTACGAGTACATGTGGTGTTTGTTTAGACATAAAAAACAGAAAGATATTTCGGATTTAATCAAAATTTCTATCAAAACCATACAACCTCAAAAAAGCATTGGGACTGTCCCGTTTCATAAATATATGTGTTTAGCGCCCGCCCACATCGGCGTTCGAAATGAAAAAAAAAAACTCATTACTCGTGCTCGTGGTTCTATGAAAAAGTTTGGATTTCTCTTGAAATATTTATATTATTGAATACACAGTTCCTAGAAAAATAATTTGGACAAAATTGTAACATTGCACTCATTTCTTATTTGTCCCAAATTTAAAAAAAAAATTGTAGTATTTTTACCGACTACACAGAGGAGTAAATAGTGTTGTGACAGTGATTATTTTACAGATCTTTTTACAGTTGTAATCACTAAAATAGTGTCTACGGATGTAGTCACAAAAAATAATAAGCATTTTTGTTTCACTAATTGTCGAGCTCATGTATGGTGGAGAATTTTGGGAGAGGCCTATATCCAACAGTGGCAAGACATATGCTGACGGTATGATATTGTATGATATCTCTAGTTTTAAATCTAACTAAAGTGAGCGCCACGAGCCGGAAGAATTGCGGTCATTGATATGAGGTCAGCCAAGACTGGTGGTTGAAGAGATTTGTATGAAATCGTCGATTCACCGACCACTTTACTAGACCTCTCATATTAAGGTTCAACGACGATTTCATACAAATCTCTTTAGCGTCCAGTCTTCCAGTCTACGTTTATTTCGTTTTTTTTACGTTTATTCATACAATACGAAATCCTTCCTGTTCGTGGCATGCGCTTTACATTTAAAATTAAGGAACTATAGGTCTATTTAAACATCTTATATGTATTTGATGGATTACTATTTTAATTGTATGTTTTATGAATATACGAAAACATCAAATAAAAAGGAGGTAGATAGATATATCTTCTTATCAAATACCATACGTATTATTAGTCTGTATCTCTCCACTTTTTACTGGATATAGGCCTTCTCTAACGTGTTCCCTTGATATAGGGCTTAATTAAAAAGATGGGTATTTCAAAAAAGAACTAACCGAGCCGCTAATCAAAGAACTTTTTATCTTTTTTGATGTACCGAACTTATCTCTAACGGAAGTCCGCGGTCCAGAGGAATTAAAAAAATATATAGTGCATTTGTAATATATTTATTATTGTTCTTTTTTTTATATAAAAGATTTATATACGGATATAGAAGAGGTGGCAAACGGGCGGCCGTTCACGTGACGGTAAGTGATACCGCTCTGCAATGGGATGTTGTAAACTGACATCGAAGCTATTTACGATTCTAAATAGAAACATACGATATGGGCCGGTATTTAATCTCCAAATAATCACATCAAGTCGAAAATAGCCACATGCTAACATCGTTCAATAATACGAGTATATCTATACATATAATAAAATCGTAACAAAACCGTGTTCGTACATGAAATGTTTTCATGATAAAAATGATTGCAGTATAAAGTACAAATGATATAGTCTGAATGTTTGTCTGTCTGTCTACTGTCTGAACGCACATCATGCAATAACTACTAGAACCATTGTAGTGAAGTGTAGTGAAGCATTTAGGATACCCTTCATCCAAATCCATTGTGGAGTTCCTACCGGAATCATTCTAAAGTCCACCCACGCGAATGACGTCGTGGGCACCACTAGTTATTATTAAATTTTAAAATATACTTAAGTAGGTAGCAGCGAGTAAAAGAAGCCTCGCAATCCACCACATCCCACTTTTGTTGTTTATTCACTTAAAAATCCATTACACGCAAAAAGCAACACTAATAAATATGAAGATGGAGCACTTTTCTCCATAAATACAAACAGAAAACGCAAAAGGAACTTCAACTTTACGGTTCGCTAATACGGTTCAAAATTGATTGTTACTAATGTTAAGACTATTTGCCTTGTTTAAAACCGAGTGAGAGAGATGTCAGAATCAATTCTTGGAGCCATTTCTCAATAAAGTTGTAGGAAGTGAACACATGCACCGAAGCTTTTAAACTTTGACGTATATTGTAGACGCCAGCCAGCCAAGAGTTTACCAAGTGTATGTTTGTACCCGGACAATAAGCTCAATTTTTGTAACTCATTTGTTCCTGAAGAGAATTTTAATAGCTACCTGTAACAGCCCACTGGCCTCCTCTTCCGGTCATGATGGGTTTCCAGATCATAATCCACCTAATAGACCTAATGCGAATTGGTGGATATGCGTTATGCGTCATGCCCCAGTTTTTTTTTTTATTTCCTCGCGAGACTGTGCTGTGCTGATTTGCTGGATGGTGAACAGCCAGAGCGTAGTTATGCAATATGCTCAGATTAACATATCTGCTTACACCAGAATAAATCTTCTTGCTGACGTCACAATAACATGACTGTAGCTTTCGAGAGCCGTAACTGAGTTTTTTTTCCGGAAGGCGTAACGAACACGCCCGCCGACCAGTCCGTTACGATGTTATACGTTGACTGTGCCATTTTGATACTAGAGAGACGTTTATAGATTAGGTACAGATAATAATATCCAAATTGTAGTACATAATAACATTGTACTACATATGAATAACAGGACAATAAGATATCTACAAATCTCAAGATTAACATGAACATGAACAAACAAAGAACAAAGATTTCCAAGTATGTAATTACCTGTGGTTAATTTACACAAAAATATGTGTGTAAAATAAGAACTTGTTAATGTCTGCATGGGCGCGGTCACGAGTGTACGGAGTTTGAACATTTATTTAACTATCTACATCGTCGTACGATCAAGGAGCCGCGAAATTCAGAAAGGATTCAGGTCACGTTGATCACTTAATTTTTTAGTTTTTCACATCGCTAGCACACTATTATTTTATTAATCGTGTTAATTTGCTTACTTTCCTCTTACTCCTGTCTGCTAACTTACATAACTATAATTGCAGTTAGTTCTACATAACTATAGTTGCAGTTAGTTCTACATAACTATAGTTGCAGTTAGTTCTACATAACTATAGTTGCAGTTAGTTCTACATAACTGTAGTTGCAGTTAGTTCTACATAACTATAGTTGCCGTTAGTACTACATAACTATAGTTGCAGTTAGTTCTACATAACTATAGTTGCCGTTAGTTCTACATAACTATAGTTGCAGTTAGTTCTACATAACTATAGTTGCCGTTAGTTCTACATAACTATAGTTGCCGTTAGTTCTACATAACTATAGTTGCAGTTAGTTCTACATAACTATAGTTTGCAGTGTAGTTAGTTATCTTTCTCAACTCTTCGTTTATATATTGTTTTAGAAATGCTATTGTATACATGCCACCTAGCCCTTTCGGTACCCACTACTGGACATGACACAAGGCGATGTACCTACATGACGGATGTATAGCTTTAAAACGGCACGGCAAGCGGATTGGTGAGTCCACCCTTTTAGAGCTGGTGTAGTTCCTCAGGGCTCGTGGCAGTCGCTTTGTTACTTCTTAGCCACCTTTTACGACGCTCACTGGAAGAGCTGGGGTGGTGTTATTTTTTAGCCGGCCGACATCACACGGCACACATAAATAGATCATTGGATTTATAAACAGGGTTATTTATAGTAAATAATATCACAGTTAGACCTGTCTACACAAAATTACATCAATAAAACAATGAATTTTACATCAATAAATTTATTTGGCCTTTTTCCTTATCTTTAGAAATTAATATTTGAATATTACATTAAAATGTATTCGAATCTATATGAAATTACACCGTTATCAGGACTCTACGGAAAAATCCTCAATTATACTCAATCAATTATCACCATTCTTGCCAATTATTATTCGAAATCCACTCTTAAACCTCCCACTCAGGGGCTTCCACGGGCGTACCAATGTTCGTCGTTCTTGGCTTATATTGGCATACATCGCGGAAGTTCATTTACGATCAGGTGGACAATCTGTTCAGCTGCCACCTTCATTCTATAAAAGAAATATATAAATTTAATAGGTACTTTAAACACAACAGTAGAGCCAACCCATATCGGTCAGTTTCATCTAACACTTTCGACTCATCTCAACAAAACCCTTTTGAAAATCACCAATTACCATCATAAAAAATATTCCACTGTCAGTAATACCCTCTGTTCTCGGAAATTACCCGAAAAATGTCCGTTTCGAGCTCATTGGGGGGAGATAAAAAAATATGCGACGACTTGACAAGAACCCTTATTCGAGATTAGGTAACTGTAGAAATGTGATATGAAGGGTGAATGAGACGATCCGTCCGCTGTACCTTCCTCAATCGATATCTACATTGAAGGATATTGGAGTATCAGCTCTAATAGGCGCGACTCTTTGCACTCGAAATATACACCAAAGTACGTTCACAGAAATTCTTCTTGGAGGTAATTAATACAACGAGTGTATACGCCACGGTAACAAATCAGCATGTTGCATCATCTAACAAGATATTCGTAGATAGATTGATTAACCCTTTATTGTACATAAACATATAAACAGGTCTTTAAAGAATTTCTACCAGCGGAACTATAGATAAACAAGATAAGTGAGTCCTTGCCTGCGCGGTGGAGGTGTTGCGGAGCGGGGCAACGCGAGGATTACACAAAGAACGGTGCGATCTTTACATCGTGTGAGTCCCTCTACAGCGTGACCCCCACCGGTACACCTGCAACCGCGCAGGCAAAGGCTCAATTATCTTGTTTGTCAATAACGCTGCACAGAAACCGCCTACAGAAAACTAGAGTAATAAAATGCTCAGATAGGTTCATAATTTTACGAAATACATTGCCTAAGTTCGAAGACGGCCTGTCCGATGTTTGTTCGCAACAAACTTGCCACCGATAGTTTCCAGCACATTTTATTGACTTCATAAAATAAAAGTCAGCTAAAGTTCCCGTTACACCTAACACGGGCCTTTATGTGAGTTTCCTGCCTTTTAAAGTAATGTACCTGAAAGTACGGAAAAGTTTAGGCTACTTGCTCACTACACACTCTTCGGCCCTACACACATAAGACCGCCGCAGGTGCGTAATTTTTGTTTGGAATTTTTGTCCGCTTGTCTGAACGCGCTCATGAAATACCCATCAGGCGGATTTTAACTAAAACGAAAACAATTTGATAAACTGTGTACGGGTACAATACCAGTTCTGTTTCTTTTTTCCATTCCCATATTACGAGTAAGTATGTATTTACGTTATTTATATGTATGTATGCATCTATATATTTGTATGCATCTATATGTACATACTGCATGCATCTCAAGTACCAAGTGTATATGTATAAAATAATTTATTTCATTTATATGTTGATATTATGTAACAATTGTACCTATAATTAATATTGTTATCAATTTTCTAGTTACCACCCAATAGTTGCCTGGAAGAGATTGCTTTGTTACTTACTTAATCTTCTTATATCTTGCGTCGGTGTAATAAAGAGTTTATCTATCTATTATTAGTTACCGAAAAATCCGTAAAGAGTTCATACAAAGGAGTATATTAAATTGGAATATGAAAATTTGTAGATAGTGTATCGTGTCAGTTAGACGTAATCAGAACTTAATTATAAAAACGCACAATTTTTCACAAATAAAAGAAATAGCTACAGCGAAACATGCAAATAAAAAAATATTACGCGTCGTAAACCAAAAAAAACATTTTTGGAAACTGCAGCCTCACGCACTTCGCGACAAAATAAACTGGCAATCAGAACAAGTGCAAAGTCGGGGGAATCCTCATAAATCCAGAGTCGAGTTCACTCGAGCCCTATTCAATCTCCGGGGGGAAGAAACGAGCGTGTAAAATTGCTAGATGTGGCTTCAACTATTTGTAGCAGTCCATGAGTCAATTTTTTAAAGGTGTCGAGTGTCGCAAATGTGTACTTGCGCGTCTAGACTCTAGAAGCTAGAAGCTAAGAAACTAGAAGGTCTCTATTCTTAGATGATAATAATAATAATAGTAAATAACGCCACACACAAAATACAGAAAGACTAACACACACCTAGGCCCGAACAAACATTTATCTTTAAATAAATAAATGTCCGACCGGGAATCGCACCCGGGACCTTTTGCACCTTTTGCACAGCAAGCAAGCGTCACTACCATATATTACAACAATGACATTATCATCTATTAAGATGGTATTAGGACTTTTTGACGGGAACTCGAGAAGTGAAGTTCGAGTTTTGGTTTGATTATAAAAATTGTGGACCCTGGCGTAATGTGTCCTGAATTGTATTATTTTTGAAATTGTTAATTGTAAAGCAAATTCGACATTGGCACAATATACCAATTGCGCTATTGCCATAGGTATATTAAAAGAAAAACATATGCTATAAGTTTCGCATGTCTTATCTAGTATTTTCTAGTTCTCTACATCTGCGTAAGTATACTTTACTGGAAGAGGTCGTGTTTCGTGGGGTCTCGATATAAAAGTCCACTTTATAAAGGCTGACCGCAGACGCTCTTTTGTGTGTTTGTATGTACGTACTGAACACGCGAACTTTTATTGCAAAACTTGGGTTGCTTAAAATAATAAGCGATATTAAGAAGTTTCTATATCAGCACAATGAGAAGAATTGAATGAAAAGAACGGAAGACTGTGGTGTGGTGGCTCACCACCACGAATGTGGTGGTGAGCCGTGGTAGAGGCCTTAATGAATTGCGATTTTAAATCTATTGCAAATAGCGCTTTCCAGCAGTGGACATTATCTTATGCACGAGGGATGTCACAACGCCACGCTAACCAAACGGGTCGACGAGTCCACTGTTTTAGAGGTGTTGTAATTGGTCAGCGCTTGGATAGCGGATTTGTTATCCCTTAGTCGCCTTTTACGACACCCGCGGGTATTGATAGGTTGCGCTATTCTATAGCCGACAAACACCACACGGCATATTTGCTTACTTGCACATAATTAGTTCCTTGTTTTTAAAATTTAATTGTATGTACATCTATATCTGTTAATTGCAAACAAATAAGGGGAATGTGCAGGTTCCGTACAAACCAGTGCTGATTTGTGGATCCCAAATCATAATTATTATGTGGATAGAGTTTGTAAAAAAATCTACAACTTTTATCTAATCACTTTTTTTATAACGATATCCTCCTTTCCTACTGTTTATACTTTCATCCAGATATTAAAATATGCACGCAATTACAATAGATAAAACCTTTATTGTTAACAGATTTTTGTTGACATAACATTGTAACATTGTTATGAATCCCCCTACCCCAAACTCCTGAAGTAGGAAAACCGCTTCACACAATAATTACAGCTTTTTTATTAAAAGTAGGTACCACAACAATATCGTAACATCGGCCTATGTCACTCCACTACTGGATAAAGACTGGATATAAAAAAGAAAAAATATAATAATTTGCTGTGCGTGTGTATGTGTGTACATATGTATATGAATTTGCATGTATGTATTTATGTAAGAATGTATGTATGTATGTGACTAAATAATGTTGAAGAAGACTTTTTGTACCTGGGTATGCTAATGGATAAATAAAAAAATAAAATAAAGCGACTTTTAACTTAATCTTGCATTCTTTCATCCATTGCTGGACATGGGCCTCCTCATGCACATTGTCTTGTGCAAAATGGTTGTGTGATCATAACCCACCACGCTAACCAAGCGGGTTGGCGAGTCCACTCTGGCCGCGTGGTGTCGGTCGGCTTTGGAACAGCATCACCACATCTCTTCCCGTGGGTGTCATAAAAGGCGACTAAGAAGTAACAAAGCCGTTACCACAAGTCTTGGGAAACTACACCACATATAATCATTATTATTATTCCAAATATCATGTTACCCATAAACAAATATAACACATGTGTCAGAGGGTCATTTGGAAAAACAATTCGCTAGGACTGACGCCATTTTCTTTTATAGACCCTATAAAATGTGTCAGCGACTCCGACGATTGGCGTTCTCATAACATATTGGAGCATTTCACATAGTTATAAGTATTTTCAGGATGAATTCTATAAAATAAATATACATACCAGTGTTAAATTTTGAAGTAACCTTTATATATTTAGATTGATAAGCTAAAATTTACTTTATGTTATTTAAAAAAAATATTGCACTTAATGTTCCAAAAGGCGAGCTTGATGCCATTAGGTATTCTCTGCCAGATAACCTTCGAGTTAAATAGAAAGATACTTTGGGAGGTGTGTTGAGAGTAGGATCAAGAATGTATAAATACAATTCAAGAGTCCATCTCTATATATATAAAAGAGGTGGATTTATATTAACATAAATATCTAATACCTCTTACTTCTTTCCACTTCCCTCTCTCTAATTTAGTGAAAATCTTCAATAAATATTTTATACAATTACCTATAAAAAATAGAAAGAAGCGAAACACATCTTTTTAATTCCCCATACACATAAAGTAAACGACAGGATCGTTTAAATTTTAACTCGTTTTAAAGCTTAGCTGCCGTAAAACTAGTTCACGTCCGACATGTTGCGACTTGCGGCAGATTTACTGTTGAGTTGCCAATCTCCGCTACTAGATGGCGCGACACGCTCGTAAACGGTTTTACGGTCAGTCGTGCTGCGACTGCCGGATAATGTGCACGTCACGTGAGGAAATTGAACATCTTTTACCTAGATAAAGCTTTTAGCTAGATGTAGATTTACTAGACATTGTAGTCTTACTACATTATAGACGTACTTACAATTAGAGACAGAATCTTGTTACAGTGATATTTATATATCTTGCACAGTATTCATTATTTAAAAAAATTGTAGCTTAATGCGCCTAATTAACATAAAGTCTTAATAATTAATATGTTATGATGTAACGCTGGAGCAGCCTGCATCGACGACCGTGGGGGACCGGCTTCTCTGAACGATTGGTGGCTTCATTATTGTGACTGATGTGTTGAGTGAATTGTAATCAATTTTTTAAAATAAAGTAAAAGTAACGTACTATCATATTTCAATAATTCAGTTTATATACGAATGTGCAGTGCCTGCACAAACCTTCTAGGTTTACGGGCCCAAAGTGGGCAACGTTAATGTATTTATTCTTTGTTATATTTAAATAAATAAAAAAAAACAGCTGACTATAAAAATATCGAACACTGAAAAGAATATCGTCTCTATCGATTTCGGAATTTTAGGTATTTTCTAAAAACTCCAGTAGTAGCAACAAAGTAGTAGCAATACGAGACATCAGATGTCACTTATGTCATTATACAGTTTAGCATAACGACTTCACATACTATGTGAAATCATTTGAGTAAAGCGTAAAGCGATTTGGATGAAGCATACCAAAGATGATGAGTTGTCCAATTTATACTGATAACTTCGCAGTTCATCCAAGAGATTGCTATGCCAGCTCAGTAGCTAGCTTAGCTCGATACTTTGCATGACTGCTATGTTAGAGATGGAAATTTGCGGCTGACAAATTATACGGATAGCCCACAGTCTTACATGTCTCTTTTTCTGTATATTGTTACTCAATAAATAGTGTATAAGTAAACAGCAAAACTTGCAAATTCTCAGTAAATTAATAACCTCGATCGTCCCCTTCTGAGACACACACAAACACAACTTGCCCGAACAAGCGTACTAATAAAGTTAGTCGGTGCACCTCCCGTGTGTTCTCTTTACGAGGCGTTGGAAGGAAATTGAATGCGGCATGCGGGTGGAATGCAAACCAGCCACCTGAGGTGCGTTTTGGGCTACTATAGGTTTGAGTTCAATTCATTTGAACTCACAATGAGTGACACTGACGGAATCGTATTGTAGCCTGCTAGCTATGTTTTGATAAAATAGTGGGTAGGTAGTACCAGCAGCACCTGGTAGCTGCTGGTACCTCCTGAGAATGTAAAACGTGAACGCAGTGATGGCAAAAAAATAGTGGCAACATTCTTCTCTGTGTGTAGTTATTTAGTGATAATTTCTTTAGACGCACAAAAATATGTTAATACCCGATGTTACGTACAGTGAAGTGTGTTTACCAACTGTATTCGATGTGTTAAATCAAAAAACATGTGTTAAAGGCTTTTCTTGCATCATGACAATGCATCAACTCACAAAGTAAAACTTACCCAAGAGTTTTGGAAGACCACAGAGATCCAAGAATTGAGCCTTATAGCCCTGATTTAGCTCCATGCAACTTTCTTTCTCTTTCCAAAAGTGAAGTTTGGACTCCGTGGCATTATTTTCGCCAGCTCTGAAGACGCTCGGAATGCTTTTATGGCAGCTGTTGGGGACCTGGCTAAGTAATAGTATCGCCAGTGTTTTAAATCTTGGTTTAGACGAATTAATCGCTGTATAGAGACTAATGGAGAGTGTATTGAGAAGTGGAAATAAAAAATTGTTTTTTTTTTGTATCTCAAAATTTACCTAGTCACTCACATATTAGCCTACAGCAACACAGCTAGACAGCTAAGACACGCGGTCGCGCGAGCGCGTCAATCTATTTTACTTATGTATTCTTCTGGTTAAAGATATGTCATTGTGAATTAGTATAAAATAAAATATTGGCCAAGAATGCAATAAATACAGTTTAATTCCTTGCAATTTAATTTAGTAACGTATCGTACTCACAAAAATATGATGACTATGGCTCGACCATTCGAAATAGATGGAAATAACATTAATATCTAGAATTGGTTAAAACCTTGGTAGGGGCGAGAAGACAGTTTAACCAGAGAACATTGGATTCATGCTGTTTATTTAAACCAATGTGCATTTATCAATTTACGTCGCATTGTGGGAGACAATCCTCGTGATATTAGCCTAGCCGTGTGCAATTGCATATTCTCCTATTTGAATCGATATTTGTCTGTATGGTCCCACTGCATGGCACAGACCTCTCTGTGATCATGTCGGGTCTTAATCCATTAACTACATGTTGATTGGTGGATCCCTATCACGTTCCAGAATTTTTTATCAGTTATCTCTGCTGTAGGCAGTCCATGGTCACCGATGTGGCTCCAAATCAAAAACAGCGTCGCAGTTCAAACTTCGACATATGCTAAGTTAGTGCCAATAGAATTATTTTTATTTTTCTTCTTTCTTTCAATTATCACGTACACGGGTTTCTGCTGATATTTTCTTTCAGTGCCGACCTAGTGATAATTGCAAAATCCGTACTGTGACGTAAATTATGTGATACGGACCGATTTTTATGTGATAAAAACAACCCTCAAGGCTCATTTACACAAAGCGAGTTGCTCGAACGGTTCGGGAGAGAATATTACATACGATTCTCGTTTGCGACCAAATTGACACAATTCTCGCCTGCATCTGTTCACATTATGATAAAAACTCCATGATAACATGATTATAACAGTTGTGTATACCAAGCTATTCTTCTACTATACTATACTATTCTTGACCGAATTTCTCTCCTGCTCGCGTTTGAGAAACTATTCTTGTGTAAATGGGCCTTTAGGTTATCAGCACTTAATTTAAATATCTAAACTATAAAACGAATGAGCTATCGAAGTTGCCTCGTCTGGACAGCGTCTTAGGAGAATCATGGCCACACTTCTCCTTAATAAAATATGAAGGCAATTGTATTTGAGTCGCGTTTTTATTTCGCACATTATAACCGTCCGCCGGGCGCGCCGTCCGAACTTTATAGCCGGCGATAGGGCGCCCGGTTTACGGCTGTTTTATTGACGGTAAACGACGAGCGTGACACTGACAACTAAAAACTGTAAGGGATTGCCTTCATGGCCAGTTATTCGTAATTTACTTACTCTAACATCTGAAATAGTTTTTAAATCTACTGATTAATCTTAAATATTGGACGCCCTGCGACTAAGCGGCCCAGCGATTTAAAAAAGTTTTACAGCTAGCTGGATGAGAACAGAACATCCTAACAGAATGGATAGGCATATAACAACAACGGAGAGATATACTGATTTATTTTAACGGTGACTATTCGCTGTACTGGTGAAAGGAACCAGAGGTAACTCAGTAAACCAGATTATCCTCTTCAAGTACGCAAACTGGACTTTGCTAAGGGTCAGCAAATATATTCGTAATATTTCGCAAACAAAGGACAAACAAATCTTTGCAAAAAGCTTACAGTCAATGCGTGCTGAAACTTAACTGAATCAATGAATGGAAGAAGGGATGTTTATTTACTTCCAGCTTCCATTGTTTTCTAGCGTCAATCGTGACCATAATCAGTTTATATACGATTGTTGAATTATTATTTTTCTTTGTTGCACAACTGCAGTCACGGTGTGCTTTTACCTTTACATTTTTTTAATCAATTGTTATAAGGCTGGCTTTCTTATTGTCTATAAAATTAAACTATACTTCTGTATGTTTATCAATATGGTTGGTTATTTGACTGAAAGTTAAAAATAATTACGTGGCCTCCATTTTAGGATTCATCTACCCGATGTGGGTTATTGATCACGCGGCAAACATGACTTGCCCATTGCCATTTCAACATGCTGACTTGACTCGGTGACTTTAGTTCTTTGACGAATCTCTTCGTATCGGATCTAGACACTACTCTCTTCATTACTCGTCGAGCGACTTTGAACTTATGGATCAGGCCTACCATCACAGACCACGTTTCGGCACCTTTCGTCATAACTGCCAGGAGGCACTGATTGAAATTGTGGTTTATTCAAAGAGATCCCAATTCAACTACATAGTTCGAAATAATCATAGCACTTTGAGATTTGTTAGAATCTGTCTTTTTGCCATTCAAGATGAAAAATCATTTTTGAATGGACGTTAAGTAAATGATGTATCATGTCTATCAGTTTCGAATTTAAGCCGTCTGTCCGTTCGGTCTACAAGTTGTATGTTTACCAATGCTCCGACGTCCAATCACGTTTGCTGAGCACTCCACTCTCGGAGTCCGACTTATCAGTGTAGCACTTGTTTATGGTTGTTTTATAACACTATCTGTGTGTCATCTTTATCTACGTAAATAGACTTTTAGACTTAGTAGATCTATCACCAGACCTTTTATTATCCACTGTTGGACATCGTCTTGTGATGAGAGATGTATAGCATAGAAACACCAAGCTGGCCAAGTGGGTTGGCGAGTTCACACTTTTAGAGGTGATGTTCCTCAGAGTTTCTGGTAGCCGCTTTGTCATCCCTTAATCACCTTTTACGACACCACATTTTTTAAGAGCGGTGATTTTCTAAATGGTGCCCGTGGTGGTGGTGGTTTTGGTGGTGAGGTGGTGTTATTCAAAGTTAGCCGATACCATACGGCAAAAATTTAGTAGAAGATTCTTATTAATTAAATTATTAAACAAATCAATATAATGGTATATAATATGGTATTATATATATATCAATATATCGTTCTTAGAATATTGTCTGTGATTAAAAGTTACATGGTATACGTCTTAATACCGACATATGTCAGATTTTGTAACTCGGATTATGTGTAATTCTTACGATTTCGTTTCGTCAACGGATCTTCATACAATAAAGTATTTAGTCACTTTTATAAATAAGTACTTTGTGAATGATTTATTTTTGTACTTTGGCATCTGCAGAAAAGGATCACTTAATTCGTTATGTTATGTCAAAGTTATACTAAAGTTATGTCATACAGCATAATATGAACCTTTGGGACCAAAATTCTTTATAAGACATCGTAAGCAGTACCGGTTTAAGGGCACAATATGAACCGCTTATAACTGCAATAATTGACTACGATATGTCTCTACAAACATATCGTTTGTACATATTGCAATTGAACTACAGTCACTCCACAAGCAATGTTTAATAATTCGTCCATTCGCTGTTGAAACAGAAACGCGGACAAAGACCCCAGGCGAGTACACTGGAGCAAACAATTCGTCAATATTGACAGCTCGCTTTGAAATAGAATCTGATGGCAACACGTACCCATTTGTAGTTAATAGTCGGAAATGGTTGCTATAAAGAGTTATATAAATAAAAAATCAAATTAAAGAAAACCTTTGTGCTGATTATCAGATATTACGTGTCGTACCAAGACTATTTCCAAATTCTCGGCGAGTTGTCAGGAGTTTGAGTCAAAAATAAATACTCCTAAGCCCTTAAGGTATAGGGCACTATGTATTTATTAATAATCAGAAACGTTTCGATTAAATTTTATAAGTAGATTCTGATTGTTAGCTTGATTCCTTGAAATTGTACAAATCCATGTTTCTCAGCACTGTACAATCTATGTTCTCAGCAATCCAATCCATAATTCAACCGGTACTTACGGACGCTCCGTTTTGATCTGCGATATATCAACCTGTAGCAGCTCTGCAATCTGCAGATTGGATATTTATGATGCTCCCGTACACACACTTCATAAATAAATACATACGCTGGACGTAGGGTACTGCCTAACGTTAGAGGATATACTGAAGTTTCGTCATTTGATATTGGGGATGTACAGGGAAGAATGCACCGAATGACAATAGAACCGGTTGTTTATTTTATTTATTTTCGTTATTTAAACTTTAATACATCGAAGCTGTACAAGTGGTAGACTTAATGCCTAATGCCAGTCAACCTTTGGTTACCTTTGTAAGGTGAAAAAAGTTCTAGCAGTTCTGGTAATGAGTTAATGAATGATGATTATAAAAAGTATGACCCAGGTAAGCATACTAACGATAATAAAACAAATTGATTAAAAAAAAAATGTGCTGAATATGGAGGGGGAGAGTACACGCTACGATTGTAGCGTGTTAGATTAACAGCCGCTCGGCGCGCTCGACTGGCCACGTTACCCCTCTCTCATAGAAGACTACCTTGAAATGTACTGCATTTCCTACTTTATCGTATTTCCCTAATGTACCTGCATACGTGTTTCGGTAGTGAGTGAGATGTGCCAGAGCCCATTTCCATTCTATCCCTGCCCATTTTCCCAACCCTTTCTACAAATTCATTCCTGTATCTTCAAATATAGGCAGCGCATCCGGGGGCGTACCAACGTTTGTCATTTTGGACTAACGTTGGCATGTATCGCGGATGTCTATAGGCGACATATATCCACATACCATCAGGTGGACTGTATGCTCGTATGCTGCCTTCGTTCATAAAATAAATGAAATGAAATGTTTTGTAGTACGGGTATGTTTATGATTTCAAACCTCTAACGACACTATCCGGGTCAAAATCTTAATATTGTATACAGCAATAGCAAATAATATATACTTCATACGATCATTTTTCGGACAAACAGACGTTCCATATTTTATTGATATTTCTTATAAATGCTCGGATTTTCTTGGTCCCGGTACAGCAATAAAAGAGGGCTAAAAGCGATATTAAGATTCGGAGGCACTCCGTCCTCGCCTGAGGCGTACGCTGATCTATTGGCTTGCCTCTGTATTATGTGCTAAGTTATATATGCTGTTTGTTATTACCGCCAACAGGCTCCACATATATGTATGTTATACAAAATATGCACAAATGTAGAGAGGTAGATTGATATGTACGGGAACACGATTGAAAAACGTAACTTGGGGTACCTAACGTGCTTTATTCGCGTCTGAGGGCGCGGAGAACAACTGCGCCTTGAGGGTAGATGTGTATATATATGGTTGACATCTACCCTCCTTGATTTTCATACATATCATTCCTTCCATCCTAGTTTGAAATCCTGACAACAATAAGAGAAAACGAACAATTTATATCTACGCCAGAATCTTTTTTGTAATTTACTCTTTTTCGCGCTCTTAGTTGGCGAAGGGGTGCGGGAGTACGCGACCCCTCTGTGCCTTGATTGATATCACTCATTTGATATTGCTCTGATGCATTAGTATTATAATCAGGCAAATCTTCAGGCTGGGCACTCTCGCTTTCCGTTCCACCAATTCCTCCCTCCTCACCACTCGAAGCGTCAACAACCTCGTCTTCATTTATAAGCGGGTCATTGTTTATAGGTACATAGGTCGCGGTTATGACCGGTGACGTTGAATCTCTGGTTGCTGGTGAGGAACAAGGTACAGAGGGCGAGAATATATTTGGAGACATGGCACAAGACGGTGGATCAATGGGCGGCGGCGGTGTTGCGCGTGATGACGCTGTCACTCATTCATGCATCTCGCCACACGTTTTACCAATAAATATTAACAACTGATCTACATGTCTCCTAACATATTCGTTGGTTTTATAAATCGCAACAGCTACAGTGCCTATTATCCAAGCAGGTTTTCAGCCTACAAATTGTTTAAGCCACACTTTATCGCCTACATTGAATAAACCACATATGTCACTATGGGTTTTACTTATGATGCATTTTAACATCTTTTTACAATTACGTACCGAGCTCTCGGCTTGTCCGTTACTAGCAGGATGATAAATGGGCGAAGTAATGTGTTCGATGCCATTTATTTTGCAGAACTCTGCAGGATTCTCTAACATCATCACAGGTGGATACGACCACGGTCGGAATCAGTTCTAAACAGTGGCACTAGATGGGGCTTCATCTCTAAATGCTAACTTATGTCTAACAATTTTATTTATCGTTAGAACGGTTTTATATATTTCAAATTGGTTGATATGTTTCCGGTGTTGCATTATTTTGGTAACACGTTGCATATCGGTACCTACATATGTATTTATTGTAGAATGTAAGTTTAAGATACGATGGAACTGACATGTGCCAAGGCATAAAAGTTCCTTAAAAGGAAGAATAAAAAAAACTAATAATTTATACTATAACTTTTTTTTTCTATTTTTAAGGAACTTGCCTTGGCACATGTCAGTTCGATCGTACCCTGAACTTACATTCTTAACATTAATGTAGGTACCAATATGTCAGCCCTAGTGAGGGCTAACGAATCTGTACAAACTAAATGCTACTCGTGAATTCGGTTCTCCTAGTATCTATCATAGTATCATAGTATCTATCATCTCGGAACATAGTATCTTATAATATATTTAATTGATAGATACTGCGATTATGAAGTAGGAAATAAAATTACCATAACATCTTCCTACCCGATACTGTTTCTGAGACAAGGTAATCTTCAATAAAAGACATTATTACTATGTCCAGCACTCCTCGCTTGATATTAACGGCCTTAAAACTTATAAGCACCTATCTGCCGAGGCTCAAACTATGGTGAACTTAAGTTAAAAAGTTGGCGCGTACGTGGCTTGGATGCTAACATCGGATACTTCGGACAGACAGTAAAGTGAAGTGAACTATCTCACTTTCGGGGCCTCACCTCGCACAAATAAAGTGGCTAACTTAGTGCCCTTGCGGACTGAGCACACAAAAAGTGAGTGGATGCGGTATTTAGGTACAAATGTGTACATTTTGAGTTGTTCAAAATGATGGTCACGGAAGACTACCTTGAAATGTACTGCATTTCCTACTTTATCATATTTCCACAATGTACATACGTGTTTCTGTAGTGAGTGAGATACGCCAGAGCTCATTCCCATCCCATCTTATTCCTCCCCATTTTCCTAATCCATTCCTTAATCTGCAAAGGTTAAGTTTGTCATTCTATGCTGATCTTTGCATGTATCGCGGTTGTCTATGGACGACAGTATCCACTTACCATCAGGTGGACTGTATGCTAGTCTGCCGCCTTTTTTCTATAAAGAAATGGTCATGTGATTCATTATATAAGGTAGAGAAGCCTTGGAACGAATGCTGGCTATAGTTAGATCTAAGCGACGAAGTACTCTGACTTCACACTGACATGAGCCAATTTATTTTACACAGAGCTACTGTTTAAAATAAAATGTTTCATTTGACCTTTTTTATTAAAAGGAGGTGGCAAAGAAGTACATTGTTTACCTGGTGGCAAGTGGATACTGTCGTCCATGGACATTCGCGTTACATGTTCACATTAGTCCAGAATGACAAATGTTAACACGCCCTCGGATACAATACACACCTTTGGATAAAAAAATCCTTAAAGGTAGGTAGCGTGTTTGCGGTATTTAACAATTTTTGTCTAGTTTTCACATATAAAGGGTCTTTCAATAAGTGCGCTCTATTGTTAAATATAAATAAAATAAGTTAAATAGATAGCATTAATTATGGAATATGATGGCCGCCGCTGCTACGCTGAGTGGCGCGCTTACTGGTGATCCAATTTTCTATGACTCTATCGCATAAATCGGGCTCTATTTCATTAATGACGCGGGTGATGTAGCCCATTAAGGCTTCAATTGTTTGCGGTTGATTTGCATAAACCTGGGATATAACGTAACCCCACAAAAAGAAGTCTAAAGGCGTTAGATCACACGATCTTAATGGCCAGTTGATGTCGCCGCCTCGCTAAATAATGGAGCCTGCGAACTCCTCCTGCAGAATATCCATTGTTGCATGCGCTGTGTGGCAAGTGGCGCGATCTTGTTGAAACCACATTTGGTTAATGTCTATATGATCTAACCGAAGCTACAAATAATCGGTTATTATCATCCGATACCTGTCGCCGTTGACAGTGAGTACAGCTTTTTGCTCATTTTGGAAGAAGTAAGGGCCGATCATGCCTCCGGACCAAAATCCACACCAAACAGTGATTTATTCGGTATGCATTTGACGCTCTTGGTTTCTTATCGCTCCAAATGCGTTAATTTTGCTTGTTAACGAAGCCATTCATCCAAAATTCAAAAATGAAGATTATTTTTCGGCCAAAAATAGGGTCCACTTCCAATTGCTCCAAATAAAAGGCCAGACAGCAAGTGTACAACGCTGTCAATGGTCATTCAGCTTCAGTTCTTGTGTCAATTGAATTTTATACGGATAAAACCTCAAGTCCTGACGCATAACTCGCCAAGTTGATTTCGCAGAAAGACAAAGTTCTTGCGCACGACGAGAAATTGACTGTATCGGATTCTCACGTACATTGTCGCGAACAGCAACAATGTTTTCGTTAGACCTTGCGTTTCATTGACTTGCAGGAGGTTTTTGATCGGCAACTGACCCGGTTTCTTCGAATTTGTTGATTAGACGTCGAATTGAGGACTCAACAGGCCGATTATTCTGACCATAAATTCCACGTAACGTATTCGTTCCACGAACTGAACAGTCATTTTGATAGTGGTTTAATGATTTCCACGCATTGTTGAATCTTGTTATTTTCCATTATTAAATAGTGAAGCTCAATAAATATCACTGTGCAAATATAACAGTTATATCTTTATAAAGATGGCGGCATTAGGCTTTTAAAAATCGAACGTCCCTTTTGAGAGACCCGTTACCATTTACAGACATCTGTAAATGTTTTATCCGCGATACGCGGAGTCAAAAGTTGAAAATGAAATTAAAAGTTCTGACCTTGTAACCTCCTGTTCACCTACTCTCGATATTCCTGGGGGCCCCCGGAAGTGCTGAACAGGGATGCGCTTAATAGCGCTCTTGCAAGGTCGTCGTTACACTGCACTGGTTACTGTCTGTTATACCGACTATGTACACTCGCGAACGCCAAGGTCTCCCAAAAATGTGCAGCCTACTTGCACAACAATAAATTGCGATCGTACCGCATAAGGATCAATGGCCGACTCGTACGGCGAAGGGTCAAAGGCTAACTAACTAACGGGCGACCCGCGCCCGCGCAGCACGTGAATTCACCCCTCACCTCGCAGCCCCCGAACAATACCGAACAAACCCCCGTCCCATGCAGAAGAAGTCTGCATGCTACTCCACTGGCAGGCGAGAGAGAGAGGTGACCGCTCTTTTCAGGATTGAGCCACCCACTAGGACCTCCGCAACCCGGGGTATTCCATCCACTCCGCGAAACAAATTAACAATGCGGCCCCGGCGCCAAAACAACGGCGGCAAATTAGCATCCTTGATTAAAACGAGGTCACCGATGCCTGGTGGGTGGGTCTTATCAGTCCATTTAACGCGCTGTTGCAAAATGTGCAAATACTCCAGAGACCAACGTTTCCAGAAACTCTGGGACAATTGTTGCAACAATTCAAAGTGCGACAAACGATTAGAAGCTACCCCTGTAAATGGGTACTCCGGCAGGGCGTTAAGTGGCTGTCCTATCAAGAAATGACCTGGAGTTAGAGCCTCCAAGTCGTTAGGATCTGACGAGAGCGGACACAAAGGGCGCGAGTTGAGGACGGCCTCAATTTTACAAAATACCGTTACTAGTTCCTCAAACGTTAATACCGTTTCTCCGATAACGCGCCTTAGGTGAGTTTTGGCTGATTTCACGGCTGCTTCAAAAATACCTCCCCAATGGGGGCAGCTAGGAGGACTAAACTGCCAGGTGATGCCCCGGCAAGATAGGGACATTCCAAGATCTACCTGGTTAGCATCTAAAAACTTATATAAATCCTTAAGGTAGTGGTCAGTACCCCGATAGTTGGTTCCGCAATCAGATCGAATTAACGCTGGAAGTCCGCGCCGGCTAACAAATCTACTAAATGTGGCAACAAATGCCTCTGTACTAAGAGCGGAAACTACTTCCAGGTGAACAGCCTTGGTTGACAGACACACAAAGACGCACAAATACGCTTTCTCTATCTTCGCTTTTCGAAGTCGCGACGTCTTGACCATGAATGGCCCGGCAAAATCGGTGCCAACTCCGGCAAAGGGTCTGGTTCCCTTGACTCGATCTGCAGGCAAATTTCCCATCATGGGCTGCAGCGTCGCTGCCTTCAATCGATAGCAAGGCAAACAACGGAAAATTATGCCACGGATGGTCCGTCTGGCTGACAAAATCCAAAATTCACGCTGCAAGATGGCTAATAATGCATTGCAGCCAGCGTGAGAATTTGCAATATGCCGGTCAGTCACCAACAAATGCACTAAGGGCCCACCTTTGGGCAACAACAATGGGTGACGAACCCCAAAAGGCAAATTGGCGTGACACAATCTACCACCAACACGGAGATATCCCTCAGCGTCGATAAAGGGGTTGAGCCTTGCAACGGCTCCTTTGAGTTTAGGTCTGCCACTCTGGAGCGTCTCAAGTTCTAAGGCGAAATGTTTAGTCTGCACAACGCGAATCCAATGCAGAAGGACCATTTGGCGTTCTTCTGGCGTGAGAACAGGAGACAGCCGCTTTTCCTCCGGATGCCGAGCGTTATGAACGAAACGCTTTATCCAGGCAGTCACGCCAAGTAATTTGGACAAGGAACTGTAGCGATCGAGCAGAAAATCAATGCCCTTGAGGGGCTCAGTCAGGACACTCGATGTGAGCCAACCAATGGGGGGAGGAGTTACCAAGCACTGGTAACGTGGCCAATCAACTTCAGAATGTAACAACCACTGGGGCCCCCACCACAAATGGTGGTGAACCAGATCCGGCGCGTCTAAGCCGCGAGAAGCACAATCAGCCGGATTCAATTCCCCTGGGACATGTCTCCAAATTAAAACCGTCTCTGAATCTTGGATCTGTGATACTCGATTAGCTACAAAGGTTTCTAACGTGTGCACCGAAGTTTTCAGCCAACACAGAACGATCTGACTGTCAGTCCAGGCGAAAACTGTTCCAATGTCTACACTACGCCCGAGCGTAGAGCACACGTGATTTAATAAGCGGGCAAGAAGCGCCGCACCACATAATTCTAACTTCGGAATTGTATGTCGAGTCCGTATAGGAGCAACCTTGCTCTTCGACATAACTAAGTGAATTTTTGTCTCCCCTGTGGTACTTACAGTGCGTAAGTACACCACGGCTGCATATCCACGCTCGGATGCATCACAAAATCCGTGGAGGGACACTGAGCATTTCCCAACAGGAAGGAAACATCTAGGTATTGCAACCTGATTGATAGCCGGGACGGATGAGAAATACGATTCCCAATCGTGTAACAACTCTCCCGAGAGAGGCTCGTCCCATGAGAGTCCCGCAGTCCAAAGCTTTTGCAGAAAACACTTGGCCTTTAAATATAACCGGACTGATCCAACCGTTCGGATCAAAAGTCCTGGCTACGGTGGACAGAACTGATCTCTTAGTCCATACCTTAGAGGAGGTTAATTCGACTCTGTAGGTAAACTCATCGTGGACTGGCATGTACTGCACTCCAAGGAGGGCTATCAAATTCAAGCTATCCGCATTCTCAAAGAGATGAGGGTCTTGTTGGTGGTCCTCCGGCAAACCGGAAAGGAGATCCGGTGAGTTGGATAACCATTTTCGCAACTCATAGCCACTAGTTCCCAGAAGCCCTATCAATTCATCTCTCAAGGCCCGAGCCTCTTCGAGACTAGATGCTCCGGTACAAATGTCATCAACATAAGCATCCGTCTCCAAAACAGAGGCTGCGCGGGGAAAATACAAACGCTCGCGCTCCGCAAGCTCCAACAATGAGCGAATCGCAACAAACGGGCTAGATTTTATGCCGTACGTATTGGTGTTGAGCTCGTAAATCACCATCGGATCCTCTGGATGCTCACGCCATAAAATCAGCTGATATCTCCTATCTTCTGGATGGATCAGCGTCTGACGGAACATCATTCGAATATCCGCTACAAAGACTACTTGATGCCTCCGGAAGTTGGTCAGAATGTCTGAAATGTCCTTTTGTAATTTAGGACCCGCATGCAGACATTGGTTCAGCGAGACCCCGGTGGTCGTAGACACTGAACCATCAAAAACCACCCGAATCTTTCCGGTAGGGGTCTTTAAAACCGCATGGTGGCTCAGAAAATAGTGCTCACTATGTTGCCAATCAACGGTCGACACCGACATATGCCCCAAATCCACGTATTCTCGCATGAAGTCGACGTACTTCTGACGAAGGACTTTATCCTTGAGCATGCGACGCTCCATGGAAATCAAACGTCGTTCAGCAACGTCCCGAGAGCGTCCAAGGGCAGGTCGAACCGCTAAAAAAGGCAAACGGGTGATCAAACGGCCCGAGCGAAGGCGACCAGTATTATTCTGGTAGAACAGCTCGCATTCCATTTGCTCTGGGTTCACCCGGGAAGCTGTAGGGGGCTCTTCCACCTCCCAAAATCTCTGAACCGCATCAGAGAGAACTGAACCTACAGCTACATCATCAAACTCTTGGGAATTGGCAGTTGTTGACACTGGGCCCATTATTACAAACCCGAATGAAGTCGGCACAGCGACTAATCCGTCACGCTGTAAAAGCCGCTTAGGTCCACACAACAATCTTCCAAGGACATCCGCTCCAATCAGGAGATCAATCGGGCCTGGGGTGTGGAAGTCAGGGTCTGCTAAGTCCAAGCCTGACACTACACTCAACACAGCAGACGGTAATTCTTGCTGTGGCAAATCACCAATCATCTCTTCCAACACAATTGCCGACGCCTCAATCTCCGGGTGAGACGAGGTGACAGGTGTACAATTAAATTTTGTGTGACCGATCACACGCACCTGCACCTTACCGATACCTCGCACATTGTAGGTACCGGTGTGGACGCGTAAGCCTAACTTTCTCGCCAAACAAGATGACACAATGCAGCCTTGGGCCCCCGAATCTAATAGAGCACGAATCCTCATGTGTCCCTTGGGTCCTCGTACCATAGCCGAAATAGTTGGCATGAGTACGTACATCGATTGAACGGCTGCAGTTGGCGAGTGGGCATGTAATTCCTATAACTGAGGCCAATTAACCCCGGAGCGCTCCACATGCGCTAACGGGTCCCAGTTATGGTATACTGGTCGGCGATCCACCTGAGTCCGCTCAGGGGTAGTGTTGCCCTGCGAGCGTTGGGAATGCGGCTGACGTCGCTCCAAGCGCGGTCGTTCCGCTAAAGGGGTATAATTGGTAGGAGCACTGCTCCTTCGAGGCGGCAAAGATCTCCCGGCGATCACAGCATAATCGTGGCGGCCGCCATCATCAACTCTTCGAGGGGGAGTTAGCCGGCCCCCGCCCCTAGGGGAAGTGGAGCCCCCGCCCGTACGGGGAGAACGACGGCCTTCAAACCGAGGAGGAGTCCGTGATCCTATTCTGAGTGCAACCACCCTGCCGCGATTAGCCTCCCCGCCATGACCGTCACGACCATCCCTATGGTCGATGCCATTCCGATTGGCACATAGCAGGGGGTGATGTCGGCCCAAACAATGCTGACATGAATGCGATCTAGCAGGGCACTGCTGAATTAAATGCTCTCCCAAACAACCATAGCACCAGCGGCGCTGAAATGCTATGTTCCGCCTACCTCGGACCGCCAGACCCTCAAACCTTCTACACGAGACCACCTTGTGGCCCTCCGCCTTGCAATATAGGCATCTTGGTGAGGTGCTGCCAGTGGCGACAGCATACCGTTGTCTGGGGATCCGAACATTCCGCTTAGACAATTCCCGTCTAGGGGGCGCTTGGGAAGTGGACGGGATGGGCGCATCCGAATTATCCGCCAACCTACATTCGTCCTCTAAGAATTTTAGCAAATCTACGAATTTGGGCAAATATGTTGCGCTATCACCACCGTATTTATATTCAAATCGGGCCCTTAGCTCCTGAGATAGCTTACCCAACACAATGTGGACTAAAAGAAATGACCAACTATCCACTGGCAACTCAAGTTTACCTAAGGTATTCACCGCCCCCAATAACGGGTTTAACAATTCTAATCTTAATGAAGAAACCCGGGTGACCTTAGGTAGTGCCAGGATTAGTGCCACATGTGTGTCCGCCAAACGTCTCACGTTCTGATAACGTCGGAACAACAGCGTACGTGCCGTGATATAATTTTCATTGTTAACATCCAAATGTTGGATAAGACTGCTGGGTTCTCCCCGAAGAATCGAACGTAGATACGCCATCTTTTGGCTATGAGTTAGATCCTCCCTGGAGTCTACCAAACTATCGAACAGATTTACAAATCCGATCCACTGTTCGAGCCTTCCATCAAAATGTGGGAGATCCAAATTGGGAAGCCTGCTCAACAACGCCGGAGGGGTTGCCTTCCCCTGCCCAGAATCCGACGGCAGACCTCCAGTCTCCTCCGAAAGGGAGACTGCCCTTTCAGTGATGGAATCAGCTAACTCATAGCACTGATTCACATCGGCCTCGATCCTATCCACAACCTCAGAGCCAAGATCCGGCGAAAGCTCGGTAAATTTCGCGTAATGTTGGCCCAACTTATCCAACCGTGCCGGTAAATCCTGATACCTTTTTATTAAGGCACCATGACGATCGGGTCTGTCAATCAGACTAGCGGCCGAAGCCAACCATCGGAGTATCGCCTTTATGTTTCCACTAATGGACAATGCTGACATGGTTGTCACTAAATGTAACAACAAGTGTACAAACAAACAAATAAAATTAATATACAGTATTCAGTTTAAGGATAGTGGCCTAACAAACAAACAGGCCACACCTACAAAGCAACAATAAATGATACAAAACAATAATCCAATATGTAATAGATCCCTGTTACCATATACGTAACTTACAACTTGTTATAAAAAGTAACCACTGCGAGAAATGTTAATATAAACAAACAAAATTCCATTCCAAGTTAGTAAGTGCTCAATACCTATCCGTCGCAGGTAACCGAAACAAAACCGAGTCACTAAAAAAAGGAATGTTAAGATTAAAAACACTTGACAACGGGTAGACCTTGGGATACGTTGCTATTAACAAAGAACTTTTTTAACTAATGTTTACGTTTCACAATATAAGGTCCATATGCACAACCACGCTCTGCTACCAATGTTTTATCCGCGATACGCGGAGTCAAAAGTTGAAAATGAAATTAAAAGTTCTGACCTTGTAACCTCCTGTTCACCTACTCTCGATATTCCTGGGGGCCCCCGGAAGTGCTGAACAGGGATGCGCTTAATAGCGCTCTTGCAAGGTCGTCGTTACACTGCACTGGTTACTGTCTGTTATACCGACTATGTACACTCGCGAACGCCAAGGTCTCCCAAAAATGTGCAGCCTACTTGCACAACAATAAATTGCGATCGTACCGCATAAGGATCAATGGCCGACTCGTACGGCGAAGGGTCAAAGGCTAACTAACTAACGGGCGACCCGCGCCCGCGCAGCACGTGAATTCACCCCTCACCTCGCAGCCCCCGAACAATACCGAACAGTAAATAATAACGTCTGTCTAAATAAAGCGGAATGTCTGCTCATCTTCCACCTTTTTGTATAAAAAGAACCTCATGAGCTTCTCCATCACGTTTTCTTCATTCACACTACATTAGTATGCGCACCGCGGAGCCTCAATGCCGGACTGCCTTGCAATACTTATAGCAGTTTAGAGCAGCCCTGTATTGTATTACATGGGGTAACGTGCATCGCCCGAGGGTTGGCACGTGACCTCACCTCGGACAAACTTTCAATTGGAAGGCTTGAATGTGCTTCACATTTACGAGTTGAACATTCAAATGTAGTAGTAATGACAATGAAACACATAGCATGTTGGTTGTCGTTTGCTCTTTTATTTAAATAGCCCATATAATGTCTATTATAGCAAGTACTGTTGCCTATAGATACGCTGCCATCATTTTATAGATTGTTAATCTTAATTTTAACTTAATCTAATATATCCCGTTTAATGTGGCACAAAATCTTTTACTTGGGTTTAGTTTTAAAACAGTAATTTGTATCTTTGTATTTTAAAACAGTGAGACAGTACCTTGAAATGCACTGCATTTCCCATTTTATCGTATTTCCCCAATGTACGTACGTGTTTCGGTAGTAAGTGAGATGTGCTAGAGCCCATTCCAATCCCATCCTATCCCTCCCCATTTTCTCAACCCTTTCTCCAAATCCATTCCTATATCTCCAAAGGTAGGCAGCGCATCCGGGGGCATGCCAACGTTTCTTATTTTGGACTAATATTGGCATGTATCGCGGATGTCTATGGGCGACAGTATCCACTTACCATCAGGTGCACTGTATGCTTGTCTGCCGCCTTTGTACATAAACAGTAATTTGTATAAACAGTAAAAGATACCTACTGAATGAATTAGATTGAAATAGAGCTATTTTCGTACGTTTAGAAAGACTAGTAATGACTGTGTGAGTTTATTGACGTAAAGTGCGTAACGAACTGGGGTACTCCATTAAGGTACGATATGGGGTTCTTCAAGAGAGCTGTGAATAGGATTTTGCAAGGTCAGCGGCGCGCCCGCATACCCCCTGCTGTTGCAGGTGTCCATGGGCGGCGGTAACACTTACCATCAAGTGGGTAGTAGGTTTCTACCGTTGTTAGGTTATTTACAAAAGTAAATTTTTATCTAAATTGTAGGTGGATAATATATCGGCGGTGTAGTTACTCTTTTCTTTTTTGTTCAACTAAAATGTCTAATTGAATAATCATTTTTAATTTATCCTTATTTAACTGTATTTGTATTTATCTTTATTTAATTGTGCTCGAATTCCTTTTCTATAAAAGCTATATATACCTGTTAAAAATATTACATACCTAGGTAAATATTTTTCTCGATTGTATTTTTACTGAAAACGCTGCTGGTGTATGTATCTTAAATAAGTAAATAAATAAGTCCTACAATATACTTGTGTTCCAATAACACACGTGTACACACGTGTACAACCATCTAGTTTGTCTAGAACCTAGACAAACTAGACAAATAGATCTAGACTCTAGATCATTACCTATTAAAATTTTTAATAGTTAAAACAAAAGTATTTGTCTACATTATAAGAATAATCCTCAGGCTCCATGCGTTTGAAACAAAGAAAATAACGGAGTCTCTATTTCACGTAAAAATGAAATAAAAGCAGCACGACATACTCGGCTATTAGCTAATACAATTTAGTGGATCCCCGGACTGCCGCAAACATCGAAGAGCACGGTACAAGACAGTGTCAGTAAAAGATCTCAGGACAATTCTCGGAATGGCGGCCATCTTTGACTGAACACAGGATGACCCCTAAAATGCGAACAGAAGCTTTTCTCTATGACCACGTTATGATATAATTATTCTTGTCAGCCCGTATTCATCAACTGCTGGTTATCGGTTCGTTCTCTCTCACACCACCGAGCACTATCGTTAGCCACCCTGGTCCACTACTTTCCTGCCGTTACAATAATATCATTGCACCACCCGACTTACTGGTCTTCTTAGCACGTGTAAAAGGTCTGAGATGAGTGTTCTTACAGTCGAATCGAGAATGGGTCTTTATGAACTTATCTAAAGTGTGCTTGCTCATTAGAATGTAAACATAAACGTTACAAATTCGATAGCCCACAACTGGTAGCACCATGCGAAGCTCAATTACACTCGGTCGATAAAATAAATTTTAGAGAAACCTCCATGTCCGTTATTCTGCATTCATGTGATTATATATAACTAGCTTTTGACTACGACTTCGTTCAGGTATAATCCGGATTACAATGCCATGTTTGCCAAAATGCTATTTGCCAAATTTCAACGAAATCGGTTCAGCCCTTTTTGACGTGATTGTGTAACAAAGATCCACACTTTCGTATTTATGATACAAGTGGGATAAACTACTGAATATATAAAAGTTTAATGGTTTGGAAAGGAGTTCCGTCCTCCCCGAATGTATTGACCATACTATAATTAACGTGCACAAAATCTATTACTTGAAAATATCTTTTTCAATGGTAGGCACTGACAAATCAAAACCATGGTACCTTAAAATAATTAATTACAGGCGGTTTTTAACAGCATTGTCCCGAAACCACCCAGTGATTTACTAGGGGAGGCCTGCGCCCTGCAGTGGGACGTTATAGGCCGATACAAGTACTGTTAACTGTGAACGTTACTGTTTGTTAGTTTATACTGGGTTCAGACCGCTGCAAACATGGGGAGTCGGGAGTAATCAAATATTTGACGGTCGCTCGCCTCGGGCGCATTCCTTCGCAACTGTATTGCTTATTATCATTATTAATTTATGTAATAAACGAATAACATACATTTTGAAACGTTGTTATCTCAAAAGTTATTTAGATTTCCAGTAAATAGAGATGTTCTCTCGTTTATCTGCACTAAATATTTGACAATACTAATCGATTAAAACGAAAAGCACCGAAGGCGAAGAAAAAAATGATAAGATTTTTCCAAAAAAATAATAACAACTTCCAAAAATGAAATAAGCTATTTGTGCAAGTTTTATATTTTTAAGTTTAAAGTTTTCCATGAACGTGTGAAAATAATCACACATTTTCATTTTCTGATCTTATTTAGACATTCTTCTCACTATACTAGTGTGTTTTATAGTGTTTAAGAGATACGACTAACTCAAGTTACAAAATCAGCAAAATAAACTATCTGAACTGTGTTTCTTCGAAATCGTCTATTGCTTTCATATACACCTTTTGAATTCTTTTAAATGAAACCTTTCCAATAAGTACGAAACAATCACAATATAACATTTGTAATCCTCGGCGAGGGCAATATCTTAGAAGTGCAACATGCACCCAGCCAAGCCAGGCGAAACTGCTCAGCGCGATAGACCTCTTACCAACAATTTATTGGCCAACACGTCTTATTGACTATCGTAACCTAAAACTTGTAACAATAAATAAATATTTATACCATTACAAATATTTACTGAATTCTAGATAGAATATTATTTATTTAAGGCGAACATAGAGATAGCTAGATAGAAACATCGTTGGCAGATTTAAAGCCTCGTAACATTCTCTGTCAGTCAACCTTTATTTTTTTTTAATAGGAAAAAAGTCGGCAGACGAACGTACAGTCCACCTGATGGTAAGTGGATACTGTCGTCCATGGACATCTGCGACACATGCCAACATCAGTACAGAATGACAAATGTTGGCACGTCCCCGGGGATGCGCTGCCTACCTTTGCATATTAATCCATTATTGAGAGAAAGGGTTGGGAAAATGGGGAGGAATAAGATGAGATGGGAATGGGCTCTGGCATATCTCATTCACTACCGAAACACGTGCGATACATTGGGGAAATACGATAAAGTAGAAAATGCACTACATTTCAAGGTAGTCTTCTGTGAGAAAGGGGAACGTGGGCGGTTGAGTGCGCCCAGCGGCTGTGGAAATTCAGCATGCACTTTCCCCAAAATAAACCTTTGTTTAAACAGAAATATGTAGCTTGGTTCATGGTATACGATGCATTGCAATGCAACCAGCCTTTCTACTGCTAGACATGCGCCTCGTCAGTGTTCTGTCCACAGGGGATGTATGGCCGTTAAACGCCACGCTGGTCAACAGGTTGGCGAGTCCACTTTTTAGAGATGGGGTAGTTCGTAAGGACTACGTTTAGCCGCTTTGTTTTTCCTTAATCGCCTTTTACGACATCCACGGGAAGAGATGGGGTGGTGCTAAAGCCGGCCGACACGACACGACCAAAGAGGTTATAGGTACACTTAATCTGGCTACGTTACACCTTCCTCACAAAAGACTACCTTGAAATACACCGCGTTTCACACTTTACCCTATTCCCCAATGTACGTACGTGTTTCGATAGTGAGTGAGATATGCTAAAGCCCATTCCCATCGCATCTTATCCTATCCCTCTCCATTTTCCCAACTCTTTCTCAAAATTCATTCCTACACCTTCAAAGTGTTTATGGGCAATGATATGCGCTAACCACCAGGTGGACTGTATGCTCTTCTGCCACCTTCTTCCTATAAAAAAACAATAAAAGATGACTTTTGCTATGCAAAACTATTTATATTATGTAAAAACTGCCCTTACCATTTCAATACAACTCTCGACAATAAGCCCCTTACTTGCACGTCTCAAAAGAGGCTCTCGTCAAAAAGTTTCAAAGCACACAATAGAAAACTAGATTAGGTAATCGACACCGCCTCCGTTTTTTCTCTTTTTTTTCTAAAGGGCACATTTGGCATCGGATCACGTTCAAGGGTCGCGAGTTAAGTCAGTTATCATACGATCAACGTGACTCTGAAGGGTAAATAAGGTTAATAGTTAAGGGATTTTAGGGAACAATCAAGTATTTTTGCCCGACCGTTAAAGGCGTTTTGCCTTGACAGGGAGTTGACTGAGTATTTAATGTCCAATTAAAGATAAATAAACGATTTAAAGTTTAGGTTTAGGACCAGTTTATTGTTGCTAAAGCAATTTCTTAGCAAAGTTTATCGTTATAATAGACAGTGCTCAGATACGCAAATAACGTTGCGAAAGCGCAAATAATAGCAAAGCTAGAGACTTTTCTTAGCTAAGACAAAGTTGTGATTTTCGACCACTTAGATCGATCTCAGACAGAATTTGTTAATTTGTTACAATAAACGAATTCTTGTTTTTTTCCCGTCCGTCAATAATCATTATATAAAACGTGTGGTACACTTCCCGGCCGAAAGTAATACACATCGGACTTTAGACAGAGACTATCGGCTAGCTACGGTTTTGTAGAGAGTCGTCTCTGTCGTCAGTCAGTCAGTCAGCGACGTATCGGCACACGACAGAGACAACCCTCTACAAAACCGAAGCTAGCCGATCATAGTCGATGTGTATTACTTTCGGCCGGGATGTGTAGCCGAATGCAGATTTTGAAAATTTTACATCCCTTTTTATGAAAACTTTATGAAATCGGACAAAAAAGTAACGAGCCATAAACAAAATAAATTATATCCAACATATTTATTACATTACTATTTAAGTATTATACAGTGTTAGGGACATGCTATCGAAAATTAAAATCAGGAGTTTAGTACATGATACTGAGTCTCCTGGCGTTGGAATTTTTCATCGCTTTTCATGATTTTCACAAAAAAAAATTGTGCATTTTATTAGTAATTACAGCATGGTATCACTTATGTAGTCGTCTCAATTCGAATTAAAAGAAAAAAAAACAACAAATGACGATATTTAACATAAACCAGCAATGTAATTCAAATCTCAATACACACGCGATTTGACGCGATAATCTGTTTTGCGGCCGAGTTCAAAAACAGAGGTCAACAAACTCAGTCTAGTAATACCTACGTTATATGCCGCTTGAACACGCACACCGCAGCTGCAATCATCGGTACGCTGCAATACATTGCGCACTCTAAAATGACATCATCGGTAACCCATCATTGTCAACATCAGGGGTACTTGTGATTTAATAATAGATATCATTTGTAAGCTTTTCACAAAGTTATCGATAGTATGTCCCTTACACCCTGTATAAATATAAATAAAGACCTAGAACAATTGAAAAAAATATATAAATAATTAAAATATAACCGGAAATAAGGCCCCTTCGAACCCCTTTTAAAATGACGTCACGTTTCCTCTTTCCATAACACTACGCGTAACGCTTTCAAGAACTACGTATTTCACGTCCTATATCTTAACCTACACCAAGGATCGATGCACCGGTAACGTAGTTTACTTGTTTTCCGACCATTCGGTTCGTTTAGCAGCACAAACAGACGGGATGTTTAGCGAAAACAACTTTCTCTTTGTTAGATTTACCAAATCTATTTGATTAAAAGTTTGTTATTTCTAGCGAGGCTTGAAATGTACGTATTGTAAAGATGATGACTTTTACCTTTACCTTTTATACAATTTTTTAATGTTTGACTTAAACCCTTGTAGTTAAAAGCTCGAATCTAAAACTAAATTAAAAATGACTCACTGGGCTTTCCACAAGCGAAATCCAAGCGTTCAGCACTCATTTTAATGACACTAGTAGGATGCCCTCTGGTCATGTGGACTGACGACTTCAAGAAGGTCGCCCGTGGTGGCTGGATGAAAAGAGCGAAGGACGGAGTATGGTGGCGAGCCTTGGTAGAAATATATATCCAATAGTAGAGAGACACTTTTAATGGTAGAGCGATAAAACGAATTCACACAGAGAAATTCTTTGACAAGAAATTTTACGTATCTCTGTGTGACATGAAATAAGAAAAGCTAACAGGAGGGTATCGTATGTTTTCAATCAAACCCATTCCGTGAGCGGTCGGGTGCCGCTTGGTTTCCGATGACTATACGGTACCCCAATAAACCGACAAAGGGCTGACACGATTTGTAAGCAACCCTAGATGTGAGATGTTTTGTTTTACAAGTGATTTTCTGAGGATTTACATTTTTCTTTACATGAATTCAATTCCTAATACGTTATACAGGTTAACACAGGGTTCCAAAAATCATTTTATACCGTGAACCCGTAGGCTGTGGAACGAACTGCCTCAAGAGGTCTTTCCATTAAGCTACGATATGGGGTTCTTCAAGAAAGCTGTGAATAGGATTTTGCAAGGTCGGCGGCGCGTCCGCATACCCCCTGGTGTTGCAGGTGTCCATGGGCGGCGGTAACACTTACCATCACGTGGGACCGCTTGCTCGCCCGCCCACTTCTCTATAATAAAAAAAAAAAAAAAAAAGTAATTGCTGTGTAAAGTACGAAGGAACTCAAAATTTTTTTTGGATTTTTTTTAAATGTAATTGTATATGATCAATATTTAGAACGGTAAAGTTAGAATTAACTATACCCCGCGAATCTAGGAATCAATTATTTTAATTAAAACAGAAAGGATGGTATTTAACAATGTCATAAGTAAACTCACCCGGATGGTTCTTATTGGGTTTGCTCCGTGATGCTCGTATAATATGTTATATGATTGCTTTCGACATATTTAATACTGGATATTATCACTTGCCGCTTCATATTCGCGCACAGATTTGAATTTTTTGATTCACAGTAGTTTCGATAGATGGCGCGAGGTGTATCGGATGAACAAGTCAGTCGTGTCAAGGCAGTTTTATAATTCATTTATAATAATTATAATTCACAGGAACTTTCCTCTAGGTAGGAATTTAGGGGGAGTAAGTACTAACTAGTATGTGGGTACATACAATTAACGTATTTGTGGATCCCGGAACATTCCCATTACCAAAATAAAAACTTTTAAAACGTACCCTCTAGTTCCTTTCATCGCGTGATACACATCGAAGCTGATAAGCGGTCTACACATTTGCCAAGGTCCATATCTCCGATATCCCTCCGATCGAAGACCCTAATAAAACAGAATGTTGGGCCCGACAACAATGATTATTTTTATCTTTACGCCTTTGTGTGGATGTTTTTGAAGTCGCAAATCGGAAAAAGTTCCATGACACGAAATTCGGTTTATTTCTATAGTGGTTCGATAAACGGAAGAAAGTTTGCTGGGGGAGATACAAGTGCCCAGCAGATCGATTTCTAGTAGGTAGGTATTTTAATAACTACCTAAAATTACTTAAAAATGTAACCGACGCTTCAAGCTTGTCTTAAACTGAGTTTAAGACGACGCGATGCCTTGTCGACAAAATACCGTCGACAAATTTATCAATTTGAGTAAAGGACAAGATTTGTATTTAGAGAGTAATATTAACTTAAATGTAACATCTTTGTATATTAATATCATTTCAAATTTCAATATTTGTATCAACATAATTTTAACTACAATATTAAAATAATTGACTTGATAATTGTGCAACAAATAAATATGAGTATGGGTATCTTTATCTAAAATGGGTCAGATTAAAAGATCTTACTGTCTTGTATCTTACAATAAATGTTTAAAATTATCCTGGTTGACCCTACACAGATTTCACTTTAGACTTCTTCATTTTCATTGCGATGCTCTCTCGGCTCCCTCCGGTTTACAGCGCTCGCACCACGCAATTTTCCGATTGGGTTTTTACGACACCCCCAAATATCTGCGAACAGACGGAAATAAAGTGATAAACAAATGAATAATTCCAGAACATGGCGCGTTACTACGGAACACGGATATTTCAACGAATATAAATATTGAAAGAGTTATTAAAGTGAGCAAAGTTTATAGATTTATGTAAAATCAATAGTGATCGAAAATTAATATTAAAGGGAAATTCCATAAATACACAATACACGCGTAATTACACAATAGAGTCGTCTACAACTGTACTTTCTTTTCTCTTCTTTTCTCTTGTCTATATGCGACCGTTGGTTTTAGTTGTATAACAATTCACAAGTACAATATGTTGTCTAATTGTCTAGTAATGTTGCAAAATGAAAATAGAAAATAAAATAATTAATCTTACATGTATCTATTGTAGCAATCCAACAGCCGCTGGGCGCGCTCCACTGGCCACGTTACCCCTTTCTCACAAAAGACTACCTTGAAATGTACCGCATTTCCCACTTTATCGTATTTCCCCAATGTACGTACGTGTTTCGGTAGTGAGTGAGATGTGCCAGAGCCCATTCCCATCCCATCCTATCCCTCCCCATTTTCCCAACCCTTTCTCCAAATCCATTCCTATATCTCCAAAGGTAGGCAGCGCATCCGGGGGCGTGCCAACATTTGTCATTTTGGACTAATGTTGCCATGTATCCCGGATGTCTATGGGCGACAGTATCCACTTACCATCGGGTGGACTGTATGCTCGTCTGTCGCCTTCGTACATAAAAAAAATTAACTTATTAGATTTGCACGTTTTCCTACAACTCAATACATCGTCAAGTACAAATGAATATACGAAATAAGTATACATATACTAATAAAAATAACATTTATTTTCTTTTAAGTAAAAGTCATTTTACGCTGTCTTGATATAACACCCCTACTATCGAGGTGGTTGAATGAATCGATGAATTGAATAATCAACTCGTAAGTAAATCACTTTACTAGGGAAGTAAGAAATTCAGAGCATTTACGAGTGACAATTTATAAAAAGCGTTTTGGAAGAGTTCATATCACCTTTTTTTTTTATCAAAGTGTAATAAAACTGTTTTCGAATATCATACATCAGCCGATAAATTGTTAATTTGCAAGACAATTTTCAATATTAGACTTGATTAGTTTATTAAACATTTTGTTCGTAAATAAATTCCATGCCTGTACGTCCACAAAGTACGTGTCGTTGGATAGCGCTCATCAAAATTCTGCAACTTTTTTTCTAAAACGTAGGTATGGAAACTAAAGAAATCTTGTACGGTGTGTTAGACAACTTTAAAATTTAAAATCTCCACGTTGTTACACCATCAGTTTTCGTCTAAACTAATGTCCATCTTTTAACGTATCTCCCTTGTCTTCCACGAGTGCATTTAACAGACAAATATGATGATATATGCCTATAACATCCAACAGCAGGGCATGGTCTCTCCTGGTCATTTACTCAGGGGTTTCGGGCACCACACATGCTACAAATTTATTTTTAATTCTCATGATTATTTAATTCACCGCCTAGTTACTGATGTTGAACTCTCATGAGTTCAAAATCACTAACTAGGCGTTGAATTAACGAGTCGAGTATTTAATAGATACCCCAAGGCTATTTGACTGCTAGATATACTAAAAAAATATACTTGCGGGAGCCCGTAGTAGTGTCTCTGAAGGCAAAATGTAATTCCGCTGTATTTTTCCCAGCAATCTGAATAGAGCGGCAAATGTCTGCACTCGGTCCGCCATTGCCAATTTAATAATACCGTCTTCTAAGCCGTTTTACATCCACTCTCGTATGCTGAAGAGATTCCTTCCTAATAACATTAAGCTATACTCACACGTGTGCTGTGAAAATTCTTTTCAGAGATTCCTTATTGTTTTCAAGGTATCAAGACTTCAGGTTTTAGGAAACTTTCCCGTCAACCATCAAGAAATAGAAAATAAGAAATAGGTTCAACCCACATTTTACTAATTTTAATTTTGCTGCAATGATTTTAAGAATACTATTTTGCTAGTGCAATCTGCGCAAATGCGAAAAAGTCTTACTAATTTCCCCAGAGTAGTAAGCGGACACGACGTTGACTGCTTTTCATCCGAACCATATAAAAATTGGCAAGTGTTGTATTAAACTGAAAATATATTTAAATTTATTTATTTTAATATGAAAATACATACTATTATACTATTATACAATTACACACTAACTAACAGACTGACTGACAGATATTTCACACTAAGCACTGACTTCAGAACTAGGGTAGACCTATATTCCAATACAATGTTCTACGTATATAATTTTATCTAGTCTATATATATTTAAAATAAATAAAAATAATTTTTTTTTAGTAAAAAAATATTTATATAACACTTTTAATCTCTTTAAATTGAAAGTGTTACAAAAGTGTTAGATAAATATTTTTTTACATAATTGATGTTTTTCTCTGTCTAAATATCTGAGTTATTTCAATTTCGCTTCACTGACGTTCTTTTGATAATCTACTTATTTATCGTCTTTATCTTTCAGCATTCTATTCATTCCTTTATTGCGCATGCGGTTCGTTTGTTTAATTATCTTTCCTTAAACATAAAAAAAGATGATTCATCATCAATATCAGCCTATAACATTCCATTGCTACCACCTCCTCTCCTAGTGCCTCTCCTAGTGAGTGAATCACTGGGGGTTTCGGGCCATAATCCACCTCGCGGGCCAAGTGCGGTTGGATGAATCACATGCCCGAGACTCTTTTTAAATTCTTGAGCATGAATGTTTCCTCGCGATGTTTTTCCTTTACCACCGAGCTATTGATTCAATGATACGTGTAAAAGGAGAATTGAAAATCACGACTTCACGAATGGGAGTCAAGAATAGATATCCCTAGGTTATCACAAATGGGAGATACAATACCACTAGGCTATCACAGCTCTTAGGCGTACACCTATTTATATTAATCAAATTAAACTTTAACCCCTTCGGTCTTTGTCTTACGTTTTTAAACTCAACTCAAAACATCTTGTCCCCGACCTTTCACACCGAGACGATAATAATGACTGGCGTTTAATATTCCCGCCACTGGCGCGATGGAAATGCTAAAATATATTACAGATGTTAAAATACAGAGCTTAGATTATCGACGAGCAATAGTCGTGGCTGAATGTCGACTCCCGCTGCAGATTAAACAAATATTACCCGACTATGCCATGCCCCTATGTGTCTAAGAGATCTGACAAAAAATGTGAAATTATTAGAAATCGTTTCTTTTTTTAAATAAGTGACAGAGAAGCAGACAGTCAGTGAATACTGTCACCTTGCAAGATCCGCGATACATGCCAACATCAGTCCAGATTAACAAACTATGGCATGCCCCTGGATGTACTGCTTACCTTTGGAGATTTATGAATGGCAAGTCGTCGGTCTACCTGGCCGTATGATAGTAACTGATCTAAAAATCAAATTTGTAGTTATCAATTCTTTATTACTTAGACAACCTACAAAGTACGACGATTGGATTTTGCAACAGTTGCTTCATATATCAACATAATAAATAAGCCTTCATTTCGCTGACTTTTTGTTTACATTTTTAATTGAATTTGACATCTGTAACTCTCTCAGGATGTCCGAAGACATGGGCCTCCTCCAGATCCCGCCATCTCTGTCGATCAAACACTCGGCGCCTCCGTCGCCTTGGAAGATCATCCTCTCATCATCAGTGCTGACCCTCAAAAGTAAAATGGAACTTCTACAAATTTCCTAACACCACATAACGCCAGCAGCTTTCGGCGGGTAATACCGAGCAATATCAATACTGGAAGTGGAAACCTGAGAAATGAGCGTCGCCTGGCGCCGCCCCCCCCCCCCCCCCCGGACGCCGCACCACGCTGCACCCTTGCCGATATTATTGTAAACTTATGTGCAATAGATACAAATGTACAAAACAAACTAAATGCGTAAATACCAAAGTAAATGAACAAAGTGGTGTACGAAATCATATGGCTCTTAACAGAACATGTTCGGGATAATGCTCTGTCAAATAAGTACTGGGAATGGTTCAATAAAACAAGAAGTATTGGTATATAATCCAAATTTATTTTGTCGCCTTCAAAATAGGCGGGCTCTATTTGATGCGTTACATTTACACCGAAGAATGATCAAGTCGTTGAAACACTTCTTGTGGGCACTTTCCGGTTTGACCTTCAGCTTCTTTAGCGATATTTGTCTTGTGGCATCAGTGGAATCAAAACTTCTTCCACGAAGCGGTAATTTGAGTTTCGGGAACAAACGAAGTCACACAGGGCCATTGGCCATCGGCATATTCGTTGAGATTTTGGTCAAGAAATCGCAGTGTTCTTTTAGAAGAAAATTGTGAAAACTCTGAAGAACAAATCGTGTCGCGACGAGTTTCAAGCTTATAGCATCAACTAAAATAGTGCGAACGGATTCATAAGACATGTCCAGGTCCAGAGCTATCTCTCGTGAGCTTATATGACGATTCTCCATCACTATTCTATCCATACTATCCATTCTATACTATCCATCACGATCCACACTCCATCGCGGACGCGCGAACAACAACTCACATAGTTTCATCGAATACGAATGAATGGTTTAGGAACGCAACAAAAGACGAACTAACAAACAAACAAACATATTTTTTTATATATTAGATTAATATATCTATTGAAGATACTAATTTAAACTATAACAGTAATTCAAGTCTGATTTTTATCTCTCATTCTCATTACAAACTCATTTAAAAATATCAGTAAGTCAGCGTTGTCTGTTGAGTATAACTAAATACGCGTGCAGCGATGAATTGTGAACGAGCGAAGCGTGTATTTTATCAGTGCCGCGCTTTCTCGCAGGAAATGAGATTTTTGCTCACTCTTCCCGCGCACACTGAAATGTCTTATTAGCACGTGTTTTAACTGTACTTCTATCTGAGTGTATGTAGATGGAAGGGGTTTCTATGTCTGGTTAGAATAGACAGAGATAGACAGAATGTTGTTTTGTAAATACCAATATATGCATTAATATAAAACTTTAAAACAATCTTTACAGAAGAGAATAAAAGCAAACGTCTTATCGCTTTTTATAACAATCTCTTTCAGACAACTTGAAAGGGAATTGCAGCTGAGACAAAACATAGTATAGGAACATTATAAAATTGATGGTAGACGAGTGGGTGGGCCATATGATGGTAAATGGTAAGTGGTCACCGCCGCCCATGGACATCTGCAACATTAGGAGGCTTGCACGCCGACCTTGTAGAATCCTGTTAACAGCTCTCTTGAAGAGCCCTATATCGTAGCGTAATGGAACCTCGGACGGCAACTCCTTCGCGGTATAACAAATTTCGGGTTCACGGTATAAAGTGTATATTTGAGCGCACTGTACGCAGCGACTCTATGTCAAAGAAGTGCGGATGAATCGCACCACGATGATGAGCAGTGCGATGGTAAAATCCCGAAATTGGCCTCAAATCATCATCTTCAAGGCCAAGGATCCTAAAACTCTCGGAGATCTTAAAAGGAATGTTTTGAAATCGAGGTGCCACGACAGATGGAGATTTATTAACGGTAAACGCACAGACTAGTGTCTTACTGGGACAAGATGGTATCAAGGTAAGACAATAGACGTATCAAGCAGAATACCAATGCATTTAAATGAAACGGAGAAGAATAATGAAGATTTAAATAACGATGGTCCAAATAAATAAACCCAATAAAATTATGGGCTCGTGGTTTATGGCTCAGAACTCCCACTCCAAGTGATTTATTAGGGGAAGCCTGTGCTGTTGTAGAACGCTATAGGCTGATATCGACTTAATGTCATTTTAGGTAGATTTTAGAAACGTAGAAATCTTGCGCGTACCATCAGCGAATCTAATTATTAGTTATTTTAATTATTTCAGAAATTATCCTTTGAATTTCACCTAACCTAACCTAACCTAACAATGAAAATGCTCTAATGTTTCCAAATGACATTATACCTAATCAAATTTTCGATGCGAAATCCAATTTATTTTATCATAGATTTGATTCAGTTGGTCCACAAATTGACATATTATTTGGCCGGTTTCAACTAATGTACTTGCACACATTCATTACAGTAAGTAATTTACTTATTGTAGTATTGTGTTTGTAGTAGTATACCTTATCATCAGCCTGTCTCTTACATGCTGGATATATGCCTCTACCAAAGCTCTCCATCACACACCTGTGATTCTGTCCTTCTAATCCAGCTGCTCCCGACGAACTTCTTCAAGTCTTTAGTCCATATAACCTCCTTTCAAGGTGTCCTTTGGTAGTTTCAATCTGCCTAGGTGGATACACTTCGTTTCCCGGCACCTGGTCTCCATTCAAGAGCCCGATTATTCCATCAGTTGTTGGTCCTGTAGCAGAAATTTAGTGCTCATTGCCACTTAAAGAATTCAGACGAAATAGAGTTACCCAATTAAAGTCAATTCATGTATTGATTTTTCAGCGGTTTCCAGCTTGTAGCGTTTCCGGAAAATATTCTTTGTTTGATTATATGACTAAACCTTTTTTCATATTAACCGTAGGTTTCCAACCTTGTTTGTCCTAACCACACTCTTTCAAAAACAAATACAATTAGTGACATTTTTAACTACATTTAGTCGAATGAAGGAAAGGGGGAAAAGTGCGGGTAAAAATATGCATCCAGTTTCCATCGCCGCTTTGAATAATTTTAACACCCTCAAGGGGCGATACCACCCCAGAACCTTCAATACAAAAACTGCGGGTTAAATTTTGTTCATTAACATGTTTGATGATGACAGTGTCAGTTTTGACACTGTCATCATCGTTAAAAGAGTTTTTCATCAATAGTTAAAAGAGGTTTATTCTGCCCTCCTTAGCAAAAAACACACAAACACATTTTTATGATATTCGAGAAAAATACAAAAAATAATCGTTTCGTATAATCGTACAAAAAATTTCATTATTTAACACTCTCACTGCCACGCATAAATAGGAATATTCTACTTGAGCAGGCCACGTGGACCGCGCGCAGGATAGGTTAATACTTTCACAGCAGGCCACCTAACAAAAATTGAATTTTCTGTAGCATGTCAAGTAGTCTGCGCGGGGGCATGCCAATATTTCTTGTAAAGGGTTTGGCTCGAAAAACAGTGGGTTGTACGCCGCCCACGCGGCCTGCTGTAATAGTTTGCATCCCGTTGTTGATGGCGTGCTGCGCTCGAACTCACGTGGGCCGCCAGCGGATCACGTGGCGGTGGAGTGAAATCAAGCTAGATACTTGGGAGTTTTGTATAAAACAAACAGACTAAAAATTAGTTTCCTACCTATGGGCACTGATTATATAATCCTAAGTTTTGCTTTCGTTAACTTGGTGCGCAGTATATTATTATAGCAGTAACTTTGAAACCACTATATTAGCTTTAACACAACATACATGTAGCCATCCAAGAGTGTGTATGTAATCTCACACAGTTTGCGTGCTTCACTCTAGTTCGCAAGACAAGTGCCCAGTAATGGATATCTATTAGCCGCAGACGCAAGGAGTCACCGCTAGGGTTGTCGCAAACACCAAAATATTATCCAAGGACATTAAAATGTTAGATGGGAAATTATAACCCGAGTGAAATAGAAACAATTGTACACAAATTATAACCCGAGTGAAATAGAAACAATTGTACACAAATTATAACCCGAGTGAAATAGAAACAATTGTACACAAATTATAACCCGAGTGAAATAGAAACAATTGTACACAAATTATAACCCGAGTGAAATAGAAACAATTGTACACAAATTATAACCCGAGTGAAATAGAAACAATTGTACACAAATTATAACCCGAGTGAAATAGAAACAATTGTACACAAATTATAACCCGAGTGAAATAGAAACAATTGTACACAAATTATAACCCGAGTGAAATAGAAACAATTGTACACAAATTATAACCCGAGTGAAATAGAAACAATTGTACACAAATAAAACAGTATTTTTGTTTGGTAATAATTTGGAAAAGCGAAAAAAGTGTATTGAAGAAGTCTCACTTGATTTTTATTACAGTTACAAGTTGACTGTACTGTTATGTCATACGCTGGTTGCGCAGTGAGGAAATTAAATGGCAAATGCTGGATAAATACTGATTTGTATTTATCCAGTTTATTTATTTATTGATTTGTCTTTGTATACTCCGGTGGTCCCGATATGCAGCAGTTAATCGTTCGGTCGCGCCGCCAGCTCACAATCACTCCAACCCGGCGACATCGTGCCCCCGACCCCTGGCACCACCGACTGTATTACCTGCAAACTAACATTGTCACTAGCTCGGCGGTGAGGGAAAACATCATGAGGAAACCCGCATGCTCCAAATATATAAAAAAATCTCGAGTATGTGAACCACCAACCCGCACTGGGCCCGCTCGAAACCCACCAGTGATTTACTTGGGGAGGCTTGTGACATGCGGTGGGAAGTTACAGCTGATACATTTACCCATAAGTGTAACATTACGTACCTATAATATTTAACTTTACAACGATACGCAGCGTAGTATCAACCCTACAATAAAGCCCTCCATCCATTACAGTGATTTCCGACTGTTGGCCTGACGCAGCGCCGCGCTGCCACTTACACTGGGATCAAAGAATCTATCCCGCCAAGTCGAGAAGCCAGGTAAATATCTATATACAGGGCTATACTTCCTATGTTAGTATAAAATTGTTTTTACCGGTTTAGAAACTTCTTGATAAAATACGTAATTTCGTACTACGAGTATAGTTGCGAAACGCTTTTATCTAAGGTTGGAACGACAACTAACTTCGTTCTTCTGCAGCCGAACCATCCGTTTGATGACCATCTTACATTAATAAAGATCTTCAATTTGTGTACTGCACATCATCAAATACCATAGATACTCTACAAATACATAATTTGCTAAGTATAATTATATTAATCATGAAGATAAATGCATCTAATTTGGGAATATATTAGGACAATAAACGGTCACCATTCTTGCTTCATTAACTGAGAGTAGGAAATTATTTAACTACCTCCACTAATATTATGAATTCAACATTAGTTGCAAGTAAGTCGTGACTGACAGACGAGTCGGGGCTGGTAGTCACAAGCTGTCACACATTGGCACAAGTTCTGAGCGCCTCTATTGTGAATGTTTCACGGTAGTGTAGCACACATCGTGGTAACGTTTTCCGCGAACACTTCCCCTGGGAGTACTCAGCACTTGCCTTCTACTGGAGAGGGCGACTCCAAACCAGCAGAGATATGTGCGCTGTGCGTACCCGCTCGAGCAGGCTCTCATCTGACCTCTACGGTTCACAAGGTTAGTGGAGTATTTTTTCCTGTCCTTTGGGAGGCAAGGATTCAATATATTAAGGTCCTTCACATAATAGTTCGATCAATTGAACCAGCCCTACTCATATATTCTACAACTTTTGCATAATTTTTGGACCACCATCCTAATTATAACGAAGTCGGATTTATTTTTTATTTCTATTTATTTTAATAATCCACATAATTATACAAAGTGAATATTAAGATTTTGCAAGGTCGGCGGCGCACCCGCATGCCCCCTGGTTTTGCAGGTGTCCATGGGCGACGGCAACACTTACCATCGCGCGGGACCGCTGGCTTGTCCGCCTACTTCACTATTAAAAAAAATCTCAAATGAAATTTGCTTACTAATATTCCAACCCATCATTTTTTTAAATAATAAATGACAAAATTGTCAGCAAAAGAAAATAGAATGGAACAGAATATAAACTAATTTAAGACTCATATCAACATCGCTCTGAGCCTGTGTGGAGTATTATGGCCCGAAACACCCTAATGATTACTAAACACAGATTAACATGCTAGTTCTTTTCATAAATCGTACTTTTTTTTATGGACGAAGGAGGCAGACGAGCATACAGTCCACCTGATGGTAACTGGGTACTGTCGCCCATAGACATCCGTGATACATGCCAAAATTAATCCAAACTGACAAATGTTGGCACGCCACCGGATATGCTGCCTACTTTTGGAGATATATGAATGGATTTGGAGAAAGGGTTGGGAAAATACGGAGAAATAGGATGAGAATGGGCTCTGGTACATCTCACTCACTACCGAAACACGTACGTATATTAGGGAAATAAGATAAAGTGGGAAATGCATTACATTTCAAGGTAAACTTTCATTCGTAAGTACATATTACAAATACAAATTGTTTAATCTAAAAGGTCTACCCATGTACAGTTCCAATCAGGCGTGAAGATTTTTATGACCTTACTAATTGAGCGAGACGCCAACACCGGAAACGATAAAAGTTATTAATTGGTTTCCCGCCAACCCCGGCCGGAAGTTGTAAATACAGCTCGCTACTATTTCCGGTCAATCGACACGCATCGCGTACAACCTTTTTTAGGGGGAGGATGTAGTCACGATAAAACGGTTAGTTGGCTTTATACAAAGACACGAGGTGCTGGTTCATACACACATATGCAGAAAATTACACTGGCAGCAGGGATTTCGGGGGCTACGAAGTCTTAAGTGCGAAACAATAACTAAACTCAATCTTAAACGAGAAACACTACTAATATATTTGGTAAATCGTGACGTAGGTACATATTCCTAACTAGCCGAGATTCATAAAAATATTATAATAATTAATTTTAAATGAATAAGACATTATAATGAATAGACATGGAAGCTTGTGAATCTATCTATCTTCTATCTTCTAGAGTTATAGAGTTATAGTATATCTGATGTTAATAGACTTCGACACCGTTTGGAGAATATTTTAGAGCTATCGACTTTGTAACACTCGACAGGGCACGTTACCCCTCTCAGAGAAGACTACCTTGAAATGTACTGCATTTCCTACTTTATCGTATTTCTCCAATGTACGTACGTGTTTCGGTAGTGAGTGAGAATGCCAGAGCCCATTCCCGTCCCATCCTATCCCTCCCCATTTTCCCAATCCATTTCTTAATCTGCAAAGGTAGGCAGGCAGCGCATCCGGGGGCGTGCCAATATTTGTCATTCTGGACTGATGTTGGCATGTATCGCGGATGTCTGTGGACGACCGTATCCACTTACCATCAGGTGGACTGTATGCTCGTCTGCCTTCTTCGTCCATAAAAAAAAGAAGTACGATTTACGAAAAGAACTAGCAATTTAAGCTGAGCTTAGTAATCATTTGGTTGTTTCGGGCCATAATACTCCACACAGGCCATCAGGTGGACTGTATGCTCGTCTGCCCGTAGGTAGTATGAACTACCCGTATAAGTATGGCATTTGAAAAAAGAAATTGAGGGATTTCTTTTTCAATAAAAGTACATGTTATTAATACAAAATTTATAAACTCCTGTATTATTATAATTCTTTACAAGGAAGAGACGGAGGGGAACCGATAGTTCGTGTGATGGTAAATATTGAATGTCGACAATAAACGTCCACAATATATGCCAACTATCTAGCCATGTGATGTCAACCGTCTTTAGAATAGCGCCATCCCATCTCTTCCCGCGGTTGTCGTAAAATGCGACTATAGTATAAAAGGGCTACTACCACAAGCCCTGAGGAGCAACACCATCTCTAAAACAGTGGACTCGTGAACACGATTGGCCAACGATGCATTCATAATGCCAGTCATGAGGAGATCTATGTCCAGCAGTGGATGAGAAAAAGGCTGGCTATCGTAGTCAACATCAGTCAAAAATGATAAATGTTGGCATATCTGAAAATACAATGCCTTCTTACATATCTGTACTGTGGTACAGCCTTTTTCAGGAGAGAGCGGTGTGCGGCAGATAAATGGTACAGTTAATGGTTCTCCTCCCACTTTGTACGTGATTTCTGACCGCAAGCTGATTTTTGATTGGTCGAAATATAGCGGTTTGATTTGTGATTTTGGACGTTAAGTCATTATGAGCATATTGATCGGTTATTTTGGTATTTTTTATAAAAAAAAACCTGATTGATCTGAAAAACGAAAGTAATTAACTAATAATTAACTCAATGAAGGCCATTTAGCTCAATGAAGGCCAATTGAATGGTTGATGGTAGTCCAATTAAAATTAGACACAAAAAGTACAAACTTCAGAATAATTGCGATCGCGTTAATTTTTTATGAGCTTTCATACTATCCCTCTGAATGAAATGTCAAAACCTCCTATACAATTAAAAAGAATTAAACGTTCCCGCCTGTTCTCACAGTGAGTGCGCGGTACCTTATCACTACGGTACTTTGGATTTACGCATAGATCATGTTCAAAGATGTCTTACGCATAGGTAGGTCATGTTCCAAGATGTTAAAGATTGTGAGATTGTCACTAAAAGTACCTGGTATATTGGAAAATCGAGCAATATCGAAGGCTAGAATTTAGTAAAAAAAAAAAATTAAGTGTAAGATTTTAGATTTAGATTCTAGAATATCTAGAATTTGTAAAGACAAAATATGAGAGTATGAGAGTTTTATAACTGTATCCTCGATCCAAACGCCTGACAAAAGTGTCTAACACAAATATTGGAATATACATTTTATAGTTATACTAACTACAGTTTAGTAAAACATATGTTAGCGCCACTTTATTATTTTGGGCACGTTTTTAAACGCTGCCTTTTAGCTTATGAAAGATGACGATTGATGCTGTCACCGGGAGAAAATTCGCATATCATTATAACGTCTCTTCGTAGCGCACGCTTGTTCGTTTTGATTACCATCTTCGGCACCACGCAAAACCCCGGTGCATATCATTTGTAAAGACAATTAACAGGGTCGTGACCCCAGTTAAGTGGTTCCAGAAGCGAGTGACCACGTATTTGCCGGCTGCTCATTAAGCTGCGCCTGGCATCTCCCGGGTAAGTTGACATTTTCTATTATTAATCACTTTCATATTTTCCCCCAATCATTTGTTCGCACCCCGCCCACATATAGTAATCATTTACCTTTATTTTTTCACACCTCGCATCGCAGACACATTTCACATGGCAGACACATTTCACATGGCAGACACATTTCACATGGCAGACACATTTCACATGCCAGACACATTTCACATGGCAGACACATTTCACATGGCAGACACATTTCACATGCCAGACACATTTCACATGCCAGACACATTTCACATGCCAGACACATTTCACATGGCAGACACATTTCACATGCCAGACACATTTCACATGGCAGACACATTTCACATGGCAGACACATTTCACATGGCAGACACATTTCACATGGCAGACACATTTCACATGGCAGACACATTTCACATGGCAGACACATTTCACATGCCAGACACATTTCACATGCCAGACACATTTCACATGGCAGACACATTTCACATGCCAGACACATTTCACATGCCAGACACATTTCACATGCCAGACACATTTCACATGGCAGACACATTTCACATGGCAGATACATTTCACATGGCAGACACATTTCACATGGCAGACACATTTCACATGCCAGACACATTTCACATGGCAGACACATTTCACATGGCAGACACATTTCACATGCCAGACACATTTCACATGCCAGACACATTTCACATGGCAGACACATTTCACATGGCAGACACATTTCACATGGCAGACACATTTCACATGGCAGACACATTTCACATGCCAGACACATTTCACATGCCAGACACATTTCACATGCCAGACACATTTCACATGGCAGACACATTTCACATGCCAGACACATTTCACATGGCAGACACATTTCACATGGCAGACACATTTCACATGCCAGACACATTTCACATGGCAGACACATTTCACATGCCAGACACATTTCACATGCCAGACACATTTCACATGGCAGACACATTTCACATGGCAGACACATTTCACATGGCAGACACATTTCACATGCCAGACACATTTCACATGCCAGACACATTTCACATGGCAGACACATTTCACATGGCAGACACATTTCACATGCCAGACACATTTCACATGCCAGACACATTTCACATGCCAGACACATTTCACATGGCAGACACATTTCACATGGCAGACACATTTCACATGGCAGACACATTTCACATGGCAGACACATTTCACATGCCAGACACATTTCACATGGCAGACACATTTCACATGCCAGACACATTTCACATGCCAGACACATTTCACATGCCAGACACATTTCACATGGCAGACACATTTCACATGCCAGACACATTTCACATGGCAGACACATTTCACATGGCAGACACATTTCACATGCCAGACACATTTCACATGCCAGACACATTTCACATGGCAGACACATTTCACATGCCAGACACATTTCACATGCCAGACACATTTCACATGGCAGACACATTTCACATGCCAGACACATTTCACATGCCAGACACATTTCACATGCCAGACACATTTCACATGGCAGACACATTTCACATGGCAGACACATTTCACATGCCAGACACATTTCACATGGCAGACACATTTCACATGGCAGACACATTTCACATGGCAGACACATTTCACATGGCAGACACATTTCACATGGCAGACACATTTCACATGGCAGACACATTTCACATGGCAGACACATTTCACATGGCAGACACATTTCACATGGCAGACACATTTCACATGGCAGACACATTTCAGATGGCAGACACATTTCACATGGCAGACACATTTCAGATGGCAGACACATTTCACATGGCAGACACATTTCAGATGGCAGACACATTTCACATGGCAGACTGACAGACGTCATATCGTAGTACAAGTATACAGTATGAATGGTTGTGTATCATTTATACACAGAAGTACTTTACGAATGACAATGTTACGTAGGTGTTATCACCGTAACTATGGTGTGTATGCAGTAATTGAATACGAGTAGCTGGAGGCCTCGGGCGCTTGCGGGAGCCCCGCAAATCTACTTACAACCTCTTTGTATTGACTATCGCGGTTCCCCGGAGTTACGAATGACTGATATATGACAATTTTAGAAAGACTGCATTAATTTTAGTATATAGGGTGTATATATTAATTCGTGTGATTTTGACCCTATCATGTCATCAGGTTTTGGAATAGAACAATCCTATCTCTTTCCGTGGGAGTAGTAAAAGACGACTAAGCGATAACAACGCCGTTAAACAGGCCCAAAGGAGAAAGAGGATTCGCCAATTCGCTTGACCAACATGCCGTTTTAAGGTCATACAGCGCTCATTAAGAAGAGGGATATTTTATTTTTCCACTCCAACATAAATGGTTACAAATAAAACACACAATATTCAAGAATGAACTGAATAATAATCCTATTTCCCCAATATAATATTGTTTCGGTAATGAGTGAAATATGCCAGAACCCATTATCCTATTCCTCACCATTTTCCCAACCCTCCAACCCTTACTCCAAATATAATAAATTCCCGGAACCCATTCCCATCCCATTCTATCCTATTCCTCACCATTTTCCCAACCCTCCAACCCTTACTCCAAATACAATAAATTTCGATATACATACTGTCAAATAAATATCGGGAATTTTGAAAAAAAAATGTCTTCGCAGAAATATATTGCTGTTAGGTTGGCACTATTTGTTGCTAATTCTCATGTAAAGTTTTGGCGAGATCTGTCAAATAGTTGTTTGAAAATTTTTATATTTGCTAGACGACCTCGAGTGTGCTTTGCGAATTTTACAATGGATAAAAATATCGAACAAACAATTTGCCTCAAATTTTGTGTTACGAACAATATTTCTTATGTGGAAACATTGAAAATGTTAGAGAAGGCCTACGGTGAGTAGACTATCAAAAACAAGAACATGTGAGTGGTACAAAGCATTCAAAGAAGGCAGAGAACTGGTTGAAGACTTGTTTCGTTCTGGTCGACCTCCCTATAAATTCCTATTTTTTTCCTAAAAAAACAGAATTATTCCATTCAACCATACTGGTATAGATAAATGGAAAATCTTGATTTTTTTTTGTCAGAAAATCAGGGATTCGGTGTGGAAATTGGAAAAAGCAAGTACTTTTTGAAAGTATTTTAGCGGCAGTATTGCTAAAGACCATATGATAAACTTTGTTTTATCGACTTGTTCTTTTTAGAAAATTTATTTCGTGAATATTATTACCATTCTGACTTGTTCAGTATGATTTGTAACTCCGTGTAGCCGCTTGTGCGCCCGGGGCCCTCGGTAATGACATCACTGAGCGATAGGCACTCTCCCGCTTCGTATCGGCTGATTTTTATCGAAAATGTCTTTATACACGTGCCTATGAACTCTGTACATGCATGTACATATCAAGGGAGAAACACATTTTTTTATAAAATAAGTACAGACTGTCAACTTGATCATAAAGTAAAACTGCTGTCGGCAGAGCACCTTTCCAGATCTTTAGAGGTATATGTAATTCCAGGATTCCTGCTGAGGTTTTTTTTTCATATATGACAATGGTACAATTAGTACATTCTGCCAGTGCGAAATCTTCGTATTAAACAATTTCAAAGTCTTAAAACGTATCCTTTCAATGTCCAGTCCCGTCAAAGTAAGTCAGGAGTCGCTCAGTAAAGTGATAGTAGGATTACTGAGGACAGAAGAGGACTCCTTGGAAGCACACGCAAAGCGCATAAGTGAAATATAAATAGTGAAATCATAAGCGAATTGTTACTTTATTTTGTTTTAAGTGTACGCGTTTTTTTCTTATTATTTTTTTTTTCTTCATATATGGCAATGGTACAATTAGCACATTCTGACAGTGTCAAGCTTTCGTCGTAATGATACTTCAAAGTCTAAAACGTATCATGTCAATGTCCAGTCCCGTCGAAGTAAGTAAGTTAGGGGTCGCTTAGTAAAGCGATAATAGGTTTACTGGGGACAGAAGAGAACTTCCAGCACAAGAAAAACGCAGACCCACGCTTTTATTTGATTATCATAAATACCACGCACGAAAAACAATTTGAAGTATACTATCACTATTAAACCACAAAACGCCTAATTATAATAATAATTATAATTCATTTCTTGAATTTCCGCCAAGATTTTTATAATCATTATTTATCAAGGCTGATGAAAACTAATTAACTTATATATGTGATATATACATTATATCATTATATATGTGTCGGTCCTAGTTTTCAGCTATTAATTTTAGTAAAATTAAAACGGAAAATCAATTTTTTTAAAAGCAACTTTTAAAACATGTATAAAATAAGAGTATTTAAACAGAATGCTAAAATAACGAAATTTTAGAGTAGACAAGCAGTAAACGTTAATGTATTTGTTGTATTGTTTGATGTCTGTTCCCAAATAAATAAATAAGTCCATACCGACAATTTGAACACACAACATCACATGTGTTTTACTTTCTAATTCTTTCTTTTCAATCTTTCTATAAATCCGCAGCAGTTATCTAAAGTATAAATAAAGAATTTTATTTAACGCAAAATAAGTAAGTATTCCTGACACGCACTCCCTCTATTTATATGTGTAAGTATGTGTTTGTGCTGAGAAACGTACCAAACTTTTCTAATTAACTTTGTCGGCAAGTTTTTTCGTTAACGTCGTGGGCAGAGTAGCTTTTGTTGTACTTTTAATGTTATCTACACTTTGGTAACTGGCCATTTTCCTTATTTTGATGTAAATATACCCACACATATCAAAAGCGAACCATCAAGACCTTCTTACACGGGCAAATATTTTGTAATAAGATAACTTTTTCATTAACAATGTCACATGTTTGTTGGAACTAGAACGGAGTATAAGATTGAGCTCGAATTATAATTTAAAAAAAATCTGTAAGTTAGTGCTGTTATTTGACACTTGACATTTATAGTTAGGACTTTAAGGGCATTCCTGATAAAGTAACTGTCAACAATTCCTGGTACATGATCTCCGTTCAAGGACTAGTCTCCCCCATTGGTTGTCGGTCCTGCGGTATATAAATATAAAAGACCAGCTCATTGTCAATTCAGCTTGCTCATTCTTTGCGATAAGTTAGCAACCTTAGTTTTTCGTCGATTTATCTAATTAATATAGGTATGTATCTGCATATATTATATGATTATTAAACGAACTTACCTGAAGTGAAGTTCTATCATAATTATGCAAAGTGCTTGATAACACAGTAAATTATGCAAATCGATTTTGATAACAGATTCACTCAAACCTTCGTATCACCTTCATATCACTTCATCAGAATCCATATGTTTCACTAATTTACAGGAAACGCCTAACAGCAGGAAGTTCATTTCAATTACCATTTACTATGTAACTTTTCCTAGAACACAATGTATCAATAACTCCGTTGTTTATTCATTTGTTATAGATAACACACGTTTTCAAATTACTCAACTACCATTAGGTATATAAAATGGTTTGTCGGACTGGCGACGTACATATCCTTTATTCGTTTTTTATTATTATTATTTCGTATTAAAGACAACATATGAGTTTAAAATGATTTTTTTTGGATTGTTTGACCAAAAAATATTGTATAGATTTCAAAGAAACTTTCACCGAATGATAGATAGGCACACAGAACCACAGAATTTTGGCACTTCTATTTAATAAATTATGTCATTATTAATTTAATTATGTCACGTTACTACTAAGTTACTAAGTTATATTAATAGTATACAGCAATAGTGAAAAATGTATATTTGTAAATATGTTATTTACATTTAATAATTATTACTAAAATGATAACAATCCTATGACGTGTCTCAAGATGATTCATCTCGGTACTAAGTATTGAAAACATATTATCAAGTCTCTGTGTTAAATTCCAAATACACTTCACCTCACGGCAGTGTGATTTTGCTATATTTAATACTAGCTGTTGCCCGCGACTTTTTTTTTATATTTTTTTTTATTAACAATTTTACAAAGATTAAGTATATATAATAGCTAACATAATTGTATTTAATAAACCATACAGATTTGTCTAAGATAAAAGTACTGCTGGAATCAGTAGTCGAGACATTAAAAACCTACCTGTGAGCAGTGAACAAATTATAATTTGGACAAGAAATATGTTCTTAATTTATATTTTAAATTATTTTCGCTGATATCTGTTTTAAATTTACGATCTAATTCATTTATTAACCTGGGAACAGAGTAAGCGCTGGTCCGCTGACCGTATATATTGTTCGCGGCGTTGGTTACCAAATGCTTATGTGTTATACTACGAGTAACTGTAGGATGTGATATTAACGTTTGAATTTCGGTATTGAAATATTGTTCTTTTAATATATTATATGTGCTTTTAATATGAACGGGTAAAGTATTGCAATGCTTAAATAGTTTAAGGTCATTGTTGGCATATTTTAGTTTAATGTTGGTGAGAACAATTGTTTTTAATATTTTTAGTTGTAGTCGAAAGATGTTATTTAGGTAAGATTTATACGTTCTACCATAACTAATAATACCATAAGCTACTATTGACTCAGCTAGTGCATTGTATAACATTAGTCGTGTTTTAAAGGATAATCGGTTCTTAGCGAGATTTATAGTAGACAGGAAAGACCTCAGTTTATTACAGATTTTATTGACTTGGGGCTTCCAATTAAACTTACTATCAATTATAAGGCCAAGGTACGTGTGCGTGTTAACTATTTCAATAGAGGGACATGTACAGGTGTGTTGGGGTGAACTGTGTAGGCAGTAATGGTCGTGAGCAAGAAGTTGTAAATTCATCGTTTGTTTCAAATGAGGTGATCTTATATGAATTAATTTTGTCTTTAATGAGTCTTCGTTCGCGTGATCTTCAAGTACTAATTCAGAAACCTTCGCGGGCGTGCGCACAACAACTTCATCGTTCATCGTTCAAAGTTTCATCGCAATCGGATGAATGGTATAGGAACGCCTCAGGGACAAACAAAGAAACATTCATTTTTATATATACGAGTATAGATGTAATTTTACGTATTTATAAACCCTGGGATATAACGAAATTTGTAGAGAGACTCCATGGCGCGTTTCTTAAAGCGTGAATGATATCTAAAGAATGATATCTACAATATACAAAGGGTGTATTATTCGTTAAGTTGGTAAAAGATCTAAATCGGTTGAGTAGTCCACATTATGTCAGTATAAATTACTTGTCGTACCTATAGGCTTGTGATGTAATCTGCGACGCATTGTGGTATAGGCACAAATAGCCGACGCATTCTCACAAATATTGCCGAGACGAACTAAACTAACATTCTACATTTATACATACTAACGGGCTTTTAAAGTTCAACAACTTTCGGCTAAACCTTTTTTTCTAAAATGTCGAAAACGCGAAATCTCCCCACCAGCACGTGAGATCGGCCAGGTCTTGTATTGAATATTTTGTGAACTTCTTCAAGTCGTCATCTGCAGTGCTGTTAAAATGAGCGCTGAGAGCTTCAACAATTAGTCAATACTAGTGAACCTTAAAAATCTTAACCTTTTGTAAGACTGCGCGCTTCCCAATATGTGGTTTCCATTCAAGACTCATCTACGGTCGTCCACCAGTCATACGGCAAATATGACCTACCCATTGCCACTTCACCATGGCAATTCTGTGAGCTATGTCCGTAACTTTCGTTAATTGGCGAGACTTTTCGGTTCGGATCTTATCCCGCCAAGAAACTCCGAGCAAAACCTTTCCATAGCTTGTTGAGAGACTTTCAAATTATGTATCAGGTCTACCGTTAAAGGCCACGACACTGTATGCTATTACTTTCAGGAGGCGCTATTTAAAGGCGACGCATCGTAGTTATAGGTGATGAGAAGATCTGATGCATTTTCCCAATTAAAGTTCCGCCCCGAGTTAAATGTGCTTAATTTGGAGTTGCTTATTTGAATGGTCCGCCGAAGACAGACTCCCACTCGATAATTTCGAGTGTCACGTGTTCCCAAAGCCCAACTGCAGTATAATTCTGCTCTAGTACACTGCGGTGAGTAATTCTCAACCTTGAATATAGCTATTGACTATGTTACATAACGAATGCCGTGATAGTTGCCATTGGCCTTCATATTACCTATGCAAATTACGTTGCAGGTCATGTCATCAACATACAGTCGTGTTTTCATGAATTATACTTTGGATGCCTAATCATCCATCGCATAATTCATTAACCTAACTTCTATCTGTACATGACAGGAATGACAGTGTGGACTGCCTGTTCACGTAGAAACTACTACCAAACAAGCTTTGACAACTCTCACTGCCGTCATATGCTGATACGTATCACTGCAGTCTCCTATGAGAGTGGGGTAATTGTGCCAGTCAGACGCGTCCATTCCAACTAGTATACACCTGTTAGACGATAATATTAATAATATACATATATAATAGTATGTACGAACGAAGTCGCGGCCATAATTATTGGTCTATGGATCGTCATCAGCTTACGTATAACGTCCCACTCCTTAGAAGATAAATTTAAAACAAAAAATATTTTAGCCAACAAATGCTTTGTTAAAAAGGCCTGGTTAAAGATATTACCAATTATTTTACTCGAGGAAACTGTGGATAAAGTATAGATAGGTAGGCTTGAGTAGGATTGAGGGGGAGAGTGCACGCTGCAATCCAAAAGCTGCTGGGCGCGCTCGACTGACCACGTTACCCTACTCTCACAGAAGACTACCTTGAAATGTACTGCATTTTCCACTTTATCTTATTTCCCTAATGTATTTACGTACGTGCTTCGGTAGTGAATGAGATGTGCCAGAGCCCATTCCCATCCTATCCCTCCCCTTTTTCCCAATCCTTTTCTCCAAATCCATTCCTATATCTCCAAAGGTAGGCAGCGCATCCGAGTGAGTGCCAACGTTTGTCATTTTGGACTAATGTTGGCATGTATCGCGGATGTCTTTGGGCGACAGTATCCACTTACCATGGGGTGGACTGTATGCTCGTCTGCCGCCGTCGTCCATAGGGCCACAACATCCTGTGTGTCCAATATAGTAATGTTTTCAGGATGCTGATGGCACTGCCGCGATACTGCAGTGCTTCTGCAATGTTCGTGGTGGTTTCCGCGCGAAACTTGTTTTTACAACCGAAACCGATTTTCAGTTTCGGTCTCAGTTTCGTCCGAAACCGAAACTTCCTTTTATGATAATTCCTTATTGCATTATTTTAGGTTGAGCCTACTTTTGTGTTAATTTTAGCTAGCTGCAAGTGCTATGTGTTTAAAAAAGCCCTTATTCATTAAACGTATTATATATTTTTGCTCTTTAGGAGTGAGTCTTCTGTACTTGTACTATTAGTTATTCTGTGCCAGGGGGGAATTTTATCAACACCCACATTTTGTAAACCTTTGTATACGCGATTTTTGCTTGATTCGATTCTCCAAAATTAATAGTCAAGAGTTTTCAAATTCAAATGTGTACGACAACGCTTTACGGGGGTTTACAAAGGGAGGGAGTTGAGAATAATAGGGCCAGGGGCATAGAATAATTAATAGTACAAGTATAGAAGACTCACTCCTAAAGAATGCTCCATAAAATCTACAAAATAAAATTTCGTTCAGCGCGAACCAAATTAAAACGCATTCGGAGAAAGGCTATATTACACTGAACCGCTGAAGGCCATGCACACAATGACACTCCGTGCGTGAATCGCAAAGTTTGTCACCCATAATAATTATAATATAACTAATTAGAATTTAGTTTTATTGGTGTTAAAATACAATTATTTTGTTTATAAATTTTGTTTACCCCGGTGCAATTTTATCAACTCCCACGCTACAGCCTACGTTTTTTTAATATTATACAAAATACATTCATTCACTCTTTTTTACTGTATTTTTCTATATAGCGATAAAATTCGTGCATAGCGTGTTGATAAGTCAAAATCAACTGTTTTTCAAGGGTACAGTATAAAAGTTTAATATTTGTATTTTCGCTTTGTATATCGAGATATCACTTTAATGCTGAAATCAATTTCTCTGAAGCTATCGAGTATTAAAGAATTTACATATTTTTTGTTATAAATACAAAGTAATACAACGTATTAGAACTTTTTATTTAAAATTTTATATATCTCCACTTTTCAACTTTATTTTTTATATTATTCATGTCTGGAATCTTCATTATTCATGTCTGGAATCTTCATTATTCATGTTTAACTTATGATCTATAATAAGTTTAATGTGTTAGTGTCAGTTAAATGTAATAATTTAATGTAAAATTCTGTGCGAAAGCTGCACGACAGACAGAAAGCATGTCCCTCGTCCTTCCACGGTCCTACTAATCCTTCGGTTGTACGCACCATACTATGTAGGTTCTGGTAGGCGCGTAAGATGCCCTGTCTTCCTACAAATCTTCTTCTATACCCGTGTCAGAAGGCAATAAAAAACCTCTGTTGCAAATTCTAAGAACATACATTAAATTTTTCGTATGATTTGTTTCAGACACGGACGCTTCACATCCTTTGCTGAAAATGCTTAAAACCAAATTATACCGAATATAATTTCTGCGTACCACTTGCTATGTTAAATTCTTCTTTTTCGTCATCTGCCTCCGTGCTGCACTCTGCATTTGCACCCAACTTGTGTCCTGACACACAGTCTGCCAATAAAAGCGTTATCCAGGAAACCATTAACTACATTTCTCCCGTCGACAAGAAGTCCTGTTTACAAACAACCTTCAAAACTACCCAAAAATCTCACGTACCTTCTATATAAATTACTATAAAAAATCTATAAATTACGAGCAGTGATTTTTTTTCCACTAAACCTGGTATGACTGTTGGTGTACTTGGTCTACATATTGGTATCTTGGCAAATTAGCGCGCCCAAATATAGCAGTAACACCATCTGCCTTGACACGCCCTTGACCCGAAGCGGAACAATATTTGAAATTACACGGCACAAGATATGCAACAGACAATGCTGAAAAAAATAATAAGCCAAAATCAAGAAAAAAAAATTTCCTTCCCGTAGCTCTGTTTTTGCAATTTTGTAATTGTTAATACCCAAATAATCGCTATTACTAAATCCCCAAGGTTTACAGCATATCTGACGGCACATCGGTGGACTTGCAAACGTTAGTCATTTTTGATTGACGTTGGCATGTATAGCTGATGTCAATGAACGACAGTAACTGATTACTATCAGGTGGACTTGCTTGCCAATTTCTTTCTTTATAAGAAACAATAAAGAAACAATGCGCGTACGCACGCATACTCATGCACATTGTGTGGCCTTTAAACGCCACGCTGGCCAAGCGGATTGGCGAGTCAATCTTTTAGAAGTGGTGTAGTTCCCCAGGGCCTGTGGTGTAGCGGCTTTGTTATCCCTTAGTCGCCTTTTACGACACCCGGCTAACACCCACGGTCAATCAGTTACTTTTACCATACTTATTTCCATGGATATTGGCCTCCGTAGCTAAAACTATTAAATTGCCGTAACCGAAAATGCCATTGTTCTGTTGTCTACTGCGTGACCTCGTGCCAGTAACCATATTCTTCTTCCGGCCGGCTAGTACTTCGTATTGTTTCAGATTTTTGCCACATGACTCCTACAGCACTCGCCGCCATAATAGCTGAACTCTTCTCCACTCTGAACCTCTTCTAAATACTATTACCATTACCACGATCCACACAAGTTCACAATGTCTGTTCCTTTTGCACCACGTTGAACAATAGAACTATGTTTGAAAATCCAAAGGTGTATAAAAATTTTAGAACTTGGTGGAACCCAAACTACGCACTTTTCCCTAAAGTAAGACAGATAGGTATATAGATAGGTACTATATTAGACGGGTTATAAGGGTTATTATTATATTAATAACCACTCGTAACTTCTTCATGTCAAAACTTTAATTTGCGTTTGTTTTTAACAGACTTCAAAAAAGGATGTTTTTTATTTGACGTGTGATATATGTACAAGAACGTATAAAAAATAAACTATAAGTGTAATAGAGTTTGTCAAATGAAAGTTGTGACTGGTATGGCTCGGTGAATTAAAAACAAATAGGTTATTACCAGTCATCATTATCACTTAGGTATAATAATTAGAAAAATTACTTTGGTACTTGAATTCCAGACTACTAAGCGTTCATTCATTATTTTACATGGCATAATATTTTTTGTAGTACCTACCTGAATACGTTTAATTTTTATTTAATCACATTAATACTTCTCATCACACCTCCCAATGTATTTCTCTGATCCCGATACCCTCTGATACAAAGTTTACCCGGTAGATAGAGTAGGCATTAAGCTCGCTTTTCATACGACAATGTCCAATAGAGTTTGTTAAATAAATACTTATTTATTTATTTACTTTATAATTATTACTTTCTGGAATTGTTATAATAATAATTGATATTAATTAATATTGTTTTATAATAATTGTATATTTATATTAATATAATTCTGGCAAATGTGATTACCATCTTTTACTACTCACATTGCAAATAAATGTTTTAATTTGATTATAAATAAATAATGGTGTTTTATTGTATTTTATGAGTACCTAAATGGTAACGCTCTAAGTCGCGACCCTTTTCTAAAATAAGGGCATTAGTTCATTGCACTTTACTACGCACAGTTCCCCACACTTTTCCAATGTCATAGGGTGACGGCTAGTCAGTTCAACCCTCAAGAGTTCAGAGAATCGATTCAGTGACAGTATGTGAGCAGAGGAACTTTGCTGTCTGTATGAACTTATTAATAAATTATTAACTTTGGTTAAGATTTCCTAAATTTTTGTTTGTTTCAAGATTCTGTTGTAAATAGAAATGTTCTCTAACGTTTGACTTTTAAAGATATAACAAGAAAAAGCAATGTATTTTGTTTTAAGATTATACTTAAGTATGTAGGTATGTTTGTATTTATGTCTGTAAGTTCATATGAATGAAGTTGTAATATCGTATTATTTATATGTCGATATACTTATATTTCTTATAAGTATTTGTGTTAAATTATTATTAAATTTATAAGATAGGTTTCTTCGCACTTTCCATGGTGCCTCTCTCGTTGAGAATGCCACCAAATATTAAGCTCGCCTTTTGTACGATTATAAATAGATACAATAGAAGACGATAAATAAATGAAATTAAGTTGAATGAATTAATGAATAAAGTTTCAATATATTAAAGTCCCTTATTTTCTCAGATAATATCACATAGGTACCTAATATCGTTTACTAAAAACTCAATCTTACAAAAATATGGTTATTTTTTCCCAAACACATTTCGATGAAAACTGCTTACTATAACGTTGACATCACGACTCGCAGTTTAGTGATTTATTTCACTCGCGGAATGACGTAATCATTATGTATCAGCCGTGGTGTACTCATTGGACCGGGTGACGTTTTCCATTGACTTTGCGGATCCCTCTCAAGCCCAATCCCAGTAGTAACAGACCGTGCGCCGCGCGGCCCACATCAAACGCGTTACATCCAAACACACAACACACATTCCAAATTCATCTCAAAATAAAACTGACAATTCTATTAACCGTTGTGCGTTTACAACAAATTAAAAAGCAAGAGATTACTCAAATTTTAAATCATTTCATTTATCAGTGTAAAGATTTTCGAAGTAACCTAATGATTCGTTTTAGTGCGCATGTGCGTGGTAAACCAGTGAAAGTGAAATGCCATGTCAACAGTGTACACAGTTAATGTTCTAGCGAGTTTTATATTTGGGTGGTTTATATTGAAGCGAAAGCGAGACGGAGAGCGACAACAGGTGTGTCTCTATCTCTCTGATATAAGATCCAACCCAGGATCCAATGTTGCATAACTGGTTTTGTTTTGGGTTGAATGGTGATGTTCAATTTAGCGTTGACTTTTATAAAATTTTACGGATTCAATGTTTTTGTCAAGGTATAATAGAAAATACTTTGCCATAATAAATTTGTGCAAGTTTGAGACATTAGGTTAAATATTACAGTACTAATTCTGTAAAATATCAGTCTCATATTATTATGTATAGACGCATTTTTTATTCGAGGACATGTAGAACTGTCAAACACAGTGAAATTTGTACGGAGATGACACTATTGACAGTTCTCCATGTCATATCCCACATGACTCGAATAAAAAATCCAACTTTATCAATTATACGATACGATACGAAATATTCCTTTCGAAATACATTTCTATTAATTCTGATAAAAGCAATTTTGTCTATATTGTGGCGTTTTGTAACAATACAGTAACAGTAACATTTTAGATCTTGAGGTTAGATCTTAAACTTACAGTTAATCTTTTTTTTTGTAAACAATACGTCATATCCGTGGTAAGATTAATTTAATAACCGACAAATAAAATAAACCTTCAGAACAACTATAGCCTGTTTTATTTAAATTACAATTTATTTTAAAAAATCGACAATTACAATTATAAAAGTACACAATTGGTATAAGTAACATTGGTAAAACGAGCCTATTACAAGTCTTATCCTTGTACTTAATATACAATACAGATAGACTTTTATTTTACCTGCGTCATTAATTGACCGATTGCTTGTTTGATTAACTACAGAATGTAACTCAATCAAAACAATGCAGTCATAACAGTGGAAGTTATAGTTGAAATAGCAATGAAAAGTAGTCATAAAAAAGCAATCTCTGTTTTCTTGCATGCTATGGTCTTAGTATGGACTTATTTGTAAAGGTCTTAGCGAAGGCAAGCGGATTTTATAGTACAGGTTTGTTTGTCTAGTTTGAGATTCGTTTGTAATATTTAAGCTGTATTCTTCTGAATAATAAAAATAATAATTTATAAACATTTGTACTCGTCTCATCTAGCCACTACGTACTGAATGAACATTTCAAAAGCTATGTAATTAATTTTATTCAATTATAAATTAATTATCTATGTAATTTCGTTCTAATATCAAGGAGTTATATTAGATCTAATATCAACAACATTATATTATTATCAACAAACACTATATCAAGGAGACATTCATAGGTAAAACCATCTATTAAACTTCATAGATACTCGTACATTATCGTATTGTAAGTACAGACAAAAGTCTTTGAAACGGATATTTTATATTAATCTCTTTGATGGCCATGACGAACGAAACAGACGAGCATCGATGAGCCACGAAGCGAGTCAATATCACCAGTGTTAGTTATCTGACTGAATAGTTGATAGTCGATTTACGAACATGGCCAATTTTACCGTCCAATTTTATCTAATTATAATAATAACTAATTTTTTCTTATTTATTTTTTAGTCTAGTTAATTAGAAACAAATAAAACACGTTTTGTTAAACAAAACTAAAAAAATATGTAATTTGTTTCAGACATTATCACTTCACCACGTCTTTTGCCGAAAACGCACAAATGCTAGCTGAAGCCGAATCATCTCGAAGTTGCCTGAACATGAGGCGACAGAGATGGTCGAGTGCATACATATGTGCACCAGTCGCACCATAGCATGCCTCTCCTCGCGTCTGAGGCAGATGGCCAACGTCAGGTTCTTCTTCTTTGTCGTCTGTGTCAGTTTCGCTCTCTCCGTTTGTATTCAATTTGTGAACAGGCAGGAGTCGCTATTAATCAACGAAAGCCTGATTCAGGAAGCTCTCGATTTCGCCTCCCTTGACGCCAGATATGCCGAAGTTTACAGGAAACCTTCAAGATTGCCGAAGAATCTCAAGTACCTTCTACTTTGGACGCCCAAAAATTTTGCTCCATTCTATTACTTCGGAAAGGGGCAGCGTATTTTCATTACCAACAATTGCTCGGTGATCAACTGCTACGTTACCACCGATAGGCATTTTTTCGGCGGAGACACGACGAGATTTGACGCTGTAGCATTTAATGGACGCAATATTCTGCAAATGAACCGTTCCCGTTTACCAATCAAACGATCATCTCGGCAGAAGTACATATTCTTTAACATGGAGTCCGCCGATAATTATCCAGTCTGCAATAAGGTTTTCGATGATTTCTTTAATTGGACCTCAACATATAGACTGAATTCTGACATCCCTTATCCTTACGTTCAGATAAAGAACAATGACGGGGAGGTGATTGGTCCTAAACAGAAAATGGACTGGTTGAAAAAAGAAGAAATGACCGAAGTTGACGAGGAGTTGTCGTATAAGTTACGAAATAAAACTAAGGCAATCGCGTGGTTTGTGTCTCACTGCTATAGTAGAAGTGGCAGAAAAAAGTTTGTTAAGAAACTGAAAAGTGCTTTAGTTCCATACAAATTGACTGTAGATGTGTATGGAAAATGTGGTACTTTACAATGCCCTTTAAATAAAAAGTCAGACTGTGATTTAATGTTAGAGAAGGACTATTTCTTCTACCTTTCGATGGAAAACTCATTCTCTGAGGACTATGTGACTGAGAAGTTGCTCACTCCCCTTCAACATGACGTGGTCCCCATCGTGTATGGTGGAGCTGATTACTCTAGGTAATTTTTAGTCAAATAATTCCTATCTTTTTACTTACTAGTGTCTAATTTTACAATTCGTTCACATTGAATATTAGAAGTTAAATACTACGGACTGATGGTACGCCAGACCATCAGGCCGTCAAGGACCATCACCACACACGGTCTTCTTTCTGCTCTTTTCATCCATTCAGAATCAGTAAGCTGAATTGGCAATGTACAGGACATATATGCCTCGATACCGATAACCGATTAGAGAGACGAGACCTCGAATAAATACCGGGAAACGCATCGTGGAACACTCCCCGGTTAAGTGTACTGACGACTTAGTAAGTCGCCGGTAGTGAGTAGATGAGAAAAAATTAAGTATTACCTATCCATACTTACTTACGTATCTTACTCGTACTTATCCATATAACGAAAGTCATGTTTACTATTGATATAGGGCCTAAAACAATTACCTACTTTAGAATTTTTGTCTGTCTCTTTGTTTGCTTGTCTGTTTGTTTGTAGCGCAAAACCCACTTTTTATACAGATCCTAGTATAGTTTTTGTTTTATCCATATCAGTTATAAATTTTCCATAGTTATAATTATAAGTCCAACGAAATACTAGTCTAAATAAATAACATACTTGAACCCACGCATTTGCCCCCTCGTTAAATTTATTTTTCCGCAAACACTTATTTTTTAAATTATCGCCAGGAATAAAAAAACAAATAATGGCTTTGAAAATATAATGGCATTTGACAAGCAGAGTTCCATTTTCAAAATTCGAATTTGTGTTTTTCGATCCTATTGTACAGTAGCCAGTTCTAAGAATTTTTAGTTTGACCTATCGTACATTCTTCTTTCGTCCAGCTAACACTATATTTTGTTTCAGATTTTTACCACCTGGCTCTTACCTGAACGCCAGGGAGCACACTCCTGTGGAACTCGCCGCCATGATAGCTAAATTCATCTCCTCTCCGAGCCTGTACCGCCAATTTTTTAGATGGAAATACCATTATTCTTACCACGAACCTATATACGTTGACAACGTCTGTTCTTTGTGCGCTGCGTTGAACAATAGAACTATATTTGAAAATACAAAAGTGTATAACAACTTTAGAAATTGGTGGAACCCCGACTACGCACAACAGTGTCTTACTAGAAATGATATTTATTGATAGTTTGATAATGTTAAAAGTGATTCGTTATTTACATTATTCTGAGCCATAGTTCTGAATATCTAACGATTACAACCCACGTTTACGTTAATTACTGTTCTCGTAATTAGAATTCTGTCAAAATTATGCGCTTGATATTTATGACATCATTAAAAACTAATCACCATACTCATATACTCGTACTTTTTAGATAATTCTATTCAGGTTATAGGCAGTTTGAAATGTGTATCAACTTTTAAGCGAGAATAATTAATTATTTGTATTTCAAAATTATTATGTCGATAACATTAATTGTGAAACAGGAAATTATTAATAACTGATTCGAAAACAATAACTTAAAGCTTATTGTTAATTATACTAAATATCTTTGATAAATTGGTCCAGTAGGTTTGATCTTAATGTAATAAAATATCCTCCCGTTGCCAATATACAGTTTTGCAAAAACTTTGAAATGGCATTTTGGAGATATTGCCATTACATTTATTAAATTAAATAAACCAGTGGGATGCCTAGTTCTATATTTATAATATATTAGGTATATTTAAAGACGATTTTATAATTGAATTAAATAATGTAGATATTAATGTACTTATACAGAGTATAATACTCGTAGATGTATTCCTGAAAACTGAATATATAGATTCCGCTCACGGTTTGAGTTAATTGACATGATAGATATGTTTCGTATTTAGCAAATAATGTAAGAATAAAAATAAAACAAAAATGTGAAAGGTATGTCATTGTGTTATGAGGACGTCTCAGGGAATCAAAGATATGAGAAAGGTAAACAAAGGTTCAATGAACTCTCAGGAGTAGTGTTGTTAAAACGAGTTGAAACTTAACCGTTTCAGACTTAAGTTTTAACTCTTTTTTTTTATAGAAAGACGGCGGCATACTAAGTGTATACTGTCACCCATGGACACCCTCGGTACATTTCAACATTAGTCCAGAATGACATGGCATGCTACCAGATGCGCTGCCTGTCTTTAGAGATGTAGGAATGGATTTGGAAAAAGGATTGAGACGGAATAGGATAGGATGGGATGGGAATGGGCTCTGGCATATCTCACTCACTACCGAAACACATACGTACATTGAGTAATAGGATAAAATGGAAAATGCAGTACATTTCAAGGTAGTCTTCTGTGAGAGAGAGGGTAACGGGGGCCAGTCGAGTACTTATACAACTACAAGAGTTTAAGACCATCAAATATTAAAAAATGGACCATAACGCTCACGAGGCGCTCGACCATCAATCGCTCGACGCTCGTTTTTGCAACATTTTTATTATTAACTCATGATCTTGAACGGAATACTACATTTCAGTCGTGGAGAGTATGTCTGTTAAACCTTGTGTAGGTAGTTACGAAAATGGACAAGTGCGTGTCACACACGCATTAAATTAGGGTTATGCATTGATTCTAAAACAGTTTTAAGAAAAAAATGAAATTATGTTGATTACATTCAATATTTTAAACGTCCCCTATAGCCTTTATTGAAAGTACTTACACACAACTATTTTTGAACACTTTTTTTGTTAAGTTTAGAAATTAAAGTAGGGGGGGGACTGTTATAGAAATTACTTTGAAGGTTTCTAATAATTATTATTATCCAGCAATATAGCAATTAGTCAGTAAAAAAATGTGATCGTCATTTTCTACTTAAGAAAATAATATTTTTAAGTAATTTGAAAAATTCAAATTCTGATGTCGCCATGATATAAATATTAAATTAAACAAAGAAAATTTTTAACAGCTTAGTTTTGAGCCTGGTACAGAAAGAGAAACAGACAGACAGGCTGACAGGCAAATGAGCAGAGGAACGCAGAGACATGACAAAATTATAAGGGTTTCTAAATTTTTTTGAAATCCAAATATGAATTAAAATGTTAAGAAAACAAATTAGAAATAGGTGTTTAATCGTGAAAATTAAAAGAAAAAAAATTTCTAATCAATTTTAAAAAGCTTTAATAAGTAGATAAGTTAAATTGCTCACGAAATTGATTTATTAAAAAACTGTATTTTTCACGAAAATGTATGACACTATATGTACTCTTATAGCATTATCTTGAATAGAGCAAAACCATAAATAGTTATTGTTACAATTTTAATAAAACAGCAACAGTGTATTTAATGTTCAAACAATTGTTTTAACAACAACAATTGACATATGTAATTTGTGGACGTCCAAGCAAAAAGGGTCCATAGCTGCTCGGCTTCTAGTTTCGGAGATATTCACATTTTTGTGAAGATGGGTGAAACTTAACATTTCTTAATTTACATTCGGCATAATTCTAGGATCAAGTACCTATAATTTTATGCCACAAACATGTTTATACGAAGTTTGTAACTCACATATTTTAGACAGAAATATATAGAGAATGTTTTTATGTCTTCCAAACACAGAAACGTTGACCACTTTTACTAAACTTAGATCGTTTATACTTATGTCTCTAGTTTTTTACTTGATTGTACATATTGTAGTAAATAAGTCATGAATTCTTAGAAAGTTATTAGAAATTTCAGTTAAATATGTCAAATTCTCTTATGCAACTGCTAAGCGGAACGGTATTTTAGATGACACTTAAGGATTATTTAGAGAATAAAAGTGAGCATTTTAAAAAAACGAACTTTAAACTTTGACCTAAAAACAGTTCTACTTAGCAGCCTCATGCAGTTTTGTCATGATGACATTTAAAATATTTCTCTTAAATCTACTCGTGATTTATCTATACTTCTATATATACTATATTAATATAATAAAGGGGTAAAATTGTGTGTTTGTAGGTATGTTGGGGGTAATCTCTGGAATTACTGAACCGATTTCAAAAATTCTTTCACAAATAGGAAGCTACATTATCCGTGTCTAATATAGGTAATATTTTATTTAAAAAAAAAAATACTTATAAACCGAAGCGAAGCGAGGGCGGGTCGCTAGTTCATTATAATCAAATAAAAAAACTAAAGACAAAAGTTTAAACGATCTAAGCTTAACAAAAACCACCACATTTCAGTGTTTACTGCAAGTCATAGAAACCTTTTCATTAAACATTAAATATGTTTATGGCATGAAACTATACGTACGTGACGAATAATATGAAATTCAAATTAAGAAATGTTATTTTTTCACCCAACTTAAGAGAAATGTGAATATCACGGAAATTAGAAATCGAAATCGAACATATAATTTCTAAAGGCTGCTTACATATGTCTTATTTCGTGTTTATGTTTATATATATACATATATATATATTCATGTTATGGAGGAAATTTGTATAATGCTGGACAATGTTGGACAATTGTTAAAATTAATGTTGAAACTCACGGATTACTCACGATTTATCATTTATTTTATTACAAAACATGCTCGAACGCGAAACAAAGTTTAAAATCTTATCTAATTAATTAATTAATTATTAAAATGATTGCTAATTTTAATTTCTAATATATTATATAATTAAGTAACTTGCATTATTCTTCCTGTATCAAGCTCGTGTGTTTATATTAAATACCTAGGCATTATAATTTCTCTAACATTAATTTTAAATGAAAAAAAATCCAGACAACTCTTGAGCAGCACAAAATTCTGATAAATCAAATGATTTATCTAAAAAATTTCTTCTATTATATAATTTTTAAATGCATTGTGATTCTATTGCTATTTAAGAACGCACAGTTATTATAATTTGAACTAAGTGCATACCTATGAGATTTCTCTTTTGTTGGAATATACTTTCAAAATTAAACCATACAAAAATTTCATAAACAAATCGTCGTGTCGTGTACAGTACTCATGTACAAAGGTAATACAATAAGAAATTTAATATCCCAATCATGTCCCAATCACGCTGTCGTACTTATCCACTTTATAAGTGGTCATTAAATAAAAAAAACCTCAAAATAAACGTCTGGAATTAGTTTTGTAAAGGCACATTAAAAATCGGAATACTGATTAACTTTCGTTATTTTCTTTAATTGTAAATAGCTTAATTAAACAAATTTTTTTTTATTGCATATTAAACATTTTTAGATTTAGTTTAAACGTTTACCAAAAATATTAGACCCCACAATATTTTATTTTCAAACCAAAAATAACATTTTGAATACATACTAATTTAAAATCCCAATAAATTAACGAATTCATTCCTAAAATAAAGTGAATCAGACTAATGTAGCGTCTTGCGTTTAATTTTTTAAACTTTAATTATACTCGTGTAATTTATTTGTGATATTATCTAAGTAATAGGACCTTATTGTCGATATAGACTTAGTTTGGTTAAATTTATGTTAAAATTTCGTTGTTTCAAGATTCTATTTGAATAGAAAGATGATTTAACATTTCATTTTTAAGATAAAATACTTATGTACTTACTTATTTTTTTTATTTCACACAAATATCTCAATACATGCGAAGCTAGAACTGACAATGACGTTTTTTATTATATTTTTTTATCTAGCTATCAAAAAGTCACATTTTGTCTTAGCTACGATTATTTATTGATGTATACACATCAAATTATAGTTAGAAATATATAATTGACAATAATGTAATATTTTTGGTCTTAAAAATACTTTCTTAAGTAATTATTATTGAAACTAGTAGACATTTAGTGACATTTGTCAATCATTTAAGTCAACAGTCTATTATATATAATACATATATGCTTTTAATTATTATACAATAAATTATACACGCTGTTTTCCTTGTATACATCGATTATTTTTATTATTTATAAAATAGATTATATAGATTTCTGTTCTGGAATATTTTAAGAATTAAAAAGGAAATTTATATTATTTGTGTGTAATTTACCTGACTCCAAAAATAGCCTATTTTCGACTTCGTCATAGTTGAGTATTATTTTTTTATAAACACTATTGTACACAAGAAACATACAGAGAAACACAAAGTAATTAGAATACAAGTAATAATATATTTTATATAAATGTTAGCACCGTAATATTTTCAGAATTACTAGAATTATTATTTTTCTTGGCTTTTACAAAAAAATACTATATGACCAGCAAATCATTATCAACGAAACATTCTAGTTTTGAATGAATAAAATACAACGAACATAAGAGAGTTTTTTAGAGTTCAACCCTCGTTAATTTTGATTCCTCGACTCTTAGAACGACAGGAAGCCGCAAAATCTTTAAAATGTTTCAACTGGAATATCGTTACGTGATTTAGTTCCTTACAAAGAAAGGTGTTAGCCCGACCGATATCAAACAAATGTTGCATAATGTGTATGGGAGATTCTTCTCCAACATTTACCACCGCCACGATTGGTGTAAGCAATTTCGCTTAGGACAAGAGTCTATAGACGCGAACCTCGCTACGGTCGACCCGTTGAGCCACTCACTCCAAACAATATCAAATTAGTGGAAGAAATTCTAAACGACCGACGGCTAAAGACGAAAGAAATAGCTGCAAGGACAGATTTCGAAGATGAAACTTCTGACTATTTTTATATTGGGATAAAAATGCCAATTAAACGATCCGAAAAGTGTATTCAAATAGACGGAGACTATATTGAAAAATAAAAATAGTATCATGTACTTGAATGTCCTTTTTCTATGTCAACTTTTGCCGGAAACTTTTGGACCTCCCCTCGTACCTATCGTAAAAGAATTTTTGTAATTTTTCAAACCTTTTTTGCTATTTGTTCATTTTATTTGATGTAATTTTATGTGAAAAAAAAAATGTGAACTTCTCCATTCATTTATGTTTCAGTTTCATGCCAGTTTTATAATAAAAAATATAAAGTATCAAATTCGTTTTTTTTTTCTGATTACAATGATATAGAATATTTTTAAATTTTTCTTTCTTATGACACGTTTCATTTGACTATATTGTTGTGCCATTTTTCTTTCCCGGACTATATCTGTAAAAACTTTTTTGATTTCTGCGGTATAGGTGGGTTTACTTACCACAGCAAAGTATGCCACTTTATAAAACTCATTAAACTTTCTATAACGCAAACAAATTTCACAAAACTGAATCGACCACAATTATTCCTCAAAGTTGTGATCAGTGTTGTATATATTTAGGAGTTACCTACCTCAATTGAGTAACGAGGTATTCGCTAACCTGAAAAAGAGGAATGTTCTCACTCCAGGATTATATAAGTACAGTAGTCCAGTCGACGGACGTCCGGAAAGGCTTCAGAATGGACATATCGACGATGAGGCAATTTATTTTCGAAAAAATAGATAAAAATATGACATTTAAAGATATCACTATGCGCAATATAGTATTTTGAAAAGATCTCGTTTCTTGTGCTAGGGATAGTTAAAAATTTCTTATTGCCTTTTTGGTTTGTCTTCAAATTTTCTACATAACGGCATCTTCCTTATTCCTTTACCGTCAAAACTAAAAGACATCGTAATAATTATATCATCCCTATTTTTATAAATAAACAAAAATAAACCTTATATCTCATCAAAGTGTGCGCGAACACCCGACGCTGTACGAGAACTTTTCGAGTTATTTCTATTTGTATGTATTGTAACAATAATAAATTAGCGCTTTCGACTTCGGGTCTAAAATTTGCCGTATATTTTCATTTGGTGCTTGTAAAGTTTTGATATTGCAAAAATATGGTTTTATAGGGCCGTTTTTAACAAGTGTTTCAAGGCTAATAAACACACATTGTGGATACATCGGTAGATTTATAGTTAGTTTAGTGACATGTATTGTGCACTTACTCAGTTTTCATGATTTGCAGTGACCCAACACTAAAGGAAGGAAGTTCACCCGAATATCCGGCCGTCTGTCTGCCAGCGGGCCATTGTGACGTACAATAAAATAAAAGAAATAATAATAAAAAATAACGCCCTCCTTTGTGTAACGAACAACAGACGGGACAAAAGTGGAAAATTTTAAATTCGATTGCGGATTACAATGAGCTCGAGAAATTGTCTCTTGAATGGGGCAGGTTTATGTCCTGTTTGCTTTATTATTCTTCTTTGGAGTTTCGTCAAAACGGAAAATCTTATGGGAAATTCGTCAAATCTTATTAGTTTATGTGTCCATAGCTTTTACTATCCATCCGTCCACAGCATACCTAATAGCAGTGCATATCATTCAAATGGCCCGATTCTGACGCATACACACACACGTCCGTGTACGTACACATTGCAAATAGCGAAACCGTAGCAACACCGACAGTAGGGATTGCGCTACCTGACACATTACGCCTAATAAGCATTTATCGCCGCTACAGCGGTGGTGCAGGCGAAGTCAACTAGCTGTTAAATACATAAGCTTGCCACATGAAGCAACTGCCGCCCATGCACATCTGCTTCATCAGGGTAAATGCGGGTGCTCTAATGAACTAACAGGATTTATTTCCAGAATTACAAACATTGACACTTCCCCGGGTGCACTTCCTACATTTGGTGATTTACAAAAAGGGAACATGGGGAGAGATAGCATAGGATGGTATGGAAATGGGCTCTAGCTATGTCACTCACTACCGAAACATGTAACACATCGTTCAATAAGTCCTGGGACTAACTATGAAAACAACATTTTATCCGCAAAATTCTTTATTATTCATCAACATAATCTCCTTCAAGTGTAATACAATCATTCCAACGCTTCTCTAACTTTTCAATGCCATGTTTGTAGAACGACTTGTCTTGACTCAAAATGAGCCTCAGTAGCAGCGATCACCTCCTCATTCGAGCCAAATATTTTTCCCTGGAGCATCTTTTTGAGATCCGCAAAGAGCCAGTAGTCGCTGGGGGCCAGATCCGGCGAGTACGGAGGATGGGGAAGCAGTTGGAAGCCCAATTCGTTGAATTTGGTCATCGTTTTGATTGACTTGTGGCACGGTGCGTTGTCTTGATGAAAGATGACTTTCTTCTTCTTCATGTGTGGATAGCGTCACTTTAACCACTATAGCTTCCTTGGTTATGTTTCGAATTACATCAAATTTTGACACATCTCATCTAAAGGTTGGTACTTCTGAACCTTGGTATATACATGGCATTATTAGCGCCATCTCTACGCTAGTCCCGGGACTTATTGAACGATGTGTTACCTACATATTACACATTGGGGAATAGGATAAAGTGGGAACTGTAGTACTTACATATACAACTTATATTTACTTAACACGAGTATGTACACTAACTGCGTTATTACCTTAGTCACAACTCTCAAAGTTGTCTGAAAGAAATTGCTAAACAATAATAAGCCTGGTTGTATTCTCTTCTCATAAAATTGTTCCTTGATTTTCTTATAATGTAACAATTACACGGTAGTCTTATGTGAGAGAAGGGTAACTTGATCGATCGAATTCCTTCATCGGTTGTGGGATTGTAGCATGCACAATAATTCCACAAAAATAATATAAAATGAGTCTGCCAAAAAATATACAAATTAATATGAGTATTTTCCATTGCTATCGCTCACAATAACTATAACTTAAGCTATGACTCCGTGAATATCTTCCATTTGGTGACGAATGTTGACAGCTAGTTTGACCGGAAGCGGTTCGGCATCGTAGCCACTTCCGCAACGCACTGTCACTATACCGGATGTGTGGCCATCCATAACCTCACAGTCGCGTTTAGTGTCTATGCTGGCGACTGATACTTGTATTTTACAGTATTATGTCTTTTTATAGACAAAAATGTCAGACAAGCAGACGGTCTCATTTTTTTTATAGATAAAAGGCGGCAAACGAGCATACAGTCCATCTGATGGTAAATGGATACTGTAGCCCATGGAAATCGGCGATACATGCCAACATCAGTCCACAATGACAAACGTTGGCACGCTCCCGGATGTGCTGCCTATCTGCCGATTCAAGAATGTATTGGGAGAAAGGGTTGGGGAAATGGGGATTGATTCACTTGGTTGTAAGTGAATACTGTCGTCCATAGAAATCGACAGACAATACACGCCAACATCAGAATAAAAAACAGTTGATGAACAATAAAAAAACAATTTAAAATTTAATAACCTAGAATTGTAAAAATCATCCTTTCTCCAGCTATTGGGTATTTAAAGATTTATTTTTGATTGTACATCCAAAGCGATAGAACTTCTTTTTCTTTTTTTAATAATAATCGACACTGGGATTTTTTTATAGGAAAGAAGGCGGTCGAGTAAGCGGTTTCACGTGATGGTAAGTGTTACCGCCGCCCATGGACACCTGCAACACCAGGGGGTATGCGGGCGCGCCGCCGACCATGCAAAATCCTATTCACAGCTTTCTTGAAGAACCCCATATCGTAGCGTAATGGAAAGAAATGACGTAATGGATTCAATTTGCGTAAAAGCAGAGGCTTTTTGGAAAATTTTGAATTTTTCAGCGTAAAAGCCAAAAATTTCTGTGATAGTTTAAGAGAAATTGATTTCTCCGAAGTTATCGAGTACCTAAGCTAGGATTAAAATTTTTTATTATAAGTAAATCCAAAGTGGTACAACGTGCCAGAACTTCGTATTTATAATTTTCTTTATAATCAACTTTTCCAGCCGTGCACAAATGTACTCTTTGGGTTTCTGGACCCACCACCCCACACGGGAAATTCTAGTGTAGGTCATCAAGTATGTATAGGATTATAAAAAAATATAACATTAGTGAATATTTTATTAATAATAACAAATAGGTAATAACAATCAACAAAAAAACATTTTGATTCCAAACAAATATTACAACAATCTTTGTGAATTTGTACGATAAGCTAATGACCAAACAATGAAAACATCGTCCATAATAACTGGAAAAAAAAACTGGAAAGAACGCATTTTATCTCTTATTTGCGTTCCATTATCTAGTATAAAATTAAATAAGATTTAATTTTAGAGACGAAATATCTGGAGAAGCTATTAAGTTGTGTGGTCTGCCTATTTGCCCTAACCTCAATAACTACTTGATCGATTTTGTTAGCGTTTTCATTATTGTTTAGACCATTTATCAGGCTTTAGTATTAACGTTAAGTTTCCTTATATGGAATGTGGTACCGAGAATAAGGTCAAATAATATATTGGTATTGTCAAATAATGACACAAATATTGTGAATCATTTGCAAACATGTTATTATAAAACTGTTGCGCAATGTTCGTTTCCAATTACAATAAAAATTTTCGACTATCGCTAACTCATACAATACCTCAATAAAATATTACTTTTTGCTACGTAGTCGTTCCCCGAAAAGATAGGGTGGCCATAATCGTCGTGAAAGTAGGACGGTCCGAGACCAGTGACTGTAAGCTAGGCGGACAACACAATAAATCTTTGTGGGGATAATCCGGCATCGGGCTGAGTCGAGACGGCTTTGTCCGGCGTCTACTTTGATATGACGTATCTATTGGGATTGTAACTTGTACAGGGGTCTGTTGGGCGTAGTTATTTTATACGTCAATCGACCAATAATACCTTAAAGGTGCCTATTCTCAACTCACTTATTATATTGGTAAGTAGTTTTATACATTTTTAATTTTTTTTTATTTAAGCTTATAACTTATATTGCTATTTATTTGCATATTTATTCAATTGCTACTTAACGTTTGGGTATAGTATTTATAAATTAAAAATAATTAAATTACTTAATCTTAATTACATTAATTAGTTATTTATTTATTTTTAATTAAAATTAATTTATTTCATTTCATTGTATAACATTTATCAAATATGTTTTTCTAAACCGGCCTTTAGTGCCGGCACTCTTTTGACTTGATAATCTAGTGTGGAAAAGAATACTTTACTGGTCCTATGAACTTGTGACTTGGAGTTTAGTACAAATATTCTACAATACAAATAAGTAGACACGTGTTTTTCCGTTTTTAAAATATCGTCAGGGGACTAAAATACAGAGCGTCAAATTTTCTAGTGGTATATGAATAAAATATATACCCACACCTTCCTTATACATTTTCAAAATTCACACGGGCATCCTTTTTTTTTAAAACAAGCATTATTATATAAATTTAAACATAGTTCCACCAAACTGTGAGTACATTTTGTTGATGGACAAGTTCTTACTTTTTACAATTTACTTAGCACAGTATCAGACAGATTACTTAATCAAAATATTTTTAATCAAAATTTTAAAAATATTTATGTATATTATGTATTTATGTATATTTAAAAATATTTTAGGAGGGGGAGAGTGCACGCTGCAATCCAACAGCCGCTGGGCGCGCTCGACTGGCCACGTTACCCCTCTCTCACAGAAGACTACCTTGAAATGTACTGCATTTTCCACTTTATCGTATTTCCCCAATGTACGTACGTGTTTCGGTAGTGAGTGAGATGTGCCAGAGCCCATTCCCATCCTATCCTATCCTATCCCTGCCCATTTTCCCAACCCTTTCTCCAAATCAATTCCTATATCTCCAAAGGTAGGCAGCGCATCCGGGGGCGTGCCAACATTTATCATTTTGGACTAATGTTGGCATGTATCGCGGATGTCTATGGGCGACAGTATCCACTTACCATCAGGTGGACTGTATGCTCGTCTGCCGCCTTCGTACATAAAAAAAAAAAAAAAATGTATTTCTTTATATATTCAACGTGTCACTGGAATAACGCAAAAGCTGAAAATAAGTTTTTCGGCATCGAAAGTAGAATCGATTGTACCAGTTTTTAGAATATTTTGTTTTAATGATTTAGAGTACAATTCTAGTACGTCTTGTATTCTACATCGCGCGCGCACGTAAGCGTCCGGTCTGAGTAATGTGTACTACGGACGTTTCTGACGGGGCAACAAAACCTTACATGTTTGTAAGTTTTAATTTATTCTTCAAAACAATTTTATGTTTCTATAAAACGAAATTCTTTCGATTCGATAGTCTGCATTATTTCGGTGACACTTTTGTATGTACCTATTCAAGTATGATTATAAGAAAAATACTCTCAAAGGCGGGTTAAAACTCCCACAGGGCTACAGCTCATTGCTGCTGCATATACCACGTCCATAATAATTAAATACACGTTTATAAATACTCACTTTACGTGAGTGAAGCGACGGGTCGATGCTTGTTGTTAATAAAGCTAACCAAATAGGGAAATAACCCTTTTGTGCTTAAATACTAAATTAGAGTTTGCTTTTAGTTTGCGGTGCACTAATCCTCTTACCATATCGGGGATTTGAACAGATTCAATCGGCTACTGACTATACTTCGATCGACGTGCTATAGCTTTATTTCTCCGACTATACGACATCAATACAACCCATTCTACGAGTATGTGTTACGATGGAGCCTAAAAGTAAATTAAAAGAAATTAGGTTGATAGCACTCATTTTATGTTATAATAAGACATTTTATGATAAAATTAAAATTATAAAAATAATCTAAAGGAAAAACTAATTTGATACTTTATATTCTGTCTTAAATAAAATTAATATAAAACTGGAACATAAACAAAACTCAGAATTTAGATAAACATTTAATAAACTTATAGATCTAGATCTTACAATTTTATCAAAACCTTTTAGTCTTGTTTTTATTTATTCTAGAGCGGCGATAGCCTTTTTTTTTTTTTTTTTACGTGGGGAAATCCATCATGAGATACGCCCCCGCCGACACCTTGGCGGGAGAGCATGCCGGACTCTTACCGACTAAAACCCCACGACTACCACCATTCTTCTTTCTGCATGCGCCCCCAACAGCTGGGGCACACAGAGAAACGTCACCTTCTTGGAGGGGAGAGATCAGACTGGCATCAACAAACCAGTCTGAGCCCTCGCCTCCCCACCCTTCGCCGCTGGAATGCCGAGAGGCATCCCAGAGTCTACCACCATCCTTCTTTCTCCATGCGCCCCCAACAGCCGGGGCACACAGAGAAACGCCACCTTCTTGGCGGTGAGAGACCAGACCGGCAGCTACTAACCAGTCCAGGCCCCCGCCTCCCCACCTTTTGCCAGGATATTAGCCAACAGCCACCAAGATCTCCCAAGAAAGGAAAAGTCGCTGACTGTTGCCCAGGGTGCACCGTCCCGGATCTGTCGTTGAGCCATCGTTCCCTGAGAACGTATCCAGAGGGACAAATGGACCAGCGACAGCCCGGGCACACGAGGAGGTTTCCCGGCCACGCCACCCCAGAGCGGCGATAGCCTAGCTAGAGGTATCTTCGTGAAGTCGTAAATTCTAATCCTCGACCAGTACCACTGAGTGAGTATCTACTTAAGTACGATTTTTTTAAAAAGAATTGTCACTAGCTCTTCACTTGATTGCCCTGACATGGATCACCTGGAATATTCAAAATTTTGTCTATATTACAATCCGCACTGAGCCGGCATTGTGAATTGTGGCCCAAAATCCCCTTTTAACCTGCAGGAGGCCTTAGCCTGCAGTGGGACTTGAAAATGGCCGAAGACTATAGCAGTTTACAGTTTATTTTTCAAAATCGAAAAACTTTTACACTTATTATGTCAATTGTTCTTTTGCGAACCTATTACATACAAACAAAAGATTCATTACATACAAAAGAAACAACAGCTAACAATATGTTTATTGTAGAGGTTTCACAACATTGTACATACACTTTAACGTTGGCATATTGAGTTGGTGTTAATGAACTCCAGTATTTGACTCTGGTGTCTAATATTAGGTATACAAAGAAGTGTGCGTAGGAGACGATATACCGATGACGTTCTGATAACACACTGTTAGTTAAATATACTGTAGTTGACTGTTCTTAAAATTAACATATAGATTAACTTTAAAATTAACTTAAACAACTAGAGAATAAAACATACTCGTACGTTATTGCAAATACTTAATTTCTCAAATCTATATCAAAATTCAAAAGATATGACCTTGAGAATATTATTTTCGGATCCTATTACTATCTCTGTCACACATGCGTGCATGTTATGACATTACTGTGATAGTGACATCTTTAACATAGCAGCGCGAATCGTTTCTAACTTGTGACTTCTAACTGAAACTTTTTTTAAGATATTTTGCATTTGATACCACGGATCGACTTCTCGCTTGAATTAACTCGGCACCTCGCTGGAATGTGCCCCCCTTCCCGCTACGCTGATTACCGCCCCGCGTTCATCCCATTCGCGACAAACGCAGGGCGGTAAGAGACGTAGCGCGAAGGGGGCCCGCATTCCAGCGAGGTGCCGAGTTAATCCAACTGAATTGTACATTATTTAACTGTACAATTATTCACGCAGAAAAGTTAAGTTCTGTCTTTGCCATCAATACAATACATTGTCTATTATCTGAATACCATAACCTGGACTTTTTTTCATCCACTGCTATTTAGAACATGTCTCCTCACACACATTGTGTTGTGCATGAGGGGTGTACGGCCTTAAAACGCCACGCTGGCCAAGCGGGTTAGCAAGTCGTCTCTTTTAGGTGGTGTAGCTTGTTAGGACTTGTGGTAGCAGCTTTGTTATCCCTAAGTCGCCTTTAACGATACAACCACGGGAAAAGATGGAGTGGTGCTATTCTAACGCCGGGCGACACCCCACGGTCATATTTTTTCTATTAATTTATTGCTATTATTTATTTATTTATTTTCAAAGAATATTCAAAATTTTGTGATATAAAAGTATATGTGATACAAAGGTAATAATAATAAGTAAAAGGAGTCACAAAAGTTATAAAAAAATTCCGGATCTAGTTCTAGGAAATTTAATTCAGAAAAACCATGTCATGTCACGGATTAATCTTAACCACAAAAGTACCAAGAATGTTAGAAACAGAAAGCCTCTCATTATTGTGTTCCACGCAGGATAAGTCGCTCAGTCCCATGGGAGGCAATTAACCTTATCTGCGCACGATAGCGTTCCAAGATGCCGAGATAAACGGTTAGAAGAGGCTTACGTGAAGTAAAAATAGGTAGAGTTCAAGTAAATAAGGTTTCTTAATACCGCGCTATCTCTTAATAATGTCCTACGAAACCTTTTTTTTCTTTTCATATATGGCAATGGTGCAATTACCACATTTTGCCAGTGTCTAGTTTTCTTTGTAATTAAAGTAAAAAACAATGTTTTTATTTGATTATCATAAACATTATGCACAATACACAATTTTTACATTATACAAAAAAAAACTTTTTTGAGTTTGAGTTGACTTCTCGAGTTCCCGCCAAAAAGTCCTACAAAAAAAATATAACGCAGACCGCAAATGAGGTGGAAGGCCGATATTAAGAGCGGCGAGCGCGAACTGGACCCTGACCACCTAAAATAGGGATAAGTGGAGAAAGTTGAAGGAGGACTTTACTTTAATTTTTATTGGTGTTAAAATGTATATGGTCACCCTTGTTTGGATGACCACATACATTTCATTTTCAATTCATAATTCCAAATAAATTTAATTTTATTTCAAAATGGAATGAACGTTTTCCGAATTTGTAAATCATATTCACCCCAATCGGTTAATTTCTCCTATATCTGCGTAATATATCCTCCATCCAGTATTAGGTGGTCTATTGTTTTCTTACAGCACAAGTGTTCCGCTGTCCACATCTCCCATTTCTCATCACTTGCACCATACCCCCTCTACAGCAGTTAGGCAGTTTATTCACAACTTCGTACATTGGCACAACATGTCGCAGCCGAGGATACTACGCACGATTTTATTGTCACACTTTTCAATAATTTATAACATAACATATGGCGGGGTGGTAGCGTAACATCCTGCTTCTAATGTGCTTGTTTTCGCTGGGTACATTCAGCAGATTTTTTTCTCAAACTAAATCTATTGAATTAAAATAATAATCAATGATAATAATTAATAACGTTGACAATGATACAAATGTATTACTTTTTTATACAAAGACGTAATAGGATATATAATACGTAATAAATATACAAATAAGAAATTCGACCACTGTGCTCATATTTCTTTTTAAAATGTGGGTTACCTTTTATTACGGTTTGAGAGCAATTTTGGATTAAAATACGATCAATTAAAAACGATTAATACGACAGCCATGTATTTACATGGCAGTAATTATTAAATTATAATTTTTTTATTCTAATTAAATCTATATATACACACATATATATATATATGTTAAGTAGGTACACATTTTGTTTGTGTTTAATTAAAAATAAGGGAGTGTAACTCATTAAATTGAAATTTACCCAATTCGACTTATTTCTGAAAGTCAACATTCAATAGCAATATTAATTGAGACAGGTTTTTTAAACTCGCTACTCCTACACTCTACTCGTAGCCACAAGCTCTAGCACATAATAAGGTTTCGGTCTTACAGAAGCGTAAAACCCGATTGACGGGGTTACTCCCGATTTACTCCTAAAAGAGTGGGAATTTGCTATTTGTACCCGGTTCGGATTAAATCCACTTATTGTATCGCTTTGTGTCCGTCTGACAGAATGACGGTTCAATTCCTTGCCGATTTAGTGAAAAATCGGCGATTCGAAATTAAGCAGTACTTATTCCACGCAGGCTCGCTACCTGTTTTTTCTTAGCCTGGAATTGTTTCTGGGTAAAACCTCCCTTCTTTTATGCCAGACCTTCCTGTTAAATGCGGTGTTTCGCCTAGTTTTTCTGATATGGGTCTGTTTTTTTATACTTGAAAGGCCCACTTGAAAGTAAGTGACTAATACCGCCCATGATGGCTATACCACTTATTATCACTTGAGTATGCGTATACGCCGACGACCTTGTAAAATGCAAAATATTCACAGATTTCTTGAAGAACTTCATATCGTAGATTAATGTAAATAGACCCGCCATTTCCTGCTCGGTTTGCTAGTACGTCGGTGTTCATCTTGTGATGTCCACGCGGTGACGTTTTTCGCCCACCTTTCTGGAGACAGTGCAGCAGACGTGTCCCACGCACTCCAATTTCAGTTTGCGAGTTATTAAAACCATATTATACCACCAACCTAGGACTCTCCTCTGCTAGATATAGGATTCTCCTAAGGCTTCCTATGGCACATTTTCAGCTCGTATCATCCAACCACCACTGGCGACTTCTTTTTTCTAGAAAAAAGGCGGCAAACGAGCATACAGTACACCTGATGGTAAGTGGATACTGTCGTCCATAGACATCCGCAATATATGCCAACATCAGTCCAAAATGGCTAACGTTGGCACGCCTTTGCAGATTAAGGAATGGGATGGGAATGGGCTCTGGCATATCTCACTTCTTTCTTTCAGTCGTCATCCCTCTGTGTTTTTAGAGTTATTAATAACTAAAATAGCAAAAATAATTATTAATATTATTTATGATACTACATATGAACATTTACTAATCTGCGATAAAGAATCATTATGTATAGTGTTCTAATGAAAAAATAAAAGAGACCATGTAAATAGAAAATTTAAAAGACAAGAAAGGTTTAATCTAGAAATAAGTTCGCTTTTGTACATACGGTAATATTGTAATGACCTATTGTAACAATTCATTAGGTATATATAATTACAATAAATAGCAACAATAACCTAAAGCTCTTATCAATAATAAAACACGCACATAAAAATACATAGATCTATAAAGACATAAGAAAATAAAAAGTGAATAAACCCCAACCACAAGAATAAAACAGAGTAAAACATAAAATCACACATTTTTATCACAATCACAGTTGTATAAGATTTGTGTTGCGTTACTACGAGTAACATGTGGTGCCCTGGAGGGCGTGAAGGACAAACATAATATAGTGGTACCGCCCGAGTGAATAATATAACACTACTAACACTCTGGTAACGCAATGATCGACGGAGAACACACTAAATAAGCGGAGCGTAAATCGGAGCGAACTGTTTAAATACATTAAACTTGTCCCAGATACATTAAACTTGTCCCAAATACATTAAACTTGTCCCAAATACATTAAACTTGTCCCAAATACATTAAACTTGCCCCAAATACATTAAACATGTTCCAAATACATTAAATCTGTCCCAAATACAGTTCGCTCCGATTTACGCTATGCAACAATGTTTATATATTGTCTATTGTCTATGTAACAAGAATTAACATGTAATCCAGATTGAGACTGATCTATTAATCCAGTCTAAATGGTGAAATATCTTGAGTTTAATCCATTTATATTCTTTCCTTAGGTACGACTTCTTCAAATATGTTTGTTACCATGAGCTCGTCCTTTGAAAGTTTTATTTTATTATTTTTTAAATATTTTAATAATACATAGTAATTTTGCTATGTAATATTACGAAACGCAGTGCCATTTTAGTCTTTTATTTTAATTTTAATATAATTTAGTCTAATTTTTTCATTATATTATCTATCCTGTATATTTAAACTCATAGATACATTTAATCAAGGATGATATTAATAATAACCAGGATGTGCATAATGGACCTATATTGACTATAATTTAAAATCTACATATATTGGCACGTCAAACGGGACTTAACCCAGTCTTAGTCTTAATATAAAAGTGAATAATTTAAGGTTAAAGGTCAAAAAACAACTTTTTAACATCTAGCCTAACAACTCACTATAATACACACCAACGGGTAAAGATAGTACATACACAGTAATTGTTGGTAGATCAGAAACTGAATCCGTGAACTGAATACTAGCTGATTTAGAAGTTTCTTGTAGTTGTCAGAATCATAAAACGCTAACCGCTCCGCTTGCCACCCTATCCACACCTTGTGAATTCAATCAGTTTCAGCCGCAAGGTGATTCGCGCGTAAGGGCGTGTGCATAAATAAGAACCGTCTGCCCTCATCCGCGATGGACCCCCACGAGTTACGGCCCCGGTCAAGACAAATTCGACTGATGGAAGAATAAGAATCAGCGTCATTTGTTTACGACTAATGTGTTTCAGATTATTTAAGTTATTTTTACCATACCATCAACCATTATCTCTCCATTGCTGGATATGTTATTTTCCTTAATTAATAAAGTCAACGGGATAAACGTTAGACGTCCTTATAGTCAGTGAAACATGACTTCGAAGCAATATAGGTGTCATTTAGCTAACAAAGTCTCATGAAATGAGCTGGTCTTTGGCTATCCGAGTGTACTTATCGTGTTACTCGCGGTGTTATGCCCTTTTCACCTTCACTTCGCTCTAGCGGCTTCACTTCGGCTGGCCGGTGCAGATAAGCTGAACCGTTGCGTCCTGGTCTCCTGGAGGATTATTATTATTATTAAAGAATTAATGATAAGTAAGTACACCGTGCTAACTTCGACGTCTGGCCGTCTGTCAGTCTGTCTTCTCACTACAAAGGACCGTTTAGCATATTTGGAATGCTTCTACTTTTTTCATATAGCGAACAGCAAACAGTTCACCCGGTGGTATGTAGATACGGGACATCCGTGATACATGCCAATATCAATCCAGAATGACAAATATTGGCATGCTTCCAGATGCGCTGCCTTCCATTGAAATTTAGGAATGGATTGGAGAAAGGGTTGACATAATGTCGAGGGATAAAATAAGACGAAAATGAGCTCTAGCTTAAATCACTAAAGTAAGTTTGCGGTAAATTTGCTGACTGGCAAAGATCCGCGAAAGATAAAGCGTTCAATTTCCATTTGTCTAAATTGAAGAAAAACATTTGTCTAAAATCTGTTTTATTGTTTGTGTACTGGACTACAAAATCTCTAGATCCACAATACAGGAAATGCTAGCGTGACATTATCAATTTTAAAGTTATTTATATATCAACATTAACGTAAAAGTTTCTACGAAAATTAACTATAATAAATACCTGCAAAGCAGTCTTTGTACTACGCATTACGATATATTTCAATGTCATGTTTTTATTTATAAACGAAATTATCGGTAAATAAAGAGCCATTAGAATTCAGCTATTCGATTAGTGGTTAAATGAATGAATGTAAATTCCTTGAATAATGACTACTAAATAGAATCAGTAAATAGGTTTTTATTTAGGCTAACACAAAGAAGCGTTGAACTTTTATTATTACCTGAGTAGGCTTTACGGTGCCAGTTCGCCTATTCAGAGCCCTTTACAATTATTGTACTTATGCGAAACCAAATTGATTAACAGTAAAAAATAAAACTACGAGTATCTGTTTGTACTTTCACGCATCAACAAATGACTAAAATTTTGAATGGACCTTCTTGGGATACCGCGAAAAGGACATAGACTACAAAAGTAAGTTCCCGTGGGATAATGAGTTATATAATAACTATTAGCCAAATAAGTATTCGTTGTATTAAATTGTTGAGCAGACGCAGGAGATTATTCCGGTCTGATCGCCCGATCAGTTTCTTATTCTATCTGATCACGTCGTAAGTTTCCTGTGTGATCGCACGATCAGATGCTTTTACAAAATAAAATATATTGCACAAATATTTATATTTATTTTCTGTATATAAACATGAAACAACAGTACGAAATGTTAAAAATGAAACGTGATCAGATAGGAAAATATTTTATTTATTCTGGCGGTTCCATCGGATCACGCGATCACATCGCACAAATATATTTTTAAAAACATCTGATCGCGACGATCACACGAAAATAACCCGAAACAGGGGCCAGGGCCCACGGGAGAGATACGTGTTGCACCGACTCAGTCCTACAGCTAGGCTCGACAAACTAGGTTACGAGCCTGAGTATAATTGTAATCCCACCACAATAAATTACAAACTTGTTTAAGCATTGCTTTGTATTGTAACAATTGACAATAAACTGGCGTTTGTCACACACGTTAGTAGTGGTGTGACGCGAAGTAATCAACGCTCAACACTTTCAATTACAAGGGTAATGTGTAAAGGCGTGTCGATACACATCGTCGGAGCTTGGTACGTTTAATTTGGTAACAGCGATTTTATACCAGCTTATAAAGTCTTGGGCGTACTGACGCACTGACGCTTACTGAAGCACAGTAAATGATATTATAAAAATGTATAGTGTATTTTCGTGTAATAATTAATTAGTTATATTTTATATGGTACTATCTATTTGAATTTATTTGATGATCAATAAAAGATCCTTGTAAACTCGCCATCATGAAGGAATCTGAATCTTGAACAGGTCAAAAAGCAATCCACTAGTAGTAAATAACCAAAGAAATTCTCTGTAACTAATGTTATCCATTTCCACTGGGTGGCAGACAGGTAAATCAGCGCGATCTGCGCGCATTACCCGCCCAGATTGGATGTAAGGCCAGACGAATGACGCCGCGAACGCGAAACAATACACTTAGCGAGTGATCGATGCCCTGCTCTGCGATTTACCAGCATTACTTCGAGCACTTTAGTTTTTGTTGTGCAGCGAATCGATATTAGCGTATAACTTTCTGTTGCACAAGATTATCTTTGTAATAATGGGGGACGTAATCCTCTACATAGATCCATGCACATTGATGTATGTTACCCAATGTCTCGACTTTTTCACAGATAATACGGTGTTTACGGGATACGTAACGTTACGTGGCTAATATAGTGTTAACAGGTTTATTAAAAGAATTCAGATCGTGACCACGGTCGGAGTAACCCAGTCGCAGCATCGAGTAAAATAAAAATACGATGGGTAGTGTGGATAATTGAAAGATATGTATTCAGTTGAATATTTATACAAAAGGTTTACATAAGATGTTTTTTATTATAAATTTTATACATAGATATAAATAAAAAATAAGTTAAAAACTAAATCCCGACTAACGGCAAAGAATTTCAAATAAGATTTCAAGTTCTTTAGAAGGAGGTCTTTTAGATATTATGGCGTAGTCGTCTTTGTGTAGTTGAGTTTTAGTTTTAGAACCCTAATTTTTATTTAATACTTTAGTGCAGTTATGATTTTCATTTATTATCTTACAAACGAATTATCTTAAGGAAACCGTTATCGTTTATACCTTTAAAGAAATAAGGTAGCAGACGTGCAGACAGATCGAGAATATTTGATGCCTTATGCTACCATTTCCCCATGGGAATGACGAATTTTCCTTATTCTTGTCCCTATTCCTTCTTTCTTCTTTTTATATGATCTAAAACCTAGCATACCAAACCATTAGCATACATATGTCTCAACACCATTGGATATAGGCCTCTCTAAAGACTCACCACCACACACGGACTTCTGTTCTTCTCATCCAGCCACTACCGGCAAACTTCTTCAAGTCGTCAATAGATCTGGTCGGAGGGCGTACCTCTACGCTTCCCAGTGCGTGGTCTGCATTCATGGACTCGTGTACCCCATCGGTAGTTAGTCTTGCATGTACTAAGAATACGCATAACAACAATGACTATTTTGTGATTAATTAAATACATGATTTTGTCTGCAATTTGATATAAACAGCGTGCGGGACGTTTCATATTGCATAATAAATTACATATCTTTTTATAAAAATATTTTTCTTAATCGTTCCATTTAACCACAGCAATATAAACATTTTTGAATTCTGCTGTTCATTACCTTTGATATAACGTTACACACGGCATTATTAGAAAAGAAAAAAGATTCCACTTCGAATTTTTGATTAAATATTTTTATTCGTTTGTTTCGTTTAATCCGAACAATAGATACATTTTTGAATTCTACTTTACACTATTCTTGAATATGATGTCGCATACGCCAGGTTTCGAGAAGAAAAATATATTGACCTAGATTTTAATACAGCCGCCGTTTTGGACTTATTCAAAAATTATATATCCTATGACACTCGCGTAATCAAGACGAATAGATTGATATCTCATTTGTTAAAATCGGACCAGTAATTTAGGAGCTGAGGCGGAACACCCATTCATATACACATATCTACAGCCATATATAGGCTTGCAAATTCATAACCCGTCTTTTTGGCTTCGCCGTAGTTTGGTAAAAACTGCATAGACACGTTGTGGCAAAGAGTCCACAAGAGAGTTGAAGTCTCGTTTATATATAAACATGTGGATGCCGTGAAAATCTGAAAGTGATAAAAACATAAATAAAATTAAGAAAAATTAAAAATGTTAAATGTTAAAAATATTTTCGACGCAACTTGGCATCGTGCCATTCAGCTTATATCTCTCACCTCGCTAGTGGATAAAGCGTATTGAAAATAATTGTAAATCATACTCGTATATCTTAAGAAAATATGCTGTAACAAGTGTCGTGTCGTAACGCGAGTGGCCTTTATTACCTCCACCTACCCCGATAAAATCGCTCTTTAGTGTGGGGCCCCGTAATACGAACTTGCTACAAGCGAATATATCTACAATAAACGCCCGTTTCATGGTTACGTGGTCTGGGAAGTTGAAATTTGTGAAATCGGTTAAATTTTCAAAAGGACATGTGCCTCATTGTCTTGTGCATGAAGGATATTTGTAGATTTAAAACGCTTCTGGCTCAACGGGTTGCCGAGTCCAACTGTTTCAGAGGTTCTGTAGTTTTTTTCGTAGTGGGACGAAAAAAATTAAAAAAACAAAACTTTTTTGTTGGAAATTTTTTTTGCGTTGGCATTTTTTATTTAACCACGTTTATGATGCAATAGTGCCGTGTGATGTCGGCCGACTATAGAATGACACCACCCCATTTCTTCCCGCGGGTGTTGCAAAAGGCGACTAACGGATAACTAAGCGAGTACCACAAGCCCCGAGGAACTACACCACCTCTGAAAGAGTGGACACAAGACAATAAAGGGAACCCGTGTTCTGTAGTAGATACTGAAAAGATAAGCATGGCATGGCTTGATCTGGTTTGGTACTGGAGCGACCGCTTGTTACCGTGTCAACCGTCCATTCTACTGTCTACCCGACACGGCTACCCTAATAAACATGCCCTACATTTATTGTCAACACGTGACGTGCCAAACGTATCCAATTCTGCCCTGTATTTTATTAAGTGTCGTGTAATATGGACGGTGAGAAACATTAATTAAGTTTGGAATATATATATGTGTATAAATTATATCTAAAAAGTGTAGACCACCATAGCGCACGGCACACACCACTCTTCCACATATCTCTTGCCCATAAACACTACACTTTGCCGCATTGTACGTACCTACAATCTTTATTACTCAGAATTGGACTTATTTGACTTAACAAAAAAAATCTAAAAAGGGCATCAGTTCAATTGCATCGTAAATAATGCAATGAAGGTCGTAAATATGCAGGATTCAGGCACATAAATGTTTAACTTATGGTCAGTGGGTGGATGAGTATTCCACCCGAACTCAAGAAGATCCAGCACACGCACACAAACACACAATAATATACATACATATGCACATAGAATTAAGATATACTATGTAATTTTAGTATCATAGGTATTCTGGTTTTATATTGAACAGATACGACTGACTGTTTGCTGTCACCTCGACATGTCTAAACATATCACATATGTATAATATATTTGGTGTAATCTTGTATTGGCCTCGGTTTTTTAACTTTAATTTTTGTTTATATATACTATGTACCGTTATTGGTTACCCATAAAAAAATACTGGCATGTGTCTACAAACCCACACGATTCGATGGATCTTTCTGACTGCAGGGCTCAAGTCTCAACTAGTATTCACGAGAAGGTTTATTAACTAATACCTACAAATAGCACACAATACATAGTATCGCAACCATATTAGCAGTGTGATGGCGTGACACGACACTTACAGGCGTGCACAGCATTTTCCCATAGTTAGTGACATTTTGTAATAGAAGTTTGAAATATATATATATATATATATATATATATATATATATATGTGTGTGTGTGTATATCTATAAAGTTTAGACAATTAAAGCTCGTTTACACAACGAGAGTTTTTATAGGAAAGAAGGCAGACGAGCAAGCGGCCCACGTGATGGTAAGTGGCCACCGCCGCCATAATCAACCTCGTGAGTCCATTTCGAATTGGTGGATACAACTTACATATAATTATGTGATACCCAATAAGAAATATCTTATCTCGTTCAATACGTGATATCACAATCTTTTATTCCATCATATGTATATATGTAATGAGTTATATTATTACAGTTAATATAAACATGTAAATATGGATTATATGCCAATCGACTCGATGTAATCCCCATGCGAAACGCGCACTCACGATCTTAGCTCGGCAGCTTAACACAGATTAATTATGTTAAACGTAAAGTCATTACACACACTGTGACACACGATAGCTAAGTAAGTATACAAATATTAGGTGCGCAACTAAGTTCCCGCTGTTTTTCAAGAGATGGCTCTAATAGTAAGTGCTGGACGATTATGACATAACCAAAACGTCATGAACCAAGCTTAGACATATGGTAAACAAACCGCTTTGACACATGGTTTTATTTTTGCGTCGTATACTTTTGGTTGTGCGAAAATGTCTGATTTTGTGCCAAATAATCGTCATTTGCGGGAAGTGTTGCTTTTCTTCTTTCATTCGAAGAAAACGGTGGCTGAAGCGCATCGAGAACTCCAAAAAGTTTACGGAGATGCTGCTCTAAGTGAAACAACGTGCCGTGATTGGTTCCGTCGCTTCAAAGACGGTGATTTCAATGTTAACGACCGTTCGCGTGAAGGAAGGCCAAAAACATTCGAAGACGCTGAATTGGACGCATTGCTCGATGAGGATCCGCGCCAAACGCAGAATGAGCTTGCTTCAGCATTGGGAGTTACCCGCCAAGCCATTTCCAAGCGATTGCATGCGTTGGGAATGATTCAAAAATAAGGAACTTGGGTTCCTTATGATTTGAAGCCAAGAGACGTTGAGCGTCGTTTTTTCGCCTGTGAACAACTGTTCCAGCGGCAAAAAAGGAAGGGTTTTCTTCATCGCATCGTTACGGGTGATGAAAAATGGATTCATTACAGCAATCCAAAGAGAAAAAAATCATGGGGACTGCCCGGTCATGCTTCTACGTCGTCGGCCCGGCCGAATATTCACGCTTCGAAGGTTTTGCTGTGTATTTGGTGGGACCAGGACGGTGTTATTTATTATGAGCTGTTGAAACAGGGCGAAACCATCACTGGGGAACGGTATCGAACTCAATTGATACGATTGAGCCGAGCACTGCGCGAAAAGTGGCCACAATACGAGCAGAGACACGAAAAAGTGATTTTACAGCATGACAATGCTCGGCCTCACGTTGCCAAACCCGTTAAAACCTACTTAGAAACGCTCAAATGGGAAGTCCTACCCCACCCGCCATATTCCCCAGATATTGCGCCGTCCGATTATTACTTGTTCCGTTCGATGGCACATGGTCTGGCTAATCAGCAGTTCCGCTCATATGAAGACATCTCAAAATGGCTTGATTCGTGGATAGCCTCGAAAGACGAACACATCTACCGTGACGGTATTTGAGCTCTGCCAGAAAGATGGGAAAAAGTTGTCACTAGCGATGGGAAATATTTTGAATGATTCGTTTGTAACCATTTTTTCACAATAAAGTGGCATTTTCATCAAAAAACTATCGAGATCTTAGTTGCGCACCTAATATTATACAGAGATACTGTGAGTTTGTGTTCTACATGAATCGCCTATGCAGTAATCCGGATTACCTATTTGCCAAGTTTCAACGAAATCGGTTCAGTCAAGTCGATGTTATTGGATAACAAACATTCAAACATCCATACTTTCGGATCTATAATTTTAGTGGTAGGTATATGTAAGATGACGAACATGGGAATATACTAGATGACACATCATACTTCCTTTCAACGAAAGCTGGTTGGCAACTTCTAGGACAAATGAGGAGTTCATTAAAATGTCAAATTTGAAACATAAGTACCACGTAATAAGAATGTTCCATTAAAAATCAACACATGAATTAAATAATTCGAGAGCTACTGCACATAGAACACTATTAAACTGTAACGTGGCTGCCCTACAGTGGTTGTGTAACATATCTAGTACGCATTCTCAAAATCGATGGTAAACTCGAAAACTAGTGAAACAATTTCGAAAAGCTTTTCCATTTTATGAAGCTAAACTAATGTAAATTGCCATTAACTCACCTAAAGCAAATTAAGGACTTAAAGTGACCACTATCTTTACAGATTCCACAAATGCTGATGATGTCAGTCTTTTTTAAGGTCCCTTCAAAATGAAAGATTCAATACCGCGCGCCAACTGCAATTTTCAAACTTCTACAAGATTTGAAAATACCGCTGAGGTTTGTACAGTTAATCAGCCAATCGAGCGTTCGCATAAATAAAAACTCCTTTGCAGGCATTTGCAACTCATTATCAACTTATTAAAGAAGCGGTTAGGTAGCGCTTAAATATCAGGTTGCTATATATAATGCTATATAAATATAAGCTTAATATAAACCTATTCCCTCAGTTGGAGCAACGAATATATGAACTTTAAAATCACAATAACAACTTGTTTACGAACGCATAAATAGTTTGTAATCATGCGAACGGTCGGTTGGCGAATGTTTTATATCGTACCATCAAACGATACAGTAAGAGTACAAACTTAAATGACAGAAAAAAGTGGTCGCGTTCACTGGTGTTCAAAGATAATCAACAGTGTCCAATGCTCGAATCAACAGAAATTCCGTGCGATAGCAACATCTCAATGTGTTGAAGCAGATACATATTTTAGATATTCACATTCTTAATGCACTCTCATATAGGAGATTTTTATATCAAGTAGCACGTTGAATTTGAATTCGCCAATCTATAGTCATTATGTTTATGGGTAGTGGTTACAATCAGCATATCAGTACAATCAGTAGTAACAGTATCTTTATGCATAATAAGTGAAGCAAAATTTTCAAGTATAAATCACATTTACAAATGTTCTATATACACAGATATAATAAAACTGTTTAACTAAGCACCACGTATTCAAATAAGTCCGTTTCTAAACAAATTTCAATATAAATTTATTGGTAACTCCAACCGCGAACGGTTGGGTTCCCTCCAGTGCGATCTGCAATCGATTTGCTTGCATCGCAGCGGAAAGTGAACAGCATTCACTTGCGAAATACATTTATACGTTACACTTCACTATTTGAAGCACGTACGAGTAGTCCGAACACTAAGAAATGGTATTTACTTTAAAAATCTCTTCCCATCTGTTCCTATGGGTATCGTAAACAACGACCAAAACATAACCAAGCCCTGAGGAACTACAACCACCTCTAAAACAGTGGACTCGCCAACCCGCTTGGACAGCGTGGCGTTTTGATTCGGAGTTCGTTCACATGAAAATTTATGGAATCATTTTTTGCAAAAAAAAAAACAATTGTTGAATTATATTTTTTGTGGACTATTGTTCGTATAAATATTACAAGGATTTTACAAGGCCGGCGCGCACCTGGATAGCCCTTGGTGTTGCAGCTGTCCATGGGCAGCGGTAGTCACTTACCTTTATGTTCATACCCGTCTGCCACGTTCACAATAAAAAAAGTAATAAAAAATATCCTAAATGCAAAGTCCAAAAATCTATATGAAAAAAACGCAACATTCTATGTCGATTAACTCATAAGCAGAATCAATAGTTTACGGTTTCGAGGATGGATTCGTTACATAACACCCTGGATATTTATTAAGTACGAGTACATTGTGTCATTCCATCCAATGATTGGATTCTGCCTCTAGTAGGTGCTTTGCTGTTACCGACTTGTGTGGGTTATTATTTTTCACGGCTTGCTATGGTTATGTGTTCCTTTACACAGCTTGCTATTGTTCGCTTGGTTTGCCCAATGAGTTTCCACAGCTACAGTTCAGTTTGTAGACTACGGCACTAATAGGGCAAGATTTTTTTTTATGGACGAAGGCGGCAGACGAGCATACAGTCCACCTGAGCATACAGAGCATACAGTAAGTGGATACTGTAGCCCATAGACATCCGCGATACATGCCAACATTAGTCCAAAATGACAAACGTTGGCACGCCCCGGATTTGGAGATATAGGAGATTATCCTTAGGAGAATGCAGGTAACTTGCTACTTTTTAACAAGGAATAATGGATGTAATTAGGAGTTCAACATCTACTCATATTGGCAATCCTAATTTTAAAAAAAACATAAAAATTATAATTTTATAAACCAATTATAATTTGGCGGCGGCGCGGGCGTGCCAAACATTGCCGGTAGGACTATGCACAAGACTGGCATTACTTAAGACGTATTACGTATTCTACACGGGGCTCAGGCCGCTACTACTCCGACCAACCACGAAAAATGTTACCTCACACTACCCACTACCATCATATATTAGCTGCGTTTTAAAGTAGTATTATACAGAGTTGTCTATTTATTTGACGGTATTTAACAGCATTGATTTAACAGCATAAATATTTAACAGCTGTTTTAGCATTTAACAGCAATTGACTTGTAGCATTGAGCATTTAACGCAAATGTAGGTACTACTGGGCGCAAAGGACTTCGTTCTTATGCACATAATACATCTATTATAATTACCAACGTAAGACTCGACACATATCTAGCAATAATGTAACTTCTATAAACCTTAATCAATTTGCAGCCTACTTTTTCACTTAACAACCATAAATTGGTTCCAACATCCCCCCATGTTTTGCCGCATCAGGCTTTTGTTTATTCGTAAAGGCGATTATTTTTCTAAATGGAATCATAGGCTTATCCTGCAATCTCATTTGCGTGAGCTCTCCCCGCCTGTCCGCGAGAAATTATTCAATTTAATGCACAGAGCCGGCAATTTTTCGACCATTATTACCTACTCAGGAATCCCATGCAATTTGGTTTAATAAATTGCGCAACGACATCCATTAACGACGATAGCTCAAAGATTTTGCGAAGTAGCAATGGAGACCAAACTAGAAGTTCCACCGGCGGAACCCTCGCTACACCGTGAACACACACCTGCCTTCAGCCAACACTTTTACCAGGTATCGGCTCGTGCCTGGGCGCTCCTCACCGACTCGCGATCCCGCGGTACCCTCTCAAAGCAACGCCCTAAGTCGAGGTCCGTTCCTTCCGCTGGTCTACCGGCGGGGGAGCCCATGTACTCGTTGCTGTACACACTCTTTGCTCCTGGCTGAGCACCTTCTGCGCTTGCCCTAAACTATACATGTCTGGTGACTCTTGAAAGGCCATTAGAGCCACAAGAATTCTGCCATACCGAAAAAAAAAACTAGAAGAAGCCATAAGAGATGTTCTGTATATTTTTCTTAGCAATAAGGTGATAGACGAGCTGACATTTCGCTTATTTTTTTATAGGAGAGGCTGTAGACGGGAGAGCCCATGAGATGGTAAGCGATTACCACCACCCATGGACACCTGTAAAGCTGCCGATCTTGCAGAATCCTATTCACAGCCCTTTTGAAGAGTTCCATGTCATCACTAAATAGAAAATCGTCAGTAAGCAAGTTATTACACAAGTTTCGGTTTAGCGAAATGGGTTTCCACAGGCACTCTTGTGCATGAGGGATGTATGGCCTCATAATGCCACGCTGGTCAATCGAGTTGGCGAGTCCACTCTTTTACAGGTGGTGTAGTTCCTCAGAGGATAACAAGGCTATTCTATAGCCTACCCACACCACACGACACTTTACTTTACGTGCTTCTATTTATTTTTTATTATATTTTTGATAGGACTGCATATAGGCTGCTCCAGCGTAGGTATATGTAAAATGGGAATATATAATGTTCATATATTTACATACTACTTCCCTAATTATACACACTAATTTTGGTTTGACTAAGCGCATTTCGGTTAAGCTGATCACCTAGAATTGTCAACCCAACCCCCTTACATCTTGATTGCTCTAATTCAGAACGCACACTACAATATATTACGTAGGTACACATCCGCACAATACTATTCTGCCCTTCATACACAAAAAGCACAAGTCCATTTTGATTGCATTCAAGAAAAATGCAAAAAAAAATGTAAAATATAAATTAATTTAAAATTGGAGTTTTTGTTAAAATAAAATAAATACCTAAACATTGTTTATTTTGTTGTTCATTTGCAATTTTCGAACACAATATTACTTATGTTTTCGTTAAAAAAGTTCCTAATGCCTTTTCTTCTAGAAGGGCAGTATTTTACATAGACGTAGGTATTTATTTTTTTATAACGACCTATTATTATTATTTAGAACATCCCAAAAATGTCCATGTTCATATCAACATTTCGTTGCAAGTACTTAAATCACACTACCTAATTCCGACTTCTGATTATCAGCTATCACATTTTAAGATCTATACCAGATTTATCAGATTATCAGATTATCGGGCTCATTATACGACGACAACAAACGTAGCTGTGTTGTGTATAACTGACTGTATTCCGGAACGTTAACTCCCGGTTTGACATAAACTCTGACGCGTCATTACCCTGCAGCTGCAGCTACTATTGGAATTCGCTTACAACTCACCTCTCCTATTCCAAAGTGATAAACAATTCTTTCGATACAATTAAATCGGATTCAGATACAAGATTAGCAGTCTTATAGTCGACAACAAACGTCTAGAACTAACAATCTAATGCCAAACTCGGGTACCTACAACCGTACGTACCTCCTGTCACAAAAGTATGGTGCATCTACAATTTCTCGACAGGTGACGCAGACTTATGATAGACAATCGAGTGAGTTAGAAACCTCTAGTGCCGCATTACCGCCACGAGATTCAAGTAATCATGTCCCAACAGCTCCAAACGAGATTTTGTCATGTAAACGAGCGACTTTATGACAAGAGGTCAGGTCTTTAAAACGTCGCACTCAATTTTAAGGATCGGCCTCTTAACTTGATGATTATCGCCTCGATAATGAGAGTACATAATTGATTATTATTTTCTCAGCTTTTTTGTTTGGTGGAAATAGAATTTATAAGATTGACATTCTTATGACTCGTAGAATAAGATTAAAATACTTAGGTATTAGGTAATTAGGTACGGTTCATATTTCTCGTTTCTTTTTAAAATTACACGACGTGACGCATATAATAACAGTTTATGCAGTATAATCAGTTCTAATCAGTCAAACACAAGGTAGTGTGCTAGAGAATACCTCCAAATATTAAACTCGCCTTTTTAAATACAATAAAGTTTTCTAAATAAAGACAACTGTTTAGTCAGCTCGTGCCCACGGTTGTATAACGCAGCCAAAATGCCGAATAAAATAAAAAGGTATACGTGTATGAGTCCCTAATTTAAATACTTAGACTGGAAATAAATAGCGTTTTAATAAAGAAAAAAATTACATTTGAATTTAGAATCTGTCATTCTCACATGAAAAATAAATAAAGCGCCAATCATTATTAAACATTGTACTAATATTAAAATGGAGTGGGGTGATAACGAAAACTGTATTGCTGTAATTGCATCGTACAAAGTAGGAATGAAGCCAAATGCAATTAAAACTCTTCATCCGCTTGGTATTAATCGAATGTTTGTGTACCGGGCTATTGGTGGTATATTGAAACGTCCTCCGTTTGTAATAGAAAAAGGTACGGGCATCCACGCACTATTCGTACTAAACAGACGATTAAAGGTGTGAAGGAATCCGAAGAAATCTCGTCCGGAAGCAAAAGATTTATCCAGAGTTGAATATAGAATATAGCAGAGTTGTCACGTATTTTAAAAGATGATTTATGGCTTGCTGCTTACAAAAGACGTACCTACTGGTCATTTCTTAACTAATAATTTAAAGAAAAATAGGGTTTAGAAATCGTAACAACTTCTACGGTGGTACGCAAAGGGACAAATCTTATTTACGGACGAGACAATCTTCAGCAGTGAGGAACATTTTAACAAGCAGAATGGTCGACTTTATGTTCATATTTCTAGAAAAGCTGTTGAATTGGTCAATAGTGTGCAACGTCCGGCATCCATTATACGGCTTCGGTGATGGTTTGGTGGGGTGTGAGCACTGTTGTTATTTAGCATAACAATTATCGTTATAGAACATGACAATATTTTTTTTTTGTTGCAAAATGTGTCAATTTGTTAATACTATAATTATAAATGTTGGATATGTTAATACTATAATTATAATTAAGTATTAATATCGCTATAAGAGGACACTAACGTACTGCATATTGTGAATTGTTAATCAAAGTTATACAACGACAAACTATATTTTTTTGTGACAATGTACAGTGCCGGCGTTAGAGGGGCGCGAGGTAGGACGACCCCCCAGGGTGCCAAATTTGCAGGTTCGCGGATTTTTTCGACGACCGGAAATTCTAAACAAAAAATAAGGAACTACAAAACCGTCCAATACGTTAGTTCTTGGTAGTGCTAAAGGAATGTTTCAGTGTGAAAAAGTATTCTAGAAATATCAAAATTAAACCGCTTAATTTTACGTTAATCTTTTTCTAGAGATCCGTTGCCCTTAAAAGGGGCAATTATTACAATCTTACCCGCTAACGCTGCCACTGACAATGTACCTATTACAAAATAACATAACAAAGCTTGTATAATAAAATGTAACTTTAGCATGGATGTACCATGAAGGTGTTCTAATAAAAATTTGTCAAAAAATCTAAGTATCAACTTTATAAACTTTTTGGAAAAAAAAAAAAAATCTTTTTTAAGAAAATGATAGATTCGTAAAATTTTCATGAACCTATATAAGATAGGTATGGTACCATATACTCGAATGTACTTAAATCCAGAAAAGTTGTTAGTTCACAAGGTTGACTTCATTATAACTCGTTCTACATATTCACTAGGAATGCGAGAAGTTGGAAGTAAGCTCGGCAATTCACTGGTGTCTTCATTACCATAACTTGAGGGTCTTTGTCATGGTAATGATCGATACCCAACCTCCTTCACCCCCGGCCTTCCCTCCAACGCAGCCTTCTAATGATAATGACCCTCTTAACATTCCCACTTTAATTACAATATTGTCGTCAATCACTTTTATCTGCATGTAAATGTTGGCATTCGTTTCATGTTCAAATCATCTCTTTCGCTATTATTTGGTTAATGAATTTGTTAACAAAAAGAAGCCTAAGAGTATGCTGGACGTTCAGAATCAATCCGCAGATTCTGTCCTGGAGAGTTGGAAATTCCAATTCACATTCTCTGTGACTGTGAGAGGCCATCTATTGACACCAGAACTGATTGAGGCACTCCCACCCAAGACTATTGTTTAGTTTATGGAACATTTGAGGACCTTGGGAGTGAGAGGGGTCACAATAGATCTTTCAGGTTGCTGTGACGCAATGGGCCTCATGGACCAAGTAACCTTTGATTAAATAATAATAATGTTGAACACGCATATTTGGTTCCATCGGCGATTCAGAATGCCGCTGGGCGCGCTCACTGGCCACGTTACCCCTCTCTCACAGAAGACTACCTTGAAATATACCGCATTTCCCACTTTATCTTATTTCCCTAATGTACGTACGTGTTTCGATAGTGAGTGTAATGTGCCAGAGCCCATTCCCATCCTATCCCTCCCTATTTTCCCAACCCTTTCTCCAAATCCATTCCTATATCTCCAAAGGTAGGCAGCGCATCCGGGTGCATGCCAACGTTTGTCATTTTAGACTAATGTTGGCATGTATCGCGGATGTCTATGGACGACAGTATCCATTTACCATCTGGTGGACTGTAAGCTCGTCTGCCGCCTACATCTATAAAAAAAAAGAATAACTACTTACTCGTAATGTCATGATCGATATAAGAGAAAACATATCTAATCGTAAATAAGTTAACCGTGTGACGTGGGTCGACTTGAGAATAGAACCTCCTCATCTCTTCCTGTGGATGTCGTAAAAGGCGACTAAGATATAACAAAACAGTTACCTACTACGAGCGTTAAGGAACTACACCACCTATAAAAGAGTGGACTCGCCAACACACTTGGACAGCGTGGCGTTTTGAGGTTATACATCCTTCATGTGGGTACAAGACAATATGCATGTAGGTACAGTGGTTACATTTACGTTTACACAAGTTAAGATATAGCTACAGGTGTAATCAAATCTTTCCCGATCTCTGAAAACCGATGGTTTCAGACTTGACTTCGCAGTTAAATGACAAAATATCAATGTAAGTACCTAACATCAGTCCAAAATGAGAAACATTGTCACGACGCGCTCCCAGATATGCTGCTGACCTTTCGAAGAAAGAATTTGGAGAAAAATTTATATAAATGTAGATAAATAGAATAGGATGGAATAAGAATGGGCTCTGACATAAATATGCCAGTAGTGAGTGAGATTACTAATTATCGAAACACTTACGTAGGTATACTTATTGGGAATGTTCGTATAGGGAATTTCGTATGTTCGGTAGGATAAAGCGGTAATGGACTAGGTAAGTGGTACCATTACGATAATCCTTTGTGAGAAAGGGGATAACTTTATCAGTCGAGTGAGCCTAACAGCTGTGGGATTGCAGCGTGCACCCACACCCTCCATAACGGAATTAATATTTTTGTTCTATAACATTACATTTGTGGTTCTTACTGAAAGTAGGTACTGAATAATTTGATAGTAACACAGATCTAATATTTTTGTTGGTACCTACTAGGTAAATTGTAATTTAACCTTTAAATGTACTTATGCGGTGGTAGTGATAATAGATGAGTTGCAAAGGACGACAATCAGTGGCTTATCAAGGCCAAATCTCAAAAAATGAAAGTCAAAGTTTGACAATCTAATTACGGTGCATCTTTTTCTAAATTACGGTGCATCTTTTCTAGAAAAAATGCAATATGAACTAAATAGATTCTGATATTTGAACGATCATATAATACATATAAGATTCTACATATAATATACGGGAAAGAACTGAACGATTTTCGCATATTTTGGAACACGGCTCACCTACCATAATTAGATTTTGAATCGATTGGAATCGATCGATTCGTTCAGAAGTCGATCATCAGATTTTGTATTTCTTATTCCACACGATTTAATAAATATGTGATTCAACATTGCAATAAAATAGTTCGAGTAAACGCATTGCAGTCATATATTTACATTTATTTACAGATAGTGAATTCGAAGAAGTACGGTATTCTGATTTCTTGATTTTTAGGCGCTATTCGTTACTTTGGCTCTCAATCACGAGAGCCGTTTTTCTTAATCAATTCAGTGTTTCATGTCAATTCACGGAAGATTTATTCTCCGTTTAATCATCATTAAATTCAAAGAATCGATTTTTGGGTTAATCGACCTCAGATCATGATCTTTACCATAGACTATAAAGTTATATTATTTATCTTATTTCTCTTTCTTTTTATTGAACCGAAGATTGGCGAAAAAGAACCGTGGGAATAATTTAATAATTTTAAGAACTTGAATAAAACAGAAAGAAATCATGGATCTCAACGATATAAATAAAGATATGTCAGTTCTAACGTAAGTATTTTATAACTCGACAAGTACAGAAGTTTCAATGCAAACAAATACTTTCAATTTAATATAGAAAAGAAACTTCCTATTTTAGTGTTATTTTTCAGAAATAAGAATGAACTATACACATTTTTCAATTAATTCAGCGATGAAGGAATACATCGCAAAGAAATCCCTTTATAATTAAAATAATAGTTGAGGAATGTGTATTCGTAAAACCCTAATGTTGCATTGCGCTAGGCCCGCGTGTTGTATTATTGCTCCGAGAATTCATCGTACTACTAGAGAAGGCCTGCACCCTGCAGTGGAACATATATAGACAGATATCAAAACAGCTGTAACATAAAACAATTTGCAATAAGTTTATTTCTTTTGTATGAAATTTATTATTGTGCATTATGCATTTATTATTGTAAACTATCGATCTTTGAAACATTATCAAAGGTTAAAGTATGAATATTAAAGTAAAAATATTCTGTAAATTTGAGGAACCTTTGTTAATCTAGCATTTTCAAGTCACTTCAGACACCTGGCATTAATGGCATACCTGAGAAGATGTTTAAAAGCCTCCCGATCATCTTGATTGCACTTCTTGTGGTTATTTACAATGCTGCAATGAAATATCATATCTTTCCAGCAGCTTGGAAAGAAGCCGTCATTATCGGAATCCCCAAGCCGGATAAACACCGCTCGGAACCCTCTAGTTATTGACCCATTAGCCTTTTGAATACAATGGCTAAAATCTACGAAAGAATTCTCCTTTCTCACCTACTGAGTCACATCAACTCAAAAGGCCTACTCAATGAACAGTTCAGCTTTAGAACCAATCACTCTTGTGTCCAACAGGTGCACCAAATAATGGAGCACATCCAACCAAAAGAGACCCTTCAAGACACTAGCTGTCTTCTTCGACGTAGCGAAGGCCTTTGATGAGGTCTGGCACAAAGGTTTAATCTATAAACTGTACCAACTCGAGGTGCCTAAAACCCTCATTCTCATCATTCGAGACTACCTTACCAATCACACTTTTCAATACAGAGACAAACACACTCTGTCTAGTTCTCGCCCAGTCAGAGCTAGAGTCCCTCAGAGCTCCATTCTAGCACCACGCACGAGCTATTCCCTCTACACCAATGACATCCCCCACTCCCCTGGAGTTTACCCTGTTTGCAGATTTGCAGAGCATCCTCAATATTAACTGACATATTGACTTATTGTTAATTCCAGATTAGCCCTAAATATCCATCAAGGTAAACGCGAGGACTTCATAGATTGGCGAGAATACTTTATGGCGACTGCATTCCTTGCTGCAAAGCGCAGCAAAGACCCTAGCTCACAAGTTGGAGCATGCATTGTGAATAAAGATAACAAAATTGTTGGCATTGGGTGAGAGCAGTTTGCAATTAATAAATGCAATTAATAATGCAATAAAGTTTGCGGCGGTAACCATTTACCACCTGGTGGGCCGCCTATTTGCCATCTCTTCTATAAAAAAATATTTTACAAAAAAATAATATTATTATTGTACAATAGGCGAGCAACCAGCAGCTAATGTGCCTATAATCTTGTGCCGGTGTAAGCAATTTTGCTCAGACATCCGTTTATAGTCTTTATTTTAAAATCCCTACTGTTGAGAAATGCACCACTTCTTGTGGTAATTAATGCATTCCACGTATTTACAATAATATATATGTACAAATAGTTACACACGTCTGTTTTAGATACAATGGCATGCCTACGGGGTGTAGCGACGACGAGTTCCCATGGAGTAAACATAGCGCGTCACCTATATACAACAAATATTTTTATGGTTGGTACAGTTTCTTGTGAATAGCATCACAGCTGGTGGAACTGTATCTTGTGTTAGCTGGTCTTTACGTTTTGCCATATATCTACGTATATATGTTTGTTTTTATGTATTTATTTATATCTATTATGGAATTACATTTAAATATTATGTTTGCGTTATTTAGTATTTTTCTTTTTTTTTACTGTCATTGCACTTACCAGACCATCTCTGCATAGACCAAAGGTTGACTGGGAGATAATGCATCAAAGCATTAAGTCCGCCTTTTGTCACTGTGTGCAATAAAGAATAAATAAAAATAAATATCTCTTGAATGCCATTTGTAGTCTGTTTGTGAAACTTTTTATAGTTAGCGATTTCTTGTGGTAACTTATTACATATGTCCACTAAACTCTTTAACTGGGAATGTTATGCCTGCTTTTGTCTAAGTTTGTTAATTATGAAGAAAACTCGACACAGGCACAATGTGCTAATTGTGCCATATAAGAAATACTAAAAAAAATTATCTTTATGAATTTTCAGTTTGCCACGCAGAAATGAATGCCATTATGAATAAGAACTCGGCTGATGTCAAAGACTGCACAATTTACGTTGGTCTGTTTCCGTGCAATGAATGTGCCAAGTTAATAATACAGTCCGGTATAAAAGAAGTTGTCTATCTGTCAGATAAGCATGCGCATAAAATGGAGACAGTTGCTTCTAAGAGAATGTTTGACGCTGTTGGGATCAACTATTGGTAAGCTTTTTTAGTTTGAATCATTAATATCATCCTGCCCATAAATGTTCTTTTTCTTTTATTAATGTACCTATATAATTATTATACACAAAAACTATTTAAAATCTGAAAGTACATTCTTCTAGTTAGTGGTAATTCTTAAATCTGTACTCAACTTGAAACTCCATAGTATGGGCCATAATTCATGGTTACAATCTTACAAATGTGAGTGGAGAGACCTCTATGACAATTGTTAAACAATTTTGTGTCATTGGAGTACGAATTTATCAATTTATCGAGCGAGAACAAAATATTAATATCCGTTTTTATAATTTAGACTTCAAAACCCATTATTAAACTTAAAATTATTCAATTAAGTATATTTTTCTCTTTTTTCAGGCAGTACAAACCAAAGAATGACAAAATTGTGATAAATTTCGCAGATATTGACTGGGACAATATGAACCAAAGAATATGACAGTATTCATTAAATATTTGTACTAAAATTAATTTAATATTAGTACAAACATCACTTACGACGTGCCTTTGTTTCTACAATTATGTAAAAGTGAAATGAAACAACTAATAAATAAATTTGTAAAATAAAGTTTTTATTACTTTATGTACAAGATGCTTGGGGTACAAATACTCCAATCATACAACTTGAATAGGTATAAAACAATCAACATGGCTTCTTTCAAAAACTCAATGTCCTGTTACATATTTTTAAAAGTGCGACTAATATAGAAACACACTGAGGCTTCATTGAACTAATATTCTGGATTTTTGGCTATATACAGGCTGTATCTGAATCTTAAAAACATGAATTCCTTCTGTTCACGTGATTTCACTTGCAAAAAAAATCTTTTTTTTCGTTTTTCCAATTTTTTATACAAATTTTCTAAATACCTACAAAGCCCAAAAAAAAAAATATTTCTAGAAAAAAAACATAACATCAACTTGGAATCACGAGTGAAATCCATGCTTTCCACACTACGGAAAAAAATTGGACACCTGGTAACTTATATGTACCTGAATGAATTTTCGGCTATATGCATTATAAATATGAAGCAACGCACTCAGTATGTCTCTGTCACAGGACCGGAGACAGGTCTGTCAGTTTTAAAAAATGGGAGTATTCAGTACATAATTATTGTCCAAACTTCATACTTACAATAAAATCAAGTCCCAACAATGCAAGAGTCCACGTTTGAAACTTTTTAAAAATAATATCCTAGCGCCACGTCCAGTCAATTTCCATGTTAACAAAGAGTTCTAACGATATTGTACAAGTAAAAACTTAAAAATAAGAATTATTTACAAAGCATACCTCAGTAGTTAGTCTAGGCACAGAATGTACTATTCGCATAATGTCCAGTTCGCAAAATGTCCAACATTGAAATGAACCTAAACATTCTGAAAAAGAAACCGACGACAATGTTTTATTTATTAATTAAATTCCATTTTAAAGTATTTATGTAAGTTTTTTTTTACTTTATTATTATTGTAATTTTGTGCTTAATAAATAAAAATCGTGGGTTTTATTTTTCGGAACGTCTAGGTTCATTTTAGTTAGACCTTTTGCAATCTAGACGTTATGCGACAGCAAACTGCACATTTAGCGTGCACAATAGTACATGCTGCGTGTAAACCGTATAGTTATCTATATTGCCATGAGGTTTGATTGCCACGAATTTACATATAACCAGTCATTGAAGAATTTAATCACTAATATTTTGTTACTTGAATAACTTGAACACTCGAGGCCACGAACTTTAGTCACCTTTACAAGTCCAAAAATTAGAGATTAATGCGTTTGAAATGCAACGCTTACGATAATAATTTGAAAACATTACACTAGCATTTAATTCAAGATTTTTTATTGTATACTGTGCACATGCCACAAGACGGCGTTATACGGGGGGATCACAGGACTAGACAAATGGATTATTAATACAGTCAAGGACCATATGAAAATAAAATATATATCTGACAATAGTCATCACTCAAAGCTGCGTTCCAAAACATGCGTTTTGGTACGCAGCTCTCATCTTTTATTGACAATAAAATTGTCAATAAAAGATCTTTTATTGACAATCTAAATATTTGTTCGTGGAAATTTCAGTTGATGTAAAGACCAAATCAGGAGTAGAAAACATTTTTTCTATATAAAATTCTTTGTTACGAATCAATAGTCATATTGAGCTACTGTTTTGGTCTCAATAACTAATAACCCTAGTAAGTTAGATAACACTAAGTTAAAGTATTTTTTTTTATAAAAATCCTTTATGCTCGTCCTTGAGAAGTATTGGTTATAAAAGATTGCCACGTGCATTATAGTGCATGTTTTTTGTTATTAAAAAAGAATCAACATTAGTTAAGACCAACCGTATTCAACCTTTTTCTTTCTCGGGCCATATACAGAGGATTTTCAGGTCAGAACAGTACAATGTAATACCCATAAATCTGTTAGGTGATTGACTTTCTATCTCACACAGCCTCAAACCACTGCAGAAGCATATTTTTTGTTCCCGCCTTACAATCTTAATTTTAGTAAAAAAAATAAGCCTTTACTTCCAATGCAACTGAAATTATACACGTGTATGCAATTCAATTATGCAGGCATGTTTAAATTATGCATCACTATACAATAATATGTATTTATGAACACACTTTTGAAAATGCTCTAATTATTCGGCCCGAAATTATGTTTCGGGTAGCGATTATATATTTGCAATGGCACACGGATCGCAGTTTTGGATATGTCTGTCAAAATTGATTTAGATTGTCAAAGAACGATAATCATACGTTTTGGTACACAACCCGACAAGTAAGGATTGCAATTTAAAATACAATTTATTTTATCATTTTTATTAAATTTCATGTCTGCAACGAAAGTAATTCTTTTTTTTCAAATAGTTTCCAGACTGGCTTTCACATAAGCTATTGGACTGTAATATATAGTTATTTTACAAAACAAGCAAAACCTATAAACTAAACATAAGGAACATGTTTTCATGGGGGGGGGGGGGGGTCCACACTAATATATTAGACATTTGATAAAACTAGCACTTTAAAAACCGCAACAAACATCGCCATATTAATTATAAGGAAATAATTTGAAATTTGCACAGAAAGAAAGAAAAAATATAAATAACATTTCACAAACTGCACAATCTTAAAAAAAATATTGGTTAAAAATCTTAAAACATGTTGGAGTGTGTTCCTATTTGTTCGGTATTGTTCGGGGGCTGCGAGGTGAGGGGTGAATTCACGTGCTGCGCGGGCGCGGGTCGCCCGTTAGTTAGTTAGCCTTTGACCCTTCGCCGTACGAGTCGGCCATTGATCCTTATGCGGTACGATCGCAATCTATTGTTGTGCAAGTAGGCTGCACATTTTTGGGAGACCTTGGCGTTCGCGAGTGTACATAGTATATAACAGACAGTAACCAGTGCAGTGTAACGACGACCTTGCAAGAGCGCTATTAAGCGCATCCCTGTTCAGCACTTCCGGGGGCCCCCAGGAATATCGAGAGTAGGTGAACAGGAGGTTACAAGGTCAGAACTTTTAATTTCATTTTCAACTTTTGACTCCGCGTATCGCGGATAAAACATTGGTAGCAGAGCGTGGTTGTGCATATGGACCTTATATTGTGAAACGTAAACATTAGTTAAAAAAGTTCTTTGTTAATAGCAACGTATCCCAAGGTCTACCCGTTGTCAAGTGTTTTTAATCTTAACATTCCTTTTTTTAGTGACTCGGTTTTGTTTCGGTTACCTGCGACGGATAGGTATTGAGCACTTACTAACTTGGAATGGAATTTTGTTTGTTTATATTAACATTTCTCGCAGTGGTTACTTTTTATAACAAGTTGTAAGTTACGTATATGGTAACAGGGATCTATTACATATTGGATTATTGTTTTGTATCATTTATTGTTGCTTTGTAGGTGTGGCCTGTTTGTTTGTTAGGCCACTATCCTTAAACTGAATACTGTATATTAATTTTATTTGTTTGTTTGTACACTTGTTGTTACATTTAGTGACAACCATGTCAGCATTGTCCATTAGTGGAAACATAAAGGCGATACTCCGATGGTTGGCTTCGGCCGCTAGTCTGATTGACAGACCCGATCGTCATGGTGCCTTAATAAAAAGGTATCAGGATTTACCGGCACGGTTGGATAAGTTGGGCCAACATTACGCGAAATTTACCGAGCTTTCGCCGGATCTTGGCTCTGAGGTTGTGGATAGGATCGAGGCCGATGTGAATCAGTGCTATGAGTTAGCTGATTCCATCACTGAAAGGGCAGTCTCCCTTTCGGAGGAGACTGGAGGTCTGCCGTCGGATTCTGGGCAGGGGAAGGCAACCCCTCCGGCGTTGTTGAGCAGGCTTCCCAATTTGGATCTCCCACATTTTGATGGAAGGCTCGAACAGTGGATCGGATTTGTAAATCTGTTCGATAGTTTGGTAGACTCCAGGGAGGATCTAACTCATAGCCAAAAGATGGCGTATCTACGTTCGATTCTTCGGGGAGAACCCAGCAGTCTTATCCAACATTTGGATGTTAACAATGAAAATTATATCACGGCACGTACGCTGTTGTTCCGACGTTATCAGAACGTGAGACGTTTGGCGGACACACATGTGGCACTAATCCTGGCACTACCTAAGGTCACCCGGGTTTCTTCATTAAGATTAGAATTGTTAAACCCGTTATTGGGGGCGGTGAATACCTTAGGTAAACTTGAGTTGCCAGTGGATAGTTGGTCATTTCTTTTAGTCCACATTGTGTTGGGTAAGCTATCTCAGGAGCTAAGGGCCCGATTTGAATATAAATACGGTGGTGATAGCGCAACATATTTGCCCAAATTCGTAGATTTGCTAAAATTCTTAGAGGACGAATGTAGGTTGGCGGATAATTCGGATGCGCCCATCCCGTCCACTTCCCAAGCGCCCCCTAGACGGGAATTGTCTAAGCGGAATGTTCGGATCCCCAGACAACGGTATGCTGTCGCCACTGGCAGCACCTCACCAAGATGCCTATATTGCAAGGCGGAGGGCCACAAGGTGGTCTCGTGTAGAAGGTTTGAGGGTCTGGCGGTCCGAGGTAGGCGGAACATAGCATTTCAGCGCCGCTGGTGCTATGGTTGTTTGGGAGAGCATTTAATTCAGCAGTGCCCTGCTAGATCGCATTCATGTCAGCATTGTTTGGGCCGACATCACCCCCTGCTATGTGCCAATCGGAATGGCGTCGACCATAGGGATGGTCGTGACGGTCATGGCGGGGAGGCTAATCGCGGCAGGGTGGTTGCACTCAGAATAGGATCACGGACTCCTCCTCGGTTTGAAGGCCGTCGTTCTCCCCGTACGGGCGGGGGCTCCACTTCCCCTAGGGGCGGGGGCCGGCTAACTCCCCCTCGAAGAGTTGATGATGGCGGCCGCCACGATTATGCTGTGATCGCCGGGAGATCTTTGCCGCCTCGAAGGAGCAGTGCTCCTACCAATTATACCCCTTTAGCGGAACGACCGCGCTTGGAGCGACGTCAGCCGCATTCCCAACGCTCGCAGGGCAACACTACCCCTGAACGGACTCAGGTGGATCGCCGACCAGTATACCATAACTGGGACCCGTTAGCGCATGTGGAGCGCTCCGGGGTTAATTGGCCTCAGTTATAGGAATTACATGCCCACTCGCCAACTGCAGCCGTTCAATCGATGTACGTACTCATGCCAACTATTTCGGCTATGGTACGAGGACCCAAGGGACACATGAGGATTCGTGCTCTATTAGATTCGGGGGCCCAAGGCTGCATTGTGTCATCTTGTTTGGCGAGAAAGTTAGGCTTACGCGTCCACACCGGTACCTACAATGTGCGAGGTATCGGTAAGGTGCAGGTGCGTGTGATCGGTCACACAAAATTTAATTGTACACCTGTCACCTCGTCTCACCCGGAGATTGAGGCGTCGGCAATTGTGTTGGAAGAGATGATTGGTGATTTGCCACAGCAAGAATTACCGTCTGCTGTGTTGAGTGTAGTGTCAGGCTTGGACTTAGCAGACCCTGACTTCCACACCCCAGGCCCGATTGATCTCCTGATTGGAGCGGATGTCCTTGGAAGATTGTTGTGTGGACCTAAGCGGCTTTTACAGCGTGACGGATTAGTCGCTGTGCCGACTTCATTCGGGTTTGTAATAATGGGCCCAGTGTCAACAACTGCCAATTCCCAAGAGTTTGATGATGTAGCTGTAGGTTCAGTTCTCTCTGATGCGGTTCAGAGATTTTGGGAGGTGGAAGAGCCCCCTACAGCTTCCCGGGTGAACCCAGAGCAAATGGAATGCGAGCTGTTCTACCAGAATAATACTGGTCGCCTTCGCTCGGGCCGTTTGATCGCCCGTTTGTTGCGATTCGCTCATTGTTGGAGCTTGCGGAGCGCGAGCGTTTGTATTTTCCCCGCGCAGCCTCTGTTTTGGAGACGGATGCTTATGTTGATGACATTTGTACCGGAGCATCTAGTCTCGAAGAGGCTCGGGCCTTGAGAGATGAATTGATAGGGCTTCTGGGAACTAGTGGCTATGAGTTGCGAAAATGGTTATCCAACTCACCGGATCTCCTTTCCGGTTTGCCGGAGGACCACCAACAAGACCCTCATCTCTTTGAGAATGCGGATAGCTTGAATTTGATAGCCCTCCTTGGAGTGCAGTACATGCCAGTCCACGATGAGTTTACCTACAGAGTCGAATTAACCTCCTCTAAGGTATGGACTAAGAGATCAGTTCTGTCTACGGTAGCCAGGACTTTTGATCCGAACGGTTGGATCAGTCCGGTTATATTTAAGGCCAAGTGTTTTCTGCAAAAGCTTTGGACTGCGGGACTCTCATGGGACGAGCCTCTCTCGGGAGAGTTGTTACACGATTGGGAATCGTATTTCTCATCCGTCCCGGCTATCAATCAGGTTGCAATACCTAGATGTTTCCTTCCTGTTGGGAAATGCTCAGTGTCCCTCCACGGATTTTGTGATGCATCCGAGCGTGGATATGCAGCCGTGGTGTACTTACGCACTGTAAGTACCACAGGGGAGACAAAAATTCACTTAGTTATGTCGAAGAGCAAGGTTGCTCCTATACGGACTCGACATACAATTCCGAAGTTAGAATTATGTGGTGCGGCGCTTCTTGCCCGCTTATTAAATCACGTGTGCTCTACGCTCGGGCGTAGTGTAGACATTGGAACAGTTTTCGCCTGGACTGACAGTCAGATCGTTCTGTGTTGGCTGAAAACTTCGGTGCACACGTTAGAAACCTTTGTAGCTAATCGAGTATCACAGATCCAAGATTCAGAGACGGTTTTAATTTGGAGACATGTCCCAGGGGAATTGAATCCGGCTGATTGTGCTTCTCGCGGCTTAGACGCGCCGGATCTGGTTCACCACCATTTGTGGTGGGGGCCCCAGTGGTTGTTACATTCTGAAGTTGATTGGCCACGTTACCAGTGCTTGGTAACTCCTCCCCCCATTGGTTGGCTCACATCGAGTGTCCTGACTGAGCCCCTCAAGGGCATTGATTTTCTGCTCGATCGCTACAGTTCCTTGTCCAAATTACTTGGCGTGACTGCCTGGATAAAGCGTTTCGTTCATAACGCTCGGCATCCGGAGGAAAAGCGGCTGTCTCCTGTTCTCACGCCAGAAGAACGCCAAATGGCCCTTCTGCATTGGATTCGCGTTGTGCAGACTAAACATTTCGCCTTAGAACTTGAGACACTCCGGAATGGCAGACCTAAACTCAAGGGAGCCGTTGCTAGGCTCAACCCCTTTATTGACGGTGAGGGATTTCTCCGTGTTGGTGGTAGATTGTGTCACGCCAATTTGCCTTTTGGGGTTCGTCACCCATTGTTGTTGCCCAAAGGTGGGCCCTTAGTGCATTTGTTGGTGACTCACCGACATATTGCAAATTCTCACGCTGGCTGCAATGCATTGTTAGCCATCTTGCAGCGTGAATTTTGGATTTTGTCAGCCAGACGTACCATCCGTGGCATAATTTTCCGTTGTTTGCCTTGCTATCGATTGAAGGCAGCGACGATGCAGCCCATGATGGGAAATTTGCCTGCAGATCGAGTCACGGGAACCAGACCCTTTGCCGGAGTTGGCACCGATTTTGCCGGGCCGTTCATGGTCAAGACGTCGCGACTTCGAAAAGCGAAGATAGAGAAAGCGTATTTGTGCGTCTTTGTGTGTCTGTCAACCAAGGCTGTTCACCTGGAAGTAGTTTCCGCTCTTAGTACGGAGGCATTTGTTGCCACATTTAGTAGATTTGTTAGCCGCCGCGGACTTCCAGCGTTAATTCGATCTGATTGCGGAACCAACTATCGGGGTACTGACCACTACCTTAAGGATATATATAAGTTTTTAGAGGCTAACCAGGTAGATCTTGGAATGTCCCTATCTTGCCGGGGCATCACCTGGCAGTTTAGTCCTCCTAGCTGCCCCCATTGGGGAGGTATTTTTGAGGCAGCCGTGAAATCAGCCAAAACTCACCTAAGGCGCGTTATCGGAGAAACGGTATTAACGTTTGAGGAACTAGTAACGGTATTTTGTAAAATTGAGGCCGTCCTCAACTCGCGCCCTTTGTGTCCGCTCTCGTCAGATCCTAACGACTTGGAGGCTCTAACTCCAGGTCATTTCTTGATAGGACAGCCACTTAACGCCCTGCCGGAGTACCCATTTACAGGGGTAGCTTCTAATCGTTTGTCGCACTTTGAATTGTTGCAACAATTGTCCCAGAGTTTCTGGAAACGTTGGTCTCTGGAGTATTTGCACATTTTGCAACAGCGCGTTAAATGGACTGATAAGACCCACCCACCAGGCATCGGTGACCTCGTTTTAATCAAGGATGCTAATTTGCCGCCGTTGTTTTGGCGCCGGGGCCGCATTGTTAATTTGTTTCGCGGAGTGGATGGAATACCCCGGGTTGCGGAGGTCCTGGTGGGTGGCTCAATCCTGAAAAGAGCGGTCACCTCTCTCTCTCGCCTGCCAGTGGAGTAGCATGCAGACTTCTTCTGCATGGGACGGGGGTTTGTTCGGTATTGTTCGGGGGCTGCGAGGTGAGGGGTGAATTCACGTGCTGCGCGGGCGCGGGTCGCCCGTTAGTTAGTTAGCCTTTGACCCTTCGCCGTACGAGTCGGCCATTGATCCTTATGCGGTACGATCGCAATCTATTGTTGTGCAAGTAGGCTGCACATTTTTGGGAGACCTTGGCGTTCGCGAGTGTACATAGTATATAACAGACAGTAACCAGTGCAGTGTAACGACGACCTTGCAAGAGCGCTATTAAGCGCATCCCTGTTCAGCACTTCCGGGGGCCCCCAGGAATATCGAGAGTAGGTGAACAGGAGGTTACAAGGTCAGAACTTTTAATTTCATTTTCAACTTTTGACTCCGCGTATCGCGGATAAAACACTATTTAAACAACGTCTTGAAACGACGAATTGTACATTCGAAAAATCCTAATCAAAGTCGATAAGTCCATACCGACAATTAGGTTGTTTTATTCAGAAAACGTTTTGAAATTCAAACAAAGAATGAATGAATGATATCTTGAAACGCAAACAGAAAAATTAAGAAAATGATTTGGTTTTTTAATAATTATACGAGTGAAATTCATGCAGAGTAAAACAAATCTTATACTTCTCTATCGGTAGTAACCAAACAAATGTAAATTATTCATGTATTACCAAATATAATTGTATATAAGAAATATAACGTGGTTTTACATACGACAATGTTTGTTCCGGCGTAAAATGACAGCAAATTTGCAGGCAAATATGTCTTGTAAGCAAGATTGCATAGATGACATTTAGGCAATCTTGCCTACAGCTTTCATATACTAAATACCATATACACTCTACGAGTAAATACGTGCATCTTTTGACAGTTCTCATAAATTTCAAAAGACAAAGAGTGCCTTAATCCGCTAAACCAACTTGAGATGTGTTAAGACAACTAGTCTCTTAGGCTTTTTTTTCTAAATTTATAGGAATTATTAAAAGTGAATGATAATAATGGTTTATTCTAAAATATATATAAATAAATAAAAATCCGCCTTAAAGTGGATTTCATAGTAATTTTTGTCCAAAACTTAGGTTTTGGTTTAGGTTTAAAACTGCCTTAGGTATTTGTCCGTTTTTGATGCTTCTAAAATTATTATATTCATTAATAATTATTTTTTTAATTTTAATTATTAAAAAAACAACCTAATATTTTAAGATTTACCCAGGTATGATCTTATTCTAATCTGTTATCTATTCGTCTGTATATTTGTTATAATAATTATTGGGGGGTTGTAGGAATTCAAAGTGGCGTTTGTCCAATTTTCCCCCCTGCATAGGCTGGGGGAGATATTTGGACAAAATTTGCTTTCAAGTCCAGTTTTCCGCCCTAAGGGAACCTCTGGCGGGGATTTGCGGAATAATTTCAGTGGAAACAAAAGTAATTTGATCAGAAAATTGTTTTTAATTGACTACCTTATTGTATGTCCATTACGTTATTGTATTTCTCACATTCTACGCCACGAATGCCATTCTATGTTAACATGTAACATTAACTACAATGCGTATAATGCCACCTTCTACTACTTTGATATCAAATATATCAATTTGCATTTTATTACCATGTGTTTTCTTTTATTTTCTTGCAATTTACTTGCAAATTTATATTGCTATTGCCTACGAAAAGTACATCCAGCAAAGAGACTTTAAATAAACATCAAATACACCAGCAGACATTTAGAAATCAAAGAAGAATAATAAATCGGGGAACGGCTTCGACGAGTCTGACTGATAATTATTGCAAGGAGAACATAGAGCATGTTAAAATTGCAACAGGTGTGCCGAGGGGCAATGGGCAGGTGGAGATAGTTCATAGCATAATTATCCCTACCTTAACCAAACTTTGCATAGAAAATAAAGGATTATGGTACAAGTAGATAAGTAAATCACAAACCGATTTGAGTGGTACATTCCAACGGAGTGTGAAAAGTACTCCATTTGATTTATTATATGGGAGATAAATGAGAACCGAAGATATGGAAATTAGAAATTTAAAACAACAAGCAGTCATTCAACAGTATAATGAAAACAGAGAAGAATTAAGGAGACAGGCAAAAGAACAAATGTTAAAAATTCAAGAGGAGAATTGGAAAAACTACAATAAAAAGAGGAAACCGAATCTTATGGATGAAGTTGGAGATCTTGTAGCTTTTAAAAAGGACTCAGTTTGGTTAAAATTATAATCTAAATACCTAGAACCCTACAAGGTGATTAATTAATCACGGATTAAGATCAAAAGAAATTATCGCTATGATTTGGAAAAACTTAACAGTAATACTGAAGGACCCAATAAGTCATCTAGCGCCACTGAACAAATGAAAAGGTGGCCGAATGATAAATGGAAAAACATCTGACAGAATAAGTAAGCATGTTGAAGAATATAAAGGGATGAAAGAAAGAGAAGTATGACTCGACTTTACTTCTGTGTTATATGTAAGGTGTTAATTTATACTAAGCATTGATAACCTAAGGATGGTTAAAAGATGTTTATTGTGTATATTATACCGCAGCGCCGGCTCTAGCTCATGTAGCGCCCGGGTGCAGGGCGCCCTCTAGTAGGCGTTTTGAACTCTTTGGAGGTGTCGCGAGCGGCGCTCGGCGCCCCCTAAGACCCTGCGCCCGTGTGCACCGCACCCCCTGCACCATAGGTAAAGCCGGCACTGAATTCAGCGCTCGACAGGCGCCCCCGGGCGCGGGGTGCCCGGGGTGCACCGCACCCCTTGCACCCCCTGGTAAAGACGGCCCTGATTATACCTTACATTGTTAGTTAAACATTAAAATAAAAATTGTCAGAAGATGCTCCTTGTTAATATTAAAAACGTATTATCACTTTAAAATAAGACTCGACAGATTATGTACTTGCAATTATTTTTATTATAAAAGTATTTTTTTATTGTTTGAAGATATTCAGCTAGTTCCATATGGAGTAAGGTGATGTTATGTAGTGTGAACGGTAGGATGGAAGAGTATGGGCTGATGAAAAGAGATGATATGAGTATGATGGAAGGATATCAGTGGTGCATGCCCGAGGACAATAATGGTGCAAGACGGCCGAGTGTGGGAAACGGAACGTAAGCGGTGCGAGTGAGAGGTCGGGTATGCGATAGAGGGAGAGAGAATGCGCAGAGAATACGGTGGAGGCTTGTTCGAGACGTGTGGGTTATTATTTATAAAAGTAATTCAGTAGTTAGTTCGTAATAAATGGTTCAAGTAGTCAAAAACGTGTTGTTGTTTCGGAGACTTTCCCATTTAAAATGAATAAATAAGACTTTTTGGTATTATGCAATAAAAATATGTAGTTTAGTCACACATGTCGCTAAAGTCGCTAGCTGCTAATTTTAAACGATAGTTACACGATTTATTCGTAGAGTATTTGGATGGGACCTACGTATAAAGGCCAGTGTCAATATGGCATTTTTTCGATTTTTGGTTTTCACGCTATGTTAAATAATTTCTAAGATATAATGAGTTAAAAAATATATCTAACTATTCTAGAATTTTAGTGAAATACAAAAGCTATTTAACTGTTTAACAAAAGCTTTTATAAAGTTCCACGGTTTCAATCATCGGCACTGAAATGTTAGGAATTTAAGTTAGGCCCTTTTACATAGGGACCCATCGATTTGTGGTATTTAATATAATACTATATTTCGCTTTTATAGATCCAATTGTTTAGTCTTTGTGACATTTGATATGACAAACACCAATCTCGACCAATTAGCTATTATCAATACAATCTAAAGTCAGTGTAAAATTTCATTATACTTCATTATAAATATTTGAGAAATTTCAATATTAATAAAAACTGTCGTCGAACGTCGAGACGTTTCTTGTGGCCCTTCAGGATCGGAATTAAATAAAACCTAAACGTTTGCATCATTTAATTTCGAGTCCAAAAATGCTGCTTTCCGATTCAGCTCACGAGATAGCAATTGAGTTTGTATAATAATGATACATTACCAAAGAAACACTATAATAATAACCATAGAATGTCACTGAAATGATGTACTAAATTCGAGAAGTCAGCCTAACGAAACATTGCATTGCAACAATGATTCAGTATTAGCTTCATTCGCGTGGATTTTGTTTAATAAAGGGCAATGGCCACGATTCATTGAAATCGGTGATGTAATCACTGATTTCAGTTACATAATCAGTGATATAATAAATATTTACAATGGCGTACGTAATCACCCAATTCAGTGTTATAATCACCGATTTCCGTGACGCAATCACCCAATTCAGTGTTATAATCATAGATTTTAGAAATATAATCGCGAATTTCAGTGATATATTACATTTTATCATCAACCCTAGTCACTGATCTCAAAAAAGCGACGTACAATAAAATGAGAGCCCTGTGCCGTGCCCTTTAAACCTAATTTAATCCGAACGAAGCGATGACTTGTTTCTGTAAATGTTTACGGACATTTGCGGTTTTTATTACAGTGAATCTTTCTTACTTTATAATCATTAAATATTGTGATTATAATGATTTCTGAGCAGAATTGGTCAGCAGAACACATACCATTCAGTTATTAACGGCGATCTCCTTTGGTTGTAAGGCGGTGTCTTCTACGTGGTTGTCTCCGGCCTCGTTGGCTTGTGCTGGTGGTTTGAAAGCTATAGCGTAAGAGAACTTGAGACGACACGCTTCGATATATTGCTCTATTTCAGCCTCGCATGGACCGAAATCGCCTTCCCTAAGGCTTTCTAGGACTTCTACGCAACCCTGGAATGTCAAAAAAAAATATGTTTATGGAAAGAACGTGGCACAGTAGATAGTTCACCTGGCGGTAAGTGGATACCGTCCAGAAGAGCAGGCAGTAAGTGGATACTGTCGTCCTGCAACATCCGCGATACATGCCAATTTTATTTTATTTGGGAAAACAAACGGTAGGTTATATTTCATTTTATTAAATACATTACATTTCAATATAACTTACCCGTGTTATATTGAAATGTAATTAATGGCATTACCGTTTGTTTTTTCCAAATATAATACACAATAATTACTACGTTACGCGGATAACTACGTTACGCGGATAACTACGTTACGCGGATAACTACGTTACGCGGATAACTACGTTACGCGGATAACTACGTTGCGCGGATAACTACGTTGCGCGGATAATTACGTTACGCGGATAACTACGTTGCGCGGATAACTACGTTACACGGATAACTACGTTACGCGGATAACTACGTTGCGCGGATAACTACGTTGCGCGGATAACTACGTTGCGCGGATAACTACGTTGCGCGGATAACTACGTTGCGCGGATAACTACGTTACGCGGATAACTACGTTACGCGGATAACTACGTTACGCGGATAACTACGTTACGCGGATAACTACGTTACGCGGATAACTACGTTGCGCGGATAACTACGTTACGCGGATAATTACGTTACGCGGATAACTATGTTGCGCGGATAACTACGTTGGGCGGATAACTACGTTACGCGGATAACTACGTTGGGCGGATAACTACGTTACGCGGATAACTACGTTGCGCGGATAACTACGTTACGCGGATAACTACGTTACACGGATAACTACGTTGCGCGGATAATTACGTTACGCGGATAACTACGTTGGGCGGATAACTACGTTACACGGATAACTACGTTGCGCGGATAACTACGTTACACGGATAACTACGTTGCGCGGATAACTACGTTACGCGGATAACTACGTTGGGCGGATAACTACGTTACGCGGATAACTATATACGTTGCGCGGATAACTACGTTGCGCGGATAACTACGTTACGCGGATAACGTTATCCACAATGTACTATTGGAAGGAATATGAAATGTCCAAATGCTAAGTAATAAAAAAATCAGTATAATCAAATACAATATCGAATATTAGACCAAAATGACTAAACGTTGGCACGCCCCCAGTTGCGCGCACCGTGTACCACTGGAGATTTAGAAATGGATTTGGCAAAAGGGTTGGGGATAGGAAGATAAGTACTGGATAGGAATAGGAAATATTATATTTCTTATAGAAATAAGCAAGCAAACGAAGTCAGTATGAGAACGGTTACGGTTATCCATGAGATATTTTTTTTATTATAGAGGAATATCTAAAACGTTTAAACAATTGGTGTTTGATTAATAATTACCCTTAAACATAAGTAAATGCAAGCACAAAGTTTACCAAAAGGCGCCAAGAGCTGGGGACCACATATAAACTAAATGATCAACCACTTGAAGAAGTTACAAAAATTAAAGATTTAGGTATAATATTTGATTTAAAAAAAACTTACTTTTAGAATAGCAAAATTATTATTAAAAAAGTAATTAGCAAAATGATTATTAAAAAATTATTAAAAAAGCTAACCAGGCTTTTAGGCTTTACCTGGCGCACCGGAAGGTACTTCAAATACATCACTACCAAAATAACATTATACAAGACACCTGTTCGAATCCCATTTACGACTGTCATTCAAATCGAACTGATCGAAGTCCAAAAAATGATTTTTATGTCTGCTATCGAAATCGATGAGCAAACGAAACGAATTTCTTCGTTGTGATGACAACATACACATTTTAAATTGTCTATACTGGCGGATAGGCTTTCCTCTACAAAGTCATGAATGGATTCATAAACAGTTCCATTAAACCAGGTAAAATGTAAGTGTCCGATCACACACATAATTTCTTTTCTATAAACAAAACCTCGAACAACAAATGGTTACAAATAGTATTTTGTCCTATTTACAGGGACATGGAATAAGGTTTCCTATGCAATGACATTAGTATACAGTTCCATTGTGTATGTAGTGGCAGCCTAAGCACACGTGCATAGTGTTGTAAGAACGAGCGTTGAACACACGACGCTCGAGGGCTGAGTGAGCGCTAATGAACTTTTAAGACTCTAGTGTTGGACGTTCGTGAGCGTTATAGTCCAAATTTTTAATGTTAGATGTTCTTAATTCTTGTAGGTAAAAGCTCTAATCTAAAACGGTTAAGGTTCAATAGCAGTAATAGAGCGCGCCAGTGCTCCAGCGCTGAAGATAGATAAAACTCTTTATTGCACAACAAAACAAGACAGTAACAGACATTGTAACCATAAAATGCACAAAGGCGGTCTTATCGCTATGAGCGATCTCTGCCAGAGAACCTTTACAATCGCTGAAGAGTTCAGAGCTCTAATGTTCTTCACGTACTCCTCCGCTATATTGTAGTGCTGTTAAAACGAGCGCTGAACACTTCAGTGGTCGAGTGCTGTGTTCGTGCTATTGAACCTTAACCGTTTCAGGGGTCTACTTTGATTTTACGCTTCCGAAGTTTCAAGCTCGACAGAAGTTCGAACAAACGAAGTGCTATAACCCTTCTATGACTTTCTTTCAGAGCTCTATATATCGGGTAACTCCAATTATTTAAAAGGATGTTTGATTCGTGAATTTTGATGTTTGATCTCCAAGTATCTCTTGTCAAAATCTGTATTTGGATCGTTGCCTCGTGCGATCGGAGTAAGTTCCAAATGTCAAATGAACTTTTGTTCGGTGAACGTTCCCGTGTCAGGAATCTACCGAAACATTTTTTTCGTGTTTTCAGAAACTCCCAGACTCTTTTAACTACAAGGGTTTTAATTTTACTACCATCAAATACTTAATTAATACATACGTTACCCCTCTCTCACAGAAGACTACCTTGAAATGTACTGCATTTCCTAGTTTATCGTATGTCCCCAATATTCGTACGTGTTTCGGTAGTGAGTGAGATATGCTAGAGCCCATTCCCATCCTATGCCTCCCCATTTTCCCTTCTTTTCCCAAACCCATTCCTTAATCTGCAAAGGTAAGTAGCGCATCCGGAGGCATGCCAACGTTTGTCATTCTGGACCGACGTTGGCATGTATCGTGGATGTCTATAGACGACAGTATTCACCATCAGGTGGACTGTATGGTCGACTGCCGCCTTACTATATAAAAAAAATGGACTATAACGCTCACTAGCCTCCAATGCTAGTCATAAAAGTCATTAGTGTTCACGGCTCGTTTTTACAAAACTATTTGTGTGCATACGTACCTGTATGGTGGTGTCAGACGCATGGTGCGAGGTGGCGAGCGCGAGCGCCTCCCGCGTGCGCTCTGGCACGAGCCTGCGAAGCGCTCGAGCGCCCCAAAGCGCCGCCGCTTGCCCCCGCTTACTTATATTGTTCACGTACTCCTCGGCTATTTGTAACGACGTGCGACCGCGGACCATCTGCGATAAAATACTATACTGTTAAAAATGTTGGTTGTGGAAATTTTAATTTTAAACCAATGTGAGTAAGACCCGATTCCCACTAACCATTGTAACAATACTCTTTGGAGTATTGCCCTTTATCGAACTTCTTGCTACTTGGGTTAATGGTATGGTATGTGTTTATGATTTGGAGATTGTACAATGGAAGTCCGAAACACAGTTGTGCGAAGGCTGTTTGATCGACATAGCGTTTGATCGACACGAAGGTTGTCTGTATAACGAACTGTCGAAAACCCATACTTCAGTTCAACGTAATGTCGGATAAACATTATTCGTACCAACGTTATGTCGTTTTACTGTCGTGTCGGTCAAACGTTACGTCGATCAAACAGTCTTCGCACAACTGTGTGTCGGACTTCCGTTGTTCAATGTGATTTGGGTGAGCATGTGATTTTTCGTTTTCTGTGCGGGTCTTCAACAAAAACTTTTCTAACACATACACTTTATTTTAATCGAATAGCCTATTACAGTAAGTGTATACTGGAACGCGAGTCGTGAGAGAGAGTGTGTGGAACAGAGTCCGAGGGAAGAAAGAGACAGCGTGATGTTTGAATCAGCGTTTAAAAATTGCTACTAAAATTGTGTTCCAGAACTACTAAATATTTATATGTCTGTGCATAGACTAATGAGAATTAAACCCCAACAGTATGGTGACATTAAATTAAATAGTACATACCGGTTGCGTCTCAGCCGCGATGACTGCGACGACATGTGGGTGCAGTGTTGAGAGTGAGTCGTCGAGCCAGCACTGGAACCTGAGCAGGCAATCGTGTAGGTGGTGATGTTCGCTGTCCAATCGCCACGCGCGCTTTAGACTTTGCAGCATTAGAAGGGGTCTCTCTGGAATACGTTACTGTTTTTAGAAAATTGTGTAATTAATCAGTCTTCTCGTCGCCTATACCACAATGCTTGAGGACAAAAGATTTCAATTAGTGAGTCCTGCCAATTATGACGTACGGTGCAGACACGTGGCCTCTAACCGTGGGTCTGATCCATAAAGTAGCTTAGCGAGCTAAGACGAGAGCTATGGTCAGTGTCTCTACCTAATGCCATAGACACACCAGTAAGATCCAAAAGTTTCTGGCCGGACATATTTCTAGATGTCTAGAAAAAAAATATTACGTCATTGTAATTGTCATTTATCCTGCTAATTCGTGTATAATTATTAGAGTTCAACCCTCGTTAGTTTTCATTCCTCGACTCTTAGAACACAACAATGGTGTACATACATTAATAAGAACGAAGACAAACAACAGCAACAAAATTTTCCTAAATGTTACTAAACTTAATGCAGAACCTAAAATTAAAAAAAAAACTGTGTGAATATATATAACATAATGCATATATAAGAAGCTAGCAAAATACAGAACAATATACTTTAATATCGGAGAATGGGGTAAATTAGATAACGGACTAATTTATTTTTAAAGGAGCCTAATTTATAGTCCTCTGCTGGGTATAGGCCTCCTCGTGCATGAGGGATGTATGACCTTGAAACGCCACGCTGGGCAAGCGGGTTGGCGAGTCCACTCTTTTAGAGGTGGTGTGATAGCGGATTTATTATCCTTAGTCGCTTTTTACGACACCCACAGGAAAAAATGGGGGTGGTGATAATCTATAGCCAATCGACACCACACGCCTCATGAGTGACAGAGACAGTGATAGCTCGCCACTTTAATTCTATAATTATGTATTTTTGTTTTAGTTATCTTTTTACCTAAATGTCTTACAACATATCAATTTGAAAAACACTCACCTAAGCAAAAAGGTGGGTGATCAACATGGATTTACAAATGGAATATATGCTAAAACACTTACCTTTCCTAAAGTATATTTCGAAGGCCATTAGATATGTGTCTATCCTATCGGCGGCGAGCGTCCGCAGTGGCTGCAGGAACTTGAGTGCCTGCTCCAAAGGATCCTCCGCCTGAAAACACATATAAATAACATCATTTATATTTTAAAAACATGACATTAGATAATTTTATGCAACATTTGTCAATCCATTCGACTTTCACTAGAGTAGTCCACTTACAGAGAGATCGCTAGTTAATCAAAATCAAAATGTAAAATGGAACGAGATTATTAGTTTTATAACGCCATTTTTATTTTGGATTTCAATTAAAAATACAAATGCAAAAAACGCGATAACTGTTGGTCAATTTAAACGCTAAGTTCAAACCGCTAAGAACTGCTTTTTAATATACACTTAGTTATGTAATTCGCGGAATTTATTTATTTATTGGTAATCCAACAGCGAGAAATAATGTAGAACATGAGAATGATCGTATACATTAACATTGTTGTATAACAATTGGCAAGTCAATGGAATGAATTCCCAATAAATGAAATTGGTAAGAATTTTCTAAGTTGATACGAAAAATCAAATTCAAAGAACCGCTGTCTTTGTTTGTGCGGAGCTATGTAATTCCAGGACTTTGGGATTTAGAATTTTCTTAATAGAAACGAGAATGAAAATGTTCTCAGAATTTCCTCGAATTTCTCCAACTTTGACTTTAAAGTTGGTCGCATAAAAGCGAATAAAAACGCGTTAAGCAAATTATATGTGATATCCCAACTTCCAAATCGAATGAAAAGAGGTTTAGAGTATTTTTAAATTAATTATTAGATCTTGCCACATAAATGGAAGCCTATAGTAATATATAAGTATAGTAGGTATATACAAATTAAAAACTAAACATTAGTAATTAATTGCAATAGTCACAATACTACAATAAGCGCCTATCTCTTACAAAATACAAGGGGCAAGATAAACATCAAGTAGGAAATAAAGGTGCGTACAAACTAAAGCATTTTGGTGTAATGTACCGTCGCGGTGAATGATAAGATAAATAGACGGTCAATATATGTGTAATGAACATTCGAAGTACCGATACGATCAAATGTTACAAGTAAATGCTCGCGCCGAGCAACGAGCCCAGGTATACTCTATTCACATTATAAAAAAGTGAAGTCATCCATCCAATGTAGCATAACACAGCGATAATTGATCAATCAAGGAACGCTCCCTTTCATAATTAGTCAATGGGTGAAACCACGTGATTGAAAGTGACGACATCGCTTTTTTCTTAACTTTAACAGAGTATAATCATAAACAACGGACGGGAGATGCGTGGAGACAAGTAGATAAGATTTTAAATGGTCCTTCCAGGCAGATTTTACAAGTAAAATATTCAGTTGATCAGAGTACTATACATATTAATTAAACAAACGTAATCTCTATTCGAGGGCTCATGATCTCAACTCTATCTCAACCGGTTATCAAACGCGATGGAGACCACGTATCGGGAAACTTAGCGGCGTGGGATGCCTATCAGTCAAATAGATAGATGACATAAAGAAAGTCATCGGTAATGGCTAGATGAGAAGAGCAGATCGTGTGTAGTGGCGAGTCTTAGGAGAAGCCTATATCCAATAGTGGAAGTAACAACGACAGTACCAGCAAATTGTTCAAAATATAAATGCTGGATTGACAATTTTATCTTGAGCGTGACATTCAGTGCTTGACATTCAGTTCGTAAAACTGTTCACGATTGTCTTTTACCCTACCCTAGTGAATACCCTAGTTCTTATGTACCTTAAAGTAACCACAACAACTTTCAAAAAACAATGCTATCTTCGCATGATCTATTGTATGTCAACTGGCGCCGCGGCGTGACTTCTCAATCATTCGCCGACTTGTTAACCGTAACAGTTGTCAAGTGACTAACGCCTTGGGCATATTGTAAAACAGATATAATAGAAAACAGTTTCTAAATGTTAAATTAGACTTAAATATTGTATACAAGAAAAGGAAGTAGCCTTGACTGCAGTCACATTCACGAGATGTGAGCCCGGACCACTGAGTTTCTATTTAAATACAGAATTTTGAATTATTTCTAGCTCAATAGTAGGAAAATACCGTAAGGAAAATATGTGATCGAGAACTAAAAAAAAAAGTATAAACAAATCTATGAAATGTGTAACATCGACCATTGCATTGGGTCCGTGTATGATATCAACCCCCTTTCTATTACAATGGTTTGTAATGAGAGAGACAGTGGATCACTGTAGGCTGATATCGATAGTAATTTATTTTTATATTTATTAAATTGAATGGTATTTTATTGTAAATGGTATTGTAAATGGTATTTTAAGGTCAAAAGTCAGTACTTATGACCTTTTATTGCTATTAATTGATTTTCCGCCGGCATTTCGAAGATGCCTGAATGACTTGAATTCGAGAAGATCTTTGCAAAAGCCCTGTATTCAAATTCGGAGGAATTGCATTAGTCGATATGAGCCCATAGCGACCCACTCCAAGCCACAAGGGGATTTCGATCCACTAAGTAGGCACAGAGCGGACTGGTGGATACATTTTTTTTTAATTCTCAGGCATATACTCGTATGATGGATCCGATTATATAATAATTCTGATTCGATAAACATTTGTGTAAATGTATTTCGAAACAAAACGCTTGTTGATTTGAAACTATCTCTTATCTTGTAACCATAACGAGCCCTTTCACCGTCCACTGTTGGTAATGGGCTCATGCACCTTGTCCTATCCATGAGGGATGTATGGACATAAAACGGCATGCTGACCAAGCTGGTTGGTGAGTGCATTCTTTTAGAAGTAATGTAGTTACTCAGGGCTTGTGGTAACGGCTTTGTTACCTTTATGGTCCGGTTATTATAGGAAAAGCTCGGAAAGCTGTCTGAAATCTTAACATAAATGTTTAACATATAGTAAAAATAATTTTACAACCCGATCCTCCTTAACAATATTTTTTTTCTATTTATTATGACTTAAGAAAGAAACGATATTTACATAAAACGAATTGAATACAGAACTGTCAGCGCTCTTCCTATGATAACCGGCCCATAGTCGCCCACGACACCCACGGGAAGCGATGGGTGGGTACTGTCTCAAAGCGGGCCGACACCACACATCTCTTATCTCATATACGAGTATTTTATCCAAATCTAGATTATAATTATATGATTATAAACTTTGTAGCAACAGTGTAACATTACCCTTACTATGTTCATTATCACAATACCGGTAGTAAATTACCGTAAGATCTATATATAGCATTGATATTGACAAAAATAACCTGTTATGTCATAATTATAAGGACAAAAGATATCGATCATTGCAGTAAGTTTTGAATGAAATATATTTAGCAAGCAGGAAGCATTTAGTAAGGACAATGAACTTGCTATTAATTTATAGTTCCTTATCTATTATTGTTATTAAGGACGTGAAAAGCCTTCTGTTGTTATTGCTGCTAAATAGCTCCAGTCTTGTTTGATTAGATTTTTTGTATACATCCGTATTGATTATGGAATTTAATAATATCTATATTTGGGAGCAGCTATATTCATACCAATTATTTATTCACTTCTAAAATCAGTAGGTAATCATAACATAATTATTTATTCGCAATCAGTGGGTGAGGGACCGACGAAATTACTTCTTTTGTGCTACAGGAAGTGTCCCAATCCTTTCCCCAAGCCTGTAACCATGGATTCTGCTCATGCATTACAATGTTACGCATTTTTTTTTATAAAACTGACTGATTTTTGGGTTTCTTATTTGACAAATTTTTATGAAAAGTTTGATAGAAACTAAAAAAAAGCTTCCTGCAATTAAAGATTTGTAAATTTTTCATACATTGTTCGGACACAAATGATCTGTTCACGATATTCTCTGAATGTACTAGGGCCTATTTTTTGTTGCGCATTTATCCGTAACGTGTTCATCAGACTATAAGATGTTTGGTCAGAACCACTGCTTGTTTTGACAATAACAGATAAGGGTCATTATGGTGATATATGTAGATGATGGTATATCTTAAGAAGATGAAATGAAGTCATCTAGATAAACATAGATATCTAAGCACACCCATAAACTGATTTGTAAATTGGCGAAGCCATAAGCAAATGCTAGTATGTATATAATTAAAAAAAATGAAAAGCGTGTTACCCTGGCTAGTTTGTCGGGCACGAGTTCGTCTAGCTGCGGCGCCTCGGGATCACCTTGCTCCTGCTGCTGCCGCGCCTTATGGTGCTGCTCGCGTTTCACCTGAAACACACACAGTCACACACATAGAACACATTTTCTTGACAAGGAGCTGTTGCGCGTATATTGTGGTCTTCAAGACACTTTATAGCGCGAACCCAAAAGTTGTGAAACTAACTACCAACTGAGATTTTTCCAATGAGCTACGACATGGGGTTCTTCAAAAGAGCCGTGAATAGCATCCTGCAAAGTCGGCGACGAACTCACAACCCTAATGCTGTTGTAGATATTAATGAGCTGCGGTGATAACTTACCACCACGAGGGGCGGCCGTTCGTCTGTCATCTCTTCTATAAAAAAAAACACGGTCTCTTAACAGCAAGTATAAAGTCACGTTGGACTACTTCTGGCACCGAAAGAGACGGCTGTTAAAACTGCCCGACAACGAACTTGTGTTTCGTGTGGTACTCATAGAGATGAAATAAATTTGAAGGGAGTTAAGAAACTGCGTACAGGAACAGTCCCACGCAAGTTCGGAGCGCATCTCTCACGGAGATATGGGTGAAGGGAAGAAAGCAGGTGTAAAGCGAAATAACAATATAAGGCGGGGGAGTGTGCACACTGCACCGCACAGCCGCTGAGCGCACTCGACTAGCCAAGTTACCCCTCTCCCACAGAAAATTTACTACCTTAAAATGTAATGTATTTCCCCGCTTCACCCTATTCCCCAAATGTACGTACGTGTTTCGGTAGTGAGTCAGATATGTCAGAGATCATTCCCATCCCATCCTGTTCTATCCCTCCCCGTTTTGGAAATCGATTCGTAAACTCCAAGTGTAGGCAACGCGTCCGGGGGTGTACCGGCGTTCGACATCCGTTCTTGTATGGTCACGTATATTCACCTGTACTTGTGCCGCGAGCGCACTCTCTTGTTCGGCTTTACGTTTCGCTTTCCTTTGTTTATTCCTAAGTTTCTTCAATTCCGACGGCGCCAAGTTTTCTGTGGACAAACAGACATACACATTTATAATACATATATGAATCAGAAAATATACAAATTAAAGATTGATTTAACATGGTATAGTTAAATCATATAGTGACATGATATAATAAGCTCAGTTTAATTACCAAGAATATTTAAATGTCTTTTTGAAATGAAATCCATTACGTCATATGAGCAACATCTCGGTATTGGAAACCTATATTTTGTTGTAGCTAATTCGTGTAAAATCCATTATTAAACTGTCGAAAATTTTCGCCAAATTTTGACTATATTTTACGGTCTTGTACAGCTATAGAAAATTAGCAATTATCAAGTCTTCAAATAATTTGTATTCTTATTCCTACTTTACTGTACACACACATATAACTAGTACGTAAAAGGAGATGAACAAAATGATGTACAAGTGAACTTATCTCCTAAAATACTCAATTTTCGAAAATAAAAAAGCTACATAATTCACACATATACACCGGTACATTGTTATTATAAATACATACAATAACTACATATAAAGTTAGAAAACTCATTTTAACAAACGGAAATTGGGTCCAAAAACCGGTTTTAAGATAATAAAAGAGAAGGAACTTTAAAGATAGAAGTAATATTTCATAAATGTTTGATAATGATATTTCACAATACCTACCGACAAAATAAGACTATAATTTAAGTTATTTCTTGTTCTACATGTAACCACCATCCGTTCATAATAGCTCAGTATACTACATGAATGTGTCCTCAATGCACACAAGTACTATGTTAATATGCATCCCAAATGCAAATGAGGTGTCCACTTGACCCGATGCTCATGTAATACCGCATAATTACAACAATATCCTCGTACATAATTACCACATTAGTATTCATATCACCCAATCAAATGTTACATTGCCCGGTGGCTTTTGAGACTTAATTAATGTTGACAATTTGACTTAATTGAAGTTGACCAAAGGTTTCAATTCTAATTTTATTTTTTTATTAGAAGCCCGCCCCCCTGGCTGGTTATATGACGAAATATACCTTTCACTGTTTCTTTGGAAGATGAAGAGAATTTTCAACATGTTTTGACAACTCCAATTTTTCCAAAGGATAGGTCGTGTGGTGTCCGACTTTAGTACTACCCCAACTCTTCCCAAAGGTGTTATAAAAGATGACGGCATAATAAATCTGCTACCACAAGTCCTGAGGAACTACACCACCTTTAAAAGAGTGGACTCGCCAACCTGCTTGGCCAGCGTGGCGTTTTAAGGCCATACATTTCTCCTGCACAACACAATGTGCATGAGACCCATGTTTAGCAGTAGACGATAAAAGATCTGATATTATAAAAATTGGGACCTTGTAATTTTGCACTCATAGTTAAACAATTCAGCTACACAACTTTAAAGGAAATCAATAAATCCGGGCCAGTCAAACTATGGGAGCTGTGCGTTAAATGCAACATTTGAACAAGCCTGTTTGATAGACAACCTCTGTTAAAATTATGTCCTTTGTGATCTTTATGTAGTTCAGAAACTCAAAGGAACCTTCTCCCGAAGTCTATACGCCAAAAACTGATTCTTTTTTAATCAAGATTTTATAGGAAAATAATCACATTTTATGAGAATGCATTAAATAACACTGGTTTGGCGAATCGTACTACACTCACACACACCGTTACATACATTCGCATACACACGCTTATACTCATCCGCGTTACACGAAAAATCCTCCCTACGCTCATCTTTACCACGACCGCAAAAAAGACGACGTCACGTGTCCGCGCCGCACCGCAAGAAAAAATAATAAAAAATAGAAATTCCACGATTTTGGTTTAACTTCCTACGTGGGCAAAGTGGTCCCGCTATCCAAGAAGGTACAAATAGTGCAGTGCAGTGAAAATAAGGATAAGACAGGCTTTACTGATCCAGCGTCTCCAAGTTTCTAATAAGGTCAGTTCCTTCTCACATTAATTTACACACCAAACACGCAAAATTTACAATATCAGAAACTGGATTCGTATCGCAGCTACCTTCACTCAAGCTTTTTTCAACAATGTAATGATTGTAACGTATGTAATGATTGTAAAGTATTTCTTGAAAGCCCTCATTAAAGTAACGAGCTTCTTTTACCATACTCGGTTGTAACTTGGTTTTCGCGACATCTGACCACTCTAACTCTAATTTGTTTTAGAATCATTATCAAAGCGGTCAGTAGAGGTAGGTGCGGCCGATTACATCAGATCCGGTGCGTGATAACACGAGATATTCACGCAATGAATTGGGAGCTAACTGTGTGCGTGTTCCTTATTCTGGCTGGGTCACAGTGAAGGGCGTGAATTCTAACTGACAGGAAAAAAGTAGGATCATCTACTCGGATCAATAACAAAGAATGTGATTAGAATTTCGCAGAGCTGATGGCATATCTGCATCCCCCTAGTGTTACAGTTATCCTAGACAACGGTGACCATTTCCCACCGGGAGGACCAACGTTACTGGTCTGTTCCTCTTCTTTAAGAACTTAAACAGTTTAACAATAACTTCTTTAACAGTTTTATATTTTACATTGGTATTATACTTTCATTTAAATTTGACATTCTGGTTGATGGTTGTGTTTCAGAGGCTAAAACACGACTGTATGGATGTCTGAGTCTCGGCTGTTAAAAGATCTTTCTCCTTAACCTTAGCAATGCAAGGTCGCCCGAACAATATCCAAGCATGGACATCAGAACATGTCATGTCCCCCATCAGACAAGAGTGCAGCTATTTTGTTCATTAAGGTCGCTGACCACAGCGCTGGGAACATTTCGCCACTAGTTTGCGACACCCGCCGTGCGCCCACTCGTAACTACGGGTTAAAAGTTTGGTGGAATATTTGAACGTAGGTTTAAATATTACCTTAAGTTCAAGTAGACCTTTCCTTACTCCCGTTTTTTTTAACTAAATTAAATCCCATCACGAGTGCAATTAATTTATAACAAAAAAAGTCGTGTATATGTACATATATAAGTTATATGACAAAGTATAGTCACAAATAGCTCTGTCTCCACTACGTCTACGGATATGACAACGCCAGAAGGCATGTAAAATTGCATGACAAGACAACATGACATTTTATCGCTATTGCAATTTATGATGCGTGGTAAATTATAGTCATGAAACAAAAGTAAAAATAAATGTTGTCTGTCAAAGCCTGCGTGCATTGCCTGCGCGAGCTAATTGATAAAGTACTAGAAAAGCTATTATAAATGCTGGTCACCATAGTATCCTTAGGCTTTAATGGTCAATTCGAGAAAAGTACATTTAAATCTACATACTTTAACGACGATGTAATTTTTTTGTCCTAGGAAATAACTTTCATGCTCCTCAGATTTTCTTCTACACCTTCAATCCATCTCTATTGTGGCCTGATTTGTGGTTTACTTTGTTGCAGGATACCAATACACGCTTTGGTATCTCGTGTATTAATCCAAAAATCTAAATAAAGTCTAAATCTGATAGAACCCAAATTATATCCGTCATTTGTCCTACAAAAGTTTTATCTTTTTTGATAAAACAATACTTATGCAACACTATTTCTATAGCAGCGTATTGTGTATCATGATCCAATTTAATTACAATCCACATGCCTCCTATACAGTATAATAACATTTGTCCAAATAAAGCGGACGCGTATTTACGAAACCGCATTGTGCCCTAATCCGTCTAGGACACGTCGCACACATAAATTGCTGCTCTAATTCACCCGCGTTTCGCAAAACTAATGAAACTGCGGCCCTGGTGCACGCCTGTGTCGCATACCTTGCAGAGGTCCACATATTTTTTAACTTACGAATATACGTGGACTTCAGAACAAAAAGCCATTGAGTTAAGAGAAACGTAAAACTAGAAAAGTTGGCTGGCCTGTTGAATAACGCCTGCTGTTGGGTTTAACTTTGAAGGCTTTTTTAGAAAAAACATTTAGTAATAAAATAGTAGCTGAAAAAAGTAAGATTGAAGTAAATTAATTTAAAGTTTTAAATTTAAGAAAAAATATCCTAACAATTTCAGGGAATTTTCTTTTCAGCACTACCGCGTGTTAAATTCATACAATGATATCAAATAAAAGAAATAAAATACAATTCAATGAATAGATGGACATTATAAAAACCCTACGAAATCTAGACCACGTTCCCACATTTGATTACATTTATTATACTTGGTTAAAAACGATGTAAGAAGACGTTTGTGATAAGAAACTGTTATTGGCCACAGACTCTTACTGTAATAAAGCCCATAAATGTCATTTTATCACCCAACTTTACAAAAATGACTAAAAAAAATTAATATCTCGCAGACAAGCAACGTCGCTGCTTCCAATTTGTGAGATATATTCACGTGTCGACGAAGGACGCTTTTTAATTGGGAGATCGTATATTTAATGACATTCAAGATATCTGTAAAATATTTGTTCTGAGTTAAAATTTAAATAATTTTTCAGTACATACATTACTATACCGTATGAGCCTATAACGTCTCATACCTATAACCTATAACGGAAAAGACCTTCCCTTGTGGTTTCGCACCATAAATCTTCTATTTAGACAAGATCAATGCGAACTGACGGATACCACTAATATATGTACTCTTTAAAAGTTCATATTTAACCAGAAACTATGCCAGAATTTACAAAACTCATAAGTGTGAGTGCCTACTCACAGATCCACGAATATAAGCACTGCTACTAATGTGAACATTTTATACATTTAAATAAAAGAGAACTATTAAACAGTTTTATGGCTGGTAGGTGTCGCGATTGTTCTTAAGATAAGGCGACAGACATAGTTACCGCCGTTACATATTTCTTTTTGTTACTAAAAACCTTTAGATGTTCAACGCTGAGATACTCTACCAACCCCACGGTGTTGGTCAAATCAAAGATTTAAGCAAAATAAAGTTCACATATTTAGCATTTGTACAATTTTAAGTAGTGTCCACTTCAGTAACAATGCGCTTTGAAACGCAAATAGCCGATATAACTCAGTGAACTACCGAGTCCAAATGTACCACGCCACGAGTAGTCACGACTCATGGCGACATAAAAGGGTTAATCTATGTACAATGATAATGGAGGCAAAAGGTCATGAAATGTAGAAAAATGGCATAAGAAACTTTCGTTTTATAACTAAAAAGGCTTTTTATAACTTTTATTCCACTAATATACAAAGGGTCCATACAGTGCATCAGCCAATATCTCTTCACTGCTGAACAGGCCTCTGCTGAAGTCCGCTAGCACACACGATCTTCATCTTTTTATTTTCATCAAAAAGAAGGTCCAATAGTAATGTCCATACCAACAGAGAGATACACAGAGATTGAGAGAGATAGATACAGTTAGTAACATCAATCTAAAACCATTTCATCTTATTTAGGTATTATTATATTACTTACCTGATTACATAGATCTTATTACTATCTCATTTAGGTGTCTATGGGTTATAAATAGTTATTATGGATAACTTGATGTATTTCCATCATGCATCAGCTTCATTCTCAGTCCTGAAAGAACAATCAAGTTGGTTCTTACTAAACACGCCTTTTGTTTCGTCCACATGTATTTTATATAAAGAAAGAGTATGTAGATAATTCCTCAAAGGTTTATTATGTAATTCGATTGAAAGATTCATCTATATGAATCAAAGATTTAAGAACATTACCACAGAAAAGTATTATCACAAAAGTATTATCAAACGACTACAAATTTTGTCTGCAATTTTTTTTACGATGTTCTTGAAGCGCAGTAATTATAAACGAGTCTTAAATAATTATTTTTTTGCTAAAAGCATATGAGCACGGTGGAATAGTAATCTAATTTCATAAAAACATTAAATGCGGATTACGCAAACATCTATAAGCGTAGTGAAAAGCTCTGAGATAGGCTTGCGAGATGTATATTAAATAATTGCATCCAAAATTAGCCACACAGTGTTAACTCATACTGTTTTACTTCCATGGTAACGTTTAAAAATAACCCCGATGGCAGGAATCTATCGGAAACATAGATTTCTCTATTTTCCATAGATTTTATAAAATAGAAATGTTTAGACAAAGTAGTTGCAGAAGGCCCTATTCATCAGCATGTCGTTTGTAGGTATAAGTTGGCTTTTGATGTGTCATTTCTGAAAAGTTTAAGCTATTATAATTTTGAAACTAATGATCCGTTTTGACCCAGCTATGAACTTAACTAACGCGAAACCTTTTTATGCGACATTCCATTTCTATTGCAATTTTGAAACTGACAGTCGAGATGTTGAGGAAATTTTCCGAAAGTTTAAATTCATGATGTATGTAATCGGTAGATTTTTGCAGATTAATACACGAATGACAACCTTAATATTCCAATTGGTATGTAAAAACTCTCAAGTAAGTAAGTAGTATTCGATTTAACTGTTCATATCTCTATTTGTGGTGACGGGTTGTGGTATCATTGACATTGAAATAAAATGCCCTCTTTAATATAGAAGGCGGGAGCGAACGAGAAAATGTTAATGTCAAGATCGCTTCTCCATTAAACAGAATTGGACGATGTTATCTCGTAAAAGCTGTTATATTCAATTCCTGCTATTTTTAAATATGTAAATAGGTACGTAATTATTTGTGAATCCTTAATTTGTATTGACTCATTGACTTAAAACTCACATCTACTCATAAGCCTAGAGTTTTTAGATAGTTGTCTCATGTACAATGGTCCGTTAACGATCTGATTGTTAATGAATAAATTAATGAATAAATAAATAAAGCCATAAGGTTTTCGTAAATTATCAACGGAGTATTAATTTACAAGTATAGCATTATTAATCGATCCTAGAAGCATACGAGTATACCATAAGAAAACTTTATCTTACAGGCAAGTTTTAGATCAGTTCCCAAAATGTCTAAAAACCCAGTGTTCAATTCACTAATTTATTTAGTTAAACCTACAGATATATATCCATTCCATATCCTATCCAAATATCGTTACATAATATTGACAAGCAAGTCTAAGCAACAATTTATTACAAGATATTATTTAGAGGCGCTCTATCAATATTCCTAATTCTTTTCTTATGGCTATCACGTCACACGTCTCCCTTAGTGTGACATCTATACGTAAATCTCAGTTTAAGTACAGCATACAATAGTTATTAGTTTACAGTTAGTAAGCAATCTATTGTAACTTGAGTTATGTCAAATATAATAAAATATAAGTTAAATAGAGTCTAAAAAATAGACTAAAGATTACGGTAAGATTGCGTTAATAGCCAACGTCCCTTTCGATATACGTGAGCTCAAGCGCTCAAATCCTGGCCACAGCAAAAAGTTTTTACTGAAGTACGGTATTTTTTTTCAATTATTACTAGGGAAGGAAAACATCTTGCGTACCCACAAATTAAAATATCTGGGATATATTCAATATTCACCTATCCGCTTTGAGTCCGTATAGTGGCTTACGACCCGATGTCCCTCATGATTGTAAGAGTGATGTTCTTTTCGTGGGATATTATAAGCTGATATCGATCGATAAATAAAATATAATATTTTAAAAATCTAGTAATACGAGTATTTCCTTTAAGTACCTTTGCTTAAGTTAATAGCTTATTAGGTCAACCGCATAATCTAATGAAATAACACAGCTAAATTTAACAAGTTTCAATTTATTACAAAAGCTTTAAAACCTCCGGTCAAGAGCTTATCCAGCCTCCTCAAAAGGCCTATGATACGGGCTTTTGAATCTATATTTACAAGCTTTAAAGTCCGGTTAGTAGCTTACCAGCCGACCCTACGAAACTATGTTGAAACAAACCTCCAGTTTGCGAGCTTCTGATAGAGAAATACCGGTCGGGCCAGTTTCTGATTTACTGCTCTAAATGTTTAATGAATTTACTATGTTTCTCTTACACTTTATGTCAGGAATTAGCCGCGCTTTATACGCTCTTACAACTATTATACAACAACAAATAAGTTTATGCGTTTATGTTAGTACATGGTTACTTCTTGGCACAATCTGGTTCACCGATCCTTTGAATTATGTCGACTTAGTTAGTTCTTCATCGCATTTTGTTGTTTCGGATGTTGTTCAGTGACGAGATTCCGAGGGTATAGCTCCAGTGGGCAAGCCATATAATATGCCACAAGACCGATAACCGATAGGGAGCCGAGTCCTCGAAAGGAGGCCATAGCGCTGTGTGGGACGCCCTCTATCCAGGTGAACTGACGACTTAAAGAAAGTCGCTGGTAGTGGCTAGATGCGAAGAGAACATCACCGTGTGTGGTGGCGGTCCTTGAGATAGGCATATATTCAGTAGTGGAAAGATACAGGGGCTGATGGTATGGTATGGATAATTTGGTTAAACGTTTACTTCAGTTCTACAAAAATAAACAAAGATTGCCATCATTCCATAATATCCCACGGCAAGGTACAAGCACGTAAGGCCAGTGAGGGATTTGTGGATGTTACATGTGCACCAGACATGGAATGTAGTAATTACTTACAAATGAACTAGACATTTAAACGCGCTGAAAACACGGAACATTTTTAATTAATAAGCGATTTGCATATATCTGTGTATTATAAAAAAAATGCGTTATATCCAACAATTGTTTTGGGAGCCCTACGCAGAATAATTAAAGCCTTCAGATTATGATGACGCTTTGAGCGGGATTAAAGTATATTGAATCTTTTGTAGACATATGTTGACGTACAATAGTATAAAATAAGGAGCAATGTACTACGTATAGATTTCCAAACATTATTGCAGTAAGAATGCTCTCAACATTCTCAATCGAGTCTTTGTGCATTGCAAATAGTATTGCTTTGTTAATATATAATTTAAGATGCCCTACAGTGCCTATAGAGCGGAATGCGATAAAGTTCTACGTCGTTTTAAACAACGCATTTGTTTTCAAAGAACAACCACTCTGTCACATTTATCCGTTGCAACAAAATATGCAGTCACAGCCACATAAATAAGTACTCATTATAATATTTGGACAATTAATATTGGCTACATTTAGGGCGACTTTTACCAAACGCTGTTTAAAATTAGCTTAATTGAAATCAACTAATTATGATTAACCCCTAATTACAAATTAAACTAATTTCAATTAGTGGCGTCTTGCACCAAACAGATTTTGTCATCTATTAACAAATCGTAATTAAATTTTGTCTATGACAGTGTGGCATAGAAAGAAACTATAAAAATAATATCTATGACTGTCGAACCATGTTCCGTTTTACGATAGTAAAGTTTTTGAGCATAGCGATTTGAAAATTTTTACAGTTTCCATACTATACTTTGAAAGGTATTTGCTTAGTTTGGAACGTGTGACTTTTTCGATCTGTCAGACAGAAAAACTTGTGTTCATTCATGATTGCGTGTTGATTGTTGTTATTTTTGTTCCCAACGAATCGTGAATAAAAATGAATATTATACCAAGCACTAGTTCGCGTTCTCGTGCCCCTAATTTTACTAGGGAAGAACAAGAGTTGCTCTGTGACGTGCTTAAACCATTTATGCACATCATAGAAAGTAAAAAGACCGACGGCGTTAAGCACGGTGAAAAACAAGCCGCATGGGCTAAAGTGACCGAAACGTTTAATGGAAACACGAAATATACGAATCGGACAACTGAAAATTTATTGCTTTGCTACCGCAATATGAAAGCGAAAATTAAAAAGGAGCATTCAACTGCAAAAATGAACTTATCAGGTAAGATTGTATTTTTTTCACCTATATAAGGTTTATGGCTCACATAAGCACTGTAAATCAAACCAAGTATTTATTAATTTGTTTTTTAAGTATTAGTTTGTTTATTTCGGGCTACTTACTTTCTCCCATTTTCTTGTTCGTATAGTTTAGATCCTAACATTGGTAACTATTTTACAGATCCCAGGAAAAAAGAGGCATTTATTAATGCTATCGAGGCGAACGGAAATGACTGGAATGCTGTCTCTTCAGAAATTAATGAGCCAGCAGAAGTCTGCGAGTCAGGTTTCAAGGAGATGAAAAGAGAAATAAAGAAAAAAGAAAGTCAATATAGAAAGACCATAATGGGTACAGGTATGCACTTATGTTTTGTACTTATTACAGTCCAGATAATATTTACTACATTATTCTCAATTTAGATGATGCATTTTCTCTTTTACTTCAGGTGGTGGCCCTCCCCCTCCAGATTATGATAAACCATTGATGCAATTAAAAAAAATTATTGAGCCACAGATTGATGGCTTATATACAATTTATGATGGAGATTCTCTCTTGATGGCACAATACCAAGAGAGTGTTCATGATAGTGAGAAAATAAAACCTATCGAATATGGTATGTATATAAAATATTTATTGAATATAGTACATATAATATGTAAATTGGATTTTTATATTTTAATGTGCTATTTCAATTATTATAGAAGTTCAATTTAAAACCAATGATGAAGTCATTGCAGAGTCGGAGGAAACAAAAAAAGAGGGAATTACTACTACACCTATTAGTTTTAAGAATAGAGTGGATTTATTAAGAAGAAAAAAGGCAACTCCTCTGAATTGTACTGGTAAGAACTATAAATAATTAATACTATAACAGTATATATATAAATAATTAATATGCATTAATTTTATAACAGATAATGCGAAGCCGTCATATAAAAAGAAAGAAAAAACTAGTGAATTGTTTCAAACTCTTGCTGAACAAAAATTGGAACTAGTACAGATACAAAAACAAGTTTTGTTGAACGACATGGAGCATCAGAGCAAGATGCAGCAGTTACAACTAGAGGAAACAATTCAAGTAAATAAATACACTCAGATGATGAGAGAAAAAGATATTAAAATTAAGGATTTGGAGTTAGAATTACAAGCACAAACCATAAAACACTGTGAAATAATGAAAGAAAAGGAATTTCAAATAAAGGAATTGGAGTTACAGTTAAAGGAAAAAGAACTCTTGTTGTTAGATAAGAAAATAAACAAGTTGAAATAAAAATTATTTTATTTATGTTTTAAAATTGTTGTTTAACTTGTATAATTTATGCCTTCTCTTGTATAATTTATGTAGTCACAGTCGACTAGATGTTTTTTCTATGTTACCATGATACTAAGAAGTAAATCAGCCATTATAATCTGAAAAATAAAATAAAAGAGAATTATAGCAAATAAAAAGCATATTCATTTGCAATATTTATGTAATACGTAATATTTAATTATTTTTTTAACATACCCAGCAAAATAGTCATTGATTAGAACTGTGCGTTCAAAATTCCTTCCAGCTCGACCTTGTGGTGTGTGTGGTGAGTCTGGTATATCAGGTAAAACTGGGTACTCTGGGTCTTCTGGTGGAATTTCATCTTTTTGCCAAATGGCTATATTGTGTAGCACAGCAGTTGCTATTATTATACCTGTAATAAAATAAACAACATAAGAGCATGAAACACAAATGAAGGCACAGAGTTATAATACTTACATACAAATAAAGGCTAATACATACAATGAGTTCTAATACTTCCAACTTACCAGGTATTTTATGTAACTTCACACTTACACCCCGAGATATTATAGGAAATCGTCTTTTCCAGACTCCAAAAGCTCTCTCTACAACATTACGAGTTTTTATTTGTGATTCTTGATAAAGGGCTTCTCCTCTGGTGTAAACATTGCCATCACCTAATGGTGTCATCATAAAACTAGTTTGAGCGTATCCACTGTCACCCAAAAGCAATTTATTATTATATTTTCCTTGGAGAAAATTTCTCTTTACTGCACAATTATCCCAGATATTGGAATCATGGGCAGAGCCATGCCAACGAGCAACCACATCGAGGAATGTTAAGTCCGGGGCTGCCACACATTGAGTATTAATGGAAAAATACCCCTTTCTATTTCTATAAATTTCAGCATTAGGACCTCCTAAAAAGGAAAGTAGAAATTAGTAAAGCCAGTACAATCAAACTATACCATAGTTACCTATGTATATTTGTAAAATATGTTTCATACCTGGTGACAAAATTCTCACATGAGTACAATCTATAGCACCAATCACACGAGGAAATTTAGCGATTTGGTAGAATTTTGTTGATATAGCTTTTTGATCTTGATCAGATTCTGGTAGTGATATGAATTTTCTGTATAATGACGCAATAGCATGAGTGACCCTGTGTACAATGCGACATGATGTTGCTTCTTCCACACCAATTACATCACCACAAGTAATTAGCTGACTTCCTGTTGCATAATATCTTAGCGTACACAATAACTGGTTTAAAGGAGATACAGCTCCATTTCTAAAAACATAAAGAACAGATTAAGTATTAGATACTATATGTATGCATTGTATATTAGGGTAGAGGGGTCAGTGTTGTTGATTCTTTAGCTAGTACCTACAAAGTGTACTATATGTGCACTTATAAGCTACTATTGTTATTTATAATAATGTGTATCTAGCAAGGTAGATTAAATAAGTAAGAACCTACTTACTTTTCTGTTTTAAATTTCAATTGTTGTTCAATTACTTGTAACAAAAGCAACACTGTCGATTTGGAAAGACGAAACCTTCTAATAAATTTCTTTTCGGTAAGGGTTTCAAATAAATTAGTCCTCGGACCAATAATTCGTGGTGCCCGGGGTCTATTCATATATTGAAGAATTTCCTCGTCGTCGTCGTCGAATAACATATCCAGAACTGATAATTCCATAATAAGAACACGAACAAATGTTGAAACTTTGAACTAGACCCCTAGAGAAAACAATAACAAACATAACCTCAAAATGTGCGTTGACAGTTGTTAATCGCGATTAGCTTCCTTAATTAGCCATTTCTCTGTAATTAACTTTGACAGCTCACATAATTGTGATTAGTCCATGGTGCAAGGCGGTAATCAAAATTTTATGTTTAATTATTATTTTAATTTCAATTAAGGGTTTCGTAAAAGTCGCCCTTACTGTATTACCTCTGCAAATTGTTTTTTATTTACGTTGTGTTGTGTATGTCAATCATTCAGATTTGATAGTAGTCATTGGCATAATTATAAACACGTCACGCGCGTCGTGCTCCTTAAAAGTACGTGTCAAAAGGAGTAAATTAAGAAGGATATATAATAACACACGTGCTTATTCCATTAATTTCTGTACAAATTACCATTGATTGACAATAGAATAAGACGCAAAATTATAATAATAATACAAATAACGCCACACTCAATGGGCCACACTAACATTTCTTGGGGCATACAAAGAACTGAACTAACATTTGTCTTTAATCAAATGGATGTCCGATAATTGTCATATTTCTTGTTAATTTAAATTTACATAGGTAATATTGACAGGTATAATTAATCGGGATAATAAATCGATATCGATGTATTTAAATATTCAGTTGAATATTAGGTAACTATAGTTGATATTTTAATAAGTAATAATAGTTATTATCAACTATTTTTTATTATTTATTCTTAACTTTCATAATTAATCTCTTCCCATGGGTGTCGTGAAAGGCGAATAAGGGATAACAAAGGAGCTACCACAAGCCCTGAGGAACTACACCACCTCTGAAAGAGTAGACTCGCTAACCCGCTTGGCCAGCATGCAATTTTAAGGCCAGACATTGTCTTATGTGTATGAGGGATCCGGATATAGGAACTTGAAACTGCCAGCCGTGGATAATAAAAGGGCTGCTGACGGTGACAATAATTATTATTAATAATTATTTAAATTCTTAACGGGGTTCTTTAACAATTATAATTAGGCAAATTTTAATGTTTCTTAAAAAAAAAACAGTGTGACATGTAATTTGACTGACTTATAAATAATTGCAAGATAACAATGCAACAACGTCGGAAGTAAAAGAAGGAGTGTTACGAGTTACATAACAATTAACCAACTCGTTAAACGTTGCTTGTTAACGCAACACGAGCGAGCATCTCTATCTCTTAATTGATTATCCACATTAGAGGCACAACAACTAGATCAACTGTGAATAGTGAAAGAAACACATGTTTAAAGTATCAATTAATCATGACCCGCTGTGAATTCACCTGCCAGACGCTTCCTAAAGCGAAGCGACCAATCATAGAGAATTTAGGTACAGTCAGCTTAAACAAAGTTTTATTTCAGAATCTATATAATACATAGTATAAAACAAAGTCGCTTCCCGCCGTCTGTCCCTCTGTATGTACGCTTAGATCTTTTCAACTACGCAACGGATTTTAATGCGGTTGTCATCAATAGATACGAGTGATTCAAGAGGAAGGTTTATACGTATAGTTTAATATTGTTTTGTGTTAATTTGTTGAAATATGACGATGTGACAGGCATGCAACGCTGCCGGGCACATCTAGTTGCTTATAATTTCCTCCTAAATTCCATACAATTTGAAATTGTAATCGTTAGAAAAGATTTTAAGCAAGCAAATCTTTATTTCCCTAAGATTTATCAATTTACACGCCACAAAAAAAATTAAAGGTTAAATGCCTCAACGCTTTGATGGTTGGCGGTCGCGTCCAGAGCAGTGCTTCGTGCAATGACGCATCGGTTATTCCAAAATTTAAGAATGCAATACATATTGTAGGATTAAATTTTATAGACTTTCACACAATTGATTTAATAAACACATCTATGATTCGAGGGTCGAAACTACGAGTATTAACTTAATTACCGGTATACGAAGCGGACTTTAGTAAACCGTCAAAATAAATGTGCAGTCTCTATCTACTATCTATGACAAAATAATCAAACTGAAACACAGTATTTCGTTTTATCTCTGTCTATTAATTAGTAGTACGACAACATTTATTGAAGCTAACTGTACGTGTATTACACACAAAAGCGGTGCAACGCGTCATGTATTACAATTTTACTAATGTTGTTTGTCAAAACAAGATAAATTGAATAGTTTAACGAACTATTTGTAACAACTGTTGCAGTCAAGGATGAAATCCGGATTGCTTATCACAATATTAGTGAATTAAGTATGTTATAGTACTTAGTTAAGCATTCAGTATCACAAAAGGTTTAATAGAAATATTGCATTGTATGGCAATCAAGTATAAATTTATTTACTACAATAAGTATCAACGTATTACCAATATCTTATGGACGTTCGACCAAATGTCGTTCTTGATATTTAGGCGGTCTTGGTATTTATTACGTTTAAAACATAAATATGATAAACAAACATACCATACCATTAACCTGTGTCTCTCAACTCCTGGATATAGATAGGCCTTTCCAAAGAAACACCACCATACACGGTCCTCCGCTCTTATTCAGCCATTATCAGCGATTTTCTTCAAGTCATCCGTACACCTGGCTGCCATGGCGGGCTTCACATGCTACATACATACCACAATACATATATATATTTTATTGAGGTTAAGATATATATTTTCTACGCAGTTAGTTGCCTGACAAACAAATGAAATAAAAATTGGCTACACAGTTAGTTGCCTGACAAACAAATGAAATAAAAATTGGCTCTCATGGTAAAACCCCTTCAAGCTATTTGACATTTTAATCTTTTGTACTAATGCTAATATTGAAATGTCTTGTAGCAATTCATTATAAGTACAATAAAGAGCAACAACAACTTTTGATATTATAATTTTTGTCTTACTTTGTATCAGCGGCCCGACTTGGTTAGGGAGTCGCTCCAATGGCAAAAATGTTATTAGTAGACATAGGATTATATGCATTTGCATATGCAAAATGCATATTTCTCGGTTTTCACATTCTATTGCATATTTCTATTATTTTTCGTTTTTAATACATAATTCGACATAAAAACGCGTCAATTTAAAATAGAACGCTAGAAATGGTACGTATACAGACCTACAAAGTACAACTTCCAAATGTACCATTACCTCCGGAACCAATAATGAGTACCTGGTTGAAAGCAGTTTTGTTCAATACCGAGCATTCTGAGGCTATAAAAGGGGTAGTTGGTCAATTTGATAGTTCCGATGCACTGGGGATTGCATTGTGTTAGCTGGCATTTGAAGTCCCCTCAAAAAGAAAATAGCACTGATTAAGACGCACTCAGTGATATTCACTACATGATTGAAAAACTCGAAACCAAAAATCTTCCCTCTGTATAATTCCATGGCGATTTTATAAAAAATGGTGGAGTTAGTCCAGCCACTTCCGGACTCGTTTTCGGAAAGGATCCGAAACAAATTAGACACCGTTCTTGTTAAAAATCCGGGGTTTTGGCGTAATTAAAGAAATAAATGCGTACATTAATGCCACAGGTCAAACCAAGTTGTTTCTTTTTTGATAGTGCATATATAATGCATATTTACACCTGTTTCGTGCATATTTGCATGCATATTTTGGCACTGATAGTGCATATATAGTGCATATTTACACCTGTTTCGTGCATATTTGCATGCATATTTTGGCACTTTAATAGTGCATATAATCTTATGTCTAGTTATTAATAACTAGACATAAGAAGACATATTAAGAACTAACTAGACATATTAAGAAGTTTCATTAATTGCCGAATGATACATAAAAGTAAATAGAAAATAAGTTCTTCTTGGGTTAACAATTACTTAAAATATATTATTATGTAAACTGGCAGCATAGATGAGTCTGATGGCAAGTTACCAATTACCACCACCACCTGCGAAATTACCACCACCACCTGCGAAATACCGACCCAATTATTGTATAAGCATTTAAAATTTAATGCGACTCCTTCAGCGTTCTATCAATTACATTAATAATAAATAGTCGTTAGATATTAATGAATTGAATTTAACGAGATTAACGGCATTCATTGCGGGTGTATTGTGAAAGCTGACCACCTGTTAGTGAACAATACAATGAATGGAGTCGCTGAACTTTTATTGTTATGCAAACCAAACAGATGATATTGACGATAATTGGACAATGAAAACTATTATAAGGACTATTCAGATTGTAATAGTGGGCAGCCGAAATGACACTCTTATTGAAAGACACTTGTTTGTTACACTCATCTGATTAACATTTTGTGGAAAGATGTCTATAAGTATGTTTACATTTACAGAATAATCCCGGATATTTGCTATATCTACGGTTACGGGCCTAAGTGATTTTACGTCCATTACTTGCATAAAAACAACGTATTAACATACGATTCAGTAACATTATTTCACTGTTGAATAACTTTTTGGCATAAATATTAGTAAAAAGTAATTTATTAATTCACTAGACACTCTATCATAGCATAACATCAGTCCGTCTCTCTCACTCGCATACTGGTTCACTAATTTTAGTGTGCAATAGATCAGTTGTTTATGATGCTATTATAAATACTCTGGCGCTGGCCGCGTCGCGTAATCGCACGTACAATATTTGGACTGTTAGAGACCGGTGCATTCTTGAACGGTACAAACATGACAGAAATTAATCAATAAGATAGATTATAGTAAATAATGAAATAAAATAAATTGGGTACCGAACGTCGTCGTTTCAGTTTATACAATTATACGGTTTGGCTCTGTTCAGACTGTTTAGGTCGGCAAGAGGAAAAAGGCAGATGGCGGGCGTCAGTCGGAATGTTACATTTCGATATATTCCATGTGTATTTTTATATATAAGTGTACGCATTAGTAATTCTGGAACTACTGAACCGATTTGACCTACATAAATTCAAACTGAACCGAGATAATATAAACTCAAACTATTTTTGTGACGCATTTCAGTTAAGAAGATTAAGAATGGGTTAAAGTTTGTCATCCGTAGTCGAGATGTAGTGAATTTTTTCCGAAATTCTCTGAAACAGGCAGATTTTTTCGAAATCTCTAAACAATTTACTGTTTGCTATCACTAGCCAAGCCTGTATTATAGGTAAATAACTCCTTCAGACTATATTTTAAATTATGTAACAAAGTGGTTCTCCAGAAGTATAGGTAAATCCATGATTGAAGTCATTTTACAATGATTAAAATTCTAATTATTTTTTACAAAGTTATATATTAACTAGTTTCTTATAACTGTGCTCTACAAATAATAGTGATTTAATTACTACCAAAAATATCTTGCAATTAGTAAAAAAATAAGTCTGGTAAATTGTAATAAACTGGTAATAAGTGGACCATGTGGTGGCGACAGGCTACACTACCGAAACATGCAAGTACAATGAGGAATAAGATAAAGTGGGAAATGCAGTACATTTCAAGGTAGTCTTTTGTGAGAGAGGGGTAACGAGGTCAGTAGAGTGGGTGGCTGTTGGATTGCAGTGTGCAAAATAAGGGCTTACATCCCTAATACATAAGACAATGTATCTGAGAAGGGCCATGTTCAGCAGTAAATAATAAAAGGGTTGATGACGGCACATGTACCTAATTTCTACCAATCCGTATTAGATTATTTATGTACTGGCTTGTAGGAAGAGCAGTGGATACTGAAAGGGTTCGTTGCATTGCATTGCAATAAACTGGTAAGTATTTCATGATAAAACTCTTTAAACAGTAGCTGCAGTAAGCATTTTAAATGTATTTTCGTAAAAAAAAATACGCAGTTTGCCCAATTAGCGTGGGTTTAGATAGATAAGTAATAATTGAATGATAATGGCACTTGCCTGGTAATATATGAATCATTGCCTCGTTGGTCAAGGGATCGGGGGAGCTTGACGTGCGTATATAGCAGACTATTTATTTTTAAGAAATAAACAATTTAATATATTCTGTATTTAAATCTGTTGTATTGAAATGAATGGCATAAGGACCATTATAAAAAAATGGTTAATATGGTATGGAATGTATATTCAGGTAGTGTGTCGCTTGCATTCGTGTCACCTGCTCGTATTCCATAAAAAATATTTAGTAGAAATCCCGTATCGATTGATTGAACTGCGACGTCTAATACGGGAATTGTTCCCTTCTGCATAGCTAGTAAAATATAAGATAACAAACTCACTCACCAAGCAAATTACTTAAAACCTTTAGTACTTGACCTTTAGAACTGTTTTTTAATTGACACATGACATTGATTGTTACCCGGAAATCATAATTTACCTATAACCTGCAAGCATGCGCCGTGAGCGAAGTGAGTACATACATACATATTGTGAGGCCACATAATATGTACGTATTATCAATATTTGTACCCACTTAGAATCTGATTTTCACCTTGTCTGACGAGTGCCGCTATATTTCATGAAATATACAATAAAAGATATAAAGACAAACGGACGTCGTCGTATATATACACGACATCTCTACATATGTATATAACTATACATATGTAGATATTGTGCTTATATTGTGCTTATTATTTGTAGAATATTACTGAAGCAATTGTACAATAGGGTATTTGACTCTTTAGATAATTACATGTATAATTAAATATGTATACTTGTATTTGATTGATTTCAATCCTTAAAATCTAATCAAAACATTGCAAAATTACTGACTTTATAGGAGGGTTCAACTTAGGAAAAGACAAGTGTCTAAACTTACTGAAATTGTAAAACGTTTCAGAATTAAACTCTTGGTTTGACCCAAATGAAACAAATAAATAATTAACGCCACAATCAATGGCCTACACTAGGATTCCCTGTATCCGTATGTCCAGAGACACACACAAAGACAAATACACACCTAGATACGAAGAAACATGTGTCTTTAAACAAATTAATGTCCGACCGGAAAACGTACACAATTTTGGCAATAAATAAGTCGCCAATAAATTCGCCTCAAAACCACTTATTTTATAAAATTATTTTCTCTAACGTGTTTTAACTGAATCTTAAGGAAAAAAAATGTGAACTCGTCTTGTGGTTAGGAAGCAGAAATTATTTTTTATAACTAATATTTCTTTCAAAACCACACAATTCAAAACATTCTTTTGTTTTAACCACACCGACGTGTACTCATGTACCTACTTATTGCGTCATTTTTTATTTTTAGGTATAGAATTCGTTAAATATTTAATAAACACTTGTACTAGCATGGTATAGTAGTACAACACATCGCAAAGGTTTGTGTTTCACAGCTCCACAGTATTTGAATGTCCGATAGCACAATGAATTTTCAAAGTCCTTAGAATCATCAAAATTAACCCTTTAACCTGTTGAAATTTCGTAGGCAGATTTTCTGAGGTAGTTTTTTTTGCTTAAACTTACGACTGTTTAAGTTTAGTCTAACCTTTGCATAGAGGTTCAGTGCTTAAGGTGCTATAAAACACGACTTTAAATTATCTTAGATCGAGAAACCTTTAAACTATATAATCAAAAAAAATTGATAATCCTTTCCACTGTACCCAGAAATTGGTAACTATTATTTAAATATTTTTCATATAATAATAATTAATTATTATACATATTTAAATTTAAAATTATTAATAACATATGAAAGAATCTGTAAAAAAAATGCAGACAAACAACCTATATTGTATTCAAATTCATGTGTCCATTGATTTCAACTTTCCTTTATTTATGCACTCAAATAACAAACGACAATGAAGTAGCTTTCTAATGTGTAGTTAAGGCTTTCGAGATTCACTTGCAATTTGCAATTCAATGACCTCTCCGAGAGCTTTCTTTCGTTGTCAACCTGCCAGACATTTGTATTAGTTTTTTACAAAGCCGGCTCCACACACATCTTCAACTATCGGCAGAACTGACGTCACAAACCCCAAAACTCTCTACACGCGGGATTTTCGCATTCTGTTTTACACGAGCCCTTTATCGCAGGTACCAATACCAACTCTGAACGGGGAAAGAACGTGAAGCGTACAGGTGAAACAACCATTAATAGTCGCGTTTCTTTGCAAGTCCTTACGGCAGAAGTGTTAAACCAGCTTTTGCCTATTCATGTAGAGACAGCTTTAGTCTATTCAATTTCTTAGACTAAAATAGGATGAATGCACGGTTTCGACAATAATCATTGTCACAGCACAGAATGTTAATACACACATAATTAGAAAACGAAGCACAGGAGATCTTTTCAGAAAGCAACTCTCGATGCCAATTCTATGATTTAGATGATTTTTATTTTAAAAAATACACAAGGCGATCTTACTCGTAATTCCTTATTCGTTCTCTACCAGCGAACCATTGGGATAAACAGAGAAATACATTTGTAGGTGCAATGAGAGATATAAAAATATAATTTAAACGACAAACTGAATAATGTACCTACGAGTAACTAATATACTTGATGAATACATACAATATAGATTAAATATGTACCTATATACTCGTATATCATACATAATATAATTCTGTGACGTTGCAGGCGTAGGTCAATAAACAGACTAACACAAACTATTCATATCCAAACAAAGATTTGTGTTTAATCCAATGTGTTGTTCGACTGTGGATAAAACATTATCAACTGAAATAAATAAGAAAAAAAACGAAAATAAAAATCGTCAAAAGATATAACGTAAAACAACTAAATAACCTAAAAGGCGTCATATTTTTTTCTTACAGCAAATGATGTTGTACGGCCGCCCGTCACGACAACAACAAGGTAGAGCAGAGCATCTTCATTGAATACATTTCGCAAGAACAATTGAGTCATGAGCGACATCAGATCGAGTTAGTAAACAGGGAATCGAATCATATTATAACGATTATAAGTCGTTATCATTATTGAATATAAAATTAATTAACCAATTGTACTCGAGACGTTGCAAAAGTAGGTATGCATGAAGTATGATTTTGTAGCAAATTTTGTAGCATTTGACCTTTTTTAGCGTATTAAGCTTGCGCGGGAATTACAATCATTGATAAAAGGACGCTAGAAAAATGAACCATTTTTACTTAATTCCTGCCTGATCTTGTAACCAGAGACTATACCTTTCCAATGATGTCTTTTTAACACTCATGGACGATTCAATACATTTTTTTCCATTTTACAGAAAGTTTAGCATTGACTAACTAGTGATTTCCGTGAGTGAACCGTTCTACTGAAATGTAAACTCCTTTGCAGCTCATTTATCAACTTTCCAATAAGCGTCTAGGTGACGCCAACCGCAAATACAACGTTGTAAAACAAACCTATTCATTCTCTTTTAGAGCACCGAATATGATACATTAAAGTCACCGTAAATTAACTCATTTACGAACGTAAAAAAGTTTGTAATCCAACGAACACTAGGTTGGTCGAAGTTTAAATTAGCTTCAACAGCCAATCGAATAAGATTTATGGGCGCACTTACCGCAGGGTTTTGCGTATGGAATATTGATGATCACGAATGTCAAACGATGTCAAACGATGTCTGCTAGATACTACTAGTGGAGATATAGTATTTTTTTCGAATTTCAAGTCGTGATCGATGCGAAAGCTTTTATGAAAATCCTTAAGAACTAATACATATAAAAATAATTTCTAAGTTATTATCGCGTTAAATGGTCATTCTATCGCTCGTGAACACCTTCGAATCATTTTCCTGTTGGCATTGATCCAAGATCCTTTGGCTTATGTCGTAAATTGGCCCTCGTTTCTGAGAAGGCCGATCGGATCGCCAAGGAGACAATTGTAACTCGTTATCCACTCAGAGGTAATTTTTTAAACGAACCGTGGTCTAGCAACTAACGAGATAATGTTGACCTAAGTAACTAAACGTAGGTGTAATTTATAGAGCATTACACTCTTCGAGGTCGATCTGTGGTCCATACTGCGACTACTATGGACGACAGATCGAATTGTACTTTTTGTACACAGAACTTCTTGTACATAATTATATGCAAGATAAACTCATGGGATATGTATCTATATCAGCCTATATATTATCCCACGGTACTTGCCTCTACTAGCAATCATGAGGATGTTTCGGGCCATAATCCATCATGCGGACCCAGTGCCAATTGGTGCGTATTATAGATGCCCTATTTTTTGTATTGTCGGGCATATATATGTAAAAAAAATATCGTATATAAAAAAAATCTATAGCAGTGGAAATACTTCACACTTTATTCAAGTGATATTCCACATATATTGATAAAATGTCTAATAAAAAAAAAGAATTGTAAATCAGATCAATTTCACTTATATGCAAAATAGACTCCAATTTCCACCGATGACACGTAACTTTTTAAATGTTATAAATTTAAGTTTATTCGTAAGGCCCATGAAGATCAAGCACCTATTTCTTCAATTATAGGTACAACTAACAGGGTAACAAAATGCATGCGTTATTTATACTCGAATCATCTTTTAGAAGGCGAGTATAAGTACTCGTCCACGTATTAGTCAGTTTCACGATATTGCTTGTTACTCAGTTTTTACAACCAATGAGTATAATATTTTGTAGTCTTTTGTAGACTTTGAGATATATATTATTAGCCGTAAGAGTGAATTTTGGAAATGAGCCCAGAGGGATATTTATAAACGGTTTTACGTAGAAATGTACCTTATCATGTTACCTTTGGAAGGGAATCAAAATCCGGTCCTATTTAAACATCTAATGATACATCGTTACCACTGCCAAATGTATGACCAATATATTTATGACTTATTTCACACAGCTGGCACAAATATCCCATGATTTGAAATTGCAACCAACTGTGAGAAAATCTGGAACGAATTCTAAGTTACACGACCAAAGATGTTACAGATTAGTCCTTTATCCGTGTTATGTAACCAGTGTGTAAATATTTTACGTAACTTTTTAGGTCTACGTTCGGATCGTGACAATTTGTAATTTATTTCAATTTTAATTGCGGTAGGTATTATTTACGGAGATAAAAAATTATTTATATACCTAAATCATAAATTAGGGAAACTCATTACCCACTTATACACTATATCTCTAGCTCCCCTAAGAAACAATATAAAGAGCAATGGGATGAGAAAAACTCATTCCGTTATACTCCCTATTCCTCATCCTTCCCAATCGGGAAAGTCTTACTAAATCTAAACCACTCCCAAATCTACAAATTAGTCGACGCATCCGGGAGCGTGGCATTATTTATCGTTCTCAATTGATTTCTATGGAGAACAGGATCCAGTTACCGTCAGGAGGACTGTCTGCTCATCTGAACCTTTTTTCTATAAAACTAGAATCATTCAGTCGCTTGTTTATTCTTCCAGTTATTCCTGTCATTAGTTCTGTCATTGTGCATGTACAGCAAACCAGTAATTACTTATCCGCAGCGAGAACTATCAAATTGATGTTTAAAAAAAATAAAATGTATTATTAGTTTGGGATCCGGTTGAGTTATACTTGGTCACGTTTTAAATCGAGTTATTTAATTTAATGCATAAAATACCAGACCTCACCTTAAAATATACCGGTGCACTTGCTGTCCATAAAACAGCGTACTCGTTCCGCGTTGCGCCGGCGCCGTCAACGACCTACTTTAACGAATATGCTTGTAGCTAAGTCCAGTTCGTTGATTTTGAATATTTGTTAAAGTATTGAACCTCATTGAAACTAAGCGCATACTTAGGTCCACTTAAAAACACAACGTTGTCCATAAAGTAGCATAATTATTCCGCATTGCGCCGGCGCACAGTGGGACAGAACCGTGCGTACCGTCTCAAAAATAGCTTTTCGTAATGTTCTATATTGAATATTTTGTTAATGCATATGTCTAACTGAATGTTCAATGCATATTATATAGCAGTTGAAATACACTATTTCTCATTTTTTGTATTAGAATAAGGCTTGCAAGTTGACGCTCAAAATTATGTCAATTATGTAGAACACAATTCCACCAGTTTACATGGTCATATTTGCATTACTTTACCAGCAAATTTGTAAGTGTGATATATGGTTAGAATGGTGATGAAGTACTCTATTTAAAAATAATTTAAGTGAACCATTATGTGAAACCTGGGGAGGTAAAGAATTTTTATTTCAGGACCTAATATTCTATCCTTATTAGAAACTTTGCATAGACTTTTGACAGTTAGCGGTGTCTGCCCATGTCGTAATTTTGATAGCATCGTATAGAGCAGCTAATGTTAAAGGTAGGGCAAAAAAAATTGAGTGCCCGAATCTGCCCCCCTTGAAATTAAACTAAAAATGGCTAATGGGGAGAAAATACAAAATATTCCAAAAATTATTTTAGTTCTGATTAATGAGATTTTTGGATATTTAGATCACTTTTGACCTTTTTTTTCTTAAACAATATTATCTATTTACTCAATCTTTAGGTAAAGTGGGAGTTTTGGGTAATGTATTAGTATGTAGTATATTTTTTTTATCGTGCGGTCAGATGTGGTTAATGTTTTGTTATCACTGTGTGAATTACATGTTTCTCATATAGTTTATGTATTTCTCTATCGCGGTGAAGGAAAAGGGAGCAAGTGGTATCTAGTTATAGTTGTTAGTGTACATTATCAGTACCTACCTACTACTAACCACCTTCATAGATAGTGGTTAGGAACTTGATAATGACACTAGATAGTAATATTTTTTCACACGAAATTTCAGTATAAAAGTTATTGATTTACGTTGTCATTTACCAGTACTTTAGTGTGCTTTAACATAATATAGTCTTCACCAACCTCGGTAAAAAAAAAGTAGTTAAAAATAAAAACAAAATGAGTGAATTTGTTGTGCCTCGACGAGTATTATGCGAATTTTTTATTGGCCATGGAACAAAATCAGAAGATATTCAAAAATACTTAGAACAACACCACCATTTGTCGTCTGAAAAAAGTGAATTAATTGTGAAACGTATTCAAAAAACGCTTATAACAGCGTTTAACGATCGGTGGACCAAATCTAACCGAACTAAAGAACGTTTCTTTAGTAATAATATATCGTGGTTAGACGGTGAATTTAAGGTACAATTCGAAGAAGCACCGATGGATATTACACCTACAACATCTGAAAAACGTGGACGTCCACCAAAGTCTTATGAAGATCTATCAGAGAAATCGAAAAAAAGAAAGAATATGGAATTGGTACAAGAATATGGACTCGAGTATATACATAATGCATACGTTCAAGGATTGCGGGCTGAAGGAGAAATCGAAGAAGCTACTGTTGTTTCAATGATGCGGAATTGTGAAAGAAATGAAAAAAGTATCATGAAGGAAAAATTATTGCATGAAAGTCGCAATGGAACAGATTTTACGGTGGATGAAGCTTTAAGTATGTTTGCAGATTTAGATCTTTCGAAATCACAATACGGATTTCTTCGAGCAAGTTTGATTAACAAAAACTTCGACATATTGCCATCATATAATATACTGACGAACGCCAAAAAACTGTGTTATCCTCCACTATCCAGCATTCAAATAACCGATATAAGTGCTAAAGTAAATCTACAAGATTTGCTGGATCACACTTGTGCTCGCATCTTAAAGATTGAAAATGTTTACAACCCAAGAAGAAAATCTCTTAAATTGTTTACCAAGTGGGGATGTGATGGTTCATCGGGGCAAAGCGAATATAAACAAGTTTTAACAGATGAGAGTGACTTAGTCTCAGATACAAACTTATTTATAGCGTCTTTGGTACCAATAAAGCTGACTGACACAGAAACACATGAGATAATTTGGCAAAATCCGGCTTGTTCTTCTATTCGTTATTGCCGACCAATCCTGATGGAACTTGCAAAAGAAACGCCCGAGAAAACCCGATCAGTGGTTGGTGATATTCGGGGTCAAATTAATAATTTGCAAACATCAAAGATACACAAGGAGACGCAGGTAATTGAAATAAGTCACGATCTATTTCTAACTATGGTGGATGGAAAAGTTACACAAGTTCTTACTGACACAAGTTCTGGAGCTGTATGTACAGTGTGTGGGGCTAAGCCAAGTGAAATGAATAATTTGGAGAAGATTGCATCAAAGCCAGATAATATAAATGCTTACGAATACGGTTTGTCTACGTTACACGCGTGGATCAGGTGCATGGAGCTAATTTTACATATTTCATATAACCTTTTATTTCAAAAATGGGCTGCGAGAACTTCGGAAGATAAAAAAAGTAAAGAAGACAAGAAAAAGCTTGTACAAAGTTTGTTTCGAAGCCGGATGGGATTGCACGTTGATAAGCCCCGACAAGGAAGTGGAAACAGTAATGACGGCAATACAGCTCGGCGTTTTTTTGAGAACTACTACTGCGCTTCAGAAATTACAGGGGTTGACGAGGAACTTATTAAAAGGTTCTATGTTATTCTGCAAACCATGGCATCCGGTATTGCTGTAAATCCAGAAAAATTTGGTGAATATACTCGTGCAACCGCACAACTGTACGTAACAAAATATATGTGGTATAATATGCCTTCTTCAGTACATAAAATCTTAATACATGGGGAAAGTATAATAAGACATTTTGCTGTTCTGCCCATTGGTCATTTATCTGAGGATGCCCAAGAATCGCGTAATAAAGATTACAAAAAATTCAGATTGCATCATGCTAGAAAATGCTCTAGGTCCGCAACAAACGAAGACGTATTTCATGGTCTTCTATTTACGTCAGATCCTTATATATCAAGTATCAGAAAACCATCAGTCACTATATCCAAGAAATTGTTAGAGGAAGCTAAGAACCTCTTAGCTATTTAAATCGAAATAATTTCGTACATTATTTGTAAAACATATTTTTGGAGTGGGTTATTATATATTTGTCATTTATTTAAATGTAAGATTCATATGTAATATAAAATAACATAAAATAGGTTTATTAATATCATAAAACTGTAAAATTATAATTCAATAAGTTAACCAAACCATGGTTTAATATTAAAATAATACATTTTTATTTTGTTTTAATTTATTTTATATTATTTATTAAACATTTGACAATGATACATTCATTATTGGATTGTATGTACTCTGGAGACACTACATACCAAATTTCACCGATTTACTTCAATCAACAAAAAAGTTACAGATTTTTGAGACGGTACGCACGGTTCTGTCCCACTGTGCGGCGCTGTCAACGACCTACTTCGGCAAACGTGCTCAAAGCAAAATCTAACCAGTTGTAATGCATATTAAAGATTTGCGATATTCTAGTGTTCCAGTTGTCACAATGAATAAATGATTATTACTTTTCAAAATAGATATGATGCGTCTAAGAGACATAATGTTGCAGAAGAGCAAACGACACATGTTCAAATGTTTGTTTACGCAATAGGAAATAACTGCGTATTGGCGTAAAAGAGACGATTAGATGACATACCCATGTGATGTTTTTTTTAATTTCCTTGATATTTACCTGAAAAAATAGAAATAAAAATATTAGATTAAACATACCAAATGTCTTAAGTTTGTTGTTAAATCAAATTTAATGTTAAATACAATTCAATAAATGAAAAATAAACAAGCATACTACGACTATATGTGTTTATACTAATAAATAGTCCTAACAATAATAGCATATATCCGAGTATGCCATGCCGGAAGTTGATAATGCTATGTCAAAAACAACTATTTTTCAAGGACATAGTTTAATGTATGTATTTTCGCTTTGAATAATCTATACATCAATTTGATGCTAAAATAAATTTCTCTGAAGCTATCGAGTATTGAAAGATTTAATATTGTAAATCCAAAGTGATGCAATGTGCTAGTATTTGTTTTTTTTTTTTAGTTTTTATACATATATTTCGAGTTCAACTTATTCCTGTCGTGCATGGATATATGCCCGTAATGTTAGGTAGGCAAAGGCAATATAGATCTCCACTTACCAACATCTGACAAATCTCTTTTAATTAGTCTACATTTATAAATAAGCGCTAACAAGATCAAATAAGTACTCACTATATCATTGCATATGTCTGATTGGCTTCCCAATCTATATTTATATTATTAACCAAAAATAAAACTAAGGACATTTCCAACAATAGCTCATTATTTTTTTAAATATAGCCGTCTGGCTAAATTAGATTTTGTTTAGGCGGAACCTTGTCTTAACCTCTATCCTTATTAAGTTAGTTAATATTCTCTCAAAAAATTCATACCCGACTTGAATCATATCTCCTTGTGACCTTCTTTGGACCTTTTCCTTTATTTAGCAACCACAGTTTTTTGTTTGTCGGATATACTAGACTTATTATTTTAAGATCCTACCTTGAACTTTAACGTCTTTTCAAAACATTTTAATTATATTTTTAGTTCCCATTTGTTAACTCTCTACCTGTTCTAGTTATTTTATCAGAAGTTAGAATCAGAGTAGGGTTGCAATCAGTTTTAGATCATTTATCGATAAACAGCCGCGGTGGAGCATTGCTAAACTGCTTTGTCGATGACTAATCACTACCGCTGTGCCTCTGTAACCTAGTTGTTGCCTGGAAACGCCTCTACAATGCAATTCGTGTACTTGTAGTGTACAAGTATTAGAGAAATACGTGCATTTCCAATAAATGTTTATTGCCTCCTTTACTTACCAAAGGTAAAAGGGCAAATTAACAGTTGAATCTACAATAAATACAAAATTAACGTCTACAAAATTGTTAACCAATAAGTTTTACCAATTTCAAGTGGTCTTACTCAACTCTTGCAGTATTTACTTAGTCTATTTCTTTGAACTAATTAGTAATTATCTAATTCGTAGTGCAACGTTATGGCCATATCGTGAGACCGCGAAGGGCGACTGGCAATGACGAAAAATTACGTCAATTATGTGCACCTGGGCGAAGCCAACGCCCTTACACTGCCACTTCTAAATCAGACCCAAGTTAGTCCACTATTTACTATACCAACTAGTTTACACTCATTACAAGAATTACAACTTAATGAATGTAGTATAAAATTGCAATACTAATCACGTAATGAAAGCAATCATATTATCTAAAATAGGTACGTTTTACGTTCCGAAATTGAAAACACGTGGTTAGCAGTCACGTCCACAAACACATCTATTAGCACCGGGCAAATCCGCGCGAGACATCCGTTACACGTCGAATTTGAATTCAGAACCCGTAAACGATACATGACAGCCATCGAGTAACACTACCGAGAAAAACCCACTCGATTCCCAGGCGTGACGAACAACAACGATGACCAAAACAGGTATATATCGAGGTATGATCGTGGTTGCGTAGGCACGCACGCGCTGCATTGACACGACCTCATCGAGCAAATAGTTATGATTGGAAGCGTGGGCGTGACGTAGGAAACGTTAACCTTTGTGCCGAATCAGAGGAAGAAGTCAATATATCTCAGTCAGCTCATTTGGTACGGAGTGATAACGTGTCAAGGTGAAGCTATAAAAAAAAAACTTTGAATTGAATAGCGCTTCATCGACAATTGTAGATAAGTGTCTTCGAGAGGTAGTCACTAATAGCAATATTGGCGCAACGTGTAACTTTTGTGCAAGAGTTAGAAAAGCAACAAAGGTACCGATTGTTTCCACTGATGTGAAATCCCGAGACGACATAACAATATAAAGTAATGACGACATAATATTAGAGACGTCACTAATTGAATCACTGTCGGACGAGCCCGTAGCCGCAATGACATCACCTCCAGTAAGCCTAAACGAATTATGTTAAAAACGTCACAGCATACCCGACCGGTGACAAGTCTGACGAACGAACTTTATAAGATGTTGTCATAACATTTGTAAGCAGCTGTTGACTCTGACTCAGCTAACTTTGATGTGCCTAAACATTTTTTAAGCGATGACCAGTAGTTACTTGGATATCTGAGTCAATAACGATTAATGAAAATATTGAATGAAAAGGAACGTGGGCGGCGATTACTACGGTTTGTCACGAACTATAATTGTCACTTTTAAGTTCAGTACTAACTTTATCATTTGTCATAATGCTCGAAGACTGGCTCATGGTCAATGACTAGTGCAGCAAAAAGTATCAACAAACAGGCCAGCGACCCGGACACGGAACTGCCTGTGTCCAATGCAAGGAACTATCCGGATACGCACATTTCTCGGGCAAAAAAGTAACCACAAAAAACGCGTTCACGAACTAAAATGAGAATAATACACAAACTGTACGTGATTAATGTTTTTAATGCAACGTATGTAAAAAAAAATACACATGTCATACATATTCGTACCGACATCCGGGAGAATATGAAAATAACTTTGAACCCGGACCATTAACTTTTTATATTGACATTAGAGCTATCAATGTTGTTAACATTAACCGGTACTTATTCTCCTACATACAAGTACACCATAACCCTGAGAATGTTAGACAGATTACATAAAATTCTAGATTTATTTAATCCACTTATTCCAATGCCATTACCTAATCACGTAGATAAAATTGTCTGAGGCCATATAAGGTCCCGCTCAATCTGAATACAAAGCTATGAAATAATATTAATTGATTCCAGCAAATGGTGACCAAAGATTGCTCCAAGATGACAAATTGCAATCAGCAATCACCATCTGAGCCAAACACGTGCTAAAATTATAATAATATCTACATTCAAGGACGATTTGTGGTTGATCGAGACTTTCATCTAATATTAAACGTAAACTAAGAATATTATTATACAATTGTCATTGTCATCTAAAAGCAGTGTATTATAAATAAATATTGTCAACCCGGAATCACAAACTCCTCATCAATATTAAAACAGTTGGAAAACGTATAAGTGATTCGAGGAAACGATAATTGCACGGATGGAATGAAGAATGGAGATTAGACATGGGCGGCTCCCGATGAAACAACTACATAATACCTAGATCGAACTCTTAAACTACAAGAGAATATGGCTTTTATCGTGTCTTCAATAAGAAACATGACAATGTCAACGTCTAAATTAAGTGTGCGAGCTATTGTTACTATGTGGGAACAAATAAATCTCGCAATGACACGAACGCGAAAAGTAATTATTGTTATAGAAAATGTATAGGTTTTTCCAACCATGTAAATTGCTCATTTGCATTAGATCTGGACGAAATTACATTTAATGGTTGCTAAATCAGAATACAAAGAAATACTGACACTAAACGCTATGTAGTCGTTTAAATGCGATGTAAAACACAACAATAATTCCCACCACGCCGGAACTAGAAGACAAAAGAGTTATGTATCTGAACTGAGAATATCAGAATATATTAAAACTCATTTAATAATCAACATAAGGTAGATATAAACAGAACCAAATAAATAATAACATAAAAACAATCTAAGAGAGAAGTATTAGCACCTAGAGAGGTTAATTTTAACGATATTTTTGACTTCTATTACAATCGTTTTTAACAACTTCACAGCTATTTACGGCGAATCGGAGGATAATGAATCACCCATGTTCTTATTTAAACTTAATCATCGCACTCACCACAAGAGACGGTCATTTGTCAATTGGCCACGCACAATATGCTTCGTTACTCATCTGTAAGAAAAAAACCTTCAAAATTCCAATACGGAGCGAACCTTTTTGTCACAAAGCATACATTGGTCTCGGCGTTTACATCTTTAGAAATACTATTTAGTTTTCTAAATCTGAATAATTACACATTTATCTATAACTATGTATTTTATAGTTTTGTTTTCTTTAATACTCAAGGATTTTCTTAACTACAACTACTTCTTACTTCCTCCAAGACTAATTCTGAGGATTTAAAAATGCGTATGTAACATAATAATATTGTTTTCTTTAAAATTTTGGGACAATCCTATCAATAAACAGAACAACGAACTCTTGAAAACGAAAAACAACGCTACTTAAACTAGATTATATATATTTTTTTAATGTAACTGGAACATCATTAAAATTCAAATTAGATAATTTTATGGCTATTTGCGCAGTTGGCAGTACTGAACACGGACATCTCCAGTGCAATAATATTTATCTACATTTAGGTGTTTAGAATTAGGTTTATTTGTTTGTTTTCCTGAACTCCTATTATAGAAAGAATGTTAAGATGTTTATGTGAGATGTGTTACTCACGGTCTAAACATAGCACTGTCGTTCTATTGTTTAGCTGGATAAGCGATGGTTTTCCACAAAGGGCAAGATCAAGCGTGACATACATATTCAAGAGACGTGTTTCCCGGGCGGCATGGTGTCGTTGACTTTAAGGACGTCATCGACTATAATTTGACTTGTTTGACAACAATGTAATACCTGGTTTAACAGTTGATAGGAGACTTCTCAAAGGAACAGTAGAGTTGACTCTACAATTGACAATCTAATATCATCGCAAAACTCAAGAGTTAAAAACTTATATTGACTTATATTGGATTTTAGGGTGGGTAAGATTCCAGAATCACATTATTTCAATAAGTATATATATATAAATTTGTGTGTGTGTGTGTATACAATATATATACCTATATACGAGTATATATATATGTAATATTAGGTAATTAGATAAGTTCGCGGCCTTTATATAGTGAAAATAATAAATACTTTTTTTTGTAATACATAATATTCATTTTGAACGGAATATTGTACATGTAATCTTTCGCTATCTTGTCTATCTGTCTATCTTTCGCCATTTTTCTGGCAGAGCCACAACCCCATCACTATTAAATTTGTGGGGTTTTTGAGCGAAAAACTGATTTAAATGGTTTATACGGGCTTCTCTTGAATGTAATTTTACTCCATTTAGAGAATTTTGTAAAGAGCTGAATAAATGATAATCCAAAGGTGCTAGTCTGGACTGTATGAAGAATGCATTCGAATTTCCCAGCCAAGGTCCATCAATTTTTACTTAGTCATCAAAGATGTATGCAGTAGAGCATTTTCGATACTAATTGCTGACAGTAGACATCAGAATTAATTGTTTAGTCATGTGGCAAAAGCTCGTAATACACAATGCCTTTCCAGTACCGTCATATAACATGACTTTGTTCGAAGTGAGGCCTGGCTTTGAAGCTATTTGTGATGGTTCACCTCGCTGAGATCAAGATCGATTTCGAACACTGTTATCGTAAATGATCCATTTCTCATCGCCTGTTACCAATCTATTCAGAAAAGCATTGATTTCATTTCGTTTTAGCAACATCTCGCATATGAAAATTCTATTCACCAAGATTCTGTCATTTAAATCATGCGGGACATCGTGTTTTTTTTTACAAAAATCAGTTTATGCAGGTCTTCCGCAATTTGATGACTGCTTATATGCCGATCTGCTTCAATTTTGTCAATGATAACATCAACATTTACCTTAATAGGACGACCACGTCATTCACATCAAAATTACCAGACCCGAATCGACTGAACCATTTTATGCAGTAGTTTTAGATAAATCATCTTTTCCGTAAACACCACAAATCTCTTTTCGAGCACTAGATGAAGCGCGAAGCATTCATACCCGCGAAAAAAAAATGCCGAAACATATCTAATTTTCTCGTTATTAATTATCATTTTAAAATTGTTAAAAAATATGAAAGAAAAAACTTTTAACTTGTAATTTGAATTTTCCGCCATTACATATAAATCAACTGTCATACGGTATATCACTTTTCCGCCAGTGATGGGTGTTGTCAGAAATAGAGCACGCTAAAGTCATACGTTCAAAAAGGCTGTGAACTTCTCCGACTACCTATTATAATAGGTGCTTTCAACAAAGAAAATGTCTTCGTATTGTGAAATGAAATGATATAACACCTAGCAGTTAACTTTCACAATTTTAAAAATAGTGCAATATGAAATGGTCAGTAATTTTCCAAGGCGATCGTTCTAGACAACAACATGTTTTTAAAGTTCAAATGGGCTTTCTACGTCCACTTTGTGGATTTATGGTGGCACTTTAATTCCTAAGTGCGCATAATTACATTATTTTTTTTTATCTTGATATGTCACTTGCAGTGTTTAGATGCTCTAAATTTGATAGTAAAGACCTTAAAACATTTTTACGTGTACGAGGAATTATAAACGTTATGTGAATTTGTGTATTCTTAGAAAATTATTTTTTTTAAATTACAAACTCGAATATACATACATACAACCAGTTCTTAACGGATCTTGCTAATCTGTACGCTAATTATACATGTAACTAAGCATACTTTTATAACATAACCTATGATAGACCATGTTATAAAAGTATTAAAATAAAAGCATTAAAAATAAGTTAACTTTGTTCCAAAACACGAAATATAATTTACCAGTTTCTTATGAGAAAATAAAGCAATATAAATGGTCGATCAATAATAGGATATCAGAAACAGGAAACTGGCTCACATTATCGCAAATCACAATAAAATTGACAGTGTACTGTTTAAAGGAAAAGTATGGTCTGCAACAAAGTAGAGATCACTTTGAAACATTCAATAAAAGCTCTTATATAAATGTGATGGGAAAGAAGCAGCAGTGCTTTTGTAATACCGTACCATATCATACCTTCAGCGTGTGTCTCTCCAATGATGAATATAGATTTCTCCCGAAGAACACCTTCAGATAATCTATTTTTTAAGTCCTATTTTGACTTAAATAAAGTCTACATATGACTTGAAAGAAACTTTTAAGTCTGAACCTACAGAAAGACTTAAAAACGGTCAAACTGCCGTCCATTCTGGTTTACGACCAGGTAAACCAATAGAGCACCAGGTGTCTCTATGGGCGCCGGTAGATGAATATATAAATTTTAATAAAACTACATATTACGTTGTTGTCTGTACGCAACTGTCTGTTGAGGAAATGATCCTAGATCAACTAGTTTTCTCGCAAGATAACATTTATATTGGTATGGAGTTGACTCATTAATACCAGGATAGCAGTAACAGGAAGCGGTTGTGAATTGTAAATTAAGCAAACCGCTTTGCCATTACATTTGATGATGATGTTAGATTAAGACAATCCGTTACGACAAACGTTATAAAATCGCATGTTGTTCAGGGAGTAAAAGGCAAACGCCAACGCTCCGCTAAGTTCAACGCGCGCTGTTTAGGCGTCCTTGAGAATGAAGCCTAAGAAGGAAAATTTATATACTAACATAAATTATGATGGCAATAATAGTAACTGCCTGCAATGGAAAGGGAGAACTTTAGACTTAGAAAATATAAGACATGTTGATAAAAATTTAGGGCAGGCTTATTAAGTAATTTATTGCACACAAACAACGTACAAAAGAAGGACTTATGGCACTTACGCCTCACGGCCTTATGGAGAACTTACGCCTTATAGCATTTTCTGTCAGTCAACCTATTAAAGCAGAAACTCTAATTTGACCAAAATGAAGTTCTGCTGCAAAAAAAAAAATGGTAGTAATAACAATGATGAATAAGGATGATGAAAATCTGACAATGTTGATAATGGTAAGAAAACTGGTATCAATGACGGCGATGAGACTTCTTTAGACAACATAAATGTAAACTGCTTTTAATTAGATTAATATCCCAACATATCAGAAGCGGGAAACAGAAGATATTATTGTAAATCATATGCTATTTTAGCCGCGATTACAGATAAGTTGTACAACTTAACTTATGCTACAACACACATTATACATTAAGTTATACATTTTATTACAACTTAACAAGTCAGTTGCTCTATTAAATGTGGGATAAAAGTTGATAAGTAGGGATAAATATTTTAAATATTAACTTTCCCACGTCTTCATTCCCGTTTACTTTATAATGATTCCCACGGGAACTTCAAACAAATCTAGATAAATAGCAGTCAAACTTTCTCATTGGCGTAATATTCGCTTATGCGAAATTTCATTACAATCCATTGCATCGTTGAGACGCGATTAATTAACAAACAAAGAAACAACTTTCAAGATTACAAATTAGTATGATAGTAACTAATGTCTACGTATAGTCAACAACGGGTCAAGCTACGAGTACATCGAATCGTTTGGGATAGCATTTAGCTGACTATACTATGTATTGTCATACACATGTGTGATAAGAGGAGCAGTAAGAACGAAATAAGAGACGGAAGGCGTAGGTTGTAAATGACTTGCACTACTTAGTCCAATCTATATGAGCAACACAAGGACAAAGTGGTATTTCTTGACTTGTAATATAAACTTCAAAATAGTTTGAAGATCTGTGATTATAAAGTATGCAAATTCTTATTATTTCTTCAGTGAAACCGCCTTAATAAGAACCATATCATTAAAAGCACCAAATCTACATGCACTGAACTGCATGAAGATAGTGTTGAAGATCATCACACTAACATACAAATGTCAACTCAGAATTACATGAATGGAATCGGTAGTTTCCGGCTTCGGAAAGGTTCGGACACACCATTTATAAATCTAAAAATCCGTCTGTTACTCAATTATGCCTCAACGGAGCAATGGATAGTAAAGAAATTTTGCAAAGGGGATATTAGGTTAAGGAAGACGCAAGCTACTTTTTTATAAATCCGTTTCAATGTTCCTGCGGTAATCATATTAAGAATCACGCAAAATAAATCGCGGTGTAGCTGACAATAAATAAATCTAAGGATTGCTATTATAAGCGATTTGATAGTCGCATACAAGTTTACTCTTTGCCGTCGGAAATCATCCGCTATTATTATTATAAACGTGTGACTAGTGCGAGATGGGGATAAGGTGCAGTTTTGATGCGCACAAAAGTTACGGGACGAATGTCGATAAAACAGTTGATTGTATTAGATTTATTTGTTGAGCTTAATTGCTTCAGAACCGTTGCATATTTACAAACGATTTTATCCCTCGAACGTGTTTAGTTGGAACTGATCTTGGCTACTTTGAATTTGAACAAAATTCAAACACAAAATGTCATCCGCCGCGCTATTTAAGCAAATACATTAGAAGCTTCTTGTGACAAAGTCACGTGTAATTACTAGTATAAAAACATATCTTCAGGATCCAGCATCCATTTTAAACGATTTCTTCTTCTAGGTAAATGTTTGTTGCGGTTAGGCCCATTCAAAATGCACCTTTAAGTAATTACACATACTCAGTTTAATGTACACCGGAGCGACATTCCAATTTGTGGTCAAATGCCGATGCTCAGATATCATCTAAGTGGTTGGTACTTTACTCTCCTTTGTTAACTGTGGTTATGTTTCATGGTGCCATTAAGTTCCGTAGTGATTATTTTCTTTGTTTTCTTTGTTTGTGAGTTTGTACACATACCTACTGTCATCAAAGCCTTGCTTCACATGCAGCTTCCTTTTTTATAATTTACTTGTTTTTGACTTGGTCACTTTCCTATCAATCATTGAAGCTCGTTTTTTTGTTACTCCTACTGTAGATATAACTAATGCCTGAGTAATACCGACGAATCTTAGATCGTTCTTGGCTTAGATTTAAGACTAAGATCGAGTGATTGAAAAACTACCCTATAAAATGAATACATTTTATGTACCTGAAATACGAGCCATACTCAACCTATTTTTCCCGTGGGCCACAAAACACGTCAAGACTACATTAGGCGGGCCGCAACATTTATATAAATGAAAAATAAGTAGGTAATAGGTAAATGAATTTAATTAATCAGATTGAGTTGAAAAATTGTCTGACTACAGCGCACTTGCGTGCGGGCCACGGAAGACACTTGGCGGGCCGCAGGGTAAGTATGAAGGCTCTATACCGACTGTATAGGATACTATAAAACACGATTCAGATTAATTCGAAAAACCGACAGTCGTCTAAGTATTTATTAAGGCCTCAATTTACTCACATTCGTTATTTTTCCATAAAAATACAACGAATACAACAACCAAGACAAGATAAAATAAAGAAATGTCTGGAAAATACTTGCTTCAAAACTTTTTTTGTACGGAAAAATAATAATTAATCTTTATGAATCTATGAGATCCATAACTGATATCAAAGGAAAGGACGTCAGTCATGACAAAGAGGCACAAATTGTTAATATCTATGACCGCCTGTTAAAATAACTGTCATGCCAGTGCCACGGGGCCACCAAACTATTTTAGCGAATAAGGAAAACCATAATGCGCACTAATACTTTTTATTCTTCGAAGTAGTCACATAAAATAACTTTTAGGAAAATGCAAACTTAAAACTCCTACAAAACTAAACCTACAGATAAATTACAACAAACGCGAGACGTGCTTTGAATAAACAATAATTTAAACATCTTAAAAGAGTTATTTTTAAGCTTTGGTGTTAACATTACAGCAATTAACCATTATAAAAAAAAATCAGGATGTAAACAATCGACGTTTTAAAAAATCGTGTTTTAACAAAACCCTCTGCTTCCTACATATTAAAATTCTCAGATCATAAAGAGGCAATTATGTCGAAGTGGGTAGGCATTTGATAGTCACGTGTCAAAACAAAGATATTTTTTTTAATTATAGATTAAATGAATGTGTTGAACGTGTAGCCTTCCTTGTCAAGACTTCTACTTGATTGTAAAAGGTTCAGTCAATCAGCCCACACGACTTTAGAAAAATCGTTTAGCGATGGCTTTCATTGCCAATGTGGTATTCATCAGTCACTTGTGGAAATTGTTTATCATCACTGTTATTAATGTTAGACGAATAGACAAGATGGATGCCTTTTATTATAGTTATTTATCTTTACATAGTATAAAACAAAGTCGCTTCCCGCCGTCTGTCCCTCTGTATGTACGCTTAGATCTTTTAAACTACTTACTTACTTAATACCGAAACTTTTTAACATAATCTGTATAAATCATATAGCATACTTCATATTATCTATATTTGCATTTCTTTTCTTTACCAAATTCTAATTGTAAAATGCCCTAGAGCTCTAGGCACTGCATCCGCCTAACATATGCCAACGTTCATTATTCAGAAACGCACAATAGAAACCGTTAACAACTAGGCGAACTGTCTGCTTATCTGCCACGTTCCGTCTACACAAAAAACATCTTTTGCTTCACAAACTCCTCGCTCTTAAGCAGGTTTACTTCTTGTGTATCTTGTGTAGCAGGTTTCCTTACTTCTTGTATCATATTTGTAATATTTTGCTGTTGCATAAATTATCCATTCTAGTTGTCCAACCTTTTTTTACTTCTAAGCGTAGGCACAAGTTTTTATTCTTCAATCGCATCATCTAAATCATGCGGTATTTAATTTATTTCTTCATCGTGGCTTTTATCTGTTGTAAGATTGACAGAAACAACAACAGGTGTATCTTCTATACTACTTAATTAATTATTGTAACTAATAAATAATTACAAATATCGATTACTAATGTCGATTTAGTTATTCTGCGCTCGGATCAATTTATTGCTCCTATTATCTTTGTAAATCGATTCCTGATCGTGACAACAATAGTTATATTATTTAAACCTTGTACTGTTATATAATCAAATTCTAATTTATACTGTTATATAATCAAATCAAATTTATATAATCGGAGAATGAGTGAAGACTTTGTCTACAAGGTAAGAAGCTAATAGCAAATAAATAACCAAGGACATCATATTGTCGCAAATTACTTGCCGAAACCCGGTATCAATTTTTACCGAGTACGCCATGTACGAGTACAATTTCGTTTTCATGCGATTTTCTTGTTAAACTAAAGCAGATAAAATTTGGACATTGTATTAGTAATTTGTCTTTAAGCATTAAGCATAAGCACACTCGGGCGGAGCAGAATGTTCTGGATTGTCACAAGCGGGTATTGGACTGCAACGTGCACCTAGTCTGAACTGACGATGTATTCCTCTACAACAGATATTGTTTCCTCAGTGACTAAAACATACCAGGATGTAGTTTCACATTTCACATTAAATTTTGGTCACGTATCAAAATGTGAGATTTAGTATTCAATCGAAGATGATCTCTTGGCGAGCCGCGAAGGTATGAATAAACTTTGTATCCGGTTCTATTAAGTACTTTACCGTATTAACGTACAAACGTATTTACCCACCGCTACTATAAGTTTACAACTATCTTGATAACATTTTATCGCAATATTATTTTAATATATTGTATAATAGAAACACTATTAATGATGTGTAAAATATAATACAATTAACACATAATGTACAAGATGTTTCCGAAGATTGAAACCATAGATTTGGATCATGATTCCAAGTTAATTAATTAATTTTTTTGTATATAAAATATTTTTGAACATTTGTCTAATGTTCACTAAATATAATGCAACAAAAATATTGTTTTACCAAAAAAACTCAGAATCATGGGTAGAAATACTTGGTTTTAGTCCTAAGAATACTTCTCGACACACTCAACGTACAAAATGACTTTTTTAATTAAAAAACAATACAGGCAATTTAGAGGTGAAATATTTAATTACTAACATAAAGCCCGATATGGAAGATTACACAATTTTAAAATTCGAGTAAGATATCAAGGTCATACAGTACAATAAACTGAAATTAATAACAGCATTGAGCAACGGCTGAAAGACAGGTGTCACGAATGATGTTGCATTGTAATGAAACCAGTTTATGTACGAGTTATGCTTTCAATTATTCAACTTACGCCAAAGTGATCACGATAGACTATAACTTATATCGACGTAACAGAAACGTTATACTATTATATAGCAGACTATGACAGGAATGCTCAAACTTAAATTATCAGTGACCTACAGCTAAAAATTTGGGCGACTAGCCTAGCTAGAAAACAGTCAATTAAAGGACATATTATTATGTACATACGAGTTATACAATTTTACAATACCAATAACTTGGTATTATGTATTGTCACTACGCGAAACGTAGGTTCAAATTCGAATGTTCTTTGAAGTAAGTGAAAAAAAAAGGTGGTGGTATGAAATAGTTTATCTCGCGGCGTTCTTCGCCTCAGTGTCGGACAAAAATAGAGGACGGATTTTTTGTTTTAATGAACTGAAATTGTTTGTTTGTATCAAACATACTTGTTACAAATTATAATGAGCCCAACTCTCAAACTAGAAAACTGGGGACCAGTACTTTCCCAAAATAAATGTCCCTGTTTTTTTTATAAACATGCAATCCTTACATATTTTATTAAAATGTGTGTGTATGTATATGTGTATTCTACGTTGTAGGAAACAGAGCCGCTATCACAAGCCGTGAGAAACTACAACATCTCAAAAAGAAAGAACTATCCAACCCGCTTGGCAGGCCTGCCGTTTTAAGGTCATACATCCCTCTTGCATAAGAATACGTGCTTGAGGAGTCGAATGACCAGCAGTGGACGATAAAAATGACAGGTTTAGTCGAAGTATAAACTTATTGCCTCACGCTTTTGAAGTACCTACTAAACCACTATATTATAGATATTTTCTAGTGCCTTACTGCATTTCCCAATCCTCGGTGCAGCGGGCAGCGGCGGCTGTCTAAGGAATTCGTTATAAATAGACCAGACAAGCCAGGTGCTAGGCGCGCGCCCCGGTTACGATCCCGCCTTGCATGTTAATAGTACAGTGGTACCGACGGCAAACGTAAATAATGTTTATAAACAAACGTAAAGTGTAAATACAAAGAGATTTGACGCAATGATTTGTAAATTTATTATGAAAGAAAATATGCCTAGATAACAAGAATATATTGGAAGAATCACGTTCCAGTGTCATTGGTGAAATTAAGAGGAATAATTGAAGGAAACAAGACTATGAGCTCTCAACGATTTGTTGATGCTAGACTTGGCAGGACAAAGTGCCTCTCAGTGTCAGCGGCCAAACAAGACCCAATGAAAGAGTAATCAAAGTTAACACAACAATATTTCTTTATTTTAGGGAAGGAAACATACAGAATATATATATATATATATATATATCTTAAATACTATAATAATTTTTTTACAGTACAAAATAGTCTACGCAAATAAAAAAAACACGTAAAATTACAAATTATAAATGATATTAAAAAAGTGAAATTGATTTATGAAATAGGAAGAAAAAATTAAACTTAAGACTTGAAACGATTTCTACAACTAATTTTAAATTAGGCTACTATTAAAGAGGGAAAGATGGCATATTATATCAATGTCATTAAACATTTAGTTATACGAGGTGGAGGATCTGAAATTATAGCTATAAGTTATAAATAGGAACTTAGAAGTCTATTTTGCAAAGTTCTAAAAACTTCCATTCGAATCGGGTGTCCGGTAAAACTGTCTACTGCATTTATATAAGTGTAAACTGCAGGCCGTATTAATTAATTAGACATTCACTACGCACCAGCGGCGGGGAATGCGTGTAGTGTTTTGGTAAATTAAATACTAGTAAGACAGCACGACGACCATTACAAAGATGTTGGAGTAGACACGCCCTGTTACTCTTACGATTCAGTAGAAATAGTTGAATTCATCATGACACGATTAAATCATGCTGTTTTCCGCGTGGCTAAATATAAACTTATATATTTATATAATTATAATTTTACCGTCATATATATTTGTTACAATAAAGAATTACATAGGAATCCCGCGAACTTTGTCGACTTAATTATGTATGACATTCTTAATAAATTAAAAGTATTTATTTCAAAAATAGTTTGTTTTAATAGTGATTTCTAATTTAGTATTTTTTAGTTGCTCGTTTAAAAGCAAGCCCAGTCATAAAAGGCTTCTAAGGATGCCAAAAGCACGATATAACTGACGAACAACAGGCACTTTCTCGCCTTTATCGCGGCTTCAGTTTCAATGGCCGTGCTGCCCTGGCAAGAACGTTAAATTCCAACAATTTGCATACAGGCGCCTAATGAATGCGTGTTCGCTACAGATTGTATCTGCATTCATATGCTAATTTGGTAAAAGAATGCTATTTGTTTTATTGACTTAAATATATTGCCAAGTTTTGAATAAGTAAGTACTTGTGTGAAACTTTAAGATTTTTCATTGCACCTGTTATAAATTTTAGTTAAACAATGCCAAGGTGATCCTCAAGAATTGAAGTGACAAATTCTTAATATAAATGATTTTTTTTAGATTTTGTTTGTATCATATGCCCTTGAATTAATTAATAATATTTTGGCAGAGATTACAGTGACAATAAATTATGACAATGTCATCCATCACGCAATATACTCGTACAAATAGCCATTTAGGTTCCATCTTATCAAAAAATCCCAGGTGGCTGAAGATTGGCATACACCTTTTTAATAAATAGTGTTGTAAATAACATATCAAAAATCGATATTGATATAGCGTGTGCGTTTCGAGATATTCAAGGTCAAAGGTCACGACATACAGTTTTACGCGAAAATCTCGCTTTCTATAGCTCAGAAGTCAATGGACATTATTACGAAATTATATCTCAGGAAATTTTCTACAAAAAAGATTCTATACATTTTTTGTCTTGAAACGAATCTTGAACAATTGAATCTTGTAACAATATATTGAACAAAACTTGTAACAAAGTATTGAATCTTGTAACAAATCACTTGTTTCGATATTTTTACACTTTGTATCCATATTTCGTGATTATATTGTTAAGAATCAACAAGCTGAAGTGGCAGTGAGCAGGCCATATTAGTCGCAGGACCGGTGAAACCGATGGGTTAGACGAGTTCTCAAATGGAGGCCACGTGCCGAGAAATAGCGTAGCGTGTAACGCCTTCCAGTCGGTGGACTTGATGACTTAAAGAAAGTCGCCCGTAGTGGCTAGATGAGAAGAGCGACAGATGAGCCCTTGGGAAAGATTCATATCCAGCAGTGGAGAGACACAGGCTGATAATATAGTACCAATACTCTTTGTTTATTAATATTGTAAACCTGATTCAGTATTTAGTATATTTAGTATTTAGTGTGCAAAAGCAACCGAAGTTATTAGTGTTCATCAAAAGCAGCAATAATGCAGATGCAATGTTAAATCGTGTCAAATTGTTAATGAGTACGTGTTTAAGCGCATTTGAATATCGTTGACACAAAGATATAAACAAAAATGTAATTAACATTGTTGCAATAATAAAAAGTAATTATTTTCGCAATAAAAACTTCAAACATGCATTGTCAGACGTCCGGGTCCATTGTTTGTTAATTCACAAACATGTTAATAATCGTGATATAATAATATTAAAAATTGTTTTATGCATACATCAACACTTATGTTTTTAATGAGAGATCGATTAGACTTTAATGTATGCAAAATATTCAAATGCATTCATACAATGTCTTTATCGAGATGCCACAGTCACTACCTGCATATCATCACTTAGAATTAAATTTAGTATCATTTATTGCATTCCAAACATTTATAATCATTACACTTTAGTGAAAAATGTTAAATAACAGTTTGTCATTTAGCTTCATTAGTCTCAGGCCACAAGATGTTCGATTAGTAACTGTATCATGTAGTTATATCAAGTCAATCTAAGGAATCTCTAAATATTTTAATATCTATTTTTTAAGTAGTTCATTAAGGATACTAATATCTGATACAGAGGCGAACTTAAATACAAAGCCCGAAAATAATATATTTAAAAAAAACTCAATTATTAACTCAGAATCATGAGCAGAATTCATGGTTACAGGCCGAAATCTAGCATTCAAGCTGTTAATGTAATCAAGCAGTATTTATAAGATAAAAAGTTTTACGATCGGTAAATCGTCATGCAGCGGGTTTAAGATTTGTCTAGAGAACAATTATCAAGTCATTGACACCACCGATCAAATAAGAATTCAAGTTTGCTTAATCAAATTGAGCAACTATGTTTACCGAACACTCCAGTGTCTGACATATATTGTCACTTATCCAATTTCATATCAAATACGGGAATATAAACTCTTATGATGCCGTGTACATCTTCTACGTGGCAAAACAAAAGGACCAACGTCTTTTTCTTTGTTCGCGCTAATTTCAGAAATTTGACTTATTTTGATTCGAGCTGTTTCATTTGTTGGGGTAGAAGAATTGTACGTGTTTTTTTATTATGGTGTATGGTTAAGATACACGTATAGGGCGCTCATCTGCTAAAACCAGAAGATGTGTAACAACTCGCTGCTAAAATTATCCTGCGATATCTGCAGGCCATGGGTATTGGCAGCGAACTATAATTAACGGTGGCGATCACAACAGATTAGCAACGGTCGCAGTGATACGGGGCTGTAGTGACTCGCAGAGCCCCTAACCCATAATGATAATAATAATTCGCTTCCGGTGAAAATGCAGAAGGCGGTGCTCCTCAATACCGCGCGAATTGTCCGCCGGTTTCTCTCCCTAGGGTCCTGAACCCCGGACGACTGTGCTTCCGCCGGGGGTTATGGCGTCTCTCCCTCGTTTTAACTTATCGAGAGAGAGGCGAGAACGTTTAAAACCATTTCTTTGAGTAATAATAATAATAATAATGGTTTTTATTCTGAAAGGTTTCAATATAAAGTTTACTTAAATCGGTCTAAGGGACTCAATATTTTCTAGTGTAATTCCAAATCGAATCCATATAGTAGTGTACTTAATTGTTCTGCTGTCGAAGTGTTAAAATATAAATTAATATTACAATAATGTATAAACAATTCAACCCTCAATACAATATAGTGTATATAACATTTATAAATAGTATTATAGAATATCGTTATATATAATTCAAGTGGACTATAAATTTAAATAATAAACTAAAAATAAATAAATGCGAAAAGGATGTCGATTATTGTCGATGAATAAGAAATAATAAAATATAATAAAATTATTAAAATAATATGTCATTTGAGTTAGTCTACATAATAATTAATAATACATTAAATTGTAAGCAGCAAGCCGAGCAGACAAAGCCATGTGTGAACAATAGCTAATAATGACATTTCCAAACACGATACACAAATAACAATACTGAGTGAAACAAGTGTTCTCATCTAAATTACCCTAGATCGTACTCAGACAAGGTGCGTTAATAGCAAAGTCGAATCTATATAAAATAAACGGTTTTAAAAACAAAAAGCGGATTTCAAATGATTCAAATACGCACTTTAAATACATATAACATTAATACATTTAATTTATTATAAATATATAAATACTTTGTGTTTAGGCCAACTTTTTATACATAGCTTCATTGAACATACGAATAGATATTAACTTGCATACTTTCGTGTACCTGTGATTCTCTTACTTGCAAGAAATGATTAAAATATCAACATTCTGAATCGCTGAAACATGCGCGATTTTTATACTTAATAGTTTATTTTTTATAGAAAAAAAAAGCACAATGACACAATGATAAATATTATCTCATAACAAGACATGATAATATGTATTGCAAGAGAATATTATATAAAACAATTATTCTATGACCCTCCTTACACCATACATATCGTGATGATACGTATCTGTTAGAAACGTACGTTTGTATCCAAGTGAAAACTTTTCATAACAATGGCATATTGATGCAACAGAATATCCAATTAATCAGATATATTGTAACACGCAACATTCGAGCAAAACATTTGATGATAGCAACGGCTGTAGTCTGCCACATGTAACAACATATAAAATATTGCGACGTTATCAGCCAAAACGAGGTACAGCACCCGACGATATTTATTACAGGACACGTTTTGAACAAGAAATAGACAATCGGTTTATTTTGTCGTAGTAGTGTCTTTTTGTCTCCGTCATTGTCTGTCGCGTGAGGACTCCTCGTTTATACCTAAACCGATTTTATTATCAACCATCTCCTTTCTCGTTCACAATGTGACTTAAGACTCATTTACACAAGGGCACAATCGGTTAATACTATGCTTGCCTGGTATGAACATTTATTATTATGTGATCACTGTTACCAACGAGTTTTTGTCATCATGTGAACAATTGCAGACGAGAATCGTATTCAATATTCTCTCGCGAACCGTTCCAGAAACTCTCTTTGAATAAATAAGCCTATATATATCATATATATCGCTGCGAACACCGTATTAATGTCTATTTTAATACCTTATTAAATGGTTACTTACATAATTTAGATATTTTGAAAATAAAAATACTAGTAACTTTCAGGTCTGAATTGGATGTATCTGCTTTTTAGCTAATAATTCATATTTAGTGAAGATATATTGCAACCTTTATCTACTTTATGAAATGATATAGTAGACGCAACATCAGTAGGTGAAAAATGTCTCACATTTAAGTAGTAATGCTACCAGTAATTATTTTCGTATTAACCACTGATATAAAGGTACAACAAGTCGCGGTCATTACAATTATCAGTGTGTAGTCTGTTATTAAAATCAATCACCGTATACTTATTGCGGTACTTTTAACGCGAGTAAAACACTGCCATTTGTTACACCCTGTTATTTCGTTAAATTGTCTAGTGCTTGTTGGTGTTACATTTGATCGTGTTTGTGGGAATCTAGACGCGCCACATTGACTATGAACGATTTTTTGTAAAATAAAGTGCGTACAAACAATCGTTTTTGTAAAATGCGATGATTTGATAGTTAGTGACCATCACCGTGCAACAGAATGATCCATGCTTGTGTTATTATTCAAATAATAATAACTGATATGATACGACGTTACTGGTAAATTCTCGCGCTGAGCAGCTAGCATAGAGCTTGTCTTCAAGTATCTGCCTACTGCACACTTCCTACATCAAGAACTTGTTGTATTTATCTTGTTGTTGTTGTTCTGCGACTGTTGTTGTCAGTCAAGACAAGCTATAAAGATGAATGAAAAACCTGCAGAGAAAAGAGAGTACCGAAAAGTGTTACCTAAAATTAAACTAGATATTTGATTACCCCGAGCATTTCTATGTAAAGTACTCGTAACTTTCCGGGGAATTATACAAAATTAAATTATCGTATTGACAATTTAATATCCCGCATTCGTTGCTCGATGTTCAGTGGGATAAGTTGTTAAATCAATATAATGTTAGATGTTTTGTTATGAATGAATGTTTTAGCTTGTGGGCCACTTTATACTCGGAGCTAACAATGAAATGATCAACATCCGCAACCGAACTGGGGACGTTATTATCTCACTTCAATATTGTTAATTCACAATTCGTCGTTCAATCATTACTATACTATACCATCAGCCTATATCTTTCAACTGCTGGAAAGATACGGGCCTTTCTTAAAACTAAAATCCAAGGATTAGTAAAGATACGCTAACATTTTCCCTCCAATTGAAAAAATACTCACTCCGACGTGTTGCAAATCAAAGACGATTTGTTAACGTTTCACGATTTCGCGTAGTAAATGTTTAATCGATGGCGACTGAAAATTGAAATTGAAATGAAACTTATTTTAAATTAATTACTAATGAGCTTCCTTGATTTTAGTTCCTTTAAAGTGCTGTGGTTGCTTGCGTGTGAACACTCGGACCTCCTCTCAATAAAAGTCCACACTCAGGAACAACACTTTATATTTATTGTGAAGGCAAGATTTACATAAATAGATAAAGAGATTTATAGAAAGAGCATGAAAAACTAAACGTTTGAATAAATGGATTGTAAAAGCAAAGAAGAAGAACAAAAAAGAATAATGGCAGATGACAGGAATAATACGACGTAAGACGTCATGACCAACTAGACGTCGATCTAGTTGGCTTCGGCCGGCGAGTTTCTACACTTTTAAGTTATTTGTCCCTTTTCATCTCTTACTTCTTTTTCTTAATTATTTACGTTTCACTTTGGTTCGTATTTCACATATACTTGTCACTGCCGTTCTGGTAACTACTTGTAGATTTAAATTTTAGTAATGATATGTTTATTTAGTTTGTACTTATGATTTATTGTATTATGTTATAGTATCTGAGTATTATTATTAGTGAGTAGTAAAGGGGTGTTTTTTTAGAGGTATAGAACTTTAAGTTGGCAACACTGTTTTAACTGGCGGCCATTTTGTCAGCTGTCAAGTGATTTGTGTTTAGTTTGGTTTGGCATTTCAACATGAATAGACTGACGCCTGAACAACGCTTCCAAATTGTGCAAATTTATTTTGAAAATAATGGTTCTTTTCGAAATACGTATCGCGCACTACGTCCATTTTATGGTCAACATAATCGTCCATCAGAGCAATTAATTCGACTAACTATGGACCGTTTTCGCACCACGTTTACTCTAAATGATAATACGCATCTACAGAGACGTCGTACAGTGCGTACAGAAGAAGCCATTGCTGCTGTAGAGCGTAGCGTAGAGGAAGACCGGAATCAGTATCCGCCATCGTGCACAGGAATTGGATATGTGTCCATCCACTTTATGGAAGATTTTGCGGAAAGATCTTGGTTTGCGTGCTTACAAAATCCAATTCGTGGCAAGAATTGAAGCCACGCGATCACCTAGCAAGGCGTAGATTCGGTGAATGGGCCCAAAACAAGTATGCCGTTGATCCCGATTTTCATAAGAGAATTTTGTTTAGCGATGAAGCTCACTTTTGGTTGAATGGCTACGTCAATAAACAAAACTGCCGTATTTGGAGTGAAGATAATCCTCAAGTGTATGTTGAGACACCGTTACATCCAGAAAAACTGACTGTTTGGTGTGCTTTATGGGCTGGTGGAATCATTGGTCCGTACTTCTTTAAAAACGATGCTGGCCAGAACGTTACAGTCAATGCTGACCGCTATAGAGCCATGATTACTGACTTTTTCGTTCCTCAATTGAACAACCATGATGTGCAGGAGCTGTGGTTTCAACAAGACGGCGCAACATGTCACACAGCTCGTGCCACAATTGATTTACTGAAGGAAACGTTTGGTAACCGCATAATTTCACGTTCCGGACCCGTGAATTGGCCTCCAAGATCGTGCGATTTAACGCCGCTAGACTATTTTCTGTGGGGATATGTGAAGTCGCTAGTCTACGCCGATAAGCCCGAAACGATCGACCACTTGGAGGACAACATTTGCCGCGTTATTGCCGATATACGGCCACAAACGTTGGAAAAAGTTATTGAAAATTGGACCTCTAGATTGGATTACGTCCGAGCCAGCCGTGGCGGTCATATGCCAGAAATCATATTTAAATTATAATGCCAAAAGATTATCTTTTGAATAAAGTCAATTTCATGTCAATTTTAAAAATTCATCCTTGTTTTATTCCATTTCAAAGTTCTATACCTCTAAAAAAAACACCCTTTATATGGTATATCAATTTTTATGTATTTACTTATTTATTTTATTGATATATCCATTCAAACTACTTGCACTACCTTTACTTCTTCAATCATCTCTCTGTCTAATGGTTGCCTGGAAGAGATCGCTTAAGCGATAAGGCCGCCAATTGTGTCATAAGTATTTTGTTATTGTTTGTTGTATACGCAATAAAGAGTATTATTATTATTTTAATACATAGTTTGAAACCATCTCGTCTCTCCACGGGTAAGCCGAAATAAGGGAGAGACGGTATAACTTCCAGCGGAAGCACAGTCGGCCAGGTTTCAGGATTCTAGGGAGAGAAGCCGGTGGCCTACTGCATATTCGCTGAAAGCCAGCCACCACAGAAGGCCAACAGCCTCAGGTTGGTCTCGAGGCTGCTGGGGATTAACCCGTTTACGGACAAGACGACTGGGGTGATTTCTTCTTTTCTCGGTTTTGGCTTTCACGAGGCCTTCTGAGGGACGGTGACGTCCACTAAAAACACCCGAGACTGTGCCCGATCCGTCAACACGATATCAGCTTTATTTGCGAGAATGGTCCTGTCTGTGATGATGACGGGTCGGTCCCAGTAGAGCTATGCGCGGTCGTTTTCGAGCACCGGCTCCGGTGTGTACTTGTAGTAAGGCAATCTCTGTTCTAAGAGATCGTATTTCAGGGCTAACTCTTGGTGTAGAATTATTATAATTAAATTTTGTAAACTTTACTGAAATTACATAATAGGCAACGCATTGCGCTCAGAGTCAACAGTTCGCCAAATACAAACCTTAACTGCAGAGTATTGACTAAAGAATCTAATTATAGAGCATAGGGATTATTTACCGAAAGGGATCGAACCGAACTAAATTTAATCTCATGTATCAAAGTAAACCTACTCGTACTCTTAGTTCGGTAGTTAATACTTGTTGAAGTTGAAAGTAACGCACTCAAATAACGCACTCCGATTTTAACAAAATTATTGTATACTTAGCGTTGAAATTGTTTTCGGAAATTAAAAGCCAATTCGAATAATATTTCCCTTTTATTTTATAGCTTTGGTACTTAATAAATATAATGCGTTCATAAAATATAAGAAATTCGTGAAAATTAGCAAGAAAAAACGACAAGCTCATTAAACAGAGTGCGACAATTGTCGTTGCCATAAAACAAAAACTTTCTTCGCACCATTACACAGGCAGGCGAGAAAGTGTAAAATTCCAAATGGCACTTTTGAATAGGTAAATAAACGTAAAAAAATATTTTTAAAAACAAGCTTTTGTTAAAATGAAAAGAAAATAACATAGAAGTCATTAATTACTATTATTTGATGTGATTTAAAAGCTTGTCGCGAGATTTGTATTTTGAAATGATTGCATTTCTAATTAAAGTTGGTACGAAAATCTCGCGACATTCTTTTAAAGCACATCAAATAATAGTAATTAATGACTTCTATGTTTATTTTCTTCATTTTAGAGCATTTTAATAAAAGCTTGTTTTTAAAGTTCTTTTTTAAGTTTGATTTATTTACTCCTTTTTAGTGTTCTATGTTGCAGAAACTTCTGTACGAGTCCATCAAAACGAGCTCAAACATGATGTATCTACTGCTCACCGTTGAGAAGTTCCATAGTGTGCTGACCTTCCCGGCTGCAGCATCAGATTATTGTATTGTCATCGGTTTTATATAGATACCCACATGTGTAAAATTTTAAAGCAATAGTACAAGTGAAAGTGGGATAAAATAGACTCGGAAGATTTGACCTAAACAAACAAACCGACAAACATGTCAACAAACAAACATGTTTGTAAAAGAAACAATATTGTTTACAATAATTATTAAAAATAACAATATTTAGAATGTCTATTACGTAAACCACTTCACAAATTTAAGATATAAGATGGAATAGAAAGTATGGAAAGATACAGAACATCATGATTAAAAAGATTTAAATCAAATCTACATATGTAATTATTATTATATAAGTCGTATAAAAATTGTTTATTTCCGCTTATCTAGAAATTTCCTGGGGAAATTTCGTTGCGGTTTATTAGGAAAGGTTAAAGTAACATCAAATTTAATCAAGTATTTTGATCATTGATCAAGAAATACGGTTGATATTGTAAGATGACGAGATGTTAAACAATTCCTTGGGGAAAATTGGGTTCCCAGCGAGAAAAGCTAGAAGAAAAGAAAAGCGTGAGCAAATGCTAGTTAATTCGTATAAACGTAAGGCTGATACAATCACAAGTGCAAGGTTTTACGTATTGTACAAAACAATATACGCTGCACAATATTCACACTGCTAAATCGCCAATGCAACAGATCCAAGCTCGCAACGGCCGTTTCTCTTTCCAGCGGAAGAAAGCTACCGGTCGTTTTGCGACACAATTACTAGATTAAACTAGATTATTGCTGAAACAACTAGTCCATAACATACTTTATAAGAACTAAATATATATACCTAATGCTTGGGCAATTTTATATTACTAGCATTTACTCACGTTCGCTGTGTTAAGATGAGACCAAGTATGGAATTTTGTCCAACACTGGTGACTTCAATTTGGATCTTCGTTGTTTTCCTATTTTTTAAGGAAATAATATATAAATTCATTTTTAATTGTAAATCAAAGCTAAGAAACAGTTTAATTATTATTGTGATTTTATACAAGGTTCATTCAAAAATCCAACGACCATTTTTGTGCGAACCTCAAAGTTCGCATAAACAAACGTTTCTTCATCATAATATTAATTAACAAATTACTTAAGTTCTTTATAATATTAATTAACAAATTACATTGTTTTAATATTTCAGATAGGGCCTTATTGCACGCATTGTTTAAACAAATTCAAGATGTCGTTTTGTAATTAAATGTCAATATGAATTAAACCTAACGGCCGACATTGTGAAATTTTATGAAAAACAAATTCAACTGTAGCTCTGACGACAATAAATAGAATTTAGACTTAGAGTATATGTATCTATACTTCTAAAGATAAATGTCCTGACTAACTGCGATTCATCAACGCCGAGCTGAAACCGCTGTAGCTATAAACATGAAATTTGGTCAGTAGCTTCCGTTTATGACGTAAAGACTAGCTAAAAAGGGATTTCTCGAAATTCAATCACTAAATGAAGTGAAAGTCACTAATGAATTTAAACAACTATCAAGCTATCAAACATCAAATATGGCATCCTTTTCGCAATATAAGAGGAAAAAAAACGAAAACAAAAAGTCGATCAGTCATGTACTGAGTTGTGTTGATAGGTATCCTCTGTCTATCAAACAAGTGGGTCGATCAATTGTTGCACAACCAACTGTAACACGTGTTTACTGCATATAAATTAACAGTTATTAACGGACCTGTAAAAACTTTTATTAAGAAGTTTCCACACGAACCTTAGAGGACTAAAATGTATTTTGCCTTTTAGATGAGAATAAAAGTATGAACAATGAAACAATTAATGAATGCAGCAAGTTAAAAAATTTAATAACAAAATGAGGTAATGACGTACATCAAATGTTATTCTATCACATACCAACTGCTAATATCCAATAATTTCTAATAATTAATAATTCTGCTAATAATTTCGTAAAACTCAATAAGTATACTTACAGTCGTTTAAAAAATACTCGTTTAAAATGAAGATGTAGTATTTGATACTTGCATTACATTTAAACCATTTTTATTCCCGAATTGAAACGTAGAAATACCATTTAACGGAAAATCATGCATGGGCCTTGGAGAGGTCACTATTCGACGATAGAGAGTCAAAGTGATGATTTACTATGATGCTTCTAGAAGCTGGACTACTACGATGGGCAGTGATGTAGCCAACCGACCGCTTGTTCATGGTAATTAAATAAGCAAAGCGAATTAGAAAGGGAACGTGAACAAATGGATTAGTATTTCTGAGGCGTTTCTCAACGAGTACAGCGGGACAGTATGGTCATTGTTCTTGACAGGGCAATTATTTGGTCGGCTCATAACAGAAGCTGTATCTAAACAATTCGGTGTGCTTTTGTGTTCCATATTTGACAATCATATCTTAACTACTTATTACACAAACTCAAACACAAAATGCAAGATTATTACAAAAAATTGGAGACTTCGTGGTCTAAGAAAAATATAGAAATATCAAGACTTTTTCATTTAGCCTGTTTCTTCCGTATTCTTACAACAATGGCCAATTTAGACCTGCAAAAAAATACTAAACAGATATAAGAAAATAAGTCATTTTCAATTTCGTTAACCGCAAATCGCATCCACGGTGCTTCCAGTTTATCAGATTTTAATGCAAAAACTATAATTTATTTTTTTCTTGTTCATTAAGATGGTAACAATGTTACATTAGGTAAAATCCTTTAGATGTTGCCAATGATTACGTTTCAACCAGCTTAATTTTTTAGGTGTAAACAACATTTACTAGATCAATAAATGTAAATAAGAGAATGATTAACTTCGCGTTGCGTTGTTTATGATACCGAGTTGCATTGACGATCATAATTGTAGGAAATTAAATTTTCCATCTTCACAATCAAAATATCTTCAAAAACAATAGTTTTAAACTTTAGAAAATTTAAATCAGAAATTTAAAAAGTATCGCTCTATTAAGTTAATTTAATATCACTCATGAGTGGCGGAGAGTGCAACAGGTCCCCATCCTAAATTTGAAGTTCATATCTGACTAATTTTCTAGTGAATTTGAAAAATTCTTTGTATTATGAACTATTCTTCTCTGGCTGTAGAGTAATAAAATGTGTGCCAAGGCTAGGTTTCAGCACAACAGCATACCTAATGGGCGATAATATAGATTATAGATAAAGGTATGTTATAATTACGGATAATATTACAGAAAATCAACATTCGTTTTAAACTAATTGGAAAGCTACGAATGTATTCCCACGGGATTACATAAAACGATTTATTCCAAGCAATAAATATTAGAAACGTCACTACTTTTACCGACTTCTCATTATTCTTATATCGTCTTGCAAATACAGTTTCTATTTAATGGTAGCCTTTGCTGTTCGTGGGCCACATCTTCGTGACATTTGCATTTTTCATTAGACTCATTATTATGTAGAGTATAAAAGGCAAAGATATTATTTAATAAGCTAGTATTAACTATTATAGTTCAAATGTCAATTACAAAAATAGTCAGAACAGAGCTCATAAGACCGAAATTCTAATTAAAAAAAGATATCAAGTAAATATATTATAAATACTATCAGCCTGTACCTCTCCAATCTTTGAATATAAACCAAGGCATGATACCATATACGATCCTTTGCCTCCTCATCTAATCAGAACTGGCAACTATCTTCAGGTCGTCAGTTCACCTTTTGTTAATAAGACAGATGGATAAATAAAGCCTTTTCATTGCTGAACATTTCATCATTCAATTATTTCATGTTCAACATTACAAATTTAAAATTAATTAAATCATAAATTCAATTTAAATTGTAGTAATTGTCTTTTCTTATTATTATTGCGCCATATAACTATTTTATTTTTATCTTTCTTTAGTTATTTATTTAACATGCAGTTGCAAAAATTATATTATTTTTTTATTTGTAAGCTCGCCCTATGGACAAAGGCCTCCTTCAATTTTTTCCATTCTTTCCGAATCTAAGCCGCCACTAACTACATTATCGTTGATTATAACCCCTTGTTCAATAGGAATAGCTGAATAGATCTGTTTGCGGATATAAAATAACACAAAGACATACATATAAAAATATATATATTATGACTTTACACACATATGTTAATCTCCAAAGAAGGAAAAGGAACATAAAATTATTTTCATGTGCTTCTCGATACTTGGTTTCCAAATTAATCCTTCAATGAAAAAAGCTAGTATGAATTAAGTACGTAAAAATCAAACCTTTTCTAAATACACATACAACGGGAATTACAGTTTATTGGGAATAAGGAATAAAAAGACAATAATATGTTAAGAACCATTTAATGACGAAATCGATGACTATTCCACATACAGGGAAAAGATCGATAATCGCAGGATATTACAGACACTGCGGATGCGTTCACTACTGGTTTAGCTAGTAGGTATACGAGAATTAGTTTGTCATGAATTACTTCAGGGTTGCCACGAAATTCTGAAACTGAAATTCCCTGACTTTTCCAGGTTTTCCAGACCAAAAATGGGAATTTTCCAGGTTATCTATGGCGGGTCAAAACATTGTTCAATTATTAGCTACAATAGAACTAACAATAAAACGTCAATGATTCGAGCACTTTTCGCTTATTTCAGTGGTCCTAGAATCGTTAGCTGAATACAGGCTGAATTATAATTTGACTTTTCCCACCAAATAACGAATGGCGAAATATTCTAAAAAGGAAAGACATTGGGTGAAACGACGTCGAAAATAATGAATTGTCCTTTTTTATAATCTTCAGACTTTTTTATTTTTATTATATTATATGATCTTCATTAAATCATAGTTCAACATAATATCAAAGTTTCAAACAAAAATAACATTTTTAACGACTAAGTCGTACAGATACTGAGTAGTATAACAGCTCGTATATCACATGGAATATATCGACTAATATCACATCACAACTTTTTAAATCTTGATACGTTTTCAGTCTTTAAATCGCTCAACTGAACAAATTTGTTCATCAATCAACGTTGCTTCTTTTTGTGCATTTTCCAGTACGCGTTTTTTCTTCTCAACAAGTTCTTTTACCGCCTCCGCTGCCCTCTTTCGTCGCAACTTTTCGTTATTCTCGTTCAATCGCTCCTTCTTTTGTTTATCCAACGCCTCCATATACAGAGACCGGGCATTGCGCGCAGCGTGGATCATTTTTGAATCGATTTCGATGTTCTCGATACCCCCAGCATTGTTTAAAGCATCGCATATGTATCGTTGAGAAATTAAAGATCGTTCCAGTTGATTCTCGATCAAACACTCTTTGTTCACGGAAAACCCACGTTCAACGCTTGCGTTTCCATGAGAGAGAACAAATATCATTTTGAGAAATGTTAACAATTCACCAAAATCGCCGGTCGCTGTTACGAGTTTCCAGAAATCATCCAGTCGCCATTTTGTGCGTGTGAAATCTTTGAGATAATCAACAGCCGCTGGAGTGGTGCACACTGATTTAAATTGCCGATCGATAATATCTGCGCGTTGACCTGTTATCCATTTATTATGCACGAAAATCTCTAGTGTAGATTTCAATCTACTATAGCTTACAGTCGGGGAATTGAGTATAACGAATGGATCACAAAACGAAATCCCTTTTGTCAATCTGTGCTGTAATGCAGATTTCTCGATAATCTTGGAGCAAAAAGTTTGCAAACATTTTTGACACTCTCGTTTGAAAAGCATCTTGTCTTTGTCCGAAACTCCGGCTACTTGTCTCAAAGCTTCGCGCGTACCATATCCGATGTCAACATCTTTTGTATAAATAATATTGTCTGACTTGTTGACATCGATTTTCGTGAGCACTGTGGTTTTTTCAAGGACATCTTTTTTAACAAATTTCCGCATGAAAACGCGTAAAATGTTGGTCAGATCGGTGTAAATAAAAGGTGCCATCGGGGCCTCTGATTGAAAATCTGTCAAAAAAGGCTCCACCTCGCTTGCAACGGATTCGAAGAAGGCCAGTTTAGCCCCAATAAATTTATCGTCAATTCCATCGGCCACCATCTGCAAGCTCGGAGACATCGATTTTTTTCCATCAACGAAGGTTTTTACATATTTTTTCAAATTAGGTAAAATTTCAATGGCTCTCTGAGCAACGGTAACGTTCTGCAACCATCGAATTGCGCAAAACTTCCTTGGCAGTGCAGTAGATCCAGTACACGCGAAATAGTCGGCCCTTCTCGCGGGGACGTTCTTGAACACATTGTAAATCGCTCTTAGAAATTCGACGATCTTCCAGAGGCTCGATTTCATTGCACACTTGAATGCGTTATGAATAATATGGAGGCCACAACTTCCCAAGTCGAACATGACCGGACTAAGCGGATTTTCTTCCAAAAGTTGCTCCTTCAGAATTCTCAAAAATTTCAAATTTACATTCGGTCCATCCATCGATACTTGAACCATTTTTTTCAAATCCAGGACAGCCAGCTCATTTTTGAAAGCGGAAAGTAAATCTTCACTAGTCGTGTGACCGAGAAATGCTGACCCGAAATATCTACATACGACTTGATCCTTCGAGCAGCTCCAAAATCTTATCATAATATCCAGGTGTTCTTTTTGGCTGACTTTATTCAGTGACTCATCGAAGGCAACTGAGAAAAACTGGCATTGCAATATCTCATGCTCTACCTGTGCACGAAAGTACGGTCCTAGTCCGTAAACAATAATGTACGAGATCTTCGTACGTTGAAGTTTCATGCCTGCAGCAGTGCCACTGTCAGTAAACATACGTTTCATGGCATCGACGCATTTACCAGCTACCGATATCGAAATATGAGTATGCATGGTAGTAAGACACCATATCAACTCGGCTCTCGTAACATCGGCTTTGATGATGAAATTGCCCGAGCTCGCCGACGATTTTTTCGAACCCTCTGTTAATGGAACAGGAGGCTTTGTTTTTTGCTTCTCAGGATCGTCAGGATTTTCCCTTATCGATATGTCAGGAATATCTCCTTGACCTTGACCTGTCGAAACTACTGCAGAAGGAATTTGGAGGAATCGATCTAAACTGTGGGAAGAACGTGTGTTCGATACAGCCTCCATGTGTTTTTTTCCTTTCATGTGACTTATTAGAGCCTGTCTGCCCATATTACTGAGAGAAAAATTTTTCTTGCAGATTGAGCAGTAGCAAGAAAAAATATCTTTTTCGACTTTTGATGCCCAATGAAAATCGGGTTCCATCGACCAATTGTCGTGGTACACGGTTTTTTTATATTTATTCCCAGGCATGGTTTCACAATATCTGGAAAAAATAGAAAAAAGAACAAATTGGAATAGGCACATTGCTCGATCATGGATTTTGTGCACTTACAAAGTTCCCTTTATAAGTAAAAAGCTCTCTTAAGTTTGGCTTTTGCACGGAGGACTTTCAAGGATACATGCTTTTCGTAAAAAAGGTCATGGTAATTTTGACAATGTACTGTTGTATGGTTAAAAACTAAAAATGCTAATCGGCTGTGTTTATATAATTTCATCATGATAGGTCGACATCTCCGGAATTAAAGAGTATTAAAAAAAAAAATATCATGAAGTCTGAACTCTTTAAGCGATTATCACCACATTCAATAATCAAACATTGTCGCCTAGCTCATTTGTATAGACATTTTTAGCTGGATAGGTGCCAGATTATATTTTTGCAAAATTTGATAAAATGTAAACCTATATTTTTGCAAAATTTGATAAAATCTAAACTTATTAACGATTTATTGCTCAATAGGGACTCTTGGAATTATGTGAGCTTAATTTTCATCTAATTAATATACATTCATACAGTATGGTGTATAAAAATTATTGCTTTATCGCTTGGTGTAAAAATTGATAAAAAAAAAACAAGCTAAAAACAAGCACATTCGGTGAAAAAACACTAAGAATATTTCTGAACTTTTTTTCCGGTAGAGAAATACTATGAAAATACATCACTAGTGAAAATAGAACATTTTGAAAAGTAAGACAATTATAAATCGAAACTTTAGAATGGGTGTTAACGAGCCTGTAATTAAAGTTTTACCTGTATTCGTGGGATTTAGGATTCTCGTGCACTTGTTTCTCTATGTCTGGATGCGATGATAGCTCGTAGCACAATGGAAACATTGGAAACGAGGAAAGGAGAGTCAACTACCAATAGCGCGCCGACAAAACATAAACTCTCGACAAAGTATTCCCGCTTAACGGCAGAGGTCGCGCGTAGTGTATCTTACACTCTCGTCGAGGCCAGATACTATGTATAAAGATATATATATATATGAAGTTTTTTTTCTCGAACGACAAAAAATAACGGCGCAAAAAATTTCCAGGAATTTGAAAAAATTCCCTGACTTTTCCCTGACTTTTCCAGGTCTAAATTAATTCCCTGACTTTTCCCGGTTTTCCAGGTTTTCCAGGTTTTCCAGGTTCGTGGCAACCCTGTACTTGTACGCGCATTGGCCGACCGACACGCAGTCGATACGTACGTAATTATTGTCGTAATTATCGCTTTTCAATCGTTGAGTAATCGTAATAGTTGTTACTGACAACTACGTAATGTCGAGTCTTGTTTTACGTCTAGCTGATAATTATGTATGACTAAAAATTACTAAATGAATCTTTGTTAATCGTCTAATACGCAATAATCGTAATATGTATATGGTTAGCGAACAAACATCGTGCCGCTCTAGTTCCAAATTCACGCGTTGATTCATTTACTATGACGATATAATTAAAAATTACTTTAAAAAATACGCACAATTTTTGCAGTTTTAATTAGAATATTGTATTGATGCGACATTGTTCATTTGTATATTGAAATAATAGTAGCTTAATGAATTAATAAATTAATTTGTTCGAAACAAATGGAACATGCGCTACAACGTAAACGAATACCCGGGTACATCGCATTGACCTTGCAAGGTCGTCGTAGATTCAGTGCAATATGTTAATATACATTTAAATGTCAGATAGTGGGAGCCCGATTGTTTTAAACATAAACGGCGAAGGTCAAATAGCAGATTATTTGATAGGACACTATTTCACAACATAAATGCAGCCATTCATGTACAGTACGGGGCGTTGTATATAGCACATTGTGTATTCTAATTACCTTTTTCTGCTATAGGTACGATAAGAGTAGAGCATGGGCAAATTTTACATACCGAAATGTTTGCATGCTTATGATGTAAGGTTTTAATCCTACATTGAAAGAATGTTATATGTTAAATTTGTTAGGATTGTAGGGACCTTATATCCTCAGGATCCAGTGTTGTGTACAGTAAAGCGAATGGTAAATAAAATTGTCCATGTTTAATACTAGAGCTACATTATTGTCCAAAAAAAAAAATACAACGGAAACGAGTTGGAAATACATACGCGGAACTAACTTAGGGTAGCATACATTCACACTTAGCCTAGAAACACATGTACTATGTGATTACTACCCATACAAAAGAAATAATTGATTTCTCATTTACCACGTGTGATATATATAGCCCGGTACTGTACAAATGTTTTTCTATGGTTAATTTGTCATTCTGTATTTCAGTGCAACTTATTAAACTTATCTTATACGTGATAATACAGAAGACAGAAATAAAAGAGAAGACTACCTTGAAATGAACTGCATTTCGTACTTTATCGTATTTCCGCAATCTACGAACGTGTTGCGTTATGCAGTAGTTATGCCAGGACCCATTCTCATCCCATCCTATCCCTCCCCATATTCCCAACTCTTTCTCCCAATCCAATCCATAATCTGTAAATAAAGACAGCGCATCCGGAGGCTACCAACGTTTGTCATTCTGAACTGAAGTTGGCATGTATCGCGGATGTCTATGGACGACAGTATCCACTTATCATCAGGTGGACTGCACGTTAATCTGCCGCCTTTTTTTATAAAAAAAATACTTATATATATTTCAACGGATCAATTACGGATTCAACTGTGTAGGTAAGACCTAAAATATAACTAAAAAGCAGTTTCTATAAAATTTCCTTTGTTAATGTTTAACAACAATCAATAATACATGTAACATCATTATAATTTAATTATAATTATTCTGGTATATAAAACGTTTTACAGTGCTAAATATAATTGCAACAAATTTATAATTTTGTAAGGGAACTGGGTTTACGAGTTCTATTTCCACTTGAATAAACACAATAGACTTTATATTTCTGTTTTCTTCAATGATGTCATAGGACTGACAGCTAGTGGGTGTGAATCAGCTGTTTTTACTGTCACTGTCGAATAAATCCATCCAATTAAACACGGAGTGACAGACGTCGTGACATTTATTGGAACTGATGACTGTGTTGAAGATTGCTTTTTATTGTTACAAGTACACATAGAGTCAAGTTTGCGGCTTCTGCATTGAGTTATGTGACAATAACACTAGTACATATATATCAGTAGTGAATACGCGTTTAAATTAACTATAATTATTGAACAAGCAAGTACCATGACTCCTCTCATGACCGCTAAATCGCCCAATGCGCTAATATTCTAAAGAAAGGATTTGTTTGTTTGTAAAACAATTTAAGAAAGAAATTAACATAATTTTCAGTTTTTTCTTTAACGTCCTATTGTAGAGGGCCACAGGCTTGCCCTAGCAAATTAGTAAGTTTCGGGCCATTATCGAGCACGCGGGGCCATTTCGTATGCCCGCGTGCTCGATAATGATCGATTCTTAGAAATTGCAATGCAAACTCCAAGCTCACGTTAATAAAGAAATGAACAATGGTGGATATTGCTAAGAAACAACACTATAACATTTACCGACACCCGATGAGGTATTTTCAGAACATATTTTTTTTTATGGACGAAGGCGGCAGACAAGCATACAGTCCACCTGGTGGTAAGTGGATACTGTCACCCATAGACATCCGCGATACGTGCCAAGATTAGTCAAAAATGGCAAACGTTGGCACGCCCCCGGATGCGCTGCCTATCTTTACGTACTTTACGTATAATGTCACATATTCTTTTGTTAAAAGTATTACAAATGTCTTTTGTTTTTACGAGAGCAGTATTATTTTCATGTAATTCATAAGTATTCATAACGATCTATATGTTTGGCATTTGTTTGTAGATAAATTAAAACAGCAAGGTGTAAATAATGCACTTGCCAACTCGGGTTGCGCAAGAGTCGATGCTAGATCGCGCCTTGTAGTTACCCAATGTTCAGGCATTGTTCAGATGCCTAACTTGATTGTAATGTCAAACTATTGTATAGCTCGTTTTGCTTGTACGCTATAGGCCACATTTGAACTGAAACCAGTATGTCAAACTGCATGTCATGCAGTCGTATTTTAAAAATCAATAGGGATTTCCTTTTTTAGGATCATTTTAGCTTTACACAACGTGAGTTTCATGTTTTATTTTAAAAAAGACATTTTTTTTTATATCCTGGGCTCATTACCAGTCGTAAATATAATACAATACCAAACTATACCATCAACCTTAATCTCCACTGACAAGTATAGGCTTCTGACAAGACTCGATTAATCGACTCTTCTCATCCAGCAACCACCGGCGAATTTCATCAAATCGTCGGTCCAACTGGTCATAGGGCGCCCCACAATGCACGTGGGACGCCTTAAGGCTTTTAAGGCCTTCAAAGCTCTATGGTATTACCGTCTATGGTATTTCATGAAAACATTACGTTTACAAAACTACTAGCTGTACTTGTGACTACAAATTCATGTGGACTTAATAAAAATAGTCTATGGTTCTTTTGCTTAGCCTAATATTCCCTTATACAAAATTTCTTTACGATCCGTTGCACTGTTTAAACTTGATTAACAGTCACAGTAACAGTCTTTCGAAATTGGGATTTAGACCAAATAAAATATGGTACCTAGTATTAAAAGTTTCGGAAATAAAACCGATGCATTGTTTTCTCATTCATGAATAGATTTCATTTCTCTATAAAAAGTAATCGCAAACATTGCGCGAGTGCAATACAGTGCAATGCATTTTTTCTTGTGCTATTTAACATAAAAAGACCTGCGCTTATTCAAACTTTTGATCGATCGAGTTTTATTGACTCGCTTCGGTAAACAAAAACATTCCACTGTTTTCCGTTTTTATTTCATTTATCTTTTATTGATAAAATAAAGCAAATTTCAGCACAAAAAATGTCATAAAAGTACTTCCGTAGAAACTCACTGGTACAGGTCGGAGTTTGAACTCTTGATCTGACGAACAGTACTACAACGAACTAGCTCACTAACAGCGTGGAGTCGCGAATATAACTTAGTATATTATGTTAAGTAGCAAGAAATATAGGGCAGTGTAGATATAAATAAAGACTGCAGTTGAGAAATACATTTGTCCATAAAGAAACATTAAGACCTTCATGGAATAGCGTACAGAAATTGCAATGCAAACTCCAAGCTCACGTTAAAACCGGTTAAGTTGCAACGTACATTTTGTTTTACGGTTCTGTACATTTTAATTAAATTTTTACTGTGTGAAAATTATACAAGAGTCAATGAGAAGCATTTCAATTTACTCATTACTGAAACATTTTCAGTGCCAATAAGCGCATAGCGATGATGCATTTGCAGCTCATCTCGTTTAACGGATCCGTAAATTTTAATTATCATTCTATGCATTGGAAATTACACTCCTTATTTCAATTATTGATATGTGTTGTCGATATTTATAAGTAAGTTCGAACGTTAATTTGGAGCTCAAGATTGGTAGTAAGCTAAGGAATTAACTGCTCAGATAGTTTTGTCTACCCTATAAATCCACAAACTAAAAATTCATACCACTAATATAAATTGAAGGATTTTCTGTTAAACCTACGGAACTCTACTAAAAAGTGTTCGCCGTAAGTCGTGCTCATTCGCCGGTCAAGGAATATATTTATCAAGAACAACAATGGCCGAGTCGTGTTCTAACGAGGAAGTTTTGTGTGGACACGCCCTAAATTCGAAGCATGCAAGCGCGGACCGGATTGGAGTCTTGTAACAAAGAAAAGCTTTATAAACAAAGGGATGCTGTTATGCGAAATGAAATAATTGAGTACACGTAACGTTAAAACTATTAAATATTATTGTTGCTAGGAAAATATTATAAATACGGGTCCTTACGGTAATATGAAAGCCATGTACCGAGAAGTGCAGTAAAAATTTGGGGGTAATGGCTGCAACTAAGAGCAGAAGATGGTGGGGGTTAGCGAGCCTTGGGAGAGGCATATATCCAACAGTTAATAGACATAGGTTGATGCAGTGCTATGGTATGATATATTTAACTATAGTTACCGTAATATTAGTTGTGCTATATTATTATTCGTAGCCTCGGAACTAGTCCCGAGGTCTAGACCTACCGTGAGACTTTAAAGGCTGAAATATTACAAATAATATTATATTATAATATATTTTATTTATAATACAATTAAACGATTTTACTGCACGATTTAAAACGATTAAAAACTTCGTTAAATTTAAATTGAGGAGTTTATGAAATTGAGTCATTTTTGTATAAAAGCATCCAGTGTCTGTTCGCAATAATAACAAAAGCATTTAGATAATGGATATTTATAGATTTGCTATTACTTATTCACCTGCGAGTGGAATCCACTACAAGTTTATATTTATCTTTTCTGGTGAAAATAATTATACATATTATGTACAGTCACATATGTATAATTATTATATGTATATGTTACTTGAGACTTCGCTTCAAGTTGGACTTTGGGTTGAGATTCTTCTCGAGGTACAGTAATTACCGTAACCAACTCTTTTTACTCTACATTTTGTAATCGATTTTTCTTTCTTTACCAACGTTTTGTTTCTTCCTTCCCATATGAAAATAAGATGGACGAAAAACAGCGCACCAGGAATAGAAGATGGATCGCTTATTCGCAATACATGCCAACACCACTTCGTTGATACGCCTACGGAAGTACCGCTCACTTATAGAGATTTAGGGGTGGAAAATGTAAAAGGATTGGGAAAGATGGGTTAGCGGGAAGAGAAGTTTTCCTCTTCACATTCCAGTACACCAAACATTCTTCCTTGGAGGAGGACGGGATTAAATACAGATTAAATAAAAAGTATAAGGGGATTAGAGATTTCGTTTACTCCTTTACACTTTCTACTCAATGGGTATTGGATGGGATTAAATGAGATGGGAAATAGGTTCTGATAAATCTCACTCTCGAAAAAAATACATTTTACGGCAAACTTCTTTTTATAATACCTGTTTAGAAACACAATAAAGTATACTATACTATGAAAATGCATCAACATGCAATAGCGCCCACGAGACAAAGCCACACTCTCGTAACCTTGCGTACCCACAGCCCGCTATGATCTATGAATCATTAGATACTATTCCTCGAATAATAGCTTAATGACTCACAGTAATCTCACATAGATCACAAACCGATCAAGTGATCACGTCTTGTTAATATTGATGCGGCGGTAACGTGGAATTCTCCGGGTGACAATATGGTTTTAATACAGAAATACCATATGTATTGTGTAAGTATTTGTAGATTATTACTCAGCAATGAGCTAAGTAACCTTTAATCGAGATTTTACCGATAATTATTAAATCTACAATACCCTATAATGAGTATTATTAGATTTTTTACATTCTGCAGACAAAGTCAAATATAAAGAAAGCCGCCGATAGTGGCTCAGTGAGAATAGAAGACCCGGTGTGGTGGAATATCTTAGGAGAGACCTATATCCAGCAGTGGAGAGACAGGCTGTTGGTATAACATGGTACGGTATATATATGTATGTAGTCTTATCTAGTTAAATACTAGACTAGCTAGATCATTATCATCTCATCTATAACTAATACATGAAAAATGTGCAATTTAAAAGGTACGCTTTTTATTATCAGTATAAGTAAATAGGAACAGAATCAAGACAATGCCGCCGACAATATTTTACGACATTTTAAAATCCTAATTGTATACGAGGAGGTAAATGTGCAGCACTGGATAAACGCTGGTTACGGTATAGGCCGGGGTTTGAATTCACGATCTCACGAATATAAGTTGAGAATAGATACCCTTGGGCTATCATCACTCAAATAATACGAACATTATATTTTTCTATCTTATTGCCTGTCAGCTCAGATTACATTTTCTTGTAATCGGAGCCTGTCAGCCTAATTACACTGACCACTTCAGTCTCTCATTCCCGTGGACAGAAACATGTGTTTTAATTAAATAGGTACCCCCAATATCACTAAGGCTACAACAACCACGACAAGAGCCATTAAGCGAGGTCGAGCGACAAATTCTCGTATACGATTTCCACCGATCACAATGTCGATATACCAGAGTCACGTATATGTGTCGATTGTACAGGCAGTAGCACACCAAGCATACCATTGCTTTCGCCTTTATGTACAACACGATAAGGGTTACTGGTGTTACGCTTCATGTGGTGGGCACTAACTAATTTCGCAATGTGGACACGCCCGAGACAATTTCGTATAAGGGCAGGCGCAGAATCGACGAATTGACAGGTGAATTGCGCTCAAATCGACAATGCGAATTTATAATGAGTTTGTCTACAATTTATGAAAGTTGATCTATAAATTGGATTGGAGTGGGTGGTATGATAAATACAAAGAAAAAAGTGATACAAAGTTATCGGATTAATAAGATTATAATGAAAAATCCAGATTTTACAGATATCACGAAGAAGTTATTTACAGCGTAGTTCGTAGACAAGTTAAGGGTTCACAAAGCAAGTTGTTAACAAATGTTGCCAAATAATTAGTATACAATGCAAAATTTAGTAACACGGGAAAGAGGAGGGTGCATGCTGCAATGCCACAACCTCTGGGGGCACTTGAGTGACGGTCACCCCTCTCTCACAAAAGGCTACCGTAAAATACACTGCATTTCCCACTTTATCCTATATCTACAATGTACGTATGTGTTTGAGTAGTAAGTGAGATAAGTCAGAACTCACTCTCATTCCACTCTATCCTATACCTCCTTATACCACTCTCTGCAAATCAATTCCTAAATATCCAACGGCAGGCAGCGTATCCGGAGGCGTGCCAACGTTTGTCATTCTGGACTGTGATGTTTACATGTAGCGCGGATGTGCATGGTCGACAGTATCCACTTACCACCAAATGAATAGTATGCTCGTCTGCTAAAAAAAAACGTAAAATGGAAAAGATATCTATTATTACTTATCTGTCAAAACAGCGCATCAGAAAAATCCCCAAAAGAGACAATGTGATCGAGCCTTAAAACGTAAAAAGACATTCGTTTAGAAAACAATGGCCACTCCGAAATAATTACGATCGTATAACAAAATACCGCAAGTTTGCGGGCGCGTGTCACGATTTCTAACGTCCCATTCTGGGTCAATGCCTGCCGTTGAACCTTCGGATGTGAAAACTGTATCATGTGCAAAATTGCACGTTTTATGTCCTATGTATCAAATTGCTGTAAGAGAATTAACCCAAAGTTATGATTTTTAGTATTTATAACGACCCACTCTGGTTTAATGTGTTTGAGTACCTTACATTACTTGTAACATTTAATACCTCAAGTAATTGTGTGACAAAATTATTTGTGACATTCACTATATACTTTATCTTAAAAATCATATGTTGGAGCGTGTTCCTATTTTCTTTTTAAACAATCTTGAAAGAACAATATTTTAGGACAAACGATCTTAACCAATATCATTAAGTACATACGGACAATAAGGTCCCTTAGCTCAGATTATTTTAATAAAAGAAAATGGACACAAAGATAAACAAAAACTAATTAAAATTAAGTCAAAGCCATTTTTGGCTCGATTTAGGTTTGATTAAACAAAGTAGAATACAGGAATAGAATCTACAAAAAAATATATTAATTCAGAAAGATTGCGTCAGAAAAAAATACTGAGCGGAAAATATACTACACTACATCCCTCATGACTTGTGCATTTTTGAGCTATTTGTACGATTCTTCATAAATATCCTCTAGCGGTACATTTTATTCTTTTAAACGTTCTGTCATTCCATATTAGGCGCGCGTTCAGTCTTCTGAGAAACAATATGAAGAGCAAGGTGACACACATCTGGTATGACTGACTATTCAAGGGTAGAGGGATGGACCGTTCTGTCGTCAAACGGAAAAGTGATATGTAATAGAAATAGAAAGCTATGAAGGGCACTGTACTATTTAAAAAATTTAAAACACATCAATCGGTTTGTTAAACATAAACGCTAAAAATACGTATACAAGTATTATAAATATCATATTATTTTGTCTAATAAAAGTTTAAAATAGACTATTACGTCATTCAATGTTTACTGTTTAAACTGAGCATTAGATAAAGCAAGGATATAAGTGGAAAAGCATAACATGTCACACTCTATTACCTCTTGGATCCAAGAAATTCAACGCATCGTGCTCGTCATTGTCAGCAGATTTATTCCTAGTGCGTTTAAATAATTTAAACTTCAAATAATCATAACCAGTCATGCGTTTTAAACGTATCAGTAGTTACAAATAGGTTAATGTAGGTAGAAGTACCTGTCTTTGGGTATTTTCGAATGTAAAATTGGTTTCTAACATTTAAAATCCAAGCTTTCATTTAAAATGGTACCTCGTAAATCTATCAACCTAGTAGTATACCTACTACGGTTATCATAGCAAGAGCTCTGACAGCTTACAGTTGAAAAATGCAGTGACGGGGCTTAGATAATCGATAGCCTAGCTAATCGATATTTTTTATTATTGATTATAACTATGAAATACGAGGTTAATCGATCCTTGATAAGGTAGTTATCTTTTCTATTCGACTGTTTCTATTCTATTAAATTTATTATTAAAATACAGCCTAAATATAAACTAGAAAGTTTGAAGCCAAGAAATATAAATGTTTAAAACGATTTGCACTAAGGGACTTTGTGTAACTCGTGTGTGGAATAAAGTGCCTGCCTAGCCTAGTCGATCGCTTACTGACCAATGTTTTGGCTGTAGATGGACTTAAGTATAAATTTGAGCATCCCTGCTTTAGGGGATATCTAAACGATGGTAAAATGTGATTCCTATTCGATTCATCGGGCCAAAGTCCATTTATGTAAAAACTCGATAATAACGTACAACTTCTCATTAATTCCACCAAGATCACAATTTGTCCAGTGGCACTGCGGACAGGTGCAACTTGTCAACTGTCGGCGAGGATAAGCAAATTAAATAGTAACATGCCCTCGTTGCATGTAACCGCATGCAGATTCCTTTCATCACGGCCACTGCATGCATGATGGCACGCGCTCATATACGATCCAGTTCAAGGAGCCAATTGATATGTTGGATTGATACTGGGTTGAACATTTTTCAAATGCCTCCTCAATTAATACATATTGATAAACAGACTTTATATTTCAACTTTGTGTGACTTTTATGTACATAAATGTATATTTTTATATGGGAATACAAAAAAAAAAGATTAATAAACAACTTTATTCTTATCAGAAACAATTAATTGACCAACAATGAATTGAAGATTTTTTCAGACGAGCAAGAAGTCCGCCTGATGGTAAGTGTCCACGAACGTCCGCGATAAATCAGTTCATAACAAACGTAGACACGCCCACGGGGATGCGCTGCCCACCTTTGGAAATTGATTTGAAACAAGGGTTGGAAAATCAAGGAGGGATAGTATAGAATGAGATAGGAACTTACTAATTAATATGTTTATATATTCAGAAAAATAAATAAAACAAATCAGCTTCAAATTTAACCGTTTAACCGCTCGTAAATAAATAAATGTATCTCTAACATTGAGAAGACTCTCAAAGATCAAGATCATTAACGAACGAGTCGTCATAGATGTAATCTGTTGCTAAATTACAGAGCGAGCGCAGGCGCAGGTCGCCGTGTTTAGAGAAGGCTGACCGGTGCATCCGACGAAACGGTCAGGTTCACGGCGGCCAGCCCGCACGCCCCACTAACCGCCGCGCATCTAATGTAACAGTGAATGTATTCAATATGCTGTACAATTACACATACTGATATGGTGTTTATGTCCTCCATATCTGATGCTAAATTACAGTTATGATATTTGTGTACGTAGATCGCTCGATAGGTGCTCACACACCCCAATAATTCTGCGCATCTAATTTACTACCGAACGGGATTAAATAAGAGTATGAAACCTATACAATACGTATACGAGGACCTACTAATGAAATCGCTGATATACAATGTACAAAACTGTATTATATGTTAACGTAATTATACATATAAGGTTGTACAAAATGTGAATGAGAGCGATCGAAGCAATTGAAGAAAAAATAATGCTATATACACGTTATCTATTTAAACGGGTCTTAAAGCGAATGTTTACCTTATTTATTTTACTCGCCGTAAATAATAATCGCGTTAAATGGATAAATATGTGTGAAAACCCCGAAAATATCAATGTTATAACTGCGTAGTAATTCAGTCTGTACATATTTGTATAGTTTGTGTTCAGAAACAATTGAATAGAATTAAACGAGGCTGGACAAACAAACTGTCTAAATAATACAAACGAATGCACACTTAACAAATAAGAAACAGTTTAATTTCTGAGAAAGACAATGTCATTGAAAATGTATTATAATAAAATTAATTAATAATAAATTTCTGTGAAAATAATATTATTTATTATAAGCACTTTTTGTTCTCCGTAAAAGTATTATTTTAAATTCTATAGCTCTACTTTTGAAGGATTATTTAATGAATGACACAGCTGATCAAATACTGCGCCTAAGAATTGTTAGTCACGTTACGAGTACAAACGGAGGAAAATTTCGCAAACCCCCAAACAGTGTCAGGTCGAAAACGACCCGCGGGTCAAGTTCACGGGCATCGGTGACCCGGGCATCGGACGCGCCACATTCGTTGCACGCGCCACTGACCCCAGCATCTATTAACCTACTCGCGAACGTGACCGACATTACCGGGCTAGGAGTAAAACACTGGTTTGAAATTGTGTCATTATTAAAAAGTTCAAGTTTCGAGGGGATAAATGTAGGACAGTAGCGGAAAATAATAGTGTCACTGCGTTAAAGTTTCGTCGGCTCTGGTGTATTTTTTACAAGTAAGTTTTATGTTAACTTCGGTACCCTGGCAATCTATATGTCCTTTAACCTTCTCTTTTGTATTAGTGACCTTATTGGAACTAACCGCGCTTGACTAGTCAAACATAATTTATAATCGCTTCAAAAAAAATGTAGGTGAAGTTAGCCTAGGGGTATTATTGACTCACATTCGTAAGTTCATGAGTACAAACCCAGGTTGTACTACAAATTTATACTTTTTAAGTCTTAACTACAGATTTTTTTTCAATTGTCAGTTGTAATAAATAAATCATGGAAATAAATGAAAGGAAATAAATCATCATGGGACGAGGCACGAGAATTAAAAAAATTGCCTGGGACATATGTCATATATCCACCACGCATTATGGCCGATGTGTGATGGTTTGTGGCTTATAACCCCAAAACTCGTAGTGGCAAGTTCTATGCAGTGAGTCTTTCGTTACAGGCTGATTGATATCTATGGTTATCAAAGCAATTTTAAATTGGTTTTCACTTCAGATCTATCTTATATATCTTTTTAAACATTTTAGAATTAACGAGTAAATCACGTATTTCTTAATTATAATCTTATAATCTCTTATCGCATTCTTAGAGCACTTTGCAAAATTGTCCTTGCACTTGGTTGACACAAAATTATATAATATGGAAATCAAGAAATCGTAATCAATGTCACATTCGTCAATATAATCTGTACCACACGATATATGACACACAGATGATTATGTCAAAATATGTTGCTAAAGATAGTATAGCTCGCACAGGCAGTCTACTAACATTATCGTGGGCCTTTAAGACAACACAATAAGGATCATAATAACTTGTACGAACTGTTCTTGTTGAGAGTTCGACCTATGGTATCAATGATAACAACTATTAGGATACAAACAAAAGGCGGATTAGGACGGAATTCCTGTGCCATTGTTCGATATCAAATCGAGCGAGACTTGTAATGTACGACAATGACCTTATATGTCACTATAAATAAATTACTGAATCATATATCGAGGTAGAACGACCGAGTGTTCATACTTCAGGCGTTGTTTATATGTCGTAATAGTCAAATGTTAAAAACGCCATAAAAACGTTCCTAGTTCATAACTTTATAATTATTTTTCATTTAAATGTTCGTATGTAATTAATCTAATTACGTACTAATATGAAGGTATTAATGGCTATAACATTTAGAAGCGTAATAAAAAGGTACCCCGTATAGTACGTAGCTAATAACCTTCAAATAGGTATAAGCATAAGTAACATTATATGAGAAAAAGGAATCTTATTGTTGATTCTAGGTCGTCTGATATTGATAATTTGGTGAAATCTTAAAAAATAACACATTCTTATTACTTTATCTAAAAAATCAGAACATGTTACTATTTAAAGTTGAAGGTAAGATCTATTTTAAATTTAATAAGTTTGCATAAGTCTAATACCTTTTACAAGTCACATATGATTGTAAAAACAATGAAAAATATTTTAAACAATTTTATTTTATTTATTTAGACTTATCATCAGCATTATACAGTGACACATACATATTAATATTAAATTTAAGTATTGGACTATTAACACTATTACAGATACGTACAGTATGTGACAAAATAACTATACAATGTGATTATATAAAAAAAATACTTAATTATATTAATATTATTTGTATTTCATAAATAATAATTTGTAAAAAAAGCTTTCTTTGTTTCCTCGTAGTTAGGTAAAAAGTAGACGCACTGAAACTTCTATAAATCAAACATTATGGTCGTTCTACATACTATATTTCTGTGTACTAGAACATAGTTACATATGTTCATGTAACTATGTTCTTGTTCCGGAGCAAGATCACAGTCGCCGACCGTGAATTACTTCCCTAATGCACTTTTAATATAATCACACGTTTTCGTTATTGACCATTCCGTGTTCCGTGAGCAAACCGATTAAACTAGTTCGACTATTATTCAATAATGTTATCTAATCGACCTCTATTGAATTATTGCTTATTGTTATAATGCTTATTGCTTAATAATAATAAAAAAGATAGATCCGCCACGTGCGAGCAATACTTATATTGACAAATTAAAGATAATATCTTTGATTATCGAATCATTACAACTTTACAAGTCACGATTACATGACCAAAGTGGATAAGCAAAAAAGTTGATTACAATATACATGTATGTACGTACAATGCTTAAACATCTTTCATATGTGGATTTTTCCTCTTCACAAAATACATAGGTATAAACTTTTAAATATTATTATTTTTATAATATTTACCAGTTACTAATTACCAGGTGTACTACCAGTACCACCAGTGTAATTACCAGTTTCCAGGTGTTAATTATCACTTACAGTTGATTAATATGCTAAATATATATTTATTTACAAAATTCTTGATTTTTATGGACTTTCCGCGACTGTTATTTAGCAATAACGTTATAAATCACAATAGAAGCTAAAAACACATTCCACAATAACATGTTTTTATTAAAATATTCGCAGTCTTAATTAGCTAGGACGTTGAGAAATGAGTACAGATTAATATCTACGAATATAGCTAAGTTTGTATATATATTATCAAAAGACTTACTTGATGGGTTTTTTTTTTAAAGTTTGTCGGAAATATAAGAACGATCAAGCATTTGCCATTACATTCATTAGAACGGTAATGATCCAAGCGACGACTATATAAAGTTATATTTAATAAATTATATATATAATGACTTTATATTCAAACGCCAACGTTTTTTTATTCCTTTACGGTCGTGGCTTACTCTATAAGATAAAGATGTAAGTCGTAAAAGCGACATAAGTCGTAATAGAGGAGTCACATCACAAATCAATGTGTTACACAAATACTCGTAGATAAGAAACGCTACACCACAGATTACATGGAAAATAAGGTGTCAGTCGCGTAACAAGCCAGGAAAACGCTGCTGTCGGTAGCCAAGTGATTAGGTGTCGAAACATTGCGCTTGCTCCACTGCACGGGTATAGGAAAAAATACTGTATTGTTGATATACACGATATGCTTAGGAAGGCGTAGGTTTGATGCATCGAATCGCATAGTCACGACTTAAACAGGAGGCATAATGTAGATTGGGCAAGGTGTGGCAAGATTGAAGTAATTAATCCTATATCCTGCAGTCGAACCAGTTCTGGATGAATTTCGTACGCGATATATTACAAACACCACAATGGCTTACTTTGTTTATTTTAATGTCCCAATTTAATGTTAATTATAAGTTTTCTTAAAAATATTAGTATTGCCTTTTCTATTAAAATATACGTTCTTCTGTAGAACACAATTGTCACCTTCGATCAACGTTGTTGTCACTAACAGTTTTCGTCCTGAACATGTACTATGGCGAAAAACGGACTTAACGCGGTCACGCCAAGAGCTATGTATAATATGGTCTTTAGAACATAAGATTCTTCAAAGGAGCATCATGTTGCTGTAAAAAAGCTGTTTCACTACCACACTGGTTGGCAATACAGCATATACCTACTGCTGAGAATGATATTTATGAAGCAGGGACTGATTAGCAGTTCTAGAACTATGTGGTGAAATGTTGCGAATAGGTTTTAAATGTTAAGGATTGGCTTTAAAGACGTTATAAATCCAGTAATCATTTTATACAATCGAGTATTAATAACTGTTACTAATTCATAAACGACTAATGTATGTAACGAGTTAGTAACATTTATATCGAAAGTTTTATTTATTACCATCGGACGTATTCACATTTAGCAACTTCTCGTGACATTTTTATTAGAGAAAACGTATTTGACGCTAATTTGACGTGGCTATATTACCGTTTAGAGCGGTGACAGGTGTCTGCTGCATTTGTACCTAATTGCTTGTTATAATACCTTTTACTGTACTACAAGTTCACATAAGTAAATAAGGTTATTTTAAATAGGCTTGGATGGATTCAATTTAATGATGACGAATGACATCCTTCGGAAAACCGAACATTAATAAATGCACTTTATTGCACACCAAAGATAACATTGAAAATGACACAAAAGTTTAAATAAATAGGTATACAATAGTGGTAGATAATCAAGACTTATCGTAGTGTTTCAGCTCACTTAATCCTGCTTCGCTTGCGGATCCGACTCCCCTTAGTTACTCCTTAACTCTTGATTCACCTAGTTATTCAGCTTCCGAGAGCATTTCATTCCCTTTCCATAATAGTCGTTGCATAAGCAAAAAAAAGGTCATGCCATCGTTGCATCTCGCTTTTGCTTAGGCCTACGATAAGTGTCGGTACGCGATCACACGGCGCCGGAGTCGAAGTAACTAAGAATTCGGTGGAACAATTAAGGCTTTTCTCTCGGCTCGCAGTTTCTGCTCTTTTGATTCATTGAATCCGGAGTTACCCCATCACTAGTCTACAAAAGGTAGGTGTCATCGCAAAAGCGATCTATTTCAGGCAACCTTTACATAAGTGGTAGAATGAAGAGAAGTCGCTTGGTAGAAATCGTATTGGTTAGTGAACGAGAAGTTCGACCAGAAGAAATACAAAATAATAATGAAAATAAATTACATTAATACCTTTAAATGAGAATCAACGCGTGGGATCCATACGAACAAAATTAAGTAAAAATCTAATAGGTTCATTCGTAAACGCCTCTGAAGTCTGATTATAAATTACTTAAACTTATGGTAAGTCATCATAGTTCCTTTACAGGAGAGGTTCTTTGTTTATCTTATAACTAAACTATCAAGTCACTTCGTATTCTTTAATTAGTAAACGATTTATTTTATCTCAGAAATTATAAATACACATCGAGAACTCATAGTTTCCAATGCGAAGTTTCCATAATTAACTTGGTTGTAAGTAATTAGTTGGCGCGCTTTTCGCGCGTCCGCTACATAATTGTGGGAAAAGACGGGAAAGTGGAAAGTGGTCGGGTTATCATATCATTGTCAGTGTCGAGGCCGCGTCTTTGTCTCGCCACAGAAGCACTTCCCGTGTGAACAGTCGCCAACCAAGACTTAGAATGTGATGGAAGTGCTACATCATCTAATACAATCAGCAGTATATATTGACGAAAATTAACACAAGTTTATATTTAATACTAGCTGTGCCCGGCCACGCGTTGCTGTGGCTGCCCGGCGCTAAGGGTGGACAACCCTTATCACTAAGGGGTATGAAAAATAGATGTTGGCCGATTCTCAGACCTACTCAATATGCTCACAAAATTTCATGAGAATCGGTCAAGCCGTTTCGGAGGAGTACGGGAACGAACATTGTGACACGAGAATTTTATATATATTTATTTATATTTAATATTGGACAATAACGCTTGATTTTATATATCAATATATAGACTTCGCTTACGTGAACTTTTGAGTATAATGGATATGGATAAAAAGTACTTTAAATGTTAATCCAGCACTTGAGTTGTAACTATACCAAGTTTCATTAAAATTCTTCCAGTGATGTACGTTCAGAGACAGACAAAAAAATAGTGTTGGACTCTGTATCATTCGTATTTTATATTGAAATCACTTTTTTATCTATATCTATATTATATATTTTATCTGTATTAAATATCTCGTGTATTTATTATGATTTTATTATAATACATACATTCTTATCTTGATGATACTTGATATTTAATAACGTGAAAAAAATGTTGATGATAAGCCTGGCTACGCGCATTTTGGATATACTCGTAATACATGCAAACAAACAAGTATGAGTAATTTTATCATACGCACACAACATTTAATGGAAATATTCCAATTCTGCAAATTTTAACAATGATTGCTGAATGTAGACCTCTCTCAAGCCTCGTAAACTGAAATGTTCCTTTTGATATCCAGCATATGCGATAGATAGGCTCGGGACCACTGGGAACTCTGTCAGGCCCACTCTTAGTCAGCGACTGTTGGTGTATTTTATTGCATGTATGTTTATATGTAAATACGATAAAATACCTATTATGCGATTTAAGTACCTCAGACTAGCATTTAAAATAACCTAGTCGGGTATAGTTTTTAAATGACTGCTTCATGCTGTTTCATCAAAGAGAAAGCCAGCGAACCTTACTGGAAGAGAACAATTTCATAACTTGAAATTTACAAATTTTACTCTTGCAACTTATAAAGGAAAAGTTATGTTTCAAAACATTTCATTATCATTACAATAGATAATTAACATTTAGAACAGTATAATGTTAACATTGTTTAACAGTTTACTCGGTGCCTATTTTCAGTTTCGGATATCAAATAAGGTCAAAACTTTTTAGAAATTGTTTAAAAGGGGAAAAACTGTCAAAAGTTGCACAGACATATCGGTACTCTCGGGAGTTAGTAGTATAGGACTTCAAATTTACAATTTTATTTTTTATAAATACTAAATGTTAATGCTGATCGACGCCTCCGCGGTTATGTTAAAAAATAAGTTTTTATTTCTATAGTTCGTCATTATCCATGATATCTGCGGACTACGACTATTCTTACATGTTATTGTGCAACGCGCGAACTGTTTCTATCTCACTAATATAAGAGTGTTTACATGTTTGCTACTCAATCACGTTGACACGGCTGAACCGATTCCGTTGAAACTTGGCAAATAGGCAAATCATAATCTGGAATGACATGAATAGTGACCACGCGAACGAAGTGGCAGGCAAAAGATAGTCTTTCAGTAAACCCAACAGTGTCTTTAGATCTGTGAACAGTGGGCATTTCACTACGCAACTGCTTGTGAGTTTTATTCAAAGCGATTAGCAATCAGCCGAGAAGATAAAAAATGTAATTTTCCTATTAAACACAATAGAGACATCGAGAGTGAACACGATCTAACTTTATGGGTTTTCTTTATTTATGTCTCCATACGGCGATTATTTACAACAATGGGGAAATATTTTATGATGAAGTTTCTCAAACTCGTCGATTATTCTCCGCTCTTACCGTGAAAGGGTTATTAAATTAATCACTTACACACCTTTATTGGCACCAATTAGTCACAATATTCGTTATAGTTACAAACATTTCCGTGTTATTAACATGACATGCATACAAAATTATTTTATTTTCAAATGCGGAGGCACCTTATGTAACAATTCGGTCACTGCGTAGTCGATTTTTAAAATATCATTCGCGGTCAAGGTCCATGCAAACACCGATGTAAACAATAATAACCTAATTAAAATTGTATAATGAGGCATTTAGGATGAGCTACACGAGTTCTTAACAAAATTTTAATGTGAATTACAGGTGAGTAAAAATGAGCTAGCTCACCTCTCGTGGATCAATCTTTATATAGCTAATCGTCGCTATTACTATATTAGTTCATCTACATAACGATGTAAACTCGAAGTCACTGTAGTGTAGTCGCAGTATCATTCTGGCTCGCGACGTGCGAAGAACGATAAAGCGACTACATGCTGATAACGTAACACGTGCATTTTGATTGTAAGTTCTTGACTCATTTCTCTCACTCAATCGCTCTATTATATTCACTGAACATACTGAGCTCTAAGCTCAGTAGATCTAACAATCTATCCTTAGATATAAAAGACTCGTATCTCAGTGATATTCTTCGCTTCACTAATGTAAAAAATAACATTATCCGGCGTCCTTCTCTTATATTATTAACTAGCGACCCGCCCTCGCTTCGCTTCGGTTTTTTTTTTTTTTCAAAATTTCAAAATAAAATATAGCCTATATTAGACACGGATAATGTAGCTTCCTATTTGTGAAAGAATTTTTGAAATCGGTTCAGTAGTTCCAGACATTACCGCGAACATACCTACAAACGTACAATTTTACCTCTTCATTATATTAGTATAGAAGTATAAATGTCATAGCATTATTGTTATGTTAATGAAGCAGCTCGAGCGGCCATATCCAGTCTTCTTAACGAGTTGTTTATATTCGATCACAATTAATCATTACCATATATTGCTTTTAACTAAATCGATTGCAAATATATAACGTGCTATTAAAATTCCGCTGTTCGTTTGGGCAATTTGGCGCCATCTCGACCCACGTCGACAGATTCCACATTTTAATCGTTACGGAAAATCCAAATATGATTGTATTGATATTCATAGTGATTTATTTAGTCTATGTGAAGTCTATATCACATGATTCATCAATCTCAAATCAAGTACAAATTCAAAATAATCGCTATCATCATCTACAATTCTAGACAATACAAGGCCTCCCTCAAGGGTTTGCCCTTTTTAGGTTTAGATTCTTTACTCCAATTAAAACAATTTTTATCACCTACAGTTACAGTACCTACACCTACTATAAGAACTTACAGTTACAATACATAAAGTCAATAACAGTACATTGAAGAGAACACATTATCTCATTATCCCAGTTCCAAGTTGCACCTAATCCTATCATAAGGTCCATCATCGGTTATCATCACTTATTATTATTATGCATGCGTATTTTATCAGTATCTATCAGTATCACACATCGCTGATTCACTATTTATTGACAACAAGTGTTTACGAGTTGTGTAGAGCAATAAAACTGGTTTCTGACACCTCACATCTCCAAACGTAGAGATAACTATCGCACCATCTCTCTAAGGTCCAAAGGTTACTTGACATTGTTGTTCTTGTAAGTTTGGCGGGAATTCCGTCGCCGGCGCATGCGCAGGTCTTTGGAATGCGGAGATGAGCGTTTCGGCATATTTTACTTTTCTGATTAGCATATGGCCGCGTCGCCGCTCGCATATTACATGGCGGACGTTTACGTTTCAACTTTGATTCACGCGACACGTAATCAATTTTCAATGTCAATGTCGGATAAAATGATACCACTATTTGACATCACATTTAAATGATTGATTCTGAAATACCTAAGATGGGAAGTATGTTGTTAAATTCTGAAATTCTCTTTCTTCTTTCAGAATCAGCGTGTTTGGAAATGTTTAATTTGGTCGCCAGATTATTTATTTTACTTCTTAATGTAATGCTAGATAATTAAATTAATAACCGCTCAGAAATATTACTGGTTTACAATATACTCATATAGCTGCCTATTCCTCAATTTATATAGTTGTACATACATCTAAATAAGCCTAAATAAATAAAACGTATTAAGTGGCATTATACAATAGATATATATGTATATTATATACTAGCGACCCGCTCTCGCTTCGCTTCGGTTTATAAGTTTTTTATATACAATTTCTTTTTTCAAAATTTCAGAAACTTTTCCACCATACATAATTTTCGTGTAACTCTTACGGTTTTTGCATCGCACGCCAAAATAGCTCGCAGATGGCAGAGTTTTTTCCGACTTACTTGACACATCGTTATATTTTGGCCAATTTACACAATCTTTATAAATTATAGCCTATGTATTATTCTGATGTATGAGCTATATTATTGTAGTTTCATTAAAATCCATTGAGTAGTTTTTGCGTGAAAGTGTAACAAACATCCATACATCCATCCTCACAAACTTTCACGTTTATAATATTAATGGGATTACATACAAGTATATAGAATTTTATCATTAGAAAAGATGCAACTGGACTGCGTACTCTTTGATTATTTATTAAAGTTGATCATGAATTTACTAATTTTATTCGTTATCGGTTTAGTTCCAAGCTCACTTAAATAAAAAAAATAAAACCTCTTCAAGGTACAATTTCCGCGTGACTCGGTTTGAGAATTTAAAGTTCTGCTCAAACACGCGGTCAAAAGGCTAGGATACATACTAATCTGTAATGATCAGAAATTGCAGCTACACAATAACACACGAGTAAGTTTATCAGATGTGACCGATATATCACATGGTCAACAATACTGCACACAACTTCTCGTACACTAAGGACCCCAGAAAAGTATTAACATTACAATGGTCCCCTGTAGCCATTTCACTCGCATGATGCAAAAACTACATATGTATGTCCCTATAGCAAGATTTTGTACTTCTGGTTGAAGCCTTCTTACCAGTAGATTTATAAAACATAACGTATTGCGTCTGCTAGTCATTATGTATAGATAATGTGAGTTTAAGGACGGTTTGATTACAGTAAGCAGTAAGGTTGATGTTTTTAAATAGTGACTAATTATAATATTTTTTAATAAATAACGCTTTACTCACAGGGGACACACCCGTATGTCGCAGGTCCAGGGACAAAGACGAGCACACCACCAAAACCCAAACAAACATTTGTATTTAATGAATGTCCGGCCAGGAATCGAACCCAGGCCGTTTTATACAGCGGGTAGAGACACTACCAATTGGGCTAATAAGTAATTAATTAATATTGATGAGATATCGTAGTCATGCCTGAATTGCAACGATTATCGGGGTCGTTCTACCTAATTAATTTATGTGCTGAGTCGATACCTATGTCGATAGATACGAGTAAACCTAAACCTTACACACGTTCCGTATACCGCATGCTGATAGATAACGGATAACAATGTAAACGTGACTTAATAAAACTTACGTAAAACCGCTAGAGATGCAGTAAACCTTTTATCGGATTGCGGTCACTTGGTAACGGTTCTGCGATCTTATCCCCCAACAATATCCGTATTGGTACGAGTAATCTCTAGGAAAAGGTATAATAAAGAAAATCCACGAAACTATATTTGCAAGATGAGCTGTTCAAGGAATATTTATAAGCTATAAAAATTATAAATAACGCTTTGGCATCACAAAGACGTAACAAACCATCTCGCCATGTGAATACCATGAGCTGTAAAAAATAAAATAACATTGCTCACATTTATTCGCTAAGACTGTTACTGTATGCCGGATCATTAAATAGAGTCAATTAAAACTTTAAGGTATTTTAATGCTTAAAAAAAAGATTAAAGAGATAGTGAACTATTTGCCTTAAGTACAAAGAAATAATAATCAATGGACGCCTAAATCCAGAAATTTATTTGATTTATTTCAAACTATACATTGATTCACATTATTTTATCATTAACTTATTCTAGGTGTTTTTCTATAACCATGGTTTACTATATTTATTATTTTTTACTTAATTGCTGGGAACCTGTAGTACACAACAACGAAACATAAAAGGACAGTCTAACCTATCCCCCTATCCAAAATAAATATTGAAAATAGAAAACTGCTAATAGAAATGCTTGGTGAATATGTCTTTCCAGATTTTCGCGTCTTGCATGGGTATTTCTATGCTAAACGGGCGTTATGAGCGTACAACACGATAAGTAAAATTGCACGCAAGTTAACTGAATAGTTTCGATAAATTTTACAATTCTAGATTTCTATTTTTTTTTAGAATCCTATATATATTTCACAGAGACAAAAAACTGTTGGTAAAAGCTACAATTATAAAACACCCAATTTGGAGATAACAGATATCACGAAAGCTGTCATGTCCACTTCTTTAATCCAATTAGATAATTTCCCGAGCGGACGTTCTCGATGTCCAACGCTCCCTTTCCTTTAGCCCGCGATACGTTTTTCTATGAACCACTTTCCAAGTTACGTCCGCGGGAAGGTTGGCATCCGTTGCATAACTCCGTCCACTTTCCTATTAACACCATCCCTTTAAGGTAAAGTTGTTGGTAAGGTATCGTTAGGAAATTTTCCACAGTATTCCCACAGTGCACGTAGACTTTGGGAGAACGGTGTTAATTATCCTTTAAGATTTGTAAAATAAAAACTTTTTCGTTTATTCAATTGACGATGAGCACGATACTTGCAGATAGTTGTGTCATTAAAATACTTTGGATAAAACTTCCGATAATAAATATGGTGTGTAATAAAATTCATTAACAATAACAATACATTTAATTTCTAAGGATAGATGCATTAATCTCAAGACGAAACATTCATAAACGATTTGAAGTCACGGATGCACTTCAAAGAATCAATTCAAAGCATTGAAAAGCAGACGATTGAAAAAAATTCGCCGGTGTTGGTTGGACGAGAAGAGGCGAGGATTATATGTGGTGGCGAGCTTTGGGAGAGGCCTGTATCCAACAGTGGAGAGACATAGGCTGATGGTATGGAATGAATGGTTGCTATTCAAATTGACTAAATTAAAACTACTTTTCATATTTCCTGGTATTGGTATGTCCGATTCGGCAAATGCCACAAATCACACTTTTATTCATAGATGAAAACCCACCATAGATCAGTTTCGAAGCGTTCGTAATGAATATTTTTAGAGATACAAACACGATAGGTTAATCGCGCCATATGGCGTCGACTATATCACAAAACCGTACTGTTTGAGTCGACTCAAAGTGACATACGACATTATGACTATACCTCAACTTGAACAATGACCCAATTTTAGTTTCCCTCGATGCAATTGATGCACAATGGGAAATTCCGATAGAAGATACCTACTGAAGAACAATTACACAGAGTCCATTTGGACCTGACCAATGAATTGAATAAGGATGAATTAAAGGCTTATGTTATATTTAGCGGTAGAAAAAAGGAGACAGAATAACCAATCACCAAATTCACCAGTGTGAAAGATCACCAATAGAATATGCGATATCAAACGATTTACACCAAACTACTAATACTACTATCAGCCCAAGTCTGTCCATTTCTAGATAAAGTAGACCTCTCCCGAGATACGCTACCACACTCGGTCTACCGCTCTTCTCATTCAGCCACCACCATCGACTATCTATAAGTCGTCGACCGTAAATAATATGAACCTAAGAAATGTCTAAAATTCTAAAAGGTGAGTCTGTATCACAATGAATATGTCAGATAAGGAAAGTTACATTTATCACGCCTCCTTGGTCCGCGTAATACTGGCAGCAGTGGCAGCCAGTTTTGACCGTCGGACGCCTTAAATCGGCCATAAAAAACATGAAGTGGCGATGACGGGCGACGTGTGGTCGGGCTCCGCGTACATCCCGCTCGTTTGCATTTTTTATATTTGTTATAGTTCGGGCACAGTCGGCGCCGGATCCGCAATCTCTTAAGTACGACGACCTTGCTCTTTAATGATCCGTTATGAATAATTCGCAAGGGCGGGAAAGGTGAGAACTGTAGCGGGGAGAATTTACAAGTCTTGTTACTCAAGCGCGCTTGTTCTTTAGAAAACGTTGTTCAAGTATTTATTGCTAAAGACCTTTCAAAAGTAATGTTATATTTTTTCTAGAGGTTACTTGAAAATAATCTCTTAGGTAGGTATTTTAAACTTTATTAAAATGAGTCATACTGTCTAAAAATATTATTGTTAAAAAAGTAACAGCACACATAAGACGCAATGTGGATAAGATTGATGTAGAAATAAAATCCAAGTCCGCTCTAAATATTAGGATTTTTTAAGAAAAAACCTTGAAGGTGCATGCAGCAAAAATCGGTGGTATAGCATAATTCAAAATAGAAATTTTCTATTTTTTTCAACATCATTAAAGTTCCCTACAATGTAACAAACAATGAACTGGGCAGTTCATTACACGAATTCTGAGGTCTAAACCATTAACGATAGCGTATCTAATTAATGACATCAACACAATGATGCCAGCCTTTGATCTTTAACATGCTGTTTATCAATTTTAACGCAAATGTCTTGTGGAAACCTCATTATAATAATCCACTATAATAGGAGCAAACGCAATGAACGCTCCGCGCTGTGATATGTCGAATATTCTAGAATTATACAGGAATGTTAATATTGTTTAATAATAGTTCTAGTAATATCAACGAACGTTTTATCTTGTTTCATCTAAATTAACAACACAATTGCGACTTGTTTTGAGATGTTTTTATCAAAATATATAAAAACAAATATCAGAGCTTCGCCCGTAAGCCAATGAACAAAAGAAATGGATTGTTTGTTAACAAGCTCGTCACAAAATATTTATTAATCATTCTCATTAATTGGCTAACTGTATAGACATATCGTCATGTATATATGATATATATCTATATAAATAAAAATTAAATGTCGTTCGTTGGTACGCGCATCACTTGAGAACGGCTGGACCGACATGGCGTTTTTTTTTTTTTTAAATGTTCGTAATATACCAAATAAGGTTTTTAGGAAAAGAAAAATTAGAAAATTCGGGAAAAACTGTAAGTGCTATTTTCCATGGCATTTTTGTATGAACTTATTGAAATTATTGTCTGTCGGGTCAGCTAGTAACATATGAAATGTAGATGTATGGAAGTAATGTACCAAGATTTATCGTGATTTTTTTACGAACGAAATTATTTTTTCTCGATATTTACACCGCCATACTATGAAGGTTTTAAAGTTATATTTTTTTCATTATTAAGCAAGTAACCAACCAACCGGGTAGAACTTACTTAACATAAGCAAAAGCACCTGACCCAACAAAAATGTATTGAGCAATCATTTTTCATAACAATAAATCAAAAAGTGGACGGCACAAAAAGGTTCATTAAAACCCAAAAGTTCATTAAACTGGTTCTCGAGAAAAGGGTTCATGTGAGAATATGCGAAGTTGATAAGTACTTGCATAATGCTGCACAGGTGCTAAAATATGTTAAAGTGCTAAACAACTTGCCAAAATTAATTAGACCGAGGTTATTGCATCAATCCATGAGAAATGTTCGCAATTGAATTAAACGTATCATAGTGTGAACACTAAGTAGCTTTCAAAATTAACAATTCAATTGAAACTAATTGAATGTTTTAACATTGATGCACAAATGGGATTTTCAATGTGGAAAGATACAGACAAGGTTATTTCCGATGCAGTTTTATACTGAGAATACGATGCAGTAATTTACCTTTTACCTTGTTGCAGTATATATGTAATGGGACATACCTGAAACAATACAAATTAAGGAATGTAAAGAATAGCGTATTACATAAATTTACCATTATTTTTATGTCAGGAAAACAACCAATATAAAACTAACAGCTAATGAAATAATAAACATTGATTCGCTGGATTTATAGTCTACACAGCAGATCAGATACGGAAAACCAAAACAACAGTGGTATGTATTTTATTGTGCTTAAATAATATTATTCGTTGTCATAAACATGTTTATGAGTATTGTTTGTCAGTATACATTTTAGTGATCCGAGAATAAAATTAAATAGTGGACTGTGCTAAAACTGTATAAACAAACTTATAGATATCGACGAACCGTTCTGATGATAAATTAGGCTGAAAACGAATAAGAAAAATAAAGGAAAATTCTAATCCTCTCTACGATTACACTATGGAATATATCAATAGACTATTATCGCCACGTGAACTGAATTAGCCCTTCTTCCATTAAAATGTTAATGTCTTTAAAAGAAAAGATCATACGATTAACTTTATATCCAATCATCATATTACGCTTCCGTTAGTGTGTCTATCCTCTTTACTTTTTTACTTTACTTTAAGTTAATCTTTTTGTTCTCACCACGTGAAGTCTTCCATCCTTCTGTGCAACAATATAGAAAAAATCATCAATCCTTCCGATAGTCCTACACAACTACCGAAATAGTCCGACACTTATAATGAATAGGAGCCAGTGGGCGAGAGGCATCTATTGCGTCTAATAGCCGTCCATAGCGCTAACAGCCTCCTGCTGAGAATTCTAAGGTTTGCAGGCCTAAAGGAAAAAATATGTTGCTAACCTTAACAGTTGTTAGAACACATCTTGTACCAAATTTTAACTCTGCCCAACTACTCTATTCGCCACTCTTTAATTACGTTTATTACAATGGAGCTTGATTGCAATTTTATCATCCGTCATGTCAATATGGGAAGAATCAGCTTATTCTATTGTAGCCTACGTCAAAACATCGGAATTCGAAAAATTCCACACGCCTTACACGAGTCCGTTTTAAAATTAATGGAGCATCCTTGGAAACTGTCATCGGTCACAGAATAATTTAATTCTCGCAAATTATTAGCTATGCTAACAAATATAGCATTTAGATAAACAATAACACGCTTAAATAATAACGAGGTGTGACTCTTGGATTATAGGATACAATACAATATTATTAGTATAGATGGTAAGCAATTGGTGTGATGCTTTCATACCAAATACGAACAACAATAAATATTATCTAATAACGCTTAGACCTAAATTCAACAAAAGTGGCGGAAGCAAATTCCTATTATACAATTGAAAGAAAAATACACAACTAAAGGGGGACACACGCAATCGATTCTAACATCGATAAAACCGACGCAAGTATTCGGTCGATAATATTTGTCGATAAAAAAGCAATGCACCAAAAAGGCGTCATGAATATTCGATTACATAATTTAAGCGTACGTTGGAGTTAAACCGGGCACGAGGCGCCGGGACCGGCGCCTGCGCCTCCGGATGTTGCGGCCTTACCACGGAACGATTATAAATACATTGTTTGCTTTAATGAATCGATTTTATGTCAATAAATACTTAATTGAGTCGAAGCAAACATTAAACGTTTTATTACAGCGGTCTATTAAGTCTGCTTAAGTTTTAAAATACTCTGGTATTTTAAAATAATTACAAAGTTTTCAAGTCTCTATTTCTTCCCATATTGCGTTCGTAAAAATTTTCTTTAACCCGTTTGTACATTCGTTATTTAACAAGTTCTTCATCTCGCAGTACTTCTCAACGTTTATGATCTTTGACATTGGATCGGATGCATCACTGTATCTGTAGGTAACCACAATTATAACTTGTCAAGTCATCGTATGAGTTAATGAGCAAATATTTGAAGAATTCACCTTCCTCGCGTGAAATGGACTTTACTCGTGACGAGAGCATGGTAAGGGCGTCAGAGTTATGAAGTGGTCAAACGGTCAGCTCTTAGCGCCTTGGTGTCGCGGAATGTGGTACGGACGCGTCGCGCCGACACCACCCAAACGCGATTCCGAGAAAAAGGAAAATAAAATTATATTTTATTTTTATTTGTGACGCGAACGACTGTCGCAAATTGCAGGCAACACTACGTTTGACAGTATTCCTGCTGCAAATTACACTAAAACCCCCGGTGTATAAAGTTCGATTGGAATGTGCATTTTACTACTAGGTATTTCCAATACTTTTTAAAACATCTGAGATGACTAAAGACTAAGAAAAAAATCAAAGCTAAGCCAACTAACAATCGGGCTAAGCACAATCTTTGTTCCCTTCCTCCCAAAAGTCTCCGAAATGGAGCCAGGTATTAAGTTTATTGGCAAAATATATTTTACGTATTTATTTTGCTAAAGCAATGTTTCCTTATAAGCTTGAAATATAATTATAATTCTATATAATTTTAAAATGCAACCAACATTTCAATTCACGGCATTCTTCGTTACTTACAATCGACTTGAACATGAAATGAAAAGAATGTTGTTTTTGCTACTTTTTAATAAAAAAGCAATGTCCTTTGGAAATGCCCGCACAGATCCGGGATGCTCAATAAACAAGGTATAAACAAAAATGAATGATAACATTATGCAAATATCGCGGGGATCCCGTTTGGGTCCAGCGGCGACCTTCCGAGGACGGCCGATGTCGATGACTCGTCACTTACGTAACCAAACTGCGCTAGTGTAATATGATAAAACTGCTCGCGATAGCACTTTATTTTGTTGCTACTTATATTCATCTTTTATGAAGGCAGAACTGCTTGAAATGAAAAAACTGTGATAACCTGATCATCAGTTACATAAGAGTTAATTGCTCGTAAAATCCACAATAGAATATCTGTAAAGTCGTAAATATTCACTGAATCGTAACTCAAAAGCTTCGACCGAAGGCTTTAGGGATCCCCTATCAATACCTGTCATTAGGAGTTTAATCGGGCGCATCTTTGGGATGACGCCGCCGCCGCTATGAGATGACGTGTGTTGGTGTGTGTGTTTATGTCGCGGTGTGCGTAGGCGCTGCGCACGCGCTACGCCGGCCGTATTTACACCGGCGCCCCCTACCACCGCGGCCACTCATGCGCCGCGCGACCTGCTGATCACACGTGCACCCCACCACTTACCGGCGCGCGACCCTTGGGATAACCATTAACCATTCTTTCACCGACCGACAACCGCGACAGTTGCAAATATGTGCCAGTGACTGAACATAAGTGATACTGAACTTCAATAAAAAGTAAAGTAAAGTGAAGTGTCCAGCATCATCGTGATATGTGCTGAAGGTGTTGCCGACGAAGTGTTGTTTACAGCTGCAGCCTCAACCGTTAACAGTAAATGTAAGATCGTTTGTTTACAAACTCAACAGAAGTTGGTAGTTATTAACTCGCGAATTGTTTCTCTCTATGCGAATCGTAAGACATGTGACGACAATTATATCTGGTAGGGTCCCCGACCCAGATCTCACGGGCTAGACGCCTGCGCCGGCGCACCAACAATAAGTGCGACTCCAGAAAACAATGCAACTCGTATCACGACACAAATATTAAAGTCAAAGTTTCACAGAGCTCAGCCTTCGACATAAAACTCAATGACGTGCGTGGATAAAGAAACAGTTGTGAGAAAATGCAAACAAAAGTAGACTCGAAGTGTACGTTTCGTCCACACATTTCCTATGATCATAATTAATTATTTAATTACAATCGTACAATTAATAATAACAATTAATAGTATACAGTTGAAATGAATTTTAAAAATGCGACTCGTCTTGATTCTTTACATTATAAACCTACGGTAGACGAAATCATGAATATTCATAGTTAGTCTTGCAAATATTATTCATAATTCCTAACACCTACATCGAAGCCCACGCTACGTTACCCCAAATCGTAAAACAATTACAGTTCAATTCCGAAAACGGAGCGTAGGACTTCATGATTGAACGTTAATATTAGACATCTTATTCACTTGCCTAAAACGTAATGACTGTATTAAAAACTTTAAGACATAAAACAAAAGATATTAGTGTTCATTACATTCAACTTAATTGCATGCACGTTGGCTTGAGAAACAACTCCTTGGTTAATTGAATTGCTTCACAGAAACATACGTCTGTTAAGCATTAGTCCACACCGGGATACTTATAACAATTGTTAATAATTTAATTATGAGCTTCAATGCAAATGAGTTTAAAATTTGACCAGCCATATAAACTGTAATCCTGTCCTTTATATAATTGATTTGCGCAATTCGTGAGGAATTATCCAAAAAAAACTACTAAATAATGTTAAACTGAACTACTAATAAATACAGCTCTATGTTTGCATCAATTTTAAATTTTAACGCAGTCATTAAAATATTACGTTCTCTAAAAATAAAATTAATATACAATTCGTAGTAACCCAATAGTTACAAAACTAACAAATAAACATTGGTAAGTCATATTTACGTCAGTTGTAGTAAAAATCCGTTCGAAAACAAATCAATAAACATCACACGGGTCTCGTGCAACGGCAGACCGGACTCATCAATACGTGAACTAAATATTAATACATCTGACGGTTCGTCAAAACTATTACGCATTGACTATTAAACAAGTACCATTGACTAAAACTGGAAGCTAATTGTTATCTAACGTTGTCACGTACTTGGTGTGTAAAAACCCAAGTGTAATCCGTTTTAAATTGATTAACTTTGTCATGATTGAAAAACAAATGGGACTGAATCGCGTACAGGATACGCGCAGTAGTTTAAACAATCAAACCAAAAAATAGTGGATGATTTGTACAAATCCGGTCTTCGTTTTTGTACTTAGTCTTTAAAATTACAACGATGACAATTAAAACTAACTGAAAAACAACGAAAACACGTAAGTTTTTTTCCTTCCTTATTTAGTCTCAGTTTTACACATTTGGTCATATTCGGGAATCAAAACGTAACTTTCGTGGCTCAAATGCAAATTCATTCAATAACTTCAAATGTATTAGCATCTTTCCAAGTGTTTATATAAACGTAGTATAAATCATCAATTACATGATAGGCTGCCTCCATTACATAGTAAATTGGTCTGTTCCTAATCCATAAATATCAGTTAACGAAAGCCGCGAAAGCCTTCGAAAGTTGTTAGAAGTAATGTGACATAACTCAAACAGCATGCACATATTACATATATATGTAATAGATTGTGCTACGGACGATTACACACACTCAAATATTCTCAAACTACAGTTACAACCAGTTGTATGAAACTTTAATATGCTTTATTCTACGCAATAGTCGTAAAATAATAATGTTTATTGGAATGTTTGCAGTATAATATATTTTTTAGTTTGAGTTACACAATAAATCGTGTGAAAAAAAAAAATGCGGATATAAAGTATACAATTAACTTACGATACTTGTGGCTATATCCGTGAGTAAAAAACCTGTTGACTATGTTAAAAATGATATCAGCACAATAAGTTTAGATAAAAATCTCGTCGAATAAACAAATTAACAAATTGTTGTGAGCCGTGAAATATTTATTACTTAGAACGTTTGATCTCGTATCTCACCTTTGTTCTTTTTAGGAAGTTACAAGTTTTATGACATTTAATGATCAACTTGGCATTCCTAAATTGAATAGCAATTGTCGGTTTTTTTAAAACATTCAAATTCTAAGTATTTTTTGTAAAAGATAAAATAAAAAAATATCTCTATATACTTTACTAAATCAATTGCCGAAGTGAAAAAGACATTACATACTAGCATAAGTGACAACTACTCCCGGAAAGCATTAACCGGTATCATAATTAAAGGAAGATACAGTGACAGAGTCTGCAATAACATAAACTTCACTCGTAATCATTATGTCCCTATTACGGGAATACATCATATATTTACGATGACATAGCGATTGCGAATGAGCCGGTTAACCTTCTGTGATCCTGGAATGCAGTAAAATGTCCTGGCAATGCCATCTGCAACCTTAGTCACCTTGACTTTACAAGAGATACGAATCACAAAAGGTATAAGAATAGAATCTAAAACTGATTACCGTCGTCATAAATTCGGGGGGAAAATTATTCGGCGCGTATTTTATAAATTTCTCATGACATCAGTGGACAAGTCAGGGAGTGCGGCCTCGCTCTATTTCGCACGGACTTCGACAACAAATAATCTCTTTTTAGTAGCGCGCGACATATTGCTAAACGAGACGTGAAGCGCGTGCCGACTAGCTAGATCTTATTGTGTACAATGTTTAGGAACATCTAAAGAATTCTCCCGCGATATTAAAAACTCGACATACATGATTATAAACACATGATTGCGTCACCTGCTTGTCCGTCCATCAACAAAAAACCGTATCCGGCTTCACGCGACTCCGAAAAAGTCAGTTATTAGTGCAACAAAAAAAATAGCAAGAAACGCTTGGAAAGCAAGGACTGTGTCATGAAGCGGTGAAAACAATGTGTAGAAACAATATGTTTTTTAGTTGTGAAGCAACGATTGTCGCACTATGGGATAAACAATAGGCAGGCACGCTCTCAGTGGTTTGCTGCGCTCGCGCCTCGTTAGATATGACAAGTCGATTCACCGTGACGAACATCATTTTCCACAATATACCCTTTGTCACGTCTTGAACGTTTAATGTAAAATAATATTTTTATTTTACCTTGAAAATAATACCGAACGATTATCAGTCAGATAGGTAAACGGCGGTAAGTGCAATTGCTCAAACAATTACAAAATGCGCTATTAAAACATGCAGCTTTTCCTCGCACGACTCCGAGCGAAGGACTCGGGCGCAATCTAAGGTTGCCTATTATCCGCCACGCTCCGAAAATCACCAAAAGGTAACACCAGAACAGCGGAAAAATTTTGAAACTTGTTGCACAAGATACGTTCATATTAAACAATACATAACTAACTAATAGTGAAGATTAAATCTATTAATTGATGTTTACCTCATCGTAACATAGAACGCGATGTGTGAACACATCGGCCGTTCGATCGCAACTTTGTCATACATTCCTAACGTTACTTACCGAGAAACCTCCCATTTCAAAATCAAATTCTTACCTGCAACAAGAAATAAATTAAATTAATTGACGTACAATAAAACTCATTGCATCCGCGTAATGTATAAAATGCAGTTGCGATGAACAAAGCGATAGTTGGAAGTTCACAATGTTAACAACCCACGTATTAGGTTTGTGAGAAATAAAAAGTTATGTGAAATGCTCGAAAATGTCGCGATGCGGTAATCGCAATTACGGACGAATGACATGAGAGCGTATAACCGGGCATTACACACAAGATTACGTACAAATAACGCTGGATGCGACCACTTGCCGTAATTACGAAACAAAGAAACAAGAAAGTTGTAAGGCAACAAAGAAAAGAAAGCGTGCTCTCATAATTCAATCGTATCACGTTGTTGATAGATCTACAACAAAGGCGTATCGGCCCGGGTATACTTGATTTTGAGAACAACTGAGCAAAACATAATTCTACGTAAGCGCATATAAATGTAAGACCATTTATGGCGAATTTTTGAAACATTTGCTCCACTTCCTTTATCTCAAGGACCATTCCGATAGCTGCATATAAAAGAGATATTAAATAATCATAATGTGTGTCAATTTTGGTCGTAGCTAACGATAGAAGTATTCACTATATGCGGAAGTATCTAACTGATATTTAATTGGTGTGAAGGCTGCTAACGCTCAAGGGTGGGATTCGATTTCATACATTCTATGCATATATCATTTCATTAACAATAAATGTTAATGTACTCGTAATGCTAAATGTTCGAATATGCTTACACAATTTGTAATGAATTTGTTACCTTGGCAGTTTTAAAGGTAACAATAATGTAGGTAATATAAATCATAATTCTGCCAACAATAGGAACATGACAGAACATATAGAAATAGTTTGAAATGGTTCACTACGAAATGGCCCCGACTCGACGCGTGCGCACTCCACGACCGTAGCCAGTCACGACAAAGAATCAGATCATTTTTTATAAGCCGACCTTAGCATACCAGTAGTAACAACAAAACAAGTACAAAGGCTGTTGACATCGCAGCAAATAGACTTAATGATGCAGAAAACAAATTTGAAACTTACGATAGTGATGCATTTACAAAAAAAAGTATATAAAAACCATAGAAATATAAAGCATTTGATTAAACTAACTGCCCACGCAATGAAGTTCGTACAGTTAGTTGAGCAATTCCAAGTGTTTAAATACAGACCGCTATATTTGCAGATTAACAAGTCATTACTTTTAATATTCCTCTAAGCGCGCCGTGATAATTTACTTAAGAGTTAACAAGAGTAGAAGAAGTCATAAAACGTTCCCACATTATAATGCAAGGTTATTATTTTAACGAGACCTTAGAGGAGTTAATATAAATATCATTTTTATAACAAACGATGGTTAGTACTGGGAATCGGTGGTATATGACATAAGCATGCAGTTTTAGACGAATGCAGCTTAGAACAGGTTGCAAGATGGGTTCGCCTTGACCGCGAACGACTTGGACGACAATTACCGAGCCCTGACACTATTATCATTTCTCAGATTAAATTGCAAACAATAGAAACCGTTTCACTTATAACGTTCAAATCTCAGATTAATATGGCAGATCTTATCCTTTGTTGGGGCTAATTTAGTAATATGTTGCGCTAGCGTCCAATTTAATTAATACGGTCGCAAATGAAGCAATAAATGAGGCTGATAATAATAGGACACACAAAAGCACGGTTCTGCGAGATTAATAGAGTAGGATTTAAAATAAAGGCGTCGGTAATGAGGGCGTAGATCAATCAGTGGGACGGCACGCGCCGCAGCGCTTGCGCATCATTAGGGCTGCCTTGATGGCTCACGATGCTTTTTAATGTACCCAATCTTTTCAAATGTATCACATATTTCTGTGGTATCAAAAATGTTAAATATAATTCATGTTTTTTATTATATTTAAGAGTAATTTCAATTGGTTTTTAACAAATAGATCGTCAAATATGCAACGAAAATTTTCAATTTAACTTGAAACAATGCTCTAAACTCTAAACGATACTCAACCCTAACGATGCTACACTAATGACCTGCAATGCGTGCTCATTCTTCATTCACAGTTTCGATTTGGTTACCACCGTTGCGGTCTTAAACCATTTGATTAGTCGTGATAAATGACTTTTCGTGCCACGTGTCATTATTATATTGTTGAATTTTGTATATACACGTACGGTAAGGACAGTACACGTAATTATACCATTTGAACCGCTCGAGGCTCCCAATGCCACAGTTAGCTGCAATTTGCTATAGTTATGCAAGTAGCCATAAATAATGCGACAAACGAGCTTAACTGTCTTAACGACATGTGTTCTCTTTATCGATTGGTATATTCCGTTTCGCAATTTTGACATTCCTGTCTTGTAGAACCACCGGACACCAAATTGTTGTTAAGATACTAATAATACAGTTATGTTGGTACACACTCAATGGGTGGTTCGATAGGACATAATAAATACACGTCGATGTGGGTGGGTTTCCGTCGTTCCGCAAACCCAAGGAGATCAATGCATGCAATTACGTAGTCGCAGCCGTACTAGACCTTATTTGCCGTAGACACGTCTGTATAATTACGTAAATTACTGCTTTAATGTTTTGTTCAAAGAAGGATATGTGACTTATAACTCTAAAATTCTATGCCCGATGTACATACATTGGAAAGCAATGAGTACGTTGTGAAACAGCAATCAACATATCCTGATAGTTAAACTGTGGTCGCAGTCGGACAAAGGCCGTTGGAAAGTTAACCGAGCCGAGTTCTGAATACAAATAGTCAATAATGCATCACTCGTGTTTCCCAACCACTGTCGCAGTGAAAAGAGAACGTAAAGAAAGCTCACATACACCAAAGAATATTACTAAGAACAATGGTTTCCTCGATCTGTGATCAAAGCGTATCGCGTATAACCACAAGGTTTTGTGGAGAGCACTGATCGTCGTGAATCTCCCAACTAACCACTACTTTGTTAACCAATTCACGTTTTGTTCTGACCGCAAAAAAAATGGGGCACCTTGCACCAAGGTCACGCGCTTGTCTCTCTCCATCGGTCATGTCAAGTAATTACGAAAACAGTATACGTGATTCTACTAGAAGAAACTTAATTTTTAGTTCGAAACAATCGCGACAGTGCGCTTACGAAGGTTAACGAGTTGCAAACGAAAGGATGCACTTAAAGATGCGCGAAGCAAATGTCGAGCTTTATACAATATGTGTTGTGAACTTTACAGATGTTAATATAAATGTATTGCAAAATTGTGTATAAAATACCTTAATTCCTAATGCAATTGATACATTGTTTGTAATATTAAGTAAGTTATCAGATTCGGAAAGCAAACAGCCGGTGATAGTTACGCAAGAGTTGCCCAAGCGAGCCGGTGCGACGTCGACAAAACGTGTGCCCGAGCAGTTATTAACCGAATCAAGGTTGTGCATTTTTATGACTCACGTACTTAATGAACTATTTTCCTCTGTAGAAAATAATCGTGAATAAAGATCGGTAGTCGGATAAAATATTTATCTGAAATTAGGTTGTATCTGAAACGGTAAATTAAAAATTCCAAAAGGCCACAGTAACCTATTGAAGTAATATCATTCGCATCGGTCTACTACAATCGGAACCAATTAAATCTTCGATAGAGCGCAGTTTTGCAAGGCGTGCTCGGTGCAGGCCGCCCTCTATTTCTTAGGCTTGTTTAATGGGTTGTTACACTTTCGATGTATAGCACAATTCCGAGCGGGTTAGCCCGCGTACCACTTATCGAAGGCGAAATCGAACGAGTTAGGTGACCGTGCCTTTCACGGAGCCCTGGCGGGCGCGCCCACCGGACACTACGGGCCACTTTGCCTTCACTGCCCTAACTGCTCCACATCTATGCAGTTCTGGTATTATTTCGTTCGATAGTGTGCCTCGGAGCGCTTTCGGTGTAATTAAGTCGGTGAACGTACTGTCACACATTTTGCAACGACAACTAATAAAATCGTTTCAAACAATTTTACAGCAAACATATTCTCTTCCACGCACATTACCTATTAATAAAATTACTCCAGAACTGGACAACATCATTGTTAAAGAACAAACGCCATTACTTACACTAAAAGCCGTGATAATGTGAGCGTTGTTTCGTGACTACGGGCAGAAGATTACATTATGAAGCTCGTGCCGATCGAAATTGAAAAAATATCCGATCATTGTTTCAAAACTCTCCAAGATTTCTATGTCGTTAGCTGTTGCAGATTTAATGAGCATTTCTTCGACTTCGAAGCGAGATTACAATGGCGGTAGTAAATAGGTTTAGAACAATGAGGCCCTGGCGACAAATTAACAAGTCCGACTTTAGTTAAGCATGACAGTTCGATTTTTTCGTATTTAGGCCTCGCGGCCTTCCTGCCTCGTGGTCATTATCCGCCATTCAATTTCCAATTAAACGCTTGATTCTCAATGCCAGCCGGGTCGGAGGTGGTCACTCCGCACGAATTGATAAAAGGCGGGTGGCGACGCGCGCCGCGCCAGTGCCCGAAACACAAGCCAACGTTTTTGTCTTCGCAATCCTTTCACTGCGCCCGCTCATGAACGTCGACAGAGCGCTTATAAATAACACAGATAATCTTACTTAGATAAGTTCAATAATAAATAAAGTTTAATTAGTAATTAATGTAATAAGTGATATTGTGCAACTTGACTAACAAGTGATGTTTTCTAAACTTTCAGATGGTGAGAGGGGCGGCGATAGCGCTGATGCTGGCGCTGGCATGGGCGTGCAAGGCACACGGCAGTGTACTCGTGCCCACGTACGTGCTGCCGCCCGACTCGTTCGTGCGCGATCAGCGTAGCCTCGGCCCTCCCCCCGATGTAGATACCGCCGAATCACAAAGAACGATAAAACGACTCATCGGCGGGCACATGAAAATAAAACCTGAAAAGGAGTACGGCACCGCGAAGAACTCACTCGCTTACGATGACAAGAGTGAAAACGGCAAGTTTGTGGGCGTGATCGCGTCGGACCAGTCGGGCAGCACCGTGGGATGGAATCAAGGTATCTGGGACGATGGCATGCTCATGTCCAGTGCCGGCGAAGGAAAAGACGCGGCAAAAACCAAAGAAGATGATGAAGATAAAAAGACTCTATCTGATCAGGTGGCCGAAGGCAAATATGGTCTAATACAAAACGAAATATTCTCCAAAACACCTAAACGCCCGGGAATCATAAGCTACGAGTCAAATTCGGAAACAAGATCAAAGGACAATCTCCAAAGTCTAGGGGGTCTGAAAAAAGATGAAATATGGCTAGCTGAAGATCATTTACTAGTTCTCAAAGGTGGCTCATTCCCGGAACGTACAAAAGAGACCGATCGTAAGCCGTGGCCACCGATCGACAACTACGAGGCGCCTAGAAGGCAAGTAAAGCTACCGCAGAAACCTAAAGTGCCACCGCCCTTTCCAGTACGACTCTCCGACAACGGACCGCTCGTCTTCCTTACACCAAACGGTAGTGTCCCTGCGGCCCTTTTCCCTCCCTTCCATGCGGGAGAGGGCGAAAGCTCTCTACCTTATCCGCCATTCCCCTTCGCGCCGGGAGCGACCTATGCCCCGGGTGATTATCCGGGAAACTCTACTGCCGGGGGAGCGCCGCTGCCAATTCCTCCGTTCCCATTCCTACCCGGGAATGCGAGCGAAGGAGCATTCCCATTTCCCCCAACCATAAATGGCTCTTTTCCAGAAGGCTTTCCACCGGGCGCAGCGTTTCTACCACCACCCAGCAACCAGTCAGACTTGTACGACGAAGACGACCCTTCGATTTACTATCCGCCGCCTTACAATTTTTCTTACCACGCTGAACACAACAGCAGTGTGCCTGCGGGACCTCTAGTGCCTGGAATAATATTGCCTCCACCGCCCGACTTCTTCGCTTCACTCGATGAGAAGACGACGACGGAGACAGTTAAAACTATGACTAGACCGACAACTACAACGTACACAAGGCCAAAACCAACGATAAAACGCCCATTACCGACGCCTTCAGTGCTACGCAATAAATATAAGACGAGACCTACGACAACAGAATCGACTAGAACCACGGAGATACCAAGCACGATAACAACACCACCGCCAGTGGAAATTGTGACAACGCCCAAGTTGCGTCAATCACAGAGAGTGCAAATTCCGATAAGGAAGCCTGTACGAATTCACAATCTACCAGAAGATCTTACTCACAGACCGAAAACAGAAAAACCCGTTTACAAAATGAGGACGAAACTTACATCAAAGCCCCTATCTGTGTCTGTTATTTATGATTATCCGGAAGCAGTATACAACACGAACGTGCCTACAACATCACAGAAACCTTACATCATTTATGATGTGCCAGAAAAAACACCAAATGCAATCAATGATAATATAGTGACATCAACACCAATTCCATTAAGAGCATATTATTCTAACGTACAAAATGACGTTCCCATAACAAAATTACAGCCAGTGTACAACCAACAGAAACAGAATGAAAACGCTGTAGCTTCGTTCTATTTCTACGATGAACAACCAAAGACTTCATCCTCGCCCGCTACTTACTTCGATGGAAGAAATTACTACAAAACTGTTCCTGTGAATCAAGCACCTCTTCCGCCACAACAGAACGTGAATCCACAATCAGGCTTTAGCCCCGCAGTGGACGTATCTTATGGATCAATCGACCAGACAGATGCCTTATTCTTGTGGCCTCAAAAACAGGGGCCACGAACACTTACGCAAGAATACTTCAGCATACAAAAGCCGAAACCGCAACCTGTTTTCGTACAGCAACAACCTAAACAAAGACCGGATAATTTCTACCAACAAATTGCTGACATTCAACAAACAATTGAGTTCTTTACAACAAAGCGACCTAAAGCGCACTCACAGAGACCTCATGGGCACAAACCGAAATCAGTAACTTCGAGACCAGTTTACCAATTCAGCTACCAGTCGCAACAGAGACCCGAGCAATTGACTTTTCGGGCACCAAAGTTGGATCCTGAGCCTTTCAGACCGATGATAAGCTATAGCAAACCTTTTAATTTGGAAAATGAATTCAATGGTATAACACCTTCGGTATCGCCGCAGTACCATCAACAGTACTTGATCGAAAACGTACAGGTTACAACCGAAACACCCACTTCAACAAGATATTACCCTAAGACAAAGACGAGAGACGAAAACTACGACGACACTCCAATCAATAAAGACACGCGACCGAATAAAAACAGAAATTATATCCCGATACAAAACGACAGACCAGCGCCTGTAGTTCACGCAAACAGACACCCAAGCACCACTCCAAACCCAATCAGTCATGGTTACTACACCAAACAAGATGAGAGATACATTGATGACATAACCAAAACTTCTTTTGACATCTTTGGTCAAAAGATAGAGGACAGTACGCACGATGTCAACGGCTTAGCTGTAACCCCACCACTCGGAACTGTAAGGACGCCACTAGACAATAATATTAATCTTCAGTACGCTTACGAAGTAGTTGAGTCGCAGAGTCCCAACCCGCCCTCGTTAGACAGAGACACACTCGTCAACGACCGACTTCCACGACCACCAATAAATCCCGATAGCGAGCCGGTTCCAGTGCAAGGAAATCCAAATGCTGAGTTGGTACAATCTCCAAAACCACCGTCTTTAGCCGATGACACCCTAGTGAACGAGCGACTTCCTCGACCAACGATAAACCCAGACAGTGAATTTATTCCTATACCAAACCCCAGATATAGAACAGCCCAGCAGTATAGAGTGCCGACACAAGTGCAAAAACCACAATTCACGGGCGAACAGTATGACTTGAACAGGCCGTCGCTGGCGGGCGATACGGCTGTGAACTATAGAAGGCCGCTGCCATCCGTCAACACTGACGCGGAGTGGATAGCGCCAGTAAATGGAGCGGGAGAGGGCAGGCCGGGCTCGTTCGTATCCTACAGACTTCCCGGTGAAGGTGCTCACGTGTATTTCCTAACGCCACAAGCAGCTCAAGCAGCTCGTGAGAGGTACAGATCACCGGACTACGGACGGTAGAAACCAAATCTCTAGTCTGAACAGTTAACGCCGCATAGTAGCGACGTCCCGTGTAAATATAAAGCGCAAATGTGATTTAAGTGTCCTAAGTAGTGTAATATACGAAAGACTAGCGGGTGGATTCCCGCATTGCCATAATATTTAAAGACGCGAGTTCTTTTTAGTTGTATGAGGGTTTTATGTTAATCCTCTATAAGCGATGTTGTTGTGAAACAAAGTGAACGCTCTAATAATACATTTTGTTTGATAAGCTATTTATTAAATTATTTTAAAAGACCGTGGTGCATGTAATGATAGTTATTTATTTATGTCAGTATTCTCAATGAACTCTTAGGAATTATGTGATGTGATATGTGTGACAATGATTGTTGACAATTATGTTAATAATGATAATTGTTATTTATAAACTTTAATAACAAATCATTGATTTTGTATTGTACTTTTAAAACAAAGAAAGTGAAATAAAATATAAAAATGTTTATTACAAAAATGTGTTAGTTTTCTTCTTCCCATAAACAATAAAAACATAATAAGTTTACTAAACACAGACACTATTTAGAAAAACTCTAAGTAGATTTCCTAACATTTAAACGGGTCAGTTATAATGAAGTAATAAAACATAGGTCAAGCACCTCTCCCACTGACTATGAAGTCACCAAGCACAATATATTATGACAAAATTAGTAATTTACTTTACACCATTGAATACAATACGATATTACAAAATAATGTCTGTAATCGTCATAAAATTTATGATGTAAGCTTATGGAATAAAATCACTTTATTAAATCATTGGGAGGAAGTGGTTATCAAGAAATTTCATTGTCAATTTTTAAATTTGAATACCTTTGCTAAATCATTTTTAGAAATTATAAAATTAGCAATATCGTTGTAAATCTCATCAGAAGATGTCCATTGTGATGATAATGTGACGATTAGAGGTTTAGGTGAAGATCTTTCATATTAAGTTAAACTAAAATGGAGGAAACAATAGGCAACGAAACGTTCACTACCGTTGTGACATTTAATGTCAAGGATGAATCAGTGATTCAGAGTCTAGCAATAAGAATGAAACTTACTAAACCTTCGACTTGGGCAAATCTGAACACTTCTAAATTTTAACAATTATCTACTTAGGAGATTTCTTCCAGACAACCAGACGACACTGTTAGATGTAATGAGATAGATAGACAGTGCAAAGAAATGCTATATTTACATATAAGATACGAAACTACACACACATAGATACATACAAACTATATACGTACTATAAATACATAAGTATTATATTTTAGGAAATAAAATGTGTTTACTGACCATATAGTTAATAGACTACATGGCCACACACGAAAAATAGCGACATAAAAATACAATTGAATTGAGAAGTCAAGCTTTTTTTATCTAAATGGTACGCGTATGGTATGCTAAGGTTCCAATGCCGCAAAGCGGGCGCGAATACTTTTTTTAAACGTACTGGAACGCCTCTGTTACTCACACAGCATGGTCTTGGCAGACTAATACGGCGCGCGCTCTTGCGATTTGTTTGGAACCGAAAAAGTATGCAATTTTTTACCACGAGTGAAAAATCGGACTGATTGTTCAGTTTTCTGTCAGTATAACAATGTATGGCCAGTTTAAATATAAAAATTGTTCAACGATAATTAATTGCTTCTTTAGAGATATTATTAACTATGTAATATAGCCGGAGGATATACTATCCGGATAGGTAGGGAGCTGATGACAGATTTTTTAAAATGATTTGGTCGTGTGGCAGCAGTGGATAGTAGTGAAAATCTATTTATAAGAAACACTAAAATGACCGCGTCTGGCACTAAGTACTAAATTATTTGCTCGCGTCTGGCATTTAGTGGAATGATTAAATTATATGTCAAAACTATGAATATTACCAAGCCAAATGTAAATATCGTTGACTTTTTAAAGCCAGACGTTTTATAGTAATTATCACCAAAGATAATAATACCGTAATTGTTTTTGCGTAATGAAAAAATATGTAAATGTACTTTTTGTAATTATTTTTATTGGATTTAAAAGTTAATCTCCTACCTTGAAATGTACTGCATTTCCTACCTTATCGTATTTCCCCAATGTACGTACGTGTTTCGGTAGTAAGATATGCCAAAGCCCATTCCCACCCATTTTCCCAATCCATTTCTTAATCTGCAAAGGTAGACAGCGCAATCCGGAGGCGTGACAACGTTTGTCATTCTGGACTGATGTTGGCTTATATCGCGGATGTTTATGGACGACAGTATCCACTTGCCATCAGGTGGACTGTATGCTCGTCTGCCGCCTTTTTTCTATAAAAAAGAAGTTAATATAATTTATTGTACGCTATTTCCCTTTTTTTAGAGTAATTTACAAATATCTCAAAAAATCCGCGACATACACGACTTGCAATGATAATTTCTTGTTCTAGGGATAAAAACCAACGAATTAAAAAAAATAACGACGAGCATTTAATAGTTTTATTTTATTGAAAAATAACGCAACGAGCTGGACGTCTGACAGTGGTAGTTCAAGTATATAGGTACCTAATATAATGCAATAAATAAATGCCAGATACAAGCAAATGATATAGGGTAGCTTTCTTTTTGCAATTTCGAAAATAATTTATTTATAAATCAGCGACATTGGAGCTTCTTTTTTTCTATTGAATTTGAATCTAAGACTTTCATACCTATAATTCTTAACAACGAGCAAATCGCCACTAGCTCCCTAACTTTGGATGTTTGTAGTTTATTTTAGCCAATAAATACGATAAATAAATAAGTTCTGCAAGTAAGCAGTTCCTGTCGCTGATGGACATCTGTCGACATCAGTAAAAATATAAACGTTGACATGTTCGCAAAACCGTTTTTTCTCTTTATAATTTTAAGATACAGGATTTGGAAAAACATGAGATGAAGGGTTTTTCTTAACATCTACAATAGATTGCGTCAACCCCTATAGGGTGGGTATAAAGGGGTGAGAGGTTGCCCTCATCTTTTTCTATTATATTTGAGAGGATACTATTTGAGAGAACAGGATGGGACGGAAAACGAGATCTGACAATCCTCTTAAAATTGTGATACACGTTACACTACATTTCACTAGTGAGTTGAGTAACTTTGCCAGTAAAATGCGCCCAAACTGCATCGACAGCGGGATGCAGCATCACCCTCTTAAAAAAATAAAATCAGGATCACAGCCTGTAATAACTCTGCGTAAAACTACTCAATGACCACTATATTCAGTTCTAGTAATGAAAACACTTTTCTTGTCGATGGCACGGTTTATGTAATCGTAAACAACGCCGTCATCGCCTCTTGTGCAAATAAGTAATTATTGTAACGAGGCTAATTATTTGGCCAGTCGCATTGCCAATCATGTTTTGTCAATCGGTTTGAATTACGAACGATCTTTAGTACCTATAATTTAACACTGGCTTGAATGCTATACTTCGAAGAGGCATTTTTTTCAATATCTCTTCTTAATCAATAAAGACGAAAATTACACTTTATAATCAAGCTTATTGTATGCACGGACATCCCAGTTACTAGTTTTGTATTAAGTTGTGTAATCCATTATTGGCTTCAGATTATTCATTACAATGTTAACTTAATGAAAGGCTGAATGACAACCATTATTTTTAATTCGACGTATTACAGGTGTGTGTGTGTGTGTGTGTGTGTTAAACTGAAATATCTTTGGAAAGTTGAAGTGTTATGTATATAATATAAAACAAATGACGTTTAATAGATAAAAAAATAATCTATTGATTGACTCAAACGCACATATTAGTATAACATTTTGAAGAAATAATAAAGTCAAATTTTAATACTAAAATTAACACATTTTTAATATTATCTAACTTACTGCAAAAACAAGTCTGGTACGGTACTTATTTTATCCACTTTTTCAACAATCGCGTTTTGTACACGTTTTATATTGTAAATCAGGTCTGAACGCGTAAAATTAACGGTTTTCGTTTACTTTTTATTTCTACTCGACGTTTCGGCATGTATTACATCAGCCATGGAATCCAGTGATTATCAAATTTAAACCTTGCGCTTTACCGTCGAATACGTTCGAGGACATTATTATTGTAATGTCGCAGTCTTTCCGAACGTGAAGATCAAATGTCGTTAGCTGATAAATCTGCTCGCAGCACTCATTCAAGTTTTTGATTTATTCTAAAAAACGACCTCCGAAGTTTATACCTTATCACTATTACGTTATGAGTTATTGTTGTTTGATCACAGCCTCTGCGCCAGCGCAGAGGTCGTATTTTATATGGGTTGTATTTTGTTTACCCGATTTACAATATAAAATGTGTCCAAAACGTGACAGTTTGCAAGTTACATTTGCATCTTATTGTGATTGATATTGTCATAACAATTCAGTAAGTCATTGTTTAGCGCAATAGAAATTATTTGTGTTGTGAGCCTGCTGTAATTTAATAATAAGCAAAGCGTGTAAATATTTGATTTTGTTATTTATAAGGGGGTTTGCGATACACTAAACCTTCAACCTCCCAAGACAACAAATAAGAAATTATCAAGTATGTATGTATTAAGGATATATTTTTTTTAATTTTCTTTAGGTTATGTATCTAACCTATCTTCTAGATTAGGTGAAACAAATCGAACTTCATTTGATTTTGCGGAAGGAGAAAGAGCGTTAGTGTTTACGATTAGTTCCATATTGTTATTATTTATTATCAAAATATAGTCTTTTTAATGTTGAAATGTTAACTGCTGTATCAAATTAAATTGGGGGGGGGGGGGGGGGGTATTCCTGCTAATCCTAAGAAATGTTGGGGAAGAAAGGTTAAATTTACCCCATCAAACATAGGTAATAAATTATTTTTTAGTAAGTAAGCATTAAGATAGGAGGGGAGAGTGCACGCTGCAATCCAACAGCCGCTGGGCGCGCTCGACTGTCCACGTTACCCCTCTCTCACAGAAGACTACCTTGAAATGTACTGCATTTCCCACTTTATCGTATTTCCCCAATGTACGTACGTGTTTCGGTAGTGAGTGAGATGTGCCAGAGCCCATTCCCATCCCATCCTATCCCTGCCAATTTTCACAACCCTTTCTCCAAATCCATTCCTATATCTCCAAAGGTACGCAGCGCATCCGGGGGCGTGCCAACATTTGTCATTTTGGACTAATGTTGGCATGTATCGCGGATGTCTATGGGCGACAGTATCCACTTACCATCAGGTGGACTGTATGCTCGTCTGCCGCCTTAGTACATAAAAAAAAAAAAAAAAGATGTAATCCTGTAAATAAGGGATATGAAACCGTTCGCCTTTCTACTCGCCAATACAGTCACCCCCTGCCCTTACGCGTCTCTACTCGCTCGTTCGCGGCTGATATTCTCTATTCCTTGATGCACGAGACAAGGGGAAACAAAAGTATAATTGAAATCACTATGTTTTATTTAAAATAGAGCTTAGACTGAGTCTTAAGTTCTTGCTTAAATTCTATCCAACCTATAGGCCATAACATGCAAGTCTAATCCCAGGGAAATAGTGATAGGAATTATGTTTTAGAACTACTGCCTAATTTGTTCACCTTTCGTCTAATCATTAGTCTAATACTATAGTGTATAGTGTGTATATGCTATATACACATGCCGTATACACTATGCTATAGTGTATACGGTATGGACACCCCGCACACGACTGTCAGAAACAGGAAGCATGAAGTAACTCATTGCGTAAAGGATTAGTATGAGTGAAGCACTATAGGGCCATATGCATTAATGAGAGCATAAACACAAAAATAGACGACCAATATCTTAGAGCACAAAAACATATAGACCCATCAGCGCAAGCCGATTGTCTATTGTATAATGAAAATAAAAATGCAATACGAGTGGCAGTTGAACTGATCCTCCATTACTTCACTACAATACAATGCAACCAGCCCCTTCAGTAACACGGGTCTCCTCACACACATTGTGTTGTGCATGAGAGATGTGTGGCCACAAAACGCCACGCTGGCCAAGCGGGTGGACTGGCAGTGCACTCTTTTAGAGGTGGTGTAGTTCCTCAGCACTTGTAGTAGCGGCTTTGTTATCCCTTAGTCGCCTTTTACGACACCCATGGGGACAGATGGGCCGCCTATAGAATACTATAGGCGGCCGACACCACACGGCCCACCTCAATACAATACAATACGTTTATTTGTTTCTGTATGTCTCATACAAATATACACAAACAATACATATCCACAAGCAAATAAACACACCTAAAAGTTATCAGAACATCAATAAAAATCACTCAAATCGAATTCACAACAATATATTTTATAGTGTAGTGTAGGCTTTCTCGGCCGGTGTCCATATTAATTGAAACTTCCGGGCTACTTGGTCGAGGTCTTCTGGAATCTCTTCTGTTTCTTCCAATAACATCTCCAATATCGAAGGAATAACATCTCTCCGAAAGTGAACGCAGCCGCCACTGAAGATGTCAACCGCAGTTGTTGATGAAACGTTTGGAAGAAAGAGAAGAGATTCCAGAAGACCTCGGTCAAGTAGGCCGGCAGTTTCAATTAAAAATATATTTCATATTTAAGTTATTCTTTAATACTATAGTTTTTAATAAGTTAATTTTTAATAGATTTAGTTCCTTAATATAATTTGTATTAAAACAATTATATTTTAAGCTATAAATTAGATAATAAATCTATACTAATATAATAAAGAGAGAGAGTGCGAATTTCGTGAGTTTGTGTGTATGTGGAGGGTAATATCCGGATATCCGGATATAATAATATCCGGTGTGTATGTGGTTCCGGAACCACTGCACCAATTTGAAAAATTCTTACACCATTTGAAAGGTACATTATTCCAGATGGACATAGGCTATATATTATATATTTTTTTTTTTTTTTTTTTTTTTTTTAAATTCCCTGCTATCTGCCATCGGCTGTCAGCCATAATCAGATGTTTTCAGGTGGTTGGGATAAAGGTAGGTGCGATTCCATCAAACAGCACCACATACATAGATAGAGACTATTCAGTTAGTTTCTCTGGTCTAAGTCCAATATTTGTTTTCTCTTCAGGCGTTTTACATCTTCCTGTGCATTTAACAGACTCTTAGCCAGTTTGTTTGTATGCTTCTTGAGCCTTTCCTTATATCTGCTGCATTTTTTGCAGGCCTCCTCCTTTACAGTTGACATTTCCAGATATTCATGTATTTCTGTGTTTCTCATATAAAAATATATTATATATAAAAATAAACTCTTATAAACCGAAGCGAAGCGAGGGCGGGTCGCTAGTACATAATATAAATACTCTTGAATTAAATAATACTCGTACTTATAAGACACCAATATATTTATATGAAAATTTTGCATGCAATATACCTTCAAGTCCGACCAACGTCCTTAAGAGCCGGTATCGTCGATGAGAACGACCGATTTAAGGGCTTTTGGCTGTTAAGATTATGGTTATGATCTTAACTGACGAACTGACCTGTGATAGGTCGTAGTTTCAAACGACACTGTATTGCATATGGTAAGTAATGGTTTTAAAGAATGCTAAATAACATGTAATAATTGTAGCCCAAACCGTGGGTGTCGTAAAAGGCGACTAAGGGTTAAAGCCACTATTACAAGTGCTGAGGAACTACACCACCTCTAAAAGAGTGGACTCGCCAACCTGCTTGGCCAGCGTGACGTTTTAAGGCCATACACCCCTCATGAACAAGACGCTTGAGGAAGCTCATATCCAGCAGCGAATAATAAAAGGGCTGCTAACGGTTAGATATCTGATCACAATTTGTAAAAAAAAGCACTATTCATTATAGATAAGTAAAAATTTGAAACGTTGCGAGTTTCTTTTTAAATCAAATGTTAGGGCAGTTGTACACATTTCTGCGATTATGCTTTTAAGGACTATAAAACTGTGCTGCAGCACAGTTTACCTATTATTTGATTAATTCTTTTCTATTTTAATTTATATTTTTTTAATTTATAATTCTTGAATATTGTGTTTTTATTTCTAATGATTTGTGTTAGAGTAGCAATATAAAGTGGTACGCTAGTGTAAACAACTCATCATCTGATCACCGTTATCGTCGAGTTTTAATCGTCATGTGAAGAAATTGTTGTCGAGAATTGTATGTAGTTTGATCACATACAAGAATCATATACACCCGAACCGTTCGAGAGACTCTCCTTGTGTAAACAAGCCTTTATTCTATTCACTGACCTGTATCAGGCTCGGCGGTTTGTGGAACATCCTGTAGCGGTTGAGTGTATAACCGGAGGTAGACTTGTATGGCGACTCGCGCGCAGCGGAAGTAGAACGGGTGAGAACGGAGCACGTCCTCAAGCCGCAGCAGACCGACGTACGAACGGAGTGTCATTTTGCGCATGCAGTACGAGTGGAAGTCGAATTGGTCCTCCATTATTTCTGAAAAGTGCTGCAAAAGAAACGTTCGAAATTAAAGATGGTTAATGTAACAAGCAGTGATAACCTATGGGTGTAGTCGTGATTTCAAAACCTCACAAACGACACTGAGATTCTACTTGACCTTTGAAATGCGGCTTAAAACTTCTAACAAATGAGTACAATTTAAACTCAAAGGACGTATAGCTTAATAGGTTTGGCGAATCGGAACAAACACGCATACGAATCTCAACACTCCAATCTTTAAATCGAGACTGAAAAAGGTATCGATTCATGCACACGAAAATGTCCATGAGGAAGCCCGTGTTCACTGCTAGATTATTACGCTGCGGCCTGTAGAGGCATAAACTGTAATTCTTTTACAGTTAAGCCTCCACAGGCCCACAAATTATACCATAAGACGTTTTGTGATCTCATGAAACAATAAATGATATGACTGTCACTATTCTAACTAATGTGATAACGTACCCTATCAACTTCGTGAGCTTTCTTCAACGCTTCACCCCATTGTTGCAACCGCTGATATGAAGCAGCTGCTTCCGTTTGGAACCACATACACTGCATCTCGTTCAAGTTCTCTGTTGCGGGAACACCTGTCAATTACAATAATACATAGATTTGTCATCAGCTCTAAAATTATTAACTGTATTATCCTACAAAAGTTGTTATAAATCTTCGTAATTCAATAAAACTTATGCAGCGTCTTAGAACTATGTGATAAGTATTACTCATGAACATCTGCGAAGGCCAACATCAATCCAGAATGACAAACGTTGGCACGCCCCTGGATACACTGCCCATCTTTGGAGATTTAGGAATAGATTTGGAAAATGACAACTACGAACGGACTTGTAGTACAGACAACTGATGGAATTAAAGAAACTGGTGGTAATAAGGATACTAGGGATTGTGAAAAATATTTATAATCGAAATATTTATTAATGAAATGTTTTACTTATCGATTATTTCAATTGATTATCAAAATGATCAATAAGGAAAATAAATCGTAGATTATAGTACGTCCACTAGGAATTGGAAACATCCACCCCACGCGATAGAAGAGTAACTTGCCTATTGCTTGTTAGATAATAAAATCACTTTAGCGGCGACCAGGCGCGTCTGCAATTCCCGGAACAACAAACGTTGATCCTTTTTACCTACCTGTACTTCTATGTCAATAATATTTGTTACACGGGTTACACCATACGAGAAAGTTGGATTTATATTCGCAATTAGTTTTCTGGACTTAAATTTTAATGACAGTTATATTATTTTAACATATAGATAGGATATCTTGTATAGTGTAAAAATGTTCAGACCGTGGGAAAGCGAAACTAACAGTTCATCAGTAATCAACAGAAATACCATTGACTTTAACTAAAAACAACGACATTATGTAATTCCTACAAAGTAAAAATACATATACAGTTTCCCGAAAAATGTAACAAGACGTTTTATTTTATTAAATACAATAGTAAAATTGCACTCGTTCCAAAAATCATGTAAGCTAAGTATGTTTTACTACTGTCTATTGTCATATTTACATTGAAAATTATTTGTTATCTTTTAAATTTTGCTAACAAGAGGCCAGGCTCCATTATACTTATTTTGCTCCAGGCCGCAGACCTTTTCCTCAAGTGGAATGTTGTCAACTCCCAGTGGACGCACTACACCAACTTAAATTACCTTAGATTTTCTTAGTTACTTATTTGTCTAATCCAACTGATTTAAATATCATAACAGACAAGGTGTACATATAATAAAGTATAATTTCTATCTCGATTACAATCTCAACTACTGTCAATCCACCGTGTGTCATTTCCCCGCCTCCCGTTAAGTTTACTTCAATAAACGTCATTCTTTTCCACTTTCTTGACTTCCCTAGTACACTTGGCGCACATCTCCTCCCTCTTATTGTCTTTTCTGTATTATTATACATTCTCAACTACTATCATTTCTATTACTGTGCCATTTCCCTATCCTCAGATAAGTCTGCCTCAACTCCGGTCATTTCTTTCCCCATTCCTTACCTTCCCTAGTAAGCTTGGCGCACATCTTCTCCCACTTACTGTCATTTCTGTCTTAATTACAATCTCAACTACCCTCATTTCTACTATCATTCTACTGTCATTTTTACCGTGCGTCATTCCCCAGTTAAGTCTATCTCAATTCCCGTCATTTTTTCCCCCTTCCTTACCCTCCCTAGTGAACTTGGCGCACATCTCCTCGGCTCTCTTCACATGTCCAGCTCGCAGCATGTATCGCGCGCACTTGCTGTTCACGTACCGATCTGCTGTATCCATTGCTTGGGCTTCTTCTAGCCACTGGTACGCAGATACTGGATCGCCAGCGTGCTGGAAACGTTTTAATACGAATTGCAAAGTACATTTTACCAAAAGTTTACATGTTTAACTGCAAGGTTTTAAGTGATTTTCGAAAATACGTTTTACATACAGTTTTACTCCATTTTTTCTCCTCTATCTTTCTATATATTACATACCCCGAAGAAAACAGCGATTTAAATTGTTTTAGTGTTTAAAGTCCTTCTTAGCCCTTACGCCGATTGAGATTTACACCGTCGATATACAGTCGTCGTAGGTCAAAAGACCAACGACGAATATACCCTTCGTCGTAGGTTGACCTAATGATATATCATCATAATAGTACTGAACAGCCCATTTACCGTCCACTGCTGGACACGGGCCCCCTCATGCACTTGTGCACGAGAAATGTATGACCTTAAAACTACATACTAGCCAAGTGGATTGGCGAGTTCACTATTTAATGGTGGTGTAGTTTCTGAGGGTTTATGATAGCTTCTTCGTTCTCCCTTAGTCGCCTTTTACGGCACTCGTGTGAAGAGAAAGGTGCTTTTCTAAAGCCAATCGACATCACACGGCCATACATTAATCGTGCACAAGACAATGTGGCCCGCAGTGGCCCTACTATTCCTAGCTACGGCAGATGCCACATGTAAGATTTGAGGTAGATAAAATTTTACCTTCCTTTTTATGTATGTATATGTTAATTTGGCTTATTTTGAATTTTTACTTTGAATTTTAAAATTGTTTCGTTTTATTAAATGGAACATTTTTTTCTGTAATAAATTATAATGATTCATCTGAAAACAGAACACTGTCAGTCTTATGGTGTGGTGGCTGATAGTATGGTGTGGTATGTGGTATGATTAAAACACTAACCTTATATATCCTTCCTTTAACAATAAACAGTTCTATCAATGTGGGTGTGTGTTCAATTGCTGCATCAATATATTTTAACGCTTGATCAGTATCCTTCTTATAGTCAAAATGCTGTGCGGCGAAGTAATAAGCCCATAGCAATGCACTTGCCGGCTGTTTCACTTCATTAGGGTCAGAACTAAACGTGCCAGTCTTTGTCAAATTGTCCATGTATTGAAGTATTAACTTCTCTATCGTGTCTGCTTTGCTTTGGTCTGTATATAATGATCTGAAAATAAGGATAAATTGTGTAAAGACAAAAGATAAGAAATAAGATATTCAACATTTTTTTTAATTTTATTTACTAGAAACTAAATAGTTGTCACTATTATTGATACAATAATTTCTGAAACTGGGCATCCCGATCATATATACATAGTGGGGCTGCAGTTAGTCAAGAATAATTAAGCTATTATGTACGTAAAACATTTTATTGATATAATTTGATTAAAATTAGCAGTGTCAGCGACTTCATTCGCGTGAACTTTACGAGTGATTCCCGTTGGAATTCTATAAAACATCAAGATAAAAAGTACCCTAAATATTAACGGGGCACATAAGCTAAAACTATGACAAGTTTGATTAAAATCCGACAAGATTTTGTTTGATGTGCGTACAAGACAGACAAATTCTAAAAATTGTTGTTTTGGGCTATGTATCGCTTGTACAGACATGGGGTCTGTTACGATTTTAATATATGTATAGATAAAAAAAATCATGTATCGTCTTATGTTATACTCTGCTCTCTTAAGAAGAAAGGGCTTTAATAATATTTATACCAAAAACAAAACTAACATTATATTCGGAAATTAAAAATAAACAAAGAGAATAAACAACGATCATTCTTTTTATTTTAACCAAAACTTCAAGTTTATTAATTTTAAATTAATTAAAATTTTACTAAAATCTTTTGCATTTTTCTCAAATGTCATTAAAATCGACTTATACCTTTACTTTTAAAGAGTAATATAACCAGCCCTTTTAGTATATACTGCTGGATAAATTGCTTATTCCTTATAAATTGTCTAGTGCATGAGGGATGTATAGCGTGGCTTTAAAACGCCACGCCGACCTAGCGAGAGTCAGAGCCTAACCTGAGCTTTGTAGAGCGTTAGGAGTTGCCCCGGGGTTGAGCTTCGCTCTGTTCAGCACACCAAGCTTATACTATACGTCACTTACTAATTAAACTGAAAAATCAGATATGTATATGATTTGCAAATGAATGTTTACTCTTTAAAGTATTTATTTTTGTAGAAAACCTATTTTATCTATTATACTATTTACATTGGGCGATTAGTATTCATTTAGAAAATGGCAAACACACGAAGAATACTTGAAAATTGATCGAAGAATACTTGAAAATTGATCGAAGAATACTTGAAAATTGATCGAAGAATACTTGAAAATTGATCGAAGAATACTTGAAAATTGATCGAAGAATACTTGAAAATTGATCGAAGAATACTTGAAAATTGGTAGAGTATTCGCCAAAACGAATACGAATATTCGGAACATTCGTAGTATATAGTATTAGAGGCACCTGTTAGAGTCAAAAGAATTAGAAGAACACGGTAAGCTAGTCAGTATTAAACACCTCTTGTGTAATACTGACCTCAAGTCAACGAAGAGTGGTGGGACGCCTTTATGCAACCCGTGCCTGAGGTACTCGTCCCCTAATTTCTCGAATATGGGCTGCGACTCCGCCTCCGTCAGTTGCAACCGCCGAGGCGCTATTGCTTTGGGGTATTCTTTCCTGGAAAACAAATAATATATATTTTATAAGATAATCATTGTTTTTTCCTTGCATGTTTCCTAATCACTTATAGTACTGCTAAGTAAATAATGACGGTCAGCCAGTTTCGTATTCCGAATGATCACAAATAGATGATGAGTAAAAACAAAACAAACATGTAAACACTTTCAGAGTACAGTACATAACCACTCTATGTTATATACACCCCTCAACATATGCTCATGGTAATACAAAAAAGGGTGCATGTGCATGGTGTTATTCAATTTGTGGATTACATGAACAAGTTGGTTGGTCGAGAAGAGCCGAAGATTGTGTATGGTGGTGAGCTTTGGGAGAAGCCTATATCCAGCAGTGGAGAGACATAGCCTTATGGTATGGTAATCATTGAATAGTTTAATTCTAATAAATACATATTACATTTATTAAATCAGTAGGAAAACACCTGATTTACTAGGGGACACATGTGCCCTGCTGTGGGCCATTATAGGCTGATATTGATATGAATATTTTCTTAATAAATAGCAGTGCCTGCGACTTACAGCGGATGTTACAGTATGTGTGGTTAGCTTGATTCCCTCGGGAACTTTATAATTGATCTGTATAAAATTACTCTAAATGTTCACAAATTACAAAAGTTATAAGTATACGAAGTTTCATTAGTCTGTACAATAGTTTTTGGATGATACAAAATCGGACAGACAGATCAAAATTAGGAAAAATTTGTTTTGTACTCTGTATCTCTCCTCTCATACTTTACACTGCAGTGACTTTTTATTATAACATAATATGTATAGATATACATAGATAATATAATAGTAATAAACATAAATAAATACATAATAAAATCGTGTCTGTACATGAAATACTTTTTTTACAAAATTCTTGCATTGTACAGTAAGAATAACACAAGAGGTCAAAACAAAAGTTTTTTGAATATTGTCTGCATATGCATCAAAACTACTAGACGACCTGGCATAGTTATAGTTTATGTCCTGAGTTAACATTTAGGATACTTTTTATCCTGAATTATTACAAGATCTCGCAGGAATCATTCTCATTATTATTCAATGGGTATTATTCTCAATATTTTATTAGATGTGGACAGATTGGATTTTTGGATGAGATGGGACAAGGTGAGATTGAATGTGTAAGATTGGATGAAATGGGATGATTTGTAATGGAATTAAATGGTAGTTGGGATGGGATTAGACAGGATTAGGTGGGAAGGGATTTGATATAATGAATGTTGAGAACTGCTAGTTGAGAAATAAAGTAAAAATATGGCATAGTACTCACTTAAAAACATCAAAGAAGGCCACTTTTTGATCAGGATCACTAAGTTGTTTAGCTTCCATTAATTTCTTATAATACATCACATTCTCAGGATTTCGTTTTAACAAGTCTTCATACACTATTTCTGCCTCTCTAAACCTGAAATAATGAAAAGAAGTATAGGACTATTATAGGAATCATTATAGGACAGAGGGCTCCTGTAGATATAACGGCACCTTTAGAACAAAAGAAGAAGTAATAGATAAATTATAATTAAAATACATGATAAATAAAAATGTAAAGTATAAAATCGAGTTAATATTGCATTATCAACAGCAAATCCTCCTTAAATCCAGTTTACTAATAGATTTTCTAAATAAGAATTCCTGTAACTTGGACTAATAGACATTTGGCCATTTGGCTTTAAAATATGTTAATTTGTAGGTGTTTTATTTATATATAATTATTCAAATTCATCACACACATTTTTATTCATCACTAGATATAGAAGTTTATTGCATTCCATATTGTGTTAGAAATTGGTGGACTTAAAAACTAGGAGATGGTTATAGATCTTAAATTGTATTGCATGATTGAAAGAATTTCCAATCAGAAACTATGAGGATCCTCAAACAAATTAGCATAAGCAGACAATAAAACATACTTGTTTAACTTCAAATAATATTCCCCAGATGTCTCCTTAACTGACAGCTTATCCAGTATCTGACATTGGAACTTCAATAAATGCTGTAAGGCTCTTTCATACTGTCCAGACTCTGCCAACACCATGTTCTGATACAACAATAGCTCTGAATGTTCATAGTCATAAGGGCCTTTCATCTGATTAGTGCGGAAGGTGTCTAAGATACTGTTGGCCATCTCATAGTCGCCTAATAAATGGTAGCTCATAGCAAAACCAATCCACGATGCTCTTTGTGTGGGTCTCAGCATGAACAGTTGATAGCGGGTGTCCTAGAAAAGAAATCTGACTTTTAGAGCAATTTCATAAAGATATTACAAATTATTGACTATAAAAAGATCTTATTGACTAAATCACAAAACAATCAAGTGGTCAACATGTCTAAATAGCTAAATTAACAAAATGCTGTATGTCCAGATCTCAGAAGACTAAATAATAAAATGACATAGTAGTAAAATGTCTAGATTGCAATTGATCTTTTGCAGAATGTCATGTTAGGTTAGGTTAGTGCACCCAATCGGCAGTGGGATCGCAGCTAACACCCCCCACCCCTTAAACAATTATACTAAATGATTATATCATTATTATTGTGTAATAGGCAAGGCATTACTGCTGGTATGCCTGTATCTTGTATATATCTGCTATGCCTATATTAGCTAGTGTCCAAAGTTTTGCCATATCTCTTCTCTTGGAAGCCATTTGTCAAGTCTGTTTTTGAAACTGCTAATAATTATTATGAAAACTGTGAATAAATTATCATTTAAATTATGTACCTTATATCCTTCCAAATCTCTCATCTGAATCTGTAGCAAGGACAAGTCACGAAGAATCTGAATATTCTCCTTCTCCCACTTGAGGGCATTGCGGTAACATTTGATAGCCTCATCATACTTTTTATCAGAACGCTGTAAAAGACCATACACATGCCAACATACAGGTGACTTTAGATCATTACGAAGACCACGGCGTACATACTCATAGGCTTCTTCTTTACGTCCCAAGCAGTTTAGTGTTAGACCTTTCATAGCAAGAGTTTCTGAAAAAAAATATTACTTCTTTAAATATAATTCAATCATGTTTTTTGTTAAGGCTATTATTGATGGCCAATCAAGTGCTCCTTAAACAGCCCATTTTCTCATCCAGTGCTAGACATGGGTCTCCTCATGCACATTGTTTTACACATGAGATACTTTAGCTTAAAATTCCATGCTGGCCAAGCAGGTTGGTATGTCATTAAGAAGTGGTATAGTTCTTCAAGGCTTGTGATAGTGGTTGTGTTATCTCTTAGTCACCTTTTACGACACCCGCAGGAAGAGGTGGGGTGGTGCTATTCTGAAGATAGTCAACAATATTAAGTGTTTACTCAATTATAAACATTGTGAATGATTTATTATAAAAATTCTTAATATTCATATTCCTTGCTCTAACTAAATAAACATGTTTGTTCTACAACATTGTATTTCAAAACAAATATATTGAAAATGTTAATAATGAGCTGGGAAGGAATGTTTTTGTTAGAATCATCAATTGGGTAGCAGATTAAAATTAAAACTGTTTTCATTTTCTTTATAATTTATGATCAAACTGAAATTCTTAAGTAAAAAAATTAAACTTTAGCACTTCTAATACCACTGCTTTAATTATTGTTACCAATTCAAAATTTTCTATAGGACTTACCTCCATGCTCTGCAAATTTCTGATTGGACAAGATCTGCTTCGCAAATTTCAACCCATTTTTGTATTGTTTATGTTCATAACAACGCTGAAAATTCAAAATTAGATAAATTTAAACAATTTAACCTATACTTTTATTATTAGATGCAGCCCAGAAGATGCAAGGCCGACAATATGAACAAATGGAAAACATTGTAAAAAAATATTTAAGGTGACAGCAATTACCACCTAACCGGGACCTTTACAAAACAAAATAAAATCAACACCAACTGCAATAAACACAAAGCAATGAAATGTATGTATTATTTTTTATTTGAAGATTAGTACCAAAAGTGACAAGTTGCTCGAAACCAAAATAAGTGTTTACAATTTTACTTACCAAAATTCTTTTAAAAAGAGCATTTTCTTTGGGTGGTAAAGGATTACTCGGTGGCATTTTGTATAAAGAAAACAAAGTATCTTTTTATTATTTCACTAATAAATTGAAATATTGCTAAAAACCTCGTGGCTATAAACCAAAGAAGTCGATGAAGGATTATTGTCTATGGAGTACTTTGGTCACGTGACCAAGTACGCAGTGTTGCTAGACTCCTTTTGGGTTTTGCTGATTTTTAATGTATACTTAGAGCACACGTTATAATAAATGCTAAATTATTCATTTATTAATAACTAAATTGTTGATCTTGTTATATTATAATATTAATCAATGTTATTTTACTAGACTGGAAATATCTTTTTGTATGCTTAGCTGAACAGAATAATTACTAGAATCACTTATCCGCGCTCCGAGGTCATGACAGTCATGAGTACTCGTGAGGCTCGTGAATTAATTGAGTTAGTCAGGTCCTGCGCTTTGCGGTCTACGCACCTATATTCTCGATCACAGGACGATTGTTTCGTTTCATATTGTTCACCATCATGTTTATTGGTTGTAAACAAAGCTGCTTAAATTTTATTTACTAACACGTTAATTTTGTAATGGGGCTGTGTTTTTCGCAAGTTCTTTGATGGTATTTTTACTTGAACTATATAATCGTTTCTTATAGTTATATATCTAATCGACAATTAGGTCCTACTATTATTTTGTTGTATTTGTGTTATTTTTAAATTATAACAATTCCAAACTTGAGTCTTTTGTATAAAAAATATATAGTTGGAAATATATTTTTAGCATATATCTTTTGAAATCTCTTTACAATTTTAAGTGATAAGTTATGTGTTATCACTGATCTATCAAACAAATCGTTCGAGTGATTGAATCAAGATAATGAATTAAAGTATTATTTGTTGTTCGAGTGGAACTTATCTAGTAGATACAATCATCCGCTTGTTGCCAGACTAAACGTTCGTTCGTCGTTCGGTCCATGATTGTATCATTTATTGTGGCAGTCAATCAGTTAGTTATTCGGAAGGAATTAGTAAAAAAGATTGAATAAAGAAAACTATATAAAGTAGACTGATTGACACAACTGTAGACTGCAGGAAGTAAAAAAGTCCCAAAACCTTCCATTTTTAAATTGAGTTAATTTACCTGAATTAGCTGACAAATGAAGTGACGAAGTAGAATTTATTGAAAGGTTTATTATATGTTGCCTTAACATAAGATATTTGTCTAAGCATTTATTTAGTCTTGACCTTTCATGAGAACGGATGAACAACGGATGAAATGAACAACTTCGAAAGTGTTGTGGTTGCTTCACTCTATTCCATAATTATGATAAAAGTAAAAAGCATTTTTTTAAACTAGCTTTAATTTAAACCACAACATCTATACGATAAACTATTAGTTAAGAAACAATGCTTGTACTAAAGTTCGTGGTACTTTATGATAATGAAATGGTGAAACAAAACATTAGATCTGAGGAGAAACTGTTTCAAACCATCCTGTCATCCCATAAGGTGAAAGAACCTGTATCTAGGTTGGTAAAATCTTTTCAGAAAAATTTAAAGTCATCTTACTTCCTATAAGTCGTACAATGTCCAGACTCTAGACGTCAATTGAACCGTACTCAAACATTATCAATTTATTCAATTATAAAAATAGTAGGCTTGTTTTACTAGTTTTTTTATTAGTTATATGTAACAGTCTTCTTTAGTGATAAGTGAATATGGGTATAGAGAACATGCGTCGTTGGCCGATGTATATTGTCTTCGCTGTGTGCATTTTGCTGATACTTTCACTGTTTAATAGTTGGAGTTTGGAAACTGAGTTGCGAAACAGAGTTACCGAGATAAGTATACAAATGCAGGAATGTTCAAAACAACAAACATCATGTATGGAAGAGTCGCTGAGATTGCTCGAACAGCGTAATGGATATGTCTCCAAAGTAGATGGCTTGAACGAAGAAAAAGAAAAACTCACTGGAGATTTTAAAGAATACAAAGTTAAATTGGCAAAATCTGAAATACAGGTCAACCGTACGTTAGTTGACGTGGAACTATGCAAGACTGAATTGCAATCATTGAAAAATCTACAAGTTAGCAAGTCTGCTACTTTGGAGACATTGAGACTTGAAAAAGACACGCTTACAAACCAACTAGCAGAGAAAAAGCAGAGGATAGAAGATCTAGAGAAGGAGATTGAAAGGCTGAAGTCTGTTTTGACTACAAAAAGTGCACCAAACCCTTCTAAGGTGACTCCTGCAGCTCAACCACCAAAACTGAGCCCCGCGTTGAAGCCTCATAATCCTTTAAATGAACCTGTACTTGAAAATAATGCTAAAGAAGATATAGAGGACACAAACGCCTTAAATGACCCTAATGATTTTGACCCACAATTGCAATAAATCTAGATCTAAGGACACACACAGTTGTGTTATTTTTTATATAAGTGATGCAAGTCTTTCAAGATTAATGATACAAATTTCAGTAGCTACAATCACTTTATTTGTTTATATACAATATCCATCCCCTTAGTGGCAAAATGGATTATCTGACGAAATCATGATTTTGAGAACTCAATATGAAAGCTTTGTGACTGGGACAAATACTTAAAGTATTTTATTTAATATTGTCAATTAGTTTCAATAGAAAAAATATTAAATTCAATAACTAATACCATGCAAAAAATTTAGGAAAAACTTGAGAATCAAGGGGAATAATGTAGAATAGATTGCCACAAAAAGTGGTGGATCCCTCCACAGTAGGGATTTTAAATAGAGACAAGATAAATGAATGTCAGAGCAAGATCTATGCATACATTAGCACAAGATATATGCACATCAGCTGCTGACTGCCAGTCTATTATTATTGAAAATGTATTAAATTCAATAAATAATAACCAAGCTGTTTTTAGATTTAAGAAAAACGTAAATTAAGGGGAAATATGCAGTTTAGATTGCCACAAGAAGTGGCAATTTCCTCCACAGTGCAGATTTTCAAATTGATACTTGATAAATGGATGTTTAATTTTTTTTTTCTCAATATAATCAAAATGCTTCATTTTAGCAGAAAATCTATTTTATCCACATCCAGATATTAAAAAGCTGAATATTTTGGTAGAATTAACTCGATTTTGGGGAATATTGTGGGATAATTGAGTTTTGCCCCTCATATATTGAAGAAACAGCTTTAAGATTATTCATGTGTGTAAAGTATATTTACATGAAACTTGTTCAATTGCAATAAGTTTTAGACAATGCTAAAACATATTTTAGTTGAAATTTTATTGTATTTTAAGGAGTAACAGTGTTTATAATGTAGATTCTTTGAAACTGGCATATTATATTAATTTCTGCCATATTTTTACAGTGAACAAAATGTAATAACTGATACTTTTGTGATTGTGAATTGGATCTTAAACATACTTGTATACAATTAAATAAATCAGATCTATGATCTTTGATTACTGATTAGTTTCAAAGACAAATTGATGATAAAATGTTCATTTAGGGAAAAGGAAGGCTTCACTTTACCTCTATCAATCAGCAAACAACACATACAATTAAGAGCTTTTATTTCTGTTTCAGCACAGGTTACATAGGCCATGGTCATGAATTGAATGAGTAACTTATGCCTAAACATCCAGTAGAAATAAAAGGTAGTTGTGTGGTTTAAGATATAATTCACAATGTAAAATTAAACTCAATCATTCACATATTAATTATTATAAATTACTGTGACATTAATATTCATAGTGAATTAGATAATAAATTAGATGAATATTCATCTAATTTATTTATATTTTTAGTCATCTTATATTATATGTTAATGCATTAATTAAGGATAATGAACTTTTGTAGCTAATGGTAAAATTCTTCAATTAATATCACATCACATATGAAAGTTGCATAGGCTGTTTTTAGTTTTTGTTCTAGATCCTGAAGAACTAGGCTTTAAAATATAATTGCAACTTGAAGATCCATTTCACTCTATGACTAAGTTAAGATATATTCATGTTTATCTCAGTAAAACCTTAAAATAATATAATTTGCTTATATCATACGCCTTTTATCACTTTTTATATTTTTAGGCAATTCATTTTACATTTATCTAGTAGGTATTGATACTGTATCATGTTCATTTTAATTTACAAACTACTAAAGGCGTATTAAAATATAGACTAAATAATAATGAAAAGAAAAAGATTGGGATAAAATTGTGGCCACAAATGTAAATGATTTTTATTAAATTTTGCTCAGCGATTAGTGTTTGAATATGTAAACGACATTAAGGGTATAATGCAGTGTAGTTTATTTATAAATTGGACAGATACAGATAATTGGACAGATACCAATTTATAATTATAAATTGGTAGGTACTATTGCGATTTTATGTACAACTGTAAACAATTGTTACCATTTCTTATCTACAATAATAATTAATACACATCTGGTGCGTGCAATAATGATCACGATTATTTAAGTAGTCTCAAATGGTATTCTGCAAATGTAATTTATAATTATTAATATAACCGTGCAGCCTTGTAAATAACACGCGGTTGCCTGGAAAATACGATTCTATGTGGACTAACGCCTTAGGGATTTTTACAATCGAAATTGTTCACGGTCAATAAAACGCATCTATTTATCCAGTGAATTTTAAAGCTCCACATACACTACAAGGTGGATGCAGGCACGTTTTTTTAAATGTACTTCATCCAGTAGTGCTTCCACTCTACCGGTGTTTGGAATTACGCCTAACGCGGGAAAAATGGTATGTGGTGGTAGTCGGAAAAATTGATTTAAAACGCAACAAATGACCGGAAAAAAATAACGCATAAATGAATAGAAGTTGTAGGGGCTTCGTTATGCCTTATATCATCTTTACGGTACCTATATAGGCGCAAAACTCGCAATTTTTACTCCAGATACATGTGTTGTGTACGGCCACCTTTATGATCACAGCTCGGCAATTTGGTTGATCGATGAATCGCAAGATTCCTTGTTGTTATTATTATTATATTAGTTTTAATCGTAGACTTTATTCCCGTGGTTTTCAATTACACCATTACCTGTATATTGACTGACTTTATGATATTATTATGAGTATTACGACTGTGTTATCCGAATTATTAATTGGTATTAATTATAATTATGCCATGAAGGTGCCACAAATTTTAGTATAGTTTAAGATCTGAATTGTGCATTTTTCTTTATATTTAATGCTCAATGAGTGTATTATTTTATATGAATTACAATATTTATCATTTTTGACCAACTTCACTTAACATACATATGTATTGCAATATTGGTGTGATTAATCATAATTAGTCCTAAAGCTAGTTATCATCACGTCCAGAAAGCTAATTAAATTTTTTTTTATAGAAAGTATTTTTAGTTCATAGAAATGTTTTTTATACCACTTGTCATCGAAATAACGCATCATCTATATAAATAAAAATGTAAACGTTCGTTTGTTCAAAATTTTAAATCTCCGAAATTCTTCACCGATTGCTTTGAAAATTTGACACAACGTTGCATTCGAATACGCGCGTCTTTTTATACACCTATCACAGGGTAAAAACAGGCTAAGCGCCATCTGTTGGGCGGTCACAGCAACGCGTGGCCGGGTACAGCTAGTCTAATATATATAAAGTTATAAAGCAGTTTTAGCAAAAAATAAAATGGTTCTATGGAATAAATCAAAACTAACAAACGTGTAGTTTTGTTGTTCTATCAAAAACGTTTATAGCGATCGATACCGAAAGAACAACTCTGATGAGGCAGTGCAAAACGCTTTCAGAAAATAGATTCCCGCCCGCAGGACATTGTCAAAAGTCAAAATTTTGGATTTTCTATATAAAATCCAATAATAATCTATATAATTCTATGTCAATTTCATAGGTAAGGACAATGTATTCGTAGTTAAAAAAAACAAATTATTATTTCTAAACAACTTTTAATGTACTTATACATTTCTAGCATAATTAAACAAAAATATTCTCGCATTACTTCACAAGTAATGAATTTAAAATAACAACAAACTTAAATAAAGAATAGGCGCATAAATTGTCGTTGAATATTTCAGCTAAAGTACAGAGTAGTACAAGGAATAACTTTCCTGGCATCTAGAATGTATTTTCGTTTTCCTTTTCTTAACAGTCATGTCTCCTATCCTAATATACAAAGTCATCAAAATATTCATTGCTAGAGTCTGGCAAAACGCGACAATACAACCAAAAATATTAGTTATCATACATAATTGATCTTGATACAGTTCTCGACGTGGAATCCAGTGATTAACATATTAAACCTTGCGAATTTACCGTCAAATACGGCCGCGCCCCGGGTGTTTTGTTGTGTAGTGTTGCAGCCTTTCCGAATATGAAGATCAAATCGGGTAGTTGTTCACCTGCTTAGTCTACCTGGGTTGGCCACGGGCATTTTTACTTGCCTGTAGTCCACCTTTGCGATGTTCTTGTTGTACAGCTCCCATGCTTCGCTACCCGCCTCTTCAGTCAACTCGTGACATTCTAATATTTTATGTGACATTCTAACAAAAACGGTGTTCTAAGAAGTTATTGGTTTTTGAAAATAGAAATATAATAACCTTTTTAAAGCAATAAACGAACTTCAAAGAAACTAAAAAGTTTAAAATAATAGTGCCTTTAAAATCTAGATATAAATATCAAATTCATTTCAGCGTTCATTCATTTATTCACTTTCATTCAAGTTTTAGAAAAAAAAGTAAAGTATCAAGATCGTTTATTCTGCCGTTTGATTTGCCCGACTCTAAGAGGCACCTAATTAAAATTTATTAACCTAAACAAACCGTAAGCCTGTTTTTAATAACTACGATCTGAATACAACATTAACTACTAAAATGTTCCCTATGACAACGTACCTACTTAATAAATGAGATAAAAATTACCGGTGGTATAAAATGGAATAGAACAATAATAAGTGATGGATTCCTTAAGGACCATAAAGTTGACTTCCTAAAATGTTGAATTCTCAACTGACTGACCGGTGGTGCAGGAAATCCGCATAAATCAACATTTTAAGAAGTCAACGTGCAAATCGGAAAAATGTTCAACATTTTAAGGAGTCAATTTTATGGTCCTAAAAGGATCGACTTCCTTCCTTTTTCTTACAATTTAACATATATTAACAATGCAACATAGGAGATCATAGTAAAAAAGTATTTTGTAGCAACGCAGTGTTGCAAATAAAGTCTATCGACAGAATCATGTCCTCGAAAACTAAACTCACTATCGACACGACAATGTTGTTAGTTTTCGATAAAAAAAATGCCCATATTAATGTCACGAATTTCATAATTTATACTTTCTATTATAAAACTAGTATGAAACTATAACATGACAGAGTAGCGACACTATCGAATTGAAATACTATTTCGATAAAACCGCCTATTTATCGATAGTTACGAAACATTACATAAGTATGACACTGTGTGACCAACATACAAACGCATTCATGTGGCACAGGAAGACAAAGACTGCGATATTTTTCGCCAAGTTCATAAACACTATCAAGTGGTCCCTTTAGTCACAATGTAAATAAATCTTAGTTAAAAACAATAGTATACAAAATAAATCCTATATGGAATACCTAATACACAAATCTAGCACACATTTGTAAATTTTAAAAGCGAAATAAATAAAATGGTCCAATTTTCTTTACCCCCAAAATGCAGTGAGCATTTACGAAGCATGCTGTAACAATAATTTATTTACACAAATGTAAATAAACAGTGAAATACCGAACATTTGTAAATCACAAGTTTCTTTTCATTTCCTCCTCCCTAGCGACTTGTTCAAAAGCTGGCAAAAGATTCCTCCTGCATTTACTTTCGTCTGTATAATGTAAAGCCCAAATTATATATTCACCAATATTTACAGGGTCTTCAGAATAACTGATTTGTATTTTACATTTTCTTTCCCACTTCATATAGTCTGTGCTGTAACTATTCTTTGTTCTAATAAATTCTACATAACAGTTACATTCAACAGCTATTTTTGGTAATTGTGCATTTAGTGCATCATGAGATTTGTTAGAATCAGTCCCACTCGTGGATGGCACACAGTCTCCTTGGCCCAATTCATGGTTGGGAGGTGTCACTGTCACAGATTTATGCATCTGTTTCCCATAAAGCGCCCCATCTCCTTTATTATGTATTTCAGAATCGTCGATAAATCCTAAGCCATTTTGATGTTTATCCACATCATTTTCAGAACATTTTCTAAATCTTTTCCTTGCAATACCCTCCTCTTCATCTAAAGATTTACAACCTTCATCCCATTCTGGGCTATGACAACCAGAATGAGTTCTTTTCCTATTAAATGTTTCTTTCGTTGTGATAATTTGTTCAGGGGCATCTAGAGGGATAGCCAAAACTGTATCCACATTTCTGAAAAAAATTAATTTCGATTTTACTCACTTACTACATACGTATAGTATTAATCAGGTTAAACTTATTTGCTTATTACTCATTTTATACTTTATTCCCAAACTCCCTACCCCTTTTGCAAATCCATTCGTAAATCTGGAAAGATAGGATGTTGGCATTTATCACAAATGTTCATAACAGTAATTCTTTGTTCTCATTAGTTCTACTGATCAGTTCTACCATAGAACTAATGCGACTTTTTTCCCTACTAGTAAATGTTTTGTTCTACCATAAAATAATGGACTAATGGATTTTTTCTTTCTCACTAGACCCACGCTTAAAAAAAAATATTGTTAAAAATTATGTTTCAATTTCAAGACGGGTAGTTTCAATCGAAAATGAATATTTTCAAAACAATAAATAAAAAAATATGTTAAAACAATTACATAAATATTATTAACAAAGCCAATTTCATTTCCGTAAGAAATTCTTTATAACAAAGGCTATTTTATTTCAGTAAGATTGTTTTGAAAATATTCACTTTTGATTAAAACCACCTACCTTTGCCTTGAAAATTAAATATAACAATATTTTGTGTGGGATTAGCGAAAAAGAAAAATTCCATTATTCTATGGTAGAACAAAATGTAGGACTAGTGGTAACAAAAAAATCATTAGTTCTATGGTAGAATTGGTCAGGAGAACAAAGGACAGTATTCACTTAGTCCAGTTTGTTGCCTTTTCCATAAAAAAACAAGCTTTGAAAGGGTGGTATAAGGATATTTTATGGAAACAGAAAGGGTTATATTTTATGAAACAGATTGCAAATTAGTTTGATTGTCCACTGTGGAAATTAATTGTCAAGACTAAATCCCTTTTGGACATTAAGTACTAACAAAGGATATACTGACAAATATGGATGTTGTCTTTTAATAATTGAATAAATATGGCTAAAGAGGGGATCATCATAAAAAGTCAATAAAACAATTTGCTTGCAATTTATTTTTAAAACAATTTTAATATACAAACCTTTGTGGTCTCTCTGGTCTACTCTCAATCTTGTCTATGTTTATAACAGAAGTGAAATCATGTCTAGAGCATTGCATATGATATTTTAGAAAGGCTGAAACTTTTTTGCGAGTTTTAATTGTTTTGCCAAACCATTCTAAAATGGTGTCATCGGATAAATAAAGGACTACGTTTTGTCTTTCATTATCAATCATATGCTTGTACCAAGAAATAAATGCTCTCGCTTTTTGTCGTTCCAAGTGGTGGTTGTTGGTATTGTTATTTTGCACATTTTTGTTGTTTAAATCTATTTGTTGAACATTATAATGTTTACGAGGTGTTTTTGAAGAGTTGAACATTTTTCTGAAAGCATAAATGAACAACATAATTATGTAGTATACATATAACTTCAATAAGTAACCTATTTAAATTCATTATGAGCCTATTACATTCCACTGCAGGGCAGGCTTCCTGTGGTAATCACAAGGACATAAAGGGGCCATCATCAAAATAAGGGCCCAGTGCATACACATGCACTACAGATTGATTAATTTGGAGCATAAAGACATTTTTTTCTTTCATCATCAAGCCAGTGATTTGCTAAGCTAGTGATAATATTTAAATACATAGATTTCTTGTGAAAGATCCCAATAATAAAATTAAATAAACCTAGGTATTTGAATCTTCTATAGAAACTGTACACAGAGTAATCTGAGCTTTTATCTATGGGATAGGTCCAATGAGACATGTATATATATATGTATATCAATGTTTTCTTTCTAACCACAAAGATGATTAATGTGCAATCAAAAATTAAAGATCATAATTTCTTATATATATGTCTGATTAGTCAAGGTAGGTCTGCCCCAGCCTGCTGTGCAAAAGGCCCTAGTTTTGATTATCAGGAAACCCATTTATTTAACATAGGTTCAGATTTGGATAGCTTGTGTTCATCTTTAAATTCAAATGATATACATTATACGAAAATAGAAAGATGTTTCATAGAAATCATAAATTGGTCCACTACAATTGGTACAATATTAAGTCTTATATCTAACTAGCACCCACCCTCATCGACCCACCCTCTTCGTTTTGGTTTATAAAATTCTTTTTTCAAAATAAATTATAGTCTATATTAGACAGGGATAATGTAGCTTCCTATTTGTGAAAGAATTTTTAAAATTGTGAACGGATTATTGTATACTGAACAGATTATTGAATACTGAGAGAATACCCCCAACATACCTACAAACACAATTTTACCTCATTATATTAGTATAGATTACAATCTTAAAACTATATCTCTGTGCCTCTAGAGTAGACATTAAGCTACAAATTCAATCCTAACAGCGGCCATGGAGACTGGCATTAATTATTCAAATGTCCAGGAAAACAGGAGTTTTACAAAATACATTTATTGTGTTAGGTAGCAAAATAATGTCACAGTTTTTCACAACTACCTATGTTAGTTTACTTTTTAATAAAAGAAATCAAACAAGTACACATCCTAGCCGAAAGTAATACACATAGATTATAATCGGCTAGCTCAGTTTTGTAAAGCATTATCTATATGGTAATGGCACACTACAGAGAGGACACTACAAAATCCATCTAAAGGTTGATGTGTACTACTTTTGACTGGGAAGTTTACTCACTTGTATAATGTATAACAATTGTAATTAAACAAAAGCATGTGACATATGTATATATATATATATATGTATATATATACATATATATATATATATGTATATATATATGTATATATATATATACATATATATATATATATATATATATTGGTATTACACGTTACACATACAACTCATTGATCTAAATTTGTTCTCTACTTACACTTTTCTGATAATATGTCCACAACTTGCTGAGAACTTCTAGCTTCGTGTGCAAGATCCAAACGGAAGCGTTGCAGAAGTCTCCTACTCTCCTCTATGTAAGTTGTAAAGGACAAATTAATTTCTAATAATTCCGTATGTAACGATGTTATTTTCTTGGTGTTTGTGAATATTTCCTCTAAAACAAAAAACGTGTAAATACATTGTCAAAATAAAATGCACAGAAAAACAATTGAAAATTGTGACAAACTTCGATTTTTAAAAGTAATACAGTTTTATAACCTACTTAGATTGTTTGCTGCATGACACGCTAGACAATCACGGGACAAATCATCAGATATTGTAGAATTCATCTTACGTTTTCTTCCTTTTATAATGTTAACATTCGTTTATTAATTCACAAATAAATCATATAAAAACTACAAAATAAATTATTTTCAATTCACTGACATCACCATAGCGTCGTTATTTGGCAACCATAGACTAACTAAACAAACAATGCTTGTTGCTTGCCATCATTCATAAAGACAAATAAAATTAATCAATATTACTTATTAATTTTGATAAAATTTTATAGACTTCTAATTTTTCACAATGTACCTATTCAGAATGTAAGGTAAATGCTCATGGTCTAACAATGCATAGTTCCGACTATGAAGTGACATTATGTCAAGTGCAACCGGCGGGTAGTGTGGGGGAAGTTAAGTATATATTTCCAAAACTGTCTAAGTTTCAAACGGAATCGCATTCCCTCTTCCTAGTGGCCCACTGCTAGACGTCAAAGGAGACCGTGCTGTATTTTGTTTACATCGCTGAGTAAAAATTTTTGTTCAAATTGTATTTTTTTCCGCTTGTTCCCCACTGCTCAACTGATTGCGTCCAGTTGAGCATTAGGATTCTAATGTGATTCCCCACTGTTCAACTTTTTAAAATTTGAGCGCTTCAGTTGAGCAGTGGGGAATAAGCGGTTTTATACGAATTTAAATTTGTTTATTTCAAATTGCCAAGGAAACTTGACACAGTGTTATGTGACAGTGTACTAATTGCACCATTGCCATATATATAAAGAAAATAAAAGATTATATATTAGTATCCACTTTGAGTTAACATAATAATAATTGTGTGTGGATGGCTACGTCAGTGTCCAATTAAATTATAAAGAAGTAATAATGTTGCTATACCATTCTTATTAGAAACTTAAAATTTTAGAACTTTTTTTTGTCCGAATAATATCTGTCACATTCTTCACGTTATGTAAAACTGATCACTACCGTGGTTTTCTGCATCCCCAAACCGGGTAAACACCGCTCGGAACCCTCTAGCTATAGAGCCATTAGTCTATTGAATAGAATGGCAAAAATCTACAAAAGAATTCACCTTTCTCGCCTACTGAGTTACGTCAACTCAAAGGGCCTACTCATCGATGAACAATTTGGCTTTAGAGCCAACCACTCTATAGTTCAGCAGTGCGCATCCTCACAGATCTCAACCAAAGTAGACTTCAAGACACTAGCTGTATTCTTCGACGTAGCGAAGGCTTTTGATGAAGTCTGGCACAACGGTTTAATCTATAAACTGTACCAATTCGAGGTGTCTGAAAGTCTCATTCTCAGACTACCTTACCAATTGCATATTTCGCTACAGAGTTGAAGGCACTCTGTCTAGTTCTCGCCCAATCAGAGCTGGAGTCCCCCATTTCTCCGTCCTAACACCCACGCTCTATTACCTCTACATCAATGACATCCCCCACTCCCTTGGAATAGAGTTTGCCCTCTTTGTAGATGACACCGTCCTCTACGCCTCCAACGCGCGCCCTAAGCGAGTGGTTTGTGAGGTGGAGGATAGAGATCAACCCGGAGATAAGTGCAGCCATGTGCTTCTATTTTCTCAGCGGAGGCACTCATAGCTCTAAGCCTAAATCGAGGCTGCTCCATGGCATTCTCACAATATCGACCTCCACACGGACTTGGAATTTCCCTTCATCGTCAAATACGTTAAAGATTCCTCCCGACACTACTATAACAGTCCCTCACGATCCCAACCCCCTATAGTACGGCCGTTATCATCTGAGTCGTACGGCCATAATTCTTTTTTATCAGTCTGTCTCACTTGCACTTATTGGTCTTATGGAGCGCCATAGTGATGTGCGTAATAGTAGTACAAGTGGATATCGATGAAATGTAATGATTTGATTTTTAACTTAACTATTTTATATATCTGATCAGCGCCGGCTCTAGCTCATGTAGCGCCCGGGTGCAGGGCGCCCTCTAGTAGGCGTTTTGAACTCTTTGGAGGTGTCGCGAGCGGCGCTCGGCGCCCCCTAAGACCCTGCGCCCGTGTGCACCGCACCCCCTGCACCATAGGTAAAGCCGGCACTGAATTCAGCGCTCGACAGGCGCCCCCGAGCGCGGGGCGCCCGGGGTGCACCGCACCCCTTGCACCCCCTGGTAAAGACGGCCCTGTATCTGATGCAAATGAAAAGGTATGTAGAAGAGTTCTACCAATACAAACAGATAGCCACAGACAAGAGCTCGGCTAATATAATAAATGACTTTAATATTGATTTAAGCTAATTCAAGCTAAATTAATTTAAACTAAAAAATATCAAATTTAATTTGATATAGATAAAATAAAACAAATGAATTCTATGGCCATCCCCATTTAATTTCTTAATAGGAATGCCCCTCCCTGTTACCGTCGTCGTCGTCGTATTCGGTACGTCCTAGACAATCCTGACGACCCAATTGCGCTCCTGAGTTATCTCCAGTGGTTACGCGACTCTTTAGGCTCCTAGGATTTAGCCATTCCGTAAAAATAAACTCATCACTATGAGACTTCTATTTTGGTTCCCATCTGCCCATAACTCCAACACGGCTCATTAGATTGCATGTTCTTTTTGTATTCAATTAATTAATTTCAGTATTTAAAAAAATGCTCTAGGGCTTCCCTTACAAGAAAGAAAGCTTTTAATTAAAAAATATTGATTATTAACTTCAAATTAATTTAATCTTCCGGGCTACTTGGCCGAGGTCTTCTGAAATCTCTTCTCTTTCTTCCAAACGTTTCGTCAACAACTGCGGTTGACATCTTCAGTGGCGGCTGCGTTCATTTTCGGAGAGATGTTATCTCTTCGGCTTCTCGAGCGCAATTGACTCGACGCCTGTTGCGCCGAGAACAATTAATATGGAAGATTCAATTAATATGGACACCAGCCGAGAAAGCCTACACTCCACTATATTAACTTCAAGTTATACATTCAGCAAACTTGAACACCTACTTAGATTCCAAAACATTATGACTAGTGAGCAGCTAATGTCTGCACAATAAAATATAAAACTTGTGTTTACAGGCTGGCTGCGTTCACATTTATAGAGCCTCTATAAAGGCTGCTATAGCAGCAGAAGAATCAAGTATAAAAGCAATAAAGATGCAATTAAATAGTGTTTTGTTCTCACCTATTAAATAAATTTACAATATTTACTTTTTTTTTTATAGACGAGTGGGCGGACGAGCAAGCAGTCCCACGTGATGGTAAGTGTTACCGCCGCCCGTGGACGCCTGCAACACCAGGGGGTATGCGGGCGCGCAGCCGACCTTACAAAATCCTATTCACAGCTCTCTTGAAGAACCCCATATCGTAGTTTAATGGAAAGACCTCTTGAGGCAGTTCGTTCCACAGCTTACGGGTTCGCGGTATAAAATATTTTTTATTAACCGAACAGTGCGCAACACTTCCGTATCGAGGAAATGCGGATGGACCGCACTTCTGTGACGGGAGCTGCGGTTGTAGAAACCCGAGGTGGGCATTATATTAAACAATTCTTCAGAGCATTCCCCATTGTATAGGCGATAGAACACACAGAGAGACGCAACGTCTCTCCGAATGCTGAGGGGTTCTAAACCGCCCGTGAGAGTGGGATCGTCGACAATACGAATAGCATGTCGTTGGATGGAGTCAAATGGGTCCAGTTGGTATTTCGGTGCGCCGGCCCAGAGATGAGAGCAATACTTTATATGGGGCTTCACCTGAGCTTTGTAAAGCGTAAGAAGTTGCCCAGGGGTGAAGTACCACTTCGCTCTGTTCAGCACACCGAGCTTTTTGGAGGCCTTATTTTCCAGATGACCCCTAAATTCGACTGCTGGAGAAGTCGACCCCAAGGATCCCGATACCCTCCGAGATCTTAAGAGGTATGTTCTGAAAGCGAGGTGCTACGACAAAAGGGTTTTTCTTAGCGGTGAATGCACAGTCTTCAAGACACTTATAATATAAAATCATTTATTTTAAGGCACTATTCAAATAAATTGTCTTTACTATAATATTTAGACTAATTGTATTTTTACACAAAATTTATAATTTGTAATTTATTTATGTTAACAAAATATAATTGAAAATTAATAGTAAAATTTTTATAGAGAAGTAGGTATCCCTAATTCATTGGGCGTCCATAGACAAGTTTTAATTATGAGAAAGAGCATTGGATAGCAGAACGAGCGCGCTTCTTTGGGAGTGGTAATGTGCCGAACCAATCTACGGCTTTCCTATGACCACTGACTTCGGCCATTGGTCTATCTTTTGTCAACCAATCATCGAAAAACCAGTGAGGAGATCCAATGTAAGTTTACAATTTTCGTCGATTATTAGTTCGTAGATCCATGTTCGTTAGTGAAATTACTGTAAAAGTTTTAGATTCCATTTTAAATTTTATAACTTATCTGGCGTAATATAATAACTTGAAAAGCAGCCATTTTGTTTACTTTGACCACTTGCCCTCGTCGGAATAATGTCAATGACGTATCGCATATCTTTCATAGGTAAAGTTATATTAGTTTTGCATTTTTCCTTTCTTAAATTTATTTAATCCGCTTCACATATATTTCTTTACAATATTACCAAGTCTTACCCGTAAGCTAGGACTTCCGTATTCATGTTGCTTAGAGCTACCAATCATAGGTGTGTATCGTCGATAACAAAAATGTTATGCCGTATATTTCATAAAGTTGATAAACTGATAACAGCCTTCTACAAATCTTTAATAAAACCTGCAGAGTTAAAAACTATGTGTTAATCAAGCTCGGACTTCACTTTTCAGAATTTTTTGTATTTTTCAAAATCCGTCCACTAATTTTTGAGTTCCCTTATATGAAACAAAAAAAAAATATTTTATGCGTGGTGTTGGCTACTTTAAAATAGCACCCACCCCATCTCTTCATACCACATGCCCTGAGCAACTCCACCACCTCTAAAACAGTGTTCAGCAGTGGATTATAAATAAATAAAGAGATTATAAAACTGGTACATATTTGCTCCTTCAAGTTTGTCCTAACCACAGGGATACCATCATTAATGAAATATTAATTTCACTTAAATGAAAATTAACTTATTTCAGTGATTTACAATGGAGCATGCTCAGATCCAGACTTCGGATGGAGCGCAAGTAATGACCATCAACGGTCAGCAATTACAAGTGCTACAGATGAACAATACAACCCCCCATATGATCCAGGGGCCGAATGGACAGCAGATTGTTGTACATACTATCCCCACTTCATCCCAAGCTATACAGGTAATTAAATTAGTTTTACCTTCATAAAATAATTGTTATTTTTTAAATTTCTTTAATAATAATTTGAGGGGAGAGTGCACACTCCAATTCAACAGCCGCTGGGCGCGCTCAACTGGCCACATTACCCCTCTCTCACAGAAGACTACCTTGAAATGTACTGCATTTCCCTAATGGGGCGAGTGCAGAATTCGCTAAGCCAGGAGCTAAAGACCGACAAGGAAATGCTCTAAGGAACCTCCATACTGACACTGAGTTCTGAGTGAACTAATGAACTGATTATACCTACAACATTAGTGGAACATAAAATACAGTGGAAAGACAAGCTGATAGTAATCTTAGGACACTGTAACAAATATATTTATTATAAATATAAAATGTCCAAAATCCCCTTATGACGCAAGGGAGCAGGAGAGGAGTGGGATTTAATTATTTATATTACCTAGTCAAATTAATTATAATGTGAAATCATAACAATTTGTTTTTGTCCTAACATGCATCAGATCGCAGCACCACAAATCCAGGTAGTGGTATTTTTGTATTGTTTATAATTTTGGCTTTTTTAAAATCAAATGTTAGAGCATGTTTCTATTTAAACAATCTTGTAATGAAATTTTTAGTTTAAAAATATTAATAAAGTTTATAAGCTATGTGGATGACATTGCAAACAACTTATGGAATTGTGTGTTACTTTTGGTCTATCTTTCATTATTGGATTGGATTTGGATTGGGTTTAGCATGCTTCAGTCTCAATAGTGATCACGCCTGTATGTGCATAAATCTGTCCACAAGAAAAGGTATAGCAAAGTAAATGCGTCATTCATTATTGCATAAGAAATAAGCAGCAGAAAGTAGGTACTTGATGGTCAGCAAATTTAAAGATGTGTTAGAATTAGGTTTTCTGGTGTCAATAAAGAAATAAGGAGTCCCATGAGGTAGGACTCCGTCGATTTTGTAGTGAAATTCTTAGTAATTATGAAGTTCAGTAATTAGTAATTATTTCAGTTAAATTTATTTGGTCATCATTAATATGTGGACCTCTAGACAAACTGTTTGCATAGTGCATCTACTACTCATGTTGGGGTTTTTATATAGATTTATATAGGCTTTTATATCGAATATAGATTTGAGTATTCGTTTAGAAAATGATGATTACGAATACTTGAATAATGACGAGTTTTCGCCAAAACAAATATGAATACGAATATTTGAAACATCCCTACTACTGCAAACTATAATCCTAATATGAACAGGGTCTAAATCCTACATTCTCTCTTTTTGTGTTATGCGATTAGAAAAGGATTTACCAGATTTATATTTTCAATCGGCGACAATCACATATTTTAGAGCTCAGCCTTACTTTTGTATTTATTATGTCTAAACAATTCTTTCGTCATTAATTACAGGTGGCGACACCTAACGGCCAGCAGTTACAACAACTGCAAGTGCTGCCTATATCGAGTTTTCAAGGTAAGTAAGACACTTTCACAACGACAAAGACTGGACATGCCATTTTTCAGCTAACACGGTTAAAAAATATATAGCTTTATTTCATACTAGCATTGTCCCGCCACTTTGTTCGTGTGTATCGTATGTATATAAGTATAATGGTTCGTCACATAAACTAATGGATCTGGATAAACATAGTACATTCCTAATAGTAATTAATCATCATTATTAAAAATAATCTTTTTCATTTCTTAACATCTTACAACTGCATTTGTTTGTCTTTTATTTGTCATATTGGCAGTAACAATTACATATAACGATTATGGTAGATCATAAATGCATTATGTTTGTATGTTTGTTGGTGGGTTGGGACAACTTCCATAACATTTTTTCCCCATCATCCTTTAAAGGCAATGCACTGTGAGATATTAGCTTTTTTACAAATTTCAGAATATCCAATGTATCTATTGATATTGTTACCATCACTTCTTACTTATAACATGTTATTCTTCTATATGATTGTTAGTAAAGGTAAATGTTTGTTAAGAAAGTCTGCCTATACTTATATGAACAAATTACTGTATTTTTTTTTATTAGATGTATATAGTCGTTTCTTATAAAGTGATTTATGTATTTTTTTGATAAATAAATTATCTCAAACCGTATTCTGTAACATTGTATTTCAGGCGCCAATAATAATGTGCAGCCGATGCAGTTAGTGCAGACTCCAGATGGTCAGACGTTCCTATACCAGCCGACTGCCAGCGCACCACAGACTATAGATCAGCACCAGATCATACACCAGCCTGCTGGTAATGTCTGCTTTTATTTTCTCTTTATGCACTATATTGTACAGAGGCGGAGTTAATGCTAGGCATTCTCTACCAGCCAACTGTTGGTTAAATGTGAAATATTTAAGCGGGTCCAGAAGAACTCAAATAGTAAATCTTAATTCATCTCTATAAATAACAAGAATAATATAATAATACAATGATAACATACTTATACGATAAAATATATAAATATACGCAAAATATACGTACTAATAAAATAGATATTAAAGATATAGATAGACATATACATATGAATAAATAGAATAAGACATACATAAAAATAATATAAATATAGAGAAAAATACAATTACCTCTGTGAATTACAAAGGTAGTGTTCCCAAAGCTTTCTCTTGAGGCTTTTTTTATAAGTAGCCTTCCTTATATCAGTGGGGGAGTGAGTTCCAGAGTCGTACTGCCTGAGCAGCGAAAGAATTAGTCATGAAACCAGTGAGAAGAGATAGTGTGGAGTTTTCAGCAGAACGTCAATTGGATTTCAGTTGTATCATTTGAGTATTTTTTTTCTCTGGCACTAGCCAACTGAAATTTGCATGGTATATTCTCCATGCACGTGAGTAGTTTTAAAGATTAATTGTAGAAAAAAACTTCTGTGATTTTTTGCCTGAGTCCTTGAAAGTTATTGAAAAAATTAGGCTTGTATATAGGGCCCATTGTTACACCGTGTATATAGGGAACGTGGCAAGTGAGCAGACAGTCCACTTGGTGGTAAGTGAATTATCATAATATATGAAGATTATAATATTACATTGATTTAGGCATCCATCTGAATTAGGAAATTTAGGAAGGAGTGGGTACTATCGCTCATGGACATCCGCGATGCATGCCAACATTGGTCAGTAATGACAAACGTGGGAATGCCCGCGTATGCACCGCTTACCTTTAGACTACTAAACAGTGGATTAGCAAGGATGGGGAATACAGAGTATAATGAAAGGACACATCCCTTATACAGTTACTACTCAATTGATAGGATTAGATGAGATGGGGTGATTAGGAGTATAATAAAATAAAACCCACTTATAAGACAGGATGGCATTAGAAGGGGAGGGGGGAGTATAATGAAAACGTCTGTGGTGAGAGGGAAACAACGCGAGGAAATGTGGTCTGGTCCATCAATCCACACTGGGCTCGCGTGGTGAATTACGTACCGAAACCCCCTAGTGATTTACTAGGGTAGCCCTGTGCCCTGGGGGGAGAATGCACGCTGCAATCCAACACTGGGCGCGCACGACTGGCCACGTTACCCCTCTCTCACAGAAGACTACCTTGAAATGTACTGCATTTTCCACTTTATCTTATTTCCCTAATGTACGTACGTGTTTCGGTAGTGAGTGAGATGTGCCAGAGCCCATTCCCATCCTATCCCTCCCCATTTTCCCAACCTTTTCTCCAAATCCATTCCTATATCTCGAAAGGTAGGCAGCGCATCCGGGGGCGTGCCAACGTTTGTCATTTTGGATTGATGTTGGCATGTATCGCGGATGTCTATGGGCGACAGTATCCACTTACCTTCAGAAGGACTGTATACCGCCTTCGTACATAAAAAAAAAAATAGGACGTTATAGGCTGACTGAAAGTTCAAATATTTAATAGAAAAACATCTCCTTTCCAGTGATAAATTTAAACGGCAACTTGGTACAAGTGGCAGGAGTTGGCAATGCAGTGCAACCACAACAGATTGTCAACCAGCCTAATATCGTGATGGTAAGTTATTGTCCACGTTACTGTTTTGAAAAATGTTTTTAAACTGCAAATTTGTTAATTTGTTTGTAGCAAATCTATTTATTAAATATATACATGTACTACACTAGTATTTTAGTATTTTATAAGTACATCTAAATAGTATTATATTTATAGTTTGAATTTATAGAATGTAACAATTTAATAAATCAAAGACTTATTAATATTATCGTTATGACGTTATTTGTTTGCAATCGGTCCACGCTTGTTTGAATTTTCAGCCGTTGTATGTAAAAAAAAGGATTGATTGGAGGCGTTAGTTGATTCAGTAGATTTAGCTTTTCCGAAAGTTTTAGAAAAAAATTTTTTATACAACTGTATACTTGGATAAGTCCTATTAATAAGTCCTATAAATTTTTAATATTTTTTTTTTGAAAAATTTGCGTTTCTTTGTTTTAGACCTACTGAACCAATTTTGCTTATCTACGATCTGATATATACCCAACCTATTTATTATGTGCCAAATTTAATTTAAGTCTATTAACAGAAATTAACAAAAAAAGAATGTTTTATGCCAAAAAGTAATTGTGAAATTTTCATTGTAATTGACTTATAGGGTAACACTAAATAACAGTAACAGAGTTGTGGATGTAATAAAATAAAATACATATAATAAAATGTGTAACAAAGCCATGTCTGTACATTTAATATTACTTCGAAAAAAGTCACTGATACATGGCCTGAAACAATTTGTGGAATTTGTGTGTCTATCTGCACGCGCATCACGCAAGAACTACTCAACAGATTTTAATGTAACTTGGTATAGTTATGGCTTTTGACTTGGGTTAACATTTAGGGTATTTTTTCCCGATCCATTATAGGAACCACAAGTTCACGAGAACGAAGTCTCTGGCACCGTTAGTATGGAATAAGTTACCACAAGAAATCATTGAATCGCCAAGCGATTCCAGGAGAAGCGATATCACAAACTTGTAACAGCAGCTAACACAAGATATAAACATTGCAGCAGTAATGCTGCTCGCCTATTACACAATAATAATGTTAATAAATACTTTATGTTGTAATTCAGATGGTGGGTACAGAGCGGTTGCATTTCATGGTCAGATGGTGGGATTTGAACTTGACTCACATTCGTGCGATCATGAGTTCAAATCTTCTGCCCGTTTACCACAGATTTTCTACTTAAGTATGCATTTTTCTTAAAACTCACTAGCTAGCCCAAACATCGCCATTAACATCTTGAGAAAACTCACATACTCCAGTAATAAACAATAAAAAAATCTGGAGTGTATGATCCACTAATCCCCACAGGTACTGCGTGATGAATTACGGCCCGATGCCCACAGTGATTTACTACGAGAGGCCTGTGCCCTGCAGTGGGATGTTATAGACTGATATAAAAATCAATTCAGATGGTGAACGGCAACAACAGCGTGACCACGAGTGGGTGTCCGTCCGAGGGCGCGTCCACGTCGGGGGCGGGCTCCGACGAGGAGCCCTTGCTGTACGTGAACGCGCGCCAGTATAAGCGCATTCTGAAGCGGAGGGCCGCCAGGGCCAAGCTACATGAACAGGGCAAGATACCCAAGGAGAGGCCGGTATGACAGTTTTATCTTTCGTTACTTAATATAAAGACCCTGCAAAAATAAGTGTGAAATATTTTAGTAAGTCAACAAAAAACATTACATCTTACTAAAAAGTAATATTTATTTTACTATTTTTTTATTAAATTGAAAATATATATTTTTTGTTTCATTTACTCGTCGTATGTGCATAACACTTTACGTAGTTGATTACGCGCGCACCTGCGCGTACTTACTAACAGAAGCGGACTCGTTCAAAGAGCAAAGACCGATGCAAGCGAGTGTGGATAGTGTTATTTTGTTATGCACACAGAAGTAAATTATTCAGGAATTATTTATTTAAACATAATAAAAATATCATGGAATACATAACTTGTAGTTACATCTAATAATTATAGTGTACTGATATTTACACTTATTTTTGTAGGACCCTATATAATTCCCAATTCTTATAATGGTTATTGTGAAGTCCCAATTGTAATAATCGATAAAATACAAAAGTCAATAATATAACATCGGCGAGATATACAATGTTGCTAATATGACTATGTATAAGTATGCAGTAATTTAAAACCAACTGACAGAATCGTAATATTTTATTAAAGTAGGAGCAAGTCTTTTTCAAAAATCGTTTTATGAATTAGTAAAATAACATTAATAAAGATACAGATATATTCAGTACAGTTCTGATGTTGTATTTTTTATTTTTAATTGTGTTAGGGTCACTTTACACCTAGAATTTCCCTTTTGTCAATGGTTACTTAAAGTTCAAATTATAATAATCCTTTTTGGTCAATGCTCTCTTAGAGCAAAGTCACAATAATGTGATTATTTTGCAAAATTACTCCTTATTCTTCATTATCTTCCAGAAATATCTACATGAGTCGAGGCATAGACACGCGATGAATAGGATACGAGGAGAAGGGGGCAGGTTCCATTCCGGCAGCAGGAAGTTAGTATACTAACTTTTTTTTATTTAAACAACCGGTTGAAAATCATCAGACAATGGGGTATTTTACTATTTCTAAAAAAACTTAGTAATTTCACTCAAAATATTTAAAGTAAACCTTTGAAATGAAAAAAGTAATTTAAAAAACTGACTGAATAGAATGATGACATCATTTTTCTATATTGCCATTATTACAACGCCGTGTGAGTGACAGAGATAATAATTTCCCTGCTTTATCACAAATATTCTCAAATTCATTATTTATCTAATTTTCTAGAGAATTTGGATAAGTCTTTTTTATACAAGTTTGTTGAAAACGAAGTTTGTTCAGAAACTTACTTCAAAATTGTTATAACAATAATTTTATTTGACCAGAAGACTAGATGAAAGTATTAAGCCTTAGAGTTCGTACATGTATAGAGCCGAAAACAACCATTTTTAGAATTTTTGTCTGTGAACGCGCATTACGCAAAAACAACTAACCAGAATTTAATGAATCTTGGCGCAGTTACAGCTTATGACTTGGCTTAACATTTAGGGTATATTTTAGCCTGATCCGTTAGAGTTCCCACGGGAACTCTTAAGGTTCACGCGAAAGGAGGTATGCACCGCTGGTCAATAATAAATTCTGACCGTTTAACTTGTCAATGACAGGAACACTGAGGGCAACCCGGATCAGTCTCAGGAGGAGAAGTTGCTGCAGGACATCAAGCCGGACACAGTCTCCATCACCATCATACAGGTAATACAACTGAACTCACCGCATTGCATCAAGGGCCCTTTTGACGTTTACACGCCTATCAAGCTCCATAAACACTGGTAGCGACGTGTAAACAAATTGAATCGTTTATTTTCCAAAGATACTATACTATTATAAAAGATACTATACTATTATAAAAGATACTATACTATTATAAAAGATACTATACTATTATAAAAGATACTATACTATTATAAAAGATACTATACTATTATAAAAGATACTATACTATTATAAAAGATACTATACTATTATAAAAGATACTATACTATTATAAAAGATACTATACTATTATAAAAGATACTATACTATTATAAAAGATACTATACTATTATAAAAGATACTATACTATTATAAAAGATACTATACTATTATAAAAGATACTATACTATTATAAAAGATACTATACTATTATAAAAGATACTATACTATTATAAAAGATACTATACTATTATAAAAGATACTATACTATTATAAAAGATACTATACTATTATAAAAGATACTATACTATTATAAAAGATACTATACTATTATAAAAGATACTATACTATTATAAAAGTCCGCATGTTCTTGAGGGATGAATGGACATTGAATTTTCTTCAATTCCTGAATTTTTTTATTGTCTATGTGGCATTTCTACTTGATCATGCTACTGGAATAGCAGGTATCATCACGTTATCAAAACATCAGCCACATGACTATCAAATTATCAACAAAATGACATGACATCAGGAAGGTTTGTCAGGTATCAAATACTAAGTTAGCCTTTGCTTTCAAAAAATACAATTTACGAGTCACATAATTTTCATAAAATATAATTTATAATGACAATGATAGGGGAAAAATTACATTTAGGAAAGATTGGTCATTAGGCCGTTTGAACATATTATGTCCAGTAGTTAATTAAAACACATTGTAAGTCGAGATCTTGTATTCAGCTCGGTGGCCATTGCAAAATCACACACCTGTCATCGTTTTATGAATCTACCCCCTCAATCCACATTGTTTATTAACAAAGCAGAAAAGTGTACTAAACTACCCACATTACCATATATGACAGAACAATAAACAATTCAATTATTACTATACTTGATTGTTTATTGGCACGTTGACGCGCGGCTGTTTCTGCTTTATCGACAGAGTATCGATGCCTTTGGAACTAGTGCAATTTTATATTTAATATTATAAATATTATAAAATAATAATATATTATATTATTATTATATTATATAAATATATAAAACTCATTGAAATGGAATATGATATACAATTTGAGGCACGTTTTTTACTGATTCATATGTACCAAGGCGACAGACGAGCAGTAAGTGGATACTGTCGCCCATGGACATCCGCGATACATGCCAACATTAGTCCAAAATGACAAACACTTGCTTTCTTACGTCAGTGTATATTATAAATTAATGTATGGGATCTGAGAGTAATTACTAATTAATGTATAATTATACAACTGTGCAGTCGGGAAGTTACTATTTATAGATATAACAGGTACAATTATGCTTATGTATTTAGTAGGGAGAGGGTGCACGCTGCAACCCAACAGCCGCTGGGCGCACTCTACTGGCCTCTTTACCCTCCTCTCTCACAGAAGACTACCTTGAAATGTAGGTACTGCGTTTCCCACTTTATCCTACTCTTCAATGTACGTATTACCCGATTGAGTTAACTGTGCACCTCGCTCCGATGACGTCACATAGACACCGCCACCATGTGCCTATAGTGTGCAAAAAGGCATCACTATAAATATCGTATTTTTACTGGCACAAATAAATAATGTGCCATTTAAAATAATTAACACATACATTTATTATAAAACACTTTAATTAACATTTTAAACATACAATGTACACGGTTAGTTGTATCCGTGGGCTATAAGCTAAGACCTCGTGGTCACTATAGTTTATTATTTCGACGCCTGACATTGGGATCTTCGTCGCTTTCGCACTCGCCAATGTCACTCTCTGAACTGTCTTCTAGAGATATTATCATTTATCTGGTTCATTTCTTGGAGATGGTCTTTTTCCCAGTACTCACCCTCAAACCTCTCTATATGATTTACTTCGTTTTTTCCAATCATAAGGTGTAATTGAATTTATGGCATCTTTGGTAAGTTTCTTGGTTTCTTTTTCAGATTGATCGATAGATTTGTGTGTCACCCTTTGTTTCACTAAGGGATCGTCCATTAATCACGTGAGGCTCGAAAGGGGGGGGGGGGGGGTTAAAAAAATCACAAAATATCACAAGGGGAGGGGGTTGGGGGTGTAGTGAGATATCACATGTATTTATCTTTTCGTTGAACGCGCGATTTCTAAACTGAAAAGCGGCGCATGATTTTGGGTAGGGGGGGGGGGGTAGTCTAAAACCTCACCATGTATCACCAGGGGGAGGGGGGGTTAAAAAGTTGCTAAAAACATCACGTGATTAATGGACGACCCCTAAGTTCCATATCATGATCGGATTCAGATGGCAATGATCGGGTGCACTCGTATAATTTCATGGCCGTGCTCTTTCATCAATTGATCAACAACATATTGCTTCGGTGGCTTTGTCTTCAATATTATCTGGTACAATTTGTACCTTATGAAATATTGTTAGTACGTGGTCAGTTTTGTATTTCACTTTAAGAGATACACGTGTGGGTCGAATGATAAGGCGCGTTGCGTTATCAATGACGACAATACCGCTCGCTTCAGAATAAGTTGAGAATATGTTTCTCTTTCAGCCGTTGCCAAAAATTATTTGTGTTCATCTCGCGAGGGTATTCGCCGGTTGTACTTTTGCATTGGTACAGCAATTCTGCACCTGAAATAAATCCGTTTTCTCCCCCGGCATGTACAAGAATCCAGCGTTCTGGGTTAATATTTTTTTTACGCTTGTGTCAGTAGGCACTGTTTTGCCAGCATTTGTTAATCGTGTAGTGCGAATGAATTCACGATTGGCTAAGTATGTGACCAGTTTTTTTTATCTGCGCCAAGGTCGCGGTTTTCTTTTTTCAGCGCAGATAACGAGCCCTCCAAGCGGCTATGTCTGGCTTTTGTATCAATATCACTCGGACATTTTTGCACTTTTTAAATTTGCGACCTAATTGTTTGATAATTATGTCGTAATGTAATTTTTCAGTTTGAAAATTTAGATCCCTTCTAGCAACAGCTAGGATATTTTTAAAAGTCGGGATTTCTTCACAGTATGGAAATTGTTGATAATGTTTCTTAACGCACAAAGATACAAAATCGTCCAGTACATTTCTTTTGGCACTTTGTTTACCGCTTTTTACCCGGTGTTGACAATTTTGGTTGAAAAGTACTAGTACGTTAATTGTTTGGCTTCATTTTTTTACATTCGACCTTTATGATTCTCCAGTTGCAGCACAGGTTGGTCTACCTAAAGCCTAACCTAACCTAAAACTTGGTCCATAGGAATGCGGACCATTTTATTTGCCTTCACTATGTATAGTCTTTCCCATGTCTTCAGAGTTAAAACAACAAAACGTTTATAACGAAAACAATTAAAAAATGTAACAAAATAGTCCAAAAATGAAACAATAATATGAAATTAAATCAAAAACATGTTTATAACAAAAATATTTTAAAACTTAACAATAATTGTCCGAGAGGGTAACAACAATAAAAACAATTACAATAAACACGGATAACAATAAATACACGAAAATAATCAAATTGTTGAGTCGCGTATCGGCAACAAAGATACTGATGCGCCGCGACGAATGCGGAGAGATCAGCGGGGAAGCGGGGGGGGGGGGGGGGGGGTGATGCGTCGAATTTCAGCGAAATGCATAGTTAATCAACCGTGTTGTACGTGTTTCGCTAGTGAGTGAGATATGCAAGAGAGTCCGCTCCCATCCCAACCTATCCCTCCCTATTTTACCAACCCTTTCTCCAAATCCACTCCTACACCTCCAAAGGCAGGCCGCATATCTGGGAGCATGCCAACGTTTGTCATTCTGGACTGATGTACCGCGCATGTCAATGGACAGTATCCACTTACCATCAAGTGAACCGTATACTCGTCTGCCGCCTTAATTGTATTAAAAAAAAACAGCGCTTTTACAACACTACTCCCATCCTTTCCCACCACTCCTTTTCCTGTGTCGGTAGTTAAAAATATGCAAATATTTCCATTTGCCCCCTTTTCCAGGAGGAAGAAGCGGAAGAGCCATCAAATCAATGGCGACGACTGGCGCCACAGCCAGTGCAGACCTCATAGCATGGCTGTGATACAGTCGTGACAGTGATCGGTGACGTCAGTCATGTGCCACAATATGTGGTAACTTGTGACAGTGAAAAGTGACAGTGCGACAGTGTCAATCTCAATTGGCATAAGGAAAAAAGCAGAGGACTTTAAACAATTGTCTCTTAAGCTCCAGTTTGTTGTATAAACTGCTGATTGTTTTTCAGGGTAAGGGACTTAGTCTAAAAGCTATCGAGATTGTAAATGCTTAAAAATATAACAGAAAAAATCTATTAGAACTGTATATAAAACGTATTTTCGAAAAATGTCCCTTACGCCAATTGAGATTTACTCCATCGAGTGTATATTTTGTGAAAGTATTTTGATAAAATTGGTATTTCGGTGTCCATATGGAATAGTATTATATTTTGTGCAATATAAGTGTGAGAACATTAGAATTGGATCAATCGAGCCCGAAAATCTTACTTTGAGTTTATAAAATAATCATGAAAAATGCAGGTATCAATGAACAGATTGACAAATGGCATTATGATTAAATGTAAATTCTATAAATGAGAACACGTTTTGAATAGTGGAGTTGAATATGGCCAAAGAAAGTAAGATGAATCTGTAGTGTACTGTAAACATCTCGGCACTATTTTCTTTCGTATCTAATGATTTTACAGGTTTGCAAATGCACAAATATAATTAAAAATAATAGTAATTGGCGGTATATAATCAGAAAATAACGAATGAACTGTTTTATAAAACTAAACATCAACGTAGATTCTCTAGAAGTTTAAATTAACCGTACTATATGATCTAGACAATTAATGTAACAACCAATCAAGTGATTGCACGAATGCAAACACATTTGCAGCTCATTATCAATTGATTCAGTACGCAGGGTTAGGTTCTGCTAACAGCAAATGTAGTGTTGTGAAACAAACCTTTAGGTCATTGAAAATGAACTTTAAAATTCATTGTAATAACTCATTTATGAATGCCAAAAACGTTTGCAATCCACGTGAACGCTTGGTTGGCCAATTCTATAGGTGATTTCTTTTTAAATTACTTAGTTTCATACTAGTTTTGAATAAGTATAACATTTACGAAGTCCGATTATTCTGATTAAAATGAATATTAACAGTTTAGTTTTTAGATTAGCCAATTTTGTCATGTGTATAATGATCATGTATGGACATGAAGTGAAATGAGAAATTATGCTACTTTTATTATATTGAATGATGTTTTCAACTACCAGATATTGCTTGTTTGAATGTGAGTGGGGGATGCCCCGCGCGGCGACTGCGGGGACTCGAGCCCCCTCAGACGTCGCGGGGGGCCCCGACAATATGTCACATTTAATTTTTCAAACTGTTAGGAACAAAAAAACTGCACATCGAAAAAATATTTTTTCATGTTTTAGAAAAAAATATCTGTAACTTCCCACTGCTGGGCCTCTTCTTATAATCACAAGGGTATTTCGGGACATAATCCACACGATTTCTTTTTAACTTGTTGAAATTTTTATGTCCTTTCAGAGGCTGGAAATTGTTATAAAGTTTATTTGTTGATGTTTCAACTAGTTAGTATTCTAGATTAAGTTTTTTGAAAGTAATTTGAAGTGTTTTGAATTCTAACTTTCGTTTGTGACATTATCTGAGAAGAGACCTTATTGTTTGTTTTAGTTTCGCAGTTTAAAACCAAAATTGAAAATGAAATCTATTTTTTATTGTTTTCTTTTAAAAATCATGTATTAGACCATGTTTCTATGTATACAGTTATTTTATTCTGTAGAAAATCTTTAACAAATCCAATAAATCAATACCAACTAGAAGGTCCCACTGCTCAGATAACATCACAATTGTTTTGATTATTATTATAATATATTCATAGGTTTTAAGTACTTTTATAACAAATTATGATTTTATCACAAATTAACGGTCAGTCCGTTCCTTTAAATCAAATATCTTCAACTGATTTCATTTATGTGTAGGAACCAAAGAAATGTTGCGTAAGACTATACTTCTACCAATCTCTCACAAATGATAATGTGTATTAATTAAAGTATGTAAATAAACATTTTTATACCATTTGTCACTGAATAAGCAGCTGTAATTTTTTTAATGCAATTTAAGTACAAAATAAAATCTTGCACACATAATGTTGTTTTTATTTGTTCCATGTAAACCAGATATTGAAAATATCATTTTATTAGGTAAAGTTTTAAAATTTCACGAACTACATAGGCTTCACAAATACCTTTAAAATATTTATCTTTAATTTCGGATCGCCCTAATTTTTGTTATCGTTAATCATAATTAATTATACATTATTTCGGTCAAAATATATACATCACACATCGTAATAAAACTTGAACTCTCACAAAGTACTTGGTGGGCTCAATGCTACGTGGCATTGTCTTCTAACCAACTTTCAGGAGAAGAAAGATAATCATGACGCCGGTGCAATCAAGGAAGGAGAAAAGCAAAGGGAAGAATAGAAATGAACATTTCATTTACAGGGATATGTAGTGTAAAAGCCCACCCACACAAGACATTAATTTCATCGGCAGTTATTCCGAAGTTAGTACTTTCTGTGTCAATTTTGACTATGGATTATTAATGGATAGTCCTGTTGTTTCTTTATTGGGATTCATTAAAAATAAAACAAGTTTTATGTCATAAAAGATGTTTTTATTAAAAAGAGATTCGCAAACATGATCGTCAAAAAGTTATTTTTCAGGTAGATTAGATATTTATTACATTCACTAACTTTGTATTGGCAGCAAACACAGTGTCTTACATCTCGTATAATAATATAAGGCACTAATAAAGTATCGAAATTATTAACATAATTATTACTTAATAAAAACAACAAAACATTGAAATAACAATTTAAAAAAAAATATGTTCAAACTTTTAAATTGTTTTCCGACGAAATATGTGAATACAATAAAATCGATAAAACTTGAAGCATAACAGATGGTCTTAATTTTTTTTATATTTAAAAAGTATACTCATAAGTACATAATAAAATTATCAAACGGTAACGTTTCGGTTAATAAATGTACTAATTGTATCATAGCTACACATGAGGGGTATCAAAAGTCACTAAGATACATTCTTAAAACTAATTATAGTTACATTATTAAGTATTGCCGTCTTTTTCATCTGAGTTCCATTGATTTGTTGGATTTAATTTTTTACATTTGAAAAATAAAAAATTATCTGCAAGTTTGTAACACTAAGCTATGCCATTCTGGCTTCTATTACTGGTTCAATAAATTGCCGACCTAAGAAAAAGGCAAGCATTCATCGCTGCCAAGGAACTACGTGAGAATGATGACAAAAAGTTTCATCATACTTTCTATAGAATGTCAAAAGAATCTTATTTAGTAGGTACTTTATACTTGTATATACATAGATGTTTTTCCACGTCAAGAACAATTTTCATATTAAAATCTAGTTCTAACGTCATTTTGTCAAACGAGACGAGATGCGTATGCGACTCGACTAAGATGCGGTCGGCTAGCATGAGCAATAGCACACGAGTGCGCGTCTGCGCGACTGACATCAAACGCATCGCGTCGTGTATGAACGAACCCTAGCAGAATTGTATGGCCGCGACACACGAGCGACGAGCATATGCATACTCGAGTGACTTGTAAATATTCCCGTGTGAGATAGGCCATAGTTGTCTTGTCGTGTCGCGGTATAACGTGGAATGTCACGCCTTTTATAAGTTTTTGGTTCTGATGTTTTGCATAATGTTTTATGGTAGAAGAGATTAAGACTAACAAACAAAGCGTGGCGCAAAAAGGAGCGGCTAATTTAAAAATCTTAGGCCGCTAACACTCGTTTTTGTCAGAATAAGCGAATACTACTTATTTTTTACAAAACTAGTATGAAATAAAACATAAATTAATACAGAAAAAATCTAGTTTAAAACTTAGTTTCTTTCTTTTTATAATCAGTTTAGTTTCTGAAAGTAGTAATTATATTAATAGTATTAATTAATTAAACCGTATATTTGCAAATCTATACAATCATTAGATACAAAAGCAACGTCAAGTATCAAGATTTTTATAGTACACTATAAATTCTATTAAAAAAATGTTGCCATTTATAGAATATCGAATATACTATTGTGCCATACTTCGTTTGCCAGATAACATCTCTGTTCTGAGAAAATAATGTCTAGAATTGAAAGTATTTTCACAAAAATTTAGACAACAGTTGATCAGCTTCTTTGAATGAACACACAAACTTCGAAAATATATTAATTATGTCGTTATCTGAGCAAAGGGACCTTATTGTCGGTATGAACTTATTGACCTTGATTAAAAGATATTCTAACTTCTGTTTTAAGCTTACTTTTCCTCTGCTTTATTTTATTTTCTGTTGGAAACTAGATGCACAAAAACCGTCAAAACCAGACTATTAAAAGTAGCTGGAAGGTAACTAGGATGCTGTAACTTGAATTCTCCAGTACGGGTGCCCTTGCAAATTTAGGAATTTAAACTTTATATCACGACACCACAGACACTGTTTTTAAAATTACTTAATGATAGATCATATGAATACGTTGAGATCGCGCACGCGCTGGGCGGACCGTGTGATCAGGCAAATAAATTCGTTGTTTCCAAATTCATAGAAAGGGACGGGACAAAGGAACAAAAAGATCCCTTTTCTCAGATACGTTGTCTATATTTTTTATTAAGTGTTTGTCGGTTTGTGCGCGTCCCTGACTCGCTGTATCTCGGTCTTGATGGCCGATATGAGGGGCAGCGCGGGGTCCTCGGGGGGGAGTCTACCCTCCGCTAAGATTATAGCGGGGTTCACTGTAGGGGGAGGGGGCATGCGGGATGAACCGCTCAGAGACTGCAATGGAAAATGTCTAAGGTAAATGTCAGAATAGGCAAACATTTTGCTTGGTTGAACAAATCTTTTATAGATTTTTGCATCGCACATCGTATTGATCGTTGTCGTTAGCAACAAAGTTCTATATCTACGGCAAAACTAAAAAAATAAATGCTTAAGATCCCACAAACACCTCAAATTAAGACCTAGAAAATTGTCTACAACGTGTCACTGAGATAACGCAACACGTGTAACACGTAAACTAATTTGAAATATATAAAAAACATTCTAGCAAAAAATATAATGAAATTATTTTAGGAAATAAATCATAAGTTACAAGAATTCTAATCTCATAACGATGTAAACATGTAGTTTTGCTTTCTATCTAAGACGTTCGTAGCGTTCATTATTCAATACAGGGTATGACCGGGCGACGCACGTAGCATGCAACCGCGCGTAGAATAAAAGATATACTAGAAATGAACTATATGTTATGAACAAAGAAACCTATTGTAAGACAGAGTCGATTCTACTCTCGATACCAAATAAACAACTTTTGCGGTCTTTCAGTGACATATCTATTATATATTTTCGGCTCCATAAATTTTGATATTAGTTCAGCATTCAGCTCTAAGTAACGCGAAAATATCGTTAGCATATTGTTTAAAGTGTAACTTACATGTGGTGGAGTAGGACCCCAAGCTCTAGCCGCTGTGGCCCTTCGTTCTGGTCTAGTGAAGGACGTTCGCGGTCTCGGCTCCGCTTCCGCTGTACTGGCTGTACCTCTCCTTTAAAAATATACATTCAGCGTAGCGAATATAATACACAGAGAATATCAATAATACATATGTCTCTCAACTGCTGGATATAGGCCTCTCCCAAGGCTCGCCATCACACACGATCCTCGACTATCTCATCCAACCACCACCGGCGAATTTCTGCTGCGGGCTCTCCACGCGCGTTCACGGCTTATTTATCGGTCGGAAATCAAGCCTTGAACGCCGAGAAGTCCGTGAGAACCATCCACACTTGAGTTTTACGGCTGTTCGCGCGGGCTTCACGGCGTGAGTGTAGAGCTGGCATTCAAGTCGTCGATCCATGTGGCCGGAAGGCCTTCACTGCGCTTCCCGGTACGTGGCCTCCACTCAAGGACTCTACCCCGTCGGTCAACGGTCCTGCGGGAAATATGACCTGCCCATTGCCACTTTAACAAGCCGATTCTACGAGCTATGTGTTTCTAGGTAACTAAAGTCACCAGACTTTAGTTGTTTGGCAAATCTCTGCTCGTTTCGGATCCTATCCCACAAAGAAACTCTGAGCCTAGCTGTTTATTGTACATATTATTAATAGATAAAGCCCCGCTCAACATAAAAATATTTTCAATCAGAACACTGATAGATTTATTATTATAGAAATTGTGTTTTGTGCGTTTTTAGTGATAGATTATTGAACTTCAAAGTGTTTTTCGTGCGTAGTGTAGTAATAATCAAATGAAAGCGGGGGTGTGCGTTTTTTGTGTGCTTCCAAGGAGTCCTCTCCTGTCCTCAGTAAACTTACTAACGCTTTACTGAGCGACTTCTGACTTACTTCGACGGGACTGGACATTGACAGGATACGTTTAGACTTTGAAATTGTTTATTACGAAGACTTGGCACTGGCAGAATGTACTAATTGCAGCAGTGCCATATATGTAAGGATAAAAAAACATTGATAAGGTGTGTTATGATCAGAATGCCTATGTAGTCAAATCGTCCAACTCGCACAACGCCCAAGTCGCAGAAAGTTCAAGTATCTCTGCGGAATGTGCTATAAGCTAAAGGTCTAGGTAACTAGCTTTTTATTTAAGTCCAATTAGAAGATGATGTGGAAGATATTCAGCCATTTTATCAAAAACACCCTTTTCTTATTAAATCAATAGTCACACTATCGAAATTATTATTACCAACATAATATATTCTTATATATCTTCTAATTAGACCTAATTAAAACACTAATTACTTAGATCTTTTGGTTTGTAAGGCAACCAGCTCTTTCAGTATCCACTGTTGGACACGGGCCCTCTAATATACGTTGTCTTGGCCTTAAAACGTGACGCTGGTCAGGCGAGTTGGCGAATCCACTCTGATAAAGGTGGTGTAGTACCGCAGGGCTTGTGGTAGTGGCTTTGTTATCCCGTGGTCGCCTTTTAGGACACCCACGGGAGCTTTAAGGACATTTATTTTTTTATTTAAAAACTTTATTGCACATTATGGTACAAAAGGCGAGCTCAATGCCTTAAGGCATTTTCTGCCGGCTAACCTTTAGGTTGATCAGAGAGATACATTGGGAGGTTCGATGAGAGGTATAAATACATTCTGCATAGTTGGACTTTCTGCAACTTTGGCGTTGTGCGAGTTGGACGATTTGGCTACATAGGCATTCTGATCGTAACGCGATAAGGCTCACCTGTCCCCGGCAGACCGTCCCCGCACGGTGTCGAGCGCCGTGTACGGCGAACCAGGGAGACGAACGTTATCATTGCGCGCCTGAGGATGCTCCTCTGATAATGCACAAACAGAGATTTTATTTAAATTTTAAAACAAACAGGATTTTAAGGAGACTCGTTATAGTTATACATAGTATGTCACTCAGGTTAACATATACATATGTGCTGTACATCAGTAGACGGTAATTATATGGTAATCAATTCAGTGATCGGGATCGAAATCACACTGTAAACAGGAGACAAGTCAACTACAAAATGGGATATCTAACCTATCTGGCTTTAATTTAATTTTCCTTTTTCTTTTCAAGTGTACTAATACGTGACCGATTTTCTCCGAATCTGATCTAATAAGAAACCGACGTAGGTACTTTGAATCTGACCGTATAGGAATCTGACCTACTCCGTCTAAATGGAAATTTATATACCGAGTGAAAATGTGATTGGTTTATACCTCGTCTCTTCTGCCTGTCCTTGGCGGCGATGTACGCGTGTTGTGATTCAGGCGTGGAGGCCGCGCTACCAAATAGCGTGAACGCGTCGTCCATCAGCTCGTTGAAGCGCTGTCGCATGCGGGACGGACCTTCTGTACGAGATTGTGTTGGGGTCGAAGGCTTCGAGGCTGGAGAAAAGGTTTTTTCATAGAAAGAAGGTGACAAACGAGGAGGCAATCCACCTGGTGGTAAGTGGATACTGTCGCCCATGGACATCCGCGATACATGTCAACATGTTGAATGACAAACGTTAGCACTAGCCTGCCTTTGTAGATTCAGGATTGGATTAGGAAGAAGGATTGGCGAAGTGAGGAGGGATAGGATAGGGTGGGAATGGCCTCTGGCATACCTCACTCACTACCGTAATACGTAGTGAGAGAGGATTTTGTACGATCGGGGCAATTTGGCTAGTAGAATGCGTCGAGCGACTGTGGCATTGCAGCGTGCACGTTCCCTCTCCCAAATTTATTGCATTTTGTATACAAAAGTTGTCATTTAAACAAGATACATACTAAAGTTTCATATTTGTTGCCGCACCACGGGCATACTATATTATAATTACTGTTTAATAATGAATTCATGTATGCGTTATGTAATCTTCTAATATATAAAAGATAATGTTTGTTTGTCCTCTATGCGTTCCTATACTATTAATCCGATTGCTATGAAACTTTGGTGAGTTGTTGTGCGCACGCCCGCGAAGGTTTCTGAATTAGTACTTGAAGACCACGCAAACGAAGTCGCGGGCAACAGCTAGTCTCCAATAAATGTATTTTTGTTCCTTCTTTAAAAGGGGACCGATGGACATGCGCTCCGCGTGTTGGTAATCGGAAAACCAAAATATCAAAAACGATGCAATCGCGTGTGCCAAACTTGTAAAGTCCTATTCACAGCTTTCACAAACAGACGTCAGGGGGCAGCTGGTTCTATAAACCTCAGGTTCGCGGTATAAAACGGTTTGTTATTTATTTGATATTGTTATCTGTTACCACTCCTTACCACTCAAAGGTTGCCTGGAAGAGATCGCTTCGGCGATAAGGCCGCCTATTGTAATTTTCTTGTTATTTATTTAAATTGTCTTTTGCAACATCCAAATAGGGTTTATCTATCGATCTATAAAGCGGTTTGCGCAGCGCACACCTCACACCTCCTTGTCACCGAAATGAGGGATGTATTAAAACACAATTGTATGATGAAGCGCAATAGCTCATCGAAGGTCATTGTAAACGGTGAGTATTGAAGAGAAAAGTGGTACATGTTTGTCAGCGGCTCCTTGAGTAGAGATACAATTTCTTAAATTCATCGAGATCCATATAACAATGAACAATAAGCAAACTAGCTCTAAATTAAATTTTATTTGTTACAACTATAAATTAAAGTCCGTTCTAGCATATTACAGCATGTCCATACCATTAGAAAACATCTTCTTCAACTTACCATCCTTAATCCTCTGACAGTGCAAGTCCCACACCAAGGGGCCTATCACCCCAGGGTCCTTGTCAATGCTTCCCAGCCGCACCAACTGCGAGGCCATTTGCCTTCTCGGCACCACTTCCTTCTGGCTCCTTACATCTTGTCTTTTTGGCGTGGAATGCGGGGAGTCAATGTCCAGATGACGGACAGAGACCGGTTCTAAAATCCTTGACAAGGGCTCTACTATGTTGCCCCTGGCAAAAGGAGAAGTTGCATTAAACGGGACTGTCACTGCATATTTTGCAGATTATTCAATCAATTTCACAGGTCATAATAATTGTTATGTAAACACGTCTGTTATATGAGTCACCGATTATAATTTTTAATTATTTTTTATAATATATTTAGGTCTGGTTAGATGACCATGGTCGCGGCGAAATATCAGCGCTAAATGACTATCGTATCGTGGTTATGGTTCCTGTAACTAGAATTAATGGGACTTATTATGTCAACCACAATAACAAGTCTAAAATTTCGTACTTGACAGCAAGTGCAGTTGCACACATGCGCCTAAGTTCCCAAGGTATCTAGGATTCTATGAATCAAGGTAACTAGGACACTAGTTACCTTGATTCATAGAAACCAGCTCAAGGTATACAATAACATATCTTCCAATTTATTTCCACTTTTTCATATAGCTTAATCTAGCGAGCCTCATATATTTTTCTGAAGAAACATTTTACCTTTTCTTAGCTCTAGTATAACTGTATAACACTTACCTCGGGAAAGAGTTGACAGAAGGCATGGAGAGGTATGAGGTAGGCGTTTGAGGCACAGAGCGCTGTCCGCTGTCTGAGCTGTCCAGACCTGCTGCTTCGAGGAGACTGTCCGTCGTGCCCACTAGAATCCGTAATTGAAACATCGCGGCATTTCGTTCACAATGATGATTGCCGGAATTACCGTAATCATCACTGCACAATTTCAGTTGTTTTCTGTCATCAATGTAACAGAAACTTTAACACAACAAAGAGCATGCGTTTTCGACACTTTCACTTTCGTGGTTACAGAAGTGTTTACATCCCCTTTGTTCTGCATATTTATTATCTTTGTGCGAGTTCAAACCTAAAACTGGTTCGAACATAAAACAGAAAATAACTTTATTTATATTTACTCCCTGTCATAAGGGACCTTTATAAATGTGCTGTCGTGCTACTTTATAAACTTTGGGATCAAAAGAGGCCGCCGAATATGGTGATATCACCATTTTTGTACTATTTTGGAAAACACATTGCATTATCTACTAAACACAAAACAGTATGTAGGTACCTACTTATATGCTACGGAACGAATTTTGTTACTATTGAACTTAATCGAGACCAAAATTATAGAACCAATAGAAAATTTTATCTAGAAAATAGAAGAAAGGATAAAAATGCCTTGCTTGATCTCTGCAATTAATAATACGCACCTCTCTTCTTCTGCGGCATTCTTAGTGCATAGGGTCTCCTACGTCGGCGACGCGCAGGCGCGCCGGCTGCTTGCGACACACCAGACGATGTTGTTGATGAACTATTTATATATAAATATACGAGTATAATAATAAAAAATAAATTCGAGGTATTTTTTTACTTTTTACGAGAATAAAAGGAATAATGCGATAAGAAAGTTTTTGTCCTGTTTTAAGAAAGTTGAGGTATGGGGAAGTATGGTAGAAGTAAATAGTAGTATGGTGTGTGCATTAAATAAGGGAACTTACTTTATCCCATAATATTCAGTCAATGGCATTGGATTGAATGAGATGGGGAACAGGAAATATGTTGCCATAAGCCTGTATTCTGATAAAAAATATTCAATAAAAAAATATTAATGATTATGATCAGGAATTTATGGACCACCATTGATGGACAAGCTAAGAATCATTCTTTTTTTATTGATGCTAGTAATATTTTGAAGATAAATACCATGTATTTACCTAGATGCGCTGGCAGCTCTGTAGATAGGCAGTAAAGTGCTGCTAGGACGAGTCCTACTTGGCGACACTACGCTGATCAACTGGAAGTGATATACTTTGTTTTAGATAAGACCTCCCGAACAAATGTTGAAATATTAGTATTGTCACAATTAGAAGAAATATTCCACTTCATCGCCATATGGAGATAATGTATACTTATTTTGAAGGTGAAAATGTTGGATAAATGTTTGTGTGACTATAAACAGTATAAATATAAACAGAATAGTGTGACACCACACACAAACATTTTCGCAAGACAATAAAGATCGTATATACAAATACAAAATATAGAATTTAGTAGAGAGTAATTCTAATGTCTTTACATAGGATATCAGCGCACTAGCGACATTCGAGTTGAAGTAACAAAAATATTGCAAGCAACATACCCTGCCATCTTTCTCCTCGTGAACTTGCTTCAGCTGGTTCCTTTCAGCTTCTCTCATAAGCTCGTTCCTATAGGCTCTGAGTGACGCAGCCGATTTTAGCGTTTTTCTCCTGTTTGTGACGCAAAAATATATTTTTTATACAAAGACACTGCTAGACGAACCACAATATTCGCTTCTTTCTATTCCTACAAAGAAAGATTACCTGTGAGCCAAACACAGTAATGCCAGTAACACCAGCAGTAACAGTATAGCTGCAGTGGCACCGACCGCCAGTGCCCACAGTTCAGTTCCGTGGACACCTCCACCTTGCGCTTCGCCTTCTAAACCTTCCGCTGCTTTAAGGTAAGCTGCTGGGAGAATGTATAAATGGCGCTTTATTAAAGAAATTACTTTGTTTAAAATTTTCTTTTAGTTTTCTATGGCAGGTACATAACTATAACCAGCCCTTTTAGTATCGATTGCTGGAGACGGGTCTCCTGCGCATTGTCATGAGGGGCGTATGGCCTTAAAACGGCACGCCTGGCCATACAGATTGGAGAGTCCACTTCCTTAAAGATGGCGTAGTTCTTCGGAGCTTATGATAGCCGCTTTGTTATCCTTTTACGACATCCACGGGAAGAAACGTGGTGATGCTATTCAGCCGGTCGACACCACACGGCAAGTATAAATGAGGAATATTAATATTAATTATATTATTTAAATATTTAATTACATATTTTATCTTGGAAACAAATTAATACATTAAATTAATTATTAAATAAATTATTAATTAAAAATTGATTAAATGAGTCGAGCCTACTCACGCTCAGCCTTCGTAGTGACGACGGCGCCGAGCTCTCTTGCCACCTCGGCATCCCTCACCAGCCTCATGTCTCTGGCAGCCACAGCGGCTGGAACTGCTCGCCCGCCAACCAAAACTACGTACACGATTTGAACGCTGCCAGTTTCTGTTGACTGAGCAGATTGGATCTTCAGGATAAGACTTTTTATATAGAAACTAGATGGCAAACGAGCACCTCAGACACTTCATCTGGAGGCAAACGGATATTATTGTCCATGGACATTTGCGATACATGCCGACGTTAGTCACTACGTACACGATTTGAACGCTGCCAGTTTCTGTTGACTGAGCAGATTGGATATTATTGTCCATGGACATTTGCGATACATGCCGACGTTAGTCACATGACAGATGCTAGCATGTTTGCAAAAGCATTGTCTACCTTTAAAAATTTAGGAATGAGGATAGCGAAAATAGACTGAATGAAATAGGGAAAGGGGAATATAATAGGATGAAGGAATATTATGAAGTATGCTAACCTTTTACTACACACACACACACACACTTCACACATAACTCCACACTCTTGGTTTACATTACGAGGACTTCCTCAAATAATATGTTGTTGCATTTATCTGCAATGGAATTACTCTTCATTCTTTTTCCAGCTAAATAAATAAACATACCATTCTTTAGTGTAAAATTCAAGGGCTTAAAATGTGAAATTAAAGTCACAAGTATAACTTTTGGTAAAGCGTTTTTTTTTCTGTTTATCTACCTGATGAGTAATGATACAATAAAAATTAGCCTTAAAGACCCACTCTTGCTGAAAGGCACAAAGATCACAAAAGGGTTTTTGGACCATAAACAAAGATTAGCTGACGTTATAAATGCTCCGCACGCTGATACTCTTATGATATTTTCCTTCGCCGAGCGGGTAGAAATGATATTTGAATTAATGGGATATTTTTTATATTTGTGGGAAAAGAAACGTTTCATGGAACAGTAAATGCATTTGCTGGAAACATATTTCTTACCTCTGTAATATTTTGAATGTGAACTTGCACTGGTGGCTGTTGCTCTGGTTTTATAATTTCTCTCTTGAACAACAGAGTTTCGTTCAGTGCTTCTGCTTCTAAAGGCATATCTAACAATTCTTCCCTGCTCCCCTCTTCTAACTTTTCTCGATCAGACACCTCCCTCTTCTGCACAACTACTGTTGGAGTCACGAGAATCCATGATTCTACTTCACTAGCTATAGCTGGTTTTATTTTTGGGTTAAATGTGACATTAATTTGTTCTAAGGAAAACATGTCTCCATTGGCAGAATATATTTCGGACTTATTTAAAAAAACTGCTACAGACTTAGTAGGAAGCGCCGTATCATTGGCTGTTAGTGTATTAATAGATTCCATTAGTGATGCCATAGAACTGGCAACGTCAAGGTATCTTAAAGAAGTGGAGCTGGAAGAAGGTATTTCGTTAAAATTCATGTCTTTGTTAACGATGAATGAATGGACATCGTGCTTCTTTCTTGTTGTTGGTGCGTCTAATGATTTGATGATACCGAGGTGACGCTCTTGTTGTCTGAAATAAAAAACAAGATTGTCTGACCTAGTGGGATAACCGATTGATTCTATTTTATGCAAGTGTGATTGTCTTTTAAGAACTTTAAGTTGCCTTTAAGAGCCTTTAAGTTACCTTTAAGAACTTGTCTTACTTACCTGAGAAAAGCTTTCTGGTAAAGTCTGGCCAATCTCAGCTGCAAGCTATCAGGCGTAGATCCTTGAATGACTGTGAGTAACCAGTAACGGCGGTCGTCAGGGATCTCTGGCTCCAGACTGCCTGGTACGCTGGGCTCACCACAGTTGAGCACACATTCCCCAGTCGTTTTGTCTGTAACCGACTAAATAGAAACTGTTAACGTTAAGTTATTGAGGAGGGGCAAATGCGAAGGAATCATATGTAAGTTCCCTAAACACTTCTTTTGTTTTCTGTGTAATTGATGTGTAACGTTTGATTATCATCAACCGTTCTTATTTGGTTACAAAAGAAACTATACCTAATGACCTTTCCATAAATTGTAGGAACAATCTATATAGAACTGCATACCAACCTGTACAGTAGAAACACGAGAGATTTTAGTTTACAGAAACCATTGTTCCTGAGTATAGAGGTAATACGCAAAACCTACTAATACCTGTTGGTTATTCTTGAGTCTATGTAAGTATATTTTTTTCGGGATTCGGTGTATCGATATCAACCTATAACATCGCACAAGGCAATATACATAATCTAATACGGATTGATTGAAATTAGGTAGATACATGTACTGTCATTAAACCACTTTATTTTTCATTTTGTCTTGTGCATGGGGGATGTATTAAACTTTAAAACGCCACGCTGGTTGACGAATTTACTCATTTATAAGTGGTGTAGTTCCTCAGGGCTTGTGGTAGCCGCTTCATTATCCTGTAGTCGCCTTTTACGATACCCACGGGAACAGATGAAGTGATGCTATTCTAAAACCGGTTGATACCGCACGGCCCTATCATGTATAAAAATATACAAAAAATATGTGTCGTAACCACCTACCTGAGGTGGATATGAGTCCAAATACACGGTAGCAAGCACTGTAGTAGTACGCACGATTGGTGTGGAAGGTTGTATAATTTCCGGAGACGGCGGATCTGGTGGCGGCGGTGGTCCATCCCCGGATCCCGTCCAGAAGAAGTCCTCGAGTCTCGGCGTGCGCTCATGATGATCGGGCGACAAGAGCATGTACACTAGGATAAAAGAATTGTGCTAAGTTGAGGTTAACAGTATCATTAAAAGAAGAACTTTAACCAGGCCTTGTTTCGTCCACTGCTGGACATGGGCCCCGTCGTGCACATTGTCTTAATACTCCACACTAACCAAACGGGTTAGAGAGTCCACTCTTTTAGAGCTTGAGTCCACTCTCTCTTCAAGGCTTGTGGTAGCAGTTTTGTTACACCTTACTCGCTTTTTACGAGACCCACCGAGCCGATTCCACTTGAAGTATCTTGGCCCTCTGACAACACTTTAACACTGTCTATCTATCTGTGCTAATTGACGCGTATATGTGATGCGCAACTTTAATCCTCTCTGATATCACATGTGATATAGGCCACATTAAACCATTTACTATCAGATGGTCTAGGTGCTTGGTAATTAAAGCAGGAAATAAAACAATCGAAGACGTTTAGGAATTAAATTTTTGGCATTATAACTATAGTAATGACGGGCACTATTTAATTCAGTTAAATTTAATTCCAATATCTTTAATTTCCCAATTTCAAGTTCCAAGAAATTGCAAGTAAATTGAATATAACTACGACTAAACTGAAAATGAATAAAGAAAATTACCTAAGTAACCTTAAATTTCACTAATAGATAATTTACTCGTCGATTGTATGCATATTCACGGATGATAAAATAGAAAGCTGCTGACAGGTCAACCATTAGTTTCGTTTACAGCGAATTACCATTTTTAAATTGTTCAGCAAAAGAAAGCAGGAACATTTATCGTAATGACAGGTTGACAAACATTTCAGTAAGCTATAACGTAACATCGCGTGATCTCCCGAATACGCTGAACTTACAGTTTATTAGCCTTCCCATGTAAGCTTCGGAAAGCTACGGGAACCAGACGGTTCAAATTTCAAGCTTTAGGCGGAATAACAATTTCATAATATCCGACACCGACATAGAAAAGTCACCGACATAGAAATGTCACCGACATAGAAATGTCACCGACATAGAAATGTCACCGACATAGAAATGTCACCGACATAGAAATGTCACCGACATAGAAATGTCACCGACATAGTTTATAGAATTAGAAGTAGAAATGAGTAGGTCATATTTGTCCCAGGACCAATTTTAAGTGTATTGACGTACATATGCTGAATTTACTTTATCTATATGTACCTATATGTAGGTTTTTTTTATAGTGAAATAGGCGGACGAGCAAGCGGTCCCACGTGATGGTAGGTGTTACCACCACCCATGGACATCTGCAACACCAGGGGGTATGCGGGTGCGCCGCCGACCTTGCAAAATACTATTCACAGCTTTCTTGAAGAACCCCATATCGTAGCTTAAAGAGTGCCTACTGTTTAATTTGATTAGAAAGTTGTTAATATATCAATTAACAGTCATTAATTTCTTGTTACAGAAACAAAATTTTGTCTGTACCTCACTCGCTTCTGTTATCGCTTTCCGTTCATGAATTACATTACGCTGTTCCGCAGGGATGAGCTTTAGCGCCAGTCCGTACCATGCACCGCGCTTTGTGTTACGAAAACGCATTTCCTCAATACGTTGCTATAAATATGCTATTACCTGCTTTTGGTATAGAATATTTGTATTCTATTAAGGTATATTTCAATATATGATTCAGGAAAATTCAATTTTGTGTTCATGTTTACTAATGTAAATGACAATTTGAGTGTCATTACAATTTACTTCATCATTCTTCGTGTGTATGAATCCTGGATATCACGAAGTGATTTACTTCTAAATTGAATTGGTGTTAAATAATAAAAAATAAGACGTCTGCCATATACTTCTACATATATGTATATAAGGTCCTACAACATTAGTGTGCAATATTTTAATATGTCAATCAGTAGGTACTACGTATGTACTTATTATTTCAAAAATTATTATTTCTAACTGAAAATTAACGTATTTTTCACGATTTTTTTTTTAATTATATTAAAAATAAATAATTATTGATCATAATTTACTCGTATACAGTACATAACACGTCGCGTAGTTGATACCTACCGACGCGTACTTACACTAACAGAAGCGGGTGCATTCAAAGGGAAAAGCCCCAAGACTACGGATATTAGTAAATTCATCAGTAATGATTTATTTGTAATGTAATAAAAAGTTATTAAATACGTGTTAATGGTGAAATCAAATGGTCACGAGTTGGTGTCACTGTTACTGATTCACATGTTAAAATATTTCACACTATTTTTGTAGGGCCTTATAAAATATACCTACATAAAAATGTCCCAGACCTAAATCGTATCATCTTTATAATCTAGACCAGTGTTTTCCAAAGTATGGGTCGCGACCCCACTGGTGGGTCGCGAGCGAACATTGGGTGGGCCCCGAAAAAAATGAATTTAATCTAATTTTAAGTATAGTGTTGATTTATCTTATTTTTACTTGTTAAAAATTTCGATCATCACTGGATACTGGATTTTTTAATCCAATTCTCTTAATTGTACAACCCTTCACATAACTACGCTAAGTAAACGAGAACATGCCGCAGCAGCGACACAATGCTATTTTCATGTAAGGCGTACCGTAGGGTGGGTCCCAACATTTGACATTTTTTTAGGTGGGTCGCGGTTCATATAACTTTGGGAATCGCTGATCTAGACCACCTATTCGTTGTATTTGGTGGAAAAAAACTCTAGATATGAATTCATGAATATTCATTCATGAATTCGGTACTGTAGAATTAGTAAAGTAAAATGTTATGAAGTGTGACTAATAGACAGGGGCCGGCAGGTTGTGTTAGGCCCGAGTGGGTAGTTGGCCGGTGTCGGAAAATTCCGAATGGGTAAAGCTACCCACTATACCCACATTATCCGCCGGCCCTGCTAATAGATACTATGTAGAAGCAAAACTATCATTTAGGTAATGAATGTAATGATTAAATGTTCCTTCTCAGTGATACCAATAGCATTAAATCGATGAAATTCAAAGAACCATTGGAAATTTTAGACAAAAACAATGAAAACGTTACGCGGCGGTCGACGGGCGCTCGACGCCGCGTGGTACGACTCCTCAATGGACGTTGGCACGAGACGCTTTTGCATACGATATTTGCTTGTAATACACCATTCGCTGCCGCATCTGATATCAGTTTATAACGTCTCATTATAAAGCTTGGGTGCCACGCAATTACGAAAAGATTTTACCACATTTACATCGAGCCAATTTTATTACTTGCAATGACGTCTTTGTATAGAAGTCATTTCCTATAGTTGGTTAAAACCGGCGAGTATTTTTATTGAAAGACCATACCGTTTGTTTAAGGTACGAAGTTTAAGGTATAAGTACGAGCACACTGTTTTAGGAGAAATGATTTCTAAAAGAAAGTAGGTAAGTATTCATACATTTGCCTTTAGGGAGATGCTCTAGTGGAGACTGCTTATCAGACAACGTAGTTGGGGGCGACCTCTAGGCCCTTTAGTCAAGTGAACCGATGACTAGAAGTTTGTTTACGAGTAGATCGATCTTTAGGAAAAGGAGTTTGTTGATGATATTTGACGATATATATGACATATGACGATATATAATATATGACAGCTACTTAACACAGTTAAAATCAAATCAAAATTCAGCAGCCGCGTTATCTCGCCCTCATATGCATATTTTCGATAAAAATATGTCTGAAAACACATAAAAATAGGTTTGTAGGCTGACATAGTCCACTTCCTGTCAATAACCAGGCGACACAGAAACGCATAAAGAGGCATATAATAGCAGTAATGATGGCGGTTTCACGCACACGCTGCGCCCGCGCATCCTTTATGTGAACCATGAGCGGATGTGATGTGGTCCGGCGCAGCGAACCGTGGTGTCCCTTGTTGATTTGATGCTACATGTTGCACGAGCCTTAAATATCGGTCCATGATTTGATGATTCGAGTCGAGGAAGTTGTAAGAAAAGTAGTAAATAAGAATAGTTTTAGGTGGATCATGTTGAGACAAAAAGTTTTAGACTTTTGCATTTTGTACACATTTTATCTACACTAATATTATAAAGAGGAAAGATTTGTATTTTTGTATGTTTGTAACGAATAAATTCAAAAACTACTGGACCGATTTTAAAGATTCTTTCACCATTAGAATGCTACATTATCCCTGACTAACATAGGCTATATTTATTATTGAAATTTTGAAAAAAATTATCTTATTAACCGAAGCGAAGCGAGGGCGGGTCGTTAGTTTATCATATAGTGATTTTTGGACTACAGTGAATATGTATTCCCAATATTCGTATTCGTTTTGTCGAATACTCGCTAATTCCGCGTAGTCCCCGTAGTTCCGTTGAAGTTGTCCCGTGACGGGACTACGGGTATTTTTACCTCCCAGAAGTTCCATTTGTACTTGCAAAACTCGAATACTAATCGAATAGTGAAATCCCAACGTAAATAATATCCGTGGGCGGCGGTAGCCACTTACCATCATGTGTGCAGCTTGCCCGTCTGCTTTTAATGTTCTACTATTTTTACCTGTGCAATAGGTCCCGGGTTCGTTTCCCGGTCGGACAATTATTTATTGTTTAAAGATTTAGTGTTTTTTCGGGTCTGGGTGTTGCACGTGTTGTGTCAACGCCACCTAGAGTAGCTAGGTGGTGCTGATTGTGTTCGTCTTTGAGTGTGTCTCTGGACCCACAACACAGGAAATCCTAGTGTGGTCCATTGAGTGTAAAAGTTATTTATTATTATTTTAAATTGAACTAAATATCACCTTCTACTTTAACTTAAAAAAATACATTTTACAAATGGGTCTGTAATAAGTTAGATACCTACTAATACGAAGTCTTAGAGTATTTTTCTTAAAAGCTTAATATCTGCGATATATGTTTCTAGTAAGTTACTACTCGTATTTAAATATAACTAGTTATATATAAGCAAAACGTAAATTACATAGGAATACTTTACCTGAAGAACATTTTTTAATAAAATAGTGTTCTTGCGTGCTACCGATTGCCACCTTGACGACCGATTAACCCAGCTGGTAGTGCCCCCTGTCTGCTGTGTGAAAGATCCTAAGTTCTATTCCTGGTCGGAAATTCATTTGTTTGAAGACAAATGTTTGTCTGATCTGGGTTGCGTGTTCGTTTTTGTATATGTCTCTGGACTGACGACATAATTCCTGTGGTCCACACCAGAATCCTCTTAATGTGGACCAGAAAACCAAAAAAATCAATTTGGATAGTTTTTTTAAGGAACTTTTATGCCTTGTCACATGTCAGTTACATTAGTTTGTTTCTTGACATTAGCTTGTGACGTTCCACCACAGACTGGGTACCGACCTCCCCTAGTAAATCACTAGGGGGTTTTAGATCACAATCCACCACGCGGGCCCAATGAGGATTAGTGGACATAAATGTTCCTGTTTTTTTTTTAATTCTACAACATTCCTCGCAATGTCTTCTTTCACCGCCAAACTAGAGATATTTTTTTAAATTCGTACTCATTTTGAAAGTCAAACTCAAAAGTCAAAAGGATTTGAACTCACGACATCACACATGAGAATCCAGAATAGATACCCCTAGGCTGTCGCCGCTCCTTTCGTTCCTTAGTGAAGTTAAAAACCTAATGACCCCAGTTGAAGCACAATAAAGCATCGTCATATTTTAATTGTTTGACCTAAAATTACTACATAATACGTACATATTAATATGATAAAATTGCATACTGTACTCGTATGCAAGTTGAAATATATGCTGTACCACATATAGTACTCGTAGGTAAATATATGCTGTACCACATATAGTACTCGTAGGTAAATATATGCTGTACCACATATAGTACTCGTAGGTAAATATATGCTGTACCACATATAGTACTCGTAGGTAAATATATGGCCAATTGACATGTTCTAAATCATATATTAATTAGTACATTACAAATGTACATTCCAATGTTATGTGCCAAATTATGTACGACCTTTCTATGATAATAATCTATACTATTATAATAAAGATGTAAAATTGTGTGTTTGTTTGTATGTTGGGGGTAATCTCTGGAACTACTGAACCGATTTCAAAAATTCTTTCACAAATAGGAAGCTACCATTATCCGTATCTAATATAGGCTATACTTTATTTTGAAATTTTGAACAAAAATTAAAAAAAAAAACTCCTATAAACCGAAGCGAAGCGTGGGCGGGTCGCTAGTCTGTAATAAGTATGTTAAAACATTTTTATAACAACGATGAAAATATTTAAATTCATTCGATACAAACATACAACCAGATTGTTTGTACTACATATATTTATCGACCTGTTAGTAAAAGAAGAAGTTATAATTAAATTGGATTGTAGCTAATGTAACGGGATTTAAAAATATTATCTTTCTAGTTACTTACTTCTATCGTCATTTTCGTAGTCATCGCCAAGAACGCAACAAACTATAATGCACAAAACACATAACGAAAGTGTAATATTACACATATTTTGCTACATTAACTTTTCGTTTTATTAAAACAACAAACACTGTTCCATAGTCTAATTTTAACAATGACTTCGTGTCCGAAAACTCTTTTTATGTAGTCGAATCATTTTTGTATAACAGGTAATTTAAATTTGATTTCACGATAATAAAGATTTGTCATCAGTCGCTTCACGATGCGTGACTGATACACGTGCCTTAAAGTTACATGTTATTTATTTATTCATTGTGGAGCCAACCTACTATGAAAATCGTTCAAATACTACTGTGCTAGCTTGCATTGTTATCGCGTTGCTAAGCAACAAAATTGAATATCGCGCCTAAGTAACCATAGACAATTAACATTGTGTACTTCTACATCAACTTGTAGTTTTTGTCTTTGTTATTATGCACAAGTTGCACAACTCGTTTGTTGTGGTACGTTAGTAATATTATCAAATGTTTTTTTTAATTAGGTAAATATTTTATAAATCTCTAAAATATGTCACGCCATTTCACAGTTTATATAACCTTTGCGTTGTCTATGGATCATTCTTAATGTTACCATTTAATGAATTTTCCCCTGATTTAGAAATAAGTTTTGACTATGTTACTCTGTAAAGAAAATTAACAAAAGTTGGAAAGACAGCTAAATGGCTGGTAACCAGAAATAAAATAATTAAATTTCCAGGGACAAACAAAGAATCAATACTGGAGCAACCAATAATAATTATTACAAAAATAAACTAAATTAATCATATTACTGCTATAGTCGGATTATTTATTCCAGTCAGAGATATGACGTACAAATTTCACTCTGTTTGACAGTTCTATATGTCATAAAAACTCGCATAAAAAATCCGACTACTTATTTGATGATGCAAGCTCTGTCATATAATATTGTATATGTTTTACATGACAAAATACATTATGACTCTCTCAATTATCATTAACTTTAAAAAAAATAAGTATAATAAGAATGTTTTAACCACAAAAATAGTGAAAATGTGAAATATATTAACTATCGCTGTCTAATACCGTATAAACCGAGGCACAGTCCAATGTTAATTCCTGTCTATAAAGACACATTATAATAGGCTTTCCCTGTCGATTTTGTTTATTTGCATTGTAATTTTAGAGACAAACTTATAAATGTGCTCCTTTGCAGAAATGGTCATATAGCATTATGATTTTGCAAAAAAATGTAACAACTCATTATACACCAATCAGTTACGCAAACGGTTGCAAATTTCATCATTTTATATAAACTTGTTCATTCGTAAATACAGTTAGAATACTTAATTTTATTGTTTTGTTTGTCAATCACTGGAGTTTTATTTTTATTTATTAGAATATTGGATAGCAAAACAATCAAAAACAATGCACTTTAGTTTCGAAAATGTCCGGTTAGGGCGTTACTGAAAGTAGTCATTTTTATTGTAGTTAAGATCAACCAGGTTAATTGTAAACAAGAGTAGTTGTAAACATGCCTTGCAATGATAAAATATAGTAGTCACTAAATAATGTAGTTACTGAAATCCAAAGCTACGGTCCATAACATCCACTAACTCAGACATAGTAGGAACCTAGATCAAAGTAATTAAAGGATGGAACTCACACAACACAATAACAACAACGGTAACGTTTCACAATAATTTAGTACACAATACATTTAAATTACAATTAAATTTAATTTAAAGTAAAATTACAGTGTTAATTGTAGTTACGAATTTATCTTACAAAGATCCGTGCAAATTCTTGTTCTAAAACAAAATTCTCCATAGATGCAAAATTATACCCAAGCAAGAGAAGTCGTGGTCATAGAATAGTTACATAAATGGTAGGAAAAGTCAGATTAAAATGGTAATACTGGTAATTTGCTGTCGTCCGTTCGTTTCATTGCGCTATTCATGCGACTTCGTCGTTTCCTTTCGACGGTCGACGGACTTTGTGCGACGTAAACGGGTGTGTGCGAAAGTATGGAGTGAAATCGTACTAAAAGTGTGTGAAATGTTTAGTGTTAGTTTTTATTGTGTTAAGAAACCAAAATGAGTGCGAACGACTAACCATTTTTTTATATCTCTGTCCATGAAACACTGTACGCTCGATGTACACGTAACATTCAGTAGGAACGGTTTCAAAATGGCTGTGTTTTGAAGGACCTTTTGTCCGCTTTCTTGTGCTTCGTTCAGCATGATAGTGGGATCATACCATCAGAAATTTTACTTTGAGAGGTACGGAAGATCTTTGTTAATATAAACTTGTGGTAAGGCTTGTAAAGTTTAGTGGAAAATCACTGGTTCCCGCCGAAGAGTCGCATCGCATCGCTGCTTTCTACGTGAGCGATATCATCACTTGCTACGTGTGAGTTTCTAATAAGTCTTTTGTGGCCTGAGTAGCTGATAAATTTTGTGGTTGCGCTTGGATGTGGTGTGTTGATAGTAAATCTGGTGGTAATTTTAGCCCGGTGTTTGTTTTCTGGCCCGTTCTTGAGGCCAGCTGTCATATTGGGAAGTAAACATATGATACAGTTTATTTATAGGCGCCTCTAGTGCATTTCTTATTGGAATCTTATTTTTGTGTCATTAATTAAAATATTGATTAATTCCAAGATATTGATACTTCAGTGGAATCTTAACAAAATAGCATGTGTAAATCTTGGTACAATGTACCTAATTTATAATTAGAAAATCATAACCAAAGTGCAATACTTGACAACAACATCCCTTTGCTCAGATAACATCAGATTTGAATGTTTTATTTATAAGATTGTACAATCAAAAAATATTATTTTAATAACCTATCAGGAATAGTTTTTAATTTGAGCAAATAAAATAGTTATTACCTGAAGACAGTTATTCTTGTATGGAAAATGATTATAAATTGTAAAAAGGGATTCAAGACTACCATTCATTAATTATATTATATTAACTATAAAATGGTAATTTAATTCCAGCTTTGTATTTCTAAATAACAATATATGAATAAAGATTTAAATATTACTTTAAATATATGTGCAATCAGAAATTATTATTATAATAGTGGTGACAGTCTAGTGGTATTTATTCTCCACTCTCATTCGTGGAATTGTGAGTTCAAATCCTGAGATTCGATGTAAGTACAGATTTTTAACATTGTCATAAGATCAGTGGTGAAGGAAAATATTGTGAGGAAACCAACAACATTGAGAGTAAATGTGCATCCACATAGAGATTTAATAAGTGAGACCTGTGCTTTACAGTGTTTGCTTTACCTATGCTGACAAACATTTTCTCAAATAATGACATTTCCAGAAAATACAAGCACATGGATAACCTCAATTAACAAGCATGTTGTTTAGAACATAATGTAGTTATTTAAAGTTCCAAATCATTTGTTTGAACCTTTTCCATCCACTACTGGAAATGGGTCTCCTCATGCACATTGTCTTATGCATGATGGATGTATGACCTAAAATGGCATGTTTTCTAAGCGGGTTAGCGAGTTCACTCTTTTAAAGATAGTGTAGTTCCTGGGAGCTTGTATTAGTGGTTTGTTATCCCTTAGTCACCTTTTATAACACCCACGGGAAGAGATGGAATGGTGCTATTATCCCAACACCAGCTGGGTGGCAACACACAGCCAATACCATACCATATTATTTATTAAAATGTATATTGCAAGTTTTTCCTCTTATGAACTAAAAACATTAATAATAATTTAAATACTGTATCTTTATTTATATTTTATTATACATATTTGAGAAATAAATATACAAATTATTTGTCATACAGAGAAAAGAAAACATTTCAAAGAGTTTCTACAGTTAGAAAGGATATTCATGTTTTAGAAAAAAGTGTTTATAAAGCCTCAGGAGTCCTACCTAATAACATGTAGTTTGTATGTATCAATGTCCAATATGTTTTTTTGTGATTTTTTTAATGTTTAAACCAGAGCTTGCTGATAGATATCAATTAGAATTTTGGCAGATCCCAGGATTTTAAGTTGTTATACTGACATAAATAAAAATTATGCTCACTGCCACTACCAATGATCCAATACTAAGGACTATAATTATAATTTAGTTGACTGTTGATTAAGTAGACTGATTATTTATTAATTTTTGTTACTCTAATTTTACTATTATTTGCTGTTTGGTCCTCACTACACGGAGAGTAGTCGATCATGTAGTTTGCGCATTGTAATAAAGGCACAAAAGTTTAAACAAAAGAAATAGTTGACTAGACTGGAAAGTAGGTAGTACTTACTTATCAGACCTTGATGCATTAATTGGAGTTTTTGTTAAGAGTTTTGTAGTTCTTTGACAATGTTTGTGATGTCAACTGAGCAAATGAACCTTATGATCGCAATATGAACTTATTGAATTTGGTTTAGATCTTGTAACTTCTAGGGCTCGCGGCCCAAGACCCGCTCATGAGCACCTGCAATTAGGCCCATGGTAGCGAGCTGGACATGCCTGGCATCCGGCCCGCCACACTTAACTTTATTGTATAATAAAACAAAATAATATTCACTAAAGACTATCAACCATAATGTACTTAGTAGGTACTTAAAGTGTAACATTAAACATTTTAATAATTATTACTTAGTACTATTTATGTAGCTGTGAGTTTTCACAGACAATTATTTGCAGTTTTCGATCAAGTGTACTAGTGCCAATTATCAAAGGTGACTTAAGATGGTCATCACTCATCAGTTAACTTGGATCTGTAGATTTTTTTTGTGTAATTCATTTTGGAGAATGTTTTTTCACACAGATAAGTAGTTCCAAAGGTGGAAAAAAGCCACAAGCAAAGTAACTGATCAAACTGTGTGAGTGGAAGACTTATAAAATTCCAGCAAAGAAGTTTAATTTTTCTTTAAAAATGCAAATCAATCTAGATCAAATCAAGTTCTAGAAAGAGGGTTTCTAGATTTTGACCCTTGTTACTTTGTGGAACAGTCAGTGTATCGCTCAGGAGTTTGGAGACCCTGACCTTGGACATCGTTTCTTAATCTTTTTAGTATCGCGACCCCCACACTACGTTTATTAGGTAGTATATGTAACATTTGATTATAACTTAAAATTCATTATTTAATAAGAGGATTTTTCTTATACATGCCATATTTTTTTTGACAGATTGCGACCCTCAGTCTGAGAATCTATGGCCTAGGGGTATTATATTCTCGACTTACATTCATGAGGTCGTGCGATCAAATCGTCGACCCATACCACTGAGCTTCTATAAGTACATATTTAAACCCATTGGAAGATGAAAATGCCTCCTGCATTATTTCATGTATCAGAGACTGGGGTTATACTAGTTGGCCAGATGTTATGTAGGTATAAAATAACTAAAAATATTTTCTGCCACCTTTCTTGTTCATTTAACATTAAAACAACTTCCTTATTAATGTTCATAAGTTAAGTATGAGTGTTGAAGGTCGAGTTTCGAACTCGCCGCGTCCATTTACTCACCGATCGTGAAATGTCGTGGACACAGTTACTAACTTACTACCGAATCATTACGTAGCCGCTTAAAGCGCGCGCCACGAGCAGGAAGAATTTCAATTATTGACAAGAGGATTAACGATTTCATACAAATCTCTTTACCGTCGTCTTGGCGGACCTCATGTCAATGACTGAATATCTTTCTGCTCGTGGCGAGCGCTTTAGCTAGATTGCACGAGGATTGAAACTTATTACAGTAATAAAAATAGCAAACGGTTTTGCAGCTGGTTATCAACTAATTGGTTGATGGCTATTAAATGACAGCAAAAATAACTTATGAAATAAAAATTTTGTAAATAATTTTGTAAAATAAAATATTCTTTCCGGTTGAAATGAAACCTAATTTGTAGGTATATGATGCTGTAGGTCGGTGGAGCTCCTCTATAGATGGTGTATAGAGAAAGAAGCCATAGAATTAAAGATTACATTGTGGTAACAAAGTAAAAGTAATTACTAAGTCAACAACCTAACATTGGGACGGGCGTATGGCCCCTCCCAATCTTAGGTTGTTAGCGATTTTATGTCACGGTGCAACTATTAAATCCGAATATTTCAGGAGCATGAAATATTAGTTTGTTTAAGAACCGCAAAAAGTTTGTAATAGTTTGCAAGTTTCATTGTCCTATATTGCATTGTAGCGTTCGCGCAATCTTGCGCTGCGTGAAGTAATGTGGACACTGAAATGGAACGTTTTTGTACACAATTTTGATACAATTTTCACAGAAATCTGTCACTTCAGCATCATTTTGAAACAACAATGTCTTTTCTCTGAAAACAGAAAAACCCGCACTTGCATTTAGCATTGTGCTGCTCGTACGTTTTCTTTCATACTTTAAAAGTAGTTTTATTGTAAAGTAATAGAGATACATATCCGTAATCTGAAACTTTGTGCTCGAATTCCTACTTTTGATATATATTGCTTAATAATTAGAAGTGGATATCCACTCGGGTGGCACGCACGTACTACACTAAAATAAATTGTGCATGGATGCAACAGCATATGCGGACGGATTCTAGAGATCGGTTTGCTTAATTAGAAAGATATTTTTATGTTTGTGTGTGTTGAAATAAAGTTTTGTCTATTGTCTATTTGGCTCGACAAACGACGAAAATTCAAAGTACAGAACTCCGACGAGGGGATAGTCTTTTGACGTCATTCCGTCTAGTTTTTTCGTTTATTTTATAACGAACTCCACGAAAAATTTTCTATCTATTTTAAGTTCTAAGGCTTTCTTGGGAGGTTCCAAACGCTTTCGCTATCCAAAATAAAACATGGGTCAACCGAGCGTTCGCACGATTACAGACATGTTCGTAAACATGTCATGACGTGAATTTAAAGATGAACTTTTCCGTTCTTCTAACTGATGAATAAGCTTGTTTTACGCTATCTATGCTGTTGGCGCCACCTAACCGCTTATTGAATAAGTTGAAATGAACTGCAAAGATGTATCAGTGCGAACGCACGCTTGGTACGCACTGATGTGCGTGCTTGTGGGTTGCAGAAAGTCATCTTCATCAACAATTAGCTGCTCTAATTATAGAAGCAGTTCTAATAAATATTGGAACGATAGAACTAGTAATTTCATAGTTGCTTTATGGCGGAGCAGAGTTCGTCTGGCTACCTATCTAAGTCCGCTACCGTATTTATTTCACTTGACCTTACCACTCATCTATCACTCGTTGCTATTTGTATCGAACGGCTGCAGCGGATATTATCAAGTTATTATTAATAACTCATTCCCTTACATTGTTTGACCGACCGATTGGCGCAGTTGGAGTGACCCCGCTTGTCCTGTGCAAAAGGTCCCGAATTCGATTCCCGGTCGGACATACATTTGATTAAAAAAAAGACGGTATGTTCGGGTCTGGGTGTGTTTTTGTGTTTGTCTCTGTATGTGTCTCTGGACCCACGACACAGGGAATACTAGTGTAGGCGTGGCGTGTGGTGTGGGGTTTTTTTTTTTTGTTTAATTAAAATTGCTTAAAATTCTTCGTCATTTTATAGTTTATGTAATCTACAGACTTTTATATAACTTATTTAACAAATATATTGCTAGTGTTAATGGCCAAATACACTGGCATATAAAAACAGTACAGTGGAGACTCGATTTTCCGGACCTCAATTATATGGATTCGCGATTATCCGCACTGCCAACCGCGCCTGGTTTTGTTGCGAATTACGAGTATAAACAGGCGGCAAATATATATATACCTATTGAGGGCTTAAAAGGGTGAATCTAGCCCTAAGTTAGCCGATAAGTATGATACTTCTACTATATCATATACGAAGAAGAATACAGATTCTATTTTGAAATGTATGTACATGCAAATTCGATAGAGAAGAGTGTCCAGTCTAGACTCTAGTCATCAAAACAACGAACATACTAAAAATGACTTTTAGAAGAAGTTTAATGCATTACCTTTTTGATTGATTTTAAGAAGTTTAATAAAGATCTTTCGTTCTTTTGAACTGAATACCTCACATTATGTACCTATGTTGTTTTTTTTTCTACAAATTTAGTCCTATGTACTATGTACTCATAGTACAAATTTACTATGAGAGCGATTAGTCCGGTTGACCGATTCTCTACTGTGTATATAATAAAACTTTAATTATCATTTAAAGTTATATTTAAAAAAAACTTTATTTCCCATTCTCTTTTCCAAATCCTGATTCTTATATCTCCAATGATAGGCAGCGCGTCCATGGATATATAGCCAGCATTCGTTATCTTGGACTAGAGTGGTCATGTATCGCAGATGTTCTTGGACGACAGTATCTGATTACCATCAAACGGAGCGTCTGCTCATTTGTTAATTTCCTATTTTTTAAACGGAATGCACGAGCTATAAAACACGTTGGCGCCTAATTTTTCTGTAATGTTCCAAGGTCTATTTGTCTCTCTCACTTTATTTTTACTGATATCTTGTCACCTTGTCACGTTCGCACACTCGCATTGTAACGTACTAATATTATACTAGTAATTTAGTAGTGGTCGGTGTATACAGAGACAGACCAACGTCACTCGCGAAATACGTGGAGTTTATTTTTAAACTCGTCCACCTTTTATGTTGCTGCAAGTTTGCGTTCACTCGTAATGAGAGTGTTTACCGACTTTCTCTTGACCACAATCCTTAAAGCACTTTTTTATGCACAATATAAACTTCTGTATTTGCAGCCGTTCTACATGCTTACTGGGCGCTGTCATAAAAGTCACCGAGGGTACTAGATCGATTTCAATCGAGAATGAATAAGGATTTTATCTATAATCATATTTTTAAACCGTGTGAAGGAAACTTCAGTGTGAAGTTCTGAGACGGGAACTTGAAGTGCTGAGCTTGCTTTGTTAGTGTTGCTGATGTTTCCTCTCCTAGAGTCAATTAGCCCTCACTGTAACAGCTCACAGGCCTGTGTACCTACCTAGCCTACCCTAGATCTAGTAAGCATGGTGGAGTTTTAGACTATAATCCACCACAGAGGCTTAGTGCGGATTGGTGGATAAAAATGTTGAAAAAAGTGAAAAATCAAACTACAGAATTCATCACAATTGTTTGTGCCGTTTGTTTTTTAATGAACTGTTTTCCTAGAAAAAAAAAATCTGACTAATCTACGAGTAAATGTGGAAAATTTCGGGGAGGGAGGAGGATACGTTCCTTATATCCATTCCTGCTAAAAGCATGTCTACTAGTTACTAGTTTTGGTATTCTTCATTGCAATTTAGCAAATACTGTAGAACAATCAAACAGGCAGTGAGGTAGTGATGCAACAACGTTTTATTTAGAAAATTGCAGTTTGGCTGTAGCGCAAGAATGCGTTGTGCGCCATGTCAGTAATTTAAACGATCACTTCCGCCATTCTAATGTTTCCTTATTACTTCCTATAGTTATGGCGTTTCAGCAATCTGCATTACAGTTAACTTTCTATTATATGTTACAGTCAATACGTTAATGTACCCAAAAATATTAATTAGATTCTAGTTCTTATTACTAGCGTGTTAAGGTACCTATGGATGGGTACAGGTTGACCTGTTGCTAATTGTACGTGTATAAAAGCGTATTAATAATTTTTTTCAATGATTATTTTAAGCGAAAAACATATCGAAGTAATTACAGAAGTTGAAAACAGAAAATATTATTTTTCCTGTTTTATTTCAAGAACAAGCAAATCAAAAGAAACATTATTTTTATGGGTTTTCGACCTTGCAAAGGTACCTTGCAAAACAAAATGTTTGATATTTTGTTTTGCAAGGTACCTTTTGCTTCAAGATCTCTATCTGCCACCAAAAACGTCAGAGAGCGCCTCGAACAATAACTCCGTGCTAATAATACAGTGCTATTACTCTTTCTGTCAGCGTCTCATTATCATGTCACGTTTTCGACATAACCCGTATGAGTATACGAGTTACTCGACAATTACATGAACAAATACATACCAATATAAACCACTTACCTTTTAAAATAGAGGTCACAACGGCATGTGCACTAACGTACGTATTGTAACGAGTGTTTGACTGTACTATCGCGCTTAACATGTAATTTGCTATTGTTGTATTTTTCTTTGTTAGTTCTTTTGGACGACTTTCTTTATTTTTCACGTGTGCTGGTGAATCAAATGTATTTTGAAATTTTTACAATAATCGTAGACGTTTATGAAAATACTTACATTCTTATTTGATGTGTTTTAACTGATGCAGTCTCATGTTCTACCGACTGAGTTGTAACAATACTCTTTCGAGTATTGGCCTTTACCGAACTTCTTGCTACTAAAATATGAAGGATACTGGCCCTAATGAAAATTTAAATTAAAATTCGCTCCAAACCACACTCCTGCGCTCTGACTCATCCCGGCATCTATTTTTTGAGCTGTAGGGATGTGTCTACTGCAGTCCAGTAAAGCCTTCAATATCAGTAGTACTTATGTTTGTGAATATCTCATAGATCGCTTGTATATGCATGGAACTCAACTATGTAATTCCATACAATTATAAATACATTAAAAAATACCTTATTAGGGTATTATACTTTATATCAGTGATCCCCAAAGTTACTAGAACCGCGACCCACCTAAAAAAATGATAAAGTTTTTACCCACCCTGACCCACCTACACCCACCCACCCTACGCCTTATGTTGACGACCGGCTCACTGATAGTAATGGCTCGGCGGGCCGACCGGTCGTATACGAGCGGAAGACGCGCTAGTGCACGTTACGCGGACGCGGCGGGTGACGATTGACCGGGCAACTGAGCGCCCAACTGAATGATTGATCGACGGGGCAACTGAGGGCCCAACTGAATGAATGTTCGAGGAGGCAGGCCGGTTCTCTTGATGTGCCGAGTAGGCAGGGTTCTCTTGAGGTAGCTTGAGGTAGAAGTAGTGAAACACGTAGGACTGCTGAATGACGACTGTGTATTTTGACCCAAATGGCCCTATTCTTATTCTCGATACAAGCTGCTCAACTAGGGATGTTTGCGACCGAGGGTTTCGACCCTTTGACCAATAACACGCCACCCTGCGCTGCCTCTATTGTTACGGCAAACTTATACCTGAAATGGCCGTAACGGTACTTGCGTCTGTCTTGCTCCCCCACGTGGGAAGCGCCGGTGCAGACGTCTCGTTCTTGCGCGTTAGTCCCTACCCGACCCAATTCCGAGAAAACGCCATGTGCCAGATGTTGTAATCTACGTCGCTGCCCCCACGTGGGACGCGGCCGCATGGACGCTTTCTTTGTTCTTTATTTCTCTATTGAATCTACGTATTTGCTAAATATATCTAAATGTATAGGTTTTAGGTCGTGTAGGGCTCTCGTGTTAGTGTAGCGTGTTATTCGTAGTCTCTCCTCTCTTTACTTAGGCCTCGGTTACAATGTCTCCCTCGCATTCTCTTTATTGAGCAACTTGTATCGACTTTATTTGTACATCTTACGTTACTAAACACTTTACATAATATGCTTATCCTAGACACCTTACATACTATGCTTATTCTAAACACCTTACATACTACACAACACTGCACTGCACAACACATGGTTCATAGGCTGTCCGCAACATTCTCCCCCCGGCGAAGACTCGTCGCAGCCTCTCGCTCCACAGGGAGGACAGCCAGTCTCGTCACCGGCCTCAGGAACGATCCTCCGCCAGTCCGCACCATCGCCGTCCGCACCTTCCCGTCTCGTCCAGGGAAGACTCTCTCCACGATGCCGCGCGGCCACACGTTGCGCGGCAATTGTGCGTCGACGATCACCACGAGGTCCCCTTGCTGTAGCGGTCGCACGTCGTCCGCAGCTTGGCCCCGTGGTACTAATGTGGGCAGATATTCCGTGACCCAGCGCCGCCAGAAGTGATCGGCGAGCGCCTGCGTCCTCCGCCATGTAGACCTGTCCGCTTCTGTGCACGGGCCGGTGAGGGGTAGGCCCGATGATGACCCCAACAGGAAGTGGTTCGGGGTCAGCGCCTCTACGTCGTCGGGCCCAACAGCAACGTGAGTCAGAGGCCGAGCGTTGACTGAGTGCTCGGCCTCCGTCAGCAGTGTGTGTAGCGCCTCCTCTTTAGGCGCCCTCTCGTTCAGTGTAGCGTGGAGTGCGACCTTCACGCTGCGCACCAGGCGTTCCCAAGCGCCACCCATGTGCGGCGCGCCTGGCGGGATGAAGATCCACCGCACTCCCCGCTCGGTTGCGTAGTCTCGTAGGTGCGGCTCCCACTCGCTGTAAGCCGCACGTAGCTCGGTGTCGGCGCCGCGGAAGTTGGTACCATTGTCTGAGTACATGGTACCCGGCCAGCCGCGGCGCGCTGCCATCCGTCGTATGGCTGTGATCGCCGAGTCTAGGGTTAGACTCGCGACCAACTCCAGGTGCACGGCGCGCGTCGCCATGCAGGTGAATAGTGCGCCCCATCTCTTCTCGTGGCGCCTCCCGATCGTGACGGTCATCGGGCCGAAGTAGTCCACGCCACAGTGCGTGAACGGACGCTGATGCACGGTGACCCGCGTGGGCGGCAAGTCGCCCGGCGCGGGGATGCGCGGCGTCGCTCTTCTTACGCGACACCGCTGACAGCTGCGTGCGGCGGCCCTCACTGTAGGCCGCAGCCCCAAGATACAATATCGCTGCCGTAGATCGTTAACCACGCGCTCGTTGTTCGCGTGGCCCGCCTGACAATGGGCGTCGGCGACCAGTAGACGGGTGAATGGGTGTCGCCCGTCCAGGATGATCGGTGCTTTCGCGTTCGTCGGGACTTCGGCCGCCTCGATCCGTCCTCTGACGCGCAGTATGTCCCTTTTCAGATAGGGGTCTATTTTGTATAAGCGACTCGTCCTCTTGATGAAGTCGCCTCGCTGTAGGGCCTCCACCTCTGCCCCGAAGCTGTCCGCCTGCGCCCTGTTAATCCACAGCGCCGTGGCTCGCTCGATGTGCTCCGCGCTCAGCTGCGTTCCCCTCTTTCTCAGCTTGTCTGTAAACAATAAAACATATGCGGTGCTTCGTACTAACCGCCGAAACTTGGAGAACCTCGTCACATCGGGCAAGTGGTCGTGGCTCCTCTCGTCGTCTTGCATGTGGAACACAGCTTCGGGTGGTGGTGGGTAGGCTTCTTCAGCTTCTTGTGGCCACTCGCTCTCCTCCAATCGCAAGAAGGCTGGCCCAGTGAACCAACGTTCCGTTTCGACGGGAACGTGGTTGTACGACGCCCTTGTTGCGTCGTCCGCTACGTTTTGTGTCGTCGGGACCCACCGCCATTGTTGTGGGTTGGACTCCTCTTCTATCTCGCCGAGCCGGTGCGCGACATACGGTGTGTATTTCCTTGCGTTCGTCCGTATCCACTGCAGTACCGTAGTTGCGTCGGTCCAGTACGTAACTGAGTCGAGGGCACGGAACCTGTGCTCGCCGCATACGGTTTTGGCGAGCCGGACTGCAATCGTCGCCGCCTGTAGCTCCAGTCGCGGCACCGTCAGCGACTTCAGCGGCGCTACCTTCGCCTTGGCGGCTGCTAGTGCGACTTGTACGCCGCCCTGTGATGTCGCTCGCCAGTACGCCGCCGCTGCGTACGCCTCTCTGCTGGCGTCGCAGAACACGTGTAGTTCGAGCCGGTCCGGCGTCGAGGTGAAGTATGTGCGTGGGATGCGCAGGCTCGCCGTCTCCGTCAGCGCCTCCAGCCATGTGCTGAAGCTCCGAGCGTCTTCTTCGGGTATGGGCTCGTCCCAGCCGAGTTTCAGGCGCCATAATTGCTGCAGCAGTATCTTCGCCTTTATCGTGAAGTGGCTCAGCAATCCCAGCGCGTCGTATAGGGACATGACCGCGCTGAGCATCTCTCTCTTTGTTGGCGCTCTGAGGCCTTCTCGCACGTCGGCTGGTACCCGATGTATGGCCGTGTTGAAGCCCAGCGTGTCTCCCTGCGCGTCCCACAGGAGGCCCAGTGTGCGGTCCACCATAGTTGGACCGAGCGGCATTGTTCTCGCGCCGCGGTGAGCTGCCGGTATATGCGCCAGTACGTGCGCGCTGTTGGAGTTCCACCCTCTAATATTGAAACCCGCTTTGGCGTGGACCGTGATGACGTCATTAGCCGTTTTTACGGCCTCTTGCTCTGTTTCGAAGCTGTCCACGTAGTCATCCATGTAATGACTGTCCGTGATGGCGTCCGCCGCTTCCGGGAACTCTGTCTGGTGTTCGCGCGCGTTGATGTTACGCACGCTGTGCGCCAGGAACGGCGAACTCGACGCCCCGAATATCAATGACGTCATCTTGTACTTAGTCGGCGCGCCCTTGTCGTCTCGCCACAGGAACATTTGGGCCGGCTGATCTTCTCTTCTTACCTTTATACGCAGGAACATTTCCTCTATGTCCGCAGTGACCGCTACGCGCCGCTCCCGAAAGCGCCACAGTATGCCCGGGAGTGACTTGAGCAGATCCGGTCCCTCTAGTAGGCGGTCGTTGAGGCTTGTTCCGCACGATGTCGCCGCTGCGTCGAACACGAGCCTTATCTTCCCCGGCTTGTTTATGTTCCTTGTGGCGAAGTGTGGCAGGTACCATTGCGACGGGCTGTCGAGTTCGGACCCGTCGCATCTTTCGGCGTAACCTTTGATTAGCAGGTTATTGATCTCCGCCGTGTACCTGTGTCTGAAGTCCGGGTCGCGCCGCATCTTCCGTTCGATCGCGTTCAGCCTCTTCAGCGCGTCGCCGTAGTTCGGGGGCATGGTGACGCTGTCTTCGCGCCACGGTAAGCCCACCTCGTACTGGCCGTTCACTCGTCGCGCTGTCTCTATGAAGATGCGTTCCGCCCGCTTGTCTTCGGCGCTCACCTTCTCCGCCCGTGACACTCCTAATGCGTCTATGCGGAAGTGCTCACGTACGAGATTCTCCACACGGTCCCTACTTCGTGTGGCTGTCACGTGCAGCACTGTGTCTTCGCTGTCGCGTATTACACGGCGTGGCATCGTGCCGTGTAATACCCACCCCAGGCGCGTCCTCGATGCTGCGGGCTCGCTGTGCCCGCCGACCCGTAACTCGCGTGTTACGATCGCTGCCCAGTTGTCCGCGCCCATCAATATGCGCGGCGTCACTTCTCGACGCGGAGACATCGGCAACGGCAGGTTTCTCAGATGGTCGTATCGGCGCACGCTGGGTATCCGCTGGCCTCTCAGCTTGAGGCCGCTAAGTGTCCGGGCGGTTATTCGCAGGCTTTTCTCACCGGGACCGCGTATCGTACACGTAACGCGCTTACTCGTTGCCTGTTCTAGGCTTGTGCCCACGCCTCTTATACGCAGGGCTTGCGTCGGTCCGTCCAACCCGACTTCGTGAGCTAGGGCTTCGTCCATCAGCGTAACAGTGGAGCCCTCGTCGAGTAACGCGTACGTGTGCACTACGCCCTTCGGTCCGCTCACTGTCACGGGACATACCTTCAGCAGGACATCGCTCGCCGTGTCGCTGTGCGTCGATAGTACCGCTTCCGTTGGCTCCGCTTCCTCTGCTCTCTCCGTGGCCGGTGGGGCTGGACCCGCCCGCTCGCTGTGTAGTAGCGGGTGGTGGGGACGGCGACACCCGTTGACACCGCATGCTCTCGCGCGGCACGATGATCGCCGATGGCGCTCTCCGATGCACTTGAAGCAGACATTGTTTTTCTTTGCCCACTCCCATCGCGAGTCCATGGCCATCTCCTTCAGCTTCTTGCAGCTGGTCGTGTTGTGCCCCTCTCCGCAGCAAAGACATGTAGCTGTTTCGGCGGCTGTGTTGTAGGACGCCTTGTATGCTACACGCCGCGGCGCGCTTGTGGGAGCTGCGCGCGCCTCGTTCCTTCTAGGCGCGCTCGTCGCGATGGGTACCTGGGCCGGGCGGGTGTATAGTGCCGCTCGGTCTGCTTCTCGTGACAGGAAGCGGGACAGGGTGACGATCTCTGCTTCGCCGCCTTCCCCGTACTCGTACGCGTAGTCGCACCACTTACTCATTAGGTGCGGGCTGAGCTTCTCCACTACTTCTTGCGCGAGCATGGGATTTTGTAGGTAGCCCCTCTTGTCCACCGTAGTCAACACGCCGACGATGTTCTGTACCCGAACCGCAAATCTGTTCAGGTCGGCCGCGGAGTTCAGTCGCTGCAACTTCTTTAAGTCTTCCAGCGCCTTGTACACTATTGTCTCCGGCCTGCCGAAACATCGTTCCAGAGCTTGGACGATGATCTCTGGATCTGAGGCCGTGTATAGTAGCGTCGCTACCGCTTCGCGGGCTTCTCCCCTCAGGCTCGTTCGTAGGCGCGCTAGGTTCTCGGCCGGCGTGATTCGACATAGCTGCGTCGAGTCCCTCCACGACGCTTTAAATGGCAGCCACTCTGTTGCTGCTCCCGAGAATGGCGGCAGCTCCATGGCTTGGCGTGGCGGTGGACGCATCCTCGTGATACGGTCCAGCGCCTCTGCGAGCTGCCTCGTGCCCCGCTCTCGTTCTGGCGTAGGCGATCTGGCGCGGCGAATGTCGTTCGGTACATTCGCCCATCGTGGCCCCTCTGTGGCCGCGCCTCTATTCCAGCTGGGTTCTCGTGGACAGTCGTCCTCGCGGCGTCGGTGTGGCTCCCTGGTGATCCGCTTCTCCCGATCTTCCATAGGTGCAAGAGTCGCAGGCCAGTTCTCCCTCGGACACACGTTGTCGAGGTCCCTGCGCTCCCCCCGTGAATTGACCGGGTCCGTCGCATTCTGGATCCAGCTGTTGACACGTGAGTGTGCGTCAACAGCGCTGCCACGGTCCGATTCCTCCGCTTCAATATTCGCTAAGTCCAGCTCTAGTTGGTTTCGTACTAGCCTAGCCTCTATCTCCAATTCTTTCTTCTGAATTGCGGCTAGGCGGGCTTCTGCGGCTACTTCGGCGGCTTTCCTCTGCGCCGCTAAGCTAGCTGTGGAGCGCCGTGATCGTACAGTGCGCCTTGATGCACTGTATGTAGGCGATGAGGCGCGTCGGCTTGTCGACGCGTCTTCCTCGTGGTAGGCTAGCTGTGGCGGCGTACCTCTCCTCTCAACGTGGCCGTATACCTCTAGGGACGGTACTCGCGACGACGCGTATAGCTCTCGCTCGCGGGCGGGCAACGCGGGCTGCACGGTGCTGCCCGACGTCCTCGACGGCGAACGCGGCGGCTCGATAAACACGTGCATGCCGGGCACTCGCTGGGAACGCTCATCCAGCGCCGCCCCCTGCGGTGGGGCGGTAGCGGCGGCATGACGGAGAGCCGGCTCTCTCGCGGCTTCCCTCGTGGAAGTGGCGATCGCGTGTCGTGGCAACACGTCAGCGGTGACGGTGCTCCTCGCGGCGTCGGAGGCGACGGCGGTAACGCGGGCCGTCGCGGCGGGCGACGGCTGTGCGGGTGGTAACGCGGTATCGTAGCCCGACTCGCTTCGTGATGTACTGCGCGTCTTCATGGCCGGAACGTTGTGGTGCTGATGATGCGAGCTGCACAGGATCCGGATCTCGAAGGACCAGCTTGTTGACGACCGGCTCACTGATAGTAATGGCTCGGCGGGCCGACCGGTCGTATACGAGCGGAAGACGCGCTAGTGCACGTTACGCGGACGCGGCGGGTGACGATTGACCGGGCAACTGAGCGCCCAACTGAATGATTGATCGACGGGGCAACTGAGGGCCCAACTGAATGAATGTTCGAGGAGGCAGCCCGGTTCTCTTGATGTGCCGAGTAGGCAGGGTTCTCTTGAGGTAGCTTGAGGTAGAAGTAGTGAAACACGTAGGACTGCTGAATGACGACTGTGTATTTTGACCCAAATGGCCCTATTCTTATTCTCGATACAAGCTGCTCAACTAGGGATGTTTGCGACCGAGGGTTTCGACCCTTTGACCAATAACACGCCACCCTGCGCTGCCTCTATTGTTACGGCAAACTTATACCTGAAATGGCCGTAACGGTACTTGCGTCTGTCTTGCTCCCCCACGTGGGAAGCGCCGGTGCAGACGTCTCGTTCTTGCGCGTTAGTCCCTACCCGACCCAATTCCGAGAAAACGCCATGTGCCAGATGTTGTAATCTACGTCGCTGCCCCCACGTGGGACGCGGCCGCATGGACGCTTTCTTTGTTCTTTATTTCTCTATTGAATCTACGTATTTGCTAAATATATCTAAATGTATAGGTTTTAGGTCGTGTAGGGCTCTCGTGTTAGTGTAGCGTGTTATTCGTAGTCTCTCCTCTCTTTACTTAGGCCTCGGTTACAATGTCTCCCTCGCATTCTCTTTATTGAGCAACTTGTATCGACTTTATTTGTACATCTTACGTTACTAAACACTTTACATAATATGCTTATCCTAGACACCTTACATACTATGCTTATTCTAAACACCTTACATACTACACAACACTGCACTGCACAACACATGGTTCATAGGCTGTCCGCAACACCTTACATGAAAATAGCACTGTGTCGCTGCTGCAGCATGTTCTCGTTTACGTAGCGTAGTTATGTAAAATTAAGAAAATAAGAAAAAATCCAGTATCCAGTGATGATCGAAATTTTTAATAAGTAAAAATAAGATAAATCAGAACACTATACGTAAAATTAGATTAAATTTATTTTTTTCGGGGCCCACCCAATATTCGCTCGCGACCCACCAGTGGGTTGCGGCGACCCATACTTTGGGAAATGATAGTTATATGATATATGATAGTTTACTACTTTATTAATATATCGGTTTTTACCCAGTTTACCTTTTATAATTTCACAGGTATTTTTTTATTTTATTTCGTTTAAATAAATCTCTAAAATGCGTGGACTAACTGGTATTCTGTTTTCAATTAACACCTGAGTAAACGTTGCAGAGTTAGCCAGCCCACATTAACCAATTCGCATAAGGCCCTTATGATGGATTATGATAAGAAACACCCTCGTGATTGTAAGAGGTCAGTGCTCTACAGTGGAATGTTATAGGCTGAAATGGGAATAGAGTTGCAGGCGTGAGATGAATTCGTTTGTCAGGTTCAGCTTATTCAGTGATTTCAGTTTATGTAAATCATGATCATCATTTTGTAGATGATTACTGAGTCAAAAAATTGAAATCTATGGATACCAAATGCGATTCTAAAATGATTAATTGTAGTCCATTGAAGTCCATTCGCAATTTGACTTTACCTAAAGAACAAAAAGGTCGATTGAGGATTATCCTAAATATACGAGAATTTTGAAGTAATTGCAGAAACTGCTGACATGTTTTAGTTTTTTTTTACCTTTACACATGGTCGATATAGACATCACTTTATTCCGACACAACAACACAGCGAAGGTGGGAAGAAATATTATAATTTACACAAGAGATAGAACAAAAAAAAGAAAGCGTAAAGAGACCCATTGAACGCTCGGGTGTGCATTGCAAGAGATGGTCTCCAACTCAGCATTGGCTTCGGACCAACCATAGCCTAAAAGTTAGAACTTTTTTGTTTAGAACCTAACCTAATCTAACTTTGATGAAACCTTCATCAGTATATTACTTATTTTCTACGCTAGCTATGATAAACGTACACTACCGCAGGAGAAGCCGTGGGAGATTGTTACTCATCGGTAACGACCGCACGAAACAACCGACATGACCGGTCCTCACCCACGCGGCTTGCTTTAGAAAGTAGATGGACGCCATGATAATGTTGGTTTTCGGTGCTACCTCCCATTGTTCTGTCCTACAATGAGATTATAGGATCCAGTCCATTCTCACTTCCGCTAGTTTAGGATTTTGGCACCAAAATACTACCTACCTACATAACCATAATGGCTGTATGGATTTTTTATTGCAAAGTCCGACTGATGACTGATTTGCATGTATGATTTGAGGTCACTTAAGTTTTCTCAACATTGAGGTTGTTACAATATCATGCTGATTTTATCTACCAACATAAGATCGAAATACAACACAGTATAATGAGAACTGGAATAACTACTTTCGACTAAATTTGAAAACACTACAACTATTTTATAAAATCTCCTTTAAATCGATTGTTTGTAACATCTAAATCCTTGTTGTTTAGTGTTTTTAAAATCTTATATTTTTTTACATCTAACCTAGTTACCATTCGCAATTTTACTAGTTTAGTAAAATGTAATTATTTAGTATTAGAAGTATGTAAAGAAACAGGAATTTGCAACAATTCGTATTAACCGATAATGCATTTCGAGCGCTAGATTGTGTTATTATTGTTATATTATGAAATAAATAATAAAAGATAAAAATAATAAAAACTTATATTCCGTTTCCAAAAAATATAAGTACTTAGAAAAAAAGCCACAATTAACTGCCAAATCTCATCCAATAGTTGCCATTCAGACGCCCAGCGTACCTGATGCAAGGAAGTCCACATTCCATACCTAGGATTAAAGCTGTAAATCAAAATTATCCATATATATTTTGATTTCTAAAATAAATTAAATATACATATGCGTTATTGGCGCCAATGAAGAGTACACTTTTAAAACGGTTATTATTTACATATTTGTCAAAAAGATAGCGTTAATTATTAATTGAATCTTCCGGGCTACTTGGCCGAGGTCTTCTGGAATCTCTTCTCTTTCTTCAAAACGTTTCGTCAACAACTGCGGTTGACATCTTCAGTGGCAGCTGCATTCACTTTCGGAGAGATGTTATTTCTTCGGCTTCTCGAGCGCAACTGATTCCAGAAGACCTCGGCCAAGTAGCCCGGAAGATTCAATTAATATGGACACCGGCCGAGAAAGCCTACACTCCACTATAGCTTTAATTGTCTACTATTTCTAAGTAGGATATATCCATCATTGGCGGTCAACCTAAAATCGGCTATAATTATCTGTTGTCGGCGATTAAATCGTTAGGATTTTTGAAGTTAGTAACTAGAACAATAAATCAACTTCCTGTATCCGGTACAAAACATATGACATTTTAATTGCGCTATGTCAATTAAAGACTGACAGATTTCCTGTTAGACACGCAAATAATATAAAAACAATTTATAGTGTCGTTGGAACAATATTGAGAAAATACACTATATATATAGCACTATATATATACTTCATCCTCCAAACTAGCGGAAAATCTATACACACCCAAGGGCGTTATGCCTTACCAGACGCCAGAAGTTTAAAAGATAGATTGCAGCTGTGGTAGTTTCTATATACGCCAAACTAAGCGTACAGTTGCAGTAATTCTTACATCGCAGGTGTAAGAATCCGCCAAACAAGTAAATCAGCAATAGCCGAACACATTGGCAACGCTTGAATTAAAATCACTGGATAGAACTCTGCAGTCCAAAAATCCTCTCCACTGAACGTCATATGCCAGAATTATAAATTAAGAAATATAAAAATTTCAATCGAGAAGTTGCGTATAAACTGTCGTCGACGTGAAAGCCAGTCATTAAAAACTTTAAACCTGGCGATTTATCATCGAATGCGACCGCGGACATTGTTCGTGTAGTGTGTCGCAGCCTTTCCGAATGTGAAGATCAAATGTGGGTAGTTAATAAAACTGCTAACCTTTAATTTTACGCGTTCAAACCCAATTGACAATGTAAAAATTGTACAAAACGCTAAACTTTAAAAAGTAATATAAAAACATTGTAGTACATATACAGGGTGTTTCTTTTTTAACTTTTTTTTATGGGGAAATCTGAAACCATAAGATAAGAGATACAAGGAAACTGTCTTAGGAACCATTAGGTCTTTTTTTTGTGAAAACAATTTTGGCATAGTAAATTTTTTGGTCAAGCGTGAGTTGTCCATAAAAACGAATAAAATTGACTACTTTTTTTTTAATGCTGATCGACTCAGTTTCTTATAAGGATCATTTCATTGTATTGGAAAAAAAAATGGGGACAGCAGAAGAAGACATGTTTAAGCGCAATCTAACGGAGTTTTTTTCGCTGATTTGTGACTAACATGAATCCATCACTATTACACCGAAAAAAAGAATAGTCGAAACGGTGAATTTCTCTCGGCAAAAGTGCTCCCAAGGAGGCAAAAGCGGTTCCGTCGGCCCGAAAGGTTATGAACACGATTTTCTGGAAATCACAAGGTGCTATAATGATTAACTGTCTTAAAAAAGGATCAACCATCACAGGACATTATGCCCCATTATTAAATCGCTTTCACGGTAAATTGATGACAAAAGGACCTTATTTAGCGAAGAAAAAAGTTCTCCTTCTCCAGGACAATTCAGCCGCTCACTCATCGGCAGTTGCGAAGGCCAAGCTTCCACTACGAGTTGCTTCTTCATCCCCCGTATTCACCGTATTCGCTGAATATGTATAGCTGAATTCGCTGATCGCTGTATATGTTGCGATATTTATCTGTTTCTAAATGTGTATAAATGACACGGTGGATAAAGATATGCCTCAAATGCGGAAGTTATAGCTGAAGTCAACGAGTATTTTACAGTTTGAGAAAACATATTTTTGTAAGGGTTAAAAAATTAGAATATCGTTGGGTTACGTGTAAAGAGTTCGAGGGAGGTTGTGTGGAAAAATAAAATTTACAAAAGAAAATATTGCCTTTTTCCTTTTAAAGTCACTGACTTGTCAAACTGCCCTTGTATGTGGTCCTCGTCATTAGGTCACTCTTTTTAAAAGTTGAGGAATTGTTGAACAAAAACACGTAACTAAGCGGAAAAATACATTTAGTCCGCGTGTGAAGTCAGGGTGAACCGTTAGTGTGTGACATGAATAATTATTTAATTAGAAGTATCCGTCTTTTTCCTTATTATGACACGTCTGGGTAACAACTTGCAAACATACTAAAGTAATAGTCAAACATTTGAATTTTAGCTCTAAGGTCACTATCACACCAATATCATGAAAACGTCGTATAAAATACTTCTTTTTATTGTGTTCTATAAACTTATCTATTTCCGATACGTAGATTTGTACGATACGATATGTAGATTTTAATCAGTAAGTTCATTAAAAATAATTAAAAATAATAAGCGTTTTGCTTTCTATTCTATAAACATATTAGAAATGCCAAAATTGGTTTGTTTGTTTTATAATAAGAAGGCGGCAGACGAGCATACAGTCCACCTGATGATAAGTGGATACTGTCGTCCATGGACATCCGCGATACATGCCAACATCAGTCTCTAGAATGACAAACGCTGGCACACCCCTGGATGCGCTGCCTACCTTTTGAGATGTAGGAATTTATTTGGAGAAAGTGTTGGGAAAATAGGGAGGGATAGGATGGGATGGGAAAATGGGCTCTAGCATATCTCACTTACTTTTGGCGTATCGTTTTGGAATTGATAAATACATAGGTATGTCTTTCATCTTAATTCTACAATCATCAGGACTTAACAGAATTAAAATTTATTTTTATAAAATATTCACGTTAGTATTAATTTTCTTACCACTACGATCTGCCTCTTAACCGAACAAGATTGGAGAAAATTTAAAGAAGTATCTAAAATGACATAAGGTCACAAATATTTGCACCATTCTGGTATTTATCGCCGACGTCAACGCGCGATATCATGACCTTGATATCCTCGTCATATGTTTTTGTTTGCAGAGTCGTAGGATTAAACACGAAACAGAGGGTCTATGTACTGGATAAACATTTTCAACTCGGGGAATAAAAGCGATGCTCTCCAAAGGAATATTGTATAAATTCCAGAAAATTTAAATTTAAATAACCCCCCCCCCACATTATTTACAGGGTGAGGCTTCTCTGCTCTGACGATATAAGCATAGGGTCAATACAGCTGCCCGGCATATCATAATCCAGTAAGGGACAAATTTAAAAAATAAATGTCTTATGACAAAATTTTATTTTACAATACTATGAATACCTCAAGTGTATCACGTGATGCTGAAAAATCTATAAAACATGCTATAATAACATTATAATATAGCTAATATCTTGGTATTTTGTATAATTAATAATCATCAAATGTTTATTTTAATTTCCTATGTTTTAACTTGGCCGTTTGAATGTTTTTTCTGCTCTCCTGTAAAATTTGTTAAAAATTACTCGGTTTTGATATAAGACAACCGAATATAGTACAGGTGCCGACTACAGTCCAAGGCGAAGCCTTGCAACTAACTATTTCTAATTTTTATTAGAATAAGCGGATTTCACGTTTGAGACGGCTAAGTCATGTCTGGCTGTTCAAGGCGAATCAAGTTTCATTGTAAATCTAGATTGTTTTGCTCCACTCATATTTCCCGTCTAATATATTTTTAAATAGATATTATGTAAAACAATTTATTTGTATTCCGGCTTAGTTTACAGGGTTATGAAGAAATTTTATTTGAAATTCATATAGTTTAACAAAGTTTTACTTTAACAGAATTTATTTAAAATCAATTCTTAATTTGATATTATCCTAAATTGCGTTTAATGGAATAAATAAATCGTTGACTGGCAAGGGACGATTGAAAATTGTTATTAATATGATAAATATTTTAATAACAATAGTATATCGTAATATAGTAGTACATGGTAGGGTAATATTAATAATAACAATAGGTACCCACCCGAATAGGAAATAAAGTAAATACTTTGTGATTGTGTTACTTTGTTAATATTGTGTGTGATATTTACTATCATGCTGTACCACAATATTCTCCAAATAAATTGAGTTTGATATAATCACTTTTCTAATTTATTGAGAATAAGTCTACGTGTAATTGTGCTTTTTCTATTAAATAGTTAATTTTACAGTTAAATTATGAACTAATTATAAGTAAAAAAGGTAGAATTATATAATTAATATGTGCCACATTGCTTGACCACAACAAAGCATCGAAAACTGGGTAGGATCAGATTACATAACGGTATAATAAGGTTACTTTTTCTTTGGGCCCCTAAACTGTTTTTCAATTTGTTAATGAAATGCTACCGAGTGAACTACGATTATTCAATGCTATGCTATAGTCCACGAGAGCCAGTATGGAATCTCCATTCAAATATCTAAAATAAGACGCACTCACACAATTACATCTACTGCTTACACAGGCACCCGAAGGCAATTTCTCAACTACTCGTATGTCCGTGGAAGCGCTTGAATGTTTCAAATACTTGTATAAAGATTCCACTCTGGTTTTCCTTACATCGTGGCGGAGCTCCGTGCCACGGCCTTTACGGTACGAATTCACGGAACGGAGACATGCTTCACGGTAATGGCTGCTCTTAGCAAATGAAAACTTGATTTTTATGACGCTTTCCATGAAATTACATTGCTGAAAATATGAAAATTAGACAGTGGTTTTTGTCGCTGTCGTATTTAAGGCTACGAATGGACGAACCTTTTTATACTGTAATTTTTATGTCGTAACACAAAGTAAAAGGTTATTATATATATATAATTTAAAACAGGCTATTTAAAATAGGTAGCAGTAAAATGTCATGCCAACGTAGCTCGTGAAATGTTATTTCCATTATTAATTGCATTGATAGATGATAGAAAAGATACTGTGTTGCGAATTAGAAAGCTTTTGATAAAGGTATAAGTAAATGCCATCGGTTTAAGAAATTATCAATATTTGTTTTGTATTACAACTATGTTTAACTAATATTGGGACTCAATTCACAACGAACACAACATTCTTGCTGCAATATTGTTTTTAATGTTACAACTATTTTTAACTAATATTGGGACTCAATTCGGAACGTACATGGCGTTCTTGCTGCAATATTGTTTTTTTGTATTACAACTATTTTTAACTAATATTGGGACTCAATTCAGAACGAACACAACGTTCTTGCAGCAATATTGTTTTTTTGTGTTACAACTATTTTTATCTAATATTGGGACTCAATTCAGAACGAACATAGCGTTCGAGCTGCAGTTTTTTTTTTTTTTTTTTTTTTATGTACGAAGGAGGCAGACGAGCTTACAGTCCACCTGATAGTAAGTGGATACTGTCGCCCATAGACATCCGCGATACATGCCAACATTAGTCCAAAATGACAAAAGTTGGCACGCCCCCGGATGCGCTGCCTACCTTTGGAGATATAGGAATGGATTTGGAGAAAGGGTTGGGAAAATGGGCAGGGATAGGATGGGATGGGAATGGGCTCTGGCACATCTCACTCACTACCGAAACACGTACGTACATTGGGGAAATACGATAAAGTGGGAAATGCAGTACATTTCAAGGTAGTCTTCTGTGAGAGAGGGGTAACGTGGCCAGGCGAGCGCGCCCAGCGGCTGTTGGATTGCAGCGTGCACTCTCCCCCTTCAGAATGTTGTTTTAAGTTGTACACTGTCGAACTAGTGATAAATGAAAAATCCGTACTTAAGCAAAACTTCGTAACCACCCGTCTTATCAATTCACTGCTGCACGTGGGCGGGTGATTCTTCAAAGTGGTCCATAACTCACTGACTTTTGATTACCACAAGCTCAGCAAAGAAAATATTGAAATTATTATGTATTAAAAATAAATCAATAGCGTTGGCCTGTGTAACTGAAGTAAATATGTGAATCTCCATTGACGTACTGATAAAATATTGACGAGAGCAGGTTTACGGTAAAGATGTTTTTTTCGTGCTAATTCACAAAACATTTGTCATTACCAGTTTCAGGGCTTAAGTTGGTGTTTTTTCAAACTAAGTTTAATTTTTAAAAACTAAATTCAAAATATTTTTAGAAGTTAACAAGGACTATTACAAGACATTACTTAATAAATTTGCCTTAAAAAGTAATTAAAATTCTCCTCATCAAAAATTATTTTCAAGTTAGTGAGGTCATTGATTTATGCATAGTTCTGGAGCCAGGCTCCTCGTGCACATTGTCTTGTGCGCGAGGGATGTATGGCCCCAAAACGACATGCTGGCCAAGTGGGTTAGAGGTGGTGTAATTTTTAGGGCTTGTGGTAGCGGCTTTGTTATTACTCAGTCGCCTTTTACAACACCCACGGGAAGACAATGACGAAGAAGAAACTCAGTGATTTTAATTATGTATATAAGAATTTTCTTGAATAAGTTAGTACCGATCAGATACTTCTTTCCTCTATAACAGTTGTGTCTTTGTTACCAGGGAATGCATGTCATGTACCCGGAGCCGGTGGCGCAATATCGCAGCAGTCAGCAACAGAGCACGCAGTCAGAGTACCAGCCGGCCGTATCGCCGGCGCGCCACCAGCCAGCCAAGAAGCGCCGCGTGCTGAGCCCGCACCAGCAACAACACACGCACCCACACGCACAGCCGGACAACGCCGGATACAAGGTAAATTCCGCTGCACAGCAACAGCTAGCAAAAGAGTACGCAGTCCGCAACAGACCTTGTACGAGTAGTTGGAACGAAGCACACGCACCGGCTCGATAACACTGCTTATCTTTCTCGAACTCTGAAATCGTGAATTCTAATTATGATTCGGAGTTAACTGACATATAAGTCCATAATATTATAATGATTTTTGTTGAAAATATCAACCTTTTGGGCTTTGTATTTAGCAAACTTGTGTGAAAACGCAAACTTGTATCCGCATACAAGTTTGCGTTTGCGTACAAGTAAAGTCTCGAAAAATACCGAATTTCTTGACCCGTTATAGGCTTCCGGAAAATATTGATTGAACACACCCTAACACAAGGTAACGTTCGAAATATACGAGTAGCAGCAGCCTGTAAAAGAGCAAGTAGCGCCAGACTGTAGTCAGTAACAGTTTGTAGTTCTGATGAAATAAAGATGACAATTTCTTATTATTATGCAAGGTGGCGTTACCAATGTAGCAAGGCTGTAAGAAAACATAGTCAGCAACAGAACACGCGGTATCAGACTACCCAGTCAGCAACAGACTACGTACTCATCCTTGGATAAATTAGTGTTGACTTTTATTTCTTACGTAAACAACGGTAAAGATTGCTTCTCAGTGAAAATTTTCTTTTCTTTATATTGTGTATAAATGTAGCAAGTTTCCTTTTCGTAACATAGTCGAAAAAAAATGAAATTACAAATTTTAAGGAAAACTTGAATTTCGTTTTAAATAGAAACTTTTAGATTAAACCGACAGTATCTTGTATACTTAGTATTTGAAGAAAATTGTATTATTTTGTATTATTTTCTGATTATTATACAAACGTGCTATACTCATTAGTGTAAAATGGAAAAAAAAAATCCAAAGAAATTTTAACATAAAGATGAGAACATTACGAGACTAACTCTTTCATGAGTTATTTATTCAATTTTAGCAAGTTCTGCCGCTCTCATTGTTTAATTAAACAAACCGCATGCCAACTTAATATATATATAGCTAAAGAAACCTGTTTATTGTGGAAAAGCTCCAAGGAATGAAAACATTTAATATTATATTATTAATAGAAAGTGCAAAAGAGACATTGTTTGCAGACGGCGTAAAAACACACTACGCAAGTGACATAGCAGCGTTTTTATATAATAGCATGGAAATACCTAGCATACTTTTTTTTCTTTTCATTGCACAGGTATATAATGTCATTTTTTCTGATTCTAACTTTATAAGAGTATTTTTTCTATATATATTGTATTATAAAAATACGTTTTATCTTTATTAACCAGTAGTTTTGACGTGTACTAAACAATGAACAACCTACAACCATACCATCAGCCTATGATTCCACTGCTGGATATATGTCTCTCCTAATACTCGCCATCACACACGATTTTTCTTATTTAACCAGCACCGGAGAACTTCTTCAAGTCGTCGGTTCACCTGGCCGAAGGGTATCTCTCACTGCGCTTGCTAGTATGTAGTCTCCATTCGACGACTCGTCTACGCCCTCGATTTTCGGCCCTACGGCAAATATGACCCGCCCATAGATCTACCACTTCAGCAAGCTGATTCTATGAGCTATGTCGGTGACATTAGTTCTTTTGCGATCGTTTAGTATCTTATCCCGAAAAACTCCAAGCATAGCTCGGTGAGTGACTTTGAACTTATCGATCAGACCTACAGTTATAGGCCACGTTTCAGCACCATTCGTCATAACTGACAGGATGCACTGATTAAAGACATTTCCTCTTTCAGCATTGTGGTATAGGCGACGAGAAGAGCCGACGCATCTTATCTGCAAACTATTGTGGTGGAGGCACATATAAAATGATGATACACCAAGAAGGTAGATTCGCTCGGCGCTTATAGCTAAACCGCCGCGCGTACGCCGGCCGGCTCGGTGCGCAGGAGTTCTGCGCATGCGCCGCGCCGCGGGAGTAGTAGTCAAGAGCTCGCACAGTTAACGGTGCCACATACATTCCTAAACAAAACAACTGTGAAATAAATACCAATCAACGCACCTCACCATAAGGCCAAACTATAATGTATTAAGAAATTAATTTTATTTAATATCTACTGTCTACATTTTAATTTATAAACATAGATAAACGCTAAATTTCATTTTTGCCTTAATTATAACTTCGTTTTGCATGGACAAGTGCGTAAACCGGTTATTTTTATCAGCTGCCACAGCGGTTAACCTCATGACCGTGTGAAATTTGAAATCGGTTTAATCTAGACAAATGAATAATATATTAAATTTTGTCATATTTGTCCTTCTTTTAATGCAACATAATTTTAAATGGTTTTTATGTTCTTCGATTTTTAGAAAAAATATTATGTACTCGTAATCTTTTATGAGACCAAAATCATTAACACATTTCTAGAAGTTTCATCATGAAGCACCCCCCCCCCCAACGCAACTGAAAATTTTATAGTATTTTTGTAATAGAATTTCAATGGAAAGAAAAAGTTTTTAAACACTTACTCCATTGTCTTTCCCTTTATAAAGTTTCTTTGTTTTAGTCTAATGGTAGTCCCTCGTTAGACGTCGTATCTACCCATATTACGGTACACATAGTAATGGTAATTAATTACTCTCTGGTATTGTATTCTCCTATGCTCGTCTTACTATACGAATATACTCCAAATACACTCTTAAGTATTTTCTAGTACACTGAAAATCGAATTCCGTACCAATTTCGGACAACTTGAAATATTTTTGCGATTATTTCTGACTTTATCTAATCAAAGGGATGGTCGATAATCGGTATGGGACTTATTGTAAGTATTTTTGATTAAGAATTTCGAATTTCAAATTACTTTTATTTTCAAGATTCTCTTAACTTTGAAACATACTTTAACATCTGGTTTTCAACATAAAGCAAAGAAATATGTTATTTTTTTAAAGATTTTACTAAATTCCCCTTTCTTATATAATGACACATTTTGTATTGTCATTTGTACAGTGCATGCATTGTTATCAGCTTATCGTCAGTTTTTTCCACGCCACTTGCAGATTTCTTCACGTACTTGATATACAGTTTTCTTCAAACATGCTACCTATATTGAATTAAATACTTCATAAAAATTTGGTGTTATGGTATGGTATGTGACCATAACGGTTGAGTGTTACCGTATGAGTATGACACATTGATTACATAAAAATAAACAAACATGGACAATAATGACATAAATAAAAAAATATGATTACCCAAATTCTGAAGTATGAACCTTTTATGGTTTCGTATGGCTTACGCAGCGAAATAGGCAATACAATTTGAATCTTAATGTCAGACATAGGAATAATTCATACATCTAAAGTTCAATTGCTAAATATCATATATACTAAGAACGTATATGAACACCTACTTAAAGACACATCACATTACGAAGCGATGTAACCCGATCAATATTCAACATACTTATAACGCTATCATAGCGTACGAAGCAACGTGCTCACAGTATTATAATTATTAGTATTATAGCAACATATCGATTACTAGTAAGATATCCAAATCCCATAAGAATTTTATGAATTAATAAATTCGATTATTGTTTTGATAGCTTCTGTCTAAAAAGCTCTGAGGCGTGTTCCATCGCTAATCCTCATTGGATTCCGTACGACTTGTAGCCGCTGTGGTCCCTTAGTTGCCTTTCACTACACCCACGGGAAGAGATGGGGTGAAGCTATTCTAAAGCCGGCTGACACCACACGGCATAGTGATTACTAGGGTTTATTACTCGTAGTGATTTATTAGGGAAGGCCTGTGCTGCAGGTAGCCCGCAACGCTCCAAAATTACAGTCTGATATCGAATGTCTTTCGCAGAAGTATTTTTTATTAGTGTTTGTTTGAACAATCCGCTGTTCCATAAGTAGAACATCAATAAATCAGAGAGATTTATAAAAAAAATATTTCAATAACGTCAATGTTAGGATTCCGCCGATTTCCCCAGAGCTGAAAACATCAAACCAGTTGTTCTCACTCAAACATAGTCGAGCCCATTCCCATCCCATCCTATCTCTGCCCATTTTCACAACCCTTTCTCCAAATCCATTCCTATATCTCCAAAGGTAGGCAGCGCATCCGGGGGCGTGCCAACATTTGTCATTTTGGACTAATGTTGGCATGTATCGCGGATGTCCACTTACCATCAGGTGGACTGTATGCTCGTCTGCCGCCTTAGTACATAAAAAAAAAATAAAAAAATAAAAAATAAAAAAAAGTTATTAACTGAATGATGTAGGACATATCGGCGCAATGTGCCTTGAAATGTTTGTCGTTTATTGGATTCTTGCCTCCATTAAATTTGCCGAAGAAAAATACACTTTTCAAATAGGAGATGAAGAAAATTTGTGTTTTATATGACGAAAATTTGAGGATTTTCATGTATTTTTAACATCTGGTATTCATATGCGGTCTATGGAACTCGTAGCAGTGTTGGTAAAACAATTACGATATCGCCCTTTTTGTTTGCAATAACTAACCGCTGGTTGGTTATTGGTTACTGTTATGCTGGTAACTCCTCGCCAGATTTCTAAATTCTTCAATCTTCTAGCAATACTTATTGAACGATCTATAGAGCGAAACTGTTTGTCATAAGCTTTATATAAAAGGGAAAATTAACTTCTTTTTTCTTAATTTTTCACGAAGATTCAGATAATCTGAACGAAATCAAATGTTCTGGATCCTATCCAGAACATTACGGAAATCTCGTCTTGGCAGTAGCAGTAGTTCTCGTTTCGACTGAGTAAACCACAACGTTGAATCTGGAGAATAGTATCCACTAATAAAACTCATGTAAATGTGTGAATTCCAATTCATTATTCAATCGGTCCAGGTGTCACAATCAACTCATTTAAAAACGATCTCATGCTTCGCAATTCGAATACGAACAATATGTTAAATTGTCGTTGCAATTCGAAATTAAACATCTTTTTTGCGCCCTCCAACTCACTATGCAGTTGCGCATCTGTCGCGACATGGTCTGTATACCGTTATACAGAGTCTGGGGCACTTTTGAAAGTATCGCCTGTATTACCACCGCCCTGCTTTACAACACAACCAAAATTGGATTGCAGTAGTTGCCGTCCTTTGTCGTATACATTTACATCTGGATATCGGTTTTCATTTCGCCCCAGTAATTGGAGTGGCCTGAAGTATTTCGAGATCGTTTCCAGTTTTATTGATTTCGAAACATTATGTTTCAGGCGGCCATTTTGAATTAATTTTATTCAAATTTCAATGCCACGCTCCAACTGAAACAACAAAGCCGTAGTCAGAAATGTTCGAAAATATTGTTGGCCAAACAGTGCATTTTGATCGCGCACTTGCGAAAAGCAGCCATGCAAAATACCGTTTAACTGCCAACTCGCGCTGTTTCCAATTCGCCACAGTGGCAATAAAACGCTAAATTCGGTTTGTCAAGTCTTTGCTTCCTGTCAATGGCGATCTTTTGCGAGAATATTTTATATTACATACCTCAGCCGAGAGAAACTAGTAATAAATAATAAATGTGTCTGCGTAAGTGGATGTCGCGCTCGCACGTGGCACGTGGCCTCGTGATGGGACAACTAGATATTGGGAGGAGGGGGAGGACTCGCGCCGGGAATACATTACCTCAATGAATTATCAGAATGGAAGGAAAATGTTTTTACACTCCACTCTCCCTCGACCGACACAACCTGTAAGTACTACCAATACATTATTGGTAGCATATAATCACGCGTGGCGTCTGTAGATATCCCCAAAACATTATTGATGTTTTCAAATCAACTTAATACGAGTATATTTAGTTCGTATAATAATAAAAGAACGTGTTAATTTAAAAGCATATTTTTTTATCTTTTAGTACCAATCATCAATCTTTAACAAAAATTAATCATAGCTAAGTACTTTTTAGGGCACTAAGATGAACATAGAATTTAAACATAAAAATCAACCTCAAACAGAACATTTTTTTCTTCAGTAATACAAATAATCAAAAAAACAAATGAAAAAAATAAAATTTTGACAACGTCCTAATATTATATTATAATCAATTCCTAACACTAAGATTCCTTTGGATTCACATGGGACACAATAACTAATTGACTTGCAATGTGGCTTGCAAATTTTTGCATTCCTCGTCGTCTTCACTGGGAGAAGAATCGTCGCTTTGCTCGATTTTAAAAGCAGAAAGAAGTTCACTGTGCACCGATTGTTGATCCCTGATGTCACCATTTTCTTCAACAATTTCTACCTAGATATTGCTTTCTTCATGTTCTAAATTCATGTTCATGTTCATTTCTCTAAATCACTAAAATCGTGTAAAATGCTCCTTTAGACGTCTTCTTCCAAAGGTCGATTTATTTTTGTAACTCTATTCTGCAATTAAAGAAAATTACAAATATAAGCGTATTGGTAACAACATCTACTTAAGATCACGCGAGGGGTCCCTAGGTAAAATATCCCACAACGTAAAAATATTTCCTTACCGGTACGTAAACGCCAAACGCACGCAACCCACCAGGAGTCTACGCAGAGCACTGACATTAGCTAATAGCCCACAGGGATAGATAGGTAGTTTGGAAAACAAAATATGACAACGAAATGGCGCTTGGGGTCCGGCCAGATGTTAAAGGTTGTTAGAGGCAGAGGACACCAGGGCAACAAAGAGCAATAAACAAGTTTCTTTATTATAAACATAACATGTTATCAATGCAAACGACCAACAAATATAAAGTCGTATCGTATTATTATGTTTTTGCGGTCGCCATACAATGTTTTAGTTAATCGTTTTGGTGGAACTGAGCATCATCTGCGTCGCAGAAAATAGTTTTTCGGTAGACCAATTTTCGCCGTCAAAATAAATAATAGTCGAGTTCAAATTATTTTCCAGCTAAAAATTCGCGAAACACAATTTAATCAGTATTTTACCGTCCCAAAATAATTTCTATTTCGATGGTAATTGAGCTTGAATTCGTATGGTTTGATATGTGACGCAATACTGTTTGTTTACACGGGCCGAAGTGGCTACGTGCATTTCGCGAGCCGGTTCGACGTTGCCAAGTCGTGCTTCGGCCAAATTTGGCTCCACGATGATGGTTACCGAGGCCCGCATTGACAACGTACCCACATGACCACTTTTTGCCGGCAAGGAGTGCGGGTTCAGCGTACTAAATCTTGTCTTTGATATCAACGACTGTAAAGTTTGCCAATATAATTTTAATTTAGCAAATTGTTTTGTGTCCCGCCGCAACTTGGCGTTGTAATTAATTCATACTTTATCTACTTTTTCGGCGTCCTTGTAGTTTGGTAGTTCGCAAAACTCAATTTCCAACTTTTGGGCTCCCAATCTCATTACGTGAAACCGTGCGGAGGTAACTACTGGAGATGGCGAAAGTATGTGTATATTTTTTGTGCACTTCGCTTACACTTTTTTCTATACTCGGTTTTACTTACTTTTAAAAAGAATTTATGTAGTTAATTGTTAGTTAACAAAAGTAGAAAAACAATGCTGTTAATAATTCTTCCTAAGAAATAATAATATGCTTTGACTAAACTCTATCTCTTATAGCTCATTTTGTCCTACAGATTGATTTTACTAATCGATTGCACAAATCGATCTAGTTTTTTCTTTGTTATCAAGCGACCGACATTGCTATTCGACAGTTAACATTATGCATTGTACCGATTTCGCGGACCGCTGCGCAATAAAAACTGACTCTTGCGCACGAACAGTTGAGATAAAAAGTCAAGGAAGCATCGATCCCGGATGCAACGAAATGTTATAAACATGTTTCCTTCTTCTTTCTAATTGGATGGAAAACCAGGGGTTTCCGGGGCAGAATACTGCTTCGCCGAAAACCGAACCGCGAACGAAAGTCCATGATATTTTTGTTTAATTGTCCATAAAGAAAAACCATTTTCTCAGTTTCTGCTGTCGCTAAATTTCCAGAATTGCTCTTACTAAGGTTTTGCGTCAAAAAACAATGTCGTCCCACTTCAATAAACAATTTCGTTCACAAGGATAAAATGTTTTGTTCAGCATTTCGACCGGGGCGTTTGTGCAATGATGATTTCGTGATGTACTGAGCGAATTGGCACTGGCGGACCACACAGGTCAGTCACCCGGCACGCCGCCCCGCATCCCGCACGGTTACGTAACCCACCGCGATGTTGCCACACTGACGACACCAACATTGCCAAAGCTTCTCTGCCATCACTCGCGCCCTGTAATCTTATCAGAGTCCATCTATCTCATTTAGGCCGGCTGTTTATCTAACTGGTTTATCAATAAATTGCTTTCACGATTCTGTAACGCCTTAAACGTTGATTTTGATAGGTAGAATTGGACAAAAACGAGACTAAATCGTGCCTATTTGTCAGTGTCGCAAACTTTCACCTGGCTTTATAGGCTGCTCCTCGGGTCACCTCAGACTTTCACGTTCCACCGCCGCTGCCAAGAACGCTTTTGTACTGTCTCTAATACGAGTGACCTCGTCAAAATCTATTAATCAACAAAAGCCATTAGTTCCACTTCATGTATTTTGAAATCATTGTTGCATTTGTAAAGACGGTGTCATTTATGTTTGGTTTATCTGTATGGGCGAGCTAATTCTAGTCCAGATTTAACACACTCGTTACTATTCAGTTTTATAATTCTTAACTTTGGTATTACGAATTGACTAAGAAAATACTGAACTCACACGTTACAAGTTCGTACAAAAAAATTCAAAAAGGCCTACAGTAAATTTTTATGTACAGAAAGATCAATTTTTAAATATTTTATTCCTTTACTATTGGTTAACATACTATTTACATTCATTCCGTTATAGGATAGAATGAAAAGCTATAAATTAAATGGTCCGTACGGTTAGGTCGCAGTACAAAATCTAGAATTCTTATCTATTTAGAGTTTAGAGCATTACCCATATACCAAGGGCTCTTCCACAAGTCAAGTCGATCTATCTATACATTCACCGCGGCTTCCATGTCGGTCTATACATTCACGACTCGCTCCGAAGTGTGTCGCCCCAGAACGGTTCACCTCAACAGTTATATGACTCTGTAGTCGATCTCGATTATTTATTGGGTATCGATTAGCAGTCTTGTTTTGTGATTAATATTATAGTTCATGTAAGTGTCATACAGTCCTGTTCTAGAACTAAGTATCGTCTGTGCGTGTCCAACAATAAGAAATGTAAGAGTTGTGTTTATGAAATTGAAGAAATCACTGTGTTTCAAATCTTGGAAGCCTCACGATTTCTTTTTCCTTTTTATTTGGAGATTTACGAATATTTTTATTGTTCTATTTAGTGTTCTTTGGTGTCTTTGCTAATTGTACTTGCAATATTTATAACACAAGGTTTATTATGGAACAGGTCTCGTTGCTGATACTATCCAATCCCCCTTGCAAATGGACCTTGCATCGGGCGAATTGTTTTTGTAAACGACGTAGTTGTTCGAAAGGGTAATGTCGCAAATGAGTAGAGGTCACAAGTTCAACACTTTTATATTATACCTAATATTGGCTTCATTTAAATGTGTATTATGCCTTTCGGCATATTTTTTTATTCCTGTATATTTGCTTTATATACTATGCAACATTCTAGAAGTTTCTAGTTTCAGTTTCTAGAAGAATACAAACTGTACAATTCAATGAAGTATTAATTTGTCTGAGGTAGTCGTTTGACTACGAAGTGCAAATCATAACTTTGCATATAGTTATTCCAGTCAATTAAATGCAGTTGGTTATACTAGACAGCTTCAGGGTTCCCGCAAGATTAAAGTCACTTCCTTAGGATATGTTCACACATTCTCTCGCAATGCAAAAAGTTTTGCATCCATAAATATATATATAATATATATAATACTCGTGAACTTAATACTTTGGATCCTCGAAGCAAACTATTCCGATGCCTACATTTCTGTGTCTCAGGAACCAGCCCCATTAAGTTTCCTGCAACGAATGTTATCGCTTTTAGCGAAATGGCTCTCTATAGACCAGAGGTATGAGTAGTTTCGAAATTGGAAAATGTCAGAAGCAGCCCTAGCGATCGCCTGCGCCTCGCTCCCATCAGTGTAGATACCGTGACCAGCCCTTTTATTGTCCACTGCTGGTCATGGGCCTCCTCATGCACATTATCTCGTGCACGAAGGATGTTTGTCCTTAAATCGCCACGCTGGTCAAACGGGTTAACGAGTACATACTTTTAGAGGTAGGGTAGTTCCTCAGGACATGCGGTAGAGGATTTGTTATCTCTTAATCGCCTTTTACGGTTTTATCTTAAACCGGTCGACACCACACGGCTGCTAGCCTAAGCTCTAATTGTCCGCTTGTATGAGATGCCCTTGTCATGGACATTTTTTATAATATTCTTTGTGGAAAAGTTCTTCATTTTTCAGCTAACGTTCTGTTCATAGCATCAAGTTGTGGACTGGTCTTCTATGTGAAGGGAGCCTTAGTCGTATTCTGTGGAGGTGCATATGAACCACCGTTAACTCCTCGTCCATCAAACTTGGCGTATAAAATTAGTCCCCATTAAAATGTCGTCAGCAGTCTACATGACTATGAAATTTTTGTTACTGTCTGCAACTTGTCTGCAAGTCTTTTTGTCATTGACTTAATAATCTTGCTTTGAGAGGTTGCTTCTATGCTTGCCAAGATTTTATACTTTTATATGTGTTTTGTCGATGAAATAACTGTTTTACGTTTTTGATTTTTAAGTGGGAACTTGCCTTTTCTTTTGAAGTCTAATTCACACACAATAAAATAAAACAGTCGATATCAGTGATTAGGTCCCACTACCTTGCAGTCACAAGAGGATTTCGGATGGGGCTCAATGCTAGTTGATGAGTCGGATCGGAACAATTCACCTGAAAGTCGAAAATCTGCACATTTCCAATCCGGTCGGAAAATTGAAATAAAACATTTTAATTATATTGTAGCCGACATTTTAATGAATAAATCATATAATCATTATTTTCAATATTAAATTTCAATAAGAAGGCGATTGAGTTACATTCACTTTATGGATATTTACTTTACAAAACGCACAATGAACGTTACAGAGATCTTGTGTAATTGTTAATGCTGATGATATAATTACTGATTGTTTGAGCTGTTGTTACCAGTATCCAGATCGCATAGTCGTCGATTAACACAGGATGTTTTCATACAGTGTTCCTTATATTGCAGTATCGTGAGATAACACGTAAACATCCTAGCCGGTAGCTGTGTTTATTTACTTGTAGCAAGTACTTCGTAGACACATCTCTACAAAGTGAAAGGACTAAAATCTATTGAACGTTTACTCGTACTTAAGCTCTTATTGCGCCGTAATACAACAGATGAAGGATATCTTCAAATGAAAATCATTCATCAGTGCATCATCATTATTCTAGTAGAGGTCTACTGTATTGTTTATGATTGACTAAAGATCTGACTTTTCTCTGTATTTTACGATTTTCCTTTTGGCACTTGCCTTTTTCATAGCCATTGTTGATCGGTGAGATATTAAAGAAGTTTTTAAATTCTCGGAGAAAAGTCGTTAAATCTTTAAATAAACATTTTTGCTACATTTTAAAAATTGAGGTATATGATATCAAAATATTTTTTCAAAGTTGTTGTTGATTATCGGAATCTACTTGATCAGTAGTCTATAAGATAATAATAATAATTTTGTTGATAATGATAGAATATGAATATGACCTGATATGAATGTGAGTATAATATGAAATAAGTATGATATGATGGGAATATGTTATATTGTATGAAAATTGCAATGCCCTAGCAAGGCTATGTACTTGGACTAAGTTCCTGCCTGTGTAGTACATTATAGCAATTAATTAATAAATAATCTATAGAATTAGTTACTAAACTAGTTCAAACTGTTTTATGCAGTTACTAGGCGTTATGTCCACCATTGCTTCCTGAAGAATAGCAAATGATCTCACAAGTGGAAATTTAGGAACTTTTCTCATTAATTTTCATGACCTTTTATAGATAAATTCACAGTCTCTTTGAGATGTGTAGTTAGGACTAGTGTATTTCCCTATCAACCGGGCTCTTAGTACCAACGTACCCCTTTCCAACAGTTTATATAGAGCATTGACTATACGGTCAACTTGTACTCCTATACAATGGGCATTGTGAATCACCTGTCACATCTGGATTGTAACTTGTACATTTCCATGCTACGAACCATGTTGTCCATTGTGTTAATGTGGACCAACACCTCGGTGAACATACATAGCGATTTACCATAGAGCTAGGAGAAAGCTGAACCAAAAATGCCATAGGCGTTGTGAATGCTTAATAAATTAGTTTTGGAGTAATCGACGTATGTAGTATTACAGTTAAATGAGACTTATACCGTAAATTTTCTTCATAATTTTTGTATATTTGCATTGCGAGGTTTATACTCCAATCCTTCTGTTGTACAGATAGGCGGCTTACTGATTGATAGATAAATATTTATTTAAACATTACATAAGTCACAATAATATAAAAAAAGGTAATCACTCTAGGCCTCTCATGAGGATTCATTACAGTCTTAGGTCTTTCACCGTTACCACTGCTGCCCATTTCAGGTTTTACTTGCATATTTGAGACCTCACGAATCAAAATGTTCTACTCCCCTAGATGACGAAGAGTCCATTATCAGAACTCTCCGTCATTTATTCATCAGGATGCGCCATTTGTAACAATATAAACAACTTAGATCCCATATGATGGTGATAGGGACGTTTTGTATCCCTTGCTTCATTAATGGTTGGGATCCGGAACGAAGAAATTCACATAAGAACTAAAGTACTCTCTCACCCCTCCCTCACAGAAGACTACCTTGAAATGTACTGCATTTCCCACTTTATCGTATTTCCCCAATGTACGTACGTGTTTCGGTAGTGGGTGAGATATGCCAGAGCCCATTCCCGTCCCATCCTATCCCAACCCTTTATTCCAATCCATTCCTTGATCGGTAAAGGTAGGCAGCCCATCCGGGGGCGTGCCAACGTTTCTCTGATGTTGGCATGTATCGCGGATGTCTATAGACGACAGTATCCACCCATCAGGTGGACTGTATGCTCGTCTGACGCCTTCTTTCTATAAAAATAAAGTTACTAGACTAACAGCTCATATAATCAGTAAGAATGAGCTATGAGCAAATTTCGAGTGGAGAGAACGTATCGGAAACCCAGTTGGATCTATGCCTTAACTGGATTGGAAGAGTGGAAGATTCCTTTATTGTATCAGACTCTATACAAATGCTAGTAGACGACACTTGTTACCAATTGGGATATAATATATATACCAATGTTATGGGTGATGTTAGAATCGTTACTAAACTAGCTTTACCCGGTTTAACAAATCTACAGTATATAAAGGGGTTGGAACGTTTTTGTATGAAACCTGGCGTACCGCTATATACTTTCCACGAGTATTTTCCGCTATGTATTTTAAAAAATTCTCTATTCTGCTGTCGCCAACCAAACCTTAATAAATTGATAGAAGACGTCAACACACAAAAAATGTCCTTAGATAAAATCTCCTAAAACTTCTCGGAATTGAGATAATCGAGGTCAAAGTTAACTTTCAATATTGTCTCGGTTTCTAAACGTTTTAGAAATTTTTACTTTAGAACATTTCTTTTTTGACGTTTTCTGTCCATCTATCACATCCGATGTGACATGGACCTCATAAAATATTTTGGAACGAAATGTTTCGAAAAATACGAAACTTCTTTAAACCGAGTAAATCAAGGATGATATGAAAACGTATCTGGTGGTTGACGAAATATTTTTATGTCTAAATTAGATGTAATAAATCCATAGAAGACATCAAAATAAACACAAAAAATGTTCTATATTAAAAATTTCTAAAACGTTTAGAAACCGAGCTAATTAATATTGAAAGTTAGAACTTTGACTTTGATCATCTCAGATCAAAGACGTTTCAGGAGTATTTACTTAAGGACATTTTTTTTTTGTTTTGATGTCTTCTATCGATTTATTTAGGTTTGGTTGGCGGCCGCAAAACCGAGAATTTTTCATAATGGCGGAAAGTAGATATGCCACTTAGGTCACATGCCCTTTCTTATTGTTATAATAATAAACCTAAAATTGCTACCTACGAGTATATTTAAAAGTTTAAGTTGTTTTGAATTAGTTCATATTTTGATTCATATTTCATACTTATTCATATTTTGGTTTTTCTTAATTTTAATTTGTTTCATTAATAAAATATTCATACTTGTAAAGAATAAATTCTAAATGACAGTCCCAATGACAGTTTATTTCAATTGTGTTTCGAACTTTACCTTTATTTACATCTTGGGTAATTTTAAGTTAACCCAGATTGTTAGCTTTAGTCCCAATTCTAACATTACACCATGTAGCACGCGTTTTGAATAAGTATTAAAAGTGTGCTAACACGTGTATTCCTATCCCATCTGCTTTTTACACTTTGTCTGTACTCTGAATACCGTAGGTCGATAAGCATATAAAGCCTAATTACTTAGTAAAACTGAACGCATTTCCGAGTTAATAGAAAAGTTATTGTGGCTCTTTTGCCTATTGCAAGCTGTCTAAGCTATAATTTGCACTCAAAACGAGTTATTCATAAGTGTAATGCGGGTTAACTTCTAACTACATTATTATATAACCATAGTATGTAATCCGTCTATAGGTCCCTTGTGACGCACGCGGCGAGTCCAATATGGCTGCACCAGAGTGCAATGCTCTCTAATGCGAATGTTCGTCTATTTGTTACCAGATAACAATTGACGAGTATACTACGCACTTTACTGTCCATACTTGCACTGCAATTGTGTTGATAATGAATTTGCTTTCATGAAATGAAAATGAGTAGGTAAAGGAACTCTAGTCGCCTTTTTATTTTTGGAATTGAATGTGGTTAATAAAAATGTATATTCAATTAGTGTCGTTTAATTCTAAATGCATCGTAAATTATACGTCCAACAGTGGTCACTAAATCTGCTGGTCACAGTTACATTTTGTACCTATAAGATAATGTGTTATACTGGTTATGTGTAACAATATTTCAGTGATAGAGGTCCAGTTATACTTATACAGGAGTCAACTGATCCATGTACGTCGCATCGTATCGCTCCACCGACACCTTATCTAGTCTAACCAGTGTCTTGTAACTTGTAATCGAATCAAACGCATGCACAGTTCACATGCACACCCACACATGCTGTCGGCATGCATGGGATGTGTTGCGCAATAGGTAAGTATACCTTTATATTTAGTCGGCCTTTGACAAAGGTACTTAAAAGGCAAGGCTTGGACACGTATTTTTTACATAGCCAACTACCACATACCAGCTGTGACGGTTATTTTGTATAGCCAATTGAAATACATTTATAAAGGAGAAAAGATTCGCTATTTTAAAACAAATGTCTAGCATTGTTTAATGGCATTTACAGGTGACATCTCATTGCAATATTACCTTATTATCGTCTGTCAATAGAATGTTTGTTCTAGATCTGGGTATCTTTGTGTCTTTGAACCCACTATTTAGAGAACACTACCACGAGTGTCTAGTGTGGCGTTATATATAAAAATGGTTCGAAACCAGCGGCAAAACATACTAAATGACCAACAGATCACGATCAACAAAAACAACTTAATTTTTGAATAACTGACGTAAATAATTTTAAATTACCAGATTATAATCAGCAAGTCGACAGATCACCGGAGAACCTTAAATTTGCTATAATCGATTCACTACACATACAATATTTTCTGTAGCTCGTTTGATTATCTCTAAAAAAAATGATTCTGTTCAAAAGAATATCATGCCGATCGGAGATGGAAAAAGTTGGTGTTGGTTCGAAATCGCCAATGAGACCTGGAACTTGTCTTCCCAACATTTGGTCATCGCCAAGTAACTATTATTATTAATATCTAATTATATAGGGAGAGAGTGCACTTTGCATTCCCACAGCCGCTTGGCGCACTCTATTCGCCACCTTACCCCCACTCTCTCACAGTAGACTACCTTGAAATGTAAGACTACCCCAATGTATGTACGTGTTTCGGTAGTGAGTGAGATATGCCAGAGCCCATTCCCATCCCATCCTATTCCTCCCCATTTTCTCAATCCGTTCCTTAATCTGCAAATTCTGCTGCAGGCAGCGCATTCGGGGGCGTGCCAACGTTTGTCATTCTAGACCGATGTTAGCATGTATCGCGGATGTCTATGGACGACAGTATCCACTTACCATCAGATGTACTGTATACTCGTCTGCCGCCTTTTTTCTATAAAAAAAACACATTTTAACAATCACTGCTTTTAATAAGAACTATGCATAAAGAAATATTACACTTTCACCTGAATAAGAAAATGCTAGCGAATGCGTGGCAAATGAGTCAAATTTATCGCTACAAGGCGGTACCTACTATTCCAACGGCCCCTAAAACCGTAATCATATCAAAATTTTCCTTGACAAGGAGTGTCGCGTGCCTACAGCTATAAAGCTGCCTACCTAAGTTTCCACGAAACATTGTTATGCATTCGGCGAATCCCGGCGCTTACTAGAGCAACTAGACTTGATTAAAACCTGAAAGATGACTATAAGCCAATTTGGAGGCTTTATTTTCGAATTTTTTACAAGTTAGACGATGGTCAATGGGGATTCATCGGAATGGAGATTCATTGCGATTTTTGTTTTTTTTTATTTTATTCTTACTTTTCATACACCATTGCGAGAGCAGTTTTTACAGTGGTGAAACATTGACTGTGACACAACTGTGACTGTGACACAAGAGAAATCCAAGAGAAAGAGAAATGAAGATGCTCAGAGGGATTGGCGTAAGATGTGAAAAAAATCACAATGAATATGTGCGATATAGTCTTCGACAAAATTGATTCAACATTTATAGCTTTTTGTTTCTAATGTTGGTTTCTAATGGTTAAAGGAAAAAATTGGAAATAAAAGAAAATGTTTCTCACAACTTCGGATGAAGTTGGAATAAAAAAGTAGAACGTGAGTAGAAATAATCGAGAACCAATCGTTAGGTGGAGTCCGTTCTGTTTCCATGGGTCATCGGCCGAGCCCAAGGCTCGAAACGAAATTTAACTACGACGTACAAGTTGGAAATTCATGGATTATTGGATATGAGAACCTTAATCTTGCTGACCTTTTAGAAGAATTTAATTTAACTTTGATCCGGATTGACCGTATATTGTATTGGATTGATGGACACAATACACGGTCAGTATGGATTACGATTACGATTGACTGTTGAACGGCCGCCTAAGAATTCATGTAAATTCTTCGAAAATTGTATGTAAATAGAAGGAAAATATTGAGGTGCTCACTTAATTATATAAGTCATTGTAAACATAGGTATTGATCCTACTTCTTGTGTTTGTTTAAGAACAAGAAGACTTGCTGCTATGGCTACCTCTGATCTTTGACTGGGTAGGTGATAATTATTTTCAGAGCATGCTCTGAAATTGAAGCTCTGAAGCTGCTAGTAGAACTATTTTGCGTATTATTTGCGTCCCATCAATTTGCAACTTTAATATAATATTGAATGTTAAATTAATTGCAACCTCTACTATAAGTGGCGTCATCGTCTTTTGTTTCAGGTAAGCAAACAAAGATAAATTCGAGTAGAATATTCGCTGCGTCGAGATCGAGGTCAGTAAATATCAGATGTCCCAGAATATGGGTCGCTTTGAGAAAATTAAGCGCCACTAAGCTAACAAAGTGCTATTTACGGCGAGCACTCCATAAGGGTTTTTTTCTTCTTCTATTTGATCAAGACTGTGAGGTTTTGCCACTTTATGATACATATCACGTGTACAATTAACTTTGTTCTCTACTGTTCTCTAGAGTTAACTGAATTTATTACGTGTAAAATTTCATATACTCATTCCAAAGTAACTTAAATTTTGATATCGGTACTGATTGTACTGATCTCTTTACAGTCTATTGTGTACCTTTGTTATCTATAAATTGTGTAACAAAATTTTATGTGGTTACAGAATATGCCCAGAAGTAACAATATGTAATATTATTCTCGATCAAGCTTTAGTTACAATTTTAAATTCGTTTAAATATACCTTAATTACTCCCATATACGTAAAGGGGTTGTAAACATTAGCAGCGTTGGTTGAAATCAACTGAGATGCCAACTACACGAGCGATTCTCTCGCGGCGATATTGTCGCCTGTGCCATTAGTCCGATATCCGCCGTGTGTAGACGGGCTCGGCGATAGCCATATGGTTACGATTGAAATTAGTGGCTTGGGCGACACTCGCTCGTGTAGTCAAGCATCATCTCGCTTCTACGGGGGGAAACTTTTCGATAATCGAAGAAAAAGTTTCTATCTTATGTCCCTTTATCACATGAGCTGAAAATTATTCTTCGACATTGTCTGTTATAAACCCTTGAACGTTATTTAGTAATGTCCACATTTCTAATTTAAGTACATACATATATCCAATGTCAAGTATGTAATAATACTGTATTACAATTTTTACTACTTTTTATCACATTAAGATGTTATTGCTTGACGTCTGGTCCTCCGTATAGACTGTAGTAAAACTTCTTCAGCTCGTAACGTAGTGTAATATCGCGCTTGGACAAATTTAATCAGCTGTCCCTTTCAGTCACACACACAAAGACAATAAATACAATGCTACGCAGTTGTTACTCTTGTCTTCAGTTGAAATTACGCAGTTTTGGCTACCCTTTTTAGATTCTCCCCGGTTTCCCGCCTTTTGTTACTGTATTGCTCTGTTTTTTTTCTTTTCTGTCTGGGATTCTTTATTAGCGTTCATTTTCCTAACTGTTTCGTTCACTTTCCTTTATTTGGCTTATCGTCTGTGGCCAAAATACGTACATAGATACTTAAGTATGATGGTGTATTTAGATTTCTCTTAGTGAACTTGTTTGAATTGATAATTCTCGAAATGACTATCTTGATAACTATTGAGTTTAAATTGGTATCTGCAACATTTTAGTGTGAAGTAAATTGTAAAATTCTATTGCTATCATTTCTACTGTTCAATTCCTTTTTTAGACTATGAAATTAACTAATCACATAATAGATTCGATTTCTCTTGTTGTTTTAGGTGACATTTTAAATTCGTGCTTGACGCAATTTCTCCTCTTCTTTTAATGAATTAGGTACAATCTAATTGTCTATGTAATTCTCTGCAATATATAAGAAAATTAAAAGCTATCCGTATTTATTTTATATCCATATTTTTATGTCTTAAGAATGATTGGAGTATATTAGAACTTAAGCGTAACTTTTGTCAAGTGATGTTTTTACGTGGTGTGTAATTTTTTGCACCCATTGCTTACCTGGCATAGTCTATACCATACTACCATGTAAGTAGGTACAATGCATTGGTGCCACATGCTCTGTGTTATATAAATAAAATCTTAGCTAGACGTAATAACATCGATATTTTTGTTTCGATTGAACAAGTTTCAACTAGGTAGCTAGAAATCTTTGTACTGAATGTACGCATTGGTTTTAATAAACTGTAATGTTTATTTTATTCAAATAAATAAGTAATTCTTGTAAGCATAAGTACAACTGAATATTATATAAATAGTACGACCCGACATTTCGCTAAAATCATTCGAACGTGTAAGAAATTAATTGGCCAACAAATCGAGAAACAACGTGGCCGGCCACGTGTCATTATGTAATCTAACCATTGACCAGAAACCAATTAATGACAACAAAACTAACAAACAAAGACCACGAACTGCGCAGTAGCCTGTTAGCGTTTTAGTTTCAACGCGTTGCGATGACAACAGCTCGGGAATAACAAACCTGTAAGTCTTCGGCGCAATTACCCCCGCTACCAGCCGGGGAGCTGTGACGTCACATCCCCAAACTCCTCGCATTTCCACCCCTAGGCCCTAAAAATAAACGCTCCCGGGTCCCGCTCAATGAAAGCCCGGGGTGCCTCCGCGGAGCAGACGAAGGGAAGCCATTATGAATCGCGGGTTTTAAAAATCGTGCGGATATTTTTACTATTAGACTCATTCTATATTATAGTGAGGTATGACTAATAGTAACTACAAAATATACTAGTGACTTGCAATTACTTTCATGTGTATATTAGACAAGACGCTGGACATTGTAGTTTGTTTTTGTTGCTTCTAATTACGATTTTTTCTTGGAATATTTATAAAAGCATTTGGGAATTAATGTTTAATTTTTTTATATATTATATATTCTAAATACCTACATCATTGTCGACGATAAGATAGATCCAAAACTATATACAACGATTAGGTAACCGTGAGTAGGTAGGTACTATCAGCGGGGCGTCATTCGCATTTTTCCCGTATTACTCAATCCTCTGATATAACAGTATGATAAACATCGTAACCCCGTATATGATGGATACCCCTCGCATATTTCATTCATATTTTTATACTTTTTGGGGTCTAATCTGGTGTTAAGTAAAACGTCGATATCAGCAATGTCGATAATATTCGCCAGTGTTAACTTCAAAAATATTATTGAAGAATTCTTAGTTCGGTTCGTGGAAAGGGAAGCTTTTTGATGATAGTCCATAATTAGAAATGCTTATAATTTTTTTATTAATTTACATAGGTATTATTAATCCAATTTCTCAAGTTTTTGCTAAGATTTTTTTTTTCTATTTGATTTTCGTCTTAACAAGAGACATGCCACATCCCATCGTATTTGCGAAGGTAGAAAAACAACAAATTTTTCGTCTTAACAAAATTTGGCAGACACTAAAACTCATTGTATCATTTGGTTTGGATATCCGCCATTAACTTTGTGGAAACAAAGCCTTTTGAACAAATTTTATCAGTGAATTTGTATTGCAAAAAGCCTGTTCAATATACAAATTGGTATAATAAATACATTTGTATTGTTTCGCAGTTCGCAACCCTCGTGACCCTTCGTAAAACAAATCACCTTTAAATAGGATGCTGATAAGGACAATGTACGAAAATGTACAGATATACATACCACTCTTTACATTTGTATTAGAATGGTTCATAATTGCTCTTGAAACATTTCGAACACTAACTAAAAACTAAAACTACTAAAAAGGTTTGATATCCGACGATCTAGCTTAAAATTAATCGTCAAAGTCCCTCAGCGATTTTGTCGTTTATTTTGGTGCTCACGATAAATTACGAAAAAATCTTGTTAGTAACTTGAGCTGGGTGTACTTTAATATTCCTTCCGGAGAAATTTTAAAGAAATTGCAGCTAAATTACGTTAAAGCTTGAAGTTGAATATTACGCTATGTGCCAGTCACGCTTGCGTCATCGTAGCTTAGGTATACGTATATGCTTTATGATCATGCTTATCATAGGGATTTGGAATTACACAACTTCAGCACGGGCCTAAGACGTGTACACGATCATATAAAATGTAACTCGGTCAAATGTCACGTGGTACATTGTGATCATGAAATGTCACGATGCAGTTCAACCACTAAAATAGACGATATTAATAAATATACTCCTAATATAATAGATAGCACATCAAGAGTATTCTTAGTATAGATTCTTTCGTTATAATTAAATATATGTGTTATAGGCAAAGTATATAATTCAGGTATTCTTTAGAATTCCTAGACATTGTATAGAATGTCGAGCTGTCCTGAGGCAATGTGTAAAATATTACTTCTCTATGTAACTGTTACATACTTTTCCTAGGAATTCATATAATAGCTAGTCATTCTATGAAATACAATACATAAGGGTCGTCCATTAATCACGTGGTTTTTTTTTTAGCAACTTCCCTCCCCCCCCCTCGGTGATACGTAGTGATACATGTGATATCTCACTACATCCTTGTGATATTTCGTGATTTTTTCCGACCCCCCCCCCCCCCGCTTTGAGCCTCACGTGATTAATGGACGATCCCTAATGTATTATATAAAAAAAAAGTATAAATTAAAAGACGATGTATCAAAATAAACGTTAATTTGGTTTATAAAAGTATATCAAAGAAATTTCAATTAGGTAGGTATGAACATGAAACAAAAATCAAATAAAAATTAACGTTTTAAAAGGGAACACAGGGTAAAAGAATTCGATTATTATTTTTTTACCCCCTTGTAATAATAATTATCTTGTAATAATAAAGTTTAATTTAGAAAACTTTATTTCTAAATAATTTATGTATTATTAGTATTACATATTTACATTGGGTTGTGCCTCGTATTATTGCAATTCTTGTTGCAACTACATCTCACAAACCCTTGGCCAGTTCCTGTAGATTGTAAATTTGCAACGGAATGGCTTTCTATTCATTTCTTGGATAGGAAAGTCTTTTTCATTTCGTAGTATTTTTATAAACTAAATTGTTGAATACAGCTGTTTAATTAAATTTTATTTAGTATCGAGTCGATAGAGTTCTTCTTCTGTCTTTTGTAAAACAAGAGCTGGAATATTCCGAGCGTGTCACCACGACCTTCTATCAACTTCTGGCATAGGAGTCCTTATTAGTCCTACTAGTGACACAAGTGAGAAATTTTTCTAAATAAAATAATAAATCTTTATTTGCGTCATACATGGTATATTACAGGTGTCATTGTTGATCATTGTGTGCACATGCATGTTTCGCCACAGTATACATTTGACATATATACTGTATCTATATATATATATATATATATATATATATATATATATATATATATATATATATATATATATATGTGTGTATATATACTATATACATGTGTGTTCTCGGATATTTCAAGCATTTTCTGAGCTTTTTAATTGTTTTCTATAACTATTTTATACATTGCCGGCCGTCATTTCGATATTGTATAGAATACCTAGGCAAATTATATAATAAAGTATATTTTGTAGATTGCCTAACCGTTTTAGGTATTCTATAGAATACCGGATTATACACATTGCGGGTAACATGTACATAAGCTTCCGTCAAGCTAATGCTTCTATCTACCCATTCCACAAGGTGTTGGGCTGGTGGAAAACGGTATGTTAGGGTCCCTGGGGGTCTAGCCACGGTAGGCGTTCCGGCCTCTCATTATCCGCCTATCTTCCAAAGAACAATAGCACATAATACAGGCTGTTATTACTGTGTATGCTCGCGTTGCGGCTACGGTTTTAATAATGGCAGAAATGGGAATTAAAAACGCAAATTGTTAACACATTTCAGAATAGAAAATGTATGAAATACGTAAATGTAATATTGTATCTACCTACTATTCAACATTATCACACTGTATTCGAAATCTGAATTCAAGATGTCTTGAAATATCTTTTCGTATTATCTTATTCGTCGTCATACGAACTGAATAATGTGGTTTTATTTTAGCTCTCAGTTAATTGTGCAATTTAAAAAATAGACTATTGCACCAGGCAAGTTCTTGACAATGACATCGTTTGTTGTCTGTTCTCGGTAAGAAGAGTCTTCCCAGTTGCCACCACAACTGGTTACGAAGAGAATAGTGGTAACGGAACCAATAAAAATAACGGTAAAAATATATTATGTTAGATATATTTCTTATTTTTATATCATAGCTTTATATTTTTAATTTGTATATCACGGTTATGTCATTCGATTAACAAATGTGTCATATTTTCAACAAAAAGCTTATGTTTAACTAAACTAGACTAAAATAATAGCAGATAACTAAATCACCGAGAATATTTTTGAGATGGATTTCTAAATGACGCCGGTCGACAAGGCATTGAGGCAAAGGTGAAACGATCGCGCGGCCTCGTTCAGATTTCTTGGGCAACATTTCGTGCTTCCGTTTCCAATACGCTTGTTTGCTTCGAGGACAAACATTTATCAATGTAGTCAATCTCACCAACGCCTACGTTTTATCACTGGAATATTATACTTTGTGTTTACACCAACTCACATAATGAAACCCTAAAATGACTACTTTGATTACATATTTAAAGTTTCTGCGGTTCTGTCTATGTAATTCTTTAATTTCATATGAATACTTATGACTTTTAGAGGTGGTGTAGATTCTCTGGCTTTGTCGTAGCCGCTTTTTTTATCCCTTAGTCGCCTTTTACGGCCACCCACGGGAATGAGGTGGTGCTATTCTAAAGCGGGCTGACACTACACGGCCACTAAGAAAGTGGACTCGCTAAGCCACTTGACGAGCGTGACGTTTTAAGACCATATATCCCTCATGCTCAATACAATGTGTGAGGAGACCCGTGTTCCGCAGTGGATATTAAATGAACTGGTCGTGGTAGTTTGTATTCTAAAAATTAGTCTAGATCAGTTTTTCCAGATGTCAATTAGAGTCTAGATCAGGGTTTCCAGATGAAAATTACAAACTACCGTTTTCGGGGTCAAATTTGCGGTGTTTGGAATCTAACACCGAAGATTCATTATAAAAATTTCTTGTAAATTATTGTATTTATAAAATAAAACTTATACGTATCTATATATTGTTTTAAATTAGAACATGAAAAATTAATAATGTATCTTAATCATTTAAGACTGCTACTTCTTGCTCATACGTATATCTATAGCAGACATCATTTTTTTAACATGTCCTTTGAGGGTACGAAATTAACACAATTTCCATTCCGGCCAATAGATTGCTGAGCAAGCAAGTTTCCCTTAATAGTTTATGTAATTTTGTTTTGTTTTGATATATTCGTTAACAAAGTTAGTGAACACGAAACACTTCGGTCCAAAAATTACTTTATACCGCGAAACCGTAGGCTGTGGAACGAACTGCCTCAAGAGGTCTTTCCATTAAGCTACGATATGGGGTTCTTCAAGAGAGCTGTGAATAGGATTTTGCAAGGTCGGCGGCGCGCCCGCATACCCCCTGGTGTTGCAGGTGTCCATGGGCGGCGGTAACACTTACCATCACGTGGGACCGCTTGCTCGTCCGCCCACTATTATATATAAAAAAAAAAAGTACCCATTCACATGTGAGCAGCAAATCGCTTGTAAGAAAAGTCGTTGAAAACTGCCATATATGTTTCTTGCTACTCTGAATCATTCTAGATCTCGCCTTAAATTATATCTATTATATGGTTCATGTCGGCCACAAGTATTCGCGTACAGTTCAATGCAAATAAACAGTTTTATCTCACCATCGAGCGATATGACTGTACAACGCCCTACTGATAACATATCTAGTCTTTACTCCAATACAAACACTGAATTGTAAAGGTAGAGACAGACTGGTCACATGTTCGCAACGTATGCAATGCATTATAACAACTGAATAAATTACAAGGCAAACATTTTGCATGAAACATTTTGTTTTATAGTGAAAAAGGCGGCAGACGAACATATAATCCACCTGATGGTAAGTGGATATCCGCGATACATGCCAACATCAGTCCAGAATGACAAACGTTGGGTTGGGAAGATGAGGAGGGATGGGATGGGAATTGGCTCTGGCATGTCACTCACTACCGAAACACGTATGTACATTGGCGAAATACGATTATGTAGGGAAAGCAGTACATTTCAAGGTAGTCTTCTGTGAGACAGGGGTAACGTGGCCAGTCGAGTACGCCCAGCGGCTATGGGAATGCAGCGTGCGCTCTCCCCCTATAAACATACTTTCATACTTGTCTTACGCAACGCAATCGCACGTTTCCCATGCGACGGCCACCTGTGCTGTCCATATCGGCACACAGGTAGGTGTTTCTAGAACTTACGTTTGCGACGCATCATTTGTATTTAAATCTTTCAAAAGGACGTTCGTGCACTCTTTTTGTTGTGACAATGAGAGATCAACAACTAATAGATTTACCGAATTTTTATGAAATGTTTTATAATCTACACTAATATTATAAAGAGGAAAGATTTGCATGTATTTTTGTATGTTTGTAACGAATAAACTCAAAAATTAATGGACCGATTTCAAAGATTCTTTCACCATTAGAATGCTACATTGTCCCTGAGTAACATAGGCTATATTTATTACTAGAAAAAAATTATGGATCCCTCAAAATAAAAGGGCTATATTTTATTTTGAAATTTTGAAAAAAAAATCTTATTAACCGAAGCGAAGCGAGGGCGGGTCGCTAGTATTAAATATTGAGATGCTACATTTGTTTATATCCCGAATTCAAAATCTTCTTTTAACTTTTTTTATTTTAGTGAACATATTCTTTTATTTATAAACAATCAGATTAAATCGTCTTCAAAATGAAAGAACGACATAGCTGAATAGTAGGTACACAGTATTACTCGTGCGTCTTGAAGTGAAACGAACCTGATTCCGAATGTACGTCACATGTGTCGGACAAGTGTTTAACATTAACGTCGAAACACTTGGAACGTTGCGAACGCGGTACCAGTCTGCTCCTTCCTTTATACGCCTGTCGCCGTTGGGTATTTTCCAGTTTTGCGCACTTTTATTACCAAGGACACAAAGACAGATTTGCGGCAGATATAGATATAACGATAATACTGACATCAAAGACAAGGGACATTTTCTGTAACAGAAGCTCGTCTCGTAATTAAACGAGTGCTAGTTGAAATGTTTTCGGCTGTCATTTAAAAAAGCCCGCGCCTAAAACCTTCAATTTTAATTGTTTATAGACACTATATATTGATAAAATGTTGCGTAGCTGAAAAGCAAATTTTAAACATGAATCCACATCTTTAAAATTCAAGCTATTTTTTATCGTATAAAATATTCAGCTAATTTGGTTATTGTGTTGAACATAAAAAACTTGGAAAAAAACGATATTCGACGATAGGTACTGACGATACTTCGGTAGCTGGCGAAGACAATAAACCCTCATCTAGAATATCATGAGGAAAATTAGGTGGATATGAACTAGAGAATGTAATGTAATGACGTTACGTCAGTAACTAGGTATGTAATGACGTGACTAACACAGTAACGCTGTCTTTATCTAACTTTGACTATTAACTCGATTACTTTTCTCGATGTTTTGATTTCACAGATCGATTTCTAATTTCATGATCGATTTGGGTAGTTGCACCTAACTGCAGTGGAAATGGTCCCGGGTTTGATTCCCAGTCGGACATTCATTTGTTTAAAGACAAATATTTGTTCGGAGCTGGGTAGTGTGTTCGTCTTTGAATGTGTCTGAATCCGTGACACGGGGAATCCTAGTGTCAAGTATGGTGGTTATTTATTTATGTCTTCAGCTATTTATATAATAGAGATGTTGCCAAATTTATGGAATTATTTTTATTTTGTAATTATTTTTATCAATTTACAAAATATCAGAAAAATGCAACTATCCCTTTCTCTATCCGCTGCCGGACATGTACCCCTCGTGCGCATTGTCTTGTGCATGATGTATGAATGGCCTTAAAACGCCACCGGTTTGGCGAGTCCACTCTTTTAGAGGTGGTGTAGCTCCTTAGCTCTTGCGATAGCAGCATTGTTATCCCGTTAGTCGTCTTTTACGACACCAACGGGAGGAGATGGGGCCGTGCTATTGTGCAGGTATAGCCGGCCTACCCCACACGGCATACATTGTACGGTATAAATATCATATTATACACACTATGTAATTACAACCTTTTACCGAGCCGTGATTGGCGTTCACGTTCGCGTGATAACAAGCTCCAAAGATTTAAGTTTAATTTGTTTAAAAGGGGGACATTTTAATTAAAAGCAACGTTTTTCAGTATTGCTATATTATAGACCAGGGATGGCGAACCAATGGCACACCAATGGCGACAAAATAATTTGGGCACGGCATTAATTAAGGAATTCAGGTAGATACGAAAAAATAAATTGTTTCGATTATCTAATCGAAACAATTATCTAATCGAACTTTATTTTTTCGTCTACATTTGAGGTCATAGTAACAAAGTTCATTGTGAACGGGGGCTACCGGTGCCGGAGCGGCAACAGCAGAAGTCGCACTATTTTTTTCTTTCATTTAAATAAACATAAAACTGTTAATGTTACTATTGCTGTACAAAATGTATATTTCTGGTAGCAAATAAAGAGTTTTAAGATGATTCGACATGAATCACTAAGTCAAGATTGTTTGACGGCACGTCATGACCTCATTATAAATTTCTTTAGATATATAGCACGTAGATCAATAAAGGTTCGCCATCCCTGTCATTAACTATCCTTTAAATACCATTGGGCATATATTTTCGTTAAGTGTCAACATCCCTATTGTTATGAGTCAAATACCTACTATATTATCATATGTTATTACAGCTAATCAAAACAGAGTGAGCTTTCACTGAACATAAGTACTCTCACAGAAGAGTAGGTACCTTGAAATGTACAAAATTTCACACTATACATTTCCCCAATGTACACGTACGTGTTTCGGTAGTGAGTGAGATATGCCAGAACCCATTTCTATCCTATCCCTCCCCATTTTCCCAACCCTTTCTCCAAATCCATTCCTATATCTCCAAAGGTAGGGCAGCCCAGCCCACCCGAGAGCGTGCCAACGTTTGTCATGTTGGATTAATGTTGTAATGTATCGTGGATGTCCATGGGCTACAGTATCCACTTACCATCAGGTGGACTGTATACTTGTTTGCCGCCTTCATCCATAAAAAAAAACTTATTCCAAATAGGTGCAATAGCTCTTCATGAATGTGCTCGTTTTCATTGAGATTGCGCGGTATTGACGCAAGCCGGCCGACGGGTGGGCCGGCGGGGAGTGCGGGACGGATCAGGAGGGGGGACAGGAGGCCTCCGCGACCGACCTTGGCCGTGACTCCACACCCCGGGAACGGGGATCCACGCACACGCCCAAATTGATTTTCGCTCCTCCTATCCGCGGATTCGAATATGTGCGCACTTTTCCCCACCTTATTAGATTTGCTCTGTTTGCAGCGTGTGTTGGAAAAAGATTAGGGATCATTTATCAAGTGTATTCAGTGTTAAAGTAAATAAGGGTGAAAATCCGGGGCAACGCACAAATTTCACAGACTCGGCCTTTTGGTTAAGTTCAAGTTGACATTAATAACTGAGGTTCACAAGTTTCAAGGTTCTTTTTAGAGATCATGTAGAATTATACATATGTTGTGGTCTAAGTACTTATTTGTAAAAGTCTAAGAGGAGGCAAAACCCAATGTTTAAATTATATCCTTCTGACTAAAACAAAATTTGTAAACATTTGTACATTTGTAATTCTGAAATGAGTAGGACATTTTATCACACGCCTCTATGAGCGACAGACCGCTGCCCAAAATACGAGAACGTCCGCAGCATATAAAAATGTTCGCTAAAACTTTCACAAAGAAATTAACGGAAGTGAAAACTGAAATATTTTTTTTCAGCTCGATGGATCTGTACCTATTACACGAGTTTTCATACCTATTGACACATGAACTACTTAATATCTAGTTTCTAGCTTCTAACAAGCTATCTATTAATTACTCGTCGTTTTAACTTCACACCAACCGTGCTCACGAGCTGACTGAAGACCTTTTTAAATCCCTGGATACCCGTTCAATAAATAAATATGTTATGTAACAATCGCGATAATCTTAAAAGTTATATTCCAAAGCTAAAATACAAGAAGTAAATACCTATTTATTTTCATGTTTTAGTAAAAAGAATAAATATTTAGCATACCGCCATTGCTCATGTTTCCCAGACCACGCCTCGTGAAGGCCGTTTAAACAGACACCAAGTAAACAACTATATGAATTACTAAGGTTACTTTTTAGCAAAATCATGAAAAAAACAATGAATTTCAAAACCGGTCCATGTCGATCTATTTATACAACATATTAGTGGCTATTCACCGTCACCAACCATTTTATCATCCACTGCTGCACATGGGCCTCCGCTGGACATTGTCTTATGCATGAGAAATGTATACCCTTGTAGTGCCACGGTGGGGCAGGCGGCGGGTTGGCGAGTTCACTCTTTAAGAAGTGGTGTAGTTCCTCAGAATTTGTGGTAGCGGCTGTGTTATCCCTTAGTACCCGTTTACAATGCCCATGGCAAGAGATGTAATGGTGCTATTCTAAGAGCAACAACACACGGTCAATTAGTGGAGATTACTTATACGTAAATCCGTTGTAAATCTTCAGAGTTTGAGATTCTAATTAAATCCAACTTATCTGATTCGTTGCATAATATGGCGTTAGGTAATAAATAACTCGAAAATACCAAATACTCTCCTCGCGCGCAACTCCTTAGCTGTTTTATAAACAGATTTAGGATAAACAGCCGTATAGCGATATGAATTAAGGAGACTATTTGGCACAGATTTCATGAATAACAAATTGGCATAAGCCTATGCCGCAGTCGTAAAATTACATAGTAATGGGATACGTTCTTACCCTAAGATACTACAGCTATTTTTACTACTGAAATTTTGTATTTCATCGTTGAAAATGCTATTTTGCCTTGCTCTTTGTTACTTTGCAATACTCGTACTCGTAACACGCAATACCCAATTAGCCATATCACATGGAATGCACTATATCATGACAGATTAAATTTACGAGTATATCATAAATAAGTGTTATTAAAGATTTATCAAAGAATTTTAACTTTCTATACTTTCGCCTTTTGTATACATTTTATATTGTAAATTGATTTTTTTTTAAATTCTTGTGGTCCTAATGGCCTTTCAAGAGTCACTGGACCAGAAGCAAAGGGTGTGTACAGCTACGAGTCTTAAGGGCTTTCCCGTCGGTAGACTGGCGGAAGGAACGGGACCGGCTTAGGACGTTACTTTGAGAGGGTACGGCAGGATTGCGAATCTTTGTGATGCGCCCGGGCAGATGCCTGGTAGATGTAAATCGGGTCTGAACGCTTATAAAAAAGGTATTTGTTTATCTTTTATTTCTACTCGACGATTCGGCACTGGTTCCACCAGACGTGGTCACAAGTTGACTGTAGAGGCGGTTAGTATTTGCGAGAACGTTAGATTGACTATAGTGCCATTATAACCGCGCGCGAGTAACGAACGCACACGACGATAGCTCAGCATCTCGAAATATATTTACACTCACATCTCTCTATTTTTTTACTGATATTAATAAATTCTTTTTAATGTGGATTTGTTTTCTAGTTGTTTTGAATTGTCAAAACATTTCTCAAGCATACAACATATTGATTATGGTTAATAAATATGTTTCGTGACGATCAGTGAGGTTGTGAATTGTGATTAATTTTATATTTTCATCACACATGTATCGCGGGTGTCCATGGACGACAGTATCGACTTACCATCAGTTGGACTGTATGCTCGTATGCCACCTTTTTTTACATAAATAATAAAGAAAAACACTGCCCACTGATGCAGGGAGCCAGTTTTAATTTAATTTGTTTAAACATAGACCGTGTTTAAAGTTTCTTGACCTACATTTTTATAATTGAAATGTTAATGTTGTAATAGATTAAGTTCAAGACCGACTTGAGATATTGCATTAGATACAGTCAACAACAGGTTAATTTATACCGAAAGACACTTTAATTACTTAGTAGTAATGTTCATAATCGTATGGTTTTAGGTATGTCAGCGTGTTGCCCAAATATAAAAGTATAAATTTTATTTTTCAATACGTAACTAACTAAATGTGTAACACGTAATAATTATATTAGCTTGATAAGATCAGACTATCTAGCTTCTAATGCTAATCGCGACGTTAAGTTTTAGTGTGAGGTAAAATGAGTACATAACGGATATGTAGCTACAAACAACTTTCCTCATTGAATAGCATTGAATTTTATTTCGAGATACTTTAGCTATTATTATTTATTTTGAAATGTTATGCACTATTATTTACTTTGTTAATAATATAAATTATTATTTATATAATGTGCATGGTGAGTGCATGCTGCAATCTCCCAGCTGCTAGGCGCACTCGACTGGCCAAGTTACCACCCTCTCAGAAGATTACCGTAAAATGTACTACATTTACCATTCCCACTTTACCATATTCTCCCACTGTACGTATTCGTTTCGGTAGTGGGTGCCAAATGCCAGAGCGCATTCTTACCCCGTCCTATCCTATTTCTCCGCACTTTCCAAACCCTTTCTCCAAATCCATTCCTAAATCTCCAAACATAGTCAGCGTATCCGGGGCCGTGCCAACGTTTGTCATTTTGGACTGATGTTGATATGTATCGCGGATGTTCATGGGAGACAGTCTCCACTTACCACATGGTTTTCTATAGAAAAAAAAACTCAAAACATCCGTCCGCCGGTTAAAGAATTTATATAAATATTTGCTATACGTAATTTTCAGTTAGTGGGATATTATCTATACTAATATAATAAAGAGAGTGCAAATTTTGTGAGTTTGTGTGTATGTGGAGGGTAATCTCCGGAACCACTGCACCTACAATATTTGAAAAAATCTTTCACCATTTGAAAGGCACATTATTCCAGATGGACATAGGCTATATATTATGTGCAAAAAAATTGCCGGGCGTGCGACGCATGCGCGGCACAGCTACAGCTAGTCTTTTATATAAGTATTTTTAAGAATAGATACTAGAAAGACAATAGATACCGGTGCAACATCTGCAACCTGTTAAGCACGGAGGACTAAGGAACAAGACCGCCTTTGGTGCATTTCATGTGATGTGTTACAATCTGTTACTGTTCTGTTTTGTTCTGGTGTGCACAATATATGCAATAAGTTTTATCTATCTATTTATCTCCGGGAAAGATAGGAATAGCAAAGTAGTGAGTTGTTCTCGTTTATTAAAGGCAGTAAATCACTTGGTTATTTCTCGAACCCATAAGTTTTTGCTTAGCTCCGTACCGGTATTGTATGACGCAAAGCGAACACGCGAACGAACTAAAATAGACTCGTTCGCTTTGTTGGAGGCCGCTCAGAATAAATTCAAAAACTAATTATAGCGGCACGCCTTGTCTCAGCTCTTTAGTGGTTCAGTTTTAAGGGAGTGTACCTACTGCATTCGCTTCGCCTTGGATATCCTTTCAGAATAGGATATTTGACTCTTTAAAGTACCTACTAGAAATCGTTCCGTAAAATAAATATTGAAAATTGATTGAATTATAGAGTTTGGAAGTTAAAGTTAGAAAAGGATCACGCTACAGTGTTGATGACGTCACTAACAGTATTGCCATAACATCCACACATGAGTGACAGAGATAACAATAACTCAAACATTCTCAATTTTTATTATAAATCATCCAATATTCTCCATTGTGAAATAAGCCAAGGTACCTACATAATAATTTCAAATACCTTATTATTAGCGTCATCCGTTTTGTTGTAACCCGCTAAAATAAATTTTAAATCTAATATTACAGCGGCACGGTTGACTTGGTTTTTAGTGGCTCCGTTTTAAGGGAGGTTAAAAATTCTCTTCTGTTTAGATGGTCGCTTTGAGATATTAGTTTAGTTACTTGCTTAGAGAGAAGCCACTGAGGATTTTGTAACTAATTATTCCTGCACTTTCTCTCATTTATTCAACGATTAAACTTTAAAAGAGATTTACACATTGCACCCACCTGTCGAATATTTATTGGACCAGTGATTTTTTATTGTCCACCGGACTTATTGATATTGATTAAGTTTTTTTTAACTTTAAATTTCGTTGTTTCAGGATTCGGTTTGTATAGAAATGTGTTTTAGTATCTGATTTTTTAAGATTAAGCAATAATTAGATCCAAAAAAAATTTTTGGCGTCTGCAGTTAAGAGGAGTACAACTACGAGTACGTGTAATAAAACAAATAATGTTAATAAATAAATAAATAATGTTCGGAGCTTAATATTATTGTATTACAATACTGATATGATAATAATAATAAGATTCGTATATCTTTAGTGATAATAATTATAAATTTATTTATACGTTTAATATACCTGACATCAGTTTTCGACTTCAAACGCAAATTCAATTGCAGAACATGGGTATAATAATTTAATAATACGTAAACCATTAGATATTCAATTTTTTTTTATAGAAAAAAAGACGGTATACGAGCAATACAGTCCACCTGATGGTAAGTGGATACTGTCGTCCATAGACATCCGGGATACATTCAACATCGGTCCAGAATGACAAACGTTGGCATGCCGCCTGATGCGCTGCCTATCTTTGCAGGAATGGATTGGAAATTGGGCAGGGATAGGATGGGATGGGAACGGGCTCTGGCATATCTCACTCACTACCGAAACACGTACATACATTGGAGAAATACGATAAAGTAGGAAATACAGTACATTTCAAGGTAGTCTTCTGTGAGGGAGACTAATTATTTAGTACTAGCGACCCGCCCTCGCTTCGCTTCGGTTTATAAGTTTTTATTTACAATTTTTTTTTTTCAAAATTTCAGTAACATTTCCACCATACATTATATTCGTGTAACTCTTACGGTTTTTGCAGCGCACCCCAAAATAGCTCGCAGATGGCTGAGTTTTTTCCGACTTACTTGACACTTATCGTTATATTTTGGCCAATTTACACAATATCTTTATAAATTATAGCCTATGTTTTATTCTGATGTATGAACTATATTATTGTAAAGTTTCATTAAAATCCATTGCGCAGTTTTTGCGTGAAAGAGTAACAAACATCCATACATCCATCCTCACAAACTTTTGCGTTTATAATATTAATGGGATGGGATATTGTTAGATATATTTTTTATGATGTCGCCGACTTGGTGCCGAAATGAAAACAAGCGTGTAATTGTCTTAAAACCTTACGCGGAGCTGATGGCGAATTTATCGCAGAGCTGTACGCCTGTAACGAACACGTGCGTGGTTTGTTACTGATTGAAATGATCAATACTTTTGCACGTGAGACGAACATACACGATGCAATATTTTATATACGAGTAACCACACGACTGTGCTGCTTCCGTATGATCGGTAATTAAACGTATGTAATTGCAATGTCGCGTGTTAATTTACAGCTAATTAAGGGACTGGTTCTATATTAGCTGTATTCGATATTTACGCGTCTTTAATAAAACTGTTTATGTGTATCTTTTAAAAGTAGGTTCGTGTATTCCCCATTTAAAAAAACCGAAATGTTTTATGCTTACCAATTGCTTACCAAAAATATTCATCAATAACTTTTCTGCATATACAAAAGAATTTTATTTATTGTTCGCGCAGATACTGCCTCAGCAGTTAAATTCACTTAACTGCGAGAGGCATTTCGCAATGTCTGGTAACTCATCGGCGGGACACATGGAACGTTTCTCAGAATAACCGGCAGCCGGAATCTTGACGCGAATGTGTTATACTCATACATTGCGCACTTTGGGGAAGAAAAATATATCGAGCCATATTTTATGCGAGCTGACCTCGAACAAATGACATACGAGACAATTTTTCCAACGCGATTCGTTGAAAATTCAATTTCTTCTAGCGCGTGACTTGCTGACATTTCTTGAACGTCTGTCTCATTTGTGTTACATCAACCACATACGTTTTTTAAATTGCTCCTTTTTTCTCTCAATTACGTCCGCCTGATCAGCTTTTAATTTTTAGCCGCGTCTTAGCTTCGTTCTCTCCTGGCCGGATACAAGTGTTAACTTTTATCGCAGCCTTGCTTGCTCGGACTGACATGGAACCGGTTGGCTCGAGGTTGGTTACTACCACCGTAGGGAGACCTACTTCGCCACCTGCACCAGTGCATGTTCACACGCGTATAGAAGAAAGTGCGTACAGAGAACAGTGTCTTGTTATTCTGGTGATATTAATATCTCCACACGTTGGCCCGGTTTGGCTGACACGCACTTGCGTGTATACGGGCGACAGGGAGCATTTGAAGAACAAGATGCGTCGGTGCTTGTGAATTTAAACATGTACCGTTTAAAAGAAACAAGGTGTTGATTCCACTTATACTCTGTATAAAACCCACATCCGTATACGCTAAAACTTTTTCATTTTTCAAAAATGCTATTTTAAAACTAAACTAACTGAGTACCAGGTAGTGATCAATCTTTCGTGACCTTTGTCGTTGTCAATTTTTTGGTGACGCAGCGTGACAGGCATATTGCCAACCTGGTGATGGGCTGATGAGCCATAGTTGTCGACGTACGAGTTAAAATGCAGTTTTGCGTTTGGCGCCACGCACCACATCCGCAATTTTCAGTAGAAGTTACACATAGTATGTCCGTGACGAACTTATAAGTAGATTATGAACATGATTTGGAACTTATTGTCTTAAACTTATAAAAAAGATAAACGAAATGAAATAGGCCTATGTTAAAAACAATATAAGTTTCAATATATGCACGGGAAGAATTTCATCCAAAAGTTCTCATCGTACCATATGAAATGTTTTTAGTCACACATACGCTCATACATGACGCAATGCACACACATACACAAATACACATACACAGCCTCCCGCTAATGATGTTAAAATCCTTCTATTTCATATATACCTTTTGAATCATGTAAAAATGATGTTACTTCGTAAATGGCTTAAAAATTCTTGTATATCCTGTATTTTATACTAATTTTGCATTTGTATTTTATGTCATTTTATGTTATTTCATGCTGTGAAGTTTCCAAAAAAAATATTATGAATTATCGTCGGTCCCTCGTTATTTACACGTAGGAAGGGAAACCTGGTTGATATAAATTAAAACGTCGTCCACAGATGTAAGGCTCGTATAGTTTTTATTAGACACTAATAACTAGTAGTAAATAATAATACTGGGGGAACAACTAATAAAGAATTCAAGCGTGTACAGTGAACTAACGTTGCACGCCGCGCCGCGCCGCGCCGCGTCGCGTGCATTTTTGTTGTTTAAGTATATTAAAAATGTACTGTTCTCTTTCCTATTTACCGATTCCATATCGTCATTCTAGCGCTAGATTTTGGTCCGTTTGCCTTCCCGTTCTATTTTCGATAGGCCGTCGAAGAAACCGACCGACATTCACGTGCGCTAGAAGCATATTTGTAGACCTAGTATTATAAACAGGACAGGTGGCCTCTAGTATTGATCGTTTTACGAGGCTATGGACTAATCTATGATGCACATAATTAGGTTTATAGTCTACATTTCAGTCTAATAGTTATTAATAATACAGAACGATAAGTTAGTGTTAAAAAGAAGTTTGGGGACCATAAATTAAATCGTAATTTTATTCATTAAATACTTGTATTAATTTGATCCAATCCGCATTTCCTAATAGGACAGTTCATGATCATTTTGATTAACTTCAATCCAAAAATATGTGGGTTCCAATTAAGCTAAATTGAATCATATTATTACCCTCGTACTTAAATCCTTATGTATAAAGTATCCAGACAAGTTTGTTTGAGGTTAGCCGAAGTGTCACCTTCTAATTTGATCCTTTGAAGTAAACTCTGTAAAACGTCCGAGTTCCGAGCAATTTTAGCCTTCGATAAACAAAGAGTTTACGACATGATTCGTGGATTATATTTGGTTGTTTCAAACGACCTTGACAACCGAATACGAACAAAAGAAGATAATTAGTGTTTAGAGGCTAGGTTTTTGGTGTTCAGGCCTCGACATTACTCAATCGAAAAAAAAAGTTCGTAATGACACTTGTTGTTATTTATAGCTTAATAATTGGAAATATGACAAAGCGTGTCACTGGGCTGGAGAAGTTACTTAAGGATGAATGAATATAGAGAAAAGGTGGCAGACATTGGTCGTGCGATGGCAGCGGATACTGTATTTCTGTTTCTTCTGAGTGTAAACATCTCCGTGCCATCGTCAATCACAACGAACGTTAGCACGTCCTTATTTCCGCTGCCCATTTTTAGGGACTTAGAAATCGAGTTTTAGTGGGAATTGGAATTTTCTCAAGACTGCGATATTAATTAATTTTTCTCATCCTGTCTTAACCAATATTTAAAGTCGTTACTTTGTCCAACAGTCGTTCGTAAGCCGCGTTTACTTGTACATAATATCCCCTAGATGAAAAAGTCTACCTCCTTTTTTGTCAAAATTTAATACAGATTTTTTGCAGAATTACGTAGGCCTCGTGCCCATTTAACAGCTATTGCTTTCGCGGCGTCATTCCCGACACAAACCATCAGTGTTCATTTACGGTTCAGTACCGTTATCTATTTTGACAAGCCTGTCTTTGCGGTCGGCAGAGTGGAAAAATGTTGAGCGACAGCTTGCAATTTTAAATTATTCTTGTGGCTTAAATAACTTTGCTCTGTTCGGCGTTCTAAAGTGTGATACTGATAACGAATACTTTATATTCAGTGACTGGCGAGATGACTAAACATATCGTGCCGACCTTAGAATCGGAGTCAAAAGAAAGAGAGGGATAGTTGAAAGTAAACTAGACGGCTCCTCGCTACACGGAGCAATATGCTGGCTAGGCGTTTCGCTCACTGCTCGAAGGACGCTAAGGTAACGCTGTTCAAAACATATTGTAAGGCGTTCTACACTAGTCACCTATGGTACTCATTCAAGCAACTCTCATACAATAATTAATAATGTCCTAAAGCGACTAAGGGCCTCCTTCGAGCGGAGAGCTAGTGAATCTCATAATTTAATCATAGAAACTATATACAAGGGATATTTTATTTATTTTTAATTGATAATCATAAGCGATGTTTCTGCAAATATTCACATATATAAATATCGACTGTTTTTTTAGTTTTTATTTTTTTTAAATATGTACTTAGAATTTTACATATGTATTCAATTTTGTATTTTATATTATATTAACATGGATCTAGTACCTGACGCCTTACCCGTTTACCGTGCGCCCTGGCGCCGAAAAAGTATATGTACCCGTTTAACACTTACAATAAAGACCTAGGTGTATTAAGTATTTACTGTATTCAGTACTGTGGAAACATTTCATTTGATCGATACGACCCGCGAGGCCTGGTCTTGGAATACGTTTTAATGTACCTGATATGATAAGGTCAGGGTTCGAACATGACGGACATTCTGCGTCGTACTACCGTTATTGTGACGTACCTACCTCAGTACCAGGTACTAGATTTTATATTGGTCTAGATTTTATATTGCGTTTTGATTAGCACAATAAAGTGAAGCGTAGTTAGCGGCTACTTAAACGTAGATTACTCCGTAATGCAATTATAAAAGCGGCGGTAAAAATATCTGTCTCGATGGACTCTTCATTGTGCACAATTCTTTGTTTATATAATACAAAACGCCTATATATAAACTTTAGAAGTTATTCTATTGATTAAGCGACTGTTAGTGACGAACGGCAAACAGTAGGGGGCGGGGCGTCTTTTGATTTTGTACCTTTCTATGAGAGTGGGAAGAATAGAAAGCAGTATTACAGCGGCGCGATACACGCGCGCATGCAGCTACGAGCGCCCAGTATCCGCCCCTTCAATATCGCTCACTGACTGTACCCATTCCTGCCAATCTGCGAATGATGATGCCGTTGCTCTCGAAATTTAGGCAGTCCTTTCAATCGTTGATTATTGCTTAAAACATTGTTCTAAAAAATACGTACAAATTAATAATATTCATTAACATGCGCCAGATCAGCTTGATTTAACAACTACGTTTTCAAATTCGCCGTTTTCGATGGAAGTTCGGTGCCTTCAGTTCGACACATTGACATTGAGATAGGTAGATACGTTTGCTTGTTCTTCCATAAATCCTAGCCATTTCAGAAAATTTATCACTACGCGTCGGAATGTTTGCGTGTCATTTAGTTTGTACGCATCGCGTCCCTCATTTGGCACTCCTTGGCGTAGGCGTTGTGCCAAACCTTACTATACATGAAACGAAACGTTTCCACCCGGTTTCGCTTACACATAATTCAGTCGTCACGAAGTGCGGTCATTAGCATCGGTGTAAATTGTTGTACATATTTACATTTTTAGCGGCGTAAAAGTATTGTGCGTATGCTAATTTATTCGTCGTTCTTGCAGATTGTTTAGTGTTGATAGATGAGGTACTGGTGCTGACTGACAGTGTTGCTACTGGATTACATCTGTTACATTTTATTTAAACTACTTATTGCGTAATAAAAATCTAAATTAGTGCTTCCCGGCCCTCCAAATGTTCAGCCACCAACATTGTAACCTTCGGAGAATGCTGAAGACATTGTCAACTGGTCATCTAGATATATATTGTGAAACCCGTTTCGTTATAGTTGAAAGGCCGTGTCAAACAGAGCACTGCATGTCATGTTACTGTTGCGGTCTGGTGACTACTTATTTTGTTAATATTAAAGACTACAATGATTTTGTGTAGCTTATTGTGCTATTGGCTATATAACACACCAACTCGCCTGTGACGATGAGAATCCGTTGGCGAACTGAACTGGCGGACGTGTATAAGTTTTCTTATCTTATCAGGAGGGTGGTTGCCGCCTCGAATTCTCAACCCTATCTTCTACTGTTGGTCCCCGAATATGACGTCCATATACTTTAGGATTTGCGATAGTTGTAGAAGCCCTTTGTCTTCTTTTTCCGGTTTATGATTACTTAGGAAGACTCATTATGCATCTCACCAGACCGTCACATTCACATAAAATAAATGACATCAATAGCCAAATTATTTACAACAGTGTCTAAACATCGAGTACGAAGGCCACACTGAAAGTTTCCGGAATTAATTAGAAAAAAATACAATGAATGGCCAAAAATCAATTTATTGTTACTCCAAATATTTTCCGTGAGCGTCAGTCAATACACTTTTTCATACGAATAAACCAATTTCCATAACATTTATTCCACTCCTCCGTGATGACCTCGGAAACACAAATCGCTAACTCCTGCTTCATGGGAAATTTCCCGCACAATAGAACGTCAAGTAACAGGATTTACATTGCATCAGTTAGAATGCGTTAATTACTCTCACTGGCTCTGAATTGCATGTAAATTGCTATATTATGTCAATCGCATGTAGTTGGTTCGCGAAGACCTTTTTTATATGAAAGGAGGCGGATGATCATGCAGCCCACGTGATGGTAAGTATCTACCGCTGCCCATGGACACCTGCAACACCAGGAGGTATTAAGTAAGTGTCAAGAGAACTATTAAGTATTTATTCATATCAGTCTTTAACATCGCACTGCACGCTACAAGCCTAGCCATTGTAATAAATAATGAGGGCGTTTCTAGTCATAATCATTGCGATTTGTGGATCTGGTCAAAACCTATACTCAAAGTAGTTGAAGAATAAAAGGAATTGTCTAATAAAAAGTATTTGAACGTGATGTTACGTTAATTGAAATCTAATCTAATAATGTTGCGTCCTAATTAATTGATGTTAATTAGGAATTTATTGCCATACCATCGCCCTGTCTCCACCGCTAACAACCAATGGTATAAATGTTTCAGACGTCATAATGTTAATGGATGATTTGTCAATACAAATTGTAGGTCGTTGCCCACACGATGTGTCGTACAGCTTCCCAAACACCGTTCCATAAGAAGTTGTCAAAATCATTGGTAAACAAAGCATTGCTGCCGTTGTCACTGACTCGTCAAATTTTAAATAATAAATTAAAGAGGAATGCCCCTTATTAACCTATTTTATGTCGAAAAATAAATACGCGAATAATTTTTAGATGTTTTATAAGTACTTTAACCAATTCTGTGATTTACTGATGGTTTCAACTCCACGAGACTTGTCAATTGCAAATCACAACTGAATCGGGCGCCCTCTATAATGCAATAAGGCTAGTATTTATTGCTTTGTATTGTCCGATTTTGATTGCATAACTTCTGTATTACATATTAATATTGATACTGTGACGAAATATAAATGTTAAAATGTAATAAAATAATAATAAAACGTTTAAATACTTGATTACGTACGGAAATGTAACCTATCTAAATAATTTGTTTATTGCAACATTCTCCCATCTTTATTTAAAAAAATGCAGTTTTGATTTTAATATACATATTTTAAGGATCAAATTGGTGTAAAATTTGTTTTTGTTCGAGATACTTTATGCTAGGCCGAAACAACAATAGAAGGTGGACATTCACCTTTCCTAACACAGAACATGTTTATCTATACCAGGCCGTTGACATTGTCGTTCGATGATTTCAGGCTCAGTAAGTGACCTTAAAAGTCAAGCGAATGCAATGATTGGTAATATTGTACACTAATCGCAATAAAGTTCGAGAGAAAACGAGAGAGAGTATTTGTAATCCTTTTCACACACATGAAAGTGTCCTGCAATCCCACTTCCCCTTTTGGCTCCTTGGCCATAAGTTAGAAAAGGGTTCTCTCCCGTTTTCCTCTGAAGCATCAACATGTAGAAAGAGAGCTGTGTAACCGTTGCATTCATACCTTTCTGAAAACTCGTACCTGCTCCCCCATCCAACCCACGCAGACATGCAAGGCTCCGAGCGCTTCTACGGCACACAAACAATTTTGTCTCTTCTGTTCTTGTTGTATATTTAATAAAACTAGCTTTTGCTCACTATCCCCTGGGAACCTTAGTATTGCCGCCTATATCCTTTTCGTGGTCTCCAAGAAGATCCATGCAAAAATTCAGGTCCTTTCGTCCATCCATTGATGCGTGAAAGCATTTTAAACAAACGAAAAGGCATCATAACATTTTTATATGCGAGTATTACTTAGGATCTACACTAAGGCAAGCGAAGCCGCGGTCGCTTATCAATCCTGATACTTTACACGTTTCTTTATCCAAAATACTTGTTGTTATCGTTTGTCGGCCCAACCAATGTTTGTACAATACGTTATCACTATCAGCTGTTTTTATTGTTTAATAGATACATCGGTTACGTAACTCAGTGTATTTGCGCGTGTCGCACAAGTGATTGTTATTCGGAATATACGACGCAATAACAGGACGTTACAGGACATTCATTAGTTTTCTCCTACTTACGCGGAAATGGCTTCATTATTTTAAAAAAGGAATACGTCAATCGGCTCTTTTCTGTACGCACGCCAAGCAATTTCCAACACGACAATAATAGGGATTGCTGGACAGTAGCGCGGTTATTTTTTAGTGCACACTAACATAAATTAGGTTTTTTTAGATACACGATATTTATTATTGTAAAGGCTGAATGTGCATTTCTTTGTGTGCATTTGAATGTGCATTGTGCAAAGTTTAAAAAAAAAACAGACCGCGCGCAGTCGAATTGACGGGAATGAAAATCAGATACCTACTCTGTATTGTGGATGTTATGTTCTCATAAGTTTATCACAATTTTAATTGTCTAATAAACAATGGGTACTAGTTCGTTGGAAGATGAATTAGATTTACCGCCACCAGACATAGCTGAAGAAGCAAAGATACTTTCTGAAAACCTGTTACCACCGAAATCGAGAGAAAAATATGAAAAGGCATATGAAGATTTCATCAAGTGGAAAACTGAAAAAAAAAAAAGCGAATTCTTTCTCGGAAAAGGTCCTTTTAATATATATCAATGATTTGAGTAAAAAAAACAACCATCTACATTGTGGTGTGAATATTCACAGATTTTTCATAAATTTTACAAATAGAAAGTGTACCAAACAAGTAGTTGGACGCCATAAAATAGCAGCAATACCTAAACGGGTTGCAACGTATCTTAATTTACCTGACGCAGAATACTATACAGGACATTGCTTAAGAAAGTCTTCCGCCACTCTTCTGGCTGACACAGGAGCAAATTGACCACTCTAAAGAGGCACGGTGGGTGGTTATCAGACAAAGTAACCGAGGGTTATATTGATGAATCAATTGAAAATAAATGTAAAATAACCACCCAAATAAATGAAGCTTTTTGGATTTTGCAAGGTCGGCGGCGCACCCGCATATCCCCTGATGTTGCAGGTGTCCATGGGCGGCGGTAACACTTACCATCACGTGGGACCGCTTCCACAAGTATTATATATAAAAAAAAGCTATATTAAATCTTGAGGAGGACTAAAATTTCGGAGGCGAACTTAGCACAGCTGCTAGAATTCGCGCACCCCTGGTATAGTAAAAGACGGCTATTAGAACTGCCCGACGATGAAACTATGTTGTGTGTCGTATACACCCCAGAAAGGGGAGAAGTATTAAATGAAGTGAAATGAAAGAAATTTTTAGGGAGTCAAGTAAGTGCGTGCCGAAAAGAGCTCACGCAAATACGGCGCGTTATCCCACGATTCGGTCCTTATAACCGTAAGGTTGACAGGGCCAAGGATGGGGGAGCGTTAACACACAACTTATCTCGCGATTCCTAATATATTTGCAGAAGAATTGCACTGATTACACTTCCAATACATCGGTTACACTTTATGATCACACACACACACACACATCGGTCACATTTTTTCATTTGGATAATGAAAAAATGTGAAAAATTTGCATTGGGAATCGGTAACCAGTTACAATCCTATGGTCGCATGCCTGCCTTTCTTATGCCATTATATTAAAAAAATCTATAAACTAACTGTTTTGTTTCGTATTTATTTTACCCTTTACAGCGACTATTTATATCCAATCTAACGCCTAGTTGACAACTAAAAATCTTTACTGTTAAATATCCGTAATTTAAAAGAATTGCATAAGATAAATTATATTCTTTTCCTGGATTTCATGATTAGATTAGTTTTTGCAGGTGATCGTAACTACACTTTTTACATTGGTTTGTTCAAAGATGCATTTACGTAGATTGACGTTACTTAATCTAGAATATAATGTTGAAGTAATCACTTGAAAAGTCATTAACGAAGTCGATTTCGATCTAGTTTTTTTGTATTAGTTTTGTGGCTTACTTTTTATTTCGTTATACTTGAGATGCTCATTGATTTATATATAATATCAAAGTATAATAATTATTTATAGGAATCCTATGTAAAACTATAGCTACAGCCACTTTAACTCACTTAAAATAAGACCTCAAGTCGAATAATTTTGGGATTTCTTTCATTCTTTACTTATGATGTTTTTTCTCCGTTTTTCAGGTAATTACAGATGTTTTTTTAAATGCAAGCGGCACTTGTGTGAAGGTAAACTATAATAACAATGATAAGATAAAGTAGATCATAGTCTATACGATATGATTTGTGCAATTGTTTCACAGATAAGAATGTGTAAAACGCGAAAATAATAGGTAAAAGTTTGTTTTTGGGCTCAATCGGGATCGAATACTATTCGAGTACACGTGATATTTTTATCATTGCACAGAAATTAAATGAACTATATGAAACTATATTAAGGAGTCGAACGATTCCTTGAGTCATAATCATATGAGAATTAAATGAAGCAGTTGCCGCGTCAGAATACCGCTCTTCTTATAATGGCAACAATTACTATACGTGCAATATTTTAAGCCTCGTACACACCAGGATACTATTATAATGTTAAGACACTGTACCTAAATACTAAATACATTTGAGTAGTACACTTGCAAACACATTCTAGCGGATTAAGCTTGCGCAGGAATTCCAGTCATTGGTAAAAAGACGCTGGAAAAATTAACTATATTTATGTAACTTCTGTAATTGTAACAATAGACTACTCTTACGAAGGTATTTTATTTATTTAAACCTGACAATACGTACAGTAGAATTTATAAAAACCAGTGTGTACATTCTTTAAAACGATTTCTTTAAGAATTCCACAGCATACCTGCTCAGAATTCGTCATTTGTGAAGAAAATATCTATGCCACTATAAGAAAATAGTAGGTACAGTTTTTTTTTCCATTTTACTTAATGTATGGTTTTGACACACTGGCGACTTCTGCTAGTGAACAGAAATAAATGAATTGAATCGAACTGACACAACTTGTGTGTCACACGAGTCACGATACTCTTACATATGGCGTAACTTGTATCCGAGAGTAGATGTATCAGTAACTTAGTATTTATGGTGCAAAGGGCAAAAGTCGCGGCGTGTACTTGGCCACATTGTATGTATGCGTTTAGTTCACACTAGTCTTGTAAATACTCGTAGTATTGATTGCCCAATCGAGTGTTCAAACAAATACAAAAATTTCTTTGCACCTCATTGTCAACCTATTCAGTGGGTGGTTAGTTGGCGTCAATCTGAAACACTATAGCAGTGACTTATTATCGCCTACGACAATAGGCGTCACCTTTCTTGACCGGTAGTGTTTCTTAGAATTCTTAGATCTGTTTCAAGTGCATTTTGATGACATTCGAAAAAAGGGCATAATATTTTGGTAATTTTCCGAATATAATGTTATGCTTTCGTGAAAATATTATTAATGCATTTTTTTTATTAAAAAAGCACAATTGCCACGCTTGTAGCACGAGAAATACTTGACGGGCCTAGCTCAGTTTTTTCTTCTTGTTTCTTTTATGGAATACTTTTAGCCTACCTAGATTAGGTCTATAACCTAAACCATACATAATCTTCTGCTAAGCTAAGCAATCCCAATTTTATGATTGAAAGAAGGTGACAGATCAACAGACTAGTACGGCTGATGGTAAAAGTTACCATCTGTCAAATTGGGTCACTTTAGTATTAACTATCGAAGTAAACAAATTTTCTGCTGATATTAAATACTACTCGAATCAAAAGCATATATCGGGTACATACAAGCCTTTGCAGTTCTGAGTGGACAAAATCCTTTCGTTGAATATTGTACCTTCACATCTTGGCTCTGAAGACTGAGATTTCTTAACTAAACATTATAGATAGACCTATTTTTTATCTCAAATATCAAACGCAGTCCTCTGTTCTACGCGTTGTGTTACACAAACATCTTTTCACACAATTGTATTCAACTTTTGTATGTATTGTCGACCGTGCCGATTGAAATCTCCGGTCGTGCCACAATACGCATCTTACGCACAATGTCTCTCACTGCCGTCTATATGCTAGCTTGAGACCTTATTGTTTGACAATCATTTTACAAATTGGGCGGTACTCCCAGAAATTTCTGTGACGTTATATCGCTTTGTGAAATTTACTGTGCCTTGGTGTGCGATTTAAGTTTACTTCGATTCCTATCTATATCTATAGGATATAATAACCTATCTATATGCTATATAACTTCTTTTGTAATAGTGTCCTTAGTCGCACTTGACTGATCGAAATAGTCCCAATCGAGCATTCCAACAGCATTGGGTAATTTGATTCAGATAATCGAATGACCATTTGAGTATTTGATAATCGAACGGCATTGGTCAATCAAGCGTTCGAACAAATAGAAACCCTTTGCAGCTCCATTACCAATTTGTCCAATACGCGTCTAGGTAGTGTCAACTGCAAACATAACGTTGTAAAACAAACCGGTTGTTTCAGTTAAAACAACGAATATGAACTTTAAATTCAGTACCGTAACTCGTTTACGAACGTAAAAAAGTTTGTAATCGTGTGAACGTTTGGTTGTGCTATGCTTTAGGCATGTTTTATCGGTTGAAAACTTAATTAGTATCGCGCTTCGACGACGCTCGGTTCAATTAAAATGAAATTTGATTTCTCTATTTTATTTTTGGAATCGTTGCATAAAAATAAACTGTTTGAAATATCACCCTGAAGTTTTTCAAAGTAATACACTAATTAAAGAAAACTATTTTCGTATCTTTTGGAAACAAACACTTTTGGAAACGAATCAAAATTTTAAACACAAATAAGTTGAAAGCTGCATTAAAATAAGTTATTAATTTTTAGGTTACCCTTTGTTTGACATCTGTATTAAGTATACTTTGACAACATCTACGACGAAACTGCTGGCCAGATTTTTAGTAAAAGATAGGTTAAACCTTCCTGGGATTACAAAGATTATTTTACAAAAAGTTTCATGTTAATCGCATTAGTATACTCGCATTTCGAGAAAATAGCCGAACATAGTATGTAGTTACAGTTGAATATTTAATACAACTGTTTTATAGACCACATCTATTTTGTTAGACGTTATTGTGAAAACCATCTCAGACGATCATGATCATAATTCGACACTCGTTCCCAAAAGTTCGAGTTTCACCTGCGAATTGCGATTTTCTATGTACAACGATACTTTTTCCAACATTTTACTATTTGAAATATTACGATTTCAACTAGTAAAATGTTTGAGTAAATGTTCGCTAGTCATATTCGAGAGCAGTAATTAATCAAAGAACCTTTAAAAGTAAAAAAAATAAGAATCGTCTATTCGTCAATTTTAACCAGGTCCGTACAATTCTAAAATAGGATAAAGCAAACTTATACCTTTATACTCTCCCCCCCCCCATCCTCATATACAAAACAATCTGGATTGGGCCCATGTGCAGCAGTGGGCCTTAAAAGGTCTGGTTACAGTTTACGATTGCCGTAAGCCCGTGTTGTTCCATTGCTCAATATAGGCTTCTCCCAAAGTCAGCCAACAGCCAACACACATTGTTTTCCGCCCTATTATTCAGTCACTCCCGGCTAGTAAAAAACTAATTAAACAACAAGTAATGTTTCAATAACAACTATTATTCATTAGTGTACTATTCCGTGTGGCAACTGATAAGGGCGTTAACGCAACACGTCCTGCAAAAAAAAGGGTTGTGAAACAATGCGCGCGCGTGACCATTCATATGCGGCTATTAATTTTATCGCCGAGAGTTGTATGTGCTTTCATTTGTACAGAATTGTTATGTAATATATGCAATAAATATAGACAATTTGACGGTGACTTTCTTTGGAGTTCTCAAAGGCCCATAACCCTAGGGCGCTGTTAAATGTTCCGTCGACTGCCTGCAGTTAACAACAGTCGAGGCAAAACGCCGCTTCAGGTGTTTGCATCCTATACTCCAGGCCCCAAACCCACCATAAGCCGCATTTAAATATGGGCACGGTCATATTTTGTAAATAGACATGTAAAATTATCTAACAATTTTATCGGCGACGCTTTATATTATTGCTTGTCAATCGATTTTTCACTCCTGACTGCGAAACAAAATTGACATCCCATCTCGAGGGGGAGCAAATCCACTTTCCTAAGCAGAAAATTGGAAATTTCTGGAACATCTGCGTAGGTATTAATAAAGATTTATTATTAGCTGTTAACAAAGGCAATGACCTCCGGAACTAACGACTAGCAGGAGCAGTGATTAATCGACACTAGAGCTGTTGAAATTAATGACCGGTAATTAAATTCAGAACAGAAGCGCGTAAGCCGGGTAAGCCTCTTTTACTGTAAGAGATCACTGAGAAACTTCCACCTTACCACAAAAAGTAAACAAGCTTCAAAAACAGTGGTCAATTCTGGTCTGACGGGCTCTCTCGATCAATCAGATACGTTAGACGCCTGGTCGACCATTTTTAAAAGCGTGCTTATTTTATTGGCTAGGGGATTCTTACTGTGATTCAGAAGGTGATGCATTTCTATCTGACAGAGAAGGATCCGTGTTTCAAAAGTACTTAGAAACATTTTCAAGGATATTCAATAAGTGGTATATATGTTCCAATCGGCATATACTGCTCAGCATTATGTGCCCTATAAAAACGTCGAAGAAAACACTACACATGAGTACACCTAAGGCAGCACATGGCTTAAGTTGAACTCGTGCTGACTGTCGAAACCGTCGGAATTTTTTGAGCGCGGTTCGTCTTCCAAATTCTTTACCTCTTTGCGTCTTTATCATAAGCAATAAAGACACAATTTGCGGATTTACCGAATGGCCGTTTTCGCACGTATCCATCTAAAGTCACTGTGTGCCAATGAGTGCTAACCCGACTTTATGTGTAGCAAACACCCCCTGATTCAGCACCATTGAAACAGTATTTTAAACGTAGAATTTTTATAAACAAATACGGCGGGTATTTAAGTCTACGAATTTCTAGTGTTAAAAGAACTTTCGGAGCAAAGTCCGCCATTTAATTTTCTATCATATTTTATAATACAATATCCCTAATTACCAAGGATATGATAATTTACGAAAATCTCGTTGAGAGTTTTTGCGAGAAGCTTGTAAGTAAGGCCTGCTGTCATATGGATTACACTAATTTACAAATTTTAATTTTTTTTATATACCCCTCACAAAACCTATACCAGTACTTCCCGCCACCTTTATAAGTTCTAAAAGTATCAACATAAAAATTCTATCAGGTCACATTTTTTTTCTATCCTCAAATATTTTTTTTAAAGAATCACTTAATTGCTTAGCTTTGGTGCTGCATTACTTGTTTAGTTTAAGAGATATTTATTGTTTAACTCAATTAAAATGTCGAGTAGAAAGTGTAAACAAAGTTGTGATCGCTTTTCTTATGTTTGTGGACAATTTATATTTACAAAAAAGAAAAGACATATAGTAGAATCGTTGAAAAGTGCATATCTTCATTATTTCGGATTTCCTGTGGCTAACCAAGAAAAAAACTGGGTTCCCCATGTGTTTTGTGAGAGCTGTAGAATCACTTTACTGCAATGGTCATCCGGCGAAAACGTATACCTTTCATTTGGTACACCAATGTTGTGGAGGGAACCAAGTAATCACGAAAATGACTGTTACTTTTGTGTTACGAAGACTTCGGGTTTTAGTAGGAAAACTAAGTCGGGTATTGTGTATGCCGATGTACAATCTGTTACTAAGCCAATATTGCATTCTAAAGACCTTCCATATAAAGACCTTGGTAAATCCAGAAGACATTATTTTGCCGCCCCCCCCCCCCCCACACATAAAGTTGGGGCTTATGAAAAATTTCGTTAAGGCATTAGACAAAAACAGTGATGCTTTCCACTACTTACAAAAGTTTTTTCCCTATATCACCGAAGCCAAACTTAAAGAGGGCGTAATTGACGGCCCACAAATACGCAAAATCATAAGTGATTCTAAGTTTGATACCCTTTTATCTACGAATGAAAGAGCTGCTTGGAATTCATTCAAAACTGTTATTAAGGACTTTTTAGGAAATAATAAAAGTGAAAACTATAAAGACAGTGGCTGATTTATTACAAAATTATCATAAGATTGGTGTTAACATGTCATTAAAGATCCATTTCCTGCATTCCCACTTGGATTTTTTTCCGGAAAACTTAGGAAGTATGAGCGACGAGCAAGGAGAGTGTTTTCACCAGGATTTAAAGGAAGATCGCCATCAAGGATATTGGGACGAAAATATGTTGGGAGACTACTGCTGGTCTATTTTAAGAGAAACCGATTCTAAAACCTATAAAAAAAAAGTCCAAAATTAGTCATTTTTAGTTTATTTCTTATCGTTTTAGTCCATTTTCTTAATTTTTTTCTTTAATAAATAATTCTGAATGTGGACGTGATGGAATTTTTTTAATATTTTTTCTAGACTACCTTTAGATGGATAGATAAAATTCAACAAATTTCAGCTGGGGTATAAAAACCTTGTAAACTAGTGTTATAAATTGGCTTTTATGAGCGGTGGTATCGTATGAAATTTGCTGTTACCTAATAAATTTGTTAAAGGCCATTATTTAATCAACGTGGACACGTGACACTCGTGGGTGGACGTTGATTATGATTATCAACATATAAGATATATAAAATGTTAATTACATTATTTATTTGGCACCTACAACTTGCCAGTTGCATGTACATTATGACGACATTAGGCTTGTGTAAGGTAACCCTAATAAATTCGTCTATGCTGCAAAGATTTATTCGAAATTTAAGATTCTGGTGACTTCCGATGTTTCTAATTTTGATCTAGTCCTGTAACTTTTTGATTCTCCAAATTTGTTACAGGTAATTAATATTTATTTTTTTAAGCCTTCGGTAACTTATATTATGGGATCCTTGTGCTTTTTTAGCTTCAGTTCAAATTTGAAATGATAAATTCATTTTGGTGGCTGTCATTTGGTGATTCATTTCGTTTATAAATCGAATGTCTCAGATTGGTTTGCATGTAAAGGGAACGAGTTCCTCGCCAACATAAAAATCTTACTTGTACATGTATTTATCAGCCTATACCATCCTACTGCAGGGCACAAATCACTGCGCCTCCCCTAGTAAACCACTGGGCGGTTTCCAGCCGTTATCCACCATGCGTGCCCAGTGCCGATTGGTGGATACTCCAGATTTTTTTCCAGTAAGAAAAGCCTGTATACATGACGTTTATTTTAGTTTCTATTAGGTTGTATGTGCAACCATTATTAAGAACCTTCGTTTCGTCTGTCGTATTTCGTCACATTTATTTCATCAGTTTATGCAATGTATGACAAGGAGGTTTGGAATCATTGACTTTACATATATAATTGTTGCTGCAACATCATTGTAATGTTTAATGTATTGTGATGGTAATGACGTGTATGGTAAAGTATTTATAGTACGTAACCAACATGAACAGTCGAAATTGTTTTTTTACGCTTTCGAGTCTCGAATTCAACGCTTATTGTAGCATTATCTGACTGATAACAAATTCTCTGTAACCGAAATCACTTCTGTTATTGTCTCGCTGGGCATGGGCCTTCTCATGCACATTCTCTTGTGCATAAGGGATGTACGCCCTTGAAACGTCACGTTGGCCAAGCAGGTATGTAGTCCACTCTTTTAGAGGTGACATAGTTCCTCAGCGCTTGTTGTTGCGGCTTTGATCGCAAGAAGGAAGAGGTGAGACAGGAAGCGGGGAGAGACGTGGTGGTGTGGTGGGTGACCACCGCTCAACAAATGAAAAAATAATTTCATTTAAATTCTTCTCGACTAACAACGATTAAAAAGAAATTGATTTATAAAATTATCAGTGTATCAATAAGGGCTGTAATCCCGTGTGAATGTAATTGTGAAACATGCACGTCGTATTGTCGTATCACATTTAGTCGTATATCCATTATGTCTAATTCTTGGCTATAACTACACTTCAACTGTGGCGATAGTCATTGTAGTACTATCAGGACGCAAAGTAATTTTTTGGTACACAGAGAAACGCCAAAGAAGCAAAAGAACAGAATAAAACAATGTACTGATCGCTCTAAATGATGTAACAGCCCTCCGGTACAGAAAAAAGGCCACTTGAAACTCGATCTAGATTTCTATGAACAATGTAAGCCAGCTTTAAATACATTTTTTCATGGCCACACTGGTGAATTAGTTTCTTTGTCATATTACTGGTAACTTAATTCTACCCGTCCCTAGATACAGACCATTTAATTTGCAATTATTATCTGTTATTTTTTCTTATTATCTGAAGTTGCCTTCACATGACCAATACCATTCCACATTTTGATAAATAATGCATCATATTGGTCTCGCCTCTTTAAAGAGTTACTGACTCAAAAATACTTGAACCAATTCTAACTTAAACTGGGATGAAATGAGATGAGACCTACTTTATATAAACTAGGAACATTTGTATGTAATGAGAACACGTAACTGTAAACACCTAAACCGGAGCACATGTTTTATGAAACGTATCTCTTTGTTTACCAGCACTGAAACATTCTGAAATATTAATATGTTCTCGTTTTATCTAAATAAACACTTACACATTTAGAAAAAATATATGTTTCACGTAGAAATATATCATACCAGCGACCCGCCCTCGCTTCGTTTCGGTTCATAAGTTTTTTTTTTCAATTTTTTTTTCAAAAGAATTCTTCTAAATACAATATAGCCTATATTAGACACGGATAATGTAGCTTCCTATTTGTGAAAGAATTTTTGAAATCGGTTCAGTAGTTCCAGAGATTACCCCCAACATACCCACAAACAAACATACAATTTTACCTCTTTATTATATTAGTATAGATCAATAATAAATAATATATAATAATAATAATATATAATAAAATCATCTCAAAAAAATTTTGTTTGGACATTTAATATTTTTCGAAAAAGTAGCAGTGTAAACTAAGATACAGAGCCTAAAATCACATTTTTTGGAATTTTTGTCTGTGTCTGAAGGCACATCACGGAAAAATTACTTGATTTATAAATAAAACTTGGCTTAGTTTATACCTCACGTAACAAATTAACATTTAGGCGCCAACTGCACGTGCGAGTCTCTCACGGCGATATTCTCGCCCGTGCCACTAATTTCAATACTATCTAATTATATGGCTATCGCCGAGCGCATCTACACACGGCGAATATCGCCGTGTAATTGGTGCCTCAGGGTACTTTTTATCCAGATCCATAATAGAGTTCGACGGGAATCACTCTAAAATACACGCGAACGCGGGCTGGTGCCATGCCAGTTAAGAAATTTTACAAGACATACTCATTCATACCTCTGAAGTACAGATTAATCATAGATTGATGGTAATATTTATATTGTAACTGCGTCTCGAAGCTTGCTGAACCCCCCCCCCCACTTCATTACTTTTAACTTCATTCGATTTCCGTGCTATGGATATATAATATATATATCCCAGTTACTCTAATGTCTTGATTGATATTGGAATGGTATGCCGGTTACGATGGGGTCATAATTACATCTGAGATTCGACAATGAAATAGTTACATAATACTATTTACATTAAATAAGTAATACAGGAATTAATTGAATATTACTGACATTATTGATATTTAGAATTCAACTACATACTATTTCTCCACAAGTAATTATTCAGTGCCGATATTTCCATGGAAGCTTCAGTCCATGGGAAATTGGAGATGGCATGGTCTCCATGTCAGGCTAGCCTGTACAAGATTCGCCTCAAAATATAATAATAGTTGAGAGTACTTATAATAACCAAAGGGAGAGCGGAATATCGTGTGCTGTGTCGAGTGTCGAGCCTTGGTTGAGGCCTGTATCTAGCAAGCCTCCGTCTAGCTGTCGCCTCTTCCACAACGTTGAAAACATTCGAAACTAGCATAAAAACATTACGAAATCTCCAGCACCTCAGAACAATAAAGTTGGGTGTTTCTTTTTAACTGTTTTTACATTGTCGGCTAGAGGTCATCGCCGCTCCGACGCTAAGGCCGCGATACGTTATCTGCGGACAGGGTCGTTACTCTTTGTATTTTCTGATGCTCTTCTATATGCTTGTAAACTTAATGAAGAGGCACATGGAAATTGTCCTTAAGTACAAGTAGCGCATCAATACTCTGTATGTAATTAATTGTTATTATAACTGTTTGAGAATAGATAATTAATCTTAGAAATGCTGGAGAAATTTCCTTTTATTTTAAATTCTTCTCATTCGTTTTGGCTGCTTCTGTTTCTTAACTTGTATTTTTTATGGAAAGAAGACGGCAAACGAGCATACAGTTCACTCGGTGGTAAGTGGATTCTGTCGCTCATAGACATCCGCGATACATGCCAACATCAGTACAGATGCGCAGCCTACCTTTGGAGATGTAGGAATGGATTTGGGGAAGGGTTAGAAAAATGGTGGAGGGATATCATATGATAGAACATAGGATGGGAATGAGCTTCGTTCCGTTCAATAGCTTGTCGTTTCAATCCGAGCCGAGCCCGTATGAGAAGAGCCGAAGATCGTGTGGGATGGAAAGGCCTACCTGCAGCAGTGGGAAGACACAGGCTGACAATAGTATAGTATCGTTTGGATGGTGGAAGTTTCATTTTAGTGTCTGGCGTTGTTAGTCCCAGTTAAACAGAAGTTACAGTGAAGCAGGTAACGATTGTGTCGCGTGGAACACTCCGGCTACCGGCCCCACAACTTAAACTACCAGAAGTAACTGGATAAGAAGAGCAAAAATCCTTGTATGTTCCTTACAACCTTGCAACCAGTATAAGGTACAACCTTGTACTGGCTGGTGGGCGTAGTGACGTGATAGGTGACTTTTTAAAAAGACAAAAGAAATTACTCAAATATGCCTTTAACACAGACAATGATGTCATCTCTATCACCTGGTGATTGACAAGCAAAGAAATAGCAGTTAATCAACATAATTGCAGTTAATATCTCAATAGAACTAAACATAGTAATGTAATAAACCAGGTTACGAAAAACCGATAAATTTTATGGGCCGACAGATAATTCGCGGGCCCATTTATATTCCGGCCGAATTAGTTCACGTTTTGCCTAATGGCTGTGTTTACTCATACAACGAACTAGTGCATGTTTATTCTAGGAACTATTCAGTACCGAATTAGGGATGTTCCGAATATTCGCGTTTGTAGAAGTTGTACATATTTGTATTAGTTATTCGACAATTTTTTAGCATTCGTATGCGTCATATTCGAATGCTAATCGTAAAAAAAAACGTCAGTAATGGGTAAAAAAGGTTTGTATAAAATGAAAAAATAAAGTAAAGGTCAAAGTTCATTTTAGAATCAGATGCGTACCTAATTTTATTTTTTTATCTCGATTCAATAGAAACATTCTATTGCATCAAAAACGTGTATAACTAAAACTGTTCCAAATGTTGTTGATTTCATTTCTATTGAGAAAGCTTTAAAGCCATATTCGTGATATTTCAATTTTAAACACAATGCTCGATATTTTGCGCTGTTATGTTATCGCTAAGAAATATTGCGTGTAATAATTAGCTCAATTTTAGTCTTAGGAAATTTAAAATTATACAACTTATTAAGATGATTTCACGTAACGAACTCTAAATGACTAAACTTTTTAAAAATTTATATTGAAACTTTTGGGGAATAATGTTTTAGCAAAAATCATTCAATGTTACGGATATTTTCAATTCATTTAGGACTACATAACAACATAAAGTTGAAGAAGTCTTCACAACTTGAAACTCTGTTGAAGTTATTTTTGTTTGTGCAAATTTCGTACGTATTCGTCAGCGCAACTCGTTCTGCGCCGTCATTCGGATGCCTCGGGAGCGCTTCACGTTCGCCCCGAGCTCTCATTTCATTAAAAATATACTTTGTTTTTTACGAATTTCGCTTGGCTTTTGCTTGTATGTACAGTACACAGTAGATATCTACAGTAAGAACAGTAACGACCCGCCTACGGCGTCACTGTCACCTTTTCAAATTAAAAACGTTGAATTTTTTTGTAGAGGAAGCAGACATATGACACTGGGTCAGCGTGGATTGTTTACTGTTTGAAATCTTCCAGGGATTACAAGTTCGAAATCTTACAGACTTATAGCACTTCATCATCTCTGTGGGTGTCGTAAAAGGCGACTAAGGGATAACAAAATCGCTACCACAATCCTCCGAGGAACTACACCACCTCTAACAGAGTGGACTTGTTAATTCGCTTGGCGAACGTGGCGTTTTAAGGGCATACAACCTCCGTGCACAAGACAATGTGCATGAGGAGTCCCCATGTCCAGCAGTTGATGAAAAAGGGTTGGTTACGGTCCTTTCGGAGCATATTTGCTTGTATTTCGGAGCATATCTAGAAAGGTAAATCGTCCTAAAAGAAAATCAACCAAAATGGATTTTAGAAGATTATCATCTAATTCAGTGCCATTATTCCCTTTGATTTTACTATGTATTACTGAGTCGACGTTGTATCATTCCTATTTCTATAAAATTATACAAAACCAATATAACTAATATTAATTTCTTAAAGAAAATACTATTTTAACCAATATAACTAATATTAATAAAGAAAATACTATTTTAACCAATATAACTAATATTAATTTCTTAAAGAAAATACTATTTTAACCAATATAACTAATATTAATAAAGAAAATACTATTTTAACCAATATAACTAATATTAATTTCTTAAAGAAAATACTATTTTAACCAATATAACTAATATTAATAAAGAAAATACTATTTTAACCAATATAACTAATATTAATTTCTTAAAGAAAATACTATTTTAACCAATATAACTAATATTAATAAAGAAAATACTATTTTAAGACCACTTTTATCATTTGATAAAAAAAATACAATACAATGTCGGCTCAATAGTAAAATAGTAAGATGAAAGTGAATAATGGCTCTGAATTAGATAAACATTTTCTAAAATGCATTTTTGTCGAGTTGCTTTTTGGACTATATACTCCTCTGAAGAGTTACTGTTACTATTATATTATGTACAAGTCTAATTACTACTTGGCAAATAAGCAGCTTAGCGTATATAAAGCTGAAGCGATTTGTTAACAAGCAATTACCTATATTTTTCTGTTAAACAGTCTAAATGTTTTAATTATTTTACTCGATGTTACAGTTGGTTTACACCGACCGTGGTCAAGAACTGACTGGAAACGCATATAAATTGTCCACAACATGGGATGCAGTAATTATTAATTTCATAAAACTAATAAGGTGAGGTGAACCCGCGCTTTAGTTTGATGCTATTTTTGATGCCGTAAGGGTTGTCTTGCAAGTTTCTGGATTATGAAGACCATATGCGGGTATGTAATGTACATTTTACATAGACCATATGTAAACTAGGGTACTAGAATTACTAGTGAATTGTTTAAATGAGTAGTAATGTTTGTATTTAATAGTTAAATATGTGTGAAAAACGCGAAACTTTAACATATTTAAGCAATTACTTATGCAATAGTAACAACATTTATTTTATTTATAGATAAATTACAGAGAAAGACATACAGGAAATCTAATTGAATAATAAAATGAACAAGTAGGGGAGAGTCTGTATATCCTTTATATAATACATCTGTCACTAATAATATAAAATGTAATTTCCTTATAGGCGACAAATAAAAGTGAATTAACAAAAAATAGCAAATTTCTTGCTATTGTAAAAAAATACCAAAAAATGAGAATAATGAAGAATTATACAGCATATTTTCCACTTTAGTTCTTATGAGATAAAGTAGATAATTTTAGTAGATCCCGGACTTTCTTTGGAAGTATTTATTAACATTGAAGTATAAACATATGGAGGATTGATTATAGTTAGATTTCAACACTCCCATGGCTACAGGAGATCCTGTCATCTTAATAATTAATCACCGCAGTTGATGAATCTTCATGAAATGCGCTCGCACATCAAACGTGGTGGCTCCTGCTAAGAATTAATTGTACCTAAAGAACACGTGTCATTTTTAAAACTATTTTTTCCTGCGTATAATTACGACATCTTTCGTTAAACGTAGGTATAAATATAATATAATAATAATATAATATAATACTTTATTACTTCAGTTATTGAGTATATATTATAAAATACGAGTAATATGTACAATGATTAAAAACAACATTGTTCACGCCACCTACTATATTATTTAATCACCATACCGTGAGTCTGTTTCTCTGCACTCCCTGAATATAGGTCTGTCTCAAGGACCGTCGCCACACACGGTGTGTATTTTATTCGTATTATATTGTTTTAAATAAAATCCTATTATTAAAACATAATCTCTTAATAAAAATCACAAGAACGGTGAAGGAAAACATCTCGATGCAATCTGCATGCCAAAGATTTAAAAAAATATCCAATTAATCCAATTTACGGTATCTACGGCGTTAATGTTTCCAATTAATATAAATCCGTATTTGATTAAGGCCTTATTTTATACTAAGCTTAATACTTAAATGTAGAGCAAGAGTCCACGTTGCATTCCCACAGCCGCTGGGCGCACTCGATTGGCTTGACTCGTTACCCCTTTCTCACAGAAGACTACCTTGAAATGTACTGCATTTCCTACATTATCGTATTTTTAATTTTGCGTACGTGTTTCGGTAGTGAATCAGATATGCCAGAGCCCATTCCCATTCTATCATATGCTATCCCTCCCCATTTTCCTAATCCACTCGTGAATCTGCAAAGGTAGGCATAGGCAGCACGTCCAGGGTCGTGCCAACGTTGGTCATTCTGGACTGATCTTGGCAGCATGGTTCGCGTATATCTATGGACAACAGTATCCACTTACCATCGGGTGGACAGTATACCCGTCTTGTTGTTATTGTTTCTGTGTAATAAAGTTTGTTAATGAACGTGAAAATCGTTCTTATAAATATCGTTTCGGCGAGGTATCCAACTAATTTTATTTGCCATTAAACATTTAACTTTGTTAGTATAAAGTTAGCAAAGCTTTTAAGTAAAGAATAAGTTTACGCTACAACGGCATTGTATACATTAATTTATTATTAACTCACTTTAGGAAAATATATGAACGTAATTTAAGTAAATACAAATTATACTCGAGGGCCCACACTATAAACGTCGAGATTTTGGAAATATACAATAACATCCAAACATTGTTGGAAAGTAAGTTTTTAATTGTGTAATTTGTAACGCTCGGTTGGTCAATGCTTTACAGACTTAGTAAAATGAATCTTTGTAATGGTTAAATTTTAATTACAACTGAATTTATACCGCATACCTCCAAGTACTAAGAAACGACCTGACCCAATAGTGTTATGTTATTTATGACACGGTCCAGTGCAATTTCATTCAATGTGGCAACACTGTCTGACACAAATAAACATGTTTTCCTGCTCCCGTTATAGTGCACACACAACACACAGACTCGTATACATTTCGCAACTAATGAGAGATATTAACACAATAATATACGAACAGCCAGAGACAACACACTATTTAGTAAATTATTACTTACAATTAGCGATGTAATGATTTTCCGATGTTTTTTCCAAACGAAAGTTTTTAGAATAATATTCCTTGTTTTTGGTGAATCTTTCCAAACCTAGAAAATATTACAGTGTCCAATTGCAATATACGTTTATTTTCATTTTGATGCGTCACAATTTTTTATAGATTTATACTTCTAACATACTGACTGACGTAAAACATTATTACACTTTTTAAATTTTACACGAAATAATGTACTAATTACCATGGTTTGCATTATCCCATTAGCAAAACATACATTATATATATTATTAAACTCGACGAGACGACTTCTCAAATGCAAAGGCGTATGCAAAGAAATACTTAGTGTAAATACTTTAGTAAATTGCTGCCTGTGTGCGTGTGTAACACTTCAGTCTACTGTTCTACACTACAGTGGATCCCTTGCAAATAATAGTAGGTATTAACGGGATGGGCCTTTATCTATATTAATTGAACCCGCACGGGACAAAACGGGACAGCTGTTTGTGATAACGATAACGATTACAATTAGTACGCGTTACGATATTTATTTAAAGTGTTTACTACATTGGCATTAGTTCAAATTTGTTATGTTATTATACGCTATAAATGCGTTGTTGTTGTTTAAATATCATGTTCAGTAAACAGTTTTAACTCTTTTATTGATGTTTTGTCCTGTTCTGAACACGTTTTTGGTATTTAGGATTTCATTTTTTTTTATTTGGCAAAGAAAGGCAGTGTTTCATCAGATCTATTTCTAGTACTTTAAAAACAAAAATTCACTTTACTGACATTATAATATCAACGTTAGTCCGTTAGAGAAAGATAGCCCGCTGCTTTCAACTACAAACGGTGACTAAGTAAATTTTGAGATACTCAAATTTCAGAACGAGAATTCCTTTGAGCTGTAACGTTTTTAAAACGTCATTTATTTGAAATTCGAATCCCGAAAGCCATTTAGTCAAAACGAAAAAAATAAAAATGCGAATACAACAATAAATTAACGCAATATTTTTTTTATTGCATTTCGCGCGCTTTTCTTTGCAACAATGGAATTCGAATGAGAACATTTTCGTGCAATGAAGTTATTCGATTTTAAAGTTCCTTTAAATGAGAGTGAGTGTAAAGATAGACTAGTATCAGCTTTAGGGGACCTCGCACCGTCCTTCAATTTAAACGAGGAAAATTTTCCTTGAATGATGATGAGCGAAGTGGCCGTCCTGCGACTTCTGTAACAAATGATAACATCGAAGCGGTAAAGAAAATATTGCACGTAAATCCAAAAACTACTTACAAATAGATAGAGGGGCCTTTTAAGTTTTCATCGTCGCTCATTCAAGAAACTTGACACCAACACCTTCAAGTCAAGAAGCTTTGTTCACGCTCGGTTCCTCATTCACTGACTGCTGTACAAAAACAAGCTTGCGTGACAAGGTGCAGGGAAATTATTGCAAAATTCGAAAATGGAGAGGGACGGAATATATTACTGGATATGACAGTTTGATCTATCAGTATGACTCCCTAACTAAGCGGCACTCAACGGTTTGAATGTTTCCAGACGAAGATCCTCCCAGAAAGATTAAACGTTGGTGCAGTATGGGCAAAGAAATGGTGGCAACATTCTTCACTGCGGGTGGCCATTTAGCGACAATTTCTTTGACGCTCAAAAAACTGTCAATGCCCAATGGTACAGTGAAGTGTATTTACCAACTGTATTCGATGTGTTAAATCAAATGCATCCTAAAACAGGTTTGTTAGGGCTTTTCTTGCATCATGACAATGCATCATCTCACAAAGCAAAACAACCAAGAGGTTTTGATGACCACTAACGAAGTGTTTTGAGGTTTTAATAAAAATTAGTGTCGTAACCCAAATATATAGAGACTGTATATAGAGAAAACACAATTCTCAATTCTCATCTATAAATTCCCTTAGGGAAGCCTTCCCTTTTAATCGCGTTAAGGTTTTGGATTCACCAAGTGAACCTAGTGCCATATAGTGGATAGATCACATTTTACTGGTTATGTAACCGTAACCAGCCCCTTTATCGTCCACTGCTGGACATGCGCTTTAAAACGCCATACTGGCCAAACGAGTTGGCGAGTGCATTTGTTTAGAGGTGTTGTGTAGTTCCTCAAGACATGTGGTAGTGGCTTTATCCCTTAGTCGCCTTTTACGACATCCACGGGAAGACATGAAGTGGGTTCCATTCTAAAGCCGGCCGTCACTGCACGGCTGACGTTCCATAAATCGCAGGCATTGAAGAGTTTCCTTTATTCGTAACTCAATTGCCAGGCAATCTCACAGCGGCGCCGCTGAATAATTACAGTCCCCTTGTCGATGCTACATAAATGTTCGACCACGCTGAATACGAGGAAAAAGATTTTATTTACATATTTAAGGATAGGAAATGAATGGTAATAGCAGAAAATGTAGGCTGATATAATCCTGAACGCCCTATATTTGGTTCCAACAATCATAGGCAGTGCGAAGTTTCCGCCGCCCGTAACCCAATTGGGAAGCAATCTCACGCCAACGACGCCATGCCAACGACGCCGGTCCGTAATTACAAACGGCTGATCAACACTACATGTCCGATGGGGCTGATCGATGCAAAGGATTTTATATACGAGTATATCAAAGTTATATTAGGTGCTTACTTATGAAATGACCGATTTTATTACTGGCCACTTCAGAGTTTTTTGTTTTAATTCTAATCTTTTGTTCTAATTCTAATTTCAAAATTAAACAATATGCATTTAACTAATAGCTACGATGTTCTTATTTCAAAATCAGTATTTCATTTGTTTTTCTGGACCTAAATTTTGTTCATGTGATTGTCTTGCAAATAAAATGGATAAATTGAAAATTCGTGCTATTTGCAAGTCAGACAGCTCATAATATCATTTTTTTTATTTATTTACTAGACAAGAGGGCGGACGAGCAAGCGGTTCCACGTGATGATAAGTGTTACCGCCTCCCATGGACACCTGCTACACCAGGGGGTATGCGGGCGGGCCGCCGATCTTACAAGATCTTATTCATAGCTTTCTTGAAAAACTCCATGTCGTAGCTTAATGGGAAGACCTTTTGATGCAGTTCGTTCCATAGCCTACGGGTTCGCGGTATAAAATATTTTTTGGACCGAACAGTGCGCTACACCTCAGTATCGAGGAAATGCGGATGGACCGCACTTCTGCGACGGGAAATGCGGTGGTAGAAACCCGAGGTGGGAATTATATTGAACAATTCTTTGGAGCATTCCCCATTGTACAGGCGGTAGAACACACAGAGAGATGCAACGTCTCTCCGAATGCTGAGGGGTTCTAAACCGCCCTTGAGAGTGGGATCGTCGACAATACGAACAGCACGTCGTTGAATGGAGTTAAATGGGTCTAATTGGTATTACGGTGCGCCGGCCCAGAGATGTGAGCAATACTCCACATGGGACCTCACCTGAGCTTTCTAAAGCATTAGGAGTTGCCCAGAGGTGAAATACCGCTTCGCTCTGTTCAGCATACCGAGGTTTTTGGAGGCCATTTTGGCCTTATTTTCCAGATGACCCCTAAATTCGACGTTGCTGATAATGACGACAGTAAGGATCCGAATACTTTCCGAGATCTTAAGAGGTAAGCTCTGAAAGCGAGGTGCTACAACAAAAGGGTTGTGTATGGGCCACAGATGATCGCACCGTACGTCGATGGTTTGAACGCTTCCGTTATGGAAATTTCTATATTAAAGATGAGCCCCACGAACCTAAGAACCTAATATATTAAATCTTAAGTTTACATTATAGTTATTATCAAAGTACGAGTATAATGATATTGCTTATTCTATATCCACAACAATCTGTTTTGAGATGTGAAGAAATATGATTTGCGTGCATTGTTATACTTTAAAATTTGTATCTTCATTGAAAAAGTGAACATTTTTCTACACTACAGATGTTATTAACACGTACATATTTGTCACTGTCCACTTGTAAGTTTCATTTTGCTATTTGTCTCATAAATGAACTCGGACGTGACATGTAAAATGCAAATTTTTCCACCAATTAATTGTAACGTTTCTATCCAAATTACACTGTTCGAGCAAATCATCTGCGATTAAACGATATTACATCACAAACTCTAAGCGTTCGTTTGCTTTCTCTAGTTGCCTGAATTTCATCACGTTTTAATGTTTTCTGAAACATTAAGAACACTAAGAATGATTAAGAACTGAGAAGACGAAGAACGTTATCGTGAGCAATAAAAAAATGTCTAATATGCGTCAGAAGATTTTCTTTCTTACGTCTGAATGAGGAAGAAATTATGCGCAGCGCAGTAACTTTGCTAATTATTCTGGCACAATCCTGTTCTGCACCATTGGTTTTTGTCGTTTTGCATAGTGCTGTTACGTTGGCTCTGGTCTTAAACGTAAAAAGTTATTGTTGACGAAAACATTTCTCAACTTATTTTAAATTTAGGGTTTCATTCATGATGGTAAATAATAGTCCATGATAATAGTTTACCTTTCTCCCAATTATTTTTTCGAAGTTTCAAGTTCAAGCTGTTCTTTGTGCGAAACACTAAGACGTTCTCGGAGAATTGCATATATGAAAGTTTCCACTGGAAGACCAGCAAGTCCGTTTTAGTTAGCTGAACCTTAAACATTTCTCAAATGTTCCTTGTGAGTTACTTTGTATCAAATTGTAACATTAATATCATTTATGACATTAATGTTACTTCATTATCAACACCGCGGTTCACGATCTACTTAATATGACTACTGTGAAAAAAGAGATCAAATCTCTCCCAACAACTAACAAACCAACTTGCATTCCGCTTTACCTGACTACTCAAGATATCTTAAAAGTCGTCACATAATGGAGCTAAGTTGACTAGCGAGTCGAAATGTAAACTGTTTCGAAAGTATGCTTCACGTCTGCCAAAATTTGCGCGTTTGCCAATACTGTCTGCTTCAAAGACACTTCGCACACGTTCCGTTACAACACTTTCACAATTCACAACGTTGCATTTCGATTTACATGTGGTAATTGTTTTTTAACTCCACGTTTCGTGCGTCATATCTTAAAATGAGTTATTTTGTTGTTGATGCTCCATCTTTGCTCTATTCTGAAATTTTTTCTGTATTTTTCCCATGAATTGCATAGGTATACTTTTATTTTGCTGTGATCTATTGCGATTCCGTATCTAACATTCCACTTTTAACTTTTATACTGTCCTTGGAGGAACCTGTAAATTGTCCCTCCAATGCAGGGATCTTAATCGTAAATCTAAGTATTTTCTTCCTACCGCAGTCGCGGACGGTGCGCTTAGAGTATGCTTAGTCTCCAATAAAACAATCGGTACAATCAAATACACCGTGAATCATTTACGTTATGAAGACGCGACGCACGCCGCCACCTCGGTAAGCGAGCTCGGACGCTCAGCTAGCGACGGAACGAATCCTGAAGTTAATTTTGGCTTAAATTTTATAGCTTTGACCGACAGGAAGATATTCCTTGTTATATTTTTGTTACTGTGGTAATTTTGTGTTGCTAGCTTATTGATATATAAGACAATGTTGCCTTATAACGTGAGCGCATTCTTCATACAGGAAACGTTCGATCACGACTCAATAAGAAAGCGAACACAAACTATGCAGTTTGCAGCGTAAATATTATTATTTTACAGGAGAGAGCGTCCGCGTAACCAGTCCTTCCAATCAGCAGTTCAAGTATTTTAAACAATTCAATCTGATAATTCTTAGTTTCGGTTTCTGGTACCTATTACTAACTACTTATTCTGCGGTGTCTAAAGGATGATTCACGTTACACCGTGCCGGGGCCGGGCCGTTTCACGGACGGGGCACGGTCAAAGATCTATAGTATACTTTTGTATGAACCATGCCTTGCTAGACCGGGGCACGGCGTCAAAATGTCGGTGAGTATTCTTTTCCCTGTTCTGCCCCGGCCCGGCCACGGCACGTCGTAACATGAATGCGTTCGCCGGGCGCCCGGAGGGCAATCGACGACGGACTAGAGACGTGTAAGCTTTTTCAGAATATCAAATTATAGTTATAGTTATAGTTTTTTTTATATATAGTGTCACTATAGCCGCACAACAAATGTGACTAATAGTGGCATATCATAGCATCGGTAAGTAGAATTTCACAGAAGTTCCACGCACGGTGGTAACGTCACGGCACGGGCACGGCCCGGCCCCGGCACGGTGTAACGTGAATCACCCTTGAATGACTGTCCCGGCCGGCGCACGGTGGAAACGTCACGGCACGGGCACGGCCCGGCCCCGGTACGGTGTAACATGAATCATCCGTTACTCGTTCTAAATTATGTGTAATTATGTTCTAAATTAGTAATTACGCATTATTACAGTAAAAGTTACAAACTTTTTGCGATCGTAAATAAATTATTTGTGCATATTTTGTGCACTAACCGAATAAATATGTTTGTTTTACAACGTTATATTTGCGGTTTGTGCTGCCTAACCTCTTGTTGAATAAGTTTATAATGAGCTGCAATTATGAGTTTGTATTTGTGCGAATGCTCGATTGACCGATACTTTAACATTTGAGAAGTTTTCTAATGGATAGTGAGTTGTGTTAGAATGTTAGCTGAACCACGGTTGTGGTGGCGTGGTCGCTGCGATCACGTTTCGTCTCGCCCCATTCATGACCGCGACGATTCGTGGAACCGCTCGTGCCCTTGAATGAACCGATAGAAACATCAACGTTGAGTGGTGAGATCTGTCATCTTATCATTCAACGTAGACGTTGACTCTTAAGGTAAGTCCATTGTTAATGCTATCTGCTGATCTGCTATTCAAAACGATGTCATTTTTACTAAGGTCTATAAAATAGCGGAATATAATTATTATAGTACAGATTATGGTTCGTAGCAAAACTTTGTAAACTTATAAAGCTAAAATTGTAACCATTTGCTTTGTGTGTGAAAATAGAGTTACAATGTATACTACCAAAGTTATTACTTTAAGGGCAACTTGGTGCCAGTGAAACTGTTTCGAAGAGGGGAAATAATGGCCAGTGCGGTTGGTAACTTCTTCTAGTCTTAGTTTTAATTTTGTACTGGAACTTCTCAGCAAAGGTCTCTCCAATTTTCTCACATATTTTCCTGTCTAGGCGAACTTTTATTTTACCTCCATCGTATGTCTTACAGAATTGTGACGCACGTGAATATGATGTACCATTTCGCAATAATGCAGGAACAATAGCTGCATTTTACGGCAAATTTTCTACAGCTTTAACAAAGCGCCTATTGTTGTTACTAACCGGTTTCAAAAATATCACCTGTTTACACGTTACTTTCCCGTTACTGTTGTCATTTAATTTCGTGGTGTTATAAAGTCAATTGGTATTACCATGACGCAGTCAGTCGATGTAAACATGAGGTTATATGTCTCGTTCGGACCATTTGTATGGGTTACATTGCCTGTATTTGGTTCCCTAGCAACAAACTGCTTATGTGTGGGTAGGTGTAGGCACTAAAGCGAGAGACATGGCGTATAAGGAAAATGTACGAGGCACGCTTCCAGATAGCTCTCTAAAGAAACTTTGTATGTTTATAAACTTCCTTTCTTGACTTCGTTACTTAATTTAATATACATTTTATCGCAAGTACACACACGATATGTACCATATCTCTGTCTCTTTATATGCTTGTTTTCCGTAATATTGCAATGATAGTGTCGAAATGCACGAGAATATCATTCTCCCATTCATATCGCTCACAGAAAAAGTTAGATGTCAATATCATAAAAGTACTTTTATCGTGTAACTTTAAAGTTTTAAATTGTCGTGTAATTGAAAATTTGTAAAGATTTCCCAGCTCAAAAACCTTGATCAGTGGTTATTGAACTCATATTTCCCTTTCTGTTATTAAGTTCTCTACGCGTGATTAGATACAGCGGTCTAGGCGAGGTCGGAATAACAGGCGACGATAATGGCGGTTGTCACAGATAAAAAACTTGTTAGTGCTTCATCGTAATGACCCTGCACTGTCAGATAGAATGAATAGACGCTTGGAACAAATCGAATCGAACAATCGGAGAAACGCCAATCGAATCAAAGAAACATATTTTAGAACCTTCGTACTAAAAAGTTTTAGGGTGATTTCACTGAGTCCCATAGTGAACGTACAAGGTAGTTCGCTCAGTAATTCTAAAAGTTACGACATTTAATTAAAATAAATACGTATATTCAATATATACAATCAATATGTTTTTGTATATATGGATCGAGCCCAAAATCTTTTCAGTATTATGTATTATCTATGAAAAATAGAGAAATGTATCTTTTGATTGGCGCATGCCTCCAGGGTATTTCATTCAGTTAATTTTAGGTATATTTTTACATTTACATAATGAGTCCTAGAATAGAGTCCCGATTCGGTAATGAATATTTTGCGTCATGCAGATCGTGGTACATTATTTAGGTATTCGTAGTTTCATAGGCACATCTCGCTTTGAAATTGGGACTAGGTAACGAGACCAGTGTATAAAATTACAAGTGGAGCTCTGTAACGTTAGGCTGATGCAAGAGGACTGCACTACCGGGGAGACTTCTGATGCAACATGATGCTGGTGACGGAACTGCATCTTAAAATCGAACAAGTACACAGATGTCTTTGCGAGAGAGATTTCTAACTTGACTATTTCAACACATAAATGATTTAATTAACATTTTCGACCCACCCTAACACACACACACACACACACACACACTATATAGCAAATATTAATGCATATAAGGGTGTCCAATCCAGTAGTATAATCGATGGGATGTTGTTTACAGAAAAACAGGGTATTTATATCCTTTTAATTTACTAAGTGTATTGCCGAACACGACTAATGAATACTCGCCAATGTTTTTGCATGTTCGTTATTGTATGTCAGTTGTGACTATATTATGTCGGGCATAATGAAGCAGATATGGCTTTAAATTCCATCCATATTCCACTTAATTTGTGACATTGCTTATGCCGGAAACATTAATGTATCGTGGCGTGGGTCCCGGTAACATAACGCCACTATCGTTATATTCGCAGTAATATGACTTTGACTGTACCCCGTATTGTATAATTGCGAAAGTTGCATTGTTTATTATTGTTTTTTTTATTTATTACCTACGAGTAGTAGCTCTACAATAAATTTCATATTACGGATTGACAAATGATGGTTTTTGATTCTAATTCCCGCTTAGATATATAATGACTATTTACCTAAAATTAACCATTTCCCAAAATGACATCGTTCCCAAAAGTACAAGAACCTCTTTTCCATGCGGGTAAAATCGCTGCAACAGTACAAAATAATCAGATAATTTTGTAAGGCAACAAACCAGATCCCACCACAGAACACACCGCAACATAAGGGCAATTTTTGGCTTATGACTTTTTTACAGCATTTTATTTCATTCTTACATTTATGAAAACGCAAAAAATTATGAAATCTCTGGACATTCGCTTTCATTAGCGGGACAATATTTGATGCCGTTTTCACTGTTACATATAAACATATCTATCCGGTGTCTCTTTAAAAGCTACTACCGCTACAAAAATTTTACCCAACCTGAGGATAAACTTAGAGGTCTGTTAGAATCGCTAATTCCATTTGTAATTTCCATTTCCATTTTTAGTTTTCCATTTCTAATTCCAATTTCTGAGCGGTGCACAAGTGCCGCCCAGAAACTAATCTTCAAGATTCCGCATTTAAAATTGCTGTGATACTGTAATCGCTTCGATAGCTTATGGTTTATGGCTACATATCCACTTCAGTAATTTATTAACCGGGAGAAGTAAATGCAATTGGATATTACCTACTCGTACGAAAGTAACCATAAATCGTGTTTTACTGTTGATAGTAATTTTGTACTGAGCAATGGTTTTCATATTTCACTGGGTAGCAACTTCAGCAAGCAATACCTATAATATGCATTTTAATCTTCTAACTTGATGGGAAAAACCAATTCGTCATCACAGTTGATTTTTATGTCTGTGATAGACTATCCTATGCTGGACATCATTTCTCGTGGCTTTATTATGTTAATCTAACACTGTCTGTGAATGCATTGCGCCGGATTTCTGTCAGTATAGTGTTTCCTAGCTCTTACGGACAATAATGCGAATCAAGCCATATCGTGAAACCGGTGACCGTTCTTGTGAGTTTTTTCTCTATAATGCGCTTTTTATCAGCTTCTCTTTTAATTATTCCTTGTGTTCGCATCCATCTTCCGCTCAAAGGTTGGCTGAAAGAGATCGCTTTAGCGATAAGGCCTAACGTTTGTATAACTATTTATTTAAACTTTGATTCACTTTCACCGTATTCTTTAAAATAAAGTACAATTATCCTTTACAACAATTAATCTTTATAATACTTTTATGTATTCTTTACAATAAATACAAATATTCAGACAATTATACCCGACCCCTAACCAAAATCCATTCCTAACTCTCCAAAGGTACTCGTAGACAGCGCATCTGGAGCTGTACTAACGTTTGTCATTTTGGATTGGTGTTAAAACTTACCAACAGTTTTGAACTGTCTGCTCGTCTGCCACTTTCTATGATATAAAAACACTCCTATTAATACAATATTCTTAAAGGAGATAAAAAAGGGAGAACTTGGAGCAAAACGCTATGTCTCACTTACAACGATAACAACAATGTAGAATCTTGAGAAATGTGTGAGTAAGCCGTACGCGCTCACGACTTGTCCCATTGTGTCTCCGTCCCCGTCACCTAACACGCACAGAGGTGAAAGTACGCAGATCATTTAGATTGCAATCTAGCCGGTTATAGTGCTAAGAAGCGGCCATTGTTTACAATATAGTGAGCTAATGAGACGGAACTTGATGTCCTGTTTGCACCATTCTAGTAAAATTTCATATCATTTTAGCTTAGTGGTATGGAAATGGCGTATGGTTTATGCTGACTTTAGTATAGCATTACTCCATCTCTTCCCGTAAGTGTCGTAAAAGGCGACACACTTCTGAACGAGTGGAGTCGCCAATCCACTTATCCAGTGTAGTGTCTGTCCTAAGGCCAACGTCCCTCATGTACACAACAATGTGCGTATAAGGAGGCCCGTGTCCAGGCAGTAGACGAATAAGGATGGGTTCCAGGCTATCTTGTCGTCTTAATTTATTTTCTATATAAATGTGTGTAGTATTTAATATTAATTCATAACTACAACATACGAGTACTACATGTGTGTCATGTGCTTCAAGGCTAGCACGAATGTTAGAAGAATGATACGCGATGCATCTGTTGTCTATACTTTTTCATAGAACATGTGAGAACGGATCGTTTAAACAGTTTTTTATTGAATGTTTTAGTATTATTATACTCTGGGGGAGAGTGCAGCACGGGGGAGAGTGCACGCTGCAATCCAACAGCCGCTGGGCGCGCTCGACTGGCCACGTTACCCCTCTCTCACAGAAGACTACCTTGAAATGTACCGCATTTCCCACTTTATCGTATTTCCCCAATGTACGTACGTGTTTCGGTAGTGAGTGAGATGTGCTAGAGCCCATTCCCATCCTATCCCTCCCCATTTTCCTAACCCCTTTTCCAAATCCATTCCTATATCTCCAAAGGTAGGGAGCGCATCTGGGGGCATGCCAACATTTGTCATTTTGGACTAATGTTGGCATGTATCGCGGATGTCTATGGGCGACAGTATCCACTTACCATCAGGTGGACTGTATGCTCGTCTGCCGCCTTCGTACATAAAAAAAAAAAAAAAAAACTTACAGGAAGAATACAAACTAACTAAAACCCGGTGGTCCGACGGTCCCATTTCACTGCCATGCCATAGTCAGGTGGACCGATTGACCAATAGTGTTCCCATGTATTAATTATTATTACTTATTAATTATTACCTATACTTTACGAATGATATCTAGTAATAATATCAAAAGTATATTTTTTTTACATTTTTCTTCATATAAAGGGTTTTCCAATAAGGACTTGACAATTTTTTTTCAAAATAAAATGCAAACCATTTGAGATATTTCAAAAACTTTATTATCGGTTTGAAGTACAATCAAAACATTTATGAATGGAACTCGACTTCGTTCATATGGCCACCGCGGGCACGTTTGCAGCGGTCGATTCGTTGGACCCAATTTTCGATGACTCGGCCACACATTTCGGCCGAAACGGCTGCTATTTCGCGTTCAATGTTGGCTCTGAGCTCTTCCAACGTCGTCGGCTTGTTGGCATAGACCAATGACTTGACGTAGCCCCAAAGAAAAAAGTCTAGAGGCGTTAAATCGCACGAACGAGGCGGCCAATCGACTGGTCCATTTCTTGAGATAACACGCTCATCAAACTTACTCTTCAATAAATCGATTGTAACGTGTGCTGTGTGGCTTGTGGCACCGTCCTGTTGAAACCACATGTTGTCCAAGTCCATATCTTCCAATTCGGGCCAAAAATAATCGGTAATCATGGCGCGATAACGATTACCATTCACAGTAACATGACGATCATTATCGTCGACGAAAAAATATGGCCCTATGACGCCGCCGGCATGCAAACCGCACCAAACAGTTATTTTTTGTGGATGAAGTGGTGTTTCATGAAGCACATGTGGATTTTCACCCGACCAATAACGCATATTTTGCTTATTGACGAACCCATTGAGCCAAAAATGAGCTTCGTCACTGAAGATGATTTTGCGATGAAATTGATCATCTTGGCGCATCTTTTCCAGAGCCCAATCGGAGAACGTACGTCGCTTCAAATGGTCCATCGGCTTCAATTCCTGAGTCAGCTTGATCTTGTATGGGTGTAAACCAAGATCCTTACGCAAAATTCGCCATAAAGTGGTCTGGGCGATGTCCAACTCTTGAGAACGCCGTGGAATTGACTGCTTTGGATCATTTGCTACGGACGATTCAACGGCAGCGATATTTTCGACACTTCGACCAACCCGTTGTCTCACTGGCACGGCAACATCACACAACGAATATGTAGACTCAAATTTTTGCACTAAACTTGTTACTGCCTGTCTACTAGGGCGAGAATTACGACCGAAAATCGGAGTTAACGCTCTTAAAGTAGCTGTCACCGACTCCGAATTTCTGTAGTAAATTTTTATAATTTGCAGACGTTGTTCGTTCGTGTACTTTACCATGATGAAAATGTTAAGTTTACTGAATAAATTGACAGTGACAGTTCGATGATTAGTGAAAGGGTGCGTTCACAAATTGAATTCAAAGTTGTCAAGTCCCTATTGGAAAACCCCTTATTAAAAAACAACTTATTAAAAACTATTTGTGAAAGAATTTTTGAAATCGGTAAAATAGTTCCAGAGATTACCCCCAACATACAATCACACAATTGTACTTCTTTATATTAGTATAGACTACAGTATTATAGACCAATTTAAATATAAAATATCTATGACCCCACGGACCCAGGGTCTCGACACCGAATGGAATAAAATGTATTCGGGGACGATAGTCGTGTATTTGAAAGCCTTGCGCTTCTGTACCTCTTCAGCTGCAGCGCCTGTCTTTATACAGGTTGCGTGGAGGTGGGATGGGGCCAGCATATCGACGCAGATCACATTCCAAACTACACGTCAACCCATTTTAGTAAGGCAACTCGAGAGGTAGGACAGGCCATGGTGTCCTAGTTGGTCGACATTCTTACCACAAGAACATCGGTGTTGAATACATACCTGGGTCCCCAGACGGAATAATAATTAATCGGAGGCGTGTGAACACTTGTCTCACCGGCCCACCTGGTAAAGGTAGGAAGGCCGTTGGGCAGGAAAAATAATTTCATTTCCATCAACCCACTTGAGGGATTCGTGTCAAGAAAGCCAGTGGTAATAAACCGTAAACAGAGCCCTGTATCTCAATGACCACCTATGTGTCATGTAACAAAGTAGGTACTATTAACCAGTTACATACAGTTCTTTAAACCGTATTACTTTTAAATTGTATGTTAGAATATTAAAAAAAGCTATGAAGAAATAACATTGGGGATTGTTATTCTAACGCTCTGTGGCGTTGTCGTAAATTTAATTTAAAATTTTCAACGCTTTAGTAGAAATTGCGTTATTCAATCACGTGAGAATCGGCGCGTACGTGGTGATAGAATCAGCAGAGCTCAGCAGACACGCACGGAATATGATTATAGCTCTGCAATTACGATTTATTTGTCAAGTAAAATGAACACCAAATTTCACCTGGGGTGATCTGGTTAAAATGATATCTATTGACTTTGGTGAGAAGTCTTATATTTATCCTTTATTGAACAACAACGTGGGTACAATTAGGAGGACTTATTGCTTCAGGAGTATATAATTAAACATTTCCCCTATAAAGTATAAATTATAGCATTTTGAAGGTTCAGAATTTTGTCAAAATTCGTCCAGTGGCACACGAAGTACCAAAATAACTTAGAAACAAGAAGTCATGAACTGAGGAGATTAATGAACTAAAAATACAAATTTAAAGAACAAGAAATAATACATATTTACTTTTAGTAGTACTTGTATTTTGTCTTAAAGCACGAAATTGTTCTGGAACGAACTCTGATTTTAATTTTATTTGAAATGTACATATTTATATCTGTATGTTTTAAGTATTTATTATATTACCATTTATATTTGTATATTTATTTCAATTTTTATTTTGTACTGTACTGTTTCACTTGTACCTACAATACCATCTCTAAATAGCCTTAAGATTTACTTGGAGAAAATGCTTAATAAATGCTCAGTGCTTATCATTAATTCCACCTTTTGTTAAAACAATAAAGTGTGAAAAAAAAAATAAGCGTAAACAAATAATAAAACGGTTAAAAACAGGTTACAAAATATCGACTCGTCATGATGCTCGTCGTTGTGGTATATAACGCTTCTAATCATTATTTAGTTAGTCGAAGTGGACTGAATACGCTTGCACTCAATACAATACACATCCTGGATAATCTTCGTGGTCAATCGAGTTAACAGTACCTCGCAAATTGATTCGCCCTCATGTGACGTAATACAAACAGTGTAACCACGTCAACAAGACCGCTCCAGTTTCTAGTTACCACCAGCCATTAACCGCACTCAATGTATATTGAAGACTAGTGTTGACTCACTCAAATTGAGGAGCTCCTCACTCAGATGGGGCGGAGAAACTAATCGAAGTAATTCATCGCGTTCACGCTTGCAATGAGTCTGCTCATTTCTTGGGTGTCGTACAAGGCGATAAAGGGATTATAAAGCGGCTACCACAAACCCTAAGGAACTAGACCACTTTTAAAAGTGTGGTTCGCCAACACACTTGACCAGCGTTGGGTTTTAGGACCATACATCTCTCGTGCACAAGACAATGTGCATGAGGAGACCCATGTTCAGCAGTGGACGATCAAAAAGATTTGTTACGGTTTACGCTTGCAATAAATAACTGTCAATGAGAAAGCAAAGCAAACTGACACGCTAGTCATTCACTTACCAATAGAATTTTATAAGTTCCTCAAAATGAAAGAGCATCTACGACCACTGAGGTGACTCAATAGATCCAATATTTCATGTACACTGAGTCAAACAAGCGTTCGAACAACTAACAACTGCGGTTCGCAAACAACATTTGTAAAGTACATTAATTTATATTCGTTGCTTTAAACTGAAAAAATAAGAATGTACTACCGCATTGTTTTTACTGTTGGCGTCACTTAATCGAGAACAGATTTGTAAACTTTAGAAAGCCTGATTGACTAATACTGACGTGTAGGTAATGTTTAATTTAACAATCATACGTGGTAGTGCAGTGCGATTTTTGAGAAAGACGTTTGTGTAATACAAAAAATGAAACAATATTTAGATTATCTTATCTCTCATATTCTAGTTTATTCTTTGATAAAAAAATAATTACGTATTTTCTGGCAATTAAAAAAGCCACCATACTGACCACAGCTTTGTCACTTAATATGGATAGAAATCCAATAACAATCACTAACATTCCAATAACGATCAACAAATAATAATACAATAACAAGGATGTTATTTCGGCAAATGCAATTTGGGAGGGCGTTTGAAACAGATCACTAACATGTTCGTGTCTTACGTCTCGCCTCATTTTAAAAATAGCCTCATCGCGAATACATGGTCATTCCACCACTACGGCCGGCGTCTAAACAATTTGTTCAAACGACACAACAGAGGTCACATTGGCACATATATGGGACGATGCAACTACATTGTATTGCTGTTGACTTGATGAGTGACAAATTTATATCAGAACTAGCGACCCGCCCTCACTTCGCTTCGGTTTATTAAATTTAAAACAATCGGAATAAGATAAGATACCTCTAGCAATACATCGGTGAAAACTGCATTCAATTCCATGCAGTAGTTTTTGCGTGATGCGTGTACAAACATACAGACAGACAGACAAAGTTTCTTAAAACTGTTGTTTTGGCTTCTGTTGCTCTAATAAAGACCCCCCCCCCCATATTAGTTTTTTTTTCAATATCTATAATGTACAGACATCGGCCTGTTACAATTTTATTATATGTATAGATTAAATCGTCTCCTCTTAAACAAAGATGCATCTATAAAATACTAACTTATCAAAACAGTAATTACTTATCTTTTATAGGAAATTATTTTAATTATTATTATCTTATTGGATTTTTGATGGTAAGTAGTCAATGCCGCCCATACGCAACTGCAACACCAGAGGAGAATCGAGTGCGCCTTGCAAATCCGTATTCAGTTTTCTTGAAGACTATTAATAGAACAGGACGAAATATTTACATATAGATAATTCTAGACCAAGAACAATGTTTATAATACTTTTGACGTAGGTACTTACGTCTACTGCAGCCAATTTAAATTTATAATTTGCAATAGCAAAAATTTATAATAGCATATTGTATTATTTTTCAGAAAATATCTCTTTCTTATATATCTTTACTTCAGAGAATAGCTTTTATTGTTTATTAATTATAAAATCTTACAAAAAAATCCCCTAAGGCAAATTCATTAATGCCTTGCCTAAATTTAAATTTTGCATGTCATTTTAACGACAAACACAGGGCCGTCTTTACCAGGGGGTGCAAGGGGTGCTGTGCACCCCGGGCGCCCCGCGCCCGGGGGCGCCTGTCGAGCGCTGAATTCAGTGCCGGCTTTACCTATGGTGCAGGGGGTGCGGTGCACACGGGCGCAGGGTCTTAGGGGGCGCCGAGCGCCGCTCGCGACACCTCCAAAGAGTTCAAAACGCCTACTAGAGGGCGCCCTGCACCCGGGCGCTACATGAGCTAGAGCCGGCGCTGGACAAACATGTAGAACTTCTGTTAATTTTTGCCATCTTATTATTACCATGTTTTAGCAAAAAAAATGAATGTTGGTCTGTAATCATGGCATAATTTAATTATGCCATTTAATTATGACTAGTTTTAAATATAAATTATCTTTTTTTGCAGGTAATACGACGCACAACATCGTTTATTCCGAATCGAAAGTGGCAGCGGTTTGAAGGTAAATTAAATTTTATGCCTTAGATGAAATGACGAATAATTAGAATTTAGTGCAATTATTATGTAGAATTTAGTTGTAGATTGGTATTGCAGTTAGAAAGTAACCTAATTTGTTGTACCTAACGTGACACCGATATTTATTACTGAAATTTATTAAAAAAAAAACATACATCCCTTGTCCATCAAATGTGGCACAAGTAATTTTATTTATTCTCATTTCTTTGTATTTTCCGATCATAATACAGACCATAGTACAAATTTTCAAATAATTAGGCTGCTGTTATCTACCATTGTATTAAACGAGTAAAAAAAAAAGAAAGGCTCAATTACTCATAATATGCATTTTCGATCATAATATTATGACAGTAAAGTTGAGGACAATATGCATTAGACTTGAAGGAAGTATAAAACGTAAAACCTGAGGTATTAAAACTTGAAATACACTAATCACTCGTGTTTGTAGTTACACTAAAAATATCAGAGCGACTCCACGTGTATGCTAACCATTGACGTCATGCCCCGTGTTGACAAACAAAAATCAAACTTGCTAGGCTATGAGCTCACTTAGGAACTACTTACAATACCATGCATATAGTGTATGTATTGAGCAAATGAGCGTTCACAAGATTCAAAACTATTTGCATTCGTAAGTAAGAATACATTATAATGAACTGTAAACAAGTTTGTATTTTGTTCGAATGCTTGATTGACCAATACGTTGTTACGAACCATTTGTAAGTAAACGGTTATCGCAACTAAACAGGAAATAGGAAGTCGCGAGGTGAACGGAAAAATCTGAGGCATATAATATATAAAACCCTCCTTGTGAGTATTAACGAATCCCCTTTCCCCACAGTGGGACATTATAGCCAGATATCAATCGATCACATATCAAAAATCACAGTGTCGTTTATTACCACGGGCCTCTTAAAGTATCTCTATAAAATCTCGATTCTCCTTGTCCTTGGCATCTTGTCCAATCAGACGGAGCCAGTAGTCTATAAAGTAGCGATATTATTGGTCAATATAGACGGTTGCCGTGTGGAGGGTGCATTATACTGGCTCATGTTGCGACCAATAAACCGACCGTCATTGGGAGACGAGTAAAGTTCATATGGGAACATGTCACATAGTCATAGATTTTATACAACTATATTCATAAAATGTTAAACAATTTGTCCTCGGGAACATTTTTTTACAATTTCAGCTTTATACAAATACGAAAGCAATTATACAGTATACAAAGAATTAGCATGATTCTATGTTAATCCATACAGAATATAACACCGTCTCATCCAAGAAATCACTTAATCCATTCGGAGTCGATAGTTAATGAGGGAGTGAGATGTACTAACGTCTGACATAGCAATTTTCATGCTATTTCACCTTTAATGTTCTAATGAATGTTCATTTACTGTAACAATACTCTTTTGAGTATTGTCCTTTACCGACTTTTCCTAACAACTGGCCGCTAATGAAATACCTAAATTCAAATTTACTTCAAACTCTTTGACTCGATTGCTTTTTAATTCATTCTGCTGTCTAATTTTCAATCTGTAAAGACGTGCCTATTACAGTTCGGTAAAGCCTTCTGTATCTGTATGTTTGTGAATATCTCATAAAATGCTTGTAATTGCGCATGTTACTAGAATTGTGATATATAACAATATATGTGTAAAAAAACACCTTATTAGGGTAAGTAGTTTTAATGGTCCGTTTTTACATACAAGTTTGTTTTTATAGAATCAGTATTTTAAGTAAGTGCCTTTCATTTGTTTCAGTGTTTTTTACTTTAAATAATTTTACTGATAAATAAATTGCTGGAGTGCAGACTGGGTTTAATTTTTTTACTAAGAACGCCTCTACCGTGCGAGCAAACGTCGCATTATTAAATAAAATGTTGTTTAGATGTCGCCGCAACTTTTAAACTGGAGCACGAAATATTTGAAAGTAGACTCCTGTCTATCAAACTCGTATTAGCGTTACGGCAATTAAGCGTCCAATCTATTCGTTCGATCTAGCTCGTTCAGCATTTGTGTGGGCCGGAAGCCTGCGTGCATCCATTTTATGTGTACCGTCTATGTTTACCAAGACGCGCTTCAGGCTCATATTGTTAGCTCGTCGAATCTGCATGCGATCTGGATGTTTATTGACTTTAAACAGGGATGTGTGATGAGTCTATGCCTTTTCGTTGTTGACTATAGATCTCTACCAAGCTTATAACATTAAACTTACCATACCATCAGCCTATGTCTCTCCACTGCTGGATATAGGTCTCTCCCAAAGCTCGCCACCACACATGGTCTTCTGCTCTTCTCATACATCCGTCACCGATGAACTTTTTCAAGTCGTCCAGTTTTCCACTGGTATGTAGCCTCCATTCGAGGACTCATCTACTCCAACGGCTATCTGTCATTGCCCAGAAACTTAGTGCTCTAAAAATCTTACAGACGTTATGGAGCGGCTCTTGACTCATGTATCAAATGATTCTGACTTTAATTAAGAATGACCGAAATCAATGTATCTTGTCGAGAACCAGTACAGGAGAGCTTATCTTTGAGTTGTATATCTCTATACAGGAATATATCTTATTTTAGATATTTGTCATTTCCTCGCATCATCGTGTTTGATGCATTTTATAGTCTTTTTGAATTGTCATAGTCAAAACCATGCAAATTTTGTAGATTTACACTAAGTCTAAAATTACGCCCACATTTGACAATTAAATATGTCTATTACCTTCGTCTTTGCGCATAATTGGTATTTGCCAAACACAAGTAACGTCTTTGACAAATATTTTCGACTAACTATTCTAAGTGTTCTGTGTTGAACTTATGCTAGACTCTTGTTGAAGTTAGGTCTAGACTTAATAATAATAGTAGAGACTACCTGCGGCGTCGAATGTGTTATTATTGTACATAAATAAGAACTATTTTTTATAAGTTAGACGAGAGACCGCAACATTTGTCAGCTACGCGTTTACAGGATTACAAACTTTGTGCGTTCATAAAAGAGTTCTTAACGGTGGGTTTAACATTCATATTTGTTGTTCTAAATGAATTAATAGGTTTGTTCAACAATGTTGTATTTGCGGTTGGTGCCACCTAGCCGTCTATTAGATACATTGTTTCAAACAATGAACTGCAGGGAAGTTTATATTTTTTATTCGATGGCTACTATACATACGTAATTATACAGTACTATACATACATAATAATATATATTGATTCCTACGGTGGCCTTGTGGTGTTGGCCTGTTCGTGTGGCACCACCCCATCTCTTTCCACTAAAAGGCGACTAAGGGGACTTAAATCAAAGCAAACGGGAAGATACGGTACGTTCTTACATTGCGTCAACTGAAAATAGGCTCGAATACTCTTACACAAACTCTTACATCTTTAATTGAAGTCACGTTGCACGACACCGAAAGACAGAGATAGAGCGATGAGCTTGGACAGTAGCAAGAGCCATACTCGTACAAGCTAAACGTGTCGCTCGCACATGTTTCGTATAGTTTTATCTCGCTCATTCATTAATGGCACAATGTAAACTAATAATTTTAAAAAACTTCTACAAATGATTACTTTTTGGTGTACTTACCCGTGAAATTGATTCCATGTCTCGTTTTTGCTCCTTGAGTGATTTGTGCACTGAATAAATACATAGGAATGCATTTTTAAATGTATTTTCCACTACAAAACTGTGTTCACCGTGTGAGTGTATCACGTGCAAGCAAGTCGCTATTCTATCTAAACGAAGCGGGTCCATTGGACTCGGTTTTGTAGGACCACGCGCGGTAAGTGAGTAGCGTATATTCCTCCTTTTGATTTGATCTAAGCTAAGGGATAACAAAACCGCTACCACAAACCCTGAGAAACTACAACACCTCTAAAAGAGTTGTCTCGCCAACCCGCTTGGCCAGCGTTTTATGGTCATATACTCCTAATGCACAGAACAATATGCATGAGGAGGCTATGCAGCAGTCGACGTTGAAAGGGATACCTACTCCCAAAGTAGTTTCTGAGATTACTCCCAATAAACATTTTAACATTCTGTTAAATACGAGCGATTCCATAACAACAGTTGTAGTAAATCCAGTTGTTATCTATATTTGAATAAGTTTACTTGTATTATAATGTAATGATGGTGGTTCCTATGTACGTATAACTAATGTAATAAGAATAACAGAACTGTTTACTCGTAGAATGATTCTTCATAATTATTTCAATCCTGTTGTCCCTATTTCAATGCTGTAGAAGTCATATTATTCGACCAGATTTGTATAATCTTATTCACCTTGTATTAATGTTATTTTCTCTATTTTGTAAAATTCGTATGCCCGACGGGTGGGTCGTGTTTTCACGAATAAATATGTATATGTATGAATCTGAATCTGAAAAATACCTACGAAATCGCATACTATACAGTACTTATTTCTCACCGGATTTTTTTGTCTTTATATTACCTGGTTATTAATTTCTTTTTATTGAATCTTAATCAAATTAATTTCAGAAGAAAATACTCAGAAAATTTTATCCATGTAACCTCTAAAATTATTAACAATACAAAATACAAATATGTACAATAAAGTGCAAAAAATATTAGTATGCAAAAAAATATGTTCAATATAAATTCAAAGACACACAAAGTACATATTACCCAATACAGGTGTATTTACTGAAAATAATTTGTAATAGTTACAAATACAATAGATATTGAATTACACAAGCATGTGTAAGCTGGTTGTAAAGCTCACATGACATGGCATTAGCGTGGAGGAGCGTCGTGACGTCATTTGCCGGGGCTTTCCTCGCTGAATCATCGCGGAGGCGGCTGAGCCCAGAAGGATTTGTCACTCCGACGATTATTCAGCTATGAATATCTATAGTTGGACATTAACCTTCTGTTGTAACCGATTTGCGGAAGTGTTCAGTAAATATTCCATCCATTCGGATTTTCAGTTTATTTTGATTTGGTATCGTAAGTCTTAATAATTAATTTGACATTAATTTTGTCAATAAATAAGTTACTTAATTATACATCTCAAAACGAACTTTCCATTAGTCGCTTCTTTCATTGCTCTGATTCTTACAAATTTTAAGATGTTTTTCTCTTAACTAGGTGATGTTTTAAAAATGAGTGTCGTTAAAATAATTCATCAGCAGGCGCTCTAGCGACCGCTTAGTCGGTTTCCATAACTATTTAGTCATCGCTTCTAGTCGTGTCTAGACAAAGAATCACAGCGTAAGTATTCAGTCACCCACTGACAAGATTTTAGTACGCATGTGCAAAGTACGATGTTAAAAATGCCAAAACGGCAGTGAGTCAACGGCGTCACCACTCACCACAAATATAAAACGAGAAGGTACCAGTTTAAATATAAACCGTGGTTCCACCGCTTTTGGAACGGTGCCCTTAAATGTTGTAAGCCCCTTTCGGCGTGACTAAGATAAACGATATGGCAGATACGATGGGGGGAAACGTCTCCCGAAGGGGTTGACTATGCAGGTGGTAAAATCATTAAGTGTCATTTATGCCGGACAGAAACATTCATCGATGATAACTTGATAAGCTAATTAAGAAATAGGGAAAAAGTGAAGTAGTGTCAAGAATTTACAAGCGACCAAATGTTTTTAAAAAGCCGTTTATAACATAATCTCAACCTCGCCTCAATAAATAATCTTATCTCGTTTTTAACCGTTGGGTCCGACTTTGTTTCGGTTACATGCACAGTTGAACACCTATGAACCCATTTTTTTTTCAATTGCAGATTCCCATTGCTGGGCACAGTTTCTAGTGATCACTAGAAGTCAGAAGTCCCTAGTAACACCTAGCCAAACACTAGGGCATATGTATATACAGAATAACAAGTCATATTTCCATGGAAAAATTAAACCGTTCAAACTGAAAGAAAACCTTGTTTAGCAGAGATTCTTTGATGGTCACAGATAAAAGGGAGTTACCGGAAACATGTTTCCTAAAGGTGTAAGATGGAGAAAAGATTGAAGCTAGTGGAGAACTTAATTCATTTAACCAAATATCATTGAGACAGTAGCTTTAATGATGTTGTTATTACGCATTATTTAGTCAGTAAGTACTTGACTCGTACATTACAGAGTTCAACAAATCATCGTTATGTATTCTGATGCAAGGTACAACAAAACCACCGATAAAAAACGGCTGATTCATAAAAGTGGCGATTCAAGGTCACATCTTTTCGAGTTTTTACATAAAGAAACATTAATTTATTTGCGTGATCTTTTAAGACGATTTGGAAGGTCGCACGTGCGATTTCTAATCGGAAAAATAATATATTGAAATTAATTGATTTGACCTGAAAAAGGACGTCGTAATGTCAGATAACGAGCACCGCGAGATAGATGGACGGATAAAATCATTTGTATTTCGACAAAATCATCGATAAGGCTGGCGCTAGACAGAGACAAAGAACTTAATTTTGCTTGAGTTACTGCCTCATGATAATGCACTCACATCTTTTACCCATTCCAGTAAATCGTGATACATCTGTCAATTTGTATAAACAAGCCGGATCTTAGTAACCCTGAAAAGTTTGCAATTTATGGTTGCACTTTTAACATTTAAACGTTTTTGGAAATTGTTTGCTTTTTAAATGACATAAAAACCAATTTATCACAAAAAGCAATTTGGAAAATGAGTAATATGTAAAATAAGTGAACAGACAGTATAGTGGCGATCGTAAAAGGCCCCTCCTGTATCAATTTTATTATTAGTAGAGCAGATTTTGACGCTATTCATGCAGATTTGATCAAGGTCGTCTGCGGTTTTAACAAGATCCCCTTATGTTTAATTTACGACTGAACTAATAAATATTATCTAAGTTGTTAGCGTAAGAAACAGTAAACAATCATGTTAACATCTCGGTCACCTTCACACAAGTAGGTCGGGGGGACACGTCACTAGCAGATACAATGCTAGGTACACAGACGCAATGTATAGAGAGACAACTGTCTACATAACGTCTATAAAATACATATTTCGCAGTATTCATTGAAACAGACTATAGACCATGAAACAACTTAAACAGCTGTTGAAGACATTTCATTCAATTTAGTACGATGTGATGAGGGTTTAATAGGAAATGTTGATCTGGTAACTGGACTTATACTTGGTGACGAGAGGATAGGTATCTTAGGGCGGCCAAAATTATACTATATAGAAGAATAATGAAAGGATCAATCGTTCCTTGACAATCTCTCTGTTATTTATTGTCCTCCTTGCCGTCTAAGTGCCTATAACGAATACCTTTCCTTATTAAAACCAGCTACCATATCATTTACCCTATATAAATGGTTTGTACATACAAAAATTATACTGCATATATAATTACCTATTTATTACCTATATAAATTGTTTTATTATACGGCAAAAATGCCCGCAGGCTTATGAGTTCGACTTTACCATCGTGACGTGCATTATTATATTTTCAGGAACTTTATATTCTTAAGAAATTCACGTTGAAGACATTTCATTACTAAATTTTGCATTAGAATCAATACCAGATCCGTGTTTGCGTTCTAAGTTTTTGACGGTTCAAATATTAATAAAAACGTGTACGTGACTAAAATCAGAAGCGTTCTATAAAGCTGACCTTCTATACCTTCTCTACCATATTAAACGAGTGTCCACGGGTGGCACGCCATGTTGTTGGAATGGAACGCTTTGCCTGATACTGACACATTGACAGACAATAGGCTTCCTCGATAACATTTAATAAGTATAGTACCTGTCATTGTCATGTTGTACTTGTATCAGTCTATAACGTCCCACTGCAGGGCACAGCCCCCCCCCCCCCCCCCTCAGTAAATCACTGGGGGGTTGTTATTGAGAATCATTGTTATGTTATTGGGAATTAATTTGTTTGGCGATCGTATTATCTGTGTAGAGTTCAATTATGTACATAGGAGGAAATTGCTGCATGTAAACTCATGTCTCTTGAAGTTTGAAAACTATCCATTCAAGGTAAGGGTTACTAAAATATCTTATTCCATTTAGATGTAACGTATATGTGAAAATGATACATTACTATGCTTATTATTACATTACATATTATTAATTTATTACATTATCAATATATTATTATTACTCGAGCCTTTCTTTGTCTTTTTTGTAGAAGTAATGTTGAAGTTGAAAATTCGAGTATATTCAATCTGACAGTTAAAGAATGAATTTTCATAATTTTTCTTCTACAACGTGATTACCGATTAGCTTGTCTAAGGTAAAATTTTTAATTCCAGAATATTTATGTAAACAAAGGTGAGACCATTGTAAAAAAAATATATGTCTATAACTTACCGATTTGTGACAAAAAACAGTTATAATGTTTTTGCCTCTTCTATCCATACATCTGAATTAAATAAACACTTTAAATCGTTAACTTGGTGTAATTAACTGTCATAACTAGAATTATTACTACCGAACGGTTTTGTGGTAATTTGGTGTTTCATGACACTAGCAACACTGCAGATGTGTATATTCTTCGTACTTTTTTAAATATAATAATATAATTAAATTTTAAATAATTATTAGCCTGTTGAAAGTTTATTTGAATCCAGACCAATAAAAATATTGAAAAAATTCAAGGTCATTTTTTCAATATCGCTAAAAATTTCAATTTTCAAGCGCGCTCGCTGCGGTTGACCGAACGCTACGCTGTCGACCGCCATTTTGTCACTCTGCTTCTGAAATCAGTCCTGAGTGCTCGAACGCGTTCCTTGCTCTGTTCGCGTTGCATTATTGTTGTTTGTTGTGTTTTTGTTTGTACAGGTGTGAAATTCTTATACAAATCGGGTTAATACCTTGCATGCATCTTATATTGAATATAAACATTAGTAGTGTATTTTAAAAGTATGCATCTTCTATTGAATGTCGACATTACTGTACTTTAAAAGTACAATAGTAATCGTGTTTCTCTAGAAAAAGAAAATTATACATAATTCGATATGTGAAATCATATACTGTAACACAGATTCAGTCTGATTAGAATTATCTAGTAATTGAAAATAAAAATCGGTAACATTAAAAAAAATATCCCATAAGAAAAATGTTCATTATATCTGTAATGTCAATTTGACAACGACGTTACTTTGTTTACATATATACTCTCTTATTTTTTTTTTAGATTAATGTATTTGAAACCATACTTTGGAACTAAATATTATATGGAGAGTGCACAGTGTTCAAATCGTGACTAGTTTCTTTTTCTTTACATTTTACTATTATAGTATACAGTTGCACAGTACTATTTAGGTAGACTCCTAACTCGACTCTGCTAGACATAAGCCTGTCGTGAAGAGCACGCCACCGATCCTTGACATCGTTACTGTGGGTTCAAGTGACGAGAGCACGTAAATTTATGTATATAGAACTTGGTTAGCTGCAATTTGTATATAAACTGATGGAGCTGTGTGAAAATATTTACATAAACCTGTTGAATGTTTGTACATTGAAGTAAATAGTGATTTATATCTACGATAATGTTTCTATTAAATAACATTTATACGATAAAAAAAATCAGATGAAAGTTAGCTTCAATTCGGGTACGATTTACATTTTTATTAAGTTCTTTGAAGATACGATGCATTCGACCTGAGAGCTGAAGAATTAATTTCAAAAAATGTTTCTTAGCAACTGCTTCTTTAATGTATTTCGAATCAAACTTTGCTTTTGGATTCGGTAACGTGCTCTACCGGATTTAAGAAGAAAGAAAACTATAGACTATACTATATACATGTCCTAAGTATCCTCTCATATCGTTAGTCATGTTTATGGACACATGTAATCTGCATACGGGCTAATTTCGGTCTAAGTCTAACCTAAGAACTATCTAAGAAAGGTCTATTTATTTCACCCTTGCACTCGGGGCCCTGTACTGTACGTACTCTGGACGCTTGCAACAAGCAATTGCGTCTTTCAATGAAGTTGATAGTTTATCCCAAAGTTTTAATTGAGAATCTGGTTACACTGTGATGTTAGCTGAGTAACCAGATTCTCAATCCGCTCCTTATACAGTACTGTTGTATTTAACAATATTTCTCATTCACCGTGGGACTATGCATTTGCGCCGGATGGAGCCCACGTCTAAGACGCCCACTAAGTCGTTATCTAGTGAAATAATAGATTGATCTTTATAAATGAATAGACGAAAAGTAAATGTAACGTTGGCGCATAATGTACAACGATATAATTAGAGGTCGATGACAGTTGTTTTTATTAGGTACAGATTACTGTTGTATTGGATTATGTCTATATTCTGAGATAAATACATCTCGCTGTCATTGTGATATTCAATAAGGTTTTTCGATATTTATATACTCCTGTTATTAACTGTAAGAATGTTTTTGACGCGTTTGTTTATCAGATTTCTTTGTCTCGAAGTTTCCTCCGGATTATATCGACCATGGTCACGAGCTCACGTCTATAAAAAAATGCTAAATGAAGACCTTTTTAATGTACACGATGTGTCTGAACCTTACCAGAACCGAAAGTAGATTCCTATCACGATTCAAAGGTCACTGACATGATCATTTCCAGAATCTTTTAAAAAAGAAAATTTTGCGATTAAATGTTTTTTGGACAAATTTGCTAAATACAAATTTCAATAATTAATTTGTATTTTATAAAATATACTTACATTACCTATATGTTAACTCAGAATCATAAGCAGAAGCCAATGTTGGACTTCCCCTAACCTAAAACCTAATTTTCAAGCACATCTTTTATAAATAAGTAAACGGTGTGCAAAAAGCGAAAATTTAGAAAGCTTGACATTACCAATTTTGTAAGTGCTCTTAATTATGACTAATTTTATTTCTCCATTGGTTTATCTCTTATTATTATTTGTTTGAGCATGCATTTATATATTTTTTTTGTTGCAAGTTGTGTTTTTTATATACACTAAGTTCAAATGCACAATATATATCTAATATCTGTAATATCTGTGTATGTTACTTTAAAGTCTAGGTTTTGTTCTTCGTATCACAAATAATTTAGAATGTATTTCATGTTTGATTTAGACAATAATGACCAGCAAATTCCACCCACAAATAAGTATATTTTTTTTTACTGAATGTACTGACCGATATATGGAAATGGAGCGTGTAAACAAAGGTAGCAAGCAGTACAGTTTGTAATTGTGATTAGATATTGACGGAAAGATAGAAAGATTTAACCGACATATAGCTTTCAAATGAAGACCATAATACGTCGACATACATTTTAGTTTTGAAAGTAAAGTGTATGTCGGATAATCCCTTTTACCTTTCTACCATCCATTATGTGACAGTATCTGAGGAATGGGACCCTATTGTGGGTTTCCCAGACATTGAGAATTAGATTAATTGATAGATAAACTCTTTTCACAACACATGTTGCAAAAAGGCAAGTAACACGAAAAGTACAACAGGCGGCCTTATCGTCAAAGTGATCTCTTGCAGGCAGCCTTCGGTGGTAAGGAGTAAACAGATACCTTTACCCTTTAACAGTATCAAATAAAGGTAGATGGTGGAATTTTACATAATGTCAACATAATATAACTGAAACAAATTACTTTATAAAGGGTGTTTTATTTAGAGGTATAGAACTTTGAAATGGAATAATACAAGGATGAATTTTTAAAATTGACATGAAATTGACTTTATTCAAAAGATAATCTTTTGGCATTATAATTTAAATATGATTTCTGGCATATGACCGCCACGGCTGGCTCGGACGTAATCCAATTCCAACGTTTGTGGCCGTATATCGGAAATAACGCGGCAAATGTTGTCCTCCAAGTGGTCGATCGTTTCGGGCTTATCGGCGTAGACTAGCGACTTCACATATCCCCACAGAAAATAGTCTAGCGGCGTTAAATCGCACGATCTTGGAGGCCAATTCACGGGTCCGGAACGTGAAATTATGCGGTTACCAAACGTTTCCTTCAGTAAATCAATTGTGGCACGAGCTGTGTGACATGTTGCGCCGTCTTGTTGAAACCACAGCTCCTGCACATCATGGTTGTTCAATTGAGGAACGAAAAAGTCAGTAATCATGGCTCTATAGCGGTCAGCATTGACTGTAACGTTCTGGCCAGCATCGTTTTTAAAGAAGTACGGACCAATGATTCCACCAGCCCATAAAGCACACCAAACAGTCAGTTTTTCTGGATGTAACGGTGTCTCAACATACACTTGAGGATTATCTTCACTCCAAATACGGCAGTTTTGTTTATTGACGTAGCCATTCAACCAAAAGTGAGCTTCATCGCTAAACAAAATTCTCTTATGAAAATCGGGATCAACGGCAATCTTGTTTTGGGCCCATTCACCGAATCTACGCCTTGCTAGGTGATCGCGTGGCTTCAATTCTTGCACGAGTTGGATTTTGTAAGCACGCAAACCAAGAGCTTTCCGCAAAATCTTCCATAAAGTGGATGGACACATATCCAATTCCTGTGCACGATGGCGGATAGACTGATTCCGGTCTTCCTCTACGCTACGCTCTACAGCAGCAATGGCTTCTTCTGTACGCACTGTAAGACGTCTCTGTAGATGCGTATTATCATTTAGAGTAAACGTGGTGCGAAAACGGTCCATAGTTAGTCGAATTAATTGCTCTGATGGACGATTATGTTGACCGTAAAATGGACGTAGTGCGCGATACGTATTTCGAACAGAACCATTATTTTCAAAATAAATTTGCACAATTTGGAAGCGTTGTTCAGGCGTCAGTCTATTCATGTTGAAATGCCAAACCAAACTAAACACAAATCACTTGACAGCTGACAAAATGGCCGCCAGTTAAAACAGTGTTGCCAACTTAAAGTTCTATACCTCTAAAAAAAACACCCTTTACATACACACTGTAAATGCATACTATACTTAGATTCATACATATAAATATAATATGGGAAATAGAAGGAAAAAAGAGAATTTAAACAACGTGAATATTAAAAAAAAATATTCCCTTATCTTTAAAATCAAATGTTCTATTTGAACACAATATTGAAACGAAATTTTAAATTTGGAAATCTTAACCAAAGTCTATATATACCGACAATAGGGTTGCTTTACTTAGATAATGTCGCATACATAGATTTGCTATATTTAGCTACATGCGTCAATACTAGCTGTCGATAGCGTCAATCACTACAGGCAGATTCCACGACGCTAAAGCAAAACTGAATGTCATTTTACTGCACCGTGACGTCACTATGCGTTAATGACTCTCAGGACATGCGGATATAACGCTTCATGCTTTGTACTTTTTTTTGTGTGGAAAATAGTTTTCCAAAGTTTTTAAACTATATTTTATTTTTCATAATTACACAAGTACGTCGTACTTTCGCATGTACAGTCGGCCAATAATATAATGTTGAGCACTTCAAACTTGAGTTTCAGTTTGACATTTCTAAAACAAGTGCGATTTTCGCTTACAAAACTAACTTGTCATTTTATATTTGGAACGCGAAGTTATTCAAAATTTTCATGGGCCCACCCACCATACAATGTTAACAAAACGAACGCTTAAACAAATATAAACTGTTTTGCTGCTCGTTATAAACTTATTCAGTAGGCGACTATGTGACGCCAAGAGCTAATACAACGTTCTAGAAGGAACATTCTTTCAATTAGAAAGATCAATATGAAACTTAAGTAGTAAATTCAGGAACGCAAAAATATTTGTGGGCACGTTTGGTCATTTACTAATCCGGAAGCAAATATTTAAGAAAATGTGGTTAAAGTACTGACGTTGAAAGAAAGCAGCTAATAAACAGTTTTCTCTAGGCGAGCACGCGAGCACTTCTTGTCGATATTTAATGTAATTTATATATCGCCACACGGACGAGGCGTGCTTGATGGCTGAGTAATTAACTATGCAAGTATTTTAAAGTAATTGTAAATAATCTCTAGTCCCATTTTTTATATAGTGGAGGAGGCAGCACACGGGACACCTGCAACAGCGGAGGGGTATGCGGGTGCGCTGCATTCCTTGCAATATCCTACGTATATTTACAACTTTTTTGAAGGAGTCCATGTCGTAGCATAGGGGAAAAATCTCGGCTGCCAGTTCATTCTATAACTTTCGGGGTCGCGCTATAGCGTCTAGATGACCGCACTGCACGCAGCGACACATTACGTATACAAGAAAATTGTGATATTCCTGATTTAAAACACGAATCAATAATACGAATAGTCTTCCAAAATCTATGATACGGAGTATTTCCTTAACATGTTGGTAGAGCGGATGTAGTTACGACTCATGAAAGATGAAAAGACGATGCCAGTTACGAGAAACGGATTTCCGCATGAACCTTCCTATGGGAGTTCTTTTATGATACCTATAGGATATGTTATTACGTGCTACAAGCTCACTTTCAAATGTCAAAAGTTCACGTCTAGAAAAGCGTAACTAATGTAATAGCCGTATAGGTTCAATTATAAACTATGTCCTACTTACGAATAGGAATGGTAAATGTCACCGTCATCGCAAAAATAATTATTTATTGTAACAATTACACATATGATTAACAAATGTTACATGTATAATAAATAATATATTTCCTTGCAATAACAGTGTGTAATTAACTATTTAATAATAATAAAAATTTCTAGTAAGACAATAAAAATCTGATCCTATACGAGGGTGGTCAATGACTTTGGAATGAAAAATAAATTATTTTTCACTAAATTAATTTTTACTCGGTAACATTGAAATTGAATTGAAAATCAGTAACTTCAGTTCAGTACACTTAGCCCAACAATATTCTAAATTTTTAACCCTTCCAATTTTTTTTTCTCATACGTAGGGTTTTACTTGGACTTATAAATTGTCACTTTTTCACTATGCTCCGCTTTCACCACACTTTAATTTGACATCGTAACTAACCAGTGTCCTTTTGTCACAATGGTTCTGCTAACTGAATTCAAACGTTGCATTTGCATAGGTCGGTCATATGCACACGCTAAAATGACCAAAATCAAATTGCCATAGCGAAATTATTTATCGTTTACTACTAAATTCGTATTGTTTTAAAAATTACATAATGTGTATTATGTACATACTATGTATTATAACTTATCATTAAAAGCAAAAGTCTCAAACTGATCTATGTTGTATGCTCCTAAAAGCTTACTATTAAGTAGGTCTTTACTATACATAGAGTAAATAAAACATAATGTACAATAAATTATCACTATATCAAAGTAATCATTGGCTATATCAAGGGGTTAAGTTAGTTTGATATTAACTTTTTCTCGAAATAGTGCTTCATGGAGAAATGTATCACATTATTTTTTGTCAAAATCAAGGCTACTTTTAAAAGACTTAACATTTTAGAGGTCATTAATAATCCGGACAGGGTTCGCCATAGATAAATATTATCCTGATAATCCTTCCCGTCTTTCCGATAATCCTGTGTTAGTGGTTAGTGTTAATAGCGAAATGTGAAGTGATCCAGCAATCATATGAGTTATAGACTGATGGAATAATATGATATAAGTGACAAAATGTCTTAAAAAATTATTTAGGAAAATCGATTTTGTAGCGATCCTTATTTATTTACAACTAGCGACCCGCCCTCGCTTCGCTTCGGTTTATAGGTTTTGTTTTTCAAAATTTCAGTATAAAATATAGCCTATATTAGACACGGATAATGTAGCTTCCTATTTGTGAAAGAATTTTTGAAATCGGTTCAGTAGTTCCAGAGATTACCCCCAACATACCTACAAATACACAATTTTACCTCTTTATTATATTATTAGTATAGATATCCGTCTTTTTTCTCTCAGTCCATTATTTTTAATCGCTATACTAATAACAGGTTTATGGTGCGGTTCCTTTCAGACTGACTATAGTGGGTTGGAAAAAGGTTCGTTTGTCATTTATACTGCTTTGTTTGTGACACGATAACAGCACTTGTTATCACGTATATTCACGTATATGTATTGACATATGAGTAATGTATACAATGTATGTGTATCTACACGCTTAATCTTTGTCTATAAGACGATTATTATATTGATTCGGACCACATAGATACCTAGCTTTTCAACTATAACGTTCATTATAACGTGTGTCAGAACCATCAAGAAGGCTTTAAGATTCTATAAGGCTGTATTTAGCTTTCCGGCAAATATTTGCAGCCATCTGGAATAATGTGCCTCAACCAGAGAGATGTTTGTTATAAAACTGAATTTGATAAGTAGTAATTAATTTTATTTCACTTAATTGGATACATTACAAGATGAGTTAACTCAATTTAACTTAAGAACAAGACATAAATAACATTTTGGTTGCAGAGGGTACGTACCTATGTGATTCGCAAAACTTGCTATTGCTATACATGTACGTTTACAGGTTCAGTAGAAACTTTATGTACCATATCAGCATGTATAGATTGTTTGTATATAGGGCTCTCCCAAGGCACTCTCTGGCTGAACATCCATCAACGAAACTCATGTTCAATGAGCACGTAGTCTTCGAGACCGATAAATGTCGATGGAACAACACTAGAAATTGTAGACGAATATGAATATCTTAAGACTTATTTTTTGGCGAGACCTCGACAAGTGAAGTTTAGTTTTTGTTTGATTAATCTTAAAAATTGTGTACTAATTGTGTTTTGTGGTTTAATAGTGATATTTTATTAAACTTCAAAGTATTTTTTGTGCGTAATGTTTGTGGTAATCAAATACAAGCATAGGACTGCGTTTTTCGTGTCCTTCCAAGGAGTCTTCTTCTGTCCTCAGTAAACCTACAATCAATTTACTGAACGACTCCTGACTTACTTCGACAGGACTGGACATTGACAGGATACGTTTAAGACTTAGCAATTGTTAATTACGAAGAAAATTTGACACTGGCGTAATGTGTTAATTGCGCCATTACCATGTATAAAAAGAAGAAAAATCTTGACAGATAATTTAGAAAGGCCGACAGTTGTACACAGCTCGCCCGGACAGCATCTCTTCTCATCGCTTGTAATTATAATATAATGCTTGAAGGCAAGTCTTCGACCTCTTATATCTGCATCTTGTCAATTATAGTGTAAGACACTGAAGCTTTTACCTACGCTAAAAACATGTTTGTCACTAAAGTATAATTTACTGGTAGTATAATCGTGGTGACATGGCAACGTGTTGAAAACGTATAACGTGGACGTAGATTGCGTGCGCATGCGATACGGCTGCAGGCGCACATATTTATTTAGTAATGAGTACAAGCAATGTGTAATTATTATATAATATTATTTATATATAGAAGGTGACAGGTAAAGTGATAGTTCTTCTAATTTCATTCTAATCATAATCATCAAACGCCCTTACAGAATCCACTGCTGGACACGGGCCTCCTCATGCATATTGTCTTGTGCATGAGGGATGTATGGCCTTAAAACGTTACACTCGCCAAGCGTGTTGGCGAGTCCACTCTTTTAGAAGTGGTGTAGCTGGGATCAGCTCTTGGGATAGCGGCTTGTTCTCCATTAGTCGCTTTCTTACATATGTTGTTCTTTTGTTTCCTAGTTTTTCATTACCTTACCTTATATGTCTCCACTGCTGTATAGTGGTTCTTCCCTAAAGCCAACTTAACTTACGATCTTCTGCTGCTCTTACCGACTGTACCGAACTTGGAATCAGTGTATAAGAAAAAGATAAACAACTATCTAAGAGGACATAAAATGAAGTTTGACCGTATTGTCTCCACCTCCGATCCCTATAAACATTTTACATAGTGTGACCAGTGACCAGAAAACATAGACGCAGATTCCGTGATCCACTTCAAGAACCGACTAGATCGATACTATGCTAAACAGATGCACAAGTGACAAAAACCAGATTGGGCGCATCAGCTCACGCTGCATCGCCTACACGGCCATGGTCATATTGTATATTGTATGGTCATATTGTATGGTATGGTAACACGGTCATATTGTATGGTAACAGGATGCTCTTTACACAAACCAAAACTGTAAATAAAGACCTTCAGTTTCCGACTCTTTTATGGAAGGTATGGCTCATTCCAGAAAATACTCCCAAAGTTCTTCTTCAAACAAGACTAACAAGATAAACACAAAAGCCCCCGATCAAGTATTGCGTAATTTATCAATCTTATTTCATTCATCTAAAACTCGAAAGAAAATTAATGAATTCCGTAAATAGCAAAAGTAACGCTATTTCAAAATAATTTGCACAATATGCGCATGGTTACTTTCATTGATTACATTGTAGAGACATGTCTGCACGCCTTTTTATGCAAATGTCTGAAAGTAAAATGTATACAATAAGGCTATGTATGGGTCCCCTAGAAAACTGCGATAACTACTTGTAGATCAGTTATCGTAATTTCTCAAAAATGGACGACATGCCTGTAATGCTACCTGAGCGAACCCAGGGCGGGTCGCTAATAAATTAATGACTGATTTTGTATGTCCTTGCCCTTTTATTAGCGTAACCGTAACGAGCCCTTTTAACATCAATCCTGAACATGGGTCTCTCTATGCACGTGCACGTCTTGTGCACGAGGGATGGTTGACCTTAAAACGTCACGCTGGCCAAAGCTTGTTCACGAGCCCATTCTTTTAGAGGTGGTGTAGTTCCTCTTGGCTTGTGGTAGCGGCTTTGTTATCCCTTAGTCTCCTTTTACGACACCCACGGGAAGATATGAGGTGATGGTTCTCTAAAGCCGGCCGGACCCCACACGCCCAATAGCATATTTTACGAATATTAATTTTTTTAGCTTGAAAACTAGAGAAGAGGTGACTTCCTCTGCTTATTATAAAGGCTCAATTCAGTGCCATTAGTATGTTTCAGCTACTAAACACATCTCAAGGTTACGACAGAAGCCGATATGTGTTTCCACAGAATTTATTTTAACCGTCCGTTAACATCTAACTCCAAATTAACCCTTACAGATAACCATTTGTAACTTTTGTGGCGGGAAAACGGAAGGCTGTAGTTAGCAGCAGTAACAATATCCATTAATCAACGCACTAATATCACGGGACCTGCATCAAAAATGGACGTATAAAGGCGCAGGTTGTTTTAGGTGAACTTTTTTTTTTTTTTTAAAAACTTTCGCAATATGGAATAATAAACTCTTTCCTTTTCATTCGGAGAACCTGTTCTGTGTCCCCTTACTAAGCGACACAATTTACCATATTCGTGAAATTAGTTGAAACGAAAATTGTGTTATTTATGTTATTACCATTATTACCAACCTGCATAGATGTATCACTAATTCTCAACTTTTGTGTACACCAATAGCATATAACAAACGCAACCTTTATAACCCGTAACGTATAGGAAGCCAGTGTTTACGCGGAAGCCACCATCAATCGATCGCAATCGATTATAGCGGCGACAGCGTTCGAGTCCACTCGATACCTGCAGTACGCACGCGATACTGTTCATAGGCTATAATTACCGCGTCTACTTTTCTTTGAAATAGGGAACAGAGAAATAGTTCACTTAATAGTAGGATATCTGTCCTATCCGTAATTATAAAGCATGACAACAATACTCGTATGCCATGAGCTGGAAATCGCTGCACCAATCTAAAACTTTAAGGGTCGGTAGCTGAAACATAGGGGTCGCGACTCGCACGGTCGGCAGAGTGAATGTCAGTCTTTGTATGGGCAGAACATCAGTTGGATGATTTATTGTCTATTTAGTCAGCTACCACCAACTACTGCGAACTTACCAGATATCTATCTACGGCGAAGCTAAAACGAATGTTTCTGCTTCTAAAAAATCTCCAACTACGAAATGAATTCACTTTATACAGACCATTATTCGCTTTATGATGTATTGGTAGTTCTTTCTACGAATATAAAAGATGATTTTCTTGTACAAACACGTCACACATAAATAATTCTTCTAAAGCATGCCATTTTTTTAAAAAGATAATCTACTGTGTTGCAGCGCTTGACAAAGACCATCCCATTCTCTTCCAAGCTTTACGGTTTACAGCCATCCTTCTAACTTGATTGTAGTTATTGGTTTTTATTTTTTAACTACAAAGGATTTTTTTAGAACAGGAAAAGCTATAGAATTACATAATTTGACATGCATTACATATTGACCTACATACATTGTATTAACTTGAAAATAATTGCAATTTAGTGAAAATATTCCTATCAAAAACCATGAGGGGCGGGTGATAAGTAATCTACTTTGATTGTTTTTATTGCCAAAATGATACTACTCACTTTGACATCGTATTATTTGTTTTTAAAAATACCAGCATTCATTTGTTTTTTGTGTTTGGCTTTGCATTGCGACTTCGTTGTATTCAACATGTCGAAGGGAAATAGTAAAATAATTAAGATTGAACAACGAGCAGTTATTAAATTCCTAACTAAAGAGGGAAATACGCCATCGCAGATCAGACAACGCTATTTAAACATGATCTCATGTCATCTCATGACCATTAGAGCTTGATGGAAGATGATCCCCATAGTCGACGACTTGTTTCGGCAGTCACTGAAGAAACTGTGGGTAAAGTGAAAGAATTAATAGTCAAACATCGAAGAATTAAGCAGTGGGAGATCGCTAGAGAGCGATGGGAGATTGCATTAGCAAGGACCGAGTTCATGTTATTATTCATGAACATTTACGGATGTCTAAGGTGGGTGCCCAGAATGCTGACGCCGTTTGACAAACAGCGACGCGTCGAAAGTAATGAGGCATTTTTGAACGTGATTAAAGATAGAGAGGAAGAGATTATCTCAAGATAATCCTGTGATAATCCAGGTCTCTACTGGATTTTCCAATGGGACTCAGAAAGCAAACACGAATCGTTAGAATGGAAATTTAAGCGAGAAAAGCCACTACGAAAATTCAAAGTCCGCCCATGGGTCAGCAAGCTAATGGCAAACATTTTTTGGGATGTGGTAGGGAATCTATTAATTGATTACAACTCTAACTCTTAATTGCTTCACAGAAATCAATCATCTGCCTTAGAGTGTAGACTTGGCTCCCTGTCAATATTTTCTGTTTAGACATGTGAAAAATAAATTAAGGGGACGCAGATTTTCAACTGATGAGGAGATGAAAGCCGATCCATGTGAATGATCATTTTAACGAACAAACGAAAGAATACCTTTTTAATGGTTTGATGTCACTTATTGACAAATGTAACAAGTGAATTACAGTCGCAGGGGACTATTTTGAAAAATATTACCCATGCAGGTAATATACTTGTTACTTGAGTAGATTACTTATCAGCCGCCCCTCGTACTAGTATTATCTAGGCAGTAAAAGGTGGATATAACCTTACACATATAATAAAATCAACAAATTATCTGTACGCTTGCTTGTACACTTAGTGAAACCAAAACGTTATAATGTATAGTCAAGGTAAAAGGCTCTCTGCCTTGTAGTTTGCTTATAATGTTGCTAGACGGGTTTAGAACCGGACACCTCCGGAGCTAGGTTCACTAGATCCGTGGTATTGCTGCGGATTATAGCTTCTAGGGTGCAATTAATAAGGAACATAATAGTGTCAGTGGTGTAACTGGAAATTGAAGAATAAGTAGTAGTAAAATTAAAGATAGAAATGTTACTAATGCGTTAGTTAGTACATAGATCGATGCATCTTGGTAATTAGCGAGCAATTAGGCCTACGTTCAAGACCCAGAAAATTTAATTAAAAAAAACTGCTCGTGGTGGACCGAGATAATAATGAATAAATATTTAAATGATGATCAAATCGTAATAAAAGTAAAATAAAAATACTCTACAAGTGGTTGAATAAAAATAAACATTCGGCAAATTATTGATTTGATAGTTTTGTAATCGCTTTCTGAGGTGGTTTCAGGTTGAGCCACAGAATAAAAATTGTACGCACTTTTCTCGAAATAAATGTTCTAAACATTTAAAGATTCAACTTGCGACTATTCAGAAGTTACATCAGAAAGTTTACTACAAACTACAAATTAACTCCTTGAGAACGTTTCCTCCAGTTTCTAACATACTAGGCTGATCTTTCCGAAACGATGTAACATTCACCAAGTTCATTAGCTAATTTTCTCTTCCCACCCGCACGAATCGTTCACCGTCACCATTGTACAATATGCGCTGTTCTCCATTCCAGAGCAAGTGTTGGTCAGGCGTCGGGCCGGCGTGCTGCCCCGCGCCCGCCGTGCCGAGTCGCGCGTGCGATGCGGAGCGGTCCCCGCCGCCCGCGCCGCCACCCGCTCCGCCCGTGCTTTGTGCCAGACCCTGCTGCCGTGACGCGACGTTAGTTATTACTGGTCGAATCAAACATCTTTGCCTATCTAACTCGCAGGTCCTGCACGCTATCTTCACCCACTAATTACTTGTTGAACACGAACAATTCGGCCAAAGTAGTACTCTCGCACCATTCACGCTTATTTCAGAAAGGCTAAGATGTTTGAGAAGCTCTTAATATACACACACATATACACGATTCTCTCCCAATAGTGGTCAAGCTTAGTCAACCTAAGACCAGATCGAGACAAAGTTTATTGTTTTAGCCAAACAATAAACTGAAGCATTTAACTTTTGCGAAACCAATGAACTACAATTACGAAACTAATTAACAAATAAGTAAAAGAACTAACAATTCTGTAGAACTAATATCAAAGACAAGAAAGACATTAATATCAATCATATAGACTTTTTTCGCTTAATAATCGCTTGTTGTTAGGTGTGCAATGTGCACATCCCATAGTGTGCACTTTTAACAAAGCTCATTGAGTAAACGAATATAATGTCATTTATAAACAAATAAAATTTTGAAGTCTCTCAAAAATAAAATCTGTTACTATCCTACCGATATTTCAAGTAACTTCGACGTAATAAGACATAAAAACAATTTGTAATAAACAATTACCTACCTCGAAGAAGAAATGTTTGGTCTTAGGCTTTGTACTCTTTATGACCGCTAATAATAAAAGTCATTATGACCCCTGTTAATTAGTTAGTAACAGAATTATAAAAAAAATCAAAAGGTAAGCATTTGACTTAATTAGTTTCGAAATCACATTAGTTAAGTTGTTTCGCAGAAGTTAAATACTAGAGCTTATTATACGTGTGTCTAAAAATAACAGTAAAAAGATGCCAGGATTTTATTGCTGTAACGGTTCAGGATTGACCAACCGAGGCGTTTGCACAATTACAAACTTCGTTTTGCGTTCGTAAACGAATTATTAACATGAATGTAACGTTCAAATTTGTTGCTCTAACCGAAAGTGTTGGCTTTGTTTTACAAAGTTATATGTGCAGTATGTGGCGCCATCTAGTGTAATAAATTGATAGGCTGCAAAGGAATTTGTATTTATTCGAATGCTTCAGTTACAATTTATAAATTTCTTTTGTTGTTTTTTAACACCATGCTTCGTATTTCGGTAAAACATAATTATTATACCCATTATCTTGATAATAAGCAATAACGATGCTAAAATTAATTAACGACAACAACGACTTTTTACGTCAAAAATCTAGCCAATAATTTCTAATTCTCATTTAGAAAAATAGTCTTTACTTTAAAAAATACACCTTATGTTAATAGGTATAAAAATAGTATAATATGTAGATGCTTATAAAATGTATTCTATTGAAATTGTACTGACGTCGAACAGTTAACGCAAGAATTTACTAACGTCACCGCGTAAACTAAAAACAAGCAAACATACTGGCGCGCACAATGTGTAGTGGCGTTCCCACATAGAAATAAAATAATGGGACGTGAAACATTGCGCGTGTAGCGGTGAATTTTATGTTTTTAATTTTATACTCTGTTGAATGGGCTGCGTACAATACGGCAGTTATGTAGGGGATCCAAGCCACCCCTAGCTACCTGCGTCCCCACCAAGACCCCTAAATGAGGGGCCACGTCACTGCAAGCCCAATCCACAACGATGCGCGTACGCAGTTTAGCGTCCCGTGACTCCTGTGCCAGTTTTAATATGAAAAAACATTTTAAAAATGTACAAAAGTGGACATTATAGTGAAATTGTGTACAGTGTAATATAGTGTACATATTTAGTGTTATTGGCGTAATTTTGTATAGTTCGAAATGGATCTCAGTGTAAAAAGAATGAAGTTTGAACACCAAAGTGAATATCTCGAATTCGATTATCAGGCGTAAGTCACATAAAGCCAAGTAATGTTATTACAATAATACTAATAATATGACTCCGGTAACTTCACAATGCTTTCTGCTTCCAAGTATAGGAGTTGCATAGGAGCCTATACAATGTTCTCCCCATCTTCTTCAAAACAGTCATGGATAAATTTATTTCTCATGCTTCATTATTTCTTATATCTAGAATTAAACCATAGTTATGGGATGGGTTTAGTGGTGCGTGGTCACGTACTGTTTTGGAAATCTTTCTAGGTAAACGTAGAAACATCACTTATAAAAATTATACTATAAATGGAGACCATATAAAACTGACGAAGTTGTACTATCATCATCAATGAACAATGTAATGAAGTATATTTTCTAAGAAGTCCAGTATCTTGTGATTGTATTTTCTTTCGTTCATTCAATGAACTTATAAATCAGTTCATTTTAGTTTTAGTGCAGTTTGAACTATCAAGTTAGTAAAACTACTCTTCCAATTTTATATATTTTTTCAAAGAAATAATCAGAAATCACACGAATAGCCATAAAACTCAACTTGCGTTTACGATATGTGAAGAGCGTAGTAAAATCCGCGCAGCAAAAACTTTTTACAAGCTTCGTCTCAATAGCTGAAGGTTGGTGCTTTGCTGCAGGTGTGCGTCGGCGCACGTAGCAGGGAATTTTTTGCCCCTTTAGGGAGATTCGACTGAAAAGTTTGCGCGCAAGTGCACATGAAGAGTTTCTCTTTTATACTTTATTTAGAAAATTATACTATATTAGTTTTTGTTAAACTTGGGTTAACATCACTGTCCATGTTACATAATAATTTTATGAACTTTTAACAAGTTAACTGCGTGACAACGCAGACTACCTGACATGGTACAAAAAGATTTTATAATTGTCCTACGGTGCGGGCGTAGAATCGCTTATGCCGGACGCATATATTTGATTTTAGAGAGAGTAGGAAAGAAGCAACTCTTTGTAACTACCCCGTCAAAACATAATATATTTACTAGTGCAAAAAATGTATCGCATATTTTCGACCTGATACCGACCAGAGAAAAAATAATTTCGCTAAGTGCGTATAATCGGTTCTAAAGGACCTGATAGACCGATAACACCCATTACATTAAATAGTTTATCTAGTTGTAGTACTCGAACGTAGGTCACCCGCAAACTGGTCGATTGTTTGTGAAAAAAGTGAAAAAATGACTCCGTGCATTAAAACAGGGCTTAAGTAATATAGAAAGGTATGATGTACCTGATTTTAGAACAGAAATTAAATAGCAAGGAAGCTGCTAAAAAGTAAAAAAGGTAATTGTTTCGTAAAAATGTAAGAAAAGATTGTTTTTTCTTCTTCATATATGGCAATCGTGCAATCAGTATATTCTACCAGTGTCGAGTTTTTCCGATCTAAATACGTTACAAAGGTTTTCAGTGAAATGTTAGATTATGTATTGTATAATGCAATAATAAACTATGTAATTCTTTAATACAAAAGTTCAAAATTAAGTAACATCTTTAACCTATGTATTTTTATTAGCTTGCTGTCAACTACTACTACGACTTCTACGTTATAATTCCGCATCTCTTTCAGTATTACAATCCCATTTCAAGATTTAGCCGTAGCGATATTTTCAATAACTAGAACTTCAATAACTGTTTATAAATTGGTAAACTACTTTCTTGGCCGACCGTGCCTATCTAATTCTGTACGAGATTTTTTTTTAAATTTCATACTTGTTTTTGATGTTGATGTTTCATTCTAAACACTAAAATTTTATATATATATTTAACATTTAATGCGAATATCAGGAATTGATTATTTTCATACTTTAAAGTAATCTAATTTACTGACGAAGCAAATGTCAAATAGGTACCTACTATATATTTAAAATAAAATTGAATGAGATAATCACACCTGAAGTAAAATTATCTAACACGTACTTTCGACCTGATAACACGTATATAAAAAGTCATGTAACAGGTCTAATACTCTTCTATAGCACCAGCTGATAGGCAGCACCACGGACCCACGCAGCGAACGTGTTAATGTATAAAATTATTGTTTTAATTACAAGTTATAGATTACATAATAATAAATTAAGAATTTATTAGATTATTAAAATAAAAACACAGGCTGCCTACAATACTGCCAATTACGCAACATGGAGTAGATTTCTTGAATCTTGGCATAGATTTTGTGTAGATATTAAATGCATCTAACTCAAGATTATGCCCTAATAAAACTAACAACCAACATACACACACCACTGTGAAAATGTAGGGAAATTTCCATTGAATTTATTAAATAACAAAACAACGTGAAAGAATTGTTTTTCTTGCAATGTTACAGATGTCACGGACGTCCTTACACATTTATATGACCACGTAGCTGAAACTATTGTTATAGTAAATAACAATTGAATTTATTGCCATTTTTTTTTTATTACAATAACAACTAGACTCACTTTACATCAAGCATTCGTATTATTAATCTGGACGCGAGTTGCTATTGGCTATCATTGACCATGTGCCGGCTGCTTTAACAATAATATGTAAACACTAGATGGATTAGTAATATAATTATTTATAGGCATATTTTATCGAATAGAAAACAATTTCTATGAATCTTTCAGTTTAATTTTAGTGCCTACCAGACTTATTATTTTATTATTATATTAAAAAGATCACTGTCGGATCCACTAAAATTAAAAATGAGCGCTGTGTCAGCGCTAGTGAACTTTAAGACTACCATCAAACGGTCGTGGGCGTTATAGACTCGAGCTTTCAGATTTTAAAGCACTTTAAGTTAAAAAGTTAAACTATAACGCTCAAGAGCGTCTAACGCCCTAGTCAAAGTTTAATTAACACTGACACAGCGCTGTTGAGAGCTCATTCGGTGAGCTCAGTGAGCGAGTGAGCGTCCGCTCAAGACTATTTTTTACTAACACTACACTTAACCCGCCCTACACCCAACCTACGCACAAATGTAATGTGCCGAACACTTCTACAGTACACAAATAACTTGGTAGTTTCAGTCTTTGGTATATATTGTGTATTTGTGTGTTGCAGTGTGTGTGATAGCAGCGAGCAGCGGCGGGTGCAAGCCCCGAGCGGCGCGGCCGGCGCGCGGCTCAAGACGGCTCCACAGGCCGGCACGACGACGGCCCACAGCAAGCAGCTGGCGGCGGGCGGGGCCACCCACCCGCCCCAGCCGCAAGGTAACCACAAACGTAATGTCAACATTGTTGTTACCTCCTAACTGACACTGCACACAAGACAACACACACATCGTCCGTCTGCCACATATGCAAAACATAAATAAATTCACAAATAATAGTGTTGTCAAATACTGGTCAGTATATATTATTACCTGTGTAGTAATGCAATTCTATATTTGAAATTTTATTATGTAACAATAGTTTTACTTGGTTACGATTCATAATATATTTTCTTAATACCTATTTAAGTCTGTTTATTGCTTTATTATACTTTAAATAGTTAATTTTAATAGTTTACATTTTTTATTTGACTCTCAAACTAGGTATAATAACCGTCACTAGTTGGTGCCTTTCTTGTTTCGCAGACTAATCAAATTATATATTTAAATAAAATTATATTTATCTATAATATTATATTTAAACAGGTCTCAACGCGTAAGTTTACCTTATTTATTTTACTCGACGTTTCGGTTGGGTTGCACCAACCATGGTCACCAGCTGACTGAAGAGGCGGGTAGTCCACGTCGAGAATTGCGAGCAGTTTCATCAACTACCTACCCCCAGTTAGTCTTCATAGTCGGGAAAGTTGCGGTTCACAATATCTGAAATAAGGTAAACATACGCGTTGAGATGAATAAATAGATAAATATGTGTGAAAAATGCGGAAATCGCAAATGTTATAAATAAAAGTAGTCTTAAATAATTATTTGCGTAATATTTTGATGAATGAAATTATAAAATAAAAACGTTAATTAGTCATGATTAACGTATATGGGCCAGACTTAATCAAAGGCCGTCGTAATCTTCCCTGTTGTTTGACACGTTTTGAAGAAAATTATAAACCTTCAGTGGTTTGTATATAAAACTCGCTATTGACAACATTACGTCGTTTGGCATTGGATGCCTTGGAATATGCGCTGTTTGAGATAAAAAGGGTTGGTTATCTCAGGATTGGCAATTTGAACTATTGTCGTGGTAACTGAATTTGCCTTTATATTTTACCAATCTAGCGCGGTTCGGCTCAAGAACACAGACAACAATTGAAGATCAAATAGCTTGATAAATCCCACATAAATATTATTTTATAGAAAAGGCGGCAGACGAGCATACATACTTACTACCTGGTGGTTAGTGGACTACAGAGTCCATAGATATCCGCGATACATGCCAATATCATTTCAGAATGACAAACGTTGGCACGCCCCCGGATGCGTTAGCTACCTTTGCAGATTAAGGAATGGATTGGAGAAAGGGTTGGGAAAATGGGGAGGGACAGGATAGGATGAAATGGGCTCTGGCATATCATCTGGCGTAAATTTCGTTGTTACATTTTTTTAAATTTTAATCTATAAATAAATTTATTTCACGAAGAATAGTTTCAATATTAGCTTTTAGGCACACTAACTGTTACACTACACAATAATGGCCTCGCCGTGATAACCATGCCAAATAATTTTATAATATTCAATCGAAGTGCGCGTCCAATCATTGGTATCGGAACGGTGTATAAATACCAACGATCGTAAGTTATAGAGATGCCGTACAAAAACACGCTAAAGCAGCTTAAAAGGACAATACAAATTTCACGTTATTAAATCCTAATCCTAACTAATATATAAAAATGTGACGATTTCTGTTTGTTTGTTTGAAATGCTTTTAACGAATGGACGAATCGACCTGAAGTTTATCATGGGCCTTTTTTGGGAATCGAGATAAGGGCATAGGCTACAAATCTAAGGTTCCCGTGTGATATTGAGCACGCGGGCCAAGCCGCGGGCAGAAGCTAGTGTATCATAAAAATTTTAAGTGTGCCATAAAACATCTTGATACTTTCACTTTTGTTCTTTCATGTAGGTATCTATTAATTGTGTAGATTTATAAATGCGCACATCATATACAAATAATAAATGTTAATAACTAATACAAATAATAAATAAAGTTATTAAGTTCTAGAAACCATAAATTGATACAATTTGTTACAATTCATTTTGTTCTGACTATATTAGTATCAATAGCCCAAGATTTGTATTTTTTTTAATTATTTTAATAAATAGAACAGATACACATAAAACCTTTGCAAATAATATTTTTGTTTACGGCATACCTATAACTTATTGGCATTGTTGAGTATCGCATCGCAAAATTTCAACCAACCTTGCAGGAGGTAACAATTTCACACAACATGTTGTTGCCGACCGCGCCCTGAAGTTTGTTTGAACTTTCATCCACCTATCCTTTGTCTAGTGCACTTATAGAAACCCAACAATTGCAACGTATTTTTTGCGACTTGCAAACATCTAAATTAAGGGGTCAAAAGTTTATATACGGTGATCTAAACTGTATAAATAAGATTGTATTACAACGTTGTTTTTTGCTAATGTCGACACTTAACCGTCCATTGAATACGTTGATAACGAGCTGCAAATGACTGTTTTCGTTCGAACGCCTAATTGGCTAGTAACTTAGCCCTGCGCACATAGATAAGACTTTTGTCCTATGACGACTGTAAAATGTATGATAAAACCAAACGTCTAGACGCAAAGATAAAGGGTGTTTTTTTTAGAGGTATAGAACTTTGAAATGGAATAAACCAAGGATGAATTATTAAAATTGACATGAAATTCACTTTATTCAAAAGATAATCTTTTGGCATTATAATTTAAATAACGTAACGTTCTGGCCAGCATCGTTTTTAAAGAAGTACGGACCAATGATTCCACCAGCCCAGCCCATAAAGCACACCAAACAGTCAGTTTTTCTGGATGTAACGGTGTCTCAACATACACTTGAGGATTATCTTCACTCCAAATACGGCAGTTTTGTTTATTGACGTAGCCATTCAACCAAAAGTGAGCTTCATCGCTAAACAAAATTCTCTTATGAAAATCGGGATCAACGGCAATCTTGTTTTGGGCCCATTCACCGAATCTACGCCTTGCTAGGTGATCGCATGGCTTCAATTCTTGCACGAGTTGGATTTTGTAAGCACGCAAACCAAGATCTTTCCGCAAAATCTTCCATAAAGTGGATGGACACATATCCAATTCCTGTGCACGATGGCGGATAGACTGATTCCGGTCTTCCTCTACGCTACGCTCTACAGCAGCAATGGCTTCTTCTGTACGCACTGTACTACGTCTCTGTAGATGCGTATTATCATTTAGAGTAAACGTGGTGCGAAAACGGTCCATAGTTAGTCGAATTAATTGCTCTGATGGACGATTATGTTGACCGTAAAATGGACGTAGTGCGCGATACGTATTTCGAACAGAACCATTATTTTCAAAATAAATTTGCACAATTTGGAAGCGTTGTTCAGGCGTCAGTCTATTCATGTTGAAATGCCAAACCAAACTAAACACAAATCACTTGACAGCTGACAAAATGGCCGCCAGTTAAAACAGTGTTGCCAACTTAAAGTTCTATACCTCTAAAAAAAACATTGTATAATACCTGCATAATTGTATTGTATAATACTTTAAGGCACTGCGTGCACTATAGACAAGACTTGTATTGAGAAAATGAGTAGTAAAATTATAAAACACGAGCTCTCTAAACGCAATATTGACGCGCCATCATTATTTAATACGAGCCAATAGTCTCTCTCAAGACTGCCTCCACTGTGGTATGCTTTTGGTGTAAGTTTTTAATTCCTAGCTTGAATCTCTTTTCCTTTAGTTTTTAATAATTAAACTACTAAAAGCCGTTCTTATAAAAACGCTTATAAAAATTAAATTTCGAATACAAACTTTTTACGGCTCATTATCAACTTATTCCATAGGCCAGTAGGTGACTCCAAGCGCAAATACAACGTTGTTGAACAAATCTGTTCATCGGAACAGCGAATGTGAGCTTCAGCCACCGCAATAACTCGTTTACAATCGCAAAAATAATTTGTGATCGTACGGACGCTTCGTTGGGCAATGTTATACACGAGATATAATCAAAAACCTTCATAATCATAATTAACTTATCGAAAGATAATTAACTTATCTAAAGTTAATTAACTTATCTATAGTTAATTATTATAATTTTATCAAAATCGATGTGAAATCCTAACAAATGTCATATCAAAGTAGGTTATGTACTTTGTACAATAAGTCATATAAAGTTTCTTTATATTTTTTGTTATTCAAATAAGGTCGTGAACTGTCGTTCATGGACATCCGCGATTCGTGCCAAGAATGTTTCAGAATGACAAATGTTGGCACATCCCCAGATGCCTACCTTTAAAGATTTAGGAATGGAACTGGAGAAAGGGTTGAGTAATGGGGAGGGATAGGAAGGGATGGGAGGGATAGGAAGGGATGGGAGGAATAGGAAGGGATGGGAGTGGACTCTGGCATATCTTACTCACCACCGTAACACTTACGTATTTTGGGGCAATAGGATAAAGTGGGAAATGCAGTACATTATTGTGAGAGAGGTGTAACGAGTTGTTACTCGTTGTAACGATGTCACGTGTAAGAGAGGTGTAAATAAAAAGAAAGAGGCGTATAGCTAACATGTGTGGTGTCGATCTGTTTCCATGCGGGTGCGGCTACGCTGCGTACGCGACGATTGCTTTGCGGTCTTCCTGTTCAGGCTCCGGCTGCGGCGGCGATGGCGACTACCAGCTCGTGCAGCATGAGGTGCTCTACTCCTCGTCCAACAGGTCAGTCTTACTGTGGCAAACAGCACAATATTTTTCTTCAAAGAATCTCATGAGACGTCTTGCTTACCTATGCGTAATTACAAAGTGTCGACAAATCGATCGGAGCGGCGCACAACGAAATCGCATATAGTCCGTTCCAACATAAATCAAATCAATGAAATATCTCAACATTTGGCTTTAAATTTAGGGCATACTTGTAGCCTCGTTGAATCAAATTATGGATATGTAAACAATTATCGCGTCACTATTTAAAGTCGTGTCAGTTTGTTGACATGTTTCACAAATTGGAATGGAATGGAATATAGCTATATTATTATTGTGTCTTATTCAATATTCTTTTTGTTATTTGTATAAGTTTATTTGTAGTTGTGTGCACGAATATGAAACGTACACAAACAAACCGTGTAGCGATCACCTACGAAAATTGTCTTATTGAAATCTTTGAAATCAGTTTGTCTTTTTACTCTGGTCGTGTTATACTTTTGTATTATGTTCTAAATCTATTTCCACAAAGCGTGATATCAAAAACATATTCTATATGGGTGTGGTGTCAAATATTTTGACCTGCACCGCGTTAGACCAACAACCACTCCGCGTTTTGTGCCCCGTGTGTTAAGTTTTTTAGTTTGTAAACGCCACTATTGTGTCTGCGTCTATTGAGTTTTTACTCTATAAAGAATCAAACAGCGCCCCTAGCGGATGTATAGAGAAACTTAAAAGTTCATATAGAAAAAACAGTGATACTGACGTTTGAAGACGCTGAAAACTGACACGTGTCTTTTTGTGTCAAAACTTTAACAATGGTTTAGGAAAACAGCATTATTTGCATATACTCAACTCACACGCTCACTATTGTTGTCAGGTACGAGGTGCTCGAGTTCCTCGGACGCGGCACCTTCGGGCAGGTGGTGAAGTGCTGGAAGAAGGGCACCAACGAGATAGTCGCCATCAAGATCCTCAAGAACCATCCCAGCTATGCGCGCCAAGGGCAGATTGAGGTGAGCTACTTTGAAATATTGTAATCAAATACCTCTTAATTGATTAGCCGAAAAAAATCCACCAAAAATCCACCCAACCAGCAAAATGGAATTCACCATATCACAAATAAAAGATATTAAAGGTACATTTGCCATTTTACATCGCAAAAAGTGTCATTACAGCTGTATTAGAGTATTTGTTGTTACGATGCAAACATACGGTTACAATAGAATTAGAGAACTACATTGTTCCATGTGTGAATATCGCTAAACTGCAATGTAACCGCGCCCAATCCCGACTATATGAACGTGTATATAAATAACTATTATAGTATAGGACTGACTTTTACAAGTTCATTAAAGAATTTTCGCTAAAAGAGGGTAATTTCATATCAGTGAATTTTACTTACAAATGTCTTAAAATTCGTTTTAAGGCACGCTCGTTTGACGATTTAACACTTATATTATAAAGATGTGTGTTAATTTACAGCGACTTAAGTTATTCCATTAATATTATAAACGCGAAAGTTTGTGAGGATGGATGTATGGATGTTTGTTACACTTTCACGCAAAAACTACGCAATGGATTTTAATGAAACTTTACAGTAATATAGCTCATACATCAGAATAACACATAGGCTATAATTTATAAAGATATTGTGTAAATTGGCCAAAATATAACGATAAGTGTCAAGTAAGACGGAAAAAACTCTGCCATCTGCGAGCTATTTTGGCGTGCGCGCTGTTACACGAATATAATGTATGGTGGAAACGTTTCTGAAATTTTGAAAAAAAATTGTAAAAAAAACATAAACCGAAGCGAAGCGAGGGCGGCTATTAAGTAATATATTTCTTCATTTTATCCATTCCATACCATACCAGCAGCTTGTGTCTCTCCAGTGCTGGAGTATAGTTCTCTCAAGCTCGCCACCGTACACCATCTGCTTCATGCTATCCGCTAACGGGAATTTTGTATGTATGTCTTAACTGATGGTGATGAGTGAAAATGGATATGTATATAAATCATAATTAATCAAACAAAATGGATTTTCAGAGGACCTATCTTAGCCTTGTAATAAATGTTTTGTCCCATTTTATTTAATCTGTATCTCTATTTTATACTTTCGATGCCTTTAAAAGTCCACGTATACTGAAGACATAAATAATAAATAAAAGAAAGAAAAATACGGAAGCAGTAGAGAAGGAAGTCGTTAGTAGCTCGCAATACAATAACAAGACCAATAATAAAATATTAGCAAGATTTATTCCGAGTCGTGGGCCGTTCATTACCCTTATATATTATTGTCATCAAATAATTCCCCATTTATCTATAATAGTACAGTCAACTCGCTAAGTTTTCCCATCCATTATACTCGTTTTTGGCATCGCTCCAATTCTACACGGCTGTTGATGTTTACACATTGGAGTGGTTCGCTGACGGCTCGTTCGTTGCGACAATATATCGGATATTTTGAGATTGAACCGTGATACCAGAAAGTATTTAAGCAGTGACCCATATTTTGATGGAGATCTTTTAAGAGTTATATCGCAATTTGACAGAAAAAAATATGCTCCAATGTAAAATTCCCTCCAAAATTTCGGGGGCGTTTCTGGTCATAACGGTCCTTATCCTGCAGTGGGACGTTATAGGCTGATATCGGAATTTATGATATTTTGTTTCATCTCTGTGTAGGTTTTTGACTTCGAACACTTTATTCATGAACCAAATTAAATTATACCTACTCGAACTTTCACCTTTTACTAAAAATTGCACGACATTCAGTTCTCTAAGAGACGTTTGGTTTTCCTTGATAGTGAAGCACTTTAAACATACAACAATACGAACGTCACTGATATTCTTAATCGTGTTGGGTTGGGATTCGATAAACGTATGAAGTAGGTACTCATCGTGTGATTCAACTCATGCAGGACTAATTTCACGCAGATTTTAACCGTCATCACTCTGTGATAAATAACATATTTAAATTATTATTATTTATTTTGTAGCTATAACTTGAATAGATATAAATTAATGAATAGGAAGAATTGCCCTAGAAAGGCAATATTCTACAGTCTTATTATTTATAAAATAAATGGCACTTACGACGTTTTTGGGCAGTTTATCGAACCGTGATCAGCACAATGTAAGCTAGAAGTGTAACTTCCTCGATTTTCTGTCTGATGTCTAGAAATTACCCAAACAATACTATAATTACAGTAACAGCTCACTCTTAGAATGATTTCCGAGGAATAATAATCAATAATTCAAATGCGCCAAAAGCAATTAATGCAAAAAATGTTATGTGATTTATGCTCCATAAGACTAGTTCATTAAAACATATTCAACTGGCGTGCATCACAGATACCGCAACTACACGCGTACCGTTTACCGTCTACTCATTTGCCATCTTTCTTCTATAGTTTTGTTCTATATTTTTTTTTTGTTATTACGATTATTTCATTAACATAACATACTTGTAACAAAACGTTCGATTTTTCCCAGGTGTCCATCTTGTCCCGCCTCTCTCAGGAGTCCGCGGACGAGTTCAACTTCGTTCGGGCGTACGAGTGCTTCCAGCACCGCTCGCACACGTGTCTCGTATTCGAGATGCTTGAGCAGAACCTCTACGACTTCCTCAAGCAAAACAAGTTCTCTCCTCTACCACTCAAATACATCAGGCCGATATTGCAGCAAGTGCTTACAGCGCTGCTCAAACTCAAAGTGAGTATTCACCTAAAAATATATTTAGCAGTTCAATCTCTTGTTTAAAATGAAAAAAGGAAGGTATATCTGGCATTTACATTGATTTTTTTCTTTCTAAAGTTGTTGCAGTAAGTACGTCAAGTAATCAGCCGGTTGGTTTGTTTTTGCTTGTATTTAAACAAGCAGGAAAAGAATACTAAATCACCATTATGCAATATGTACTAATCATCCAAATCATGATCAACAAAATAAGCTATTTTTGAATAACTGAAGTAAATAATTTAAAATTACTAAGATTGTCGTCACCAAGTACGGTAAGAGTAACGTCGGGGGACTCTATTTCTTCATTGTTACCAGAGAACCATAATAAACGTGGGCATTCTCCTTTAAAGGTTTTTTTTGCTGTTATAGGTTCAGTTCTTATTTTGAAATCATTAAAACATCACTACACCATACACCATTAGCAAATGTCTCTCCACTACTGGATATAGGCCTCTCTTAAAATTCGCCACCACAAAAAATCCTCGGCTTTTATCATTCAATCACCACCGGCGAATTTCTTCAAGTCCTCCTCAAGTAAAAAATTACAATCAAATATACTTTATTGTTTTAGGTGTTAGTCATTTAATAATCCACAAAAGTAATGTCTACACGCACATAAGTATACTCATATCGACCACAATCTCGTATATCCCACAGCAACTTGGCCTTATCCACGCGGACCTAAAGCCGGAGAACATAATGCTGGTGGAGCCGGCGCGGCAGCCGTACCGCGTGAAAGTGATTGACTTTGGCAGCGCCTCGCACGTCAGCAAGGCCGTATGCAATACCTACCTGCAAAGCAGGTATTACAGGTCAGTACACGATGAGCGATATAATAGTTTTTCAATATTTTTTGACACCTGTGTTCTAGAGTCACTGGACCCTCGTGGCCTTTTAAGAGTCGCCGGACATGTTAACTTAGGGCGAGCACAGAAGGCTCTCAGCTAGAAAAAAGTAGGGTGGAATGAGCTTAAGGGCTCCCACGCTGGCTAACCGGCAGAAAGAACGGACATGGTTTAGGGCGTTGCTATAGGAAGGGGCACGGATACGGCAAGGCTATAGGAACTTTCTACAGATGTCTGTATTAAAGACGTGGGTGTGGGAAAGCGGTGTTTGCTTCAGCATACGGGTTGATACGAGCAATGAGCGGGAATACGTCAGGGCAGGGGAAAGATTCCTTCCCTCTACGCATCTCACACCGTGATTGTTTGAACTTACAATAGGTCTCCCTTAATAATTACGAGTTTTGCGGGAGTTCATTCGTTTCGGATCACAATCCAACATGTAGGCACAATATCTATGGTTGAATCTTGCGAATGGTAATACTCAAACAATACTCTTAAAAGGTTCGAATTAAGTCAATTTGTGTTTTATTTTGCAGGGCCCCAGAAATAATCCTCGGGCTGGCGTTCTGCGAGGCCATAGACATGTGGTCGCTAGGGTGTGTTGTAGCAGAACTGTTCTTGGGCTGGCCCCTGTACCCAGGCTCCTCGGAGTACGACCAGATCCGGTACATCTCACAGACCCAGGGCCTGCCCACCGAGCATATGCTTAACAGGTATGACTTCATTTTATTGGAGAAACCAACAGCCATATAATGTTGTTTAATAATCTTCCTGAAAAAATAAAATTATTCCAAGGTACGGAATTTATGACAAAATAGCTTCTAGAATACTGTTTTTATACTGTTGTATAAACTATAAAATAAACAAATGTGATATTGTTTATTACATCAGCAATAGATCATATTTATACTTATGTCTCTAATGTCTCACTGTCGGGCGTAAGCCTCCCCTAATAAATCACGGGGGGGGGGGGGGGGGGGGTTTCGGGTCGCAATCCACCACGCAGGCGCAGTGCGGATTGCTGGGTGTATACAGCAGATTTTTTTAAATTATTTCTGAAGCATGCGGGTTTCCTCATGATGTTTTCCCTCGCCGCATTTAGTGACATTTTTAAAAATCCATACTTAAGTAGTACGTACTACTAGTAAGTAGTACTCAGTGGTACGAGACGAGGATTAGAACTCACGATCACACGAATCGGAGTCGAGAACAGAAACCCTTAGACTTTCGCTGCTTTAACATGTGTGATACCGATAAACTACTTATTGAGACATTTATGCCATTTTTTTTTTAATGTTGAGGGGAATTCGTAATAAAAACTTGAATATTTCCTTTGGTAGCGCGTCAAAAACAGCAAAGTTCTTCTACCGCGATGTGGATAGCACGTACCCATTCTGGCGACTGAAGACCCCTGAGGAGCATGAACTGGAAACCGGAATCAAGAGCAAGGAAGCCAGGAAGTACATCTTTAACTGCCTCGATGACATTGGACAGGTCAGTAAATCAAATAACTGAGTTTACACTATCTTAACTTTGAAACTACTGAAGCAATTTGATCCATCTACGAACTTAACCCAATCAAATCATGGGACGTGGTATTTACTGGATTCAGTATTTTCGTGTTAGCAGTTTCTTTAAATTCATGTTTTTAGTTGATATGTAGAAAGTCGATCATCAATTTAAAAAACCAAATGAACAGAAAACCTTAATCTGCAATTTCTCAAATAAACAATTTTTAATTACTAAGAATATCAACACAAAGTCGACGGAGACACCTATATCTTTATAGACACCAGAGAAACTAAATTTGCTACCATTGCTAAATTACCTTTAAATTTGCTGCCATTGCTAAATTACCTTTAAATTTGCTACCATTGCTAAATTACCTTTAAATTTGCTGCCATTGCTAAATTACCTTTAAATTTGCTGCCATTGCTAAATTACCTTTAAATTTGCTGCCATTGAGATTTTCTGTCACTTTTAGTATTTATGCTGCTTATTCAATTAATTCCAGTTTTAATAAGTGCAAGTTAATTATTACATGTATTAACAATTCGTGTGTTTGTTCATACAGGTGAACGTACCAACGGATCTCGAAGGCGGCCAACTGTTGGCGGAGAAAGCAGACAGAAGGGAATTCATTGACTTATTGAAAAGAATGCTTACTATGGACCAAGTAAGTGCATTTGTAATTGCCGTTTTCTAGAACTTGGAATATAAATTTATTTTTGTAACTTCCATGTCTACTCGAGTTTTAAAGCTGTAATGTCTACTTCCTAAATGTGTAACATTTTCTACGTAACAGTAATTACTTTGTACCTAACAGAAAATAAGTAATTATGTGATTTATAACAAAGTATATGATGTGTATTTAATATATTTTCTACAGAACTAGTAATTATCTTTGTTCTAGTAAAATAAAACAACGTATACGCATTGACGAGTGGCACAGACTGACTTTTATTTTAAACCATAAAACAAACAAACATGTCTACCGACAATGCACGACAGATGGCAGCACTAGTAACATAGTGTAGATATTAGACCTTTAACACCCCCACTATATCTAACAATATGGATATACAAAAATATTACAATCTTTGAATACCCAATACATCCAAAAACTTATAATGTTTCACAACACATAAAGCCTTCGTGAATACATCAGCTGGCATCTCAGCTGTAGGTAAATACTTCACATTTACAATTTTATTTACTACACATTCTCTACAAAAGTGAAACTTAATGTCTATGTGTTTTGTACGCTTGTGAAACATTGGATTCAAAGTTAGCTTTTGTGCACTCTGATTATCGTTGAACAAATCAATGATATACAAATTTTGTGTAATTTCATATAGTAAGTTTCTCAAATAAACAGCTTCTTTACATGCTTCTGTAATAGCCATATATTCGGCCTCACTACTAGACAAGGCTACAGTTGTTTGTTTTTTAGTTTCCCAAGAAATTACACAACCAGATAAAGTGAAACAATATCCTGTATATGACTTCCTATCTATAACATTTGCACCCCAATCTGCATCTACATATCCTTCTAATATTGTGAAAAACCTTTAGCAACTAAACATGCACGGAACCGAACTTTGTTATCACTATCATATTTTTTACGAAGCACCCACTTACACTGTACAACCCTGCCATCTTGTGGACTATCACATAATTCCCACGCATCATTTTCTTTGAAACACTGTAGTTCTTCTTGCATGGCCAACATCCACTGTTTCTTTTCTGGTCCGTTTAAAGCATCATGCAGTGTCAAACCTGCCCCATCATCATAGGTTTCAGCGCTTTTACAAAGATTCGACATACCATATCTCTCTGGTGGTTTCCGTGTTCGTCTGGGTCTGTCCATGAAATCTTCATTTTCACACTGAAGTGTACTCTCTGAGTCTTCATAATCTCTTGGAACATATGTTTTATCATTGTCATCAGCATAGGAATAATCATTTTCGCTGTTGGAGTTATCTTCAAGACTAGATGTTGATTCAAAACTTGTTACCTTCTGGCCTTGTTGTTCTGGTTTAACCTCATCCCCCACTGAAGCAACATTCTGGTCTTGCACTTGAATCGTACATTCAGAATTGATTTCTGGCTCAATAATGACCACATCTCTACTTGTAAACACAGTCCTTGTTTCTGGATTATAGACTCTGTATCCCTTTATGTTATCTGGGTATCCTGTAAGAATACATTTCACAGATTTCTTATCCCATTTCTTACGCTTTTGTTTAGCAACATGTACCATGACAGTGCTACCAAATATCCTAATATGACTGATATTTGGTTTTGTGCCAGTCCATAGTTCATATGGCGTTCTATTATCCAACGCAGCAGCCACAGTTCGATTCTGCAGTTACACTGCCGTATTGGTGGCCTCACCCCAAAACTCTTTGCCCAGGTTTGCATCAAACAGTAGACATCTCGCTTTTTCTACGACTGTGCGATTGAATCTTTCACATAAACCATTTTGTTCTGGGGTGTATGGGTTGCTTTTCTGGTGGATAATACCAGCACTGTTTAGGTAATCTTCAAATTCCTTATTGCAATACTCTAAACCGTTATCGCTTCTTATCACTTTTATTGTTCTTTTTGTTTGATTTTCCACCTGTGCTTTGAATATCTTGAAATACTTCAGAGCCTCATTTTTGTGCTTCAGAAAATAAACAAATGTTATGCGACTGTAATCATCGACAAATAACAAGAAATACCTTGCTCCTCCTATCGATGTAGTCTCCATAGGGCCACAAATGTCTGTGTGCACTAAATCTAGCAAGTTACTGCTTCTCTGACCACTGCCTTTAAATGGTAAGCGACATTGTTTACCTTCACAACATGTTGTACAAGAAGCCTTGCTTATTTCTACTTTTTCATCAAATGACATTCCCAAGACAGCATTTTTCATTTTATTTAAGTATTCCTTGTTGACATGTCCTAATCTGCGATGCCATGTTACTCCTGACACAGCTGATGCAGCCAAATACTCCTGGGATACCAAGTTTACTTTGTATACCCCATTGACCAATACTGCTGTAGCGACTAACTGTTGCTTTTTATTGTAAACACAACAGCCTTTATCTGTGAAAGACACACTGTTTCCTTTTTTAATTAGTTGACTGACTGATAGTAGGTTAGTAGTCAGAGATGGTAAACAGCATACGTCTTCTATCACGATGTCGTACTCGCAATCATCAGTTGAAGTCGTTATTTTAACATTGCCAGAACATAATACTGTCATCTTCTCACTATTAGCTACGACAATTCCTTTATTTTGTTCATATTTGGCATTCATAACCCAACTTTCGTTTGCTGTTAGGTGTACACTTGCCCCGGAGTCTATATACCAATCATTTTTGTTGAAATTCACACTTAAAAATACTGTACTAAATGCGTTTGATTGCATTCTTTCTTTATTTTTCTTATTTGCTGAATTATTTTCGTTATTCATGCACTGATTTTTGTAATGGCCGACTTGTTTACACCGGTAGCATTTCACCGCCTTGGTGTTTGACTTCGACGGAACAGTAGTACTACCAACATCACAATTTTTCTTGGCCATAGTCAAATTATTCTTATTTTGCTTTGCATGATTTGAATGACTGACGAAAGCACCGTTCATTTCACTCTCGTTGTAATCTACCGACTCCATGTCTAATAATTTTGTCTTGATATTGTCTGCCGTAATGGAAATACCCGAATGTTCGATTGCCATGATCATTGGAGCAAAACGATCAGGCAATCCAGCCAACAACAATGACCCTGTCCATTGATCATTTATTTCAAATCCCGTTCCACTTAATTTCTGCGCTGTATCGATAATCTGCGTCACATATGACGTCATCGAACTGCAATTATCTCGCCGGATTGAAATCAAATTTCTCAACAGACTTATTCTCCGTGAAAAGCCACTATCATCAAATAGTTGCTGTAGTTTATTCCACAATTCTTTCGACGATTTAACGGTTTTGACGTGGACATACAACGACGGGTCGATGGTCATAATCAATTTGGCTTTAGTTTTTTCGTCATCCGCGCTTGCTATTTCTTTTCCCGGTCCTGGCTTGATACAATGCTTCATGCCTTCGAGAACTAAGAAATTTTCTGCAGCGAAACACCACTCCGAATAATTATCGCGTCCCTTTAGTTTCGGCACATTGATAAGGTAGTTGGTAGCCATTTTGACGAACAGTTTTTACACTTATACACTGCGATAATTAATACGATCAGTCAGTTCACAGCTAAATCGCACTGAATACTGTCTTTTAACACTTGCTTTACTGCAAAATCCTTGTTAAAACGACTCAATACCGCGATTTTATGAGCGTATGGCCCATAACCTAAAATAAAACAACGTATACGCATTGACGAGTGGCACAGACTGACTTTTATTTTAAACCATAAAACAAACAAACATGTCTACCGACAATGCACGACAGATGGCAGCACTAGTAACATAGTGTAGATATTAGACCTTTAACATGTTGTAATCATTATTTTTATTTATGGCACGGCTACGTTATACAAATATGATTTGAGTATACAAGTAAGATAAGACTGAAGTCCAGTATGTATCTCAATTATAGACGTGCACAACATGGATAAAAACATAACTAGGCTAGATTTACATAACTGTGACAGATATATATATATATATATATATATATATATATATATATATATATTGCAGGTATTACGTGATTATATACTTTGTTCTATGCTGACAAAGCCGCTGGTGGTTATTACTTTCATAGAAAATAATATTTTATTCTCCAGGTGCTTAAAAACTACCTATTCCAATTTCTCCGATTTTATTAGTCTAAGATCTTTGTAAAAAACCAAGAAAATGATAATTCCAGGAGAGACGAATAACTCCTGGCGAAGCGCTGAACCACGCGTTCGTCACTCTAGCGCACCTCGTCGACTACGCGCACTGCAACAACGTCAAGGCCTCCGTGCAGATGATGGAGGTAAACAAATATGTAACATCATCATTGTTCTTGCCTTCCTTTTTTATTCATTCCACTGCAGGGTATAAGCCTCCTCTCTTACGCTATTTGCCTCTGTCCTGTATTAATCGCTTTCAGATCTTGTATACGGCTCTGTTGATGTCATCGACTATTATAATACTATTTCCAACTCTGCGCCACCTCTTAGTTAGGGTTTTGCTCCATCTGCCATCACCGCATCTGGCTTCATGCCCTGCTCATCGCCATTTGATTCTCATTGACCTCTTTATAATATCTTGGACTTTTGTAATACACTTATAGATTACATTTCTATTCAACAGCCGCTGTGTGCACTCTATCGGCCACGTTACCACTCATAGAACACTACTGTAAAATATAATGCATTTCCCACTTTGTCCTATACTTCGTACGTATACGTACGTGTTTCCATAGTGAGTGACATATGCCAGAACACACACCCTAACTTAACACCCCAAAAACTACACTTTATCAAAAAAGTTGTTTAGTAATGTCTTTTAAAATATTTATTTAATAAATTGCCGGATAACATCAAAGAGTTGCTTATAAACTTATTTAAATATAAAATATTTAAATTACTATCTGCTCATAATTGCTAATGTTAAAAGGAATATTTAGATTGTAAGTGGTAGATTTGAGTGTTAAACTATCGTTTCACTTGCCTTATACTTATATGAGTACTTATATAATATTTTATCTATCAACATGTATAACCATGTTTTATGTGAATTAATAATAAAGAAGTAGATTAAAAGTTGGTAGTTTTAATGATATTAATTCAGTGTTAAGAGGGCATGGCTATTTTTCTTTTAACCCTGTATATATTCATGACTTTGGCCGCAGGTTTGCCGTCGTTCAGGCAGCGGCGTTAACGGCGTGGGCGCCGTCGGCGCAGTGACAGCCGTTGGCGGCGGCGGCGAGTACGTTGGCGGCGTGGTAGCACCGGCGGCGCCGCCGTCTGCACACCATTTGGCGCTCACCATCAACCAGCAGAGGCTCAGGGCGGCGCCGTATGACAACTTGGTGAGTGGCGTCACGTGATCGAATACAATAAAACCGAACAGGTTATTTAAGCAGGTCCAGAACAAAAGCCAATAACTTTAATTAATACAGTTTTCGAATATTTTTTTAAAATTTCTTTTCTGGCAGTTTAAGTACTTATTCTTACATTAGTGCGGTCAGGTCGTTTCATATCACGATAAAAATACGAAAAGAATTTTAAAAAATGAGTAGTTGGAATAAAAGCTGACAATTCCATAAACTTTTCTAATGATTTTCATATCCGAATCAACATAACCGACAAATCCTATACATTATTCTACCTTCAGGTACAAAAAACGATAAATACATTTTTTTTATCAATTAATGAAAGGTTAATTTATATTACTTTTAGTTAATGAGAAACGGATCTGTTTAAATAAATAAATAAGCAAATAAATTATTATTAAAATCATGCATATTTTTCATTACTTGTTCAAAACAAAAGTCAGATGTTTACAGAATGGATGGATCAAAAACCGATAATTCAATTTTTAAAATTAAATATCTGACTAAATTATTCCATCTAGAATTTTTTGGCCTGTAACCTTTATTGGAACCTTTAGAAGCGCCTTCCAATGACATAATTTTACCGTATTTTTCGTTTATAAAAAACCTTACGAATCTTTTTTATTTTTTGTGATTACCCTAAAAAGATATTTAGTGTATTTATCGACTTGTGTTCTGGACCTCCTCGGTTGTCGTGAGCTCAGCTGCGAACCTCAGACTGCTACGAGGAACAGTTTGTAGTTCGGTAATTGGGGCACACTTCTCCCACGATTTACCATTCGAATAATGACAGGGTTGGTAGAACCATAGGAAAGCGATGCATATACGTTAGAATACCACTTATTGTTCACCATCAACCACCAGAGAGGCTCAAGCCTGCGCCGTATGACAACTTGGTGAGTAACGTCACATGATCGAAAATCTATTAATTGGATATGACATTTGATTGTCGGCGGCAGTAAATACGTCGGTGGGTTGGTAGCACTGCCGTATACAAACCACTTGCCACTTACCATCAACCAACAGAGGCTTTCAAATGCTTTCTATAACTTGGTGAGTGATTGCAAACATCACTATAGCGGACTCGACACATGATTTTTCTGTATGAAACTTAAATTTCTCAATGCGTCCACTAGGAACGCTGCTTGATGATTCCCTATACAAATAAACACTTGAAGTAAATACGATAGTTGCGTACACAAACGAAAAACCTTATAATATGGTTACTGTCTTTAAAAGATTCATAACGAAAGTGTGTTTAAACGTTACAAACATGTGGCATTACAGGCATGTGTTTGTCCGCAGTATCAACTGTACCAAGGCGGGCGCGTAGCTGTGGGCGGCGCGAGACAATACGCCACAAGAGCAGCAGAACCCTTCCCGCACCAGTTCGTCTCATCTATACTCTGCCAGCCGGCTTATCAGGTACATTGTCATCTCATCACATTTTGTATACCTCTTTACATTATAGTTTTTCTTTCTTCTCTATTTTCATCTCTTTGTACTCCCTTTTCTCCACCTTTATTTCTGACCATCGTCAGTCCCGGATTCTTTCAATTCCATCTTATCGGATAAAGGAACTCATTTCATTATAAATATTATAATACCAATATTGTATTTATGTCTGTTTGTTTGTTACGTCTTTGACTAAACTACTGAACGGATTTCAAAGAAATTTGTCAGAATGGTAGTCTGAAACGGCATACTTCATGAGACTGACTGAAATTTTTGAGAGGGACTATGAGGGTTGCAATTCGACAACCGCTGGGCGCACTGGACTGCCCATGTTACCTTGCACTCAACGAACACGACCATCATATTATGTACTGAATTTTACCATTTCATCTTATTTTACAAAGTACTTACATGTTGCGGTAGTGAGTGAGACATGCCACAGTCTATTCCGATCCCACCCTATCCTATACCTCCTCATTTTCCTAATCCTTTCTCCAAATCCATTCCTAAATATCCAAAGATAGGCAACGCATTTGTGGCTGTGCCAACATTTGTCATTCTGGACTGTTGTTGACATGCATTTCGGATGTCACAGTGTGACAGTATCCATTTCCCACCGTGTGAACTGTCTGCTATAAAAGAGAAGCTATCGCGATATTTTTTATTCGAGGAAAAGTCAATTTAAAAGTAATCCATCCAAATAAAAAAAAGTACGATGCATTTTTCTCGAAATAGCCCTTTTTCTATTACTGTCTTTTAAGCTTAACGGGGTAGAATTTCGAACCGACTGCACAAAATGTGACTATTTATTTATACACTTCATTGCACATTATCTTATTGCACACTGCCTTAAGGCATTCTCTACAACGTGGGTTGATCAGAGAGGTTCAATTGCAACAGTTACCTTCATGCGACAATATGCGTTCTAGGTGCAACAACTAGCAGCTGCTGCAGCCGCAGCGGCAGCCGCTCACCACCAGCACGGGGTTGCGGGCGTTGCAGGCGTTGCAGGAGTTGCCGACGTGGGCGTCGCGGGTGAGTGGCGCGCGCCGCTCATAGTGGAGCCTGCGCCCCTCCCCGAGCCCGACGTGTGGGACTTCCACCCGCACCATCAGCACCATCACACGCACAAGAGGTCAGTGAGATACACACAATACCCGCAAAGCCTACAGATATAGAGGGATATTAATATTTTAATTTAAGTAAAAAATATATATTTTTAATTTTTATATTTGCCTGTGTTTACTCTTAAGTCATGTTGCCGTCGCCTTTATATCAGTAGAGCGACGTTTATATAATTGATCCCCCTGCAGTAACTTATTTGTATTGTGTATGCTCGGTTGGTGACCTTTTTTAATAAATAAATGAATAAATAATATACCCAACAAGCTGAAAGAGCTACAAACATCAGTATATAAAAGCAAACTGCTGAAACCGTTAAATAAAAAAAACGTTGAATGTTAATGAAAAATGAAGAGCTCCATTGTAAACTGAAAATTGAATCCCAATATCTATGTTTACAATTAAATAATACTGTATTGATAGTTATCGCAAGCTGTAGGTGACTTTGTGCCCGATGGTGACTCCATACTCCAAACGTTATGCTCCATACTTCGCGCGCCGCTCATTCGACCCGTGTTGCTAACGTCGTTATAAAATACGAAAATATGTAATTGCGCTAGAATCAATTGTAAAAATCCAAATAATCAATTGTTGAGAAACTGAGTCAAGGGAGATGCTTCGTTTTATCGGTGAGTTGGTGTCAACCCTCTAGTAATTTCAAGAGGAGGCATGTACCTAGTTATAGGTACAGTCAAAATTATATTTAATCGTTGAGCCACTATCCTTTATTCTTAAAAGTATTAAACAAACCTCGACAACATAATATATAATTCAATGATATCACGTTGAGCAAATTAAATGGTTTGGTTAGTTAAATTAGACGGCAAATTTAACACGTTGAGCGCCATGCCATTCTTTTAGGACTTTTGTTGGGAGGCCACGTGTTTCCTTCAAACACACCGGCCCGTATTCACTCAAAAGCCAGTGTTTCTTTGAAGAAGCACTATTTCATACATATATTATTAGGGTAGCAGTCACGTTCGATGTCAACGTGGCTACTACCCGATACGCTAGCGATAGCTATTTTCGCTTATTACACGAGTACATTAGTAGGGAGGTGTGAATGCTATTACCATGCTAAATAGCATGAACTATAGGTACATGCACGTTATAAGTTGATATTGATTGATAAATTGATTGATAAATAAATTGGTTGTCAACAGATCGACAAAACAGCAAGCGAGCGCCGTCCCCCACTATCCACCGCATCACCAAACGCATCAATACAGGTGTTTATAAACATTGTTGCTACCTCCAAACCACCCTTACGCTTTTAGGTTTCTGTCTTTTTATATATAGCTACGATACTGTGTACTAAACTACATAATATTGCTAAATCACTATGATTTTTACTGCTCTTGTATTTTAGTTTAGTGTATATTGTATTTTTTAAAATAGGGTATTTGGCTAGTTTTATAAAACATATGTTTGAACTTACGATACTAAATTCGTACGATATTTGGCATGCAAACGGAAAAGAAAATTACATTCACTTAACACATTACAAAATTTAATACCAAAAGAAATATTCAAAATTACAATTAGTGGCAATATGAATCTGTCTTACCATAGTTCATAAAACTATTTTGCAAAAATGTCTGACGTAATAGCTTTACCAGTTGAAAAAGCACTACTGCGTCAATGATGTAAGGACGCATGAGTGACATATATAACTATAGCTTTTCTAGCTGAAATATATTCTAAAAATGATGTTTAGTGAGTTATTTATTTTCTTCTTTTGTTGTCAAATAAGCCATGAAAATTTAAATGGGTCGGTCCTAGATCTCAAGATGACCAAATCTGCAAAAAGTCTACATCTCTGAATGTCTAGGTAGCAGAAAGACTGGATATTAAAATGGCTACACCATGAATAAAGTAGATCTCAATATGACTAGGTAGCAAAATGACTGGATTGTAAAGGTCGCTATTATGCCAAACGAAAATGCGTTGGAATGAAAATAAAATGCATTTATATTGATTCCGGTCTATATGGCCTGTGATTCTTTAATTGTGTTTACTATTGACCTCTATTGACCAAATTTCAAAAATACTGAATTTCCAAATGGCTTTGCTCATGAACGTCTGATAGTCATAATGTCTCACAGTAATGGTACATCCAGTAAGAAAATTCTTTTAGTACGTTAACACTATCTTATAAAATAATTGTAAGTAGGTATATTCTTTTTTGAACAGTTCTGACTTCAAACAATTTACTTTGACGTCTGTTTAATGCGACTGATAGTTGAAGTGGCCGCCAGTATTGACTTTAATAGGAAAGTTCGAAGATAACAATAAAGATAAATGTATCATTTGATATAGTTCAGTGTACGTCATACCGAGATATAGTCAGTCTGAGATTTAGACCATTTGCGATCTAGTCGTTCGAGAAAGAGACTTTACTATATCAACTCAAATCAATTACATGCACTATTTAAAAAAAAATTCATAGTCATTATGTATATATATATATATATATACATATATAAATTATATATATATTTCAATTTATATTTTTATGACATTGCGTGACTCGTGACATTATGTCGATTCTATAAAATTTATTTACACAACACTGTGTTCTGGAAGTATTATTGCAAATTTCTAAATTTATTTTGTAGTATTTCATCAGCTTCACGAATGTTCGATAGATTTATTATTTCTCTAAAATTTACAATAAAAAAATAAATATTTATTGTTCTACGTGTTGTAGTAACATTTAACTACTATAACTTTTCCGTGAACTAAAATGTGCCCTTTATTGTAATTGTACAATTTAGTGCAAACTCTTGTTATTCGCGTGTCATTATATTCTTTTCGTGATTTGGTTTATTTTCTGTAATTTGCAATATCTTTGTTAAAGGTTAAAGATAAATTGGCAAATTATATTATCGTTGCTCGATGACCTTGTAGTATAGATATATTATTGAATGATGTATATTTTTATTGATAATGCATTTCTTAATTACCTATTTCATTTTTATGCTAAAAATAATCTCAAGTGGAAGATTATTAATTTACACGCCATTTATTATACAGACAAATGTGACAATTTGATTGTAGATACAGCAATCTGTTACGCTCATTGCAAATATATCTTTATGAGTGATTGAATTATAAAATAATCTGAAAGTGGAAATTCTTAGCCAAATAGCCGATATAATATTGAAATGTTTGCGTAATCTTTAGTATGGCGAGCAGTGGAGGCAAAAAGGAACCTACTCAGCTATCTCCTGTCAAGAAACGGGTGAAGGAAGGAACTCCACCTTCGAGACATAGGCATCATCATCACGATCATAACAAGTGAGTATAATATACTGAATGGTATGAGAATATATTCTCAATTCATATTTTTGAGGTCGTGAGTCCTAATTTAACTTAATAAGTCACTAAATAAAATAGATACCACTAATATATTGTTGGAGGGTATAATAATAATAAAAATATTATTATTATTATCTGGTTTAACTATATTTATGGCTGAGGTAGCTGCTAATTATGAGTTTGACTTGAAAAAAAATATTGGTCTATCTACTTTGGATGTATGTTTATTGATGGTTGTGAGTTGAATAGTTAATTAATGGAAGATTAATTTACATTTTTTATTTAAATTTTATAAAAAATGATGTTAAAATATTGCTGCTATCACTAAAAGTGCTCAGATTCCTTTTAGTTCTTATATCGGGAACATGTGAGCTATTGTTAATTTAAAAAAAAAAAAACATATTATGGCGATAGATTATTTTGAAAACTTTAAATAATATTTAAATTTAAGACAACAATGGATTGGAAAATTTGAATTACAAAATCTCGTTATCTAAAACTCATAACAAAAAAGATGCGAGAAATTGAAGTTAAAAGTGTCAGAACACATGCTATATTAATGGAAACGTGGAATTGATGTTTGTGGAGGACAATATCTATAAGGCTTTATCTATATCCCAGTTAGACTCCATACAAAAAACCGATTAATAAACGATAATTCTATTCTTTCAGCGTCCCCCGACCACCGAACCCACCGGTCCACAACAACTGGGACACAGCGGCTGCGCCCGTCCCACCCGCGCCGGCCCACACCATCACCATCCGCGACACGCCATCACCCGCCGTCTCCGTCATCACCATCTCCGACTCGGACGACGACGGCGACGCGCCGCGACGAAACAAGCACGCCACCAACAGAGGTAAGATAGAATCAGATACAATAGCTAAAATACTAAAACTAGGTAAACTAAATTCATCTAGTCATTAAAAAGAAATGAATTAAAGTTATTTAAACTTACCAAACAAGCTATCTAACGTCAATAAAACGAAGTAAATTAAAGTGAAATAAAGTTAGGGAAAAGAGATGAACTATTGTCATTTAAAGTGAGTAAAAATTAGTAAACTAAAGTTATAAAAAGAGCAAACAAAAGTCATCTAAAGTCGATAAAAAGACTTAAACTTATGTCAGTTAAAAGAAGTATATTAAAGGAGGTAAACTAATTCTGTGTCTATAGAGTTTCACTCGACGAAATTTGAATTTACATAAACAACTACTTAAGAAAACATGCAAAGCGGTTCATTTAACCGTCGATAGTAATTTTAATTAATAAAAAAACACGAAATTTTCCACCCAAGAAATCAAAAATTTCAAAAATTAAAATGCATAATTACTTGTTTCTCACTTATACCATTAACCTTTCTTCGCCTCCATTACAGGCGGTCCCGGCGAATGCGCAGTGCCCACAGGCCACAACCCGGCGGCCACCAACAACAACAGCAACATGACCAATAGCAACAACAACGTCGCGACAACAGCGACAACAGTGAGCGGCGGCGTGATTTGTAGCGCGCGGTCGCCAAGAGACGACAGGCACGTCAAGCACGAACCGCACCAGCCTTGCCATCACCACCATGTTGTGAGTTATATCTTCAATGTCCTATTTATTTTCTATTTTATAATGGCTTGTATTTATAAGCAAAAAAATACTAAACGGTCAGTAATTCATGATCAACAGAACACTATTTTTGAATAACTGAAATAAATAACTTTAAAGCGGGACTCCTATAATTTTTTTTTTGTCACCAGAAAACCTAAATCCAACCCACATTTAAATTTGCTGCCACTTTCCCCTTTACAATCCTTTCCAAGTTTCCAGTGGCCCGATTTGTATATATAGTTTATAACTCCATATTTGCACTTTCAGTTTGAATCATTTCTATTTTATGGTCTATAATATTTAGATGAGATTTAAAATGTTCTGTTCTATTTCTTCTTTTAATATCACAATACGAACTAACGTTGTAATTGTCTTCCATCAAATTTCAGCTAATAATTTCGTTAAATTATTAGCATTTCAGTCTCAAGATATGTAATATTTCTTTGTATAACTATTTGGTTTTTTAGAATAAATAAAATAAATCTATACGTATAATAAAACCGTAACAAAGCCGTGTCTGTATTAACATTAAAACGAATGATATAGTTGTCCAAAGCAACATATTTGTAATTTGTGTTTGTCTCTCTGAACGCTCATCACGCAAACTAATGGATGTATTTTAATTAAAGTTAGCGTGGGTATACGAGGGTTGTTTGATAAGTCAATTTAAAATCTTTTTGTTAAGGCCTTTTTTCAAAAAGTGGCATTTGCACTGGCAGGCATCATCCTTCAAACGAGTTCTGTCAAAATTTCAGCCAGATGCAACACGTAGTTGTCGTTTTACAGTTGCCTAAGTGACATCACTTCTACATTTTTCGCAGCCATGGAAAAAAAAGAATTTCGTGCCGTTATCAAACACTTCCTTATGAAGGGTTGCAGCGCTGCTACTATCAAAACTGACCTTGAATCTGTTCGTGGTACTAATGCAGACTAATGGTCATGGTTCATGGTACTAATGGTACGTTGCAGACTATTTACAACTGGATAAATAAGTTCAAACGTCGTTCAAGTACATCTGATGCTCCACGCTCTGGCCGCCCAATCGAAGTCACCACTGAGGATATTATCGAAAAAGTCCATAATATCGTACTTGACGACCGCCGAGTGAAGGTGCGCGAAGTAGCTGAGCCCATAGGCATCTCCACTGAGCGAGTACACAAAATCCTGCACGAAGATTTGGCCATGACGAAGCTGTCTGTACGATGGATGCCGCCATCGTACGATGGATTTGTTGACTATCGACCAAAAACACGAACGAAAGCGCATTTCAAAGCTGTGTTTCGACATGTTCAAGTCTAATCCTCAGGATTTCTTCAGTCGATTTGTGACTGTGGACGAGACCTGGGTCCACCATTATGCACTACAGTAGAAACAACAGTCCAAACAATGCATGTCTGCTGGTGAACGTGCACCAAAGAATGCCAAGACTCTTTTGTCGTCTGAGAAGGTGATGGCGACAGTTTTCGGGGATGGCGAAGGATTTATCATGATTGATTATTTGGAAAGAGGGAAGACTATCACGGGCCACTATTATGCAGAATTATTTCATCGTTTTAAAGCCGAATTGTTGGAGAAACGGCCAAAATTACGGCGCAAAAAAGTTCTCTCAATGCGCCAGTGCACACGTCAACAATCGCAAGGGCTAAAATCCACGAGTTGGGCTTCAAGCTGGTTCCACATGCTCCGTATTCTCCGAATTTAGCCCCCGTGTGACTATTTCCTTTTCCCAAACTTGAAAAGATGACTTGAAGGACAAAAAATTTTGACGAATGAGGACTGCATCGCCGGCGTGAACGACTATTTAGCAGACCTTGAGAAGTCGTATTTTTTGGAGGGAATGAAAAGATTGGAAACTCGCTGGAATAAGTGTCTTCAAAGGAATGTTGAGAAATATATTTAATTTATATTAAAAAAAGAAATTTTTTACTAACTTTTTAAAAGGACTTACTAAACAGCCCTCGTAGCATTAGTGTGTCAAGTTAACATTTTAGAATACTTATGCAGATCCATTATAGATTTTCCATTGAAATCATTCTTAAAGTTCATGCGAACGAAGTCACGGGCACCGCTAGTAATAAAAAAATAAGGTTCTGACAACAGTTTAAATGTCACTATTGATATATATAACCTCCCTGCTGGCCGACTCGCATGAGAAATGTTCAATTAATTATTTAATAACTAAAATCAAATATAAAATCTCATGTTGCCTTTTATTAGACTTACAGGAGTGTGTAGTCTAAACACCTTACTTTTTCCACTACATATCTCTGTGATAAGGCTGTTCACCTAAATTATCACCAGTTCACCCATACATGAACATCGGTGTTGATTATTGTCATAGTGTTAGCCAAACCTGATCTGTGCAGAAAAAAATTCGTTAGTGAAAAAATGGATAATAAAAAAATACACATATCAGGTTTGGCTAGTGCAACGACGTTATACAATCAGGAAAATTCAGTTCTAAGAATTTGCTTCTATTGTATAATGTTTCAAAAATAAAATCAATGTTATTGTTGCAGCAACAGCCGGTGCAACAGCAACCGCAGCAGCATACGCAGCCAGCAACGATAAGCACACGAGTACAGAGCACGCCTCAGAGCCAGAAGAAGCGACTACTGGCTCTCGCGCAACAAGAGGCGCAGGCCAAGCAAGAACCACCGCCCGAACACATGCAACACCACCTGGTGCCGGTATGTAGTCATCACCATAATTATCATCATCAACGTGGTCTAATGTTATGTAGTTCTGCAATATACCTAAAAATTCATTTAGCGGTCTGCGCCCACTTCTCGTAAAGACCATTTCGTAAACTCGCGGTACACTGTGCCGTGGCGCTGTTGACGTTTACACATCTATACGTTCTTTTTTCATATAATGTTAGATATTAAATATAAATGTCATATATAATACGAGTATGTATTGCTTGTAATTTTTATTGATTATACGATGCACCGCCCTTCGTATTTCTGTTTATGCTAAGGTTGACTGCCAGAGAATGCCACTGGCCATTAAGTACGCCTTTTTGTACAATCTTTGTTTGTTCATTACAGTTACATTGCAGTTACGGTTTGATACGTTTGTTATAATTTCAGAGCGGCGCGACTGTGCGTCCAACGAACGAGTATCAGTGCAATCAGTACGTGCCGCAACAACATAAAAGAGACAGCGTAAGTAGATGCACTTACATTAGACAATTGACCTTTTATTGTTTTCTTTTGTTTAAAAATATAACCGGACGGACGGATCCAATCACACATTACTTATTATCATGAATTTATACAACGTGTCAGTGAAATAACGCAAAAGCTGAAAATAGATCGTTCAGTATCGAGTGTAGAATCTATTCTACCAGTATTTTTTTTTTTTCACTTATTGTTCATTTCTACCATATGAGCGCAGAGCAATGAGCGCTACTGACGTTTTAGATTACAAATTTATAACTTGATTTTATTTTCCGCTAGTGTTTTATATAATTTAAATTAGTTGACTAGTTTCAGATTTTGCGTTATTTCGTTGACACGCGTTGTATATCATTACAAAAACCAGTATGGCTTATTTATCGTAAAATATGGCCCCGAATCTACCCTCTCTACAATTTCTTTCGTGAAAACTATCAACTTTTGTTCTAGGCCTTTTTTAAAATACAACGCTTTTTTTGCACACAGAAATAAAAACATTCTTATTTTCCATACAGAGATAATAATATTTTTTGTGAAACTGAAATTGCAAGCGGCCTAAAAAAATTGTGGAGGTTATAATTTAAGGTCTGTATTTTAGTGTTAAGATGTAGCCTTCAGAACGTGCAGGTATGGAGGACAATAAATAACTTTCATTGTCCTCCATATAATTTTTTTATGTACGAAGGCGGCAGACGAGCATACAATCCACCTGATGGTAAGTGGATACTGTCGCCCATAGACATCCGCGATACATGCCAACATTAGTCCAAAATAACAAATGTCGTCACGCCCTCGGATGGGCTGCCTACCGCTGGAGATATAGGAATGAATTTGGAGAAAGGGTTGGGAAAATGGGGAGGGATAGGATGGGATGGGAATGGGCTCTGGCACATCTCACTTACTACCGAAACACGTACGTACATTGGGGAAATACGATAAAGTGGGAAATGCAGTAAATTTCAAGGTAATCTTCTGTGAGAGAGGGGTAATGTGGCCAGTCGACCGCGCCTAGCGGTTGTTGGATTTCAGCGTGCACTCTCCCCCTCAGAGACTGTGCCCCTATAAAATAAATAATGGCCCACACCAAGATTCCCGCGTAGGTCCAGAAACATACAGACACACCCAGACCCGAATATTTTTTTTTTTGTTTTTAAACAAATGAGTGTCCAAACGGAAACCCGGTACCTTTTGCATAGCAGGCAGGGGCTTTACCAACTGCGCCAATCGGTCGTCAATGACTAAAGAAAGATTTACATTTTTAAGGACAATATCCAGTTCTGAAAATAGTCGTAGAACAAAGTTGTTAGTTTTAATGATGCAAATTCATTGTTAAAGGGGTGCAGATTTGTTTTTTATTCTATAAATGAATTGTGCATTTATAGATCGTGTCGTTCATAAAATTGCACATTTCAATAATCGGCCATTTATATATAGACATTTAAAGAATCAGCTTTTGTCGACTGAACCGAACCGTACGGACAGAGTATTTGTAGGTTGATTTTTACCCAGATCACTCTTATATACAAAAAAATCGATGGCATGCGTTACTCGAAAGGATATTCCGCTATTTTCCGTACGTTTTTGAAAAATTGTTAGACAAAAGTTGTAGCCCTGAACGAGACCTATCCAATGGCATTAGTTTGTATGTATAGACGTCGAAATTTTGTTTTTGGGATTCCTTTGAAAAGTACCTCATTGTAATTTTAGAATTACTGAACGCAAAATTGATCCTATATATCCAAAGACGTAAAAAAGCAATTTCACTAAAAATATCAGATAGGGAGTTATTGGCACTTCGCCGTCCATATGTAGATATAGTTACATTTGTTTATATATTAATAAGTCTGTTTTATTTAATAAATTTGGTTATAAATATGGGGTTCTTCAAGAGAGCTGTGAATAGTATTTTGCAAGGTCGGCGGCGCGCCCGCATACCCCCTGGTGTTGCAGGTGTCCATGGGCGGCGGTAACACTTACCATCACGTGAGACCGCTTGCTCGTCCGCCCACTAGTTTATAAAAAAATGTTTAATTTAACTTACATTCAGTTATACCTATATTGCCAACTCGAGTGTGTGTGTATGTGCGTTTACATGTGTGACTGAGTGTATTTTATTCAAGGTAATGTCATTTAACTACTCTTAACAACAACTCCGTATTTGTGAAGGTGAATCCCAAGCCATTTAGTGATTAATTTGTTACATACATATATTAATTTATCCTTAATTGAGAGCTGTTTATTCGCCTTAGTGGGGTCCCAGGAAATCGGTGAAACTTTGACGTGCTGAAACAACACGTGCATTTCCCTTACAGTTCAACAGGTCTATTCTAAACGTACTTTGTAAAAGTCAGTAAAGTTTCTTCATACAACAATTGCGCTTCGGTGGATAACTTTGAGTAAAGCACGTTGAGCCCTCATCAATTTTAATATATTTTGTGTTGTAGTACCGCCCCAAGCTGTGATACGTTATAATGGAATGACCAAGAGCGTAGTATATCGATCTTAGAACAAATTCAGACGCAAGATTTCGAATACGTTAAAAAATATAAATAAGACGACTGATCTATAATCTATAATCAAGCACACACCGAGATACTTTATAGTTTGAACGCATTGTATAACAGAATAGTTACATGTATCACGATTTTTCCCACTTTGCTGATATTTATCACAAAAATGTATTTGAATGTCTTTTATACCGGGATCTTTTTTCATGCAAAATATAAGAAATTTGGTTTTATTTATGTTAAGAGTCAATAAATTTATAGTAAGCAAGTCTTCCACTATAGACATTCCATACTCCGCTTTATTAAGGACGTCCGACCATGATTGGCCTTCAAAGATGACTGCAGTATCATCCGCGAAAGCAACTACAGTGAAATTTGGCAGCGTTTAAATATATAAATATATAGGGTTTACACAAATCGTTTAAATATATATGAAAAAGAGTAGGCCCAAGGACACTTCTCTGCGGCACGACTTCGTGATCATATTCTTAGTTACTAGTTTAAAATTATTTATTTCAGTTATTCATAAATAGTTTGTTTTGTTGATCATGATATTTGCTGCTGGTTTAGTATTATTTTGTTGGTCGTTTAAATTAATAAAAAGCAGAATCGAAAGACCGTCTTCTCCACTATTTTCAAAAATACTCGCCTGTATATTTTTTTTTTTTTGTAAAGATATCAATATATCAAGCTTTGTATTGTACTGAAAAATTTAGCAAAAAAAAAAAAAGAATCAAAATGTCGGTTTATTTGACCTAAAATTGCGCTGTAAACTGTTCAAAAAATCCCAAAAAAACTTGGACGAGTAGACATACAAACTATATTATGTCTAAAACGTAATGAAAAAAAGCGAAATTTTGAAATAGCAAATATTTCATTGGTACACAATAATACAGGATTGCTCCTAGTGTGGGTGCCGATGGACCTCACTATGTTGCCTTAGCTATAGAATTTGTGTACATGTACTGTGTTAAACGCTGTATGCATGAATTATAAGAAATAAATTATTATAATTATCTGGGACTGTCGCTTGCCATGTTTTTTTTTTTATTAATTTTATTATGATACTTATTTGGAAATAAAGAGAAAATATTATTTAAATTACGTAAAATTGTCTTTAATTTCCAATTTCAGCCGCACGCGTCGCTAGTGTCGCTAGCTGCCAATATAAGCCACAGCTCGTACTTGCTCGTAGAGTATTTGCCGTATAAGGTAGATTTCGTACAAATATACCTATTGCAAATAAATATACATCCGTACACCAATGCATAGACTAACCGCGAAATATAAAAACTAAATTTTTTTGGGCTGATGCTTGGCTTTTTCTATACATCTGAATTTTGTTTGTGTTCAGTTGTTCCAAAATTACAATAGTGTAAACTTATAATATCTATATACATATAGATGTCTGAATACACTTTGAATTGATGTTTTGGATCCAGCTGGCCATACTTAATCCTAAAATCCTAAAATTATCTCTCTTTATCTCCCTACAATTTACATTAGGGCCATAGATCTGTTTTCTATAGTCCAAAAAGAGATTAAGGAATAACAAATGATTTAATCCACAGAACGTAACGTGTCTGTCCAACAATGCGTGGTTGTTACAGACAGAGTAAAACAATGTTGTATGTTGTGTATGACGGGCCTGCCTTGTCATGCATATTATCTGTTGCATGAGGAATGTATGGCCTTAAAACGCCACTCTGATCAAGCGGCTTTTATAGAGGTGGTGTAGCTATTCAGGGCTTGTGGTTCCTTAATCGCCTTTTACGACATAGATAGGGTAGAGATAGGATTGTGATATTCTATTAGCGGGCCGAGACTTCACGGCACAGTTGTACAATAATAATTAGTACAATAATACAATGTTGTTACAGAGCGGCGGGTGTCGCGAGTACGTGGCGGCGCCGCCGGCCGCGCACAAGCCGCCGCCGCCGCACGCCTGGCACCACCACTACAAGTGAGACAAATATTGATTATAATTTATTTATTTACCTGAATAGGCTTTACAGTGTCCTCCCCCAACATGCGCGTACTCAGACACATGCACATACAAAGAAGAGTACGAGATTATTATTTCTAAGGGATTGTACAGGCCGACCAGCCTTTCAATGAATGTGAATAGAGCGTGACAATCGAGTTGCCAGGTTAAATACATATGCTATATTTTAGGTTAAGCTTAGAAGACGGCTATAATTTGTTACTATAATTGTTACTATAATTTTTATATTAAAAACATAGGCATTGAATAATATCCATTATGATTGATGTTTCACAATTATGACCCTAGTGACGTTATATTGTATACCGGTTAATAAGCACAATTTGTATGAACTATAAAACCACAAAGAATTTAGTTCTGTTATCTTTAGTCTTAATTTCCAATAGTCCTATTTACAGTTATAATTTACACAGTGCATCATTTTGTTGTGTTCAACTGCTTGTGATGGAGTTTATTGTAAATTTATTCAGTTATTCTGATACCAAATAAATAGATGGAATCAATAATTTGCTATTTAATAGCGGTCCATGCAGTTTGTTCTTGATCATAGCTAATGTTGTTGTCGTACATATATTAAATCTATATTGAAACCTATTATCATAGCTGTCTCGTAATGTATAATCTATATAAATAAAAATGTAAACGTTCGTTTGTTCAAAATCTTAAATCTCCGAAAGTTCTTCACCGATTACTTTGAAATTTTGACACAACGTTGCATTCGAATACGCGCGTGTTTTTATATACCTATCACAGGGTAAAAAACATACTTTTTACCCAAAATCAATTAAAAACAGGGTAAGCGCCATTTGTTAGGCAGCTACAGCAACGCGTGGCCGGGTACAGCTAGTATATAATAAATGTATGTATGTAGTATGTATGTGTATATGAAAAGTCACTTTTTCAACTAATCGAGTTATTCTAAATAATTGTCAATAAAAGATTAATGTAATATATTCTGTAATTTCTATGGTTCAAATATGTTTATGAATCTAATTATTAATGACTTATCAAATTTATAAATATTCTAATAATAAATTCTAGTACTCTGATTCTAATTTCTAATAATAATAATATACTGAACTATAGTAAAATAACCAGAGATTGTTCTTTGAAATATAACGCCTTGAAAATTGATATTATTATCATTTGTACATTGTCTAGTTATAAGTTCAAAATGAAATAAACTATTTATTATTATAAGTTATACATTGATTAGCTTTAACGAAACATTTATAAACTTTATTTGTGTATTTTCATTGAATGGGATTAAATAGTTATTAAACTACAAATCTCACTATACACTATTTATACAATAATGAAACAAAAACTCAAATTTCCGTCGGGCTCCCGGGCCAAAAATAAGTCTATTATTTTGAGTGGTGTGTCTTGCAGGCCTGGCAGCGGCGGCGTGCTCTCGCCCGCCGGTGGCGTGTCGCCGGGCTACCTGCCGCCGCCACTATACGTGCCCACTTACCACTATCACACGTGAGTTTAGTTTATATTTACAAGAATAACATTTAACTTAAACTTAAAGTACATAATAGAGTATTTTACTTAAGATTACAGTTCATAATAGAGTATTTTACTTAAACTTACAGTACATAATAGAGTATTTTACTTAAACTTACAGTACATAATAGAGTATTTTACTTAAACTTACAGTACATAATAGAGTATTTTACTTAAACTTACAGTACATAATAGAGTATTTTACTTAAACTTACAGTACATAATAGAGTATTTAACTTAAACTTACAGTAGGTACATAATAGAGTGTTTTAATAAAATTTACAGCCGTTTAAATATTGCAAGTTACTGTTATACTTATACATACTCGTCCGTGTTAAACTAGTTTTCTGTTAATTGCAGCGGTGGTGTTAGTGGCGTGGGTGGAGTAGCGGCCCCACCACCCGCTCACCACGCAAATGCCCGACTACCCGGTTATTTGCAACCATATTCGCCCACATACCTTGTACCGCACCACCAGCAACTGTGGTATACTGACTGAGTACCACACTGAGGGTGGTACACCGAGTACTGCACTGGGTTGGTACGCTGTCAGTACAGCTCTAAGGGTGGTACACTGGGTACCGCACTGAGGGTGGTATGAAAATGGTACCCGCGGTTATGAAGCCAGAAGATTGAGAAACTCGCCTGAATAACCGAGACCGATGTCGTGTAATAGTGATTTTACAAATCCACAACACTCACTAGCAGTTGTGGTGCGTTGACTTTACTACCATTTATGAAGCTTTAATGTCATTTGGGAAGCACAAAGATCATGACACAATCAGTGAAATAAGAACAATCAGTCTAATTGTACAAATCTCGTATTTGAAAAATAATTTCCAGAAGATATTCAATAGAAATAGAACGATACAACTGTCGATATTCTCCAAGAAAATAGTATGAAGCGATGTGAAATAATTTTGTGTGATCTTATAACGTGGTATTGTTAATACGTCATCGGCGCGGTTATGGCGATAGTGCTAAGTAGTATTGGCCAGTGGTTCAGTGCAAATTATCGATGAAATTATTGACTTTCCAGCGGTCTTGCACAACACGAAGGAGTGGATTAGAGACTACATACAAGTGTTTTTGAAACTGTGAGCTCAGCGACCCTTATCGATGAACGAGTATTTTTCATTTAGTGTATCGCACTATTATTAGTTCGTTCCATTCGTTTCTCTATAAGGGCGTTTGAGACCTAAAGGGAACGGATGTCACACTACAATTTTTAATTCAAAACTATGATTAGTGTGTGTCGCGAGCGACGGAAATAGTTCCTTTATTCGTGGAAATCGTTTCTACACTATTTACTGACAAATAGTCGAATCGACACTGTACAAATTTTTTATTTTTCGTCTAGAAAAATATAATATAAATTATTTTTCAAGTTATCTACGTTTTGTAGGCTTGTGATCGATGTCATACTTAAATGTTTGATTATGTGTGTTTATTTTGAGTCAATTCAGTAAGTTAGTTGTGTGGCTATGTGTAATTTTTGGAAATTTTACCAAAACATTGGAACTTTTAGGGAAAGTTTTGGAAAATGTCACAAAATTGAATATTAAAAATCTTATTTTAATTGAAATAAATGGATATAAGAATAAGCAATACTCATGATGACCGTTTGTTTATACTTAACACAATAATTATCAAAATATCTTTTTACCTATCTATATTTTAAGAAGACAGACATGTCCTTCAAAATTGCAAAAAAAAAAAAATTATCCAATATTTTTCTAAACTGATTTTTCCAAGATTTTCTGTACAATGTTTGGATTTTTTCCGAAAATTACTGTACACTAGTTGTGTGGGTGCACATTTACTGGATGGTATTGTAGGTTTTAAACTAGTAATAGTGTACGCACAGTAGCGGTAGACGGTAGTGATATATAGATATTTTATTTGTTCATCACATACATGTATAATATGGATTGTAAATGTTGTGTTAATTTTTCATTTATATAATTATGCAAAAGCTAAGCGATGTAGGGTTGCATTTACTAATGTTTTTATCGTAGCTGATAGAGTTTGTACCAAATGTATAATGAAAAAGCATGAGTTATTGTGCGTTGGAAAACGAATTGCGTTATATTATCAACTATTGATGTGGTTAATTTTGGAAAAGATTTCCGAACGTTGAAAATTTTGAGAATAATACTCGGTAAACGTTGGGAAATTTTCCCGAATGTATGAATATATTTTTCTTAAAATTTTCATTGTATGGAATTTTTTTTTAGAAATTACTCATTTCTACATATAACTATATAATAATATGCATAACGCTGTGGTGTATTGTGTAGGTATTTTGGTTAAATACGGTGATTTCGTCAATTAAGATTTTGATTTGTATTTGTAGTGTAATGTTTGCGTTTTGGGGCACGAGTTGCGTTTTATTTTACGTTCCACCAGGGCTCGGAACCGGTTTTATATCAAATATTACTTAGGTGAAGCCATTTTTTTTCGGTTTCGGTTTTTTTATTGGTTTCGTATCGCGCATGAAATTTCAAGTGGGCCTGGAACCGGTTTCAAATTTACCGAAACATTTTGAGGGTAAATCTTGGTTTTTGGGTTTCGTATTGTGAATTAAATTACAATTGTATTTGGAATCGATTTTGAATTTAATACTTTTTACGTTAAACCGTTTTTTTTTCGATTTCGTATCGATAACGAAATTACAGTAATGTTGATTACAGTTAATTCAACAGGAATTCAGTTAGATTAAGTTCAAAATTTCCAACTGCTTTTTAAACTCCTGTAAAACTTGATCCAATATATATATGAACTGATATTTCGTTCCTTCATTAACATTCTTATTCACAGATGCCGCGAGATCCTTAAATGAACTTGCTACTTGATTTTATGAAAAGAAATGGGTTTGACGTAAAAACCGGTTATGTGACAAAAGACGGTATGTAACATAAAAACCGGTTTGTAACAGTTGAAGCCGGTTTTAAAGCCCTGTGTTCCATATCACACGGTAGTGGCGCCGCCTACCGATCATACAAAACGTTTAAGCTGTGTTTACAACATTATACACTTATTGTATTAATTATCAATGGGAATTTTACTACGTAGATTTAATGAAATGTTTAAAACGTAGTTTCGAACTATATTTACTAAATTAATTTAAAAAAAAGAAATATAATAACTAAGAATTTTTAAAAAAAACATTTAGTGCGCACTAATGTATTTACTATTGTAACGTTATGTATTCACATTTAGATAGAATAATAATTAATTAATCATCCTTCTTAAAAGTGCAATTGTGTTGCGATTGCGGTTTTAGTTACGTATTTAGAGTCGATGTAATTAAGTTGCTGACATTTGTGATCTCATGTGAGAAAATGGACCTTATTAACTGGTTGCCCACAGTAAAATCTTTATAAAAATTACATAGAGCATAGATATAGATGGATACATAACGCAAGCTTTCCGTCGCTGCGTGCCTAAAGTTGGCGCTGGCAAGTCCTTACAAAACACAAAAATGTCTAATAACGCTATAATCAATTTTAAAACTCGTCAAAAGTTACTAAAATTTACTCGTGACGTCACATAAAATCGACAAACAACGCGCTGTCTGTATGTATCTAACAGCACGTTTACATTCAAAAAGAATCATGAACCAACGTTTTAAATTTGAAAATCTTTACCAAAATCTATTAAATAATAATACTGATAATGAGGTCCGTTTGCTTATATGACGTCACATATTTACTGGGTGTTATAGTTTCGCCGTTTTAATTGATGTACTAAACAATGGGCGGTGAGGCAGGTCCCGACTTTTTTATTATTTTGGTTATTAATTCGTTTTGTTATTCAAAAATGAGATTTCCTAGCGACCGAAGATTACACATAGTATTGGTATATAAGTCAGCTAAAAATTTAGATCTAAAAAATTATGCGAATAACTTAATCGAATTGAAAAAGGTAATTAAGTATTGTTAGGTGATTATATCTAATCTAATAAGTGTTTCAATCTAATTAGATTGAAAATTTATTCAAAAAATATCTGTAGTCCTTGAAAATTATTCAACTAATTTTCTTTATAATTGATTACCCAAAATTTATCGTGATTTTCATTCCGATCGGTTTTGAATAACGATTAAAATCTAATTTTAACACACTATCAAATTTATTACATATTCAACATTTATAATCCGATTATTGAAAAAATATTATTAAAATTGACAATAGTTGGATAGGCAAAAATAAATTGTCATTTTTAAATACAATAAAAATTAAATTGGTCATGATTAATTAAATTACATGTAGTAGATAATAAAAATGTCTCGTCCATACGCTTAATTAATCAGAGTAATTATAAAAAAGGCTTGAACCAATTGATTGATTAAGCTTTAACAGAATAAACGGATTTTATAAAATATATTATTTAGAATTATCTCTTTTTACATTGTGGTATTTATATAGGGTATTTGACTGTTCCTGAAATTTAATTACAATAAAAGCGAAACATCATTTCGTGTAATTTCACACAGTAAATTCATTGTTATCGATGTTTTGCAATCCTTAATCGTTCTATCATCAAGTTTAAAGCTTAGTTTAGAAGACCCCATACCTTAAACCTTTTTATATTGTGACGACCGGAAGGAATTTTCGAAATTTATTACAAAAATTAGATTGAGAATAATAATTGCGGTAGGGATGTGTTGAACTATTGTTATCTCTGTCTCTCATTCATGATTGATTCATTATCGAGATAAATCCTTTATCTCGATACATTTATTTACAGCCTTGAATTATTTATCTTTAATTTATTTCTAGTTTCTTCGATTATTTAATTATGTAACGTTGTTTAATTTTTTTAACAGTCAAATACCGCAGTGGCCAATCATTGAACTCATAATTTGAACGATGCATATAGAAAAACATGTCAATGCATTTTTAATAATAAATTAGATCTTGCCCATATAATACTATTTCGGTCGCATGATTTTTGCAATAATTATTAGTTCAATTTTTTTTTAAGCAATTCCCTACCATATTTTTTAATCCAAAATAGTATATCTTAATCTGTACTTTGTATAAATTTCCCATTTTTAAGACAAGACTATATAATTAATATGTTTATCTTACTATTTTAGTCTATTAATATTTGACAATAACTATGTTTAGTTTACACGGTTGTAGGTAACGCATTGTGGCGAATTTATTATTTTTAATTAGTTTGCTATTTGTGTTAACAGACATTGCATTGAGTACCGTCAATTAAAAAAAATATATAAAAAATACCCACATGAATAAGAAGCTTTTAAGGGGGTCTTTGACCCTGCGATTGTTAAATACCTTTTTTTGTACCCTAGCCTTTTCTGATGAACTGAAAATGCTATGAAATTAATTAAGTAGTGTTTGGTGTCGTTATTTTTTTTTATTTTTGCTTTTGTATAGTGTGATGATTTTGTATACGATCGCTTGTGAGAGGGTTTTGTCGTATTATTGAATTTTTCAAATGGTTCCAATACAAAATTCACTATCGTTAACATCATAATATGTACCCACTTGTGGTATATACATATAGGTACATAAGCGCCTTTTGTATGTGCTATGATGATCTTTAAATTGTTTGTATTATATAGTTACATAATTAAGAGAATCTTGGTAACTTAAAGTTAACATTAAAAATAATTTAATCTTCTACTTTTCGTCCCCTGCTGCAAAAATACAAACGATTCATTCGATTGTTTGAACTTTTCGATAAGCAATCGATAACGTTTGCGCTATCGATATCGATAATCTTTCGCAATCGCACCACACTTCTTAAATACTATGTAAGAGCTACTTACCTTTATCTAAATATCTTACTTATCATTACTTAATTTTTTGTCCATTAACTTTAGCCATGTACTGCAACGAATGGTTTGCTTATATCTTAATGTTTATTTGCTAATCGAATGATGTAATTATAATTATTTTTTCTCTTTTTAACACATTTGATGATTTCAATATGTTTTTTCATCATTTATCGACTCAGTGCAATGTTCTGTGTTAGCAATGTCGAGGTTGCCCGTCGCCGAGGCTTTGTAATTTGATCTCTGCACGTTTAGTACACCTTTATTCATTGCAACCCCACCCGGGAGATTCTACAACTCTATTCACATACAATTTGTTGTAATAAAAGAGCATAAAAGTTGTTATAATTGATAGTTATAAAAATAAATAGCGCTGACAAATTCAATTCGTGCGTATAGTTACGTTAGGCTTGTTTAAGTCTAAAGTATAATAGTTTTATTTGTTAAAACAGTTTACTTTTACACTTTTTAATGATAAGTCGGACTGGATTGAAAAATTAATAAAATTTTAAGATAAATTGATCGAGAAACTCACTTTAAGATGTCCATATGTTTTGCAGTTATTATATGCTGGTATAGATAAATTTAGCTCATACTTTTTGTACACATTTCTATTGTAGTCGTATAACAGTTTTTAATAATTTCATTATAGTCGAGTTGTAAAATCTCTCGTTAAATGTAATCATTTAGTGTTGCATTATTTTGCCTCAACGTTGTTTAATTAGTGATTTACTTATAAGTATTTTATCATGTCGGAGTTTTTGGGTTTAATTTTAAGTCTATTAACTGAAGGAATGTTCAATTATTTCTATAATTTCTAATTAATTAATTTTTAAAAGTTTCTGCTTTGTCTTTAGTTGGGTTTTAATATTGGCTTCTTTTAGTAGTTTTATGTATATGGGGCAATTTTTAAAACAGTCATAATGAAAATTATCCGTATAATAGTTTGAAACGTGATTGTAAATTATTGGGTCGTTGCAATAAAATTGTTGATGATTTTTTAGAAACAGCCGAGTGAATAATGCCCCGTTGTGTATTTAGATGTAGGTAGTATCACAGCATTATGCCGATTTATATCTACCCACTAGTAACTGTATGCTTCCTAAAACACGTTGATAAGACAGTATAGTTGTTAAGATGTTTATACTTACAGTAATTCACCGTTTATTATCGTGCCCAGTCCACTGTGATTGTTAATTGATGGAACTAAAGGTTAACGTTTAACCTTATTTAACATTGTACCGGCGGGTACTCAGAGCTAACTTGTAAATGGGCATATTATGATTTAATTTAGAATAGGGGGCTTGTGTGTTAACAAGATTTAAAGTTGGGTATCGGGGTTATAAGCACTGATGTTTCTTTTCAATAATAATCAAATAGTTATTAGTGAATTGTAAATAAACATCCAGATATCCTTTTTTATTTTACTTTTATTTTTTCCCCGCTCCCCTCTCCCTCCCTCTCCCGTTTTGTTTCGTCTGCGGGCCTGTCTTGTGCGCATCGCATATAGTATACTTTTGCCAATTCTGTTACTTTTAACACTGCTACATGTTCTAAGATGTCAATAGTGTACAAAAAGTTATTTTTGTAATCTTCTCTTTTGCAAAATTGCAATAAACATATAGTTAATATTTAGTTCTAGGTTTGCGTTCTAAAACGTGCGAAATCGATATTTAAGAATGGTGCATCCATTTTTTTATTCACAAGACCGAGACGCAGCATGATTTACATTATCATAGAGCTATAATTGCTTGCTTTGGATCGCAGTCGTAGTAATCAAGCAATCGAAGTGCAAAATGCAATGGCGCATAGATCAACTTATTCAGTAGGCGGATAAATAACGCCAACCGCAAATACGAGATTGTAGAACAAACTTGTTTATTCAGTTACAATAAGAAACATGTACCATTAAAGCCACAATAACTTTGACAAAATTCGAAGAAAGTTTGTTATCGTGACAATTCTGCTGGCAATTGTTTCAGTTATATTTATATAACGTATACAGATCAACTTGAATGGAATTTTAGATAGTATTCGATTCGATACAATAATAACTGATTTATTTGTTATGCGTTTCTTAATCAATCCTAGAATTTACATACGAGGAATACATAAGGATTAAGGACTATCAATATACAGGGTAACCTTATAGTTATAATCAAAGTAGTGTTGCCATTTTGCCCCATATATACTGGATCTATGAACGATATCAGTGTTAATTGTGACAGTGAGGCACTCTATAGTCAATAGTGTGGCGATACGCCTAAGCTGCTGTCTCGACAATAACCCAGTGTCAGACAATAATCATTATTATCATTTGCAGTTAGGATTCACTTTCAGTTACGCCCCTTCTTATAGTGTTTGTATAGTATTCATAGTTTCCGTAGCCTGTAGAGGCATAGATGTAATGATAGTTTATCCTATATATTTGGATAGATAAAGTCCTGATAGGTAACGTGATACTATCAAGTTTACATACGTCTTTGTATCTCTAAACAACAAGCAGTATAAATATATTATGTACAGTACCTGGCGATATAATTTACTCGTCATCACTCGTATTATAAGATGTGGAAAATTCGTCTTTTTCTCGGTTTAATAACCGTGTATGGTAACACCTTAATAAGTAGGTACAAATAAAGTTGAAAGTTGAATTCGTGATGTGTCCTTTATGGAACCTTGTATTTTTTAAAGTAAATTAAATGTAATGTATCTATTCTGTAGTTTTTCAAACCCATAATCTAATTTGTTGAACAAAGACATTTTAACATCATTAGCTTATTATACCATAATTACCATAAAATCGTTAAATAATACTTTTATTTGCGAAAAAGTTAGATTATGGTATCAAAAAAGCGGAAAAAATCTTAATTTTCCTATAAATGTAATCACTTGGATTGTAAACTATTCATGTAGATATCACCAGGTACTGTAACCAAGTAGACCATGAACACCAATATGACAGAGATTCGAGAAAGAGGTATTAAATGACGTTTTATTTTTTAATTTTTTCAAAACCGTCTTGACTTCTAACTGACTAATTTGTTCACTTGTAATGTCGCGTATTCATTGCTCTTCTGAAAGAGTAGGTATTTTTGATTCGATCAAATGTTTTTTTTACTGTTCCAAAATATGAGAGAAAATGACTTTTATAATAATTATTATGTAAACAGGTTACTCGCAATCTCTATTTCATTATATCTCGGTCCAGCTAATGAATTGTGGTCACGGCGGAACTGGTGATGGGTGAAGGCGTTGTTGCTATTGAGAAACGAATTCAAAAAAGTTCTTTTCTTTCACTCCATCTTTTTGCGCCGAATTTAAAACATGTTATATTAATTTAATTTTGTAACATTACAAGTGAATTCAGTATTCAGTATACACGTTGACGTGAACAACATAATTATGAGATGCTATTGATATATTAAATAATAAAATAATGATAATTTGCTTATATTTCAATAAAAAGTAGCTAAATAAAATTCGAATTTCCACATTTATGAGAAGAGAAATCACAGGGGGATAGATATCAAAAGAATAATAATTATATTAACGTTCTGTGTTTTATTCACATTTAAACATACTGTAATTACGCTTTTCTTATTAACTAACTTAATATACCAATCTCTTATTTTCACATTTTCAAAATAATCCAAATAATTGTTTGCACAAACAATTTACTATCGACTCATAGTTTTCAATCTTGTATATAAAAAGGAGCGGTAACTATCGCGGAGGAGGGCCTTTTCATATTTCTTACGAAAATCTCTCTTTGACACTTACGGTGTATCCTTTTTATTTTCATATTACAGAAAGAGATGCAGTATAAATTACATTGTCAAAGAGCGAATTACGTACGTTTTCGTTTTCACAACCTAAGAAACTGTCAAAACATACTTTTTCATCGTTCTATCACAAAAAGGGACGCAGCATCATTTGGATTGTGAACGACCGATCCTGCCCTCATAAGAAGAAAAGCATAAGTAACATTTTTATCAAAAGCATGAATAACATTTCATATCGGAAATTTAAATTATACAAAGAGAATAAACAATAGTTATTATTTTATTCAAAATTCGCAAGTTTCTAGTTTGATTTGATAAAACAGAAGTTTGTTTTTTAAATTGCATTTTTCTCGAATGTCATCAAAATACAGAATTTGTGCCTTTTCTTAGGAAGGCAGGATTGGTGTTCTGTTTTGGAACTGAGCCCAAATTGCATCTATTTCATTGTATAAAAATGAGAATCCGATTCCGTATCTATTATTATAATGGCAACTAAGTAACAATTAATACAATTTTATAAAAATATTATTCAAATACATATATTATGCAGTAAATACTACAAATTATTGTAATTTTTTAAAAGGTAACACTACGTCGATTATCGTTTTAGATGTCTTAACTAGAACTTTTTACCTGAATTAGGCCGTTTAATATTAGACCTAGTGTAGCGTTTGTAAACGAAAAACGAGAGAGTGTGTACCTATTGTATGCTACTTATATAAAATTATTGTATAAGAAAAATAACGACCTTTAATAATTTGCGATCTATAAAAAGTTTGATATTAACAGTTTTAATATTACGCGCACCGATTTGCCATTTCGATCTGCGCACTTATCTATGGTCTATTACTTATTGATTTTTAATATCTAATCTTTAAATACTAACGTACTTGTATTTACTGACTGTACTGTAACTATTACCTAACTCCTTTATAATTATGTGCTTAACTGAAGCTTACAATTCAATCTGTAGTTATGCACTAATTGTTATGTAAATATCTATGTAACTTTGTTATGTGTATGGGAGATGCTTACTTTGTACAGAAATGACAATGTTTCAAGGAGTTTTAATGCCTATAGATAAATGAGGCACAATCACCAGTTTTAATATATAATATTATAAGCGTTTTAAACTTAATTGTATCGATGTTCGCATATTGTTGCCGTTAGAGAATTTCTTCGTAGTAGGTAACTAATAAATGAAAAACAAATATGGTGACACTTAAATTTCCAACGGTTAAAGACATTTACACACAAAATGCGGAGCGGTTGCAGGTCGACTGCGGCGCGGGTTGCTCCAATACTCGGTATCACTGACGTTACTGTGTAAAAGCGGCGTTATAAAACCGGGTGTAACGCGGCGCGTGTATCTCATTCATACTTTACTATTTTTGTCTCCTTCAGTTTATGACTTCTACCATCACGAGTCAGTTGTTTAGTGGGGATTTGGTCGGACCAACGCGTACATTCGATCTGTTTTTCCCACTTCCTTTACAAGAACTTCTTCCAATTTGTCAGGGCTTTTCCCATCAAAGTGTCTGAAGTAATCGAGGACCAGTTTCAGACAGCTAGATAGATGCGTCGTGGATTTTTTTAACTAGGAAACTAGGTTTTTTTATAGATATGTAAAAATTGATTCTTCGGGCTGCTCATGTCTTCGTAGCATTTTCCTCCAGCAGCACATTTCAAACATATTAATGCGTCAAGCTGTTTTTCAGCGCAGTGATGATAAGATCGCGTATTTTGTTACCCGCGGTGTGGCCGACTCGCAACCGCCCCGCGTTCTGTGTAACGAAGACCTTAGTGGGTTGTTCGCGCGCCTGCGCGCTTTTTAATAGCAAATCCTCATAATAATAGGGTGGTGGGAACAAGTCTTTCTGTACTGGAATACTTTAAGATAACTCTCTAGTAATGTACAAGTCTGATAGCACACGTTTGATATTTATAGCGTTTAGTTAGTGTGCTGCTAAATAGGCTTTACTATATGTAGGTAGTTTTAACTTTTGTATATTCGGCGTTCGATATCTACCTAATACGTGTGATAATAACAATAAGCTTTTCAACTAGATGAATTACAATGAATTCTAATGACTTAACTCATAGGCCAATGTTTATAAACATTATTTTTACACTATTTAAAAAAATGTGATTTTGTCTGTAGTGTAATGTTTTAGAATATTGTGCAGTCCAGTGTGCCGCTGACCTTGTTGTTTCTACCGTCTATGATCAAAGTATTTCACTGAGATGTTTAAGCTTTATTGAAGGAGTTTAAAAAAATTAGATTCCAGATTTTTAAAGCTCGTAAGTAGCGATTCGACATTATCTGAAATAAAGATACGATTTCGACATCATCCTAATGACTATTGTAATTAATTTGCGTCTATTTGCAATGAGTTTCTCTGAATTCTATATCAGTTTCAGATAAAATCTCACATTTAGTTGAGAAATTACAACATACTTATTCATATTTTCGTTTCGCCATTTGTAAATGTCGAAACAGGAAGACATTTGCCATTTACCAATTCCATCAAGCACCCGAAACTTGAAACATTGTAGATGCATGTTCAGAAAAGATCAAATGTTCCTTAGAAAATATGTACTCGCTCGACTCAATTGCCTTTAATCTTCTATTAACCTTGCATAAATGTTTATCACTCTCTACCAAACAAACTAATGATAGTTGAGTGTATCGTATCACATCAATTGTAAAACATAATATCACAATGTCAGCTTTAAATAATTGTACCTACTGTTTATATTATTATGTGAGTATCGAGATCAGATTCATCTTATAAGGCACTCTATTCATAAGTCTCCAGTTGCTAGGCAACGTGATTATTGCTCGGAAAATCTTTAAAGTTAAAGAAGTCTATATAAATAATATTAAAATTGATAAATACATTACATTTTCTGTACTATTGTGATATCAAAATGTTTTCAACGCGCTATTAGGCAATATCAAAATATCCTGTCTGAAATTATTTGTTACTAAATATATCCTTTTTTAAGCTTTTCGTAAAATGCAAAAACAATATCGATTTAACATTTGATTTGTTTACGGCTTTTGAATAATTTTATCTTGTAAAAAAAATAACGTGAATAGTCGTAAACGTATGATACTGTTTTCGATCGGAAAGTGGAAATGCGATAATCCACCAAGAGTTTAGGCGTCAGATCGGCTTATGAGTAGAGAGCTTTATACAAAAAAAAAATGTTTTGCCGTCCAAGATCCGTACTTGTGGTACACACAAAACTGGACTGCATTAAGATAGCTGTTCTTTTTAAATACCTAATCGCGTATTTAGACACAAAACTGAGTTGAAAGATATTATAGATGTCTAAATATAACTATCTAGAGCTTATAGTGTGTTTAGGGCTGTAGTCATTTTAAGAAGCAGTGCTTTGGATGTTCGGAGATTTACCGTATCTACTCTTAGAGGAAAAATTTTCATGTTTTGGATGGCTAGAAGTGATTTTAAATTAAATTAATTTATAATCAACATTGAACGATCATAAAGGAGATGACAACGGTATTATTTCGTTATTTACAGAATTTTGAATTAATCGTAATTATAACGTGATTAGATATAGCATCTAAATCACTATTACAAAAGAATATCAGGGATGATAGCGGTAGTGTTGGCTTTTTAACTTAGATTACTCTATCAGAGATTTTGGATGTAGTCTTATCCGCATAGTATGTCTACATTATTTATCTGGTGAGTGATGGAACACGGTCTGCGGGAGACATTGCTCCATAATGTTTATCTTTTATTAAAGTGTTTACCGCAAAACGAGCTCTCGTTAAAAATATACGTATTTCTAGATCAAGCCATTTAACTAGTATATTCAAATTATTACTATAAAATGTGATCTCGATGTCCAAATTATTCAATATTCGCTGTCTTCTATATAACATTTCATAAATATATTAGCGTCCAATTTAAAACCATAATTGTGTGTGTATGTCGAGCGTAGTGGCGTTACACCTATTTATATACCATAAACTTTTATGTTTCAGTAACTTAGATTTACGACCAAGTTAGCGTGTGATTTTAATATTTATCTTTAACACGAATAAATATGCTGTTTAGCACTGATTATGATAAATGCAAGGCGAAAGGGAAATTTTAAAGTACAAATTTATCAATACTTCCCTGACGTCTTTTACGCTTTAAAGCTCTTTTCATATAGACTTAGCGTTATATAAGAGAAAGATGTTTCAATCGTTTCTAAATTTCGATAATTGGATAAATGTTGTAGTAGAGAAATTCTTAAAAGTTCCGATTCGATTTTGCATCATTCCGTTTAAAGATAAATCGTAACGATCTAACTGCATGTAAATTGTTTAATAATCACATTTATATGTATTAGACTCGTGGTAGTACCTATAGTTGAATATCGGTGACAGGATCACGTTTTCGAATTAAATCGTAATTTTAAAATTGATGTGCCTAAGTGTAATACTGTATATGTATATAATCTAGTTATTGTAATTGAACGTGTCGCAGGTCGGTGCGTGCGCGCGGGCTGACGCTCAACCGAGCACGTCTCGCTTACCGTCTTGTATTTCTTGTGTATCTGTTTGCCTACAATTTAGTCCAAAATATATTTTGTGACAATAATCTATTCTTTGCAATTTTAAATGCTCTAACAATTACTGATATTGTAACATTTGTTCCACGTTTACATATCAGATTAAACTTAACAAAAATTACAAAGCCTATAAGTAATCAGCAAATGAAATAAGTTTTTTTAAAAGCTCGAGTTCTGCAGTTGTTTCTATACTAACATCAATAGTTATCTAATATTGTAAACGTGAGTCTAATGTTAACATCTGGTATGGGAAGCGAACCTCGCATCACTGTCATTACTTAATTAATAAAATCCACTTTCTTTTTCTGTCACTAACGTATACTCACTAAAGTATTCATTGTATTTACTTCTTTTTAATAACTAGATTGTTAAATTTGTCAGATTTCAATAGTGTTGTACTGACTAGTATGTAATTTTCTATTTGACGTGTAGTTTTTTACTTTTCAACACATTAATTAACACTTAGTGAACTGACAAGTTACACTAGCGTTAGAGGTTTAAAAAAAAGTTATGGCACGCCGAAATAAAATTTTGCATTTAATCAAGTTTGTTTAAAAGAAAATTGTTTAGATTTAAATATTCGATGGTAGAGCCGCGAGCTGTAGCGGCAGTTGAGTGTACTAATTGGTATATATAGTATATCTCTGTGTAAATCATTCATACTCGCCGTGTACACGATTATGATGGGTAATTGGGTAGTTATGTAGACTTGATTGTGATATCAATAAACATTTTCATACGAGCATCCAACATATTGTTTCATTTAACACCGTAACACTGCAGCGGCGAGCATTAGTTTTGAAAACCTAATAAACTGCACTGGCCGATGGCTGTATGCAGTAGGGATGTTTCGAATAGCAAAAAATCATTTTTCGCGAATACAAATAATTTGCTCCACTCTTGACCTTACCTACTACGCACGCCCTTGTAAAATTAGTATTTCAATTTAAAGATAGTGGTCTAAATATTTTTTTAGTTCAATCAGTAAGTACGTTTTTGGTCGGCTTCGTGTTAACATTCTTAGTAATTAAGAATTGTTTATTTCAGTTATTCTAACATAGTTATTGTTGATCGCAATTTGCTGCAATTTATTATTTTTTTGCTTCTCGTTTAAAACAAGCCGATAAGTATCTATTAGTTAATGGCAAGTTCTGCTTATATTAGATGCTCGCGCCTGGTCTGCTTAGTCATTTCAGGAGGAACACTGTAAGAGATGAATTACAAAAATACCTCGTCTTTTAGTACTTATTAAAAACACATCCTTAAGTATTTGCAATTTGTCGCATATGATGTTCTTTATCTTGAAAATCTCGTAGCCAATTGAAATTATTTACCATAAAGAGCAGGGGCTATGAGGTGATTTTATGTGGTAGTATCAAGATTTTCACCCTCTGCAATATACTGAAAACCCCTTCGATCGTAATGAGGTATGACCATGTATTGTTGCAAGCGACCTTCTCTAGTGTATGTTTGTAGCTAATCTGTGTTTCAATTCCATAGTATTACGAGGTGTTTTGATTATAACTATGATGCATTTAACAATTGTGTAACAAAGGTAACCAATTTCTTTTTTCAGGAAAGCTTATTAAGCTCTTTATGAATATTTGCTGTATTTCATTAGATAACCTTTAATTCAGGTTCGAAATTACTAAACCAATTTGAATAAGTTGTTTAAACAAAGTGCTAAAAATTCAATGCATCTCTGCGAGTGTGTAAAAAAACGGTTGTAAGTAAATTAATACTCTTCATGTGTAAAATATTTCAGTGTAAATTTAGATTTTAGTCCCAAACTATCCGGGATTGGGGGTAGTTGAAAGAAAACGATAAAATTAAGTCATAAGCTTTTTTATCTAAATTAAGGTCCATCATACACTAAATATTGCCCACATATTCTATAACTGCTTAAACGGAAACTTTGTATTAGACATTACGGAAATACAAACAAACAGACTGTATAAGAGTCCTTCCACATACATTTGTAGCAAAACATTCGCTAATCGAGGCGTAAAAATATATTTTGGCAATGGAGACACGTCATAACTAAATATTTGATTTCTTTTCATGCTACTTTTTAATTTCTTTGCTAGCCAGCGTGGCGTTGTAAGGCCTTACTTCCCTCATGTACGAGACAATGTGCGTGAGGACGCCCATGTGCAGCAGTGGATACTGGAAGGGCTGGTTACATTGCATTACAATTTCAAAACATTTTGATACTTTCGTTTCCGTGTCGTTTCTTGTATCTACCATGTAGGTTTGTAAATGCACTGGTTTGAAAATGTTAAAATTAATCAAATATTTTAAATTATTATATCTTGACTGTAATCATGTTCTCTTTGTGCTGTTTTGGTCTCAACATATTTATTCTAATAAAGTATACCTATAGATAAGAAGTCTATTTGGCTGTAAGTAATCTATTCCTAAACTCATATAATATAACAGATGTATCATTAAAATGCATGCTTCGTCTGTGGAAGAAATCGTTGTTGCACAATTGACGTTGTCAGATAAAGAGGTAAATAATGCAAACTTATTAAAATACCTGCTCAATTTATTATCTGATTATCTGACAAACAACATATACGTAGGAATTAGTACAAATACAAAAACCCTTTACACGCCCGGGAATGAATGTTAACATCTATCGTAGATATTGCGATTATATACTGTGCAAGTTTCTCGCGATTATTATTTTCCCGCCGAAAAACAGTTACGTGTAAAGGTTTAAACACATTATGTTACATTTAAATTTACTGCTGCACGAATCCAACGCCATAACTTGAATTTTGGTTACATCGGTTACGGCTTGCTGGCGCGGATTTCACTAACAGTAATATTGCCTCTACAGCTTGAAAATAATCGCCAACTATGTACAGAAACCCGCGAATATAAATACATAACGTGTGCTCGTATGTACACAGTGGGTCCGCGGCGACACTCGCCCACTTGTTTGATATGTAATGAATTACGCGATACTTTACAAAATCTAACACTCGGGGAGCTGGCGAATAAGGGAGGTAACTGCTAAAGGTTGAAAGGTTTAAATGTTCAATGTTTGTTTCCGCTTTGAATATTCCTGTACAAATGTACAACCTGTACCTGTACCAAACACATCTCATATTTCTTATTAATTTATTATATATTGTAGCCAGCTTTTTAATGACATAATTCTTCTCGGTTGTGCTAAGGTTGACTGGAAGATATCAGTCGACGGGATGTCTAGGAATAAGCCCGCCCCGGTGGTGACGGTAAGTATTGCAACTATTCGTTGTAAGTACAATAAAGAGTAACAACAATCTGTAATTTTTGTACAACATATTTCAGGACACGTTTCCGATATATGTTATATGAACTATCGGTTAGTAATTACCTAATTTCACTTGCCAGCTCCAAAAATCATGAAATAATTAGCCTTCTTTCAACATGGCCGGAGGATGCGATTAAGCGGTCATATTGCAGTTACATATACAAGGACTTGTTCCATTCCAGTAACTAACTCTATTTTAAAACAAAACTATTAAATACATATATGACAATTGCATATATGTTAGTAAAATTATTTTCTGAGATCGTATAACATATTAATACACACATCACACGCGGTGTTAAAGATCACAGGTGTTAAAGAGGGGAAAAAATGTTACAATAAAATTATAAGTAGTGTGCTCAAAATGTACATTTGCAATTTTTACAAGTTGAGTTCACTTCCGTTTTAGGCGAATGAAATCAGAATAGGCTATGTTCCTTAAAATTTTTGGCACATAACAAAATCCGAATAGGCATTTGAAATAACAAAATTATCAAATACTTGATGTGGTCTTCCAAGCAAAATAATATTAATATTGAATTAAGTGTTCTGGGAAATTAATGAAATAATTGGATATTTAACGAACTTAAAATTAGTAAAAATATGTCTCTACGTATTTTTTATAAGAGTGGAAAGAAATAAAGGCATAATATAAACTATTTTTTTTTACAATTAATTTAGGATAAGAACGGAAACAATTCACTTTTAATATTCGTGAAAATGTGTAGGTAGATCGATAATGTCTGTATACGCAATACTGTCTCGCGCACATGTCGGCGCAGCGGCACATCATTATCGTGAGAGCCGTTGTCGGGTGCGGACGCGCGCTCGCACCACGCGCGCGCCGCTTCTCCGCCCGCACACATTACACCGACTTATCCTCTTTTTTCATACCAACACAGATGTATAAACTAAAATAAGATTTAGTTAATGCTTTCGTTTGTAAGACCACATGAAAACACAATTCATATATTTAAAAAAATCACCATAAACAAGTCATAAAGGGAACAAACTTTAGTAAATAATCATATTAATCGCCTGCAACAGCTCTCTTAAATATATACACGCAAACATTTGTCAAAGCTTAAAGAAAGTTCATTTTTATATTTCATTTCAGAGAAGTATTGTCACCATCGAACATAATTTGTTCAGAAACCACGGACAACACCAAATTACAAAATTTACAACAACAAGTTGTAAAACAAAATCAAATACACGTGTATTTTATTTTTTGTAAAAACAAGAGACTACCGAAAATGTAGTGTTAGTAAATAAAAAATACAATGAAATGTATTATTATTGTATTTTATGAGTTTTGTGAGAACTGCGACCCTTCGACCTAAAATTAACGAGAAAATAATTTGTACTTTAAATAAAGGGCTGCAGTTTGGTAATGATATTTTCAAAAATCTCGCTGCGGCGAGTGCGACTGTTTCATGGGATATTGCCGAGGTTAATCGTGCGCAGTATCCCGTTGTATGTTTTAGGAATTCGATAAGAAAACAAGCATTAATATAATCATTTAAAGATATAAATCCATTGAAATACACAACAAAACAAATATACTAAGTATGTATGTATGTATGGTACGACGAACCTACAAAACACAAATACTCAAAAGCGTTCCTCAAACTTTGTAATTACTATTTATTATTTAAATATTGGCAAATATTCTGTTACACTTGCAACAGAATCATGTATATTGAGTATTTGTATTTCACTTACACTAATAAAATTGATGTTGCATGTTTTCACACCTGCTCTCCTGACATGTTTGGTCAATTGGTTATAAAATGTCATCTGTTGCACCTTTTATGGCAAGATACCAGCGATAAAAGGTGCAAGAAAAGAATTATATTTTCAAAATGCATCAGATCTGCTCGGACGCGGATTTGTGGAAATTTGATTTCTGCACCACGTCTGAGCATATCTAAGGCTATGCGCTTGTGACCTGTAACCTTTAGACACGAATACATAGAACTATAACATAACCCAATATCATCCTTCCGCTATATTTTATAACTTAAATCAATAAAATATTAAAGAGATCATAATAAACTTAAAAATAATTGTCGTCTTATTGCCCGAGACGGCCGGAGGAGCGAAATCAGAGTTAAATCAAAGGGTCACTACATCTTCGCAATTGTACAATGTACACATTCCAAAATACGTATTTTGTATTCGTACCGTAGTGGCCATACCGTAAGCAATTAATTCTTTAAATGTAATATAAAGTTAACAAATAAAGACTAAAGTAAAAATTCCTCATACATGAAATGTTAGATTGATCTAATTTCACAATTATAGCTGGCCGCGTGGTGTGGGGCCGGCTTTACAATACCATCACCCCAGCTCCCCCCGCGGGTGTCGTAAAAGGCGACTAAGGAATAGCAAAGCCGCTAACCACAAGACCCGAGGAACTACACCACCTCTAAGAGAATGGACTCGCCAACCCGCTTGGCTAGCGCGGCGTTTTAAGACGATACATCCCTCATGCATGAGACAATGGGCATGAGGGAGGCCTTTGTCCAATAGTGGATAATAAAATGTCTGGTTGCAACTGGCCATGTATACTCGTAGACACACTACTAAAAAAAATTACACATTTAAACAAAATGACATATTTTCAATGTATTTTTAATATATTTTGCGTGTGATAAAAATTAAATACTAATTATGCTTTAAAATCTCATCCGGTAGTTTCCCTGCGATTAGGTAGTTAAATAAGTGTGATTTTAATAAAATTACAATTACAAAATAGGTATTTTGGTAATGTGTCCAATTGCTATGTGGCCTCATGATAATAAATCAACAAAGCTTACTACTCTGCACTGTGATATTGTTTGAGCATAAATGGACTTGTGATGCGTTCAGTGAATGCTTCTCGGGATATTAATAGAATATATTAATCATATATTTACGCTTTATTCATATTATTATTACGAGTACCCTACGAATTACTTAACATTATTATAGATGGTCCCGCTGTCGTCAGCGATCACATTCGAAATAAATTAAGAGATAAAAATGATAAAATTTGCGTTTTTATAAATACCCTTTCAAAATTGAACAGTCTCATAATTTTGTTGTAAACATTATATAAAAAATATTCGTACATGATCTTAGAGAATTTTAAACGTGCTAAAATCCTTTGTAGCTGCCAGGTGTCTAAAAGGTGTTTTAAAATGTGTAGTGTATTGAAAGTGTTCAATTCTGTGTGGGTCTCTGGGTGCCCCCTGGGTGGGGGGGGAGGCCTAACTGGTTCGCTTGAGCGTCTGGGCGAGTCTCGCCACCTTCGGCGGGCGAATATGCGTACCGCCACAATCGTGCTTGCGGGAATGCCCTGGTGACTTCTTCCCGCTGTTCGATAACCGCTTCTGGGTCTTCAAGAAATCTGGAAAGAAAGGAATTCGTATGTTAATCTGACAGGTAAATAATAATTCGATTAGGGAAACTAATAAAAAAAAAAACGCTATAAGACGACAGTGAGGAACACGTGGGTACTAAAATTATATATTATTAAAGGCAATAAAGTACCGAGTGAAGTTGCAATCGATAAATGTGAGCGACAAAGGAGAAAGCGTTTTACGACTCTTGTTAACATTCCGCCATGGAAGGGTGCAGCGCAGCAATGTACGCGTATGCGAGTTGAGATGCATAAAATTTGTCGTAAAAATCTATATAGGAGGCGTGGCCGGCAACCGAGTGAATTGGTGATTTTTATGGCACCAAAACTAAAGTTCGTTAAAAGTGCATGGACGCTTGTATCCTTACACTTTACAAGTTGACATTTTTACGACTCTATCCATAAGGATCGGTCGTAAAGTCGTTGCTCTAGCATTTGGAATCCTTTCTTTAACAACCCCGATGGCGGCGACACCCTTTGTGACCATTTCTAATTTGGGAGAAATATGGCTTTAATAACTATAAAAGTTTTATGACCGTTTTTACTACTGTTTAATCTGTATCACAATAGCTGCAGGCTGCCTGTTCCATATTGGTTCGGGGTGAGAATCCACTTTACATATACGATAATGACTCGATATCACAGGTTCTTCTAATTTAGAAACTAAATGGACAACAAAACGTAAGTCATCAATGTTATTAAATGAATTCCAGATGCAATCGATTCCAGTTGGGATCAGGAATGTTTCCGAGCCCTTAACGATAATAATCACAACAAATCGTACGGGAGCTACCGAAGTAGTCGGAACAGATCGTTGTTCAATTTATCAGCAGTCGGTCCACAAAAAACGACATGGTAACACGCGATGCGCTCAAGGCCAATTGCGTTGGGCGCACGCTCGTATTCTACTGATGTATATATACCACTACTCGTAGACTAGTGATATATCAATCATATTATATAAGCGACTTAAGACGCATGACAAAACTACGTTAAAGAAGATTAAGAAGCCGGACGAAACTCCAAATTCATCCGAAACACTCTTTATTTCACCTCTTTTTACTTTCCCAAGGAATAGAAGAGTAATAGAATAAGAAAAACTTATTCCATTATTCTCCTTCCTCACAATTATTTTACCAGATTACACGTAAAGGTAGGCCAACTGTGCCAACATCCTTCATTCCTGATTGTTGGCATGTATCGAGGACGTCTACGGGCGGCAGTATACCATACACTTACCACCAAGGTGGACGGTTTGCTCGTCTGCCATTTGCATTCTATATAATCTGATACATATCTGAAACATTTGAAGAAATATCGTAACATTATGAAATTAGTTTTTAGACTTTCCGTTTTATGCATTGCAACGGGCAAGTCTATACATAGGTGCCTATTTCATGAACTAAATGATCATCTAATGAGATTTTATCTCAGTTATTCTGACGACAATTTATGCCAAGGTGAGCCTTACCATATTAAAGTACAATTGAATGAAATTTTAAGTAAAATTAGAGTTAAAATTATGACCTTGAGCAATTATAATGGCTGTGCTTATACGTTGTAGCCAGTTATAAGATTCGTATGAATCACGGTAAAAAACGGTTGGGCGTCGGTTTGTGCAGCCGGGAACTATGTCAATGACGTCACGTCCAAGGTCGACTGGTGGGCCACGCTGAACGACCAGCAGTTCCCGCCAAATTAACGCTACTACTGACCACGTGCAAACTAAATACCAAAATAAACACCCAAATTAGAAAAGACAATTGTCGGGAAAATTCTCTTTAGTTTAGAAACGAGAAACCACTACTTTTGGCTTAAGATAGACTGAAAATCTCGAGAAAACCCTGTCAACGAACTGTTTATTGCTTTTACTCAATAGCATCCCCACAAATAGAATGTCATGCTAGAAGCGCAGCGAGGAGAAAATACTTTCACGTGGTTACGCAACGATTTCCCGCCAAACATTCAATGAAGCGTTTCGCGCTATTTTCTTGCGAATATTACGTGACCGAATTTTAAAGTGGGTGCAAGGAAGGAGATGTGATTAGCGGTGTGTTGTTCGCTAATCGGTCGGATAGTGCTATCTCGTAAACATGCGGCTGTATGCGTAAACAAAGTGGCCTTGATGAGAGCGCGCGCCGACGCGGCCGGCGTGTGCGCCGCCTCCTCTTGTGCAAACAATATTTATCGCCTATTTAAGTGTTATTATTAGATATTAACTTATTTATCGCGTTACAACTATTACTGCCGCATTATTAAAAGTTAATCATAACTAAAATACGCAGTAGTTTTCAATGTCATACGATGTTTTAATTTGATAACCGATTGCAAGGAATGAATGTGATGTGACATTGCCATGAATCTCTCGATTTTTAATTTTTAACGTTATCCTTTTAATGTGTAGTAATTTTAGATGTTCTATTCACCTGGAATGCCCCGACCCGAATAACGCCTCTACTTAATTATTATAGCATCATGAGTTCATGGTTATTCATGACTTCGTTTGGAGCCTAGTTTCGAAATGTTTCCAAACATGGCCGCGCAGTTAATAAACTCGTACTTTTACAAAATGTAAACTCCTACAGTAAATTTTATATTGGAACCAGACTAAGAAAGTTAAATGTTAGTTTTCTTTAATTTTTTGAGTTTAAATTATTTATTTAAAATTGCAATTTAGCTTGTAGTCTTAACGAAATGATTTATAAATGTGTTTTGTCGAATCACACAACTCATAATGACACGTGCGAAGTTCAATTTTAACGGCAGCCGGAGTGCCGTGGGCTATTTCGGTCGACCTAAATAACCGCGCGCGGCCGGACACTCATACCAATTCAGTTGTTTACCACTCTGCTCTTGTGAATAATTGTGCTCTCTGAATGCTTTGAGAACCAGTATTTTTGAACGCCGATATTTGTTTGAACAATAACCAGACGGGAATTAAATAATTTCCATGTTTCAAAGGTCGCGACATGCATGCAGCTCTTTTATCTCGAAGAATATTTAGTTATACATCAACTATGTTGTTTTCCGAGTTGCCAACAGTGGTGAGTGCAGCGCTAATGCAGTCCACGTGCGTCGAAGGCCGACTGCAATGGACACGCATCCTCTCCATTACACGACTTGAATTTTTTAATACAAAAAATGCGAAGCGGGATGAGAAATGGTTGATCCTCGCTGCGGAGCGTCAAATTAGATTTTTTCAAAGTCACGCTTCCGTGATTAGTTTGTGAGCGCAGTACGACGTGGGGGTGGGTTTGTGTTGTCACCATAATTGTTTGATGCACCGCTTGCAGGAAGCAAGCCCGCACTGTTTGAATGGTTAATCAGGACGCATGTCTACAATGTCTACGAGACTACAAACATTAGCTACGTTTTTATGTGTGTGTGTAAAGCCGTGTGTTCTGTAGATATGGAGACGTCTAAATTATGTTTGAAATTAATGTATTAAAAATGGAAACGACGATGGGGAATTTTTGAATTTCCAAGTGTTCCAGCGATTGGAATCTTGGAAATGGCTCAGTAAGTACAATGATACAAGAGTCCGTGAAAATCGTGGTATCCAAAAGACCGTAGGATCGTGACTGTATTAAGGCATTTAAACAAGCACGGCGCAATACATGACCCTTTGTTGTCTCGGTCTAAATTACAGTCAGTGTAACACTCGTGTAATTTAACTGTGAATGTGGAGGGATGAGATGAATCACCTGCGTGTAAAACACGACCTGACTCACAATCAGTCAAATCTTCCCGAAGTCTTTTAAAAATAATTTGTAAAAGCTGCGGAAGAAATTGTAGCCGGACGGTACGTGAATCACGGCAAAGGAGTAGTAGAGAAGTCTGGGTGTAATTCACAATACTAGACGTGCCCACGCTCTGTGTCTAGACAGTCAGAAAACTACATTTCCATCATAGCAATTGCCCGCAACACTTTAGAAGCAATCTCAAATGTATATAAACGACTACCTTTCTGCAATGTGCTGAGGTTAACCTTATGAACTGCAGGATCCCAATTGTTTTTCTATATTTATTACGGAACGTTTTAGTATATTCTTTATTAAAATCTGTATTGTAAAATATGTAACAGATGTAAAAGTACAATGTAAGAGATTTTGTGAGATTAAATAAGCTAAATTGTGGGACAAATAAGCTCGTTTATTATAGGATGTTTTTCCGATGCTGACTAATTACTGTAACTAGTCAGCCAGCCGCTGTCGGGTGACGAGATGACGTGAACAAACAAGTTTGAACTTGATCGCCATACGTGGCTATACGTAGGTATTATACTTATTGTAGAGGGCAACGGAACAGACGCGGTTGAAGCGTGGGCGTCCAGCCTCCACCAAACAGGTTACCCTGCTTGCCCTAGCGCACACTGTTTTTACCTTTTTATTTTATTCTCTAATAGGGCTGGTGACTAGTCGCGCCACGTTTGGAAGTAAACCCGGACGGACACTCCTTCGGTGATACTGACGTCAGTGTTGAAATGGAAATGAACATTATTAAAGTTCATTTCCAAAAAAGTTTTTCAGTTTCATAAAACTTGTGAGCTATATTTTTTTGTTGATTATGGCAAACAAATAAATAATAGTCATATTAGTGACATAATAGTCATATAAGTCACACAGTGTTATGACATTAATTGTCATACTATAAATATTATTATTGAAATTACATGATTAAGATATTTTTTTAACTTTCAACAGTTTTAAAACCCCAAAACCCAAGTGAAATCGGGACATAGATAGGCCTATAGATAACCAGCTGTCTTTCAAAACTAAATACTGTAATAAATGTTCAGAGGAAGTGGAGCTGCATTGTTGCAAACTGGTTCCGAAATATCTAGGCCAAGTGAAAGGCGACACGCCGAAACTCGATTCGGCTTGCGTTGTGTCTTAGCTAAAGTATTTATTTATTCGATGGATTTCATTCAATTTGTTTTTATGGCAGCCATGATGACGTAAGAATGTATGGAGTGTACTTGTCGTATATTTATCGCACATATTATACGTTCAGTTTCTATTTTTCAAATTAAAAGCTGGTAACCCTATGGCCTGGCATCACTACAAAGAAAACGTGACGTTATCTAAGCAAAGAGACCTTACTGTCGATATGGACTTGTTGACTTTAGTCAATATTTTATAAATTTAAGATTTCAATGTATCCAGATTATGTTTAATTAGAAACATGTTATTTTAAGACAAATAAACAAAGTTACTTATCTAGTTAACATATTTACCAGTGTGGAGGTGTAATCCTGTGTATGTACTAGGGATGTTCCGAATATTCGTATTCGTATTGACGAATACTCGCCAATTTTCAACTACTCGTATTCGTACTCTTATTCTAAACGAATACCCGAATACTAAGAGACCAATGTAAATATGCAGGAGATAAGAAGGGTATTTCTACAAAAATAAATACTTTTAAGAGTAAACATTCATTTGAAAATCAGTTACGTATCTGATTTTTTAGTTTAATTAGTAAGTGACGTATAGTTTAATTTAAAGTTTCGTTGGTACTTAGTTAAACCAAAAAGGTAGGTACTTACCGATTGAACTAAAAAATATTTATAGCACTAACTTTAAATTGAACTACAAATTAGAATCTTACTAATTTTACAAGTGCGTGTGTAGTAAGTAGGCTAGGTACTATTCGCATGCGCAAATAGTGATTATAATGATTATTAGTTATGGGAAGCATTCGTATTAGGTGCGTGTTTCTATGTGTGACTATATATAAATATAATTCTTTGTATGTGTATGATTAGGATCTTAAATTTTCGTTGACTTTACTTCTTATGTACAGTCTAATGTACCGTAATTCGCTACTAATAAGGGACAGTTTTGAATGGCTTTTGGGTACATTAGCCGTATGTTAACCGTATGTTTAGTTGTAGAAGCTTTACTGGCACATGTATTATTTTAGTGTTAAGAATTGGATGTGTAAGTTTCAATTAGCTTTTTAACACGAAAATAAATAATAAATAATAATAGAAGATAAAAAATGTTATTTCTTTTAAGATTTCACGAGTCTAAAAATACCAAAAAAAAATTAACTTGTACTAACAATAAGGTATCCTTTATCAAATAATATAACATTTATTATCTTTACAGGTATTGAATTAATATGTTAGTATCTTGTTATTTTTCCAATCAAAAGTGAGTTGTCGGCAGCCCTAGCGCTCTAGTAAACCCCGACGTAAACTGAGAGGAGCAAAACAAATCTGTCGCATATATTGTGTATAGCGTGTATGTTTGTCGGGGCTACTGGTTTTGAGTTCGCCTAAACAAATACGTGACAAGTCGGACGCCGACGCCAGGTAGCATTGTGCCCGCTAACATTTGTTAAGTATTATCTGATATCACTCAAATTGCAGTCGATCTTAGTTTTTTATAAGCGAAAAACTTCTTTTTATTCCTTTTTTGTGATGATAATATTTATTTATGGTTTTTGAGAGATATTAAACTTGCAAAGGCGTCTGTTTTTAGTCTTGTGGTGAAATGAATGATGAATACGGTCTTTAGATTTTGAACCATTTTAAATGTATTATTTATTGTTATGTTTGCAGAAATGTTACGTGGTTTTCGTTATCACGATGGGGACAGCCGAAGATCATGTGTAGTGACGGGTCTTAGGAGAGGTCTTTATTTAGCAGTAAAGAGATATACATAAGCTGGTAGTAACCGTACCATAACCAGCACTTGTATCCACTGCTAGACATGCCTCCTCGTGTACATTTGGTGCATGAGAGATATAAGGCCTTAAAACAGCAGGTTAGCCAAGGGCCACTCTCTTAAAAGTGTTGTAGTTCCTTAGGGCTTGTAGTAGCAGCTTCTTTCTCCCTTAGTCGCCTTTTACGATACCCATGGGTGACGGGAAGAGATGCGGTGGTGCTATTACGATGCCCACGGGAGGAGATGCGGTGGTGCTATTACGATATCCACGGGAGATGCGGTGGTGCTATTACGATGCCCACGGGAGGAGATGCGGTGGTGCTTTTACGATACGAACAGGAGGAACAGCAACACCGCTGTTCTAAAGCTGGCCGACACGAGATAGGCTACAAATATGAGCGGTACGTTTATTCGGGAACTGGGAAACATTAGGTCACTTGAGTAATAACAAGCTTAATTACGAGTTAATTTAGTTAGCGTTACACTATTTTATCTATTAAATGAGACTCATTATTCTCATTAATCATTATACTATTTGTATCAGTTGTTGTCCAATTATTTATTTATAAAGCACACATAACAGAATTTACGCAATAGCCAATAGTAAACATGTTAGAAAAGTAATCAAAGAAAACAAATTACAACTAGTCAAAATTCCTAATAATGTATATTTACCTGACACGAACAAGTTATTTTAATTAATTAACTACAAGTAAACAAAAATTGTAATACAATATTTTTTGAAAAAGCAGATCTAGAAACAAATCAGAATTATCAAAACAACAGAACTTTCAGAAGATTGCATCTGAGTACACCCAATGATGAATTACAGATATAAGGCATGGTTGGTGCCTTTTCTTGACAATTAGTTCCCCAAATAATAATTGCTCAGTAAAATCATAGTTTTATTGTTATACTTAAAAATCAATTGTTAGAGCATATTTCTATTTAAATAGAATTTTCAAATAACGAAATTTTAAGTTACAGTATATTAACGAACTAGCTGATGCCCGCGACTTCGTCCGCGTGGACTTTAGTTTATAAACACTGTCTTTACCTTCTTAGGGGTATTTGGTATTTTTAAAAACGATCACACACATCATTTCAAGCTTATTTTTTATCGAACAAATGTTCGACGTGATTCTTTAAATTGATATAACTTTATTATTTATGAACTGATTGAAATAAAATAAACACTAAATTTTAAGTGAAGCTTACCACAATACATAGTGAAAACTGCACCCAAATAGGTTAAGCCGTTTCTAAGATTAGCGCGCACAAACGCACAGACAAACAGACAAAAATTCTAGCAATCATTGTTTTGGGTTCTATTGCGTTGATAAAGGCCCCCAATAATATTTTTCTCATATATCTTCCATGTACAGACAGCGATCAGTTACATTTTTATTATATGTATAGATATCAATAAGTCTATACCGACAATCGGGTCCCTTTTCTCAGATAGCATCAAATTTATATAACATACCGATGGACATTCGTGACTATCATAATTTAACCGACGTACAGTCAGCAACACGCCAATGTACCCAAAGCCGTTTGATTCTAGTCCTTGTTACAAGGGATTTTCTGTACCGATGTGTGTACATTACCATGTTGCTGACTGTACACTATAGTAAACCTCACGTACGAGCATCAATTTATGCGTAACTTGTGACACTTTCAAAAACAATGATATGTCGAAACAGGAAACGTCATTTGTGATGTGAGTCATTCTCATTACAGTTTTTACTTTATTAACCCATTTATTCGCTGTTGCGTTCAGTTAACACTTCCTTTCGTTTTCTGTATCATTGTAATGATGATATTTTAATCGGAATTTATCTTAATTGTTTTTATGGACTCGACCGCCATATATCCGAAACGGTATTTGGCATAACACCTTTATCGTTTGTTTTTAAAGAGTCGCATAACATGTGTATTAATTAACTCCAAAAAGGATTCACAACACTGAGGTACAATGAAGATACGAGGGAAATATGAAGAGGACCCAGAAATGTGAAGCACATTAAAAACCAAGCCAGCAAAATGGGTCTTAATTTTACACTGTTTATATAAAGATGTTATTTTTTTACAGAATTTATTACATGACATTTTTGGTGATTTGCTTATTGATTCATGTTATTAAATACTTTGCATGGGTTCAACTTATTGTGTGGTTTACTGATATTGTGGTAGCTTTAAACTTTAAAAATATAAGGCTTATTTATTTTGTGGTTTACCAGTTATTTTGGTAAGCCCATGTTTACTATTATAATTTGTGCACCATACGTACAATCGGCAACAAATCAATATATTTCCAATGGAACCATAAAGCGCATAAAATAAGCACATACAATTCACAAAAAAGCGCATCTATCATATTTGTATATTTTGGCACAAATGCAAAACCCGTTTTTAGTTTAATAACAGTTTTGGTATAATGTTTTAAAATTACTACCTTGCCTCGAATAGGTATTCAGTCTGTCTAGACTAAAGCTGATGTGCAATTACTCAGATTAAATCTTCATAACAGGATGTCGTAAATTGGATACATGCTAGGATTTACTCGCTGAATGATACATTGTTGTTTTTTTGTTCGTTTTTGAGTGTTTCGAAACTATATCTTTAATTAAGATGGATATAAGAATGTTTTATCACAAAGGCTTGTTTATTTTGTCGTATTTATTTATTCGTTATTGCAAACAGTGACAAAAGGCGGACTTAATGTTTAGAAGCATTATCTCCAAGTCAATTAACCCCCAACCAACCTTTGGACTACGCAGATATGGCGCGGTAGGTGCAATGACAGTCACCTGCCTTTTACCATTTCGATAACAGCGGTAAAAACTTCTAGCCACCACCGGCTTACTAACTGGGGGGTGAAGAAAAACATCGAAAGAAAATTAGCAAGCTCGAAAATAAAAAATCCGGGGCAAGTTTTTAATAATTCGCACTGGGCCCGTGCGGTGGATTATAGTCCGAAATCTGTCGTGATTGGAGAAATCCTCACTTTATGAATCGCACTGACATGAATCGCAAAGATTACGTCAACTTGGCTGTATTGTAACATAATTATTGCGTAAGGTTTCAACGTAACATCATGCTGGTGGGCTTACAGCAAGCTGCGAGTGGGTGAACAACCATTCTGTTTATGATATGGAATAGACAAATGCATTGGTGCACCCTGCTTAGCAATTTAAATCTTACATATCTTGATTTAATCTTTGGGTGTCATAAAAGGCGACTAAGAGAACAAAGTCGCTACCACGAGGCCCGAGGAGCTACACCACCTCCAAAAGAGTGGATTCGCTAAACAGTTTGACCAGCGCGGCGTTTTAATATCATTGCATGGGAAGGCCCATAGTCCAGTAGTGGACGAAAAAAGGCTAGTTACTGAAGAGTGATGCCATTAAAACAGTAGTGCGGTTTTCGTAACTTCAATTAATTTAATTTTTATGATTAAAAATAGAAAAATACTATTTAATTAATGATATTTTAAAAGCATTGAAAAGCTCCGAATTATGAGTAAATTATTTCCCTATTAGAGAATGTTGTAGTGAACGCCATCTGAATTATCCGTTATGAATATGGATGTAATTAAGTGAATGGCGTTCTATCATTGCTATAGGTTACATAAAATATCATCATTGCTGTGAATTATCCTACTCGCAACTTTAAACATTAGTCGTGCGAATCATAGCAAAATAAACACAGTGCAGTTAAATGTCAACGCTGCAATTCTGCAAACACGTTTGCAATAACATTTATTATTCTATAGCTGTATAGGAATGCTAGTTATTGAGGTGTTGTGACCTTTAGTGGACAAGACTTATTGAGAGATTAAACGTTCAGTTTGTTTTATACGAGGCAGTCGCGTCAATCAAGGAGATTTCAAGTACATTTCGATGGAAAAATACTGGAATGTTAATGTTTACTTTTGTTATAGGTGACTTGGTACGTCTAATGTGTGCCGGTCGTTTCATTTGGTTCAATGTGGAATTTTATCAGATTTTTTATAATAAATTATTAATAAAACCAAAAGCAGCCTATCTGGTCCCCGGTGGGAGCGGTGGACTTTTTAAAATTAAAATTTCATAGTTTTATCCTAACTTATTGTTTTTATAGAAACAAATCATGTACAATCAATTAAAAGTGTGTATTGATATGAGAATACACTTATGTCGATGGTGTCAAAACATATGTATAATAAAATAATATATATGTATATGTTTTAAAAATATAATGTATTGATAACTTGGGAAAAAAAAGGTTTTGTTAATGTTATAAAGAAACATTTTGTCATGTTCATTATGAAGTCCCTTTTGCGTGAATAAAGTGTTTTCAAATATATTATCCATTAGAAATTACAAATAACCACATATTGACAGCTAGTTCGATCAGTCACTGAAACGATTCACTACACTACAATCGAAGTGTGATCGCTGCGCGCGCGCTTTCATTTACCAATGTAACCGCTATTTCGATTTATCATTCGATTATTTCCAGTTTCTATATCTGTCGATATATGCATCGGATGACGTGGCCGGTGAATAGAAACTGCATTTATATACGTAATTGTGAAAGTAAGTGAAGTGGAGTCGGTGTGGTGGAACGAATTACTCGCTGCGTTGTACAGTGGCTACAATTAAGTGTCCTGTGTTGCTTTATATCTAGTCATTAAACGTGTTGTTACGATGGTACCCCACACTACGCCATCAGCCTATGTCTCTCCACTGCTGGATAGGGGACTCTCCCAAGGCTCGCCACCACAGCGATGCTCGGTTCTTCATGCAGTAACTACTGGCGAACTTCTTCAGATGATCGGTCCACCTGGCTGGAAGGCTTCTCAATAGGGATTGCAATCTCGCAATAAATTTGCGGATACTGAGCATAGACTTTAAATATTGTTTGACGTGACATAAAAAAATACCTCTATTTAGCTTTATTATTAAAAAAAATTGACTACAGTATTTCTGTTAACAAAATAACATTAATAGCATAATAACTTTCTCGTCTATAACGTACCTATAACTATAACTGGGTAATGTAAATTCTTCAAATCAAATAAATTTATTTGCATAAAATATAATGTGTGGCCATTTCTGGCGTGCAAATTATATGGAAAAAATAAAACAATAATTATTAGAAAAAAAGCAATAATAATTAGAGAAATAAAAATGATGTCATAGGTAATTTAGAGTCATAATTAATACCTAATTACTACAGAATGTCATCTAGGTTAAGTCAAAGGGTTACAAATTTTAATACATATAAGATATTTATGGTCACAATATTTATGTTTGGTAGTAAAACGACTTAAAAGTTTGCACATTTTTCAGCTGCTGCCACTGTCATTCTGCTGTCAGAATCAGAATTGACATGACTCTTTAAATGATCAAATCAAATCCAAATCCTAAAAAATCCCTAAAGTTGTTTGTCACGTTTAGGTTTTCATAATCAAATTTGCAATCTATTTTTGTAATTTATCTAGTCTTTCCTCTTATGAATCACGAAGTCTGTTTTCCTTTTGTATAGTATATTCTATTTTGTATATTCTACGTATACTATTATTGTAAACCGTGAGTTTGTTTTGAAACTCAAATTTCGAAAATTATTTAATTTTTAGGAAGCTAGAACGCTGATGGGCCTAGATTGTTTGGGATCCATAGGAAATCGCAGTATTTCTGAATAAGTAATAGTAAGTTTTGAAGAAAAAAAATGCAGCGGTCTGAGTAATTTGAGGGAAGCCTTGTCGGATCGCTTGTGATTTATATAATATACATAACCGTAAATTTCTTTCAAAGACAGAAATTACTTCAACTTACGTTTTGTATGTATTAATGTGCTCATGAACATTAAATCGTGAGGACTCATACCTTCAGTCCTCGGAGGAGTGCACGGCGGGGGTCATCGACCTACCTTCAATTCGATATTCACCCGACTTGAGCGACCTCCAACTTGATGCATTGTTGTAATGCTCTGCTGGATCGTTACCCGGTTGCGCAAGGAAGCGTTATTGTATTTAAATATTAGATCCCAGAAATAACTGTATAAGAAATTTGATAAATAAGAATAAAAGAATGTGGATATACTCATATGATAGGTGGATTGGATACGCAAATCCACCATACGGTTCGAATGGTAGACTATAGCTCGAAAACAACATTGAAATTACAAGAAAATATCCTTTATATTGTCGTGGGACATACGTCAGTATTTTCTTATTAAAACGAATTGGAACATAAGTTCTGATGTGTCCACTTCGAAATTACTTTGTTTGCTAAAAAGAGCTATAAAAGTTATGTTTTAAAATAATTTGACAAGGAAAGTGACTAGCGGGTCGCTACTTGAAATGTAATTATGGAGCCATTAAAATTATAATAATTCTTCAATAATTGCATTATTATGTTATGCAAATACATATTCCGTAAACACCCAGGTCGGCTATACTCGTTTGCTATTTACTTATAATATTGCTATAATATAATATTTACTATAATATTTACTTGCTATATGTAAGTAAATATTAATTGAATAGTTTTCTACCTTTTTTGTATTTGTAGCTATTTGTAGAACTTGTATTTTATTGAAATTATTTAAGGGAAATATTCTCAGACCGATTTTGAGTATTATAGTTACTTTGGAATTAAGTCACGAACCATTAGGGATTAAATAATATCACTCGATTATTACTTAAAACTAACAAATATCTTACTCGATTTCCTAAAAGGCTCACAAACTACAAATGATTATAGGTATAAAAAATGAGGATCGACTCATTGAGCTACTGTTGTAGCTCACGGTGCTGGTGAAAAACGTTCTTAGTGAATGTTTAATAAGTGCACCCCGCGGCGGTGAGTTCAAACCCGCAGATGCGCGGGCATAGCGCTCAGCAGGATCAAAGGCACCGCCGTTATCGGCCACATGACTATCATTGATAGCTCGGTTACACCGCTACCGATATACAGGATAAATGAGGATATTCATATCCTGTGAAACGCAGACTACAAAATAATATATATATATTGACGATAGGACACATACACGTCTTTTACGAGTAACTTACGATCTACGAATAGGGCTCACAATATACATAATCTTAAAAAAATCAAATAGTTTGTGGTTGCAAATATGGGGTTTAAGATAAATATAAATACATACTGGTTTTTGATTTCGCACATAACGAATGGGATAAAGACTGTTATAAATGTGTTAATCCGTCCCACGAACTACAATAAGACAAGAATTCTTTGATTTGTCAAACAAATCAAACTTTCTCATTACTCTATACTTGTATATTATATCACGCTTCTTTTCGACACATCTACGCATCTGCACACCACACATCTGGCAAGCTGCGTGGTGTGCAAGAAAAAATATCTGTACGAATTTCATTTCACATGATTCAAATGGAACCGCACGTTTAACTTATGCCAACCATAAACCACAATGAAGACATCGACAAACCGCGCATACGTATTGTTCCTTGGGAGTACGTGGATAATTTAATCTACATTAATAGTTCCCGGAGAAATCAGTACAGGCTTCTTAGGTATTAAAAAAGTAATTCAGAGAATACAATACTTGCCACAAATTTTAATAAATTGTCCACAGCAAAACGTATTGAGAAACATTGTGAACCTGTATAAAAAATATGAAGATTAATTTGTGTATTAATGTTAAAGACAATATGCCCGAAGAATCTCTAGATAAGACTTTAGTCTGAACGTCTGGGAAATATTGACACGCAACCTCCGTTCCCATGATCGTTAATATTCAAAACAGGAGCCGAGACAACGTTGTAAATCTGGAACACAATATCGATAATACCTCCAATAAAGACGCGTAACGGCCGAAACGGTAGCTAAAAGTTGTAAAAGACCCATAAAGAACAAAGAGCCATTGTGGGATCCGCATTGTTCTGAGATCTGTACCATTGTTGGTGACAATGGATAACAAACTGGTCGAGATGATATTGAACAACTCTTTTTGACGATCTCCTTAAACATCGGTTATTTCAACAGTAAACACGGTTTAGGCTATTGTCAGAATGACCTAAGGTGATAAGAGTGACCTCTGGACCGAATTTGAGAGCTGCTGTGTTCTTCTTCGTCCATTGTTCGAGACAATAATGAAAGGGATGGGATTACCGCGAGGGGTGATGCTGCTAAGTATTACACGAACAATGATACAAAGACTGGTGTGTGTTTACCCATGAATATGTGGACTATAACGCACAATGGCCGGTGCTATGCTAATAGAATACACAACAGGTTCATGGCATTTTTTCTCAAGATAAGTCTCTGTGTATAACGAATTCGCGTCTGGTGTTAAATCGTGCATATTCGGGGGTCTCAGATCCCGTGTAATCCTGTTCTCAAATGCTCTATTTAGATGTTTCTGCTCGCTGTAATAGCGTTGTATTGTTAACTAAATTAATGAAATTACATTCGCTGTACCATTCAGGGAATTCTGCATTTGTATTCTAGTCATTGTATTATTATCTACGTAAAGAGAGGACTGATATTTTTATTGTATTCAAATTTCAGTGTCGTTAGTTAGTGCATAATTGGAGTGCAAAAACTGTGCCTTTTTAGCCGGCTTTAATGAAGGCATTGTGCATGAGGAAATCCTATCTGCGTCACATGGCAGATGAGCCTATTTGGGTAATGATAATCGGTGTAGTGACTTAGAAGTCCGGGTGTCGCCATCTGCGCCCATCTGGCCTGGATCAGCGCATTCAGCTTAGGTTGCAATCTCTTATTACACCACTCGCATTACTATTCTCAAGTACTAGTGTTTCCAATACATGTATACTCGAGAATGGGAAAGCTTGAGCCGTTACGTTTTATGGGCTCTTGACATTGGTTTTAAAGCGTAAAGTGCTAAAGATTACGCCTTATCTAAAGTGCTCGGCAAAAGCTTGCGAACGTTAATGGCCAATTATGTGGGGTAGGATGTCACTTTTTCTGTATTGAAACAAAATAGGTCATGCATAATGCACCCGGAGGAACAAAAAGGTTAATCTTTGATTCAATCGTGTAGAGGGCGCGTCACTGGACCACCCAGGCGGACAGAATGATCTATTCCCTAAACCCGTTCTTTAAATAACTCATGTAATTTGCTGACCATTCGTTTTTTCACGCCACGGACTAATTAGCTTAAATGGCTTAAGGGTTTTGTGTCGTTTAAACTGTTAGTACCGATATTGTTCACGTCAAAAATATTAAAAAATAATGTCGCATAAATCAAAACTTTGAACGACATAAAAATCAAGAAAGGGTTGACCGTAAAGAAAGGTATTTTACCATCAAATTATGTTTTACATAAATATTACTTTTACGACATTATTATACATGGCTGGTCTGATACTTTAACTAGATTTTACGAGCTGACCGCTCGTTGGACAAATCCCGAGGTTTAGAACGTGTGAAAGTAAAACAGAAAGATTGAATGAAAGGGTGCGTTGCAATAAAAGTGTATAATAAGGTGACCGGTGGAGGTCAGCTCGTAAATGCGATTGGTCAAGCAATGACGGATCAATGCAGTAATTATATTACTTCAATATGGGTCACGGCGGGCTTGGGAAAGGAAATGAGACCGTGATTATAATACTACAAGTGATTATAATATAAGATTTCGACGGTTACTTTTTATTCCAACTTGCACTTTTTACGAGTTTGTATGTTTATATTATATCTTTTTTTATTATTAAGTGTTCTTGGACATACTGAAAGTTTTATTCAGTTTGTTCGTGACTACCGGTTCTCTTCTTAGCTTGTTATTATTATTTTTTTACTTTCGTTCTTTTTTATATTTACTAGCTACTAATACTATACTATACTACTAATACAATACTTACAATTAGGTACAATACTTGTACCTACTTTGTTTTATTGGATGATTTGTAACTTGAGTACAATTTACTTTATTCACTAAACATGTTAGTTAATTATATATAATGTGATAGTTTACATTCACGATTATCTCATTTAAGTTTAAGAAATAATAAGTGCCATATGACATAATGAATATACTAGTTTGTATGATACATTCAACATGTTTTTTGGACGTTCGAGAGAGAAAACACTTGCGCAATATTCGTTGGTAATACTTAGATGTGCAATTTTAAATTCAAAATTATACATAATTATCATTGTTTTTTTGTCTGAAAAAATATATTTCAAAATGTATTTTTTCATGATATTAATATAAAATCACTCAACTAGCAGCGTAGTATGGGACGCTCTCCGGACAGGTGGACCGTCGGCTTAAAGAAATTCGCCGGTGGTGGTTGGATGAGGTGAGTCGAGGATCGTGTGTAGTGGCGAGCCTTAGGAGAGGCCTATATCCAGCAGTGGACATACATAGGCTGATGGTATGGTATAATTTGATGCCAAATTAGCTCCTAATTTTCAAATACTTTTGATATTATTAATTCATTTTTTTCATATGTATCATTACAATTTATATTAAAAATGTGGATTAATCGACGATTTATTCAAAATGTATTTAAGGTGACCCGAGAGGAAATCATATTTCCTAACAAATGTTTGCCGATGTCTTTCTGACTAAATGGCAGACAAGTTGGCGACCATCGAAGCGTCCAGTATCATAAAATTAATAGATATACTTTCTTAGATACTTCTATATTATGAAGATATTTTATTATTCATATATCTTCTTTAATGAAATGTGCATTGGGCAGTGTATGCAGATATTAATCAAATTACAACGTGCAACGTGGGAACGGCGGATACTGCAATCGAACCTGTTTCGCCACTGCAGCTATGCAAATTTTGTGTGAAACCAATTCGGATTTACACTGCTGTCTATAAAACAGGATCTGGTGTGTTTAGAAAAAAATATACAATGTGTTTTTTGGAAAGCTCTTTTTCAAGATTCAGGAATGATATTGGTTGGACTTGTGTTGTATTTAACTGTACACTTAGATAAAAAAAATACTAAACATCTTTGGATATTCCCGTATTTGCATTCGTAATCAATATTATAGTTCAATAAATATAAAATGTAAAATAATAAATATTTTAATGTAGTACGTTTTGTCCATTTGATAGAATTTCAAGAAAAATATTGTGATACATTACGTGCGAAAAAATATTGTTTGTTTTTATTTTTATAGGCAGAAGGTGTCAAATGAGCAGTCCATCTGGTGCTAAGTGGATAATATCGCCCATTCACATCCGCGATGTCATGGCAGCACCAGTTAATAACAAACATTGAGACAGGCTCAGATGCACTACCTAGCTTTGGAGATTTCGAAGCGTATGTGAAAAAAAAATTGGGAAGAATTGGGAAATATAACTTGGATTGAGTTTTTTGAGAGTAAAATGTTAGGGATACATACATATTCCTATACAGCGTATTTTGTTACCATTAAGTTTGTTATGTAAAACCTTATTAACTTATAACTCGCACGTTACATTTCTAAACAAATATGGATAAGACACCGAGGGCTGTTACGAAACAAATTAACAAGTCAAAAACAATGCCACCGATATTCTCACACACGGGATCGCGTGTTATAACGACGGTTCCTATGTAGGACACCTTAACGCTGAATAGTGACAACTTATTGATATTAAAACATACAATAACCCACAACACCTTTGCACCTCCCTAATGAAATTTCATATGCCTAAACCCTTTAAGTTGCTCAACCTCAATAAGGTTTACTGAAAATGGGCAGCGAGTAAACAAACTACAAACACTTGCAAGAACAAAAACAACATTACCGAATAAATTCAGGGGTCTAATTAATTCGAAGTGTGGATATCCAAAAAAGGTAGGTAATATGAAGAACGCTTCTAATAGCTCGAATATATTTTACATAACTTGTAGCTATGCAGTATGAATACCGCGTTGACCAAATATCCAATATCGAAGCCCTTAAAATATCATGAAAGTGTGTACATGCCAATGTAACCTCTATTACTTTAAAACAAGGTACAAAACACCCAAATTCAAGGCCCAAAAAATCAGTTAGAATTAATAAATGTTAAAATGAATTACACGCTCGGATTGCTAGCAACAGGTTACGTGTAATTATAGTTTTAACACAATTGTTTTGTAACATTTGCATAAGACAATAGTGCGTTTTGTAACGTATTTAAAAATCTTTTTACTTTTTAAGAATGAGAGAAAGACTTCCGCTGTGTATTAAGTCAGTATTTTTTTTAATTGATAGTTTGGATTTTAGTCGTTTAAGGCAGTTTTAAGAAACGCATAAATAATTTCTCCGTGTTGATCAGAATTTCCTTCTGGATTTTTTTTTACTTTTGATTATTTATTACTGTACATGATGTATTTGATATAGGGTGTTCGATTTACTTAAAACCAAGGATTCCGTCCACTGACATGAAAAATTTACGAATCTTTTTTTTCACATTCTGTATACATATTGTAGAATTATGTGCATGTATTTATAATTGTATAGTTATGTACTGTAATTGTCTACATAAGACGTATTATAGGAACAAAAATAATGAATACATTAAAAATAATTAGAAGCAGAGTTCTGGCATTGGGATCTCCGGGAACCATCACTTTGGTATTTGCGTATTATGTAAATTGATTTATTTATTGTGTTTGGATTATATGAAAATACTATCTGTTTTCTCATAAATTTTGATACATTTTAAAATAAATGGATTTTCTTTGAATAAATTATGCTAAACTTGAAGTGTAACTAACCATTTTTGCTAACTTTTTATACGATATCGATAACTTAATAGCGCCTTGAATGTGCATAGCAACCAGTATCGTAAGTCACGCTACTATGCATTTCCAAGGTTGCCCATAACTGCCGATAACGGAGTTATGGCGTTCGGTTATCGACGGCTATGGTAATCTATTTATGGCATTCTCTATGGTTTAACTTATTAGGTTCACTTACATCTTTAAGACGTGGATTAGTGATATTTTTTACCTATACTTTATTTATCTAAACTCGCGGTTACTAATTTATACATACAAATTGATCTCGTTATTAAATATTAATATGTAGTATAATATGTATTAAATTGAAACATAGTTTTATAACAAATTATTTTATTTGAGGACGTATCTTTGTGTATCTACTAAAATAACGTGGTATATCATAATCATTATTGATATTTTTTTTAAGTTCAATTCCAAAAGATGGTCATTAGGATATAAGCTGTTTCACGTTGTTGAGAGGGTAAACCAAAAAATAAACAAGGACTGAAATTATGAGGCACCGTAGCGTGTCCTGAGTGGTTCCCACAAATTAAATCACCAAAAAATCCTTTAATCGGCCCAGTGCGCGGAACAGGGGTGGGGCAGTACGCGCCAATAATTAATAGTCAAAATAATAGATGAAATCATTGCATGGGAACTGATTTTAATTGACAAGAAGGGTGTGCTTGTTTTAATTTAATTTGATTATGAATTTTAACTGGGAATTATTATTTATGGAAAAGCCGTTAAGGATTATACTATTGCTAAGCTCGAACAATAAAAAAGTCAAATAGCTGAATATTTAAAATTTTACAAGTGTTATCGTTAACTGACATCGCACGCCTTCATCGCCTTCAACTAAAAAAATAAGAAAAATAAAGTCTTAAAATGGAAAAATGAGGAAAAGAATCGACGGAACGTGTCTACGATAAGCCGATTTGACTAAACAGATATAAAACTTGCGATGATAAAGTATCTTTTTGAACAACAAAATGTATTGCAATATCTAACGTATCTTTATATGACAAAGCCCACTTTCGCTTTTGTATGTATATGCCGTTATCAGTTATCAACAGTAGCGTTGCACAAAGATGCATTGTTTGTGCAGACATGCAGTCTGTTTGACTTGCAAATAAGGCGGTCTTGTGTAACGTTCACTTTAAAACTAATAATTTCTTCTTCCTAGTGAATATCCGACTGCTAAAAGTTAAGCTAAAAATAAATAAATAAAAATTGTGATGAACTGATGATATAAAATGTATTTAAGTCATAATTATGTAAATAACAAAATTTTGTTTTTATGAAAAAAAATTACAATAATAGACGGAAATATGTGGCAGATTTGGGCAGTCGATCTGATGGTAAGTGGATCTATGTCATCTAAAACTTAAGGGAGTCGCGTAGAAATCCGCGTTTTGGGACGCTTAAAAACCACAGATTTTTTTACTCATTTTATATCTCTTAGATGAAAATATTATGGTCTACGTTTGTAACATACTGGCAACATGAGTTTTTTTGCGGGATAAATTCAAAAGCTCAAAAGGACAAAAATCATAGCTCAATAGAATCAACATGCTGTAGTGGCAACGGACAGTTCATATCTGCCACATGATCTACAACTAACGGAATATACGAGATTTTTAACGTACCGGGAAACGCGGTATGGGCCGCGCTGCGGTAAGGTGGCTCCACCATGCCTTGAAAAATTACGCCCGTATTGGTTGAAATAAGAGCCGAAGATCGTGTGTAGTGGCGAGGCTTTGAACTTGGTCGAGACCTATATCCAGCAATGGATCCTAAATATAACACAAGCTTGTATTTCTACAAAGAGAATCGCTTGTAGAAGAACACTGAAACATTGTATCGTATTTAATGTATTATTCCAACAATAGGAGCCGCGACTCACATTGTCGTATTGTGTGCATTACGTAAGGGGCTCGACAAAGGCCCTGGTCTTTGACCCCATGGCCCAATTACGTAGTGTTGCGAAAGCTTTTCGCGTGCAATAGGGGCCTTTACACAACTGCAAAATATTGATACAGACCAAAAGGCACGAGAAAGAGCATTGTTGCTGTGGGTAACTGATAACTTATTGTTTTATTTAATAATAAATGATTCTTATAAGGAAAATGTGACAAAAGAAAAGGAGAATTCGTCTCGTATATAAAATTGGTGGCAGATAGAACCGTTATTATTACGGACATAAGCAAAAACTATAGAAACGATAGTCAGTCCGTATGCTCTCTGGACGTCGTTGTATATTATAGTAAGGCTAACCGATCGACTAAATGGTTTTATTATTCCCATGCTCGAGCATATCAGAATTCTTGGCTTTCCACTACATAGTTTTAAAATTTCACGGCTAGCACGTCCAACGCATGGGTAAATGACGATGAGAAATGAAGTCCTATATTGTAGAGTTACACGGCCTGATAATTCGCGTTTTATCACTGGCGATATGTGGTAGTAAATACAGTGGAGACAATCTGTCTGTAGTGATAGGTTCGTATTCACTCGCGATATCGCCCGCACGAGTCACGGAGATACCGACATTTCTGTCCAGTTGGAATACTTTCTATTCATGTTGCTTTCATTTTGACACCTGCTTTTCGAAACAGATTTTAAAATGGATCGGAAAAGTGGACGAGCGAGGCTGATTAATTTGTTGAGAACGCAGTGAAGACAGTTTTCGATTGGGAGACAGGCTCATGAAATTCCGTGATCTTGCATTGTGACTTTTTAGGGGAATTTTGCGTGCTGTATAACTTCCAAATATAAGTCAAATAATTCTTATTAGGCGTTGGATGCATCCCAAAACAAATATGTGATCGAGTAAGGATAACTCGGAATGCTTTCAAGAGCAACGGAAGGAAATCCATTAAGGAGAAGGGCACTAAAGTGTAATGCTTTTTATCGCTGGAAAGCCATTTGGAGGACATAGAGACAGAGGGGTGAGATAATACAAGAAACCAGACACAGTTTTTAACTAACATACTTTTAATCTTCAACGTTCGATTCTGTCGAAAATGCGGTCTCTGCATTTTTTATTAATAGTTAGTGGCTTATCCAACAGCCGCTGGGCGTACTCGATTGGCCATGTTATCGCACTCTCACAGAAGACTACCTTGAATGTACTAATTTCCCACAATATCCTATTCCCCAATGTATGTACGTGTATCGGTGGTGAGTCTGGTGAGTGAGATATTCCCATTCCCATCCCATCCTATCCCTCCCTATTTTCCCAACCCTTTACCCTATACAGCGCATGCGGGGGCATGCTAACGTTTGTCATTCTGGACTGAGGTTGGCATTTTTGGATTTTTGGGCGACAGTTTCCATTCACCTCCAGGTGGAGTGGAGTGTATGCTCGTCTGCGGCCTTCTTACTGTAAAGAAAAATGTGCTGTTTGTACAACACTATATAGCGGGCTGCGATGTTCCATTGACATTTATGGTGCAATCAGAACTACAGACAAAGTATACGTACTCCGTGGGCACGCCGCTAACTAGGCACGCACGTGCGTAAGATAATGTGTGTTTGTTTACACCACTGTTTACACTGGCAGACCTACCGCACGACCTTTGTGTTTGTACCGCTAGCTAAAACAGATCGGGTCGAAGACTTCAGCTCGTGTAATTACCATTATACTCGTAAATGTGGAAAGAAGTGCCAGGAATGTTTCGTTTGTTCTTTGCGCGTTTCGTTCATTTCGAGGATTTTGAGTAATGACTAATGAGACTGATCTAGAAAGAAGCATATTTCTGGTATCTTTATCAATTTGGCAAGTTGTTAGTTTTGAAAACGTTAAAGTTAACATCAAACTCAGTCCATTTGTCTAGTCGATTTATCAAGTTTAACTAGCATTGTTCTATTGACAAATTCTAAAAGAAACTGAATAAAGCTATAGCTGAGTCAGCGTAATCATCGCGCCTCAGAGACACCCAACCCTCATCTAGTCTAAACTTATCCATCATCCTGCCCATTATAAACTCAATTAAATCTCATTAACATAACCTAAGAGTGCGCTAGGGTCCGCTATTCACTATCCTAAGACATGTCACCACCTTTGTCCACCGTAACCTATTCCTATTCAAATGGAACAACTTAGGGCAACAATGCCGACAGTTTGACCCTCAATGACCATGTGACCGGCATTATTTGTGTATTTTGAGCAATAAACAGTGCGATTGTGAGCTGTTTTTTTTTCTAAATTTAAATTTGAATGGCTGAATACGCATTGTCCGTTGCGTGAGCTCGTGGACTGCAGTCTGCAGGTACCGTTGATGCATAATCATTAGAAATTACCGAAGCGAGAGTAACGCGCTTTGCATCATGGGAATCAAAACTCGCGGATCGCGTTTGGCGGGAAAAGTGACGTGACTTTGACAGATAAACGTTTTTTTTTTTTAATTAATGATGCTATGGATCGCTACACTTTAAGCCAGGTTATGCAAAAATGTTATCCAATACATTATTAGTGTGTGTTTTATTAGATATCCAAAGTCGTGTCTGCACGCTGGGAAAACGAATTAAACGACACAAATCATAATTCTTCTATAATACTTGATCCTTTCGTTCCAGAAGGCATTAAGATTTGTAAAGGTTTTGACCAGGGCTTAGCGACACGAAAGAAGGTTTTATTTACATCTTTTGTTCATTTTTTATCGTCGTCAGGCATACAAGTGTGACGTGTTAAGAGAATGAATTTTAGTCCACAGTTGATATTCCGTAAGCATACTTGAAACATGTAGACTGAGTTAAACAATAATATCATCAGGGTTAGACATACACACACCCACGCGGCAGGACTCACACAGACGCGACAAGGATAACAAACAATAATACAATAATTTTCATTTCTTTTCTGTGCGTACACGCATCATACCTTTCCCCCTCGCTTGTATACTTCTGTCCCGCTCGCACGGTCGTTGACCGAGCATCTCCGACGAGATTGCATCTAGTGGCCATGCAGCTTCCCTCAGATAGATACAGCACAATTTCTGACCAATTAAAAGATAATTTTGTGATCGGGAGCTGGGCCGGGCCCATTTATTGGCTACTCATCGTTTAAAGTTATTTTTAATTAAAAAGTTATAACATTATTATCAGTATGAGTGTAGTTACATAAACGTGGATAAAGTAACCTTGCGAAATAAATAGGATTAGTTTGACCCAGTTAACCGTAGATAAGAAAAAATACAGCGCAGTATCATACAATGTGTGAGTACATATGAGGACTATCCGGAACCGCTGGAGCATTATAAACACCGCCGGCCGTTGGACCAACAACATTTGAATTTGAACAAAAAAAGGAAAAAGTCTCGTAGTAGTTTATTTATGACATAGTACAAAATATCCAATAAGAGAAGTGCGTTTTTTCCATCCAGCCCCGAACCTGCGTTGAAAAAACCAAAACAATTTTTTGTCGTTTCTAAAAATCATTTTACGAGCGCCCTCAAATAGTAAACGAGAGGGACGTCGAGATCTTTTATCACTTTCTATCGTAGTGGAAAATAAACTCGATATTTTAGACGTTAATAGTCCCTTGTAAGGATTCTTAGAACATGATGCGTTCGCGTGATCTCATGCTAAGAAGAACCTCATGCTAATTATATCAATTCAAAAGAACAGGCTTGTGGCTGTTTCATGATATGATTTAATAACGACACATTAAACTATTTTTGGATAAAGCAAAAAGCCGTAATCCTGCGACGAACATGTGGATTGCAGTTGTCAAAGCGCAGGCGATGTCAAAAGTTATACAATAAGAATTAGCGATATGTATTTTCATTTTTTTTTTGAAAAACAAAATTATGCGAATGTTTTTTCATGGATTACTTGAGCGAATATTTGTACATAGCGTTCACAATTTCTGCAATTTATGCTGTCACTACTTACCTACTTATTTCTACCAACAATTACACAAAAATTTACAAAAAAATGAAGCTGTTATCATGCAGACATTTCCTCACGTCGGGTCCGAGATAAAAGGTTAATTACACGGTAATGCACATGCGTGTATAATTTTCTATCCGAGTTAAAAATTGAGATAACTACACCGCGTCCGTAATTGCCTACACGCTTGAATTTTGGTTATTTTATAATAATAGACTAGATTTAAGCATTTTCTCCGTAGAAAATTATCTTGAAAGTGAAATTACGAGGAGTGATATTAAACAGTCCAATCATACCCCGCCGCCTTTTATTTTGTTTAATTAAATGAAAAAATCGCACAAATAACTTAGTTCATATAGCGATGCATCTTTTAACTGTTGCATATTTAGAATATAGTAAGTACTTACTCATTTAGCATATTTAGAGTAAAAGTGGACTCAACGACCTGCTTTGCAAGCAGCGGTGTGGCGTTTTAAGGCCATACATGCCTCATGCAAAAGACAATGTGCACGAGGAAGTCCATGTTCAGCAATGGATATTAAAACGGGCTGGTTACGATTACTTCAGTATTTACTTCACGATACCTTCAAAACTATAACGAGTTCGCCAACAAACCCACATGACGTAGTTGTAGTTATCCCAATAATTTTCAAATTGTTCCAAAATTCTTTCTTTTATTTTGCTTGGATCAATTATCTGCATCGTCAACATTCTAATCAAAACATTCCTCTTATCGTAAATCCTAAAGTTAGTAATGCGGTTAGTGGGACAAAAAAATAATCACACAGGCCCTTCGACGTTATAGTAACCCACTTGTCTGGGAATTTAGATAACCCCTGAACCATTTATCCCAACATTTAGACTCTGGCGACATTTTTATCCTAAGCGTGGATAAAAAAACAATTTTTATAATGTTTTTGCCCTGACTAAAGTTGATTCTTCACTAATAATAATTAATAACTCCATTATCGATATTTTTATCAATGTTGTTGTCTTAAGCATACATGTGATTAGATATGCAAATATGTAATTTTTGCATAGAACAAAGCGACTGATATCTGAGTCACGGGTGAGCTAAAAATGAAATGAAATTTTATAGCCCAATGTGTTTCCAAAACTGCATCATTGCGGGAGATGTTTTTGTGTTATATTTTTAAAATTTGTTATGGTTTTACAAACACTTTTTTTCTTTACTTGGTTCTTTTTATGTAACTATATCATCATTTTCAGTAACTTTAATATTATAGTAAGAGATTTGAGTGTGTTAAAAAATAATAATGTTATAAAACGATGAACCAATTTTTTTGTCTAATAAAAAATCGGTTTAAAACGGGACCTTATTGTTTGGTTCTAGTTTCAATAAAGATAATTAGATTTCACTTTAGTAAAATCTAAAATATTAACATTTTTTTATAATTTGTATTTAAACCGGCAATAAATAACAACAAAACTATCTACTTTTGAATAACTGAAGTAGATAACTGATTACCAAATACGTATTAGTTACTAAAATATTTTAATTACTAGTTGAGGGGTTATCTAAAATTTTAATTACTAAAATATAGCAGTCCTGCTTTGCGGAATTCCTATAATTATTTTTCTTGTCGCCTCAACCTTGACCGAGCTTTAGACTTGCTACCATCGATTTGTTGTTTATTCAGTATTTTCATATTTAATTATTTTTCTTTTTTATTGTTTTATCAGATGTTTAATTTAGATAATCAGTAATCATCTAATCACTAAAGGCAATAAGTCCATACCAATAATCCCTTTGCTCCGCCACATTATATCCCACGTCTAACTTTAGTATGTTTAATTAAATTAATGACTATTAATTATATATTAAGTTTCCCACAGGTTCTAAGTGGTTGACTACTTGACCCAAAAATAACCAAAATACATCCGTCACGATCTCAGTTCTCCCACACTCGAGTGTTTGCCGTACAAACAGACAGAAACAAAAACGTCCTAACTGGTCCCCAGAGGTGGCACTCATAATATGTACCAAAGAAAGTTACAAATGGCTAGAATTGATTATGTAAATGCATGATTTGGTAGTTAGTAGCTACTCAGTATAGTCAAGGTCAGTTTCATAGACATTAGAGCATACAGCTGCACTTTCAAATTTGAGCTGTACCTTAACATTGGCCATGTGGTGTCGGTCGGCTATACAATAGCACCACCCCGTCTCTTCCCGTGGGTGACGTAAAAGGCGACTAAGGAATAACAAAGCCGCTACCACCAGCTCTGGCGAACTACGCCACCTCTAAAAGAGTGGACTCGCCAACCCACTTGGCTAGCGTGACGTTTAAAGGTCACACAAGGCGGTGATAGCTATGCTCAATTTAAATCAGTGAGATTATCAGTTCGAATCCCATCTTATGGTTACGGGTAGAGGTTTTTATTATCTACTCAAGTACAAACTGTTTTCAACTATCGGCTAGGTCGGCGGTGAAGGAAAGCATCGGGAAGATGAGTTGAAAAAAAATGTTTTTCAACTCTTTTTCGAGGGGACAAAAATTAAGAGAGTTGCACGCACTGTGCGTTCTTTTATTATTATTTATGTTGTATTATTTTATTATTATTAAAAATAATTTTAAAAATTTTGAACCCTTTTTCTAACAAAAATTCCGTATATATTTTGATTTTAACACGCAAATTGTTAATATTTGTAATGATTTATTAAAAATAATACAGATTTGTACTTTTGAGATGGCAAGCGTGTGTTTCCCAGTAAATTATTTAAAGAAACTTTATATTAGACTAAGAATTTATCACACCCTTAAAAAGAACAATAAAACAATTGAGAAACAAAAATTTAAAGGGAAAAATGATTAAAGTAATTTGTAATTTAATTGTAACTGTTATATTGGATTGATTAATAAAACCCGGAACTCATAAAATTAATTTTTATCTTTGCGTGTAGGCAAAGATAAAAATAAGTAGGAATACATATTCGGCGCTGCAAAAGAGCTGTTTGCTCTTTAAGGATATTTACTCACGTGCCGAAACCGCGTCGCGATTGCAAGAGACGCTCGAGATGAAAAGAAAAGAAAAATTGAAAGGGTCTAGCTAAGCGAAACGGACTATTGGCTTTTACATAAAATATTCCGATATGAATTTTAGTTTTGAAAATATCAACAACTCCATTGAGGAGGAGTGTGCACTCTGCAATCCAACAGCCGCTGGGCGCGCTCGACTGGCCACGTTACCCCTCTCTCACAGAAGACTACCAATTTTCAATGTACATTTCAATGTACTGCATTTCCCACTTTTATCTTATTTCCCTAATGTACCTACGTACCTACGTGTTTCGGTAGTGAGTGAGATGTGCCAGAGCCCATTCCCATCTTATCCCTCCCCATTTTCCCAACCCTTTCTCCAAATCCATTCCTATATCTCTAAAGGTAGGCAGCGCATCCGGGGGCGTGCCAACGTTTGCCATTTTGGACTAATGTTGGCATGTATCGCCGGATATCTATCGGCGACAGTATCCACTTACCATCAGGTGGTCTGTATGTTCATCTGCCACCTTCGTCCATAAAATGAAACTCCATACAAATAAATCCATAATATAATCGAAGTGGAACATAAAAATAGAAAGGTCAATCTACGAACAGCTATAATTTTTCTGTCATAGAATGTGTAATGGAATAAATTACGACGGTGAATTTTGAATATATTGTTTTGTTCTCGAGTGATTTATTTAAATTGGTCAAATTACATTGTTGGCTCGTGGAATAAGCCCACAATAAAGTACATATAAAAAATTGAGGCTCGTAGAACTATGAGCGCAATATAAAGTATAAAATTTTGATTTAGAATTTTTGTTGCCCTGAACAGATGAATTGCTTTATTATACCCCATAAATACCAAGTGTTTGCATAATTATACTTACGATTTGTGTGAAAAAACTAAAGTAATTTGATTGGAGGATATTCTTACCTGAAAACAAATAGAAAAAAATATGTATTACGTTCTCAGAAATGAATAATATGTACAGCATTTAGTATAAAAATTATCCCACTAATATTATAAAAGGGAAAGTTTGATCATTACTCAATCACATAGAAACGGCTGTACCGAATTTGTTGCAACTTGACAAATAAGTAGATTGTAATCCGGATTAATATATAGACTACTTATTCATGAAGACGAAACGAACGAAACCGCGGGCAAAATCGACTAAAGAATAATTGTATGTTAAGACTATAGTGAAGTAGCTATTAGAAAACAAACGTTATTAGAAAAACGGGTTTTATGAGAAAATCTAGTCGGTAATTAAGTGGCCGGGACAAAATGACCGCTTATTAGAGTAATCGTCGCGTCGGTCTGAGGGCGGTGACTGGTTGAATGTAGACTGACTGGTAAGATTTCTAACGCCGACCGGTCTTTGTTAAAGCTATGACAGTGTGCGGCGGGTTAGTACAAGATATAATTAATACGTATTGAAAATGCGAGCGTTTACAAAGTTGTTTACGTTCGTAATAGAATTATTACAGTGACTTTAAAGTTGTTAATCCTTGTTCTACGTTAATGAATAAGTTGGTTCTACAACGTTATATTTGCGGTTGGCGCTACCTGACCGCTTATTGAATAAGTTGATAAGCTTTAAAGGAATTTGTGTAATCGCTCGATGAACTATACTTTTATACTTATCGGAAGACAGCGCTTGGTTGTGTTTTTTGTAGACTGGTGAAGTTTATATTTGTTGCCCTAACTAATTGAATGAAAAGGTTTGTTGTACTTATACCACGTTGTACTTGCGGTTGGGGCCATCTGGTCGGTTATTGATAATGAGCTGCAAATGATGCTTTTATAGGCAGGTTTCGTGTAGGTGTAGTTATGACAACGAAACATTTACAAAGCTTTGTACTTCAATTTGCTTCGTAGTTACGATGATGTTTTACACTGACCAATTACGTTCGGTTACGTTAAGTTGTTAAAAGAAAAGAAAAAGTTTTTTTTTCTGGTGAATAATTTCCTGTATTTTATCAAACCACGTAGCAATTGAGATTTTATATTTGCGAACAGACATACAAACTACGGATAGATGACATTTTATATGTAACAATAGAATAGAATATAGCAGCAATTTGTTACAACGTTCCAATTGGCTTTAATAGGACAAAGTTACAAAACATTCGAAGTAAAGAAAAGAGTTGCAAAATATATTATATACCGAAGGCAAAAAGGTTCTATATTGTGTAGCTAAAGGAATTCTGGCACAATAATAACTTTGCAAGGTAAAAACAAGAGTTTGGTCAAGAGTTACGACGATGTAGGCGATAATGCATCAGTATAAGGGGTCTTACAGACTATCAACTCCTCGATATAATAAACGGCAGTAGGCGGCACGTACCAGATGTGGTGATGACAGATGAAGGAAAACCCTAACTAACAGAACTGGACAAAATGTAGTGCGTAGGTCATCCAGCAGCCAGGTCGGTCGATGACATAAACAGAGTGGGATACAAGACCTGGATACGACTAGCACAAGACAGGTGCAAATGGCGTGAAAGCGAGGAGGCTTATCTACAGTGGAATAATAAAAAAAGCTGAGAATGATGAATTATGTCATAACAGAATAAAGAGATCTGTATTATGTGTCTAATAACAACATTATACTCGAAGATAAAAAAAATATATATCGGAAATGCTTGCTAAATTTTTAATGTGGATCCAATCTTTAATTCTTTGTAACAGTATTATCGCACGTAACAGAGCTGATCGACAGTTATTAGGCCACTGAATTGTACTATCCATTCAGTTTATCAAATTCTAAGTTCTAATTTTTAACAGGTTCAATTAAAAAAAATACGTTAAATGGAACAACGACCCGTCTGCGTGGCTTGGAAACTATTTTTTTAATAATCTCAAACGCAACCCCCTTTAGAATAGCATCTATCTCTTCTCCACCTATGGAACTACATCACCTCTAAAAGAGTGGACTTGCCAATCCGCTTGGCCAGTGTGCCAGGCCATGCATCCCACAGGGCAACGAGCATGAGTAGATCCATGTCCAGCAGTGGACAATAAAAGGGCTGATGACGATAAATGTTGATAAAAATCCAATGCGAACCTTGGACATTCAGCTAAATTGTGCCGGAAAATATTAAAGTGAAAAATACTATTGACTCCATTAATTAACCTCTTGAATAAAGGGTAAGTGTATAAGGTCTCCAAGAATACAAGGACAGATAATAATTCACATTGACGTTTTTACAGTTGCTTAAGAGTGGTTTATAGCTGCAAAACCAACAGTAAAGCGCATTGCCATGGTCGTAAATGTAATAAAAGGAAAAAGTCATTTCTCGTGATTGTTTTTTTGTTTTTCATAAAAGTACACATGTAATCAGTTTAAAACTAGATTGTAGATTAAGTAGTAATAAAAATAACATAAAATTTGTAGTAAGTAGTATGCAAATATATGTTAGGGATTAAAAAAAAAAGAGTTATTATTAACAAAATGAAAACATGAATGGTAAATATGTTCTGGGCAATTTTGTGATACGATTGATTTATATGTGATATGGTCTGAACAAAGTTATGTTATATAACTTTCAACTGTCAGATGATTTCCCCAATTCTTGATTTCCCCAATTTCAACTAACAGCATTTGCTGATTAGACGATTTACTAATAATCATGCAGTCACTACATGTGAAAACTTGTAATGCCCTCAGTATTCATGTAGTCGAACGAAATTGTAACTAGTCGTAAGTTTTTCTATAAAATAAAAAATTTATTTATTAGTTTTTACTAATTTAGGATGTGGGACATATGGGAAATTAGGGCCGACAATAAGGTCCCTTTTCTCAGACAATAAATTATAACTCACTAGCTATTGCCCGCGAATTTGTTCGCGTGGGAAATGGTTGTACAAATTCAGAAACCTTCGCGGGCGTGCGCACAACAACTCACCAAAGTTTCATCGCAATCGAATGAATGGTATAGGAACGCATACGGGACAAACAAAGAAACATTCATTTATGTATATAGATTATAAACTAAGATATAAGTATATATATCTAAGTTTAAACAAGTCACATACAGATATGAGTTATAGACAAATTATTCATTTTTTAATGTATGTGAAACAATATTTTTCCAAACCGCAAAAACAATGAAACAATTAATTTTTATTGTCATTTGTCAATCAGCCTTTTGTTCAATTATGCCTTTTGTTCAACGAGTGAGTAGTTTATAGCTAAAATGTTGTAAATTGCGCAATGCCTTATCTGATCGCTTATTAAGTAATTCTTAACTCTGGAAATCAAAACCACGTACTGTAAAGAACCAGTATGTGACAATTAAGTCTGCATTCCACATAGACGCATAATTATAGGAACAAAAAGACGAAACGAACATAGCATGACGCAAAAAGTATGAAAAGAAACTGTTTATTAAGTTGTTTAAACGCAATACATATAATGTTTATTAAGAAATAATGCCATTTAAGAAATGGCGTCACACTCAATGCGGCCCACTAGGATTCTCTGTGACGTGGGTCCAGAGGTACATACAAAGACAAAATACAGGACCGAACATATATATATTTGTCTTTGAACAAATAAATGTTCTACCGGGAATCGATGTCGTAAATAAATAAACAAAAATAAAATGATACAAAGGTTGGATTCAATGCCCTATGATACTTTTTTCAATAATACATATATTTTGGCATTTCTGTTTGTTGCATAATTTGCATTAATGTTTCAGTCGTGAGTATACATATACATATATATTATAAAAAATATATAAATCAGTTCCAAGATAAAATGCTGTCTGTCACTTTAAAATAGTCTTAGAAAATTGCACTGAAGCAATTTTCTCCGCAAATCTAACAAGTTGAATAACCTTAATCGCACGGCGTCCTCTGCCCCGTACGGTGCGCTTGCGCAGTCTATTGCTACCCCCCTCACTTCTACTTGTGTTGAGCGAGACAGGCATATTTGTTTGTAAACTGTCTTGTTGTGGTGGTGACCATTTTTGTGAACCCGAGCTTTGGATGTATATAGTTTGAACAAAAATAGTAATAATATTATATCGGTTTTCCGCAAAAGTAATAAGAGTAAACACGCACGTGCATCTAGTTGCGTGTTTACTGAGCGCCATAACAGGCGTTTGCCTATAATATCAACACAGCTAAGTAAATAAATTCGCTAAATTTAATAAAATATTGTGTTTGTTTACACTAAATTTGACTAACTTATGCAACTTATGTTTCTCGTGGACCACATGAAAATATTTCGCATGAATATTAAAAGAAATAAAAGTTGGCTGAAAGAGGTCGCTTTAGCGAAAAGGCCTACCTTTTATGTATCTTTATTTAAACTTTCATGTATTCTTTGGCGTGAAATAAAGTGTAGTTACTTACTTATTTAGTATTTAACAATGTACAATTTAAATTTCATATATATTATACCATACCAGCAGCATGTCTCTCCACTGCCTCTCCCAAGGACCACCATACCATCAGCATATTTCTCCACTTCTGGATATAGGCCTCTCCCAAGGACCTTCACACACGGTCTTCAGGTCTTCTAGTCCAGCCACTACCGGCGACTTTCATCAAGTCGTTACTCCACCTGGCCGGAGAGCGCCCCACGCTACGTTTCCGGGTACGTGGTCTCCATCGAGGGCTCGCCTCCCCCAGCGGTTATCGGTTCTGCGGCAGATATGGCCGGCTCACTGCCACTTCACATTGCATGCGATAAAGTGCAATTTTATTTTCCTATCAGTTATCTTTTTAGATAATATTAACTATTTGTGTTAAAAGAGAATCGAATGTTTGTTGGGTTCAGTAACCTCTGGGCCCGCCTACTTTGTTTTGACTATATATCGCTTTAAATTGCCATGTTACCCATGTTTCCTGTGCCTGTGCGCACTATATTAATACTCTACAATAAAAAAATAATTACATTATTCGTTTACAACGAAATTAAGGGTTCAGTACAGAACACAACTAGTGTTATTATAAGGTTTTTGCAGATTATAATAATAATAACCGTACCGTAACCAGCCCATTTATCGTGATCTGCTGGACATGACCTCCTCATGGCACGCTGGCCAAGCGGGGTCGCGACTTCACTCTTATAAAGGTGGGTGTAGTTCCCCAGCGCTTGTGGTAACGGTTTTGTTATCAGTTTAGTCGCCCTTTCCCCTAGTCGCTTTGTTATCCCTTAGCCGAGATAGGATGGTGTTATTCTATTCTATCTATTGAAATTTTGCACGGCAGGCTAGGGCACTACAGACTGTGCGTTTGTTGTTGGTCGCTGATTGGAGGTGTATTTTTAAAGGAACATTTTCAGGCTATTACAAGAATTGTTTCTCAATAGAAAGACAAAAATAGTTACCAATGCTAACCGCTTGTAAATTTGTAAGTATAAATTTTCACGCACTGCATACGGTACCCTAAAAATAGAGTCGCGATTGAGACTTGTTTACGTCGACGTTCGTAGCACATTACAATTGGCGAAAGGCTTAGAGTACCGTTAATTTAGCTACCGCGGTCGAATACTTTAGGCGGCGGACTTACTTGAACTATTTTTAGGTGCACACAGTCTTATTGTATGATGTTGATGATTCGTTGTTTGTAATACCTATGTCAACTTTGAAATTATTGAGAACAATGACATAAGTATATTTTTAATGTATTTTAGTATTTAAAAAAAAATAACGACCGCATTTACGGCATTTGTATTGTCTTAAGATATCTTACAAATTAAGATATGGTCAGGATAATGTTTTAACGTCTACCGCTGGACACGGGCCTCCTTATACACATGGTCTCGTGCGTGAGGGATGTATGGCCATAAAACGCCACGCTGGCCTAGCGCGTTGGCGAGTCCACTCTTTTAGAAGTGGTTAGACTCCACTTCCACTCTTTAGATCAGGTATGGGCAACCTTTGACATGTTGAGGGCCAAACTTTAGCGTGCAAATACGTTCGCGGGCCGCGTTTAAAAGTACTTAGTGCATTTTAAAGTAGTGATAATATTTTTTGCGATAGATATTAGACATGAAATAATACGACAATGTTATTATAGTACAATTTATTAAAATATCAAAATGAAATTTAAAAAAATGGTACATTTTAATTAAATCGTTAAATTTGCAATTGTTACAAACTACGAAAGTTAAATACACCGAAATCAATGAGACACTTGAGCTTGAATTTGGGAAACTAATCCATCGATATTTGGATTAATTCCACTGATACAAAGACGTAAAGAATTTTCCAAATTATCGTCAGTCAGTCTTGTACGATGTGTTGATTTATTAACTTTCATCAATGAAAAGAACTGTTCGCATTTATAAGTACTGCCAAACGCACAAATCAATCTTCTTGCGAATTTTCTAAGCTGCGGAAAATTGTCTTTTTCTAGGTATTTTTTGTAGAAATCGCACAACTCTACGTCTTCAAATTTGGATTTTAGGAGTGAGTTTTCTTGAATCTCGATCAACTCCATTTGTAAGTGTATTGGAGCATTTTGTAGATTATATTTTGTAGGAGTAGCAAATAAACTGAAACAGTCTTCCATGTTCTTGAAGTCGCTAAATCTGTTCGAAAATTGTTCCGACAGTAACTTGAGTTCTTCAGCATATTGAGCATAAGCAATATTTTCATACGCAGAGAGCGTGTTGAAATGGTAACTGTTACCAGACAGCATCTGTGACTCCCACAAGCGTAGTTTGATCTGAAACGCTTTCAAATGGCTGTACAAATCATTTACTAACTGTCCTTGTTTTTGAAGTTTCAAATTTAAATCATTCAAATAGCCTGTAAGATCGACCAGAAATGCTAAGTCACATATCCATTTTGGGTCACTTAATTCAGATAGTGGTTTATCTTTTATTTTCATAAAGTCTGCTATCTCATTTCTAAGCTAGTAAAACCGTTTCAACATTTTTCTTTTGCTCAGCCATCTGACTTCACAATAATATGTTACGTCGTTATATTCAGCTGATATTTCATCCAAAAACGCCTTGAACTGACGATGGTTAAGCTCTCGGGATCGAATAAAGTTGATGGTTTTTACTACCACATTCATAACATTCTGGAGTCGAATGGACTTAGAACACAAGTTCTGTTGGTGGATAATGCAATGAAGGACTATCAAATCATCTTTTTGCACATTTAATTCTGTTGCTTTTTCATTCAAAATTCCGATGAAACCTTTACGTAAGCCGACCATAGAAGGTGCACCATCAGTGCATACTCCAATTAATTTTGACCATGGCAAGCCAAAACTTGTGAATACCTTTTGAACTTCAATAAAAATATCCTCTCCTGTAGTGGTTCCTTTTAGCGGCTGTAAAGCAAGCAATTCCTCAGTAACAGTGAACTCCTTATCAACACCTCGAATAAATATAGCCAGTTGAGCTGTGTCAGACAAATCGGTGCTCTCGTCTAATGCTATGGAAAATGATTCAAAACCAGCCATACGGTCAGTCAATGTTGTTTTTATATCATTAGCCATCATTTCTATACGTCGAACAACAGTTCGTCTTGACAAACTAATTTTTCAAATTCATTTTTCTTTTCAGGACACAAAATACCGCAAACTTCTAACATACACTCCTTGATAAATTCTCCTTCGGCAAATGGTTTTAATGCCTTTGCCAATTTTGAGCTAACTATAAAACTAGCTTTCACAACATTATCAAGTTGTGTTCTTTGTTTATGAAACATTTGTTGCTGTTTTTCCAAATTTGCGGTAAGCTTCTGGATTTTGTCTGTTCTTAATTGTCCTGTCAGTGAGTGCAGCGTAGCATGCTTAGTTGAGTAATGCCTCTTTATATTGAATTCTTTCATTACTGAAATGGATTCATTACACAGCAAACAAATAGGCTTACCATTGTGCAAGATAAAAAAGAATTCTTCAGTCCATTTTTCTTGAAACTGGCGACCCTCTGTATCTACTCTTTCCACCAGACATCATTTTTGTTTACTTTTCGTTCAATAAACTTAATAACAAACTATAGTTAGTTACCACTCAAGATGCACACAAAGTCACAAAGCAAGTTGACAGCTCGAGCAGTTCGCTAGGATATCGCTTGTCCAAGTTATCACCTCGGTAGCTCAAATAGAACTGAACTAACGTTCGGGCCATCCACCCGCTTATATAGGCAAAATGAAGGAATAATCTGGAATAAACTAGTTTAGAATAATTGAGAAGCAATAAATCTTTTGATGTGTCGCCCGTGAGGCGGCAAACCTCAAAGAATTTGATCGAGCAAGCCGAGTGGCGGCGATTATCAAAGAGTGAGGCGGCAAACATCAAAGGATTTGATGTTTGCCGCCTCACTGTCACTCCCGTGAGTATAAGTACCTAATGTAATATTTTTTTAATTGGGTTTTTTCAAAATGTCTCGCGGGCCGGATCATATCTTACAGCGGGCCGGATCCGGCCCGCGGGCTGGTTGTTGCCCATATATGCTTTAGATCGTCAGGGTTTGTGATCCCTTAGTCGCCTTTTATGACACCCACGAGGAGAGATGGTGTGGTGTTAATTAACCTAGTCGATCGAGACTATACGGCAAAACACGATGGTGTTGGTATATTAATTTATTTATAAATAACTATTGATTTGACTATTGTCACATTCCATTGTGCCTTTAGCTATATACAATGGAAAGTAATTAACTATATCACAACTTAAAATTACTTTCCCTTCCACTATTCAATATATTATAAGTTCTAGTTAATTTATTTCCCATAAACTTCACATTACTGCTGATAGCTTCGGAATCAGCTTGTTGACATAAAGTTCACAACAAGGACACGGTGTGCATGTGTGCGTGTTGTTGTGGTACGTTCAGTAACAGAGCGGTGCGGTTCGATGACCCTGCGCTAGCGCCTGTTGCAAAGACAACTGGATGCGGAAATAGGCACATAGTTATTTGAGAGGTTTTTGACATTGAAAAAATATAGACAATTGAATTTCGTAAGAAAAAGACCCGAGTATCAGAATTTAAGTTTTATGGCAGATTTCGACGATATTCGCAAGGCGAGTTATAATAAATTTGTTTCTTGAGACGCAACTGGTTATTTTTTTTATAATAACACTCATATCTATAATACAAAGATGAACACACCACCTAAATCCTAACAAACATATGTTTTAAACAAATGAATGTCCGACTGTGAATGGAACCCGGAACGAACCGAGGTTAAAGGTCGCCTGTTTTTCGTACTTATTTCTTTATAGGTATTTATTTTCCAATTAGAGAACCTACTAATCATCGTTTATTTTTTTAACACACTATTTGTATTGCTAATGTAATTTAATATCGTTAGCATTATTTTGAACTACGAATTTAGAATAATAAACAACACTGTGGCACATATACTATGACAAAGTTTCACGTAAAAGAATGTCCATTCAAGATATGCAACAGTATACAACCAAGTCATATATAATTTTAAAATACACTTTGTATGTGTCTCAATGACCGTTGTAACGATATATTTCACGTAGTGAACGAGTATAACGTTACTATGGTTACTTAACCATAACCACAACTCGTATCAACTTACCCACCTATCGGCTGTTAACCGCAAAAAGTACACCTATCTGTAGTCAACAGACTCTGTTTTAAGCTATACATTACTTTAAACAATGAAATAAATCTTTGAACTAACGACATATTTCAAATCTATACTCTATTACACCATCAAACGATGTTTCTTCACTAATTGAAATTGAAATTTCAGATGAACACAATTATTAAACATTTTTGGGGTGCCCAAAACTTCTGCAAAAGAACAAGTAAGACACTTCTTAAAACTAGATAAAATAGAAAATTACAGTTTTTTTACTTTCTCTAGAAAACAGTAGTAGGCTGGTAGATCCTATCCTGCAAGCATGCTATCCTAGATAGAGGGACAACTGTCGCAAGTAGTTTATAAATACAAATACTATTTAAATATTAAAAAATGAGAAAAATGAGAACCTATTAAAAGTATCTAGAGTTTACCGTTAACACACGTGGCCCGAGAAGGTCGATGGTAACCCCTAGGGCCTCTAAACAAAGTTAACGGCAATTCGCACTGCCGCGCAGTTATTTCGACGTCCAGTTCATTTAATGATATTTTTTGTTCAAATAGTTGAATAACTCTATTATTACTTATATGTTAGGTGAGACGTAAGTTTGTGAAGGACATGTACGTCTAGGTAGGTTTTAGGCGATATGTCCTAAAGGTAGGTCTATTAGACTATTGTCACCAATATCGTTAATCAATGTTTCTATTCTATGTCAATTATGTCTTAATACTTTGTTACTTAATATTCTAATAGATTATCTTTACCGTGTTAGTGACAGTGACTTACTATGTGCAAACGCCCCGTCTGGATAGAGGCAGCTTAACAAGTATAATACCTACGCATACCGTTACAAGAAACGAGTAGCTAACTTTCGACAAGTAGATTTCAAACCAAACACATGTGTTAAAATGACAGTAGTAGTAGTAAATAATGTCAAAAGGAGACCTGGATATATAGCAATTAGAGCGTTGCATCTATCCATACGAAGACGACGAGGATGGATGTTACTAAAGACATGCGGCAGTGCATTATTTTAGCCCACGACGTCGCTGATAGGATGAAGTGGATGAGAAGAACGAGGGAGGTTGACTCCACCATCATATAAGGTTATAGCATGGAGGAGAGAGTACTTACAAATAATTTTAATGAAACACGATGGAACTGATCGGCGAGATTTTAATAATAAGAAGTATAACCTTTAAAAGGCGATTAGAACTCTATGATGTAACAAATTAATTAAAAAAGATAAAGCTATGTTTAAAGTTTAATAGATCACAAGTGAAGAGCGGAATGAGATGCTAGTATAATATTGTATAGACGAGATAATGTTATGTAGACGATATTTTACGGCGACTCCAAAACATTCACAGAACATAAAGTAACAAAAATATTAGCTGTCAATCATAAAGTAGCCCTTCTGGAATCCAATTCCATTCCGAATGATCACCATAAATATTCATATTTCACCTACTTATAAGCGCTCGTTCACACACAATTAGCTTCATTATAAAACGACCATTCACACAACGAACGCATCAAAATAAGCATCAAATCTAAAATTCAGATCGTAATTCTATATCACTAATTCTTATCTCCAAGAATGCTATGAAATATTAATTTTTACTCAACAATAACCTATTTTTATTGTCGTGGCTTCCTTTCAAATGCCCTCGTAGAGCCACTTTTTTGTTGGAGACTTCAAAAAGGTCCACTATTCGTTCAGAAATAGTTACGTCTCCAGATATGTTTTGTGCTCCGTTATCAATCAAATTCGTTTAGAAATGGTGTCACGGCTAGATGGACAGGTCAAAGGGTTTGTTAGCTTAGCCCTTCAAAGTTGGACTTGCTTTTTTTTCACGCCTCAAAACGTTTTCACAGTTTAGGACACTTCCATCATTGTAATCCATTATCTTATGCATCATTGTAATCTTATATTATTATCATTGTAATTTGAGGCAAGTGAGATTAAGCACGAATAATATTTCTGAAATTCTAGTTGTGTATGCTAGTCCAAGTAACAAACAATATTCCTAATACAAATAATAACTTTATCCTCTTGGAAAATATATTTCGTTAATAAAGAAACACCTAAGTACTTTCTTCTACAGTAGGCAAATTCCACCACAGTAATTATGTTATGTATTTTATAATTATGTATATAATATGTACTTCGTAAAACGTAAACGTGAGTTCTACTTTATTAACTTAGGCACACTGTTCTTCATATAATTTTAGATCGAAATATGCTGATTTAAAAATAACAGACTGTGGTTTATAGTTTTATATGTTTGTAGGCCACGATTAAGCGATTTTAATTGTGTTACGAGATGAACCTGTGTAAACAAAGGTGTAAAAGTGGAAGTAAGCATTTATTTATTCAGTTGCGTCTCTGCACTCGTCTTAATAATTGTAACGTATTACCATTACAATTTATTATTAACATAATTATCCATTCATAGAAAGATATCCATCATTGCTGTACTTTTAGACTTCCACGGGGCATTTGGGACAGTTGAGTTGTCACAAAGAATGAAGTGTTAAGAGTGAAAGATCGATGAAGAATTACATTGAGTTAAAGTTCACACGTGTTGCCGTTGATGTCAATATAAGGGGTCAATGGGACGCGACGGTATTGTTCTCTTTGAAAATATTTTTCGTTTTTCCTCAAGGTTCTATACTGGGTCCCTTAATATTAATAAAAAAATGTTAGTTATAGCAAAAATGTTTCATTTTCATCTAATTTTATGAATGTATCCATGCCTTTCTGGATATATAATTGAAGTCCTGGAGAAAAATTTAAATTTTCGTAACTTTAAATTATACAATACTAGCGACCCGCCCTCGCTTCGCTTCGGTTTGTTTTTTTTTTCAAAATTTCGCAATATAATATAGCCTATATTAGACACAGATAATGTAGCTTCCTACTTGTGAAAGAATTTTTGAAATCGATTCAGTAGTTCCAGATATTACCCATAACATACCCTCAATCAAACACACAATTTTACCTCTTTATTATATTAGTATAGATAAAACACAGAGGAAGTTTTTATGTGCCACGGTACCCACGGTACTGTTTGCCTACCAGCCCACGCATTATTGAAATCGTTTCCTACTCAAGTCTTGTAGGTTCATAAGCAAATACACTTAAACCAACATTTTGAAATTCAAGGGCCTGTCGATATATTGAACCTCTGTTTATACTGTGTACTTGAAATTAGTTTTACTCGTCAAAGGCTTAACAATTCAACGTAATTATTTGTTTTAGATTCAATTTCCACGGTATAAAATTCGTTAGTGGTATTCGTTAATTGTTTTAGGTGGTGTCTATATTTTCCTTTAGTGCAGTAGTGCACTTAAAATCCTTTACAAAAATTTTGGTTTGCACTATGAAATCGAAATTATACTTACAAGCTGCAATTCTTTAAAATAACTTATTATCTACATATGGATGATTTATTTTTTCTTACTGCCTATATAATAATTACACTTTTTTTTGTGTCTCCGAACGCTTTAACATCCACAATGCAAAGAATAACAATATAAAAATGCATTAAAATGTAAGTAGAATCGAGAGTATCTAATCCGACCGCGTCTCGAGTGGCTCGATTGTCCTTTTCTCATTGTAATTCCGAATATCAGACGGAATAACTAATGTGTTGATGTACTTTGATTTATACATATAATCGAGGACTTTGACCGAGTCGAGTAATACATCAAACATTTTCACGCCCATCCCCTGTTTGGTGACAACAATGTGGATTTACATAATGATTTTCGGTTTACTTTCTACAATTCAATGACCATTGACCGGTGTTAATTAACACATTCGTTCCCACGTTTTTAGGTCAAACTGTATACAGTTATCGGTTCAGTTCAAGGGCGATAAAACCTTTGATATCATAACCATTGAGATTAAAGCAAATTTTAATACTAAAAAACTAGTAATTTTAAAACGCTACAATTATAAGCTAATAATTGTTTAAGTGTTAGCTAAAATAAACAGAATAGGGCAAAGTAAATTCCTTATACGTACTTAGATGTTAAAGTGTGATCTAATTTTACAATTATAGCTGGCCGTGTGGTGTAGGCCGGCTTAAGAATAGCACCATCCCATCTCTTCCCGCGGGTATCGTAAAAGGCGACTAGGGGATAACAAAGCCGCTACCACAAACCCTGAAGAACTACATTATTTATAAAATAGCCGACTCGCCAACCCGTTAGGCCAGCGTGGCGTTTTAAGGCCACATAATATGTGGCCTTAAACGCTCATGAACAAGACAATGTGCATTACGAGGCCCGTATCCAGCAGTAGATGATAAAAGGCCTAGATACGATCTCTGGGAAAATTGGCCTAATGACTTGGATCCATTATTGTCTAATGCTCCAAAAATTTCAAAGGGCCCGTCCGTCATCTCAACAAATGAAAGTCTCGTCTGTATTAAGTAAGGATAATGATATGGGGTGATATTCCCACGAGTTAACAGTCGTAAGTAGTTAGTGTAACTTCCGTAAAACATTTAACGCTGTAGTGTGTAAGTGCATGCAAAAAACTGACGTCAAGCCATCTGTGACAAAGTTGCCAAACGCTTCCCGCTTTCGCCTGTGACAATCGATTTCCTAGCATTTGTCAAACGCACTACAATATACGTAATTTCAATATAAACGGCAAATCAACTTTCAAATAGCAGGAAAGTACAGAAAGAAGCCTAGTTTGATCGTTAATTTTTAAAACGCGTAAAAAGTCGATGTACAGCTGTGTCAGGTGTGTATCTGGGCAGACGCACAAGGCGGAACATTACCGTTTTTATTCAAATTTAGAACATTCGAAACTTTAAAACAATACCCTTTATTTTTGCTTTTACACAGTGAAAGGCGTGATATATTGACAATGAGATTTTATTTAATTGCAGCCAGTACATTATTCTCACGGACAGCTGTCAGACGGAAGAAAAATAAATCCGGCGCGTTCTAAAATTGAAATTGACGCGTTCCATTTAAAACAATAAAGGCGACTTCCAAATTGAAAATAATGAAATCTGATTGAGTGGCTTTGTAGTGGAATTGTGTTTAATCCATTTTACTGCGTGTTGTATTCTTTTATCCAAGTCTACATAGGTTAATTCTTGATCTACGAGTAGGTTAATAATCCATAGCAAATCTTTCTAAAAACAATAAAAAATAATATCTTCTGAAACAATAGCAGTAGCGTAGCATACGAAAAATATCTGGAACAAGTTTATAATTTCATTTAGAAGCAGTAGGCTATTTTTTAATTTTTAGCAATAAAGTTATATTCACATGAATTTTTATTATTGGATCCGGTGCAATATATGAAAAAAATCCCCCTTCGCATTGTTTCAACGGACACCGACATGTGGAAGGGAGATAAAACGAGGGTCGATCGTTCACACGTATGTATGTATTCGTTAAAAGGTATCGATTTTATATCGATATTTTTTATGGAATGTTTTGACAACAATACAATGTTGCAGCGTAATAAAAAAATAAAAATACATATTTTTAACCAATTTGACAGACGTTAAGGAAGAAAATTAAGACAATGGTTTACATTCAGTGTAGTTTTATTTAGAGATATATAGTATAATTTAATTGTAATGTTTTCATGTGAAAACTATGATGAATTAATATTTTCAGTTTTTATTCTATAGCAAATTCGTTTTATTTCGTTGTCAATAAATAAATAATCTATTATATATATTATCTGTGCAAAAGGAGACCGTATTGTCGGTATGGATGGATTTATTGATACTTGTTAAGATCTTAAACTTTCGTTTTTTTAAGAGTATAATAGAAAGGTGCTATAAGATATGCTACATTAAATTCTCTATATAAAATAAACAAACAAAAAATATGTTTTCGTTTTTTATATGGAAAATTAGAATAGGGTCACATAATATCACATATAGTGTAATAAATAATTTGGTGTTTTATTTACCTATATATGTTACCCGATATGGAAAGTAAAAGTCACATATAGTTGTAATGGTGCGTATAAAACAGTTTTATTGGAACACGCCCTCAACGGGTACTTTCCCATAACTACAGATCGCACGTGCAGACTCACGGCCGGTCATGGGAAAGCATTTAACAAGGGTGATATACTGTTGATAGTACCAATTATCTCCCTCGGAACAAATACACGTCATCGATTCGGGGTATTAATGAAAAATTATAGATGCAAAGTACCAATATAGAAATAGAAATGTTATGGGAACGACATAATGAGGGGTCGCGGTAACTGCAACAATTTGAGTAATTCAAGAGAATCTAACTACTAACTAGTTGGCTGTGCGTGTGGTATTGGCTAGTTTTAGAATATCACCAGCCCCATCTCTTTACGTGGGTGTCGTAAACGACTACCACAAAGCTGCTACTACAAACCGTGAGGAACTACACCGCCTCTAAAATAGTGGATTTGCCCAGCCCGTCGCGCGCCGCCAGCGTGGCGTTTTAAGGTCACACATCACTCAAGTACGACACACTGTGCATGAGGAGGCCCACGTCCAGTAGTGAAAAAAAAAAAAGAAAAAAAAAAGGTTGTTTAACTTCAGGCCGAGATATTTCCAGGTTTTATCTAAATATAAAGTATTTTTTCGTCTCCCCTAAAAAGGTCCAAAGCTTTACTCACTGACTTCACTGAATTAAGATTTCCGTCGGCGAGAATATTCAGTACGTCGCTTCCTAGAGCTTTTAAATTATCTTAAAGAATGAGGTTATGAAAGTAATTTCATCTGAGGCTACTTTCGGTGGAAAGTAAAAGTTAATACCACTTTCACTGAGGCTACAGGAGAGAATCTCACATTTTACGGTCTGTAGCCTCTCGAGTTCCCATAGAAAAAACCCTTCGGCGCTTCACGGCGGAACTGAGGCGATTTATCAGCTGTTTTTAATCGTGTGCAGAGATCGTTAATGGTGTAGTCTTATGACAGAGACAAGGGGAATGTGGTGTGTTTTATAATAGCTCATTTAACGTACAAGTGACTTAGTTACTCACTAATGTGAAGTAATAATTAACAATCTTATTTGTACATAGAATCGTCTTTGACCAAAGATAACTTTGATCGTCATTTATTCTTGTCTTTTAACATTGAAGTAACGAATTGTTTACCCTCCATTGCGCAAAATGGTTTGTTTCAAATTGTCTAGTTCCTTTTCACTACGCAATGTACGCAAGGTTTGCTCGTCGTTATCAATTGTATAAGACGTTGTGACATCTGTTGTAACATTGTCCTTGATCTAGTTGATGACATTGTTGTGCTATACAGTGAGACTGTCAATTGGATCAGTTGTTATATTGATTTAAAAATTGCTCTGATTATTCTGTTTTTGACATTTGCAAAGTTTGCAAAACAACAATTAATTAAATATTTCGCTGGGTAACCAACATTGCTTAGATAGTAACTTGCTAGGTTACACCAAGCAAAAGATGAAGCTGAATTGTTTAGAGAAAGAAGAAATTTAGATATCTTCACATAAATAAAATTTAAGTCCAGTTTGCGGTGTCTTTGTGTCTTCTAACTAGGCACCAATTATTGTTTTAATTAAAGCGCAACTAATTTTATTTAATGGCAGTAAAATTACCCAAAATATCGCCTCTACTATCCCTTCATAGGGTTCTTGAAGGTCCGATCGATGTACTTAAGAAAACCCTGTGAAAACCTCGTTTTTATCCTGCAAGTTCGTTACGCGCATTGAACCATATCCTCGCTTCCTTAGGGCTAGTTCACACGTGAGGCGCCTCGTGAGAAACGTAACGTACTCGCATTAGTCTCGTGTCAGTGACTCGAGCAATTAGGAATTGGCATTAACAAGTGCACGTAATGGGAACCTGCACTATAATTACATTTAGCGATTTTAAGATAATGCATAAGAGTTTTTATAAGAATTACTGTAGAAAGAAATGTATATTTTAAAAACACGTACTTAGTTCTTAATTATTTGCCTAAATAAATTATGCTGAGTAAAGACTTCCCCGTTTTCTTCCCAAACTCTTTCCAGAAAGTATCGAGATCATATTGCCACCGCCTAGGTCTTCCTCGGCGTCTTGCCCAATCCCACTTGCGGTTTATGGTTTTAATGTCTACATCAATTACTTGAGGTCTACTTAACAGGGTAGTGTTTTGATGTATCCAGCAGTGGGTCACCACAGTACAGTCAAAATATAACAAAAAAGAAAAATGGGCATGAAAAATTCATACAAATGGATTAACTAGCAAAAGTGTAGCAGTATCTTAAGCTTAAGTAAACGTATTTGGATTATTTAAGTAAACAATGAACCAGTGTGGACTGGATTAGGGTTATCAAACAAATAGGATGGTTAAATTAACACGCAAATGATGCAATAAAAACATTTCGTTTTATGTATAAAGTACGATACTATTTCGCGTTTGAAATCGATCAGTGAACAGATGATGCCATCCCCTGGTCACTGGATAGGGCAGCGCCCGAGCAGAGGGTGATCTATTAGGGTTGTCACACGGCCGGCGCTAAGCTGTATTATCCACTACGTTCAAATTTCATTGGGCATCTATAGCGAACTATTGCGTTATTAGAGAAACTAAAAAACAATACTGAAATACATAAGCATGCGACGTGGGTATTGTGAGGTTAAAACATGAAAGTCAAAAATATATCACACCCTCCGTTTAACAAAGCCCTAAGTAATAAAACGAAATTGAGATTTTAAAGTTATTTAAAAGAGTGATTTAAACTACATAATATACCAATTTTTTCATAATTTTATCTCTAAATCTTACAAAATTAAGGCCAAAAATTCGTTTTAATCGTTTTATGAGTATTTTTTTTTTTATATGGCAAAGGTGCAATTAGCACATTCTGCCAATGTCAAGTTTTCTTCGCAAGAAACAAATTTTAAAGTCTAAAACATATTTTGTCAATGTCCAGTACCGTCGAAGTAAGTCAGGAGTCGCTTTACTGTATACTTTAAAAATAAGTTTACTGAGGACCGAAGAGGACTTCCTTGGAAGCACACGAAAAACGCAGCTCTATGCTTCTATTAGAGTATCACAAACATGCACAAAAAACATATTAAAGTTTAATCAACTGTCATTATTAAATCACAAAAAACTCAACTTTTCTTCTCGAGTTTCAGCCAAACAATCCTTAAGAGTATAATTATTAGATACTAGCGACCCCCGCCCTCGCTTAGCTTCGGTTTATAAGTTTTTTTTTAAATCAACCTAAAATATAGCCTATATTAGACACGGATAATGTAGCTTCCTATTTGTGAAAGAATTTTTGAAATCGGTCCAGTAGTTTTTGAGTTTATTCGTTACAAACGTACAAAAATACATTACCTCTTTATAATATTAAGTATAGACTAAATAGAAAATAATAATGATTGGGATTTTAATATTTTAATGATATAGTTATGTATTTATAAAAAATAATAATAAAATTGAGAAGAATAATAATAAGTTATATACAATACTGTCTACGTTTTTTACGTTTTTCGCTGTATTGAAAAGAGATCATTTTCTGTTTATGTCTTTATTCCACTGAGAGTGCGATGCGATATATGTTAGGACAATACATAAAAATAATCTCTACATCCTCTAATCGTTTATTTATTTCTGTTATTTGTATCTCGTAGACGTCTATATATTTTTACACAGTCATATTTCACTGATCTGTCAACCTTAACTGCACAGTGTGTCGAACTGGTACGCAAGGGCTGCATCACCACAGATGCCGTTCGAGCGATCGATATGACCGTTGCTGTTCCCCCCAACCACTCAAATTTGGAAATTCAAACACGTGTGCTGACAACTTTTTCGTTTACACCCGCATCGTGCGTATTTTGAGATTGTAAGGCGGGTGTTTTCAATTTTGTCTAACGTATAATTTGTTTTTATCTTGATTTAATAAATATCTCGTATGAACCAATCTATTTTCTTATATGTCAATTATTTGTTTTAATGTACACATACATTTTTTTTAATAAACATGGTGAGATTTTTACAAAAATCTTTTTCTTAAATTTTATAGATACCCACTACAAAAACTTCCCGGGTTTAAACGTAGTAAATAATATATTAAACTACTATTTTTAATTTTTATATGTACGACACTCACAAATAGTGAATTAGTAGTTTGTTATTGTAAACGCTGCACACTTATTTAAGTTAAAAATAAAAATACCAAATGATATGAATTATTTTTCAACTGTCGACAGGAAACGTATATAAAAAAATTGTCAGTTAAAAAATCAATATAGCCGTTACAAAAGTCAGTGTCCGCGAGGGTGCACAGGGGGTGCGCACGCGCCGCTTTTATTGCACCGCCATGATGATGAATCACCGTCGCACAATGCCGATTTACGTAGTGCCACGTGATTCATAAGGGGCTCAGGATAGATTATTTATGTTGTCTGCAGAAAAATATTTGTAGAAAATTCTGATTAGGTAAGTAATTTATTTTTTATTTCTTTATTTTAATCAGGCAACAAATAATACTAGCAGCGGTATAATAATGGCAGTGCTACACAATGTATGATGTTACATGTATTCAAAATATAATCAAAGAAAAGAGGTAACAAAGGGATATACATACATACATACATATACATACATACATATACATACATACATACACATAAATTCTCTTACCCCAAATACATATAACATCTCCGTTTCGCCGTGGCTAATAAAATATTTTTATAAAATCATTTCAAGTTACGGCATAGTTTAATGTTCAAAACAAGGAGCTATTAAGGTCATCGAGGAGCTAATTAAGTGCACAGTACCAAAGAATATCCCGATCTAGGATGGGTAATAAGTTCGTATGTATAAAATTTATTCGAATCTCAAAAGAGCTCTAACGAAACTTTCACGGATAAATTAAAAGGACCCTTTCTATTGCAACAATTTATAAAAACCTATTTTAAAAATCAGAAACCCCGCAGTTAAGTCCACTTTCATTCCCATAAGTGAAAATATTTCAGGGTTCAATGACACCGGCAAAGGTGTAATTACGAATAGTTATAGAAATCCAAAAGGGATGTAAGAAATTGGGTGACCCGGTTGTTTCTTAGACCCCCCACTTAGTTCTTACAGTTGGTCAGTTTCAAACAATAAATTTGTGACCCTCACGAATTTTGGAGACCTCTTAGAAATGCATTAGAATCGTACATCTGCTGAAATGTAATACATATTTTAACACGGACACACGTAGAGTACATTTGACAATGTATTTTTATGTTTGATATAATATTTTGACCGCGCGCCGATTCTCTGTAATAGACGCCATTTTCAGCATTTTTTTTTTTCTAATATAAACGTAAGTTGAAAATCGAAGATATTCATGTATTTTATTTTCAAAAATAATTATATTAATAATGTATCGGAAATGTATATAATTCAGGAATTTTATAATATTTCTAGGAAATTTATAAAATGCCAAGCTGATTTAGGAATAGTGTAAAATATTTGATTAAAGATACGTTATTTTATTTAAACACCCTTCGCCGCTATCCCCGCTATCCCGAGTTTACCGCATTTCCGATTTCTAATTAGGAAATATATATAACTCCTAGGAAACGCCTCTAGTAAGATTTATTTTATTTTTAGGTATTATATACATGTCCTAGGAATTATATATAATGTCGTATTTGATACATTTCCATTAACATATGTATATATGGACAATTAATTACATATTTTTGTCAACAATATAGTATTAATTGTTTACTTCACTACATTTAATGGTCATTAAATGGCGTTGGCAATCAAGAGTGTCAAAGTACGTATTACAGGTGATAAAATGTAAAATAGATAAGTTTTATACCTGACCTGCCCTAAAAAGCATAAAATTGTATCATAAGTAGGTAATATTAGTATTATTTTATCTCCGACTTGTATTGTTATCTCGTTACATACTCCGAAGAAAAAAATAGCTACAAAGAATGAATAGGTAGCAGGTAGAAAATAGGTGTTATCAAAACACAATGTACGAAACATCAACTATTATGGACTACTATGGACAAAAAACAATGTCACCGTTAGCAGCAAGAGAAAAATAAGCCTACTGTAATGTTTCATATACGAGTATATCCCATTCATTCAAAATAAAGAGGGAAAAAAATATATCTTTTGTCATTTATATTGAGATTTACGTAAGTTCAATATTAATGTCAATTGCTGTGCCCTATTCTTAAAAATTTACCTATCGACATTTACCTACATAAGCACCACCATTTGAACAATTTCATAGCCAATGTCAATAGATAGAATAATAAAAAATATATAAAGAGTAGGTAATGTATCACTGTAATATTTCATACACACCATATTGAATTTTAATTAACTGATGTTAAACGAATGACAAAATTAAACAAGATCGTTTTATAATTTTAGACGCCATTTTGCAATAAGCGCGTGACTAGCCTGTTCGCATGCGTGGTAGTGAGATGACGCGTCGTGAGCGCGTCATAATTACCATTACTTATCTCTCCGCGAGTGCGAAAAAGAAAAAAGATGTTATTTGCTAATTTCCCAGTACTACACCGACACTACGTAAACATTTGTACACCGATAAATCCATTATCCATTATAGCATAAAGCAATAAATCCACTTTAATGAATTAAATTGTTAGCAATACAATATTGAAGATTGTATTATACGTAGGCTAGTTATCTGATAAATCTGATAATGCAAAAAATATCTATTGCTATAGATACGAAGAGTGACTACTGAACAGATTGACACGTGGTCCATGGCGAAGATTCTTCACGTGTGGTAATATTTTCCGCGTTCAACGAATGAATGGTGCGTAGTAAACAAAGTAGTAAGCACGTTTCACGTTTGTCACTACATTTTAAGCGCACACATCCCGAACTACACATGGCACATGACATTTTAAAATAGCACAAGTGTGGGAGGCAAAATGCAGTAAATTGTATGGATGGAGCAATTTGAGTATAATAAACATAATGTGGGTCAATTCGGTTATAGGCCGCATAACAATAATTCAATACGACACTAGTTACTCCAGCAAATTGAGAAATTTACCGTTATAGCGTTTTGAATAACGATTAACAAAAAGCAAAACTTAGAAGAAAAAAACATTTGCTTTTATTTATTACTATAAATCATAAGCTGCCAGTAAGGAAAAAAGCTATTTAATAAGTAGGTCAACGTTATACTCGCAAAAACCTCCCTTCGTACAAGCCTACTTATTAAAAATTAACTTAGATATATTGAGTCCTAATTTTTAATTGCAAGTTACCAAATGATTTTAAAGCACGCTTCCTTAGGACCCTTTATGAACTTCTTAGCACCTTGGTGGACAAAAAATGTTTTGCACGGTGGCCATTTAAAACAAATTAAAGGGCGACTTCAAAGATCGAATTACAAGGGTGGCAGAATAATGGGGTTGTGCAGACCAAGTTTAAGAGAAAAAAAAGACATACGTTGTTACGTAGTGAATTATCAACAAGGTGATGAAGGTGGTCAGCGTGCAGACCTCGTGTAGGAAGGTTTTTAGTGTCATTTGAACTTTACGAGGTAAAATGATATATTTTATTAACGTACCTACTCAAGGTGCGACTACCATTAGTGTCATATGCTACTATCAGGTAGGTTATGATTATGTTTAACCTTCCAATCAGAAATTGTTCAGAATAATTATTACAAATAATTAAATAGAATATGACAAACTTTACGTATAATGGGCGTATATAAACGTTTATATACGCGTTTACGTATATAAAACTATACTTAATGAATTATCTAGGAGTGGTGAAAAAATAAAATATCGATGGAAATGGTATCTATGGTTATAAGTTTAGGAATTAAATAAAAATAGATTTTTGTAGCGTCTTTTTATCCAATGACTGAAATTCCCGCGCTAGCTTAATCCGATAAAAAAGTCAAATAGCGGTATTTCCAGTGGTCTACTCATATTAAAGTGTCATATGTTACTACCTACACGTAGATGTGTTATATCATGGTTAGATTAATTAAGTTAAGCATAATCTCCCAATCAGAAATTGTCCAGGAGCTGGACAGTTTAGTTACACGATTTTAGTACAAATATCTAGCCATTGATTAAATACGATACACAAATAAGTAAAAGTGGGCGGCTGCCTTATATGAAAACCTAGTACTTACGTATTTTTTAACAAATTTTGCAGGAGAGCGCAAAAACATTCAAAACAGTCAAATTAATAATTAAAAGATCGTTATTATTATTACAAACAATACAAGATGTTACATGTTAAATACATTAAATAAATAATACATTAAATACATGTTAAATATATTACATGTTAAATAGATTTTGTGATTTTTGAGTTTATGAGAATCACACGTTGCTAATTTTCGAGATATTCCTACGAAATAAATAAATAAATACGAAATTGTAATATAAAATATAATGTGTCGTTTTCTACGTTATTGTCGGTATGGTCTAAACTAATTTTGGTTAAGATTTTCTTACTTAAAATTTCGTTGTTTTAACATCGTTTAAATAAAAGTATACTCCAATATATATTTAAGATACTTTTTAAAATAAGATATAACAAATCTTATTTTTTATATCAAAATCAAATGTTCAAAATCTCTGAAACTAAGTCCTTTTTCCAACAATAGGGTCTCTTTTCTCACATGATTAATTATAAGCACAGACAAATTACGTATTATTTTATGAGTGCATCGTTGTCTATGAGTGCTAAGTAAAGTGTGTTCTTGTTGGCAATTCACATCCTGCGCATATAAATAAAGTAATAAAATCAGTTCCAGTGAAAAGAATAGTAAGAAATGAGTGCATGATAACGTTGCAACACAAGTAGATATTGCATTGCAGTATGGTGCACTGATAACTTTGTTTACATTTCGATCGCTAATATAATTAGTCAAATTATTACTTTCTGTGTAATAAAGTAGCGATAAACAGGCGTACCTATTGCATGTTAGTAATTAATCAAAAAACATTATAGTAATAGTAGATGTAACGAGTTAATTTGGAAAAAAATGAGACTTACCTGTTAATATTTTTTGTGTTTTGCTGTTTTCTGGACTCGACACTGTAGTTTCTTGTGATGGTGTAGTGGGTTTTGGAGTGATGATAGGTGTTGTGCCTCTGAAGAACGCTGGTACAGCCGTCGCTGGTACACGGTGCCAAACGTACCTATGGTAGCCAGGCAAAGGTTGCATATTCATGAAGTCGAACCCCCATTTTTGGCTATCGAGTTCCGTCTGCCTTGCCAACTCTCTCTCTGCAAATCGTCTGTTTGCCTCCCTATCCACACAACCAAATAAGTTCCTGCGCACACTATCGAGCGTGGGCACGCTGCGCACTCGCAACGATCTCGTGTCCAGCATCGTCGTTGTTTGCTGCAGTACTGGTGAGCTGACAGTCAACGCGGACATCTCTTCAACGCCACCCAGTCCAAGTCTGCAGCCAAACACAGCGCGATCGCACTTCTCCGATAGCATCCTCGACGCTCTCTTCACCTAGCGTAAACAAGGTCAAAATTCAGTTCTTATATGTGAAAGCACAGCGTAAACTGAAAACACTGATAAGAGTTTCGTTCATCACGCACTAATAAGAAGACAGTTTACAGGAATTGTTACAAAATTATGTGTCAGTGAACGTAAACAATTTGTGACGCAATAGAAGCAAGTCTATAATATAACACATCCACACAAACTGAGAACGAAACGCCACTGACTGACGCGAACGGCGAGAACGAGAAGGCGAAACCCACGCCATCGTTGTGCGGTGGCCGCTTTGACAAACTCGAAATAATTCTACCTTCCGTCACTGTGTGGCGCTGGCATAGGGTACGCGGTCGCGTGCATTGTCTGGCTAGCCGTGTCTTACTTTATTTTCCCCATTAATCAATATTTTAATTTCCGCATGTGGTATTTTATTTCAGAAAACACCTCTGACAAGTTAACTGTTTTTGAAGGTCACAGTTTAAAAGTTTATGTGCGACATTATTATGTATATTGAAATAGTATCTATTCGACATTTTTATGTATATTTTATCTTTATTTTAATCTATTTTATTGTAAATGGATTTTATGACTTTAATAAAGATTATTATTATTTTATTTATTTAATTCTGAAAAAAATATTACGGAAATACTTTTATTTTAGAAATGGCAGAAATACTCGTAATTTTATAACTTCAAAATTTTAAATCAATCAATTATTCTGATTCTATCGAGTATAGAGAAATATATTTTTTTAATTGTAAATCCAAAGTGATACGTGTTAGAACTTCCTAATTAGAATTTACAAATTTTGGAGTTATAAAATTGTTTCTGCCGATTCTAAAAGTAAAGTATTTCCGCAATATTTTTTTTCAGAATAAAATAAAATAAATTAAATAGATAAAAATAAATAATAATAAAAAAAATAGATAAAAATAATAAATTAAAATGTAAAATAGGTACTATTTCAACATAAATAAATGCCGCAAATAAAACAATTAAATTCTTACCTAAATTATGATTACAGAAAATTTACATTATGAATTTTTATAATCTCAAGTTCTATGCATTTAATCCTACGAATTTCATACGAATATGCGATGGTTTATAAATACCCGTTAACATTTAATTAAAGCATTCGTCATATTTTAAGATTATAATTGTAATTCTATGGGAAAGAACGTTAACTCAAACCTCAATTGCAATTTAAATGCAACTGTATAGATTTTATTTAGTCATGCGTTTTTGTGTACATATTTAGTTTTGACAATTATTGTATATTTTTTTATACTTGGGTAGATATTAAGTATTCTTACCGATTCATTTAAGGTTTTATTAAATCAGTTATTTACATCTTAAAAGCAAATATTATAAGAACCAATATATAAATTACCCCATTTTATAGTAAAATAAATTACATGGCAACACCGACGAAATGACTTGTTTACGAAGAACGACGACGTGTCTCTAGTTACGTGTGCAGCGTATTTTATTACTTCTTATCAGAATTATAGCTATCTCGCTTGCTCTCGCGTTTGACAGAAGTGAATAAAAGGGAGGGAGAATGTAAAAATAGCGCATAGCATCGGCGCCATCTTGCCGAACAAGACTGACTAGATTATGTTGGTACGATTTATTTAATCTAACAATATACATTTTCTTTACACTATTTACGCAATTCAAAAGTCAATTAATATTTTCCAAAGATCTTGACAATTTTACAAAGCAATTTTAGTAACGTCTCAATGAGAATTAAAGTCGATTTTAGTATTTCTATGAATGTTGCAAATTTATATAAGTTTTATTACGAAATAATGGTTTTACAAAACAGTAATAAATCTATTCGTTTAAAGTGATATGCAAAAATAAAAACCGGACACTCACCTTTTAATATTTTGAAAGTATACACGGAAAAATCGTCAATTTGCGATCGGGGTTCACTGGCGTACTAATTTCCGAGATATGACAATGACGCGAGGCAAGAACGCGGGATCGAAGCTGATTGGTCCAAAATGGCGGCCATTTGCCTCATTGGCTTTGAAAATTTTAGGCGCCAAATTTCGGTTGGTCGAGCCGCCCGATGGCGGGAAATAAATGAGGCGCTTTCCGGTGCGCATGAGATTTTGTTACGGAAAAACGGTGTTTGGCGGGATTCCTTAATTCATTTACTCAATGCCGTTAAGCTCTGAACGATATTGTTATTGTTTGTATTTAGTTTCGTATGTGATTCTGTTTTTTAGAAGTATTGTTCAAAGTAACATTTTGATGTCATATTTAAGAATGATTGAATCGGTACGACTGTCTATTTGGAATGTTTAAAAATGTTTTACAAAAAGAGAATTATCCGTGGATCATAGGTATATTTTTATACGACAGTTTCTGCTGTAATTTATCTTTAATTGTATTACATTAAAACACATTCTTGCGTGGCTTTCACTTTCACTTACACTTTAAAGAATTGAGAAATAAGATTGGTGTTGTTGTCTAAGAAGCGGCAAAATTTGAAATAAATCAAATAATTAATATATATTCGGAGCAAAAACGAAACTATTAGAAATTATAAGTAAATTAAGTAGTTCTTTATTAAAACAAATTACTTATAAACGAAGATTTCGCCAGTTTTACTGTTTATTCGTCATTTTTATGAACTTATAAAACCTTGTAAAGGGTGTAAAGGGCGGGTCGATGTTGAAATGGAATAAAACAAGCTGTGTGTGAGGTATTAACGAAATTCTTTTTTTTATTTGAAAGGCCAATGTATGCCATTATGTATGGAATATGACATCGTTCAAATGTCCGGTGCGGTTTCTCACGGTGGCACGGATCCGAGAGGTCCAATTTTCAATGAGGGCATCGGGCATCGGACGATTTCGGCTTATTGGCACAGACCTGCGACTTCAGAAAACCCCACAAGAAAAAGTCTAGCTGGGTCAAATCAGACGATCTGTTTAGTTAGTTGACTGTTAATCTGTTTAGTTGACGACAAGTGTAGTTAAAAATAATCGTGATTCGATTTCAGTCCCGTTGCATTCCTGTTTTAAACACGAATATTTTAAATGGCGGGACATTTAAAATATTTATATGGATAAAATGTATGACACAAGTAGCAACATTACTGAGCATTTTTTTTAAATACATTTTTAATTTATTTTTGTCTGTTCATCTGTCTATCGGTTTATCTTTTTATTTTCATGAGTAGGTACCTAGTTAATAACGTTAATTTCTTTATGTTTTGTTGACGTAGAGTTTTTGAAAACCACCTACATACACTAATATCATTAATGTTATGTCAATTTACTTATGTGTCGCTAATGACTGCCACTATATGTACAAGTAGATTTCTCTATGTAATTTTCTCTTCTTTTTCTTCAATTTTAATTTACCCGCTCGTTTATGCACAAATCTAATTATATTATTATAAAAAGAGTTGAATCCCCGTGGCGCAGGATGCGGGATGCACCAAGAGGGTCCTAATGGAAATCGCAGACAGGACTGATTGTCCCATCCAAAAATTTTGTCCGAAAGTTCCAGGACTGACCAAATAGATAATTCCTTACTAACATAATATGGTCGTGTGATGTCGGCCGGCTTCAGAATAGCGCCACTCCATCTCTTTCCGTGGATATTGTAAAGGGGATTAAAGGATAAAAAAATAGCTACCACAAACCCTGAGAAACTACACCACCTTTAAAACAGTGGACTCGCCATCCGCACGGCCAGCGTGGCGTTTATAGAAACACACATTTTCTTATGCAGGAGGGATGTGTGCTTTAAAAAATGCCTTTGTGCAGCAGTGGACGAAAACAGTACTGTTTACAGTACTAACATTTGAACATTTACAGTTTTGAAATAAATAATAATAATAGAAATTGGCAGTTGTCATGACGCGCACCTATTTATAACGCGTCATTTTGTCTCATATGAATATGCTGGTTTATTTGCAATGTTCATTTTAAACTTTACACATCTACACATTTAATAGGCGGACATTTATATTTGAAGCATTCCACAGCAATTTAATAATAAATACCTTTTTTAATAATAATCTAGTAAAATATCGGTGCAACAGAATTTGCGAAGTTTATGCGAAACAAACGTTCCCTATCCATTCTCTCAGTAATTAAAATAATTCTCAGTAATTCTCTTAATTACGTAATTTAAAAAAAAACCTTCCTTTAAGGTATTATCTCTACAACTAAATTACCTTAATCTTTACCTCAAATTCCCCTAAAATATGTTTTGAATTTATATTTTAGTCATCTTATTATAACTTTTGTGTAAAAGTTTCGTAAAATTTGTAGGCAAATGGGCATTTCTTACTAATATTTTTTAGTAATTTCTATAAATTATTGTATCGCTTTATACTTGTAAGCACGCTATAAATGATAGTTTAATAGACTGATTTATGTAAAACACAGAGTTTACCTTTTTAATAATAATTAATTTCATAAGCACTATTTATTGCTTCAGTGGTTTTTTTTTTTAATTTTAATACGTTTACCTACTTATAAATAAATTGCCGAAGTGAGGACTGACTGTTATTCATTCATTTAGAACTCCTACCGACTGAGCGAACGTTACAGTAACGTGATAGGAACACTGTTTTGAAACGAGTCATTCTTTAGTGGGTCAATAATAATTTGTGAATAATTTCATTCGTCAGACAGCCATGCTCCATGAATATTTTGCGTCATAAACTAGTCCCTCAATAAACGATTCCACATCAAAACAATCATACAATGCGTATTGCATTCACGGATTATGTACGAAGACAAATGCAGACAAAATCAGTTCCTTGTTTCCCGAAGCCCTCCGTTCCGTGTGGTCGACTTCAACCGTCGCGACATGGACTGGAAACCTTGGATTGTACCTCCTTAATTGTACTTTCTTTTTTTTTAATTATGTAATATGAGAGCTAATGATATATTTTTTTAAAAATATACTAGTGATTATTAAAGAATCCTACACGGGGATGTTCAAAAGGCTAAAAGATATTTGTATTAGGAGCCTAGGTTTGTTCAGATGGTATGGTATGGTAGGTGGTAGGTACCTACATATTATTCTTGAAATTGGAGGCTAGACGGTGTTCGTATGTGAGAGATAGATATCATGTTTCGTAGGTTCGATATAAATACCTATCTTTCTGTAGGCATCATTGTTGTTATAGTTTATCATTTGAAGAGTTTATCCAACAACCTTGAAGAGTTTATTAGGTACGACGCTTTGGAAATTTTCGCATGCGGTTTCAACGTTATTTATTTCAGATGTTATAATTTATAACTTTTTCTTTTCAATATGATGAATTTATTAAACAGTATATTGTAACATTTTCTCAGAAGGAATAAGTATTTCTCATCATATTCCCGATATACGAGTAAATTAAGTCTAGACAAAACCAGAAATATTTTTGATAAAAGTTTTCTTATTAGTACTTCATATTATTATATACTAGCTGTGCCCGGCAATTTTTTTATACGTATAAACCTTCCTCTTGAATCACTCTATCTATTGATGAAAGCCGCATTAAAATCCGTTGCGTAGTTTAAAAGGTCTAAGCGTACAGAGGGACAGACGGCGGGAAGCGACTTTGTTTTATACTATGTATAGATAGATAATTTTTATTTATACTAGATGTATTCACTATTACATGTCTATTATGGTATTTTTGTAAACAATGCTTTTTTTAAACTTCAGCGCATTTAAAAATTTGGCTCAATCCAATGGTATTTTGTCCGTGTTTCTACATGGGTCAAAGATGCGGGCGTTATATTCGAAGTGAATTATGTTTAACGGTGCTGTTTACTCTTATGTCAAGTTTAATATAACCGCTATAGAATATAAAAAAGTAGGATAAGTGCCTACTTAACTATTTATTCACCTTTAATGTGGGGAAAAATTCTCCTGTACCTACTTATCTTCTCATGTGCCAAAAATAAAACAAATTTACACTTATTTACATTTAATAATTTACATTTGTATGTACAAATTGATATAAAGGAACAAAGGTATATAATAATTGCATAATGTGATGTCACACTTATTATGACCGTTAAAACCTATGTACAATAATTAAAAATTATAAGTTATAATAATTGTAAATAAAGTTTATGATGTGGTTGATGATACTACAAAATAATGCATTACATTTATAGATATAATCCTGGTATAGTAGTCAAAATTATCGACACTTTTTTGTGAAGTTGAAGTATTTTTAAATACCTACTCGTATGTTACATATAGATTGTATTAATGTTATCTGTTAAAATAAGTACTTTATCTCATTAAAAACTGAAGCTCTAGAGGGCTTTGGATTATAGCTGTTTTCAAAATAATGTACAAGGTAAAAGTTATATATAGTTGGAGAAAAGAAATATTGACAACACGATATTTAACTCTATTTAAATACTTTTGTAATTAAATTACTTGAAATGCTTAAACAATCCGTGAAATCAAAACCAAAAATAGTGTTTACGAATAACTGGGATAGTGGGGATCATGAGCGGCGGGCACTACTTACTGTCGTGTGGGCCTGCCCAATTGTTTTCTAACTCTGCTATAAAAATATTTTTCTTTTCTTTTTGTAAATACATTTGAGTATACAAATTAATACAGGATGTAAAGGCGGCTAAAATCTATAAAATAAAGTATTATTTTTAATTTTTTTTTCTAATTACATACAGTAAATAAATTAAAAACTTATAATGTAAATAAAACTAATATACGGTAATTATTGCACTAAAACTTCTAAAAATATATCACAATGTAAATGTTTGTATGATCTAACTACTGGAGAATAGATTTTATAAAATCCCTCAAAAAAAGGGGGCCAATTTATTTGACATTCGAAATATAGAATAAATGGTTTTTTTTTATAGACAAGTGGGCGGACGAGCGATAGGTCCCACGTGATGGTAACTGTTACATGGCCGATGGACACCTGCAACACCAGGGGGTATACGGTATAAACCGTATATATCTATAATAATATAATAAAGAGGTAAAATTGTGTGTTTGTATGTTGGGGGTAATCTCGTGGAACTACTGAACCGATCTCAAAAATTCTTTCACAAATAGGAAGCTACACTATCCGTGTCTAATATAGGGTATATTTTATTTTGAAATTTTGAAAAAAAAATATTTTGAAAAGAAAAACTGATAAACCGATGCGAAGTGAGGTCGGGTCGCTAGTCGTATAATAATTTTATAACATACCATAGCTTATCTCTATTTTTGGATATAGGTTTTTGCCAAAGCACACCAACACCATATATATACGAGTATAAATAGATTAAAATACAATAATCTTAATTACAGAATTTCACAAAGTTAATTCATATTCAGTGCATTTTTTACTTACAATCTAGAATTCCCAGAGAAGCTGTATTACATAAAATAAAATAAGGATATTCTGTATATTATTTTTAAACAATGGCCAGTTAAGAGTAATTGATTAAATAGAGAGATTGTGTTTGTTTTTCTTATGTACAAGGGGCAATGTAATCGGAATTAGTTTAGATTTTCTTTATTTTAGGAACAAAAACTGTTGATCAAATGTGACATTATCAAAGAAATCAGACCTTATTATTGATACTATATAGAGACTTTAATAAAATCTTTAAAAAAAAAGTAATTTATTTTGTTGCTCTATTTTAAGAATCACTGTTAGAGCACGTTTTTATTTAAACAAAATCTTAGTCAAAATGTCGCTATCGACAATAAGGACCCTTTGCTCAGATAACGACACAACGAATTAAGGATTTTCATTTTCGGCTTAGTGAAATAATTAAAAACATATATTATTATTTGTAGTGTGAAATGACAAGGTGCAATTGCAATAGGTATAACAAACAGCCAAAGTTATTTTGTACAGATGAAATGATTTGAGTATAAATTAAATCACTTAAATGTTCACTCAATAAATTAAATGTTATAATTAATTACCTACCTATGCTTACGCAATTAATTCCTTTAAAATTTATAATTACTTTCGGTGATCATTTTCGTCCATTTCCCAAATAATTTTTAGCCTAAATATCAAGAGATCGAAAAGTTTGCCATCAAATTTTATACAATCAAATGTGCCAGTAGAAAATTATTAGTTACGTAAAAAGTAAAACCGGAAAAAAACGTCATTAGTAAAAATGGCGACAAACCATGGTATCTTTTTTACAGATATTTGATGACATTTCAAAGAAAGACAATTAGGTTACATTTCTAAAGTATACATTACATACCTATCTAATAATGTACACTTACATTTACGTTTATTAAATAGGTTTTTATAAAATTATAATGTTAATTAATTTTCACGTCAACTACATCATAGTTATCATTAATCTTATCATAGTTATTAATAATAACTGGCAATGCAATGGCACTCCATAAGCGTTTTAATAAGTACAATTTATATTCTCATGTATAATAATGATAATAACTTATTGACATAATAGCATAAAACTTTATATTAACTATTAATATACAATAGAAATTAATTAAAATCTCTTTCAAATTGAAATAGACAATTCAAGAAAGATACATGGATATATCTATTTTCCAATGGCATCGAAAAGAAAGACTGAATAGTTAAAGTATGCAATGATTCTCCTTTTTCCATTCACGAATATTGTTTTCATAACTATTTATAAACAATATATTTATAACGTCAGCATCTGCATCGTAATTGAAATTCAAAATGCTTATAAGTATTGTAACATTTTCACATTCTTACGCAGCCACAGTTGCAAGATATATGAATATAACACGTGATCACTTGCAGTTTGTAGGTGCTCATAGAGTTCACAATTGCGTTGATCGCAATTGTGAACTCTTTTAATAATAAATATATTTTTTTTTGCGGAATGGCTAAATTCTTTTTGCCCCAATGGCCTTTTAAAAGTCACCGGATATGTATATCTTAGGGCGAGTGCAGAACGCGCTCAGCCAGGAGCAAAGAGTGTGTGCAGCAACGATACTAAGGGCTCCCCTGCCAGTAGACAGGAGGAAGGACCGCGGCTTAGGGCGTTGCCTTAGAAGGGTACCGTGGTATCGCGAGTCGGTGAGAAGCGCCCAAGCACGTGCCGATACTTGGTAATAAATAGTGTTAGCTCAAGGCCGATGTGTGTTCACGGTGTAGCCAGGGTGACGTCCTCGTCTCCGCATAGGTTAGGCTGTCAACTACTAAGGGGTTGGTATGGTGACGAAAGAAATCAATGTGTATCAAAAAATGATTCAGTTTTGAGATTTCAAATCGATGCATTCGAGTAATCAAACGAATGTGTATCGAGCTTTACTAAAGAAACGCGGTTAAAATAGGGCAAAAATGACACGAAAAAGTACTCGCTAGTTAGTGAAAGGTCTAATCTAAGTCAACCGCCAACTTTGCCTTTTTCTTTGGAGATTCTCCTTTTATATTTGATGAGTTTTCGTTTCCCTTTGACTTTAGAATTATTACAGTTTTCTCTATATCCTTTTTTGGAGTTACTGCTTCATTAATTGTTTTAGATATATTTTCATTGACTTCAGTAATTGTACCTTTTCCAGTGTCGACGTCACAAATAAAAGTATTTATTATGCCTATCCATTCTTTCGCTTCGTTCGCCTTATACCATCTGTAACCTTCGGGTAAGTTTTTCAAATTCCATTTTTGGATTTTTGCATTTTCTTCACTCATCACAGACTCTCTTATTACATTAGCAGAATTTTCCATACGAATCTTTTCGACAGGATCATTTATGGGCCATAACTGTCGCCTCACTGGGCTATTTAGTGGTATTTTGCGTTTCATTCTTCTTTGATGAGGCTCTTGGTGTTCTAAGCAGTATCTGTAAACAAGGAAAACTGTGGTCAATAAACAACTTGATATGGATAACGTTGATAAGGAAGTGGTTAGTGGACTAAGGTCGCATAATGATAAAGAACGAAATTAAAATTAATATAATAATAATAATAATGGGACGTCGTCGTCGACTGAAATCATCCCAGTTGTCCTGTCGGTAAATGGGTTAATACCAACCAGACTCGAGACAACCTCAGGTGTTTGGAATTCCGTGGCGGCTGGCTCTCACGCGTATCGCCCGCCAATTTTTGTTCCTGGGACCCTGAACCCGGGCCGACTGTGCTGTCGTCTAGTGTTATACCCTCTCTATCTCATTTTAGCTCACAGTGGGAGGGACGAGATGGTAAGGAAACATATCTTAAATAATAATAGAACTATTTTGAATATCTAAGAAATTCTTGATTGTTTTTAGTCCACGAATGGCAGACAGATAGACAATAGTATAAAGGTAGGTCTAACTAATAGGACGATTATACTACGTAGTCACTTCAAAGTTATCTATACTTTACCAAGTCGTTTTAATACCAAACGATTAGATATATCACATGACGATTAAATTGATCGATCTTTCCTCGGGAGGACCGTACGAAACCATTGTTATGGCAATTGCCCCCGATCGGATGTTTACCAAACACACCGACCAGTCATCGACTCACTTCATTTAGTTTATAAACTGGGTAGGTACGAGCAAAATGGCCGCCGTTGACAGACAATACGCGGGAATGTAAACAGGCCAACAGCTAATGAATGAGTGTGACGATGGACATATTGGGTTTGTTACCTTTTTGCGGGTTCTTTGCTATCATGTGCAGTGAGAATAATATCTATGAGGCTTTTTAGCAGAGAAGGCGGATGAGTGGGGCGGGTTACCTGATAGTAAATGGTCACCGCCGCCCATGGCCACCGGGGAGGTGAGGATGAGTTAAAAAAAACGAATAAAAGATCTGGACTGCATGCAGTCAGGTAGATGCGCCCTGGTCTCGGACAGGCTGATCGGTTGTTTTACAATAATTCTTCATAAGTCTAATTGTTATTAACAAATATGGATAAATTATTATTATTATTACTTACGTAATAATGCTTCATTCTCCAAAAAACGGTATACGATTCATCTAAACTAATATCATATAGAGGTAAAATTGTGTGTTTGTAGGTATATTGGGGGGAATCTCTGGAACTACTGAACCGATTTCAAAAATTCTTTCACAAATAGGAAGCTACATTATCCGTGTCTAATATATGCTATATTTTATTTTGAAATTTTGACGAGTATATTTTTGAAAAAAAAAAAAACTTATAAACCGAAGCGAAGCGAGGGCGGGTCGCTAGTGGTGTATAAGATGTCTACATCTTCATGTGTACTGCTCAATTCGTTTCGTTCCTAATTGACTCTCTTAGCAGACAGATTAACGCAATGTTTAACATTTAAACAAAACAAGGCTCCGTTATTCGACCTCCCTCGCATGCCCTTGCTAATTGCGCGTACTGACTGCAAATGGTTGATGTTCACATGTATTTTAAGTTGTACGAACTTACACGTAATCAGTTCATTGTTTTTGTTTCTGTCTGCAGATACTTACATTTGTAACAAACCTGGGAAAACGGTACATAGGTACACGGGTACATACATACGAGTAGAGGTAAAGTCGAAGTATTAATTACTCATTACTTCTCTAACAAATACAATGCTTCATTTTTCGCTTTTTATGAAACAGAGTATTGTCTGTATCTTGCAATCGCAGACATAAGAATAATAAATAAATAATAATAATTATTTATTATTCATATGTCGCAGGTTGGGGCCAATTTAATAATATATTCGTTATACTGTACTTTAGCTACTACAGAGTTATCTATCAGAATTGTTAACATAGTGTTATTATTATTAAATCAAACTTATACTTCAGATAAAGCCGTAGATTTCTGTGTATATAAATAAATAAATAAATTATTCACACCCGATATAGCGACTTAAGACTTAATTGTTATTTATAAGACTCAATGTCTATGGACGACAGTATCCAGTGTGTGTGGACTGTATGCTCGTCCACACACAACCTGCCTTTTTCTATATAAAAAAAGTTATTTAACGATTTCAGCATCGAAAACTTATCGTGGGATGCCTCCAGCCAGGTGGACTGATGACTTGAAGAAAGTCTCCTGGAGATGGGTGAGAAGAGCGGAATGTCGTGTGTGGTGGCGAGCCTTTGAAGAGGTCTATATCCAGCAGTGGAGAGACGTTTGTTTAGTAAACACCCATCATACGAATTATGTCTTAAAACCCTTCAGGATATATTATACGGATTTGTACTTTGGAAGTGGACATTCACTTGTCACGAGGTTAAAAATAACTCGAAATGCGCTTTGTCAATTGTTAGTAATTAGTTCTGCGGGATGACCTAAAATATATTTTAGGAACAATAACTCAGATCTAGTATATTAGGTATATTAAGAATTAAGTGTACTTAAATTCATATACGAGTACGATCTACCGTATTCATGAGATCATCCGCCATGTTAAATTACTAGTGATAAATTCTTTTACACGTAAAAATTTTAGCCGCAGAGGAATCCAAGAGGTATTAGCAAGCAGGCACAAGAGCGGTGACAGTCTAGGGGTACTCTAGGGTACAGCTCGTACCACTGAGTTCACTAACTGCGGCCAAGGATTTGAACTCACGACTTCACGATAGAACGTCACCAATAACACCGCTAGACTATCGTCGCGCTCTAATCGCTCTTATTGCTTATCTTAAAATCGCTCTTATATCGAAAAGTACCTAAACATCAAAATTTTAGGAACCATTGTAAAATTAATATGAACATTGAAGATATCGTTTTAGAACAGGGTCTATTGTAGAAAAATACATCTTGTGTGACTGATCACAAGATATAGATATCACACTAGATTTATTAATAACTAGCGACCCGCCCTCGCTTCGCTTCGGTTAATAAGATTTGTTTTTTAAACTTCAATAATAAATATAGCCTATGTTACTCAGGAATAATGTAGCATTCTAATGGTGAAAGAATCTTTGAAATCGGTCCAGTAGTTTTTGAGTTCATTCGTTACAAACATACAAAAATACAAATCTTTCCTCTTTATAATATTAGTATGATAAGTGATTATTATTACTAAATACATAAGTGATTATATTAATAAATGTATAGTTTATTCAGTGCTTTTTTTCACATAATTATATTTTTTTACAGTGATATCAAATCTTAAGAATACGGGTGCGAGTACACCGTGTTTCTATCGAAGGGCGCACTTAGGGCTGGTATCTGGGTTCAATCTTTACGCACAGTGTACGTAATATTACCAGTGATAAAGATATTGAAGTCACGCTTAATTATTATGTATTTTAAATTTTTACTAAATTAATTTGTACTAGTTGAGACATTTAATCGTCCGATAAAAATAAAAAAATGTACGCGTTGAGCACTGTGCAGGATTTTAGACAATAAAATGTTTTATAAATTGCCTACTTATCTGAAGGGTATTGATAGGAACAACATATTTAAGACGGAACTTAAAAAAAAATGTTGTGGTGGTGCTACTATTCCGTCGATCAATATGTGACTAATCGTAAGCGTAACCAGCCCACTGCTGGACACGGACGTCCTCATGTAACATCGTCTTGTGCATGTGCAAAACGCCACGCTGGCCAAGCGGGTTTGCGAGTCCACTCTTTTAGAGGTGGTGTGTTAACGGCTTTGTTATCCCTTAGTCCACGTTAAGAGATGGATAGTGTGTTATTCTAAACTCAACATCTAACCAGTGACGGCTAATTTTTAAAAGATTCACATCTCGTGTTTGATGTGGGCATTGGTTTTTCTTTTTATTAGATTATAAAAATGTTAGATTAGATATCGTCCCGTTATAATGTTTACTGCGCATTTTCCCAATCCATTCACCAAAACCCAGTCCTGAATCTCAAAAGTTAGGCACCGCATCCAACGTTTGTTATTTTGGTTTGATGTTCGCATGTATAGCGGATGTCCATGGGTATCAAACCACCTACCACCAGTTATCACCAGGTGGACGAACATGTCTATCGCCTATAAAAATAACTATTCGTTCTTGAATATACATAACAAAATAAAATATAGTGTCCATAACAACTACGGTGGTCTACAATTCTGCTCCTACCCTCCGAAAAACATCATATGACAAATTATGACGATACCGTCATAATTTTCACTAGAATACTGTATTACAATTGTAGTATAGAGTACCGCAGGCCGCCGCGGCGAGTAGCTAGTCTCAAAAGCCATCATCAACAGCAATAATCAGTTGCACAAAGGGCTGGATAGTCATCCGCGTCACAGTCTGACGCTCCGCACAGAACGGTCAATAAAAATAAAACTTTATGCGTCCGCTGTTACTTTTACTCTTACTCGATGAAAGTAAATGGTTACTGTTTTGTTGCTTGTTAATGTTGTTTTAAGATGCTTTTGTATGCATCTACTAAGTATTTGTACCTGTTCCTGTTATATTCATAACATAACAATTGTTATGCAAAACAAAATAACAATTTGTAGGCAATTATCGATGCATAAGTTTGTATTTATATGATCAAATAATTTGACAAATTCAACGTGACTAAGAAAGTACTTGACAAAAAAGTGGCAAAACAATCTAAGTTTGTCAAACCTGTCTTCAGATTTGGAATAATTGTCATCGTGTAGTGTCTTTCCAAAACGTGTGAAAATCCCTGTATGATAATGATAATCTAACCTGTTTTTGTATTATGTGCTACATATACATATGTAATCTTATTATTTTTATTTATTTATGCACTACGCACGCCTGTTCTGTTCCGACCAATGTCTCTATTTCACGGGTCAGCTGGAAGAGATCTACACGGCAGTCGTCGCGGCCCACCGCGATGTCTGATAGAAAGACGTCTTTTTTTGCCTTTGCACGAAATATTTTACCATATAGAAAATAATAAACGAGACTGTGGGCACTTGTGGCTCTCTGCCTTTTTGAAAAATAAAAAAAATAGAAGGGAACATTGATAAACGAGACAGTGGGCATTTGTAGCTCTCTCTCTGCCTTTTTTCTAGAAACAAAATAAAAAAAACAGTAGGGAACATTACAAGCCGTCACCGAGGAAACGCTCGTTGCGCACGGAAGCGGCAATGCGTTCTAAATTTAAATTTAAACAGGGGAGCAGGAGTCTGTAGTAATTGAGTCGCGCACGCGCCGATGCAAAAGGCCGCCAACGAACCGCTTCCGGGCGAAAGCCGGCAAGTGCATCCGAAACTAATACTTGGTTGCGATCCGGTAACTTCAGTTTGTTTTTTAGCGGTAACGTATGGAGTTAATGAGTATAGGCGTGATAATAATTTATATTTTATTTATCCAATCTGGATAGAAAGTAGTCTCTATAAGTCTCTTTGGACTAATCTATTACTCTTCGTTGTTTCGTCGAGAAGTGATAAGTAACAAACAGACACATTTTTGACTTTTTTATATATACTAGCTGTACCCGACAGACATTGTCTTTCCTGTGTATATTTATTTACCACTGTATATAAAAACACAAATTATTCTATTTTGCTGTCTATATGATTTTTGCGATCGGTTGAACGGTATAGAAGTTGATGTGCTGCAGCGCCATCTAGTGGCGAGTTACAACAAAGTGGATAGCATAAAAACCTTCTCTACGAAAAAATACATATATACACATCTCAATACATATGTGCCAACTTTCATGGTGATCGCTCAAACGATGTCGAAGTCTATTAACATTGGTGTGATTACTGGGTATTACTTGGACGGTATTACTTATATGACGTCACTAGTTGTAATTGTGAATCTATTGTGTATTAATTAACATCACTTTTCCATATAATTTTTTGTAGTTAACTGTACACTTTTCATAAACAAAATTAGGGTGGTGACAAACGAAATATAAATTATGCGAAGTGCACGTAAATCGTTTAATAAATTGGTATATTTTGTCCCCATGTAGGGAGGACCACCTGGTGATAATGTGGAATATTAATCCTATTTTATTATAAACTTTTGACTGGATGGATGCAATCATAGAAATACATAGACAACACAAATTCGCGAAATTATAGGAAAAGTTGGAAACTAGGGTTGTTGGGGATGTAATATTTATTTCGAATCTGGATATAATTTATACTGTTTTACCGGTTTCAATAACAGTTACGGATGAAAAATTATTTCGGATATGATTTCGCTTACGGATATGTTTTTAAGAAACCTGTTATTAACTAAAAGCAAAGAAAAATTAAACCATAAAGACAATAATAATTGCAACTTTACTTTCATATAGAATGAAAGAAAAATCTATGAAATCAAACAGCAAGTACTTGTCAAAACTCGCCTCGTTTAAATTCCGCCCTTAACGCCAACGAATAAAATTATATATAATAACACCCGAATCTTTTATTTCAGTTTCGAATATTGTTTTATTTCGGATATCCGATAGTTTCGGTTAGGGTTACGGACCTCGATAACAGCCCTACTGGATTTTAGCAATGGTGAAACAACTCACCGATTAAACGAAACATCTACCTTGTGTCGAATCACCACTTTCGACGAATTTTTGCAATTGATTATAGTGCAATTAAGCATTTTTGTGTTAAGTAACGACTCGCTAGCGACACGGGTCGGAACAGACTGAACAAGCAGCGTCAGAAGTAGGAGCTTAGCGCCAACCACGGGCAGCTCGCGTTATCTGTCCCTCTATATCTGCAATAAATATCATCGATATACATATATTGTAATGATGCATACCTACACGTTTTATTGATAAGATCTATCTACAAACAAACACCAGTTTATGCAAGTTTATTATCAATAGTTTCAAACAATTACATTTGCTTTTAGTAGCTCAACACTCAAAATACATTTATCTCTATAAAACGCAGTCGTAGCAAGAGATTGCATCTAGTGTTATTCACGTACATTTTACGATGGACACAAGTTTCTATTTACATACCAGCACTAACATACCTACATACCATAACCAATGGCGTTTTTAAAATTCGCTATTGGTACCCGTGGATTTATTCGTGGAAACAAAAATGTAGGTAATTTAAGTACAACATCTAAGTAGGGAGGGGGGTCGACCATGTCTTATTTTTTCTTACAAGGGGGTGAGAGGGAGTCTTGATAGTTTTTACGTAAGATCACAAAAATGCGCAAAGTAAAGATTATTTTTTTAAAAAGCGCGCGCATCCGCGCGAGTGCCGAGGCGCGCGCTCGGATGCGTGTAAGTAAACGATATAGGTAAAAATTAAAACAAACCAAACGTGTATTCGTTTTTCCTTTAGATTCTTACGTAATAAATATTAAACAGGGGGGAGGGGGTCGGCCTATTCTTATTTTTTCTTACACAGGGGGTCAAAAACTGGCAAAAATCATCTTACGTAATAAATGAATGGCCCCTTAGCATACATATGCTCCAGATTTTTTTAAATTTTAGAACATGCGAGCTAGTCATATCTTTTTTAAATCTATAGAAATTCAGTGGTACGGAAAAGGGTTTGAATTCATGACTCACCGTATCTATCACCATAAGAATAAATTGGAAAAGTATGGATTTTTAAATAATCACTAGCCCGATGGTATCTATATATAGATGCTCGTCTATATATAGATCTGTTCTATACCTATATATAGATATAGATGACCAGCGACTCTAGGTGTAGATGGAAACTTTAGCAGGCGAGTTTTATGCGGTTCTAGTGAAGATATTTAAAATGCTGTAAATTTTGAACTGTTTAAAATATACTGACATCAACAGTTGCGTAGGAAGACGCAAGAGTCGAAAACCAGTGAATTGAATAAATGTACAAATTACCGTCGAAAGCGCGTTATTCGGAACAAATTCTCCACTAATAGCATTTAACAGATAAATTGGAGCTCAATTTAGGAGCCATTACTTAATCGAAACACATCGAAGCTGAGAATTACTGACAGTTGATCTGCCCGCATGAATGTCACTCTGCTTCCCTCTTTGTCTCATGTTCATTTACATATAAGTGGACATTGGCTTGACATTTGTCTGTGTTGTTTTGTAAAGGTCTCATGATGCAGAACACTATTATTACACGAGGTGAGCGAATGATCTACTTGTTCCATACTTACTTTCCTTAAAAAAATCTAAATAACTTCTTTAAATAAAATGCCGCCAAGAAACTTCAGGGAAATTTGGAAGAATATTTGAGTTTGCGTATGTTAGAAAGTTGAGATATACATTTAATAAGGTAAGCAACATTCTTCAAAGTTATTCATATGTTTAATCTTGACTGCCCGCATATCTCTTTAATTGTCTCTTAAATCACATACACTTAACTGATTTTGCTTAAATAACTTAGGTATAATATACTTAGGTAAGTGTGAATTCTGGCAGTATAAAAACCGAGACCAATAATGAGGAAAGATACTGTTGGATATTTTTACGGGGATTTTTATGTTCGGGTTTTATCATCGCAACTCTGATCAAATCACACAGGTGTGATAAAAGGAAGTGCTTTCGTATTTCCTGGCCAAGGAGCTATTGCGTATAGTGTGATTTTCAAGACACTATTTAGCGAACCCGAATGTTGTAGAATGAACTGTTAATTGAGGTTTTTCTACTGCGCTCCGACATAGGGTTCTTCAAGAGAGCAGTGAAAAGGGTCCTTCAAAGTCGGCAGTGTACTCACAAGCCTCGAGGTGTTGCAGGTATCCAATTGGCGGTGGTGACCATTTATCATCGTATGGACCGCTCGCTTGTCTGGCACCTCTACTATCAAAACAAATAAAGAAATACTACTTACCAATTAAGGACTGGTGTTTCTTTTTAAGATAAGTTTTAAATAATGCATTGAACCCGATGAGAACGCATACTGTAATAGTTGTATTAATTCAAACATTTTGAAAGATAAAAATAGACATACATTTATATTAATAGGGCAACTTCCCCGTACTTATGCCTCTATTTCTAATTAAAGATTAAAAATAGATTAGAACGCGTCTAGTTTCTCACACTCTCCCCTAGAGAAGAGCGGATGTGGCTGAAACTGAGGACGACATCCTCGTGAGAAAGCGGGTAAAAACTTCTAGCTTACATCCAATACACATTTGACATTATTAGGACTTATTGAGACCAAATTAACATTTGGTTCGTTTAATTGTAAGGAGTCTTTATTAAAGCAAACTTTCGATATTAATCTATCGGTTTATTTTTTAGGCTAATCTCGGAATCTCCTGTTCCAACTTTGATCATATTTATATCATTGCGTTGCATATTTAATTCAGAAGGTTTTATTTATTTAATGTACATTTTATCAAATCACTTCTGAATTTACATTCGGTTTGGGTAATAACAAAATATCAAATAATTTTCTAATGTAAATAACGTTTTCTCCGAGATAGATGGAGGGACGTGAAATTGAGATCAAGCGCAGGCACACGAAGTGGCAGTGGATTCAAGAGCTATATTGAAACGAGTAATTTTTAATCTAATTTAATCTACCATTCTACCTTCCGCAAAATTCTCCCTGCTTGCGATATATTCCCGTCGTGCAGATGATTTTACAGGAATAAGTTTTAATTTATAAAACAATATTCATATTGTATGTTGTATGTTGTATTGTACATAAATGTTATTGTATGTTGAGTTCAATCAACATTCCCAGTTCTTGATTTTTTTATGAAATTAGTACAATATTATTTTAAAACTAGCGACCCGCCCTCACTTCGCTTCGGTTTATTAAATTTAAAACAATCGGAATAAGATATTTTCCTGCGATAAAATGGAGCCTATATTTTAAGTTAGACCGTTATTTTTTAAGGAGCAGTACATCGTTGAAAACTGCATTCAATTCTATGCAGTAGTTATTGCGTGATGTGTGTACAAACATACAGACAGACAAAATTTCTAAAAACAATATCTATAATGTACAGACATCGGCCTGTTACAATTTTATTATATGTAATAGATATAGATGATTCGTAAAATTCTTGTTTTAATCACGGGGAAAGGGAAAGTAACAATTTACTTAAGACATACAGCCTAATGCTTAAGCATTACTTAAGCCATGCGGAACAGCCATGCGGTCCGATATACGGAAACAGCTAAATATACCATATATTTAGAGTAGAAAAACAAAGATATATACTAGTGCAGTACAAGTAACATAATGACAATAAAACCGTCATTGTAATTTGAATGTCACGTCGTCTGTTACACCACACATTGTAATGTATATGCTACATTACGCGGAAGTGCGGTGGTCGGTTACAGGCGGCGCGCGCGCAAGTCGTGATCTATATTACATGTTGAATGACTGACCAACGACAACGGGACATTGTTGATGTAGCTCGACATGATTTGAATTCCTTTGACAATTTTATTTTCAATTCTTTCTTTCAAACCATAAGATGGCACGTGAAAAAAAATGATAAGCGTGTAATCGATATATCGAGACTATTTGAAAGAATGTCGTAAGCCATAAAATACAAAAAAATATAATACCATTGTTATTATCTTAGAAGTTAGAACTTAGCACCTTTTAAATCCTCATGCTTGTGCACGAGGGAGGCCTTAAAACGCCACGTTGGCCAAGCGGGTTGGTAAGTCCCCTAGAGGTTCCTCAGGCTTGTGGTAGCGGCTTTGTAATCCCTTAGTCACCCTTTGCGACGTCCACGGGAAGAGATGGAGTGACAGACACCACGCGGCCAGCCTAGCCTGGTTCCGAAATAATTTAAACGTAGATAGAATAAATACATACATATACTATACCCTAATGACAATTTAAGTCTCTCCACTGCTGGATATAGGCCTGTATATAGGCACGTCACCACGTTGATTGATCTCCTTGAATTTGATAACCATTTTACAAAGTACAGTATATTGTTTCTCTCTAGCATTCCTATAACACACCTAAGATCTAAGGAGTCTAAATCTATTTATTCTATCTATAAAAATATTTCCGATCCAAATCTAAGACATCGGCACATTAATCTTTTTAGTCTAATTAAAAATGATAAAAAATAGTATTACTGGATGAATCGTTTCTATTATCCGTTTCACAGAAATAGCCGTAGCTAGACAATAATGTATTGACGGAAATAGGCAAAATCAGTGGTTGGCTGTTCCGAGTAGAACATCGGATGGGGGGCGACGCGCCCATCCGGCGATACATGACGCCCGATGGACTGGAACCGCTCTCATCCTGCCCACATCACTATTTATACCAACAATTCAATTGAATACGATTGTTTAGTGAATAGATTTACGTGGGTACTTTTAACGTGTGATTAGACGAGCGGTGGTTCATGATTTTGAATATATCCAATTATTTATTGTAGCGAGAAGGGACGTATGAGCAGACGGTCCACCCGGTGGTAACTATCGTCCTGCGGCATCTACGATATATGCCAACATCAGTCCATAATGACAAACGTTGGCATGCCCCTGGATGTACTGCCTACCTTGGGAGAAAAGGGTTTGGAATGACGGGAAAGAGGACGATGTGACGAGATGCAAAAAATATAATATATAAAAAAACAGAATACATATTTTATAACATGTTTTTACGTGTAAAACAATATTACGTAAGAGGTATTTGTTACACATGAATGTTTTGAAAACATGATTATTTCTTTGGGATGATTTTAATTGTACCATTTTACAGTCAGAGTTTAAACAAAAAGTGCGTATTGAGTAGTTGTATCAATTGGCAAAACCGTATCTCAGGATCTATAGCTCGTACTGCAAAGTGGATTAGACAGAAAAGATCAATTTTTTTCTTCTGAGTATTATGCACTTAAAAACGAAAAGTGATATAAGTCGGGTTGTACCAGTTTTCACAGGACACACAGAAATAACCTATCCGGGAGCGACAAACTCTACATGTAACCATGTCGTCTGGAACAATGACGGAGATGACAATACGGTATTGTACCAGCACGCATCCTGTCGATTGTTTTAAACGGCCCACCCGTGAAACCAAGATTCCGTGAAATGTGGGAAGCGTGGACGGATCACACAGCAAAACATGCTACACACGTATGTATCGAGATGTTAGTGACAGAATTATGGAACTGAAATGGAGATGGCTGTTAAGTCAGACGACATGATGACAGGTGGAGTAAGAAAAAAGCAATCCCACAGCCGCTGGACGCATTCGACAGGCCAAGTTACTTCTCTCTCACAGAAGATTAACATAAAATATACTACATTTCCCACTTTATCCTATGCCCGCAATATACCTACGTCTTTATATAGGTCATGAACATACACTTTGTTTTTTTTCAAAGTAACAACAAATTTTTGTTTAAAATTCGATCTGTATATAAATATACAAATATACCATTTGTATATAATATAGGTAAGGCCATTACAGTAGTATCCTCCAATGTACCACAAATTTGTTATGACCGTGTGGCTGCGGCCACATTTCTACCCCAGCCAATTAGAACAAATGATATTAACAATTTAAATTCCTTATTCCTTTGATGTTAAGAGATTTGGTCACGGTTAGTTCGTCACTCTTCATTTATAGAAGGGATTAGATATCATTAAGCTGATTTGTTACACTTTCAATTTCCTTTTGTACAACAATGCATGGAGCATTCTTAAGTGGAGTAGATAGGAACAAATTTTATAAATGCATCTAAATTGGAAAGTAACCAGCTTTTTAAAACCCGCACCAATCCAATTTGTTGAAAACAAAATCAAATAAATGATATACCTATCTCAACATTTAGCTTTAAATCTAGGGCAAACTTGCAGTCGCCATGAATGAAATTATGGATAAATAAACAGTAATTACCTCACTATTAATTTAATGCAAAGTCATTTTATTTACAATTTGGATAAATTGGATTGGAAGGGTGTATAGTTTTATTGAAATATGAATTGTGAAATATTTAGCCTAGGGGTATTTATACTCGACTCACATTCATGTAAAGTTCAAATCCTCGGCCCGTACCAAAGAGTTTCTATTGTACTTAAGCACGAATTTCGCTAGGAGATGAGGGCAAAACATGGTCAGGAAATCCGTCCAAGCTCCAGAAATTTAAAAAAATATTCAGGAGTATGTGTGTTCCCACCAATCCGCACTGGGCCCGCGTGGTGGATTAAGGGCCGAAACCCCCAAGTGATTTACTAGGAGAGGCCTGTGACCTGTGACATAGTTCTAATGGAATCAACACAATGAACAACATTTATAACGAGAAATAATTTGCACGGTGAACAATGTTTTGCTGAACATGAATCATTACCAGCAAGCAGCTCTCTGGAAATAATTGACAATAGACAATTATTCATACATTTTAAAATTCACTTCGAATTTACTCGAATTTAGAATCTTCGATAAAATAATGAGGAAAATACACTTGGCCATTGAAACAAAAATCCAATGTGGCCACATTCACTTCGTCATGCAGCCATTGTCTCGCGACACAATCGCGACTTGTATCCTGCCGATTGTTCGATGTTATTCAAGCGTTACTCGGGAGTCGAGACTATCGATTACAGTGGCCATCGAGGAAGTATCAGGTCACGGTGTTGCTATTACTGGAACGGATGAGGGGCTGATATCCAGCAAAAGGATCGGGGTAATTTGAGAAGCTCGCCAGAATATTGATTGTAATATTGGACGACAGATCATAAAAGTAAAAAAAGATTTTTTAAGGCCTGGATAAATCTATCCGGAAAAATATAATCGAATTTTTAAAAAAAATATATTTGACGAAGGTTTCAAGCATGATTGTCATGAAACAATTTTGTAACTGATTTCTAAATTTCTAAACAATTGTACTTAATAAACAATTTTGTAACATTGAAACGCATTCAGCTCGTCTGGGCAGCATTTGGGAAATGCCTCAGCTCTCCTTATCGCTTATATCACAATACTTGAAGTCAATCAGTGGATCCTGCCAGTTATAACGTACGGTGCTGAAACGTGCCCCCTGACAACTCTGAGTTTCTGACGTGGTGGGTGTTGAAACGTGGCGGGATTCATAAAAAGGTCGCTTCAGCAAGTTGTGGACAGCACTACGCTCGGAGTTCCTTTACGGGATAAGATCGGAAACGACTCAATAGGAAGAGTGTGGGATGCCCTTTGGTCTCTGATGGACGACTTGAAGAGTTTCGTCGTCAGTGTAAGGATGAGAAGAACTGAAGATCACGTATGGTGGCGAGCCTTGGAAAAGCCTATATCCAGAGGGGAGATACATACCGCTGATGATATTAGTTGAAACTTGAAACTGTAGTCCATTTTTTGATTTATTAATTTCTCAGAGTCGAAGAGAATCCAAAGCAGAAATCTGTCTTTCCAAACAAATCACAGCAAAACATCCATCAACACATCGAGAGTTCCGATCTAAATATATCAAAAGGCATTTACTTCATATATTTTGTCTCCGTTCACTGGCTCGCGGCTTCTGTCGCCACTTTTCATTGCAATCTTGTCGCATTGCGAATAGGCCCTCTAATTTATAGGAAATTGCATGACGGCTTGCATCAGATACAGTGCATCTTACGCGCATTCCAACCGATAAGAAATACATAGACATAACACGTCCACGTAATGATGGCATGCGAAACCGCACGTGTGCTATGGGCAATTTGAGGCCACTATCGAGTTACGAGTATATTACCTTTTTATACGACATCAGCTTCAGTAATGTCAGTTTTATATCGTCTCAACTTAATACTTTAAATTTACAGATTTTAGAATAGATTGCATGTCTAAGCAAGAATGAGCTCCCCCTAAGCTTGGGCTAAATTTCAAATTAGCTTAATTGAAATCCAAGGCTAGTGTACCTATCATTCGAATGTTTTCTATTTTGTGGCCTATGTATTGTATCATAGAATTGAAAAAATGCCTGTAGCAGACGAGTAGACATGCCTGTAATAGATGAGAAGACGTCGAAGATCGAGTATGGCGACGAATCGTAGGAAGGTCTTTTTATTCTTCACTCCAACCACTTTCATATTGGTTTTGAACTTAGCTATTTGTTACTAATAGTCTTCTTTGATTGAGTATGTATTAGTTTTAGTGAGAGATAATAATTGTCATTACTCCTCAATCATCTCGAATATTCTGGATGGAATTCTTTAGCTGAGAGTGAAGAGACACAGGGTGGTGGTATCATTATGGAACTGTATATTATCTTTATGAATATCAACATGATTCATAAATAATGTAATAGATAGTCCAATACGGTTCTCGGAAACGTAAACAAATATCTCATAATTATAAACATCTTCGACACAGATTACGTAGTGTCGATGGACAACACGCGAAGGTTGTCTCACAACTCGGGATCAGACATAATGAATAAATAAAATGTACCTATCTAATGATTTTAATTAAATAGTGGTGTTGGAATACACTCGTTGTGTGTCAGCGAACACCGTGTGCACGCAGCCAAATTAAACATACCAAACAAATAATAACTAGGGTGAATTTCGGAAAATAAATCCCCTCGCCTAGTGCAGTAACCCCACACCAAATTAACGCCAAAATCAATAGACGCACGCGCACTGTTGAAAGATCGATATTGTCTTTCCTTCGCCCCTCGTATGCACATCTGTTGCTTAGATCCGTTCCCGCGCATTCTGTCTGTCGGCCATTTTGAAAACAACCGTCGCCATTTTGTACTGCGGCGACCATTGCAAGATTTCGTTGTCAGGGTTCATTTTGAAGTTTTACCTAGAGAGCAATGAACGCCGCTGTTTTGAACGTATCGTTTTACGTTTGGTGTGGTTGGTGTGTGTAATTCTGCGTCTATTTCTGTTTTCAGTAGCGAGGGTGTGTAATTCAAGGGGACTGCGTGTGGGGAAGACTTTGTTTGAAGCTCTACGTCGCTATCATTTCCGCTGCATTTTGTTGTGTTTATTTAAACTTCAAATGACATATATAAAATATATTTTAGTAGTTATCAAAAGATTTATCCTATCGGCGACACCTAGATTCTATGATTGTGTAAATAAAATAGACAAATTTGAAAAGGTGACTTGCGACGTTTTACTAACTTATGTAATGGATATACTCGAACTTAGACAGTTATAAATAGTAAATATGTATATTCAATGAATTTAAGCATGTCTATGGTAATGAATGGAAAATGGAACAGGTGAAGGGACGACGTTAAAGGTGGTAGCTAGCAGTCAGCTACTGGTTCCGAACTGCTCAAAATAGGAAAAAAGTGTACTCAGTTGAAACAAAATTTACATCAGAAAACTGGTTGTAGAAGCTAAAGAACAATAAGATGTGTCTAAAAGTTTGTTCTGGAAATTTTCTGAACTGAAATATCTATAAAAAAGAAATAATTCCTTTTGTCAAATACTCTTCAGGTATCAGTAACATTTATTATATTTCATCTATACCAATGAATAGAAGTCTAGTAGCAGTATTAGCGGTAGCAATATTTATATTTAGATTGTGATCAAAGACTGCCTTGTCTAACAATTGTCTATTGAAATACAACTACCAGATATCGCGTGAGCTGCTTAGAAGAGCATTATTGAACATTATACATTCAAGAATGCAGTCAAAGCAATAGTCGGCCAACAAGTCCACTGTGTGTTTATTAAAGGGACTTGTAGCTGTACACCTTTCATATTCAATACAATATACTCGAATGGTTAATATTGCTAGAAAAGGTAGATAACTCGTATTTTGTAGATTATTGTGATTAACAAAATAATAGAAAATATATTCACATTAAAAACTCTCGATACATTTGAATTCAAAAAGAATTTCATATAACACTCATATAGCAATGTAAGAGCAGACGAAATCAATACTTAAGGCTCATTTACACAAGGAGAGTTTCTCGAATGCGTGCAGGAGAGACAACCGTTCAAAAACCTTTTTACAAGCTTTTATTTAACTTCACATATTTATTAGTTATAGTTTGTTATATATAAAGTATTGCTATAGGTAGTTTGTTTAGGTCGAATCTCTTAAATCGATTTTAACCCACTTCCATTTGTACCATTGTCATGAAATTTTACACATCTATACATATAATAAAATTGTAACAGGCCGACGTCTGTACATTATAGATATTGAAAAAAAACTAATATGGGGGGTCTTTATTACAGCAACAGAAGCCAAAACTACAGTATTTAGAAATTTTGTCTGTCTGTCTGTCTGTATGTTTGTACACACACATCACCCAAAAACTACTGCATGGAAATGAATGCAATGTTCACCGATGTATTGCTAGAGGTCTAACTTAAAATATAGGCTCCATTTTACCGCAGGAAAATATCTTATTCCGATTGTTTTAAATTTAATAAACCGAAGCGAAGTGAGGGCGGGTCGCCAGTGTGTAATAAAACCGATGGCAATACAATAATCTCATATTCTTGACCTGATACTGCAGCCAAAAAGGCCAACACATTGTGGAACTCCTCAGCGGAGAACAGTAGACACGTCGTCGCTTTTATTTTGATGACAAAAAGTTAATGACATGAGCTTGACCGTCTGGTTCGGCGAGATGGGCGTCGCTAGCATTGTTTTGTAACTTGTTCAGAAGGAAAATTCCACAATAAAATCCAAAATCAAAATCAAACGAATTATATATGTTATTGGAAATGCATAGGTTGAGATATATAGATACTTAGCAACTTAGAATACTGATAAGGAGTAAATAAATAAAACGTAAAAAGCTTTCTAAAAATAAGCATTTATTGAAATGCACTAAAGTGAAGAAAACAAACATAGAGTTATTATTACTATTGATATAATTAAGCCCCATTATGTTAACGTTTTTAAGTGATTAAAAATTGGTGGAAATTGGTACGAAAATCTTATATCGCAACAAGCTTTATAAACTGAATATAAGTATTACCATCATCGTATGTACAGTTTTTCAAATACATAACAATTAAATTTATGAAATCAATGAATGAATTGAGGACAACCCAGTATTATTTTCCTTTATGCATATTACTCTAATAAAAGTTAATACCTACATACACATTATGCCATAAGTTACTCCTAAGTACACATACTTATTAAGTTCAACGACCGATTTGGAAGCATAGGATAAGAAAGGCATCCATGTAAGGAGAGTTGCAGTGTACATAAAGGATTATCATCATTAGAAAAACATCCGTCAGAAACCATTAGTTTTGGTATGACAAATAGTGGACCCAAAACAAAACCAAGGAGAATGGGTTGAATGATGTGTTATCCTGTGGATCCTTAGGTCATCTACTGAAGGTGTATACCTACAACGGCACGATGATATTAGCAGTACCGTTATTGATAGTCTGGATGACTTAAAAATGTCCCAAGATATTGTAGTTCAAAGTTGAAACAGCGAAACGTGAAGTGCAGGCAGGCAGCGTGTAGGAGTGCAAAGCGAATATCGAGAGGAGAGCGGGACGGAATAATTGTATCTTGTAATTATTATTTCTTATCACGATTATATTTGTTTTTCTTTATAGCAATCGTCGCACACTACTGCAATAAATAGTTTTTTTTAATAGCAAACACCTACTGTATTATATATAATGTCTTAAATTGAAATGAGCTTCTGTAGGTCTCGCCGACTCGCGATCCCGCGGTATCCCCCCAATGCAACGCCCTAAGCCGAGGTCCGTTCCTTCCGCCGGTTTACTGGCGGGGGAGCCCTTGGGCTCGTTGCAACACACTTTTTGTTCCTGGCTGAGCGCCTTCTGCGCTCGCCCTAAATTAAACAAGTCCGGTGACTCTTGAAAGGCCACTAGGGCCACAAGAATTTAGTCAATCCGAAAAAAAAAAAAGCTTCTGTAGAAATTGTGAGTCTAATACTAGAGTAGAGGAACAAATATTTAATGGCTATGTACTATCCTAAACGTTTAGTCATCGGACTCGGTAGCTCACATTAACATTATTTACATTAGACAGAAAGTATGAAAAGGATTCCCGAATCAGGCACAAGTAAATTTGAATAAACGCGTCCATAGTGATTGTGAAATAGTTTGCCTGGCACGTTTGTCATGTAGGATGTCGCTACAATCATAACCATTTGTTCTTCAGTACAGTCTGATACCATACCATACTCGTGTCCCTCTACCTGTGGATATAGGTCTATCTCGAGGTCTATCACTACACTTGGTCCTCTGTTTTTCTTATCCGGTGACTTTTTTAAGCCATTGGTGTATCTGACCGGAGGACGCCTCACGCTACGTTTCTTCTTATGTGGTCTCTATACAAAATCTCGTTTACTCAGTCAGTTGCTGGTCCTTCTACAGATGTGGCCAAGCCATTGTCACTGACTCTTACTGACTCTTTGAGCTATGTCAGTGACTTTGATTCTTTTACGGAATTCTTCGTTTTGAATTCTATTTCAAGTTACAAAATGTTGCAAATGCCTAATATGAATAAGGAAATGTCACCTGTGTCCTTATCAATTTCGCGGTGACGGAAATCCATAGCCAAGAAACCTGAGAATAATAAAGAGTATGTGTAACATCGTGAGGAAACCAGCATGCTCGAGAAATAAATAAAAAAATCTGTATTGGGCCTGCGTCATGGATAACGGCCCGAAACCCCTTAGTGACTGTTCGCGACGCTTTATATTGTATTTGGCTACGTTTTCGAACGCGGCTTTCTTTAGTCCATGACAGACGACCACTGACTGATGTCACCGGGAGAAGAACAACGCTACAGCAATTAACCTCTTTTCACGCGTCGCAAAAAATCGGTCAGTAGTCATCGACGGCACCACAAAACCCCACAGTGCATATCGTTATTACAACCAATAACAATCGGGTCGCGATCCTAGTGAAGTGTTCGTGGTGATAGCAGATAGCCGCGGTTAGTTTCGACATTTTTTAACGAGTCATTTTCATTTCGTTTATTTTCCCCCATTTATCTAGCACCCTGCAGGTCCTGCGTTCCGGATCTTACCAGATCCTCCTCTTACCAGATCCTCCTTCCCGGGTGTCTTACCATAACGCATTCATTATGTATTTTTCAGCACCCACCGCACCAACAGTGACTAATAAAGGGAGGCCTGTGGCTTGTAGTGGAACGATATAACGATCCACTACTGATAACACATCGATATCAAAAAGTTCTACCTTATTATCAGCCTATATCGATGTGTAACAACCATCAATCCACATAGGGCCCGCGCACGAAACTCCTTCGTAATTATAAAGGGGAGACCTGTGCCCTGAAGTCGGACGTAATATGTCCTGATATGGATCGTGTGTCATTTATATAAAGAGGAGCGTCCTGCACCTGGTTTCTGTCTCTGTCTAGCAAGTAGCCGTCTAATATAATATTCTGTCTAATACGTGGTTAGCCAAGAAAGGTAGATAAGTCTTGTTGGTACTGGTACCACGGAATCCTGTTGAATCTTGCTACTGCATATGCAGAGCATCTAAAATGAACGAGGGATGAAGCACAAGTCTATGCGCATGGATTTCCTTATCTAATTCATTATCAAGTGTTTACATGCGATAATGCGCATGTGCTCAAGCACCTGTCCCGGAGAAAGCTGTGCCTTGTTGTGTAACCTGTTTAAAATTTACGATTTGTGTACTGAAGGTGGGACTATCTGATAGTGTCATTGCCCACTTAACATTTAAAGAAAGAAGTTAGTTGAGATCGTAAAATTGTGTTTACTTAAACTACGATGTCTTTAAATTATGATTTACAATATTTTGCTTGTGACTTTGTCTTTCACGCATGGCAGTATGTATGATGGTGGGAATCGATAGGTACGTAATTCATACTGTTTAAATTCAACTCTTTGTATGATTACGTTTAGCAATCGACTATATTCTAAAGATAGTGTTCCAAAAAACACGAAAATCTTAATATGGTGCATACTTGTCTATCTTAAAATACAGAAAGAATCACCGTATAATACAAATTGTCAAAAAGTGATTTCGCATGTTTTGGGACTTAATACATATATACAAACGTTTCTCTATCTGTCTGTCTGCCTATAAAGATCGATAGAGAGAGAGGGATATTGATGATTTTTTTGGTAATTTATTTCGTGGAAAAATTAATAAGTGGGACTTCCAACGGTGCATTGATTGCTACTTAGGTACACATGTAAGTAAAGTTCAAATATATTTTACTGTGGTACAAGTAATACTAAACCACTGAAATATCATTTCTGCAAGATCTTGTGTACATATTATAATATCCCACATTCTTAGGAGTAAGTATCTGTTTTCGTAATTTTCTTTCCACCTTGGACCACTACCACGCACTTAATGCTGGACGGAGAAACAATTTTTCTAAACCTTTAAAAAAGGTAAGTTAAGATGTAACAAATCCGGTTTAGCGAATTGTATAGTTACTACAATGAAACCATCTATCAACCAAAATACAAAAACATTATAATATTTGAACGTGAAAAAGCACAAAATTTCAACAAAAATAACTTTTCACTCCCTGTCTAATAATGCCCTTATTTTAGACTTCTTTCTAAAAGTATTTACCACTTACTTTATTTTATTATCTTAGTCGTTAACTATATTTTTTGTTATTATTACACAATTTTGTAAATAATTAACAAAATACTGTCACGGGCCGGCAAACCGTCGGCGGCTAACGTTTTAACTGACAGCTGACTGTCAAAATTGCGAAGCTGATTGTATGCATATTGATCGACGTATTAACACCGACTATTATAAAGATGACCCTAATTGCAACTGAAAACTGACAAATCAGATGTCTTTTTGATTTAGTCGGGTAATGCGCATGCGCGTTTTGAAAATGAGTTAACATGATGGCGTTATACTGCAGTTTCATGTGCTTTGTCGGATATACGTTTCTATAACATTGCTAACCCTAATGCATATTTGTGAAAAATCATATAATAATAATCAAAAAGTCAAAAAAATAAATGTGCTAGTAGCACTCGCGACATCAAGACGAATCTAACGACTCCTCGTTTGTCAAAATCTGTTACTCCGTTTGTGCTCTGCGGGGAAAAAAGAAAGAAGAATTAGAAGCTCACTGCCTACTCACAGATCTCATATAACTCGTAGAACGGTTTTTACATAACTGTAAAAAATATAGCCCTCCTCGCGTTCCGCAGTCGAGTAAAAAGGGCAATATCTGACTGTCTGTTTTATACAGAAATTTCGGAAACTTCCTATTAATAAAATTTTCATTGCGGTTTTCTTTGTTACGTAGAGTAGGTATTTATTGATTAATTAATCCCTTAAAGTTAAAACCTCAAGTCTGAAACGAATAAGTAACGAAACGAATCGCTCATTTGTATTGGTGTTGTACTGGTCATTTGTATTGGTACGTGGTGTTGTGTGAGTACGCTCATGTGCTCATATAACACCACGTAATGTGCACTGGGGGTATGTATGTATACTTATATGTTGCATGCATTTATATATAGTATGTTTAATCACGTGTAGATATTATTTCTTCTTCCAGTTGTTATCTGCTTTCAAACGAAATTATCATCTCTCATTTATTCTTAGGTAATATTTTCTTTCAACAATTTATAAATACTTAGAAAATATGTAGAATGCCAACAACATAATACGACATTGGTACAAAGGCGTACTTATTTCTAAAAGAAATCTCTTTTTAAGACACGGATATCTTCAAGAGTGCTGGAAGTACGATTCGTAGTGTTGACTGTGGTGGTGCGTGGTGACTGTCTACCAACTGGCAGTCATCTGACACCTCTTCTATAAAAAAATCATCCGAAAATCATTCTATGAATATACATTCACATGTCAGATAATTGTTCTATCAATCAACTACAGCTAGAGAAGTACAGACTTATAGTACATAGAAAGGTATAAATACTTTTTTATAGTACAGTCCACCTGGTCGGAAATGGATACTGTCCCCCATGGACATCCGCGGTACATACATGCCATTGACAAGTCATCAATCCAGAATGACAAATGCGCTGTCTTCCTTTGCAGATGTAGGAATGGATTTGAAGAAAGAGATGGAACAATGGGGAGGGATAGGATGGAATGGGAATGGGCTCTGGCATATCCATAGCCATATCTCACTCACTACCGAAACACGTACGTACATTGGGGAATAGGATAAAGTGAGAAACATTTGAAGGTAGTTTTCTGTGAGAGAGGGGTAACGTTGCCAGTCGAGTGCGCCCAGCGACTTGCATAGCAACTACAAGGAGTGAACCAATCACATGACAGGAATCAATCTATTTATACGACTGCAGCAGTATCTTGGAGGTCGCGTTCAGTAAAACAATAGGCAATGACGTCACGAGTACATTGGTGCCGGAGCTACGAGATCAGCGATCGATATTGATGCAATTATTCCAATGAAATTCTTTTGTAAAGAAATATATTGTGTAATGTAATAAATATTGAATACAAATATGTACCTATATACAATTCCCGGTCGAAAGCAATACACATCGGCCTTTAGAGAGAGACTATCGGCTAACTTCGGTTTTGTAGAGCGTCGTCTCTGCCGTGTGCCGTTACAACAGAGACGACGCTCTATAACTCAACTTCTTTGTGTCATATGAAGATGACACATAGACCAGATTTCCTTCTGGATACTTAGCTATACATTAGTGAAAATCAGATCAAAATCCGTTCAGTAGTTTTTACGTGATGCTCAAACAAACATACGTACAGACAAACAGACAAAGACATAGACATAAATTATAAAATCTACTGTTTTGGGTTCTGTTGTTTATGAAGAGACCCCTAAATTTATTTATTTATAAATTAATCAGTGTAGTACCTACTCAACCTTTTTACTGTTTTATTATATATATGTACAGATTTTATTTGTTTTCTTTGGACATTTATGGATGTAGGCTTCCTCCATCCGTTGCCATTCTTTCTTCTCATTTAAAATAAAATGTTGTAATTAATTTTCTTTTTATATTTTCTGTTTTCGAGAATGTTTTGTTACTTTATAGCCACAACTCGTTCGTGCTCACTCGAACTGCACTTGCAACGACCTTGTCGGTAAATTGATAACGCGCACGTTCGACCTTTAGCTGTAAACATCGGCCGATACTGAAAATTTTCTTTCTTTCGTTAAATTTTACGTAATCATTAAATTTTAATGTACCTACTTAATTAATAATTATTTATATTAACATTAACATTAAAGCGTGCAAATATTAAATAAATATTCAAATAATAAATAATAATAAATATTCAAATCTCTCAAGTGTCATTATATTATTCTAATTAACAATTTCAATATTAATAACCACTAGAGTGTATAGTGTTTGATTAATTTACATTTTTGTGTGTATTTAATATTGGTGTGATTGAATTTCTTAGTTGAATAGTGATATACTTTTGTTTATAGTTAGGTAGATCGTTAGGAAGCGAAGCTAGGGTGAATCATTAGTTTTATATATATATATTTGTAGACTAGTGGGCGGACGAGCAGGCGGATTGCTTCAAAGCTGATATTGCTTCAATATCAGCCTATAACGTCCCACTGTAGGATACAGGCCTCCCCTGTATCCGCGAGGGAATTTTGGGTCATTCGGCTGGGTTACACAAACCATGACCACGAGCTAATCGACACAGTCAACCATAGCCATGATATGATATATGAAACGCCGAAGAAAATATTAAAAAAAAAATTGTCAATAAAACCTCTTTCTTTAAGCCACCGTAGGGCCCTCTAAGGCTCTAACTATATGAGCGATATCGCCGTATATATTGTAGATTAGCTCGAGTATCGAAATTAGTGGCACGGGGCTAGATTATCGCACCGAGAGACTCGCTCGTGAAGTTGTCGCCTTACCTTCCAATTACTCAGTGCAGGCAGGAAATGTGATTGACATTTAGATTATAACTGACTAGATCCTGAAAAGAAAGCACTCATAAACAGTCTTCAAGGTAAAACGATTCAAGGATGCATACAAACAATATCTATTATAATTTTTTTCCATTTTTCGTCTACGGTCCTCGTCATACCTCAGTAAATATTTACAAATAACCCTATCGAAGCGATCCTTGCTGTAATCTGTGGAACGATCACAAAAACGTGTCATGAACATAAAATGTTACGTCATTGTTACCTGTTAAAATCGAAAGTTCCCGATCAACTATTTTCACACAGACTGTAGGTCGAGCCATAATCCACAATACTTCCTATAAGCAAGTTATCATTTTCACACATTTATGTTTTCACACGCCACTGACCCTGTATCATAGATTTGTTTAGTATTTACTACATTTTAAAGCTGCATAGTTATTCTGCTGTTTTTAAAACCATCAAATGTCTCTGGTACTACTTGTATCACTTTATCCAATTTATCAGTCGAAAACACAAACGTTATGTGTGAATGTAGGTATTAGACAAAAAAAAACTGTTACGACTACAATGGAATGCGGAGGCCCACTTAAAAGTAACTTAAACCGCACTTAAAGTAACGATTAGAGGACATAACCAGCCCTTATCAAGCCGCGTTTTTTGGTGAGTTAGAAATAAGACGTTTATAGACGGTTTTTTGATCAGATGTTTGGATTTTTGGGGCTAAAGTTTTGATTTTTGTGCCTTTACCATCGATCAAACAAAATACAGAGATTTGCAAAGTGAAAAATTTGTAAGGTGCTACGCGGTCAAGTATATACCTACCTCAGAGCTGCAATATGAAAACTGCATTTTTTTATATATTGATGCTAACAATATCAATTAACAATAATGCATAGGCGTTTGAAATGCAATTATATACTACGTAACAGTAACATTATATTTATTCCACTTCTCATGTAGGTAGGTACACAGTTTTGGTGCCAAGCTGTATTACTTGTTTGCGTTACTCTTGCCATCAGCTATAGTCCTGTGTAATTCACCATCGCGATTGCGAAAATTCTCTGCCATCTTTCAACAGAGCATAGTATAAAACATAGCAATTTCATCTTTCTCAATCGTTTCTGGAAGATTCCTGCGTGTGGTCTGCTGCTCCACAGGTCACAACATTATGCTGAACTAACTAACCGTTTCCTTGCTGCTTCATACAAATATTCCCTTTTCTAATTTCTGGTTTAGATTAAATTTAAGAAAATATTGCTAACTGAATCTGTTATTGTTAATTTATTACCTATCTCTGTTATGTGTGTTGTAGTCTATATTAATATAATAAAGAGAGAGTGCGAATTTTGTGAGTTTATGTGTATGTGGAGGGTAATCTCCGGAACCAATGCACCTATTTGAAAAACTCTTTCATCATTTGAAGGTACATTATTCCAGATGGACATAGGCTATATATTATGTGCAAATTGCCGGGCATGCAACGCATTAATAATTATTTAATTATTTAATAAATAATCGCGCGTCTGCAGCAAGATTACCCAGCGGCATATCACGCCTGCTGCGTTTTAGTCGCTGACGAACAAAGTGCGATTGAACAGTACTGCTGCAGCTCTGTTTAGTCTACCCACCGTGAAAGCACGGTACAGCTGCCTTGGCAGTAGCCCAGACAACACGGCATATGACCGAGACAACAAGCTTAACGCCGACCTTCAACGAACAGAATAAACAAAGGTAATAAATGCGTGTCCATATCCTACCACTCTCTCATTCGATTGCGCAAGAGCATCTCATACTGTCCAACGTACAAGGTCAATGCCCGTGATTCCATCTATGAGCATTTGCCGCATAGTTTCCGGTGTACCACATACTCGTAGATATCGTATGGGGCATAGTGGTAAAGAATGCACCAGGGCCACAAATTTCAAGAGGTCGCAGCCAAACTTAAAGTTCCTTCACAGTAGCGTAGTTAGGTAGGTAACTAATAAATTATTATCAATAATATAATCATAATAAAATTGATTAATTAGAGCCTTACCGATAAAATTGTCGTGTGTTCATAGTGGCCACTTTGACTTAATTTTTTTTATCTATTTATATCTATACTAATAATAAAGAGGTAAATTTATGTGTTTGTAGGTATGTTGGGGGTAATCTCTGGAATTACTAAACCAATTTCAAAAATTATTTCACAAATAGGAAGCTACATTATCCGTATCTAATATAGGCTATATTTTATTTTGAAATTTTGAAAAAAAAGATTATAAACCGAAGCGAAGCGAGGGCGGTCGCTAGTATAGAATAAGATGGTAAACGAGCGGGCTAGCCACATGATGTTAAGTATACACATGTATAGTTATGTATGTATTTATATACATATATATTATATATATATATTCATGGACAAATTTTATGGAAGCAAAATGCCTGAAACTAATGCCTGAAGGCATTCTCTACCAGTCGACCGTCGGTTAAATGTGAATATACAATAAATAAATATACAATACATTTTTTCATGCCTATTGAGGAAGAACATATTGGGAGATATGTGTAATGAACATCGCATTTGTCACCTATGTTCTTGTAAAAAAAATTATTTGATTTGAGATTTCAATGAAACAAATATGGAAGGTCGGCAAAATATTTCCAGCCTTCTTGTGTATACATCAGCATTCTCGTAGAGGTCTAGGCGACGAGAGCATAAACCGTTTACCGTGTACTTTATCTACTCAATAAAGATCTGACAATCTTACTTTTCCACAAAACAGGCTTTTCTAGGCAGTGATTATGAAAGAATAATACATCAGCCCTAGCACTAATAATCCTATTGTTTTGAGTGACCGATGACCACTAATACCAATAAATTGAGGATAACAAAAAAGATTACACATTGAAGGAATACAATAACCCTTAGTGATAATGAACTGGTGGTCCATATTCAGAGAACATGGAAAAACACGTCAAAGAATATCCGAAAAGAGAAGAGAACTGGAGCGATCGATGATCGAGGGATGATTGATCTGAAGTTGTTCCAGCTTTCTGGGGGTGTTCCTTCAAATTTGATCACAGAGGAGTCTTGAAAATAGAGGTCACAACGTTATATTATATTAGTTATTATATGGCCTGGTGGTGTCGGCCGGCTTTAGCATAGCACCACCTTCCCGTGGGTGTCCTAAAAGCGACCGCCACAAGCCTCGAGTAATTACTTACACCGCCTCTAAAAGAGTGGACTCACCAGCCCGCTAGGCCAGGGTGGCGTATTAAGGCCATACATCTGTCAAACACAAGACAATGTGCATAAGAGGGGCCATGTCCTGCAGTGGATTCTAAAAGGACTTACGGTTACGGTAAGTATAGAATTTAACAAAAAAAATCGGTAGTTTACAGTATAGATTATAAAATTATTTATTGCCATTTATTTTGTTCGTAACACATAGTGGACCATGTTTTATGTAAATAAATATTTAATTTTGAATTTGATCAATAAACTTTATCAGCCAGAATTATTTCACCACTTGTGACGTTATCCGAGCAAAGGGACCTTATTGTCGGTACGGACTTAATGAGTTTCGTTAAAATTTTCTGAATTACTCTTATAGTTTCGTTGTTTCAATATTATGTTCTAAGGTAAAGTAACAAAGATAAGTATTTTTTTTAATATTTCAAAGTCTTAATATGATACAGAACAATAAGGTCCAATTTGCCAGATATTGACACATTGTAATTTTTTTGTCGCAGCGAACGTAATTGAAATTCAATTGAAAATTTCACTATTGTAAGTGTAACGTACAATAGTGTAATTTTACTTCGGTAGTGCATAGAGGTGATGTAAGTTAGTTTTAAGTCTGTGTAGATACACATACACATAAAATTATTATAATATTATTAATTAATACTGAATTGAATTGAGCACCAGAATTCAAAAAAATCAATAGAACTTACCAAACAAAGCAATTTTCTTATTTTCCTCTGCAACCACCAATTCAGCGTCAACACAAAACTTCATACGTATCTATATATATATTTTTTTTCACTTTTTACAATCTATTCTTTTATTAGTTCATGCAATATCGATTTATTTTATATCGAAACACGATCGAACGAAAAGCGGAAAGATGTCCGTGGCGCATGCGCGCTAGATTCCCGCGCTGTGCTCGCGCCAACACTGACAGATGAGCATGCTTAACAGCTGATTCCTTCGTTACACTTATCTTTAAACAAATTCCAACTCTAATTACAATTATTTAAGCATTATATAGTGCAGCAATGTTTTGTAATGTAGGCCCTTTTGATTCTGATGCAATGCGCAGGATTTGTTTAGGTTTTCGATTACAGTTTCGGCACAGTGTTATAATGCTTAAATAAATCGTAATTAGAGTGTTAGATTCATTTCTTAGATGGTGGTTTTGGTTTGAGCGAAGGTTTAGGCGTTTTATTAACATGATGTTTAGCCACAACAATTGCTTTGGGGAATGATTTGAAGACTGAATCTTATATAACTTTTTGTTTAAAACGTCTAGAAATCTGTGAAATGTACATTTCTGATTGGCGCGTGTCATTAGGTTTTTTTTTATTAAAGTTTTTAAGATCAACAATATCCACTAGAGGCGCTGTTTTGGTTCTCTATACAGAAAAAGAATCTGGACTTAAACTAAACACGGTTGTTGAGTTTACGAACGAAAATACCCAACCAGCAAAACTTACTAAAAATTGGTTCCATTTATATTGAAATATAGGATGTACCCGTAGTATAATTTATATATGGCCGATAACCGACGAAGTAGACGAGTCCTCGAGTGGAGGCCACGTACCGGGAAGCGCAGTGTGGGACGCCCTCCGGCCACGTGGATCGACGACTTCATGATGATCGCCGGTGGTGGTTGGATGAGAAGAGCCGAAGATCGTGGAGAAACATAGGTTGATGGTATGGTACTCCGCGAGTCGTTTTATTGTAGCTCTCGTAACAATTTAGTCATATAATTGTTTTGTAACTCGTTGCAATGAATAAATAGAAAGTTATTACAACGAATACTTTAATATCACTTATTTGTTTTTAAAATCACTTTTTATGATATATCAGGTAACAAAAAAGTTCGTGCGGTTTTTTCTTATACAGATTGACTTCGGTCTTCCAGAGCGTGCTTCATCGATCAAGCTGAAATCTCCCGAGGAAAATTTCTTAAACCTGTAAGGGATCGGACAGCACAGAAGTCTGTGCTGTCCGATCCCTTACAGCGTCATCTCCGAATGCGGTACATATTTTTCGCACCGCTTCGGCCGCTTTGGTGCCAAGTTTGTACTTATAGAGTAGACAACTTCGAATTAACGTTTTGTTCGTGGCCATTTTAAATTATTTCACAATAGGAATTAAACAATTGTCGCAAAATTTGTATGCATCAAATGAAAGAGGAATTCATACGAAAGTAAATGACAGTATATAAACAAGTGCTAGCAATAAATAACTAAAAAAATATCCATTGCAAATCTGTATAAGAAAAACTGCGCGAACTTTTTTTTTTTATATGTACGACGACGGCAGTCGAGCATACAGTCCACCTGATGGTAAGTGGATACTGTCGCCCATAGACATCCGCGATACATGCCAACATTAGTCCAAAATGATAAATGTTGGCACGCCCCCGGATGCGCTGCCTACCTTTGGAGATATAGGAATGGATTTGGAGAAAGGGTTGGGAAAATGGGCAGGGATAGGATGGGATGGGAATGGGCTCTGGCACATCTCACTCACTACCGAAACACGTACGTACATTGGGGAAATACGAAAATGGGAAATGCAGTACATATCAAGGTAGTCTTCTGTGAGAGAGGGGTAACGTGGCCAGTCGAGCGCGCCCAGCGGCTGTTGGATTGCAGCGTGCACTCTCCCCACTAGTTACATATTATTTATGAATGAAAACGCACAACAAAACAGGCTTATGAACTTTAGTTATTATACGTGTAAATGAAGCATATTGCCAATAACATTCTACAAACATTCCGGTTGGGTATTGTACTTATAAATACTAGGGTAGTTGAAAGCTAATCAATTTTTGTCAGACATCTTAGTAATTTCAACGACAAGTTCGTATCGGGGCCCCTAAGATACAATTATTTGCTGTCAACGTTCAAGTCTGGCGGACTGTCGGTCACAGTTTGTGAGCGACAACAATGTTACTTTCTGGAGAAGTACTGTCGTTATCAGGTATTATCTTATTGTTCTTATCAAATTCTGCGTTAGCGTAGGTATACATATATACGAAATTTGTAACGGCTGTATTTTTCGAAAAATTAAGAAATTGGCCCTTTTAATGTTATTTATCACCACCACTAGCCCTTTTATCGTGCATTGCTGGACATGGGCCAGATTGCAGGAGGGAAGTATGGACTTAAAATTCCACGCTGTCCCAGCGTGTTGGCTAGTCCACTCTTTTAGAGATGGTGTAGTTCCTCAGGGCGCGGTAGCGCTTTGTTATCCCTTAGTTGCCTTTTACGACACTCGCGGGATGAGATGGGATGATGCTATTCTAAAGTGGGACACCACACGGCACACGGTGAAACATAATTAATTAAAAATCTATAACTAATCTAATGCAATGATAAGCATTTCAACTCTGACCTCAATGGAATGGGGTCAATGTACACTTATCAATTTGTGCAACGAGCTTGCATTTCTACGTGCAAAATATTATTAGGTATTATTACAGAGTATGTACCTAATGTGTTATTGTGAAATATAAGTATTTTACACCAGAGAGTCGTTATGTTAGGGGCCATTCAAGTATTACGTAAGCTCCAAAGGGGGATGGAGGGGGTCTTTCTAGTCTATTCTAGTTTTAGATCTGTATCATGATAATAAACAGCATACAGAAGGCGAGATCTCTTAAACAAAACCGTTCGTATTTCCCACCTAACCCCAAGGACCACCGACGTATATCAATCTATTCAACATAAGAGAAAAAAAAACTATAATAGAGGATTCGGAGTTCGTTGCCCTCGGGGATTTGGGAGGGCCACGAACGTGTTTAGAATCCACCCAACTTATGGGATGGTTATCGGATGAAGGGAAAGTGGTATTGTTTCATGGAAACATGATTGATTACTTACTATAAGTACTTTGGGTTTAATAAATTATTTCTTACTCTGTTTTATAGCGATTATTTTATTAATTACATAGATTGTATTTATAAGTTGTTCTTGTATTTATAAGATGTTACTTCTTAATTTTTGAAATCAGCTGTCGCTGTTTCGCTGCAGCTGATTTGCTCAGTCTTTCTTATGGTACGGGTTAATGCAATAATATTTTTTTAATGTTTATTAAAGATATATAAATGCATATACCCGTACCCAGTGAAAGACAGAGCAAATAAATAATAAGTATGTATAAATAAATCTTTATTTCGTGTTTCAACGACTCATCGTAATCACAAATTACAAAAAAATATAAATGAATACCCCTACTAGATAATTTTAGATATCGCATGATGTACTTTCCCAAAGTAACGTTTGACTCCATAAATTATATTCATTTATTAAATTTTATATTAAAAATTAAAAAATCCACTTCCAAAGCATTTTAATATTTTATTTTTAATTTAAAATAAAAAAAATCTACTTTTGCTATCAAGCGCATCGCTACAATTGTTACGAGAATGAAATGTTCTTAATGAAGAAAAGTTAAAAGATATTAAAATTAATTATCAATTAAATATACATGTGCATGTGTCCTCACACCTGTTTATAATAAAACTGAATACTTAAGTAATGGAGGGAAAGAAAGTAAACACGTTTAAAGTTAATGATATAATACATATAATTAATGAGACAAGGTACATATATTAACCTATTTTTAGTTAAGTCGGGTTGCTTCATAAGCTAAACGTAGCGAGCTATCTTGAGAGCAATGCTCGGAGCTTCTTTCGAGGATAAAATCCGAAATGCAGTATTTCGCTAAAGATTTTTTTATACATATAAGGCGACAGACAAGTACACTTCCACCTGGTCGTAAGTAGATACTCTCGCTCATGAACATCGGCGATACATACCAGACATGAGTCAAGAATGACAAACGTTGCCGCACTCCCGGATGCCAGTGTCCAGGTTAAAGGAATGAATTGGAGATTTAAAGGAATGTATTTGGAGGAAGTATTGGGGAAGTAGATTGGAAGTAGATAATCTATGGCATATCTCACTCACTACCGAAACATACGTATGTTGGGGGAATAGGAAAAAGTAGGAGTTGCAATACATTATATGGTAGTGTTCTGTGAGAGAGGGGTTTCCAGTCGGCGCCCAATTATATAAACCTAATACATAATCTCCTATCAGTTAAACGATGTGTAAACGGATATCTCATATCTTTAGGTAGACGGCAATTTAATCAACAACTTAATCACCAATACAAAATCTCCGCGTAATTCATTCGTTAATTGACCATCACCACCAAACTTCCGGCACAGGCAGCTGCATATAAAACAGCTTTATTCGGAATGCATCCTTTGAAGTATTCCTACTTTCCTCTAATTCCCCTAATGGCCCATATTGTTTTTGATGGGAGTTTGTTGACCCCGATTAGACCACGTGTGGACACACGTGCAAAGGATCCTTTGTACAAATCTTTGTCCGAACACTGTAAAGATCTTTTCTAAGTTCTAAATTTTGTGAGGAGGGATCGACTACTTAGATTAAAGACTTGCGTGGAGAGTCAAAATTATTAATTAATATAGTTTCGTAAGCAAAAGTTTATAGTAGTTGTTTCGCTACATATTATCAATAATAAATCAATCGATATCAACCTATAACGTCCCACTCCAGGGCATAGGCGTTTCCTACAGGCCACAATCACAAGTTGGTTTCGGGCCATCATCCAGCACCCGAATCATGCGAAGTTGGTGGACGTCTTGCTATTATACTATATGGAAACCAAGTCACTCTAATTACCTACCAACATCACGAAGAAGATTATATTTTGACAGTTTAAATATTTTCTTGTGACTTAACATATTTGTAAAGTGCTAAACGAAAAATTGATAATGAAACTTTTCTGTGAGCTGGTCTTTCAAAGAAAATGGAGCTTTTGTAAGTTACCGTTATTTCTTACTTATAAGTTAAAATTAATCGCAACTATTTTGAAAGTTATCGACTCAACTTATTTCTATGTCTCGCAATCAAATTCCGTGTGACCCCTTCTTGCACTTGTCAAGTCGTTTACAATATGGTCCTTTTACAAAACCCTCCCTCCTTGCCTCTCCATTCAAGACAACTTTTCTTTGAACACAAGATTAGGTAATGTGACATAACATTATGCTACACGTGAGGCAAAGAACGGTGATAGTTCAGAAACTGTAGAATAGGGTATTTGATTATTTCTAGAATAATATTGTCTTACAATTGGGTAGTTTAATATTGAGAGATAACAAAGCCCCGAATAACAAGACACCTTTAAAAGAATGGACTCGCCAACTCACTTGATCAGCATGCCGTTTTAAGGCCATGCATCTTGTACAAGACAATGTGTATACGGTTATCACATGAGGGAGTGAAAGGGAGTCCATAAAGTTTGTCGTCACATGCAAAATATGAATATAATGATTATGTTTTTAAATATTAACAGCCAGTGAAAAATGTAAGAAATATATATTTTAAGTTGATTTTTTTAAGATAAATAAAAAATAATTGGTACATTTTTGAAAATATTTTAAAATAAAAAATAATAATGGCAATATTGTTTTAATCAAAATTGACTTTAAATTAATAGTTGCAAAAAATATGACGTCACAACAGGGAAGCGGGGGAAGGGAGAGGGTGACACGAATGTGACAACATAGAGGTAAAAACACGAAATTTTCGTGACGTAATTTATGGATGGCCCATAATGGGGCTCACGTCCAGCAGTGGACGTACACACGGCTAGTTACGATTACGACACTTAGTTTAGTTGTTTAATTAATAAGTTATGGTAGAAATTATGATTTAATTTCAAACCTTGTATGTATACTTGAAATAAAGCACTTTCCGTTTTTACTTTGTAACGTATTGTTCCACTGCTCTTCATTCTTTACCCACGCCCGCCTTTCAGAATAATCAAGATAATCCCGAGCCGATATTCACTTTTGCTTTTCTTTGTTTACGGTTTGTTTGCCTTTGTGTTAGTGTTGCGTGCTGACTGAACAAGTAATTTAATCAGTTTTATGGTTTTTTAAGTTCAGCTTCCATTTTACAAACTGAGTTAAGTCATCGCCTGCAACTTTATATGCCATAGTGAAGGTTTATACCAGGCTACTCAGAAACCTTTGCGACAAAGAGTTTCCATAGATAAATCTATGGAACACTGGCTGCTTTTGATGGCAATTAAAACTATGACTATCTATAATATAAAACAAAACATTCCAAATTGAAATTTCCTTCCATGTTTTTATACGAGCTGAATCAAAATATCGCGTATCATTAATATTTCCGAATATTTGAATATTTCCGCGCTATGATTTTGTATAATAAGAACATTTAATGTTCTTTAAAACTCCGACGACCAATTACTGCTGCCTAACCTAACCTAGCGGAGACGAGGACGTCACCCTCCCTACACCTTGAACACACACCGGCCTTCAGCTAACACTTTTATCAGGTAGCGGCACGTGCCTCACCGACTCGCGATCCCGCGGTACCCTCGCAAAGCAACGCCCTAAGCTGAGGTCCGTTCCTTCTGTCGGTCTACTGGCAAGGGAGCCCTTAGGCTCGTTGCTGCACACACTTTTTGCTTCTGACTGAGCGCCTTCTACGCTCGCCCTAAACTATACATGTCCGGTGACTCTTGAAAGGCCATTAGGGCCACAAGAATTTAGCCATTTCGAAAAAAATTAACAAATTACGCCAAAAAAAAGTATTATGTATGAAAGTATATATATATGAACTACATAATAAACTATCAAAAGATATTAAAGTCTCAAAATCTATGGCAATTTCAAAAAATACTCAAACACTACATTATATGCAAACACCCTACACTGACACACTCATAACGTTTCCAGTTTCGCTTATTCTGTGTATTATTGTACATATGAAAATATAACTGAAATATTCACAATTACCCACTAGTAATATTTTAAAAATGTAGGTACGACGCCCAACATGTTTTTGTAATTTTTTACTTAATTTTCCTGATATAAGGGAGTGTAATTCTTATCGGAAATGAAGTTGCCTTACCCTTATATTATTAACTCATTTCTGGAGAAATTTTGATGTACGTTATAGCGTAGTTACGGGATTTGAGAGTTGACCTTTTTTGGGGCAAATCCCTTGAAGTTCATAAAACAATAAAATCAGCCTTTTCTTAATCCAAATACTCAAGGAAATAAATGGATAATTACATCACGTAACTATTCCAAATTCTTAAACTAGCGATGTCAATTTTTGTCGCATAAAAAACTCGTCTTTATTGTTGACTAAATTCACTAGTGACTAAAGTTTTCAATGAACTTTATTGGAGGACCGGGGGAGGTGGTATGGAGGGGGGGGGGGTCAGTTCAACTTTCTGTTCTATATTTCCTCTGCAAGCTTTTAATGTCTTAAATTGTCAATTTTTAGAACATTACTGTTTGACACGATAATTTCCATTTAAATGACGTTTCGATGACATATTCCCATTACGCCATCACAGAAGCAGACTTGTGATACAATTATCATTGCATCATCATTGTATCCATTGTTTGAGTGTTTCCGCTTGTACTAAATGTAATTATATGTCAAATAAAAGCATACTGATTTAATTTGGGCCGATATTTTGTGTGGTTGATGGAAAAATGTATTTATTACAATTGTATTGTGACTTTACTGTCACTTCGTTGTAATGTTGTTAACGACGTGACATTTGACCTTCAAATGATCTCTTTTATATTAATGTCCACGGACGGCCGAGTTAACCGGTCAGTTTTACTGATCAAATTACATTATTAGAATTAAGTAATAGTAAACATATCAGTGATCGGTGATAGCTGCACATTCCTCATGCACATTGTCTTCTGCATGGGAGATGTATGACCTTAAAAAGTCACACTGATTAAGCGGACTGCCGAGTCTACTCTTTGAGAGGTGGTGCAATTCCTTAGGCGCCTACACGAGCGAATCTCTCGCGGCGATATCCTCGCCTGAGCTATTAAATTCAATAGTAACTATATGGGCTATTGCCGAGCGGTCTACGCGGGCGGAATTTTTCGCGGTGTAGACGCCTTGTATATGACACCCACGGTAAGAGACGGGATGGTGCCACAACACGACCGGTACACCACATGGCCAATTCGAATCCTCGAGAATAAACAATGAGCGATTTTATATTTAACATTTAGTAAGTGTACGGTAATAATAATAACGATTGATAATTAGTATGTCGGGCGAGCGGCTATCCCGGCGAGTAACTCAGACATGTCACTTCTGGTTGCTCGGCTCTTTTCAACACTGAGTACTTGCACAGACACAACCAAGCGGCCAAAATTCTCCACCGAGAGCTCGCTCTGAAATATGGTCTCTAAGAACAGAGGTTCCCTTACTATAGGCACACACCGGAGCCGGTGCTCGAAAACGACCACGGAAAGCTCTATTGCGACCGACCCATCATCACAGACAGGACTATTCTAGCGAGTAATCTTGACATCATGTTGATGGACCGGGCATAGTCTAGGGTGTTTCTAGTGGAAATCACCATCCCGCATGACGGAGGCTCGTGAAAGCCGAAACCGAGAAGAGAAGGAAATATCTCGACGCAGCGCACGAGGTCAAAGACATGTGGGGCGTGACGTCCACTGAAATCATTCCAGTATTTTTATCCGTAAACGGGTTAATTTCGATCAGCCTCGAGACCAACCTGAGACGGTTGAGTTTCCGTGGCGACTCGCTTCCTGTAAAGATGCAGGAGTCGTGCTACTCGAATGGTACGCTGATTTCTCTCCTGAATCCCGCCCGATTGTGCTTCCACCGGGGGTTATACCGTCCCTCCCTCATTTTGGCTTATCGAGAGAGAGAGAGAGACGAGAAGGTTTAAGACCATTTTTTTTAATAATAATCGATTGTGCGGTTCAACAATAAAGTCTAGAGACAATTATCGTTTCATTCGATCAAATATTCGATATCGACTATTATTAAATAATCTCGATTCGAATTAATTAATTAATGTCGATTCTTGATTTTCTTTAATTTAATGAATCATTAAGCATTGATTAAAAGTAATGAAAGAGTCGTTGACTTTTCGTACAAGACTTTGTGGTCAGAACTGGTCGTTATCGTAAGAGCACAATAATAATTGTGTGAAGAGATTTACATTTAGTAGTCTCTTTACACATGATGGCAATATTAAAATAAAAACATTTTAACACTTATCACCCCCCATCCCGTCCGTTTTCCTACACTCATCCCATTATTCTTCTTATTTGTATACAGTAAAAGTAAATGTCTTATGTTTATCATTTTCGAATCATGTTGGCATGTAAAGCCATCCGTGGGGCAACAGTTATACACATAAGCGAACTGTCTTCTTGTCTGTCATGATTTTTTATAGAAATATCGTACTCCAAAAATAACAAAGATGATATTTGAAGACAGAACTTTGCTTGACCGACTTTAAAGTAGATTTATTAAATGACAAAAAATATTAAACATTGTTGTAGGAAAAGCGAGCTTAATGCCTTGAGGATATTTTTCGCTTTTCGTACAAGGGTGGGTACGCCATGAGTACGTACAAGTGAGGTACGCCGCTCAACCCAAGGGTTAGCCGGTAATGAATACTCGTTACCAGCTAACCCTTGGGTTGAGCGTCAAGACACAGGAAGGTACGATGAAAGGTACTAATATAAATCTAACGATAATTAGTGAATATTATTCATAAATAATACTGTATGCACTAATTATACACAGACACATTACATAATACCGTACCGTAATCTTTTCATGGTCCACTACTGGACGCGACCCTCCTCTTACACAATGTCTTGTTCATAAGGGACGTATGACCTTAAGCGGGTTGGCGAGTCCACTCTTTTAGAGGCGGTGTAATTCCTCAGGGTTAGTGATAGCTGCATTGTTATTCCCTTAGTCGCCTTTTACGAAAACCCACGGAAATGATAGAGTGAAGCTAGTCTAAAGCCGGCTGTCATCAGACGGCCCATTACATAATGACTACATGTAACTATATGGGTATATGTATTCATACATCAGAATATATTTTTACATAAAGAAGTAGGCAGATGAGAAGACAATTTAATATGTTATTTATTAATGAGTTATACAATATAATACAAATACAATACCTATAAGTAATAGAAAAAAGCAAAAGACAGGTTGAAAATTAAATAGAAAGATCGCAATTTGATCGCCATTTTTTTTATAGACTAGTGGACGTACGAGCAAGCGGTCCCACGTGATGGTAAGTGTTACCGCTGCCCATGGATACCTGCAACACCAGGGGGTATGCGGACGCGCCACCGACCTTGCAAAATCCTATTTCACAAAATTCACAGCTCTATCATATTATCGTTTTATTCAACAAAGCACTCCAATTTTCCATCAGTGAATTATTTAGAAGGTGTATAAAAGTGCACTGAACAGGACTAGGATATAGTGGGGGAGAGGGGTACGTAATAGGTCGCATCCTGCCGCAATCACTGCGCAGGAGTCTGTGACGCGTGAACACACTTGTGCAGCGATGGACACACGGATGGGAATTTTATTTATTTAAGGAATTATAATGCCGTTTTTAATTAATTTATTTAAACCGGACGACACCACGGCTGGCTATAAAATAGTACCGCCCATTTCTTCCATGGATAAAAAAACCGACTAAGGGATAAAAAAAGCCGCTACCATAGTCACTAAGGAACTACACCATCTATAAAAGAGTGGACTCGCGAACCCCTTTGGCCAGCGGGGCGTATTAAGGCCATGCCTTCCTCAGTGGTGCACAGTGTACAAGTGAATGTCCAGCAGTGGACACTGACAGGGCTGGTTGCAGATTGAAAATTTGTCATTATAAACAATAGTAAGAGGAATAACTTAGAAACAAGAGTCATTTACAAGTTTTCACCAATAGATTATACAACAAAAATATAGAAACTCAAACTGCCAATGGATAAAGTCAACAAACAAATACGAGTAAATAGGCATGAGTATATAGTGTGATATACTAAATAGGCACGAGTATATAGTGTGAAATACTAAATAGGCACGGGTTTATAGTGTGAAATACTAAAAAAAATACAAGTACAAACAAATAACTACAACCAACCACTTTGAAGAAGATGTTTGAGGACCAATAACAAACGTAATAAATATGTAATAATTTAATTTATTTAACACAGACGCAGTCCATATTTTGTTAGTATATTATTATGAGTCTTACAAGTCATGTTACTAGTGTAAGATATTTATTTTTAAAACAAATTCTAGTAACATGTTTTATTATAACATCTGTGGAAAATAATTGTTAAAGTATATTTTTTTGTTATGTCAACACAAAAAGGCTGGTTTCCGATGTTTGGCTGTCAAGAAAAAAGGTGGGATGTCATGGTGAGAATATAAATGGATATAAATTCACGACTCTCATTCGTGAAGTCCTGTTTATCAGCCGCCTTGTCACGTCTCGCACATCAAGGGATTGGCGCCACTACACGCGCGCCCTCCTGATGGCAAGGCACTTAAGCGCGACCTGATCGCACCTAAACAAGGTGCGGCTTCACATGGAGCTTCACCAACGCCTGGACATGACACCTAAGTCGCCGCCCGTGAAAGGTCGCTCACTGGGCTTATCACCGGAATCCCCCCGGTGGACTTGATAGCGCGGGCGGCGTGAAGAAGACCAAACCAAGGCTATTCGCAAGAGTGGCCACCCCAGAGACCTGCCCGTAGTAGCTGGCAGCGAATCAACCTCTGGCAGTGGGCTACTAGCCCAGGTACAGAACTCCACTACCCTCGATTGAGAATGCTACGAGTAGGGTGAAATCCTGAGTTTGAACCCCGATACGGACCACGCAGTTTCTACTTAAGTACAGATTTTCAGTTATCTTTATAATCGTGATTTCCCAGAGACTTGTGTGCCGATGAATGGAGTTAAAACTCCATTTCATGTGACAATTTTTTCGCGTAATGTGTACCGACGACGAACCTTGCCAACGCACGTAAAAGATTGGCACCTGTCAACCGTCGTCACGGATACCGACCGCGATACACATTGCCAACCTCGTTATAGTTACTGCTAATGTCATTTTATTATGCATACACTTACATTAGAATGATCCCAACATTCGTGTTTTGGCTCATTAATACAAGGAGAGTCTCTCGAACGGTTCGGGCGAGAATATTGAATACGATTCTCGTCTGCAACTGTTGATGAAACTGATGAAATGATGATGAAAACTCAATGACACCAGTCATAACAGTGATCACTCGATGATAACGGTGTTCATACTAGTTTTTAACTGATTTTCTCGCCTGCAAGCGTTCGAGCATTTTGGCGAATACTCGCCAATTCTCATCAGTATTGGTTATATTTGCCATTTTCTAATCGAAACTTCGAATACTAACCGAATAATAAAATCCTAAGGTGAGTAAGTAGATAAAAGATATTTTCCATAAAAAGAAAAAAAAATTAAGAATGAGCGGATATTTAAAAGTCAAACGTACCTGTCTAACTTTATATTGAACTAAAAATTAATTAATCTTTAAATGACTTTCATCAATTGAACTAAAGTGTTTTTACTATTGGAAAAGAAAAGTGAAATGGAATGTATTCACAACTCTTTTTCTTATTTTTATGTACGAAGGCGGCAGACGAGCATACAGTCCACCTGATGGTAAGTGGATACATAGACATCCGCGATACATGCCAACATTAGTCCAAAATGAGAAACGTTGGCATGCTCCCGGATGCGCGCCTACCTTTGGAGAGATAGGAATGGATTTGGGGAAAGGGTTGAGAAAATGGAGAGGGATAGGATGGGATTGGAATGGGCTCTGGCACATCTCACTCACTACCGTATTACTATTGTACGTACTATAGTACTATAGTAGTACTATACTATAGTACGTTACTATTGTACCGTAGTATTACTCACGTACGTACATTGGGGAAATACGATAAAATGGGAAATGCAGTACATTTCAAGGTAGTATTCTGTGAGAGAGGGGTAAGGCGCCAGTCAAGCGCGCTGTTGGATTGCAGCGTGCACTCTCCCCCTCAATAAATAACTCAGTTATTTATTGATCTTTGGAAAGTAATTTACGATTTTCTTCTCAGGATCACGATAAGATGATTATGAAAAAAACGTAATTTTTAAGGTGCTTTACGCACGAGTGTCATTTAACCGTGTTACCACAATATGGTACTGATCTATACTACGTATAATAAAATTGTAACAGGCCGATGTCTGTTACAATTTTATTGTAACAATTTTATTGTAAATTGTAACAGGCCGATGTCTGTCATTATAGATATTGAAAAAAAACTAATATTGGGGGGGGGGGGGTCTTTATTAGAGCAACAGAAGCCAAAACAACAGTTTTTAGAAATTTTGTCTGTTTGTCTGTCTGTATGTTTGTACACGCATCATGCAAAAACTACTGCATGGAATTGAATGCAGTTTTCACCGATGTATTGCTAGAGGTCTAACTTAAAATATAGGCTCCATTTTACCGCAGTAAAATATCTTATTCCGATTGTTTTATATTTAATAAACCGAAGCGAAGTGAGGGCGAGTCGCTAGTTCTTATATAAATATTTTGTGGTAACATGGATTTAATGTGATACTGGTTATTGAGATACAGGAATACCTTAGTTCATGAATCAAGGTTTCATAACATTAGTGTATAACACTCGTAACTGTCAATCAATCGGTATCTCAGTCCCGCTGTATTGTAATAAATAAATAAATAAATAAATAAAATCACTAAACTAAAATAATAAATGAAACACTTTTTAGCTAAGATATCAAAGCACGTAGCACGACATCAAAAATATAAACACGATGAGATGTAGATTGCCCTCACGTTATGCGTTACACTTGTCCGTGTCTAAAGGGTTTTTTCTGTGATTCTTGTGTGATCCTGAGCTTGCTAGTCCTTCCTCGGTTAATTGATCTATCCGTGAACGTGTTCGTCCTTATGTACAATCGCGGACAAAAGTGTTGCCTGCATAGATAGCGCTTTCTATATATTTTTAAAAGTAATGAATAAAATATCAGGTGTCTCAATGATGATAGAAAGAAGCGTTATTTAGCGTTATGACAGCGTTTATTTAGCCGCAATTAGAACACAACATAGTATTAGGTTAACAAATGTTAAAATCGGAATGGTATGTATGGACTTTTATTGCTGCCTAATTGCGCCAAATGGGCTTCCAGCTCAGCTTTAGCCTATGAGCCTGTGAAGACACAGCGCTGATTTTCAGCTGAAACCCGGTGAGGGAGAATAGAAACCTATAATAATACAATATTTATGTTTGATCTGGTGATTGACTGGTAGAAAATACCATATGGCATTAAGAACGCCATTTGTTCAATTACTTGTGCAATGAAGTTTAAATAAATAATAAATAAATCGATTTGGAATTGTTTACGGTTTCTGGAAATTGTTTTACATTTGGAATTGTTCTATTCGGCTTGTGGTAGCGGCTTTATTATGCCACACCCACGGGGAGAGACGGGGTTGTGCTGAAGCCGGTCACCACAGGAACTTTTGTAAAATATGCCTCATTAAAAAAAAATATTACAATTATTTCGAAACAGTTGCAATAAGATGCATGTTGTGATAAGATAACAAGTACATGTTAAAAGTAATTTAAACATCAATCAAATTAATTAGTGTTGTTGAACTGATAACGTGGCCTACTTCGTTCGGAAGCGTCCTGTTGATATTCGTGTCCGACATGTCATTTGATATCAATAAATGTTTTTCTATTATAATTATGTATTTATATCAATAAGCGGTGTCCATTGTTCTTTTGTCCCATATTTCGTAAAATAAACGAAAATATTTTTATTTCAAATCATATTTGCTAGTAGATATCTTCTAAGATGATAAGCACGTCTTTTGTATGTACTCGTATTTTCTTTTATACAATGCAGTATATGTTTATTTAATAGATGGCAGACGAGCGAGCGGTCTGCATGATGGTAAGTGGTCACTTGTAACACCAGGCAGCATGAGGGTGCGCTGCCGATCTTGCAGAATCCTGTCTTGAATCCACAGAATCCACAGCTCTCATGAAGAGCCCCATATCGTAGCGTAATGGAAAAACCTCAGCTGGCAGATCATTCCACAACTTTCGGGTACTTCGGTTCACCGGCCCATGGGTGTGAGCTTCAAAAAACGACAAGCGCTGTCCTGGAGTAAAGTACTGCTTCGCTCTATTCAGAACACCGAGCTTATTACTGGCAAGTTTTATCTTGGTCTTCAGATAACTCCGAAACTCGACTTTGTTCGAAATATCGACGCCAAGAATCCCAAAAATCTCACAGATCTTAAGAGGAATGTTCTGAAATCGAGGTGACAGGACAAATGGAGTTTCTTAACGGTGAATACACAGACTCGTGTCTTGCTGGGGTTAAATTGAAATTAAGTTTACCCCAAGTTGAGACTCGGTCTAAAGGGTTCTCGATTTCAGATACAAGCCTTACGCGTCTCTCTTCTACCTCGGTCCGAAGGATATTCGCACGGCCCTTATACTAAGCTTCCCCAGTACCGTCGTCTACATAACAACGTATCTTACCGACTTGTAACAGGTCGTTAATATACAGAAGAAACAGTGTAGAAGAAAGCACAGAGCCTTGCGGGAAACCAGCATTAGAAAATTGGAAACATTACAAAAGGCGGGTTATACTTACAATATTTGAGAACGCGTAGTTGGGTTCTCGAGTCTGCAGCGTACACTAAAATAATGGACATGTACGAGCTCAACCAGCGCAATCCGCCATCGTGACATGACAGGACTTTAGTATTTCTATAATTTTATAGACGACTAGCGGGTCGCTATAAAATCTCGCTACTAGCGACTAGCCCTCGCTTCGCTTCGGTTTATAGGTTTTTTTTCAAAGTTTCAAAATAAAATATAGCCTATATTAGACACGGATAATGTAGCTTCCTATTTTTAAATTATTTTTGAAATCGGTTCAGTAGTTCCAGATATTACCCCCAACATACCTACAAACACATAATTTTACCTCTTTTATATTAGTACTAGCGACCCGCCCTCACTTCGCTTCGGTTTATTAAATTTAAAACAATCGGAATAATATATTTTCCTGCGGTAAAATGGAGCCTATATTTTAAGTTAGACATCTAGCAATACGTCGGTGAAAACTGCATTCAATTCAGACAGACAGAATTTCTAAAAACTGTTGTATTGGCTTCTGTTGCTCTAATAAAGAGCAAATTCTGTTTTTTTTTTTCAATATCTATAATGTATACACATCGGCCTGTTACAATTTTATTATACGTAGTTAGATTAGTACCATATTGTGGTATATGTATAGATAAGTATAGAAACCACTTTTGTCATCCACTATACGTGTGTTCGACGCACGATGTAATTACATGGGCATTTGTCCCGCCACGCAATGCTAATGGCGGTACATAAAAAGGACCTCAGGACGAATCGATTGCTCTCAGGACGAGCGGGCCGACGGACACAATAGTCCCCTCAAGACATTACTTTGAACTATTTGAAAAATAACCCCAACTCATTATTAAACACCAAATTGTCTATATAAATTGTCAAAGAAATGGACTAGTCAAACTTTACAAGAGGTTTTAGGAGTATAGGGAGAGATGCTATCTTTTATATTTGCTATGATATCTGCAGAGATTCTAATTAAAATCTCCCTTCAGTAGAACAGTAGATAGTTCAGTAGAAACACTAATTTATTAAACCAGTGTACAGTACACCTTGGAAGGGAATTGGGAAAGGCTCCCATTCCTTTCCAAGCCTTTCTGTCTTTAACAGAAAATCTTATTTAAATTATTTCTCTTATTTTGTTGACGTTAGTTTTTATAGTTTTTCTACGGAGATTGTGTAGTTATACATTATATGGTGGTAAGCCAGACAAACATATCAGCGCCCAAGTAAGTCTAGTCTGAACTTGCGTCAATAGGCTAAGTTATGTCAGTTTCATTGACACAAATAGAAAATGTTGGTTGATATATTTCATTGTTGTCTTCTGTAGGTGTATGCATGTTTTAATAGTCTTAAAAGTTTATCTGTAAATATACTTATTTCGGTTTGTAATAATGAATAAAGATGTTTGTTTTCTATTCTATATACAACACCATCACCCTATGTCTCTTCACAGACATAGGAACTTATCATCCGCCGCCACCACACACGGTCTTCTGCCCTTATCATCCAGCCTCTATCAGGGAGTTTCTTCAAGTCCTCATTCCACGTAACAGGAAGGAGTCCTGGAAAAAAACAGTCTCAAAACTCTCTATGATTCTACAATTGGGAAAAACCAGAACAGAACATTCCCGATAATATTACGAGCTATTTTTAAAATTATTAAAAAAGAACTCACAGATTCCAATCGGAAACGCATCAAATCTGTGATTGCCAGGTGGTGTGCTGGGGTTGTTTTTGTGAGCAGGGGGCGAAATGTGCCCCAAATGTGGTCCGCATCAATCAACCGCGACTGGAAGTGGTTTTAGTTGATTTCCTTTTGTAAATATAAACTTTGCGTTGTGTGCAGGATTTCCGTTTACTTACTGCAGAAATAAAATAAACATTTTTGTCACTCTTTTAACATCAACGAATGAAATTCTTTTTCCTGATCCACCGATCTTCTTATCTATTTATTTAATTTGCAAGTTTGTAGTACACATTATAATTAATGTGTAACAAACTAACAAATCGACAAAGTTTCGACAACAAATCTATTCGAGGGCGCGATTACGTATGTCATTCCTGTCTGATGTTGATCAGATATCCATGGACGACAACATCCATAGACCACCAAAGGAGTATGCTCGTATACCACATTCTTTCTATGAAAAAAATGTAAATATTTCATATCAAAACCGCACTTTTCGTACGAAAATATGCTTCCAAAAAATTAAATTCAACAATGTTAAATTCGCGTCGTGACAAGTTGTTCTGTTTTTTTTTGTTTGGTGGCTTTTTCATATGCCATATTTCTAACTAAATTTATATATTTATTTACAAAAGGATCTCCAACATATAAGATATAGGATACATCAAGCTTACATTCGGTAATATGTTTAAATCAAATGTATAGCATCCCGATACCTACAGGAGAATACTACATTATTATTGGATAATCTTAATACTTTTCGAATCGCATTTCCTTGTCGCAGCTTGTATTTGATGTTTCTGGATTTTTTTAGGATTCTATGAGACGATGGTTTTCACTTTTTAGGATTATTCACAACGGTTACCACCAAAACAGCCACCACTGGTGCTTGTTAGGACAAAATCAAAATTTTATTTCCATATTTCCATCGACCGCTAGTGGCGGTTGATGCGAAAAATTTAGATACATAGTATAATATTTTTATTCGTTCACAATGTATTTTTTAAAATAAACGAAACTATTCAAGAAAACTTGAAAATGGCCATTGTTTAATAACTTGTCAGGAAGGGACTACTTATTGTTTGTCTATACTTTCTTGATTTATTAAATAAAGAGAATTACTGTTATTATAATGGAACAGAGAAAGTGATTTTTTTCTTCTAAGTCACAAACGCAACAAAGTTCACGCAACATCTGCTTCGAACGGAACCCCACTTTTTGTGTGCACCGCAAAACTGCACTGATTGATTTCCGTCGTAAATAGGTCAACATGTCACTAACGGTTCTCTCATGAGTACGATTTTCTCAAGTCTGATGAATATTGAGTTAATAATTATCTATTATTAAATTACTGTATCTAGACTTCGGTCAAATAGAATTTCATATCCATGCGACCATTGCTTGTCTAGGTACTGTGATCTCCTTTCTTATTTGTTGTATTGATAGCATGCTTGCTAAAGCTATCATGCGGTAGACCCATAGAAATATAAATAAGGGAATATTCAGATTTCTATGGGTAAACCTCTCCCGGCTTTAACATAGATAAGCATCTACCTACTTCAAAGGGCCACATTACTTTAGTAATGCTTTGGCAGGTGCATTAGCGTTTCATTCGGCTCGGAATAAAATTTACCGAAGTTGGCGTCATTTTGTTCAAAATTGCAGTGTTTGTTAAAAATTGCAATACTACATAAGTGCAATGCTCTGGTGACAGTACAAATCTTAAAAGAAAAGGCATTAGTAACATTTTTCACGAAAGTTAAGATACATTATTTTCGGAAATTAAAAATACACATAGTTATTCTTCTTGTTTTATCCAATACTCTCGAGTTACTACCTTGATTTTAGGATAATTCCAACAAAATTTTTGCATTCTTCTCCAATGTCATTAAAATGCATTTGTGCCTCTTTTACAAAGGAGAGCAGTAATGTCGTAATTATTTAGAGCGAGTTATTCACAGGATAATTTAAGCCTGTATCCCTTCAGGATTTTAACATGCTTGGTTCCTGAGGTACGGTGAATCATTCGTGTACACATTTGCATGCGTTGTACATCGCAAACGTATACTATAGAGCATCGTTTCTCAAACTGTTAGTGTCGCGACCCCCTGAAAACGTCCAAAACAAAATAAATAAGTGCACGACCCCCTTCGTAATAATCATATCCTATTATAATTAAGTATGTTTTTTAGCATTTAATTGTGATATATAGACCAACTCCTGCCCAATTAATTTCTCCTGACTAACTGCGACATATGTATGTGTGTCTATATAGTTACTACAATGCATAAGTATAGCAATGAAGAACTGCAAATGATGTTAGCAAAAACCCTTTATGATCCCGTGGGAACGCGTCGGGAATGAATCTGCACGCGAGTCGATGCAATCTGAGCGTCACGGGCCCTGCACACTGGGCTCCTTTCACTATCTGCATCTGTAAAGGTACAGTGCGTATAGTGCTGTTAGGAATTTTATTACAAAATTATACCTTATTGTGATTACAAGGAGAGGCCTGTTCCCAGAGTGAATTGAAATACAAGAAAAATTACTTATGTGGAATTATAGTTAAATAAATATACTAAAACTATGTAATTAAATAATTTAAGACAACAGAGAGCGATGGAAGCCTAGGGGTATCTATTCCTGATTCTCTGTACGTGAGGTCGTGAGTTCAAATCATCGGCCAGTGTCACTGATTTTCAACTTACGGATTTTTAGCAATTATCACTAGTTGACATAGCGGGTATTCATAAGAATACCATAGCAGTAAGAAAACATAGCGGGAAAATCACATATTCCAGAACTTAAAAAAAAGAGCATCTGCATTGGGCCCGCGTGGTGGATTATGGCCCTAAATTCCCCAATGATTAACTAAGAGAGGCCCGTGCCCTGCAGTAGAACTTTTAAATCAAGTCATCAAGTCATCAAGAAAATAACAAAAACATGAAATAATAAAGTTGTTTTTAAAAAATACAAATAAAAAGGTTGTTATTACAAAATACAAAAGAAGGATTTTGACAATATTGACAATGGGGATGTAGCTCTGTAATAGTAAGGCCCTTGTTTCATAGGGACATGTTATTAACAATATTTCATTATTTACATACTCACATTTAACATTTCCCCACTACAGAAAGGAAGACGAAACGCCGCCGAAACTGGAATCTCATGCATAGTAATGAAGAGGAAATCCTGGTACGCTCCACTGACTGGGACAAATCTTCCCGGGACGTAAAAGCGGGATTCATTTGTAGTACACATAATAAATATTTAGAGGGAATTACATTAGGTAGGGCTGGGTGAACATTCTTTCTTTGGTGAACAACGAGCTGGTTCGAGGATTCGGTTATATCACCGAATAAATAGATGAATTAGCTGTACTTTATACTGAAAATGAGAATACATTCTTACTGATTCGCTAAAGTAGTCTGTAAGGTGTTAAATAAACAATGTCTGTACGGTGGTTATTTGTAAGTATAAATACAAATCCTCTGTTGGACAGGGGCACATTGTCTTGTGCCTTAAAAAGTCACGTTGGCCAGTCATTTGGCGAGTCTACTCTTTTAGAAGAGCCGTAGTTACTCTAGTGGCGGCTTTGTTATTCCTTAGTCGCCCATAAGGAGGCTCATGTCCAGCGCTGGACGAAAAAAAGGGCTGATTACTGTGACTAGCGTACAGAAAGTAAAATCATACAAGCCTGTCATTCCACTGATGGATACAGGGCTCTCCTAAATTCCACCACTATAAATATGGGTCTCCTCGTGCACATCGTCTTAGGTGCGTCTTAGGTAAGTAGGTTAGTGAGTCCACTCTTTAAGACTTGGCTAGCGTGGCATTTTAAGGTCGAACATTCCTCATGCACAAGACAATATGCATGCGGAGAACCATATCCAGCAGTGGATGATAAAAGGGCTGGTTACGGTTGCGTAAGTACTTTAGCGCAAGAGCTACAGGTGTCTTTAAGAAGCTGTACAAATTGTGCCATCTGTCGGGTGTCGCGGACGTCCGCCCGTTAGTTCCGTGCAACGGGTGCGATTACAGGGGAAGCAGGTTGCTCACTTTTTGCATGGACATTTGATACATTACACACATTGTCAGGAAGTCAATAAAAGGAACTTAGCCTCTTTCTATCTAGTCTAGGTCTGTAATTTGTGAAACTATCAAACCATAAATTATTAGTACCTATTTGTATCGGCAAAACGTAATCATATCGTATCGTAAAACTAATTTAGGTATATTTTATTTATAAAATAGACGCCACTAGTGGTGTATCCGCATAATATACGAATATATCATTAATAACAATTCGTACAGACCCTGTTCCATGTAGACAAACCTATTATAGATGCACACAGCATCCTACAATAATCCTACAATAAAATATTTAATCCTACAACAGTAAAGAAAAAAAATTATAAACTGTGAACAAACTTACAATAGTGCCGACACACTACGTTTGAACACAGAGAGTCGCTAAATATGTCAATGAAATTGCTATCACAAACAGCAATATTTTTTTAACATGCGACAAGGTCGAACTACATTGGTCTTATAGAAAGGTACATCGAAGGCTTAATTAACTATTATTTAATTATACTTCATGTCATTCTTTTCAGTTTCAATCAGTTACAAATTATTTGACGCAAGTGAGAAAACTATTTGTTTGACTGAGACAAAACTTTCTCAATTTATTTGGGAATTAACTAGATGGGTACTAACTTCCCGGATTACCATGAAGTTACACAGGCAAAAACAAATTGGTGTCACGGCCGCAGGATGCACCAATCACCGACTCCAGTAGAAAGGCGGTTGTGCAATAAAAATAAACTTTTATGCATTTTTCATTGGGCAAGCCCATCTCCGTTATGTAGCGTAGTTATAAAATTCAATTACAGTACCCTCAGCGGTTGATTTTATAGCTGACACAATTGATAGTGCTCGTAAAAGCTGATTATGAAGTTATCCCTGTTCGTTTACGTAATAAAATAATTTTGCTAGTTTCGTAATTGTAATTTCTCGCAGAGGAATTGATTTTAGCGTGATATTTTGATATTCAAAGCGATAACAAACATTAAATTTTTAAGCTGCGCCCTTGAAAAACAGTTGATTTGCACTTATCAATTTATTCCTGTCATTCGTGGATCTACAGATAGAGATAGATCTGTAGAGGTACTGTAGAGATCTATATAACGATAGGAAAGTGCTCAACGATTGGTAAAACAAAAATCCCTATTTAAAAGTTTTGAAGAAACATTTCGGATATTTTATAGTTTTAATTTTCTTTAACTATGTATACAAGTGTCGGCCGGTTTTAGAATAGCATCACTCCCATCTCTTCCCGTGGTTGTTGCAAAAGGCGATTTCGAGATAAAAAGCTGTGACCACAAACTTTGAGAAATTATACTGCACTAGAAGAGTAGCCTCGCGAACCTGCACAGCCACATGGTATTTATGGCCATATATCCTTCCAGACAAAGTGTATGAGGAGGCCCATGTCCAGCAATGTATAATAAAAGGGTTGATTACGGTATGTATATATTTAGTTGACACGTGTATGTCGGCGAATCATCATCTGTCGCTAGATGACACCACTGGCGTCAAATGGTACTAAATCGCTACAAATAAATATGGTGCGCCCATATGTACGTACGTATCTCTAGAGACTACTAAATGGCGAATGCATGTAAAACCATTGCACTTAAAATTTACTAAAAATAAACATGTAAAAAATGAAAAAGAAACACTCGAAACGAATTTTAGAGAAAAAAACGTGCACTCGTGTGTATGGTTTCGGACGCAGCATCCCAATTAGCCCTCGAAACTAATCTGAACCATAGCAAATCGATTACTGACAATTATAGTAACTTTTACCCTTTGGCCATGTTCACAATAGTATTGTGTATCCATAATGAAGTGATAGGGTAAAGGGTACAATAGCTGGCAGTGCGGCGAAGGACTGTGTGAGTCCGTTGATTGATGAAGATGAATTGTCTTGTGATAATGCGTTTATCTAAACTGGAATACTACAATTTTTGGAGCTATATTAAAAAAAATGTTACAGTTTTGTGTATTTCTATAAAAATATACGTTCACTTATAATAGTGTATGTATTCGTTTTAGTATTGCCAGGTATAAAATTATTGTTTCCGGGATATTCAAATTTGCAACAAAAAATAAAACATGAAGTAACATTGTACTTTAACATGACTTTTTATCTTAACCATATTTGTTTGTATAGATAGATAAATATACTTTATTGTACATCAGAACATACATGGAAACACAAAATACAAGTAATTAGAAGTACAATCGGCGACCTTATCGCTAAAGCGATTTTGTCCAGGCAACTTTGAGTGGTGAGAAGTCTGTAGACAAAATAGATGGTGTAATAAAAAATAATGAGTTCATATACATACATAATTCTTATTCAAAATCAACTACTTACCACATATACAAGGATAAATGTATTAACAAAATGAAGTATCACAACTTGTAAAGAACAACCATTTCTACAGATTTGAGCCGTCAATTATTCTGTGTGATTGTAATGAAAATTGAGGTTTGCAATGACTTTTATCAAAGTGTTCATTCCTGGGACAAACAGCCTAATTTCCGGGACACGGGACACGGAGACAATCACCAGGATGATCCCTGAAAACCCGGCGGGCATGGCAACGTGAATTCTTAAGTAGATTTATTCTCCGTTATTTCTACTTATTTTTGTTCGTATACAAGGCTATGTCCGAATCTTTCCTGAAGACTGAAATCATTCTGTCTATGGTACAGAGTTCATTGATATAACAATGTTGATTTTTTTTTATAAAATTATCAATGTGGGCTATGTATGTTCTATCTACATATTATTATGTTCTATTAATTAAAAATACTTATCACGAGAAGTCGAGTCCAAACTTGGGTCATTTTTGAGCATACTCTTTTTTTCATTTTCATATATTATGTGTGTTAAAGTCTGACGAATGAAAGCCGAGAGTAGAAAAGCGGCAAATTAAAAAAGAAGTTTATAATTTATAAAATAATTTAGATACTTGAATTCAATATTAGACTAATTTTATTAATGGATTCAAATATTAAAAATATTTAAGTTATAAACAAAAACTCCACAGAAAATCAGTATATCAATTTATTATAGGTACCTACATATATATCTATTGCCATAGCTTATTGCCAAAAACTGATGTAACTATGTATACAATGCAAAATAGATAATATGGGCGATGGGCTTATACATCAACTATCGCTAATTATGATCCAACCCATTAATGATGGGGTTTTGAATTTGTCGCGCTGCTTCAGTCTCAACTTACATTTGCCAGACAAATATAAAAAATGTAAAAAAAATACCCAATATCGGACACTAATTCTACTGTTATAAGTGTACATATTTTGATTAATAGAACATAAGTAGTTACCTTAACCCTATGTTGAGCCTATGTGTTAACTGCAACCAGTAATGAAGTAGAATATCCATCTGTCTACTACGATACTTCTTTTAGGTACCTACAAAAAACATTTATTTTTGTACATTTCTAAACGAGTTCCAGATGGCTGAAATTCGACACTGTGGCGTGAGGCTAACCTTTTTTCTTAAATTTTTTTGTTAAAGAAGCAAACTATTTGGTTTTCGCTATGATTTATACTAGTGCGAATTGAGATGAACCGACCTTTTTGTGACCGCGGGTTACAGAAAAAAATGTTTATTTTAGATTTAAAAAAAATGTTGATTTATGGTTAATTTTTCGGTTGATAAAGATTTTCTGCTTGTAATTTAATAGGGTGCTTCAAATGGGATTATAGTTTTAAATAAATAATTACATTTTGCAACCAGCTCTAATTTATTATTCTTTTGAATAAATTCAAGTTTTTTAAGACAATGGCCAATGATTTGTTCATTATGTCAATGTCAAATAAAACGAGGGAAATCATGCAAGAAGAAAACAAAAGGAACTTTATTGTGTTAAGGAGCCCTAAAGAGTAAGATGCGCCATCTAGTGTTGAGTAGGCAGAATTTAAATGAGAGAGCAGGTGAAAGATCGTAATGTTCACTTTGTCAAATAAAAAAACTAGTTTCTTTACAAAAAAAATGTTGTTCGTATAATAAAATATAAATTCAAATAAGCACTTCGATATAATTTAATATTATTTAATTAAACACAGACCGGACTAATAATAATACAATCAATAATAATTAACTTTGGTATATGTTAAAAAATACTTTGTATTAATGTGATGTGGATTTTGTAAAAATAAAAATATAACTCCGATTAAAGAAACTTAAAATAGTTACGTTATGTTTAGATTTTTTAAAATCCTTACGCCATAGAAAACCCCACCTGGACATCCTCAAAACTATGCCAAAACCCAGACGGATGCCAGCCCTATAAGTAACTATTAATCGCTTATCGTAGGATGGAATATGCATATTGATATACTGGTATTATATACCGGCAACGTTCAACACCTTTATAGTTGACCCATAAAAAATCCATAATATATGATATTCTTTTTAAGGAACTTTTATGCCTTGACACATGTCAGTTCCATCGTACCCTGAACTTACATTCTAGAACATTAAAGTAGGTACCAATATATCAGCCCTAGTGAGGGCTCACGAATCTGTACAAACTAAATGCTGCTCGTGAATTCGGTTCCCCTAGTATCTTATGGAACATACAAACATCATTCCTATTCAGATCGAGAGCCCTCACTAAGGCCTCCCGTTCCTGTTGATTCCGGACACACTCCACCAACAAGTGTTGGACATCTTCAACAAATTTACATATATCGCAATTTGGAGAGCTGGTCTTTTTCATGAGGTTACTCATTGTTGAGAAGTCGATTGTATTTAATAAATACACCGAATTTGGAGAATGTGGATGCAAAATTTATTGTATATAGCGCACATCACGACACAAGCAAAGATGAAAGACGACGCCAATTAACAAATGTTAACTGGAATACTATAGATACTTAACATTGTTGATGGAATTTGCAACCCCTGCGAAATTTGGTGCTTTTTCTGTATTCTCAGGGTGCTATTTATGCACAGATTTGAGGTAAATTTATTACTGCGGCTGCAACGAATGAGACTTGTAGCCGCTGTATAAAAGCACTTTTACACTCATGGTATCCTATTCATTCATGAAGAACACGAGATCTTTTAATCTTCAACAATTTAATTATTTTTTTACATTTCCTCTCTACAAGTTGTAGAAGCCAGTCGTCACCCGTGCACTTGGCCCTTAACACGACACCCCTATAATTTTAATAACAATTGTATTAAGAAAATAATGGTCCCCTATAAAAAATTGAGACTTGAGAGTATGTGGTTACACTCGTTAGTATCTACAGTGCAATAAAATGATTTTTATTAATTCAATTTTATAAGATAAAAAGTTCGAGGCGAGTGCATGGGGGTAAAAGATTTTTATAGTTCCGTCCTTAGATCAAATCAAAAGGAGGAAGATACGTTGCTCACTTACCGCGCGTGGTCCTACAAAACCGAGCCCAATGGACCTGCTTCGTTTAGTCACCGATAGAACAGCGACTTGCTTGTACGTGTAACGTGATACGCTCACACGGTGAATACAGTTTTGTAGTGGAAAATACTTTTAAAAATGCCTTCCTGTGCATTTATGTATTGCACAAATCACTCAGGAGCAAAAACAAGACACATGGAATCACTTTTCACGCGTAAGTTGTAATGTTTGTTGCAATAGCTCACTTTTGTACTCTGTATTTTTTACTATGTATTTTTATATCTGTATTCTAATTCAATATTTTTAACCTCTGTAAGACATTACCTATATCAGTTTTTGTTTTGGAAGCGATCAGGGAAGACGTTTTGGAAAAAGTCACACGCCTGTTCCGGGGACTGAGCTATCCTGGACATCACATCTGGGCCACTACTCTCGCCGGCCGTCGCAGCTCTGGTCCGTCGCTCTTTGGGCGCTGGTGCTCTACCCGGGCCGCTTCTTGCGCCTGGCCGCCATCGCCCCGTCCGACCGCTGTTTCCAGTCGGCGATAGTGCCCGCTCTACATCACTTTGTGCGTGCGCCCTGCTAAGCGCCGCCTCTACTACATCCTGACCGTGTGTGTTTTTGGTGCTCGTGAACTAGAAACAGACACTTACAGACTCTTTGTTTAAGTACCATACTAATTTTCCTCTTTCTAAAATTTTATATTAAGTTTTCTGTAAATTATAAGGAGCTATTGAAACAAATCCTACCTCTTTCCACTCTAGTAGAAGTTGATTACCCCCTTTTAGTTAGATCTAGTAGGGTAACACGACAAAGTAACAGTAACAATAACAATAGCCCAAACAGTAATAATTTGTAGAAATTTTATAAAATTATTAGTTCTTCATTTGGCCGTTAATGAGTGAGCGAGATAAAGTAGTGCTTGTCTCGCTCTTGCCACTGTCCAATCTTCAGCTCAATTATAGCTGTACGAGTTTATGTGTATATAGTTGTGCATTCGAGCCTATTTTCAGTTGACGCAATGTTCACGTACTGTATCTACCCCTTTTGCTTTGATCTAAGGTTCCGTCCGTACAAAATGCGAAAATAAATTTTCTTGACAGGAGTCAATATAATATCTTCTTCTATAATATCTATATAATGAATTAGTAACAGAACCGTGTCTTTGCATGAAATATTTTTTGAAGATAAGTGTTTGCATTACAATAATGTACGAATGATAGAACCCAAAACAACAATTATTGGAATTGGATCAATTACTATCTGCCTGTCAGAACGCGCATTACGCAAAAACTACTGGACGGATTTTAATGAAATTTTGTATAGTTTTATCTTATATATTTAATATTTAGGGTTTTTTTTTTATCCAAATTCATTATAGAGTTTATACGGGAATCATAAGCCTAAAGCGAACGCAGCCGCGGGCACCAGCTAGTTGCGAACTATACCTATACAATACAGGGGAACCAGTTGATAGAATAGGAAATGTTATAAAAATGTAAAAAGGGATGGGAAATTGAAAATGGATGTTCAAAGTCGCTCACCTTCAATCCTGCCGACCGCTGATTATTCCTTTTTTTTGTTTTGTTGGGATTCATAAACACTGTAACACTTGTCGTGTAATTGAACGCAGTTTCTTGTTGTGCGGAGATATATTTTTTATTTTGCGTGGATAAAAAAGAAGTACAACAACAGACGTTTTTATTTCTTCGTATATGCCAATGGTCCAATTAGGATATTCTGCCAGTGTCAAATTTCTTCTTAATAATTAATAAACAATTGCAAAGTCTAAAACGTATTCTGTCCATATCCAGTCAGTCAATGTTATTTATTATCGTAAACAACACTTTGAAGTTTAATAAACTATCACTATTGAACCACAAAACGCGTGATACACATTTTTTACAATAATCTATAGTAATATAATAAAGAAGTAAAATTGTGTGTTTGTTTGTGGGTATGTCGGGGGTAATCTCTGGAACTACTGAACCGATTTCAAAAATTCTTTCACAAATAGGAAGCTACATTATTATAGTCTAATATAGGTTATATTTTATTTACAAATTTTGAAAAAAAAACTTATAAATCGAAGCGAAGCGAGGGCGGGCGGGTCGCTAGTCAAACATACACTCAACTTCACATCTCGAGATCCCGCCAAAAAGTTGTCATTTGAAAATTTTGCATCACGTGGAAAAGACTAGCAAGGAGTTCGAATAGTGCTGCTCATACATAGAATAGAGAAAGAATATAAAATATTTGATAGAATTGAATTTGTGCTGACATTATATTTAGATTACCTATATATAATTATTATTATTGTAAGATTGACAATTTTTAGTCTATGAATTGTAATAATATTTTATCATAATCGAGTGATAAAAACGTATTTTATTGTGCATCATTGTGTATAAGAGTCTAATCAAACGTACGGGAAACTTACGGGCTTCACACATATTTTTTGAGCTCAGCGGGACGTACTCATGGGGCGTCAAAATGGAGTTTTTATTAAAAAAACATGCACACATCTGCCGATTGATATTAATGATGCAGTTTAAAAAGCTATTCGTTTATCGACTCAAAACAATGTACACAACACATGGTAACACTGATACACGATAAGGGTATTGCTGACCGTTTCTGGCTAATCAGTTTTTTTTTTTGAAAAACAAAAATGTCTGAAAATTAAAATTAATGACACCGCACCAACTGTAATTAATTTTCATTTTTAGAGATGGTAATTAAGAAAAATTAAAAGAAAACTGATTATAATTAATGGGCTGGCCACATCTGTCGCAGTATCAACAACCTACAATATGGTATGTGGTAAACGAGTCCCTGATTTGAGACCACGTACCGGAATTCGTAGCGTGAGACTTCATAATGATACATAATTTATAAGTAGGTACTAATTGAAATAGTATACAACTATTTATATTTTTGACTAGCGACCCGCCCTCGCTTCGCTTCTTTTTATAAGTTTTTTTTTCTTTTCAAAATTTCAAAATAAAATTTAGCCTATATTAGACACGGATAATGTACCTTCCTATTTGTGAAAGAATTTTTGAAATCGGTTCAGTAGTTCCAGAGATTACCCCCAACATACAAACACAATTTTACCTCTTTATTATAGTATAGACTAGTATAGACAATAGGACTTGTAATTTGAGAAAACACCTTTTTTATAGAATACATGGCAGACGAGCGGTCGGCTCACATGATGGTAAGTGGTCAACGCCGCCCATGGACACCTGCAACACCAGGGGGCTTGCGGGTGCGCGCCGTACTTGCAGAATTCTGTTCACCGCACTCTTGAAGAGCCCCATATCCATAGCCTTTTACATCATGCTAGTAAACTTACAAAGTTCTAATAATAAAATTACGAGTAAGTCATAGGATTAATTTATGATTTAATCATTTGAAGTATGTACAAATAAAATTAAAACTCAAGTTACACACCGCATCACCAATTAAACGTAATTCCGTTATCGAGATGATGTCGTTGAATTAACAGTGACAGCGGCAGATGGTGCGATACCATCAGGAGGCGCCCTCTGGACACGGGCGATGAGCGCACGCGTTATGTCAACCTACCCTTTAAGGGAAAGCTTACAAAGCTTAATGAGAAGTCAGCTTCTCTGCTGTGATGAGAAATCAGCTCCCCTTTAGGGTCCACGATATGGTTGGCAATGATTAAAAAAATCAATATTCGTAGTCGGTACGGAAATAATAATTTCCGTATTGATTTAGTACCAGATATCTCAAAGATGGTGGAGACTGCAGCTAGTATGACTTTATTTTACGTCTTTCATTGTGGACAGTAATAAATTAATAAGGTTGAAAATCAATGAAATAATGCTGTATATGTAATTATACATTACGTTTATAGCCACTTAGAATGATGCTGGTAAACATTATAATAAATAATATGAGAAGTATTCTTCACCTTAACGCATAGTACGTGCCAACTCCGGCGCATGTCCGTCGGTGTCCCGCAGGCGGCGCACAATGCGATACGGCGGTAATTTATGCAATCAAATAGACAAACAGACAGTTACGATGGATTTGATACAGCACGGAGGCTTAGACCGTTATTTATTGTAATCTACGGGAAATATTATCTACCGTGGACCCCACAACTTTAAATTGTAGTTGTCTCTTTGTGGATTGTAATTTTTTATCATAATTTGTAAGTGCGAATCTCAACACCATTTCTGTAAAAATGTTGCCAATCCTCGCGACCGTATGACCGATGAAAGTTGTGAGATCTAAAAATCGTCAAGTCTGGTTTAACGGATTTTTTTTCTTGTGGCTTGGCCATTTCCATCCGTGCATCTCCTACCATTTAACAATTTTCTTATTTGATAAATGGCGTAGTTGGAGTTCGCCACAAACATAAATTGAAACTGTATGGGCAATTGATTTTTTTTTGCTCCCACGATTGATAACAACAAGATCAACAACAACAATCGTGTAAGACCGTTATGTACTTATTTAAAAAGACTAATGGTATGCCCGTGAGTACGGATTTTTCTTAAAGATATTAAATAAACATAGAAAGTCCGTTCAAAGTACACAGCTATCCGTAATAGCAATCATTACCGGGTGAGTGCATGCAGGCGGCCGCGATCTAATAAATTAGGCGCATTGTATGCAGATGCACCGCATAATTCACCCGTTCTACTTGCATAGAAAATGCTAATGTTATTGTTAAACTATTTAATTTAATTTGGTTGTTTACGGAGCGCGTTGCTATGACGCGCTATCGCCACACTATTATAACAAAATTATTAAAAGAAAAAATTGTTTTCATTTTTAAGATTTTTTTATTAAATTCGAGTTTATTATATGGAGTATCAGTAATTTATTATTTTATCATATTTTTTATTTATCTATTCAACCCATTATCGCATGGTCGACAGCACTGGCGACCTAACTAGCGACCTGCCCTCGCTTCGCTTCGGTTTATGTTGTTTTTTCAATTTTTTTTCAAAAACCATAATAAAATAAACGGATAATGTAGCTTCCTATTTGTGAAAGAATTTTTGAAATCGGTTCAGTAGTTCCAGAGATTACCCCCAACATACCTACAAACACACAATTTTACCTCTTTATTATATTAGTAGGTATAGATCTATAAGTTATGTGCGGCTACAGCAGAGGATTCAATAAAAATCAATTTTAGATTTAATTTATTAATTAAGAGCTTACAATTTATATTATTACAAACTAAAAGACTAATCTAAAAATATGCGTCTTGACCGATGCTAGGCCTAAGACGAAGTGTGTCTGGACTAGCCTCGAGATCCGAGCTGCTGCCAGGAACGACGTCATTGCAAGGCACTTTGCGCGGTGTCAGGTGTCATGCACAGTGCCGTTATTGTCCGATTTTATTGAGAGCGATGTTTATGCATCAATCTTCATAAGTTTACATAAGATTCAAAGCACGTTGCGCGGTGTCAGGTGTCGTTCACAAAGCCGTTATTGTTCTGAGGGCGATTACATAACATATCTATTAAAAGACCAAAACAATATCTTTTATCCCGTTTCTTTATTTAATCCGTATTCAAACTCGGTTCAAAATACGAATGTAAAAGTCTAGAGTTTGTTACAGTACAGTTCTATCCGTAATAAAATTTCACACTTTCCCATCAAAGTATTTTAAAAGCAGTTACATATAACGGCTTGTAAGCTATTTTGTTATTATAGATTCTCGACCATTTGACATTATGTAATGTTCAAACGACTTACAGTTATCAACGTTGACTGGCAGAGCTTATGCAATGTCATGCTAATTAAAAGGGAGGGTTTTAAATATGTCCAACTTGTGCAGTGTACACCCCTAAATTTGAGTCAACTTTAAGTAAATTAGACACAGATCAAATGATCAGACGGCACTGAATTTGTAAAACTGAACCTGAACGTCACGCCTCGAGGGATTAACCTGTTGGCATTACTTAATTAAAGAATATTGACATTGTTGGCTGAATATTGACATTGCCATTGCCTAATTAAAAATTGTATAATGACAGTCTTCTTCTCTATATCCAACTCTCTGTTCTCTGTGGGCGAGATCAAAGACTGTGTTTTTCTCCTTGTATGTTAAAAAGTAAAAGTAAAAATAAAACTAATATCAAAAGCTTTTAATTTCAAAATCAAAAATAATAACAAACCCCTCGTGAAGGCAATAGTTGAAGTTTTTACAGCTTGCGAGTATCAATTCCTTTAGAGTTAAAGGCGAGTCTTTAGATTCAGTAGCACTAACTTAGTGTTAGAACGGCGAGCATTCAGTGCTCGTTTTTATAACACTATATGTACTATATACCATAGATTGTAGACAAAAAGAGTGATACAAACCTTTGATTCTCAATGCAACAGATCCAAGAATGATAGGTATGTTTTTTTTTATCTCAAGTATTGATAACCAGAAAATAAGTTTTCAGAAAACTTTGAAGCCCATGTATTTTACCTACATGTCCTTTAAATAGGTTTAATGTGTTTGGCGCGTGGATGCGCGGGCGGAGGCGCGTGCTACGATTCGTAATTAATTCAGTCGCCAGGTGGCGTGGCAGATGGGTCATTTACATTCCTAATGTTGATGTAACATACCGCATTTTGGTGATCAATAGATATGTATGTGGTGTAGCATTGATATATGGTACCAAGTGCCACCAGAAGCTACAAGAGAAAGAGAAAGGTATTCGAGCCTTTGTCGCAGCATGTAGGTAGTTTGTTTTTTTGTGAATTTATTGATCTTTGTTGGGGTCTATATCAACCCATAACCTCCCACCCCCGCAGTACACGAAAACCTAGTGTATATATTTTATATTCTAAATCTGGTCTGATCGCGTATAATAAAAGTATTTGTTTAGCTTTTATTCCTATCGTCGTTTCGCACGGTTTACACATTATTACAGCACCCGTGGTCACGAGTTATAATAACCTAGTGTATATTCAAAAAATAATGGTGGCAATATCAAAAATAACTTAAATGTCGTTAATCGACTTAAAAACAAACGAGTATCAGACGGATCTGTTAATTTTTTTTTTATGGACGACGGCGGCAGACGAGCATACAGTCCACCTGGTGGTAAGTAGATACTGTCGCCCATAGATATCCGCGAAATATTTCAACATCTAAATGACAAACGTGGGCACGCCCCCGGATGCGATACCTACCTAAAGTAAAAACGATAGATAAAATGATAGTAAAAAGGGCCATTCCCTTAAAGTAAAATGAATTGTAAACAATATTGTAAAAAGAAAAGCTAAGGAAAAGTGCCTATAAACAAACTCACTATAAACGCTCTTCATTCTATCACCTCTCTATAAAGGTTTTTATACACGATAAAAAAATAAAAATATTTTGGATGGTTTTTCAAGTACGAGTTAACGATAATAAAACGTCAAATAAATCTTGTGTTTTTCGGTGGCAAGTTTTTTGTACAAAACTAAATGGCTTCAATGAACTTTTGGCCTGTTTTTGAAAATACCTTTCAAAAATTTGAAATTACAAAACACATACAATAAAGTATTTAGTATACTAATGAACACTTAAAAATATTAATTGAGGACACATACGTACTGGACTTATTCGTTAATTAGCGGTGTATAATAATCATATAGTTCAGTTCAGATGTAATTATAATTATAGGCCCCAGTTGTTCTTATAGGGGTAACAAATTGGGGTGAAATATGATTTTCTTCTTGATAGTAGTCGGTTAAAGGTGTGTTTTAAGAACGAACGATGATATAAAAATAATGTATTATATACAAATATATACCGGCAGAAATTCAAAATATTCTATTTTTCTAAATAATTACAGCTTAAGTAAATTTTTGGACTTCAAATAAAACGAGTTTAAACTACGTACCTATGTCATCACATTACCCAATGGATTTTGTTCTATGTAATTACCTTATAATGTATAATAGTTCTATAAATTACCTATATAATCCTAACTTTATATTTTCCGATTTTAAAATATTGGCACAAATCACTGAATTCTGATTTTTCATGCTTTTTCTTTTAATTTCTTAATAGTATGAGCCGCAAACGTCGAATATACGAGTATGTACATAATACCGATCTTTGTATAGTGACGCGCTATAGGGCAAGGATATTTTTTTTCAATTACTAACTGTTTCTTTAACACACTATACCACCATGGGCTGCTTTACACCATCTCACCATCCCCTGCAATTAATGGTCATGAACCTAAAAAGAAAATCCAGTGTTTTAGATATTGCACGCCTATTTTGGTTCTGTACGCCGTTTTGTTCTTAGATGCTTGGTTTATCCTTGTACTCATAAGTTTCATAATTTTTGTCAGAATGCAGATTACGTCCAAGAAAAAGTTGCGGGCCAGCAGCACTTGAGGTATTAGAAAGGTCAAGTGTACTTTTTGGCAGGAACTCAAGAAGTGAAGACGAATTTTTGTTTCAGTATTATAAAAAATGTGTATTGTGGGTTTTGTGGTTCAATAGTGATAATTTAGTAAACTTCAAAGTGTTATATGGTTGATAATCAAATAAAGGCATAAGACTGTGTTTCTCGTGTGCCTTCAAGGAGTCCAACTCTTCTGTCCTCAGTAAACCTACTATCACTTTACTGAGCGACTCCTAATTTATTTCGACCGGACTGGAAATTGACGAGATGCGTTTTCAATAGTTAAAATTGTTATTTATGAGGAAAACTCAACACTGGCACAATGTACTAATTGCACTATTGCCATATAAGAAAAGAAAAAAGGCCAGGTGGATTTAAACCTACCAACTATAATATCCAAGGCTTGCTTTTATTTCTATAATCATCCTTTACACGGTTTCATATTCAACCCTGTAATAAGCGCTATCTGTGTCCAATCTAAGACAATGGGGTCGCTGGGGTCGCTCACACCCCCAAGGCGGACACGGTCGGCTGCTATGTAAGACCAGGTGCATGCTTTACTGGTGCTTAAACATCTGGTATAAGAGTTAGGGAAAGTACAGAAATGAATGTTTCAATAACCAATACTAATTACACAAACCAAAAGTAATTTCCACTACATATCGCGGTTGGTCTGAAAGGCAAATTAAATTATAAAATGCCGAAATTTCAATCACGAGAATGGTTTTAAGTTAGCGTTGTGGGATCCAATGATTGGACTTTGCAAAGCCAGGAAAGCAGATGCGTTTTCAAATTCCCACGTGTGTGGTGATAATGTTAGTACAGCAAAAACAAGCGTGGACTGAACTTGTTTTTCAGGCGAATCAAAAAAATAAATAATAAAAATGAATAATTTAAAAATAAATAAATAAATATCAATAAAGTATTAGTTCAAAGAGATTGAAAATTGTAACCTCATAAATGTATTGAACTGGATAGACGACGAGAAAGACCCAGGAGGAAATGACAAGACAACATTTAGGTATGCCTTTCGTGGGAGTTGGTCGTAGATAACCACAGGCAGAAAAATCTCTTATTGTAAATTAAGAGTTTAATTACGGATATAAAAGTATGTATTGTAGATCACAAGGTCTATGGCAAGGGTGGCGTCTTCATTACGTTAAGACTCTCGGGGGTTGTCCGACGTTAAATTACTTATTACATTTCTAATTTAACCCACACCTGGAACGTGGTTTACCCCTAAAGAAACTTATTGGATTCTCTATATTATTAGCCAGTCTATACACAACATTTCACTTTTTTGTTTTTATATTTTACTAGCCGATCGTACTCTGATTCATTGATAAGTACGGATTTTTATAAATAGGTAAAATAAATTTCTAGATATAAGTAAAAATATTTAGGTAGGTCAATCATAGAGATTTGCAATAAAGAACACAGCTTTATTACAAAAGAATTAAGCACATATTAAGATGTTTATTAACTATTTATTAATTTGGAGACCTTTTGTATCCATATTCTTTTTTAAATTTATTTTCTAAAACTATATGTTACAAATTAACTCTCTAACATAATCACATTTCTAACATAACCCTTGCTCAGTTGACTAATTGCTTTTTTTTTGTTATTTTGTATTATGTGTCTTACTTATACATAAATGGAAATAATTTTTCTTATAAACATACATACATTAATTGCAATCCATTGTTTGCTCTTTTAATAAAGACCGATCAAGTAAAGATTCTCTATATAACATTATATAAACGGTAATTACAATAACTATCCTCAAGTTAACCGCATAGTGACACCGTTGTAAACGCACAACCCACCCCTGCAACAGGCTTGCACTTTGATGCGTTAAATTTATACACGACGGCAGCAAATTACTGCGTTTTATGGAAATTGTACGGCATTAGTGTCTTCACCGAAATTGAAGAGCGGTTACACTAGGGCGACATGGCTATCAAGAGAACGTATTGTTTCGGCTTTAAAGACTACAGTCGGTTGTTTTTTTACGGTTATTGCAATCTATGGACTGGGTACAATTAGTGGCAGTCTGGTAGACAGCGGTGATAACCTAGGGCATCGTTTCTCAACCTTTCTAGTGCGGCGACTCCTTGAAAATGCAAAAAACAAAGTAAATGACCATTAATTAATAAAGGTTTTTCTTACATAGGTACTTGATTTTTCCTGACAAACTGCGACCCCCGTATATGTGATCGCGACCCCCCTGGGTTTCGCAATCCTCAGGTTGAAAAACGATGGCCCATCTTTCTCAAATCTTCACGAGGCCCTGAGTTTAACTTCTCAGTATGTACCAGGGAGTTTCAACTTAAGTACGGATTTTTAAAAATTATCGCTAGCTCTCAGAAAACAACCCGCGTGAGGAAACCCGCCTGTTCTAGAATTTAAAAAAACAATAAATTACAAATGCTCCAGGCATTTGTAATCCGCACTGGGACTTCGAAGTGGTTTGTGGTCCGAATCCCCTAGTGATTTACTAGGGGAAGTTTGTACGCTGCACTAGGACCTTAAAAGGTTGATATCATCAACGTGCATCTATTTGATTTAGTTTTATTTTTATTCAATGCTAGCACTATTATTGATACCGATAGCACCATCTTTTGTAGAGTAGGTAACTAGCGTAATTTCCAAAACACTGCCATCTATCGATGAGTAGAAGACGATGAAAATTAATGCAATATAAATTATTATTATAGTTATGTATAAAATTAGATATAATTTGTGGTTTTATACTGGTTTTAATTTCGCTATAATAATTTAAAACAGCTGTTATTCATGAAAAATCTTGTAATAAATACAAATGCCAAAAAACGTAAACAGAAAAAAATCGTATTTATTTATAATATCATAAAACATCCATGAATATTGTTTCGCTTAATAAATGCCAGTATCTAGGTATAGATATGCATTTTTTTAAATACGCCTAATTAAATATCTAAATTACAATTAGAAAGTTGTACACAAATGCCCAATTTAAATAAAAATCAACAGTAGAATTTGTATACCCGTTTATATTAGATACCAATGAATGCAGTTTTACGCTAGTAGGTATTATAATATCTGTGTCATTGTATATTCCTATATCGGTGGTGAAAGCATTATAAAAATAGATAGATACGTAAATTTTATTTTATTTTTATTTAGGATTACAATGCTAAGCAGTTCTAAGAGCTATTTTGATGCACTTCTCATATCCAGATGCAAGGCGCAAGCTGCATTACAGACAATGGCCAATCAAAGCCCGCGCACGCCATGCCATCACTCATCTGCGCATTCAAATGTTTAAATTTCGAACACTAAAGAGCCAATTAGAGATCACTTGTGTATTCCACCATTTTAAATAACACTTTCAATTCTATTTTGCATACAAATGTTTTTATAATGAGAAGTAATTTAGCAATTGTAAAGAACTGGGTTAACTTGTATGGACACTTTGGCACGGGTTATTCGCGTGCTGTTTTATGTTCATAATAATTGAAATGTCGTGAATAACCGCAGAAAATTGTGTGCCGAAGTGCTTTTGACAATGAAGTACCTAATGAAAAACTTGTACCTAAGTATCGAGGCTTGTAGTTAAATGAGTAAGTCATATTTCTCAGGTTTCTGGAGATAACAATAGACAGAAATCGTTTTATTACAAGTAGATAATATTATCAGACTCGTATTTGATAAACTCTGGTAATCTAAGCCAAAATTAAACATATTTGTATTAAGTTTCATGAATTAGAAAATGAAAATCGTTAAACGAAGAAGTTTTCAATAACGCCTTAATGTTTCTTCAAGTTTGAGTTAAAGACGTTCACGTTTGTTGCTAAAACGACTGTGCAAGGCGTTTCTCTTGAGAATATTTAAATTATTTTTTGAAGTAATTTTGTTTGAATTTATAACTAATAGATTTATTAAAATCCATTCAAAATTGACAAATGACTTGCCTTGTTAAATAAACATATCTCCTGGCAATGTTTTTTCTTGAAACAGTTAAGTTTAATAAGAATTACCTACTACCTACCACATATTTTGTAACAAAAACACGGACTACTCTAATGTTGCCTATACCTATAGATAGAAATAAATGCATTTCTTCTTTTGTTCAAGCTCTGTCGCAATTAGTAGAGACAACCAAACCTATTTTCGTGCAATATAATTAAAATAAATCCAGGTGAGAGTTAGAGAATTGCTTGCGGTTGATATTACCGTGCCCTCCCACACCCAAAAAAAGTAATAACATTACAGGATAGCTGTGTGCGTAATATAATCTGTGCCAAGTAGCGCCGCGATCATACGAGTCCTATGACGTTTCTTTAGTGAAATTGTTAGGGGTGTGAAACTACTTAAATCGAAAAGTAAAATAATCGATTCGATCAATTTATTTTTATAGAAGTCCGATTTTTTGTATATTTTAGATTTTACGGAAATGGAACAAAGCTGTAACATATTAATTTTTATTCATTTCGATGCTGAAGGTTATAAGTTCTGTTAAATACATTTCAATATCAGAATCGTTATAATCAGTATCGCTTTCGTCTGTGCTGTCGTCAACAAAAATGATAAATTCCGTGTCTATGATTTTTTCTATATAAATATATGTAGATATTTTTTACTCTCTATTTTAATTTCTGTTTTAACAATTACATTTTACTCACTCACTTTCTTTCTCTGTTTATTTATCGTGTTTGGAAACTCGTATATCCTGAGTTGAGAGGTACATATTTACTGAATATAAGCACAGAGTATATATATAAGTGAGATGCATTCTTGATGCACTTTTTGTAAGGAAAGAAGGTGTCAGATGAGCGAACAGTCCATCTAGCGGTAAGTGGATATTGTCGCCCATGATTAAAAAAATGTTTAGGAAGGATGGGGAGTGAATAGGATAAAAAGATTTTTTATTTCGTTATACTCTGTACTCAATGGGTTACTATGGATGGGTTAGTGAGTGGATTGCAAGAGGCGCCCTCCTCCTCGAATTTAGCCTCGACCCTCCATTTGAACTTCCCTAGCAACAAGCCACTTCACTACTCTCGTAAAATGACTCACCACAATAGGTACATTCCCATCGGCGATGATTCACTCCCCTCTTTTAGTTTTGTTTCTCGTGTTTGGGTTCCCGCTTATAAAAAGTATTCCCATAGGTATAACCATTGATGTACATATGACAGCTCACTGGGTATAACAGTATAGGAATAAGAAAAAAATATTACCTTAGAAGAATAAAAATGGCAGCTAACGAAATGCACTGATTTTAACTTTTCTGCAGATATTGAATGAGTATTCCTTATTGAAGGAATTACGAGTTTTAAGTTAGGTTCGTAAATATTTTAAATGAAAGTTGATTCTTAACTCGGTTTAGTTCGTAGCGGCGCTAAATCCAGTAGTTCCAATATTGTAACGATTTAAACTAATAAAAATATATCCAAAATAACCAAAATACAGGGACGGACACAAAAATATCATCAAAATACTGAATGACATTTGAATTTAGACTTCTAGCTTTTTGTTGGATTTAAATGAATTGGTAATACATTTTAAAAAGCATAATTTTAAATATGGAAGTCACATAAAACCAATGACTACCTATAGCTTTGAAACCGAATCCATTCACAATCTCAGAATAACGCGTCCTTATAATTAATGTTTTAATCATTACCAATTGAATTATCTTGTTTTCGTTGTCATTAACAACACTTTTGTTAATGTAATATGGACACAACGTCTGTGCAAGCTGCACAAATTGTGGCATCGGTGCAGCAGGGATTCAGCCAGCGATACGTTGTCGGAACTTTATCAACGGTTTCTTGACTATAGAGTAAAAAGGCTGCATATTAGTTAGGAATTTTAGTTCGATGATCATCCAGTCATGTGGTGGCTAGTTTTGAGAAAGGTGTATATCTAGCAGTGGAGTAACATAGGCTCATGTTATAGTATGGCGCGGCAATCAAAATTAGTATACATACTCGTATCTATAAGTATATAGCATTGACCAACAGTGGGTTCACAGGATTACAAAGTTGCGAGTATTTTGCATTCGTATACTATAGTTATTATTCTGGATCTTAACGTTCACGTTCATTTGCTCCGACCGAATGAAAGTTTGATCTACAACGTCTTTTACTAGCTATGACGACTAGTAAATAAGTTGTTAATGTGTTGCAAAGCAGTTTGCGTGGATTTGGACGCTTAGTTGGATAATAAAATACTATACAGGGTGTGTCCCAACCTTTTCCGAAGACTGAAGCCATGGACTACATTCATGATTCCGAGTACATTGACATCAAAATTTTGCGAATCTTTTTTTGCAAATTTTCATTTATTTAAGTTTCGTATAAATTTGCTAAATACAAAGCCTAGAAACTTGATATTATTACAAAAATGTCAATTAAATTATGAGCAGAACTCAAGGTTTCTTCAGGGTTAGGGATATATAAAATATTGATGCGATACGACTCAAGTTTTACAAAAATATTTTTATTTTAAACGTATATTTACGTTTCCTTCAAGCGTGTACCATTCGTTTTCCCTTTCTTGTTTGTTTCTTTATCTTTTTGTGTTTGTTGTCTTCAATGTGTTTATTATCTAATGGTTCATAAAAATATGGGTATATAGTAGAAAAAAAAAGGTATTATCCATTCGACTAACTTGGTGTTTCCTTCTAAAATCAGTTTAAAACCTTTTTTTAAATTGATTTTAGTAATGTGCCGAAAATCTTTTTTTTTTTTCGGTACATTCCAAATTTCGGGCGTCGTCGTATCGTGGATAGGAAGTCCCTAGATGTTAATTTTATGACTCAGCAAGGGAAACTAATAAAATCTTACGATACCATAAGATTATGTCTCTACTTTTCTGAATATAGACCTCTCCTGAGGCCCGCTACGATACAGGATTATTTACTCCTCTACCTTCTACCCACGACATTTTTCTAGTCCTTAGTTCACCTTAAAGCTTAAGGAGGAGGGCGCCCCACTTTAAGCGGTCTCCATTCGAGGATTCGTCTACCCTATCGGGTTATCAGTCCTGTGACAAACATGGCTTTCTAAGTGCCACTTCCGTTTGCTGTTGCTCGAGGTGTGATGAAATAGGGGAAGTTTCTCATCTCTCCTTCCATTATAATCTTCACTCCCCATCCTATCGAGCGGAGAGTATAATTGCATAAAGTCAACTCCATGTCCCATTATGCCAGTTGTCGTCAAACATTTTTGATCAAGGGCCGTTAGAAACAATGCCCCCTATTCCCTGAAAGGACATGTGATAGATTTGAATTCTAACAGGTCGGATAAAAATTCGTTAATTAATCGAAATTATAGAATTAGTCGGTTCACCGTTTAAAAGTTATAAGGGTGTACCGTAGGCTGTGGAACGAACTGCCACAAGAGGTCTTTCCATTAAGCTACGATATGTGGTTCTTCAAGAAAGCTGTGAATAGGATTTTGCAAGGTCGGCGGCGCGCCCGCATACCCCCTGGTGTGCAGGTGTCCATGGGCGGCGGTAACACTTACCATCACGTGGGACCGCTTGCTCGTCCGCCCACTCTTCTATAAAAAAAAAAAAATTAGGTGTCAAAAACCACAACTAGTCCATTAGCTGCCATCCATTACAAACCCATCACTATGTTCCTGCCAGGAATTGGGACGCAGAGACAATGGATGTTGGCACCTCAGACCGGATACATCCCTATCCATATTAGTAAGGATAAGGATGTATTATGAAAATGTCATGATGTCTGTTTGTTTGTTTGAAATACGTTCACATATTGGCGGGTGGACGATTCGTAATGAAATTTTGCCCCAACCTGCCTGGGACCACAAAAAGGACATAGGCTACATTTCTTTCCTGGATAATAAATGGTTCCTGTGGGATAAACGAAAATCCGCAGGTATAATTGCTAGACGAGGCTATTGTTATAAATACAAATATATTTATTTATTTGCTATAATTTATTAGTACTCAAAATTAGTTTCTGTAGCTAGACATACGACTGCCGCATGAGTCATTGAGTCGGGCCTCATGCTGCCCCCGGGCCGCAGTTTGACGACCACGGCATCTTTACTTTACTTCCTATCCCATCTTCCCCAAGGAGAAATGGAAAGTGTATAGGGATTTTGAAACCATTATGCTATTTTCCACATCCTTCCCAATCCCCTTTCCTATGTATCAAAACTAGGCAGCGCATGCCGGGGCGCCAACGTTTGTCATTCTTGTCTGATTTTGGCGTATATCGCATATTATGTCTATGGGCGACAGTATCCTCTTACCACCAGGAGATTTTTTAATTATTTACATCAGTTATTAAAAAATCGTTATTTTGTTGATCATGATTTTCTGCTAGTTCAAATAGAAGATAGTTTCTAACATGTTTTTTAAAGTATATCACTGTCATTGTTATAGAAGTAGCGGGCGCGCGCTGTGAAGGGATTGTGAGCACGCGCGCTGAGAGCGGCAACTGTGAGACGAAAATTAAACAAGATGGCGGCTCAGCGTATTGACGACGCTACGAATACCAACATACATTGTATCAATTAATCTTTTAAATCAAGATCACAGGAAAAACAAGTTTCCTATCATTATTTAGCTACTTATAACAAGCCAAAGTCTGACCAATCATAATTTTGAAACAACTGAACAGACTATTTAATTAATTTAATCTATTTTTAAACTATTTTTCTGACTTATTTCATGCCCTGAAGATTCTCCAAAGTATCCAAAAATCTCTAATGGTATTTTGGATTTAACTATAGACTTAGTCAAAATATATTCCCATTTTTAAATTCGATACTGCATATTTTCCATCTCTTTGAAGTAAGTTGTATAACAAAGGAATAATGTAAAATTAAACAATTTTTTTACTTAAGTTTAGTCATTTTAATTTTAGACAGTGCATTATTAGACAACGAATTCTTTGCTTGGCTTCAATGCTGTGAATGCTGTATATGAATTAGTTGTGAATGCTATTTTAGTTAGTATTGGTGCGTACGAACAACAGCGTTCGCTTGTGTAACTAAAGAAATGAATGAAAATATCGAAACAAAATTTCGACATTAGAGCATTTGTAAGAAATGCTCAGTGATCAAATTTACTCGTATAGTCATTCTTTTAGTCAATTTAATTTTCAGTCAATATAACTCCAATTTCCAATAGCATTAATCTTGATTTACATGGCAATACTTAATTTAACGTGACTTGTTTAGACACCAATACTACCCTCCTTAGAAAAAAAGGCACAAGTAGGTTTTGATCGATTTTGATTCAATTTGACATTTTGATGACACTAAAAAAAAATAACCATTGCTTATTCTTTTTGTTTATTTTTAGTTTCCGATTATTATTTTATCTATTTATGTTTTCGTTAAAAATGTTACTAATGCCGTTTATTCTTAAGAGGGCAGATTACTTTAAAAATTATAAATCGGTACCTAATTAACATTTATTTTTAACTATATTTACTTCAATCCTCGAGTCAAGAAACATTGTAACTTTGTAATTGAAATCAAATAATAACTTTTTTCTAATAATTAATAAGAGTATTTTTCACTATTATTTCACGTTATTAATTAATCTCCGACACGAAAAGGAGGAGTGTTTTATATAAACATATATATATATATATATGTTTTATTAAACATATATATATGTTTAATGCCTATGTTTATCTGTTTGTTTGTCTGTCTGTGGCTTTGTATTTAACGAATTGATGATTATGATGATTGATACGAGACAAGTGTGTATTTGTATCAATAAAGTTTAATGATTTGATAATAAATTTGATGTGTCTGTATATACATACATGTATGTCAGTATGTATGTTGTGTCTATCTATATATGTTGTATGTATGAACACATAACTCTTTGTCTGTCTGTGGCCTCGTATCTCTTCAGTATATGATCGGGTTTTCTTATAACTATATAATTATAACTTTACGTTCGTGAGCGGTATAACTAAAAGTATTGGAGTCATCGAAGTAATAATTGTGTATAGTAAGTAAGTATTGTGTATAGTAAGTACTTTATACTTTTTATATTAAGTATGGTATCTACAGTGAATTCATCGAGATATGAGCTTTGCGTTTGCGTAAGCACCCACTCACACAGATGCAAAGCTCATGTCTCGTTGCGAGGACTGTATGTCAGTGGGTGTGAACAATGTGTTTTTTTAAAATTACAATTTGATCAATTATTTAGGGAATCCTTAATTATGCATGCATTGTATAAATTTAAAAAATACAGTGTAAATAAATTAGCAAAGTTAATAAACGGTATTACCTAAGAAGTTATAATGTTTACCAATTCGAGGGTTGATATTATTGAACAATAACAGGTCACACACACACACACACACACACACGATTTAATTGACAGTTTTTTTTTTCATTTGTCTCGCGACCATTGGTCGTGCAAGATCCGAAATTTGTCGACATATTGATATTATGCGCTTCTTCGTTATTGTAACTATAATTATTGTAACTGTCTTGTTATTGTATTTGTAACTGCATATTCCATGTGTATTGTTTGCCAAGTTCTGCTAATTTGTCCTTGATTGTAACTAGGCATATACCTAGAGGATATGCCTAGTTAGTTACATATATATCTGTTCGAACCTATACCAAAGCCTGAAGCCATGGATTCAGCTCATAATTTTGAGTGAATTGACATTGTATATCCTTTGAATTCAAATGAAAATTCAAACTGAAAGTTAAAAATTCAGTTACGACTCAATTTAGTTTTTCTGTTTTCAATGTCTACCACTGTATGTGTGGGACCTGTTTTCAAAATGGCAATTTAATACCACTTAAATCTAATTAATAATTAAAGGACAGAGTAATAGGAAGCAATCACCCAAACGGGTGAATTTATTATTATAATAAAAAATATTTGCAGAGATCACAGACTAGATTCCACATAAAATGTATTTTAATAAGAGAAATAAGCAAAAAATACTGTATGGGCATAAAATTGATGGCAGCAAATCTAAATATGGGTTTCAGTATAAGTTCTCTGGTGACAGTAAAGGTATTCCACTTCAGTTATTAAAAAAATAGGTTGTTCTGCATTATTATTATTAGTATTTTTCTATTATTAGTATTAGTATTTATTAATTAAATAAAAATTTAATTTTTAATTCTCGTTTACAAGTCTTTTAATAATGACAATTTGATATGTTACAGTAAAAACGTTTATTCAAACTGATACTTTTTTTCAACTAGTTTTATCGAAACGGTGTCGATAATGATAATTTCAATGTTAGTTTCAACTGGATATTAAGTTAAATTATAATGAAAGCAAATAATTGCAATAATAGTTAATATAATATAATATAATATAATATCAAAGAAAAGTTTTAGTTTTTATTTGTAATAGAGACAGGTGATATTAATTTTATTCATTTAGTTATATCCTTAGTAATTAGGTACAGTCGACATAAACCTATGTTACTAGAAAGTTCCGTTTGTGTAGCTTAACATGCAGTCCAACATGAAAATGTTTATACTTGATTCGGAAAAAAACCACATGCCCCTAATAGTATATATTAGCGAAAAATAATTCCTTTGGAATCTTACCATTTTAATTTAAAACATTTTACACATAAAAAATTCTAATGATACGTTTTCAACGGAGATTTAAAAAAAAAACGATTTTCGTGCTTTCTTAACCTTAAATAGTCATTTTAGCCTCAATGAACATGAAAATATATTTCATAAAATGAAGCTATTGTCATGAAATGAGCAAAAATACAAATTTCAAAGTTACAACAGATTTTCAAATATAAATAATAATGGTGATGAAAAATATTAAATATTATAAGTTGTTTTAATTTTTTTTTCTATTACCTGAAAGACTATATTTCTATAAATATAAAACGCACGTGGTTTCCATTCATTATAAAATTAAGACGAGAATGATGAACGACAGTGCATTATGATCGAAATAAAAAAGAAAAATATTGGAAAAAACATGTTTTTATCATCGAACTGAAAAACTTTTTAAAAATACTCTTCTCCGAAAAAGATATCGTTTAGATATATTAGGAACACATGAGTGAGTACCTAAATTTTAAATCTACATATACATTATAAATACTAACTATAATATATTTTTTTCTAATATTTAGATGCCATTATATACAGTTTTCGTTATAGCAGCAAAAAATATATTCGCTGCGACTCTTTGAAAAATCGCAGCGATAAAATGTTGCTCTCGGTCTAACAAGAATTGATTAAGTATCTAATTTTCTTTATCACTCGATTCCGACTCCGTACGTTTCCGCTGGGTCCAGTAATCTGAAAAGGAAGAAAAACGAAACTGTTAAGATGTCTGTAATAATCAAAATTAATAATTTCATATGGATAATAAGGTCCCCTTGCAGATATAAACATCAAATATGGATCTAGTTAACGCTTATTTTTACCAAATTAATTAATGAAAATCTATACATATAATAAAATTGTAACAGGCCGATGTCTGTACATTATAGATATTGAAAAAAACTAATATTGGGTCTTTATTAGAGCAACAGAAGCCAAAACAACAGTTTTTAGAAATTTTGTCTGTCTGTTTGTATGTTTGTACACGCATCACGCAAAAACTACTGCATGGAATTGAATGCTGTTTTCACCGATGTATTGCTAGAGGTCTAACTTAAAATATAGGCTCCATTTTACCGCAGGAAAATATCTTATTCCGATTGTTTTAAATTTAATAAACCGAAGCGAAGTGAGGGCGGGTCGCTAGTGTTGAATATTTTAAACACATTACTTTTATATTTCATTATGGTATATTAAGGTTGTTATGGATTAATAATTACTAATCATTATCTATAATCTATCATTATCTATCCTATAATTATAGGATTAATAAAAGGAATATTTAATTATAGGATAACTTAGCCTTCTATGAATAATAAATCGAATAATTGTTAACAAATCTATACCGACAATAAGGTCGTTTGCTCAGTTAACGTCATATTTAGTGGGTTTTTTAAAATAAATAACGTCACACTATGGCCTACACTAAGATTTCCTGCGTCCTGGGTCCAGAGACACATACAAAGACGAACACAACACGTGCAACAGCCAGGCCCGAATAAACACCCCCCTTTAAACAAATAATTGTCCGACCGGGAATCGAACACGGAACCCTTTTCACAGCAGTCAGCAGGAGCACTGCCAACTGAAGTACTGGTCTGTAGTTTCATAATTATGTTCCCACGCCAAATTGTATTTCCATATCAATTTTACCACTCAGGCGGTCCAATTCCGATAAAAATACCATGACAACAAAGACTTGCATGATTCCGAAATATTCACAAACAATGCGGTTCAGCTTCCTGGTAAATCCAATTGTAGTTCACGTGGTACGAGCCACATTTAAAATATTTGGCTGTTTGGAGTTTATCATAGATTTAATGTTAGAGGATATTAAAGGAAACTGTTGTCGTAGACAATGTAATGTCATCGTAGACTTATAGAGAGAATTCTTATAGACTTATAGAGTTTCTATTTTATCATTATAAACTAATATGTATTGTACGTTTTTTGGTTTTTAGTGCGTAATGTTTGAGATAATCAAATTATTACAAATGGCCCCCTTATTCGACTCGGGGACCATCTGTTATTATTGTTGTAAATCATCCGATCCCAATGATCGACAAATGAATGTAGAATCACTCGGACCGAATGACTCACAACAACAATTTTGTTGGTGGGGATGACTTGAAAACACACGAACGGCCCCTTCGAACCGTCCGTATGCTTTCTTGTCTCCAGTCCCTTCAACGGCGCCTTCTTCGTGGTTTGTGATCACCCCAGGGCGCGGCTGAACGGGACGTTGTGCTCGTGGTAGGTGTGGTTCTGATTCACCGGACTCGTAGAATGGCGGCGCAGGAACCAACGTCTATGGAGGTCTTGAAATGAAAGTCTTGATATTTCTTCAAAATAGCTTGAGGGCTTGCGGTGGTGTTTTGAGGAGCGAGACGGCGGTATTTTTCTTCTTCTTCTTGTGGTTGACGTTTGAGGATCACGTAAATTTACGCGTCTTGCTTCATGCTTATTAGGCCCGCGGCAGTACCGTAAGGAGAGCCGCGCGACCTCATTTACCGCCTCACCCGTCTCCTCACCACCCCTCCCCCTCAATCATCTTTATTTATATTTACATCTATACATATTTACATTTTATAGATATTTACATTTCATCCACATTTTCCTACGTCTATTCATTCAAATATCTATTTACTTTTAAAAGATCTGCCTACAAAAGGTTCTCACAATAACCCATCGCCTACTCCCTCTCGGAAGACAGGCGATATGCTTATTAAAAGCATTGGCAGAGCTTTATTCTTCCCAAGATACCTGTAGCAGGCACACATCTATACTATTTTTCCTAAACAATTTTATCTACTTTTAAAAGATCTGCCCTAATCTACGTGGGTTTTATTCCATCAACCCTATTCGCTATTTCTCACTGAAAATAGACGAATGTGCGTGCTTAAATCTTATCCCTTAGGGAAAATAAAAGACAGGCGGGGGCAAAGCTTTATTTTTCTAAATGTATAGATGTGTGCCCGTTTGCACATACAGGCTTTTTCTTATGCTGACATATTTTCCCCATTGTTCTGTTTTCTAATGATTTTATACATTATCAATTATAACAATCGACAGAACAATGGGTACTCATTTTCTTATCAACTACTTAAAGTTAATATTTTCATTCATATATTTTCAATAAACATATTAGTGCAACTAGCATTTTACAATATAATACATTACAGACGACATTCTTTAAGACATTTATTGGCTAACAAGCTCACTCGATTTGCTCGGCAAGAAACTGTCTAGTTGTACAACTTAAAATTCTACCTAAACGATTATTTACTGACAAGGTTTAGGGGGCGTGGCTTCGTACTTAGGAATCTTCATCTTGGGTGTGCATTGTTAACAATCTCCCCCTCGTGCGAATCTAGCACTTTACTATGGAACAATGCACCCCTTTCTTTCCAATATTACTAGACGCGAAGATGGTCGTCTCATCACGCCTGCTGTGGTTTTTACATCCACTATCCTCACTTTTCCATCCTTTCCTGGTAATACTCGTATCACTTCTCCTCGTGGCCACGTGCAGCGAGGTAGTGTATGGTCGACTATGAGTACTATGTCGTCTGGTGCTGGGTCGACGTAGTCTCGTTGACCACTATCACGTCGTGAAAGTAGTGAGGGCAAATATTCCTTCACCCATCTTGCCCAAAAATGGTCGGCAAGACGTTGTACTGTTTTCCAGGTGGTCTTTCCCACCAATTCGTCGTCATTGAAACTTCCCGGCGACGTCATACCACTGGATCGCCCAATTAGGAAATGATTGGGCGTCAGGGCTTCCTCATTGTCGTCGAGATTTACTTGTGTTAGTGGTCTGGAATTCACTATGTGTTCAGCTTCCAGGATCAGTGTGTGGAGTACCTCCTCTCTGGGCGCGCGTTCTCTTAAAGTCGCCGACAGCGCGTTTTTCACTGATCTCACTAACCTTTCCCAGGTTCCACCCATATGGGGCGCGCCTGGTGGAATGAACTTCCATTTTATGTTTTTATGCTGGGTTTCTTTCTCAATGGCATTTTGGCATTTTTTCCACGCTTCTGCCAGCTCTTTGTTCGCACCGACAAAGTTAGTGCCATTATCGCTGTACATGACAGAAGGTTTTCCTCTTCTAGCTATTAGTCTTCTTAATGCCAATATCATGGAGTCTGCAGAGAGCGAAGCGGCGAGTTCTAGGTGCACCGCTCGCGTAGTCATACATGTGAACAGTACTCCCCATCTTTTTTCATGGCGTCTGCCTATTGTTACATTCATAGGTCCAAAATAATCCACCGCCGTACAAGTGAACGGTGGTTGATGATGAGCTAATCTTTCTTTTGGTAGACAGCCCTGTGGTGCCTTTTTAGGTAATTGTTTGTTTACCCTACACCATTGACATTCGTTATGAACCTTTCTGATGGCGTTTCTCAACGAGACAATATAATACTTTTGCCTCAGTTCGTTCATTACTGTCGAATCGTTCCCATGATTGAACTTTTCGTGTTCACATTTTATAATTAAGCGAACTACTGGGTGTTTGCCATCTAGGATTATCGGCGTATTGTAGTCGCTTGGTAGGCTGTTATCTGCCTGCAATCTACCATCTAATTTTATGATGTTATCCGAGCCCAGAACAATGCACAGTCGACGAAGCCGCGAGCTCTTCTCTATTGGTTTTCCTGTTAGAAGACGATTTATTTCACTACCGTAACTTTCTTCCTGTATCTGTTTGACCCATAATTCTTCCGCTCGACGAATCAAACTTTGCGACATTGACTCGAAACTTAAGTCATCCGATGCTTCACTAGGTTTCATTTTATCGTTTGACCGTTTATTTCTATAACGCCTGATGATACTTTTATAGCAAAATGTTGTTTTTGCGTTTACGAAATTTTTGAACTTCTCCACCGCTTGCAAAACTCTTGCCGTAGCTCGTAGTAGTCGAGTCCACGACGAAAATCTCTCAGGTATAGGTAGAGATGGTGACTGAACTGATTGGAGTGTCGCAACGGTCTTAATCTTTTCTTCTCCCGTGTTTATCTTTGACTGTCGTTTATTTTCGGTCGGCCATGTCTCAGGCAAATCGTACAAGAATGACGGACCTGTGTACCAACGATGGTTTCTGTCAAAGTTACTGGGTACATGTCGCGTGGCGTCATCCGCTACATTCATTTTAGTAGGTATCCACCTCCACTCTGACGGTCTACTTAGTTCTTCGATTTCGGCCAGCCGATGGGCCACAAATGGTTTAAACGTTCTCGGATCGGAATGTATCCATGCCAATACCGTTCGGGAATCCGTCCAGAATACGCGATTCTGTACGTTATACGTTGTCTCCCTCTGCACTGTATCCGCCATTCTACAACCAAGCAATGCCGCTTGTAACTCTAAGCGCGGAACAGAAGTAGGTTTCAAAGGTGCTACCCTAGCCTTGGCACATAATAACTGCACCCTAACATGGTTTTCCTTATCTATGGCACGCCAATACAACGCGGTCGCGTATGCCTTTTCACTGGCGTCTGTGAATATGTGTAGTTCACCCGACGTTATTCCAGCCGTTATGCATCTAGGAATATTCATCTTATCTAACTTTTTCAAGTAGCTCAGCCAAACACGCCACTGGTCGTTTTGTTCTGAATGTAATGACTCGTCCCATTCCACACCTGTTCGCCACACTTGCTGCATAATCATTTTTCCTTGTACCACTATAGGCGCAGCTAAACCTAGCGGATCAAAGACTGACATGATCGCGCTAACGATTTCTCTTTTAGTGGGAGGTCTGAGGCCCTCAATGGCTTCCCTTGGCGTATTTCTCAAACTCAACGTGTAGCCGATGTCATCGCGGTGAGTATTCCACGTCATTCCCAATGTTCGTTCAAGTTCTTCGATGCCACCCAATAGTGTACATTCACTATTGTTTATCTCTGATGATACTTCACGCAGCACCGAAGACTCATTGCTATTCCATTCATGAAGTAGGAAAGATCCGGCCTCATGAATGTCCTTTATTTCCTTTACTCTGATTGACGCGGTCTCTATGTCGGGAAAAGCTTGCAACAAATTATCCACGTAGAATTGTCGCTCGATGGATTTGGCCGCTTCGGGGTACATATGTTCATGGTCCTTTGCATTTTTATTTTTTACATAAATGGCGGTACAAGGCGAAGACGTGGCGCCAAATATGAGTGATGCCATTCTATACTCTTGTGGCGGTTGTTTACGATCGGTTCTCCACAAAAACCGCAGGCTATCTCTATCTTTTTCCAATACCTTTACTCTGAGGAACATTTCTTTTATATCGGCTATCACGGCCACAGGGCCTTCTCTGAATCTCAACAAAACTCCAAACAATGATTGTATTAAATCCGGACCTGGTAGCAAGGCATCGTTGAGACACTTTCCTGCCGTGCGCGCTGCCGCATCGAACACCAATCTCAATTTGTTTTTCTGTGGATGCGTGACGGCAAAATGTGGCAGGTACCACGTTCTTGGTGATGTGGGTGTCTCTAATCCTTTTTCAGCATAACCTTTTTCCAACAGGTTATGTATTTGCTTTTCATATTCTGTTTTCATAACCGGATTCTTGTCTAGCTTTCTCTCTAAATTATACAATCTTTTTTCGGCTTGCGCCCTGTTATCGGGCATAGTTTCGTGATTCGATTTCCACAACAATCCTACTTCGTAACTTCCGTCACTCAGCCGATTGCTTGTTTCTTCCAAAAGGCGCATCGCTCTCTCTTCCGGATCGCTTTTTGGATTTCGGGCCGCTATTCCGAGTCCTTCTAAGGAGAAGTGTTCTCTCATGAGTTCTTCCATTGAGTCGCCGTTTCTCTTGTCCTGTGTAACGTAATTAATAAAATTCACAGGTTTGGATGTGCTTGTTATGCATCCATGCATTACCCACCCTAGTTGTGTGAGTGAGGCGACTGGTAGGCTGGTTCCTTTAGACTTTATTTCTCTAGAGACTATGAGATGCCAGTTGTCCTGTCCAATGAGAACTGTTGGACGGACTTGTTCGTACATGATCTGATCCTCTATATCCTTTAAGTGTGAACAGTTCTTTATTAATTCTCTGTCTACAGACTGTGAAGTCAAGTGCAATTCCTTGATTGTCTGTGCACGTACTGTTTCTAGATTCCTAGTGAATTTTCCCTTCACACTTAATTCTAATCTGCGTGAGTTTTCATCATACATCTTATTTCCGCCCACACTTTCTATGGACAGTTTCTCTTTAGGGCCTGTGGCTCCAATGGATTGTGCAATTTTTTCTTCTATCAGAGTGATGGTCGAGCCCTCGTCCAACAAGGCATGTGTACTTTTCATTCCCCTTGGACCATATAACTCAATGGGAATTATTTTTAAGTAAGCCCGCTGAGAGGTACTTACTGCGTTGGTAATCGCCGTCTTGATGGAGGTTTCGGCATCCTTCCTTTCACTTTCTTTTCTATAATTGTGATGCAACAATCTATGGTGTTTTATTTCACATTTCCCTATGCCACATGGCCTAACGCGACAATTATTTCTACTGTGTTTGCCCCGTAAACACACGAAGCACACTTTGCTTTTCTTGGCCGCTTCCCATCTTTGTTCTGTACTAAGTTGCTTGAATTTATCGCAACTCGGCAAGCCATGTTTTTCACAACACAACACACATTTTAAACCACTTTTGATGTATCGTTTACTACTCACTGGTTCACTACTCGACGAACTTCGGGAAAACTCCTTTCTTCCGTTCTCCCCCTCGTTGACGGATCGAACGGTGTGTATTGTCTTCTTTCTTTTGTCATAGGAGTGCACCTTCTTTTCCCTAGGCGTATATTCCGTCGAGTAGATCACGCTGTATTGATCGGCCATCCTGTTCAAATATGTGGATATTATACACAGTTCCGGTTCTTCTCCCGAGTACTCGTACCTGTATTCCATCCACTTGTATTTCACTATAGTATTCATTTTACTCACAATTTGCTTCGATATCTCCGGTGAATGCAAGAAGTGAGGTTTATTTAATGCTCTAATGGTAGCTATACAGTTTGATATCTTGCTGGCAAACATGTATATATCCCTACCATCTTCACCCATTCTGGGTAATTTTTTAACATTTTCCAATTCGTTGAGAACTAATACGTCTGCTCTCCCGAATCTCCTTTCAAGGGATTCGATTATGGCGTCTGTAGTCGTGTGCGTATATAGCAACGACTTGACTGCTTCTCTTGCGTTTCCTTTCAACGCTTTTCTGATCCTTGCCACATTCTGTACTTGGCTAAAGTATTCCCGTGTGTCACGGAAATAAGTTATGAACGATATCCATTCGTTCGGGTCACCGTCAAATAGCGGCAACTCGTGCAGGTATTTCGGCGGATCCCTTTTTTCTTCATTCTTTGCCACTTGTTTAATGGCCTGCATTAGAGCACTGGCCAACGTCGTAGCTTACGCTTGACGCGATGCTTCAGGTTCCTTTTCAATTATTCTTGATACTTCATTTCTTTCTTCTGGTGGCTTCAACTGCCGTACCGAATTATGGAATTGTAGCCAATCATTGACTCGAGCGACGCCCTCGGGTGGCTCCTCCTCTACGTCGGTTGCCTCTTCTTCCGAATCGAGACAGACTAATTCCAGTTTAGTCCTTGCCAACGCAGCGGCGGCCTCTGCTTTCTTCAATTCTTCTTGCTGTAGGTCCCACTGTGCCTTCAACTTGGCACGTCGCCTAACAGCTGAGCGCGTCGATCGTCCTCCGGTAGACTTTGACCCTACCAAAGTATCACCTGAGCCAATATGCGTTCTCTCTGCCGTTTGTGCATTGTCCTGTTCTTTCCTATTTTGTTCGGGAACATCATTATTCTGGACTGTTTCAATGGACGTATCTGTCCCTCTGCTCCATGTATTCGTCGACCCAGACGTTCCAGCGGTTGACTCTGTTGTCGTCGTCGCGATTTTCTTCGCTGCAGCCGCTGCCCGGGTTGTTCTTGTCTTCTCGTCCATCTTGAAGCCCCCTAATTCCCTAACGGTCCCTACCCCTAACCTTACTCTCGTGTGAAGGTTTCACACGAGCACGGGATCGCAGGGATTGGACTCACTTAGGATAGGTTGGAAAGAACCTATCTCACGTCAGTGAGAGGTACCTTCGAGAGCTAAGATGGGATGTCTTAACCTCGACGTACGATGGCCTCCTCCCACTGACGGGATAGTTAAGCCCGAGTACGCACTTCGTTAACACCGCTAGGATCCGTGCGTACCGGTATGCGTTTCCCTCTCACGTGGCAGCGAGAGGGTTCGATGTCTTGAATCTTCTTTGGTGCCCCAAGCCCTAGGCACCAAGCGTTGCAGCCGCCTCGCCGTACTCCACCGAAGTTGCTCCCTGACGATGTGACGTGATCCTCTTCTCCGGCGGTAGCTCCCGGCCGGTAGCTGACGAGCCCTTGTGAATCCTGCGATGAGAGACTATGTTGAATACGTGGTCTCAACATCCGCCGTTCGAAGGACCATAAACTATTACAAATGGCCCCCTTATTCGACTCGGGGACCATCTGTTATTATTGTTGTAAATCATCCGATCCCAATGATCGACAAATGAATGTAGAATCACTCGGACCGAATGACTCACAACAACAATTTTGTTGGTGGGGATGACTTGAAAACACACGAACGGCCCCTTCGAACCGTCCGTATGCTTTCTTGTCTCCAGTCCCTTCAACGGCGCCTTCTTCGTGGTTTGTGATCACCCCAGGGCGCGGCTGAACGGGACGTTGTGCTCGTGGTAGGTGTGGTTCTGATTCACCGGACTCGTAGAATGGCGGCGCAGGAACCAACGTCTATGGAGGTCTTGAAATGAAAGTCTTGATATTTCTTCAAAATAGCTTGAGGGCTTGCGGTGGTGTTTTGAGGAGCGAGACGGCGGTATTTTTCTTCTTCTTCTTGTGGTTGACGTTTGAGGATCACGTAAATTTACGCGTCTTGCTTCATGCTTATTAGGCCCGCGGCAGTACCGTAAGGAGAGCCGCGCGACCTCATTTACCGCCTCACCCGTCTCCTCACCACCCCTCCCCCTCAATCATCTTTATTTATATTTACATCTATACATATTTACATTTTATAGATATTTACATTTCATCCACATTTTCCTACGTCTATTCATTCAAATATCTATTTACTTTTAAAAGATCTGCCTACAAAAGGTTCTCACAATAACCCATCGCCTACTCCCTCTCGGAAGACAGGCGATATGCTTATTAAAAGCATTGGCAGAGCTTTATTCTTCCCAAGATACCTGTAGCAGGCACACATCTATACTATTTTTCCTAAACAATTTTATCTACTTTTAAAAGATCTGCCCTAATCTACGTGGGTTTTATTCCATCAACCCTATTCGCTATTTCTCACTGAAAATAGACGAATGTGCGTGCTTAAATCTTATCCCTTAGGGAAAATAAAAGACAGGCGGGGGCAAAGCTTTATTTTTCTAAATGTATAGATGTGTGCCCGTTTGCACATACAGGCTTTTTCTTATGCTGACATATTTTCCCCATTGTTCTGTTTTCTAATGATTTTATACATTATCAATTATAACAATCGACAGAACAATGGGTACTCATTTTCTTATCAACTACTTAAAGTTAATATTTTCATTCATATATTTTCAATAAACATATTAGTGCAACTAGCATTTTACAATATAATACATTACAGACGACATTCTTTAAGACATTTATTGGCTAACAAGCTCACTCGATTTGCTCGGCAAGAAACTGTCTAGTTGTACAACTTAAAATTCTACCTAAACGATTATTTACTGACAAGGTTTAGGGGGCGTGGCTTCGTACTTAGGAATCTTCATCTTGGGTGTGCATTGTTAACACAAATAAAAGCATATAGGGCTTCGTTTTTCGTGTGCTTCCAAGGAGTCCTCTTCTATCCTCAGTAAACTATCACTTTACTGAGCGACTCCTGACTTATTTCAACGTGACTGGACATTGACAGGAAGGATACGTTTTAGACTATGAATTTGTTAATCACTAAGAAAACTTGACACTGGCAGAATGTGCTAATTACACTATTGCTACATATGAAATGAAAAAATAACATTCTTATAACCTATAACTTATCAGACAATTGACCTTCAACCTTTTATTGTTTTATTTTGTTTAATATCGCCGTATAAGTTAACGAAGAAAAAGACACGATGTTTTGAGTTTTCCTCTCACTGACTAACCTACTGACAAATTTTGAAAATATGTATGAGATTTGAAAAAAAAATGCTTTGCTTAAATTATGTAAGATGAAAGAAGTTTTCAATGGGTAATAAATATAATGCAAAACCAACATAAAATTGCATTACAAAAGAATCTCCGACGTCTCTATGTCTCAGAGGGCTCACATTTAGCGGTGTGACAAAGAGAAGAAAATAAACACAAAGACAACGCTTACTCATCCCGATTGGGTTACAAAATAAACATGGCAGTTGCAGCACAATGCATGCTCATAGAAAATTAACTAAATTTAACCTTATTTTAATCGTGATATAGGAATATAAAATGCAAACTTGTTTGTTAAGAAATTTGCGTACCTAATTTAATAGGTTAAGTGTCAAATGAGACAAATACAGAAGTATTTAATCAATGTAATAATGTTAATGATTCAAGATTTGAATAGTTTCATATATGTAGACGTAAAAAAGATACATAGATCAAAATATTTCTAAGATGAAATATTTTGAGTGGGTCTTGTTTATAAGTTGGTATACTACTTTTCAAGGCAGTGTTTTATGCACAAAAACATTCCAAGAAATATACACTTTCCTACGACAAAAATTGCATTTAAATCCGATCATTTGTTGAAGAGATACGAAGCCACAGACAAACAAACACATTTACAACATCAAACTTATAATACCTTTTTGTGTAGGAGGTTAAAAATAAATTTATACTTAAATATACCTATGACAGACAATATACGAGTAAGTGTATTATCTGAGCAAGGGATAATGACTTCTATTGTGTCATCAGTACGGCCAAATCATGCTACAAACATACTTGAATTTATTTACAATCATAAGGTTTCTTCAACATAAAATATGCTTTTTAACGTTTTTTCAAAGTCGTAACTCATCAATATAAATGTTTATTACTAAGAAAATAAAACTCACAACTCTGACCCGTAAGCCACAAGAATTCCATTGTCGAGAAAAAGTAATGCAGAGAAGACTTATGTATTCAACAAAGTAAATCTGGGCGTAACGCAGGTAGCAGAGCAGTGTTGCTCAATAAATACACCGAACTGATTTTTTGCTCTTTTTCCTTATTCCAGTCATCTTAGTGTAGGTAAAGAACAGTATAGAATCTGACGTCAGCGTTCAGAATGCTGTCAAAGCCAAGTGGGATAGGATTATTTTTATTCTTCTCTTTCTTGTGCTTCAATAACAGAACGAAGGACACCCTACATAGTTCCGTAGAGTAATAACTTTAGAAGCCTTTTAAAATTACAGGTACATTTTATATGTATGCCTCGTGTTTGCTATTTACTTAATTACAAATTATCTCTGTCAATGTTTTGTTCACCTTAAATTGTGCACATATAAAGATGTAATATTTTTATTTTTTAACTGATGTACCTATATGTGTAACACTGGTGTAACTTACACAATAAATAAATAAATATTATAAGCCCGTCCTGTCCTAATCCACTTCTCCCATTTCCTCCACTCCTCTCGGGTTAAGACTTCTTCCATGAACAGCAAAAATCTAAATCCAATTACTTTTATGTGATTTGTGTGATTACTAAATCCGTATATTTTGCGTCGCACGTCGGTTGGGCAAGCGTTTCCACTGTGTGCGTGTAAATAGTTTTTCGAGCTTTAGTAAAAAGTTATCCTACTATTCTCTATACCTATGTTGTGATTCCAATCGTGTCAGATACATTCAAAAACCTGTTTTTATTACGCGACGCCGTCTCTTTCTTGCGTTAGATCGATTTCGTCTTCAGATTTTAATTTATTTTTTACTGTACGGATCTTCTTAATTTAATTACCTGGTTATTGTACTGTTGAGGTTCACGTTGATTTTATAGTTATTAAATTTAAATAGAAACATTTATTCTTTATTGTATTGTGTAAATAAAGTTTTTGTAGTGAGTAGCTTGGAATGTATAAACTGCCTTTTTCTATTTTTATCTTTATCCCAGGAATACGGTTAAACATAATTTATTCCGATTATACCACTATGGTTATATGGTGTCGTATGACTAGAATAGCACTACCGCATCTCTGCCCGCGGGTGTTGCAAAAGGTGACTAAGGGATAACATAGATGCTGTCACAAGCCCCGAGCAACTACACCACTTCCAAAAGAGTGCACTTCGCCAGCGTGGTGTTTAAAGGCCATACATTCCTCATGCGCTCCTGCGCATGAGAAGGCCCATGTCCAGCATTAGACGATAAAAGGGCTGGTTATATACTAATAAACTTCTCCACATAGGCATCTTCCACAACACACGTTGTGATTCTGTGTGATCAAGCTCTTCTCACCCAACCCCTACCGGTGAACTTCTTCTCCTCGATCCACTTGGTCGTATTAATACATCTTAGTAATAATAGACCACATCTTGATATCTTCGATCAACCTATAGTTCCTCTGCGGAGCGCAGGCTGCCCTTTGCAATCATGAGGAGGTTTCGCTATCCAAGTTTTGATGCTTAAAATTCTGTATAATATGGATATTTATAAAAATACTAGCTATTGCCCGCGACTTCGTTCGCGTGGTCTATGCGACAATTTAATGCGATAATATCGAAACGTTCGCGGGCGTGCGCACAACAACTCAACAAAGTTTCATCGCAATCGGATGAATGGTATAGGAACGCATAGAAGACAAATAAACAAACATTCATTTTTATATATTAAGAAGATAATCTGAAACTACCTTTATACTACATCTTTATACTTCGGAGTGACCTTCCTCGAAAAGGAAAATTCAGATTATACGAGTAGGTACTATCAAGGTTCAAATACCATAATCGAGCACCATACACGAGAGTTCTAAGAACTAAAACGTTAGAAAAGGAGTTGTAAATGGGCCTTTCTAAGAAGTGTGCTCAATATAATCGTGTATGTCGTAAATTGAAAATTATTTATGCGTGGTTTCGTCAAAGAAACACATTAGGAAACCCATTTCTTTCATCAATCTATAACATTACAATGCGTGGTATAGGCCTCCCCTTGCAATCAAGAAGGGTTGTCGGGCCATAATCCATCATGCAGGCCCAGTGCTAATTAGTTTGTTCTACGCATGTCCCAGATTAATAGACGGTCGTCATTAAAAATTTAATTTATTGACCAAATCATAATATTTCATCTCACACTAAAATACTTAAACCTAGAATTTGAAACAAGTCTAAAAAGTATTTATTGTATCCCGCTTAATGTTATATTGAGCATGTTGTACAAATTTAGTGCCTGTGTCAAGGTATCCAGCATACTAGCGACATTACTGGATGCTAGGCTGATGCGTTATGCGAGGCAATGGCCTGGTCGTCAGTGCTGTCAACCAGGCGCTTTGGAAAGTCCGTGAAGAATAAATGCCCATTAGAACCCTATGAACCGAGGGTCCCGAAATACCCTGTGATTTGGGGTATTTATTGTCCTCAAAATCATCTGAGATCAAAATCATTCTAGATATCAACCATGGTTACGACTTCATTTAAAACGACTGACCCGAGTCAGTGACCTGAGTTGACTGATCAGCTCGTGACCATAGTTGATGTAACTTAGCCGAAACGTCGAGTATAATAAAACAGGTAAACGTACACGTTTGAGAGCCATTTCCATACATAATTTCTAACTGTTTCCGCAACATATATTTCAGATTTTCGTGTTCGGACGCTATGTTTGCTTTAGAGAAAATCTAAATCTATGACTGAGACTAGTTTTACTGTATATTCTATGTACCACGTGTGATTTCTCGAGATCCGAACCATTGTTCTGTTATCGGTTTAAACAAGGAAACTGTCGTTATCAGGGCAACAGTGGTCGTTGACTTCTAACAATGCACCATGGCACCTACCATACATTTATTAAGAATTCTTTTTTCAGGGTCAGTAAAGTGATAAAGATTACGGTTACTGTCATATCGGGGTAAAAGATGTGTAAAAGTGATTTTGGTTGGCCGCTATGAAAGGAGGTACCTATTGTATTTTACTACCCTTGGTTAAATGCTCATTTTAAAACTTATACTAAATTAGTTTTATAACTGTACAGATAAGTATTATACTCGTACGTTAACTAAGTTACCTAGTAGCAATAAAATAATGATAATGATAATTCATCATTATCATTATTTTATTAGTACTATTTAGTATTATTTTGTTGCATAGCCTACCTCTTCCTCCAAACCATTTCACTGCCCGTTGCAATTGGTTGTTTAGAAGAGATCGCTTTTATCGACAAGGCCGCCTATTGCTATCATGTATGTAATTAATTATAATAAGTTACGAAAGGGATGCAATAAAGATTTTTCGTTCATTCATTTGAATTGTGGAACAGGATGTCATAGTAGGTAATCCAATGAAACAGAAATAAGAAAAGGATTCGATAAATAATTTTCTTTACATTTCGAGTGACGATATAATATGTAGGTACGTATTCCGTTAGGGTGAACGGCCGGAGATGGCGCATCCGTATGCCTGTCTTGTTGTAGGATCGTTTAGCTTAGTGGATGAGAGATTTACTGCGTAATAGATTAAGATTAATTAAAAAATAGAAAAAAAAAATAACATAGCTTGTAAATATCTTTTATAGAAATAATAATTCTATATCTTATGGTAGCGGCCGCTTCCAAGTAGGTTTTTGTTTTAAAATATAATTATTGGAACTTTGCCATTCAATTGGCGTAACAGCCATTTTTTTTTCGGAATTGTTAATTTCATGTGGCCTTAATGGCCTTTCAAGAGTCACCGGACATATATGGTTTAGGGTGAGCGCAGAAGGAAGGGACCTAAAGGAAGGAAAGGAGAGTAGCGCGGGATCGCGAGTCGGTGAGAAGCGTCCAGGCACGTGGAGATACCTGGTAAAAGTATAGACTTGACTGAAGGCCGGTGTGTGTTCACGGTGTAGCGAGGGGGTATCATGAGCGCTTTCCTCCGGGTTGACCTCTATCCTCGACCTCATAAACCACTCGCGTTGGGTACGTAGAGAGACACGTCATGGGTTCCTATCTGAGGCGTAGAGGTCGGTGTCATCCATTTCTTCCATGTTTTTTTTATTGAAAAAAGGCGACAGGCGAGCATACAGTCCACCTGATAGTATGTGGATACTGTCGTCTATAGACATCCGCGATACACGCCAACATCAGTCCAGAATGACAAATGTTGGCACGCCCCCGGTTGCGCTGCCTACCTTTGCAGATTAAGGAATGGATTTGGAAAAAGGGTTGGGAAAACGGGGAGGGGTAAGATGGGAATGGGCTATGGCACATCTCACTCACTACCGAAACACGTACGTACATTAGGGAAATAAGATAAAGTGGGAAATGCAGTACATTTCAAGGTAGTCTTCTGTGAGAGAGGGGTAATTTGGCGGCCAGTCGAGCGCGCCCAGCAGCTGTTGGATTGTAGCGTGCACTCTCCCCCCATCTATTGAGGTGTTGCGTAAAGTTTATTGAAAATGAAAGTCAAAAATATTTTGATGTTGACTTACTGGAAGATTACAAGTAATCTTTGTTATTAATTTCTTATTTTGATCTTTTCCCTCACTTCTACGAGTAGTCTTAGATAGACATTTAGGCATCCATTGATTTTAGTGGGCATTGATCTGAGGTAATAGCTTTCTAATTAACTATGGCGTCAACTAACAAAAAACAATTTTAATAATCTGCGTCTGGAAGATATGCCTGGCATCGGTGAACGCGCTCGGGGCAATGCTCGAATTTAAATTTGGAATACATTTTTTTTAAGAACATTCTATGAAGACGAATGATCACATACACACTGTCAATTTTAATATGTGGAGGTTATTTTTATAGTTTGTGTTAGAAATGTAACGATAAAGTTACTTTTTTATTTTTTAAACCTATTTAATTTAAGAACTATATCATAGAAGCCAATGTTTCTTTCCCATAGGGCACGGTGGTTGATTCCGTAGGGAGGCCTGTCACGGTCCACGATTCGGTTCTAGTTCAGGTAGCAACGGAATTTTAATAGAATTATTTTTATTCTGCTTGTAACATTCTGAGTGCAAGTTTAGTTGCAAGTAATTGGGTGCTTTAGGCCTAAAATTAGTCTTCATTATACAATAAGTAGATTGATAATATATGTTACACTACCAGTGATGTCCACTATATTTATCTTTTATTTTGATCAGTGATAGGCTGATAGCATTTAAGAGTTAATTTTTAAAGTTCAAAGCACGGGGATAATTGGCGTCCCAGAAACGGGATGTGTCCCGGCTCTCCTGGAATGGTTGGCAACTTCAGCCGTAGTTTCAGCAGCTACTCAGCTCGTGATCATGGTTGGTGTAACACAGGTGGAACTAGGACAATTTATAAAGGTTAAGACGCGTTTAAGACTAATTTAATTTGTTTTGAATGAAGAAGGCGGCACTCGACAGACGAGCATACTGTTCACCTAGTGGCAAGTGGATACTGCGCCCAAAGACATCCGCAGTACATGCCAACTTCAATCCAGAATGACAAACGTTGGCACGACCCCGAATTAGGGAATTTCTTAGGGAAAAGAATCGCTATTTCTTTCTGAGAAAATCTATCTTAGGATAGATTCGAGTCGAAGGCCACAAAATCGATTTTCGATTAATTCGGTGTCTCAAATATCAATCTTCGATTAATCGATTCGTTCGCCATTTTTTAAATATACCTTTGAAAAGCCTTATAAAATCAGTGAAAACTAATATATTGGACAGTGGAAAAATTAAAATACAAACATAGAAATCAAATACGTAGGTATCTTTTTATTGAAAAAACTTACTAAAATAGTTGTAATTTTCAATTTAACTGAAAAATTACTTAATACAAGTGTTCCAAAATATCATATCTACGAGTTGTCATTACGAAAAAAATCGATTGAATTTATGCGGTTCTAGAATCGATTCAGTGCGTGAGATCAGTCTTAAAAATCGATTTTAAGCCAAATGTAGGATATGTAGGAATAGATTTGGAGAAAGGGTTGGGAAAATGAAAAGATAGGATAGGATAGGATAAGATAAAATGAAATGGGAATGGGTTCTGACATATGTAACTTATTACCGACATACGTACGAGTGGAATAGAATAAAGTGGAAAATGCATTTCAAGGTAGTCTTCTGTGAGAGAGGGGGGTAACGAGTCCATTCCAGTGCACCCAATGGCTTTTAGATTGTAGTGTGCACCCCCCCCCCCCTCCGAGAATAAATAAAAGTAAAAGGGAAACAAAAGCTTTTAATTAAACGCGTTTAGGCCACAAGATAAAATGATGGCTGCCAGTGTTGTCGGTAGCGGTGTCAATGCCCTATGTATTCTTTTATTCCGTCAGTTCCTTGATGACGATACCGATATACAATAATAATGTCGGGACTTCCTACTATTGTTCTGTTACATCATGATGTTTAAGAGTCAGATTTTGGTTTTTAAACGTAGTAGGTACAATTGAATAAAGAAACTTTTTATTCCATTGATCGTATGATGTGTTCGTCACCATTCCATCAAACTTGACAATTTTTAAGGAGTTTCTATGTTATCTTAGAATTTCTCTGAAATTATCCAGCGAAAACTTGATTGCAGTTTGTTGAATTTCATGTCAGACTTTTAACATTTCATATATCTTGTTTATTTGTCACTTTTTAGCAAGGCGATTGCGGTCAAGTGGGCCCGCCTTGATCAAACACTCAAAATGTTAGTTTGCCAGCATTGGAAGTGTAATTTAACCTAGTAACGCTATCTACTGTCAATATTGACATTGGTGCCTAAATCAAAAATAAGGATAAGCATAGACAACATTTAACAAACAAATTTAAAAGGAGTGCCCACATGGAATGAAAACTAGTGATCCATCTTCAGCAATATCATGAATAAGAAAGTTGTTTTGAAACATTTTCTTAGTTAGAATTTCATGTAATTTTTATTTCCCACGTTGTTCTTCTAAATATATTAATAAGGGGCAGCGGTACAGATGACCGACGTGGTAGACGAATCGTTGAAGACCACATACAGGAAAGTGCAGTGTGGGACGCGCTCCAGACAACTCGCCATTATTCGCCATTAGCTGGTCGAGAAGACTGAAAGATTGTGTGTGGTGGCGAGCTTTGGAGAGACATAGGCTACAGCAATATTTTAATAAATCTTAAGCAGCATTTCCATTGATTGGGCTAAGTCCTGCTCAGTATCGTAAAGGTTATCGCTCCGAAAAGGGAATCAACAAAGCGTGTCATCAACCCAAGGGCGCTGCCTACGGTTGTGTGTGGGTGTGAAATAGTGCAAGTATCGTAAAAGGTGAATTAATCAGGATCTGGAAAAACCTTAATTTTAAGTTAAGAGGTCTTAGCCTTTTACGGTACCTTTGCTTAAAGAACATCACTCAATCAGCAGAATCAAATTTGGAAATAACTTGAAAGGTATCGTAGCAGACTTCTTTCAATAGATATCTCAATGACATGCAGTGAAAATATTTATACTTAAAACTATTCTTTGCTCAATCTCGAAGCTATAGATTATGCGGTACTGATGATTCATGAACAACATTTTACAAGCAATAATTACAATTTTTAATATCGACTCCATCCTTACAAATTTAATAATGCTATTTTAAAAGTAACCGAACCTAAAACTTGACCTATTTTGTTAGAAATTAGATTGACGTTACAACGATACCCAGGTGCAAACATTTTTCAAATGTAAAATTAACTTTGTTTCTGTAGAGTTAGTCACACTCGAGGATTTAATAACTCACATTTAACACATTTAAATTTAGGTTCTATTAATGAAGGCACAAGGTTCATAAGTTAGTATTGTGGGCGGTTCAAACTTATGGTGTGATTTCGTAGTTGGTGGAGCAAACAAAAAGTTGGTCTCGAGTCTCGGACCTTAGATGACGTAACCGTTCGATGACCTCAAAAGCAATGAGCCATCGGATTGGCCTGTCTCGACATGAATATCTGGTGACCATGTCGAAAACTTTCGAAAAGGAGGGCTACTGACTTGAAGCAGGACACAAAGTATGTTTTGATGAATGGGAAAAATCTTACTTTTCTGAGTTGTTTAAAAGTGTTTAACTATATTTTATTTATTCGGGAACATCAATCACATAGTAATTTGAACATAATAAAGTTGAATAGATTTACATCCAGACCCTACTTGTTCCGCAATAACAACAATACAAAGCGTTGAATAAAAACATACAATAAAAACCCAACAATTAATTAAGTAGGTACTGTTTAACACACCACTTTTTTAAATTCAGAAAACGATAGCTCAAGCATATCGATAGCATTTAATGTGATACGTCTGAAGAAACCCTTTTATACATAATTATAATTACTAATTAGTTCTAGTGTTGTGTATGGCTCCCACAAATGTATAACAATATTTTCTAATAAGCAATTAGAGTCGATTTGTGCGTTAATAATTTTGTAGAGAAAAAGGAATTTAAAGTAATTCCGTCTCCTCTCCAGTGGCTACACCGTGGCGCTTAGCAGCGCTCAAATGTTGCATTGTAATTATAAGAATAGGTTAGATATCTTTTGTATTGTATTTGTCTTTTGTATAGACATTTTCAGCGAAAAAGTTGGCGAAAAAGGGGGCCTTAATCCAGTTTCAGTAGTGATACCCTGTAGTGAGTACCTGTGTAGTGTAGTCACGGCCGTCTTAGGCCACGCAGGGAGGGGCCCTTGGGCAAATAGTTTAAGGCCCTTTTATAAAGCAAAAAAAAACATCAATGAATGAAAACATCAGAATTTAGTTTTGTTTAGTGAGTTTGCCGGTTATTAGTATTAGCTCTATACAAATCAAATATAAGTGATGTGATTACTGTTTTGAGAATTGGACTTACGTTGATGTTAAATGGTTTCTTTTGAGTTGGCTATCAAATGAAAGGATTCGACGAGTAGAATACGATAAAAACATGCTTTTTGTTGAAAAATAATTTTACTTATGTACTGATTAATTGGATAAAAAATACATAGGCACTGGATTTCGGCATTTCGGGGCCCCATCGGGCCAGGGGCCCTGGGCTCGTGCTCCACGTGCCCTTAGGGTAAAGACGGAACTGAGTGTAGTGAGTAGTGATTTAAACCTGTAGTGATACCTAATTGAAACGGTGTCATTATTATTGTTGTTAAAAATCAGATGTTTAAAGCATGTTTTCATTCAAACAGGATCTGGATAAAGCTTAATTTTAAGTTAGAAAATCTTAATCTTAATCTAAGAGCTTTTACCGGCAATAAAGTCTCTTTTCTTAGAGAACGTCACTCGATCAGCAGAATCTAATTTGGAAATAACTTGAAAGGTAACTTGAACAACTTGAAAATAGAAGTTAGTGCTTCAATATGTAGATATATATATATATACACATGCATACATATACATGCTGGGTACCTTGCCACAGGGACCAAATTTGTTTGGTCTCTATTTGACCAACAAATAATAATTTGTTTTTAAGTTTAGTTTAGTTTTTAAATTTAAGCATTTTCTTTTCATTGTAAACTAAAATATATATTTCCTTTCCCCCTCAGTCAAAAAATATATTATAACAATGACATCATTTTTCTGTAGTATCAACCATTATAATCATACGTGAACGACAGAGATAGCGATAGCTCCCCATCACGTCCTCGCTTTCAACATTCTCTACTCATATCTATCTAATTTCCCGATTTCAAACTATAAAGTATTGCATTATTATCTATAAATAAATAAAAAAAAGCTTCCTGACGAATTTGAAAAAATATTTTTCATATGGATTTGTATTCATCTCAATCAATCTATAAGTCAAATCAATCATGAACGATCAGTTACTACGAGTATCAATCAGTTCATATTTTTTTCATTAATAGAATCGCGTTTGGAAGATCATTACGTCATTATGGGCCTTTCTCACCACCTTATGATAACGTATCAGGAGGTTCTAACCTCCTAATAATGTTTTATTTTCTTTATAGAAAAAGGAGGCAGACGAGCTTACAGTCCAAGTGATGGTAAGTGGATACTGTTGTCCATAGTCATCCGCGATACATGCGAACATCAGTCCAGAGTGACAAACGTTGGCACGCCCCCGGATGCGCGCCCACCATTGCAGATTAAGGAATGGATTGGGAAATGGGGAGGGATAGAATGGGATGAGAATGGGCACTGGCATATCTCACTCACCACCGAAACAAGTACGTACATTAGCGAAATGCGATAAAGTAGGACATGCAGTACATTTCAAGGTAGTCTTCTGTGAGAGAAGGGGGTAACGTGGCCAGTCGAGTGGGCCCAGCAGCTGTAGGAATACAGCATGCACTTTCTCCCATTAAATGTAACCTTTAACAATCTGATGGATAAATTAACTGCTAATTATCTGTCAATTGAATCTAGCTGATACTGATAAAGCATAACTGACTTTCTGATACCTCCTGATACCTTATCACAAGGTAGTGAGAACAACGTAGTCTTATTCTTTGATTTTTTTTAGTTCTTCCTTTTTTTACGGGTTTTGTATTTCGATATTTCAGCTGTTAAGAGTTTAACAAAAAAATATAATCTAAAATTTAACGAATTAATTAGATTTTTAACTGCATTCATTAATTTATTGTGTTTATAGCATACAGCTTTCTAGTGGATACTCCAAGCAATCCACAGTGAAAATAAGTCTCATGTAAATGCTGTATCAACTGCTTCAGTCTTCTGCGGACATATGTCTGTATCAAGGTGGGACCACAATGATCGATCGACCTTTTCCAGCCGCGACCCGGCTATCTGGGGTACATCCCACTGCTAACCGAGCGATTTCACATTGTGTGGACAACACTCAGATACCGGATGTGACGACAGTAAAACTAATCCCAGAATCAATACATTGTCGGTAATCAAGTTTGTAATGGAAACCTGCAGTAAATGCTTGGTAAGATGATATTATGGGAAGCTATGGAGCAACTTATAACTTATTTATAATCCACTTATTTACGAGTATATATACTTAGGACAGAGATATTTACTTGAACAATGTTTGAACAAGCTGCGTGTCGGCTAAGCTTGGTGGCTTGCCCCACTTTGCATATCCATTGTAATGCACTTATGCAAACAACAACACGGGGAATCGTGACCTAAAAGTACCAGTGTCTGGAAATACTGACGATGTTATGTAAAACGACACATGACTGCTAATGAGCTGAGCGACGACGCTAAAATTTAGCTTAGTACTGACCTGTCATTTGCAGCTGTCTCCTGGAGGCGGGGGTGCGCGGCGTGCGGGGAGTGCGCGATGCCCGCGGCGTTCGCGGAGTGCGCGGGGTGCGCGGAGAGCTGCCAACACTGCTGCCCGAACTACGCCTGGATGGTGACCCCAGCATCCGCAAATCCGTATTCCCAACATTAGCCAACGCCTCTGTTGCGCTTGGACTCCTTGTTTCCTTGTCGCCCTTAAAAAACTTTACTGGCGAATCCAATTTAGCAGCTTTGTACGCGCACTCTGTTTCAATATCGAAATTGAATCGCCTGATGAACCGTTTTCTATCACGTGCGTATTGTTCCGCCATTAGTCGATTCGTTTCATCTCTGTCCGGCGCACCGAATAAGCACTTGCAACTTCCGCGGCGCCTTCTCGGCGTATTCACGTTCCTCAACACTGCCATTCCGGAAGACATCTCGAATCTCCTTTGCTTCGGCGTACGTCCGCCCGTAGCCATAGCAACGCGTCAGGTGATCGCGGACTGGTTACAGAAACATCTGACTAATAATCTCCCGGGAGAAAACAGCTGTTGCCCGCAGGTAGCGAAGGGAGCGGGACGCGGGGAGAACAGCACCTGGCGGCAAAACGCGCCAATTCTAACCTAAAAGCCGCGGCGTGGTTGCGTCCGCGCGCGCTCTATCGCCGGGTACTACTGACGGACGCGCCGTTTCCCGCGCATCGGCATGCGCCTGCGCCGATTTTGGCAGTCACTTGGCGCGATCTCAACAATGGATCCAAGGACGCTTTTTGTACTTTAGGGATACAGGTGAAGCCTTTAGAAAGGGGAGGCGTAAATAAATAATCTTTCCATATCGGCGACTATTCAATGTTAAGAGTTGATGTCGGCATCTATAAATAGTTATTTATGACACACGAAAATGACGTCGTTATCTGTTACTGATATTAATAATAATTGGATGGTATGTTTATTGTTAGATCTCAGGTTTAATGGAGTTACTGGACATTACAATTTATAATCGTTACACTCTTAAAGAGAGTTCAGAGAGTATGATACATTATAGTTGAATTAACATAATACAAATCATTCTGTACAAATACAATAAATACAAAACAAGGAAGCGGTATAAATAACAGAAGTTGAGCGTACGAAACCTTTGAGAATCTACTTAAAGATTAGGATTAACATAATACGTACAAACATTGTAACAGAATACTTAGTCTTATAATATTTATTGTATAGTATAGTTTCGATATCGGATCTTCCTTTTGATAGCAAAGTACGGGCCTGGCCTCCCTTTAACAGTATTTTTATTTCTCTAATATTAATTATTGATTATTAGTAATTAATCTAATTATTCCCGTATTGTAATAGATAGTAATTGTTGGTTTTTCAAAATATTTTGCAAGCCAGAAATGGCAAATGTGTCGTAACTAACCACTTCCTATACGATCTCACGCCCATATATGCAAATAAAGGATTTGATTTGCAATCACAAGAGGGTATTGGGCCATAATTCATTATGCGGACCCAGTGCGAATTATTGGATATTGGTCGCAGACAATTTATTCGGACTGAAATCGAATATCAAACGCTCAAGATGAAATTGTCAACTCGACTGTCAATTATGTCAATTATTTGTCAATTCTCATTTAATTGGTATCATATTTTGCTGTAATGTTACATTACACAGAAGGTACAGAAGGTCATGGTATGATTAATTTTCGGTTACAAACTATTACATTAAGTTTGTGTGTACCCTTATGGTATTCAGAAGTAGTGATGTGCTATAAAATTGATTACCTATTCGAAATATATTTCGATGTCTTTTATTCGATAGTTTGTGTAATTGCAATTACTTAATATGAGACATTTAACTGACAACAGTTCATTCAGTTTATCTTTGAATGATATGTTTACATATGTATATACATGCTTGAAACATAGGTACCTATATAATGAAATATAACCATGGAAACATACATAATATATTGAAATAAAAAATCATTCTGATTTTTTATCAATTGATCTACTTCAATAATTGTATTAGACATCTCAATCACAAATATAAACAAGAAAGATTGTTGTTGCTTCTTCTAAGAGTTGGTAAAGTGAAAGGCTATGAAATCTATCTTGCCGTTATATACTCTTGTATAGCCACTATCATGGTTCTTATAATTTCAAGGTTCTTTCAACCGATCAATTAGTGATACATCGATCACAGTTGCTTGATTGACTCAATGACTTCTATATAGTAGAATACATAGAAGTCATTGGATTGACTGGAACAATGATCCCACCAAAATGGAGCGAAGGCGTTTATCTTTGGGTGTAAAACCCTCATTTTTACGATTCGACCTCCGCGTAATGCGCTGTATTAAAAAGATTTCTCGTTTTGTGTATGTTTTAATGACCCGTGCAAATTCAGCGATGGATTCGAAAACCCATATTTTAGGGTTCCGAAGTCAAACAAGTATTCCTAGTTTGGCAAGTAAAATGTGGTAGGTATTAGATGAACAGCATAAAAAATATTTAGCTGTTAAAATAATATTAAATAATGTTAAAATATTAATTTAAAATAATAAAAATAATGAAGATAAAAAGACAGGTGGCTGCAAGAATCGGAAGGAAGAAGTCGCTACTTTCCATACATTTTAGAAAAAAGTGCTTAGCTATTCAACTTGCAATGCAACCGGAACTTTCAGTATTCACTGCTGGACACGGGGCTTCCTCATGCATATTGTCTTGAGCATGAGGGATGTATGGCCTTGAAACACCACGCTGGCCATTATGAGAATTGTTTTTTTTCTTTGTTTTTGGGACTTTTATCCATATTCGGACATGACATAACATCACTATTTAGATAAAATTAGTATAAGGTAATTCATATTTGTTTCGTTTGGATCAATATTGTTTATAGACACAGTAGTGAGTAACGCTATGCAACATTTTTCCACGTTCGAACGAACTTCGTGGAATTTTAGAAATTGGTATGAAACGAATTTATAAAAGTTTGTTATTCGACGGATGGGCTGCTTAATTCTTAGGGCTGCCATCTGTCAGTGTTTCCTTGGATTCGTCCTAGTTTGACGGGCGTCTGGGAAGGGTCCGGTTATGGTTTTCGATGGCGTCCGGGTTTTAAATTGTATCTAATAATAACAATTTATTTCAGACATAGAATATCGGACATTTTAGACCAATAAAAAAAAAACTTAAATTATTAAGTATTATTAAGCTGGAAAATACTACGATTTAAATTTTTAATTTATTAAAATGAAAAATTTAAAGTTATTTTCATCGTGTGTATGCTACGGACCAAATGATTTTTTTTATTTAAAAAACTGGTTGCGAGTGCAAATGTCCGCGGTATACGAGTTCTGTGTTTGATGATTTTACAAATGGTAGGTAGCCCTAAGTATGCTTGACTTTGGAAGCTATCACGCTATCACGCTTTGGAAGCTTCTTTGCATTAATGCGAAGAAGCCCAGAGGCCCGGATGGCGTGTAACCGTGTAAGGATACAAAATTCAGTCCTTTTGCTTTTGTTTAGATTTCCCCCGGCTTTAAACATTTTAGTCAGTTGTGCAGTTTTAAAAATGGCAAAGTTTAAACATGGAGTTTAACATCGGCAATTTTGTTTTTCTAAGTTTATGGTAGTAACAATGTCTCGAGCGCGACGTCTAATTGTTGAGACAACGATGATGTAACCGCCAGACGGTGAAAAAATATTTAGGTACGTACAATTAAATAGAAAAATTACTACGATTCTCCATTACCATTTTCCTGCCTTGTGTAGGTTCGTGATCGTTCACCGTCGCCCTTTATGAAAAGATCATTAAGTCGACGACTTCAATTCTTTTGAATGTAAAAAACCTACAAAAATTGTTCATGATGTATACAGCGTATCCTAGCACGGGCTCTTTGCCTATTTGGATAGCCATCTATGGCTTATGCACCCTTTCTGTCTGTTGACGTGTGCTTGTCATTGAAATTGAGGTGTAAATGGTCCGTAATTTGTTGTTAGAATAAATAAATAAATGTCAGCCTAAAAATAAAGAGTGTCACCACACCTTCAACGTTTACCGATCCAGGAAGAAAATGTTCATTAAGCATGATTTTGTCTTGTCTGAGTTCATTCCGAGACCAACGCGTCGTGATGTTGTGTTTTAGCAGCTAAGCATCCAGTATAAATAAAATACACGCTTTAGTCTAGGAACACTTTTACCTACTTGAATACAGTATTCAAAATTATGGCAACAAAAGATCTTTGCTTGTTTTCTCGTCATTATGTGGGTCGTCAAGTCTCCGATCGTAAAACGAATGTCGCGCAAAAAATTAAAGCAGCGACACAAGGCGACAAAAGTCGTAAAACTTTAATAGCTTTCGAGTATACTCTCAATTTTCGAGTGTCGCGTTTCACATTAAATACTTTTTATCCTTTCTTTTAATGGCTACTGCTCTTAACTTAATTGACATAGTCGTGTTGGTAAGTCGATACTTTGAAGATAAGAAGTCAGCGTAATAGATGAGTAAATTCTATCAACCCTTTACTTCTTTTTTAATTCCCAACACCCGCAACCACATCTTCCTACACCTTCCTCTCATCTCGTTGACCCACTACCACGACATTTAAGTCATGGTTCACCTGGCCAGTGTCATTTATTACCACGAAAACTGCATAATCAGCACTATTAATTATTTTCAAAATCAATCACCCATATTGTGACAACGAACACGTGCTTTTAAAGTTACGGACAACAAACACATTGATGTAGTTAATTGAATGGGGTCCAAATTACCCCATGTATTTGGATGAAAATAAATAGTTATGTATTTCAATAATGACCACGTGGCTACTGGACAAAGTTATTAGTTTCCTAAAGGTATGCTCCGGTTGTACGAAGACTATTACCCACTTGTTAAAATATTCCTTACGTTCTTGAAAAATCGACCTCCGTATCAAACTTGATTTGGGTAGGTTATGTTGTTTTTTAGATAAAAAGTGGCAAACGAGCTGACAGTCCATCTGGTGTAAGTAGATTCTGTGGCCTACGAACATGCGCGATACATGCCAACATCAATCCATGTTGACATACGTTGGCACGTCCCGGTGCTGTCTAACTTTGAAGATTTAGGAATGTATTTGAAAAAAAGGTAGGAATTATAATGGAACTTGAGGGTATTTATCATTTTTTGTTACACTTTCGATCAATTATTCTATCCCATTTCAAGCAAATGAAATTCTTGACCTGTTACCTGTCACACTGTCTTAAAAATAAACTTGCAATTATGAGCTAGGCTACAACAATGTATTTTATATATCAATAAAATATTATTACTAAATGGCATTTCAAACCCTCAGCGAGTTAATACCCACATATTTTAGTTAATAGCTAATATCTCAAAAGCAGCAATTCCCCATCGCGTGCCACGAGTTAATTACAACATACAGACAGACAAAAAAGCGGAAAACACAACCTATAAGTATTGTTCTCTATCATTGGCCCTGGGCATATTGTACTGATTGGTTACATTATTAAAAAGCAAAGGTAATTTCACGGTTGGCGTGCCAAAATATTGGTTGTCATTTTTCAATTAATAATTTTTTCTCGGTAATGATTTCCGAAACGAATTACTCGTACACGTGTGTTGAGGCAAAATAATAAATAATACTATTAGTTTTATGATCGAGGGGAGAAAAATTGTAGAAATATTGCTCGTTGCGCTGTCAATAGGTTTCTGTCAAGGTTTAATGGTGTTACCAAGATATGGACATTATCCAAGATGCTAGTTCAAGTGAACTGTAAATACACAGTAACCACTTGGTGAACTGTCTGTCTGTCTGTCACTGTCATTCAATTAAAAAAAAATATCGAATATTTTATGGATCGATCAGAAAATAGAACCTTTCCGAACATAAAGTGTAACCATCTCTTCCGACCACGGACATAAATATTATAACTATGCCACAGAGGACCATCTCCGGCTAGATAGACAGCCGATATGAAGAATGTTATTGTTAATGACTGACCGCGAAGAGCAGAATTTGTGTGTAGTGCACTAACTTAGAAAAGACAGTGGAGTCCATCAGTCCATCAAAAGACAGTCCATCAGTGGAGAATAGTGTAATAAAAATGAACGATGAGCGCATGACGCTGGAGCGCTAGTGAACATTTAAAATTAAAGAGTTAAACGCTTGTGAGCGTCATAGTTAAAGTTTATAACGATTGATGGTCTTTTTTCTTCATATATGGCAATGGTGCAATTAGCACATTCTGCCAGTGTCAGGTTTTCTTCGTAATAAAAAATTTCAAAGTCTATAACGTATCCTGTCCAGTCCCGTCGAAGTAAGTAAGGAGTCGCTCGGTAAAGTGATAGTAGATTTATTGAGGATAGAAGAGGACTCCTTGGAAGCACACGAAAAACGCAGTTTTATACTTTCAATTGATTATCAACAAACATTACACACAAAATACACTTTGAAGTTTAATATTAAAACTATCAATATTAAAGCACAAAACGTACAGTACACAATTTTTACAATTAATCAAACAAAAACTCAACTACAGTTCTGGAGTTCCACCCAAAAACTCCAGGTTGAGTTTAAAATTGTTAAAATTAAGGTTCTTATATTAGAGAAAACCTAGCGCTCATGTATAAAACACTAGTGGAGAGACGAATAGAGAATTTAAAAGAGTGGACTCGCCAACCTGCACCGCCAGCGTGGCGATTTAACGCCATACACCCCTCAGGCATAGGACAATGTGCATGGGGAAGCCCGCGTCCAGCAATGGAAGCTAAAACGACTGTTTACGGTAGTGGAAATACACAGGCGGATGATACTTTGGCCTAGTATCCTATCTTCTGCTCCTGGTCTCTATATATGAAACTGATATACATCAGGATAACCTTCAATCTTAAAAACAATCTTCCGGTGTAGTATTTCCCTGAAGACTCTCTGTATTTCACAAATCGCACATTCAAGGAATATACGTTTTCTTCTCGTGGCATGTAACAAGCGTTCGCGCGATTACAAACTTTTATTGCGTTCGTAAACGGGTTATTGTAGTGACTAATATTCCTTGTTCTACTAACTGAAAGAACAGGTTTGTTCTGCAACGTTGTATTTGCGCTTAGTGCCACCTAGGTGCCTGTTGAAGAGGTTCATAATGAGCTGCAAATTTTGTATTAGAACAGTTCTGTACTTTTCTATCAAATAAACACATGTTGCAACTCATAATTATAAAGCGTAAAGTGCGAAATCTCGTCCATTCATCTCAGGCAGGAGTGGAGTCGTAAGCGGAAACGGCTACAATGAGCGCTCACCGTCGGCTTCCGCCCCGGTACAGTCGCTAATATAACTGCTGTGAGGCACCACACCTGTCGTGTAGCCGTTGACATAGTGATGGGTATTTTTCAGAATTATTTCAACGTTGAGAAGTTTAAGAAAAATATGCAGTTAATTTTGGATTTTTTCCGAATAGCTTTCTTAAAATTTCCAATGATCAAAATTCCAATGATTTTAATTTTAAAATCAAAATTTCTCTATCAAGATCACTCTGATCACAGTGATCTGCTGATTATTGAATATAGCGTATGTTACGTATATAAAAAAGATAAGAAGTATTATTGTTAGTGTATCAATTAGTTACTAATTATTAGTGTATTTAAAATCTAGAGTGATTGATATTATCATATTCCTAAGTATATTTTTATAAAGTTATCAATATTACCACTTTTTCTCTCGATGGTACGTACGCACAGCCATTTTACCTGCAAATATGTCTCGGAAGTGGTTGCCTATTGTCTCACGCCCCTGCGAAATAATTTATAAGGTTTTTTATATTTCGCTTTTCTCAAATCTCACGAACCTGCGATTATTTATTGTAAGGTGACAGTGCATGCTGCATTCCCACAGCCTCTGACCGCACAGAAGACTACCTTGAAATTTACTGCATTTCCTACCTTATCGTATTTCCCCAGTGTACGTACGTGTTTCGGTAGTGAGTGAGATATGCCAGAGCCCATTCCCAGCCCGTCCAATCCTATCCCTCTCCATCTGCAAAGGTAGGCAGCGCATCCGAGGGCGTGCTAACGTTTGTCATTCTGGACTTCTTTTGGTTGGTGGCAGAAAATTAGTTTGGGCTTATCTTATCTCGGATAAGTTTACTCTGTTACTCATGGGTTTATCTTAAGTACGAAACTTCTTTATAAATTCCAAAAAAAAATATCGCCTATACCATATAAATATTGTCTTATATTGTAGATAAAGGCAATAGTAAAAGATACAAGAAAGATACAAATGAAATGAAAGACGTACCTACACTATTTCATTTAATTATATCTTTCTTATTTAAGTGCTCTGAAATATTGAAAATTATTTATATAATGTGATGTTAAACTATTTTTGAAAACTACAAGAACTACCATTAACGCAACCAATGGACCCCAATTTTACAATATTTCAACACCACAAATATATACTAATAATAAAGAGAGATTGCGAATTTAGTGAGTTTGTGTGTATGTGGAGGGTAATCTCCGGAACCACTGCACCTATTTGAAAAATTCTTTCACCATTTGAAAGGTACATTATTCCAGATGGACATAGGCTATATATTATGTGCAAAAAAATTGCCGGGCATGCAACGCATGCAGGGCACCGCTATATTCTAATAAAATCACCCGGCACTTTCGGAGTACGTCTTCCTTCCGATTCTTTCCGATTCTTCTGTATTCCTTCGATTTTACGTTAAAAATGAAATAATTTATGGCTTAAATAACAATTAGTATTAAGAGGCAAGCTCTCGGAGTATTTAAAAGGATTATGTACAGATGCGTCAAACACCTTTGCTATTTGGCGAAAGGTGCGTTTAAATGAATGTCAGCGTAACGTATTGTACTCAAATGTACCTTTTGAAATGATGTATTCGGAATATAATCAATATAAACGGTTATCAATTCGGTTAGAAATAAGTTGTTGGGTAGGTATATTAGAGAGTTCTGTCAAAATGGAAACCCTGTTCGGTTGGGGAAAGTGAAGTCAGGGCCGTCTTTGAGATTTTCGGGGCTCTGGGCAAGGTTAAGTTTCCCAACTTCCCTTGTAAGGAATTGAAAATCATGGGAAGAATACAAATGTTTTTTTTACTATTTTTATATATTTAGTATCATCATCACACAACTTTAAGAACGTATATAAACAATACGTTGATGGAAAGTAGCCATAATTTATTGGCATTTTTAATTCTAAAATTCCAAAATATTTCATTAATATTCCTGATAAATAAAAATTCATCTCAAACTCGGGGCTCTGGGCCCTGGGCCAACGGTGCCTTGCCTAAAGACGGAATTGAAGAAAGTAAAGTAAAGTAACCTTTCCTAAAGAGGAATAATGATAAAAGGGATAATAGATTAAGGGTAAAACGGCTAAGGATAGGTATAAGGATATCAAATATCATGAGTACCTACCTATCTAAAGTTTTTTTATTAAAAAAAATATATATATATGGACATTCAGTAAGAATCCACGAGTTATATTTTGTAAATAAACAACCTTTGTTACTGTTGAATTACCAAATCATTATTCGACACTCGTGTTGTGATATCCTGTGTCGATATTGACACCCAAATAAGGATCCAGAATGGACAAGGTAGAAACATTGTATCCGTTCTATTTTTTAATAATACTGCTTTTTATGACAGTGTAATGTAACTACTTACTTACTTGTATCTTTAGACACACGTTATTGGTTTTTAATGGTATGTAGGCATAGCAGAGGTAGATGTAATTTTGTAAAAATCGGAGCTCAGCACTAGAGTCTTAACAGCACTATCATTCATACCTTAGGAACTTGAACCGGTTTGGACTCGAGCTTCTGACCTTGGACCTTTAAGGAAGGGGGAGGGTATACGTTGCAATCCCACCGCCGCTGGACGAACTTGACTAGGTTACCCTTCATTCACAGAAGACTATCGTAAAATCTACTACATTTCCCACTTTATCCCATTCCCCGAATGTACGTACGCGTTTGTAAATTAAATATGGCGGAATTCATTTCCATCCTATCCTATCCCTCCCCATTTCTCCAAATCCATTCCTAAATCTGCAAAGGTAGACAGTGTATCCGGAAGCGTTATAATGGTCATCCCGGTATTTTACTTTATAAAATTAACTAACCAGTGGAGAATCTATCATCGGTAACTAGGGTATTTCAATATTTAAGTATTTGTAAACAATTTCACCAGATGACGTGCGCGTGCGCAGCTACCACATGCAATGTGTCAGCAAATTGACTTCCACAAAATACTATACAATCAATTGGGGACTGCCAAAAAAAGACATATGGTTACATATCATTAGGGCTACTTGAAAAGAAAAAAAATAGATTTTCTATGCTTTGTAATAGTTTGACGAGGGTAATGCCCCTATATAAGATGATCAAGGCTTTTATGATTTCATTGTTTGTTTTTATGTATGCCAATTATTATATGTAATTTTATTATCGAACGAGCGATGCAAGTAGAACTTTATTAAATATATTTGATAGTGTGCAGTAGCCTAAATATACGAGAAACCGTACTGTATAGTTTTAAAATGTTTCCCCCATAAATCGACACCCAATGGACTATCTAATTGCCTTTGACTTTAATACCAGATGTGGAATGAAAGATCTTACTTTTTATTCTAGTAGGTACTGGTAAATGAACAACGATATTTATATTGACTATAGTAACTAAAATATAACACTTATATTAAGGTTAGGATTGTTTTTTACGTAGAAATAGTCGACATAAAACGGAATACCTAAAGTAGGCGCCACAAAAGAAGTTCCGGCGAAGTAGCCGCGGTGCTGTGATCGGTCGACATAAGACTTCCACAGCTTATTGGTTTCAATTTACCCTATCAAATTATGTATTTTTATTTACAACTACCAATAAAGATGTGTCTAAATTAAGAAGTAAATTATAAACGGACATAATAATATTTATTTTGCAGAACGGACGACCTGTCATATTTAGTTCCCTTAAATTTCACAGAACTTCTTTGGTGGCGAGCACTCTACAGAGAAACACCATGCCATCATCAGTCTTTCTATTGCTGGATTTTGGCCTCTCCTAAGGTTTGCCATCATATATGATCCTTTGCTTTTCCCAATCGGCGATTTTCTTTAAGTCACCAGTCCACCTGACCGGAGAGCGCTCAACGCTACCTCTCCCAGTACATGATCTCCATTCGATAACTCGTTTACCACATCTGGGATCAGCCCAGAGTAGACATGTGTCGCGGATATCTATGGGCGCGAGGTGGACTGTCTGCTAAGCTGCCAAGAATCATATTAAAATATATGTCTTGCCCACCGCCGTCAACATGCTGATTCGTTGAGGCGTGTCGGTACAATAATACCAAATTAATGTTACACACAAGAAATTAGTGGAACAATAATTTGACGTTACACACACACACCCTTAAGCGCGCGCTCGCTCTAACGCACACACACACAATCTTCTAATGATGTTCAAATCCGATTATTTTATATATACCTACCTATTGAACCATTTAAAATGTGTTTTATATATTCATTCATCCTATGTTCATGCTATGAAGTTTGCGAAATAAATAAATAAAATAAAAAAAAGAAACATATTAATAAATGTTTGCGTGTAATAATCGTACAAAAGCGACTACCAAAATTATTAACATCGAAATGACGAAACATTTCTGCCCAAATGCTAAAGCATCAATTATGCGCACGTCATGCAAGATGTTAGCAAAAATGACGAGTTGCAGTAAAGATACGAACCCTTTATTGTACTACTGGCAGACAGATGTATGTAAACTTGAATGCGATTGTCCAGTCTCTATTACGCCGCGTTGTAAAGGAAAGCATAGCGTGGATATGACTTTAAAGAAATTTTGTATTTAATTATAGAAAAATAAGTAATGATCTCGGAATCCACTGATGGAAAAAGTAGAAGAGTCGTTCATGAATAAACTCTTCTACTGGGTGAGAAAAGTCATATTTCGCAATGGTGATACGTGACAGATAGACTTATATATCAATCAATAATATTCAATCGAATATATATGTTATATTATCAATCAATCGATTAATCATTTATTTTATAATTACAATAGATAACTTTAATAATTTCGTTTGAGTTGAAACTAAGATGTTATATAACTTATTATGAGATAATAACGTGTTTGTGGCAATGTAGCATAGGTTGCAATGGGACTTGCACGTCGAAGTGATTGCCCATTTTGTTCTTACAAAGTTCATAGGTTTAAAATAGAAGTTAATAAATTTTAAAAAGAAAAAAGATTTTTTTTTATTTCAACAAGTATGTAATTTTTTTTTTTGGGAATAATGTGATGTAAAATAAAGCTCATAAAAATACAAAAAAATTGAATAAAAACGTTCTACATGTTTAGGAAATATTTTATAAAACAAGTTTCATATTACAGATTTCTTCTTGCAAAAAAGGGAATAAAATGTACTTGGAGTTAGAAAATATATTTTTAACGCCTATATGAAAAAAAATGACAGCTATAACCTACAAAGATACGTGTTATTTAGAAATCCTAGATATGTCCAAATGTCTATACAACGGAACTGAGATTTCCCTGTTAAGTCCATACAATTCTTTCGTTTGCAAAGTTCTTTAACAGGTGGTCGCACAATAAGGGACGTTGGCAGAAATCAACGTTAACTTAGCGGAAACGCAATATGAACTCAATTTCATTGCAATAATGTGTAATTTTGTATTGTAATTTTAAAGGAGATTATGCTAAGAAATTGAGAAGAGAAATAGAAAATACAAAGTTTTTCGTTTATTCGTTTATTTCGTAAAAACATAGTTATAATAAAAGTGGGAGGTATTATTATTATAATGAAAAATATTTTTAAATATTCACAGCTTACGCAGTTTTCATTAATCATTCACTATGTTAGATCGCATTTAAGAGCCGCTCAAATGAACATACACAATACCATAGACATAGATAGACAACGCAAGTTCGTGATAATGGAAACCCAGTGTCACGAGTAAATCATCGGTGATTTTAGTGATGGGAAACCACTCAGCGATGAAACGAAACATGCGTTGACTCGAGTTCACCACTCTCGACGAATTTTTATTATTATAGCGCAATTAGGTATATTGTGTTTTGTAACTACGATTTGCTAGCGACACGGGTCGGAACAGACTGAACGAGCAGCACAAGTAGGCGCTTAGCGCCAACTAAGGGCATACAGCGACGGTAAAGCTTGCGTTATCCCTCTATATCTGTGCACAAATCCTATATCCCAACATATACAAAGGATATTGTCTATTTGTTAGCGTTAACCTTGCGATATAATAGGCCGATTTTGATGGGGTTTTCATTGCTGTGTTGATCCCGGAAGGTTATAGGGAACTTTTTATTGAAATCGGTTTTCATTCCCTTTGTCAACCCGTGTCTATTCAATGCTGAAAGGCTTTTCCCAAGTTACACCAAAATGCTCTCTCGCTGGATTTATTTTATAAGTGTGTACGGACTTATAAAATTTTATATTGTGTGTGTACCTGCGAGCGGAGCATTAGCATAAGGATATATTTTAATTCACTTAATAAAGAGCCGTCATGGTGTAAAGACGTTGTCTTTTTAAAAACTATCCCTCGACTTGACCACATACGTTATCATGTGTTTTTTTTATAAAATACTAGCGACCTGCCCTCACTTCGCTTCGGTTTATTAAATTTAAAACAATCGGAGTAAGATATTTTCCTGCTGTGAAATGGAGCCTATATTTTAAGTTAGACCTCTAGCAATACATCGGCGAAAACTGCATTCAATTCCATGCAGTAGTTTTTGCGTGATGCGTGTACAAACAGACAGACAGAGAGACAGACAAAATTTCTAAAAACTGTTGTTTTGGCTTCTGTTGCTCTAATAAAGACCCCCCCCCATTTATTACATTTTATTATATTTTATTAAAATTTTATTATATGTATAGATAATAAACAATGCTATTATTGCAATAATATATTTGCTATTATTGCAAGATTATTGCAATATTTAAATAACATTTAAACATATCGCTTATATAAATTGTACAAATCACACAGCACCTATTTGTAATATTGGTAGCGCCAGTTGAAATGCATTCTGGATGTAAGACGAACTGTTGCCGGCCTGAAAATAAAAAAAAAAAATAACGTTAAAAAATACTAACCACTTAGGTATTTAACATCTATGCGAATGTAAGTCGAATATTATCAGCTTGAAAATAAAAAAATAAAATGTTCACAAGATCAAGTGCTCGCGTTAATACTTATTTTCTGATAGTTCCACTGTTTTCATTTGTGATAAATAGATAGATGCGACTTCTTGGCGGGAACTCGACAAGTGAAGTTGAGTTTTTGTTTAATTAACGTAAAAATTGTGTATTAGGCGTTTTGTGGTTTAATGGTGATAGTTTATTAAACTTCAATGCGTTTTTCGTGCGTGGTGTTTGTGACAAATAATCAAATAAAAGCATAGGACTGCGTTCTTCGTGTGCTTCCAAGGAGTCCTCTTCTGCCGTCAGTAAACCTACTATCGCTTTACTGAGCGACTCCCGACTTACTTCGCCTGGACTGCACATCGACAGGATATGATTTAGACTTTGAAATTGTTTATTCCGAAGAAAACTTGACACTGGCAGAATGTACTAATTGCACCATTGCTATATATGAAGAAAAAGAAAAAAAATTAGATAGATGGTGTGAGCGGGAATTTTCGCTCTTTCGCTATAGGAATGCCCACGAATGTATGGATCTCAGGCCCCTTTTTTGAAATCTCATAGTGTTAAAATTTTAATTTTAATCTCATAGTGTTACTATTTGCGAAATTTCAATATATATAAATATATTTTTAATTCAATGTGGGATTACGCAGAAAACAATATAGGAATTAACGATTGTTAGGTTACTTTTTGTCGGTTTTTTGTTGTTTTGACAACGCCAAAACATTTACGAAGTAAACTATTTAGTTTATGTTTTTGTGTAATACGCAAAATCGTATCTAAATATTATCTTATCACGCACGCAAGATATAATTCAATATCCACAAAACGAGTAACGTTTTTATAAATTGTAAAATAATTGTCAAAATACGAGTACAACAATCTGAAATAACATTAGTAAATGATTCTTTACAGGCAAAGAGTCATAAGTGTTTATAATCTGTGTTAATACAATTATTACGAACATAACTAATGAAATATTATCCCAGTATCCAAATTGGGTAAATCTGCTACAGAGTCCGTTAAAATATTAATCGAATTTATATTATAGTTACCCCCTACTATACTTCATCATAAAATTGGAGGCCTACAAATAGGCCTTCTCCTTTTTTGCCAAAGCAGAAACTACCTATCAGGATATCACATTCACAATAGGCCGGACAGAAAATCTTTTCGTATTTTGTACGTATGAAGTTGTAATCAAATTTCTTTGTTTGTACTATTTGTACCTGGCTGGTTGCAATACCATTGAAAGTTGATCTTCTAAAAAAAAATATCAAAAGAAACACTATTTTTCATTGTTTTCCAGTCTGTGAAAAGTAGTGTGAAAGTAACGAAGAAATTCGATACATTTTGAAATTTTATTACAAAAAAAAAAGGCAAAAGTGCGACACAAGCCGTAAAAAAAAAATATGTGCCGTTTATGACACAGTCTTATGCTTTGATTATATCGCAAAAATTACGTACTTTAATAAACTATCACTATTAAACCACAAAATATACTTATGCTTTTCATTCTTAAAATTAATAGAAAATCCTGACTTACCTCCAAAAATATATTGGTGATATAAGTGTTAACTTGCGGCTTGTTTTCAGTGGTTACTGTATTCAGTTTCTCAGTGAAAAGGGTCGCCAATTCACTGATATGTTTCGTCAATAGCACTGTCATCCTGGAAAAAAAATGTTTATAGAGAGACAATGACCAGATTGGACCCGAGAAAGTCTTATAAATGACCCACCTTAAAAAAGGCTATTTTTTTATTCTTTTAAACGGTATTATAACATTATCAATTAAAAGCCAGCAAAAGAATAAGATGCGCATTTAGCTGCAGTCACCCATTTTTCCGCTATGCCCCATTCCAAACTTATTTCAAAAACAGCAGTGATATCGGCAAACTGGAAATTGATATTGAAATTCTATCTGCATAATAAAGTATTTTTAGTATTTTCAATGTTATATTATCCACATTTCTTTTAATAATTATCAACTAATGTTAAAATTATTAATTAGATAAAATCGTAGTAATTACATTTAAAATTTCCAGAATGGAATGCATATTTTTACTTTTGTGTCGACAGTTGCTAATGTCTTTCAATGTCAAATAGTCAAACAGAATACACGCATATCCGAAAATTGTTGCCATTTATACACAAGAGGTCGCTTTACACATTGTAATCTCTAATTTATAACTAGTAAATTGTTTAACTACGGCTTTATAATGATAATTACAACATAACAAACACTTAATCTTAAATGTTTTGATGAACAAAATTTGTAAGCGAAGCCTCAAAGTAGGCACTGTAAGGCTTCACTTACGCATTTGTAAGCGAAGCCTCAAAGTAGGCACTGTAAGGCTTCACTTACGCATTTGTAAGCGAAGCCTCAAAGTAGGCACTGTAAGGCTTCACTTACGCATTTGTAAGCGAAGCCTCAAAGTAGGCACTGTAAGGCTTCACTTACGCATTTGTAAGCGAAGCCTCAAAGTAGGCACTGTAAGGCTTCACTTACGCATTTGTAAGCGAAGCCTTACAGTGCTTACTTTGAGGCTTCGCTTACAAATGCGTAAGTGAAGCCTTACAAATATAAAAAATATTTTCATTTATAACATTTTTTTCTGACTGAATTTTAATAAGCCTAACAGAATTTCATTAAGTATATTTGAAAATTAATATTACTAGCGACCAGATTATATACAAAGTTCCCGGGTTAATAAATGACTTAGATCTTAAATTTAAAACAAATATCAGTGAAAATAATTTAAAACATAAATTAAGAAGATATTTCTCGTCCAAATTATAATTTGTTCATCGCTCACAGGCAGGTTTTTACTGTCTCGACTACTGATTACAGCAGTACTTGTATCTTAGACAAATCTGTATGGTTTATTAGATACAATTATGGTAGTTTAATACTTTTTGTTTATACTTTTTAATAACAAATAAAAAAACGATATGAAATACACAAAGGGCGGTCTTATCGCTATTAACGATTTCTGCCAGACGACCATTGGGTAGAGAGGAAATAAATATTTTAATCGTAGGTAGATGGTGCACAGTATAGATAACTGTGATCTACTGTACATGGAACTATGTAATGGATGTGGATAAAAAGTGTCCTAAATGTTTACCCGCCATATAAGCTATAACAATTACAATAAGCTGTAGCTCGTCTGGTCTTGACAAGTAGCACCTCGGTTGTTTTGTGGTAAATAGGAACTGTTTCGTGGTAGTCTTTTCATCTTTTATTCAATACTACTTACTGAGTAAGAGCGTCCGATTCGTCGGCTGTAGATCGTCTGGTCTTAACGAGAAGCATTTCGGCTGTTTTGTGGTAAATCTCAACGGACAAGGCGGTGGCCTGTGCGAGGCTGCTCACGGCACGTTTGTATAAAGTCTTCTCTGTAAGTGTCGCAGTGGACAGCCAATCCAGAATGTCTGTGTATTGTCTGAAAGGTAAAATATTACGAAATGTCTGTAAAGTAAACGAATCCAAAATGTAAATTCCTTGCCTGTAAGGTAAAATAATCCTAAGTGTCCGTGTACTGGCTGTAAGGTAAAATATTCATAAGTGTCCATGTACTGGCTGTAAGGTAAAATAATCATAAGTGTCCATGTACTGGCTGTAAGGTAAAATAATCCTGTGTCCATGTACTGGCTGTAAGGTAAAATAATCATAAGTGTCCGTGTACTGGCTGTAAGGTAAAATAATCCTGTGTTCGTGTACTGGCTGTAAGGTAAAAGAACCCTAAGCGCCTGTGTACTGGCTGTAAGGTAAAAGAATCCTAATCCGTGTACTGGCTGAAAGGTAAAATAATCCTAAGTGTCCGTGTACTGGATGTAAGGTAAAATAATCATAAGTGTCCGTGTACTGGGTGTAAGGTAAAATAATCCTAAGTGTCCATGTACTGGCTGTAAGGTAAAATAATCATAAGTGTCCGTGTACTGGCTGTAAGGTAAAATAATCCTAAGTGTCCGTGTACTGGCTGTAAGGTAAAAGAACCCTAAGCGTCTGTGTACTGGCTGTAAGGTAAAAGAATCCTAATCCGTGTACTGGCTGTAAGGTAAAAGAATCCTAATTCGTGTACTGGCTGTAAGGTAAAAGAATCCTAATCCGTGTACTGGCTGTAAGGTAAAATAATCCTAAGTGTCCATGTACTGTCTGTAAAGTAAAAGAACCCTAAGCGTCCGTGTACTGGCTGTAAGGTAAAATAATCCTAAGTGTCCGTGTACTGGCTGTAGGGTAAAAGAACCCTAAGTGTTTGTGTACTGGTTGTAAGGTAAAAGAATCCGAAGTGTCTGTGTACTGGCTGTAAGGTAAAATAATAATTACTATATACAATATGTGTCAGATGTGTTCCCGAAACTTGACACTATGGATTCTGATCACATCTGACTTAATTGATATGATTTTTTTAAGAATATTTCTTGTTTTTACCAAATTTTTCATATAAATTTGCTAATATTGCAAAGTCCATTTTTTTCTTTACAAATGTAACATGTAACAGTATATGTCAATTAACTATAGGATCATTAGCAGAATCCAAACAACATATTTCAGACCGTGGTAAAGGTTCGGTTGTATAGTTCCTGAATGAAATACAAACTGTACTACATCAGAGATAACTTCTAAAGTATTGATGGATTATTCCAGAAAGAAAACCGTAACCGTATGTCGATGTCAACCATCTTTTTTATTTATTTAAACTTCATTGCACAAGTAATTGTACAAATGGCGGACTTAATGCCTTTGTTCTTTTCCCTTTTGGTAATATCAAATAATAAAAAAAAGTAATAATAATAAAAGTTGCATGTTAGTGTTTAATTCGCCTGCAGTGAGTAAAAAATGTATGTGTTTGCTAGATGAGTTAGGTAATTTGTTGACTTACTTGACTAAAGGCTGGAATTGAACCTTGACCCCCAGGTCTCTGGTGGCAGTTTGAAGTCTGTCGTTCATTGCATCTGGTTTCGATATAGTTTCGTCTGAGCACTCCTCAACTTCATCGTCTTCCTCTGGCACTTCACATAACTCTAAAAATACAGAATATGAAGAATAATCTTTATTTTATTGTAATAAAACCTTATTTTGTTGCAATAAATTGCATGAGATAAGGTTGAATTTAGTTTAGCGGCGTAAAAATACAACTGTGTACGTGTGCACTCTATGTTCTTATAAACGCCCGATGTTTATAAGTATGCAATACAAAACAAGTGTATCAATTACTGCCAATACAAATTAATTTAAAAATTTGAACAACACCTTGTTATAATAACATTTTGTTTGGTAGTAATTAAACACTTACGAACAGACAGATTTATAAACCATTAAAATGTTACTGTCTTCAAACTTACACAAGTAATGAGTAATATGTAAGAAACATACAATAAAATCTTTTTATTTATTTATTTATTTGTACAGGCAATCGCCCAATTACAATTATAATAACAAGGGTATATATAAGAAGTTTTTACATATCAAATAAAGTTACATAAGGTTACATAATAAAGTTTATACAAAATAAAAATATATTTTTTTATTTTTACAATAGGAAAGCAAGACTATGAGAAATCAACTAAAGTGATTTTTTTTAATTCACGTGTAAATTCAGTTGGCGGGGAAAATATTATATCAATTTGTAGTTCATTTGCTAATCTACTCATTCTCCATAATGGAGCGTGGTACCAGTGTTTAGTTCCGGCTAATGGTACATGAAATAATTGCCCACGTTGACGCATTCCGCGAGACGGGACTCTCCAGTTTACATAAGACAGTAGCTCTGGACAGTCATTGATGCCATTTAACAGATTATAAAAATACAGCAAATCGTTAAAAATTCTGACAGAATGTAGCGAGCTTAGGTTTAAGAAACAGGCGATATGATAATATTCATGCGAAAAGCTGGGTAAAGGCCAAGAAGTTTCCAGGCAACCAAGTTAAAAAATTTATGTTGAACTGTCTCAATGCGTTTGTCAAGATTTTTGTAATTTGGGGACCATACCAGAGACGCGTAGAGTAAGATTGACCTAATTAGAGTTAAGTAGAGAGTGCGTAGAATGTAAGGATCGGAAAATTCAAAAGTCATCCGTCTTATAAAACCAAGCAATTGTAGCGACTTATTTGTAACGCGATCAACATGTTTATCAAATTTTAGTTTTTTATCGAATGTCACTCCTAGATCTTTGAATTCTGTCACTGTTTCGAGTAGTACATTGTCAATGAAATAAGGTTCCGATATTACATTTCTGGCATTTGAGAATCTCATGATTTTACATTTAGATATGTTAAGCATTAAGCGATTCGTATGACACCAGTTTGACAAGGCTAGGAGGTCTCGTTGTTGCACCTCGCAGTCTTGGGCGCACTTGATCGGATAAAACATTTTTAGATCGTCAGCGAATAACAAAAATTTACATCCTGTCAGCGAGTTTTATATCATTGATAAAAATAAGAAACATTAATGGGCCGAGGTGCGAGCCCTGCGGCACACCGGACGTTACAATAATGTCTCTGGATATGAAAGATTGAAATTTCACATTCTGAATTCTATCGGATAAGTAGCTTTGCAACCAACATAAAAGATTACCATGAATTCCAAAAGATTTCAACTTCTCTAACAAAATTTTGTGATTAACAGAGTCAAAGGCCTTTGAGAAATCAGTATATACAGTGTCTACTTGCAAACCTTGATTAAGCTTTTCCAAAGCAAAATGCTGAAAAAGTAATAACTTAGACACAGTTGATCTGTGTTGCCGAAAACCGTATTGTTCTTCAATTAAGTTTGGATTTACAAAGTTGTAGATTATTGGTGTCACAATACTTTCGAGTAATTTTGGAATAGTACTCAGAATAGAAATAGGTCTATAATTTTTGGCATCAGAACGAGAGCCTGATTTGTGAATCGGTGTAATGAAACTACTTTTCCAGGTTTTAGGAAAGATTCCTTCGCTCAACGACTTATTGAATAATATGTGAAGCATCGGTGATATATTAGCATTACAATTTATCAGGAAAGAGGGCGGGATACCGTCGGGTCAAGCACCCCTTCTCGTATTTAATTTCGCAATATTATGAAAAATTTCAATTTGAGATAGAGAAACTTGACTAACATTGAAGTTAGCAAAAGGTTCGGTTTTAGGAAAATTTAAATAAATCGTATCTTAAATAAAAATTTAAAAATAATAACCAAAACATGAAATGTTTTTTTTTTTATAGTGAAGTGGGCGGACGAGCAAGCGGTCCCACGTGATGGTAAGTGTCACCGCCGCCCATGGACACCTGCAACACTTGCATCTATGCGGGCACGCCGCCGACCTTGCAAAATCCTATTCACAGCTTTCTTGAAGAACACCACATCGTAGCTTAATGGAAAGACCTCTTGAGGCAGTTTGTTCCACAGCCTACGGGTTTCGCGGTATAAAATGAAGTACGCGACACCTTCGTATTGAGGAAGTGCGGATGTTCTGTTCAGCACACCGAGCTTTAAGATTTTTTATCATTCTTACCAGCAACTTGCTGTAATGTCTCCTTAATTTCTTGTTTCTTCTCAGAGTCCGCATTGCGTAATCGCTCTTCAATTCTCATGTTTATTTGCCGCGATAGCATTTCTAGGGCTTCTAGATGTACTAGACCTGAAACATGAATTTTCATTAGACGATAGAGAACAGCGAGAATAGAGACATGTGTAGCGACGGTGAGCGATGGTGTAGCGTAGTCCTCGTCTCCGCCGGCGGGACGGTGTACTTGTGTAGTGGGTAGATTGGGTCGTCCGCATCGGGGTCGTCTAGAACGTGCCGAGGACGACGGTAGCGGGGAGGGGCATTCCTGTCGGGGACATAAGTTAGGCTGGCAACTATTAGGGGGCTGGTGATTGGTGAACTGGCAAATTGGTGAAGGACTCTGTAATAGTAGCGTCGGGCGGGGAAACTGCTCGTAGCCATGGAAAATTAATTTCTATCAATCATTATTATACGTTACTAGCAAAACCGGGCAGACATTGTCCTGCCTGTGCATATTTATTTACCTCTTTATATAAAATCACAAATAATTCTGTTTTGCCGTCGATATGATTTTTGCGATCGGTTGAACGGTATAGAAGTTGATGTGCTGCAGCGCCATCTAGTGGCGAGTTACAACAAAGTGGATAGCTCGAAAATATTCTCAGTGCTCAAATACCAATACCAATTTTCATGGCGATCGGTTGAACGGCATAGAAGTTGAAGTGCTGCAGCACCATCTAGTGACGAGTTACAACAAAGCGGATAGCATAAAAACCTTTTCAGCACCTTTACATACAGCACATTTAGTTATATGTGCCAGCTTTCATGGTGATCGGTCAAACAGTGTAGAAGTCTATTCATCTCAGAGAGATATACCAACTTCCATTTTTACTTCGTTTATTTTTAATTTCCGAAAATAGTGTTATTTACGTTTTTGTAAAAAATATTACTAATGCTTTTCCTCAAGGGGGCGGTACAATAAAGTGAAACAACAACATAAGTAATTATTACATATGAGATTTTCGCGTTTTTAACATATTTATCTAGTATTTATTATATTTATCTATTTATTTCAGATATCGTGACCAAATATGGTGATAAAGCTGCTCGCAATTCTCCTCGTGGATGGTCTATCCGTCTCTTCAGTCAGCTCGTGACCATGGTCGGTGCAACCCAACCGAAACGTCGAGTAAAATAAATAAGGTAAACATACGCGTTGAGACCCGTTTAAATAGATAAATATAAGTAATTATTATTTCTCTTACCTTCGAAATCATCAAACAAGTTCTCATAATGGACCTCCTTAGCTTCCCTCTTTTCTTCCCTAACCCTGTCTTCCTCATCAGCTCTGGCTTTAGCTTCTCTCAACACTTGGGAGAGAACGGGTTTGTCTCCATGGTCCAAGCCGAACATGGCTCGCTTTTTGACTAACCCGGGGTCTCCATCTTGTAACACCTCCATAGTCTTTTTGCCGATGGTTTCTAATGTATCTAGGCCTCCTGTGATTACTTTAGAGCCTGATAAAAGCATTTAGGACGGTCAGAGACATTTAGTTGAAAATTCAAGGGATTTTCGTCATAATAGGGCCACTAATAACAAACTATCGTCATTATTCACTGTAGTTTTACTTAATATTATCTGTGATTGTACCGCATGTACTGCATTGCCCAAAGGTTAACTGGGAGATAATGCTTCTAAGTATTAAGTCCGTCTTTTGTCACTTCAATAAAGAATAAATACAATACAAAAGATACCAATAAAAGATTTATAGCTTGATGGAGAAGGTAACACTCAAGAAGGGATATTTTAGATCTGGAGATATTCAAATAAAATTCAATTTTTTTATAAGAAGTAAGTTGCAGATGAACAGACATTAAGTAGATGATGTTGCCTATGAACATCCGCGATAAATGCCAACATTATTCTAGAATGACAAACCTTGACACAAACCCTACGAGATTTAAGAATTAATTACAAACTGGTTAGGAAAATGGAGAGGGATGGGCTCAGGAATATCTCACTCTCTACCAGTACTCTGGTATTATAGAGCCGGAACTCTCTATTTTATGGTAGTGTTCTGTGAAGTTGGGATAATGTGGCTGGTTGAGTGTGCTCAGAGGTAGTAAATTAAGAGTAAATAGAAAAAATAGAAGATGATGAAATGAAAAAGATAAATTCCTGTAACAATTGACATTCGCCAAGAAAGGTTATAATTATAATAATAATAATAATACAACCTTACCAGTTGTTTCAACAAATTTTGTAACTCCTGATATAAGACTTCCAAATGGAAAAGGTGCATCACTAACATTTCCACTGCCTTCCACTGAATCTCCCCTGTCGCAAACAGTGGGAGCTTTTTCATTATCAGTAGGTTTGGTTTCAGCCTCTTTTGCCCTTTGTTTTGCTAATTCTTCAGGATCTGGTGCTCCGATACCCGTTTCCAGAACTGTTGATATACCCTGAAATTGTCAAAAACTTATTGAAAATTAAAAATAAACCGGTGTCTTTGAGCCACACTAATCAAAATACAAAAGTAGAATAGACTAATACTTTATTCTGCCACCAACACAAATATGGTAGAAACAAAACAAAACATTCTTTGAGGGGGAAAGTCCACACTGAACCTCTCTCTCACAGAAGACTACCTTCAAATGTACTGCATTTACCAGTTTATCTTATTTCCCTAATGTATGTACGTGTTTTGGTAGTGAGTGAGGTGTGCCAAAGCCCATTCCCATTCTATCCCTCCCCATTTTCCCAACCCTTTCTCCAAATTCATTCCTATATTTCCAAAGGTAGGCAGCGCATCCGGGGGCGTGCCAATGTTTGTCATTTTGGACTAATGTTGGCATGTATCGCGGATGTCTATGGGCGACAGTATCCACTTACCATCAGGTGGACTGTATGCTCGTCTGTCGCCTTCGTCCATAAAAAAAAACATGGAAAGCAATGTTATGCAACCAGCCTTTTCAGTATACACTGCTGAACATGGGCCTCCTCATATACATTGACTCGTGCATGAGAGATGTATATCCTGAAAATGCCATGCTGGCCAAGTGGGTCGGCGAGTCCACCCTTTTAGAGGTAGTGTAGTTCCCTGGGGCTTGTGGTAGCCGCTTCATTATCCCTTAGTCGCCTTTTACGACACCCACGGGATGAGATGGGGTGGTGCTATTCCATAGCCATAAGGCACAACAAATATTCTACAAATATAAGAAAACATATATTCAAGAATAAATATATAATATTGCAAATAAGAAAAAGAATTAACTGAATAATAAGGAATCTGTGCAAAATGGAATTTTTGCTGTTAATGTCATGGGACGACCATGACGCTGATTTTCCGTGAAAGGTCCATATTTCGCAGCTACCTGAAATAGCTATCAAATTTGATACTTGAATTTAAAATAAAATTAGCCTAACATTGAATTCAAGATTCATAATTATTTTTCTATCTATTTTTAGTGATATGTTCACCTATTTTTCTTTTAATTTGCCCTGCTTTCAAGTCTCAACTTTTATTTGCCAGACTAGTCATTACAGCTCACCTGTGACACTTGACTGGTCAATGTGGTGATGCCGGCAGTGGCAGTGCTTAGAAGAGAGTCCACTCCCCACCCCCACCCCCATCCAGTATTTTTAGTTGACGCTGCCGCGAATCGATCTGTCACTTCCTTGATGTCTAAATCTGGTTGCATTTGCTGGCTCCACGGTACCTAAAATGTAACATAAACTATTTGTAACATTATCGCTATTTGAGAGCAAAGATACCATATTGTTGGTAAGAATTTATTTTAAGATTTTCTGACTTAAAATTTTCTTGTTTCAAGATGCCTTCATTAAATATAAACATTTTATTTTTAAAATATATTCTAGATGTGATATTCAATACATTTAGTCAAGAAAAGGCAGACACACCCAAATGTTGGCTGGTAGCCTAAAGGCCTTAAGTTCGCCTTTTGTATGATTTGTATGTGCAATGAAATGTACAAATAATGCTCTACAAAGCTCAGGTTAGGTCCCATATGGAGTACTGCTCACATCTCTGAGCACCGAAATATCATTTGACTCCATCCAACGACAGCTGTTCGAATTGTCGACAATCCCACCTTCACGAGCGGTTTAGTACCCCTCAGCATTCGGAGGGATGTTGTATCTCTCTGTGTGTTCTACCGCCCGTACAATGGGGAATGCTCTGAAGAACTACAATATAATTCCCACCTCGGGTTTCTACAACCGCACGGGAGGTAAGAAGGTGTCCCGTACTGTTCAGTACAAAAATCATTTTATACTGCGAACGTGGGACTGCTTGCTCGTCCCCTATTTCACTTTTTAAAAAAAATATATAGCATTGCATCAACAGTTTTTCTTAATAATCACTTAATATAAATAAAATAGCTTGTTTGTTATAGTTATATCATCTCATGAAGATAGGTTATGCTTAGTAGTATTTGTGCTCCTACATGTATATTGTTTTAATGCGCGCCGCCCAACTGGAATCCAACTGAGCGTTCTAAGTTTACGCACACTAAAACACGTACGAGCACAACCGCTACTAAGCGTAACTCGCCTTCGTGAGAGGAATGAGCAAATAAACTATTTTATTTATATTACCAAAAAATTATACCATATTCTACACAAAAAAAACCTTAACAATATACTTTTGCCCTCACCTTAGGAGATGTAACAGATTCATTTTTATTAAAATCATCTTGTCCCCAGTCATCGAAGTCATCCCAGCCAGTGTCTTCGGATTTTTTATCTTCTTTTGCTACTCCACTAGTTGGTAATTTAGAATTAGGCAAAGGTTTTTGAGGCTCTTTAACATGTGATTCAGTAGTTTTCTCTGCAGGTTTTAATTCTATTGTGTCATTTTCGTCTATATCAAAATCATCCCAACCATCTGTTTCTACCTATAAAAGATAATTATTTTATTAGACATTGTTAAAGCCAAAATAAGGGCAAAAGTTCAAGACACTGTAAAGATGATAATATGAGTTAAACAGTGATGGGTAGGACATGTAGCCAGATGTGGTGATGGCAGATGGAGCAAAACCCTGAGTTCCATAGAGTTGAGCAAAAAGAAGTGTAGGCCATCCAGCAGCCAGATAGGTCGATAACATAAAAGATAACATAAACATAAAAGATAACATAAAAGTCACAAACAAGACCTGGATGCGACTAGTACAAGACAAATGTTAAATGACAAGTTATTAGCACATCTTATTAACAAATGACAAAGGGGCAAATGGTGTAAAAGAGAGAAGGTTTATAGTTCTGCAGTGGACTAAATAAAAAAAAAGCTGAGAATGATAATGACAAGGATTGTTAAAGTGGGTTTTTGAAAAGAATCATGGAGACCTTCACTCAACACTGTATGTAAGTGGTGTATGTAGTCCAGGAGGCTATCAAAGATTAAATGATTGGCTATTTTATTTCCTTTTTTTATATCTGTAACTGAGAGGTAAAAGGTAATTAGTCTATTATTTAATCAGACTTTATAAATTTCAAAGCTAGTTTATATATGGTAGAAATAAATAAATTCTTTAAGAAATCCTATAAATATGTACATAAAATTAATTTACAATTCAATGGTAGAATTGCACTCTGGACAACTTAATTTTTAGCAAATTAATTTAAATAAGGCTTATAAACTTGTGATCTACATAAACACCATATTTTTGGAATCGAGAGAGGGTGTTGCCCTGACAATCATTATTATTTAGAAAAATGTATGCTACTACATACATGTTTAAATATACCTTTGTATATTAAACATATACATGCTGTTGCTGCTGTATAATGAACACTAATGAATTTCAGTTAAAATACAATTCTAGGTTTCAATTACAATTCCATTTTTATTTCATTTTTACATAAAGCATATAAGAGTAAGACTTAATTAAGTTTTCAGACATTTTTCTGACATTACATATATTATTATTTATTTTTGTTTTCCATAGCCACTTTTAATTTTAATCCATAGCCACTTTTAATACTTTTAAAAGTATTTGGTATCAGTTGGTAAGCAGTTCCAAGTATATCTTTCAAAAGAATTTTAAGCTTTAAGATTGTATCTTTTTGTTAATCATTTAATTTTAAAGTAGTTCATAATAAAAATAGGATCCGATCATCTCCGCTTTGCCAGCTGATCGCATATTACTGATCAATTAATCATTTTCACTTATCAATCAGTAATTATTGCAGATCAAAACTAAAAAAAAAACAATGATTAATTGAATTAAACCAATATTATATTAGTGTTATAGCCAGTTGAGTAATTGAACTAAAAATGTCCCCGAACTTTATATTGCTTTAATTAAACACATAAATACATTAAAGTGAAGACTGGTATGAGAAGACTTGCAACCAGCAAAGGACACAGCAGGACACATAAAAACTCCTATACTAAAAAATCTCTACTTTGAAAAATTAACACAAATAAATCACTGTACTCATGTATCAACACTGTGTTGCTACACTTTCTTTGTACTTGTGTCAGCCTTTAATTTCCCACTGCAGGGCACAGGCCTCCCCTAGTAAATCACTAGGGGGTTATAGTGATTTATACTTTCTTGACTGATTGTTATTCTTTATTTCTTATCTATATTACTTCAGAGGGTGTTGATTAGAGGTTGTTTATATTGTTGGTTGTTGAATCATGAGGTTGTTTAATTAAACTATGAAATATCCTCTAACTTATTATATTCGTTAGTCACATGATACATATACACTGAACTGCTTAGTATGGGGCGTAAGAAATGACTGGCAATTGCTGAATATTTGATGCTGGACACATAAAAAACTATCTGTAGAAAAACAACAAAAATTAAACAGCGTCTCGTCATGTATCGAACGCTGTGTCGCTACATTATAATGCTGGACTGTTTGATATTTGAAGAAGTGACGATATTCAAATGGATTATGATATCTCAATTATTATGTTACTTACCACTTTGCTTGGAGAATTTTCGACTTTATTTGCGACAATTTGGGGGTTCTTTGGATCCTGGTAGTTTGGATCTTTGGACTCTAATACGTAGTCACTGTAATTTGACGAGGAAAGTCGCTTCTTTCTTTCCTTCTTTTCTAGATTATCATGACCTTCATCTGCGCTCTCAAAGTCCTCACTGTCACTGGATTGCATTGCAAACTAGTCAAAATTAATTGCAATAAAAATTAGGTAGGAAAATAAAGAAAAATTAATAATTTTTATTCCCCGAATTATAAACGTGTTGACAAAACTTGACAAATCATACAGCCCGCTGCCAACATGACAGTCGTGTTACGTCAAATTCGTTTCGTTAACAGATTATGTATATAATAGAAGAAAATTATTTCTGCTGAAATAAATAAAGATATTTTAGGCAATAATTAATATAAATTAATATTTAATATAAAATTGTCAAAATATTTCCCAAATTTAGTATAAAATTGTTATAATTACTGGTTTCTTTGGTGGCGAAAAATAAACGGCCACTAATGTGAAAACAAACTTTTAATGTAAGAAAAAAAATACAAATGGCTTTCTTCAGATAGATATTTTAATTAATTTAATACAATATTTAAATATTTTTGTAATTTCGTATTTTAGATATATAGAAAAAATTGTAAAATTACTGATATTCCTAAAAATCTATTTTGCGGTTATTTGAATACAATTTATGTCATCACAATCCATCAAGTGTTATTAATGTTTCAGAACTTTCAGAAGGGTTCATTGTCGAATGGCGTTTGTTTTTATTATTTTAACTTTGGAATAGAATTACATCGAAAGCGACTTCTCTTCAGTAAGTTTTTTTTTACGATTGGTTTACAACATCCGATCAATGGTTGATAGATAGTTTACAATTAGTACGAGGTATAATTTATTGAAATTAGTACCTATATAATCACTATAGGTACGTACCTACTACCAAAATTGTTTATTAATTTGACATGAAAGGCCTAAGTTCCCGTATAGTTTATGTATTATTCAAGGGATTCGCCAGCCTATGGGCCAGGTGTGGGCAAGATGAGAGAGAATGGGAGAAATATGAATTGTAGGTACAAATACAATTTTTTTCTAATCTAGAGGGGGCAACTGCCCTCCCCTGACCCCCCCCTAGCCACGCCCTTGGTATTATTATGTATTCGATAGCACCCTAAATAGCCTAATTAGCCTATGCAACGCCTAGGTTCCTCTTGCAATCACAAGTGAGTTGGACTCGTATTCCGCTGCTACGGATCGTATATATACGTTGTATAAGGTGACTTCAATAATACTACTCTTTTGGTTTAATCCCATAATGTTACATATTAAAATAGACAAGTAAAGTTAACACTGGATGTTGATCCATTGTCGGTAGCGTGAGAGAGAATTTGTGCTGGCTTGTTGGCAGCTCGAGACATACTTATCTTAAATGGGTGCCTGGGAAATAGTCAGTTACAATAAAACAATTTGAGAACTTATCTTATTTAAGTTAACGTGGTTTGTAAGAAATAAGTCGCCACAATATACCTAATGGTATTCTTGTATCACCCAAGAATACATGGGTTATATAATGTTGACACACACCCTTGTTACCTCCAAGGTACTGATATTAAGCTGAAAAAGGTATGATATTATGTGTGTACCATTAGGATTGAGCTAGGTTAACCTAGCTCATTTTTTATGTTCCTCAGGTACCTAATGTTTCTATCTTATTTCACCTATCAACTTATGTCCTTTGAACTTCAACCATTTGCTGTTTTCTTTTGTATTAATAACCCTACTGTGTTAAACTGGGGTTGATGGATCTAGTAAGGATTAAATAATGTAGTATTTTCATTTTGTTGTATGCTCTATTGCTTTACTTTTTTATTAAGTTTGTAATGAATTAGTCACTTTACGGAACATATATAACTGTGCTCATGTTGTTCCTTTTCCCTCTTTGTGTCTTCAGTGTAAAAGGTAAATTCATATGGGCGTTGAATACCTGCTTGTCAATCTGTATCATATTACTGCATACTGCATCACATTATACATACCTTTGCACAGTTTCACAGATAAGTAGGTATGTGTTGTATGTAGTCTGTGGTACGAAATACCTATTCTACATAAAACTATTTGAAATTATCTGAGGAAAGGGGAACTTCTAGTCTATTCTACTTGCCTAGAAATTGAGTTTAATTAATTCTAAAAAAAAGTTTGTATTCTTTTATCTTAAAAACCTTAAGAGTTAGTGTATGTTTCTATATAAATAGAATCTTGAAACAACGAAATGTTAAGTTAGAGAATTATAGATTATGTCACATATATGTGTGTAGTTTTAAAACTGGTCCATGTAGTTGTCCACCTATTAGATTAAATATTTATTTATTAAGAGCCTGATAAATTAATGTTGACTTGCAATAGACATTGGGCAAATACAGTCCACCTGATGGTAAGTGGATACTGTCGCCCATATACATCCATGATACATGCCAACATTAGTCCAAAATGACAAAGGCTAGCATGCCCCCGGATGCGCTGCCGTCCTTTGGAGATATAGAAATGGATTTGGAGAAAGAGTTGGGAAAATGGGGAGGGATAGGATGGGAATGGGCTCTGACACATCTCACTCACTTCGGAAACACTTATGTACATTAGGGAAATAAGATAAAGTGAGAAATGCAGTACATTTGAAGGTTGTCTTCTGTGAGAAAGGGGTAACGTGCCCAGCGGCTATTGGAATGCATCGTGCACTCATAAAACATAGGTCAGTTTATTAGGTACATATTATTATTAGGTTTATTTTTCATTATCAGTTTAGGTACTCGTATATAGGCATCACAGAAACCTTTAAGATTTAAATGTGATGTCAAATCCCTCCAATGTAGGCACTGAACTATAATTACTTACTATTATTACATAGGTACTATTTATTATTATACAGTATACTATTACTATTAATTATACTACTAGTTTATACTATTACTATGAATGCATCTTTATTAATCCACACATACGTATACAGGGTGTCCCAAAACTCAACGTTAACCCGGGAACAGAGTACAGGACAGTTTACGAGTATGATATCTAGAAAAAAGTCACGGTTTTCGAGTTATGGGCTTTTTATTGAGAATCGTGAAAATCGCTACCCTGCACCAAATTTTTAGATGCTGTGACTACAAATATCCATATTTTAGTAGTCTAATTTTTGTAACGCAATGCTGAATAATCCTGCTATTGATTACGGAACAAAATAAAAGCAAAAGTGCAAGAGTTTTGGAAAAAACAAAAGTTTATTGCACGATTTATGCTATAAAATTTAGATCAGCTAACTTTGACTCATCTACGCTAACCGGGCAAGTTTTTTTAAAAATTGGCTCCTATAGTCAAGATTTCAAAATGGTTCATTACATACTTCTTTCTTACATACATGCACAACAACCTACTTCTTTCTTAAAAAAATTATTGTATTTTTTTTTCAAAATGACCTTGTTTCAAAATAATTCCCGTATCATCGATAATACTATTCAGCGCTCAAAGGTCAAACTGAAATTAGTCTGAGTTAGACAGAGTAACCATTCGGTTCTATCATAACAACTTATTATTGTTGTTATATACATACATACATACATATATACATGTTGTTATATACATAACAACATGTATATATCAATTGTAATATCATAATATAACGACTTATTTGGAAAAAAAATACTAGGAATGTTTATTCAATACAAAACTTCTATAAAACCAAACATCAAAAACTTTACACTTGAACAAAAATAAGTAGGTACTAGTAAATACTCGGTGCCAATAGTCAGTATTAGTAAAATAAGTAGGTACTAGTAAATACTCGGTGCCAATAGTCAGTATTTCAACATTTTTAGGCACCAATTTAGATATTTTTTCCATCAAATGTGCTGAATATCTGATATACCGTCACATGGTCCAATAATCTTTATGCGGAATAGTGTTGGCCATCATAGTTAAAATTTGTTTTTATAATTGCTCTCCTTACTTTTTTTTTGTGTAGAGACATGCCCTGGATGGATGGAATACCAGTGTCACGAGTATTAGCATAACATCAACTCCAGGGTTCTGGAATTTGTCAGTGGTTTATTTTTAGTATGACTGTTAGTAGGTGTTTTAGGTGACCGTGTGCTTGTCAGTCGACTTTGGAATAGCACCACCGCATTTCTTCACGTTGGTGTCGTAAAAGGTGATAACAAAGCTGCTACCTAAAGGAATCTAAATGTGTTGATTCGCCAACGCTGTTGGCCACCGTGGCATTTTGAAGTCGTAAAACCTCCATGCACAAGACTATGTGCATATCCAGCAGTGAACGGAAAAAAAGGTTGGTTACAGTTCTGACTGTTAGTGCTCCTATTAAGGTATCATTAATCCCTTTTATGTGAACGGTCTACAAAATTTAGAGGACTTGGAGGGAGCAGTAAAGTGTTCATCTATGTCATGTACTCATATTCACTATATGCTGGTTGCGTCCACACGGAACCCTTTTGAAATATGGCGACCAGCTGTAAAGTCGAGCAAATGCGCGACGTCGTCGTGTGAACACTTTCAAGCGACTCCATATAATTCCATTCGAGTTATCGGTCGCCACGTCTAGGCGATGCTATGCCCGACGTCAGATCTCTGATTCTCTTTTGCGCTCATTGCACACAATTTTATTTCTTTACAAAGCTTTACAATGTTTTCGATCGAAACTCGTGATGTTCGCATTCGGTATGTGTTCTTGCATGGGACGATCCGTCAATAATCTTGAAATTAAACCCTGTCGTCATCATCATGGGGGCCATCTTCAAAATTAACTTTGGCGGTCAGCTGGTGAAATTTACTTCTCCGCGATCTTTAATTAACGGTAGGTACTTAAGGCCGGATCATTCCTTAATGTCACCAATCCATCTCCTTCTATAGTGACCTGATGCTCTATTTACCGTGATCCTGCCTTCTAGTAAATTCAACTGTGGTAGACAAAAAGAAAAGATATAAAATGACAGCGACGTGTATGATCGTTCAGAATGCTGGATCAAGTCGCTTTTAGACTGTAATAATAGGAGATATTTAAACAACTCCATGTTAAGAAAGTAGAGTTGAACCCAGATACGATGAATACATTATTGAGCGGTAAGCGTAATTATCACAGTTCTCCAGAACATTCTTTTTGTTCGGGCACTATTCTCGTAGTTGCAAATGATAGTACAGTGCAGAAAAGTAATTTTGCTCGGAATTTATTTGACTCCTGATGCGTATGGAATCTTCATTTGATCGAAGATAACGTAATATTGGATGTCAGCTTTTAACGTCCCACTGCAGGCCCATAGGCCTACTAAATCACTAGGGTGTTTAAGGCCATTATTTTTTTATTGGAAGTCGTCAATTCTTCGATTAACATATCTGCCAGATTTACCATTTTGAATTAAGAATAAAATGATTGATCAAGTACAGTAACATACGTGCACGCGGTTAAAAATGTTCGAATACACCATAATCGTGCCAACCAGTTTACGAGTGAGCTCGTATAATGCTAGCTCATACGAGGCTACTTGGATGGGTGTACCTACTTGTACAGTATCAACCGGCTTAATAATGACACTTCTATTAAGGTCTTAGAGACATTAAGAAGACTATTGTGGAACTTGAGCAGCAGTCGTCCTTTTCCGCAGCGCATTTATCTTTTTTTTTATTTTTAAAATCTACTTAGACATTCATTTACATGCATCTTTTACGAGGTACACTTAAAAGTAGTTCAGAGTCATTTGGAAAAGAGAATCTTGCTCTCAAAATGATTCCGAATTTTGTTTTTATTGATTCTTAAGCTACGAATTCTAATAAGCGTTCTCTTGGATATTTTAGAGAACGAACACGTGGAAATTTTAACATGTATTTTAGAACGGTGTTTGTGAAGATGCTGTGACAGATTTATGCTAGATTGTTTGATTTAGCCATGAATGCATCTAATGCCAGATGTTGCTATATCCTCTGTAGAGGGGCATCTCTCATATCTACCATTGACCGACATCGCCATAGCAACGAATGTTGTCAATTTACATTCCCTGTGTTATGTGTAGAACTAACAGGCCTTCTACACAAGAATACTATATTATTATAATTGACGGACTCTTGATAACACGATGATAACATACATATATGTATATTAAAGATTTTCTAATTATGTAATCGGAAATACGATATCTACTTGTTATTAGTAGATCTATTCAATTCTTATCGAACTAGTTGATACAAGCCTTAATGCTCGATCTTTCTTCCGAATCAGTACCCTATCACTTACTCATTATGAGTAGGTATTATAAATAGGTACCCTACTATTTCATCCACAAGCTACCTGTTGCTCATTTTATGTACCTACCTACCTATTTGCGTAATTCAAATGTGTAGTTTGGTACTGTTTTGTATTTAAATATTTAATTTGTAGCTTAGATCAAACCAAAAGGTTCGGTTTGATCTAAGGCTTGCAATGTGAATAATTGCAGAGGTCCAGAAGTATTCGCAATCAACGCGATTTATACATATTTGCTATGGTTATTACGATAGCAACATCAATACAAATTGGCTACATAAACTTGACAACGGACAGCTTGGTAATAGCAACATTACCCACAAGCATGTATCCATACATAGATACGTATCTGTAATTTGTATGTACTCTATACGTACCTTATACATACGCTGTGGAATGCGCGCCTATACACGCTTTTCTATACGTATTTATACAACGGAATCGTAAATAGATTGAATGGGTAGGTACGTACATACCTACTTTTTGCTTACACCTATCTCGTACACTATGTGTCAAAGCTTCAGTCAGTGAAGCAGTGTTGTGTTGTGTCAGTGTGTGCATGTAATGTAAACATTAGGTGTTAGAGGAATGCATTTAGACAGTAGATGGTGGTTGTGAATATTATCATGAGCGCTGATAACGTGGCGGCGAGCGTGCGGGGCTCAGTCAGCGACGCGGGGTCGTGTAGTACAGTCGCATGTATCGAGTACCGACGGAACTGTGACGTGCGGAACCGTTCCGTGTATTCGCGCTCGCGTACGCGCCGCATTCCATCGTGGGGGCCCTTCACCGCTATTGGCCGATCCCGTGTGACGTCACTACTCATAATGAGGTATTCAACATGGCCGTGTTGCTAGTTCGCGAGTGTGCTTCGTTATTCGTTTGAATGGATTTAATCAGTGAAATATGCCAAGGAGACGAAACGGTGAGATACCCTTGCCCGACGGATGGGATTACGCGAGGGACTTTGATGGCAAACTGTATTTCATCGACCACAACAATAGAAAAACGACGTGGATCGACCCGCGAGACAGGTAAGTTTTCCAAAGAGAAGTGTTAACCCGTAAGAGGCCCATGTCAAAACTTCACATTCCAATGGATTTTCTAACGTTTTATATTTGATTATTGCTGTTATAGCCGCACAGGTGGAGAAGCAAATAAAATCCTTTGCTCTGATGAACTTGCAAGTGATAAACATAGTTTTAAAATAGAATAAATCGTGAAAAACAAACTATTCGCTCGTCGCGATGCTGGTGCTCTCTGTCGTAAAACATGCACAACTGTCTCGATTTCACACGACATTCCACAATTTAGTGACAACAAATGAGCTAAGCACAAATTATGGTTATTATTTGTTATTCTTTGGAATGCACTTTGTACTCTTATATGGTCTGTGTTTTCGAAAGGGATCCGATTATTATTTGTTGAGCGACGTTGGAACGCGACTAATGAGGCCACAAAACTGGTTCATAGCAATGTTAGTGGTTGAACTGGCGCAGAAATAATTCGATGAAGCATTTATGTGTTAAGTATGAATGTGGCATGTTTAGATGGTGGCACGGTGTCGGCGGTTTCGTAAGGTGTGCGTGTGTGTATGGTGCGATGCGTGGAGAGCGCGGTGGGAGATGGAATGCAATGCATAGGCAAGTTGCGCGGTGTGAATGACAGGCCGTAGAATGCGGCTCGGGCCTGCGGCGATGGTCGCGCCTTTCTAAAGCGGCGCACAGTCCCCCTCCGTCACCCCCGCCACACCCCCGCCTGACTCCGCCAACCACCTCGCCGAGCTGCAGGTGCTGCACAACACAACCCTATAAAATACCGATCATGTCTCTAGCCGTATCTATTTACCACACTTTAAACGACACCTGCACGATTGTCTTAAAAAGTTGACCTTAAAAACTGCGCATCTGCCGATGGTTAGGTACTGTTAAAAGTGCGAGATGTTCATCTAAGTTAAATTTAACTGAGTCAGTAATTAATCATCGTGATGGTATCGCCACCTGCATTTATCAACCGGTCAATAATGATAGTGGATTACATTCTTTAGTTTTATTGCATTTTCAGTCTATAATATACCTACATGTTATATGCATCTTCATTTACCTATGTAGAAAGAGAATCCCAATTTTTACTTCAAATCAGATGACTGACGGGAATACGTCGTATAAAATATGATATTACAATTAACAAATGCAGATTAAATTGATTAAACTTAAGAAGGCACATTCGAGAGGATCTGTTCGCCAGTGCATTGACACCACAATAAAATTGGCCGCAGACACAGGAAACATAAAGTGGTATTTTTATTGAACCTTTTGGCAAACTGCATTCCACACGATCGACAGTATGTGAGACGTGCTTAGTACATACAATATTCTCGTCGAATGTTTATACGAGTCGAATGAGGATCATATTTGCATGTTAAACTCGTATAATCTGTAATGTCAGTCTTTTGAAATTCCGAGCTTGGTTAGGGACTCCTGCAATGGTAATTAAGGAGGATATAAAAACAGATTGGAATATAACCAAGTAAATATCAGATTCGGAAGAAATATATTTTAAAGGGTAAAGTTAGCTGAAAATATTTATAAATATCTTTAAAAAGGGAAGAACAATTATAATTTCAGATAATGAAATAAAAAAAAATAGTAATTTCATTTGGGAAACATTTTCATTTGTGAATATTTTAGGTTTCTACGACTGAATTTGAAAATTAATGTTACTGTTAAAAAGACATGAATAAGGTATCTTAAATCCCAACGAGAGAGACTGTATCGAGAGACCAATAAACATTTGTAAAACAAATGCTCAGTTTAAACAACAGTTAAAAATTGACCTAGAAGTGGTCGTGTGAGCCGCGGATGTCACTTCACTGTCGACATACACTTGTGCGAAACGCGCACACAATAAACCGAGCCAGTAAGCCAATTTATTAATGCTAAAAATAACCGGGCCACGTCTCCGGCACATACGTACCTATTAACCTTATCCGTGCAACTTAAACAGTCTACTATGAAAAATGTACCCTCGCATCACTTGTGCGGTGCCTGCTTGCTTTTAGTTGTATTCAACTATTTAACAAGAATGTCGTCAGTTTACTTGGAACTCGTTTTTACTTGCTATAAAGATGTTTATAACAAAATATTTGCCCTTGAATTTCGATATATGATATTACCAAGACACTATTATGACAACGTAGACGCTCGCTATGTACAGTAAAAGGTCGCTTTTTACGTGCCCGTAACAAGACGTTGCGTGCGAATAAACATTTTGCGGTTTTGACAGGCATCTCGAGACAAGTGTTAAAGTACGTGTAATGAGAAGTGTTGGTTTAAAACAAAAACCTAACGATACAGGCATTGTAAATTAAAGAAAAAAAAACATTCATTGTCTCCTTAAACATGGAAGCGAGAAAGACAATGTAGAGTCGATTAACGAGCGAATGGGAACTTATACCCCATGGTTGCCGGTGTTTATTACTCTAATTGTATCGGTTGAATGCAGTTTCACTGCGCGTCGGTACATTGTTCGGCTCGCATACCATCGTGTTGCGTTCTGTTCCTCGTTAATATACATAATTCTATGTTGCCAGTGAAATCTGCGTTAGTTGTCTAACAATGTACAATGTACCTAGGTGAGGTGTAAGCAAATTGGATGTGAGAAACGCAGGGATGCCTGCAGTTGAATATGGTAATCAAAATATACTTGTTTATTACCGGCTACTGCCGTGGTGAGTTAGTAAATTAATTATATGATTGCTGTGTTCCATTTTTAACAAACTCTCAGATTCTGAACTTGTGCTCAAATATATTGTGCAGATTTTATACAATGTTTGTATATCTATATATATGTAAACTGTCTTCGAGATTGTGTAATCCAAGTATGTGTAAAGATTCTTGCTGAGACTTCCCACGCACAACATGAGTTCCTTCAAGCGTGAAGTTAGTTAGAGGGGCAGGGCATTTTACTGCGTTTCTTGACTTTTTAACTAATCGAGTAGATGCTGCATAATGAAATGAAAATTCCACCAGGAAATCACTCCGCGTTATTTAATTTGTAATGGCTTTCATTATTTGTCTGTTAACCAAAAATATGATTTTCATTTTACAAATATTTGCATCAAATTTGCGCATTTTGAATCAAAATGCAATAAATCTGAGTTATGCAAGCCATAGTATGTACGTTATGAGTGACTTCTCTTCTCCAAATGACGTCTTATTGCTTGACGAATAATTTCATGTTTTGCGTCGACTTATCCACATTAATTGATAGCTATTTCACAATACATAGTACATTTTTCAGAATGCACTTGTCGCGAGAATTATTTTCGAAGAGAACTCAAAAAGGTGCCAAGATCTTAATACTCAAAACTAACGAAAGTTGTCATGTTTGCTCATGCTCTGCCTAACTTTAGGGATTGGGAATTGGAAAAAAGGATTAGGAACGAAGGATTGTTAGCATTTCTGAAGAAATTGACCTTTGCCTTGTCGTGAAATAATTCGACATTCACGTGGACTTATAGCTGTTTTATCGAAATTAAAGGTTTTGACGTTGTTTTTCGAAGTTATACAGATAACTTATCTGTTTCACCACAGTTAGTTTCAATTTCCAATAATACTTTCGGCAATCAACATCAGCTCTAATTTCTGTCACTTCCAAAAGTTGTTCTATTAGTTACGATCGTTAGCGGTTATGGAACATTTTCTAATGCAAGTGGTGTACAGGGCGCGGCGCAGGCGCATGGCGGCCGGCGAACACGAAATAGCGAGTACAACATTGTTTACACTACGCATACCACTCAGATAAAGATGTCCTTGGCGATTTTATACACCCAGACGCGCGTCGACTCGCCGCAGCCCAGTACAATGTGCCGATTTATTTTGTGATGCTCGTCTAATAGATGTACAATATGCGAGCTTTAAAACGATTTACCTACTATGGGTGAATATTTCTTCAGGACTGTGTTTAAATCCTTGAAATGAGTTATTTGAAAATAGCTTTTTATAACGAAATTTCTATTGACTTTTATTAGTTGGTAATTTGTAAAAGTAGTTTGTATTTTCGCGTTTAATTAAAATAAAAATCTTGAAACAGTCGTATGAGAAACTATGAATTTGTATCGTAAAGCTACTGTAATATTTTAATGTCAATATGGACATCAAACGAGCTTTCCATAATTACAATTAGTTACAACATACGCCAATCTGGTTTATTTTGAACACAATAATTTTAGTATATTATTTACCGAGGATGATGCTAATAAAAAAAATCACCTCGGATATTTATGAGAAATGCCCAAACCATGGTTTTAATTGTTATTTTCTAGGCTTAAAGGTCTAACGACTCATTCCTACATATCTGTATAATTGTACAATTTTTTCCAAAAATATAATGGAAAAATTGTGATATCTTGGAAGTTTTCTCGCAACTTGCAGGTTGAATTACAAATAATGACTAATGTAATGACAGTAATGATGGCGACATGTTAAAAATCACGCGCGTTTGTGACAATTGATCTGTGCAAGTATGCGATAAAGTAGCGCTGCTCCCATTTGTGGGTAATCAAAATTAACATTCCATTGTTATCTGTGTCGTCAGCGAGCCAATGTTTACTTGTAGCAAGCACTCTTTGTTATATATGTTTACGAATATTTTCCAGCATTTTTCCTTCAAAGAACCTTTAAATGAAATATCGTAGAATTTGTTATTTTTATCGTCCACTGCTGTAAATGGCCATTGCTGCTGTAATGAACATTGTCTTGTATATGAGGGATGTGCGAGTATGAGCCAAAAAAGCCACGCTGGCCAAGCGGGCTGGCTAGTTCACAGTTGCCCAGAGCTAGTGCTGTAGCCGCTTTGTTATCCCTTAGTCGCCTTTTAGACAACCACGTGAGGAGATGGGTGGTATTCCAAAGCCTGATGTGCGGCGTATGTCGGCGGTATTCTATTTCATATTGACTATAAATTAGCCCAGTTGGTAGTAGATACCCTGCCTGATGTGCAAAAGTTCCCAGGCTCTATTCCCGGCCGGTTAAAATTTGTTTAAAGACAAATGTTTGTTTTAAATCTATCTATGAGTATTTCTGCACTCACGGACAAGAAATCAAAGTGTGCCATTTCTTATTTATTTACACTGGGTTTCAACTGACTGAACAAATTAGAAAAGATATCCGTTTAAGACCTGTTTAGATAAATATAATTTATGACTATGTTATTCTTCTTTTATAACTCTTCCAGCTCATGATAGGTACTCGTAATATTTCTGATTTCCATCATTAAAACTATTTTTTTTTGTAATCTGATGATTTAGACCGTCCATTATGGTACAGTGCCAGTTCATCAGCAGTATAAATCTTTTATTGCCATTGTAATTAAACGGAGTACTGAAGCCGTATAATAAAGCGTAAGGTGTTTCTTATTTGCAAATTAGTTAATATAGCAGTGAGGAGGGAAATTGCCTATAATAGAACTTAACTAGGTACTTCGTGCCAGATTTTTTTTTTTAATGTATTTATGATTGTTTTCTGCACCCGCTTCCAGTAACCAGCAATTTTAATGAAAAATAGTTCGTTTCGTGTAATTCCCGTAAACGACACCCGCTGTGTAGTTTCTAGCATTCGCTTTGTACCTAACTTAAAAAAATCTTGTTAGCGGACACAAGTGTCTTGTTAGGTACCATCATTATTGCTATACAAGGTTATAAGTGCATAACTCGATGTGAGAAGGTAACATTAACAGCCAATAAAAAGAGTGAAAGATAAAACTTGCAAAATATCTCGTGTCGACATAGCGGGCTTTGGCATGAGTAGATGGTATTTCTGTGTGTGTTTGTCTCTCCATATAGGGTCTGCTGATAAATAGCCGATGGCAGTCGCTCATAAAATGAATAACTATTTCCATGATTTGCATAAGGCTGTTTGATCAGTCGCCGTAGGACGCTCAGGCGACCAGCTGAAGAATGTTGCCCATTTTATATTTCCTCTCCAAAGAATTAAAGATTTACGCATAGTGCGATTCAAATCCGCTGTGATCGTGCGAAGGAACGAAAGCGATATTTTACCGCTATTTGACTTGAAAACGTCTAATCAGAATTAAATTTGTTATTTACTGTCGTGGTCGAGGAAAGTTTCAAAAAGTAATTAATATACCTTATGCGGTAAGCGATGTCGAAATCCGCAGTTCAGATTTATGATAGAACATTTTATTGCTCTCTAAAATTGTTGAACAAAAGAGGGTTCAGTAATAAAAACTACATCAACGATTAGTAAAGCACTCTAGACATTTCGAATCTACTTGTATAATGTGTTAGATATGTACTCGGTATGTTCGTAATGTAGAAGAGCCTCTTTCAGGTTCTGAAGATTTCCCCACCAGAGCGATGAGCGGGTAAGGATAGATGGAAGAGCCTACATAAAATATGTCTAAGAATCTAAACGAAGTATCATGGAATACATTCGAAATATTTTTGTTCGTATAAGTTATCAATGACCGCAACCGCATACCTAGAAGTACATCGCCCTTTTTCCGCTGTGGGTTCAATGGTTGTCAGTGATGATGATTATATTATGAACAAAGAACTGATACAGGTTTCCAAAGATCATAATTTGAAAGTTTTTTTTTTATTTATTTTTTTATAGTGAAGTAGTGTCACTGCCGCCCATGGACACCTGCATCACCAGGGGGTATGCGGGTGCGCCGCCGACCTTGCAAACTCTTAATCACAGCTTTCTTGAAGAACTCCATATTGTAGCTTAATGGAAAGACCTCTTGAGGTTAAACTTAAAGTGACATAAAGTGATATCAACCTTTTTTCTATACAGAGACTTTTAAGAATAATGCCGTGAATGGCTTATATTCAATGTCCATGTACGGCGACTAGAGGCAAACGAGCACAAATCCTTGATTTTGAATAAATCGTTGTCAAGCGGTTTCGGCGTGGGCAGAAAGACTTCCACGATCATATCTCTCAATAACTAACTTCACAATGTAATATGTACCTTATTTCCTTGTATTACCTAACTTCTTTGATTAATAGAGCTGAAAGATAATGTTTGTAGATAAATCGTAAGCGGCATGGTATGCAAACCACCTGTATAGTTAACGGCGATAAGGTGACAGAATCTGGTATTTGTCGAGTTCTACTATTTAATGACGAAGTCTGTGTTATCTTAACAGTCTTATTTGCAATAATAATTTACTTTACAGTTTCGTCAAGTACCTAGTCTTCAAGTATTTCGGACGATGTTTAAGTATTTATGAAACTAAGTTATGCATTCTTAATGAGCTGATATTTCTAAGAATACTTCTCGCATTTATTTATGAGAATAAAACATTTTATTAATTAATATGGAAGTGGATACTGTGGAGATTATAATATAGAAATTAGAGACTTAAGAATATTAAAATTACCAGACGAATAATAATATAATTTTGGAGTAATTAATTTGTCACTGACTCATCTTATTTAGTCTGAAGCGGTTGATTGTCAAAATGGCCGCATTGTAAAAGAACAACAATGAACCCTCATTATTATTCCGGAAAAGAGGACGGGGTTAAAAAGCAACAGTGCATCACATTCACAATTACAATGTCAAGTATCTTCCGTACTACATTTCACTGTATAGGCGATTCACAAAACAATGGAGCGAAGAATTTTACTCAACGACGGACATTCGCAGAAGCCGACGGGGCCGGCTCCCTCCATTCATTATCGATGCATTCAACCTCGTATTAATATATGCCTGTTTGATGTTTAACCATACTTTCCGGTCCTTGGCGACAACGTTCTAATAACAACGAACGCGACGCGAGTATAGCCGCTTTACTGCCAATCCTAATGTTGACTTTCTATTGCTGGGAAAGTATCATTTGTACAGTCATGAAGCTACCGACAAAACAACGCTAGCAACCATTAGCAGCATTTCTGAGGTTCTTCTAGGGCTTCTTATGGCTCGGCATTCGCCACATTGTACCCTATTACGCCCATTTACTTGTCCATTATAAATTCTACGGCCCTCATCTGGGAATAATTGTATTGATTTTCTAGGTTTTGCTTCATCTTATTGCATATTTGAACGATTAGCACTTTTAAATGCCGATGAAATTCTTTAGCGGTAATCGTGGAACCGGTCTGGTAGTATTAAAGGTGTTTTTTTTAAAATTAATTGTATCATTAAAGAAGACGTGTTGTGTACATATTTTGCATATACTTTGATATTATTGTTATTGGTTTATTCAATAACATATGGTGCTCAAACTGCTTCAGCAACTAGGAGAACTATAATTAGCAATTCTAAGATTGGCGTAATGTCTGAAGTCACTGTATAAACCTTTTTTTTTGACTATACCTTGTGTTATAGAATGCTTGTAGTCGTGATACCCTGATATTGTGGCGCACGCGCCCGCTGCCGTGACGAAGTCAGCCGGTATGCGACGTGATTCAGACGGAAACCCTATATATTCAGTGTTTATGCAATCCTCCGTCCGTCAATCATTCATTTGTACAGACTGCGTGCAACATTCGTTAATGTATCAAAATTTACATGGGCAAACATCTAAGAGATCTTCTAATGTACATTTAAAAACAGGATAATAGAAATTTGGTGCACATCATACATATTTTAACATTTATGTTCAAATAGGTGAGGTTTTTTAGTATTATTGTTAGCCTCAACGATTACAGGATTGAAATAAAATTTCAGCAAACGTTTAGCCAACGTAAACTGTTTATCATCATCTGAGTCGTTTGTCAGGATAATATCACCTTTTCATAAAATAAGCTAATGTTTTATTGTGGAAGCGATAAGATTATTAGATGTAAGCCTCTAAACGGCTCCCAAATGATATTTATAATAACATCTTGTTCTAGAATTCGGTCGATCACGATCCGCTTCTTATTCCAGTTTTTGTTCGAAACCACAAAGTGGAAAAAAACGATCGTAAAATTGTGTACAGTTCATGTGGTCTTTTCTGAATGTACCATTAACTTAATATAAATTCATTTCTATAGGAGTTCGCATGTTATAGACAGACTTCATTAGATGGAACATATTGGACACATGTGTTTAATTTCTCAAGTCCTAAGACCAGTCCGAGACCTTGGTATATTGACGTGACGCGCGTTACTACCCAGTACTGTTCACACTAGGCGTTGGAATGTTGTTTGTCAATGGTCGAATAATATGTGACGTCATAGAGTCACATTGAGCTCTTTCACATGCCATCACATTATTAACTTAATTACAACTATCCAACGATTGCCACTTTGACGATTGGATAATTTAGGTATAAGGAACGTGACGTAAGATGTAAAATATTCCCGTGTGATGTGAATCTTGTGATTCGTTCAAACACAGAATTTTATATTCATGGATTGGATCATCCGGTTGGCATGCTTCGTCGAACTCATTGCAAGTTGTGTTTAATTTGATCATAACCGTGGCCTGTTGCAGTGTGTCACCGATTTGGAATGCGAGAGGAAATCACGTTGACCCCTAACACGCTTCCTTTTATGGATATCGAAAAGTCTGTAATCTTCCTGTCCACGAGTCTGAGTGGAATACACAAAATTACAAACTATATGACATCACAGCCCAAGAATTGCTTTGAGGAACAGGTTGTTCACCTAGCATTATTATCCTTAACTGTGACTACTGACACAGTTTCAGATAACAGATTTATCTTACGCTTGACCAAAATCTAAGTAGGGCGTTGCCCTCACTTGAAGTGAAGGAGTAAAAAATGGAGATTGTTTGGAAGGCAAAGGGAATGTGCATTAAACGGGCCATCCGGATTAAAATATTTCCCTGGTGATATTTATAGAGCATTAGTAGGTGTGCGTGTCCGTCTGTCGGTCGGTCGATATGTGTGAGACAGCGTGGCACCGCCTCCGACCAGACGGGCTTCAAGTTTGTCGTAATCCAGGATTTGGTCATCAGTCTCTTGAAATTGTGAAATGACTAATATTCTAAGAAAACATACGCTTATTATTTCATTGCCAAATATCTTTGAAACGGTGTCTGAAATTGTTAATAATTCTATTGATACAGCCAACTTTTAGTCTACGTCTCTATAGGTTCGTGAACTCTTAATTCATAAAACCATATACCGGCTATTTGATTGAATAATACGATGAAGTGAGTTTTAAAAAGTAAATACTACGAGTACATATGTATTTTCCTAGTATGTACGTAGTGTTACACAAATGGCTAGTAGAACAAAAAGACATTACCTACTGCAGAAGTAGTTGACATATGGAATTCTACAGATATAACGAAACCAGCATTTAAATAACAGGGCTTATTTCGATAGATTTAAATGCATTCTCTCTTAGATTGATTGCAGAAGGGGGGTGTCAGTGTCAACATTTCTTACGATCTTTGCCTTCAGTCTTGCTAATCCCGCTGAAGAATGGCGTAAAATTCGCGAGGAGTATGTAATGAAATAGTCCAAAGCGGGCAGCAACCTTCGGGCTGCTATTTGCGGATGCCGTCGGTACGTTGGCCTTCTACCGCGCTATTTTCCAATGAGACACGGACCGCTGACATATTGCCGCGACACAACCGTATGCGAATTTAATCATGTCGATTAGTAAATGTCCCTCGCTCTGTCAATTTATTGACAGGCTCTTGGATCAAGTTGCGTGTCCGACTGGAGCAAATATTTGCGTAAATATCTGACAAAACCAGTTTCTAGGGGAAAAAATTTCCTTCTCGGTATTACATGATTGCTTTTCTTACTGTTGTTGAGAACCTTGTGTTTACTATAATACAACGGGACCTCATTTAAAATATGTACACAATATCATATTAACAAATATGTATGTTAAGTAAAATCTTATAGTTAATTTTTAATGGTTTTTCTCCGTATTCTAGTTTCTGTTCAAATGCATCTCTTTATGTTTATAATCCTCTCTGATGCAGTATTTTTAATTTTAATTATTTAACATTTTTCAGTTTTAAACAAGTAAACTTTCTGAGTAAGCAGAATTACTCAAATAAAATGCACCTACCTGTTACCTATATTCAAAAGATCGCACCTAATACTATTGGATTTGCAGAAAAATCTATTGTTATCTACCTTGATAATACTACCGTGTCGCAATTATTGTTGATTCTATGTTAAGAAATGACCAAATGCTCTCTATCTTAACTGTTTTATTATCATCGATAACAGTTCTTTTCACCAATATTATCTAAAGAATGCGACCTTGCAATGTCGTAACACCTTTATCATGTATGGATACTGCAGCGCATCTAAATCTTGTTATAGATTCCTTGGTCCATTTTTTGACATTGTGAAGATTATAGAAATGAACTACCTACTTTAGAAGATATTTACAATGCTTTTACAAAACTATCCACTAAATGGCAAAATAGCTGTCCAGTCAGTTACGTTACCACTAAAATTTTAAGAACAACCTAGTCTAAAGGCTGGTTGTTTACTCATAATAAGCGATAAAGCTTGTCACGGTTTTGGAGTCAAAAAAATCATTTACGTAGGCGTATGTGTGTGTGAAAGTTTATGTGTGCGGCTAGGGATTCCGTGACACGGGTCACCGTTTCTAAGAACTCGATTCGTCTTGACGTCCCGCTGACAGGACAGGTTTTGCCGTTCTACCAAGCAGCAACGTTGTATCTTCTACCTCTCGCTCACACGTATGCAGATAATATCTCTATCTCGCTCTAACGATGCATTTGATGCACACACGTATACGTCCTCTAACCCCTTCCTCGATAAGAGTGATCGTGTTTTGAAATGGACGCCTAAGCATTCGGTAGCCGCTCGCAAGGAGCTACAAATTCCCATTGGAACTGTTTATGTAGTTACTACAAATTGTTGGCAATTGGAACTGTATTAATTAACGGAGAGTTTAAAGATTATGAACACTGCTTTTACGTTCCTCAGTAGGCTGAAGCAATTGAAAACAGTAATGTAGGATAAAGTGAAGTTGCAACTACTAAACCTTTTTGATTGCACGCAGCGAATGGGACATGGGCATCACGCGAGCGAAAACGTAATTTTAAAACACGTACCCAGAACTGGCTTGAATGTGGTCAATTAACCCGAGAATCTTATTTTAATAACCGACTACCGTATAAACGCCGTATTAACAGCCACGAAAACCGTTAAGTGGGATGCGCTTGCGACGCGGCGTCGTCGTCGATTTCGTCACTCGGAAATGCGAGTGGACCTGGTTTTTGTGGCTGGACTGGATGTACGTGAATCATGGTCGAAACTTGTACTGGTATCAAGTGGAGCAGGCCGCTGGCGCCACCGTACCACGCCCAGCGAGCGGGCTGCCGAGCACCCGGGCCTCGTTGGCCGTCATTAATTATTTGCCTGCCACAACTCGCTTATTATCTTACATAGTTAGATCTTTAAACAAGAACCTTGCACCTGTAAAACTAGCCACTGTAGCTTATGACTCGATGTTGGCGCGGGAGTGTTTTAATCAATAGTTTGTTATTAAATTTAATCTGGAAAATGTAATGTTTGTAGGCTTTTGTATAGAAAATTTGTTGAGAATAATGTTTATTTACACGATATTATTCGAATCAAATGATTTATATAGGATTAATGGCAGCAAAATATAGTGTTAGTATCTCCATGTTCTGCCTCAATAGGCGTACAAAAATTAATTTTAAATTATAATAAAGTTATTTCATGAACCTACAATGTATGTTATTCACATAAACTGTAGGTCTCAAAATATAGCGGTAGAATTTTGATTATTCTTCAAATCCATGGCAGCAAATTAGAATGTGGGTTAGGGTTAGGCTCCCCGGTGATAATGAAGAAACAGGGAGTCCCAAAAAGCGGTATTCCGTCAACTAGGTGATGACATTTTAACTAATTGAAAATTATTCATTTCTATTATTCAAAAATAGGTTGTTTTGGTGATCACAATTTTCTGCTCAATCAAAATCTTTTTGCTGCTAGTTTCAATACAGGCTTCTAGTAAATAAGAACTGAAATAATTCGTAATCTATCATCCGAATTAACTTAAGTATGCTGTAAGCACTAACATCTAAGTTAATAGTAAAACATATGCTACGAGTGAGTTTCCAGTAATGTTCTAAAACGACCATGAGGTCTAAAACGACCAGGTAAAACGGTTCTAAAACTTTGGCCTCCTCTACGTTAGCTCTACTCTACTCTAGCCGATCACCACTAACCACCAACTGAAACGTAATCTACTTGAAACGTCATTTGTAACAATGTAATACGAAATTATACTAAACCCTTCTATTTAAACACCTAAACTATACATGAGAAAGTCTAAAGATGAACTGCCCGACATTGATTCAATTCAACTACTATTTTTGTGAGCGTAAAAAAAGAATATTTTTATCCTCTCGATATTTTTATCCATAAAATAATTTGTAATTTACATTTTAAAAGTAATTTAAAAGGTATTTTCGCTACGCGGTCGTTAAGTTTACTCTAGTTTAAAATACATATTTATACACAAGTCGAAGAAACAAAATTAGTGATGTTAACCTTCGATGTTCATATTAAATAAGTAGTAAAATTATCCGTTCGGAAGGTCCGAAATAATCATGGGGCCCAGTTTTTTTGGCTTAATGATAGTTATAACAGTGGTTTTAATAGGGTAGCCCCTGTTTTCGTGGGAAGCAGGCCCGGATGACGTGAGAGTATGTTTTTTTTGGTGTCTTAGAAAATTAAATCAAGCAGAATCAATTTGGTATTAATTTTTGGTTTCTTGGAAGGCTTTTGCTATCCATAAAATTAATTTATCTCATTTTTTTTAGAATTTGCTGTTTTTATAAATAGCTTTTATTTAAACGAGCAGGAGAAATACTAAAGGGGCAGCCAATCGTGATCACCAAAATAATTTATTTTTGAATAACTGAAATATGTAATTTTAAATTAGTAAAAATGTCATCACCTAGTTGACGGAATACCCCTTTGTGGGGGGGGGGGGACTCCTATTCCTGTACATATTGTCCACCAGAGAACCTAAACCTAATCCATCTCTAAATTTGCCACCGTCGATGTGCTGCTCATTTAATTATCTGTCTTTTTATATTCAAATCAAATAGTTTATTTGCCGAATATGGGTAGTTATCATATATCCAATACAATAGGCCGCCATATTTCACCTCTTAATCCAGGGCATACAAATGTAAAGCTATAAATACAATTAAAAAACTAATTATTAAATTTAAATTAATTAATGCCATCTTTAAAAAATAACAATACTTATATATACATTACTTATATATTTTGATTCCGAATTTACAAATATGTATGTTGTATTATTATTATAAATATTATAATATCATACTTCCCCGTTTAACATCTAGGCATTCTTTGTTTTCTTATTTGAATTTTGACGTAAATTGTATTACTACTATTTAACTATGTATATCTTTACAGTGGTTAAAACTGTCAATGAATGTTCATTGTTTCAGATACACGAAACCCCAAACATTTGCGGACTGTATCGGCAATGAGTTGCCGCTGGGTTGGGAAGAGGCCTATGATCCGCAGATCGGGCCTTACTATATCAACCATGTCAATCGTAAGTATTAATAATTCGAATTCTTTTTTTTAGATTTTTTTTTCATTTTATAGGATATTTTTGTTAATCTGTGTCGTCTGGGTGCATAATATAATTTTACCTATTTTTGGAAGCTCATACGGTTTGTTACATTTTTTTAGGCGGCTCCAACAATAAAATTGAACAAAAATGGTATTGCATAATATTATTGAATTGCACTGCACCGTCTTGCACCAAAACGAGTTTCAATCCTCTCCCTAAACGATCAAAATCATTGCGTAATCCGTAAAATTGCACAATATAATTGAACATCTAGGGGCCTCATGGCCTTAAGTATGAAATGTGTGGACGATATATCTCTAAACTAAAGACCGTATATATAGACATTTCTTGGCCTTAGAATTAGGTGCCCCCGAAGGCAGGCAGCTCATTGCAACATTTGTCATTCGGGACTGATGCTGGCATGTATCGCGGATCCACTTACCATCAGGAGGACTGTATGCTCGCCTGCCGCCTTTCTTTGAATAAAAAAACGGGACGTTTGCAGTTTTCTGTGAAGCTTTGTAGAAAGGTATATTTAATAGGTGACATTAATAATTTCCAATCAACGCTGCTTCTAACAAGATGATAAATCTTCATCCTTATCTTTATTTGTAAATGGAAGCAGATTGTGTATTTACAGTCCATTATGCCCATAATTTATGTGTCCACAACTTTATCGTGGCCACAACAAGCCCCTAATGCCCTTTGGATTATTCAGTATGGCAGATGAAAAATGTTCTACGCGGGGGGCTCGTGAAAGACCTTAGTGCTTTAGTTATTCTATATGAATTATGGAACAGGTTGATTCATGTCTAGTCTGTAGAATGTACTGAGCCGTACCATGAAATTGAGGTTTTAAGTAACAATATGTCGTTCGTTATCTGAGCAAAGGGACCCTATTGTTGGTAAGGACTTAGATTATAATTAAAATTTTCTAACATATTTTGTTGTTTCAAGATTGCGTTTAATGTATAAACTTGTTCTAACATCTGATTTTAAGATAATGCAATTGAAATTCATGTATTTTTTTAAGACTTCACGAGTTTAAAGATTCCCAGACTCGAACCCACAATTAGGTCGATTTCGTCAAATAATTCCATATATTTGATGATAGATGGCGTTGTACTGTCTGAAACGTATTCGAAACTAATTCATGTTTGTAACTAAGTTTTAGGCTAAATTCGAATAGGCAGTATCGTTAATGAATCAATGTTCTTTAACTTAACGTAAAACTACCTAACAGCGACCATCTCCTTAAACCGACCACTGAGTTTTTTTAATATTATCTATTTAAACGGGCAGTTTTTTCGATTGGAAGAGTTGCATATAGCTTCTTAAGTAAATAAAGCTATATGCTATAATATCTTTACGTTATTTTATTATCGATTATTTAAAACAAATGGAGTCTGTGGTAGTGTTAGCATTAAATTTAAATCATATTAATTCTAATGCTGACGTGATTGTATTATGAATAGAATTCTTATGGTATATTTACGCAAATGCACCTCAGGAGTCGTTTACATTGGATATTTTGAGGACGTATGTCTTTCGTTATGTCTTTAGTTTTACATAGGTAAGTTCAAAGAAACAAACATGTTTAAATCTATTCTCTTTACATGAGATTAATATAAAAACAATTATACAGTCTTCATTTAATTATTTGAAAGGTTCATATGATTGGCATCCCGGAGAAGCGCTTTAGTAATCAACAGTTAAATGTTAATGACCAAATACTACCCAGTTAGTAAATTAAATTGCCTAATCAATTAAAGGTTAAATTACAAAATACTGACAATTTTATCAATTAATTTATTTAGACAGTTACTTCTAGCCTTTAAAACTGTTTTATAGTGTTGCCATAAGCAAGAATATCAATGGTACGTAATTTTCTTCATTATAGCAATTTACTTTTGCAATCAAGATCCTAAATTATCTGCTTATATCTATCTAGTCTTGATTATGGACATCTTAACTTGGATTCGATTGGTTTGCTATGAATAAACAATATTTACTGGAATATGAATAATATGAATAATAATATTATTATGCATGTTTATTCAATAATTCACTAGTGCTACGAATAAACTTTCCTTACTCATTCATTAGCAGAGGGCGGAATTAGGTAGTGTGATTTATGTACTTGCAATGATATATAGACCAAAAAAATAATATGGATATTCCTCAAATCCCGGAATTTCAGTTTAAAGCGTATTAAAAGTCCGATGATAAAATTAAATAGAATTGTAGGTTAATATTTGTAAATATAAAAACACATCTAGACTCTTATAGACTTATAGACTTCTAGTTCATTAGGCATAGACGACAGCGTACAAATATCCTGTAACGTTCAGATTGCTCTATTGTTGATTGAGCCGAGCCATAGCAGCTTAATCACAATCGTGATCCACTCCGAATAAAGTATAAATTTTACCTTTTCCGTGCTTACATTTTAAGGACCGAAGTAAACAAGACTATGGTAAGAGTCCGACGCAGCCCGCGTGCGAACATCCCATAACGGTGTGCGCGCAGGCGCATTGCCTCGTAAGTTTTCGCACGACAGGCACGCGCATTCCAATGCATTATTTATAAGTGTGCCGGGAGGTTTTCCGCCATTTTCTTTGGGTTTTTTAAAGTACGACCACCCAGCTTATCTGCGATGATCGTTGATAGGACCTTTGTTTGTCTGAATGGGTCGAATCTGGAATCGGAGTTAAGTAGTCTCCGAGGAGTCTTAAACTGGTTAGTAAACCTAAGTGACAATTGAATGAATAAGAAATATTAATAAATGATGTTGATAGTGAAATAACCAAAATCGAAATCAGAGTTGAGAAATTGTATACAAATAATAATGAAACGAAAGAAACATTACTAAACGACATTGATAAAAGAAATAAGAAATAGAAAATAAAATTTAATAGACATTGCAAAACAAGAAACATAAAATGAAATTAGAAAAATAAAAAAGAACATTGCATGCTATAAAAAAAAAACAGAAACATAACGGGTTTGTATCTTAGCCCAGCCTACTTTACACCGAAGCCCGGGGAGCTCAGTAACATGGCCCTGCAAATGGCTAGTGATTAACTAGCCCGGGTTTCCGTTTCATTATGAGAAGATAAAATGCAACTTCGTAGCCTCCGAACAAGGATGACATAGAGATTACAAGCAAGGGGAAAATTATGTAATACTATTTGTGAGTAATTTGTAATTGTGATGAGAAGAATTACAAATGAGAAGATTACTAAAGAAGTTTACAAATGAGATATAGAGATAGGTGGTACTACCATTACTTCAAGCTTTTTTTAACTACTTGTTTTATCATCTGTTCTCTATTTCACCCTTCATCTCTGCTGATTCATGTATATTTTCATGTATACCATACCAATAGCAGCATACTTATCTCTCTGTTGCTGGATATAGGCCTCTCCCAAGGCACACCACCACACACGGTCTTCTACTCTTTTGATCCAGCTACTACCACCAAATTCCTTCAAGTATTTTCATTTTAAAAACTAACATCACTTATCTTTTAAAATTGATTTTTTGTCTTCTTGCTGAATCTTGTTGGTCGAATTAACTGTAATTGTGCTAAAATGTAGATTAGAATCAATTTAGAAGGTACAATCAATCTTGTAGCAAAATAGCTTGGGCTATGTGAATTTCTTTGAAATGCGATGCGAGAAATTTCAAAATCCTTGAATTAAATAGTCACAGGCCCAATTAATAAACAGAATGAATTATACAATTCAAAATGGACACAAATATAAATTGCATAATTAATCGTTAATTTATTGCTGTACAGATATTGTATTAATTTAATTCAAACTTGTTGAGGTAATTGTGCTTATTTACTGGGTGTTGACGCGTGGTACCGTTCACATACGTTAGCGTGCTAAGAAACATTGGTGTACACTCATGTTACTTACTTAACATGCTATTTTCTGTACATTTTGCCACGTATTTTATAATTAATCAATTGTAATAATCAATGGAATTTTTATAATCAATTCTGTATCGAACAATACTAAACGACCCATGACTTTCATTTGTTTATGTTTTTTTTTTATATTGGTAAACACGAACACCTTTAAAACATTGGACAGATGCATGAGTCTTGCAAATAAACTTTTGGATTTTAGAAAATTCCCACTCCGATCAATCACATTAAATTTTATAAAGTACCTTTATTTTAGTGGAACCTTGGTTAGGATTCGAGAAAAGCACAGGTATGGCACTTAAAGATTTAATTTAGAATTTAAACTCAATTGCAGTCGATTGTCAGATTTAAAGGTATGTTTACCAACGGTAACCATTAATGACATCTTATTGGGTGTTCACGTAGAACTGGTATAGGCTAGATCTACCATTGCTGATGTCAAAGAATGAAGTTAGTAGTGTTAACGTCTGCTTATCAATTTTTGATCGGTGTGTATGCATTCATGTAGTTGGCAAATGTTCTATATAAACCATTTAAAAATTAGTGAAATTGATAAATAGTCTAACATAACATGCTTCTAGAAACTATATTAGGAACATACCGTGAAACTCATAATAGAGTAACAGTTTCCATTCATCTGGATATTGAAATGTATCGATAATCTAAATAACGTAATTTAGACACACTCCACCGTTATAGAACTCCAGCCTTTACTCAGTAGAAGATAGACAGACAGGTCTAATGACCATTTAACTGAAAGTGCCTCGGAGGGACGACCCACGCTAAGGAACTGATACAAGGATTAGCATAATGCATATTTTATGGTAAAAACCTTTATTTTAAAATGCATTTTGCGTGGAATTTCCGACAGATACACCATTATTCATCTCACTAATGCATCTAGTCGTTAACGCAATAATGCAATATAATTTGCCGATATCACACTAAACTATTCCACCTCGGGGAGTACATTTTTCGCATTAACCTCTTGCAAAGTATTAAATTTTATAAATAACTCCACCTTTACGTGGTTTCCAAGTGTTCAGATAGAATCTTGATAGCTTTCATTCAAATAATACGTCTCCTTTTGCTCGGCACGCATCGGTTGAATTTGCACTACGAATGTTGCAGAAATAGAATGCGTCTTTACAAAATTGTACAAGATTCTTACTTTGCGATCGTAACTTTATTAACAAGCAGTTTTATGTCTCTCATGAGTGTTTTTTGGAGTAAAATTGTTTGATTTAATATTTTTGACTATAAATAATATGGATAAAAACCATTATCGTTTGTCTGCAATTATATTGAAACTATTGAATCACAGTCTATAGAAATTCGTGGTTGATACAAAATAGATTTGTTTTGATGATTCATGTCAGTCTGCGCTATTGATAGTTCAAGTGATTTCAATCGTTATCTCCTTGCTGTCTACTGTATAAGTTATTGCGTGAGTCTTGATGACTCTGTTTCAATGAACGGTATTGTTATTCGCTTTCAATTAATTTAGATGCAAATTTATAAGGATAAAGATTTTAATCTTATTAAAGACAATTTTTCATTAGACATAATAGCTGATGCAAATACCAGTATAAAAGTAAACAACGAGCTGGGAATTTTTGTAGAAACTGACTCTACAATTATTGAAATTTGAACGAAAATAATTGGATTTCTCAACTGCGTACAACCAATAACTTTGACCGCCTAATTGATAGAATTATCCAAATGGCAAACGACAACCCAGAATGAATGTAATGCGTTGTTTTATCTTGTTTCTCTACGTACTGCTGGTACATTGTTGCTTTTAATGCCTTCTCCACCTTGTGTACTCACTTTACAGCCTCCGAGTTCGTTATCAAGGTATGTGATCTCCCCCATACCTATTTTCTGCATACGCCTGCAATATTTATATGCTTCATCCCGACTAGTCTTTAGAATACATAGTTAAATTCGCAAGGAGCGTGAATATTCTGTTGCATCTTCAATTTACTTACAAGAAATGCTTCGTTAAATGAACATGGATATTTAAACTATATATTTTGAACCTAACCTTGAATTAGCGGTACAAGTATATCTAAGATCTAAACTATTTTGTTTCTTTAACAATTTGTTTCTTTCATACCTTTAACAAGTGTCGTAGATTGTGGTATTGTGTATTTGATCTTTATCTTTCAAAAATCGAGATTTATTACTTAATTAGTTTCTATTTTGCGATATAAAGTTTCTAAAGTCTTTTGCTGGTTTCTTGTATTTTCTGTTGTTTATTACAAAAAGATTTTTATCATTTCTAATAATCTATAATTGAGATAATTAGACGTCTAATACGTTTTTTAAAACTAGTGTGTCGTGTCCTTAGTCAAGCCGGATTCTTTCTTTATCTATGCCCACAGTTTTAGAAGGATATCTAAGACCACATTTCGAAATTTTCAACCTCGTCGTGTGTGACCAACCTTTGTTTTCAAATAAGGCGGTGTCACGTGTAGTTCTAACGTATTCTTCTATAATTCTCGGCACGTACATTTAGCTTTGATATTGTTCACGCTTATACTTCTGTGGGTGCCGATATGTTATTCGAATAGCAAAGCTTGGATCACGTTGTTGAATTGACATGTTTATTAGGTTTTCCATCTTTGTTATCGACATACTTAAATATAAGCCGCTGATTGTTTTCGTGGGTGGTTACGGTAAGTCGACTGCCAGTTATCCTCCAGTGGTCCTCCACGATTCGTGTATAACGTCTTAATCTAGTCTAATATATAGAATGTCCAATCGCCTTCTATACACCAGCCTTGTGCAAATATTCTTAGTCCCATAGTCATAAATAGTTATCCAATAACCGTGAAAACTTACCGAGTCTAGCTTTACGAACACTTGAACAAGTACCTCTAATATCATCTCACCAATTTTACATTTCGACATTAAAGTATATAATGTCTTGACTAAATTTAGAAAATATTAAACTTAAGCAATAATAGAAATGTCTAAGTAAACAACATTTAAGCATTACTGTATCTTGGCACTGGTTAAGGTAAGGTACAGTTACCTTAACATTTGCGTCTTGTTTCACGAAGGTTCTTGCTACTACTGATTCTGAAACACCATTAGAATTATCTACATAAATATGTGGCTTTTATATCCAAACGTTTGAAATGTGTACGAATCAAACAGGATACGATAGAGCTAACAGTGTCATCTTAATTTTTCCGTCAGAAAAAGAAATAAATACTAAGATAATTTTACTAAAATAAATCTATGATTCTTTAGCCAATTACTTGTTTTTGGAAATTTATAGAGTATACTCAATATTGTACTCCTAGTTAGACCTTTCGAGACAAACGTTTGATAACAAAAATCCAGGAACCAATACAAACATCTGAATTAGTCCATTATCTATCCACGATATATTTATATGAAAAAACAATGCCATCATTGTTTTTTAACTGATTATTTTGAGAATTTTATAGATGGCGCTCAGTATCTTTGTTATACGCTTAGCGCTAAATGCTTAGTAACAGAAGAACAGGAATCAATACAGGCACATCTGCATTCTTCCATCATCCTCACAGCGCGTGACATCCAAAGTGCGCGCGACGATCTTTCAATTATTCTCAATTCCGCAAGGCCGGCCCCGAGCTGATTGACTACTCACTTACATCAGATTAGAGAAACAATAGCAGATGAATTGACAACGAGGTTTTGGATACTGAGGGTCACGTACATACTCTCCCAAATTGAAAAGTTTTTGAATTTGCCCTAAGATTTTTTCAAATATATATTGCAAAATTACCTAATTTCGACCTCCCCTACCTTTATCTGGCTACTCAGTTCTTTACCTAATATCCAATTAGATGGCCGTTGTTTCGATATGAAAGATGGAAATGGGTAGTTATTATTGTTAATAACAATTTGTTAATAACAAAGTGGAAATGGGGATGATACTAGCGTGTGTGACAATTGGAAAAAAACCTGTCATACCTGTAGCATGTTCAATGCAGGTTGATATTCGCATTGCACTGATGTGATTACAAGGCAGGCCTGTGTATAGTGTGTCGTTATAGGTTACTAGTATATTAAAAAAAAACACCATTATGGAAAAAAAGGAAAGAAGATAGTAAGAAAGAAACATTTATTCATACCTACGAATATAAAATACCAGAAATGTGAACAGATTGTGATGGAATGTGTGTAATATTGGACAGGATTAGAAAAAAATCTGTTCATCCTATCCCATCCTATCCTCAAACAAATTAAGATCAAGATGAACATGAAATTATTTGTCCCAATTAAATACACATTCATCAATTTACTGTCATTTTACTGGGCGTTGGTGTCCTTGATGTCTCTATACTATCGGAAGTTGGACACAGCGACTTTAATTCTGAGATTGGCGCTCTAGATAAAAGTATTGTTAATATCTTAAAACATTGAAATAAGTTCATTAATTTAATTTCAGACAAATTGTCTATAATATGTGTTAGAAACCATAAATCTTAACCCACCGTTAGTAAGATAATTAAGATGCGACAACCCAACCCCGCGTCCATCATTAACTACCATAATATACCATCTTTCCTTCTCTCTCTACTCTCTGAATAAAGCGTTCTCTCTACTATCACATTCCGCTCTTATTTATCATCAATACCGGATACTGGAGAGTGCACGTTGCATTCACACAGCCGCACTCGACAGTCACTCGACTGGCCACGTTACCCCTCTCTCACAGTAGATTACCTTGGAATGTACTGCGTTTCCTTCTTTATCGCATTTCCCCACGTGTTTCGGTAGTGAGTGAGATATTATAGAGCCCATTCTCATCCCATACTATCCCTCCCCATTTTCCCAACCTCTTTCCTAATCCATTCTTTAATCTGGAAAGGGAGGCAGCGCATTCGGGGGCGTGTCAAAGTTTGTCATTCTGTATTTATGTTGATATGTATCGCGGGTGTCTATGGACTACAGTATCCACTTACTGTATGCTCGACTGTATGCTCGACTACTGCCTTTTTTTCTATAAAAAAATAATACTTTCTTTAAGTCTGTAGATCTGGACGGAACTCGTCGAACTAAAGCATAATATATTGTACCTAATTAACGTTATATTAATTATTATTATCTATGTTTATCAAATACCTATGTTATCAGGGGCGTAATTGGTGATACCAATAGTGGTAGCACGCCAGTAATTGGTTACTACGCTTACTAAGGTAATCGTTGCGTCTTTTCACGGTGATTGTTCTTTAGTTCTCTTGGTATTGTAGACTATTGTGTTGTCATTATATTGAAATACGAAGCTGGGCGCACTAGACTGGCCACGTTACTCCTCTCTCACACTAGACTAAATGTACTGCTATTCCTACTTTATGGCATTTCCCCAATGAACGTACGTATTTCGGTAGTAAATGAAATATGCCAGAGCCCATTTCCATCCCATCCTATCCCTTCCAATTTTCCCAAACCTTTCTCCCAATCCATTCGTTAATTTGCAAGGTAGGCAGCGCGTCCGGGGGCGCGCCAACGTTTGTCATTCTGGTCCGATGTTGGCATGTATCGCAGATGTCCGACGACAGTATCCACTTATCATCAGGTGGACTGTAAGCTCGTCTGCCGACTTTTTCTATCAAAAAATAAAAACTAAACTTCCCAATCCTTTTTTCAAATCCACTATCAAATTACGTAATTCTTGACTGATGTTGACACGTACTGCGGATGCCCATTGGCCACAATTTACACTTAACTACCACCAGATGAACTATCTATTTGTCTGATACTTCTAATAAAAACATTCTAATGAAAACATCGATGTCAGCTTATAAATGTCTCACTTTATGCCACTGGCCATTTCTTGCAATGACTAGAGGGTTTCAGGTCATTAGTTATTTACACCTTTTTTGTTAATTATTACAAAAGGCGAACTTAATGCCTTGCAGCATTATCTCCCAGTCAACGTTTGGGCTATGCAGGACACGGAAGTGGTAGGGAGTAAATAAATGTAACAAATATAGAAAAAAAAAAACTAATGTAAGTAAATGTGTATAGGTCACACTGAAAATTACCGGAACTGGCCACAAACAATATTTAAAAAGTAATTAAATGCAATATTTGAAAATGGAACTCTAGCTGTATAATAAAGTTTGTTTCATCTAACAGTCATTTGTTTTTTCATCGTCATTTTAAAAATTGCGTGTCTGCATTACCATGCATTTCACTCGTTAACATTTTCTTTTCGAATTTAAACTTAAAATTTTCAATTTTATGTGTAATTTGACAGCTCATCGTCAGCAAAGCCGGCTTCAAACTGCTTTTGACAACGAAGAACCAAGCACGACGACAATTTATAGCTTGTTTGCAGAATTCAAGCGCGGTCGTGTTAATCTCAGTAACGAATTTCGTGAAGGTCGCCCGTCCACCGCTGACAACAACAAAAACATCGATGCTGTGCGCCACGTGATCGAAACAGACATGCATGTGACCTACCATGAGATTGGGGCATCCTTAGGCATAGGCATGAGTCAGATACAATCAATCTTACACAAACATTTGGTTGCGCGAAAGCTGTGCTCTCTGTGGATCCCACACAATTTGAATGAGGCTCAAAAAACGGGACGCGTCACTTGATGCAATGCCATGCTTGCCGGATTCAACGAAGGGGCGTCAAATTTGGTGTGGAACATAGTTGTTACTAAACACAGATTTACAGCTACCACTTTGAAACAAAGCAGCAATCGACCATTTGGGTCTTTCAAGATGAGCCGATTGGTGGGGACCAAAGAGGCGCGTGTGCACAGTGCCGCGAAGCGGATGATCGCTTCTTTTTTTAGAAAACTGGACACGTGGTTACTGTTGCTTTGGAGAATCGACGTACCGTGAATGCTGATTGGTACACGACCATTTGCTTGCCGGAATTTATTGAGGAACTCCGTAAAAAACAACCGTAAACGCCGCTAATCTTGCACCATGACAATGCCAGCTCTCACACGGCCAAACAGACAAACGACTTTTTGAAGGCGAAAAACGTAGAGCTCATGAGCCATCCTCCATATAGTACCTTGGTACCTTATACAACTTCTTGTTTCCAAACATTAAGAACCAATTACGGGGTCAACGATTTTCATCGCCGGAAGAGGCTGTCGAAGAGTATGAATAACGTGTTTCCGAGGTCACCACGGTCCAGTGGAATAAATGTTATGGAAATTGGTTTATTCGTATGAAACTGTATTAACGCTCACGGAGAATATTTTGAGAAGCAATAAATTGATTTATGGCCATTCATTGTAATTGTGTCTTATTCATTCCGGAAACTTTCAGTGTGGCCCTCGTATAATTTACCCCTCGGGCCTATAGCTGATTTGTGCAAACAAATCACTCATTAGTTCACATTGAACATCACTACCAGATGCTTTTGAGAAATCAAGAAATACAACGATGATCATTTCATTAAGTCATGGGATGTTATATAAATCTGATAATACATAATTATGCCTAGTGTATGACGTCTCTCAAATATAACCCTATTGAGATTGAGTGGAGATTGATCAAACTTCCTTTAACCTTTGCGTGTTGCTACGACTCTCCGCAGACCTACCTGACGATCGTGTTTGTAATAGTTACCAAAGTTTGATTAGGATTTTTTTTATGGACGTAGGCGGCAGACGAGCATACAGTCCACCTGATGGTAAGTAGATACTGTCGCCCATAGACATCCGCGATACATGCCAACATTAGTCCAAAATGACAAACGTTGGCACGACCCCGAATGCGCTGCCTACTTTTGTAGATATAGTAGTAGATTTGGAAAAAGGGTTGGGAAAATGGGGAAGGATAGGGTGGGAATGGGCTCCGGCACATCTCACTCACTACCGAAACACGTACGTACATGAGGGAAATAAGATAAAGTGGGAAATGCAGTACATTTCAAGGAGTCTTCTGTGAGAGAGGGTTAACGTGGCCAGTCGAGCGCGCCCAGCGGCTGTTGGATTGCAGCGTCCACTCTCCCCCTCCCTGATTACAGTGTTGGAAACCATATTAATATTAATTACAGCTTTATTTCGGAAATATATTAACCATTACATCCCATATGTGTTAGTAAAAATTGACTTACAATTTAGCGTTAGTATTTATAATTCATACGATAGAAGTATTTACTGGCTTTCATCATTAGATACCTATTTACAAATTTCAATTTAATTTCTGTGTATTTTTTTCTGTCACCATTCATATGGTTTAACTCTTTTCTACCACATATATATAAGTCTTTTTTTGATTCGAAAGAAAATACACCATTAATTTTTCTAGGAAAAAATATGACTCCGTGTGGCCACTTTATCGACATCAAGGACTTAACAAGGGCTTCCCTAGTATCTATAATATACTGAGGAACTACATACACCACCTCTAAAAGAGTGGACTCGCCAACCCGCTTGCCCAGCGTGCCGTGTTAAGACCATCATCCTTCATGCGCAAAATAATGTGCATGAAGAGAACAATAAAAGGCCTGTTTACGGTTTTATTGTAACTAAGTATCAATTTGAACTTTTATATTCACAACGCGATAATTTATTGTTGTATGTCTCCATATGGGTATATAAGTATATATGTTTCATCAATATGTTTATCAATAATAATGTTTCTTACAATAATCCATTTTATAGAATATGTCGTTATTATAACGACCTGTATGTCGAGTTTGACATATTTTATTTAAACAACGCCCGTTTTAAAATTCTGTTAGACAGACATTTTTCCTTTTAGATAGTTTATATATATATATATATATATATATATGGTTTCATTTTACCTATTCTGCATGTTAGGAGTTAAAGCTGTGTATAACTGTAAGTGAATTTACGAACGTACAAATGTTTTATAAAATGTGTCTGTAACTAGTTAAGTTTGTAAATTTGTTGTTATACCTAATAAATAAAATAAAAAAAAAAAAATAAAATAAAAATATATAATATGTATTAGTGTACCTAGGTATTATATATGCATTTTATTATATATACTCTTTGTAGTCATTTTTATTGATTTCACGATGCACCGCCCTTCGTATTTGTGTTTAACCAAAGGTCCAATTTCAAATCTAAAAGTTAGGGGAATTCGAGTTCTTTTCCGGGTGTGATAACGGTGCCATTATATATAACTATAATGTGGTTACAACTAGTGCCAAGCCGCGCCATCTACACATTGCATGCTTATGTGTACGTATACTCGTATGCTTAGCATAATATGCAGTATTATGCAAGCCCGGTCAGAGCGGCCCGGTTAACTTTCAACCCAAGTATGCGAGCCAAGGTTCCCGATGTCTATTGCTAATTGAGTTTTTGACAATACCATTAGCATCGGCTTGAGTTATTAAAAACTGTCCGAAGACATTATTATTTGATACATAGTTATTAGGGATTATCACGTTCTTGATAATCCAGTTAAGTCAACGGATTGATATGAAAATTGACAGAAAAATAGTTTTGAGTCTAAATAGTAGGCGTTAGGTCCGAAGATGAAACAAATCAGTTCTGTAGTTTCAAAATTATGACGGTGTAAAATAAATAAGAAGGTCCTAATTAAAGTGAAATCTATACTACATATACATATACATGTCATGGTCTACAAATTTTGTCTAGACTTTTTTCTAAAATGTATGAAAAATACCGAAATCCGACTGGCGCTGCCGTCGGTTTTTATCAAATTAAATTAATTATTTTGTAAGAATATAGGTGTGTGTCGGATTTGTTTGTGAATGTCGTAAAAGGCGACTAAGGGATAACAAAGCCACTACCTCAAGCGTTGAGGAACTACACCACCTCTAAAAGAGTGGACTTGTCAGCGTGGCGTTTTAAGGCCATTCATCCCTCATTGTGCATGAGGAATTCCATGTCCAGCAGTGGATACTGGAAGGCCTGGTTGCATTGCAGAAGTATTATAATACAATATGGTGTAAATTATATGTCGTTCCGTCTCAATAGGTGTGCAAAATTACATTTTTATATTTCAATACAACTAATGTAATACAAATAAGCCTTATCGCCTTCTTTAATGTTCGTATAATGATTATTTAACAATTAGTTTAGTAACTTTTAAAAATTATATTATAGCTGCTGTAATTAATTAATTATCCTTGAATTAAATATTTCAAGGATTTAAGTAATAGACAACAATTCTTGTTTAAATAATGAATTGTCTTGTAATTTCTCTTGTCTTGTCATAAGCAAGTATTCAGGATTATTTAAACAAAATGTTGGTGGCCTTTGAATTTCTGAGATCAAAATGATGAAGTTTTGTTTAATGTCCTTTTATTATTGTCATTTTAGTTCTTTCATAGGTATAGATAATAAATAACATTAGGTGAACTGAAATATGTTAGTTCTAATCTATGTGAATGAATAGTCTCTACACGGACATACTCTATAGCATGCTTACCCATTTATTGACTTCAAAAAATGTTATAAAAACTTTTAGAGGGATTGTTGTCGTTGTTATTGTTCATTCTTTTGTTATTTTTCTAATTATGTATGTATTTCCTTTAGATTTTTTTTTTCTATAACTATCTTATTTAGCTGTTATCAGTGGCAGTAGGTAGCATATATACATGTTCAAAGGCTTTCTTTTTAACATAGAGTTATTATTGTTGCAGAGGTGACGCAGCTGGAAGATCCGCGGCTAGAATGGCTCAGCATCCAGGAGGCAATGTTGAGAGACTACCTCCATACGGCGCAGGAGGCGCTAGAGGTGAGCGAATGTACTATTTTCCAGTCTGTTGTTGTTGTTTCAGTCTGTTCCAGTTGTTCCAGTCTGTCCAGTGTTGTTGAAGTTATCTAGTCTTATAAATTTGTTTGCATTACCTATAAATTAGAGTTGCTATTTTTGTTAAATAATCTTAACTATGTCCTTTATATGTATGAATTATGAGTTAAAAAGTACATAGTTTTAACTAAAACAACGGAATCTACTTATACTCATGTAAAAATCTTTTAAATACTCGCGACATTTAGTCAATAGAGTCGTATTTTTATCTTCGAAAAGGGATAGAAATTCAATCATTTTCTTAGTAAAAAGTAACGAATAATGTAATAAATACTAATTTTATATTTTAAATCGGGTTTGAACGCGTAAAGTTAAAATTAACCTTTAATTTTACGCGTTCAGACCCGATTATAAAGCGTGTAGAAAAAGCGAGAGTTTGATAAAGTTAAATATTAGTTTATTTATTATATATTTATTGGTTTATATTTCCCTGCAATAAAATGTCTGCAAGTAGGTGTCTTAAACATTTCCAACTCGATCACCAAAAATGTTTCAATAAAGAACTACAGTTTCAATCAATGTTATCATTAAATCATCGAATTAAAAAGCACCTCCGCACTCATTGTTGTTTGAGCCATCAGCGTCTGACTGGCATTATCATTTTGTAACAAATCGCCGGCATCTGAAGTGGTATAACGCGATAGCATCGGGCTACCGGAGTGGCTGCGAAGTAACATCACGTTGTTTTGATAACACCAGCTAATTTTCTACTTTTATTGTGTAAGAAGCTATTTCGGATTGTGTTCGTAATATTTTCTCTTTCCTGTTTATTATATTGTGCCTTCAGTTCTGCCACACACCGCGCGTCTAGAGCATGCCTGACGCATTTTTTAAATGTACAAGTGAAGTCTTACTGTATTCATAATTGTTCGGTATTGTTCGGGGGCTGCGAGGTGAGGGGTGAATTCACGTGCTGCGCGGGCGCGGGTCGCCCGTTAGTTAGTTAGCCTTTGACCCTTCGCCGTACGAGTCGGCCATTGATCCTTATGCGGTACGATCGCAATCTATTGTTGTGCAAGTAGGCTGCACATTTTTGGGAGACCTTGGCGTTCGCGAGTGTACATAGTATATAACAGACAGTAACCAGTGCAGTGTAACGACGACCTTGCAAGAGCGCTATTAAGCGCATCCCTGTTCAGCACTTCCGGGGGCCCCCAGGAATATCGAGAGTAGGTGAACAGGAGGTTACAAGGTCAGAACTTTTAATTTCATTTTTAACTTTTGACTCCGCGTATCGCGGATAAAACATTGGTAGCAGAGCGTGGTTGTGCATATGGACCTTATATTGTGAAACGTAAACATTAGTTAAAAAAGTTCTTTGTTAATAGCAACGTATCCCAAGGTCTACCCGTTGTCAAGTGTTTTTAATCTTAACATTCCTTTTTTTAGTGACTCGGTTTTGTTTCGGTTACCTGCGACGGATAGGTATTGAGCACTTACTAACTTGGAATGGAATTTTGTTTGTTTATATTAACATTTCTCGCAGTGGTTACTTTTTATAACAAGTTGTAAGTTACGTATATGGTAACAGGGATCTATTACATATTGGATTATTGTTTTGTATCATTTATTGTTGCTTTGTAGGTGTGGCCTGTTTGTTTGTTAGGCCACTATCCTTAAACTGAATACTGTATATTAATTTTATTTGTTTGTTTGTACACTTGTTGTTACATTTAGTGACAACCATGTCAGCATTGTCCATTAGTGGAAACATAAAGGCGATACTCCGATGGTTGGCTTCGGCCGCTAGTCTGATTGACAGACCCGATCGTCATGGTGCCTTAATAAAAAGGTATCAGGATTTACCGGCACGGTTGGATAAGTTGGGCCAACATTACGCGAAATTTACCGAGCTTTCGCCGGATCTTGGCTCTGAGGTTGTGGATAGGATCGAGGCCGATGTGAATCAGTGCTATGAGTTAGCTGATTCCATCACTGAAAGGGCAGTCTCCCTTTCGGAGGAGACTGGAGGTCTGCCGTCGGATTCTGGGCAGGGGAAGGCAACCCCTCCGGCGTTGTTGAGCAGGCTTCCCAATTTGGATCTCCCACATTTTGATGGAAGGCTCGAACAGTGGATCGGATTTGTAAATCTGTTCGATAGTTTGGTAGACTCCAGGGAGGATCTAACTCATAGCCAAAAGATGGCGTATCTATGTTCGATTCTTCGGGGAGAACCCAGCAGTCTTATCCAACATTTGGATGTTAACAATGAAAATTATATCACGGCACGTACGCTGTTGTTCCGACGTTATCAGAACGTGAGACGTTTGGCGGACACACATGTGGCACTAATCCTGGCACTACCTAAGGTCACCCGGGTTTCTTCATTAAGATTAGAATTGTTAAACCCGTTATTGGGGGCGGTGAATACCTTAGGTAAACTTGAGTTGCCAGTGGATAGTTGGTCATTTCTTTTAGTCCACATTGTGTTGGGTAAGCTATCTCAGGAGCTAAGGGCCCGATTTGAATATAAATACGGTGGTGATAGCGCAACATATTTGCCCAAATTCGTAGATTTGCTAAAATTCTTAGAGGACGAATGTAGGTTGGCGGATAATTCGGATGCGCCCATCCCGTCCACTTCCCAAGCGCCCCCTAGACGGGAATTGTCTAAGCGGAATGTTCGGATCCCCAGACAACGGTATGCTGTCGCCACTGGCAGCACCTCACCAAGATGCCTATATTGCAAGGCGGAGGGCCACAAGGTGGTCTCGTGTAGAAGGTTTGAGGGTCTGGCGGTCCGAGGTAGGCGGAACATAGCATTTCAGCGCCGCTGGTGCTATGGTTGTTTGGGAGAGCATTTAATTCAGCAGTGCCCTGCTAGATCGCATTCATGTCAGCATTGTTTGGGCCGACATCACCCCCTGCTATGTGCCAATCGGAATGGCGTCGACCATAGGGATGGTCGTGACGGTCATGGCTGGGAGGCTAATCGCGGTCGGGTGGTTGCACCCAGAATAGGGTCACGGGCCCCTCCTAGGTTTGAAGGCCGTCATTCCCCCCGCACGGGCGGGGGCTCCACTTCCCCTAGGGGCGGGGGCCGGGTAACTCCCCCTCGAAGAGTTGATGATGGCGGCCGTCGCGATTATGCTGTGATTGCCGGGAGATCTTTGCCGCCTCAAAGGAGCAGTGCTCCTACCAATTATACCCCTTTAGCGGAACGACCGCGCTTGGAGCGACGTCAGCCGCATTCCCAACGCTCGCAGGGCAACACTACCCCTGAACGGACTCAGGTGGATCGCCGACCAGTATACCATAACTGGGACCCGTTAGCGCATGTGGAGCGCTCCGGGGTTAATTGGCCTCAGTTATAGGAATTACATGCCCACTCGCCAACTGCAGCCGTTCAATCGATGTACGTACTCATGCCAACTATTTCGGCTATGGTACGAGGACCCAAGGGACACATGAGGATTCGTGCTCTATTAGATTCGGGGGCCCAAGGCTGCATTGTGTCATCTTGTTTGGCGAGAAAGTTAGGCTTACGCGTCCACACCGGTACCTACAATGTGCGAGGTATCGGTAAGGTGCAGGTGCGTGTGATCGGTCACACAAAATTTAATTGTACACCTGTCACCTCGTCTCACCCGGAGATTGAGGCGTCGGCAATTGTGTTGGAAGAGATGATTGGTGATTTGCCACAGCAAGAATTACCGTCTGCTGTGTTGAGTGTAGTGTCAGGCTTGGACTTAGCAGACCCTGACTTCCACACCCCAGGCCCGATTGATCTCCTGATTGGAGCGGATGTCCTTGGAAGATTGTTGTGTGGACCTAAGCGGCTTTTACAGCGTGACGGATTAGTCGCTGTGCCGACTTCATTCGGGTTTGTAATAATGGGCCCAGTGTCAACAACTGCCAATTCCCAAGAGTTTGATGATGTAGCTGTAGGTTCAGTTCTCTCTGATGCGGTTCAGAGATTTTGGGAGGTGGAAGAGCCCCCTACAGCTTCCCGGGTGAACCCAGAGCAAATGGAATGCGAGCTGTTCTACCAGAATAATACTGGTCGCCTTCGCTCGGGCCGTTTGATCGCCCGTTTGTTGCGATTCGCTCATTGTTGGAGCTTGCGGAGCGCGAGCGTTTGTATTTTCCCCGCGCAGCCTCTGTTTTGGAGACGGATGCTTATGTTGATGACATTTGTACCGGAGCATCTAGTCTCGAAGAGGCTCGGGCCTTGAGAGATGAATTGATAGGGCTTCTGGGAACTAGTGGCTATGAGTTGCGAAAATGGTTATCCAACTCACCGGATCTCCTTTCCGGTTTGCCGGAGGACCACCAACAAGACCCTCATCTCTTTGAGAATGCGGATAGCTTGAATTTGATAGCCCTCCTTGGAGTGCAGTACATGCCAGTCCACGATGAGTTTACCTACAGAGTCGAATTAACCTCCTCTAAGGTATGGACTAAGAGATCAGTTCTGTCCACCGTAGCCAGGACTTTTGATCCGAACGGTTGGATCAGTCCGGTTATATTTAAGGCCAAGTGTTTTCTGCAAAAGCTTTGGACTGCGGGACTCTCGTGGGACGAGCCTCTCTCGGGAGAGTTGATACACGATTGGGAATCGTATTTCTCATCCGTCCCGGCTATCAATCAGGTTGCAATACCTAGATGCTTCCTTCCTGTTGGGAAATGCTCAGTGTCCCTCCACGGATTTTGTGATGCATCCGAGCGTGGATATGCGGCCGTGCTGTACTTACGCACTGTAAGTACCACAGGGGAGACAAAAATTCACTTAGTTATGTCGAAGAGCAAGGTTGCTCCTATACGGACTCGACATACAATTCCGAAGTTAGAATTATGTGGTGCGGCGCTTCTTGCCCGCTTATTAAATCACGTGTGCTCTACGCTCGGGCGTAGTGTAGACATTGGAACAGTTTTCGCCTGGACTGACAGTCAGATCGTTCTGTGTTGGCTGAAAACTTCGGTGCACACGTTAGAAACCTTTGTAGCTAATCGAGTATCACAGATCCAAGATTCAGAGACGGTTTTAATTTGGAGACATGTCCCAGGGGAATTGAATCCGGCTGATTGTGCTTCTCGCGGCTTAGACGCGCCGGATCTGGTTCACCACCATTTGTGGTGGGGGCCCCAGTGGTTGTTACATTCTGAAGTTGATTGGCCACGTTACCAGTGCTTGGTAACTCCTCCCCCCATTGGTTGGCTCACATCGAGTGTCCTGACTGAGCCCCTCAAGGGCATTGATTTTCTGCTCGATCGCTACAGTTCCTTGTCCAAATTACTTGGCGTGACTGCCTGGATAAAGCGTTTCGTTCATAACGCTCGGCATCCGGAGGAAAAGCGGCTGTCTCCTGTTCTCACGCCAGAAGAACGCCAAATGGTCCTTCTGCATTGGATTCGCGTTGTGCAGACTAAACATTTCGCCTTAGAACTTGAGACGCTCCAGAGTGGCAGACCTAAACTCAAAGGAGCCGTTGCAAGGCTCAACCCCTTTATCGACGCTGAGGGATATCTCCGTGTTGGTGGTAGATTGTGTCACGCCAATTTGCCTTTTGGGGTTCGTCACCCATTGTTGTTGCCCAAAGGTGGGCCCTTAGTGCATTTGTTGGTGACTGACCGGCATATTGCAAATTCTCACGCTGGCTGCAATGCATTATTAGCCATCTTGCAGCGTGAATTTTGGATTTTGTCAGCCAGACGGACCATCCGTGGCATAATTTTCCGTTGTTTGCCTTGCTATCGATTGAAGGCAGCGACGCTGCAGCCCATGATGGGAAATTTGCCTGCAGATCGAGTCACGGGAACCAGACCCTTTGCCGGAGTTGGCACCGATTTTGCCGGGCCGTTCATGGTCAAGACGTCGCGACTTCGAAAAGCGAAGATAGAGAAAGCGTATTTGTGCGTCTTTGTGTGTCTGTCAACCAAGGCTGTTCACCTGGAAGTAGTTTCCGCTCTTAGTACAGAGGCATTTGTTGCCACATTTAGTAGATTTGTTAGCCGGCGCGGACTTCCAGCGTTAATTCGATCTGATTGCGGAACCAACTATCGGGGTACTGACCACTACCTTAAGGATTTATATAAGTTTTTAGATGCTAACCAGGTAGATCTTGGAATGTCCCTATCTTGCCGGGGCATCACCTGGCAGTTTAGTCCTCCTAGCTGCCCCCATTGGGGAGGTATTTTTGAGGCAGCCGTGAAATCAGCCAAAACTCACCTAAGGCGCGTTATCGGAGAAACGGTATTAACGTTTGAGGAACTAGTAACGGTATTTTGTAAAATTGAGGCCGTCCTCAACTCGCGCCCTTTGTGTCCGCTCTCGTCAGATCCTAACGACTTGGAGGCTCTAACTCCAGGTCATTTCTTGATAGGACAGCCACTTAACGCCCTGCCGGAGTACCCATTTACAGGGGTAGCTTCTAATCGTTTGTCGCACTTTGAATTGTTGCAACAATTGTCCCAGAGTTTCTGGAAACGTTGGTCTCTGGAGTATTTGCACATTTTGCAACAGCGCGTTAAATGGACTGATAAGACCCACCCACCAGGCATCGGTGACCTCGTTTTAATCAAGGATGCTAATTTGCCGCCGTTGTTTTGGCGCCGGGGCCGCATTGTTAATTTGTTTCGCGGAGTGGATGGAATACCCCGGGTTGCGGAGGTCCTAGTGGGTGGCTCAATCCTGAAAAGAGCGGTCACCTCTCTCTCTCGCCTGCCAGTGGAGTAGCATGCAGACTTCTTCTGCATGGGACGGGGGTTTGTTCGGTATTGTTCGGGGGCTGCGAGGTGAGGGGTGAATTCACGTGCTGCGCGGGCGCGGGTCGCCCGTTAGTTAGTTAGCCTTTGACCCTTCGCCGTACGAGTCGGCCATTGATCCTTATGCGGTACGATCGCAATCTATTGTTGTGCAAGTAGGCTGCACATTTTTGGGAGACCTTGGCGTTCGCGAGTGTACATAGTATATAACAGACAGTAACCAGTGCAGTGTAACGACGACCTTGCAAGAGCGCTATTAAGCGCATCCCTGTTCAGCACTTCCGGGGGCCCCCAGGAATATCGAGAGTAGGTGAACAGGAGGTTACAAGGTCAGAACTTTTAATTTCATTTTTAACTTTTGACTCCGCGTATCGCGGATAAAACAATAATCGATCACTGCAGGAAGAATGTTATTGAATTCTAATTCTCTTTTAGGTACAAATGTCACAGATCAACCATTCTGACTAAAATCTTAATCCATTTTAAAAGATTCATCTTTAAAGATTGAAATACCATATACCTTTTAAATCAGCTACACTCAAATCAGATGCTGCTTTTAATTTCCTGGTTGGCGCAAAAGTCACGAGCACAGTGGATTGATAAAATCGAATAAAACTATCTTTAAATGTTCTCAAAAGCGCATTAAGTGGGCTCCAAGATAACAATGGAATGCGATGGGCCGCTGATACTAGAGATAAGGTATAAGTGGCCGCTTATCTGCTGTAATTGTTTTGAATTAAGTGGGTAACAAAGATGCGAGAGGTTCGGAATATGGACAGGCCTAAACCAAGTATTAAACCCGTCACAGCTACCCGATAAAATCATTTCTTAAAAGTCTTTGAAGATTCGTTGTTTTTGGAAAAGCAATCGATTACGTCCAACGTTTATGCTGGCGGAAGCAATTTTTGATGGATTTTCATTTAAATAAATTTAATCTATTTTAGAGATTGCTTTTTTCTCTATTGTATCAAAAGTTAGGGGTGGACAGATTAGTCTTAACATTTCTTTGAGAGGTATCTATTAATATTAGCTTAATATTTATACAATACTTCTCCCAAGCCACCTCTTCTCAACAAACTGAAAAGTATAAGGTTGAATTTGTGTCCTAGATACAAATTAAATAAATAATTCCATTTATCCAAATAAATATTGCCTGTTTCAGAAACCTTTTTTCTCTATTTTATCGAAACTGATCATTTCTTTACGAGTTATCATACCATATCAGCCTGTGTCTCCATTGCTTTATATTATACCTCTCTCAGGGCATTTATTCAAATCCAGCTACTTTGATATTTAATTTTGAATATAATAATGAAACAATTACATATTAATCAATACATGTTTAGTCAAAAGAACAAGGGTATTACCTTACCATCTCCTCGGCCTGTCATAACCCAGATACTCGAGGTTACATTTATGATGAGTCCGTTTAGATTCAGTTCACGTCCGTTCAAGTTTCCTCACCGTGTGAATTCTGCTATCGTACCACATATCTGCATTAGTTTAGCCGTGAAAACTTACCTCCAGTCACTATTCGTTATACTTCTTCTTAGGATCGCAATGCGATAGTTAAGGAGATATAAACCTAAATAAAGTCACGTATTTACAGACAATAGACGTTGTCACATAGTAAACGGAGAATCTAATACAAAATGTGAACAATCTGGTGTCGGTTTATTTTGTGACGATGCATCATTGAAAACGAAATCTTAAAACCGAAAATAAAGTGTTATTGTTTTGTATAACCGTAATCAGCCCTTTTATTTAATATCTACTCATATACAAGTCAATGTGCATGATGTATAATCTTAAAACGCCACGCTGGCCAAGCGGGTTGGCGAGTTCACGCTTTTAGAGGCGTTCCTCAGGTCTTATGGTGCCTTAATCGCGTTTTACGACACCCTAGGGAAAAGATGGGGTGGTGCTATTGTAAAGCCGGCCAACACCACACCGGTCCACACCATCTTATTTGATGATTAGCTGTACCCGGCCACGCGTTGCTGTGGCTGCCCAACAGATGGCGCTTACCCTGTTTTTGGGTAGAAAGCATGTTTTTACCCTGTGATATTCGCGCGTATTCGAATGCAACGTTATGTCAAAATTTCAAAGTAATCGGTGAAGAACTTTCGGAGATTTTAGATTTTGAACAAACGAACGTTTACATTTTTATTTATACAGATTATTGATTACATAAAATATATCCAATACAGTTTGGTCTACACAATCATATCGTAATTTGGTAATTCAAGTCAAGGAATTTTTCTAAGGTTAACAAGTTGTTTTTAATTTTCTCAGATTAACTATAAATTAACACGCCCTGATATTTGACTCGATTTGCTGCGGTTGTGTCCGAGACATTTATCTGTTTATAATTATTTTTTAAACGTTTTTAGTTCCAATTGATAACTGAGTTGTAAATTCCAATGCTCATTACATTGAGCTTTACATAAAACAATTTGCTGCGTTGTAATAATAGGTAATAATAATATCCTTTATTTCTCCAGGACATAGTACCTTAAAGAACTTAAAGTATATAATAATCCAACATATTCTATAGAATTTAATAACTCAAGTCAGCGGCAGAATTATAATGAATTTAATAACATGTTCTTTATTTATATATTTTATCTTTATTTCATAAAGTAATCAAATTGTCAGTAACTAATAAGTATAATGTGAAAAATATATTCAATTTATAACGTATCACTTAAAAACTCGCCAGCTGTGTAATAATATAATTTATCTAACAATAATTGGAACAATTTACTTTAAAAGTATTTAAACGGCAATTCTTTGATATTATTAGGTATATGATTATAAATACAGTGTACATTTGAATTGGAACTCCCTGTTACTTCAGAATTATTCTGGAAAAGATCTAAATGTTTGGCTACAAATAAACCCATTTCAAAAATATAAAGGGATGGAAGTGGTAAAATCCTTAGATACCTGAAAAATGGTTTACAGATATCCATAGATCCAGCCCCGCACAACGATCTGACATTTTTTTTTGTGCTCATAAAGCGTGCTTAGCTCAACCAGAATTTCCCCATAGAATTATGCCATATCTAAGAATGGACGAAACGTATCCATGATAAGCAGAGATAGCTCCATGAAACGTTGCTATCTGCTTCATACGTCAAATTACATATTTGTTAACTTAAGTACATAAATGTGTCAATATGAATGAGCCTTCCAGTTACAGAATTTGTCGTATGGTTATATCCAAATATGTTGCAGAATCTACTGTGTCTATATTTCTACATTTATGTTTTACACAAATATTTTGAATTTTAATATTAAGTTTGAAATTGTAAAATTTTTGTTATGGTAATATTTATTTCTAAATGTTTGAAACCCAAAATAGAATTAATTATTGCCTTTGCTGAAAGTTTATTGTTGTTTGATATAATTATCTTATCTAGATTTTCTATGTAGGAAGGCGTCCACTCCTAAATTTTCAATCCAAACCCTAAATCAGGTGGTTTCCGGGCCATGCCAACGTTTATTGTTCTAGAGTTTGTTGCCATGTATCGCGGATGTCCATGGGCGATTACATTCACTTACCACCAGGCGAGCTATCTGCTAGTCTGTTAATTATTTCTATAAAAATTACCAACTATTCCATAAAAAATAGATATCATGTCAAGAATCGAGTCCATCTCCGTCAATCGAACTTCAGAAGTGAACGATCATCCTCAACGACCTGAGGGTCATCTTTGATAACATTAGCAGTTAATAATTGACGTCAACTGATTGATAACGTAGCTGCAGTAAACAATGTACATTAGATTGATCAATAACGATTAAATGGGACCTTTGATCTTCTTTGTGCGCAAGCGGTTTATTAGGTCTTGTTTTTATTAATTTAATTTTAATACTTTATAAACTTTATTGTGATAGCCCAGGGGTATCTACACTCGAATCACATTCGTGTGATCGTGAGTTCAAATCCTCGGCCCGTACCACTGAGTTTCTACTTAAGTATGGATTTTCAAGAATCCTCACTAGCTCGGCGGTGAGGGAAAACATCGCGAGGAAACCCGCATACTCCAGAAATAAAAACATAATCTGGAGTATGTGTATCCATCAATGGCCCGCGTGGTGCATTACGGCCCGAAAACCTCCAGTGATTTACTATGGGAGGCCTGTGTCCTGCAGGCTGGTACAAACTAACTTTATGTACATTATCGCACAAAAGGCGAGCCTAATGCTATAAGGCATTCTCAACCAACCAATCTTTGGTATAAACAGAGAGTGGTACATTGGGAGGTCCGATGAATACAGGTATATAATATGAATGAACAGTATAATACGAGTAGGTATATGGCAGCCGGAACTATCGCCAGGAGTGAAATTTTTGTGTCCGGACGATGTTTCATTAGTCATTACCTACGTCGTTATTTGACGTCAAATTTATCTTAATCCCCTTAATCCACATCCTAATCATTTATTTATTTTTCTGACAATCAAAATTTTAAAAGGTTCTCTCCAGTCTTTAGTAAATTTCTTAACTGATCTATCACTTGAAGCAATAGCAATAGAAACACTAATCGATGCAATGATTGCTGTTTTAATATCAGGGCGAACAGAACTATCGGCTAGTTGTCATTTATTTTGACCATATTCATTCAAGACTGGCTAAGCTATTAAACCTATTAAAAATACTTTTACATAGCTTTGTAGCGGAAGAGTGTAATCAATATCGTCTTATTCGTCACATAACGATGTAAACACGTAACTTTTTCGTAACACCTCTAGTGTGTCATACATAATCAAGGGATTGGTCGAAAAGTTAGAGCCGGTTTACATTATGGCGATGTCGTCACAACAGTTCTACTGTTAGTCGTCTGCTGCCACCATTCGTTACATTTACACCATATTATACACATTACATTATAGATTACATTATTTGCTATAGGTACAATATAAAGTATTTATTAGATATATGTTATTAACTTCATATGTTATGTCCAAACGAAAACTTGATGCACCACCCTCTTAGACCAAAAGTTGTCTGGATGGGAGTGCCATTAGGCATTAAGTCCGACGAATGAAAGAATCTATATTATATAATATAATAAACAGGTAAAATTATCTTTGTAGGTATATTGGGGGTAATCTCTGGAACTACTGAACCGATTTCAAAAATTCTTTAACAAATAGGAAGCTACATTATCCGTGTCTAATATAGGCTATATTTTATTTTGAAATTTTGAAAAAAAAAGTACTTATAAACCGAAGCCAAGCGAGGACGGGGCGCTAGTATAACATAATAACCGTCATAATAACAGAAACTTTAATATCCACATTAATGACAATGTATCTATCAGTATCAGTAATGGTATCAGAACAACAGAACTGTCGTAAAAAGAGGTGTAATGTGAACAGGGCCTTACGCTGTCGTAATTATTCCGTAGAGAAGTTCTCGGCCGGAAAAGCTTAGCATTCCAACTTTATTATAAGCACTTATGTCGGTTTACTGTTAATTCTGTTTGACTAACGTGAATCATTTGTTTGGACCGTTTACAGTACGTAAAAGACACGGTGGAATCTACAACGATCATAAATGTAATTATCTTTTACAGCGGATAATTTAGTTATGAAGGGAACCGTTGCCTTGTGTTTTCTTAGGGCTCTGCAATGTCTTTTGACGTCAGAATACTGTCAGAACATATTATTAAACTTGTTAATTTGCTGCATTTCGCATAAGCATAAGTGAGTCAGCTGTTTGAATGAATATGTTTGTACATTTGTAAGGAGCGTGTAATTAATATGATTTTGTACATCTTATGTGTAATTAATGATAACGAGTGATGATGTCCTCCACGGGAATACAAAAAAGATCGACGTCGACATCATACGCCTTAGAAATATGGAAGAAAGAATAACGTGGAAGCAGTAAGAGTACGCTAGAAATGCTCGTGAAAGCAATTCCCTCTGCAGTTCGAAACCGACAGCTCCACGGTGCGGCCCTGAATGGCGCGTTACCTGAAATTGGTAACGTACCAATTTCCAGTAGGCAGTAAATACGAAAAATGCGGAAATATGCAAAATATATTTGATCCAAAAATAATTTAGATAAATTAACCCTTTCCACCTTTTTGTGTACCTGACTTCAAAATCGATATCGATTAGATATTAGACAGTGACGGCCACATTTTATGTTTAGAAGTGTGTGTATGAGTGATACTAGGTGACAGTCACTTCCAGTGGAAGTAACATGACTTCTGTTCATGACTTATCCAAGCTTAAAGATATACCATGTAATTTCATCGGGGGACATCTAAATCAGAGAAATAGTTCAAAGATTTTGTATGAGTATGTATGTATGTATAAAGTATAAATACCTTTGGACGGGTATCGCAACTTTGACCATACTACACCATCAGCCTATGTTTCTCCACTGCTGGATATAGATAGACCTCTCACAAGGCTCTCCATCACACACGATTCTCGGCTCTTCTCACCCAACCACCACCGGCGAATCGATAACCTAGAGTCTAGAGCCTTTGCTAGATTCTAGAACAGGACCAATAACCGATGGGGTAGACGAGTCCTCGAATGGAGGCACTGTGGGACGCCCTCCGTCCACGTGGGCTGTCGCAACTTTGACGCCTGGCGTCAATTCTCAAGATATTGGATATGCTTCTTCATTAGAATTATATTGAAGTATATATCGATCGGAGATACGTCAATAAAATCGATGTCGGTGCGTTCCAAAGCGTTAGTCAAACTCTCGATAATGGGTCCAGTTCCGAGTAGCGAAGGTTCCGCGAATATGTTAGACGCCGCGTCTGGAAGCTTCAACGCACTTCTTTATATCAACTGGATAGTGGATAGATAGATAGATACATGGACACTGGACGTACATTGATACTGATTCTGTCGATTCAAAATCTCCTTTGAAATGCATTCACATTTTTCGACAACAAACCTGTAAATGGATTCTGTTCATGGTTTTTCTGGATTTAAGACACATCCGCCAGATTCAGATTCCACTTTCGTTACAAAAATATTTTTCGGCATCGATCTGAATTTTTCGATCGCTAACGAAAAATGAGTTCCACATTCGGGAGATTCTAAATTCGTTATAAATTGACGAAAATGGACTTAATATGAATTCCACATTTGTCAGATATTAATCGTAGCAGTTCTAAATTCGAGTGGTTTTGAGTAAGATCGTATCTCAGTGTATGAAGTTGATCATCGACATTCTCACCTTGTTGGTAGTCTGTACTTTGCAATGTTTATGGAAGCGCATCGCGACACCAAGAGAACGTGGAGTTATATACGCCAAATCAATTTTACATTAGCAACAACCATTATCAAACGATTACCGCCCTTACTACTATAGTCATAGAGATTAACTAAGGTTAAGTGGACAATAAGTATTATGGAGTATTGTGCACACACTTGCCTCAAGTACTCTTAGTATGGACGTGCCGGCACCGTTTGCGCAAGGATGGTGGGACGAGGTCCTAAGTATTTGGAAATACGCAATGCATAAATAATTTTAATGTAGTTGAGATCCTACCACTTTATTGCTGCTTGACTATGTATCCAAATCTATCACTAATTATGATCTGGTTGGAATGCGATCACCTTTATTAACGTTTCGGGTTTCAGTCATCTTTTAATCAAAAGAGCATTTCTTTCCATAGTACAGGTGACAAATAGGTGGGCGACCCACAAGATGGTAAGTGGTCACCGCCGTCCTATCACACTATCATACAGTCCATGCATATTGGGGCATACATACACACCCTAATTATTTAAATTTTCGAGTAAACAGACTTCTTAATTAAATTTGCAACCGTTTGATATTGAGGTGCGATAGGCGACAACGGTGAGCCACTTACCGTTATAAAAGCCGTGAATTTTATAATTGACTAATTTTGTTAATATGCCCAGCAATGTCCGCAATTTCCGGCAAATTAGATGATAAACTTGAAAATTGTAGCATAACCGGTCCTTCTAGGAATAAATTCTTAGGTCACTTCGCAGAATCCACTCACGCCACTATTCTGCCATCAGAACGCGTGATATCATTAAAAATAAATGAGAACTTTTATAAATCGTCCTTAGTTTTTTTTAGAAATTGAATCTAGATTATATTCGTAGTGTCATCGGAATCTCACGTAAGAGACCTTTCGCAATGTACTTTGGTTTTTTTTAATTTCCTTTTCTGTGATCGACTTGTCCCATTGTTGGTCTCCTTTATTTCGTTTCTAGTATGTTGAAAAAAATTAATGTCGTCATAGAAAAATCGTTGCTAAAGCACAATTCATATATTTTGTCTTGATCGGTAGTAGAATTGGGAATGACCTTATCTCTCTAACAGCGTTCTAGAAAGATTTGCCTGTTTCAGTATCAGATAATGTTTTTTAAATTAGTTACATTAAAGAATGATGATCATTACACATTCTTAATGTGGGCACAAAATCAGTTACAGCAAGCTCGCAATAAAATTACGAAGTGGAAGGCATTATCAAGAATTTATTACACATACATTTAGTTAGAGCGGAATGTTTCCAAAAGTGGCTGCATGCAGAAAATATCAGTGCGTGTACCTGAATTGAATCGTAAAAAAGTTTATTATATGTCCTGTATTACGCTGCCTGGCCAGTAAAACGATCCGTGACAATATTTTTGTCTCATTAGTGAACGCAACCAAGCTAATTTGTACCTTCTTCTGTATCCAAAAGTTCTAAAACAGAAAACAGATTATCTTATCACATATTATGACTTCATGTTCATCTGACTACACACTTTCATACTGATGTTGACTGTATGATGTCATTGTTTTGGTGCTTTGATGATCAACATTGTTTATTCTGCACATTTTGTGACAGTGAATAAGAGGTGTCATACTTCTCATATCTATTGAGATTGCAAAATGTTGTATTTCTCCCTAAAAACCAAAAAATAAGCTGTTAAAGTACTGATTACAATTCTTTATACTTTAAGAAAATCAGCTTTAGACGTTGCCTGAATAGAGATGGTCTTACGACCTTTTTGGTCCAGTCAAATAGTCAACTATCCAAAAGGTCGGCTAGTTTGGCTAGTATTAATTTAATCTTAGTGTACTAGTTTAATTTATGAAATGTGTAATTTTTTCACCAAATGCACTGTTTAAGAGATATTTCGCAAAAATCAAAACTGTCGTAGAAACTTCACGGTTTTTTCGTGGTAGTGGCCGCGCCTGTCTGTAAATGTCTTGAGACTTGGATTTTTAAATAGAGCCCCGATACGTGCAGTATCCCAAAAAATTTAAATGTCCCCGACCTTTTGCATGGTACTATGTATAATTTGACGGGATTATTTGTAATTTTCTGTATTTTCTTTATATTTATGTAAGGTATATTATTCACTATTCTATTATTATTATACTCCTTAGTTTATTATTCATTATTTCTGATATGCATTATAATAATAAAAGTTCTCCCTTCCTCTCGGTGAGCTAAAATTATTAACATATTGTTATCCTTTCTATCGCGGGCAAATAAATAAATAATCCTAAACATGTATTGAAAATCTTAAATATTCCCCGGAGATTTTCCTCAAAAGCTCCCACTAATATATATTTAATTGAGAACGACCAGAATGTTTCGATGTAACAACTGGTCCAGCCGTACAATTCTGGCCCGAAATGTCCAGGAGTGGTGTATAATTTGTAGTATTTTATTGCAACGGTTGGTAATTTACGGGTGTGGCGGTTATTACACCTGACCCAGTCGTTCCTGGAAGGTCGGTAGGATCTCAGGAGGAGAATACAGGTTTTGTGTTTATAAATGCATTTGTAACAACTATGTTTTTGAAACTAAAGAAGATATTTGACATAATTATGAAATTAAATTTTAAATTTACACTTCATAACAAGAACTGAGAAACTTTAGAAAGAGGTGCAGAAGAAACTATGTGGAACTTAGTCATAGGATGTTTAATCGATATTATGAGTAGCGAGTTGTTTAGGTAACGTGACAACGCCCAATACTTTTAATTGGTCAAATGGACGATGAACTGTATTATGTTCATCCAAAGTATCTATGTTGGGTTTAGTAGCAAAATCTTATTCGCCATATTTACCTACCGGTATGCATTGTAAATTGTTAAGCATTTGTGATTCAAAAGTCATTATTATCGAGCGGCAACTGTATTCTTCAGTTTTTTTATCTCACCACCTTCAAGTTTCTCGGAAACACCTGATTACGGTCATTACTGCTAACAAATGTCAACAGGCGTTGCCAAGGCTCGAAATTTTCATTGTTATGATCCACATACAATGGTAAGTGATATGATTATACTGAGATCATTGCTCAATGATATTGTTACTAGAACGTCTGTTGTTTTGTATAAAATTCTTTGTTACTACACGGTCCATAAAACTTTAATGATTGACGGTTTAGATGATTCTAAAGATAAAGTTATAAATAAAAGTACGTTACATTTTTACTTTTAATAAATAACATGAACTCTATTGTCACCAAGCATTCTATGCCTGGTTTATGTGTTTAAAAGTCACCGGTAAATATTAAAAGTAAGAGAAAAATGCTACTTTTAGGAACATTAGTTAATGAGATTATCGATAGCTCTCTTGAAGAATCGCTAATAAACGTAAATCAACCATTCGCTTCAAGACCATAATGAAACAGCAACGAAACTCGGTAAAGGGGCTCAAGAAAGACTCGTTGACAGTAAATCTGGTACGGAGACGCTTACAATGTTTCCAGACATTGTCTTTACGAGAGTAAAGTGTGCTCGGTAGCCGAGAGTCATCATTACACTACATTTAAAACGAAACAAACCGACCATAAATATTAGTTATGATCCCGCCACTGAGTTACGCTGAGGGAAAAAAGAGCAAAAAGTTATTCCACCGAAGCTGCAACAAGAATGTCGTCTGCATAACCCCGAAAATTTTGTCAGTAGCTTTTGCTTGTGGTTTTGTCTGAAGTATCGAATGTGATGGTTCCACAAACTAGTCGGTTTTTTTGGTATTTTATTCGTTCGGTATTGGTCGGAAATTATTCAAAAGTATTTTCGCAAAAAGTATTTCTTCTTGCTAATACGAATAACAGATGTCAATGAAATAAATACATAAATATCAGATATTGTTTAGTTTTTATGTATATTTAAACAAATACTCATCAAATATATTCTAATTTTAAAAGTTCAATTCTGATCAACGATAAACTTATTAAACATGTTTCTACTGCAGTGTTTTTTTTCTTCCATTACATGTACGAGGACGTAAAATGATAGCCTATTGATACGGAGGCGTTGGCACATTCACCTGTCACTCGAATTACGCAAATTTATTTTTGCTTTTTAAACAATCGAGGAATGTGAATGTTAAATTTATAAGTCTCATATATACATTTGATTAAGGCAATAAGAACGATAAAAATGGATTGTCTGTAGATTTTTGGAGTAATTTCGATAACGTTAATTCCGTAACCTATCAGTAGTGGACAGACATATGGTTTGATATGGTTATGGTAAGTTACCATTATGTTATGGAATCAAAATTAGATCGATTTCAAAAATGATTTCATCGATGGCGTCTTTGAACACAACATTATTTTCGAGAGAACAAAACTCCCACGGATATTGCTTCTTACAGCAAAATTTATTTTTATTAAATCGACGCCCATAATATTAATAAAGTGCAATTATACGCAATTTGCAATATAATTTTATATCTTCTTAATTAATTGCTCCAGATATTACTTTAATGGGTCGTATTAATTGAAAATTTTCTTGGACACAACTCTTTCTAATGAGTTATCTGGACGATTTGTCGCTCTGTTATTGCATCGCAATATTAATTTCAAGCTATCGCTTTGAATAAATCTATGGAGATAAACCGCTGCGTGGTAGTTTATAATTGAAAATGCCAACACAAAAATGGCATAATACTTAGTCATGTAAGAATTGATTACATATACGTATAAGAACAAAATTACATCTGTAGGTCTTATGCTATTTCATTTATTTTTAAATGTTTCGTTACCACTTAGATAAAACTAATAAACGATGTTTTAAAAGGCGACGGGATAACCAATTTCTACCAGAAAACCTGTGAGAGCGATAGGTAAGCAATGAAAATGTCATACATAGTGCGTACCTAAATAAACTGTTACAAACATTACTGTTATAATACGATTACATACTATATAATAATATATTAGTATACTAATACACACATACATATGTATACCTATATATCTATAATAAACATAATATATAAATACATACATATTTTACATATAACAGAGATAACGGGTGCTCATTCACGTTAGTTTATCAAACAAATAACCGTATACAAGCATTTAAATATTATGTAATATAAATGTGTAGTGGGTGATTGGCTAGGTGGGTTTAATCGAACACGATAATTGTAGGTAGTTGTGCTTTCTTTACCTATATTTGGCAACTTAAATTGGATTCTAAATTGAAGGCCAAAATTAATTGTAAACAATATTGTTTAAAACTAAGTATGTATTAGGAATTATATTAAATATTATTAGGTGATCTATATTGATAACAAAGCTACTTAGTTACTAAAGGAAGAAAAAAAAAAAGGTAAACATTTTAAACATAAAATATTTAGTAAGCTTATATACTGGCGAGCTTACGTGCATCAGCACGGTGCTAAGGCGCTACGAACATTGTTACAGCTAGCAGTATATCATGGCAACACTGAATAGTAGTCTCGGTCGTTTGTTACCATAATATAACGTCCGAAGCTACCGTGCGACGGCGGGATAATATATCGGCTCCAGATACAGGCCTGATTATGATATATCTGTTGCTGAGATTGCTGCCTTAAAGTCTTTGTAAGTCAGTCGGGATAGGCCGGTTATTATGTCAATTTTATGCTCTGTGCCCGTGGAAAATTGCGGTTAACTAATAACGAAGGTTCAACTAGATTTAGAGGAGAGTTTAATTTATTACTTTAATTGTTTTATGTAAATAGTGTTCTTTTTTTTTAAATTAATGCGTACTGTATTTAAACAGTCGTTGTTTACAGATCTAGTAGGTGTTCTAAAAATGTTGCTCCTATTACTGTATTAATCTTCATATAGATAATATTAATAACATAATATAATACACTTTAAGGATATTGTTGTGGATTCCTTGCCGCGATCTTTTGTAGCCTTTTATGTTGAGAAGATTATAATGTATTTTTTATATACTTTATTGTACACAGAAATAATAAAAATAGTTACAAACGAAAATACATATAAACGGCATGCTTATCTCTTTAGGAAATTTCTACCAGCAAACCTGCGAGAGCGATAGGTGAGCAGTGAAATGGGCCCTTAATAATATTGCTCTCGAGTAACTGGAGACGATACATCTACTCGTCGGCAAATATGCAAATCTAACTTCACAGCACGCCTTCCAATTGATTACCCACATACATCATACAAATAAATCGTCCTCGCTATGGCATTTGTCATACAAACAGACCGATATTTTCCAATACAGATCCACCTATAATTTCATTTGGTTGACCAAATTTAAATATTTGATTATAATCTCGATGAAATATACATTCCCATTGGAGGCAAGGAATGTAGGATAATACCAGTGCGTGGTTGTTTATTGAATCGACTTCATTTCGAATATATTGCCTGGCTGAAGGAATTTTGATGCGACTTTATTGATATCGAATTTATTACATATGCGGTTGCTGGTGTATGAAGATGTTTGTGTGTAACTCGTAGTGACCCGTTTGTTTAGCACAATGGTTAAGAACATGTTTGACCTTTATCTTTTTTGAATTGTAATTAAACTATTGGGAGATTTACAACACAAGTAGGCGACTGTACATCTGGTGTTTAGTTAAGTCGTATGCAGTGCAGTAATTTTGGTATCTTTTGATCTAGGACTAAAAGGGTTTTCCATTTTGTACCTACGATTAATCTGGTGCTTCTTTTAAACAACTACATACGTCTAGGTAGACGTATAGGCTATAGTTTAATAGGGGGAGAGTGCACGCTGCAATCCAACAGCCGCTGGGCGCGCTCGACTGGCCACGTTACCCCTCTCTCACAGAAGACTACCTTGAAATGTACTGCATTTCACACTTTATCGTATTTCCCCAATGTACGTACGTGTTTCGGTAGTGAGTGAGATGTGCCAGAGCCCATTCCCATCCCATCCTATCCCTGCCCATTTTCACAACCCTTTCTCCAAATCCATTCCTATATCTCCAAAGGTAGGCAGCGCATCCGGGGGCGTGCCAACATTTGTCATTTTGGACTAATGTTGGCATGTATCGCAGATGTCTATGGGCGACAGTATCCACTTACCATCAGGTGGACTGTATGCTCGTCTGCCGCCTTAGTACATAAAAAAAAAAAAAGTAAAAAATTAGGAATGTGGATAAACTCGAGCGCGTATTTTTTAAATTATTAGTAAGAAAATAGTTTAGGTATATAAAATATTTCCATTAATATTGAATGTAAGATTTGAATGGCCATTGGAAGTTAAAATAATTCAATAACATCTAAGATATTAATTACGAATGAATACGCGAGCTATTTTGTTGTATAGATCGAGCCAACGATGCTCTACAATTTTATATTTAGTTATATTTTTTTAAACATATGAAAAATACCCATCTATTATTCTTTGTTCTTATTTCCTCTTCCTTATTTTTCTTCTTTCTCAATTGCGAAGAGAAGTGCATGTGTATGTGTGTCGCATACGACGGGAGAAAATGCTAACTGATACCTTAAAAGGTTTTATGATTATTAATAAAGGCCAAGACGTTTTATCTAATATCATTCACGTCCACATGCAACTATGTATTCAAACGAGCCTCGTTGATAACGTGCCACCACAGAGCACATCCTTCATACATCAGCACCATTTCAATCTCAAGCCCTTTGAAGCACGTGTAATGTATTCATGCTTTTGGAATGTGGACTTGCATACAGAAAAGTTAATGGAAGTAGTGCATTATTTTTATTAATGTAGGATCGCAGTATAGGTAATAAATAGTAAAGTAATTGTAACTGATTATATATATATTATTATATGTGACACATGTGACGTCACACGTCACTTTATTCATGTTATGTGACGTGATCTCAATCGGTATGAACTTATTCTCTTTAAGATTTTTTAACTTAAAATTTCATTGTCTCAGGATTCCGTTTAAATAAAAATGTATGTTTTTATTTTAAACTATAATTTTTATATTTTCTTTAATATCTGATTTTTAAGATAAAAGTCTCAATATCTTAACACTATTATAACCTACGGTAAACTCCTTTTACTCAGATTATATTACAAATACGCTAGGAATTGCAGATCATAGCGATTTATCTAGTTAAGACCTTGATTAGAGCCTGTTTTAATCAGAAATTACAATATTAAAAAGGAATGATTGTTGAAACTATAGACAAATAAAATACAAGAAAAATGCAACCACACGAAGAGAGCTGGTTAAAGGAGGCTGAATTAAAAGAGCGGAAGATCGTATGTGGGCGTGAGCTTTGGTAGAGACCTACATATATATCCAGCACTCCACTGCTAGATATATATGTAGGTCTCTCCCGACGCTACAGAGTTCCTCACCATCCCAACCCCCTTGTAGTTTCCAGCCTAACTTAGTTCCCGATAGGAATGCCCGTTACCGTCGTCCTCGACACATCCTAGACGACCCAATTACCGCTGTCAATGTGGTTCGTTCTTACACTACACTTCCACACTACACAGGTACACTGTCCCCGTCGGCGGAGGCGAGAACGTCCCCGTCTACACCCCGTCAGCACACACAACGGCTTTCAGCCAACACTTACCAGATATCGGCACGTGTCTGGGCACTTCTCACCGACTCGCGATCCCGCGCGTACCCTTTTAAAGCAACGCCCTAAGCCGTTCCTTCTTCTATTCCTGGCTAAGCCCCTTCTTCCCTCGCCCTAAACTATACATGTCCGGTGACTTGAAAAGCCACCACGCCTACAAAAATTTAGCCATTCCGAATATTTTTTTATCACAACATATCTGTATAAATTACTAGTTTCAATGTTTAAAATTTTTAATCAGATTCCTTTCAAACCTTTGCAACAAAGTTGTTAGATGACGTCGGGTACATAGATGTGTTCCATTTGAAATTCTCAATCTTTATATTAAAAAAAATCACATTGCTAGTTAGCATCGATCTCTGTATTAAATGCAGTTAATGTCTAACTCAAATTACTTTAGATTTATTTTTATCATCATCATAGAATTACCATATATCCACTGCTAAATATAGGCCGTTTTTAAGGCTCTGCATCAAACATTATTTCCTGCTCCTCTCATAAAGCCATGCCGTAGTGGCTTTATAAACGTAATTAATATCATGATAGCGTAGTTTCTAAATCAAATGACTTTAGCTTTGTTCTCATTATCATCATAAATTACGCATGTTATACATATCTCTCTACTGCCGAATATAGACCTCTTCTAAGGTTCTACACCAAATACTTTCCCGCTGTTCTCATGATGCCACTACCGGCAATTTACATCGTGCCAGTAATAAATTGTTAGTTTATTATTGTAACATCGTATGTGAATCGTTGCTTTTAATCAAGACGTAAAAGGACAAAAACTGATACAACCAGCCTATATTTGTTACTGACTCTTGTATATCGGCTCCAGCTTTAAGCTTTAATGTGATTAAAGACTTATTACTCTGTTGGAATGTTAAAAACGCTCTCTGTAAAGTCACGAGTTTCCGCCCGGTAGCATTAAGTCCAACTTATAATCATGAATGCATATTTTTGAAGCGCCAAGTTATGGTAATGCTTCTTAAAAGAGAGAACACACGGGAGTTTCGTTTCGACCGCGCTCGGGGCGTTTGTCTTGACACAGAGGTCATAGTGCAGTTTCTAAAAAATACGTGACACTGCTCATGTCCAGCCCACTTAGGCATTGCGTATAATAATAAAGCTATCTTATCAAACTCAATAAGCCAGCGCTGTGAATAAATTCAGAGCATTTAATGAGGTTTATACTTTAGTTTTTGTGCTCAAATGACGTATGTAAATTATATCTATTGTTTATTATATGTATCTATTAGTTTATTATCTATTACATTTGCAATGACAACTATTGTGTAATTTGTGCTAAAATTACACAATATTTTATACTCTATATCTAATACAGAGTGCACTGCAAGGGGGAGAGTGCACGCTGCAATCCAACAGCCGCTGGGCGCGCTCGACTTTCCACGTTACCCCTCTCTCACAGAAGACTACCTTGAAATGTACTGCATTTCCCACTTTATCGTATTTCCCCAATGTACGTACGTGTTTCGGTAGTGAGTGAGATGTGCCAGAGCCCATTCCCATCCCATCCTATCCCTGCCCATTTTCCCAACCCTTTTTCCAAATCCATTCCTATATCTCCAAAGGTAGGCAGCGTATCCGGGGGCGTGCCAACATTTATCATTTTGGATTAATGTTGGCATGTATCGCGGATGTCTATGGGCGACAGTATCCACTTACCATCACGTGGACTGTATGCTTGCCTGCCGCCTTCGTACATAAAAAAAAAAAAAATAGATTTTCATGCGACCTCGATTACTTATTTTATTTGTATCTCAAAAGTTATCGCGGATTTTGTGTAGTGTAAATTCTATAGTTAAAACTATATTATTCTCAAGTAGGTCTTGCCACCACAGCAGGCAGGCGCGTCACAGAAATGTTTCCATATATCCTCACTCTAAGAGAAATGTGATCGATGCGGCTGAGATACAGGCACGCATTATACGGTAGCTGGACGGTTCATTATTTATTTTATTGCTTGATCGACTGCCCACGGCTGTAATGACAAATACGCGTAAGATTGTGGTCGGTGCACTCTTGGATTTTAATGCTTTAAACGCGAGATGAGTCCGACTTGGAATCGCGGGAATACGGACCTTAACATTTTGATTTATTACGTACTTACTTTCCAATCGACTTTTACTTGAGTTTGTATTCACTTTGAGTCAGAAATAAATAATGTATCTGCAATTCCTCTCAATGGTAGCTATTTGCCATCAGACACACCATCTGCCTGTCTGTCCCCTATTTCATCAGAACATAAAACAAGCACTGTTTCTTTTTTATGACGATCCACACATGTTGGTGTTATTACAGCGAGTTCGACACCATTCGTATGAACTTTGTAAATAATAAATCTTTATCAGCCCCTCCACATTCCTCTGCTGTCATACTCAGACGTTAAACACTGACTATAAAACGATATCTGACCGTTCAGAATACAATTGTCGTAAACCTCTTGTGTAAATCTATAAAAATGTGGACTGACGCGCGGGTCACAGAGTTCAAAGCCAGTTATTGCATACCAAATGGACATTATGTACCTTCAACGATTGTAGATAACACTTTGTTTTAACCTTTGCTTTCGACTCATTATTACAAAGGCGCACGGTTCAGAATTAGACGTTTATAAATGTTGATAGCGCGTCATTTAGAAGTTATTTCGGATGACGTAAATACATTCCTAAATTGTATTTTAGTGAGTTTTAGTTATATTTATTTAAATTTTATACTTGATTGCTTACCATTTTTATGACATTATTTTAATAATTTCCATGTAGGTTTTAAGAAGTACAGTAAAGTATGAATTACGGTCGATATCAGCCTATACCCACTCTCCCACTGCGGGGCATAGGTCTTGTAATCCTGTAGCCATGAAGGCTTTCGGACCATAATCTACGATAGATAGATAGTCGTATTAAACACGCTTCAGATTTCTTTTTTATTTCTTGGGTATGCCAGTTTTGTTATTGTATTTTTTTATATACCGCCGATCTTGTGATAATTGAAAAATCCATGCTTAAAGGGAAACTTAGTGGGTTTAAAGCTATGACCTCACTACATTGTAATTTGAGTTTAAAATAGATAACACTTAAAAGAGTTTCCCATTTTGAGATGTTATTTAAAGTTACTTAAGCAGTAGCTAAAGCTTATGAAGTTTCTTGAGGGGGAGAATGCACGCTGCAATCCAACAGTGTATATGAGTTGGCCCAAGTCCAGCAGTGGACGATAAACGAGCTGGTTACGGTTGCTACGTGGACAGACGACTTGAAAAAGTCGTCAGTAATGGCTGCATGACAGGAGTGGAAGATCATGTGAGATGGTGCATCTTGGGAGAGACCTATATCCAGCAGTGGAGAGACAAAGGCTGATTTGCTTTTACGTGGTACATGTACTTATTATTGTTAACTAGTGATATCTCTGTAAAGTTTTCAGAAATAAATTTAAAACATTGAGAATGATGAAAAGGTTCAAAAGTATGCTACGGATAAATAAGTTAATTAAGCAGATATTCACTTTTTTATCCTTTATCTCCTACATCTAACAGTTTCACATGAGACTAACCCAATTCAGTTTATACATGTGAATTGCATCAAGTCCTTGTTCTACATTAAAGCCATGTGCATTCACCACAGATTCGTCTGCGGCTTTTTACCCGCTCATAAACCGGGGAATTCCGAGTGATAAACATTCCGGGAGTTTTATTTTAAAACGATCTCAGTACATCTGGGACCCGCTGCGTTCACGCGCGTAATTTATGGACTCGTTTAAAGTTGCGTCTTTTAATTATTTTTAATACAATGTCTGTTATCGATAAAAGTGAAAACGTTACAAATTTCTATGTGTTTTATAGAAATTTCTATAGCCGAAATATCGATTGGACTCATTTGACTCCATCCAACGACGTGCTGTTCGAATTGTCAACGATCCCACTCTCACGGGCGGTTTAGAACCCATCAGAATTCGGAGAGACATTGCGTCTCTGTATGTTCTATCGCCTATACAATGAGGAATGCTCTGAAGAATTGTTCAATATAATTCCCACCTCAGGTTTCTACAACCGCACCTCCCGTCAAAGAAGTGCGTTTATTGATTGCAGTCGCAATTGATAAATTATTGTTTTGTTTATTTTTCTTTATTTTTTTTTATAACAGCCTCTTAGTTAATGCTTTATGTAATCAGTTTACTTGACTACGGACCATAAAATTATTTATTATTTAATTATGTATTTGAATTTTAACACCAAATCATACTCAAAAGTATGACATTATTTCAATACATACATTTGTTTTTCGAAAAAAAAAAATGTATATAACTCCATTGCAAATAAATTCAATGTAGAAATAGAAAGACTCGATAGAATAGAATAGATCAGTTTTTTATGGACGAAGGCGGCAGACGAGCATACAGTCCACCCGATGGTAAGTGGATACTGTCGCCCATATACATCCGCGACACATGCCAACATTAGTCCAAAGTGACAAACCTTGGCACGCACCCGGATGCGCTGCTTACCTTTGGAGATATAGGAATAGATTTGGAGAAAGGGTTGGGAAAATGGGGAGGCATAGGATGGGAATGGGCTCTGGCACATCTCACTCCCTACCGAAACACCCACTTACATTAGGGAAATAAGATAAAGTGGGAAATGCAGTACATTTCAAGGTAGTCTTCATGGTATTTCAAGGTGAGTGAGGGGTAACGTGGCCAGTCGAGTGCGCTCAGCGGCTGTTGGATTGCAGCGTGCACTTTCCCCCTCAACAGTTAATAAAGTTAATAGGAACAGTCTTTGCTGAGTAAGAGACGCATACATTATTTTTCTCCTGTCTGCGGCAACCCTAAATATCATGAATTACGATTAGAAAATGAGAACCACGTTTTGTTACACCAGTAAAATAAATTTAACGTCCTTAAGCGGGTTTTACACAAAGAGCTATTTACCATATCTAATCTTTGACCGACCCCGGGTAACACAGAAGCCGTCGCGCCGTGTCCTTGTAAATCTTTCTCGTGAAAAAATAAAATGAAAATAAACCAAGCCTGTCCTTATGCTCGGGTGAGATTCTTTAGTTTATTAATAATGTCCGTTGGTGTTATGTCGGGGAATGGAATGCGACTTTCTTTGCTTCAATCATAAGCGGATGACAGCTCGGACGTCGCTTTTTATCGCGTTTTTACTCGTGATACAGGACCGATGTGATTACGTTGATTTTAATAAAAATTAATATATGTATGAAAAGAATTTGAATTATTTTCGAAACGACAAGTGTCTATTAAAAATGAATTATTACACACTAGATGGTCGCTCTGATGTAGTTCCTTTATTTTTCTTTATATTTTGAAGTTCTTTAGATCTTTATGTAGGTATGTATGTTTGTACATATATGTATGATATATATGTATGTACTCGTATATATGTATGTCAGTACTGCACTCTACTGGCCACATTACCCCTCTCTCACAGAAGACTACCTTGAAATGTAACATTTTCCCCTTTAACTAACTTCCCCAATGTAAGGAATGCCGATCCTATCTTAACCTATCCCACCTCATTTTATCAACCTTTCCTTCAAATCCATTTCTCTTAATCTTCAAAGGTAAGGCAACGCATCCGGGGGCTTTCCAATGTTTGCCAGTCTCGACTGATGTTAGCATGTATCGCGGATATTCATGGGCGACAGTATCCACTTACCATCGGGTGGACTGTCAGCTCGTCCGCCGCCTTCTTTTTATAAATAAAAAAAAATGCACAATCTATCTCTATTCGTCTTTCCTAGAAGAAATTGCTTTAGCGATCAGGCCGCCGATGGTACTTCTAATTACTTGTATTTTTGTGATCTTTTCTGTAGGTTTTAGTGTACAATAAAGTACCATCTATCTAATGAAAATAAAATTGTGGACAGAGCTCAAGAACTATTCCAAAAAACAAATGTAACTTATAAGTTTAATGAACTAATTCTAAATGTAAGCGGTTGACAATTCTTTCAGAAGTAACCCAACGTAATTATAACTGACAGAGTTTAATACTCATCCTCGCCAGCACAAACCGTCGCGTAGTGAAGGACGGTGTGTTATGTTCTCGACCCGAGCACGGCGACCTATACAGCAGACAACTTACACACAAAATGTTCGCTCTGAACTACAAATTGTGGAAGTAGATAATTACCAAAAACCTGCTAGGAAATGTAGTTTAAAAGTTTTCACATGAAACCAATACTAAATGTAAGCGACAAAGCATTTCTTTCACAAGTAACCTAACGTAGTTATAGCAGTTAGGTTTAAAACTCGTCCTCGCCAGCACAAATGGTCGCGTTCTGAAGGACGGTGCATTGCGTCCTCGACCCGAGCACGGCGACCTCTGGCGCGTGCGCCGCACTCATTGTTCCCAGCCGGGCTAATGTTACACCTCGTCATAAAGTTAGGTTTGCGTAACGTGACCATAGCTCACGAATCGAGCAGGACACGCTAGTATTTTTATTTTACTCAAAACTATACCAAATCTCAAATAACAATACAGGGCAATAACGAATCATAAGCTTCGTGACGTCACATGTATAAATCTAAAGTATTAAACTAAACTTCAACTCTAACGAAAAATAATAAGGTTTTAATTTAATAATTTCTAAATTTAAAATTGCAAAATATGTGACGTCACACCAGGGGAATGTGACCACAAATGTGACCACCTGTGACAAGGACGGAGGGGACTCCGAAAATCATGAAATTCGTGTGACGTAATTTATGGATGACCCCTACAGAATATTCCCTACAGCTTTGTTCGCGTAGTAATAAATACTTAAGACTAATATGTTCAGCTTTTGGTCATAAGTCGTATGGCACTTTCAGTTTTTGGTCCAAACTTTTGGATAAATTTATTTTTAAAATAACGAATACGGAAAATGATTTGAAATGTTTCATGGAATGTTACAGTAAAGTAGATGATGTTAAGTATAACTTCAATAGCCATGGTCGCAAAATCTCCCCTATTCCTCACAAGCCATATCCACACGATCTCAGCACTGAAACCCGATATTGTTTTCCATGGAACGACGCGTGCGACGACGAACGACCTCGGGGGGGACGGAGACGGACCTTGGTAGTGCACGCACTCACAAATTATGCGATTTTCGTAACTAATGAGTGCACTATAGCTTCGAACTACGCTTAGCGACAATGCAGAAGTCAATGTTACTGGTCGTCAGTAAGATCTAAGTTCTTTTAATGCGTCATGTTCTATGCGTGTTGAATTTCATTTGAATCGAGGAATTATCATTAGTCTAGTACATAATAATAATACGAGATTTATTTATTAAAAGACAACATAGCTCCATGTATTTTTAGTAACGATAACTCAACCCATGTTAGTCTATAGTGACTAAACGCATTTTTTTTTTATAAATGATGGCGGCAGACGAGCATACAGTCCACCTGATGTTAAGTGGATACTGTCGCCCGTAGACATCCGCGATACATGCCAACATTAGTCCAAAATGACGAAACGTTGCCACGCCCCCGGATACGGTGCCTACCTTTCGAGATATAGGAATGGATTTGAAGAAAGAATTGTGAAAATGGGAAGGATAGGATGGGAATGGGCTCTGGCACATCTCACTCACTATCGAAACACGTACGTACATTAAGGAAACGATTTTACGATTTTAAATATAATACTGGAATTTAGAAGATAGGAATATAAATAATAATTACAATTGATAAATAAGAACTTAAATAAGTGTTGTACACCTTATCAGGTAGGCTTCAGAAGAATGTACTTTACTTGGTCCTTTCAATTAAGTGCTATATAAGTGGACAATCATGCCATCATCTTCAGAATGCTGTTGCTGCTACTTCGGACTCTGCTCAACAATGAGACTGATTTTTTGTGCCAAATTGCATTAGTTCCATCTGGGTTCGCCTCCGCGAACAGCATAGCTAAGCTACCAGCAGCCATTATGTTAGTGATCCAATAATTTTTTAATTGATCACCATTCCAGAGAAGTTCGGTACTGTATCTTATTTGTTTGCCCCGGTCATTTCTACAATTGCAAGGGTAAGTAACCAGTGCAACTCTATGGGAATCGTAACAGTGTACTTCTAGGATGTTATTTAACCTGTCATTTAGATTACGGAACTGGGACTGTTACAACAGCTTCAAATAAGTAGCCTGAAGGGTCCCATGCATTAGATTGTCGACGTTGTTAGCAACTAAACGAATTGGTGTGATTTACGAGCCCGTTGCCTCACATGTAATTTGCTGTACAAAACAAATTGTTTTAGTTCATCTATTTCTATTTTCAAGTCATGTTCACTTTACGGCCCGTAGTCTGAAGATAATGTATGTATTACTGCTCTGATTGTTACATTACCATTAATTTTCGTGCTTTAAAATCACAAAACAAATAGGGCGAGTACATTACTATCCACTTTATTATATACTTCTTTAGTTATATTTTTGAATAACAGAGTAGTGCTGCCCTTCGTCGAAAAAATGGCACAAGTGTATTTTGATAACATCTGAGAAATATGCAAAATTTGGTAAAAAATTTATTAATTTCAAATCATGTTAGAAACTCGGGAGTTTTGCTTGAAACAAGAAGAATAACCGTTGTTATTCTTTTGATAACACAACTGCATCACAAAACGGCACAAGTGCATTTTGATAACATGAGAGAAAAATGCAAAAAAATTTGTTACTTTTTTAATAATGGTAGAAATTTGCTAGTTTTCCATGAAACAAAAAGGATTCCCGTTGTTATATTCTGATTTGTTATTTTTTATTTCCGTATATGTATAATGTTAGCCTACGCTTTTGATAAAAATGTTACGCCTTTTCTTCTTTATCCGAGGGCAAAGTAGTTCAAAACAAATATAAATGTTTTACTCTCTTTTGAATTTTTAGGGCTAATTTTGTAGTCTAGTCCTAGATTTGTAAAAAATTGTACACCTACACGATTTTTAAAATAATAACTGCATGTACCACTTCTATATGTATTTGTAAACTTTTTTTGTTATTATTTATTTTTAAAACTGAGTTTTGGATGTTCATTAAAACTACGAATAGTCAAGTAGTTGCGGTCGCGATCCTCACAGCTAGTGGACCATATCGTGCCGTAATACAATGGCCTCTATTCTCTGTAACAAATGTATGGATAGCACGCGAATTCCTGGAACCCACGATTCCCATCGTCGACAAAGAATCCCTTTCCTTTTTTTTCCCCCATTCCTCACGAGGGTGTTGGTTTGCTTTTTTTTCTCCGCATTCCATAGATGTTTGCTTTTTGAAGGTCGCAGGTATTTGAGCTCTTTGCATCCCGCTTCGTTACGATGATGTTTACGAAATTATGGATTTCATTTTTCCTTGCTACGTGCATAACTTCAAATATTGACAAAGGTCTTGCTATTGTTATTGTAGGGATAGTTTATTGTACGTCCATGTAAATAAATGACGAGAAACTGAGTTTCAGTTTCATTGACGGGATTGACGAGAAATAAAATTGAAATTGAGTTTCATTGTTGGATGTTAATAACATAAGTGGGTACTTGATTAATTACAGTCCGAAGTTACAGTGGTTACAATAAATGTTGGTGTAATAGCTGGCTATAAGTTTAAAATTGTTTAGACATATTAATAGCGTCAGATGAAAATGATCGATTCAAGTTGAACACTGCGGAACTTGTAAACGTCTAGGTTAAACGCATCGCGGGGTAAAATATAAATCGTAAATCATTTCTATAAAATTATAAATGTTATTGATATGTAGTTAAGCGTATAGCTGTATCAGGTTTATGGTTAATTTATATTATAATGTGTATGATAAAAGGGTATTCCTAGTTGAAATGTTTCTCTAAGGCTTGCAAGGGCAGTAATGGGTGTCATTTCATAAAGTTTAGAACGTGCAATTATCTAGTAATGGCCACTTTACGGGCACGATTAGCGTTTCACAGTGATAGGTTGATTGCTATAAAAATATTTATGGAATTGATTATGGTCTTGCCATAAAATAAATTTAGTGTTACGTACGTACATACTTATTTAGTATTACGCAGTTGATACAATAAAAGTTCCCAGTTTTAGGGATTACACTATGTAAACAAGCTCAACTCTAAGTATTAGGTAGGTACTTATCTACGCTAAACTGAAGCTAATGTAGGCGAACCGCGGAGCGCATAATGTGCATATCGCAAAATGTCCATTCGATATAAAAAACACTTCGTATAATGTGTACTTTGCACACATTTTGCGTTTAATTCTGGCCACAGACAGTCACCAGTGCTGTTATTGCTCTTGGCATTTTCCACTTGGTAAAAAAGAAATTTAGGAACTTTTTTTTTCCATAAAGATTATTTAAAAAAAACCTATACTTTTTAAAACTAAGATTCTGTGCGAGTTATCTTTGTAATGACGTTACAATTGCGTGCATGTATCGATACACTACACACAAACTTATTCGTATGTGGTTCGCCTCAACACTCGCTACGTTACCTATCCTTAGTTAAAACCTATGCACTCCGTTATTTTGAATAAAGTTAAAAAAAAATGCACTTCCTTAAGTCTTGACACTGTTTTCTATCATTAAAACTAACAACTTTGTTGTACGATTTTCTTTTGAACTTGATGCTTTCCCCAGAAATAAAATATATTTTTTAACCGAAAATCTGACTGTACTACTCACTATTCGTTACTACGAATGGCACTACCGAACACTATCTATTCCTGCTGCTAATCGAACGGCTATTATGAGATATTGTTATCGTAAATCGATGCGAGTGTAGTTACGCGGCGCTGAAGAGCGAGTTATTTGTATGAAATAAAAAAGTGCTGACTTTTAAAAAGTCAGTCTAAAAGTTGTTAGATTTCGTGAATTAAATTCAGTTTTATGAAGATGCAGATATTTTTTCTTTAAGCCGAATTAAATGAAATGTCCTATCTACGCTTTCGACACTCTATGGTACATTCCACGCCCGTAACACCGGGAGCGGTCGGACCCAATAATAAGAATATGAACGTAAAAAAACGAATACGTCAAACAGCGCGTTTCGTGCGCCCGCGCCTCGCCAGCCGGGCCCCGGTCTTCTGACATATTTTTTTTTTATTCTTTGACTTTTTTCTCTTTTCTTTCTTGAAGGATAATCGTGTGTAACGCTAGACTGCATTCGACTAGTTTATTATTAGTAATATTCAGTGAATTAGTTCATTGTACGCGATAGACTCGTGTGTGGATAGATGCATCTCGATAGATAGATAGATGAGAATTAATAGTGTAGGATAAATTCTAAATATGCATTTTTTATAATATTGAATTATGAAATTACGGGATGTTTGTCATTGTTTGTAATTGAGTTCATAGGCGACAGTATCCACTTATTACTGTCTGCTCGTTTACCTTTTATCATATTTTAAAACATCAAGTTAGAAAATAAAAGGTAGTAAATTTCGTACCGTTCAAACAACTCTACATGGCGTTTTCGGCGAGGCTTGGTTTACCATTTGTATTGGTGGTGGGTTCGAATCCAGCATGTTTTCCACAGATAGTGCACTTTTCTAGTCACGTATCTTCTAAGAACATGCTATAGTAATATTTGTGTTCCCTACAAAGGTTGTATCTTAGTGAATATGATCTTAGCGGAATGCAATTTACATTATAATACAACGAAATATTTTTACCATTTTGTTTTCATTCTATGTTTACGACTAACAACGATAGAAATTTTATCTACTTACAAGTAACTTGTGTATGAGAAATTTTTATTCTCATTAAAATTATCAGTAATTTAAAAAAAAAATATGGTTCAAATATTTCCGTATTTTTATTGGCCGTTATCTGGCGTGACGCGGTATTATGTTGTAATGGTAATCATTTCTGGTATATGGTAATGTTGGCCAGTACGTGTGCCCAGGCTGTCGAGATTGCTCTCGGAAGGGCCCCTGGCGTGCCGACATGAAACACAAACTTTTAGAAGCGAACAAAAAGATTACTGTATTTTTCTTTACTAATTATAATTATTTGGTCTGTCAGGTTTATTATGTAAGGAATTAGAATTCATATTATAACATAATTCAAAAGAGCATAATTTAGAATAAATGTTGTCTCCATCTTTAATGGATAAGTCTAGTACGTTTAAAACTAGCGGATCTCTCGTATTTAAATAAAAATATTACGTATAGTAAAAAAAAAAGTTAAATATTTAGGAAAATGAATGAAATTGTAACTACGAGATGTTTAAACATAATCTCTCTAACTTCGGACTTTTAGATAATTTAAAAAAAAATGATCGTTTAAGATTTCCCTAGTCTAAATGTCTGGAAAACAAAATTGACAATAAGGTTTCTTTTCTCAGATAATATCATATATAGATCCAAAATTAACGAAACCATATGTTCGGTTTAATTATTTGTTTCTTTACAAAAATCTCTAAGTAGAGAATGTCACATTTATGACAGGACTTAGGGAATGCACAGTTGGTTTAATTAATGTTGTTCTTTCCTATCACCGCTGCGACCACCGTGCTTCTGGGAAAACACAGATATTTCATTATTTATTTAAAAAAAAAAATACTTAGATTTAGAAAAAGTATAATGTAAAGCATCTAATATACCTGACAATGTGTGTAGATTACCATGTCTATGGTCATCGCATGGCCTAAGGTACGGGAGGCGTGAGGCATCTCAGGAATTTTAATCGCATCCAAGCCCCCGGCTAGCGCTCCGGCCGTAAGCAATAAAAAACAAAACGACTACAGAAGGTTGAAATTCGGATATGAACAGACATTATCTAGCTGGCTCCCTCAAGGCTTTGTTTTGGGACCACTATTTTGTTGAATAGAAAATTTAATCTCTCCAACGAAAACTAAACAACTTGCAGATGAAATTTTGAATATCACAAGGTCTTCGATTATGTAACAATGGTCTTCATCAAGATTTTTCTTTGTACCGCTGCTTATTTGATAGAAAGTGTAATGCTGAATAGAACCAAAAGTGAAACAAAGGGAGACATATTGAATTTTGGCTGCGAAAATACAAAACAGACTCGTAACTTCCTTGGGATTGTTCTGGTCTGATCGCGCGGTCAGCTTCTTGTTCTATCTGATCACAACGTAAATTTCCCGTATAATCGCGCGATTCGATGCAAATGCAAAAATAAATAAAATATTTTCTTTCTATTGCTTATTTAGATGTATGTATGTGAATATACTGAGGAGTGTGTAGCGACTCATATAAATCAGTAATGGTTTCCGAGCGCTTAGAAATTAGTGTACCTAAATTTTATATTAAGAAATAAATAATGAAATAATCACGTTTCACTTTTTGACATTTCATAGTTAGTGCTTCACGTCTTAAATTTAAAAAAAAATTGTTTAATTTTTCAAAATCGCAGGGAAGGCTGAAAATACTTCGGTCGAGACTGTTATGGTCGTGTAATGTTCCTAATATTTTAGCATTTGTTATCCTCATATTAATAATTGATTGTTTGTAATTCACATGGACTTACATAGATTATATTTGTGTTTCATTAAGTAAAGACTTGTTTAACTATAATTAACTAATAAGTGTCCATTAAGTAATGTATAAATAATGACGTTCCAAGTCCATTCTATTGTTTGTATATCATTAAGATTAACATCACAGTGTCTTATAAAATACAGCTCCCACCCCTAGTTAGTCTTAGTCTTAGCCTCGAGCCTCAAGTCTCAAGTGATCGGCCTTAGTGCTACAGTCTTGAAGGAACAGTCGTTCCTTATAATTCTGTCAGTCACGTTCCGTATTAGTTCCGTATTATTGCTATTATATTCATTAACTAGAAATAGTGTTGTTGTCAAGCCACTTTGTAACTTACGAGAAATAAACTTAACTCGTACTTCGTAACTCCGCTGTATTCATTTCAAAAAACCACCTCCTGACCACCCGTACATTACAAAATTGGTGTCAGAAGTGTGGGATATTGTTCCTGACGAAACAAAGCGGGTTAATAAGTGTAAATTAAAGTTTCCTACTTCAGTTCGAAAGCATAACAACCGTTGTGCACTGAAGGAAAACGCTTACACGAAAGACGTAAGGCGGTTGGTAAATTAGCAGCGACGAAGTCAAGTCACCAGAAGGGCCTATATCCAAGGTCCTGCTCGATACGCGCATTGTGAACAGCAGCAGCGGTTCTTCGGTAGCATTCTAGCTACTACCACTGTTCAGACAGCAACACAACAGCAGCAGCTAGCGGTTCTTCGGTAACTCTCGAGTTACTATACGGACGAGGCAACGAAAGGCTCCGCAATATAACAAGTTAATTAAAAGTATCAAGTAAGTGTTTTATTGTGATTCAAGTATGTGTTATAAAATATGTTATATTGTGTATTAACTAAAGGTATATCAAAGTCTATATAATTAAAAGTTGGAGAATATTAAGAAATTTAGAAAATTGTAAAATAATTTATTGAAAATGAGTTTCAAAACAGAAGAAGTTAACAATTCTAGTGCTCTCATTGATATAGGGCTTGCCGAGCGTATGATAACTAAATATGACGGTAATAAAACAAATTTACATGTATTTATAGACAATTGCAATAATGCTTATAAATTTTTAAATCCAGTATTCAAATCGGTATTTGTTTCAGTCGTTTTGTCAAAAATAGATGGTAATATTAGATCAACGATATTGAACCGACATTTTAACTCATGGGACGATTTAAAAACTTATTTATTAGAAAACTATTCAGAGAAACGAACTTTTGCTCAATGGCAGCTGGAACTAAATTCATGTAGACAAGGGCATAATGAAACAGTATTGAATTATTCAAACAGAATAGAAAGTTGCTTTATAAAATTAATTAAATCCTTAAATCCCCAATTAGGTCAAATAGCACGCGAAGCTAATGTAGAGTTGTTAAAAAACCAAGCACTTAATATTTTTATTAGTGGTCTAATTCCTCAATTACATATCCTATTAAAATCTCAAAAACCTTCCACGTTGGAGGAAGCGATTTCTATTGCTGTTTCTGAGGAACAAGAAATTAAATCTAGACAGGAAATGAGTTATAGACAACATCAAGGCGGAATAAAAAGATGTTCGCATTGCAATAAATTAGGACATCTAGCATTTCAATGTAGGCAGCAACCTGCAGTTAGAACAATACATCCAAATAAAAATAACTCTAATAATATACCTACCTGTTTTAATTGCCAAAAAAAGGGTCACGTAGCAAGAAATTGTTGGGGAAATCAAAGAAATTTTAATAAATCACATAATAATAATCAAAATAATAGATTCTCTCAGGGAAATCAAAGGCCTAGTAGTTATTATTCCAATCACGATTTTCATAATAACAAATCAACGAATGATTCATGTAAAAGTTATGCACGTGGGAATTTAAACTCGAACGGTCCAAAGGCTACGGCCAACCCAAGGACCTCAAATATGAATCAGGCCGAATAATGTGTATAGATACCGGTATTTCATCATACGTACAGCTAGAATCAAGGGATATTCTGGAAAATAAAAGTAAATTCCTAATAGATACAGGAGCAGAAGTAACATTGATAAAGTTAAAATCATTACAAGAAAGAACATTAATTTACAACGACAAGAAATTAAAGCTAAGAGGAATTGATAAAGATGCTCAGCCTACCAATACAGTTGGTTATGTTTACTTGACGTTCAACATAGGAGATAAAAGAGTTCGTCATACCCTTCATGTGGTCCCTGATAGCTTTCCTATTGAATGTGATGGTGTAATAGGTAGCGATTTTTTGATGAATACAAACGCGATAATAAACTTTGAACAAAATTATATCGAGTTATGTGGAATCAATTTTAATATTGAATATAATGGAAGTAATAAGTATAAAGACGAATTTAATAACGTTGATATAAAAAATAATTGTGAGAATTACTCAAAAAATTTAGAAGACGAAATGAGTTATCATAAAAGTGTTTATAATGACGTTGAAGACGATTGTGAAAGTAGTTATGTTGATTACGAGTGTGAGAGTAACAAAGTTAATTCTCAAAATGATTACGTCAGTATTGAACCACGTTGTGAAAAAGTTATTTTAATTAATGTGGAAAATTACAATTTGACAGAGGGAATAATTCCAGAACCGATAAGTATATCGGATGGGGTATATTTATGTCCTAGTGTCGTCAAGGTTCAAAATAGCAAGGCATTGACAGTATGTTTAAATACAACAAATAGTATAGTTAAGATAAATAATGTGAAAGTCAGAATAGATCCATTAGGGTCATTAACTAATTTAAACAGGACAGCGAGAATAAACAAGATAAATAATGATATATGTTTTGAAGGAAGTCGTTTAAATAAATTAGAGCAAACGTTGAGAATGAATCATTTGAATAAGGAAGAAAAAGAATCCTTAGTTGAACTGTGTAAAGAATATAATCATATTTTTCACTTAGAGGGCGATAAGTTAACTGCGACAGATACAGTATTGCATGAGATCCCTACACATAGTGATGCTCCTATCAATACGAAATCTTATAGGTATCCAGAAGCATTAAAAGGGGAAGTCAATCAGCAAATTGAAAGACTTCTTGAAGATAAAATAATTATACCTTCTAATAGTCCGTGGAATTCTCCAGTATGGATAGTACCAAAGAAAAGTGACGCATCTAAAAAGAAAAAATGGCGTCTTGTAATTGATTTTAGAAAATTGAATGAAATAAGTATAGGTGATGTCTATCCACTACCACAAATAAACGACATATTAGATCAATTAGGGCATAGCAAGTATTTTAGTACGCTAGATTTAGCATCTGGGTTTCATCAAATAAAATTGAGTTCAAAGGATCAAGCCAAGACAGCATTCAGCGTTCCATTAGGTCATTACGAATATACACGCATGCCATTTGGACTGAAAAATGCGCCAGCAACTTTTCAGCGATTGATGAACAATGTCTTAACAGGTATCCAAGGAATAAAATGTTTTGTATATTTAGATGACATTGTAGTCTATGGAAACTCATTACGAGACCATAATACGAAACTAAAGGAAGTTTTTAATAGATTGTCGGAACATAACTTAAAATTACAGCCAGACAAATGTGAGTTTTTGAAAACAGAAGTAATGTACTTAGGACATTTAATAACTCAAGACGGAGTTAAACCCGACCCTAACAAGGTAGAAGCAGTAAAAAATTATCCAGTACCGAAAAACCCTAAGGAAATCAAAGGATTTCTAGGTTTAGCAGGATATTATAGAAGATTCTTAGAAAATTTCAGTAAAATTACGCAACCTTTAACGAAACTTTTAAAGAAAAATGAACCTTTTAATTGGACCAGTTTACAGCAAAATTCTTTCGAAATATTAAAATCTAAATTGTGTGTAGAACCTATTTTACAGTACCCTGATTTTTCTCAACCATTCAACTTAACGACAGACGCAAGCAATTATGCGATCGGAAGCGTGTTATCACAAGGGTCATCAACAAATGATCTTCCAGTAGCGTATGCAAGTCGAGTTTTAAATAAAAGTGAAGTAAATTACTCCACTACTGAGAAGGAATTACTAGCAATAGTATGGTCGGTAAAGCATTTTAGACCATATCTGTATGGACGAAAGTTCCGTATTATAACAGACCATAAACCTCTTACTTGGTTAATGAATGTCAAGGATCCAGGATCTAGATTAGTGAGATGGAGATTATTACTAGAAGAGTATGAATATGAAATTGTTTATAAACAAGGGAAGTTAAATAACAATGCCGATGCATTAAGTAGAATTAAGCCGGAAGAATCAAGCATAGATGAAAACATAAATAAAAAGATTCAGATTGCGACTAGGAATAGCGAAAGTTATTCAACATTTTTAAAAGAAATGGAAAGGAAACCAATTTTATTCGATAAGTTAGAAGAACATAATGACAAGATTTCTAGTAAGGCTAATAAAGTAGTTTTTGCATCATGTGACTTGGATATTTTAAACGAAAAATCTCTCAGCGAATATGAACAATATATTGATGAATTAAGGGCGAAACGACCTTCACAATACGATGTAATAAGTTTAAAAAATAAGGACGATAAGATTTTCTTTTCTTTTTTAAAACTTAATAATTGGGACAAAGTAACTTATGCGGACATATTTGAATGTATGAAAAGGTTAAGGTATGAAATAACGCAAAATAATATTAAAGAAATTAGTTTTTTCGACTTTTCAAGTCTTCAATTAAAATGGCACAAGATAAGAACAATAATAAGATATATGTTTAGAGACTCGAACATTACTGTTCACGTATATCATGGGAAAATTAGAACTCCAAAAAGGGAAGAGATACCTTTCATTCTAGAAGAAAATCATTCCCATCCTATCTCAGGTCATATAGGATTTCATAAGACATATAAGAAAACTAAATTAAATTACTATTGGAATTCGATGAAAAAGGACATAAAAGAATTTATCAAATCATGTAAATCCTGCCAACAAAATAAAATAAATAGGAAAAAATATAAGAAACCCATGGAAATTACGTCAACGTCTTCAGACGCATTTGAAAAAATTTTCATTGACATAGTAGGTCCCTTGCCTGTAACTGAAAGCGGAAATAGATATATACTTACATTGCAAGACGATTTAACCAAATTCTCACAAGCGTACCCCTTACCGAAACATGACGCGGAAACAATCGCCGATTGTTTAGTTCGAAATTTCATATGCAAATTTGGTATACCTCAAATTTTACTGACTGATCAAGGTGCAGATTTTTCCTCTAATTTAATAAAAGAAATCTCAAAGTTGTTTAAAATGAAGAAAATAAATACAAGTGCTTACCATCCACAATCTAACGGAGCGTTAGAAAGAAGTCATTCAACATTGGCTGATTATCTTAAACACTATGTAAACGATGATCAAACCAACTGGGACAAGTGGATTGATTTCGCTATGTTTTCTTACAATACGAGTACACACTCTTCGACTCAGTTTACTCCATTCGAATTAGTTTTTGGGAATAAAGCGAATTTGCCTAGTTCTATTATAAAGGAACCTGAATTCAGATATTTCTATGATACGTATTTGGAAGAACTGACATTAAAATTGAGACAATCAAGAAAAGTAGCTAGAGAAAAATTAATTGCATCGAAAGAAATTAATAAGAAAATTTATGACAAGAAATGTAAAAACATACAGTTCAATATAGGAGATTTAGTTTATCTGAGCAATGAACAAGTTAAATTGGGTCAATCAAAGAAGTTGTCACCTTACTGGTTAGGTCCCTATAAGATAATAAAAGTAAATTCATCAACTAACGTAACGATTCAAACAAAAAGAAATAAAATGGTAGTCCATACGAATCGATTGAAACATGCCTTTGTTCCAGAATGAATATCGCGATGATCACAGCACTGTTGTCAATCACCATCAGTGTCGTTATTACAAGGGAAAATAGTTATAATGTAAGTAGAATAGATAAGGGAGGAATATATTTTGAACATATAGGAAAAGTTAACCATTTTGATAGTGAATGGACTTTGATTACATATTTGGATATATCTGATATTCACAAGAAGATAGACTTAATTGATAATACATATATAAAAACTAAAGAAATTTGTAGTCACAAAAAGTTTAAAGGATTCTCTCTTTGTGAAACTTCATTCGTTGTGTTGGAACAAATAATACCGCAATTATATAATCAAGAGAACGTTTTGAAAGAATTAACTGGTAGAAATAACGATGTACATAGAGTGAAAAGGGCTTATGTTGATGGTATAGGAAGTATATTTAAGGTTTTGTTTGGTACCTTAGACTCGGAAGATGCTTTAAGATATAACGACGCAATTGGTAAATTAGATTCAAATGAGCATGAAATTCTAGAATTATTGAAGTCTCAAACTAATGTTATCAAAACGACATTGTCCAATTTTAATAACACCATTACCGATTTAAATGCAAATGAAAGATTGTTTAATAGGAATTTGCGAATCCTGTCTAATTATACTAAGGATGTTAACAGCATGTTATTTAATTTAGATTTGAAACAGAATATAGACGAACATCTGTCTTTACTGACATTAGTTACTTCCGAAGTAAATAATGAAATATCAACAATTGTAAACGCAGTATTATTCAGTAAAAACAATGCGTTGCACCCAGTTATCATCACACCCGAGCAATACATATATGAATTACGCAAAACGGTTTCACATTTGCCTCCACAAACGAGGTATCCTTTGAATTTGAATGTCAACGACGCACCTGAATTGTTATCTCTTATCAATTTAATAGCATACTATATAAATGATAAATTAGTATTTCTTATAAAAACGCCTTTAATGACTCAAACAGATTATGATTTATACAATATTGTACCTGTACCAATTCAAAATAAAGATAACACTTATGTATTTGTTTTGCCCAAGGAAAGATACTTTATGATTTCTAACAATAAGATGCATTATGCTTATATTGAAGATTTTAATTTGTTTAAAAAGTTATCACGAAGATATATTTGTAAATTAGATACACCTTTATATTCGGTTCATGGAAATCCAACCTGTGAGACTCAATTAATATTTGGAAATAATAAAATACCACTAGAGTGCGATACTAGATTAGTTTATATTAACAAAGAGCAATGGTATAAAATGCACAATGAAAATAATTGGCTATTTGTAGTACCTAGAAAAATTGTTGTAACTTTAAATTGTAACAACTCCTTTGAGAAGAAGCAACCGGATTGCTCAATTAAAAATGTCATAAAACATTAAATATATTTTGTATTAAATGTTATGTTTAAATAAGGAATTATGATTATAATCAAATGATGTATTGTATAAATTTGAATTATTGAATGTTACGTATCTTATGTTATTTTATGTTAGTATAAATTGTGTGTGATCTGTAAAATAAAAAAATAATTGTTTGTTTTTTTAAGGGGGGAGGATTGTAATGTTCCTAATATTTTAGCATTTGTTATCCTCATATTAATAATTGATTGTTTGTAATTCACATGGACTTACATAGATTATATTTGTGTTTCATTAAGTAAAGACTTGTTTAACTATAATTAACTAATAAGTGTCCATTAAGTAATGTATAAATAATGACGTTCCAAGTCCATTCTATTGTTTGTATATCATTAAGATTAACATCACAGTGTCTTATAAAATACAGCTCCCACCCCTAGTTAGTCTTAGTCTTAGCCTCGAGCCTCAAGTCTCAAGTGATCGGCCTTAGTGCTACAGTCTTGAAGGAACAGTCGTTCCTTATAATTCTGTCAGTCACGTTCCGTATTAGTTCCGTATTATTGCTATTATATTCATTAACTAGAAATAGTGTTGTTGTCAAGCCACTTTGTAACTTACGAGAAATAAACTTAACTCGTACTTCGTAACTCCGCTGTATTCATTTCAAAAAACCACCTCCTGACCACCCGTACATTACAGTCGCTTCCTCGTAATCTAGTGTCAATTTTGACGCACAGAACTGTGGCACCACGTATTTGATAACTTCAAACATAATTTTATACATATTCCATGTGTACTGACACATGGAATATTAGAAACTGAAACGTGATCACTAGTGATCAGATAGGAAAATATTTTATTTATTGTGGCGATTGCATCGAATCGCACGATCAGACGGAAAACTTACGCCGTGATCAGATAGAACAAGAAACTGATCGCGAGCTCGCTTCCTCAAAGCTGTTTTAAGACCTGTATTTTTTTGATAGCCAATTCAACCCTTTTCTATAAAACTAAGGAAGAAATAAAAAATAATGGCGACTCAGGTTTGGATGTTAAATTAATATATAGCACAGATCAGACATCATTTGTGTATCCTCAAGTCCCTCAATTGGTTCTACTATTTTGCTTGATTTAAGATACATATAAACATTTCACAAGCAGTTAAATTTTTAAAATAAATTGCTACATACTATCGCTGAAAACGGTTTTGGTATAAATGGATATTATAGCTTTAGGCTGTCTTGAGGCTCTATATTAACACCACTGTCTTAGACGAAACTTCAATTAGCAATAAACTAACCGATTCGTAATGGCCATGTGCCATTGTGCAGGTGCAGGTGATAACTGAAAACTGAATGTAGTATGTATTTGTGTAATGTTTCTGCAACTGTTCGGAGCTTATAATCTTTATTATTTAAAAGTATTTCGACTGTATTTAGAGGGTTGTTCAAGTTTGATGAAAGTTTTTAAAGCAAATTACAGTGTTATCTAAAACTAAAGTTGAGATAACAAAATATACTTTATCCGTGTTCAGTAATACAAAATGCAATTCACGAAACGTAATTTGGAAAGAATAGTAACACTATTTCTTTAAATTAATACAGAACATGTATCAAAGTAGTCATCAAAATGATAACATGAGTTTTAATTAATTAACATTTGTAGATAACTTTGCAGCTAACGTTACGTAACTGATTGATTATGGTACAAAACAAATGTAACAACACATTTTTAAGAGGGAAAGGAAACTCGAATGTGCCGGCCCAAGCAGATAGGCAACGAGAAGAAAAAGACGTAAAATTAGTTCTGTAAGCGGCAAGTGAGAAAAAGACGGCGATATAGAGGAGATTGTACACGTTGAAGAGGGACTGATGTTTGTCAGAGTAAGACAGAATACAACCGGTCCGGGGGAGGCAGATGTGCTTGAAACCCCCACGGCAAACTTACAGATTCCAACAATAAGAAAATAATTATTAAAAACATTTCCAGTAAAACGTTTATCTCGATTCCTTGCATGGGAATTAAATACACTGTACTGTAATAGAGAATTTATCATATTCTAGACGACGTTCACTATTAGCGAAAGTAGAATTAGGCTCAAGTTGAAAACTTAATTTCTTTACTTAGATACTTGTTTGTTATTAGTTTAAAATACTGCTTTTTTGGAAGAAATTTAACCATTTTTTTTACCTGCAACACCACCACATTTCAATATATAGCTCTAACTTAAATACTGGTTTATTTTGATTTGATTTGAAGGTGTCTACATCATGTAATATCTCTTAATTCTTTAATGAGTAATAAATGTTACATAGCTGGAAGTTGTAATATCCTTGCACCACTGATTCTTGCATACATTTCAAATTGTAAACTTCATATAAATTATTTGTGTCTAATCTCGTCATAAATAAAGAATAACTTTTCATCTCTTCGGCCTGATTTCATAATATACCTATTTGTCTTGTCTATACCTGTATTTTTTTAGTTATAAAGTATACTGTTTCTTTTTACTTTAGATTTTCTCATGTGTGATGTCGATTGTTGCACCGTTGTGATCAATTTCGAAAGAATTGTATCAAAATCAGTTGTGAGGTTTTGACAATAAACTTTGTACTGGTGTTCAAAATCGATATTATCTAAACCCGAGATCCAATCTAAGCTGTGGCCAGATTTTTTTTTAAATGAAGCATTAGATATATTCCTCTGTAAGATCTAGTTGCATGTCTTCCGCATTGTTTACCTCATTATCCACATTTTCACAGGTATTTGTAACAGTAACAGAGCTATTAGTCGTAACACGCACCAAGTCGGAATTTAGGCGCGGAGCCAAATTACCTGTCCGAACGTTATTGACTAAACAATGTTAGTTTTATGAATTAAACCTGCTCTATTTTGGAATTTGCATGAACGCAAAAATACTTGGAAGCGGGTCTTTAAGTTACTGGAATGAAATATAACGAGCCTTTTAATATTTTTTCCTTTTAATCTTTAGTCTCATAAATTTAAAATTAATGTTAGAAAATTTAAAGATAAAGTCTAATCACACGAAACAAGTTGGTCAGAAAGAATTTGTATTTACATAATAGAATACAGAAAATATTGTCTTCAAGTAATACAAACTGCTGACTACCCATTTTACGTTCTATTTACACCAACATTTTTGCATAACGTCATAATTCAGACGTCGTGTTTCTGGTCACATATCTGTAGAAATAGTCAGGTAAACGTTCAGATGTGCCTGGTTATTATACAGTTGATTGTCAAGAAAATAATGACAACTATTCGGTTACCGAGTGTAGCTTGCGTGAGATGAAGCTTAGCATTGATCGAGCTAGTCTTGACCGATTATACGGGCTCGTGTTGCGTGAATGCTCGGACGATCGGTGTACAGTACATGTTTGAATGTAGTTAGAAGTAAACAATGGTTTTGCGGTGGGGTTTTCCCAAAGTTTCGAAGTTAGAACAAGCTTAAACTTCTTGATCGCTCGGGTATAAGCAAGTATAAGACACAGAGTTGGCCCAGGACGGGATTGCAAATGTGTGTAAAGGAATTCCGGAACAAAAATGCGCGCGTCTACCTGCGCAGTCGCACCCGACCGCCAGATGCGCCTTTCCCCCGCCGCGGCGCCTGCCCTTCGCATACCTCCATTAAACCGCGTAAATTGATTACTTGGAAAATCTGAGAAAATCGCGCGCTAACTACGCGCAGCGCGTGACCACTGCACCACCGTGCCGACACATGTGAAATTGCGAGCTTTTTGCATTCCGCACCGCTGTCGCCGCCATAGCTGACTTCTTAAGTTAAATTACAGTGATTACGATAATTGTTTACAGTCGCATAGTTATGCCGGCTTCTAAAACAAACATTAGCCGGCGTGGAAGGTGTTTAAAGAAGCCGAGGAAACATGTCATATTTTTATGGAATTTCAGACTGACGATTATTTATGTACACAAAATTCGGTGAATGATTCGCGTGTGGAGGACACGGGCGAGGTCACCGGGGCCGGGGGTCCGTTAGAGAGTTGGTGCGGGCTGACACCTCGACGGGCCGCGCGTTTCGACGAACTTATTACGACAGATGGCCGCGGCTCGGGAGGCGGGAGCGGGCGCGGACCCCGGCCCTTCGGAGAGATCGACCTCCGAAATGCGCCCGAGATTGCATTCTTTCGGCGGCGCGGGCGCATTCCACTGCGCGCCATCCGTGCTCCGCGCGCCCGCGCCAGTCGACGCGCGCCCTTTTGGGGGTTAAGATGTGTCCGTTGCGGCGGGCGAACACTATGTGGTCCCAGCCGCCTCCCCCCGAGCCCGAGCCTGAGCGGCTGACCTTCCGCGCTCGCGCTGCCTCCGCTGATGCTCACTCCTGGTGTCGAGGCTGCGTCGGCAATCGACAACTCGCTAGGATGGTCCGCGAGCCACCCGAGTACGGCGTCCGAGTCGACCCTACCTCCGCCCGCCCGCCCGGGCTACGCGTCCGCAATGAACCCCAGTATCAAAACTTGGAGGAGCTTCGCAAGCGCCCCGAATACGCAAACTTTGACGAGATTAGTCGCGAATTTGGTTACCGTTTGTGCCCCGAAGGACAGAATTTAGAAGACGAAGCGATTTATGAAAACATACTTTCAGTGCGTCAAATTCGTTCCGCGGAAGTGCGTCTAGTGCCAGTGTCCGAGGTACCATTCTACGAAGGCCAAGGTTACGTGGCTACGCAGGTGCTCAGCAAAAATGGGACCTTTCCACAGTGCTCTCCGCAGACCTGGAGTCGGCTACAGAACGCTTGCAGACTCACTGGATCTTTGAGGGTTGTTACTGTAAATATCACGTGTTATCTATCGATGTCATTATTGTCGCAGTATTTGAGCATTTAGGAAGACGTACAATTGATGTTCCAAGTTAAGTTAAAATGTCTACCCAGACAGCCATTAACAGGATATGATCGTACGAAATGATGTGGTTACTTTTTACACGCATTCCAAACAAAAAAACCCCGTTGCCCAATGAACTCATAACATAACGCTGTATTTATGTCCATCGCAAAAAAATACACTTTGGAATTTTGCTCTAATGACTTGTTAATTTTGGAAGTGACTTGATGAATTTCGTACAGACTTGTGATGTACTGTCTTTGAGCACAATATTGCTATTTTCGACGGATGCAACCATACACATTAATTATATTTTTTTTTTTATAAATTATACATAATATAATTTTGTTTAAGATTTATAGAGGTGTTGGTCAAATCGGCATTTGTATTATGGTATTGTCTTTAGTATGGAACCCGTTGCGGAACTGGTTTACGAGTGTTTATAGCTCGAGATCTTTCCTAATTAATGTTAGGTCTAGGCTATGAGAGCATTTGAATCACTGGTCATGATTTTCAACTAATAACTGGAATGTTTGTTAATATTAGTAATACTTATAGAAGTAATAATATCCCTTATCAGCTCTATGAACTAGTGTGATTTATCTTTTATATACATTATAAATATTTCTTTCCTTTCGGTCGATTCTTCCCAATTTGTCAATCAGTAGCTTTGATGGCCGCGGTATATTTATTATACCTATACGTACTGGTACTTCCGGACTACATATTTATATATGGTTTCTGTTTTTAAATAACATTGGTCTTGATTGATAATTAAAATTAAGACTTATGTCGTTTAGTGTTTAAATATAAATTCATTTACATGTCGGAATTACATACATAATTTTTCATATTTCTTATTTTTATGAATTGTTTAAAATTTGCTACCTTATACAGAATATATTTTATGAATTAGGTGGGTATGTATAATGTGATCAAAGTCGTTCTAAATAGTACCTAATTTTTAAAATTTTTCATGGAATTATGCTATTTGTCAAAGCTCGAGAACGTTATAAATTTTGCCATGATTAGAGTGTGATTAAATTACACATAATAATGAAATACTTATCGAACATGTTTTCGTGATAATTTTTGCAATAAGGGTTTTGTATATAGAAGCAGTTACAGACACACCAATATGGATCCAATTTTCATACATACCGATAATACGGAGATCGAACTGGTTACTTCTTTTTAAGGATATGTTGTTACTCTAGTATTTCACTTTACAAATGGACCAAGCTATAGAACATTGTATAGGACTATATATTATTATGTATGTATTTTATCAACATTTGCTATATTCCGACGCATGCTTTCGGCGGAGGTATAAATATATTAGGAGCAGTAATGATTCGTAAATGTGTCACTAACCGGGGTTGAAATATTTTAGGGAAGTATTCAGTTAAATTAGTGGAGGGTGGGTTCCTCTTGGATTTGAATACATTGTAAAAAACGTAGTTAATGTCCCGAACTGTAATATTACAGTCAAATAAACTGTCAAATATTAATACTATTGTTAGCATTGTTAGCAAATATAAGTTTAGCATAAATTAGGAAGCTTTTAGTTTAGGAAGCTTTTCTTGAGGGGGAGAGTGCACGTTGCAATCCTACAGCCGCTGGGCGCGCTCGACTGGCCTCGTTACGCCTCTCTCACAGAATACTACCTTGAAATGTACTGCATTCCCCACTTTAACATATTCCTCAATGTATGTACGTGTTTCGGTAGTGAGTGAGATATGCCAGAGCTCATTCCCATCCTATCCCTTCCCACGCCCCCAACCTTTTCTCCAAATCCATTCTTTCATCAACAAAGGTATCCGGGGGCGTGCCAAAGTTTGTCATTATGGACTAATGTTGGCGTGTATCGCGGATGTCTATGGGTGACAGTATCCACTTACCACCAGGTGGACTGTATGCTCGTTTGCCACCTTCTTTCTATAAAAAAAAAGCTTTTGGTGTAGTTTTTGGAGGTAATGCAATTAGTGGTTCCAACGTGGAACAAGATGGAACACATTTAATACTATACTTACACCTTATTACTCGGTAATTATAAATGCTCTATTCCGTTGTCAACAGGCCAAGAAGGAGATGTACGATGTGAAAAAGCAAAGGTTCTATCTAGCCCAGGACGAGTACAAACATCTGAATAATGCGCTCTCGACTCTCGCCGCTTCTAGGACGAGTCGTGAGTATACAGCTTTTTATTTATACACATGCAAATATCTTGCAAGGAACTGTCTTATAAGGCAGTAACTACACTTTGATATGTATACTACTCGATTTTAGCGTAGCGTTTTATTTTACTGTGATTTTAGAGGGGATTATCTTCCGTTGTGACAGCATAAAAGCGGTAATAGCCTAGGTATATATTAATACATTCTTGATTGTAATTCGTGAGGTCGTGAGATCAATTCCTCGGCCCGTATCACAGAGTTTCTACTTAAGTACGGAATTTTAACATCACTAATTCGACGGTGCAGAAAAATACTGTAAAGACCATACTCAAAAAAAAAAATCCGTACTTTGTTCGCGTGGTGGACTATGAACTGAAACCCTTTAGTGATCTACTAGGGGGAGGTCTGATCCCTCAGTGGAATGTTATAACATTCCAAGTGATATCGTAAGTTTTTTTTTATTGAGGATTAGGCTCTTCTTGAGTCAATAGTCTCGTATCACTGCGACCATTGCTAATCTATTGTGATCGTTATCTTTTTTATAGTTGGTTGCCAATGTCTAATTTTGGGCCATAATCCACCACGCAATCCGGGTTTTAATTCGCGGGTACATCGAATTTCTCCCGATATCTTTCTACATCGCCGAATTAGTGTTAGACATCGATTTGAGAACACATACTAGATATGTTACACAAGCACTCTAGGGCAGCCACTTTACAGTCTAATAGTGTTCTATGTTCTAGCTCCAGAATTATTTAATTCGTATGTGTTTTGAAAACCAAGCATTCTTATTACCTAGTACGAAGTTTCAAACTAGAAGCTGCCAACCAGGTTTCTTTGATAAAAACGTATGGACGTATCATCTAATCTAATTCCATATAAATTGTGTTAGATAAAATTGAAAAATCTGTACTGAAGTAGAAGCTCAATGATATACACCGGGGTTTGAACTCTGAGACATAAGTACTTACTTACTTACTCCGCTGACTCAGCGATTTGAAGTGAGTCCATGGCCTGCAACACTAAGGGATATCATCACTTTCAGTGTTACGCAGATGAAACGCACCATGAACAGAAATGGTTGTCGCATAGAATTTAATGTGTTTGTTATGCCCCACAATTCATCTGTTTTGTTTTTTTTTTATAGACGAATGGGCGGACGAGCAAGCGGTCCCACGTGATGGTAAGTGTTACCGCCGCCCATGGACACCTGCAACACCAGGGGGTATGCGGGTGCGCCGCCGACCTTGCAAAATCCTATTCACAGCTTTCTTGGTGTTGTACAACTTGCAAGTTTTCGAAGTAAAAAGCTTCTGTCATAGTGTTATAAGTTGTTATTTCTGACATGCTTGACATTGGTGTTATGACTTATAAATGACAGTTCGTCGCTCGCACCTTGAGCTTATTTTGTATCAGCGGAAACTGCCCGCCCAACTATACCTATCTCATCCTCTGTTACCTACGCTCTGAGCGCTCGCGGTACTAGATTATAAATTTCAATCAACACAAAAAGACATTACGTTTGCAAATGGCCCCGCGGTAGGTTGTAAGCTGATCATTTTCGCATTATTTACCCGATACAGGTTTTGTTTATAAACTAGTATTTAATGCTGGAGTTATGCGAAAGGGAAACTTCAAACTTGTTCCTAAAGTCTACTACGCACTTCGATCAAAGATGTTTGATCCGACATTATATTTACTTGCTTGGCTGCGTTCGATATGTTTATTGACTTATTTACTACCGGTCGTCATGCCAGTGGCCGCACGAAGTTGGACTCTAAATTCAAAACAGTCTATTTCGTATTCATCATTTTATTTATTTAGGTTTAATTAATGCCTTATGGCTTTCTTTATCGGTCAATCCGTGATTAAAGCAGGGGTGCTACGCAATGCAACCTGCCCCTTCAGTATCCACTGTCAGACGTGGGCCGCTTCATGCACATTATCTCGTGCATGAGGGATGTATGGCCTTAAAACGCTGGCCAAGCGGTTTGACGAGTCCACCCTTTTAGAGGTGGTGTAGTTCCTCAGCACCTTTTTTTTATGGATGAAGGCGGCAGACGAGCATACAGTCCACCTGATGGTAAGTGGATATTGTCGCCCATAGAAATCCGCGATATATGCTAACATCAGTCCAAAATGGCAAACGTTGGCACACCGCCGTATGCGCTGCCTACCTTTGGACATATAGAAATGGATTTGGAGAAAGGGTTGGGAAAATGGGGAGGGATAGAATAGGATGGGATGGGAATGGGCTCTGGCAAATCTCTCACTACCGAAACACGTACGTACATTAGGGAAATAAGATAAAGTGGGAAATGCACTACATTTCAAGGTAGTCTTCTGTGAGAGAGGGGTATCGTGGCCAGTCGAGCGCGCCCAGCGGCTGTTGGATTGCTGCGTGCGCTCTCCCCCTCACTTGCGGTAGCGGTTTTGTTATCCGTTAGTCGCCTTTCATGATACCCACGCGAAGAGATGGGATCGTGCTATTCTATATGCCTTGTTATAGAAAATTAAGCAGTTTAATTTCGTCTATAATATATAAATTATTATTACTATAATCTATACATATAATGTAACAGGTCGATGTCTGTACATTATAGATATTGAAAATAAAACTAAGTCTATTAGAGCAACAGAAGCTAAAACAACAGTTTTTAGAAATTTTGTCTGTCTGTCTGTATGTTTGTACACGCATCACGCAAAAACTACTGCATGGAATTGAATGCAGTTTAGAGGTCTAACTTAAAATATAGGCTCCATTTTACCGCAGGAAAATATCTTATTCCGATTGTTTTAAATTTAATAAACCCAAGCGAAGTGAGGGCGGGTCGCTAGTATATAATAAATCTACGATGTAATGAATTTAAACATGAAAACCATAAAAATGTACGAAAATGCAATCTTCTTATTGCAGTGTGTTCGTCAACGACGTCAGTGACGACGACATCGACGACGTCAAGGCACGATCCGGACCAACTTCGAAATGATGTGACGCAGGCGCGAGGGAGAGTCGCGCGGCTGAGGAAAGAGCTGCGCCAAGCAAGGGCGGAGGTGAACAACGCGAGGAGAGGAGTCGACACACTTGCCGAGTGAGTATTGTGTTTCTAGTGACTTGGAGGTCTACTGCCTTCATAGGTCAAGTTATTCCAACCGAACGATAATCCTTTTAAATAAACTATAGCCTTTTCAGGTTCTTAATAGAGAGTCAAACATTTCAACAGCAGGCTAGGTGTCCACCTGTATGTGACATCAGGTGTATTACCTGATGTCCATCAGGTGACACATTTTTATTATTTTCTATAAATCTGTAATTTGCTATCATCGGAACAGTATATTTGAGTCTATTTTGATCATTTTATTGAATGATTGACATTCTATTTACGTATAGTAACTACATGCATTTGAATTGTAATCATATGTATACCGTCATTGGACTTGTCTCATTCGTATTTTTCCGCAAACCGCAAATGAATATTCACTTATATCTATTTGAGTACTTTTTTCATTATATTATTATTAGCTCCTTATCCGTAATTAGAAGCGCGTCGATACCGAGATCTCATACACATATGATAATAATATACTTATTAATGAGTTTTAAGAAGAATTCTAAGGGTTTGTTTACTTATTTCAGAGTGGAACAAAAGTTGAGCTCCCATCAAGGATGCTACAATATTACCGAAGCTCAAGCCATAATGACCGAATTAAAAAACATCCAAAAATCTCTCACGTCAGGAGAGAAAGAGAGAGCGGACCTCATGCAATCTCTCGCAAAATTGAAAGACGACTTAACAAGGCTACAATTAGCCGATGCATCGCCTGACCTCTTGACATTAAGTCTCCCTCAAGAGAAACTAAGTACTGCTTCCCAAACAGACTTATGTGCGGACTTAGTACCAATAGGTACCAGACTAGCAGAAATGGCGAAAGTTAGACTACAATATGATGAAGCTAGGAAAAGGATACAACAAATACAGCAACAGTTAGCAGATTTAGAGGACAAAGTCCAACCTGGTCAAGTGGATTCGGACAAAGATCGGCTACTTCTCTTCCAAGAAAAGGAGCAGTTGTTAAGGGAATTGAGAAGTATAACACCAAGGACAAGATCGAAGCAAGAGATGACGGATATTCAGTTAGAGTGTAAAAGACTAGAGCAGGATTTGAAGAATGCGTTTGAGATGTCGAATAAATGTATAGCGGACAGACTAAGGTTACACGAGGAGAAGCAGTTATTACTCCAGCAGCTGAAGGATGCGTTAACATCAATGACGACATTGGAAGGGCAGTTGAAGACGCTATCAGCGAGTACGTTATCAGTGTCCAGTAGTTCGAGCTTAGGCTCCCTTTCTACGGCGAGTAGTAAAGGGTCGTTGAGCTCAGGGATTAGTTTCACGGACATTTATGGAGGGCCGCAGATAGCGAGCTCGTTTCAAGCCGATAAGCCGATTGATATGGTGGATCTGCATAAGCGAGTTGAAAGGTGAGATGGATTATTTTATTTTTACTTTATTTATATAGCTTTATGTACGGGCTTTAACCCATATATATTTGTTGCCTTAAATCTTTTAGAATTGATTAAACTATATTTTTTTGCAAAGATGCCTTACTTTTCACTTGACTGAAATCCGAAAATTAAAACAAATTAATGTTTTTATCCCGATATAAAAAATATATAAAAAAAGTTGTGTAACTTTTGACGGGTTTATTACAATAAAAATATAATTGGGTTATCATTAGGGCATAGACAATCCCACCAAGCTATGGTCGATGATATTTTATTTTCTTTTGTATCAATTTATTGACCCTACTATATAGGTGAAGAATTATTTCAATGATCAAGATTGTCTTGTATACAAACGACATAATATACCTACATCGTCCCAATCCGATTTCTTCAAAATGTAAAGAAACATGGCGGCCTGACATAGCTGATACTGCCTTAAATTAAAAAGTGATGTGATAATTGTCTACATATTTAGTTTTAGATTCATCGAGACTGCAAGTTTGCCCTAGACTTAAGCCTTTGAAATATTACATTGATTTGGTTTTGTTTTTGGCAAATTGGATTGGAATGCCGTATGTTAGTATCGAGTGTTAGTACCATTTCGTCCTAATTCATCGTCTCCCTCTCTGCTAGGCGGATCATTGCCAGAATAGTTTACTCGATTGTGGTTTTAAATAAATCACTATGTATTATCGATAAATACGGATTTTGATTTCGGACATAATTTTAACCTTATTGTTTCCATTATCCATAATTTTCCATTATCAGTACACTGATTCGTAATGACTTTTCCAGGTTACTCCGTGGAACAAGTTTCAACACAGACAGTGTAACACCCGGTGCCAGCAGTTCTCCATCACAACCTTCCCTATCTCCAAGAAGCAGTTTATCTTCTGCCAGTCCACCGCCACCGCCGCCATCTTACAATCAGGTAAAAACAATTTAATTTTTATCAAAAATTTATTAGATAAAAATGACATTTTTATAGCGATTTCAGACGTTTTCCTCTCACTGAAGGTCTTCTAAATTGCAATACATTAAACAATTTTTCTTAGACGAAAAGAGTAGATTTAAAGAAAACGAAAAGTGGTTCTTCTATAGTTTAAACTTTTCTCCCTTTTGAGATATCTCTTGTGTGATAAGGAATGGTTTTTGTTTCATATCCTACAGTCATTTATAATTATAATTGAGTCGAATTGAGAATTCTCTATGAAAATCATATATTTGCTTTACCTCATCATACGAGTAGAAGAAATTGTTAGAACTTAATCTTTAAATACTTTTTGTACTTGTACATACTTACTGTTAAGCTTTCATTTAGGATTAGTGACCTTTATTGTGGTGTTCTCTTGATTAAAATCTGAACTTACATACTTCACAAAGAAATATCCTCAGGATATTTTGTCTTGTTACGACCATGTCTAAAAAAATAATGTGTCTGGATTACAGGTAGAAAAACAAAGGCGACAGCAGAGGGAGATAGAAGAGAAATTAGCAGAGATGATCGGCGTCGCGACGGGACTCAATGAAGTCACTGGATTATCCACAAGTGAGTTCCATACACTTGTTACGAGAAGGGATATGAGTAATAATAAAGAGATTACAAAGTGGCAGGAAGGAAAAAAGAGTGAGAAAGAAATGAAGAAAATAATTTGACATATAATGACTTCTTACATTCTCGGGGTAACAGAAATTGGAATACGGTAATTGACTGTTGTTAAAATCGATGCGTTTTAGGAATTACTCAACAACTAGAAATGAAATTTGTGGATTGATAACGAGCGTGCGCCGGTGAAAGTGCTTGTGAAATTGTATGTTCTCGGGATTTCAGGCCACCTTCCTGCCAAATGTAAATTGAAATCCGTTCAATAGTGTAGTCATGAAGACGTAGGAAACAGACCAATGGACTTTCGGATGTATAGTATTTATTAGTGTGAAGTGTGGATGTATGTGGATTTATATTTGGTAAGGAGTGTACGCATCAGCGCCGGTGCAACTGCTTGAAAAAGTAATCAATTTTCCGAAAAAGTATCACGGTCATGTTCTCCCAATTTCAGGATACTTCTTTGCCAAATTTTATTGAAATCGATCCACAATTGAATTTGGTAAAAAAGAATTTGGTGCGCGTGTCCGCATTGCCGAAAAAGTTTCCGAAAACGTACCCCTTATTCTTCAGATTTCAGGCTACTTCTTTGCCAAATCTCATTGAAATCGGATCAATAGTTTAGTCCTGAAGTCGTAACAAACAAACGCACTTTCGGATTAATACTCGTAATATTATTCTGGTGTGTGGGTGTGTGTGTATTTAAATTTTGTAATGAATGAATTGTAAGTGAAAAATCCCCAAGGAAAACAGCATGTTCCAGAAATAAAATAAAATCGGGAATATGATCCACCAATCCGCACTGGACCTGTGCACTAGGGGAGGCTTGTACCCTTCAGTGGGACATTATAGGCTGATAATGAATGTCCATGTCCGCAGTGCCAGTCCAGCTGCAAGGCCCGGGGCGGCCCGCCGAGCCGCTGTCGCCGATATCTGAGACACCGCCGCCACCGCTTTCGCCCAGGACTCCCCCTTCTAGTGGTAACTATGTTTCATATTTCATTTATTATTATACATTCATTCATGCTCATTTTATCTCACAGCTGTTGATGCCTGCGAGCATCCGTGCTCATCCTCACTTGCTATGTGTTTATTAATTTTGTGGGTATTTCCATTTTTTAATAGAGAGTGAACCCTATGCGAACCTTAAATTAGTCCTGTTACGAGAGCTTAAGAAATTTCCCCTTTTGATAAACAATGACGGCAGGTCAGATCCATAAGTACAAAGTCGCTCAGCGGGCTATGGAAGCCATGCTCGTAGTTTTTATTGCTAGGATAAAATTCTAAACGATGAATGTTACTGATATAGCTCAAAGAATCAGCATGCTGAAATGGTAAGCAGGTCATATTTGCTGCAGGACCGATAACTGATGAGGGAGATGAGTCCTCGAGTGGAGGCCACGTACCGGGAAGCGCAGTGTGCGTGGACCGACCACTTGAAGAATATAGTCATTGTAGTTGTCCTCATAAGGAGGGGCCGAGGATCGTGTGTGGTAGCGAGCCTTTAGAAAGACAATGGAGTTCTTTGGAGTGAAGCCTTCGAAGAGGCAATTGAATCCAGCAATCCAGGCATTGAATTGAGACAGGCTGATGGTTACAGGATGCTTTAGTATTGTTAGGTTTTATATGATTTAAGGCCTTTCTCACCACCTCAAAGTATCAGGAGGTATCAGAAAATCAGTATCAGCTAGATTAAACGGGCAGATAATTTATCTATCAGATTGTTAACAGTTACTTTATCAGGAGGCGATGAGAAAGGCCCTTAGTATTGTAATTAGGGTATCCGTTGTTTGTAGGGACGAACACTAGATCGGTGTCGGCGGCAGTGAGCGACGAGTCGGTGGCGGGCGACTCCGGAGTGTTTGAAGCGGCACAGGCGGGGAGCGATGCCGGCGCGGGTAAGTGTATATATATATATATATATAAATAACGATATTTATATATTAACTTGTGATTCTCGTGGAAACTATAATCGATCTTGATAAAAATTACCCTAAATGTTGTTAACCCGGCACATAAGCTATAACTATACTATTATAAGTTTCATTAAAAACCGTCTAGTAGATTTTGCTTGATGCGCGTTCATACAGACAGACAGACTGTTTTCTATGAAATCTATTGGCTTTCAAGATTATAGTGTATGTGTAGGTATTAGAAAAGTAACATGCAGGTAGACGGTGTTAATGTGTCACTTCTTGTGTTATAGAGTCTGGCAAATGAAAGCAAATGAAATTAGCCTAGCATTGAATTCAAGTATCAAAATTATTTTTCCACCTATTTTTAGTGAATAATCATTTACATTATTTTTTAATTTGCCGCGCTTTTCCAGTCTAAACTTTTATTTTCCAGACTATTTGGTCATTAAAATTTTCTTGTCTAATATAAAAATACAAAATTATTTGTCAAAATTATATATAAGTATGTAATTTATTTGTCTTTTGTTGCAGTGAACAGTGCACAAATTGAAATCAAATTGCGTTACTGTCCGGACGAGAGCGCACTCGAGATCGGCATCCTAAGGGCGAGGAATTTGCATGCACTATACATTGACATCGGCACTGAGGTGTAAGTAAACTATTATTATTAAAATTAACTACAAAATGTTCCATTGAACTGTTAAAATACCTCTATGATTTATGCAAGAAAAAAGATGGGGGCTCAAGCGTGATCCCTGTGGGACCCCTGGATTTAATAAGTAAAATTGTATGATTAAATCTGAATTATGACAACGTATTGCTTTTAGATATTTATTAAGCTATGCGTTTTTGGAAATGCGCGTCATATGTCGCGATAATTAACAGACTGTTATACGTGTAGTTTGCCTCATCGAAAGTATTCTTAGAATCTGTTATTTGGCTTTGTTTGGTCTTGTTAATTGTTAAGTTAATTTAACATAGGATTAACTAATAGACCCAGCTGTTTTGGTGATAAATTTTATTTCAGTCGGTTGGGAAATGCAACCGTCAGTTCTTTCACAAAATTCATTACATCCCATATTATATAAATATTTCCTTCTATTGTCCTGGAATCTATATTTTCTATAAATACTCGTACATTTATTACGATCTGTTCCGGAACAGAGCCGAACATGAAATATTTTTTGAAACATGTGATTGATGTATGGTATAAAGTACGAACGATATAGAGTCCTAAACACATGGAATATTTGTCTGTCTGATTGTTTGAACGGCCACTTCGTTCGCGTGAACTTTACGAGTGATTCCCGTGGAAACTATAACGGATCGATATAAAAAAAAAAATCATTCAATTCTGTCCTGCGGTTTTGCGTGATACTTGTTCAAACAGACAGACAAAAAATTTAACAAAAATGTTATGTTGGGCTCTGTATCATTTGTACTTTATACAGCAATGACTTTTTTCAAAATATTTCATGTACAGACACGGATCTGTTGCGACTTTATAATATGTATAGATAATGTGATTATTTCAGTACTGTCCGCGGCGCGTTAGTAGTCGGCGGCGGTTGTGGCGTGGCGTTCAGTACCGCGGCGCTGTCCTGGCGCGGCGCGACACTATCGTGGCGCTACACACAGCGCGCCGCCGTGGCGGGCACGCGGGCATTGCAGGCCGCCACGCTACAGCTCAACTTGACCAGTGGACAGGAGTGCTTGGTGAGTGTTTGTGTAGAAATAAGATGACGGAGGAACACACACATAGTTGGTACGCTTCCGGATGCGCTGCCTGCTTGGCCAGTGGACCAGGAGTACTTGATGGAGCGTTTACAACTGTTTTACAATGTAGAAATGAATGGATGAAGGTTGGATGAAGAAAATCCCTTTGTTCAGTTCCCCAATACCAATTCGTGACGTATGCGGTGCGGGACTAAATACATCGCAGCGCATAGGCCATTTAATCATGCACCCACAGAACAACATAATAAAATAAACAGGTGCATTTTCGGGTACCGAACAAACCGGGTGCATTCATTACAAAACTGAAAATAAATAATACTTATCAACTCATTTAATAGGTGTAGGTCACAAACCCCACACCCTTATACTCCCTATTTTCCACCCTTCCCATTCATTCTTCTAAATCCGCACCCAAATCTCTGTATCTAAGTTCGGCAGTAGCGCATCTAAGAATCTACCGACGATAATATTCATTTATTACTAGGCACACTGTCTGCTTTAGCACCTTTATTGTATATTAAAAAAATTCGATAGTCTTCTGTCGGGTTAAAGGTTTAAGGATTTCATTAACATCTGCTATAATGATGACTAGCCAAATTCGGGTTTTCGTTAAATTTTGCTCTGATGACAAATTCGAGAATTTTGCTCTGATGACAAATTCGAGTATTTACTTGTACGTATAGCTTTGAGTGCAATGTTAACAACACAAGCGATTACACCATTTGATTTAACTCCCACCACCCTTCAAACCCCCCCTCATAATTTCCAAAAATAACCCCAATCTTGTCTGCAGGGTTGTGCTCAAGTGAGTTTAGCAGACTTCGATCCGGATGCGATGTCTCAGAAATGGTACAACGTGCTCAGTTTCCGGTGCATGAGACGTGATGAGAGTTCTGATGAGTCTACAATTATATCTTCGCAGACATCTACGCTCACGAGGAATAGAGGTGAGTTGACGTGAAAAACTTACAGAAAGTACTATCGGTAAAATTGTCCCAAAAATGAACATGTACTCACTTGGGATATAACCTCGAATGAATTCTTTAATGTTAAAACCTCATATGTTTGTTGGTGGGTTGGATGACATCTATACATTTTTATTCCCTTGCCCTTTCAGTATAAAAATAATGAAATATCATGTGTCGATAAAACGTGCATAAAACTTATATTGTATCCATTGCTGGATATACAGAGGCTTGTAATAATTTTAATCTTCACCAATATTGCTATAAATTCGGAACTAGGTGCGTTTGTTTATTTATATCGTTACGCTCGATGTACAGAGTATATCGGTACTATCGGTAAAATTGTCCCAAAAATGAACATGTACTCACTTGGGATATAACCTCGAATGAATTCTTTAATGTTAAAACCTTATATGTTTGTTGGTGGGTTGGATGACATCTATACATTTTTATTCCCTTGCCCTTTCAGTATAAAAATAATGAAATATCATGTGTCGATAAAACGTGCATAAAACTTATATTGTATCCATTGCTGGATATACAGAGGCTTGTAATAATTTTAATCTTCACCAATATTGCTATAAATTCGGAACTAGGTGCGTTTGTTTATTTATATCGTTACGCTCGATGTACAGAGTATATCCCTATATGAGGTACACAGACACACAACAACAAACATTGACCATTGATATAAGAACAAATGCATCAATTTGTTAGAATTACCCAATAATTGTGCACCAAATCGAAGTTATGAGTATTTTACCTAATGTTTCCAATATTGTTACCTTAATATCAACCAATTACATTACAATTAAACTACTACTTTGCTATGCGTGTAGTTCGTCGGACAGATTAAGCTATGTAACCTTTAAGGCCTTTCTCACCACCTCCTGATAAAGTGACTGTTAACAATCTGATAGATAAATAATCTGCCAATTAAATCTAGCTGATACTGTTTTTCTGATTCCTTCTGGTAAATTATCAAGAGGTGGTGAAAAAAGGCTCTAATCTTTATTTATTTTCTTTTGTCTAGGATACTTTTTAATCCCAATCCCATGCGAATGAAGCTGCAGGCAACAAATTAATTTTTAACCTGATAGGTTTAACCAGTAAAAGTATAAAAATAGAGAAAAATAAGAGAATAACATATATATGTTTGTGGGTGTAAGGTCCAGAGAGCATGACGGGCGCGGAGTGCAACGTGGACTGCGGAGATAACTCGGCGTCGGACGACGACGAGACCAGGGAGCCACTCAATCAGGTAACTACCACCTATCTGACTGTATTAATTACATATACATATTATCAACGCGTATAATTACCTTATTTATTTTACCCGACGTCTCGATTGGGTTGCACCAATCATTGTCACCAGCTGACTGAAAAGGCGGGTAGTCCACGTCGAAATTGCAACCAGTTTCATCAACTACCCGCATTTGCTCTTCAGAGTCCGGAATGTTGCGGCACACAATATTAGGCGTCAGACGAGAAATGACGAGGTTTAATTTTATCAAATTTAATAATCGCTGGATTCCATGTCGATTACAATTTGTATCCAATTGATTTCAATTGCTTCGTGCACAATCCTGGAGAAATAGGAGCGATCAGTGATGAGGATTTTTGGACTATGTGCAGTCAATCTTATAGACACCTTATATCTTATGTGTGATAAACGCAACATTTTTTAAAGGTGACATGGTTTGAATATATGGATTCCGTTCATCAGTTAATTGACATAATGTTACGAAATTTTATGTACAACTATAAATAAATTTGTATGAAGAAATCGGTAATACGTCAAAAAAAAAAACTTCCCAAAAAATATTTATGGAATCCATGGTTATAAATTTCGGGAACGGTATATATTACCGGAAATACACGAATCACTTTTTACCAAATTTCGACATACCAAGAATATGTTTCTAAATTCTCCATTTCTCTTCCAGATAGTGGAAGAAGATGCATACGACGACTACATTCCGGAGGAAGAGATAGGTTTAGAGGAAGAATTCCTTCTGCCCACAACTGCCGAAAAGGAAACCAACACCGAGTGCAACTTCTGCCCGGAGCGAGCGAGACAGCTGCATAGAAGGTAAGAGATTTTTTGAAAACTACTGTAAAGTTTGTTATCATAGGTGTAACCACCATATTTTATTGTGACTGGCTTTAACGTAACTGAAGGTAGCAGATAATTTGGCAAACATATCAAGTTACATGAACCCTGTCCTTCAACTGCTCTTTTTTTATTTAGTGGCACTGTTTGCCAAACTGCCCTTGACTGGTTGTTTAGCCAAATTTGACTTGGTTATTACCCTAGATGTTTCTATCTATAGACCGAAATTTCCTACTAAATTTACTTTCTTTTAAAGAAATTAGGATCATTGATGTTTAGTTCAGATATTTGCATTTACTTTGAAGGAAAGCAATCGTCTAATAACTAGGTTACTTAATAAGGTAACCTTCTTTTTATCAAAGTTCTTTATTAACAGTTATATCAGACCTTTCATGGAAAAGACAACATAATATCTTTCTCTAAAAAAAGTAGCCCCTTTTCTAAATAGCTTTTGACCTCTTGATTGATATGTTATTGTAAATTCCTCTTAACCCATTGGTTCTATCATATAACTTAGCGTTACCAAGTTAGGCTAAAGTGACACTAAAATTAGAAGTTACACTAAAGTATTTCTTCATCATACTACACCAATTTTCTCCTTTGATTACGCTAATAACCCCTACTCCGGTTAAACCAACATCCTTCTCTGGTTACACAAATACTTTCTTTCGGCTACATCAATAATCTTTCCTGTAATTACACCTATACCCTCTTCCAGTTACAGTAATACTCTATTTTAGTTACACTGATAATTTGCTCTGGTTACATCAACCATTTGGACCGGTTACACCAGTACCTAATAGTTTGTTGCTGTTTATATCAATACTTTAGTCCGGTTACACAAATGCCCTTATCTGGTTACACCTATGGTCCGCTGTACAAAGCCTCTCAACGTCGGTGGTGGTCGCTTATTAACAATCGGTGACGGTACTATTTGCTCACCAGATTTGGCCAATGTTTCCGAGTGGAGGCTGACGGGAGGCCCCACGAGGAAGCCTCAGAGATATAACTTAGCCCACACACACTACACTGTAAATAGTTTACACATAGGTATGTTTACATTGTGTCCGTGTGTTTTGCATGTTGCATTCTAAATCATGTTTATGTCGGGCTCTCATATTTGGTTGATGTTTGAAAATGGTCCTAATTCTCATCAACATACGAGGGGCGGTCGAAATGTTCGCGGAATGGAGGTGATGAAAAGGGGTAGGGCAGCTCGTTTCCACAGCACTAGTTATGTGACTCATAATTAGTACTAAATTGTTTAACGGCTACTGTTTTTTGGGATACCGAGGGTATACTTTTGATAAACTACAAAGGAAATTGTGTCAACATAACCGGACAGTACTACGCTAGCCTGCTCGAGTGATTGAAGGAGGCAGTAGTGATCGATGGTAATCGAACGCAGTGAAAAATGTATGGGTCAATGGAGATTATATTGAAAATGAAAATTAAAAACTTGAGTTTATCTCCACTCTCCCCCCGCCCATTTCAGGAAATTTTTGACCGCTTCTCGTAGGTTTTAGTATATTATTATTTTGCATACAATACGATAGTTGTATAATATTGATTGCGGTGAATTGAAATGAGTCACATGACCGTTTGTTGGCTTGTTATCACAGCGTTCATAATACGAAATAGCAAGGCAGTTAATTTCATGACGTAAAGTGACTATGAATAAGAGCTCATAATAGACCCCCAGTTCTAATTTTGACTTCTAAATCCTATAACTCAGTTATTTATTAAAATAATGTAATTTCACGCATCGATCTCTAGAATCTTTAATTATTTAAATATATTATTATTTGAAGAGAATCAAATACATTATGTTGTACAATGGGCCTCGTTGGCCAATATTTTCTCGAACTGTTAAGAAAAGGTGGAATGTACTCTATAATTAATGAGCATAGTCGTTTGTTTGTCATTATCAGGTGTTTCGGACCATAATATAACATAAATACTCAGACATGTACACTAGATATTCATAATATGCACAAACACGCACATGCACACACAAACATGTAAAGACATAAAACTGTGAAACCATTTGTATTGGGTCGAATAAATATTTTGAAGTTTGGATATATAATCAGTAAATATATGAGAGTCTGCCATTTGAGTTGTGTGCATGGAAAGGGGCTTTTTGGTACATTATTGAAGTCCTCTATGTAGGGTTAAAAGTAAAGGGTTAACTTTATATAGGGTTAACTGATTGTCGTGATATTGTATTAATAAAAATACTTTTATTTAGTTTAGATTAACTAAAAATACTTTTGATATTTCACAGTAATAAAACTACTTTTTATAATTAACAATAACCAAAATACTTTTTGATTTTGATTAACTAAAATATTATTTTGATACATCACAGTAACAAAAAATACTTTTGCTTATTTACCAATAACCAACATTATTTTTGATGTAGATTAATTAAAAATACTGTCGATAATTCATAGTAATAAAAATATTTTGTTAATTTACAGTAACAAAAATACTTTCGTTAATTTAAACTAAAAATAAAATTGTTAATTTACTTTAACTTATAATACTTTTTTCCATCTGAAATCTCTATAGCGAAGTCAAAAAGTTTTTTTTTGTTCTGTATTTGATTCTATTTTAAAATCCATCATTGTAATATTTTGTTGCTATTGCTCGCCAAAACCTTCAATATTGTACCAAAGTTTCACAGCATGAGACGTGGCACAATGTGAATGTATCTTCGTTTTCATATGCATTTACTAACACTGTACTCAATTATACTGATTAGTAAAAATTGGGTCGTTTATTGCAGGAAAAATCAACAAGTAAGCGCGAACACTGAAGAGCCTCTCGCTACAATAAAACGATCTCAAACGTTCTCACCGCAACCGCAGAGCATCGGCAAAGGGCAGTATATTTGCAGGTATGTTTTCATCAACAGAAATCTAAATTCAAATGTATTCATTTGGGTAACATGGTTTATAAGATTTTAGTAAAATAAAGCTATGTTAGTGGCCGGAGCGCGACTCGGTGCGTGGCCTTTTGTCAAGGAATCGTACCTGCGTTCTTCGCGGTTTAGAATCCGAAAAGAATCACCGAATCACCGTCATAGCTCAAAGAAATAGCATGTTATAGTGGCAATGACCAGGTGATATTTGCCTCATGACTGATAATCGATAGTGTAGGTAGACGAACATTTATTTTGTAATCAGCCCTAATTTTTTTTTCCGCGTTCACTGCTGTACACGTAGGTCAACAATGTACAGCATTGTATTGTGCATGAGGAATGTATGGCTTTAAAACGCCACGCTGGCCAAGCGGGTTGCCGAGCTCACAATTTTAGATGGTGTAGTTCCTCAACGCTTGAGGTAGCGGATTTATTATCCCTTAATCACTTTTACTACACCCACGGGAGGGGATGGGGTGATGCTATTCTATAGCCGGCCCACATCAGACTGCACTACACATACATACATATATCTATATTCGATAGATTTGCAATAATCTGCATGCTCGTGTCAAGCAGTGGTATATAACGATGTACAGTATTTATATTACAGTTTTTTATGATCAGTTATCTTAATATATTTTATTATGTTCCTTGCAGACTGAACCGTTCTGAGTCTGACTCGTCAATGGCGCAATACGCACGTCGCGGCGCGCGCGCTCTACAACCCCCTCCTACTGCCGGTATTCCGTTCGACCGCAGCGTGCGCGAGCGCAGGTCTCTGAGGTCAGTATCTACATGGACATTGGTAAGAGTGTTTTTTTGTAGGAAAAAGGTGTCAGAGGAACAATCTACCTAGTGGTAACAACAATCTACCTGCGATAGTATTTTCCCACCCCATTCTATTCTGTACCCCATTATCTTAACTGATAGAAATAGAAAGTATAATGGAATAAAAGTAAATTCTTATCCCATTCCCACCGTACCCCATCTTCACTTCCATCTTCCTAGTCGCATCCATCATTTAATTTATTTTACCTGTTATATAGATGGGGCCGTGTGTCAGGCGTCCCACTGATTCCCACCACCCGTCGGTCTTCGGGCAGCAAAACGCGAACTCCACGAACCTCGTTAGATCTCGCGCTAGATCTGCGCGCGCACTCTGATAGGCTCGCAGATCTACGCACGGAGATCACTCATCTGACTACACTTAAACAGAGGTAAATAAACAAAATAACAAAGCGTTTTAATAAATAAATCCTTGGGTATTGGACAAGTAATTTTATAAAAATGTACGATTTACAGCTTGTTTGTATTTACTAATTTACGAGTTTGTATTTACACGGTATTTACGAATCAACTGTGAAACTCAGTGAGATACTTTAGGGCACGATAAAAATATAATGTATAGAAACTAAAATATATTGGTTTTTATTCATTAAAAAAATGGGATTAATGTGGGCGGACAAGCAAGCGGTCCCACGTGATGGCAAGTGTCACCGCCGTCCATGGACACCTGCAACACCAGGGGGCATGCGGGCGCGCCGCCGACCTTGCAAAATCCTATTCACAGCTCTCTTGAAGAACCCCATATCGTAGCTTAATGGAAAGACCTCTTGAGGCAGTTCGTTCCACAGCCTACGGGTTCGCGATATAAAGTAATTTTTGGACCGAACAGTGCGCGACACCTCCGTATCGAGTCTTACGCAAAGGAGTCTTCTTTTTTGTCTATTTATTGGCGGGGGCGTTTCTTGATTGACTAATTAACTTTGTCTTATGCATTAATATACAGATGACGTCACGTTTTACTTAACGTGAACTTGCTTACAAGTTTTCTCCAAAAGTTTTCGGTGTCTCAAAGTTATAGGTCCGTTCGGAAAATTACGTTGACTTTTTAAGATGTTGAATTCCCAAAATGCGACACTAAAAGGAGTCTATCATCGAAGCGTATTACTGTTCTGCCAAGTAATAATGTGGATTACCTTTTACGAAATTAAAAGCTAGGATTGTTCTGATAGTTTTTTTTTTTCACAATTTTTCCATATATTTGATATCTGCCCGTAACGTACAAGCCATGGAATCACGAGGGGATTTTAGCTTATATAACAATCTATACTAATATTATAAAGAGGTAAAGTTTGTAAGTTTGGATGTAGGAGGTAATCTCCGAAACTACTAATCCGATTTCAAAAATTCTTACACCATTTGAAAGGTACATTATTATAGATGGACATAGACTAAATATTATGTGCAAAAAAAAAATGACGGGCACAGCTAGTCCACAATAAAGGTCCAATACCGACTGCTAAATGTTACATACGCCCATATATTTTCAAATTTATGACACGAAATTTTCTTATCATGTGTTTTTAATTCGCTGAGTTTGAAAGATTCTTAATTTAGTAGAATTTCAATGATACAACAGAGTTCTAATTCACCATCTCATAAATGAGTCAGGAATAAGTTAAGAATCAGCATTAAGCATTACTTATGACAATTGTTCCAACAGATTGGAAGAAGCGTGCTCCCGTGGTGACCCAGCAATTGCAGCGTGGGTGGCTGAAGACGAATCACTTCGGAGACTAGTCTCCCACCCTAGCGAAGCAGGCGGTGATCGCACTTCGAAATTGCTGCAACGCACCTGCAGGGAAATCTACCGTCTACGACGATCTAGACAAGGCGGGCGGAAACCAGATCTGGTCACGTTCAAGTAAGTAACACATTATCATTACACACATTACATATACCCACATTTATACAGTTAACAATTATTTATTTATTTTTATTGCTCAAAGTGAGAAAAGGTGGGATTTAATGTTTAGTTTGTATCACAAAGCGAAATATGAATACAGTCAATGGACTCTTACTTTCCATTGCTTACGATACATTGGTAGCTGCTTAAACAGCAAATTTAGGTTTCATTTTAGTATCCGCCCAGATAATTCAAACACAAATTATACATCCTATTATTATAACTTTTATTTTTCTCGCTATAGGGAGAAGATGGCGTTCTTCATCAGAACAAAAACAACGATTCCAATTCTTCCAACAGAAGAGGGTGAAGACATTCTCTCCGAAGACGACTGGGAAGACGAACTTGAAGAAAGACGGACGCCGGACGGACGATCGTCGAAGACCTCATACGAGCGACGAACCAGCGACAATCAGACCACCTGTCAGGAACAGGAGACAACATGTCAGAATCAGACCTGTCAAAAGAAGACCTGTCAAAATACAAGCTGTCAGAATAAGACATGTCAAAACACAAGTCGGGACGCGACGTGTCGAAATCAAGTGACGAGTCAAAGTCAAACGCGAGAGGAGCAAACATGTCAAACTATGGCATGTCAAAAGCAAACGAGTCATGTTCAGGAGTTTGAACGTTTGAACTCCGAAGCTCGTTTATCAGTACCCTTGAGAAACGATGACGTCATCAATGCCGAAGCGGAAATAAAGGGAAAGGAAACCAAGACTGAAGAGGAGAGGTATGAGTTTGTTGTTGATAGAGTTTTGGGTGTTCAAGTTTGAATGCGTGGTAGTTAAGGTTTGTTGAATCGTTTGAAGTAGTCAAATAAAAAAATTAGTCCGTTGTTATTTCTTTGGTACCTACTTTTTAAATCTTAGAAACTTGAAGTGCGCAAAGTAAATCAATATTTAGCCTTTGAAAAGCAAAATTCAATATGGGGGATTCAATATGGCGTCAATTCTTGAAAACATTGTGTAAATCATCATAATACACTAACTAGCTATGAAAAAAGAAAATGTGGCGCCCCCGGTGACGGTATGGTGGTTTAATGACAGTACTTTTCAATCTAATTTGAACAATATACACAAAGCATAATATTAATTGGTTTCAGAGAAATAAAATTCAATATGGCGTCTCTTCTTGATATTTTACATGGTAGTTTTGGTTGATCATTTATTTCAAACGATTCAAAAAACTCTGAAGTATGGTATTGAAAAATGGCACCATGAAAATTGTTATTATACTGTGATTATTATTGCCTATTGAGATTTCTGGGTTGAAGACTGAAGCAAAATGTTTGTATGTTACTGATTTTATATATTTTTATTATTGGAAATATTTAGTTTTTTTATATTTATATATGTATGTATATTATGGGGACACTATGAATTGCACCTAGTTAATAGTCAGGCCATCGAAATGTGGTACAAGAGAAAACGATAAATTAAAAAAAATGAGCTGTTATCATTTATTATATATAGTCAGAAAAAATATTTTGATATTTTCTTTCGCACGATTACAAACTTTTTTGCGTTCGTAAACGAGTTATTGCAGAGATTTTAAAGTTAATTTTCGTTGTTCTAATTGAATAACGCTACCTAATGATTTATTGAATAAGTTGAAATTGAGCTGAAAACGATTTTGTATTTGTGCGAACGCTCGATTGGCCAATACTTTAGTAACTTGTCTGATACATGTTAGATTATTCCATAGTTTAGTGTAACCATTGTCAACAATTTTATCGTATATTACGTAATCCGTGTATTTATAAAAAACGTACAATAGAAACAACAAGTAAAACGACAATAAAAAGTACAATTCAAATTAAAAAATATTGCCATCTAATTTCATGACACATTTCGAATGTTAAATTATACACATCTCATATATTAAATTGAACAAGGCGATGTCCGTATATAACTTTACGAGTTTCGGTAAATGAAAATTGGCACAAGAAAAGAAGGTCAAATTAAAAAATATTAATTAGATCATTACCATTCATTTTTATCGGAATAAACAAACTTGATAATTTATATTAATTTATATTTTCTATTCTAAAACTAGTATTAAACTGAAACACACGAATGCTGCAAGAAATTAGATAATAATTTATATCGAAATCTTAAAGCGTAGTAACTATTCAAACATTTTAGCGCATCTTTTTTTCGTTATTAAAGCAGTTCATTATATATTATCAAAACTATAATTCAGTTTTAGTTAAATTATTTCGTGGTATATACATCAACTTCAACAAATTATTATGAGATCCTTGAATCTGTAAAACGATTCAATCATTAGATATAAAAATAAACAACAAGTATCAAAATGTGCATGATACACTATAAATTCAACTCGTTTGATTTGTAAAGGTCTGGATACTGAGTCCTTAAGCCTAGACACGTTTACTAACTAACATAACTGTTTTAAAATACATTTAAATCAATGCATGCAATACAGTAATCTACATTCTAAAAACATTTGGAAAAAAATTGCCATATTAAAAAAAAATCGAAGATACCATTGTGCCAGGTTTTGTTTGCCAGATTCCAAATTTGAAAGTGTAAACCGTGTGAGTTATCGTAGTACCCACAGGACTCTAAGCGATATATTACGTGCAAGTAGAGTGCCATAAAGAGGTCAATAAAGAATCTTTTTATATTTCGTATTTATTTATATATTGTACAAAAATTCGTGCCTTATATTTGGTGCCTGTGTATGAACATACATTTGTGCCATAATGTGGCATGAAAATGGGGTGTATAGGTACAAAATAGTTGTATTTTGAGTCACAAAACATAATGCCAAACATTTTTATATGTAATTTGTAATATACAGTGGAGCCACTATTTCTGTACATATAAACATACGTAATGGATAAGCGGCTACCCACCGAAATGGTTTGTTCTACTGTACATTGAATGATAGGGGTTTTTCCACCGAATATATAGGACTTGGCCAAAAAAGCTTTGTAAATAGAGCTTGAACGAGTCAATTGTTGCATTTGAGGTGTACAATCCACCACTTAAGTTCATTCATCACACCATATAAATATACAGGATGTTTAGAATGTCGACTTATTTCTTACAATAATAGGGTCAGCAACTAAAAAGTTATTATTACACTTAAAACCTTAAAATGGTCTATGCTTGAGGTTTTTTAAATAATTTAACATTTCTGTTTATTTTTATTATTAAGGTACGAAGATGACGTTTTTGTTCACTTTTTAAATTTTCCATGTATATAGAAATTAAAAATTCAATTAAAGGGTATGTAGCCCTAATTTTTAAATAAAATCACGACACTTAAAAATACTTTAAAATGTTACTTACTCAAAAATAGTTCATTTTAGAACTTTACGTGTAATTTTGTTGTTGATAATACCTATTACCACTAAGTACCTATCATTAAGTACCTATCTATAGTCCGTCGACTTCATTTACAGTATGTTATGTATCGTTTCACGGGAAGCGGCGCGAGCGACGAGGAAAAATAACGCAATTTTGAACACTATATTTATTTTTGAAGATATACATCGTACATAATATTGCAGTTTATTTATTGTAATTTGTGTTTCATTTGTAAACCTATCGAAGTAAAACAGAAATTAAATCGTTATAGTTCATAAATGTCACGCGATGTGTTATGTTTCTTCGCTTCCCACCGCCCCGCGCGATTCAATGTGTACAGCTAACGGAGTTAACAGACTATACCGGTCTCCTTGTATCAACTGGTGATGATCTCGTCTTTGGTGGGGGTTGTATAGACCCTTTGAATAATGTATTCATTCCCTCATGAATATTTCATAGCGACGCGGGCGCCTCAAGACGTTTGGACGTGCAATATTGAATGTCTTCATGTAGTTTAATTCCATGGGTTTAGTAGAGATCTGAATTTATACTGATCGTATGTATTGCGTATATTTCGCTGAGCAGCTGCGAATTTTGTACAGAACCAGGAAACTACGAACAGTACCATTTCTTGAATTCGTTTTGTTTTCTTTGCACTAAGGACTATATGCAACTTTACGTACTGAAATGATTATAATAATATTCTTATGGGAAGGAGTTGACTTATGACTTCTCACTTTTGACTTACTATATTAAAGTATCAGTTTAATATCTTTAATTAGTATCAATTAAAGTATCTATATTATCAGATACTAACGTTTAGAATTGTTTTTTCTAAAAGCACTTGAATTCTATCGTAATATACATCTTGTTTAACTGACTACGTGAAAATATTTTTTATTCCTCATACTCCATCCTTCCTAATCCAGAAAGGCTAGTGGCACATTCGGGGACGCGCCAATGCTGTCATTTTTGACTGATGTTGGCGTGTATCGCGGATGTCTATCGACGACAGTATCCACTTACCATCAGGTGGACTGTATGCTCGGCCGACGCCTTTATCTAAATCTAAGATTCTGTATAAGGTTAACATCTGCAACGTTAAATATATTGCATTATTTATGTCTTGTAAATCAATCGTACGTAAGTTTCAGTTCTAAAGTAATTGTATTAGTGTTTAGATAATTATGTACATTTTGTATATTATCTGTAGCGTGTATAACTTGTAAATAAACTGAGTATAATACTTCAATGAATTTGCATATCTGTACTCTTCCTAAAGTAATTGTAGTAATTGTTAGCAATGTTATTTGAATGATTTTTAACAACAAAATAGTCTAGTAGATACACTAGCAAGGTAATGTTACATTTTTTGTAAAAAATGTATATTTTATATAAACGTTTACGTGAGGTTTTTTACAAGTAATTGTTACACAGGTAAATTTGGTATTGCCAAAATAATATATAAGCATTGTTTTGTAATTCTTCCATTAAATGCAAAGGGATATATTTTTTAAAGATGCCAATACTGACGTTAGCAGGTTGATATAAATAAAAAGTGAAAATAAAAATAATAAATTAATACTTTTTTTTGTTTGATTTTACAAAAACCCCATTGTCACATGCAAGTTTTGAAAGGATTTTTGAAAATTATTATTGTCGATACTACATGATCATTCCTTGAATGGAGATCACGTTCCGGAGAAACGTATACTTTCCTGTCAGGTGGATCTACCATTTGTAGAAAATTAAGTGATGGCGAGCCTTTGGAGACGCCCAGTTCTTTTTTGGCTCCGTTCACTAAAATCAATCTCGTAGCATAACTCTGGACGATCCGTCTGCACTAACCAAATTATCTGGAGCCCCCAGGGGATCGACGCACACTCGGCGGTTCACCAGGGTCCCCAAGCTTTCTTTGTTATGGGGACCCAAATATATTTAAAAAATGAAATTATACATAGTTCTCTATCTTGGGGATAATGAACCGGTGAGTGCAGTCGCATCCAGGGGATTTTATTATAGGATTGTAATTGATGGGGGCTCTTATTTTTCACAGAAAAAACTGCAAATATTACCTAATTAGATTCACAATATGGTTAGGAAGAGATTAATAAAGAGATCTCTAGAGACGAGAGAGATTTTGATAAGAGTTAAATTATTGCCCCCAATCGATTGTTCGCACAAACGCAAACTCCTTTGCACCTTATCGACTTATATAATAAGCGATTACGTAGAGCCAACCCTAAAAATAACTGTAGAACAAACCTATTCATTCAGCTTGCTTCAAGGATAAAAATTCTTATTATTGGATATTCTAAATCATTGGTTAGTTAGTGCCAATATTAGCACCTCGGGCTGCAATCGGCCTCATACTCCTTATCCTTACTTACTAATATATAAAAATGAAACCATATCATGACAAATCGTGCTGAAATATTCTACCGACGTAAGTGCTTAGGAACCATGAAAGACTATGTTTTCCTGGGAAAATAAACGGTTCCTGCGGAATAAACGAAAATGCGCGCGCGCATCACGGGGTGTATACTAGTCTAATAAATATATTTATTCCCCATTATTATACTGTACTGTAAATCAGTATCTCTAACTAGGCTGGCTAGGTAGGTCTTATAATATACGAATACCTAAGGCCACAGTTTGACGATCACGGCTCTAAATAATACGGAATGAATGTAGAATACTCTCCTGTACCCACGGAACCACTGGCATTACGGTGGGTATTTTTTAGTCTCTACGATGCAACCAACGAATAGTGATCTAAACGGGTCCTCAGACTATTCGACTGGATGTGATATCAGTTATATTGGTAATCAGACACTATTGGGTATAACTCCCTCTATGAGTGGTGACCACGTACCAGTTTGCACGGGAAGTTCTACGCCCAGATGAGCCAACCAACCACTTCAAGAAGTCTGCCGATATAGTCTGATAGCCGATATATAATAGTGTGCTGACCTTGGGACAAACTTATTTGAAATTAATCTCGTTTATTTCATACGATATCTTCAAATGAATTAATTAAAAACTTTAAATTGCTAAATATTGTATTATATTGCTATATATTGTATGTATAAGGAATTCTGTGAACCTTTCAGTCTGCTGATGCAGACCTGATAAGTGACAGCTACCCTATGTTTCTACCGAATTAGTTTTGATGACGTTTATAATAATGTGAGGTGACTGGTGAATCGATCTATTCCTTTGAGGAGGATAGAAGGGGTGGGGTTGTAAAAGTCTTATAAACAAAATATTCAAAAAGCGATACGTTTTGAACTAAAGAAATAAACTAACAGAGTATTAATATTCTTTAAAGTAGTATCCTTAATAACTTTTTCCGAAACATATAAAATTCAAAATGTACACAAGAAAGGTCGTACTCATTCGTACCTTTAAAAAAAAGAAATTTAACACCTTACGTTTAACAATTTTTTTTTATATTTGAACCTGGTTATTTATCTGTGGAATAATCCAATTATTACCCTCTAAAAAGAATATATGACCACCCAGTCATGATCACCAGTCATCATGATCGTAGAATCTTATGAATTATGCAATAATCAATAAGTAAACAGTTAATAAAGTTCTATGACGTCACCAAAACAACACTTACGTATATAATAATGCAAAGATTATATAAAATAACTGTTACCAGTAGCAGTTAGGTATATGTATATAGGAGCCGGTGCTTAGCGCCGCACGCGAAGGGCCAATCCCACAATCTACACTTACAATCGCTAGATTACACTTGAATATAACGATGTATTGGCTGCACGCTAGATAAATGTGCGTACATTTTCGATGCAAACGATTATAAGTAGGTATTTATTTATATATGAAGCATAGAGCAGATTTTAGGGAATACATGTAAGAAAAGTAACGTAACCGTAATCAGTCCATTTATCATCCACTGCTGCATATTGTCTTGTGCATGAGAGATGTATAAAATGTGTGTATGATTTATGGTCTTAAAATCGAAAAAAAAAACCAATCAAGTATAAATCTGTTTGATTACTTTGATATGATATTATGTTTGTTTTTATTAATTTATACATGTCTGAAGCTGGTATATTGTATTATACCTAAACTACTGTAGTAAAAATGATAGCATTTCATGATGGCATTTCATGAACTATTTTTGATACAACTCTGATGATGCTGTAAGTATTGCACAAATAAATTTAAATTCAATGAAATCCATTTTTCTACTTTCGCCAGGTACAGATTTATGCATATACTCCTAGTCCCTAGTCGCTATTAAGTACATATTGATAACACTGTAACAATAAACACGAAGTATGCAGATTAGTAATTAATCAAAGCGGACAATCGCACAACACATTATCAATATGTCGGTGAGTTTTGGACTTTAAGATGAGTTTCGGGCTTTATGAGGATATACATAGAGGAAGAGGTGGTATTGTGGCACCCTGGTGACAATTTGGCCCCCTATACATTTTTGTACTTCTCACAACGCCATCGTTGAATCCTTACTATAATTATGTTCACCTATGCGGCGTATTGAAATGAAGTAAAGTTATAGCGGTTCGCGTACAGATGACGCTAAAGTACGAGTCGTTATGTCATTGACGGAGGAACCAAAGTTCAACGGTCCTTTAAAAAAAAAATCATATTGCCGGAATTAAAAACATTTGAAGGCTGCGCCGACTGTATATTTGCTGTCAACGAAACAAGATATCGGTATTTGCGAGTAAGTTTGTACAAATCACCGTATTTCTAATTTTAGTGCCAATATTTTGAATACATAGCTTGTTGACAAATAGGCCCCCTAAGAATGAGTATAATCTGGCCCCCGGGGGCCACGTTGCCATCATATCCAGTTGAATTACAATTATTTATTTTTTGTTAAAGGCATGCCAAGAACTCCACTACCCAAAAAGAAACTCAAATCATGGAACGAGGAAGACATGATCAATGCAGTGAGGGCAGTACGAGAAAAAAGGATGGGCTACAAAAGAGCAGTAAAGGAGTTCCGAGTTCCAAGAACTACACTGAGGAGGTTCGTAAAAGATAGCTATTCAGTTGAAGAGGTAGTAGTAAAACGTGCTGGGAGAAAACCAACCTTACCACCAGAACTAGAGAAAGAGTTGGTAAAGTATCTACTTTTGATGGAGAGTAAGTTTTATGGGTTTACATCTCGAGACGTGAAACGAATGGCCTATCAACTGGCAACGCTGAACAATATACCACACCCATTCACCAATCAAGAAGCTGGACGTGCATGGTTTGATCATTTTTTTAATCGCCACAAGGATGTTTTGAGCCTTCGTAAGCCTACATGAACCTCACAAGCTCGTGCTAAAGGATTCAATAGAGCAGCTGTCCAGGTATTTTTCGATATCCTTGAAGAAGAATTCAAGAAAAATAAATTTCCTCCAGATCGTATCTTCAACGTTGACGAGACTGGACTTAGCATCGTTCAAAGCAAAATTCCGCGTATTATCTCTTTGAAAGGAAAGCGTCAAGTGTCTGCAATTACTTCAACTGAACGAGGTGCTTTGATCACCATAATATGTGCGATGTCGGCCAGTGGCATATTCATTCCGCCGATGATGATATTTCCCCGCAAAAATATGTCAGAAACGCTAATGCGTGGGGCACCACCTGGTGCACTCGGAAGGTGCCACCCGTCGGGATGGATACAAACAGAGCTTTTCACCGAGTGGTTTCAACATTTTATAGATAAAACAAAACCAACTCAAGAATCACCAGTACTGCTTGTATTCGATGGGCACTACAGTCACACGCGAAACCTAAACGTCATTAATATGGCAAGAGAAAACAACGTGGTAATCATATCCTTGCCGCCACATACAACCCATAAGATGCAGCCTTTAGATAGGAGCTTCATGGGACCTCTGAAGAACTACTACAGTGAAAACATAAGGCAATGGTTGCTCCACTCGCATCGTCCCGTGGGTACTTACGACATAGCCGAACTATTTGGCAAGGCATATCTACAATGTCAAACTGCTAGTATCGCTGTCAACGGCTTCAGAATTTCGGGTATTTACCCGTTTGACAGGAATGTTTTCAACGATGATGATTTCATTGCAGCAGAGCACGAAGCGTCTGAATCTGCACCCAGGAGCGTTGATGTAGAACCCATCCCGGATCCAGATGTTCCTGATCAGCCAACTACAGCCAACACCTCTGCAGTAGTACCGCCCTCACAGCAACCTACCGGCAGTCCTCTTATTTTACCTGATAGAATTATACCCATTCCACAACCTAAAAAAAAGAAGTCGAACAGGGGACGCAAGGCATCAGCAGCAACTCTCATTACTGGATCTCCGTACAAGTCAAATTTGGAGGCTTCGGTGAATAAACCTCAATCAGCAGCGCCGATAGCTGGACCTAGTCGTGGTAGGATTGATCGAGGCCGCGTTGGTGGTCACGGTCGTGGTCGTGGATCTGGCGATAGTCGCGGAGGACACAGAGGAGCTAGCCGGGGATCAAAGAGACGCTGCGATTCTGCGACGACTTCTGACTCGAACACATCTGACGACTCTGAGCCTCAGAGCTCAACCTCAGATGTTTCCGACATCCTACCTCATGGTGAAGATCAGGCTAATGAAGATACGACGTGCATGTTCTGCCATGAACTCTATTCTATGGACCATCGTGGTGAAATATGGATACAGTGCTTGATATGTCAATCGTGGGCGCACCAGGAGTGCACATCTTGTGAAAAAGATGTATATGTTTGTGATTTTTGCAATTAATTTGAATATTTGTATAATTTAATATTTGTTTTAATTTTAATATCTATTTGTTCCTTACTGAAAAATATTGTTTTCATTTGATTTTAGACGGGGGCCACTTTACCCCCATAGTTTTAAAATAATAAAAATTGTCAATTTTTAGAAATACATTTTTTAGTTATTGTTAATGCGTGTTTTTTTGTTTCAACTTTTTACTTTCGAAAACTTAATAGTTTACCTTCACAATAAACAATAGCTGAAAATATTTCGGTGAGAAAATTTGATTTTATGAAGGAAAAACAAACTGGGGGGCCACAATACCACCCCTTCCATTACTCTTGAGAACTTGTGGAAACAGTAAAAGCTAATGAGGGGAATAATACATTTTATTTGGTTCATTATAATCTTACAATAATACGCCACAGTCCATCCTTATCAACGCCCATCCCATTATATTACATATTGTAATAAACCTCGTTGATGGGAGGCACGCTCGTGTCCAGGGGCGAGGTTTCCAGCCACTGTTAGCCACCACACGGATCGTATTGTATTCAGCGCCCGCGTTCCGGCAACGGCAACAGCAAGTAAAAAGGCCGCTTCCACAGTTACACATTTATTAGAATTATATACAGATATATAATAGTGCAAGTATTGTATGTTAACACTAACATAAACTAAATTATGGGCCATAGAAGAAGGCCTATGAGAAAACGCGGCCACGCCGAGGAGAGTCACGCTGCATAGATCCATTTATAATCGTGTCTTAAGTTTCTCTAAAAATAAATTAAAAAAAGCGAGCGGGAAGACGGCACGTGAGGGGCGTGGTGAGGCGCGGGGAGTGGTATAGGAATACGGTATAGACGGGTGCATAAAATCTCTAATTAGTTAGTAAGAGCATGCATAAGTGTATAATAAGTGCATAAGAGACTGTGCATCCGGCGGCGTGTCATCGTTTGTATTTTTTGACTGATGTTAGTGTGTATCGTGGATGTTCACAACCACTAATCACAAAGATAACTATACGCTTGTCTCCCATCTTCTTTCTATATTAAAAAATATACCATACAGTTTGCAATATTGCCATGTGCATCTTTATTTATCGTATGCGTTATAAGCATTGAGTAGTCGCACGCACGCGTCCGGCCGCCACAGGATATGCTTAAATATAACCCAGATTGTAGTCCGCCGGAGGAATTTTTATTTTTTCCACCACCGAACACGGGGTGAAGCTAATTAGGAATTTTTCGGTGCTATAAACTTACAATCAGTGCACGAAGTCAGGAAATTTGATTTAAGTTTCATTAACAAAATTAAAGCAGAAATGTCTGTTTTCTTTAAAGAACTCAACTACTGCTGATAAAAATATTGTTGTTGTTTACTGGTGATATATTAATAGGCTAATTGTGATAAGATTGTGATATCTATTCTCGTGAGTTCGTGACTCAAACCCCGACACTAACCACTGAGTTTCTCCGAAAATTGTCACTACATCTTGACTTAAAGCTGCATCCAAAAACACCAATCAGTTTCTATGTTTAGATATTATTATTATCTAACCCTAGCACAGCACCTAGCAGTAATAATGCAAAACCCGTCAATAACGCTACTTTTACTCAAACCACTTTATTGTGGCCTATTAACCAGGATACTTTTAGAATTCAAAACCAAATCCAAATTTTCAATAAAATTGTTTTTTTTAACTCTCCTAAATTATTATAATACTGGTTGCTTTCAACCATTTCCATCAATCATTTCACGATAAACCTTTAGTGGATGTTAAATATCATTCGAAGTTTAGACCAATAGAGATTTGGTTTGGTTTAATTTGTAAGAATACACGGTGAAAAAAATCTTGTAACGTTTGTGGTTCAAATGGAAAAATATGGTCCACTTAAAATTATTTGACCTTCATTGTACACAATTTCTGCTTGTACACAATTTGACGGAACGGTAAAGGTTGCAGATTTTCTACAAGACGTTTCCATTTTACTGTTTTTAAGGTTTTTGTTAATCAGAGGTTTTCAAAAGTCGTCCTGGGGATTTTACAAAATGTTTGATTTTATCTTCTTTTTCCATCAGCCTTTTTGTTTATTTTGTTTATATTTATCTTTTGTGGGATGAAACAAACTTAAAAAAATACTACAGGTAATTTTTCCTTCGAATTTTTCTATCTCTTTAAACTCAACAGATTACATTTGTATCTTTGTATTCGTTAAGTTCTTAAAAGTTATAGCACCAGCCTGTTTCTCGGGTATTCGCTATAGCTCATAACTTGCACCATCCAAGTGCGTGACCGCTCGCGTCACGCGCCGCTTGACCCGGAAAGGTGGCCAGCGGCGTGAGGGTGGAGTCCCGGGGGTGGTCTGCACCCGGCTGCTATAATAGGAATTATGGAAATTGTGTTATATTACCGCCGACCATTTCTACACCGATTGCTCCGTATTGCTGTAAAGTCAATGCACGAATGTACGTACATTTATAATTTATTTATATTTATTTAATTTAAAAAATGCAATTTAACTAATTATTAAACATTTATTAATTTATGTATAAATTTGTATGTTAAAATTCAAAATCTTCGGCTTTTAAACTTTTAATATCACACTAAACGGCTTTTATACTCAAATATACATATATCTATATTCTTCTTATTCTAGACTAGCTGTGCCCGGCATGCGTTGCATGCCCGGTAATTTTTTTGCAGATAATATATATACATAATATATAGCCTATGTCCATCTGGAATAATGTACCTTTCAAATGATGAAAGAATTTTGCAGAACAGGTGCAGTGGTTCGGGAGATTACCCTCCACATACACACAAACTCACAAACTTCGCACTCTCTCTTTATTATATTATATAATAGTATAGATATAGATAGTATAGATTAAGGTTCCTTAGCAAGATTTATTTCCTTATAACCCACACTATCAATTAGCACAATAAAATAACGATTGTTTAAGGAAAATTAACGGGTTCGATACCTGATTGTGTATGAGATTTTTTAAAATTTGAATGCTATATATCTTATATCTAAAATCGACGCCATGCGATTTCTTAGAACAAATTTCTTTATTTCTAGTAGTTTCAGACTTTTCCATACTGACTCGTTTTTAATAAATGAACCTGTATAAAAGTCATCGGTAAACTTTAAAATATTCGCCGGTAATGGATAGATGAAAAGTGCGAAAGACCGTATGTGGCGGCTATCATTGGGAGAGGCATATATCTAGCAATGAAGAGACAGGCTGACGGTATGCTAGGGTATCCTCTACAGTATACTGTTCAATCCGTTGACACCCGGATACCTTAAAGAAAATTTCAATATTTTTTCACATCCTTTCAATCTGAGATCTTCAGATTATCTTCTCCTTAAAATTCCTGACCATTCTTCTACTTTCTATTCACATTCATTTACTGTCAAAGCGGTTCGCTTATGGAATGCATTACCTTTAACTATAAACCGCGCTCAATCCCTGGCTAGTTTTAAAAGACTCGTGAAAGAACACTACCTCGCAGTATACGTATCTATATGTATTAATACCTGCAGGTATTAATATATATATAATGCAGGTATATATTTCCTTATGTATGAATGTATATACAGACATTATTTCCTTATTGCACCATTTACCTCTATTTCGTCTACTGACTTCTCTTCACCACCCAAAGGTTGCCTGGAAGAAATCGCTTTAGCGATAAGGGCGCCGGTTGTACTTCTAATAACTTGTACTTTGTATTACTCTGTATGTATTTGCTGCACAATAAAGTGTACATCTATCTATGGTATACGTAGGGAATTATCAACGTTAAAATTTTACCCTTAAAATTCCCCTTTTGCGATAAACAATAAATAAATCTGGAACACCACAGTACAAAAGAAAAGTACACAATCGAAAGGGAGGGGTAGAAATTTGCAAATCATCGTTAATTTGATTACAATGGGCTACAACATAGAAAATTGTGTACAGTAACTGTGGACGAGTAGTTTTCGTCGAAATAGATGCTACCCGGTACAATAGGTACACCTTACACTAAAAACGTTTTGAAATCAATGAAATTCCAATTTATAAGGAATCCTTACTACCGGTATTAAGGTTTATTAACTTAAGGTATACCTGCAAACTTTTCATAGGTTTTTTAGTAGAGATGTCAAAGTACCTTTACCTTTATCTTTCACTATAAAACTCGCTCAATCTCGGGCAAGATTTAAAAGACCCGTGAAAGAACTTACGAAACGCTTCCCTTACGACCCATGTCTTTTCTTTTCTTTTTCTTTATATTTAGTTCTTTAGATAGGACTAAGGAACTAAACTTTCTTAGTTCTTTCTGTATGTATGTGTATGTATCTATTCATATATGTATGGCCTATCTACAGCTGGATTCCCGCGTCTTGCGGTTTTAGCACTTTTTTCATCTAGCCACTAGCGGCGAACTTCATCGGTCACCTGGTTTACTTCTTGCCACTACAACCCTGAAACTATATCCACGCACTTTAAAATTACTAATTGATAAATAGTAGTAATTGATTCCTGGTAAAATTTGGATTTTTTTAAAATTAGTTTTATACTGCTCAAAGGTTAAGAATTGATCTACAAGGTTTCTTATAAACTGCATAGCGGTTATTTTGAGCTGTTAAGTTGTTATCTGGATCATTGGAGGCAGACTGACAGATGCACAGTACACCTGTCGCGGCACGTGCTCTAGCGCGATTCCGTCTTAGGGTGGTTAGGGAGGGATGCTAGTTTATAAATTTGTTCTTGAAGTCTCACCTGAGATCCGTTACCGTAATTCATTTTGATAATTAATGTATCAAATTAAATCCCTTTATATGCACATATTATAGTTAAAGACAGCACTCCAATACTTGATGATACCGAATATTTTTACATCGGTGTGGAAATGTAATAATTGTGCATGCTGCACAAATTTGATCCCTATAGCAAGGTACTCGGCATGCTGGCGGCGTTACATCGCTGGGTGGCAAGGCTGATGATGCTTTGTGCACGACAATGACTGGCTCTAGGGTCGCCAGTGATGTCGACCATGCGCGGCCAAGTTATCAAGCTATATATGATCTTTGACCTTTAATGTTTCTTTGGGATCAGTCGCGTTTAACCTTGCACAAGTTACCGATGATTTTCTCAGTCAGATAACTATCCAATTCAAATAATATAAAATAACTTTCAAGATTTTTCAGACACCAAGTTTTATGAATTACATGCTACAGATTAGGCGATATCACATCAAATTTAACGTAAGCATGACTAAATTTTACGACTAAAGTTTACATATTGTACGCAACGCTTTGTAACGATTACGAAATACGTAACGCATCTGATGGCAGCATAATCAAGGTGCTTATTATATGCTCTGCCGATTGTCTGTCTGTCTGTGACGAACCGGAACGTAATATTCGGCTGTTGAGAAATGGTGGCCTACTGTTTGTTTTAAATTTAAATTAGTTTTGTTAATGGCCGCTTGGTGTCGCCCTGTTCCATAATAATACCACTCTAACTCTTGCCGTGGTCGTAAAGTCGTAAGTCGTAACAAAGCCGCTGTCTTATGACATGTAAATATGTGGGCTTATGCCTCATCCTTATAAAAACACCTCTTAAAGAGTTAATTTGGCCAATCCGCTTGGCCAGCGATTCGTTTTAAGGCTATACATCCATACATTGTCTTGCGCATGAGCGTGCCCATGTTCAACAGTGTACGAAAAAAGATTTTTCACAAAAGTATTCCTTACCAGGTTTTTAATTTGCGCAATCAACATTTTCTTTCTGATTAGGGTTAATATTCATTTAATTTGATCGTCTCTACATTTTCCTATTTTAAAGAAAAGGAAAACAAAGCACTATATTATATTTTACGCGACTTTCCATCGATGACGACGCATCGTGGAGATAATTTTGTGCCATTATCAATTTAGTTGTGAGCGCGTGGCGTGTTTAAAGATACATTAGCCGGGACTGTCTAGTACATTGTGTTTGGAAATTAGGTCGCTAGTTCTGTATCCTACTTTTGTGTAACTAGGTGCATTTACAGCTTTCTAATTTCTTTTGCTAGGTGTTACCAGACAGTAAAAGAACCTGTTTGAAAGTAAATCTGAAAGATAGGGTGAGAGTGCATGCTGCATTCCCACGGCTGGGCTGCTGGGCTCACTCGACTGGCCACGTTACCCCTCTCTCACAGAAGATTACCTTGAAATGTACTGCATTTCCCACTTTATCGTATTTCCCCAATACGATGTTTCGGTACTGAGTGAGATATGTCAGAGCCCCATTACCATCCCATCCTCTCCCTCCCCATTTTCCCAATCCATTCTTAATCTGCAAAGGTAGGCAACGCATCCGGGGTCGTGCCAACATTTGTCATTCTGGACTGATGTTGGCATGTATCGCGGATGTCTATGGGCGACAGTATCCACTTACCATCAGGTGGACTGTATGCTCGTTCGCCGGTCTTTTTTTCTGTTAAAAAAATATTTCTTCATTGCTGGATATAGGCTTCTCTTAATACTTGCTAGTGGTTCTTCCAAACTTTCTTAAACTTTTCTAAACTAATATACATAATTTCTTAATTTTTTCTTTAAGTTTATTATATTATATATATTAACGTATATATTGCATATGCCTTATTTGCCTGAAATAAATAAATAAAATAAATATGAACTTGTGCAAGGATGCCAAACATTTAGTTTACGTAACGAACTGTTAAGATATGAAAATAAAACACAGAACTACCTTTATAAGTGCGGATGCGATATTATTTACTGTTGAATCGTTATTTTTAATTACTTTGTATTAGTAATTAGTTTTAACATCGTCTAACTGGACGCAAATTACACGTGGTATCATTTCCTGGCCCGTTAAAAGAAGATTGCAGTGATGACCGCTGTGATAGATTTCTTGGATAGATTAATGAATTAAAAACCACCTAGTCAGATATCTAGGCATCTAGGTTAAGAAATTTTATTTTATTTCTTTGGGAAACATACAGCACAATAAAATTAATAAAGTAAACTGTAACCGAAGCTAGTCCGTTTAATAGTCCACTGCTGCACATACACAGTGTAGCATGAGGGATGTACGGCTTTAAAACGGTACGCTGGCCAAGCGGGTTGGCGAGTTCACTCTTTTAAAGGTAGTGTAAGTTCCTCAGGGCTTATGGCAGTGTCTTTGTTATCGCTTAGTAGCTCTTTACGACACTCATGAGAAAAGATATGGTAGTGTAAAACAGCTCGACACCACACGTCCATAAATAACATCACATACTGCCGATGAATACACGCCCTAACATCAATATAGCAACGTTGTTATTATCCGCTGTTAACCAAGTGTGCAGTTAGACTATTCGTTTGTTCAATCAACGCAGATTGTCACGTAATCACGTAATTGTCAATAATTAATACTCAGAATTAAAGACCACACAAGGTGACGATTCTTATATCAACTTAAGTCAATAATTCGAGGGATTAGAGCTGAAACGGCGTGTCATCGGAAATGCTATTTTACAGGAAGGGAAACAAAAACAACGGCAATAAACGGAAATTCGAACCGAAATGAGTCAATGACTTTAATAAATATGTCTTGGAATTTCGTTCTCCTATCACAAAAACCATATCTCTTAATCTATAATTTTGCGTATAGACATAATATATACAATTCAGTATCAGAATCAAAGCCGCCGGGACCAGATTTATTTATTTTTTAATCGGGTCCCACATGCTTTGAGTTACACTGACTGAATTGTCAAAATTGTAGAGTAAATCATAAAACAAACCAATTAGTGTATGCAGTATTTTTTTTTATATAGAATTTGAATGCAGTCGGGTTTTTGTTTTTTAACTAATTATCTAGTAATCGAATCCCTTCTACATTTACAAAACGTATCGTCTGTCTGTCCTTCGTCTGTCTGCTAGCTTATAACATGAGTTCTACTAGACGGATTTTGATGCGGTTTATTATCGTGTAGACCATGCAGTTTATTTCGTTTGGAAGGTTTCAGTATATAAGAAATCAGTCAATAACTTCTATGTTAGAAAGAACACATAGAAGTCATTGACCTCAGTATATTATGTATATGCGTATATATCAGTATGTGAGGAGCCGCAGGCAATAGTCAAGCTATAAAACATATCAAGCTTAAAAGCAGCCGATACTCTATTGTTTAAAGCTCAAAGATGCTTGCAGTGGGAAATTTCTTCACTCCTACATGGACACGTAACATAATCCCACGATGTTGCCACTTGTCGTATAATATCTTGTACACATTACACATATAACCTGATGACTCAATACTTGAACTAATTATTACAAAACGCGCCTGTCCGTCATCCATTACTCGCGAACAGAAGTCACAATCTTTTGACTGACACCTGCTTATTAATTACCCAATATTAATTCACAACTTTTAATTGCCGTTGTCGAAATCAAAGAGTTGCAATTTTGAACTTTAATTCCTTTTAATAAAAGTTGGAAATGTGGGAGAACATCAGGGTTTCTGGATGTAATAAACTGGTTTCATGATTGATAGTTACAAGTATCAACTGTTACTTATAGAAGGTCAGTGATTTAGCGTAGTTTCTTAAATTGGTGTTACGCCTAGCGTTTGTAGTAGCGTTAAATAAAAAATAAAACTACCTTTTTTGTAAAAAATGCAAATGTACATATATAAATTTATTTTTGTAAATGTAGCTGACTATAGAAGTATGATGTGAGTTGAGTCATCGTCGTCTATTAAGGCGGAAGTTTTTCTATATATGTAGGTATAGCTCTTATATGTATAGATATACTTATATCTATACATATAAGAGCTATACATCTACTTAGATGTAGTTATATTTGGGAGGGGAAGTGCATGCTGCAATCCAACAGCTGCTGGGCGCGCTCGACTGGCCACGTTACCCCTCTCTCACAGAAGACTACCGTGAAATGGACTGCACTTCCCACTTTTTCTTATTTCCCTAATGTACGTACGTGTTTCGGTAGTGAGTGAGATGTGCCAGAGCCCATTGCCATCCTATCCCTCCCCATTTTTTAAATCCTTTCTCCAAATCCACTCCTATATTTCCAAAAGTGGGCAGCGCATCCGGGGTCGTGCCAACGTTTGTCATTTTAGACTAATGTTGGCATGTATCGCGGATGTCTATGGGTCTATCGCTGACAGTAATTACCATCAGGTGGACTTGTATGTTCGTCTGCCGCCTTCGCCTAAAAAAAATAAATTATATGTATACTCTTGATTGACTGACTCATTAGCGCCGAACCCGAAACCACTGAAACTAGAACCCTGAAATTTAGACAGAGGCTTTCTTTTATGACGTAATGACTGTAATGAGTAACAAGAGATTTCTCGAAATTTATTTAATTTCCGTGAAATTCAATTGGTAATTGGTGTCTCAAATTTTATAATAAATATTTAATGGTCCTATTAAATTGAAACTTGAAATTCTTCAATAGTTAAATATGTATGCGCGGGGAACTCAGAAAGATTTGCGAAAAGGAAGTAAATGATCGACGGGTTCCAATTGTTTTATTACATTTTTTCAACTTGCAACCAATTTTGAAAACATTTTTTCCACTCTTCCTCAGGTACCTCTTTCAAAGCCTCTTCGAACATTTCCAGTGCGTCTTCCGGCGACGAATCCTGCTTCCCTTTTAGTTGGGATTTAATTTTGGAAAATAAACAAGTTACGAGGTGCCGAGAATGTAAAAGGAGGATGGCCTAAAACTTTAACCGGGGTAGTGTCTAAAAAGTAGGTACCTTGATACCGTGGTGTAGCAGCAGTCCGCGGAGACCTGTGTTTGGACGGTTGTTAATCACTGCAGTAAATAGCACGGTTGGCTAGTACGTGGCTACGTACCATTCAGCATTAATGCTGCTATGGTTTCGTAAAGGTACAGATATCGTGTAGGCAGTTATAGCGAAGAACTTGCGATTAAATTTACCCCAGTGCTTCTTGCTCTTTTCGCTTTGATAGGCGTTGGCTCACTTTTAAACAATCGATCAGTAGATTGACGCTTAGTTTCTGGATCATACTGGTAGGTCCAAGATTCGTCACCTGTGAAAATGTTGTAAACGCGCCGAGATGAGCCTACTTCAAATATTGTTATCATATCACGGTACCATTCGACGTGAATTTGTTTTTGAGCTTCAGCGAGGTGGTGCGGCACCCAGCGCGATATTATCCTCCTGACTCTTAGGTGGGCATCTAATAATATTTCATACTAGCGACCCGCCCCCGCTTCGCTTCGGTTTATAATTTTTTTTTTTACAATCTTATCGTTATATTTTGGCCAATTTACACAATATCTTTATAAATTATAGCCTATGTGTTATTCTGATGTATGAGCTATATTATTGTAAAGTTTCATTAAAATCCATTGAGTAGTTTTTGCGTGAAAGAGTAACATACATACATACATACATCCTCACACACTTTCGCGTTTATAATATTAATAGGATAATATTTCATTCACACTCCCCGAGCCAATCTGCAATCTCTCCGGAATCTCCTCGTATGGAACTCGCCTGTTTTAAAAAAATAAATTTTCACTGCCACCACGTTTTCTACCGTAACAGCTTCTTTCTTCGTCAGCCAAACTAGTCGACCACGCTTAAATTCATTGTACCAACGATACAGTCGCCTTTGGAGGACACTTGTCAGCAAACGCCATTATAAGGCTATTAAAACAATCTTTAGGTTTTAAAAAATGTGAGATGTGAGCAGTACCTACTCCATATGGGGCCTATTCTTTAAAGAGACACAATATTTTGATTCAACTCGTAAAAAAATATATAGGGAAATTTTAATTTGGATTTTTTTAATGTTATAGGTAGTTATAGTTTTAATTGACGTCAAAACAAACCAGCGTTCCATAGATAAAAACTCTTAGTAGCACGTGTTTTAATGTTTTGCAAATAAAATTGTGTCTGGTGGCTAATTTTAATACAGGTGTCTTTGTTTGCAAACACTGAAATCAAGTTTAGTGGTTCTGTATGTTGATTAGATAGATACATATGTGTGTATATGCATGCATATTTTATTATTGTTATATGTTTATATCTATGTTATTTATTATTATTATATTATTTATCTATGTATGTATATATGTATATGTAGATTTGTATATTATGTGTGTGTGTACGTTGTGTATTCATTTCGGTATAATTAAGCTAAAATTTAAGTATTATATTTTGATATTTCCGTTGCAGTGTCATTGAGTGCTTGACATTTTAAATAGTAGACTAAAAAAAGAATAATGTGATTTTGTTAAAGAGGTTTTACTTTCCACATAACTCTATAATGTAGATATAAAAATAAACGTAATTAATTATTTTTTTATGTGCGAAATTTAACTAATATAATTATCTAACATAGGCGTTAATTTGATATAGAATTGGATTCTATTTCGATCTGTCAAGCAACAGCCGTATATTTTTTAATAGCCACCAATTAAATAATGTCATTAATTAATTTCTTTTTAAATTAATGTCCACTATGAATGGAAATAATGGTCAACTCGATTTTTACGACAACATAATCAATTTTATTGCGTGTCACTATTTATATCTCATACCGTTTGGAATTAGTGTTTAGTGGTTTAGAAAATAAGTATATATGATTGGGAAAAGGCTGTATTGCACACGAAAACAAAAATAAGAGTAAAAGATTGTAAACGCATGAAGTACACATAAATATAAGTACAAAAGGCGACCGCCTTTATCGCTGCAAGCGATCTCTGTCAGACAACCTTCAAAGAGGAAATTAATTATTTTAATCATAGTTAGACGATGTACAGTATACATAATTATATAATACCACTGTACTTTATTTGATTGTACATTATGTTAATAATTATAAACTATGTACATATCGCCCTATGTATTGTATGTTTTGCATACGAAATAATCTACATTCTATTCTTAGTCTATATAAAGTACAACTAGAATTCCCTGAGCTGTGGGGTCGAACGATTACCCGAATTCGGATAACCTTTTCATTATTCTCCTTATCTAATGATTTCTGAATTTTTAATTTAATTTTTCTCTCTAAATTTTCTGTTAATTTTTTTTTCTAAGATAAAAATATCTGAGTTTTTTTTTATATGACAGAAATGTTTATAATTTATTTTTTTAGTTTCTGGAGTTGTACCCATACTGAGCCACCACACGGTCTTCAGCTTTTCTCATCCCCCCACTACCGTCAAACTTCTTCAAGTCGTTGCATCGGTTCAGGAGAGTAAAGGAAAGCACCGACGACTTTCCTCAACATATCAGTCTACCTAACTGGAGCGCGTCCCACGCGCCCCATAAATTTAACTGTAATATGTAATATTACTTTTATTAAACTACAGACGTTAAAACAAATGAATTATTTGCATAGTCTTATATACATAAATCAATCTTATCACGAAAACCAGTTCACACATGTATAATATTTAAAATTATTAAAACATACGAAAGTAAAGACGTATAGATACATTTTCGACGCATCTCTATCTTGTTGTATTTAATTTTGTTAAAAATAACTGTTGTGTGCGCGGAAATGAGGGATAACAGCACAAGACAGCCGGGTGGGAAGATCCGGTAGGACCCGGAAGGAAGGTCGTCCGGGGTGCGGGGTGCAAATAATTTGGGAGACAGTAGCCGAAATGAGACTACCAGCGCAGCACATCCAGGACAGCCGGCGAAGACGCGGCCGTTCGCTACAAACATTTCACATGGGTCGCGACCCGGCTAATATTGGTTTATTTAGAGGTTATTATTAGAGTTTGCACTAGGAGCCAAACCTAGCACCCAAGGAGTTTTTCGAGGAGCCGTTGATGTCAACCGAAGGAACGCGGCGGCGCGGCGAGCATTGAAATCTAATTGCGTAGTCTTCTCCCAGTGACATCTGTCAGTCGTCGTCTGTCATGGGCTTTTTTATAATTTATTTGGACACTGGCATAGCCACGACACACATGGCAACTTTAATTCTCGGGTTACCGCCAATAACTCCTGTGTGGCCAAAACAAAAAGCGGCGCGAACAATTGTTTTTTTTTTAACTTTCCTCTACTCCTTTTTCCACGTCACCACAGAATTATAAGAACATAAATATAGAGTTTACTTATTTTTTATAATTCTGTGGTGGAAAAAGAGCACGCTTGTCGTCGACTGTCATTTCGAAAATGATTTCATTATAAGTAGTCTAGTATGTAAATTTAAAGCCTAATCCTTTGTGATTATATTAATTTAGGAAATTTATAGGCGAATTAACGTCGTATTTAGTACACAAACAAGATTATTACTCTATTTTAAATAGATAATAGCTAGTAAATATCCTAGTACTAGATAAATACTAATAATAAATATACTAGTAAATACATATCAGATTTGATCACAATTAAACCCAAATAAATCCAAGTGCTTGTTATTACTTGTATGTAATAAATAGTCAGTACGAGTATATATTAAGTAATCATCTTAGTAAGTACGATTTAAGTAAATATTTGCATGTTCAACAATAACATTTGACTACTTCCAAAACTATTTCTGTTTATTCAGTTTCTGAACTAACACAGTGACGTCATAAAGCTGAGTACACAAATATAAACTTTGCCTTATCTGTGACTTCATCCAAAAAGGTATACATTATGCTACTATGAATTTATTGTTTGCTATTGTTTTTTAGAAGACAGGTGCGAGGGCGTGAGGCGCGGTAAGTGTATACGCCAGTCGCTAACCAACCTGCGCAGGAGTTGATCGTGCGCACTCTCAAGCGTTCTGTCACGTGAAAAACTATTTTTTACGAAAATCGTGTTTCTGTTTCCCGACCTTGTTTTCGTAAGTGATTTTTTTTGTGAGATTTTTTTACATTGAGTGTCCAAGTGAGAGTGAATACACAACTTTTGGGATCTTTCTGTTTCCAAAGTGCGGTTTTCTTGTTGGAATTTTTCACAGGAACCTAATTGGGATTTTTTGGTAAGTCACAGATTAATTTATGATTAAGTTACTTCTGTTTCGTGTTATATTGAATAAAGGATTATCACGACACGGTCACTCCATTTCTATAAAATAAGTAAATATTTCGTTTCGTTTTACAATTTTTTTTTAAATAATACTAAACAAACGTAAGGAACTAGTAAGATGACAAATGGACCAAAGCGTGAGTAAAAAAAATTAAAAATATAAAGTATGTACATACTAAACCGAGAGTATTTATGTGATTTAATAATAAGAAATGTACGTATCGAAGAATAAAGAAAAAAAAAATGAACGTTTATTCACTATTATAATTAGGTATTCACTTTAACGACATACATTTTTGTTTATTTATTAGATACTCTTTATTGATGATCGATTGATCGATCCCACTGTAGGGCTTAGCCTTCACCTTGGAATCAGAAGGGGTTTTTGTCTCATAATAATCCACAACATTGACTCGCTTTGGTGTATATTTAATATTACACTTAAATATTTAATATTTAATATTATCTTGAACATATTTTTCTGATCATGTTTTCCTTCACCGTCGAGGTGTGATAAAATTGAAAAATCTATATGTAAATAGAAAGAAACTCAATGGTGATGAAAAATTGGTGTGTAAGTAAGTAGTTGTACGGACCGGGGTTCGAACATAGGACTTCATAAATACATATGAGTCGCTAATAGAATCTTCTAGATTATCACCATTCATTTAACGTATACTAAAATGTATGTACAATATTTGAATATTTCATATATTTGAATGAAAAACTTAATTATTACTACTCCCTAGAAACCCTTCCGGATACAAGAGGATAGATGTGTCATACGGTGGGAAGTTAAAGGCTTAACTGACAGGTTAATTATTGTGTTTCATAGCACCGACGTCATAAAATTGTGACTTTTATAGTCACATAGTCAACAACGATAACAGCTGAAGTTATAAGAGTCTATAGGTCAAACTACTAACGAAAGATATATCGAGCAGGGCATTATAACTTCTATTCTTATCGTCAATAAGACATATTACAGTAGACTGTTTTGAATAGTTTGCTAGTTACAGCGCAATCAAACAATGTGCAAATGTAACAACTCGTCGTCTGTACCTTTTATCACAATTTGGTTTTACACATGTATTAAGGATAAGTACACATATGTTGTGTTAATTGTCAAACTGTATACTTAAAATAAAGTTATAATCATTGATTGCCTAATATATATATTTGGATATATTTGTATATAGGTATATATTTGTACATGTCTATCTCTGAAGGAGAACATCCTCTTTTTATGTCATAGTATTGTAGTCAGACGTACTATGTCACTTCTTAATAATCACAGGTGGTTTGTGAGTCCACCCTTTTAGAGATGGTGCAGTTCCTCAGGGCTTGTGGCAGCCGCTTAACCCGGCTTTTTACGATACCCACGGGAGGAGATTGGGAGATGATATTCTAAAGATGAGCGACAATACACGGCAATCTAGTCTAGTTCGGAATCCTTTGGGCTAATTTTGTTTGGGGTTCCTGGACGTATACTATCAGTTCCTCTGTCATCTTCTTTCTATAAAAGAATCTTGTATTGAAACCTAAATGTATAAGTATTTAGTACCTTATATTGCAAATTTAAAAAAGTCGTAAATTTCATTAATTTGAAACCTAGTATTAGGGTCTTCTTGCCGTCACCATTTTAAAGTCTTTTATATTTGAAAAAATATCTGTTTTTATATTATAAATATAACGTTTTATTTTTATTTATTTTCTCTTACCGGGAAACGGAGCGTAGACGCCCTCCGGCCAGGTAGACTAACGACTCGTCGCCGGTAGTGACATGAGAAGAGAAGAAGACCGTATGTGATGGCTGTCCTCGGGAGAGGCCTATATCCAGGATAGACACAGGCTGATGGTATTGTTTTATAAATCGCATTGTCACACTCGTCAAACAAAAATCTCAATGTATCAAACTATTTTTCAAATATCTTCTTTCTAACTCAGCTTTCACACTAATACTCAGTTTCAGTAAATTGCATGTAAAATATATTGACTAATTCGTACAAGTGCTCAGCGATGACCTTCGAAACCTCCTTGTGCTTATTAGGGGGTTTTTCACTTTTATTTTAAAAAATATGTTATAAATATATTATATTTTCTCTCACTGGAAAATTTAGTTTATTTTTTTTTTCATTAAAATAAAATGTCATATGTATATTGCAACTTATGTAATAAATATATTAAAACGTGACTTATTACCTTGAAAACGCAACAATACGTAAGTACCTACTGTCATTACAAAGACATACTTGGAGATAATCGTTTGTTTCCATTGCACACACGTAAAAAAAGGGAGAACATAATAATATATAATTTTATTCCCATTATTTCTTTTACAGTGGAGGCAATAATTTTATTGATATAGCTATATTATATTACGATTTATCCTATGGTGACGTCTGAATTACGAGTATTTATATAAAAATCGCACTATTATTAATCGTATTATCAACTCTAAAATGTATGAGATTTCGCTTACGGTCAAAGCTTCTCGTCTCTGGAATTCTCTTCCCGCCCTGATGCAGTCCATCGATTGCTGTCTTCAAGTCTCGACTAAAGCAGCACTATCTGTGACTCTCATGTGAATGAGCACACGTTATCTCTGTTATATTTAACATACTTATGTACATATGCTCTGTTACATACATGTATACATAAATACAGACATATTCATATATATGTATATGTCTGTGTGTATTCGTACAATAATATATTATTAGTAGGTAGTAGTCGTATTTTTAAATTAGTGTATTTAAGTATTTACATGTCTACCAATTTCGCTCTATTGTCGCTCTTCTGAGTTTGCTGGTAAAAATCTCCTAAGGGGATAAGCACGCCTCTTGTGTGTATTTTATTTTGTAACTGTTTTTATCATTTGTGTGTATAATAAAGTATATAAATATACATCGTTTGTGACGATGTGTGACAGAACGAACACACATCATTTATATAGAAGACCTTTATATGTAAAAATAAAGATATTTTTATTTACATTTTTTTTTGTCGCTAACTCGCGCTAAGGTACAATTAGTTATAAAAATATATCATTTTTTCTCATCTGTGATATTTCTCAAGTGACTGTATATTTTTTTCCCGATTAGACTTCCAGAGCAAAACTATAGCACAAAATGTTGAGCCCTAAATAAAATTTGGGCAAATCGTACCACAATGTTACCTGCTTTATATATATTTGAGTGATGTAAATGAAAGAGGGATACGCTGAAGCAATTCCAACCATTTTCCCGACACGGAGTATTAATCTCTAACCTCAGCTGCTTCTATATTTATTCATGAATCAATTATAAGGTGACGTTGGCGTGTGTACATACATACTTGATGGTTAATTACTCGTTGATGTCTTTTGTATGGTAATGATGCTAATGTTTTTGACGTCGAAATCCTAATGTGGAGATTATATCAAAATATTAATTTTATTTAATTATATACCTACATTTACCCTCGTTACTTACTATGGGTTTTCGTCCACTAAATTGCTTCAACCATTGACATTAATTGAACATACGACGGAAGTTTGTAATTTCGTCATTCTTGTCAGTTCTTCCTTCTTGAAATTCTAAACTTTCTATGTATGCTGTATGGGCTCGTGATTTAACATGAATTCCATGGAACATGATGATAAGGTTTGCAGTAAAAAAACTCCATTAAATAAAACTACCGTAAATGTATTATTGCATTTCACACTTTATCCTATTCTTCCAATGTGCGTACGTGTATCGATAGTGAGTGAGATATGTCAGAGCCCATTCTCATCCCATTCTATCCTATCCCTCCCCATTTTTCCAACAATTTCGCCAAATCCTCTCCCAAAGCTCCAAAGGCAGCCAGCGCATTCGGGGGTGTGCCAACGTTTGTCATTCTGGACTGATGTTGTCATGTATCGTGGATGTTCATGGGCGACAGTATCCAATTACCACCACTCACCAGTGGATTACAGCTGGTGGATTAAAAAAAACTATAGATGCAGCTAGCCTCTGCACAGTTTGTATTGCTTGCATTCGACTACATGCTGTCAGGCTTAGCGTTAGCATTTAGCATGCATGCATGCTTATCAAAGTTTTTCTGAAGTATTTAAAAGTGTACAAAATAAGTACTAGCTAACCACATACCATCAAATAGCTAAAATTTTCCATAAAAAAATTAAACTGTTAAAACGCTCTACTTTTTTCATAAGTAATTTTTTTTAGAACTTCTTGGGAATTCCAGCTGTTGCTACGTCGTTTTGACTTATCTATATTTAGTAGCATAGACAGGGAGGTGGGGGGAACGTGGAATGACGCCGGTGTATGCGCGTGCGACGAATGTTAATGGCGTCGACGTGCCGTGCTCTATGAGTTAATGTGGCCATATTGTGCTTATGTTTTAGTTGTTAACTCACATTTTAGTACCTACTTGTAGTTTGTCAAACAACTCTGGTTTATTTTAGTGTTTTCAGTTCAGCCTATATTACCACCGGTATCTCAGAAGTATAGGACAGTAATTGGAAAATCTGAACCTTTGAACATCTGGACATTTAGAATAGTAATCTATAGTTGTATATATGTTTTAATATATATATGTTGTATATACGTATATATTGCATAAAGAATACGTATATATCTTTCTCAGAGAAGTCACTATTACGTATACGATTCACCCTTTTATTTATTATTTTTGTACTATATTGTACAAAGGCGGCTTTACGGCATTCTCTACCAATCTACCAGTTTTTCTACCAGTCTCAACTGTTGGTGAAAACGGGTGCAGAAGAAATGAAACAGTAAAACTTAATTCATCTGCATAAGTAATAAATAATTGATTCATTAATAATTTACTTATTCGATGATATATATATATATATATACATACCTACTAAAAATAGATATTAAATATATAGACCTATTTATAATTCATACATCTATATATATAAAAAGGATGTTGGTATATCTGATGTTAGACTTCGATACTGTTTGACCGATCACCATAAAAGTTGGCACATATATGTATCTTTTCATGGAGAAGGTTTCTATGCTATCGAATTTGTTTTAACTCGTCACTAGATGGCGCTGCACCAAATCAACTACTATATCGTTCAACCGATTGCCATGAAAATTGGTATACCTACATAGGTATTTGAGCACGGAGAATATTTTCGAGCTATCGACTTTGTTATAACTCGCCACTAGATGGCACTGCAGCACATCAACTTCTATGGCAGGACAATGTCTGTGGGGTTTTGCAGTATAATATAAATATGGAGAATAAAGGAGAACAATGCCATTAGCTCTGCAAAGTTTGGAGGTCGTGTTCTCAAAGCGTCCTCTTGAGGCTGTTTTTATTACGAGCCTTCCTTACGCCAATGCCAATGTTCTCCTTTTAGTTATTTTCGTCCATTGCTAGCTCTTATTTACTGAACCATATAGAAAACACTCTAGGTGACAAAATACGCGCATACAGAAATTAATTCGTTCGGCTGTATCTAAATCACTAAATTCAGATATGTTTTGCCCGTGGAACCTGAAATATGGATTTTACTCGCTATTCCGACACAATATAGTTACTTTTTTTTAAATTATCAATTTTATGGATTTTATATGAAATGTTTGTAAAACTAAAAAAAAGAACTTAGTAGAGCCATGAACGGAATTTTTGGTTTTAATACATGTTTTAAGTTGTAAACTTGAAAATGTAATGTAAAATGAAATATTTCTGTTCTCCGCAAATAAATTTTATTTATCAAAAAGGCAAAAATCTCTGTAACATTCTGTACCCGTAAAGACTAGTTTTTGTAAGCCCGTTAGTCAGTAATAATTTACCCCGTTTACGTCAGTATGAAAATAGTCGCGCACAATTAGCAGATGTCATTATGCCAATGTCTAGAATTGTTTCGTTTGTAAACACTACTTTATGAACTATAACTACTTGCTGTATTGACTCGATCGATCGACAGATGAATTATTGATATATGTAATTAGATTGCATAACAAGTTATTTAATCTACAAATATTTTATGTCAAGTATTGAAACGCTTTCACGCTATGTTAGCTAGAACAAGCATGGAATAAAATGAACTCGACGCTCTAATTTTTGATCATTTTTTATTTTTGATTTTGATCATAAATACACTAATTTTATATAGAGTTGGAATAACGACGTACGAATAATTAATACGTTAAAGTTAAATCTTAATAAACAATCTTCTTTCTTCAACACTATATTATGATCTCAATATTATATTGAGAATGTAAATCATAAATTTAGGCAGAATAGTGTGTCTCTTGGTGAGTGGCGATATCCTAGCGAAATCCTATCTATACTCGACTCACATTCGTGTGGTCGTGTGTTCAAAGCTTCGGACCGTATTGAAAAAAAAGGTGGTCACACACCAACTCGTCCGCGAGGGAAACATCGTAAGGAAATGTTTGAGAAATAAAAAAAAATGAAGTATGTGTATCCTCTAATCCGCACCGGGCTCGCGTGGCGATCTTATAGACCAGAACCCCCTAGAGTATGTCTGTGCCTTGCAGTGGGACGTTATAGGCTGATATCAAAGTTTCTCTTTGTATGCATGCAGTATGCTTTCACAAAGATCAGTAAGAATAACTTCCCAAGGATGTCTGACGGACACGGAGTCTGATGAAGACTTAGGACGAGATAATTTCGAAGTATTTTTTTAAAAAACAATCGCCGGTAGCTACAGGCAGAAATGTTTGCAAGGTAATGGTGAGGACTTTGTTGAGAAGTTGAATACAGTATAGACATCTAGAATGCAGCAAACTGCAACTCTTGTCTTACTTTTTAAACTATATATAGATCATAAAATGAAGCCATAAATAGAAATCTAATCTAGTCTTTCACAAAATTCCTTATTCTAACAACGATAATTACGTAGCTCGAGGTGAAGACACTTTAATTGTACGTTTGGTTATAAAAGGAAAGTACAAAGTATTAAACTTTCACATTTGTTTGATGTCATACGCAGGAGAGACTTGAGTCACCCCGCCCACACGGCCCGGACTTAATACATGGTCTTTGATACATAATTTAATAGGGTCTTGCTCGAAAATATCCTTTGTTCCTTTGCAGTCTTTGTACAGGCGGTATGACACAATGCATTCGCTTTGTATTTCCTTTGTTTTGAAGTCGCAAGTTTATCGTCGTACAGCGAGTGACACGAAGAGTCCTCGGAGTCTCTTTTCTGGACAAAATCCGAAACAAAGATATTCAACATAGAACTAAGGCTTTGTCATTCTTTGATTAAACCTGAAGTGGCAGTGGGCGGACCATCAATCGCATTGTTCCTCGAATAGAGACCACGTTCCGGAAAATGTAGAATGAGACGCGCTCCGACCATATGAAAATATCCATTAAATGAAAATCGGCGGTAGTAGCTGGATGAGAAGAACAGAAAATCGTGTGCGGTAGCGGTCTTTGGGAAAGTACTATATCCATCAGTGGAAAGACACAGGCTGATGGCATGCTATGGAGTGTGAATAAGAGAAATAATACGCCAGACGCTCAACGTAGTCATTGCGTTCAATGCTAGGAAATGGTTTGCAGATCCATGGTTTAATACTTGTTAAGAAAGCATTACACTAGAAGACATATTTAGTACGTTTTGCTTAAATATATGCAATTTCTATCTCTATATTTCCGTAGTCTCCAATTCTTCACTATTCGAAGATATTTGGTAAGGATTGTCTGAGTGAGACCATCAATATCAGCTTACAACAATCCACTGCTGGGTTTTCCCTTGTTAGCCTCACTGGGGCTTCAGACCAGAATCCACCACACAGGTATATGAATGAGACCATACTGTCCTAAAATGTGTAATGATATTGAACAATGTGTCAAAATGAAAAGAACTTAAAAGTAATAAATGGTATTTCAATTGAGTAGAAATACTTTAAACAGTTTATACCGCAAAACCCGTAGACTGTGGAACGAACTGCCTCAAGAAACGTCATGATATGGTGTTCTTCAAGAAAGCTGTGAATAGGATTTTGCAAGTTCGGCGGTGCACCCGCATACGGTCTGGTGTTGCAGGTGTCCACGGGCGGGCGGTAACACTTACCATCGCGTGGGACCGCTTGCTCGTTCGTGTACCTCCCTATAAAAAAAAAGTTTTCCTAAAATAAGTAGTCTTTTAAAAGGTACCTTCCATCAATATCGGTTAACATTTACAAACGAAAAATATGTCAAAAATGAAAATACCCACTGACTCATTCCACAATAATATAAGGCCCAGGGCAAACGTTCGGCGCCTTTCATCGGGCACGATAATTTCTTAACAAACGTTTTGTGGAATCGCGCCGAAGTGTCCAGGAATGGCCCCAGAGCGAGTCGTGAGCGAGACGCGCCCCCGCGGGCGCACCCGCCGACCTGACGCGTTGACGCTACGGTAGACTAAATTATTTTTTAATCAGATGCGACTTTTTGAACACATCTTTCTTTTCCTACCTACCTTTTATGAGAACCTTGATTATCTAAAGCCAAAGTTTGTGTAAAAATATTTATATATTAAAGAAACGTTATGCGACAGATCAACTGGCCAGTTGGGAGATTGCATTTATTGATTTTTGATCGTACTCGGTTTCACCCGAGAAACTGAATCTGCACTAGTTTTGTTGAAATATACCCTAAGAAGATTGTCGGTTGTGATAACATGAAAAGAGTGCCGCCTAATAATAGTTATGTACCTATGTATATTATTTAATTATTTGTACTGTACATAATATGATAAGTTGAAGGTTTTCTGGAGAGATCGCTTTCAGAGATAAGGCTGCCACATGTACGTTATTATGTGACACATTTTATTATGCGTGTTTTGGTTTTTAATAAGAATTTTAACTGTCAATAATGAACTAAGCAACGGACTTATTGAGGGATTTAACAATCTCATACAACTCAGTACATGTACACTGTACATTTAACACAAAATACATTTGAAAATTTATACCCAATCCTCTCTTGTCTCCCTTAAAGAGTACCTCATAATTGGCTGTAACTTGTCATAGATACCATCTCTTGCAATTGAATTGACCAAGTTAGTTTCAATTTACCATTTTCATGGTGTAAAATTAGCAATACAACTGAGAGTTGTTTACGCTTAAAATTGTGCACGCGGCCTACATATTCCTATTTATGGCCATTTTAACCGCTCACACTCTAATAGAATTAGCAAGTCTATGAGGCCACGTGCGCGTAGGCACCTTTATGAAGATAATGAACATTACTTTATTACTCTACTCTTTGTACCGTGGGCCGCATTTGATTTTAAGGCATTTTTCAATGGTGAAATTGATTTTGGACTTTCTCGCAAAACGATAAGGTTTACATTATGGTGAACGAATTTAGTGGATTGTTTAATTTCAGTGCTGTAAGGTAAGTAATGTCACCTGCAGGAATTGGTTACCACACACTATCATTAGCCTTAAGTCACTCCATTGTTGAATAAAGTCGTTTCCTAAGGCTCGCTATTCATGATTTTCTGCTTTGCCTATCCACCCGCTGCAAATAGGATAGGATCGGTTAACATATAATTACTACTACAATGCTAAAATAATGATTATATTATGGACAATTGATGGATTTTATGTAATCATGTATGTATGACATTTAGGTACATTTATATTTAAAATCATCACTGTCCTTAAGGGAAATCATAGAACAGTACCTAATCTCTACTCGTGGGTGGGTGACTAAGGGATCACAAAGCGGCTACCACGAGCCCTGAGGAACTACACCTCTAAAAGAGTGGACTCACCAACCCACGTGGCGTTTTAAGATCATACATCCTTCATGCACAAGACAATGTGTACTTGTATGGGGGGTCCATGATCAGCAGTGGATACTGAAAGGGCTGGTTGCATTGCATATATTGAAAAAGTACAGGTCGATGACCTTTTTAAAAAAAAAAATGTAATTGCTAATTGGAAAACAATATTAATTCCCAGGGAACACACACACAACTGTTATTCGTATCCATCAGTTATTATTCTTAAAGTAAAAGAACAAAAAAATACTTGCTGTAAATAAATTTGGTAGGGGGAGAGTGCACACTGCATTCCCACAGCCGCTGGGCGCACTCGACTGCCCACGTTACCCCTGTCTCGCAGAAGACTACCTTGAAATGTACTGCATTTCCTACTTTATCGCATTTCCCCAATGTACGTAGGTATTTCGGTAGTAAACGAGATATGCCAGAGCCCATTCCTATCCCATCCCTCCCCATTTTCTCCCAACCCTTTCTCCCAATCTATTCCTTAATCTGCAAAGGTAGGCAGCGTATACGGGGGCGAGCCAACGTTTGCCATTCTGGACTGGTTTGACGACAGTATCCACTTACCATCAGGTGGACTGTATGCTTGTATGCCGCTTTTTTTCTATAACAAAAAAGATACACAGAAGAATCAAATCAGCATTGCAAGCGCTTAGCCTTATCTAAGCCTGATCAGCGCTTCACCTATAAGATAGATGTCAGTGTGATGTCAAAGGGGGACTCCACTCAGTATTTAGGCCGAAGCAAATTTTCAATGAACCCATCCCAAATACTACAAAAGTTTTTAACTTGCTATTTCCTTTGATCTAAATATCCCATAAAACATGTTTAAAAAAAATATTGTATAAAATCCTTAGATAACTGAACACATTTATGCTCTAAAATTAAAATAAAAAGTTGGAACAAGAATCTCCCTATTTCTTTCTGCTGACTGTACATGGGGTCAGTAGGCCGCTAGGCTCGCCGCCCATATGTTATCGGTATTTCGTGTACCGTATCACTTCCCAGCAATCTTTATAACACTGCTAACATCTTATTATCTTCGCAGCTGCTCTGCAACAAAAGATGATTAAGGACTAATAAAAATTACAGTAACCAACTTCCTGGATTTCGGAAATATATTTCAATGGTCGTCAAGATAATTCAGTTTCGAATTCAAATTCAGATGTATTCAATATGTGGTATAATAGTGTAGGTATTTTATAAAATATAGATTTAAAATAAATATAAAATAAAATATTTTATATTTATTGTAGATAATAAACTATGCGAACTTCTTATAAATTTCTTATCTCTCTCTTTTTCTCTCAAGCGACTGCTTCTTAATCGTAGTCTATTTATAATACATAATATATTTTATTTATATCTATACTAATATAATAAAGAGGTAAAATTGTATGTTTGTAGGTATGTTGGGGGTAATCTCTGGTACTACTGAACCGATTTCAAAAATTATTTCACAAATAGGAAGCTACATTATCCGTGTCTAATATAGGATATATTTTATTTTGAAATTTTGAAAAAAAATGAAATAAAAAAAAAAAAAATTATAAACCGAAGCGAAGCGAGGGCGAGTCGTTAGTATTATATATACCTAACTAAACATAATAATATGTAGTTCGTACTTAAATTTTGAACTATGAACTTTTTTTATATTAAGGCTCGTTTATTTTCTTGAGATAATTTCAGAAACTATTGACTTGTATTTAAATAAAACTTTACCTTGCTTTTTTTATTTTCCTCTGACATGTTTTCTATATAAATTTATCTTACACTTCTTACGTTGACTTGATTCTATTCCTCGACTTGGCTATAAATATATTTTTCTTTGTTCGTAGTCAAGTCAAATAAAATTATCTTCCCACATCTTTTCCCATAATTTGTGAAGGGGCGGTCGGATCATCCCATGTTTTTAAACTAAATATCGACCTCGGCTTTTTGGAATTATGACCCTTAACATAGAAGTGATTACCTACCCAGGCTTAAGAAAAAAGGAAAAAAAAATTGAAAACGGAAAAAACAAAGGCGCAATCAGAGGGAGAAACATCCCGAGGTTAACAGACAGAAAGCGTTTATGTCATACGTAAAAGACGTAACGGACAAAGTTGGAACAGTATTAAGAAGATACTCCATTAAGACTCTATATACTTCGTCCTCCAAACTAGCGCAAAATCTACGCACACCCAAGGATGTTATACCTTACCAGACGCCAGGTGTCCATAGGATAGACTGCAGCTGTGGTAGTTCCTATATAGGCGAAACTAAGCGAATAGTTGCAGAAAGGTTCAAGCAACACATCGCAGCTCTAAGAAACTGCCAAACTAGTAAATCAGCAACAGCCGAACATATTCTCAACGCTGGAATTAATCACTGGATAGAACTCTGCACTCCCAAAATCCTCTCCACTGAACGTCACTATTACCCAGGATTGTGTACGTGAAGCGATTGAAATTAAGAAATATAAAAATTTCAATCGGGAAGATGGATATAAATTGTCGTCGACGTGGCGATTCACTGTCGAATACGTTCGCGGACATTGTTAGTGTAGTGTGTCGCAACCTTTGCGTATGTGAAGATTAAATGTGGGTAGTTGATAGAACTGATCGCAGCTCCCAGCCTAGACTACCCGCCTCTTCAGTCAACTCGTGACCACGGCTGGATTTTTTTAATAAAATTTTAAAAAAAATTACAATTTAAAAATGAACTTCAAAAAACAGAATATTTAAAAAAAAGTTTAGGGTAATACATAATATTAATCTAAATAATATATTTTAATGTCTATACTTATAATTCTTTTGAAATCATAGATAATGTTTAAAGCCTCCGATAGATCTGATAGATTTTATGTTTTTGTGCCATTAAAATTATCGGCTCTTCCATAAATTAATCTAGACTGCTTTAAATACTCCGTTCGGATGGAGTCTCAACCAAAAACTAGCTTCCAAATTAGATAACAGTATTTTATACACATCATAACCGCTAATAAATCTCTTGTACCACGTTTATGCGCACGCGCATCAGAGGTCACAGCACCGTTGACCTGTGAGTCATCCGCTACCGACGTAGCCTTGGATGTGAGTTTATTATGCGTATGTATCGTGTGAATATGCCTTAAACTATAATGTGTGGTAGATAAATTGGCAGGTATGTGAGGCATGTGGAGTGTATTTGAAAAATAATTTATAAACAATGCTTAATTTTCCAATTTTCTGCAGTGGATGTTAATTAGTGTTACGCTCTAAAGGGATTTTAGGTTTAGTGGAAAGTGGTGTTGTGTCGACCGGCTCTTTAATAGTACTATCCCAACTCTTCCCGTGAGTGTCGTAAATAAGGGATAACAGATCCGCTACCACAGGCCCCGAGGAACTACACCACATCTACAAGAGTGGATCTCGCCCATCCGCTTGACCAGCGTGTCAATTTAAGTGGACGATAAAAGGGCTCGTTCCGGTAAGTGATACGGGCTGGGATTCGAACTAACAACTTCAAGAATTTGAGTCATGTGTAGGCTGTCACCGCTTTTTATCTATTCATGTTCAGTTTATTTCATGGCAAATAGACAGGCTCGTCTGGAGCCAACTAATTAGCAAAATGAATTATAAACTCTTGATGCGATTAACTTATCAATATTTAAATGAAATAGTCATAAGTAATCCGCATTTAAATACAGTTAACAGCTTATTAATCGACTTATCTGTTGGCAAACGACATAAAACACAGTATGCCAAGATGACAGTATTGAATGTTTATTTATTTTCAATTATATATTTAGACTTTATTGATTTAACAAAAGACGGACTTAATCCTGCATAATATTTTCTCCCAGCCAACCTTGGGGCTTGGAATAAATATTATAAATAATAATAATAAATACTCTAAATATACATACATACATTTAAATCAAATAAAATTACATATATTCAAATACACAACAAATTTAAATACATAGTGTGTTCACACTCTGTTAATGGCTTCGTAGACGTCTCGATAAAAACTATAGATATGTTTATTAAAATGATACAGATTATATCGTTTCAAGTGACTATTTAATTAAATCAGAGTTTATAGTAAGAGAAAATATCACTCACGTAAGGATAATTAAATGGCTTTATTAATTATTTATTAATAATTAATTAATAACTGGCACGGTGCTCAGAATAGTAGTTACTAAAATTATTCGACTGATTCTTCCGCGTGATTAAACTACATAAATATTACGTCTTCGTTTTCGTTTTAAACTTAAACAGCCACTCTGGACAAGTAGCAAATGCAAACGGACGCAATGCTTACGTACGCAGTATACATAGATACACACGTTTGCCCAAAGACTCTGTACTGATTTGTCCTGTATACTGTGTGTGAAGTACCCTTCCGTTACATACAGCGGGACAAGAGTCACGACTTGATTTGAGTATGCGAGCATTATGCAGACAAATAATTGGATACATTGTGAGGCTACGAGTGAAACGCAGAACCACTTTGAGAATGTCGCAGTTGCAGATGGATTTTCTCAGAAAAACGAATATAAAATAACGTTAAAAGGCCTTGTACACGACGCATGTGACATACTCGCATTCATATAGGACACTCGTGTATTTTATTTGTATCGTGTGCACAGATATGTATGTTGAACATGTATTGATTTTTGAGGGTGTGCACTCCGTGCAAGCACCGAAACAAGGGTCCCGGAATTCTGTGAATTCTCCATTATTGCGTAACCTGTGCAGGCAACTTATGTGTGAAGCATTCTGTATACTAATGGCCCATGTAGTTTGCACCGTGTACAAATACGACTTGAGCGTGTAACCTGCGTCATATTACGTTACTTGTTCCAGTTACATGTGAACAAACGCTTTAAATTTTTAATTTGTGCCAATTAGAAATAAGAATTTTCTAAGTAGCCGTTAATAACTTATATAAATTTGAATAAATTTACTTTAGTATTATAGAATTTTAGTTTATCTCATTTTAACCAGCGGTCGACTGATATAATGCCTTAAGTCCGCCTACAATATGGTGGAAAAAGAAAAACATAATAAATAAATACCTAAACGAATTAGATTATAGATATCATCTAAATCGTCTACAATTTAATTTTTTGTAAAAAGAACCGCCATGTTTCTTTTAACTTCATTTCAATGTTATTATGACAAATGACCGCAAATATTACAATATAATATATTATTCCCATTTATGTTTTGACAAAACTGTATAATATTTTATTCATCGTTGCAAAATATTAACATTTTTATTACAGCTCGGCAATTATATTTTTTCTATTCAGGCTTTGTGACATTATTTTCAATTTCTGAGTAATCAAGTATGCAAACGGGACTTCATATTTATATATTACTTTTTATTGAAACGAAAGTCAAAACTCATTTAAGTAAATCAAATATATTAAGTAAATTAAGTAATTCATTTAAGTAAATTTATTGATGAATATAATAGAATTTTGCATAAATATGAGTAGAATTGGTTTTGTAAATTAAATTGTGTTTAATGTGTGGTCATTGTGAATAAATCTCCCTTGAGGTAATACTCACTTGAGTTTGGACTCATGTTTGCATGTATCGCGGCATGTCCATGGGCGACAGTATCTATCCACTTATCCACTTACGACGGACTGTATGCTCGTCTGCCGCCTTCGTACATAAAATAAAATACACTTATGATTATTATTTATTAGAATGTGAAATGGTTAAGTTGGCCGTGTGGTGTCGGCTTTAGAATAGCAAACCACAAGCCCTAATGAACTATTTATATATACCACTTCTAAAAAGGCCTGTTGAGATATAGGCGAGATTCGCTAACCGCTTCGGGTAGTGATATACTGTGTACAGCGGCCTAGACGATAAAACGCGTGCCTAGGCGATATTCGCTGCCGTTGCGGTACTCGTACAAAATACACGGCGGGATATCGTCTAAACCTATCGTTACCGAAGGCGGCAGCCAATATCGCTTATATCTGAACAGGCTTAAGGATTGGACTCGCCAACCCGGTTGGTTAATATGGCGTTTTAAGGCCACACATCCTTTTCACGAGACAATGGGCACGAGGAGTCCAGATGTTCAACAGTGGATGTAAAAAGGGCCGATTACGAAGAGTCGGTAGATTGGTCCAATTGGTTCAGTGGTTCTAAATTACTATTGTTATATTTTTAAAAAGTCTCAAGTAAAGGTTTTTAAAAATTAATATGTTATAAAATATATTTTATTGGATATTGTAAGTTATCGTAAATGAACGACTACAACGTTTTGTTTATTATTTTTTTCTAAAACGTATGAATAATAGCCAAATCTGCCCTTTCGACGTGCTGTTAGCGTTTTTCATTTTTCTTGCTAAATATTTCCTAAATTAAATAATATAATTATGGCATGCTCCTATGAGTTACATATTTATTTATTTACATTTCATTGCACAACATCGTACAAAAGGCGAGCTTAATGCCTTAAGTCATTCTCTGCCAGTCAATCTTTGGGTTGATCAGAGAAGTTCAATTAGGAGTAATTAAAGGGTGCGCCAGAGAAACTTACTTATTTGAAAGGTCAATAAATAAAATGTACTTCAGTTATTGTTTTAATTTTTTTTTTTATTTGAGAATACAATATCCCAATTTTTTTTTTATGCAGTCTTAAAAATGACATCGGATAAATGGCGACCCCCATTGCGCATACACTGATGAAGTCGATTTTTGAAATTTTTTTCCACTCTTCGCAGCATATCAATCGGTATGTTGGCAATGGCGTCGCGAATGTTGTTCTTGAGGTGTGCTATGGTCCGTGGTCGAACCAGGGATTTCAAATAACCCCATAAAAAGAAATCGCATGGAGTCAAATCTGGAGAGAGTGCCGGCCATTGGAGATCGCCTCTGAGAGAGATGAGGCGTTGTCGCAACAAATTCATTGAGTCTCGTGCTGTGTGTGCTGTGGCTCCATCTTGCTGAAACCACACGTTCCTAACGTTCATTTCTTCGAGTCTTGGAAGAAAAAATTCCTCGATCATGTTCCTGTAACGAGCTCCATTCACGGTAACTGCGCGTTCGTTTTCTTCAAAAAAATAAGGACCAAACTGCGAAGGCCCGCTGCTCTCTAGACCAGAGCATGATGGCAACTGACTGGCGGGAGAAACAAACTTGGGAACTTCCCCCTCCAGATGCGCCCCCTCTTGCCCCTCTACCCGCCCAACTCACCGCGCGGGAATTTTTTCAAATAAGTAAGTTTCTCTGGCGCACCCTGTAATTCAATTTAAATTTTCTTTATACCCATCACAGGGTAAAAACATGCTTTTTACCCAAAAACTGGTACAAACAGGGTAAGCGCCATCTGTTGGACAGCCACAGTAACGCGTGGCCGGGCGCAGCTAGTAAATAAATAAAAAAATATTATACTTTATTAGGGTAAGTATAATAACTTAAGAGATCGGTTTTACATCCACATAACATTACCTTTATAGGAAATGATTTCATAGGTACTATCCATTTGTTTCGGTGTTATTTTTAACACATCAGTTTTATCTCACAGAATACTTACTACCTTGAAATGTACTGCATTTCCTAATTTATCGTGTTTTCTCCAATGTGAGATATGTCCAGAGCCCATTTTCATCCCATCCTATCCTATTTTCCCAACCCTTTCTCCCAATCCATTTCTTATCTGCAAAAGTGGGCAGCTCATCCGGGGGCGTACCAACGTTCGTCATTCTGGATTGATGTTGGCATGTATCGCGGATGTCTATGGACGACAGCATCCACTTACCATCAAGTGGACCGTATGCTCGTACGCCGCGTTTCTTTCTATAAAAAAAATATACTTTTTATTTTTTTATTACATTTACCTACGATTAAATAAATTGGTAAATCGACGACTGGCTGTTTTTCATTCCTTGGAGAACCGCTACCAATTGAGAAACAGGGCAATGTGATTGTTTACTCGCATTCTTCTCTTTCGGCTACTTATTTAGTTATTGAAAAATAAAACAGTTTTTTGTCTAAATCTACACAATAAAACGTACTCTTCGTGACTATGAGTATAAGTATAATTTCAGTCTCGTTACGCTGAGTAATAATGATAATGGTCGTGCCATGATTTTTCCTCAAATTATGACGTCACATTACTACAGTCAATACCTTTTTAAACAAATATTTTACTTTAGACTCTATTACTAGCCCCCTAAGACGTTTTGTCTTTTGTCCGTTGTACTATGCGCAAGTAAGCACTTAAGCGGGTATTTTAGAAAGATTTATGTCCAAAAAGTAATGGATTAGAGTCATTCTCGTTGTGTAGGTGTTTAAGTGTTAAAATAACTGTTGCTGTACTCACAGTGGCTGTTGGTGAACATGGAAATAACATTTAACGTTCAAACTATTGCTGAGTCAATTTGGATGGTGATCTATTTTCAAATATTTCACATATCCGCTGTTCACACTAACTATTGTCAAAATAGCTGTTTATTAAAGGCCCGTTCTGCATTCAATGATTTGTGTGGTGAAGATGAACGCATCAATTTACTTTTTACTGCTTTTTACTCAATCGAGATCTAGCAAATTGTTGCGCAAATTGTTATTTATTTTCTAAATGTGCAGCTTTGTTTGAGCTATTGACCATATTGATCACTTATATTGAATATAATAAAAAGGCAGCAAACGGACATCCGCGATATTCCAACCATCGGATGCGCTGCTTATCTTTGCAGATAAAGGAATGGACTGGGAGAAAAGGTGGGTACAATTGAAAGGGATAGGATATGTACTCACAATGGCTTTTAATAAGTCAGTACATGTCAGTACACGAACCGTTGTTGTATGGTACATGTGCTGACAAATAAATTAGTATAATTTTAATTTTAATTTATATTTTGTTTATATTCTGTGTGCTACTAACTATAGGGTAAGAAATTTTTTAAATTAAGTTTTTACTAACAATAAAATATGATAAAAAATGTTATGATCCTGAGTTGGTCGAAATAAATAAATAATAAAAAAAAAAAAAAAAAATAAGGTTCCTAAGTAAAAAATAAAATCAGGACAGCGCGCTGCCGACAAATTTTTATTGAATTATAAAAATCAAATGTTAGATTATGTTTCTATTAACAAACTTAAATTTTGAGATTGTTAAGATTTAAAAAAAAATAACAATCTTAAAATGGACAATACGGTCCTTTTACGTAGAAAACGTCTGTAGTGTTGATGTTATAAGGAACATTATGAAGCTTCAACTTCAAAGTAACATTGTTTCGAGACCATTTGTGATAGCTGAGTAAAATCAGTACCATCTTAATCGTCGTTTATAAAGAGACCAATCAACAACTCGACAATGTTACTTACAACAACTCACGGAAGACTACCTTGAATTGTACTGAATTTTCCACTTTATCCCATTTCCCTAATGTACGTACGTGTTTAGATATTGGGTAAGATGTGCCAGAGCCTATTTCCATCCTATCCCTCCCCATTTTCCTAATCCTTTCTCTAAACCCATTCCTTAATCCGTAAAGGTGGGCAGCGCATCCGGGGGCGTGCCAACGTTTGCCATTCTGGACTAATGTTGGCATGTACCGCGGATGCCTATGGATGACAGTATCCACTTACCATCAGGTGGACTGTATGCTCGTGTGCCGCCTTCGTCTATAAAAAATAATGTGCTATGTGTACCATCCATTTATAACTTCTATTTTAAACTAGTTAAGGTAGTTAAGTTAAGCCTTAGATCAAATCTAAAGTTTATCTGTTAGCACACTTATCTGTTAGTCTCTAATAAAGGTATCACACACTTTAATTACGCTGCGACACTCCTGGAGTGTTTGCACTAGGTTCTTTAATTTTTTTTCCTATTCTTTTTTTTTATAATAACACTAGCGACCCGCCCTCACTGCGTTTCGATTTATTAAATTTAAAACAATTGGAATAAGATATTTTCCTGTGGCCTATATTTTAAGTTAGACCTCTAGCAATACATCGGTGAAAACTGCATTCAAATCCATGCAGTAGTTTTTGCGTGATGCGTGTACAAACATACAGACAGACAAAATTTCTAAAAACTGTTGTTTTGGCTTCTCTTGCTCTAATAAAGACCATATTAGTTTTTTTTTCGATATCTATAATGTACAGACATCGGCCTGTTACAATTTTATTATATGTATAGATCACACTCAATGGCCCACACTAGGATTCCCCGTGTCGTGGGTCCAGAGACCACATACAAAAACGAATACAACACGTGCAACATCCAACCTCGAACAAACACCCGTCTTTAAATAAATGTTTGTCCGACCGGGAATCGAACCCGAGACGCAGCAGGCAAGGTCACTACCAACTGGGCTAATTGGTTGTCATAAATATAATACATACTAGTTTTAAATACACGCCATTTATACTAAATACAATTTAAGTTATAACGAGAAATTTGCCAGTTCCATCCGATAATTTCTTTCACAGCTCGTGTGAAATGCCTCTTAAACGGTTTCTCGTATCAGAGTGACCGCAACGCCACGTGACCAAGTTATCATAGCTGCTGATATGATCTCGACACGAGCCCGCGACAAATGTCTGACACGTGAACAAACAATATTCTCGACTGTACTATTACTGTGTAGGTACAGTTAGGGACAGTTGACTTTAAGTACTTGTATAAAAAAAAAATGGAAACATTATGTACCTTCTCGTGTTCTGATAATTATAATTGCTTTGGATAAAATTTTGGAGAAATCGCACATAATTAAAATTTTTAGTTGAGATTAAATTCTGTATTTAAAATTTACTAAATCTAGTTTTTAACATGTGCATTTAGTAACTGCGCATGTTAAAAACCTAGAATGTTTAGAACAAACATAGTTTAGAATGTTAGGAAAAGGTTTAGAAAAATCTGATTTTTAATATTTTGCTCTTATCATGTATACTTATACGTAAAATAACCGTATCATTATATATGGGAAACGAGTGAGACACGACACTCTGATCTTATAATCAAATGGCATGGCTTTAATTAGATTAAAGAGAATTTAAATATGTTTTTCGATACAAAGGTTCAATGAACTTACTAGATATTTAGTTTACTTAGTTGCATTGGTCCTTTTCATTAGTTGTAAAACATACAGAAATATAATAAAAAGAGGAAAATATAGTTAAAGATAGACTTAAATAATGTTTTTTTTTTAAATATACTCTGTCAATTTGTAAACTATATTTAATTTTCTTGGTTTTATTGTTTTAATTTTCGCCACGACTGTACTGGTAGTAGTCATGCATACAGTTACCACTTTACTCATGATACTTTAAATACGACTGCTTAAAATCTCTTGTCCTTTTCTAAAAGTAGGACTTTGAACTGGTTAAGGTGACAAATAATTTTAAGCGATTATTAAAGGGGAATGCCTATTTTTGACCTATATTTATTTGCATGAAAAACAATTGAATTTATTTTCAGAAACATTCTGCAAAGTATTGTGAAAAATAAAGATGGGAATAATGAGGCTACCATTTTGTATAACTGATCCAAGGGTGATCCAAGAGATAAAAATGAAATTTTGACGAATGAATTTTTGTATTCGTTTGGACTACTGCTAAAATATCGTGGTAAAATATAAGTAAAAATTCAAAAATATTTTTTAAGCTTGTAGATTGCGCTAATCCGAGTGAAATGGCCCCAAAAAAAAAGAAATATCAGATTTGGCGTTCGGACTAGTTACGAGTATGCATAACTGTATCCTTAATTCATTATACTTTTTAAAGAATGAGAGAAACTCCTTGTCCTTATTTAACAGTTACCACCAGATGTACTGTTTGCTCGCTTGTGACTGCAAAAATATCACCGGGTAGTATATTATCATTAAGCAAAACATTTTGTTAATTTTTCAGTTTTTCTATACAGTCCAAATACGTTTTACGATTACATAGATATTTGTCCTTGCCAAGTACCTTGTGTCTAGGTGTGGTGATTTATAAAGTAGGGCGGCGTGGCCTTACGTATCTGTAGCATCGATAGCCAAGGAAAGTTTTTAGAGTATGGATTACCATTACTATTAAGTAATCATTACTTAATTACCACCATCTGAACCTGAAGAAAAATCGTAAGACAACGTTAATGAAATTAAATTTAAAAATGTGGAGGCTTTTGGAAGGATTTTTAGAGTGCAGAGTTCGTCCGCTCCAAGTCCAGAGTTGTGAATGGGTTCTGCTCTCCACTGAACGACACTATTATCTCGGGATTGTACGTGAAGCGACTGAAGTTAAGAAAAAATCAATCGGGAAGATTGACTGTCGTCTACGTGGAATCCAACGATTAACAATTTAAACCTTGCGATTTATCGTTGAATACGTCCTCGGATATTGTCGAAGTTGATGAAACTGCTCGCAGCTCCCATCCTAGACTCTTCACTCTTCAGTCAACTCGCGACCATGGGGGGTGTAACCCGTGCCGAAACGTCGTCGAGTAGAAATAAAAGGCACACAAAAGCCTTTAATTTAACGCGTTTAGTAGACCCGATTTACAATATAAAATGTGTGCAAAACGCGAAAGTTTTAAAAGTTATACTGTTGTTATTGCTCTTGACATTTTCCAGGCTGTTAAAAACGATATGCTATCGAATTTCACTGTTTCTACAACACTGTTTCTACAGTACAAAAAAAAACAGCAATCACCATGCTCTACATTTTTCCATAACCTCAAACCGTAGCCCACTACTGGACAAAGACCTTTCATTTCTTCGTTCATGACTTATTCAATGCGAATTTAGACCATACTGCTAAATATGCATACAAAATCTTCTTTCAAAAATTCTCCATAGTTCTATTTAATTAAATTCTTTGAGGAATAACTTGTGCTTGTTTTGCTTAGATGAGCTTATACTCATTTAGTATGAGTGTCGTCACAACTCATACTAAATGTTTATTATTTTGATCACACGGAGATAAGAACTTGTCGGTCTTCACATAAACGTAAATATTAATGACACGCTTAGTTACTTAGTAAGCCGGCGATTATCAACTCAAGAGATTATTTAGGAATCTGTTAAGTTACTCAATTTCACATTCAATGGTATCGTGTCTTACCACTTACTAAAACATCTGCACAAAACATGGTTTATTGACGCAATCTTGGCGACAGAGTTGAAAACACTCAATTAAATCACTAGTAATTGTAAGAGATTGTTTCAATGTCTAAAATGTTCCTAAGAGTTTTGAGGAGTGCATTGCTGCAATCCTACAGCCAATTGGGTACCCCCAATTGACTGATGTACCCAAGTGATCCATTTGCTGGTCTGCCACCTTCCTTGTACTCCTATAAAAATAATAGGTAATCTCAAAGTTTTAAACTTAGTATTAATTGACTTATTTCAGACATTATAAAATATTCATATGTGTTGGTATACATGCATATTATGATATACATAAATATTCATATGTGTTGGTATACATGCATATTATGATATACATAAATATTCATATGTGTTGGTATACATGCATATTATGATATACATAAACAGGATTTTTATAATAAGAGGTAACCGACAGTTTGTACGAGACTGGGGTGCGCCTGGTGACTGGGGGGTCGGGGGGGGGGGGGGGATCGAAGAGTCCCATCGGTCCCATCAATAAAATAATATAATTAATCATAGATGATTCTGTTGCCTACATATACCCATCGGCACCTTAATCCTCTAATAATAACGACTAGAATCGAACAGCTTGGGTACATTAGCTTGTTGTCGACTGCACAATTGGGTCGATACTCAGGAAATGTATAGCTAATGGCGAGCTGATGTTTGCAACTGGGCACTATTCGATGTTAACGACGGCTGATGGACATAAAACGTAGAGTAATTATGATATTATTGCATTATAACCGTTATTATGAGAACATCGACTGTTACATGCTGTTAAAAATCTATTATTGATAAATAAATGGACGGATTTATCACTCGTTTGGACGGTCGACCGGTTAAACTAACTGTGATTTATTTTTCCACGATTTTAGCAATTTCATAGCCAGTCAATAGTCAAAGCACAGATTGCAAAATATGTCAGTCCTATCGAGTCCCATTATATCCACCCTCGCCTTCCCACCACATAATTTCGACATTAATTATATGATTAGAAACCGACGATCTAAAATAGATCAAGATCTTTATACAAAAGAAAGAACAAATAAATCAAAGGTTTAAAGTATTCACGGTACGCTGCTAATTGAACTTAATATTTAAATAATGTTGCCATGTAGATAGTTCCGAATAAATATTGCGCCATTTTTCGTTGGCCAGATTATAGAACTACTTAAATTATGATAAGAAAAATATTCAAATTCAAATATTTATTTGTATAAAATATGATTCAGTAGGTGTTATACACAGATAAAAGCCAACAATAGTTTCTCATGTCACTACTCACTCAATACATGTCACTGTCGTGACATGTACTGACATGTAATGGCTAAAATTATATTTAAATATTTTAAATTATAATTAATATTGATCTAATTAAATTCTAATTCGTTTAGTAATACAATATTTACAACACAAATCTAATTTACTCAAATGTCTAAATCTGTAATATTTTTTTCAACTTCAGCTGTTTCATATATTCATCTGTTATAGACTATAATATATTTTTTATGGGCAAAGGTGGCAGACGAGCATACAGTCCACCTGATGGTAAGTGCATACTGTCGTCGATAGACATCCGCAATACATGCCAACATTAGTCCAAAATGGCAAACGTTGGCACGCCCCCGGATGCGCTGCCTACCTTTAAATACCTTTAATTTATAATACTATATAATAATATGCCTAGTATAGTACTGGTACTTGTACATAGTACAAGTACTATAGTGCTATAGTGCAGGTCCAAAGTTTTCAACGATTCCCATAGCTTTACCTAATCGGGAGACTGGCGTCTCAACATATTAAGTTTCTGCCGGCTTTACTGTTACAACTGTCAAATTGTATGTATGTTTGCATTTTAATGCAAAAACCAATTGAATGCAGCAATAAATGCAAATGTGTGTAATGAATAATTTTCTGCATTCTCGATGTGTGTAAAGTTCTGTTTTAGTGGTTTCATACCGAGACGTAAATATCGGAAGAAGTTGCATGTATGGATATGAAGTTATTGTATTGTATAATATTTTCACATTCAGATACCGTCTAGGAGCTCTATAAACTAGCTAAGATAGCCTTGTTAGATAGTACATTGTAATAAGTGTGTAGTATTTGTGAAACGTAACAATAAGGCCACTTCTTTTTTTATGGACGAAGGCGTCAGACGGGCATACAATCCACCCGATGGTAAGTGGATGCTGTCGCCCATAGACGTCTTCAATACATGCCAACATTAGTCCAAACGTTGGCACGCACCCGGATGCGCTGCCTACCTTTCGAGTCTACGTTGGGAAAATGTTGTGGGAAACGTTGGGAATGGGCTCTGGCACATCTCACTCACTACCGAAACACGTACGTACATTAGGGAAATAAGATAAAGTGGGAAATGCAGCACATTTCAAGGTAGTCTTCTGTGAGTGAGGGGTAACGTGGCCAGTCGAACGCGTACAGCGGCTGTTGGGTTGCGACGTGCACTCTCCCCCTGAAATGTGACTAATGTGACTAAGCCTTTCAATAGAGAGAAAAAAGGTATTCGAGAGTTTTTTGCATTACACACATAGCGATTTGATTATTTGAGAACATTGATTATAACGTGGTACTTAAAAAGAGTACACTGCGTTCGTTGGTTACTACGTATAAAAAGACGAATTTACGCTAGTGATGGTGGTCTTGTTCAAAAAACGAATGTTATACTGAAATGTTATGTACCTATCAGTTTTCATAGATAAATATTAATCATTTTTTCTCGTCTAGACTTGATCCTTCTTGTATTACTAGGAAACAGTCTAAAATGATGTCAGTGGAGAATATAGTCTATGAGAATCTACTCATTGCAAACCCATTGTATTTAATTGCAAACGGAACCTAAGGGAGGTATGAAAAAAAATAACCCGAAAATTTTATAATGATTTGGAAAAAGAATCATTGGAATCGGTTTGTTGATAAAATTGTATCTTCTGGATCAACTCCCTTTTACTCCCTGGAAGGGAAGGCCTAATAATTACCATGTTAACGGATATTTAACAGATACCATCTTAATCTCCACGTTTCCATTTCCTTGATACCGGAGACCTCCTGCGATTACACTCGTTACAAGTTTCGCATTGCACATTAACAATTACCTGTTTGTTCAGCATATTGAATATTGACTTGATGATTCAAAGTATAAACAGCTGATTTTACTGGACACATCTATCGAGTGCTCATTTGTTTTGTGTAAGACTGCATAGTCAGGAAAATAGATGGTAGGTAGGTTCACAGCGACCTATAGAGATAGCTGCTATGTTCGGTGTTTCTTTGCGGATTAAAATTCGAACAGCTCACAGAATATAACAAGGCAAATTGACGATTTGCAGGTCGAGTTTATTGCAGGACCGACAATGATAGGGTAGACCGATCGGCGAACAAAGCGATGGTCACTCTCCGGACAGGAGACATAAGGCTATAAACCTATAAAGATGAAGAAAGATTTAAAGAATTGCTGAATGTGAAAAGAGGAAGGCTGAGTGTGATGGCCTACAATATTGAGTCTCAATATTGGCATACAATATTGAGGATATACGAAATGCCCTTCCATCCTCGATTTCAAAATTACCCCGGTCCTTTCAACCACACCCTTGTGGTTTGTGGTCACCCCTTTAGTGAGAGTAAGGGGGGTAGCTGAGAAGAACGCTAGTTCGGTGCTGATTCGCATCTACGGGACTCAGAGAGTGGCGGCGACAGGAACGGACGTCGAGGAAGGCCATCTAAATAATTACGCTGATTTGTAACTTCAATGACAAAAGTGAGAGGGGCGATACTGAACGAAGTATTTTTTGCTGTAATTTTCATCTATTTAAAAGTTATTCTTGTAGAAAGACAGAGATTTATGGGCCTTCGTTCACATGGATCCACAATCAGGCTCCACCGGTGCCTGTGCGGTCCAATGGTATGGTATATTTCAATAAAATTGATGTACCACAACACGCGCGTTTTGTCATAATATGACAAACTTGCCGCGACTTTACCGTCCAACGATAACTAATTTTGCAATAACTAATATTTATTTAAATCAATCAACATTAATTATTTTTAATAATTTATTTATAACGCTTACAAGTCATACGTTAGTAAAGGACGTGACAGTCATGCTCTACATGTCATGCTGTCATACTTAATAGATAAATATGTATGTTGTACAAATGACATTATCACTCAGTACACATAATCATTGGATACGGTCTTTAGAAATGGCAATATCTCGCCACCACAAATGGCTTATTCTCGAACAAAAGAAATTATATTATTATTTACCTCGTGTTCTACTTAATTCAGAATATCTACCTAATTCTCTATAGAAATTCAAAACTTCTTTTAAAATAAATATGTCGGTTTATATATTTTTTTTTAATAATAATAGAACGTGTAGCATACAACATCAATTTCTGGTAAGTCATTTAGGTGTAACATTTTTATACATCCGCAAAAAGTTATGACGCAGATATGCTGCTTCTTACCTTTAGTCAAACATTTCTTTTTAGAACCCTAACTTGATGACCATTATCATTACTGGGTAATTATAATACTTTTGAAAAATATTGATTTAATAAACTTGTTGGCTATAATTCAATTAATAACTTTAATTTCATGGATTTTTTTTATAAAAATAGGTCGGTAGACGAGCATACAGTACACCTGATGGTAAGTGAATACTGTCGGCCATAGACATTCGCGGTACATGCCAACATCAGTCCAGAATGACCAACGCTGTCACGCCCCTGGATGCGCTGCCTACATTTGCAGATTAAGGAATGGATTGGGAGAAAGGGTTGTCAAAATGAGGAGGAACAGGATAGGATGGGATGGGAATGGGCTCTGGCATATTTCACTTGCTACCGAAACATGTCGTACGTACATTGGGAAAATACGATAAAGTAGAAAATGCAGTACATTTCAAGGTAAAATTTGCTTTGAGAGAGGCGTAGCGTGGCCAGTAGAGTGCGCCCAGCGGCTGTGGGAATGCAGCGTGCACTCTCTCCCTACAATTTGTTCTTGAACTTGGTTCATCCAAGTAGCAATAACAGTTAAATGTATAAATCTGCATGAAACGTGAAGTCAAAGCGCATTCGTCGTCTTAATTCTCAGAACGACAGTAGCTGTACCGTCCGTTCGTCTTTTTATACAACTGAACTAGTTTGCTCAAAATAGAAAGAAATATGCCTAGCCCGCCATTTGTTCCCAAGAAGGCTCAGTAATTTGTTTCGCAAGCTTCCATAAACATTTGTATCAACCACAGTATAGACAAGACAGTAAGCTAATTTTCTGCAAAATAACTGGTGTCATTTCATATCATAAACAAATCTGTGAAGTGATTTCCGTCAAAACACCTCACCATACCCATAATAACAAAATTTGAAGCAGGGTAGCCTCCGCGCCTTTACAACAGTTTCACAGGTGCCGAATCTTGGATCTACCAGTATGGTCTAGAAACTAAGCGTCAATCTACTGTTTGACTATTTCAAAGTGAACCTTCGAACTCCTACTACTCCTTCGAACGTGCAACATTTTAATCGCAAATACTTACATGAAAAAAAATGTAAAAAATAATAACTGAAGAACTACTCGTATATGAGCCATAACAAAGGTAGCTTTGTCTTAATACTACAATACTCACTTTCATTCTGGCCTTCGTGCTTCCTCACCGTTGTATGTGCGTGCGCTGCACGTTACACGTTTTAAACGTAGTTTCGATACTGTTTTTTTTATACTGTGCTCATACTCTTGCATTAATTCGTCGTAGCATACAACGGTCTGCAACTATGTATTTTATATTTACAACTTTATCTACAACTATTTATTTTTATATTTATTTTCTTACAACACCTGGTCTGTGACAGCCTGATCCATAAGTTCAAAGTCAGCGAGCTAATCAAAGAGCTATGCTGGGAGTTTCCTTGGGCGATAAGATCCGAAACGAAGAGATTCGTTAAAGAACTAAATTTATCGATATAGCTCATGGAATCAGCACGCTGAAGTAGCAATGGGCAGGTCGTATTTAACCTGCCCATTGCCACTTCAGGACTAATAACCGATGGGGTAAACGGGTCTTCGAATGGAACCCATCTACCGTAAAGCGCAGTGTGGGACTCCCTCCGGTCAGATGGACCAACGACTTAAAGAAGTTCGCTGGTGGTGGCTGGGTTGAAGAACCCAAGATCATGTGTGGTGGCGAGCCTTGGAACAGGCCTATTATCTAGCAGTGGAGAGACATAGGTAGATGGTATGGTATGTTATAGCGTTACGAATAGGATATTAACTCACAAAGATTTCAAATCCTCGGTTCGTACCGCAGAATTTCTATTTGAGTACAGATATTTAAGAATTATCACTAGCTCGGCTATGAAGAAAAATTTCATTATGAAATCCGCGTGCTATAGAATAAAAAAAATCTGGAGCATCTACCAATCCGTATTGGTCCCGCGTGTTGGATTGTGGCCTGAAATCCCTAGCGAATCACTAAGGTAGGCTTCTGCCCTGCAGTGTGATGTTAAAGGCTGATATCATATCGTTTTCTGCATATACTATAGATAGATAAACTTTTTATTGTATGTTGCAAAAATATAATTTCAGTAAATAACATGAATAGTATAACAGGCGGCCTTACCGCCAAGCGATATCTTCCAGGCAACCTTTGGGTGGAAAGAAGAGAATAGATATCAAGTAAAGATTGATTGTGTAATTTATACATAATTAGCTACCCGCCTATTTTTCTTTTTCTTTTTTCGGAATGTCTAAATTCTTGTGGCCCTAGTGGAACTTGTGGCCCTAGTGGTAGTAACCCACCACTAGTGGTCGCTTCGCTTCGGTTTATGTTTTTTTTTTTTTTTTTCAATTTTTTTTTCAAAATATAAAATATAGCCTATATTAGACACGGATATGTAGCTTCCCATTTGTGAAAGAATTTTTGAAATCGGGTCCGTAGTTCCAGAGATTACCCCCAACAAACACAATTTATTACATTAGTATAGAGTATAGATATCAACATATAACTGAAATAAATTATACATATACGAGTACACTTACTTATTAAAATTAAAATTAAAATGAGCGAATTATGTCACATTTAATTTTGTTATCGCAGTATCTTGTATAATATGTTAAAACAGATCGAAATCTATTTAGATAGCAATTAAAGCAATAGATTTAAAACGCACTGAAATGTAGGTTTACTGGCTCCTTGTTTACTGTGTTGTTTATACCTTTTTTATCGGTGTCAAGAGAGATATGACATGGCCACAGAATAGCTAATTACAAATGCCAGATGTTCCGTTGGTGGGTTTAAATTAAATGTTAGCACAAATACCATATTTTTTTTTAATGTTTTTCATCTTTCCTTGCTGATCCAAACCATGTGACACGGGAAGCTGCAAATTCTATTTTCAAATAATCGTCTTTTGGGACTTTTTGGCGGAAACTCGAGAAGTGAAGTTGATTTTCTCTTTGATTTTTTTTTTATAGATAAGAGGGCGGACGAGCTAGCGGTCCCACGTGATGGTAAGTGTTACCCATGGACCCCTGCAACACCAGGGGGTATGTAATGAGGTATGATTATTATAAAAATTGTGTATTAGGCGTTTTGTGATTTAATAGTTATAGTTTATTAAATTTCATAGTGTTTTTGTGCGTAATATTTGTGATAATCATATAAAAGCTTAAGACTCTTAGATCAAACGAAAAAGATTTTTGTGTATTTAAAGTGTACTCAGTAAACTATCACTTTACTGAGCGGCTTTCACGCGATTCCTGACTTCCTTTGACGGGACTGGACTGATGGATAAACTCTTTATTGAACACTAATACATGTTGCAAAAAGGTAATTTAAGAAAAAAGAATCGTCTTTTGTTCTTATCTGTTTCTACAACGCAAAAAAAAAGTTACGCGTGCGATACAACAAAAAAGTGCATTTTAGAATACATAAATATCGACTGGCCGTGATCCTAGCAGGAGAATCGTGGACTCCACCTAAAATATCAATATCTTAATTAAGATTCCTTTAAATTTTAAGCAATTATTGGTAATTATGACTAAAATTAACATGCAGATTGATATCCAGCCAGCAGAGGTTTATACGCGGAAGTGGAACGAGATGAACAATAATAAATAGAACAACAATGAACGACAATTTATTTCAATTGTCTTTCGGACTTTACCCAGAGATGATGTAGTCATGATTTTTTTTTTTGACGATGGCGGCTGTCGAGCACACAGTCCACCTGATGATAAGTAGATATTGTCACCCATAGACATCCGCGATACATGCCAACATCAGTCCAAAATGACAAACGTTGGCACGTATCCAGATGCGCTGCCTACCTTTGGGAGATATAGGAATGGATTTGGAGAAAAGGTTGGGAAAATGGGGAGGGGTAGGGTGGGAATGGGCTCTGGCACATCTCACTCACTACCGAAACACGTACGTACATTTGGGAAATAAAACGAAGTGGGAAATGCAGTACATTTCAAGGTAGTCTCCTGTGAGAGAGGGGTCGAGCGCGCCCAGCGACTGTTGGATTGCAGCGTGCACTCTTCCCCTGACGATTCTAACATTATCCGTAATATATACAATATCTATTAGTTTCATTAGTATTTAAACTAGAAATATTTAACGTACTTTAAAACACTAAAAGTTAAAAGATTCAAAAACCACGTCGTGTTTAACCATTGTAGTTCACGCACGCAAATAAAATATTATGTGACTATTATAAAATTGAAAACGCCGTTGAAACAATCCTAAAACAAGGTATATGTGTTCGCGTAAAATTAATTCGTAGATCACAGCGTGAAACAGGTATAATTATTAAGAATTAAAGATTCGTTCCCTTTTGAGTTGTTAGTGATGGGTCATTGGATCTTTTGTTTTTTTTTGTACAGTTTTCCGCATTTTAACCAAACTTTATTATAATACCTATCTCGTATAACACATGTGTTGAATCTTGGAACTGTTTTAATAAAATTGGTCTTATTAAAGTTACTTGTTTAGAATTGGCCTTTCTCTCCTCATTAAGCTTAACTTAAAGCACTTTGTAAATGTATTGAGGGGGAGAGTGCACGCTGAAATCCAACAGCCGCTGGGCGCGCTCGACTGGCCACGTTACCCCTCTCTCAAAGAAGACTACCTTGAAAGGTACTGCATTTCCCACTTTATCTTATTTCCCTAATATACGAACGTGTTTCGGCAGTGAGTGGGATGTGCCAGAGCTCATTCCCATCACATCCCTCTCCATTTTCCCAACCCTTTCTCCAAATCCATTCTTATATCTCCAACGGTAGGCAGCGCATCGGAGGGCGTGCCAGCGTTTATCATTTTGGACATAAAGTGTTAGCATGTATCGCGGATGTCTATGGGCGACAGTATCTACTTACCATCAGGTGGACTGTATGTTCGTCGGCTCCGCCTTAGTACCTAAAAAAAAAAGTACAATTCTCGTCTGCAATTGTTCACATGACGATAATAACTCGATGATAACAGTGGTCATATGATGATAATAGATGTAAGCATTTTCTCTCATGCACGCGCTCGAGGGTATTTTTATTTAAATGAATCTTTATGGACTAAAGGGCCCAAATAAAGTCAAAAAACATTTTAAGCAGGTGAAAGTACTTGTAAGAAATAAATAATGAAAATATCATGGTTGTGGTTTGCTGATCAAGTTACCATACTTATAAATAGAAATGTATATCTTAGAATTAAGTGAGCATTAAGAATTAAGAAAAATGAGAAAACAGCATGAAAAAGAATATCACAATTTTTATTTATTATTCCTATTTATAAGAAGAGTGGACCGATCTAATTATTCATAAGTGCTATCCACTGTTCCAGTTTAAGTTTCCTTCATTTACGTTTACATTTAAATAAATTTGCTGGGTTGGCTGGTATTCCTACTTGAAGAACCCCTACCAATACACCTATATGTGTACCTCTTTTCCCTACCATCTGAGCTAACTTTGCAACATCAACCGGTCTGTTAATTGATAGTTATAAAACTACATTACACGATGGCATCGTGGCGTGTCACCATCAGGCAAAATCAGCCTATTCACAGCCAGACAGCGATGACTGTCTATTATTATGTCCACCGGAAGCGGCGGGGGGCGGAAATGACGTCACGCGCGCGCGCGGCGGCGCGTGAAGCCCTGCGCTTGCGCACCTGTTGTACAGACGGACTTGCTTGTGGAAAAAAATATATTTCTAACGGTCTAAAGACCGTTAAAAAGGCCTTAAAAGGCGGTGTTATTGCTTTATTTATAAGTAGTAGTTTATAGGGCTGGACGATGTAATTATTTTTGAGATCAAAATTAAACGACGTTCAGGTTTAGTGTCCCACAAAATAATCGTGTGAGATATACAATCAACACTTGAGACATACCTCAAATTAAGTTTTTATTTCATAGGTCTTTTAATGTTAAGAGATATCAAAATCATGGGCGAATATTGATAGGTATTAAACCGTGGGCCTGTATGTCATTTTTTCGCATTATCCTTTGTGGTCAATAAAGACCTGTCAATAACGATAATGTCTAGGCGATATCCCCCTAGGTATTTTGTACGAATCGCGCGAATTTGCCTGGGGAGGTGAATATTGCCTAAGCCCACGTTTAACCGCTGGTGTAAGTAATACTGTTAACACAGGGCCTAGGCCGCTGTACACAGAATATATCGCTACCCGAAGCGTTAGCTAATATCGCCTATGTCTGAACGAAGAAATGATCGCGTACACGAACATCGTTACCGCTGGCAGCAGCGAATATCGTTTATATCTGAACGGACCTTTAAGTAGGGTGAATCAATTTTTCGGTACCCGACATATTCTAGTTTGGGCAGATTCTAAGTATTATACATGGGTAATAAATAATAAACTAGTCTAGTAAATGTGGAATAAAACATGAAGGCGGTTTTCGTAGGCGAATTTCTCGTACTAAATTCATAACCGCTTTTCACCACTTTTCCCATAAGAATTGTGGCATCAAGACGATAAACAGGCCTACACTATTACAGATGTGCACTTATGTCAAATTACATGATAGTGGCTGTGCTAATTTATAAGGGCTCACTTCATGTTCGATATCAGCCTATAACTTCCCGCTGACCTCCCTTAGTAAATTACTAGAAGGTTTATCAAAAATTATTTATTGGTAAGTTAAATTATTATATGAAAGACTTTATATAATGGTCAATGAAGGTTATTTATATCATAAAATTCGCCATAATTATATTATCCGCATGACCACACCCTTGTCTCGAGACCTATTACCGACTTTCTCCACCGACCTAAAGCCTTAAGCGCTCTAATTGTTCTGTCGGTGCAGACCCGTTGTACCCCCGGGATATCGGCATTCTGACACGAACAATACGACTGTTTAAATTATATGCTTCTTGAGAACAATTTCGTATGTTGATAAATGAAGATCCTTTAGTTACCCAAAATACAAAATTTTATGACCGGAAGAGAAGCAGTTGAGTGTACTAATCTTCCACGTGACAAATCATTTCTTGGTTCATAATAACAAGTGATAAATAAATAACGATTTGGTCAGAGGGGATCTGTTCTACGAGTATGTATTCTCACGACTTGTGACGGCTTCTATCACAACCAATAACTGATGTTGAAATTCTAAGGCAAGTAATAATTGCTCGCGCCTATTGGAGTTACTTTTTAGTAATGTATTTACTAACTACATGTACAATATTGTACAACGTCGAATAGCGGGCGGCGAAGCGGCTTACCGGGGCGGCTAATACTCGTACAACACAGCTAACAGCTGTAAGGCCTAACTAAATAAATCCAAATCAAATGGATTGCACTCACCAACTCTTAACTCGTAATTAAAATGGCAGATCTGTGCCCTGAACAGGAACGTCACGTCTGTAATATTGATCAATTTGACCTAAGAAACAAGTTTTTTTTTTAAGCCATTATTTAGATTTTGTACAAGTGTATTGGCTCATGTAGATATCGAAATCATCATAAAGTTTAATGATTTGCACACGTAAACGACCGTAATTATCAAAATTATTTCTATTGTGAATATTAATTTTATTTATCAATGAGGGCTTTTTTTTTTCAAAATTAAGGTTGCAGATGAGCAGATGATTACATGTGCAGACTGTATGCTGGGAAACGGTTACTGTCGTCCATCGAATATTTCAATACATGCCTATGTCAGTCAAAAATTAATAACAGACGCTGACACGACTGCAGTTATGTTATTTACCTTTGGGGTTTTAGTAATCAGGATTTAGAAAAATAATTTCGAACAATCTCAATCTCAATAACAAGTTCAATCATCTAATTCAATCCCATTCCACTCCGTCCCGCCTCCAACACGTTATTGTAAGAGAATTTGGATAGACATGAGATGAATGGCGATAAACTTTTTTTTTTATAAGGGCGTTAAATGGAGCCTGATGAGCAAGCAATTAAGTATGCCACGAAGTGTGGCAAGTCTTGCGGTGCGTTGGTCAACAACAATGGATTCTTTTGAAGAGATGTTACTCTAACAATTTTATTCAAATTAGTTTTCACTCCAGCGACCCGACAAATGGCGAGGCCGTGGACCGCGACTGAAGCACCGCACATTAGTCTTTGGCCATAAAGTTCTATGCAGTAACGCATCGAGAACAGAAGTCACAAAGGAGGTCACGCGCTCGTCTTCTTGGTTGCGTTTATGTGTATAAATCTCGAGAGTAATTCTTACGACTCAATTATTGACAATTTTCAACGACGTTTTTTGGTTTTCGAATTTTCAAATCGCATCAATATCAAACGACTGCACATCTAATTCATTCTGCCGCTTAGTTAGCGATATTTTTTTTAATGACCCCTAAGTAAAAAGTCGGATACAAGCCGAAAGGAAGATTTCAGCTAAGCTATCACAGGTTTCTCCCTTTTCCTGATAACAATAAAAAAAATCTTTTGTTTTTGTACTTACATGGTTCATACAATATGACAGCTATTATGTAAAATGTTTAAAAAGGAACTCGAAGTCGTATAAAAACCGGACGGAACAGATGGTCGTCGAGCCGCCGTTCTCATGGCCCCATCTCGTGGTGAGGCCATAATGTTCGGACGTTAGCAATCATCATGTGCACTGACCATGGCGGTGGGATATCTGATCTATGGGATTATTATTGAACTGCGATGGAAAGTACCTAAACGTTTATAGATACAAATCTTAGCTACTTGTAAAAGGGCTTTCTTTTTTCTTTCACTAACAGACAGTTTTTGGTTTTGAAAGAAAAACACCTTTTTTTCTCGGCATATGCAGTTAAATTCCACTTAGAGGTGGTTATAGGGTACTTATAGATCCCGTGTACTTATCACCACCGCATTTCTTCCCGTGTGTGTGGTAAAAAGCCGAGTAAGGAATAACAAATGGCTACCACAAGCCCTGAGTAGTTTCATCACCTCTAAAAGGGTGGACTCACCAAGCCTCATACACGACACTATGTGCAAGAGGAGACCCACGTTCAACAATGGACACCGAAAAGGCATTGCAAATAGGTGGTTAAAAAATGAAAATGACGAGGCGTTCGATTGATATTTATTTATTTAAGTGGATAACCAACAGAGGTAACAATAAACAAGTATACATATAAAAAGTAGTGGTTACATTTTTTTGTTTACAGAAAAAAAGGCGGCAGACGAGCATGCAGTCCATCTGATGATAAGTGGCTACTGTCGGTCCACATCCACGATACATGCCAACATCAGTTCAGAAAGACAAACGTTGGCACGCCCCGGATACGCTACCCACCTCTGCGGATTAAGGAACAGATTGGGAATATGGGGAGGGATAGGATGGGAATGGGAATGGGGAATGGGAATATCTCACAGCCTACATTATAATTGTTTCCCTACTTACAGGTTATCACAACATTCAAATTACATTCATAGTAGGCTAAAACATAATTAATACATATGATATTTGATAAGAATGAGTGAATTTGGAAAAAATAAAAACAACAATTATATTTTTTTTAAATATACAAAAGGAAAACTCATAAGAGGTACGTCAGCAATTTGAAAAGTTTATTGTTTAAATTTATACAATTTATCATGAAATATATCAAGGTCAGCGGGGCTGATCGAACATTTATTTAAATATTATAAACATCAATTCAATGCTTTTTGCTCATATCGAGTATTACTGATTTTTTATTGAAAGAGGACGGTGGACAAGTAAACACTGTTAAAAAAATCTGGTTCATTTGTATCCACCATTTTTACAATGTACTTTTACAGTGTCATTTTACAATGAGATGCTGGCGGAATATCAGCTCTGTTGTTGCAAATTCCGCTCTGCAGCATGATGCTGAGTCAGTTAACCTTTTTGTCGCCGTGACGCACAGTCAAGCGTTGACTAGGTAATGTATTATAGCATTTATGAAGTAATTCTTTTGTTTGCTGTTAACTGTATGTCTGTGTGTTGTGTTGCGTCAAATAAAACATTTTATTTCGTTATTTCAAGACGCACTGGACCGTCGCGGTGGATTATAGCTCGAAACCCCCAATGATTTACTAGGGGAAGCCTGTGCTCTGCAGTAGAATGTTAAATATGCTGAAAAAAGACACCAGAAGTGTAATAATTGCCTATAAGCGTGTTATCAATTATCATTCAAATGTCTTATTTATTCAATAGCTGTTGCTCGCGACTTCGTTCGCGTGGTCTTCATTCCTGATTGTAAAATGGTTGTACTAATTCAGAAACCTTCGCGGGCGTGCGCACAATAACTCACCAAAGTTTCATCGCAATCGAATGAATGGTATAGGAACGCATACGGGACAAACAAAGAAACATTCATTTTTATATATATAGATTTAAATGATAAAAATATGTTCAGAAGGCTGGTATAATCTCCTTAGGGGAAATGTCTACCAGCAAACCTGCGAGAGCGATAGCTGAGTTATAGTGTCTACCTAGCGACCAGCCCTCGCTTCAGTTTATAAGTTTTTTTGTTTCAAATTTTTTTTTTCAAAATTTCAAAATTAAATACAGCCTATATTAGACACCGATAATGTAGCTTCCTATTTTTGAAAGAATTTTTGAAATCGGTTCAGTAGTTCCAGAGATTACCCCAACATATTATACCTACAAACACACAATTTTACCTCTTTATTATATTAGTATAGATATAGATTACAAACAGGGACCACAGTCCATAAACGATTATACTCGTAACATATATTGTAGAGATAACAATTCATCTTATGAGTTATCACATCCACAATCTCACTAGATAAATATTAAGTTATCCCTTACTAAACTTGATAAAAGTAGTTACAATTTCCCAGGAAGGTAAGCACAGCTGACGCCAGTAGTGTGTGACGGTGCCCTGCGCGTGAGTCGATCATAATTCGTGCGGCCGTTCACCTCGCACCTTACCATAACTATACGTGGTAATCATGCGTTTAACTACAAGGGAATGAATATCTAGTTGGTACTATGTTTTTTTAAATATATTTAGGCTTGTTGATATTTAGCGATATTTAGGTTGTAATAAAAACGTGAACTTTTTTTTAACGTTAATTTAACGTGAAATAAAAACGTTTTTCTAATGTCCTATACTGTGTTTTTCTAATGTTCTTTCTAATGGTAGCCGCTGGACGCACTCGACTGGCCTCGTTATCCCTCTTTCACAGAAGACTACCTTGGAATGTACTGCATTTCCCATTTTATCTTATTTCCTCAATGTGTTTCGGTACTGAATGAGATATGCCAGAGCCCATTCCCATTGTAACCTATCCCTTCCCATTTTCTCAACCCTTTCTTCAAATTTACTCCTATATCTCCAAAGGTAGACAGCGCATCCGGGGGCGTGTCAACATTTGTCATTCTGGACTGATGTTGACATGTATCGCGGATGTCTATGGACGACAGTATCCACTTATCATCAGGTGGACCATATGCTCGTCTGCCGCCATTTTTCCATAAAAAAGAATAAAGCCTTACAATGCTATAATTAGACAATTAAGAAATGTTATTGACCTTAAGAGTTCAACATACGTATGGTATTATATTTTTTACCGACAATCGTATCTTTCTTTGAGTTTTTGTTAACAATGTGAGAATTCGATTTCTCCTTCTGTGACTAAGTCGATGACTAATTTTTCTCACCTCCAATATTTCTTTTCGCACGTATTTCGGTAATACCATTCTAACATGTGTATTTTGAAGTCATAATAATATTGAATGTATATTTGGAATAATTTATGACAATGTTTATTTTTTACAAACAGAATTTTATATTACATACAATATATTATGGTTTTTATCTATGAAATTGCCGTTTCTTCGTAATGGCCACTTTCAACTTAGTTATCTTGCGTTTGGCTTTGCATTACAAATTCGAACAATTTCAATTTAATGCTATGACATTCTTTTTAAAAATCACTTATACGTTTGTTTTTACGTCAAACGACTTTTTTGCTTTGGTAGATATCGTTGTCTTTGCGACTATGGTAAAGTTAAAAATTCGCGTTATATTCGAGTTCCGTCATGGCAGCAACGCAGCACAGATGGCACGCAACATGTGTACGGACCAAATACCGCAAACGAACACGCATGGTGCGTTTTTGGTATGATCGTTTCCGTTTTGGAAATTTCTACCTCAAAGTTCGCTGACGACGACCGAACGACCGGAGACTAAAGTGGATAATGGCGAATTTAAAGCAATAGTGGAAGTGGATCCACTATCGCCACTATCCGACAGTCTTCGGCATTAGTGACAAAAGATATTGATCCATTTGTGTCCAATCGGGAAAGTGAAGAATCTCGGAAAGTGGGTACTTAATAAGCTCAATGAAACTTAGCTGCAAACACGCGTCGAAGTTTGTTTTACTTTGCTGAACCATCACAAAAATGAAGGGATTCTGATTTGTATTGTCACTAGTGGATCCTGTATGATAATCATAAACGTTCGTCACAATGGTTGAACCTACGAGACACAGTCAAACAATGTCCCAAACGTCTCCATGATAACGCTCGCCCACACACTGCACGAAAGACAGTCTGAAAGTTACAGGAGCTTCGACTGAAAACTTTCCTTCACCCACCGTACTCTCTGGACCTTGCCCCTACTGATTTCCATTGTTTTCGGAATTTGAATAACTTTTTACAGAAGAAAAATTAACTCCGATGAGGCAGTGAAAAACACATTCAGAGAATTCATCGATTCCCATCCTTACTAATTCTATAGCAGAGAAAAATTTGAACAAAAACACTATTTGAATTTTTTCATATAAAATAACAATTTCATAGGTAAGGACCTAATAATATGCATTTCTTCATATTTTAGCCTGAAATTTCTGATGTGTCGCAAAAATGTAATTTTTGAAGTGTGTCGTTGGTAAATAATGTTTTGGAAACACTGGGATAGATGATCGTGGAGGACAAAAGGGGATGACCTTTACCCAGCAGAGGAACACATCATAAGGCTATTGGAATCCATTAACAGGAATTTGTTAATACGTTACAATTATCGAAAAATTACAGCCAAATATCTACTTTCACTGATTCTACCGTATCGAATATTGTCAAGACAAAATCGCGTTATCTGGAACAAACTTGTTAGACATGCTCTTCTGTAAGAGAAAACGTTTTTGTTTACATTGTTCGTTCATTTTCCGAAAATTGGACTGTTTTTTGTGGGAGGTACGAGTGGGAACAGTGTAATAGTTAGATGCGAGGAATTGTGATTTTGCCTAAGTTAAATTAAATTTTTACAAACAAGGAAAACAAATTTGTACATAATTTGTAAAAACTGTATTGATATGCCGAAATGAAATGAGAATAAAAGTGTTGCTACACCGTATATAGGTAGATTAATGATCCATTATGTCCTCATGTCTATCTATGGTCTTGCATGTGGGATATATGGCCTGAAAATGCCACGCTGGCTAAGCGGGTTAGCGAGTCCAACCACCCTTTTAGAGGTGGTGTAGTTCCTCGGGGCTTTTGATAGCAGCTTTATTAGTCACCTTTTACACACCTACGTGAAGAGATGGTGCTATTCTGAAATCGGCCGTCACCACACCACCAGCAGTTGTTACCCTAAAAAATTCAAATGATTTATTCTAAAATTATAAAATTTTAGAACTTGAAATATTTACTAATTTTATGTACGTATTGTCTTGAAACAAATGATAACTATTTATAAAACGGTTTTAAGGCTTTTTTTTTTATATACTAGTGGGCGGACGAGCAAGCGGTCCCACGTGATGGTAAGTGTTACCGCCGCCCATGGACACCTGCAACACCAGGGGGTATGCGGGCGCGCCGCCGACCTTGCAAAATCCTATTCACAGCTCTCTTGAAGAGCCCCATATCGAAACTTAATGGAAACACCTCTTGAGGCAGTTCGTTCCACAGCCTATGGGTTCGCGGTATAAAATAATTTTTTAGCGAACAGTGCGCTACACCTCCGTATCGAGGAAATGCGGATGGACCGCACTTCTGTGACGGGAGGTGCGGTTGTAGAAACCCGAGGTGGGAATTATATTAAACAGTTCCTCAGAGCATGCTCAATATATAGAGCTTTGAGATTAGTTTTTAGATATAAGTGCAATATTTTCTTTTCATTGTAAACGTAGTCTTATTACGGTTATGTATAAAAATAAATTACTTCAAAACTTGACTACCTATTAAATGACATTTACCACTTAACACAGCAGAATTTGACGTCTAATTTTACATGTATAAATATTATATCGTAACTATCAAACATTCCTTTAGTTCGAACTCAATTAATTAGCATTTAATAAACATATCTAAATATGTCTGTCTACACAAACTAGACCGGCAAGATCTAGACAAGATACCCGTTACACTGACTTATTTTTTCATTTAGATCGTGATAGACTGGTCTTTGCCATTATCCTACAGTAAACACCCGTTTCATGAGAACAGGTGATTGGAGCCTTATTCTGAGTCGACGCGAGCGATCGTGATATCTGTCCCGATAATTAATATTGGCCGTGAGCTCGTGTGCATTATTAGTGTAATCGATTAGATTGTTTTAATTAGAGCTGCCTTAAATTGCCTGGCAGCTCCGTGTTATAGATATTATTCGCAAGCAAGCCTAAGTCATCTTAAGTATTGGGGTTTATTTTTGACATTACTATGATACTCAATGTGGATACTATTAAACATTTATCGGTGGAAAATTTAGAAAACATCATTTTAAAATTCAGTGTAATGATCACCCCGTTTACATTTAATAGTCAATCTTATCTTAGTAGTATTTTCTACAATGGTCTTACAATATTTACAATAATTCTGGTTAATTATTTGTGTAAGTATACAAATAATTGTTGCTATTTGTAAAAATAAAACGTGTTAATAAAATACAAATGCCGTCAAAAGTAATTATGTAAAATGAATCGATGGACGTATTTTTATGTCAAAAAGCACATCACTTTGACACAGGCAAGCGTGGTGTGGCGCGACGTTATCGGTCTTGTTCCTATGACCTGCTGGGCGGTGCTTAGCGAAGCGACGCGTCGCGCGTTGCATCTGTCTGTTATTCTGTCGTGCACAGAATCGATATAATTGTGTTCTCCCAGAATAAGGGTCCGAGACCGTTACGGCCGACCGTTTAGAGAGCCAATATTGTCATGTTTCGACCTTCAGTAAACGGGAACCTTGCAATAGTTAATGCGAATAATTTAATTATACATTTGCTCTTAGGCCCTTGCTCTTAGTATACCTATATAGTACCTACATAGTATAAATATGATTACCTTATACCAAAGATTTTATTGTTTGCGATGATAAGTGACGGAAGAGGTACTCTACAAAACAAATATAGATGATTGTCTCTTTCTCTTAATAATTTACCACGTTTCACAAGCCGTCGCGAATTGTGTATGCTGATAAAAACAAACTTGTCTATAAAGTTTGTAATAGAAAACTTTTAGTAAAGAAATTGGGACTTTCTGAAATTTAAATAAAATATTCAATTTTTGAATGACTTAAATGTTCATTAATAATTGTTTTTTTTAAAGCAGACGTCGCTGTTTTAGGAGATTTTTAGCAATAAATCTAGTATTATGCTAAAATGTTTTGTCAAGCATATGATCCATAACTCATAAGTCTTATAATTCTCAAATATTCATAATACCTTAATAATGTCTATATGTGCGAATTTTAATATAAATGAGACACACTACATTATCTCAACTGTACTGTTCTGACTACGAATATTGTAGTGTAGTGTCAGGACTGTGCTAGTAGCGTATACAGGCTGTGTGACATGTATTTACAAAGATTGAAATAATAAATTCCGTTTAGGACAGTGAATTTATATAATTATTTGAATAACTATTCCACATAGTAACTACGAGTAGTATAAAAGACGAACTTAACACCGTAAGCCTTAAGACATTCTCTGCAGCCAACCTTTCGGTTGAGCGGAGAGGAGCATTGGAAGGTGCGATGGAATGTATATAGCACAGCTAACACTTGATGGATTGATGACTTAAAAGTTTGTTTTCACGTTATTGGCCACTGTTTATTTTTCGCCACCAAATAAACCAGTAATTATAACAATTTTATATTAAATTTGGGAAATATTTTGACAATTTTATATTAAATATTATTATTACATAAAATATCTTTATTTATTTCAGCAGAAATAATTTTCTTTTATGATAAACGATTTATAGTAAATATTATTTCCTTATTTACAGTATCATTCCTTACTTATGTATGTGTAAGTACTTACACACTACATAGGTATAACTAAACATACATATAATTGAACTAATTGACTAATTGACTAATTGAACATATAATTAAACATTTCTTTAGTATTTGCTAATTTTTTCATATATTTATGTTAAAGACAAGGAACAAAAAATATAAAAAAATTAACATTCATGTCAATTAAGTCAGAATCATGAGTAGAATCCATAGTTTCAGTGTTCGGGAATACTTCCGTCACACACCCTGTATGTATATTGATATCCACACACGATTAGTAACACGTGCTGTTCGTATTGTCGACGATCCCACTTTCACGGGCGGTCTAGAACCCCTCAGCATTCGGAGAGACGTTGCGTCTCTCTGTGTGTTCTACCGCCTGTACAATGGGGAATGCTCTGAGGAACTGTTTAATATAATTCCCACCTCGGGTTTCTACAACCGCACCTCCCGTCACAGAAGTGCGGTCCATCCGCATTTCCTTGATACGGAGGTGTCGCCACTGTTCGCTCCAAAAATTATTTTATACCGCGAACCCGTAGGCTGTGGAACGAACTGCCTCAAGAGGTCTTTTTATTAAGCTACGATATGGGGTTCTTCAAGAGAGCTGTGAATAGGATTTTGCAAGGTCGGCGGCGCGCCCGCATGCCCCCAGGTGTTGCAGGTGTCCATGGGCGGCGGTAACACTTACCATCACGTGGGACCGCTTGCTCGTCCGCTCTCTAGTCTATAAAAAAAAAAAAAAAAAAACAATCACGAAGGCGTGTTCACGCGCTGTGAACACGCTATCTGTCATCAGCGCCCTTACTACGAATTTTCAATTTCGTTTGTAGGAAATGTCGCAGTAGTACATTTATACCCCAGATTTTTATTCAATTCACAGGGTTTCCGACCTATTTTTCTTTCACCACCAAGCTGGTGATATGTGAAGAATACGTACTTAAGTAGAAACTCAGTAACACGGGTCAGGGTTGAAACTTATAAATCAATAATGTAAGACGAAAATGGATATAGGTATGATATGATTACACATATGAATGAGTCACTTTCGACTTTGTTGAATTACTGGGTGATGGACAAATTTATGTAAATTATAATTGTAACCGTAATTCCTTAATTGTCCTTTGCATGAGAGATAAATAGCCTTAAAACTGAAATGGCTTAAAAAGCGGGTTGGCGAGTCCAGTCTTTTAGAGATGGTGTGGTTTCTCATGGCTTGTGGTAGCGGCTTTGTTATCCCTTAGTCGCCTTTTACGACACCAATTGGAACAGATCTGGTGAAGTGTGATTTGGTCTGATGGTCTGAAATATTGACATCGCAGATGAATGCACCTGAAAGCAAAACAAATAATGCATTTTCAGTTTTTCGGGAAATATTTTATGTTCATTGATAACTATGATAGATAATAAGAGTACAAACGCGCAAGAACAAATACCAAGTGAGACCTTTATACGAACGACGGAAATGTAAGACAAAAAACAATGTTTTCGTTGTTGTGACTATTATACTAAACTTCGTTGTAACATGGTCGTGACAAAGTCAGAATAAGATCTCAACGACAAAAACGAAGCACCTTCCAAAAAAATCTTGTTCATTTGTTAAAAGTTTTAACTGAACCTGCACGCCGAAAAGTAAACTGGGTTAAAAACCTTTTATCAACATTATTACTTTAGAAGTTTATTGTTGTACTACAAGAAAAGTTTACCGTCTGTTATATTTTCACTGCATTTTTTATAACGGTATGGACCCGTGAATGAATACTTGAGTTACCCCAAATCCCAGGCTGTAGCTGAAAACCAGCGCAGAAACCCTCTTCGTTGTTGTAGCATATGCTGAGCTACAAAGCTTTTTATCAACACACCGCACTATCTCTTATCCACAATGTATGATAAACTTTATGTATTATCGGTTTTTATGTATACAAATAAATGTTTTCTTACTTTCTTACATGAATTAGTGTAATGACGTTTCTTCCATGTGATGCGCACGCGTTTTACGAGTATAAAACGTCACTGAAATAACGCAAAACTTAAAAATAGGTTGTACAGTGAATCTATTTTTAACAATTAAATAACAAATACACTCATTGTAACTACCGGGCGTATAAACAGAAACAGGATAAATACAGTTCAATAGCAAATTTTATGAGAGAATTCTTTTTAAAATTTACTTTCAAAATAACAAACTATCAATTTATATCTGTGGTAACGTCATACAAGACTATGTATTACTTAAGGATATCTCTTGTCATGTTTAAGCTGGTTTTAAAAATGTTGAAGAGTTGTTTTGTAGATAAGTTAAAAGGATCTCAGATAAAATTTAAATCGTTGTTATCCCTCTAGTTTTCCTGAACTTGAATAAAGACCGTCTATAGTCAGCATGGATCCAACCCATTTCAACCCAATGGAGCATTTCGCAAATAAAACAAATACCTATACTAAAAATAAAATGTGATATGAATTTTAAGGCCTTGATTAAATTATAAAAGCATTTTGATTGAGAAAATATGTATTACACTTTAGTTTCTTTGTCACAAAAAGGCTGCGGTACGGGCCGGAACTGGACGGACCGGTACGGAACGGGATGAAGCGCGATGGTACGGCACGGAAAGGGATGGAACGAGTTGGAACGGGATGGAACGGAGTCAAACAGTATGGAACGGGGTGGACGGGATGGGATGGGACGGGATAGGGCTGGTGGGACGGTGTGGGATCGGATGGTGCGGTCGGGATGGGATTGGAACGGGACGGAATGGGTCGGGATGGGACGAAACGGGATTAAACGGGTGGAACGGAGTGAAACGGAATAGAATATTTTCATTTGTTCGGCACATCAGTTAGTAGTAGGTCCAGTACCTATATACATGCACCGTACTTAATAGTCTCCGGTATACAAATTTACAAACCATCAACTGTTATTATTATTATTTACAGATTAGAAAATTAAAACAAAATTATGTCCTGCTTTATTGGACTTTCTTTACTACTCACTATTAGAAAAAACTAGCTGTTGTCCGCGGTATCGTTCGGATTTAATTGCGGTTAATTATGATTTTATATAGAATATTATGATTATTATTATGCCTGTATTTTATGAACTCATGACACAATTTTGGAAAACTGTAAAACACGTATTTAATTATTTGTGCTGTCGAAAATTTCACTAAATTATAGTATATCGATGAGTCAGACAGTCGGACAGTCAGCTCATTTCTCTTTATAACCTTATAACCTTATTTATAATCATAAATATCCTTCAAAAAGATCATGAAAACGGTAAACAATGAACATTCGTGGATAGATAATAAAATCGTGCAACTTGTCGCGGTCCGCCGTTTCCTAGCAACGTGTACACGCTGACGTGTAGCTATGTCGGCGAACGTGATTGCGTACAAAATGGCAATTAAGCCAACGTCTCACGGGTCCGACCGACCAGAAACAACTGTGACTAGTAGTGTATATTGTAATGTTTAATATATTCTCGTTTTTCACACATAAATTAAACAGTTTTTGGTTGGAGTAATTCAGAAAAAAAAAAAACAAGAAATAGAAAAAGGAAATATTAAGTAAATAAAAATGAGTGACAAGGTGACTTTAATGAAAAAGAGGTGACAAAATATTCATTGTCTTGGTCTCGTAGTTAGTTGTCGCAAAGATACTTTTAAACATTATCTCCATTTCTTTACTTCCTCCGAGATTATTTTTGGCGAGTTAGAAAAGTGTATTAGGATCATCCCTGGTTATTAACCCCAGAAATGATATCGCTTGCTTTGCGTCGCTAGCGGTGAGTGAGACTGCAGCCTCACAGCGAACTTCAATCGTGTGAATAGTATGCGTGAAAACGAATTGCTAGATCATTTGAATTTATTGGATGGTTTGTGCGTTCCGCTATTAAAGATAATTTTAGATTCTTTTGGAATTGAGTATATATTTATTTTTTTATTTATTTTCTCATATTTTTTTGAATATATTAGAAAAGACGCATTTAATGTCTTTCGATATTATTTCTATGCATATTGTCTTGTGCATGAGGGATGTATGGCTTTAAAAAGCCATGCTCATCTAGCGGGTTGGCGAGGTGGTGTAGTTTCTTAGGGCTTGTGGTGTGGCGACCTTGTTATCACTCAGTAACCATTTACGATATCTACAGGAAGAGTTTTAAAACCGGCCAACACCACACGGCCAATTAAAATAATAACCACTAATATATTAATATATACTTAATAATATATTATTATTATTATACTTATGATAAAAACAGAAATACCAAATAAATGATTACACAATATTTGTTTCCCATTGTGTTTTTAAATTGTCTCGAACCGTATTGTTTATTTAATTTTGTTCTTCACTGTACTTAAAATTCTATTTTACGCAGGTATATGTGAACATTTATACGCAAAGTAGGCAGTAAATAAGTCGAGATATATTTGGCTAATTGGGGTCAGATTAGGTTAATTTACTCTAAATCAGCAGTTTTACGTTAAGTTTACTATAAATGTTACTTGGGTTATACGGACTACTAAAGGATTTTACATAATTCTTGCGTGCGCGCATGTCCATATAACTAAAAGACGCAAATAAAGAAAGTATCAAATGTAACATTGTTCAATTTTTGCTTTTATATCAAGGCAATAAGACTCATTTGTGTCACATTTCACAGATAGACCATAACCAGCCCTTACTGATAGACGCGGGCCTTCTCATGCACATTGTCTTGTGTATGAGGAATATATGGCCTTAAAATGGCACGCTGTAGTTCCCTGGGACTTGTTGTAACCACTTTTGTTATCCCTTCGTTGCATGACATCGAAGAGTTATCGAAGACATCTTTTGTTATGGGAAGAGATGTGATGGTACTATCCTAAAGCCCGCCGACATCACACGGCCAATACATATGCAAAAATACTTACTAAGTATTAGAATTACATTAAGAAAAAAATATGTAAAAGTTATACTCCTATACTTCTCCAAATTAACCCATTTTCCAATAAAAACTAATGTCTTAATCACTCCCATAAAATACCTACGACCTTGTTTGATACGATACGCACAATGGCTTAGGGGACAAATTACACCATGGCACGAACAATCGGACGAACGGACGAACAGACTGACGATGGGAATAAGGCCTCCATTTGTCATAGGCTACACAATGGTCCATTGAATTGGCTACTGAATATTCAATACAAGTGGTACTGTAAGCACTAATCTCTAATTAAATTCGGGTCACGAATTATTGTCGAATTTGATGTAGGTACTAGAATACGTTTAAAGAGAATTTGATCATTAATATTGTAAGCGTTAAACAACGCAGAAACATAGTCTTATAACTCACAGTTTTTTTAATATAGAAAGAAGGCTTGACATAAGAGTCGCTGCGTACAATGCAGTTGACAAGATACTTTATACCGCGAACCTAAAAATTGTGGAATGAACTGCCAGCCCATATGGGACTCTTCAAGAGAGTTGTAAACAGGATTCTGCAAGGTCGAATGCTTTCATATATTCAATCAATACTGTCTTTTATGTAGTACGCACTGGATTCACAGAATCTCACAGAAAGCTACCGTAAAACGTACTGCATTTCCCACTGTATCCTATTCTCCTAATATACGTAACTGAGACACGCACGAGCCCATATCCTATCCTATCCCTCCCCATTTTCCCAACCCGGTTCCTAAATCTACGGTTCTGAACTGATATTGCATGTATTGAGTGAGGACGTAATGTATTGCATGTATTGATTCACAGGCGACAGTATCTACAAGGTGAAGTGTATGCTCGTCTGTCGCCTTCATTCTAAAAACAATCAATTAGATACAATTAATTTAGGATAATCAAGAAGTAGAAAATATTTCATGGATCACATTATACGTGGGTCCTTTGACTGAAGTCTAACTACAAGTAAAGTTGACGATATATTGACAGCTTCCTGTTTGTTGCAGGTTTGTTAATACCGAGGATCTTGAATCTGCGATTAGACCGGTTGGAGCTCTGACCAATTGTGTAAGTTCTTATACTCGTTATACTTATACTTGTCCATATAGATATAAATTTTGTACAAATTTTGCGTATGACTGTTTACGTTTTAGTTAACATTTTTAATCTTCATATTTAAAGATCAATTTACTTTAGTATAATACGAACTAAAGTAATTTTAGATAGGCTTACCAGCAGTGGAAAGATATAGGCTGATGGTATGGTGAGGTAATTTAAGTTTTAACGCAGCCAAATTTTTCCTCCACCAAGAGGGGTGAAATTATAACGTAATGAATTATAAACATCAGATATGTTACAAGATTAGTTTAATATATATGTTTGTATTGCACACATATACAATGTTTGTGTGTACAATACGCAAATATCTTAAGAACTATACTTTATTTTACTTCAAAAATTAATGCGTTTACAATTAACTAAATTCGCACTAAATCTAATTTCGCACTAATCCGTCTAAGACAATGGTAGTCAAAGTCTTGTTCACACATTTTCACTTTTGATTCCTCGAACTATTCAGTACAGGTGATAAATCTGTGCTGCTCAATGGCAGACAGTGAGAGCTGTGAACATTCATTCATTGTTTCGTTGTTAGGTTTATTTGATGTTTAATTTGTTAGATATAATCGGGGACAGGCCAATCTAACCCAGGGGCCATGGGCACACTATTAATAAGGGTTGGAATAGTTTATAAGTAAACCATAGTATTACCAACTGCACACGGCTTTATTTTGTACATCCTTTGTGGGTAATCGAAATGGGTACTTTTGCGATTAACTAATCATTCTTATTTAGTACGAAAATAGTAAGCAGATGAAAAAGGCCTTTCTAACAAATCCGAAACTTCGCTCGCCATATTTGTGACACACGTTGTTTTCTGTTTTACGAATGTTAAGACCAATATTTTCGCGTATCTATACATACAATAAAATCGTTACAAAGTCGTGTCGTACATGAAATATTTTCTGAAAAAGTCTTTATTGCATGTCGCGCATTACACAAACGCCACTGGATGAAGTTTTTAAGAAATTTGGCACAGGTAAAATTTAGGGTACCTATTTTTTATCCAGATAAATTATAAAGTTCCCACGAGAATCAAGCCAATCAAACATACCACAGCCGTTGGGCGCACTCGACTGGCCACGTTACCCTTCTCTCACATAAGACAATCTTGAAATGTACTGCATTTCCTACTTTATCGTATTTCAATGTACGTGTTTCGGTAGTTAGTGAGATATGCCAGAGCCCATTCCCATCCACTCCTATACCTCCTCATTTTCCCAACCCTTCCTTAATCTGCCAAGGTGGGCAGTGCATCCGGGGGCGTACCAACGTTTGTCATTCTGGACTAATGTTGGCACTTACCGCGGATGTCTATGAACGACAGTATCCACTTACCTGATGGACTGTATGCTTGTCTGCCGCCTTAAAAAATAAAATTCTATAAAAAAAAATACGATCTCTAACTTCCGTGCGCACGAAATCGCGGGCATCAGCTAGTTCTCAATAAGTCCGTGTGAAAACTGTCGGTTCTTACTAATTAAATCGTCAGCGTTTAGTGTAGGTTAACACCTGGACGTTGTGGAGCAAACAGCGTGGGAATGTTAGGCGTCCGGCTGGATGATTGTGTTGTTACTTTAATGTTAAATAAAACCAATCCAAGTCGACTTTAATTACTTAAGCTTTTAGCTTGACAAAAAATAGCCAGGATTTATGCTGTGTAAAATTTATTTGGTATAAATATAAAATTCTATGTTAATGTTGGAAAAATATTGAAACAAATTACAATATCTGTAGATATGTACTTTGGCCGTGTGGTGTTGGCGGACTTTAGAGTAAAACCAGTCTATCTCTTCCCCTGGGTGTCGTCAAAGGCCTCCCCTAGTAAATCAATAGGTGATTTCGGATCATAATCCACCACGCACGTCCAGTGTGGATTGGATTCAGCCTGTATCTCTACTGCTGCATAAAAGCTCAATAGTTTTTATGTTCTGGTATGGCTCGTGGATTACAAATGATAAATGAAATAATTTTCAATTAACATTAACCTAAATATAGGTCACGAATGTTCTGTGGTATTAACTATTAAACGCAATGTTTACGTGTAGCATTTCTCCCGCACCTAAATCAGAAGTTACAAGTTACACAGTACACTATCACGAACTAAATCGGTTACTCCACTTGCCCGATTGTGCGATGGCGTGCGAACGCGTTCACAATTATACTCGGACGCTTCTCACACCGTTTGTCGTAAATTAAATAATTCTAATAAATAGTAATTCTAATTAATAATTCTAATAATAAGTCTAAAGACTTCTCCTACGTAAGTTACGGTAACCCATAAAATACCTATTTAAACTTTTTTATTGAAAATGTTCTTTTTTAATGTATATTGCACGTGAAAAAAGTTAAAAAGTCCTATTATTTAAGCAAACTTTAAGACTTAAAGTATTTATTGCAAATAGTAATTACGCACAGCGTAATGTAGAACAATAAAGTCCTTAAGAATAATGTATGACGTAACAGATGAAGTGATGTGACCGCGCGGCCGCGACCATGTGTCACATACGACGAGCTACGCCGCAAAGTAGACTTGAGTACGTACGGTTGTAGCATATTTTCTTATCGAACATAATCACAGTCATATTTTTTTTACCTAAAAATGGTACAACACCGAACACAATAAATATTAATAAAGTTCAAAAACTTTGTAACTTACCTCTAAAATCTTGTTTTGAAATACCAAAATAGAAACAAAACAAAGTGATTACTCTTATCAATACAGATTTTCGAGAAAATCAAGGTATCTCTATTATACGAGTATTACATAAATTTCTGTCATATATTGTTAATTTTAAAATGGTAACAAAGTAAAGTATTGTCCGGTTATATACAACACATTACGTCGTTTAGTCAAGGAAAAAAAATGGTAAGTATTACACACCATTAGTATTCATAAGAATCAGGATAGTATACACCTACGTGTTGTATGATGATATTAATGATGTACAGTAGCCATAGAGAGCAATATGTGTTATTCTACAATTATTATTTGAATAATTATTGGAACGAAGTTCTTTTACGCGGCTTGCGGTAGGTGTGATTCGAGAGAGAATGTAATGTCACGTAAGATTTTTAAACCCCTCCATACGCCTTTCCCTTTCTCGCCTTTCTCTCGCTCAGACACGGCATGGTCGCGATTCTCGCGATCGTGTCAGTTCGTCGGTATTCGGTAAATTTCGGTAGCGGGCCGATCGCTAGTTCTCTCTCTCATGCCTCGCTTAATCCGAAACGAAAATATCCGATTCGACTACATCGCCATCGCTGATTCGCTGAATCCTATCGTTGTTTTTCGATGTAATATATCGCATAGTGACATCGATGTTAGAATGATATATTGAAAAATACATAGATATTTGCAATACATCGATTGTTTTTAGAATTTACTAAGATTAAATGAATGGATATAACATGCCTGAAAATGAAAGTATACGGATGCGTGAATTACATTCGGAGTTTAAAAAAATGCGTGAGGATCTTTGTTCCTGACGGGGCGGGCTCCCCTGACCATACACGTTTTTTTTTAGACAACTTCCGGACCAACTAAACAACTTCAAGTCAAAAAGCTATGTTCGTGTTGTGTTCCTCATTCTCTGTCTGCTGAACAAAAACAAGCTCGCGTGACATGCAGCGAAATAATTGTAAAATTCGAAACTGGAGAGTAACGGAATATATTTAATATTATTACTGGAGATGAGAGTTTCGTCTATCAGTATGACTTACTAACTAAGCGAAAATTAACAGTTTGGGTGTTTCCAGACGAAAAGCCCCCCAGGAAAGTCAAACGTGGGCGCCGTGTGGGCAAAAAAAATATGGCAACATTCTTCTCTGCGGGCAGCCATTTAGCGGCAATTTCTTTAGACGCTGAAAAAACTGTTAATGCTCAATGTTACAGTCAAGTGTGTTTACCCACTGTATTCAATGTGTTAAATCAAAAACATCCCAAAACAGGTTTGAGAGGGCTTTACTTGTATCATGATAATGAATCATCTCACAAAGCAAAACTTATCCAAGAGTTTTTGAAGACCACAGATATTCAAGAGTTGAGCCACCCTCCTTATAGCCCTGAAGCTTGGATTCCGTGGCACTTTTTTCAACGGCCTTGAGGACGCTCGAAATGCTTTTATGTCAGCTGTTGAGGACCTCGCTAAATAAAAGTATCGCCAGTGCTTTAAATCTTGGTTTAGTTAGACGAATGAATCGCTGTACAGTTGTAATACAAATTTGTATTGTAACCTAAATACGTCACCCACCTAAAACTGAACGAATGTTACGGTATTGGCGTCATTTCGTATTATAATTTTACATAATTTTAACTGTTATTACAACTACAGCACCATTTTTGCTCTGTTAACTGGGAGATAATGCTTCGAAATATTATCTCAATTAAATTCGCTTTTTGTCATTCTGTACAATAAAGATTTAAAAAAATAAGTTAGAAAATCTGAAGGAAAGTCGTTATGTGACGACTTAAATCCATACCGACAATAAAATCTCTTTGCGTAACATCTTTAATAATTACGTTTCGGTGTGATACACAGCCATCGTGGTCTCACAGCTCATAACTTTTAGTATTGAATGTTTGCGTGCATCAATTACAATATTCAGTTAGCGTTCACGCTCGGATGCGCTTGCGTCATCGACTGATGAGTTTACAGCGTTCGTTACGCATGCGCATTAATGTAACACATCACAATCTTGTGCAGAAGACAACGCATTATAATAATTTTTTTCATTTTGTGTACGCTTTTATGTCGACGCAATAAGATTTAGTAGAATAATTGATGTACGAATATATAAAAGTAGAAAATTTTTGGCATTAATGTTGATGGAAGCGTTGCCTTCCATAGAGTACAAAGTAATGTTTTTTTAAATTTGTTAATACACATCATACTATCAGCCTGCCTCTCCACTGCTGGATATAGGCTTCTCCCAAAGACCGCGACTGCACATGGATGGATGAAAAAATAGAAGATCCTGTATGGTAGCGAGCCCTGGTAGAGATCCATATCCAGCAGTGGAGAGACAGGCCCACGGTACTTTATGATATGGTATAGGCACGGCGCGATAATGGTAATTAAATAACTGTACTTATAAGTAGAAACTAGTCTTATAAGAGGTCTTTCCATTAAGCTACGATATGGGGTTCTTCAAGAGAGCTGAGAATAGAATTTTTCAAGATCGGCGGCGCGCCCGCAATACCCCTGGGTTGCAGGTGTCCATGGGCGAAGGTAACACTTACCATCACGTGGGACCGCTTGCTCGTCCGCCCACTTGTATATATATAAAAAAAAAAACTCAGTGGTACGAGGTGGAGTTCGAATTTACGACGTTACGAATGTGACCAGAGACTATCCCTACGCTATTGCCGCTCTAAGTACAGGACTAAGCAACCAAATTCTCGGGAAAATAATTTCGTCACCGCATAAAAGTATACCACGGGTTCTGAGAAGGCGACTCATGGAGAAGTCATTGACAATCGCTGACTGAGAGCATGGGAACGGACGGATTTAAATATTCCACATACATTAGTCGCATAAATATTACATGATGAGATTGCTTTATTGGGCAGTTTAAGGAATTATAAAGGAAAGCAGTTAGGATACCCGTTTTAAACGTCCAACTTACAATGAAAATTGTAACTCGTTTGAAAATATTACATTTGACTATTTGTAAATAATTATTTATTATTTCAGTTTAATGAGAAACCCATTCTTGTAATTAAATTTAAAATATCTTGAAAAACTACCCAGATGGAGGGCTGTCATTAGTCATTACAACCACGTGTGTGACAGAGACAGTGATAGCTATTTCAAATATTCTGAAACTCGTATTGAATCATGAATGCAATCAATGGTTTCAGGTTTTGGGAAAGGTTTGAACACACATATGTGTACTTATAGGAATAACAACTTGTTGTCTGTGACTTTCTATCAAATTCTTCTTCTATGTTTTTGACAGCGGGAGAGTGCACGCTGCATACCCACAGCCGCTGGGCGTACTCGACTGGCCACGTTACCACTCTCTTACAGAGGACTACCTTGAAATGTACTGCATTTCCTACTTTATCGTATTTCCCCAATGTAGGTACGTGCTTCAGTAGTGAGTGAGATATGCCAGAGCCCATTCCAATTCTATCCTATCTCTTCCCATTTTCCAAACCCTTTCTCCAAATCCATTCCTTAATCTGCAAAAGTAGTCAGTGCATTCAGGGGCGTGCCAACGTTTGCCATTCTGGACTGATATTGGCATGTGTCGCGGATGTCTATGGACGACAGTATCCACGTAACATCAGGTGGACTGTATGCTCGTCTGCCGCCTTTTGTCAATAAAAATCTTCTATTGAGAATAAATGCTATCAAGGATATATGACCTTCAATTGTTCTCTTTTCCAATAGCCTAAATGCCAAATTTGGTAGCGATTTAGTGTTTTTTTGCAACATCATTACGCCAAAAAGAATGTTACTTAGTTTGAGAGGAAATACTATGTTTATTATTATTATTATCCAGAACTGTCTCACTGCTGAAGCAAAGTCCTCCCCCATTTCCTTCTCTTTTCTCGGTTTTGTGCCCTCGAGTAGTAAGTATGAAATATTTTTAATTTTGTAAATGGCCTTCATAAATATATCTACGATTACTGTGGACGACAACAAAGACATTTAATATTTAGTAAAATAAAAAGTAAACAGAAGAAAGCAAAATGACAGAACAAAACATCTCTAAAATTCATTTTTTTTGTTATAGGTAAACCTTAAATATTTTTCTTCAAAGAGGTCTGTCCCCGTCAATTACTATCAAATGTCAAAAAATATCAAAATATAATTAAATAAACTCGCTTGTTGATGGTAATTCGTACTAATGAAAGAATATAATTATAAAACCTTTCAAAGTAATCAATTTACCAATATTATAGTTTTTTTTTCAAAGTAATCAAATATCAAACATTTTCCATCTGAATTGAATGTCCGTACAGACATCATTCCTACAATTATATATTGTACCTACGAGAACCCATTTACACTATCGATTATCTACGGCACAGTACTTATGATACACGGTATGGTAACTTTAAATAAAGGAGCGAGATGCGATTCACACACACACAGGTAAAACGTCTATGTGCTGTGTAGTTCAGGCACTTAATCCCGCCTCGAGAGCTCCGAAATATTGTTTGATATTAACAATGCATATATTTACAAAAAAGGCTGATGGCAAAAGCTAATCGGAAGGAGATCTCGTTATTTTCAGTACATTTAAGAAAAAAATCATGTTTACACAAAAGTTTGTTACGAAGTTTACAAAATTACGAGCCATATGCAACAACATATCGCTTATACGCCGTCATAAAGTTATAATTTTGATACCACAGAATTACGTTCAAATTATATTTCAATCCTTTAAGAAATGCGCCATCCTTTAAAAAAGTTCATGGAATACAATCTATTTCATATTTAGATTACTTCAAAATCTGCCTATAATGCAAATCCCTGGATAAATTATAGGTATACATTCAAAATAAATACTGTCACATTAGAATAGGCAAAAGAAGTCCCGTAGGCACTGCGCTGTGATCGGCCGACATAATCTTGCCAGCTTATTGGTTTCAATTTACTTTATCAAATTATGTATTTTTATTTTCTACCAATAAAAATGGCATATTTAGTTCCCTTAAATTCCGCGAAACTTCTTTGGTGGCGCGCACTCTACTTATAATGTTGAAGTGTTGATTGGTGAATGTTGAATGAATGAATGCCTCAAATGTTTTTTTTAATTATTTTTAATGTGCTAACCGGATGACTTTCAAATTCCTTGAGAGTATAACATAAGTATGAGAACATACCGTTAACTCTTTTGTGCACATTGGTTTGTCAAGTGTTTCTGCGTGATACATCGAACTTTTATACAAAGTTCGCTTACTGTATTCCTTATTCTGCGCGCACTGTAACCTTTAGGCAAACACTAATGAATATTTAATCATCGATTACGGTGTGATTGGTGTCCTGCGGCTGTAAACAAGCCTAATGGTATGTTTTGGTATGATCATTTTTTTTTTCTTTTTAAGTAGAATAGTAAGTATAGGTTACGAGTAGTGAGTATTAGTTGACACTGCTCGTGCCAAGCAGTCAAGATCGTTTTTTAATTGAAGGTAGGCAGACACACCTGTGTAAAGATAGTAGTTTGAGAGGGTAAGGGAATCTCACTGAAATCTCACTGCCATTGAGCGCACTCGACTGGCCAAGTATACCATCAACTTCAGAGTAATTTGACCCCCTATCTATTGAATCATTAGTACATAGATTGTCATATTTCTCTGCCGCTGACTGTACTTACGTGTTTCGGTAGCGAATGAGATTCGTCAGAGCCCATTCCCATCTCATTTCATTCTTAGATTCAGTCAATAAATTTATGAGTTTATGTCAACATTTGTCATTCTGGACTAATGTTGGCATGTATGTGGTTAATTAGCCCCAATTGTTAATTGAAATATAAATGCTGGAGAAAAAAAATCCAAAGTATGCGTGTACACCAATCCACAATGAACCCGCGCGGTGGATTATGGCCCGAAACCCCTCCAGTGAGTTACTAGGGGAGGCCTGTGCCCCGCGGTTGTGACGTTATAGGCACATACAAGTACATTAGTTAAAAATAAATATTAAAAAGGGATGCGATTGCTTTCATATATTCCGTGTTAACATGCATACAAACCAAACATACAAACTTAGTAGAAAACGTATGCTCACAGCATAAACTGTTTCTCATTTAACACAGAGTTTATGAGCTATTGCAACAGATAGACAGACAATACAATTCTCACATAGTAATAAAATAGCTATTAAGGGATACAGTATGAATATTGTTATTGTGTATTTCTTGCGTAAGATTGTGTAGTATGATTTACTGTCGGAACGTGTACTTCAAAATTGTAGTTATTAAATTTTTACGTGACTCCTATTTTGTAAATTCCTGAAAATTATGTAGTTTGATAATTGTTCTGATTTGTTTAACGCTATATCAAATTATTATTTTACTCTCTAAAATTTTGTTTACATTTTATTGAAATAACTTGTGCACGCTAGTTATAAATTATACATGCTAGGTATACACTATACACGCTAGGTATAACACTATACACGCTAGGTATACACTATACACGCTAGGTATACACTATACACGCTAGGTATACACTATACACGCTAGGTATACACTATACACGCTAGGTATACACTATACACGCTGGGTATACACTATACACGCTAAGTATACACTATACACGCTAGGTATACACTATACACGCTAGGTATACACTATACACGCTAGGTATACACTATACACGCTAGGTATACACTATACACGCTAGGTATACACTATACACGCTAGGTATACACTATACACGCTAGGTATACACTATACACGCTAGGTATACACTATACACGCTAGGTATACACTATACACGCTAGGTATACACTATACACGCTAGGTATACACTATACACGCTAGGTATACACTATACACGCTAGGTATACACTATACACGCTAGGTATACACTATACACGCTAGGTATACACTATACACGCTAGGTATACACTATACATGCTAGGTATACATTATACATGCTAGGTATACATTATTAGGAATTTTGACCAGTAGTAGTTTGTTTTATGTTTGATTACTTTTTTACATGTATTCCCTTAATTCTGCTATATGTGCTTTAAAAATAAATTACTAAAAAAATATTTATTTATTTTATTATAAACTAGTTGTGCCCGGTATGCGTTGCATGCCCGTCAATTTTTTGCACATAATATATAGTTTATGTCCATCTGGAATAATATACCTTTTAAAAGGTGGAAGAATTTTTGAAACCGTATTAGTAGTTCGGAGATTACCTCCTACACCCAAATATACAAACTTCACCTCTTTATAATATTAGTATAGATAAATATTGCTGTCTAGTAGCTTCTTTAGTCACAAGAATCAATAATAGTGACCTCTGGTGTCAATTAAGTGAATATTAAGTCACACCGTCACCAGCCTTTATATCGTCCACTGCTTGATATGGCCTTATCACAGTCATTGTTCTGGACATGATGAATGTATATCATTTAAACGCCACGCTTGCGGGTTGGCGAATCCTCTTTTAGAGATGGCGTAATTCCCCAGGGCTTGTGGTGGATACTTTGTTATCTCTTATTCGCCTTTAACGACACCTACTTCCCACTTGGAAGAGATGGGATGCTGCTATTACTCTAATGACAGGCGACACTTCTTTGTTATAGAATAGATTGCAGACGAGCCTGCGGGCCACATGATGGTAAGTGTTCACCGCCGCCCATGGACACCTGCAACACAAGGGGGCTTGCGGGTGCGCGCCGACCTTGCAGAATCCTATTCACATCACTGCTCTTTGAATTTGGACCGAGGATAATGAGAAAATTAAATGTTTTGTACTAAAATAATGTAATATATGTGCTATTGTTCAATGGTAGTTGCCAACCGCCTCGCAAGAGCCGGGTCGTCCCATTTTTTAGGGCTGTAGATGAGGCGTCCCTCATAAGGTGGTGTAGATGAGGCGTCCCGCATAAGGTGCGTGAGGGGCGCTAATTGTCCCGTTATACGAGATTAAGGGCTATGATGTTCAAAAATTAAGTATATACGAAGTTCTCATCCCTCCGTAACTATCCTAATATGTAAATTATTAAATTTTATTTGCTTTGTAACCGCTATCAGCGAAATTTGATCTTAATGCTCTTTGATTGAGTGGAATGAGTCAATTAAGTTTTAGTATACAAGAGATTCTAACTTACCTTGAAATGGTATTGTACTATGAAATGTTTAATGTTTATTTAAGAAATAAAATTTTATGTACCAAAATGGGAAGTTAAATTTTGTAATACTTAAAATGTTTTTATTAGTTCCATAGTAAATATAAATGTGGATCGATTATAAAATTGCAAAGGTATACAAAACAGACTTTTTTATCCTCAGTTGTTAATTAAATACAAAATGATATCATTAGAATCCAGACGTCTCTTTCTCGGATGTGTGACTTTACATTGAATTCGTCATAATGAATTCGATCATTACGAGATATATTTCTCATTTTGTTACTAATGATATACTTTACCTCGCTGCTGGCAGATTCAAACGAGAAATTTTCAATGTGTTATTTAAGAACTAAAATCGACAATAAAATCCTGTTTTATATACCCTTTTTTAGATTCTCAGGGATGTCTAGTATAAAGTCCTTACTGTTTGCACTCACTACATACGTCTACGATAAGGCTCTTCACCTAAATTACGTAAACATCGTTGTTGATACAATAATTAATAATGATGCATTTATTGTATAACTGTTTTAGGTTTCAAATAAAAGAAAATAAAACTATTATAAGTATATAGAAGTACACAGACATAAGTTACAGTGACACGTTTTAATTAAAGTATCACATACACCATATCGCAATAGTAAACAGCCTAATGACCGGCAGCGGGCCATAAATGTCCCTCTCTCATTGCCCGCGAGCATTGCATCAGCGTCGCAAACGCTGCACACGCATCTGGCGCCCGCATCTCCGGCTTTTCGCAACAGACGATCTACACAGCTATAGCGGCTCTTGTACTTTAGCTGAACTGTGTATAATATTAGTTGAAAACAATAGCAACTATGGTATCATCTTCTATTCTATATCTACATATAATAAAATCGTAACAATGCTGTGTTTGTACATTTAATAATTATTTAATGTACAGAAAAATCCTATTTTTCGTTTGTTTTAGGCTATCTTTCGTACTCTACACTGCACGAATGATATCGTCTTTCACTTTTTCAAATAATACTTTTACGTTACGGTTAACAATTTTTTTTTATATGGCTTGCAGGTCAAAGTACGATTGATACATAGCCTAAAACAAAATTTTTTTTTGGAATTTTTGTCGATCTGTCTAAATGCGCATGCGGCATAACCTCTTGATGGATGAAATCAAATCAAATCAATTATTTGCAATATGAGTAGTAACAGATGGTAATCAAGTAAATACAACAGCTAGAATTGACGTGAACGTTAATGTAAATAGTAAAGTAGCTTAATAATCTCAAATGATTTTAATGATGATGTAGGTTAAATGATCGTCAGTGGGCCATAAATGTCCCGTCTTTCGTTCCCTGTCACGACGCGTTGCGTCAGCGTCACACACGGCGCGCACGCATCTCTTGGCCGCATCTCCGGTTTTTCGCAATGAACAATACACACAGTTTTTGCAATCTTTTCACTTACTCTATGAATAATTATTATGAAATTAATGAATTATTTATTTTATTTTTATTAATAACTGAGATAGACGTTGTTGGATTTATGTACAGATTTGTAAATCTATAAATATATAAAAGTGGCTCCTGAATCAAAGCGTGTGAATTGAGGATCCACCTTACAACTCGGAAAGTATTCTATGAATGTGTTTGAAAACTTGGTATTATTTTGAAGACTGTGTATGATTCGAGCAAAAAAAAATTGGGCCCGTAAATGTTAAAATTCAAAAGTTTGATTGTGCATTCTACGTGGCGTAAATTATTCGCGCAAGTAATCGAACTTGTGCAATTGTTGAAAGTAAATTTCTTACCACAGTGGGTTTAGTGATAATATATAAACCATGACATAAACCCACACACGCACACACACATGCTTGCCCACACACACGTGCATGCACGCACGCACCCTCGCACGCACTCATCTTCACATGCACGCAAACACATACATTATTAAATTTGGATAACTCTTATTAATATAACACATTTTTAATTTATATACACGTTATTAAGTTCCTGCTTAAACTTCAGTAATAATGCATTATTACTGAAGTTGCTCGCTGCACGTGTGCATATTGAACTAAAATACTATATTTGATAGAAGAAATAAGTCCGTTATTGGCAGTAAGATTGAGAACATACTGTGAAATTTAATTCTAAATATTTATAAGTGCTGTGTGACTTTGTTTATATTAAAAATAAAATAAAAATACGATACACCAAGGTCCAAAGATTGCTTACAGATCGAATTGAATTTTGAAGTTTATCTGCAAAAGAATGTAATATTTTCGATAGTTATTTAGCTATTATTTTAAAATCTTTTTTTTTTTCCTAATGCTTTACAAAGCTCAAGTGAGGCCCCATATGGAGTATTGCTCTCATCTCTGGGCCGGTGCACCGAAATACCAACTGGACCCATTTGACTCCATCCAACGACGTGCTGTTCGTATTGTCGACGATCCCACTCTCACGGGCGGTTTAGAACCCCTCAGCATTCGGAGAGACGTTGCGTCTCTCTGTGTGTTCTACCGCCTGTACAATGGGGAATGCTCTGAAGAATTGTTCAATATAATTCCCACCTCGGGTTTCTACAACCGCACCTCCCGTCACAGAAGTGCGGTCCATCCGCATTTCCTCGATACGGAGGTGTCGCGCACTGTTCGCTCCAAAAATTATTTTATACCGCGAACCCGTAGGCTGTGGAACGAACTGCCTCAAGAGGTCTTTCCATTAAGCTACGATATGGGGTTCTTCAAGAGAGCTGTGAATAGGATTTTGCAAGGTCGGCGGCGCGCCCGCATACCCCCTGGTGTTGCAGGTGTCCATGGGCGGCGGTAACACTTACCACCACGTGGGACCGCCTGCTCGTCCGCCCACTAGTCTATAAAAAAAAAAAAAAAATCACACATTCACAGCGAAACCTAAACATATAATTAAAACATAATTTACGTCAATATAAACCATTTATATAGGTACATATTATAAATAGAAACTTACGTAGGTTCAAGACTTACAATGTGTGTTTGTGATAAAGGTTGGTGTTTGTGAGTGTGTGTACGTACATGTGTGATTAAATAAATGAAAGCTATCATATATTTACTCGTTATTACAGTAATGTTATACTAAACTATTTTTTTTTCTATTTTTTTTATATAAGGTCCTATAAAAACAGCGCGAAACATTCCAGTAGGTATATCATTCAGTGGGCTATAAAACTTATAGTAATAATACTTAAAAAAACAGACTAAACCCTCACTGATTAGGAGGGGGAGAGTGCACGCTGCAATCCAACAGCCGCTGGGCACGCTCGACTGGCCACGTTACCCCTCTCTCACAGAAGACTAACTTGAAATGTACTGCATTTCCCACTTTATCATATTTCCCTAATGTACGTACGTGTTTCGGTAGTGAGTGAGATGTGCCAGAGCCCATTCCCATCCTATGCCTTCCCATTTTCCCAATCCTTTCTCCAAATACACTCCTATATCTCCAAAGGTAGGCAGCGCATCCGGGGTCGTGCCAACGTTTGTCATTTTGGACTGATGTTGGCATGTATCGCGGATGTCTATGGGCGACAGTATCCACTTACCATCAGGTGGACTGTATGCTTGTCTACCGCCTTCGTCCATAAAAAAAAAAAAAAAAACACGTCAGTCCCATCATCTTTATCATTTTATTATATGTATATCTATATACATATAATAAAACAATAATAGGGTTGAGTCTGTACTTTGTATTAATGTAAAAAAATAAATTTTGGTGTCTGTTTAATAGCTACAGAACTCAAAATAATAGTTTTTAATTTTTTTGTCTGTATGTCTGTCTCTTTGAGCATCACATAAGAACTACTGAACGGATTTTGATCGGATTTTCACTTATGTACCTACAGCTATGTATCCAGAAGGAAAACTGGTATATGTGTCATATTCATATGACATAAGGAAGTTGAGTTATAGAGGAAAATAAAAGATTGACTTCAAAAACAACTGGATGAATGAATGAATGTGTGAAATCCATTATGTCGGTTCTTTTACAGGTGTTAAAAATATTTTAGCTTAGTCCGAAGCCGCAGGCACAGGTTAGTTAGTAATAATAGTAAACAAATTGTGCGTTTAGTCATGTATTGTTTTTATACACTAAAAATAAATAAATTGCTCTTCGAACTCACAGCCCGTGTGTCTCGAGGGCCAGCCACTCATTTCGCAAAGCTGTCACGCGGTGTTGCCATGTAGACCGACAACTATTTCCGCTTATTGTGGTAAACACGCGTAAAGAAAGTAAAACCAAAGATCTATACAGATTGGCCTGTACTCTGTGCTAATCTAATTCCTAGCGGTTTAGATAAAAAAGAAATTGGCTAGCTTTTTTCTTCGACACTATATGTTTTCTATTCACTAGTTGATCGCTGTAATTTGCCAAAAAATCATCGTCGTTTGAAATCTATGATTGGTAGGTAGTCATATAAGATATAGGTGCATATATGTTTCTATTTTGATATGCAAGATTCAACAATGTATCACATGTTTATAGGTCCGATTTACAAAAGACCAGATATTTTTCATTGTATTGGGTTTTGTGGAAAGTTACTGTTACATCGGTTATTTCATACTGGCACGTTTAATTCTCATCCATACATTCATTTACAGCACAGTACTTTATAAATAACTAAATGAAACCTTTAACTAACTTCAAATAGAAAAAAATATCTTCATAAATTAACTACATTTTAGGTGGGTTTTATATATACATATAATAAAATTGTAACAGGCCGATGTCTGTACATTATAGATATTGAAAAAAAAAACTACTAACTAAAAACTAAAACTCTTTATTAGAACAACAGAAGCCAAAACAACAGTTTTTAGAAATGTTGTCTGTCTGTCTGTATGTTTGTACACGCATCACGCAAAAACTACTGCATGCAATTGAATGCAGTTTTCACCGATGTATTGCTAGAGGTCTAACTTAATATATAATAATTTTGAAATTTTGAAAAAAAAAAACTTATAAACCGTAGCGAAGCTAGGGCGGGTCGCTAGTTTTTAAATATAACAATAATATTTAAAATTTCTTTAAAGATATTTAGTGACGTTTAGAATATATCAACCAAGTTTAGAACGATACTACGAAAATTATAGGATTCAGCCAAGTAATAGAAAATTTTAATTCGTTATAAACAGCTTCTTCATATTCCAAACTATTAGACCATCAGTCTCCAGCTCCATATAGAGAGCCCTTCTGAGGCTCGCGACCACACACTTCCTCACCACCTCACCCACCTACTACCGGAGAATTTCTTCATTTTCTTTGTCATTGATATATTTTTATTTAAATATATAAGCATACTTTTTTTACACAATATTCCTTCATATTTAAGGTAACTTGAAGATTCCATCTTCCCGGAACTTCTCAAGTTTCCCGGTGAAATTTTTTTCGAGATACGTTTTCATAATATCCAGTGGTAAAGTTATGCTAATTTCGTAGACTCTGACGCTTATCGAAGGAATGTCTAGGCAACGTACCTTACTGGAACAAATCGTACCTAACCCGTAATAGAACGCACATAAAAAGCTATCCACCAAAGATGTCCATAAAAGATATCCAATTTCCAAATGCGTTCAGTTTGCGCAAGTCAGTAAAAGTGCGTTTCCACTTTCCGATAGCACAACAAATTCTAATGGCGTGCTTCCTGTAGTCAATGCAGTGGAACAGTTCATTGTATTCAGATACAACCGACAAGACGTTAACGTACCATTTTAACCCTTATAAATATGTTCACAGTAATGTTTGTTGCCGACTGTAGTTATCACAATGCGTTGGCGCGGAGTTTAGAACAATAGCATTTTTTTAATGAACCAACAACGTATTTGGGGCAGAGATTACATCGGTGCGAATGAACCTTTGGAAAGAGAGGATGTTGCAATTGCAACATAGATATTTTTGTAAAAAAAATATTTCAGTAATAAATTTACTACGAAAATAGTACGACTACGACTACATAAATTTACTACGACTAAAACTATACATTGAAAAAAGTCGCCTTTAAATTTTAAACAGATAAGGGAAAGATGTTAATAAATAAATACATACCTTAAAATCAGTCTTACAAAAGATTACGATCAAGTGTTAGGTTAAGTTAGGTTCAATTAAACTAGAATAACAATGAGAATTAATATACCTAAATACAGGACACCAAATAGGTATGTTTTATTAATATACCTAAATATAGGACAGCAAATAGGTATGTTTTATTAATATACCTAAATACAGGACACCAAATCGGTATGTTTTATTAATATACCTAAATACAGGACACCAAATAGGTATGTTTTATTTTCCTCTTCGTATTTAACTTATTACAATAACAATAACCCACTTACCGTTCAATATTTTTTGGGAACCGAAAAAAACTGAGACCCCTTATATCTTAAAAATTGAATTATATATCTATTGAATTATGTATCCCTTATATCTTATACGTCCGTAAACGGAGTAATTCGCATGTCCCATTGTAACAATTAGAAGATATCAAAGAAATTTAGAAAAATACTAGGTATCTAAGCGTTTGTGCACTCACCCGGTACATTTGGCTGCGCTGATGAGACAGCTGAGACGCCGCGCGCCCATAGACTAATAACAGTAATAAATAACTTAAGGTCGCGCGGCAGTGTCCTTCCTGAAGCACGCGCGAGCCATATTATTATTCAATAATAGAAGGGGTCTGGTAAAGTGGTCGCTGATCGACGATTTCATACAAATCTCTTTACTATCCAGTCTTGGATGACCTCATGCCAATGACCGAAATTCCTCCTGTACGTGGTGTGCGCTTTACTTAAGTTATTATTTATTCTTATATCGAAACGGAACAGACGTGCATAGTGCATACTTAAATAATAATAATAGGAGCCATGTAGTGTACACATACAAAATAAAATGTCCAACTTCAAAAATAAAATACATAGATGAACATTAATATAAAAATATAATACATACTTTACACTTTACTAAATGCCAGATTGAGTCGAGTATGTGTATAGATACGTTAGCACTTAACATTCTACGTGTTTCCATTCAACTCTTTACCTAGTCGATAACTCAGTTTTTGCCCGATATCAATTTGCGAGATATTTATCTCTATAAACCTTGCTTTATTAACATTTCGTAAGTTCAGCTCTGTTACTTAATTGTCGACGTGGATTAATCAAAGTGATGGACAATTCTGGTGCAAGTGTACCAGTAAATACCGTGTTGGTTGCGTAAAATATAATTGCAGTCAAATTATATAAATTACCCACTTGTAGTACATTGTGCTCTCTGATAAGTTACCAAAACACTCATTCCAAAAATCTCGTTTAAGGTATGATTAAACATTTAGAAAAGCCCGCCTCAAAATCGGGCCAGCAAAAGGCTAAATAAACACAGCGACTATTATCCGCCATGGACAAAAGATTTGCAAACAGCGCCATCTGTTGACGCAAATAAACATGAATTGCAAAAGAAACACAACAAATTATTTATCGAAATTTACAAGTTTTATAGTTCAAAGAAAACGCAGGTGTTTATTCGTAATGCGATCTTGATTTACAAATAGAACACATTTTTAAAGGAACTAATTCTCTTTACATTTGAAATTGTCTTTATTTTTCTCAATTTTTACATAACTACCAGATTTTGAGTGAGTCTTAACTCTCAAACTAGATTAAAAATCTGTATCTGGAAAGCCAGTGCCTCCCCTTAGACAGGCTTAAAGTATGAAAAATAGATATTTAAAATGTATTACAAACAAACATAATAATATATCCATAAGAACACAAAGAACAATATAACAACGAAAAAGAAGTAAAATATGTATATTTATAGTGTGCAAAATAAGTTGTATGTGTGTTAGTATGTTTCTGTGTGTATACACATTTTTTTAAATGTGGGTACTTTGTCATTTTCAACTAATGTTGGCGTGTATTGAACATGCCCAAGGGCTACAGTGTCCACTTACCACCAGGTGGACAGTATGCTTGTCTACCGTTTGATTCGGAAATAAAAAAAAAACAACCTGATATAGAAAATTGTACTGCCTAGATTTTTGTGTTTTACGCACGATACTAAAGGGGTTTTAGACCCATGTATTTATCTATTTTATAACCTGTCAGAAAAGTTGAGTAAAATACAAATAAAATAGGTAAATACATCGGGGGCGGGCCCATGGTCGCAGGTCGCGACGACACGGGACACCGCGTGTCGCCTAGAAAACGAAATAAAACGGAACTTTGATACACGCAAGTATCAAAATCACGCGTAAGACGCCATCAACCTGTACGCGTAACTCCTTGATTATAATAGTCAATAATGTATTGCCTACGCGTAGGTATTTTTGTTGTGTTCGCAACGATGTACCCGATTTCCACAATCCAATTAATTCGATCAATCTTATTGTCAATTTACAGTTAAAACCAGACTCACATAGCAACAAAAACGAATGTTTCTTTCGATGCATGCGTTTTATACACGCAGATCGGTGAAACACAAACCGCGGCGGTTAGAAGCTCTGTATGTCGATGATCCTAAGGCATAGCTTTTAATCCATTTGATGGTTTCATTGAGGTTGTGTAAGTTCACACTATCCAATTCACATTAGGTTGATATAATTCCTGTCCTGCTGCGAGGTAATGAATAAATTCATAAAACATGATGTCTAACGAAGCATTAATGATTTTGTCGTAACACTAATGCGAATATTAATGGAGTATACTCACAATCGGTAGAAAAATATACGAGGTGAATAAGCTGGATTCCTTATTCTATGGTGAAGTTGTCGTAGTTTTTTCGGAACAGCTAAATACTTGTGGCCCTAGTGGCTTTTTAAGAGTCACCGGACATGTATAATTTAGGGAGAGTGCAGAAGGCGCTTAGCCAAGAGCAAGAAGTGTAGGCTGCCCCGCCGTGCCGGTAGTCCGGCGGTAATAACGGACCTCGGCGTTGCTTTGAGAGGGTACCGCGGGATCGCGAGTCGGTGTATCAATATTAAACCACAAAGATCCTAATATACAATTTTTATAATACATACACAAAAACTCAACTTCCCTTCTCGAATTCTCGCCAACATACTCACATACTTTGTAGTACACAGACTGTCACAGTTTGAACGGAGCGCTCTGACTGACCATTTGGCGGTGAATTAATATGCACTTACTGTTTCCATATTTTATCTTCTTCGGATACCACATCAATTTCAAAAATGTTATTGATTATGACCATTATAATTATGATTATGACCTACGCCATAATCAATTTACAGACATATTATTAAATATATCTTCATTTTTATTAGCCATATGAAACGTTCTGTAAGGTCTGTACGTATTTGATATCAAGTCATCAATTATCAGACCACCCACCTTTTATAATACATAGTAGCTGTTTTGCAAACGAAAGTGATTCTACTCGTTTAGAGCTTAATGCGGCCAAACAAATAAATCAACAAATAAATGGAACGCAGCCAATTAATAGTTAATTATTAATAGTTAGGCAACTAAAGTTAGGGGTAATAAAGTTACTTTAAAATGAAGTTAAGGGTACTTACTATTCTCAACTGATATTTTAGAGGACGTGGATTCTAATCCTCGCCCCGTACCACTACTCAATGTATGGAATTATAAAGATATCACTAGCTCGTGAAGGAAAACATCGTGAAAATCCGAGTGTCAGTGAATTTTAAAAAAAACCTTCACCATCGAGAGAGTGATTATATTTTTTAATTCTTACTTGTAGGTAGAAACTCAGTGGTACGGGCCGAGGATTTGAACTCACGACCTCACGAATGAGAATCGAGTATAGACACTCCAAGGTTATCACTGTCTGAAAGGAAATCAAGACAGGAAACTTCAACGCGAACAGGCTTAAAGACAAAATCCATTTACTTAGTGTAATTATATGCAAAATTAAAATCGAAAACTTGATTTTTATCGTTTCCTAGGTTTAATTCGCCTGCGCCAATTAATATAGACAGGTTGAATTCGTTCTTTGTACCAGTTGATTGGTTGGCGAAGGAAAAGATCGTGTGTTTATAGGTACTATGCGATATATTAATGTTGTTATAGTGGTAGGTTGATATGGAAACTACTTCAGAATTATTACAACTGTAATTTGTATCATTATCTGACAAAAACAACCTTATTTCGGTTATCGTCGGTTCTAATTTCCCAGACATTAATGTCTAATGTTTTAGGACTTAAGTATTTATTATATCTTTATCTTAAAAATCTCATATTTGAGTATGTTTTTATGTAAACATCTAGAAACAAAAAATATATTAATCAAAGCCCCTAGCTTTGGATATTTAAGAATGGCTTTGGAGAAAGGGTTGGGAAATTGGGGAGGGATAGGATGAGATACCTACTACCGACATAGGTATTTACTATCGAAACGTACATTAATTACATTGGAGGAGTAGGATAAAGTGTGAAATGCATTACATTTAAGGCAGTATTCTGTGAGAGAGGGGTAATGTGTGAGTGCGCCTAGCAGCTGTGGAATAGCAGCGTACAACCTCCTCCTCCCAAATATAGAAAAGATAGAGAATAATAAATAATCAAATGTGCATATCAATAACATACTAAAATGTTTTTCATGCAAAACATTACACATTTATCAATACTAAACTGATTCAATATTTACATAAATATCAACTACGAGAACTTAAATAGTGTTAAACGGAGTCCGTTTCCACATTTATCAACTCGACGCTAAGTGACAGGACAAGCCCTCAATATTCGATAGAAATTCATTAAAGTGCGTTTATTTGATCTAAATTTATTCCATGACAGCATGTGGCGCAATTTTATAATACTAATTATGTTGCACGTTTTAGATACTCTGTTACGAATGTTATTTATGTTTCTTTTTTTCGGATTGGCTTATTTCTTATGGCCCCAATCGCCTTTCAAGAGTCACCGGACATTAACGTCTATGATTTTGCATCAATTAAATCAATATTAAACTGGATTACAGAGAAAATTTTATTTGAGCCACTTCATACATGCGATTTTATGATTATATGAGTATGAATATGCGGAAAAAATGGCCGTGTGGTGTTTGTTGACCGGCCGCATTCGATGTCAACGGGCAAGAGGATTGCCTAACCCGTAATGTCTAATTGGGCTAATTGTCTAACCGTCTGTCACTATTTAATCTATTAAAAAATATATTTTTGAAGTTATGTTTTTCAATTATTGAGTTTGTTATTTATTTATACACTTAATTGCACAATATCATACAAAAGGCGAAGTTAAATGCCTTAGGGCATTAAGAGTTTAGTGTGTATATTATTAGTTATAAAGATTATTTTAGTGAGATTAAATTGTCACCAAGAAGTTTTATGAGGCATTTAAATTGACAGTAAATAGAAAATAATACTATAGTAATATTTGAAATTGCTAAAATTAAATACTTAACCCATTATTATGTTATTACCTTTTAATATCTCTATAACAGAATTAAGCACTCGTATGCGTGTGGAATTCTTGTTAAAGGCAGTAAAATTAAATGTTTATGCCTCAAATCTTGTTATATCAACATTTTATTGAATAAAATACGATATGAGACCGTATTTATGACCATCAAAATGTTTAAACTTAATAACTCCCGATAAAGTCCGCTTAGTATCGAGTTTCGATATTTTACTCCAATGGAATTCTGTGCACGTCATTAATAGCAGATATTGTATTGCGATTATGAATTATTTTGTGAATATATCGTGTGAAATTAGGGAATATTGGTTTTCATCTCTGCACACTAATACAGTTCTCTTATAGTATACTGCGACCATACACTTTAGAATAGTATAGACGTAATCTTGATTATCAATAAAGTGACGTACAGAAACTATGCCGACTGAGTGTCAGTACTCGCGACACACACACACACACATGTAGACATACTATGCCGATCGCTTTCGTTACGATCAATAGCTAAGTTTTTAAACACTCACACATTCCAGGCTGCTTCATTTTGCTGTTCATTGAGACACCATCTATGACTGTGTGCACAAAAAGTTTTGTTACACAGGCGCAAAGTTTTGATAAGTTCCAGAACTAAAATTTGACCATACTAATGTTTAAATACACTATCGCAATTTAAAAACCTGTGTTTAGAATATAAATCCATAATTAGAAAGTGTTTATTGTATACATAAAATAATAGATAAAACCACGCTCTGATATTTCGTAAACTTTAAAAATATTTTTACACATTTGACAACAGCTGTCAATTGGTAGTAGTAGTGTTAGTACTACTATTTGTAGTTATTAATAGTACTATTATTATTAATAGTTATTAATAGTACTATTAATAGTATATACTATTACTACAGAAAACGTTAAGCGAAATATATAAATATTAAGCGAAATACCTGACAGCGTTGTCATAAAGACGGCAAAGGAACAAATATTTATATCATCTGTACTATGGTTATTAATATAGCATGTAGTAACATACTATGATTAACTAGGATTCATTATTATCATTCATCATTAACAACATTTTGAAGTGCTAAAACACATACAATTAAAGATTTTTGTTTATCTTTTCATTTCTACTTGACGTTTCAGCACGAATTTGTTTCAGTTGTGGTCACGTGTTGCAGATGTAACCTGTTCCGAATATTATAGTACAAATAAAACGTAAACAAAATCCTTTATTTGTATGCATTTAAGACTCCATTCATAATTAAAATTTATACCATACCATACTATGCCATACCATCAGTCTGCGTCTCTCCACTGCTGTATACAGGCCTCTCCCAATGACCGCCAATGAAAATCAAAAGAAAAAAAAAGAAAATCTATAGAAATCGGAAAATATTTTCAATACATCCATAACATAACATTTTTGATTCAAAGCCACTACTATTTCTGATTCAAAGTGATTTATTTTTAGATGCAATCAATAACGATGTTTCTACTTCTCTGCTTTCCTTGCACGACTCATCTCTTTGACAAACTAATTATTTAATAATGACGCAAAAATACTCAGAGTACTATAAGTAGCCAATTTGAGAAACTATTACTCAATGCCTACATATTTCTGTGTAATAAACATACGTAGGTACAGTCAACGTCGTAAACTGGTAACGTGTTGGCTTTTTATGGCATTCTTTGTTTCAGACTAGCTAGTATGCTTATATTTTGTGGCCTTCGGTAGCATTTATGTCAGATTTTTTAAATTTATTTTTTTAATAACGCATGAAAATGAAAATATAATACATTTTTGTTTTGTTTATGTCATTCGTTAACTTTATTTATAATTAATACAATTCAAAATCAGGTTATTGATTCTCGACTATATATGTCATGCTCGTAAGTAAATCTATTTAATTCCACACTATATTTACTGGTCTATCTTAAAATATTATATAAATAAATATATTATACAATGAGCCTGTCTCTCTACTGTTGGATATAGACCTCTCCCAAGCCACATTTGGGAAGTGATTATTTGATTTATTACGGGAACATTACGTAACATACGTACTCGTAACAAACTTTGGCAATTATAATTTTAGTAAATATCACATATCTAACTCGAGCAATTATTCAGATATATAATTTCAACTCGTTTAATAAATGTAAAATCTTAATAATATATAATAAAACACTATAAAATGATAATATATAATAAAACCCTAATAAGCTGAAACATGAAATATATTTGAAAAAATCTTTGCAATAATCATTTAAAAATCTCTACGAATGATATAGAACCCAAAACACAATTTTATTGGAATTTTCGTCGGTCTTTTTTTCTCAACGCTGATCACACAAGGCAAAGTCCTAGCTTTTGTGCCTGTTCACTTTTAGAGTACTTTTTACCCATACACATAAGTCCATACTACAGAAGTCGCGGACATCAGCTGCTTTAAACATAAAACAATGGGCAGAATAATAAAACGAGGAAACTCCTTTTTATACTGTCTGCTCTCTATCTCTTTTAATCCATTTTCCAAATACACTTTTAAATTTTCGAAATTTGGCGACGCTTTCTCAGGCTGATTTATATCGCAGATGTCCGTGGATAACAATATCACCGGGTGGACCAGTCGTCTGTCAACCTCTTTCTCATAAGAATTAGATAAGGTATCATCAACAGCACGCACGTTGCAGACTCTACTAGAACACGATGTTGCTACGTTTAAAGCCTACATTTTTGTAATACCTTACACAAGAACCGCATACAGATGCGTCTCCCATACAGTATGCCATGGATACTTTTATAGCCACCGATCTTACGACGAATGCCCCCCGTAGGTTAACCGCTGCCATGCAATCCTGCATTCTTGTAACATTGTTGCAATTTATTCAAGTAATTATAATCGTCTTTACAGTAAAGATTAGAAATCCAACTGATGCTTTCTTTACAATTTTGTCAGAACCCATTCCCATCATATCCTATCCCTCCCCTGGGAAGTGCCAACGTTTGTCATTTTGAAGTAATGTTAGCATGTATCGCGGATATCCATGGTCTACTTACCATCAGGACTGTCTGTCTGCTCATCTGCCACCGACGTCCATAAAAAAAAATTACCAAGCAGAATCTTTCTTACCTGATAGAATTTTTCTGCCCTCCTTGCCATATGATACAAATAAAAATATAATTTTAACACTAATATAATTGATCAATAATCACTGAACAGTGAGTCACAGACCTCCCCTTGAAACCACTAGGGGATTTCGGCCTTCATACCACCATATGGTCCCAATGAAGATTGGGGGATATTCCAAATTAGGCTTCTAATTTCGTTTTATTCTCGGTCATGCGGTTTTGAGAAGTAATTAAATAAACAGAAAAAATAATTAATGGGCAGCAAATCGATTACAACAAATTTAAATTACACAATAAAATGGGAGGTGCACGAAATGAGACTTAGAATGAGATTCTTCGTCGACTCGATGATGAGATTTTTAGTGCAATGCAATGCAACCAGCCCTTTATGCACTGCTGGACATGGGCCGCCTCAAGTACATTATCTTGTGCATGTGGGATGTAAGGCCTTAAAACACCACGCTAGCCAAGCGGATTGGCGAGTCCACTCATTCAGAGGTAGTTCCTAGAGGTAGAGGAAGTTCAGAGGTGATGTAGTTCCTAGGGGCTTGCGGTAGCATCGCTTGTTATTCCTTAATCGCCTTAACACCCATGCCTGGTGGGGTGATTCTGTAGCCGGCCCACATCACACGTATTCTTAGCAGGTAATTTACTCTTAAAATTATATATTTAATATTCTTATAACTATTTTTTGTAATTTGTATAGTTATATATTATTTATAAAACATAAATACGGACTAATTTCAGTGAGTAACTTATGAAAATGTGATAATAAACATTACTTAATTTTGTTTAATTATCGAAGGTAATTTCTAGAGTCCGGCAGACGTTGTCCTGCCATAAAAGTTGATGTACTGCAGCGCCATCTAGTAGCGAGTTACAACAAAGTCGATAGCTCGAAAATATTCTCCGTGCTCAAATACCTATGTATAATTAAGTAATAGTTAAATAAACACTACTTAATTTTGTTTAATTATTTATGGAAGGCAATTTCCAGAGCATTTATATGTTCAAACAATTTTTAATGTATCAAAAACATTGTGTTTATATACTGATATTAATATTAATTCTTTATATTTTTCTTAATAGATTCATATTTGAAAAATAAGTATATAGTCCGTCTGATGGATATCGGATACTGTCACCCGTAGCTCCGAAATACTCTACCTTTAGTCTTAATGACAAACGTTGACATATTCCCAATGCACTGCCTACCTTTGGGGGCTTAATCAAGCTTGAATTAACGAGAAATATGTCATTGTGAGGTGCGATCAAATGGTAAGAGGTTGATTAATTATAATCTCCCACCATTTCTTTCCACATTTCCACATTCCATTAGACGAGAAACACCGAACGCAGCGGCGTGGGAGTAAATATATCTCATACTGTTCTACCCGACTTCCACTGCACGAAGAAAACAAGCTAAGGCGTTACGGGATTGAAAAGTTGGGTCGGGGTGATAAAGCAAAGAAAAATGGTTCTAGAAACTCTCACTCACTTCGTTTAATATACAGAAATATTCTAAAAATGTACTTGGACCGACTTATAACGTTCCACTGCAGGGTGCAGACCTACCCTAGTAAATCACTGGGAGGTTTCGGGCCGTTATCCACCACGCGGGAAACCTTTAAACTTTAAAGGTTTAAAACCACAATTAAACAAACTGAACCTTATTTAATATTGATGTAAAAAAAAAAGCTTACTTCCTTCTCCTCCAACTCCCTATGTTCTGTGCATACATTAATACAATAGAGATTTCTAATATAGTTGTAGATAGTAGGTTTAGTATAAAAAAAAATAACATATTAATACGTGAAATATAAATCAGAGTACTGCGACTACAAAAACGAGAAGCTATAAAACAAATCAAAACGCGAACAACATGTACAGAATTCGTGACCGCGGGCGATAACATTTTTTACTCGTTAGCTCACTGCATTTCGGTTGAAATTAAGATGTTATTTTAAATAAAAACACCCCCACATCTGTTTTACGCGACATTTTAAGTGATGAAGTCTGTTTTGGAATTTAGAAAGCAAAAGTTAAATGTCAAAGTTTTATTAATAAATTAATTTGCAATATTATTAATAAAAGTATAACGTCATATTCAATTGTCCATACTAGGAATACCTGTGTCCTAGGTCCAGAGACATATATCTTCAAAGACGTACACACCACTCGGACCCGACTGCAGGTTCTGGGATTAATATGACTATATTAATACGTCATTAAAAATAATCTGTTTTAATTGAAAATTATGTAACCACCTAAACCAACCAACCAACCATTTCAAACCAACGAAAAGAGTTTGCATTGAAACTTGACAAGTGTATCTGACTAATTTGGATATTTATATGTATAAAGATGTATACTCCTCTGTATAATTAATTTGTAAATTCTTTATTTAATTAAAATGACGATTAAGTGATATATAATATCAATTAGTGCTACACCATCCCTATATGGTGTAGTGCCGTGTGGTTTCGCCACAACACAATCTCCCTCCGTGGTTGTCGTAAAACGCAACTAAAAGATAATTATATGAGGGACATATGGCCTTTAAAACGCCACGCTGGCCAAACGGGTTGGCGAGTCCACTCGCCCGAGTCCACAAGATAATATGCACGAGGAGGCCCGTGTCCTGCAGTGGATATTGAAAGGGCTGATTGCATATATCCGTACCTTCTCTTTTCTACACATCTTTCCGTTTATCTGTCAGCTTGTCTGCCAGGTAGTGGCAACTATGAACGCGGTTTTGGTGAATTTTTTTTTTGATAAATATTTAATTTTGGAAGTTGTAAACTGCACTATTGTGACAAAATAGAACGAAATTATTTTGAAAATATGTATAGTCTTATTTTCAAGAAACATAGATTTTCATTTGAATAATTTAAAATAACAAATTAACGTTTTTTGATGTTTATGATTCACAAAAAAAAATGTTTCAAATATTATTTCTGTTGACTGTAATAAAAGTTAATAAATATTTCTTGTACCAATTACAAAGTATAATTAACTATTTTGTATAAAATCAAAACATTAACGATTTTATGTACTTATCGCATGTTTTAAATTTAAACCACTTTTGACAAGGGGAAACATTTAATGGGATTTTATAGACCCACTGCACTTTTTTTAGCTGCCCACTGCATCCCAATTTTGTTCAAAAGTTTCCCCTATTTTATGCCAGACTGTCCTTGTAACCGTCCCACTGCACTTGAATATTCTTATTCTTTCTTATTCTAAACCCATACCATCTCATTATATTTCTACTGGGTAAAACCAGGATAAAGTACTAGTGTTTACCTCTACAATGACTATAATGCCACCCTGTAAATCAATTAAAATACAGGTCAAAGGTTTCGTGACAGAAACAATGTAAAATATAATAATAACGACATGTTGCAATCGTAGCGAAAAGCGCATTGCGGCAAAACTCTGTGGGCATCCAGAAATTGGCATTCCTAAAATAGTTATTTCTAGAATAATTAAGGAATGGATTGGGAGAAAGGTTTGGGAAAACGGAGAGGCATAAGGTAGGATGGGATGGGAATGGGCTCTGGCATATCTCGCTCACTGCCAAAACACGTACGTACATTGGAGAAATACGATAAATTAGGAAAAGTAGTACATTTGAAGGTAGTCTTCTGTGAGAGAGGGGGTTGAAGACGCGGCCAGTCGAGTACGCCCAGCGGCTGTGGGAATGCAGCATGCACTGTTTCTCTACAAGCTTGGTTTTACAAGCCCTAGATGTTTTTAGCTTGATTATAATTTACTGAAAATTTTGAATGTTGTCAGAATTCTCTTGTACCTCTTTTTCTAAGGAGAACATACTTATACATACGCAAACAGACATAAAATATGTTGAGATAATTCAATATATTGATTTTATTTATTTCTAATATTAACATTTAATTTAGACGATTAATATCTAATAAACACATCATTATTACTTTCTAAACTCGCGTTTTGTAGACACTTTATATTCTAAATCGGGTCTGAAACGCGTCAATTTGGGAACATGGATATAAATTGTCGTCGGCGTGGAATCCAGTGATCTTGCGATTTACCGTCGAATACGTCCGCGGACATTGTTAGTGTAGTGTGTCGCAGCCTTTTCGAATGTGAAGATCAATGTGGGTTATTAATGTTAATATACGAGTTAAGACCCGTTTTTTTTTTTATGGACGTAGGAGGCAGTCGAGCATACAGTCCACCTGATGGTAAGTGGATGATACTGTCACCCATAGACATCTGCGATACATACTAACATTAGTCCAAAATGACAAACGTTGGCACGCTCCCGGATGCGCTCGCTGCCTACCTGTGGAGATATAGGAATGAAAAAATGAATATAAAAACACAACATTAAACCCAATTCCTGTTTGTTTGTCAACGATGTAACTATAAATATTTCATTTCACTTTGAGCATCTTTAGTAAAATCGATACAGCTCATAAAGTAAAATGGTTTACGATTCATTGAATACATTGTTTTTTCGTTATTTTTATTAGTAATGTAGGTATGATGACAACAGCACAAAACAAACAGGGGGGTTGGGGTTTGGGGCGGGGATTGGGTAGAACGCTGCAATCGTCACTAGACATTTCACGGTAGTCTCTCATAGACGACTACCGTGAAATTACTGCAATTATCAATTTTTCCTACTTCCCCAATGTACGTACGTGGTTCGGGAGTGAGTGAGATATGAGCCCACTCATATCCTATCCTATCGCTGCCCCATTTCCCCAAATCTTTCTCTAAATCCATTCCAAAATATCCAGCTGTCCAGCAAAATAGACAGCGCATCCGGAAGCGTGCCAACGTTTGTCTTTCTGGACTGATGTTGGCATGTATCGCCATGTCCGCATGTCGCATCGGCATGTCCATGGACGACAGTATCCACTTACCATCGGGTGGACTGTATGCTCGTCTGTAGCCTTTTTTCTATAAAAAAATAAAACAATTAGTAATGTTATATAACACTACTATTTATTGACGTAAGTTTGTCTGCAAAGTGTGGATTGGTAGATTAGTCCAACAGAGCCACTAATAACATACAATAGAGAACCAATAAACAGAACATACACAGGTCATACAACTTAAAAACTTAACTTAAAGTAATCCATTGACTTTTCATTAAATCATTTTGAATCATCAATTACGCGGACTATATACTTTAGCAACGAATCTCTTGCGATTGTGAAAGAGTGCAAGGGTGTTTAAATTTTAATAGTTTAATAACTCCACAGAGTAATAATACAATTGTTCTCATTACAATTTATAGTGATTACAGACAAGTATTGAGATTTCAACGCTCTAATAATATGTATTTTGTGTTCAATACGAGTTTATTAATTGTCAGTTGGTTTATGTATCCGTGTTTAAGTTAAAGCAAAATATAAATTTTATAAATTTATCGAGTGAACCAATACTGTTATGGGGGTGTCTAATATTCATTTACGAAATGCTTAACAATCTGGGATTATTTGCTTAATAATTTAGGGGTGCACGCACTCGACTGGTCACGTTTCCCATTTCTCACAAAAGACTACAGTATTCCCCAAAATAATTAGAGGAAAATACCCGATTACGGAATGTGCTCTCAATATGGAATCATCATATATTTAAACATATATACAGTGTTATACAAACGGCACTCGTATCGGTATCGGAGTGCCGTTTCTACACCTCCGCCCGTACAGCAGCCATCGTGCAGTGTGCAGAAGAACGCAGTTTACACAAATAGATTAAAAACAATCGATAGATTTAAAAATATTTTTTGTGTGTCGACGGCTAATAATTACGTGTCAATACAATTTTTTTTGGACATTTTACAGTTAAACTTTACCTTTTAATGAAATTTAGAAACGGTAGTGTAATAATTTATATTCTTGGCTTTTAATTATAGTATAATATAATGTTCTTTTTTTTAAAATGGACCACGAGACAATTTTTGTTACGAGAGTTTTTTTATTAATTCAGTGTTTATTAATAATTTTATTAATTAAACACAAATACTTAGATGGACTCCCATCTGTGCTGCAGCCTTACGACTTATGACAATGACGTAGAATGTATATTCTGTTTTGGTCTCTCGAGACAAGTACAGTGGAGACATGTCGAATGAGCAGGAGTGCTGCTTTAGGGATTGAAGTTGAGGTTCCATTATACAGAACAGTCAATCATATTCAGTAATTGGAGCATATTCCATATTCCAATCACATTCCAAACTTGTATCAGAGTTGCCATTTTCTCATTTTTACGATTTTTATTAAAATAGCAACGTCTCAGTAAATACATAACTTTCAATAAATTACATTTCCAACGATTTAACCACATAAAGAATGATTAAAACATTGATTAATTATAAATTTATTGAAGTTTTATTTATTGTATTCCATATTCGGGTCATTTCCTCTACGTGTTTTGGTAGTGAGTGACTCTTATGCTGCCTTCCATCTATAACAAATAAAAATGCTCACCTGTCCGTCTCCCCCATGGGATAACGGATATGGAACGGAACGGACTTGTTATGCATTCCCATTTCGCCCCACCTCCCTCGTCCAAAGTAGTTTTTAGGGTGTGAAATCGACTAGATGACAATTAAACCAATGTAAATCCCAGAAATCGTTTATAGGAGATCTTATAATGAATGTCAAACCATTGCCGGAGAGCATAACGCTATAACCTGCATTTTCTATTTTACGCGGCGCCAGCCGAAAACTTCAACCATCAACAAAAATTGTTCAATCATCAACGTTTTATCGCTTTTTCGCTGAAAATGCTTATCGTTAAATATGAAAAAAAAAGTTTTTAAAAGCCCATTTTAAACGAAAAAGAAACTATAAAATAAAAAATAAACTGTTTCTACTGTAGGCACTCATGGGTGACAATTCATGAAATCGCTCTTTTAAAAGAAACCATTCACTTCAATCCATACGCAGCATACAGTTATAAAACCATAAATACATAATAAACCAGTGCTTTTCTTGTAACGAAGGTTCGATCAGGACGATTCCTATCAATCATTCTGTTCACTACATAATTAATACCTTGCCTTTAGAATCACCATGCCACCCCATGGCAATTTGTCTGGCGTACCATGAATAGGCGGCCCTTATCAGCCCATCATGGAAATAGGGGTGAAATAATCAATATTTTACTGCCCCACCCGCTAGGGCGCATGCGTGGTGGAACCCGCCTGGTGGTGGTGGGTTTGCCCTGTGAATTGGAGAAACCCACGGCTCGGACCAACGCACCATTCTCGAGTGGTGAAGCGAGGAAGCAACATCTTTCGACATGGAAACTGTAGGCCGGGCCCTTGCTTGGTCTTCTAAACCTCCATGTAAGTTCCTTATCATATCCATTCTAGTCAGTCGGAGTAGTCAGTAGGAATGGTTAACGCTAGTTGGAGTCACTTTGAGCATTGATTTTCCGCCGCGTATAAATTTGAAACTTTAACGCCTTCAAAGGTGAACGCTTCGTGTGAACTTTTAAAGGCGCGTGACTCATACAATCAATATATGTGTACATTATATGTATTTTTCTACTTTGCATATAGTATTGTAAATATTTTTTTAATGTTTCTACAGAGACCTCGTGGCTCGACGGCGAAATATGGTAAGACGTGTTCAGAGATTTTGGAAGCTTTTTTTGTTTAAGCAACGCTGTAAATTTTAAAAGCACATTTGAAGTATACCACGGACGTGTACCAGCATATCTATGTACATATGAGTTGAATAAACATGCTTTGTAAACACACACGCTATTTGTTTGATGCCTCACCTATTCGTATTACAATATTAAAGTGCGGTCTCGCTACGGTGAATATTTTTGTTGTTTGTTTTGCCGCCCCTTGGTTTAATTAATTAAAGTGGATTCATTAATAAAGGTAGGGGGTTATAATGGGTTTAAATTTTATTTGTAGGAGTGCAATATTTGCATAACATTCAATTTTATACTTTGAAACATTTTGTTTGTAGCAGTGCAATATTTGCATAACATTCAATTTTAGACTTTGAAACATTGAGGTATTCAACTATAGATTTTGCCTTTAATATCGACTAAAAATACAGCTTTTCAAACTACAAAATTTTAAAATTTTATGCTTTAAATTGAGCACTGAATTTTAATAAGTTTCAGAGCGCATGACCATCTTTTAGAATTTTACACTACTATTGTAATATTATATAAGTTTCTTACAATATATTTTTACCAAATTACGTAACATAAGTGTAACATACCTAGTATTACGACTTGGTATTACGTTTAACAAACTTTAGTATGAAATATCAATCGCACGATGGAGACGCACCTTTATTGATTGTTTAAACATATCCGTTTTCGTTTTATTGTAACAAGATATGTGATTGGAGCTATTCTCTAATTGTCGTATTTTTTGACATTCAATACCGATAACCAAATCCAATAATAAGTGCTCTTTAATACAGAGGTAATTTCAAGACGAAGAGAAATCAATGTAAGAATATTTGCTCATCTTAAATTAAATGAACTAAATTTGATATAAACTAACATATTGGATACATTTCTAGATTATACCAAAATTATAAACGGCTTTACAACTGTATAATTTGATATTATACGCTTCTGTTTACTAAAGTTATATTTATATATATTCTAAAAAATACACTACAATTGTTTGTAATCGCAATAACACCCAGTAATCGGCGATAAATATCTCACTTACAATTAAAAAAAATATAGTATAAAAGAGTACAATACTATACTTATTATAGTATCGTGACGGATTGTACTAAAAAATGTTCTTTAATCTAACCGAATTATGGAATTAGCAGCCAAAAATACTGAATGAGCAGCGAATCGATCGATGGCAGCAAATTTAAGTGTGTTACGTTTATAACAAGTTATCTGGTGACAATAAAAAAACAGAAACTTGTCGTCAACTTGCCAGTGACAGTCTTAACAGCATAAACTTGCTGTCAACTTGCCAGTTACAGTCTTAACAGCATAAACTTGTTTATTTCGTGCTTAAAAATTAGCTTGTTTTGTTGATCAGGATTTTCCGCTCACTTAGTTTCTGCTTTTGCTGCTCAATCAAATACAAGCCAATATTAATCCTTTCTCCATTTTAGACTTCAATGACATACGAAAACAAGACATCTAGTAAAAGTAGAAATTTCAAATTCGGTACGTTAGATCTTTTCGTACCTTCGTTAATTGAACAGCGAAACAGATAAATCTTTGAAAATATACTTGTCACGTTTCGGGCCCCGGCGGCGGCCGCTGGCAGCGATTATCAAAGACTATGCATAATTCATGTGCGCAGAAAGGAAAATGGTTACACCTTGACCAATATTATTGGAACAATAAGATAAATAAAATCAATCCAGTCGCACGATTTAAAGTTTATTATGATATTATTTAGGTTTTTAGTCCAAACTATGAATTATTGCTAATTGTGGCAATAAATGTCAATGTGATTTTTGCAGTCTCGATACAGTTTTTTGCTAGAATAAACGAGATATTTATCGATAGATAAATCCATATGACGATAGATGTAAATATAAGGCGGTTCGTTATAGTTTCACTTAAAATCCATCTGATATTTTTGAAGTGATAATAATAAATATTAATAAAGGAATTATTAACTTGTTGGCAAATAATAATTAATTTGATATTAAGACGGTCAATGTTCCATCGTATTAATAATGACAATTGCTTAGGACAATTACACTAATCTTATGTTTGTTGGGGGGTTGGAAGGATATCCATACATTCTTTTCCCATCGCCCTTTATTGTCATTCATTAGGGGATTATTTTTATTCTGAAATTTCACTATGTCATACATTAAATCATAGATTATTGAAGTCGGCATTTCACCGATTAACAAACTTCTGTTGTGGAAATTTTAAGTGTTACTAATTTTCAAGTTTTTTTATAACTAAGCTACTTACATTAATAGTTATGGGCTATTGAAAACAAGTGTCATGGTTCCCATGTCAAATTCCTCTCAAGTATAAATTGATCACGTTAAGCAGAAAACGGTCAATTAACATTTTTCTCTGGACTATTGTCGAAAACATCCACGTCGATAATTCAGTTAATACGGAGATATGGAACGACAAAAGCAGCCAACTTAATTCATAATTTTGTAAAGTACGGTCAAGTGTTCGATACAATAACGCCATGTACGTACTAAGAAATATAAAAAAATATTTTTGCAAAAAGCAGTCAACACACATGACAGTGGTGTTTCGGATTTTGCAAAACACAACAATTAAGATTGCCTGCTTTCTGTAATATTTGCTTGAGCAAACGGGACTAAGGAATAAGCGTTATTTGAAGTTTTTATAAGATCCTTTTCCAACTTCTTTTCAAATTGATTATTCTTAAACTTATTGTTGTTATTGATTCAAATTTTCTAAATACTAGTAGAATTAAAAAGAAAAGAATTAAAAAAAAATAGTGATTTCTTTTTATTACTTTTTATTAAAAATCAGAATCAAATCTTCAAGGCCTATTGTATTCTGTCATTTATTATTTGTGCACATATAATAACCAATTGTATGCAATAAAGAGTATTTATTATTATTAAAAATCAAATGTTAAAAACATGTTTCGATTTCACCAGAATCTTGAAATATCGAAATTATAAGTTATCTTTTTCAAGCAGAGTCAATAACTTCATATCGACAATAGGTTCACTTTGTTCAGATAACGTCACGAATATAATGACAAAAGAATCGTATTCTAAAGAACAATATACGCTTATTAGTAACGCGTAAATTTAGAGTTGACATTTTTATAACTAAATTTTTAACAGTACGTCAACATTGTAAATGTTATAACGGGTAGTGTGGGCGGGCGCGTGCCCAACGGGCCTTTTTATTGATCTCAGCAAATTTACGACCAGCACAGATTTAGTGTGGAGGCCTATCTATTCACGTGTACACTGATGAACTGTTCTATACACATAGAACATTATATTTTGTTATGGATTAAGTACTCCTCATCCCCTTATACGTAAACTTATACGTACGTTTTGTACTTCCCATTCTCTATTTTTCCCAACCTTTTTAAAAATATACTTTAAACATACTTCTAACGTCTATGTATTGCTGATGTCCATATCTACTTATCATAAAGGAGTCTGCCTCACGTTTACGCCATCTTGTTTCTATAAAAAAAATACAATTTGAGAATTTCAGGATGTAGTTAAATTTTCTAGAACTCGGTAGTCATAAAATATTCTAAGTCTAATCTCAGTCAAATTCTTAGATGGATGAAATCGGTTCAGCTGTTCTAAAATTGTGACAGTTTATGAATCGAAATATAAAATTTCCATTTCCTAAAAAATATCGAAGGTAGACATGTATTTTGGGTAGGGCACATGAAACTACAACTTTTGTGTAAACATATTTCGTTCTCTAAGACCTACGAAAAGATCAAAATTTACGAACTAGTGCATTCCACTGGCATTTTTTTATCAAAAGTTATTTTGACTCCTCCAGTATTGTTCTACATTTCATTTCATAGTCAGTGTGAACGAAGCCTGACGCCACCCACGGGGTCATTAAAGATGCTTGAATGCTCGACCCCAGGCGTGACCGCAAAACAATAGTTAAATTGTAATCAACGATCAACAACGGGACAAACGACGTTATTTTCTAAAACTAGATTCAATGTTGATTAACTAATGGATTATTATAACCTCCTGCGGGGTAAATGATCTTCCTAAACAGGCCCAAAACAGGACATTACAAAATTCCTGGCGTAGATTGAAATAATTACACAGAAAAAACACATTGTCTATTAGCAGTTTAATATTATAATAATAGATGGCGTGCATGCTGCAATTTGACAGAATGTAAGATACTATCGAAGAAGCGCAAAGTTACTTGCATACTTCATTACATAATGCATACATAAGGCAATTCTGGAGACTATTTGATGGGAACTCGAGAAGAGATGGTCGAGTTTTCGTGATTACTTTAAACAAAATTGTATTATATATTGTCTGTTTTGTGGTCTAATCGTTGTAGCGGCGTCCAATCTCATAGACAAGACTAACTGGCTGCTTTGACCTTTTGACAGACGACGACAGACCGAACAAGACAAAAAAAATGGACAACAGACGGACGATTTGACATTAAAATAAGATTATAATTTAATTTAATTTTATGAGGGTTATATGATTTTATGAACGCGAGACTGTTCGACGCCAAAATACCGTTCAATAGTATTTATAATGGTGATAGAACAAGTTCAATAGTTTATTGAACTTCAAAGTGTGCAATGTTTGTGATAAGACTGCTTTTTTGTGTGCTTCCAAGGAGTCCAAATTTTGTCCTTAATAATTCTACTATCATTTTATTGATCGTCTCGTAACTTACTTCGATGGAGGAAACGTTTGATAGAAATTCATTTTCACTTGACGTTGGCAAAATAATCAGAACAGACAACTGATACTGCTATTAACCCAAAGAATAAAAAGGAGAAAGCAATTCTGACATTTTGATGCACTGAACCAATTTGATATATCTATCCAGTTTAGGAAAAAAAGAGAGGCTGTCTCACCACCGCTATAATATAGTGCTCCCCCAACCCAAGGATCTCCAACAACAGACTACACAATAAATAATAATTTATTGTAACCCAGAGTTTCGGTTATAAACTGGTCGCAGATAACGTAATAGGTACGGTACTGCTGCGTACATCCTCCCAGCCCTTTCTCCAAGTTCATTCCTAGATCTCCAAAGGTAGGCAGTGCAATCGGGGTCGTGCCAACGTTTGTCATTTTGGACTAATGTTGGCATGTATCGCAGATGTCTATAGGCGATAATATCCACTTACCATCTTACCAAGCTGACACCAAACGATCGACACCGCATGGCCGGCATCACACTATTTCTATGTAGACCGTAAATTATAAATTTAAACAGAAATCATCTTGTACGAGTGTGTGTGCGTCGATACTCGTTATCATTTTCCAGCCCGGTTTATATATTTTTATTTATTTAGTTACAATTTACATTTCTAATGATATATAAGTATATTGTAACTACCTGAAAACCATAGGCTGGTTTGTCAAGGCACAGTTTCTTTATAATTAATCATTTTGCGAGTTGATTGAACTTTTTATGTAACGGAAATGAAACTCTCGAAGCTCAATATCAAATCTTGTATGACAAGTAGAATTAGAAATAGAAATCTAGGTAGTGCTCGAGAAACTTGACAAAATTTTCATTCTATATAAACTATAAATTTTGTGTACAACAACATTTATACTGACACCGTGAGTGCCACATACCTAATTGTAAACTGTTGTTAACAATTGTTGAAGCATTTACGTCACACGTAAATCAACGTCTTTACCTTGTTTGTCAAACACCTTATATTGTAGAACGTTTTGTAATGACAATCGCGCCCCAGATCTACCGAATAACAAACATTGCCACCTTAAGATGACCTTCCACTCCTCTAAAACTTTATTCAAACCAAAATGTTGTATAGGAAAGATGTATGAAGTGACGGGTCTGTGATACTGGTTATTCTTTAGTTACGGGTGTTGGACGTCATACGTTATGTATTTATAATTAGAGAAAGATAAACGATAAATTGCAAATAGATTATTATCGATGGAATAAATTATAATATGCATCAACGTTTAACCTTGACATATTTTTAAAAATGTTTTTTTAGGTGACAAACAAACAGACAATCGGCTTGGTGATAAGCGGTTATTCTCGTCAACATTGGGTACTGTTCACACTTCTGGGCCGGTGCATCGAAATACCAGCTGGATCTTTTTGACTCCGTCCAATTACATGCCGTCCGGATTGTGGACGATCCAACACTCACAGGTGGTTTAGAATCACTCAGCATCCGAAGAGATGTTGCGTATATAGTGGGGAATGTTCTGAAGAACTTTTTTTAATATAGGGAACGAGCGAACGAGCAAGCGGTCGCACGTGATGGAAAGTTTTAGGTATCGCCGATCATAGACACCTGCAACACCAGCCAAGGTTTTTCCATTACGCTAGGATATGGGGCTCGTCAAGAGAGCTGTAAACAGGATTCTATAAGGTCGGCAGCGCACCTGCCCTCTGGTGTTGTAGGAGTCCATGGGCGACGGTGACCATTTACCGTCATGTGGCCCGCTCGCTCGCCTGAAATTTACCTATTCTATATAAAAAAGGTGTTAACGTTCAATGTTCAGCTTTAAGTAATTATAATTTCAAGTTTACAAACGTGGTTTTAAATACGCAGTTAAACTGTGTCTAAACTAATATCACTTAACAAGTATAGATTAGATAAAATCTGAAATTTATGAACAAGCTAAAGTAGTTTTACGGTTCACTGGATGGTAAGTAGTGACGGCTAATTACATACAGTGAACGGTAAATGGTACATACTCGTGTGTCACCTTTGATAGGGGTTACATTTCTGACTCTTTCGACCTCAGACACCCACATACAGAAACATCTAGTGTTAACCTTCTGTTAACCTTTTAAACATATTCCAACTTTGTAGTTATAACCTGAGAACATCTTAGGTGGTCAATTCAAAAAAAAAATCAAAAGTAATCATTGATTAATAAAAATAGCTACTACAACATTACATAACAATGACAACTGCGATAAAATCAAACCTCCATTTGCCTAATCGGCCCAAACAAATAAACAAACACACATACAGATAAGACGCATTGTAAATAAATTAATCACCTACGTTAAAGCAATAACGGAAACAGTATTGAAAATTGTATAATTCATTTTGGAGATATCCTGCAGTTTGCTTAAACTTTCGCAATAATTTAGATTTAATTATCTAAAAATAATCGATAAATAATCATTCGTAACGATTAGAAGGCCGATTTAGCGATCTGTCGCAATAGCTGTTAATTAGTTTAAATCAGATGAGAAAAAACGAGAAGTAGGTCCGCGGCATTTATCTATCGCCGACGGTTCTTCGGTTTTGAAGTAACGACCGCAAAAAAGTGATTACATTTTAAATTATTGTAGTATTTCAATATCTGATACTAATATGAGAAAAGAAGAAACAGATACAGATCTGTTCAAAACATTCTCAGATGTAATGCAGCTCTCCACAAGGCATCATTCAGCGTATTAAGCAGGGATACCAAGATTGGTATATATACGAGTAAAAGTTAAACCAATCTTGGTGTATGTGATAACATTCTTTCATTTACATCTTCTCCAGTAAAGGAACTCCGAGCATCTCTATCCATAGCTCGTTTTATTCAACTTATTACGCTTTCTTACTGGGTAGCGAAGTGTGGAACATCCTCCGGGCTAAGCGAACTGACGACTTGTAGAAGTTCGTCAGTAGTGACTGGATGAGAACAACCAAAAATCTTCTGTCGTGGTGAGCCTTGAGAGAGGTTTATATCCAACAATGGGGAGACCTAGGTTGATAGATTTGAGTGAATTATATTAGATGTAATAGTAAAATAACGTTCTGATTCACTGACTGTTCAACGTCCAAACCAAATCGCCAAGTATATATAGTCTAAGGAAAATAATATCGGAAGTGGAACAACAAAAGAAATACTCTGAATGCCACCGATATTTTCTTTTATTATCAGCTCAGCTTATTATCATTTTGCTCTCAGCTACCTTACAATAGATATTTTAAGCAACATATAGGTTTTATAACATAAGTAACCCCCAAGTTGTCTATATCAGCTTGGGATTCTGTTTAGACATGAAAATTAATGCATAGATTTTACGTTTATATTAATGTTAATAACGTACGTGTTTTGACGTTTTTTGATATTTGATCTAGAAGGGGATGGAAAAGGAGAGTCGACGGGCAATAGCTAGTAAATTAGTAGTAATAAAGTGAAACACAAAAGAAAAACAAATTTCCCATTAAAATTTCATCGTAAACTTCCAATTCTTTTTTCAAAATTTCAAAATAATATATAGCCTATATTAGACACGGATAATGTAGCTTCCTATTTGTGAAAGAATTTTTGAAATCGGTTCAGTAGTTCCAGAGATTACCCCCAACATGCCCCCAAACAAACACACAATTTCACATCTCTATTATTATATATTAGTATAGATAAAATTTCATAAAACAATCGTCATAAAACAAACTATCTGTGGGTCACGTCTTAAATCACTTTCACTTTTGTCGTCTTATTAGCGTGTTCTAACAACAGCGCCGATTCTCGTTATATTCATGTATACCTATAGTTTATTTGACGTCACAAATATTTTCTGATTTAACAACGGGTTGACTTACAGGTTGAAGCTGAAGTAACGTTGGATTCTGAGTTTTTTTTTATATGTACGAAGCCGGCAGGCGAGCATACAGTCCACCTGATGGTAAATGTATACTGTCGCCCATAGACATCCGCGATACATGCCAACATTAGTCCAAAATGAGAAACATTGGCGTGCCCCCGGATGCGCTGCCTACCTTTAGAGATATAGGAAAGGATTTGGAGAAAGGGTTGAGAAAATGGGGAGGGATAGGATGGGATTGGAATGGGCTCTGGCATATTTCATTCACTACCGAAACACGTACGTACATTGGGGAAATACGATAAAATGGGAAATGCAGTACATTTCAAGGTAGTCTTCTGTGAGAGAGGGGTAACGTGGCCAGTCGAGCGCGCCCAGCGGCTGTTGGATTGCAGCGTGCACTCTCCCTCTCAAAACAGTAAAGAATGAGAACACGCTTCTAGTATTTGAGCGAAAAGTTCTGAGGTGTATCCTTTGGTGCTGTACTGGATGACTGTCGATGTCCCTCGAGCTATAAATATGAACTCTATGGGCTGTACAAAGAATCAACCGCCATTGAGGTCATTAAGCTGCGCTTGCGCTGGTTGGGGCGCGTACAGCGAATGACTGAATTTAGAGCGCTGAAACGACTTTTGTATTGCAAATCAGAGCGCCGCCGGAGAGCTCAGGGAAGACCTAAGCTCAGATGATTAGATAGCATAAACCAAGATTCGAAAGCAGTTTGCATAGGCAACCGGGAACAGAAGGCGACCAGCAGGCCCGAATGGAAGAGGACACTCGACCAGGCTGTGGCTGTAGAGATAAAGAAAGAATAGAATTGTAACCTTTAGTGTAATAAGTTCCAAGTGTTTGAAGGCTTGAAGAAAATGGTGAATTTGTTTTGTTGTCCCTACTGTAAGGTTATTAGAGGCAGTATTCAGGTTATATCCTAATAGAGCGCAGGGCCACTGAGCACTGACAATTCTTAGTAGTTATTGCTTTGCCAACATAAATTGCAATACTTTCTTCAACATTTTAGCATAAAATTAGTCATACATTTGGAATTTGTATGACATTCAGATAACCGTATTGTCAGCTGTGTACATTAAGGTAGACTCCGGGTTTGATTGACGGATGAGCAAATATTAGTCCGACCGGGATTTGAACTATAAGCTTACCACGAGAAGTTTGTTACACAATTTATTACTCTCCTATAAAACCGCGTTTAAACTACCCCATTGAGTTGTGGGGCGGGGCTTTTCTGTCAAGACTAGTCTAAAAGATTAATAAGGTGGACATTGTGTTTTCGCGTTTTTCACATATATCTATTTATTAAACGGATCTTGACTCGTAATTGATTGTTGGTGTCGGCTGGCTTTAGAATAGTGCTATCTCATCTCCCGTGGGTGTCGTAAAAGGCGTCTAAGGGACAACAAAACCGCTACCAGAAACCTAGAGGAACTACACTACCTTTAAAAAGTAGACTCGCTAATCGCTTAGCAAGCGCGCTGGCTAAGCGGTCAGCGAGTTTTTTTTGTACTGCTGGTACTAACAAAATTGGGGCTGCCAAATGACATTACATATTTAGAAGATAAGGTTTTAGATACCTTATAAGTATGGTTCATCTGAACGAAGTTAATGACGAAATAATTTTAGACATTTGAGTGTATTGTATAAATGCAATGAGAGCAAAGCGGAGAGGTCGCGATGGTCACGATTGCCTAGCCGCCATTGTTGCAATACTATTGCGGAAATTATTTGAAGATCCCATAGACAAGCAGACTGCTATAAATTCCATAGATTCTTCTATTCTGTCAGTTATGACACTTATGACTTATGATGTCGAAATGTGGCCTTGTGAAGGTAGGCTTGATCCTATAAGCTCGAAATCGCTCAGCGAGCTATCAGCGACTTTCTTTGATTGACAAAATAGGAAACGAATTTTTCATACGTACTTGATAAATACAAGTCCCAAGAAATTGATATTTTTACAAATAGGTACGTAACGTTTTATCTCAAATAACCAAGAGTCCATGGCCGGGTTTACAATAGCATCACCCTATCTCCTTCCGTTGGTGTCGTAAAAGGCGACCAAGAGATAATAAAGCCGCTACCACAGAGCCCTGAAGTACGTCTGAAAGAGTGGACTCACTGACCCACTTGGACAGGAAACGCATGTCCAGCAGTGGCAGACGAAAAGGGCTGCTAATGGGTAAAACTAAGAATAAAATTAAGAAGTAAAATAACAAAATTTTAGTAACCACCAGTTTTTCTATTTCAGATAATTTCACGGCAGTGCCGCCGAAAATGTTCTCGTGACATCAGATCAAATGTCAAGGTAAGTCACTACTAATTCAAAAACCCCGTTAGACATTTTCTAGTACACCCAACAATGCCAGCCTTTGATCGTCTTACTGCAGGGCACAGTCCTCCCCTATTAAACCACAAGGCTATTTCCGGCAATAATCCGCCACGAGATCTAGTAAGAGTTTGGTGAATACACTTGCACCAGATTTTTTTTTAATTCTCGTATGTACTAGTTATGTATTCACCAGACCTTTTAGTATCCACTGTTGGACATGGACCTTTTTATGCACATCGTCTTTTGTGTGAGGGATGTAGCCTTAAAACGCCAAGCGGGTTGGCGAGTCCACTCTTTAAAAGCTAGTGGAGTTGCTCAGGGCTTGTTGTATCACTTTGTTTAACCCTTAGTCGCCCTTTACGACACCCACAAGAACAGATGGAGTACTATTTTATATTTATATCTTTATGCATATTTAGTGCGGTTTCTGCATAATAAAATACTTACACTTGTAAATAATACCAAGTAATTTACTCATCACATATTAACGGTCTACAATTTACTCGTTCCAACATTTTCCTGCTGATAAAATTGTTGAATATATTTAAAAATAAATTATTCCCACTAAGGCGGCTGTAACACGAGTAAACCTGTAACCTAGTGCTAAAAATAGACGGGTAATTGATTCATCGACAGCCCCTCACACCTGCTTTGACAATAAATGTTTACATAAGCGCTGGGCACAAAGAGCTATGAACACACATATACATAGCAGCCTTGTGTGCGTGGAGTAAGTTTGAAGTCAAACTGCTAATGATCTAGTGATGTCCATAAAGGCTGATAGGCTGATGGCACGTGCCACTTGGTAAGGTAGATTTCATTTAATTCTATTTTATTTCTAAATAAGACAGTTCACTGCTCCGTTACCGAGTTTCGCGTATTGAATGGAACGATTGTTTGATTTTGCATTTTGAAAACTTTAAAATTATATTTTGGGCCGCACTACACATCCGACCGCTAGCAGGCTGTGGGCCGCAGGGTGGCATGACCAATTTACACTTAAGCCGGAACAACACTTAGCTTACGTGTACATTCCGTGACGATACACAACGTCCGCTGATGCTTGCGTACGTAAAGTTTGGTGGGTGTGGCGACATATGTCTGTAGAAACACGTTGGATTCATGAATATATATGCCATTTCTTTGGATTATTTTCTGCCAAATATGTTACGTCATAAATTCTTATCATAATCATACATTTTAGGCTTCCAAAATACATTAAAAAAACAGCCAGATAAAACATATCTTCGCCGAAACATCGGGACTAACGACAATTCCCTTCCGAAGCGACCGTTCTTATCCACATGAGATTAGCCAATAAAAATGTCACGCGTGTTGATGTAGGATCGCGTCAGCTCAGTCTGTTCCCAGTTTTACTTTACTTAGTCTATAGTCGAACATTATATCAAGCAAATGAACCATTAGTGCGTATATCGTATTGCGGTATAATTACTTGTAGTTTATTACTATTGACGACTGGATTTATAGGTTGGATACAGATGTCGGAGAGAAGTACGACTGAGCTTTAATTATACGGTAACCGTGCCTGGAGCTGTCCTTGACAATTATCGATTTGTTATAGAAACTTTATTCGGTTTTATGACGTATAATAGTGGAATAAATAATTTAAGATTAATTCCTGAAGCTTCAAATCATAGGTTCTTAGGTTTTTTTATTTATTTTTTTCTATATAGAAAGAAGGTGGCCAATGAGCAGGAAGGCCAGCTGGTGGTAAGTGGATACTGTCGCCAATGAACGTCCGCGATACATGTCAACATCAGTCCTGTTAGGAGATTTAGGAATGGATTTGGAAAAAGGATTGGTGTAATTTGGAGGAATAGGATGGGATGGGAATGGGCGCTGGCACATCTCACTCACTACCGAAACACGTACGAGCATTAGGCGAATAGGATAAAAATGGAAATGTTGTTGTTTCTGCTCTTTATTACGCTCGTAAGTAGAAAGGCGGACTTATTCCTAGAAGGAATTTCTTCCAGTCAATTTTAGAATAAAAATCAAGCAACATATAATAAGAAATAGGAGATAGAGACAGAAGACTGATTTGTGCAATGCGATTACTTCTGGATTAAGTCAATTATATTCTCTCTTTTAGCCGTTAGGTATTTTACCCCGTCAGATGATCCGTCAGTCACCCTAAAACCCAGGATGTAGCTGAAAATCAGCGCTGTAGCCTTTTCAGTTTTGCAGCATATACGCTGAGCTACAGACCGCATTGTCGACACACAATTACACCTCCCCATCTCATAGCCGTGCTGCATGATACATTTTATGTAACAAATAAATGTTATTCTTATTTTCTTTTATATATTTGTATATAAACAGGTACGTAGAAATATAGTACTTTTTACAATGAGTAGATACTACTATTAGTAGTTTTCTATGAGACTGTTCTGTGAGAATGTATTACGATAGTAAAAACGAATATTCGTTTGCGTCCCTGTTTTAAATAACAAATTTATCGATAAATAGAGGTAAATCTTTCATTTAACTTGAACCCTGCTTTAAACAGGTTTGCTTCTAACATTCTCATTAACCGCGCGGAAGGAAAACTAAACAGCCGCTTAGAAATAAGTCTAACCGCCACTTACGATAACTGTACGTTAAAGGAAGCCGCCAATATATCTGTTTGTAACATATGTCACTAATTATGAGTTTTCATTAAAAGGTTTCCGCAGCTATGATTGCCTATCGCGTCTCATAACAGGCATGAAGCAGATTTTATATACCGTTATAAATATATGCTGGAAAATGGTTATCAATCTTTGTTTATACAGATAGCCTGTGGTTACCGCGGCCACATTTGAGATGCATGTAATCCAGCTGCAGATGTTCTGTTAACCTTAACATATACATAGTAACAGCACAACAGTAGTTTAACTCCGTCTTTATTCAGCGAGATACTCGGTGCGTGATCCGTTCGACTGCTGTGTGTATTATGCGTCGCGGGATTTTTTTTATGCTATCATGCGTACTTACTCGACGTCGACACAAGTAAACCTTGACTCTTAAAGTTTGTAAGAAGTATCGTCATAGCGTGAGATTAAGCAATAATGCGTGCGCCTCGAGCAGGGAGAATTTCGGTCATTGACATGAAGTCAGCCAAGACTGGACAGAAAAGAGATTTGAACACCTGAAAAATGTCTGAACACCTCAAAATGGCGGCCATATTGACTATTAATGACGAAATGGAAAATGCATTTAAAATTCATAATAAGAGTCTAAAAATCTTCACGATCATTATTATTATTATTTAAAATAATTATTATGAAAATTCTGAAAATTATTATTATTTAAAGTCCTCGTCACCCCGAATGACATTTAGCTGAATACAATTAATTTATCTGTTAAATTTTGTGTGGTCGCTATCTAAAAAATTCATATTTCGATTTCGATATACTAGTATCATTTGATACAATTCAACTCGGCCAAGTAAGTGTAACCGTTGAAGCGAACCTTTGATATTTTATACATATAATGTAGTATGATGATCTTCGATATGTCGAAGTTAATAATATTCATAGGAAGTCTCTCTAAACGACCTTATGTTTATTTTTTATTTTTTATGGACGACGGTGGCAGACGAGCATACAGTCCACCTGATGGTAAGTAGATACAGAGACATCCGTGATACATGCCAACATTAGTCTAAAATGACAAACGTTGGCACGCCCCCGGATTGGGCCGGATGCGCTGCCTACCTTTGTAGATATAGGAACGGATTTAGAGAAAGGGTTGGGGAAATGGGGAGCAATAGGATGGGAATGGGGTCTGGGACATTTCACTTACTATCGAAACACGTACGTACATTAGGGAAATAAGATAAAGTGGGAAATGCTGTGCATTTCAAGGTAGTTTTCTGTATGATTATTATTTATTAGTCCCATTTGAAGCAAATAGTTTGTTTCCATGCAAGCTTTGCATTAATTCACGTAAATTGATATATTAGGTATAAACGTAATTGATACAAAATTGATATAGGTAAATTACGATTGCAAGAAGAGTCGGACTAAATACTAATAATATGTATTATGTTGTGAAATCGCCTTTTAAAAATCTTTAATTTGTACCTTTAAGGTGCCCAAAGTCAGACAATCATTCGGAATTTTCAAAATAACGACATTAAGACGTATCAAACTACACCTCATTTATCAAAATCGTTCACTGCGTTTAAACTCTGTGACGGAATAAAGAAACGAATATATGCATAGGTATATAACGTTGAACAATATATCCCTTCTTTGTGTGCCGCAGTCGGGTGAAAAGAATTTGGAATGTAAAGTCAATTACTTTATTTTCCAGCAAACTTATAAATTAGTACACGTTTTTATGATAAATGCAAGATTACATTTTTACAAGAAGAAACGTGCAAAGTAACGATACACAAAATCACAGACGCCCATTAAAATTAAACAATGCATTGTTTAATTTTAACACGTTTATTCGCATGTTTTAAATTACATTCAGTGCTGTTAAGAAGTGTGTACAAGAATATTTGTGCGAGTTTTGTGCGAGGTGTTTCCTTGGACACCGTTAGACTTTTCAAAAAAAAAATTAGAGTATGCCTCACGGCTTATTCGAGACTGCATTTATTCGGTGGGGCCATCGAATTAATAATTTCGTGTTTATTTATCTACAACTGTACGTAATTAATAAACACGAAATTATTTTACACAAGAGCAAACATAATAATATACCTATCGACACTTTAATACGCCAATAATTAGGACTAGAATCGAACGGTTTTGGGTATAATACATTAGTGTGTTGCTGACTGTATCTATTTTATAACCAATATTCATTGGTTAACCAGAAAAATAGACATAATTTTTCCGTTTAAAATACGCAAAATACAAAAAAGTTATATAAACAAGGCATAATATGCTTTCTTAGCGAGCGATCTAAAAATGTCAGTTAATTAAAAACACATCTGCCAACGCATCAAAAAATGACCTTTTTAAAATGAAAACGTAATGTGTTGTAAAACGCTAAATGTTACTTGCTACCAGATGATGTTTGGACCTGTTCTTTACAGCCAAGTTCAACAACACAGCTGTCAAATTACATTAACAGGCCATAAAGTTAAGCAGATTAAGACATCTAACCTCCTCAATATGTCCGTGGTATTTCTATTGGGTATTGGGTATCGTAGCTATTGGGTCATCAACAAAGAAAAGAACCCCTCCTCCCCGAGTTAACGTTGCAACAGGCAAAACGATTTCAGTCTATAAACAAGAACGCGGCCCGGGTCCAATGCAAACGTTACACACATATATTCTTCAACATTAAATCATTAAATGAGAACAATTGAAAGTCAACAAATGTCATATAGCTTGATAGTTAATTAAAATAATTAGTCTTACCTATTTTTATCTGGAATCTGCCTTCGTAGAAGAATAAAACTTTCCCAGAGTTTGTCGACCACTGCAGAGTATTTCTTATTACAAAAATGCCAAGGATATAATTATTGCTAGTGGGTTGGTACCTAACCACCGCCAAGGAATGGAACCTCGCGTAATTGTTGAACAATTTTGTTATTATTTGCTGGTTATAGCAACCTTGGTCAATATTGTAGAGTTAAAAATAAACAACTTTTGAATGTATAAAGATATTAAATTAATTTTTATCATATTTCCAAGCTATAATTACTATATCTATAACATATTGATGACTTAAAATTTGGCACGTCCTTGCGGTCATAATGGAGTAACATACTACGAACATCTAATGTTTTATGTTATTGAAAGATAAATGATTCAATTTGATTAAATGTGGATCCTTAATGCCAAAATGAGAATTTGTCATGACCAGTATGTGACTCTGGCTTACATCGTAACTGTAAGCGGAACTAACCCTTGTATCATTCACTGCCGGACTCAGGTCTCCTCTCATGCACATTGTCTTTTAAACGAGAGAGTATGGCTTTAAAACGTCACGTTGGCCAAACAGGATGACGAGCACACTCTTTTAGAAGACACCACCTTATCTTATCAGGGGTTATCCATTTGGATTCCTTATCACTTCGATCCAATGGGATCTTTTGTGTCCCCTAATCTTAACTTCTACTACTGCTCCCCGAATATTGTATCCATATACTTCAGGATATCCGACAACCGTAGAAGACGGTAGTCTTCTGCCTAGATGACTGATTCTGCATCCGATGGACCGTCACATTCGCGTATAAGATGCGTCACGGACTCTTCCTCCTCATTGCAGGCTGTGCAGATGTTATCATCTGCTAAATTATTCTGTAGAGGAGGCTTTTTGTACTGAAGTGGCCCGTGAACATTCCGGTCAGTTATCGTAGCCGTTTTCGCTGTAGGATAAAATTTCCTTGTCCAGCCTGTATTTATGTCTTTGAGGAACTTTTTTGCGTGCTTTAAGCTATTTAAAGCCTCCCATTAAAGAGATGGAGTGGTGCCGACCAATACCACGCGGCAGCAAATGAAATATGCGGCGGATATTTCTATTTTGTGTTTAGGTGTTCAGAAAATACGTTCTAAAAAGGTTTTCTATGTTGTGTGGTCACATAAACGCAGGCAGCATGCACCAGTAAATCGTTTAAAAAAATGCACTCGTTTTTTTTTTGTACAACATTTCCACAGCAATGCAATAGAAATCGCGTGCAGTTTGTATCGATTCACTTTTTCTGGGAAAACATATCGGTTGCTGATCGAATGAATACTTGGTTAGTTATGTTAATGACTACGACATTTAACTTTTGAAATGCAAATCAAGTTATTGTTACAAAGCGACGTTTATTTGTTAAAGGTGAAACGTTAGAGGCCGTTTTCTTTTCGTCTGAAGGCAAGGACAAATTGCGTTAAAACCTATTAAGGTTTGAAATTGTTTGATTAACTAATTACGGTATTGGGCATTGAAAACATAATGGAATTAAATATAATTATATACTTATCTACCTGGCGAGTGCATCTTCTTCCACAGATAAATGTTCTAACTGAGTCATCAACGTCCAGTCATCAAAGCTGGAAACATGTTTGGATAGGAGCTTCCTTTCTGACACAAAGATGTACTAAAAGGGAGATCTCCAGATTCAATCCCTAAACAAGTGAAATGCAGTATGAAAAAATATATTTGATATTAACTATTAACTTAAAACTTTATACAAATTGTTATTCTAGTATTTTAGCAATTTTCAAAAATGTGTCAGGGGTTAAAATAGAAGTTCTCAAATTTTTTATTGTAAGTTCATGTTTATTGCAGTTGTAAGTAACAAATAGTATGGCATATTTTGAATGAAAAAAGAGATGATATTATTCTCTCTATTTTTATTCGAATAAAACGCGACAGTGATTAGTGTGTATTGTACGTAGTGCTATGAAAAGATATTTCGCTTGACACGTAGATACGAGAATCAAAAACTAACATACATATATACACATATTTACATATATTGTTTTAATTTTGTTAGTTCATTGAAGGTTGAAAGAGAAAAATTATTATTCCCAAAGTTTAAATTATTATTTCCCACTGAAACGATGGGAAAGATCCGATTATACGGCACTGCTGCCTTGTTCTTTAGAATTTCATGAATTTTGTTTAGAACTCTGTGTCCCCAGTGGTCAAGATCATTCGATAACTGTCGGTCGCGTGGGGTCTTTTCATTAATTAACCGTCGCTTGCACGCGAGACGTGGGAACAACAGCTCTTCTATTAAAACAATAACAATTGAAAGAATATTTTTTGTTGCTTGATATTCATGAATCGGATACAAATGTCGGATACTTTATAAAGACAAAGTAAATGTAAGAACGAAATTAGAGGTGGACATATTACGTAGTTTTACATTAGTTCAAAGGAATATTTGTTGTCTAGGGCGGGATCATGCTTCAAAAGAAAAATAAGAATTATTTATTCTTATTTAAAGAAACATGTTCCTTGATCTTCTAGTTTATTAGAGGTTCCATTGGGTTTGACTTAAATGGTTTTAATAATTTCTATGATAATAAGAGCACACATCACTGCGAAAAGGCATCTTTTGCAAAGAATGAAAAATAGACAAATGAACAGTCTATAGTCGGATTTTTTATATAACTATATTATGATATATAGGGATATGATATGTAGAACTGTCAATAAAGTGTCATCACCGTACTAATTTCACTCTGTTTGACAGTTCTATATGTCATATAACTCGAATAAAAATCCGACTTTATATAATTTTTAAAATTAGCACGACATACTTCTAATTAAATGAATTAATTATTCAAACGAGATTTGAAATAATTAATAATACTATCTATTTATTCAAACTTATTTTCATAGACAGAGGAATGCTGAAGTTTCCGTCAAAAAATCGTAAAAACTTATAAACGACTAGCCTTTGCCTCTCATGATTGTTTCCTGAAAAAAAATAATTAATATTCGAGAATAAAAAACATCTTGTCTTTCTCCAGATTTCTGGCTAACTTACTGCCAAATTTCATTAAAATCGGTTAGGTAGTTTAGTCGTGAAGACGTAACGAACTGAAAAACCCACTTTCGGATTTCGGACTTTCGTTATTAGTGTAGGATTTTTTCTATTTATATAGATGTCTATTTATATATATATATATCTATATATATACATGACGTGACGAAGTATGTCACTTCAAATTTATGACGAAGGTATCTATTTTGTCCATTTTTAGAAACACGCAGCCCTTTAGGCTTACAAGGTTTTTTTATAGATAAATGTTGGGTGACTAGTCATTTACATAAGTCTTATATTTGTGGCCTTATACTGGTGCTATATTTTGTGGATATAAATGTATCCACCCAATATGTATTCCGCACCAATATAAACAACACTTTATTCCGACATACACTAACACATATATAATATATGTACCTACATATAAAAATAGCTAAAAGAAAAAAAAACAATGTAGGCAATAAGAAAAAGTACAAATATGTGTATACATATCTTAGGTATATATACAAATTAAATATATGCTTTGTATAACAATAAAACAAGTATAAATTGTTATTACCTTTACGGACATTTTGAATTTGCTTTCTATAATAAAAAGGGTATAAAGTCGGATTTTTTTATTCGAATCAGGCATGTAGAACTGTCAAACGGAGTGAAATTTGAAGATGACACTTTATTGACAGTTCTACATGTCATATCCCTGACTATAATAAAAAATCTAACTAGATGAGAATATGTATCATCATACCTAAGTCTTACTGGTGCGGTTGAGGAAATTGTTAGAACAAAAGAAGGATTTAAATCTACACATATAATAAAATATGTATGTTAGTAACAAAACCGTGTTTGTCCAGGAAATATTTAAAAAAAATCATTGCTGTGTACACTATGAATGAGATAGCCGAAAACAACAATGTTTGAAATTTTTGTCTGTCTTTCTGTCTGAACCCGAATCACGCAAAAACCACTGCATGGATTTTAATGAAACTTGGCATAGTTTAACATTTAGGCTTCATTTTACCCACTTCACTTATTTACACTGGAATCAAACTAACCACTCATATTCTAAAGTCTACGCAGACGAAGTCGCGGTTATCGCTAGTGTATCAATATAAACACCGATAACAAGCCTTCAGTGCGAAAATAAACTAACGTAAACAAAGCAAGGTGTCCCAAATTCACGAGTCCTTTCACAACAATAGTGTAGAGGGGACGCAGGTCACACGGCCTATTTTACGTAGGTAATAACCCCACCCAAAGGGGTGGGCCCCTTTAGCAAAGAGGGTGAACACCCTTAATGTTTTTTCCCGTGATTTTTAACACGCGAAACGCACCTTAGTGTTTGTGGACTTTTTTATGTTGCGTACAAAACATGGCGAATGCGACAGAAATGATTAATAGTCCCTTTTTAATCATAAAATCAAGTGTTTTTGCCTTGTCATTACGGTGGCTTTTACTTGAATAGGTAGGGTTAAACATAGTTTAGGTACTTAACAAAGTATTAACAAACTCGATTATTAGAGACATTAGAAAATTTCAGTAAACGCCTCGGGTTGTAAGACTGCGGCAAAATAATGTACTTATAGGTAACTATCGACCCCGCCCTCGCTTTGCTTCGGTTTATAAGTTTTTTTTTTCGAAATTTCAAAATAAAATATAGCCTATATTAGACACGGATAATGTAGCTTCCTATTTGTGAAAGAATTTTTGAAATCGGTCCAGTAGTAGAGATTACCCCCAACATACCTACAAACAAACACAATTTTACCTCTTTATTATATTAAATAGCTTTTCAGGAATTAGGTAGGTACTATACGTCCAAGCTTAAATCTGTTGTTGGCTCTGTCTGTATTTAAAAGGATTATCATTTTAGAAATTTTACACCCATAACGAAACAACCTAAGAAAACAGTTCTTACAGCTTTTTCTGCATGTAACTGAAGGTGCATTGGTAGGTACGAATTCTTACAAACAGAATTTTCCTGAAGAATCTTAGTTCCTGTAAAATCTCATTGTGTATAAAGTTCCTCGTTCAAATTGGGTATTAGTACAATTTTTATTAATTTAAAATTAAGCTAGTAAACTTGCAGTCTTGGATGAAACAAAAAGATTAACCATTGTTTGTTTATTTTTAATTTTTCTACATATTATGCTTTCAATGAAGCATTGAAAAGTTTCAAAACACGGCGTTTGGATTCCCGAAGAATTATCTCCACGCCAGCTGCTTGATTTTGCCAAACTTGATACCGGGTTGATGCTTATCAACATTTATTGATAATGAAGTGCAATTTTGAATGGTTGAAGCAAGTGGTAACTGGCGATGAGAAGTGGGTAGGTATATGTCAACCATACACGCGAACGCCAGTGACTGAGTACAGGGACAACGGGAATTTCAACGCTGAAATCCGAATTACACCCCAAAAAGATAATACTAAGCTGCTGGGTGGAATGTCAAAGGGGTGGTCTACTAGGAGTTGCTGCCGGAGGTATCTACGTTTAATGGGAAGTTGTACTATCAGCAGTTGGACCGTGTCGCGTGTAAGCTTCGTAGCCAACAGGATGGATATTACTTTTTTAACGATAACGGCAAACCACATACGGCCAAATGTATTCGCCAAAAATTGCAGGAGTTTGGTTGGATTCTTCTGGTTCATCCACCGCATTCACTTGACTTGGCGCCTTCTGATTATCACCTTTTCCAATCATTGGGTAAACATTTATAGGTGAAAAAATTCGACAGCAGAAATGACTTCTAAAGGGACCTTTCCAAATTCTTAGTGTCAAAGTCGCCAGAAGTTTATACCGAGGGTATAATGTCGCTGCTTAGCAAATGGTGACCAGTTGTAGATAATGATGGTGTATATGTCGTATACCATTAACAGTTACTTTACATTTTATATAAAGTTTTATAAAAAATATTAGCCAACCTAATACTATGTGGTTTTGTGGAATAAAAATTGATACCTTAAAAAAATCAAGACATAATGCACTGTTTTTGACTGTGTATTTTTTTTTATGGACGAAGACGGCACACGTGCACACAGTCCACCTGATGGTAAGTGGATACTGTCACCCATAGACATCCGCGATACATGCCAACATTAGTCCAAAGTGACAAACGTTAGCACGCCCCCGGATGCGCTGCCTACCTTTGGAGATATAGCAATGGATTTGGAGAAAGGGTTAGGAAAATAGGGAGGGATAGGATGGCAATGGGCTCTGGCACATCTCACTCACTATCGAAACACTACGTACATTAGGGAAATAAGATAAAGAGGGAAATGCAGTACATTTCAAGGTAGTCTTCTGTGAGAGAGGGGAACGTGGCCAGTCGAGCACGCCCAGCGGCTGTTGGATTGTGGCGTGCACACTCCCCCTCAAATTAATTAGACATCATTAATTAATTAATAAAAGGTTTCTTCGTTTACAAGTGCTTAATTTTTCCCGAACAAATTAGAAACGATGCTCTAGGCTCACGTAGGTATTGCTCAGAAAGGAGATTTAAAAAGCTTGTGTTCGTATTTGTGTGTGTCTATGAATCACGATGCAAAGAATCTTAGTGTGGGTTTATAACATGTGTGATGTGATGGTGTTATCTTCGTAAACAAAATTTGTTATTTTCGTATCAAAATATCTAACACCAACACATTAAAATAATGCTCGTAATCAAAATCAACGTGAACAAACTTACCCCGTCACATACCATACCTCATTAGTGAAGCGATGTTTTTTCACCGTCTACCACCAGGGTTGCCAGGACAACAAGAGTATCAACATTACCCAATCATTACCATATCGTGCAATGAAAACTGAACCTTGTAGTTACTAATCAAAGTTGCTTTCAAAGTTAACTTTGGAATTATTATTTCAGGTAGTTCTTTGCAGTAATAATAATTTTTTGAATCTTGGACAAAGTTAAAGAGTTTAATACGATAAAAGGCTTTTGTATAATACAATAATAAATGTAATAACTGCAGTATTCGTGTCAATAAACAATTCTTTGTATTTAGGTGGTAGATGGTATCAATATCAGTGTAACAGTTATCAGTTGGCGTTAATCCACTTTTAGAATAACGGTTCTCTAAAATGGTAAACTGGAGGGTCAGTTTTACTAAGAAACGACTAATATACTAAGATTATCTGTTGAAAAATTACTATTAGAAGTATTTAAAAACATATTTAGAAGAATCAAAATGCAAAATGAGGGTAAACAATGCAAAATGGTGCAAAATGATTTCAATAAGTTCCTACAAAAATCCCATAGAAAAATCACTTTCAGGTTTTCTCGAATTTTCCAATTTTCCGGGCAACTTTTCCAATTTTTCTTTCCATAAAAACCTTATTCGGACAATTACGAACATTTTAAAAATAAAATTCGCTAAATCGGTCCAGCCATTCTCAAGTGATGCTCTTACCAACGGACATTTAATTTTTATTTATATAGATATGGTTACGGTGTACGGTTTCGGTCACGGATATGTTTTTAATGATTTTTTTAAGAAATGTATTAGTAACTGAAAGCAAAGAAAAATAAAATCAAATAGGGAACAATTGCAACCTTACTCTCACATAGAACGAACGAAAAATCTATCTAATCAAATGAAAGAAGCAAGAACTCAATGCTCGCCTTGTTCAAATTCTGTCCCTAACAGCAGTGTGTAAGATTTATTTGTAATAAAATTCCAATGTTTCATTTCGGATTCGGTTTTCATTCGGATAACCGATATTTTCGGTTACGGTTACGAAGCTCCATAACGTCCCTAATATGTATATACCTACAAAAAAAACAAGGAATCAGCTGACCGCACCAATGTTATGTAATGTTCAGAATACAATTTGAAAAAAAAACCCACGTGTTTATAATGAAAAAAGTACAGGTTGATTGGATTACCATAGAAAGTAAAATTGTTACAATATTGTTCTCTTTTATACAATTATTGTTAATACCAAGGTGTAGCACACATTATTGTTGATTAAAAAATCAGTTAAGGACTTTATTCTGAAGAACAATTCTATCAGTTGCCATTCAAAATTTTCGCTTCATCATTGGTATTGTAAGGTTACAATAGTACTAATGGTTCCTATGTACTATGGTTCCCCTAATAGCAGGTACTGTGGTTCCACCTAGCACCTTCATTAGTATAAAAGCCCGAATGACGTGGTTTCCGTTCCGTAAGGCGGTTGAATACGAAGCAATCGATTTTTAACTATTGTACTCCGGTGCCTTAGCACTTTTAATACTTTTAAATACAATGGTATGGGGCATAGATATAATCTAGGACGTAAACTGGCCCGTCTACTCATAATTCATATAGACGCCATTTTATTCCATACACCACCCATGACATATTTGGAGGTGTGCGACATACTTGCGTGTGAACTCCGTTTGGTCTCTGTATGTCGTAAATCAGTGGAGTGGTATCAAATCCAATCATATTATTAAAAAAAACTGTGAATTCAACTAAAGTTAATTTAAAACAGTCTTGGTGTATCTATTTCCGAGTGAAATTGTGTGATCGTATGTTCAAACCCATATCAGTAGGTATTTATGTAGGAGAAAATACGCTGATTACAGATTTTTCAATTGTTATTGTCTCGGCGGTATACATTTGTAATACGCGTGTAATCTCTCGCTCGTGTAACATTCATAAATTCGCACTGGGCCTAATTGGTGAATGGTAGTACAATACCTGCGTTTGAAAGGCACAGGCACAGTAGGACGTTATAAGTTGATACACGCTTTCACAAACCATCTTCCTATCCTATGTGGTACACATCAGCACTTGATAAAAAATATTAAAGAAAAATCTAATCATCGAGAAAGATACAAAACTTATGGGAATCTTTCAAATAAATTTACTTTTCAACTTTTAAAAGACAGGGCTAAACAGGGTGCAGAAACTTGTTACAATCGTTATATTGCTAAAACTGAAAAATACATCTCGAATAACCTTACAAAGCATTTTGGTCGTACATCAAAGCAAAATCAAAGCATCAGTGCAAATGAAGTCAAGTCCCCGCTTAAGTGACGTATATGGGTACTTCTAGTGACTCTAGTCGCGGTATTTGTCGCTTACTATCAGTAGTCCGGTAATTAGTCCACTTGACCGGACTGTTGACACTTTTCAGTCTTAGTAGTTCGGCTGCGTGCATCAACCGAACATCTGAGCCGCTCTTGTATCAGTAGTCCGAATTTCATAAAAAAGTTCATAATTTCATATTTTAATATCTTTTTTTTTCCTGAAAACTTTTCCAGGACCATAACGAACAAAACAAATAAAGAATTACGCATATCCATCGTTCGAATCGCGAGTAATCGTCTTGAGTTCATACAAAAATCCCATAGAAAAAAATCTCTTGCAGTTTTTCCCAAATTTTCCAATTTTCCGGGCAACTTCCAATTTTTCTTTCTCTAAAAACCTTATTCGAACATTTACAAACCTTTTTAAAAAAAAAATAGCCAAATCGGTCCCGCCGTTCTCAAGTGATGCGCTTACCAACGAACAGCATTTAATTTTTATTTATATAGATAGTGTTAGACTTGTATTTTTAAAGTGACATGTATTTGTTTCAGATATTAAAGACAGCCGCGCTTCATAATACGTATGAGGTGAGTAGTAATAAAATTTCTTCCAATTTTAATTTGTGTTTACTCTACAAGTACATTGTTCAAACAAGAAATTTCTTTATCGATATATAAACGAAATACATTCACAGACGCTTCATTTAATTCGTTTTATACTCATCATTATGTTGAACTATGAACCTTGATCAACAGTAAACTCTTAGCACATATCAACTCTTTTTTTTTTCGTAGAAAAAGAGGAAAATAATATTTTTTGTATTTACATTTTAATCTCTACATTTCTTAATATTTTATATAAAATTATTCCTTTCCATAATATATCAGAAAGAAGATATATCAGTAAAACAAATGTTAAAATATATCAGTATATTAAATCGAAATAAAACTAATTATCGTGCCACTCTATGTAATTATTCTCTGTACGTCAGGTGGTAGGGGATCTCTTGAAAAAAATATCAGCAAATCACTCCAGAAATTCAATACGAGTAGAACACGTAAACAAAATGAAAAATAGGTTGTTTTCAATGAATGTGCAGGGACTCAGTGTCGACACGCTGTCGAATGCCTAGACACAGTGTTTCGTTAACTCAGCAGTAGAGGCCAAGCGACACCGTACCGCCCCCGCTACCTTCAGTCGTATCTTTCAAACCGATCTGTGTGACCATTATTGGTAATTATATTCACGTAAAATAAAGTATTTGAAGGATATTATTAAGTGTCTCAATTAAATATACGAACACGCAACCTAACTCAATAGACAATTAACAAGAATCGACCAGAACTTAAAAATGTAGGAAATAATTATCTAATGAGAGGTTTACTCGTTAAAGTTATAATTAAGCTATATACACACAACTTTTAAACATTAGGTTTAAAGTAACGAAAAAAATATTCCACTGAGGCGCTACAACTTTCATGAGCATACAAAAACTAACAAAATAATGAACACAAGTATGAAATTATGTGGAGTCGCAATAACAAAATTGACACCTAGCTCAGTATATTCTTGCAACCTGTGAGGCAGACCGCAATTCTGCTAGGACGGTCAGTGACGTGTCACGGACGTGCGAACAGAGAACTGACACATTTTTTTCTATATTTTATATATTTCTAGCTGTGAGATATGCACAAGGGCTGAATATGAGTTTACGAGTAAGTACCGTAAAAAGCATAATCAGACCTTTTTTCGTCTACTGCTGGACAGGGAACTCCTCCTGCACATGAATGGCACATGCGGGATGAACTCTATCCACTCTAGCCAAGCGCGTTGTCGAGTCCACTCTAGCCAAGCGTGTTGTTGAGTCCACTCTAGCCAAGCGTGTTGTCGAGTCCACTCTAGCCAGGCGCGTTGTCGAGTCCACTCTAGCCAAGCACGTTATTGAGTCCACTCTTTTAGAGGTGTTGTAATTTCTCAGGGCTTGTGGTAGCGACTTTGTTATCGCTTAATCGATTTTAATACACCCACAGAAAGAGATGGGTTGGTGTTAGTCTAAAACCGGATGATCCCTTACGGAATTTTAGTAAATAAAACTATATATAATTACATTTATATAGCTTTATTTACTAAACTGCCGTTACAATTTTTTTTTACAATTATATATTTTGTTGTCTATTACCATCAATAAGACTATCTAAGCCAGTTGACCATTTATTCAAGCACGAGCAACCCGGTCAAGCGTAAATGTTTATAGTCTATTTACGCGTGGTCGCCTGTCCTCACCCACTTTTCAGTACTGAACCGGTAATGACTCATCATCATGACATCATTGAACGGTAACGGATGATACGGATATTTGCGGATAACCGCACGACACTGTAACAAATTGCCGAAACTGCAATATGACACCGGTTTTTGTAGCTGTTGTATCTATAGACCGTAAGACTCATATACTTTTTACGTTAAATACCGTAAGCTAACGTAGATTTTTCAACTGTAGCACGTTTATAATATTAAGGGACTATTTATAATTAGACGTTATAAATAAGGGAGTTATTAGACGTTATTAGACGTTTATAAGGGAATTATTGTCGGAATAGACTTATTAACATGCTTTAACATACTTTATAATATTTATGACAAAACAATAAATATGTGTTATTTTTATGATTTCGCTGCACCATAAAATTTAAATTAAAACTTTAATTTTATATTAATTTAAAATCAAAACCGAGAAACTGAATTCCTTCTCTCAAATAATGTCATATTAATCACCGTGTGTCAAAAATGTTCCCGAAGATTGATCACGAATTCTGCTCACGATTATGAGTTAATTGATATACGAACTCGTAAATGTTACGTATTTTGTTTGTAAAAAAAACATTTTTTGTACTTTATATTGAGCAAATATATTAAAGTAAAACTTTTAAAAAAATGCGTAAAATTTTAATGGCAATGAACTTAGAGTCATGAACAGAATCCATGATTTTTACAAGCCAGAAGAATCTAGAAGAATCCAGAGAAGATAATGACCACGCTGTTCCTTGGCACTGGGAGAATTCACAGGAGTTCTGTCACATACCCGTGAATTTCCTGATGCCTCAGCTCGGCGTGGTCACTCTACACTGAGTAAAAAAAGAAGATAAATATGGAAGAAAGAAGTCAATATGTGAAGCTATAGTCTGCGCAGTGTCTAATATAAGGTATCAGTCGTAAGCAGTACCTGATAACAACAGTAATGGATAAATGCATTGAATAAAATTTAATATGTAGGTAATGACAATAGCAGTTAATGGAATTAATGTTGACTGTGCGATTTTATCATTAATTTGGTTATAATAATGTATCAGTGAATGATTGGCGCCATTTCTGATGTCAGTTAATCTGTTCCATGTCCCTATAAAAAAAAACACATTTATGGTTGTCCAAAAACCAAGAGTGTTTGTAAATTTCTCACAGATACAGTGTGTGTATCTAAACGCCAGGTTAGATACGATTATAGCCGTATTTTTAAAAGGGAAATAATTACACGACATATGACATCCGAGTGTGGGCCGCATGTACTGTAATAAAAACATATGTATGTACTGGCCATTGTGTATATTAATATAATGAAACACGACCATTAACGAAACGATATTTCAACGAACTCCCACTCAACAATAAATGTACTCGTATTTGTACCTGGAGTCAAGCAAATGTACCGTTATGTGAATGAATAATGCCTTAGACTTATTAGCTTATTACATATGGATTACAAGGCATTACAGCTTGTGGTTATATTAACAGTGAATCTGTAACAATAAGACAAAGCCGATAGAGATAACTGTCGCGTTATAATGTGGTACAAGTTATAAACGAAAAGTGGTTTGTAGATCTCTTAAAAATTTGAACCTCTATTTTTTTTTAAATCATTGTATAGCTGACACAGTTGCGTTCAAATAAATTAACGAGGGAATTCCACATCCCACATGTGCATGAGATTTTTTTCAGGCTATGCACTGTTCGTTTTTATCGGGTGTTACAGAGCAGATTAGTGCGCGACACCTTCCGAATGTGGTAGATATGTGTGGGTCAACGACTTAAGGAAGGTTGGTAAGAAGCAAAAGCCTTTAAGAAGCAGTGGTTGGATGAGCGAGCTTTAGAGTGAATATCAAGCAGTGGAAAGACAATCTAATTATATAAACAGCATAATAGTAGTGTTAAAAGTAAAGAACAATTTTTAGGATTATAATCATTTCATATAAAATTTCGAAACCTTTACGGTCGCAATTTAAAGAGTTTAAGTTAAAATTTGTTTTACTTCCTAAATATTTTTAATCGTGTTTCGTTTATTACTTGTGCCATCACGATACGCGTGGGGAATAATCCGCTAATTGTAAAACAATGAAAGAGGAAGCTTTATCCATATGGATGTTAATTATTGTTCACGTGGTCACACAATTTAATGACTACCTTCCTATAGATAAAGTTTGCACATTGTTGTCTCGAGAGATATAAATAATGTAGCAGTATTCGTGTGCGCTTGTCATAAATTTTTATCTTTGATTTTCTGATGTGTTAAGTGCCATTCAAATGTATTGTATTAAGTGTATGTGTAATTATTGTATTGTATTGAAATTATTGTATTAATCATATTTATTGTAAGATTGTCAACGCAACAATCATCAAAACTTATTTCAACATACAATCATAACATAAGTTACATATAAACATCATTGATTTCAATAACAAAATATATGTATATGACAAATACAAGTATGAAATTTTAAAAATAAGATTATATATGTTACAAGAAATTATAAATAAGTATAAAATGTTTAGTAAACACGTATATGATCATTTTGGTGATATACACCACAAAAAGGAAAACCTCGAGCTTATGTTTAATAATATATAGCGCAATCCATATGAAAAACAATCGTCAACTCTATTGGTTACTCAGTTGCCACGGTAGTGTTTTGTCTTTGAAGAAGTGAGTGAAGAAAAAGAGGTATAAACGCTACAAATTCAAGTAGATACACAGTGTGAGCTGTCTAACAACCAGTAGCGGAATGGTCGTGATAAGATAATGAACGGAAGCGCACGTATCAATGCATCAACGAAAAACCGGTGTCGTTCACCGGGTCTTTAACAGCTTCTTTGTCGTGTCAGCTTGACGGTTGAGAGGCGAGACACAATGATGGGAGTTCCATACATTATACCTCGTTACTTACAGTTGCAGATAGGGCTAATGGCGGTAATGACGATTAAATAACAGATATAAGTTGTTTTGGCCCTAAATTAGGGTATTATCAGAGTGGGATATAAACTTGATGTAGTTGATGTTACGCTTTATCTGAAAGTAGCGTTAATATTCTCTTACGCTAAATATATTTTTCTTTATCTCTTTTCTAGTTCCTTAGATCTTTCTGTATGTATGTATATGAAGACACTGTTTCTTTATTGCACCATGTACCTCTATTTCGTCTACAGATTTCTCCTTGCCACTCAAAGCTTGCCTGGAATAAACCGCTTTAGCGATAAGGCCACTGTACTTCTTCTAATTGCTTGTATTTTGGGTTTCTCTCTATATTTCGGTGTACAATGGAGTATATCTATCTCTAGCTATCTAAGACGAATTTCTTATGAAAGGGATTTACGTATATTCGTTAGTCGATAACTCCAATCGATAAATTATTTACGAATCGATTTAATAGGATTCTTAGTTGTGTAATTATTAACTGAAAATAAGATTGATTTAGAAATTAATTGAAATAAAGAGTCACAAAAATAATGTTTTATATTTCATTAACTGGATCGGACATTAATATCCAATAGATGCGATTCTTAGGACATCGTGGATTGGTCATGCTGCAACTACTCCGGTGATAGGGATTCCGGGAATGTATTAAGTAGTCATAAACGTTAATAAAATAAAAAATATAATGAAACAGTAAATAGCACATATGAAGCTAACTATTAAAAAAAGAACAAACTATGTAAATGTTAAGTTCCGAGAATAAGGTCCCTTTGCTCAGGTAACATTACATAATTATGTTATTTAATACTATTGATTGCTTTTACGTACAATGTGTGCAATAATGTGAGTGAGATTTTACAAATGTGGTTTGTGCCAACACATTTGCCATCTCTGGCGTGCAAAATATTTGGAAACAAAAAAAAACGATAATTATTATTAGACAAAAAAAACAGCAATAATAATTAGTAAAATAAAAATAATGTTATAGGGAATTAGAATGTCAAATTAATAATTGGTAGGTACAATAGAATGTAATTTAGGTTATGTCAAAAGGTTTCCAATTTTAATATAATATATATATGGTCACAATATACGTATATACACTAGCCACATATGCTTAATATTGAAGTATTCTTGAATTTAATAAATATATTTGTCAACTAACCACTTACGAAAATTTTATTTATTAATTCTTTCAGGTAAAACCGTTATAAACTATGTATTAACAGACTAAAAATTCAAACAAAAGAGTAGATTTCTGGGAAGCTTATTGTAAGTTTATTTCTTGGAAGCGACCCCGCGTGGGCAGCAAATTATATAATTAGTTCTTTGGCACGAGCCAAGGCGCCACTTACTCGGTTCTAAGAATAACAATCGATTTTGGCTTTAGTTTTAGATTTCCATTTCTGGACCTTTAGTAAATTCAATTTGAAAATGTTTGGTAGATAAATAATTTGGTGTTACTCCATGAATCTTATATCTTACAGTGTGTTTCTAAATTATAAGATTATTGGCCGGGGGTAAGTTAAAAAAAAATACAATACAATATGTAGGGCTCATATATCCTCGTGCAATTTCGGCATGTTTTCGGCCGATTTGAATGATAGTACGCAGGTACAGTGTGGACTGGATACATTCAACCGGGCTATTTGGACTCAACCTATGTCTTTCTACTGCTGGATAGGTATAGGATAGGTAGGTACCTACACCACCGGCTCTTCTTATCCAATCACTACCAGGAACTTCTTAAAGAGATTGGTTCTCTTCAAATCCTCTTTGAAAGTATCCCTACTGCGAGTTCATAAAACTAAAATACAGATACGTACAGATACTAAAATCGACACTAGTGAAGCCTCTGGTCAAAAATATAAAAATTACGAGTATTATGAAAGTCTGAAGGTGAAATAACAAGTCATGTCACTTATTTTTCATATATTAATATGTGCGTTTGTTCCTTTTGTGAATAATGCCTTTATTGTTTTATTCTAACTGATTTTAATTATTTTATTGATGTTACACTAAAAACCTTTTAAGTACCTACTCCTGAATATATGTCTTTATTCAAAAACGGTTGAAGAACAGATGGAAAAAAACCACAAGGATTAAATAAGGAACGGCTTTATATTCTTTTGTTTGATGAGCCTTGATTTTATTTCTGATACACACGACTCTGCAGTAAAACGAACTTCATTTCACTATTGAAAGAAAAATTAAAAATTCCCGTGGCAAAGTGAGGTCCAGGAACCGCTAAATCACTTTGACAAAGAGAATAAATAAAAATAATTCTTATTGAATTGCTAATTTGTTACCATTCTCTTGAAGAGATTATGTTGTGGATAGTAATACGAAAAATAATGGTACCAAATTGGTTAGATCATTTTTCCTTTCGGCACGCGACGCAAATAAAATGTTATTGACGACGCTTCAGAATATCGCCATATTACGATTAAAAGTAAACTCTAGCTACATTGGTAGATAAACTCTTTATTTAACTCCAACACATGTTGCAAAACAACAATTTAATTAACACGAAAATTACAACAGACGGTCTTACTGCCAATGTGATCTCTTTCAGACAACCTTTGGGTTGTAAAGAGAAAACAGATAACAATATAGAATTAAAGTTAGATGTGTAATTTTACATAGCATCAACGTGTAATTATTATTATTATATTATAGACAAAAGGCGGCAGACGAGAATACAGTCCACCTGATGGTAAGTGGATACTGTCGTTCATAGACATCCGCGATACATGCCGACATCAGTCCAGAATGACAAACGATGGCACGCCCCCCTGATGCGCTGACTACCTTTGCAGATTAAGGAATGCATTGGGAAAATGGGGAGGGATAGGATGGGATGGAAATGGGCTTTGGTATATCTCACTCACTACCGAAACACATACGTACATTGGGGAAATGCGATAAAGTAGGAAATTCAGTAGGTACATTTGCCTTCTGTGAGAGAGGGCTGTGGCGGCGGCCAGCGGCTGTAGGAATGTAGCGTGCACTCTCCCCCTACAATGAAAACAGTGATGCATTGTACAATGCATGTAATGCAATGCAAACAACCCTTTCAGTATCCACTGCTGGCCATGGGCCTCTTCATGCCCATTGTTTCGTGCATGAGGGATGTATGTCCTTAAATAGATAGATAGATAAATTCTTTATTGCACCAAAATGTGTGTACAAAGGCGAACTTAATGCTATATAGCATTTTCTTCCAGCTAACCTTTGGTGGTTGAGAGCAGGCTAAGGGTAGTGCCGCTAAATATAACTACTATATGTTTATAATATAATACTATATAGTAGTCATCGTCTACTATATGTAATAGCGTTTTGATGCTATTACACTAAGTACATAAATACAACATAAATATAAATTTACACACACATACATGCATATATACATTTATACCTACATACATACATAAAAATATAAATAAGATAATAATAAACATATCAGTCATTCACACTGTTTAAGTAAAAAGTATTCGCCACGTTAAAGTTAAATACGCCACGCTGGCCATGCGGGTTGGCAAGTCCACTCTTTTAAAGGTGGTGGAGTACCTGAGGGCTTGTGGTAGCCGCTTTATCCCTTAGTCGCCTTTTACGACACACGGGAAGAGATGGAAAGACAACATCAACATAATATAACTTAATAACATTTTATACATAGTTGTCAAAATGAGCGCTGAGCGCTCGCCCCTCGAGTGCAGAGTGAGCGCTAATAAACGGTCGCGAGCGTTATAGTACAAGTTTTTAACGGTTGATGCTCTTAAATACTTGATGTTAAAAGCTTTATTCTAAAACTGTTAAGGTTTCCAAGATTAAACAACACTGATTTAGCACTCGAGTGTTCAATGTTCACTTCTACCACACTGTCATCGTCATCATTACCTACATACTTGTATCACCAGTCTACTCGACTACTCGCTCCCTAATTGCTAGTTCGACAACCAGTTACACGACCTGTAGGGCAGTGTGTCCCGGATAATTTCGCACGTCCTTGCGTGCTCTCGGCTAGCTGCTCACTCCTGTAATTACGCGGCGTCGGAGGGCTATCGATAATTTACCCGTAACATTATTAGGGATGGGATAATTAACAAGTTATTGTATCGACAAAATACTATATTTTTTTATATACTCGTTCTATTTCTGTTTCATAAAATGGAATTTGTAAACATATAGTAGTGATAGTTTGAGGGTATCTAATCTCAACACATAATTGTGATAAATTGTGAGATCTAAAGTTTGAACATCGATTCGTATCACTGAGCTTCTACTGAAGTTCGAATTTGTTATGGAAGAAAAAAGGTCCATCAAAACTACAGCAAAGAAATAAAATTCCTTACAACTTACCCCCTCCTTACAGGGTCTTATCGCGCGAAACGTATAAATTAGTATGTTGTTATTTTTACTCTAATATTTTAAACAATGTTGATTTTAAAAAAAAATCACTAATTCAAGTAAAATAAAATTTAAACTTAATAATAATATTAAATATATTATTTAAACATCGGCCTGTCTCCATTCCACTGCCCCGCCTTAAGGGATTCAAATATCTTTGTTGTAAACATATGAAAGCAATAAATGTATTGAGTATTGATTTTCGTAGCTAAACTTATTTATGTTTCTTTCAAGTTTCCCTAAACGTACTTTTTGCCCGGACTTCCCCTAACGACGCACATAATCACTATATAAAATAAAGCAAATGCAAGTGTTTTTGAAAAGAAAAGCATGCACCTTTCTTTTAAACATCGTTATTTTGATTCCGGATAATTAATTGATACTTAATTTGACTTACGTTTATTTATTCAATGGAAGACTATGGACAACGCGATTACATTAACCAATCTCAACGGTAAGACAAAATTAATAAAATTCAGTATATTTATACAGTCAAAATACTAAACAAAAAAGTAACTAGACAGATCGAAAAAATACCTACTTATTTACTTTGTGCCCGAACCCACATGAGTAAACCGCAAAAATCTAAAACTTCATATATCGATATCGATAATAAAAACACGTGTCATCCCTACAGCTACCGTGCAACAATCTGGCTGCCGGCGTCGCGTGCATCACTTCATAACCACAAGCAGGTTGTAGACCCACATTTTAATTTGTTGAACTCTAATTCTACTGCTTAGTATGAAGAACTTGATTACTATCACTTTAATATCTTAGATTCAATTTATGGCGGAAATGATAGGTTTCCACACCGTTTAGAATAAAGGCTATATCGTTTAGTACCTATAAATATCTAGATTGATTGAATACATTGCGGAATTGATAGGTTTCCATACGCGTTTAAATAAAACAATGAGACTTTTAACGAATGACTGAATGAGTAGTTCATGGGCAAACCCACCTAAGAGCATTTGTGCATATGTTAAAAAAAACTAGCAAATTTATTATTTCCGACATAAAAGTTACTAGCTTTGCTTCGGCTAGTTTACGACAAAGCATGAAGACAAAAATCTTCAATCAGTGCGTCCTGCCAGTAGTTACACATCCCGGCCGAAACTAATACACATCGGCTATGATCGGCTAGCTTCGGTTTTGTAGAGCGTCGTCTCTGTCGTACAGGCACACGACGGAGACGACGCTCTACAAAACCGAATCTAGCAAATAGTCTCTTTCTAAAGGCCGATGTGAATTACTCGTAGTTTCGGCCGGGAAGTCATACAGAGAAACAGTCAAAAAATTTTTGTTTTCGGCTCTTTGTCATTCACACTTTACAGTGTAATGACTTTTAAAAAAATATATAATATGTACAGACACGGCTTTGTTTCGATTTTATTGTTTTAAAGAATAAAGGTGACAGACGAGCGTACAGTCCATCTGATTGTAAGTGGAAACTGTCATCCATAGACATCTGCGATACATGCCAGCACCACTCCAGAATGACAAACGTTGGCACACCCTCGAAAGCCCTGCCTACCTTTGCAGATTAAGGAATGGAATGCGAAAAAGGGATGGGAAAAATGGGGAGGCATAGGATGGAATGGGAATGGGCTCTGGCATATCTCACTCACTACCGAAACACGTACGTACATTGGGGAATATGATAAAGTGGGAAATGCAGTAAGTAGAGGCCAGTCGAGTGCTCCCACCGTCTGTTGGATTGCCTCGTGCACCCTTTCCCTCCAATATATTAATGCAGAAGTTCTGTAATTATATGTATAGATTAATATTTACATTCAAGGATGTAGATCTAAAAAAGCAAAAGTTCACTTAGCTTCAGTACCTACATGTGTGCAGCTTAGCCAACAAAAGGAGATATTGAAAAAGCACTAATTGCATTTAGTTCAGTTTTTTTAGTTTCAAGCCACGTTTTGGATCGTTAAAGCCATTGAGCGCAACAGGATGCAACATTTTGACTTTTTGTTTTAAGAAAATTAGAGGCTGCCTCCATCTGCGTATTTTTTTTGTTAAGAACAAAGTAAATGGAATAGGTCATTATATTTAAACGATGTTTTCTGTGCAACCAGTACCTATCTATATTTAGTGTCGTAGGCTTCTAGTAATTGATTTTAAACCTCTTATTGCTACTCAGGATAATAATTAAAGTCTACTGGTAATTATTTGTGACATAATTTGAGCAAAGCATCGATATAAAATCAATAGAGCAATGGGATTGTCGATATATACTTACGTTTTAACTAAACATGGGTGGGTACGAACGAGTACATACATAAAATGTTGATACTACAAAACCATACTCATTTTGTCATATTCTGCAATATGGCAAAATGCGTTACATTACGATACATCGCAATGCGATGCGATACGATACTAAACACAGTGGATACTTTTACCGAGCTACGATTATAATGACGCGATCGAGCGCCGAGAGTTGCCAAAAATCGATGCATCATCGATGCAGTCTAATACTAAACACACTCCATACTTTTACCAAGCTGTTACGATGACGTGATCGAGCGCTGAGGATCGCCAAAAAGCGATGCAGCATCGAATGGGTCCAAAATTAGGGTAAGCAATTGTGACACAATGCAACTAATACACTTATGTCATTACTAGAAAATCAATGTTAGATTCATTCAAAAATCACTTTGTAAAATGTCTAAGGCATTGGCTATCAAGATACTGATTTTTAATCTAGTTTAAAGTCAAACTCACGCAAAATTTAGAGTTATAAAAACAATTTCAATTTTAAATGATAAAAATCTATCAATATATTCCTAAGCTGTTTTAATATAAACAAGATTACTTGCAATTAATTGTAAGGTTCAATCTTATTACCAACTAGCTGTGCCCGGCATGCGTTGCATGCCCGGCAATTTTATTGCACATAATATTTAGCCTATGTCCATCTGGAATAATGTATCTTTCAAATGGTGAAAGAATTTTTCATATAGGTGCAGTGGTTCCGGAGATTACCCTCCACATACACACAAACTCACAAAATTCGCACTCTCTCTTTATTATATTATAGTATAGACTACACGAAATTATTTTAGCATAAACAAAATCACGCTCCGAGACCGACATTTCACTACAACAATATTTGCTAGCACCTATACAACCCCTATACTACAGAACTACGGCATAAATGCAGGCGTGGTACGGGACGCCCTAAATGCCACGGGGTGGTAGAAGCTAGGGGTGGAACAGGGTGGGAGCGGAAACACCTAATGGTGGCAAGTCACGAATTGTAGTTCAAATTACTGACGATAAAGTTTTGGTATATGATTTTGTTATATTAGTGTGTTGTGGGCTTACGACTTCATGTAGGCGGGTTCTTATACATTTTTTTAGTTAATAGTTGTTGATTTGCTTGGCTTACCATCGCCTATAAATTGTCACCATCGAAGCCTGTAAATGCCTGATCAAAATGCTGCAATATTTATGTATGGTAAATATAGTGGGTGTATATTTATATGTAGTGTATATGCACGCTACAATCCAACAGCCGCTGGGCGCGCTCGATTGGCCACGTTACCCCTCTCTCACAGAAGACTACTTTGAAATGTACTGCATTTCCCACTTTATCTTATTTCCCTAATGCACGTACGTGTTTCGGTAGTGAGTGAGATGTGCCGGAGCCCATTCCCATCCAATCCCTCCCCATTTCCCCAACCCTTTCTCCAAATCCATTCCTATATTTCCAAAGGTAGGCAGCGCATCCGGGGGCGTGCCAACGTTTGTCATTTTGGACTAATGTTGGCATGTATATAGACATATGTATGATATGATGTATCTGTATTGTATATATAGCGATATTTATGTATGGTAAATATCTTCCCGTAGGTGTTATAAAAGGCATAATAAAGCCGCTAAGACTACACCATCTCTAAAAGAGTGGGATCCCTGTTGGGTGCAGCCAACCTGCTCGACTAGGTGTGGTGTTTTAAGGCCATATTATATGTCTCATGCACAAGACAATCTATATGAGGAGGTTCGTGTCCAGCAGTCGACGATAAAAAGGCTGAATATGACAACCGATGGGGTCTCCTCTACCCCATGAACTTGAACACTCCGGCCAACTTGTCTCCGAACTTGTACCCGGCCAAGTAGACTGTCAACTTGAAGAAGTTTGCTGGTAGTGGCTGGATGAGAAAAGTGGAAGACCGTGTCTAGTGGCGTAATAGCCTACATACGGTCTTCCGCTTGGAAAAGGTCCAGTTATCCATATATGTGCCTTTATCTCTCAAACGACTGCAAGTACCTAAATACAAATCACGCAGAGCAGTTTGCTGGATGGCGCTCCAATTCACCCTTATCTTAATGGCTAATCAATCTATAACGTCCCACAGCAGGGCACAGACTTTCCTTTATCACGAGATTTTATAGGGCAAAATTTACGATGCTAGCAAAATGTTCACTGCTGCTAGTGAACATTAATCCCCCAATTAATGTTCACTGAGTTTCTAGCCTCGTCTCCATCTTTACTGAATTTCTTGATCGCACTTCTAAACAATACTTATAAAATGTAAAAAAGCATGAACTATTTATAAAAACTCGGTGCTATAACGGAGGTCGATTTCAAGACTTAACCATCGCTTCGTCTACGCGACTGTTATCATTCTGTTAACAGTTTTATTACAACAATTAATTGGGTTTATTGTTTAGATGACTCACAATGTAGATACACAAATTGACTACTTAATGATGGTTGATCCTTGTATAATTCCCCCAGTTTAAAGCTTTCCCTGTAACATGAACTCCAGTAAAGAGAAGACTGAGTATTATAACTTTTGAGGTTTTCCCGTTTTTACACATACTTATTTATTGAACGGGTTTACCCCGCTTGTTCACCCTTTTTATATTACTCAACCTATCGGTCTCTTCAGTCAGCTCGTGAGCCTGGTTACACCAAGAAGAAATGTCGGGTGACATACGGATTAACAGCCGTTTACAAGAGATAAATTAAGAAGGAATATTATTCATATTTTTTTAAATGTTTTGTTTTGTATGTTAGGATCAATTCAAACAAGGTTGCGGGAAGGAAACTAAAAGGTCTTCGCTAGAAGCTTACTTAAGTCTTGCATCTTTAAAAAATGCCAGTTCTATGGCTAAAACCCAGTATGACTTTTAGCCTCCATTACGGCTCCATTCCTTTGTATAATTCTGGCAGCTTGTTGTCAATCAGTAGATCTTTGTCAAGGTATTCAACGGTACGTACAGTCATTACATTTTTTCTGATTTGCCACGGGGCCTTTGCTCTTTAGAATATTCATCTGGTGATTGAATTAGTGGTCCTGGTATATTCCTTCCATCGACATGGCGCCCAGCGCAATTTTATGATTTACAGAATCAGAATAAAATGCTTTTATGAAAATCTCAAGTCTTATAAAAAAAAAAAATCAAAAACAGAAATGATTTTCTTGTAACTTCCTTAGTACATTCTATGTACATACGTAAAATATTTTCATATTACCAAAACCTCATCCATATAACATAAATTCCACATATAATTTATGGCCTACGGAAATTCCTGTAGTTACCAGAATAACGCTATAGGCGCAACTGCAGTTAACGGTTATGCAAAATCAGTTATGTGTAGGTAATAACCCCCTCTGCTGTTCAACCCCTGGGTCGTGAACGTGCCAGGCGCGGAGGCACGCCAAAATTGTGCAAACTTTATGCAACTATTATGTGGGGTAGGGGGTAGTTTAGCTGACAGGGAACACGTTTATATGCTTATGTACCTTTCTTAAATACGAGTTTATAACTGAAATTTATAAACCCTGAAAATATAACTGAAACTGGCTTTTATTGTGGCCTGTTACGACTTTAGCCTATTCGACCCATGGCAAAGCACAAATATTCCTTTGTAACAGTTTCGGGTTTATAGTTCAACATAAAGTAAACCATAGCCAATTCTTTTATCGTCCACATTGTCATGCGCAAGAGGGTTGTATCGCCTTAAAACGCCACGTTGATTGGCGAGTCCACTTTTTAAAGGTCGCTTAGTTCCTCGGGGGTTGTGATGGCGGCGTTGTTATCCCTTAGTTGCCTTTAGCGACCCCCACGAATAAAGCCAGCCGATATCACACGGCCATAGGCTCATGCTGATTGTTGAATAATTCACATGCTTCAAATTCTTTATATTCAGTTTTTTTTTGTCTTTTCTTCACTATCAAACTAATGATAATTGAAAAATCCGCACTTAGTCGAAACTCATTGAACCGGGTCTGAACTTATGATCTTAAGAATGTGAGTCAGTGCTATTATGCAGGTCGGGATCATCTCCGCACTGTGTACTATGTTAGGGTAGTTACCGTGATTATACGAATGTAACAGTTTATAAGGTAGTTCTTGATCTACCGAAGCTTAGATAATTCAGATGTTCAGGATTCAGAGCTGAAAGACAATAACAAAGTCGATAATAACGGACGAATGATAAAACCGTTATATTTAATTGAAGGAATATTGGTTAGTACGTACTTGAGAATTTTTCAACACAAGTTTTGTTATAGGTACCTACTGAAAATTTTTAATAGATGCATGGTTACATACCAGATATTGAATGTAATTTTTATGACGATCATGAAGATTTTTTTATTATCAATATTTAAATATAGCTGTGCCCGGCATTGCGTTGCATGCCCGTCAATTTTTTTCCACATAATAATATATGTATATAGCCTATGTCCATCTGGAATAAAGTACCTTTCAAATGGTGAAAGAATTTTTGAAATCGAATTAGTAGTTTCGGAGATTACCTCCTACATCCAAACTTACAAACTTTACCTCTTTATAATATTAGTGTAGATTCCAACGTCCTATTACCAACTAAATAAATAGTTATTAGGAAATAATTAAATTATTAAACATTTCATGGGAGTACGTGCTTAGGTACTAGTGGTGTACATTGGTTTTGTAAATAAAATAAACAAGTCACATTATGCGGATACCTAACGTTATAATCATTTTTAATCGAGCAATAACAAGACTAACCATCACCGTTGGTAACCCGCATTAGCGTAGCTTTGGTTTAGATAAATAGTAATTACGCTTTTCCTTTAACTGTGTGCCCCAACAACACTATAGTCGGATTTTTTATTCGAGTCAGGGATATGACAAGTAGAACTCTCAAACAGAGTGAAATTTGTACGGAGATGACAATTTATTGACAGTTCTGCATGTCATATCCCTGACTTGAATAAAATATCTGAGCAAACATGTTCCACTGAGTCCAACATACTATGCTTAAAATACCACCAGCTTTTGTACTCTTAATATTACAATAAGTTTTTTGCACCCGTTGATTTGTACTGTACCAATAAAAGCTTAGTCAAAAAACAACTCTTGAGCCTAGTGACCAAGTGACACACCACATACACCCTCACGAACACACACAAACAAATCTCACTCCTTCACCTTCCCCCAAAGGCATTTATAACGTAATAAATTAATGTTCAAAATAAATTCCCTTGTTATCGGTGTTAAATTTTTAATACACTGTATTAAAACGCCCAAACATCTTCCTCTGCTAACTGCACCGCCCCCTGCTTATTTCAATGTGGAGTTAAAACGACATATTTTCGCAGTAATTTATGGGTTTGCGTTGGTGAACCGTTAACTATGATTTGGGTGAACCGTTGAGCCGTTGGGTGAGCTTGTCAGCTGTTTGACAACGGTGGGGATACCACGGGGATAAATCGACGACGATGAAGATAAATATTTAAAAAGATGAATTTAAAATTGTTTCCAGGTGACAAAGTCATGGAGGCGTCATCATCAGACTACAGCGATGAAGAAGTGGGGGTGATAGCACGCGGCCAAAAGCTATGGGTCAGAGGGGTCCGTGCGCATACCACTTGCGCAGACATCGTGCGGGCGTTACAGGACGCTCCTGAAGGTAAAAATATTTTATATGCATAGGGCTTTGGTAACTGATTGATTTTCCAAGCCGATTTGTCATATGAATGTTTTTTACTGTTTCACAAACCAATATTTAAAACCGGTTATATAAAGTACATAGGCGTTACTCATAACAATAATTGCGGTTACACGTCGTATTTCCGACTGCACAAATATCTTCTCATTTTCATATATGAGTTATTGGTTATTTCCACGAGTCAATTAGATGTATTCGATATCAGCCTATAACGTACAGGCCTTCCCTAGTTATAACCAGGGGGGTTTTGGCCATAATGTACCACTCGGGCATAATGCAATTTGGTGCATACAGATACCCTGGATTTATTTTTAATTCTCGGTCATGCAAAGTTTCCTAACGATGTTTTACTTCACCGTCGAGCTATTGATAAAATCCGCACTTAATTGTACAGGTATTTGAACTCAAGACCTCACGAAAGTCGAGAATCCCTAAGGTATCACCGCTCTTAACAGTGTCGTAACTACAACGGATATATTAAATTTTCATCAAGTCTACAACAAGACTTCAATTTGTTACAGCTGGCGGTCTAAGCGAGCATGGTGAATGGGTGCTGGCAGAACGATGGCGCGGTGTGGAAAGACCATTACCTCCCGACGCGCCGGTGTTACACGTGCTAGCCGCTTGGGGAGACGCCAGGCACGAGGCAAGTGTTATTATATTATTATAATAATAAATGTTAATTTCAAGTATTTCAAGTAGGTGGACTCACAAAATATAAAACACACGGAAAATAAATAAGACGAAGATAAAATAATCGTAATCTAATAATATTAATCATTTTGCTCGGTCTAACAAAAACTTCAGAATGATCATATTTTGCTGCCAAACCCCTCAGAATGATGTTGTTGCTGCGCCGCATCCTTTACACTATTATTTTATCTGGGAGATATGGAAAATTTCTTTGCCCATCTACCCTTTTGCTCATTTTCTTCAAATCTCATAATTTTTCTATTACAAGACTTCAAGAAAATGGTAAAAGGACAGATAGGCGAGGCATACTGTAATAGGAAATTTATTCTCGTGTTGTCAAAATATACAGTGTAATGTTAAAGTGGAGTCATGGAGTGAAGCATTAACTGCACTCAAAAGGTTACAAAAATACCGATATTTTGATGCCAACCACAATTATTTACATTGAAAACAGCAAGCTGTTTTATTAAGGCCCATATCCTATTAAGCAGGTACGTCTCTCCCTCCGCCGATTATCCAGCGGTGGCGAAGACGACTCAGGCCGAGACAGCGATGGTGGCAGCCGTGGAGGGGCTCGTAGACGGCGACGAAAAGGGATGAGAGCTGTAACACCTCCTCCAAGGGCCAAGAGTGAAGACCCAGCGGCGCGGCTCGTATCAGTCATACAGCATCAGAGCAGGACAATACACCAGCAGCTGGATAAATTAAGGTGAGTGCTTCTTTGTTAATAAAAACTAGAAACAGCGTGGTTATGTACGTACCCAGGAAATGTGGCTAGGCAGAATGTTGACGAAGTTTTTTGAAGTGGCTCTATGAGAAGAGCTAAACCCAATATAGTGACGAGTCTTATATCCAATCAAATCATGGAGAGACCAGATATGTATCAGATAGTAAAATTATTTTTATTACTTATACAAAATTTAAGGTAATCGATTCACAAGTTATTTTACCTACCACCTCTTTCAGAAAAAAAAGCATATTCAGTGCCCCCTAGATCACATTATTTAAGTAAATGAAGGATAAGATACAGAGAAACTGTGCACCCAAAGTTTTCATGGCCGCATTAAATAAATATTCACGATTAACCCGTTAAAATACTCGTTCGCTACTATAAACAATCCTGCAAGATCGGCAGCACAACCGCCTACGCCCTGGTGTTGCAGCTGTGCATGGGTGACGGTAACCACTTATCATTTGGTGGTCTGCCTATCCGCCACCTCTCCTATAAAAATATCTGGAATTTTACAACTGTTATGTCATTTCAAAACATGTTTTCCTTTTACAGAGAACAAGAGAAAGTCATTGATCAACTAGAAGATCAGACGCACAAAAGTCGAATGGAGAAGCACGGCACTAATTACTTACTCGAGTCCTACCTTCATGACATTGGTCGAAGCAGCGAAGTTAATGATAGCCAAGCGGGAAATAGCGACAGTGGAGTAGGCATCGGAAGTGGAACGCCACCCAGAAGACACACAAAACACAAGTCGAGAAGAGAACGGCATCTTATGAGAGAACACTACTTCACAAAAGAACTTACCGACATATGCCAAGTAAATTCCGATAGACTGATGCAAACCCACAATGATACAGATTCGGACGTGTCAGCGGACGAACTAACTAAGATAAGGGAGGAAATAGAACTGCTAGAGAAACTAGCAATTATAAACAAAAGACTACATCGGGAAGAGGAGCTAGTTGTACGGCTAACGGCGAAGGTAAAACGCTATATGGATGAAAACAAGGCTAACAGTTGTGAAAATGTGTCTCAAGTGAAGATGCTGATAGATAAGATAGAAGAAGAGTTAGGGACGACAACGAAAGAGATGCAAGAGAATACAATGGAGCTGGCTAGAGCGGAGAGAGAAATAGAAAGTAGAATGAAACTTCTAGATGAATTAACGTTGGAATTGGAAGAGGAGGAATTACAGAATGCAATTTTGGAGAGACAATTGAACGAGACATCAAGTCGTCAACCTATTTTGTTACAAGATAGCTACGTACCTGTTTTAGATCAAGACAATATTGGCCCTTCTTTTCCTGGTGCGGGATATGTTTTAGATACTTTAGTATGACATAGGATTAAGATGTCCAGAGAATTCGTCCCAAAGATACACATTGAAATTACCACTTAGTTTACTAATCCGTGACACAGATCTGTAACATGTCAAAGTGGGATTCATCCTTATAAGCGAGATCCTATTTTGACACGTAACTTTGTGCCAAATTATATCTATTGTTGGAACTTCGGATCACTTGTTGTGTACAACAAAGAAAGAGAATGCTTTATCATAAACAATTAATTATATTAATTGTATAACTTTAAGTAAAACTTTTTAAGTTTAGGAAAGTTGCAATAGTAGTATAAAATAAATGTAAAAATTCAAGATCAGTGTGAGATTATAACAGAATGTTTTACAAACCCCATAAATAAATAATAGAAATATATTTCGTTCTTCTTGTGTCACAATATTCCAATAATATTGAAAAGGAAAGTTTTCGTCATTCTCAGACTGTATGTGATTTTGTAATCCAAAATAATTGTAACCCCAAATGCATGTACCTATGTTAAAGTTATTCTGTATTTTAAGATTTTTAAGAACGTAAAGTAAGCGGTGCTAAGATATATTACTTTAAGTTTTAAGATAACAACGTGTGTTATGTTTAGTCTTCATAGACTTAGTTTATTTAGTAATTATATCTTTGGTTAATATATCAAGAGGTCGGATACAATTTAGTCAAATTTATTAATAAAGGATGTTGCAACAGTATATTGTGTTCACAAGAGCATAATATACTTTCAGACCTTCGATAAAAAGGTCTATTTTATTTATTTATGAAAAAAAAAGTTTATTTATTTATAGAAAACAAGTGACAGTTCACCTGATAATAGGTGGATTTACTGCCACCCATGAACATGACTAAGTGCGAGTAAAAATATAAAAGTGAAGAATTTTATTAATGTGATCGGTCGATAGGCTGGCATTAATGTCAATTTTAATCATCGATATGTGTATTCTCTCATATCGATAACTTTTATTTTGTTAAGAAAAAAACTGATTGTTACGTAATTCAATTTTTGTGGAAAATTTAATTTTTAAACTGTTTCTTTAATTTATTCCAAACTAGACATAACACACGTTGTTTGAAGTGCTTACCAATTAATTTTCTTTAATGAATAAATATCGTCCAATACCAAAAATGTATTAACAAAACCACCAATCGCGACATTGTATAAATTCGTTAGGCTAGTCAATATCCCTTACTCTCAATATCTATTACAATGAGGCTTGAAATTCAGTATGAGTTTGGCTGTATTTGCTCTTAGAAGTTACGATTTCTTATACCTATCTATAATCTAAAATTTATTATGGATAAATTATACAAATTAATTTCAAAACACCGACTATATTAACCCATCCGTACATGAAATAGTTTGGTCAATCAAAAATTCCCAAGATTACAAATATTTTTTTGCATTTATAAACGAGTTATGGTGTTTTTATTATTCAAATTCGTTGCACTAACTGAATACATAAAGAACAATTGCTAGATTGGACCTGAGAATATATATAAATGATATCCACCTTAAAAAACGCTAATTTTTCATTCTTTAACACAATTATCAATTAAAAGGCAGGAATAAATATAATTGATTTTTGTTTAATATGCTGCGCGTTTAGCTTCAGACAGCCATTTTTGAATGCATAATTTTTGCGTTACGTTCCATTCCAAGCTAATTTCAAAAATATCTGTGATTAATTTGAATTGATTGATTGATTGAATTGATTTTTAAATTATTATCTGAGTACTAAAGTATTTTTCATGTAACATTTATTTATTTCTATAATTATTAACAGATGTTAAAACAATTGGAGAAAATCGTAGTACATTTAAAATTGCCGAATGGAACGCATATCTTTATTTTTGTGTTGGCAATGCTAATTTCATTATGTTTATTTAAACGAATTAATATTACCATATGCTGTTTATAGACGCGACTGTTACGGTCAGGGCCAACCATTAATTATGGAATTTGGGCATTATTCTTTGTTCTACAACGTCATATTTGCGGTTGGCGTTACTGAGCCGCCTATAGAATAAGATGATAATAAGCTTGTTGACGAATATCATAGTTTGAATATTTGTACTAATACATCCATGAGATACTTAAGACGGAATCCTTTTTAACAGAAATTTTAGACTATATTTCTACTTGTGTTACTTTTTAGACTTTGAATTTTGTGAATAACTGACTTTTTAATCTACTTTGAACTGCTTGTATAGCCGAAACTTTAACGAAAATATTTACTACATATTTATCCTATCCGTAACTTTTTTAAAACCTTTTAGAAATGCTATTATAAAAAATTGCAAACGTACTTTATTGTTATTATTCCCGTTAAATATTTTTACGTGTAAATAAGAAATAAAATATACAACAATTACAAAAGCAGCGTTTTATTGACATCAAATAAAGATACATAATTAAAAATAATAAAATGCGAACTGTTATTATTTTCCTTGCCTTGGCCAGTGCTTAGTTCAGAGGGTATTTCGATGTTTACTATGACATCCTTATATGGACACGGGTCTCCTGATACACATTTTCTTGCGCATGAGGGCCGTATGGTCGTAAAACGGCATGCTAGCCAAGCGGGTTGGCGAGTCCACGTGGTGTAGTTCCTCAGCGTTTGTGGTAGCGGCTTTGTTATTTATTACTTAGTCGCCTTTTAGTACACAGCCATGAGAAAAGACAAAGATGGCTTTTTAAAATAAATGTTAAAACTTAGTCTCGCTACGTTTGTATATTTATTGATTACATGGATTTGAAATACTGCAAAATATCTGCCACCACACTATGTCAATAGTTTGCTATAGGAATAAGACAACAATAGCTCAATGAATCAACAAGCTGATCTTTGAAATAGCACATAGATTTTGCAAGCTCACTGACATAGTTGAAAGAATCAACAATCTAATCATTGACATAGCTCAGAGAATCAGCATTTTAGTCATTGACATAGGTCAAAGAATCAACAAGGTGGTCAGTGATATAGCCCAAAGAATAAATAAATTGGTCATTGACATAGTTTAGAGAATCAGAAAGCTGGTCATTGACATAGCTCAAAGAATCAACCAGCCGGTGTTTGACATAGCTGATAGTACCAGCAAGCTGATCAAAGCTCAGAGAGCAAGTGGCAAGTGGCAAAGTACAGGTCATATCTGTCACAGGACCTTATAATGGGTCCTTAAATGGCGACCACATAACTAAAATCGAAGTACGGCACACCCTCTGACCAGGTCAACCTAATGACTTATTAGGGGTAGTTCTCAATCTCTTCGATTTTATTGGGATCTCTTGCGCACAAAACAATGGAATCATTGTCAACATCATTTGTGTATTGGACTTAAAGATAGTTATCGGTAGTTCAAGTTAAGTCTACTTTAAGATTTAATTGTGAAATTCAAGTTGTATCCTTATGGCCAAAATTAATTGTAATTTATTTTGTAAACATTTGCAAATTGTAACTGTGACACAGGTTTCAAATAACGTTACTATTCTAATTAACAGTAATAGTTGGATGAGATGAGAGCAGATATTATGTGGTGATACATCTATATCCAGCAGTGGAGACAACAGCTGACAGTACAGTATAAAAATAAATTATTGCAAGATTACATACCACAAACGAAACTGAACACTGGCCAAGGCGAGTCTTTATTATTCACACAAAAGGAAGGAAGAAACAAATGGAGTAAGGACACACTGGACAGACTGTGGTTTATTGAAGATGGCTTATCTGTATAAGATGGTTTGTTAATGGTCACATCTTTGTCTGTGGTGCCCTGTAGACGCTCTTCATTGTTTATTCCGTTTCCATGGCGACCTGAAATAAATAAATTTAAATTAGTATTGAAGCAGTGTGATAGCTTACATTTCACGGTGGTTATTTGTGAGAAATAACTTCATTATTATGAATGGGGGCTTCTTACCGCCACCTGGGGGTCCCGTTCGGGCTCGTCCCCCTGGTCGGGGTCGATGGGGCCCGCATCGCCGGTGGCGCTACCCCCGCTGCCGCCGCGCCTCTCCTCTCCCTCAATCAGCGCTAAGTATTGCAGGAGTTCCGCTTCACCGACGAGATTGAACGGAGTCTTGAGGCCGACTATAGCTATTGACACGTTCTGTGGAGAAAGACATTGTTAATTTATTTATTTTGAGTAATAAGGACCCAATAAACCAGTCCCACGGTCACATCGGTTACAACTTTGAATGTACTGCGAACAGAACCTTAACTTGAACTTTAAGAGGAGAAAATCTCTTCTACTTATTATATTTCCTATTGTGCATCCTTTCCCCACCCGTATTCCAAATCTATTTCCAATTCTCGTTCGTGCCGTTTGGCCAGATCGGACAATGAGGAATCTTTATTCCTTGTGGTCCGATGGCTCTTATGTACAGTTCAAAACATAAATGAACACAATATTGAATGAAAATCAACTGTGTAACAATTTTATTCTCAGCCTTTATATAAAGGATGTCACAAGAAGAAATTTAATTTTGAATAAATCAAAAACCACCATATTTGAATGAATATCATAGATTTTTTTATTTTCATAAACAGATCAATTATTGACATTACACGTGAAATAAAATGTCGGTCAAATGACCACCGTCAAATGTCAAATTGACTATCGACGAAATATTAAGGATAATTAAACATGATATCTTGACTTAAAAAGAAATAAATATTAGATCACACAGGGCTGTCATGTAATCCAATGTAAAAAGAATAAAGTTACAACAAAAGAGATCAACTTCGGGGAAATACAATTACATATATCAATTGAAAATATATCTTTCCTTATAACATTGTGGTACCTAAACAGCGGACATGATTATTTTATTGAATAGCCCTATTTTATTAGCAAAAATGTCCACAGCACATCTATAATGTATTTCGGTTATATTTACGCTACCTTACGTAAATATAACCATTTTACATTACATTACATTACATTGCTACATTTACGAATTTTACAAATACAGAAAGAAATATTAAAAAGACAAAATATTTATCATTGGGGTATTTTTGGCATAATTATTTTTACGGTATCTAATATAAAATGTTTTAAAATTTAACAGTTTTGCTGAAGATTTGGGCACATTGATGTCAACGAGCGATGCATAATCAATTCTGTTAATTGTAATTTTGTATAAAAATACTAAGGAGAGTTTCTTTTCGTAAATGTAAAGCGCTCATATTGACATATTGTAGTCGTTGATAATAGCTCAGGGTTTTGTAACGTATACCAGCAATGTAGGATAGTCTTTTTAATATTTCTTTCTGTATTTGTAAAATTCTAGATGCTGTACGTTGTTCTGAACATATGGATACCATACCAAATTACAATAATCAACATGACTGTACTAAGGAGAGGGTAGAGACATTTTAAGATCTGTATTGATTTAAACTCCTTTGTATTCCTAAAAATAAACACTAGCATTTTATAATATTTATTTATAACAATATCAACATGTTTTTAAAGTGCATTTCACTATCGACAGTGATTCCTAAGTCCTTAACTGAATCCACGGTTTTTAAGATTCTGTTGTCTATCATTAATTAGTTTGTAATTTATTACGTTTCTAGGAAAAATGTAAACATTTGTCCACACTTAACTGTATGGTTTTGTTACACCAAATTCTTACACCATCAATGTCCTTTAGTAATAACTTCTGATCTTCAAATCATTGGCATATAATCAAAGTGAGAGTATTTTACATATTATTTTATGCCATTTATGAAATAAGGACCTAGCACTGGACTTAGATTGGAAGCTTGTGGTACTGCAGCAGTAGGTACAAAGCTTCTCGGAGAATAGCCAAAAACAATAACTTTCTGTGAGCGATCTTCTAGGTAAGATTGAAACCATTGCAAGAGAAATTTTCGAATTAACAAATAATGATTTACAGTGTGAAAAGTTTTGCTGAAATCACTGTAAACAGCATCAACTTCATTACCAAAGCTCATCTCATTAAGTGTCCTATCAACAAAAGTAACCAGATTTGATGGTGTTGAATTATCTTTGATAAATCCATGTTTATGTGTTACTAATTGATTGATATGCCATTTAAGATATGGACATAGCAGAGATTCAAACACCAATATTTCGCAATATTCCCAATATAATGAATATAATCTTTTATAAAAGATGATTCTAAAGACAAATTAAGAAGAAGCATTAAGAAGGAAATTCTCGATGTGAAAAACATTTTTTTGCAATAATTTCATTTAAAAACCTTATTGCACATTATGGTACAAAAGGCGAGCTTAATGCCTTAAGGCATTCTCTACCGGCTAACCTTTGGGTTGATCAGAGATACATTGGGAGGTGCGATGAGAGGTATAAATAAACATATAGCTTAAACAACACTGTATGCCGACTTATTCCAAAATCACCAAAAACAAACACAAATAATAACTAAGTATATTCCATTGTTCTTTCCAGGTGTTGAATGAGTAACCGTCCTGGAATCATTTTCTAGAAATTATGGAAATTCTATCTATTGCATTATTCTTTTTATATTAACTGTATATGGACTTGACAAATTGCATATTTGGCAATTCTTAAATTTGACCTAAACGACCCTAATGCTGACCTATCACAAAATCACCGGTGGTGGTTGGATGAGAAGAGCCGAGGATTGTGTGTGGTGGCGACCCTTGGGAGTGATCTATATCGAGCGGGGGAGAGAATGTTGGGTGACTCTTGAAAGGTTATTAGGGGCACAAGAATTTAGCTATTCCTAAAAAAAAACTGGCAATGGTATAATTGACCAAATGAGGATTTGATGAATTAACAATATAGCCAATATTGGACTTTACTAATGTCGTAAAAGCCTTCCACTGCACATGTATAGCGGTCAATATATGTATAATAATATTAGTACAAAGGGCCACTACATGTTAGGCCCATGTCCCTATGCAAGTCTTCCAAAGGACCGGATCATACATACCTGTCAATTTCAAAGAGATACAAAATAATGTTTGATGTTCTGAATAAAATTACGTACCTTAGAATTAAGATCAACTTCATTAGGCAGTGTATCTCTCAGCGCCCTTAGACCATGTGCCACCAGTTCCTTGATGTCACAGTCAACAAAAGTGTTAAGGTGCTTCTCGAGATAAGTCCGAGCAGATTGTGACCGAGCACCGATTGCCATAGCACGGCAGTCAAAATAATTAGCAGACGGACATGTCTGATAGATGTGTGGGCCTTGGTCCTAAAATAGATTGAAAATACAGGATTAACCTTTTGGCAACTGCCTTATGGAATGTTTTAGTGATTAATATTATCATAGCGTATATCATAGATCATAATTGAGTGGATTAAGATTGGGACTAGATGACGGCCAGTCTACAGTTCTAATGAAGTTGGGAATTCTAGCCTTTCCTTTCTATTCCTTTCTAGCCACGCCTGTGTTGAGCGAGCCCTATGACCTGTTGTTGAGCCTTGCTGAAAGGATCATTCTTGGTTATGGAACAGAATGTTGTTAAGAACCTTTACGACTTTCTCAGAAACCATATCTTGATACACTTGAGCAATCGATCCTATTTTTCTTTAAATTATCAGTTAAGAAATGACCAGTACATCTTTTGTATGCAGCACTCCTAAATCAACTTTTAAAATATGTGACATGATTCTAGGTGCTATGCTATATTCATCTCTCTGGATAAAATGTTTTGCTTCCGGAAGGGATTTCTTCAGATTCTCTCATTATCATTGCGGGATACGGTTTTCATTATCCCTCCACTTCATTTTAATAATGATTGGCGGCAAAATGAGAAAAAACACATATTTTTCACTTGGGAATGACAGATTCCAAATTCAAATGTTATTTATTTATTTTTCTTTATTGTAAGGACCAGACTATATGTGTGAAAAACGCGTAAGTTTCAAACACTGAATTTCTATCATTAAAATTGAGAACTTTTCAATTTGTGAGATTTTTCTAAACTTGATATTTTCCACAAAAAAGTTACATTTTATATATAACTTATATATTATATATAACTTATGTAGCAGCATATTCGTTATATGCTGCTACGACGGCCACGACGCACACTCCATTCAGTAACAGCTATTTAATTAAACCAGTACTATTAGATACTTACATTGATGCAGGTGTATGTACACAGAGCGGGTGAATGAGTGGTTGGTGTAAAAAAAAGTGGTGAATTTTAAAAAACGATATAACAAACAAAGAAAAGAAAGAACAGAGAAAAATTCTACAAACAAACTAGTTACAAAGTTGTCTTACATCATAGCCAGCAACCAATAAGCCAACGCCTAGTGGTCTTTTATCATATCGCTGGGTACAGATCTGCATCTTGTTGCCGACAAGCCCAATAAGCCTGCCAACTGGCATTTGCGCATCATGTGCATAACGGTGATTCAAGCACTCGGTGCGCATGTAGCGGCTGGAAAAGGGATGATATTGTATATTAGAGTAGTGATAGACTCAAGGTATTCTTGACTCTCATTAATGTGAGGTATTGAGTTCAAATCATGGCTTGTACCACTATGTTTCTACTAAAGTACACATTTTTAAAGTGAAGATTGGCAGTGTCGGAAATTGTTGTGAAGAAACCTGCATGTTTGAGAATTTTGAAAGGCTGGAGCATGTGTTTCTATCTACCAATCTGCGCTGGGTTCCCGTGGTGGATTATGACCCAAAATCACCCAGTGATTTACTAGACTTGCCCCTGCAGTGGAATGTTATACTCTAATTTCAATTGTAAATAAAATTTAGCAAAAATTAAAAATAAATATTTTTTACAATACCATTTAAAAAGGTTACTTTAAGATTCTTGGAATCATATGTATTTAGACATGATGTAAAAACAAAAATTACACCATAACAATTATAGGCATTTTTCGATAGAATCAATAAATAGAAACTGATTGCTGTTTGTACAATTCAACTTTATGTGAAAAATGACTGAGGCTTTCTAAATCTACATCTACATATGATAAGTCAGTCAAACAAGTTACTGACCTTTTATACATCACTGTTATAAACTACACATTCACAGCAGTCAAGTAATAAATCATAAATTGTATAGTATACTAACCTTTAATTCTTTTTTACTATAAAATAATATGAGTCAATGTAACTTGAAGTAAATAAATAAATGCCTATACTAAAAGACACTGAATTTTTACATTTATACATAAGATGTAAACTGACAAACTATTGCAGATGGACTCAACTAATACAGATGGACATTGGCTGTTCTGATTCCATAGGAAATCCTTATGCACTATGGTTGAGTTAGTAGTAAAAATTTTATTACTAACAACTGTAAAACTATTTTACTGTAAAATATAATTTATTAGTGATATTTTAAAATGATACTAAATTTACCTCAACATTCTAGCATCAGCAGTCAATCCTGAAATGGAGATTCCAATATGATCATCAATAGGTATGACCTTCTTCTGATATGCAGACAGTTCACTCACAGCTCTCTTCAGGGCTATTAACACGGAATATTCTTTGTTCTTCAACCCTACTGTAGCTGAACCCAACTTGACAGCCTCCATAGCATACTCGACTTGGTGAAGACGACCCTGAGGACTCCATACTGTAACGTCACTGTCATACTGGTTCCGGAACTGGAAAATTATAAAATGATAATAAAACGTTTCATTCGAGATTGGCATAATGCACAAACCCGAACCTCTGCTATGAACAACATATCGCTATTTTTTAGGTTATGATTTATTTGTTACTATCTTCAAAGATGCAATAAAAGTATAGCACTTTAGAAGTTCAAAGTTTAGTTTTTGTAAATGTAGTCAAAAGATTATTATAGGATTGAGTCAAAAATAAATCACGAAATTTAATTCCGGGTAATGACACAACATATTTTTGTCTTCCACTTATATTTTTGTTGTAAACTTAGATAAAGCAATAAGGAGAGAAAGATTTAAAAGTAGATAAAAGTATCTTACCATATTGATATAAACTTATTTACAAAACTAGCAGAATTTTTATGAAAGTTTACGAAACTAAAGGGTTCCTTGGAAAAACTTAGGAATGACTATGAAAAATGTCAAAACACGAATAACAGAGCGTGTGTCAAAATGATAGTTTGTAAGTTTTTCCTTTCATATATGACAATGGTACAGTTATCACATTCTGCCAGTGTCTACTTTTTCTTCATAAAACACAACTTTACAGTTTAGAACGTATCCTGTCAATGTTTAGTAACGTTGAATAGGTCAGAAGTCGCTCAGTAAATTGATAGTAGGTTTACTGAGAACAGAAAAAGACTCCTTGGAAGCACACGAAAAATGTAGTCCTATGCTTTTATTTGATTATCTCAAACATTACGCACAAAAACACTTTGAAGTCTAATAAACTATCACTATTATACCACAAAACGCACAGGTTGTCAATGAACTTTGTTTCAGTTTTAGTCTATGGTTTAGTCTATGCCGGTACATACACATAGGCTACTGTTTTGTTATTTTTGTTCCGAACGAATCGTGAATAAAAATGGATATTATACCAAGCACTAGTTCGCGTTCTCGTGCCCCTAATTTTACTAGGGAAGAACAAGAGTTGCTCTGTGACGTGCTTAAACCATTTATGCACATCATAGAAAGTAAAAAGACCGACGGCGTTAAGCACGGTGAAAAACAAGCCGCATGGGCTAAAGTGACCGAAACGTTTAATGGTAACACGAAATATACGAATCGGACAACTGAAAATTTATTGCTTTGCTACCGCAATATGAAAGCGAAAATTAAAAAGGAGCATTCAACTGCAAAAATGAACTTATCAGGTAAGATTGTATTTTTTTCACCTATATAAGGTTTATGGCTCACATAAGCACTGTAAATCAAACCAAGTATTTTACTACTACACCTATTAGTTTTAAGAATAGAGTGGATTTATTAAGAAGAAAAAAGGCAACTCCTCTTAATTGTACTGGTAAGAACTATAAATAATTAATACTATAACAGTATATATATAAATAATTAATATGCATTAATTTTATAACAGATAATGTGAAGCCATCATATAAAAAAAAAGAAAAAACTAGTGAATTGTTTCAAACTCTTGCTGAACAAAAATTGGAACTAGTACAGATACAAAAACAAGTTTTGTTGAACGACATGGAGCATCAGAGCAAGATGCAGCAGTTACAACTAGAGGAAACAATTCAAGTAAATAAATACACTCAGATGATGAGAGAAAAAGATATTAAAATTAAGGATTTGCAGTTAGAGTTACAAGCACAAACCATAAAACACTGTGAAATAATGAAAGAAAAGGAATTTCAAATAAAGGAATTGGAGTTACAGTTAAAAGAAAAAGAACTTGTTGTTAGATAAGAAAATAAACAAGTTGAAATAAAAAATATTTTATTTATGTTTTAAAATTGTTGTTTAACTTGTATAATTTATGGAGTCACAGTCGACTAGATGTTTTTTCTATGTTACCATGATACTAAGAAGTAAATCAGCCATTATTATCTGAAAAATAAAATAAAGGAGTTAAATAGCAAATAAAAAGCATATTCATTTGCAATATTTATGTAATACGTAATATTTAATTATTTTTTTAACATACCCAGCAAAATAGTCATTGATTAGAACTGTGCGTTCAAAATTCCTTCCAGCTCAACCTTGTGGTGTGTGTGGTGAGTCTGGTATATCAGGTAAAACTGGGTACTCTGGGTCTTCTGGTGGAATTTCATCTTTTTGCCAAATGGCTATATTGTGTAGCACAGCAGTTGCTATTATTATACCTGTAATAAAATAAACAACATAAGAGCATGAAACACAAATGAAGGCACAGAGTTATAATACTTACATACAAATAAAGGCTAATACATACAATGAGTTCTAATACTTCCAACTTACCAGGTATTTTATGTAACTTCACACTTACACCCCGAGATATAATAGGAAATCGTCTTTTCCAGACTCCAAAAGCTCTCTCTACAACATTACGAGTTTTTATTTGTGATTCTTGATAAAGGGCTTCTCCTCTGGTGTAAACATTGCCATCACCTAATGGTGTCATCATAAAACTAGTTTGAGCGTATCCACTGTCACCCAAAAGCAATTTATTATTATATTTTCCTTGGAGAAAATTTCTCTTTACTGCACAATTATCCCAGATATTGGAATCATGGGCAGAGCCATGCCAACGAGCAACCACATCGAGGAATGTTAAGTCCGGGGCTGCCACACATTGAGTGTTAATGGAAAAATACCCCTTTCTATTTCTATAAATTTCAGCATTAGGACCTCCTAAAAAGGAAAGTAGAAATTAGTAAAGCCAGTACAATCAAACTATACCATAGTTACCTATGTATATTTGTAAAATATGTTTCATGTGACAAAATTCTCACATGAGTACAATCTATAGCACCAATCACACGAGGAAATTTAGCGATTTGGTAGAATTTTGTTGATATAGCTTTTTGATCTTGATCAGATTCTGGTAGTGATATGAATTTTCTGTATAATGATGCAATAGCATGAGTGACCCTGTGTACAATGCGACATGATGTTGCTTCTTCTACACCAATTAATACTCAACAGTAGAGTCAAGCCTTGATGGCTCGTCTGATCACTCGCCTATTATTCTGACGATCAGCTCAATAATACCAACCTCTGATCGTGGATGCGAATCTCTCCACAACTTCAAAACCGATTGGAACAGCTTTCGGGACTTCTTGAACGATGAAATTGACCTTCAATTTCCCATGTCATCGGTTGATGAATTAGAAGACGCCAGCCTCTACTTCACAAACTTGGTCCAGGTAGCTGCGTGGAAAAACACCCCAGAGCTTTGTACGAGTAACTCTTCTCCAATATTACCAATGGAGATAAGACGTAAAATCGAAGAGAAACGCAGATTGCGCAGGGTCTGGCAACACTCGCGTCACCCCTCTGACAAATCGGCTCTCAACCGAGCAATTAAAGAGTTGAAAAGTCTTTTAAGAGCTTCTGCTAATGAGACAGTGCGACAAACTTTAGAGCTTATGTCACCCTTAGGCCGGGGCGAACGTTCCCTGTGGAAAGCCACCAAACATTTAAACAAAATGCAAATCCCAATACCCCCTATCCGAAATGGAAATTCCTGGGCACGTACAGACATAGAAAAAGCTGAAGTTTTTGGCACACATTTAGCTGCAGTATTCAAACCCAATGAAGCACAAGGCGACGATGATCCGCATATAGATTTTATTCTGAACCAAGATTTTCAACTCAGTTTTCCGCCCTCACCAACATCACCCAGTGAAGTATTGAGAGAAATAAAAAACATGAATGCCAAAAAAGCGCCTGGTTTCGATCTCATATCGCCAAGGCTCTTGAAGGAATTACCAAAAAAATGCGCGGTGTTTTTAACTAATCTCTTTAACGCCACACTGAGACTTTCTCACTTCCCCAACGTCTGGAAGATCTCGCAAATAATTATGATTCACAAGCTCGGAAAACCAGCTCACGAACCATCTTCATACCGGCCCATCAGCCTGACACCCGTCCTGTCTAAGCTGTGGGAGAAAATATTTCTCGTTAGACTTTCCAAATGCATTGACGAACGTGATATCATACCGCAACATCAATTTGGTTTCCGAAAGCATCATTCAACCGTGGAACAGGTTCACAGAGTCTATGATACAATTCGCCACTGCCTGAAAACCAAACAGTATTGCTCTGCAGCATTTCTGGACATTCAGCAGGCTTTCGACAGGGTTTGGCACAAAGGACTGCTTTGTAAAATCAAGAAGCTTCTACCACATCCTATTTATTCCACAATAAGGTCTTACTTGGAAAACAGAGTTTTCTTTGTTAAGCAGGGTGAAGCTAGATCTGGCTTATTCGAGTGTCTTGCTGGAGTGCCCCAAGGCTCAGTCCTCGGACCGGTCTTGTATAACATCTTCACCCACGATCTGCCGCAGTCAGCGGACGTCACTATTGCTACCTACGCTGATGATGCTGCCTTCCTTTCATCTTCTGTGGACCCAATAAGAGCAACCGCAAAACTGCAAAAGCAACTAAATGATACCCACGCTTGACTTAATAAATGGCGAATAAAAGCTAGTGCCCCCAAATCCTTTCACATCACTTTCTCACTACGGCAAGGTGATTGCCCACCGGTCAGGCTTGACAACACAATCCTGCCACTAACTAACTGCGTCAAATATCTCGGTTTCCTCCTGGATAGACGTCTGACCTGGAAGGATCACATAAAAGCCAAAAGAGACGAAACTAACCAACGATTCAGAAACTTGCTTTGGTTACTCGGTAGACAATCAACTCTATCCACTAACAACAAACTGCTTGTTTACTCTACCATCCTAAAACCGATCTGGATATATGGCATCCAGATTTGGTCTACAGCCAGCAAATCTAATATAACGTGTCTCCAAAGAGTACAGAACAACATTCTGCGTGTCATTGCTGGCGCCCCGTGGTTTGCTCGAAACTATGAAATCCATGATTATCTTGGGATTCCAACTGTAACGGCGGAAATTGAACGTTACAAGAAAAAGTACATGGAGCGTCTTTCTGCACATCCTAATCCACTGGCCTACCAGTTGACGACTTCAAGGCCTGTAAAAAGACTGAAGAGAGCTCACGTGCTCCTTACCTAAAAGAGGGCTGCAGCCCAATCCTGCAGTAACACTAAACGCCATTCTCCTTTTAACAAATTTACTTATAGTCTGGCGACTGATTGTAAATTACATTAAAAAAAAAAAAAAATTACATCACCACAAGTAATTAGCTGACTTCCTGTTGCATAATATCTTAGCGTACACAATAACTGGTTTAAAGGAGATACAGCTCAATTTCTAAAAACATAAAGAACAGATGTATTAGATACTATATGTATGCATTGTATATTAGGGTAGAGGGGTCAGTGTTGTTGATTCTTTAGCTAGTACCTACAAAGTGTATTATATGTGCACTTATAAGCTACTATTGTTATTTATAATAATGTGTATCTAGCAAGGTAGATTAAATAAGTAAGAACCTACTTACTTTTCTGTTTTAAATTTCAATTGTTGTTCAATTACTTGTAACAAAAGCAACACTGTCGATTTGGAAAGACGAAACCTTCTAATAAATTTCTTTTCGGTAAGGGTTTCAAATAAATTAGTCCTCGGACCAATAATTCGTGGTGCCCGGGGTCTATTCATATATTGAAGAATTTCCTCGTCGTCGTCGTCGAATAACATATCCAGAACTGATAATTCCATAATAAGAACACGAACAAATGTTGAAACTTTGAAACTAGAGCCCTAGAGAAAACAATTACAAACATAACCTCAAAATGTGCGTTGACAGTTGTTAATCGCGATTAGCTTCCTTAATTAGCCATTTCTCTGTAATTAACTTTGACAGCTCACATAATTGTGATTAGTCCATGGTGCAAGGCGGTAATCAAAATTTTATGTTTAATTATTATTTTAATTTCAATTAAGGGTTTCGTAAAAGTCGCCCTAAATATAAAAATAATTATAGTATATTTTCATTATAAACATTATTATCTAAAAAGTTAAAAATAAATTATGGATAAAATAATGTTTTACACAAAAGGATAGAAATGATCTTAGAACGAAAGATAGACGAATAGTAAAATAACTAAATATGGTGAATTTCACTTAGTATATACATACATCCATTAATAATATCTAGTATAAATTCCTGTTGCTATTACACAAGCATCACGATATAAAGTAGGTATCTACATAAAGTTCTGTCATGAAAAACAGCACCGTCATGCTATTAAGCTTTTGTTAGGTAGCATTTACTGATCATACTTGAAAAGCAGTCGTGCCCCTTTATTCAGAGCCAATGAATCTTCGTGGTCACTAAACCTATCCTAAATGTGAACAATTACGTGGGCGTATGAAGATAAAATATTATGTCCTTTAATTAACCGTCTAAGATAAGCTATTATATCAGGTCGCAGCTATATGACTCAAGACGTTATCGAGTTGCGACTTATTGGCGCCGATTCATAAGCAGATATACTATAATATTTATTATTTCTAAATGTTGCGAACTCCTTAACGTAATTGTAATATAAAGTAGTAAATAGAGTTGTATATAAAGAATGTTGTAGAGCCTAAAACAACATTGTTGGAATTTTTGTCTGTCTGTGTGACTGAACGTTTATCATGCAAAAACTGATTAATATTTCGCATGCAATGCAAAAATAATCATGCTTATGTATCAGGTGAATATTTCGGGGACTGTTAGATTATTAGTTATTTAAAAATATTTTAAAGGTATTATTAGGGTAATCAACACGGCCTTAGATCTCACCTTAGATTAAATAGAGAGATGATTGTTTACATATCGATTATTTGATTCATCGAGACTGGATTTGCCCCAGATTTAAAGCTAAATGTTAATATATTTCATTTATTTGTATTTGATTTCTGCTAACTGGATTGGAATGGACTTGTATCTTTATTTTGGTCTTCCTTCTGATAAGATATCAGGAGGTATCAGAAAGTCAGTATCAGCTAGATTTCATTGGCAGATAATTGGTAGGTAATTTATATATCAGTTCGATAATAGTTACATCATCGGAAGATAAAGTATCCGGAGTAACAAAAATCCTCCTGATACCATGTCAGAAGGTGGTGAGTAAGGCAATTATTGTATTACTGTACGTAAGCAATTGTGGTGTTGTAACAACGAATAAATATACTTTCCTTCTACTAAATAGTTTATTGAAGCTAAGAGAGTCGCGGGGGAAGTTTTATTCGTGAAAGGCGAATCCTTTTTACTTAGATGAAATTAAGTTAAATAGGATCACTCCTTAGGTACTTAGTTGTTTTAAGTCGCTAATAAATAAGATAAAGTTAGTGAAGTTCTTATGAACTTGTTAGCTTATTATTCTCTTTAATTTAATGGTGAGTAGTGCGTATAATTTGGGAAATATCACACAATTAATATATAAAATAATTAATCAGTGCGGGGCGTTCTACGGCTATAGATGAACCGAGTAATTGAAACAGTTTGCCGGTAGTGGCCGCATAGTGCAGTTTGAGAAGAGCAGAAGACCGCGCGTGTTATTGGTCCTTAGGAGAGGCCTATGCTCTACGTCGGCACGTATCGTATCGCATCGCATAGTATAGGATCACCTCTTTATTTATTCACAAACACATTATATATTTATAACTTTAATCAAGAAACGAAATCAAAATATAGGTTACATACAGAAGATTTCTTAATTATTATAAAGTATCCGTGGTCATCTCTTTCGTAGTCGTTGTCACAAAGCCGCTACCACAAGCGCTGAGGAACTACACCACCTCTAAAAAATGGACTCGTCAACCCACTTGGCCAGCGTGGTCATATATCTTTAGTGCACGAAACGATGTGCATAAGAAAGCCCATGTCCAGCAGTGGATACTGAAAGGGTTGATTGCATTTGCATTGCATTACAGCTATTAAATTAATCGAAACATGAAGAATTGATATAAAAATGCACTAGAATTAAATCGACAATCGAATCTGTAATTGACATAATGCAGTTTGGGGTATCTCTAACGATCTGCGATCTGTCTGACTATATCAGAGGGTATCAGGAAGTCAGTTATACTTTATCAGCTAGATTTAATTGGCAGGTAATATATCTATCAGATTGTTAACAGTTACTTTATCAAGAGGTGGTGAGAAAGGCGCTAATACTTCTATCACATAAGTGTTCACATGAACATAACACGCAATTTACCGGTTATGGAACGTTTTGAACATATGTTCGCGCATATTTTTTACGAAACCTAAGTAAATTATTCAAAGAACAAAAAACCCGCCTGCGTCCAACTCTTATATGAACTTATATCTAACTAAATATATTAAAATCCTATTTTAAAATAAACTAAAATTAATGAAAGAATGAGGTTTGTTTGTTTTGTTTTAAAAATGATTCTACTATTTTGACAATTCAGTATCGGACTCAAAGCAATCGGGCCCAGATTTGGGTATTTGTTTTTTTTATCGGAATGGCTAAATTCTTGTGGCTCTAATAGCCTTTTAAGAGTCACTGGACATGTATAATTTAGGGCGAGCGCAGAAGGCGCTCAGCCAGGAGCAAAAAATGTGTAGCAACAAGCCTAAGGGCTCCCACGCCCGGTAAACCGGCTGAAGGAACGGACCTCAACGACGTTGCTTTGGGATAGTACCGCGGGCTCGCGAGTCGGTGAGAAGCGCCCAGGGCCCCAGGCACCTGCCGATACCTGATAAAAGTGTTGGCTGAAGACCGGTGTGTGTTCACGGTGTAGCGAGGGGGACGTCCTCGTCGGTATTTGTTTTATACTGGTCCCGACTGCTTTGAATCTGATACTGTCAAAATGAAACTTTTTTTATAAAACAAAGTAAATATATAACAAAACAAACAAACCGTGTTTGCAGCAATTAATGCAAACTTACTTGTTTCATTAATTTTAGTTTCTTTCAATTAATATATGTGTTCATATATGAGTTGGACGTAAGCGGATTATTTGTTCTTTATATAATTAACTTATATTTAGCTTTTTGGTTATCGCAAAGAATCATATTGTTGCTAATTGATGTACAACTTCTTGGCGACATCTACGACGTGACGATTGTCATGCCATCAGCCTGTATTTCCTCTACTGGATATAGGCCTGCTGGAAAGAGCGTGAGCTCTTCTCATCCAATTGCCGTAACTATAACCAGCCCTTTCACCACTGCTGGACAATGTTGGACGCCTCATGCACATTATCTTAGGCATCAGAGATGTATAGCCTGTAACGCCACGCTGGCCAAGCGGGTGCTATCAGTTATCAATTAAGTTTTGTACGGCGGACATCTTAAGATTTTTAATTTCGATTTATTTCGCGCACTCTTGTCAGATTGCTGGAGGTTTGTTTCCGTTGAACAAACCGTTTGAAACCGTTGAAGCGAACTTTTGAAATTTTATACAGGATCTGATGATATTCGAAATGTCGGATTTATATAGTATTTTTTAGTATTCTCTGTACCACCTTATATATAAATTTCAATACCATCACTACCAACTGAATCAAATAGTCTTTATTCCAATGCAAGTTTTACGTCGCGGGAGAAGTCGGTCAATTATTAGTATTATATATATATATTCGGAATGGCTATATATATATATATATATTATATATATATAAACGGAAACATTTAATTTGATACCACTCTCAATGAGTCTCATATACTTTCTTTTTGAAGTATACAATATGGCGTCTAAAATTCGTGATTTTTAATTTTTAAGAAACCAAATACCCATGTTGTATCCGCTATAGTAAAACGAATCTAACGAGACCTCGTCCATTAAAACCGATCACTCCGTTTAAGCTCTGGGAGGGAATAAAGGAACAAACATACATACATACTCGTAACGATGAAAACATATCCCTCCGTGTATTCTGCAGTCGGATAAAACTAATGAGAAAGAAACCAGTTTCTAAGCTTGCCTCGAGCCATTGAGTAAGGCTTGTGCAGTAGCGTAGCTGTCGCGGGATAAAGTGCTACTATGCTCATGTACTTTCAGCCCAGTTTATCTGGGGGTTATCTGTGACTACATTACTCTCCAGTGGCTCAGCTAAATAGCAAAAATAGTAAACCTATTTTTGCACCGAGGCGGTGCTGGCAAGTTTGGTAGGTAGGTACGCCACTGGACCTGTAAATATATAGAAAAAATACAGATAAAGACAAGTATAGAGAATTACAGAAATGTTCATCGTATTATATATTATCAGCAGTAAATAGAAACGTAACCACAGTGAACTCCACAGTGATTGTACAATTTGTAGACCCTTCAGTTATCGTTTAAGATTTACGACTACCTACATGAATAGGCACTAGTAGAAACTGTTTAAAAAAAGCAGCAGTCTTCAAAAACGTGGTGAAATCACGTACCCTACATAGATATAAGTTGAACAGAGAACTTCTTTTCTGAAGTCGGTTAAGAACATTTAGTAAAAAATGCACTATGTTCATTAATTATTTCTCAACTATATTTAGATAACTAAACAGGTAGAAATAAAAAACATTTCAGTGCTAATGGATATCGAATGAGATTCATCGTTTTTGTTTTTCAATTAATATTTCCAAAATAAAGAGAGTCTAATAAATAATTGAGCTACTAATAATGGAGTCTAATATTAATTATTTACCTAACGAGTATCGTACAATCGGCTACATGTCAACCTGCCGAAAACCTAGTGAAAAATTTGTACGAGTGGTCATTTGCCACTAGAGTATTCGTACGATTTTAAACCTCCTTGCGGTCGTAGACGAGTTAATTACGGTGTTTTTTCCAGTTAATTTTTACGGCTCGAACTAAATGAATAAGTTTTTTCTACAAAGTTATATTTGCGATTGGCGCTACCTGACCGCTTATTGAATAAGTTGATAATGTCCTGCAAAGGAGTTTGTATTTGTACAGATAATCGATTGAATGATACAGTACTGTATTATTAGTATTATTATTCATCTTATTTGCCGCTACAAAATTATTTAAATGATGAAATGGGTCGCTCGCTCACTTGTAGAATCATAAGAACAATATTGCAGATATTGAAGACCATGTGTTAGAAAAATTTTGTATCGAGATACGAGTAGTTGTGGATACCTACAAGGACCTTCTGTAGGTCTTGCACCCACTTCCACATAGGTATAAATAGGCATAAAAGCAAGTTCGTAAAATTGTATGGAAACCGCTTGGTTTCCATACAATTTATAATAAGTGTACAAAATAAGTGTCACTTATTTTGTACCTACGACTAAGTCACAAGTAAACTTTAGTGATGGAAAACCACTCATCGATGACACGACGCATCTCTCTTGACTCGGTTCACTACTTTTGACGAATTTTTACAATTGATTGCAGCGCGAGAACTAGGAGCTTAGCGCCAACTTCGAGACAGGTAGCGGCCGACGGAATGCTTGCGTTATCCCTCTATATCTGTGTACTACCATTATTTCGATTTTAAAAATGCCTTTGCCCGACCTCGCTTATTGTGAAGGTGCCAAATTTATTTCTATTCTGTATTTTCCATCTTTACCGACTTATTTTAAAGTGCAAAGCCTGTAAACTTTGTTGTAAATTAGTTTCAGGACAAGCATTAAGATAAATAAGGGGCGTCACCTAACTTCTAAATAACGAAACTTAGTCGACATCGTGATTTCCGACGCTCTATTTCGGACTCAAAGGGTCTGAAGAATTTCTATTTAGGTGAATGTCGCACGATGTTAAAAACAGCTGCGGTTGGTGGTTAGCGGTCAGTGAAATCAAATAAGCAGTAACTAACTAAACTTATCTATTAATATTACTATTAACTAATACTTAATAATATAGTACTATTTAACTAATACTTATCAACGGTAAGCATACGCTAGCGCGGGCGAAGTCACCGACAATCACTCCTCACTGTTAGTCCTCACATTTTCCAGTCGAGGCAACTCGAAATCGAGTAAGAATGAGCTTGAAACTATGATACTCTCCCGCGGTTCTTTTTGTACTGAATTTTCTGTTTTATTATACTAACATGTAATATAGGTATACATAGGTACCTATATAAATTTTCTTACTACTATCAGGTAATTAAAAACTGAACATAATTTGATAATAGGTTGTTTAGAAAAGAAGTATTTTATTCAGAAAACTCTAGAGGAATAGCAAGAACAATAGGATGGCTTTTGTATGAGGCAAACTTGTTTGGAAGGATACCACGCAAGGTACCACTTTTGAAAAAAGACTACTGTAATTGCTAGGTTAGAATACCCTATTCCGAGGAAAAATTACCCCTGATTTCGACTTTTCAACATGACAATGACCCACACATACCGCAACTGCAGTCAAGGAATATTTCGAGAGACAGTTAATACAAGTATTAGACTGGCTACTTTATAGTCCTGACATTAATCGTATTGAAAATGTTTATTAGTGTTTTGTGAAAAAACAGTCGCAAAGAAGCATTCAACCAATATTCACCAACTGTACGAAATATTCAAGGAGGTATAGAAGCAAATTACAATTAAAACTTGCAACAAGCTGATCGCGTCAAGGCAGTCGCGATAAAAAGTCATTATTGCTAGTAAAGGGCAATATTGATCTACATACTCCTTAAAATATTGATCTACATACTGCTTAAAATATTGATCGACATACTTCTTAAAATATTGATCTACATACTGCTTAAAATATTGATCTACATACTTCTTAAAATATTGATCTACATACTTCTTAAAATATTGATCTACAGACTTCTTAAAATACTGATCTACATACTTCTTAAAATATTGATGTACATATTTCTTAAAATATTGATCTACATACTTCTTAAAATACTGATCTACATACTTCTTAAAATATTGATGTACATATTTCTTAAAATATTGATCTACATACTTCTTAAAATACTGATCTACATACTTCTTAAAATATTGATCTATATACTTCTTAAAATATTGATCTACTACATACATCTTTTACATCTAAGATTTTATTTGATAATTAAGAACTATTTACTAATCAATTTATGATTATAAAACTTTTCGAGTTTTTGATTCTGTTTATAATTTTAATCCACGTGTGTTTAATTAGTTGATCAGCTTAAAATCTTGATAAATCTAAAAAATATTCAAAATCAACGATCATAATTTAAAAATATAAAGTTATGGATCTCACACGAGCCTATCTCCTATATATTGTTTTAAAAAAGAGCAATATTATGTGTCTCAAAATCATAAACGACATAATTTTCCTTGGTATATTCAATTATGTGACACTGTATGTGTATACATATATATTAGTATATAAGAAAACATAAAAATGTAGTCCACAGTTTTCAACACCACTGTTGGATGTAGGCCTCTCCTAAGGCTACCACCACACAGGATCGGCTCATCTCATCTAGCTGCCACAGGCGAACTCCTGCAAGGCCATCTGGCCTTAGGGCTTCCCGCATTGCGCTTTCCTTTAGTTTGGTTACGCGCGTGAAATCGTTTCAAAAACTCAAAGTGTGGATTAGCGCGGCCGAACACACCATTATTCACAGCCGTCTAGTTCGCAAAATTCCTTACACTGATACTCTTCTATAGGCTTATACAAAGCCACACTACGTCCTTGGATTCCTGACGAGTGGCGACGTAACTGTAAGGTATTCTATCACAATTCTTGTCTAAACCCACGACGTTATCCGACATATATTGTAGTTAGCTCATTGTCCGACGTCCTGAGATATGAACCTCGGATTAGATGAACCACAAGTCACGTACGTGAGACGCAGGTCGAATAATGTTTCTAATTCATAAGTCATACGTGGGCACACGAGTAAACTTCTTAAAAATCTGGGCATAATTATTTACGTGTCAGACGTGCCTACACGTGTCTATGGTGTTTTGAACAATAAAGACATCCTTTGGATGACTTAGAGTGATAATTTGTCAAATATTTTTGTAATGCGTAATAAAACACCGCAAGCAAGACTGCTGATTGGTCTATGTTTTTATTGTAACCTTTTAAAAGGTAATTAGAGATTTTTAACCTTTCGGGGGTTTTATCAAAATTTAGAATTTTGTGTTTTTTAAATTATTAATACTATGATTTTATAATATACTATTATCGGAATTTGAATACATAGGTATGTACATATGTATAAGGCACATAAGTATGTATGTATATATATATATGTATATATAAAGGGATAAAAAATCTCCCGATATCCCTTTTCGGTCAAAACTATCCCCTGGGTTAGGTAGACCAAATATCTCCGAGACACTAGACTATCGACTGACTTTCCGAGAACACATAAATAGAGTCCGGAATCGAGCCACCTTTGAACTCGATAGACTCAACAGTCTCATAGGCGGGAGAAATAAAATGTCGCTTAGAAATAAGCTGGCATTGTACAAAACCTTTGTACATCCCATAATGACCTTCGCTAGCGTTGTCTTCACATACGCAGTCCCCTCCAACATTAAAATACGTCAAATCCTCTAAAATAGATTCGTGCGCAAGGCCGTGGCTGTCCCATGGTACTCCCGCAACGTCGACCTCCGCAAGGACTTGAACCTTCTCTCCATTGTCGAATACGTGAAAGACACGTGACACCTATTAGACGACCCCGACATTACACTTACACTATACTCTACACAGGTACAACGTCTCCGGCGGCGGAGAAGAGGACGTCCCCCTCGCTACACCGTCAACACACACCAGCCTTCAGCCAATACTTTTACCATGTGTTTGGGCGCTTCACAACGACTCGTGGTCTCGCGGCACCCTCACAAAGCAACTCCCTAAGCCGAGGTCCGTTTCTTCCGCCGGTCTACCGGTGGGTGAGCTCTTAGGCTTATTGCTGTACACACTTTTTGCTCCTCGGTGAGCGCCTTCTGCGCTCGCCCTAAACTATACATGTCTGGTGAGTCTTGAAAGGCCACAAAAAATTAGCCATTCCGACAAAAAAACAACAGCTACCGCAAGCCTAAAGGAACTACACCACCTCTAAAAGAATGGACTTTTAGACCCGTTTGCCAGCGTGGTTTTAAGGCCATACGTCCCTCATGCGTAAGCCAATATGTATGAGGGGGCCGGTATCCAGCAGTGGATACTGAACGGGCTGATTGCAGTTGCAGTATGTAACATATCCTAAGGCTAAATGATATTTTGTATTACTCGTAAATGTGGTTTCGTATTTTTATGTTAATTTTGCACTCCATTATTGGTATATGTAACGATCTGACTGTATGTGGTTACCATCTATTGTAACGAAAATTGCAAATATATAAATTGATTAAATTAAATTGAATTGCTTGTAATTAATCAGGAAAATTGGCGATTTAATTAAAATGTCCTTATTATACTCTATGTCTTACCATACCATCCATTTCTTCTAGAAAGAGTAATCCTCATTTCGTTATGTGAAGATAACACCTCTTCTTTATGTAAATGGATAGACAAAAATAATGAAAGCTGCAGTTTTGTCTGGAGATTTTAACGGTAAGAAGTAACAAAACCAAGGCATTAAAACCGTAAATTGCAATGCTCTTCATTTTGTATTGTCAAGAAACAATAGACTATCAACCTAGCTTCCTACTATAATCGAAAAAACGGCGATTATTTTTCTTTCTTAACATATATATTGCCATTATTTGGTGTATCTTAAAGTTATTTTTAGTGGTTTATGAATATATTGTAGGCACTAGATGAAACGGAATGATCGTTTTCTGACAAACTTTCTGTCATTTTTTATAGAAAAAAAGGCGGCAGACGAACATACGGTCCATCTGATGGTAAGTGGATACTGTCGTCCATAGAAATCCGCAATACATGCCAACATCAGTCCAGAATGACAAACGTTGGCACGCCCCCGGATGCGCTGCCTGCCTACCTTTAGAACTACAGGAATGGATTTGGAGAGAAGGTTGGGAAAATGGGGAGAGATAGGATGGGAATGGGCTCTGGCACATTTCAATCACTACCGAAACACTGAGGAAATACGGAAATACATTGGGGAAATACGATAAAGTGGGAAGTGCAGTAACATGGCCTGTCGAGTGCGCCCAGCGGCTGTGGGAATGCAGCATGCGCTCTCCCCCTACTTTGGATTTAATAGTAAAATAAATATTATTTTACTCGAATGACAAATATCATAACAAATGTGACTACAAAATATTATATATTATTATAACAACACAATTATTTTATTAATTTATCTTAGTAATTAAGAGTTTCTTTGTATTGTATTTGTAAAATGTAAATGTACATCAAAATGTTTCTATTTGCTTGTTTGCGCACGTCCATCATTGTCGATGGATGGAGGACATACAGGGTCGGACTGGGCCGAAAGGACCCGGGTGGCTCCCCACCCCCACAAGCCTGGGGCCCGAGACTGGATAATGGTAGATGGGATACTATCGGAAAATAATGAAATATACAAATTATTAATTATCAACGATATATATTATTAGGTACTTAAATACAGTTCCAATTATATTCCTCCTATCCTACCTACCACCTGGCTTGCGGCAAGCCCAAGCCAGGCCTATCATTACACAGACTGTGTTTTCGTCTACTACATTTTTTCAATATGAAAATATTCTTTCATAATCAATAACCATTACTCACAATCGGTTAATATTTTGATCGGTTAAGAGTTGTAATGTTTTTGCCCCTCGCTCCATATCGTCCTGTCGCTTTCGTTCACTTAACATTGTTTTTCATTTTCATCGCAAAGTTCTCTGGCTCTCACTTAGAATTTCTGCAAATAAATCATATTTTCGTGTTAATTACTAAAATGGTAATTATATTACAGTGATGATTTGTTGTTTGCTTTGTAATTTTCTACTTAGGGGGCAGAGTAAGTGATTGACTATTGGTTGCCTTGACTCAATATTCTATAGTTACACTATGATAGTCTGGTGTAGCAGCTACATAAACAGCGAATGAATGTTAGTAGCTATATCAGCAAAGTATTAAGGGCAAACCTTCAATTATTTTTTTGGATTTGTGGGGTCCAGCAGGGTGGTTGGACCAAACCGGCTTTCAATCTAGATTTTTTTTTATGTACGAAGGTACGAGCATACAGTCCACCTGATGGTAAGTGGATACTGTCGCCCATAGACATCCGCGATGCATGCCAACATCAGTCCAAAATGACAAACGTTGGCACGCCCCCGGATGCGCTGCCTACCTTTGGAGCTATAGGAACGGATTTGGAGAGAAGGTTGGGAAAATAGGGAGAGATAGGATGGGAATGGGCTCTGGCACATCTCACTCACTACCGAAACACGCAACATTAAGGAAATCAGATAAAGTGGGAAATGCAGTACATTTCAAGATAGTCTTTTGTGAGAGAGGGGTAACGTAACCAGTCGAGCGCTTCCAGTGGCTGTTGGATTGCACCGTGCGCTCTCCCCCTCACGTAAAATAGCATAAATTAGATTAGATACTCAAATTACTCAAATTAGATAGTATAAAACAATTAAATTGACCATTTTCCCTTTTAGTGTTTAAATGTTTCCAGTGGTATTACTATGTAGGTACAGAAAATTCACGTTTTTGCAGTTCATACAGCATCTCTTTCTTGTGGTGCCTCTCCAGCTGCTGGATGTTGGCAATCAGCTTCGAATATTTCGCCGTCAGTGGCACTTGCGATGTCACTCCACTCCCGTATTATTGTTCCTGGGACCAACACGCCACTTTCCGGCAATCCTGTCTATCATAATTAGTTGCAAAAGTTCATATCCCTCATGCCTTAGCACTTGACCTAGCCACGCAACTTTTCTGCAACTTTCATACAGTATAGAAATCGACATACATTTTTCTACATTTTTTACTTTATAAGTTTTTGGCTAATGTGTCCGCATGTACGGGCTTTTTTCTCTCCAAAAACTCTTTAATTTCAAACACTATGTAAAAAATAAGTAGGTACCTTTTCATTTTTCATCAAGAACTCATATAAAAATCCCTTTGTAAATTAATTTTTTTTTCTGAATTCCAATCGAGAACAAAAGGTAACAATGAAACGGTCTTCTGTCTCCCACTGAAATCGTTTTTTTTTTTTGACATGTATTTCCGTTTCGCGTTATCTTCTCACGACTTTTTGTTCCGTTCCATTTTAGTTTGTTTGATTTATTAGTCTTCTGGTAACTTATGAGATGTTTTACTTATTGACTAAAATATTTTCGACATAGAATGACATTGAGATAAATGACTCACGATATTCGTTACATTTTACAATGAGTGTATACTTTTACAATGAGCTGCTGGCAGATTATTTTTTTATGTACGAAGGCGGCAAAGGAGCTGTATGCTCGTATCCACCCGATGTTAAGTGGATACTGTCGCCCATAGACACTATGTCTATGGGCGACAGTATCCATTTACCATCAGGTTGACTGTATGCTCATCTGCAGTCTTCTTTCTCTAAAAAAGACCTGCCCAGCGTTGTGATTAGGGCATAATCCTTCTAATGAATACACAAAAGTCTAACCATAATCAAGTAAACTATCTCCCTGTCTGCTACGCAGCACCTTTATTAATCCATAACATTGTTTCTTATTTCACAAGTTATTCCGCTGTATTAAATTCAGAGAGAAGCTACACATGATACATTGTTGAGGTTATTAAAAACAATACTTTATAGAGCATAAGTTATAACTAGTTTATGACCGCGCTTGTTAATAATTCTTCAAAACTTTTAGTAGTATAAAGGGAAGAGAGAAACGCGGGTAGTTGAAGAAATTGCTCGCAGTTCTCGAGTACTCGCCTCTTCAGTGAGCTTTAACATTGGTTGGTGTAACACAGCCGAAAGGTCCAGTAAAATAAAAGGGTTGCAGATGAGCAGTCAATCCACCTGATGGATACATTTCACTTACCATCAGTGCCAAAATCAGTCCAAATTGACAGATGTTGACTCGCCCCCGTATACGCTACCTACGTTCGGTGTTTTTAGGAATGGAGAGAAAGGGTTATATTTATCTTATAGAAAAAGCGACAGGAGGACCACACGGAGTGACTACCACCGTCTATAATAACAGCAGTACAAGACGAAATGCGTTGCTGCCTATTGTATCGTCTTTTGAATAAAAAATACCTAACAATTGTAGTTGCATTATATAGGTTTAAGTAAACTTAAAAATAAAGTTTTAAAAAAAGTTGCATTTTAAAGGTTCAAATAAAAAATACCCGCACCCTCTTGACATTGATTTTCCATCAAGAAATCTAACTTTTTTCACACACATTTTTTCACTCATTCGCATCCCGTACGTACACTTTACATAGATTTACGTAGATGTAACTATCTATTAATCTAATAGGTGATAGCCTAGGTGTGAGCGTAGGGATATTTTACAGGGCTCTCCTGTAAATTTTGTTAGAAAACATTTGGTAGGTTTTGATATGAGACAGATGAAAGGTACTCGTAGATAGTCCAATTTAGTATTACAAAGAATTATAGTATTTTTACGTAGTATGTTTTAGAAATATTACGGGATATCTACAATGATCATGTTCCAGTTCTATGTTCATGTTCCAGATGGCTATGTTAATGAAATATATACGAGTAAAGTATAAAATAAACAATAGAAAAAGTCTAGAAAATGAATTAATTATGAGGGACATAGTGCATTTTATAAATATATAAAGGATTATGAAACAAAATCCTGTTACCGGGCGACTGGGCGCCCGTCGGCCGCCACCCGAGCCCCGTCTCAAATATCCAGTTATCAACACTAATTAACAAGCAAACCGTGAACTATGAACCGCAAGAACAAACGATCTTTACAAACTGCCATCTTCCATAAAAATACAACACATTCCCTAAGAATGGCACCATTTTCTATTTCTACATTTTCTTTATTAATTATACAATAAACAAAGCGATTCGCAAAAGATCGAAAGTCACCAACATAGCTCACAGAATTAGCAATATCTGCTGCAACACCGACAACCGACGGGGTAGACGGGTTCTTGAATGGACTCCGCGTATCAGGAAGCGCAGCGTGGGACGCCCTCCGGCCACGTGGATCGAAGAGTTAAGTTTGCCAGTAACGACTAGAAGAGAAGAACGAAAGACCGTGAGTGGTGTTGAACCTTGGGATAGGTCTATATCCGTAGTAGAGAGATATAGGCTGATGGTATGGTACGGTACTACAACAAATGTACTACAATTACATACTAAGTGATTGATTGACAGATATTACACACTAATGTTGTAAATCTGCGGCTACTGAAATAAAGTAGACCTGGTTCTCGATAAAAAGGAGACTAAGGGATACAAAAATGTCGCTATCACAAACCCTAAGGAACTGCGTCACCTCTAAAATAATGGACTCACCAACCCGATTGGTCTGCGTAGCGTCTTAAGACCTTACAGTCCCCATGCCTAAGATTGAGTGCAAGAGGAAGCCATGGTTACTCACACATAAGAGTTACATATAATTTTCATTATTGCCTTTGGCGGAGGCTGTTAGATTTTTAGTTAGATATGAAAAACATAGTTCAGAAATCATTCATTATTCGATTTCAACAATAATATATATTTTATACCCTAGTAATATATAAAAAGCACCTTTATTGATAAAGATAATGAAGGAAACCCTATTTCTCCTATAACCGAAGGGAAATCGAAAGAGAAATATGAATAACAATAATTCACATACGTACTTGTATTACTAGCGGTGTCTTTGACACTTGTTACGGAGTAAATTGCAGACGTGTGATTGGATGTATATAAAAAATATTGACGCAAATAGCCTATTACGGATATTCTCGAAATACTCCAGAAATTCAGTAGCTTATAGTAAAGATAACGATCTCCATAAAGACGACAATCCCTTGCAGGCATCCACAATGAGACATATCAATTTTCAAAATTGTGGCCGATCTGCTTCAGATCTTTACGAATATAACTAGTTTAATTATTTGGAATAATAAAATACAAATATGAGCGATATATAAAGGCTCATTTATACGATATATATAAAGGCGCGAATATTGTATACGATTCTCGTATACGACACAATTATCGCCTACAACAGCTGTTCATATGATGATAAAACTCGATAATAACAGTGATCAGATAATAATAACAGTTGTTTATACTAGCTTTTGACTGATCTTCAAGAACCTCTCCTTCTGTAAATGATCCATAATTATTTCGTTCACATTGTTTTTATAGGTTTTGCCTACCTCAATGCTATCTTCCACTATGTCCACTCCTTTGCTGCTCTTCTTTTTAAATAACGCGACACTCAATGGCCCAACACTAGGATTCCCTGTGTCGTGGGTCCAGACCCAGACGGACACACTATTCACACCCGAACAAACATTTGTCTGTAAACTCAGGGATGTCCGGGACTCAAACCAAGGACCTTTTACACAGCGGGCAGGGTCACACTGGGCTAATGGGTGTTCTAACACAAAGATTGCAGAGAAAAATAAAACTAACAAAATGATTGGATCAAATTTGGAGTTTAGGACACTTAGATTACATTGTTACAATTTACAAACATTAATAAAATGAAAATATTTAATTTAAAACAAGTATGAAGATATAACTGAAAAAAGTACATACAATATGAAGAAAAACTAGATTAAAAAAGTATGTACATTTTTAAAAATCGTACTTGCAGTCGACTTGCCGATGCATGAGATTTTTACTTACTACGTTACCTAGTACGATATCCTCGTATCTGCGGCTATATCTACGATTCAATGTACTTTGAGATACCTATATTATTTCCACTATCGCACTTTGTTGCGGCAGTATCTAGAAATTGACGATCAAAGAACAATCAGAAAAAATTGGTTATAAAGAGAAACTGACGGTAAAAATGTTTTGATTCTTATCGATTGGACATTGAGTGAAACGACACATTATATTTGATACGATATCAAGCATAGCGTTGTAACGACAGAATTGGGATTTCCTTGTGTTGTAACACTCGGAGAGTGTAAGGTTTAGTTAGTATCATTTTGGCCTTTTATACGAATTAATATTTGTTGATATGAAATCATCTGTATTTTTCACTAGCTTCGTCTAGAGTTAAATCCACTTTTTTATCTCTCGTTTGCATTAACAAAAAAATATTTATTCTAAAATTATGAGGAATGAACGGAACTGCAAAAAATGTTCCAAACCAAAAACACATAAATAACGCGTCACTGGAGTTATACGTAATAAGGTCTTGTTGTAGAAACGTAACACTATCGTACGGTATACGAAGTACTATATATGACATGGCCTAGACATGCCGTGGGCGTTCCTATTCATGTGGTCTTGGCATAATATAGACCGGGATTAGTACAGAAAGCATGTCTAAAAGATATAAATGGGCTTCACGCACACAGAGACAATTTACTTATACATGGGAGTAATGGACATTCGAAATTGTTACCTTCCGTTTATGTAAATGTTTCATCTGCCACCTTCCTTCCATAAAAAAACGTTGCTCGTATGGTGATGCATCCACAATTTGACGACCAACTAGCCCAGTTGTTAGTGCCCCTGCCTGCTGTGCAAAAGGTCCTAAGTTCGATTTCCGGTAGGATAATCATTTGTTTAAAGATAGATGTTTATTCGATTGTGTTTGTTGCACGTGGTGTGTGTCTTTATGTGTGTCCTAATGTGGGCAATTGAGTGTGGCGTTATTTATAAACGAATAAAATAAAAAATATATTATTGATCCGATGATAACACATTCCATGCTGCTTATTTTATGTGAGTGCTATGGTGTTGGAGCGCAGCCAATACGCACAGACATAATAAATTTATGTATATACTATTATGTCGCAAGACACGGGGGCGGTTTTTATGAATTAGTGGCAGACATTAGGCAACGTAGCGTACGGAGCTGACGAGGTAATTAAAGTCACCGGTAGTACCGGGCAGAAAGTATTTCGTGGCCGCTGATATTATGGTCTAACCCTTGCTAGTTGACTCTTGTATGGACTGGACACGTATTAATTTTAAGGGCCACCGTACTTAGATTTTTGAATATATTGTTAAAATTAATACTATATAACTTGCTGTTAGAATTTTATAAATTTTACAGAACAGAACAAAATAGAGCAGAACGGAAAGGAGCAGAACAGAGCAGTATAAAATCAAATAAAATAGTATTTCAAGATAGCTTGATATACCAGCTAGCAACCTTCTCACCTTCTATGTTAGAGAGGTGATTTTTAGCTAACATTCCAGTATCTTGAAATTCCAGTTCCAGTATCCACAGTTGGACATGGGCTTCCTTATGCACAAGACAATGTGAGTATGAGATCATACCATAACATACCATAATAATATCACAACTATATTATAGTCGTACCATAAGCTTTGTGGTACAACCATACCATCAGCCTGCAGAATCTCTACAGTTCGCCATCACACACGGTCTCCAGCTCTTACTAAAATTATGGTCCGTTAAACTTTTCAAAAACCAAGAAAGTATCAAAGTCGGTTTAAACAAACATTATCGGATAGTAAAACTTCACAATTAAGACAAATCTAATCGTTTAATGAAACTTTCCACAGTTATACTTATAACTTGTATGCTGCGTTAACGTTTGGGTATTTTTTATCCAGATTAATTATGAAGTTCCCGCTGGAATCTAAGTTCACGCGAAGCATGTCATTTTTTTTTTATGTACGAAGGCTGCAGACGACAATACAGTCCACCTGATGGTAAGTGGATACTGTCCCCATAGACATCCGCGATACATGTCAATGACAGTTATGTCATTGACACCGCTAGTAACTAATATATCTCGTTAGTATGTACTTATGCACCTCGACCTAAATATATGATGTTATTAATTTAAACTTCACTCCGTACTAATTATAAGTTTAAATTCCATGCGTTTTCAAAACTTACCTCTGTGCAAGTCCGTATTAATACAATACTACTAACTCAATAACGCCAATTCAATTCGGCCATCTTCCTATTTCCAATCATGACCGAACGCTGAGAGACTGTATTACAACATAGAGAGATCGAGATGTATATGTATTGTATGACAGAATGATTACAAAGGTATGTAATGAACTCTGGAAAGTGTTTGAATTTTTTTTAATCATCTTGAAATCGTGATGGAACACGAAGATGATCAACCGGTTTTATTTAATTAGTGGTACAGTATTTGTATAATATTATTGTATATGTAATACGGATTCAGTTGCAAATGCATACAATATCGTAAGGAAATGTAAAATAAAAAATCCTAATAATTCTCAGCTATTTTTAATTTAGGCAGAAAAGTGAGCAGGGAGACACGCATATGAATTAAGCTTATTACACCACACTCGATGACCCATACTAGAATTCCCTGTGTCGTGGGTCAAGAGACACACACAAAGACAAAAATACACCCAGTCCCGAACAAACATTTATTTTTATACAAATGAATGTGGAACGAACTACCTCAAGAGGTCTTTCCATTACGCTACGATATGGAGTTCTTAGAGAAGGCTGTGAATAGGATTTTGGAAAATTCACTTTAGAAGATGTAGGTCGCTTGCCCGTACGCCTCCGTTTATATATAAAAAAAATGACCGACCATAAGTTGAATCCAGGACGTCTTGCATAGCAGACAGGGGCACTATCAACTGCGTCAATAAGTTGAAAAATATGATTATGCTAATAATATCTTCAAGCTTCAATAGTTTCAAGAGAGCTATGATCAGAATTCTGCAAGGTCGGGCGCACCCGCAAGCCCACTGGTGTTGTAGTTGTCCTTGGGCGGCGATGATCACTTACCATCATGCGGCCCGCTCGCTTGTTCGCTATCTCTTTTATAAAAGAAATATGAAGAGTATAAACTCATGCATATGTAAATTAACCATCTTTAGTGGTGGAGTACTATAAGTAATTAAATAGAAATCCGGGCAAGTGCGAGTCAGACACTTGACTGACGGTAGATTAAGGATACCGTACCCTAAATCTCTTTTTATCGCAGAATTGCGTCATCTAATGTTGAGCAGTTAAGAGCGACTTAGCCCATTCAGGCCTCTAATACAATAGGAAACAATCGGAGATCTAATCTTTTATACATATAAAAAGAAATGTCCTAACTGACTGATTCATCATCGCCGAGCGGAAACCGCTGAAGTTAGAAACAGCTCTACCCCATGTAGCGCCCGGGTGCAATCAATACCCTGGCGCCCTCTAGTAGGCGCTTTGGACTCTTTGGAGGCGTCGCGAGCGGCGCTCAGCGCCACCTAACACCCTGCGCCCGTTTGCGCTGCACACCCAGCACCATAGGTAAAGCCGGCACTGGTTAGAAACATAAAATTTGGACAGTAGCTTACTATAATGATGTAAACACTCACTAAGAAAGGATAGAACTTTAGATGTAGACACTAAGCATAGAACTTTTACTGCTTAGAAGCCTGCAACAAATAGACAGTCTTACAGACGAACGATATAAATAAAGATATAATTGAATATGAAAACAATAGATAAAAAAAAAATATACGTCTCAAACTACAATTTCTTTCATTCTTCAAATCAAACACTGAAGTTCTCTGATCCTTTGAGGATATTACTGACAGTATTCCCGTGTATTTTCTCTTCAGTTTCTCACCTTTCTAGCTGCTACTCGGACAAGCTTAGGAAAAGCCAATAAGACAAAGACATGCCTGTAATTCCTGAAAACGGATCTTGATAAGGAGTTGGATGACATTTTGCTTCAGAATAAATATTGGTACTTTATAAATAGACATAAAAAAATGTATATATCTATCATGTTAATTCACTACATTATTTTCGGACATAATTCTGCACACGGGCCCAACACGGATTGGTTAACACATAGTCCTGACTTTTCTTTATTGTCACAATGGTTTCCTTCACCACCGAGTGTGATAATTAAAAAAAAAAAGCCATTCTAAAATAAAAATTTAGTGGTACGTGTCGAGAATTTGAATTTACGATCTCACGAATGAGAGTCAACAATAGACACCCCTAGGTAATCACCGTTGTTATTCGTTTATTGTCCAGGATATGTATAGATAGGTAAATTAAAATATATTTCTACACATTATTGTATAGGAATGTATTTCATATCCGGGACGTCTCACGCTTCCCTCACGCCGGGTGAAGTTACGGGACTATTGTGTTGACTCTGTCCGCCAATACGAGTGGGTCATTGGCGTGGCCCTTAACAGCCTTGCAGTTAAGGGTGTTAAGAATTCTTCACGCCGGTACTAACCCACCGAGGAGATCCGCTTGTGGAAAGCCCAGTGAGCGGTGAGCGACGCAACCCCATCATTACGATGCGCTCTAAGTCGCGATCGGGTCGAGCTGCAATGGCGCCAGCGGAGAGACATGTGTTATACGGAGACACCCACCATTTAAGTGAAACTTTAAAAGCTTTAATTCTTTTTTGTTGAATATTTTTTTTAACACAAGGTCTGAATAATATAATGAAAAAAGGCGATTTGCGTGGACGTGGATAGCAGTGGAAACCGGGTGATGAAATCATCCAAACTATCTTTGTCCAAGTTTAAAGTTTTAAAGTTTAAAATATTATTTAGTATGAATTGCTATTGAGTAAACCTCTATTAAAAATAATAGATAATAGAATAAACATGGAAACGACCAAATTTAGGAGGGGGAGAGTGCACGCTGCAATCCAACAGCCGCTGGGCGCGCTCGACTGGCCACGTTACCCCTCTCTCACAGAAGACTACCTTGAAATGTACTGCATTTCCCACTTTATCGTATTTCCCCAATGTACGTACGTGTTTCGGTAGTGAGTGAGATGTGCCAGAGCCCATTCCCATCCCATCCTATCCCTGCCCATTTTCACAACCCTTTCTCCAAATCCATTCCTATATCTCCAAAGGTAGGCAGCGCATCCGGGGGCGTGCCAACATTTGTCATTTTGGACTAATGTTGGCATGTATCGCGGATGTTTATGGGCGACGGTATCCACTTACCATCAGGTGGACTGTATGCTCGTCTGCCGCCTTAGTACATAAAAAAAAAAAAAAAAAAAAATAGCGAAAATCGATCATAATAAATTAATCTCTTATTTTCTCCACAAAAGAGGAAAAAAGCGCCGATTTCCGCTTGGTTGAATATTATTGAAAGTATTATTATTGTATTAAGTTAATAGGAAAAGCGTTACGATTATTACAATAAAACAGTAAAACTGTTTGTAACAAAAGTTCCAAGAAAAACAGTCATAATACTATATACAATCTAGTACCATCGACAACAAAACAATCTATATCTGAGGGCATCGATTAGATTCGAGAGGTCGCAAGTTCTGACCCTGTATAACTTAGTTTCTTCTTATGTACAGTTTTTTTACTATCACTAGCTCGTCGGAGAAGGAAAATATCGAAACGAAATACACGTACGAGAGTAAAAAAAATGGGATATGTCCGTTTACCCTCACTGGAAACCGATACTCTTCAATGAGACGTTATCCCGTAAGCTGATGCCGAAGAGCACAAATTAAATGGATTCTCATATTGTGTTACTGATTATAATTCCTTTGACCTGACATTCGATTCAGTTGGCAGTACTATGCAAAAGGGCCCGGGTTTGATTCCCGATTGACAAATATTTGCATAGACACTTGTCTTTACACCTTAAAGTCGCCTCTTACTACACATATACGATACGTGGGGTGGTGGTAAAACCACACGATACCATGGCCGAGTGTTATAGTATTTATTTATAAATTTCAATAACATATCGTTGCTGAACATACAAATGACAGTATTTCATAAATATGGAAAAGAAGTTATTATGTCTCGTTATTGTCACATAATTCGTTGAAGTCTTTTACAAGGCGGTCTGAGTCAGCCACGCGAGCCGCAAGGTCACTCCTCAGTCAAAATGTTACGAACAAAGATGTACAGACAGACACGAAAAAGAATATATAAACAACTTTAAAGATGATTGCAACTTAATTTTATAAAAAAATCGATAATTGAAAACAATTACATAATTACTTTAATATTTATATTACTCAAACATAAATAATAAAAATAAATTTCTCCAAAAAAACATTGAAGTGAAATTTATTTATTTACTCTTTGTATATTGTACAGAAACGGACTTAGTACCTTAAGGCATTCTCTACCAGTCGACCGTTGGTTAAATGTGAAAGATTAAAGCGGGTGCAGATGAAATTAAACAGTAAAGCTTAATCTGTATAAATAATAATATATCGATAATTTACTTATACGATAAAATATATAAATATACATACTGAGAAAATAGATATTAAATATATTATAGACCATACATATTAATAAGATATCATAAGTATAATAACACTTGTAATACACACGTACATATAATATAAATATAGATAAAAAAGGATAAAAATATCCTTAGCTCTGTGAATTACGTCGGTTCCCCAAGCTTCCTCTTGAGGCTGTTTTTATGAGTAGCTTTTCTTATGTAAGTGGGGAGCGAGTTCCAGAATCTTGTTGCCTGAGCGGCGAAGGATGGTATCTGGCACATCTCACTCACTGCCGAAACACGTACGTACATTGAGGAAATACGATAAAGTAGGAAATGCAGTACATTTCAGGGTAATCTTCTGTGAGAGAGGGTAACGTGGCCAGTCGAATGCGTCCAGCTGCTGTGGGAATGCAGCAGGCACTCTCACCCCTACAAAAACACTACATGTTTATTTACAGATTGTATTTAATAACTAAACCAGCCTTTAGTGGTTACTCAACATCGCGTTATTATTAGTGTTTAATAAATAAAATCAAAACATCCTTGTACGATATTCTAAGATCCTGTAATGCCTTGTAACCCAATCACTATCAATTTAAAACGAATAACTAACCATAAATTACAATAACTATTAGGGTAACTGTACTCCCATCCCACGTACCATGGGCACTTGATCTGAAGCCAAGTGACGTCACGTCAGGTTATCCTGGACGGGCATAAAATGCTTGGCGCGACCGCTACGGCCACAAAACCGTAGAGCCCGTGCTACGGCGTAGACGCTCTACGCGGATGTAGACGCACTACGGCGCGAGTTCTCAAAAACTTTGTTCGGTGTTAGTTTTGTGTGAATTATTTTGGGTATGTAGTGCATTGTAGTTTAAATTAATAATTAAATATTGTAATAGATAATGTAAACATAAGTATTATTAGTGTTTAATATTTCTATGGATTTCAGTAATTTCAAATTTAAAAGTGTCATTTACACTTTCTCAATGCATTGTTTGAATATTGGATAAGTTTTTCTTACATTCACATATATACAAGATAAATAGATGTTATCAAAGTATTTGGGATTATGTTGAAAGTTTTAAACAAATTATCAGTAGTAATTACGCACTTCCTAGGCATTATAAAAACTATAATTAGTTTTTTGATAATGTTAGAGTCGTTATACGGCATTTAGAAATTCATATAGTAACAAAACCTTACAATGATTAAAGTAATCATCACAAGTAAATAAAGTAAAGTCTCCTGTCAATTCAGAATCATGAGCATTCAATTTAGAGGTATCTTTTTCTTTATACGATACTCACCTGGTTTTCAAAGGCCAAGCAGAAAATTTTTGTCTTTATCAAAATATTCAGGCAAAACCTACTGCACTGATTATAACGATATTTTCACGTATAGTTACGGTTAGCTATCCAGTGATTAACATTTTAACTACTTCTTATCTTCCTAAAATATTTTCTAGGATAGAAATTTTTTAGATTAACACAAGAACGGCCAATAACTTTACCTTACCAGCAAGTAGAAACACTATATCAAAAGAAAAGTATATACATACAAAAAAAGATCAATAAATCATTATTACAAAATATTAATTATGATAATAAAATTAAAAATTCTAATTATCAAAAGTTTCATCATTTATTAAACTTATGAAAGATCACAAGAATAAAAAATAATGCAAGTTTTTTAATACATTCTAAATAAAATCGTACCGAACGTATTAACAAGTCTCTTTTGTCGTCCACTGCTCGATACGGGCCTCCCAATGAGGAAGCTTGTGTATTTAAGAGACATGGTCTTGTGTATAAGGGATGTATGGCCTTACAACGCCACGCTGGCCAAGCGAATTGGCGAGTCCACTCTTTTATAGGTGGTGCAATTCCTCAGGGCGTGTGGTAGCGACTTTGTTATCGCTTAGTCGCCCTTTACGACATCCACGGCAAGAGAGCCGGTAGTGCGATTCTAAAGCTGCCCAACACCACACCGGCTATTTAATACAACAATAGTCATAAAATGTAAATTCCGGCCAGTATCACTGAATTAACTTATTATTATTACAAGCTATTTATTGATTCTCCGCCCAATTATTTGATTTTAAAATCTTAAGTGATTACTTTTCATTAAACAAATTAAAATCATGTGTATCATGCTTTTGAATAGTACCATCCCATCTCTTTCCGCGGGTGTAATAAAGTGCATCTATGGGTTAATAGAGCCGCTACCACAAGTCCTGGAGAACTGCACCACCTTTAAAAGAGTGGACTCGCCAACCCCCTTGGCCAGCTTGGCATTTTACAGCCACACATCTCTCGCGCATGCGGAGGTCCGTCTTCAGCAGTGGATGCAAAAAGGGCTGGTTAGATTAAATGATTGCTACTTTTCAATGAAAGTACAATGAAAGTATTGCGGTAAAAGTCTCCTCTAACTGACTCCCTTTATCTCTATCTATTATGATTCACGTATGTCCAACTCATGACCAATTAGCCCAATTGGTTTGCCCAATTGATAAACGGGGTAATAATAATAGTAATTGGTTAATACCAACTACCCAATTAATTACCCCTGCTTGCCATGTAAAAGGCCCAGACATTGATTCCTGGTCTTACACATATTTGTTTAAAGTTTGTTCAGGTCTGGGTGCTGGCTGTGTTCCTCTTTGTATGTGTCTCTGGGCCCACAACATAGGAAACCCTAGTGTGTGTCATTGAGTGTGGTGTTATTATTATTATTAGGTAAAAATGAACTACCATCGTGCCAGAAGTCTAGACAGGAACAGCTTCTGATGCACTGCAGCAACCCGGAGTATTGCCTTCACCTTTGATTTTACTTGAAGCGTCTACTTAATCAGATCTTTAGACTTTGTTTGATATCTTATTAGCGTACTTTACACGCAGTTCATACATTTTCTTACCCTGGCAGATTCTTAATCTACTATGTAATCTGTTTCTGATTACAAAAACATAAGATTCCAAAATCTTATGTTTGTAAGTTTAATATACATGAGTTTGTTTGCTTGTTACTCAAAAGCTCTGCAGAAATCAATTGCTACTTTTCGCATACCTGTACGTGGGTGACACTGAAAATTTTTAGAATCTCAAAAATGTAATCATATATAAAGATGGAAGTTGTTTTATTGCTTTTCGAAGTAATCTCCGCGACAATCGATACACATTTATATGCGATGAAACCATTGTGTGAAACATTGAGCCCACACTTCTTTAGGCACCTCTTCAACAACCGTTTGGAAAGCCGTTGGTGCTTACTCTGCATTCATAAAACGTATTCCTCTGAGTTTATCCTTAATTTTAGGGAATAAATAGAACTTAAGGTCAGGACTGTATGGCGGTGACCCATTAACTCTACATTTACAGCACTCAAAATTTGCTCTGTTTGTCTGGCGGAGTGAGCTGGGGCATTGTCATGATGGAGGACCATTCTGCTTCGTCGGCGTTGTTCTTTAACTTTTTCTTTGACCATGTTTAAATTCACTGAACCAGTTATAAACAGTGGCACTGGATGGAGCTTCATCATTGAATGCTAACTTAAGTCTTTCATAACTTTATTTCTAGTTTAGACCGTAACGAAAGGCATATAAAATCATTGAACGAAAATGTTCTGTTGTTAAATTCATTTTTCCGCAAACATTTAATTTTCGAATTGCAGCCAGAAATAAAAAACAATTGGCAGCTTTTAAAATTTAATGGCGCTTGACAAGCAAAGAGTTCCATTATTAAAATTCGAATTTGTTTTTTTGTCTATCGTATTGTACAGTAGCCAGTTCTAAGAACTTTATTTTGACCTATCGTATTTCTTGCAGCAGATTTAGGCACAGTATTTTTTTTATTTCATTTGTATTTATATAGATGAATCCTAATTCAACCCGGACCATGCCGCGTGCAACAGCCAGTTATTTTTATAAATACATATTTAATCATATTCATATACGAAAAACATTGAAAACAAAAGAATATTTATCGCTTCAATATTTTCACTTAGGAAGTAATTCCTTATTGAAAAAATAAAAAGGAAAAATATTTTATTTAGGGAGTCAGGCGATTACTTTGCGAAAGTCCGTAATGCAAAGCAATAATGAAACATAGGTATGTTACTTTGTTATCTCTTCCCGTGGGTGAAGTAAAAGGCGATCAAATGATAATAAAGTCACTGCAACAAGCCTGAAGATCTTCAACCAACTTTAAAAACAGTACACCTACTCGCCAACCCTCTTGACCACCGAGTCGTTTTCCAGCAATACCTACATAACACATGTACATTGTCTTAGCCATGAGGGATGTACCATGTCCAGCAGTCGATAATCAAATTTATATTTAGTTATAGTGATGTCAAATTTTATAAAAGAATCCTTAAAAAATACTTCTGACACTTTTCTGATGTACCTACATAATCTAAGTTTATGGTAAATGGTTAGTCTTAATAGTGTTGTCAGTTTATTAATAGTTTATGAAATATTAATAGTCAAGTTAATAGTGTCTACTGCAACCTAGTTATAAACATTATAATACACGATACCGCGTTTGTATTATCTCATAGTGGCGCCAACAAACATCTACAACTTTAAAGATATTTCTAAAATTTTACTAAACTTAACTTAATACATTTAGTTTTCAAGGTTCCACGTTTGTCGTATTCAGAAAACACTTCCATTTTATGAGTGAAATATCAGGGATAGCTACTTTGGATGCGATCCAGTTTCCTAAAGATCTCCTCTATTTTATAATTTTAAAGCTAACTAAATGCATGTAACAGCTGACATTTTCTTCCTAATGTCCATTTCATTTTTGGCATGGTTTCATAGTTTTTACATTGAAGTTAATAGAAATCGGATAAAATTTCCTCATAAAATTGTATAGTATGTACTTTAAAGATAAAAAAATATTTTTACTGCTTCCATTGCAAAGTATTGGTCTAAAAGTACTGATAATAAAAAATAAAACTGATAGTAATAAGATCATATAGCTTTATCAAGACTTTCTTAAATTTATCAAGACCAAGTTTCCAAAAAAAATAGGAATATTTATAAGGAAATCATTGATAAAAAACATTAAATTTACAGTACAGAGTATGAAGTATTCAGAATGCAGCGACTCAGATTGTCGATTCAGGTTGTAGCGACACGTGACCTGTCAATTATATACACTATCTGCGTAATTACCTCAGTCACAACTCTCTTTCTCAAGGTTCTCAGGAAGTGATTGCTACACAGCACTGACCCCCAGAATACAACCCCCTGGTTGTATTTTCTCCTTATAAAATTGTTCCTTAATAATGTCACAATTTAATCAATATAAATACAAAAAAGAGTTTCATCTGTCTATCTGTCTGTAACAAAATGTGTCTTGCAAACTGTAGTGTATAACAAAATGTGTTAAAGTTTATATGTATCGCTGTTCCCAATAACCACAAGAAACTGCGATACTTACTCGCATAAAGTATCGTACGAAGTGTATAATTAATTGAGTTAACATAATTATTAATATTCTACGTACGACGATACCTACGTCCCGAGAACAAGTGAATTTTAATAAAATTATCGTGGGTGTATCGATTTGTTTTATCTTCGCTAAAAGGTACAACACCTACCTATCTTTTGCCTTTAAAATAGGCGGATGGATGTTGGAATTTGATATTTTCCGAAAAAAAATTATTAATAGAATGTGATAGAACTTTACAAACCCTATCCAACAATATATTATTTACCAAGATAATTCCGAAAAAATATCCTTTTCCAGATCCCGTTTCAGTTTAAAAAGAAAAATATTTTTTAATTTATTTAAATATACCAAAACAATACATTTATGTTGGCTACTTTGTGGCCGTAAACTTAGGGTCACAATCTGATTTCAAAATACCCATCGGAAATTGCATTGGATTGTATTAAGCTAAATTAGCAAAAAATAGTTCTATCAACATATCGGACGCGTGGTATCGCCCGTTTTTTTTAAATATTTTTATAGAGAAGTGGCCGGACGAGCAAGCGGTCCCACGTGATGGTAAGTATTACCGCCGCCCATGGACACCTGCAATACTAGGGGATATCCGACCTTGCAAAAAAACGGACCTTTAAGAATATCACCACCACCTCATCTCTTCCCGTAAATATCGTGAAAGGCGACTAAGGGATAACAAAGGCGCTGCCACAAGACTTGAGGATCTACAACACCTCTAAAAGACACAGGCCCTGGCACAGCGTAACAACGTTGCATGAGGAAGCGCATATCTAGCAGTGGACTATAAAAGGGCTGGTTATGGTAAAACAGTGAACATATCAAATAGCTTGTTGAGTACTTATATACCTGTAAGTTCAGGTGAACGTATGGTTGAGTAGTACAAATGTAGGGCCACAGTGTCGAGTGCAAGACACGGCGTTTTGTTAACTCAGAGCGGCACCGTACCGCCCCCGCTACCTTCAGTGCTCTGTTGCTAACCGATCTCTGTAATTGTATTCATGCAAAATAAAGTATTTGGAGGATATTAATTAAGTGTCTCGATTAAATATACGAACACGCAACCGAACTCAATAAACAAAAACTAAGAACCAACAAGAACCCCTAAAAAGTTATCACTCAAAATGTTTATTGATGTTTACGAGTAAATAAAAACTAACGCAATTCTGTATTCGTTGCACAGGCCTTTTCTGAGTTTGCTAAAGAAGCATTAAAGAATAAAGAATAAAATGTATATTACGATATAAACATTATATTTGAAACGCGATTCATTGAGACAAGCAAATAAGTTTTGACAAAACGATTTTGCATAATCCACCGAGAATCTACTTAGACGAATGTTAATGTTAAGAGATTCATTTTCGTAATCAGATGGTTTCCTTACTCCCCGAGGAATATTAATTTTGAATTCATATTTTATTTGCCATTTGTTAGATGAATTATTTATATTTTAATGGTGCATATTGAGGACTTTACATTGTTGCCGTTTATTGTACTTAATAAATTACAATACTTGTTACAATTAAACATTACAATATTACCATAAGTACAAAGACAGAACCTTTTAAATAACCTTTTTAAAAACTGTAATCTATTGAACGAACTGGTTCTTTAAACTAATCATCTCAACATTCTAAAGTTAGTCAAATTTTATTTTATTAACCTTTTTTCGTTAAATTGTAACGGACGTTTAATATATTAATTACGTTTCTCTTCCTACATTTTGTTTACAATTATACGAAATTCAGCACAAACACAACGTTCAGCACAAACACTTCATAAAACTGTTACGGAACCTGTACACACTGATGTTTTAATTCTTGAAAACATTACGTAATCTATATAAATAAATGCTATTTCGTTGGTAAGCGCATCACTTGAGAACGGCTGGACCGATTTGGCTAATTTTTTTTTAAATGTTCGTAATTTGTCGTAATAGTCCGAATAAGGTTTTTAGGGAAAGAAAAATTGAAAAAGTAGCCCGGATAATTGGAAAATTCGGGAAAAACTGAAAGTGCTTTTTTCCATGGGATTTTTGTACGAACTTGTAGGCATTATTGATTATTGTATTATTGTATGAAATTATTGTATTATTGAAATTTGGACAGGACAACGTCTGTCGGGTCAGTTAGTATATAATAATATTATATATAGCAGGTAATCTATACATATATATATAAAAAGAAATGTGCTGACTGACGGAGCTGAAATCGCTGAAGCTTCAGCTTCAGTTTCAGGGTATATCTTTCAGGGGAGTCCATTACTTTTGGTGGGTCTAAAACAAAATCCACGCGGGGGAAGACGTGGGAAAATGCCTAGTATATTATATATTAAGTAATCTATACATGTAAGAAAATCGTAACAAATCCGTGTCTGTACAATAAATGTTTAAAAAAGTAGTTGCAGTATAAAGTGAGAATGTGACACAAAGCCCAAAACAGCATATTTTATAGCTGTCCTGTCTGAACGCGCAGCTCGCAAAAATCACTGAACAGATTTTAATGAAACTTAGTATATAGTTGTAGCTTTTGTGGCGAGTTAACATTTACGATACTTTCTATCCAGATCCAATATAGAGTTCCCAAGGTAAACACTCTAAAATTCACGCGAACGAAGTCGCAGGAACTGCTAGTGTAGTACATAGGAGGAGCTTTGTGTTACCACTGAAACCTGGATTGCCACCATTTACTGCTCAATTTAGCATCAGGCTTCATCTGAATTTCTCGAAAATCAAGGCTTAATTATTATTTGTGTATTCAGATAGATCACTTTACATTCGAGAATACCAACCTTAAGACCACGTGACAAGTGGCATTATCAACACAGCATTAACTAGCCTTATCTCTGCATTGTGCTCGAATCGCCCCCATTATTGTTGCGGCCTAGAAAGGGAAATTAGGATCTTTGTCCATCCTCAGCTGGGTCCTTTAGTGGACCTCGTTATTCGTCACTGTGAGATGATGATCCCCTTTTTGTCGAAGGGATTGATAGGGTTACTCACAGATAGTTTAGAAATGATCTTTGTAGGAATATAAAACGGTGTAAGACACAACTATTATATTTATATAGACTGTAAGTTGAAAATAGTAGGTGTATGCGACATATTGCGTCACACGACAAAAAAACACCATGAATGAGAATATCGTGGTTATTAAAGTCATTAAAGGCAACTTAGCAATAAAACAACAAACTTTACAATACTGGAAATTTACCTATTAGGAATGTTATTTACCTATTAGGAATGTTATTTACCTAATAGGAATGTTATTTACCTATTAGGAATGTTATTTACCTAATAGGAATGTTATTTACCTATTAGGAATGTTATTTACCTATTAGGAATGTTATTTACCTAATAGGAATGTTATTTACCTATTAGGAATGTTATTTACCTAATAGGAATGTTATTTACCTAATAGGAATGTTATTTACCTATTAGGAATGTTATTTACCTAATAGGAATGTTATTTACCTATTAGGAATGTTATTTACCTAATAGGAATGTTATTTACCTATTAGGAATGTTATTCACATGTTCAGCAACTATAAATTATAACTTATGAAATACGTTGTCGTTTATTATAATTTTGATTGATGTCAAAGATCGATTTCAAGTAGCTTAAAAATATGGTTTTTCAATTTAAATCATTTTTTATTTATTTTCACGTTTTTGATATTTACTCTTTTTAAAAATTTATTCAGTAAATTTCTCAATGAAGGCAATGGGATATGTGGGATATACCTAAGTTTACTGTATATTTTATCATTACTCAGTATCATTGGAAAGGACGTACCAATTTTTAAATGATACCATAATTCAAATCACTGCATAACATTATATTCGCAAATACCATTGACTTATATATTACTAGCGTAAGGACAGAGCGGTCAGCGCGCAAAAATGTCGCCACAATAACGGTTCTAAAAAATTGTTGTTAGGACCAACGTCGTCGGATGCGGGAAAGAGATGGCGCTAGTTTTTTCTAGTATGGTGGACATTTGAGGCATTTGGTCGTATGACCGTATCCTAACTTTTAAATCCATGACAAATCCATATTATATCACGTCGATCACTTTTAGTGTACAACTAAAAGTGTACATTAAAAGTACACTGTACATTTCTGTTTTCTGTACACCAATGTAAGTAGATGTACTCGTACAAATATCACTTGCACTCCAAGGGAGTCAACGAACTTTCTATTAGAAGAAGAGATGTCAAATTTGCAAAATCTCTGCTATATAAAGACACACATTCATCTACTGTTTGTCTCTTAGTAACCTCAGTGTGAGCTGCAAACATCTCATTTTATGTTTGTAATGAACTTGTAAGTTACGAGTTAATATGCTGTTAATGCGGTGGACAGTGGTTTTAATTGATGTTTACGGTACAGGGGATGTTTATTAAAGTCCCTAGACACGTTTGCGGTCCGATTAGCTTCTTTCGTGGCTAATGCGTGTGCTAGATTTTTCTCATGTTATTTTCGTATTAGAATAACGGACTGCTGGAGACTTACCATAGACACTTGGTCGTCACTTACCATAGAGAATTCGTGGTCACTTACCATAGATACTTGGTCGTCACTTATCATAGAGACTTGGTGAATGTACTGCATTTCCCACTTTAACTTATTTCCCCAATGCACGTACATGTTGCGGTAGTAAGTGAGATATGTTTGAACCCATTCCCATCCCATACTATCCCTTCCCATTTTCTCAATCCTTTCTCCAAATCAATTTATGTCTCCAAATGTAGGCAGCGCACCCAGCAACGTGCCAACGGTTGTCATTTTGGACTAATGTTGGAATGTATCGCGGATGTCCACGGGCTACAGTATCCACTTACCATCAAGTAGACTTTACGTTCGTCTATAAAAAAAGACTTGGTCGTGCGGTGTCCGCTGGATTTACAAGAGCACCACAATCTCTTCCCGTTGGTGTCGTAAAAGGCGACTAAGGGCGACAAAGCGCTACCACAAACCCTGTGAAACTACACCACTTCTAAAATAATGAACTCGCCAACCCGCTTATTCAGCATGACGTTTAAATTCAAATTGATTTCGCCACCTGTAGGTACGCATATTAACGCGAAATGAATATTACTCAAAAAAGTTATTCACATCATCTATCTTTTTAATGCAGTTTGTTTTATTTCCTCTGTATAACAAAAGCTGTGCGAGCCCACTCAGACCTACTCAAAATAATTTTCAATTAGGTACGCTATTCACATTAAAAATAAAGCAACAATGAAATAGATGCGGCTACATACTCGTATACGTTACATACAGACGGAAACACGTTGGATGAAACAAAAGCATTGTTCAAATTTTCCTTTCATGACATAAAAGTAAATAAAGGCTATTATTGTTACTTTACAGAGCATACGAATGTAATTACTGCTCATTTTAGCAATTGTAAACTTGTAAAAAGTTAAGTTTCAAAATTTGATTAAGTATCGAATGACAGTGAGAGAGTTACTAATAATGTGGTGGGTCCAGAGACAAAGAGAACTACACAATCAGACTCGAATGAATGTCCGACCGAGAATCGAACCCGGGACCTTTTGCACAGCAAGCAGGATCATTACCAACTGGATGTGAAAAATAAATAAAAAATAAATCAGCCCCTTCAATTTGTCTCTCCATTGCTTGATAGGCTGGCTTCTCCCAAGGCCCGTCACTACACGATTTTCCATTTTTCTCATCCATCCACTACCGGCATCTTTCTTTAAGTCGTCAGTCAACCAGTTTCATCATTCTGGCTCTAAGGGCCCCTCTAGGTATAGGCATAAAAATAAATAGGAATTATAATTTATAGGAATAATTTATAAGGTAATTGCCTAGAGGTATACTTAACTCACATTCGTGAGATCGCGACAGACATAACTTGCTATTTCATCTTGTTTCAATTAAACACATATTTGTTCAAAAACATATTATTGTTTATGAAGAAAACTGTAAAATTTCCCATACAAAAAACTCATTTAAACGATCAATAGGATTCTTCTTATTTAGGTTAATTTGCGGAAGGTTCCATAGTATTTTCGCAATACGTAGTATTTTTCCCAAATGAGATCATCTTTATTGAATATTATTTATGTAAAACGTAGCTATGTTAGCTCTTTTGACGTTCAAAGGGTGGAATTCTATAATCTTAACTTGAAATTAATGAATATCGTATTTCGTGGATACAATTTTTGAAAACATATTTTTAGGTAAAAATAAAATACCTTTTAGGCGTGAGTGTAGGTATTTTAAATGTGTAGGTTAATGTGTAGGTGTAGGTAGTAGTTTATAGGTCTTAAGATATTGAGTATAATTATAAGCTATGAGATAGGAGATTAACATTACGTTAACGACACGAAAACATATCCAGTCTAGCCATCAATTCTGTACAAAGAGAATATTGATGTTTTTATTTTTACATTATCATTTTATTGGAAGAAATTGTGTTATTTAAGAAATAAATAAGAAAGTATTTTAAAAATATAGGTTATCATTTCCTTTTATGCAACCTCTCAAAATGTTGTGGCCAGTTTTCGATTGAAACACCGTCGTACCCTTTCCGTGGGAATATTTGGCAACTGCCACCCTTATGGAATGTTTTATGTATTCAATATTATCATGGCGTTTAGAGCATGCCATGCTCTCTAAAACAGACCATAAATAATAATTCAGCGGATTAAGATTGGGACTTGATGACGGCTAGTGTTCGGCTCTAATGAAGTCGGGAGTATTCCTTTCTAGCCACGCCTGTGTTGAGCGAGCTTTGTGACCTGATGCTGAGTCATGCTGAATGGACCATTCTTCGTTATAGAACGGGCTGTTGTTAAGAGACTTTACGGCCTTTTCAAGAATCGTATCTTGATACACTTGAGCCGACGTTTTAATACATTTATCACAAAAATATGGTTCAGTCTCTCCTTGATAATTAACACCCCACAAAAACTGTCACTGAAACCGGATAATGGCCACATTACACGATATTGACCATTTGAAAGAGAGAAAGAAAAAATGAAAGCACAAAAATCTCGTCCGTAAATAAGATTTGTCTGTGAGCTCCCTTTGCTTGCCGACAAAGAAGTTGTTTTGATTTGTCAACCCTATTATCAGTCAAGAAATGACCAGCACGTTTTTTGTAAGCAGCACTCCTAAATCAACTTTTAAAATACGTGACATGGTTCTGGGTGCTATATTCATCTGTCTGGATAAAATCTTTTGCTACCGGGCGGGATTTCTTCGGATTCTCTTCTTCACAGCTTTAATCGTCTGTTTCGTACAAATAGTGCGTGGACGGCCAGACCTTTTTCTGCCACAAACAGAGGACAATGTACCGGTACACTGACAATGTTTTAATGTACCTACCAATAGCCCGGTACACAAACATTTCTCGGTTTGTCGCTTAAACTTTGGTTTGTAGCTTTAGTATAACACTGTGTTTTTGATGACCTAAAAAAATCTTATTGGATCCACTGATGCCGGTTTTGTACGTTAAATATTAATAATTTAATAGTGATTTTTATTATTATGTATAATGAAATTAATTATCTATCCACGTAGAGATATATAGGCGAGATATAGCAAAAAAAAATATGCAGATTACGTTGAAAGTTATATTTCCAGAGATTCGAGAAAAGTTACATGTGAATATCAATTTATTTTAAACCTGCACCATAGAATAAAACAGGAACAAAAGTTTGGGACCGACCACTAATGAACTAGAAGAGTTCTTGAATGGAGTTCTTGAATAACGTCCCAAACCGCAGTCTCCAGTATGTATTTATTCCCAAAGTATATAAAGTATTCCCAGAGACATGGATGAGGACGTTTTTTGTAAAAAAAATAAGCTTTGTAACAAACTTGTAACAAACAAAATCAAAAATATTAAAAAAAAAAAACTGACTCAAAAACCTTGTACAAAATATTAATATCAATTAACTCAAAATCGTGAATATAAATAAGCGTTGATTTCAGTATTTGAGAATACATTTAACGTATCCCTTATAAAGGACAACCAATTTAAATATTATGTCGCAAGATAAAGAGAGTGACAATAAATATCCGAATATCTAAACATGCCCTTATGTGCGTCACAAATAAATAAAAGAAATTGCAAATGAACAATTTTTGGCCGTCAGCCAGATATGAGTGTGATGTGACATGTCAGGAATATTTTGAAGAGAATACTGATTAACTGTATAAAGAGACTAGGCTTATCATTCAAAGTTTAGAACAGTACATTATCTATATACTTACCGAGGTTTAATTGAATAATTACTCAATTTTTTTTCATGAAAACTGTTCTTCGTGAGAAATTTTGTTTTTAGTGGGAAAATCTTAACAAAAGTCAATAAATTCATACAGACAAACAATAACTTTTGTCTTTACACGTTTAATATGTCCGGTGACTCTTGAAAGGCCACTAGGGCCACAAGAATTTAGTCAATCCGGAAAAAAAAAAAAATTCACGTGACCCACCATGTGGTTCATATGGGGTTGCCAGATATAAAATTACTTTTCCGGGACATTTCTACTACATATCCGATTTCTCTATTTGCAACGAAGAACAAAACCACAATGAAATAAGATTGTATTTTATTTTTTATTCCACCACCCGTCTGACACTATCACAAGGATTTGTTTTTCCTATTACTTTATTTTCTGATAAAGTAACTGTTAACAATCTGATAGATAAATTATCTGCCAAATAAATCTAGCTAGTACTGACTTTCTGATAAAGTATAACTGACTTACTGATACCTTCTGATAAAGTATCAGGAGGTAGTGAGAAAGGCCCCAAGTAACATTTATCTAACACGTGATCGACAAGAATTTCTGCAAATTTGAGCCGTCAGTAACTTTGTGTGATCGATATAGTTTGAGTGTTATTGAAAATTATAACTATTTTAATCATAATGTGCACTTATTACTCTATTAAACAGATATTTTTACTTTTTTTACTACAATGACGCTTCGACTGGGTTATCGTGGTCACTAATCGTGGTCACGAGCAGACTAAAGAAAAGAAAAAAATGACCCGATTTATAATCCCAATAATCTAATAATCTCAAAAGTTAAAGTGTGCACTTCCGGATAAACTGCTCAAATTCCTGGACACGGGACACAGTGATTTCCGGTACAATCCAGGAAATCCCGTAGACCTTTAGGTTCACAGTACCGTAAAAATGTTAAACAAAATCTAATTCCACAGTTTTTTGAAGGTTTCTATCCAAGAGGGATTCAAATCTAGTATTTTCAATAGCAATCAGCATTTTCAATCTTGTATTTTGTTTCCCTTGTTGGAACGCGTAACAGAACGCCCCATTTCCATTGTCTCACTGAACCGGACATACTGACGTCTGCTATATACTGTAATATTAACAGACACGACCTGATGCACGAGAATAATGGACCGTATTGTTTTGTGTCTTCAATTGTTTTATCTGCTAATAAAACAAGCCTGAAATGAAGAGTGCATTTCGAGATTTTTCTGTTGTTCTTGGATCTGTTTTCGGATTTTATTTTATTTGACGTGTAGTAGAATATGAAATTTACAAATAATACAAAGAATGTTACCAATATTATTTATTTAAAATTTACTGCAAAAGATTTGTGCACGAGTCGGACTTAATACCTAGTGGCATTCTGTTCTAGTTAACCTTTGCTTAAACGAAGCCAGCGTGGCGTTTTAAGGCCATATACTCGTATTCCTCATACCTACACAAGACAGTATGCTGGACATGGGCCTCCTCAGGCCCATGTCCAGCAGTGGATACTGAAACGGCTGCAACCAGCATTGCATTGCAATACAAAGCAAATAATACATGTACATGGGGGATGTATGGACCTAAAAGACGCCGCTGGCCAATTCCGTTGGCGAGTCCACTGTTTTACAGGTGGTGTAGTTCCTCGGCCCTGTGGCAGCAGCTCTGTTATCCCTTAGTCGCCTTAGTCGATGGAGTGGTACTGAGGCCTGCCGGCATCACACGGCCGCCATTTTCTCTTCGCCATCCACATCGCCCCTTTATCTATAAATAAGCACTTACATATTTTTAGAATGTCCCTTGTCTCCATCATGCAAGGTTTCAGTAGTAATGTTATTGTTGTCAATATATCCCACTATTCTATACATTTATAATGAGGGCTCTTTAAAGTGACCGCTACTTCCGAAATCATCGTTGGCATCAACAATGAATAATAAATGTCACTTATAGTGTCCATTATTAACACAAACATATAGTGAGGAGCTTGGGCTTTACAAATTTTAATTACATGTCTGTACGTTGGATGCATATGTAAATAGATATTTAATTTTACAAGGCATATCATCTTACTCAGTAGACGGCTAGATGGAACCAATTGCAAATAAAATTTCGTCTTTTTAAATTTCCATGTGGCTCAATGGTGTGGCAACACGAACCAGTTTTCTACAGTTTAATATTATAATAATACAACGATAAACATATTAATATGGTGCGTAGTTTAAGTAACACAGGTTAGTCAATCTTTGTATTAATTCAATTTTACCCTTTTTTTCATATGAGCTGTTTCACAAACAGCTGCTGTAATTTAATTTGTATCTCTAATTTTAAACTTTTTTCTGTTTGTTTGTTTAAGTGTTTGTATGTCTGTCTGTACACAAAGTATAATAGGACAATTATAGGTCAAAGGTCATGTAGATTGATAGGTTAATAATGTATAATATTCATACATTTATAGAGATATACATTTATATTATTCATTTGTTGACCGACCGATTTTCGCAGTTGGTAGTGATCCTCCTTGCTGTGCAAAAGGTCCCGACGTCGATTCCCGGTCGGACATTCATTTGTTTAAAAAAAAGACAAAGTATGTTCGGTTCTGGGTGTGTGTTTGTCTTTGTATGTGTCTCTGGACCTACGACACAGGGAAACCTGGTGTGAGCCATTGAGGTTGGCGTTATTTATTTATTTGAGAGATACTAGAGATATGTATATAGTTTGGAGCTTATCTGCGGCTCATAATAAGCAATATAAATGCATCGTCTTTCTTCTAGTTGGATTGACTTACAACGGAGCACAAACTGGGGTCGGCGGCGATTTCCGCGAAGATAAGTACTGCGGGCAGTATTATAAAGTACTAGCAACCCGTACTTGCTTCGGTTAATAAGTTTTTTTTTTTTGAAATTTTTTTTTTGAAATTTCAAAATAAAATTTAACCTATATTAGACACGGATAATATAGCTTCCTGTTTGTGAAATAATTTTTGAAATCGGTTCAGTAGTTCCAGAGATTACCCCCAACGTATCTACAAACACACAATTTTACCTCTTTATTATATTAGTATAGATTTTACTAAAACAGTACTGAAAACTAACTTACTACAGAAGTGCTTATACCATTGGATAATACGCACAATAACAAACTTTTATGCATTCGTAAATAAGTTTGTATGATGTATAATCGTGAGTTTAAAATTGATATTCATGGCTCCAAGTGAATTAATAAGTTTTCAATTAAAATACTAATAAATTATGAACACTAAAATCAATCTAAATTATCACGTTTTATTACACGTTTCTAGGGTGGACTTTTCATTAAATTGTGCTGCATTGGGCCATAACTATCTTTTTCTGGTACTCACTATACTATGCTCCATCCAAAATTAAACGCCTTCCTAACGCCTATGTGTAGGTAAACCTCAAACAGACAGAGAGACAAAATGTCTAGAAATATTGATTTGGACACTGTCCGTTATTTACATTTTTACAGACGTTTTTATTTTATATTTTTGCAGTTTTTACAGACGGACACACGGACAACCCACCCACAACCGAACACTACTTCAACTTGAACTACTCATATTTCTATACCACTTCTTGAACTACTTCAAGTTGTCAGTTCACCCGGCCAGACGGCGACCCAAGCTATATTTATCGATGCTATATATTTTTTATGCTAAAAAATGTAAATAATAAATAAAATTTAACATATAGAATAGTTTTTAATCATAATTTCACGCGGGCGACGCCACGGGCAACAGCCAGTCCTAATATTTCTTTGATAGATCGGTGTATTTATAATTACTATAAACTGGATCCTTTTAGCGGCACGTCATAGTATTAAATATTATAATTTCTGAATGTAAAACAGAAATAAGATGAAGATTGAGTTTGAGTGATTAATTTAGACGCAAACATGACAGCCGTTGAGCATGCATTACGTTTTATCATTTAGAAGCGATGAATGTTGTACCGTTTCTCTTTTACATTTATTCTATTCATATTTTTTATTATTAAATCGCTTATGGGGATTATTTTTTTCATTATTTCGATGTTATTTTCTTTATATTTGGACGGGAAAATTTCTTATCAAGCGTTGTGACATTACATAAATATATAAAAGAAAGAAAAAAAATTGATTACAACACAAATTTTTATTACAACTTTTCAAAATATTCTCTATTAGTCTCTATACAGTGATTTATTCCAAGATTTAAAGCACTGGCGATCCTCTTCTTTACTGACCTCCTCAACAACTGCCATAAAAGCATTCCGAGCGTCCTCAGGGCTGTCGAAAAAAATGCCACGGAAACTTTTGGAAAGAGAAAGAAATCGCATGGAAACCCCTATCTGCACAGTAAAGCAATACATTTTTTTTAGAAAGATTAACAATTCAAACAAACATTCGTGCGCGCAATCATTAAAGCATGCGTGATTAGTTTGATTCCCATGGGAATATTATAATTGATCTGGATACAAATCAATTATACTCTAAATATTAACTCGATGCATAAATTAAATCTGTACCAGGTTTCATTAAAATCTGTCCCGAGGTTTTGCGAGATAACGCGTTCAGAGAGACAACCGCTAAGCGCACTCAACTGGCCACGTTACCCCTCTCTCATAGAAGACTATCGTGAAATGTACTGCATTTCCCAATTTATCCTGTTTCCGCAATGTACGTACATGTTTAGTTAGTGAGTGAGATATGTCAGAGCGCACTCCCATCCCATCCTATCCCTCCCCATTTTCCCTTTCTCTAAATCCATTCCTAAATTTCCAAAGGTACCACCGCTACACACGGGTGCGCTACCTACCACCCGTGAACTTGCCAATGTTTATCATTGTGGATAGATGCATAACGTCCAAATCGATGCAATTGTACCTACAGCAACAAGTCAACGTATACCCATCGAATTGTTTTGGCTGCAATACCGGGTTGCTGACTGTACGTACGCGGTGCGTGCGAGTGAGTGAGTCACTTGTTATAATACAAACACTGTTAGTTGCCAACAAAAAAAGATTCAGTGTTAATAGGTATTTTTTATTTAACCCTGTAGTCGACTATACAAACCACTCATCGTAAACCGGGTTGAAAGGCTAGTGCCTTACCAATTTCCCCACCATCAAGGTTCTCGACCGATGGTCTGCGGCATACCAAATCGGATTGCCCATCTCGATTTGTGGAACGATTAATCAACATTACGATGTATCGATTTTCGTCCGACTCTCCGGCGCCGGACGGTCTGCGGCCACGACCTTGTCGCGTCGGATTCCCTCCTCTCATGTTCTGACATATATTCTACATATCTCTTTTGTCTATTCAGATTAGAGCTTGAATTTGAACAATTTGAACATTTGGGACGCGAAAGGACATTCTGAGGATATTGTGGAAAATTTCAATCAATCTTATTAGATTGATTTAAATTTTACATTAAAACAAACATTAATTGTTTTAATGAAGGATTACATTAAAACAACTATTTTTAACAAACAAAATACTCTAAAATTTAGTGCTGGTATTGCCAACTGATTGATATTGATATAAACATTAATTGTCTCAGTTCATTCCAGGACGTCCGGAGCCGGGGGCCGCCGAAGGTGTGGCACTCGAAGTTGTTGACCATTTAGATAGAAAGATAGATAAAAACTCTTTATGGACACCAGTTCGAAATAAAATGATACAGATAACGACCTCTTCCAGATAACCCTCAGGCCAGCTGAACCAGTGGCTGTTGAACGAGATGAGCCGAAAATTGCGTGCGGATTGGGGGAGGCCTATATCCTGCAGTGGCGAGACTTAAACCGATGATATAGTATGATATAGCTTCAATGTAATGAGATAAATTGGGAGGGGGAGAGGGCACGCTGTATTTCCACAGCCGCTGGGTGCGCTCGACTGGCCACGTTACCCCCCTCTCACAGAATAATACCTTGAAATGTACTGTATTTCCCAATTTATCCTGTTTTCGCAATGTACATGCAATGTAGTGAGTGAGATATGCCAGAGTCCATTCCCATTTCATCCAATCATATCCCTCTCTATTTTGAATCCGTCATGCCAACGTTTGTCATTCTGGACTGATGTTGGAATATATCGCGGATGTCTATGGACTACAGTATTCACTTAACATCAAGTGGACTGAATGCTCGTCTGCCGCCCTTTCTTCATAAAAAAAGATACAATACCTATGTTACTCGTGTTAAATAAAAAAATAGCTTCCAGATTAGTATTTTAATCTTATTAATTTTTAACAAACGTTTTTTTATTCTAGTTGTCAGATAAAAGAATTTTATGAGAACATCTCTCAGTGCTTATTCTTCCCAAGTCAGTACCAAAATACGTGACAAGTTGTAGTAACTGTCGACCTCCAGGCACTGAATTTTCTACTCTGGTATACTCTGTCAGTAAATTACAATCGACGAAGGTTCTAGTCACGCATGTGTACAAAGTAAAATGGACATAAATATTTTATGCTTGTTCTTGGGATGTTTATGGGTGACTTACCTGCCTTTGGTGATTTGTGCGAACTTGGCCCAAAATTATCAGTGAAAATTGAACATTGTCACTAATCTGAAGATTTTAATTAATATACAATTGCGTGTCGGCGAGTCCTCTTTGGGTTTATTTAGACCCCACGGCTTATAGTAACCGCTGTGGTACGTAAAACTGATGCTAAATTCGTATATTTCAGGATAGTTATATGCGATCTTGTCAAAAGAAAATTTTTCACTAACTAAATAAACTGCACTCAATGGCCCACACTAGGATTGCCTGTGTCGTGAGTTTAGAGACACATACAAAGACGAACACACCACTCAGACCCGAACAAACATTTGTCTTGTCCGACAAATGCTAGTGAATGTCCAAGCGGGAATCTAACGAGGGTCCTTTCGCAGGCTTTCACTACTAACTACGTCAATCAGTAGTCAATTTGTATAGACACTGTGTAATGCAACCATGTCGCCGCATATTTCGGCAGAAGTCTTCGTGTAACTATTGCAAAAATCTTTGCGGATACAGTCCTTGGTCGGTGGATTTCGGACCATAATCCACTAAATAGCACCTGTTCTGATTGCTGGATATTACATTACCTTTTTTTAATTCTCGGATATAACATTCCTTCTTATGTTTTCTTTCACTATAATAATTGAAAAGAATATTGGTTAGTTACGTACGGCGCGGTTTAAACCGCGCGGTTATTATTATGCTTGCTCAAATAACACTTGTGCAAAAGTTACATTTCTCGTAAGCATCTTAGGTTTTGTATTTCACTGAAGTTATTATCTTAACTAATGTATAAAAATGAGAAGATTGTTTATTTGAAATTATTTTAGGCATCAACACGAACAAGACAGGATAGAAAACTAAGGTTCCTTGCTAACAGTGAGCACTCGGACGAAGACGCGGGAAAAACTAATATCATACATAATCATTGTATCAGCCATTTCATCATCCACTACTGGATATGGGCCTCCATATACATATTATCTTGTGCATAGAGGATAAAACATATTTTCTTGTGGATAGAGGTTAAACGGGTTGACCTCTATCTTGCATAGGGGTCGCATAGGGGCTTGCGATAGCGGCTGTTTTATCCCTTAGCCGTATTTTACACCACCAACGGAAGAGATAGGGTGGTGGTATTATAAAGCCTGTTTGTCAATTTCTTAATAAGGTTGTGAACTCTTATCGAATTCCCTCAGAAATAACATATTAAACTGACCACTATTGTTACAGACCACATCCATGATGAGACAGTGCTCCCGCAGCGTTGTGGTGATGGCCGTATTCTGGCTGGTCGTCGGGGCTACAACCTCGCCTGTCAGACGCTCCCCAGATCTGGAGGCGCGGCGTCGGAGCGCTATAGACCGGAGTATGATTAGGTTAGTATTGGACACTACTTTTAATATCTGCTGTAGTGATAATAAGACATTATATAAATATATAATACCAAATCATAATTTATTAAATTGTTACAAGAATGCATCTGGCGATATCGATTTCAGACTTATAATACAAGGGAATAGAAATGATGATAACATAGACCAACAAACCTTCCCTGAACTTAAAAACCAGTACTAGACCTATAAAATATTAAAATTTTAATTTGTTGACAAAGCTTGTCATAACAATCCAAATACAGCTCCATTATGCTATGTCTTTTTTCTACTTCCTTCAGTTCAGTCAATAAACCCACACAGAAATATGACTGAAAAATAGAATATTGCATTTATTATTAGTCATTTGTCATCCAGGTTTGGCAGATCATACCCACCAGAACCATCAGCAGCTGATCTTAGAGAAGCATTCCAGCGCTCAACCAGACGAGGCAATAGCTTCCTTCGCTTTGGCAGGACTCAACCCATAACCCTCACCACTGACGACCTCATCTCTCTCCTCAAATCCTATGAAGATGATTATGACAGCCCCTCAAAAAGAGCGACCAATTTCATCAGACTGGGACGTGATCCCAAATTCATAAGGTTTGGCAGATCTGTTGACGAAGACAAACCTGGATATGAACAGAGTTCCGACTTATTCGTTAGCGGTAATCCTGAAAGGAAAGGAAGAGCGCGAGATCATTTCGTGAGGCTTGGAAGGGATAGCGAGGAGGTCAGTGAGGATGAATTAGTTGATGACATTCAAAGCAGAAGGAAGAGGTCTACTGAAACAGCTTGTAGCGACTGCCAGTCGTAATTTGTGATCTTGTGACCTTACCTACCGTTTGAAGCCCGTTCGTAAGCAATCAACATGAAACTTAATTGACATAAGTCTGAACTTGCTATCTCGTTTTATTCACGGTACGTGTGATTGAGATAGTAATATTTTCACACTTAGGTCGTTAAGTATCTGTAATTTGTGATCGTATCTTAGTTGTTACAGTATTCATAAAACATAATTACTTTTTTAAGCATTTCTGACTAAAATGTTATCGAATGAGGCTAAGTTCATTGGTGTTATTAGATCCTAAAATAAAAAAAATATTCTAACACAATATTCTAATAACATTATTTATTAATTGTATTATAAATTATTAGGTCAATTTCGTTATCATTTTTTTATTAATGTTATACCTATTTAAATACACGTTAAAGCGAAAGACGCTTACGATCTTTAATCTTAATAAATCTATATTCTTCTTTCTATAACTTGTATCTACTTATATTTATTTATTTTGTGAACAATGGAAATAACTGTTCCTACCTTTGAAAATTTGTTTTTGTTGGGCTCGTTATATATTTTATTTTTTCACCTTAATTAACTAGTTTTCACAGTCAATCAATGAATAATTTATTTTCTAACTGTGACTATGAAAACTAGACACCGAAATAATTTTGAATAAATGTTGGCGTTTAAGAACTTTTATTTTCATAATAACTCCTGAATTGAAAATAAAAATCTACGGCAACACTGCCACAGACATTACACATTAATCTTTAATATGTTAGTTTAATTTTGACTGTAAACCTACAACATTTTGTATCAAATAAAGTGCTAAGACAACTAGTCATGTTCCACCACGATGTTAATTTAAGACAATAAAACACAATTTATTTTCGTCAAAGAACAAAAGTATTATAAGCGCCAATAATATTCAAACTTATTGATTACAGTCTTTTTCCAAACAAAAATAATTGTTCTAAGTAAAGAAGTAGACAAAGGGTGAAAGTATCTATAACAATGACTAAGGCTGGGTATTTCAAATTCGGGTTAGGATACTTTCGCTGTTTTGTGTTTGCGTTTAACGCTTTCACGCGATTTAAAACTGTCCGGCGGTTAAAAAACGTTAGTTTGTCTCTCGCGTGAAAACATTACGCGTGAACAGAAGAACTAACTAGGTCCATTGTCGTATGAATATAATAAACCTTTCACTAAAATTTTAAATGTTAAATTATTGGTGTTTATTATTATAATAATATGTTATGTAATACGTTGTTGCAATACTAAATAAATGGCATTATTGTGTAAAAATGAAATGTCTCCAGTTCATTATACTTTCATTTAATAGTTTTATTAAAAAATAACTGGAAATATATTTATTGACAAATTTTGATTGATTCTTTCATCTGTTGTTTATTTCCTGATATAGCTTCCTGCGACAATGCATTCAAGAAAGAAAGGAAATATATTTATTTAATGTCACAACACCACAATAATAATTACTTAAGTACAGTAATACCCACAAAGATACTTATTTGTAAGTATCATAACAAAATGGTACTGGTTCAGCAAACGCTGCAGATAAGCCACAGCACTGACATTCTGCCAGTACCTATGTAAATGCTCACGTACAATTAGTGACATCGATACGTACCACTGTCAATTAGTGATATCAAATGTGGATGAATTACAAAAAAAAAAATTTAAAGAGTCGTAGAAGTTGTTACTTTTTTTTCTTTTCATATATGGCAATGGTGTAATTAGCACATTCTGCCAGTGTCAAGTTTTCTTCGTTATTACAATTTCAAAGTCTAAAACGTATCCTGTCAATGTCCAGTGCTGTCAGCGTCAAAGTAAGTCAGGACTCACTCAGTAAATTGATAGTAAATTTACTGAGGGCAGAAGAGGACTACTTGGAAGCACATGAAAAACGCAATACTGTGCTTTATTTGATTATCACCAATATTACTCACATAAAACACCTTGAATTTTAATAAACCATCACTATTAAACGACAAAAGACACATTTTTTTAAATTAATCTAACCAAAAAATACCTTTACTTCTCGAGTTCTCGCCAAAAAGTCAAAGTTAGTTTTCACGAAACAAACTCACTGCAGGTAGTTCTTATTATATCCTGTATTGCGTGTACGGGTCAGTTATTTCCGAACATCCATAAAAATTGGAGATCATCTTAAGAGCCGATCTATGCGGACATAAACCTTTTGCTTGTATAGCAAAAGAACTCGTAAATTTTACGCCGAACAACAGAGCGTCGGATAACATCAGTTAAGGGGCATTACACTCGACTTATGAGTGTGTTTAATTGGTCATTTGGCTCTAAGGCCGTGTTACATTGCAGTTACCTTGTTAACAACGGGCATTATGACGCTCGAGTGTTCAATGAACTCCATCTTATAAATTTATTGAGGAATATTTCAGGGTTTGTATCCAGTCAAAGTGACGAGCTTATCGCTAATCCGTTGGTCAGCTTTCTGGATTTAGGAATCAGAATTCGAATGAAGTATGGAGAATGAATGGGATCGAGGTGTAACTTAGTACAGTATTAATAGCCTGTAAAAGACGTAGGTCGTTGACGGCGCATGCCTACTTTATAAACCAATTTGAATCAAAGAAATATTTAAATGCTAATAACACCCCAAGGCACAAGTTGAAACAAAAGTTAAAAACATTGTTTACAACATACATTATTGTTGCTCTTTGCATGGTATGATACAGAAGGAAATTGTAATAAAGGAAATGAAAAGGGATGTGTGTGTCGGATAAAAATATTGCGACGCTTCGGGCGTTTACAGAAGACAGGGTTGTTTATTTAATAATTTTATTAATTCATTTTTTTTTCTGATGGTAATTATTGTTTAGCTATTATTTGAAGTACTGAATTTCGTGTAAAATTGATTTTATTAATTAATTAATACATCCAAAGATTTTTTTTGAAGAAATATTCATATTGCTAAAATTATTTTAGAATTTCGAAAAATTTTCGTAATCCTCGATATGTAACCAGCTGTTATTTCGATATGTTTGTTCCAAAGATATGTATTTGGATATAAAGAAATTTTCGGACAGACTACAGGGCGGATTGAAATGAAATTTGCCATAAAAGGTTTGGGTCGGCTTTCTGGATGGAACTGGAGAAGTGTGGTTGAGTTTTTGTTTAATTATTATGTAAATTGTGTATCATGCATTTTGTGATAGTGATAGTGATTACCAATTTAATAGTGATAGTTTATTAATCTTCAAAGTATTTTTTGTGCATAATGTTAGGGTTACTCAAAGAGAAGCATACGATTGAGTTTTTCGTGTGCTTCCAAGGAGTCCTCTCCTGTCCTCAGTAAACCTACTATCGCTTTACTGAGCGACTCCTGACTTGCTTCCACGCTGACGGGACTGGGCATTGACAGGATACGTTATAGATTTTAAAATTGTTTATTGCGAATAAACCTTGATACGGGCAGAATGTGCTGACGTGCACCATCGCCATATATAAAAAGAAAAAAAAGTATGGTCATATATCTCGGTTAAATTCGTAAATGAACCAAATCGATTCTGTAGCTTCAAAAGTTATAAAGATGTAAAGTTTAATGTAATTCGTCGTTTATACTTACAACGATAATAAAGATAGGACCGATAACCCGTGGAGGTGGAAGCCTAAAGACTACACATCTGCGATAAGTTGGTAGAATGAAATTCGGCAAATCGAGTTATGCCCGAGGCCGTATTTCGGGGAAGGGGTATTTTTACTTGCCGATATTTTTATTTACCGGCGTCCATGAGGTACTTGGGCCGTGCGTGGAGGAGATGATTCTTGGAATGGAGAGAACGTTTTGGCAAGCGCAACGTGGGACGACCGAAACGAACGAACGACTTGAAGAAATTCGTCGGTAGTAGATGGATAAGAAGTGCAAAAGACATGTGTGGTGGCAAGTCTTGAAGATGCCTATATCCAGTAGTGGAGATACATAGCTTGATGGTATGATATAGTATATACCAAAACATAGTTGCTGTCTGCGTCGTCAACGAATAAACATAAAATGTACCGTTGCAATGTGAATGGGCCCTTACTGTGTATTATGAATTTTATTTATAAGGCTTTAACGTTAAACAATTAATGCCACATAAGGTTTTCAACTAGGATTAGTCTTGTAGGTACACGATAAATCATCTGTTAATGATATCCCACGTGCATAAACGCAAACACAACTTCAGAACAATAACATATAAATGTAGAATTTAAATCATGAAAATTATGTATTGTTATAGTATACCACCCATCCCTACACTCACTCACTCACTTATACTCAATGACAAAGTAAGAATGTACAAATTTCATCTTCGCTGGATTGCAAGAATGGAACGTAGTGCAAAATAATAGCTAGCTAGTGGGAAGACGTGTTGAAATGTTCTTAAACAATATATACACAGGACGGCATGGGCGGAGAGTCCCTACATCGAATGCAATGACATTGTGCGATCAATGTTATTTTTAAACAGTTAGGTACTACAAATAAATCTACCTTCTTCGGAGACTTCGAAGAAATCTACCTATTTAGACCCACTTTCTAATTTCGGAAAAAAATCTCTACATCTCAATTAAAAGGGTCATCGGCTGAGTCCAAAACACCGGATGTGTTCATTAAAATTTCGCAAATGAAATTTCGCAGAAAAATGGTTTGTGTTTATATCAATTAAGTTCAAAGATCAGAAGAATCAACCAAATTGATGAATTTGAAAATTATGACGGTATGATTCATTACCGTATGAATGAACCACTATGAATTACCGTGGTTCAATACCGTATGAACCACTATGATGTCCCATATCTGAACTCCTATATACGAGAATCTGATGGGACAATTAAATTTACGTATTGTTTTTTTTTTATCTCAGACGTGTATGTATGTGTATTTGTACTTATATCAATCTTTTAATGTCCCACTGCAGGGCACATACCTAGTAAATCACATTTCGGACCATAATCCACAACGTGGAGCCCAGTGCAGATTGGTAGATACACATACTCCAGATTTTATTTTATGTCTAGATCATGCGGGTTTCCTCAGCGGCGTGCTGGTGACATTTATAAAAAAACGTCCCTTAAGTAGAAACTTGGTGGTACGGCCCGAGGATTTGAACTCACGTGGGAGGTGAGTCCAGTATACATACCCCTAGGCCCTAGGCTATCAGCGCTCTGAGAGGACATATATGAAGTAAAGCTAATAAGAACCATTGCTACCACTAATCGCTTCAAGCACTTCCTATCAAATAGAGTGATCAATGCATGAAATAATCTACCGCACGAGGCAGTTAAAGCAAGAGTGAATAAATTCAACAACTGCTTGGCTAGAAAGAAAGTAGCACACATCAGCGAAAGCTACTAGCCTAATACATAAATAATAGTAATAATATGAGGCGGTTGGGTTTCCGTGGTGGATGGATCTCAGCGAAGATGCAGAAGGCGCTCCGCCGTCCGCAGGTCTCTCTCCCTGGGGTCCTGAACCCCAGCCGACTATGCTTCCTCCGGGGATTATACCGTCTCCCTCTCATTTTGGCTCATCGAAGGAGAGATGACATGGTTTGGAACCATATTTTAAATAATAATTATGTCACGGGAGTGAATAGAAAAACATTCTGCCTCCAGTTTTAACTTAATCTATTAATAACTTTTAACCTAAGATAAGCACACAGAAGAAATAAGCGGAGGCAGAAGACGGGCATAATACCTTACGCTTTAGAAAAAAATGTTCAAACATTTTTTTTTCTACAACGTAAGGACAATTGTGAAATCTCTCGTAACTTTCGCTGACATCCGGTCTTTCACATTTTCGATCACAACACACTTGTGTTGGCTGTGTGTGTTCAGCCCATTCAGCCTGGATCTGATTGTGTTTTTGTGTGGTCGGGAGCATTGCACTTATTTCGGTAGTGAGTAAGATATTCCAGAGTCCACTCTCCATTCGTAAATCTCCTTTGAGAATACATACTAGATATTTATACAAGCACTCTGGGGCACGCAGATTAGTCTAATAGTGTTCTATGTTCAGTCGCTCTCGAATTATTTAATTCCCGTGTTTTGAAAATGGAACATTCTTATTACTTAATACTTAAGTTCCAAATTTAAATTTTTAATAACCCCCCCCCCCCCCCTTCCCATCTGCTCCCCCCCCCTAGAAGTTGCCAACCAGGTTTCTTTGATGAGAACGTATAATGTGACATCTAGTCTATTCCTATATATAGAAGAATTTAATGAATCGTAGCATTAGGCGTTTAAAAATATAACTGTCACTGATATTATAATAAAAATATAAAAAGTAGTCTTTGTAACATAACAGAAGGGTGATATGGGACAATAGAATTTTCAAGGGTCGCGTGGGCACCTATAGATATCAAGGGTCACTTCTTCAGAGGTATATTGGGATCTAAACAGTTTTTAGTAATCACAAATATAGAAGGATAGATAACGCAAGGAGTCAGTCGCTGCGTCTTCTTTTAAATCTAGCTTGTTTAGAATGACAGCTGTCGATGTGCCTCTAGTAGTGCTGGAACAATAATGATCAAATCGAGGTTAATGTGTTTACTTACAAAAAAAACACATTAAAATAATGATTTTACTTACAAAAAGGCAATCAATTTTCATGTTACAAAATAAATAATTCGCCAGACGCCAGTACAAAGTTACGTCGTTCATTTTGCTGAGAGCTTTCATTCTAATCAAGCTACATTTAAAATACTATAAGTTGCCGCTAAGTTCCTACTCCTCGCGCTGCTCTTCCTTGTTATAAAAACCACAAACACAAAAAATGTGCGTTGCCTATCTATGCCTATGTTAGTACTAGGAAAATTATCAATTATGTACTTTGCGTTGCCTATTCAAACTCAGCGTTCAATACAATACTCACATATCAAAACGATCTCAGTCTTCGTAAATGCAAACAATAGCAAATGCAAACATCCATTAGCCACATTGATAGAGTTTCGATTGAGTGATTGTGATGCAAAATCGTACTGCCGAAGTTTAGATGACACTTAGGTTACGAACTTACAGCGCGGGATAAGCTAGGCTAGCACTAAGCTATTGATCTACCGGGTTTTCAGGCCTCTAATACAAACTGTCTCGTGAGCCCAGAGTCGATTGGTGGATATTAATAACGGATACATCCGATCTAGGTTGACCATCAACGATGGCTACTTCCACCATAAAGGTAATAGACGGTTTAATGTTAATTTTTTGACAGACATTGGCCTCAATGCATAACTGTATACATATATATGACCAGTACCTTTGTCGTGCACTGCTAAACGGACATGCACATCGTCTTGTGTATGAGGGATGTATGGTCATAAAACGGCACGCTGGTCAAGTGGATTAACGAATCAACTCCTTCAGAGAGAGAGAGTAATCCCTCTGGACTTGTGGGCAGCCCACACTATACTGAGATCAACAAATATTATAATAAAGAGGTATAACTACAAATATTAAAGCTCTGCGTAACCAATATAACAGTAGCCTAAAATTTAAACAGTTTATATTAATTGCAAAAACAAACCAAGAGGATAAATCAACAGGATTAATTAAACCTCACTATTGCCTATTTCGGAGTGGAAATGTTTCTCAACTTACTATTTATTACACAACATAACTTACTACTTTCCTACCATGTCCTACTACGTAACCTTGAGGGTTTCCGTGGGTGACTATATAGTATAGCCTGACCAAGAAAATAAAAAACCTCGCCATGATGCATAAAACTAATATCTTCTACTGACAACACTAACTAGCTACGAAAAAAGCAAATGTGGCGCCACCACAGCAAGTTTTTTATTTCTCTGATCAGACTTTAATATCATTTTTTTTGTAATGTTTTATGTCTATAGACACATATATTCTTTATTGTATTAAAGCCAAAGCATTATCTTAAAAATCCAGGGTAATAATTTTAGTTTCACTAGATTTTTTATCAAAGTGACTACAAGGTAATTCTCATTAACTTACCTCTGATCCGAATCTTGCTTTGATCGTGTCCACGAGCCATAACATTAAACACGTATCGAGGACAACCTCAAGAGGCTCTATCTACCACCGTTCTTATACTTGATTATTAAGCTAGAAATAAAATGTTTGCGTAGGTCTGTCTAATAATCTGTCTTATAAAAATCTAATAAACTACTTAAAATTATATTGACACATTCACACAGCAGGTGTGTCATCACTAGAGATCGGATATTCGGGTGCATATTTACCTACGAGGTATAAAGTATGGAAGCGGCTTCTTAAAATAATTTATTTGAAAACCAAAATCCTACGATTTCACAACTAATAGGATGCTTATTTATGAAACTCCTCAGCAGTTTTTAAGATCGGATAGTGACCGGGACAGAGTCGATAGGATGTAAGACACTATTGAAGATATAAACTTCGGATTTGGACTCAAATTCTTAGTTCTAATGGCAAATTGTAGGAATACAGTTCTGAGGGTCTTAGGGATTAACTATACAACTTTAGGTATATGCATCGTAGTCGGAAAATAAAATTTGTCGATCCCGGGATTGTGGCATTGACCCGATACAAAAGTGCACTCTATACTTATCCAACACTTCAACTTTAGGTAAATATGCACCCGAATATCCGACCTCTAGTCATCACTCATCAGTGAATATAACCCGTGACAGAACAGATGTGTCATCTATAAAGTTTGATTAGTGGCCTCTCACTCAAGCGATCAAGGTGATCAAGCAATGATAATGTTAACAAACAAAGATAGTGGTAATGAATCAGTTAATTTAGACGAACAAAGACAATTAAGCGAGAACTAGCAAAACCTACAAAACAAACGTCCTTTCAAGACTTTTGTTTCCTTCAAAACGTGACACAATACATATGTCTTAGTTGGGATTAACTTTCACAGAGGGAATAAAGTCAGCGCCAGCCATTTTAAAATACTCCGTAAGGAGAAAACTCTAGAAGCTTTTAACTCCAAAAGCTTTGTTTTTAGGAAAAACGCCGTTAGCTGCGGAAAAGCATGACTCTTAAAGGACAGCGCAGAAATAAGAAAACCTCTCGGATAAAGTAAATTCTACTTACATTACCCCTTATATGACGATCACAAATGTTTTTGATAGTGCTCACGACGCGCCAAAAATATAAACAAAATGAAAGTCTCCTCTCACATAAAAGGCTACCGTACAATGTACTGTATTTGCCACTTTATCCTATTTCCCCAATGTACATAGTTAATTCGGTAATGAGTGAGATATGCTAGAGCCTATTCCAGTATCATCTTATAACTCCCCATTTTCCCAACCCTTTTCCAAATCGAAACCTAAATTTCCAAGGTAGGCAGCGAATCCGCGACATGTCAACGTTTGTCATTCCGCGCTGATGTTGACATGTATCGCGGATGTCCATGAACGACAGTATCCACTTGCCACCAGGTGAATTTTTACCATCTTGTGATGGTGATTACCTAGATGTATCTTACTCACATTTGTCATCTTAGAATTTCGAATTTAATCACTGCCATTTGCATAAAACATGCACGTGACAGTGAAGGAAAACATCATGAGGATAACTTGTTTTTTTTTTTTTTTTTTTATGTACGAAGGCGGCAGACGAGCATACAGTCCACCTGATGGTAAGTGGATACAGTCGCCCATAGACAACCGCGATACATGCCAACATTAGTCCAAAATGACAAATGTTGGCACGCCCCCGAATGCGTTGCCTACCTTTGGAGATATAGGAATGGATTTGGAGAAAGGGTTAGGAAAATGGGCAGGGATAGGATGGGATGGGAATGGGCTCTGGCACATCTCACTCACTAAAGAAAAACACGTACGTACATTGGGGAAATACGATAAAGTGGGAAATGCAGTATATTTCAAGGTAGTCTTCTATGAGAGAGGGGTAACGTGGCCAGTCGAGCGCGCCCAGCGGCTGTTGGATTGCAGCGTGCACTCTCCCCCTCACAATATAGAGATATCCCCCTCAGTATACTCCATTCACCCATATATATATTATATATATTATATATATATATATATATATAACTGTGAGATATGTAATTTTTAAATAAATTATATCCCAATCTAATTTAAAAGTACTGAGTCAGTGTGATACTCACCAATCCTATCTGTATTACTAAGCATATGTATATCTATCAAAAATAAGAAATAAGAAATCAAAAATAAGATTATGTAGCTATAATCCTTTTAAATAAAACATACGTGCATTTCTGAATGAAAAAAATCTATTTAACATTATCAGTTTATAAATATACATATAATGTCAAAATTGTTAGAGTAGAATGAACGAGTCCTCAAATTCGCTACACAGTCGGATAACTCACATTGGGATTCCTGGTGTGAGGGCTAGGCATTACATTGTTTTTATATAACTGTGAGTTATGTAACTTTTAAATAAATTATATTCCAATCTAATTTAAAAGTACTGAGTCAGTGTGATACTCACCAATCCTATCTCTATTACTAAGCATATGTATGCTAATTACCAACATTTACCAATTACTTAGTATTTAGTATTACCCACATAACTAACTAAGCATATCAAAAATAATAAATATTTATCGCATCATAAAACGGGAATAAAATTGACACAATTTCGGATTTTCAAACCGTTTATGCTCGTATTTCAATGTGACTACAAATTAACATCTTTCTGCCAACGGAAAATAATCTTTACTTGCAATGGTTAAAGTTCAAAGTTATTTGTAAACATATGAATTTGAAACAACCTGAAATAGAATATCAAAGATGTCATCAAATATTGCACTGATTTTAATCCTCGATATATCATATTGTGGCTGAACAGTTGGGGATTAACGCTAGATGACGAAATTAAAAAAAAAACATGTTTTTTTTTAAAGAAAATGGAAACCGAGATAGTCACCTGGTGATTAGTGGATATCGTTGCCGATGGACATCTGCAACACTTCGGCAGGAGGAGGGAGCTCCCTACAATCCCACAGCCACTGAACGTACTCGACTGACCAAGTTACCCCTCTCTTACAGAAGATTTCTGTAAAATGCATTGCATTTCCCATTTTATCCTGTTCTCTTAATACGTACACGTCTCAGTAGTGTGTGAAATTTGCTAGAGCCCATTCCCATCCCATCCTATTCCTCCCCATTTTCCCAATCTTTTCTTCAAATTCATTCCTAAATCTTCTTCTTCCTTAATTTTTCCAATCTTCTGCCGTACCAACGTTAGACATTCTGGATTGATGTTGGCATGTACTCACCACTTACCACCATCCTCCCGCGGCTGTGGGACTGCAGAGTGCACTGTTACCTTCAACGGCGGAGACAACGGTATCTCTATATTTTCGAAATAATCTGCATTCTGATATGTACCGCATAATTCTTACAACATGGTCACGTGTACACTGTAAAGTAAAGAAAATGTTCAGGACAATAAATTAGATAATCTAACACTGACTTGATCATAAGTGAAGGAACGCTGGTACGTCTGAGATTTATACGTGTCACCCTACACCTAGTAAGGATGTACTGTACTAAAACTGTGTTAGCAATCGATATCGATAAAACTCAGCATGATAAATTGTCATGTTCATGTTTAAGGCCACATCTGGTGTATGAGGAGGTACTTTTGCAACTGGTTACGGTTATAGGTATCTAGATCTTATGTAATTTTTAGTACGTCCTTACATCTTACAAAGATGTTTGTGGTACCTACACTATAAATGAAATTTACAACTTAAATTGTTGCCACAGTAAAAAAAAACAATTCTAACATTGTGCACAGCGTTTCGTTTAAATATAAATAACTCTATATATACTTTCGGTAGGGTTGTTAACCTATTTTGATCGGAGAATAAATTACGAGGAAGTACTATAATAAACATTTGCGGGGTTTCTCTGATAGACATATCCTATTTATACACGTGTGATAGACGTATATATATAATTCCGATGAAAACGACGCTGTTGTATTCGTAATTTGGTATTTCACTATATTTAGAAAATTATTCGAGACCAGCTGTGGAGCTGGGGCCCATGATCTCGTTCAGAGGATAAACATAGCTATAAATAGGAATAGTGCTGCTAGCATGCTGGACACTTTGCCATAAGATCCTGATCTTTATATCGTCAACGTCACAGCCCTTTTATTATCCACTGGTGGGCATGCTAATGCACGATTGTCTCGTGCATGAGAAATGCTTATATATTTATTTATTTAATTTTCAAATTGTAGTACATGATTAATTTATACTAATATAATAAAGAGGTAAAATTGTACGTTTGTTTACACTCTCGTGTTGGGGGTAATCGCTGGAACTGCTGAACCGATTTCAAAAATTCTTTCACAAATAGGAAGCTACATTATCCATGTCTAATATAGGCTATATTTTATTTAGAAATTTTGAAAAAATTAAAATTAAAAAAAAAGAAATTATAAACCGAAGCGAAGCGAGGGCGGGTCGCTAGTGTTTAATAAACACCCTAGGGCACAGAAAATGTTACATATTATTACTTAAAATTACATTATATATTATTACAGATTAGTTAATTATTCATTCATATATTGCATTAAAACGCCACGGTGGCCGAGCAAGTTGGCGAGCCTACTATTTTAGAGGTGGTGCAGTTCATCAACACTTATCCCTTAATCTCCTTTTACGACACCCACAAGAAAATATGGCTTGGTTCTTAAGCCACACACCACGCAGCAAATCTTCTTACTGTTTTCTTTTGTTCCATCTTTCTGTATTTGACGACTCCCTCAGCATCATGAATAGCATCATCCACTGTTTCTCTTCTTTGATTGGTTCAATGACAGGGACTTCGCACATGAGGTCGCTTAACTTCGATCTTTCCGGTTATATTAAAGTAGTATAGTGCCATTGAGACGAATGAATTTTCATTTAAGGAAGTCTATGACGAGAGTGTAGAACCTTCTATGACACAAAAAACACTCATTTTGTTAAACAGGACCATATATAAACGAGATATTATTTTATTGGTACAATTTATTAGAAAATTATTCGTATATTAACCAAAGCAACTGTTAACTATTTAAAAAATAATGTTCTGTAATCATTTTATATCTTGTTTTTGCACGCCAAATGTGATGGCACATGGCAAATAAATTATTTGATTTGATTTGTAAAAACAGCAATGAATCAACATACAAACTTACAACTTAGTCATAAATTCCTAATTCTGACTCACCAGCCCAGACCACCCCATAAAGAAGCATCAGATATGTCGATATAAAATGTATATAAATAATATCAGATAAGATAGCGTTTACAAACATCTTCTCTGGCATCCATCAATCTTGCCAGAAAACTATTTGTCATGTTTCATTCACGGGCCAGTTCACAAAACTGGATTGATGTTCCATTCAAATTGTTGTACATTTGCAACTATTTAAGGACGTATGTGGGATTAATCTGGATTTAATCTTAATGTGGGCGAGATAGCTTTTCAATGAAACTGTCGATTATGCATCGTTTTATTAAACGAGGGGTTTGTGAGGGGGAGAGTACACGCTGCAATCCAACAGCCGCTGGGCGCGCTCGACTGGGCACGTTACCTCTCTCTCACAGAAGACTACCTTGAAATGTACTGCATTTCCCACTTTTATCTTATTTCCCTAATGTACGTACGTGTTTTGGTAGTGAATGAGATATGCCAGAGCCCATTCCCATCCTATCCCTCCCCATTTTCCCTACTTTTTCTCCAAATTCATTTCTATGTCTTCAAAGGTAAATCCATTCCTGTGTCTCCAAAGGTAGGCAGCGCATCCGGGGGCGTGCCAACGTTTGTCATTTTGGACTAATGTTGGCATGTATCGTGGATGTCTATGAGCGACAGTATCCACTTACCATCATGTGGACCAACCTGCCGCCTTCGTACATAAAAAGAATAAACGGATAGAATTAAGAAACATATTTTCAGTAAATTGCACTTCTTGTAAATAGTTAACTAATTAATATTTCTTTATAAAAACAAAACTCTTTTAATTTACTTTTTTAAACCTAATGCCACAATTATATCATCTTTAATTACATATATTGAAATCTAAAAATCAAAGGCCCCGCTGTAATATAACGTACTTCCATTGTACTATCCTAAATTACAAATTAAGTTATCAAAGGATAGTACGGTTTATATCACAAACGTTAAAAGTCACAGTTGCACGGGGGACTACTTCGGTAATCTGTGTTCATATTTAATTAGCATAATTGGATACTGGATAGTTGTATGTAAACTCAAGTCACCCGCTGAATGGCCTAGTAAGAACCTTGGCTACTATATCTACTATTACAGCAAAAAACTTTAAAAAAACTAGTAATTTCCCTATTTATCTCTTAGTTACAGAATTGTCTGATTAGGAATCAAATTCGGTAGTGTCGACACGCAACACGCACGCACTATCGACTTAGCTAAATCGTCGAGAACTTGCGAACATTTGTAAACGATTTGTGAACACAGTTCTGATAGTTCTAAACTCTAATCCCCAAAGAATTTGCCAGCAATTAACGAGTTTATTCCGTTTTATAATTTGACTCTATTTCAAGCAAAATATTATTTCTCATAATTCTCATACATTTACGGAATATACTTACATACGAGTAACATTTTGCACATCCAAAGCGAATATTCCGAACTTCATTAAGAAATTTAAAACACATGTAATTTTAACACGTTTATTAAAGCAAAACACATTCTTCTCAAATGTATCTATACATATAATAAAATCGTAATGGGGCAGTGTTTATACAAAAATATTTTTTGTTAAAATTTTTTAGAATATTTTTCTGTCTGTCTGAACGCGTATCACGCAAAAACCACTGGACAGTTATAGTTATAGCGGGGCATATTTATAGCTTATAACTTGGCTCTGCATCTAGGGTACATTTTATCCCGATCCGTTACACAGTTCCCATGTGAATCACTCTAAAGTTCATGCGAACGAAGTCACTGGCATTGCTAATCTATCTATATATATAAAAATGGATGATGGTATATCTGATGTTAATAGACTTCGACACTGTTTGACCGATCATCAAAAAGTTGGCACATATATGTATTTTTTCATGGAGAAGGTTTCTATGCTATCTACTTTGTTGTAACTCGCCACTAGATGGCGCTGCAGCACATCAACTTCTATACCGTTCAATCGATCGCAAAAATCATATTCCTTCATAACTTGAAATATTTAACAAAATAAATACAAGTATATTTTTTCGTACCCTAAGTTAGGAACACTTACTTAAGGAAACGGATAAATATTTTATATATATATAAAATATACTTGTATTTATTTTGTTAAATATTGAAACTTATGGAGGATTTGGTACTAAATTAATGTAAGAAGGAATTGGTACGTGCCGTTACCACAGGCCACTAGCTGCACCCGGCAAACGTTGTCCTGCCTGAGTATATTTATTTACCTGTATATATAAAATCACAAATTATTCTGTTTTGCCGTCGATATGATTTTTGCGATCGATTGAACGGTATAGAAGTTGATGTGCTGCAGCATAAATACATACATGTATTTATGTATATGTATTTTGGAAATAGATTTAAATATAATGTTCAAGTCATTTAGAGCCTTTCTCATCACCTCTTGATACTTTATCGCAAGGTATCAGAAAGTCAGTATCAGCTAGATTTAATTGGCAGATAATTGGCAGGTAATTTATATATCAGATTGTTAACAGTTACTTTTGATGAGGTATCAGAAGGTGGTGAGAAAAACCCATAGTATTATATTTTTTCTTTATTTTTATTGTTATTGCACCTACCTTTCCATCTCTGCATAGTCCAAAGGTTGACTGGGAGATAATGTTTCAAAGCATTAAGTCCGCTTGTGTCTAGGGCTGCCACCCCTCCGGGTTTAGAGTATTCTGAAGGTGGCGGCCCTACTTGTGTCACTCTGTGCAATAAAGAATAAATTAATAAATAACAATTTGTTACAAATTACCTTAACTTAACGTTGTATCACAAAATATAACTTCGGTGTGAAAGCACTTCGGTGCTAAAAATAGTCTTTAAAAATTGTGACAAATCTGGACAAGTGACCAAACGGACCTAACCCCAATTAGTTTGACACAAACCCGACACTAAGGGCACTTTGGTCAGTGGAACCGGGCAAGGGACGTTAACTTACATGTGACATTATAAAGGGTTAACAGCCCGTGACTAGTTATTAGAAGCGGGAAAACATAAGGGAATATTAGAACGGTTTAAACCCAATTTCAATTTAAGTTTTCCATCAATTTTGTGCATGTTTTCCATGATGATTTTAGTTGGTTAAGACTGAAAATGAATCAAATCGATACTAACTCCGTTACTTTGTTTTGAAAACGAGAAAAAATCTTGAAAAATTTATTGTATTTGCAAACCACGTTTAATAATGATAATTATTATTATACTAATTATTATTCTCTTTATTATACTAATATAATAAAGAGGTAAAATTGTGTGTATGTAGGTATGTTGGGGGTAATCACTGGAACTACTCAATCGATTTCAAAAATTCTTCCACAAATAATAAGCTACATTGTCCGTGTCTAATATAGGCTATATGTTATTTTGAAATTGTTGAAAAAAAATATGGAAAAAAAAATTTTGGAAAAAAAATCTTGTAAACCGAAGCGAAGCGAGGGCGGGTCGCTAGTGTTTAATCATTTAATAATGTTAATAATGATAAACATTCAAACAATAAAGATTTGCATATATAAATTATAAATTTACCTTTAACGGAAATCCATTCAAAATTATAACGACGTAATCTACGGTAAACATTTAGACTTACATCTACCTCACATGGTTGTTCGTAACACACGGATCGCCGGTTCAAGGAGATTATTGCCTATTAGACTAAGATATTATGTAATCAGATGTTATGTAACGTAATTATTTTTATTGCATATAAGTGGACATGGTATTATCAACCGTGCGCAATTATCCATCTCTCACCTACAGTCAAAACTGATAAAGTAAAATGGTTAAGATTACTCTCCGAAGTTCTTCCGGAAACAGTCGGTGTTGCACGAAGCAACAATACTCATAATGTTGCTGTGTTTCGAGCACATTGATTTTGGACAGCAACTACCAGTTGCTGCCATGCAAAACATGCAAAGCTACAATTTGAAATTCCCTCATGTAAAAATTTATAATAATAAATCAATAAAATTATAACAATAAATATATATTGACATAAGAATTTCATACAAAAATAAATCCATAGGTACCATACCATTATATAAACCTGTATTTCTCGTGTCAGTTATGTAGGCTTGCCTAAAACAAAGTTTCATTTTGATTCTACAACCACTATTCATTTTGGTACTTTAACATCACCTAATTTTATATTATCGTGCCATTTTCGTTCAACATATAACTAAAGAAGATTGAACTGGGGTACCTACCTTTTTTAAAAGTAGATATACGGAAAAACTACACGATTATTTGAGTTCAAATTAAACCCATACTCATTTGATACCTCAAAGGCTTTAAGTTTGACAAAGGGTATTCACCGTTCAAAAGTATATGTTGGTATCTTTCAAAATAAAAGTGCATATGTTGGTAGAACCCTTTACCGCGGTGCCCTACTTTTTAGCTGAAGACAACAAAACTCATAATTATTATGTGTATTGATTTGCTGCCATTAAAAAGAATAAATTTTATACATTATGTACGTATCATATTTGCGTATATTGTGATTCACGAATACGAGTATTTGGCCATATGAATCCTAGGGTAGATAAAAACACAGAAAAACAAGTTGACTGTTGTAGGAATGAGTCGGTAAATCACAGTTTGTAATTTATAATTTAGGCAAACGAATAAGACACAAGCGGTGATCAGCTATATTTGCGTGTATTACTTTTTCAAAATTTACAGGTTACCAAACATGAGGCAAATGCAACACTCTCAATACCTTACATTGACAGAACATTCCTTTAAAACATTTGTCACTTACAAGGTTTGGCCCAAGGCTCTATATAAAGCCGTACAGTGAACTGAATACCGTTGATTTTACCCGTCACTTTCCTCGACATTTTCCTTATAACTCCTATTCATATTAGCATAATATTTGAACGATCATATACTATGTCATATGCAAATATTTTGGTCGACATTTGATTTGATTGCGAAAAAGAAATTTTTTGGGATAAATTCGGCGCTATTGTGTGTTATAAATATTTAGAAATATTGTCGCGACATATGACTTTGTAAATGGCGTTATTTATGGCGAGCCTCGAGAGAGGATTTATATCCAGCAGTGGAGAGACATAGGCTGATGGTATGGTATGGTATGGTATGGTATCACGGAATATAGAAAATTTCACTTGTGATTACTGCAGTATTTTAAAGCAAACGGTATATTAGCTAAAAGCGGTGCGCAGAGGCTTCCATTTCCGGCTGAAATATTTAATTATTATCCTATCCTATTTCCTTTCCTTTTTAGGTATTTTTCATTAAAAAATATATACCGGTTGCATCGTAACTCAACCTTAATTATAACATGTACATAAAAGTTATCTTATTATAATCTAGATAAAGATTTAACCAGTTAAATTCTATTTTCACTAATTTAACGAACCTACTTGTTGTATTACATCATCATTCACCAGAATTAAAGCCTCATGCATTCCCACATAAAATATACAGTATACCCATATCAGCCTATAACGCTCCACTGCTGGACTCTCTTAATCGTGAGGAAATTTCGGGAGTTAATCCAGCACGCGGGCCCAGTGCTGATTGGTTAGACATGCTCCATAATTATTCTTATTCTCGAGAATGCGGATTTCCTTCGCCGCCCAGCTAACGATTGTTAAAAATTACATAGTAATTGAAGAACTCAGTGGCACGGGAACTCACGACCTCACGAATAAGAGCTGAGAATAGATACTTATACACAAACTCTTTCTTTATCACCACATACATGGTGGTAAGTGATCACCGCTGCCCATGGACACCTGCAACATCAGGGAGGTTCACGAGTGCGTTGAAGAAGCTCTCTTGAAGAACCCCATGTAGTAGTTTCAATGGAAAAACCTTAGTTCCATTCCACAGACCTAAAAATTCTAATTACATCAATAAATACGCACGTAATCTACAAAACAAATCAATTGAAGTAACATGCGTAATCGCTTTAGTTGTAGTTAATCTGTTGCAATGTAGCCTTGCCAGGGAATTGCGCTCACAAAGGAGACCATGCGCACGGTTTAAGTTAATTATGCTCGTGCGGTTGTCAAAGTTTTAAACCACTAAGCCACACTATCCACTTGCTCACTTACCAAGGAATTCAAAGACCAACACAAATTGAATTAAATACAACTGTACTGAAACTGCGCCAGGTTCCGCGTGTTAAAGTCTGAAATGTCATGTCAAGTTTTCGGCCGTGTTAGCACTTCCCCATCTCTCCCCGTAGGTGACCTGAAAGATGACTAAAGAATAACAAAGTCGCTACCAATGAGTGGACTCGATAACCCTCTTGGTCAGCGTGCCTTTAAAGGCCATACGTCTCTCATGCACAAGACAATTTGTATGAAGAGGCCCGTATCCAGTAGTTGATATTAAAAAGGGTAGTGACGTTAACAAAGAAACAGTGTTGCCAAATCGGTGTCGGGTATTTGGACAAAGTCACATTTAAAAAATTAGATTGGTAAAAAAAATAGAGCTAAAGTGCTAAACGAGCGATTGTTTTTTTTTTTATTAAAATTTGTTACCTATCGTATAAAGAATAGTAAAAAAACAGAATTCTAGATATTTTTTTAAAACAAAATTTATAAAACAAAGAAATTAAATTAATCCCTAGTCTTCATCAGATCAATCGTCTTCTAGGAAGGTGCTTAAGTTTGTTCCGCTTCTGATTTGAGCTGATTGAATTGAAGTTCATTTTGCGAGGGCTTGCTTATTTTAAATTTATATTTTACTATGGCACCAATTTTGTTCAGAATGTCTTTCGGAACGCCATATGTGAAGCACGTGTTGTTGAATTCTAAAAGGCCTGTTCGGACTAAGAGGGAGTCATAAGGGTATAAGAGAGAATTCAGAGTATCCATGTTCATTTTTTTTCTTAATTTGTTTTAAATTTTCATCAGATGATCCTTTTGGGCTAGGAGCTAAATCATTATATTGGGGATTGAACAAGCGGAAAAGGGGCTAGATCTAGACAACACTACGAAATGGAATGGCGCACTGGATTGGCCAAATTACTCCCATAGAAAAATGTAGCTTATTGAGGGGGAGAGTGCACGCTGCAATCCAACAGCCGCTGGGCGCGCTCGACTGGCCACGTTACCCCTCTCTCACAGAATACTACCTTGAAATGTACTGCATTTCCCATTTTATCGTATTTTTTCCCCAATGTACGTACGTGTTTCGGTAGTGAGTGAGATGTGCCAGAGCCCATTCCAATCCCATCCTATCCCTCCCCATTTTCTCAACCCTTTCTCCAAATCCATTCCTATATCTCCAAAGGTAGGCAGCGCATCCGGGGGCATGCCAACGTTTCTCATTTTGGACTAATGTTGGCATGTATCGCGGATGTCTATGGGCGACTGTATCCACTTACCATCAGGTGGACTGTATGCTCGTCTGCCGCCTTCGAAAATAAAAAAAAAAAAAAAAAAAAAAAAAAATGTACTGCATGGCAGCTGTCCGAAGAAGCGGACTAAGAAGGAGAGGGCGAGGCAATCTGGATGCATACAACGACGTATGGCAAAACTGGGCATAAGAGTTAAATAGGGAAGAGAAAAGGATAGGGAAGGAAGCCCAGTAACAAGATTTCTTCATCTCATCTTTCGTTTGAGTCGACTTGCAGATCGCAACGCCGTTATGCTGCTAGGGCCAGTTAAGTGGCGTTCATTGATTGTGAAACTTGATAAACGCTAGTGACCGTACACAAGTATCTATATAAAAATTGTTTTTAATCAATTAGAACATGTGAGGAACAGTAACTACACTAGCGCTCGCCGGTGACTTCGCCCACATTGGCATAAGTAAATATTAGGTAAATTGTAACCTTTGTTCATTTGCTTATTAGCACGCCCTTATGTATCACGTACAGGAAAGTAATACAAAATGAGAGGCAAACATACTATAATAACATTATAATTGCATTTAAATAACTTTAATAAGTTACTTAAATGCAATTATAATTGCGTCACGAAACTTCTAATTTATGTGGGCTTGCGTTAATGTACCAATTTATAATAATATAGTAGATTTTCTACAGGCATCTGCCATGTGTATCATAAAAATGAAATGTTCAACCACAAGCGTATTACAAGTAGTGAAATAACATATTATGTAAACATGTATAAATAAAAAATATCGACGTATTACCGAGCGGTGGACTCGCATTAATAACATTAACTTGCCTTGGACATTAGCTAGTGATGTGCAAGAAATGTGTTCTTATGGATGGAAATTCGCAAATGACAATTTTATCGAACGTGAATGTTTCATGATGTTTGTCTAATATATTTTTTTATTAATGTTATGGCAGTAAAAAGAAAAAAGAAATCTCGTATTTGAGCATGCCAGTTACTTGATGAGATAATTCTTACCAAGACTTCTTACCGACATTCACTGTAGTTATTTATACATAGATTATTCAATTTCTATAAAATGCTTCTTAAAAGATTGCAAACCAACTAATACCAACTACTTCTTTTTTAATTTACCAGGTTTTTATCTTATTCGGGTTCCCATTAAATTCAACCCATTGAGATCTTTTGTGTTCCCTTGACCATGTCTTATACTCTAGGTCTCCATAGAGATACAAAACCTCGTACTTCATGGTATCCCGCAGTTGTAGAAGGCAAGACAGGATTACATATTGATTAGTAATGTATTTTTTTATTAAAGCGGTGGATCTTGCAAGGTCGACAATGCAAGTAAATCTTCCCTGGCGTTGCACGCGTCCATATAGTGCCCACTTACCACTAGATAGGCCGCTCACCAATCTATCCGACAAAAAAACCACCTACTGTATAAAATGTGCATCACATTCGTACAATACAGGTACATAGAGGTACCCTTTCTCCTCATTACAAGTTTGGGGACAGTTCAGGGACAAAATAGACAGCGAAAAATTGTGTAAAACGGAAACATTTGGTGATGTGGAGCTCGTATCGATAAAGGCATCGATATCGATACAAGCACGCGACAACTGCCGGCCCACTTTGAAAATTCGATTAACGCGATATACAATTACAATATTTTCCACCCAGTGTCCTACGGGACGGTAATGACGACACACAGTCTGGTCTCAATTGCTGGACAAAGTGCCTTGGTGTCTTGCTGATGTAGTGAATCGAACGAGAGTTTAGGAACTGCTCAAAATTAATTATAGGTGAGTTCAGTTTTCGTAGTTGCTTTTATGTTACTTTGTAACATTGGGTCTTCTCTCTGATGTAAGTGATAAGTGGTTTCTCTATCTGTTCTCGACTCACGTTCGTGAAGTCATGAGTTCAATTCTAGGCCCGTATCGCCGAGTTTCTACTTAAATACGAACTTATAGTGCGAAGGCCACTGAAGAAAAGAAGACATGAACTCTGCACTGATGATACTGGTACATGTTATATGTGCTTCAGACTTATCGCCAGCTGATGATTAAATCCGTCATCATCAGCTGGTGATAATTGGGAAAAAAATTATAAGTTATAATTCTGTGTTACGTTCGAAGTTATATTCTCACGAATGTAAATGGGTTGAAAATAGATATCTAAAGTATTATGGTTTCACTGGAACAACACGGTATGTAATTTGTAATAAAAGAAGTTCGAAGTTTCGAATACATTTCCAAATCCTGATTATTAATACGATCCTGCAAGGTAGGCAGCACACACGCATCCCCTTCCGGTGTAGCAGGTGTCCACGGGCGGCGGTGACCACTTACCATCTCGTGGGAAGCCCGAGCGCCTGCCAACTCGTCTTTAAAAAGAAACTAATATGGACAGCGGATCAATGGATGTCAGCGTTCGTTATTTTTGACTGACGTTGACATATATCCCAGCGACAGTATCAGCTTACTACCAGGTCAATTGCGTGCTTGCCTACCATCTTCTTTAAAGCAAAAGCTCCGAAGACTCCCGAGTCTTCAGGGCCTCCTTTAGGCTACAAAATAAATAAATATATCTAAACCCTTTTTATAACTTAGATCGAGCGATTGGAACCTCAATTAATATTTTGTAGGGCTTTATGCACACTGCATTTCTTTTATGAAAAGAAGGCGGCAGAGATGCATACAGTCCAGCTGATGGTAAGTAGATGCTGTCGTCCATGGACATCCGCGATACATGCCAACGTCAGTGCAGAATGACTAACATTGGCACGCCCCCAGATGCGCTGCGTACCTTTGGAGATATTGGAATATATTTTAGGGATAGGATAAAATGGGATGCGAATGAGCTCACTCACTACCGAAACACATACGTACATTGGTGAATATGATAAAATGGGAAATGCAGTACATTTCAAGGTAATCCTTCTGTGAGAGAGGGGTAACGTGGCCAGTCGAGCGCATCCAACGGTTGCAGAAATGCAGCGTGCACTAAAGCCCACATAAGCCCGCATAAAGCCTTATAAAACACGGCTACTGGGAAAGGGCTATTCACAGGCCTTAAAAATTGTATTCTAATTCCCGTGGTATATCGTTACTCATTTATTACCATATTATGTGTATGTTTAGAGAAATAAATATTCCGTTCCAAAAACCAGATGGTTAAACCATAAAATAATCCAGATTTACTAATTAAAATCAGAACTCGAACCACGAACTAATAAAATCATCACTCGCATAAAATAATATTTAACCACACGAACATGAGATACGGGCATCATTAGATTTAGGTATGAGTCAAGTTCAAACTATTTCACACGATCACCTACGAGTAAGGAAGCTTTGTGCTAGATGGACTCCTCATAATTTGAGTGAATCTCAAAAACACTGCCGTGTAGAATAATATCTCCAAATGCATGAAAAATGAAGAACGGACGGAGTGTTGAAAGGAAAATGATGGCCTCCTTCTTTGGCAGATCAGGCCACATTGCTACTATAACTTTAGAAAATAGAAGAATAGTAACTGCCGACTGTTATGTGAACAGCTGCTTGTCTGAGTTTTGAAAAAAACTCAAATAACGACGCCCACGAAGCAGAATAACCCTAATTCATGACAATGCCCCAGCTCTCTCCGCCAGACAAACGAAGAGCATTGTAAATGTAGAGTTAATGGGTCATCTGCCATACAGTCGGGACCTTGCGTCCTGTGATTTTAATTTATTTCCCTAAAATTAAGGATGAACTCAGAGGAATACGTTTTATGAATGCAGAAGTGGCAGTAACGACCTTCCGAACGGTTGTTGAAGAGGTGCCTAAAGAAAGATGGACTCAATGTTTCACACAATGATTTCATCGCATTTATCATTTATCGAAAAACATGTATGAATTGTCGCGAAGAATACTTTGAAAAGCAATAAAAAATCTTCCATTTTTATATCTGATTTCATTTTTGAGATTCTAATAATTTTCAGTGTCACCCACGTATTTAAAATCGACCGACTTTAAAATCGGACGTTTGAAGAAAATGGAATTAACTTGTATAGTCAGCAACACGCGGATATACCAAGTCCAATTCGATTTTAACCTTTGAATTTAGAAACAAAGCAATCGGTATAATGAAGTCACTTCAAGACCTGACTGAGCCTATCTTACAGTCTGTTTCGTCACACTATGCGCCGCAAGAACTCGGCTACCATACCAAACCATACCAGCAGCCTATGTCTCTCCATTGCTGGAAATAGGCCTGCCCAATGGCACGCCACCACACACGATCTTCCCTTCGTCTCATCCACCCATTACCGACAACCTTCTTTAGGTCGAGTTTCCATCTGGCCGGACTGGAGGGGTTCCCATACTGTGCTTCCCGGTATCTGGTCATCATTCAAGGATGTCTCTGCCCAATCTGTTGTCGGTCTCGCTATATCTCGTTCCATCAAGCAATAAGTGTAATTGGATAAAGAAAATCTATATATCTTTGTACCCTTTAACCCCAAACCGATCGCTCTAAGAATGAATGGGGAATGTAATGGGTTGGCGAAAATTCCTAATTCCGTCGATCTTATTTATTTATTGTTACCAGAGAACCTAACGCTAACCCATCTTTAAATATGCCAACCACCATATCAATTTGCTGCTTATTTATCTTATCTCTTTTTTCAATACATATGAGGTCATATTTCTCTGCAGCTGACAGTACATCGGTCGATCGCCTTCTACCGTATGGCCACTTAGAAAGCTTTGATCTGAGCGTTCCGATGTTTGTTTAGATCGTAAAAACGACTGACTCGCCGGCTGCCATCGAGTGTAAACACCACGTAGTATAAATTTGTTTTACTAAATTTTAAGTAAGACACGAGGTGTGTCTGAACTATTCCCGAAGCGTGAAACCATGGATCCTACTCATGATTCAGAGTTAATTGATACATGATAGCCTAAAACCATGGAAACCAAAGTTAATTGATTAGTTTTTTGGTTTCTATTCTAAAAATTAGAAAAAAATGTCCGTGTGGTAACAAATAGCACCCCCCATTTCTTCTCGTAGGTATCCTAATAGGCGTCTACACCACCACCTCTAATAGAGTGGAGTCGCCAACCAGCTTGACCAGCGTGGCGTTTTAAGGCCATACATCCCTCATGCACATGAGGAGACCCACGTCCAGCAGTGGATATTGAAAAGGCTAGTGTCGTTGACGAAGAAAACCATGTGGACTGGTTACGGTATAAAAAATTAGGTGAAAACTGAAAAAAATCAAATTACAAATTTTGTTTCTCACATTCTCACGGCAATGAACCAGAATCATGAATCCCCCCATTCATGGTCTCAAGCTTTGCGAATACTGTCCTCTTTAGAAAATAAGCCACAAGTGCATTTGGATATAACATTCGAGAAAAATGCAAAAGAAATTGATAAAAAAGCTTAGAATTTGGATAAAACATAAGGCAAAAGATCAAAGTCAAAACAATTCAAGACGCATTTCGTCAATGTCCAGTGACATCGAAGTATTTATCACTCAATAAACGTCGCTAGTGACGTCAATAGTGACGTCGCTCAATAAAGTGATATCACTATTAAACCACAAACAACGTTTTTACTTTTTTACAACTTTTAATTTTTTACTAACTTTTAAAACGGATTCAATTACCCCAAAATAAAAAAATAAAAACTAATAAAATAGCTCCAATAGTTGCTGAGTTATTTAAATTAAATATTTCAACGTTGCGCGCATAAATACACCTCTCTTTAGATCCCGTTCTACCCCACTACTCGATTTTGGAGTAAATGAATCAGTTTTTAGTCATATTTACGTGCATTTCCGACCTGTTTCGCAGAATTTTAGGGAAAATTAAAATATACGTTCTGTTACACTATACTTTTACTTTTTAAATCCGTTTACAAAATTAAAATTGGACGATCTATAACGCATCCAGACCTGCTGCAAAATAGCGCATTGAAACATTAAAATTACGATTGTGCAAAAACTAATAGTCAGACAGCGTCGGGGTTTTGCACACATAAAGTACCTATAAATTACTACATCTTCGCAAAGTTTCAGCTCTGTAAGTGTAAAAATGGCCAATTTGTGTTTTTTTAAAAAACGCTGTATTTTTCGGCTTTTCCGGATTTTCTCCGTTGCTAATTATCTGATCGAGTTGTTCGACCTCTTATTTTGTTCATATTTTTATTTTCTATAAATCGCCTATTTACATTATTAAGATTGCTTCATTAGTTTACATTTTATAAGCAAAAAACTAAAAAAAACTATTTTTTGTTTAAACGTGTTTATAACAAACAAATTAATAGACAACATTTCCGAGTGGAAAACATAACTGAATTCATTTACGGGCTGTCTTTCATATGATGGCACAGTCGGTTTCCTATTAGGATTTATGTCACACAATCGCTAATACTTTGCTTGGCCTATAGTCAAACAAAGAATCTACTTCACTTCTCGAGTTCTTTTCCAATTTATGAGTAAAATAAGTATTATAAAAGTATAGGTATTTTGTTATGCAAATTTACCACTAAATTAAATTTACTATTATTCTTATTCTTGGACTACATTTATAATTTTATTCTTATTATTTATTAGTTCAGAGTTAATAACTAAAAAAAAACTTTTATCATAATTAGATAGTATAAGTTCATCATAACATAGAAATACTGGCCTTAACGCTGCCCTATAATAATGCCTTATTATTTATTTATTCATTTGTTTTTTAATTTATATAATACTAGCTGTTGCCCGCGACTTCGTTCGCGTGGTCTTCATTTTAATGCGATAATATAGAAACCTTCGCGGGCGTGCGCACAACAACTCACCAAAGTTTCATCGCAATCGGATGAATGATATAGGAACGCATAGAGGACAAACAAACAAACATTAATTTTTATATATCAGAAAATAATATATAAAAATATAAAATTGAGTGTTAAAAGACCACTGACCTATTAAAGGTTCTATAAATACAAAACGAAAAAGAAAAAAGGACGAATACAAGTAAAGATTCTTATCTTATATTTATTAACTTATATCTTATTATTTCTTATATTTTTCTGTATAAATATGTAATGAAAATTACTGAAAAAACATTACCTTCCCTTCACGTAGAAACCGCATGTGGATATTAATAACTTTCAAAGTAAATACGATACATCTGGAACATACGATACATTCATTTATTTATTATATTATACGTTATTGTACATTATCGTAATCGTACAGAGTAATGGTCTAAGGTAATCTCTACCGGCAATAATTTGACTCATTATCCGCGAATACAAATACGATTACGAATAGTACCTAATCTACTAATTGTAAAATTTCTGAATGGATAATTTTAAGTCCAACTTCAAGTTGGTGCTATAAGAGGCCATAAGCCTTTTTTTTCGGAATGTATAATTTCTTGTGGCCCTAGTGGCCTTTTAAGAGTCACCAGTCGTGTTTAACGTAGGGCGAGCGCAGAAGGCGCTCAGCCAGGAACAAAATGTGTGTTGCAACGAGCCTCAGGGCTCCCCCGCCGGTAAACCGGCGGAAGGAACGGGCCTCGGCCTAGGGCGTTACATTGGATGAAGCCATAAGCCATAACCTATATAAAAATACCTTTCCTTTTTAGAAACGAAATCAATTCGGGCTTTTATATTTTAATAAAGCCACACACGATTCCGGAAACACACACAAAGACGAACATATCAACCAGACCTGGACAAATATTTGTCTTTAAACAAATGAATGTCCGGCCGGGAATCGAACCCTAAAACTTTCACATAACAGGCAGGGCAATAGGTAACAGTATTTATTTTTGTAAAACATTATTCAAAAATCTTTCCTTTCGGTTTCGCTCTCTTTTTTCTTTAGTTCCATTCCTACATGCTTACATCATACCATTTCAATAGCACTTACTATTAAAGATGATAACATAAACGTAGCCCTGAGTACTTACACACTCACGAAATTATATTAATTTATAAATAGCAGACAAAAATAGCCAGTCGGCATCCTGCTTCCATGTCAGACTACTGAAGCATTAGCAGTCTAAAATCGGAGTGTGTTTATAAGAGTTTTTACGTAAACTTCGAGAGACACAGCTCGAACGACGACGTCCTAAACTAGCGTTTACGTAATGGGTTCAACAGACAAACCATCGCGAAACGCGTCGAGTAACTGTTTGAAAAATGTGGAATGCACTTTTCTCATTCAGTATAAAGAATGCGCAGGTAGTCAAGATCTGTCGCAAGATCATCGCTTTGATGACGTAATGACGGATTAATCAGCTTTGTCCTTGTGTAATCGCGGATAGAATTAAAGGCGTGAAATCCGGGGAAACAAATACACTTCCTTAAACTTCTTTACATTCGAGATTTTCTCAGTCTTATACTTGTAGAATAGAGGTAACTGGCGGTGGTTAAAATGAGAGTCTAAGTAGCTGAATAATAGTTATAAAATATTACTGAAAACTTGTCAATATAAGAAAGTAATATAGAACACATCAAGTCATACTAACATTATACTCGTGTGCTGAGCTACTTTAAAACTTTCCTCACATGTTAGTTGCTGGTATCATTCTAAATAGGTACCTAATTCCTTTGGCCTTGAGACCGTAATACATAATAATAATTCACTGAAACTAATATTATCACTTTTAAATGTATTCTAGGTTTGCCTTGGACTTCGCCGGGCGTCAGCCTATACTGAGTCTCAGATTTTATTGAGTATGCTAGTAAAACAGACCATTGGCATGACAAGAGCCAGTTGGAAGAGGGATTTATCTATCTTTTGTAATATTTAGAAAAAAATATAGAAAAAGCTGCAGTTAAAAAGAAATACAAAAATAAAAAATTAGAAAAAGTTACTACTATGGGTTTTATCCAACAACATTTACACGTGTAGATGTTGACATTTTTATTTTGTAATTCCTAAATATATTTCAAACGCTATTCCCTAAACATATTGAATTCTTAACCTTTTCGACTTCAGTGGTCCGGGCCGTAACAGTTTACAGTTTTAAGACTTTCGAATTTGTCACATATTTATCTTTTTTTACAAAAGATGTCGGCAGACGAGCATAGAGTCCACCCGATAATAAGTGGATACTGTAGGCCCTAGATATCCACGACACATGCCAACATTAGTCCAAAATGACGAACGTTAGCACGCTCGCGGATGCGCTGCCTACTTTTGGAGATATAGGAATGTATTTGGAGAAAGGGTTGTGAAAATGGGAAGGGATTGGGATGGGATGGGTATGGGCTCTGGTATATCTCACTCACTACTGAAACACGTACGAACATTTGGGAGATAGGTCAAAGTGAAAAATGCAGTACATTTAAAGGTTCTTCTGTGAGAGAGAGGTAACGTGGTCAGTCGAGCACACCCAGCGGCGATAGGATTGCAGCGTGCACTCTTCCCCTCAAAAAAAAACGAATATTAATCTATTAAAACTTTTACCCATTTTATTTTACCCAACGTGTCTTGCGTTCTCATTTGCTCGGAAGTCTTTCCAGAACAAGTATAAGACGGCTTTAGACAAAAAAACGTCCTCTTAGGTACGCGTAAATAAACAAATTATATATTATAATTATAGTAAGCATATCATGAAGTATTTTCTAAAACTGTGCAATGCTTTAAAACTGTATGAACTGATCGATTGTTCATCGATTGAAACTGTGTGATTCGTTTGTAATTTGTATGGTTAATTATACTGTCGATGGATAACTAATAATAATTCGGACATGAAAATAAAACCACCAAACAGTGAAAGTTAAATAAGAAGCCCTACGACATATACACCTAAAAGTTAATAAACAAAATACACTTAATCCGGCGTGTGACCAATACCTACTCACCAAATAGTCTTACTTAATTAGATTGTTTTAGTTCATTTTCATACGGTGCCTTTAGGTAATAGGTGCGTAACACATTTAAAAGTAATGTCGTTTTTATTTTAACCAAAAGCCATTACAAACTAATTAACGGTTTTTATATCACCGCCCGATTTATTGACATCCACACGTCGGATAGGTGTGTTACGCAAATTAATAATGTTAAGTCTGTTTAGAAAGAAATGATATCGTTATTGATAGAAACGCATATCCGTTGAAACACATTTTATTCGAATTAATCGTTTTTATGTCAACCCCCGATTTATATAACACAGTGCAAATGATTTTCAGATAACGCATAATTTAATTTTAACTCTAAATATTTGCGTTTTGCACAGATATATATATTTTCCATTAAAAAAGGAAGAAACTTATATATTTTATATTACCAAAGGCCTTTTAAAAACGTATTTTATAATTACTTTATTTCAGGCGGGTTGCACCAATCATGACCATAATATTAAAAACAATTGTTCCCACCAACATTAAACTAAAATATGCCAAAAATGACCTTAAACTATTTAAGCATTGCAATACTTTACCCGTTCATATTAAAAGTACATATAATATATTAAAAGAACAATATTTCAATACCGAAATTCAAACGTTAATATCACATCCTACAGTTACTCGTAGTATAACACATAAGCTTTTGGTAACCAACGCCGCGAACAATATATACGGTCAGCGGACCAGCGCTGACTCTGTTCCCAGGTTAATAAATGAATTAGATCCTAAATTTAAAAAAGATATCAGCGAAAATAATTTAAAATATAAATTAAGAACATATATCTTGTCCAAATTATAATTTGTTCACTGCTCACAGGTAGGTTTTTAATGTCTCGACTACTGATTCCAGCAGTACTTGTATCTTAGACAAATCTGTATGGTTTATTAGATACAATTATGTTTGCTATATACTTAATCTTTGTAAAATTGTTAATAAAAAAAAAAAAAAAAAAAAAAAGCTGACTCAATTAGATAGCATTCACTTGGAAATGATGTTGTATTTGTTTAGAACTGGTAGTAAACATACCCGCACTCGGATTAATCGCCTTTATGTCAACGCACGATTTACATAACGCGTCGCGATCGCTTGTCTGATAGGTGCGTAACGCAGTTTAGTAGCGTTTGGTTCGTTTAGAAATGATGATGTTAGCAGAAAGTTGTGTACTGGACGTTACAGTGTTTAGTGCAGTGATGGGTTGTTAAAAGAGTATTTTTTTATGAACTATTTATGAATATTTTTTTTATGAATAAACCATTCTTTATCAAGTGTAATTTCTTATAACTATACTACTATTATAATTGTTATACTAGCTATATTAAAATATCTTTAAATTTTATCAGATTATAGCTAATGTAAAATCATAATCTCGCGATTAAGTAGTAAGTTCATCTCTTCATAGGTGACTTATTTCCGTTAATTACATAGATAATTAAAACAAACAGTGTTCAAAGTCGGTAAAAATTCAAGATGAAGAAACGGAAAAATAAATCCCGCGTTCGGTTTAATTTGGCGGTAAGTAAATTGTTTGATTTACAAACCAAAATTCAAATACGAATATAAATAATACATAACTCGTAATTATAATTTTAGGTGTGACAAAAACAACGTGTTTTTTTAAATACCTCTACTATTTCATTGCGTAGTTTTCGAAGACGTTATTGCAGTGATGACAACTTTCGAATTCCTCAAAAATATCCAGTCGTTCCTCGTGGTCCCCTCCGATGTCCACCTACGTGTACCACGAGAAATTTTGTTTTTTAATTTTATATTTAATTTAGCAAATGTATAATAATATATAGTTTTTTTAGTGAATTTTTAGACTATCTACATTGCAGTCAATTTGGAACTGTTTTAGCGGTCGATGGTAAAAGCTCGCGATAGATAGTCGATCGCGAGAGCTTTTACCATTTATTTTGACCATTTTACCAGTGTTTGTATCCCTGTCCTACAACGTCCAACTGCAGGATATAAGCCTCTCCTAGAAAATGACTAAGAGATTTCGGGTCACAGTCCACTCACTATGTGGACCCAATGCGGATTATTGGATGCTTTTTTATAATCGATTATTTTTATGCGGATTTCCTTTCGATAATCCGATAATAAGGAAAAATCCTTCACCACCGAGTTAGTGATAATTTTTAAAGTAGCTTTTATTCGTAATTAAATAGAAACGCAGTGGTACGGACCGAGGATTTGAACTCACGACTTCACGAATGAGAATAGCAGTGATACTCCTAGGCTATTACCACACTTTGCAATAAAGGGTCCAAATTGTAACCGCCTCTGTACAAAGTACAAAAGAATGGCCATCTCTGTATAATACGTCAACTTACTTGAAAAATTGTTTCAACTCTACAGAATACAATAAATAATTAAAAAGCGTTGAATGATTATCATTTGCTAGAGTTTTTATAATAACTCAATGAATGGAACATTCACCAAGATGTTCCATGTCAGTTACGAATTGAGTGTGGAGATCGAGCATTGAAAATTAAATTTGTAACGTGACCACTACTACTGTAACCACAGTTCATTCTATCTCTTCAATTGATAACTTTTAATTATCACTCGAAATCCCCTCCTCACGATTGCAAAGATCTAATAACGATTTTTCTTTTGGTTTATACTTATGTGTGTACGCGTGATCGCACCCTTATTTCTAACAGTATTAATTAAACTGCAGATTCTCGTACAATACTTTTTTTACTTCAACACGTTGTCACAACTTATAATGATTTTGACAGTTCTTGTCTTAGGCGAAACATCGACGGGGTCCACACCCTAACTAGTGCTATATTACTACCGCAATAAGCGATAGTGATGGAACTCTATCACAGGGGTCTTTTATCTACAATGGGGCGATATAGGCTTGATCAATAAGTTTCACTGAATACTTGCTAGAGTTTAGGAAATGAAAGTTAAGACTGTAGAAGCGTTTGTTTTTGGTAGAGGTAGAGTGCATGCTGCATTCCCACAGCCAGTGAACGCACTCGACTGGCCACGTTACCCCTCTCTCACAGAAGACTGCCTTGAAATGTACTGCATTTCTTACTTTACCGTATTTCCCCAATGTACGTACGTGTTTCGGTAGTGAGTGAGATATGTCAGAGCCCATACCCAGCCCATCCTCTCCCCATCTATTTTCCCAATCCATTCCTTAATCTGCAAAGGTAGGCAGCGCATCCGGGGGCGTGCCAACGTTTGTAATTCTGGACTGATGTTGGCTTGTATCGCGGATATCTATGGACGATAGTATCCACTTACCATCAGGTGGACTGTATGCTCGTCTGCCGCCTTTTTTATATAAAAAAAAAGAAGCACGGCAAATTAAAAGACACTAAAAGTACAGACACTAGACACTAAAGTTTTTAACTAAAAATAATCATAATTTTAATAATAAAATTAGCCTAGCGTTTGCTATGCTAATTATATTTGTGAATACAAGTTATTAATATGTTCAATTTTAATTCTTAATTCTTCAGTTCTGCATCATAAATTCGTTACCTTCACAAATAAAATATTATTAATAACACTGCAATAAAATCACATTTTGTATTGTAATATTTTACAATAAAGTATAAATAAATAAATACTGCTCCTATTATTTATATGTCTTTTTATGACTCTAAAAGATTATGACTTTATCCAGTCATTACTGATCACTAGTGTACCTACGGCAACGTTTTTCTATTTTCTTCCAAGTTCCCTTAGTAGGGTCTAGGAATTCCGCCATAAATAAATCAGTACAAATAATCACAGTGTAAATGAATCACTAATACTTTAAATCGTGTACTAACGTGTAATCGTAAACAGTACTACATTTTTGCGTGCTACTGTCATCGCTTTTTACATTTATTCTCCTTTACTTCGCATACGTACTAATGTATAAACATTCGTACAAGTAGATAGGTAATGAGTAGACATATGATTATATGCATTTGCATATTTGCAAATGCAAAAGGCATATTTCTCGGTTTTCACACTCTATTGCATATTTCTATGATTTTTCGTTTATAGTGCTTAATTTGACATAAAAACGCGTCAATTTAAAATGGAACGCTTGAAATGGTACGTATACAGATCTACAAAGAACAACTTCCAAATGTGCCATTACCACCCCGCAACCAATATTAACCCGATAGCGTACCTGGTTGAAAGTAGTTTTGTTCTATGCCCAGCATTTTGGGGTCATAAAAGGTCGATGCACTGACGATTGCATCATGGCAGCTGGCATTTGAAGACCTTCAATTAAGACGAATATAGCACTCATTAAGATGCACTTCAGTGATATTCCCTTACATGATTGAAAAACTCGAAACCAAAAATCTTCCTGTATATAATTCTGTGGTAATTTTAGAAAAAATTGTGGTTTTAGTCCAGGCACTTCCGGAAATGTCCTATGACTTAAGGTGAATAGATAACAATCCATCTATCTATCAACAAACTTTGTCATTCTAGTGTTTGAGCTTAAAATGCAATCACTTAATGAACAAAATTGATATCACCAGCCTTTTCCCAAGGGAATAAGGAATATAATATCCGCCCATAAACAGTAAAAGAATAGTTTAATAGTATCAATTTGTATGTAAGTGAATTACTTCAGGTTTCCTTAAAATATTTATGATTTTTTTTTCAAAATCAATCCATGTCAAAGTAATTTTAATTTTTGTTATGTCACCTGTCATTTATTTATAACTAGCAGACCCGAAAGACATGTCCTGTCCAAATTTCAATAAATTTCAATATTTTCATAATTTCAAATTTCAATAAATATTTTTTTTTTTCCTGAAAACTTTTTCAGGACCATAACGAACAAAACAAAAAAAGAATGACGCACATCCATCGTTCGAATCGTGAGTTATCTATGGTCTTGAGTTCATACAAAAATCCTATAGAAAAAAGCACTTTCAGTTTTTCCCGAATTTTCCAATTTTCCGGGCAACTTTTCCAATTTTTCTTTACCTAAAAATTACGAACATTTTTTAAAAAAATACACAAATCGGTCCCGCTGTTCTCAAGTGATGCACTTACCAACGAACAGCATTTAATTTTTATTTATATAGATAGACAAATACAGATATGTTTACAATTCATATTGTAAGTATTGTTATGTTATGTTTACAATTGTATGTAACATAATAACTGTATAAAATAGAAACGAAATAATAAAAAAATATTACATAATTGTAGGTATCATATGTACTCAATGTACTGCTGTTTACAATTTGTATTTCTTCAGTAATTGCCTTGTTTTATGAGACGTTTTCAAAATCACTCCGGTACACACTATGTTTTATTTTTATTATGCCAATTACCAATATCTATATAGACAACTATAATTATATTTCCTTTATGGTAATCAGTCCCTTGCGATAACGATGACCTCACACGAGGGCAATGTTTGAATATCATTTCTTCGGTAAACACCAATTTATATATTCGCTTCTTGTAAGAATTCGCGGACAATAACATTTCAACTTATGATTGTATAACGTCCTAACTTGAACTGATTCGTTTTTTGTCGTTTCCATGGCATCCTGAACAAAGTCTTGAGGGTTTTGTATAATTTCGATTTTCTAACGTTCGATGACACAATCAAAATTCGATAGATCACAATCAAAATATAAATTAACGACCCGTACCACCAAGTTTCTACTTAAGTACCGTACCGATTTTAACAAAAAATATCTTGACGGTGAAGGAAAACATCGGAAGGAAACCCGCTTGCTTAAGAAATAAAAAAGAATCTGGATTATATGCATTCACCACTCCGCACTAGGCCCGCGTGGTGGCTTATTGCCCCAAACCCCGGGTGATTTACTAGAAAATCCTGTGCTCTGCAGTGGGACATTATAGGCTGATATCATCGTTCAATTGCTATAGTTTTTTTTTTCAAATTTTATATATATTATGATCATTAATCTCATAACTTCAAACTGTCCAGACGAAGAGCGTTCAATATGCTAACCAGTACAGAGAATCCCAGTTTAAAAGTAAGATGTGCTTACTAAATGATGTAATTGTTATGTAAATTAGTAAAGTGGGAGGCAAGTGATACATATCCATCACTGATATAATTTTGATGAGACTAATTGGTGAAGTATACATAATCACACAAAAAGCCGCATCCATAGATCGTTGGTTTAAATCCGGCTCGAAGGACCAACATGTGCTTACTGAATGATATAGTTCACGTAACTTCCTTGGCAATGAGTCACTGCGTACAGTGCAGTCGAAAATACACTTTATACTGCGTACCCGAAGGTTGTGGATTAGATTACCAGCTAACATTTTCCCGTTACCCAAGCTAAAACCAGCCCCGGATCTTGAATTTTTTCGAGGCGGGGCAAAAACTGAAAAATGCCCCTGATGTTGCAGGTGTCCATGGGCGGCGGTGACCACTTACCATCAAGTGGCCCGCTCTCTCCTCCGCCATCTATTTCATACAAAAAAAAACTACTAAAATGGAAGACGAGTGATACATGTCTTCGATAAAATATATTAATGTGACCAAATGATGAAGTATACATACATATAAGAATGATCAATGCCCTTAAAGAGTTAAATTACATTTAATTATTTTATTCAGGCCACAATGAGCCGCGGCTCTATGGAGGAGCTCCTCGGTAGCACCCAGGAGGCAATGCGCAACAGCCAGAGCGATCTGCGCAGCGTGTACGACCGCCCACTTACCAGGGAGGAGAAGAACTTCCTCCTGTACGCCGACCGGGGAGACTATACTACCGTTAAAAGGTGAATCATATTTAGAAACCCGTTCATGTTAAAAGAAAGTCTTATGGCTGATTTACACAAGGAGATTTTCTCGAACATCAGTCAGAAGCTAATACAAACAACTGTTATCATCGAGTTTTTATCATCATGTGAACAGTTCTAGGCGAGAATTGCATGTAGATTGGTCGCATACGACAATCGTATACAATTTTCTCGCCAGCTCCGTTTGAAAAACTGTTCTTGTGTAAACGAGCCTTCACAGTTTCATCTCGGTAATTTCTCACATCTACTTACATTACCACACTCGCAAATGTGAACTATATAGTCCACAGATAGAAAAATATTCCTCCGACACTTAGTATTTTGAAGATCAGGGGTTCTTCGAGTCAATAAAACCTATGATCAATCGTAAAATCAAAATAAAGTCAATCAATCGTAGTACTATGATCATTGCAGATCTATTGTGATCGCCACTCTTCTTATAGATCGCTGCTAAGTTCGTCTTTTTATGTGTCTCTGGATCTACAACACAGCGAATACTAGGGAATACACAGGGAATTTAAACGTGGGTTATTTTAGTCTTAAATTTTCTCTTTTCCTTTTCATATAATCTTGTTACAGTTTCAACAAAAATCACATATTTCCTTTAACATATCAGTTTTAAGTGTGCTACTAATTTTCTTAATAATTAATATTGTTGCTTGATAGTTTTGTATTCTACTTAGACATATAATTGACGATTTAAACAATACTGACGTCACAGCATTACTAGTTGGTGATGGCGTGGCTACCAGTGGTTCGGTCAGTGTGGGAAATCGCGTTCGTAAGTGTCTCAATTAGTTTTATCTGCACGTGTTCTTACAAAACTCTTTATATCCGTCTTTATGACGTTCAAAGTAATATTTACAATTGTTCCCTCCATATCAACAATAAATTATTATTTAAACATCGTCTCTGATATTGTCTTTTAAGCTGTCACAATGTTGTGTGGAGTTTTGCCGAGCGGCGCGTTCAAAGCAGTTTCTTGATAACAAAGGAAAGGAAAGCAGTTATTGAAATTAAACCTGTCACGCTTGACGGGGAATTTGTATTGTGAACAATACGAGAAAACCTCCAAGTTATGTTGAATAATATAAAATTATATGTATCAGTTTGAAAAACATTTAAAGCATATAATCGTATAAATGTTGTGGTGATCATTTATTCATTCAGCTTGGTATAGCATGCCGTGTGGTGTTGACCTGGTGGCCGTGTGATGGTGGTCGTAGAAGGCGACAAAGGGATAACAAAGCCGCTACTACAAGCCTTGAGGGTGTACCTACACCACCTCTAAAAGAATGGACTCGTCAACCCGCTTGGTTAGCGTGGCGTTTTAAGGCCATACATCCCTCAAGCACAAGACAATGTGCATGGACCTCACGTGCTGTGTTAACATATATCCGCTGGGGAAGGAAAACAGGCTAGTCATATAAACTTGACCCAACTATCAAAATTATCAGGACAAACCCTGACACGAGAAATAGGACACTGCGATCGATTTAATTACATAACAGCCGATAAATAGGATTACATGACAAGGCTGCACTTACAATGCTTCGTTGAAGATACTACGTGAATGGCGGCAAATCGGAAAATCCTCGAATCGTATCCGATTTCAATGTATGAACGAATTAAGATTACGTATCTCACGTTCCTTGTCATGAACGAACTCACGAAGGTATGCCAATATATTTCTTACCATACCAACCATCAGCCTGTATCTTTCCACTGTTGGATTAAGTCGGGCATTTCGATCGGATCACTTACAAGGCTCGCACACACACAGTCTTCGACTCTTCTCAACCAGTCATATATATACTTTCCACGTCCAAAATATTAATGTAAATTATTGCTCTAGTAATTAAAAGGTCAATGGTAAAGCCTTTAAAACACCTTTAAGTACGAATATAACTTATACACATAACGAACTACGAGTATAAACCTAAAAACGAATGCCTTTCTTAAAAAGAAAAGTAACAGTTAGGCGGGTGACATGCATACCGACATACCGACATGCCGGTTCCAATTCTAGAAAGGTAAAGGAAAATAAGAGAACTGAAAATGCTCCAACGACTAACCTAACTAGCACAACAGCCAGTTTAATCTTATTTGTGCTTCAATATTTTAGCGTGTTACCTTTACTCCAAAACACATTACTACTTGATATTGGCGTCTGCCATTGCAACTACGTAGTTCCACTAGACAAAAATGTGTACTATATAAGCTCTGAAAGCTAAGTTAATCCAGACGTACTTATTTAAATCTAGACAAAATCTAAGTAAACGTTTTTCTCCAGACTCATGGACCAATACCGCGACCAACCGGAAGTTCTTGACATCAACTGCGTGGATCCTCTCAACCGATCAGCTCTCATCGCCGCCATAGAGAACGAGAACATGGAACTGATGAAACTGCTGTTGGAGTATGGTATTAAAGTTAAGGTGAGCTGAACATGAGAGTAAAGTAGGGACAAAAATTCGCATCAGAAAGTTAATTTGAATGAAGGAAATAAAAAGTTAAAAGTATTAAATATTATTAACAAAAAATATAAGAATCGAAGTAAAAGACTACCATAAAATGTACTACATTTCCCACCCAATCCTATTCCTCCAAAGTGCACACATGTTTAGGTAGTGAGTGATACATCCCAAGAGCCCATAATTACATCCCACCCTATGCTATCCTCCCCTGTCCTACAGAATGAGGAACATAATGGAATAAAAGTGGCCCCTTATTCATAATACTCTTGAATCCCCATTAGGCAGTGACACCGTCAGTTGATGTAAAATGAATTTCATTCCAAATTGCATAGGATTCAGTATAAGTCGAGTTAGATATAAATATACTGCAATTTTATTACTGAAACTGAAGGTTCAATGAATGGAACGTGTACTGTTTTTAATATAATGGTAGTCGTATATAATATTCAGACTGTGTAAACATTGACTATATGAAATAAAACTGGCGACATGCCCTGACTTCGCTCAGGTAGCACAAAGATTTCCTGGGTTGCCTAAACATTAATATTACCATCACGTGGGACCGCTTGCTCATCCGCCCACTAGTAGGTATATTTAAAAAAAAAACAAAAAAAAAAAACAGTTTATTGTCTATTTGTATTTTAGTTCAACTGTCTATAACTAAAGAATTTTCAAAATAGGCTCAGTAGCTTAAACATGACGTTATTTCCGCCTCCAGTTATAAAAATAAAAAGGAACCTTATTGTCAGTATGGACTTATTGACTTTGGTTACAATTTTCTACTCGTAACTTAAAATGTCGCTGTTCCACTTTTCTATTTGGAGTAACTAAAACTGATTTTGTTGATATTCCCAAAGTTACAACTATGTTGGTTGGTCCCGGCGTTACAACCTAATAATATATAACTAACTATCAAATTTTCTGAAAGTACCAGGATTGCAAAAGTTGAAAGGGTCTTAGCTTGTAGTAAAATAACGATCGATCAAAAATGAATGAATCTCATTTCAATTATTTCGTTGAGAATATTTTAACAAAGAATTATACCAGGCTACTCAAATGGTTTAGCGATAAAGAGTTTTTATCTGTGGAACACTGTCTGGTTTTGATGTCAATTAAAACTATGACTATTTATCTATAACATAAAAACAAAAAAACATTCCAAATTCAAATATCCCTGCATATTTTTTTACGAGCTGAACCAAAATATCGTGTCTCATTAAAAAATGGATATTCGAAGCGAACATTTCCGCACTAAGATTTTGTATGATTTTAAATGGTCTTTAAAACTTGAAGTATAGGTACTTTGGAAGTACTTTTTTTGAATATGAGAGTACTTTAAAAAAAAGGTAATTACAAAAATTGGAACACGTAGACCATTTCTTTTCTTATTCGCAAAACTGTCTGAGTTCTCCACGTACGTCGGTACAATTTTACATAATTAATTAGTTGATTAGATACTTCAACCTACGAGTAGTTTTGTACAATCTTATGGTGCAACTAGTTGATTGATTCAGTCGGTCGTAGTGAAATAAAAGGTTTCAACATTCTGTTTTGATATAAATATTATAAATATAACAATACAAAAATTGTTTATTAATTTAAAAGATATCATTAAAGTCGACAATAAGCTCCCGTTTCTTAGATGATATCACAAATAAAAACAAACAAAAAACAAACTATTTTTTCTTTTTAATGTTACTATAAATTGCAAACACGGGAAAAGTAAACATTTCCTTTAACCGTTTAATATTAGCGTCATTTATAAAAGAGTTGAGATAATTCGATTGTAATAAAGATGTAAGAAGTAAATATAACCTTTGTTTATTCCTATGTAATATTGCGATTGTATCAAACGTATAACGTACAACGTCCTAAGGGCTTCCCCTTATAAACGTTTGGACAATAATTCAACTCGACACTCCAATATTGTTTAATGACTTATAAATATTTTTATTAATTTCAAAAAACGATGATTTCCTCACTATATTTATTTCACCTCCTAGTTAATTAATAATTAAATAGGAAAAAAAAAATTAAAAATTATTGATTTAAAAAAATCGTCCTTAATATCAAATTAGGTACGATTTTTTTTCACATTTTACCGTAATCTTCTGTATATATTATTAAGGGTTTATAATATACATAATAAGGGTATATTATGGACCTATACCGCATTTAATAATAAATGCATTATTATTTCAATAATACAACGATGTTATTGTTACAATAGATATTACAAGAAATCGTTTTAAATATAACATGGAAGTTGCAATTTATACACAGACAAAGCAAGGCTTCGTAAGCTATGAATTTTATATGACTAGAAAACTGGTTCCGTCTAGCGTTTTCAAAAAAAAAACAATACATGACGAGGGTGTCTTTGTATCAAACGGGGTGTTTCAAGAGAAAAAAGAGAAAATCTTATGAATAGAGAATCCGTTGGGAAATCACTCCTCCGATACCTGGCCCTATCGCTTTTGTAGATATTCATAACTTTATTTGCGTTTCTAAATGTCAGCATGTTGTAATAAATTCAATTTTTGTATTCATTACCTTTCAATACCATAATGTAAATATGTTATGTAAATATTTTGACTTTTGACTAATAGCGGGAGCCTTTGTGCTTTGTTAACTATTTCTGATATTAAAAAAAAACCTTTAATCACTAGGGAGTATCGGCCCATAATTGAACACGTGGGCCCAGTGCCGATTGATAAAGCACCAGATTTTTTAAATTCTGGTACATCCCTGAAATAATTTTTAAAAATTAATACTTGAATAGAAAATCTCAATGGTACAGGCCGAGAAGATTTGAACTCACGACCTAACGAATGATAGTCGGAAATTGACCCGTAGGCCTACACCGCTCACACTAGGCTATCATCAAACATTAACTACATAATTGAAGGTTCATTTCAGAAATGTAGTTGGGAATGAAACCTTCTTAAATCATAAAATTTAAAACTTAAATAATAATTCAAATCTTCACTTATCTTAACATTTTATCTTAATTTTACACTTGAAGGGTGACGAATGTTAAAAGAGTGGTGCTCGTTTTAGGTACTTGGAAACTCAAAAATAATAGACCTATTTAGAGCATTCTTTTACTTTTAGGAAGCTAAGGCATGCACTTTATTTTCGAGTTCCAGACCCTAGATTCTACTAATTATAAAACTGTCTGAACTTGAACCGCAGCGGAAACTATACTAAGTGTCATCTTTAGTATTTCACTAATTATAACGGTTCAGATTCGATTCAGTCGAAAAACTATACAAAAGATCATATAATAACATATTTTCACACTTAAATTGCAAATGTCCAAAACGCGAAAATAACTCTTTAACTAACTAAACATAATAATAAGGACAATAAATGATTCATTAGGGGCATAAAAAACGAATAAATAATAGAAATGAGATATTAATAAAAATTGCACCATGTTCTATAATTAAAAAGAAAGGATATATAATGATTATTTATTATCAAAGAGCGGTTTTCGCACGTTTTGGAACTGACCGGTAACCATTGGGGAACGCTTCAATTTTGTTGCAGTTTTATTGCTGGCAGAATGTGCTAATTGCACCATTGCCATATATTAAAAGAACAAATAAATAAACGTCTACTGAAATTGAAACTCAACTGAACCATGAACGGTACCTACATGCTATTAGAATTTTCACCCTGAGCGAAAGCAGAACGAGTCTCTACTTAAAATAAAATGCTAATCGAACTAGAACCCTAACTGAAATTAAACTTATGAAGATATATGTTTTCATATAAGTTCGACCTTTCAATTTTATCGAACACATTGCATGTAAAACTACATTTCCTTCCACTATAACAAAATTAGATTGCATAAACCTTACCTATATTTAGATTGATTCTAACACTAAAGGCAACCTAGGCACACAAGGTGGACTAAATTAAAATGTTAGGTACTCAAACACGAAGATAACGCTCAATATGAGATTTGAATTTCGTTGCTTAGAATGATTTAGAAATTTATGATTAAATTTGTTTGTTTAGTAAAATCGTCGACATTAATCGAATGATTTTTTATAGTAAGAAGGCGGCAGATGAGCATACAGTCCACCTGGTGTTGAGTGGATACTGTCGTCCCTATGGACGACATCCGCTATACATGCCAACATCAATCCAGAATGACAATCACTGGCATGTCCCCGTATGCGCTGCCTACCTTTTGAGATGTAGGAAGGATTAGAAAATGGTAAAAGATAGGATAGGGATAGGATTTTAATAGACACCGCACATTGCAAACAAAATTATCGAATGATAATTTAATCGAATTCCAATTAGAATCGAGTCGAATGGAAGGGTGCACGCTGCAATCCCACAGCTGCTGGGCCCACTTAACTGGCTACTTTACTTCTCACTTACAGAAGACTACCACAAAATGTGTATGTGTATGTCGAACACGCGTACAGACAGTTTTCCCTCCATGACCGGATGCTACATAATCGTGTTACTGCTGTAGCACAAACAAGTAACGTTTTTAACTGAACGTGTTTATTGACTTGCCATAATATGCTTGTAGGTATGGTATTTACTGATGTTTACAGCGAGTCATAAATATGTTAGGTTACTTTGGTACAACTTTCTAGACTTTTGAGTTCTGTAGACATTTTATATTGTAAATCGGGATTATAAACAACGCAAGAGTTAATCATTGGATAGTAAATATAAGGTCTGTGATAGTCTGTTATAAAAATGATTTATACTCAATTCTTTCTCGAGATTGTAGTCAGTGGGGTAAAAGCCTTTCTTGGAATTGGCTATTGTCCCCCTTCTATTAACTGTTAGCTATTCTATTAGCTGTAGCGAGAGAGAGCACGCTGTGTTCCCACAGCCGCTGGGCGCACTCGACGGGCCTCGTTATCCCTCTCTCATAAAAAACTACTTTGAAATGTACTGCATTTCCCACTTTATCGTATTTCCCCAATGTACCCCCAATGTTTCGGTGTTTCGGTAGCCCATTCCCATCCCACCGTATCCTATCCCTCCCCATTTTCCCAACCCTTTCCTTAATTTGTAAAGGTAGGCAGCGCATCCGGGGGCGTGCCAACATTTCTCATTCTGGACTGATGTTGGCATGTATCGCGGATGGACAAAAGTATCCAGTTACCATCAGGTGGACTGTATGCTCACCTGTCGCCTTTTTTCTATAAAAAAGAAAAATATTTCTCCAAATTGGAATCAGTTCTCCTCTCTCTTAGCACAGAGTATGAACATTAAGTAATCTTAGGTGATTTCAATACGGATCTTTTAACAGATAATTCTAGGTGGAAACAATTACATTCAATCATGTGTTCGGCGAATTTTCAGTCTTCCTTTGGAATGCACACGTCGTAATACGAATACCTCTGATTCATGGATTGATTTGATCATTGTTTCTTCGACTGACCATGTTGTTAATGATGGTCAGTTCTCAGCTTCCGGATTCTCGCGACTCGACCTAGTATATATTTTATATAAAATCAAACATCGTCAAATTATGTATTGTTTGTTGTACCCCGTTTGTGATTCTCCGTCTACCAAAAGGTTGACTGGTAGAGAATGCCATAAGGCACTAAGTCCGCCTTTTGTGTAGTGTTTGTGTGCAATAAAGTAAACTAGTAAAGTAAGTGAAATTCATAAATAAATAAACAACGTAAATGTTTCAATGTTGCAGACTGGGTTGACGTTTTATTTTCCTAGTTTGATTTATACCATCACTACTGCAATAAAAAACGGACAGTTATTGAAATGCGTAAATCGTTCACATACTGATAGTTTATACAGATAAGAATTTAATACGCTTACAATTTCTAATAGTGATGCGACGAGTTGAAAAGACTCGCAATCATACTCAATTCTCAACAGTATCTACTCGTTCTACTCAAGATATGTCAATATATGAATACATCAATATATGAATATTGTTATTTCCACTTCTATTTGTCATCAGGATGCATTACTACACGCCATTAAAGAAGAGTATGTAGAAGCAGTGGAAATGCTGCTCAAATGGGAAGAAGACCATCATGTACTTAGTGAACCATACGTAAGTGGAGAGAACAAAATTAAGTTACTAAACTTTCTATAAATGACGTGTCATACGAAAGAAAATGGTAACAAATCAAATTGGACACAATCGAACCTAACCAACACTAGAAAACTGTGAAGATGCTTAGACTATAGACAACAACAGACAGTTGTGTCGTTTTTGTATTGTCGCTTGTCGAATTCATGGCGAAGATTCTTCACAATGTGTAGTAAATTGTATAAATTTACTGGGGTTCTTCAAGAGAGCTGTGAATAAGATTTTGCAAGGTCGGCGGCGCGCCCTTATACCCCCTGGTGTTGCAGGTGTCCATGGGCGGCGGTAACACTTACCATCACGTGGGACCGCTTGCTCGTGCGCCCACTAAACTATAAAAAAAAAAATACTACACACTTACCTGAGTAAGATGAGCGGCACTTAATCCAACTTTCATTTAATCACTGCTAGCAGGCTTAAAGATTCCAAAAACATTGGTTTACCTTTGCTGAACTTTTAGAATAAAAGTAAGATCAGTCTGTTGAGATAGGTACTCGTTTAGGTACATCACTCCTTCTGCAGTTATTGCAGATGCAGATCTGCGAAGCGTCGACGTTCATCATTTTTGATTGATGTTGGTATACCAACATAATTCTATCACAAATATCCATGGCTAACAGTAATCCTTAGGTAATCCTGGCAGACCGCCTTAGATAATATTTAAGCTTGTTTTATAAAAAATACGATGTACCTACTTTATATCAACAATCCTGCAGAGTTGGGAGTCAATAGACCCAGCAGCTGCTACCTTCACATCAGACATCACTCCACTTATCTTAGCTGCTCATCGGAACCACTACGAAATCTTGAAGATCCTGCTCGACCGAGGAGCGACGCTGCCCACGCCACACGACGTCAAGTAGGTACAGGCATTTGTATCATTCGCCGTCATCTATGTTCTAACCCTGAGCAATCTTGTACTGCTTCTCCTTTAACACTTCCTTGCGATTTGAAGCCTCTTCCATGCGCCAGAAAACCTAACCATCTTCATGCAATCATACGTGAACTGTGTGTATAATACGAATAGTACGCAACTACTGCGTAAAACTGTTTAGGCTTTCATTCCCTCGTCGATCTTTATCGAAAATAGTAGAACACCACATTGTTTTGTAGAGATATTTTCTTTATATAGGTACTCATTAGAAACATATACGAATACGCAGACTCATTGGTTATAATTCGTATTTTCACCCACCTTTTTCTGTTCTTGTAAGAACGTATAAAATTTAAAACGTTGAAATATATGATTGCTCAATCAATAATTAAAAAAACTAAACAAGGAACGATTTAAATTAATTGACAGAACAAAATAATCACTCCCAGAAATATTGTTTGTTTCCTATGTAGTTTTCACTTGTCTCTTAATGAATGAACAATATAATCCGATATTTTTACTTCATCTGCTAGATTTGCTTCACTAATATAAGTTCTTATCTTGTACTTCAAGGAGCTTGTGCTTCTTACAAGTGTGTCATGTTCTTAATCATTCTAGATGCGGATGCGACGAATGTGTGAAATCATCCCAACTGGATTCCCTTCGTCACTCGCAGGCGCGCATCAACGCTTATCGAGCTCTAACTGCACCTTCACTCATTGCATTGTCATCGGCCGACCCGCTCCTTACAGCCTTCGAACTTTCCTGGGAAGTGGGCAGGCTGAGTCAGATGGAGACTGAGTTCAGGGTTGAGTATAAGGTGAGTAGAAACTGTAAAATCATCACAGCTGGACACTATTCGGCATTCTGAGGACGTAGGGAACCTTCAAGTTCAGTCTTGAGTATAAGGTGCGTAGAATATATAAATTATTCCAACTGGGCTCCCCTGTGTGGTGTCGGCAACCTTTAAAATAGCCCTACCCCATCCCTTCCCGTGGGTGTTGTAAAAGGCGACTAAGGGATAACAAAGGCACTACCACAAGCTCTGAGGAACTACATCACCTCTAAAAAAGTCGACTCGCCAATATAACAGAATGTCATAACTTACGGTTATGAGTCTGACAGAAAGTTTTAATATGGAATGGATGACAGCTTCGATTACTATGGCTGCTGCTTAATTTGTTTTATTTTGTATTTACTTTATTATAACATTTATTTGATGTTAAAAAGTTATTTTTTTCCCTCACTGGCAATTTAATTAAATTGAGACATTAACGAGTATACCACAAAATACGACGACGAAATAATATTACTATATAAAAAAAAAATCGTCCTTCAAATAAGGTAGACTCTTGTGTGTGTGTGTGTCCACTCCCCAACACACATGATTTAATAAGTCTAAAAACAAATCATAGTTTTCCTCCGAACTCCTTGTTTCACATTATCGCCCACTGGGAGCAATCAAGCTGCTAATAGAAACAAAAACTTTCGAAAAGCGAAAATACCACCGAAATGGGAATATACCTTCGAGGAAAACACTAACTTTACACTAGCCCTTCAAATGAAACAGAACATGAATGTTTACAATCTGTGGGTATATACTTTGTATCAGGGGAATACTTGATTAATATTCGTCCCAAAATTTAATTTTAACCTATAAAGGGACGTGGAAAACTGGGCTGTAAAAAGCGGAAACCTCACGTTTATAAAGAAAATTTTATGAGACTAAATCTTCGCAGTACATCATCAGAACAGATTGTTGTTCGCATAAACATTTTGCGTTACTTAGAAGACGCCATGACACCAATCTTTTATATTCTCAGAAGGAATCTATACTAATATAATAAAGAGGTAAAATTGTGTGTTTATAGGTATGTTGGGGGTAATCTCTGGAACTTCTGAACCGATATCAAAAATTCTTTCACAAATAGGAATCCACATTATCCGTGTCTAATATACGCTACGTTTTATTTGGAATTTTTAAAATAAAAATTTGAAAAAAAAAACCCTTTTAAACCGAAGCGAAGAGAGGGCGGGTCGCTAGTCTTTAATAATCACGCAACGTCAAGAGGTAGATAATCACATCATTAGTTATAAATATGTCCTTATTTTTTTGGAGTTAAATTTAAAAAGTTTGTTCTCTCCCGAATTACATTACATTAAATTGAAATGTTACTGATCGCTATATTGTACTCGTATAACAAACAAAAATGATTAATGTGTGACCATAACATTACCATCTGTTTACCAGGCACTGCGTCAACAATGTCAAGAATTCGCGACCGCGCTACTGGACCACACGAGGACCTCATCCGAACTGGAGATCATGCTCAACTACAATCCACTGGAACTAGACGTGTGGGAGCCCGGGGAGAGACAGACACTGGGACGACTGAAGTTAGCCATCAAATATAAACAGAAGATGGTATGTATTTAAGGAATTTATGTATGTATGTATTTAACCATCTAAATTGTCATAAACAAGTACTGATCCATAAGATTTCCAAAAGACCGAAAGACTAAAGCTTGCAATGAAGTATAACCGGTTGATTGAAATAAAAACATATTATGATTACTCAAGTATATTTGGTGGGTTTTAATCAATGGAGTATAATGATTAGTACAGGAGTATTAGGTATGAAGTAGTACAGGAGTTAAAAGCCCATATGCCCAACTATAACGGTCTTGAAGTCTACGTGGAACCCGGGCAAAATACAGTTTCTTACACGATCGAAATTCAAGCATCCTTTTCGCCAAGCTTTCAGCGACCTTTCATGTTTATTTCTACCTCACTAACTTATGATAAAATGATGAAGGATAATGCTTCTTTCCACAACAAGCTGGACACGCCCGAGAGGCCGACTGTTGTTGGCATGTATCGTATCGCAGATATCTTTATAAAAAAATTGAAAATTCAGACACTTTAGGCACAGTTCCACGTTTTAAGTATTTTTAGAGGCGAATTAAAAAAACTAGCTATCTATAGAAATATGATTGTCATAAAACGGGAGAACACAGCGATGTATTTCAGTTCATATTTTCATTCCATTTTCTGAATCCATAGATTGCATGTGCTGTGTCTGTAATGGGTTATGAAATAAAATGAAAACATGTCGTATCTTCAGTTAGTATGAATATCATTTGTAACTATTATTAGCTTCTTCTAATATAATTTACAAAGTTCAATTCACAAAGATATTTATTGCGTATGATAATTAATTATCAATATTGTTAATTATAAATAAGAAACTAAATAAACCATAGTAAGTAAACTAAAAACAACTAAAACATATACCTTTAGCCTTGAATTATTACGATACCACGTTCGTTTTTGCTACCACCTTCAAGGGATATATGATGTTGTTTGTGGAAAGGTATATCTGAGTAAAGAAAATTCAATTGTTACCAATTAGTATATATTTAAACGTGATCTGGTCCAACATTTATTGAAAAACATATTTTCATGTGATTTTTAAGATAAATCAATAAAAATAATATGTTAATTTTTATATGATTTCAAAGCATTTTCTTATTATATAATCGTGGAATAATAGCAAAAATGTTGAACTGTTTTTCAAATTTCTGTTTTACATAAGGTTTTTTCAAATTTGCTGGCAATACCAACGTTAGTTGTTGTACGTTTTTCATTTGTATTAAAATTATATTTTAACTTTGCCATCTTTTATCTTTTGTTGTATCTTTGTTGTGTGTGCTATATGTAATGAACTTTATTTTCACATTCTCCAAGTTATTACAAACAACGCCAACATTTATCACAGACTCCTCACGCACTCCACTCTTTGGTACTTTTTAAACTAAATAAATTCATGTAGCGTACTTGGCTGTTTGTGCGATAACCTCAAAAATATACTTTTCATTCCATTCAAAGACTACCTCTGCTTAGGGTTCAGAGTCGAATAACTATCTCCACAGGTTATCATTTGTATCTATTTGCTTAAAAGGAGCGGGAATGGAAGAAAATGGTTTCCGTGCCACTCTCCTAAACATATAGTAGAACTAGAAGCGACTAGCACTCTCTAATACCTTTACTTGAACTATTGTCTACTATTCCTAGTTACAGATTATCATAAACGGTTAAATACAAGTTTTTATTCTTTACTCTAAACTTGAATAAATTTTTACCTTAAAAATCTTACAAACAATAGTAACCGTACTGTTACGGTTACCATAGTACGATTACGGTTACTATTGGCCGTGTGGTGTCTAACTCATACCACCCCATTTTGTCCATTGGATGTCTTAAAAGGTGACCAAGGTGTAATAAAGCAGCAAGACCTGAGGAATGGACCACCTCTGAAGGAGTGGACTCGATTGCCCAGCTTGGCCTGCATAGCGTTTCAAGGCTAAACATTCCTCATGTACATTTGTTACTTGATCGCTTTCTAGTTAACGGAAGCGGGCGTAATGTATTTATCAGTAAAAAGTCAACGTAAAACCTCATCTAGTCCAGGTAATGTTCCTTGTGGTGCCCACACGTATCGTACAGATATTCTCGTGTTAAATTCTCCCTCTTATACCGTCATACTTTCACAACATTGAGTAATAATGCAAATATGTGACTGTCTCAACGGCTGGTTTACTTTTGCACAAACTCCGTACTGCACTTTGCATACTTTATTACATCGACCGACGATCTGATCAAATGATCAATTTACACGAGTTACTCAACTTTAACGTATATGTACAATAATTATGTTGTATTTTTTTGAACGAAAAGAATACACAATTACTTTTAAATCATACTAAATTTTCAAACATATTCATAGAATACTTCCTGAGTTATACGGTGACTCCTTAATTCAAACGTTTGGATTGAAGAGCCACTTTCATGCAAACCTTTTACTACAAATTCTCGAATTGGTCCTACAAAACCGAGTAATTTATTACTAGATAAGCGTAAAGGCCTTTTTTGATATAAAAAATGGCTCCTCAATCCAGACGCACACATTTAAGTTTGGTCAGTAATACTTAGGTAAATCTGTGTCAATCCACAGATGACCTATCTTGGTCTTAATATATGTTTCCACTAACCGATATACTTAAATTATATCGTCTGTTTATATTTATAATTTCTCGCCAATACAATTTTTTTATATAGAAAGAAGGCGACAGACGAACGTACAATGCACCTAATTTTAAGTGTATACTGTCGCCTATAGATGGGTGACTTTACATTTAATGTCTTTTAATTTGCCGTGCTTCTTTTTTTTGTATAGAAAAAAAGGCGGCAGACCACCTGATGGTAAGTGGATACTATCGTCCATAGACATCCGCGATACATGCCAATATCAGTCCATAATGACAAACGTTGGCACAACTGCCTTTAAAGATTTAGGAATGGAAAAATGAGGAGGAATAGGATGGCATTGAAATAGGCTCTGGCATTACTCACTCACTATAGAAGCAAGCACGTATATTGATGAAGATGGAAATACATTTGACGATAGTCTTCTGTAAGCGAGGGGTCAATATATCCAAGCAATAGAATATGGATACATATCTTTTCGAGTAAAGTCAAATGCATTATTTTCAGTTCGTAGCTCACCCCAACGTACAACAATTGCTCGGCGCTATTTGGTACGATGGTTTGCCTGGCTTCAGGAGAAAAAGCATCGTTGGACAATGTGTACAGGTATTTTACTGTATAATAGGTATAATGACACGACCAGTACTCGAAATATCTGTTAGAATAATTGTACATTGAATTGTACAAATAGCGAGCCATGAAGAAAGGTATGCTAGAACTTTCTTAACAGGATAAAATCTGCAAGGATTCAATATTTGACCAGCTACAAAATATGTGTAAAGAAGACTACATTTTAATAATTAAACAGTACCTTCTCTGCTGATTTTCATAAGTGCACATAAAATCAGCGACATCTCCCTGATCATTCCATAACTCACACTTTATTTTTAACAAGATCAGCGAGGGCCCTTAATGTTGTTAGATGTATAATGTTTCCTTTTACTTTAAGTATCAACTTACAGGCGATTATAATAACCCTTTAAAAAGTTTATCGTCTCTCAAAAGTTACGAAGACGCGAGCTTTGTGCTGCCTATATTTTTTATGAAAATAAAATATAAACGTTTTATGAAAATGCATTATTTTCGTAGGTGGCAAAACTAGGAGTGATGTTTCCAGTGTACTGCTCGATATACATGATGTCGCCCAACTCGGAGTACGGACAGTTCATGAAGAAGCCCTTCGTCAAGTTCATTTGCCACAGTTCCTCTTATATGCTGTTCCTATGTGAGTTTTATACTATATTTCGATTTTTACTAGCCTTTTACCGTACACTAATGTCTTTTATACTCAACCCTTCCGCAAGAATAACCTATACTATAGTAAATACCGCATCAAAATCTGTCCAGGTTAACCCAAGTTATAAGCGAACAGACAGAAGGTCAATCAGATGTTTCGTTTTAAATATAAATTTAAAGATATTACACACAGAATAAATAATAACAGAGACACAAACAGTTGTTATTCTTTTAATTTTTTCTTTCTGTATTTTTCTAGCATTGTCGTATAGTCACACATGACAATAAAGTTCTTATACATTCAAGATCACAATTCACTGATACGACACATAGTCGAACATTATGTATACTCGCCTTATGATAATCATGCGTCTTTTACACAGTAATAAACTTCCTAGTATTTTAAATAATAAATACAGAACCTTACTACAAGAAGCAAACGCATTTATAAAAAAAAATTGAATGCTGGTTTAATGGTTTTCGTCCAGTGAGATTCATTAGATGCTTTAAACGTTGTTTAAAGGCCCGTTTATCCTTTGTCGTGAGAAGCATAGATAGGCACTGAGGCATCGAGCACACGTGTTCGCTGCGGTGACGGTCAACCACGTGACTGTTAATTAAACGTTTGGTCCGGCCGAATAGTTGCGCGATTGTACCATTTGTGTCTCATCATTTGAATAAATTCAAATGAACTCATACATAACTCTTTTCGACCCGGTAGTCGCTCGCGTCGCAACTAGCGATCCCTTGTGGGCGGCCGCCTGATTTTAGGCGTTGCGAAGTTTCGCCAACGTAAATGAATTATAATAACACCAAATTCACAATGAATCAATCATTGAGTAACTATAAAGATAAATTAACTTTACAGTCAGGACTGTCCCTAAATGACAACTAATATATTCTAACATTTAAAATAATCAGAAAGTATACGAAAAACACATTTAAAATTGATTCAAATTAATGAATAAACTTCATTAAAGAAGATCATTTACGTTTCATACAAAGTTGGCCCGAAATGTCAAAGTGCCGGCCAACGAAAAAAAAGGTATCACTTCTGTGATACCTTTAAGCTTACAGCATTAAACCATCCGGCATTAAGCTTACAGGAAGTCACTGTACGAACAGGAGGGGGATAATAAGGAAGAGAGAGGGAGGGGGATTTTTTAATGAAAAATTAAAAAATTAATGAAATTAAAATTAAAATGAAATTAAAAATTAAATGAAAGGACTAAAAACTCAAACAACAACTAAAGGAATACTCGCAGAGGTTTGGTGCCATACTTATTCGATGTCACCTTTCCAACATGCTCATATCTCTTTTTTTCGCCAGCCTGTCGATTTAGTTTTTTATAAAATGTATTGAAGCCCCGATTTTCGGGCTTCAGAAATTAGCTGAAGGAATGGTCGTACAGACTTGGTGCCATAGTGAAAAATGCTCGTGCTGACTTCCCCAACAGAAGTGATACCTTTTTTTTCGTTGACCGGCACTTTGAATTTTGGACCCAATATGAATGATCTCCTTTGTTTATATTACTTAATAAAACACCCTTAAGTAATTCTTCTTGTACTATAACAGTATTTAAAATATAAATGTTTTACAAAGTAACTCTTAGTTGTTTTGAATTTAGAAATTGAGTTTTGAAATCTAAGTTTTGAAGTAGTTGTTGAAGTCAAAATAATTAATAATTAAGACACAATTCGTAGGAGCATAATATTTTGAGGCATTATTATTTTTAAATTCCCAAAAGTTAAAAGAGTTAAAGTACTCGTTAATATAGACATTGAAGTAGCGCGAGCAAAAGTTTTAAAAATAAATGTTCCTCCTAGACCTCACGCGGCAAACTCGTAACTTTACATTATCGTCATATCTGTCTAGAATTATTGTGATTTACGGCATCTATCCGTAATTTATAGAAACGGGTTGGATTTTCGTCTGTTTACTTTGTTAGTCATACACAATCGGCAAGTACAAAGAAGCGTATCTTCTTAGATCTTATAATGTAAGAACACATACTAAAATATCTGAAAAACAGTCAAGTGAGAATCGGGCTCGAGCGCTGAGGGTTCGTGCTACTTATATGTAATTTACTTTATCATCTTGAATTGACGATTAAAAAATTAATGAGCTTTGTCCTCAACAATGATAGTCGCATCTATCACTGATCATTTTAGATGATCCTTTTAATGATTTTATTCATGACAAACGACACAAAAGTATTCAGTTTATAAGATTGATATACGGTGGTCACTTTATTACTGACCCCTTAAACTGAAAAATGTCCAATTTAGAACAATTCCTATCAAAATTCCTATTTATGAACTAGCATTTGCCGTTGCTTCGCCCGCGTCCTCATTCCACGGGAACCTTAGTTTTGTAGCCTGCGTCATTTTCCTGGCCCCATACAATATTTCAGCTCGATTTATCCATCTATTGATGTGTGAAGGCATTTCAAACAAACGGACATCGATTCATATTTAGTTTCCTAAGCATATATATACTAAGTTGGAATGTTTTAGTTAATGATAGATTATGTACACCGTCGAATACATATCCAACGGCCGTAATCAGCTCTAAAGTGCCACGGGTTTTATAGTGTGGAAACTCACGTGGCCGAAAATTAAAGAAAATCTGTGTCCCTATGGTAACTTACGACCTGAAACCCTGTAGTGACTACAAGAAAAGACGTGTGGCCCTGCGGGTGATTTCGATTCAGATTCAGCAGAATACGGGTTACAATAGATGTCATATATGAATTAGTTGAGTCCATACATATTCTATCTCTATATATCTTACATTTTGCAAATAATTATGATACTTGTCGCTACATAAATAACAATAGACGCCGCAAATTTTCAACCCCATACAAGTCATACTCGATTGATCGTTTAGAGTGGACCCGAACACTTATCTTTACCGAATCAAAAAGAAATTCTAGTTATTTCTGTTGTCATCAGCCCTTCTCTCCTTGGCGTCCCAACGAGCAGAGTTCCTGGTACTAGAATACTCCGGCATCCGCTGGCTCCAAGAGTTGGTGGAATATTGGAAGCAACACGAGCGCGGCTCTCTGCCGGGCCTCATCGAGTTCGCGGTCGTCATCTACATAGCAAGTAAATTTGAGCTTATTCGCACGAACTCGTCACATTACAAACCATGTTGATATACCATACCGTGGAACGTTGTGGTAGATATATAGATGTTCGGAAGGTAGTTGAAACGGGTTCTACTTGTAAGCACGACATTTGGAATCGATTTGGCCATATATTTTATGCAACGTGATACCGTTTTCGTGATTTTCGATTTATTTTTCAAAGTTTCTGTAACTATTATAATGAGTAATGAGTATTTTAATATTTTTCCTGGGACGGTATATTAAAAGACAAAACTCAAACGCCTTTAAGCGACAAAGCATTTTGATATGAGGGTAAGGCGACTAGTCTACCTAGACTATCTAGTCAAATGGAGATGAACAATAGTCTATATATTTACTTCAAGGCTCTGAAAGGCTGACCTTGATTCAGGCAAAACGAATTTCTATAATTTTCGATCCAATAATAAAATAAGTATTATTGGACACTAAACTAACTTAAAACTTTATTATTTGTTCACATAATACGTGAATCATGAATATGATTACCTTTATAATCGAAAATATACGAACGTCAATAGCATTTTTATCCGTATATTCGGAAATGTCATTAAAAGTATACTTAAATAGATTAATATATCCAAGATTGCTGGAGCATTTAGTGTTCTCCGGGATTAGACACTTCAAAACAGTTGTATAACTATTTACTATCAGGTGAAGTGCGTAGTGTTGTAATAAGAACCGTTGAGTGCTCGAGGCTCGAGCACTAAGTGAGCACTAATGAAATTTTAAGACTAACGTTAAAGGCCAGTGAGCAGTATAGTTCAAATCTTTAATGTTTAATCTTTAAGTTTCAAGCTCGTGTTTAAAACGGTTAAGGTTCAATTGCATTTAAAGCTAGCGCCAGCGCTCGGGCGCTGACGCATTCAGCGCTCTTTTTAACAACACTAGGACTGCCACTTTACTGACATCTGCCTATTTCATAAAAAAATATCAGTGATTGTTTTTAGGTTTGGTTTGGGGTGAAATCAGAGCGCTTTGGGACGGAGGCCTAACGGAATACATGAGCGACCTTTGGAACATCGTGGACTTCATTACGAACATGTTCTATATCGGATGGATCAGTCTTCGAGTTTCTTCGTGGTATATTGTACAGGTATGAATGTACATACGTCTTCTCTGTTTATCTGGGGAAAAGGAACTAGGCTAGACTTGTTAGAAGACCTCACAAACACACTAAGAAGTGTATGACAGACATAGTAAGGACTGGAAACGCAAAATTTGGTAAGAATAGGAAGGCTGTGAATAGGGTTCTACAAGTTTGACAGCGCACTCACATGGCCCTGGTCTTGCAGGTGTCCATAGGCGACGAAGACCACTTTATAGAAAAGGTGACAGAAAAGCCTCTTCCATAAAATATGGACGTAGAAAATCAGACAAAATGTGGGCAATTAATTATACAAGTTGTATAAAAATGTTAATTTAATACGAGTATAAATAAAAGAAGAAGAAAGTATGTCCAGTTTACTTCATTTAGAAAGTGGTCCCTAGCTTCCGAAACAACACCAACCAGAATATAATCTAGTTCTTTTTCTGTTCATAACTTCTCTGCTACTTGCTTTAGATTTGTTTCTGCTATTCTCGATAATAACATTGAAGACTTGGAGTATGGGCTATAAATTACCAATGCTTAAACTTTCAGCTTAAACAAATAGGTATTGAAAGTTTGCAATCATTGGCCACAGATCATGCGACTATATGTTAACATTCTCCTGATTGTATGACTAGAAATGTAATGATTTACCGCCACTGTATGTCCTTGAAAAACCAAGATATCTGGTGTGAAAAATCAGTCTAGTGTTTGTTCCACCAGCGCGACTACAAAAACGGTCTAAACCCCTGGTACCCCAGAGAGAGCTGGGACGCTTTCGACCCCATGCTCCTCTCGGAGGGCTGTTTCGCCGCCGGCATGATCTTCTCGTTCCTGAAGTTGGTACACATCTTCTCCATCAACCCCCACATGGGGCCGCTGCAGGTCTCCCTCGGGAGGATGATCATGGACATCATCAAGTTCTTCTTCGTTTACATGCTGGTGCTGTTCGCTTTTGGATGCGGTGAGTAATGTGTTTGTTGATGTTGCGCTTTATTGTACTTATAATTAATTGTTAAAATAAGGAATTACAATATTACCGTAGGTACAAAGGCGGACATAGTCCTGGAAGGAATCTCTTCCAGTCAACCTTGAATAACCAGCAGGAGTATACATAATTTAATAGAACCTTTCTACACTGATCAGTCGATCGTAGATAATCCATCTAAAAACATGATACGTAAATAAATCTTTAATAAAGCGATACGGCTACCTTCTTACTCCGCCATTACCACTACAATCGTTATTATCATGACCGCCATCGTCATCGTCGTCATCATCGCCGTCATCATTTACATCATCGAACTCATTCAAAGCTTTCACAGTACTACTAATTAAATAATGCCGGTCGGTCATCTTCGTATCGCGCAATAATTTCAGTATGATTGAAAAGATAACGAAATAAAAATACAAACACACTTTTTTAATTCATTGCGTTACGTTATAACGCCTCTGTGATACATACAGTCTATTCGGTCACGATCGGAAATACGTAGATGTCCGACCGGCATTATTTAATTAGTTATACTGTACGCATTAACCGTAGCGTGCTAATAAACAGCGTTTGATAGCGTTTTGATAATGTAATAAACAGTAGTGGCCATATCTACATGTTATATAGTAAAAATTGTTTTTAAATGACTGGAATATGTGAGAAGTACTAACAACACTAGCGATTACCCCTGACTTCGCCCGCGCTAGTGTAGATTTAACGTAGATAAGTATTAGTTAAATGGTAAGCTTTAAGTAAGCAGAGCATTTCATATAAACAAGCATATTAACTTAACGCCCTTTCAATCGAATTACAATGATAAGTACTTCTTTAAAGACAATGAAACTCTCAACAATCATTTGAATACTTCGTTGTCCTTACTTTCTACAAAGTCCTTACAAAGTCGACGTACTTTCTACGTTTACAAGACGTCTTCACTCACTGGCCGTCGCGACTAAACTAAAGCCGCGTGCGGATTTGCGGAACAGTTTTTAAGCCCCGCCCACCGCGAAACACTTTTTGTTGCGCTATAATCGAGCGGTAGGAATGTTTCCATGCCTTTTCCGTTCACCGCTTTCGACGCTCAATCGTACTGAGCAAGTATCGATGAACCAGCCGATTTCTACCGGATTGCACCAATAGCATTATTTAAGGTTATCATGTTCCTTTATCCGCAGAAACTTGTTACAACTTTAATTTTAGTGAAATTTAAAATACTATATAAAGTAAATGAAATTACAAATTATACATCGCCCCCCTAACCCACATCAACGTCCCCCATTTTTTCTGGGCCCCTTAACGCCCCCCTCTAGGTTTCAAACGCCCCCAAGGGGGCGTTATCGCCCACTTTGAGTAAAGTATGTTATTCAAGTAGTAATTTCTTACCAGGTCTGAACCAACTGATGTGGTATTACGCTGAACTGGAGCAGAGGAAATGCTACCACCTGCCGAACGGCGCTCCGGACTACGACAACCAGGACCGCGCCTGCAGCATATGGCGGAGATTCTCCAAGTAACATATTTTTGTTTATAGAAAAAAATTACAGTAGAGAAGAGGAGGCACTTCTCTTCTCTTATCAATTTTAAGTGACTGTGGTCCTGTTGGCTTACTGGCTTTTTTCTAAAAACACAATAGGATAGTTATTTCCGAAATTAAAATATTTTATGACTGAGAAGTTTGCCAGTAATAAGTGGATAAGAAGGGTAGGAGCCCATGTGTGTTAGCAAACCGAGGGAGAGGACTACATCCTGCAGTGAAGGCTGATGGATAGCTTATTCTACAATTAAAGAGGAACATGAATCTATATTTTAATTAATTTCTTGTCAGATTAATTAATTAATGATATAGAGAATGGGGAAGCTACGACTATTTTTCTGAATCAAGAAAATTTTAACGGTTCTATTGTGACGTGAAGTCACAAACAGTTACGCGATTATCTTATAACTTGCGACTTTTACGCCTTTTACATTGATCAAAGTTTTTCGAGTACCGAAAATAATTATGAATATCTTAATACTCATTAATTTGTTCGTGGACGATACACCACGCCCTAAAGTCATACGAATTTTACAAAAAATAAATACATTAATTATACAATGTCTAACGTGTATAATTAATGTTAATTATACATCAATAAAAAAGTAATGTCAACAACAATAAAAAATAAAATTATAGAACCATATGGTCAATACGGTTTGACCGACCGATTGGCGCAGGTGGTGGTGACCCTGCTTGCTGTGCAAAAGATTCTTTGCAAAAGCTGTGCAAAGATCCAAAAGATTCGGGAATCAAGTCGATTCCCGGTCGGACATACATTTGTGTAAAAAAATAGACAAATGTATGTTCACGTCTGGGTTTGTGTTTATCTTTGTATGTGTCTGGGCCCACGACACAGGGAATCCTAGTGTGGGCCATTGGGTGTGGCGTTATTTATTGTAATAGCAAGTTAATAATATAGAAACATATACATATACCTGACACTAAATATACCAACTAACCAATGAATACCTACATTTACATAAACATATGCAATCAGATCTTTCAGCATCCACTGCTGGTCGTGGGCCTCCTCATGCCATTGTCTCGTGCATTAGGGATGTATGGCCTTAAAACACCACGCTCGCCAAGCGGGTTGGCGAGTCCACTCTTTTAGAGGTGGTGTAGTTCCTCGGGGCTTGTGGTAACCGCTTTATTATCTCTGGTTCAGAGCCTTTTACGACACACACGGGAAGAGATGGGGTGATGATATTTTATAGCCGACGACACATCCAATATATTAAGTAACAAATAAAAGCAAGTATATTGTTATTTACAGTTTGTTTGAAACTTCTCAATCCCTGTTCTGGGCGTCATTCGGGCTTGTGGACCTCACGTGTTTCGAGCTTACTGGCATCAAGAGCTTCACGCGGTTCTGGGCGCTGCTCACCTTCGGATCGTACTCCGTCATCAACATCATCGTGCTACTCAACATGCTTATCGCCATGATGTCCAACTCATACCAGATCATTTCAGTGAGGCCAACTCTTTAAACATGAACTTTGCTTGAAAAGAAAATTAAAATGGAGATTTATTTTTTAAACAAAAGAAAGAAGAGAGACGCGTAGCGAACAGGGTGGTAAGTGGTTACCGTCGTTCATAGTTACCTGCAAAACCAGAGGATGGGAGTCCGCTGACGAAAGCGTCGAAGTAAAAGGAAGAACTAAACAAAAAGTCAACTATAACAAAATCATTTAATCATTGAAGAATGAGAAAGGGAAAAAACACTGTAACGGTATTCAGGAGGACGTCATAGGTTCCTCTAATAAGTGCTTATAATAAAATTTGGATCCCCAATCTATTGCTATGCACTAGTACTTATATGCTGCGTTTCTTCATAGCTTGTCTTCAAGTACCTGGCTGGCATAAGGTGCCCGAATATGGAACTAGTGGGATCAATGGACGCTCGCGGTTGTTGTTCTTGTTCTTATCGTTTTGTGACTGTTTCAATTGTCATAGTAGACAGATTGAATATATCTTCAGAGACATTTCCGAATTGCTATTACCGTGTAATACAAAATTTCCCCTCCCCGCATACCTCACTCGGTGCGCGTAATCGGCAACTTCAAGGCAAACTATAAAATCTGAAATTCAAGAATCTTTAACTGTAAACACAACCCATAACCCTACCTTTATTGAACCTTTATTTTACCATACCCTACCATACAGCCTACCTTTATTGAACCTTTATTGTCTTCTATAATTGTTAGTTGTAAATTAAATTGATTTAAAAAAAACATTTTTCCGAATAGGAATTGACTTTTGCCACAGCAAACAGAACTCATTGTTAAATCATGAGTGAGGTACCTATCTATCTAATCTGATACATATTCCATTATATTATATATCAGATGATACACATATCTCGCTTCGTACAGGAACGTTCGGACATCGAGTGGAAGTTCGCGCGCAGCAACCTGTGGATGTCGTACTTCGAGGACGGCGACACTGTCCCCCCGCCCTTCAACATCATCCCCACGCCCAAACACTTCAAGAGCTGGATGAACAGCATGTTCGGCAAGAAGGAGCGGGGCTCCATCATTGTAAGGTTTAGAAGTATTTTATACATTAAGAAACCCCATAATAATATGTCGTCTTTCCCCTTTTTTGTATTAAACATTTATCATAACATTAATGTTTTCGTTCGAACAAGACCAAATTGAATAAGTAGATTGATTAAATTGAATAAGTTAAGATTAGAAAACGACGTAAACACATGTAGTTGATTGTTTTTCATTGTCTCTACTTATATAAACCATGATGACACCATCTACACTGCAACAGCAAATATTTCATTAATCCAGTAAAAGTAATTTATCTTGACTAAATTTAAGTGTTTCAGTCCAGTAGCCGAGTGTTTACCTTCATGTTCCAATTATATTGTATTACAGTTTAATTCATTGTATTACAGTGTAATGTTCATTGTATTACAGTTCATTGTATTATGTGTAATACATTTATCACAATGCTTGGTACAGTAGCCGCTTCCTTGTGAGTTAAAAGTCCTCCTATTCTGAAACAATACCTGTCCTAGAAGCTTGCGTTAAAGTATGCCTAAAAGCTTACAATGAACTGTATGGAAATTGATAGACAATCGTTTTAGACAAAAATTCTCGCCCACAAATAAAGTTACAAACAAACAGACATTCCCTCACTCCAAATGCATATGCTACTCTACCGTATGCTACTTAAAATATACTCTATTCTACCGTTGAGCGCTGATAATAAAATATGAATAAAGTACTAACATTTCCCTAACCTAACCTAAACATTACAGAACAAATCCCGAGAGAAGGCGCGTCAGGAACACGAAGCGATCATGCGCGTGTTGGTGCGACGCTATGTCACGGCGGAGCAACGAGCTCGTGACGAAGTCGGCGTCACGGAGGATGACGTCATGGAGATCAGGCAGGACATCTCCACGCTGCGGTTCGAGCTGATAGACATACTGCAAAATAATGGCATGAAGACGCCCAGGGTCAATATGCAGGACACTGCTAGTATGTTCTTTGTGTTTCTATATAATTTATAATATAGGAGAAGTTTGATAGGAAATAACTGCTGATGTTGAGGTCACGGAGGCTGATGTCATGGCAGTCAGATAAGACTTTCTGATTTTCTGGTTCGAGCTGATAAAGTTACTGCAAAACGATGAAGATGCCCAAGATCAACATACGTTATGAATCATTATGATACAATTAGTACGTTCTTTGTTATATTACATTGCAGAGATTTAGATTAAAGACGAAGATGATACTAAATTACTGCCGAAGTGAATTGGCGGGAAAGATGTCCATGATTCGAGTTGGTAATACTGCATAATAACGCCATGAGGACGCCAAGTATCAAGATGATACTTCAAGTATGTTCTTTAAATGTTTGCACAGAGAACATTCGATTGGTCACGTTACCTCTCTCTCACAGAAGACTACCTTGAAATGTACTGCATTTCCTACCTTATCGTATTTCCCCAATGTTACTTACGTGTTTCTGTAGTAAGTGAGATATGCCAGAGCCAATTCCAATTCCAATCCAATTCCTCTCCATTTTCCCAATTAATTCCTTAATCTGCAAAGGTAGGCAGCGCGCGCATCCGGAGGAGTGCCAATGTTTGTCATTTTGGACTGATGTTGGCATGTATCGCGGATGTCTATGGACGACAGTATCCACTTACCATCAGGTGGACTGTATGCTCGTTTACCGCCTTTTTCTCTATAAAAAAATGAATCCATTTGAAATTTTCCAAAATTGTCCTTTCAACCAAACAGCAAGTAGTCGGTGAAACCTATTTTAATAAGACCATAAACTTTGTTTCTTAGAAAAGGTCTCATCATCAGCAACGCCTAGCATCAGTATCGGCAGCAGTATTGTTTCATATGCTATAAACGTCTTTTTGCCATCAGTTGAACGGTATCCTCCGCCTACAATACCTTGCTGTACCATCAACTCACAATCCACCCTCTTCAACCAATCATTACAAGCGATTTTTAAAACTAAATATATTTTTCCAGTCGCCGGCAAAAAGGGTAAAGTTATGGAAAGGAGGATCCTGAAGGACTTCCAGATCGGCATTGTGGAGGGCATCATCAAGGACGTGATCTCGTCCAAGGACAGCAAGCCTCAGGATGTCTTCACATCAATCGCTAAAGCTATTGGCAGGAGAGGGAGCGGTGAAGGGTATGTGGCTTTCAACTTCCTAATTACTTGTCTGATAAATAATCTAAGGTTTCACAGCCCACATTGACGATATGATTTGATCAAAATTTCTTCTAACTACGGAATTTTCAATTATCTTCAATTATCTGCTTGGTAATAAAAGGAAATATATTGATGAGAAATTTACGGGCCCGAGTAATAAAAGTTAATTAGGTACATGTGTAATATTCACCAATTTGCATTTGGCCTGCGTAACAGTATGGTGTTAGCCATCCTAAATAAAGAAAATCATTTTAATACATTGATCTAACTACACTACTACGTCAATGTATATCCTCGTATAATTTTCTCTTAATAAGAACGAGGATCAATTTATTTGGTAGGTATGATTTTTACTGAATTAATATGTCGACAGCATAATGTATCTACAGTAGTAGCAGTAAACGATTTTTACATGGATTATTATTCTGACATAAAAAAAACATGTATTTACAGCAAGAAAGACTGGAACGCGATGGTCCGCACGAGCACAATCCGACGCAACCCCATCGGTTCGAGCAGCGAAGCTCTATCAAGACAAAGCCGACAGTCACTACGGGGCCATATACTTGATAACGTTGACGCCAAGACCATCGACACCAGCAAACTGTTAGGTGAGCGGTGTGACTCGCTACCAGCGAGATGAATAAAAAATAAAATACAGTTAGTTTGCCACAACTTAAGACATTTTAAAGTTATGTTGATTATTTTTGCTATAATCTTAGAAATTTCTAGTCACAGGTGTCCGTTTTCGCGTTTTACTTCTCTCTTAAAATATTTGTAGTTAAAAATTCCAGGATCTATATTGCATAAGTGCGCGTTTTATTTAAACAGTTATAGGCTGTTCTAGAATAATTACAAACTCATTAATTATAAAAAGTCATTAAGTGCAGCTTATTATAAATTATAACACAGATGAACTCGTCTCGATGAGTTTTGTATTATGCATTAAGTCACTTATTTCTTTAATAGTGTTAACATTTTTTAAACCTATCATTAATTATAATGATTTAATGAATCCAATGCAATCAAAAGTAATTAATTGATTTCAAAAGTAATTAATTGATTTCTCAAAGTTTCGTTTATGTCCCATAGTGAGTTCTGGCAATAAGCCGACGATTTGAAAGTGAGGTCTCATGTCTGTCTGTTATTGAGACAAAATTAGGCAATGGTTTCTGACAAGGGCTCAAATTAAAATCGTCTGGTGCATTTATCCCCAATTTAGTTTTGCACGACTCATTAGATCCTTTTATAGCGTAATAGTTAAGTCGATTGTCTGTAAAATTTGTGTAAGCAATCTTTTATCACAATCGGCAACAACTCAACTTAGTCTTAAAGGTTTATTATAGCTCACTCGGCGCTCAAACTTTGAGCATTAATTTTAGCAACACTAAATTACGTACCTAAAAACTTTAAGATGCATATCTCTATTGTGTCACTGCAACCTAACGACTTTTCCTAGAATTCAACCCGAAACTCTCCGATGTGACTCCGACGACTCGCGTGGCGTACACCAAGTTCATGAAGAGCAAGATCAAGTCGGACTTCACGTCGCGCGATGGTCAGGGGCCCTCTGATGAAGAGGCGCAGACGACCGAAGAAAACAAACCCGAAGCGTCTGGTTCATTGAAGAGACCGCCTTCTAAAGGACGTAAGTGTTTATATCTTGTTTTCAACCTTTCTCAGAAAGTTTCGGTTCTTAGGAAGAACTCCTGAAGCAAATTCTTAGAACTTCATAATAAACGTTAAGTTTGGCGTCCCTGTTCATGTTATTGCTTGACCTTAGAATGTTCTACAAAGTCTTAATATTAAGTAGATTTCAGATTTCAAATTCCTATTTCAAATTCAAATTCCTAAATTCCTATTTCAGAGGTCACAGCTTTCGAATTTAGGAAATATTCCGATTTGTAGATGAATTGCTGTAGAAACGACCTAATTTTAGAGAGGGGTGGTGTATGCTGAATTCCACAGCCGCCGGGCGCACTCGACGCACTGAAACGTTACCCCTCTCTCACAAAAGACCACCTTGAAATGTACCTTGACATTTCCCACTTTAACCAACTTCCCCAATGTACCTCCACGTGTTTTGGTAGTGATTTTTATTTAAACTCACTATCGAGTTTTATTTTAGCCCATTCCCATCCCATCCTATCGCACCCCATTTTCACAACCCTTTCTCTAAATCCATTCATGTAAATCTCCAATGATAGGCAGTGCATTCGGGGGCTTGCCAACGTTTGTCAGTATGGACTGATGTACGCATGTAGCGCAGATTTTCATGGGCAACAGTATCCACCTACCATTAGGTGGACTATCAGCTCGTCAGCCGCCTTGTTGACACAATGACATAAAAAAATGACACAATAATAGTTTGTATCTAGAGTATGTCAGAGGATCCATTACCGATATTTTAATACTTTATTTATTATAATATTTCTACACTTATTTTTATACTTACTTACTTACTCCTACTGCGCCCCTTCTTAAATAGCAGCACTTTTTATTGACCCTTATGCGGTTACCAATTTACCAATAAAAATACAATAAAACAAAGTTAAACAAAGTTGAACCTTTGTAATAATCCCGTAGGTATCCATGGTATCACATATCCACGGGTTAAACCGCACTTTCGTACTCCGTTCTATATTAAAGATTCTATTTTCATTTCATTATTGTGTTAATTGATAATTGTAATAATTGTTTCATTAGAATTTTAAATAAATAATGTATAGCACGATATTCTTAGATTTATTCTGTTTTCTTTTTACTTCATGTACCTACCCGAAAATATGGGATTCGTTATTATCCGCGGAAGATGGCGGATACGGAGGCACTACTGTGTATGCAAATGACATGTTGTTACTTCATTAGCCCTATACTTTATGAAGTAGGTGTCTATATATCTAACGTACCTACACCAAATAGTGAAATCTAATTTTCCGAGTGACGCACGCCATCGGGATTTTAAAAAGTAAATTCTTACAAAACAATTACGATTTCTGTAAGGACATAACAACAATTAGAAACAAAACTTGCTTCAATACAAAATTCAATTGCAAATCTCTCAGTTTCCAATGTTTACCACAAGCGTGCACCGGGCACCTTATTCAATTACTGCAATTGAATAATCAAACATACATTGTTACCACACAAACATAGATTTAGAAACTCGTGAATGGCGCTACAAATTTATGTACCTATTTAGTCTCAAGTATACAGAATGTAACCGAACCTTTTTCGAAGCCCGTAACCATAGATTCTGCTCATAAATTCAATAACATATAATACATATTTTTGGTAAAAATATTCTATTACACTTAGAAAATTTAGAAAATTTCTATGCAAAAATGGCAAAACTAAAAAAAAAAAAAAGCTATTGAACCGTGAACGAAATCCATGATTTCAGACTTCGGGGTAAAGATTCGATTCGGTTAAAATCTATATATATTATATATATAATTTGTTTGTTGCTTTATGATCTGGCAAAGGTTTCGACATATATATTTTTTTTAGAGATTTTTTTTGGTTGACAATTTGTTGTTTTGCATAAAATATATTTCAAGTTCAATTATTATTTTTGCAGCTACGGCATTCCGACCTCGAACACCAATCCCGGAAACTTCAGACGATGAAGCAATGAAAGACAACAATGAGATTGTTGTAAAAGCTGATATCGAAGGTAAGAAAGTTAGATTATAAATAAATCTTACTTAAATATAAATTATTCAAAATCTAATCTTCATAGTATCGTATAATAACGTGTATGACAAACTGTGTATGAGACCTACTATATCCAAGATATCGAGACATATTATTATAATGAGACAGATCAATAATGCATTGGTCCACGTCTCCCCTTTAGATCTAACGAATGGTTAATTATAGAAATAAATTACTAACTCGTTATTCTCTTATTATAAGGAGATGGGAAATAATGTTTCTTATTATCGTCATCACTGTTAACAATAAATAAAAAAGCTACCAATAAAAAACCTTACTTACAGATTCCAACGCCAAAGACAATAAATCTCCAGACAACAAAGCCGGTGCATCAACACCTAACAAAGACCACATCATACAAATAGAAGAACTGGAATCACCTACAGATCCAAAGTCTCTTTACATGACTAAGGAAGAGGACTCTAATTTACAGAAACCGATTAGTCCAACTCCAAGTGAACAAATATTATCTGCATCGGCTTTAGACTCCCAGTATAACGAAATGGTAGCAAAATCCGTAAAATCCGAATCACCTTCAGCAAAAATTGCAGCTAGTGATAAGTCGAAATCAGCAACACCTGAACCAGCTGCAGATTCGTCTAAGTCTGAAGACAAGCCTAAAGCTGAAGATAAGCCTAAACCTAAGCCCGAAAAGCCAAAACAGTCATTATCACCCCCACCTCCCTCATTACCAAAATCAGACAAAGGGAAATCAAAAGTAACAGGCAAAATGATCGGTGGTTGGCTTTAAGACACATAGATTAGTTAAAAGGACCAATTTGACGTATTAGTGAGAAACGCCTTGAAAATAGCAATAATTAGATTTAAATGATTTAGTATCGTTGTGCACTTGAATTTATTTCGTGATTAAAGAGTATTTTTGTAGATTTATTCAGAATAATATAAGTATCTTGCATTTTGAAGCAAATGTGAAGAATAGTGAAATGGGTTTTTGAAATAAAACTGCAATGTCTGACAAATGAAAGTTGAGACTGAAAAAGCGCGACAAATCACATAAAAACCTAGTGTTGAATTCAGTTGAATCTCATTGAATTCAAGTATCAAAATTATTTTTCCAACTACATATTTTAGTGATAAACTGTTTTCTTTTTATTATATTATATTATATTATAATTTGCTGCAATTTTTCCAATCTCAACATTCCCTATATCCCAATCGATGTGAAACATCATATATTACAATAAAATCGTAATTTTTTTCAAAAACCCAATCACTAAAGGTTTAGTTCCTTGGAATGACGAGTAGTCTACTGTAGTAAATCATATAAATTTCTAATTAAGTTTGTTGACGTAGTACGTAAGATTTTAGCTAAATAAAACGTTTGTTTCATGTTTCAATTGTGTCATTTACCTACACTCATCGATATGAGAATACGTACTAGATCTTATACAAGCACTCTAGGTCAGCCACGGTAGAGTCTAAAGGCTCGCACATATAACGCAGCGCATAACATTGCAAAAACCCTCATAGATTATTTGTATTATGGTATTTTGTATATACCATCGCACACTTGATGGCTCGCCAGCCGCGTTTATGCGCCGATGTTATGCACGGCCCGCCTCGATGTGCGTTGAACGGGCGCAGTTAACGGACGTAATTCGAGAGTTATTCACTGTACGGCGACGTGAAGAATTGAATGCCTACAGCTATCTACATAAATTATTGCGGCGCGACGCGGCTGTAATGTGCACGAGCCTTAATAGTGCTCGGTGTTCAGTAGCTCTCCAATTCTTTACTTCGTATGTGTTTTGAAAATGGAACATTCTTATTATGTAATACTTAAGTTTCAAATTTGACTTTTTAATTAACCCCTCCTCATCTGCTTAAAGTAGTTGCCAACCACGTTTCTTTGATAAGTACGGATACGATATGTCATCTAGTCCACTAGTCCAGCGGTTCCTAAACTTTTAAAGCTACGGAACACTCAACAAATCTCTTTGATTTTATGGAACCCCTCATCAAATGATAATAAGAATTATATAACAAATGAAAGATTACAACTATTTAAAATAAGAGTAAAAAATCTTTATTTAGAAATATTTTAAACAAAATTAATGTGAAGAATGAAACTGTTTTACCGTTATGTTTTTACATTTTTGCACTATTCCAAAATAATATTTGTAACAGTGGAATTATTTAACAGCCAAAATAATCCAACGATTCAATGACAAATGTAACTGATTCGCGGAACCCTGGTGATCTTACCACGGAACCCACTTTAGGAATTGCGGATTCTAGATTCTAGTCTTTTCCCATATCGATGAACATTACCTGGTTCAAGGAATACACGAATTATGTTACAAATAAATCTTTAACTAAGACCGTAATCTGTACAACTGAAACCCCACAAGCCACTCCATAATACATATGTTTGTCAGGATTCCAGGTCTCTCCGACTAACTGAAAAAGTACACCATTTGACAAATGGTTCTCTTTGTTGCAGTGACCGTTATCGCTCATCTACTTCGACAATCTTTGCAGTTAACAAAAAGTATAGATCTAGGATATTATTCTTTATCTATACAGTACTAATAATTAAAATAATACCGATTAATAATCTTCGTATTCTGAGCAAACATTAAAAGATGATGAGTAAAATCAAATAAACATCTAAACACACTTTCATAGTAAATTAAGTTATGTTGTAATTAACCACTCTATGAGTGTGTTATGTACAGACTCTCGGCGTTCGGTCACGGTCGGAAATACGAAGATGGCCAACCGGCATTATTTAATTAGTTTTATTTTATCGTACTGTTTTCTTCATATTTACAAATGATAAATTTGTTCTTTTTGTAAGAACAAAGTTTATATGTAAAATCTCATGCGAACGTAGAATTTATTACGTTGTTAAAATCGTGAACCGTTCTTTATTACCTATCTCACAGAGAAAAAATAAAATAAACATACCCTACAACTTTTAGTTAATTATTGCAGGAAAGTTAGATCATTACGGAGCACCGTTTCTAATGTAACTTGCTCACCTAACTCACGAGATTTAATCAAACTTACTTACCTCACTGCCTCGCAGTTGTACCTCACGCTCGAAGATACTTGTTTTTATCTTAAAATTTTTCCTATGATATTATCACTAGGTTAATTATTGTATGAACTGTTTTGGAAAAGAAATTATTTAGCTTGTGGAGTTTCGTAGGATTCATCTTTCCACGGTAGGCTTTATTAATATTTATTTATTATTTATTAATAAAATAACAAGTTACATTACGATTATTTTATTTCACATACTACAATGTTTACGCAGCTACACCTGCAGTACATTTAACTATAAATATATGACACCTTATAAATACAAATCTCTCCATTATTAATTATTTAACATGTGTAATACTAAAAATAATCGCAAATAATTAATATTTTTCTACAATTAAATAAGTAAAAAAAATCTACCAATTACTTTCACTATAAAGTATATTATTATTTATTATTATTAAAGCACTTAATAATAATAACATCTAATTATTCCCATAAATAACTCAATCAACATAACAAATAAATGTCTTATATGGAAAACTTTACTAAAGTATAACTTATATAGGTACTAAAATCATTGGACGAATTAGATTAGGCCTTGAATCTACAACTCTATCCAGGTTTAAGCAAATCATATACCTAAAATTGCTCACGTAATAGATGATTGTACTAATTTTAATGAAAGGAAAAAAATAAAGTCACAATTAATCATTCGTTTTCAACACAGCCAATAACAACAGAACCATTATGGTATCTCAGAATAGTCCAATTGAAATTACCTACTGAGCGTAATTACCCACATATACGAACCATAATTTCATAGGTTTTCCTCGGTGACCACAACGTTCACTGCTGAACACTGAACTTCTGAATTTTTAACGTTAGGTCCACTTAGCGTTTGGTACAAATCGCAGCTCGTCCAGACACAATAAGCCTATATTTGCAGTAAGTTCAATATGTTAGACTATGTCAATATGTTTTTTTTTATATAGAAAAAAGGAGGCAGACGAGCATACAGTCCACCTGATGGTAAGTGGATACTGTCGTCCATAGACATCCGCGATACATGCCAACATCAGTCCAGAATGACAAACGTTGGCACGCACCCGGATGCGCTGCCTACCTTTGCAAATTAAGGAATGAAGAATGAATTGGGAAAATGGGGAGGGGGGGGATGGGAATGGGCTCTGGCATATCTCACTCACTACCGAAACACGTACGTACATTGGGGAAATACGATGAAGTAGGAAATGCAGTCCATTTCAAGGTAGTCTTCTGTGATGTGGTGTGTGCACAAAAAGGTTTCTATAAAATATATTACATTAGACTTGAATTAAATGAACTAAGTTTAAAATTATACTACTATTTATACTCATTTATGTAATTCATCAATAAACTATTTCACATTTTAGATTGAAATTCTGTAAGAAACCTAAATAAAAACCTTTGCTCCACATTCATAACTACATTCTGTGAACAGCTTCGAAAAGGGAATTATTTTTCTCTTTTTCGCAACCAGTTATAAAACAAAAATATTTGCTCCACTCTCACAAGCATCTTTCGCAACCGGCTACGAAAAAGGACATGGGTTGTCCTTTTTCCAGCCAGTTATTAAACACGAATAATATTGTTGCTTTCTTAACTGTATGAACAACCATAATAAAAAATATTTTATCCTCTTTTCCGTGAGTAGCTATTAAAAAGATAAAATAAAATGCGGGCGAAAATAATCCGTCCTCAGCTAAAGAATATAAAATGTTTATTTAGATTGTTTGCTTTGTATTTTCATTTGAACTGTACTAGATTTACTACGGATATAAACCCACTGCGTCTGGACGAATTGCGATGTGTACCAAACGCTAAATGGACCTGCCGCTAATAGTTCGACCTCCTCCATGCACATTATCCTGTGCAAGAGGAATGTATGGCTGTATACGAATGTACTCAGATATTCTAAAAAACCAACTAGTGTGACTGTATATCATTTTATTATATTACTCCACTGGAAAGGTCACCCAACAAATCAAAATTCACTTTTTAAGGTTTACACGGGAATATACTACAATCTACAACCATAGCGCGTTGTATAACCGATACAGCGCCATCTGTTGGCCGTGATTTTACACAATAATTTTACCGACTTAAACAATGGCCTTAAAACGTCACGCTGGCTAAGCGGGTTGGCGAGTCCACTATTTCAGTAGTGGTGCAGTTTCTCAGTACTTATGATAGCGGCTCAGTTATTTATCCTTTAGTCGCTTTTTACGACACCCGCGAGAAGAGCGGGTGCGCTATTTTAAAGCCGGCCGACGTCTCTATAACATCAACATTATATAAAAAAAATGAAACGGTCAGTGATGGTGACAAGAACGGTCTAACAGACATTCACCCTATTCGTGAATTTGACGCTCTGCAACTACGCGTTCTGCTCACCTTCTCCTTCACCTTCACCTTTTTTTGTATAAAGACAGCCAACTAAAGCTTTAAACCAGTGTACTGTAACAACTTCCATCATAGTTTTATATTCCACGATAATGTCACGTATTGGATATACGATATTCCGCAATATTTTAATACGTTTTGTTACTGTTTAGTTTTATTTATTTAATAGTTATTAATTAGTTTTATTTATTAGTATACAATGAAAAGAAAATACTTAAATCTAAAATTTGAAGTATATTTAAATATTTACATAATATCTTATAGATTTATTAGATCATCGTTCAAGTATAAAAATGGCTACTTTTTAGTGACTAGATAAATAATTATATTTCTTATGTTATACCAAAGTAAATTGGAGGGTGGGGGGGTGCAGGCTACAATTCAACAGCCGCTGGGCGCACTCGACTACAATCTTATCCGTCCATATTTTCCTAACCCTTTCTCCAAATCAATTCCTACATCTCAAAAGGTAGGCAGCGCATCCGGGGGGCGTGCCAGCGTTTCTCATTCTGAACTGATGTTGGCATGTATCGCGGAAATCTATGGACGACCGTATCCACTTACCATCAGGTGGATTTTATGCTCGTCTTATTCTTACTATACAAAACAAAAATATTTCTTCAAGTCTCTTCCTACAGCTGTCCAGCTGTTCTATAGAACAGCTGTTCGCACCCATACTCCTTTGTAGTTCTAATGATCTAAAATGTTCCAAATGTCTTATATGTCGGTTACATTTTAGGGCTTTTCTTACCACCTTCTGATTAAGTAACTGTTAACAATCTGTCAGATAAATTATCGGCCAATTACCTGCCATATAAATCTAATTAAATTTATGTTCCATTTTTATGTACTATAAATGTGTGTACAATAAAGTGTATAAATAAAAATAAACAAATAAATTATTCTACACAATAATGTAGATGGTATTTATCTACAGCCACCCACCCCTGGGCACCCGTTTTACCGTCTTCACGTCCTCAATCTGATGTATCGGCCGTAGAGGTAATGGTGATGCAGTTGCAGACGGTAACTGTTCCGACGGTATCAAGTGTTCAGTAGAACTGGCGGGGAGGATTGCAGGAGGGGGGGACGGCTGGAATAAATGGCCGTATTGTAATCTTCTGATAGACAAACTGATAGGAAATTTTTGATTTTATCGGGAAATTGTTGGTGTTATCCAAATCTTAAAAAGTATTATTTAGAAATCTGAAAGTATTTCTGTTATTCAATCACTCTTCAACTAGGCGATGGATCGTAATGAAGTTTGGTCAAAGAGGGAACATATTATACTGCTTTCAACAAATCGACGTCAACTTATCATCAGCAAGTTTCCAGAAATAAAATCTCAAGGCCAACTATTTATATATAATGCCATAGACAGTTAATAAAATGACAGACTAACATACAACAAGACAAACAAAGACACAAATAACAGACAAACGTACGCAATGGATACGAGGAAAAAAAAGATATAAATAAAAACATGAGTTCTTCAATTTTCCCGTAGATACATATTTGTTTTTCAATAAAGCTTAAATTAATCTTTAAAGACACACTCTTAATTTAAAAAAAAAACGTAAGCTTTGAGATTATTTTTGGCTCAATAAACATTCGAAGCATATTTTGTAAAAGTGTAGATATACTCACAGGTCTGGGTGCTGTTGCGGATTTCTGTGAATTAATCGACTTCTGGGAGAGCGGCGAAGTCGGCTTGGAGGCCGAAGGTGGCTTAGCCGAAGTGGATGGTTTGGATGAAGTGGATGATTTGACCGAAGTGGATTGTTTATCCGAAGTGGATGATTTGGTTGAAATATATGGTTTATCTGAAGTTGCTGATTTAACTGAAGTAGACGGGTTAGGTGAGAGGGGTGGTTGTCCGTTAGATAGGGTTGGAGATTTGGACCGCGACGGTACTGGAGACACGTCCGTGTTTGGTGGCGGTGGTGCCTGCTAAAATAACACAATATGTAGATGTAACACCAACCATTATACGTACATTATTTGGTCTGATTTTTTTTTATTGATTTACATTTATGGTTATAGTAATACTGTAATGTCCAACTGAACATTTCTCTTTAAGTACAATAAAGAACAACAACATGGGGTTCTTCAAAAAAGCTTTGAATAGAATCCTGCAAGGTCCTAGTGTTACAGGTGTCCACGGGCGGCAGTAACTACTTACTATCGCTACAGAAACATAGATTCTAGGGCTGTTGAGCCAACTATTACATCATTGGTCTCAAAGGTACATTCCCATTTCCCATCCGCGTTATTCACTTGTTGTATATCTACAATGTCTGTCATATACGAGTATATAACAAGTACAAAAAAGTACAAAAAAGGCAAGTACATTTTGCCTAAATTAGTACAAGTAGTACCGCTCCAACTGGCTTTATGACACATTTTTGTAGTTAAACTTTCGCGATTCCCTTATAACATATGAATATATTCCGTTCATATATTCTCCCTCATTAATTAAAAATCAGAAGTTAGAAGGTGAATAACGCTGAGTATGTACCTACTGATGGGTGAGAATTGGGTAATGGGAGTCGCTTAAGGAAATTTTGTAATAAAAACGAAATTTGGAATCAATCGACACAACGGAGCAAGACTGTGGAAGGCGCCGGGGGGCATGTAGCCAACTGCTGACATCTATACTCGCGACTATTAAACCTTTCTTTTGTATAATAGTTATGAATACTCATACGACCACCATTGCGCCTTTCTTCACTATTAAGCTAATTCGAATTATAGTTATATTAATAATAAAATCTATACTAGTTTAATAAAGAGGTAATATTGTGTGTTTGTAGGTATGTTGGGGGTAATCTCTGAAACTACTGAACAGATTTAAAAAATTCTTTCACAAACAGCTATACTTTTCTTAAAAATTTCGAAAAAATAAAACTTCAAACCGAAGCGAAGCGAGGGCGGGTCGCTAGTATTAGATATGTAATTAAATAGTCAACTACTAGATAAGTGACACTGAACGTGGATAATTATCCGATGAGACATGCAATGAAAAACAAAAAGTATAATTGTGTTTCAATAAAATATTATTAATATTATCCATATCGAGGGGAAGTTTGTCAAAAGCAAATCAAATAAAATCCGGCGGAACGCTCGGAAATGCAATGAAATCAATAATCTCTCTCCCTAAATGTATTTCAGACAAACACATCCGTAGAATGTGAATTAACTTATTTTTGAAGCAGAATGGTAACACGACTTGAATTCACTTTCGATGCGAGTTAAAAAACTCACTTGAAACGATCACATTTATGTCTGTACTATGTTTCATTATTGTGTTAAAATTTTTACATGAGAAATCTACAAACATTTTGAATATACTGTAGAAATACGAGTAACAGAGCGCGCGTACTTGTACTAATTTCGGCTGTCCTATATCAAAATCTAGTAAGATGTTTTAACAAATTTTATAGGAGGACACAAAAACATGTAAAACGGTCAAGTTAAAACATAGAGAGGATAGGAAACGTAGGTTAGGAATATAAAAATTTTACTGTTATTACACACAACATGATAAAACATATAGTTACATCTTATGTGTTAATATACTCATGTCTCGTGCATGATAAAACATGATAAAATTATTATAGTTATCTCATGTGTTAATTTCATATTTTGTGGGTTTTTAGTGATTTATGAGCATAACGTAATGCATGTACATATTATATTAAATTCTGGAGTATTCATGTATTAATAAATACGAAATATCGTATTTCAATATGGGTGTATTTGCATAATTTCGAGACTAGCTTATAAATCAAAGTTAGTAACAATTTTTTTTTTAATTTGTTACTTTCTGCGTTTTGATATTGGGCAGCCTATTTTCCCCTATTATCTCAAAACCTACTCACCTATTAAATTTAATTACTTATACGAAAATGGTTTATTAAAGGGTAAAGTTAATTGTTTAGAACGTTATTCATCTATAGAAAAATCTATAAAATTGATAACAGGTTCCAAAGTGGGCGTTATTCAAGAAATTATGGATAAAATTTCATATAGTTATAGAAGTATTTATAGTATCTTTAAAAATCCCACAATTTGTATCCTATACAGACTACAGAATAAATTATAATTGTAAGGTTATATGATACTACATAGGTCACACTGAAAATTTCCGGAACTAGCCACTTACATAAACAATATTTAAAAAGTAATTACAATATTTGAAAATGGAACTCTTTTGCTGTAGAATAAAGTTTGCTTCATCTAACAGTCATTTGTTTTTTCATTGTCTGCGTGTCTGCATTACGATGGATTATAATTAGAGAAAATTTTCGCTGTATGATTTTCTACGATTTCAAGTGTGATTTGACAGCTTAGCAGAGCCTCGCTCGGCTTTAAACTACTTTTGGCGATGAAGCACCAAGCAAGGCGACAATTTATAGCTGGTTTGCAGGATTCAAACGCGATCGTGTCAATCTCAGTGACGAATTTAACGAAGATCGCCGGTCCACCGCTGTCAACAACAAAAAAATGGATGCTGTGCGCCGTATGATCGAAACAGACAGACACACATGTCTGTCTGTTTCGATAAAACATGGTAGGTCACAACCTATCATGAGATTCGGGCCGTGCGAAAGCTGTGCTCGCGGTAGATTCCACACACACCATTTGACTGAGGCTGACAAAACTGAACGCATCAGTTGGTGCTATGGCATGGTTACCCAAATAATTACCAGACGCTTCCGACTGACGCTGCCATCGGGCTACTATTGTCTGACTCTTCAGACTGACGCTGCCATCGGGCTACTATTGTCTGACTCTTCAGACTGACGCTGCCATCGGGCTACTATTGTCTGACTCTTCAGACTGACGCTGCCATCGGACTACTATTGTCTGACTCTTCAGACTGACGCTGCCATCGGACTACTATTGTCTGACTCTTCAGACTGACGCTGACATCGGACTACTACTGTATGACTTCAGACTGACACTGGCATCGGACTACTATTGTCTGACTCTTCAGACTGACGCTGCCATCGGGCTACTATTGTCTGACTCTTCAGACTGACGCTGCCATCGGACTACTATTGTCTGACTCTTCAGACTGACGCTGCCATCGGACTACTACTGTATGACTCTTCAGACTGACACTGGCATCGGGCTACTATTGCCTGACTCTTCAGACTGACGCTGCCATCGGACTACTATTGTCTGACTCTTCAGACTGACGCTGCCATCGGACTACTATTGTCTGACTCTTTTGACCGCCGCTGCCATCGAACTACTATTGTATGACTCTTCAGACTGACGCTACCATCGAACTACTGTTTTACGACTTGTACTTAAGCTAGCACCAAAAATATAGTAAATGGGCAGAAAATCATGATCACCAAAACAGCTTATTTTTGAATAACTGAAATAAACAATTTTCAATTGCCAAGAATATCAACACAAAATCGACGGAGAACCAGAGAACCTAAACCTAACCCACCTTTTAATTTATTGCCACAGATTTGCTGCCCATTTTTCTACTTATCGTTTTTTCGTTTTTCCATTTTTTGTTAGATTGATAGATAGATAGAAAAACTCATTATTGTACACACATGTTGCAAAAAGACAATTGAACTAACACGAAAAGTACAATAGGCGGCCTTATCACCAAAGCGATCTCTTCCAGGCAACCTTTAGGTGATGAGGAGAAAACAGATAACAATATCAAAAATTCAGTATTCTGCCCATTCAATATTTTCTGTTGGTCATTTAATTATTTCTACTATTTTATTACCCACCTTATTTTTAGTGTACGGCGGTGGTGGCGGTAAGGCGCCTTCAGCTGGTTTCATCTCAGGCACTATTGGCCTCGCCACGGCGATGTCTTCTTTGGACTGAGTCTCACTCTCCTCAGATTTACTCTGACTTTCAGCAGATGTCACAGACGCCTGCGAGCAATAATAACCGAGCTACTTACCATCATATAGTACTAAAAGAAACGCACATAAAGAAACTAGAATCGAATCTACAATGATTTTTTTTTTCGTAACTAATTGTTTATTTCTAGTAGATATTTTACTCTAGGCGCAGTTGCGTTCTACCCCGATCACTCTCCTGTACTGAGTAACAGGTGTAGTTTGCACGACACAGGAGTCTATAAGGTACATATATATTACGAAAACAGTGGCCATCGGCTAATCCGGAAACATTCACGTCTATGCAAAAAAGTAATAAATTATCTCATAATAAGGTATGCAATTAGACATACGGTAATTCATTGGAGCGGATGACGCGTTCGTGTGTTTCCAGATTAGCCGATGGCCAATGTTTTCATAATGTATCTGTACTCTTAGCGCGATTGCAGATTCCTAGTCTAGCTATTCAGCTGCAATGTGTCTTTTAAGCCAAATAAATTAAAAAAAACACTTGCTGTTCCAATCTAAACTTTAAGTGTGTATAAACTTATTGTATGTACTTACTATGTTTAAAGTATGGTTTCAAGTGAGTAGTATGTAAAATGTTAGTTTAAAATATGTCGCAAATATTTTGTAAATAATTTTATCGATAAGGAATGTGCATTGTAACTTTACAACTTCGTATATGATGTCACTGCGGCACGAAAGATTTAGATAGAACAACGAAACACTTGTAACTTTAGGTTTATACCCTAAAATAATTTCGTTTTACTCTAGAACAGCTTTACGTGTTTTAAATTAGTTGACTGGCTGCAGATTTTACGTTATGTCAGTGACACGTTGTATGCATCACCATGTCTCTCTCAACTGCTGGATACAAGCCCCTCCCGCGGACCGCCACTACACACGATCTTCAGCTCTTCTCATCCACCCACCACCGGCGAGTTTCTTCAAGTCATCAGTTCATCTGGCAAGAGGACCAACCTATGCTATGCTCTCTTATCTCTTCAAAAGAAGAGTATAAAGGAATAAAAGCAACTTATATTGTAGGTAGGTACTCTTGAAGTTTTAAAACTGTCGTATGAGAAGTATGAGGGCATTGTCATGAAGAAGAAGTGGAGATGAGCAATTGACCAAACTTGATTGCTTTGTTGCCAGCTTTTCCATCATTGTCTGCAGCTCCTAACAGTACACATCTGTATCAATCGTTTTACCGGTTCGCGTGGACAATACCGGCACACGACCACCAAACTGATACCAGTAGCTTTTTCTTAGTTATCTTGGGTTTCGGACATTGTTGGGTTGCAATCCCTGATACGAACGTTTGCGGTTATCGTACAAGATCCATTTCTCATCACAAGTCACGATAAGATTCAAAATTCTTCGTTTTTATGACGGTTCAATAAAACAGTGCACACTTCGACGCGTTGTTGTCGCTGACGTTCGTTCAGTTCATACGGTACCCACTTTTCGAGCTTCTTTATTTTGCAGATTTGACGCAGATCAACTAATATTGTTATATCACTAACATCAAACCCTGCTGCTAACTCAGCTATACTTTGAGATGGATCTGCTTCCATTATAGCCTTTAATTCATCGTTATTAACGTTGAACGTAGGTCGTCCGTGGGGTTCATCTTTAAGATCAAAATATCCAGAACGCAAGCGTTCAAACCATCGACGCACGGTACGATCTTTTGTGGTGTTTGGCTCATACATACTCGTACATACACACTATTGATATTGTGAGCTGTCTGACTTGCGTTGGTGCCGCGACGAAACTCATATTCAAAAATAGCACGAATTTTCAATTTATCCATTTTATTTTCAAGACAATCACATGAACAAAATTTAGGTACAGAAAAACAAATAAAATACTGATTTTGAAAAAAGAACATGGTAGCTATTAAATGCATTTTGTTTTATTTTGAAATTCGAATTAAAACAGACGATATTGAAACTCAAAATGGCCAGTAATAAAATCGGTCATTTCATAGATAATCACCTAATATATTACGATTATGTAATGATATTTGATGATATTTAGTTAATTACCTGTTCTTCTCCAGGTAGTGTCGGTGGTGAAGTTGCTTTCTTTTTTATCACTTTTGGCGCATTATCGCCAAACGCTCGCTTAGCCAGCAGTGGACTTGGATCTAAAGACAAAAACAGAAATATAGACAAAAATATATATAGGCACAAACGCGAAAACGAACATAGACAGATACATATTTACAAACATAAAAATGAACGCAAATACAGATGAAGAATTATATATCACGAATGTTATATATACGGGTGTAACGATTATCGTGGGTGGATCAGGTGAGAAACGAGAGGGTCTTTCGGAGATTTAATAAAGGGTTGGAAGACATCAAAACAGTCGTTGTTTGAATAGTATGTTTGATAGTAGTCGTTTTAATGCATTTAATGTGCATTAAGTATCCTGCAGCAATACTGCTGTATCCACTGTATCAACCATGTATCCACATGGTCGCCGTAAAAATCCCACCAATGGGCTGAAATTCCCCCCGGCGGCGCGGTGAGCTGACCGCGCGGGCGGCGAAGACCCACAAGAATCCGCGGCGATGCCACCCAAGTAGCAATCCTCGTAAGGGGGGTGTGAGATGGCTCGAGGTCACCGTGAACTTGGCAGAAGATGGTCTCAAAAATCTTAAAGAATTGTTTAGGAAAGTCATTATTCCTAGCAGCATTCTCTCGAGTAGCCATGCCAATGATAGTCACAGCCATGCTACTAGCCAACCTCCGATAGATGACACCAGAAAAATTAAACAGACGCACACATAGACGACACAAATAGAACAAACACAGACCCACACATAAACACAAATACAACAAACACAGACGTACACATAAACTGTATATGATGACGTGTTTCTAAATTAAGTTGAATAAGAGTCCTAGGAAGCTAATCTAGATTCTAAAATTGATGACAAAGATCTGGAATGCTACTGACGCTTGTCGCGAATCAAACTAACCGTATTTGTACAGCCGAAATGTTAATGTAAAGTTGACAACACATTAATTAAGCCAAAGCCATTCGATTCTAGTTCTTATTACAGCGCTCTAAGGTATACATAAATGTATATATGTATGTATTTTTGCATTTATGTATGCATGTATATTTATTTATGTATTATATTACAGTTGTATGCTTTTTGTTTTCTGATAAAACTGCACCTACGATCCTTTTTCTGTATAATCTGGTGGTTAACTGGTAAAGAATACCTTATGGCATTAAGTCTGCCTCTTGTACATATCATTGTGCAATGAAGTTTACATAAATAAGTATATGTAGAGATCGCATCGCAGTGTTAGCGAGAGTTGACTTCCTATTTTGAGTTTTATAGATTTCTACGCCTGTGAGCCTCTAAAATCTCCACCGATCTGTCTGGAAATATTGTACATTACCTGCTGTCTTAGGACTTGGGCTAGGGCTTCTAGGTCTGTCGGAGCTGTGTGCCCTTGGCGCCCTAGGGGTAGGACGCGGAGTTAATTGATTCCCTCCTGGAGTCAATAGACCTCTTGAGTCCCTTTGAGGGTGGGGACTATTGATGATAGTTGAAAGGCCAGCTGTGATGAGAAGAAAGGAAGATAGAAAGAAAGAAATAGAAAAGGTAAGAAATGAAGTATTTTAAGTATCACGTAAATATTATACACATAAAGGATATAATAAGGAAATAATAAAATGTATTGATATAAAATACGATACCAAAAAATGCTGTTTCTTATAAGAATAGTTAGAGATCATAAAGCCCAAAGAATTGGAGTCTGATCGATGTCAACCACTACACTCCTCCAATCACTAATAAAATAAATATCTATTTCATTGCGTAAAATGATAAATTGAAGAAAAGCCTTTTATATCATTTTAGGTACAATAGAAAGATTTCATTGAAGCAAGTGTAAAAGATATTTTTCTCCTACTTGCTCGGAAATGGCTTCAGTATTTTAAAAAAGGAATACGTCAATCGGCTCTTTTCTGTACGCACGCCAGCAATTTCCAACACGACAATAATAGGGATTGCTGGACAGTAGCGAGGTTATTTTTAGTGCACACTAACATAAATTCGGTTTTTTTAGGTGCACGATATTTATTATTATAAAGGCTGAATGTGCATTTCTTTTCAAAAGTTTATAAAAAGAACAAAGACCGCGCGCAATAGAATTGGCAGGAATAAGGACTCGGCTTCGCCTCGTCCTTCCAATATTACTCGGCCGTCAATTGCTTTATTTCGGGCCTGGACAGTAATGTACTATTTCTGGTGATCTTCTGTGATTAATTAGCAAAAATTCATTAGCAAAAAATCGTAGATCGGTGATAATGATATGAATGTTTAGTTCATCGATAGCGGAAATATGCACCTGGTCCAGGAACTGGTGAGCCGGGAATAGGTGTTATTGTATCAGTGCGTATATCTTCGATCAGCTCTAGAATGTTTCGACTAGGAGACGGCGGCAGTTCAATTGGTGATGGACCTCGAGACCCTTTGAAACAAACAATTATGTTTTTTTTTCTTTTCATGTACGGTAATAGTGCAATTGACACATTGTGCCAGTGTCAAGTCTCCTTAGTAATTAAAATCGGAACAATTTATAAGACATTTTGTCAATGTCCAGTCACGTAAGTCACGTGGGACAGCTTCTTCTTGATTTATTTGATTATCACAAACATCATGCACAAAGACTGGGCACTTTGAAGTTTAATAAACTATCACTAAAGACATTTTGGGGGGAACTTGAGGGGTGGGGTTGAGTTTATGTTTGATTATTGTAAAAATTGTGCACTGGGTGTTTTGTGATTTAATGCTTATTAAACTTCAAAATGTTTTTCATGCGTGGTGTTTGTGATAATCAAATAAGAGCGTGGGACTGCTTTTTCGTGTGTTTCCAAGGAGTCCTCTTCTGGCCTCAGTAAATCAACTATCGCTTTGCTGAGCGGCTCCTGACTTGCTTCCACCCGACTGGACATTGATAGACTTTTTAGACTTTAAAATTGTTTATTACGAAGAAAACTTGATACTGGCAGAATGTGCTAATTGCATCATTGCCATATATAAAAAGAAATACATAATGTTCAAATTAATCAAACAAAAATTTAACCATTACTTTCCAGTTCCCGCCAAAAAGTGAACACAATTAATTAATCAAATGAAAAATGACATAAAAATAAATAAAATATTGGTAATGTTGTTAATTTTCACCTGGTATAGGTGTTCGCATCACTAACTTCCTGGCTTCTTCCATAGCTTTCTGCAGGGCTTGTTGGCTTTTGAAGGACTGTCGCGTGCGGCAGCGACCGATCTGGGTCCTAGTGAAAAAAAAGAAAGTCTTTGAAATAAGGCCTTCGTAACAATAAGACGAACTATTAAGTACATTATTTATGATACCTAAAAAAATTTTCTTTTATCAAACTTAAGTCTTAAACAGACTTAGGCAGAACAGTCTTAGACAGTCTTAGAAATGTCTTTCATAGTCTAGAGGTGCGTGGGAAGCTCTGCTGACGTGGAAAGCAAAAGCTATGGTAACTATTTTCACCAACATTGGCATTAAAAATCAAAAACCTTCACCTTCTTAGAAATTCTGAAACTTTACCAACCCGCTATCAACCTTCCAATTAAAAACCTTATACTAGAAACGTACATATAAAAACCTTTAATAATCAGTTACATTAATTTGTAGGTATTTATTCTGTTTGTCGTTTAAATCATATATTATATTTATTTATACCTCTAATCGCACATCCCAATGTATCTCTGCAATCAACCCAAGAATTACCTGGTAGAGAATGCCTTAGGTAGTAAGCTCACCTTATGTACCATAATAAGGTTTTTCAAACATTAATCATTTATTTGTGGCTTGTGGTGTGGGCTGACTATAGAATAACACACCCTATCTCATCCCGTGGGTGTCGTAAAAGGCGACTAAGGAATAGCAAAGCGGCTACCACGAGCCCTGAGGAACTGCACCGCCTCTAAAAAAGTGGACTCGGCAACCTGCTTGGCCAGCGCGACGTTTTAAGGCCATACATCCTTCATGCATAAGACAAAGTGCACGAAGAGGCCCATATTCAGCAATGGATACTGAAAGGGCTGGTCGCATTACATTGCAGTCAGTTATTTGCTGACTTTCTATATTTGTGAGGATCTTATGCCATTTTTCCTGTACAGATATTGCAGCGGTCAACATAGCAATCCTTTTGAACCGCTTGCAGTTCTTCAATAATAACTGGAGCTACTTGTAATACCTTTATCAAATGAATAATTTCAACCAATGGAAAATGGAAAAGGTCTCGTACGATACTTACGAGATTCCAGTTCTGGCGAGGGTTTCGTCCCATTTGGCCCCGGCAGAAGTCGCAGCGGCCATCTTGGCGATTCGCCTAAACCTTGCGAGTCCACTATCAGCAGGCTGTACTTCGTCTTCAAGAGTAACTGGAGTCACTTGGAAGTCCTTCATAAGACGACGCTCCCACACCTTATTACGTTTTCCGAGAACAGCTAAATAGAAAATAAAGGCAACATTACCAACGAATCAAAATATCAGCAATGTATCTTAAAATGGACAAGCATAATGTGAAATGGTACCAATAGCTGCAAATAGCTTTATCATAGAGGGTATCGTGTTCTATGGGATCGTTTTTCAACCTTCTTAGTGTCGCTACCCCCTGAAAAGACCAAAAATAAGGTTCACGACCCCCCTTACTAATAATTAAGTCTAATATATGTTTTTACCATTTATATGGGGGGGGGTGGTTGGTGTAGGCCTTAGTGGGACGTATTCTTACCAGGGAATGCGCACTTAAAAAATGCTAAGAATGCCAATAGCGTACGCCTAGGTGTGCGGAGCTAGGCTATTAGGCGTGCACCAACAAGTGCTTCATACACGTCCACGCCATCTCTAGACTGCCGAAGCGGTCTAGAGATGGGCCCACACACATCCATCTGTGTGGGTCGTCCCCTCTGGGCAATGCTGTGGTCAACAACGAGCCCTGCACATACCATCTAACTCGTGACCTCAGTAGCAAAGTATGAAGGGCGAAGGCGAGTCTTCGGCGCCATAACCGAATTACCTGGCAAGGGAAGAAAACCCTTAGAAAAAAAAAATTACACTAAAAATGGAAGAAGCAAGACTTAAAGAGAAACTACCCCAGGAGGGTACCAGCGAAGCTGGAGAATCCCTCCCTGAGCATAGCTTAGGCAGCCCCACGTACTCTGGGGGGGGCAAAGGATTGCTACCCAAGGAAACTTTACCGGATAAACCAAAGAAAACACTTACTCAACAAATATTTCACCCTGGACTATTCCAACGACAACGATCATCATCACTTGGTGACACGTGCCAAAATAAAAATATTATTATTAATAATCATCAACAGACAATAAATGACCAAAGTGGACTGTACAACCCTAATGTGCCATGGCAAAGAGTACCAAATCAAAAAAGAATCCGCTCTCCTGATGAGAAAGAATTAGGAACAAATCAAGCTAAAAGAACACAGAGAAGAGAAGAAATTGTTAATAATCACAGAGGAATAACTAATCCAAAACAAAGCACTTCTTCAGAAGTAGAAACAAGCAATAACTTCGCTTTGCTGGATGTGGATGTAGAAGATACTCCAGTCAAAAGAATACCAAAACCACCACCAATAATATTGTTTGGTGTTGATGACCTCTCAAAACTCACACAGCTCATTGAAGAAGTTGTAGAAAAGGATGATTATACTTACAAAATAGTATCTAAAAACCAGCTTATCATCTCTTCCAACACGGTTGATAAATATAAGACTCTGATAGATCACATAAGAAGCAAAGGACTTATAGGACACACTTTTACGCGCAAAGATCAAAAATGTATAAGGATTGTCATCAAACACCTCCACTTCAGTACGCCAAAAGATGCAATAATAGAAGCAATAGAAAAAACTGGAAACAGGGTACAAGGAGAAATAGTCACTGCTCGGAAACAAGGTACTAAAGAGCCCCTAAATACATTCTTTGTCAACATAGCCCCCCATGAAAATAATAAGTTAGTCAAGGAAATAAAAGTCATATATAACCAGAAAGTCACAATAGAAGACCCAATAAGGAAAAAAACAATAGTACAATGCAAAAGGTGTCAGCAATATGGGCACAGCAAAAATAATTGCATGAGGCCGTACAGATGCGTGAAGTGTGCTGGGGCACACAAAACCACGATGTGCACAATAGATGAAAATACTCCAGCAATGTGCGCACTCTGCTCGGGAAGCCACCCTGCTAGCTACAAAGGATGCCAGGTGTATAAGGAAGTTCTGGCAAGAAAGCAATTTGGAAGTAAATCTCAACATCCAAAACCAACAACTACTTTGAAATTAACAGATAAGGACACAATATGTAATGGAATACCACCTCTAGCGGACATAATAACCGTTGAGCCTTTAAACTACACCAGAGCTACTCAACCAAAAATTCAGCAACCAAGAATTGGAGATACAGAAATATTGTACAGTGACGTTATTAAAAAAACGATCAATAGCATAGTAGACCCTATTGAGAAACATAAACCATCCCCAAGAGATAACAATAAGCACATGAAACATCTGACACCACACAGAAAAGACAAGGACCATACAGATTCTCAAGTAACAAATGACAAAAACCCCGCTGACTACAAGTCACAAAGAACATATTTGAACAAAATAGAAACCAAACAAGAACATAGACTAGATCTAGAAGCACTTTTAATAAAGCAAACTGAAAGGATTGATCAATTAATAACCCAGCTCAGCACAATGATGAATCTCATCATGACAATCATCAGTAGGCTTCCTCAATGATGTCGATACGTATTGCTGCCTGGAATGCCAATGGTCTGACACCAAATAGACAAGAACTGGAAATATTGCTAAAGGATAACAAAATCGATATTGCTTTAATATCTGAAACCCACCTCAATGATCGTAAGAACTTTAAGATGGGCAACTATTGTGTATACTGCACTAATCACCCTGATACCACATCTCACGGAGGTACTGCAGTTATTGTGAAGAACAACATAAAACACCATCTCCATAGCGAATTCCAGCAAGACTGGATGCAGGCTACTACTATCACTATTAATGAAAGTATAGGTCCTATTAATGTAAGCGCCATCTATTGCCCACCAAAGCACAATTTGAAACAACACATGTTTGAGAGTTACTTCCAGACCTTAGGAAATAGATATATAAGTGGTGGAGATTGGAACTGTAAACATGCCCATTGGGGATCTAGATTAACCACCACTAAAGGACGTGAGTTGAAAAAGTGTGTTGATAAGTACAATCTTACAACATTAGGAACAGGCAAACCAACTTATTGGCCAGCTGATGTAAACAGGATACCCGACCTGGTGGACTTCTTTGTTGTGAAGGGGCTGTCTGATATATATTTTGATGTGGAATCATCTCTTGATAGTATGTCTGATCACACCCCCATTATTGCAACCTTTAGCATTGCACCAATACATAGAACACAGACAGCAGCACTGTATAACCATAAAACGGACTGGAATGCATTCGCGGAATACTTGGAAGACGAGATCAATTTAAAGGTTAAGCTAAAAACAGAGGAAGACATAGATGATGCCACATTCTACATCACAAATCTCATACAGGTTGCTGCATGGCGTGCTACTCCAACACTGACTTCTTCCACCCAAAAAAATAATATACCACTGGAAATACGCAACAAGCTGGGAGAAAAACGGAGACTACGAAGACAATTGCATGCAAGCAGATCTGATGCAGATAGGACTGAATACAATAGTCTCTAGAGAACTAAAGGAACTAATCAGAGAAAACCAGAATGCATCTTTTCAGGAGAGACTTTCAACACTTTCAGGTCATAAAAAGGATAACTACTCATTATGGAAAATCACTAAGAACTTCAAAAGACCGTGTAGCCATGTACCACCTTTAAGAAAGTCCCCCAACGACCCGTGGGCTAGGAGCGGGAAGGAAAAAGCTGAACTCTTTGCTAAACATATATTCACACCAAACCAGTCATCCATGGCCGAATTCGAAGAGGAAGTGGATGGAATAGTTAACAGTGATCAACAGTTGTCACCACCGCTAAAACCTGTCACCCCACGTGAATTATTACGAAATATTCGCTTATTGGAAAACAAAAAGGCCCCTGGGTTCGACCTTATAACGGGTGAAGTCCTTAAACAACTACCTAGAAAAGCTATGGTATTTATAACAATGTTAATTAATGCAGTATTTAGAATACAGTACTTTCCAAAGCTATGGAAAATATCACAAATCTGTATGATAGCAAAACCAGGGAAACCACCAACAGAACCGAGCTCATACAGGCCTATCAGTCTACTCCCTGTATTATCTAAGGTGTTCGAGAGGATTCTCTTGTCAAGACTTAAACCAATTCTGGAAGAAAACAACATTATACCGGAACACCAATTTGGATTTCGGGAAGGACACGCCACTGTAGAACAAGTTCATAGAGTAGTCCACAAAATAAGGCAATCGCTGGAGAAAAAGGAGTACTGCTCTGCAGTATTCATAGACATCCAACAGGCTTTCGATAGAGTCTGGAACAAGGGGCTTTTGTTTAAACTGAAGATCCTTCTACCAAATTCTTTTTACATGATACTTAAATCCTACCTTCATCAAAGAAGATTCCAAGTAAAGTACGAAGAGGAACTCTCAAAGTTATACTACATCACTGCCTCGGTCCCTCAAGGATCAGTGCTTGGCCCTGTCCTTTATTCGATATATACGGCAGATATGCCTGAAACAGAGGATGTATTAACGGCAACATATGCTGATGACACAGCATGCCTTTCAAGTGATAAAGACCCCATTAACGCATCACTGAAACTCCAGACACAGCTTCATAAAGTGGAATCATGGCTGCAGAAGTGGAGGATTAAACCTAGTGTAACTAAGTCTTCACAAATAACATTTACACTTAGAAAGGGGGACTGCCCGTCGGTGAGTATGGAAGACAAACAGCTACCAAGCAATAACAGCGTAAAATATCTCGGCCTGCACCTGGATAGAAGACTGACATGGGCTAACCATATTAAAGCCAAAAAAACAGACGCTTCCTTGCAATTTAAGCAACTGTCTTGGTTACTGGGGCGCCAATCCCGACTGTCCCTTAGTAACAAATTGCTTGTCTACAAGGCCATAATAAAACCAATTTGGACATACGGAGTGGAGCTCTGGGGCAGTGCTAGTAACTCTAATATAGAGATCTTACAAAGGTTTCAAAATATTGCACTAAGAACCATTTCAAATGCACACTGGTTTGTGAGAAACACAGAAATACATGAATATCTGGAAATGTCAACTGTAAAGGAGGAGGCCTGCAAAAAATGCAGCAGATATAAGGAAAGGCTCAAGAAGCATACAAACAAACTGGCTAAGAGTCTGTTAAATGCACAGGAAGATGTAAAACGCCTGAAGAGAAAACAAATATTGGACTTAGACCAGATAAACTAACTGAATAGTCTCTATCTATGTATGTGGTGCTGTTTGATGGAATCGCACCTACCTTTATCCCAACCACCTGAAAACATCTGATTATGGCTGACAGCCGATGGCAGATAGCAGTGAATTTAAAAAAAAAAAAAAAAAAAAAAAATATATTTTGATACAGATCATTATATCATTAATCAACTAATAGATTTTCGTACGTGCTTAAATTATCCCGACCAACTGTGACCACATGTATATGTGATCGCGACCCTCCTGAGAGTTGCGACTCCTAGGTTGAAAACCTTAGAAATATGGAGATGCTCTCCTGAAAATCTATAAGTTTAGTGGATAGCGGTTAGAATTCAGCGGATTCTACAAGTAAGATCAGTAACTGAAAAGTGAAGGAACCATGGCGATCAAGCCATTCCAAAGAATGCCCTGTTACTTACAGACTAAGATAAAAACCACTCACTCTTCTCAGTCTTATCCATGAACGACACGTCCATTCCGTTCTTCTCAAACACCTCCAGCAATTCATATCTCAACGCCGACACGTCTCCCTTGAGTTCGTTGACATCGTCTTCTGTGACAGGTTCATCTTCCATTTTCCTGTGCATGGCTGATACGTATCTCCAAACGAGAGCCCGCATTACCGCTGTGTAGCGGACGTCCAGTTCCTTCTCTTTCTCCTCCTACAAGGAAAGTGGTGACTGTATGTTTTTTTTTTAGAAAAATGTGGCAAATTTGTCCATGGACACGTGTGGTATATTCTAACATAAACAAAGAAATAACTAATGTCGACGTGTCCGCATAGTCATTGCATCAATTTGAAATTGATAAATTAATTAATTGAGAAGGTTAATGAATAAATAAAGGATTATTTAGAAGTCATACATTTTTCTACTTATCACACTTTAAACTACGTTTTATGTACTTTTGTACAAATGGATAAGTAAAACGTATTAGATTATATCTTTTAGATTGTAACAAACTTCGAAATTTATATTAATTTTATTTTAATATCTGACTCAGCATGCGGCCTCTTAACATACAATTTAATTAAAATTTTATAACGATAATTCATACGACTTAATATTTTGAGAGGGACCTATCAGCTACTCACTTATTATTAGATACTGGCTATTATTAGTCTGACAACTTTAATAAAACGACATTTATTTATTGGAAATTCTATAACAACAACAATGAGGATTATTAAATTTTATCTTTGTCACTGTCAAAAGTTTCGCAACTAACTTTACCTGTTGTTGTTGTCGCCTTCTGTCACAAATTTATTTACGGGAAAAATAAATTACCTAGGTAATTCAAAAGACCCGAGTCAGAAATTAAACATAGATATAAATATTGTACTCTATTTCACCGCTGGGAGCAATAGTCAACAGTTTTGTACTTGCAGAGATAAAAGACATTTTTGTTTCATTCCTCCTTATGACGATGCAACAAGATCTAACATTTAACATTAGATGTACTAGCTTTAGTAGACATAGAACAGTTTTTTTTTTATCTGAATGGCTAAAGTCTTGTGGCTCCAATGACCTGTCAAGAGTCACCGGACATGGACATATAGAACGCGTCAGGTATTAGAAAGTATAACTTCGTAACAAAGCCTTTAAGACTCCGTCTGTAAACCTTTGTTTTTATGAACGAAGACGGCAGACGAGCATACAGTCCACCTGATGGTAAACGGATTCTGTCGCCCATAGACATCCGCGATACATGCCAACATTAGTCCAAAATGACAAACGTTGACAGGCCCGCGGATGCGCTGCCTACCTTTGGAGCTATAGGAATGCATTTGGAGAAAGGGTTGGGAAAATAGGGAGGGACAGGATGGGAATGGGCTCTGGCACATCTCACTCAGTACCGAAACACGTACGTACATTAGGGAAATAAGATAAAGTGGGTAATATAATACATTTCTAGGTAATCTTCTGTGAGAGAAGGGTAACGTGGTCAGTCGAGCGCGCCCAGCGGCTGTTGGATTGCAGCGCGCACTCTCGCTTTCAAAATGACCAATTTGTTACTTAAAATTCTCGTGCCTCGCATTACTTGCGTAAAGTTATATTTTTATAATGGTTTGTGATATTGGATTTTAATATTTTGTTATACACACCTTTTTAGTCTGGTTATTATTACGAAAATCGCTCCAGATTCTAATTTATCTGCACCTTGGTTTTTGAAGTTCTTCTTCGAAACAGCTCAGAAACAGCTTTGTATGCGCAAACTAACTCTAAAACTAATTTCCTTGCCTGTTACCATCTTGTTTTCGGGCTCTTTTGTACCTACTTCAAATTATTATTTTTAAAAAATGACGGAGTAATTGTAGCTTCTTCATATTTGTGAGCAATTTAAAAATCTTTGAAGAATACAAATCTTCGGGGGCGCAAATCAAGTCTTTACAAGAGCTAGTTATAAACTTTATATATCTTACCTGCACCTTCTTGGTCTTGGGGTCCTTCTTTCTCATGCCAAGCAACTTCATAATCAGTTTAGGGGTCGGCATGATGTTGAACGGTGGCGGAAGAGTGGAAACTTCCTCGAAATAACTCAGCCAGAGCTTGGTGCGAGCAAATTTCCATTCCACGTCGGAGTGTTCCTGATCACAAGTGATTTTAAATTAAACATTCATTATAATTATGTATTTATAATTTAACAGACGTTTTACAATAATATAATATGTTTAGACGAGACGGAAACGGAAATTAAATAAAACTACATAAGCAATTGGCAGTGTGGTCGGCTTTAGTAGCACCACCCCAACCATACCCGTGGGTATCCTAAAAGGTGACTGAGGTATACCACTACCAAATACCAAATACCACTACTGAGTATCAAAGCCACTACCAGATGCCCTGAGAAACTACACCACCTCTGAGAGTAAACTCGCTAACCCGCTTGGTCAGCGTGACGTTTTAAAGCCATATATCTCTCATGCACAAGACAATTTGCATGTAATTTACATAAGCCCCAAATCCAGCAGGGGACGAAAAAATACGACTTTAATTCAGCGACATTAACGTGTCCCCTTCGCACATGCTTTATAATAGATGTCTAAAAGCGAATCAAGATAATTTATGGAGTATGATCTTCGTGAAATAGATGACACATTGGTCAATGGCCTATTGGTGACAGCGTCACCTATTAATACTCCGGAGTATTCCGAGGCAACGAATTGTAAATTCCCTTCTAATCACGGGTTTACTCGTCAGAGCCACAGTTAACCCGCAGCTTCTTCGGTTGTAAATAAGTTTATAATAAGTTTTTGTGGGGGAGAGTGCACGCTGCAATCCAACAGCCGCTGGGCACGCTCGACTGGCCACGTTACCCCTCTCTCACAGAAGACTACCTTGAAATGTACTGCATTTCCCACTTTATCTTATTTCCCTAATGTACGTACGTGTTTCGGTAGTGAGTGTCGAACCGCTATAAATCATTCAATCAAATTCATTGAGTGTCGAATAAAGTAATTATGAACAACGAGGAAAATGGAGCTACCTACCGCTTTTAAGGCTACTTAATTTTTTTTAAATCCGAGACATCCATCATACAACCGTGGGTTGTATTACATAAATATGCGAAGTGAACAAGACTATGAGCAGTTAAGTGGTTTTTGACATTGCTTCGAGATGACTCAGTCTGTGATTTAGTGGCGTCGCTTGAAGACGGACTAATTCACTTGTAGATGATCTCTCGGCTAGTTATTTAGCTAAAAGAAATAATAGATGCTTCTAGAAATATAAAATACCCCATAAACAATATCTTTGCAGAACAATCTTTAGAGACCAATATTGCATTTAATTTAATAGTTAAGTAGTAATAAAACGTAATAATAATTTATAATATGTATAAAAGGGAATTTCAACTGCATCAAAACTCAATTAGACTGTTTATCGTCGTTTTATTGCACATGTGTGAACAGCAATTGCATTAAAGAAGCATCTTGCGAGTTCTACATTCATTCACTTATATGAATTGAATTAAAATCGTTTTAAAGTTTCGTCGTTAACGAGCAACTCCATTTTAGATCGAGTCATGGGAAGTTTACGAAAACAATCAAATTGTTTTGAAATATTTACTCACATAAACGTAAATCTCGGATAAGTTCTTTCTACTGAGACATAGATTTCATATTAGCCATTTATAAAAACAACCTTCTAAGTTCGTCTATAAAGAGATAAAAAATCTTGCCGCCACTGACCGTCAGTTGAACAATTGTCTGACATCAGATACCTCCACACTAATAATATATTATAAAACCGAAAATATTTGTGTGTTTGTTTGGTACGTCTTCAAGACTGAAACATTGAACCGATTGAAATGATATTCGGCAGAGAGATAACCTGAAATCTAAAGAGGGACATAGGATTTTTATATCTCGGAATATTTATTAGATAACTTTTTAAACTTTCGCGTTTTGTACACATTTTATATTTCAAATCGGGTCTGAACACGTATATTAAAGGTACTTGTTTACCTTTTATTCCTACACGACGTTTCGGCATGGGTTACACCAGCCGTGGTCACGAATTGACAAGTCAACTCGTGCCCACGGTTGGTGTAAAAGAGTTAAAATAAAATAGTTGGACAGATTCAGCCAATAAGCGTTTGAAACAACCCATTTCCAAGGGTCAAAGATTTATAATTGTTCACGAAAGTAACGAAAGGGGCTTTGTACCTGGTGTTCTTTTATTAGACCAATCGGCAGGCCCTGAAAGTGACAAGGAAATGGATTCGGAGAAATATGAGAAATGGTTACGAAAGCAATTGATACCTAACTTACCGCAAGATAGTGTCGTTGTGATTGATTATGCGTTTTATCATAATAAATTTGTAGTGAAACCACCTAATTCTAATACCATAAAAGGCGATATGGTGTCGTGGCTACAGAGGAATCACATTCCTTTTGCTACAGATGCCAAGAAGCCTGAACTGTATGACATAATAAAACGTCACAAAGGAAACTGTTCCGAATTTGAAGCTGTTAATAAAGTTCTTCAAGAATATGGATGGACCGCAATTCGTTTGCCACCATATCATCAGATTATAATCCGATCGAAAACGTCTGGGCCCAATTAAAGGGATATGTTGCCTCTAAAAACATAGAAATTAATAAAACCACTATGAAGAAGCTCTTAATAGAAAAAATGGATATGATGGGATCCGAAGAATGTGAAGAAGAATTTCTGACACAAGAAGAAAAACTTCATGTTATAATTCATGTTTCTGACTCAGACAGCGAACGTGACTATAGTTGATTCTGAAGATTAATAAATAATTTTATAATCTTTCCAAAGGTGACTGGATTCGTAAATGTAAGTAACAACTCTATATATTCATAAGTCTACTGTTTAACTACTATCCGGTTGTAGAGGTGTCATCACATTAGATGACTTACATTACTTCTTCCAAACTATCAGGTGATGCTTGATATTGTATTAAAAGGCACCAATGTACTTCACGTAATTTGTTATAATGGCACTTCCGAACTGCACCGATAAAATTATTTCAAATTGTGCCGATGGGACTTCTTTAGATAATTGTAGTGTACAATATAGTGCAAAAAGAGTAAATAAGTAAAAGAACAAGGGATACTCACATCAATCATGGCATAAGAGTTGGACATCATAGCGATGAGTAGATTCAACAAGACGATCACATTGATCACGGAGTATGAACCGAACATGAGCAGCCCCCAGAAGCGCGTGTAGCTCTTGATGCCGGCCAACTCGAAGTTCTCCAAGCCCACCATGCCAAATGACGCCCAGAAGAGAGACTGTGACGCTTCGAACACACTGTTGGAATATTGGTTATGCTAGAACATCTGCTTAGTGTGTCTTATCTGGTCTGGTCTAGTCTAAATTGTTTATATCTATATCTATACTAATATAATAAAGAGGTAAAATTGTGTGTTTATAGGTATATTGGGGATAACCTCGGGAACTACTGAACCGATTTCAAAAATTCTTTCACAAATAGGAAGCTACATTATCCGTGTCTAATATAGGCTATATTTTATTTTAAAATTTGGAAAAAAAAATTGAAGAAAAAAACACTTATAAAACGAAGCGAAGCGAAGGCGGATCGCTAGTCATGTATGTATATATTCATTTACAATGCTTCACTATGTGGGCTGAATGCTTCACACAATGGTTTCATCGCATGAAAAAGTGTATCGATTTTCGCGGAGAATACTGCGAAAAGCAATAAAACAAATTAATTACATATATATATACATATATATCTGATTCCATTTTTGAGATTCTAAAGTGTCCTCTTCTGTCTTCAGTAAACCTACTATCGCTTGACTGGGCGAATTCTAACTTACTTCGCCTGGACACGTTTATAGGATACGTTTTAGACTTTCAAATCCAAAATCAAAAGAAAAAAAGGATTCTATAGCTATCTATACCGTAGATGTGATGGATACATCCATATCCTTGTACCTAACTGCATTTTCGTCAATACTTAGATTGGATACAAACATCGATTTGAAAATATTCCCATATCGATGGATATAAAAGAAAAAAGAATAAAACAAGTTGTTACTGAAATATATTTTACACCATAGCCGTTGCTATGCAAATGTTATTATAGCTCGTTGCCATGATCAATGTATTGGCGTTTTTGTGTCTTGTTTACACAGAAACACAAATGTGCTGATAATCAAAAATGTTAATCATATCGTAAATAAATGTATTCAGAAAGAATTGACGACATACTTAAAATAAAACGAGTCACATATTTATTCAAAAGAATTTACCTCGAAAAGCTTTGTATAGTCTACAATAATTAAAATAAGCAATAACAATGCCGCAATGATTAGCAAAATACAATTATAATGCAGTTATTATACAATAACAAAAAATAGTGACTTTTGTATAAAATAAAAACCCTTAATTGAACGGTTGTATACAATAAATTTTAAAGCGTTGAAACTAATGAGTGAATAAGCCTTCAACATAAATTTATGGAATCTATAACAAAAACACTGCAATATTCCCGTACAAATATTATTACGTGGTATTCAGTAAGCGTGATAATCCATTGTTTCGCGTAATGTCATGCAGTCCACCTCATCAATCTTCAAGGTGTTCATTTTCACATTAATGTCTTCCTCCAACTGTATTTGTGTCTGCAGTAAGTAGCGCAACGAGGCCGTTGCTTCGTGTAACATTTGCTGCAGTTGCTCAGTGCTGTGACGCAACATCTCGCTTTCGTAGTAAAGCGCCTGGCCAGCTGGGTCGCGGATCAACTCCGCGCCGACGCGCTGTGCTCGTCTGCCAAGTCTTGTATGAGTTAATCCTATATAACCTTCCTTTTCGGAAAGCGCTTTTTGCAGTTCCAAAATATTGTCTTGCATATCGCATATCTTTTGCGTAGTCTCCTTGTGCATGTCTTCCAGCTTAGCCTTAGCTCTTTTCGTGTCTTCAATTCGTTCATGAAACTCATGGTTACATTTATTATACGCGGCCCAAAGGTCGTCAATTACTTGCTTCAGGAGTGTATCTATAAATACTCTAATCGGCCGCGCGCTTGTAACCTCTCTTGCAGCCATTTTGACGTTATTCGCTGAATAAGCGTTGTATTCTTCAGCTGATATGTTAGCTGGGTCGAGACTGGCATAGCCTTCGTACACTGAAAGACATAAATCTGTCGGTTTGAGTGACAATGATCCCTTATCGAGATCGATAGCTGCTTGTTTGTACTGAAGATCTCGGTCGAGGAGGTAGCGAGTGGAACGAAGTCGCCGCATCTGCTCATTTAGTTGCTCCAGAGCTCGTTTAAGAAGGCTCTGACCGCCGAGAATAGATGTTACCTCTTGCTGAAGAGCATGCTCTACTTCATCGACGACTAAATCGATTCCAACACGTCCATCCCTCAACATAAGGCACTTTCTACAAATAGTTAGGGCGTTCGTTTGCAGAGAAGCGAGACAATCTTGAAGACGGGTTTTGTACACACTTAAAGCTTCAAGTTCATCTGTAATTTCTTTCCGCTGTATTTGTAATTCCCCTTTGTTGAATTCGATGTCACCGATGCGTTCCTCCATGCGTCGGTCGGACGTAGCCTTCATAATAGCCGATCGCTCGGAAGTTTCCTCTCGGATTCTCTCGCATTCTCCAAGGACCCTATCGGCCAACTGCTGCTGATCTTCAGTATTTCTGCATCGCTGCTCGTTATTCAGTTTCCACTCGGATAGCGTGAACTTCGCGGTTCTTGGGGGCATACATACTAGCACTTGTTCTGACAACCTGGTGGTTGCTATAGGCGCGCCAATCGTGTGGCGCACGCCGAACTGGGCCTCTCCCATTTTTTTGGTAAATATACTTCAAAAACCTAAATTATTTTCTAAAATAACATACGATCAAATTTGACACAGCTTTGATGGCAGAAATACGGAAATTGACAAAACCGTTCATGAGTTGTCATGGAAACGAAAAGAGTTTTGGCCGACAGAGGTCTAGAGCCAATTAACATAGACATTCTATTAATAGGAAAGGTTTGTTGAATTAAACTATTTGTCGCATCTTAAAAGATTTATGAAATTTTAACAAAATGTTAGACTGCCAGTTTAAATACTGACATCTGCGTGATATATACATAAAAATTGAAATAAAAATGCAACACGCATTAATTTAATTGTGTTCAAAAATAGATTGGAACTTTGGAACTTATGGCCCCCACTTGACTCAGTCGATATAGTGGCACAGCGTCGTACACGTAAACTGCTTATAAATCATTACAAATAATAGCAAAACTTACCATTAATATTAAAAACGGTTATTTATTATCTAAGCGTTCCTACAGTACCTGGCCAAAACTTTAACATGCACACATGAAATGCAGCCGCTGAATACTTCCACTTGTCGCTGCTGGACTCGCATAGCTCTTAGTAACCGAGGTAGTATAAGGGTCGTATAAGTCTCATTACTGTGCATAACATCAAAGTTACAAGCGCCTAAAACTTAAGTGACAAGTAGGTAGATAGAAATACATAAAACTTTAAGTAATGATAGATCATTGCAATGCAACCAGCCCTTTCAGTATCCACTGCTGGTCATGGGCCTCCTCACGCATATTGTCTCGTGTAAGGCCTTAAAACGCCGCGCTGACCAAGGGGGTTGGCAAGTCCACTCTTTTGGATCTGCTGTACACCACACGGCACAATAGCCGATAGCGGTAAATCAGTAAAAGTCTAAAATAAACGGAACCCTGCATCTTAAAATTACAAGTCTTGTAAAAATTTTAAATTGATACTTTTGACAATACAAAATTTGCCACTTTTTACAAGCCTAGTTTTAAGATGTATCCACTGGCCTCAATTATCGAAACTCCTTTTCTTCATATGGAATTTTCACCTTAACTCATATTTAACAAACATTCATGTGACACTTACAGCATAATTATATGCAATTATTAAAGTCCATGTGAGTGGCGCAACTATTTTTCCAAAATCGAACCTTTTTTTCTTAATCTGTGAGAGTATCCAAAACTCTCCCAAAACAAACCCAAAACACAAAAAGTCCTCGCTCAACTCCTTCAATTATCGCATAATATTCACTTTGGGTTTGTTCTAGCTTTAGCTGAAGTTGGTTGGAGTTTAACTCATATTCAAATATTTCTAGCAACCACTACAAGAGTCCAAGCTGTAAGCAAACATGGCGGCCTGGGGTAACTGGCATGGCCTTAAATTACCTAAATAGTGAGATGATAATTATTTACGTATCCATAAATTTGATTCTTTTTTTTTTTCGGATTGACTAAATTCTTGTGGCCCTAGTGGCCTTTCAAGAGTCACCGGACTTGAATAATTTGATTCATCAAGACTTTTCCAACAAGAATTGATCAAGGATTTGAAAGCACTATACACTTCGCACAGGGTTTTCCTGCATTATCTCCTTTTTTCATAGTTAAAACTCGCCTTTTTCTAGCAATCACTACAAAAGTCCACACTGGACTCACTTGCCGAAACTCCTCCATTTCATGCAGGAGTCTCCCGCATTCTCCCAGTCAGGCAAACCTCCGGGAAGAACATAGCATTTGCTCTTCTCCAAATCAGCGAAATACCAGAGAAGTTGATTTAAACCTAGATTTGAAGAAATTATTGTATTCGTTGTACATCCAAATCCATGGATGGATCTATGGATCCAATCCAAATATTTAGGTATATTCTGAATCCATTATAATAGATCTACTCGTTAAAATATTCGATACTAAATTATTTTTCTGGTTCCCTACTATGGTTCATATCAATCTTATCATTTTGTAGAAATAAAAATTCGAAACCACGGATCGCTATTGGAAACTTGAATATGATTTATCAAGAGGAGATGTCGAGTACGTCAATTCAAAGAAGAAAAAAATCGATTTTAATCATTTCATTCATTATTTCATTCTATTAGTCTATTAGTATGTCTATGTCTAGTATGTCTATTAGTCTATAATAAGATCTATTAGTCTTGATATTATTATTGAACACTCTTTCCTAGTCCGATAAACTAGTACTTGAATAATTTTAGATTGTACACAAATATTTTAGAAGGCTATAAAAAAGGGTAATTCAAATGAACGAGTTTTTCCAAATAAATATTGTGAACATTTTCTTCTTAAAAAAATAATCTTATAAACAAATCTAAATTAATATTCCTGAGAATCCACTTCTTATGCCGAAATATTTGAAGGGTTGTTTCAATATATTAAAATACGGTAAATTAAGCTGAAATTAAATTTTATTGTTCTAAGACAGCTTCCGTTAACTTGAAGAAATCCGGTCATGTGTTAATAAATACGGATAAATATTAGAATTCATGTGGAAGCATATATACATAGATTACATCCTATAAACCGACTTTAATCGGAATGGATCGGAATCCAACCCACAATCATACTTTTTTCATAATAAAAAAATTTTGTTTCAAAAAAAAACAAATTATAATGCAGATTTTCTCAATGTAAACGCTTTTAAAAGATTTTAAGACCTTGAATTTCATATATTGTACTTTATCACAATTTTTTTTGTTTTAATATACGTTTTATATTTTTCAAAATGCTCCAGCATCTTAAAACTATTTATATGAGGGTTGGATCGATTCTAATTGAAGCCGGTAAATATTATATTATTATCATACAATCATCATTCAATCATGTTCGGCCCGTCATTGCAAAAGTGACGTGAACTTTTCAACTTCTATAGGTTATTCAATTTGTATTTTAAAGTGTGCCAACAACTTTTTATTTTTAAATTAATATTATGATAAAATTGTGATTGAGAAATTACGTTTGGCCACTTTTCCTCGCAAAAATTATTAACTTTCGTTTATGAAGCCGTTTTTAGATTTAAATACACGAAATTGTGGGTTAAGCGAAATTGTGAGGGAACTCACGTCAAGTTCTTGGTGGTGTCAACTTGATAAAGAACACAGTAACTTTGAATACACAAAATACCGTTAGTTTACCACCTGGCTAGAATTGAACTCCTGTAACGACATAACACTGAACATGTTTGTAAAGTTTTGTCAAATTACTAGATACAAATTTTCAATAAAATCGGCTAATCAATTGAAACATTCGACATCATCCGACATTCCGTGATATCCCTAGGGGATTTAGGTTAAATCCCCGGTTGCGCCATTTCATTCCGACATACAGATATTTAAATGAGCTGGAAGCGAGTTTGATCTAAAGCTCAATTCACCAACACACATACGACAGATATTTTTGTATGAGAAGTAATTATTTGCAATTTTCTTAACAATCACATAAAAGGATGTAGGCATACTAATTTATGAAAATCCGATAGGTATAGCGTTAATAGCGAATTACAAGGTTTGGTTAGTGAAGTTATCTTTAATATTGTGCATTTATATTTGTCAATTTGTGAATTATAATAAAATTGTGTATAGGAAGACATCATTTGTTGCGAATTTTCAAAAACTTGTAATTTTGGTTTCTAACTAAATTAACGGACATTTAGTCCGTTATTTTCTGAAATTTTTATATAATTTTAATAGTGAACTGCAAGATATATCTAACATTTCTTGTACAGATACTGTGCATTTATAATGATGTGATAATTATTAACAATAAGTAAGTTGTTAAGGATAGATGAAGTTAATAATACTCGTAGGTAAGATATTATTGATCTTACCGCAAGCGAAAGCGAAGAGTACCAAGCTGTAGATAAAGAAAAACTTGACGATGTCGATGATCATCCGCCCGAGAGAGATCTGCAGCGGCCCGAGGTGTGGGTTGATGGAGAATAAGTGCACCAATTTGAGGGCGCTGTTAGAAAAAGAATACGATAACATTAACATTTGTCTCTCCACTACTGAATACAGACCTTTCCCAAGACTCTCCATTATAACAGGTATCTTATGTAAGCCTCTTTCAACTTTCCCAACTTTTTCCTATTTTGTGAACCTTAGGATCACAGAAGGGGACTTCAATGGATCTTAAGCTTCGAGTTATTCAAAGGGCAGTAGAACGGAAACTGACGGGAGTCACATTGAGAGACCAAAGAACCTTTGCTGGCTTCATAAACAAAACAAAGATTCAGATATCAGGCAAATGACGCGTGCAATTGAGGATAGCTTCCTCGTCCACAGGAAGCTATCGCTGACATACTTGGTTGTAATCATATTGAAGAGTAACCTCAATAACCCCTTTTATTCTAATATTTGTCTAGGTATAGTGATTTTAATTTGAGGAATTGATTTTTGTCACCTGGTCAACTTGTCAACTTTAAATGGTTAAAAATAACATCTCTTGAAAAGTCTTTATAATAAGATGCACAAGACATACGTACGTACAAGACAACGTACGTACATTATGTGATCATGAAGATCACATAATGTACGTACGTTGTTAACTTAAAAATTAAATTAAGAAATTACAGTTATTTTTTTTTAATTCAACTTGAAAATATTCTACTGCACTATATTCTGCACGTATCAAAACCTCACAGCAATTCACTAACAATTCATTTATTTTGTCACATTTGTTAATAGAATCAAAATCATTATCTGAATCAGGGTGTAGAGCCGAACTTGAAGCGTATACGATCTTAACTTTTTAAGATTTGTTTAAGACTATGTGAAAAATATCGAGGTATGAAAAATTACTGGTTTGCTCGTATCTCTGATACCTCTTTTGAACCCATTTTCTATAAATTACCAAATTGATCACCATCGCATTACCTGAGTATATTAGCAGCAGCGAATAGCCCTTCGGCAATGAGTTGAGGATCAAACGCTTCCCAATCTTCCCGGGGAATGAACCGCGTCTTGGGATCTTTGACGATTTCCGAATTCTGCTGAATGTAAGCCGCGACTCGGAGCAAAGCCACGAGCACGTACAGAGAGTTTCTAGAGAAGTCAATGAAGTTCCACATGTTCCGGAGATAAGAACGCATGCCTTCGATGTAGATCTCCTGTGTTTCTTCGAAGATAAAACCTGAGTGGGAAACAAAAACACTAGAGTAATTGCAGAGGAAATAAAATAACACAGTATTAAATAATTATGCTGTAATATAAAGCCTCGCGCATATTACAGCGGACCGCACCGTAGCACATAACATTGCAAATCTTCACCCTGAATCATTTTCATAGATTTTGCATAAACCATCGGACACTTCAAGCGCGCTCCATCGCGCTACAGCGCAACGCACTGCCGGATCACTAGCCAGCCGTATTTATACGCCGATGGTATACGTTCCGACGAGGCCTGCCTCAATATACATTGAATGGGCTCAGTTAACGGACGTAATTCGAGAGCTAATCGCTGTGCGACGATGTGAACGATTGAATGTCAACAGTTAATCGACTTTAATTAGTTGAGTTGAGCGACGCGATAGTTGAGCTGCGGCGCGACGCGACTGTAATGTATGCGAGCCTTAAAAGATCCCCTAGACGATCAATAATATTGTGTTTAAAAAACTGCTAAAATAAAACATTTCTCAGATGAAAACGCATTGAGTCGAAATATGTACATAGTACCTACAATAGGTAAATTTATCTAATTTAGCAAAAACTTATTAAATTAGATATTGAATTTCAGACAAGTCTGAAATAAAATTAAAACACAATAAAGACAACCCGAAATCCAACTATAAAAATGCAATTGATTAAATAACATTTAAAGACAATTAACTAATATAACAAAAGAAAGAAAAAATAGATTCTCAAAAATATTGATTGAAATATAACCCCTCACCCAGGACATAAACAGCGACCACCATTTCTAAATAAGTGGGTCCGTTGCCTCTCTGTTCCAGAAGTTTCTTCTCCAGGTCTTTGACCATCCATTCTGGTCCGAAGAGCTGGATGCTTATCACTTCAGCTCTCAGCGACACCAGGATCAAGATCACTACGAGAAACGGATTGAGTTTTAATAATTTTAGTTTATCACCCAGATTCATTATGCATTTATGCCAGAGCCCATTCCCAACCTATCCCTTCTTATGTCCCCAAATCCTTTCTCCAAATCCTTTCTTTCATCAACAAAGATAGGCAGCGCATCCGCGGGCGTACCAAAGTTTGTCATTTTGGACTAATGTTGGCATGTAACGTAGATGTAACCTATGGGTGGCAGTATCCACTTACCATCAAGTGGACTGTATGCTCGTATGCCACTTTCCTTCTATAAAAAAAAAAACTGAAGTTGTCAAAACAAAGGACAATAGCCCCAACCCACCAACAAACAATATATCTATCTGACAATGACAATCTGCCCTAATCGTTTTAAGCAATTATAAGTTATAATTTATAACTGCAATGGAGTTTTTTTACTAAAAATATGAAAGAGATAGAAGATAAGACTAGAAAAGCGGTTTATACATATCATGGTTGGCCCACGGTTTTGACATTAAGTTCCTTTGTATTTTTTGACTAGTGTAGAACAAGGAACTATATAAGTATTATAGGTAATTGTCGTTAGTAGTCTATTGAATTTCTAATTTCGATCTCGAATCTTCATTTTTCAGCTGAGCAGCATCCTGTTGATGTTCATACACAAATCCCCGATATGAATGACCTTCCCCGTTGCCGTCGTCGCCGTCGCCCTCGGCACTTCTTAGACGACCCCGACGACCCAATTACTGCTGCCAATGCGATTCTTGCACTACACTCACAGACTACACATATACACCGTCCCGCTGGCGGAGACGGAGACGTCACCCTGGCTACACCGTGAACAGACACCGGCCTTCAGCCAACTCTTTTACCAGGTATCGGCACGTGCCTGGGCGCTTCTCACCGACTCGCGATCCCGCGGTATCCTACCAAAGCAACGCCCTAAGCAGAGGTCCATTCCTTCCGCCGGTCTACCGGCAGGGGAGGCCTTAGGCTCGTTGCTGCACACACTCTTTGCTCCTGTCTGAGCACCTTCTGCGCTCACCCTAAACTATACATGTCCGGTGACTCTTGTGCCACAGATCTTTATTTCACTTTCCATTGTCCTTCAATAAAGTCAAAAAAATTGTTTTGAAAATTTTGGTAACCTTGTGACTTAATAAACAGATAAAACTTTAGTTTAGTTTATAGGAGGAAGAAAAAAGCATTGTCCTTCAGCTTTGACTGCTGTCACATAAAAGTTAACATTAAAAGTTTAGTGACATAAAAGTTGCTACTTACTGATCACGTAAAAACTTAATTTAAAGATTAATTCAAATTTAATTATTAATTTAATGGATACAGTAAAAGATAGTTAAATGACGGGCCTGTCTATTTTATAGGACTCGTAATTGCTGGCAGTTAACTGTTTATCTTACAAACTGAAATAATATTGTCACGAGTTCGCTATAAAACACTCGAAAGATAATGTTTACTTTATCCATTCAATGTGATTCATATTTTCTATAAAAGGGTGTCAATATACCATTATTCAAGTGAGAGGGTGCATGCTGTAATCCAATAGCCGGCTGCCAATAGCTGGATGCGCGAATTACTCTTCTCAAAACTCTCCACTCAAATGTACCCGGTAAACGTTGCGGAAGTTAGGATGATCTGCTATTAAAACCCATTTCATACCCCATGCCGTCTCATTCCATCGAGTGGTAAGTATGATGGCATAAAAGAAGTCTTCTTGTGTTATTACATTTCCATTCAACTCTGGATGAGTTGAGAATTGGAAATGTAGAAAGTATGTATAATGGGATGAAACAAAATACCTATCTCATATTAAACTCTTTAGACTCCTAGTCATCCCAAGGAAGAATGGGGAGTGTGATTATGAATGTAATGATGACAACCCGTCATTCCTTTATACTTCCCATTCTCCAAACTTCCTAATTATATTTTAAAGAATTAAACTTGAAGTAGGCGGCATCTAACGACGTCTCAACAATTATCGATCTGGACAATCTGGACCGATTTCATGGACGGCGAAGTTAGCAGTGCGACAGTATCCACTCACCATCAAGTGCACGGCCTTTCCCACTGTTTTTCCATTGTCCTTTCGTTTTATGGCATTTTCCATTTATTTTCTGCTGCATTTTTCTCTCAGCTTTCTTGTTTCTTTCTTGCTGTTAATATTGTCAATATCCAGTCAATATTTGTTCCTAATGAACTATATTAACCTTGTATCTGTAAACTATTCTCGCCATCTAAACTCAGATTAGCCATGAACATTGAGTAGCTGTAAGAGTAGGAGTATTTGGTAGAGTTTACAATTGTTCCCCCAATCAAAATACTCACGCAAAAAGAACAAATAGCTGGACGCATGGATCAGGAACTTCATGAACGGTTTCCTCATGAGCTTGCCGGTGTGAGTGTTGGGTGCCACCATGTACACGATGCAGTAGAATGGGAAGAGGAGCGCCACTCGGATTATGATCATGAGCTTTTCCATGGCGGTTTTGCGACGGAAGCCCGGGACGCCTTCGTACCAGATGGCCGCTAGGAGTTGCTGGATATTGGGGTGTGCTACGAACTGAATAACAAAATAATATAATTAAATAGGGTAGTTGGTTGCACTTTAAAAATAGTTATATAATCAGGGCTAGGCACTGCATTTATTCTCGTATGTGATGACTGATGACGAACGCATAGACATTCGCAGACCATGACTGCTACATTTTAAGAGGGGGAGAGTGCACGCTGAAATCCAACAGCCGCTGAGCGCGCTCGATTGGCCACGTTACCCCTCTCTCACAGATGACTACATTGAAATGTACTGCATTTCCCACTTCATCTTATTTCCCTACGTGTTTAGAGAAATAAGATAAGATTAGGTAGTGAGTGAGATGTGCCAGAGCCCATTCCCATCTTATCCCTCCCCATTTTCCAAATACATTCCTATAGTTGTGACGTCACTCCGTAAGAAGTGTACATCGAGTTATTTATCGAATCACAGTTTTTTATCTAACGTTAATCCAATTATAGCTGCAGTGCTTTTTATCAAAAAACTATATTGAATTAAATTTAATAAAAACGTAAGTCAGTTGATAAATTCTTAGCATCAATAATCAATAAATAAATAATTCATTTTTAATAGACAATTACAAATACAACCTTCTTTCCTTGTAACCTTCTATTAAAAGCACATGTTATAGACACACCTCTTTGCTATCAACTGTTCTAGATTTTAGAAAAAATATTACTTTTAAGAATATATTAATCTATCATTTGTATTTTCATTCTTCTTTTTTTTACTTCCTTTTTACTACCAGTAAATATGTATATAAAAACAATCACACTTTTTCCGTTGCTGTCGTCCACAGCAATTGAACTAACCTTCTTCTGTTTGAAGATGATGGCCTGCTCTAACTTGGCCAGTTTCATGTGGTCTCTGTCGGTGCACGATGGCTCCTCGGGGTCGTGGTTCAGAATAATGGCCAGTTCTTGTGAGCTTCGAGACTGATCCAGTAAATCCACAGCAAACGTTTGCACTTGACGACGAAGCTCCAGATATTGGGACTTGCTTTCCTGTTTAACAAAAATATACATAAAGGTTAACTTTAGAATAATTGAAGAAGAACTCTGGTTGAGTAAAAACAAATTCTTATAAAAAGAATTGAAACCCTTTAAAATGAAAACAGAACTCGAAATATTATAATAAGAATACTTTTTCATTTGTTCTGAATAATTTAACAATTGGGAAAATAGAGAATGTTCAACATTTGTTATACGAGTATGATAGAAAAAAAAAACATAAAATAATGATGATATTAACGAAATTTTTTGAGGGGGGGAGTGCACGCTGCAATCCAACAGCCGCTGGGCACGCTCGACTGGCCACGTTACCCCTCTCTCACAGAATACTACCTTGAAATGTACTGTAGATATTTCCCACTTTATCTTATTTCCCCAAAGTACGTACGTGTTTCGGCGGTGAGTGCCAGAGCCCATTCCCATCCTATCCTTCCCCATTCTCCCAACCCTTTCTCCAAATCCATTCCTATATCTCCAAACGTAGGCAGCGCATCCGGGAGCGTGCCAACGTTTGTTATTTTGGACTAATGTTGGCATGTATCGCGGATGTCTATGGGCGACAGTATCCACTTACCATCAGGTGGACTGTGTGATCGTCTGCCGCATTCGTCCATAAAAAGAAAAACTTGACATCAGTAGTATGGACAATGCATTTTTAGAGCATTTTAGCCAAACCATCTTTAGGTGAAATTGAAATGTTATATGAATAAGTGTTAGAATTATGCCTTTGTGATAGTGAAGTTAGACTGACATGTCAAGTGAATATTGATAAAGTACCTTAAAAATATAATTGATAAACTGCATGAAGGCTACTCAAACGATTACAATATGGATGTAATTAAGATCTTCAACCGTATCTTCAAATTTCTTTCACAACGAATTCTTTGTAATTAATTTTCATTTAAAAACAAAAAACTTCTCACCTGTTCAGTAAACGCCAAGTTTCTCAACTCCCAAGAAAGCTCGAAGGCAGTTTGTATTGGATCCTGAGCAGACAACGCGATGAGAGAGGGGGAGGCCATAGCGCGGTAGTTATTGAGGCGGGAGAGAGAGTGACGAAGGGAATCTTCCGAGGAGTCTCGGATGCACTCATCGCAACCACATCTGTAAAATAAATATTAGATAAATATTTTATATTTTATTATGATTACCATTAACATAAATAAATTCACAGCGAAACCAACTAAGATCAAACTTACACTAATATAAACTACTCTTATTGCCACAAGGGATTTTAATATGTATACAAATTAGGTAGGTTCGAGACTAATGTCAAAATTAGGATGTGTGCTTATGTAGGTGTATGTGTGTGTGTGTGAGGATGTGTTTGTGATTCAGTGTTAACTATTATTTTTGTAAAGAATCTAACAACAAATTGCATACCCGATTATAAAACTAAGGAAATTCTAGGTCACATTGGTTAGACGACATTTTCCTAACCTTCGAATACGTGCCGTAAGTTACACAATGGAAGTATTATAAGAGCGATTTATTATTTTCATACGTTTAGATATCAGTAACAACTACCATCAGATACACTTAAAGCCTGTGTTCTATAACTGTTCCGGAACTAGGCTTAAACTGCAGCAAAACTTTAGCTTCTGCCATACTGCCAATACAATTCTATTTGTATATTTATGTACCTGATGTCATGAGGGTCAGGCAGCGCGGCTCCGCGATCAAGCAATATCTTTATGATTTCATAGTTGTTTTTCCTAGCAGCCAGCATTAACGGTGTAATGTCCTTAGTAAACATTGCTGTGTTTGGATCTACTTTCTCCCAGCTCTGTAAAGAAGAATTGACTGATCAAATTTCATAACATCATAGCAGGGCATAGGCGTCTCATGTTTAAGTACCTACAAATTGGGACATTAGATTTGGGTCAACATTTACCATATGGACCAAATATGGTCCAAATACCAAAATTACAATAAGTATTTGCTTAGACTACAGAATTTAGTATCATCGTTACTTTTTTTTTATGGACGAAGCCGGCAGACGAGCATATAGTTCACCTGATGGTAAGTGATTACAGTCGTCCATAGACATCCGCGATACATGCAAACATTAGTCCAAAATGGCAAACGTTGGTACGCCCTCGGATGCGCTGCCTACCTTGGAATGGATTTGGAGAAAGGGTTGGAAAAATGGGGAGGGATAGGATGGGAATGGGCTCTGGCACATCTCACTCATTACCGAAACACGTACGTATATTAGAGAAATAAGATAAAGTAAGAAATGTAGTGCATTTCAAGGTAGGTACTTACTTTTTAACTAGCGGTGCCAGCGACATCGTTTGCGTGAACTTTAGAGTTATTCCCTTCAAAACTCTATAACGGATCGGGTTAAAATATACCCTAAATGTTTTAAGGTTAATCAGTTCACCCTCAATCCAAGTCATAAGCTATAAATATGCCAAGTTTCATTAAAATCCGGCCAGTGGTCTTTGCGCGATGCGCGTTCATTCACACAGACGGACAGACAGATAGGCAAAAATTCCAAAAAACTAAGTTTTGGGTTATACTCGTATATCATTCCTTTTTCACACTACAATGACTCTCCAAAAAAATATTAAATGTACAGAAACGACTTTGTTTGACTTTTATTTGAAAGAAATGACTTACGTAAAGCTGTCCCTCCTTATGTATCAACTCCTCATGTTCGAGTAACAGCTCAACAGCTTCAACGAATTCAGCATTAATCGCTTGCAGTAGAGCATCCTTAGTATCCACTCCCATGATGACCAGCAATTCTACCATCTCCATGTTCTCCGCATCGATAGCTAGGGTCAAGGCTCCGCGGCCGAGGGAATCCACGCAGTTGATGTTGATGTGCTTCTTCCGGTGAGCTTTTTGGAGCATCCTATGTTATAACAATATATATTGTTTTACTCTCGTGTTAACTGATATTAAGTTACCACTAGATTAACTAGTTTTTTTTATTCATAAACATCTTTTCCAATAAAAACGTAGTAAAAATATGTTGCCAATTTTAGCTGTACCATTGGGTAATAAATTAATGTCGTTCGAGATCCTATCAAAAATACTCGGCATAAGTTGAAGATGTAAATTTAAGGATTTTTCATCATCAACACAGCCACAGCGAATTGCGATAAGAAAATTCGATACTTATTTCAAATAAAAATATAAACCAATTTCCTTGGATTGGTACTTTTTCAAGGTTGACGTTTCTTAGTGCTTTTCTTTACGTCGTGCCCTAAATATTAGACTAATGATAACCAATCGTAAATAATGATAATTATTCCGGTTTTCACCCAGGTTGAAACCGGAATCGTGGTGAAACGTATTAACTAGATGGAGTATCCAGCGATAATATGGCATAGGGAGAGATTTCCTAACCTTCATGACCATGATCAGACCAGCATAACTTAGAAGACCTATTGTGACATCTGGAGAACGGTAATTTTGTTTATGTAAAAAGCAATCTTCATGCATGAGGACCTAATCAACTTAGTGTCCGAGGGCTCCCTTCTCAGTATTACAATTTCATATTTTATTTGTGGTAATAAATTAATAACAATAGGTTGAAACCCGAAGCAAATTCTTACATTATAATAATATTGTTGAAAGTTACCTTTTAACATTGCCCATATCGCCTCGCTCGACAGAGAGAAGGTACCGCTTCTCCTCTAAAGTGAGGGGCTGCGGCAAAGTTGGCAACTCCATGGCCTTTTTCACCACTTCTAAGGCGGTGTTACCCTGTATGGATAATGAAATTCGATTTTAAACATTTGTTATCGTAGTTAAACATAATAATTGTTATGTATTGTTTGTATGTCTTATATATATATGTTAAATAATAATAATAATCATTGTTATGCTATAATAAATCGTGAGCAACCCAATTATGTTATCACATTTTTCAGTAAAGATTGTGTAAAACCTACTTATTTTGGATATAATATATCCATATTTGTTAGTAACATTTAAACTAATAATCTAGTGTTAGTATAAGTACATGCATATTATATAAAACAGAGATTTTACAATAAGCGGTAACCGACCAGTTTGTACGAGACTGGAGCGCGTCTACCTGACTGCATGCAGTTGTATCCAACGCACCAGGGGATCTACTCTGATTTTACGCTTCCGAAGATTCGAGACCGACCGAAGTTCGAACGAACGAAGTGCTATAATCCTACTCTGACTTTTCTTCATTGTGAGCTCGATATATCGGACATCTTCGACTATTTAAAAGGTGAGCTATTGTTATCGTGAAATTTCACGTTCGATCCCCCAAGCATCTCTTGCCAAAATCGTTCGGTATCCAATTTCGGTCGTTGTCTCTTGCGATCGGAGTAATTTCAAATGTCAAATGAACTTCGTTCGGACCGATATGTCGTAGTGAACGTTTTCGTGGTAGAAATCTACAAAAATATCGACGGAAACTTCGTTTTTTGTCTTTTCGGAGTAGACCACCAACATCGGATAGTCCTATCGATCGGTCCACTATTGCGCACACGCAACCAATTATGGGGGCACATCTCTTGTGTTTATGGATGGCTACAAAACCATCAATCCACGCCTCCATTACGTGCTCGTAGCGCAGCAAAACCGTGGCAATCCCATTAACACCCTGAATCCATTATTCTATTGAATATAGTATAGTATTAGAAACCCATATAAGTTCATGATAATTATATTATCCTTCACATATACCGATACTGATTTTAGACGTCTATTCAATGTGGTTGCTGAGATCTCGGTAAACCTCCATTACGATTGAAGGACAATTCAAAATATTTTTAAATTTCCTTTTACATATTCCAAAATAGATTTTATAATTTTTTTTACAACTTCTACTAAACCCTGACAGTATCCATTCATCGATTCCCGGGTATCCCTCAGTCGAAACGCACATTATAATAATTATACTAGTGGTGGCAGCCAGGGGCGGATCTATATATGGGCTTTTTGGGCTGCAGCCCAGGGCCCCGTGGATATAAAGGACCCCCAGCCCCCATTGAAGACAATGGACAATATATACATAACTAGCTGTGCCCGGCAGCGTTGCATGCCCGTCACATTCAAATTAACACAAAACAATATTAAACTATACGTATAAACCTTCCTCTTGAATCACTCTATCTATTGATGAAAACCGCATTAAAATCCGTTGCGTAGTTTAAAAGATCTAAGCGTACATACAGAGGGACAGACGGCGGGAAGCGACTTTGTTTTATACTATGTATGTAAGGATGGACCTATAACCTATACATCATTATAGAAAACAGTTTTTTTGACAAAATGGCAATTAGTTTGATTAATTAGGTAGGCCCCCAAGTAGTGTTAGCCCAGGCCGGGCCCGCTCCTGGTGCCAGCGACTTCGCACACATGAATTTTTGTGTGATTCCCGTGGGAACTCTGTAACAGATCGGGTTAAAATGTACTCTAAATGTTAGCCCAAGTCACAAGCCATAATTATGCCAAGTTTCATTAAACTCTGTGTAGTGCTTTTTGCGTGATACGCGTCCAGACAGACAGATAAAAATTCCAAAAAATATTGTTTTGGGTTCAATATAATTTGTACTTATATTGCAACTCGTGATGCCCAGCGTGGCATTTTAAGGCCATACATCTCTCATGCACGCGACAATGTGCATGGGGGGAGGCCAACGTCCAGCGGCGGGAGATAAAAGAGCCGGGTATAGTACGGTACGGTCGCTACAGACGTAAAAATATTATTAGTAAATCACTTACGCATTCTATATCCTTTGTTTTAGGCATGATGATCTACCCAATAGGGCATAACAGAGCATCGGAGTACCAGAGAGCTGTAACAAAACATTTAACTATTAGGTATACATAATTATCTTATTAAATTCCAGAAATAGTGCATTAAGAAATTTTTCTGTGTACTTTTTACGACGGTACGGGAATTATTACCTTTACAGACAAACTACACTGGATGGCAAAAATTCCGGGTCGCTAATAAAAACCGTGATATCTCCATAAATTATATACCTAGATCGCTCGAATAAATAATATGTAGTAAGGAGGTTACTAATGCTTGTTCTAAATCTCTAAAGAGGTTTCATTTGTACAAGTTACAGATTTAAAAAAAAATATTCTGCATTTTGAAAAATTTCAAAATTTAATATTAGGAAAAGAATATTTTTTCTGCTTTTGTTTCAAACGGAGCTGTCATTATAAATGGTTCCTTGGATTGATCAGAGTATTCAATGCAATATCATTGTTATCATGTCGTTATCACCATGTACACGGATTATTACCATAGTACAAGAAGGAAGAAGTCAGCGTAGCACTGCTAGAACAGTGGAAGTATCTTTATCAACGGTCCAAAGAGTACTCCAGCGATTTCAAGAGACCGGCATGAACATCAGACCAGGAAATGGCAGGCCAAGGTGCACAACTACACGAGAAGACCGATTCATCGTGAGCACTATGTTAAGAAATCGACATCTCACGGCTGTTCAGGTCCGAAACAGTCTTCAAGAAATTCACCACAACAATGTGAGCTCTAATACGATTCTGCGACGTCTTCGTGAAGCTGATATAAAGCCTTATAGACTAGCAAACGGCCCCAAACTGCTCAGAGAACATCGAGTTGCCAGGTTACGGTTTGCTTGAGAACACATCCGATGGACAGATGAAGATTGGTCCAAGGTTATGTTTTCCGATGAGTCCAGGTTTTGTTTATTTACGCACGACGGGAGACGAAGAGTATTTAGACGGCCAGGAAAACGGTATCTTCAAGCGTGTTTTGAAGAAAAGGTGCCATTCGGTGGAGGATCAATAATGGTTTGGGCTGGGATATCTTCAGAGGATCGCACGGAGTTAGTGATCATAGAAAACGGTTCTCTGACTGCTGTCAGATACGTAGGAGAGATTTTAAATGAGCATGCTGGTCCATTCTTAGTGAATATGGGTGCAATTTCCATTCTTATGCACGATAATGCGCGACCACATACTGCTCATTTGGTCAATATGTATATTCAAGACGTCGGTATTACCTGCATGGAGTAGCCAGCTCGCAGCCCAGACTTAAATCCCATAGAACATGCATGGGACGAGCTCGGGAGATGCGTGAGATTAAAGAATGCGCTAGTGGAAGAATGGGCAAACATAGACCAAAATTGTATTAAAATTTTGGTTTACAGCATGCCACACCGTCTTATTGAAGTGATACGGGCTCGTGGAGGAAATACAAAATATTAAATTGACAAAAAAACTTTTATTTTTTAAGATTTACTGCGAAGTGTATTTTGTTGTCATAAGTTAGAAGCGAAATTTTCTTATTTTTTAATATTTAATTAAAGTTATATAGTGTACAGAACGTGTTACACATTTTTTTATATATATTAATCAGTCATCTACAATATACTATAGTTTCGCAAATTAGTCTTATGTATTTAAGAAACTATCACGCCATTTATTAGCGACCCGGAATTTTTGCCATCCAGTTTATTTAAAAACTGAATTAAAAAGGTTAAAAAAACAAGACAAGCATTTCGTCACCATGGCACATACAGCGAGTATTAGGTTGATCGTACTCACACAAGTTGATCGGGGAAGTTTACGATGGGTCCAACTAAAAGATCTTAGAAGTGGCTACTGTACAATTCGTGAAAAAATATTCAATTTCTGGAAAAATTAATTTAACTAGAGAACATTTTCATTCAATGGTATTTTTAATGACTTTTGTTGAAGATTAAACCAGAAACAATGTTATGAAAGACTTAAGTTAACATTTAGTGATAGAGCCCCATCCAGCGCCACTGTTTATAATTGGTTCAGTGTATTTAAACGTGGTGGTATCCACCTCAGGATTAGAGAAGGGCGTCCTGCGACGACGATGACGGAAGAAAACATCAAAACTGAGCGGGTCATGATTGAAGCAGATAAACGGACGACATATCAGCAGATACCGACATAATTAGGTATTAGTATGAGTCAAGGTCAAACTATTTTACACGATAAAGTAAGGAAGCTATATGCTAGATGGTTTCCTCACAATTTGAGCAAAGCTCAAAAACACTGAAGCGTGGAATCGTGTCTCCAAATGCTCGAAAAATTCGACAATGGTCAATCAAATTCTAACGTAGATATAGTATGGGGTGATAAAAGCTGGATCTACTGCTATTGGCCTGAAACTAAGTGGCAATCTATGCATTGGGTCTTTCCTCCTTTCGAAGAGTTGCGGACGAAAGGACGGAGTGCTGAAAAGAAGATGATTACCTCCTTCTTTGGCAGATCGGGCCACTTTGCTACTATAACTTTAGTAAATAAAAGAACAGTAACTGGTATGTGAACAGCTGTTTGCCTTCTGTTTTGAAAAAAGTTAAAAGAACGCCCACGAAGCAGAATGATCCTCCATCACGACAATGCCCCAACTCACTCGGCCAGACAAACGAAGCAATTTTTGATTACTGTAAATGTAGAGTTAATGGGTCATCCGCCATACAGTCGCGACCTTGTGCCCTATGATTTTTATTTATTCTCTAAAATTAAGGATAAACTCAGAGGAATACGTTTTAGGAATGCAGAACAGGCAGTAACGGCCTTCCAAACGACTGTTGAAGAGGTGCCTAACGAAGGGTGGGCTGAACGCTTCATACAATGGTTTCATCGCATATCTGATTTTTTATTTTTGATATTTTAAAAACTTTCATTGTCTCCCACGTGTGTAGCCTCCTATCATCTTAGCTTTTCTGTGATTAAATTTATATATGTGCAGTGATAAGACACATTCAAACACTCCCACAAAAATTGTCGTTCTTCAGTACGTAAGGTATATCTATTGTACAAGTGCGTCAAAAAAGTATAGAGGAGTAATGGCCGCCAAAACCATCAGTGTGATCTGACAAGTTTAAACTGACAATATTTTTCTTAATATTTTTTTGCTAAAACTGACCGTGTGTAATATGAAGACTGTCAGTTTACAGGAAGTTTATAGTTTATAGGAAGGCATAGCGCATAGCTCTGGCGCGCGAGACGGCCGGAGTATTGACCACGGCATAGACGGTGGATAGTAATAAATTAATGGTTTATTTTACAAAAGGGCTGATTTCCATTGGCTACACTTTTCCACTGAAGCCTGAAACCATTCATGATTGCCGTGAACATATCGTGTTTTATTTTGTTTAAGATTTTTTTTAGTTTTGACCAAATTTTTCATACAAGTTTGCTAAATAAGAAACCCACAAAACGATATATTTACAAAACAATACGTAATATTCATGTCAAACGGGGATTTGGGAATAGTTTGAACACGTTTTGCATACGTAGTACTATCCCATAAGGTATTACTATCAATCAGTGTATATGTACCTCATTTAAACATTAATTGCCTGATAAATTTATATGGAAATTCGATAATTTCGTGTTACACGTGGTACATTCGCGCGACGTCGGAAGCCATATCGCCGTAAAGCCTACCGTCTCCTAATCCTTCTATAAACGTACCTATAATACCTACTGACCATCACCTAGATTTCACACAAGATAATTCAATTAATCCAAATACTTAGGCATTTTTAGGTTTTATGAAGTTACAGGTTAGGGATTAAAGGACAGATACTTATAGACATTTGCCATTTTATACCTTCGAAATTAAAAAGATATATTTTCATTTTCTCATTTTCTATCGCGTGTGGCCACGCTGTGACTGGGTTTATAGTAATATTCGACTGTGGTCCAAACCCTATGCTATCTCTCACTCGTAAAGCCAAAAACTTACTAGAAAACAACGATATACCGCTAGAACACGTCCAGTTATCGATTGCAATTGTCAAGAAAAGAAAAATGTATTATACAAATGGCATTAATGATCTATTCAGCCAGTATATTTTATAAATTAGATATTTTTACGACGTGAAAGTCGCCCTGTTCATCTTTAAACGCATTAATATAATTTTTACCCTTTTTCGGTTGCATAATTATTTAATTATTCTATATTAACAGAATGTTAAGAATTTTTACATTTATGTAGAGACATAAATGTACATTCTTAACATCTTACAAACGATACAAGGGATTGTGAGATTTCTGATTGGAGAAAAAAATAAATTTATAAGTAATCCGTGCGTATAAAAAATCATTTGTCCCGTTCTTTTCTATTTTTTTCCTTTTACCGCGTTTTAAGCTGATCGAGGTAGAAAATTAGGTTGGTTTACAAATTTATGCATAATGTTATCGAATTTATTTAATAATAAACATGATATTAAATGTAAAAAATGAAACTTTAAATGAAATCATGCAAGATTAGATTCACGCCATGCTTGTTTTTATGGATATTTGTACTCATGTTTTTAGTTTTAGTTTTTTAGTTTTTAGTCCATGTCTACTCAATGGACAAATTCAAATATTTATATTGGGTGGTACAGAACGACCGACATTCCCGAAAATGACAGATTCTGTCGTCTTTGTACTACATTTAGGCCCAAGAAATTATGTTAATATTTTTAACCGTTTCAAGTTACAGCTTGTTAAAGTTTATCGTAATAAAGGACAAAATTTAACTCTAAACAGGTGATTGGGTCAGCTACAATTTAGGATTACTAGTGTTTCTAAAACTTACTCGATTTTCGTCCTTTTGACACATGGTTCATATAACATTTGAGATTTTCGCATTTTTCACACATATTTATCTATTTAAACGGATCTTAACGGTGATTAATAAATTTAATAAAATTAAACCTCGCGATATTTCGTCTGACGCTACTTCAGATATTGTGAGTGTAGTGTGCCGCAGCTTCCGGACTATGAAGACCAAATGCGGGTAGTTGATGAAACTGCTCGCAATTCTCGACGTGGACTACCTGCCTCTTCAGTCAGCTCGTGACCATGGTCGGTGCAACCCAACCGAAACGTCGAGTAAAATAAATAAGGTAAACATTCGCGTTACGACCCATTTAAATAGATAAATACGAATGGTTCATTTTAGACTACAAAAAATATTTTAGCAGTGAGCTGAATATCTTAACACCACTACTTGAATTATCTTTAATTATTATTTCATCATCAATCGATATATACAATAAGTCATTAATTGTGGTGATAAAAAAGTGAGTTCGAAAAACTACCTAAAACCTACCTTGAGTCCGCCAATAGTGAAAAGCACTATTGGCGGACGGTGTAGATATACATATATTAGTAGGTCGGCACTTTACGCGGACGGATTGTGCGTTGCTTTTAGGGTTGACACACAATAAAAAATATTTATTTTGATAATAAAATTTTACAAAAGAAATTATGGCTCCAACCATTACAAAATGATTGGACATCTCTAATATAATACGATATTTTCGGGAATGGCGGTCGTTCTGTTCCAGCTAGTATCATTTGCTTTTTTCCATTGTTCATGAACATGTACTTATAATAAGACCATAATATAGGTAACTAATAAGATGGACAGTTAACATGTATTACTTAACGCTCACACCCGGAACTGCTTGTGGCCGTTTCAAGGCTCAGTCAGATTAATTTTATTAGTGTCCCTTCGGATGCCACACGTACTTGTACGGTCCAGTGCTTCCGTATTGGTTATTTTGTCCGAAGAAATTCTTACATGACTAAAATTGACTTCCAGAACATTCTCGGACATTCATGCACACCAGTTTGGTTTTAATACAATACCTACTAATCTTGATCACAGGATAACTCTATGACATCAAATGCCTTTGTTTAATTACAAATAAAATCTGTGTGAGTGGAATTATATCTTTACTAAACAAGTCCCTACATTGCTAGATAATCGATTAAAAAAAATCTAATTGGGCCTTATTAATATTGTATAATATAATGTAGATATTAAACCTTTATATTGCTTTTATTAGCCGTATTCACATTATATCTTAAAACATCAACACCTATATCACAGCACCTATATATCAATCATCAGTCAAACGTTACAGATCATTTGGGAGATTTTAGTTGACCCTCTGGTGGTATGTATTCAATATCTTCCATGACACAATTAGAATAATAGTAGTCTTCATCGTCTCTTTCAGAATCATCAGACCTCTCAGAAGTATTAATTATTTTCCTATCCATAAAATTATCCATGGCATGTTCATATTTACTATATTCATCTTCGCATCTGATTGCGTGGTCACAAACTTTTATCCATTCATCTGGACCAATCATATTTTTTTTCCAATAACTTTTTTTTACTGTGGTCATATTCATATGAACATTTCTTTGAGCTACATAACCCTTAAGCTACGACCATATGTTATCAATAGGAATGAAATCCGGATGATAATTTCAATACAGTGTGTCCATATTCAGCTAAAATTTTGTCAACAGAATATGCCACAAATATTTTCTTATGAGGAAGAATAACTTGGTAAATTTGTGACTTTGTCCAAGTTGGATCGAGGTTAATGTCATGTTTTACCAACCAGTTTATCAGATTTTCTTTCAATTATTTGAATTCGGAGGCTTTTCGGATTATTCGGAATTATTTATTAAGATATGCAGCATTATCAATGACCAATACCGATATTTTAGGTAAATTAGTAATTAAATGATTACGTAGACATTTTATTAGACATAATTGTCGCTGTTTATTTCATTATGATAGTATTCTGTAGTATCCGTAGATTTATAATTTATAATAAATCCATTGTTACCGCCTGCGCGTACGACGTGTCCTGTAGAAATGTTTTTTTTTTTATACTTGTTCCAGTAGAATCAGCCCAATTTGTACCTGTGATATGTAAATAACGTATGTAAATAGTTTCTTCCATATATACAATTTCTCTGCCTTCAAATAGAAATCTTTTAATCAAATCTAAGAATTTTATCCGTTTCCATCTTACATCATCATTTTCCTGTTGTTCAACGAAAAATCGACGTAGTCACAACTTTAATTACTTTAATTTCATACCACTTTTAATTTTTCCACATCACTTCAGTAATCATGAGTTTCAATATCACTAAATAGGACCGCACTAAACACCACACAAAAAATACAAAATTAACTATATGCACTTTAAAAGAGATTTATTGACGTCTTATCATATATTCCGCAATGAGTACATACATTGAAGAGATCTATCTAAAACAACAAATAAGTGAATGCCAGTAACAGAAATCAACAGAAAAGTTATACCTACAGATTATTTTGCAAAATTTAATATTTAGGGCCAAAATGGGAACTAAGCATATTTATAATAATAAACAATATAAATATAGCAATAATAATCTAAATGCAATGAAATATTGCATCCTTTGGAATATTTAAATCAATATCTACTTTGAAAGTTATAACTTTAAGTAACAATATTACTTGCAGATTATTATAATTAGTCATGAAGGTTTCTTATTACCTACCTAATTACGTAATGAAATTTAGTTACATGTGTAAAATTGTATTGCACTCACTTGGTCTGCTCGAAAACTTGTTTTAGACTACAGTTTGTTTTATAACTACTGTTTAATTAATAATAACATAGTTTGGATACTTACATAAGTAACTGTGTTGGAGATTGGCGGAACGCCACTCCGGCGCTTCAAAAACTTTCCCACCTTTATATACTCTCCCCTTGGACTGCTAAGCCAATTAAAAGGTAGGAGTACACTTGTACTGGTCACATACAACCTTCCACACATGCCCACGACCACCTGATTACATTTCATCCTAATACCACACCTATTACAATGAAATACGACGCACTGTTGTACATCAGAGAGTGTGAAAAGAGATTGAGCCTAGATCTAGGCTGTATAGTTTGTGACAAAGACTTAAAACGCGTGTGTTTATGTGTAATGTAGGTGCTAAAACGTGCAGACATTAACGTGATTCTGTAATATTCTATAACATACGCACAGATGACGTTGAAGCCTTCTTAACTTATGGTACCACCACACAGTAGATGATTACTTCTAGTCTAGATTACCATATCATACCATACCATCAGACTATGTGTCTCTCCACTGCTGGATATAGATCTCTCCCGAAGATCGCCACCACACAGGGTCTTCAGCTCTTCTCGACCAACCACTACCGGTGATTTTCTTCTAGTCGTCCAGTCCATCTGGCCGGACGGCGTACCCAAGCTAAGCTTCGCTGGTCTCCATTCGAGGACTCGTCTACTCCATGCCATCGGTGATCGATCCTGCAACATATCTGGCCCGCTACTCCCACTTCAGTTAGCTGATTCATTCACTAAATTAATGCTATATAGTGAACAACAATATATGTATATATAAGAGATCTTTCCATTAAGTTTTGATATGGGGTTCTTCAAGAGAGCTGTGAATAGGATGTTGCAAGGTCTGCGGCGCACCCGCATACCCCCTGGTGTTGCAGGTGTCCATACGACTACCCCTTATATAAAAGACCTTCCTTCTGAAGAACCTAACATTTATTTGAAACTTTTGTAGTCCGATTTTAATTTTGAAACTGAATTTCTTGCTTCTCTGCATAAGTTCACAGTTGAATCAGTTTTAGAAACAGTCTTATAGTAGTTACCTATGTACCTTTAACAGTTTAACCTTTAACCTATCTGTCTTAATCAACGTTTGTTTAAGATACGGGATGGTGCCCCGGTCCGATAAAGGAATCCTACGAGACGTCAAATTCAATACGACCAAGATACGGTCTCCCGCAGCAACCTGACAGATATACTTTTGATTAGAAAATCCGTTCCTAAATCTCAACGCCAACTTTTCTCATTCCGTACTGATGATGTAACGAGGATGTCCGTGGGCGACAGCATATGTTGGTTGAATGTGACATTGCCATTGCCTAATTTAAAAAGTTAATAATTGAAAAAGTTAATCATAGTTTAATGCTCTATGATCTTCGCTCTGTTCTCTATGACTGTACTAATTAATGGTGGTGGTACTGGTAGGTTTTGCTTATATGTATAATATAAGAAAAAAAAGTAAATTATCTAGAACGAAGATCTTTAATTCACAATTAAAATCATAACACTTACCACCAGATGGACTGTCTGTGCGTCTGCTACCTTCATTTTATAAAAAAGAAACATGAACAACGTCATAATACGAGTAGGTACATAGTAATGTACCCTTGGAAAATGAGTTGTACATTTTTTGAGCACTAATCTATGAAAAATTGAATAAACGCTCCCATTCATTAGGATCACGACTTGGTTCGCCTGGGGGATCCATTTAGATTTTTCCTCCACATCGATCCCCCGACTGACATATCCATGGATCCCCTGGGAATATTGCTGTTTTTCTGTAATAAAAATAAACTATCAAAGGCTAGGAATGCATTCATACAAAACAATGAATTCGAAATAATTAATGAAACTATAACTATGAAAAAGTAAGATAAGTGATAATTGGTAAAGTAAGGTTACTAAAAAGGGCAAAAAACTCGTTAGTTCAAGAAAGATTACCGAAGAGATTTTTATTTAGTTAAGAAAGGCTTACTAAAATAGTTTTAATATACTTTATTACGAAAATATTTTTTTTTATTACACCTAAATCGAGATATTCCTCTTGTCCGGGGAATCCCAGTAGAGAAAAACAGTTGAATCTCGCATAGAATTCTCCTGTGGTTCCTCTTACCTAGAGGATCCCTGCGGAGAAAAATTCGAATGAATTCCTCAGGCATCCTGTGACGGAGGCATCCTAGTGGACGGAGGCAAATAAATACTTAAATAAACCTTTTTATTTAAAACCAGTTAAATAGAGTAATACAGTTTAATTTTCACAAAAAAAATGCAAGTATCTAATTAACAAATTTGTAGACGAAGAATATTGATTTGATTACATTTAGCCGTCGGGCTACATCGGTAATACGCCTAATTCAATACTATCTGTATTCATACCTATATGTAGTCCTACAAATCGTCTCCGATTAGTAGAAAACGTGCCATTAGTTGGTTCTAATTCTATTTCACTTAAATTTTTCTCTTGCACATTATAATGATCAATGCGGCTAATAATATATATTAATGAGTTAATTGGAATCTTTACTCTGTATCTTTTGTTTGAATGAGATTAATGTAAATTTGTGATTTTTTTTTGCATTTAGGTACATGTGTATTTGTTTCGAATTTTAAGTGTTTTTTTTTTGTGTGTATTTCCCGAATATATTCAATCAAATAAATATATTATACATAGTGTAAAATAAATTAGTATGAATATATTAATTAATAACTAAGTGAATGATTAAAATAGTTTATTATTAAAAAAAAACACCTTGGACCTTCATACAGGTCTTTAGTCACTCGGGCCACGCGTCTGTGGCTTTATGCACCGTCTCCATAGTTAACATAGCCACTGATTCCTCCAAAATTTTCTTAAGCAACTCAATATTGTTGTCTTTTAGAGCAGACCATCTCCTCCAATACGGACCCCAATTTGTAGTTCAGAGGATTGAGGTCCGGGCTAGACGAACAACAGTCTTCAGCCTTAATAAAAACCGGTACATCGGCTGCCAGCGCCTTGTGACCAGGTGCAGAGTCTTGCAGGTAACTCCAATGTGTGTTTTGGAAAAATGTATTGTTGAGAGGCTTTACAACGTCTTCTAAGACAGTATCTTGACACACCTTGGCTGATGTTTACACACTTTTCCGACAAAAGATAACTCTTGTCACCATGACAGGACACCCCCCACTAAACCATCACAGAAGCAGGGTGGTGGCCCCGCTGCACCTTTCCGACCAATTGAAAGGCTTCCTTGGAGCTATGGGCGTACATACCATTATTTTATTTGTTGAAATGCTTATCGATTGTGAAAATTTTCTCGTCGGTAGAAAGGATATTTCCGTGACTTTCGTCCGCATAACAAGCGAGTAATCCGTTTTGCTCTCTCCACTCTCTTCGCCTTCAGGAATTGATTTAGGGTATCTCCTGTATATCGTCGATATGCACATAGATTTAGATCTTGTTTTATGGTACACGATAAAGTTCTGGCGGGTGTCTTCATTTCGCGGGATAGAATTCTGTGCTTTCTAATGGGATTTCGGCCAATTCTGGCTCTAACAGCATTCGCAGCGTGTGCTGTCCTGATAGAACGTGGCCGGCCTGATCTTTTGTGGTCTTCGATAGAAGATGTTGCGGTATACAGAAATAAGCGTTTGCGAAATAAACGCGAACAAAAAACAGACATACGTTGCCGTTTATTCTCCAATCTCCATATTAATACATTATTGAACGATTAATTGCCGTAATAACTCCGTTTACGACAGCAAAATAACTTCGTGATTGTGGGAACGCTTGGTTAACCAATGGTTTAGTCGTATTTTGAAAGCAAGTACCTACCAATATTCTCATATTCAATGGCGAATATTGACTGTTATATGTGCTGTTATGTAAGTACTCCGTTATATCTGCAAATTCAGTAGCAATAAAACATGCATAATAATAAAATAGTCTCGTAAATCCGGACATTATTGGCCACCATTGACTAACTTGAGACCGTAAATGGCTCAATAAAGTCAGTTGACACTTCGTAATTTTATTTTTCATTGTTTCTTGTGATGGATTTTTGGATGCATTTAGGACGATTTCAAGGCATCGTTTTCAATTGAAGAAATAATTGGGTAAGTAAATTTTCAACAGTGAGTATAAGATACCTATCGATATATACCTTACGTAGGTAAGTATGTTATTTTTGTTAATAATGTAAGTAGTTTGTTGAGAAATTATTGGTTCCCAAGATCGTTTTCAAGTTACAGGATACAAAATAAAAATCTGATTATATCTGGATCAGATGAATAAAACAGGAATTTAATAAAGAGTAAATACATAACATTAGTAAAACAATACAAAAAATATAAAAGTAATAATAAATTGTACTTATAAATGTTAAATAAATAAAATATAAGACACTATTAATAATTATCGCCGTCAACAGACAAAAAGAATTGAAATTCTTCATTGGAATATGTTTTAAGAAGCTTGTAGATTACCTGAGATTTAGAGGAGTGTTCTTTATAAATATGATAAGCCAACAGTAAAGTGTTAATGTCACTGTGTTCGTGTAAAATTCCCCGGATCACAGACTCCAAGAACAGTGACAAATTACTAAACTTTGTAAAGTTATTTATAAAAAATTTCAATCCTTCTTCATATATTGTTCTAATTGAAGCGAAGTATACAGTGATCAGTTCTCTTATTTCGTGCGATATGTACCGCCCAAAAATTGATCCAACTAATTCGACACCTTCTTTTATAGTTTTCACATTACCAACAAACATATCTGGCTTGATTTTCAAAGCTTGTTTAATAGACTTATAATACAATATTGTTAAATGCATTGTCACGTATGTTTCAAAATATTTATGAATCGGAAGGAACTTTCGCATTAAAAGGAGAATCTTTTCAAACACTGGCATACACGATACATAGTAATTGGTGTCAAAAAACACTTTGTGGTATATGAGGTTAGAAAAAAAATTATTTAAAATGTATAGATTAGTTTTTGACATTTTCAACAGATTCTCAATACAATTGAAGAATGGTTCCACGACCTGTTCTAACCTATAAGTCTGTGTTTGTTGGTATTTTGAAAGTAAAACAAATTTTGTAGCTATATCCAAACCTATTTCATTATAATAAAAATAGCAAATATTATCAACCATTTTTGTTTCATTAAACTCGTTATTTAGAAAATCATCGATTAAGTTTTGAATAAAATTATCTTCAATTTCAGGAAGAAAGGTATATATAATAGGAAGTAAAAAATATACTCCATCCCATGATATGCTTCCAAAGGCTTTATAGACAACAACACAGTAACGGGGTAAGACTAAGGACGGTAATAAAGTGACGTTTGCAAGTCTCTCTCGCAATCTTTCACGTGATATAGAGGTAATATCAAGTGCTTCTATAATAGGTTTAATTGTGTCCCATACAAGAAGGTCAGAAGAGTCGCCGCGAAGACGCAAGTAACGTACAGCCGCACGCACTGCGGCGCTGGGTCGCATCACACCCACAGTCTGGAGCACTGAAAGCACCGGCGTCGCCAACCTTGGCCGCATCACAATTTCTGCCGCCAATTTCGCCGTTCTTTTCCACAATAACAGCTGCTGAAAGTATTGATCCACTTTGACAGCACTACACACAGACATTCTGTTAGCGACCGCTTTCACGCCGGACACACGCCACCCGATTGCATCCAAGTCCAGTGGTGGCCGGGTCACATGTGCATTAGCTCTCAGTGCGGCCGCCAACCTCCTGTGTGCACTCCCCGCGGGTTCCGCGTCAAGTGTTTGTAACAGTGGTAAAAGCGTGGCGCCAGCTAACCGTGCTATGGGCCGCGCTAATCGCGCGTCTGGCGTGACTGTGATTATGCGTCGCAGTGCAGTCAAGTGCAGGGTTGTAAGTCCAGACTTCTCGGAAAAGTATATCGCCAAAGTTTGTAAATACCGGTCATGGCAGAGCTCGCTACGCGCGAACAATTGTTCGAAGCGGTCGGTCGAAGCCAGTAGTTCAGCGTCATGGCGCAGTGCGTTTAGATATGAGTCGTTAGTTTGTATGAGGTCAAAATTCTCCCGGAATAGCTCACGACGTGCCACGCGGGCAGTAAACAGACGGTACAATAGCGAATTCATAGCCTTTGGGTCGCGATTTGCAGCGGCAACGATGACAGCAATTGCTCCCGGATACTGATCTGCACGTACATTGTATGCATCGAATGTATTGAGCAGGTGGGTAAGCTGTTTGGACGCTGCCATCGGCTCAGCCTCAGCTGCAGCTAACAGAAGCGACAGCAGCGAGTCGCACACGCAGCGCCGTTCCGTTGGGTTAAGCGAATACTCAGTGAGCGACGAGAAGTTTTGCAAGAAGGCGGCGAGCACGGGTGGTTCACTCTTAACGCCACTCAACATGTTGCGTAGCATGACTGCGTGCAGCCCTTCATGACATGCTACGTCAGTAGGGTTACCGTCTAACCCCAGGCCATGTGCAAACTGCATCAACAGGTGCCAAACTTCAAGTGGCAAACGCCAAGCGGCTGCACGTTTCACCAGGCTGCGCACGACTGCGGCGCGCACTGTAGGCGGTTCGTTTCTGTGCTGCTCCACGAGCAGTTGCAACAGCTCATATACGCTTTTCGCACGGCCGCCACTCTTGCTGACCAACACCAGCATCATATATTGACGATTTTGTACACTGCTGTCGCACGACATACGGTTTCGTAATTCAAACAAAGTTTTCTCAAAGCTGTTAACACGATATTGATCGAACAGCTGATCTAGAAATGTTTTAGGTCTTACCTTACATGTATTACTCCTCCATGAACCATATTTTCGCTTCTTTAACATAGCTCTAAAATCCTGGCCTTGTTCATGTGTTACTTGACATGGCAAGTCAGAAAATAAGTGATACGTTTCCTCGGGTGGTCCCTCTGGACGAGATGGCGGTGGATACGGCCAATCCGACACCAGATCTCTAAAAAGTTTGTCGACAAATATTTGTTTTTTAAACTGTGATCTTTCAGTAGATGGAACTCTCTTAATCAAAGGCTCCACATTTTTATAGGAAAACCAATTCTTTAAATATGTTGCCTGAGCAAAATTTATAACAAGATTTTTTATATCGTGACAACTTAGATGTTTAGCCAGTACGTTCAGATCCAGTATCCAAACAGTATATAATTCTGGTTTCAAAGTAAACTTTTTCATATGATGTTTTAATATGTAGTCGGACAATTTTCCGTTAAGTCTTTTTAGATCGGGAGAATAATATTTCTCCACTATGTAAAAATATATATCCGGATCTGATTTTAATATTGAGGTAATAGCTCGAAAATATTGTTTTTCCATTTTGGAATACATTATGTACGTGGTCTCATCAATATTTAAAGAATCGTAAAACACTTTAGCAACAGCAGAGCAGCGTCCGCAGATACGCTTGAAAAGTCGTGGCTTTATGTACTTCAACACATTTACTGCTTCATCACTAATAAACTCTTTGGAACAGTTTGGCAAATAACGTACGGCTTCTTTAACATTATTATTCTCTTTATAATAATTATAAAAATCTTGACATCGCTTTTCATTCTTCAAAGCTTTCTCAATTGCGTGCCTCATTTTATTTACAGCTGTAAACATCATCACTGGATACAAGGTTTCTTCTAAATAAATTGGATTTACGAATTCCGCACATTCTTCTTTGTATAACCAGGGAATTTTTAAAGCCTTACTCACAAATAGCATGTCTTCTTCTTTTACATTTTCGATCACGTATTCAACGTTCTTATATTTAGCTGCAAGGTCGATCTTAAAAAGTCGATCAATAGCTGAAGCTTCGGGCAAATCTTTGACAGAATCGAAAGAAATATTTTGTCTGTAAACTCTATTTACTAGCTCGTTCAGGTAATTATGCCTTTTACCCAGTGAGTTCCCTTGGAGTATAATGGGCAGTGGTATATCCATCTGAAACCATAAATTATTTATGTGAACATATTTTATTTAAATTTAGAAAAAATATCGGTGGTTACAATAAGTAAACTGTGTCATGTGGGCAGCTGTTGCTTTCTCTCAAATCAATCAAATAACTGTTTTTAGTAATTGTATTTTATGTGTCGTTATGTTTTGAGTAAATTATGTATAATTGGAATTATGTATAATTACAAAGTAAAGCTTACCTTTGGAAGATGATTTCAACACCACAAGCAAGTACAGTGTCCTGTATTTGAGCACTATTTAATGAATTGCAGCCGCGAATACTTCACGCACTCGAGAAAGTTAAAAATAAAAATGTGGAAGCGTTGACTCACAATTGCTAGTTATTCGTAGCCGTGTACATATATTCGTATATTATGAGAAGCTAAACGTTTAAGTTAATCCTTGATTTTGTTTTCATGAAATGTGCCGAAATGTCTTACTTAAGATAATCAGAAGAGCAATGAAACTGCTTCTTGAAAATATGTATATTCAGTTATAAGGTGATCCTCTCTTCCGTAACTCACGTCTATGATACCTATTCCTGATCATGAACGACAACTTTTCAAATTCAAATGTATTTATTTGAACCAGTTTGTACCAGTTCTCGTCGTGGTAAACTAAGCTATCATGTACATTATTTATTAGAGATCATTTATACAGTTCTGATATGTAGGTGTGTAAAATATATCCTACTAGCGACCCGCCCTCGCTTCGTTTCGGTTTTAAGTTTCTTTTTTTCAATTTTTTTTATTTTCAAAATAAAATATAGTCTATATTGGACACGGATAAGTTCCAGCTTGAGATGACGGCATATGAGCGGAATAGCGGAGTGAAGCTGATACATGTCAATGTTTGTCATTCTTGACTGATATTGGCTTGAAAATCGGATGTCCATGGAAGACAGTATCCATATACTACCAGGTACGCTATCTGCTCGCGTATAACCTTTTTGTTTGTATAAAAAGTAGGTATACAAGTGCTACCCATCTCTGTAGATTTATCTCTATAGAGATGCTAATTCTGATCATCTGCCATCTTCTTTCCAAAACTTTTTTGTATATAATTTATTCAATGCTGTATGGGGGGATACGATCATAACAACGGCAAACCCTATACTAAATTGAAATTAAAATTTATTTTATTAGCATACGATAACCATCAGCCTATGTCTCTCCTCTGATAGGCCTTTATCAAGACTCGCCACCACACGCGGTCTCCCGCCCTCCTTATCCAGCCACCATCGATTAACTACTTCAAATTATCACACGTCGGTCCATTAGCATGGTGCGGTGTCGGCCGGCTTTAGAAGAGCATCGCCCCGTCTTCTTCCCGGGGGTATCGTAAAAGGCAAGGAAATACACCACTTCTAAAGACTAGACTCGCCAACCCAACCCAACGCCCGCCGCCCCAGCGTGGCGTTGTTTAAGACCTCACGCACAAGACAATGTGCTTATGGTGGTCCATATCCGGCAGTGGATACAAAAAGGGCTGGTTACGGTTTAAAGTTATGTACAGAGCTAGAAGGACGTAGTCAGGATTTTATCTAGGGTGGGGCAAAAGCAAACAATTTTATCCGGGATGGGGCAAAACAAACAATTTTCTTATAATTTAACTGTGTTTAAGTGTAATACAGAAAATCTGTTACTTATTCTTCTCTATACCGGGTCAAGCTTCCCAACCTGCCCCACCATGGTTACGCCCATGCAGTCACCCTTTCAAACTTCGGGAGTAGTCGTTTTCCATCGTGTAGGTATGACGTGTCACAATCACAACCAACAGGTCTAACAAAGCCTTCGGTAAACAATTAATAGCTAACAAGATTTTCTATCAGCCAGTCTATGGATTGTGAGGTTAATCTATCTGCTCAGCACGTTTTGTCAAGTAACCATGACCTCGTATGACCTCTGGAAGGTTAACTCATTGTCAGATGTTGGTACCTGCAACATATCGAGCCTTTTTTGGAAAAACATTGTAAGCAACAAAGAACACAAAATCATATCTTGAAATTACTAAAAATTGCGTTTTTTTTTATAATTTGTGATTATCGCTTACGATGTTCGTCTTGAACTGACTCGATGTATTCATTATATCTATTATTATATGTAATACAGCCCAAATAGTCTACACTACCGTTTATACATTATGAAACATCTTAGAAGACCTTATAAATTCCATCAAATTAGTAAGAGACAATGCTTGTATAGGTAAACATAGAAACACGTCTCATTTTCGTTTTTTAATACAAAGATAATACAATAGAAATACAAGTGTTCTTTTTTTACATTTACGATAGTGTAACAAGTGTATTCCTGAAACGGGTCGAGCTTAATATCTGGTTCTAGTATTTTAGTACGATCTTTGGTAGTTATATCCGGTTATCTTCTCCAAGTTCATTGTAACTGCGACGTTATTAGTTTTCAGTGCCACAAAAATAATTTACTTTAGGATGTGACGTAGTAAATGACATGTATTTGCATATTTGGTGTGATACTTCGTGGCCACGCCACCCTAGCAGTTTTAATTTGAGTTAGCTGCTATTTAATTCTACCTTATAAGGGATTTCTCATGGAAAAAGTCAGCAATTCCCATAACTGCCAACCTAAAATATTAGGCTCATCCCCACTGGTAGGGAAGGAGTTTGTTTTTTCTTCCCTACTAGGGGGATAAACCGGTAAGGATAGATGGAATAGCCAAAATATTACGCTATATTGTTCAGTAAAACTTTATTGTAATTTTAATTTAGAACATAACAAATGTTCGTTAATGGTCAAACAAACTGCATGTAGGTGCATTGTGCCGTTGGTCTTGTGACAAACGAAAATAAAATATAAAGGGAATTATAATAAAACAATATTAAAAATGTAAAACTTTATTTTTAACTCGCTATAAAGTACTGTACACACGGGACTACTTTTGACTAGTGCGTTACAGATTTCACAAATCGCTAAAAGACGTTAATTAAAGGTGGACACACACTTCGTTTTCCTGGACGTTTATACAGCTATAAAATCAACTGAAACAAATATACAAGATGTGCCCAAAACTATCCCGAAGTGTAAAACGATGTATTCGTATCATGTATTCGATTCATGATTCTACGATTTTACAAATCTGTTTTTTGGATAAAATAATTCTATTTTTTTCATTTTTACCAAAGGACGATGGGTGGAAGTGGCAAAAAAATCAACATGTACTAACACACTGGAGATATTATACCTCAAATGAAACTTCTTATTTCATAGTGTAACGCCAGTTGAGATGAAAACCGCGGGCGAACCGTAATTTATACCGCTCTTTTTACTCTTATAATTGATTGTTCATCACATTGTCACTAATTTTAAGTTTGTTGGTGGGTTAAGACGGCATCCATACATTTCTCTGTGTCGTCCTTTTTCATATAATGCTAAATGTCAAGTTCAAAAAATCTATATTTTTACAATAAAATAGGAAGGTACTTAACACAATACGACAATTAGCTCATAACCATGAGGCGAATTCATGGTTACAGGTTTCGGGTAAGTTTTGGACACACTTGGTATATACTGGACATAATGTCCACATCTACTACTTACACATTCCGATATACAACACTGTATTAGCTAACTTCCTATTACTACTTTCAACAGCCCTTTGCAACCGTATCGTCTTGATACAATCGTAAAAAAAACAAGCAAGGAAAAACGTGTGCAAAATTGTAATTATTACATCTATAATATAAAATCTATATAAAAGAGGATATTGGTGATTAATAGACTTCGACACTGTTTGACCGATCACCATGAATGTTGGCCCTTAAATGTATCATGGAGAAGGTTTTTATGCTATCGACTTTGTTGTAACTCGCCACTAGATGGCGCTGCAACACATCAAGTTCTATACCGTTCAACCCATCACCATGAAAATTGGTATACAAAGGTATTTGAACACGGAGAATATTTTCGAGCTATCGACTTGGTTGTAGCTCGCCACTAGATGGCGTTGCAGTACATCAACTTTTATGGGAAGGGCAACGTCTACCGGGTTTTGCTAGTATTATATATACAAAGGTAACCATACATCATCAATGATTAGCTTAAAGTATGTAAACTCGTATTTCAATGGTCCTAATAGCAAGAATTCTGCAAGAATAAATATGTGATAAAGAATAAATTTTCATCCAGTTGAACATGCACTTAACAAAGATTATTCACAACTGAAAACTGCATTAAAATGCAATCAATGATCCTCAGTACGCGGTAATATATGCAGACAAGCAAACACACTTTTAGCTACGTATTTATATACTATAAACGCACATTATACTAAGCCTCAAGTTTTTATGAATAATTGTACTTATTTTCGATGAAAGGGTTCAAACATTGTGCCTTGATTTTGTATTTTAATAGAAAAGTAGGTATAAAATAATACATATTAAAAGTAGTTCATTCGTCGACATTCATTATTAAGTAATGTTTTAATCTATACTAATGTAATAAAGAGGTAAAATTGTGTGTTTGTAGGTACGTTGGGGGTAATCTTTGTAACTAATGAACCGATTTCGAAAATTCTTTCACAAATAGGAAGCTACATTATCCGTGTCTAATATAGACTATATTTTATTTTGAAATTTTGAACATAATTGAAAAAAAAAAAACTTATAAACCGAAGCGAAGCGAGGGCGGGTCGCTAGTATAATTTAAAATTAATGTGAATAACTAATACATTCAAAATTTATTAATACACAATTATAAATGTTCCGTAATTATTTGTTATTAAGTTAAAATTTAACTGAATTGAAAATTAATGTAAAACACAATTACATACATTCAATTTCAATAATCAATAAATAGGTAATGTTGCCATAAACGTTCCATAAATAAATTATTTATTAGCTTCAACAGGCAGTATATATGACATTTTTTCTCATGGCGCTTTCATGTAATTCTCGAATAACTTTTAAAGGAATATAGTTATTACAACTCACGAGTACACGAAAAAATGTTATAACATACTTATACTTGTCATATCTGTGAAAATGAACAAAATTTACGGCGTATAAGATAGTATTATCCATTTGAGTAAAAACATTCATTCCACGTCGTGAATAGTAATGCACTACGTTGGAATATTAAACAATTAGTTTGTTAACAATTTACACTTATAATAATTAATTAATTAATTTACACTTAAGCGATGCATAATTAATTATCTAATTATCACTTAAGCGGTGTATAATTAATTAATTTACACTTATGCGATGTATAATTAATTAACTAATTATCACTTAAGCAGTGTATAATTAATTAATTTACACTTATGCGATGTATAATTAATTAACTAATTATCACTTAAGCGGTGCATAATTATTTAATTTACACTTATGCGATGTATAATTAATTAATAAAATTATGACTAAATAAAAACAAGTAACATGAACATCCGAATAAAATAGTTTATTTTTAGTCAATCTAATTTCGTCGCTAAAAAGACTATACCCGACAAAAGACCAGGTTTATATCACTTCTAAAATAATATATCGCTAAGCTGCCGACGACCCCATAAATCAAATAATATTAACACAAATACTGCCCCCTCCTAAGAAGAAAAGGCAATTAACATTTTTAACGAAAGCATAAGTATAATTACATTCGCAAATTTAAAATAACCAAAGAGAATAAACAATGGTTATTCTTTTTGGTTTATCAAAACTTTAAGTGTGTTCAAGCTTGATTTTAAAAAACGATTTTAATGAATAAAAATTTTATCATTTTTTTGCATTTTTTTCGAATGTTATCAAAATGATTTATATCTTTTTTTTTTTTTAGTTGGCAACTACACGAGCGAGTCTCTCGCGGCGATATTGGCACGAACGAGAATATCGCCGCGAGAGACCCGCTCGTGTAGTTGATGCCTTAGGGGGTCAGAATTCCAGTTGTTTAAGTACCATAGCACACCATACCATCGGCCTGTAACAGAGTAGTTAACTGTTCGAGTAATTGATTACTTTTGTGAATTTCTCGATAATTATAAACGAAAACAAACACACACACACACACGGATAAGAATATTCTAAATTCTAAAAAATTACGTAGACATGAGTATGAGAATATTTGAAAAAGGCAACTATCGCTATCTCTTTCAATCGTGTGTGATAATTATTTCTATAGGGCGGTTCTTTTCCAATCTATGACTTCTAAGCTCTGTAACTCTTAAAAAGAAAACTTTGACATTTTAAAAGTTATTTTAATTTTGATTCAACAGATCGATTCGTAATATCTTAAATTATTTAATTTCATAATTATTTAAAATAGTCAAATAATTTCGGTCATCATAAACGACCTTTCGTTCTTCTTACGTCTACAAGTTCGACTTATTGTAAGTCGTCAATCCACGTGGTTTAAGACCGTCTCACATATAAATACATAATTAGTACAACAAATTACATAATTTTATGTAAATTAAAGACGTTTAGGGAGCGCGTTTTAAAATTGACATTAGAATCCAACATTCCCTTACAACGACAAAACAATATAATTTTGTTAATGTAAAGATACACATGGCTAATATGGCCAGCCTGTAGCTGACTTAGGTGATGTAAAGATAAAAGGCTTATTTTTGCGCCAATTGATAAACAGTAAAAATATACCATAAAAAATAACTAGCATTTATAATGCCAGAACAAAAGTTCTGTTTCTCTTATCTTCGACATATTATCTCATTATTAAGATGTAGAAGATTTCTTTTTTATAACTACAGTAAGTACTATTTCAGTCGTAAATGATAATAATTAATCTGAAATCAGAGGAAAACTACATAATAATGGTACAGCATCGTTCGTAAGTAATACTAGATGTGTATATTTCTTTAACTAAGGCAGTGCTTAATGTGTGCAACATACATAATCGTTATACTAATATCAAAAATTGTATGGCACAATAATTGTATAAATACGTCGCTGCGAATGAAGAAAGACGATGCGTTAAAAAAAAGTAAGGTAAAGTAAATACTAAAGAACGACCGAAGTTTCGGTTTCGGCCGCAGTTTCGGTTTCGGCCAAAAACCAGCGTTCGTGAGCTGTCGAATGAAGTTTAGTCATGTTCGGAACGGGTTCACTCATTCACTCTCCTAAACCGCTGAACCTCAGTCAGTTCGCCGACCGCTGTTTAATTGTTAGTTGAGTCTGTTCTCGCGCATAAATAATGATTTACTAATAAACTGAAGTCTTTTATTTAACTTAATCGAAAAATCTGTTACAAAGCTAGGAAAAACACTAGGTTTCAGGGTATAATGTAAAAACTAAATTTTAATTTAACTACATAGGTTTCGGTTTCGGCCGAAACTAGAAGAGGAGCCGAATATTCGGTTACGATTTCGGTTTCGGCTGAAAATTGTGTTTCGGTCGAACACTATAAATACTAAAGCTACTAAAGCGCCATATTACTAACTTTACCGATGAACTTTGTTTTTTAAGGAAATATACTTAACTTGACCAATTCTCTCGAAACTGCGATAAACAGCCTAAATTTATGGTCTCATAATTGAATTTCAGTTAAAATTCAGCGTTTTATGTATTGCAGAGCGCCAACACTGCCATCGGTAAAACGGTACGCTTATGCGACCGCAAACTTCAAAATATTGAAAAATCGATCGCTTTCGGTGCCAATAAAAATAGGTCCTGATTTTTGGACTATAATACTAAAACCAAACTACTAAAACACCAAAAAAAGCACTCGGATCGTCACGAAGCCTAGACAGGTCGAGGAGAAAAAAACAAATCCAGTGATAGCATATAGCTGTATTTCGACAAAAGTGTCACTTTAGTATTTTTACCTTTCCACTAACGATATTATTCCCGCCAAAATAAGTTAATATATATTTTATGGCGCTACGAACGTTATATGCAAGATGGACAATTCAATGTCATTGTAGAAATCACCACAAAACTAATTTTCATTCGCAACGACATTGATTGATATACTTATGTACCTACGCATACAAACCATAGTATTGAACAATCGAACATTCGAGAAAATACAAACTTTTTGACAGTGCCATTATCAACATATTCAATTTACGGATAAATAGCTCCAATCGCAACGTTGTAAAACAAACCTCTTCTCGGTTAGAATAGCAAATATAAACGTTAACGTCACAATAAGTCCCTAAAAAAATGCAAAAAAAAAAACTGTACATCTGCGAACACTCGTGTGGGCAATGCTTTAAATGCAATTTTCTTCTGAAAGACAATATTTTGCTGTATTTCTACATATTATTTGGTATAATCTTATACAGATAAAATTTATATCTCGTCGTTGATGAGTGTAAAATTAATACAATGTGAAACAAATCATGCAGAAATCGACCTAATCATCATTTTTCCATTCAATTGATTATCTTCTCATTATATTATTACTTGCGGCGTTTTAGCGCCATCTTACCTCAGTGGTGTCATCTAGTGGCCGTTCTGTAAGATCAAAGCACTTCATGGCACTCCCTTACTCCGTTACGTAATTGGTCGACATACACATTCTGTATTAAAATATGTAAACAGACAGCTAGTTAAAGCTAATTGACTCGTAGCTTTTATAAAATGAAAAACTCCTTGAGGTCGTTGAACGACTCACATCCCCTCTTCAGCCAACCCGTACATATCTAGAAGATGCTGAGCGCTTTTCTATAGCACAGTATTCGATGATATAACCTTTCCTATATTATCATCAGTGTATGTTTCTCCACTACTTGATATAGTTAGGTATCCTCTTAAGTCCATCTTCTACCCACCCACTTTTGGTGACTTTCTTTAAATCATTTCTACCTAGCCGTAGAGCGTGCCGCGTTACGTTTCCCGGTAAGTGGTCTCTTTTCAAAGTCAATTCAAAAGTATAGGCCACATTACCGGTCCTGCGACAAATATGGCCACTATACTGTCCCTTATTCGCGTTCAATCTCATGATTAATAGATACCTAACCTAGAATTAACTTAGTAAAATTGGTTCTAAAAAGTTATATACAGTTATATACAAGCATGATTTGGCGATATAGTCGGTGTTTTTGTGGCTTCAAACTTGACAATTCGGGGAGTTTCTCACCACCTTCCGATACTTTATCAAAAGGTATCAGAAAGATCAATAATCGGCTAGATTTAATTGTCAGATAAAATTTATTTTGTTAACAGTTAAATAAAAGAATAAAATCGTCTTGATAAAAGTATCATGAGATGGTGAAAGAGGCCGTTAGTCTTATAATTGTCTTGTAACTGTGTCGTTGCAACGAACAACAAGTAATTACAATGGATACTTGAATATACCTTCAATATGTGATAAAAAATCACTTTTTTGACATATAGTGCATTCCATTAATGCTGTTACTAATCGGGCAGGCGCGTGTAACGATCGAAAAACAGAGCAAAATACAGTCTTTCATCATCGCATTGCACGAACGACTTTCGCTAATAACGCCCGATTCAACAAATTACATATACCTAATTATGTACACACATTAACACTAGTATTGCTGGAGTCTACTTGAGGTCCTCTTCATCGTCTTCCACGTATAATAAGTCATCCATTTTGGTCAGGTACTGTGCGTTCAGTTCTTGATCAGGCAGGGGTACTGGGTCCGTCTGTAAAATTGTTATTTATTTAAAGTTACTCCGTAAGTAAAAATGGCTTCTTACCAAGAAATGATATACCTATTCCTATCTCATTCGTATCCGATTTACCCAACCCTTTCTGCATCTGCTGAACTTTTGTCATTCTGGACTCATGTTTAAATGTATCGTGGATGTCGCAAGGCGACAATAACCACCAGGTAGACTATCCGCTCGTCTAAAAGCGTTTGTGTTTTGTTGTCCCGTAACAAATTTCTTCCCTAATTTTACCTTTTCGACATTTATTAACAAAAATACAATTATATTAGCTATTAGGCGCTATTAGCAATTAATATTGCTAATAGCGCCCTCTGGTAACTTGAGAATTCCTGTCTCTTGTCATGGCATGCCTGTTTAAATATCATGCATTGACATTCACACCCCATGCGTTTTAACATTTAGGTTACAGAAGCAATAAAATCCCATAAAACATTCCAAGACATTGCATATACGTAATTGTAAGCAGTAAGTCTACAAAAAAAATGTTAACACTTACCTACAAGAAACAGTGACTCGTAGCGGAGGACGTTAACAGGGAAGCCATATAAACATTCACATGCTTTAAAACGTTTTATTGATGCAAACACAGTGTAAGAACTTAACAAGCAGTATTAATACGGATTACAACAAACCGACAATTATTTTAGGGTAAACTTCCCTACAAATTGGGGGCGAAGAGACCACTTCAACAACTATTGAAATTTAACTTTTAAAATATACATTTGAACGTGTTCCGAATCGCTTAGTTTTAATGGCATTTTCATTCGTATATCAAATAAATTGAACTTCAGTTTATCAAATAGAGCGTCGACTCTTTATACACGGAAATGGGGTCTCTAATGTATTTATTATTTAAAGTGTTCAATTTCGACTCAAACAGAACAATGCAAGAAATATCATTGAAACGATAGGATATTTATTATTACCGTTTCCAATGTCAGTTTGTTGTATGGTCAATATGCAAGCAGAACAAGTTACAAAAAGTTAAAAAAAAATATAAACAATTTTAACAATATTTTTAGCCTCCGTTCACATGGATCCCACATGCGTAGGTATTGTACCATTACGCCTCGACAAATGTGTGGATTGAAGTGGCCTAGAAATACATAAATACATTTGGATTCAGAAATTGGTGGATCGAAGTGGCATAAAAATATGTTGTTATATTTGAATTTCTAATTTGATGGATCTAAGAGGAGGAAAAATTATTCATGGATCCACCGGTGGAGCCTGATTGCGGGTCCATGTGAACGGAGGCCATTTTTACGAGCTAGACAACCTCACAACACTCAAGGTAATTTTCATAAGGCGCAACGCAACAGGAATTGCGATAATCGAGTCAAACTGTGGCAAATCCTACACAAGCGTATATGGCCAGTGAGACAAACGTACTAAAACGCCATATAACAGACATTTTAGTATCCTTATCTTTCCACTGAGGATATGTATTATTTTAAAGTAAGCTCCTGTAGTGATATATTAGCAAGAATATATTTCAGAATATATTTCGTATATTTTAGTATATAGAATATATTTTGTTTCGAAATGAGTGCAGAACCATTTCTTCTACAACTCGAAATCACTTAAGATATTAATTAATTAACGTGCCATATAGCAATGTGGCACTTTAGTATATTTACGTTTCCACTGACCATATAATGTTGACATGCGTTAGCAAAAATCTACAGATTTAATTATAATTTCGAAGCAAGTTGAGGAATACTTTAAAATTTTCTTTTTCAACTCAAGTAGCTTAGATTCAAAATGTATCCGAAATTAAGCCCCAGTGCATATAACTCTGTATGTAGTTCGTGTTGCATTGCGTCATGTAAAAATGGCATGCATTTAAAATATAGATTATATTATACTCATGCATTTAGCAAACATGCAAGCATTACAGATATTTCCTTAAAGCAACAGTGACGTAACAAATTACAATAGTCATCGATCATTGCGGATAAAATCCTTACCGACCCTCGAAATTTCTAAAATTATTCCTTATAAAATCGTATTATAAAATTCTCTGTAAATTTACCAGTGTCGCAGCTATCGCTTTGACGATAAAGTTTTAAAATTAATACAATAGCCGCGACACTGGTAAAGTACAACGTTTTATATAAAATTGTTTTCTGTCCTACCTAAAAAGTTGTCAATTGTTTCGAGAGACAATCGAAATATCCATACCTCGATATGTCAATGACGGGCAGTTAGTAATATTCATATGAAATAAAAAGTACAAAATAACATTTAAGAGGAAATTACGTAAAACGTACCAGTGCAGTACCTCGTGTGGAAAATAGCACGCGGGTAGAAGTTATGTTATACTAAAAAAAACGTACACAGCTTACGTTCAACTAAATTTTTAAACTAAACCAGGATGAGTCGTGAAAGTAGAATGCGGATGTATTTATGGTTAAAACAAACTATTATTTTTGGTTAAAACAAACTATTATTTTTGGTTAAAATATTAATATTTAATATTAATATTTAATATTTAATATTAATATTTAATATTAATATTTAATATTTTCGGTTAAAAAAACTATTATTTTTGGTTAAAATATTAATATTTAATATTTTCGGTTTTATATTCTGAAGTTTTGAAATAGCAGCGATTGTTATAGGCATGTCCCAAGGCTCGCCATGGTCTACAGCTCTTTCCAAATCAATATTATAACCTTCCACAGGGAACATATCGCCCTGTGGACATATCGCACTGTATAAAAATTGGTTAAAACTACACTTAAGTGATAGGGAAGGACTTCAATATCGCATTCAAAACATGTTTTTAACTTCTAATGAGACTGCGTACATTTGTACAAAAAATATGCCATGGCACGCATTATCAGTCTTATTGCAATTAAACTGTCAATATGTTCATAGCTCATTAATTAGAGCTGATTTAGGATTAATCTTAAAATTTATTTTCTAATAAAGATAATTTTTAATTACTAATTTGATCATAAGCCACATAAACACCCTTTCTGAAATACGTCTCTGGACCCACTTTTTGTGTTTTATGCAAACAACATAGCGAAAGGCGAATAAAGATAACATCAATTAAAAATATAGTAAATCAATCAATTATGATTATAGTTGACCATTTTTGAAATTAATATTGTTTTAATTGATTTTTACATCAGAAAGCAACATATCAACATATCAAAGCACAATATAATATAGTGTGTACAGATGTGTTAATTCCAATTGCAATCATTGTTTCGGGGAAATAATAAGTGGCAGCAAATTAAAAGGTGGGTTGGGGTAGGTTTGGGTTTTCCGGTGACAATACAGATACAGGAGTCCTATGTTGACATTCTTACTAATTTAAAAGTATTTATCCCAGTTATTCACAAAAAGTATGCTTTGATGATGTTAATTGCTGCCCATTTAGTATTTTTTTTGTTGCTCGTTTCAATATAAACTATTGTTTTATAACTAATTCGACATCTAAAGAAAAACACAACATATATATTAACAAGAATTCTCTAAATTTCAAAAGAAAATAACTCTAAATTTGGGCTTGAGAATATTTAAGATGGGGAGTTATCGCTATCTCTGTCGCTCGTATTTCTAACGAGTGGCTTCTATGGGTCGGTTTTTATCCACGGAATGGCAACAAAGTTAACAATCCAATGACAATTTAAATTCAAATTAATTAATAAGGCTAAGTACCAAATCGCTCATTGACTTGATGCGATTGACTCATCTTGGAAGTTGTTACTCGCCGATCACTTATCGCCTGCAGTATTTATTGTGTTTTATACATTTGAAAACAATAAGAAACATGGATATAGTTAGTTCACTTTTCCATTTGTTATCCACGTAATTATTATATAGCTTTGTTTTTTTATTATAAGGGCCTTATTTTCACAGCTCCAGTTGATAAGGCTGATATTTTGACAAATCAAATGACATAAAAGTATGCTATAATTTCTTTTTGTAAATATCTTTATTGAAAATGAAAGCAATTTCACTTTCATCGATTAAAAATAACATTAAATTCAACGATTTACTTTTAATAACGAATCAAAGAGTATTCTTCTTATAATTAGGTTATTCACTTTCACAGAGCTTCAAATATCATTAATATTATAATCACAACTATTTAAAATTGAATTCAAAACATGACAATAGCAATTTTTTAAAACACCAAATACATTCTACTGAAAATACTTATTTATTTTAAATAGATCACACAGTTGAAGACACTCCATTTTTATATTAAAGCTTGCGTATACGGGAATTAGGCAGAATCTAAAATTTACGAGTATCGCCGCGTCTGCGGCAACGTCCAGTAATTTGAACGTGACGTCATGTCGAGAGATTTGAAAGACTGTGAAGTTAAAACAGGTAATGAATAATAAAACTTATTTTATGGAAAGGTAGCAAGGGAGCAGACAGTCCACCTGATGGTAAGTAGATACTGTCGTCCATGGACATCCGCAAGACAAATGTTGTGCTACCATTGTGTTGTGGATGTGTTGCTACCATTGGAGATATAGGAATGGATTTGGAGAATGAGTTGGGAAAATGGGCTTTGGCATATCTCACTCACTACTGAAACACGTATAAGTCCCGGCACAGATCTTGAGCTCTCGGAAACAGTAGTGGGGATAGTTTGCGCATGTGTACATTCAAGTGTCAGGGCCAGATTATTTTTTAATCTTTATTGTAGGATTAATTTTAATTTAAACACATTGAAGTAGTACCATATGAATGTATTAAATTATAATAACATATGGTAGAGTATAGAGTGTATCTATTAATTTAAAATGTAAGACAAAATAATAGAAAAAAATTGTTATATCCTTTATCATATAACAATAGACGTCGTAAATCATTTTTCGTTCGTATCTAGTGAAAATCTTATCTTTTCCCGGCATTTTTATCTACGATATAAAGGGAACGTAAGCACGAGTGTACATGAAGAGCGCGGGAAGCGTGAAGTGAGAGCGGGGTTTAGCGAGCGACTAGCGATCCAATCGCGCGGTCGGTTTCGGCACCCCGCCCGTCACACCTCACTTCCTCCCGCCGAATAGACCCAAAAATTACTTTTGCGTAATTAACGGCAAGGCTTGAAGATTCGTGGCGGGACTTATACGAACATTGTTCAATGATTTTTCTGAACTTCATATTTTCCCTTTGGGACCGTTCAAGTATTACGTAAGCATAATTTTAGTCATTTTTAACCCCCCCCCCCCCCCCAACCCTTGCTAGCGAAAGTAAGCAAAACTCTTACCCCACCCCCCCATGCTAACGTAACCATTGGTATACTTTTTACAAAATCTGTTCAAGTTTCTTATTTAATCAGAATCTACTAAATTTTTCCAAAAAAATACCAAAGTAAATAAATAATAAATATTGCTGACGTATGGTAATCGCCATTCAGAAACCGTCCCCGTCCCCCCTGTCATCAAAAATAAGCAAATCAAAGACTTTTGGTGCTTACGTAATACTTGAAGGGCCCTTTTGTTACTATTTTATATTATGTTTTTGTCCAATACGTGGCTCGCTTACTTTCTCAACTCTTTCTCAACAGTTCGAAAACATTGCGTATTTTTTCGCTTCACAGAGTAAATTATACATTTAGGTAAACAAAATATCTTTATTTATATATGAAAAACAAAACTGCTGAAATTTAAAAAGCCGTGGTCGTTACTTCTCATAAAAGCAATTCAATTTTAGTGCAGTTATTTTTTTTTATTTAATTCCGTATAATTATACAGTACAAAAGCATTACAATAAACTTACACATGCATTAGCAGACATGCACTAAAAGACCATGGCAAATATTCCATGCTTACATGCAACATCGATGTGTTCAAGATGAACTCCCTAGTTCTATTAATGATCGATTTGAAATATCAACCAATAAATATTGACATTGGACCACGTGAGTTCACGGCATTAGGCAGATCATAAACTTAGAAATAACAATAGTTTTCAACGTGCCTCTTAGATTAAGTACATAGTTTCGACTATGTCGCAACGACTAACTCGGCAAAGTCGCGGTAAAATTCTGATGTCCACGACATGACTACATTTTCGTCAGTCCAATAATGAATTTCTTAGAAAACTTTTATGTTACATTACTTGTTGGAATCTATCTAAAGGAAGAGAAAGGAAAGAACGAAATACTCTGTTCATCCAATAAACAGACACAAGTATTATTTTGTTGCCAGGGTTATGATAGCCTTCTTCTCTTAGATCGTAAAGATACCTCTCTTCCACTAAAGAAATTAGTTGGAATCTAATCTTCTAGTTGGAACATTCACACGAGCTAACTCTAATCACACGCTATCCTCTTGTCCCGTCACACGTATCCCTGTTACGGAATTTTGAATAAATTTTGAATTTGAAATTTACGCATTTTGAAATAAATTAAACTGATAATTTTGAAATAAATTAAACTGATAATTTTGAAATAAATTAAACTGATAATTTTTAAATAAATTAAACTGATAATTTTTAAATAAATTTAATTGTCAGTAGCAACGGAGAGCCTGCGTTATCTATCACTCTATATATGTACTAATCTGTAATCATACGTCATTAACCATTATTTACAAAATGGCTGCCGCTTACTCACCGTGAGGGACGCGATTCATATGAGCAGAACGGTCATATTGTCGCAGCCAAGCCCACCGGTGGCACAATTAGAGGTTGGACATTTTGCTAATTGGGCATTCCGCGGTTTTGATCAATTGCGATATAAACTTATCAAGTTTTAAAAGTGTCGTTTTACTGGACATTTAGCTACATAGAGCAGCGGATACGGAAGCGTACTCACCGTAGCGTCGACCCTCGGGAACGGCGCGATGCATATGAGCAGAACGGTCATGTTATCGCATCCAAGACCACCGGTGGCACAATTAGGCGCAAGACACCGCTGCATCAGGGCTTCACACACTGCTGCCGGCTCCCAACCGCTTAGTAGACGAACGCGGCAGAATGACACCACCTCCTGGTATACGAACCAGATTTAGTTATAATAATTTATATATACATATCATTGCACTCCTGTGTTGTGTTATACACGCCCCAGAAAGGGGAGAAGGGGAGGGGTTAAATGGAGAGAGATGAAAGAAATTTGTAGGGAGTCAAGAAAGTGAGCGCCGGATATAACCCACGCAAGTACGGTATCCCTTACGAGTCGGTCCTTATAACCTAAGGTTAGCAAGACTCTTTGCTCCCATTACTTCTGCTGATCAGTTCTACCGCAGAACTAATGGTTTTTTTTTTTCCACTAGTCAAACATCAAAAAGTAAGTATTCTAGTGGAGGAAACAAAAAAAAAATTTTTTTCCTAGCCTGGAATTATTGCACTGTTGGGCAAAGGCCTCCCCTGCAAAGGCCAGACTATTCTGTTAAAGCTGTGCTTCGTCAAATCCTCCCGCCACATCTCTTTGGTGTCCCTCTACGTCGGTATCCATTCTGTGGCATCCATTCGATAACGATTTTCATCTATCTTTCTGGAGGTGTCAATGCTCGCTATTGCCATGCGAAATGGCACGAACTATAATACGGGTTTTAAAACGCAGTTCGGTGTTTCTGATGTGATCGGCCCTTCTTATACCCAATATGTTACGCTCTAAATCTAAATAAGCTTACAATTTTTTACAGAAAAACAAAATATGTTTTTTGCGCAAATTACCTAGTTATGGTAAATATTATTTGTTGTCTCACCTCATTGGAGAGCACCTCCCATATGCCATCGCAAGCGATCACTATGAACTCCCAGTCCTCGTTCAAGTGACGGACCTGCACATCTGGAAAGGCTGGAAATAACCATTATTCATGAACATTAATCATAAACGGTCATTGACGGTCCTTGGGAGAGGCCTATATCCAGCAGTGGAGACAGGCTGATGGTATTAGATAGATAGATAAAACTCTTTATAGCAAAACAAGACAGTAACAGACATTGTAACACGTGAAATGCACAAAAGACAGTCTTATCGCTATTAGCGATTTCTAATTGTGATGTAAACGGGTTTACTCACAATTTATTATTTATTTATTATAGCCGATATTTCTGTCCGGCTACATGAGGTGGTCGCGGCGAGACTGCGCACATGTTGCCATTGACAGATAAATCTGTCTACCCTCCGTCGTGTACGTTTTTGATCCACCTACCCACAGTGAACTTGTTCTTGTTCATTAAGTCCCTTGCACACTATACTAACAATATCACTACAAACACGTGACTTTGAAAACTCAACTTTGAGTTGTCTCAACTTTGCATGTAAACTTCCATTTTTGTGTGAACAGTATTTAATGTTCTACGTACTGGTCCACTTGCCCTTGAGCTCCTCGTACAATAGCGTACACGTCATCCACATATCTCTTCCAGATCTTTATGAAACCAGGAGCAGACTGGGTGGCTAACTCTTCAAAATATTACATCCATAACTTGTAGGTAACGTGGCCAGTCGAGTGCGCCCAGATATTAGTTTGAAGTCAATCGTGAAATGTAAAAATGAAAGTTGTGTTACTTTGCTCTCTTTCGTTACGTATAATTCTATTTACACACAGAGTGTACGTGTACAACCACAGCCCATGCAACTGGATCATTCGATCATATCCGCAACAAAATAAATAACATGCTTTGTATAAGTAGTTGTTGTTGCCCTTGCCGGCGTTTTTGCTCGCTTTTGTCTATGGAAACTTTGACATCCCGTTTCACTACTTTAGATGTTGAAATTCAAGAAATCCCTTCTCAGTGACTGTTTACACCATAAAAGGAAGCTACTGTCCAAATTTCATGTTTCTAGCTTTAGCGATTCAGGCAATGATGTATTCAATCAGTCAGTCAGTCAGGACCTTTCTCTTTATCTATTCATCTCCATTGGTAACTACAGCGATACAAGAGAGTATATATAGACATAAATTAAAAGTACTAAAACTGAGGCCATTACACAATTACACTAAAAGTTATCAAACAATATGTATTAAGAAACATATTGTGGTGACAGCAAATTACAGTTGATCATATCTACTCATCACAATACAATACCATAATATAAAATACCTATGTTACTATATCATATTTATGTGCGTATGTGTGTGCGTGTGTGTGAGAGTGTGTGCACGTGTGTGTGTGATGTATATAAATAGATATATAAATCTTAATTTATTTAAACATAACAGAAAGTATATACAATATATAATGTAGGTATGTTATATAAATAGATTAATTATACATTACCAGTGACAATCTGCTCCTGCGGTGAAAGCCTGTAGTTCCGTTTGAACACGTAGTCTCCGAGCGCCCGGGAGAGGGCCAAGTTGCCATTAACTCGGTTCAACTGCACCCAACCTCCGCCCGCTGTAATTCTCCGTAACTCTTCTTCGTTGTTCGGCTTGTGGTCGTATGAGAGCATCTCCACCTGGCAAATATGTAACATATCCTTTATACTCGGTGAATGTGCATATGGAATATACAAAAAGATACTATTACTACATGTGAATATCAATATTTTATTATTTATCACAACACGACACACAAAACACAGGAAAGTCTTTTTTTTATAATAATGGAGGCAGAAGGGCAAGCAGCCCACATGATGGTAAGTGACAACCTCCTCCCATGGACACCTGCAACACCAGGAGGTATGCGGGTGCGCTGCCGGCCTTGCAGAATCCTCTTCACAGCTTTCTTGAAAAATCCCATGTCGTGGCATAAGGAGAAGACCTCACGAGGCAGTTCGTTCCACAGGCTACGGGTTTACAGCAATAAATGATTTTTAAACAGTACAGTGGGCGACACCTCCGTATCAAGGAAATGCACCGCACTCCTGTGACAGGCGGGTGCGGTTGTAGAAACCCGAAATGGGAGTCATATCGAACTGTTCTTCGGAGCAGTTATTCCCCCTTACACAGACGGTAGAACACGCGGAAGGATGCAACGTATCTGCGGACGCCGAGTAGTTGCAAACAAGTGTGCGAATATATGTCGCGGGGACAAAAAGTATACCTAGCTCAGCATAAAACTATGGAACAAAAGGAAATAAACCACAACGCTGATATTCTGCTAGGACCTTGTGGAACACTCGCGAGCAACGACGCAGTGGAAATTAAATTTCAATGAAATGAACATTAGTGAAATCTAAAATTATTAAATACTCTAAAAGTTAAAAATTAAAATGGAATCATCTGTTTGTTTGCAATCAAGCAGAAAGGTGAAAAAAAAATATAATGGAATAAAATAAAATCAAATAACCACGAAAAGACTATCCGGTGAGAAGATCTGACGCTTTATCCAAATTCTGCCCAGTCGAGCTGGATACGTCTGTCGGCCTTCTTGAAGTTGGATTTGTCAGTTGGATGGCCTGCATAGGTAAACATAACCGTTATAATCGTTAACAATACTGAAATAAAGTTACTCACTCTACCCCTCACGCTGGCGACAGCCCTCGAATCACCAACATTCGCGCAGTACAGAGTGTTATCTTTGACGAGCACCACGACAGCGGTGCTGCCGGCCACTTTCTCTTGCAACATGTCTTCTTCCAACATAGCCTGGTCCATGTCTAAGAAACCCTGAGGAGTGAGATATATTGTTTTATGGTAAAACGTAGCAAAATATTCTGACTATGGTGTATTCGCATCAAGAATGCATTCTTAACCCGAATAGAGTATAGTTATGCTACTCTCTACTCTCGGCAAAGACTGTCTAGAAATGCACTCGTACCAACGTGCCTTTATAATTAAAAAAAATGTATGTGTTTGTATTTTCCTTTGTATTGTAGTGTCCTGTAACTGTATTTTGATTAAACATCTTATCTATCTGTCCCAATCAACTATATCTCTAAAAACTATGTCTCCTTAAATCTGGTGTTAAAAGTATATTTCAAATGTGAAATTAATTATCCAGACAATTTTTCTGATTCGCATATAAATATAGAATAGAAGAAAAACCTCATTCCCCTTCCTTCCCAATCCTTTTTACATATATTAAGGGTCTTTCTCACCACCTCCTGATAGTTCATTTCTTTCTGATAGATTTCATTGTCAGAAAATTGACATTTAATTTATCTATCAGATTGTTAACAGTTACTTTATTAGGAGGAGGTGAGAGATGCCCTAAATCTCCAAAAGTAGGTGGGCACATACGCAGACGAGCTAGCTTTCGATATTCACAACTCATTAAAACATGTTGTGACATGTCTACTCGGCTGACAACTTGTCTCTTAATATATAACAATAGAAAAGATAGCAGATCGGCTGGCAGCCCACAAGATAGCAATTGGTCACCGCCGCCGTCCATGGACATGTGCAACATTAAGAAGAATACGAGTGGTCTTCCGAGCGTGCAGACGACTTGAAGTCTCATGTCGTAACTTTTTAAAAAAAACGTTAGTTGGCAATTTAATCCACAACTTTCCGGTTGGCGATTCATTCTATAAAAATAAAATAAAATACACGCCACATTTGCATGACGCACGCACATACACGCGTATGACGTACGTGCTTACTGATGACGTAAGCACATTTATTATAATGGTTCGCTTGCAACTGCTATTTACTTTTCAATAGTTTCAAGTTTCAATATGTGCTTATGTTTCTTATTATTCTCTTAGCTTTAAAAAATACAGAAAGAATGTTTAAATATCACACGGATTTTATTTCTTCGAAATATTACGATATATTGTGTTTAATTATGGGAACGCGAGAGCATGTTTTGCGTAAAGACCCCCTAATTATAGTAATTATACTCGGTACAACCGTAACACGATAATGATATGGTACGAATAACTTGCACACATGTTCATTGTGTGTCGTGTGAAAACCGGTAGGTACATGTAGAAAAATGCAAATTTCAGGAGAGCGGTTTAAAGGTTTGTAAAATTCTAGGAAGCAGAACTCAAGCGTTGATTGTGGTTTACGGTATTCAATGTTTTATGCATTTTTTCAATTAGAATCTATCTCAAAATTGTAATATGATCAACATTTGTAAATCTTTGTAGAATGTAATCCAAACACGACACACCTTATCCTAGTGCAGAGCCTGGATAACAACTTTGTAGAGCATTTTTCGAAATAAGTATTTTGCATTTACTTTTGCGCAGTAATGTACAAAAGGCGAACTTGGGCTTTTTGGCGGGAACTTGACAAAGTCCAGTTTTTGTTTGATTAGTTATACAAATTGTGTAATTATACAAATATACAAATTACACAACAATTATACAAACTTCAAACTTTATTAAACTTCAAAGTGCTTTTGTGCGTTATGTTTGTGATAATCATTAAACGCATAAGACTGCGTTTTTTGTGTGCAACCAAGGAAACTCTTCTGTACTCAGTAAACCTACTATCACTTTACTGAGCGACTCCTAAAATAGTTCTACGGAACTGGACATTCGACGAGAAGTATTTTGAATTGTTTTGACTTTAAAATTGTTAATTACTAAGAAAACTAAGGTTGTAGAACTAAACTAAGAACATAGATCGGTTGCAGATACGGATATGAAATTATTTCGGATATGGTTTCGGATACGGTTACGGATATCGTTTTAATGAACTTTTTTAAAACGTACTAACTGAAAGCAAAGGAAAATAAAACCGAATAGGGAATAATTGCAACTGTACTTTCATAAAAAACGAAAAACCTCTCAAATCAAATGCAAGCAGCAAGAACAATGTCAAAACAAAACATGTCGTTTGAATTACGACCCTAACGGCAACGAATAAAATTATTTGTAATGCGAATCTTTTAATCCATAACTCCATAACATTCCTAAAGAAAACTCGACATTGGCACAATATGCTAATTGCGCTAGTGCCATATAAAAAAAAGGAAAAAAAAAATGCGAAGTTAAAGTCAGCATTTCTTATTACAGAATTTAGAAAAGTAATGATTAATTATAGGAAAATAAGTCATTAAAGTTGCATACGAAATAGGTGTGAAATACGAAATAGTCACGCAAGGTTCCAAGGTTCAACAGTTAGACATGGCAAAGGGCCAACTTTTAATAGGTTTTCTTTAATAAAAATGTAATGTCAAGGGCACATTTACTTTAATCTATTAAATTCACGACAAGAACGTAATTACGAGTGACCTTTATAAAACACACCATTTTATTACGAAGTACGCTATGCTACGATGCCATGATTCAGTCAAACATCTAAATCGAAAACATTTGTATATGAGTATAAAAACGTCTATAATAATGTTTGTTTGCTTAAGCTAATCTCGGAAACTATTGGCTCCATCGTTGCACGTTTCACATTTGGTTTGTGGTTTAATTGTTCTATAAATAACACCACAATCAATCGCCCTTCTTAGGATTCCCAGACATTGGTCTAGAAATGATCACAAGCCTCTCAGACCCGAACAAACATTTGCGAACAATCATTGTGTCTGACCATGAAGTGAACCCAGGACCAACTGGGCTAATTAAGTTTGTTAAGATATATCACGCGCACTCGAGTAAGGTTTTTTTTGTACCACGTCAAATTCCAAATGTGTTTGCTACCAAATGATCAATCGTCTATACCGTCTATAAATACGTTAGAAGTATATCGACTACAAAACATTCGTAGCTTCAAAACAATCTGCAATTAGCACCCTTGCAAAATTATTATCACATACATAGTAACCACTAAAAACTGTAGCTTGCTTTGTTTTCTATAGTAAAAAATATTGGTAACTTTTCGCCGAACTGCGATTCCTCATTGCCCTCGTAACGTCACCTACGTCACCTGTATGCGCTACACAGAAACAATAAATCAGAATGAAGAGGCATACTGAAAAACTCAACGAGATTGTGTGGACGCATAAATGTAGTAAGCTGTGACTTGAGCGCGTATGAAAACCTACTTATCTTTTTTTTAGTATGGTTTTGTTTTTTAGTACATTTATACCTGTTTTAACGCCTCCTCAATGTTGCCAAGGTGATACTCAGGTCTGGCTATGATGAATTTATGTAAGTGCTTCCCGGCATACTCGGCAATATTTGCTCCTGTAAATGTAGAATTATCATAAATTCTTCTTTAAATTTAAAATACATACGGCTTAGATTAACATTTGTTATATAATAATACTTTTAATAAAAAAAGGCATCCAGTACGATAATGCATTCAGGGGTGGCTCGGTTCTGCAGTGCATCGTCAATGTGCGCAGAGGTCAACGGATGGTTTCGATGGCGTGTGGAGAAAGGTCATTATTAAGCAGAACTCGAGGCAGCCCGAACAGCGGCGCACTGGCGATGGTGTCGCGGAGGTACCACCGCCCTTTTGTATGGCGAATGATTAATAGGGTGAAATGAAATTTTACAATAAAATAAAGTTTCATTTTAATTTTAGTCATTTTCATATTCATTGTTCATTTCAGTTTTAAGTTTTTTACTATCCCAAGTGGACCTTTATGTTGTCTATATACACAATGAATAATAATAATTAACACATTATTTAACGATTTCCCCGTGAGTTTGCCTTCTTGAAACCCATTTGGCAGAAATACGAAAGTTGATGTACTTGTAATTAGTGTTGTAAAACGGAGCGCTAAGTGAGCGCTAACGAAGCTTTACACTAAGCTTTACTTGTTTTTAATGTTTGATGATCTTAAACTATTGCGGTTAAAAGGTCGAGTCATTTTTTCGAAATATTTGATTTCACAAATAGATTTCTAGTTCCTTATGTTATTTAATTAATAAGACCGTTTGGTGTCGGCGGGTTTTAGGTGAGTACCGGCCCCATCATATCCCGTGGCCGGATGGGCGTGGGTAGAGAAGGCGACTAAAAGTAGGGGTTCCTCGGTGCGTATAAACGCAACGTATACCTACGCGTTTTGCATACGCATACATAAACTTTGAACAGGCTAATAATTGATTAGAATTTAATTATATTATTTTAAAAAAAGGGTCCAATGTTATACACATCTGTAGCGTTGGTAGTATATAAAACCAAATTACCACATAACCGTTTGGTAGTAATAATTTTAGTTATGGCAGTTAACCAAGTTGATGATTTGAAGTGTTTATTTAATTCAGATATATTGATAGAAGAGGCAAAAAATATACATCTTTGTTTTTTGTCACAAACCGGTTGGTTACTATTTGACATATATTTTTTTTGCAATGGTCTCCACCTCTTTGTTTACATAAATATTCTCGAATTAAAAATGAGACCTTAAATATCCTATTGCAGTAATTTATCACATTCTTTTATAAAACCCATAATATTTATTATCTAAACCTTTTGATTGATTTGAATAAAATTACACTGAAACATTCCAGAATAAACATTCTACATAATGTGAGAAGTGTAAATAAATCGGATTAGTTCTCAAGATTAGCGTTAATAAATGGTTTAATAATCTACTTTAGTAGATAAAAAAAATGTGTTTGTCCACATAGTTTACTATATATATTATACGAGGGTAACTCAGAAAGTTTTGTGAAAAAAATGCTCCCTCCATGGGTATCAAATTCTTTTTTTTCAAAGTACTCTCCACTTGCAATCAAAGTTTAACTTTGAAACTGAACCAATGTGTCTGAACCAATTTTGAAAACATTTTTTTCCATTCTCCTCGGGTACCTCTTTCACAGCCCCTTTGAACGTAGCCAGTCTTCCGGGGGTTTCGCTTTTAGGTGGGATTTAATTTTAGGAAACAATAAAGTCACAAGGTGCCAAATCAGGACTGTATGGAGAATGGCCTAAAACTTTAACTCAGGCACCGTCCAAAATGTCCCTCGGTTTAAACACTCGAGTGAGTGACCGCGTTGTTGTGGTGCAGCAACAGTCCATAGAGACCTGTTTGCATGGTTGTTACTCATAGCAGTATAAACATTTGGCAAACACGTGACTACGTACCATTCTGGGTTAATGCTGTTTTGGTTTCGTAAAGGTACAGATATGAGGTAGCCAGTTAAAGTAAAAACAATTTTCCAGCGCTTCTTGCTCTTTTCACTTTGGTTGGCGTTGGCTCACTTTGAAACAGCCAAACACTGAGTTTTGTGCCTTAGCAAAACGATTGCGCTTAGTTTCTGGATCATACTGGTAGATCCAACATTCGTCACCTGTGACAATGTCATAAACGTGCCGAGACGACCCTGCTTCAAATTTTGTAATAATATGACAACACCATTCAACACAAATTTGTTTTTAAGCCCCGGTGAGGTTGTGCGACACCCAGCGTGATACTAGCCTCCCGACTCTTAGATGCACATGTAATATTTCATACACACTCCCCAGTACAATCTGCAATCTCTCCTAAATCTCCTCATATATAAATTGCCTGTTCTGACAAATTAAATTTCTCACTGCCGCCATGTTTTCTACCGTAACAGCCATTAAAGGGCCGCCATATTAGTCAACCATGTTTAAATTCATTGTACCTAGGATACACAGTTGCCTTAGACGGGCACTTGTCTGTAAACGCCATTTGAAGTATATTAAAAGAATCTTCAGGTTTTAAAGAACATTTAAAATCATAGTGCAGAAATGTTCCCATCGAATATCCATTTTTTAATGAGACACAATATTTCAATTTAGTTAGTAAAAAATATAGAGGGAAATTTGAATTTGGAGTGTTTTATTTTTGTGTTATAGATAGTCATAGTTTTAATTGACATCAAAACCAGCCAGTGCTCCATAAATAAAAACTCTTTCGTCACAAGTTTAAGTAGCCTGGTGTATCTCAGAAATTTCTTATATGGTGCTAATTATTTTTCTTCTTTGTCAAAAAAGTAGTTCAATCTTATGCTATTTTTTTCAAATGACCAGTGAATCTTGGCACTAATACGAAAAAGAAAAATTGAAGGTCACAAAGGTCATATTTATATATAGGTTTAACCTTCATGACCTTTAACATTCAATTAGTAGCCCTATTGGGTCATTTGCTTATATTATTGTTTTTTGATAGTAAAGATCAATTATGAGAAAAATGTTGAGAAATTTCATAGAATTGTTTACTTTCAATACCTGTTTTACAAAATCAGCTATATTTATAACTATTGTAACAGATCTCAGATAAGCAGACAGTTCTCCTGTTATAAAGTAAGTGGATATTGGGCGACAATATTCACTTACTTTATAACAGGAGAACTGTCTGTCTGTTGAACACTTTTAATATATGACATCAGTCAAGAATGATGAGAATTTAGGAGTGAATTTGGGTAAGAAGTTTGATAAATTAGGGTGAAAAATGGTAGACCGAGACGTCAAATGGAAACTATATACCAAAAAGTGCAGTGTAGGTCTCCCTCAGGTAAACCAATGAAAAGTTCTAATAAAAAAATCATAATAAGTTTGCCAGTGGTGGCTGGATAGAATAACCATAGGTGAGGCCTATATCCAACAGTAGAGATAGCTTCTGATGGTATGGATTGGTAATGGGTTGAGGACTTTTCTTCATTTCATTACACTACAAAACTTATAATGGGGCGGTGTTACATAAGAGTACAAATTACCTACCCTATTCAGGTAGTCTGCACTAATTGACGCCATCAATGTTTGTCATTAATTTTTCATTTATTAATGACGTAAATTGATACAATTAAAATGTGAGTAGTATTCACAATAAAAGCAGACCAACACCTAAGTGTTGATCAGGTGTTGAGAACCTGTGCCCTATGGACATGATGTTTTTGATTTTACTGATCCAGCACAATAAATAATAACTTTATAATAAAATTAGAATGCAAAATGGAAAGTGAAATTTTTTGCCAATCTTTCATTTTATTTACAGCACTAGTCAGAAATACTTGGTCAGTATTTTTAACTGCAATCGGGTTCTAAATGAGTACAGTTCCAAACAAAAGCTGGCTTTACATAAATAAAATAAAACTAGAAGGAAAAATGCAATAGGAACAAACCACCATGGCCATCATAAACGGCAAAGAATGCAGTGCAGGGGTCATCCGGCAGAGACAAGATGTGTGTGTGTGAGTCATCCATAGACACCCTCCAGCCCTGCATGCAGGAGGAACCAACAAGATACCGTGTGTCTTGGCATGTCGTCGATTGCTTTTCTGTTACCGGCTCTGAGAGGGTCTGCCCCATTACTCTGCAAATTTTAAGATTATTTTAAGATTGCTGAAGAAATTTGCAACTTTTTAAGATTGAAGCTTGCTTTTATGATCAAACTTAATGAAAAATTTTAAAAATCTAGGAATGTTTACCTCTAAGAGTCAATATTTCACTAGATGTATTCACTGGATAACAATTAAAAAGACATTAAATATCATAAACCAGTAAAGTTGTCATAATTATGCCTCATTACTTGATTTTTACTATTAGTATGCAATCACACTAATACATATAAAAAACCAATATGACTTAATATAATGCTGGCTGTCCATTTCCATATTCGCAATAAACACAACATGATGAGTAAAAAAGAAACAAATGCTTTCAGAGTTCATTGTTACATTGTAACGACTCTATTTTATTTAATCTCTCAGCATTCCATCACAGTTGAAAATATGAAATAGCTAACTGGCATTATTTAATTAGTAATAGGTACCAAATGTTTATTACTCAATCAGGCTTTAACAAACAATACATAGTAAAGAAAGTTTACAGGCGGAAATTTTAGACCAAGGATGTTTTACTTTTAACCACATTTTACATAAGATTTGAATACAGATATTACATATTTACTACAGATATTTTTATCCAGTTTCAAATCTCTCGTTATAAAATCTATGTGAACGAAGCTACAAATATATGCAGGTTTTATAATTTATAACAATACTAGCAATCAGCCCTATACTCAGATGAAATACCGATTTCCTATCAAAACCATATGCATTAAACTTCCTAAAAGTGAGTATTCAAAAATGGACCAGTATATTTCGAGTTTACAATAGCATACTTAAAAACGAAAACAGTCTATAAATTACTAGGTATAGATTAGAACATGTAAATAGAATAATTGTTGATAGGATCTTTTGACCTCTAATATCTGTACTATATTTTTTAATGATAAAGGATCGAGCGATGAATATCTTCTATCTGAGAGACCTGACACATACGTTTATGAGTAATAGCTGATGTCATTAGCATTTGTGTAAATCTTATCTTATATATTATATTATATATAACAATAATGAGATAGGCGGTTTGTTTATCAAACTGAATATACATTTACCTACTGTTATTATTGCTATCGATAAAAATTAAAAATAACAAGATAATAATATGATGCTGAATGTTCACAACAATTTTTATGTGGCCACCGTAATACTCACGAATATGTGTGAAACCGTAATTTCGTATAAACGTTTAATCACTTGATGTTTTTTTTTCTTTCTTTAGCAAATTATAATATTTAATATTCGAATGATTTCTTGAAAACAGTCTTAATGTAAGGCGTAAATAGAACTAAACGTCAAACAAATTGACAGACCGTAAGGCCATACACAAATGCGTTTAGTTTTTGCTATTAATGATTCATTGCGCAAAAATGGGAATGTCCCGGTAACTATATCAAAACTTAATCGGATTCTGATATTATATATAAGAGATATATTTTACAGATTGGAAATAAGAGTCCTCGAATGGAGATCATGTCCCGCTAAACGTAACGTAGGACGCCCTCTGGTATATTTGTATCAGGCTTTAATGCCCCACTGCAGGACATAGGTCTCCTCTAGTAAATCCCTACGGGGTTTCGGGCCATAATCCACCACGCGGTCCCAATGCAGATTGGTGGATAATAATTCTTTATTTGTTTATAGGTTTTATCAAAAATACTTGTTACCTTGAACCGCAAACTTATTAAACCTGTGCCATGGGATTTAGACTTTCATCGTACGTGATACAACAAGATTATATTAAAATTAATTAATCTTAATATATGTAATGCATATGTAGCTATAGTTACATTTATTTTTATTAATAAATCTGTTTTATTTAATAAATACTGCAGATTTTTGTTTTATTTCTGGAGCATGCAGTTCTCCTCACGTTGTTTTCTTCTCATCACCGCGCGCCAAGTTAGGTACAATTTTTGAAACTGTATTTAAGTAGAAACTCAATAGTACGGCAGAGGATTTGAACTCACCATCACACGAATGTAAGTAGAGTAGGGTAAGGTGGGGCACAGTGTGACAAAAAAGACAAATTGTGTTCTAAAATCAAATATATTTAATAAATTATCTTTTGTTTGGTCTTAAAATAATCAACAGTTTCTCTACTCTCATTAAACAAATAAAAATCGTATCAAATATAACAAAAAATACTTCTAAATGGCACATTTAAGAGATCCGTCGATTGTCACAGACAGCCCCATATCTGCGGTACTATATGACACACTCTGGGGTACTATGTGACATATCATGGGACGGTCTGTGAAACACTACTAATTGTAAGAAAATAATAAAAACTTAGTGTTTATTGTAAATTAAACTTCTTCAAAATATTTTTAGGAAAAACGTACGAATCAGCTTGACGTTTGGTAAATTTTTTGTTTTTTTCAAGCAAAGGTAAAACAATTTCTATGTCTTCCAAACCAACTGTCGCCATATCTGGCTCGAGTGGGAAATAAAAATTGTTATCTACCTTGCTACTTTTACGTAAATAACATATGTCGTAAGCATTTTCTTCATTGTCTGCTACGAGTTTCCCAATATAATGCTTGACTTTCTGCTGTTTGGTAGTAAATTTAACAATAACAAAATCCTCTCCTTCTGGTTTCTTATGGCAGGATAGGGGAATATCACAAGAATTATCAGACGAGATGGATACAGTGTCATCTGATCCTTCGAAAAGAACTTTTTTCACTTGCACTTGCGACTGCTTTGATTTTTTAGTTATTTCTTTGGCTCTCAATTTCTTTTTTTTGTCTATCAATTTTTTTTCTTTGGTTTTTACATTTTTAATTCTTTTTAAAGCCGCTTCTTCAAATTCTTGTTTTATAGGTGTGTCTGTCGCAATACAGCTTCTTCCTCTTTTTCTTCCCTTGTTAGACTTAAGTCTTGGTTGAGCTTTAGGATAACCGCGACATCTTATGGGGCTTTTTAATTGATTGTTCTTGGTAGGAGTAAGGTGTTTAGGTTGACAATTCATCAGATTATTTGACTGATCTTTTGAAAGCTGATCTCTAGCAAGCAATTTATAGCCTTCTGACTCTTCGGGGTCAATAGTCTCTATTAGTATAGAAGGGCTCAATTGGCCTGACTCGACCTCATCATCATCAGGTAGAATGACTTGTGGAACAGTTTCTCGGCATGTATTTGAACAAGACGGTGTCACATTAATTTCGGATTCTACAGGACGCTCAGAGGAAAAATCTGATTGTGAACTCCCACTCGGCCTCGTCTCTTCAACTCCATTATTCTGTACTGGTCGGTTTGTTATTTCACTGGGCATGAAATCATCCTCAGAAAAAACATCCTTATCAAAAGGAAAGATGCCAGTTTTTTTGAATCCGGATTTTATGTTGACAGGGGTCATAGCTTTGTCAAAAGCTTGACCTACTAATGCTGCGACATCATATATTGAAAGAGTTTTTCCCGGGTGCCGCATCATCCATGAATCACCGGCAGCATTGTAATAAGTCTGAAAAGGACCAAAAACCGATACGTCCAGTGGCTGCAGTCTGTGGCTCGTGTGTGGTGGTATAGTCAACAAAGTGACCCCATTATTCTTTGCTATATTGAGAACTGCTGGAGCAAGATGGCTCTCATGATTGTCAACAATCAGTAGAGATGGGTTGTCTTTTGAAGATGAAGTCACCTTTATAAAATGCTTCATCACTTCTTGAAAAAGTTCGCCCGTCATCCACCCAGTAGGCTGCGCAAGGCCTAGAGTACCCACAGGTGCACCTTTTAACATAAACGGTTTGAAAACCTTTCGAGGGAAAACTATTGCTGGAGCCAGAGCGGATCCCGTTGCAGATACAGCACAACAAGTTGTCACAAGGGTGCCTCGTTCTGCACTAGTGACTTTGTTGAGTTGCTTAGCCCCCTTCGCAGCAAGTATCTTTTTTGGTTTTTGGACAGTTGTAGTCCCGGTTTCATCTAAGCAGAAAACTCTTGTTCCGTCAGAAAAACTCGGGGCACGACTCATCACTTCTTGTAAATTATTGAAGAATGTATTAACATTATGTCTATTAAATGAAGTAGCCCTTGTCAAACTACATGGCTCTGGTTTCCTTAACGTCAGGTCCGGATGTCTTTGTCTAAAACCATAAAGCCAGTCAATGCCTGCTATTTTCTTTGCAACCCAATTTTTAGGCATCTCTAATCGGTGAAAGACAGCCATTTCATAAGCAAGCTTTCGGCATTCCACTGTATCGAGACCATAACTCATTTTAGAACATGTTAAAATATATTCTTTTAATCCTTTTTCTTGATCATTTGAAAATATTTTTCTATTGGCATAATTAGGAGTGAGATTTACGAGTTCAGATTCAACATTACTTTTCACTTTCTTGACATAGCGACTTAATGTCATATAGTTTACATGTTTTTGGTCAGCGGCACTTCTCAAGCTCGAACCACTTTCGACGAGTGCAATAGCTTCTCGCATATTTTGTTCACTGTGCTGGCCCATTGACGTCTTGCGAACCCGATTTGGAACCATTTTGAAATGGATCTAAAACAAACAAAAATCTAATTAACGTTATCATTTTACATCTAGTTACCAAATATTAACATTTATTACATTGACTTATGAACAGACAGAAGATGAATAACGCTATAAGGGTTATTTAGCAAATATAATGTTATGGAACTACTAAACTCAATATTGGGGTACACTGTGACACTGTCACAATGTACCCCGTCACACAGTGCCCCATACAATCCGAAATAAAAAATAATAATTCAATTAATTATAGGTTAGGAATACCGGTAAAGTATTTATGTGTAATAAACCAGTAGTACAAGTATTTATATATATATAAAACAACGCTTACCTAAGTCCTCCTTGCAAGATTTAAAAACAAAAACAACACAGGTCTTTTTAAAGAAAAAAACACCAAATAAGCAATTTTTTGGAAATTTCTTTCCGGCGAGTTATGAACAAAGCAAATTGTAAGCGTTTAAAATGGCGGCTGGTTGTGCTTGACTGAACAACGTCTTAGCGCTAGAAGAATTTTAGAAAGAGACGGAGATAATGATACTGTCACACTGTGCCCCGTGTCACAGTGAGCCCCATACGACCCTACTTACCTATAGATACCCTTAGGCCCTACGCTATCACCGCTCTATACAACTACAAATCTATTACTATCTATCATCGAAAATCTAAACAGATAACGGAAATGATCAATGAATATTCACCAAAAATATTTACCTTATCATCTTAGAGGCAGTAGTAAACATGGCTACACGAAAGAAGAAGTTATTATAGAAATGTTTTGTTATAAAATACACCACGTTGTTAAGAGACACATGAATTTGCAAAAAAAAAACTATAAAAACACATAAAGCATAACAGAAATGACACTGAAATTTCAAATGACGTTATTTCGTATAAATAAATCTTGATTGATCTATATGCCAGTTATTTCCAAGAATATGAAAACTGTGAACTATGTTGGCATTGGCAATTTCTGTAGGAAGACGTATTTTTTTAAATATTATCTAATGTTTAAAAAATACTATGTACCTACTTTCTTTGACCATGTGTTTCGACCGGTTATGGAAAAGAACCATCCCATCTCTTCCCTTGAGTGTCGTAAATAAAGTCTATCAACTTGATAACTATTGATAACACAAAGTTACTACTAATAATAATTACAATCTTTAAGGCACTACACCACCTCTAGAAGAATGGATTCGCCAACCCAACTGGACACTGACGAGATGTTTGAATTGTTTAGACCACAGATTTAATATTTCCTAAAATTTTAGTCTGTTTTGACTAAAATTCTATGGAACAAAACTGGACACTGGCACAATGTGCTAAGTGCACTATTGCCATATAAGGAGAAAAGTTTTGACAGCTTATAATTCTAAAGTTATTCTTGTTTGTTATTGTTTATTTGCGTAATAATTTGAAGAAAAAAAATGCCCCAATGCTGTTCAGTTCCGTTTTGTTCAGAAAAAAAAGGTGGACATAAATTTCCGACCGATGAAACGCGATTAAAACAATGGTTAGAAGCGATACGCCGAAATGATTTCAAGCCAACAAAACATTCCCGAGTTTGCAAGAAACACTTTAATCCTGAAGATTATACTGCACCCGTGGAATCTTATGCAGATACTCGTAAGTGATTCAGAAGTTCATATGCTTTTTGAAAATGTTTTTCTACCTGATATATTTGAAATATTTCTATAGGTAGGTACTCTGCCATACTCTGATGATTAGTTATATGGGCGCTTAAAAAGGCCTAGAAATGCGGTATTGGAGTTATGGGCAGATTTTGAAGCTAGAATATTTATAAAAGCAGGATAGAAGACCTTTAATCACAACATAAACAAAACGATAGGTTGGATAACTATCATTCAGTTTTAAAAATCGGTCATTAATTAAAGTTTCATTTCACAAAACGGATATTTTTTTATAATACAATAACATATTACTCACAGGTTTACCCATAACTTATTCATTATTATAAAATAAAACTAGAGACATGTATAAATATAATTTTGTCCTTTGTCGATTGCTTTTTTTTTCTGTAAAATATGTCAATTAGAAATATCATAAAACATATTTGTAGCTTGATTGCAAGCACATAACTACAATAAAATACAATTTGAATCAATATCATGTTTTAACTAACTTCAAATGAACCCTTTTTGGATGCCCACATGTTATTTGGTTCAATCAAAGAATGATTATACTCATAATAATTTATTTGTTCTTTCAGCTAGATACTTGTTAAGCAAAAATGCAGTGCCTAGCAAATTTGTCTGGAATGAAGAAAACCATGATAAACTGAAAGTAAAGAAGAAATGTAAAAAAAGGTCTTATAACCGCCAGGAAAAAAAGATCGTAAAAGAAATAACTCCAAAATTTAACAATAATGAAGAGCCCATTTTGTCTGAAAAAGAGCCAAGTATTAAAATAGAAATTGAAATTGACATTTCTTCATACCTCACGCAACAGTAGCATGCTCCAGTGACATTTAGCATGATATACATTCTGGAACATTGTATAAAATTTATTTGATGTTTCAGTCAGATATTCTCTGAATATGTAGTACCTGTTTATTATAATAGATAAATATGTGTAAAGAAAACCCAAGTTCCTAACATTGGAATGAAGAAGACTATTAATTAACGGTTTGTAATGCACATTAATTAACCAATGGTTGACTATTAGAGAATGCCTCAAGGCTTAAAGCATTTAGTCTGCCTCTGTACAATATAGTGCAAAAAGAATAAATAAATAAATAAAACTGCAATGAGATGATCTCAAAGGAAAAACTTACAACCATCAAAAAAAAAGATAGAATAAGATACAGTTTCCTCAATATTGAATAGTAAATGAAGAGTAGTCTGAAAAAATTGTGCAAATTGTACATTTTGTCCAAAAAAATGGCTAAATTGTGAAATAAAAAGTGATATTTATTGATACAATACCAATGAGGTCCAAAAGTTTCTGGCCTGACATACTTCTAGATGTCTACAAAAAACCAATTAAATATGTCATTGCAATTGAACCACCAACTGGAAGAAGGGAATAAACGCCATTTTTTGACATATCCACTTTTTTATACTTTTGCATTTTTAAAACGAAGCGCTACACTGCGAGTCCGAAAAAAAGAATAAAACATCCTCAATCCGTATAGATTCGTTAGACCAAAAAAATTGTTAGTCGGAAAAAGGAAACAAATCCGTCTTTTATTTCCCTTTTCCAACTAACTGTCAAGTTTTCGTCAATCGAAATAAGAGTTTATTTTTGTCATGTTTTTAACATGCGAAAACATTTTATTATGTCAAACAAAAACACATCGCTGTTGGTGGGGGACGCGATACTGGCGATCAATTTGGCTGCCATTAAATTATTATTAAAGTTTAAATATGTCTAGTGAAAGTAGTTGTACCGATTCATTTGATAATGAGTCTGAAGACGAGATTCCGAAAAAGAAAAGAAGAGGTGTTAGAAATACTCATCTGTACAAAAAGGAAAAGCAGAAGTCACAGCGTTTACTTGGTCAATCTTATGTGAGTACAAGTACTGGGAGGTTAGTGTCAGCTAAATCAAATAGTAATAATGATTGTGTTTGTAAGAAAAACTGCACTCAGCAGTTTAGTACTGAAGAAAAAAAGCAGTTGATGGAATTCGTTTACAATGGACGACCTAAAAATGAACAAGATATATATATAAAAGATATTTAAAGATTTTTACGAAATTATTATGACCTGGCCTACTACAACATCCGAAACTGCTGAAATAGATGAAGAATAGACTGTGTCAACTAATTCCTTCCATTTTTCTAATAAATAAATGTTTCTTTGTCATTATATTGTCGATTATTTCAATTATTTTATGCCTGTACATGATAAATTGGAAGAAGGAAACAAATCCAAGAAGATTACATATATATATCTTAACTAATATTAACATATTTCAATCAAGCCTATTTGTAAATAATCAAAATTAATATTCTCTTCATGTCATTCATATGTCACATGAGCCTATTATTGAAAGTAAAAGATTATAAGGTTTTTTTTAATTATCTCCATTCTTACTTTTTGGATTAATTCCCTTCTTCCAATTGGTGGTTCAATTGTTATTTATCCTGCTAATTTGTATATAATTTTTAGTCCAACCCTCATTAATTTTGATACCTCGACACTTTGAACAACAGGAAGCCACAAAATGTTTAAACTAGAAGATTGTTTAGTGATTAAGTTGACACTTTGAACAACAGGAAGCCACAAAATGTTTAAACTAGAAGATTGTTTAGTGATTAAGTTGACACTTTGAACAACAGGAAGCCACAAAATGTTTAAACTAGAAGATTGTTTAGTGATTAAGTTCGTTACAAAGGAATGTGTTAGCCCGACCGATATCAAAAAGGTTGGATAATGTGTACGGGATGCTTCCCCATCATTTTCCACCATCAAAGATTGGTGTGAGCAATTTTGTTTAAAATGAGAGTCCATTGACGATGAACCTCACTCCAGTTGATCCATTGAGGTATTCACTCCAAACAACAATAAATTAGTGGAAGAAGAAGTTCTGAATGACCGAAGGCTAAAGACAAAAGACATATCAGAACTCAAAAACTACAGTCTTTAGGATTGTTCATGAACATCTTCATATTCATAAAGTTAGTGCTAGGTGGGTTGAAAACTTCTGTCAAGTGTGCAGCAAAGTGAACGAGTAGCATGCTCTATGGAACTTGGAGGCCTATTAGAGAAATGCAAATGATTTTTGAAGGCAATTGTTACTGGGGATGAAACTATGGTTCTTTACTATGATCCCCTTTCCAAAAGGGAGTTGATGGAGTTGTGTCATTCTGGTGAAGCACCGCCTAGAAAGGCAAAGGTGACTCAATCCACCAAAAAGATTACAACTTCGATATTCTAGGACTGTCAAGGAATTTGGCTTATAGACAAAAGTATGCAATACTAGTGAATGGAAGCTATAATGCTAACGTTATAGAGCAATTACAAGAAGCAATCAAGCAGAACATCATGTGCAAATGTGTGCAGCTTCTCCATGACAATGCACCCGTCCATGCCACCGCAGTTGCGAAAGCTATATTCGCTACCCACTCTATAGTCCTGTCTTGGCTGCCAGTGATTTTTATTTGTCCTCAAAACTCAAGACGGACTTAAGGGGTTGAAGATTTTTTACTGATGCAGTGACCGCTGCAGTTTTCGCCCATTTTGAAAACAAAACTTCTGACTATTTTTATACTGGGATAGAAATGCTAATTAAATGATCTGAAAAGTGTGTTCAAATAGACGGAGACTATATTGAAAAAAAAATAGTTTCATGAACTTGAGTGTCCTTTTTCTTTGTCAGGCTGGAAACTTTTGGACCTCCTCTCGTACCTCACTCATCTGAACTAAAGATTTGACTGATGTTACATAAGGGTTAAGGACAAAAAAAATTGAAAAAAGTATGTTTGTATTATTTGTTAAGTAATAAATCTTGGGAGTTAAATAATGGATATATATCTTACTTGAATTGAATCTTGAATCCTAATAAATATTCCTACAAAAACATGAGCATGGAAATATTTGAAAATTAATAGAGGAGGATGCGGTTGAGAATTTATGTTTTTACTAGGATAATCCTTAGTAGAAAATGCACATATTCATTACATCCTTAATCTGTAGCTTTCTCTGATAGAGAATTGTCATTGTATCCTCTACCTCAAACCATCATATAGACGGCCGCTAAGTAAAATATCGAAACTATTATCGAGTAATAGGCGAGCAGCCTTACTGCTGCTATGCCTATATCTTGTGTTAGCTGGTGTTGGCAAGTTTCGCCATATCTCTTTTAAAAGCCATTTGTCAACACTAATTTACCATTAGGTTACTTTACAGAAGTATTTACCTGCTTACTTTTACTTATTTCCACTTTCATTTCTTTACATTTATGTAAACATTAATCTGACAACCTGGCAAATAGAGATTTCTTTAAAAAAATAAAATCCAGATAAAAAGTATCCAATACAAGTATGCAAAGAGCAAAAATTACATTTGTGGACTTTCGCATTTTGCAGCTGTCGATGTTGGCACTACAGGGTGCAGACTTCTCAGAATCAGATGAACCAAAAACGAACCACAGTAACCCACGAACATAATAAGGAATCTTTACATTACATAGTATAAAACAAAGTCGCTTCCCGCCGTCTGTATGTACGCTTAGATCTTTTAAACTACGCAACGGATTTTAATGCGGTTTTCATCAATAGATACGAGTGATTCAAGAGGAAGGTTTATACGTATAGTTTAATATTGTTTTAACGGAACCGAAGCGAAGCGAGGGCGGTTCGCTAGTAAAGTATATTTTAAAATAGTGATACGATGTAAATACGATAGAAAAAAAAACAACTAAATAACCAATTTTTGATATTGAGGGTAGATAGCTATCTGCGAAATTCATTATAAACGCTAAAAGAATTTATAACGAACAAAGTGGACACCTAATTCTTGAGAAGTTCAAACATGATGTAATGTAACTAAGGATTTTGTCACTTCCGTGTCACAATTTGCAAGTGACCGTGGACGAGACGCGAAAACAGCTACTACCGCTCACTAACCACTAAACTAAGCCCTAGTATCAGTACCCCGGTTAGAATAATAAAACTCCATTTTTTAATAGTTCGGTTATAACCTAAACAAACCGCTTAGTTTTACTTACCGTTCTATCTGCATGTCATCCTAAATTTCTAGAGTAAGCCAGCTAGTTATCACCATTTGGGTCATCTGTCCACCTACGCCTCGATTGATCGATATCAGCCTATAACGTCCCACTGGCGCACAAGCCTCCCATATTAAAAGGGCGTTTCGAACCGTAATCCACCACCGAAGCCCGATGGTAGACTTTTTTAAGCAACCATGTGGATTTTCTCACTATACTTTCCTATACTGCCGAGCTAGAGATATTTTATTAAATTCGTACCTAAGTAGAAACTAGTAGGTAAGGACCGGGAATTTGAAATTATGAATGAATCAATAATAGGTAGGCTATCATATATAAAAAAGTTTACTTTCAAAAACGAAGTTTAAAAATTCATCCTATTTGCCGATTCCTTATTTATTAGTAAAACATACTATGCCACGGCTGTCATGCGCTGCTACCCGTGCCGCGCTTTTCACCCATACAGTGTCAGTTAATCAATATCGATATCAGTTTTAAATTACACATTAACTGCGGGCGACTGACGAATGAAATGACGAAATACAACACCGCCGTACCGCGAACACACGCAGTTGGTTGACGCAGTATCAAGTGACCACGCGGCGCGGGAGCGCGCACGGAATTAACTTGGCGAATTTAATTTCAATTTCTGGAATCGTATTCTATTGGAATTTAAAAAATGGCTTGTCCAATGCGGTGAGTTATGTTTTTTGTCTATTGTATATTTTTCGCTTATTTGATTAAAATTATTTATATTATTTAAGAAGCAGTAAATTGAATTAAAACATTAAAAATTACTTTCGTTATAAAATTTCATTAATATCTACCTGTATGGGAATGAATATACCTTTTACTTACCAACATGCGTTTTCATATTCTCCATTAATTTCAATTATAGTTTAGCACGTACACGAAGCAAATATAGACCCCGCCAATAGTTGCATTTGATAACTACCCCACTGATAGGTTATTTTTAAAAGTAACCACGTGTTGACAATACCAGTGACGCCATTAGAGATTTTGTTATATTTTGTTTGTGACTTTTGTGAATGCTCATGTCTTAACTAGTATTTGCCCGAGGCTTCGTCTGCATGGAACTGGTTAACTATTTGAATCAGTTTATTGAAGATTCTAATAAGTTCAATATACATTCCTACACCATAATGATATTTATTATCTAGATATAGTACCTATGTTCTGCCCGTATTTGCCCCCTTTGTCACAGAAAATATATTTAACATGTTCATTTTAATGGTAAACCGATAAATATTCCGAGCTAAGGTAAGCGATAAATATTCCGAGATATAAGATTTAAGTGATTTCATATGAAAATTTTATCTCTTTAAAGTAAATAGTTCTTGAGATATAGATTTTGCGTCGAAAACCTTCCAAGTCAAATATCGATAAACGCGCCTATAAAAAAATCTCCCCTTTTTATCTCATCTTCCCAGTAAGATTTCTAAAAAAAATCTTTAATGAATACGTATGTTATAAAACCTATCCACTGTGCGATTTTCATGTTTCTAGTTTCAGTGGTTTCGGCTCGGCGATGATGAATCAGTCAGTCAGAACATTTCTTTTTATATGTACCTACCCTATAGATGAAGGGTCTATCCTATAGATAGAAAAAGATTGTTTATTTGTCATTGATTTTCTTCATTTGATTTTTGTTTTGACTCTTATTTGTATGCAAGCTTATCAACAGGTCAATCTATAGACATCCATGGGCATCCTTCAATAATGGAATGGTTTCAGGTCATAGACAAAAACTTTTTAGTTTTTATTAATGGTGGGCCAAATGTTGCACTTTCTTCAAGCGCGCTAAGAAAAACGAGTGCGTAGCCTATAACATGCTCTGTAACGTCACTATTCGGGTTCAATGCCTAATACAACGGGTAAATATAGTCAGCAACAAAGTTGGTTTTTATATTTTAATATCACATGATGGTCAGTGGCTACCGCCGCGCGCGCCGCCCATGGACACCTGCAACACCAGGGTTGCTACCAACCGTGCGGAATCCTATTCATGTTCTCCAAATAAATAAATCGAAAGCTCATAATCTAATGTTATAAATTTTTCAAAAATACAAAATACAGCTACTATAAAATCATTCTTAACTATGTAGATACCCTAACATTTAATTAACTTGACAAAAACTTATACTTACAATACTCGTACTAAGCATTTATAGTTATTTTTTATCATTTTTAAACAGCAGAACTAGTAGATATGACTGGCGGGAACTCGAGAAGTGATACTTTAAAATGAATTTCGTGCGTGGCGTGTGTTATAATGATATTATAATCAAATAAAAGCGTCGGACTGCGTTTTTTGTTTGCTTCCAAGGAGTCCTCTTCTGTCCTCAGTAAACCTACAATCGCTAGAACTCGACAGCTAATTGCACCATTGCCATATAATATGAAAAAAAATACTCATCATCAAGTTATTATATTATTTGTATAGAGTTCCCGTATCAAGTACGGGACATGTATTAACATGGATGTTGAAGATCGTATTTAACGGGGAAAAAGATTACATCATATCGGTGAATTTTCATAATAATAATTAATTGTAAATTGGTAACTTCCTAAAAAGTCAATAATATCCACCTTTAAAACTGGACAAATAACGACTACAACATTGACGTAGACAAAATATAGATAAATTCATAGTGAAATTTATTTAGATAAATATATTTAGTAATGATAAATATAGTTCATATCCACAAATGTAACTATTTAAGTAGTTTCATATGTAAAACTGCATGTTATAATTTTCGTCGACAATAAAAACTGATGAAATTCGAATCAAAATGAACTCAGTACCTACCTATTTAGTGCTGTCTGTACGTTACCCGTACGGTAGGCCTGTTTTTTACATAATTAGAACGGTTTCAAACCAGTTCCACCGAGATGGATGATGAAACTTAATCGATATCTTTCCGTATACGTTAGGTATACAAATAGATAGGCTTCTTTTTTACAGAGTAATAATTTGGGCGAATAGATACGGTCCCAATTTATGAGAAAAGGCGAAGGTCAAATTCTTGAATAATCTACAACTATCCCATCAGGTTCATGATCGAATGGAGACGAGTAAGACATATTTGATATTGTTGCTAGACACAGGATACTAATACTACCACAATAATGAATAATAACTACTATTTATACTTATACTAGGAGTAGCTATTATCAATCAGCATAATAATATCTCCTGGATGTAGGCTAAGCCAACACACACACTCGATATTCTGCTTTTCTCATCCAGCGACATTCAAGTTGTTGGTCCATCTGACTTGGGATACAACAAGTCCTAATCATCATACGGGACCTAATTAGACTCCTGAAAGCGATACACCTTTTTTTTTTATTAACGTGGGGGAATCCATCGTGAGATACCCTTCCGCTGGGGACAGGCGGAAGGCTAAAACCTCACGGTGTTCCATCTGCTCACTTTACGCCAGGGTCGCGGGTGCACTGTTTGCATTCGTCCGCAAAAAGCGATACACCCTGCTGAACAAAGAACGGAGCTCTGACGACTAACTAAAGAATTTTATTTCAATTTGTTTATACTAGACAATTCAAATTTTATTTATTTAAATAATTTTGTCTCCAATAACCTTTTTGCATTTACATCAACATATTTTAGAAATTGCAATGTTTAATTAACGTCAGTTACCTATTTAATGTCAGTTACCTATTAATGTCAGTTACATATTAATGTCAGTTACCTATTAATGTCAGTTACCTATTAATGTCAGTTACATATTAATGTCAGTTACCTATTAATGTCAGTTACCTATTTAATGTCAGTTACCTATTAATGTCAGTTACTTATTTAATGTCAGTTAACTATTTAATGTCAGTTACCTATTAATGTCAGTTACCTATTCATGTCAGTTACCTATTAATGTCAGTTACCTATTAATGTCAGTTACCTATTTAATGTCAGTTACCTATTAAAGTCAGTTACCTATTTAATGTTCAAGACAAACTTTAAAGGTAGGTAGGTATATTGAAATTATGCTATCGTAGATTACCTACATCTAGCTGCCAATTAATTAATTCATGTTAATCGGAATATGTACCAATTGTGTTCTAAATGCTAGGTGGTGTTAATGTATTCCCTTAATATCTAACAAAAAAAGATAATTGAACATTACCTTCTTCATAATGATTACGCAGTAATACGCGATATCATTTTTATATAATTGCAGTTCAATATAAACAAAAATCTAGCTACAAATAATGAAAAGTCATTGTACCCTCCATAGTAATTATTACGGAATATCAGGCGATATACTTGCAATACAAAAGGCGATACAGGATGGTAGACGATTAATTTCCGAAACCTGACTACGGAAACCTGACATACCGTTCATGATTCGGAGTCGATTGTTTAATTTCTTTTTTAAACCTAATTTTGTTGACGTGTCAGTTTGTTTGTTACATCTTCACGACTAAATTACTGAGCCTATTTCAAAATGAAATTTGCCAGAGAGGAAGCCGAAAATGCGGAGAAGGACATGGGATACTTTTTATCCCGGAAAAATCATTAGTTTCTCCCGGAGGAGTCAATTACCTCTAAAACAATCCACGCGGTCGTAACCGCGGGCAAGAGCTGGTCTAGCTAGATATGCAAATTATACACATAACCGTGATGATCCCTGCATGTTATTTTTAAGAAAAAAATGGGAATAGTAATTGTAATTTCCTAAACAACGAGTCCCATGAACGACAGAAGATTAAAGCCGATAATGACGAACTGAAAGCAATAGTGAATGCGGATTCACCTCAAACCACGTCTGAGTTATCAGCAGCTTTCGGCGTTATTGTTCATTGGTGACAAAATTATATTGATTCATTTGTGTCAAATCGGGAAAGTGAAGAAGCTCGGAAAGTGGGTACCGTATGAGTTTAATGAAATTCAACTGCAAACACCCGTCGCAGCTTGGCTTACTTTGCTGAACCGGCACAAAAATGAGGGAATTCTGAATCGTATCGTAAGTGGATCCAGTATGATAATCGTAAACGTTCGTCACAATAATTTAACCCAAGAGACAAACGTAAACTGACTCATGAGAAGCTGATGGTGACACTATGGTGATCCTGCGCCGGTATTATCCACTACAGCTTCTTGAGATCTGCCACAACAATTAATGCAGATGTGTACTGTGAATAACAGCGAACGAGGACGGACAAGGTCGCTATCAAACAACAAAGTCTGGTCCATTGACTAGTACACTAACCATTGCTCTAGTAGGTACACTGCTTCTCCGTGATAACGCTCGGCCACACACCTGCAGTCATCAGACAGTCTCAAAGTTACAAGAGCTTCGACTGGAAACTTTCCGTCACCCACCGTACTCGCCAGACCTTGCCGCTACTGATTTCCATTGTTTTCGGAATTTGAATAACTTATTCAGACGAAAAAATTCAACTCGGAGAAACACCTTCAGAGAATTAATCGATTCCCTTCCCCGGAAGTTCTATAGCAGAGACATCAATCAATTTCCATTAAAATGGCAAAAGTGCATTGATAATAATGGACAATACTTTCATTAACTAAATAGGTATTATATTTTCATATGAAAATAATAATTATTTGAATTTTTTCCATATAAAACGGCAATTTCATAGGTAATGACCTAATATATAAATATCGTTCATTGTCGCGCAAGCCGTGAAAGTCAGAGACTTGAAAATAAATAATATACCCAGAAGTAACACCTGCTTTCAATGACGAGACGTACAAGTCTGAAACTATGCTGAGTGAAGCCCGATGTAGACGTAAGCGTTTATCTAACTTTTAAAAATCTATATTTTAATCAAATATCTATTAAGTAAGTAAATAAGTATTGCTACACAACGTTTGGATTACACTTAAAAGTATAACGTAAACTTTACTTTTGGACTAAACCGGCCCCACACATATTATATGCCGATTACTCCCTTTACGAGTATTACGACCATTAGCAAAGTTTTTTAAACACACAGAGTTTTACGTAAGCTTCTTCAGTTCGTAGTTCATTGCCAAACCGTCATACTTGCAATTCGATAATATTGCTGTTAGGCGGTGACGAATCAAAACAAGTGATTGCAGCTGGTCCAATTGTTTGGATATTGATAGAATTGCATTATGAAATACAATTTCAGATAAAATGCATGCAGTGAAGATAAACAACTTCATATGTATAGACCTCTGACCTCATAGAAAAACACAGATAAGAATATTAGTGTATTCAAAATTAGAATACGCTTCAGTGTAGGTACTTTGTGAGTTCGCACTGGAGCGTTAAAATGTAGCTGTTACCTAAATTTAGGAATTTTAAAAGTCTGTCCCTGGCCCTCGAAGCTCTATAAACTCTGCTTGTGTGATATACACGATCCTGAACAAATGCAACACACACAAGCTAGTCCTGACTCATGAATTCCTTAAAGTGTATCTGAGGATGAAGTATTTGTTTTGTTACTATGGTTGTGGTAACTCCAAGCATATATCCAGGGGCGTGCATCCCATATAAGCCAATAAATAAGCAGAGCTTCTCATCTAACTAATACTTCCTTTTCTTTTGGTGCCATCTAAAGAAGGTTGGCGATCAGTATGGCTATCCTCACTCGACGGACTTCTGCTCGGAACAAAGGCTTCGTGCTCATCCCGAACCATTCTCTAAGATATCTGAGCCAAGATAACCGTCTCCTGCCAGGTTTACGGCGACCGTGTATTTTACTCTAAATCTACGCTAGCGCGGGCGAAGTGATGAACGATCTATAATGTTGTCAGTACTCCTCATATTTTCCAGTCCATTAAAAACAATTTTTATATAGATACCCACATACGGCCACTACCTTTTACAAAGTTTCGTAACCAATTCATGCCACTACCTATATCCAACAGTGGAGACACAAAGGCTGTTGGTATGGTGTTAAAAATGTGTAAAATTACACCATATTGCAGATCAGTGATGGACGAGACAGGTCAAGACAGCGCGCCCCTAGGAAACGAGGCGGGCATGCTGTACGGAGAGTACTTGATGCTGGACAAGCTGCTCGATGCCCAGCGAATGCTCAGCGCTGAGTCTTCTAAGCCGGTGCATGATGAGCATCTATTCATTGTTACACATCAAGGTAAGCTTTGCGGCGAATTATTTTTTATAGAATGAAGATTTTCGACGAACAGACAGTAATTGAAAACTGTCGCGCACGTATGGTTATGCCGCGATACATGTCGCTGTCATCGATTCACTGTCTTTGGATACGTATAATTCTATAAAATTTAAGATTATCGCGTTTTTAACACATATCTATATAAACTGGATGGCAAAAATTCCGGGTCGCTAATAAATGGCGTGATAGTTTCTTAAATACATAAGACTAATTTGCGAAACTATAGTATATTGTAGAAGACTGATTAATATATATAAAAAAATGTGTAACACGTTCTGTACACTATATAACTTTAATTAAATACTAAAAAATAAGAAAATTTCGCTTCTAACTTATGACAACAAAAATACACTTCGCAGTAAATCTTAAAAAATAAAAGTTTTTTTGTCAATTTAATATTTTGTATTTCCTCCACGAGCCCGTATCACTTCAATAAGACGGTGTGGCATGCTGTAAACCAAATTTTTAATACAATTTTGGTCTATGTTTGCCCATTCTTCCACTAGCGCATTCTTTAACTCGTGTAAGGTAACGGGAGCAGGAGAGCGTTGTCTCACGCATCTCCCGAGCTCGTCCCATGCATGTTCTATGGGATTTAAGTCTGGGCTGCGAGCTGGCCACTCCATGCAGGTAATACCGACGTCTTGAATATACATATTGACCAAATGAGCAGTATGTGGTCGCGCATTATCGTGCATAAGAATGGAAATTGCACCCATATTCATTAAGAATGGACCAGCATGCTCATTTAAAATCTCTCCTACGTATCTGACAGCAGTCAGAGAACCGTTTTCTATGATCACTAACTCCGTGCGATCCTCTGAAGATATCCCAGCCCAAACCATTATTGATCCTCCACCGAATGGCACATTTTCTTCAAAACACGCTTGATGATACCGTTCTCCTGGCCGTCTAAATACTCTTCGTCTCCCGTCGAGGGTAAATAAACAAAATCTGGACTCATCGGAAAACATAACCTTGGACCAATCTTCATCTGTCCATCGGATGTGTTCTCGAGCAAACCGTAACCTGGCAACTCGATGTTCTCTGAGCAGTTTGGGGCCGTTTGCTGGTCTATAAGGCTTTATATCAGCTTCACGAAGACGTCGCAGAATCGTATTAGAGCTCACATTGTTGTGGTGAATTTCTTGAACTGTTTCGGACCTGAACAGCCGTGAGATGTCGATTTCTTAACATAGTGCTCACGATGAATCGGTCTTCTCGTGTAGTTGTGCACCTTGGCCTGCCATTTCCTGGTCTCCTGATGTTCATGCCGGTCTCTTGAAACCGCTGGAGTACTCTTTGGACCGTTGATAAAGATACTCCTACTGTTCTAGCAGTGCTACGCTGACTTCTTCCTTCTTGTACCATGGTAATAATCCGTGTACATTCTTCAGGTAATAACGACATGATATTGCATTGAATACTCTGGTCAATCCAAGGAACCATTTATAATGACAGCTCCGTTTGAAACAAAAGCAGAAAAAATATTCTTTTCCTAATATTAAATTTTGAAATTTTTCAAAATGCAGAATAATTTTTTTTAAATCTGTAACTTGTACAAATGAAACCCCTTTAGGGATTTAGAACAAGCATTAGTAACCTCCTTACTACATATTATTTATTCGAGCGATCTAGGTATATAATTTATGGATATCACGGTTTTTATTAGCGACCCGGAATTTTTGAGATCCAGTGTATTTAAACGGGTCTGACGCTACTTCAGGTATTAGTGTGCCGCAGCATTCCGGACTATGAAGGCCAAACGCGGGTAGTTGATGAAACTGCTCACAATTCTCGACGTGGACTACCCGCCTCTTCCTTCAGTCAGCTCGTGACCATGGTTGGTGCAACCCAACCGAAACGTCGAGTAAAATAAATAAGGCAAACATACGAGTTGAGATAAATACATATACTTCTAAAACCACGCGAAGCTGCAGGCAACAACTAGTCAACAATAGATAACTAATACTATTGGAGCGTGTAGCAATAATAGCAATCAACACTACGAGTTTAACTCACGAGTTAATGTACCTACGAGTTTAACTCACGAGTTAATGTACCTAATCCTGATTGAGTGACGAATGGTGCATCGCGTTCCTTTTGTGTCTAGAGTCTAGAAAACGAATAGGCCGATTCACGATCTACACACTCCTGTCTATTCTCCATGTAAGCTCACATTTTATCAGCGCGCATAGTATCTACCGTGTCTTGTCAAGTTATGCAATAATATAAAGTACCTATTCCGATAAATATAGTTAGTTATACTCAATCAATCAACCATTATAAAGCATAATTAATTATATTATTAATATATAATCGCTTCTTTGAACTCTTTATATTGGTATATCACGAGATATGTTCCATGCTAGTCATATCCACGTACTATTTTTATAGAAGGAAGGTAACGGACGGATAGTCCTCTTTGTGATAAGTGGATATCACAGATTTAGGATTTTTGCTACCGCTAAGTCCATGGTGGATACTGCCGCCCATGAAAATCCGGAATACATGTCTAAATCAGTGAAGAATGACGAACCTTAGCAAAGAAAGAGAGAAAGAACGTACCGCCATTTATTTATCGCCACAAAACATACAAAGCTACAATGCAGTATGCACCTCCTACTCTAATTCTTTATTAACTCTTTAATAATAATAATAAAGAATTCTATATTAATTATAAATTAATAATGTTTTATTCCTTGTAATGAGGATTGTGGGGTGGGGTGTATCTACTGGTAGGAGGAGAGTGCATGCTGCATTCCCATAGCCGCTGGGCGCACTCGAATGTATCGCATTTCGTACTTTATCGTATTTCCCCAATGTACGTACGTGTTTCGGTAGCGAGTGAGATATGTCAGAGCCCATTCCCATCCCATCCTATCCTATCCCTCCCCATTTTCCCAACCCTTTCTCCCAATCCATTCCTCAATCTGCAAAGGTAGGCAGCGCATCCGGGGGCGTACCAAAGTTTGTCATTCTGGACTGATGTTGGCATGTATCGCGGATATCTATGGACGACAGTATCCACTTTCCATTAAGTGGATTGTATGCTCTTCTGCCGGGATTTTCTATTAAAAAAATATACTTCTTTGAAAACTTTAAAGAAAACATTTAAATAACCTGTTCTCATATCTCTATTCTATATTCAGCGTCACTTCGTCTGTTTCCAGCGTACGAGCTATGGTTCAAGCAGATAATTTTTGAGGTGGACTCAATGAGGTCTCTGCTGGACGTGGAAGGTCTGGACGAGGGGCACACCATGGAGATTCTGAAGAGGCTAAACAGGGTCGTGCTCATATTGAAGGTAAGTTACGGTATTGGTGAGCAAAAAGATGTTTGCTACTGAATTATCATGAAATCTGAAATAGATTAAGTATAATGGAATAAGGGATATAGGAGACAGGTAGAATGGGGGATAGTACCTCATTCTGTCTCACACCCAATCACTACATTGATACCTACATATCACGGCACTGTTTTGGGATAGGGTAGTAAAGTACCTATATGGCGGTAGGGACTATTCGCATTATTAATGTTGTCAGATACATAATAAAAATTCCTAAGGGACTTAGGAAATCGTACTGAAATCTACAATTTCATTTATTGTCCTAATTTGGGTGGGACGCATGCGGACTACGAGGCCTGATTTATAAATATAATATATGTAGGTAGTGCGGAGGCCACAGGAGAGGGGATTTGCTTCTTAATGCATGAGCAAGTAATGATTATTGTAATAACAAGTAATGAGCAGATAATATTGTAATAACAATTAATTTTGATAATTTAATGTAATAATAACAGCTTATGAAATCACTGTTTATAAACCATCTGTATATATGTACATATAGATATAATACTACACATGTAGTTATTATATGTATGTATGTAATATTTACGTTTATATTTATGTCCTCAATAATAACAGTTTTGACTGGTAGACAGTTGACAGATAGTTTTGACAGTTGGAAAAAAAAGTATATTAAGAAGTAATCGTTCGCTATCGCCCGGCTCGCTCCTGCCGCAAGCCCTCAAGCCATTGAAGATACAAGTCAGCGTTATTATTTTGAAGAACTCCATCTACCCAAGTTCCTGGCGCGCCACTTTACGGGTCCCGTGGATGTGACCCAACGCCGATATTAGCACAACATCCTGCTCAACAGCATCCTAGGGTGACCACTCACCACAGACCATAGGAGTGCGGTTAAAGGGACCGGAGTAATTGGAAAAAAGAGAACATAAAGATAATTCGAAAGAGCTATTCGCGTGTTCTCAATATTGTACAAATATATCTGCTGTTTTTTATTATATGTTGTAGCCAACTTTTTAACGATATAACTTCTCTCGGTTATTCTTAGATTGACTGGAATTACTCCACCTTTGTACTTATCGTAATACTGTAATGTATTATTGTAACAATTCATTATAAGTACAATAAAGAGTATCTAACAACGTCTGTGGGGGTTGGAGACACCCCCGAGTCATAAATGAAAAGTCCTGGTATGAAGCTATAATATTTGGTTTATTGTTCCTTTACACAGTATCCGGTAAGTAAATAAGAGTACACGGCAGATGTTAATTATCCCTATTAGTTAGCTTAAATGCAGGAAGTCCATTTTGCCAATATTGTTAAGGGCCTCCATCTTTTCTCTGTCCCGGCTTAGTGATGTGGCACGCAACTAGTGATGTCAGAATAGTGTCCGTTAGAATGCGTGATCGATTGAATCGCCACACGTCAACAAATGTTCGTTTATATAAATTTATTTTTTACGAAGTTGTCAGACAAAAAGTATCGTAAGTGAGAAGTAGCAGAAGCGAAAAGTAAGTTTATTTATTTATTTAAATAAAAAATAATATCGTTTAGGTATGTATAGCTAAAAAGTAACGAATCCTAGTGTAAAATCGGTTTATTTATTCGAGTCGGGGACATATAGAACTGTCAATCAGAGTGAAATTAGTACGGAGATAACACTTTATTGACGAATGATTATTCCTACAATAGCTGAATCCAAAACGCCATAGACAAACTGCAGGATTGTTTTCGCTAAGGAACTTATTAACGAATTGAAATGAAATTTAGCAGAAAAATTATATTGTCTATCTCGAATAAGTTCGAAGATGAACCAAATCGGTTCAGTAATTTCAAAATTATGAGGATATAAACCTTACAAAAAATAAAAATAAAAAATTGGGCACAACCTTTGCCTAAACACTTTTTTTCTAAAACATACGGAAAATAACGAAATCATTCTTTCGGCTGATGCTGACATAGGTCTTTTTTCTTCCACTGGAAATTATAATTGTTGCTATAACTTCCAGCGGAAGACATTTCATTTTAGTATCCATTATCAGTATTATCACATGACAAATGAAATTACCGTGTCATTTGACATGTAAATGTCACGTCGGTATCGATAAACTGGTTCATTCTAGTGACAGCTAGCGATGACCTACCGATATTTGTTTAACAAACATAACGGCCGTATTAACAAAATGACGAAATTTAAAATATTATCATTCATATTCTATTTGTTCACAGCAGTATAGCGTCATAAAATTCATTTTTTCCGTTACGTTTTATACAAATTTTACGTCAATCTCAATAATATTTGTATATATGGTGTTATTGTCTGCCTGGTCGCTTGGCATAATTACAGATATACTGTTCCAATGTTGTTACGGTTTTTACTATATGTATGTTAGAGGTAATGCAGTTCCTTCCTCAGCAGTTGTAGTAGCGGTTTTGTTATCCCTTACCCTGTGTGCTGCCTGGGTGGCGCGAAGCATCACGTCGCAAAAATATCAAACATTACCTGCGCATCTGTGTGTCCACTGTCCTACGTGAGCAGTGCATCTAGCGCTGCGGCGCAAGACGCGCGTTCATTTAAGACTTATTTTGCTCTTTGCCTTTCTAAATATAGATATAATAATAAAAAACGTATCCTATAGCCTTACATTTAATGCATAAAAATACATAGGTACAAATGCAATGCAACCAGTCCTTTCAGTATCCACTGCTCATGTGCACTTCTCATGTAGGTACATTATCTTGTACATGGAGGATGTATGGCTATAAAACGCCACGCTCGCCAAGCGGGTCTGCGAGTCCACTCTTTTAAAGGTGGTGTAGTTCCTCAAGGCTTATGAAAACCGTTTAGTTATTCTTAATCGCCTTTTATGACACCCGCGGGAAAGATGGGGTGGGGTGCTATTCTATAATCGTCCGACGCCACACGGCCCATAGCTGTATCTATACGAATATTACAACGACGTAAAGTTTGTAAGTTTGGATGTAGGAGGTAATCTCCGAAACTACTAATCCGAATTCATAAATTCTTTCACCATTTGAAAGGTACATTATTCCAGATGGACATAGGCTATATATTATGTGCAAAAAAATTGACGGGCATGCAATCTAAAATAAAAGGCCAAAATAAAATCACTTATAATTCCTTCATCTCACGAAGGCGGGTTACGTTTAGTAATGGTTGTGCTCGTACACCGCGTACACGTACATTGTTTTAGTGTGCGGTTCGGCATCGGGAACCCCACTGAGCGTTCTCAAGTTTACGCACACTGAAATAATGTGGGTACATGTACGAGTACAGCCACTACTAAGCTTAACCCGCCTTCGTGAGATGAAGGAATTATACCTATGGCATAGAAGTACTACACAATTCAACCAAGTTCATCATCCTCTTATAAATAATTTTATACTAAAATATTTTTCATGTGTTTCTCAATCATTGCAGTTACTGGTAGACCAGGTGATGATCTTGGAGACGATGACACCGCTGGATTTCATGGACTTTAGACACTATCTTCGGCCAGCGTCGGGCTTTCAGAGTCTGCAGTTCAGACTTCTGGAAAACAAGGTCAGTAGATATACAGGGTCTGATAGATGTATTCTCGAAGATTCCGTAAAATTCCATTCATAGGCTCGAGATAATTGCGATGTATATTTATTTAATTAAACTTTAATGCAGAAAGAAATGTTGTACAAAAGGCGAACTTAATGACTATAATAGTGGCATTCTCTACCAGTCGACCTTTGGTTAAACAGAAATACGAAGGGCGGTGCATCATATAATCAATAAGAAATATATACATATGTATAATATATTTTCATATTTTTGACTTTTTTAAATTTTAAAAAATTTGTCATCTCTACATATCTTCTTAACACTAACCTAATCTTTTTCGATTAACTCAGAATCACAGAATCCAACGTTTTTGGGATGCATCTCACATTGCCTGTGTAACTAAATTAGATTAATGAGCTGCAACTTGCATGATGATTAGAAACTAATTTTATAAACTTATACCTATTACAGTTGGGCCTAAAACAAGCGCTGCGTGTGAAGTACAATCAGAATTATCAAACGGTCTTTGGAGATGACCCAGAAGCAATGGACGCGTTACAAAAGTAAATATAATATGTATTACCCCATTATGTAGACAATAAACAAACTTATCACCTTCTCTTTGCAATAGGTATATAATACATAGTTTATGCATATAAAAATCCAATCAGAGGGCGAAAGATTGGTTTCCATCTTGTGCCATGTTTTTATGCCATGTGTGGTATGTGTGGTATGTGGTTGTGTACGTGTGTTGAGTGTGAGTGGGTGAGTGAACGTGCGTGTGCTCACAATAAAATGTGGAATAAGTACAAATTCAATAACCACTTATGTACGGTAGTTTTCATGAGTGTCTAGTCATTGGGTAGATCTTTTAAATTTTGTTTAACTTATCATAAAGAAAGGGGGCTAGAAAACAAAGATAACTATGTCCAACGATGACTAGAAAAGAAAGATGACTATGAGCAAACTATTAACAAAATGACATATTTTTTAAATAACTGAAATAATTTATTTTAAATTACTGAATTTGTGATCATCAGTGATCACCAAGTCAACCGGGACCTGGGACTCCTATTTCTTTTTGTCACCAGAGAACTTAAACATAGCTCAGCGTTAAAATTGCTCATCGATTTGCTGCCCATTCAGTATTTTCTACAGCTCTTAATTATTATTTTTTGCTGCTCATTTTATTATTTCCTATAATAATTATTTCTCATTGGTCTCTGGTATCTAGTATCAAGCACGGTGTCCTCCATGGACATGGATAGACAACGCAAGTACGTGAAATTATATAGTAACCAAGCGTGTCACGTCACGAGTAAATTATAGTAATGGGAGACTACTCGTCGATGAAACGAAACATCTCCCTTGACTCCATTCATCACTTTTAAAGAATTTTTAAAATTGACTAACGCAATTGTTTATTTTTGTGTTTTATATTAACTACTAGCTCTCGCGCTGCTAGCAAAGCAGCGCGAAACGGACAGCTTACTGTATCTCTCCCTCTATATATATATACATGGTATTCTCAAATGACAGGTCGGAACAAGAGCCAGCGCTGTTAGCGCTGATCGAGCGGTGGCTGGAGCGGACGCCGGGGCTCGACGCGCACGGGTTCAACTTCTGGGGCAAATTCCAAGCGGCTGTCAACAAAATGATCAAGGAGGACATCGAGGCCGCTTCCGTATGTAACAGACTTCTCACTTTATTATCTAGCAATTTTCCTTTCATTTTTTCATTGTGACAATTTTCATTTTGTATTAATGTTGGCATGCATCGCGGATGACCATGGGCTACAGTATCCACTTACCATCGGGTGGACTGCATGGTCGTCTGCCGCCTTCCTTTAAAAAAACGTGCGCAAAAGTGCGGGCGTGAGATATTTATCATTATTCCCTACGAGCGCCCTCTATGAACGTGAGGAATGTTCCAGAATACTTAAGTAAAACTCCTCTGCCTTGCTACGTGTTTAGAACATATTTTAATAAACGCAGGGCTTATTGTATTGTGACAAGGTTATTGTCGGCAATATTCCAACAACACAGTATAATAGGTACTCGAAATCAAGCCTCAGCACTAGATGGAGACACCACTGTCTGAAAACAACAAAAGTTCTTACAACTCCTCACATAAAGTTCATATTACAGTGTGAAACAAACGAAGCGGTCCGCCATCACCGACTCCAGGACGCTGAGAACCGTCGCGAGATCTATCGCTCTATCTTCGACCCCGCCGTGCACGACGCTCTAAGATCTAGAGGAGAGAGGAGGTACGTATGTCATCAAGAATGCAATTTGAAGGAAACTGGCTGAACTTCCGCCAGAGAAATTGTGTTGTGGAAATTCTACTTCCGACGTAAGGCAAATTTGATAAATTTTAATGTAATTTTAATAATAAATCATTCTCTATGAAACTAGCAAGTGGAACTGTTTTTTTCTGATAAGATTTTACACACTATCAACATAATATGAATTAGAAAGACTTAAAATATCCTAAACTAGTAAAATGTCCTCCATTAAAGTATCAGCCTATTACGTCCCACTGCAGGGCACGGGCCTCCCCTAGTACATCCCCGAGGGGTTTCCGGCCGTAATCCACCACACGGGTCCAGTGCGGATTGATGGATTAGACGCAATTTTTCTTATTTCTGGAGCATGCGGGGTTTCCTCGCGATGTTTTCCTTCACCGCCGAACTAGTGACAGGTACGGGCCGAGGATTTGAAGTCACGATCATACGAATCACCGCTCCATTAAACAATTGGTGAAATCAAATGTCATACGTAACATGTCACTCAATTCCAGTTAATATTTATTCAAAGCATATATAAATGATTAAGGATAGTTTCATATAAATTTACCATATATGAAGTACCTTAGTTCTAGAGATGTATGTACGAAGGCGGCAGACGAGCATACATCCAGTCCACCTGATGGTAAGTGGATACTGTCGCCCATAGACATCCGGGATACATGCCAACATCAGTCCAAAACGTAGGCACGCCCCCGGATGCGCTGCCTACCTTTGGAGCTATAGGAATGGATTTGGAGAAAGGGTTGGGAAAATGTGGAGGGATAGGATGGGAATGGGCTCTGACAAATCTCACTCACACAGAAGACTACCCTGAAATGTACTGCATTTCCCACTTGATCTTATTTCCTTAATGTACGTACGTGTTTCGGTAGTGAGAGGGGGATAACGTGGCCAGTCGAGCGCGCCCAGTGGCTGTTGAATTGCAGCGTGCACGTACGTACACGTGCACGTGTACGTACCTCGAAGAGATGTGTTTAATTCACGTTGATGTGTCACAGGCTGTCCCACAAAGCGCTGCAAGGCGCCATCATGATAACGTTCTACCGCGACGAGCCCCGCTTCTCACAGCCGCATCAGCTGCTCACCCTGCTCATGGACATGGACAGCCTCATCACCAAGTGGCGATGTATGTATCATTCACACATCACCACTAGTTGTTGCTCGCGGATTCGTCCTCAAATACTCTTCATTAATTGTGCCTACTTATATAGAAGAGCCGATTATTCTATGAGCTGTGTCGGTGACTTTGGATCTTCGGCGGTTGTCTTCGTTTCGGATCCGATCCTGCAAAGAAACTCCGAGCACCCTCTCCATAGCTCGCCGAGTGACCTAATAGAAATTAAAGAAAGAGACGACGACAAAGAAATTGGCCGGTGGTGGTTAGATGGTGTGGTGGCGAGCCTTGGGGGAGGGCCTGTATCCAGCAATGAAGAGACAGGCTGATGGTATGGTATATGTAATATGTAACGGAGAAGTACCATAATGGGGTACAATAGGCGAGTTTATCGCTTTCCATCATTGCATCAAAATCCGCGACAGCGATCAATGTGTGTAAGTGCATAATATATTTACTTACTTAAAAGATACAAAATTGATATTTTAGTAGCACTGTAGGTACTTTGTTTTTATTTCAAATATACCTATATATATATGCGTCATTCAAGGAGGTACAAACGACAACTATCCCTGTGGAAAAGGATTGAAGCCACATCATTGATTTAATGTGAAAATAAATTAAATACAAAATAAACATCAACTTTTAAGTATTTTAAAATATGATTTAACCACCTTAGAGTAAATTTAGAATAAATACCTATTTTTCAGTTCACACTTCAGTTTCAGTTCTATAAGCACTTTCATTCATTATTTTTATAGAAAAAAGCCGGAAAACGAGCATACAGTCTCCACCTGATGGTAAGTGGATACTGTCGTCCATAGACATCCGCGATACATGCCAACATCAGTCCAGAACGACAAACATTGGCGCACTCCCCCGGTACGCTGCCTAACTTTGCAGATTAGGGAGGGATAGGATAGAATCGGAAGGGAATGGGCTCTGGCATATCTCACTCACTACCGAAACACGTACGTACATTGGGGAAATACGATAAAGTAGGAAATGCAGTACATTTCAAAGTAGTCTTCTGTGAGAGAGGGGTAACGTGGCCAGACGAATGCGCCCAGCGGCTGTGGTAATGCAGCGTGCACTTTCCCCTTACCTTTTAAAGAGTCCAGGTTCAGAAAATACGCTTGTGAAATGCAATGCGATACATAACATATTTTAACTGTTATTGTACACATCACTCAATGTTTCAGACAACCACGTGATAATGGTGCAGCGCATGATCGGCTCGCAGCAGCTCGGCACGGGAGGCTCCTCAGGCTACCAATACTTGCGCTCCACGCTCAGGTAACACTATAGACTCGTGAGAGAACACTACCTCAAAGATTAACAGTTCTCTTACGGGTTAAGTTCATTTCCTTTATCATTTCTTTTACTTTTTTAGTTCTTTAGATCTATCTCTGTGTATATATGTATGCATCCATATATGCTTGTATGTATCTATATATTTATGTATGTCAGCGCCGGCTCTAGCCCATGTAGCGCCCGGGTGCAATCAATACCCTGGCGCCCTCTAGTAGACTCTTTGGAGGCGTCGCGAGCGGCGCTCGGCGCCCCCTAACACCCTGCGCCCCTGTGCGCCGCACACCCTGCACCATAAGTAAATACCATAAGTGCCCGCGCGCCCATTTCAAATGAACTTACACTCTATTGACTTAGAGATCATTTTGCTACCGGGCGGCAACGTGTCAAACGTACATACATACACTGTCTTTGGATTAGAGATTTTGCCGCGCGCGTGTTGTATTAAATAAAATTGTTATTTGTGTAGTGTAGTAATGCGGTATGACAAGCGCCGAAAGCGTAATAAAAGTAAAAAAAATATTATTGTTAATGACTATTTTTTTTTTGCTTGCGCATACTAATTTGTCGTAAGTAACAAGTATATAAAACTGTGCAATGGCGTTAAGTTCAATGAAATATCCAAAAATTCAGCGCTCGACAGGCGCCCCCGGGCGCTCCGCGCCCGGGTGCACCGCACCCCTTGCACCCCCTGGTAAAGACGGCCCTGATGTATGTGTGTATATACAAACATTATTTCTTTATTGCACCATCTATCTCTATTTCGTCTACTGACTTCTCCTTACCAGCCAAAGGTTGCCTGGAAGAAATCGCTTTAGCGATAAGGCCGCCGCTTGCACTTCTAACTAGGTACTTGTATATTGTATTTCTCTGTGTGTTTTTAGTGTACAATAAAGTTTATCTATTACACTCTTATCTGATTCTTACACTTATATACCCACGCTTACCGTCACGAATGTTCGCCCTATGGAGTGGCAAACGATAATGTGACCGACTAATGTTAGCATACGTTACGCTGTTCTCGTGATATCATGCGGGGCTTCCTCACAATATCCTGACAACTCCATGTAGAGTTAGTGGCAATTGAAAAATACATACTAACGCAGTGTTAAGAGCTTTAAAATCGTAAAAGCCAGCCAAGAAGAAATACTTCTAGGCTGTCTCATCATCATTCATCACTACACAAGTTGTACGTTACAAAACAATATCATAAATTACGTTAGCGAACAGGACTTTTTTTACACAGATTATTTAGTCGATAGTAAGGCCCGGATAAAAGATAATTCTCGGTCTTAAAGTTGCATTCGGATCATAGAGACCGCGATGCGCAACCTAGCGACACACCGTCGTACGTCGCGTTGCAGCCCACAGCTTACGGATACAGACGACCGCTACTCAGATTTTTTTAGTATTTCGTCTTCTTGAGCAGTGCACACCACCGCATCTCTTCCCGCGTGTGTTGTAAAAGGCGACTAAGGGATAACAAAACGCTACCACAAACCCGGAGAAACTACACCACCTCTAAAAGAGTGATAGCCAATCCGCTTGACTAACGTGGCGTTTTAAGGCCATACACCTCTCATGCACAAGATAATGTGCGTCAGGAAGCCCATATCCTGCAGTAGATATTGCCAGGTACGATCGCATCCGGAACGATGCTGTCGTGCGAGTGTTGGCCACGCCCACCGGGCGAGCTTCACGGCCGCTATGATCCGAATGCTACCTTTAGAATGAAGCATCAGCTACACGATCGGCAACAAGTGGCCGACAGAGGTCACTTTGGTCAAGGCGACCGTCGGACCGTTTGTACTACACGGTGGCTAATTATTAACGTCTTGATTTGAACGTCGGGTTTTTGCCTGTCTTTTGTAAACCGATTTTTAATTATCTTTTTTTTTAACCGAAACTGTATCAACATCCGGTTCAGTTTTTGGACTAAAATCTCTCACACTACGCTTTGGTTCGTAAGATACGAATCGTATCTTCAATATTACGAAACCCATGTCGATATTTTAATTAATTCGGAAATCACTTAGCGTTCAACTATCTTGCCACAGACAAAACGTGTACTCTCGGCGTACTCGCGGTCGTCAACCAGCGTCCACGCTATTGGTTCCGAACTCAATATCCTTTATCGCAAGCGCAGCACTCACTACCAGGGTTGTTGAAAGGACAACAGAGATTTGGTTGTCAACAGCCGTCCACATAATCCAAACCGACCAAGGTGAACTCTGTCGGGCGCTTGTTGCCGAGTGTAGCAGATGCTTTAGTCACAGTCGTGTTTATTAGCATCTTATGCAGTCTGCATAGCGCTTAGTTTCCGACGGCACGATCTAAGTCTAAACAAAGAATGACCTTAGAAACGCTATTTATGCGAACTTGAGATTTATACGAAGATGCGATGCCTATCTTTGAAGATATAGGAATGTATTTGACGAAAGGTTGGGAATCTACTTAAGAATGAGCTACAAAGGGGTTTGTATTCGAACACTTTCGATAGATACTATTACTGTCATTGTCGGCCAATACTTACTGAAGTTAAAAACCAATGCTCGTCTCCAAAGTCTCAAATGGTTGCAATGATACGAAGACTTGATTGACTCGCAGAGCACTTAATCCTCAATGATAATCTCAAATTGTTTCTCATATTCCAGTGACCGATACAAAGTGTTCCTGGATCTGTTCAATCTGTCCACGTTCCTACTGCCACGCTCCCTCATCCCGCCCCTCGACGACGGCATGAAGAAGAGCCTCAACCTCACGTGGGGCGACTGCTACAGGGGGTGCTTTAATAAACAGAACGATATCGACAACTCATGATACATACAACAACAGTTTAGGTACAATTCATTTCGTTATATACAGTCTTACAAAAATAGTGTAAAATATTTTAATGTCTATCAGTATGTACCTATACTAAAAACATTGCACACATACCGGGCGAAAGTAATACACATCGGCTATGGTCGGCTAACTTCGGCTCGTAGAGCGTAGTCTCTGTCGTGTGCCGATACGTCGCTGACTTGTCAGTCGTCGTACAGCCACACGATAGAGACAACGCTCTACAAAACCAAAGCTATCCGATAGTTTTTTTCTAAAGGCCGATATGTATTACTTTCGGTCGGAAACTTATATAACTAAATATATATATGTATTTCATGTTTTTTTTTTATTATACATAAAATAAATAATTGGTAATTAATTTACTCGTATGTGCATAACACATTACGTAGTTGATACCTACTTACGCGTATTTACTAACAGAAGCGGACTCGTTCAAAGGGCAAAGACCTGAGCGGGCGAGTGTGGACAGTGCTATGCACATACGAGTAAATTAGTCACTAATGATTTATTTTTAATGTAATAAAAAATCATGAAATACATATTAATTTTTAGTTAGTTCTTTAGTGTACCTACTCATCGACATATTAAAATATTTTACTATATTTTTGTAGAACCTTTTATTATGTATTAAAAGACCTTATAATTATTTAAGTGAAGGTTGCTTAGGAAATTAAACTTTAAATTCATAGATGTGCCTTAAATACAGTGTTCTGTCTCAGTTATTGAACAAATCTGTAATTTTTATGTTTCCATTCTATATTAACTTGAGTGACGATGCGCATGCACTGATGGACATGTAGATTTTAGAAAATCTGACATAACTATATCTGAAATTAAATTTTGTTTATACCTGGGCTAATTCAATTTCAAAACGTGCGATTTCTTTTAATAATAGGAATATAAAAAGAATATCATTAAGAATGTTAAAGAGAAATTTTCTCAGGTTTTCGAATGCAGCCTTATTGGAAATCGGTCTTCTATCTAATTTATGTTGCATTTCGTTTCTTTTTATGAATTTAAAAGAAGATGCACCATAATTAGATTGTCAAAAAGCTATTTTCGCATGTTTTGAAACTAGCGCTATTGTAATAATATTTAGTTGAATTGACTTAATAGTTTCTTTTTTATGAAAAGTCTCTAAAATCACGATAAATTAAATAGACCTAATTATGTATATTGTTGTACACGAATGCATTATACACACACGCCGTTGTTTTTAGATACCTTTTTATTCGTAAAACCACAACTTGCCACTGTTTTATTTAAGTATAATGAGATCTACTGGTATCATAATGTACGTCACGGTGTGATAATGCCTTTAAATTGTTCTCGGTGAAGGAATCTCTTTGAAAATAATTTTGTGTTATTAAATTTTATCAATGGTTTAATTAAATAAATGATTCAATTAAATTACAAATGTTGTCTTTATTTTGTTTTCTCTCGAATGTTTTACAATATATATGCAATGCCAAAACATTTACAACGAATATTTTCTGTATTGCAGTTAATTTCAAGTAAATTTTCTTAATTGCTTTTTTATAGTTTTATACAATTTTTTTGAAAAAGAAATTTATAGAAATTATTGAATTTATTTATTTATTGAATTTATTAAAGAATTTATTGAAAAAGAAAAGAAAGAAATTTTATATAATACATTCTGATTAAATGAGAAACTTGAACAGATTTTGTAAAAATTATACCAATGCTTACGTTAGCATAGGGGGGGGGGGGGTAAGAGCATAAAGGTAAGCAAGGGATACGAGGGGTGAGACTAAAATTCTGCTCACGTAATACTTGAACGGCCCCTTATGAAATTGTAACGAACTCAGTTCAAAAGTGACCTTCAAATTTTTAAACTAAAGGGTTTATTATTTTAGTTTTCGAAGCAGAGTTGATAATTAAAAGCCTTACTTAATTTGTATTTATCTATTAATAGTGAAAAAATAGTACAAATTTTGTGAAGTGATTTACTTTTACATGTCACGATCTTTTATGTCCAAGTTACAGTGGGTTCATTATTGCCCTTTTCAACTCCAAATCGATATACCACCCTGTGCTTATAAACTTGTCCTGGAACCAGTATCGCACTAGGGAAATTATGATGATTAACGGCATCGGGGAAGTTCTGCGTTTCGAGACAAATTGCTCCGTGATAACGGTACCCTCTCCCGCCTTTGCCGACGAGGGCGGACTCAGTGGGGAGAGGGAGGGCGTTGCTAGTATAGAACTGAACGCCGGGCTGGTCGCTGTAGACTTCTAGATAACGCCCTGATGAGGGATGGGTGACGCGGGAGACGAAGGTCAGGTCCTGAAATATTACAAATAATTGATCAATTATGTAAGTGTCGGTTAGATGGACGAACAAGCAGTGCCGGGAGATTCAAACAATAAGGTCAGCACACCGCCTTTCGTTACAAGGATATTCTTATCTCAAATACTTACTCTTATTTTGAAACGAAATCGACTTTTTTGACGCATTTGTTGAATGCAAAACATGATTTGACATAAACATAACATGATTTCAGGGGGAGTGCACGTTGCAATCCAACAGCCGCTGGGCGCGCTCAACTGGCCACGTTACCCCTCTCTCACAGAAGATTACCTTGAAATGTACTGCATTTACCACTTTATCTTATCCCAGCCAGAACTCATCCCCATCCTATCCCTCCCCATTTTCCCAACCCTTTCCCCAAAGCTATTCCTATATCTCCACAGGTAGGCAGCTCATCTGGAGGCGTGCCAACGTTTGTGATTTTGGACTAATATTGGCATGTATCGCGGATGTCTATGGGCGACAGTATCCACTTACAATCAGGTGGACTGTATGCTCGTCTGCCGCCTTCAACATAAAAAAAAAGATTGTGGCAACACTTAGGAATGACTGTTGAAGCGGTAAATAAAGGTTAATAAATACAGGATAATTATAATAAAGATTGCGTTTACAATAAAATCAATTTGAGAACGTTTCACAAAGCCATAATAAATCGGTAAATAAAGTGAAGGAATTTAGTAAAATATCGATTATTCAAGTGCCACTGAAATAACGCAAAAGTTGAAAATGGATCGATTGTTAAGTGTAGCGAGTAGATTTGATTGTACCAATTTTAACTATTGTATTGTATTTTTTTTTTCATAACTTAATGTCCATTTCTAGCATATATTTCATTCTACGTCGCCTGCACCGCACCGCGCACAGCCTGGGCGCCCTATTATTACCCTGTACTAAATAATGAGCGCTACGAACGCTTTAGACAGGACAACAAAACGACTTGTTCATAACTTTTGATCTATTCCCTAAAATAATTTTAGTTTTACGTTTTAAATTGACGTGTTTCCGATTTTGCGTTATTTCTGTGACATTTTGTATAGTATAAATATTCACAAGTATTTAAGCCAAAACCAATTTAAATAACCGATTTTCAAGTCTTGGCATATGGATCAGAGTAAAAAATACCTGGACTACCTTGTTGCCATAGTTGGAGACACAGAAGTTATCATCAAACAGACCGGGAGTGCCGTTAATAGAATAGTCCAGTCGCGTGGCACTGCGCAGGTCGAACGGAGTCCCGCCGACTTTGGTGAGGCGACCTGTCGGTATCATCTCGTCGTTCGTTTCTGTTATCCTATAATTTCATTATTTATTATGTAATTCATTCATTATTCTGTAATTATCGATTTTGTAGAGCGTCGTTGCGCGTAACGAAGTTTTATCGACTGTAAAGGAAACAAGGTCTTCTTCAAGATAATTTTGTATGGATTGATCACAACTTATATTCCTCACGAAGGGTCAAACAAATATCGTGAGTAATAATAACGCTAAAATTCACATAATATATTCATTTTTTTTTATTTGAGACCTTTTGACATTTGACCTTCAATTGTTCCCTATTGTACTAGTGGCTCTTTCGTCGTTCTCATGATCTGTACAATATTTGTAGGATGAAAATATCAATTTAAAACAATAAACAGATCAATCTATGTTACCTGTCAGCATTGATGGTAACCTCGTGCTTATACAACTCGCTGGAGCCCGCGTCATGTCCAGCCAAGTTGAAATACGAGTGGTTCGTCAAGTTGACCACTGTCTTCTTAGTGGTGGTTGCAATGAACTCCACGTGGAGAGAGTCGTCGTCTCTGACTTCATAGATGACGTTAGTGACGAGATCACCAGGATAACCCTCTTCACCATCCTTGGACAAGTAGCTAAATATGACCTTGTTGCCGTCTACTGTTGATTTCCAATTTACCTGCAACATAAGCACACACAATTATCCGTCATCAGCCCCTTTAGACTGTCTACTCGGCTGCCATCTTCTTTCTATAGAAACAAATAAAGATATGTACCTACTTTTTGTCAGATTCGATGAGTACTTTTGAAATAAACAAAACGGGGGTTATCATTATCTAGGTATCTAAATGTATATGACGCAACGTATAATCTATAAGACAGTCGGGATCGCGGTGATCAGTACGCGACAAGAAATGCCGACTCTACTGTAGTTTTAGGTACTAATCTGTTCTAGTCGCCGCAGCCAGGCGACACGGTGTGCCCGACATTTACCGAAATCTAAGTTCTAAACGAGTGAAGGCGGGAGCTATATTAAAAAAAAACAATGCTAGACTTAATGCGACATAAAGGTAAACTTGATCGTATATCTCCTATAGCTTAAGAAATTATTGTGCTGTTTCTTATGAGAGTACCTTATTGAAGCCCACGGTGCCGCCATGTAAATGATTTTTGTCAACATTCTTCGCTAGCTCATAAGTGTTTCCGTCTATTTGGAACTTAGCCCCTCCTATACGATTGGCACACCTCCCAACAGTGGCTCCGAAGTAAGGAGTATTCTTCTCGACATAACCCTGAAGATCGTCGAACCCTAGCACCACGTCACATTCTTCACCATTCTTGTCTGGAACCTGAAGAAAATAGATAATAACCTAATATTTAATATTTTAATAGAAAGAAGATAGCAAACAGACAGATGATTGTACACCTACGCTCTGTATGACCTTTTCTACGTAAACCTTATTCGAAATTCTAATTCCTAAATTCCTTAGGCTAAGATTACACTACAACGAACTGTGAGCGAACTCAATTTAATATTTTGCGGCTACATTGGAGCGAAAACGTAGCGGAAAAGTGTCTAAATTACACCACGACTGTGGCAGCCACGTAAAGCTTTCAATGTAACGACAGTCGTTATAAATACTTATTCTTGAAAAAATCGCTTAGAATGTACATCGCGGTCTTTTGCGCGTGTAATATGTATATGTTTATTATTATTTTATTTATATTTTTATGTATGTATGTATAAATGTATATATGCATGGATGTGTGTGTAAATTTAGTGTAATAGTATCAAAACGCTATTATATTTAGCGGCACTACCCTTAGCCTGCTCTCAACCACCAAAAGTTAGCTGGAAAAAAATGCTATATAGCATTAAGTTCGCCTTTGTACACACATTTTGGTGCAATAAAGAATTTATCTGTCTATCTTTTTAATATAGCCGCCACTTCTATATGTAGTTTTCTATATTATTAAATCTCATATAGTAAAGTAGCGTATAAGCCTATAACGTCCCACTGCAGGGCACAGGCCTACCCTAGTAAATCACTGGGCGGTTTGGGGCCCTAATCCACCACGCCAACTACACGGGACCCGGTGCGGAGTGGTAGATCACTTCATTTTTTTTTCCGGAACATGCGAGTTTCCTCACGATGTTTTCCCTCACCACCGAACTAGTAGCAATTTTAAAAAATCCGTGCTTACCTAGAAACTCAGTGTGGTACGGGCCGAGGATTAGAACTCACTGTCACACGAATGTGAGTCAAGTATAGATACCCCTAGGCTATCACCGCTCTAAAGTAGTGTAATGAACTCTTAATCAAAGTTTAGTTACATGAAAAATGTACCTTTATGGCTTGTATTGTAGCTCCATAAGATATGACTGAAACCGAAAACCCGCCGCTGGTTTCCCACGTAAATTTCTTCACATCCTCATTGTGCAATTTTTGAAAGCCAGATTCAGTTAAGGTAACCATTATTAACTGGAATATGAAATTGGATCAATCGAACCCACCGACCTCCACGGAAATTTCAAAAAAGGCCGGTGCAGTTGCAGAAGAAGATAAAGCGTACAGAGATATCGGCCCCGAATATTTTTAAGTATTGCATTCGGTGTCGGTTTGCAGTGGACATTTATTTTTAAAGGCTAAAATAGCATATAATGGTTTCATCTAAGTTAATTTATTATATTTAGTCTATTATATTTATATTTAGTATATATAGTCTCAAGTGATATCTGGGAAACTAAACCCAATAATAAGGTCTCTTTTCTCAAATGTCACATAGTTTCGTTAAATTTTTACTCCCAACACAAACGATGGCATATCCGATTGTATTACAAAAAGGAGGGTATTGCGTTTCTCGGTCTTAATCTAATGAGTAACACATTTTAAAATCAGTAGGTTACATTACAAGAAACAAACACAATATATTTAGTGTAACGATACTTTAGATAAGACAACAAATAATTTATGACCCAACAATAACAAATGCCGGCGTATCGCATTCTTATGTACTTAAAATACTCATACACGAGTTCTTTAGAAAAACATTCCTTATCTGCAGATAAATAAATTAAGAGCAAACTGAGCTCTCAAATCTACTGTAGAGTTAAATGTCGATAAAACATTGTTCACTTTAAATGTATTAGGTATTCAAAAGTTCACATAAAATATTGCAGACTTACCGAAACAGACACTCTTTCAATAACACGTTATAACCGACTAACGGGAAGTTGGTTATTATCAGTCAATTTATAAACTGGTCTGAAGATAGCCGCGCTTGTGTGAATATTTGTGCGAACTGTGAACTCGATATTATCAAAATCTAAATTGACGGTAGTAAACTAGAAACGGACAGGTGTACCAATTAAATATAAAATGCACTAATAATTATGTTTCTATAGGTTGAGTACCTACATAATTTTATGATAAATACCAATATTTGTAAAAATATAGCAACGCATATAGTTACCTACCTACATGTATTTTTAATTAAATCTTAACCGGCGTGTATATACGGCTAACTGGATCTGGCAAATAAAACGTTTACAAGAAGAAAAAAATGTATCTTATATGAACTGCATTCCTTAATGAGAATAAGTAGTTAAAATGAATATAATTTTCAAATTACTACCAAATTAAGGCGAAAATAAGAAGAAATGCGAAAAAGAGAAATATATCAAGAGAATATGTTATCTTATTATAATAGTACAAAAATCAAAACTTTAAAACGCTCTGATAATAATTTTATAATGGTTCAGTGTTAACTAAAATAATGACACGTTTTTTCGTTCAAACTGCTTTCCTGAAAAATTACATATATTATTATACATATTTGTATGTATAATAATATATGTAATAATATATGTATGTGTATAATAAGACGGACGTCTTTACTTTGCTGCCGCCGAAATAAATGATAAATGCAAATTGTAATTAATGTTATACCAGCTGGACCCATTTGAGTCCGTCCAATGCAACGGCAGCGTGCTGTTCAAATTGTCGACGAACTCAAGCGGTTTAAAATCGTTCAGAATCGCAAGAAATGTAGCATCTCTCAATGTTTTCTTCCGCCTTTAAAACGGGGAATGTTCTTCAGAACATGTTCCATCTGATGCCAACTTCGGACTTCTATTTTATCCGAAGAACGATTCATTTACACTTCCTTGATAAAAAGTAGCTCCGTACAGCGCGGTCTTGAACACACTTTATACTGTGTTGGTACCCGAAAGTTGTGGAATTGCGTACTAAAAAATTCCACTTAATGGGGCTCTTCCAACAGGTTGTACATATAATTCTGCAAGGTCTGTAGTGCACTCATATCTCCCTTGGTGTTGCAGTTAACGGCAACGGTAACGGCCATAAGGCAACGGCAACCACTTATTATTTCATGGGCCGAAAACCCGTTTGCTACATTCCATAAAAAAAAAAATGATTCACATGCACCTTGATATATTATAATGTATGACTTGGTCTTTAGGGTTGGTCTTTTGTAAATACTAATGTTCTCTAAGGCTTTATTGATAGTAAAAATGTGAAGTTGGAAATTTAAATATTTTTAGTGAAGGATTTTGTTAAGTTTCAACAGTTTTAAAAATATCAGCTAACAAACATATTTTATATTTTTGCAATACATCAGTACTGTGCGTCTGATGATAAGATAACCGGTCACTATGTGGTTGGCGCCATTTTACCGCAAAATTTGATATATTACAAAAACACCTGATAAAGATTTCAACTGAAAATTTAGAGAAATAAATAACAAAAATCATTAATTTCAAATTACGTACCTTCTTTTTTTTACATTTTCAATCTTTCTCGCATTATAGTGACAGTATTCTCTTTATAATTTTAGTATCTATAATGTCGTGAAATTTCATTCGTGAAATTATTATGTACTATCTGGCAATTTTTTTGCACATAATATATAGCCTATGTCCATCTGGAATAATGTACCTTTCAAATGGTGAAAGAATTTTTCAAATAGGTGCAGTGGTTCCGGAGATTACCCCCCAGATACACACAAACTCACAAAATTCGCACTCTCTCTTTATTATATTAGTATAGATTGTTTGTAGTATTTTTTTATTGATTGCACGATGCACTGTCCTTCGTATTTCCTTTTTAACCAAAGGTTTATCTGGTAGAGCATGTCACTAGGCATTAGGTTCGCCTATTGTACAATGTTCCCCTGTGCACTAATGTTTAAATAAATAAATCTAACTAAGCAACGGCAATGGGAATAACCACTGCCACTTATTATCTTTGACTATAATTCTGGTCTCGTTACTTCCACACCTATAATATTTTGTTTTGATAGCGAGGTTAGAGAAGAAAAAATAAATAAGAAATCTTTTACATGTAAAAATAAAGTATCCACTGTTAAATTGAAAATCAAAAATTTGTGAAAAATGTTTATATTTAATAAATACAAAAAGGCACTCCATAGAACGTTAAAGCTACAAGTTACCTTATAAATTATTACTATATTCTATTTGCGATGTGGTTACATATGTTTAATCTACACGTGCCACTAAAATAACTCAAAACATCAAACACGTTGATTAATTTAAAAATTTATAAAACCGTTTTAGCGAAATATAGTGTTGTTCTAGGGAATACAGACATGTAAAGTTTCGTTGTTCTATCTAAAACGTTAGCAACGCTCATTACTCAGTACGGGGGGTAATGAGTGTATTTGTATTTGCGTAAATAGACGTAGAATAAAAAAATAATATAAAAAAAAGGTTTTTTAAAAACAAGGTTTTATTCAAGCCATGTACTAAAACGAATAACATAAGTTTATGGTGAATTATTTGTTCTCAAAAAGCTTGTCGCGCGAATTGTAAATGGTACCTACTTTTTTTACATTATTTTATTCAAATTAGAATGACCATGTATTCTGCTTGGCAAACCCTTTAATTTGATACCCACATGTCAAGGAGTTTGTGAAGAAATAGGCAATCCGCCACCTTGAAGCGACGGCCATTTTGAAAAAAAATACATTTAATCTGAGTATATTATACTATATTGTATTGTCTGTCACCAGTCCCAAAAGTGTGTGCAAAATTTCAGCTCAATCGGTTGGATGGAACTGGTTTAAAATTCAGTTGCAAAATTTGACCCACACATACAAGCCAAATGAATAAAAGCTTGTAAACAATATACTATAAATGAACAGTAAGTTATGAAAATAAATTATAAAAACTGGTAGAATCGAACAATGTATTTTCAGCTCTTGGGTTATTACAATGACACGTATAAAAATAATTATAAACAAGCACAATAGGGCTCCATTGCGCCACAGAACCTTATAAAAGTGATACATAATATCAAAAATTCTTAACATAGCTATATTTTATTCATAGTTTCCTAGTTGATTTAGTTCCACTATAGATAGGTAAAAAACAAAAAGTAAACAAAAAAATCACAGTGAGTGAGCAAGATCAAAACAAATACAGTCAGCAACACAAAAACGTATCCCAAACCATTCGATTGTAGCCGTTATTACTAGAGAGTGAAGGCATTATAATAAGAATGTGATCACATAATATCAAGGAATGTTTACAGCTACTCCCAAAACATTTTTACAGTTTTTTTTTTATACTTTCAAATAAAAGATTCCACCAATAACAGTCAGTTCTTTTTTTTCTCTTCTTTTATATGGCAATTGCGCAATTAGCACATTGTGCCAGTGTCGAGTTTCCTTCGTAGTTAACATGCAATTCAAAACACATCACATTGGCAAGTCCCGGCGAATTAAGTGAGGAGTCGATCACTAAAGTTAGGTAAAGTAGGTTTACTGAAAATTGAACAGCTGGGACCCCTCAGATGCTCACAAAAACGCAGTCTTATGCTTTTATTTAATCATTACAAAAATTACGCATAAAAACTCTTTAAAGTTTAATAAACTATCATCACTATAAAACCACAGATGTCACAATACACATTTTTTTACAATAATCAAACAAAAACTCGACTTCAATTCTTGAGTTCCTTTCAAAGTATTCTTCAACTATGCCTATCCGTTACAAGTAAATGCCATCCCACACATGTCTAGGAGAAAGATCACCCATAACATTAGATCTACTATAAATTACAACTAGATACTTATAAAATAGTGAGTTTTCTTATTACTTGGCACTTGTTTTTATTAAATTTCAAATTACCTACCAGCGAAACTAACAAAACCAATACAAATTTTATTTGCTAGGCTCCAAATTAACATGTTTACTTCTTAACAATACCTATCACGTCAAGACTCGCAAGGCTACAGAGTACATAATAGTACTACATGGTTAATGTAAGGTACAGAGTGTTCACTCCCTATTAAAAACTGCGAATACCTATGAAAATGTGTGGCCGTTCCGCGCGAGCTAAATTGAATTTAAAAGTAACCGGATTATTGATTTAAACACATACAGGACATTTTTTTTGGATGCGGCCAGCAATGATATTTGGACGGTCGAAATACTATGTGAATGAAACAGATTATGGTATACAAATGTTTTTTTTTTTATTTTAGCTAACATAAGAGTTACATCCATTTCTATAGGCATACGTTGTTTAGATAACACAAGTTTTATATCGATTCTTATAAACAAGTACTAAAGGACTGTAGATTGGAGTATGATTTTGGAATAATTAAATTACCGGCTAAGTGTGTCGGAGACGCAGTAATAGGGTTCCATAGGCGTCTATGAAATTTATTGGGAGCTAATTATGACTTACAAGTTGGTAGCCGATATATCTTTATTTTATTGTAAAAAGTCAGTGAACATTATAATCATCCTATCATCATATCATTATCAAACCTATTTTATCTTATCTTTTATACTATTCATGCGTCTACAATAAAAAAATGTAAAACTATTATGTAACTACTTTAAAATAATAAAAAAATAACACTAAAACTAGTTGGTATTTAATCAATGTAATTCTTATTGACCTAAAATAGAAGAGGACCATGGCCAGAGGACCCAGCATCCAGGTCAAAACGTTTAATAAAAAAAAATAAGGCACGTTTTAATTCTGTAAAAGTAGAGTAACAAAAAAAAATTACACGGCGAGTGAAAATAAGTCGTCGGAGCGCAGTTTTACCATTCAATCGGAAATTATATTTAGGGATATAAATATATTATGTGATGTAGAGACACATTGTAATGCCTTCGGCATTGATAGTTTGCGACGCGGGAGCAAGAGGTAAGCTCCTAAGTCCCAAAATAACTCAATTATTCCACAAATCCGTAACAACCTAGTGAATTTTAAAGTATCACGTCAAGGTCACCAGTTTAAAATTCAGTATAGTTCGTTTTTTAATCCCGGAGACTAAATTGACAAGTACAAAAATAATGTTGCGGGTATGAATCGTAAAGTTTTAAATGTGTTTTTTTTATATTGTGTGTATTGAGGGCATTAATTCAATATATTCGAAGATAAACTATTGTCGTTACTTATCATACTTACGATGTTTTCACTATATTAATATTTCAAATTCACTCTTTTGCCAGATGATTATTTTTATTTTTTATTTTTTTATAGATGAGGGCGGATGAGCAAGTGGTCCCACGTGATGGTAAGTGCTACCGCTGCCCATGGACACCTGCAACACCAGGGGGTATGCGGGCGCGCCGCCGACCTTGCAAGATCCTATTCACAGCTTTCTTGAAGAACCCCATGTCGTAGCTTAATGGGAAGACCTCTTGAGGCAGTTCGTTCCACAGGCTGCGGGTTCGAGATATGAAATAATTTTTGGACCGAACAGTGCGCGACACCTCCGTACCTAGGAAATGCGGATGGACCGCACTTCTGTGACGGGAGGCGCGGTTGTAATGAATTATTCAATCGATTCCCACAAATTTGATCCAGCACAAGTTTTTTTTATTGAATATCGTTCTACGATTCGTTCCAATTGCTGGATTTTTAAAAATGCCTAATTTTAAAAATATTAAAACTATTTTAAAAATGACAAAACTAGCAAGACAAAATGTCACTTTAATCTCCGGGATTAAAAAACGAACTACATATAGTGTGACGATGGAATATAGTTATTTTGAATATCAAACCGGGTTTAATTACGAGTACACTGTAACAATGAATAAGAGTATATCAAGGCCGCACCGCAGCGTATAACATAGCAAAAATTCTCCTGAATCATTTTCTTACATTTTGTATAAACCATCGGACACTAGAGGCGGGCCGCATCGCGCTACTGCGCAGGCCACTGGCGGGCCGCTTGGTATATATGCGCCAATGTTACGCGCTGCTCGCCCAATGTGCGTTTGAACAGGCGCAGTTGCGGGCGTAATTGAAGAGTTATTCGTTGTGCGACGACGTGAAAGATTGAATGTCAACAGCTAAATAACTTAAATTATTGCGTTGAGCTGCGGCTCGCCGCGTCTGTAATGTGCGTTGTCACTTTGCTGTGCGACGCGCCGTGGCGCACGCGACTGTTATGTGCGTGAGCCTTTATAGTGAAGGGAGGGTCACTCGGCGTGTGTACGATGACCTAGGGTCACCCTCACGCAGCAGCACATATAACTGCTAAACGCATTACAATATGCCGTTACACGAATTTTATACTATAGTTTAACAGATAATTTATTTATACCACATAATAAAGTAATCCTTTGGAAATCAGTAACTGTATCAATATATAATATCGATTTAAAGAAAAAAACTCTTCTTGTTACCCTTTACTCCTCAGCTACATATTTTAAGTCAGTCTTAACTATGATAAGAAATAATTATAAAACCTAATATAAATTAAAATTTGCACTAAATTGCATGGCCAATAGTCTGTCTGGCCAATGAAGCGTAGCACAACGGTATATTTGGAACACTACATGGCAACATTTTTTTTAAAAAGAATTTATAGTACCTCCACCATAAACATCTTGATACTTTCAATTGACTTGTTATCTCTTTTGTATCTATTGATTACATGTGGGTGTTGAAGCAAAAATATATTACCATTTTCTGAATTTGGGTGAAAAACTTACCTATAATTCCATGCCACAGATATCCTTTATATGACGTTTCTAACTTACATATTTTAGACAGAAACGTTTAGTGAAAAAGTACCAGCCATTGGTATGTCTAATTTATTATTGACAAAACTATGTTCTATATATATATATATATTCGTATTATTACTGAACATAATGTCATCAGTATTACAGATACCATGTGTGTACTACATATTATGTTACGGGTAAAAATGTGAGAAATATGTTAAATTTTGCCAATAAATCAACACTTATGAAACTGCCAATGGAACTATGTTTTTAGATACAACTTTAAAGATAGATTTTCTCAAAATTTACTTTTTAACTGCATTTTTTTCTATAAAAATTCTTCATCTAATCTGTTACTTTATTTGCGTTATATGATCAGACATCTAACCCAGTTTGCAAATCTGCCCCTAGGTCCAATACCGCCCATCTGGGCCCTTTTTGCTTAGACAGAGTTGTAAATGGAAAAATCACACTGAAATTATTGAAAATGATTAGAAATTAATACCTTTAGAAATTATAAAATATCAAATTCATTTCGTTTCCGATCATAATAAAGGTAAACAGACCAAATTTTTTCAGATTTAGTTTAACTATTTAACGTCAACAGTGGCGACCTCATTGGCTAAGCCGCAAATGTTGCTGCCTATGGCCAACTTTAGATACCCAGAGTTACCAAACTCCTCGCCCCACGAATTTTTGGCGATGTAATGGGGAACATCTGCTATTAGATCGTAGCCGATCAGCTGGACAGCGTGATTTAGATCTACCGCAGAACCACTGAAATATAAAACAGAGTATTTATCGGTCAGCTTGAGGCAATAATTAGTGTAACTCAGCTGAAATATCGAGTAAAAACTGGAACCAAACACGTTTAAAACCAGTTTAATATAAGGTCATACAAAAAGTGTAAAATATAGTAGTATGTCATTCAGTGGGTTATTATAATAACATTTAGAGAAGAATATAAAGAATTACATTAACGTAACAGTCCAACGTCTGTGAAAGTGTAATGGAAAATTAGAATCAAAATCGAACAATCAACTGATTAAAAGTTCACTTTATTAGCATGAACTACGTAAACAGAAGCGGTTGCGTTTAAAGTCAATTAATAATCACTTAACAATTAATAGTCAATTAACATAAATTAATCACTAATTATTTCTTTATAATGTAATAAAAATACAATAAAACAAATGTACATTTTTAATTAGATATAATAGTTTTTAGGTCCACTGTTTTACACTATTTTTGTGGATCTTTATATGTGTGTAAAAAATACGAACATCTTAAAACCCGTATACTCGTCAAATAAAGAATGAAATGCAAAAATGTTTCCAATTGTGTGAATGCCTCACCTGCAATGATACTGTATGACCCCACCGAGGTAATTCTGCCAAGTAAGTGCATTCACAGCGACCACGACGGGGCCGTGTGTCGCAATTGCTTCCAAAATTTTGTCCTCAGTACCCACAAAACTGCGGAAAAGCAACCAATCATGACACAAAATTAAGAGTATTTGGCTCTGTCTTGCGGTTGTAATTTCTACTAAGAATGGATTTCTCGAAATTCAACGAAATTGAAACGGTGTGTCAATTTGTATGAAAAAAAATTTATGGAACGGTATAAAAAATATTTATTTGAAACTTGGTACAACTGTTCTATAACACAAAATTCAAAATTATGTCACGGGGCATAGCGAGTCAAATTTTGTGTGGATTCACAATTAAATTGTTGTAAGCGAAACCATGAGCAATTTAATGATAGTCATTAGATAAAATTACAAATTCACTTACTCATCACAAGTGAATGTCTTAACTCGCACGCCAGTGTAATTCCTCTCCATTTGACAAACGCCATCCATTAACCGTAATGGGTATTCGTCATCCTTTTCTATAGGTGCGTCGGTCAACACCAGCCAGTCGAGAAGCAGGCAGATGTCGCCACCAGCGCAACCGCTGTTGCCAAGTCTTGCGCAATCTATTACTTCCTGAAAATAGATTCAAGTAATATCCCAATAGATCAATTGGCAAAATTTTATTGAAATCACATTTTAAAATATAGTTGTGTGTGCTAGGTACAAATGCTGAGGAATTAGATATTAGTGGATTTATGTTTGATTACTTTCTATAGATGTATTGCCTGCCTATATTCTGCTGTGTGGGCTTTATAAATAAACAAATAAATAAAAAAAATTAATAGCATTGTAAGTTTCATATAAGACAAGTGGACTCTGATAAACAAGAATTAAAAATGACTTTTCGATTAATGTCTATTAGATCTTGATATAAATAAGTTCTGGAAGGTGTTAGAGTGGCGGAAGTAATTCCACACAAAATATTAAGCAATATTGAAAAGATCCCAATGGAAGAAGATATGTGTATATGTTGTAGTTACCTGAACACTGAGAGGTTCAAGCTTGCCAGATGCCATCGCTGACATGGCTTCTACAGCTCCAATGGTGCTGAAAGCCCAACATGCGCCACATAGTCCCTGGTTTCTGATGGGACCTATCACACCTTTCTCTCGCCTGAAATTTATTTCTATTAAGTATCATCAAATTATAGAGGAATCAACTGTATTGGTGTTGAAACTAACTTACAGTATCCCTAGTCATTTACCCAGCCACTACGATAGATGGCATGTAGGATATGGAGTTGATACACTATAGACAGGTGATGGCTAATAAAGAACAAATGTCAATCATTTTGACCCACCAAGTAAAGTATATGACTATCTCTATATTTATAAAACTCAATGTCTCTCGTTCATCTGTCTATTCACTTATAATTACAATACGTAATACTTATTGTAATACGTAATACAATACTTATAATACGTTCTACTGGACAGATTTGAAGTTCGTTTTCACTATTGTGTCAGTTATTTCTTCTGGAAGGTTTTAGTTTAAAAGATGTTAATGTACAATGTCATTAATGTCATATCATTAGTCATTTAGTATACAATGTGAATGAAGCCATGGGCAAAAGACTAGTGACATATACAAGATATGACACTGAACAATGATAATGGAAAGTGTAAAAATAGTGATTGATTTTTGACAATGTGTCAAAATTAGATTAGTTTTCGTACACAATTATAAAATTGTTGCCCGATAAATGAAAAGAATCAAGAAGAGTAACAACCCCTATTGACTCTTGAAAGTCAACAGATAAAACACATGTACAAACATGATACTAAGCGTTAAATAAAACAAACAATACTTTACTTTCAAGTGTTCTACAAATCAACTAACCATGTCATAGGTGATTAAGAGCTTATCTTTAATTGTTTTGATTAAGTATCACTGTTTTAAGTAATTCAGTGAGAAAAATTCCCTTACCAAATAACTTTTGGCCAATAAAAGACATCAAACCAATCAAGAGCTTATAGTTAGTTTTATTATTTTAGTTAGTTCCTTTGGGTCTTTTATTATTTGTCGCTAGTTTGCTCGCCAAATTTGACTTAATCCCCATGACACCAAATTTGTTAACGATCAAAATAGTGTATAGGATATTGATATAACACAATATGTGATTAATGTCACATATTTTTCTCAATTCTAGTGTTTCCCAGATTTTGAGACTTCAGGAAAATATTTAAAATAGACAATTTTATTTCTTTAAAATATCACCTGAAAAGAAATTTAAAGTTTATTTCAATTTACCAAAGATTTCTCAAGTACAGATGTCCCCCTCCCTCCATGCGTGGTCTCACATGACATTGGCAAAATAGTCGCAATTTTGCCTACCATCAATCCAAAGAAAAAGAACTCTTAAACTTTGGAACATGTACTATTTATAATGGACATGGAATAGGTTGGTGTTATTTAACTAAAACACAGCGCATTTGGTCAATGTCAATCTGTCAATCTACCACCTTCTTCCTATAAAAAAATAAGTCCAACAATAAGATCCTTTTGCTGAGATAATGTCACATATTGTAACTTTGGTGAATACACAGAAAAAAACATCTGCCTACTCACTCATATATATAAAAACAAATAAAACATAAGATAATAATATCAGTTACAAATTATACAGTTCCAGTGTACTGATTGAGGGCATACTAATTAACTCACCAATCAACTTTTAAAGGCAATGACGCCCTCTTCTTTCTTATAAAAATATGCTCATTATTGTGAGACTGGTTAGCACTATCCATTGACTTTTTTGGCTCCTCATCATCTTCCTTTCTCTTTTTATCTTCCCTACCATGGTGATCCTTTAACTTGCTCCAACTTTTACCATACAAATGTGGCTGCTTATGCAATCTCTCATCTGAGAGATGTATTTCTTTGTATTGTGTTTTGGACATATCAGAAAGTCTTGTAAGGCCATAGCGCGCTCTGTATCCATCTGGGCCTCGGGATTGTGCATTCAGTCTTTCAATTTCTTGTAAAGAGGCCTAAAATGTTATGAAAATAAACTGTTTTATCTTGTGGAGAATATATGACGTAATTTTCATGGCCTTAATAGAAAACTAATTAACACTAAATCAGAGAACTATAAGTAAAAACAAGAGGGCATTATCAAATTAAGGAGTTAAGTTACTTTACACTTTCATTATCTATACGTAGGAGGAGAGTGCATACTGCATTCCCACAGGCACTGGGCGCACTGACTGGCCTCTCTTATAGAAGACTACCTTGAAATGCATTTCCTACTTTATAGTATTTCCCCAATGTATGTTTTGGTAATGAGTGAGATATGCCAGTGCCCATTCCCACCCCATCCTAACCCTCCCCATTTTCCCAATCCATTCCTTAATCTGCAAAGATAGGCTACGCATCAGGGAGTGTGCCAACATTTGTCATTCTGGACTGATGTTGGCATGTATCTATGGACGACAGTATCCACTTACCATTAGGTGGACTGTATGCTCGTCTGTCGCCTTTTTTCTATAAAAAAATATCTAAATATCTATGTTCCTACATAAAATAGGTATTTACACAACAATTTAACGAAATAGTACTTAATATTTTTACCAAAAAATGTTGAAATCTCATTTCGTACTCGTCATTATTTTTATAACTTTTGTTAAACTTCTGTATATATTTATCAAACATTGGTTTGTATTGTTCATTTGTACCGCTGCCGAACATGAGTGGTATCGCGATAAACAGTAAACATAGCAGCACAAATCCAAGGATCCAATTCCGCCAGTTCTGCATATTATACGCATTAATTAATTATTTATCAATAACAACTTATGAACACAAACTAACGAAACAACCACAAACAGAGACGCTTTTAGATTTCTTTGGAAAGAACAAACAACAAACAACTAAATCTTAAACCAGAGCAGAGAGCAAATTGTCTCAAATTGATTGATTTGACAGTTCACAGCTGACACTTTCTTTTTCTTCATATATAGCAATAGTGCAATTAGCACATTCCCCCAGACAAACAAGGACTTACTTCTTGGACGAAATCATGCTTATAATTGACTATCACAAACACCACGCATGAAAAACATTTAAGCTTAATAAACTTTAAAAAACAAAAAGCTTAATACAAAATTATTTTGTATACAGAAGACTACCTTGAAATGTACTGCATTTTCCACTTTATCGTATTTCCCCAATGTACGTACGTGTTTCGGTAGTGAGTGAGATGTGCCAGAGCCCATTCCCATCCTATCCTATCCCTGCCCATTTTCCCAACCCTTTCTCCAAATCCATTCCTATATCTCCAAAGGTAGGCAGCGCATCCGGGGGTGTGCCAACATTTATCATTTTGGACTAATGTTGGCATGTATCGCGGATGTCTATGGGCGACAGTATCCACTTACCATCAGGTGGACTGTATGCTCATCTGCCGCCTTCGTACATAAAAAAAAAAAAAAAAAATTTAGTATGGCTATTGGTTTACACGCAGTAAATAATAAAACAGAATTATTTTTATTACGTCATTTTCCCGTAAAGTGATAGTACCGTTTACTTTTTATATAGAAAATAGATGACAGACGAGCGGGTGGACTACATAGTGGTCAACGCCGCCCATGGAGACCTGCGAGACCAGGAGCAGAGGGCTTACGGGTGCACTGCCGACCTTGCAAAATCCTGTTCATAGCTCTCTTGAAAAGGCTCCATATTGCAGCGTAATGGAAAATCCTCGGTTGGCAGTTCATTCCACAAGAGCTTTACTGTGTGTCCTTTACTTATTATGGATATACGTTTAAAATTCGATAGAATCTTGACAGTTGACGTTTCAGGTGTAACAAACCACCTGTGTGCACTCTCAGTTTATAATAATAGCATAATTTTAGTCAGTATTAAAAATATTTAAATGATGGCAATCTGACAATAGTTCAATTAATTATGTTAAAGACTTACGTTATGTAACTCTATGGAGTAACCTTCTAAAAGTTTCTAGTTTTCTTAAAGAACTTGTTACTTTAGTTACATACCCTAATACTTTCAAATCGAATTTACTGAAAATCATGATATTATCGTCCATTTATTTTACCAATAAGGAGACAAAACCAATGACTTCTATGTATTCAACTAAAAAAGCTGTGCAGCACTAAAAATTGCTAATTACGTTACACTCAATTGTCCACAACACCTTTAGTCGAAGGAGAGGAGAGGCTAAAGACCGACCGAAGTTTCGGTTTCGGTTTCGGCCGCAGTTTAGGTTTCAGACAAAAATTGGCCGAAACTAGCTTTCGTGAGCTGTCGGATGAAGTTGGGTCATGTTCGGAACGGGTTCACTCATTCACTCGCCTATACCGCTGAACCTCAGTCAGCTCGCCGACCGCTGTTTAAGTGTTAGTTGAGTCTGTTCTCGCGCATAAATAATGATTTACTAATAAACTGAAGTCTTTTATTTAACTTAATCGAAAAATCTGTTACAAAGCTAGGAAAAACACTATGTTTCAGGGAATAATGTAAAAATTAAATTTTAATATAACTACATAGGTTTCGGTTTCGGTTTCGGCCGAAAGTAGAAGAGGAGCCGAATATTCGGTTACGGTTTCGGTTTCGGCTGAAAATTGTGTTTCGGTCGAACACTAGAAGAGGCGTTTTGTTTTGTAATTAGATCAAATTGACAAATGAAACACTGGAATGGACAATAATGTGGGAGATATAACGTTATACGTGCACTAAGTGTTGAGATAGAGGATGGGAGAAATATGAATTGTAGGTACAAATACAAATTTTTCGAATCTCTAGAGGGGTAACTGCCGTCCCTTGCCCCCCTCAGCGACGCTGTTGACCTGAGTTGTGACAGTTTACTCTATCTGTAATTAGCGTAACTCGTTTACTCTATTGTAGATAAACTATTGTAGTTCCCATGTTCTTTGACTTCTCACATTTACATGAACTAGCATCAAATAAAAATATAAATAAATCTCAGTCAGATTATAATTATTTATTCTTATTCTTCGTTTTGGGTTCGTTAACTATTTTCGCTTTCACATTGTCTGCTTTGCGCTTTATTTTGCTAATCTTCCCAATCACATCCTTGAATCTGTCGTCCCTTTTCATCAAGCTCTTATTGACTTTTTTCAAATTATCTTTTATTGTAGCATCTATGTCCTTTTCTTCTGGTTCATTCGATTGTAAGCGTCTGTCGTTGTTTTGACCTACTGTTTCTTCTTCCTTCATTTGTGCTTGTAGTTCCTCGATTTTTGCTAACCTGGCCTTTTTTGCGGCTTGCTTGCGTTTACTACGCATTTCTTCTAACCTGTGAAAATATATTTTTTTTATTTATTAGTCAACACCTGAAGGGGGTATGGGATTTTAAAGGTTTTAAAGGTTGAGGTTGTTTGGTACCTAGTAAATTTATCAATCAATCAAACAAACATAATATATGGGCTGAATATTAATAGAAATATAGTTCCAACATATTTGGCATTTCCATCTTACTTAGGCTTACAAAATCGATGGTTTAGACACATACATGGATACACACATGAAGTGAAGAAAATGGAAATTGAAAAAATAATTAAAAAGATTCTATTAAAGACAGAAAATGTGCTTTGACAAGTTTTTAGAAAGTAGCAAGCAATTGACCACATTTAAGGGTCCCTTCCTAGGTCGGACGCCGTGCAGTGCTGTCAAATTTGACGCTTCGCACACAGTAATCGCGCGCTCACGCACACAGTAATCGCGCGCTCACGCACACAGTAATCGAGCGCTCACGCACAAATGTAAAATTAAATCAATTTACCATGACAGTGTTTGAAATTTATACAAGTAGCAGTTTTAATCACAATTGCAGACGGATCCTAGTGGACGAACCCGAAATTTAGTCGCTAAAAGCCAGATTTAGTTGGTGAGTATTATAATTCAAAAGACATTGAGGCATCACAAAACATTTCAATAGATATATACACATCCCGGCCGAAAGTAATACACATCGTCTATGAACGGCTAGCACGGCTTTGTAGAGCGTCGTCTCTTACTTCGGCCGGGAAGTGTACAGTTACGTTGAAAAATTATATAAAAAAAAGCTTAGACTAGTTATTACAAGACAAGAGTGTGTATGACTTCAGAGTATGTGAGAGGCCTTTCATTCTCCAATTGAATCAGAGGACTATGGCACAGATCAAGTCCCATCGTTTCCGGACATGAATGAAAATTTAAAGTAGTATTGTCTGCCACTTGCCTTGTATTATTTGATAGATTCCGAAAATTTGTTATAGAAATAAAAAAAGAAGATCTTTAGATGTCTATTACATTGTCTATTCAGAATTAAAACCATTAAGTCGTTCGTCGTTCATCGGTCGAAGATCGGGTGTCGCTGTCCAAAATACATTGCGCGCATAGTGGCGCATCTTTGGCCTGACCGATGATCAGCCGCTGACTAAGACGCGACAGATCTTCCCGCCTGTTGTATCGCAGGTAATACAATAAGTCGCACAATAAGCCCATGATCGACTTATTGTGTCGTTACGTAAACTAATGTTATGTAAGTATGTTGTGCAAACAATCGTTAATACTGTAAAAGCAGTGTATTACCAAATACCTACTAAAAAAAAAAGTTTTGAACTTAAGATCAATCCGTACAAGTGGCGCGCATGCTTCAACTGATACCCACTGGCCACAAGAGCTTGCGCTGTACACGCGCGTGCGTGTATGTGCCTATATATATGAATGCGTGTTTGTTTGTCTGTATGTGTGCGCGTGCGTGTCTCTCTGTCTGTGGTTGCGTGTGTATGGGCGAGAGTATCTAACCCCTTCTCCATGAGGTCCGGATCGACGCCGGCCATGATCCAGCGCTTGACGCGGTAGTTGCGCGCGCGCTGCTCGAACGCCTCGTTGTCCAGCTGCGCCTCTTGTTCGCGCCGCGTTACGCTTACCGTCGTGAACACCTTCACGGCTTCGTCATCTGTTACACAACAAAAATATAATGGCTTCAAGTTACTTATACTAGCCGCTATAGTAAAAAAGACACATTTTAGATGACATTCGAGAAAATGCAAAAAAGTTGGGAAAGTTTTCATTAATTTAAAATTGACTTCGAGTTTCGGATAAAACAATAACAATTGTTTAGTATTCTCTATGTTTATTTTTATTTCCTGAATATAATGTTACTTGTGCTTTCGTTAGAAATGTTGATAAATGGCCTTTCTTCTTAGGAGAGCAACTATAGTGGACAAAATTTTATGTCCGGTCAAACATGTATCAATTTTACTGAACTACCCACAAGCGAATGTACAGCCGTGATACATTCACACAGGCACTAAGAAATTATCTTTTTGTACATTTTATTTACAATGATAAATAAAAATATAAGAAATTATATTGACTGATTAGAAGTATTCAATGCATTTCATACTACCGGAACATCAGCGTTCAAGTGTTAATATTTACGTAGATAATAATTGCTAAGGTTCATACTTAAATTTAAAAAAATGTATTGTAAGTTCATCTAAAACACATTTCATGGAACACTTTATTGAGGGGAGAGTGCACGCTGCAATCCAACCGACACTGAGCGCGCTCGACTGGCCACGTTACCCCTCTCTCACAGGACTATCTTGAAATGTACTGCATTTCCTACTTTATCTTATTTCCGCAATGTACGATAGTGAGTGAGATGCGCCAGACTCCATTTCCATTCTATCCCTCCCCATTTTCCCAACCCTTTCTCCAAATCCATTTCTATATCTCCAAGGGTAGGCAGCGCATCCGGGGTCGTGCCAACGTTTGTCATGTATCGCGGATGTCTATGGACGACAGTATCCACTTAGCATCAGGTGGACTGTATGCTCGTCTGCCACCTTCATCCACAAAAAAAGTATAACTCACCGTCAATCTTATATTCTGACAGCTTGGTGTTAATATGCGTTTCAATCTCCCCTAGACGCAGGATATCATTGGTGGTGATCAACGAAATTGCTAGTCCGGAACGACCCGCGCGAGCCGTGCGGCCCACCCTGCAAGCATACACTCGTTGAAAATACTTAAAATTTACGTTTTGTAGCTTAACTCCGCCAATGCCGGTCCCAAGCGCGGTTCAAAAGGAAGAGGGTTGGTCAGGAGTAAGCCATCCCTGCCGCAAACTTCCAACGCCGAGTATCGGGCAGCGGCAACTAACCCGACAACTACTCGACCACCCAGCGCACGCGGAGCGTGCTGTGACCGCGAGGTACTAAATCACCTCTAAAAGACTGACACGGAATGACGAGGAAACCCATCGTGTATATTTTCCCAAAAAAAATCACCCATGGATTCTAATCAATGGACGTGGTCACAACCCTCAGCAATGAGGAGAACGATGCAAGGAAGTGGATGGCTTAAAAAAGGCGTGGTGCCGTGTGGCTAGCATCACCCCATGTTCCCGCGGGTGTCGTAAAAGGCGACTAAGGGATAATAAAGCTGCTACTATAATAGAACCACCTCCAGTAGAATGGACTGGACAACGCAAGCATGGTATTTTAAGATCATACATCCCTCATGCACAAGACAATGTGCGTGAGGAGACCCCGCGACCAGCAGTGGACGAGAAAAGGGCTAGTAACGGTATTGCTTATTGGAAAACTAGAAAAAAAACATATTAAAAATATTTATTCACATTTATTACAAAATGAGACAGTTAGGATTTTGAGAATATTTAAGGTGGAGAGCTATCGCCTTATCTGTTACTTTCGCGTAGACACCCTTTCACTTTATTATTCAATATTTTTCAAGATATTTGGATTTAATTACTGCATCAGTTTCTAGTATAGGTATCGTCGCGTAAGAGTGCTGGACGTCTGTGGAAGGGATGAATCCGCGCATCGGTACAGTTGCGCACTAAATTACTCATTGTTTTATATAATTATATTTCAATACTTTAGTTTTTAGAGATACGTACCGAAGCGCGGACTCATCCCTTACACAGACGTCCAGCGCTCTTTTTACGTGACGATACCTATATCTTCAGCTATATAATCATACAGGGTTGAATAATAAAGACTTGCAACCTCTTAATACTGGATTTCTCCCGTGATAACTAACAAGCTTTGTAGTACAACTTTCTAAATTTCATCACTCATTTCATACAGACCGCTGACTCGCATCACGTACGATTATGTACACTCGCACCAATTTACATTGATGCGGGTATCGGTCTTGCCGTTCGTAGTAGCGTACGAGTATAGTTACAACAGACATTAGAATAAATAGAAGTAATTATTTATTCTTATGGTACAGAGTAACAAAGTCAGAGACTTCCATTAAATAATTTATTTTTATTTTATTTATTGTGACACATAAAAAAATTATGTAACAAATACTTATAATAAAGTTATATAGGTAAATTGTACTTGTACAATTACATCAATGTTGACAATATATTAACTTCACCAAAGAAATTCAATACTAAGATCGTGCAGGTATTTCGAATTACAAAAAATTACAAATATATTACAAAAAATTACAAAAAATATTTCGAATTTTTATATAAATAAAATACGACAATATCTATCTTCCTAAAAACAAATTACCTACCTGTGAATATATTCCTTGGGTTCCAACGGCAGCTTGTGATTCACGACTAAATCCACGGTGGGTATATCCAAGCCTCTGGCAGCTACATTAGTCGCAATCAAAGTGCATTTGAGGTTACTTCTGAATTGTGCCAATGCTGCCACTCGTTCCCGTTGTCTCATGAATCCATGTAGGCAGACGTTGTCCATGCCAATCGCGTTTAACATCATTGAAATTACTTGGCATTCTCTGAGGGTAGATGTAAAAATAATTTGTGTGAATACTGCATAATTAGTTAAAGGTTATCGAATATATTTCTATATATTTTTTACATAAATGATGGCAATTTTTATTTTTTTATTTTCTGTTTGATCAGGTGCTGGACCAGTAGGGAATGCCGTAGGGTATTAAGTTCGCCATTTGTACACATCAAATACATGTATACCAAATTTATCAGTTTCAACAAGAAACAAGTAGTGTGTAAAAACAGTTTTTTGCATTTATAGTAGTGGTAATAATAACACAGGTCTGCGATGAAAGAGCTTTTAATAAATGTGATTTTTATAGATATTTGACTAATCACAAAAATGACTCCCGATTTTTCATATCACATCACGTTTTTTTGCACAGCGTGTATTTATGAATGTCATTTTTCTCATTGAATAAGTCATTTTTCTCATTGAATAAGTCAGTGATCAATTTATTAGGTCTTAAATGAATTCAGTCGGTAGGGAACGTGAAATTGAACATTACAATTGAACATTCAATTTTAATTACAATTTAATTATTTATGGAACGTGACATTGAACATTAAAATTGAAAGTGAACGTTCACAATTTAATTTTTTATGGAAGGTGACATTGAACATTAAAATTGAACGTGAACGTTCACAATTTAATTTTTTATTTGTTTTGGAACTGATTAGATATACAAGACACAACTGGTTAATATGTGTTTTTTTTTTAATTTTATTTTTTTATATACTAGTGGGGCGGACGAGCAAGCGGTCCCACGTGATGGTAAGTGTTACCGCCGCCCATGGACACCTGCAACACCAGGGGGTATGCGGGCGCGCCGCCGACCTTGCAAACCTTGCAAAGTTTAACATTTGTAGAAGATGGGCTCGAATAGAGACAATGAATACTAATCAATTTTTATTAACGGACAGAATTTCCTCTTAGCAAGTTGATTGTACATTAAATGGTGATAAAGTGATGATCAAATTTTGTTAATATAATAATTTTAATAGTAGTAGAACATTATTATTACATAAGTCAGTTAAATATTTATTATCGTGATTTATATAACACATCAAAAAATATAACTCATTTTATTAATGAAGATTTAACCAATTTTTTTCATTAATGTTATCAAAATTCATTAAAATTTGAGCTATTTTTTCTGAGGGCTTACTCACTTCTTAGTATCAGTGAACACTATTACATGTGATCTCGGCTTCGTCTCCCTGTACTTGCGCAACGTTTGCACCAAGTACACATCTCGCGCGTACGCAGGGCACACAACGTAACGCTGATCCAGTGTCGACACAGTCAACTGTGTATCTGTCTCTGTCCAGATTATGAGTTTCTAGAAAACGTGTTTATAAGATTTAATGAATTATCGATTCTTTCCAGTGTGGATTGATGGATACACACACAAGCCCCAATTATTTTACTTCTCGGACATGAAAGTTTTGTCATGTTTTTCTTCACCGTCGAGCTAATGATAAATAATAAGTTCGTACTTAAGTACAAAAGTTTCCTACTCAGTGGTAAAAGTTGTGGGTTGAACCCACAAGCACAACATCACAAATAAAAGTAGAAAATAGATACGCTGGGCTATCAACGCTTTTTAACAATGATTAGTTCACGTTAAGGTTCACCTTACATTAAGTATCAGTTCCTTTATGTAAAAAGAAAGTGTCTTTAATCAGTTTTTACAGGCACGTGTGCAATTAGCTAATTCATATGGCGATCTTACCCTGACAAATGTACACATATGTCACTAATATCGCCATAAAAATTTGCATAAAATAAACGATAGTCACTTGGGAATGGCGGAGTGTATTTCCGCGTTTATCAAATGTGATCATTTTTCAATTTTTTCTTACAGCTTTTTTATAGCTGTTATAAACAGCTGTAAAATGCCCATTTTTGTATTTTATTTAAAATAAATATCTAAAAGTGTAGTATTTTATCAGAGGTATGTCACAGCACACTTACGTCTTTATTCAATGGTAATATTTTCGACTCCCTGACATCTTCTGTGATGGTGGCAGAAAATAGAAGGTTTTGCCTTTTTTGCGCCAGAGCATTGAATATTGTTTCTAGGTCGTCTTGGAATGATTCACTGAACAACCTGAAAAACAAAAATATTATGGGCATTATTTGGTTTAAATAATAGAGATACATACTTTGGATATTCACGGGGTGATTTTGGATCTATTGATATTTTACTATTGACTACTATGTAACATGTTTTTAAAGGTTTAAAATTTTTTAAAGGGTAAATTTTAAAGTGAAACCTGGCTATGAACCAAACTGAATGATAATCTTAAAAATCTTTTACCTGTCGGCCTCATCCATCACTAGATACTTGATCTTCTTCAAAGTGAAAGTATCACATCCAGTGATATGATCGGCCAAACGTCCTGGCATAGCTACTACTATGTGAGGCCTCTTTGCCAGTTTTAATGATTCCTCCAGTTGGTCCGAACCCCCTGTAACAATGCAGACACGAAGGTTGAGCGGTTGACCAAGGATGCTGAATTGGTCTGCTATCTGAAAAGCAAAATTACCAATCTATCAAAATGTATTGCATTTCTCACTTTATCCTATTCCCCTAATGTACATAAATGAGTTATAATAATGAGTGAGATCTGCCAGAGTTCATTCCCATTCAATCCAATTCCTCTTCATTTTCCGAACATATTTTGCAAATTCATTCCAAAATCTCTAAAGACAACATTTGTCATTTTGGACTGATGTTGGCATGTATTGCAGATGCCAATGGGCTACAGCATCCATTTACCACAAGGTAAATGTGCATATATCTGCCTGTGCATCTGCCACCTATAAAAAAAATTAGATTAATTACAACTAGCAATGCATTGATATATCGAAAATCGGATAATATGGACTCGTAAATATCGATATTCGTATCGATACAGCCACGACCGATATATCGAAGTATCGATATGAATATAAAAAATAAGATATATGTATAATGATGTGCATCCCTATTACAACTACCTAAATGGCAGGGCTAGCTGGGCGACAGCCCAGGGTTTCAGGCAGGGATGGAACAGTTCTTTTTATTTCGAACAAAACAAAGCTTTTTTGTTTCTGACATTGTTTTTTTGTTTAAAATATGTGTTTTTATTTCAATGCTGATGTTGGTTATGTATATTCCCTAAGCGACTTACAAAAGATGCACAGTATGAAATGGCAATGACAGCAGCATGTTTTGTAGCTAATTTATTGGACCCAATGCAATGCAGTGCATAGAAACTTACTATAAAGAAGCAATGCCAGATGTAATTAAATGCAAGGCAATGACAGCGCCATTCTGAAGCTTTATTTGAAGAACACGTCATCAAAAATGTTAATGGCATAAAATGGTGGCTGTCTTTAAAGGCATAAATCACCAACACAACTATAGAATTGGGTAAGACGCTGCACACCGCTGTGGCTTCCAACGCAGGGATAGGAACATTGTTCTCACCTTCTCACCGTTTGGCTTCATACACTCTGACCTAGTCTGAACCTGACTAGGTACTGAAAAAGCAGCGAAACTTGTCGCTATTTAAATGTTTAAACATTTGAAGAAGTAATAAATATGTACTTGTCTTTTATAATTTTATATCTTACTAATTTTTATTAGTAAGATATAAAATTATTTAATAAATAAGCATTTAATAAAGAATGCTTGCATTACCTACCAATACTGATTTTTTTATTAAAAAATATATCTCATTATTAATTATAATTATAAGCCTTTATTTCTAAGCAGCTTCGACACACTGATCAATTTTGTTCCTTGATATTTTTCATTACGAACATAGCTAAGCCTAATGTTGACTGGCTTGTTTAAAAGTACTTTCAATTAACTTAAAGCAAGCCCGTTAACGTTAGATTTAGCTACGTTGGTATTGCAAAAATCAAGGTACAAGGTCTGGCAGTGGAAGTTGCCTGGAAATAGGAGCTCCTAATAAGAGGGCAGATAGATCAGGTACCCTCTTTACTTATAATACCTACCCTTCACTACACAATAAAGCTACATATCACTAGCTCCCACATTATATTATATACACATTATGTTTGTATATATTATAGGGGAACTGCAAAGCAGTTATTTTCCTTAGACAAAACTCAGGTGTTTGAAATGTTTCTTTTTTCATATTATTTGTTCATGGTTCCAGGTAATCGAAGAGCACTGCATTGCAAGCGAAAAAAAAATAATCTCATTTTAGAGGATTTGTCTGATTTCATCTAAGTTTTCATATACTGAGTATGCTTTTAAAATACACATTGTAACATCCATCATTAAAAAATGTTCAATGTACTTTTTGTACATGGGGAAAATGCTGCCCTTCAAGGGGAATGTACATTTATCACTGAGGGCGCTCGATACACTTGAATCTGCCCCTGAATGTTTACTTTTTTCATTTGCTTGTACAATTTTTTTTAACAATACTTTATCAAAATGACCATATTACCTGATAAGCCAACTCATGAGTGGGGGTAAGTACAAGAGCAAATATCCCATATGGATCTTCAGCCAAATGTTGCAGTATAGGCAGAGCAAAAGCAAAAGTTTTCCCAGAGCCAGTCTTGGCTGCCCCTATACAGTCTTTTCCAGCAAGTACATGTGATATACATCCTTTTTGAATTGGCGTTGGTGTTCTTATACCTAGAATTATCAAATATTTTTTTATAACACACGTATAAAAGACGAAAATATAGATTATAGCAAAGGCTAAGAATTATCAAACAATTTAGTGAGGTACTAAATACTCGTAATGATTGACGGCATTAAAAAGAATGAAAATATATTCAGACCAAATTATTACATATAGCAAATTATTTACAACTTCAAATTATGTGTATAACGAGAAACGTTAAAACAAACGTTGTTTTTCAACGAATGAAGGATAAAAATTGTATTCAGAAGTAGAAGGACATAACAAAGTGCATGTTTCTTTACAAAAAATATAAAAACTAATAAATATTAGAAAGAAACAAACCAAGACTAAACAGTTGCTTTATGAGCCACGGTTTTACTCCGATCTCTGTAAACTCCTTTCCTTCATTATCATTCATTATTACTCAATAAATAATTGCCATAACACTTAAAATTGCATGTTTATTTCTAAAAAATATATTCTGATAACAAGAACACGTTGCAGACGGATACTGACAAAAAGACTGACAAAACAACTGACAATTGACAAATGATATCATTCGTAGGATGAAGATAGGATCTAATGAATGTGACTGAGGTGACATCTCGCATGACAGCGCTTTTTCTTATAATTTATTAGGACACTGGCATAGTCATTTTATATCGCCAACTAAGTCGAAGCACAATTTTAAAATATTTTATTTTTTTTATTTTGTAACTAAAAGTTGAAATAAGACAACAAGTAAAAAATTATTATACTATTTCACCAAAACTTAGGTAAATTAAACTGTACAAAATCAGAAATCTTACCAACTAATGTGTGAAGGAATCGTCCTAAAATTATTATTATTGAAAACTCGGATGATCGGAAGCATCTGACCAACCTTTATCCTATCTAGAATTAGGCAACAGACCTCGAGTACTTTGTATACTTTGTACTTTTTAATAAATGAAAGCACCATACTCAATTGTTTTAAAAAATATTCCTGGTTCATTCTTAAATATGTACTCTCAAAAATGCGTAAAATTCAAAACCTTCATCATTCTTAAAACGTGAAAATTTTACTTTTTCTGAGATTACTTTTCCAATGAAGAGCCCATGTTTTTCCTTTTTTTGTCCTTTTGATTGTATTAACAATCTAGATTGTTATTGCTAATACTATTGTAACTCTTTGTAATTTTGATAAGGTTGGAGCCGTCACCTAAAGCCAGCAAAATCGAGCAAATGTCAGTATCGGAAGGTGTAGGGCGTGCTGAAATCGTATCCTGTCAATGTCGAGTCCCATCTAATTATATCAGGAATCGCTCAATATAGCGATAGTAGGTTTATTGAGGACAGAATAGGACTCTGGAAGCACACAAAAACCGCAGGCAAACGCTATTATTTGATTATCACAAACATCACGCACGAAAGATATTTGGAATTGGAATTAGATACATACTATCACTATTAAACCACAAAACGCATAATACACAATTTTTACAAGCAAACAAATATTCAACTTCACTTCTCGAGTTCTCGCCAAAAAATTCCAACTGAACTTTTCGGGTTCCCACCAAAAAGTCATGACAGCTGTTAACATTTCTCGATAAAGTTCACCGCATAGACACTATTATTTTAGATCTGTTTTTCTGAGACGTTGTTCGAATTGGAATATAAACGGTAGTGGGAATGTTTTGAAAGTTCTCGGGACTTTAATGGGAACTTCTAATTACAATACATACAATAAAATAGATATTGTTAGGGTTTTGGTATCAGTGGTTAGCTCTACAGGATACCTAAATGATTGTACAGGATACTGTTGTGTTCTCTTGTTCTGCTTTCATTTAGTATCTTATTGATTAGATGCTGTTTTCTTCAAGTTCTAATATTCGAATTTTCATAAATATAAAATAAAAATGGTCATGTCAAAACGGAATCTAAAAAGTCAACCTGATCCTTCATTCATCCTTTCATCATTCAATCGCTCAATTTCTTATCAATCAACAATCATTCATTTCAATCATTCAGTTTCAACCTTATCACGCGTTCGTTGCGTGTTGTTGAGTTTTTTCTGAATATTTTTTCCCCTGCTTTGTGTGGCACTTTTCTTTGTCATATAAATGCCGGTTTACAAATTTTGAGCTGAAGTTTAGTAATAAATAATAATAAGTGATATCTTGTTCGCCACTACGCATATCTATTTATGGCATTTGCCCTACAAACAGTATCGAATATGCAACAAATGTATGTTTGCTAAGTGAATCGACTTTCATTTTAATTAAAATTGAATTAATTGGTCTTAAGATTCTTCATTTGGCCGGTAAGTTCTGTGTGTTTTAATATTGGTAATTTTTGCCATTTGCCGGTGATGGGAAGACGTAAATTATTTAATATCCCACTCAATTAAGTAAATGTTTTAGCACAAGACTTGTACTATACTTAGTATAGTACATTAATATCAAATGTTTCGCATTGAAATCGATTTCTTCTATTCCTATCAATGACTGTACATGCGATAGTACATTCAATTTAGTTTCCTTCGATTGTACCTATGCATGCACCTATGAACAGCATAGTAAATAGTATTAGATAATACATGTCGCACGGTATTTTAAAAACAGTACTTTGAACGAGTAATAAATATATTAGTTTTTACACATCTAAATATAAATATATTTATTTCTATTATAAAACAACAAAGAAATATATGTGATGTTATCTGAGCAGAGGGACCTTATTCCCGATGTGGACTTACTGAGTTTGCTTAACATTTCCTGACTCAAAATTTCGTTGTTTCGAGACCCTGAAGACGTTGTTTCGTTGTTCTAAATAGAACAATGCACTAACATCTGTTTTTTATGATGAAACTATTAAAAATATGTTAATAGAACTGAAAATAAATCCCTATTCTTAAATGTCACATAAACTGATGTTTATTAGGGTTTATTATTATAATTTTTCAGATTAAAAATTATTATTAATAAGTATGTTTACCTAAATTTAGCTTTAAGAGCTAGTATTTAGTAAATAAATATTATCTGGAGAAGCAGAGATGCATTGTGTTATGTATTTTTACACAGTAGTGCACACTGCACCATTAACATTAAACATCTAAAAGTAAAAACTGTAATAAAATCAGACTATAATTGTTCCCAAGATTAGCTCTAATAACCAAACAAATATTCTCTTTTATAACTAGTTATAATTGTGTGGATAAATTACTATGAATTATAACTAATAGTTTATATGAACAATAAAGAGTAATATCATAAATGTGGGTAATATGGTAATATAGATAATGCACTGAATCCAAAGTACAAGCCACTGTTTCACTTGTCTACCTAATTTTAGCATTATGAGTTCATTTTTATCTCACGTTTTTCATGTATAAATGTTGAAGTGCTGCGTATAAGTATCAGTGTTTCATGTATAAGTATTTAGTGAGTGAAAGTGCAAAATCACAGAAGAATCACAAGAAAGGGAACTAATAGTGAGTGAAATTATAAAATAGGAATAAACTCAAAGTAAAAGTACTAAAAACTGTGAAATGTTGACAATATACACTATTTACTATTCAATATTTACTTACTACACTACAATATTTACTACACTAAGTACATATTCAATATTTACTTACTATACTACAATATTTACTACACTAAGTACATATTCAATATTTACTTACTACACTACAATATTTACTACACTAAGTACATATTCAATATTTACTTACTATACTACAATATTTACTACACTAAGTACATATTCAATATTTACTTACTATACTACAATATTTACTACACTAAGTACATATTCAATATTTACTTACTATACTACAATATTTACTACACTAAGTACATATTCAATATTTACTTACTATACTACAATATTTACTACACTAAGTACATATTCAATATTTACTTACTACACTACAATATTTACTACACTAAGTACATATTCAATATTTACTTACTATACTACAATATTTACTACACTAAGTACATATTCAATATTTACTTACTATACTACAATATTTACTACACTAAGTACATATTCAATATTTACTTACTACACTAAGTACATATTCAATATTTACTTACTACACTACAATATTTACTACACTAAGTACATATTCAATATTTACTTACTACACTACAATATTTACTACACTAAGTACATATTCAATATTTACTTACTACACTAAGTACATATTCAATATTTACTTACTACACTACAATATTTACTACACTAAGTACATATTCAATATTTACTTACTACACTACAATATTTACTACACTAAGTACATATTCAATATTTACTTTTTCTTCTAGCTTATATGTATTTTTCTTCTATACATACATAATAGAAGTAAATGGACATATGCACATGTTAACTTGACCAATTTAAAACTTATCAATATGAGTATTCTACACTTGACAACCCTCTAATGTTCACAAAAGCATTCAACTTCAGCTCTTATTGATAGCAGCTTAAGGTGGCCATTGATATTGACAAATTGATCTGTTAAATAGTTTTGTGACAACTGATATTGATGAAATAAACCTAGTGAACAACAATGCCTCCATGAAAAAATATATTTCAGAACTTTCTTGAGGGGACTACTATTTATTTATTGGAACATTTTTTAGGAAACAAACCAGAAACCGTTTTTTATTTTTTCCAGGAATTTTATAAAACGGGAATATGCACTCTTCTTAAATGATGGCAGATTGACATGATCATGTGAAAACTATAAAGTACAAACTTTCCTTATTCATTTGTTTCTAATTCCAAAAATACCCCAGTAGCACTCGCGACATAAATATGTATCTAATGACACCTCCGTTACTCCATTACTGCAAGGGAATAAAGGAATGGACATACACACAATTGTGAATAACATCGCTTCTCCTGTACAGCTGTTGGGAAAAAAGAAAAAAAAACAGTATCCCAATAATGTTATCGGAAGTATATATATATAGCATAATTGATCACAGGCCTGCTGCCAAATTTTTTTTTCAACTAATACTAAATGAATCACCAGGTTAGTTAGACCTTGATATGTTTCACTGGTGCTTCAGGAAAAGATTATTAGTTCTTTCGGCAATTACAATTTGCCTTAAATACCTACTCCTATGAACTTAAGTCTTAACTTTAAGAAATGTAACTAAAATTTAAAATATGTTATATACCTACTCACTGCTTTCAAAGTATTTTTACATCATGTATCTCGTAAGTTTTGCTTTGACAATTAGGAATTTTAATTAGTCTTCAAAAATGTGTCAGAAGTTCAACTTTTACTTTTTTATCGTCTAATAGTAAATATTTAAAATGCAAGTTATTTATTTAAATTGTCATTATGTGTAAATTAGATTTTTTTAAATGAGTATTGCATGTTTACACCTATTAAGAGCTGTTATTGCCAGTTACTTTATGTCGTGCAATGACATGTCTTTGTGTTATTAACCCATGACAGATATTTGTTGTCATATTGAATATTTCAAAACTTAACTATTATACAAGTTCCATTGCTTTATTTTTTCGATGACAGCTGACACACAGTGGTCGATATAACTTTGTTCTAGCGTCAACGCCTAAAACTCCGAACAAAAATTAGGCACCAAGACGTCATATTTCATTAACAAGGTCACGTCAGCCAGAAAGCAATTTTAGGGATGTAGTTATCGATAAACGTAACACGATAACAGATCCGATATTTTTTTACAAAATGTAAGAAACTAAACTACTGCCGGATACTTTTGTACAAATTTATTAACTAATATTATATTTCATTACAAGATGTTACACGTGTTAATTCTTGATTGATAATGCCAACTTCTTTAAAATTTTCGAAGCTGTTGTAAAATAAGTAGGTATAGGTAGGTACTCGACAATGAAACGGAATAATTATAATGACAGGTAATCTTTATTTATTTATTTTAATCAAAATCTGATGAATAGTCACTGTCACTCGATGAGCTCTCCCCAACATTTATTATAAGTTCCTGTACTTCTATATTATCGAATGCCACATGAATTTCCCAATCCGACGCTATAATGTTTTGGGTTCTTCTCACAATTTTTTCCCAGTTTTCGGCAGTTACTTCCGCACATGCATTTTTTAATAAATCTAACATCTTGTTTGCCGTAAAAGGGGGATGGGTATTGTTTCGAGCGGCGTGTCCTTTGATTTGTGCCCATATTAGTTCTATAGCATTGTACTGGCAATGATACGGCGGAAGTCGAAGAACCCAATGACCACATTCGGCAGCTATTTCGTCGATAACATATCTTTTAGGGTGGCTTTTATTCGATTTTAAAATATTCACTAATTGTACTTTTAATAAAGTATTATCCACATTTTCGCCATGACGTTGGAGCCAGTCAATTATCTCTTGTTTTTTATTGGCCTGCGTCGGCATTTTATCAATTTGTCTGGAGTGATATGTAGCGTTGTCCATAATAATTATCGACGGTTCTTCCAGAGATTGCACCATTTCTTTAAACCATCCTTCGTAAATCTCCGCGTTCATTTCTTCGTGGTAGTCCACTGTTTCTTGGATTTAAAGGCCAGTAAAGCATCTGACATGAATCCTTTCGTAGACCCTGCATGGCATATGATGAGGCGTTCACCTTTTCCCATTGGCACTGAACTAGTGGAAGCGACGGTGTCGTCAGTCCAGTTCTTAGATACTGTGTGGTTTGCATTTAACCAAGTCTCGTCAGTGAAAATAACATTTGACCAATCTGATATCTTTTTGGCTTCGCTCAAAAATTCGCAGCGAGCCATAGCAACGTCGTGACGCTCCATCAATATTTTACGTTTATCCGATTTTTTATAACAAAATCCAATTTCTTTCAAAACCAAGCTTAATGACGATTTTTGGCCATGGAACAAACCACATTCACGTAAAGAAACAACAAGTTTTTTAAGTGTTGGAATTTCTTTACGCAAGTAATAGTCATATATATGACGGCGAATAGCGTCAGCGTCGAAGTTGTCAACCGATGTCACATGCCGCTTGTACCGTAAGCTTCGGTAGTAATTTTTGAAACAGTAGGTCCACTAATTCCTAATGCGGCCGCAACACGCTCTCGCACTTGCGACAGTGGTAATAGCGGGCCACCATTTTGATACTCTGCTTCAAAGTAATTACGAACCTTGATCACCAGTTCTCTCGCCTGCCTTTTCAGAACAGATCCTTTCGGCATTTTGATATTTGACAGCTGGGCAGCAATCAACACGGAGGAACACAAAATACACAACGTAACGTATGGATAATGTGAAAAAACTCAGCGAACAGAAATTTAGTGACTAGCACGACCGTCTTGTTGCGAGTGACAGATTAAAACAAACACAAAATGGCGGTGGGCCATTGAGTGTTCCCACCTTGAAAAAATATATTTGAATGTTTTTGTTGTATTTGTCTTTGTTCAAAATATAATAAATATATGCGATCGATATCATTACTTATTTGGTCACACAACACTACAACTATCAAATTAGAATTGTCATCGAGAAAATAAAGAAATGGAAATACTATAACCATAGACAATTAAACCAAGCAGAAGTCGCTCAGTTGTTTGGACTTTATAAGAGGAAAAAATAAAACAAAGCAGTAAATTTCAGTTTACTACTTCGTTTATCTGTCACCTCTTGAACCTGGATGTTTATTAAATATTAGTTTACCTTCGTGCACCCCAGGCTTCATCAGAACCATCTCTCTAAAAAGAATGAAAGGGTTTGGAACATTTTTCTATGAAGCCTGGCATACCTACTTTTTTTTGGATGAAGGCGGCAGACGAGCATTACAGTCCACCTGATAGTAAATGGATACTGTCGCCCATAGACATCCGCAATATATGCCAACATTAGTCCAAAAAAACGTTGACACGCCGCTGGCTGCGCTGTCCACCTTTGGAGATATAGGAATGGATTTGGAGAAAGGGTTGGGAAAATGGGGAGGCATAGGATGGGAATGGGCTCTGGCGCATCTCTCTCACTACCAGAACACGTACGTACATTAGAGAAATAAGATAAAGTGGGAAATGCAGTACATTTCAAGGTAGTCTTCTGTGAGAGATGGGTAACGTGGCCAGTCGAGTGTGCCCAGCGGCTGTTGGATTGCAGCGTGCACTCTCCCCCTCAATTTCCGCCAATTCTCGATCTCGATGAAAAATTCTCGATTTCGCGGCCGCCAACCAAACCTTAATAAATCGATAGAAGACATCAAAGCAAACAAAAAAATGTCCTTAGGTATAATCTCCTAAAACGTCTCGGAACTGAGATAATCGAGCTCAAAAATTATAACTTTGAATATGGTCTCGGTTTTTAGACATTTCGACTTTAGAACATTTTTTGTTTATTTTGGGGTCTTCTGTCGATCCGTTTTGGAACGAGATGTTTCGAAAAATACGAAATTGCTTCGATAAATCAAAGGTGATATAACGACCATTTTCTTATATCTAAATTGTACTTAACAAATCGATAGAAGACATCGAAATAAACAAAAAATATTGTTAGGTAAAAACTTCTAAAACGATTAGAAACAGAGTTATAGCTTTGACTTTGGTTGTAGACTTTAATGTCTTTAGTTTGAGGCGTTGTAAGAGTTTTTACCTAAGATATTCTTTATTTTATTTTTGTTATGTTCTATAGAATTTTGGTTTGGTTAGCGGCTGCAAAATCGAGACATTTTCAAAATGGCGGAGTCTAGGTATACCACTTAGGTCACATGCCCTTTTATCTTTCCACAAAGCTGGCTACAATTACTCTACTATTCAAGCAATTTTGAAAAAAATATAGTACAATAGTTATATTACTGAAAACAATATTAAAATTGAAACAACTTCTCGTTTTAAACCAGACCAATCAGAGCACTATATGTGTAGTTGTGTATAGAAATAAATGAAATTTTCCAAAAAAAAATCCATTTATCTTTATTGAATGATTATGTTGTGTTCCTTTATCATTATCATACATTGAATCATATAAACATCATACATTATTATCAAAAGTGATTGAAAAAATATTACTAACTTCATATGTAGGTATATGGCTGTAAATGACGTCTGTCTGTCTCCCTTTTTGTTCGCATTAATCTCGGGATATACTTACCCGATTTACTTGCAGTTTTTATTATTCCGTTTTGAATAGGATATATTTTTCTGGTGTTTTTTTTTTCGTAAAGGGGTCGGACATTTTTGTTTGGAGCCTGGCTGGCATACCGACATTCCGCCATTTTGAAAAATTCTCGATTTTGCGCCCACCAACGAACCTATAAATCGATAGAACATATTTTTTATTTTGATGTCTTATGTTATTAATTTATTACATTGAAGAAGAAAATATTTTGGAAGATTCGTTAAAAACGAAATGTCTTTAATCGGAATAAATCATAGGTGATAATAATATAACGACTGTGTATGTACTGGTGATGGTGACGAAATATTTCTTACGTTTAAATTAGATTGTAATAAATCCGTAGATGACATCAAAATAAACAAAAAATGTTCTCAGGTAAAAACGACTAGAAACCCTCAGATCAAAGCAAAAGGGGAAGATACGGTACGTTCTTATATACATTGCATCAACTGAAAATAGACTCGAATGCATAACTACATGCACACAAACTCCTACAGCTTAGTTGAAGTCATGTTGTACGACATCGTAAGACAGAGATGAACGATGAACTTGGACAGTAGCAAGAGCGAGACAAGTTAAACGTGTCGCCCCCACATGTTTCGTATAGTTTTATCTCGCTCACTCATTAATGGCGAATGTAAACTAATAATTTTAAAATCTACAAATTATTACTTTTTGTTGTACTTACGCGTGAAAAGTGATTCCCTTTGTCTTGTTTTTGCTCCTTGAGTAATTTGTGCGCTGAATAAATGCACAGGAAGGCATTTTTAAATGTATTTTTCACTACAAAACTGTTCACCATGTCAGTATCACGTACAAGCAAGTCGCTGTTCTATCGGTGACTACACGAAGCAGGTCCATTGGACTCTGTTTTGTGGGACTACGCGCCGTAAGTGAGTAACGTAGCTTCCTCCCTTTCATTTGATCTATGTAGAAACAGAGATAATTCATATTGAAAGTTATAAATAACTTTGACTTTTGTTATCTCAGTTCAGACGATTTAGGAGTTTTTACCAAGGACATGTTTTTTTGTTTATTTTTAGAGTAGGTCACATGTCCGGTAGCTATATTTTTAACTTCTCGAGCGCTCGAGAGGTTACGGTGATCAAGGCATCAAGGATGTTCCAAAGCATCAGATAATGGCTCTTTAAAAATCTAGTTAATGGATTCTATTAAAATATTAAAAATTATATAGAACTACTTCCTACGCTGGTCGCTCACTGGACTATCTACAAGTGGAATCCGCCCCCCCCCCCCCCCCCTCCGGTGGGCTAGTACCGCGAGGGCGGCGTGAAAAATTCTGAGGCGGTGCCACGATTCAAAAGGGCCACTCCAGGGACATGTCCGTATTGACGGACAGAGACGCAACTACAGAAGGGGATCAAATCCCGGTACTGTTTCAGTATAATTTGGATTGTCAAAGAGCAATTTTCGCACGTGTTCAAAAATGCAGCTCTAATGTATGAAAATCGCAATCGAATTAAATCGACCTATAAGCGGCTAAAGCTTCGCACTAAATCTAGTGCATGCACATTATGAATAAGTACCTCTACTTCCAGAGATAACCATCCTATAACCTTTTGTAAGTCGGTTATTATTGTTTAATAACTTGTGTCATTAAATTATTAATCATTTAATCGATCTGATTAAACAACGTTTTTATGACAATATCAGCAACACGCTGCCAACGGGTGTGGGCTATCAAATATATTAATGATATAAGTATAATTTATCAAAGGACAAGGTCAGACGTTTATGTGCTTTAGAAGCACTCGATGCTTTAGGCCCCAAACACAAGACTCCTTCACGGTCTTTTATAAAGCCTATAACGCAAAAGGCTATAAACCAGTGCTTCTCAACATTTTTGTCACTGGCGGCACATTTAAATATTCTTTTCAAAATTCGGCGACACACCAGAACTACTTAAAAATATAATTAGAAGTATAGTAATAAAAATAATAAAAATAATTCAACTAATTAAAAAGTCAAAAATCACTGAATAAGTTTGTAAGACCGCTGGAAATTTGTCACGCTCGTGCACGTAGGCGCCAAATATACGAGCGTGTTTCTCGCGGCGATATCCTCGCCCGAGCCATCAATTTCAATGCGAGTGGTACCTAAGTGTTACCTAACTATATGAGCTATCGTCGCACATTGGTAAACAGTAGAACAAACCCATATCAAAATATATTTGCGGAAAGTATGAATTCACGCAAAATATCAACTGACATACTGAAATTTTACAATGAGTAATATTTTTTATTGTAAAAATTACTTTAATATTCAAATATCTCGTTTTTGAATATATACGATCCAGCACAGACCAATTTCCGTGTGTGCTGCTATATCAAATACTAGCGCCCCGCCCTCGCTTCGCTTCGGTTTATGTTTCTTTTTTTTTTTTCAATTTTATTTTCAAAATAGAATATAGCCTATATTAGACACGGATAATGTAGCTTCATATTTGTGAAAGAATTTTTGAAATCGGTTCAATAGTTCCAGAGATTACACCCAACATACAAACACACAATTTTACTCCTTTATTATATTAGTATAGATAACCCCATTTTTCTTTTAAATTTTTTAGGGAAGTTTATACATATATATACCATTGCACCGCTTTGGAAAGCTTATCGTTCGTGCACATTATCGAAGCTTGCCGAAGTTCTTTAAATTACATTAGGAAAAATTTCTGCAGTTCGCTGCTCTGGATGCTATGAACGAATATCTAATACATATCGACTTGCACCAGATGTTAGAAATGCATAATTATCAATCTCTCGCATACGACTGGTTGTGGGCACACCTTTTTGTTGTGTCGCATCACTAGGCTACATGTCTGTCATCTTTAAGGTTGGTGATTGTCCTTTGTTCTTGTAGTACATAAGACACGTTTTAGTCTAATAAATCTTTATTATTATGTCTACTTAGTTTATATTAGACTAGCGACCCGCCTTCGCTTCGGTTCATAAGTTTTCTTTTTTTAAATTTTTTTTTTGAAAATTTCAAAATAAAATATAGCCTATATTAGACACGGATAATGTAGCTTCCTATTTGTGAAAGAATTTTTGAAATTAGTTCAGTAGTTCCAGAGATTACCCCCAACATACCCACCCACAAACAAACACACAATTTTACCTCTTTATTGTATAATATTAGTACAGATAAACATTGTAAATGGTGAACCCTGCGTTAGCCGTGCTAACCCTTATCAATAACCAACACCAGAAATAAGGAAACTTACCGTTTTCGTTTCCCACGACTCGTAATTATCATCTCGTTATTATTAAAGTATATAATGTGTTTTTGTGGTGACGAAAGTTAACAAATTTATGGGAAAATATGAATAATAAACTATTTTTTTAAACACATGCGCATAATTTATCTACACACGTTACTACTGATATATTTTTTACTACAATATATAAATGAGAGCAATTTTTGTTTGACCATGTTAATTTACAAAAGTAACGTTGCATCAAAGTTGATGCAATTTTTAAAAATATGTTTGTTTTTATGAGTTTTCTGATAAATTACCTACATTTAAATTTGGTATCGTGTCATTCTCTCGTAAAAAATAAATATTGTACTAATATTAAAATGGAGTGGGGCGATAACGAAAACCGTATTGCTGTAATTGCATTCCACAAAGTAGGCATGGAGCCAAATGCAATTTCTAAAACTCCATTCGCTTGGTATTAGCCGAATGTTTGTGTACGGGACTATTGGTAGGTACATTGAAACGTCCTCCGTTTTTTTGACAGAAAATGGTCTGGCCGTCCACTCACTATTCGTACTAAACAGACGATTAAAGCTGAAGGGGAGAATCCGAAGAAATCCCATCCCGCCCGGAAGCAAAAGATTTTATCCAGAGAGATGAATATAACAACCAGAATCATGTTACGTATTATAAAAGATGATTTGGGAGTGCTGCTTACAAAAGACGTACTGGTTAACTGATGATTTACAGAAAAATAAGGTTGACAAATCAAAACAACTTCTTCGGCGGTACGCAAGACCTCACAGACAAATCTTATTTACGGACGAAAAAAATGTTCACCATTGAGTTTATGCTCGTAGCTCTAGAAAAGCTGCTCAATTGGTCAATAGTCTGCAACGTGGCCATTATCTGGCTTCAGTGATGGTTTGGTGGGGTGTTAGCTATCAAGGAGTGACTGAACCATACTTTTTCTGAAAAGGGTATTAAAATGTCGGCTCAAGTGTATCACGATAAGATTCTTGAGTAGGTCGTAAAGCCTCTTAACAACACCCTTTTCCATAACCGAGAATAAAGCTCCCTTCACCCAGGCGTGGCTAGAAAGGAATAGAGTTAAAGACTGGCTGTCATCCAGTCCCTGTCTTAATCCGCTCGATTATGATTTATGGTCTGTTTTAGAGAGCATAGCATGCTCTAAACGCTATGATAATATTGAATCCCTAAAATATTCTATAAGGGTGGCAGATGCCAATTTTCCCATAAAAAGAGTGCGTGTTTCAATCGAAAACTGGCCACAACGTTTGAAACATTGTATAAAAGCAAATGGTAACGATTTCGACTAATCGTTATATTTTTAAAATGCTTTCCTATTTATTTCTAAAATAACACAAATTCTTCTAATAAAATGACAATGTAAAAAATCAATGTTTTTCTTTGTAACAATATTTTTGGTTAGACTAGGTATAATATATAATACAATCTATGTAAGGGCTTTTCCAATAGGGACTTGACAACTTTGAATTCAATTTGTGAACGCACCTTTTCACTAATCATCGAACTGTCACTGTCAATTTATTCAGTAAACTTAACATTTTCATCATGGTAAAGTACACGAACGAACAACGTCTGCAAATTATAAAAATTTACTACAGAAATTCGGAGTCGGTGACCGCTACTTTAAGAGCGTTAACTCCGATTTTCGGTCGTAATTCTCGCCCTAGTAGACAGGCAGTAACAAGTTTAGTGCAAAAATTTGAGTACATATTCGTTGTGTGATGTTGCCGTGCCAGTGAGACAACGGGTTGGTCGAAGTGTCGAAAATATCGCTGCCGTTGAATCGTCCGTAGCAAATGATCCAAAGCAGTCAATTCCACGGCGTTCTCAAGAGTTGGACATCGCCCAGACCACTTTATGGCGAATTTTGCGTAAGGATCTTGGTTTACACCCATACAAGATCAAGCTGACTCAGGAATTGAAGCCGATGGACCATTTGAAGCGACGTACGTTCTCCGATTGGGCTCTGGAAAAGATGCGCCAAGATGATCAATTTCATCGCAAAATCATCTTCAGTGACGAAGCTCATTTTTGGCTCAATGGGTTCGTCAATAAGCAAAATATGCGTTATTGGTCGGGTGAAAATCCACATGTGCTTCATGAAACACCACTTCATCCACAAAGAATAACTGTTTGGTGCGGTTTGCATGCCGGCGGCGTCATAGGGCCATATTTTTTCGTCGACGATAATGATCGTCACGTTACTGTGAATGGTAATCGTTATCGCGCCATGATTACCGATTATTTTTGGCCCGAATTGGAAGATATGGACTTGGACAACATGTGGTTTCAACAGGACGGTGCCACAAGCCACACAGCACACGTTACAATCGATTTATTGAAGAGTAAGTTTGATGAGCGTGTTATCTCGAGAAATGGACCAGTCGATTGGCCGCCTCGTTCGTGCGATTTAACGCCTCTAGACTTTTTTCTTTGGGGCTACGTCAAGTCATTGGTCTATGCCAACAAGCCGACGACGTTGGAAGAGCTCAGAGCCAACATTGAACGCGAAATAGCAGCCGTTTCGGCCGAAATGTGTGGCCGAGTCATCGAAAATTGGGTCCAACGAATCGACCGCTGCAAACGTGCCCGCGGTGGCCATATGAACGAAGTCGAGTTCCATTCATAAATGTTTTGATTGTACTTCAACCCGATAATAAAGTTTTTGAAATATCTCAAATGGTTTGCATTTTATTTTGAAAAAAAGTTGTCAAGTCCTTATTGGAAAACCCTTTATAATTGTGTATAATATACAAAAAGCACGGGGAAAGGGGAAAGCCATGCCAATCTTATGAAGACTCGTCAGAATCAGGTAAGAAAAGAATACCAAGTTATTCAATGATGCTGGATTTTTAAACATTATGCACAGTGCTCGATCGGAGAACAGAATGAAGCAAATATTGTCTTCCACACATCAGATTCCAAATTTGTAACTAGTATTAGAATGGAAAACCATTTGTTAGAAATATCAGAGGTCGATCGATGAAGATACTATTGACTTATTAAAATTGCATAACTTAATTGAGATCCACAAGCGATAAGTTTAATTTAGTTTTATAACAGAAGACTACCTTGAAATGTACTGCATTCCCCACATTATCTTATTTCCCCAATGTACGTAGGTACGTGTTTCGGTAGTGAGTGAGATCTGCCAGAGCCCATTCCCATCCCATCCTATCCTATCCCTCCCCATTTTCCCAACCCTTTCTCCAAATCCATTCCTATATCTCCAAAAGTAGGCAGCGCATCCGGGGGCGTGCCAACGTTTGTCATTTTGGACTAATGTTGGCATGCATCGCGGATGTCTATGGGTGACAGTATCCACTTACCATCAGGTGGACTGTATGCTCGTCTGCCGCCTTCGTCCAGAAAATAAAAGATTATACTTATACCTAATAATTCGTTAGTTTAATCTTATTACCTCAGTCAATTACGTAATAATAAACCACAGAATAAATCATAATTTCCCCCTAGGTTTATGTACATACTCGTACCTGTGTATTATTTAACACTTGCATTTATATGGGAGCATTATATACTAGTAATTATATTGTTTTTAAATATTAAATAATTTCGATTGTTTTTATTAATGTACATATTAATTTGGTCAATTTTAGTTTTAATTTGTATGCAAATTACATTAATAATACACTCGCACACATCTGGGTCGAGCCACCCTGTATTTCAGTTTTGATGGCCTGAACCGTAAAAAAAATGTATGATCGATCAAAAAGTTTTTATGCAGTTTCGAAGCCGGCATACTAAACATCATTTCACTATGCCATTGTTCCAAATTTTAATTCTTGGTACTGAAAAAAATTGAGTTTCAGTGTAACAAGTCGTGTGTTCGCCTTTCTTACGGGGATGACTTGTATTGGACTTTTGGTTTATGGTTTATCTAAAAAAATCGTTTATTCAGTAACTTGTGCTGCGTTGCATTCCAAGAGCGTTTTTATACGACGGCCGTCATGCGGTTTGGCATGGAATCAATCCACGTCACTATGACGTGTTGTGGAATGTTTTCCTATTCTTCCTCGATGACAATTTTCAGCTCCTGCAAGGTCTGCGGCCTCTTTAGCTCATCCCATAAATGCTCTTTGGGATTCATATCTGAGGGTCTTGCTGGCAATTCCATGACTGTGATACCGTCTTTATGAACGTATTCCCTGACGATGCCTGCAGTGTGCGCTCTTGCATTATCATGCATAAAAATTAAATCTTGGCCAACAAACCCAGCATATGTGGCTTATGTGGTTTTTTATCACGTTCTTCGAGTCTGCTTCTAACAGTCCGAGCACTAACAGCCACTCCACTCCATAAAAGTCTCGATGCCATTCTTAGATCTGTACTAAGGTCAGGTGACGATTTCATAAGCTGGTCATGAAGATAAACCGATCTTGGTTTTCCGTCGTCACTCGGAATCGTGATCCGAGTGAATCGTGATCGGAATCGTCACGAAGCCGTCGGCTTCGTGACGGCGAACGAAGACGCTAGTCTCTAAGTATCGATGGTACACTCTTTGAACAGCAGAACGGATAAAATGAACTTGAGCACTCGCATTTCGCTGACTAAGCCCATACTGAAGAAGTGCCACAGCTTGTGCGCCTACTTCAGGCGCAGTATCCATAATTTTAAGGTCAAAATCGGATCAAATCCCAGGAAAAACATTTTAACCAAACTATTATTGAAAACTGCTCCAATTGCAACTTTCTCCTTCCTTATTTTTTCAAAACAATAAACTGACTCGGCTCTTCTTCTGTGGTTCAAATTCGTAAATTCAAATTTGGTACAATATCAGACCAAAATGATGGTGAAATGCCAGCTTCAAAACTGCATAAATACTTTTTCTTTGACCTATCATTATTTTCATGTGTCAGGCCTTTATACATGTTTTACTACTTATTACTGACCAGGTGTTACCAAAAATTACATTTACAGTTTTTAAATAAAAATCATACATGAGGTAATTTATTTTCGACAATACATTTGACTCAAGATTAGGCACCTGTAAGTTAACACTAGAAAGACCGGAATCGTCAAATTGACGATTTTGTGAAGTAAAATCGTCATATTTTTAAAGTTACGCCTTGTTTAAACATGATAGTTTTTGACTTTTAATATTTTGTAGTTTTATAGTCCCTGTTGAAATATAAAGTTGCTATCTTAATTAGTTCTTGAAATATAATGAGTCATACCTACAAAGACCACTGTCGTCAAAATGATCCAATACAGAGAACTCTGTTAATTATGATACTAGAGGGTACTTAGAAATATTTGTTTACATTATCCCTAAATATTTTGTTGTGCTCGTTTGTTCGATCAGTGTTGAAACTCTCAGTGGTGTGCAAGCTGGTGTAAGCTGGATAATTGTGTACCGTCACCTACTGTATTTATTTTGAACAAATTCGATATGAGTGCTCGTAAAAATATATTATCTGACTTTGAAATAGAGGAACAATTGAACAATCTTCAAAATTTACCTTATTCGGAGTCTGAATCGGGGGGAGGAGATAGTGTTGATGCTGAAATTGTTGATACCTCAGATACGGATTATATACCGGCGATCAGAAACACATCGTCATCGGACAGTTCAGATTCGAGTGAAGAAATTCAAATAGAAACGTCTACGACTAGTGTGGTTCCTGATCGTCGCTGTATCGGATCGAGAAGCAGCCGTAGAGGAGGACGAGGTAGGCGTGGTGGACGTTCTTCTTCACGACAATCGGCACTTCCTACTATAGGTGATACTTTGATTGCAAGTGATGGGACTGAATGGAAGTGTGTAGCGCATACCCAGAGTACAATCCAGACAGGTCGGCGCAGTAATCAAAACGTGCTTCGAGAAGTTTCAGGCCCAACCCCCTACGCAAAGCGATTCGTTCAAGATGGTAAAGTGATTACTGCTTGGCGCCTATTCATTGACGAAGCAACTCTTCGACACATCAGGTTATGTACAGAAACGGAAGCTCGTCGTCAAACTAACAATGAAACTTGGTGTATTTCTTTAGAGGAGATTGATGCCTTTATTGCATTACTATATGCTCGCGGCGCTTACAATTCTAGCCAACTAGATTTAGATTTGATGTGGTCGAAACTTTGGGGTCCATCTATATTCCGCGAAACACTAAGCAAGAACAGATTCAAAGAAATTATGAAATATATGCGTTTTGACATACGGTCTACAAGATCGTCGCGACTTACAACGGATAAATTTGCGCTAGTATCAGCAATTTGGAATAAATTCATTGAAAATTGTCAATTATGCTACATACCTGGTGAAAACTTGACTGGTGATGAACAGTTATTTCCTTCTAAAACTCGATGCCCCTTTACGCAATACATAGCAAACAAACCTGACAAATTCGGCATAAAATTTTGGCTTTTGGTTGATGTGGAGACTAAATATCTATGTAATGGATATCCGTACTTAGGCCGAGATGAAGATCGTACAAGCGAATCATTACCAGAACATGTGATCTTGAAACTGTTACAACCCTATACGAAAAAAGGACGCAATATAACTACAGATAATTTTTTTACCTCTATAAAACTGGCAGATAAACTGAGAGCCGAGAAAACAAGCATAGTGGGTACAATGAGGCGTGCGAGAAGAGAAATACCAACAGTCTGTAAAATAATTCGTACTCCACGTTATGATTCCTTTATTTTGAAGACAGACACTGATACTACCCTAACTATTTATCAAGGAAAACCAAATAAAAATGTTATGATTCTCAGTACTCTACACCCGAGTGTTCAAATTGGCACAGGCGAGAAGAAAATTCCTGAAACTGTTGAATTTTATAACGCAACAAAATTTGGTGTAGATATTTTGGATCAAATGGCACGGAAATACTCCGTGAGAGCTGGTACTCGTAGATGGCCTATGCATGTATTTTATAATATTCTAGACATAGCTGTCATAAATTCATGGATTATTTACAGAAAAATTACTCAAACCAATATTTCTCGGCATAATTTCATACTCCAATTGGTTTATGAGTTACGAGCAGAACATCAAAAAAATCGTCCAGGCCCGGCTCGTCTACTTTGCAATCCCGAAAATGTAAACGAAATGGTAGAAGACACAAAGTCAAACAAAAGACGAACTTGTCAAATTAATATAAAATGTAAAAGAAATAAAACGTCTTACTTTTGTGATACTTGTAAGAAACCAGTCTGTGGAAAATGTATAAAACATACAAAAAAAACCATAATTTGTACTAAATGTGACTCTGATTAAAATAAATAAAAGTTAATAAATAATACTCACGTTTTTCTCTATCAAACCTAACAATAATATCATATCAATTTCAACGGACATCCTAGCGTCAAAATGACGACATTGGTCTTTCTAGGTAGGATACAAATGCCGGTCTTTCTAGTGTTAACAACGTTTCATCACATTCTTTTACATTATGATTTGTTTTAAAGCTAATATACTGCCGTTTACTCATACCAAATTTCAATAATATAGTATGAGTATTAGCAAAGATATACATTTTTGATACGACACTTGACGATAATTTCTACAGTGCGCCGCCCGGCCCATGTTCGCGCGGGAGGATATCTCCCGTGTACATTGGACGGCGATAGCTCATATACTCGTAGTTACTATTGAAATTAATGGCTCCATATTTGGCTATCGGTATCACTCGTGTAGTTAACGCCTTATTTACACCTATCTGCTGGGTGAGGTTACACTGCGACATACCTAGCATCGTCTCGTGGCATAAACGCTGTTATAAACGGAACATTTACGCAGCTCTCTCTTTCTACGTGTCGTTGACACTACAATATTGCCAGCTCATGTGTTTACAAGGTTACCGGGACAAAATGTACACTTAAACACGGTAGTAACGCCTGTCTAGACTATACAGCGATAAGAAAGTGTTATCTATCAGGTTATCACTTATCGAGTTTTACTTAAAAAATAAAACGTTTTTAACATGTAACACATAAGTTACATGCACACTCAGTTCTTCATACAAAATATTAAGTGATGGTTAATTCAGTGAAATTACCTATTATAATGTTGATTTTTTCAGTAGAAAATAATACATGCCGTCCGTCGCATAACGTCAAGATCTCATAAAAGTATGTAGTTTTCATAGAATAACTTCGTCACTATCTAACGAAAAAGTGTCAGATGAACATAAAAACTAGACGAAGGTAATCATCTCATCGGTCATCAATTACCGTTTAAGGGTAAAGACACATGGGCTGGATTTTGCCATTCAAACCAACAGCTAGCTCCTCCCAGCGGCCAGTTTCCTGCAATTCCCTATAATGTGTGATTGTCTTTAGAGTAGCCAGATTGCAGTAATTACACATTGGAATTTCTAATTTCGCAAAATGTTGCATATTCTATTCTATTTAAATTGTATTCTATTAAAAGAAAATCATCTTCATTTTCCATCGGACTTCTCACAATTAGACTGTCGGAGCAATCATTTTGTGTTACGACCTCTCTCGGACTACCCTGGTTACTAAATTGTGTAAAAGTATATGGTAACTTTGATTTGCCTATAACAACAAATATTATTATCTCGGCAAGAAAAAAAACGTACAGAGAAGCGTTCGATATATCAATTAATAAATATTATTTAACTTTGTTTCACTTGATAGAAGTTGCATTTTTTGAAGCTCAGGCTTCTACACCCCTCACCCACACCTATCCTGAAGTTATAGGAAACGACATAGCTAAATTTGCGAGATCAATATTAACCAAGCTGATCATCCTGGAGCCAACTATATAGCCATTACGATTTGACACTTCAAGCTCTGCGATCCAACACGCTTTATGGCATTACGTCGTGTATTTTGAAATTTATATTTCTCGCTAGATTCCTGCATGTACATGCAAGAGTTGCGTGTACCGTTCAAAGTCCGATGTGTGAGAACGTGATACTGTCCAAAATATCCGTATATACCAAGGTCAATACGGACTCGGTGTTAATGCTCTGTGATACTTCTAATGTTATCTGAAATAATTCCTGAATATTTCGCTCCTTTTTGCACATCTGGTTTTTTTCTACATTGTTTTCTTGTAAATAAAAGATGTGAGTTTTACCTTAAGTATTCATCTAAAACACTTTAAACGCTCTCTCTGATATAATTGGTATTTCATTGATATTTTAGGACCGGGAGAGTATTTTTAAATTCTTGCGACTTGTGTGAGAGAGAGATAATTAGCTAAATAAGGTATTGAGTACACTCTATCTCCATTAATCTACCAGAGACTGCTAGGACGTAACTGGTTATCCTGCATCGTACATGTTCTGTTAGTTATAACTGAACTGATTCGAAAAAACTATTTAAAAAACATCAAATCTTTCCCGAATTATGTATACGGTAAGTAAAAATAGTAAAAACCGTAACAATATTAGGATAGCAGATTTTCAAAAAATACTTACATAATATGTCTGTTTAAAGGTGCATTTTGACCTTAAGGCTCCTTTACACAAGGAGACTTTCTCGACCTGTTCGAGTGAAAATATTGTATACGATTCTTGTATGCGACCAAACTACATACAGTTCTCGCCTACATGATGATAAAACCTCGATGATAGCAAGAATAACAGTGATCGGATGATGATAACAGTTGTATATACTAGCTTTCGATCCATGTTCGAGAAACTCCCGTGCGAATAACTCTCCCCGTGTAAATGAGCCATTACAACAGAGTTTATTTTTTTTACTGATAAGCAGAGATCGGAATTAGGTAGTGTGATTTATGTACTTGCAATGATATCATGGAGCAAAAGAAGAATGTGGATATTCCTCAAATCCCGGAATTTCAGTTTAAAGCGTATTAAAAATCCGTTGATAGATTAGATAGAATTGTAAGTTAATGTTTGTAAATATAAAAACTGAAACTGAATGTTAACGTGTGTAAATCAAATCATTAATATATTAAGTACTATAGAATAATTTTGGTTTTTTATCTTATCTCGTGAGATATCAATACGACCCTAAAAACCATCACGGTACCTTAAGATAGTAAATAAATATACTATTGGCAATACATGACGGTTCCCGGGAACTACTATTCAGAACTATTCTATTCAGGGATACTACTGATTTACTATTCAGAAAATCCCTGAAATGTCCATGTTCATATCAACATTTCGTTGCAAGTACATAAATCACACTACCTAATTCCGACCTCTGCTGATAAGACGCTGCATTACCAATTTACACAAGAAATTTAATTTATTCTATGCTAATAATTTCAATTAACGTCATACCATATAATTTTACGTCGCTTTTCTCAAACACCGTGTCAAACACAAGACCAACAATCAATAGGGAAGTCCTCAACCGGAGACTGCCTAACAGAAAACGTACCTTGGGACGCTGTCCAGCTACATGGACCAATGACTTAAATAAGGTCACCGGAAATTGCTGGATGAGAAAGATGGAAGTTCGGGTGTTGTAATGGGCCTTAGGATAGGCCTGTATCCTAGATACACAAGCTAAAAGAATTGTATAGTCGCTTTTCTAGAGGTATCATATTAGTGTTGTATCTGGAACTTATTTCCCTCTGTATGGCCGACCATGGCCACAGTATGTTATTAGCCACTAACTAGACCGGTAATGAACTAATGATTTCAAATATTTTTTAATTTGTTTCAGATCTGATCCGAGTAGAGTCACAATGGGCGTGTACAGAACCATCGTGTCGTTGGCGGTCAACAATGGAAAACGCGTGTCGAGGAATAATGGAACCGTTAGTATAAAGTATATACAAAACTTTACGACAGATTGGCCGTGTCTCGTCTTGTACTGCCCGGGCTTTATTTCCGATGCGACATGATAACATGATGTTCATTTACCTTTTATTTCTACTCTACGTTTCGCCACGGGTTACACCAGCCGTGGTCACGAGTTGACTGAAGAGGCGGTTTGTCCAGGATGGGAGCTGCGAGCAGTTTTATCAACTACCCACATTTGATGTTCACATACGCTAAGGTTGCGACAAAACTCTAACAATGTTCGCGGACGCATTCGACGGTAAATCGCAAGGTTTAAATTTTACACGTTCAGACCCGATTTATAATATAAAAAAAGATAATACATTGTCAAAATCTGGGAAGTTTGTTTTCGTCTTTGTTGATGTCTGAGCCCACGACACAGAATCGTAATGTGGACCAGTGTGACGTTATTACTCGTATTAATGGAATTAAGAAATATAGTCAATTGAATAATACAATATAGGTCGAATTAAAAACTGTTTAACAAATATCAACAAACTAGCGACCCGCCCTCGCTTCGCTTCGGTTCATAAGATTTTTTTTATATATAATATATAGCCTATGTTACTCAGGGATAATGTAGCATTCTAATGGTGAAATAATCTTTGAAATCGGTCCAGTAGTTTTTGAGTTTATTCCTTACAAACATACAAAAATAAAAATCTTTCTTCTTTATAATATTATTATAGTATGATAACAAATTTAACAAACTGTTTAACAATTATCAAATCAAACCAGTTGTATTCTAAAACCGTCTTTTTATTTCACCCGAAACTCAAAATACGACATTTTTTTTTTAAATAACTAATATTCGTCACCTATAAATTATGATTTTTCCACAGCCTTCTTTCCGTCCATTGCTCTCCTGCGCTCCCGTCGCGTTCATGGGCTTCAACCGCAACGCGCACTCCCAGGACCTCACCAAGAACATCCAGTACATAACCAACGATATCGTGAAGCTCTCCGTCGATCCGCAGACCATGAAGTAAGTGTCCCCATCATCTTATCGCACCTTGTCATTATCGTAACGACCTTGCCATTTATCATATGAATCATACATTTTGTCGTTGCCATAGACTAATTACAAGATTCAATTTTGTATCGTTAAATTATAAGCAAGCAGTGTGTTTATTTGATTTTCGGAAATTACTGATGATTTTACTAATATGTTCCTTTAATTTCTCCCTAACATTAAACAACCATTAACTACAGGCTATAATCTTCTATACTACTGATATACTGTTTATTTATTTGTTTTATGTGAGAGATAAAACTCGAAAACTATTGGACCTATTTTGAAAATTCTTACATATGGAATTGCACACTGCACATGCACTGACTGCATTGCACAGGCAGTACGATTCTGAATCCGACAGCTTGCAAAGTCAGCCACATTATTCCATCAAATTCGGGGCATTACGTGATTAGCATAGTAACTCAACAGGTCAACATATAAATTCTCTATTGTATTTCAAATAACTTATTCACTGGTTATTTCAATTTTATTTCCATTGGTTGCGTAATGTGTATACATTGTTCGATTTTAATTAGCAACTAATTATGTGTATTTGGAACATTAATTGCTTGTTTCTATTCAACAATCGATATCAACCTGTAATGTCTTAGGTTAGGGCATAGGACTTTCCTTGTAATCGCGAGGAGATTTGGTCCCACGCGTATCCAAATTCTCTTGGGGATGAGTCAAGAGTATAATGCAATTAAAGAATTACTTTTTTCCATAGTACTCTTCATTCGATGGGATATTGTAGGATGGGATGGGAATGGGCTCTGGCGTATCTCACTCACAACCAATCGTACATAGGTACATAGGAATAGGATAGGCTGAGAAATGTAGTACATTTTACGGTAGCCTTCTGTGAGAGAGGGGTAACATGGCCAGTTGAGCGCGGCCAGCGGCTGTGGCCTGCCAATGTTATAATATTGTTGTAAGGTTGGACAAGCCACGTGACAAGCCGCTGTGCGTGATGATTAACTGGCTCCTGGCGAGGCAGAAGCACGTCATGAAGTACGCTATCCTTTACCTGGAGCAGGGCTTCGACGTTCTCTCAGTTTCGTGCACGCCCTGGCAGCTCATGTGGCCCATGAAGGGAACACAGGTTGGTTATGTTTGATCCAATGTTTGTATTATTGGTGACAAAAATGAATAAAATACACAAATCTCCACTTGAAAGTTCATAAAAATTAGAGCTAAATACGTTCTTTGGTTACATGGTAAAAAAAAATCCTCGAGGTCTCAACTAACATTGTTACTTGGAAAAAATTGAAAGAAAAAGACTCAAATTATAATTCATTTTTTTTATAATGCCGGCGTTTATTTTCCTCCATTTTGTTTTTATTTATTCTGATATTTAAGGTTACAACATGTTTTTTGCTAAAATAACTAAAAGAAATGAAAATTTCCAATATCATATGAAATCATACTGATCGAGATATCAACAGAAATAAATACATATGTATATCGAAGCATACAATACAATTCATATGAATCGTATTCCATGTACAGTCGGCCAATGATAATGTTGATCACAACAAATTTGAGTTTCAATTTGACATTAATTCTAAAACATAATGACAATTATCACTTGCAAATCTAACTTTTCAATTTATATTTGCAACTTTATCACTGTTTATTCTTTCAAACGAGATATTGCTCAACATTTTCATGGGCGCACCGAACATGTCGTGTATTTTCATGAGATATAAGTGAGATCTTTCATCTCACGTAGGCGCGTCACGCTTAGTAGTGGTTGTTCTCGTACATGTACATTATTTTAGTGTGCGTAAACATGAGAACGCTCAGTTGGGTTTCCGATACCGCGGCGAACACTAAATCAATGTACATGTACGAGCACAACCACTAATAAGCGTAACCCGCCTTCGTGAGCTGAGAGAAATATACTGATGACGGGTGTGTGAAACATTCCCAGCTGATAGCGGGCGACATGCTCAAATTCATGACGTCGAACGGGAGCGCGAACCCGATGACTCTCCACGGGTTTTCAGTGGCCGGATACATTTGGGGCGAACTCTGTGTCCACGTCATGAAAGATAATGACAGGTAAGGACCGACCATAGCATATCTACTAGCCTCCACCCACACGTGCATTTACCCGAGTCTTACGCGATAAGTTATCTATTTTGCATTGTATACATAGTAAAAACCGTTTTTAGCAATAAGCTTTATTTATATATATAATAAATTCATATCAATCACCGTTTTCCTGTGGATTTATTATTCGTAGATGAAATAAATCTCCTAACTGCAATATAACCGTAACCGTCCCTTTTAACGTTCACATTTGGACACGGCAGTCCTCGTGCCCGTTGTCATGTGCATGAGAGACGTATGGCCTTAAAACACCAGCTGGCCAGGCGGGTTGGCGAGTTGGGGCAGTTCACTCTTTAAGAGATGGTGTAGTTCCTCAGCGCTTGTGGTAGCGGCTTTGTGATCCCTCAGTCGTCTTCTACGACGTCCACGTAAGAGATGCGAGTGGTGCTATTTATTCTAAAGGTGGTCGACACGATCGAAATGCATTATGCAGATTGTAAACATGAAATATATAAGATTTTCCTTTAGTCATCTCTAAGGTTCCATATAAAGTGGCTGGGTGATGCAAAGCATTCAATTCTATAACAATCGAAACTGATCTTTAGTTTTGATTCGCTCGCTGTTAGTACTTTATCAACCATATGTTTAAAAATATATAATTTAATGTAAATTGGTAATTTACGTAGAAATCACCAATTTAAGATTGAAAACCAATGTTGACGTGATTATTATTGTTATCCAGATACCAGCCCGTTCTGGACCGTGTGGTATCCCAAGTGTGGGACTCCGCTGCGGACATCAGCGAGATCTCCATCGGGTTCCCCGCCGCAATTTTCCCTAAAAACAAAATCATGCAGAAGACCATGAAGACTTACATCGAGTAAGTAAAAAGCTACTGTAAAATTTACAGCCGGTACCTGAGAAGGGATGACAAAAAGGGCCTTTATCCATCAATAAAAACGAAAACTACGCTATCGACCTGTTTTTACTTTTTTAAAAACAGTTCTTATAAAAGCTTTTCTGTGCTTTTATTTCACTCGACGGCAGATTACGGCTACGTACACTTAGCAACAAGGTAATCTATTATATCCCCATCGGTACCTTCAATGAACTTGTAATTATGACCAGAATCAAAGGGTTTTGTGTACATTAGCGTGTTGCTGACTGTACCTGTCGACTTAATTTTAAAGATACTAATTTAACGATTTAGATTTTAAAAAATTGTTCCTAATATTTGTTGTTCCATAAGCAAATCGTTTTGAAATAATTCCGTAGACTAAGGTCGAATACATTCAAAGCATTTTTTTTTTTCATCTATATAGCGTAATAACTCTCAATAAGCAAGCACGTGCTTACTGGCTACATTGTTCGGTAGAAATGACAGATATAGGAAATTATTTAATTGAATTATCGATCTATTCGATTTTCTCGATGAGATGTTAAAGTATAAATGACTTATGAATGAATTTTGCCCACGACTTCGTTCATATGGTTTACATAAATTGTAGCTTATCCAGATTACTTGCCAAGTTTCAACGAAATTGGTTCAGCCGTTGTGACATGATCGAGTAACATACTTCTAAACATTTGCATTTAATGTAATGCACCAGATAACAATGTAATGTCCTAATGTAAGCTCTTAGGGGCCGTTCAAGTATTACGTAAGCACCAAGGGGGGGATTTTTGCTGACATGGGGGACGGGGGGGGGGGGGGGGGGGTGTCTGAATGGCGATTACGTCAGTAATATTTACTTTCGTATTTTTTTTTGGAAAAATTTAGTAGATTCTGATTGAATGAGAAACTTGAACAGATTTTGTAAAAATTATACCAATGCTTACGTTAGCATAGGGGGGGGGGGGGGTGAGAGCTTTGCTTACTTTCGCTGACGGGGGGGGGGGGGGGTTAAAAATGACTAAAATTCTGCTTACGTAATACTTGAACGGCCCCTTAAGACTAAATAATGAAATAAATTTATAATAGTAATAGGATAAATAAATAAAAATTATACCACGTACATACATACATACATCTAAAAATAAACAAAGCACTGCCACGAATTGTTTCAGTTGCATTATCTCTCCGCTCATTAGAATTATATTACAAACGAAGCTTGAATCGGGAAATTCAAATACAATTACTAAAACACAATGAATACACACTGAAAATAATATTTAGTAATCAGTGATCGTGGACGTGTACCGTGTGATAACACATCACACGGTACATCGACTGGCCTACAAACGATCTTACATAACGTTCCATGGTATCGCATACAATGTTACCGGTTATCTATCTGTATTGTTGCACAACAGTTAGAAATGGTCTTAAATTGTAGCTAGAAATGGTAGCAAGCGACACCGCTGCCAGATCAAAAACCTATTCAGCACTAACAGCGGGCCAAAAAAGCGCTAGATTCAACTATTAACTTTCAACTTATAATTGTAAAAGGACAGACATATAAAAATGAAAAAATACGTTTAATTAAACATACGTACTCATGAAATCAAAATAACAACAATAAAATATATTATTTTTCCACCATAACTGAACTTGAGAGATAACTGACTTTCTTTTTATATATGGCGATGGTGCACGTCACCACATTCTGCCCGTATCAAGGTTTATTCGCAATAAAAAAAATTAAAATCTATAACATATCCTGTCAATGCCCAGTCCCGTCAGCGTGGAAGCAAGTCAGGAGTCGCTCAGTAAAGCGATAGTAGGTTTACTGAGGACAGGAGAGGACTCCTTGGAAGCACACGAAAAACGCAATCGTATGCTTCTCTTTGAGTAACCCAAACATTATGCACAAAAAATACTTTGAACTATAGTAAACTATCATTTAACTATCAACTATTTAAACTATCACTATTAAATCATAAAATGCACAATACAAATTTTTCATAATGATGAAACAAAAACAGAATTATTTTAAATTAGTTGAGTTGTTGGAGGTTTTTCGTTCTTTCGGTGACCCATTTACACGTTATCAAATTCCCGCTTTAGGGCCGTGATACACGTGCGTGTTACTCGCATAGAAACATACCAGTACCTTGCAAAAATGCGCGCTACTGACATGTGTATTCAGATTTTGCCAGTCAGAATAGTTTTAATAGTACGCCAATAGATCGCAAGCCGTTTGATTTCTCGTGTGCGTGTGTGATACTCGCATGCCAGGACAGACACGTCAAAACGTGTATGCCAGTAGCTGGCGCGTCACTTAGAATAATACATTCCATGTGTCAGATGCCACATGAAGACGTTCTACGAGTCGGCGACGATCCACTACATCCGCTCGTCGCAGATCTTCTACCGCAACCTGTGCCATGCGCCCGCGCTCTTCCTGCTCTCCAAAACCGACCCCGTCGGCGCCGAGAAGAGCAACCGCAGCGTTTACGACACTTGGCGGGAGATGGACATACAGGTAACTATTGCTAGGGAGTCCAAATATAGTCTATCTTCACCTGTGTTCGTTTCGCTGGCGAAACGTAAAAGATTTTTTAATACTGGTTAAGTATATTTTGAGTTCACCTCGTACGTAAGTATTAGGGATACTTTTTTTTTTTGTATTAAAATAAAGCAAATTAATAGAAAAGTTTGTACGTTATTGAGTAAAACGTTATATAACGTTGTACTGAAATAAGGCAAAGGCTGGAAATAGTTTGTTCAGTGTCGAGAATAGAATCGATTCTACCAATTTTTCCAGTTTTTTTTTTCATGATTTATAGTACAATTCTAGTATTTCATTTATACTACGCGCGTCGCCCGACCCGCGCGCCGCTGCCGGATCTGACTAGACAAGAACATGGGCGTAGCCACGGTGGGGTAGGTTGGGACGGTTGCCTCCTGCCATAAGGAAAAATAAGTAACAGATTTTCTGCATTTCACTACGTCTATTTATATTATAAGAAAATTGTTTCCATTGCCCCACCCTGGATAAAATCCCGACTACGCCCTTGGACACGAACAAAAACTTTACATGTTTGTAACTATTGCTTGATTCCTTAAAATCAATTAAATTATTTCAGTGACACGTATAGTTTCCATCGTGATGTATGGACACTCTGCCATCTATTAGTATTACAAATGGCCCCCTTATTCGACTCGGGGACCATCTGTTATTATTGTTGTAAATCATCCGATCCCAATGATCGACAAATGAATGTAGAATCACTCGGACCGAATGACTCACAACAACAATTTTGTTGGTGGGGATGACTTGAAAACACACGAACGGCCCCTTCGAACCGTCCGTATGCCTTCTTGTCTCCAGTCCCTTCAACGGCGCCTTCTTCGTGGTTTGTGATCACCCCAGGGCGCGGCTGAACGGGACGTTGTGCTCGTGGTAGGTGTGGTTCTGATTCACCGGACTCGTAGAATGGCGGCGCAGGAACCAACGTCTATGGAGGTCTTGAAATAAAAGTCTTGATATTTCTTCAAAATAGCTTGAGGGCTTGCGGTGGTGTTTTGAGGAGCGAGACGGCGGTATTTTTCTTCTTCTTCTTGTGGTTGACGTTTGAGGATCACGTAAATTTACGCGTCTTGCTTCATGCTTATTAGGCCCGCGGCAGTACCGTAAGGAGAGCCGCGCGACCTCATTTACCGCCTCACCCGTCTCCTCACCACCCCTCCCCCTCAATCATCTTTATTTATATTTACATCTATACATATTTACATTTTATAGATATTTACATTTCATCCACATTTTCCTACGTCTATTCATTCAAATATCTATTTACTTTTAAAAGATCTGCCTACAAAAGGTTCTCACAATAACCCATCGCCTACTCCCTCTCGGAAGACAGGCGATATGCTTATTAAAAGCATTGGCAGAGCTTTATTCTTCCCAAGATACCTGTAGCAGGCACACATCTATACTATTTTTTTCCTAAACAATTTTATCTACTTTTAAAAGATCTGCCCTAATCTACGTGGGTTTTATTCCATCAACCCTATTCGCTATTTCTCACTGAAAATAGACGAATGTGCGTGCTTAAATCTTATCCCTTAGGGAAAATAAAAGACAGGCGGGGGCAAAGCTTTATTTTTCTAAATGTATAGATGTGTGCCCGTTTGTACATACAGGCTTTTTCTTATGCTGACATATTTTCCCCATTGTTCTGTTTTCTAATGATTTTATACATTATCAATTATAACAATCGACAGAACAATGGGTACTCATTTTCTTATCAACTACTTAAAGTTAATATTTTCATTCATATATTTTCAATAAACATATTAGTGCAACTAGCATTTTACAATATAATACATTACAGACGACATTCTTTAAGACATTTATTGGCTAACAAGCTCACTCGATTTGCTCGGCAAGAAACTGTCTAGTTGCACAACTTAAAATTCTACCTAAACGATTATTTACTGACAAGGTTTAGGGGGCGTGGCTTCGTACTTAGGAATCTTCATCTTGGGTGTGCATTGTTAACAATCTCCCCCTCGTGCGAATCTAGCACTTTACTATGGAACAATGCACCCCTTTCTTCCCAATATTACTAGACGCGAAGATGGTCGTCTCATCACGCCTGCTGTGGTTTTTACATCCACTATCCTCACTTTTCCATCCTTTCCTGGTAATACTCGTATCACTTCTCCTCGTGGCCACGTGCAGCGAGGTAGTGTATGGTCGACTATGAGTACTATGTCGTCTGGTGCTGGGTCGACGTAGTCTCGTTGACCACTATCACGTCGTGGAAGTAGTGAGGGCAAATATTCCTTCACCCATCTTGCCCAAAAATGGTCGGCAAGACGTTGTACTGTTTTCCAGGTGGTCTTTCCCACCAATTCGTCGTCATTGAAACTTCCCGGCGACGTCATACCACTGGATCGCCCAATTAGGAAATGATTGGGCGTCAGGGCTTCCTCATTGTCGTCGAGATTTACTTGTGTTAGTGGTCTGGAATTCACTATGTGTTCAGCTTCCAGGATCAGTGTGTGGAGTACCTCCTCTCTGGGCGCGCGTTCTCTTAAAGTCGCCGACAGCGCGTTTTTCACTGATCTCACTAACCTTTCCCAGGTTCCGCCCATATGGGGCGCGCCTGGTGGAATGAACTTCCATTTTATGTTTTTATGCTGGGTTTCTTTCTCAATGGCATTTTGGCATTTTTTCCACGCTTCTGCCAGCTCTTTGTTCGCACCGACAAAGTTAGTGCCATTATCGCTGTACATGACAGAAGGTTTTCCTCTTCTAGCTATTAGTCTTCTTAATGCCAATATCATGGAGTCTGCAGAGAGCGAAGCGGCGAGTTCTAGGTGCACCGCTCGCGTAGTCATACATGTGAACAGTACTCCCCATCTTTTTTCATGGCGTCTGCCTATTGTTACATTCATAGGTCCAAAATAATCCACCGCCGTACAAGTGAACGGTGGTTGATGATGAGCTAATCTTTCTTTTGGTAGACAGCCCTGTGGTGCCTTTTTAGGTAATTATTTGTTTACCCTACACCATTGACATTCGTTATGAACCTTTCTGATGGCGTTTCTCAACGAGACAATATAATACTTTTGTCTCAGTTCGTTCATTACTGTCGAATCGTTCCCATGATTGAACTTTTCGTGTTCACATTTTATAATTAAGCGAACTACTGGGTGTTTGCCATCTAGGATTATCGGCGTATTGTAGTCGCTTGGTAGGCTGTTATCTGCCTGCAATCTACCATCTAATTTTATGATGTTATCCGAGCCCAGAACAATGCACAGTCGACGAAGCCGCGAGCTCTTCTCTATTGGTTTTCCTGTTAGAAGACGATTTATTTCACTACCGTAACTTTCTTCCTGTATCTGTTTGACCCATAATTCTTCCGCTCGACGAATCAAACTTTGCGACATTGACTCGAAACTTAAGTCATCCGATGCTTCACTAGGTTTCATTTTATCGTTTGACCGTTTATTTCTATAACGCCTGATGATACTTTTATAGCAATATGTTTTCATAACCGGATTCTTGTCTAGCTTTCTCTCTAAATTATACAATCTTTTTTCGGCTTGCGCCCTGTTATCGGGCATAGTTTCGTGATCCGATTTCCACAACAATCCTACTTCGTAACTTCCGTCACTCAGCCGATTGCTTGTTTCTTCCAAAAGGCGCATCGCTCTCTCTTCCGGATCGCTTTTTGGATTTCGGGCCGCTATTCCGAGTCCTTCTAAGGAGAAGTGTTCTCTCATGAGTTCTTCCATTGAGTCGCCGTTTCTCTTGTCCTGTGTAACGTAATTAATAAAATTCACAGGTTTGGATGTGCTTGTTATGCATCCATGCATTACCCACCCTAGTTGTGTGAGTGAGGCGACTGGTAGGCTGGTTCCTTTAGACTTTATTTCTCTAGAGACTATGAGATGCCAGTTGTCCTGTCCAATGAGAACTGTTGGACGGACTTGTTCGTACATGATCTGATCCTCTATATCCTTTAAGTGTGAACAGTTCTTTATTAATTCTCTGTCTACAGACTGTGAAGTCAAGTGCAATTCCTTGATTGTCTGTGCACGTACTGTTTCTAGATTCCTAGTGAATTTTCCCTTCACACTTAATTCTAATCTGCGTGAGTTTTCATCATACATCTTATTTCCGCCCACACTTTCTATGGACAGTTTCTCTTTAGGGCCTGTGGCTCCAATGGATTGTGCAATTTTTTCTTCTATCAGAGTGATGGTCGAGCCCTCGTCCAACAAGGCATGTGTACTTTTCATTCCCCTTGGACCATATAACTCAATGGGAATTATTTTTAAGTAAGCCCGCTGAGAGGTACTTACTGCGTTGGTAATCGCCGTCTTGATGGAGGTTTCGGCATCCTTCCTTTCACTTTCTTTTCTATAATTGTGATGCAACAATCTATGGTGTTTTATTTCACATTTCCCTATGCCACATGGCCTAACGCGACAATTATTTCTACTGTGGTTGCCCCGTAAACACACGAAGCACACTTTGCTTTTCTTGGCCGCTTCCCATCTTTGTTCTGTACTAAGTTGCTTGAATTTATCGCAACTCGGCAAGCCATGTTTTTCACAACACAACACACATTTTAAACCACTTTTGATGTATCGTTTACTTCTCACTGGTTCACTACTCGACGAACTTTGGGAAAACTCCTTTCTTCCGTTCTCCCCCTCGTTGACGGATCGAACGGTGTGTATTGTCTTCTTTCTTTTGTCATAGGAGTCCACCTTCTTTTCCCTAGGCGTATATTCCGTCGAGTAGATCACGCTGTATTGATCGGCCATCCTGTTCAAATATGTGGATATTATACACAGTTCCGGTTCTTCTCCCGAGTACTCGTACCTGTACTCCATCCACTTGTATTTCACTATAGTATTCATTTTACTCACAATTTGCTTCGATATCTCCGGTGAATGCAAGAAGTGAGGTTTATTTAATGCTCTAATGGTAGCTATACAGTTTGATATCTTGCTGGCAAACATGTATATATCCCTACCATCTTCACCCATTCTGGGTAATTTTTTAACATTTTCCAATTCGTTGAGAACTAATACGTCTGCTCTCCCGAATCTCCTTTCAAGGGATTCGATTATGGCGTCTGTAGTCGTGTGCGTATATAGCAACGACTTGACTGCTTCTCTTGCGTTTCCTTTCAACGCTTTTCTGATCCTTGCCACATTCTGTACTTGGCTAAAGTATTCCCGTGTGTCACGGAAATAAGTTATGAACGATATCCATTCGTTCGGGTCACCGTCAAATAGCGGCAACTCGTGCAGGTATTTCGGCGGATCCCTTTTTTCTTCATTCTTTGCCACTTGTTTAATGGCCTGCATTAGAGCACTGGCCAACGTCGTAGCTTCCGCTTGACGCGATGCTTCAGGTTCCTTTTCAATTATTCTTGTTACTTCATTTCTTTCTTCTGGTGGCTTCAACTGCCGTACCGAATTATGGAATTGTAGCCAATCATTGACTCGAGCGACGCCCTCGGGTGGCTCCTCCTCTACGTCGGTTGCCTCTTCTTCCGAATCGAGACAGACTAATTCCAGTTTAGTCCTTGCCAACGCAGCGGCGGCCTCTGCTTTCTTCAATTCTTCTTGCTGTAGGTCCCACTGTGCCTTCAACTTGGCACGTCGCCTAACAGCTGAGCGCGTCGATCGTCCTCCGGTAGACTTTGACCCTACCAAAGTATCACCTGAGCCAATATGCGTTCTCTCTGCCGTTTGTGCATTGTCCTGTTCTTTCCTATTTTGTTCGGGAACATCATTATTCTGGACTGTTTCAATGGACGTATCTGTCCCTCTGCTCCATGTATTCGTCGACCCAGACGTTCCAGCGGTTGACTCTGTTGTCGTCGTCGCGATTTTCTTCGCTGCGGCCGCTGCCCGGGTTGTTCTTGTCTTCTCGTCCATCTTGAAGCCCCCTAATTCCCTAACGGTCCCTACCCCTAACCTTACTCTCGTGTGAAGGTTTCACACGAGCACGGGATCGCAGGGATTGGACTCACTTAGGATAGGTTGGAAAGAACCTATCTCACGTCAGTGAGAGGTACCTTCGAGAGCTAAGATGGGATGTCTTAACCTCGACGTACGATGGCCTCCTCCCACTGACGGGATAGTTAAGCCCGAGTACGCACTTCGTTAACACCGCTAGGATCCGTGCGTACCGGTATGCGTTTCCCTCTCACGTGGCAGCGAGAGGGTTCGATGTCTTGAATCTTCTTTGATGCCCCAAGCCCTAGGCACCAAGCGTTGCAGCCGCCTCGCCGTACACCACCGAAGTTGCTCCCTGACGATGTGACGTGATCCTCTTCTCCGGCGGTAGCTCCCGGCCGGTAGCTGACGAGCCCTTGTGAATCCTGCGATGAGAGACTATGTTGAATACGTGGTCTCAACATCCGCCGTTCGAAGGACCATAAACTATTACAAATGGCCCCCTTATTCGACTCGGGGACCATCTGTTATTATTGTTGTAAATCATCCGATCCCAATGATCGACAAATGAATGTAGAATCACTCGGACCGAATGACTCACAACAACAATTTTGTTGGTGGGGATGACTTGAAAACACACGAACGGCCCCTTCGAACCGTCCGTATGCCTTCTTGTCTCCAGTCCCTTCGACGGCGCCTTCTTCGTGGTTTGTGATCACCCCAGGGCGCGGCTGAACGGGACGTTGTGCTCGTGGTAGGTGTGGTTCTGATTCACCGGACTCGTAGAATGGCGGCGCAGGAACCAACGTCTATGGAGGTCTTGAAATAAAAGTCTTGATATTTCTTCAAAATAGCTTGAGGGCTTGCGGTGGTGTTTTGAGGAGCGAGACGGCGGTATTTTTCTTCTTCTTCTTGTGGTTGACGTTTTGAGGATCACGTAAATTTACGCGTCTTGCTTCATGCTTATTAGGCCCGCGGCAGTACCGTAAGGAGAGCCGCGCGACCTCATTTACCGCCTCACCCGTCTCCTCACCACCCCTCCCCCTCAATCATCTTTATTTATATTTACATCTATACATATTTACATTTTATAGATATTTACATTTCATCCACATTTTCCTACGTCTATTCATTCAAATATCTATTTACTTTTAAAAGATCTGCCTACAAAAGGCTCTCACAATAACCCATCGCCTACTCCCTCTCGGAAGACAGGCGATATGCTTATTAAAAGCATTGGCAGAGCTTTATTCTTCCCAAGATACCTGTAGCAGGCACACATCTATACTATTTTTTTCCTAAACAATTTTATCTACTTTTAAAAGATCTGCCCTAATCTACGTGGGTTTTATTCCATCAACCCTATTCGCTATTTCTCACTGAAAATAGACGAATGTGCGTGCTTAAATCTTATCCCTTAGGGAAAATAAAAGACAGGCGGGGGCAAAGCTTTATTTTTCTAAATGTATAGATGTGTGCCCGTTTGTACATACAGGCTTTTTCTTATGCTGACATATTTTCCCCATTGTTCTGTTTTCTAATGATTTTATACATTATCAATTATAACAATCGACAGAACAATGGGTACTCATTTTCTTATCAACTACTTAAAGTTAATATTTTCATTCATATATTTTCAATAAACATATTAGTGCAACTAGCATTTTACAATATAATACATTACAGACGACATTCTTTAAGATATTTATTGGCTAACAAGCTCACTCGATTTGCTCGGCAAGAAACTGTCTAGTTGCACAACTTAAAATTCTACCTAAACGATTATTTACTGACAAGGTTTAGGGGGCGTGGCTTCGTACTTAGGAATCTTCATCTTGGGTGTGCATTGTTAACAATTAGATATAGTAAATGTTCCCGTTTTCCAGTGCACATGGAAATGCTGGGATAAATCACCCCACGTGCAGCACTATTCGTACCATCCCAAGGAATACGTGGCCGCTCTCTATGGGCACCTCGACAAGAGTGGACTCGTCTCTCAGCCAGAGAAAATGCGCCTGCGATTATAACGCCCAGATGGGGACATCCCCTCCCCATAACCATCCCCATCCTTGTCCCTAATCCATTTCTAAATTGTGGCCTATGAACCAAATGAACGTACACACTACTTAAACTACACATTGCTCAAATGACTAATCTTAATTATAGTGTAAACTCTCTATAACGAAGTTCTTAATAACGAAAATACCCCTATAATGTAGACATTACTTCAGCCTAGTTGGTTATACCATAAAACCAATAGTTTGATGCACTCTCTATAAAGAAACAATACGTCATTGTTTAGACGTCGATTAACATTTATTATCGGTTTGCAAAAGGCATATCTGCAAAAGGTTAAGGTGGTGAAATCTCTACGTAAGACAGCTGCCTTCTCTTTATTTGTTGTAATCTACCCACATGTCAGTCGGATCAGGTATGAGTTGTCCTTAGAAATGTTTAGTCTAATATAGCAAACACTGAACTATGAATTATGAGTCGTTAACGGACTTTTGAAAAAACCTGAGGTAAAAGATAACAGACTACATTTAGAATAATTGTGTATGATTCTAGAAGTTATTTTTATGTACGAAGGCGGCAGACGAGCTTACAGTCCACCTGATGGTAAGTGGATACTGTCGCCCATAGACATCCGGGATACATGCCAACATTAGTCCAAAATGAGAAACGTTGGCATGCCTCCGGATGCGCTGCCTACCTTTGGAGATATAGGAATGGATTTGCAGAAAGGGTTGAGAAAATGGGAAGCGATTGGAATGGGATTATGTATTATTTGAGAAATTTTGCTACTTATTTCTGCTCTCTGAAAACTGTATAACGAAACAAAATTCTCGATCCCTTGCGTTTCATTATAAAGGGTTTACACTGTATATTAATATTAATTAATTGATTATAATTATATTATTTCATATTAAAATTGTTAAATGACCTATAAATTGTAACCATCAACTTTGTAAATGAATAAAAATAAAAAAAAATCATTAAATCTTGTACAAGAATTATACGATATTTAAATATACGTCATTTTAACTCGTATAAAAGTGCCTTTTCGTGTTATGTTAGAGTAGTGTATCAAAACTATTTAACTTGTACAACAGTGCGCATGCGCCGTTGTGGCTAATGTATCATTAATAAATCGATTTGTGAAACGAAATGTATAATCGAATTTTTAGAAATACATTCACTTGGTCCTTGAGCATCAATATTCTCTATCGTATTCCACTCAATCCTGCCGAGTGCGAAGTGTGATGCGATAAGAGAAGTCATCTCATCTCGTTTTCTTACTCTGTTACATCTCACTTCATAGATATTTCGAGCGGATAGTGTGATGGGATATAAAAATCTCGTGGCCTCCTTGCTCCAAAATAGGGTGACATAAAACTACGTGGGTAATAAATTTTCAAGTGGCCATTGTTACACGTCTATTCGTATAATTAATTTTCTTTATTAGCATCGCACATAAGATTTATAGTGTTCATGTTTCATTGTTTACGTGCGTGTATTGTGACATCACGTAATTTTGTATTAAACGGTTTTAAATAAATGGTCTACACAATGAAGTGCAATAAATAAAATGAGAATATGGCCATAGTAAATACATAGCAGTAGTTTAACATCCGTCGCGCGTCGTCGTCGAAATAGCGACTCGACTGCGGTCTACATAATATATTTTTTTTATACAAGTGTCAGACGAGCAGAAAGTCTACTTGATGATAAGTGGATGCTGTCGCCCTGAGACATCCGCCATACATGCCAATATCGGTCCAGAATGCCAAACATTGGCACGTCCCTGAATGCATTGTCTACCTTCAAATTCAACACGAATTTGAAAGAAAATATATATAATTCTATCGAACGTCGCGTCGTCAATAGTTGAAGAGCAGTTGTAGGCGCTGTATGCAATGCAAACCGTGACTCATACGTTTGTATGAAGATGATTTACTGTTATGTTTTTACTATGATAATTGGGACATCCGGATTGTCAATTATCGCGTTATACAATTCAAAGTATATAATATGTACAAATACGAATGTTTTAAAAAAAAAAGCAAATGGTGTCGGGTCGTTGCATATTTTTTTAAACATTTAACTGTTTAGTATAATTTATTAGAGATATTTGTGCATACTTATACTATTGTCAACATGAAATGGTCTTTCCTAGAAGTCTTCACAGGAAGTGGTCACTGACCGCCGAATCGATATTGACATGTATCGCGTATATTCTTGTTCGCTTACCAGTTGGAGGGTCTGTTCGCTTACCAGCTTCTTACTATAAAGAAGCCTGTTTTCAGTATCCTAATTTACATATTTTCTATAAATATTAGAAAGAACATCGTGAGCGATAATTCACAGAACCATAAAGACTTATGTCTCATACAAGTTATAAAGAATACACGTCCTTCTGTAAAATTTGCAATAGTCTTACGAACAGGCTCGAATTATACTTTCTAATATAAGCTTAGGTGTAAGCTTTACATTTTCAAATTGTGTATTTTATATTTTTTTACTGAAAAGCCCACAAGTCTTTCAAAAACTTCCTTGTAATAAATAAAGCTTTAGAAAAATATCAGAATAGAAATTGAAAATTTAAAAAAAAAAACAGAAACTGTGATTTTTTTTTAGATATTTTTGTGTGAATTGGAAATTTATGTGAAAATTTAGTTTAGTGTATTATCCGCAAAATATCGAAAATATTTAGGTAATTGTTGTGCGGTGTCTAGTGGTGTGGTGAAGAAATTGACTGAAATTTTAAAACAATGCAATTGATATTTCATATTTTTATGAGGCATAGTTTTATTAAACGAAAATGTATTTACTCGGTATGATATTTTCTGGAAAAAATAACGCAATGCTGTGTAATTCCAACCTCCTGTGTGACGCAGTGTGAGGAGAGCTTATAAATAAACACGAGATGTAGTTACGTTTACAATTTGTCTTACAACCACGAAACGAAGTCTAAAATATTATTGTCTATATTTCCCTAGCGATGGTATCGTCAATAACTCGTGTAAAGTATTCGCTAACCAAGCGTTCGATTACAAATCCCTTTTTGCCACTCACATAACCTTATCCAATAAGCGTCTAGGTGACGGTAACCCTAAAACATCGTAAAACGAACCTTTCACCGGTCCTATTAAAGTATATAATGATAATAACAATTTTCTGAAGAGCAAAAGGGCTTGTTATCGTCCAACCGCACGGTGTGACAATGCTATAGTTTAAGTCATACCTTCTATATCCTACTATGTATATTGATAAATACTGATATGTAATGTTTTCTATTGCTATTTCTAGATTTTCTGAAGAGGGGTTTGGAATATAAAAGATTATAAAATTAACAGTGTTTTATTTACACATTTACATGTACCTATTATTTCGCTTATTCCCCACTGCTCAATTTTATAATAAATAGTTGAGCAGTGGGCAATCACATTGTTGTCCTAATGCTCAACTGGTTGAGCACTGGCTAATAAGCGTTTTTATTAGTGTTATCAAAAAAACTCATGCATGTGTTGCCGTGTTATAAAATCTAAATAACTGCCTTGGCGTCCAAAGAAAATGTCCAAAGTTTTCTTATTATAAATTATATCTTTAAAAAGTATTTCCAGTAATTTTTAAAGACAATAAATAATATTCAACGTAGACTTTGTATGGAAAGCAAAATGGGAACATTTAGAATTATATGGCGACACACATTTATAGATACAGATTTAAGAATAGTCTTCTATAGACTCGTTTCAAGATACCATTTTGGTATTTTTTGGAAATGAGTACTAATAAAAGTACAATGATATAAAGAAAAAAATATATTTTACGATAATATTAAAACAAGGCTGTATGTTAAATTGAAATCATTTATTACTAAAATAATGACCACTTAAAATATTTCCCTGATTCGGTGCTTATTCCGTTTCTTATTAGGATTTTTATTCACTTTCTGTTTCGGCTGCTTTACCCGCTCTTTGGCCGCCATTTTCAACCGCCACGCGCGTTTGCTATTCTTTTTCTCAATTTTGACATTTTCTCTGTGAATGTCGGCTTGTTTTTTCAACTTGAAATTACTCCTTATTTTGTGCTGGGACCCTTCTTTTGCTGTCAAACCGCTGTATTCCCCTACATCATCGTCTACAGGTCTTCGTACGAATTTGCCCGGCACATTTTGGTGTTTGACATTTTGCTTGATATTATTGTCCTTTTTCTTTTGAAACCTCCCTTTTTTAACGTAACTTTCGTCGGGCTGTGTCTGTGCTTTCCGTTTTCTGTTCTTCTTTTTGTTCTGTGTGGAGTTTTCTTCGCTTTTATTTGATAATGGGTTGTTTGCTATAGATTTCTCTAATCTCTTTTTTCTTGCGTTGAGCGCTGTGCGGTCTTCTATTGAGAAAGACACTATGGGTCTCTGTAGAGGAATTATTTAGGAATATAGGAAATATAATAAATAATTTAAAATAATATCTGGAAATGTTATTCCATTGTTATAGAAGAAATCTAGACCTATTTTTAATGATATTGTTCATGGTATGTTTTTAATAATTAAAAAGTGCGTCAACGTACAAAGTATAATTTTGGTGCGGTTTCCATCCTGGCTGCTGGACGATGCAAAAAAAGTGTAGTAATAAATAATCATCACCACCATCAGCTTATGTCTCTCCACTGCTGGATATAGGCCACCACAAACGACCTGTGCTCTTTTCATCCAACTTACATTAATTTTATCAAAGATATCCGGATTGTTGTTCAGTTTCCGGAGGCACGCCAGAGCGTCTTCGTGTCGCATGAACATCACGAACCCGAAGCCCTTTGATCTGAAACGATAGATCACTTTCACTAACCTATTGCGCCTGCGCATATATGTGCGTAAGCACATATAAGTAAATTAATCGGCAATTATTAATTTTTTAATAGTAATAAACATATTTTACACTATTTCTGTAGGACCTTATACAACGTGTCACTGAAATAACGCAAAAGGTGAGACTAAGTTATTCAGTACCAGAAGTAGAATCGATTTTACCATTTTTTACTAATTTCTTTTTTCATAATTTATATTACATTTCTAGTATGTCTTTCATTCTACGCGCGCCTCTCGCACCGCAGCACCTACGCCAGCTTTGACGCCCGGTCTAAGTAATGAGAGCTGCAAAGGTTTAAACAAAACGTTACCCGTTTGTGACTTGATTCATTCCTTAAAATTATTTTATTTTTCCCTAGAACCTTTTTATATATTTTAAATTGGTTTCAGGTTTTGTATTATTTCGGTGACACGTCCTATAATAATTTTAAGGCTATAATAAAAAGATACTTACGGATGTTTCCCATCCTTCTCCACGGGTGCCCTCAAATCGCGCATGACCCTCGCCTCAGTGAGCACGGCGCGCTTCCCCGCTGCGGCCGCGCACGTCGCGCGCAATTTGTTATCATTGTAATGAGCGGGCAGGTTGGACACTACCAACCGGTACCGGGATACGAATCTGTATAAAATGTGAGACAATACTAACATTACAAGTTGACCTCTCCGTTATAATCGTTATATATATTGCTCAGCATACAACATTAGTCCAAAATGACAAACGTTGGCACGCCCCCGGATGCGCTGCCTACCACCTTTGGAGATATAGGAACGGATTTAGAGAAAGGGTTGGGGAAATGTGGAGGGATAGGATGCGAATGGGGTCTGGGACATTTCACTTACTACCGAAACATGTACGTACATTAGGGAAATATGATAAAGTGGGAAATGCAGTAAATTTCAAGGTAGTCTTCTGTGAGAGAGGGGTAATGTGGCCAGTCGAGGGCGCACAGCGGCTGTTGGATTGCAGCGTGCACTCTCCCCCTCAATGGCGGTGGTGGTTGTATTAGAAGAGCCGAATATCGTGTATGGTGGCGAGCCGAGGGAGAGGTCTACTCGTATATCCAGCCGTGAAGAGACATGCTGATGGTGTGCTATAACACAGTATGGTTATAGCATCGCATTTGTTTACTTTTTGTAGTCTTGTAAATATAAAGGTTTTGGAGTTTTGCCTTTCCTAATGTGAAGATCAAATTTTATAAAACTGCTCACAGCTCCCATCCTGGACTGCCCACCTCTTCAGTCAACTCGTGACCACTGCTGGTGAAACCCGTGCTGATACGTCGAGTAGAAATAACAGATAAACAAGTACCTTTATCAGGGCCGTCTTTACCAGGGGGTGCAAGGGGTGTGGTGCACCCCGGGCGCCCCGCGCCCGGGGGCGCCTGTCGAGCGCTGAATTCAGTGCCGGCTTTACCTATGGTGTAGGGGGTGCGGTGCACACGGGCGCAGGGTCTTAGGGGGCGCCGAGCGCCGCTCGCGACACCTCCAAAGAGTTCAAAACGCCTACTAGAGGGCGCCCTGCACCCGGGCGCTACATGAGCTAGAGCCGGCGCTGACCTTTATTATACTTGTTCAGACCCAATTTACAATATAAAATGTGTACAAAACGCGATAGGTTAAAAAGCTAGCGCCGTGTGGTTATAGCATGGTTTGATATGGTATGGTTATTGTATAGTTTGGCATGGCTACAGCATGATCACCTGTTCAAGTTCTTCAACATCTGCGTCTTGCTGCGCTCGAGCGCTAACCTTTTCGCCATATCCAACGCCGAAACGCCCGCCGCTGCCTTCGTGCCGGCCACGATCACTGAACACATTTTACACGCGTTATCATCCAATAACTGGCATTTATAATTTTAAGATATTCAGAGGACCAAATCTAAATAATGATTTTTATTTATTATTCATTTAGAGCCATTGTTTTGATTCCTAAATAAATATGTACTTTATGGTAACTTACTCGCTCGGCGCTCGCGCATGTGGGATGTGTGAAACACGTGAGGTCAAGGTCACCTCGAGTATGCAAATTGTTTATTTTTTCGTCCACTGCTGAACATAGGCCTCCTGGTGCACATAGTCTCCATGAGTGCTGTATGGCCTTCAAACTAGTGTTGTTAAAACGAGCTCTGAGCGTTGAACGTTAACTGTTTCAGAATTGAGCTTTAAACTAGAAGAGTTTAAGACTATCAAACATTAAAAAATGGAACTATAACGCTCACTAGCCTTTAACGTTAGTCTCAAAAATTCATTAGCGGTCGCTCAACGCTCGTTTTTACAACACTACTTAACACGGCACGCTAACAGCGGTCCGCAGGTTGGCGAGTCCACTCTTAGTGTTTGTGGTTGCCGCTTTGTTATCGCTTAGTGGCCTTTTACGTCACCCACGGGAAGAGATGGGGTGGTGCTATTTTATAGCCAGCCGTCACCACACGGCATTACATCGTAATGAAGTCTGGAAGTGCGAATGGATATTTGTTTCTCTTTTTACTCAATCACACTAATTTTACATTCTTTTTACATAATTATGAAATATAAAGATGGCCGACCGGAAATACTTATTTAATTAGTAGTTCTATAACTGTATTACGCAATAAGTGACAAACCTCCTTCTTTCACCAAATACAAGTTCCTATTGTCCTTGGGCTGTTTATTGTTTTTCTGCAGGTTCTCCCGTTTTAGAGCTGGCTTCACCTGCAACACCTGGCCTTCCAGCTTCAATTTGTCTGCGGGGAGGGAGAGGAATGTCTCTGCGTCTTCGCTTTTCTAAAAATAAAAAAATAACACCTATGAAAAGCTTTTGAAATAAAAAATAAGGTTTAGTGAAAATTTAACCATTATTTATATAACAATAATAAATACTCCTTATTGCTCAGAAATAGTTATTACATGTGCATGCAAACTTATCTATTTTGTCGTGTGTACTTACGGTGAACTTGACGAAGCCCGAGCCCTTGGAGTGCTCGGTGAGCTTGTCGACGCACACGAGCGCGTACTTCACCGGCGCGATGTTCTCGACGAACCCGCGCAACTGTTCGTCATCCACACTGAACGGGATGTTCGTTACGAACACCGTGCACCCGTCCTCTGCGTCGTTTAGTTTAACACTACCGAATCAAAATGGTCATAACTAATGTTTAATTATAATTCATAAATAAATGAAGCTTATTTGCTAACAATCATAGTTCACTATACAACATGCCACTGAAATAACGTAAAAGGTGAAAGTAGGTTGTCCGAGAGTAGAGTCCATTCTACCAGTTTCTAGAATAGTTTTCTTTTTTCATAACATTGTTCATTTCTAGTATATTTTACTTTACACACAGTTACTATGCTTATTGCAACTTTGTCTTTGCGCGAGTGCGCCCGGTCATTCCACTACTGGCACTAGGAATATCTTAGATAGAACAATAAAACTACATGTTTGTACCTTTTGATTTATTGCCTAAAATATCGTTATATGCCCTAGAACGGTTTTATATATTTGAAATTAGTTGAGGCGTTTCAAATTCAAATCTGTTTATTTGTGAACGAATTATTTGTGCCGTAACGCGTACAAATATATCACATAATTATTACGAGTATATTACAAAGTTTGAGTACAATCATTAAAATTTTGAGATTTTCGCGTTTTTTTTCACACATATTTATCTATTTAAAAGGGGCTTAACGCGAATGTTCAACCTATTTATTTTACTCTACGTTTCGGTTGGGCTGCACCAACCATGGTCACGAGTTGATGAAACTGCTCGCAACTCTCTACCGCGTGGACTACCCTCCCCTTCAGTCAGCTCGTGACCATGGTTCGTGCAACTCATAAAATACAATAATCTATACTAATATTATAAAGAGGAAAGATTTGTATTTTTGTATTTTTGTATGTTTGTAACGAATAAACTCAAAAACTACTGAACCGATTTCAAAAATTCTTTCACAAATAGGAAGCTACATTATCCGTGTCTAATATAGGCTATATTTTGGTTGATTTTTTGAAAAAAAAAAACATAAACCGAAGCGAAGCGAGGGCGGGTCGCTAGTAATTAATATTTTGGTATAAGTCAACCTCTTCATAATACAATTCAATTCAATTTGTCAATACAATCTAAATAATACATCTCAATTTACAAAATTATATTTTCCTAGTCAGTGCTGCATGAAAAGTTTGGGTTTTGCGTTATTTCCGTGATATACATATAAAGCAAATGAAAGCTTTATTCTTACACTAAGACAATCAATATTGTAACAACCAGTTGCACAAATATTGCTTTATACGCTTTATAAATAAAGTAAAAAATTACCTGCACACATAAAAATATAAATATACATAAAAATACTTGCCAGCCTGTTAACGCTGAATTTCTATTGTGAAAATTAACAACTTTTGTTCAGTTTGTTCAACGCATTCCCACCACATACGTACAGTCGCATCACTTTACATACATATACAATAGTTGCAGTTCGATTACCAGTTGTTTATGAATTTAGTGTGCGTCGTTGCCGTTCATAGCGGCATATACAAGTATAAGCCGCGCGCGGAAGATTTTCCGATGACGTCATGATCCCATGCATTGACAGTCGGTAGAGTGGACAAAAAGAAAGTCTACTAAATACAAAGAGATTATAATATACCTATGTTAGTACGTTATTATAACTTAATAATTAATATTGGGCGACTGCGGGACGCGGGAGAGGGAATTGGGAAGGGAGGTCATCGGTAAACCTTCCGCGCGCGGTTTATAGTGAGTAGAGCAGTGTAACAAAGTCAAAGACTTTGGGGAAATAAGTTTAGAAAAAAGTCGTAGAATAAAAGTTCAGTGTTGAGAAGATGCGGGCATTCTTTATTTAATTCTGTAGCCAACACAAACGTTTACATGCATACATACACGTACGCAGTCATGCATGCATATATGGCTATGGCTTTGGAACGGTTCTTGAATTACTAGGGAAAAATCGGTACAAAAAGAAAGTTGTCACTACAAATAAAAAGAATGGTGCAAAATAACCACAGGTGTTATCGAAAAGGCATTTTAATTTGAAGAAAGCCATATTACTTTAACCTTAAAATGAAACCTTTGGGACCTTAAAATGTCGATCACCTTTTTTTCAGTATCACCGCCCGCAATACAAACTGAGCACAATTCCGTAGAATGAAATGTTAATTAGGCGACATGTGCATAAATCCTACAGACTTTCAATTGCCTCAAAATGCTGTAGATATTAAGGACTCGCTTATATAATACATACAGCTATGCTTTCTCGACACCTTTTCAATAATGAATTTCAATTTTGAATTCAATATCTATACAATAAATTATGTATTTCAGTTTGACTCACCCTTGTCTATCAGGCTGTGTTTTATCTTCACTCTTCACGTCATCCTTGTCCATCTCTTTTTCATCATTGCTTCCATCATCATCATCACTGCTGTCATCATCCGATTTGTCACTTGTTTCACTATCACTTTCCTCTTTAATTGAGTCTTCAGACTCACCTGAAAAATTGGAGATAGCTTACTGGAGCTAATAATTTGGTCCCTTTTAATAAAACCTTATCAGGCTGTCCTAAGACATAGGCCTCCTCCAGATCCCGCCACCTCAGTCAGTCAAGTTTTACTAATTCTTCTATCTCTTTCATTTTTTCTATCTAAAAACATTACTTTTCCTTGAATAATTAAATATTTTGTCACAGACCTTTTCGGTCTTTTTGTGGATTACTAAAAAAAAGTTGATTCTTACTAAAGTTTGTTAATACTTCTTCCAAAATATTATATTTCTCTTGTACAGTTTTACCTCTTCTATTTTTTCGAGTTTGATTTTAAATATGTTCATCTTGTATGTACATTACTCTATTGCTAATTTTAATATTTATAATTTGTCTATTATGTTTGGACTGTTACTCAGTATTTTTCCTCATAGTATGCAGTGATTCAGGGCGTGATTCAGGGGGTGCAAGGGGTGCGGTGCACCCGGGCGCGGAGCGCCCGGGGGCGCCTGTCGAGCGCTGAATTTTTGGATATTTCATTGAACTTAACGCCATTGCACAGTTTTATATACTTGTTACTTACGACAAATATGTATGCGCAAGCAAAAAAAAAATAGTCATTAACAATAATATTTTTTTTACTTTTATTACGCTTTCGGCGCTTGTCATACCGCATTACTACATTATAATACATTACAGTTATTACAGTCTATTATAATTATAATAATTTGTATGTACATTACTGTATTGCTAATTCAAACATGATTCAATAATTGGGTTAAATACCCTGCGTGTACAGTGCCGGCTTTACCTATGGTGCAGGGTGTGCGGCGCACACGGGCGCAGGGTCTTAGGGGGCGCCGAGCGCCGCTCGCGACGCCTCCAAAGAGCCTACTAGAGGGCGCCAGGGTATTGATTGCACCCGGGCGCTACATGGGCTAGAGCCGGCTCTGCAGTGATTGGTATTGAAATTAAGGTTATTTAACTATGCCAACATCTAAGAAGATTTTAGGTGAATTTGTTAATATAATGTCAATCTCTTTACAAAATTTCCCATCAGGTGATATCAGCTCACTTCCTGCTCTTTTTTTTATAAAAACTTCATTATTGTTAAGTTATATTCTTGAGCGAAACCTGTGTCCATTTTTATTCCTCTTTCTGTAACTGTATTTCCCTATGATCCTTTCCTCTGCATCCAGCTGTTTTCCTATTTGCGAGTTAAAAAGCTCCAATTACAATAACATGTTTGTGTGTATTATGCATTATGTCTATGAGGTCATTGTAAAACCTATCTTTCTCTTAATCATGGGCTTGTTCTGTGGGGGTATATACTTGTACCAATGACCACATATCCTTATAACCTATTCTATCTGATTTTACCTAACCTATAATGTGATATTAATATAAAGAAAACTACACATACAACCTTTTCTTACATTTTTAACATGCAATTTTAGAATGCAAGCCCAACTAACTTTTAACCTCATCCTTGACATCTTCACTGGAAACATTTAAGGAAGTTCCTTCATCCTCATTGTCTGATTCCTCCTTTTTAACAATATCTTGCATTTCCAGCTGTTGGTTTACCATGAATTGCATGTATTTGTATTTGGGCACCGCCCAATCCACTGATATTGGACGACCTGGAAGGAAGTTGGGTTAAAGTGTAAGATGAAATATGACATTATCTGAGCAAAGTGACCATATTGTCATCAGTATTTTTTTTTATGAAAGAGGCAAAATGTGCAAACAATTACAAAGGCAATTAACTAAATTCCATTGACAGACAGTGATCCCGGCATTCTTTTCAAAGAGATCTTTGAAGTAGCATTCCTGATGTCAATTATAAATAATTTCTAGAGCTTGCATGTTGTTGCACACACATGTATCCATCATAAGATTGATATTGAACAATTTAAATTTATTATGGCAGTGCTGTGCCTCCATCAAGACATGATTTCGGGGAATCAGAATACCAAAGAGGATAAACTGTACTACCTGTTTTGCTCTGTCTTTTCTTTAATAATCTCACCGAACTCTGTGTAAAAGCGACTTATGTTGTAAGTTCTATAAAATCAATTTAAACCAAGATATGCATGCAACAATACTACCTACATTTTCAGAAATTGATATTTTCATGGCGTTAGTTTTAATAGGGAGTTTCTACATCTGATCTGTGATGAAATCATTTAAGGTATATAGTATATTAATTAAAATAACCCAAAATTATTGTTTTAATATTAGGATTGATATTTTGTAGTAAAATATTGTTTAGTTATCAAAAACCGAACTGATAGTGTAAATATTGAGATTGGGTGCAAGATACATGAGATAGAGTCTACACATATATACCTTTCATCATTGATTATACAATAAGTCTTCTCTACGGGTTTCAAGATTACTATAGTGCATCACACTAAGACTTCTCCAATACCTACACTAACAAAAATTTAAATCAATAAATGAATATAATCATTACTACATATTATATTGATTTATGTATGAAGCTGCATGCAATATCATTATTCAATTTGATTTAAATAGATGTCAGTTAAAAAACAGTGATGAAATTAAGGTAAATAATTGGAATTAGGTAGCTTTGCATTATAGATAAAATTTATTTCACAATTTACAATAACCTACCCAGAAATGGTTTGTTATTTGTAGCTGTCAAGGCTTTTTTAGCCATTGGTACATGTGTAAAATGCACGAAACCGCAGCCAACCAATTTCCCATCTGGTTTCTTTAACAATTTCACCTCTTCCACGTTTCCATACTCAGAGAAGTGCTCTTTCAAAGTCTTTTCTGTTGCTTTAAAAGACACATTTCTTATTATCAATCTTGCGTTCCTATTAACACCATCTTTGTATTTCGTGTTATCTTTAGTCACAGACTCTTTCGTATTATTCTCTTCAGACATTTTAAAAAGAATTTACGAAAATATTCACGTGTGAAATTTCAAAACATAACCTCCCACAAAGCTGGTTATGTATTTATAAACTGGTAGTGCAATATATTATTAAATTAAAGTATTTACATATTAGCAACACTTTATTGGTATCTTGTTTTATTAGACAGACGACAATTTATTCATATAGAAAAGCATTTAATTTTTAGATAAATGGTTACATTTAGAGCCCATCGAGACTTCAATGATTACAGTGTTTTTTTTGAAAATTAAAAATACTGTCAATTGGCAGTTGTCAAATTTGACATTTCATAATTAGTGTAGCCATTTTTAAAATTAGGAATATTAGAAGTTGTTAAAAGATGTCGAAGGAACCATCATAGTCCTGGACAAATGAAAACAAATTTTCAATAAAACGTAAATGTCAACATCAGCTGATTCTCAATATACACCTACGGTGAAATTCTTACAAGAATAGTAAATTGATATGAAAAATTACACTAATTCTCTATAAAAATGAATAATCGCTACATATTTCGAATGTGCAAAAAACTAATATTTCCTTCAGCAACTACAAGAAGTTATGCTTCGTACAAACTTATCAAACGTCCAGATCCAAAGACCTTTAAAATGCCATCAGGTTCGGGGCCTAGTATAATGGAAATAATCAAAGAGAAAATACGATTAAATGGACCTATAACTGTCGCTGAATACATGCATATAGTCACCACGAATCCTACTGAAGGTTATTACATGAAGAAAGATGTTATAGGGGAAGCTGGCGACTTTATCACATCTCCTGAAATTAGTCAACTTTTTGGCGAAATAGTTGCTATATGGTTCTGTGCTGAAACACAAAAGATGAGTACTGGTAAGCCTCTGCAGATAGTTGAACTGGGACCGGGGAATGGCACGCTAATGATAGATTTTTTAAGAGTAAGTTTAATCTATATAAACTCGGCCGCTATTATGTTATCAAATAATTTTGTTCATATTTAATGATATGTATCGTCACGTAAAAAGAGCGCTGTGCGTCTGTGAAAGGGAGGAGTCCACCCATCGGTTCAGTTGCGCACAAAATTACTTATTGCTTTATTTCAATACTTTACATTGAAACGTACATTCAAACGTGTTTGAAACTAAAAAAATAAGTTTAGTAATATAATTTTAAATATCTAAATATTTTAAGATATGGGTGTGACACACCTTCCAATATGTCGTCTGGATCATGTGGAGGCCAGATGAGGCCGCTGTGCTTGTGCTGGTGGTGGCCACTTCATCATCATCATTGTCATCCACTTGAGCTGCTATCAACATTGCAATCATCATTTGAGTCAGTATCAGAGTCATTATCATTAATGTGAATGACTTGTACTATTCTTCTATATCTTTTACTAGTCCTACACAACTTTTCCCATTCTGTCCATCCCATTAAATTCACCTTCTCAGTAACTTGTTATGTCACAGGGTTAATATTCCAAATAACATTTTTACTGGCCATATATCCTTTGATTTCCGACCATGCCAATTCTATGGGATTGAGATGTGGATGTTAAGGGAGTAAACAGACGACAGTAGACCTTTTTCGGCTAAAATCTTGTGAACATTACATTTTTTAATTGATCTTTAAGCCATTGTACAACTCGGGTATCAACATTGTTTCATAAAATTGTATCAACCAGGTTTGCATAACTGCTTTTCTTGTATTGGATGTTGGTGCAGAGTCATATTGCTTATTATGATATGACGCGTTATCGACAGTCACGACTGAATTAGGCAGTAACTTCGGTATCAATTTATTGTGTAGCTATCGCTCATAATTTTCATAGTTCATGTTATCATGAATAAGATAGTCTCCAGACTTTGTGCCTGCTTTGAACGTAAATAGAGCATTTGGCACAAAACCTGTTTCATCACCTGCGTGGACGATGACTATGCACTGGCCTTTAGATATTGGTTTTCAACACCTCTGGTGGAACCATCTGACTAAGAATGATGATACGCATGAGAGCTATCACATGCGACTCATCAGTATATACAAATAGCCCTTTCTTCTATTCTTTATTTTTCAATTTTTTCAAGATATTTATTCTTTGAAATCTGATATTCGATTTTTCGATTAGTAGTTGTTTATTATTTTCTGTCCTTTTCCATTTGAAACATAAATCTTTTATAATTCGCCTAACACTTGCTTCAGATCATCAGAAAGGTCATTCTGTAATTTACTTCGCAGTTCCCTATAGTAGGCAACTCTTTCGCAGTGCTATGAAAATCATGGATAACACTCTTGTCAAAGTTATCCACGCCTATTATGGGTTTTTAACTATGCCTTTTGTTTTTACCAGGAGTTTGAAAACCTGTGAGAAAGTCGGAATCTCTTGCATCTTTTACAATTTGTCTCATAGTGGCCTCATACATATGCATAAAGGCAATGCAATGCACGACTATACTTTGGGAGCGAACAAAGCGTAACGCGGGAAGCTAACGCATAGCGCGATGGCACTGACGTGTGACGCGTAATACAATAAAATAGATGGATAAATCACTTACTGCGCAGGTTGACCGTTAGCGCTCTTTTTACGTGAAACTGTTTATACTTCTTTTGAAATTGTGTAATTTTATTAATGAACGTTTAAAACATGTGAAATATTAGTTTTGATAATGTAATTCCAGCTTTACACCATCAGCCTATGTCTCTCCAGTGCTGGATGTAGACCTCTCTCAAAGACTGTCACCACACACGGTCTTCTGCTCTTTTTTTCTCATCCAATTTTCTAGAGGGCATCCCATGCTACATATCCCTGCACATGGTCTTCATTCAGAACTGCACCTCATCCTGTGACAGATACTATAAAATATTTTGGAGTTCAGATAGACAACACTCTTAATTGCTATTAACTAGAGTTAGGCGACGAAACTATATTTTAAAAAGTTTTGGACACTGCAGATCTAAATATATTACACTCACTCTACATTTTTGCTTCTTTGTCAATATTATTATGGCTTTGACAAATAAATAAATTACTTCCCAATTACAGATTTAGTAAAAGTGAAATAATAATATACATCATTGATGTAACATGAATTATACTTTATATTAACGGACATTTATAAATCCTCATTTGATAGATATCCTTAATCAAAGAGATTTGTTCTTAGGTATAAATGAATGAACCAAAAGATATTTAAACTTAAAATATATATTTATAATTAAATTGCAAAATAATTAATTAATGTGAAATAGTAAAAGTAATGCTAATTTATCAATGTTTCACTAAATATGTGATTTATTTATTTTATGGGGCTTATGTATTAAACACACACAATACTTTTACCTACTCACTAAATTACAATACAATATCTTTTTCTATATATGCTTAAATTACGCATAGGCCGGCGTTTATAAACAAAAATGTACATTAATAATGCAATACCTAAAATTAAAAAAAAATTATGTGACGTATTTTATATAACAATATTTTCAGGTTCTCCATCGTCTTGGATATCAACCGCGAGACCTCAGCCTCCACTTCGTGGAGATATCATCGACAATGCAGAATGTCCAGGCCAATCGATTGTGTGTATCACATAGAGTTGTTGACGTTGACTTACCACACAATTATGAGGTGAGAATAATACAGTGTATATTTATTGAAAGATGTGTTCGCTAAACAAATCTAATGATTCAATTACCGACTTTGGTTGTGGTGTAAAATGTGAAAACCACTTGTTTTTTGTAGTCACCACATGTCAAATATTGAATTTCATACGCCTTGGACACAGCACGGACTAGTGTATAATCAAAAACAACTTAATGTATTGTCTAAAATAGAAATAGATGTTTCTAGTATTCAGCTAAGTGTTTAGTACTATTTTAATGCTAAATTTCAGGGTGAAACAGTGAGTGGCATCAAAGTGTATTGGTACAATGATCTCAAAAAAGTCCCACAGAATTTCTCCTGGTATATCGCACATGAGTTCTTTGATGTGATGCCCATACATAAATTTGAAGTAAGCAATCAATCTTTTTGTTTTCCAAGGTTTCTATGTTATAAGCAATGAAATAACTTATTTATACAACCAGTTAATACAAACTATACAAATATACAAAATATTTAATCATTCACGGATGTTTTTAAAACATTGTAATTCATTACAGAAAACAGAAGATGGCTGGCGTGAAGTACTAATTGATATAGAGAAAGAAACAGGCAAACTGTTCTACAGAATGTCTGCAAAGGAGACTCAGTCGGTTAAGCTTTTAATGCGACCTCCTTTGGATACTAGTGACAGAACACATCTAGAGATCAGTGCAAGGAGTCTCGGGATAGCCAGGCAGTTGGCACAGAGGGTGGACGAGCATGGTGGGATTGCGTGGATAGCTGACTATGGACATGAAGGGGAGAAAGAAGACACTTTTAGGGTACATGATTTGAACAGTATAAAATCAATTAAAACTACTTTTCTGTGGTGTTTAATTAAGTAAATTACAATAAATTAACATTTTACTTCAGGCTTTCCATCAACATAAAGTAGTAGATCCATTGGAAAACCCTGGCACATGTGACCTAACAGCAGATGTTGACTTTACTCAATTGAGGATAGCAGCCTCCAAGACGCCGGGGGCAGAGCACTTTGCTATAGTTGTAGGACCAGTCAAACAGAAGGATTTCCTTGAAAGAACACAGGCTAATGTGAGATTGCAGGTAAGTGTTATATGAAGTGGTTACAAAGACTACAAATTATTTTTTAATGAGAACTGTTGAGGCTGTATATGTATAAATATTTACAAGCATTTTAATAAAAGTAATGATAACAGGTTGTGTTTTCATTTGATGTTAACTGGACTTCTATCATAACTTCATACATAACAATATTTTATGTACGTCGACCGATTTGACCTGGTTGGATGTGATGCCTATGTACATGTTCATGTTCAATGTGGTTAAGTAAGCACCTTTCTGTTTGTTACAGGTATTATTAGAAAATGCAAAAACTGATGAAGATAAAGAAAAAATAAATGGTGCTTATGAAATGTTGGTAGATCCGAAGAAAATGGGTGAAAGGTTTAAATTTATGTCCTTTTATCCGTCATCGATGGCACAAATTTTGGAGAAATATCCACCGCTCGGATTTACAACATCGAAGTAATAGGTTTTGTTTTTTACTATCTGAAATATTTTGGTTAAGTTTTGTTCGTTTTGTGTTACGTCCTGTTACCGCAATGTCCAGTCGGTCCATTACGTCCTATTCCCCGAATATGCTATTTTCAAGTGTCCTTTTCCCTGAATGTCATGTTTTAGTAAATTGAACAGGAAAAGAAAGAATCAAGTCTAATAGCAATATATTTGATTAGCTTTTTTACACTTACAAAGAATATCCCTACACATTTTAAAAGACAATATTTAATAAACAAAGCCTTTATTTTCAAACAATGAAATGACATGGAAATACAAGGAGTCCTATCATATTTTATATTGTAAATCGGGTCTGAACGCGTATACTAAAGGCTTTTTCTCACTTTTTATTTCTACTCGACGTTTCAACACGGATTACACCAGCCCTGGTCACGAGATGACTGAAGGTCGGGTAGTCTAGGATGGGAGTTGCAAGCAGTTTTATCAACTACCGACATTTTGTCTTCACACTCGGAAAGGCTGGGACACACTACACTAACAATTTCCGCGGACGTATTCGACGGTAAATCGCAAGGTTTAAATTTGTTAATCACTGGATTCCACGTTGACGACAGTTTATCTTCCCGATTGAAATTTTTATATTTCTTAATTTCAATCGTTTCACGTACAATCCTGCGATAATAATAGCAACGTTCAGTGGAGAGGATTTTTGTAGTGCAGATTCCTACCTATTCAGTGATTAATTCCAGCGTTGAGAATGTGTGCGGCTATTACTGATCTACCCGTTTGGCGGTTTCTTACAGCTGTGATGTGTTCCTTGACCCTTTCCGTAACTGTACGCTTAGTTTGGCCTATATAGGAAATGCCACATCTGCAGTCTTATCTTATAGACACATGGTGTCTAGTAAGATGTAACATCCTTAGGTGTGCGTAGATTTTCGACTAGTTTGGAGGACGGAGTATATATAGTCTTAATGGAGTACCTATAGTATTTCCATTTCTTTATTTTCTCGATGACAGTTCTAATTTGATAGTTGTAGTGTTGTGTGACCAAATAAGTAATGATATCGATCGCATATATTTATTATATTTTGAACAAAGACAAATACAACAAAAACATTCAAATATATTTGAATAATTGACAATTTCAATAATTGAATAATCTCTTGAATAATTTCAAGAGATAATTGACTGGCTCCAACGTCATGGCGAAAATGTGGATAATACTTTATTAAAAGTACAATTAGTGAATATTTTAAAATCGAATAAAAGCTACCCTAAAAGATATGTTATCGACGAAATAGCTGCCGAATGTGGTCATTGGGTTCTTCGACTTCCGCCGTATCATTGCCAGTACAATGCTATAGAACTAATATGGGCACAAATCAAAGGACACGCCGCTCGAAACAATACCCATCCCCCTTTTACTGCAAACAAGATGTTAGATTTATTAAAAAATGCATGTGCGGAAGTAACTGCCGAAAACTGGGAAAAAATTGTCAGAAGAACCCAAAACATTATAGCGTCGGATTGGGAAATTCATGTGGCATTCGATAATATAGAAGTACAGGAACTTATAATAAATGTTGGGGAGAGCTCATCGAGTGACAGTGACGATTCATCAGATTTTGATTAAAATAAATAAATAAAGATTACCTGTCATTATAATTATTTCGTATCATTGTCGAGTACCTACCTATACCTACTTATTTTACAACAGCTTCGAAAATTTTAAAGAAGTTGGCATTATCAATCAAGAATTAACACGTGTAACATCTTGTAATGAAATATAATATTAGTTAATAAATTTGTACAAAAGTATCCGGCAGTAGTTTAGTTTCTTACATTTTGTAAAAAAATATCGGATCTGTTATCGTGTTACGTTTATCGATAACTACATCCCTAAAATTGCTTTCTGGCTGACGTGACCTTGTTAATGAAATATGACGTCTTGGTGCCTAATTTTTGTTCGGAGTTTTAGGCGTTGACGCTAGAACAAAGTTATATCGACCACTGTGTGTCAGCTGTCATCGAGAAAATAAAGCAATGGAACTTGTATAGTCTTAATTATATAGTCTCAACTAGGTTTCGGCGGCGCCCCCTGGGCGCCGGCCTCCCCCTGAGGGGGGTGACGCTCCGGGCTTCGCCCTGCGCGGAGCTCGGCCTGCGGCCTCGCGCCGTGGAGCTCGGCCTTCGGCCTCGCGTAGATTACTCACTGGGAGGGGTCGCTGTAGTTTCGTCGTGCGTGTCCTGAGTGGCGGCCATCTTCAAAAATGGCGGAATCTAAATAAGAATTCCAAATCCTCAATCGGGCTCCCCAGAACTCGCCAGATTTCAATTTTCATTCGGTTTGGGTGAAATTGAAAAATGGCTGCCATCTTGAATTCGCCATCTTTAAATTTATCCTACCTCAGTATAAAGACATTGTCAAGATGAACAATATTAGTTTGAGCACCAATCCGATATGTCTAACCGTTTCGGAGTTGTCATCCGAAGAATTTTGTAGGGCCGCCATCTTGGAAATAACCATTAATCCTTAATCAAGGTCCCCTCAGCCCCCCAAATATCAATTTTCATTCGGCTTGGATGAATTTGAAAAATCCCCGCCATCTTGGATTCGCCATTTAAAAAAAAAATTACCTCAATATAAAGACATCGTCAAGGCAAACAATATTAGTTTGAGCTCCAATCCGATATGTCTAACCGTTTCGGAGATGTCATCCGAAGAATTTGTTACGGCGGCCATCTTGAAAATAACCACAAATCCTTAATCAGGGTCCCTTGAGCCCTCCAGATTTCAATTTTCATTCGGTTTGGGTGAAATTGAAAAATGGCTGCCATCTTGAATTCGCCATCTTTAATTTATCCTACCTCAGTATAAAGACATCGTCAAGATAAACAATATTAGTTTGAGCACCAATCCAATATGTCTAACCGTTTCGGAGATGTCATCCGAAGAATTTTGTGGGGCGGCCATCTTGGAAATAACCATTAATCCTTAATTAGGGTCCCCTGAGCCCTCCAGATATCAATTTTCATTCAAATCGGATGAATTTGAAAAATCTCCGCCATCTTGGATTCACCATCTTAAAAAAAAATTATCCCAATATGAAGACATCGTCATGATATATAATATTAGTTTGAGCACCAATCCGATATGTCTAACCGTTTCGGAGTTGTCATCCGAAAAATTTTGTGGGGCCGCCATCTTGGAAATAACCATAAATCCTTAATCAGGGTCCCCTCAGCCCCCCAGATATCAATTTTCATTCGGCTCAGATGAATTTGAAAAATCACCGCCATCTTGGATTCACCATCTTAAAAAAAAAATATCCCAATATGAAGACATCATCATGATAAACCATATCAGTTTGAGCACCAATCCGATATGTCTAACCGTTTCGAAGATGTCATCCGAAGAATTTTTTAAAGCGGCCATCTTAGAAATAACTATAAATCCTTAATCAGGGTCCCCTGAGCCCCCCAGATATCAATTTTCATCCGGATCGGACAACTTGAAAAATTGCTGTAAAATGTAGTCCGGTCGCTCCGGGCTTCGCCCTACGCGGAGCTCGGCCTGCGGCCTCGTTAGACGCAGCTCGGCCTGCGGCCTCGCGTAAGTTACACAACGTGCACGGCTGGTGGTACCGTAGTCCGGTCGCTCCGGGCTTCGCCCTACGCGGAGCTCGGCCTGCGGCCTCGTTAGACGCAGCTCGGCCTTCGGCCTCGCCTAAGTTACACAACTTGCGTGGCTGGTGGTAGCGTAGTGCGGTCGCTCCGGGCTTCGCCCTACGCGGATCTCGGCCTGCGGCCTCGTGAAACGCAGCTCGGCCTTCGGCCTCGCGTAAGTTACACGGTGGTAAAGTTCGGACGCTCCGGGCTTCGCCCTACGCGGAGCTCGGCCTGCGGCCTCGCCGTATAGCCGCCATCTTCAAAAAGGGTGAAATACAAATAATAATTCCAAATCCTTAGTCAGGATCCCCCAAGCCCCCCAGATATAAATTTTTATCCGAATCGGATGAATTCGGAAAATGGCCGCCATCTTGGATTCGCCATTTTGAAAATAAATTTTCCCCTCAATAGAAAGACATCGTCATGATAAACAATATTAGTTTGAGCACCAATCCGATATCTCTAACCGTTCCGGAGCTGTGGACGAAAGAATTTTGTATGGCGGCCATCTTGGAAAATCTCGGCCCCTATCCTAAATCCTTAATCGAAAACCCCGGATGCAAATTTCCTCCCCGATTATCCACCTCAAAAAGTGGCCACAGAGGAATTTTTAAATTTCCATGTTTTTTTTTTTAAATTTCCGCCATTTTGTATCCGCCATCTTGGATTTTGTTTTCTACCCATATTTCCCAATGACCGAAGTTTCTAACGAGGGGAAATTCCGCCCCGCACCCTCCGTCTGATTCGGCCTACCGCCTCGAGAATGCCCTCGGACGCCAAAATCGAAATTTCCACTTTGTATGGCAGCCATCTTGAAAAATGGCGGAATAAAAAAAAAGTTCCGAAATCCTGAATCGGGGTTGCCTGAACCCCCCAGGTATTAATTTTCATCCCGATCGAAAGAATTTGAAAAATGGCCGCCATCTTGGATTCGCCATTTTGGAAAAAAAAATAAGTCCAGTGGAAGGACATCGACTTGCTCCCTTATATTAGTTTGAGCTCCGATCCAATATCTCCACCCGTTTGGGAGATACGGTCAAAATAAATTTGTATGGCGGCCATCTTGAATCCGCCATTTTGAATTTTTATCGCGCTCTCGTCAAAGTGCCGGCGATTCTCTATGACATTCGGTCGAGCACCATATGTCTATCTCTCACCGTGTGGGCAGGCCGTCGATCGTCGAGCTGAAGGTCCACCGGATGCGGACGGGCCCACTCCCGGTGCAGCTCCTGGGTGAGCTCGGCCTGCGGCCTCGCTCGCTGGCCTCGGCCTCCGGCCTCGCGGGAGTTATGGCCGATTTAAATTTTAAATTTCAATTGACGGCCGCCATCTTGGAAATGGCGAGATCGAAAATCCGACCCGAAATTCTCAATCAGGGCCTCCACCACCCCCCGGATACCGATTTCCACCCCCCTCGGACAAACTTGAAAAACGGCCGCCATCTTGAATCCGCCATTTTGAAAAAAATTGTTGCCCACGAGAAGACCCACCCCGGCCCGAATGACATTTGCTCGAGCACCTCCCCCCTACCTCTTTCCGTTTTAAAACTACAAGCGATTGAAATTTGTATGGCGGCCATTTTTTTTTTCGAATTTGGAATTTTCGCGGCGCCCTCTGGCGTCTACCGGCAGTTCCCTATGACATTCGGTCGAGCACCTTACGACTACCTCTCACCGTTTGGGCAGGCCGCCGACCGTCGAGCTGAAAGTCCACTGGATGCGGACCGGCCCGCTCCCGGTGCAGCTCTTGGGCGAGCTCGGCCTGCGGCCTCGCCCGCGCCGCTCGGCCTCCGGCCTCGCGGGAATTATGGTCGATCGAAGTTTAAAATTTCAATTGACGGCCGCCATCTTGGAAGTGGCGGGATCGAAAAACCGACCCGAAATTCTCAGTCAGGGCCCCCCCGACCCCCCGGTTGCCGATTTCCACCCCCCTGGGACAAACTTGAAAAACGGCCGCCATCTTGAATCCGCCATTTTGAAAAAATTTTTTCACCACCAGAAAGCCGACGCCGCCCCGAATGACATTTGGTCGAGCACCTCCCCCCTACCTCTTACCGTTCCCGAGTTATCGGCGATTTACACTTTGTATGGAGGCGATTTAGGACGTTCGAAATTCAAATTTTCGCGACGCCCGCTGGCATCTGCCGGCGGTTCCCTACGACATTTGGTCGAGCACCCCCCGCGCACCTCCTACCGTTTGGTCGGGCCGTTGTCATTTTTCGTCTCAGGTCACCAACTTGCAGAAGTCGGATTTTTCTGGTGGTCACGGGCCCCTTCCGCGTATTTCCCCATTCAAAGTTTCCCTCTGCCGGTATGGGAACCTGGAGATCAATTATGTCAGTCAGTCAGTGAGTCAGTGGTAATCGAGCTTTATATATTATAAATCGAGCTTTATATATTATAAATCGAGCTTTATATAGTATAATAACTAGGTTTCGGCGGCGCCCCGCGGGCGCCGGCCTCCCCCTGAGGGGGGGGACGCTCCGGGCTTCGCCCTGCGCGGAGCTCGGCCTGCGGCCTCGCGCCGTGGAGCTCGGCCTTCGGCCTCGCGTAGATTACTCACTGGGAGGGGTCGCTGTAGTTTCGTCGTGCGGCTCCTGCGTGGCGGCCATCTTCAAAAATGGCGGAATCTAAATAAAAATTCCAAATCCTCAATCGGGCTCCCCAGAACTCGCCAGATTTCAATTTTCATTCGGTTTGGGTGAAATTGAAAAATGGCTGCCATCTTGGATTCGCCGTCTTTAAATTTTTCCTAACTCAGTATAAAGACATTGTCAAGATGAACAATATTAGTTTGAGCACCAATCCGATATGTCTAACCGTTTCGGAGTTGTCATCCGAAGAATTTTGTGGGGCGGCCATCTTGGAAATAACCATAAATCCTTAATCAGGGTCCCCTGAGCCCCCCAGATATCAATTTTCATTCGGCTCGGATGAATTTGAAAAATACCCGCCATCTTGGATTCACCATCTTAAAAAAAAATTGTCCCAATATGAAGACATCATCATGATAAACCATATTAGTTTGAGCACCAATCCGATATGTCTAACCGTTTCGAAGATGTCATCCGAAGAATTTTTTAAAGCGGCCATCTTGGAAATAACCATATATCCTTAATCAGGGTCCCCTCAGCCCCCCAGATATCAATTTTCATCCGGCTCGGATGAATTTGAAAAATCACCGCCATCTTGGATTCACCATCTTAAAAAAAAATTATCCCCATATGAAGACATCGTCATGATAAACCAATTAGTTTGAGCACCAATCCGATATGTTCAACCGTTCCGAAGCTGTCAACGAAAGAATTTGTTAGGGCGGCCATCTTGGAAATAATCATAAATCCTTAATCAGGGTCCCCTGAGCCCCCCAGGTATCAATTTTCATTCGGATCGGACTACTTGAAAAATTGCTGTAAAATGTAGTCCGGTCGCTCCGGGCTTCGCCCTACGCGGAGCTCGGCCTGCGGCCTCGTTAGACGCAGCTCGGCCTGCGGCCTCGCCTAAGTTACACAACGTGCACGGCTGGTGGTACCGTAGTCCGGTCGCTCCGGGCTTCGCCCTACGCGGAGCTCGGCCTGCGGCCTCGTTAGACGCAGCTCGGCCTTCGGCCTCGCCTAAGTTACAAAGTGGTAGAGTTCTGACGCTCCGGGCTTCGCCCTACGCGGAGCTCGGCCTGCGGCCTCGCCGTATAGCCGCCATCTTCAAAAAGGGTGAAATACAAATAATAATTCCAAATCCTTAGTCAGGATCCCCTAAGCCCCCCAGATATCAATTTTTATCCGAATCGGATGAATTCAGAAAATGGCCGCCATCTTTGATTCGCCATTTTGAAAATAAATTTTCCCCTCAGTAGAAAGACATCGTCATGATAACGAATATTAGTTTGAGCACCAATCCTATATCTCTAACCGTTCCGGAGCTGTGGACGAAAGAATTTTGTATGGCGGCCATCTTGGAAAATCTCGGCTCCTATCCTAAATCCTTAATCGAAAACCCCGGATGCAAATTTCCTCCCCGATTATCCACCTCAAAAAGTGGCCACAGAGGAATTTTTAAATTTCCATGTTTTTTTTTTTTAAATTTCCGCCATTTTGTATCCGCCATCTTGGATTTTGTTTTCTACCCAGATTTCCCAATGACCGAAGTTTCTAACGAGGGGAAATTCCGCCCCGCACCCTCCGTCTGATTTGGCCTACCGCCTCGCGAATGCCCTCGGACGCCAAAATCGAAATTTCCACTTTGTATGGCAGCCATCTTGAAAAATGGCGGAATAAAAAAAAAGTTCCGAAATCCTGAATCGGGGTTGCCTGAACCCCCCAGGTATTAATTTTCATCCCGATCGGAAGAATTTGAAAAATGGCCGCCATCTTGGATTCGCCATTTTGGAAAAAAAAATAAGTCCAGTGGAAGGACATCGACTTGCCCCCTTATATTAGTTTGAGCTCCGATCCAATATCTCCACCCGTTTGGGAGATACGGTCAAAATAAATTTGTATGGCGGCCATCTTGAATCCGCCATTTTGAATTTTTATCGCGCTCTCGTCAAAGTGCCGGCGGTTCTCTATGACATTCGGTCGAGCACCATATGTCTATCTCTCACCGTTTGGGCAGGCCGTCGATCGTCGAGCTGAAGGTCCACCGGATGCGGACGGGCCCACTCCCGGTGCAGCTCCTGGGTGAGCTCGGCCTGCGGCCTCGCTCGCTGGCCTCGGCCTCCAGCCTCGCGGGAGTTATGGCCGATTTAAATTTTAAATTTCAATTGACGGCCGCCATCTTGGAAATGGCGAGATCGAAAATCCGACCGGAAATTCTCAATCAGGGCCTCCACCACCCCCCGGATACCGATTTCCATTCCCCTCGGACAAACTTGAAAAACGGCCGCCATCTTGAATCCGCCATTTTGAAAAAAATTTTTGCCCACGAGAAGACCCACCCCGGCCCGAATGACATTTGCTCGAGCACCTCCCCCCTACCTCTTTCCGTTTTAAAACTACAAGCGATTGAAATTTGTATGGCGGCCATTTTTTTTTTCGAATTTGGAATTTTCGCGGCGCCCTCTGGCGTCTACCGGCAGTTCCCTATGACATTCGGTCGAGCACCTTACGACTACCTCTCACCGTTTGGGCAGGCCGCCGACCGTCGAGCTGAAAGTCCATTGGATGCAGACGGGCCCACCCCCAGTGCAGCTCCTGGGCGAGCTCGGCCTGCGGCCTCGCCCGCGCCCCTCGGCCTCCGGCCTCGCGGGAGTTATGGCCGATCGAAGTTTAAAATTTCAATTGACGGCCGCCATCTTGGAAATGGCGGGATCGAAAAACCGACCCGAAATTCTCAATCAGGGGCCCCCCGACCCCCCGGATGCCGATTTCCACCCCCCTGGGACAAACTTGAAAAACGGCCGCCATCTTGTTTCCGCCATTTTGAAAAAATTTTTTCACCACGAGAAAGCTGACGCCGCCCCGAATGACATTTGGTCGAGCACCTCCCCCCTACCTCTTACCGTTCCCGAGTTATCGGCGATTTACACTTTGTATGGAGGCGATTTAGGACGTTCGAAATTCAAATTTTCGCGACGCTCCCTGGCATCTGCCGGCAGTTCCCTACGACATTTGGTCGAGCACCCCCCGCGCAGCTGTTACCGTTGGGCCTGGCCGTTGTCATTTTTCGTCTCAGGTCACCAACTTGCAGAAGTCGGATTTTTCTGGTGGTCACGGAACCCATCCGCGTACTTTCTCATTCAAAGTTCCTCACCCACCAGGCGGGAACCGGGAGATCAATTATGTCAGTCAGTCAGTGAGTGGTAATCGAGCTTTATATATTATAATAATAATAACTAGGTTTCGGCGGCGCCCCGCGGGCGCCGGCCTCCCCCTGAGAGGGGGGACGCTCCGGGCTTCGCCCTGCGCGGAGCTCGGCCTGCGGCCTCGCGCCGTGGAGCTCGGCCTTCGGCCTCGCGTAGATTACTCACTGGGAGGGGTCGCTGTAGTTTCGTCGTGCGGCTCCTGCGTGGCGGCCATCTTCAAAAATGGCGGAATCTAAATAAAAATTCCAAATCCTCAATCGGGCTTCCCAGAACTCGCCAGATTTCAATTTTCATTCGGTTTGGGTGAAATTGAAAAATGGCTGCCATCTTGAATTCGCCATCTTTAAATTTATCCTACTTCAGTATAAAGACATTGTCAAGATGAACAATATTAGTTTGAGCACCAATCCAATATGTCTAACCGTTTCGGAGATGTCATCCGAAGAATTTTGTGGGGCGGCCATCTTGGAAATAACTCTTAATCCTTAATCGGCCCACCCCGAACCCCCCAGATATCAATTTTCATTCGGCTCGGATGAATTTGAAAAGTGGTCGCCATTTTGGATTCACCATCTTTAAAAAAAATTATCTCAATATGAAGAAATCGTCACGATAAACCATATTAGTTTAAACACCAATCCGATATGTTCAACCGTTCCGGAGTTGTCATCCCAAGAATTTTGTGGGGCGGCCATCTTGGAAATAATCATAAATCCTTAATCAGAGTCCCCTGAGCCCCTCATATATCAATTTTCATCCGGATCGGACAACTTGAAAAATTGCTGTAAAATGTAGTCCGGTCGCTCCGGGCTTCGCCCTACGCGGAGCTCGACCTGCGGCCTCGTTAGACGCAGCTCGGCCTGCGGCCTCGCCTAAGTTACACAACGTGCGCGGCTGGTGGTACCGTAGTGCGGTCGCTCCGGGCTTCGCCCTACGCGGATCTCGACCTACGGCCTCGTGAAACGCAGCTCGGCCTTCGGCCTCGCGTAAATTACACGGTGGTAAAGTTCGGACGCTCCGGGCTTCGCCCTACGCGGAGCTCGGCCTGCGGCCTCGCCGTATAGTCGCCATCTTCAAAAAGGGTGAAATACAAATAATAATTCCAAATCCTTAGTCAGGATCCCCTAAGCCCCCCAGATATCAATTTTTATCCGAATCGGATGAATTCGAAAAATGGCCGCCATCTTGGATTCGCCATTTTAAAAATAAATTTTCACCTCAGTAGAAAGACATCGTCATGATAAACAATATTAGTTTGAGCACCAATCCGATATCTCTAACCGTTCCGGAGCTGTCGACGAAAGAATTTTGTATGGCGGCCATCTTGGAAAATCTCGGCCCCTATCCTAAATCCTTAATCGAAAACCCCGGATGCAAATTTCCTCCCCGATTATCCACCTCAAAAAGTGGCCACAGAGGAATTTTTAAATTTCCAAGTTTTTTTTTTAAATTTCCGCCATTTTGTATCCGCCATCTTGGATTTTGTTTTCTACCCAGATTTCCCAATGACCGAAGTTTCTAACGAGGGGAAATTCCGCCCCGCACCCCCCGTCTGATTCGGCCTACCGCCTCGCGAATGCCCTCGGACGCCAAAATCGAAATTTCCACTTTGTATGGCAGCCATCTTGAAAAATGGCGGAATAAAAAAAAAGTTCCCAAATCCTGAATCGGGGTTGCCTGAACCCCCCAGGTATTAATTTTCATCCCGATCGGAAGAATTTGAAAAATGGCCGCCATCTTGGATTCCCCATTTTGGAAAATTTTTTTCATCCAGTGGAAGGACATCAACTTGCCCCCTCATATTAGTTTGAGCCCCGATCCGATATCTCTACCCGTTTGACAGATACGGTCAAAATAAATTTGTATGGCGGCCATCTTGAATCCGCCATTTTGAATTTTTATTGCAGTCTCGTCAAAGTGCCGGCGGTTCTCTATGACATTCGGTCGAGCACCATATGACTATCTCTCACCGTTTGGGCAGGCCGTCGACCGTCGAGCTGAAGGTCCACCGGATGCAAACGGGCCCACTCCCGGTGCAGGTCCTGGGTGAGTTTGGCCTGCGGCCTCGCTCGCTGAACTCGGCCTCTGGCCTCGCGGGAGTTATGGCCGATCGAAATTTAAAATTTCAATTGACGGCCGCCATCTTGGAAATGGCGGGATCGAAAAACCGACCCGAAATTCTCAATCAGGGCCCCCACTACCCCCAGGACACCGATTTCCACCCCCCTAGGACAAACTTAAAAAACGGCCGCCATCTTGAATCCGCCATTTTGAAAAAATTTTTTGCCCACGAGAAGACCCACCCCGGCCCGAATGACATTTGGTCGAGCACCTCCCCCCTACCTCTTTCCGTTTTCAAACTACGAGTGATTGAAATTTGTATGGCGGCCATTTTTTTTTTCGAATTTGGAATTTTCGCGGCGCCCTCTGGCGTCTTCCGGCAGTTCCCTATGACATTCGGTCGAGCACCTTATGACTACCTCTCACCGTTTGGGCAGGCCAGCGACCGTCGAGCTGAAGGTCCACTGGACAGAGACGGGCCCGCTCTTAGTGCAGCTCCTGGGCGAGCTCGGCCTGCGGCCTCGCCCGCGCCGCTCGGCCTCCGGCCTCGCGGGAGTTATGGCCGATAGAAGTTTAAAATTTCAATTGACGGCCGCCATCTTGGAAATGGTGGGATCGAAAAACCGACCCGAAATTCTCAATCAGGGCCCCCCCGACCCCCCGGTTGCCGATTTCCACCCCCCTGGGACAAACTTGAAAAACGGCCGCCATCTTGTTTCCGCCATTTTGAAAAAAATTTTTCACCACGAGAAAGGCGACGCCGCCCCGAATGACATTTGGTCGAGCACCTCCCTCTTACCTCTTACCGTTCCCGAGTTATCAGCGATTTACACTTTGTATGGAGGCGATTTAGGACGTTCGAAATTCAAATTTTCGCGACGCTCCCTGGCATCTGCCGGCAGTTCCCTACGACATTTGGTCGAGCACCCCCCGCGCAGCTGTTACCGTTGGCGCTGGCCGTTTTAATTTTTCGTCTCAGGTCACCAACTTGCAGAAGTCGTATTTTTCCGGTGGTCTCCGACCCCGAGGGTGTACTTTCTCATTCAAAGTTTCCCCCCGCCGGTAGGGGAAGTGGGAGAAGAGCATGTCAGTCAGTGAGTGGTAATCGAGCTTTATATATTATAATAATAATAACTAGGTTTCGGCGGCGCCCCCCGGGCGCCGGCCTCCCCCTGAGCGGGGGGACGCTCCGGGCTTCGCCCTGCGCGGAGCTCGGCCTGCGGCCTCGCGCCGTGGAGCTCGGCCTTCGGCCTCGCGTAGATTACTCACTGGGAGGGGTCGCTGTAGTTTCGTCGTGCGGCTCCTGCGCGGCGGCCATCTTCAAAAATGGCGGAATCTAAATAAGAATTCCAAATCCTCAATCAGGCTCCCCAGAATCCCCCAGATATCAATTTTCATTCGGCTTGGGTGAATTTGAAAAGTAGCCGCCATCTTGGATATCACCATTTTTAAATCTTTCCTACCTAAATATAAAGACATTTTCAAGATTAACAATATTAGTTTGAGCACCAATTCGATATGTCCAACCGTTCCGGAGCTGTCATCCGAAGAATTTTGTGGGGCCGCCATCTTGGAAATAACCATAAATCCTTAATCAGGGTCCCCTCAGCCCCCCAGATATCAATTTTCATTCGGCTCGGATGAATTTGAAAAATCACCGCCATCTTGGATTCACCATCTTAAAAAAAAATTATCCCAATATGAAGACATCATCATGATAAACCATATTAGTTTGAGCACCAATCCGATATGTCTAACCGTTTCGAAGATGTCATCCGAAGAATTTTTTAAAGCGGCCATCTTGGAAATAACCATATATCCTTAATCAGGGTCCCCTGAGCTCCCCAAATATCAATTTTCATCCGGATCGGACAACATAAAAAATTTGTGTAAAATGTAGTCCGGTCGCTCCGGGCTTCGCCCTACGCGAAGCTCGGCCTGCGGCCTCGTGAAACGCAGCTCGGCCTTCGGCCTCGCATAAGTTACACAACGTGCGCGGCTGGTGGTACCGTAGTCCGGTCGCTCCGGGCTTCGCCCTACGCGGAGCTCGGCCTGCGGCCTCGTTAGACGCAGCTCGGCCTGCGGCCTCGCCTAAGTTACACAACGTGCACGGCTGGTGGTACCGTAGTCCGGTCGCTCCGGGCTTCGCCCTACGCGGAGCTCGGCCTGCGGCCTCGTTAGACGCAGCTCGGCCTTCGGCCTCGCGTAAGTTACACGGTGGTAAAGTTCGGACGCTCCGGGCTTCGCCCTACGCGGAGCTCGGCCTGCGGCCTCGCTGTATAGCCGCCATCTTCAAAAAGGGTGAAATACAAATAATAATTCCAAATCCTTAGTCAGGAACCCCTAAGCCACCCAGATATCAATTTTTATCCGAATCGGATGAATTCGGAAAATGGCCGCCATCTTGGATTCGCCATTTTAAAAATAAATTTTCCCCTCAGTAGAAAGACATCATGATAAACAATATTAGTTTGAGCACCAATCCGATATCTCTAACCGTTCCGGAGCTGTGGACGAAAGAATTTTGTATGGCGGCCATCTTGGAAAATCTCGGCCCCTATCCTAAATCCTTAATCTAAAACCCCGGATGCAAATTTCCTCCCCGATTATCCACCTCAAAAAGTGGCCACAGAGGAATTTTTAAATTTCCATGGTTTTTTTTTAAATTTCCGCCATTTTGTATCCGCCATCTTGGATTTTTTTTTCTACCCAGATTTCCCAATGACCAAAGTTTCTAACGAGGGAAAATTCCGCCCCGCACCCCCCGTCTAATTCGGACTACCGCCTCGCGAATGCCCTCGAACCCCAAAATAGAAAGTTCCACTTTGTATGGCAGCCATCTTGAAAAATGGCGGAATAAAAAAAAAGTTCCCAAATCCCGAATCAGCGTCCCCTGAACCCCCCAGGTATTAATTTTCATCCCGATAGGAAGAATTTGAAAAATGGCCGCCATCTTGGATTCGCCATTTTGGAAAAAAAATTTCGTCCAGTGGAAGGACATAGACTTGCCCCCTCATATTAGTTTGAGCCCCGATCCGATATCTCCACCCGTTTGGGAGATACGGTCAAAATAAATTTGTATGGCGGCCATCTTGAATCCGCCATTTTGAATTTTTATGGCGCTCTCGTCAAAGTGCCGGCGGTTCTCTATGACATTCGGTCGAGCACCATGCGACTACCTCTCACCGTTTGGGCAGGCCGTCGACCGTCGAGCTGAAGGTCTACTGGATGGTGACGGGCCCGCTCTCGGTGCAGCTCCTGGGCGAGCTCGGCCTGCGGCCTCGCTCGCTGGTCTCGGCCTCCGGCCTCGCGGGAGTATTGGCCGATGTAAATTTGAAATTTCAATTGACGGCCGCCATCTTGGAAATGGCGGGATCGAAAAACCGACCCGAAATTCTCAGTCAGGGCCCCCCCGACCCCCCGGATGCCAAATTCCACCCCCCTGAGACAAACTTGAAAAACGGCCGCCATCTTGAATCCGCCATTTTGAAAAAATTTTTTGCCCACGAGAAGACCCACCCCGGCCCGAATGACATTTGGTCGAGCACCTCCCCCCTACCTCTTACCGTTTCAAAACTACGAACGATTTCATTTTGTATGGAGGCGATTTAGGACGTTCGAAATTCAAATTTTCGCGACGCCCGCTGGCATCTGCCTGCAGTTCCCTACGACATTTGGTCGAGCACCCCCCGCGCACCTCTTACCGTTGGGCCTGGCCGTTGACAATTTTCGTCTCAGGTCACCAACTCGCAGAAGTCGGATTTTTCTGGTGCTCACCGACCCCGAGGGTGTAATTTCTCATTCAAAGTTTCCCTCTGCCGGTATGGGAACCCGGAGAACAATTATGTCAGTCAGTCAGTGAGTCAGTCAGTGGTAATCGAGCTTTATATAGTATAATAATAACTAGGTTTCGGCGGCGCCCCGCGGGCGCCGGCCTCCCCCTGAGGGGACGCTCCGGGCTTCGCCCTGCGCGGAGCTCGGCCTGCGGCCTCGCGCCGTGGAGCTCGGCCTTCGGCCTCGCCTAAATTACTCACTGGGAGGGGTCGCTGTAGTTTCGTCGTGCGGCTCCTGCGTAGCGGCCATCTTCAAAAATGGCAGAATCTAAATAAGAATTCCAAATCCTCAATCAGGCTCCCCAGAATCCCCCAGATTTCAATTTTCATTCGGTTTGGGTGAAATTGAAAAATGGCCACATGTTGGATTCGCAATCTTAAAATTATTTTTTACCTCATAATAAAGATATCATCGTCATCATGATAAATGATATTAGTATCGATAGTGGATCTAAATTATTAAAATATAGAATAATTGATATTGATATTTATTGTTAGTATATAATTGATCTTATTAGTCCGATGGTACGTTATGTGGTTCCCTAAAATAGTAAAATTATACTGACATTAAAAATATTATAAGCTTATAACTATTTGCTACCAAGCAATCTGTTAGTTTTGCTACTAATATACACAATAATAATATACTTTTTATATCCATACGTTCGTTTCTGTAAAAAAAATCTATAGAAAAAGAGCAGTGACTTTAGCTGACTCGTTAGGAACTTACATTGCTTAAATGTTATTATTATCAGAAGGATATGGAATTGTAATTAAAAGCAGTTGGTGAGTTATTATAAGAAGTATAGTTGTAATAAATTGTAACTGAATAAAACAACAATAATATAATTGTAAAAATATATTTTTCATTTATTTAAATTTGTATAACACATTTTGTTCTTATTTTACATCGTCTATTATTTTTATTGTTACAAAGAATAAAATAGATGTTTGAATATTATGTTTGTCATTGAATATCAATTTTAGGACTGTTTTCAATTATTAATTAATGTTTTATATTGTTGCGGTGTTGTAGCGTCTGTGTGACGGTGCAGAGAGTATCAAGCTCCGTCGTAGTTACGGAATATTTGAACATTATATCGTTCACGTTAATGTGCAAATGTAGAAAATGTCGCAACACGACACGCTGCAACAAATAATGCAACTCCGATATAATAACTTACGAGTAATAGATTAAATGTAAATGGAATTAATAACAATAATTGTAAAAGAAATAGCATTATAATAAAATAATAAATCGACTTTAAATAATTAAAATAAGTACCTAATAATTTTTTAGACCAATGCCTTTTGTACACTTTTTATATTGTAAATCTGGTTTGAACGCGTACAATTAAAGTTTTAATTAATATATTAAACTTTAAACTTACACGTCAGACTTGATTTACAATATAAAGGGGTTTCAATTAACATTTTCCACGTTTTATTAAAAAATATTCATATTATATATAAGTTTAAATATGTAGTATTCATTGACAGATGGCGCTGGAATTTAAATTTAATAATTAAGTTCTAAACAAACAAAAATTTCGATCAGATATCGTGAATAATACCTATAAATAGGTTTACAATAATAAGTACAAAAATAAACCATTCTTTATATTTATTTTTAAAGTATAAATGACATTATCTGTAACAAGTGACCGTGTTGTTGTTAGTTCTAGTTTCACGATATGATTTTAGCAAAATTTTAAAAAGGATATTTATGAAATGTTATAGTATGTTTCTATTTAAACATAATTTTAAATTAATAAAATTTTGTTGCAAAAAATCTTCATTATTAAAGTTAATAAAAATACATAAAAACAAAATGAGATGTCTCTGCACTAAGATTACATATTTTACGTTTATTTAATTTAACAGTATGATCGTTAGAGGTCGCTGTTAACAGTTACAATATTGTTGATGAAGTTCACCAAAGATATTGCATTAAATAATTACTGACCCTATATCAATTAATTTAAAAATAAAGAAATCCTATTTGTATGCACAACTTTTTAAAATGGTTTCTCTTCGGTGACGGTTAGTTTGTTGATACTTCTATTCACACGCGGCCCGTCATGTTGATCTGAAAATTGGAAAAAAATAAGCTAAATAAATGTTGAACCGAGCAATAACTATTACGAGATTTAGTAATACATACATTTCTCTGTTATAAGATACAGTATAAATAAAGGGACATAGAAGTTTAGTGGACATGACTACCTATAAAATGTAAAATAAATTATAGCGCGCTTCTTGCTCTGATTTTTTATTCACTTGGAATTAATCACGGATATTTTAATTAAAAATGCTTTAAAAAGAAATGTTAATTTCGAGTTTCAATCAAACCAAGTCAAATTTTAATTTGAGGTACTTTTTTATCCAAATGTATTTATTACATTTCTATAAAAATTACCATCAATCAATAAATCATCATCAATTGCAGGGAGATAATGAAAACGGAGATTTGATCAAATCCCGGTGATACTGGTAGGTGATATCAATTCACGGAAGATATTAAAATTAGTGAATTCGGATTCGGATCTAGCGCTTCGCCGGCCGCTGCCGCGGCACGCTCGCTTCGCTCGCTCGGCTCGCGCGTTGTGGTCACAAGACAAACCTAACCTAACCAACCCAGCAGAGTCAGTCAGAGTCCTCTGAAGATAATAAAAGGCCGTAATCGGATATGGTGGTGAGGTAAAGGGGAGTGGTAACAAGCGAAACATAGCTGTGTGAACTAAATAAATGTTTATAAATGTCAGGACTGACTTGTTTATTTCATCTTTTCACTAAAACAGGTCAATCAAATCACTTACTTTCTTTAGGGAAATCACCCCACGGAGTTGTAATTTTATTAACATTTTCCGTGAATTAATTAATCTACCTTAGGGATTTGATCAAATCTCTGTTTTCATCATTTCCCTGCGACATATATACAAATACATAAAATACAATACATACATACAATGTCAATACAATTGAATGATTTTCAAAAAAAAAATAGTATAATAGTTTACGTTTTGGATTAATATAATATAGAATACTTCTTATGAGGAAAAGTTGTCAGAGAAAATAAAAAGTAAAGTAGGCGCCACAAAAGAAGTGCCGTAGGCGCGGCGCTGTGATCGGCCCACATAAGACTTCCACAGCTTATCGGTTTCAATTTATCCTATCAAATTATGTATTTTTATTTACACCTACCAATGAAGATTTGTCTAAATTAGGAAGTAAATTATAAACGGACTTATTACTGTTTATTTTTCAGAATGGATGATCTGTCATATTTAGTTCCCTTAAATTGCGCAGGACTTCTTTGGTGGTGAGCAGTCTATGATTAGGTTTTGGAATTGAATATAAGGCTATTTAAATTAGATTAAATGGTTTATGTGAGAAGAAATAGGGGGTAAGACAAAATTATTGGGTGAGATGAGCTGGTAGAAATAAAGTATTTAATATTAATTTTATTTATAAAAAAAAACAGTTAATACCTTAGTAGTCTTTTAAAATATTCTCAGTGATGATCATCAGTGCATTCTTTATTGAGATTATTCTTTGGAGTGCATTGCATCACAATAATCTGTAAAATATAAATGTTTATATATACATATATCTACAAATGTGTAAGAGTAATATTGCCTTTTTTATTTATTATAAAAAAAAACGGTAAGCAAACAGACAATCCGCTTCACGATAAACGGTTTATTATCCACCTATTCGTACGTTGCAGACAGACACGTTGGATAATTTTGACTACTTTAAAATGAAAATTCGAAGGTATAAAGAGTAGACGTGTACCTATTATTATCTAAAATTCTATAACTACTTGAGATTTTCCAATCGATAGTATTAAATTAGACAAAATTGGATAAAAGGGGAAATGTGGGCTGTGTTCAATTTTACTCACATTTTTTTTTGGATAAAGGTGCATTTTCTATGAAATGCAAATGAACTGCCACCAGTTTCTTGTGAGAATAGTCTTCTATATCTATGAAAATGAAAAATAAATGGATTACAACAATTCACCTGCTATGTATATTTTGCGGTAGCGAAGGTAGTCCACCCAATCAAATGAGCCCAGCCGGCTGTAGGGTGTAGTGATGTCTTCTTCCTCCATCCAAGTGCTAACTAACTAACTAACTACGGACTGGTTTCCACACCACCTGTTGAGGTACAGCCTTCAGCGCGTTTTTTTTAATGTGGTATCCCATAAACAAAGTTTATGGCTTAATCCACAAAAAATCTAAAATACAATATGATGACTAAGGTGATAAGATGTAAGATGATGGTAAGATGTAAGATGATGATAAGATGTAAGATGATGATAAGATGTAAGATGATGGTAAGATGTAAGATGATGATAAGATGTAAGATGATGGTAAGATGTAAGATGATGGTAAGATGTAAGATGATGGTAAGATGTAAGATGATGGTAAGATGTAAGATGATGGTAAGATGTAAGATGATGGTAAGATGTAAGATGATGGTAAGATGTAAGATGATGGTAAGATGTAAGATGATGGTAAGATGTAAGATGATGGTAAGATGATGATAATACTAAGATGATTTAAATACTATGTAATGTATGAATATTTACTATTGTACAAAACTAACTAATGATCAAAATTAAGACTACGAGTACTAACTTTTACGTGTAATGCGTGTGTGAAGTATAAGCGTTGATTGTATGAAATTACTCTACTCTACATGAATGGTCCAAGATCTCGTGAACCCTCTGGGTAACGGTCTTTCCGTAAGGATAGAAATTCTTTTAGTGATGAGTCATAAACAGTCCGAGTACGGGTAACCACCACCTAACACCAACCCTCCACGTTTTTGCCCTTATATTTTTAAAGTGTAAATAAAATTAAAAAAACTTATCGCTGTAAGCTTGAAACTTTAACACGATTTAGCTCGTAGATTGTAAAGTAGAAAAAAAATTGACAGACTATTTCGGTGAGCACAAGTACCTGACAGGTGAATAGAAAAGTGTGCAGTATACGAGTTAAAATAAACTTTGTTCTGTATAGTTGAAATTTATAGATAATATATATATATATACATATAATACTTTTTTTTCTTTTTTTTCTATTTTTTTCTTTTTTCTTTTTTTTTTTAATTTTTTTCTTTTTTTCATTTTTTTTCTTTTTTATATTTTTTCTTTTTTATATTTTTTTTCTTTTTTATATTTTTTTTCTTTTTTATATTTTTTTTCTTTTATAATTTTTTTCTTTTTTATATTTTTTTTCTTTTTTATATTTTTTTTTCTTTTTTTTTTTATATTATATGTATATATATATTTATATTTGAGAAGCGATTTAGAAAAAGTGTATACAATGACAGGCGGTTCTGGCTAACATAAGTCCTTGACGGACGGTGAGAAAGATGCTATGGGAGCGCGAGTGAGAGACGAAACGTGAACTCAATGGTGCAAATGACATTACATAGAGATAATAATCTTGGGTAAAATATATTTTATTAATTTTAATGCAATTTACATAAGTTTTTAAATTAATTTTCTTCATCATCATCTGACTCTTCTAGTTTTTCTCTATTTTTCTGCTTTTTCTAGTTTTGATACATTAATAATATCATTACATATTGGATCTTGTGGTCAATTACATAAGACTCCATATATTGTTATTGAATTAAAAAGTCGTATGTTACTTGAAATGTATTCCTCAGCTTCACTCGACTTGTTTTCGGCAGTATCAGTAGGCTGTTGTAAATGTATTTCATATATATAGAAGAAGGAGTTGTATTCCCCTCAAACCAATTAAAAACATAGTGTTCATCGATCAAATTCCAATCATTATCTGCAAGTGTAAGAACCGTTGGCTCTTTTAAATGACTATTCCGCCAGATATTTATAATGTATACAGTTCTTAATAATTGTTGTCGCCAGTTCACGTTGGCACGGAGGTAAATTCGACGAATCATAACCGATAAGTTTTTTCATGAATATCATCTGACTCTTCACTACTAATTTCGTCCTCTGAAAAGAAAAAGTTTTGATACATTAATAATATCATTACATATCGGATCTTGCGCCCAATTACATAAGACTCCATATATTCTTATTGAATTAAAAAGTTGTATGTTACCTGAAATGTATTCCTCAGCTTCACTCGACTTGTTTTCGACGGTATCGGTAGGCTGTTTAAGAGTATTTATTTCATATATAGAAGAAGAAACTGTATTCCCCTCAAACCAATTAAAGACATAGTGTTCATCGATCAAATTCCAACCATTATCTGCAGGTGTAAAAACCGTTGGCTCTTTTAAATGACCATTCCGCCAGATATTTGTAATGTATACAGTTCTTAATAATTGTTGTCGCCAGTTCACGTTGGCACGGAGGTAAATTTGACGAATCATAACCGATAAGTTTTTTCATGAATATTATCTGACTCTTCACTACTAATTTCGTCCCCTGAAAAGAAAAAGTTTTGATACATTAATAATATCATTACATATCGAATTTTGCGCTCATTTATATAAGACTCCATATATTCTTATTGAATTAAAAAATCGTATGTTACCTGAAATATATTCCTCAGCTTGACTCGACTTGTTTTCGGCGGTATCGGTAGGCTGTTGTAAATGTATTTCATATATAGAAGAAGGAACTATATCCCCCTCAAACCAATTAAAAACATGGTGGTCATCGATCAAATTCCAACTATTATCTGCAGGTGTAAGAACCGTTGACTCTTTTAAATGACTATTCCGCCAAATATTTGTAATTTGTAATGTATATAATTCTTAATAATTGTTGTCGCAGTTCACGTTGGCACGGAGGTAAGCATGATATATTATTTTTGTATCAGCTTCTTCATGGTGTTGGCACGATAAATTATCATTTACGTAGGACATCACAGAGTTGTTATGAACACTATAAGTATGGCATTCTTTGTAATTTAAATTTACTATGGTATTCCCGATAAACTCCGTCATTTCATTTGTGCTCCAATGTGTAATTAAAATAATTCACAAAAGCTTCTTTGAATTGTATATTACGTAGTTCTTTGATAAAATCAACCGGTCTGACTTCTTCTGGACCAGTAATTAAGTATGTTATGTTTCGTACTTCATGTCGTTGGGCTCCTTCATAATGCTTAATAGACGGCGAAAAGTACTGATCGGAAATAATCGGAAATATCTACTCGTGGAGCATGTGTTGCTGGTTAGTATCGACATAATTTTTTTGGAAATATTATCAAATAATTTTGAGATATTTTTCATTGTATGCAGTAAAAAGAATCCATCAAAAATAACAGCATCGAACCGTCCTGGTACTTTGTCATTGGTGATATTTGGTTTTAAAACCTCAACCATTGTTGATTTTGTAGTTTTATGCATTCATTGTACCATCTTCATAACACAGTGACGTTGGAGCGATTGTAATCGGGTATGATAATGTTTTTTTTTAAATCTATGTTATATTGCACTGACAGAGCTAACAGGCAACCGAATAAATCACGTTGGACACGGATTTCATGAACCTTATCACCGACTTTGATTTTTTCTTTCTTTTTTTAGAGGCAAAGTTCATATCCTGTACTGCGCTCGAAGCTACTGTATCATCAGACTCATATCATACAGACAATTTTCATTTAGATTTAATTGAAATGGATTCAAACATTGTTCGAAGGTATTTATGAAGTTCCATAACTGTGCAGAATCTCTTTTCATTGCATGTTCTTCTAGGTCCGCTGACGTGCAGATATAGAATTTGTAAATTGAATCATATCAGTTAAAATAATCTTTTTCTTGCATCAGTATTAATGGTTTGTTCAAGTATTAAATCTGTTGCCTGTCTAGAAAAAGATTTATCAGTGCGTTTGATTCCAAGGTATCCTTCTTGAATGGATTTTGCAATATATTTATATAAAGAAAAGTGGCCAGTCTTTATGCTCCGACTCAGTAACTGATAATAATGAACAAGATCCATCATAAAGAACATAAAATTGGGGCGTTTTCCCAAAAGTTCCGTTTCTACATTTTTCTTTGTTCCGAGATTGGTGTTGAGTCATCAATGTCGATATTGTTTTATCTTCTTCTATTATATCCCCAAACGATTCATTATCATCGATAAATACAGAGAGGTCATTGTTCACATTTTCGTTTATTATTATATTTTCTTTTTTCAAAAAAGGGTTGAAAACATAATATTTCTAAGCCGAGTGCCATTAATGGATGCAGTCTCTTACATCGGTTAAAATGTTCTCCTTTCAAAAATCCATCTACTGAACCATTTGCAATTATCTCGCTTTCAACAGCTATGTTCATTATTCCACAGTCCAATTGCTCTAAACAATTAAATTCAGTTACGTCTCTCACTCGCTGCTGCCATAGTATCATTCCCCCGCCCGTCAAGGACTTGTTGTGCTAGCCTGTCATCGTATCCACTTTTTTTAAATCGCTTACTCAAACATATATAAATTTCAACTATACAAAACAAAGTTTATTTTAAGTCATATACTGCACACCTTTCGAATCACCTGTCAGGTACTTGTGCTCACCGAAATCTCCTGTCAATTTTTTTTCTACTTTACGATCGAACTAAATGGTATTAAAATTTCAAAACTTACAGCAACAAGTATTTTTTTTTTTAATTTTATTTATACTTTAAAAATATAAGGGCTGACAACGTAAAGGGCTGATGCCTGCCAGGTGGTGGTTACCGTATTCAGCATGCTATAACTCATCACTAAAAGAATTTCTAGCCTTACAGAAAGACCGTAACGCATAGGGTTCACGAGCTCTCAGTCTACAACTAAAAGCATTAAGTAAAAAAAAGCAACTCGCGCGGAATAGCCATGTCAACGTGATTGCTAATATTGCCGTCCGAGAGAGAGAGATAGAGATGAGCAAATTTATAAAGTAAACACAGGAAGTTGCCAAGCTGTGATTTTTATGTTACGATTTTTTTATTTTTATAATAATTGCGGAATTATTACGTTATTCGCGAATGGTGTTCCGTCACGTATCCTATCTTTAGGGAGTAAAATTTTGATATTATTATTTTCGCGAGCCCGGCCCAAAGCTACATACAATTGCCCGTGACTAAAAACGTCGGATCTTAAATCGACACCTACGCGACTTATGGTCTGGCCCTGACTTTTATGAATCGTCATCGCGTAACAAATTTGGAGGGGAAATTGACGACGGCACATCTCAATCGGACTACCATATTCTACGGGCGTTTTAAAAAGAATTCGTGGGATTAGATAGTGGTCCAGTCCGCCGGGCTTACGGACCGTAATTAATCGGGGCGAAGTAGCTACGACAATGATTTTTGTACCGTTAACTAAACCATCCGAAAAACTGAGATTACGGATGATCATGCAAACGGCACCTATTTTTAACGCGAGATCATGGTCTGGAACACCCCGAGGGTGCAACCTATTCAATGTTTCCGGGCCTAAGAATAATTCGTCCGCGGTGTCACTAACTGACCTATCTATACTATAAAAGTGTAATTTTTCGCCCGGTAAACGATCCAAAATTAAATTATTGATTTCCCTAGCACTTTCGATATGTGTGGATAAAATAGCTCTGTGGGCGCATACGTCGGGTTCGTCATACACCACCATAGGGAAAACAAAGTCAATTAGCTCGTTTAATTCGGTAGTAAAAGAAATTAGATTTAAATCAACTAAATTTTGTTTATTACTACCGATGTCTACAGCCGATGTCAGGGAAGGAGGTAGTTTGTTTGAACCGAGTTTGAGTAAAAACTCGGCAAACTCTACATCTTCCCTGCATCTGTGAGACGTTACTAATGAAAATGATTTTAAATTTTGCCAAACGGGCGATGATTTTACGGAACAATTTACGATGTCTGAATTTGTCTTTGCGTTCACTACGACCGGTGGTATTTGACGAAAGTCGCCAGCGAAAATAATCACTTTAGCGCCGAAAACCCTATCTGAACTCATTAAATCGCGAAGTGACCTATCTAGCATATGAATTAAATATTTATGGGCCATAGGTGCCTCATCATAAATAATAACGTCCGCGTGATATATGAGTTGCGCCCGTTGCGAACCATTCGTGATATTCCAGTAACCAAGATCATCTACCAATTCTAATGGGAATTTAAACATACTATGCGCGGTGGTGCCGCCGTCATAATTTTGAGCCGCGATACCTGAACTGGCTGTACATAAAGCGATGTGTTTTAAATTACCGCGTACGTGTGCCGCTATCACGTTTAAAAGTAACGTTTTACCCGAGCCAGCAGGGCCGTCAACGAAAATGGCGGAATGGTTACGATCGCGGAATTCCCTATCACTGCAAAGCCGATCGACGTAATCGAAAACTACTCGTTGATCGACCGACAACTGCGGCAGCCAGTGCTCTGCGTAAGCACTGAGATGGCTAGAATTACAATTCGTCCACTCTCGACTTAGTTCAGTGGTAGTATCGGAGGTTTCCGGTAAACCTTGTTCAACCGATGACGTACCGTGTTTGCGAAGCAAACGATCGATTTCGATTAAAGAAAGAGAATACGCTCTAACGCTATCGTTAGGCAACCGATGCAAGAAATCCTCGCTTAATTGATTTTTAAAATTATTCCAAAGCGACGCGACCGGTACACCGTTTACAGCCAGGAGCACGAAAAAGCCACGCAGTCGAGGTCCGGTGAAAAAAGAAGAAGCTTCCTGCATAGCTCTCTCGTACTCGACTTCATCGTCCGCGAGGCCGACAACTTTGGCCGCTTCCTGGAATGTTTTGCAATCCGGACCACCGAGCGTTAAAAGATCCGTGTAACTGCGACACGGGTATGTACTTAATAGAAGGCGTAAGTAAAATTGCTCACCTCTATTAGGCGAGACCCAAAACAAACGCGCAACGAGGTCGCCGCGTTGTCGACGAGTGATAAATTTATTATTTGATAATGGGAAAATTCGAGCGTTTTTTATCGAGGGACGTTTAGAATGAACGATATATTGTTCGAAAAAATCTAAGTATGTTAACCGATCAAATTCGTCACCGGCGGGACGACTGAAATATGTAATTAAATCGGAACTCGAGCGGGTTGCGGCTTCAGTTTCAGATCCGGGTTTAAAGAATACCGAATGCTGTCCTTGGAGGTGGACACTAAGCTGCCTAACATTCGGTTCGCGCGCGGAAACATTAAACTCTAAAACTCGCCACGCCGCATCGCTGGACCCAATGTAACGTTTAGTGACGTACTGCTCTACTTCGTTATTTTTAAGTTCGTCGGGAATCAAAGCTACCCGCGACAAGTCCTGACCTTTGGTCATGTATTTGAATAAATATTTAACAATCGTACGTTGGGAAGAGACTTCCAAGTTAATATGACAATCGTATTTCAAAAGTAGAGCTGCGTTGTAGGGAACGACCCACAAATCGGAAGTTTTAATGACTCTACCGCGATATTTAATACACGCTTCGTTTTTGCTATCGCGACGTAGGTTAATGAAACCTTTCTCGTCACAGAAGGTAGTCGCCGTTTCGCGTTTAGGAAAAAATTTAGAACATTTACGCTTTTCGCGATTCCAACATGGCAAATCGATTCTATGTGGCGGACCACACGGTCCGTGGATCATGTGGTCCAACACCGCTTTCCGGAGTCTACCTTCCGCTTCCGAGGGATGGGGAATATCGGCTCGGACAAACCTATCTATATCTAAATTTTGAATAGGGCCTCCGCCCTCTACTCTAAAGCAAATGTGAGCGTGAGGTAAGCCCCGCTTTTGAAATTCTATAACATCCATCATATACATACATTTGCCGAACCATTTGCCGGATCTAATGTCCTTTAACAGTTCAGTGAGTTTCAAGTTAAATACGCGAGCACAAGTAAGAGGATCGGCTTTTAGGTTGGAATCGGCAATGGACTGCTGGATTTCAATCCACTTTGGATTACAAGTCATCGTTAGGAAGAACGAAGGTGTACCTAATCTATTGACTAAAGCGATGGCATCCAAATATTTGGCCTTCATATAACGCGGACTTCCAGTGAAAGTATTGGGTAAATAAATACGTCCCGGAACAACACCGCCCTCCCCTTGGATAGTTTCGTCGTTATTGATATCCCTATTTAGGGATTCAATATTAGAGATAATTTCTGGGAGTGGTGCTACTCTAAGAGAACTATTGCTACTAAATTGGCTACGGGAAATAAAACGGAGCCTTTCCTCGGAAACTCTACAATACATATCGACTAACCACTCCTCAGATAGTCGACCTAATTTTGAAAATCGCGGTTCTGATAATAATAAACAACGAATGTAACGCGCCTGTGTAAGTTTTTGATTATTATTGTCTAATTTATCCGGGTACCAACCGGGGGTACCATGCGGATACAATAAAGGATATTGAAAAGCTTCGTATAAAGGATTAAAAATATCTACTGTATGAGGCCTACTTGCACCTATCTTCCAAATCGCGATGGAATGAGGTTGAAATCTCTCCCTTTCGGTACGAATGATTGCGGCTACCTCAGTACCCGCGGGCATATCGCCTAAAATGTTACCGTGGGTTCGGCGAGTCGTGCGTTCGAAGACGAGGTGAGCTTCGTCGGAAGCTACTTGACTTAAGCGTTTAAAACAATTTATATAGGGATTTACGTTATGTAAAAAATTGGTGATGCACCGTATCACCTGCAAATCGAGATTTTGAGCGGTTGCTATTTTTTCGCGTTCGTTACTATCATCGATATAAAGACCGATGGGATTGGTGGAAAGGGAATATGCTAAATCAAAAACGCGGTGATATATGCGGCCTTGTATTTTTAGGAACGAAATGCCTGTAGGCTGTTGAAAACCATGAGAAACGCCCAAGGCGCTGAAAGCAAAAAGATTGTTATACGCGCGAGGCCTATTAAGAAATGCGGGATGAGAATAAAGTTCCTCCGTCAAAGCGGGGAAATTTTGAACATTATACGCGCCCGAGCCGCAACACCACTGTTTGCGACCTTTTTCTTCAAAAAAGAAACGAGTCTGACAATTCACACAAACGTGAACGTCGTGAGAAAGCAAAGAGGTATGTTTTAATGAATATAATTTAATTTTTTTGAGGTCGTTTTCGCGATATTGCCCTATTAAATTCGAGGAGGAACGTAACAACGGATCGACGTTCCTACTCTCTCTGTTATAACGTTCAACGGCAGCTACATTCACTTCAGGATGTTTTTGAGAATATCGTTCTACCGCGTCGCGATGAATTTCGGGATTTTTTTGCGAATACCGTTGAACCGCGTCGCGATTAACCTCGGGGTGCTTATCTGTATAATGTTTAACTGAATCTCTATGCACCTCGGGGTGTTGAATTGTATACCGTTTGACGGCATCCCTATGCACCTCGGGGTTTTGAATCGTATAACGTTTGACCGAATCCCTATTCACCTCGGGGTGTTGAATTGTATAACGTTTAGCCGCGTTTAAATGTGTATTACTTTCGGTGCTTGTTTTTGGACCTCGCGTTGCTTTTTTGGGTCGGCCCCGTTTTATTTTCGTAAATAAGTTAATTTTTGTTTTCTCCATGACCACGACTGGTTTTAAAAAAGTAAATTTAAGATCAGAACTAATAGGGTGAGATGAAGATAAAAGAGCCTGTAAATTTAGGGGTATTTTTTTAATTACGACTACCGGTTTTAAAACAGTAAATTTAGGGTCTAAGGAAATAGTGGGAGATGCCGATGAAACAGCAAAAGAATTAACCGGTATTCTAGACAATGCTACTATGGGCTTAAAGGTCGATAATTTCGGGTCATTCTGGGGGACATTAAAAGGAGGCAATTCTGTTGAATGATTTTGGACAGTTAATTTATGGATAGAATACTGAGACCCGTCACGTAGGTTCCTAGCAAAAAGCAATTCTATTAAAGTGTCTAAACTGCGACAACGAAACAAGCGTGCTTTGTTGTCGTCTGATCGGGAGCTAAAGAAATTATTGGAATCTACTTCGTGACTGTTAAAAAGAAAATAATAAGCGTTATATCGCCAAAAAGAAACTGTGTAAGATTGACCCGTAAATATATAATTATCGACATTATCATTATGAGAATCATTAAAAACATCGCATTGTAGAATGTTTTTTAATTCTAAAACTTTGGAGTTTAAGTCGTCAGCAGACGGAAACAAACCATTACCTATCCACCTATCGTCGTCGGTCATGGATTTAATTACAGCAAAATAAATTCCAACGCGAAACTCGGAAGGCAAATCTTCGGGTAGTAGGTAACTTGTACCGGAAGGTAAATATGGACGACGTTGTAGGTATAAGGAATCCCCACTTTCTAAAATATTATCAATATCGGCTGTTTGAAAAATATTTCTATTACTAAAAACTGAAAAAGCGGCCGCGCACGCTGACATGGCTACACATTGCGAATTGTTACCGCGGAACCTCGAGCAAGCCTGGTGGTAGTTTCCTAAAGAAATGTAAGATTATTAGTAAAATGAAATTATTGAAAAATAGATTAGTACAAAAAAATAGTTATATACATGAAAGGGGTTGTATTAAGAAGTTTGTATAAAATAGTTTTTTTCAAAACATATTTTTTCCGGCTGTGCGAAGTCCTAAATAAAATTTCTGGTCGAATAGACATTTCATACATTTCTGGACGTAAGAGATTAAATTAAATTATAATGTGGATCATTTAAGTGCGACCTTATTGTTTATAAATAAGTATATTCACTTACATAGGTACCTACCTACTACATTCCAAGGCTTAATAATCAAGTCATAAATACTCAAAATTCTAAATTAATTATATTATATATATGTGAGAAATAAAGTTTATAGTTTTAAGTAAAATAAACATGGTTTCTCTTTAGATTACCTACTACATTTTTCTAATTCATTGAATAAATGCATATTTTTAACTATACATACTTGGATATATGTACATACACTTAAAATAATAGGTAATAATTTTTATTTAGGTAATTAATAATAATAAATGTAACTGATTAAAAATATTGGTGCTGACAATGAGATATTAAGTAGGTAGCTATTCAAATTATTATTTAATTTAGTAGTGGATAGTAGGTAACTCCTAAAAATCACGTTTTTGGTTGAAATCAAGATTCACCTAATTTTGAGTTGTTATGGATTTATTATTATTACGCGTGCATTATACATATTATTATAACAAAGTACATGGAATTCACTAATCAGTCTGTATTTTTACAATAAACTAAAAAATCATTTTTGTACTTAATGGAAACTAAAATTCCCCAAAATATACCTATTGTTTATCGACCTATAGTAACTACCTATAGCTAATATAAAAAAAATTACAATGATCAAAATTGAATGATATAACAGAGATATTCAATTACATAAGTATTTACGTAAATTAATATATTAAAAGTAAACGTATAATATACCTACCTACATGAAATTTAGTAGTATCTACGTACAGTGACTTCTCTATGATTTAACCTACAAAAAGCAGTTTTAAAGAAAAATACATAGTTATACAATAAAATAGCTAAGATAAACTTTCTTATTATAAATGAATACTTATAATATCTATTGTCACTTTCTTTGTGAATAGAAATTAAGTTTTTTTTTTAATATTATAAACATCATTATTAGTACCTATAAAAGAAGTACCTATGTATGTATATGAAATTAATATGTAACATATAATAAAATGATAACAGAGCCGTGTCTGTATATTAAATATTTGTAGAAAAAAATCATTACATAGATAGAGATCAAAACAATATTTTTTATCTAACTATCTGTACCTATGCGCGCATTACTCAAAATCATAGGACGGATTTTAATGAAACTTGACATAATTGCAAGTATGTATTGCAACCCATGTGTATCTAAGTACTTTTTATTCAGATTCATTACACATATAATTTCTAGAATCAAATTATTATTATTATTACCAAGTATAAACGTACAAAGTCGGGGGAGTATCGCTAGTTTGCAATCCAAGTTGGTAATTAATGTTCATAACGAAAAATGTATCCTGTTTTTATTTCATTATCACAAATATTACGCACAAAAAGCATTTTGAAATTTAACAAACTAATTAATAAACGACAAATCTTTTATTTAATTATCACACATTTCTTTAGATTAATTTTAACGAAAATTCAATTTGACCTGGGCAAGTTCGTGAAGTATATTTGTTGTTAGCCCCGTAAGACGGCCCCCCACCCACCGGGGCGATCACCCCGCCCACCGACGCCGATTCAAATTCAGCGAAGGACGCGGACCAACGGTGCAATTTAACGGTACAATTTCAAATACAAAACTTTAAAAAAATTAATAATGATAATACACTATACTTAAGTATTAAACCACAAAACGTACAATACACACATTTATAATAATTATGACAAAAAATTAACTTCACTTCGATTTCTCATCAAAATGAACTTTGGGAAATTTTACGACGGTGGCGGTTGATCCCGCACACCGCTAATTCCTAGAATTCAGTGAACTGTGTGAAGACCACGGTCGAAGGGTAAAATTTTAATTAAATATCTATTCGAATGATTAGGGCGAAATCAAGAATAATAATTCACAAGACTCACCTGTAGCAACACAGGCGGCTCTGATAAGAGCCCTACCACCATGACCAGTCGAGGTAGGCCGCGGCAAGTTGGTGGAAGTAGGTGGATCCATCTGAAATTGTCGTTATAATTTAAATTTCACGAAGGAAAGTGTTGACCTTGAGATGTTAACCGACGTTGGAGTAACAGTCGCTAACACTCCCATCGAGCGATACCACATATAGCATCTCTACAAAAGTAGATTCGCAAATCCGCGCCTCCTGATCAGCATGTAAAAAATACCGTAAACATATTTGATCACAATATGTAACAATAATCTTCACTTCTTTATTGCTTACACAACAAATAAAAACAAAATATACACACACTTAATACATTTAAGACTCAATTGACATGAATATATTAAATAATAATAACATTTCTAATATAAAAAAACACATTAAAAAGTTATTTCAATAATTTCAATAAAACTAACCTGTAACAGAAGAATTCACCGTTAGTAATGAGCTCTAGGGGTCGGCGCGACGTATATATACTAATATGTAGCGTCTCCACGCACGGTAGTGATGGGCGAAATCAAATGAAATATTGAAAAGATAATAAATCATCCGTATATTTTTATTCAATTCGATATTTTGATTATTGACTTAAAATATGAAAATATCATATTTTTCATTTCATTCATTTTTAGCTTAATCCTGTTGTGGTTTAGTAAAGATTTACTAAAATAACTCAAAAATCAATATGATTTGATCATTATTATCCCAATACTATTCGAGACACTTCGACAGTTGTCATTGTAATTAAGCAAAATTTAAACCTGTAATATAACCAAAATAATAAATTCACCGTTTATTTTAAGAAAGATGTCCATTTAAAAAAAAAATGCGAAATCACATAATTTACTTATTGTAATTTAGTGTGCACATATTATTTATAAACGATTCACAATTAGTATTTTAAAATATCCATATACTTTGATTAATTTAAAATTTGTCAATAAATGAAATTGCGTAATGATTGATTACAAAAGTGGTGTAAGTCCATTTTCCCTAGAATAATTAATTAAGCACTTCTAAGAGAGAAGTAATACTTAGAATTTTACCAGCAAAAACGTAATGTAATGGAAATACAGTAACTTCTCAACTTACGACGATGTTCCTTTCCGCAACTTACTTATTGTACATCAAAATTAATCGATTGCATCTTCTTCGATTTACGACAGGAAAATGATACATGAAAATTTTATTATATTTCAACAAAATATCTAGAAAATGCAATTTAGAAAAGAAAAATCAATACTGAAGGAGAAAAAATAAACTGACTGAAAATATTTTGGATGAGGTTTTGTAAAAGTACACAATACCTATACATTGTTTTTTAATATAAAACATCGATGGAGGACACGTAATTTAAGACTTTAGATTTATCACCAACCGATCGAGGAAGACAGCCAAAGTTTTAAAGATTTACACTAATGTTAGACCCTCTCACTGGCCGAATGTCGAGCGGTATCAGAAACGGCGTGCCCTTTGTATACCAGACAATTTCGCATGTACTCCACGCATAAGTTGTAAACTTAATAATTAATTAATTAAATTTAATAATTATAATTATTTATGAAATTGAATTGTATTTATTAAAAAATCAAAATAGTAAATGTTACTTTCTTTAAAAAAGATAAATGTTGTTTTATGTGGAAAGTAGTGCATGAGTGGTTATTGAATCATTTGAAAAATTTAATTGTGAGTTATTTCATAAGTCCGTCCATCTCTAAGGTATGACGATTGCATAGTCAGTAGTATTGCCACTGTTAATTTTTCAAATTGCCAATTTTAAAATGAATATAGAATTTTAAAAAAATGTAGACTTATACTTCCTAATTAGTTTTTTTGTTTAGAAAAAATATCAATACTTATTGTTTAATTAAATTGGTGGGTATATGACATTATTTCTAATTTTGGTTTACATTAAATGTTCCCTATTATTTTTTCTATAGATGATGATAATGTAAATTCAAGGAACTATAAAATAAGAATTATAAAATAAATTAACCACATTTTATTTCAGTTATTCCATATTAAGCTGATTACGTGCTATACTGCCGCTTATACAAACGTTGGCAATTATTCTTCATAAAATAGGAATCGTCTTATAAATAGCAACACTGAATTGGTGTATCCTGTGTATTGATGATAATGCAAACTGTTTTACCAATAATAATTCGAAATCCCTATTCAGAGCATAAATCTTTTAGGTCGAATTTCATAACATTTTTTTTAATTTCATTTTATCATATTAACTATGAGTTCTCTATGAGTGCGATTAATTTAATACATATAAATAAAAAGGAGATGAAGTGAAAATGCATTTAAGCATTTGCAGTAGCGCGACATCTATGGGAATTTCTACAAATTATTTAATTAGTTGTTTTGCTTGTTTTCGTTATTATAAACACTTGACTTGACGACAATATAATTTCATTTGATTTCTGTAGATACCGCTACTGTGCTTATATCGACGTCATCGATTCAGTTTGTGTTATTTGTTTTGTGTGCTTTGAGATTTTGCTATTTTTAACATATTTATGAGCCACGGCTGTGATAATAGGACTTGTGATAATAAAATGTCTGCCATGTTGTATCCATTTTGTCTTGTTTTTTTTTTCCCCTAGTTATTATGCTGACAGATTGTGCTATATATTTCCGGGTCCGAATGTACGCGAAGTTCGACCTACAACCTCAAATACTTTTTTGTCCGAATTTAATAAAAAAAAATATTTCATTTTATTCTATAAAAATTCCGACAAAATGCATTTAAGCATTTGCAGTAGCGCGACATCTATGGGAATTGCTACAAATTATTTAATTAATTGTTTTGCTTGTTTCGTTTTTATATAAACACTTGATGATTGATGACTTGATGACAATATAGTTTCACAAGATTTCTGTAGATGGTGCTTTTTTTTAATTTTTATTATTAACAATTTTACAAAGATTAAGTATATAGCTAACATAATTGTATCTAATAAACCATACAGATTTGTCTAAGATACAAGTACTGCTGGAATCAGTAGTCGAGACATTAAAAACCTACCTGTGAGCAGTGAAGAAATTATAATTTGGACAAGAAATATGTTCTTAATTTACCTATATTTAAAATTATTTTCGCTGATATCTTTTTTAAATTTAGGATCTAATACATTTATTAACCTGGGAACAGAGTAAGCGCTGGTCCGCTGACCGTATATATTGTTTGCGGTGTTGGTTACCAAATGCTTATGTGTTATACTACGAGTAACTGTACGATGTGATATTAACGTTTGAATTTTGGTATTGAAATATTGTTCTTTTAATATATTATATGTGCTTTTAATATGAACCGGTAAAGTATTGCAATGCTTAAATAGTTTAAGGTCATTGTTGGCATATTTTAGTTTAATGGTGGTGTGAACAATTGTTTTTAATATTTTTAGTTGTAGTCGAAAGATGTTATTTAGGTAAGATTTATACGTTCTACCATAACTACTAATACCATAAGCTACTATTGACTCAGCTAGTGCATTGTATAACATTAGTCGTGTTTTAAAGGATAATCGGTTCTTAGCGAGATTTATAGTAGACAGGAAAGACCTCAGTTTATTACAGATTTTATTGACTTGGAGCTTTCAATTAAACTTACTATCAATTGTAAGGCCAAGGCCAATCAATTGTAAGGGACATGTACAGGTGTGTTGGGGTGAACTGTGTAGGCAGTAATGGTCGTGAGCAAGAAGTTGTAAATTCATCGTTTGTTTCAAATGAGGTGATCTTATATGAATTAATTTTGTCTTTTAGGCATTTAGAATAAGATTAGCATCATGGCACCATCTATTTAGATTGTCAAAATCAGATTGTAGTTTAAGCAGGGCCATGTCAACATTCCCATCGGCTATTAGTAGGCAAGTGTCGTCCGCAAATTGATAAACGATGCAATAGTTAAGGTGTTCATTCATGTCATTAACATATGTTAAGAAATGTAACTTATATCGACGTCATCGATTCAGTCTATTTTATTGTTGAGAAAACATGTTTGCTTTGCGTGCTTTCAAATTTTGCCGTTAAATAAGTTACGTAACTACGTGACATATTTAACATAAACAGGCAATAGAATTTAAGTTAATAAAATTTCTGCCATGTTGTATCCATTTTGTCTTGATTTTTGATAAAGGGCATTCTGGATTATACTCTACGGGAAGTTCGCCTTACGACCTAAAAAGCTCTCTGAAGCCATAATTGAAATTGTACTTGTCCTCACTTGTATGGCAGCCATCGTTAACAAAGTGGTAGAGTTCGGACGCTCCGGACTTCGCCCTGCGTGGAACTCGGTCTGCGTCCTTGCTGTTTTTTTTTTTTTTTTTTTTTTTTTATGTACGAAGGCGGCAGACGCGCATACAGACCACCTGATGGTAAGTGGATACTGTCGCCCATAGACATCCGCGATATATGCCAACATTAGTCCAAAATGAGAAACGTTGGCATGACCCCGAATGCACTGCCTACCTTTGGAGATATAGGAATGGATTTGAAGAAAGGGTTGAGAAAATGGGGAGGGATGGGATGGGAATGGGCTCTGGCACATCTCACTCACTACCGAAACACGTACGTACATTGAGGAAATACGATAAAAAGGGAAATGCAGTACATTTCAAGGTAGTCTTCTGTGAGAGAGGGGTAACGTGGCCAATCGAGCGCGCCCAGCGGCTGTTGGATTGCAGCGTGCACTCTCCCCCTAAAAAAACATGGCCGCCATCTTTAAAAAGGGTGACATACAAATAATAATTCCAAATTTAGTTTGGGCACCAATCCGATATGTCCAACCGTTTCGAAGATGTCACCCGAAGAATCTTGTAGGGCGGCCATCTTGGAAAATTTTGGAACTGACTAAATCCTTAATCGGAGCCCCAGTAAACAGACAAATCTTTTAAAATGGCGAAATGGAAATAAGAATTCCAAATCCTTAATCAGGATCCCCCGAACCCCTCCTATATATCAATTTTCATCCGAGTCGGATGGATTTGAAAAATGGCTGCCATCTTGGATTTGCCCATCTTAAAACTATTTTTTACCTCATTATAAAGACATCGTCATGATATATCGTCATAATTTGTTTGAGTACCAATCCGACATGTCTAATCATTTCGGAGATGTCATCCGAAGAATTTTGTAGGACGGCCGTCTTGGAAAATTTCATTACCGACCCTAAATCCTTAATCAGTCCCCTGAGCCCCCCAGATATAAATTTTCATCCGGATCGAACAGCTTGAAAAATTGCTGTAAAATGTAGTCCGGTCGCTCCGGGCTTCACCCTTCGCGGAGCTCGGCCTGCGGCCTCGTGAAACGCAGCTCGGCCTTCGGCCTCGCGTAAATTGCAAAGTGGTAGAGTTCGGACGCTCCGGGCTTCGCCCTACGCGGAGCTCGGCCTGCGGCCTCGCGTAGATTACACACTGGGAGGGGTCGCTGTAGTTTCGTCGTGCGGCTCCTGCGTGGCGGCCATCTTCAAAAATGGCGGAATCTAAATAAGAATTCCAAATCCTTAATCAGGCTCCCTCGAGCCCCCCAGATATCAATTTTCATTCGGTTTGGGTGAAATTGAAAAATGGCAGCCATCTTGAATTCGCCATCTTTAAGTTCATCCTACCTCAGTATAAAGACATCGTCAAGATAAACAATATTAGTTTGAGCACCAATCCGATATGTCTAACCGTTTCGGAGATGTCATCCGAAGAATTTTGTAAAGCAGCTATCTTGGAAATAACCATAAATCCTTAATCCGGGCCCCCTCAGCCCCCCAGATATCAATTTTCATTCGGCTCGGATGAATTTGAAAAATCACCGCCATCTTAACCCTTTCGAAGATGTCATCCGAAGAATTTTTTAAAGCGGCCATTTTGGAAATAACCATATATCCTTAATCAGGGTCCCCTGAGCCCCCGAGATATCAATTTTCATCCGGATCGGACAACATAAAAAATTGCTGTAAAATGTAGTCCGGTCGCTCCGGGCTACGCCCTACGCGGAGCTCGGCCTGCGGCCTCGTTAGACGCAGCTCGGCCTTCGGCCTCGCGTCAGTTACAAAGTGGTAGAGTTCGGACGCTCCGGGCTTCGCCCTACGCGGAGCTCGGCCTGCGGCCTCGCCGTATAGCCGCCATCTTCAAAAGAGTGAAATACGAATAATAATTCCAAATCCTTAGTCAGGATCCCCTAAACCCCCCAGATATCAATTTTTATCCGAATTGGATGAATTCGAAAAAATGGCCGCCATCTTGGATTCGCCATCTTGAAAACAAAAATTCCCCTCAGTAGAAAGACATCGTCATGATAAACAATATTAGTTTGAGCACCAATCCGATATGTCTAACCGTTTCGGAGATGTCATCCGAAGAATTTTTTAAAGCGGCCATCTTGGAAATAACCATATATCCTTAATCAGGGTCCCCTGAGCCCCCGAGATATCAATTTTCATCCGGATCGGACAACATAAAAAATTGCTGTAAAATGTAGTCCGGTCGCTCCGGGCTACGCCCTACGCGGAGCTCGGCCTGCGGCCTCGTTAGACGCAGCTCGGCCTTCGGCCTCGCGTCAGTTACAAAGTGGTAGAGTTCGGACGCTCCGGGCTTCGCCCTACGCGGAGCTCGGCCTGCGGCCTCGCCGTATAGCCGCCATCTTCAAAAGAGTGAAATACGAATAATAATTCCAAATCCTTAGTCAGGATCCCCTAAACCCCCCAGATATCAATTTTTATCCGAATTGGATGAATTCGAAAAAATGGCCGCCATCTTGGATTCGCCATCTTGAAAACAAAAATTCCCCTCAGTAGAAAGACATCGTCATGATAAACAATATTAGTTTGAGCACCAATCCGATATGTCTAACCGTTTCGGAGATGTCATCCGAAGAATTTTTTAAAGCGGCCATCTTGGAAATAACCATATATCCTTAATCAGGGTCCCCTGAGCCCCCCAGATATCAATTTTCATCCGGATCGGACAACTTGAAAAATTGCTGTAAAATGTAGTCCGGTCGCTCCGGGCTTCGCCCTGCGCGGAGCTCGGCCTGCGGCCTCGTGAAACGCAGCTCGGCCTTCGGCCTCGCATAAGTTACACAACGTGCGCGGCTGGTAGTACCGTAATCCGGTCGCTCCGGGCTTCGCCCTACGCGGAGCTCGGCCTGCGGCCTCGTTAGACGCAGCTCGGCCTACAGCCTCGCCTAAGTAACAAAGTGGGAGAGTTCGGACGCTCCGGGCTTCGCCCTACGCGGAGCTCGGCCTGCGGCCTCGCTGTATAGCCGCCATCTTCAAAAAGGGTGAAATACAAATAATAATTCCAAATCCTTAGTCAGGAACCCTTAAGCCCCCCAGATATCAATTTTTATCCGAATCGGATGAATTCGAAAAATGGCCGCCATCTTGGATTCGCCATTTTGAAAATAAATTTTCCCCCCAGTAGAAAGACGTCATCATGATAAACAATATTAGTTTGAGCACCAATCCGATATCTCTAACCGTTCCGGAGCTGTCGACGTAAGAATTTTGTATGGCGGCCATCTTGGAAAATCTCGTCACCTATCCTAAATCCTTAATCGGAAACCCTGGATGCAAATTTCCTCCCCAATTTTCCACCTTGAAACACGTTCGTCCAGGAATATTTAAATTTCCAAGTTTTTTTGCTAAATATCCGCCATTTTGTGTCCGCCATCTTGGATATTTTTTTCTACCCAGATTTCCCAATGACCGAAGTTTCTAACGAAGGGAAATTCCGCCCCGCACCCCCCGTCTAATTCGGACTACCGCCTCGCGAATGCCCTCGGACCCCAAAATAGAAATTTCCACTTTGTATGGCAGCCATCTTGAAAAATGGCGAAATAAAAAAAAAGTTCCCAAATCCTGCATCGGGGTTGCCTGAACCCCCCAGGTATTAATTTTCATCCCGATTGGATGAATTTAAAAAATGGCCGCCATCTTGGATTCGCCATTTTAAAAAAAAAAATTCGTCCAGTGAAAGGACATCGACTTGCCCCCTCATATTAGTTTGAGCCCCGATCCGATATCTCCACCCGTTTGGGAGATACGGTCAAAATAAATTTGTATGGCGGCCATCTTGAATCCGCCATTTTGAATTTTTATTGCGGTCTCGTCAAAGTGCCGGCGGTTCTCTATGACATTCGGTCGAGCACCATACGACTACCTCTCACCGTTTGGGCAGGCCGTCGACCGTCGAGCTGAAGGTCTACTGGATGGTGACGGGCCCGCTCTCGGTGCAGCTCCTGGGCGAGCTCGGCGCACCAATCCGAAATGTCTAACCGTTTCGGAGTTGTCATCCGAAGAATTTTTGAGCACCAATCCGAAATGTCTAACCGTTTCGGAGTTGTCATCCGAAGAATTTTGTGGGGCGGCCATCTTGGAAATAACCATAAATCCTTAATCAGGGTCCCCTCAGCCCCCCAGATAGCAATTTTCATTCGGCTCGGACGAATTTGAAAAATCCCCGCCATCTTGGATTCACCATCTTAAAAAAAATTATCCTAATATGAAGACATCATCATGATAAACCATATTAGTTTGAGCACCAATCCGATATGTCTAACCGTTTCGGAGATGTCATCCGAAGAATTTTGTGGGGCGGTCATCTTGGAAATAACTATTAATCCTTAAGCGGCCCACCCCGAACTCCCCAGATATCAATTTTCATTCGGCTCTGATGAATTTGAAAAGTGGTCGCCATCTTGGATTCGCCATCTTTAAAAAAAATTATCTCAATATGAAGACATCGTCATGATAAACAATATTAGTTTGAGCACCAATCCGATATGTCTAACCGTTTCGGAGATGTCACCCGAATAATTTTGTAGGGCGGCCATCTTGGAAATAACCATATATCCTTAATCAGAGTCCTCTGAGCCCCCCAGATATCAATTTTCATCCGGATGGGACAACTTGAAAAATTGCTGTAAAATGTAGTCCGGTCGCTCCGGGCTTCGCCCTACGCGGAGCTCGGCTTGCGGCCTCGTTAGACGCAGCTCGGCCTGCGGCCTCGCGTAAGTTACACAACGTGCACGGCTGGTGGTACCGTAGTCCGGTCGCTCCGGGCTTCGCCCTACGCGGAGCTCGGCCTGCGGCCTCGTTAGACGCAGCTCGGCCTTCGGCCTCGCCTAAGTTACACAACTTGCGCGGCTGGTGGTAGCGTAGTGCGGTCGCTCCGGGCTTCGCCCTACGCGGATCTCGGCCTGCGGCCTCGTGAAACGCAGCTCGGCCTTCGGCCTCGCGTAAGTTACACGGTGGTAAAGTTCGGACGCTCCGGGCTTCGCCCTACGCGGAGCTCGGCCTGCGGCCTCGCTGTATAGCCGCCATCTTCAAAAAGGGTGAAATACAAATAATAATTCCAAATCCTTAGTCAGGAACCCTTAAGCCCCCCAGATATCAATTTTTATCCGAATCGGATGAATTCTGAAAATGGCCGCCATCTTGGATTCGCCATTTTGAAAATAAATTTTCCCCTCAGTAGAAAGACATCGTCATGATAAACAATATTAGTTTGAACACCAATCCGATATCTCCAACCGTTCCGGAGCTGTCGACGTAAGAATTTTGTATGGCGACCATCGTGGGAAATCTCGGCACCTACCCTAAATCCCTAATGGGAACTCTCCGGAAGCCCATTTCCTCCCTAATTTTCCACCTTGAAACACGTTCGTCCAGGAATATTTAAATTACCAAAAGTTTTTTTTTCAAATTTCCGCCATTTTGTGTCCGCCATCTTGGATTTATTTTTACCCGGTTTTCCCAATGACCAAAGTTTCTAACGAGGGGAAATTCCGCCCCGCACTCCTTGTCTAATTCGGCCTACGCCCTCGCGAATACCCTCGGACGCCAAAATCGAAATTTCCACTTTGTATGGCAGCCATCTTGAAAAATGGCGGAATAAAAAAAAAGTTCCTAAATCCTGAATCAGGGTCCCCTGAACCCAACAGGTATTAATTTTAATCCCGATCGGAAGAATTTGAAAAATGGCCGCCATCTTGGTTTCGCCATTTTGGGAAAACTTTTTCGTCCAGTGGAAGGACATCGACTTGCCCCCTCATATTAGTTTGAGCCGCGATCCGATATCTCCACCCGTTTGGGAGATACGGTCAAAATAAATTTGTATGGCGGCCATCTTGAATCCGCCATTTTGAATTTTTATGGCGCTCTCGTCAAAGCGCCGGCGGTTCTCTATGACATTCGGTCGAGCACCATACGACTATCTCTCACCGTTTGGGCAGGCCGTCGATCGTCGAGCTGAAGGTCCACCGGATGCGGACGGGCCCACTCCCGGTGCAGCTCCTGGGTGAGCTCGGCCTGCGGCCTCGCTGGCTGGCCTCGGCTTCCGGCCTCGCGGAAGTTATGGCCGATTTAAATTTTAAATTTCAATTGACGGCCGCCATCTTGGAAATGGCGGGATCGAAAAACCGACCCGTAATTCTCAATCAGGTGCATCCCGACCCCCCGCGTGCCAATTTCCACCCCCCTCGGACAAACTTGAAAAACGGCCGCCATCTTGAATCCGCCATTTTGAAAAAATTTTTTGCCCACGAGAAGACCCACCCCGGCCCGAATGACATTTGGTCGAGCACCTCCCCCCTACCTCTTTCCGTTTTAAAACTACGAGCGATTGAAATTTGTATGGCGGCCATTTTTTTTTTCGAATTTGGAATTTTCGCGGCGCCCTCTGGCGTCTACCGGCAGTTCCCTATGACATTCGGTCGAGCACCTTACGACTACCTCTCACCGTTTGGGCAGGCCGTCGACCGTCGAGCTGAAAGTCCATTGGATGCGGTCGGGCCCACTCCCGGTGCAGCTCCTGGGCGAGCTCGGCCTGCGGCCTCGCCCGCGCCGCTCGGCCTCCGGCCTCGCGGGAATTATGGCCGATCTAAGTTTAAAATTTCAATTGGCGGCCGCCATCTTGGAAATGGCGGGATCGAAAAACCGACCCGAAATTCTCAATCAGGGGCCCCCCGACCCCCCGGATGCCGATTTCCACCCCCCTGGGACAAACTTGAAAAACGGCCGCCATCTTGTTTCCGCCATTTTGAAAAAAATTTTTCACCACCAGAAGACCCACCCCAACCCGAATGACATTTGGTCGAGCACTTCCCACTTACCTCTTACCGTTCCCGAGTTATCGGCGATTTACACTTTGTATGGAGGCGATTTAGGACGTTCGAAATTCAAATTTTCGCGACGCTCGCTGGCATCTGACGGCGGTTCCCTACGACATTTGGTCGAGCACCCCCCGCGCAGCTGTTACCGTTGGGCCTGGCCGTTGTCATTTTTCGTCTCAGGTCACCAACTTGCAGAAGTCGGATTTTTCCTGAGGTCACGGGACCCATCCGCGTCCTTCCCCATTCAAAGTTCCTCACCCACCAGGCGGGAACCGGGAGAACAATTATGTCAGTGAGTGAGTGGTAATCGAGCTTTATATAGTATAACTAGGTTTCGGCGGCGCCCCGCGGGCGCCGGCCTCCCCCTGAGGGGGGGGACGCTCCGGGCTTCGCCCTGCGCGGAGCTCGGCCTGCGGCCTCGCGCCGTGGAGCTCGGCCTTCGGCCTCGCGTAGATTACTCACTGGGAGGGGTCGCTGTAGTTTCGTTGTGCGTGTCCTGCGTGGCGGCCATCTTCAAAAATGGCGGAATCTAAATAAAAATTCCAAATCCTCAATCGGGCTTCCCAGAACTCGCCAGATATCAATTTTCATTCGGTTTGGGTGAAATTGAAAAATGGCAGCCATCTTGAATTCGCCATCTTTAAGTTTATCCTACCTCAGTATAAAGACATCGTCAAGATGAACAATATTAGTTTGAACACCAATCCGATATGTCTAACCGTTTCGGAGTTGTCATCCGAAAAATTTTGTGGGGCCGCCATCTTGGAAATAACCATAAATCCTTAATCAGGGTCCCCTGAGCCCCCCAGATATCAATTTTCATTCGGCTCGGATGAATTTGAAAAATACCCGCCATCTTGGATTCACCATCTTAAAAAAAAATTGTCCCAATATGAAGACATCATCATGATAAACCATATTAGTTTGAGCACCAATTCGATATGTCTAACCGTTTCGGAGATGTCATCCGAAGAATTTTGTAATGCGGCCATCTTGGAAATAACTATAAATCCTTAATCAGGGTCCCCTCAGCCCCCCAGATATCAATTTTCATTCGGCTCGGATGAATTTGAAAAATACCCGCCATCTTGGATTCACCATCTTAAAAAAAAAATATCCCAATATGAAGACATCATCATGATAAACCATATTAGTTTGAGCACCAATCCGATATGTCTAATCGTTTCGAAGATGTCATCCGAAGAAATTTTTAAAGCGGCCATCTTGGAAATAACCATATATCCTTAATCAGGGTCTCCTCAGCCCCCCAAATATCAATTTTCATTCGGCTCGGATGAATTTGAAAAATCACCGCCATCTTGGATTCACTATAACCATAAATCCTTAATCAGGGTCCCCTGAGCCCCCCAGATATCAATTTTCATCCGGATCGGACAACTTGAAAAATTGCTATAAAATGTAGTCCGGTCGCTCCGGGCTTCGCCCTACGCGGAGCTCGGCCTGCGGCCTCGTTAGACGCAGCTCGGCCTGCGGCCTCGCGTAAGTTACACAACGTGCACGGCTGGTGGTACCGTAGTCCGGTCGCTGCGGGCTTCGCCCTACGCGAGGCTCGGCCTGCGGCCTCGTTAGACGCAGCTCGGCCTTCGGCCTCGCCTAAGTTACACAACGTGCGCGGCTGGTGGTACCGTAGTGCGGTCGCTCCGGGCTTCGCCCTACGCGGATCTCGGCCTACGGCCTCGTGAAACGCAGCTCGGCCTTCGGCCTCGCGTAAGTTACACGGTGGTAAAGTTCGGACGCTCCGGGCTTCGCCCTACGCGGAGCTCGGCCTACGGCCTCGCCGTATAGCCGCCATCTTCAAAAAGGGTGAAATACAAATAATAATTCCAAATCCTTAGTCAGGATCCCCTAAGCCCCCCAGATATCAATTTTTATCCGAATCGGATGAATTCGGAAAATGGCCGCCATCTTGGATTCGCCATTTTAAAAATAAATTTTCCCCTCAGTAGAAAGACATCATGATAAACAATATTAGTTTGAGCACCAATCCGATATCTCTAACCGTTCCGGAGCTGTGGACGAAAGAATTTTGTATGGCGGCCATCTTGGAAAATCTCGGCCCCTATCCTAAATCCTTAATCGAAAACCCCGGATGCAAATTTCCTCCCCGATTATCCACCTCAAAAAGTGGCCACAGAGGAATTTTTAAATTTCCAAGTTTTTTTTTTTAAATTTCCGCCATTTTGTATCCGCCATCTTGGATTTTTTTTTCTACCCAGATTTCCCAATGACCGGAGTTTCTAACGAGGGGAAATTCCGCCCCGCACCCCCCGTCTAATTCGGACTACCGCCTCGCGAATGCCCTCGGACCCCAAAATAGAAATTTCCACTTTGTATGGCAGCCATCTTGAAAAATGGCGGAATAAAAAAAAAGTTTCCAAATCCTGAATCGGGGTTGCCTGAACCCCCCAGGTATTAATTTTCATCCCGATCGGAACAATTTAAAAAATAGCCGCCATCTTGGATTCGCCATTTTGGTAAAAAAAAATCTTCCAGTGGAAGGACATCGACTTGCCCCCTCATATTAGTTTGAGCCCCGATCCGATATCTCCACCCGTTTGGGAGATACGGTCAAAATAAATTTGTATGGCGGCCATCTTGAATCCGCCATTTTGATTTTTTATGGCGCTCTCGTCAAAGTGCCGGCGGTTCTCTATGACATTCGGTCGAGCATCATATGACTATCTCTCACCGTTTGGGCAGGCCGTCGACCGTCGAGCTGAAGGTCCACCGGATGCGGACGGACCCACTCCCGGTGCAGCTCCTGGGTGAGCTCGGCCTGCGGCCTCGCTCGCTGGCCTCGGCCTCCGGCCTCGCGGAAGTTATAGCCGATTTAAATTTTAAATTTCAATTGACGGCCGCCATCTTGGAAATGGCGGGATCGAAAAACCGACCCGAAATTCTCAATCAGGGCTCCCACTACCCCCCGGATACCGATTTACACCCCTCTCGGACAAACTTGAAAAACGGCCGCCATCTTGAATCCGCCATTTTGAAAAATTTTTTTGCCCACGAGAAGACCCACCCCAGCCCGAATGACATTTGGTCGAGCACCTCCCCCCTACCTCTTTCCGTTTTCAAACTACGAGCGATTGAAATTTGTATGGCGGCCATTTTTTTTTTCGAATTTGGAATTTTCGCGGCGCCCTCTGGCGTCTTCCGGCAGTTCCCTATGACATTCGGTCGAGCACCTTATGACTACCTCTCACCGTTTGGGCAGGCCGGCGACCGTCGAGCTGAAGGTCCACTGGACAGAGACGGGCCCGCTCTCAGTGCAGCTCCTGGGCGAGCTCGGCCTGCGGCCTCGCCCGCGCCGCTCGGCCTCCGGCCTCGCGGGAGTTATGGCCGATAGAAGTTTAAAATTTCAATTGACGGCCGCCATCTTGGAAATGGGGGGATCGAAAAACCGACCCGAAATTCTCAATCAGGGGCCGCCCGACCACCCGGATGCCGATTTCCACCCCCCTGGGACAAACTTTAAAAACGGCCGCCATCTTGTTTCCGCCATTTTGAAAAAATTTTTTGCCCACGAGAAGACCCACCCCAACCCGAATGACATTTGGTCGAGCACCTCCCCCCTACCTCTTACCGTTCCCGAGTTAGCGGCGATTTACACTTTGTATGGAGGCGATTTAGGACGTTCGAAATTCAAATTTTTGCGACGCCCGCTGGCATCTGCCGGCGGTTCCCTATGACATTTGGTCGAGCACCCCCCGCGCAGCTGTTACCGTTGGTGCTGGCCGTTTTAATTTTTCGTCTCAGGTCACCAACTTGCAGAAGTCGTATTTTTCCGGTGGTCTCCGACCCCGAGGGTGTACTTTCTCATTCAAAGTTTCCCCCCGCCGGTAGGGGAAGTGGGAGAAGAGCATGTCAGTCAGTGAGTGGTAATCGAGCTTTATATAGTATAATTTCGGCGGCGCCCCGCGGGCGCCGGCCTCCCCCTGAGGGGGGGGACGCTCCGGGCTTCGCCCTGCGCGGAGCTCGGCCTGCGGCCTCGCGCCGTGGAGCTCGGCCTTCGGCCTCGCGTAGATTACTCACTGGGAGGGGTCGCTGTAGTTTCGTTGTACGGCTACTGCGTGGCAGCCATCTTCAAAAATGGCGGAATCCAAATAAGAAATCCAAATCCTTAATCAGGATCCCTTGAACCCCCCAGATATAAATTTTCATTCGGTTTGGGTGAAATTGAAAAATGGCTGCCATCTTGAATTCGCCATCTTTAAGTTTATCCTACCTCAGTATAAAGACATCGTCAAGATGAACAATATTAGTTTGAACACCAATCCGATATGTCTAACCGTTTCGGAGTTGTCATCCGAAAAATTTAGTGGGGCCGCCATCTTGGAAATAACCATAAATCCTTAATCAGGGTCCCCTCAGCCCCCCAGATATCAATTTTCATTCGGCTCGGATGAATTTGAAAAATCACCGCCATCTTGGATTCACCATCTTAAAAAAAAAATATCCCAATATGAAGACATCATCATGATAAACCATATTAGTTTGAGCACCAATCCGATATGTTCAACCGTTCCGGAGTTGTCATCCGAAGAATTTTGTGGGGCGGCCATCTTGGAAATAATCATAAATCCTTAATCAGAGTCCCCTGAGCCCCTCATATATCAATTTTCATCCGGATCGGACAACTTGAAAAATTGCTGTAAAAATGTAGTCCGGTCGCTCCGGGCTTCGCCCTACGCGGAGCTCGGCCTGCGGCCTCGTTAGACGCAGCTCGGCCTGCGGCCTCGCGTAAGTTACACAACGTGCACGGCTGGTGGTACCGTAGTCCGGTCGCTCCGGGCTTCGCCCTACGCGGATCTCGGCCTACGGCCTCGTGAAACGCAGCTCGGCCTTCGGCCTCGCGTAAATTACACGGTGGTAAAGTTCGGACGCTCCGGGCTTCGCCCTACGCGGAGCTCGGCCTGCGGCCTCGCCGTATAGCCGCCATCTTCAAAAAGGGTGAAATACAAATAATAATTCCAAATCCTTAGTCAGGAACCCCTAAGCCACCCAGATATCAATTTTTATCCGAATCGGATGAATTCGGAAAATGGCCGCCATCTTGGATTCGCCATTTTAAAAATAAATTTTCCCCTCAGTAGAAAGACATCATGATAAACAATATTAGTTTGAGCACCAATCCCATATCTCTAACCGTTCCGGAGCTGTGGACGAAAGAATTTTGTATGGCGGCCATCTTGGAAAATCTCGGCCCCTATCCTAAATCCTTAATCGAAAACCCCGGATGCAAATTTCCTCCCCGATTATCCACCTCAAAAAATGCCCACAGAGGAATTTTTAAATTTCCATGTTTTTTTTTTAATTTCCGCCATTTTGTATCCGCCATCTTGGATTTTTTTTTCTACCCAGATTTCCCAATGACCAAAGTTTCTAACGAGGGAAAATTCCGCCCCGCACCCCCCGTCTAATTCGGACTACCGCCTCGCGAATGCCCTCGAACCCCAAAATAGAAAGTTCCACTTTGTATGGCAGCCATCTTGAAAAATGGCGGAATAAAAAAAAAGTTCCCAAATCCCGAATCAGCGTCCCCTGAACCCCCCAGGTATTAATTTTCATCCCGATAGGAAGAATTTGAAAAATGGCCGCCATCTTGGATTCGCCATTTTGGAAAAAAAAATTCGTCCAGTGGAAGGACATAGACTTGCCCCCTCATATTAGTTTGAGCCCCGATCCGATATCTCTACCCGTTTGGGAGATACGGTCAAAATAAATTTGTATGGCGGCCATCTTGAATCCGCCATTTTGAATTTTTATGGCGCTCTCGTCAAAGTGCCGGCGGTTCTCTATGACATTCGGTCGAGCACCATGCGACTACCTCTTACCGTTTGGGCAGGCCGTCGACCGTCGAGCTGAAGGTCCACCGGATGGAGACGGGCCCGCCTCCGGTGCAGCTCCTGGGTGAGCTCGGTCTGCGGCCTCGCTCGCTGGCCTCGGCCTCCGGCCTCGCGGGAGTATTGGCCGATTTAAATTTAAAATTTCAATTGACGGCCGCCATCTTGGAAATGGCGGGATCGAAAAACCGACCCGAAATTCTCAATCAGGGCCCCCACTACCCCCCGGACACCGATTTACACCCCCCTCGGACAAACTTGAAAAACGGCCGCCATCTTGAATCCGCCATTTTGAAAAAAAATTTTGCCCACGTGAAGACCCACCCCGGCCCGAATGACATTTGGTCGAGCACCTCCCCCCTACCTCTTTCCGTTTTAAAACTACGAGCGATTGAAATTTGTATGGCGGCCATTTTTTTTTTCGAATTTGGAATTTTTGCGGCGCCCTCTGGCGTCTACCGGCAGTTCCCTATGACATTCGGTCGAGCACCTTACGACTACCTCTCACCGTTTGGGCAGGCCGTCGACCGTCGAGCTGAAACTCCATTGGATGCGGACGGGCCCGCTCCCGGTGCAGCTCCTGGGTGAGCTCGGCCTACGGCCTCGCTCGCTGGTCTCGGCCTTCGGCCTCGCAAGAATTATGGCCGACCAAAATTTAAAACTTCAATTGACGGCCGCCATCTTGGAAATGGCGGAATCGAAAAACCGACCCGAAATTCTCAATCAGGGGCCCCCCGACCCCCCGGATGCCGATTTCCACCCCCCTGGGACAAACTTGAAAAACGGCCGCCATCTTGTTTCCGCCATTTTGAAAAAATTTTTTCACCACGAGAAAGCCGACGCCGCCCCGAATGACATTTGGTCGAGCACCTCCCCCCTACCTCTTACCGTTCCCGAGTTATCGGCGATTTACACTTTGTATGGAGGCGATTTAGGACGTTCGAAATTCAAATTTTCGCCACGCCCGCTGGCATCTGCCGGCGGTTCCCTATGACATTTGGTCGAGCACCCCCCGCGCAGCTGTTACCGTTTGGTCGGGCCGTTGGAAATTTTCGTGAGGTTTGGACAAGTTGCAGAAGTCGTATTTTTCCGGTGGTCTCCCACCCCGAGGGTGTACTTTCTCATTCAAAGTTTCCCACTGCCGGTAGGGGAAGTGGGAGAAGAGCATGTCAGTCAGTGAGTGGTAATCGAGCTTTATATATTATAACTAGGTTTCGGCGGCGCCCCCTGGGCGCCGGCCTCCCCCTGAGGGGGGGGACGCTCCGGGCTTCGCCCTGCGCGGAGCTCGGCCTGCGGCCTCGCGCCGTGGAGCTCGGCCTTCGGCCTCGCGTAGATTACTCACTGGGAGGGGTCGCTGTAGTTTCGTCGTGCGGCTCCTGCGTGGCGGCCATCTTCAAAAATGGCGGAATCTAAATAAAAATTCCAAATCCTCAATCGGGCTCCCCAGAACTCGCCAGATTTCAATTTTCATTCGGTTTGGGTGAAATTGAAAAATGGCTGCCATCTTGGATTCGCCGTCTTTAAATTTTTCCTAACTCAGTATAAAGACATTGTCAAGATGAACAATATTAGTTTGAGCACCAATCCGATATGTCTAACCGTTTCGGAGTTGTCATCCGAAGAATTTTGTGGGGCGGCCATCTTGGAAATAACCATAAATCCTTAATCAGGGTCCCCTGAGCCCCCCAGATATCAATTTTCATTCGGCTCGGATGAATTTGAAAAATACCCGCCATCTTGGATTCACCATCTTAAAAAAAAATTGTCCCAATATGAAGACATCATCATGATAAACCATATTAGTTTGAGCACCAATCCGATATGTCTAACCGTTTCGAAGATGTCATCCGAAGAATTTTTTAAAGCGGCCATCTTGGAAATAACCATATATCCTTAATCAGGGTCCCCTCAGCCCCCCAGATATCAATTTTCATTCGGCTCGGATGAATTTGAAAAGTGGTCGCCATTTTGGATTCGCCATCTTTAAAAAAAATTATCTCAATATGAAGACATCGTCATGATAAACAATATTAGTTTGAGCACCAATCCGATATGTCTAACCGTTTCGGAGATGTCACCCGAATAATTTTGTGGGGCGGCCATCTTGGAAATAACCATATATCCTTAATCAGTCCTCTGAGCCCACCAGATATCAATTTTCATCCGGATCGGACAACTTGAAAAATTGCTGAAAAATGTAGTCCGGTCGCTCCGGGCTTCGCCCTACGCGGAGCTCGGCCTGCGGCCTCGTTAGACGCAGCTCGGCCTGCGGCCTCGCGTAAGTTACACAACGTGCACGGCTGGTGGTACCGTAGTCCGGTCGCTCCGGGCTTCGCCCTACGCGGAGCTCGGCCTACGGCCTCGTTAGACGCAGCTCGGCCTTCGGCCTCGCCTAAGTTACACAACGTGCGCGGCTGATGGTACCGTAGTGCGGTCGCTCCGGGCTTCGCCCTACGCGGATCTCGGCCTACGGCCTCGTGAAACGCAGCTCGGCCTTCGGCCTCGCGTAAGTTACACGGTGGTAAAGTTCGGACGCTCCGGGCTTCGCCCTACGCGGAGCTCGGCCTGCGGCCTCGCTGTATAGCCGCCATCTTCAAAAAGGGTGAAATACAAATAATAATTCCAAATCCTTAGTCAGGAACCCCTAAGCCCCCCAGATATCAATTTTTATCCGGGTCGGATGAATTCGGAAAATGGCCGCCATCTTGGATTCGCCATTTTGAAAATAAATTTTCCCCTCAGTAGAAAGACATCGTCATGATAAACAATATTAGTTTGAGCACCAATCCGATATCCCTAACCGTTCCGGATCTGTCGTCGAAAGAATTTTGTATGGCGGCCATCTTGGAAAATCTCGGCACCTATCCTAAATCCTTAATCGAAAACCCCGGATGCAAATTTCCTCCCCGATTATCCATCTCAAAAAGTGGTCACAGAGAAATTTTTAAATTTCCATGTTTTTTTTTTTTATTTCCGCCATTTTGTATCCGCCATCTTGGATTTTTTTTTCTACCCAGATTTCCCAATGACCGAAGTTTTTAACGAGGGGAAATTCCGCCCCGCACCCCCCGTCTAATTCGGACTACCGCCTCGCGAATGCTCTCGGACGCCAAAATCAAAATTTCCACTTTGTATGGCAGCCATCTTGAAAAATGGCGGAATAAAAAAAAAGTTCCCAAATCCTGAATCGGGGTTGCCTGAACCCCCCAGGTATTAATTTTCATCCCGATCGGAAGAATTTAAAAAATGGCCGCCATCTTGGATTCGCCATTTTGGTAAAAAAAATTCGTCCAGTGGAAGTACATCGACTTGCCCCCTCATATTAGTTTGAACCCCGATCCGATATCTCCACCCGTTTGGGAGATACGGTCAAAATAAATTTGTATGGCGGCCATCTTGAATCCGCCATTTTGAATTTTTATGGCGCTCTCGTCAAAGTGCCGGCGGTTCTCTATGACATTCGGTCGAGCACCATATGGTTATCTCTCACCGTTTGGGCAGGCCGTCGACCGTCGAGCTGAAGGTCCACTGGATGGAGACAAGCCCGCTCTCGGTGCAGCTCCTGGGCGAGCTCGGCCTGCGGCTTCGCTCGCTGGGCTCGGCCTTCGGCCTCGCGGGATTTGTGGTCGATTTAAATTTAAAATTTCAATTGACGGCCGCCATCTTGGAAATGGCGGGATCGAAAAACCGACCTGAAATTCTCAATCAGGGCCCCCACTACCCCCAGGACACCGATTTCCACCCCCCTAGGACAAACTTAAAAAACGGCCGCCATCTTGAATCCGCCATTTTGAAAAAATTTTTTGCCCACGAGAAGACCCACCCTGGCCCGAATGACATTTGGTCGAGCACCTCCCCCCTACCTCTTACCGTTTTAAAACTACGAGCGATTGAAATTTGTATGGCGGCCATTTTTTTTTTCGAATTTGGAATTTTCGCGGCGCCCTCTGGCGTCTACCGGCAGTTCCCTATGACATTCGGTCGAGCACCTTACGACTACCTCTCACCGTTTGGGCAGGCCGCCGACCGTCGAGCTGAAAGTCCACTGGATGCGGACCGGCCCGCTCCCGGTGCAGCTCTTGGGCGAGCTCGGCCTGCGGCCTCGCCCGCGCCGCTCGGCCTCCGGCCTCGCGGGAATTATGGTCGATCGAAGTTTAAAATTTCAATTGACGGCCGCCATCTTGGAAATGGTGGGATCGAAAAACCGACCCGAAATTCTCAATCAGGGCCCCCCCGACCCCCCGGTTGCCGATTTCCACCCCCCTGGGACAAACTTGAAAAACGGCAGCCATCTTGAATCCGCCATTTTGAAAAAAATTTTTCACCACCATAAAGCCGACGCCGCCCCGAATGACATTTGGTCGAGCACCTCCCTCTACCTCTTACCGTTCCCGAGTTATCAGCGATTTACACTTTGTATGGAGGCGATTTAGAACGTTCGAAATTCAAATTCTCGCGACGCCCGCTGGCATCTGCCGGCGGTTCCCTATGACATTTGGTCGAGCACCCCCCGCGCACCTCCTACCGTTTGGTCGGGCCGTTGTCATTTTTCGTCTCAGGTAACCAACTTGCAGAAGTCGGATTTTTCTGGTGGTCACGGGACCCATCCGCGTATTTCCACATTCAAAGTTCCTCATCCACCAGGCGGGAACCCGGAGATCAATTATGTCAGTCAGTCAGTCAGTGGTAATCGAGCTTTATATATTATAACTAGGTTTCGGCGGCGCCCCGCGGGCGCCGGCCTCCCCCTGAGGGGGGGGACGCTCCGGGCTTCGCCCTGCGCGGAGCTCGGCCTGCGGCCTCGCGCCGTGGAGCTCGGCCTTCGGCCTCGCGTAGATTACTCACTGGGAGGGGTCGCTGTAGTTTCGTCGTGCGTGTCCTGCGTGGCGGCCATCTTCAAAAATGGCGGAATCTAAATAAGAATTCCAAATCCTCAATCAGACTCCCCAGAATCCTCCAGATTTCAATTTTCATTCGGCTCGGGTGAATTTAAAAAGTGGCCGCCATCTTTTTATTCGTAATCTTTAAATTTGTTCTACCTCAGTATAAAGACATTGTCAAGATGAACAATATTAGTTTGAGCACCAATCCGATATGTCTAACAGTTTCGGAGTTGTCATCCGAAGAATTTTGTGGGGCGGCCATCTTGGAAATAATCATAAATCCTTAATCAGGGTCCCCTCAGCCCCCCAGATATCAATTTTCATTCGGCTCGGATGAATTTGAAAAATCACCGCCATCTTGGATTCACCATCTTAAAAAAAAATTATCCCCATATGAAGACATCGTCATGATAAACCATATTAGTTTGAGCACCAATCCGATATGTTCAACCGTTCCGAAGCTGTCAACGAAAGAATTTGTTAGGGCGGCCATCTTGGAAATAATCATAAATCCTTAATCAGGGTCCCCTGAGCCCCCTAGGTATCAATTTTCATTCGGATCGGACTACTTGAAAAATTGCTGTAAAACGTAGTCCGGTCGCTCCGGGCTTCGCCCTACGCGGAGCTCGGCCTGCGGCCTCGTTAGACGCAGCTCGGCCTGCGGCCTCGCGTAAGTTACACAACGTGCACGGCTGGTGGTACCGTAGTCCGGTCGCTCCGGGCTTCGCCCTACGCGGAGCTCGGCCTGCGGCCTCGTTAGACGCAGCTCGGCCTTCGGCCTCGCCTAAGTTACAAAGTAGTAGAGTTCTGACGCTCCGGGCTTCGCCCTACGCGGAGCTCGGCCTGCGGCCTCGCCGTATAGCCGCCATCTTCAAAAAGGGTGAAATACAAATAATAATTCCAAATCCTTAGTCAGGATCCCCTAAGCCCCCCAGATATCAATTTTTATCCGAATCGGATAAATTCAGAAAATGGCCGCCATCTTGGATTCGCCATTTTGAAAATAAATTTTCCCCTCAGTAGAAAGACATCGTCATGATAACCAATATTAGTTTGAGCACCAATCCGATATCTCTAACCGTTCCGGAGCTGTCGACGAAAGAATTTTGTATGGCGGCCATCTTGGGAAATCTCGGCACCTACCCTAAATCCCTAATGGGAACTCTCCGGAAGCCAATTTCCTCCCCAATTTTCCACCTTGAAACACGTTCGTCCAGGAATATTTAAATTTCCAAGTTTTTTTTTAAATTTCCGCCATTTTGTGTCCGCCATCTTGTATTTTTTTTTCTACCCAGTTCTCCCAATGACCAGAATTTCTAACGAGGGGGAATTCCGCCCCGCACCCCCCGTCTAATTCGGCCTACGGCCTCGCGAATGCCCTCGGACGTCAATTTCGAAATTTCCACTTTGTATGGCAGCCATCTTGAAAAATGGCGGAATAAAAAAAAAGTTCCTAAATCCCGAATCAGGGTCCCCTGAACTCCCCAGGTATTAATTTTCATCCCGATTGGATGAATTTGAGAAATGGCCGCCATCTTGGATTCGCCATTTTGGAAAAAATTTTTAGTCCAGTGGAAGGACATCGACTTGCCCCCTCATATTAGTTTGAGCACCCATCCGATATCTCTACCCGTTTTGGAGATACAATCAAAATAAATTTGTATGGCGGCCATCTTGAATCCGCCATTTTGAATTTTTATGGCGCTCTCGTCAAAGTGCCGGCGGTTCTCTATGACATTCGGTCGAGGACCATATGACTATCTCTCACCGTTTGGGCAGGCCGTCGACCGTCAAGCTGAAGGTCTACTGGTTGCAGACGGGCCCGCTCCCGATGCAGCTCCTGGGCGAGCTAGGCCTGCGACCTCGCTCGCTGGGCCCGGCCTTCGGCCTCGCGGGAGTTATGGCCGATTTAAATTTAAAATTTCAATTGACGGCCGCCATCTTGGAAATGGCGGGATCGAAAAACCGACCCGAAATTCTCAATCAGGGCCCCCACTACCCCCCGGATACCGATTTCCACCCCCCTCAGACAAACTTGAAAAACGGCCGCCATCTTGAATCCGCCATTTTGAAAAAAATTTTTGCCCACGAGAAGACCCACCCCGGCCCGAACGACATTTGGTCGAGCACTTCCCCCCTACCTCCTACCGTTTTAAAACTACGAGCGATTGAAATTTGTATGGCGGCCATTTTTTTTTTCGAATTTGGAATTTTCGCGGCGCCCTCTGGCGTCTACCGGCAGTTCCCTATGACATTCGGTCGAGCACCTTACGACTACCTCTCACCGTTTGGGCAGGCCGCCGACCGTCGAGCTGAAAGTCCATTGGATGCAGACGGGCCCACCCCCAGTGCAGCTCCTGGGCGAGCTCGGCCTGCGGCCTCGCCCGCGCCCCTCGGCCTCCGGCCTCGCGGGAGTTATGGCCGATCGAAGTTTAAAATTTCAATTGACGGCCGCCATCTTGGAAATGGCGGGATCGAAAAACCGACCCGAAATTCTCAATCAGGGGCCCCCCGACCCCCCGGATGCCGATTTCCACCCCCCAGGGACAAACTTGAAAAACGGCCGCCATCTTGTTTCCGCCATTTTGAAAAAATTTTTTCACCACGAGAAAGCTGACGCCGCCCCGAATGACATTTGGTCGAGCACCTCCCCCCTACCTCTTACCGTTCCCGAGTTATCGGCGATTTACACTTTGTATGGAGGCGATTTAGGACGTTCGAAATTCAAATTTTCGCGACGCTCCCTGGCATCTGCCGGCAGTTCCCTACGACATTTGGTCGAGCACCCCCCGCGCAGCTGTTACCGTTGGGCCTGGCCGTTGTCATTTTTCGTCTCAGGTAACCAACTTGCAGAAGTCGGATTTTTCTGGTGGTCACGGGACCCATCCGCGTATTTCCCCATTCAAAGTTTCCCTCTGCCGGTATGGGAACCTGGAGATCAATCATGTCAGTCAGTCAGTCAGTCAGTCAGTCAGTGGTAATCGAGCTTTATATAGTATAATAATATATAATAATAATAATAATAATAATATATAATCGAGCTTTATATATTATATAATAATTATAATACTCAACTTTGTCCGTCACTCCTTTCACTTATGGCATAAATGTCTGTTAACCTCGGGATGTTTCTCCTTCCGAATGCGCCTTGATTGCCTTCCACTTGCTTTGTACCCACGTTTGAGTACCTCCTGAATATGTGATAATGAGTCTTTTAAATGTTCAGGACCACAGAGGGGTCATACGCTTTCTTTCTCCATTCAGTGACATAGTATACTCTATTTTCTATTAAATTTGAATATTTTATCATGAACATTTTGTATTAAAATGAACAATATTATCATGTTAAACATGATAATGATCATGATAGTGAAAAAGGAATGGGACATTTAAGGAATAACACATTCAAGGAATAGGTAGAACATAACGGATCGACTGGACATTCCGTTAACAGGATGTAAAGGACCTAAACGGTTTTGTTGTTTCTTAAGTGTTACTAATATTTTATGTTGACTAAAAATAATAAGCATTTTTTTTTAATTTTAAATGCATTTTTATTCTCTGGCCAAGATTTAATCCCTTGAAATTTCAGTTTAAAAGTTTTTTCAACCACAGTACCCGAGAGACGATCGCTTTTTGACAATCTAAAAATACCTATGGTTCATCCTTTTCCTTTTTATAAGAGTGACAAATTTAAAGATTTTAAGCTGTTTACACTCATTATTTGATAAAAAGGCGGCATACTAATATGTTGGCGATACGTGCCAACATCAGTCCAGAATGACAAATGTTGGCATGCCCCCGAATGCCCTACCACCTACTTTTGCAGACATAGGAATGGATTTGGAGAAAGGTTTGCGAAAATGCGGAGGGATAGTACAGAATGAGATGGGAATATATTCTGTTAATGAAAAAAAATACAACTTATATGATTAAAAAAAATATATGTCAAATCGGATAAATAATCTTTACTTTGAATTACACCGTACCATTGGAAAGTAAACTCTATGCAGACTCCATAAGGTGCAATAAAACACGAATCCGCCTATTTTTGAACGATTCCATTTTGAATGTACCATGCCTGCATGCTAGTCTGTGGCCACAGTCATAGTATTTTTTTTCATATATGGCAATGGTGCATATTAGCATATTCTTGTCTAAAATGTAATGTTGCCAACTTAGCCACTTTTTGGCTAGATCTATCAACTTTCTAGTTAGACCCAGCCACTATTTCCTAAGAACTGTTTAGCCATTCCAAAAAAGAAACGTATTGCTATCGTACATCCCACTTTGCGTGCCGATTCTTTTAAGGCCGGCACATCATTGTGCCGTGATTGTGGCCAAACTTTAAAGGCATACAATAATCCGGTCATTACAGCTTGAGCACTGACAGCTGACAGTTGAATAAACCACAGCGATGACACTGTTAATCGATAGCCTAGTTAATCGATTGTTTTTAATTAATAATGATTAAATCTATGAAATACAAGGTTACTCGATACTTTATTTATACAAGTAGGTGGACGAGCAAGCGGTCCCACGTGATGGTAAGTGTTACCGCCGCCCATGGACACCTGCAACACCAGGGGGTATGCCGCCGACCTTGCAAAATCCTATTCACAGCTTTTTTGAAGAACCCCATGTCGTAGCTTAATGGAAAGACCTCTTGAGGCAGTTCGTTTCTCAGCATTAATAATTGTTCGCGATATAAAATAATTTTTGGATCGAACAGTGCGCGACACCTCCGTATCGAGGAAATGCGGATGGAAGTTAATTTTTCTATTCAATTTACTATTAAAATATAACCCAATTATAAACTAAAACTAGAAAGTTAGAAGCCAGGAAATATAAATGTGTATAATATCACTCCGGAAGTACGAGATGAAATGTGGCTGCAGAATGACGGCTGCCCCGCTCACTATGCAATTGAGGTGCGGGAGCACCAAATGCAACATATCCACAAAGATGGATAGGGCGACTAGGTCCAATATTGTGACCACCTCGCTCACCGGACCTCAATCCCCTGGATTTCTTTTACTGGGGGTGTTTAAAAGAAAAAGTTTATAAAGAAGACATCACTTCTGTGGACCAACTAAGAGAAAGAATTCGGTCAGCAGCTGAAGAAATTAGTATAAGCGGATTTACTCGACGAATAAAATGTTCATTTATCAGACGGTGCAGAGCGTGCATAACCGCTAATGGTGGTCATTTTGAACATTTAATGTAACGATGATGTGAATAATTTAATAAATAATAGTTGATTTATGGAGAATGTTTTTTTTACATAACCTCACTCAAATACTTATCTTAAAAAGTGTAAAAAATACTTCTAATTGGTTTCAAACCGTTTTCTACCGATGCCTCTGCATTCGCCATAAATAAAATGCATGTCAGCATATTCACGCGGTGTGTACTGAGACATCGCCTAATCTTCACTTCACTGCACGTTTGTCGAAATCGTTGAGCAAATCAAAGTCCAGATAACGTAGCCGATGTCGTAGGGATTACAAAAACCTACAAGTCCAAACAGAAGCAAATCAGAGTCCTGGAATAAAACAAGCAATTCAACGGAGGAGATACACACAGAAACTAGAAGCGCATGCGACATACGGGATCACACTGAAGCATTTTAACTGATAAGATTATTACGAATTTCTACTTGGCATAGTCTGTCTCATTTATACTTAAGAGAATAGCAATAAAAAAAAACCTAGTCATTTTTTTCACTACATGAGTAGAGTAGCGCGCTACACCGAAACGTTTAAATGAATCTTATGTTATCTGGCCAAGTACCTACCCTTTTATTACCTAGGACACATTTCTTTACCGGTGATATGTTTGTGCATGACTCAAATAACACTCAGCTGTTAATAGTTAAGTTAAAATTTACTTCTAATTGGGTTCAAAACATTTTGCAATACCGGTGAGTTAATTAAAATGAAAAAGTATATTTTTTGAATTCGGCTCCTTCTCCGTTGAAATGGCAATAACTTTTTTTTCATTACGAAATCGGTTATTATTAATACCATTTTAGAATCTGCATTTATTGGACAAGTTTTTAAAATAATGGGCACAGATAGTGTAGTACATTTTTTTTACACCATTCGCCTCCGAATTCACATGATTTGCGACAGATTAGAGTTAAAATTTGAAATAAACACATTTTTTCTTTAATATCTTTTAAGTTTCCATTAAAAAAATTATTGCATGTGATAGCACATGTATTTATCAATAATAAACAAGAAACAAAATAAAAAAATAATGTTATTTGTTGAAATAACAGCCAAATTAGTAACGCAAGGTATCGATTTTTCAAAATAATAATAATAATGAATAAAACAGAGACCCGTGGGAAAAAAAAATTTCAAATTCTGGTATGTGATAGCTGAATATATGGTGTATCGACCCTTTAACGTTGGACCACTATTTACGACACACCCTGTATATTTACATTTTAATCGAGGAGAATAAATTTATCCGAATAAAATTATTTTAAAATATACATTAAAAGAACAATAATATTTGACATTTGATTATTATAATTTTGCGACTGGAATTTGTCATTAAAATATTTTTTAAATTTTCGATTAATGGGTTACGGAATAAAAATGTTTTGAGTAAATGACAACGCCGCAATCTGTTAAAGCTGATGCTATAATAACCGGGCTATATAATGCAAACTTTTCTGTAAAACTGTATAGCTAGGCTTGCCATAATTTTCCAGGCTCAACTCCGCACGCGTCACTGATCCTCAAAACAATGGATTTTTTTTTAATGTACGAAGTCAACAGACGAGCATACATACAGTCCACCTGATGGTAAGTGGATACTGTCGCTCATAGACATCTGCGATAAATATCAACATTAATCCGAAATGACAAACGTTGGCACGACCCCGAATGCGCTGCCTACCTTTGGAGCTATAGGAATGGGTTTGGAGAAAGGGTTGGGAAAATGGGAAGGGATAGTAGGATGGGAATGGGCTCTGGCACATCTCACTCACTACCGAAACACGTACGTACATTAGGGAAATAAGATAAAGTGGGAAATGTAGTACATTTCAAGGTAGTCTTCTGTGAAAGAGGGGGTAACGTGCCCAGTCGAGCGCGCCCAGCCCAGCACTCTCCCCCTTACATGTGCTGTAATTATTTGTGGCTGTAATTTTGTCGGTCTCGAGTGCGAGAACGGCATTTTGAAAGATGGTTATAGTACCCTGAAGGAACAGCAAGCTCTATCAGCTTATTGGTTATTGAAAAGGCATTACAGCAGTGTAGGGCAATTGTCTTGTGTGCACGACAGAATAAATAAGGGCGTAGCACAAGTGCAGTACAATTAAGATATATTATGTAATATGTAAATATTATGTAAATCAAGTGTACATGACATGTACGTACTGGCATCGCACGGCTCGGGGAAGAAAGGGGGTTGTCTCACAAGGGTTGCGCAACTAGCGAGGTGAGGACGAAGGAATTCTCACATTACACTAATAGAAGCGTACGAGACAAATCCATACACCTTTCCTACGAGACTATGGGATGTTAGTGCGTACATTTATATTATATTTTTTTAAAGTGTCCTTTGTTTATAAACTGTATGTGTTTGTATTCGCTCTCCATAAATGTATTAGGGAAACTAGGTTGCGGGTCAGGGTATAGGCAAAATAAAGGCTACCGCCCGCAGTGTGTTTTATTGAGCATTGAATTAAACATATAAAGTTGCGGGCTAGATGACGAAGTTCCGGTATCGGCGCCACTACTTCCCCTTTACCTTCAGTCCTCCCATTCCCCTTGCTACTCAACGAAGGAGGGAGGGAAAAAAGGGCTAAATTGCCCAGAAAGATGTAAAATCATCAAGCATCGTCATCGAAAATAGCCTTGTTCTCCGCATAAGAGGAGAACCGACCCTAGGATAAGTGACTTGTAACCTAGAAGTTATGTATGACGTTGGAGAGCGAATAGCACAATAAATTACCCCAGGGAGCAGGGGGATCGCACGGGCAGCAAACTTGCTATAAAAGGCATAGGTTCCGACCTCTCTTTGCCAGTTCGTCCTCAGCACTTCAAGTAGTAACTTGAACTGCTAGTTTTACATTTATCACTTCAAGCAGTAACTTGATCCAACAGACTCCTCATTGTGGAGATACCTAACAAGTTCATACAAGCAAGCTCGCTGCCGACTGCCGCTTCCTCTCTGCCCCTCTGTGGTTCAATGTGAATTAGAGCAGCGTTTTTATTTCCGTATTTCACCCCTACACCCCCCCGTTGGAAGGCAACGTGCGGCCTGCAACATTGGCCCTGCGGTATAAGATCGATCGCGAGCACCGCCTTATATATAATATATATATCGTAGCCAACATCTGGTCCTTCGAGCCGGATCTCCTGAACCATCATCATCCAGAAGATCGCCTATACGGAGAGAATTAGAAAATGCCGACCACAAGAAGCAAAAGCGACAAGGAGGGAGTAGAAGCATCCTCGAGCTCGCAAACCGAAACTACGGCCACCACGGGCGCAACTGCGAGCACAGAGTCGTACACAACGACTACCCAGACCGCAACCACGACCGACACTACCACAAGTAAGTCCTCAAATAATAAAAAACAAGCCAAGGACAGTGTCGCTATCGCCGTCTGCTCCAGGCCACCATCGCCTGTACCTGAGTGCTCCGACCACACAATGCGCCCACACTCGAGCCACGCTCGGTCACGCCGCTCCGTACCCTCACGCAAGAGACTCCTCGCGGAATTAGAGGCGAAAGAGCGGCTCGCCGAGCTGTACCTAAGAGAGGCCGAGTGGAAAACAAAAGAAATCCAGGCCGCAGCTGAACTTGAAAAGGCGAAACTCGAACGACTGAAACTAGACTCATCGTCGAGTGAGGAGGACGAACTGGACGAACAGGATTCAGATCCTCAGCGTGTCCACCGGTGGCTACACAATCAAAAGCAGATATTAGCCATCAAAGACGCCGAGATAGAGAAAAGTCCCAAACCCAAGGAGGCAGCTGTGTCAGAAAAAGGCAGTATTAGAAAATCGGCCGGGAATGAAAGAGACCCGGGTGTTGCGGGAACCCCCACGAAAGAGGTCCCGTCTTCAGACCATTCTCCACCGGCGATTGACGTGACTACATTAGCCACGGCCTTCTCACAAGCTATGCGCCAGAACAGGGACTCACCTCGGTACGTACAAGAGTTACCCGTGTACAGTGGACACGCCCACAGCTGGCTCGCCTTCCGAGCAGCTTACAACGAAACAAAGAAACTGTGCACGACAGAATGAAAGCGTAGCACAAGTGCAGTGTATTAATATGTAAATAGAATCAAGTGTACGTGATATGTACGTACTGGCATCGCACGGCTCGGGGAAGAAAGGGGGTTGTCTCACAAGGGTTACGCAACTAGCGAGGTGAGGACGAATGAATTCTCACATTACACTAATAGAAGCGTACGAGACAAATCCATACACCTTTCCTACGAGACTATGGGATGTTAGTACGTACATTTATATTATGTTTTTTATTATTGTCCTTGTTTATAAATTGTATGTGTTTTGTATTCGCTCTCCATAAATGTATTAGGAAACTGGGTTACAGGTCAGGGTATAAGAAAAATAAAGGCTACCGCCCGCAGTGTGTTTTATTGAGCATTGAATTAAACATATAAAGTTGCGGGCTAGATGACGAAAATCCGGTATCGGCGCCACTGTCTTCCCTTTACCTTCAGTCCTCCCATTCCCCTTGCTACTCAAGGAAGGCGGGAGGGAAAAAAGGGCTAAATTGCCCAGAAAAATGTAGATCTTCATGCTTCGTCATCGAAAATAGCCTTGTCCTCCGCATAAGAGGAGGACAAACCCTAGGATAAGTGACTTGTAGCTCAGAAGTTATGTATGACGTTGGAGAGCGAATAGCACAATAAACTTCCCCAGGGAGCAGGGGGATCACACGGGCAGCGAACTTGCTATAAAAGGCATAGGTTCCGACCTCTCTTTGCCAGTTCGTCCTCAGCACTTCAAGTAGTAACTTGAACTGCTAGTTTTACATTTATCACTTCAAGCAGTAACTTGATCCAACAGACTCCTCATTGTGGAGATACCTAACAAGTTCATACAAGCAAGCTCGCTGCCGACTGCCGCTTCCTCTCTGCCCACCTGTGGTTCAATGTGAATTAGAGCAGCGTTTTTATTTCCGTATTTCACCCCTACACCCCCCCGTTGGAAGGCAACGTGCGGCCTGCAACATTGGCCCTGCGGTATAAGATCGATCGCGAGCACCGCCTTATATATAATATATATATCGTAGCCAACATCTGGTCCTTCGAGCCGGATCTCCTGAACCATCATCATCCAGAAGATCGCCTATCGAGATACGGAGAGAATTTAGAAAATGCCGACCACAAGAAGCAAAAGCGACAAGGAGACAACAGAAGCATCCTCGAGCTCGCAAACCGAAGCTACGGCCACCACGGGCGCAACAACGAGCACAGACTCGTACGCAACGACTGCCCAGACCGCAACCGCGACCGACACTACCACAAGTAAGTCCTCAAACAATAAAAAACAAGCCAAGGACAGTGTCGCTGTCGCCGTCTGCTCCAGGCCACCATCACCTGTACCTGAGTGCTCCGACCACACGATGCGCCCACACTCGAGCCACGCTCGGTCACGCCGCTCCGTACCCTCACGCAAGAGACTCCTCGCGGAGTTAGAGGCGAAAGAACGGCTCGCCGAGCTGTACCTAAAAGAGGCCGAGTGGAAAACAAAAGAAATCCAGGCCGCAGCTGAACTTGAAAAGGCGAAACTCGAACGGCTGAAACTAGACTCATCGTCGAGTGAGGAGGACGAACTGGACGAACAGAATTCAGATCCTCAGCGTGTCCACCGATGGCTACACAATCAAAAACAGATATTAGCCATCAAAGACGCCGAGAGAGAGAAAAGTCCCAAACCCAAGGAAGCAGCTGTGTCGGAAAAAGGCAGTATTAGACAATCGGCCGGGAACGAAAGAGGTCCCGTCTTCAGACCATTCTCCACCGGCGATTGACGTGACTACATTAGCCACGGCCTTCTCACAAGCTATGCGCCAGAATAGGGACTCACCTCGGTACGTACAAGAGTTACCCGTGTACAGTGGACACGCCCATAGCTGGCTCGCCTTCCGAGCAGCGTACAACGAGACAAAGGAACGCTTCACTAAAACTGAGAATGTGGCCCGACTACGAAAATGTCTAAAGGGACCCGCCATGGAAGCCGTGAGTTGCCTACTAATAAGTGAGCCTGACCCGCCAGTCATATTACAAACGCTGGAGAGACGATTCGGGCGGCCAGAGGCACTCATCCGCTTAGAACTAGAAAAAGTGAAGCGTTTACCTAAGGTCAGCGAAAACCCACGTGACCTTTGCATATTCGCAAGTAAATTAGCGAACATCGTGGCTGCTATACAAGCATTAAAGAAACCACACTACCTCCACCACCCTGAGATGTTGTACAACGTGGTGGAGAAGCTCACTCCAACCCTGAGAAGTAAATGGGTAGACTACGCGGCGAGAGAGCTTTCAGAAGTATCCGACTTCAAAAAGATGTCAATATACTTGAACGAAGAAGCGGATAAGTTTGGCGCTTACGCCCTTCCAGAATACATCGCCGACGAGTCAGCAGGGAGAGAGCGACCTATGCGAAAAAAGGTCGAACGCGCTTACACAATAAAAGAAAAGCGCAAGCCGCAAGAAAAGTGGCAAGAAAAATGTTGGCAGTGCAAACAATCACATCAGTTAGTGCATTGCCCACAGTTTCTCAACGCTAACATACACGAGCGTTGGGAGATGGCAAAAAAGAGCCATACTTGTTTCCGGTGCTTAAAAGGTACGCACCAAAGAAACACGTGTCGCGTCAAACCATGCGGCCGCGACGGATGTACCATGAGACACCATGTCCTACTCCACCACCAGAAAACCGATCAACCATCAGACATCCCAGAAAGAACAGAAGAGGTACTGACTTCAACAGTAGCTACCAACTCGAATACGCGACGTCGGGCGTACCTGAAAATAGCACCTGTCGTGCTATCCGGTCCCCAGAATAAAATAGAGACGTACGCGTTGTTGGACGAGGGGAGTACAGTAACCATTATCGACGCATCTCTGGCCGATATATTAGGGATAGATGGGCCCAAACAACCAATGTGGGTGCAAGGGGTGAGTGGGACAGAGATAAAACACGAACAAAGTCGGAGTGTCAACCTGGGCATTAAAGGGAAATTCAGCGGCAAAGAATTCCAAATTCAAAATGCCAGAACAGTAGAAAGGCTGAATTTCACGTCGCAATCCATAACAGAGGAAAACATGAAGGGCTGCACTCATCTACAAAACATAAGAAAAGAGCTCACGTACGACTACGCGTCCCCAAAGATACTGATCGGTCAGGACAACTGGGACCTAATAGTGTCACGTGATCTTCTGGAGGGTCGGCGCGACCAACCAGTGGCATCACTAACGAAACTGGGGTGGGTACTCCACGGATGCCACACGTCGAAAAGTAAGCCCGTAACCTTTTGTGGTCACCTATCCACAACACAGGGTGACACAATGGAAGAAACAATGAGGAAATATTTCGAACTGGAGTCATTGGGAATCGAACCCAGAAAACCCAAGAACGATCCCGAACAACGGGCGTTGGAGATACTCGAGAACACGACTCGACGACTTCCCAATGGCAGATTCGAAACCGGGTTATTATGGCGAAAAGACGACCTAAAAATACCCAACGCACTAAAGCGCCTCTACAACTTAGAAAGAAAACTAGATCGCGACGAACAGCTGAAAGTTCAATACCAAGAACGGGTCGACAACCTCTTCAAACGCGGATACGCCGAGCGAGCCCCCGCAGCGCCAACTAGCGGCAGAACATGGTACCTCCCACACTTCGCGGTCATCAATCCCGCAAAGCCAAAGATAAGAATGGTACACGATGCGGCGGCTCAATCGCATGGACTGTGCCTCAACGACATGTTGTTGGCAGGACCTGACCTATTACAGTCCCTCCCAGGCGTTATTATGCGATTTCGACAACATCCATACGCCGTATCCGCAGATATAAAAGAAATGTTTATGCGAATCAGCATAAGAGAAGAGGACAGAGATGCCCTGCGTTTTTTATGGAGAGATCACCGGCGGGAGGGTCCGCCAGAAGAATACAGAATGACCTCGGTGATATTCGGTGCGTGCTCATCACCATGCACCGCCATACACATAAAGAACAAAAACGCGAACGAGTTCGTCGACATCTATCCAGAGGCGGCGTGCGCAATAGAAAGAAACCACTACATGGACGACTACTTACAAAGCTTCCCCACGCCTGAGAAGGCGATCAGAATGATCAAAGAAGTCGACTTTATACACCGACAAGCAGGGTTTGAGTTGACGGCGTGGACATCTAACAACATGAGTGTTATAAAAGATTTCAAGGAAAGAACGGAAACAAACGCAATACCAATAGGTGCGAGCGAGACAGAAAGAACGCTCGGTCTCCTATGGAGCACAAGGGATGATTGCGTAAGTTTCCGCTTGAACAAAACAAGAATAGCGCCTGAAATGCTTGAAAACACGCGCCCACCAACCAAGAGGGAGGCCTTAAGTGTCATAATGTCCTTGTTCGATCCATTGGGCTTACTATCGCCTATGACGACGCCCGCGAAAAGAATCATGCAGGACACCTGGCGCTACGGCACCAAATGGGACGAGCCCATTCCAGAACAGTTAAGGCAAAGATGGGACGCATGGCTGTCATTGCTAAGAAAGGTAGAAGACCTACGCATCCCTCGATGTTACGACTACGAATCGGCAACCACTTACGAACTACATACGTTTGTCGATGCCAGCGAGGAGGCCTACGCCGCAAGCGTTTACTGGCGAATCGTGCGTAACGACGGAAGTGTACACGTCACGCTGGCAGCCGCAAAGAGTCGCGTGACACCACTGAAGCCCGTCTCAATCCCCAGGTTAGAGCTACAGGCCGCCCTACTAGGGGCCCGCCTAGCTGATACAGTGCTACGAGAGCACGAGTTTGAAGTCGCGCAAAAGACGTATTGGAGCGACTCGCGTACGGCCCTGGCGTGGATAAGATCCGAACCACGCACCTACAAAACCTTCGTAGCACACCGACTCGCAGAATTAGAGACACTCACTAAGAAAAATGAGTGGCGATGGGTGCCTACGGCGGATAACGTAGCAGACGACGCAACAAGAGCGACACCTCACGACTTCAACGTGAAACATCGATGGTTCAATGGCCCCTCCTATCTACTACTATCTAAGAAGGAGTGGCCTACAGAAGTCGAGGTCAAGGTCAACAACTCTGGGGAGGAGAGAGAAAAGTGTTTCACAATAACCGATAAACCAACTCATGACCATCTGCCAGATGTCCAACGATTCTCGAAATGGATCAGACTGATAAGAGCGACAGCTAGAGTGCTGCAATTTGTCGAATTATGTCGGGGAAATAAATTCCAAATCACCGCTACGCGTTACAAACGAACGCGTGTAAATAAATCACGTGACCCCGACTGGAAGAAAAAAGATAAACAAACTCGAACCCAATCGACCGATACGATGGTTCCCACGAGTTCATCGACCCGCCGCGCCATTGACCTAGAAGTGCGTCATATTGAAAAGGCTCAAAAATTGTGGATCCGAGCGGCACAACAAGACAGCTATTACCTAGAAAAGCTGCGCATAAAAGAGAACAGGGCGCCACCTACCGGAGATTTATTGTCGTCACTTAGTCTTATCATCGACAGTGACGACATAATAAGAATAAAGGGTCGTATAACTGCAGCCGAGGGAATACACGCAGAATCTGTGAGCCCAGCCATACTGAATGGAAAACATATATACACAAAATTGTATATACAACACGTCCACGAGAAACTTCATCACGGAGGCGTAGAAACAGTCGTAAATGAGCTACGCCAACGGCTATGGATAATGAAAATCCGACCGGCCGTGCGAAACGTGATCAAGAGCTGTATGGCGTGCAGAATAAAAAAGACTAAACCAACAAGTCCGGCCACAGGCGACTTACCTCCAGCTCGCCTGGCCCATCACGCACGCCCCTTCACATTCACCGGATTGGACTACTTTGGTCCAATAGAAGTCACCGTCGCGCGCCACCGCGAAAAGAGATACGTAGCGCTCTTCACATGTATGACGTCACGCGTCATACATCTAGAAGTCGTGACCTCCCTAAGCGCTGACTCAGCCATTTCAGCGCTGAGGAGGTTTATAGCCAGAAGAGGCTGTCCAACAGAGCTGTGGAGTGACAACGCAACTTGCTTCAAGGCGGCTGATAAAGAGCTCGCCCAGTCCATAGCTGAAGCCACCCAGCACGAGGCCACAAACCGCATGATCAAGTGGCGGTTCATCCCACCAGCAGCGCCGTTTATGGGCGGTGCATGGGAGCGCATGGTGCGCTCCGTTAAAGAAGCCCTGCGAGTCACCCTGCACGAACAACATCCAAGTGACGAGACGCTCAGCACACTGCTAACTGAGGCGGAGATGACCATAAATTCCCGCCCCCTTACTCATGTGGCGGTGACACCCGACGAACCGGCAGCACTAACGCCGAACCTTATACTACTCGGCCCGAACTGTCACATGCCGGTTCCCGGAGACTTCACCGAAGGCGACCTGAACGCGCGCCATCACTGGAGGCGCGCCCAGAGGCTCGCAGACGTATTCTGGCACCGCTGGGTACGGGAGTACATGCCCTCACTCCAGTACCGGCGGGAGCCCCGCAGCACCGGTGAACCACTGAAGATCGACGACATCGTCATCGTGTGCGACTCCAACTTACCCCGGAACACCTGGCCACGAGGCCGTGTCACCAACGTCTACCCGGGTAAAGACAACGAGGTACGAGTCGTCGACATCACCATGGGCAACGGCACCGTGCTACGCAGACCTACGAAGAAAGTCGTCGTGCTACCAGTCGGTTCGCAGTGTTGCGACGGCGGGAGAATGTGCACGACAGAATAAATAAGGGCGTAGCACAAGTGCAGTACAATTAAGATATATTATGTAATATGTAAATATTATGTAAATCAAGTGTACATGACATGTACGTACTGGCATCGCACGGCTCGGGGAAGAAAGGGGGTTGTCTCACAAGGGTTGCGCAACTAGCGAGGTGAGGACGAAGGAATTCTCACATTACACTAATAGAAGCGTACGAGACAAATCCATACACCTTTCCTACGAGACTATGGGATGTTAGTGCGTACATTTATATTATATTTTTTTAAAGTGTCCTTTGTTTATAAACTGTATGTGTTTGTATTCGCTCTCCATAAATGTATTAGGGAAACTAGGTTGCGGGTCAGGGTATAGGCAAAATAAAGGCTACCGCCCGCAGTGTGTTTTATTGAGCATTGAATTTAAACATATAAAGTTGCGGGCTAGATGACGAAGTTCCGGTATCGGCGTCACTACTTCCCCTTTACCTTCAGTCCTCCCATTCCCCTTGCTACTCAACGAAGGAGGGAGGGAAAAAAGGGCTAAATTGCCCAGAAAGATGTAAAATCATCATGCATCGTCATCGAAAATAGCCTTGTTCTCCGCATAAGAGGAGAACCGACCCTAGGATAAGTGACTTGTAACCTAGAAGTTATGTATGACGTTGGAGAGCGAATAGCACAATAAACTACCCCAGGGAGCAGGGGGATCGCACGGGCAGCAAACTTGCTATAAAAGGCATAGGTTCCGACCTCTCTTTGCCAGTTCGTCCTCAGCACTTCAAGTAGTAACTTGAACTGCTAGTTTTACATTTATCACTTCAAGCAGTAACTTGATCCAACAGACTCCTCATTGTGGAGATACCTAACAAGTTCATACAAGCAAGCTCGCTGCCGACTGCCGCTTCCTCTCTGCCCCCCTGTGGTTCAATGTGAATTAGAGCAGCGTTTTTATTTCCGTATTTCACCCCTACACCCCCCCGTTGGAAGGCAACGTGCGGCCTGCAACATTGGCCCTGCGGTATAAGATCGATCGCGAGCACCGCCTTATATATAATATATATATCGTAGCCAACATCTTGATCCAAAAAGTAGTGTTTCAGTCCCTCAAAGATCCCCAGAATTCGTCGAACTGCTGGTTGGAGACTAAGAAAGCGTGTATGGCTATGAGATAACAATTTACGGTACTCTAGATCAGCTTCTTTACAGAAGTCCTTAGTGTTTCTCATCGTATACTGAAGTGCTTATAAATTTTCACGACGGTAGCCTCCACGTCGATAGGCAGAACGTCTACAGCAGTCTGAAACGTATTATTTACTATATCTGCAGAACACCTCACACCTAGCAGAAAGTGACCCAGCGTTTCCTCGATTTTTCTATAGAATTTGTTTATTCCTTTATCAATTATTTTTAATCAATCTTTGTTAACTGGTACAGTTAACTGGTTAACTGGTTAACTGGTTTTTAAAACAGGCGATCAAACAAATGTTAAAAATTATCGGCCAATAAGTATACTTTGCGGAATAAGTAAGACGTTTGAAAGTTTGATTCTGGATTATTTGCATCCACAAATTGAAACTATTATAATATCACAACAACATGGATTTTTTAGTGGCCGCTCGACATGCAGTAATCTGTCACTTTTTACCGATAGCATTATTAACTCGTTAGATAGAGGTAAACAAATAGATTCTATATACACCGACTTTTCCAAAGCCTTCGATAGAGTTGATATTAACCTGTTACTGTATAAATTGTCAAATATCAATCTTAGTGGTATACCAATAAAATGGTTTGCTGATTACCTCCTGGGAAGATCACAAGTTGTTAAATATAGAGAATATAAATCGCGTATTATTAACGTTCCATCAGGAGTCCCGCAAGGTTCTCACCTAGGGCCTGTTTTGTTCAATATTTTTATTAATGATATCAGCTCAGTTTTTATTAAATCGTCGTTTCTTTTGTATGCTGATGATTGTAAATTTTGGAGAATAATTGAAAACGAAAATGATAATCAATTATTACAAAATGACTTATCTGCGTTACTGGATTGGTGTACGACAAATAAACTGTTACTTAATATTGAGAAATGTAAATTAATGCGATTTAATAGAGGTCACAATGAACTTGTTTATGATTATCAGTTAATGAACTTACCAATTGATAAAATTTCGTTAATCAAAGATTTGGGTTTAATCTTAGACGAAAAAATGTCTTTTACAAACCATATTGATTATATTATAAATGAAGCTATGAAAATGTTAGGTTTTGTCAAACGTCAAACGTCGCAATTTAAGTCCGAGAAAACAATTGTTATGTTGTACAACTCTTTAGTTAAATCGAAATTGATGTATTGCACGCCGATTTGGTCTCCAGAAACGCAAGCTCTAATATGTCGAATTGAAACTGTACAACACAAATTTTTCTCTTATATTGCCTTTAAATTCAAACTTCCAAATCCTTTTTTTAGTCATGTTTATAATGAAAATTGCTATATTCACAGAATTACCATCTCTTCGCTCTGTTCGAGAATTCAACGACTTGCTATATGTATACAAAATAATATCTCGACAAATTAAATGTGTTGAATTACATTCGAAATTTATACCTTATGTTAACGAGCGAGATATGAGATTTGTATATCTATTTCGAGAATTTTTCTGTAGATCTAAATATTTATATGATTCTATGATACCAAGACTGACTAGATTAGCAAATCGTTATTTATCGATTGAAATGTTGGATCTTAATATCGGTGCAATCAAGTCCGCTTTGAGTTGTTTACTTGAATTTAAATAAGTTATCCTTTTGTATTATAATTTCCTACTTTAAGTCTACTACTTTGTCAACCAATTTTCATTTATATTTTATATATTTTTTGGGCTTTTCAGCCTGTTGTATTTCCTTTTCAAATTCCTCTTCTTGCAACACCTCCGGCATCATCAGCCGGCAAACAAACAACTTTCTAATCAATATCGAACTGTGTCAAGGTTTCCATGACATGATCTTTTAGTATTTGAAGTATCTCCAGGAACAAAATCAAAGTGGAGCAATTTAGTCATCACTCCCTTGAGTGGAACAAAGATCTCACCATTATCGGAACAAGTTTTACTTCCATATGGTTCGAAGCACCGACGATGACATACGAAATGAGCTTCAACAGTTTCTTGATGAATGTATGGTCCAATTACGTTAACAGCGATTACTTCCATTTTAGTTTATACTAAGATACTGTAGGTGTAAATTGCGCGTCTGTACGGTGTTTGTGCGAAAAACGAAACGTCTATGTCCCAACAGAAAAACAATGCTAGCCTAAACGTGTAGGGTCAATAGTGTGCACTGCGCAATAGAAAGGGGGGATAAGGGACATCCAATCATAAGATGTTGCCGACGCTCTCGACTGCGCTCTCCGGACAAATCTTAAGTCCGGACGCTTTTCTGGACAATCCGACAAATTCTGGACAGTCCGGACTAATTCCGGACATATGGCACACCTGTATAGCTCTATACGCCGCGTGTCTCTATACTAATCTATTATAGTATTATTCGTTTGTGTCGTAATCACAAACCCTAAGGGTAAGTCTGCACTGCGAAAAATCACCGCGCGATATTTTTACCGCGATTCTGTAAAATATGATAATTATATGAACATACACACACTCGCGATAAAAATCCGCGCGAGTAAAAATTCGCTTCGAAGTCTGTAGTTTGATGCACGTTGGACGCGATGCGGTGTGAATTTATTTCCGCGCGAATGTTTGTGCACTATGGAGTAGTACGACGCTCACCGCATTCCGAAATAAAAACGCGCGGGCGCCGGGCGGGCGGCCGCTCAGTCGTGTATCGCTATTTAAAGGAGTATGTCGTGCTCTTCGTCTTCAGCATTGTCGTCATGTTTGCCAGCGGCTGAGTCAGAAAATGACGACATTGATGTAGAGCAATTAATCGTTTTAATGCATAGGAGACCTCCCGTGTGGGATAAATATGATACGAAATACCATGAACGAGTGATGAAGGTGAGAGGGTATTGATATTTTACGTAGAAAAATCCTTTCATAGGTGTAAATGGACCGTAAATGGATGGATCCAGTGTTGACGATATCTTTTTTCACGTCTTTTACGCATTATCAACCAGATTAACCTCTTTAGTCCCAAGATGCTAAAATCTGATGCATTGGTTAATTATAATAGCTAGTTAGGTCTTAAGTAAACAGATTTCGGGACTTTTTTTTATTATCTTCTGTGGAAATAGGGTAGGTATCATATTAGATACTCTGGGACTCAACGGTGTAAAATAAACATAGGTGCAATGAAAATCAAAATTTATTCATAGAACTCTTTAAAACAATTTCTGTTAGTAGGGAAACAGAGGTGTATTTTACAGGTAGTGCACATAACAAAAGACAATTTTTTGCGTTTGGAAACCTACATTTTGAGCGATGTCTGTAGAATTTGATATTCCCGGTAAATGAATGGCAATCTCGCAGCAACAGGTGGTAGACTTTGGTAGTGGCAGGATTTTACGACGACACGTTGCAACAAAGAGGTTAAGATTTTGTTTATGTTACCCATTTCAGACACGTGTGTCTCGAGTGAGTACTGCATAAAAACTAGCAAAAACCGCGAGGAATTTGATTCGTATATGGTTTGTATCAGGACGCGGATTAAATATCGCCAGAAAAAAAATTGCGCGGTGATTTTTTGCAGTGCGGACTTACCATAAACAGAGAAACCTAACGTCTGTGTCACAAACGAATAATATTTCTATGTCTATGATTGTAATGCTTAAATGTTACCATATTTTATTTATCAAATAGCTTCGTTAATTGACGGTTATTTTATTTTCCCTTTTTTGTGTTTCAGTCAGTATGTATTTATTTTGTTATAAAATATCAATTTATAGCTAGACAAATTTGAAGTATTTATTTCTTAATAAAATAATCTATAATCGATAGATTCTAATTTTTATGGTTAATACATCCCTATCCGTTGCTCAGTCTACCGATGAAATAAAAGATTCACTTTTTACGTACAATTTTTTTATGTTGCAAAGGAATCCCGCGATTTAATTATTTAGTGATTTATCAAACTATTGCATATAAATTCTAAATCATTTTACTCTGTGTACTGATTACTTATTTCTAAAAATAGTTTCTGTAAGTCGTATGGACAGTGGATGTAACCTGCTGTGATGAAATGTCAGAAATTTCTTCAGATGGAAATTTGCCAATGATTTGTGAAAATTTGTGATGATCTGTTGAATATTGAAAACTTAGGGTATTCGAGAATAATTTTCTCACTGTTATTTATCTAACGAAGCTTTTCTGATAAGAGTATCAGCCGCAGTTGGATGACCAAACGATTTTGAGAAAGTGAAGGTAATGCGTTCTTTTGTTGTGGTTCTGTTTCGAATATTTTCTGTTGCACGTGTAATTTGTAATTCGTTCATCCACACTTTTTTGTGGGCATGTTTCATTGATTTCGCTTTTACTATCTTTGGAAATATAACTTATAGCTTGCACATAAATTGGTTTCTTTTTAATGGTAAAAGTGACGACCAATAATTTAACCAGATTTGTCTAATAAATATTAAATCAAGAATCATGTCAAATAAGAAGTTTTAATATACTTTTGTAATTTTAATTTTTAAATACACAAGTCATTTTTTGCAAGTCATAATATCTAATGAATATAGTGCACAGGCTTATAGTTATAATACTAAAAGAATTTGCACAATACACATAGCACTTCATTCATTCTCATTTGCTCACAGTTCTTCCCCCCATATTGATTTCTAGAAATATGGTAACAGTGCATTGTGATGACATTGTAGAAAATGCCAGAAATGTTGATATAATTTTAATAATTATACCAAAAGCTAGAAATCAAGCTAAACACTTGGAGTAGGTAATCAAACTTATCTGTTTATTTTTAATTAATTAAATATTACTTGTTTCATTAAAAATGTTACTTATCCTTGTTAGGAATCTAAAACCTCTTATGTGCCGTTTTGGTCAAAACTGGCTAAATAAAATAAATTAAATGTAATAAATTGTGTGCTTTATCATAATGATTAACTCTTATATATATATATATATATATATATACATAGCTGGGCATAAGACCGTTAATCGTTAATTAACGAATTTAACTTTTCGTGTAACGGATTAACTTCCGTTAACTTTCTATGAGTCCGTTAATCGTTAAAGTTCGCCGCGAACAAACATGTTCTTACTTGTTCGGTTGTGTGCGCGTAGGCGGTAGATAGTTAATAGGCGTAGTTCAAGCGGTGGTGGCGGAAGTAGCAATGGAGAAGTAGATGATGATTGTTTTATTTCTGTCACACAATCTAAAGAGAAGACTAGCGGACACCGATCTTTAAAAAATAAAGCCCAGTCTAGTGAAAATGTGGCTGGACATGAAATCAAAAGACTCATTCAACATTTTAACTGAGAAAAATGCCAGAGAACAGATTTTAATAAATCTATTTATTAAATATAATACCCCTATATCTTCCAATGCTGCAGTTGAGCGACTTTTTTTCTTTTTTTCCATGGGTAAAGATATTTTGACCCCAAAACGATCATCGCTGTCCATCGCTGTCGGATGAAAATTTCAATATGTTAATGTTCATGAAGGGAAATATGCATCTCATGTCAGACAATGAATGTTATGGGTTTTTATTTTCAGCAAGATTGTCAATTTTGATATAATAATTATCCCATTAATTATTTAATCAACCTGAATATTATGTCAGATACCATTATGCTTCCCTATCTGACTTGAGATTCATATTTCTCTTGTTGGTTTTAATAAATAAATAAATAATAAACAAGCAAAGATTTATATCCTGTTTTTTTTTCTGTATCTTTTATGTGATCCATGTCCTGCCTAAACATGTCATTTCACATATAGGTACAACAACATAAGTTGTAATATTACTATTAACGAGTTAACGATTAACTTTAACTTCCGTTAAATCATCCATAAAATAACGCTTTAACGATTAACGAAGTTAACTTTTTTATTAACGGACTAAGGATTAACGAAGTTAACTATTTGATTAAGGATGCCCAGCTATGTATATATATATATCTATTATTTGAATTTTTAAAATTATAACCAAATTACAAAATATTATCCTGTTTGAGTATACATTTTTGTTCCCAAGAACTACCTCTTATGTGCCATGCATGATATATGATTTTTTTCAAATTATCTTAAACTAGCGACCCGCCCTTGCTTCGCATCGATTCATAAGTTTTTTTTTTCAAAATTTTGAAATAAAATATAGAGCCTATATTAGACACAAATAATCTAGCTTCCTATTTGTGAAAGATTTTTTGAAATCGGTTCAGTAGTTCCATAGATTACCCCCAACATACAAACACACAATTTTACCTCTTTATTATATTAGTATAGATTGCTGGAAAATCTCTTTTCCACTGAAATCAAGATATTCATATTAAATTACATTTTTATTAGAAATGAAATTAGTTATAAATAAATAACAAACTGTCATATATGTGAGTGTGGGTAGTTTAGTACACTTTTCTGCTTTGTTAATAAACAATGTGGATTAAGGGGTAGATTCATAAAACGATGACAGGGGGTTGATTTTGCAAGGGCTACCGAGCTGAATACAAGATCTCTACTTACAATGTGTTTCAATTAACTACTGCACGTAATACAAACATACTATAGTTTTTGTGAGGCAGAGAGTGTTTCTATCAAAAGTTTCTTGGAACTATTGTCAAACATTGAAAAAAACTACATGAAATCCACCTTTAGGTCATGTCTTCACAAGTATTCCGTCTTTTGAGTACAGTCCCTGCAGATTGAGGAAAATATTTTTGATGGTTTTGAGTACAGGTTTTAATTAAGCCACATGAAGGATACCAATTATAATTATGCCATACTGAGGACCTCAGAATAATTCCATATATATGAGTTGTATAGAATCAAAGATGGCAAAATAGGTTAGTAAGCAAAAATGAGGTAAATATATGGCAAAGTAGAAAATTTAAAACTAAAATGATTTGATTAACTCTTCACCATCAAGGATGTTAATACAGTATGTATTAACATCCTTGATGGTAAATTTTCTGTTGCCATATATTTACCTAATTTTTGCTTACTAAACTATTTTGCCGTCTTTGATTCTATAGGACTCATATGTCAGTGTCAAAGACCTTATTGACCTAGACCATCAATCACCCTTTCTATGACCCCCTAACATTTGTACTTGAAAACAATAATTTTGGTTTTATTAAATTTTAACCAGTACAATATAATTTTTCTTTGATTTATTATTATTATTATTTAGAAGTTTCAAAAGTTCTACAAGATACCAAGATTTCTTATTCTGAAATATTACTTAATTAAATTTTAATTAAATTAGATTATTTTATTTAATACAAAAAATATCCTATGTGCAATTAACCTGCAACATAAAACCTCTTTATGTGATACAAATAGATATTTTTTTTTTTTTAATAATCTTAAACATTTGTAAACTATATTTTACACTGACAACAAAATTAAACTTTGACCTTACGTAAAAAATCACAAATTAAAAAATGGGTCACTACATTTTTCACTATTAAGTTGTTATTAATATCTCAAAGACAACACAAAAGATTTTATATTCCCAAACTTAAGCTTAATAACTTAAGTGGTATGGCTTGACCAAGTTAAACATTTAAACTACTACATATTGTTGCATTCTATATAACTAATATATTTAAAATTACCATTTCCATATGATTTATAGAAATAATTATTTTCAAATTTCACTGGGTCCATATTTCATTTATTTGTTGGTTTTGTATTTTCAATTTATTAAATAGGTTTTATCATAATGACAACAAACAAACAGCTAAAATCAAGCTCATAATAAACATACAATGCTGATGCATGCATTTCTAATTGACACAATTTTGATGTGAAGGTCTGATTTAGCTTAATACTTTGATCATTTTTTATAATGTAGTCTTTTATTTTAGCATTTAATCTTCTAAATGCAAATATAAGGGAAATACATAGTAAATGATAGCTACAAAGCTACAATAAAACTCATAAAAGTGATAATTGATGCATATTATGTTAACTTTAATTCATCATGATGATAATATTTCTAAGTAGCTAATTACATATCTATTATTCAATTATTTTGAAGAATATTATGCCTATTATGAATATAGTTTTTGATTAAAATTAGATGCTCAGTGCCTTAAAGAAGGCAGCAGACAAGCAGACAGTCCATCTGGTGGTATATCGATGCTGTCACTTATGGACATCTGCAATAGATGCTAATTGCTAACATCAGTCCAGTGACAAATGTTGGCAAGACTGCAGATGCGCTACCTGCCTTTGGAGATTTAGGAATGGATTTACAATGGAATTAGGAATGGATGTGTTCATAACAAAAGTTCAATTTTGAAATTTTGGAAAAAAAAAAATTGATAAAAAAACACTTATAAACCGAAGCGAAACGAGGGCGGGTCCGCTAGTTTTTTTCTTTCTTCATCGTTCATAGTTCAAAGTACTTTGACTTATTATGTTTAATTGTAAAATGACATGCCAAGTTGAAATCTTTAAAGACTGCCACTGTTTCACTGCATATTAAACACGGTTTTGTCATACATTAAAAGTGTTACATACATTAAAAAAATATTTGCCTGTCCACTCTTCTTTAAATGTAGGTACGACACTCGGAATCCATTTTTCGTTTTTTTACCACCACTTGCCATCGTCTCTGCCAGAAGATAGAAATATCTAATATGCTCGCATTTTTTCTACAATTAGACACGAACACACATTTGCAGCACCGATGTTATAACCTTAAAAACGAAAAAAAATACTTTGTAAAAGAACATTTTACTATTAACATAAAATTTTAGGATTCTTTAATTGGTCGTCAAATAACTCATCAGATTCGTGACTCGTCTAATTCGGCACTCGTCAAACACCCTATTAGTACTATACCATCAGCTTGTGTCTCTCCACACGGTCTTCACCTCTTCTCCTCCAGCCACTACTGGCGACTTTCTTCAAGTCGTCAGTCCACCTAGCCGGAGATCGTCCCACGCCGTAGTTGCCCATCACTCGTCTAGAAGACCGCATAGCTCTGTTAAGGAAGTGATGATGATTGTTTCCTATAAGCCATTTATCTATATTGTGCGCTAATGACGCTCGTGGCGCCCCCCTTTAAGGGCGCGAAATTTCTAGAAAATAAACGTAAAATCGCGCGGTTTAGGTTTGGTATTTCTAGAAACCTTTTTACCACTGAAACGTTCCTTGAGCTTTACCCAAAGCTAGCATTGCCCGGTTTCTGTAGCCCTTTGCTTTTTGTTTTGAATTTACGGTCATAAGAAAATTCAGCGCCCCTTCAAATTAGCCGCCCTGGGCGATCGTCCCACCTCGCATCTCCTTAATGCCGACCCTATACCTAGGTTCTATACCTAGGCTGCTATGTTTCTACATCTGATTGAATATTTTGTTAACAGTAACTAGACCCTCGCTCACTGGAGATGAGCACCCCGCCAATGCAACCGGAGGACGACGTCAGCGACGAGCCCATGGAAGAGGACACTGCGAACATGTTACCAGCAGACAGGTGATTGTTATACCAGCAGACACTTTACACGAAATTATCCAATTATTTTTTTCTTTGTATTTTTTATTAGCCCGGTAACATTGTAACCGGTAACGGTAACTTGTAACATAGTCGAGTCAATAAAGGTTTTTACTTAATCCTCAAGAACAGAACCGATTTTGACGTTTTTTTTTTAAATACATATGTTATTGTTAATTATTCAAAATCAGAAACATAGCAGAGGGACATAGTTATTTATATTGTTTAAACAATGTCAAGGAAATTTATACAAGGTGGCTAGTAAATAGGGGCCATTTTGAAAAATTGGCACCATTGATCAGCAATTTGCGGGTACTGTAGCTACAAATGAAGGAAAACTCCATTGTGTTGTTGATATTATTATTCAGTTGTTCTGTTAGACGTAAATCGTTATTTTTCGTTTACGATTTATTTACGGTGCAACCGTCGTCTTCTAATTTGAATTTGTGACCTTCAGTTACTAAAAAAATTGTAACAAATCTAGAACCTAAAATGGTATAACACACGCTGTTTTGCTCTTTCAAAGACGATGGATGATATTGTTATTAAAACATCAAATGAGTTATTTTTGCCAAATTAGAATTCAACAAATATAATTATATTTTTAATTTGCATTAATAATGTGCACTAAATTGATCTTAAGTCATAATTGATTCATCGAGGCATGTGAGGAAGGGACTAAAGAAAGTAAAAAATACAACACAATATTTCATTTATTATGAAAATTACAGAAGATGACCAAAATTGTTTGCCACCTGCCCTAATACAGGCTTTACATCTTATGAACGTCCTCTTGAGCTGGCGAACGTATTTTCGTTTACTTATCTATCTAGCAGGTGCAGCGACACGCTCGCGTAACTCATTGGAATTTGTTACTGGATCTGCCTCAAAGAAAAAGTATACAGCAAGCATTAATGATTCATAACGTTACCCTCTAAAAATAAAAATATACAACTTTGTTCACTACCTCCGACAGAAGTTCGGCCATGAAATATGTATTAAAAGAGTTTAAAACAATAATCCTCCAATATCTCCCGAACAATGGGTTTGGAAAAATCAAAATTTCCTAGTGCCAATAAATATGATGCAGCCAGCACCAACCGGACAACATCATGATCAGCCACCCCAAAACACCCCTTTCTCGTCGTTAATTAGAATTAAAATAGAAAACCTATACCTAAATTATAAAAAAAAAATAGTTCAATTTATTTTCTGCCCCTACGATTCTGATTTCAAATAAAAACTAACATTTAAAACAAAATCGTATCTATTCTTGAGGGTTAAGAAGTTTTGACAATTTTTAAGCTTCATTGACTCTACTAACAGACAAAAATGAAAAGTCTAATGTGGTAGCGGCCACAAGATCTGAGGAACTATACCACCTCTAAAAGAGTGGACTCGCCAACCCACTTGGTCAGTGTGGTGTTTTAAGGTCATACATTCCACATTGTTGTGCATGAGGCATGTATGACCTTAAAATGCAAGAAGAGGAGACTGTGCTGGTTACGGTAAGTAATATTTTAATGTTTTTAATAATTCGTTTTTTAAGTTTTTTAATTTTTAATAATTACTTCATCCATTAAATCATCTTTAACATACGTTGTGTAGGAAATTTTCTATATAATGTCCTATCATAACTTGTAAAAAAATGTCTGTTGTGGAATTATCAGGAAATAACTTTTGTGGAATTCGTTAATTGAGCGACGTTTGAACAAACACAAACACATTTTTTATTTAATAATCTGTTGCACATTGTCGCACAAAAGGCGAGCTTAATATCTTAAGGCATTCTCTACTAGGTAACATTAGGGATAAACAGATAAACAGAGATATACATTGGGAGGTGTGATGAGAAGTTTAAACATATAACTTAATTCAACGACAACAGTATATATATATATATAGTTTCCTCAAATATACCTAATGGATATATACATATCAATATAATAAACATACAGAACCACTATACCTGTGATGACACTGACGTGATGACACTAGATAATGTGCCTTATCAACTTGTTCAATGGACACAGATCATTTGTAGCCCTATCATAAGCTTCAATACCATAAGCTTGTCAATCAAGTATGATTGTAGGATCTGCAACGATAATCTTACAAATGTAGACGAAATCCGTGATCTAAGAAATAACCTTTATTCTAAATTGTATTTTACTTTCCATTTTGACAGACAGAATACCCAGCTAAAGCCATAACAGCTGGGCTTCGTTTTGTGCGTTAGTAAACCCTTAAAATAAAATGAATATAAGTGGCAGCTTGACCATTGCTGTTACTTTACTAATGACTTCATGATACAAGGAGAAGTTTATGATAAAATAAAGAAATAATGTGACATTTATATGCTTGTATTGTATTAAAATAGATGTGTTAATTCTGAAAACGTTTGTGATTTTAAAAACTTTTTAATTTTGTAATCTGTGAATAATAATAATGACTGATAATTTTAATTAATTTTGTTATTTGTAAATAATAATAGTTGTGATAAATTGTGAATTTGTATACCGGAAGTGGTTTAAGTACGTGGACGATGCACGTTTATACTGACTTACTAACTGATGTACCGTACTTAGAACAAATAAAAAATTCTGTTCTATTCTTTAACTTAGCACAGATATACAAGGGACCTCATATTATAGCTACGACCACGTAGGACCTTGCATGTGACAGCTTGATTTGGCTAGCGCAACCATTACGCGTATGATTTTTTTTAAGTTCAATCGAACAAAACCAAAGGTCTATTTTGCACTGTATTTTGTTCACTTTGTAATATTTTACCATGACTTGATGTAGTTCTCTGATCGGCTATAAATTACTTCCGGAAATATACTTCCGGAATATACTTACGAGGCTTTTAATAATAAGGAAACAGTCATACTCTTTATAAATGGAACAGGTTACCTATTAAGGATTGTCTCCAACAATGTAAGATCATTTTGTTTACTTATATATATGTAGTACTAGCGAACCGCCCTCGCTTCGCTTCCGTTTCGTTAAAACAATATTAAACTATACGTATAAACCTTCCTCTTGAATCACTTGATGAAAACCGCATTAAAATCCGTTGCGTAGTTTAAAAGATCTAAGCGTACATACAGAGGGACAGACTGCGGGAAGCGACTTTGTTTTATACTAGGTAAAGATTATGTATTTCGTAATGCATGAGTGTTAGCCCAACCACTCATGCAGTGCCGGTGTTAGCATTGATGCCGCTCCGAGTGTAGTTAATTACTAGCGAAGCCAGCGACTTCGTTCGTTTGAACTTCAGAGTGATTCCCGTGGGAACTCTACAATTAATCTGAGTGAAAACTACCCTAAATGTTGACGCGGCACCTAAGTTATAACTGTGCCAAGTTTCATTAAAATCCGTCCAGTGGTTCTTGTGTGATGCACGTTCAAACAGACGGACAGACAAAAGTCCAAACATTGATGTTTTGGTCTCTGTATCACATATACTTAACACTGCAATGACATTTGTTTAAAGAATATTTCATGTACAGACATGGCCCTGTAAGCATTTTATTATATGTATAGATTAATATAATGTATTGATGATAGCCTAGGGGTATTTATTCTCGACTCTCATTCGTTATGTCGTAAATTCAAATCCCCGGCTCATACCACTGTGTTTCTAGTTTTGATAGATAGATAGAACACTAATTGCTTTATTGCACATTAAAACGAAACAAGACAGTAACAAACTCGTAAGTCTCGTAAGACATGAAATGCACAACAGACGATCTTATCGCTATTGGCGATCTCTGCCAGACGACCTTCGGGTAGAGAGGAAATACGGGTAGGAAGGAATTAAACATTTTAATTACCGGTAGATCACATCTGTACAGTATACCTAAATATATATAATACATACATATCAATACACACATTATTATAATACATATACTTAAGTACGGATTTTTTAAATAAATTATCACAAGCTTGCATGTTCCAGAATAAAAAAAATCTGGAACATATGTGTCCATCAATCCGCACTGGACCCGTACGGTGGATTATGGCCCTTAACCTCCTAGTGATTTACTGGGACTGTACCCTCCAGTGGGACGGTAAAAAAGGCTAATTATTATAACAATGTAAATAAATATACGACACTATACATAGAGATCATACGGAATATGATGACAGTAGAATGAAATGCGCCATTTTTTAAAATGAATAACAACTCCAAAACAAATAATAAATAATTTAATACATGATAATTGATAACGATAACTCCCCATAATACAATTATTGCGTAATTAGCAGTTACTGTCCGACTTTTTTTGTATCGATCGCATCGCAAATCAGAGGAGAACCTTTTAGTTATTTTAACCAAAACCATGGGGGATTAATCCGACAAATGTAGCTGGTAGATTACAGTTTCATCTAATCCTTTGTTTATCCAATTCTGTTGTTACATTACGATAATCTTATCTGTGAACAACGAAGCAGTGTTGTACCGAAAAACAAAATATTTTTCAGTCACACCTTTGAAGTTACGCGGTTCATAGAGTTGATAGATTTGACGAAGGAAAAAAATACGCATTTTCCTAAAATTAATAACAGTTGGAAACAATTTTTAATGCCATTTAAGATAATGTAATGGCCGTTAAATTAAAAAAAGTTTCCTGATGAGTTAGTAATTGTGATTAACCAACATATTTATAGTGATTATTATTATTAGTTAGTTATGTTAAATAGTCGTGATTGAGAAGTGAATTACTGTATAAATGAATAACATTTCGAAACAATATTTAATGCAATTAAAATTGTTTGTTGGAATTGTTAAAAGTTTAATGATTTAATAAACAGTTTAATGATGAGTTAGTGATTGTTATTAACCTAAATATATATATATATATAGTGATTATTATTATTTAGTTACGTTAAATAATTATGTTTTATAAGTCAATTAGTTTAAATAATGTTTTTCAGAAATCTATTAAATTTATTCTGTGGCAGATGTGTTAATAAAGACGAACAGTGTCCACCTAGTTACTGTGACGACGATTTTATAAAGTAAGCATATAAAAAATAACAATTAAAAAAAAACATTTTTTTCAACAATATAGTCCACTGTGATGCCCCTTGATGGAAACAATTTGGATGCAAGTTTCACTACTGTTATATTTTTAACATTTTTATTGACATCAATCCAATAATTACGTTTATATATTTTCTAATTTTTACTAGTCTAATACCAACATTATAATGCACCCCTTGGTTCTCTGTTTGCCCGAATGTTGACTGGTAAAGAATGCCATAATGCCATTATGCATTTTGTCAGTGCAATCAACTTTAAATAAATAATTTTGAAAAATATCTTAGCATATTTTCATCCACTGCTGGACGTATGCCTCTCCACGATTTCTCCACCTGGAACGATCTGGGCTTCTCCGGTCCTAGGTTAAACCTGCAATATTTTGTATGTCATCGAACCATCTAGTCGATTAAAAATAACCACTAACGGCGTTTCTCATTAAATCATAGACAAATAATCATGGATAATCAATATTTATGACAAAACTAGCTGACCCGACAGACGTCCTGTCCAAATTTCAGTAATACAATAAGTTCATACAAAATTCCCATAGAAAAAAGCACTTTCACTTTTTCCCGAATTTTCCGGGCAACTTTTCCAATTTTTCTTTCCCTAAAAACGTTATTGGGACTATTTCGAACATTTAAAAAAAAAATAGCATAATCGGTCCAGCCGTTCTCAAGTGATGCGCTTACCAACGAACAGCATTTAATTTTTATTTATATAAATATATATAGATAAAAATAATTTGATTACTCATAAATATTGATCAACATTAAGTAAAAGCTATTAAGTATGATTAAATAGTTATCAAATTAATCATTCATAACCCCTGTTTAAGTGTGTTTGCATCCTTAATTAAAAACATGGCGTTCACGTGAACAGCTGATTGCCTTGTCATATTCGACTGCCAATTAGACCACTTGGTGTTGCCTCTGCTTGCTGTGTAAATGGTCCCGTGTTCGATTCCCGGCCAGACGAACATTTATTTAAATATATATTTTTGTATCCGTGTCTGTTTGAAACTACGATACAGGGAATTTCCAGTGTGGCCCATTGAATATGGCGTTATTACATTTATAATATCGCTAATAAAATTTTAATCAAAGTCCATACCGACAATAAGGTTAGAAAGTCCTTTACTTAGAGAACATTACAAATTTTATTAAAAAAGCACCACATGTTCGTACTTCTACCGTTTGCCCGGGTAACCGTCTATTTGTCTCTAGAGCAACTCGTGCTCCTTACAAAATTATTTTTACGCTACCTATTTATACGTTAGAGAAGTTTAGACCTTTCCTTTGCTTAGAATATGAGTGGTAGGAAATTAATTTATATGCTGGCCGTATAAAGCCCCCTGGAAACACGTTTCGGACTAATTCTAATGTAGAGAAGTGCATTCAATTTTATCCGCTTTTATGCGTTCAATCCCCTCAGAATACTATAGACTTAAGTCTAGCGTCCAGACCTATTTTAAACATTCTTTCACTTTTAGGAAGTTAAACTAGTACTTAGGGTATGTTTGGGTTCACTAGGAAGCGAGTCTATTATGCCATTTTATGTGATCTCGAAATCTTGTCTCTCGAGTTGATTTCTTCGATCCTAAAGACAAAAGCTATTATTATCATCCCATCACATAGTTTCATTGACAATGGGTATAAATTGTGTAAGGCTGATTTAATCTATGAATCATTATCGTATCATTGAATGTAATTAACAATGTATCTACATAAATGATTCAAGACCCGAATGTTAATTACGTCTGTATTGGCAACACCGTACATGGATTATGGCGGTCACTCACACCGCAAACCATATCGTTTACCATAATCATAATTATTGTTTTACTTATATACTAGCTGTGCCAGCGACTTCGTACGCATAAGCGTGGTTATATATGATTAGCTTGATTTCCTTGGGAACTTTATACTTGATCTGGATAAGAAGTACCCTATATGTTAACACATAAGCTATAACAACGCCAAGTTTGCTCAAAATTCGTCCACGGGCCAATTTTTAATTCCATGGGTTTCTGACAGTTGTCATTTTATGACATTCCAGTTGTCTTAAACCTTTTTGTCTACTTCTATTTTTATTCTATACAATTGTTCGACTATACAGTTTGATGTTTTTGCTGTAACCGAAAACCGTAACAGATGGCGGTGTTTCAAGACCGTACATCCCGCTTACGTTTTGTGTAGTGTATGTTTGTTTTTCTACGTGTAAGAATCCAGGGCAGCTTACATCAATATGCGATTATGGCAAACTGTCCTTTTTTTTTTGCATACTACCTAACCTTTTGTATAATACTTTTAAATCATTTTGTTTAAAAAATCTTTTATAAAGCCAATAAGCAAAATGTAAAGAATATACTTACTTGCATTTCTGCAGTTTTTTGTTGAATCTATAATTCGAATAATCTATCTATAATTTGTGTTGGAAAGTATAGTTAAAGGACAAATAATAAAAAATACTAACAATAAGTATGGCAACATATTATTATATCTACTAAAGTCACCATCGTCGATATGTACCTATTATATAGCGTCATGGACACTATAAGAATATCGCAATGAACATTTTTACTCCGCATTATTTGGGGGCTTTGATGCATATGCCTCATCTACTGACTACTCATATCGTCTCATACTGACGATATCTAGTGATATCTCAGGTTTGGCTAGCTACACGACGATATTCACCCTATGTAGTTATACTCTTGTATAACTACATAGAGTAATAATAATATCAGTGCTTACGCAGTACCTACGTACTTCATTGTGTAAATCTGTGCCTTATAATTACATCTTGTATTATTTTGGTATTTTATTTTCGTTTTATATTCTTAATTTATTTTCTCTATTCGCGATACAGCTAATATGGCTGTTGAAAAAAAAAGTAACATTTTTAATTTTATTAAAAAAGGTTTGTTTCATATGGCAGAAGTTAGAATGATTACTGCAATTTATTTTCCCCCTACCGAATTGTTTCGACATTGATATTTATTAGTGTTTAACTTAAAAGTAATATAACTGTATAATAATTAAGATTTAATTATACATATTTAAACCATGGAAACCATAGCCAAATATTTTTTTATTTTATTAGAACTCCTTACTTTTCTTGTGGGAGGAAGATTTTTGTCGTCTGGTAACACCAAGAAATATCAGAATTCAATTTAAAAATACAGAGTATGGTGGTTTTAAGTGATGCTCGATCCAGACGGCTAGACGGACAAAAATTCTAACACTTTTTGTTTTGGACTCTGTATCAATTGAAACATTCACTTGCACTTTTAAATAAAAAGTACAGAAACGGCTTTTGTGCGATTTTATTATACGTATAGATTTTAAATTCTACATCATAATGCCGAGTGAACATTAAAAATATTTTTACTGTTGTTGATTCACAAATTTTATAAGTAAAAGATATGATTATATGCATTGTAATTCGCGATTTCTCATTGATAGCAGGTGGCGTATTTATAAGCAAACAACAAAGTTTACCATTAATCAATGATTATCTAAGATAAATCTAATCTATATAATCTTGGGTAAATTTTCTTTATGTTAAAAATAATTTTCATAACAATACATACTGCCACTACTGTTAGTTACAAAACCAATGCACGCCACTGTTTGACTAACCTTCCCTGGATATGAGCCTAAAATCACTTTTGATCCATCTATTTTAAAGCACTTCTCCCATGTGAATTTGTAATGTGAAAATAAAAAGAATTGTATATGAAATTTTATATAAACGAAAACCTAGTTGTATGTTGTAAATATCATATTATATAATAATTGAAAATAACATTTTTACTTAAGATAGCAACGCAAATTTCTATTATTATTATCTGTGACATTACAATACGGTGTAAACGATGACCTTGGTTAATGAGTTCAATGTCACCCACAAGGTTCCCATTTCGGGAACAGGTAGTGATCACAACTCGATCATCCCCTGATGGCGAGATGCCAGCACTTCTTTGTCATACACAAAAATATACTTTGTTGTCGCATTTAAGTTTAATATTTACTGAAGCATTTTATTCTTTAATGTGTATGAGTAGATAGATATATTAAAGGAAAGTATAAGATTAAGCGTTTCATTATAATATGTTAAAGAAAAAAATACCTTGTAATTATTTTGGATCAATACGGTTCGTTGAATTAATTTATGATTTATGTCTAACTTTGTCTCGAGGATCACTTGTTGTGACTCACAAGACTCCGCTGACCTTCATGAAATGCTGAAAAAATAGTATCTTTATTTGTCTAAAGCTTAAGAAAGCAGTTATAAATACAGTAGTTTCACTGTTGTTTCTCTGAAAATATTATTATTATCTACTTTCACGATACTTTAACGCATGTTAGAGAGATTTGCGTAGATTAGATATCCCGACGTATCTATTACGTAGTTTGACAGATAAGCAACATTTCGAACTACTAACCACGGAGCAAATACTTCCTCGTCCTTATCGTCTTTTAATATTGTATATGTAGGAAGTACACTAAGTACATTTTAGTACCAACGGAATCAGTTGCAAATAGAATGATCTTGAATTTTAGTGAAATAATAAAAATTACTGCGTATATCATGCGACAGCCTTCCGTAATCGCAAGATGGATTACGCATGATGGAAGATGTTCAATGCGTTTTAGTTGTCTCGCAATAACTTGCATTGTTTCGTAGTCTATAAACATTGTTTCTATGGACTCTTCACTTCATAGAATAGAAACACTGTTCTATCTACTAAACTTACTTTTTAAGTCATTATATTTCAACGGATCTGCTTGCATTTTTGTATCTTTTTGATCTCTATCACCCCATAATGTCCCACTGCAGGCCACAGGCCTGCTCTAGTAAATCACTAGCGGTTTTCGGCCCATAAGCAGGATTGCCAACTGTCCGGTTTTCGACTCGACCGACAGTCCGGTTTTGAGGCGTTTGTTCTTGTCCGGTCCCCTACACGCGATTGAAATTGTTCTGTTTAATCACAAACTTTATAGATTTTGCGGCAATAGTTTTTTCTCTACACATCCAGAAATACATTCTTTCTTGAAATTATATATAAAAAATTAAGTAAAAAGTAAAGCGTAAATTGACAACAATGGTAAAAATAAAATAAGTGTTAACATAACATACATTCAGATAGAGCTCTTTACATTTTTCTAATCAATCCCGCCACAGCAGCCGCTACGCGGGTTCAGTTCGAAATTATGACTACGCATGTTCCAGATTTCTTTTTTTAAATTCTCAGTCATTCGTATGTCTTTACAGTGTTTTCCTTCACCGCCAAGCAATACTTATGTAAAACTAAGAATAAGTTGTACGGGTCGAGGATTTTAATTGACAACTTCATAAATGAGAGTCGAGATTAAGTACTCTTGGATTATCACAGCTCTTCGTATCTATTTATTGTAATTCTATATTATCCAACAACACGCAGTGAAACGAACCGCTTTAGACTATCAATGGATATAAATATTCCCGCAGATGAGTCCACCTGGTGTTAGTGGATATTGTCGCCCACGGACTTCCGCGATACATGTCAACATCAGTCATTGGCAAACGTTGGCTCATTTCCGAACGCGCCGCTTACATTTCGACATTTAGAAATTCATTTGGAAAAAGGGTTGGAGAGAATGAGAAATAGGAAGTATAACGGAAAAAGGAGTTTTCCTCATCCTATAAATAATTAGGGGAAATGGGCAGTACAGATTTTTTTTTATAGTAAAAGGATCGCACACGATTGGGAAAATTGGGAAAATGGGGCGGGATAGGATATAAGAGGATGGAATATCTCACGCACTACCGTACATTGGGGAAATATGATAAAGTAGGAAATGCAGTACATTTCAAGGTAGCCTTCTGTGACAGAGAGATAGCGCGGACAGTCGAGAGCGCTCAGCGGCTGTGGGAATGCAGCGTGCATTCTCCCTCTACAAAATTAGGATATTAGACTATATTAGGATAAGGAAATTCCTTTGATCCAATTTTATTAATCATAAATGTAATGGTTCTTTTAGAATTGACCCATTTTTTATAAGATTGATTGTCAACGTAGAACCAAACATTGGCATTAACCTCTTTTTACCGGCATATCGGGGCCGTTTTTCGGGTCTCATTTAATTTAACGCTAATAAAAATGTAATTTATAAATAAAAAACATTTCAATGCACTCGATGCAATGTATATTTTTTTTTTAGAAATAGGTTTTATATGTGGCGTATTGCCAATCCTTGTTCAGTATGTCGTATGACGTGAGGGGGATCCGACATCGACAATGTTCGTGAAACGTAAACGGAATAAAAAGAAGTGTCTACATTGCACAGCGTGACTCGTAAATTTTGAATGAAACATTTCATAAAACATTTACAAATTAGTTGTACGCCATGAAAGACGAGATGGAGACGTGTTTTTCAGTTACAAATATTTACAAGGAATTGAAACGGTCTTCAACTTTCGTGACCACGACTAATTCTGGAGGGGGGGGGGGTGCACGCTGCAATCCAACAGCCGCTGGGCGCACTCGACTGGCCTCGTTATCCCTCTCTCACACCTTGAAATCTACTGCATTTCCCACTTTATCATATTCCTCAATGTATGTGTGTATCTGTTTCGGTAGTGAGTGAGATATGCCAGAGCCCATTCCCATCCTATCCCTTCCCACGTCCCCAATCCTTTCTCCAAATTCATTCTTTCATCAACAAAGGTAGGCAGCGCATCCGGGGGCGTGCCAAAGTTTGTCATTTTGGACTAATGTTGGCATGTATCGCGGATGTCTATGAGCGACAGTATCCACTTACCACCAGGTGGACTGTATGCTCGTTTGCCACCTTCTTTCTATAAAAAAAAATAAATAAATCATATATTGGCAGATAGTATAAAATTACGTTGTATTACTTTGCAGGACACGTATATATAATTATCGCCGTTGCCATCAGCCTGTGCATTCAATATATTTTTACTTCAATATTGTATAACGACAAGGAAACGTTTATGAAAGTCGTGAAAATTTTGTTTTCATTGTCGCAACTATATACCGATAATTATTTATCTGTATTGTGATTGTTTAGGGGAAAAAAAAATTATAGTGTATGCTTTCCTACTATTTCTGCAACACTCTTTTACAGCGATTCTGTTAAAAACATGAATGAAAAGCCAACCCGTAACATCGCCGCCAGGTTCACGCTCCCGGCCCGAGCTGATGCTGTATTGGAATTATGGCGGGTGAAGATGGTGGAGGGGGTGCTCTCCCCCGCACACTTCCAGGACCACTGGAGGGTGACTGTGCCCAGGATCTATTCGCCACAGCCGAATCGGACTTGTCTAGGTGAGTTTTTTTTTATGTTCAATCGAAAAGTGAATTACGATTCTTACAATATACAGCTTGTGCTGAGACGGATGGGGCATGCGACCGCGCAGTTTTATCGCCTTGTCTAATTTAAATTTTTGTTTGCTGTCTCTTATCTATGTATGTTTAATGACATTTTAGAATAAGAAATTGTCATGTTATGCGATCACTTGTATGTATGAAATAAAAAATATCAATATTTCTAGTGCAAGGTTTCTGGGGTTCTAGTAAAAAGTCACTGCTTGGTGCAAACACTAATTTGTACTTTTGATGATCAAAATATTCTCATCAAATGGTAGAGCAAAAATGTGAAACACGAGAAGTGACAGAAGTACTTATTTCAGGTTTCTGGATAACAGTTCCTATAATGATCCGATAGATACGCTTGTACACATGTATCCAATAATATGTACTGCATTTCTCTTTTTATCCTATTCTCCCACTGTACTTACCGTACCAGTTTTGCTACTGAATGAAATATGCCAGAGCCGCTTACCCCCCATACTATCCGATTCCTCCCCATTTCCTTAATTACTCCTCAATCCAACATTGTTTATAAGAAGAGAATACTACCAGGTGGTCTTATTGCTTAATATCTTCCAAACAACCTTGAGAAAGACAGTTACAGAGATAAGAATGCGATGGGATAGGAGATGGTACGAGAAGGATAAAGATATTTTTTTTAGGAAGAAACGGAAAGAATAGACCCTTCTTTTCTATTGAAGAAAGATTTGTTGGTTTCCAGATTGGTCGTTTGACGAAGAACTTGGTACAAAACTTCTCATCCAGCCACTGGAGCAGTTCATCTGGGGCTCGAGTGACGGCACCCAGCAGACGCCTCCAAGGCGTTCCATGCTATGTGGACGTGTGTTCAAACAGGGCGAGCCATCTTACAGCTGTCGGGAGTGCGGTATGTATTTTAGTTGTTCAAACGTGCCAGTAGCACCATTGCAAGCGATATCATTTAATGTCTTGATCTCTAAGCTCTATCACTACAGTCCATTCGCCTTTAAAAAGTAACGAGTCATCACTGCCCTTTGTCCTAGCCTTGACCTTGACCAATGAACTCTGTCGACTAGCATTTGTAAAGTGTCATCGCCACATACTAATGTAATTTCATTAATATGATCTTTAAGACCAGGCCGATTGTGTATTTCATTTACAACTGATTCTAATGTTATCGAATGACCGTTTATTTACTTTTATCTCCTCTTAGTTTGTAACATGTAGTTGGAATGATAGATCAACGTATGATATTTATTACTACTTATTCACAAATAATTAGGGATGGGTATAGTGCACGCTGCAATCCAACAGCCGCTGGACGCGCTCTACTGGCTACGTTACCCCTCTCTCACAGAAGACTACCTTGAAATGTACTGCATTTACCACTTTACCATATTTCCCTAATGTACGTACGTGTTTCGATAGTAAGTGAAATGTGCCAGAGCCCATTCCCATCCTATCCCTTCCCATTTTCCCAACACTTTCTCCAAATCCATTCCTATAGGTAGGCAGCGCATCTGTGGTCGTGCCAACATTTGTTATTCTAGACTAATGTTGGCATGTATCGCGGATGTCTATGCACGACAGTATCCACTTCCCATCGGGTGCACTGTATGCTCGTCTGCCGTCTTCGTCCATAAAATAAAATATAATACACCGGTGCTTGAGACATCTCAGAATATCTAGAAAAAGTACTATTATTATTCAGTAGCTTTTACGTAGCGGATGAGAATCAAACTGTTACGTCACAGCTTATATCTTCACCTGCAGGAACATTATTTTTTTTTATCAATATCTTGTTTCCAGGCATGGACAACACGTGCGTGCTATGCGTGGAATGCTTCAAAGTGTCTGCCCACCGAAACCACAAGTACAAGATGGGCCAGTCCAACGGCGGCGGCTGCTGCGACTGTGGCGACACTGAGGCCTGGAAACGTGACCCATTCTGCGAACTGCACGCTGTAAGTTATATTTTACCCCAAAACATGATAACTAGTTCTTTCAAGTATCTCTTTTTTCAGACATTATCTCTCAAGAAAGTCAATTCCGAGCATAGCTCTCCCTATAGGTCAGTGAGCTATAGTTCGCCTTCAAGCTTTATGGTATAGGCGAATTAGAGTCATCAAATTCTGTCCTAAATCTTCACAGATATGCGGTTTGTTGTTATACTGGACTGTGATGTTGGCTTGTCTTACGGATGTACCCACATGGGCGGCATTACCACCAACTGGACCGTCTGCCACTTTCTTCTCATAAAAAGGCCCAATGATTTGGTCCATCTGTTCATCTACCACATTCTTGTTAATAAAGAAAGAATCGTCAATTTTGTGTTTGTGTGCCAGGCGCCAGAAAATGAGGAGCAAGCGCAGGCGACAATCGGCGACGACGTGATTGAAAGGATGAAGATAGTCGCGTCCGTCTGTCTGTCATACTGCTTCCGTCTGCTCACCATGGACCACGCCCCCGGCTTGCCCAACGAGTTGAGGTAACACACATGTGGATGAAACAACACTTACCTATCTTTAGTTCTAAACACACTACTTTTTTACCTCTGCTCACATGATATACGCATTTTTATTGACTAGTCAATCGCGGCTTGGTCTAATTAGGCCACTAATACAAAAGAAAACAATTGAAAGTTAGAGGACAATATAGCTTGATAGGTTCATTGTAAATCAGCATTTTTTATTTTGTACAATTATGATAGCATTCATTGATGAAATCGTACACTGACCAACATATAAGCTGCGTTAAAGTACTGAGAATGACTTTCGAACTAAAATTCCTAGCTATTATAAAGATTTTTTGACTGATTTTATTGAAATATTTATAACCTTTTAGAAAAAACATAATTTTAAAGATGAAATTGACACAACATATTACTATAGCCTTAAAACCAAATCCACACATAATCTCAGACTATGGCGTCCTTTTAAATTTCTTTTACCAATTGAATATTTATTTAAACTTCATTACATAAGTAATTGTACAAATGGCGGAAATAACGCCATATGGCATTTTCTATCAGTCAACCACCAGATCAAACAGAAATAGAGATTTTGTCTTTTTTATACATTAAAATACTTTGTTGCAGATTGAAAGACGCCGAAAGGGATCCGATGCAGATATTGGATCAACCCGATGTTTACTGCACGGTTCTGTACAACGACGAGACACATACATTTGAACAGGTAAATAAGTTTTGTTATTTGTGTAACACAAGTGGTCACTGCCGCCCATGGGCACCTGCAACACCGGGGGCCTTGTGGGTGCGCTGCCGACCTTGCGGAATCATGTTCACAGCACTCTCGAAGATGTGACCCTCCCGCTCGTCTGCCATCTATTCTATAATAAAAAATATTTTAAATGTATATTTTTTTCTATATGTTTGAACACATGCAATACTCAATAACGATTTTAACGTTCATATTTGTTTCTCTAACTGAACTGGCAACGTAAGGTGTTAAATAGTGCTTTTACGAACGCAATAAAAGCTTATAAACTGCAAATATATAGAACGTTATATAACAAACAATCATACAGTTAGAGCGAAGAAAGTGAAGTTCAAAGTTACTGTAGTAACTCGTTTACGAACGCCAAAAAACGCGGCGCTCGATTGGCCAACGATTTAGTCACATTGCAAATAAACGATTTGAATTGGAATCAAACGCATAGTTGGATGCTTAGGACTTGTTAGGAACCGGAACTAGCTCTATTACCACCAGTAAGGGGTGTAAATATTGTTTTGAAGGTAATAACAACCCTGACTCGGGTAATGAAGTGCAACCACCGCGATTCGGTGGAACTCGTGAGCCTCATCGACCGCGAGGGTCGGGCGTTAGTCAAATGCAGCTCCTTCCAGATATGCGACAAATTGAAAACGGATATCGAGATGTGAGTATTTAGTAAAAGTTTCACTTCAATAGAATTATGTTTAAGTGGTCTATTGTAATTTATATTCTGTTGTAGTGTATACGTGGAAGATCATATTTATAGGCTAAGTCACGAAATATCTCAATGCCGCTGATCGCATTCGACTGGCCGCGTTACCATTTTTTTTAAATATGAAATGTAGGCGCCAGGCTAGCAGACAGTCCACTTGGTGGTAAGTGGATACTGTCAGCCACAGACATCAATACCCCACTTTCACAAATCACTGCAGTGATAAATGTACAGACTTGTTTCTACTATGAGACCGACTGTACTTTGTAAGGTCTTATCTTATCCTGGTCTCTCACGGCAGTCCAGTGGCTGAAAATACGATCTGCGAGAGGACCGGCATTACACAATAGGGTAATTGACTGTATTTGAAATTGATGTGTTTTATTTATTCAACAAATAGATAGTAAAGCAAAAACTAAAAAAAAATATTAAAGTTAATTAAAGAATATTTGAGGTGGGAAGCTATTGCCGTCTCTGTTACTCACGCGTGGTTGTAATGGCACCATTGAACTAATATTGGGCCGTTCTAATAGATCGGATTTGAATTGATAAAATTGATCGAGTTATAACCACCTCATGATACTAATATAACTCGATCAGTTTTAAGCGTCGTTTTCTTGGAAGCGTTGCGTCTATGACAATTAATATTTCACATCGGTGGATTATATATGGTTCGTCATATGTCAAATCCGACCTATTAGAACGGCCCGATTTTAGTGACACTATCAGCAAGGTAGTGTACTCCTTTTCTATTTCATGATTTCTAAGCCCAAAATAACTTAGTATTTTTTCAAGATAATTTTGATTTCACGGATAGCTTTTAGTATGCAAAGTTATTATTCAATTGTACAAGCTCTAGCAAGATGTTTCTGTAATGGAAGAACTTGGCCCACTGATTAAATAACCAATTTTTATTTTTTTTATTTATTTTGGAAACACTAGGCCCATCTAATACAAAGTCACTGAAAAAATTGTATAACTTTTGTGACACCTATGTATGTTACTTATTATTATTTTCATGCATAGTAGTATCATAAAATCTTCAATTTCCCTTAGAAAAAAGATAAATATGAGAAATAAGTAAATAATTTTATCTAAGAGTCAAATACTCTATTGGAGTGTGTGTGTGGCCACGTTCCCACCGGTGTGAGTACAGCGAGGTTAACGCGTAGGTGCACGGCGATGCTCCTCAGGTTCACGGCGCGGCAGGTGCAGCGGCTCAAGGTGCTCGTCATGCACGCACACGCTGTCGCACATCAGACATTCGCCATGAAATTATTGCACTGGTAACTATCATTATCTTTTCAAATCTCTATATGCTATTCTCAGTTTTTTTATTATTTTGTTCACATTAAAAAAAGTGTCACACTCTCTTATCCAGGGTTAAATAAAAAATACCTTCATCCTTTGAACAAGTAATTTCTGTCGTTTAATTCCTTTTCCGACCCATCCGCATTTCCTCGATACGGAGGTGTCGCGTACTAACAAAATTTGTTATAATAGTTTTCACGAAAGACATTCAGTGTTAAGAGAATGCAGATATTTTTAACCCCGTATTATTGCATAATTTATACCTAATCACTTTCAACATTTCGGCTTTTATTATATAATCTGCATTTAAAACCCTAAAAAAAGATACAAAAGAAACTAAGAAAAGTGAAAGAACCAAGATCTTTACGATACACTATAAATTCAGTTAACAATAAAAAAGTCATCTAAATAATTCCAAGTTTTCATTGTAACACATTTATATAAATAACTAAAACGATGTATTCCTTAGAATTAAGTCCGAAGTTAACATAAATTCATTTATTCATTTTCCAGGCTTCAAAACTTCGTAAGTCAAGAGCCCAGTCTCCGACTTGCAGTAAGCCAAGTAGCTCTTGGGGAAGAGATAGTCGGTACCAGTGTAGCTGCAGGGGTCATGCAGAATGACTGTCGCATGTGGAAGGCAGCTAGGACGGCCTGGCACAGATTGTTGATAGCCACTACGCTGATGGACTATACTACGAAGAGAGCAATTGCTATACTTTTTACTAAGAATTATGGTAAGTACCCTCTGAAGAGAAAGTGCGAAATTGAAGTTTTAACGTATGGTTGTCGTACGTTTCATGTGTGCGGGCTGACAACGCAAAATGCGTGCTTACTACTGCAGAAATATAACTTATTCAGTGTAATGCAATATTTTAAGAGTTAGTTCCTGCATTTTATAATTTGAATAATTATTGCAGATATTTATGATTTTGTATCTGGGACGGTTTTAAACTTAAATATGTTAATTATTTATTTATTTGGGAGGGGCACGAAGCTGCATCACAACCGACGGGCGCGTTCAACTGGCCGAAGTTTGGGAATTGAAGGCGCTAGACCATTCATTACCTTGTTTTCCGGGCACTTATTCACGTTTTTGGACCATGAAAGCAATTTCTAGTTTACACACGTGGAAAATTTATTAGGACGCGTTGATAACCAATTTATTTATTAATTTTCTTGCGGTGCAACGCGGGCGCATAATAGATACTAGCAGTCTTTTTACAGTCGTAGTAATGACTTGGTTACAGAAGTTTGTATGTGTAGTGTGGACGAGTATAAGAGCGTGTACGTGTGTATGCGTATGTGTGCAACAGTGAATATACTCTATGGAGCATTATCTTTTTGATCTTCTTGCTTCTAAATTCTAATGGGCATTAATTCAACCTCCTAAAACTATTCTATTCCTTCTAATTCTATTGTTTTTTAAATGTCCAATTAACTCAACCCTACCCATTGAACTAACCTTCCGTCCTCATCGCACATGTTCACTGATAACATGAGATGCAGCTACTTACGTACAGCTACAGACAACGTGCATTATTACCTCATTCTCAACTCCCTTTTTCAAAGCTGTCTGGAAGAAATGCTACAAAGGGATCACTCACACGCATAATGACCAATACGCAGAATGACAAATGTTGGAAAAATTATTTAGGTATACTGACGTGGTTATATTTTCTTCTTATAACATTATAGTGTATTTTTGTTATAGTGTTATAGTGTTATCTTATTTTTGTTATAGTGTAACAAATATACAATAAAGAGTTTTATCTATCTTGCGATGAGGCGAACTGTCTGATCGGTAAAAAAAATGTTTTATCCCCCAGGGTCAATCCTGAAGGACTTCATACGCGACGATCACGACCACTCGTTCTCGATATCGTCGCTATCGGTGCAGCTGTACACGACGCCGACGCTCGCGCACCACCTCATAGCCAAACACGACTCGCTGTTCGTGGTCATGAACACCTTCCTCAGCGAGTGCCACCGCAGGCTCAACTATAAGGTGAGTGGTACGGGATAGGGTGTTTGACTCTTTAAGGACTTCACCAGGGACGAGCAGCACCATTCGTTCTCAACATCATCGCAAAGCACGACATGTTGTAAATCATCATCAACACATTCCTCAGCGAGTGTCACCGACGGCTCAAGTATAAGGTGAGTGGGTGTTAGGATAGGGTGTTTGACTTTAAGGATTTCATGACCAGGTCCACTCGGTATCAATATAATTGAAGCACAACACGTTGTTCGTCTTTATGAATAGGTTTATCAGCGAGTGCTACCAACGGCTCAACTATAAGGTGAGTAATGCACGCTGGGTTGGCTGTGTGGTGTCGTGTGGTTTTTTAATAACACCACCCCATCTCTTCCCATGGATGACGTAAAAGGCGACTAAGGGATATCAAAGCTGCTACCATAAGCCCTGACGAACTACACCACCTCTAAAACTGTGGACACAGCTCACCAGGAAGCCAAGGCTACGTCGATGGTAAATATCCAGATAAACCTATGAAATTGTATGGTAAATACCCAACTTTGCTACGGTTCGACGACGTTGCCAATTTGGAAGCGTCGTCAGCCCGCCATACAATTTCATAGGTTTTGTCTAGCGACGCTGCTGGCGACGTGACCATGACTTTCCGGTGAGGTATGGCTCAAAGAGTTATTTTGACAAATTTTAGAACTTGTATATACATTTCCAGCACCGCTTGGAGTTCGACCGCAACCACACAACGCGCGAATTCAAACGTGCGCAGTTCGTGCTATACGACGTCAAGTACCTGCTGGGCGCGCTGCCGACCACCTTCGATGAGGAGTTGCGCAAGGGCTTCCTGCATGGCCTATCTATGATGCTCAACCTGCTCGTCATGATGCAGGGCATGGACGCCGTTGTCAGACAGGTGAGGGTTCGATTACTTGTTTCGTGGGTTCATAATATACATAAAGACAAACCCAAACTGTTCAAATCAAATATTTCTCATTATATAATTATTGTTTAGGCAGTTTTTAACGTACTTCAATCCGAAGTTGTAAATGCTCATTTAATATCATGAATGTGTTCCGATTCGATCTGTAGTATTTGCTGAATCTTTTCATGTGTAATTCTTCTATTTTCATGAATTAAATTTTGCACTGCTAGCACGTTTGCTTTCGTAACCAGTCCATTAAATCCAGTCAGATTGAATTCATTGTACCAGCGGTACAAATTTGTCTTAGAAGGACAGTAACCAGTTCCTTTAATCGTCTACCACTTAACACGGGCCTCCTTACACGCATTGTCTTGTACGCTACTCTGACCAAGGGGGTTGGCGAGTCCTTCTTTTAGAGCAACTGTTATCTCTCAGTCGCCTTTATCCATCACCCACAGGATAAGATGGGATGGTGCTATTCTAAAGCTACACGACACCACACAGCACGGTTTAGAACGTCTTAGAACATCGTTTCTCAAGCTTTTTAGTGACGCCACCCCCTAAAAAGGCCCAAAAATGGATAAGCTGACAACCCCCCCTCCACTAATAATTAGGTCCTAATTATGTTTTTAACGTATCACATTTTATTATAAGTCATTAATTTATTAATAAAAGGTGTTTTTGTCTATAAATACTTAATTTTCCTGATCAACTGCAATCCTCTGTATATGTGACCACAACTCCAAAATTGGGAAACAATGCCTTAGAAGCACACTAGTAAATGCAATTTGAAGTCTATTAAAATGTAAATAACTATGTATATGAAAAGGTAATAATCGTGTCGCACAGGTGGGCCAGCACATGGAATACGAGCCGGAGTGGGAGTCCGCGTTCAACCTACACGTGAAACTGGCGCACAGCATCACGCTCGCTATCGAGTGGTGCGCGGCCGAGCGAGGGTTGGTCGCCTCGGCGTATCGCATGGCGCTACGCCGGCTCACCGAAGCCGAGGCGCACCGGCCCGCTGTACTCAAAGGTACATACATGAGTTATACAGTGTGTTTGGCTATGATGTATACAAATTTTAATAGCAAGTAGTACACTCAGTTGTATGGATAAATATGCCTCACATGTGGTTTAAAGTCCAACCCCTCTAAATAGCAACCATTTTTATTTTTAATTCGACGTGTTACAGGTGTGTGTATTCAAACTGCTTATAGTTTTGGAACTTGAAATGTTAACGATGTAGAAAATGTTATTTAATAGCATTTATATTGTCATTTATAAGTATTATAGATCTTGCACGAAAACATTGGCCATCTTCGGCAAACATCAAATTCATAAATATATAGGAGCTACTTAATCCCCCAAAATATTTTTTTTCAATTGATAATTAACTTTATACGTATATACTCACTCGTGTTTGTTTTTGTCAACTGTTACCCACCTCATTTTAACATTGACATATATCATGAAACATTGTACACCTTATCAGATGAGCTATATTTTGTACTTTAGCTATATTCATACAATAAATGATTTGATTTGAAAACACTATTCAATAATGTGGTATTCTCAGAGCTGGGCAACCAAAGCGCATCAGTGATCCCGTTCGACGTTTCATCTGAGCCGGTGTCCATACACCGGCCACTATCCCGGTTCCTAGCGGGACTGCACCTGCAACTGCACCGGCACGGCCTGTCATACAACAGTCGCGAGTTCGACAGGCAGGATAGGCCAAAACCCACGCCAGAGGAGCTCATTGGTGAGTACTTGTACTTGTGTCTAACTGCAGAGCAAATATATATTGCAGGCAGTTAAAAGAATATATATATATATTTCCTTTCAACAGAGCCGGTCTTACGCACGATGGCAATGATCGCCCAGGTCCACGCTGGTATGTGGCGGCGCAACGGGTTTGCTCTGCTAAACCAACTCTACTTCTACCACAACGTCAAGTGCCGCGCCGAGATGCTGGACCGAGACATCGTTATGCTGCAGGTAACTCAACTGATACTTTGATAGTGTCAAAGTCCCTTTGCCACTATCATAGAGCTTTTCACAGATTGGCATACGGCTACGTTGAAATCGTTTGTTTAATTAATAAATAGGAATAATTTATATAATAATTTAAGGAAGTATTGTACACCTTATTAGGTAGGCTTTCAAGTAGGAGAACACCTTATGTACTTTACCTAAAGCCATGCAATTAATGATTTGAATACTTATGAGAGTAACAGCACAACCGAAACATATGTGGACTTCCAAGCAAAGAGGGTCCATCGGTGTAGACGCTGATGGATGTGGAAGCAGAAAACTGGAAGCAAGAACTTCTCGGTACCAAAACAGCTGTTATTGTGTCGTCAAAGGAAAAGTTGAAAGGAGAAAATGGACAAGACAGGAATTCAAGCGTAGTAGCTAAAAAGAGCGCGTTGGGAAGAAGAGCTTTTGCAAGTAAGACGCATTCCACCCGCGATTCGATCCGAATAATTACGAGTATGGTGCGTTCTTTCCTCGAGTCGGTCCGACAAATCGCAAGATTATTCGCACCGCGTACAATTTCCAGCATTCCATGCGAGTCGTCGTGGTGCATTTATAATAATTTTCGCAAAAAGCAACTGACTTGCAGTACAATGTTATTGACCGATGTCGACCCAACCAGTTAAATTTTATATTTCTTTGTTTCTCTCTTCCTGTCTAATTGTTTTTGGCTTTAATAACTGTATTATATCGGAATAAAGAAATGTCTATGTCTTGTCTGTATTGATAAGATTAAGTTATCAAATTTCACTTTGCTCCCAGATTGGCGCGTCCCTGATAGAAAGCAACGAGTTCATAATCCACGTGCTAAATAAGTTCAACCTACTGGACTGGGCCGCACCAGATTTTGAATCGAAACCCATCGAAGATGATGCCTTGAGACACACTATTAGCATGGTTGAAGAGTTCCTTGGTTTACTCATTACAGGTTAGTAATAAGGTTAAAGTTTTGAATAAAATTGGTTTATTTAATAAGTAATGGCACAGGAAGAACTGAAATCACTAATATAACTCGAAGGATCAAAAAAACTGACGTGGCAGACGGAAGTCTACATCTATTGTAGGATCAATAACTGATAGGTATAGAAAAATTCTTGAATGGAAACTACATACTGGTAGATATATTGTAGGATGTCTAACGACCAGGTGAACTGAAACTTGAAGAAAGTCACCGGTAGTGGGAAGATGAGAAGAACGACAGTCTGAATGGTGGGAGTGCTTGGGAGAAACAGGACTCCACCATTGGAGAGACACAGATTTGTTGTGAAAGGTTGTCGGCAATACAAAACGAGAAATCTGGTTGTTGGCTTTGGGGGCTCGGCCGAAAACAAATACTTATGCCGCGGCATCGACTGATTAAGCTCAGCGCCACATTGCGAGGCAATTTTCGTAGCAGTTCTGTTCGTCGGTAGTAAGGGGGGGGGGGGGGGGGGGATGAGAGGAAAAAAAATATAGTATAGTTTATTTCGTTTCCAAAACAGTTTGTGATTATTAACATAATCTACAACCAAATAAAGTGCAGTGGAAACGACAATGGTCCCTGAATCAGCGTAGTATTGTGGCCGCCTACAGCAGACCACAACGCTGATTTTCAGTCCGGGCCTAAGTTTGTACGTCACAGACGCCTCCAGCGAACAATCTAATATCGTGTATGGTAGACCTTGAGACCTATATCTAACACTGGAGAGACATAGGCTTATTTTAAAATGATCTGTTCCCCTACTGTTAGATCCAACAGTAGAGGGACATAGTCTAATGAGTGAATCCTAGTCGAATCATAAGAAGGTCGCGATAATGACGTACAAGTCGACAGTGTTGTCAACGTACAAGCGCCGGTTGACGCCACGCGCTCGATTTGATACATTGCAACCTTGTTTTTTTTATAAAACTATTGGTAAAAAAACGATTTCATGATTTTTATAATCGATTAATCGTTTTAATAACTATACAATTTACCTAACTAACCATCAGGTTATTTTAATAATTTCTTATATCCGTATACCTATTAAGGTATACGGATATATGTAATAAATTATTAAATAAGTAACAGCGACAGAGGGAATTGAGCGGCTGAGGGGGGAAGTGGGTAGATATTTCGCGGCTTTTGGGTCATGCACAAAGGAGATTCACTTCTATAGGGTATCATTTATTGTTATGGTCGAGTCCTGGTGATAGTAAACATTGCATACGTTCCCAGTGGTGGGCTCCCGGCACGTGCCTGGCGTAGGCGAGGTGTCCAACGAGGACCGCACCAAGAAGGAGATCATACAGATGCTATGCGTCAAGCCGATGCCGCATTCGGAGCTCAACAGGTACGGGAGTAACTGTTTTATTTAGACAAAACGGTGATAGACCGACATATCGCCACGTTGCCGAGTTGGTAGCGCTTCTTTAGCCAGTCCACATTTCAGCAATTTATTTATTTTTATGGAAGATTTAGTCATTTAAAATATAAATCTAAGTACAACGACAAATACAAACGTTATGTTATAAGTAAATGTAGTAAAAAAAAACTGAAACAAATTAATAGTAGAGTAGGTAAAAAAAACTTAAAAAACTAATTTTATAAATGTAAACAGTAATAACCCTAATAAGTTTTTTTAAATAAACATCTTTATATAGAAGAACTTCAGTAACATGCAGAACCAAGCATTTTGAGATATTCACAAACATAAGCAGCACTGATATGGGTAGGGTTTACCGAAGTGTAATAGACATGTCGTTACAAGTGGAATGAATCAAAGAACAATGAAACCAGATTTTTTTTTTTCATATATGCCAATGGTGCAATTAGCACTATCTGCCAATGGCAAGTTTTCTTCATAGTAAATAATTTCAGTCTAAAACTCATCATGTCAATATCCAGTCCCGTTGAAATAAGTTAGGAGTCGTTCAGTAAAGTAGTTAGTCAGGTCACAAAAGATGACTACTTGGAAACACGAAAAACGCAGTCCTATACTTTTATTTCATTATCACAAACATTACACACGAAAAAACACTTTGAAGTTTAATAAACTAGTATTATTAAATCACAAAACTTCACTCCTCGAGTTCGGCTTCATGTTCGACAAAGGCAATACTCGAATGGGTGTTGTTACAATATGGCTAACGTAATGGTAAGTGGTTACCACTGTCTATCGATACCTGCCACACCACGGGCGAATAATAATGAAGGTGTGTTGCCAAACTTAATATCTATTGTTAGGTTGGTATAACATAACATAGGTCGTTATATTAAAACATTCCAAAAAATATGGTTTTAAATAATAGTATTCATACTTTTTTGGAATTTTTTCTTTCGTATCTAACTATTTACGATCATTGTGACACTATTTAAATGTTTGAACTTGTTATTATGGTCTTTTTTTATAAAAGGGATGGCAGACGGGCAGGCGGCCAGCAAGGTGGTAAATGGTCACCGCAGCCCATCAACACCTGTAACACCAAGAGGATTCGGGTGTACTGTTGACTTGCAGAATCCTATTCATAGCCCTTTTGAAGAGGACCTTGTCGTAACTAAGTGGAAAAACCTTAGCTGACAGTTCATACCACAATGTTTGGGTTAGTGGCATAAAGTGTGTTCGAGACCGCACTCTGTACGCAGTAACTCTTTGTCAAGGTTTTCTTTCTGTCTGGTTTTCAATTCATAATTCTTTATTGCATTAGATGTTGAGTAATTAAATAATTAGTTGCTATACATATTATAAGCATGCAAATTAATAATGTCGCAAGTTATACAAAATGTCAATTATACAAATTAAATTATCAAATTATACAAATGATTAAATACAAAACTAGTCATGTATTGTGATAGAAGAATTTCACGTGGCATTTCTATTTACTAATTTAACTCCTTTAACTACAATACTTACATTAACTTTATTTTTTAAGATTACATGCTACAATCAAAACCGTTAGTGTCTGTCACTTTAATGGTGGAATCACTAACAAGACTTCTAAAGATGTCTATAGTTTGAAAGTGACTACTCTGCACTTTTTACAATGTTATATAAAAACGTCAAATCTTTCTCTCAGATCACTCCCAGAAGACCAACTGCACGAGACCGGCTTAGAAGCTGTCATTCACGAGGTAGCTGACTTTATCAAGCCGACCAGTGGGAACAACCGCGGCGTTTATAAGCTGAAGTCGCATCTGTATGACGAATATGACACGTTCTTCTACCATTACACTAGAGAAGAGCTGTCCAGGAGTGAGGAGGAGCAGAGGAATAGGAGGAAGGCCGCTGGTAAGTGCTAATTCAAACTTTTAAACTTCGTTCGCGTGAACTTGTGACTCCCGTGGGAACTCTATGATCGATCTGGATAAAAAGTACCTTAACTATTAACCCGACACATAAGTTAAGACTATGCCAAATTTGAATAAAATCTGTTGCGTGGGTTTTTGCGTGATGCGCGATCAAACAGACAGCCAGACAAAAAATCCACAAATTGTTGTTTTTGACTCTGTATCACATGAACTTAACACTACAATGACTTTTTTGAAAAATATTTCATGTTCAGACAACTGTTATAATTTTATGATATGTATAGATTATTATTCAGTTTGAGAGAGTTGAGAATGAATTGCCTAACGGAGAGAATGGCCGAACGGCGGTGACGGAGGAAAGCATCAAAACAGTGCGGACTCATGATTGAAGCAGACAAACGAACGACATATCAGCAGATACCGGTATCATTAGGTAATGTGATCACCTACGAAGGAAGCTTTGTGCTAGATGGATACCTCACACACGAAGCTCAAAAACATTGCGGCGTGGAATGGTGTCTCCAAATGCTTGAAAAATTCGACATACTGTTATTATTGATATTGTAAAAGGGGACGAAAGCAGGATCTACTGCTATGAGTCTGAAACTAAGAGGTAATCGTCGGCAACCACCCACTGCGCAGTGGGTGGTTGCCGACGAAAGTGAAGAAAGGACGGAGTGCTGAAAAGAAGATTATTGCCTCCTCCTTTGGCAGATCGGGCCACATTGCTACTATAATTTTAGAAAATAAAAGAACAGTAACTGCGGACATATGTCTTCTGTTTTGGAAATAGTCAAAGAACGGCGCCCACAAAGCAGAATGATCCTCTATCACGACAATGCTCCAGCTTACTCCGCCAGACAATCGAAGTAATTTTAAAGCTATAAATGTAGATTTAACGGATCATCCGCCATACAGTCCCGACCTTGCGCCCTGTGATTTACTGTTAGGGCTTATGTCTAATATATGATAATTGTCCAATACGTAATTTCGTCCAAGCAAAGTCAAACCTCCAATACTAAATTTGTCCAAAATGAAATATGTCAAATATGAAAATTGCCAAAATTAAAAATGACCAACAAGGCATTTGTCCAATGTGGTCATACTATGTTATAAAGGTTTTTAGGTTACCTTTTAATACGGCATGAGAGCATTAAACTTGTGAATTAAAAAGCGAGTAATACGACAGGCATGTAAAAGAATAATTATTAAATTTCTATTCCATTTAATTCGATATTTTAGGAATACGTTTTGTTTGCGTTTAATTAAAAAATAATAAGTTTGACTCAATAAATTGATATTTACCCAATTTGACTTATTTCTGAATGTCAATATTCAGTTTGGACAGTATTCAGTTTGAACAATATTCAATTTGGAGAATATTCAGTTTGGACAGTATTCATTTTAGACAATATTCAGTTTGGTCAATATTTAGTATGGCCAAAAAAAATCTATTCACGTATTGGACATAAGTCGTCAAACTCATTTGTTCGACCACTGAACAATAGTCTTGTTCCAGGTCTACCGGAGTGCTGTCCACCACCAGCCCTACCACTGCTAACCCCACCATTCCGTCTATTGGCCAGTCTATTGCAGTGCGACGCCGCTATACATGTATTGCGTACTGTTCTCGAGCGCGCGCTCGATCTGAGGGTACGATCCTTCTCTGAAACACAAGTTCATAAGGTGAGTGTGTTAATTAAACGATTTCATTGATGTTAAACAGTGGATACACCCACCGAAGCCCAAGAATCCGTAATACTTTCGTAAGGCTTAATTAAACCTTATGAAGATACAGGTTAAACTTCTTTTAAAAATTTATTATTAAACGGAAACCTGTACACAACAAGTTGAGATAAAAAGTACTAAATTTCGAATGCATTCAATGTGACAAACATAAAAAAAAACTTGTTTTGGTATGCACTAAAGAATTCATTTTTCTGATCTATCTATCATCAGAGTGTAAATTACAATGATTTTATTTTGTCTGCACTAGTCTAAATTAACTCATTAAAAATTATTAAACGAAATTGATCCTTCCTAAAACTATTCACCGTTCACGTCAACTGCTACTATGTTATCAGGCGCTTCATCTAATGGGTTACGCGGTTCGCGACGAAGAAAGCGGCCACTACGAATTCCTGGCATTCGCGGAGAGCGCGGCGCGAAGTGGCCTGCTGGCGCTCCTGCAGCGCCTCGTAGCCTTCCCGCGGGTGGAGGCGCATCGCCCGCTCGCTAAGTGGCTGCTCGCCAGGATGAGGTTACATATCTTTTCAAATTTAACCTTTACACACACTTTATTTAAATTTCGAGCCTTTGAACTTATATAAATGTAAGAAATTCACTTAATTTCATACGCAAACTCGAGCGCGACCGCTTGTTTCGGGGTATTCATTCTAGAAAGTTGAGGCCATTCACCTCATAGTCGCCCGTGCACATCTTTTTTTATTTCACACCGCGATACAATACACACCGTCTCCGTCTCCAATGAAAATCAGCGGTGCAACTGACACTCAATCACAATATATGCTGAGTAGCCACTGCTAGTTCGTGGCGTTTGCGGAGAGTGCGGCCCGAAGTGGCCTTCTGGCGTTACTGAAGAAGGCGTGGCCTACCTGCGGGTTTTTTTTTATGTACAAAGGCGGCAGACGAGCATACAGTCCACCTGATGGTAAGTGAATACTGTCGCCCATAGACATCCACGATACATGACAACATTAGTCCAAAATGACAAATGTTGGCACGCCCCCGGATGCGCCGCCTACCCTTGGAGATATAGGAATGAATTTGGAGATAGGGTTAGGAAAATGGGAAGGGATAGGATGGGATGGGAATGGGTTCTAGCACATCTCAGTCACTACTGAAACACGTACTTACATTGGGGAAATACGATAAAGTGGGAAATGCAGTACATTTCAAGGTAGTCTTCTGTGAGAGAGGGGTAACGTGGCCAGTCGAGCGCGCCCAGCGGCTATTGGATTGCAGCGTGCACTCTCCCCTTCTTGGGTGCAGGCAAGAGGCTGCTCGCCAGAATGAGGTGAAACCACACCATACACAACCCACACCGACCGGCCTTCAACTAACATTTTTATCAGTTATCGAGTTTTACCTGATCCTTTCTCACTGATTTGCGATCCCGCTCCGTCCTCCCAAAGCAACGCCTTAAGTCGGTGGTGGCTGGGTAAGAAGAGCCGAGGATCGTGTGTGATGGCGAGCCGCGGGAGAGGCAGTGGTGGGGGGATATAGGCTGATGGTATGGTATTGTTTTTGATCTGCGACTTACTGTTAAATGTTTAGTGGGCTTGTTATATCATTATAGCTCAGGCTTTATTATATTTTTAAAACAAAAACAGAAATTAATCCAGAAATACATCCATCCAATGGAGTGCTATCGGAAAAATAAGTAACACTTTATACTGTATGTATGAACAGAAAACTGCTGGGTGACAGCGAAGAGGGAGAGCGTGGTGATGGCGACAATATGGAGACCGACGCCGACGACAAGCCCGCCGCCAACCAGATCGCCGGTATTTATTTAATTTATTATCCAATCAAGCAATGATCTTTGACCTATTTATTGATTAACTATTGTTTGCTCGGCTGCAGGAATCTTATTGCCGCCGAATTGGTTCAGGACATTTACAGACATTAATATACATCTCTACATATAACAACCAATATACGTTTAAATACGTAACAAATGCTATTACACGCACTATACAATTATACTAATTGTAAATGATATTAAAAACTATATTATACTTTAAAATTTATTTATATTAATGGTTTTTTTTTTGTAATATCGATGGCAACAAAGTAAAAACGCAAAAATGATATTTACTGGAAAAAAATGATAAGTAAAACCAGATTAAAGTAATTATTATGTTTCCCTGCGGCGGCGCAGCTGACTCGTCATGCCAGTGGAAAACCGGGTCGTTAACAAGCGCCCTGTACTGCAAGCAATCTCTAAAAATGCGTCAAAAAAAAAAAAGAAAAAAAAGTGGCCATAACCTCTACATTTATCTTTACCGGATCTTATCTCATTCCTTTTCTAATTGAAACTTCTTACTTAAACAAAAAGGATATTTTTTAGAAAAGGAATTAGAATGCCGTACAGTTATGGCCAGTTTTCTCTTTTTTTAACCCCTCTTTGAAGGTTGCTTGCAGTACTGTACCGCCCCGTTTTGAACCACGGTATTACTCAATTTTTTTCTTCTATTGTTTACCATAGACGCGGTGAAGACTCGCCGCGCAAAGTTAGCCGCGGAACGAAGGGTCAAATTGATGGCCCAAATGAAGACTCAGATGAACAACTTCATATCCAACAACGCTACTCTCTTCAAGGAGACTAACACTGAGGTGAGTGACATATAAAGTTGTACACTGTTATATACAATTTATACTTTATACTGTTATTTTAAACATTGCTGTTGGTACTTGGAAGTCGATCTCCACCCGTTCTTATTGAGGTGTAACGGCGACGCACAGGGAGTCTCAGTTCAGTTTCGTGTCGGCGCTTGGAGGAGGCGGTTATCTCCGAGATCACTCGGTGCATAGATACGAATAATGTAATTAAATTACGAATAAGTGATAAATCGTGGTATCCGCGTTCTTTTATGATGTCGTCCAATAGATATGTATGTTTCTCCGACATATAAATATATGGACAGTCACATACTAAAACAGGAAGAGCTCCATTTCGCTGCTAATTTACTGATATTGATATTTTTTATTGCTCAAATGACCAGATAAGAAATGTTACTGAAAATTTTAGGGGAAAGGGAATGAATTTGAAATAATGTTACTCTCCGTTATAACCTTGTATATAATATAGTGTTATTATCTATATTGTCTGTTCATTTTTTACCATATTTTACCATTTTACCAGGTGGTTACACAAAAAAATTATAAAATATATGTATTTTTTTTTCAGCTAGTATCTCGGTATATTCAATTGAACCAAAGGTCAATTGACAGTCAAAGGTCAAACCAAAGGTCTATTTTCCGCTGTATTTTTGTTTACTTTATAATGACTGTTTTGTGAATAACATAAAATTTTAATTGAAAATTATTATTTTTTTGTATCAAGCTGTGTGAACTTTTGGCCTCCAATTGTTCTCAGTTGCGTTAATGGCGCAAACCTGGTGACTGGTCGAATTAAGAGTTGTATGGTTGTTGCAGGTGACCGCTGAGGAAATGGACCTGCGTCCGATGTATGGTGGCGCTGCGCACGGCGCCGCGCTGGGTGCGTGGGGCGGCGGAGGACCAGAATCGGCCAGGGTTTGCATCATGTGCCAGGAAGAGGTAATTTATACAGAGAAATGTCCCGACTGTTTGACTTATCGACCACAAACAGACTCCTCGTGCACATTAACTGTTACAAGAGGGATGTATTGCCTCAAAACGACACGCCCCCCGCGGGTGGAAAGCTGACTAGTACACTCTTTTAAAGGTGACATAATTCCTCAGCGCTTGTGGTAGCGGTTTTATGATCCTTTAGTCGCTTTTACAACACCCCGTGGAAAATATGTGTTGGTGCTATTCTAAAACCATACGACAACACACGGCCAACATCGACACGGAAGTGTTGAAGCTAAAAACATGAAATTTGGACAATAGCTTTTATGAAGTAAGATTTATTAAGAATATATTCATTTACCACTGGGTGAACTGGATACTCATCTGTCGCTGTCTTTCAAAATAATCTGTATTTTTATGTGCAGACGCGCGTAGAAATGACTTATCTAGTGAACCATTAGTCCTCGCTGCGTTCGTGCAGCTGTCGAGTGTGTCGAACCATTAGCGCAGCATGGTGTTAAAGCTGTACGACTTGTTTTTTCTCTTAAATATACAGAAGGTAGCAAAATCTGACTAGCGATACAATCTGTTTTGTTATGTTTTTGCGTGCGTGGAAGTGAACTCTAGCGGCGAACCATTAGTTCTTATCGCGTTCGTGTAGCTGTCGAGCGTGTTGAATCGTTGACGCGGCACGAGCTCAAAGCTCTAAACCTCGTCTTTTTCTAAAACGTATAGTAAATAGCGAAATTTCCTTCTGACTGACGTTGCACTCTGTCTTTTTCGTGTGCAGGCGCGCGTAGAAATGAACTCAACCGGTGAACCACTAGTCCTCGCCGCGTTCGTGCAAATGTCGAGCGTGTTGAACCGCTGGCGCGGCACAGGCTCAGAGGCCACCGGCGGAGCCCTGGGGGCTGCGCTGCCGGCCGGGCTCGGTCCCCAGCCACACGTATCTTCCTGCGGACACGCACTACACGCTCATTGCCTGCGCAAGTACTTGGATAACGTGCTCGACAAGGAGAACAGAAGGTTAGTCACTGTCAAACTGTTCAACAATATCACAAATATAACGCATCTTCAGTTCAACAAAGCCGTAAGTCATCTTATGTAGACATTTACATTTTACCATTATTTAAAGGCGCACTTTAAATTACACATACACTAATTGTTTCATAATTTTATCGTCAAATTTCAGAAAATTGTGCCCAAAAATTTGTATTAGTCATGTGTAAAAATATTTATTGTTTTTGATTAAAAAAAAGCACCCCGTATAAAATAATTAGCATAAAAATATCACTTTACGGAAAGTAATAATGATTAGGATTTATTGTTTATTGATATATATATTATGTACACATTATAGTGCCTTCAGTATTTGTAGCTTGCCTCTGCAAGAGTTCTCTGAAGGTACAAAAGGCGGACATAATGCCTAGTGGCATTCTCTGCCAGTCAACCTTTGGTTAAACAGAAATATGAAGGGCGATGCATCCGTGCAATCATTAAAAATGACTACTAACAGTACATATAATACGATACCCATATAATACCTATGTACACTAAATATATAAATACATACAACAATAAATTTTATCACTATACATTGAATTACTTAAAATATAATTTTATTCCACAACTTTTTAAATATTAAAAAACTCGCGAGATAGGTAATAAAAAGCTACCCAACGTTTTATAGTGTTTGCTATCCTGAATGGTTATCACTTTTGGCTTACGGCTTTATTCCACTGAGGATGCAATATGTCCACACGTTCGTACAACTATCGAGTGTACTGAACTGTTGGCGCGGCACGGGCTCGGAGGCTACCGGTCTGTTCAGAGGTCTGGGGACCGCGCTGCCGGCCGCCCTCGCCCCGCAGCCGCACGTGTCTTCTTACGGACATGCGCCACACGCTTATTGCCTGCGCCAGTACTTGGATAACGTGCTCGATAAGAATAACAGAAGGCTAGTCACTGTCAATGCCTCCTAAACAATGATTTGACGAATTTTACATGTCTCAAATGTCCAGTGCCTCCGGAAGTATTTGTACAAGGCACTCGACAAGGAGAACGGGAGGTCACTCACCACACACTTTCATGCTGTTTGTTATACATACATGTTGGCCGAGCCTAGACCAGCGTAAAGTCGGACGAACTGAGATAAGTAACAATGTAGATAATTATAAAAACTATTTAATTATTATAAAAAATTGTGAGCTTTAGGATTTAATAGAAATAATTTATTAAACTACGAAGTGTTTTTTGTTTTGTTTGTGGTAATCAAATAAAAGCATTGGACTGCGTTTTTCGTGTGCTTTCAAGGAGTCCTCTTCTGTCCTCAGTAAACCTACTATCACATAACTGAGCGACCCTTAACTTACTTGACATTGAAGTTTTAAATTGTATTGACTTTGAAATAGTTAATTACGAAGAACATTCGATACTGGCATAATATGTGCTATTGTCTTATAAGAAAAGAAAAGAAAAACAACGTAGGCGAGCGCTGTCGTCCACACGTTAGACTTGTTCTCAATTCGATACCGTACACCGCGGAAGATGCACGTTGATGTCTAAGTATCGGTTATCTGAATGAGCACATTTAATAATATTTACATGTTCGGTCCTAGTTAGCATGGAGTGGTCGTATCCACATATTTGCGCTTGCCTTCAATCATCTAAGCTCTGACAGCATGTATAGGCGGCTTTAAACAATAATTTGACAAATTCTACATTCTATAAAGACATTAAATTTGATTTTTGCTACTTGTAATTTTTTGCCACTCGACTACTTGGTTTTCTAAAACGAGTCAAATACCCTATGGTCTTTTTTCCAGACCTTACCGCCTCCGCCAACCGGCAGCTTTCGACGTCGACAAAAAGGAATACCTTTGCCCTCTGTGCGAGCGTCTATGCAACACGGCCTTACCACTAGTACCACCCCCATCCATCCGGCATGGCTCTCCACCCACCCTGGATGACAAACTCTTCCACGACAGCATTGCCATCATCCTCAAACACCAAGTCAGCTTAGAAGTGGTCCATAAGTGTACTGAAGAGTGTGAAGAAATGCATTGCCAAGCGAGGGCCAGGAGTTTAGGGGCTGTGTCTTCAGACATGGAAGACGGTGATCAGGACAGTGATTCTCCAGTATACGTCTCCACGCAGTCGAAACATATCCTTAGTAAAGAGTTCTTGGCATGCTTTACCAATGAAATTCCACCTTATAATACCATTACAAAGACGTTGATTGAGGAGTTTAATAATGTAAGTATGTTTTTATCTCATTTTTACTCATGTACAGTCAGCAATGGACTAGAATCTAACGGTACATTAACGTGTTGCTAACTGTATATCAGGTAAAAATTCAATCTTCCATATACATTTTTTTATTTTTTTGTCAATTTAGAAGAAGTTTATAGAAATTGTCTCATCTGACGATTTTATAAGTTGCCAGAAGAGAAGACAGTTCACCTGGTTGTGAGTGGATACTGTCGTCCTATGACATCCGCGATACATGACAACAACAGTCAACATTGACAAACGTTGACACACCCATGGGGGTTATTTGCAGAATTAGAACTGGATTTGGACAGAAAATTGGGAAAAATAGTAAGGGTACAGGGCAAATATAACGGCATGAGGAGCTAATATAATATAGTATGTATGATGGTAAAACAGAAGTTATCCAATTATATTCCTTTCTCGAAGGGATTGAAGGAGTTGGGGTGGAACCACGGTGTTCTGTAAGAGAGGGGTAATACAGCCAGTCGAACACAATCAGTTGATCGATAACTAATATCTCATTAGCTTGACTTAAAGAGATTGCTATAAAATAATAAGTTATATGTAACATGTATTATAACATGTTCCATGTATTCAGTCCGGTCGCACCCTAATAAAGACATAACCCGAAAATTTACTTTTCAGTACAGCAAAAAACCTGAAATGTTGGATAATGTTTATTTTCATTTTTTTAAATACACCACACTTACATGTTTTACATACATTTTTGGCTATAATTTTCTCCAATTTGCTGATAAAAATATGAAAATAATTGGGTGCATATGTGTAGTTTAAAGTACTATTTTAAATACTCTAAATTTCGACATAAGATGATTTACGGCTTTGTTAAACTGATAGTGCGAATTGAGTCTGCCACTTGCACGATTTTGTACTTTTTGACAATACTTAAAATATTTTTTCCCTTTCTCGTACAGATGTTACCCTTCATAACTGACGAATCAGACGTAGATGGCACAATCGCGGTGGCAGCTTTCTACCGAGCTACATCCTACACTATTCTAAGCGTCAACTCAGTATTAAAAGCTGAAAACCGCCCTCTACTTGGCGACTTACCCTCCCGACACAGAGACGCCCTTCAAGCCCTCATTAGACTCGGCGCCGCCCTACCCTCAATATGGCAACCGAAACAAATAACTCACCACGCGCTAAGAGCCCTTAACATTCTAGAAAGATCTTCGCCTATGAATCATGAACCATTTGGAACTTTAATACCCCTTGTTTTGACATTTACTTGCCTATTCAGCGAGCAAGCTGGCCCTGCGAGACCTACGTACCTAGCCAGGCAAATAGCCAGGCACGTGTTCAGAGCTATGTTCACTAGAGCCGTGCTAATCGCAGACTTGACCAAAAGTAAAGTAGAATCCATGGAACAGGAGGAAAGTCAGTCCTATACAGATTTGGAGAATCTGTTGCCATTTGTAAAAGATATGCGAAGAGGATACTTGAATATAGAGGAGTTGAATCCGTCTGCGGCATGGGAGGAAATCAAAGCGGAATGCCACAACTTCTTAAGATGCTGCTGCTTGTTCTTTTACTTTTTAAGTAATGTGGATCCTCCCAAAGAATTGACAGTCATCGGGGGTGATACGTGGGAAGTCATGTGCAAGTATCTTGGTTTCCCTTCAACTTTCAAAGAGATAGTCGATAGTCCTTACACGACAATGTTCAAGGATAAGTGCAGGGAGTGGGGTGCTTTATCCGCGGAGTGGTTCTCGGGGGCGATACCATTGCAAGTGGTCAAGGAGCCAAGGGAACCGCCTAGTCTTGTGCCCTTGCCTGAAGATTTTTCAGAGCTGATGAATTTAGTGTCAGAGTTCTCGTGCCCTAATTCTGAAAGGGATGACAGCAAATATCCGACGCTGTGTTTGGTTTGCAGTCAGATGCTGTGCTCGCAGAGTTACTGCTGTCAGACTGAGGTGCGGAGGGTGAGTTCATTTTTATTATAACACTTTTGTTTGAATTAGATCACCGTTTCTTTATTAGTTCTTGCTTTATAGAAGCACGCGTTAGTTTCTCTAGTAATGTCTATACAATAGATCTTATTTGTTTGCAATAGAACTCTAACTGACGCGGAAGTCAATTAAATTTCAATTACAATTACTAAATTACATTGAAATTGGTTCAGTAGTTTAGTCATGAAGACTTAACAAAGAGACTGACAGCCTACAGCGACTTTCAGATTTATAATATACTAGCGAACCGCCCTCGCTTCGCTTCGGTTTCGTTAAAACAACTATATGTATGTATACACCTTCCTCTTGAATCACTCTATCTATTGATGAAAACCGCATTAAAATCAGTTGCGTAGTTTAAAAGATCTAAGCGTACATACAGAGGGACAGACGGCGGGAAGCTACTTTGTTTTATACTATGTGAAGATGTGTTACTTACAAAATATATTTTTATTTGTATTCTTCTTTTTAAGGATCTTTTAAGTCTTCTCTTGGCACATACCCTATATCCATAGGGTATATTGTATATTTCCCAACCTATCTCTAAATCCATTCCTACATCTCTACAAGTAGGCAGCACATCCGAGACGTGCCAACATTTGTCATTTTGTTCTGATGTTGGCATGTACCGTGGGTGTAGCAGGGCGACAATGTCCACTTACTACCAGGTGGACTGTCTGCTGGTCTGCCTACTTCTTTCTGTAAAAAATATATATCGATATTTTGTGACTATCCTAAAAATTTCATAAACTCGCCATTCTTGAGGCCAGTAGAACTGGTCCCGCTTGTAGAGCTGGGTCTAAATGATGATGGTCTGTTTTGTCAGATCGGTCGTCGCGCGGGTGGTGCCGGCACGGAGCTGGTGGGCGCGGGCGTGGCACATGCCCTACAATGCGGCGCCGGTGCAGGGATATTCCTACGCGTTAGAGATTGTGAGCTGGTGTTGCTAGCGGCGCCCGCGCGCGGCGCCATGCTACCCGCGCCCTACCTCGACTCGTACGGGGAAACTGATCAGGTAACATTACCCTAGGACTTATTCTAGGATGGGTGGCATGCATTAATCATCATGAAACAAGTCAAAGTATGGAGAGATGAATGGGGTGAGATTAGTCAAGAATTTAGCACGGTCGGCGGCGACTTATTAAGCTCGTGGACTCAAATAAGTTCGACTTATTAAATCGTTTATTTAAGCTCGTGGTCTCGGGCGTTAGTTATTCTAAGACAGATGACATGCATAGGTCAGTTATGACAGACCTATACTCGGAATTTCTTTGCGGGATAGGATCCGAAACGAAGAGATTCACCAAAGAGCTGGAATACGGTCAACATTTTTTTATTTTTTTATATATACTAGTGGGCGGACGAGCAAGCGGTCCCACGTGATGGTAAGTGTTACCGCCGCCCATGGACACCTGCAACACCGGGGGGTATGCGGGCGCGCCGCCGACCTTGCAAAATCCTATTCACAGCTCTCTTGAAGAACCCCATATCGTAGCTTAATGGAAAGACCTCTTGAGGCAGTTCGTTCCACAGCCTGAACCTACATACATTGAGCCTTGCATGTAGGACAAGTGATGAAAGCCAAAAATCGTCAAGTAAACGCGAGCCGCTTACGTCGTGCAACGAAAAGTTAGAACAAATAATTAACAATTAACATTTTATAATTTAATAAACATTAACAAACAAACAACATTGTATTAACAAACGTGGACTCCCTTACATTGGTCCTCACACACAACACAAGTAACAAATCCAGTGCTAAAAGACATTAATTAATAACATAGTGAAAATCACTGCTGAAAACACTAGAACCATCACTACGAACTTTAAGGAGATGTATTCCAAGTCACGACAAAATTTGTCTTTTGTCAAAATTTTATTTGTCTTATCACTTACTCTCCCACCCCTGATGACTCATCGCTGTCACATCTTATACACAAATGTTATTTAGAAATTTGACCTTAGAGGGGTTGTCTATACTATGTGACCATGAATGCTAGGAATTTTTAGGGTATATGTCCACATAGCTTGTTCTACAAGCGATATTGTGTGCCGACTTGAAGAGGTTCCCGATAGTAGTTTGATGAGAAGAGCCGAAAATTGTGAGTAGTGGCGAGCCTTGCGAGAGACCTATATCCAGCTGTGCAGAGACTTGGGCTGATGGTATGATATGATAATGCTCCTTGGATTACATTATTTAAGCGCAAATGGGGATAGAATCGCAATTGAAGTTCCTGTCGCACTCTTTGATTGCTTCAACATCCCCCCAGGGGTATTATATCGCTCTACTTGAAAAGCACTGAGTTAGAATCTTGTTCCCAGGGTCTCCGTCGCGGCAATCCCCTTCAGCTCTGCCTCGAACGCTACGAGAAACTCCGTATGCTATGGTTAAGCCATGGCCTATACGAGCGGATCGCTCGCACATTGGACACCAACATGCTGGTCACCACCCAATGGCAAAACATGTGATTAACGCACCGACACCTCTTCACCAATCACGTGCGTGTGATTGAACGCCGGAGACGTAGGAACGACGAAAGGTTCTGGACGAGGGCGCTGCAGTTTCTGTGTAAGTTTGTTCGCTGTATGTACTGTAGGCGGAACGAGCGGCTCATTCGATTGGCACAAACTTTACGCGGTTAATTCACACAAAAGGTCCTACAAAAATCGTATGAAATTATTCTAGTATGTTATTCAGTGATCCATGATGATAGTCATTAAAAAAAATTTAGAAGAGATTTTATTTTGACAGTCGAGAGCATGAAGGGAAATTCGAATCAAAACGGAAGCGAGCGAGTGTGGATGGTGTTATGTACATAAACAAATGACTAATTATTTATTTTTAATCTAATTAAAAATATTATGAAATGCATGTTAAGTTTTTAGTTAGATAAAATAGTTTCAATCCACTGATGGACATATTAAAATATCTTACAATATTTTTGTAGGACCTTATATATATTTCGTAATTTAACTGGTACACGCACATTGTCGTCTTATTAGTAACAGCAGTCATCTGTTGTACAAAATGTTTGAATAAAATTCGACCTTATAGTTGTGTTTTGATGCACTATCATACAAATGATACACGTATGCGGTTAAAATCCATTACTGAGATTCGTACTAATTATACACCGAGAATCGTCCGACATAAGAGATTTACTTATAGAAAATGGAATTGTACGTAATTTGATGTTATACAAATCAAAATTATGGAGACCAGTTTCGAAATTCATAGATCGAAATCTGCGAACAAACCGTAGAGCGCATTTCCTAACAGATTGAAATTAAATTTGACACAAATTATATCTATATCATGTTTAAATTTTAAAAAAATAACCAAATCGGTTCAAGTGGTTCCAAAATTATATGGTGTGTAAACTTTACAAAAAAAATCCCAAAAAAATATATGCCAATAATATATCTACAAAATGTATGTCGTAGGAATCTTAAATTTACAATGTACAAAATGGGCTCTTAAATTTCTACAACTTTTGATTAAAACAATTTTTTTCTGAATCGTATTATATGTAAAATAGCGAAATCTCCCTTCGGAATGTTCAAGCACACACTTATTGTAAGTATATCTTAAATGTTTACAATTATTACAATACTCAGTAGCAAGGCTGTCGCCAGCCAATGGGTTGGAGGGGATGGGAGGGGGGGGGGGGGGGGTCAAGATGAGAGAGAGAGAGAGAGAGAGGATGGGAGAAATAGGAATTGTAGGTACAATCATTTAATTATTTTTTTTTAATTTCCAATCTAGAGTGGGGGAGGACAGTTGCGGGCGCAACTGTCCTCCCCTGCCAACACTTGGCGACGCCCTTGTTCAGTAGTGCATACAAAACCATTGTTTGGTAGCTAGTTTATATGAAATTGGTCCACAAAAATGGAGAATCTATGGCTGTACGATACTATACAATAAAATTATATGTATGTCAAATAAACTTATATGATTCGGTATTTTTGGCTTACATTAGCTATTTTGAATGTTAGTTCCAATAGAAATAGCCATTATAGTAATACTTCGATATAAACGCATTGATAAAAAAGAACACGAGATACACAGTACGCCATTTAAAAGCGTTGTCATAAAAAGTGCGCCACACTTGTCTTGTCTGGTGCACTTGTCATTCAATATTGACACTTGAGAGTGCACCTCACTACTCGTATTATGGTGTTATAGTTGAAAGTTTAATGTATATGTACTCGTATGTTATACAAACGAATTAGTAACATTTTAATTAGATACTGTGAATGTAGTTCTTTTATCAATGTTGAAATGTCTGAAAACGTTTATAAATACAAGATATTTCAAGTAATATAAGTTTAGAAAAAACTCCAATATTGATCTGAGGGTACGACATAGCCTAAATGAGTTTGCCTAAGAATGAGCCGCGAGTTAAGAGAAGCTTCCATTCTGGAGTATTAAATGTCGATACGACGCCGCCCGGATTGTGTAGCCAAAGTTTTGCGAGCTTTCCTCAGAAGCTTTCTTTAAAGATTCACGAGGTCATTACCGTAACGTATACAGTATAGGTAAAAAGGATATGTGATAGTTGAAAGAAATCAGGATTGATGTTAAAAAACTCGAGAGAGACGGACAGTGTTTTAAAAACGTTCTTAAATCAGCGCAAAATACGTTGCTTACCGCTCTTATTTCTCTTTCATAACATTTTATTGCTTTCGTGCTTCAAGAGTTACACTTTACCTCCGGCAAATTGTTTCAGTTTCAAATGAACTTCACTGTCGTTATAATTCGATTGAATGTTTAAATTTGTAATCAAAAGCTTTATTTTTCTTCCCCCTCTCATGTGCAAACATTTCGGATTTTTGACCCTTTATCGTGAAGTGCAATATCGCACAACAAAGATGTTTGTCATATATCGTGTTGAAATACAACACGTTATATCTGTCGTACTTGACACGTGAATCTCTACAAACTATCAAAATGCATCTATATTTAGTGTGAACCTGTGTATCTAGATTTTTTTAACATCAGTGGAAACAGAAGTATTTTATATGTTGCTTTTGTGGCAACTAGATCACGCCCTAAAATTATTCGTAGATGACGTCGCGAGAAATGGCTGTGTTTAATCAAATGATATGGGAAATTTCTCGTAATGCGATTTTAAAAGAGCTTAAATTGTTTATCATTTAATGCGTTTATGCAAATTTTATTCTCTCTCTATGTTGAAACGTGTGTTTACTGATATTATGTTAGCTTTAGTTTAGTTATAATTAATGATACTAAAAATGTTTTGAAGATGTTGTCGGCATAGCGGCATTGTTTCTAAATAGGAGACGAAAATTCTCGAAAATTATGTATGGAAATGCAGGCTTTTCAAGCGATTTGTACTAGCGCCTTGTAGACGTTCAAATATGTTGAATTTTTTTTACGTGATTCAAAGAACGAATTCGGCAAACACATTTTTGAAAGGCAAGTTAAAAATCAGTATTTTAGCCGTCTTTAGCCGTATTTCTTTTCAAATGATTTCCTCTCACTACTGCATATTTTGTTTTTAACCTCTATTTCTATTTCATCCTTTGGAGACTACAATTTTCACTTATATTTCAGTCCTAGTCAACTGTAATTTTTATTTACAAATCAATATTGAATGTATCCGTAGATTTGTATCTATATTTATTTATATATAATATTATGTTATTTATTATATTTATTATTGTTATTTATTCTGTATTATACTATATTTATTATTGATATATTCGGTATATATTGAACATAATTCTCACAATGCACTCACTTTTATTTTGCTCTATCCCAAGGTTCCGTGGAAGAGATCGCCTCAGCAATAAGGTAGCCTATTGTATTCTGTCGTTTAAAGATATTTAAAAACTAATTGTGATCAATAAAGAATATTTATTATTATTAAACACGGACGCAAAAGTACCGTCTAAATTAGTTAAACCTGACATCAGTTTTGAAATATGATAATTCTCATCGTGTAATGATGAATCCAAAACTTCGCTTTCTGATAAATTCATGCCGCGTCTCTTTCTCTGTTATGAAAATAGAAAACGAGCCATTAGTTTGTCTTCGACTTTCGCACGTTTTGGAATTCAATCTTATTTGACAAACACTTGCGTCAACCTTCAAACGTCTTTCGTCAAAAATATTAAAATTTCTCTCGAAATTTCACGAACCCGTCTAACAACATCTCACACTATCAAGGTTTTTGTCAAATGCGTAAAGTTTCAACAATTTATTTGATCGTTTACAGGGTGATTTGAATGTGTGGTGAATTCCGATTCATGTATGTGATGCTACTAGCTTCTATTACACTACCGCCTAGTATTTCTCTGTTCCTTGTTAAAAGAGAAAATTTAGACTTCTAAAAGCAAAAAGGGCCCATCTGAAAATTAGAGGACATTGATTATAGATTTACTACTATACAGGCGTTACCAAACCATGTGAAGTCAAAAAACACAATTTAAACGAGGGTTTTTATAAAAAAAAAATATGAAAAAATTTAAAAATTAAAGAATGATGCGTCATTTTGGCCGCTACATCCAATAACAACCATATTAATACCAAATGAACGCCCTCAATTACTCAATTTTTATTATCGCAACAAAGCCCTCAATTACCGGGGAATTTACTATTTGAATATTTTATTTACAATACCAACCACCATTTTTATAGATACCTCATTAATCTGCAAAACTAAATATTTATTTATGGTAACTATAGATTATAGTCAATAACTTGACATACCTATATTACAATTGTATTGGTGGTCAGGCTACGTTTCATATAAAAGTACCCATAATTCTTTGTAGAAAATTTTAATATTAAATAAAGTCGATGGTAATGAGTTCGGGGAATGTCCCTTTTAGCAAATAAATGGTAACTAAAATCCCGACAATGTAATAGGTCCGATTTGACGTTTTTCATTTTGCATGCCGCGTTAACTTTGTACGAACGTCTACATACGAAATCGAAAAATCAACCGCATAATGCTAAATAATTATTATGTTATTCGTACACTACAACAATGAGTATCATTCGTAAGAACCAAGTTTCATTTTATTTTGAAAAATTACACCCAATAGCATTGATCAATATTTCAACGAAACGATATTATAGGGCTCGTTGCCGCAGTGTTGCGACCGTTTATAACCGCTTCAGGACCAAGCGTTATCGACCGAATTTCGAAAATTCTCACCATTTAAATCACCGAAGATTTATTTAGGAACATATTCTTTATTTATAACATGCTTTTAATCATAAAAAATAGTACTATTATATAATATAATTTTACGGAATATATTATTAAAATGAAGTATGAAAGTAAATAAAAATTGAAATACCATTTCTACGTGGACGCACAAAAATACACGTCACCTCAATGTATAATTTCGCTAATATTGTAGTTATTGTTTTTAATTTCGACTCCACTCTGCGCAGTCTCTCGCCATCTTGAAAGTTAACTTGTGAGCGTGCGTTTGTTTTTGTGATGCATCATTATTTTTCGACTGTCAAATCGGACCTGTTAGATTGTCGGGACAATAAATACAATGAATTGACGTCGCAACGTCACTTCGTTGAATTGAGGAATTATATATTCAATTATAAATATAAATTTATTAAATATTTATTTTTATTTAATTATAAAAAGTTGAATCAAAAATCCATAATTTAAATAGGTCGAAATTTTTTTTTCAACTAGTGTCTGAAATCTTGTTGGTTAAAAACGACATACACGGGGATGTTTGTAGTATGGCGGTGTGGATAAAGGACCATAGTGAGAAATGGCATTTCTTCACTTTACAAAAATGCGACCGTCTCGGAAATCACAAGCCCACATTTGGTCTCTTTTTGCTTGGAAGCAGCACACAAATGAAGTTATTAATTGTCGCTCAAAAGCTTTGCTTCGTTGCAAATTAAGTTACATTATTTGCGGAATTATGTATAATGATACATGTCGTCTGAATGTGTTTGACTCTTACAGTTTACATGTTGTATATAATAAATAAATCTTTAATTAAAGTGAAATGGCTAATTTTTATTATTGTATTAATTTTAAATTTTTATGTCTGTGGTTTTTACTTTGTTTTTCTTCTTGTTAATATATAGCGAAAAGTCTAATATTTATTTTGTTTATTTTCTTTCTTATTCACAGTGTAATTTAATTTGTAATTAAACAAAAATTGTTTGTTGATTACACAACTGTTCGTGTATTTCTTTACAGGCATCTTAACGAGTAACGTTTTTGACACGTGTTAAAAACGTTGCTACTGTTGCTAAATAGGATGCAGAATTACTTGTTTATATGCAAGTAACTCCCAGATTAATAGTAATTCTCTAAAATAATCCAAAAATTCTGTATATCTACTTCCTGCTACATATCTGTGTTGTGACCAATTTGAAACCCAAGTAAAACGTGTATCATGCGAAATCGACAATTTTCAAACATACCCCACATTTGAATTTTAATTCTTTGACATAAAGTTCATGTGGGGTTAGTGTTGCAGAAATGAGCGCTGAGCAATTGACGTTAAGAACCTTAATAGTTTGAAGCTCGAGCATTTAACCTCAACGGTTTTAGACCATCAAAGAGCATCGCTATATATGATACCTGAATACCTGATATGAACAATAATATTCCACGAGAACTAAAAGAAGAAAATAACACATAAAATTTAATATCTATTTTAAAACAACATTATCAAGAAACACTGAATAATTAGTAGGAAGAGAATAAATAAAGCCCTACCACCATCTTTTACAAAACAATATTGTTGCAGGAACGTTTTGTTTCAGGCTTAAAACAACATTACTCATATTCGTACCATGACCTCCATCAAATATTAATGCTTAGTGTTGCAAAAGAACGAATTATTTTAATTATTTGGCTATTCCCTGCTAAAAACAAAACGAGATAACGCTATATGAACTGTATAACGCCATTTCTTTCATACAACGTTCCGATTTGCACTACAGTATAAGCTATCGAATTGTGTTGACGTCACCAAAACTTCCTATTAAAACATTCATAAAATAAGCTTACATTAAGGACGCCGTGGTACGAAATTGAGAAGTAAGGTTAAAATAAGACTGCTATAAGGAATGGTGGTAAGGCCCCAGGTTGTAGTAAATACACATGTATATGAGGTAGTTCTAAGAAGTTATAAGCGTTAACGCTCGAGTCTTTAGCGGTCATTTTTGCACCACTGTGGAAGGTATCTATCCAATGTATGAATGTTGTTTTTATAGACCACCCACAGAGGTGCGAACACGTTAGTAATTAAAACAAAATTATTATGTGCAATTCATATTTATCAATTACAGTAATTCCCAGAATTATTCGCCCGTCAATAAGGTCTTTATAAATTAAAAATATATTTAAAAAGTTTTGGTGTAGAAACCTACCATGATGTCACGTGATATATTTTCCCAAGATGGTTGTAGCAGCACACGACCGCTGTGTGACGTTCTAATGTGTTATAATGTTAAATGGATACTTTAAAAATATTAAATAAACAGTTATAAAATTGTATGAAATTGAGTTTTTATTTTAACGTAATAAGAAACGCCTCAAGATAGTAAATACTTTATTATATCACAGTACGCTTAAATTATAGTGTCCTTTACTCTGGCTGGGACATAAAGGTGGATTTGAATTTTTACTAAATCTGTCTAATTAATAATTATAATAGTTATATAGTTACTTGGTGTCCCTGCCGGAATAAGTTTATTCTGGCAGTGACATCAAAACGGCCTTGTAACTCCCGATCGGCGAACCAACTGATTTTGCTAGCGACTAATTATCGACTTTTCACCCTGTCTAGTCAAGTCCCAAGTCCATCACTATGTCCCAGCTGGAATAATGGACTCTGTAGGAATAATGGTTACAATATATTAATACATAAATAAATACTTATCGCCATAACTTCAAGCGTAACATTTTTGTCCCATTTTCAACTTTATCTCGACGCAAGAAGACTTTCCACGTTATGCTTTTTGATATGTATTTGTTGCTGTGAATGTCCAAAGTGGCAACATTCGCGACGCCAACTCTAACTCAATTTATTTGTTGTTCAAGGTACACCAGTGTTACCCATATACATCAGTTACAAAATTAAAATGTTACATTCTCATAAGTAAGTGCACAATTTCAGGCGAACACAATATTGACAGAGATAATTTGTAATTAAGTAAATGCAAACATGAGCCATACGAATGAAATGTAGCTACTTGTGAAGTAGATTTACATTAAATTATTATATTTATATGTGATTTTCATTATAGTATCAGTATGGAAAAAGAGACTAAAAATGAATGATAATTATTATTATTTATTTATTTCATTGAACTTGATCGAACGCAACGGGTGAATGGTCAAAATTCTTGTTTCAAATAATCCGGTTATTGTCGACACCATGACGTGGTATATAATGAAAACCGTTATGTTAATAGGTCGACCAACAAACGGTCGTGTTTCATGTGCATTTATTTGGACATTTTTGTTTATGGTAACACCTACCCATAGATATTTTCGACGAAAAAGACGTACAATAAGTGCAAAAAGATCTTGCGACCATTAGTATTGAGTCTAGAAAAGTTTCTTATAAAATAAAATATGTATTCGAAAATAATAATTTTAAGGAAATTCATCCGATATTTCAACTGCGTATTAGGAACTTTATCTTGCGGATGTCAACAGTCACAAATTTCGGACATTCGCAGTAACATAAGTGTATTTCCACTGCGAAACTGCAACTGTGAGTTTTAGTTTAAATCGGTCAGTTTTTAGCCTCCACTGTTTTTTTTTATAGAATGCGTCAAATCAGTCAAGAGCGTTGGTACATCCCCGGATGCGCCGCCTACCTTTGGATATTCAAGAGTAAAAGTTATGAAGAATAGAGAATATAGCTAGTCAATGAGTTTTTTTCATTCCTTTACATTCCCCATTGATACTGGCAGGGAGGGATGGGATGGCAAGTGAAGAGTATAATGTAAATAATGTATTAAGGAGTTTCTTGATGCTATTAAGCTCTACGCTAGATGAGACGAGGTGAGATGGGATAAGGAATGGAGAGAATAATGGGATGAAAGTATGTTATTTCTTTTATTTATTTAAACTTCATTGCACGAGTATTTGACATGTACAAAAGGCGAACTTAACGCATAACGGCATTCTCTACCAGTCAACCACCAGATCAAACAGAAAACAACGCGGTTGCAATTTGATTATATACAATCTATGAAATGTTAAATGTGACAATGAAACATCGTATTATCCTCCTATTTTATGGGATGGGAAACTTCTCCGGTGATTATCACTCACCCCCGAAATGTGTTGGTACGTCTCACGACAGTCTGCTGTCGTCAATGTGCTATCGTTTCACGCAAAGAACGAACAATTATTTCACAGTTTCGCAGCGGATATATGCTGCGGGCCTAAATATCCTTATGAGAATCGAGATACCTTTAACTTATTTAAACAATAAATGTTTTCTTTATGCTGGTTTTAGTTCAACATTTGTATACTTTGGTCGACCTTCGTACAGCTCTTTCTTCAATGCATCGGTGGGTGGTTTGAGCCGATTCCCATCATTCCCTTTAACATCTGCCTGTCGAGTCGATGTGTAGTTGGGCTTCACTCCTCTTGCTGGATGCTGGAAAGGTATATTTTTTTGATTATATGAAGGAAAGGTGTATCACCAAGACGAACTATTAAAATTGCTTTGTAGAGACGTTTTTCTAAACGCACTTGATAATTGATGAAATTTTTATGGATAGCATCTTATTCAAGGCTCTCAAGAACCTCATGTCCTAGCCTAGTGAAAAGTTCTCTAGTAACAGTTTGTACCAGAACCTACTGGTTCGCGCCACGGAGGATTTACGTAAGTCCGCCGTTGTTCGCGGTATTAAACGATTTGCAAACCGCACAATACACGACAGTATCTTTTCAAGAATGTAAGGATGTACCATTTAATCCTCCACTACGCATGACCCTGCCCATCTTACGTTTACATGGGGGGTGCACGCCATACTAACGTGGGCTCTTTCCGGCACGCTGTGTGGATGTAACATAGGTTTGGTGTAAAAATCGTTGTTTTAGAAGTAAATGTAAAGCCGTGTCCACATTAGACTTACTCATATTCAAGTTATAAATATTAGCCGCTCACTCCTGGGAGCATAAGCACATTGTTAGAGTTCCTAATTGGTCAGTCAGCACAACGATACGCTCTCACCGAAACCAGTGACCCTACGAAATGGCCGGATTGCCTGCTCACAGTAACACGCTCACTCTTTGCCTAAGTAGTTATAAATGTGTTACAAAAGTTCATGCAGCTTTATTAATGAGTTACGTCAAAACATGTTAAGTAAATATTAAGCGTCATTATTATCTTAAGCAGATTATTGGCTTATTTACAAATGCTAACATGATTATCAGCATGTCATTATTATCTTTTTTCGAGTAATTGATAACAGATATATCTATTGTCTTCGAGGCTAAATAGAACTAATGATTACAATAGTAAAAAATACAAGTAGTTGTTCTAAAGACTGTTTCTTTTTTCCCCCCACGCCTGGGTACGGGCCTACCTCTTTATTCACCAGTATGCTTGGAGGCCTTAAATTAAAACACCTCACCGATAACTGCAATTTGACAAATCCATTCTTTGGGATTTTTCAGGGCCAATGACACGACAGGGACCATAAGGTACCCTATGTGTGATTGTGGCTTCCCAACCGACGCCCGTTGTAACTAGTTAGTGTAACCTGTATTTTAAAGTTAAGTTTGTTAAATAAATAAAAAATGGCTTGTATAAGCAGCCCTGACTGTAAAGATATCTTTGATTAGGTATACATCTCTTAACGAGTCCTATCGCATTCACTGCACATTTATCGGGAGTTACTATAGAATAAAAGTCCGAAGTCCGTCACATTATGTATTTGTTAAGTGACAAGTGATCGGCGGTAATGCGCTACAGTATGATCTAGCTAGGCTATGATGACGCACACGCAAAGCGATCGCTTGTGCGTGTGTGTGTATTCCTTGTACATATTGTGTTTCTACACTGACGAAATTAGACATTGTTGGCTGCTGAGGTGTAACTCACGCGAGCGACAATTGCACTCCTCACGTCATACGTATACTATTTTACGGGTAGGTATAAATACCTATAAATATTGTACATACATAATACTTTACAGGTCGAATCACATTAGCCGATTAAATTCGAATCAACTGTTTTGGACACTAAAGGTTAGTACCTACTTAACTTTTTACGGAACTAGACCAGTGCAGTTGCTGATAAATGTATGAAATTGTATCAATTTATTAAATTTAATCTTCTTAGTAAAGTTAGCTTCTTATTTAATAAATATTAAGTTCGAGTTAATTATTAATTCAATAAGTTTCTGGTACATATCGGTTTTAGTAACTAACTGTCGCTTTTAGGCATGCACCGGGGGTGGTTTAGATTAAGATTATATTCTTAATTTAACGCTATCAATAGTTATCATAAATCTCTTTACTCATAAACACCACTCTCAATCATTACTTAAATTCAATTGCCCTTTTTCAGCTACTGCACTTTTAAACTGGGTAGAATTTGACAAAAAAAAATAACCAGTCACTAGTTTTTCATCACTTTTATTAAGACAAACGATAGAAATTTCTCGTAAATACGTAATAACACTGCAATTAAGGTTAAACTAAAATGAGGGTCCCTTACCTGAGGCATGTTGTGGAACTGGCCAGACGCGAAAGAAATATATGCTCGATGAGTTCACACCAGAGTTGAAGATTTCTATACTGAATTTGTTCAATAGGCGTATGAACGTTTATTGTTTTGTCCGAAGGATATTGGATATTATATACGTCAATATTTCAACAATCTTATCGTGCGCTTTGATAATGAATTACTAATTATTTTATGATCCCTGCCTGGATCATAATATTAAAGTGCGCATTTTAAAGTTGTGCTTTAGATAAGGCTGTTTTAAAAAGTGTTTCACACGCGTTGCTTTCTGTGCAAATTGTGCAATAAAACGCAACACTACTTGCTATTACCTACATCTTAGATACAAATACCTACCTACCTCTAAATACGGTCCTATTAATGTCCTATAAAAAAGAACGCACGGAATTAATACATACGTTCAGTAGTTCTCATGTATATTTTATTACATAATAATATATTCATTTATTAACTATTTACATAGATTCTAATATTATACCTAATACACAATGCTTTCGTTTTAATACGGAGTGTTTATTAACACAAAAAATAGTCTTAATATAAGAGTAGGTACAATATAGGTACCTATAACTAGTAAACGTTTTTTATGAGAAGGAATATCAAGCAGAGGTGGTAGAATGCCAGAGCACCACAGTTGGCTCTCCCACAGTTTCCTCGTTATCCACGTCTGTATCGGCTAGCGTTGTTATCTTCCCTTCGCTTGCCTTAATGATACTCAAAGGCAAATCCTCTAGGTCGGGTACGAACGCCCATTTCTCGTATAAAGATGAAGCTAGCTTCTTCGGATCACCGCCTGATCCATCACTAATGGAGACAGTGAGAAAGTTCTCTTCAACGGTCGTTCGTATTATTTTCTGAATGCTTTTCTCATCAAAATACTCATTCCTAACTTTCGCGTCGAGGGCTGCTTGTAAGAAGGCACTCCATCTCGGTATGTAATAATATTGAAAGAGTTCCGCCCACTGCTTGCAAGCGTAATCGGTGATCTCTCCGTTCGGACCCCACAAAGTTATCTGGTTACGGGCATTCATTTCGTACAGATATGTTTCCTGAGGATTTCCTGAGATACTACTGGCTTTGTCCAACCAATCAGTAGCAGTAAAATCTCTGTTAGTGTATAAAATCAGTTGCATATCACCCATTGCGTCGAGGAACTTGCTGATAGATGCGTTGAAAGGCCAAATATTGGAAAATCTATCGTTCTGGAGATTTACGTACAGCTGTTCAGCTCTGTACTGCAACGCTTGTCTCGTAACGTCAACCAGGTCATGGTAGAATCCATCGGTGTTGCACTCGTCATTTGATATAAAAACGAAGTTTTTGAACGCCTCAAACAAATCGTGGCTCTTATACCACGCCCATGGACTTATCTTGAAGCTAGGTTGACGAGTTATGACATATTTACCTCTGATCCTGTTCAAGCCGTTGAAACTATAGACGCTCTTTAACAGATACCTCCAAGCAGTGGTAGTGTCATTACAACCGTATCTTCGCTCAGCATAGTCGGCTACCCATAAGTCTAAATCTTGTACTGGCCCCTTGCGCCACGCAGATTCCAACATCAAATCATACACCACATAATTTTGGTTTATACCTTCAGGAGTAAGACCGATACCGATCATAGTGCTGTTTGCGCGGGACCTCACTTGATACACATCCTTGTTGATCGTTTGCATGTTGCCAAACATGCCCAATGTGCCTCCGAAGTTGTGCAGCATACACCAAATGAACGGCTGACCAAAGTACATCTCGTAAAGGTCATACTGAGGCCACTGCTCTGATTGCAGGTCAAGTATGAGCATGCGTCCATTTGGCACGGACGTTATGAAAGATTTGACTCGATTCTTGGGCCATAAAAGGGGGTCGTGAACGAACATCCAGTTCTGAAGTAACCACACAGCTTTAACATCCACTTGCAACAATGTAGAAAATATAGCGCGCCCAGTCTGTCGTACTAAATCCGTAGACCATGGTTGTATTTTGATTTCGTTGAATGGATCAGCGGTATATATGTGATTAGTTCCTGAACCAACTATGACTTCTTTCAAAAACTTTACGCCAATTGTCTTGAATAGAGAGTCGCTTGGATCCAAAAATGAACCGCAACAGTAATCGGTAGCAAACTTATTCCACTGGTCGACGGTGTAAAAAGTGCTGTTAGGATAAATTCTGGAGAACGCCTTGGGGACGTGACCGCTGAACGCGGGTATTACGGGGACTATGCCAAGTTTGAACATGTAATCGAGCACCGAGTCTTGTATTTGTCTTTGTTTCTCGTGCCATGTTTTTAGCAAAGGCCCCCCCCACCCGCGCACGTTGCCCATCCTCAGCCACGAGAGGAATGCCGGGCCGGTGAAGTGTTCGTCGATTTCATCGTCTGTCATGCCGATCTGTTTGTAAACGCGCGTCCAAGCGGCCTCTTGTGCGACCGGCGCCAGCGCCAGGTTGATTCCATTCAACGCCATCCATTCCACATGATTAGTCCATTGATTTACATCCCACCACACGAAACTGTAAGACGCTGTACAAACATTTTGGTAGTAGCGGAATCTATCGTTTGCTACGACGACTTCATCGACGTCTGGTAATATTTGGGGCAATACGACTCGTTGTACTTGCCAGCCAATATGACATTTGCAGTATTTCTTCAAGTAGTAATTGAATCCCCACACTGCCGCAACCCCTGTGCTCGCTCTGATGCGCAATTGTCCCTGAGTAGTGCGTAAAGCAAATACGTCTTTTTTATCACTAAACAAGATCGGGTTTACCTCCACAGTGACTTGGTTTGAGTATTTGCTGATAATCCTACTGGCTGCATCTTGTTGTACTGACGGAGATGTTTTCGTTTGCAGGATAGTTGGATCCAAATAGTCAAGGTTGAATGCCGTTATAAATAACAATTTCGTTAGAAGTAGAATTATAGATGCGTATCGTTTCATGTCGAAAGTTTAACTGAGACGGGGGCTAACAAACTGTATTCTGCTGGGCATAATCAAACGATCAGTCAATAAAAACTTGAACGTTGACCCGAGACTCGGGTAACACGACGACCGCGATAAAGACTAACGAGACAGTAGCTAACTGACCGTAATTACCTATACATGCAACTAGGGCTCCGATGGCATCCGAGTGTGATAAATTACGTAATACATATTAGGAGTCGTCCGTGGGGCTCATCCTTAAGATCGAAATTTCCAGAACAGAAGCGTTCAAACCATCGAAGCACGGTGCGATAGTTTGTGGTGTTTGGCCCATATACACTATTGTTATTGTGAGCTGTCTGACTTGCGTTGGTGCCGCGATAACACTCATATTCGAAAATAGCACAAATTTAGGCACAAAAAAACAAATGAAATACTGATTTTGAAATAAGAAAATCGTAGCTATTAGATGCATTTTGTTTTATTTTGAAATTCGAATTAGAACAAAAGATATGGAAACTCCGTGGCCAGTAATAAAATCGGCCATTTCATAGGTAAGCACCTAATACATCATATTGGAAGGAGAAAAAAAATATTTTTAATAAATTAATTTTAAATAGTTATATTATATCTTTATTTATTTTTACTGTACTGAAAAAATAAAGAATTAAATTTTAAACAAAGTGAGTTTAGAGCAAAGTAAACTTTTAAGTTGAATAACAAATATGAAGTCTTTCAACTTCTCTCTCTAATATTGTTAATACATAATTTATTTAGTTAATATTACTATAAAAGTAGATAATAAAATTAAATAAAAAAATATCGAAAAAGAAACCACAAAAATGACTGACCCCGACGTGATTTGAACACGCAACCTTCTGATCTGGAGTCAGACGCGCTACCGTTGCGCCACGGAGTCATTAATGAAATAAACGAATTAATATGACATTTATCACAATAATAACGAGATATAAAAATATTTATAATCATCGGTCGTATTCTCGCCAATACATTTGCGATAACTGAAATAATCCCATGATACTGATATAATGATTTTAAGCATACCTATAGTTTTACTAAATCAATAATGATTGCGTATTGGTCGGACGAACATTAGCAGCCCTTTCACAATTGCTTGGAGTATATTATTCAGACTATACCTACTTATTTGGCAAAAAGAAACATTAGAAATTGTAAAACGCATATAAGCTCATACATCGTATGTCTGTAATTTAATTTTATTTATTAAATCTGAAAACTGTTTACTTATATTGACTTATACAGGTCATGTTAACGGTCACTTTATACATTAAAATATAAGGTCATTGGTAAGTTCACATCGGCGCTATTTAACCAATGACTCCAATGAGAGATCATTTTACTTGATTACTACGATCGGGTCTAGGGTTGCCAGGCCCTAAAATACAAAAGCCGGTCTCGGCTCTACATTAGGCCGGATATTTTGCCCTAAAATCCGGACATATCTTTTTCAAAACTGGACATAACTTTTATAGTAAAAAAACTCTGTTACGTATTTTAATTAGTCTTCTGGAGACTAGATAAAATCGAGGATCAAACTAAACACAATAAAATAAAAATTTTTATTAAACAAATAAATAAATATATCCTATGAAATATATTTGACAAAAGCCGGACGGGTCGGACATGTAAATATTTGGCCGGACACGACGGTAAAAAGCCAAACATGTCTGGCTAAAGCCGGACGCCTGGCAACCCTAAATTCGGGACTCCCCCGTCACGCAGAACAGTCTTACCAGTAATACAGAATATTAGAATCTTATTTGTTAATCTTAAAGATTTTTAATATTGTCTGAGAGCTTATTCTCGGTCCTAATTTACCAGACATCTGTAATTAAATGAAAAAATACAACTTATAACTTTTATTGCTTTTAACTTATAAATCAGATGTCGGAGCATGTTTCTTTAAACATAATCTTGATACAAATTTTAAAGGGGTATTTACACAAGGAGTATCTAGACGCGAGCAGGAAAAAAACTGGTCAATCACATCTGGTCACATCATCATGTGATTGATCACTGTTATCATCATTTGAGCAGTTGTAGGTGAGAGTCGTATGAAGTTTGGTCGCATAACCTACGTGTATCGTATACAATATTCTCGCCCGATCCGTTCGAGAACCTCTCCTTGTGTCAACGAGCCTTTAGCCTAAAAACTTTTAAGTTTTTTTAGTTAAGCTTAAACTAAAAAGGGTGTTTTTTAGTCTAATGAACTTCCGTTTTTCTAAGTTAAAACGTAAAAAATCCCAACCAGTCAATAGCCACAGAAATAGATTTCATAACGTTACATTTGTATTGTGACGTAGCCTAAACAAAAGGACCTTATTGTCGGTATTGACTTTGATTATTGTTTTTGTAATTTAAAATTTCGCCGTTTTAAGATTCTATTTAAATAGAAAAATGCTCCAACATCAAGCGTTTAGCTCTTTTTAATTGGTATTAGAATATAAACCCTGTCTATTGTGCCTTTGAATTCGGGGTGTAGTTTGTTAATTGAAATAAATAAATAATACAAACAATAAATAATTTTATTTTCAATAAATTACATGATCTATATAGTTATACAATATATCTTACTTTATAATTAATTATAGGACATTTACTTTTGGCACTGCTCGTCTCTTAGACTAACATTACGTATCTACTAGATTTATCAATATGGGCGGTTTCAAATCATCTACCAACCATCTCGCGATACGACCCGCTACGGATAAATCTTCGACTGGTAACACTCATTATAGTGAGGACACAATTAATTTGATACTTTATAAGTTCTAATAAACTATAATTTACGAGTAGTTTCTGTTACATCGTTCAACATACTAATTTTCAAGTGTCAATATTTGAGATCCATATTACAAATACAAAGTGAAAGTGATAGGAAAGTGAACGAGCATTGGAACAATTACAAAGTTTTTTCTTCAGTTGACAAACAACTGACCCAAGACTAACTAGAGACGCGAAGGGCTTTGCAATAGTTTGAACCCTTAATAAGTCTATCAGCGCGTCCACAGACGGCGTTCCTGTTGCTAGGTTATTTGAAGCTGCCCAAAAGATTATTTACAGTTAACAACATTTATTTTGACACATTTTGAACTCTGCGTAATATATTCAGTACTTAAAGGCAGTTTTTCACTGGACGTTATCAAAAGATGTCACAGACCTAAGACGGATAGTTGCGAAGGGCATTTTGAATTGACTGTTTTACTGCTATTGTACAAGCATATAATTACCTGCACCAGACATATTTCAAATTGCTAATTCTGTGTGCTCTTAGTGACTACCTAGGATTGATAACAGATGATAGAAGTTCTTGAATGGAGACCATGTATCAAGAAGTATAGTGTGAGAAGTGTTCCAGCCACGTGGAATGGTTTGATGGAATAGTTTTCGGAAAGGTCAACATATTTATAAGACTAATTTCATCGGAATGGAATCAACACCCACAATCATACTTTTTTCATAATAATTTTGAGACAAAAAGCAAATATAGTGCATATTTTTTCAAACGAAATGCTTTTAATACTTTTTAAGACCTTGGAATTCATGTACATATTGTACTTTATTACAACTGTTTAGATTGTTTTTAAAATACTCCAGCATCTTAAAACTACGTGAATGATTAAAGCCAGTCATTACAGCTTCTGTGGGAGCTAAAGACACAAGTCTTTGTTTTTTAAGTTTCAAGTGCAATGATATTATTGCAATGTTTAAAATATTGCGTCAGATTTCTCAAACTTACGAGATTCGTCCAATCAGACGTCAGCCTGGTATCCACGAAAATAATTACCGGTTAGAGAGCGGATTGAAATTTCTTTACAGACCATTTTATTTATTTACTAGCTGTTGCCCGAGACTTCGTTCGCGTGGTCTTCAAGTACCTACTAATTCGGAGAAAGCTTCGCGGGCGTGGTATATTTCTTTGGCATACGGGACAAACAAAGAAACATTCATTTTTATACATATAAATAGACTTTCATTGAAGATTTAGTCATCTATACTAATATAATATAGAGGTAAAATTGTGTTTGTTTGTAGGTATGTTGGGGATAATCTATGGAACTACTGAACCGATTACAAAAATTCTTTCACAAATAGAAAGCTACTTTATCCGTGTCTAATATAGGCTATATTTTATTTGAAATTTTGAAAACTTATAAACAGAAGTGAAGCGAGGGCGGGTCGCTAGTTTAAAATATACATTTAGGCACAACGACAAATACAAATGTTATAATACGTAACAAATGCTGTTACTTAAATCTCCACATTTGACCACTATGTAAACATTTAGGGCTAATGAAATATATAAACACTTAAATAAAACATAAAATTTTAAAAATAAAACACTAGCATAAATTAAACAATTGGCTAATTAGACAGTGCAATTAAATGTTTTCCGAGAAAACGTTGCCCGCTAGGGGTCGTCGCTAGGGGTCGTCTTAGTAATGCGGTGCCGGTGCAAAACAAGTCGTATGTTAGTGGGCAACTTATTGGAAAAATTAATAGTCCTCGTAAAAAAATAGTTGTCTCTATACTTCGTTTTAGTTTTAGTTTATTTAATTACTTATTTATTAAATAAATAAATAACTTGTTGAAACGAAACCGAAGTAACATTTCAAGGGCTGGTAACACACATTATAGATAGAGGCTTAAATAACGCAAGCTGCCCGTTTAATGCGTGCCCGAAGTTAGCGCTAAGCGTGTTTCTCGCGCTTCTAGCAAGTCCTCGTTACAAAACATAAAAATGCCAAGTTGCGCTATAATCAATTGTAAAAATTCGTCAGTGTTGAACAAGAGTCAAGACAGAGGTTTCGTCTCATCAGCGGGTGGTTTCCCAACACTAAAATTGACTTGTGACGTGGTTTCCATACAATTTGACGAACTTACATTGTCTATTTAATTAAAAACTAGCTGTGCCCGCGACTTCGTACGCGTGGAATTTTAGTTTTTAATCTCTAAATTGGGATATCTTTTCTTCCCGTCAGCCGATTCAGATGAAACAAAGCCTATTCAAAGCGCCAACCTAATTAATTAACCCGTGGAAACCACATGAAAATCCCGTTACTAACGGGAAAATACCGTTGGATAGTAACGCCCCCGTTACTATCCAAGATTAAGCTTCCATCTACATTGGCACATCCTAGTAAATACATGTCTTTTAATACAAAAGCATTGAGGATGAACATTGGCCAGCATTCAACGCTTCACACAATTGTAAGACAGTAGCTGTACATCTATAGAATTGTAACTTTTATATCAGTGGATCTTTTATATTCTTCGTTGGCGACCTAGATACATAAATAAACCTAGATAATTAAATAAAGTTGGATTACCACCAACTGACCCACTCACTGACTGACATAATTGTTCTCCCACTGGGGGCCGTTCTGGGGGCGCAAAAAGCTTATATGGTGTCTTATAGGTCTTATAGGTTTGTACGCATCCGGTAGACCATCAGCTCGACGGTCGACGGGCTGCCGTAACGGTGACAGTTAGCTAAAGGTTGTGTGCACGACAGAATGAATAAGGGCGTAGCACAAGTGCAGTACATTAATATAAATAGCGTACTTATGTAAATAAAATCAAGTGTACATGATATGTGCGTACTGGCCTCGCGCGGCTCGGAGAAGAAAGGGGGTTGTCTCACAAGGGTTGCGCAACTAGCGAGGTGAGGACGAAGGAATTCTCACATTATACCAATAGAAGCGTACGAGACAAATCCATACACCTTTCCTACGAGACTATGGGATGTTAGTGCGTACATTTATAATATATATTTTTTAAAATGTCTTTTGTTTATAAATTGTATGTATTTGTATTCGCTCTCCATACATGTATTAGGGAACCTAGGTTACAGGTCAGGGTATAGGAAAAATAAAGGCTACCGCCCGCAGTGTGTTTTATTGAGCATTAGTTAAACATATAAAGTTGCGGGCTAAATGACGGAGTTCCGGTATCGGCGCCACTGTCTGCCCTTTACCTTCAGTCCTCCCATTCCCCTTGCTACTCAAGGAAGGAGGGAGGGAAAAAAGGGCTAAATTGCCCAAAGAACTGTAGATCTTCATGCTTCGTCATCGAAAATAGCCTTGTTCTCCGCATAAGAGGAGAACCGACCCTAGGATGCGTGACTTGTAGCCTAGAAGTTATGTATGACGTTGGAGAGCGAATAGCACAATAAACTTCCCCAGGGAGCAGGGGGATCGCACGGGCAGCGAACTTGCTATAAAAGGCAGAGGTTCCGACCTCTCTTTGCCAGTTCGTCCTCAGCACTTCAAGCAGTAACTTAAACTGCCAGTTTTACCCTCATCACTTCAAGCAGTGACTTGATCCAACAGACTCCTCATTGTGGAGATACCTAACGAGTTCATACAAGCAAGCTCGCTGCCGACTGCCGCTTCCTCTCTGAGCCCCTGTGGTTCAATGTGAATTAGAGCAGCGTTTTTTATTTCCGTATTTCACCCCTACACCCCCCCGTTGGAAGGCAACGTGCGGCCTGCAACATTGGCCTTGCGGTAAAACATCGACCGTATGAGCACCGCCCCCAACAGGTTGCTCGACCGAATGTCACAGAGAACGTTGAGCAATTTGACGAGAGCGTGAAAAAAATCAAAATGGGGGATTCAAGATGGCCGCTATACAAAATTCTTTTTCGATAGCGCCGAAACGGTAAGTGATCTCGGATTGGTATTTGAACTAATATACTGAGCATGACAATGTGGTTTCACTGAGCGAAAAAATCCAAGATGGTGGGCATTTTTCAAATTCATTTCTCCAACATTTTCTTAAGGTGGCTGCCATACAAATGGTAAATTTCGATTACGGCTTCCGAGGGCCTTTGCTAGGCCGTAGGCAGAGTTCTGCGTAGGGCAAAGCCCGGAGCGTCTCCCGCCCCAGCAGGCCTTCCGGCGCCTTCGAATCCTAGTCTATGTCTACGCCTGGTAACACTCCTTAACAATTCGGATGCTAGAGCCTTATTTATAGTACCGTTATACCATATTGTTTTAATAATATACATCTAACTGCAAAGGCAACTGTCACTGTTTGTGCTGGAACTAGTTTTGTGTCTCCTTCGCTGTAACGTTACCACGCCAGGACCCACCTCACCCTGAAATTGTAAAAAAAATATTAGATTTAACAAGAAATTAACAAGTTCCAAAATTTAGGGTTGTTGACTCATTTTAGCTGTGTTTTGTCAGAAAATGACATTTTAAATAGTTAATTAAAAACATAATTAATAGTCAATGTATCAATAAATATTGCAAACATTGCAATACTGTTATATAATACTTATAATCAAGCCCGCTATTATTAATCTATATAAATAAAAATGTAAATGTTCGTTTGTTCAAAATCTTAAATCTCCGAAAGTTCTTCACCGATTGTTTTGAAATTTTGACACAACGTTGCATTCGAATACGCGCGTGTTTTTATATACCTATCACAGGGTAAAACAGGGCAAGCGCATCTGTTGGGCAGCCACAGCAACGCGTGGCCGGGCACAGCTAGTTTATTATAAAAATGTTAGTCGGTAATAATTAACTCAATATTAAATACAGTCAAAATGTCCATTTAAGCTGAATAATGAATTTATTGATAACTAAAGAACAAAAATTGTCAAGAATTTTTCAAGTTATTAACAAAAAGGGAGATGTTGAGTTTTTTAGTTTGTACTGATGTATTTTTAATATTTCATGTTAACTCACCTCCACACTGACAAGACGCAATGGTTGCTTTGAGTAGAGTTTGTGTGCGAGTGTCATAAATATGGACTCCACATTGTCACACTCAGAGTCCAGCAGAGCTGATGTTTCAAACAACTGAAAACAAATTTTATGTAATAAATCAGTATGCACCTAACAGTCAAGGTGCATTTTGTGACTTCATTCAGCATTACTGGAGCCCACTGCTGGACATGGGCCTCCCCTCCCCATGCATGCATGGGGAAATATTTCAGTGGTAATGCAGTACATAGAAACTTACTATAAAGAAGCAATGACAATGTAATTAAATACAAGGCAATGACAGTGCCATTCCACAGCTTCTTATTTGAAGCACACTTCATCAAAAACGTCAATGCCTTAGAATACTGCATACCGCAGTGGTTTACAGTGCAGGAATAGTAAAATTGTTATCAACGTTTGGCTTCATACACTCTGATCTCCAGAACTGACTAGGTACAGAAAATGCTGCATAACTTGTTGCCATGTTTAAACATTTAAATAAGTAATAAATATGTTCTTGTCGTTATACATTATATCTTTTTTATATCCATGGGAAGAGATGGGATGGTGGTATTTTAAAATCGGTCTACATCACAGGTGATAAAGGAAATAAGAAAATGGTATGAAAAAGAACAATTATCTTTCTTGGTCATTTCTTTACTATTTCTTAGGCTTAGGCTCTTACTCAATCGTAAGTATATAGACAAAGTAGCTTATAATTTTAAAATATCAAGAGTATATTACTCTGTATCATTTTTATTTAAAGGTCATGTTATTTATCATGTATTGGTAAATGAAAAGATTCAGAAAGTTACCAACAGGCATGCCATATTTATCAGCAAAACGCTGTGCATAAGTTGTTGCGAGCCTTAATTCAGGAGTCCCACAGTCACACTTGTTGCCGACCAGCACTCGTGGAGCACCCATCAATCCGTGAGCCTCCACTTCCAGCATCCAACTCACTATTGACTGAAATCAGAATGAAACTGTGAATTTTGGAGACTAAGGAATGTCTATTGTATTCTATTCACTTTTAACAGTGCAATTTATGGCCATGCATAAATTGCTACAATTCCACAGTTGCTGAGTGAACTTGACTGGTCTAGTTATCTCTCTCTCACATAAAGACTACCATAGAGTATAACTGCATTTTCCATTTATTTTATTCCCCCAATGTATATATGTAAGTATTTCAGTAGTGACTGTGATATTCCCATTTCCATCCCATTGAATCTCTCCATTTTCAGCTTTCTCTGTATCCTTTCCTAAATCTCCAAAGATAGATGGTCCCTATGTAGTGCATCTAGGATCTTTCTGAATACAAATGTATTTTTTTAAAAATACCGCTATCTGCATTTGGATTCATGTATTCATGGACTGTCAGCTACGTCTTTCTATAAAAAAAATCTATTAAGAATCTTACATGAAATGTTTCTGGTTTGGTCACATCGTAAACAATGACCACAGCATGTACGTTTCTGTAGTAATGTTGGACCATGGATTTACGGAATCTCTCTTGACCGGCTGTGTCCCATAATTGAAGCTACAAAAGAAATACAATGATGGTCGAAGTCAACGTACAAAGCAAAATTTAAGAAGTAAGAAATTTTGGCACTATTTACCTTAATATCTTCATTATTTATTCGAATATTACGTTCTCTAAAATCAACGCCAATCGTTGCCTCCGATTTATCGAGAAATTGACCCTCACAAAAACGATAAGTTAGACACGTTTTTCCTACACCGGAATCACCTAAAACTATAATTTTAAACACTTTTCTCTGTTTTAGTCCCGCTATCTGGTGATTTGAATCCGACATTATATGTGAGCGGAGAATTTTCAGAAATAAAAGGATAAAATAACCAGACTATCGCATCCATAGAATATAAAACATCAAAACATCAATATTTTGATACAGATTTACAATTACGTCAGGATATTATACGATCAATTTAAAGTTCTAGAGTCTATCTCATGTAAAGTCATGTATACATTTAATTTGTAATGGATACTCTCATACAAAAGAAAGAGATAATATATAGACAGAATAATTTCATGACGTTTGTAACCAGCCGCATTATTAAAATATTTGGGTTATTTAATGTGTAAAGATTAGATATGTGTAATTTCCAATTATTGTTTCACATAGAATATACTTATTTGTCTTTTGAATTAAACATTTTATGAAAGAATTAGGGTTGAACTATAATATGTTTCAATAACGTATAAGGATATTCTATTTTACATTTTTCACGTGTAAATTGGGATTATCATAATAATTGCTTCTTAATTGTACAACTTGTACCAATAAAATACCTACTTTCATTTTGATATTTCAAATTTCGTTCATCAATTTAAAATAAAATATAATTCGTACTATAAAATTCCTCACATAGAAGAAAATTCATTAAAAGTTAATTTTAAATATAAATAGTTACCTACCTATTCATTTGTAATCTGAGACAAATTTGTAAATTCGCATGCAATAGATAGATTATACGATTAAATTCAATGCTATAAAAAAATTCAGTGTATTTTGTTTTTAAGAAAATGGCTACACTGTTTGGTAGTTTTTGCCATCAGCTCTTTGCATTTAGTATTTTTTCAGAGATGTCCAATGATTAGTGAATACCTCTCGAGGATTGTCACGATAAATAACAAAATTAGCGTAAATTATAGTATTTTTTTTGTTAATTCTCACATCAACAACATAGTATCGCTTATACAATATAATAACAACCGTGTATTTACAGTACAAACAGCTTCATATGCCGTGATATTGTAATAACCTCTTGATCTGTACAATCATTACGGTGTTACTTGTAATTGAAGTAAGAATTCTTTAGCTCGCGATAAATGAAAGTGTTGTTTACATTCCGTGAAGTGCATGGTGTGCAATTTACTTGCGTCCTAAATCTATATCGGACATATTACGCGGTTGTGTGTTTATAGTCAAATATGTGGAAGCGGGCGGCTATGTGTTCAAAATGTGTCTAAATCCGTTTGATTTGATTATCAAGTGTTTTTGTGGTGTTTGTGAGTGGATGTTGCCGTAGGATTGCCATGTCCAGGCTCGTGGACTACTTCGTTATAGTGGGATTTGACCACGAGAAGGAAAGTAAGTAATTTTCCTATTTATGTACCTTCTAAGAGACTAACTTATTCCTTATCTACTTCTGTAACACGTATATGTATGTCTGTTATAATTTTAATTCTTACCAGTTTCTAACAAGAGTGAATATTATTTTCCGTAATTATTAAGATAGATAGTTATTGAACTTTATTAAAACTAGTAGATTAAAATTTCATTGAAGATTCTGTTTATATATTTTGTTTTCTGTTTGAATTACATACGCAATTATATTTAATGTTATGTAAATAAGTGAACAGAAACATGCTCTAACATCAAAAATGAATAATCAGTTTTCAAATAAAGCACAAGTTTTTTTTAGTTATATGTTACAATTTCACTAATCTGAGAAATTAGGACCTATATAATATAATAAGATCTTCTTTTCCAAATAATACCATACGTTCAGCCTGTGTCTTCACGGCTGGATTACAGGTCTCTCCTAAGGACCTGTGATAATGTCACATAACTTTAATAAATTTCCATGAATAACTAACTGGGCAATACTGCAGTATCTTATTGTAACAATTTGTTATAAGTACAATAAAGAGCAACAATTGCAACTTACTGTGAGGTCAGCATTAGATAGCTTTGGTTAAAATGACTTGAATGTTCAAACAAATTTTTCTTTAAACCTTAAATAATCAAGTGGGTACAGTAAAAGCCTAATAACTGTTATCTTCATATATATCCAGGTTCAATGACACCTGACAGGGTTCCATTATCTGAGCTATTTAGTAGTCAATGTACATCTCAACTGTCACATTCCAATCTGTTATTTTATGTATTTAACAGACTACTTATAAATTTAACTGAGTATTGAATCTGCTTATTATTGTACACATTCTTACTCTAGTAATGTTTAACATATAAAAGCAATAATTAAGGATATTTTGAAGAAATTTACCAATAGCATAAATCCAAAGTTGCAAATTTTGGAAGGATTAATCTACATATAGAATTAAAGTGAGACCATGACATTGAGCTGTGTTGTGTCCCGCTCCACTTGTCAGTGTTATGTGTAACATGACCCGCTTACCACATTATATGCAACATGCCATGAAATCTGTTGTGCTGCATTAATACTAGCTACACTCTTATCTTAAACACATATGTACTATATTGACATGCCACATAGTAATTTGACTGTGCCTTGTACTTGCCTAGAACAAAACACATAGCACAGCTCACCAGCGCTGGCTCAGCATACCTCAGTTTCATAGTGTCACTCTAAGGGTGTCTATCTGGATCAAAAATTTCACCCAGTTTCAAAGCACGCATGGAATTTGGCTCAAAAATATGTAGTTTGGGTTTATAGCTTCATTATGTTTGTAGATTTGCCAAATTTGTTCAGTAATTCCAGCAATGTTATTGGATTGTGTTTGTAAAGCTCTACAACTTTTGTCTAAAAACATGGAAATAGTGAAAATTAGAAAATATCACAATCTCCCATGGGGCTAGTGCATGCCATTAGATTTCTCAATATTGTCTAGTAATGATTTACTTCAATACAAAGAATAAAAACATTTAAAACATTGACTTAAGTAAGAGGCATCCTTTGAGCCTAATTGTTTTAAGAACCCTGTTAGACTAATGAATATTTTTTTAATGATTTTTTTGTTAATTCAAATATTAATGTAACATAGATTAAAAAAGAAAAATGTGCTACCTCTAATAGTATATAATAGATATAGTTTGTCAGTTAGTAAGTTTGTGTTAAGTGTCAATTTATTAACACAGCCCCTCTAAAATAATATTACTCAACTAAAATTGTATGCCATTAAATATCCTAGGGAAATTATGACTGGATTGTAGTTATATTCTTCAGGAAAATTAATATTAATTATTATTAAAGTTAGCCTATTAATTATAATATAATCTGTGCCTATAGTGTAATTAACCTCTTTGTTTTAGCATAGCATACTAGTTAGTTTTGATATCCAAATACACCAGGAACTTTGAAGTACTTGATTTTTAGGTAGATTTCAAAATCTATTAAAATCATTCGAATTTCGGAAAACATCTTACCTAAGGGTAACCAACTGAATTCAAATTCAATGTATAATAAAATTTTTGTATAAATTGCAGGGCACTTTTCTTAAGGGATTGAAATGAAATGAAATTTTGGGCAAAAAAATAGTATGGGTCTTTATCTTTGTCAAGTTCGTAAATGAACCAAATCAATTCAATAGTTTAGAATTACAAAGCATTATTTAAAAAAATCCTGAAATAGGAATGTCGACTTTCAACTTACAAATGACTTGTTGTTGGATAGGGCTTGTCTCTCAACCTACGTTTTTGAGGGAGCTAGGCTAGATGGCATAGACAAAATCATCAGATATCCGTACTATGAGGATTGGGCAAGGACAATGGTCACAACCTCTATTAAGTGGAGAATACTTGGGAAATGAAGATAATACTAATTATGTCTTAAATTGGTCTAAACACTTTGTATCTAAAACACATTGGTAAACAGCAAAATCTCTCATCTGCCTAGTGTCACAGAATAATTAATAGTACAATTACTAGTGCTTAGATACTCAATGTAAACTGTGAGTTAGCAAAGTCCAAACAAGCCTAGTATAAATATAACAATGATATCAGTTCTAGTGAACTATTAACATGTCTCAAGGCCAGATGAATTAGGTACCAATTTAGTAAGACACCAACTAGCAACTAACTTGTGAGCAAAATATTAAAGAGACTCAGCATGAGTAAGATGTGATTTGTTCTGTATTACTTTCTTACAATGGACAGTCTGAAGTATTATTTTATGCCATGTATATAAACGAGCACCAAAAAAGAATTCAATAAGCAGCAAATCATAATCAATAAAACAACCTATTTCATTGTACATCTATCAGCCTATAACGCCCCACTGCAGGGCACAGGCCTCCCCTAGTAAATCACTCAGTCCGGTCCAGTACGGATTGGTCGGGTCCGTGCAGATTGGTTGATCACATACTCCAGATTTTTTTTTATATCTGGAGCTTGCGAGTTTCCTCGCGATGTTTTTTTCCACCCCAGAGCTAGTGACAGTTTTCAAAAGTCTGTGCTTAATTAGAAACTCAGTGGTACAGGCTCAGGATTTGGACTCGCGATCTCACGAATGTGAGTCGTGTATAGACACCCCTAGACTACCACCATTATACTCTTTAATAATAGAAGTAAATAATGTTTAATTACTAAGAATGGCATGTTAGCTAAGCGGGTTAGCGAGTCCTCTCTTTTAGAGATGGTATTGTTCCTCAGACCTTGTGGTAGCGGCTTTGTTAACCACCCACGTGAAGAGATGGGCTGGTGCTATTGTAAAACCGGCGGACGCCATATCGCCATGCGCTAATATTTAACTGCTAAGACGAACCTGTCACACGAACCAGAAATTCGTAATCAATGCATTGATAATCTTCCAATAGCTGAAGAATACCATAATATGTGAATTTACTTCATTTACCATAACTAGGCATATTTTAAAGGTGTGTAGGTCCAAGTCCAAAAATAGTCAAGTTAATGAGCTCGGGCGTCGTGATGTGATTGACCTGTTTCGCCGCCCAGCCTGTGAAGGACGCCCAATCAGGGTGCCGTTCGCCCTACGCCTGTTAACAGTTTTTATATCATATTGTCACTTTGATAAGAGCTAACTGTAAAAGTGTTAAAGTATAACTTGGAACAGTCTGATGAACCGAGCCTATATTTCGAGATATTTGACATATCGACGGTTACGTGCTGACACCTCCGAACTACAGGTTGATCAATTTTACAGGAAATTAATAAAACGTTTAAAAATCTGTTACAAAGGTAAACTTTTAATTTTGTTTAAGAAAGGTACCATAGGTGTGCTGATTTTTTAAGCAGAAACTTAATTAACCGTAACCTGCGGATAAATTGACGGATAAACTTTAAGTGTATAGGCAAAAAGAAAAAGAAAATTCAGAAACCTGTAAGTTAGGTCTCAGTTCGTAACCATCGATATCGTTATGTCCAAGGAAAAAACGTCCAGGTAAGCGGTGTTGGAGTTATGGACAGATTCGGAAACTAGGATAGTAGATGTCTGACTTCTTAACGTAAAGAAAACTTCTAGCTTTTGATAGGTAGTTGAAAATGCAACGGATTTTATATCTTTAAGGAATATCCTACAAATTTTGTATAGACACATTGACAAATTCATTTCCCAAGTAGGGGAAGCCGCGTTAGTATTAAATAATGTCCCATAAACGCGTCTGTCTCTATGTTCTCTATGTTTTTCCAGGTTTTATGGTATTTTTTATTCACAATCATTTTTGTAATCAACATCAACACTAATATCCACACTCAAATTATAAATCCGAATGTGTGTTTCTCTGTATATTTGTTACGTATTCACGACTAACCTGAACGGATTTTAATGAAGTTTGGCTGAGACGAAGCCTGAAATTCGGAAAAGTGCATAGAATACTTTTTATTCCGGAAAATTGAGGAGAGACCGATCTAAGTCTAACGCGAAACCGCAGGCGAAAGCTCGTTATAAAGGGTTTTCCAATAAGGACTTGACAACTTTTTTTCAAAATAAAATGCAAACCATTTGAGATATTTCAAAAACTTTATTATCGGGTTGAAGTACAATCAAAACATTTATGAATGGAACTCGACTTCGTTCATATGGCCACCGCGGGCACGTTTGCAGCGGTCGATTCGTTGGACCCAATTTTCGATGACTCGGCCACACATTTCGGCCGAAACGGCTGCTATTTCGCGTTCAATGTTGGCTCTGAGCTCTTCCAACGTCGTCGGCTTGTTGGCATAGACCAATGACTTGACATAGCCCCCAAAGAAAAAAGTCTAGAGGCGTTAAATCGCACGAACGAGGCGGCCAATCGACTGGTCCATTTCTTGAGATAACACGCTCATCAAACTTACTCTTCAATAAATCGATTGTAACGTGTGCTGTGTGGCTTGTGGCACCGTCCTGTTGAAACCACATGTTGTCCAAGTCCATATCTTCCAATTCGGGCCAAAAATAATCGGTAATCATGGCGCGATAACGATTACCATTCACAGTAACGTGACGACCATTATCGTTGACGAAAAAATATGGCCCTATGACGCCGCCGGCATGCAAACCGCACCAAACAGTTATTTTTTGTGGATGAAGTGGTGTTTCATGAAGCACATGTGGATTTTCACCCGACCAATAACGCATATTTTGCTTATTGACGAACCCATTGAGCCAAAAATGAGCTTCGTCACTGAAGATGATTTTGCGATGAAATTGATCATCTTGGCGCATCTTTTCCAGAGCCCAATCGGAGAACGTACGTCGCTTCAAATGGTCCATCGGCTTCAATTCCTGAGTCAGCTTGATCTTGTATGGGTGTAAACCAAGATCCTTACGCAAAATTCGCCATAAAGTGGTCTGGGCGATGTCCAACTCTTGAGAACGCCGTGGAATTGACTGCTTTGGATCATTTGCTACGGACGATTCAACGGCAGCGATATTTTCGAAACTTCGACCAACCCGTTGTCTCACTGGCACGGCAACATCACACAACGAATATGTAGACTCAAATTTTTGCACTAAACTTGTTACTGCCTGTCTACTAGGGCGAGAATTACGACCGAAAATCGGAGTTAACGCTCTTAAAGTAGCGGTCACCGACTCCGAATTTCTGTAGTAAATTTTTATAATTTGCAGACGTTGTTCGTTCGTGTACTTTACCATGATGAAAATGTTAAGTTTACTGAATAAATTGACAGTGACAGTTCGATGATTAGTGAAAGGGTGCGTTCACAAATTGAATTCAAAGTTGTCAAGTCCCTATTGGAAAACCCCTTATTATAAACTAGAGATTAGGTAATACAAAAAAAGGAAATAAGATGATGAACAATTCATTCCGATTTAGTTAATTACTTTTGCAATATACAGTAAAATGAAACATGTAGGTGACGTCATCGTTATAATTCATTCACCACGCTTTATGAATAAAGAAGTAATAAAAAAGTTTTAATAACACAAACGCATGATCAGATTGATTGATTAGATTTCTCTCGTGTGTATTCAACCATTATTTTACTTGTTACGGTTATGATGCAGTTTCATCAAATAATTTAAATGAATAATGTAGGTAGATCTTAAAATAGTCTTGTAGATTACAGATAAGGGAATTGAAACAGTCCATAGAAATTTTCACGTTACTTCATAAGTAGTATAATAATATGTATTTATATCGTTTCGAGAGTATATGAGTGGAGTTAAAGTATCGGCCAATCGAGCGTTAGCTTCTGGCTATTAGGAAATGAATAGTTTAAGTCAAGATTCAAGTTATTTTTGCCGCGTTCACATTTTTTATCAATGATTCGCGCGGTTTGTGAAATTTTTAGGTCATTGCTAGCCCAGGATGCTGAAAATCAACTGGTAGCCGGTTCATGATCTATACGCATTTTTGTTTGTACATGTGTACCCACGCTAGAACCGCTGGACGAATTTTCATGGCTTTCATCAGCACTACATTAGTTTTCTCCCGAGTTCTAAAAGTTCAGAAAACCAATCTGTAACAACCTAAATATGGGTGCATCTACTTCTTTCTGTTTCTATAATACAGAAAACTACGCGGAATGAATTGGGTTAGCCTAAAAACTGTTTCAACAAAGTTGTTGTCGTGGTGTCATAAAAGCCCATTTCTTCCCGTCGCGTTGTTGTAAAAGGCGACTAAGGCATAACAAAGCAGCTACCACTACTGGAGGGGGAGAGTGCACGCTGCAATCCAACAGCCGCTAGGCCCACTCGACTGCCCTCGTTACTCCCCTCTCACAGAAGACAACCTTGAAATACACTGCATTTCCCACTTTATCCCACTTTATTCCCCTATGTACGTACGTGTTTCGGTAGTGAGTGAAATATGTCAGCGCCCATTCCCATCCGGGGGCGTGCCAAAGTTTGTCATTTTGGACTAACGTTAACATGTATCGGGTGGACTAGGTGGACTGTATGCTCGTTTGCCACCTTCTTTCTATAAAAAAAGCCTTGATACACCATCGCTAAAAGAGATGACTCGCCATCGCGCGTGGCCAGCGTGACGTTTTAAGGCCATACATTCCTCATACACGAGACAATGTGGATAAGGAGGGCAGTGGACAGTGGACGGTGAAAGAGCTGGTTACGGTGTCGTGGTGCTATTTAACAATTGATGTAATCCTTGCGATCGGTTATTATTAGTGACATAGTACAAACATAATGCATGACCTCACACTGAGGTGTTCCTTTAAATATGTATATACATATATCTGTTATTTCCACACATCAAAAGCTGTTTATGAATATGGTGATATTAAAATAGAAAACACATTACTCATTACGAGGTATTTTGTGAAAACTCACGTGTGCGAAAATAGTACACGATCGAAGCATATACCAACAATAGGTGCCACCTACTTAAGCTTTATGGATAACTCGTAGCAACGGTGTCTTCGAGGAAGAGGCGTGGAGTTTAAAGGCGCAGGAATACGGTCGTCATCTTCAAAACGTGGCTACGTTTAGAAAATGGCTCCCACGGATGCAGTCACTTTCAGTCAGAATATTATCTTCTCTTTTCTCTCCTGGGCTGTCTGTGAAACATTGTACCTACCCATTTCCGCTTTCAGAAATACTAAAGTTCGTCTGACGATTATCAGCAGTAATCGCTGCCTTGAGCAGCTTCGCTTCCTGTTTCCTTGGTTGTGAGCCTATGATTGTCCATCCTTGATTGGCGCAACTGTTTCCTATGAACCAAGCATGGGCTCGTTACTCTATGTATCACCATATACGTGTGTAGCGTCTGCTGTCTTTGCGTCTAAGTGTGTACCGTCTGCTGCCTTTGCGTCTAAGTGTGTACCGTCTACTGCCTTTGCGTCTATGTGTGTACCGTCTGCTGCCTTTGCGGCTGTCTGCTTATCATATTTCACATGCATCTCCCGCCAAAATGTTGTCTGGAAGAGATCGCTAAGTGATAAAGATAATGCCGCCTATATTGTAGTCTATTGTAGTTCAATCAAGTTTACTTGCCATTAGTAACATTTGCAATGTATTATCTACGCTGTACGTTTTGGCACTAGGCCCATGAACTCACAGTTACTTAAGTTTAATATCATTTCGTCATCGCGACTGAAGGCTAACAGGTTGGCGTCATGTTTGGAGGTCGACAGCCGGTTTTGTCTATATACACTATGCACCGTGAATAGACACTAATGGATCTGGTTGCATGTAGTTATGCAGTTCAATTTCATGCGGGAATTACTAGAGCTACATACATACTCTGTCTTTATTATTCCGCTTTATTACGTGCTTGTCATGTTCTTGCGTCTGAAATTCAATACTGTATTATTATTTATTAATTTGTATTAATTCAATGCTGTATCCGAAGGTCATGTGATCATTTTCAGAAACTTGGTATAATTCTGGAAGAATAAAGCTAACTCACTGTCTCATTATACTCTTTGTTCCTCATAACATGAACGAGGAAAACTCCCTATCCGCGTTAGTCTCTCACCTTCTCATATTTTTCAACTCTTTTTTTTTTTAAATCTATCCCTAAATATTCGCACAATCAGTGGAGCAAGCTGGATTCCGGACAAATTTCTCAATAATCAACCGTATGTCAATGGTTATATGTCGTATGTCTAAAAGATCTGTAATGACGCGTCTAGCGCGTCACGGTCGTAGTTGGTTAAAATTGGTTAGCGATGATTGTGAATATTAAAGGTTTCCTATAAACAACGATCATATATTTCTAACGGACGAGACTGTTATTTTATCTTAATAAAATGTTAATGTTAGTGGCTAGCGACCCGCCCTCGCTTAGCTTCGGTTTTTTTTTTTTTCAAAATTTCAATATAAAATATAGCCTACATTAGACACGGATAATGTAGCTTCCTATTTGTGAAATAATTTTTGTAATCAGTTCCGTAGTTCCAGAGATTACCCCCAACATACCAACAAACACACAATTTTACCTCTTTATTATATTAGTATGGATATCTCTTTCAACACTGCATGACATTTTAAATGTGAATCTTTTTTTAACGAGATTAAAACAAAATAAAATATCATCACAGTTCGACAACTACTAGAAAAGTGTATGGTGTACAACCGAACCGACCTAGCTTTTCGTAGACTATGAAAAGGCGTTCGACTCTATCGATCATTGGGCAGTACTTCATTCACTAAAGTGCAGCTTACTGGATGATAGATATATACAGATAATCAGAGAAATTTACAAGGGTGCCACGCTTCAGGTCCAAACTACATGATTTAACCAATCGATACAATCTCTCCAAAGCGAACCATCAGCTTTGAATGACTTATTTAGGCTTCTGGAATGGTCGAATAAGGGATTAAATATAAATGGAGAAATGTCACACCTTAGATTCGCCGATGATATAATATTATTTTCGGAATCTCTAGAACAGAATGAAATGAAATATTCAAAAATTACGGCGCGTCTGGAATGTGCCAACATTTATTATTGTAATCGATCTTGACACTTACGGCGGATGTCGCAGGGCGACAGTATCCACTTACCACAAAGTGGACTGTGTGCATATCTGCCGCCCTCTTTCCATTCATGTTATCAATTCTACTTGTGATAACAGTACAATACCAGATCGTGGTTATGGTTATGTGAAACTGTGTTCTTTTGAAAGTATTATTATGCATTGCATATATTATGGATACTGTCACGACACACAAATGAAATGAACAAGCGCCCTACATTCATTGTGTACGTACTACAATCGCAGCGTTTCAGAGTGCGATGGAATTGTGAGCGCACCGGCCGCATTGGCCTACGGTTTGTATACAAATACGGGAACTCGGGTACCGCCAGAATGTGCCAGAATAGATATAAAATATGCTTCGTGGTTGGCATGTTCTTTGGGGATCTGTTATAGTTACGGACCATTACCCTACGGTAATTGATCCGTGATTTTAGACTATGTATGTTTTTGTCATACCACTTACACTGAAACGGCTAGACCGATTTTGAAACGATTTTTTAAAAATTTTCTGATTGTACCTTGAAGTCACACAATTATCGCTGTTGTACCTTTTTAAATAGTCACCAGATTATATAGGAAAAGGATCGCAGCTGCAGTTTAAAATTAGAATAAAAATGTTAGTGTATATTTTAGTTTAGACACAATTGTGATAAACGGTAAAACCTGTTTAAGTATTTGTATTGTAGAATATTTACACCAAACAAGTTAATAGAATTTCCGTATGAACTTTGACACCCCGTTTCACCCCTTCAGGGGTTTAATTTCGAGAAATCCCTTAGTAAGTCTTTGCGTCATAAGACGAAGCCGCTCTCCAAATTTCATGTTCTATGTTTCTATTTCATGTACCTAGGTGTTGATGATTTGATGAATCAGTTAGGTCATTTTTCTTCATATATATGTGTTATGTGTAATCGCCCTCAGAACAATAACGGTACTGTGAACAACACCTGACACCGCGCAACGTGCTTTGCTTGTTTATATAAACTTAGATTAATACATAAACATAGTTCTCGATAATCAAAATAATAACGCCACTGTTTGCAATGACGTAGTTCCTGCCAGCAGCCCGGATTTTGGGACACTTCGTTCCAAACCTAGCATCGGTCAATAAGTATATTTTCAGACTATTCTAAAAAATCAGTTTTAATAATATTAATTGTAGTTCAAATAAATAATCCTTTTTTTAAAGTGTTTATTCACTGACCACGTAACATATGTATAGAAATAGATTGTGATTGACCGCTGGAACTGAATTTTTTTAAAATATTTTTTAAACCAAAAAATATTGCACTGCTAAAAACTAACAGCCAACTCCACCTACTCTTGTGTTTATACACAGCCCAGTATTTAATTATTTCAACACCTAAGTACCTCTATTCGTCTACACATTTCTTGCCTATAGACGAAATCGCTTTAGCGATATGGCCGTCGATTGTATCTACTTCTAATTACTTGTAGTATCTTTGTGTTTGTCTTCTGTGTATTTTGGTGTACAATAAAGTATATCTATCTACCATACCGTTACATATCATCAGCTCGTGTCTCGTCACTGATGAATGCAAGTCACAAAACACCACAGAAATTCATTGTAAGCCAAGTAACTGCTACTACAGGACGGTAAACGACTGTTTGTGGTTAAACAAATTAACGGTGAATGGCCGAATGCCGCACGCCACTCACCGCGCCCTTTCAAAGGTAATATGATGAGTATGCATATATGATGTGACCTTGAGGCAGGTCACGGTCACAGCCGTAGCCAGCGAAGTTTAACATGAAAGTGCTCAACAGGTGTATACAGTCTATTGACACACTGAGCTCGTAGAAAAGTATAATATTTGTCCGCGCGCAAACAGTTACTGGACATTAATGTAGAGTGGTGACATGGTTATTTTATGATCAATTATTACATATATGTTTATTTAGAATATTTTACTCACAGAAAAACTCACAAAAACTCACTCGCCAAAGCGTGTTAGCGGGATTAACAGCTTTCACGTGTGCATTTAGCAAGAAAGAGTAAGAACCAACTGTAATTAGCACATGTTTTCAACCAGTCGGAGGGGGCGGGGATCCCGTGACACTGTGATCCTGTGTTGTTTTATGGAATGGTTTATGGCTTTTTAGTAGGTGCTGTCAGGCCCGCTAAGTGAGATTTCTCTTTTGCACCGCTAAACTTATTTTTGTCGGGCCTGGATAAATAGACTGTACGGACACTTTAGATTTTATAAGAAAGGTTTTAGTTGTGTGATGTTTGCCGGTTTTACAACAACACCGCCCAAGCCCCTTCCCGCCCCCTCCCGCGGGTGTCGTGAAAGGCGACTAAGGGATAACAAAGCCGCTGCCACAAGCCCTGGGGAACTATACCACTTCTAAAAGGGTGGACTCGCAAAGAGCCGCTTGCCCAGCATGGTATTTTAAGACCATCCCTCATGCGAAAACAATGTGCACGAGGAGGCCCCAGCGGATGATAAAAGGGCTGATTACAGTATAACGAATCTATTCATTTAAATCCTAATATACAAACAGATAACAGCTTAAAAATATACAAACAGATAACTGCTTAAAAATATACAAAAAAAAGCAAGAAATCGACGATAGGCAAGCTAAATATTTAAAAATTTCTTCACTGACATTCGTGACATTTGACTTCACTGACAGGACGGCACATTGATGCAGGTGTAAAAATCGTCGATATGTAAGCAAATCCTCATGTTTATCCTAATGTTAGTTAGCTTATATTTAAGCAATTTATAAGTGAATATCTACATTGTTTTAGGGGGCGGTCTGAGCAGCGGCGTCATCCTCCAGCGATTTCCCGAAACTAATTGGGGCGACACACCCTTCCACGACGGCATAGAATGGGTAAGAGACAATTCAGCAAATAAAAGGACATAAATGTCTATACTAATGGACATAAATGTCCTAATGGACATAAACTAAACTAGCATAAATAAAAAATTACTTGAATTTTACCGTTTGTTAATATTCATACAGAGATTTGATACTTAGCGCTGGTTGACGCTATTTTGATATTTGTTGTCTATGAATCTAGTTATCCAGAATAAGATATCAAAATACATTTTTGCTCCTTTTTATTATAACGTAATATGTAGCGCATAGGAAATTTGACGATTTTGATGCATATGTTAATCATTTGATATAAATATATTCATCAATGCTATGTTTGCATCGCCTTTCTCAAAATATGCTAAATGTCTAATAATGTGCTAAAAATAAATGTAATTTCATAAATTATGGAACAAATATTCCAGACCTGGAAAATATCTACAAGAAAACTCACCATCAGTCGCGAATGTTATACCTTATATTATAACAAATATACGAAAAGAAAATTACTTGCGAAGTTCAATAATTGGTGGGAGAAGGAAAGAATATTAATAAAGAATAATAATAATAATAAAGAAATAATAAAGGACCACATTGATAACATCAAATCACCATGGTTCGATGGTGAATTCAGAGTAACATTTCACATTTAACGGAGATCTTAAACCACCTTCTAAATCTTACGAGGAATCTTCGTACAAAAAAAGGAAACTAAAGTCGGATTTTTTATTCGAGTCAGGGATATGACATGTAGAACTGTCAATAAAGTGTCATCTCCGTACAAATTTCACTCTGTTTGAAAGTTCTACATGTCATATCCCTGATTTGAATAAAAAATCCGACTATGAAATATGGAACTCATACACGAATAGTGAATTAAATTTATATTGTGTATTATAAAGGGTTTTCCAATAAGGACTTGACAACTTTTTTTCAAAATAAAATGCAAACCATTTGAGATATTTCAAAAACTTTATTATCGGGTTGAAGTACAATGAAAACATTTATGAATGGAACTCGACTTCGTTCATATGGCCACCGCGGGCACGTTTGCAGCGGTCGATTCGTTGGACCCAATTTTCGATGACTCGGCCACACATTTCGGCCGAAACGGCTGCTATTTCGCGTTCAATGTTGGCTCTGAGCTCTTCCAACGTCGTCGGCTTGTTGGCATAGACCAATGACTTGACGTAGCCCCAAGGAAAAAAGTCTAGAGGCGTTAAATCGCACGAACGAGGCGCCCAATCGACTGGTCCATTTCTTGAGATAACACGCTCATCAAACTTACTCTTCAATAAATCGATTGTAACGTGTGCTGTGTGGCTTGTGGCACCGTCCTGTTGAAACCACATGTTGTCCAAGTCCATATCTTCCAATTCGGGCCAAAAATAATCGGTAATCATGGCGCGATAACGATTACCATTCACAGTAACGTGACGATCATTATCGTCGACGAAAAAATATGGCCCTATGACGCCGCCGGCATGCAAACCGCACCAAACAGTATTTTTTGTGGATGAAGTGGTGTTTCATGAAGCACATGTGGATTTTCACCCGACCAATAACGCATATTTTGCTTATTGACGAACCCATTGAGCCAAAAATGAGCTTCGTCACTGAAGATGATTTTGCGATGAAATTGATCATCTTGGCGCATCTTTTCCAGAGCCCAATCGGAGAACGTACGTCGCTTCAAATGGTCCATCGGCTTCAATTCCTGAGTCAGCTTGATCTTGTATGGGTGTAAACCAAGATCCTTACGCAAAATTCGCCATAAAGTGGTCTGGGCGATGTCCAACTCTTGAGAACGCCGTGGAATTGACTGCTTTGGATCATTTGCTACGGACGATTCAACGGCAGCGATATTTTCGACACTTCGACCAACCCGTTGTCTCACTGGCACGGCAAAATCACACAACGAATATGTAGACTCAAATTTTTGCACTAAACTTGTTACTGCCTGTCTACTAGGGCGAGAATTACGACCGAAAATCGGAGTTAACGCTCTTAAAGTAGCGGTCACCGACTCCGAATTTCTGTAGTAAATTTTTATAATTTGCAGACGTTGTTCGTTCGTGTACTTTACCATGATGAAAATATTAAGTTTACTGAATAAATTGACAGTGACAGTTCGATGATTAGTGAAAGGGTGCGTTCACAAATTGAATTCAAAGTTGTCAAGTCCCTATTGGAAAACCCCTTATAATGCATACGTCCAAGAATTACGACTTGAAACAGATGAAGCTTTTGTTGTAAATATTATGCTATTTCTACTTAGGGAGACATAAAGGAAGTACTTATAAAATACGGATGACGAATGCGTCTATTTCTTATTTGAAAGATGAAGCTTTAAGCATTTATATCGACTCATTCTCTTCGAAATCTCTTTCCAATTTTTCCTATTGGACAACTGTCTGAAGAAGCTCAGAATCGCGAAACAAAGACTAAACAATTTAGATTACTTTATGTTAGAAAGTGCTCCCGACCTTTAACTAATGAAGACATCTTCCATAAATTATTATTATTTACCAATAACCCGTGTGTGTTTCAAGTATGAGAAAGCCAATTAAAACAATTTCTAAACAAACGTTGGAACGAGCCTACAGAACTTTTAGAGCTTTCCAACAATGAATAGTAGTACTAAATTATAATAATAAGTTTGACAAGTATAATGTATCTTTTTTCGAATAATATAAATACACAAAAACAATAATAATTAGTTATCTTGTTATTTTAAACTTAATTATATAATTTTGATATTTTTTATAAGCTAAAAACATATAATTAAAACAGAACTTATTTCATTTAAAAGCCTCATTACACAACGTATAATTTTTAAAAAATAAAGTCTAACACTATAGAAACGGAAGATACAGATTTTTGAGACTGCAAGCGACTTTCGGGCGCATAGTGAACGGGCGTGAAATTAACCTATTGTTTCAGTTCTGCCAACCGCAAGGATGGGCCCTCTCAACAGAGCGCTCGGAGCCCCGGTTCTACGTGTCCGTTCTGACGGACGTGGACGCGAATCGGCACTATTGCGCGTGCCTCTGCTTCAACGAGACCGTCGCCATAACGCCCACCAAGCCCGCAGACGAGGTAAGCACCCAGTTGGCAAAACCGCACAGGCATTGAAAATTTCTTTCAGTGTATCAAAGACTTGTGTGTTTTAGTTATGTGTATGACCACCACTTTATTTGTCCACTTCTAGACATGTGCCTCCTCGTGTACATTGTCTCGTGCACGAGAGATGTATGGTTGGCGGGTTGACGATTTTGAGGTAATTCCTGTGCACGTTTATAACTTAGTCTCTTTACATAAAGTTATCTAGAGAAACGTAAAAAAAACAAACGTTTGAACGTCCATTCGCCCCAGTGCAGCGTATGAAGTGACCAGAATCCATGAGTCATCCTTTGTTTTGTAAGAATTTAAAGTAGCCAAGGGAGTGACAATGGGGCATCGCAGTAGAGTTCCATTAAATTTTGCCTTTGTTTAATGTATTTATAATTATGTTCATCATACAATAGGTAACATACGTCACAGCTGCACACTAGAGAAGTTATCATATTTTACGATCAATTAGTTTACATACTTGTTCGTAGTTTGATTGAGATAGTTTATTGAGGGAAGGAACTTTTCACCTCGGAGTCAAATAATTAAACAAATTTTCAAAATGTCAAAGACATCATAAAACAGGCTCATTTAATAAGAGGTCACGACTCATTGCTCCATAATGTTCGGCCCATATCTGCTGGATCCCACCTTGAGGTAAATGTTTCAGTAATGTAGTTGGGAAATAAATGGCAGGTGACATTCTCCCTTACTTCGCTCAGGTGACATAACGATTTTGTAGGCAACTCAAACGTACTAGCTTCCTTCCTAAAAGTGAAACATTTTCAAAATCGGTTCAGTAGTTTTTGTGTTTACTTTTACATATAAACAAAAAACAATATTGGTATAAATATGCGTGTACATATAAAAATAGTTGTATTCGATATGCAAGTGGGTAACTAGTTAGATCATTTGATTCTGTAACAATGCGCAACGGTTCCAAACACCTATAACATATATAGGCATATATGTATATCGTGAAAGTTGATAGTTTATATGAGTATCTATTCTCGACCCGCATTGATGAGATCATGAGATCCAACCACGCCATGTACAACCGAATTTCTTCTTAAGTAGTTTCCAATTATTATTCGCTCGGCGGTGAAGGAAAACATCGTGAGGAAACCCTCATGCTTGACAACGTGATGAAAATCATGGTCACGAAGCCCTCGTGTCAAACGATAAAGACATAAACTCATACACACATAATAAAGTAGGCTAATGCAAGTTAAAATGCCTCAAAAAGCGGATGTTGTGTGATAATGATACATTTTGAGTCGGACTGTAAACATTGGAATTCACCCTTTAGATTGAATGCTAACCGTTGACATTTAGCACTGATATGGCGGTAAATCTTATCGGAGACACGAGTCACGACGACCTTTAGTTTGATGATTCGTTAAATTCTTTCTGAAAGGTCTCAGTGTACAACCCAACAGCACCCAACCTATGACCTATTTATATACCTATGACACGTTGTGAAAGAGATGTTCTGTCGCTATTAGCTGTTTTCGGTTATGTATTATAAATGTGGACTTATAATGTATTATAATGTCCAGTAAAAAGGTTCTATCAGTTGAGTATTAACTATGAAACTGGAAGAGTTAACATTAATTAATAATATGAGTTAAATGGGTTAATAACTAATAAAAGAGAAGTAACTAATAAAACTAACTAATAAAAGAGATATGGCCAGAGCCCTTCCCCATCCCATCCTATCCCTCCCCATTTTCCTAATCCATTCCTTAATCTGCAAAGGTAGGCAGCGCATCCGGGGGCGTGCCAACGTTTGTTATTCTGTTGGCATGTATCGCGGATGTCTATGGACGACAGTATCCACTTACCATCATGTGGAGTGTATGCTCGTCTGCCGCCTTTTATCTGTATATAAAAAAAAATCACCAGTCCTTTTTCTTTTGTCCACTGCTGGGCCTCCGCTTGCACATCATTGTCTTGTGCATGAGTGATATACCTACGCCACGCTGACCAAGCGGGTTGGTGAGTCCACTCCTTTAAAGGTGGTGCAGTTTCTCAGGACTTGTGGTAGCGACTTTGTTATACCTTAGTCGCTTGTTACGACATCCGCAGGAAGTAAAGGGGTGGTGCTATTCTTTCGGCCGATTCCACACGACCATTACAATTTTATTAATTTCATTAGTTTAATGAAATTATTAGTACATTTTTATTAAAACCGATACTGTGAATTTATAATAAGGAGAATTTTATAAGTTTAAAACAAGCGAAGTCGCTGGCTATGTTTAGTCATAAATAAATAAGTTATCTAATCGCGACCCGGCACGAAGTACGGTCTGTGTGTAACTTGTCCTTGAAACATGTTGACAGTGACATCCCTATCTCTCGGAAGTGGCGTAGGCAGTAACAATGTCAGTCGGTCAGACTGTGCCGTCGTAACTCGCCTCTGTCCGGTGCGTCTCGTTTACGACAGCGTTCAATATTATGTCAGCGATTTGTAAAAATGGAGAAATTATTTTCTTACGAGTTTATCGCGAACAGACTGTGAATTGCCTTTTATATTTATTTCTCTTATTTAGGAAATTTATAGCCAACTTGTAAGTACAGTACTGTACCTACTGTAATTAATGCAATGCGTCGACATTTTATATAATACTAGCGACCCGCCCTCGCTTCGCTTCGGTTTATAAGTTTTTTTTTTCAAAATTTCAAAATAAAATATAGCCCATATTAGACACGGATATTGTAGCTTCCTATTTGTGAAAGAAGTTTTGAAATCGGTTCAGTAGTTCCAGAGATTACCCCCAACATACTTACAAACACACAATTTTATCTCTTTTTTATATTCGTATAGATTAAAGTTGACAAATATTAGAGATTTAAATTTTAGTAGAATTGCATTCAGAGAATGTGGCTCTGAATGCAACACTAGGCTCTTTACGTAGCTGTAGAAGGATAGATTCCGTCCTTTGTTTACACTACATAGTTGGCCCATGTGGCCCACGTTTAGGACATAATGCAATTCATGTCCCAAAGTCACGGAATGCGCGTTTATCGTCCGAATACATAATAGCCTGGTGGTGTACTTGTTATCTTTGAAATGGCATGAACGGTTTGACATGAGTTATGGCAAGAAATAAAGTCGTGATAGCTTAGGGGTTTGTATACTCTACTCACATTCGTGTGATCGTGAGTTCAAATCCCTCAGTCCGTACCACTGAGTTTCTACTTAAGTGCGGATTTTTAAAAATGTCACTAGCTCGGCGGCGAGGGAGAATAACGTTAGGTTTGCATGCTCCAGAAATAAAAAAATCTGGAGTATGTATGTGTATCCACCAATCCGCAGTGGGACGTTATAGGCTGATACGTGTATTGTACATGGCAAGAAGTACACTGTTAGGTTAGGAATGATCGGCATGGTTAACGCAGAATACTAAATAGTACTTAGTAGAATAATGAAATATGTACTCACTACTCGTACTTACGTGAATACTGCCATATCAGAAGATTAATTCTGAATTATTATAAAAATGGATTGAATGTTAAAAAAATATTGTTTACATTTTTCAGAATTCAATTTATTGATTTTTATTAAACATACATATTATGTATTACTGACCCTAAATATCTAATTAGAAAAAAAATCCGTTATCCTGGGAGCCAATATCTCCCCAGACTATACATACATATGTACACAAGTCCCATTTATTATACCTACAAATTTAATTTTTTAACATGCAATGCTACCTTATTTCGTAAACAAATCTATTGTTGACATTAATTCCACGCATGGCTGGAATAAGTTAAAATTCATTGTTTTTCAAACGCACACTTTATTGTTTGTCTCTTCACTTTGAATATAGATATATGTCGTTTCAATGCCGAAATAAATTTTCTGAAGCTATCAATGGAACAATTTTTTTTTATTGTAAATCCAAATTGATGCAATGTGTGTGAACATTTTTTTAAACTTATAAATTTTGAGGTATCAGCTTATTCCTGCCGTGCACGGAATTAACATACATTTATTTATATACCTATTGTATAAAATCATTGTAGTTCCAGACATAATTTCTGTTTATGTGTGTGTATGAATAGCTTACGAGTTATTATTATATAATACGTATATTAAATAAATATTGAAATTTAATTTAAATCCATTAATCCCCATTGGGTCCGCCTGATTGATTATGGCCGGAAACCCCGCCGTAATTGCCCGGTGACCAGTGCGACCTGTGTTCTAGGTCAGGGGTGGCCAACAAGTCGATCGCCAAAGATAGAGCGGTCGATCGCGATAGGAAATAAAAAATTTTGACCGGTATCAAAATTTTCGTTAAGGTTGACAATATTATCGAATTATACTCCTGATTTTGTTAATTTGACAGAAGAAATGAAAGCATAACACAAACTTCTCATTATTTTTTGTTACCTATTGATATTGATTTTACCTATTAATAATTAATATAAAAAAATATCTAATTATTAATTTAATCATCCCATTAAAGCACAATTAAGTCGATCGCTAGAATTCAGATTATTTTAAAAGTAGGACACTGTTCTAAACAAGTTGGCCACCCCTGCTCTAGGTGATAAGTTGATGCTTATTAAAATTGATTGTTTTTAGAACGTAACCGTATTTTGTAACTATGTCGCAATGTTCTTGCAAAATAAATGATTAAAAATATTACTGTCGATGTTTTTTGTTTGTAGTTGTTTGTCATTTCTTCTCGGGAGGAGGGCTCTATATAGGACATGTACGCAACCCACGGGTATAGGTTGACTCATTAACAAAAATGACTTTATTCTACTCACCCCACCGTGAGAAAACAGAACTCAATAATTATAAAAGAAACGTGGCTCGTTACGCTCCCTCTCCCAAAAATAATGGTGCACCTGCTGCATACGGTTATGCCCTTCCGCCCTTTTGGGGCCCAAAACACCCTACGTTATTTACGTTACCAGCAAGCGTGACGTAAAGCGAAACACACAAGGGAAGCATAACGAAACGGTAGGCAGAAGATTAAATTAACAATCTGCTTTTATTCGTCCACGGACTTCTTACCACCCAAAGGTTAGCTGGAAGAAATCGCTTTAGCGATAACGCCCCCGATTGTACTTCTAATTACGTATATTTTGTGATGTTTCTTCTGTTTTGTGTACTATAAAGTATATCTATTAAAAAAAATACAATATAATAAGTAAGTAAGGTTAAAGGTAGACAGGGCATCCGGGGACGGCCCAACGTTTTGGACTAATGTTGGCATTTATCGCGGATGTCTATGGGCGATAGTATCCACTTACCATAAGGTGGGCTGTATGCTCGTCTGCGCCTTCGTCCATAAAAAAGTGAAAATATTAATATTAATTCAACATATTCAAAGTTTATTCCAAAAGAAAATAAAGAAATGAAATTCGGTCGGTACAAGAAGAAACGAGAAAAATTTAACGCAAAATATTCATCAAAATTTTAATAAGTATGCATGAAATCTTCATCACTGTGACGTGTTTATATTACCACATAAAGTTTCTCGTTTGGAAGAGCCTACCAAAACGCTCGGGGATCGAATCGGATAGCGATCGTAACTCCCAACTATAAAGACATGCTATAAATAATACGCGTTTGTTACACAGTCCATTAATGGCCGCCCTGACCGTTCTCTTGGCGTGGTGGTCCCATAAAACGGTGATATCACTATTTTCGTCTAATAACATTATTTTTATCCTGAATGATTCCTTCCGCTTAAGGTCGAACGACCTTTCACGTGACTTCCACGAAACTTTTTGGTTATTCTTAGGGCTGTAATCAATACTAGTGACTGTCTTTTTTGCTTTTCCTGTGAATCTTGCTGCCTAATGACTTCTTGTTACAGAGACGTGTACACCACTTTTATCTTTAACGATTCCTTTTGTCATTTGCTGTCACTTGTTAATTTGGCGCTCATTGTCTATATTTTACCTAAAGTTCGTTGAGGATTATTTTCGGCTGCGTTCCAAAATTCTCTAAAGCATTGGTATCAAGAAGATACTGTAGCCATAGCATATTGAAATACAGAAACCACTTTCTCTGTCTGCTAGACGACAACAGAGCAATCTTTGTTTTGTGGCCTGTTACCTAATGGTTGTTGCATTAACCATACGTTATATGCATTACAAATGTGCCACACATTCGATGTTGATCCATTCTCCGTCCGATTGCGTGGGTCGTAATGAGATTTACACTCACCCTTGTCGCTTGACACCGTTTTACTCGTTAGTCATTACTTCAAATATTGCGATAGACATTTCTTAGAACCACGTATGTTGCGAATTTGCTCCAAATTGCGATAGTTGTGTTTGAAGATAACGTCAAATTAATTATAAATATAATTGTCGTCTGACTACACTAGCTAGAAGATAAGTTTTGGAAGAATATCTTATGTGTTATACCCTGTCCCATCTCTTCCCGGGAGTGTCGTAAAAGGCGACTAAGCGATAACAAAGCCGCTACCACAAACCCTCAGGAATTACACCACCTCTAAAAGTGGACTCGCCAATACGCTTGGTCAGCGTGGCATTTTGAGGCCTTACATCCCTCATGCATTGTTATGCATGAGGCCTGTTTTAAAAGGGACCTTAAAAGGGCTGATTACGCTCTTATAAGCTACCTTAGGAACAGCCGCAGGGTAAACAGCCAGTTCAAGTCGAGCATATCTTCAAATGAAGATTTCGTGCCTTGATTCAAGCCTCCATTTGTCTGAAAATTTAGAACACGAGGCGAGCTCCCCGAGGCTGCTTTTAATTGGAGTCTTACGTGCTGGCCATTAGTGCTTATAAGGAGATAACTAACTTTTGCCCACGACTTCATTCGCGTATTGTTGTGTGTGTTAATCTGAATTATATTTAATCTATTTGCTAAGTTTCAATGAAATCGGTTCAACTGTTCTGAGGTGATTGAATAAACATTAAAATTTTCATATAATAACTGACCAATTAATACTACAAAATTCCTTTTTAAAATGTCTGAAAGTAACATTTACGATTCAATTCTGCTGCAGTTGCCCCATGCAGATTCATCCATATTACCAAATATCCCATTGAATCCCATAGAGCATATATGGGATGAGCTAAAGAGGCGTGTTCGAGCTCACCACTTAGCACCGTAGTCCTTGCAGGGGCTAAGAACTACCATCGGGGAAGAATGGGAGAACATTCCACTTCACGTCGTAGTGACGTTGATTGATTCTATGCCAAACCGCAAGGCGGCCGTCGTAAACGCTCTTGGAGGGAATACAAGTTACTAAATAAACGATTTTTTTTCGGTAAACCATTGTGTTTTTCAAAAATCCAATAAAAGTCTTCCCCATGAGAATGGCAGACACACGACTTGTTACACTTTAACCATTTTCATCAGTGCTCTGAATTCAAATTTGGAACAATATTATATTGAAATGCCAGCTTCAAAACTGTATAAAAACTTTTTGATAATGCCATTAAAACTGAAAATGCAGGGTGGCTCGATTGAGGTGTCGCGGAGTGTAGGTACTAGGTAGCTCTACTTTACCCCCACCGCAAACTGCGCAGTGTACCGCAGCCTAATAAATAAAGGTGCACCAAACGGGTATTATCTATCAATCTAATATAACGCGAGTCGACGTTTTATTCAAGTATTCAAATTACAGCTGCGTACTAGCTTATGTAAATTGCGTGTGATTCACGTGGAGGGACCCGACCGTATCTCCGCTGTGTTTATATGACTAACATCGTAGCCACAACCTGGATAGCATGCAGGATACATAGCCTATATGCGTACAGATGTTCAGAAGATAGGATATAAACATTAGCTCGAAAACAAAAGAACTGAATATACCTCTATGATAGCCCGAGAAGCGGTAATAGTCTAGGCGTGTCTATTTTCGACTCTTATTCGTGAGGTCGTAAATCCCCGCCCGTTTCGAATCAAGTATAGGTAAATTTATTAAATAAAAACGAATATTAAAGGAACTACAGAAAATACCAAGTGAACAGCAAAACATGACCAACAGAACAAACTACTTTACAATAACTGAAGTAAATATTTTTAAATTACTAAGAATGTCATCATCATCACAAATTCGATTTCACGGGACGCGTTATTGTCACCAGAAAACCTAAACCCAACGCACCTTCAAATTTGCTGCCCTTTGAGTATTTTCTACGATTCGTTTAATTATTCCCCCTTTTAAATTATCACTAGCTCAACATTGAAGGGAAACAATGTAAATAAACCTGCATTACCGAGAAATAAATAAAACTCAAGGGCCTTTCTATTCATCAAGTTTCACTGGGTCCGCCAGGTGGATTATGGCCCGAAACCCCCCTGTGATTACAATGTACCCTGCAGTGGCACATTATACGATATCGAGAATGTACGCGCAGCACCTTTATACATAAGTACTTCTGATGATGTCATTAGTCTTTGCAACTGTGCGTGTACTTATTTCCTGTAATTTATGTATTCTTGAGAAACTCTTGATTGCAATAAATGAAAAGGTTATGGATGTTGCAAGTTTTATAAAATAATCAACGCTAGTGCTCTGCCACGTCTTAATCAATGTATAGTGTATTCCAATCCAATTTGTTCAAAATGTAAACAAACATGGCGGCTTGATTGAGGTAACGTGTCCATAAGCGAGATTATTTTCGGCAAATTGGATTGGAACCGGCTTAGTCGTCACTACTTAATGATTTTTACCTCTCAAGTACAGTTGCCAACCGTTCCGTGACGTCCCGCTACTATGTAGACGTCCCGCATAATATACGTACGGGGCGCTAATTGTCCCGTTATACGAGATTTCGCACTTTGAATTTTTAAAATTATTTGTCTAGGTACTGACGGCATCACACCGTACCTTCGGAACGCGTTTGTTCATATCGTGTCGTGTCGTAAATTTTGATTAAATACAAATACTCGTATTCACTACTAATTCACCTAATTCGTACCTGTCTCGCATTCGAATTATCGATTTCCAGAAAATCATTGTTTCAAAGTTGGCAATCCTGAAGGATTTTTGAACGTTTCGCAAATAAATATCGAGGCTCAAAATTATTTTTGTTACAAGGATACTTACTTGCTTTTTAATGACATAACTCCTCTAGATTATTCTAAGGTTGACTGGAGAAAATTCCTTTTAGTAATAAGTTCGCCTTTGTACTTACTCTAATATTGTAATGTCTTATAGTAATGGCTGACGCAGACCAGGTGAAGTCTGACGCAGACGAGACGCGCTCGAAGACTGCTAGGTGCGTTGGTGAATTTTTGATCTTATTCCAATATCTACAAAGTTGGTTGTTGTTTGTTAATGAAAACCCCGCTGCGCTGCGCTACGCCTGGTCTGCGCCAGCCCTAACAATTCACTATAAGTACTTATAATAAAGAGCAACAACAGCAACATGTAAGTAAATGTAAGTAATTCTCGAATTCGAGTAATTCATCTTAGCAATTGCTTGGGCAAATATAACCCCCCATCAACAGCGAGTGTGCGAAGTAATGCTCAAATACTAGCTAACAATTTCACAATATTGATAATTCATTTGTGATACGAGTAGTTTTCACTCACTAAAGACGAAATGAAAGACAACAATCGCTTGAAGCTATGTGTCATCGAATGTAACATTTCAATTCTAAGTGCAAGTTATTGGAAATTGGTTAAGCAATTTTGCACGCGACAGTACAAGTTTCTCCATAGAAGTTAATTTTGACCTTGTCGGTTGAATTTGTAATAATAACACATCTCTATAACACCAGGAAGGCCCGATTGTACTACTATTAAGGGAAAAAACGAAATAAGAAATAAAATACAAAAAAATATAAATTTTTTCGCCCACGTTCAAGTGCTTGCGCACTGCCGTATGCTTTTGTTCATCATCCACGTGTACCGAAGCGTGGAGATTGTTTCCGCACGAGACAGGCGAAATTGGCGGGAAACTTGCGATATTGAGGTGTATTTACACATAGCAACTTATAACATAAATTGAGCACGTATGCATGTTAATTTGTAGAAAAACTGAGTGCCATGTATCTACTTTACATGGAATAGGAATCTACTACTTTACAAGTATCTACCTACTATATTTATTTGAAAACTGCAATGACCTAAAGTACTTATTAACTCAATCCAATAAAAAATAATGTATGTATGCTTTAGAAATTTCATGATTTTACTTATTTAATGAAGAAGCCAGGACAATTCTCAACGATCAAACGTAAATTAATTTGGTAGTCATGTGGTTGTTGTGTATTGCCTTGTATTTCGTTTATCTTCCTTTACGAATTTCATATAATATGTGACATTATCTGAGAGAAAGGACCTTATTGTCGGTTCTAGTTTCCCAGATAATATTAAACAGTTTTGAAACAGCGAAATATTAACCTTTTTTTTTTTCGGAAAGGCTAAATTCTTGTGGCCCTAATGGCCTTTCATGAGTCACCGGACATGTATATTTAGGGCGAGCATAGAAGGCGCTCACCCAGGAGCAAAGAGTGTGCAGCAACGAGCCTAAGGGCTCCCCCGCCGGTAGACCGGCGCATGGAATGGACCTCGACTTAGGGCGTTGCTTTGCGAGGGTACCGCGGGATCGCGAGTCGATGAGAAGCGCCCAGGCACGTGCCGATACGTGGTGTAAGTATTGGCTGAAGGCCGGTGTGTGTTCACTGTATAGCGAGGGGGTACGTCCTCGTCTCCGCCGGCGGGGACGGTGTGTATGTGTAGTCTGTGAGTGTAGTGTAAGAACCGCATTGGCAGCAGTAATTGGGTCGTCGAGGTTGTCTAGGACAAAAACTGAATTATTAACCAAAGTCAATGAGTGCATACCGACAATAAGGTGCCTTTGTTCAGATAATGTCACTTGTCTTACTTCAGGAAAAAATAATTTAAAAAAAAGTTTCTCTGACAGTAATTTTAGTTCGGTTGTTTTATTGCAATAGTAGCGTTGCCACTTTAGAAAGGACTGTTACATTTCTCTTTACCCGTAACCACCGCATTCCATCGATATTGTCGGATATTTGATGCCAATTATGTTGATGTCCGCTACGCGTGTTATGTCGTTCAGTGTGACGACGCCATTAGCCCGCACGCGTTGTGAGCGGGAATGTCAGAAAAAGTGGATGCGATGTTTTATTAAATTAATAGTGTTTTATGCGCACGAGATACACGCTTATTTTATTATAATGACTTGGATGACAAGGAGTTGATGGGATTTTTTAGACAATATCGTTCTATCAATTGGTAATAATTCTTATCTTGGAGATTGGATCCATTTCAGTAGATTTTCCTAAAATGGTCCATTTTACTAAATAATATTTTAGCTATTAAAGCACTTACTAAACACAGCGATCTCTCGAGCTATCTGTGAGGTGATTTTGTTTTTGACCATTTGTAACATAATAATTGCGTTCACAGCAGTAATCTAGGAAGTTTATCCCATGATTCTCGGCTGCAGTTTTTATCTCATCGCTCGTCAATTTCATCATTTACTCACATTAACATGACGCCTAACGTCACATTTCTTTGGTACGATGAGTTTGTCGGTATACATAAATCGAGGACACAGAAATGGTCTCGATGTATCAATTGCCTGCTTTCTTGATGTGCAGTAAAGATCTTTATAATACAGTCATGTGTCATTTTGTGTTATTTCTCTTCGTTCATATTCCGTTCCCCCAAAATGTCCCCAAAATGCGATAAACTCGAAAACTGTACTTAAGCGATTTTATATTACGACCGTTATAGGGTGTTTCTTGTTTTTTGTAAATGGGTTTTGAAAATGTTGTAACGTTACCGCCGGGGTTCGTCGATAAAAATGTCAGTCTTTTCTGTGTTGTCATCTACCATACCATCAACATTTGTACCTTAAAACAATCTCAACATAAACATATTCGGTGACGTCAGTGACTAACTAATACCATCTTTCGTTTTTTTTTTTAAATTATTGCACATAGTATCCCATATTTCCTCGATACGGAGGTTTATATCATACCGCGATGGTTTATACCATCAAAAATCATTTTATACCGCGAACCCGTAGGTTGTGGAACGAAGTACCTCACGAGCTCTTTCCAGTTACGATATGGGGTTCTTTAAGAAAGCTGTGAATAGGATTTTGCAATGTCGGCGGCGCACCCGCATACCCCCTGGTGTTGCAGGTGTCCATGAGCGGCGGTAACACTTACCATCACGTGGGACCGCTTGCTCGTCCACCTACTTCACTATAAAAAAAACCGAAGCATGTTTTCCGCGGCGCGGCGGTGAGGAAAACATCACAAAGAAAACCCACATGCTCGAGAATTAAAAAGAAAATCTGGAGCATGTGTATCCAACAATCCGCCCTGGGCCCGCGTGGTGGATTATGGCCCAAAACCCTGCAATGATTTACTAGGGGACGCTTGTGCCCTACACTAAAACTTTAAAGTCTGATATTAACACGTTTGTTTTTTGGTCTGTATTCTGTACCCGCGATTATATGAACAATGGAAGAAAATGCTCATTGGCCACTTTATTTTTATTGATGGTTTATTATTATTACTCAAGGGCGTAGAACTTTTAACGGTGTTACAGACATTCAAACATCAAAGGGAAATAAAACTCGAACAGTGTATAGTGGTTTCCTCTGAGGGCACAATAAATATGTCGGCGCATTGGTTTAGTAGATGACTAGATGCGTAATGATGGGTCACTGACCTTGTAAGTCCGAATAGTTTGTGAAGTGTATTGTGTATTGATCTGAGAACGGATTTGGATGCGGTATTATTTGTATTTTTCAGTGTACATGTACACTGATTAATATTGTAGGATGTTTAATATTGTAGGATAGTTGGCTCTTCACAGATATGCAAACGTACTATTCCTTTCCATTGAAAGTGACTGCTACCGTAATACCGCCGGTTTAAGGATTAAGGATTAAAGCAACTGCCTTACACAACCCCATCCCACAGCCTTAAACGTGCATACATACGTGGGGATTAGGTAAATTTTGAGATAGAAAAAATATATTTGGGTTACAAAACAATTTTTTACTATTATATAATTTCTGAAAATACTCTCCATTAGTGTCTCTATACAGCGATTCATTCGTCTAAACCAAGATTTAAAGCACTTCTCTACTTCACTTCCACTTCTCTTCTCTAGCGAGGTATTCAATAACTGCCATAAAAGCATTCCGAGCGTCCTCAGGGCTGTCGGAAAGAATGCCACATGGTCCGAGCTTCACTTTTAGAAAGAGAAAGAAGTCGCATGGAGCTATATATGGGCTCAATTCTTGGATCTCTGTGGTCTTCAGAAACTCTTGGGTAAGGTTTTGAGGTGATGCATTGTTATGTAACCACGCCATCTAAATAGTGTCTCTCGTGCACCTCCTAATTGAACTCCTCTAATCAGCCCAAAGGCTTTTTACGATGTTGTGCGATGAAGTGTAAATAAATAATTAAAATAACATACTACGTACAATATTAATATTAACTTAATAATTCGTGTATAGACACGTAATAATTCACTTAGACACATATTATATTTCCACTATCACGGGCTGTCCGCAACACGGACAAATAAAATCAATCAATCTCATCAATGTGGAGACTCGGGCTGTCAATGATGATGATTTAACCGATCACATTATCTGTTTCAGTCTTACTCTTTCTCTATGGACACCAGTGTGTCATCGACCTTGATCTTAATGTGGTCCAACCACTATTTAATGCTCATATTTCATGGTCTACGCCCTGATATTTCATTGCTTGCGCACATCTATAATGGGATTGACATTACATCAACCACGGTAAAAAACCTGCAGATAAATAATAACAAGGGATTATCGCCTCTATTTTGGAACCTATACGACTTATAATCATCGCAATGTTACTTTATTTAAGTGCGCAAGCAATAATAACTTTAGAACGTAGTACTTTTTTTTTTTATATTTTGCTATTTTCCGATTTATAGATAGAACATTTTTTGTCCATGTAACTCATCCATTGGTAGTAGCTTGTCCTTGGTAGTCCATAGCATTTAATTGAAGTGCTCTTGTGAGGCACGTCCAATCGGCTGTTAAGTCTGTTCCGTACACATGTTGTGTGGAATGTTCTGGGAATTTCTAAAATGTTCGAATATAAATATAGAATGTTTAAATTTATTTTAAAAAATCTTTTGTATTTTCAATTTCTTTTCTATGTAATCATTAATTAATTGTTATTATAATTACCTAATTGGAATTTCGTTAACTGAGTAACGATCTGTCTGCTCTTAAGTTGTTTTTAAAGAGACATTTTCAAACAAATTAAAAAAAAATATTTTATATCATTCACCTCCTAGGTCGGATGTGAAAACGTCAACTTGTTAGGAGAGCGCTCGAAATTCGTTTTAAATGGACACTTTATTGCAAGAAATTATTGAAATTACCCACATTATCGTTTGTTGATCTTTTTTTTTCTTTTTTTATATGGAACTAGGCGGACAAGCAAGCGGTCCCACGTGTTAAGTGTTAGTGTTACCGCCGCCCATGGACGCGACACCGGGGGTATGCGTGTGCGCCGTCGACCTTGCAAAATCCTATTCACAGCTTTCTTGAAGAACCCCATATCGTAGCGTAATGCAAAGACCTCTTTAGGCAGTTCGTTCCACAGCCTACGGGTTCGCAATATAACATGATTTTTGGACAGAACAGTACAGGACACCTCCGTATCGAGGAAATGCGGATGTGCCGCACTTCTGTAACGAGAGCAGTAACCCGAGGTGGGAATTATATTGAACAATTCTTTAGAGCAATTTTATGCCAATAGTTATAGTTAAACTACCACTGATAACGAATGGTATACACGCAAATACGGTAATAACATACTTTATTGAAAATTTACGAGTACATTGACCGATGATACATACATATTATCACGCTTCCAAATAGATTTAATAAGTTCTACGACACAGTGTGTCTAAGGCAGTGGTCTTTGTTACTTCCAGTTGTTGGTTGTTGTTTCTAGGGTCCCGTTTGGCACTATTTGGCTATTTGGCACCATTACATGCAAATGCACTGAATATATTATAATTTATTAAACAATTATATGTAACTGGTGGCTTTCAATACTATATCTTTCAAGTATAATTGACAAAGGAGGAAATAATCTATAATCCTAACAAAGGATCTATCTAAACGATCACAGTTATTTCTTTCTTTGCTACTAGTATTTCTTGTACAGTTCTACTTATACTTCTTGTACTAATTCTAGTTTTTATTTTTATCATATTAAAATTACCCATAGCATAATTACTATCGATCACTTCTATCGGAGGAAACTCTTGCACGGTCTCTACATGCATACGAATTTTTATACATCAGTTTCGGAGTCGGAGTAAAATGTGTTCAACAATTAGAATTATTTAAGAGCCACGAATTTGTGTATTGTTGGCTGCGTGTAGATGAAAAATAATAATATATTATAGATCTATGTTATAGATCTATAGAGTACAAAAATTAAATGGCCTAGTCCTCATAGAAATCTTCAGAAGTATCTTTAGATTGAATTTGTCGCGCTCTTTTAAATAATGATACTATGTAGCAAAATGTAGTTTAAAAGACTGTTGCTGTTTCGTGAGAAGATATTGATTAATATACGAGTAAGTTTGTTACGTATCACTAACTGTCTTGTCGCAAACGACGAAAAAAATGATGGAAGTAAAGAACAGAAACGTATCAAAAATTTGTTTTTTTTTCCTCAAACACTCAATTTTCCAAAAAAGGCAAAAAGCTCATACTAAAGACCCCGAAGCATTATTTAATTACCATTTTCACTGATTTCAACTGTTATTCATATTCGAGGGGTTGAAAGGGTTCGAGGGGTTCCACGCCTAAATACATGCCTTGTAAGCAATATTTTAAAGTGACAATGTAACAAGTAACAATGAATTATTATGAACTGAAATTCGTATTATTCCCGTTGTGTATTTAGGTTATTGCAGGGTGCGTAATGTAGGTTGGGGTGATCGCCCCGGACTCCACCGTTTTATGTAACATTCCCTTAACAAATTGGATCTTTACCCTGTAAATTTGGGCCACACTATTGTTTTATACTATTACCGAATAAACTGGATTTTGTGAGCCGAAAAATCGTTCAATACCGTTTAGTGAATTCCATCCCTTTTTATTTAAGATGTTACTTAAATAGATTCATTATACATAAGTGAATATTATAGTCTACATTGTAATGTACAATCTACAATGTATAACTATTTATTGACTGCAGAATAGAATATGTAGCGAGAAAAATTAAACAAAGCGAAAAATTTATAATGAGAAATAGGGTCAGGCATATTTTTTCGCAGTCGAAAACTACTTCCCTTTTGGCGGGGCGCTCTGCTTAATCCTCTTTATCTCTTAAGTCTCTCTGTCGGATGCACGAAAATGTTCAAACAAAAAGAATAGGAGAGTTTGTGTAAGAGGATATAGTTTTGGATACAAAATTCTAGAGTTCAGAAACAACTCAATTGTGAAGGACTGTAAATTGTGTAATATTTTGTATTTTCATGTCTGTATGTGTTGACATACAACGAAAAAATGTTTAAGGTTGCTCTCTTATATCGCAAATACCTTAGTAAATAAAAAAACCTTGGTCTGCAAAATGTTATCTCGCCATTTCCGACGTTTAATCGACGTTCCGAATGTTAATGGTTACATAAGCAATACTTTACTATAAGCTAATATTTGATTTAAGCCATGTGTTCAAACATACTTTACATTAGTTGTGTAAACAGTAAACACTACATGTGTGGTCTTTGGATCCGCAAATATTATTGGAAAGATCCAATTTCAATCGTAAGCTGTTTGCGGTAAGGTTTAGAGGTATACAGTTTGCAAAAAGCTCAAATTACATCGTATCCCGAGGGAAGTAGTTTCGGAAAAGACTTCCAGAAATCGAAACACCGTGAGTCTGATGTTTCAATTATATATGTAAGTATATAATAGTATTATTTCTAAAAGCGGGTCTCCACTGAATGCATTAACAAGGCGATGCGAGGCATGCAAATCACTAGCTATTGCCCGCGACTTCGTACGCGTAGTCTACATTAATAGTAGCCTATATTGTAATCCGGATTACAATATATTTATTTGCCAAGTTTCATAGAAATCGGTTTACCCGTTTCGACTTGTTTATGTAACAATCATCCAAACTTTTGCATTTATAATATTTTTATTACAGATACGTTGATGTATAGTCGAATGTTTGAATTACTTATATATTAATTTTATGCGAATTTTTACGATGAAAATGGCCGATATAAATTACTGTCTTATTCAAAATGTTGACGAGGCTCATCAATATTCATATAAAGGCGTCACTTCCGCCTCGCCAGGAAGCGGCCTCGTATAACGGAATCACCAGCCTAGTAATGAAGGCTCTGATTTTAATATTATGCTTGGTATCTCATCTTCATTTAGCAGTCGAGGAGTCAGGAGTGCGATTACTTTGTATCTTCACTCCAGTCACATGTAGAAATGTATTTTACTCGTATAAGAGCTGGTTACTGTAACCTTCTAGGACAAATACGTTTTAAAGCGGTTCTAAAAATCAATCCAGTAGACTTTTTATCTACGTATTTTTGTCTAAGAATTGATGGGTTCTCGGAATATAATCAGTAATTTAGATAAATCAGTAATTTAGATATGAATACTTTCGTTGAAACTCTTTTCGTTTGAGCAACCGGAGATTGCAACGAGGTGTTGATTTGACTTTTTAATGCGACGAACAAAGTGGTTGCGATAACGTCAGTTTTGTGTATGCATTATGCATACAGCGACCGTTCTTGTGGAAATAACAAATTAGTTCTGTAGAAAATTAGTTATGAATGCCTTTTAATGGGACCAAATGAATGTTACTAGCTGCCGTATGAGCCACGCAATAAGAGTCTGAAGCAAATTCTATGAACCCTTACCTTAGACCTCTCTTATTAAAGAGTCCATATGATGATCCTTTAAAATGAAAATGATACCCGATTCCATTTGGCCCTTCTATTAAAAAAAATGTTGTCTTTAATTGGAAATTCAGGTAAAATATTAAAGTAATTGTAGATAAGCCTTAAACTTTCAAGGATTGAAACAAATTGAAAACTTGTTTCTGCGAAATCTTTATTAAAAAAGTTCTTGTAAAGGGTTTTCCAATAAGGACTTGACAACTTTTTTTCAAAATAAAATGCAAACCATTTGAGATATTTCAAAAACTTTATTATCGGGTTGAAGTACAATCAAAACATTTATGAATGGAACTCGACTTCGTTCATATGGCCACCGCGGGCACGTTTGCAGCGGTCGATTCGTTGGATCCAATTTTCGATGACTCGGCCACACATTTCGGCCGAAACGGCTGCTATTTCGCGTTCAATGTTGGCTCTGAGCTCTTCCAACGTCGTCGGCTTGTTGGCATAGACCAATGACTTGACGTAGCCCCAAAGAAAAAAGTCTAGAGGCGTTAAATCGCACGAACGAGGCGGCCAATCGACTGGTCCATTTCTTGAGATAACACGCTCATCAAACTTACTCTTCAATAAATCGATTGTAACGTGTGCTGTGTGGCTTGTGGCACCGTCCTGTTGAAACCACATGTTGTCCAAGTCCATATCTTCCAATTCGGGCCAAAAATAATCGGTAATCATGGCGCGATAACGATTACCATTCACAGTAACGTGACGATCATTATCGTCGACGAAAAAATATGGCCCTATGACGCCGCCGGCATGCAAACCGCACCAAACAGTTATTTTTTGTGGATGAAGTGGTGTTTCATGAAGCACATGTGGATTTTCACCCGACCAATAACGCATATTTTGCTTATTGACGAACCCATTGAGCCAAAAATGAGCTTCGTCACTGAAGATGATTTTGCGATGAAATTGATCATCTTGGCGCATCTTTTCCAGAGCCCAATCGGAGAACGTACGTCGCTTCAAATGGTCCATCGGCTTCAATTCCTGAGTCAGCTTGATCTTGTATGGGTGTAAACCAAGATCCTTACGCAAAATTCGCCATAAAGTGGTCTGGGCGATGTCCAACTCTTGAGAACGCCGTGGAATTGACTGCTTTGGATCATTTGCTACGGACGATTCAACGGCAGCGATATTTTCGACACTTCGACGAACCCGTTGTCTCACTGGCACGGCAACATCACACAACGAATATGTAGACTCAAATTTTTGCACTAAACTTCTTACTGCCTGTCTACTAGGGCGAGAATTACGACGGAAAATCGGAGTTAACGCTCTTAAAGTAGTGGTCACCGACTCCGAATTTCTGTAGTAAATTTTTAATTTGCAGACGTTGTTCGTTCGTGTACTTTACCATGATGAAAATGTTAAGTTTACTGAATAAATTGACAGTGACAGTTCGATGATTAGTGAAAGGGTGCGTTCACAAATTGAATTCAAAGTTGTCAAGTCCCTATTGGAAAACCCCTTATAAGCAAATGTTTCCATCAATACAGCCCCGCTTTTATGAAAATAAATAATTTTCATTCAAGTGAAAACCGCTGGCAATACGCCAGGGTAAATACACTCTTGTCGTTTAATCAAACAACGGCAAGTGGGTGGGTTTATTGTTAATAACAAGAAGAGCACTCAGTACCCTGAACACCTTTGTTGTACAATGGCTCGAGAGCCAGCTCAAGCAGAAATGAAATTCCGCCGGCGACGGGGAACGTAAGTTTGAAAGAGGGGTATGGAATGGAATACAGGCTTTTTTCTTTTTCATCCTTTATAGATTGTGTACGAAATATTACACAGAGAATCCATTTTATGAACTAATTATATACTAATCTTATATATACACGTATATATACTTATATATATATATATATATACGTTATATTGTATTTTTTTCATGGAGAAGGTTTTTATGCTATCCACTTTGTTGTAACTCGCCACTAGATGGCGCTGCAGCACATCAACTTCTATACCGTTCAACCGATCGCAAAAATCATACCGACGGCAAAACAGAATAATTTGTGATTTTATATACAGAGGTAAATAAATGTACACAGGCAGGACGTCTGCCGACTTTAGAATAGCACTATCGTCGTCTCTTCCCATTGGTGTAGTAAAAGACAACTAAGGGATAACAAAGCCGCTACCATAACTACACCACCTATAAAAGACGACTCGCTAACCCGCTTTAATGCCATACATCCCTCATGGAAACTTTGTCAGTTATGTTTTTTTCCAATTAAACCCACCACGTTTGGTTTCAGGACGAGGAGTCCCTGGAGTCGTCGAGACCTGTTCCCAACATCACCCACCACAGCATCATGTACGCGCCCAAATGTCTCGTCATCGTTTCAAGACAGGACTACATCGACACTTTCAGAGTGAGTGCACTTTTATTGTAGTGTGACTGCAGAGTGAGCGCAGTTTGATTCCATTCAATGTTTCTACTGAAATGCTGGTAGTTGTACGTTCAGGAGTCATTGCATCATATATTCATGTAAACAAAATCTATCCTTCAATAAACACTTCATAAATAAACACAAATACTGAAATTTATATTTTTTAGTTGTTGCTATCCTTCTTGGTCCTTACATGTAAAATGATTGTTCTATTTTAAGGACATTTATCGGTTAGTAATACATTCTTTAAATTTTTTTGAAGAACTTTCAGTTGGTAAAATATTGTTGAGAACAAAAATAGAAATGAAATTCATTAAAGAATTGCTTTTAATTCCAGAACTGTCTAGGCATAATCTACACAGTATGGGTGGAAAATCTCGGTGTCCCGCTCGAGACCCTCGTCGGTAACCTTTTGGGCTGCGTGCTAGTACCCCCTGCGGGGGGCCCGCAGGTTCGGTTTAGCATCGGCGCGGGAGACCGGCAAGCGTTGCAGCCCCCTGCGGCGCCCCCTATGCCGGTCACACATACTTCTGTACATATGCTGCTGAGGCTATTAGGTGAGTTAGTTCATCTTTTTGAATGTAGAGTATGTCTTCCTAAAGACTAGTCGGTAATATCCTGGCTGGTGGAAGTTCTTAGAAGCATTGCACACTAGAAGGTGCTTTTATAGTAATAATAATAATTCGCCAGGAAATTACTGCTTGAGGAATCCCAAAATCGTTAAGAAAACCTAATACTTAGTGCAATTCATTCAGTAGTTTAGTGAAGGAACAGTGGATACATCTCTAAACAGCCCCTATAGTCCCTTTAAATCCGCAATTATAATAAATGACTATTCCTTAATTTACTTGTCTTCAAAACTCATCTTTCATCTTTCTCTTCCAGGTATACATAATTCAGTCACCCTCTGGTGCGCTGTTATGAGCGAACACAAAGTTCTCTTAGTTTCTCTTGCGGCTGCTCGGCTTGCTGCGGCGTGTCGAGCGTTGGCAGCCCTGATGTTTCCCTTCAGATACGCCCACGTGTATATACCACTGCTGCCGGCAGGGTTGGCAGAGGTTCTGGCCACTCCAACGCCTTTTCTGATCGGTGTACATTCCAGTTTGAAGGAGGAGGTCTCAGAATTGGTAAGTTAACTTATATTTATTTACAAGATACACCAACAAACAGCATTTACACGAAAAAATAAAATTTTTAATAACTTCAACATACCGTGTGCAATACATTAACAGGTGCATACAAGTTCAACAGAAAGGCATGCGAGTATAATAAAATAGTATAAACAAAATTAAATTTGGATGAACATAAATCCAATTAAATGATAATTTACTGGAACATTAAACCATTTAATTAAACAAATGAAAAGTGTGCCCGACTACAATTTTGCGTTTGAAACTTGCCAAAGAATCATTAAAGATGTCGATGTCATGAAACTTATGTATTCTTATCAAAACTTGATGTATTCTTCACTTTCCTGTGCTTTCCTGGCATGTATTGCGACATCCGCGATACATGCCAACATGAGTCCAAGGTGATAGACGTTGGTATGTCCCTGGATGCGCTGCCTACCCCTGGAAATAAGGGAATGAATTTGAAGAATGGGTTAGTAAACTGGGGAGGGATAGGATAGTATGGTTCGAAAACGGCTTTGGCATATTTTACTCACTACCGAAACACGTACGTACATTCGGGGAATAGGATAAAATGCAAAATTTTCTGAACTGACTTTCTGTACAGTTTCGGGAGTTTTCTGAACACAAACGATTGGACTATTTTGCGCTGACAAATAATAATGTATATTAAACATTTCAGTTGGACGTGATAGTAGCAGACCTCGACGTGGGATCTCTTCATATTCCAGCCGGAGTTAACATTCCCCGACCAGAAGGGAAGCTCTTGTCTTCTCTTCAGGAGGCTCTAGCTCTAGTCCTGCAGCCGGAACTCCGTTCTGCTGACTCAGCATTCGCCCCTCCGCCACCCACGGCGTCCCCCCCACATATGCTGGATAAGGAGATCAGGGCTGTGTTTATGAGGACGTTAGCCAAATTGCTACAGGGTTACAGGTATTTATTAATGATTTTCAGCTAATTGCTGTTATTGGTGTGTGTGTCACAATTCAAAGCAATTGATTAATAAATTAAACTTATACAGCATTAATTAAATACTAGCCTTAGTAAATGAGTATAGCATTTGTTTTAAGCGGAAATAGCTTACCCCGGTTTCTGATTTGAGCATTTAAAATTAATTGTGACTCGAGCCCTACTTAAGTTTAGCAAACGTTGATTTATGTTATACAATGTCTGATTAAGTATTTGTTCGCACACTTATCTAAATCCTTACTTAAGTGATGACAACTCCTACATAGCTACGACATGGGGTTCTTCAAGAAAACTGTAAATAGCATTTTGCAAGGTCGGCGGCGCACCCGCATACCCCCTGGTGTTGCAGGTGTCCATGGGCGGCGGTATCATTTACCATCACGTGGGACCGCTTGCTCGACCGCCCATTTGTCTATTAAAAAATAAATATATCAACGTTTTGCGTTTCTGAATTTATTTGAGAGCACTTAAATATAACTTAAGTAGGGGAATTGTGCTTAAGATGACATACTCAGGTAAGATGACATAGTGCCTATATCCGTTCAAATATACGCGCCAGAAACGCCTAAACGACGATCACACATCGGCTCACAGATAGCGTCACCACTCAAAACTTTTGTGAGCGACCGCTTGCGTTGTTTGGATGTGGTGTGGATTGTTTTGATTTCGACACTCGAAAATATTATTTTGATGAAAGTGTTTGTGCCAATAAATATGTTCAGGTAAGATTTTAGTTGTGTTTGACTACTTTGATATGAACTGTGGTTAATATGGGTTATGAATATTGAAGAATAATTAAAGTAACTTTAAAGTTTTTTAGGTCGCAAAAGGTGGCAAATATTTTTTACCTCGTAGGGTAAGATGACATAGCAACGGTCGGCTTAAGATGACATAGTATGTCATCTTACCCTGAAGTTCTTGCGTTTATGAATACTTTAAAATCCTGTTTTATTTTTGTTCGGGACGACCGATGCGACAATAGTTTTAAGTCTTTGTTTGAGTAGATTTTATTATTTAAGTTTTCTTATAGTATTTATTTGATAGTTAACATTGTTATTGTTTGATTGATACGATAGATCCTGCAACAGTCGATCTAGTTCAGCGTGCTAGCCAAATCGTTGGTGGACCTTCTTTCTCAAAGAGCACTAAAAATCCTACATCAGTCGGTCCAGTTCAGCGTGATTGCCAAGTCATTGCTGGATAGTCTACCACCCAGGAGATACCAAATAGAAATTTCTCCATTTCCGAAATCAATGTCTACGGGGCAAGCAAGAAGCACGAAGAGGAAAATCACTGACTCTCGGGTTTTGACAGGCACTCCTTTTATGGACGAAGTTAAAGCCCAAGTCCAAAATAAAAAAGAGAAGGAAAATCGCAAGAGCGTTAGAGCTCGAAAGCAGGTGAAGCGTACTATCCTTCAGGATGACTCAGATGGCCGGATCTATGGAAGATTTTAATCAGGACGCTGATGATGTTGATGACTCCGATGCTGCATGCCTTTATTGTAACGAATTATATAGCAAATGGAAGCCAGGAGAGCATTGGGTATGCTGCCAATTATGTAAGCGATGGTGTTACACTATGTGCTGGCGTTGCACCAAGAACTAAGGTTTTCAAAAGTGAAATGTACACCGATAATTAGGTATGTCAACTTAGACTGACGTGTGTCATCTTACCCACATGGACATGATTGGTGTTTTTTTATTTTATTTCAATTATTAAGTTTTCTATAGCGTCAAGATTAATTTTCGTGCGTCGTAAATAAACGTTTTAAATGTGTAGCCTTACATTTATTTTTTATAACCTTTGAATTTTCAAATATTTGCCTCAAAACAAAAAGTATGTCATCTTAAGCACAATTCCCCTAATGTTCTCTCCTCCTCTTCCTAAGTAGTCCATCTACGTCGCTTAAGCAAGGTTCTAAGATTTCAGTGGATTTCTCTTGAAAACTAAACAAAAGATAAGTAAACTTTACGTACATTTTTATCAAAATGTTGTCTTGCAGAATAAATTCAACACCATCTGTGGAATGTTACAAAAATACTAGAGCCGAAATACTTTACGTAACAATGTATGCTAACGTATAGCTCGGCCTTCTTTTTTTTGGGTGTAAGTCATTTTAAAAACTTTTGCCAGTTATTTAAAGATAAGACTGTTAGTTTATTTTGGTGTCAAAAAAGATTGCAAATATTGATAAACGCCCAAACAAGTTTTTACCACTTACGTTTCCTTTCACGATCGTAAATAAACTTGTAATTTTTATTATTTAAATATTATTATTTAAATCGATTATTTATTTAATCACATTGATTTGAATCACTCATTCCTGTAGCGGTTTTTTAATTTGCAATGAAAAATATTTTTTTTAAAGTTATATTGAGAGAATACTTATGTAATCTGCTTGGATAGGAAATGCTTACGAAGTGATGATTTTTAGTTGTGAAACTCAGTGTTTTTAAGTTACTCTTAAGTATTGGATTTAATATTTTTTTAATATTTAGGTTACTCTACTCTTAACTCTGCTCAGATAAGTTGAGCTCATTTTTCTAATTCAGAAACCGGATGTAAGAGCATGTTTTCTAATCATATTCGCCTTGAGTTCAAACCCCAGCCCTTATCACTCAGGTTTTTCTTAAGTACAAACTTTTCAATTATCACCAGTTTAGCAGTGAAGGAAAACATCGTAAGTAACCTTTCGTGTCTGATATTTTTGACAAATTTGTTATAAGATTTTTGATGCGATCATGACGTTTGTAGTTAGATCGAAATCAAGTTAAGGCAGGTCCAGTTTATTCTTTAATTCAGCTACGAAAAGTTGCCTAGAAAAATTGGCTCTATCGATGAGGTCTAACTTATTGAAATCAATCTGCTTGAAGCTATCCGCGCCAACTAAATGTACTGCTATATAACCATATTTGCTAGTTGCAAGGTACAAGGGAGGTGAACGGTCTGTACACATGGTCTGTTTTATTGTTTCTACTGCTGTCCAGGCTACAATAATAATTCATTCTCTGCCAGTTCTGTGATATAGTTGAAGAATCACAAATTGTGGGTACTTCAGTCAAGTGTGTTTTGTTTCCAGACATTGTCTAACAATAATCCGCATTCATCCCGCTCCAGTGCTAACATTTCACAAGGCTGGCTTCTTAGGCGGCCGAGGACTAGCTAATTGTCAGTTTGCAGTGCGCCTACTGGACTCTATGTTTTTTAACGGTGTAGTGGCGGAAAGGGGACCCCCCTGGCGACCTACCGACATATGGGACGAACTTGTGCAGTGAGTATTGTGAACCATAATTCTACATTAGTGTACTAAATCAGTGTTCCACTGAGCACTCTACCGCTAAGAGTAAGATTACGCTTGCATTAATCGCTGTACAATTAGTCGCGTCAGTCGAAAGAAATGTATGAGGTTAAATTGGAGTGCACACATTTGCAATTAGTTGCGATGCGATCTGCCGACGACTTTTCAAATTGCGACCGCACGCAATTTCAGTGAGATTTAAAATTGCACTGGAATCGTGTTAGCATTACAAAACTACCATTACACACAACTATCGCACATTGCGCGATAGTCTAAATTTTATTGCAGCTTTTTACGCAAAATATCATGATTTGTAAATTGTTGAAATTTTCAAGACTCATATACTATAATTTAATATAATCTTAATACTCGTACAATGTATGAAATTTTTCCTTTTCCTAAATTTTCGGCCAGTAGTGGATGAACCCGGTGTCTTCTTTTCTTCGTCATTTTATCTTGCTATCACAACAAAATCCAAGCGTGAAACGAAATGCAACAATCGCAAATCACAACACAATTAATTGCGCGTGTATAGTTGTACGACGACGAGATTATTGCACAGAAACTATTGCCATAATGTGTTCCAGCTCTAAGTCAGCGCTAAGGAACCTTAAGAACCTTAACCGTTTTAGACCAGAGCTTTTAACCTCAAGGGTATAACAATCAAACAATGAAAATTTGAACTATAACAGTCGAGTTTTAAAGTTGTTTTAGCGCTCACTCAGCCCTTGAGCGTCGGATATGCGGCGCTCATTTTTTGTCTCTTGATTTAGAACACATTCTTTTCATACCTTTTTATTTTCAAATTTTTCTTTTACATTAAACTTGGTTGTTTCACAGAAATCTACCAGAACAGCTACGACTAGAATCTCTAAACCCCGATCTAGAATTGCAACACATACAGGACCTGGCAATGCAGCTACATCTCAATGAAAATCCTAACCCTCAGGTGTGTGTGGTGTTACATCATTTCCAGGATAAATCATCTTAAATAATTTTTACAGAGCGATCTGGTATTAAGGAGCATTGTATATTAACAAGACGTTTTCAAAATCTCTTTACACATTCTTAATCACTATGTCAATCTCTACTACCACCAGATCAAACAGAAAATAAAAATTAAAACGCGGCTGCAGGTTTAATTTAAATAGATACTAATTATTAATATAGTGATTATATAAGGTTCTATTTAAGTATGTATATTAAAAATTATCACTAACTAGGCAGTGAAGGAAAATATCAATCTGCACTTTGCCCTCTGTAATTTACTAAAGGAAGCCTGTGCCCTATGTTGATATCCAATTTTTTACAATAATTAATTGATGTTGTTCGCAGACGTACCAGCAACGTATTTTAAGGCCTCCAGAGGGCGCCTCGGCTCGCATACACCAACCACCGTTACCATCGTTAGATGTGGCTCGTGTGAGAGAAGTTATTGAGGAAGTCACCGCTAGGAATGCACATACCAAGTAAGAAACATCTGTACTTAAAGCGTACTACTACTAGCGTATGTGAAAGTTGCCACTATAATGCAATAAAAATCACCGTATGTGAGAGTTAACACTATAATGCCCAGAGCCCATTCTCATATATATATTCACAGTATATTGTAATAGAAATGAAACTAAACACGTTCTCAAATAATAGCAAATATATTCGGTTTTCAACATATTAAGTAAGTAAGTACACTTATTTTATCGACAACAAGCAAACTTTTTGGCTGGAGCCTGAGAAGCGATGTAGAGTTTTTGTTTGATTATCGTAAAAAATGTGTATTTTGAGATCTGTGGTTGATAGTGATAGTTTATTAAACTTCAAAGTGCTTAGCGTTAGTGCATAATGTTTGTGATAATTAAATAAAAGCGTGAGACTGTATTTTACGTGTTCTTCCAAACTCTGTCCCCAATAAACCTACTATTACTTGAGCGACTCCTACTTCGACGGGACTGATAAAAACAATTCTGTTTTATTATTTGATGTGTGTGGACCAATGGCTATGCCAGTGTCCAAATAAATTATAAAAAAAACGACAGCAAGCATTCATTCTCGAGCCTTGTAAAACTTTACAGAGATTGAGCCCGCTTTATATTTAAAGGTAATGAATTATGGAATGGAATGGTTCGCTAATGGAAGCGAACCGCTTTGACACTAAATAAACGTGAATAGAAAGTACCAGAATGGTCAGGAATTTTAAGAAGATTATCTGAAGATCGAAGGTTAAGGGGCTGAAGAAGAAGAATAGTCAAAATTTTCTTGTGTGTCAACATCCGTGTGATCAAAATCCGGGTGTCAACTGGTTAAACATTATACTGTAGAGAGAGAGAGGTTCTTAACAACGACGAATTGAACGCCATTTGAGCTGTTGGCAAGATTTTTCTACGGCATAAGACTTGATGATAACAATATTAATATGCAGGTGCAATATTAATTGAATCTTGTTTTCAGACTAATGGCCTTGAGGCCCCCTCAGCCGCGCATAGTGCCCCCGGCGGCGCCCCCTACCGGCGCCATTGAGTTGGGACAACAGTTATTACTTACTAACTCCGCCAGAAGACTAGAGGTGAGTTTTATATCATGTTACTACTCTGTGCTGCGTTTATATAAGTGAGTCTGAGGGAATCTAGTTATATTCGATCCATATTACTGAGTTTCTAGTTAAACGGGGGTTTTCCAAGAAATGGATCTGTGTAGTTTGTGACTGCATATGTTTCTGACTATGATTCTTTATAAAACACAACCATAAAACTTATAAAAAAACTTGTAACCTATAAAAAATGGTCCTATAAATAGAGACTATTTATGGTATAAACTCACTAATTCCATAATTAGTGTTTAGCTACAGTTTTTAGCGTCTCTCAGAATAACTTTGATTAGTAAAATAACTTTGAGCCGTCTTTTTGAGTCATTAATCATTTTGAGTTTTAACTCAAAATCACCATACTAAAAGTAGGGAATATTTCGCATCTTTTGTGGAAAATAGTTCCAATTGGCTTTAATACCAACAGACCTTTCAGTATCCAGTACTGCACACGGGCCTTCTCATGCACATTGTCTCGTGCATGAGGGATGCATGGCGTTAAAACGCCAAGTTGGCGACTCCACTCTTAGGTGGTGTAGTTCCTCGCGGCTTGTGGTAGTCGCTTTGTTATCCCGTAGTCGCCTTTGACGACACCCGCGGGAAGGGGTTGGGGTATTGCTATTTTATAGATGGCCGACACCACGCGGCACATATTATCTGTTTTAAAAAGAAAGGATATCACATTTTTAGCGTTTTCCGTAAAAATTTATTTGTCTTTATGGAGTTAGACTACACGGACCTCGATATATTTTTATTTAGTAAGAAAAAATTAAAAACGGAAATCATAAAAAAGCATCGATTTTAAAGCTCATCATAAATAGATACACACACACATATGGTACACACCCTCATACTGGGGCGCACACACACGCACGGCACATGCAAACGGACACACCAGTGCAAACGCAAATCAGCTCGTTTTATTAATAAAAAAAATAAAATAAAGAAAAACCTATTACTTGCGGGCAATCTATTAAATATTGTATATAGTGTCAGTGTAATCTGTATTTGGCCATTAGCTCTAGCAATATATTAGTTAAATAAGTTGCATAGAAGGCTGGAGATTACATAAATAAATAAATAACATATTACTGTTGTCCCCACTGACTTCATTGGGGACAACGCTCTTAATTTTGTCTACAATTCTCGTTGTGTCCACCAGTGAGGGTAGTCAGTGAGGACAACGGTACCAAATCAATGTGACGACTTGATTCGTGCAACAGGTGCTGGGTGCGTGTATAGCGGCGATATTCGAGTGCCGCTACGCGGACGCGCGCAAGTCGTTCCCGGCGGTGTTGCGCGCGCTGCGAGCGCCGGCCGCGCGCTCAGCGCTCGTACGAGACCTGGCCGCCAGGCTGCCTAGTAACAAACACCTGCTGCACCATCACCAGTTTGATCTCATCGTCAGGTACGAACACACTGAACACGTTAGCCGTGTGCGTAACGATTAACGTTATTGTTGTAATAACGAGCGTTGAGCGCTGTGTGATCGCTATTGAACTTCGAAGACTAGCGTTAAAGGCTAGTCCAAATCTATAATGGTCGATGCTCTTAATTAAACCTTTGTAGTTAAAAGCTCCAGTCTAAATCGGTTAAGGTTATGGTTCGAGCAGCGTTCAGCGCTAATTTTAACAATGCTACTACCAGTTGGAGCTGTTCGTCCGGTATGTGTAGACTTACAACAGGTAGTTTAGACAGTTCGTAGGTGGACGTAACGAGTTAATTTACCCCGCCACCGGAGGCGTAAATATGTTGTCTGCGTCAAAGAGGTGAGAGTTGTATCTACGAGAAGCTGAAGTCAAAACTGAGCGCGTTGGAAAGACCACGTCCAAGTATGGCACGCTCCTTTTGCCATTGGGTCCAAATGTTGACCACGAGGTTAGTAGGACCTAGCAGCGATGTTCGGACGCGCGCAATTCGTTTTATTTTTATTTGCTTTGTAAATACTTTATAGCGACTAGGCATATATGTATACGCATAAATGCGTACCTAATTTGGATTGAAAATTAGACTTGTTTATAGCTAGTCGACGTTGCCATTAGTCTTCTTCTTCGTAATCGTCGTCGTCCTCTTTCTTGGCGAATTTGAGTACAACCTCAACGCAACACCACTCTATAGGGTCGTCGCCCTGCTTGATCAAAAGGGCTGTTGCTGTGAAATCGCCGTAAATGCCGTCGTCGGGAAGTTCTTCATAGTCGAACACGTATTTGAAGATTTCGTACTTGCCCTGTAACGAATCGTGAAGATTTTGTTATTTTGTAACTTTTGTTGTATTTTTGCATTTATAACATTGATAATAAAAGAACGCAAGATTAAGAATGTTGACATAGAAATAATGCCACATTCGCATACTTTTTATTAGCATTTTTCTTTTTATTCCATTCAATGACAAATTGCATTCTAGCGAAATTTAAGGAATATTTTTGCTGCATGTACTTAATGCATGTAACTGGAGCACATAATGTGAGAGTTCAATGACACTTGAATTACATATGCAAGTACTATAATACGCATAAGGTAATTGCAGTAAATAATATACAAAGTGCAATTGACCATAGGGTTTATCCGATTTTTTTTGCCCGTAAGTAATCTGCATACAATCCATTGTTACCTACCCGTATAGTACAAGAAACTATACGGGGGGCGGAAGACACGTTAATGCGTGCTCGAATCATTATACTCGCTCAAAGTTACCGGAAAATATCCTTATACGTGGGCCATACTGAAAGTTTTGCGTAACTCATAAATAAAACTTCATAACGAAACTTGTATTTATTGTTTTTCAATAAATATATAGGGCGCGAAGTCTGGGCTGTGACCGGGATGGGTCACGAGCTCCACCATCTCAAAACACAAAAATGCCTTTGTCTTGTTCGCGATGTCAGCGGAACCATTGTCGTGGTGCAAAAGGATGTGGTTTCTCGGTCGCTTCTCGCGAACTTTTTCGAGAACACTGGGCAGACAAATGGTCGTGTACCACTCAGCATTGACTGTTTTTTGTTCTTATAGGGGTACACAGTACAGACATGGTTTGAGAGAAAAATCTCGCGATAATTTTTTTGCCACCGCTTCTGTCTTGTCGCAATTTTGTTGGTCTGTTCTCACCTTCGAAGACCCATTCACTGGACTGTTGTTTTTTCCGGACCGTAACAATAAATCCATGTTTCGTATCCTGTTACGATGCTATAAACAGCATTTGAACACCTACGATGTTCAAACTTCAGCAACTCGTTTCTGGTCTGATGTGAGTTCGCTGGGAATCCAGCGGCAACAAAGCTTCCCAACTTTTAAATGTTCGCGCAAAATCTTTTGAATTTGGCTCATACCGATTACTAAATGTCCACGAATTTCGTCATAGGTGATCCGTCGGTTTTGTTCAATCAGTCGCCTGACAGTAACCGTACTTTCCTCAGTGAGCGCTGTTGACGGACGACCTTCATAAATCTCGTCATGGAGAGAAACACGACCACGATTAAATTAAACGTACCAACGCCTCACAGTGCACAAATATGGTGCTTAGACCCCAAAAACATTTTTGAGGCGAACACTGCACTCTTGCGGAGGAAGAGATCGTTTAAAATCGTAAAAAATCATTGCTCTAAAATCTTTTCGCGCTAAATCCATTTTCAGAGCGAAAGGTGAACTTCGATTAGTCTTGAGAAATAAATCATTTTATCACTTTTCTAGGAGTAAGTAAACATTTACCGGCGCTATGGGACAGTTTGTGCTTTCCACGCCGGCTATCTCAAGGGCTCGCTCCAGGTTAGTCTGCGCGTACTTATTCGCCAAGTTACAGAAACTCTCGTCAACTAATGTGTTGTACGGCTTGCAACCGCCGTCCATTTCCTTGCACATCTCTATGCGGATCTGAAAATTTTAAAAAAATATAGTAACTTTCTAGACTGATTTAAAAAACATTTATTCTAAGAGCCATTGCCCTCCATCAATCCGCTCAAATAGTAAGTGTAATGGAATATGAAAAATCTCTCATCCCTTTACACTTTTTAGTTCTATCTCATCAAATGCGAACTGTAGTAGGATGTGCTTTATTTTTTCTCTGATTTTACCACGTACCGCAGATGTTCACGGGGGACCATATAGACCGTCTGCCACTTTCCTTACATAAAAATGAGTCTGCTTTATGAACGATTCTTGATCAGTCAGAAGAAATATTAGAAACAAAATGTGTAAACATTTAGAGTCGACCCGGTACCTCTAGTCGCGGCCACTCGAAGGCCATTTACAAAATGGCGACCAGCTGTCAACTGCTTCATTGTACGACGCCGTATTAACGTTAGGATTGTCCTATTTACTTACTAGTAATATGTTCAGTTACCATACCGAATGCGAGGTCTTGTTAATTTCATCGGTCACGTCTATCCACACATTGAACCCGTCGTGAGTGCGGTTGAGCTTAGTGCGGTTTACGTCCATCTGACACGGGTAATTGTCGCGATCCGGACACGGACTGATTTTCAGTACTACCCATGCGCCTGGACCCTGGTGGAAAGAGAATGAAAGAGAGTAATGGAATAGAGTAAATCTAATTTTAAAATAATATCGAGATTGTAAGAAGGAAATGTTTGTTTGTTGACAAAAGCGTTTTAGTTCAATAAACAACTACTTTTAATTAGATGCATCGTTTTTGTTACGGTGCCTTCAAAATCTCATCGACATTAAAATTACAGCTTCCGCGTTGCCGTAGCACATTTGTTTTCAAAGTGTTTAATTACAATTATTTACTTATTTTTTTTATTTTATAAATTAGGTTTATGTGTATCTTCTCCATTGCGACTCAAGTCAAATGGGCAGTCGACCCAATTTAAATCCTTACTCTTAGGCATCTAAGCACCTTACCTTAATCGCTTGTCAATCGGTAGAATCGGATGATTTTGTGTGCATTAACTGCTAACTATACATAAAACATTGCAATATTTGTAATATGCAATACTTACAATCATACTATCTCCTGTCCCCATAGTAACACTAATGGCAGCTATTATAAATCTGTATACAATTATTTTCCACATGATAAACTATTCAATCCAACGAACACAATTAAAATGTGACAATCGTTGCGTGCGAGCAGTATAAATAATATTGCTATATCCGCATCATGTCGTGATATATGACCGTGTGAACATATCTATTGCAAGATCTCTATTTATTATTGTAATAAAATTTGCGTGCTGTATAAATCTATTCATCTACAATCCACATGTTACAGTTATTTCGGACCGTTATCAATGAAATGAAATGATGCAGTCAGATTTATTTTGTTACCTAAAAACATTGAAATTGTCGTCCTTTCATTTTTTTTATAATTCGCGTTTTGAATGAGCTTTGATGAGATGCGAGCTTCACTCAAAAGTTTTAATCAGATTGAAAAGCTAATGACTTCTTACATAGAATTGAAGTTAAAAGTTAAGTTAAAAAAAGAATATCTCGAAGAGCGATATAAATAGAAATTACTACTTGGTCTTTATAAGAATACTACGATTATAAAGAGTATTCCAATTTAATGAAAGCGTCTGTAATTCTATAAAAGTGGCGTTACTATCATAGTGAAGAACTGCATGTCCATACATGGACGGTGATCCAAAAATTCTAATCGAAGAATCCTCATGAAGTGTCTTTGTCTTTTACATTTCGTTCATTTTATTGCAGATTAATGAACTGCGCGCTACAATCGGCGACGGCTCTAGACGAGCATTCGATAGCGGCCGCCATGTTGCCTCTAGCTACTGCATACTGCAGGAAGCTGTGTACGGGCGTTATACAATACGCGTACATGTGTATACAGGTTAGCCGTTCTTTGTTTTTATTATATAATTTTCTTTACAACTTGTCTTATATAGGTAAGCATTAATAAAGTCAGAACAGAGCTGTGTAAATTTAACCAATAAGATTGTTTTATTTTTCTCGAACACAGACTTCAAATTAAAGTAAATCATAATCCTATCCATTAATTCTTGCAGAGCTTCGCGTAAATCACTTCTACTTCAACAGAAGCACAAAAAAAGTCTCGTCGAAAATTGATCCTTATGCTTCTCTTACTCATGATTCTATTGTAGGAAGTGATCACTGAAGCCAAAAATAATCAAGACCCTAATGTGAATAATAAGTTGATATCTTCAATGATGTGACGTCATTGAATCTGTTAAACTCTAGTGACTTCATTATAATATGTGATTTGTTACAGCAGGAATTAGGATGTACCTATTTCACTTTACAATACCGTACCGCGTGTCTCTTACCACACATCCACTCTACAGATCTTCATTCCAATTCAGCCATATTCCAACGGTGTGAGTCCCCCTTGCAACGACTTCTTCACCGTGCATCTCGTCAGTTTCCTCACTAAATATTTCTTGTTACAGGAACATCAAGTGTGGACAAGTCAGCAGTTCTGGGAGGCGGCGTTTTACCAGGACGTCCAGAGGGATATAAAAGCTTTGTACCTGCCCAGTCCCACGCACCACACGAGAGCGCCCAGTCCCAGGTACGTCTAGTTTATAGGATGACCTTTGCTTAACTTTATAACCTCATAATAAAGTTCTTTTTGATGTGAAACATCTAATGCGGCGGGTCAGAGCGGCTGTTTACGTGGCATGCGTCGCCACGTAATACGGTCAAAGGCAACATCGAATATAATTTACAGAAGTCACTAATTAACAGAATTAAGTTGTTTCCATTTAATTTTTGTATTAAATAAACAATCATCATTTTCTTTAAAAAAAAATCTGAATATTATATTTTTAATTGTGCTATATTTATTTTCTTTCATAAGCTATCCTTTTATGCTCATTATTTCTACAAAATAATTTCGATGTTTCACATCTGCCAGACGTCCCGCGACGGCTCAGTTTTTTTTTTTTGGTGCGTGTTTATTTTCGTATCGTCTCAAAAGGACCATTGCGTTAATGATCACCAAATATGTATGATATTGATAAATAAAATATCAAATGGTGGCTCTTAACACATTTCTGTCACGAAACTTCAACTGTGCTTTTAGATTATACATTAAAGTTTGGTTTTTCATGATATCATATAAGCATAAGTAGTCCGCTAAATTCCCCTACTGTACCCCAATACCCATACTCTGTGGAACGTTTATGTCACGGGTGCCACTGCTACCGTTATTGCGAAACACTGTATTTGTGGCACTGCCCAGTGTTTCGCACTAACGTTTGAGTGACATCTAAATAATCCTTGTATTTTGGACACTTACCGTTAGGGGGCCATCCATAAATTACGTCACACAAATTTCATGATATTTGGAGTACCCCCCCCCCGTCCTTGTCACAGGTGGTCACATTTGTGTGACCCCCCCCCCCCCCTGGTGTGACGTCACATATTTTGCAATTTTAAATTTAGAAATTATTAAATCAAAACAACCTTATTATAATATTGGTAGTTGGTAAAGTTTTAAAGTTTTTCGTTAGAGTTGAAGTTTAGTTTAATACTTTAGATTTATACATGTGACGTCACGAAGCTTATGACTCGTCCCCCCCCCCCCTTGTCACACGATGTCACACTTTATTGACCCCCTCCCTCCCCCTTAACGTGTGACGTAATTTATAGATGACCCCTTATCTTCTGCGAGTGTTCTGTATCTTTATCATCGCTCGAATTTCTCCCCTACTCACATACACTCGAAATGAACTTTTTTAATTTTTCTTCGCCTTATGTACCCAAACATCTATTTTAGTTTCCAAATCCAATTCTAATACCGTCTATCTGGACCGTTTTTACATAGACGTCCTCATGTTGTAATAATAAGTCTGTGTCTCCACTGCTGGATATAGCCCTTCCCCGCGGCACACACGACCCTCGGCTCTCATCTAACCACCACCGGCGATAATACATGATGTCAACGTCTTTACTTTGTTTCCGTAGGGAGGACGAGGAATACATATCGTTGCTAAAGGCGCAAGAGCCGAGTGCTCTGGAAATCGCGGCCGAGCAGATGAGGATGTGGCCCAATTTGCTGCCAGGTATGACGGTCACACACACTATTCTCTTGATATACAATTATACATATATGTACAGGGTGTGTCAGATGTGGTCCCGATAACTGAAACTGGCAATTCCGTAAGTTATCTCTGTATTTTATATTTAAAGATTAAAATCTTCTTAATATATTATGCTTATGCTCTATAAGCTATTGAAATAAATTAATAAAAGTGTAATATTAAAATAAATAAATTCTAAAGTCATTACATTTATGTAATACCCTAAATAAAACCAAATGTGCGCGAGCCTTTATAACTTAGGGATTTTGGCCTCTTGCAATATGGCCCCTATTTATCTGTTTTTATCTGCCTCTGCCAATCAGAAGATGTTTTTCATTTCTTTTAGCTTTCAATGATCTAGAACAAGTCCTTTTCTAATTATTTTTAGCAACAATGATCTTTTGTAATTGTTTTAGAGAAACAACGCGAGTTAATAGCTAGCGAGGAGTCGACGTTGTACAGTCAAGCGATACATTACGCGAACCGGATGGTGTACTTGTTGTTGCCGCTGGAGGGGAGGCGCGCCGAGGCGCGGGGGGAGGACGCGGATAGAGCCAGCAACAGTATAACAAATAGGTAAGTCATAAACATTACTTTGTCGCCAGACTTTGCCCCGAAGTGATGTACCGCTTTACTCTGTTCAGCACACCGAGTTTTCTGCAGGTCATTTTGGCCTTGTTTTCCAAATGACACCTAAATTCGACTGTTTGGAAATGTCGACAACAAGAATCCCGATACTCTCCGAGATGTAAATAAATGTAATGGTAGATGTAATGTAATATATCTCTATACAAATTTAGCGTATAATTATTAAAGGCTTTTGGTTTCCTTTTCTACTCAACGTTTCTTCTTTTATTTTCTAATAGGAATAAGGAATCAATTCCCTGTTTAGAATGTCTTTATAGACTTAGTATAGAAATTGTTAATTTTACATAAAATTACCTTCTTATAAACTATATACATTTTATTTAAGTCGTAATCATTAATCGACTCTCACGTTCATTGCGGTTTAAATGTAATTAATGTTTTTGATAAAATAATTAGGTTGTAAATGTAGATAATGTGTTGTTATCCAGCGTAGCGGAGTCAGACAGTGCAGACGCAGAATCAGGCTTCGAGGAGGCTGATCCGGGTGAAGCGGGCAACAATGTTATCAAGATGGTCTCCAGATTTGTAGACAAGGTAACATAATATTATAGTTGAGAATTTATATTATAGTTAATATTAAAGATAAGATAATATTACGGTGGGAACAGAAAATTAAAAAAAAAATAACCTTTTGATAATGTATCAATCAGGAGGTGGTGAGAAAGGCCCTTAGTGTTGCTAAAACGAGCGCTGGCGCGCAATGTTAGTGCTATTGCACCTCAACGTTTTTTTTCTTTTATGGCAATTTCCACATTCTGCCCGTGTCAAGTTTTCATCGTAACAAGCTAATAAACAATTTCAAAGTCTAAAACGTATCCTGTCAATATCCAGTCCAGGCGAAGTAAGTCAAGAGTCGCTCTGTGAAGCGATAATAGGTTTACTGAGGACGAAAAACACCTTAAAGTTGAATGAACTATCACTATTAAACCATAGAACGCCTAATATTCAATTTATACAATAACTTCTCGAGTTCCCGCCAAAAATCACTTAACCGTTTTAGACTTGACCTTTTAACTACAAGGGTTTAAGAAAGACAGCTTTCAAGTCTTCGTATGTATTTAAATATGTTATATTTTAAATATGATGTTCTATAGCTATAGGCGCCTCAAATAAATAAATTAGATCATCAATAAAATTTTGGACTATAACGCTCCCTAGCCTTTAACGCTAAAGTCTTAAATGTTCATCAGCGCTCGCTCAGCGCTGAAGCGTCGAACGCTCAACGCTGGTTTTTACTAACTTACAGTAGTCTGTTTTTTCCTATCGTCAACTATGTGCTCTTCTTCAGGTGTGTACAGAGGGTGGTGTGACGGCGGAACACGTAAGATGTCTGCATCAGATGATTCCAGGAGTAGTTCACATGCATTTGGAAACATTAGACGCAGTCGCGAGGGAAAGTCGAAGATTACCGCCTGTACAAAAGGTAAAATATTATTATAATCCAAATTATATTAATTGGAAAATGTTTTTATTTCAGTAGTAGGGATATTATAGTTCTATTTTCAGATTGTTTCAAAATTGATCAAATTCGTTTTTCTCTTTACATTGTATTCCCTTTAAGAAATATTAGCAGACGCAAGCAATCTTAGTACGTATTAACCTTGTATAAATAACGCAAAACTGCTTGGGCTCGGGCGATATTACGTGACAAACCTGCGTAGTGGCTTATTTTTAGGTCCGTTTGGTGGTGCGGGCTTCAGTGCGACGGAGGGGGGTATTTTCAATACAATATGTTCGCAAGTTCGAGCAAGACGCAAGAATAACTTATTGAGTGCAATAAGTTGCATGTAAGTGCAACAATAACACCCGCCTTATTGAGTGTTGTTTGAAATTGTGGTATGGACATGCGCAGACTGTTGACAAAGATCAAAGCCCAAGTAATTTTGCGAAGTGTATACCGTCTTAACATTATTTAAATTAACATCTCGATGACTTGAATATTCTTATGTCGTTCAATCAAGTAGTTCATTTATAAAGTATTTCAACATAAATAAGCAACATACTAAGAGGAAGCTGTTCGTATTTTTATTTATTTATTTACTTTATTGTGCTATTTTTTTATTTTGAAGATGGCAGACGGACATGCGGTCCACATGATGGTAAGTGTCTATCGCCGTTCATGGACACCTGCAACACCATAGATTATTTGGGTGCGCTGCCGACGTTGTAAAATCCTATTGAAAACTTTCTTGAAGAGCTTCATGTCGTAATGTAGCACGAAAATCTCAGCAGGCAGTTCATTCCACAACTTTCGGATTCGCGGTATAAAGTGTCGTGACGACCGAACTGTGCGCTGCGACTCTTTGACGAGAAAGTGTGGATTAACCACACGGCGATGACGCGAGGTTCTCTACAGTCGACTGTTGGTTAAATATGTAAAACTAAAGTAGGTGTAGTAGAAATTAAACAGTGATATGTGAGGTTTGAAACCGCACCTCCAAAGGTAGACTGTGCATCCGGGGACGTGCCAGCGTTTGTCATTTTGGACTAATTTTGTCATCTATCACGGTGGCCGCTGGGCGACAGTAGCCATTTACCAACAGGTGGACTATCTGTTCGTGTACCACCTACTTTCCATAACAATAACCAACCCTCTTAGTATCCACTGCTGGACACAAGCCTCCTCATGCACATAGTTTTGTGCACGAGAGATGTATGGCCTTAAAACCTTCCCATAAATGAAAGGTAAAATGTTTCAGCCTCGTCTAGTGTCGCCGGCGTTAATCAGCGGGGAATCGGTAACGGTGCCAGCGTTACGCGCCTTTCTAGTAGTGGACGGACGGCACACGCCGCTACTGCCCGCTGAGGGGGCATTGTTCCTCACTAACTACCGGCTCGTGTTCAAGGGCGTGCCCACGGACCCTTTCGGTAAGTCACAGTATAAATGACGAAAATGTCTGACCGCTGACTGCTAATTCAACTTACCATCAAATCAAATCATTTACCTATTTGTCCAGATCTAAATAGACAAGTAAGGAATTTGAGGACCACCTAAACCATCAATTCTATAAAATGACAGTATCATTTTTATCCAAATATCGAAAATGTCAATGAGAGTCTCTAGTTCGATCTCTAGAGGTATTTCTTTTGGTTGTATTTCGTCACCTGAAGGTATAATCAGTTGAACATTTTTATTGTGTCTTCTGAAAGAACCAAGTAGTTTTACTTGTACATATTTCAGCGTGTGAACAGACCGTGGTGCGTTCATTCCCTTTGAGTTCGCTGACGCGCGAGAAATCGATACGGACCAACTACTTACCCCACATAGAGCAGTCGCTGCAGGAGGGACTGCAGTTCAAATCCGCCACCTTTCAACTTATCAAGGTAAGACAATCAACTGGTGTGTTTAATTTTTTTAGGAAGTCAAGGAATAATAGGACGTGTCCAATTGCTTACAATCATGGGGTGGGGCAAACCAGCTGAATACCCTTACTTTTTACGCCAACATATTTCAAGTCAATATATTTCATGATTCCTGATACATACAAAGTCATACAATACATTAATTATATTACACCTTAATTAAACCGTTTTCAAGATGTTTTGATTAGGCTGATGTTTTATTTATTTATTGTTATTATTTTTTATACAAAGAAGGTAGCAAGCAAGCAGACAGACAGACCGGGGATGTGTCAACGTTTGCCATTTTGGACTGAAGTTGCGGATGCCCATGGGCGACAGTTACCGCTTACCATCAGGTGGACTTTATTTGGCCCATACAATATACACTTTAACTTAAAATACATATAATGTAATAAACTTAACTACTAATAGAGATGTTCGGTCTCGCTTTCTTAAAGCGTCGGTACACTACCCCTTCTGGCCAAAAGTAAGGACCGAGGAACAGTTTCTGATGAACTGCAGCAACCCGGAGCTTATAGGTCTTAAAATTACTACACCTATAATTAGAATTTATCTCCGCTGCATGTTCCTGGTCCGAACTTAGAGTCTCTCCTGGATGTACTCGTCTGCCGCCTTTTTCTTATAAAAAATCCGTATTGTCCCCAAACGGGACGTTATGTAACATGTTGTGTGTGTCAGGTGGCGCTCGACGAGGAGGTGAGCGGCGAACAAACAGAGGCGTTTCGCAAGCAGGTGTCGCGTTTGCGGCACCCCCAGGACCCCCAGATGCACTTCGCTCTCGCGCCGCGTGCGCCCCCACCCCCACCGCACCACCACCACAAACACAACACGCTCAAGTAAATATACACACTCTTTCTCTCTCTCTCTCTCTCTCTCAAGCTAAGGACTAATTTTGCGAAAAATTCGCCGCGGAATTTCGCTCCATCGTGGCAAGTTAAAATATATTACAAGCACAATATCTGGACGAACAAAACGTTATCCGCGCGCGTCATTCCGTGCGTCATAACGTAGCCAAATTTAAGCCTCAGTGTAGCAACTTTGCTATGCTGAGGCTTAAATTTGGCTACGTTGTGACACACGTGTTGTAATGGAACGTTCCTATTTTATCTATATTAGGTTATTTTGGTTTCTCAAGTGTTTCTTTAACGTTTGACACAGAAATATTGAAGTAAATACAATCACGGGAATTACCACTGATGCCGCAGAATTAGCACTACACGCTGTATTAACAACTTGCGAAATTCACGCAGCGGTCCGTTAGATTTGTTGAGTGATGGTTATCGCGGAAATCAGCTCGTATTTTAGCTACATTTGTTCCTATCTTAAAGTCAGATGGCGCTCCACGAGGAGGTGGGCGGCGAGCAGACGGAGACGTTCCGCAAGCACACCATAAGCATAACGTGCTTAAGTTACGCTTAATCGAGTCGTCCTTCACTTAAAAATTTTAAATTGCTTAATTTTTTAATTTTATAAAGTTTTTAAATTGCTTAATTTTTAATAATTAAGTTTTGTTTGAATACGAAAGTCTTCAACGAGACAGTTCTGTTAGGTATGACGTACGATACTGAAACGTGCACTCGAGACGGTCTGCCTGATCATAAGTTTAAAGTTGTTCAGCGAGCTATAGAGAAAGATAGCGTTCTCCGAGTATAGATGGAGTCGCAACTTCTTCGCTGGACAAAAGTCCGAGAACTGAAGTTGTCGCCACAGGACACATATTTATTGTAGGACTTATAATAACTATTGGTTAGAGATGAGTCCTCGAACGGAGACTACATACGGAGAAATTTAGTGAATAATTATTATAGTGAACGATCTACGCGGTTAACAAGGAAATTCCAAATCTATTCCACGTTTTATTTATCAAAGTAATGTTTTTTTTATTTTACAGAGGATTTGCCAAGAAAACGCTCCTAAAGACTGCTCGACGGGCCGGTCTAAAACCGAAGCCCTCAAAACGACAGAAATACGTGCTGCCATCTGCCGACGCGAGATCACTCACATCGCCGCCACTTATGTCGTCATTATCTGCTGATACATTATCACGTGAGTATCATTTTCTTTGAAGTTTTTTCTTTTATTCTTAAGTTTTCTTTTATTCCGATGACTTCAAATTCAAATTTTAAGGGTAATTACAAATTCCCTTAAAAAACGGAAGTCAAAAATGTCTTTTGTATAAAATCCTGGTGACAACATACTTTCCTCTTGTTTTAATTCAATCCCCACACTCGCGATGTGAATTTACGACTAGGATTCACACCGTGAACCACCAGCAACGAATATTCACTCAGAATATTTGCAGGCTAATTGCTAGCCAACTACGTATGGTGAAATACACGAATACAAAAGCATCCGCAATGTTCTCGCTTTGTCTTTTGTTTTCACGGCGTGTTAAGCAAATATTATTCAATTTTTTTCAGGCAGCCTTGCTAAAGTCGTTTGGTCTTTTTAACATTTTACTTGGGAAATATTTTTTTGTCTTGTATTTAAACGGACAGGAGAAACATATTACTAAACGGGCAGCAAATTATGATCAATATAGTATACTATTTTTGAATAACTGAAATAAAAAAAAAAATTACATACAATACATACACAAAGTGGACGGAGTCCCGCTTGTAGGGAACTTTTATGTCTTTATTGTTTCCAGACAACCTAAGCCTAGATTTGCTGCCACTTATTTAATTTTATTTATTTTCAGTGGAAGAATTAGAACTAGGCGGCGCTTGCGCGTGCGTAGGGTCCGAAGAAACCGCGGCGCGCACGTTGGAGCGCGTCCGGGAAAGGCCCTACGCGCGGGACTGGGCGAGGCTGGGTCTAGCGCAGCCGCCCTTCAGGCTCACCAACGCCAATGCTGTGTATACGCTGTGTAGGAGGTAAGTTATTTCACAGACTTGCTAGAAACATTTTCACCTTTATTAATTACTAGACTACAAAGATTGAAGAAATAAGAGATTCAAATTTTATTCACGATAACAAAAATGTGACGTCGTCGATCTTCTATAATCAGACACTAAGAATTTAAAGTAAAACCAAGAACAGGTGAATGAACGCATCAGTGAATGAACGAATCAAACTGAAATTTAGCTTGAACCTTCTTGGGAACTATGAACAGCACATAAACCACAAAACTAAGGTTCTCGTGGGATAGTGAGTACTCGGGTAAAGCCGCGGGCAAAAGCTAGTACCTAGATAAACAGAAGTGATGAAGAAATACCAATTATGCAACATTTTAAATTGAATGATTGACCTCTATGTTACTAGGTACAAGTAACATAATATCAATATGTTATATTATCCAAGACGTTATCCGTGATCCAAAGAAAGCGGAAACAGAGTTTATACACGCGGAGACAGAATAATAGTTACGTAACAATAAATATAAAGATTAAACTATTTCCTAAGATGTTTTCCACTAAGACACAAGAAAAAAATATGGTTTAAGTGACAGACTAAAGTTATACAAAAGTTGTGAAAAAGGATATGTGGTACGGCGATGGATACCGGAGTGAAAATGTTCTGTGAAGATATATGAAACATGTTTTTCAAGCAAGAAGTCTCGTCTCTCGCTTGAAAATCGCTTTTCAACGCTTAAATATGTCGGCTGAATGGAAACTAGAATTGTGGTAGTGGCAGATCTGTCGCAGTGGCGCTCGTTAACAATTCATTGAATAGGCGGCTACGGAACACCAACCACGAAAGTAACACCGTAGTACAATCCTATTTTTCAATTTAAAACAGCGAATATAAATGAAGTCGCCTTAAATACGTAAATCAGTTTATTGCGAAGAGCAAAAAACGTAAATGTTCGGATGCTTATTACGACCAGTGTTTAAGTGTAATGTATAATTCGTTGGGACGTTAGAACACAGAAGCTTCTCACCCCATTATATTACTATACGCGTTATTTTATTCAACATCATCGAGTGGGAACTATAATGAGGACTTCTCTTATCCCATTATTTTCTACTCCCCATATGTCCTAATGTCGCGCGGTGTCGGCCGACAATAGAATAGCACCACCCCATCTCTTATCGAGGGTGTCGTAAAAGGTGACTAAGGGATAAAGTGACTATCACAAGTTAATGGGGTACTTACCATTTTTACAAGAGTGGACTCGCCAACCCGCTTGGCCGGCGTGGCGTTTTAAGCCCATACATCGCTTATACACAATACAATGTGCATGAGGAAGCCCATGTCCAACAGTGGATACTGATAGGACTGGTTGGTTGCAGTCCCAATCCACTCCTAAATCTGCATAGGTAGGCAGCGCATCCTGGGGCGAGGTAACGTTTGTCATTCTGGACTGATGCATCCGCTTGTGTCGCAGTTATCGCAGGGCGACAGTATCCACTTACTACCAGGTGGACTGTCTGCTCATTTGCTGCCTTTTATTCATGAAAAGCTCTTAACGATTGTTTCTACACTTACAGTTATCCAGCAGTGTTTCCGGTGCCGGAGGGAGTGTCGGACGAGTCTCTCCGACGAGTGTCGCGGTGTTACCGACAGGGGCGACTACCTTTACTTACGTGGCGACATCCACGGACACATGCGTTATTAGCGAGGTTAGTGAGGCTTACCTGCAATTATCTTTTTATATTTACAAATTTTGGTATAATATTCTTTAATATTACTACTAATAATTAATGGTGCCGTATCGTGTCGCGACTGACTTTAACCGAAGGCGACTATGAGATAACATTACGGTGGAGATTATGTATTATAGTACGTATGTATTATAGGACGAGTATAGTACATCAAAACGTCAACACGTATTTTGTTGCGCTCCGTACCTTAAAATAGCTTACGCGTGAAAAAGTATTAGTTATAGTGAAAGTTTTATGTGTTCTTGTGCCCGTAAGTGTCACCTACCAGCTGGTGTACTCCGCGAGTGCCTGTGTCCACTGGTCATCGAGATATAAGGAGAAAGCCGGAGGGCCCATACCATCAACAACAACAATATAAAAAGCATTGAGGGTAGTTTCATTGTTTACATTCTGACATTTTTACATTTTGTTTACATTTTCAAAAGTGTAATCGCTTGTAGTTTGGTGCTTCATGTTTGAAGCGTTGATCGCTCAAAACGCTAGCATTTTGCCAAGAATGCTAGCGTATTTTTGGCAGATGCCAAATATGTAACTACCTGCTGCGGCGCAGCTATAATTTGAGTTTTTGTGCTCCTTTCATGATGTCATTTACGGGTGATACGGAGGATGATGACACCACTCCTCTGTGCCAGTGGTGTGACCAACCCTTTGAGGAAAAGTCCAGGCTTGTAAGCTGTAAATTGTGCAAGCGGAAATATCACTCCCGCTGTTCGAAAGGCATTGAGATTCTGCCGAGCGGTGCCATGGCAGCATGCTGCGCTACCATCACTAAAGGGGATTTAAAATCTTTGCTTTCCAAACTTGCATGTGACCTGCAAAAGAACATTGTTGGTGACCTTCGCAAGGACCTGAAAAAGATGGCGGAGCATATCAGGGCTCAGGACGTGAAGATAGATGAACTATCCGAACGTGTCTCGGCTCTTGGGGCGTCTGCTGGTGTTGGGAACTCCTTGGTCGATGACGTCGATGCTTTCGCAGAAATCGAGGATCGTCAGCGCCGATCGTGCAATGTGATGTTTTATGATCTCGCACCTTCGGAGGATAGCCAGGACGACCTGTCGGCGGTCAATCGTGTTCTTGGTGAAATTTCTGATCTTCCTCTCGCAGTGAAAACCTATCGTTGCAAAACTGCGCGCACCACTGGCTACGCTCCGCTTAAGGTTACGTTCAACAACGCATCGGATGCTGTTACCATTCTTAGAAATAAAGCGAAATTTTCTAAGTTTAAAATTAAATTGAAAAATGATCTTACTCCGGCTCAGGTATCGCGTCTTAAATTATTGTACAAAAGACTTGATGAACGCGTAGCGAAGGGCGAGAAAAATCTCCGTGTCCGCCATGTCAGAGGTGTTCCAAGAATCGTTAGCGTTGATCGAAAAAACTAGGCGGGACGGGATATACAACCGACTGCGTTGGAGAGTTCCTTTTTTATTTTCAAAATGTTTGAGGTATGAAAACAAAACTAGCGAAGCTGCACGACTCGATATTGTCGTCTGCTGTTCATTATGATGTTATTATTTTCGTCGAAACGTGGCTAAATGAAGCATACAGTGATAATGAGTTACTTTTGATAAATTATAAAATTTATCGCTGTGATAGAAGTTATGATAGTAGTGATAAGGATGAAGGGGGTGGTGTACTCATTGCGATTCGGAATGACTTGATAGGTCTGAAAATTGAAGACTTTTCACCGAACATTGAGCAGGTGTTTGTTTACATAGAGAAACTTAACCTCGTGATAGGTGCTGTTTATATTCCTCCGCGTCGCGACGAAACTGTTTATAATTCTCATGGTAAAGATATCGAACATTTATGCTCAATTTATAAATCTGCGAAATTTGTTATTGTGGGTGATTACAACCTACCCAAGGTTAGATGGAAGCGTGGTTATTGTGATGATAGCTCTGAGTTTATTGACTCTCTTTTGTCTGTTAATGCGTTACAACACAACGAAATATCAAATTGTTCTGGTAATATTTTAGACCTTGTTCTTACAAATTTCAACTACATTCCTATTGTTAATGCTCTTGAACCGTTATTACCAATAGACAAATTTCACCCACCACTTAGTTTTGAAATAAAATTACCGTGCACAAATAACTCAAATGACCAAGAATTGAATTACTATTATAATTTCAAGTACGCTGATTATCAAAACATTATTTTTGAGTTGAATAATATTAATTGGATAGAATTTTTTTCCGATGCGGATGTAAACGTGAATATTGCTGATTTTTATTCTTTTTTGTATTTTCTCATCAATAAATATGTTCCGTATTGCCGTGAAAGGAAAAAATCATATCCACCGTGGTATTCCACTTTGCTAATCAACATGATTCGCGATAAGAAAAAACAACATAAACTTTTCAAACAAACTCATCTGCCTATTCACTACAATGAATTTTCTCGTTTACGCGCCGCATGCAATGTCATACAAACTGAAAATAAATTGTCTTATTTTTCAAATCTTGAAGAATCGATCAAATACAACTCGAGGGCCTTTTGGAATCATATTAGCGCGACTACTGATTACAATGAGATTCCTGACACTGTTCACCATAAGTCAGACACATCTAACAACCCTGTAGAAATTGCAAATCTTTTTGCTTCTCATTTTAAATCGAGTTACAATTTTGATGTAAATAATCAAGCAAATGATCATGTTATCTCACCTACTGATTACAATTCTACTTTTTATATGAACTGTATAGAATTATCTCTTAGTGCTGTATTCGATGAAATTGCCAAGCTGGACATCAGGAAAGGTGCAGGGCCTGACTTAATTCCTAATATCTTTTTGGTCAACTGTATATATGCTGTGACAAAACCTTTGCATCTTCTTTTCTGTAAATCATTAGCTATGGGCATTTTTCCTGATGCCTGGAAGCTTGGCAAAGTTGTTCCCATTTACAAGAGTGGTGATAAATCAGATGTATCAAACTATAGGCCAATCTCTATTCTTAATTCTATACCGAAACTTTTTGAAAAAATGGTCACTAGTTGCGTTTATAGCAATTTCAGGAATATTATATGTGAACAACAACATGGTTTTATCGACAAAAGGTCTGCGTGCACTAACTTAGTAATTATTAAAAAACATATAACCGATGCCTTTGAGAAGTATGGACAGATCGATGCGATTTACACAGATTTCTCAAAGGCATTTGATAGTGTAAATCACGATATACTGGTCTCAAAGTTGAATAACATGGGTATTGGAAATCCGTTGTTAAGTTGGCTGAAAAGTTATTTGACTGATAGATCTCAATTTGTCGAGATAAAAAATTGTAAATCTAAAGTTATAAAAGTTCCTTCTGGAGTCCCGCAAGGCTCCCACTTGGGCCCTCTTTTGTTTAACTTTTTTATAAATGATTTACCTTCATGTTTAAAATTTTCTTCGATACTTTTATACGCTGATGATGCTAAAATTTATAAGAATATTGAAAACTCTGTTGATGCAGAACTTCTGCAAATCGACATTGATAGTGTAATGGAATGGTGCAATCTAAACTTATTGAAACTCAACGTTAAAAAATGTTCAATTATTTCATTCACAAGAAAGAAGACTGGTATAGTTTACAATTATGTTATGGTGTTTTATCCGCGATACGCGGAGTCAAAAGTTGAAAATGAAATTAAAAGTTCTGACCTTGTAACCTCCTGTTCACCTACTCTCGATATTCCTGGGGGCCCCCGGAAGTGCTGAACAGGGATGCGCTTAATAGCGCTCTTGCAAGGTCGTCGTTACACTGCACTGGTTACTGTCTGTTATATACTATGTACACTCGCGAACGCCAAGGTCTCCCAAAAATGTGCAGCCTACTTGCACAACAATAGATTGCGATCGTACCGCATAAGGATCAATGGCCGACTCGTACGGCGAAGGGTCAAAGGCTAACTAACTAACGGGCGACCCGCGCCCGCGCAGCACGTGAATTCACCCCTCACCTCGCAGCCCCCGAACAATACCGAACAAACCCCCGTCCCATGCAGAAGAAGTCTGCATGCTACTCCACTGGCAGGCGAGAGAGAGAGGTGACCGCTCTTTTCAGGATTGAGCCACCCACTAGGACCTCCGCAACCCGGGGTATTCCATCCACTCCGCGAAACAAATTAACAATGCGGCCCCGGCGCCAAAACAACGGCGGCAAATTAGCATCCTTGATTAAAACGAGGTCACCGATGCCTGGTGGGTGGGTCTTATCAGTCCATTTAACGCGCTGTTGCAAAATGTGCAAATACTCCAGAGACCAACGTTTCCAGAAACTCTGGGACAATTGTTGCAACAATTCAAAGTGCGACAAACGATTAGAAGCTACCCCTGTAAATGGGTACTCCGGCAGGGCGTTAAGTGGCTGTCCTATCAAGAAATGACCTGGAGTTAGAGCCTCCAAGTCGTTAGGATCTGACGAGAGCGGACACAAAGGGCGCGAGTTGAGGACGGCCTCAATTTTACAAAATACCGTTACTAGTTCCTCAAACGTTAATACCGTTTCTCCGATAACGCGCCTTAGGTGAGTTTTGGCTGATTTCACGGCTGCTTCAAAAATACCTCCCCAATGGGGGCAGCTAGGAGGACTAAACTGCCAGGTGATGCCCCGGCAAGATAGGGACATTCCAAGATCTACCTGGTTAGCCTCTAAAAACTTATATATATCCTTAAGGTAGTGGTCAGTACCCCGATAGTTGGTTCCGCAATCAGATCGAATTAACGCTGGAAGTCCGCGGCGGCTAACAAATCTACTAAATGTGGCAACAAATGCCTCCGTACTAAGAGCGGAAACTACTTCCAGGTGAACAGCCTTGGTTGACAGACACACAAAGACGCACAAATACGCTTTCTCTATCTTCGCTTTTCGAAGTCGCGACGTCTTGACCATGAACGGCCCGGCAAAATCGGTGCCAACTCCGGCAAAGGGTCTGGTTCCCGTGACTCGATCTGCAGGCAAATTTCCCATCATGGGCTGCATCGTCGCTGCCTTCAATCGATAGCAAGGCAAACAACGGAAAATTATGCCACGGATGGTACGTCTGGCTGACAAAATCCAAAATTCACGCTGCAAGATGGCTAACAATGCATTGCAGCCAGCGTGAGAATTTGCAATATGTCGGTGAGTCACCAACAAATGCACTAAGGGCCCACCTTTGGGCAACAACAATGGGTGACGAACCCCAAAAGGCAAATTGGCGTGACACAATCTACCACCAACACGGAGAAATCCCTCACCGTCAATAAAGGGGTTGAGCCTAGCAACGGCTCCCTTGAGTTTAGGTCTGCCATTCCGGAGTGTCTCAAGTTCTAAGGCGAAATGTTTAGTCTGCACAACGCGAATCCAATGCAGAAGGGCCATTTGGCGTTCTTCTGGCGTGAGAACAGGAGACAGCCGCTTTTCCTCCGGATGCCGAGCGTTATGAACGAAACGCTTTATCCAGGCAGTCACGCCAAGTAATTTGGACAAGGAACTGTAGCGATCGAGCAGAAAATCAATGCCCTTGAGGGGCTCAGTCAGGACACTCGATGTGAGCCAACCAATGGGGGGAGGAGTTACCAAGCACTGGTAACGTGGCCAATCAACTTCAGAATGTAACAACCACTGGGGCCCCCACCACAAATGGTGGTGAACCAGATCCGGCGCGTCTAAGCCGCGAGAAGCACAATCAGCCGGATTCAATTCCCCTGGGACATGTCTCCAAATTAAAACCGTCTCTGAATCTTGGATCTGTGATACTCGATTAGCTACAAAGGTTTCTAACGTGTGCACCGAAGTTTTCAGCCAACACAGAACGATCTGACTGTCAGTCCAGGCGAAAACTGTTCCAATGTCTACACTACGCCCGAGCGTAGAGCACACGTGATTTAATAAGCGGGCAAGAAGCGCCGCACCACATAATTCTAACTTCGGAATTGTATGTCGAGTCCGTATAGGAGCAACCTTGCTCTTCGACATAACTAAGTGAATTTTTGTCTCCCCTGTGGTACTTACAGTGCGTAAGTACACCACGGCTGCATATCCACGCTCGGATGCATCACAAAATCCGTGGAGGGACACTGAGCATTTCCCAACAGGAAGGAAACATCTAGGTATTGCAACCTGATTGATAGCCGGGACGGATGAGAAATACGATTCCCAATCGTGTATCAACTCTCCCGAGAGAGGCTCGTCCCACGAGAGTCCCGCAGTCCAAAGCCTTTGCAGAAAACACTTGGCCTTAAATATAACCGGACTGATCCAACCGTTCGGATCAAAAGTCCTGGCTACCGTAGACAGAACTGATCTCTTAGTCCATACCTTAGAGGAGGTTAATTCGACTCTGTAGGTAAACTCATCGTGGACTGGCATGTACTGCACTCCAAGGAGGGCTATCAAATTCAAGCTATCCGCATTCTCAAAGAGATGAGGGTCTTGTTGGTGGTCCTCCGGCAAACCGGAAAGGAGATCCGGTGAGTTGGATAACCATTTTCGCAACTCATAGCCACTAGTTCCCAGAAGCCCTATCAATTCATCTCTCAAGGCCCGAGCCTCTTCGAGACTAGATGCTCCGGTACAAATGTCATCAACATAAGCATCCGTCTCCAAAACAGAGGCTGCGCGGGGAAAATACAAACGCTCGCGCTCCGCAAGCTCCAACAATGAGCGAATCGCAACAAACGGGCTAGATTTTATGCCGTACGTATTGGTGTTGAGCTCGTAAATCACCATCGGATCCTCTGGATGCTCACGCCATAAAATCAGCTGATATCTCCTATCTTCTGGATGGATCAGCGTCTGACGGAACATCATTCGAATATCCGCTACAAAGACTACTTGATGCCTCCGGAAGTTGGTCAGAATGTCTGAAATGTCCTTTTGTAATTTAGGACCCGCATGCAGACATTGGTTCAGCGAGACCCCGGTGGTCGTAGACACTGAACCATCAAAAACCACCCGAATCTTTCCGGTAGGGGTCTTTAAAACCGCATGGTGGCTCAGAAAATAGTGCTCACTATGTTGCCAATCAACGGTCGACACCGACATATGCCCCAAATCCACGTATTCTCGCATGAAGTCGACGTACTTCTGACGAAGGACTTTATCCTTGAGCATGCGACGCTCCATGGAAATCAAACGTCGTTCAGCAACGTCCCGAGAGCGTCCAAGGGCAGGTCGAACCGCTAAAAAAGGCAAACGGGTGATCAAACGGCCCGAGCGAAGGCGACCAGTATTATTCTGGTAGAACAGCTCGCATTCCATTTGCTCTGGGTTCACCCGGGAAGCTGTAGGGGGCTCTTCCACCTCCCAAAATCTCTGAACCGCATCAGAGAGAACTGAACCTACAGCTACATCATCAAACTCTTGGGAATTGGCAGTTGTTGACACTGGGCCCATTATTACAAACCCGAATGAAGTCGGCACAGCGACTAATCCGTCACGCTGTAAAAGCCGCTTAGGTCCACACAACAATCTTCCAAGGACATCCGCTCCAATCAGGAGATCAATCGGGCCTGGGGTGTGGAAGTCAGGGTCTGCTAAGTCCAAGCCTGACACTACACTCAACACAGCAGACGGTAATTCTTGCTGTGGCAAATCACCAATCATCTCTTCCAACACAATTGCCGACGCCTCAATCTCCGGGTGAGACGAGGTGACAGGTGTACAATTAAATTTGGTGTGACCGATCACACGCACCTGCACCTTACCGATACCTCGCACATTGTAGGTACCGGTGTGGACGCGTAAGCCTAACTTTCTCGCCAAACAAGATGACACAATGCAGCCTTGGGCCCCCGAATCTAATAGAGCACGAATCCTCATGTGTCCCTTGGGTCCTCGTACCATAGCCGAAATAGTTGGCATGAGTACGTACATCGATTGAACGGCTGCAGTTGGCGAGTGGGCAGGTAATTCCTATAACTGGGGCCAATTGACCCCGGAGCGCTCCACGTGCGCTAACGGGTCCCAGTTATGGTATGCTGGACGGCGATCCACCTGAGTCCGCTCAGGGGTAGTGTTGCCCTGCGAGCGTTGGGAATGCGGCTGACGTCGCTCCAAGCGCGGTCGTTCCGCTAAAGGGGTATAATTGGTAGGAGCACTGCTCCTTCGAGGCGGCAAAGATCTCCCGGCGATCACAGCATAATCGTGGCGGCCGCCATCATCAACTCTTCGAGGGGGAGTTACCCGGCCCCCGCCCCTAGGGGAAGTGGAGCCCCCGCCCGTGCGGGGGGAATGACGGCCTTCAAACCTAGGAGGGGCCCGTGACCCTATTCTGGGTGCAACCACCCGACCGCGATTAGCCTCCCAGCCATGACCGTCACGACCATCCCTATGGTCGACGCCATTCCGATTGGCACATAGCAGGGGGTGATGTCGGCCCAAACAATGCTGACATGAATGCGATCTAGCAGGGCACTGCTGAATTAAATGCTCTCCCAAACAACCATAGCACCAGCGGCGCTGAAATGCTATGTTCCGCCTACCTCGGACCGCCAGACCCTCAAACCTTCTACACGAGACCACCTTGTGGCCCTCCGCCTTGCAATATAGGCATCTTGGTGAGGTGCTGCCAGTGGCGACAGCATACCGTTGTCTGGGGATCCGAACATTCCGCTTAGACAATTCCCGTCTAGGGGGCGCTTGGGAAGTGGACGGGATGGGCGCATCCGAATTATCCGCCAACCTACATTCGTCCTCTAAGAATTTTAGCAAATCTACGAATTTGGGCAAATATGTTGCGCTATCACCACCGTATTTATATTCAAATCGGGCCCTTAGCTCCTGAGATAGCTTACCCAACACAATGTGGACTAAAAGAAATGACCAACTATCCACTGGCAACTCAAGTTTACCTAAGGTATTCACCGCCCCCAATAACGGGTTTAACAATTCTAATCTTAATGAAGAAACCCGGGTGACCTTAGGTAGTGCCAGGATTAGTGCCACATGTGTGTCCGCCAAACGTCTCACGTTCTGATAACGTCGGAACAACAGCGTACGTGCCGTGATATAATTTTCATTGTTAACATCCAAATGTTGGATAAGACTGCTGGGTTCTCCCCGAAGAATCGAACGTAGATACGCCATCTTTTGGCTATGAGTTAGATCCTCCCTGGAGTCTACCAAACTATCGAACAGATTTACAAATCCGATCCACTGTTCGAGCCTTCCATCAAAATGTGGGAGATCCAAATTGGGAAGCCTGCTCAACAACGCCGGAGGGGTTGCCTTCCCCTGCCCAGAATCCGACGGCAGACCTCCAGTCTCCTCCGAAAGGGAGACTGCCCTTTCAGTGATGGAATCAGCTAACTCATAGCACTGATTCACATCGGCCTCGATCCTATCCACAACCTCAGAGCCAAGATCCGGCGAAAGCTCGGTAAATTTCGCGTAATGTTGGCCCAACTTATCCAACCGTGCCGGTAAATCCTGATACCTTTTTATTAAGGCACCATGACGATCGGGTCTGTCAATCAGACTAGCGGCCGAAGCCAACCATCGGAGTATCGCCTTTATGTTTCCACTAATGGACAATGCTGACATGGTTGTCACTAAATGTAACAACAAGTGTACAAACAAACAAATAAAATTAATATACAGTATTCAGTTTAAGGATAGTGGCCTAACAAACAAACAGGCCACACCTACAAAGCAACAATAAATGATACAAAACAATAATCCAATATGTAATAGATCCCTGTTACCATATACGTAACTTACAACTTGTTATAAAAAGTAACCACTGCGAGAAATGTTAATATAAACAAACAAAATTCCATTCCAAGTTAGTAAGTGCTCAATACCTATCCGTCGCAGGTAACCGAAACAAAACCGAGTCACTAAAAAAAGGAATGTTAAGATTAAAAACACTTGACAACGGGTAGACCTTGGGATACGTTGCTATTAACAAAGAACTTTTTTAACTAATGTTTACGTTTCACAATATAAGGTCCATATGCACAACCACGCTCTGCTACCAATGTTTTATCCGCGATACGCGGAGTCAAAAGTTGAAAATGAAATTAAAAGTTCTGACCTTGTAACCTCCTGTTCACCTACTCTCGATATTCCTGGGGGCCCCCGGAAGTGCTGAACAGGGATGCGCTTAATAGCGCTCTTGCAAGGTCGTCGTTACACTGCACTGGTTACTGTCTGTTATATACTATGTACACTCGCGAACGCCAAGGTCTCCCAAAAATGTGCAGCCTACTTGCACAACAATAGATTGCGATCGTACCGCATAAGGATCAATGGCCGACTCGTACGGCGAAGGGTCAAAGGCTAACTAACTAACGGGCGACCCGCGCCCGCGCAGCACGTGAATTCACCCCTCACCTCGCAGCCCCCGAACAATACCGAACATATGGGTAACGATCAATTGCAACGGGTGGAAACTGTTAAAGATCTCGGTGTCTTGCTTGATGCGAGGCTTTATTTTAATGATCATATCAAAACTATTTCTTCTAAGGCAATGTGAATGTGGGGATTTGTTTATAGAAACACGTCGGAGTTTTCGCGCGTTAGTACACTACTTTTACTATATAAGTCTCTCGTTCGCCCTTTGGTGGAATATTGCTCAATTGTCTGGTCTCCTTTTACAAACGAACAAATTAAACTCATTGAAAAACCTCAGCATAATTTTCTGCGACACGCGGCCTATCGCGATGGTCACGGAATGTCACGCGATAATCATGATTATTCTTACATTCTTAGTAAACTGGGTTTGCAATCTTTGCAGGAGAGAAGAGTAATTTTTGATCTCACTTTTTTATTCAAAATTATTAACAACTTTTTAGATTGCTCTTTCCTAACATCGCACATAAATTATAGAATAAGTGCTGCTGGCACGAGGAACTCTGATGTGTTTTATGTCCCCTATAGAAGAACTGACGTTAGCAAGAATGAAACTTTGATACGACTGATGCGCAAGGCTAACGCTCTTGGTGATACTGTTAATTTTTATGGTAACGATATTGTTGAATTTTCGCGCCAACTGAGAAGTTCTGATCTTATGTTGCTTTGAGTTGTACTTTCTATTTTCCTTTCTTTAATCTGTTATGTAAAAAGGGTATATCCCGTATAAATAAATAAATTATATTAGTATGTATGTACATATATATTGTATATAAAGTATACGTGTATGTATATATGTTTGTATGTACAGAATTATGTATGTTATAATTGTTACATGTATGTATACTAGGGGCGGTCAAAAAGTTCGCGGCATAGAGAGGATGGAAAGGGGTAGGGGAGCTCGTTTTATACAGTACTAATTGAGTGACTCATAATTAGTACACATATCAAGTTCCACCCATATTGTGTCATTAACCTATGAGAACCTTGAAAAGGAAAATAAAAACTTGGGTTTATCTCCTCCCTCATTTTATGAACTTTTTGACCGCCCCTCGTATAATATCCTATACTATAAGAGTATCTACTTGAACTAGATTGCACCCTCGATTATTTTTATTTACCATGCCGCGGGGCATTAAATCCGCTATTTGTACATGTCAAGTACTTGTGAAATGAAGTTGAAATAAATTAATAAACCCTGAGGGAAAGTGTAATATTGTGTAAGCTGTCTGCCATAGACTAATAGTTGCATAGACATTCCGTCTCTTGACCTGCCGGGACGACTGCCACAACACAAGACATCTGGACTCGTCAACTCGCAATGACCGTCAAGATGTTTTAAGGCAGGGAGACTTTATAGCCTGATATCGATTTCTATCATCTATATTTCATAGCTTATTCGACAATTAGGGCAGAAAAAAACAATATTAAATGCATTTTTTAATTTTTTTATGAAATTAAAATAAATATAACCTTGAGAATATTTAAGGCGGGTCTATCACTGTGTGTGACTCATGCGTAGAATGTAATATTACTATGTTAGTGACGTCATGAACAGTAGCATACTCCTTTTCTAACTTTGACTTCTAAGCCCTGTAACTGTGTAATTATTCATAATATTTGAATGTTGTTTTGGTGGATTAAGTTATTTAATTATGTAATTGAGTCAATTACCCTACGTCTTGTAATATCTACCCGAATTATTTTTAGATCGTCAGCGCCTCACCACAAAGGCGTAATGGGCATGCTGAAGGCGACTAGTCACCAAACTCCGGGAGTCACGCAGGGCGGTACAGAAACCACATCCAGTATAGAACAGGTAATTCCCCCCATGATCCTGTCCTTGTCAACGGACCCACTTTCACAATTTGTAAATTAAAGCGGCCACAAAAGTCTAACAATTCAGCGATTCCAAATGTTACAAGTGGCGAGGTTTTTGTGAGAGCTTTTCTTCGACTTCCCCATAACATTGCACATTAAGGTGAAGTTTAACATTTGAGACTTTCGCGTTTTTCATACGTATTTATCTATTTATCTTTCGTCTGGCGATAGTTGGTGCAACCCAACAGAAACATCGAGTAAAATAAATAAGGTAAACATTCGCGTTAAGACCCGTTTTAATAGATAAATAAGGTGAAGTTGTTGAATTATAGTGCCATTACCTGATACCCAGTGGCGTGTCTAGGCTTCAAAAGTAGGATAGCCCGACATTAATAATTAATAAAGTTAAATTAATGTTATTGGCTCACGCAAAGTTATGAAATGTTTTTTCTCTTTAAAGTTCAAAGATTTTACCGTTCTCTTGTCGATTAACATTTGCACATACTTTAAATCCTCACAGTGGACAATTTCACTCATTTTGTAGCACTAAATCTTAAAATCAATGAAAAACACTAGTCTTTCACTCGCTCAAACAAACAAGTGTGAAGTTGAACATTTCCACTGTCCACTTCATCCAGTGATGCCATTCAATTAAAAAATTCGCACGATAGTTAGATACACCAAAGCTGCCTATATATGTACATCTATGTCTTCATTATCTTTTTTATTTTTCAAAAGGAAATGCAAAAGAAATCTTTCGAGAAAGCTTCAATAATAATAATTAGAGTATTAAAGACAATGCTTCAAACGTGTCTGAACTTTCAAAAACATGATATTCGCAGTACCCAAATATCGTTCCCGAGTGAACGTAGCTCTGACAAATAAATTATTTTCATTTATATTAAACAAATAATCGAAATAATATTTAAACTAAAATTATTTTGCTATAATTAAACACATTTTTTAAAAGTAATAAAGCAAAATTGTATAATTAAATGCATATTAATAAAGCGCGCGCTACCACCAGGAAGAACGTCGGTCATTGACCTGAGGTCACGCAGGATTCAACCACTTTATTAGACCCCTCGTATTAAGTTTTAATAATTCTTTTATTATTTAGAATTAAATAAAAGAGGAATGAGACCGGAATAGCTAAAGCTAAAAGCAGTTTGACAATTCATATGGCTTTTTCAGGAACGATACCTATCAAGTCTGGTTCAATGTACTCCAGCAGCTCGCGGAGAGCTGGAGGACTCTAGCTTAAGTTTGGACTCACTGCTGCTGTGTTGCGAGGACCCGGCGCCCACGCACACACCGTTACTCACCAAAGCGGCCGGCACACTCGGGTATAAATATTGATAATTTATACATATATTTTTTGTTTGCTATTATTCTGGAGTCTGTGTATTTGTATTTCTGTCTGCTATGCTGGTTTCAGATGTGATTCCCGGTCTAACTAATATTTATATAAAGATATTTGTTGTTTTAGATAATGTATGTTTGTCTATGTGTACGTGTCAGTGATCAGGGAATCCTAGAGAGAGCCTTTAAATGTGTTCTTTGTTTCAATATAATAAAGAAAGACTTGTTTTTGGTTCTTTAACTTAAAAATTACTCGATGTACAAATTCGTTCGCTTTCAGGGAGCCAAACTAATGCAGATATAGATTACGTTTGAGTTCCTTATGGCTCATTTACACAGGGAGAGTTTCCCTAACGCGAGTTTCTCGAACACCGGTCAAAAGCTAGTATGCAAACTGCTGTGCAGTTTGGCGGAACATTTATCAAAAAAAAAACTTATCATCATCTGATCACTGTTATCCTTGTTATCGTCGAGTTTTACCATCATGTGAACAATTGTAGGCGAGAATTTTATGTAGTTTGGTCGCTACTAGAATCTTAAAAAATATTTGAGAAATTTACCTTGTGCAAATGAGCCTTTAACAAATAGTGAAGCCAGGACAGGTCGTTGTTACTTACGTATAAACCCCCCATTACCGAGTTTCTTCAAGTTATGAGTGCACCTGCCCGTAGGGCGTCATACTCTACGTATCTGGTAGGCAGCGCATCCGGGGGCGTGCCAACATTTGTCATTTTGCACTAATGTTGGTATGTATCCCGGATGTCTATGGGCGACAGTATCCACTTACCATCAGGTGGACTGTATGCTCGTCTGCCGCCTTCGTTCATTAAAAAAAAAAAAACGTGTGTTGTTATTTAAATTAAAAGTTGATTGAATTATTGTGATTTTTTTTTATTTACAGTGTATTAGGCCGTAACAGCGGCGGTAAAGGCGGGGTGGCCGCTGGTGGTACGAGACACTTCGGCCGCTGGGGCTCCCTTAAAGACCGCAGACAACCCTCGCATCTAGACCTTTACGCACCTAGGCAGAGGCTCTCTACCGCTGATGTAGACTCGGGTACGTACCTTATCTGTACTCAGAACGTATTTTTGTTAGTTTTTGTAGAGTATGACTTGATTATTCAGGACTCAAAGCTTGATCTGTATTCTGAGTTTATTATCGAGTCGAGTACGAGTGTTCCTTATAATGACCGAGTCTTAACCTTGAGTGTGTTTGTAGAAACTTGTATTAAATTGTGTAGTTTCTGCTTCAGTGGGTTAGTTACTGTTCGTTGCAGAAACTACTGGAGCAACACAATTTAATACAAGTTTCTAGAAACGTACTCGAGGCTTAAGGCTCGTTCATTATAAGGAACACTGGTGCTAGACTCGGAGTCCATTCGAGTTTTCAAAATAAAAAATCAAGGACTAATCTTTCACCACATTTTTTTTATATTTTCCAATTTTAATTACTTTATTCTCATTTTATAATTTCTACCGCTATCGCTAGTATTGGGCAAGGGCTGCTGCGCGTGCCCTCGACAGACTGTAGTCTACGCAGTAGGAGAGAGGGGCTAAAGTTAGCAATCAGCATGACTAGATAAAATCCCTTCAATGGCCTTCTTTTGGAATATTTTGTCATTTAGAAATACGTTTTTACCTTAACCCCAGTATCGGGCGAGGGCTGCGGCGCGTGCCCTCGGCGGGCTGCAGTATACGCAGTAGTGGAGAAGGGCTCAAGTTCGTCCACGGGCGGAGTTGAACCCGTACCCGTAGAGTACCCGGACGCGCGCGCCACCAAGCATGCCTTCAAGAAGCTCATGCGCGCTGCCGTGCCTTCCACACCACAACATCACGAGGAACCCGGATTCCTGAGGTCAGTATAATAAGTGGACAATGACTGGGAGTTGATTTGAGCCGGACTGCAGTGTGTAAAAGAGTACATGTGTAGACACGGGGGGCATTTAATCATTTGCCGGTGGAGTAAACGATCGCTCACGCCACGCAGTACTTGTTTAAGAAGTTTAAGTTCGCCGCTGTACATTCGACATCACAACGTCATGAGGTATCCGTATTCCTGAGGTGAGTAACATTAGCCTATGCCTCTACTGCTAGGTATAGTATAGGTATATATTGACACCCAAATTTAAAGTCAATAGGACCAACCAATTTTTTTTTCTTTACTAATTTTGACACCCAATTTTACGTGACCTCTTCTTAGTGAGTATTTACGTTATAAAAAGATGCTACTGTCCAAATTTCATGTTTCTAGCTTCAGCGGTATTGGCTTGGCGTTGATGGATCAATCAGTGAGGATATTTTATATGTATTGCAGTAAAATCTTGAAAGATAGGATTGCACAATAACAAACAAAATTTGCTATCAATTGCAATCCAATGACTATACTTTATTTTCAGATTAATAGAGGAGTCTGGGTGGTTGTGGCAGCTGAGGCAACTGTTCCAGCTGTCCGGTGCAGTAGTGGACTTATTGGACCTGCAAGGGTCTTCTGTACTGCTATCGCTTGAGGACGGCTGGGATGTTACAGCACAGGTGAATATTATGCAACCAGCCAGTACCCTGAAACCAGTACCCGCTGATAGTTATTAGCCTCCTCGTGCACATTGTCTCGTGCATGAGGGATGTAACTGGTGTAATGACTTAAAGCACTACGCTGGCCAAGCGGGTTGGCGAGTCCACTCTTTTAGAGGTGAATATTAATGATACGTAATAACCCTTTAAAGCATTTAGGTATTTATTAGGAGTTAACAAAAATGTGACAATGTATGAGGAAGATGGAGTGGAAAAGGAAGATTTTACATATCTTATTTTATGAAGAGTCCTTATCATCATTATACTATTCAGATTTAGAGAGTACTTTTTGTAACCTTTTTTTTATGATATACTAGCAAAACCCGGCAGACGCTGTCCTGCCCGTGTATATCCATCCACCTCTGTATATAAAATCGCAAATTACTCTGTTTTGCCGTCGATATGATTTTTGCGATCGATTGAACGGCATAGATGTTGATGTGCTGCAGCGCCATCTAGCGGCGAGCTACAACAAAGTTGATAGCATAAAAACTTTCTCCATGAAAAAATACATATATGGTGCCAACTTTCATGGTGATCGGTCAAACGGTGTCGAAGTCTATTAACATCAGATATACCAACATGAAAAACAGGCCAAGCACGTATCACTTTAGTTTGGGTCCGTCGGTTTGACTAAGTTTTTTAACATTTGATAAATCATATAAATAACCATAACATATGACAAAATTGACTAACATTGTCAAGCGTTGATAAAAATTAACAAAGTTGAGAAACATTTTATTTCTGCATAAATCAGCTTACAAAAAACGTTTGCTTTTCAGATTTCGTCCCTAGCGCAAATCTGCCTGGAGCCCTACTACAGAACCCTCGAGGGTTTCCGAATCCTTGTGGAGAAGGAGTGGTTGGCGCTGGGCCACAAGTTCCAGCAGAGGCTCAACCTGGGCCCTACGCCGCAGCAGGGCTTTACACCTACCCTTCTCATGTTCCTGGATGCTGTACATCAGGTAGGTACCAAATAAGGCTAATTAAGGTCTCCGAAAGCTTTTAAAATCTTTTAAACGACTGTGTTGTTGTTTTCAGCTTCAAAAACAGTTTCCGCTGGCGTTCGAGTTCAACGAGTTCTACTTACGTTTCGTGGCGTACCACCACGTGTCGTGCAGATTCCGCACGTTTCTGTTCGATAGCGAGGCGCAAAGGGCCGAGTTGGGCATCACCACCGCCGACGACAAGCGAGCCGACACCAACAGGCTGGTGAGTGTTCACTGTTTAGTCAACACAAGTTCAAGTGTGTTAATGGTCGGCTTAAATATATGTTTCTTTTCTCCAGGGCGTGGAAACAGGGGCGGGCTCAGAAGAAGAAGCCGGCGGTGTGTACGCGGGGGGCTCCCCGCGGTCGCCCGCGCTTGGACTCTCCCTGTTCGACTACATCGACAAGCACCACCAGAAGTCGCCTATATTCTATAACTTCCTCTACACGCCCGACTTGGACAACCCCGTGAGTACATTAGCAGTTCTGAATAAAAAAAACACGCGATAACGTAACTGTTCAAAAGATTTTGTTACATGATATTTTATATTTGTGTAATATTTCTGGATATTGTAAGAGTCGGCATAATTTCGCCGACTACACTACTCTTTTTCGCGTAATTTCAATAATTAAGTAGGTACTACACGATTTATTATTTTGTCACACTGGAGCATACTCCATCCAGTGGGTGTATCCAGTGAGGAAGTAAATAAACTCCCGATAAAATGCAGAATTACTACAGTTTGTATTTATCTTTATCGTTCTTTATCGATTTATTTGAGTTTCATAAGTGGTCACAGTTTTCGATTTTAGTTCGAGCCTATATAAAAAAATTCTAAGTCCATTTGATCGTATTAACGTGTCATTTTTAGTATTCAGTATCAAAAATATGGAAGCAATTCGGTGTCCTATTTAAATACTTTTTATGTTTACTGTGTAAGGAGATTCCTGGACGATCAATTATATTGTGCAATTTTACGAACTGATCAATGTTTTGATCGTTTAGTATATTGAAACTGGTTTGAGTGCAAGGCGTGATTAAATAATATTGTGCAATGGCAGTATTGTACAAGTTTATTGTAGGTCTATGGGGCGTCTAAGCTAATACTGGTATTCGTGCCGCAGGTACTTCGTCCAGTATCGTCGATCAGCTGCCTCGAGGTGTGGCAGTACTACGTGAGCGAGGAGCTGTGCCACGGCGCGCCGTACGACCTGGAAGTGCTCGAGCCCGTGAACGACGCGCGCCCCGCGCAGCGCAAGGTTGTCACGGCCGGGTAAGTGGCATTTTTTTTTTTTTTTGTGCAAATTGCATTTTTTTTGTATATTATTATTCTTTTATAGTGCCGTGTGGTGTAGGCCGGCTATGGAGAAGCACCACTCCATCTCTTCCCGTAGATGTCGTAAAATGCGACTAAGAGACAACAAAGCCTTGAAGACCATCTTACACCATCTTTGAAAGAGTGGATTTGTCAATTCACTTAGCCAGCATGGCGTTTTAAAGCCGTACATCCCTCGGGCACGAGACAATGTGCATGAGGAGGCGGCTCATGTCCAGCAGTAGAGAGGCACGTCGGGAGGTGTGATGAGCAGTATAACAAACATTTTACAGAAATACTTGCAATAACTATAAACGTGCTTATAAATATTCATATATTTCTATCTATTAATTGTGACAGAATCTTGTTTATTTAAGATCTGATTACTTTTTCTGTCTACGTGTCTCTGCGACTCGCGACACAGGGAATTCCAGTATGGGCCGTTAAATACGACATTATTATTACAATTGTCTCTCTCTCTCTCTCTTAGGTACGACAGCATACCGCGCTGTATGCCCGATGCGTTTACGGGATTTCTGGAGCGAATCCGGCAGCTGGAGCTGGAATTGGGGCACTTACCACAGAAGTGGCGGGTTCGATGGGACCAGCTGGAACTGCCGAATACCTTGGAGTTGCAGGTGAGCACCACTTTGTGTCAAGAAACAATTATAAACAATGGAGGTTTTACAAATGTCTATTTTGAATATGGCCGGGAGGTATAAACTTTATTGCACTAATTTACACTTTAGTGTAATAAAAACAATACTCCCCGCTTTCCCGTGGGCGATCTACTGGCGTGCCATTAAAACGCATGCTTCTGACTGACCAAATCTTAATACACATGCCAGTAGCACGCACTTGCATGGTACTGGTATGCTTTTGTGCGAGTAACACGCATGTGTATCACAGTCCTATATAATTTTGTCTTGATTGTTTTAGCGCGTGTCGTCGATGTGTTCGACGGTGGTGCGTCGCGCGACGGCGGCGCAGCATAAGCGCGGCACGCTGGAGTTGTTGGTGCGCGGGAGGCTCGCGGCGGCGCCGCCGCCCGCGGCGCCCGCGCATCGCTGGCAGCCCGCCGCGCACACCGCGCCCGCGCGCTGCGACCACTGCGCCGACCTACTCTGGGGGCCGCTGCAGGTGAGCAAGCTCACACACGTCCGTATCCAGTAGTAGACCATAAAAGAGCGTGTTATGATTGTACTTGTATCAGCCTAGAACGTCCCACTGCAGGGCATATTCCTCCCTTAACCAATGACTGGGTGTTTTTTGAGCTGTAATTCACCACGCGAACCGCGAGAGTAATGGTGTATATACATACTCCAGATTTTTTATTTCTGGAGCATCGTCTTCCGTCACTATGTTTTAGTTCACCCCCGAGCTAGTATTTTTTTTTAAATATTCGTACTTAACTAGAAACTCAAATGGCACGGCCGAGGATTTGAACTCGCGATCACACGAATGTGAAACGAGTATGTATATTCGACATAGGCCCTACGCTATCACCGGTTACAGTTACTAATGTTAAAAAACGTGCATTAGGTCTTAACTAGGTTACAATCTATGCAATAATGCCTGTTAAGTGGTGGAAACTGTACAGAAGCTTTACATTTACACAAAGCTGTACTGGGAGGGGGAGAGTGCACGCTGCAATCCAACAGCCGCTGGGCGCACTCGACTGGCCTCCGTTACCCCTCTCACAGAATACTACCTTGAAATGTATTCCATTTCCCACTTTATCATATTCCCCAATGTATGTACGTGTTTCGGTAGTGAGTGAGATATGCCAGAGGCTATTCCCATCCTATCCCTTCCCACGTCCCCAACCCTTTCTCCAAATCCATTCTTTCATCAACAAAGGTAGGCAGCGCATCCGGGGGCGTGCCAAAGTTTGTCATTTTCGACTAATGTTGGCATGTATCGCGGATGTCTATGGGCGACAGTATCCACTTACCACCAGGTGGACTGTATGCTCGTTTCTATACAAAAAAAAATTTGCATCAAGTGCACAGTACCATGTTTCATGTTCATAGACGGGCGTGCGGTGTGTAGACTGCGGCGCCACGTGCCACGAGCGCTGCGCCGAAGCCCTAGCGCCGCCGTGTACTAGGTACAAGGCGCCTCCGCCGCCGGAACGGGAGCCCCATCATAGAACCGCCGTCAACAACAGTCAGTTTAATCTTTTTTTTTTATATTGTGTAGGGACACCGTGTTGATACAGTGTGCGCGCAACGTGCACGGCGTTCATTGCCAGCAACTTGCGGTATAGCATCACTGTCCACACTGTACTCGCCTCACGAGATGTATTAATTACTACTACTCTGTGATAAGTAATTTTTAGGTTAGAATGCAATCTTTTCCGAGTGGGTAAAGATCGACTTCCGTTTCAAATTCTATGGTAAAAGAAAGAGGTTCTCAAACTTTACAAAGTCTATTAAACACTTAGAAACAAAGAAAAAATTAGAAACATCCCATTTTAAACACTCATACAACGGCAACGTTCGTGTTACGGAAAATAATGAAATGAATAACTAAATCTACGTCTTATTATGATCTATATTAATCATTATTATGTGGAGAAACGTTTACGAGAGTCTAGCAATCAAAATATTAAAATCGTTATTCCAAATAACAGAAAATCCGGCCGGACTTTTACCCCAATGCACCGTGTGTCACCACGTATCGCGAATGTCCACGGGCAACGGTATCCACATACCACCAAGTGGACTATCTGCTCATCTGCAACCGTTCTTCCATAAAAAAAAACACAATATCAAAAGCTTAAACCTGCAAGAGGGCATTATGTGACGTGTTGTGTTGTCTGTAGGCGTGGGCACTCTGCAGCCCTCGTCGCAGCAGTACTACGAGCAGTTCTCGTCGAACGTGGCCGAGAACCGCACGCACGAGGGACACCTCTACAAGCGAGGCGCACTGCTCAAGGGATGGAAGCAACGGTAACTATTCAATTTAATAAGAAATATCGAAATCCTTGATCAACAATTTATTTGTGACAATTTTTAACGGTATTTTTCACGATCAAAAACTTTCAATACTCTTGTCTCCGAACTTTACTTCACGTCAAATGCATTTCCTTCTGTGGAATTTTATGTTCATAAATAATCTGGCTAAAGGTGTTGCTTGTTAGTCTGCACAGAAAGAAAAAGCAAATGCACCAAAAGCTTTAACTATCCCGAAATATTTACATTATGACCACGGATGTTGAAATTTAAATTATTAATGTATGTTTAAGGGAATTTTATGGGTTACTCTTTTAAAGTATGCAGCTTTTGTTTTTTTTGTATCTAAAAATTGTAAATATTGGTGTAAATATTTTTTGTGCGTTTGCAGTTGGTTCGTGCTGGACTCTATCAAGCATCAGTTAAGATATTACGACGCGATGGAGGACTCGCACTGCAAAGGATTTATTGGTAAGTATGGTAACTACTTACCAGTTATCACTATAGTTGTACTGCAAGTACAAGTATTTGCTCGTATTACTGTAGAAACAACATGTGGACATTACAATCTTTGTTATAGGGTTACTTCTTAAGTTTTATCTTTATCTCACTCAATTTTTACATAAGTAACATATTTTGATTGAGCCCTGATTCTCAATCTAGATTAAAAATCTGTATCTTGAAAGCCAGTTTTACATGTTACATTTGACTAGTGAATATTTGTTTAAATCCTCTAGTTATTTTTCCTAAATTCACTGCAGTATTTTAAAATAAAGTCTCTTATGAAAAACACATTTGTCTTTATGTTTGAATTCGCGGTAAACTCGAAAATTACTCAATGGTTTTTACTGTCGTGTACCCTCAGTAGCCTGTGTACCCCATATTTATTTCGAAGGATTAATAGTGTATTTAGTATTAAAATCGATTTGGTAATTTTATAAAACAGTGTGCTTTCTAAGATATTTTTTTTTAGATAAAACTAAATTCTTCGGACAGATCAGTTGCAAGTTGCAGGCAAATCTCATAAAATAAATAGTACACATTTTGTAATTTGAAACTTGAGTGTTGAAACTAAAGATGCGTTCATATTGTATTACTAGCGACCCGACCTCACTTCGCTTCGGTTTATTAAATTTAAAACAATCGCAATAAGATATTTTCCTGCGGTGAAATGGAGCCTATATTTTAAGTTAGACCTCTAGCAATACATCGATGAAAACTGCATTCAATTCCATGCAGTAGTTTTTGCGTGATACAGACAGATGTTTATTATATGTATATTGTATTATTGGACGACATGACCTGTTTATTTTCAACAGTTTGACGCATATAATATTTTGTCACAATTTCATACAGACCTGGCAGAGGTGATAACAGTGACGCAGGCGCCGCCCGCCCCCGGACCGCCCAAGAAGTGTGACGACAGATCATTCTTTGACGTGAGTACACACTTGTTTTGTGGACATCTTTGACAGAGCTAGAAACACTCGGATTCAGATAAATAGACATTTTCACGACCGTTTTAAGTTTTATACTTAGATCGATAGTTGAATTAAATGGACAATATTCCGTTCAATAAATATTGATGTAATACAAAAAAAAGTCTTTAGTATTCTCACTATAAAAAGGCCCTGAACTTATCCGACTACCTAATGTTATAACCTTTCCAATTATAATCTCATCAGTTGATATTATTTTTTACGAAATGTGCAGGAGCTTTCCATTTCAAAAGACAAAGGCACAATATTAAAAAAAGCCCATTTGTCACCCCCAGTTGCGCACGAGCCGTCGCACGTACAACTTCTGCGCGAGCGACGCGAACGCTGCTCAGGAGTGGATAGAGAAACTCCAGGCCTGTCTGCAGTGAGTCTGTCTGCTACGGAACCGCCGTGTTCATAACTCGTATCGTGAAATATATATATGTTATATATATCACGTGGTACATATCTAGGAAGTAACTGAAACGTTGCCGAAGCCCGACACACTTGCATTCTGCTCACAACATAATGTTACATATTTTCTGTAAAAATATTTGTTTTTAAACTTTATATGATAGCCAATTTAGTAAATTTGAGATTTTCACTCTTTTAAAAAAAATGTTTCGCTTATTTTTCATGACAATCAACCCGGATTTAAGTTTGGGCTTCAGAATGGTTCGAACACTTCCTGTGTATGTTGGCTTTTCAACTTCCATACTGTGACAAACTAATGCGTTGAATTACATACCAATCTGCGGTAATTTTCGAAAGACCAACTGTTTTACACCATTATTTCTCAAGGCGGGGTGATACTGCCCCCTGGAGGGCATAGAAATAATACAAAGAGGTAATCGAAATTACTATCATTGCATCTTGTCCTCTAATTTGTAAATAAAGTAATCCAGAAAGGTTCTCATTATTCTTGACGAATATGAATGTGTAGACTAACAGTTTGAGGAGCTGTGTTGTAAGCTATAGGAAATTATTTTTGAGTTCCAAAACGTGCGATAATGAATGCCTTTTTCTTTTTCTTTCTTGTTCATGCGATGCAACTGAATTAGATTTTTAAAAAGCCATTTACGAATATTTTGGGAGTGCTTAATATTGACTTTACATGCGACGATCTCCGTATAACTATAGGTTTAAACGCTATGGTTATTGTTTTCAATTATAACGATAATTATAAATATTGGTTAAAACATTTCAATAACAATGCAATACAGATATAAATATATATATAACTACATATATGAGAAATGTTGTCATTAATTCGGTGTACTTATATAATTATATGTTGATCCATAATTTCTAAGTCATATAGTTCAAAACATCACAACAACGTAATGAATTCATTCAACTATATTTTAATTATTAGACATTTCATAAGATGTGTTACTTTTTTCATATATATTTTTTCATAAATTTAAAATGATTCAAAATGTATTGTTATCACTATAAATCGGATATTCGGGTGCATATTTACCTAAAGTTGAGGTGTTGGATAAGTATGGAGTGCACTTTTGTATCGGGCGAATGCCGCAATCCCGGCATGGACAAATTGTATGTTCCGACTATAGAATACGATGCATATACCTAAAGTTGTAAAGTTAATCCCTAAGACCTTCAGAACTGCATTCCTACAAATTGCCATTAGAACTAAGAATTTGAGTCCAAATCCGAAGTTTATATCTTAAATAGTGCCTTAGATCCTATCGATTCTGTCCTGGTCACAACTGCTGAGGAGTTTCACAAATAAGCATCCTATTAGTTGTGAAATCCCGGGATTTCGGTTTTCAAATAAATTATTTTAAGAAGCCACGTCCATACTTTATACCTTGTAGGTAAATATGCACCCGAATATCCGATCTCTAGTTATCACGCTATATTGCCCGTTGATTAAAGGTCATATAAACTACAAATTTATAATTTAAATATAAATTCAATGTGATAGCCTAACGACCTCTTTGCTATTGTGAAAATAATTTCCATTATTTCATTGAAACAAGAAATTGTTTTTACTATACGAAAAAATGTCTGTTAAATTGATATAAAAAAGATTATTTTAAAAAATCTTTTTCATTATCTTACAATTAAATTTTAAGCTTTACAAGTGACAGAAGTTGACCAGTTATAATTAGATCCTTATTAATGTCACCGAGCGCTTTAAAAACTTATTTTAAGTATTTTTGTAACCACGTTTCGATGCGTCGCAAAAAATGATCTCGATTTGACAGAAGAGCACGAGGATTAAACTCTTTAGGTAGAAAAGGATATTATAATAATATAGGATAATAGTCTACAGACTAAGAAATGAAACGTAGCACGAGAAAGAGGGACAAACAAAAATATACTTATGTTAAACTTCTTTCTAAATTCATTTATGTTTTACTTTCATACTATAGTCTATTTGCTTAGGTATTTAACTAAATGTAAACAAACGTTAGCTGACACATTTGACAGATTCAGGTGTACTAAACATTTTAAACGTGACATCTGAAAACCGATAAATTTGTAAATCACGAATGATGTAGTGACTTCGTCGACTCATTGACACTATTCAAATTAGTCACATAATGTTTGTGATGCGTTTCGTTTTAGGGTTTGGGTAATTTAATGACACTGAAACTATATATCAACGTTTATTTTTGTGATTGAACTGAAATTATTAAATATAATATTAAAAATAGTTCGTGTAATAATGATCGAATATACATTCCACACTTATAAAGGGCCAGCTCTCTGGAACACAAGTTTCATTGTTGGAATTTTGCGCTGAAAATCCCTTTTTTATCGTTTGTTTGGTTTTAGTTAAATAATTAAATAAACAGACTTTAGTTTTAGAACGAGAATTGTTTTTTTCTTGGTTAAACAGTGTTAAAAGCGTATTTTTTTTAATTTGTCGCTATTTTCCTGTGTCGTTTCATTTGACAAACTCTTAAACAATATATTGTTACGTTTAATATTTGTAAATATTTTTTAACTTACTGATTGTTGTGTAAAGACTTTTCGTTCCATTATATTCCCATTCAAGTATGAATATAATTTTTATATAACAAGTTATTGATTGTATGTTAATATAATTCCATGGCATCGCACGCTGTGTAACGCTGCGTGTCTAGTGTGTAGATCGCTATGTTATAGTTTAAAATATACAATGTATGTCAAAGATATTATTTTTACTGGGGACTCTCTAGTTCAATGAGGCCCGATTTATTGTTACATACTCATTGATAATTTTGTATGTTTTCTGTAAATATATTGATGTTTTGTGTTGACATATCATTGGTCGGCCGACGCGAGCAGTATATGAGGCGTATACACATATGATATATTGGATCTAAATGAATCTTTTTCGAAACGTAAAATCGTGGATTATGTTTATGATTATGATTTCACTAAGTTTTTTTTTATTTCAATCCAAATTTTTTTTTTTTTTTTTCTTAACAAGCGTTTCAAGCAATTTGGCTAAATACAAGTCCTAAACATCGACATGTTTTAAAAAGTAATGCTTAGCTAGCCAATTAACATAGATCAGGATTAGATGTCATAGTTCTAAATCTCGAGAAAGGTACGTCCTGTATAATGCATTATATTCGCCCTCCTGTATGTTAGTTTGTTGTGTATATAATAATTATGACTGGTCGCCGTTGAACGCGCCGCGTCGCGCCGCGTCGCGCCGCGTCGGGCGCGAGCGGGTTATGAGTGTTTGTTGTTGTGTACATTGCGTATTGACGACTATTACAAGTGTTTTCATTTGAGAGTATCAATTTCCCCAGTGTCAGTCTATTTTCCTGTTTTCTCCCCCTTCAGCATATGGGGTCGATTTATACTATAACCAGAGAAAGCGTAGAGAAAACTCTGGTTAGGATATAGTTTCTCGTTTAAAATACATATTAACGGTTAAAAACTATTTGATTCAAACGTCACTTGGTCGATTTCACGTTATATACGTCTATATAACGTGAAATCTATATCTACATCTATATCAGATTTCTTAAAAAAAAAAATTTTTTTTTTGTTTAATTTCATTTTTTAAATTTTAACATTTTTCCTCTCAAAAGGGTAGATTCCCTTGATTGTGGAAACATTGCTATTTATACGCAGCTCCGTGCCGAGTAAGAAAAGTCTTTGAATACTGACAAATACGAGAAATGGGGTTAAATGTAATCAATGTAAATCTAATTACACTAGACATCCTTAGAGAATATTGCCTGAAACACTTACAAATATTAATAGAAGTATCGAGTAATAGAATGCAAGTATTAATACTTGTCGACTGGGTAGTGTGGGGGCGTTCCTTAACACGCCATGGAGTTTGCACCCGAATACAATCGGTAACACGTGCGCTCTACCGCATGCGATCACAATCGCGCACGTAATTAATTGTGAAGACGCTTGAATAGGGAAAGCATTTTTATTACCTCGTTTCCCGTGTAGTTTGCAGAGAATTAACGTGTAAAGGGACCTAAAACTGTTGATGCCACTTTTAAGTCGACATGTTTGAGATGACACAGGAGTGACTAGTCGCCAATACGCGTTATTGTAAGTGTTCTTGCGGGTGTCGCCGCGACATGTTGCGTCGGTCGCCGCGACATGTTGCGTCGGTCGCCGCGACATGTTGCGTCGGTAGCCGCGACGTGTCGTCGCGCAGAGATTATTCGTGCCAAACATGCACAGAGTGCACCGAACGCATTTGCTCAGGACCGTTTGTACAGTTTACTTGCGATCATAAAGTCTGACGATTATTCGCTTAGAAATTCTAAAGTGAGACATTGGACAATATTATTTTGCATAATTTCGATACATGATTGGTAGCTTGCTTCGGTAAATTTAAACTATTAGGTGCATCGCAGATGACGAACAGTCAGTGGCGTATATTGTCGTTCGGGAAAATGATACTCGATGAGTTAATACACACGTCGATTCCAAAAGGTTGCTGAAACCGAGCAATCGCTTGCACGTGACCAGGATAGAACATGCATGTTTAAATGCGCCAACTACACGAACAGTTTAGTCCTCTGCGTGCGCTCGTGTACGATGAACGCCTTTTCAATCAAATATACGCTATGTATGTAGAGTCCGTGACAATCCTCGGACTTTTATGAACTTTTTTACGTCACGGACTGATTGATACAAAAGTTCGTCGTCTGCGCCAGCCCTTAACCGCGAAGCCTATTGCTGTATTGTGTGCATTCGTCACCCGTGAGTGATCCTCCGTGCAATCGTGTAAAATATAGTTTCCGTTAGTGTCATGTTTCATTGTTATATAATAGTTGATGTAGTACAGCGGTACGCTATCGAGAATACTATGTAACAGTGCGCTGCGAACCAGGAGAACGAATTAAAGAATTTTTTTAAATAATGTTTTTCTATTCTTTAACCCTTTTCAAAAAAAAGGGAGGGTGTTATTCCCCCCACCCCCACCCCCACCCCCTTAACAAAAAGGAGGACACGTGTGTCTTTCTCTTTATCTGCGTGAAGATCCATTGATCTCACTAGTTCCATTGTATTTATTCATAATGGAACAAATGGGATGTATAAAAGCTTGTTCCCAGTAGTTTTCCATGATTCAAGAAACTAAATACGTGACCCGACTTATGTTGTCGAAAAATATATAAAACTTAAATCAACGAACTTTCAAATTTTCAACACGAATAGGTCTTATAGGTCAACTCTTACTTTTGTTTCGTGGAATTACTAAAATATTTTTTTTCTTGGTCAATACTATGTCCCAGTAGTTATATCAACAGAACATTTTGTTTCACTAAAAACAGTACCATGGAACTACTGGGATCAAAGGGTGAAGGTAAGGTGGCTTGATTTTCGTATTTGAAGGTAAGTTAATTTAGTGGGGAAGCTTATGTATAAAATTAAACCATTGCGCTTGTACAACCAACAACTGTACTCGTATTTGCTCCTATAACAAATGGTGTAACTGCTAACGTAACTCATTGACTAATTTATCACACGGATATGAAAATCTGTAGTTACTGCCTATTAACTACATAATTATTATTTTTACATTAGAATAAGTAAATAATTCACCTATTTGTGATGAGCGTCAAGACCATCTGTCTGTCAACATGGCGTGACTACTGATAACGATAACGAACTAACACACTAAAACTTCAAGGTTCTGTCATTGCAAGAAAATTCAAGGTGTTGAGACTGAGATTTCCGATTTTGCGAGAAATTTCATAGAAAATACTTGCAAAGTCAGAAGGTATAAACTGTGGATTCGGAGCCTCTCCATTATCCTTTCAGGCTACAAGAACCGTTCTGTTTCACATTGAATACTAAAGAATCTTATAATGTGAAATAAAAATCTTAAAAAATAAACCTTTAACACGAAAATACTGAACTACTTCCATTTTACTTTCTCCGGTAAACAGAAAACAACTTTTCAATTAAAAACAGTAAAATAGTAAAGGGCCCAGCTTCCATTCAGAAAAATTATGCACGTTTTCTTACGTCTAAGTCAATATTATTATTTTTTATAGAAAATTTCGACGGACGAGCATAGTCCACCCGATGGTAAGTAGATACTGTAGGACATGGACCGTGATTCATGCCAACTTCAGTCCAGAATGACAAACGTTGGCACGCCTCCAGATGCGCTGCCTACCTTCGCGGATAAAGGAATGGATTAGGAAAATGGGGAGGGATAGGATAGGATGGGACTGGGCTCTGGCATATCTCTAGCACTACCGCAACACGTACGTACATTGGGGAAATGTAATACATTTCAAGGTAGTCTTCTGTGAGAGAGAAGTAAAGTGGCCAGTCGCACAGCGGCTGTGGGAATGCAGCGTGTACTCTCGCCCTACAAATTGATGGGTAAGTGTTCTCGTTAGTAAGTTGAAGTCTTCTTGGAACCCAAAAAGGAAGGGTTTGGAATTTTTGTCTGTTAGTTTTTACGTGAGTATCAAGTAGGGGAATTGTGCTTAAGATGACATACTTTTTGTTTTGAGGCAAATATTTGAAAATTCAAAGGTTATAAAAAATAAATGTAAGGCTACACATTTAAAACGTTTATTTACGACGCACGAAAATTAATCTTGACGCTATAGAAAACTTAATAATTGAAATAAAATAAAAAAACACCAATCATGTCCATGTGGGTAAGATGACACACGTCAGTCTAAGTTGACATACCTAATTATCGGTGTACATTTCACTTTTGAAAACCTTAGTTCTTGGTGCAACGCCAGCACATAGTGTAACACCATCGCTTACATAATTGGCAGCATACCCAATGCTCTCCTGGCTTCCATTTGCTATATAATTCGTTACAATAAAGGCATGCAGCATCGGAGTCATCAACATCATCAGCGTCCTGATTAAAATCTTCCATAGATCCGGCCATCTGAGTCATCCTGAAGGATAGTACGCTTCACCTGCTTTCGAGCTCTAACGCTCTTGCGATTTTCCTTCTCTTTTTTATTTTGGACTTGGGCTTTAACTTCGTCCATAAAAGGAGTGCCTGTCAGAACCCGAGAGCCGGTGATTTTCCTCTTCGTGCTTCTTGCTTGCCCCGTAGACATTGATTTCGGAAATGGAGAAATTTCTATTTGGTATCTCCTGGGTGGTAGACTATCCAGCAATGACTTGGCAATCACGCTGAACTGGACCGACTGATGTAGGATTTTTAGTGCTCTTTGAGAAAGAAGGTCCACCAACGATTTGGCTAGCACGCTGAACTAGATCGACTGTTGCAGGATCTATCGTATCAATCAAACAATAACAATGTTAACTATCAAATAAATACTATAAGAAAACTTAAATAATAAAATCTACTCAAACAAAGACTTAAAACTATTGTCGCATCGGTCGTCCCGAACAAAAATAAAACAGGATTTTAAAGTATTCATAAACGCAAGAACTTCAGGGTAAGATGACATACTATGTCATCTTAAGCCGACTGTTGCTATGTCATCTTACCCTACGAGGTAAAAAATATTTGCCACCTTTTGCGACTTAAAAACTTTAAAGTTACTTTAATTATTCTTCAATATTCATAACCCATATTAACCACAGTTCATATCAAAGTAGTCAAACACAACTAAAATCTTACCTGAACATATTTATTGGCACAAACACTTTCAACAAAATAATATTTTCGAGTGTCGAAATCAAAACAATCCACACCACATCCAAACAACGCAAGCGGTCGCTCACAAAAGTTTTGAGTGGTGACGCTATCTGTGAGCCGATGTGTGATCGTCGTTTAGGCGTTTCTGGCGCGTATATTTGAACGGATATAGGCACTATGTCATCTTACCTGAGTATGTCATCTTAAGCACAATTCCCCTATATATAATATGTTCGTAAATGTTCGATTATTGTTGTCGTTTCCTACATTATTTTAATAAACCTTGTGCAATCTTAATGTTGTTTAATTTACGATGTTCCATGAAGAAATAAATATGTACATACTGAATTAACACAGATTTCACAATTTTCCGAATTTCCCTTTGCACAAATTTAGTAGTTGTTTGTCTTTGCTTGGATAAATTTACGTATTTGTTTTATTCTCGAAGGAGCAATGTTTTATTCTAAGGTAGAAGTAGACTGAGGGGCTGGAGAGAACCGAGAAATGATATTCGCTAGAACGTCAAAAAAGGCGTGTATTATCAACGATCCACACAAAGTAACACTTGTAACTGACTTTTCTTAAAAATACAAAAAGATCGCGAGCAAGGCTCGGTGTTGCTATTGTAATAAAAATAAAATATTTTTTATGTTGGAATCCAACATGTTGCGGCCAGAAAACAAACTAACTGAAACCGAGATCCCATACAAAACAAAAATCTTTTAGTGAAAATCTAATGGCCAACTAGTGGCTTACAATATTACATTATCTACATTGTCTTACATTATCTTATCTAGTAAACTTACATTCGTATTCATATTGTGAAACTATGACCAATTACCACTTGGTGTGTAAAAACATTTAAGTCTACAATAGGTCAAATATAAAAAACCAACTACAATAATACTATGCAGAGAAAATAGGTAACTTATTTTTAGTTTAGATTGTTAGGTTTTAACAAGTAAATTTTAAAAATATTAACTTATTTATTATTATTATCTATAGGCAATGCACACACTCGTGTGATGGACCTGGTATGGGTACGTCCGTTTACTGTTTTAACCTCTACTGCTCGTACAATATTATCTGAGCCTGGAAATACTTTGACCACCCTTGCCATGGGCCAATACATCGGTGCTGCATTGTTTTCACGTAATATTACAAGAGTGCCTACTTCTATGTTAGGCGTTACATTCCTCCATTTGGGTCTAGATTGAAGAACATTCAAATAATGCTTATACCACATTTTCCAGAAAGTCTGTTGCATGCTAGTACATATTTTCCAAAATCTAAGTCTATTTTCTGGAATTTCAGACAAATCTTGTTCTGGATACGAATTTAAAGCCATGCCAATCAAAAAATGACCTGGGGATAAATAGGAAAAATCATTAACATCGTTTGATAATGGAATTAAAGGTCTACTGTTTAGCACTGCTTCAATTTTACATAAAACTGTATGGAGTTGTTCGTAGGTCAGTAAAGACTTTTGTACAACTCGTTTTAAATGATATTTCACACTTTTTACTGAAGCTTCCCAGAGCCCACCAAAAATGGGTGAATAGCATGGAATAAAATGGAACTTAATGGCCTTTTGTGAAGCATAGGCTTGCACCCGTGTTTGGTATTCTCTGGAATTCTGCAATTTAAAACAATCATTCAGTTTAGTCTTAGCACACTTAAAGGTCGATGCATTATCACAATAAATTTCTGTAGGAAGACCGCGACGCGAAATGAAGCGATTGAGGCATGCAAGAAAAGTGTCTGTTTTTATATCAGAACAAAGTTCTAAATGCAATGCCTTTGTCACAAAACATACAAAGACACAAATATAACCGGATGATACTACCGATCGTCTGATGGAAGATTGTTTTACCGTTATAGGACCGGCAAAATCAATACCTACTTTTTGAAATGGGCGACATGCATTTACCCTATCATGTGGCAAAGAACCCATAAGTTGTTCTGATACATTCTTTTTTAGCTTCCAACATATGATACATTTATGTATAACCTTCTTAATTTCTCTTATACCATTTACAAGCCAGTAATTTTGATTCAAAGATGCAAGAACCAGTCTTTGTCCCGCGTGGAGGTTCCTTTCATGTTCGCCTTTTATTATCAGCTCAGTAACACGCGAACCTTTAGGCAGTAAGATTTGATGTTTTTGAGAGTATGGTATGTTAGCATTGTGTAAACGACCGCCTACTCTAATCAAACCTTTATCATCTATGAATGGATGCAAAGCTTTCAAATTATTTTTTACAACATTTTTGGATTGCAATGAATTTATCTCATCTTTCATAAATTTTTGCTGCTCATATTTTATTATGATTGACAACGATTCTTTTAATTCATAACTCGTAATGAAGTTGTGTTTGGTTTTACCTTGTCCTGTGCGAGCATTACGACAGAAACGCAAAACGTACGCAAGAACCCTCTGCATTTTATTTATATCTGAATACCTATCCAGAAAATCAAGACACAGCTCCAGACATGGCTCAGCCTTACTAGAAACAGTGTAAACCATCGCTTTTGAGAGCCCGGAATCGGAGTCCTTCTTTACCTCAGGAAGGATCTCGGGTGAAGGTACCTCAACTTGAGGAACTTTGTACTCACTGTTATGAAGAAATTGCGGCGCAGTCCACCAAAGCCGATGCTGCTCCAACTCGTGCGGCAAAACACCTCTGCTGAGACAGTCAGCTGGGTTCTCGCCAGTATTTACATAAGACCAATGGCAGCCTTCCGCAAGCTGTGAAATCTCCCTTACCCTGTTTGCCACATAGGTGTTCAGTTTTGTTATGTTTGTTTTGATCCATGCCAAAACAATTTGAGAGTCTGAGTACAAAATTGTGCTATTTATTGACTTTTTTAATGACAAAGTATCGTGCACTCTCTTGACAAGCTTTGCAAGCAATAAAGCAGCATTAAGCTCAAGTCTCGGTACTGTAAGACTTTGATTAAGAGGATTGACCCGAGATTTAGAGCATAGTAAAGAAACTTTCACATTACCCGCCGAACCAACCACTCGCAAGTATACACAACAGCCATAGGCAGTGGAACTCGACGCATCGGCAAAGCCAATCAATTGCAACCAAGCAGCGTTTTGCAAATTGACATAACGTTTCAATCTAATAGGCTTCATGACTGTTAAGCTTTCGTAGAACTCATGCCAAAGACATTTTAATTCGCCGCTAAGGCATGCGTCCCATTCCAAACGAGCTTCCCAGAGCTTCTGCATAATGACCTTAGCACCCACGACCAGCGGACCAGCTAGACCTAGCGGATCATAAAACTTACTGATGAAGCTAAGCACTTCGCGTTTGGTCTCTGGAATTTTTTCGCCTGTTTTAGGTGCAGAAAGCGTAAAAGCGTCAGACTTTATATCATAGTTTATGCCCAATGTTTTTATGCAAACGCTATCCCTTTGCAAATCAATCTCATCAAAATATTGATTGTCTTGTGGAATGTCGTGCAAAACCTCAACTCTATTGGAAGACCACTTATGAAGTTGGAACCCCCCCAGGTCTAGAAGCTTGCAGAGTTGCTCTTTCGACTCCATCAATGTCTCCAGAGCATCACTAGTTGCCAAGACATCATCAACGTAAGTTTGATTGTTAAGAATAAACGCTGCATTTGGAAACTCATTTTCATATCGATTAGCTAACTCTATCAAGCAGCGAGTTGCTAAGTAAGATGAGCTCTTTTGCCCATAAGTTACTGTGTTGAGCTGAATACACTCAACATTTTTGTCTGGAGAATCTCTCCATAGAATGTTCTGTAATGAACGATATTTAGGATCTAATGATACTGCTCTGAACATGTGTTTTATATCAGTAACAAATACATATCGCTCAAATCGAAGCAGCATCAAAATATCAAACAATTCCTTTTGCACAACCGGACCGTTAAGTAGCAAATCATTTAATGATACCTTTTTATTTGTTTTCATTGAGCCATCGAAAACAGGTCTGCATTTAGTTGTTCTTTTATCCATCCTAACTACTGCAAAATGTGGCAAAAAATAGACTGGATCTGAACTTAGGTCATATTGATTGATATCGATTTTTGTAGCATGTCCTAGTTCTAAATATTCATTTATAAAATTTGTATATAGCTGTAACAAAAGCGGATCCTTTTGTAACCTTTGTTCTAGGTTAAAGAATCTTTTTGAAGCAAGATATAGCGAATCACCTAAAGTTTCATTGATGGAGTCGAGAGGCAACTTTAGTGGCAGAGCGACTTTGAAAGAATTATTTTTAAGTTGTACGGTTTCCTGAAATATATTTTCACAAGCTTCAAGCTCAGATTGCTTTTCTGAAAAAACCTCTGGAACTTTTTCTGTATTCCAAAACTGTGCTATATTTTCGCTGAGGTCAGATTGACATGTTGTACAAAACAAAGATACGGCCTTATCTAGAGGAAAGTTAGGCAGGTTGCCGGCGATCACGTAGCCGAACTTCGTATTGAGTAGTGTTGGAGGAGCGGCGGACTGAGCTGTATTAGATACTGGCGGAGACGCAGACAACTCGAGGATGGAGGCTGGCTCATGCGGCAACAGCACTTGGAATAGTATGTCCGCTCCTAATAATATATGAATATTACTTGGCTCATGGAAGTTTTTGTCAGCAAGTGTGACGTTAGGGGGCAACACAAAGTTTGTCACGTCAACCCTTTTTTGTGGCAGCTTCGAGGTAATCTTGTTCAATATGAAGCAAGACACCTGGATACTGAAGTCGCGCACTAAAGAGTGGATATTAAGATGCACATACTGGTTTAAATTATTGACAGTATTGCCAATGCCTACCACACCCGACTTTATCATCTTTGGTTGTAACTTGAGTAAATTTGCAAGTTCAGCAGTTACAAACGAAACCTGAGCTCCACTGTCCAAAAGGGCCTTAACATGTACTTCTGTTCCATTTCCTGCAATAAGTTTTACCTTAGCGGTTGGCAGAAGCACCTGTGTGGTGGCATTGTTAGACAGCAGAATGACTGGGTTGGTGGCTTTGTCATCATGAAGCAAAGTGTTGTGCTTTTGTTTGCAAACACCACATTTAAAATGATATCTGCAAGGTTTAGCATGATTATTAAGGCAAATATTACACAAATTGTTTTGTTTTACGAATGTCAGCCGATCAGCAGCCGACATTAATTTGAATTTGTTGCAATCAAATAATTTGTGAGATGACTTACATTGTAGGCATGTTGGCAGTGGCTTGTTTACCGGCATCGGAGCTGGAGGCTTCATAGTTGCAGCTCCGCAGACCTTGGAGGATGATTTGTTATACTGACCTTCTTGCCTAGGCTGAGATCGCTCCGAATTCTCAAGTGCGAGCGCCCTTTTTTCTAGAAAATCAATAAGACTCTGTACAGTGGGTTCCGTATCGCGAATTAATTGGAAGTCTTTATTGCAAAGGAAATCAAGCTTACGCAATACTACACACAAGACAATAGGGTCCCATTCATCAACTTTACAGTTTAAATTTCGTAATGCCGCTAATTGCTGCTTAACAGTAGATACAAGCTGCCTAATAGTCTGTGCATTAGACCTACTCAGTTGTGGTATATCTAACAACATATTTATATGATCGCTGCGGATCTTATACTCGTTATTATAACGATCATTTAAAATTTTAATGCTCTCCTCATAACTCCCATCAACCAATGGTAGGTTTTTGACCAGATCTAGTGGCTCCTCCCTCAAAAAGGTCCGTAGGTAGTACAACTTTTGTATGTTTTCTAAACGAGGGTTTTTGTCCACAAGTGAATTGAAAATTCCTATAAAAGTTCTATAATCTGAATACCTACCAGAGAAAGGAGGAATGACTATTTCTGGTAATTTTGTGGGCATATGAGAAGAATGGATATGATGACAATGCGAGTTTTCATTGTGACAATTTAGTGTTTCACTATCAATTTTGTTTGACAATTGTAATATTTTTGTCAAAGTGAAAGTGTATTTGTCCTCAACTAAATCTGCGTCTTCGTTGTCAGTGGAATCGAGGCCTATAATTTTTAGATTATAATCTTCGTAACGACGAAAATTGGAACGAAGATTGTCTTCTTTAACTTTTAAAGTCTCCCTGGACAACGAATATGCTGCTGTTGCAGACAAATCATTAAAATAATTGTACAATTTGGTAATGTTACCTTTGATTGTTCCTCTTTGTCTTATAAGACTAGCGATTTGTTCCTTTGTAGGATTTGAAGTCGTCATCTTTCACTGGTTCCGTGCACAAAACACGTAACACGTAACAAAACTTAAAAATACGGCGATATTTAAAATAATTACGCACTAAATACACTGATTTAACAGCAGTTCTATTTAAATTGAACGTAAACACGAAGGTAAATTGATTAATGGGCGACAGCAAATGAGAAGCGTGCTCAGGTGCAGTGTGTCGTTCCGAGCAACGTAGTTGGGCAGATGTGTCGATATGTCGTGACGTAGACTCACCGGAGAGCTCTGGTTGGATATCGCGCTAGAATACCCCGATTGTTGTGCACTGGTTGGCGAATTCAAATTTTGATGGCGTTTCTTGTTGCCTTTGTTCTTGAATGCAAAGGAATGGCGATTCGATTTGAAGAACAAAGGAATCACGGTAAATCTTGATTTTACCTATGACTAAACGACGAACGGATGGAAATAAGATGTTGTACTTGTAGTAGATGCACTTCGCCGGGGAAATAATGTTTGTTAGGCACACGAACGAATGCAAAATGTTGAAAACAAGCTGCAAACACCTTTCTGAAGTATAGATATACCTTGGCGTAGATCAGCCGGCGTAGATTATAGCTTGAACTATAAAACTGCAATTTTGCCGCCTTCTTGACGTCCTCGGTGGCGTACACGGGGAAAAATAGGGTCCTTGGCGTATTACTTACTGCACAAAGAGATTTACCCCAAACTGCACACACGAAATCATTTCACGATCCTTTTTTTTTCGAAGGACCAATGTTTTATTCTCGAAGGAGCAATGTTTTATTCTAAGGTAGAAGTAGACTGAGGGGCTGGAGAGAACCGAGAAATGATATTCGCTAGAACGTCAAAAAAGGCGTGTATTATCAACGATCCACACAAAGTAACACTTGTAACTGACTTTTCTTAAAAATACAAAAAGATCGCGAGCAAGGCTCGGTGTTGCTATTGTAATAAAAATAAAATATTTTTTATGTTGGAATCCAACAGTATTGGACAATCGTCAAACCCTAATTGATGAGTGAACAAACAGTTCCTAGTGATCAGAGATGTGAAACTGGTTGGTGTCATCGAACATAATGATTGTGTAATAAATATATAAGGTTTTATTTAGTCCTTTTTAAAAGCGTTGGTATTTTGTTGTTTTTAAATTTATAATCGAAAATCAGTATCAGATATTCCCAATTGCAGTTAGAAAAAAAAATTAAATGATGGAAAAGACGGTGTTTTTAGATAAAAAATATATCTGTAACTGGACTCGGGACTTACCAGCTAGGTCCTTCAACTTAGCCCTTTTTGTACCAATAAAAACTATTACCTACTTTACATTGAGCGCTATCATGCATTTATAACAACAGGTATTACTATATAACAACACTGGGGAAGGTGCGACATTAAACATAGAAAGAAAACCACCGAATCATATGTAACAATTTTTATTTACCAAATATTATCAATATATTAACACACGTGGTCCAACACCACCCGGCTCTCATAATAATATAATACAAAGGATTTTCACAGAGGTGTCTGACTGAACCCATAACAAGAAAACAATTACAGCTACGACTACATGTGAACTACTTCGAGCGATACAATCCACAAGTCATACGATAAAACAGCAGCCTCCACTACTGACTTCCCGCGACTTTAATTACATATACAACAATAATAAAAATGAGGAAGAAAAAAAAAAAAGAAAGAAAGAAAGAAACGTCTCCGTAATATATTAATAATAATATTTAACCTAGGTAATGGGGGGGGGGGGGGCGCTGGTGTCACGCGAGACCACTAACAAAATAGCACCTCTTAGTGAAGAGACTTGTGTGTAACTAACCATACAGTCAGAGTATGTGGAAGCTAAAATTAATAATTGGCCGATTAATGGAATCTGGCGTTACTTCGCAAAAGACCAGTGTGAAATGCAATAATGAAAGATAATAAATGTTATTTTACTTTATTTTGGCGGTAGGCGCCGAAAGATTAGTAATATATTTGACTGTCGTTAACTTTAACGCTATGCATGTGCTGATGATATATGTATAACTACCTAGAGAGAGAGGTACAGCAAAAGAACGTGTTTCATTATTGCACAATTAAAGATACATTTGCTGTAACTTTCTCTAGATGCTGAAAGATGCAGCAAAATATTTTGCTCTAAGTGTTGCTAGCTACCCAAATATATTTATATAGCGGACGAGAAAAATCAAAATCTTTTATTGTAATAAACTTAGAATTTATTACAATAAACGATTATGATTTAATTTCGCTACTAAATGATACCTAGTGAACGATCTAGCAAAATGTATCTTTCATTATTGCAAAAAACATTGATCCAGAGTCGTGTAAACATGCTTCGGAACGTCTCGGAAGGTAAAAACAAATGTGTAGAAAACATTTTAGGCCTATTTCCCAGTTTATAGGAGCGCCCTGCCCCGTCATACATTCAAACTCATTATTCATTATATACAATGGCTAATAAATATTCACGAAGAGAATATATAATCGTGTGTGTGTATGTATGTACATAGCGACAACTGCTGTAATAGCAACGTGTCCTCCCACTATATATCACATGTATCCAGTTGCCGCGTTAACGGTTTGGTTTCTGAAAATGGCGTTAACTTTTTTGGCTTAACTAGGTACCTTTTCAGCAGATTTAATAGATAATCGGTTTCTGGAGTAGAGCACAGGAAATGTTCAAGATTAGTTGATAATTTTTAATAAAAGCAATGTACGCACTTCTCACACATAAATGCCACCTAAATGTTACAGTTTTTCGTGTCCACGTTCAAATAATCACATGCGACTATATCAAACTTCACTTCGCAAACACGATTTCACAACTCGTGATGGCGTTTTACAAAATGTACAAAATGGTAAGTCTAAAAACATGTGAAAAATCATTTCGCTGTTTTTAAAATCTTTCAAAAACCGCGATGATAACAATTCGATGAATTCGTTCAAGTTACATTTACAAATACATATATAGTTCAAGTTACAATGCTCATATGAGTTTGACGACTTGTGTCAAATGTTACGAGTGTCCAATACGTGTAATTACTTGTGAAACATCAATTGATTTTTGTCCAAACTGAATATTGACTCACGTTGACGTACCTCGTTACAAAGTCACGGTACACACACAATTGTTACTTTAATGACTACATCGCGACTCAAATGTTTTACAGTTTTATTCTTGTGTATATTTTTACATTGTATTTTGCAAGAGCATACAGCACCCGGCGATTTATATGGCACGTCATAAATGAGAAATGATCTCTTTTATAAGCACCCAAACCTTTCTGATGTGAAAAAAGCCTATATGATACCGTAAATAAAGGTAATTTAAAGTCACGATGTGCTAAATATATAGCCGGATACTGTACATCTGAATTTTTTCAAACATTTACTCGTAAATCTATATTCCGTCCTTTTGACTACATATTGAATAAATATAATTGTTAGAAGAACTCAAAATTTTTATACAGTGGAATATCACCACCACCTACCCACCCCTGGACATAAACAACTTCCCCTTTCTACTTTTATTCTCAAAATTCATGTTTGTCCTTTGCCATTTAAAACATTAGCGATTTTGCAAAACACCTTTGCCTCGTCTTAATCAAGTTGTTCTATCTTTATTTATTTTAAAAAATTAATATTACAGTATTGACCATTCCAACATTGGAATAAATACACACTTCTTTGCAGCTCATTATCAATATATTGTATAGGCGTCTGGGTACCAACAACTGCAAATATAACTTTGTATAACAAAACTGTATTTTAGTATAACGAATATATGAACGTTAAAGTCAAGATAACAACTCGTACACAAACGTAACAAGTTTGTAATCGCGAGAACGTTAGGTTAGTTAGTGTTTTATGTATTGTCCACCTGATGGTAAGTGGATACTGTCGTCCATAGACATCCGCGATATACGCCAACATCAGTCCAGAATGACCAACGTTGGCACACACGCCCGGATGCGCTACCTACCTTTGGACATTTGGAAATGAATTTGGAGAAAGGGTTGGAAAAATGGAGAGGGATAAGATGGGATGGTACATCCCACTCACTGCCGAAACACGCACATTGAGGAAATAGAATAATGTGGGAATTACAACAATAATTTATGGCAGTTAAAAAGTAATTTAAAGGGTATTGGAAGGGTCCATGTTAAAGGGTTACTGCGTGTCTAGTGTTTAAAAAAACCCCTCCCGTGTTAAAGACGCGCCCCTTATCTATAGTCTATTCATTGACGCGTGACACAACAGCAAACAAACGTTTAATAGAAATGACTGTTTTGTTTTAATTAGAGGCTGGACGTCCTTAGTTCTTGTTTAAAGCCACGAAAATGCTAGAGGAATGAAGTTTTAAAACTACTGACTTCTTTGTTTACCCTTTGTTTTAAGCCATAATGAATACACGTGTCACGGAAATGACGCAATATCTGAAACACGTCGACTAAATTAAAATATGTACATAAAATCGTGCGAGCAATAAAATAAAATTATTTCGGGGAGCACATCAGGAGTTACAAACAAGTAAGGTTTTTCGTTGTGTCCCAAGTGTTCATTGCGGTCAACACTCAGACCGGGGGCCGCGGCGCGGGCAACGCGCGTAGAATAAAACAGATACTAGAAATGTACTATAAATTATGAAAAAAACAATCTATTTGTTAAAACTGGTAGAATGCACTCTACTCTCAACACCGAACGAGCTATTTCCAGCTCTTGTGTTATTTCAGTGACATGTTGGTTTCACCGATGTGAATACAGAGGTCTGGTAGGAGTAGATAGTAAATTTCCAATTTAAAAGAGTCCCCTTCCAGTGTTGTTTGTTTGGTCAACGTCGGTGCAGGCCTGTCGGGTGTCGGTCGCCGACGGTGCTAGTGGCCGACGGGCTCCACGTAGTTGGCGGGGTAGAGCCCTACGCGGCCGTCCTTACGCCCTTTACACCAACCCTGCTCGTCCTCGTCCTCCAGCTTTTCAAAGAGGTCTCCTGGAATACCACAGACGTTGCTTATAGAAAGGTGGCAGAATAGAAATATTTATTGCAAGAATACTTCATACAAAAGATCTTAAACATTACATTACATTGCACAGTGGGCGGCCAGCTTTACATTAATTTCTATGGCTTTAGATATACTATATATCAACCAGTATAACACCTCACTAGTCTTCTCGTGGGATAATAAAGCGGCTACAAGAATTTCTCAAGCCCTGAGAAACTACACCACCTCTACAACGGTGCTCGCCAACCCGCTTGGCCAGCGTTTCAAGGCCATACATCCTTCGTGCACAAGACAATGTCCATGAGGAGGTGTGTCCAACAGTGGATAAAAAAAAATTATGTTTACAGTATTATTGTGTCGAGCTGTGGTCTGTTTAGGATGTTTAGACAATAAATTTTCTTTTCTTTTTCGGTAAAATCCATTCCGTTTTCAATTAGGTATTTTTATAATACGATGCTACGTGTCAAACAGTGTCACCGATCGCCTTCACGACCTGATGGTTTCCTTCAACCATTCATTCAACACAAGCACGCGATGAATCATTCTTACATAATAGTAAATCATTGTTACATATGTATAATCGATTCCAGTCCAATTTGCCAAAACTGTGAACAAACATGGCGCCTGACACGACGCGGTCTTGAATTAAATAGTGAGGTGATAATTGTTTACATATCCATTTACAGCAAATTGGCTAACAGTGGACGATAAAAGGGTTGGTTACGGTTCAGGAAGGAATAACACCAAGAACGTAGGAAAGGACATCGTTCAGGAAAAGTAAACAAACAATTGTCTTATAATTTTAAATAACAGATTGTGTAATGCAGAAAGATTGTTAGTTATAAGTATAAGGAAAGACCAGCTAGGGCCATGCTCAGCATGTCCACTGACCTTGTCTAAAGCTGAGCTCGTCGCTCTCGGCGCCCGTGTAGTCGTAGAGCGCGCGCACGGGCACGCCCGGCTCGCCCGTGTCCGTCAGCGCGCCGGCTGACTCTTCGTCCCATTCGTCCTCCTCGAACGGGTTGTCCTGAGGCTTCGCCGGCTCCTTGGCTGGCGACGTCTTGTTCGATTTCGGCGCTGATGCTGTTCCGTTCCTGAAATATAACAGGCTCGGTTCACTCGACAATTACAAAGGTGGCTACGCTTTTAATTTAGAGTTATGGGACTGCAGGTGGGAAATTACGGGTTGGGTTGCCGTACACTTGATAGATGATGATGTTGGTTGGAATAATCGAAGAATGATCGCAGATGTTAATTACAAGTAGTTTAATTAATATAGTTGAGTTATAATTATTAAACGGTATTTATGACAAATCGTTCGGTGCGTTTTGTTCTAGTTGTTACGACCTAACTAGGTTGTCGCGTAAGCACAAAAATGCCTATACAGTGTCGAAACTGTGCAGATAATGCCTAAACTGCGCCCAATTAGATAAGATAATAATGCCTAATAAGAAATATGCCTAAAGCACGCCCAGTTCATTCCACACTTTAGGTATGAAAACTGATCTATAGCACACTGGCCGGGTGGAATCAGTGGTTTGCTGCGAGCTCGTAGAACAGCACGAGTATTGGGAAAATCTAGCCAATCTGATGTGTTCCAAGACAAATATCGAGGGACAACGCAATCCGCCGCTGTGCGCCACAAGATGGCGCTAAGCTTCTATTTCTGGCGCCACTCGTTCGGTCTGCTCCGAGCCGTGTCGCTAGCAAGTCCTCGTTACAAAACATAAAAATGCCTAATTGCGCTATAATCAATTGTAAAAATTCGTCAAAAGAGGGAAACCGAGTCGAGGAAGATGTTTCGTTTCCTCGGTGGTGGTTTTCCATCACTACAACACGTGACACGCTAGTTTTCACATAATTTCATAAACTAGCTTTGTCTATGATTATCATCATACATATTAATATTGGTTAGAAGATAATTCTTTTAGAATCATTTAATAAGAACTTTGGTTTTAGATTTCTCGGGAGATTTCGTAGATAGCTCTACTTGGTAAAACTTACGACATTTAAATTTCGGAAGAATTTCACTACATCTACATAAAAAGTTTGTTGAACAACCAGTTGAAATAAAATTTGACACAAAAAATAGCTTGGGCTTATATCTTCGTTTATTTTATGGACGAGTCAAATACGTTCAGTAGTTCCATTTCAAGGACAATTATATTATACTAGCAAAACCCCGCAGACGTTGTCCTGCCATAGAAGTTGATGTGCTGTGGCGCCATCTAGTGGCGATTTACAACAAAGTCGATAGCATAGAAACCTTCTACATGAAAAGATACATATATGTGCCAACTTTCGTGGTGATCGGTCAAACGGTGTCGAAGTCTATTAATCTCCAATGTACCAACATCCTCTTTTATATATTATATATAGATAGATAGATGTGTCAAAAAATTTAAAGTATTGAAAAAGATAAAAAAAAATAAAGTTCATGAATCTATAACTTTCACTTTAGCATTTTTTTCTGAAACGTATAATACAAAAAATAATTAAATCTAGATACCTTTACGGTAAGATTTTTTTTCTTTCCCTCTACCCCGATATGAAGTAAAAAAAGGCACTAAAAATAACTAACGGCGGGACGTATTCGTTAATATCCATCAAACTGTATCTGGGGTTGCCAGTGTCTGTGTCCCCGTGGCATAGGGACAACCGCAGTAGTTGGTCGCTGCTCACGTTCGTGCCGTCGCTACGCATGTTTACGCAGCGAGCGGACGCGCAAGACGTGCAAGCGAATAGCTCCAGACGCTCTATACTGGAAGGTGGAAGAAGAAAGTGTCAGGAAAGGTATTTGATTAAATAGGATGGTAGTTGTATTGGTTAGATGAGGTCAGAATTCTCTGGTGACAGGGAGAGGATAAAGCTATGAAAGAACCAAGGATTTCATTAATTAGTTGTATCCATCCTGTTTTGAATAAACTCAGCCATTTTCTTTAGTCTATGATTTTTCATAGATTTTCTGCTGTAACATCTGCTACTGATATTTCAGTAATTTTAATGATTTTAATATAAACTATACAAAGCGACGGGAGTAAATATTGCGTGTATTACTTACGTGACAGCTATGGGTGCACTTATACTCTTCTTGTCTATGGTATTGTTCGCTGTTGTGTTGTTGGCAGCGGGCAGTTCCGCCGCGTGATTGGAGCCCTTGCTCGCTTTATTGTTCGTTATTGGCGGCAACTCCTGTACGAAATAGACAATTGTTTTTGTTTTTAAACTATTTCACAAAAAGGCGCAGGTATTATATGTTATTCCTCTTGTTATAAACGTTTCTTTTTTCACATGTAGGGATTTATTTGAACATAAATATTTTACGTATATAATTTATATATTTTAATAAATAGAATGTACTAAAAATATCTATGTGTTAACAGTTAATAAACATGCCAATATGCAAATATTGAAAGCAACATCCATCATGCAACATTGAGATATAAAAAAATATTATTTAAAAAATATATAGAAGCATACATAAAGATTAAAATGAGAATGACCCAATATTTCTAAAATCTATATCTACGGCACCTTTTGCAGAAAATCCCAGCAACATGCCAATAAAACTAAGATTTTTTAGCGTTTTCATTCTCATTTGAATCCCATTAGGGTCTAACCACGGTCTGTATGCCCTAAACACAACAACACCTTAGAATTAGAAGATAAATATTTTTTTATTAAACACCTATTTGTTTAGTTTTGGGGCCAAGTACAAAATGTGTTTAGGCCCAAGAGTATGTGATTAAGGGTGTTCTACACTCGTAAATTCTGTAAATGATTTTACTCAACAGTTATCAGGAATCCATAAACATTTTTTTTATTGAAAAGTATGAAAAAATATAGAAGGCACAAATCACTGAAATAACGCATATCTGAAACACGTCAACTAATTTAAAGAATATAAAAATAAAATTATTTTAGTGGATAAAACATAACTTACAAACATGTAAAGTTTTGTTGTTCTATTTAAAATGTTCGTAGCGCTCATTACTCAGTATGGGGTAATGAGCGGGCGCGGCGCGAACAATGCAACTGCGCGTATAATGAAAGATATACTAGAAATGAACAATAAATTAAAGACCGTTGTAAAAACTGGTGGAATCTACTCTAACTCTGGATACTGAACAATTATTATCAGCTTTTGCATTATTTCATTGACACGTTATTCATTATTCATTAGAAAATCGACTTTACGATGGTTAACATAAACCATAGACAATTGTCGAGTAGAACCAGAGACAAGTTGTGTGTGAATGTGTGTGTTGTAACGTACGTCCTCGCTGACTGGCCGTTGGTTGAGCAGCGTGATGGGGCCGGTGGGCAGGCTCTCCTTGGACTTGCCTTTGGCGATGTCCCGGAACTCCTCCGTATACTCCTGCTCGTACCGTATACACCGCGTCACAAGCGGTCGCGCGCGCGCCGATGCGTTGGGACAGTGTCATAGCGAACGGAATAAGTTGGCGATGTTTGTTTTTTCATTACTTTAACTATCTTTTTGAAAAATGGTATTTATAGTCAGTTTATTGTTGTAACATTTACGTTCTTATACGGAAATGCAATACCAAGTAAATGTGTAGTTGGCAGATTGGGATATTTTGATTTCGCGCTAGCTGAAATTCAGTGAACACAAATCCGAAGGATTTTAAGGAACTTTTTTAAGCTTCATCACATACAGAGAACTTTTGTGTGAAGTGGTTCAATTCAAATTATATGTCCCAACGACTCGGCGCGCATGCGTGTAGGCGAAATCAAATTAAAATAATAAAAACAAAATTAGACAAAATGTTTCACTTCCATTCAAAGCCAGTGAAGTTAATCGAGTTCATCAAGCGGATTGCTCTGGTGGTATTGCATGGTGGTTGGATATGGGAGCAAAACCATGCGATTATTGAAAACAATCGAAGAGACACCGTGGTTTGTACCATTTAATTTCGGTGAAAATAGTTTTGTTGATAATTTTTTAAGCATTTCAATGTACAGATACATTACGAAAACATTGCCCATCAGCTAATCCGATAACACACGAACGCGTCATCCACGTCTATGCAATAAAGTATCTCGTAATAAAGTATGCAATTAGAGGTACGGCAATTAATAGACGTGAAGACGCGTTCGGGTGTTTCCGAATTAGCCGATGGCCACTATTTGCGTGTTGTCTAATGCCGCTTTGCCCTTTTTTGTTCCACCCGCGTTCTGGTGAAGATGAGAGTGTGATTTATTTCGATACACCTGTGCAACACCCCACGACAGAGATACCTCCGAACCTAACCATTTTTAAACTTTAACGCCTTGACATAAGATGCAAAATCGGAAACATTCCGTCAGTAATACATCTCGCTGGCCTCCCTCAGTTTTAGAATTCCCAAAATCCTTAACATTATAATAAGGTTAATTTTAATTGATAATACGTATATTTAGGAAACAGACAACATTCTCGAAATAATTTGTTGCACAAAAGATGAAAAATAAAATTCAAAATGTTTCTAGTTAAAAAAATACAGCAAATGGACAATGCAAATATACAATAATTTTTACGCTACATTTTCTGTTTTGAAAAGAAAGAAATCCCACGAGATAAATTCCTGTTTAAGAACAGAATTGTGCAATAAAAAATAATGACTATCGATTACTCATTTGCGACTATCAATGTTTTTTAAGAATACATTATTAATGTTAAATAAATAATCTAATCTGATAAACATAGTTAATAAGGTTAATAAACCATAATGTGCTATTTGGAACACCCTCGGGCCCGGTGGACTGACCACTTGAAGAAAGTTATCGGTAGTGGATGGATGAGGGGACGGACTTATGTTCTTCTCACTTTCTCACACCATCGGCGACTTTCTTCGAATTGTTAGTATCCACCTATCCGTAGAACCTATCACGTTACGTTAAATGGTAATCTTAGGTTAATAATTTACTTTAATAATCTAACTTCAAACCTAATCTCTGTATAATAATACTAACGCAGTTACGAATTGACCAATTAATATATCATTTGGCGATGGCCGTTTAGTACAAGTCCGGTACAGGTGTACCGAATATGGATGAAACAGCTCTTAGTGAGAGTGCACCGTGTGTGGCCGGTGCAGTGTTGCACTGTGATGTTTTGCAATATTTCTATGTCAAAGTCAACCATCACGGTGTTGGTGTCACCTTGAAAACCCCTGTGCAAAAATTAAAAACATTTTCATTGTGATCAAGAAGTGTCTCCAGGCGGTCAGCAGAGCTGTTTATTTTCTATGACGTCAACGTTATAATTACAAGTTATACCTACACGACGATATATAAAGACAATGTATTTATTGATAAAATTATTGACTACTTTGCTATGTAAGTAACAGTATTGCAGCAGTGATTGGCTAAAATTACATAAGCTCTTTGTTATTCCAAATAAAGTTTGGATGTTTATAAAACAGGACTTTTATAAAATTCTCGTTCACAGAAAGAAATTCATTATTGAATATAATACGGTATATAGAGGTTTGTTGTTCACATTTTGATTATGTGAAGGATCAAAATGGACAATGCTTCATGTTTATTTTTTTGTAAATCACGTAGATGTAAACTAATTATGTTTTTAAGAGACGACTTAAAATGGATAACCGAAAATATTGTATTTCAAAAAAATGGACATTTGGTGAAAACATGTACTCGTTGTACAACGAAACTTTGAGTGTCATCAGCAAAGTTTTTTCGTTTTTCCAAAAATATTTCTCGGATTTTTTAGGATTCCTGTCAATTGTTTTAGCAATCGACCCTATCTATGTGTTACCAATTGACTCTAAACTGGCTCCTAAAACAATGTCCGCTAAACGGAGACTCGATCTAAAAATTTACTTTTAAAATTATTCGCAATGTTTCACGAGCAGTGCCAACCGCCAGCACCCAACCCCTACACCGTGACGGCGTACCATAAACGGGTTGTTGTAGCCGCTACTCCCATAGCGGCTACTGGCGACCGAGGGCGCCACCTTGTTCGACCTCTCATCCCCGAAGCAGAAGGCGGGTAGCGAGCGTCGAAACCGTCGGGCCGCTCGGGCCCAGGCCGTTGGCCCGGATGTGGCCCGGGGGTGACGGGTGGATGGGACTATTCGGGCCAGGGCGGCCGACGCGGCTTCCGGCAGGTATTTGTAACGGATCGGCTCGGGTGAGGCCGCCGGTTCGTCCTTACGTGAAATTCTACGATATACTTAAAGGGCTACTTCTTGATTCTGCCTTATATTTGAATTATAGTTAGCTTTATATTTTTATAGGAAACAAGATGGTAATTGATCAGACAGTCCACTTGGTGGTAAATGGTTACTGTCTCCTTGCGACCTTCACCATACATGTCAACATTAGTTTAAGCAGACACTAATGTTATGTGGATGTACTGTCGCCTTGCGACATCCGCGATATATGCCAACATCAGAATGACAAACGGTGGCCTATTCCTGGATCCGCTGCCTACCTTTGGAGAGGAATAGAAACGAATGAATTATTGGAATAAGGGTTAGGAAGTATCGGGAATAAGAGGACAAGGAGTTTTCTTCATCACATCTCTTCATATAGAGGAGGGAAGTAAAGTGTATTATATAATGAAGTGGGAAATAAAATACGGAGACTTTATTCCATTGTGCTCTCTACTTAATGGTACAGAAAGGCATGAGATGGGACGGCAAGTAGGGAATATAATCGTATGAGAGACCTCTCTAATACCACTATACTCCTTCATCCTTAAGAAGTGAAGAGTAAGGGAGGGACGTGGGGGGAGTAGAGTATAATATGCTAAGGAATCTTATCCCACTCTATTCTTTACTCAATGGATAGGTAAGAGGAGATGGCGTGGGACAGGCAATAGGGAATATAATGGATATGAGAGAATCTCTTACACCATTACGATATAGCATTAATGCAAACTGAGATTTTAAATTTCTCCATTCATAAGATCCACACTACCCATATGAAAGCACAATTACTTGTTCAAATTTCCATTGAATCTAATACGTATAACCTTGGCACATTTGACAAACAGTGGCCGATGTTTGCGCAAGCAGGGAGCGTAATCGCAGCAGCCGTCGCAAACACGGCTATGTCAATATTTGGCGCGGCATCACCGCGGGCCTTGTACTAACTAGTGACTACAAGCCTCCGAAGGTTAGAGTCTAGTTCTACTGGCATCCGCCCAGTCCCTCCACACAAGTATACTACATATCACAGTGGAATACATGTTATCAAGTAAAACTTTGTATATAGATAATTAAAGGCAAAGCAGCATCTTCTTATTAATAACATCACGAGTACATTTGACTTCAGTGACGGCATTGAAATTATGAAGGCGGACGATATACGAGGTTTTATTAAAATCACAGTATTAATCTCAAAAGTAAACATTATAGTATACTTGGTAAAGTGGTCGACTGTACGCGGATACGAATAAGGCAGTCAATATGAAAGAAGAAGTAGATAACACCTAGTACTCAAGACATGCTGATAATTTCATTATACGTCTAGGGGAGACTAAGTATGCGCGCTCCTACTCTAAATCCACTTCGACTGTTAAGCATTCAATAGTTAATATGATGCATAGATAACGGTATAGTTGCATAGATAAGCCGGCACCGCACCGATGAAGCTAAGCTATAAAGCTATACAAATTAGTGATCAACTAATAATTATAATTAGAGCGTGGGCTGGACTAGTTTATTCTCTATATACATATTATCTATAAAACAGATGGCATCAAATGAACTTCCGTCGCTAAAGTAAAACAAATTTTACTTTACTATACCATCATCATGTCAATGAGAATTTTGCTGACGATTGTGTCTTCAACTTTATCGCATTCAATAAACTCTTAGCTGTATAGCTCAGATTCCGCGGTATAGCGTCGGCTTTACGCATTTAGTGAAGATGGCTGTGAGGAGGGGTGAGCGGGCAGTGTGTGTTTGTCTGTTTGTTACCTCGAACTGTGGCCACGCCATCGCCATGTTCACGCCGTGGTTGTTCGCCCACCATTTGAGGTCCTTCTGGTAATCTGCGTTGTTTATCGTGTGGTGGAATTCTTCGTATATCTGTGGTAATCTGTGAAACGAATACGGTTTGAAGGCAGACAGCTGGTAACAAAATAGTGACAGTTATGTATGACATTCTTACAAGGTAGTCGACATAACAATTTTGTAACACTATAATTTATTAAAAGTATACCGCACTCATAATAGGATGAGTAAAGATACTCAATTTACCAGTAGATTTAAATTATTAAAATAACAAATAAAATTACAACCATTTAATACATAACAACTAGAGGATTCGATCCCGGTCGATTTTTCTAATCCCGGGATTTCGGGATTATTTACAGTTAATCCCGGGATCCCGGGATAGTCCCGGGATTGTATTGGTAATAGAAAGTGGTAACAAAAAGACAGTAAAACATATCAAAATCAACTTTTTATTTTAAATCTTTAGTTAAATCTTCAAAAAACAAAACAAAATTATACTTTCTTCTGATAAAATAAACAAACTAGGCAATTCTGTAAATAATTTATGAGTTTGTTTATTTTATTTTACAATAAACTTAAAAAAAAACAACTTCTTAAGACTCATTTAGATATACTATAAAAAAGACTACATGTTAAAGAGATCAATGTTTATAGGTACTCATATTTTAAATTAAATAGACTAGAAACTTTATAAATTACTTATTTAAGCCACGAAAATAAAATCTAAGGAATAACAACGCATCCAACGTCTCATCCGAAAGCATACTTCGCAATTTGTTGCACAAATATGAAGAGGCGGAAAAAGCGCGTTCAGGCTCGATGGAAGTTGGAGGAATCGTCAATAAATTTTTATAAGTCTTCTCCAAATTATAACCTCGTGTGGAACTAGCCTCATAAAGATTCATTTCTTGTTTAATGATCTTAGAAAGATCAGTTTCTTTATATGCTTCTGGATTTATAGTTTTCATGCTGTTTTCTATTTCGTTCTGAAGCTTTTCTTTCAATGTTAAATCAGTTTTACTAGTTGTATACGTAGGTTCAATTTTCATGTCATTTTCTTCATTATCATAGTTTTCCATCTTTTCAATTAACGAAATAATCTGTTTTTTTATTGCCATCATGCTTGGACTGGAAAATAACTTCTTTACATCACAATCAGTATCCAAATTGTTACTCTCAGTCTTATCAGTATGAGGATTTTGTAGATAGTTTAATACTCCACTTAACTCATTTCGTCGACGATCTTTCATGCGGTTCAATAAATGCGTCTTCAATTTAGAAGCCAAAATTGAGTCATTGTCACGCAATTGTTGAAAAAGAAACTTCAGTGTCGCATCAGCCGTGCACAAATTGGCATCAGAACGACAAAGTGCTTCTACGGATAATTTAACTGGCGCCAAGACCTTGATTGTCTCATTAATTAGTTGAAAATCTGATTCCTCAAATTGTACAGGATTATTTAGGTCAATAAGTGCCTTTTTTACGCTATTTTTTAAAAGATCAAATCGCTTTAGCATTGTAAAGAGACTATTCCAACGCGTTTTACAGTCGAGCAGTAAATTAAGCTCTCTTCCATGTTCTTTTTTAACATATTTTTGAAGTATTGTATCATTTTTCAAGGATGCTCTTTTGAAAATAATAACCACTTTACGAACTTTCTTAACTACTTCATTAATATTTCGATCATTACTCAAATCCCGACCATTTCCAGTTTCAATGACTAATCCTGAGTCTAGTTCTTCATTATCATCATCCGAGTCATCAATATCATCACTGGTAGGCTCATTTGCAGGTGCTTTTTTATACAATAAATCACAAACGGCTAAATGAATACCATGTGCAAAACAAACTTGGTGTTCTGCATTTACAAGTTTTCCAACCTTCAGCATTACATTTGGACCATCAGTCACTATTGCCACAATATCGGTATCTAATGAGATATGGAACTCCAAAAGCCGCTTTTTTAAAGTATGAACACAAGTTTCGGCTGTCAGCGATTTATTAATTCGAATAAGTCCCAAATTCCAATTTTCTTTGACTGAATGAATATTTAAATTCATATATCTCTTATTAGAGCTAGACGTCCATTCATCAAAACTTAGACTAAATCGTTGTCCTCCTTTTTTCAATGTAGATAGTTCAGCTGTCATTTGTTTTTTTATTTTTCGACTGTACTCTACTACTCTGTTGCGGATTGCTGAAGCAGATTTAGGTAAGTCTGAGTAACCTTTTGCTAATAGTAACGATCTTAAATCGTTTGATGTCACAAATACGCTAAAAGGAAAACCGTCTAGCGCAGTCATACGGGCCAAAACATCGTCAAGAGTATCAGATTTCACAAAATAGTCGGCGACTGACGTCATTTTTCTTTTCAAAGGTGGTCCTTCATTATTTTGGCCCGTTGAGGAAGATGCCTTGGCAGAATCTACTTTCACGGAATGTTTTGAATATAGATGAGTATGTAGGCCTTTGGTTGATCCTCCTAAGGTCTTTAAAATAGCTAAGCAACGCTTACATTGTGCTGAACTACCCGCTTTATCGACTAAAAAATGACTCCACACTGACGAAACATCTTCATCTTTTTTATGTTTGACATAAAAACTTTCTTTGGATGATGACATTATTTACTTCTTTAACCTAAACAAAAATGAAAAGAACATTTAAGTCTATGCACAACATAAACATAACCTCTTAGAGCTACAAAAACATAACACTCGTTCTTTTTCATCTATATTCACTCACACATATTAATGCATTGTTGGTTTTTAATAAAATCATTGATTAACAAAAAAAAATATCAATACTTACACGACGTGAAGCGGAATTTGTACACACTTTTACACATAATCCGGTACCGGTCGTTAGCGAAAACAAATGAAATCAGCCGTGTAAACAAGATGGCCGTCAAAACGTCAAATGAAAGTAAGTGCGTTTCGTTTCACGCACATTTTTATTGACTTATATAAAAAAAATATATCAATCCCGAAAATCCCAGGATTCATTAAATTTAATCCCGAAAATTTCGGGACTAAAATATGACCGGGATCCCGGGATCCCGGGTTCCGGGATCCCGGGATCGAATCCTCTAATAACAACACTATCAAATGCATATGCATTCTCGGTCAGTTTGCTTATTTACTCTGAAGCCATTAGCCAGGCCCAAAGACGTGATTTTATAGATTTGTACAACAAAATCAAATTTTTATTTCAGAAATGAAATTTACCACAAAAAAAATCTACACGAGCAATTCGTTTACATTGACGACATTGTGGTTTACTTTAAACATATCTTTTGTGTTCTTTGACAAAGTCGAAAGCTTAAAATTATTAATAGGTTCAATTCATTAAAAAAAAAATGGTATAAAAACGAAAACTTACGTAGGCTCCTGACTGATATTGAGGCATTTGTGGAAGCTGAAGAGCACCTCCTTGAAGAAGGTGAGTCGTTGCGCCTCCATCTGCTGGCATCTCTCGAAAACTGCGGTCATGTCATCAATGTATCTCGGGTTGTACGCCGTGATCTCGGCGAGTGATGACTGGTACTTCTCCCGATTCTTTGCTACTTCTTCGCGACATTTTGCCACACGTTCTGCCATTTTCTTTACCTGAAATCAAAAGCGTTTTCGTTTGTGACTACAATAATGTAATTTTTATTAATTTTATTTACTTAAAATCTTCTTTATAAAGGTTTAGATTCGGAAGCTTGCGTAAAACGAAAGTTACAGGAAATCTCATTGTGTTACATGTACGTTAATTGTACGAAAGTGTTGATTCGTAGATTAGGCCTTTGGTTCACAATAATTTTATTACTATGCAAAGGCTTGTTTTCAAAGACCATTTTGCTTTTGTTTCTAATAAACCATAAAGCGCCATCCTTTTATTGTTATCTTTACATAAATATACCATTTCTATGTAAATGATAAGATAACTAACAACTGATGTATTTATATGAACATAAATATATCGCAACTTAATAAATACAAGTATTTTATACATGTTCTCGCTTATGCTATAAGTACTTCACTTTTTCAAACAACATTACACACATTCCCAGATAATGGAACCTATATTGAAGAAGACTGACAATGGATGACTATGTAAAACACTTCCAACGTACTAATACCCGAATATAGATAAACTGTGTGTGATAACTATCGGGGGACGTTATAGTCTCAAACCGAAGTATCCGGCGGCGTCGTGCCAAAGTGTATTCGAAGTATTCGTGGCTCCAGACCCACGACGCGCCCTAATTGTATATTAATCGAGGGATGTGTGCGTTTGCCGGGAGTGCGAGAAGTAAGGTTGTTTTTGTTTGATTGTAAAAATTGTGTATTGTGGGATCTGTGGTTTAATACTGCATGATGTTTTTGATAATTAAATAAAAACGTGAGACTGTGTTTTCGCGATTGTCCAAGGAGTCCGACTCTGTTTCTCAGTGAACCTACTACTATAAGTGATAATGACGTTATAAAAACAATTCTGATTTTTTTCTTCATATATAGCAATGGTGCAATTTGCACATTCTGGCAGTGTAAATTTTTCTTCGTAATCAAAGCAATTAATATAAAACACATCTTGTCAATGTCCAGTCCCGTCGAAGTAGGAGTCGTTCAGTAAAGTGATAGTAGATTTAGTGAGGACAGGAGAGGACTCCTTGGAAGCACACGAAAAACGCAGTCCCGCGCTGTTATTTGATTATCACAAACACCACGCATGAAAAACACTTTGAAGTTTAATAAACTATCACTATTAAACCACAACACGTATAATACACATTTTTTACAATTAATCAAACAAAAACTCAACTACACTTCTCGAGTTTCCGCCAAAAAGTGCCCATAAATTCTCGGTTACTATTTGCGATGTGTGTGGGACAATGGCTATGCCAGTGTCCAAATAAATTATATAACTAAAAAACAAACGGAGGGATGCAAGCGTGGAAATGAGCCATTTTCTTGATGCTACGAATGAAAGTTAGCATTAGCATATAGCAGATTATGGTTCATAAACAGTACGAGCAGATTAACTTTTAACTGTTATATATCGTATTCATAGACCGTAAAATCTAGCTATTAAAGTGTAATTTGCCATTGAACAAGTATGGGAAATATGATGGGTCTTAGACTGGCCGGTGTTATTTCACCAGATTGTACGATGCGCGAATTTGCTGGATGGTCACGTAACATTGCCATATAAATAATGTAGCTGAATAAAGTGCGAATATACGTCATCCTCGTAGCGTGTTCAAATCGACAACACAAATCAAATCAACAAATACGCTTACCAACATAATCCTCTTTGATTGCACAAAAAACGAAATTTATATACTCGTAAAATAATACCATTTCCTTTCCTTTTTACATTTCTAACCAAATTAATTAATGTGACGATTTGGGGAAAAAGTATCACAGACCTTCTTTTGGCCTTAGTAGAGAATAATCTCCGTAATGATGATATATTTACAATAGAGAAGACTACGAAATACGAAATTTATATATTTCGTTTTCCTATTCCGCTTAATGAATGTGATGATTTGGCTAAAAAGTATCGTACTGTTTCACAGTGTAAACGTTTTTTTTTTTATTTTTGGAGGAAGTTAATTTGTGTAATACAAAACAAAAAATAATAAAAATATTATGCGTCTAATTGTCACTAATAGATTCTCGAGAAGTAGATGTAACATTCCGATTAAAGTAGAACGGTAGCGGGAACAAAAACAGTTTTGTGGTGGACGGATCAAAACCTTTTTGTAATTTACAATCCAAATAGTTTTCAATATGACAATGTGAGTATACATGGCGCATGATATTCAAAGCGGGGACGTTAAGAGTTGCGCCTTTGTGCACGCACCCCGCCCGCCTGTCAACTTGAAGCGCCATCCATCACATACTGCCAACTCAGCGGCGGACTATAGGGTCGACACGTGCTCCTTTTAATAAAAAAAAAAGCCGGTGCCACACTTGTATCATTGCATCGTTGGATATGCAGTATTTGCATGAACGTAGGTATGGACGTGTTTTGATACGCAGTTATAAGTTTCGGTGAGTTTTTTGTGATGGGTATAACAGATAACGAGGACAAGGAGCAGTCTACACTCAAGACTGTAGTCTATACTAGACTACAGTTTGTGTAAATAAAAGAATGACTATAAAGAAAATATTAATTAATAAATATTAGACTAAAAATAATTATTACAACTGAAAACTATTCTCAATTTGAGTGTCTTAGAAATAGTCTTCAAAATTTAATGTGGCATTTTCAAATCACTTGTTCAGCGTTAAAAGTATTTTCACCTCGATTAAGATAATAAAATTACCGGATTAAGTGACTGGCAACCCTACATCTGATCTATATCTGAGCCACTTCGCCTGATAGCCCGCATAAATGAAATTAGCCTACAAAAGTGTGCCCTTCATACATTCCCGGCCACCTTCCGTCCATTGTGATTGTGTGGGTTGTCTATTTGTTACACATAGCTTATGTACTTCTACATATGAGTAAAATGGTTTAGTACACATATTCTCGTAATATGCTGCGAGTATATATTTTCTGTTTCTCTAATACAATGCCTATGGTTGTCCCTTTGATTCGACATATCCAGTAATTTTTATTCTTATTTTTGTTGCCTTTTACATAAGATATTTACCCTGGAATATTTTAATATATTTTTTTGCCAAAATCGGTTCAGTGGTTATGAAAATATCGCCATTTTGTGAGTATACAAACAAGAACAATTTTCCAGGGTAAAATGAAACCGAAAATATATATGAACTATAGATGGTATGTAGGTGGTATTTCAAGACAAGTTGGTGGTAGGGGGGGAGTGCATGCTGCATTCCCACAGCCGCTGGGTGCACTCGACTAGCCGCGTTACTCCTCTCTTACAGAACACTACCTTGAAATGTACTGCATTTCCTATTTTATCGTATTTCCCCAAAGCATGTACGAGTTTCGGTAGTGAGTGAGATATGCTACAGCCCATTCCCATCACATCCTCTCTCTCCCCATTTTCCCAATCCATTCCTTAATCTGCAAAGGTAGGCAGCGCATCTGGGGGCTTGCCAATGTTTGTCATTCTGGACTGATGTTGGCATGTATCGTGGATATCAATGGACGACAGTATTCACTTAACATCAGGTGGACTGTATGATAGTTTGCCGCCTAATTTCTATATAAAAAAAGCAAAGGCACAAGTTTGAGCCTAGTTTGTAGATAATGAAGACAAGTTTGAGAACGCTCGGGACGCTTCTGTGCAGACGCTGGTTTCTGTAATTCAATTACTATACAGCCCTTGAGACATGGCCCTTTGATTAAATTAATACTCCCTCTTAGAATTATTCAACTAATTTCAAGTGGCTCCAAATTAAACAAGTAAATAAAAAAAACACGAGTAAAGATTAATTGATATATGAATATTTATGGCATTATGGTAGCATTTACTGCTAGAGCCAGTACAGGTATGAATAAATGTGTCAATTTAGACATGTTTTGCACAAAAACAACACACCTTAAAAAATCGATGGCAACTGATTATTTTGCTAAACTAATAACTTCTTGAACTCTCTTCTTCTCTTCTATTTCTTCAGGTGTATTTTTCTTTAACTTCGTTGTTTCTTTTTTTTCTTATTATAATAACGTTTAGGCCTTTTATATATACTTAAATGCATATTTGTGGAGATTTAACATTAGGAGATATTAGGAGGAGATTTGTGGACATCTACTAATTGTTTTTTTCTATTTATATTGCTTCAACAATATTTTTAACATGTCTGTAATCTTCCTTATAAATTAATAAATAAAATAAAAATGTCAGAAACACAATCATTGCGGTAGCGTGGCAAAATTTAATTGCATAATTTTATAATAATAACGGTGTATAATCTTGAATTATTAATAATAACTGCGTATAATGTTGAATTATTAAAAACCAACGTTACACGAGTACATTCAGTTCGTGAGTCATATTCTGCCATTATATCCGGCTCTTTATCACTGACAAGTTTTGCCGTGTTATGCAGTTTAGAACTTGCCTATCTCCCTTAATAGAAACCTTATAGATGTGTGCGAAAGGACAATGTTAATCTCACTGGCATTGCGTACGCCCAACTTATTAGTTGATGTTGTAACGGATGGTCCCTGCTCTGAATATTATAAGCTACTTGGCTATCGGATTTACAGCCTGGTTACGCGGTTATTCCACTCTCACAGAAAGCTGCAACTGTTACAGCCACAGAAGCTTATAAAAACTTCACACAGAACACTTTCCACTATCGCAAAAAACGCCATCATGCCATCCATTTTCTTTACCTTATCCCATTATAGATAATTTTTTATACTTCCCAATCTTTTATCAAATCTACGTGCATACGTTCATTATTTTATTTATCTTTATTTTTGACTGATGTTTTCAGGGTAAAAACAAATGGATGTCCATGAACGATAGCGATCGCTTTCGATCAGATAGACTTTTTGCTCGTTGCCACCTTATTTCTATAAGAAAGCCTCTGGATGTATGGTTTCTATACATACACATATGTATTGCTGATGGGTCGCAATGACCTAGAAATGGCCCGCTGTCGTTGGGAAGTAGGAAATTGAATGTCAGCGCGCCCGTACGATGGGGCGAGCGTAGACATGTTCACATTGTTTATGTTTACGGTTGTTTATAGTATAGATACGAAATTTCAAAGGCATAAGTAAAATGTGCGAACGGATGACAATTTACGAAACAAAAACATTGAAATAATGTAAGAAATCAGTGGACGCGCAAGCCGGTGCACACTTTTCAAAGTTAAATGGTGTATTACGCACGAGAAGAATGGAAGGTTTTTATATATAATAAAAATCTAAATTCCTAGTTCCGGATATTAAAATTAAGCTAATCTTATTTTATATAAAAATAATTTAAGCTAAAATACACAATCATGCCATACTATAAGTATTATATGCCTAGCGCAAAGTGTAGGTGATATAACTACAGCGAAACTATCCGTCATAATCAATCAACTTAATTAGTGAGAAATTTTAGCAAACATGATTTAATTTTAAATTAAAACAATTTTTTAATCTTTCATTTTACCGCTCACGGGTCGCTGGGGTTTTCTTTTTTTATAATTTGATTAATTACACTCACTACGTGGCAGGCTTGCGGCCCACATCTCACCTGGTTTTGAGGTTTAAACAGATAATAAAATTTCGTTTATACGTTAAGCTCGCAAATCATTTCTGACCTTAGATCGGGCATCACGGACAGTTGTCTAGTTCCGTGCGGGTCAATAGCTCGTTTTACCTTAGCAGAGTCTAAGACCCGGATAATTTTCTGTTTTAAGAATTGGTCAGTGGTGTTTATGGGCGGTATTTGTGCAGCTACCACTCTGTTTGAACTAAGAACAATCTAAGAAATGTCTATTTATTTAGCCCTAAGCTGTTTAGTAGCAAGCGCTCTAATGATTACTACCTACTAATTACAGATTCATAGCATTACACTATATAACTTAAGGTTGCACTTAACTCGTAAATCGTGTTACAAATAGACAAACGTTTGATCAAATGTTGTAAGGGTTGATCCAATATTGAACGTCGCAAATGTGTTTACGCCGATTGCAAATACAATTTTGTGGCGAAATTGACTCAATAATACCGGGAAAATAGAAATGTCAGTGTATTTTTATACTTGATAGATCGTAATAAGATGTAACGAATGAACTCGCGGGTTCCTTTTCGTTTATACAACAGATTTTGACTTATATAGAACTGTGATGTCACTATAAATTTAAAGGGCATACGTCTGTTTGTTCATGGTCATCTAGGGGATCATTACTTTTGTTGTGGTAAAGTATTTATTTATTCGGAAAGATTGTAGTGTAGATATTTTTGTTATCAATAGTGTAAAAATGTTGGTAGTTTTGTAAAATTAACAATTCAATCAAAATTAGTTATTCAATTTATAAAATTAAGGATTTCTCGAGTCGTATCGACTTTTGCTGCGGGTAACATACGAGTATGTAACATACTATTTCTAACTAGCCGACAGACGTTGTCCTGTCCAAATTTCAATAATACAATAATTTCAATAAGTTCATACAAAAATCCCATAGAAAAAAGCACGTTCAGTTTTTCCCGAATTTTCCAATTATCCGAGCAACTTTTCCAACTTTTCTTTCCCTAAAAACCTTATTCGGACTATTACGAAATTTTTTTAAAAAAAATTAGCCAAATCGGTCCAGCCGTTCTCAAGTGATGCGCTCACCAACTAACAGAATTTAATATTTATTTATATACATAGATAAAATAGGTGGCAAGAAGTACAATTAGATATTTTATTTTATGTACTTAATCTGTATTCTTAGCGATTGAAAGTGACTGCAATTAAATATTCATATTTAATACCTTATTTTCGGCTGCCATCCACTTGAATGACTGGAGATGTATTGAGTCTTCTTTAGCCGTAGAAAGTGCCTTCACAATACATTGTTTTAATTATTATTTGTACCTAATATGTATCTGTATGGTCTGTCCCTTTACATTATATTAATACTTGATCTAGAAATAGCGAACTCGTCCGGTTCATATTATAAATAACTTAAACATTATCAGGGATATTAACCGCTTTGCTTTACACCGCAAAATTAGCATGGGGCGCGTTGAGAACCTCTTTATCCAAACCTCAATTCTCTAACGAATTATTATAACACGACGCAATAACCGGGTGAACGGTATCTTCACTTATAAGTTATAACTTAGAACGTTCCACTTTATATAGCACCTGTCAAGATATATCTGGTGCTAAATTCAATTCCATATATTATGAGGTTGCGGCATTTATTGGATTTTGGAATTATGTAGGTACTGGGTACAAACTAGGCGCAGAACTTTGTAAGTAACAAAATACATTTATTGAAAGTGGTCTTATTTCTAGACATGAAAACAAGTAATGTAAACAAAACAATAAATTAAAATCGATCAAGCAATAGATTGGAAGAAAAAAAGTTCGTTCTCTTAGAAGGAGAAGGAAGACTTAAAAATCGCGATGATCCAAATATTGTGTAACTTCTTACTTCAAGCTCCATTCACATCCTTAGGGCCGGCGCACACCTGGCGCAGCGGAGCGCAGAGCATGTTCGCGCAGGCTCCTAGACGCTGCAAACACTAATAGCGAATCAGAGCACGCTACTTCCTACGCGAGAATGCGACAGCCTTATTGCATGTACATATTACGAAATTCTCGACGCGTATGCTGGCGACCCAAAGCGGCGACTCGCGAAGTAGCGCGCACGTTCGCGCAGTCGCGCTCCTGCGCGCTACAGCGCACTAGCGCTGCGCCTACGTCCGCTTTAAGGGCTGGTTTACATTGGCAGTGTTAGTAGTACAGGACACTAGCATACTTTTTATCCAAACCACTACACTCTAGCACTATCTCTGTATTCAGTACTCTACTTCCACTATCTCAGTGTATAATTAAAACCTGCGTTGCGCTTCGCCAGGTCTGCGCCAGCCCCTTGTGTCATATTGTTAATAGTTAATACAAAGATAAGAGTTTCCATTCTACCAAGAGCAAACTGTATTAAAGAGCAATACTGCGGGAGTTACAACGGAGTAACATTCAAGGTAAAACACTCTAGTTATTTCTTAGGTAAATTAAATCAAGATATAAATGAAGAATTATTATTACTATACATGGTCGCAGCTGCTGACTGGATACAGTTGGAATCCCTATTAGATTAGCGCTAAGATAAATTACTGTATGAATTCCTGACATTTATTGTAGCCCAGACCGATTCGGACACGAAATATTCCCTTCACTAGGTCCAATTCCCCGAATGTGCGAATTCCGATTGAAACCTTCATACCTATGTATACATGATACTTATATAATTTAAAAACTTCCAATAAATTTAAAAGACGAAGACCTCTTGTAAGCAAGCATCATTGTACAAAACGAGTTCGAATTTTAAGTGAAAATTGATCGTAAAAATCTCAAAATATATGCAGGCAATAGCTCAAATTGCAATTGACAGGACGAAAACCCAAGTCGCTAAGTACCGGGCGTCGCAGGGTGAGCGTGGTATTTATGTCTGTCTCTGACAATTCCCTAAAATCAGTTATCAGAGAAATAGAAAGAAATGCTTAAAACAATGGAACATTCAGAAATAGAAACGGCTTTCTTTTACTGTTTAGTGATTTACGAGTACAGGATATTTGTGAACCGTAAGACCGCAAAGTGACGCGGTTGGACTCGTCTCGACGATCGGCACGCGGTGAAAGAAAGCAGACGAAAACTGTGTTATTGGTACACTGTCATGGGAACTATCTGGTAAATGGTAAAGCCGTAAGCAAACATAGCGAGAAAGCCAAAGCCTAAGTTAACGAAAGCCTAAGTTAAGGAGTCCATATGGAATCGAATTTGGTCGTACTTTGATCTCGCAATAACTATGGCTGGATGAGAAACGCGGAAGATCGTGTGTTGCGAAAGAATTCCTTGGGGAAGCCAATATCCAGCAACGGAGAGACATAAAGCATTGGCCAACCAAGCGTACGTACGATTACAAACTTTTTTTGGTATTTTGGTAAACTGCTTATTACGGTGATTTCAAAATCCATATTCGTCGCTATAAATGAATGAATAAGTAGAACACTACAACGTTATATATGCGGTTGGTGCTACCTAACCGCTTATTGATTAAGTTGATAATGAGTTCCAAAGGAGTTTGTTTTAATGCGAACGGTCGATTTCGATTAAAGGCGTTTGTAACTTTTTTCAAAATTACCTACTGTTGAGTGTTGACGCATGCATATCGCATGCAACCTGCAAAATATGATTGCCCTATTTTGAGCATTGGGAAAATAAATTAACTCGTTTAATTTGATTTATTTCATCTTGTATATCTGCCTGTATATTTCTTCCTATCTATAATTCTTTTCATTTGTGTATTTAATCGCGCCACTCGAAATAAAGAATAGTATTATTATTTAAATTAATGCGTACGCCAAGTTTTGTAATTTATACATAACATTTCGATACAAGCGAGCACTCAGCCACGCTATCGTAATAACATTTCATTACTTTAATAATGTAAGCTCCTAATTTATATGCAATTTATTAGGTGAAGGTTCGTATTGGTCCGCTGGTTATCGCATTAGCCCAAATACTATAAGATTATAATCTCCTGTTATCAATGATATTACATTTACTTACCCGTTCTTGTCAGCCAAATGTCGATCTAACAGTCAAAGAGAATTAAAGAGAAAATATATTCGCTTATCTATTACATACGTGAACTCCTTAGGTAACAAAATTTAACATTTGTTTCAACACGTTCGATATACAAAATTAAATCTACAAGGTTTCTTCGCGATGGGAAATACTTCTCATCCTATTATTCCCCATCTTTTGCATTCTTTTGCGCATTTTAACTTAATAAATCCTTAAAAGTAACTAGTGCGCCTAGTGAGTGAATTATTTTTTATGGACGTTGGTATGAATCACGAATGTCCATGGGCGACAATAAGTATACCTCGCTTACCATTAGGTGGACCGTCACTTCTTCAGCCACCTTCTTTGTATACAAAATCACAAAGAATAACTAGCTATTGGGCCACGCTAAATATGAGATAGTAATGTGACGTGACGTGTCCGAAAGAAAGGATTTGCCCTTGTGTAATTAAAACGTCGTCTTTGGTAAATCCATTTATTCCAAACGAAGAAAGAAAATTACCTAATTCTATTACTAGTATTTGCCAAAAAAAACAGGTGACCTTTTAAATAGGAGTCACAAAAAGTAAAACAGAGCAAATGTTACAATCACTTTCATCGGTTCAGTTCAGTCACAGATGAATCATCCATTTACATTCCAAGATTGTTTATAGACATTGTCTTTCTAAACATCTGTTTTTACAATGAGATAGTTTCAAGTGTTTCTGTTAGTGTTACAGAAGTACGTTTAAGTAATGTCATGATCAAATCCCCAAGGGGCTTGACTAAAAATAAATATGTGGATGTTTTAATGTCAAATTGAGTTTATAAATTACCGTAACGAGCCCCTTTACCGTCCACTGCTGGACACGGACCTCCCCTCATGTACATTTTATCGTGCATGAGGGATGTAAGAACTTAAAACGCCACGCTGGCGAAGTGGGTTGACGAGTCCACTCTTTTAGAGGTGGTGTAGTTCCTCAGGGCTTGTGGTAGAGGCTTTGTTAGACCTAAGTAGGCCCTCGGTGTCTTTTACGATACCCACGGGAAGTGGCGCTATTAGAAAGCCAGTCCACGAATTTTATCATATGTCCAAAAAAATCTGGTAATTTGATCAAATCTCCAAACAGTTTAATACAATAATATAATTATTAATATAGTTATATAAACATACAGTGATTAATAAAGTTCTTGCATGCCCTAAGGGGGTGAATATGCCTGAAAACATCACATTATTCTATCAATATTTATTATCTTGTTGTACTCATATTCTGGAACTAAATTAATTGGGTTTACCTGTTAGATCCAATATAATACCAAACAAACAGAACTAATCGTTATTATCACACTAAAAATAATGTACAAGAGATATTGCAGGTGGCAATCTGGGCCGCCCCACATATGTTCTTATGTAACCACGTGTAACGCGACACGGTTCCATTTGGGGGTCACCTGCAGCCAATTACGTACCATGTGTAAATAAATGTCAATCGGTGAGTTGTTGCGATTCATTCGGTTTCTCTTCAAAGTATGATACGCCCACTATGGGCGGCGTATTAATAGGTCGTGTAAATAAACTGTAGCTCATGTCGTAATTCTGTCGAAAGTATATTTATTTTAACAAAGTAGGCGCCAAGCAGCCAACCGGTTTATATATATGAACCCACAAAAAAAACTCCAAACCGCCGGGGACAAAAATGATGACAAAATGGATTCCACAGCAGGTTGAAGAAAATATGAACAGACTGAGTGGAGGAAAATCTTGGACATATGGCATAAACATATCCGGAGAAATGTGACACAGGACCGGAGATAGTTAAACAAGATAGTGGAGGAGGCCAAGATCCACAGAGGGTTATAAAGCCGAAGGAAGTAAGGTTCAAACGGAATAAATAAGTAATTATTTAAACATTAACAAAAAAAATCTTATTAAAGAGTTCTTTGAAAAGATATAAATGGAAGGTATTTATTATTGTACATTGAACTATACTAATGAATTCCATTTTAGGCGAAAATATGTTTCATTTCATTTTCAGAATTTTATTAAAAATAGCATAATATCCTACTCTAAACAGTAGTTTTACTTTCCCCCGCCGGTCTAAAGAATTTTCTTTCACCAAAGGAGAAAAGATGTTAAAAATAGGCAAAGCAAATGTAATGGCGAAAATAACAAATAATTTAAATATATATATTCTTCCCTTTTCTCATACGACCTACTTACTCTCCTATTATGTTTTTGGCAAACTACTTTTTAGATATTATAAACATGACCCAAATATATCAGCGTTTTTATTACTCCAGCCACGAAGTTTATTTCGTAAAACTTCTTATTAAAAATTTGTACAATTTTTGTTTAGATTAAAACCATTGTAAACATAATCGTACATTATGATTACAAATGTACAATATGGTTTTGTAAATCGGGTTACTGCATACAATGCAGTACACAGATATGATTGGAAACTGATCAAAGTTAATATAAATTATTTACTTATTCAAAATGTCACGTTGTACTCGAGACATTACTGAACATTACACACATTACAGCCGCGTCAAGGAGCAGCGCGTCGCACTGAAAAACTGCGACAACGCACATTGCAGACGCGGATGATTGCACCTCTACGTAATAATTTAAGTCAGTTAGCTGTTGACATTCAATTCTTCACGTCGTCGCACAGCCAATAACTCTCGAATGACGTCACAAATACATCATAAACATTGGCGCATAAATACGGCTAGCAAGCGATCCGGCATGCGATGCGGCCCACCGTAAGTGTGCGATCGTTTATACAAAATGTATGAAAATGATTCAGGAGGATTTTTGCAATGTTATGCGGTGCGGTGCGGCCCGCCGTAATATGTGCGAGCCTTATATGAATAATAAAATCGCTATTGTTTGTCTCTACGTTAATTTAATATCTACTATTGTTATAAATCGAAAGTTGAGTTGTTTGCTTGTTTGAAACAATCAACGTTACCTGTATTCATTTGAATTTCATGGGATGGATTGAAAAATAGGATATTTTTAAATTCTAATTCCACGCGAACGATGCAAACAAATATGTTTATTAAATGTAAAAGAAAAAATATTAATGTTCATATACCGGAGAAATTTGTTAATCAAAAGAATTATTAAATTACTTAAATTAATTAAATTACAAAAGAAGGCTACTATCATTTTACTGCTAACAGAGCAGGGAAATAATAATTCTGAGATATTTATTACAGACAATATGCATGAGGAGGCCGATGTCCTGCAGTGGATACCGCAGTGGGCTGGTTGCATTGCATAGCATTTATTAAAGAAGAAATACATTAGTCCTCACACAGTGATGCCTTTGTCGTAAAACTATCATGATTCAGATGCTATTTTTCTTTAGTACGTTTCATCATGTTACTATCCGAGAACTCACCCAATACGTGGATAAAGATATATTGAAAATATTGAACGATTCAATACGATAAGTATGTCACGTTTGACATAATCGTGACAACAGCTTTTCAGTCTTATCACTAGTTATCACCAACTGGCATCGCGATGACATCAACCGCCTACATTTCTTGAAAGCTAGACTAAAATCTAAGATACCTAAAGAAATGTTTCCCGTACATTGAAATGAAAGAAAAATGTGAAAGGAACGTTGACAGACGTTGACAAGCCCCCCCAGGTGCACTGGCTACCTGCTCTCTTTCTAATTAGCAAACTTAAATGGCAATGGGCAGACCGTATCTGCTGCCGGACCTACAACCGATGGGGTAGACAAGTCTTTGAACTGAGACCATGTAATGGGAAACGCAGTGTGATACGCCTTCCGGTCAGAAGGATTGACGGCTTGAATAAGTTTGCCGGTAATGGCTGGATGGGCAGAGCAATGATGAGCTCTGGAAAGCGCTATGTCCAGCATTGAAGAGACAGACCGATGATATGTTACCGTAACCAGTGCTAAAATCGACCACTGCCTGGACACGGACTTCCAAATGCACATTTGCTTGTGCACGAGGGGTGTATAACCTTAAAACACTATCAGTAATTCATTATAACGAGGTTGGATGGTGCGCGTGCGCATGTGATTTCATCATCTGAATATTAACGTTTATACTACGTGATTTCATTGGTAATGCTGATGAATATAATAAGTTGATGAATCAATATATTATATGAAAGCAATATTTACGACGTATTTACATATTTAATTCAACCTTTGCCACTGTTTCTGGGCTGTTCAGGCTATTTCTCGCATTTTTTACGAGCGCTAACTTTTCGCTTTCTACGGTAAGCTATTTCTATTCAAATGTTTACAAAGTTTATAGAAATCTATGCATATCGACTATTGTTAAAGTGGCATTGTATTATAGATGCGCACGCGCATAAGTTGGCTTAATGTGCGCATGTTCAAGACAATGGGAAATAAAGGTTGTTTGGAGGTCGAGCGGGAGACCATTAATATTTTACATTGGGAATACGAAAACAGGTTTGAGATACGTTATGCAATATGTAGTAGTAGTGGTATAATGACGTAGTTCTATAGTCGTATGACTACGTGTATTACAAAGTATATAGTTAACTACAAATATAAAAAGTTATTATTACAAATGTATAATTAGGCCGCAGATATGCAAACGAATAGCTGTTTTAATACTAGTGATAAACAAAATAAAAATATGTAGGTAATTTATTGCCATGGAGGGGAAATGGCGAAATTGTACAAATAGAAATTTTTGACTGACGATTGAGTTTTACGTTCATACTGCAACCGCAACCAGCCATTTTAACATCCACTGCTAGATACGGTTCTTCACGTGCACATTGTCTTGTGCGTGAAGGATATATGATTTTAAAACGTAACATTTGGCAAGGGGTTGGCGAGTCTACTTTGTTGGAGGTGGTGTTGTTCGTCGGGGTTTGTGGTAGCCGCTTTGTTATCCCTTAGTCGCCTTTATAAGACACCTTTTTGAAAGATGGGGTGGCGCTTCTCTAAAGCGACACTACACCACACGATACAATGTATTGTACTTACTCAAACACAAAACGAGTAACAACGCGGAAGATGACTGTATCAAGTTTACGTCCAGTTGCTGCATACCACGTTTCTTCGAAACTAGACTTACTACGATTATTCCACATTATTCTACAAGTTATGATAGTTAGTCACGCGAGCGAAGCCATAGGTTAGAAGTAGTTTAATAATAAAAAATACAGGTATTTATGTGTTGTTTTTTTTATATTTTCGATTCGATTCAACGGTTAATTGCAAGTGGCGAGTTGCGAATGATAGTATCTTAAAACCTCTGCATAGTGTCGATAAAACGCATAAGTCTTGATAAAAATTGATAAATATAACAAATGCGACTCATTTTATTACTGCAAGTTAGAGATGGCACGATACAAACGACGAGGCCGAGGCCAATAACAAAGGTGTTCGACGCAACGAATTGGACGGACGTGTACAACATAGAAATTTCTTTGACCTTTTGCATATAAACAACATTACCTATTATATGTAAACAACAACGGAACTAAGTCGTTGTTTACGTCAATTTGCAATTTTCTATATTTTTAAAATACTCCCGATCAGTCACAATAAAACAAAAAAATGGATGACTCGCGCCAGGCGGATTTTATAATATAAAATGTTTAGAGAGAACTTGGGAGAGTTTCATGAGTCCAATCCAGCAACATACGTTCGTAACTTCGTATTTAACAAACGAGTTTTTCATTCAGCTGGTCATCCTTAGTAGAGATATAGTGAAAATATTCGGAAATTCCAAATTCGTAATAGGAGGTGGGATTCTTCGATTTAATTATGATTTTTTCATGTCTAACACTAACATTTTATGCACAGATCTGTGAGTACCTAGAGACAGTCATCAATACGATTTTATTTTAGTACTTATGGATACATAGGTTAATGTAACGACATACAAATGAGTGAAATGTTCAGACATGGTGTCTATTCATTCATGAGTATGTACCTTCATTTTACTGTCATGTCAAGTATGAGGGAGAACTTTTTTGAAAAATGTAACTACTTAAATCCTTCAAAGTAAAGTAATTGCCACTAAATACTAACGAAAATGGGCAGAGGGTTGAGAAGAAATTAAACCCTTTGTTAATCAACAGACTGTGAAGATGGGGTCCTCGCCCGTCGAGTTCATGGTTCAATTACACCGACCTCTGCTACAACTCTAGTACTGGGTATATTTTTAAAATAATATGTTTAAAGTTGTTACAAAGTTGTGGAATCAAAATTTCTTGAAAATGCCTACAATAAAAGAAACTTTACAAAGTCACATGCTGCTTTAAGGTCAATCTTCTGTAGTGACATTATAACTACGCATGAGAGACAGAAATATCTGCACATCTTCATTTCAAATATCTCCCAAAACCAATGAATTTGTTGAATTCCTTTAATATGTGTTCCTTTTCATCTCTGGTTCCCAAATAGAGCTACAATTTATTGAGATCATCGTCTCATAATTTTTGGTGACAAAAAGTACCCGAGATTGTCTAAGACTATTTTAATATACCTAATGTAGTTAATTAGTGATATATCTATTATACTTTAATGATTTAGTGAGATATCTTTCACTGTAATTTCTCTTCAAAATACAAATGCATCTGATCTAGAGCCGACAATTATAGCAGACAATTTAATAATTACAAGTATAACAGTTAAAATAATTAATACACCTTTGATCAGCTATTTTGATCCCTAAAGTAGAATTCCTTGCCTTATCAGAAGCCAGGGCTACGATTGGTGTACAAATGACTAGATGGGAATATTTGGAGCCAAATGGACCGGTCAGATGACCGCGACAGTTTGTGTAGAAATGTCTTTACCATCAGATTTTATTAACATTATCTTCTTTATAATAGCGCGTTCATACAACACAACTTAGAGAGTACATCGATTAAATGTTGGTAATGAAGAGTTGTTATCACGTATCAATCTTCGTATAGTATGTCACGGACGGCTACACGCACCTGCCACTCTTGTAATAGACAGGATATTTTTCATTACGTAAAGGTTTTGGTTGCGTCGACGAACGACGTGATACCGCCAACGACCAAGTTCTAGTTAGATTTCCCCTATATAGAGTATAAAGCAAGAGGCCGGAAAGTAAAACTTTGACTTCTACACTGCAAAATCTCGCTTTTTTTCCCATAACTAATTTCGTATGACTAAGTATTCCCCGTAACTCCTATATTGACTCCATGGATATTCCTACTATTCTGGTTGGCTTATTTATTTCTGTTTGCTGGATATGGACCTGTCTCAGGGCTCGCCATCACCCACGATCATCGAGCCAATGATCGTGACTTGTAGAAGTTTGCCGGTGGTGCCTGTATAAGAGGAGCCCCTCTTATACAGCCATCACCGGCGAACTTCTTCAAGTCATCGATCCACATGGCTGGAGGGCGTCCTACAGGGAAGTGCAGTGTGGGATATTAAATCTCTAAAATTTAAATCTAGTATAAGCAATCTAGGTTTGAAGACGTAGATAATGGAACGAGTTCTCAATTTTGTAGAAAGATTAAATGGTATTATATTATATATTATCTACCACTACGAGCATATCGATAGTATGTTTGGTCTGCAATCGTTTACCTCAATAATAGTGTCAGGATTGCGAGTGTCCTAGCGTGATTGATTCTGTCGTGTTGCCTTTTATATCCTAAGTCAAACGGTTCAAGTAGGACGAAGTAGATTGAATTTGTCACACTTGTTGACTTTTGAACGAGTTAATTCAATTCGGAATTCGGTAATTAGTATGTCTGACATTCTTATAGATAATACAATTCTTATATGTCTTATAGTTCACTAAATAATAACTCTCCCGCTTCTGAAGTTTTTATGAGTGACATGACATTTGGAGGTCTCGACTACAGAGGACTTCCGCTGCTACAGATACAGAGGAATAGATAATGTAAGCTGTCCCTCACTACGAGGCCGAAGTTGGCGTTAATTTAAGGAACAGGATTTTTGTGCTGCTCGTTCAGTCTGTTCCGATACAAGTTCGTTAGCAAGTCGTTGTTACAAAACACAAAAAGGCTAATCTATTGTTAAAATTCTTCAAAAGAGGTGAACCGAGTCAAGGGATATGTTTTGTTTCATCGTTGTGTGCTAATCCCATCACTGCTGGCGGTTTAATACGTCGAATTATAAGAATTATAAGATGGTCATGAAAGCGTAAGCCAATCTTACCGGTTTTCAGTGCGAAATAGAATCAACTTATTGGTACTTTTAAACAAGAAACTGTTAGCACTGTTCAAACGAGCGTAGTTAATTATCCCGACAAATATCCTATAAAATCGCAAATATCCCCCTAATGATCACAGTACGGCAAATGTTTTAATTTACAGAGGTAAAAAAATCCCATAAACAGTTCACCGAATTCCATGTATTTCCCGCCACCTGCCCATTTTTCTCTAACGTAAATATAGTTTTCATCGATATTGCCAAGGCATGTAAACTCTCGCTTCTGGTGGCCGAAAATAAAACACTCCAGGTTCTGACGTCACGCTACTTCAACTATTTTTGTACGACTTGAAATCGGTGTACATTGTCTGAAATGATAGACGTCATAACCAATCTTCATTACTTTTATTCTGGCTACAGAATGTATCATGCATGCCGTATCATCAGTTAGGTATAATTTTGTTCGTGAAATCTTAATTTTCTAGACTCGAGACTCGTTGAAACAAGACGATTTCCACCGCGACAGAGGCACCAAAGTAGAAACTCAAATAACTGTCGCTACGGGACGATATTTCTGAATTAAATGTTAACCTATGAGAAGCGAAATAGCTGAACCATAGTATTCAATAAGTACCGTCTGCACTCTGCAGTCCACGAGAATAAAAAAAGTCATTTTTTTTTTTCAAATTCTTATATGAACTAAAGGGTGTTTTTTTAGAGGTATAGAACTTTAAGTTGGCAACACTGTTTTAACTGGCGGCCATTTTGTCAGCTGTCAAGTGATTTGTGTTTAGTTTGGTTTGGCATTTCAACATGAATAGACTGACGCCTGAACAACGCTTCCAAATTGTGCAAATTTATTTTGAAAATAATGGTTCTGTTCGAAATACGTATCGCGCACTACGTCCATTTTACGGTCAACATAATCGTCCATCAGAGCAATTAATTCGACTAACTATGGACCGTTTTCGCACCACGTTTACTCTAAATGATAATACGCATCTACAGAGACGTCGTACAGTGCGTACAGAAGAAGCCATTGCTGCTGTAGAGCGTAGCGTAGAGGAAGACCGGAATCAGTCTATCCGCCATCGTGCACAGGAATTGGATATGTGTCCATCCACTTTATGGAAGATTTTGCGGAAAGATCTTGGTTTGCGTGCTTACAAAATCCAACTCGTGCAAGAATTGAAGCCACGCGATCACCTAGCAAGGCGTAGATTCGGTGAATGGGCCCAAAACAAGATTGCCGTTGATCCCGATTTTCATTAGAGAATTTTGTTTAGCGATGAAGCTCACTTTTGGTTGAATGGCTACGTCAATAAACAAAACTGCCGTATTTGGAGTGAAGATAATCCTCAAGTGTATGTTGAGACACCGTTACATCTAGAAAAACTGACTGTTTGGTGTGCTTTATGGGCTGGTGGAATCATTGGTCCGTACTTCTTTAAAAACGATGCTGGCCAGAACGTTACAGTCAATGGTGACCGCTATAGAGCCATGATTACTGACTTTTTCGTTCCTCAATTGAACAACCATGATGTGCAGGAGCTGTGGTTTCAACAAGACGGCGCAACATGTCACACAGCTCGTGCCACAATTGATTTACTGAAGGAAACGTTTGGTAACCGCATAATTTCACGTTCCGGACCCGTGAATTGGCCTCCAAGATCGTGCGATTTAACGCCGCTAGACTATTTTCTGTGGGGATATGTGAAGTCGCTAGTCTACGCCGATAAGCCCGAAACGATCGACCACTTGGAGGACAACATTTGCCGCGTTATTGCCGATATACGGCCACAAACGTTGGAAAAAGTTATTGAAAATTGGACCTCCAGATTGGATTACGTCCGAGCCAGCCGTGGCGGTCATATGCCAGAAATCATATTTAAATTATAATGCCAAAAGATTATCTTTTGAATAAAGTCAATTTCATGTCAATTTTAAAAATTCATCCTTGTTTTATTCCATTTCAAAGTTCTATACCTCTAAAAAAAAACACCCTTTAGTAGTATATTAAGAAAATACTCAAAGTTATTGTAAGGACACAGTGTCGAATGTTAGACACAACGTTTTGTTAAATCAACTAAGCTAAGCTAAGCTAATCGGCACAATACCTTTAGTTACAATTGTTACTTTTAGTCGTCTCTTGCGAATCGACGTATGTAACCGTTATTGATATTTGTATTCATATAAAATTACTTAATTTGAGGATATTTTTAAGGGTCTGAATTAAAATATACGAACACGTAACCTAACTCAATAGACAATTATATCCGACCAGAACTCTTAAATTATGATTAATGACATCTTTATGAAACAAGTTTCTAAATAGTTTTCTTTTCCTCTTTTCTAGAAACATTTTCTGAAGAGTATAATGGGATAAAGGAAACCTATCATCCCATTATTCTTTCTACACCCCGTCCTACATAAGTCCTGAACCCTAAATTCTTAAATAACTTGGTACCTTTTCTAACGACATTTGACCTAGATTAGTATCAGTGGAATGTTAGCTGGTCCACATCATTTAAATACAAAAAATAAACAAATTCTTCGAATTAAGTCTAGTAAGACAGGTAAGCTATAGATCGGTAGGTACATTAGCTAGAAATACACAATTTTCATTGGAGTTTTAATTATTAACAATTTACTTTTACGGCCACTTCACATCAATCATCATCAGAACTCGTCAACCGCTCCAGTTTACTTTATGACGTGTCATTTTCGTCAGTATGCCGGCCAACAATACTTTTAATTGAAAACTAGCTGTATCTACGAAGTAATTACGTATAATACTTGGTATAATTGGTAGGTTTGACAAGGTTCACGGGGTACACGTGACAATATTCGGTGGTGTATACAATCTGCCGCCGCAGTCCACGATTGGTAAGTAGCTTACCATTAGGTATGCCTAGTGTATTCATTTAGCAACTGGTCATTTTACCTCCATAATGGAGATACTCGTAATTGTTTGTGTAAATACTGGAGTTAGCACAGTGGTGGTGGGTAAGGCAGGGCGCTTAAGGGTAGCGAAGTAAAAGGGTGGTGCAGATAGTTAGACAAAGGTGGTCTGAATTAAAAATACTCGGACAGGGAGATCTCTCCCTGTCTTAAAAAAAACCTTCGAAAATTAAGGAAGGAAGTGGGAACTATGTAACATATAAAATCCTAAGCTTCTGAATGGCATAGTTAACAAAAAAAACTCCATATCATGCTTAGTTTTTATAACATGTACCCAGTTTATAAATTATTAATGAAGCGCCTTAAAAAAATATCTTAATAGTTTTTACTACGAATCAAAATAATTTAGATCACGAAAGTATAATTGTTACAATTATAAAGTCGCTTTATACTATCCGAATTTCATATCTGCTTTGTTGTATCCATGTAGAGATACCGTTATCAGGATAGCGTCGCCATATCTGATGTCAATAAGAACTGTTATCTAGTATTACATTCTTTGATAATGACGCGATGCAGTGGAAAATATAATTAAATATTTTAAAAAGTATTTACTGACATACTAAATTTTGTAAAGTGGACCCCTTGGTAGCGGTGCCGTGGTGGTGTTGGCCGGCTATAAAATAGCACCACCTTATCTCATCCCGTGGATGTCCCAAAATGTGACTAAGGGATAACGAAGCGGCTACCACAAGCCCCAAGGAACTACACCACCTCTAAAAGAGTCCCCCATGCACGAGTCAATGTGCATGAAGTGACCCATGTCCACGATCCTGTAGATCATGGAATGATCTGCCTACTGCGGTCTTTTTCTACGGTTTTTCAAAAACGCTGTGAATAGGACTTTATCAAGGTCGCGCATACATTCTCCCTTAGTATCATAGACAGCGATAACCACCTACCATCACGTGGACCGCATGTACTTCTATCCTATTTTCTAAAAGTCTTTATTTAGCGTTATAATTATATAGCGTTAATATAATAAAATTAATCGAAGTAATTTTACATGGCAACGCTTTAAAGTGGGTTATGCGGTGGTCGGCAGATGTCTCTTCTCACACTTTGCCGCCGTTCTCTGTGCCCTAGTCGCCTTTCATTATAGAACAACTGCTATTTTATTAATGTTGTAATAACCCACGTGCCTTTTGCGGTGTGTTAGTAGATTGTAAACTTTAATATGTCATTTACAGAACGTAAATGACATATTAAAGTCATTACGTTCGTTTATTTTTGTCCGCTTATAACCAATATTTTCGTGGCAGTTCTGAGAGAATTTATAATTCAAAAGTATTACATAAACATCGATTGTTGGTGACTAAGTAATATTTCATTATTTGCAAAGTATTAATTTGAGAAATGCTATTTATTGGCATTATATTATACTTGCATCGGATAAAAGAAATGGTGTTTCTCTAGTACGGAAAAAGTGGGTCGAACGTATGCTGAGTTGGTTCGAGAAAAGGTTGCAGTGTCCGGTAGTGTGACAAGGCTTGGCAAGGGCAATCACATCTCCCCCGCTAAAATGGAGTCATTTTGCCTACAGATAAACACGAAAATTCTCATGTTTATTGTGAATCTAAATGTACTAAGAGAACAACAAGATTCTCGATACAAGTTTCAAGACAATCGATATAAATCGTTCAACTTTGTAACTAGGCCGATGGTCAAAGAACTCCGTGGACTGCGATCGATACAGACTTGTGTCCACTTACATTTAGTCCACTGTATATAGGTATGTTTAATATGAGGTATATTTATAACCGTGGTATTTTAACCCTCTTTCTGTGCAAAGTCTACATATTTGATACTTGATATCAGCCTATAACGTATAGCCACTACAGGGCACAGCCCCTCCCTAGTAAGTAACTGAAGGATTTTGATTGATGATTTATTTGTATTGCAACTGGAGTCCCTGTAATTTCCATTTATCCACAGAAGTCAACAAGCGAGACAAGTTAAAAAGCCAGATTATTGAGGTCCATCCCAGAGAGTCTCTACAGGCAATTAGTTACAGGCTACAGGCAATACAATTAGTTCTCGATGTTTTGCCTCAGGGCGTACAAATATTGCCCGCATATTTTGTTAATAAATACTGTCGATTTCAGAAAAATCTTAAGAGCTTCGTGACAAAAATAAAAAGTTTTTAGTATTTCGCGAACGTTAGATGACTATTCATCTGACCTCGTGATGAACCTCGTTGGGCTATGCCAACGAGGTCATCAATTATGCTCTCCGCATTTCTTCATTAACTCAAAAAATATATACAGAAGCAATAACTTCAAAAGGTCAAATTTTCAATTTGTCTTCAGTCCACGACTCGAGAAAATATTGAGGTTTCTTAAACGACTAACCCGTTGCGGATTGTTCGTAAACCACTATCGAGTTTTAATTGATTTTTGATAAATGATATATCGTTTAATTGTGAATTTTGTTGAAAGGACCCCCGAATCAGAAACCGTAAGTAATGAATGATAGAAGCATTTACTTGACTATACATTAAACAACTAAAAATCTCCGAAAACGGATTACGTGAAGTCTGCCCTCTTGGGATGAAAAGGCATTAGCAATATTTTTAAGGACAAGGAACATTATAATATTAGGGAATTAAAAAAACAAAGGTTAATCTTTTTGTTTTTGTCTAGAATTTGAACTCCAAGTTTGTAGTTTAATGAAAATGAAGAATAAACAATGGAAATTATACCAAAAACTACTTCTCTCGAATGTCATCAAAATAGACTTGTGCCTTTTTTTCTAAAGAGGACAGTATCATTTTATCCAATTAATATCGGAGCGAAATACCGCTTCTCTATCACGTTGCGCCCAAAATATTTGAGTGAAAAGGAAAAACAGTAAAACGCCTACAACGCCGGACCTGCTTCTTTTTACCTCATACTGATGAAGTGTCGCATGACGTGTTCCAAGTTATCTGGGTCGGCGGATTCCGTGTATCGTTTCGTATTTATGATTCATTGTTTTTTGACCTTCGAAGGTGAAGCAAAGGACTGAGAATCTACCTGGTACCTACCTGAATATTGCAATGCCCAAAATTTCGATACACTGCATTCTAGACTATTATTAGAAACCTTTCTTTATGCCAGATAGGCAGATAGTTAACACAATAGGCAACTCTTAACTCTTAATATGTTTAATACTATAAATGAAAACCTTTAAATTACATTTAATTGAGCTTTAGAACTAAAACTTTTTAGCAACCTCTCAGATTTCTCCGAACCCTTTCTTCAATTCAATTTCTAAATATCCATTGGTATTCAGTGTATCCGAGGGGTGCCAACGTTGTCATTCTGGACTGATGTTGGCATATATTTCGCGAATGTCGCATGGCAACAGTATCCACTTACCACCAAGTGAACTGTATGATCGTCTGCCGCGTTCTTTAAAAAGTAAGTTCGATATTTTTAAGTGTGTGTGATGTCCTATAAAGAAAGAGAAAAATACGCACAAAAATATTTGTACTCGTATGTTCGATCGATCGCGATCAAGACCACACTACACGCTCCTTTAGTTTCGGCACAAAAAGCTAATACTAATTGCTTCCAGCGCTCAACACAAGCGTTAAATGCGCTTCGGTAGCTGTACCTATACAACTCTCGCTAAGCGTTCTGAACTTACTTTTAGCAAATTTTATTCGCGTAATGAGGCGAAAAGAGACGTTGTAAACTGAAGATTGATTGCGATCAATACTTAACAGTATCCTTTTCTCTGTAAAGCCATTAAAACTTTAGTCCATTGTCACGCTTTTGGATGCATTTGAAAATTTAAATGTAAAAATAGAAAAGGTATTTTAAGTCTATTTTTATGTGAAGTGTGATTTGGCAGTTACGTGGTAATTGTTAGGTGTAGTTTAGTCCGAATTTAGTTTGTATTCCTAGAAAAAGCGATGTAGTGAGTAATTTCTATTTAAACGTCCCGTTTTCATCGAATTTAAACTAGTTCATTATGATTCAATTACTTATCTCACGTGCTTAAAATTGATTTGACACTTTTATCTTCTTGCTATAACGAATATTGTTTTTTCATTCAACATGATGGATATTTAGACGATTCAGCATGAATAACTTCATTCTTTATGACCGAAAAATCCAAATAACATCTTAATTTTTGAGGAGAATTTTTTGAGGTCATGCGGAGAAGAAACTATACTCAGAGGCAGAGCCGGTTTTAGTACTACCGGCGCCCTGGGCGAGATTGATATTTTGTAATTCAGTTAGTCACCTAGCTGCATGCCCGCTGCCGCTGCTGAGAGTGTAACAAGTAACAATATGCAACTTGCAAGAACAAACAGACATGAAGAGGCGCCTTCGGCGACTTTTCATATCTGGCGCGCTGGGCGGTTGCCCAACCGCGCCCTACCCTAACGCCGCTACTGCTCAAACGTATATTCTTAATTGAATAACACATAAGTTGAGGGAAGTACCCAATTACGTACGTTTCTTTTTGTGATTTCACGGGGGTAAAAAGTAGTAGTAGTACTACAAGTAGTACTGTCTTCAAACAGCTAATTTAACATTTTTTATTAATTTAATTTAGCTAATTTAGCAGGACCCTATTCATTTTCAAGCGAAAACTGCCACTGACCTGGTCGGGACTAAGCGAGCTGTCTCCACTGGCGTTCCTCTCCTGGTTCTGGGCCGTTCTCTCCTGCTTGCACGCCGTGTGATACTCTAACCTCGTACGTTCCACCTTCTGCAGCAGTTTGGCCCATGGCTTCTGTGCCTTTTTGAACGCTTCGTCCATTTCCTTGCGCTCTTTTAGTTGGATCATTGACTGTGAAAAAAAAACCATTGTTTTAGTATCATTGATTGTAATTGTCTATAGATGTGGTCCTACTGCTGAGCGTGACCACAAAACATGCTGAGCGCTAACCACGCTCGCTTGTGGTCACTCACTACCAAAGAAATGGTAAATAAAATCCACGATATCGCGTGAGAAGGCCGTCGACTTAAGATACGCGTGATCACTGAGATCGTAAACATCTCCATAAAATGTGTTTTAACATTTTACACGAACATTAGGGAATGAAATGCTGTCAGCGAGATGGTTGCCACATTTACTGGACGTTAAACAAAAACAAACTCGCGTGACGACTTCTCAATTGTATTTAGACATGTTTAAGCGTAATTCAACAGAGTTTTCTCACCGGTTTGTGACCAGACGAAACCTGAATCCATCACTATACACAGTATCAAAATAATAGTTGAAACAGTGGGAATATCCCGGTAACAGTGCTACCGAGGAGGCAAAACCGGTTATGTCGGCCGGGAAAGTTTAAGACCACGATTTTCTGGGATTCACAGGATGTTATAATGATTGACTGTCTTGAGAAGGGATCAACAATCAACAATCAACAATATGCCGCATTATTAAATCGCTTTCATTGTAAATTGATGACAAAACGACATCATTTATCGACAAAAAAAATGTCTTCACTGTGAGAATTCACGGGCTCATTCGTCTGTCTGCAATAACAACGGCCAAATTTATAGAATTACAATACGAGTTGTTTCTTCATCCCTCGTATTCGCTAGATATTTTTATGTTTCTAAATATGTAAAAATGGTTCGGTGGAAAAGGATATGTCTCAAATGAGGAGGACATAGCTGAAGTCGACGTGTATTTTTCAGAGCTTGAGAAAACATATTTTCTGGAAGGGTTAAAAAACTAGAACATCGTTGGGTGACGTGTATAGAGTTAGAGGGAGATTATGTTGAAAAATAAAATTAATGGTAAAGAAATTATTGCCTTTTTCCTTTTAAAGTATCAAACTGGTTTGGTTTGCTTAAGCGTAAGCAAGGTAAACATTGTCAGCTCTGCATGGAAGTTAAATCTAAGAATCATATCTGAAGTGTATTATGTAGGTAGATCGAAAAATAATATAGATCTAATCAATACTCTGTCTCGTAATGTGTCCTGTATGTGGGTGGAGCGGAGCGTAACATTAGATAGATTTGATCCTTGAAGCGTCATTCACTACCGTCAGAGGCATTGGCGAGTGCGGACGTGCGCTCGCAGTACGGGTGCGTTGCCGAGTCAGGGATACTACAATAACTATCACGAGTACATTACAAACGGCACAGATATTAAACATCCTAAAGGTAACTGACTAAATTTCGTCATTGACGAGAGATAAGCATTTACCATCATGAAGGCCGGCTCAGTTGCAGTCTTATCAAGTGTCAATCATAAAATCTTAACAATAAGCAACTTCATCTTGACAACTGTCCTAGTTTCATTTAGGTACACAAATATTTTCAAATATCTAACACGATTAACTGACACCGAATGCTTTCAACCAGCCATAACCATTCAGAAATCCGGCTCAAGTACAACTAATTACTCGTTGGTAATCACTTAAGACCGCTGGTTACGTAAAGTTAGCGCAATTACCTACAATAAGGCGAGCCGTGTTTTATATACGTACTATGTCATGAGTTATGGTTGAATACTTTAAAGACGATGGTCACATACAACCATGCGACATAAAACGTAGTGAAACAATACGCATAGAAATGTTAATGTCAAAGCAAATTAAACTTAACATGATTTAAAAAATGAATTGGTATTTTATTTGTAACTAACGCTTTTTATATAGTATGTAACAACTATTACCTATATGATGACGAAATCGCTTAGAAGAATTATTGTAATATTTTCTTTTAATATAAAGAAAGTGGCAGACGAGTACAGTCCAGCTGGTGGTAAGTGGATATTGTAGCCCGTGGACATGCAGGACATATGCTGACATCAGTATAGATAGAATGACATAGGTTGGCATGTCCTTAGATGCGCTGCCTACCTTTTGAGACGTAGGAATTGATTTATTACGTGCATAATATAGCTAATAATGACTTAACAGATTAAGACTATTGACATTCTTGGGTGGAATTTTTTCGTTAATCTTCTAGTTTCATCTTTATTATGTCTATATAGAGGGTGTAATAAAGACTTAAGTGTTTACACAGTACGAGAATCGCTCCGTGTAAACAATCTATGGTACGTACAGCTTAGATTATGAGAGGAGCGAGTCTCGCCTACAAGTTATTTACAAGAATGAATGATGGGCATTTTTGTATGAAACCTGGCCTGACCACCAATACAAATTGTATTGTATGTCAACTTGTTGACTATAACCCACAGTTACCATAAATAAATATTTTGTTTCCCAGATTAATGGGGCATCTATAAAAGTGATGCTTGGTAAATAAAAACTTTTTATATTGTAAATCCGGTCTGAATGTGTGTAAACAATTTATTTCTTTTATTTCTCTACTCTAAGTTTCGGCACGGGTTACACCAGCTGTGGTCACGAGTTGAGTGAAGAGTTGAATACAAAATGTGTACAAAACGCGAAAGTTTTAAAAGTTAAATGAAAAAACTCAATGGTAAAAATACGGCCTTAATAAGGTCCGAGCCTATAACGGTTGAATCATGCTCCCACTCATGTACATCTTTGGAGCGTTCAGATGGTCTCAGATCAAATTAAACATCCTGGATAGAAAAGTCCGCTCAACCATGTCTCTTCACAGGATGCACCACCCAAAGTTTCGGTATAGGACTCTGAATCTTGGCAGACTGTGCTTCCGCCAGTGGTTATATCGTCTCTGCGTTATACATTTTTGAGATACTTGTAGTAAGGCAGATATGTCATTTCCCCGGTACTTTAGGGCCTTGTTGGCATAATAAAAATTGAAGTTTATGTTAAAAGCTTTCATTTGGTAGGCATTTGATTTTTATTGTATACACCGGCCAAGCATCATTATTTCTTTTGAAAATCAGGTATACTCTTAGATGTCAGACATGGTATCAATTTCACGTTCTGTTATCGTACGCTCGCATACGAGTAACTAGTACGTGTGTAGTCTTCAGTTAATCATATTCAGGACACATATATTATGCCAATAGAAATGGTAAAAACTGTTTCGGATTCTTTTACTATTAACTACATGTACAAAACTACCTACTATACACATGAAATGAGCGCATGTTTCAGCGTGCAGTAATCGCTGTTAGATCCAAAGGGAGGATCGATCTGCAATAAGTATTACGTTACTCATAGTGAACTTTTTTATGGCAGACGAACAGATAGTCCGTCTGGTTACAAGCGGACACTGTAGCCCATAGACAATTGTAATACATGTCAACATCAGTCAAAATTGGAATATCTGCAGATGCGCGGCGCTATCTATGTATTTGTGGCGACTTTGGAATCAAGATTAAAAAAAGGAACGAGATTAAAGTCTCTGGATAGAGCGAAGTCATTAATTCTAAATATATTGTACGTTTATAATACTGAGAAGTTCTATTCATTTCTATAGTCGCGCAACTTTATCTGGATTTGTAGTAGCTGTTAAAAGAAACAAAACTTTCAATTGAACATAACATCAATTGAACATACATGAGATGAACATAACATCTCCGTAGGTATTTCTAGGGAAGACCTGTGCCTTGCAGTAGGACATTACAGGCCAATATCGAAGACTATGGAGTAAGTCGTAACTAAATAAGGGATTATGTACAAGTATTCTGTTTATACGCATTCCATATCGTATTGACATACCGCGATAACTCAAAGCGCGTCACATTTCATTAGCGCTCGATTAGTAAATTTGCATATGTCCGTATATGTGTATATTTCCGCGTGTTTTTCGTAATTATCACACAAAATTACGCACAATTCGTGCCAATGTTAGCACGTGGCTCTAATGAAGAGGGCTCGTTAGCCTTGCGAGGATTTCGCTTTAACGAACCGCGACAAGGCTTGTTACTGAGATTTTATAAGATTCCATATTGTTGCATACGGTAACACGGTGTATTTTTATATAGAGCCTCGAGACAGTCGACCTGGTGATTTAATTTTAAAACTGGTGACTTAAAACGTGATTTAACTGGTGACGGTGAGGTGGGATGGGGAGTAAAGAAGGCACTATAATGGAATAAAAGGTTTCATTGGTTTCATTATTTTCATTCAATGCAGGAAGAGATTGCATGGGTTAGACCAATATGCTCTGGGGCATATGGCACTCACACCGAAACACATTTTTTTAATATTTTACAGTACTCTTCTGTGAGTGCGGGGTAACTTGGCCAGTCGAGTGCGTCCAGCTGTCCAGTAGCGTGCATATATGATGGTAAATCTCCATCGTATGTGAATTGTGGCAGCAGATATATTTATCTATATTAATATTATAGAGGTAAAATTTGTAAGTTTGTATGTAGGAGGTAATCTCCGAAACTACTAATCCGATTTCAAAAATTCTTTCACCATTTCAAAGGTACATTATTCCAGATGGACATAGGCTATATATTAAGTATATATATTATGTGCAAAAAAATTGCCAGTTAGTATTTAATAATATTGTTGCTTGTAGTCAGTAGACCTTGTTAAATCCACCAATTATACCAACATACCTCTTACGACTACGAGTTCATCCGTACTGGGCCGGCGTGGTGGATTATGGACTGAAAAACCTTCTCTATGACAACAAAGCCTCCCCATTTTCTCCGAATCCATTCCTATATCTCCACAGGTAGGCAGCGCATCAGGGGGCGTGCCAACGTGGACTAATGATGACAGATATCGCGGATGTCTATGGGCGACAGTATCCACTTACCATCAGGTGGACTGTATGCTCGTCAACTGCCCACGTCCATAAAATAAAAAAAGCAACATAAACAACAAAATATGATACGTGCAATCAATTTATGTGCAATACAATACGAATTGTAACATAATCCATAAACAAGATACCATTACACTGTCTGGCATAAAATTACTTTTAAAAATAGATGTAATATAATCGGACCTTGAACGTTATCATATCACTATCACGAGGGCTCTGTGAAATTTACGACGATACTTATATTGTCAATGATAAACAAGGATTCGCAAAGCGATTGGCAGCACTCAAAATGAACGTAATGGCAAAATATGTGGTCACGTAATCAATAGATAGGCATACTCGTAAAAATATCGCACCCAAAATATTTCCATTTAATTTGTAGAGGAACAAATTAAATAATTGAAATATTAGAAAATCACATTTCAACGGCAGCAAAACAAAAACGGGACACGTGCAAAGATAAAGATAAGTGAACTGAATACTGAAATGCACCAATAATAAATAATTATTTATTTATTTATTCAGACAACACAGATCCACACAAATATTAGTACTTAACTTAAAAAACTATAACTAAGGTAGATTTAGTCTTTTAAATCAACTGTTCCGCAATAGGACAGTTGAATTTATCTGAAATCATGGTGTGTTCTGTGGGTTAAGTAGATGTAACTCATATAGAGCAACGCATAAAGGGTATTCTATACGTATTTTTTAATTTTAACGGCGTATTATAGTTTACGGCCAGCTAGTTTGGCAATTGAAACGTGACACAAGTAATTGAAACTGTATCTCGTAACAAATTAGTACTAAATTTAGATGAAAATAAGAAAAAATATGTCAATTATCATATAATAGTACCACGTTAACGTAATTTAGTATGATTCAGTAATAAATAAAAAAAATATATATTGTAAATGGGGTCTGAACGCGTATAACAAAGGTGTCTGTTTACCTTTTATTGCCACTCGACGTTTCAACTCGTGACCACGGCTGGTATAACCCGTGCCGAAAAAATATCCTAATTACAATATAAAATGTGTACAAAACGCGAAAATTTTAACAGATTTGAAGTTAAAAACAATGTCAAGTTTTTTCGTTCAAACTGCTTTCCTGGAAAATTACATTTTTATATAGATACTATGTGCGTTTTTACTTTGCTGCTATCGATTTATAAAGTACTCTTTGAAGTAGAAGTATATTTTTTTTAACCACTCGTATTTTGTCACTGGCACTTTATTTCCAGTGTATCACACAGAAGTTGCAAACACAAAGGTCAGTGTGGTGTCCGTTTATTTTCACCGTTCCCCCGAAAACTGTTTGGCGCGGTGCCAGGTCCTCGCCGCGTGATAAACACGCGAAAACGCGACATATCGCCTCGTGTGACGACAACGAGAGAAACACGTGTCGAACATCGTGTTGTGAATTTTGTAATTAAATGACCGTATGCAGCCTTTTTCGAGTCAATATCCTCATATTAACGTTAACAACTCATATGTTAACGTCAATGTTCACAGCAGAATTTGAGTGGTGATATGATTTGGGTAGTAAATAATATATTTGGGACCCAAATGAGTGAGACAGGGCAAATATCTTAGTAAAGACACATGTAAATATACGGTTTCTAAAGACGGTTTATACGGTTTCCAATTGCAATGCAACAAGCCCTTGTAGTATCCACTGTTGGACATGGGACTTCCTCATGCACATTGTGTCGTGCATGAGGAATGTAAGGCCTTAAAATGCTGGCCAAGCGCGTTGGCGAGTCCACTCTTTTTAGAGGTGGTCTAGTTTCTCAGCGCTTGCAGTAGCGGCTTTGTTATCCCTTAGTCGCCTTTTAGGACACGCACGGGATGAGATGGTGTGGCGCTATTCAATTGTCGGCCCACACCTGCCGACACACGGCACCTGTAAAATGACATTTCTGTATATGCCCGATCTTGATTAAATCCTTGTGTTTCCAATGACCTTGGTTAAATCTAATGCTCAAAAATAAACACAATAAACATTTGGTGCACTTCTGCAAGTCTCGTTCGAATAGATTTGACGGTCTCTCAATAATTTGACTCTTAAATTGATCCCTGAAATTAAAATATATTATTGAGTAATAAATAGGGCTTCAAATTCAAAGTTAGAAAAGGACGGCGCTACTGTTTTAATGTATATTTTATGTATTTTCGCGTATTTTCGTGTATTTTCGCGAATATCAGGTATAGCAGTGCGTGTAAATTTGAAGTAGGGATCTATTCTGATTCTCCAATGAATTAGAAAAAAAATATTTTTAATGCGGGTTTATTTTCTTGTAGAACAATTTAATGGGATTAATTTTATTACAATCAACTAACGACTTTATACAGGTAACTTTAGAAGTAAGAAACTTCCGTGTCAATTCCCCTGAAACGTCGCAAACAGATAGTAAGAAACGTACCGTACTTTCATTGTATAGGTAAAACTAAGGTTTATATGGAAAGATCGACCCACTTGAAGGATCCGCAATATTCGCTGAGCAAGCTTACTAAGAGGGGAGGCGTGGAACATCGGAGTACCGTGGCTAAGAATCGAGATCAACCCGATACTATGTTGAAGATCAGTGAAGGCTGCCTTTGTTGTTTCTCTTTTATCGACACTTTGTTATCTGTGTAGGATAATATACTGTCCACACTATCCGCAGGCTCAGTACTATTGAATAAGTGTGAAAGGAAAAGTACACTTGCAGAATGTAGGGCAGCGTTAGTGTCTTCATACACTGCCAGGAATCGGAATAATAATAATACAAATCTACCCGTGATTAAAATATTTATTTCCTCCCTCTCTACCCAAAGGTTGTCGTCTGGCAGAGAGAGGATCGCTAATAGCGATAAGACAACATTTTGTGTTTTGTGCCTTTTGTGTAATCATATGTTACGTCTAATACTTTCTTGTTTTGTTTTGGAGAGAGAAAAAAGAGTTTTATCTATCTATTGTATAAAAATAAACAATACATAATATTATATTTAGCACAACAAAGAATAATTTATACAATTGGCGGCCTTATCGCTTAAGCGATATCTTCCATGCAACCATGGGATAGAGATGCCATGCCACACGATACCGTTGTTTTTCATCTTCAACAGCATTTCTTTGTCACCTGCTGGACATATGCCTTTCCAATGATTTTTCTACTCTGCCCTATTTGCTGTAAGTCAGTCGAATATCTGCAGTTAAGTGAAATGTACGAAAACTATAAATTGACAAACTTTAAGCAGAATGGATTCAAACCACAATCATACTCTTTCTCATAATAATTTTTTGACAAAATACTACAATATAGTGCATATTTTTTTAGTCAAAGCGCTTTGTAAACTTATACTAACACCTTGGAAGTTGTATACATATCGTAATTACGGCATTTTTTTGTTTTTAAATACGTTTTATCCATCATCTTTAAACTACATGTGGGTGTACATTGGATCCATTCTGATTAAAGCCGGTCAATTACGTTCGTAGAGGAAGATTTTTTTTTTCCATTAAGAAACATGTAAGAAATTTTTTATCTTAGAAAACTATAAACACACTCAACAGGCTTTGTCGAAATATCTATAATGATTGGAAAATGGAAAAAAAAAGTTTAACTGTTTTAAGAGTTTAATTAAGTTTAATTAAGAAACGATATTTCCGTGTCGGGATTATTGTCTCGTTGAAGGCTGTTAGGTTAGTATAGTATTTATTATTATTACCATATAACTACTCCAGCTGGTGGATAAAGGTCAAAGGCCAAGGCCTGCTGGAAACGTCAACATAGAAGCAGAACTTTCAATGGAAACGAAGTTTGTTTTCAAATGCTTTTTGAGGCGCAAAATAAAGATAGCCTAGATAAACAAACTCTTTATTGTACACCAATACATGTATATAAAAAAGACAATTTTAGTAACACGAAAAGTACAACAGGCGGCCTTATCGCCAAAGCGATCTCTTCCAGGCAACCGTTGGGTGCTAAGGATAAAATGTATATTTATACTTAGAATCTAAATTTAACAAACATTAACATTATCGATAACATTCGAAAAATTAGCATATCAAAGAACGCGACCACCTATAACCATTTATATAAATTTAAACCCCCCCCCCCCCCCCCGAGTTCAAAAAAACATTAATGCTCACATAAGTTAATTCGATACGAGTTTTAAGTTACAGTTAGTTGAGTTTAGAGCTAGTGGAGGCTGATGGGTATGGTAATGTAAGTAACTTTATTTTTGTACTAAATTCATCGCCGGTCTCAATTACCGAAGGTCATCGGACACGATGATTGCATCGACGAAGCGGTGGCCACGTACAATTTACTCATAATTCAGTGCGGCCAAGCACCGGCAGCAATTGTTTAACAAACAATGGGTGGCCCTGAATCATCTTCATTATAAGTGTAGACCGCAGTGCAAGCGGGACAACTGGGGCGATACTAAATGCACGAAAACCCGGGTCTGGATAAGACACTAATGGCCGCCACACACGGTCAGTTAGAACTGTCAGTTTTGATTGAACAGTTGAATCTGACAGTTAAAACTGACGTTAATAGTATGAAAAACTGACAGTTTTCATACTACATATGGGTTACGCTTATGAACTCGCACTCCGCTTCGCGTCTAATGCAACTATACCCTAAAAGCTGACGGCGCCAAGAGCACTTCGAGGCATTAATTAATTAAATTCCGTATTACACATACATTTTACTCGCTAATTACTCACGTAATCATAATATTCGTCGCGAAGTTATATAGTCACAAATAAACCTATGCAATGAGTAAAAATAGTTTGGCTACTTTGACTGAAGTATTTTTTTCCAGGTGACCTCCCTAGGAGTCCATCCGATATTTACTTATAGGTTATACACATGAATGTCACAACCATAGACATACATAGACAACGCAAGTCCGTGAAATTGTATGGAAACCATGTTATGCCCACGACTAAGTGGCAAGTAAATTTTAGTGATGAGATATTGTTACCGATAAAACGAAACACTTCCATTGATTCGGTTCACCACTCTTGACGAATTTTTACAATTGATGATAAGCCCCTAGGAGCTACACCACCCCTAAAAGAGTGGACTCGCCAATCCGCTTGATCAGAGTGGCAATATATCTCTCATGCACAAGACAATGTACATAAGATCCGTATGCAGAAGTGTAAATACAAGGGCTGATTACAGTACGGTTGCGATAAACCATCTGCTTAAGGTGCCTAGCACTGATAGCATGCCATCTGTGGCATGTTATCAAACTTATCATCCGCTCTTATAATTCAGCAACATAACGCAATTACAAAATAAAACCAATAAGGAGTATCGAGATGACAGGTGGTGGGTCACACACACACATTTGCACATACTTTATATATGCAAAAAAACACGTGGAATTGGTCTCTGAACACATGTTTCCGTACACGCAATATTTTCAAGGTAAAGTTTAGTTACGATAATAAACATTGTGATAATAGGTTTTCTATTACAACCGGTTTTTGATAGTCTATTCTTATACGAAGTAATCATATGAATGGTACTCATAGTTTTTGAAAATTTTCAATTATTAACGTTACTCTAAATTGACAAGAAGTAATATTTGCAACTTTGTCAAAGTTCTGTTTAAGTAGAACATAAGGTTATATTTATATAGAAACAAGGTGGCAGACGAGCATACAGTCCACCTGGTGCTAAGTGGATACTGTCGCCCATGGACATTCGCGATATATGCCAACATCAGTCCAGAATGACAAAAGTTGGCACTTACCCGGATGCGCTGCCTACCTTGGAGATTTAGGAATGGATTTGGAGAAACAGTCGGGAAAATGGGAAGGTATAGGATGGGAATGGGCTCTGGCATATCTCACTCACTATCTAAACACGGACTTTGGAGGAATAGGTTAAAGTGGAAAGTGCAGTACATATTATGGTAGTCTTCCGTGAGGGGGTAACGTGGACAGTCGAGTGCGCTCAGCGGTTTTGGAAATGCAGTGTGCTCCTCCACCCTCACCTAAGCGGTGCTTAAGAAGATCAAAATTGATGATCTGAACTAAACCGGATTTGGAGTTAAACTCATTATTTAAGTCATTAAGGATCCTGACGACACATGAACTGTCACTCGATCGTTTCACGGCACCGTATAAACTTATAGTATTCCAAGACTGTGAATTTCTTTCCAATTTCCGGGCAGAACCTTGATACTTGTACCCTCGTAAGCTCCCAAGACCTATTAGAACGTCTTGAGGCCGACCGATGACCCGAAGGCTGGCACTCCAATTCAAGGCGTTGACGACATTTGGCCGCATGCCAATTTGAAGAAGCTATAAAACGAGTACCATAAATGTGGCATGGATTAATTAAAATTCTATTTGAGAATGAATACACATTTTTATAATTCCAGTCGAATGTTTAGTTTTTAAAGTTGAAAGTTGCTTAGCAAGCTATGATTGGAGTTTCTTTACAGAATAAAATCCGAAAGAAAGATATTCGACAAAGAACGACGAAGAACTAAAGTCACTATCTGCTGCAGGATCTACAACCGATGAGGTAGAACAGTCATTGAAAAACGTACTGGGAAATGCAGTTCCGCTTTCCTGGAGCCGCTGGGCGCGCTCCACTGGCCACGTTACTCCTCTCTCACAGAGGACTACCATGAAATTTCTTTACCATTATCCTATTTTTCCAATGTACGTACATGTTTCGGTAGTGAGTGAAATATGCCAGAGATCATTTCCATCCCATCATATCCCTCCCCCATTTCCAAATCTATTCCTATATCACCAAAAATAGGCAGCACATTCAGGGGCGTGCCAACGTTTGTCGTTCTCGACTGATGTTGGCAAGTATCGAGGATGTCTATAGGCGACAGTATCCACTTACCGTCAGGTGGACTGTATGCCCGTCTGTGCCTTATTTATAAAAAAGAAAGTAGACCCGGCGACATGAAGAAGTTTGCTTAACTGAATGTTTAGTCTCTTAATCTTTAATGAAGTTTGGAAACTCATCTGACCTAAATAGATAATGGGTTCCCAATAAGGGCCATTGTGTTCCCATTCATTGTTGACTATTGCGCAGTACAAAATGTTACTTGAGGAAGATTTAAGGGAAATAAAAAAATATAAAGGAAATAAAATATAAAAAATATAAATGCTATAAAGAATTTATGTGTGGGCTCACACATAAATTCTTTATAGCAAAAATGGCATCTTATGAATTATACAGCAGGCAACTAGTGCCCTTTAACGGAATACAATCTCGGTACGGCTGTGACAGACGGACACACGGACGGACGGACGGACGGACGGAAACGTCCCACATTGCATCCCAACCATAAGTCATAGTGGATTGTTTTTCAAAATAAGAACGTTTGTTTAGCCGCAGTCCAAAGATAAACAAATACTCTATTAGTGCAAAAGATCTACGCTTATCTACGCCTTAAAAGGCCCTGAGGTACTTTACCATTTTATTTTTTTTAAGGAGTGAACTCGACGATCCGATAGGCCAGCGTGGAGTTTTAAGGCTATAAAGTCAGCAAAAAAAAAAACAGTTAAAAGGGTATACCTGCGATATTTTCAGAAACCTCCTTAATTTGATGCCGCCAATTTCAACTTTTAATTTCAAATTACTATGACTATTTCTAAGATCTATCTATACTCTACTCGTATTTCTATGCTCGTATTGTTTCACATAACAATAAATCTACTTCAAAATTGAATACGATCCGACTCGAATAACATTAAAATTACTACTACATACCAAATCAGTAGCTATTGGCATTTGTCATCAAATCACAGTTTATTATTATCAATATGGTTAGTATTATATTGCTCTGTACATAAATGTATTATTTACATAACATGGCTAGATGTCAATGGCGATGCAGCCAAGGATAAGACGCTATATAAATATTAAAACGTCGCTCCTCGTTGAAGTGAGGCTAGATTCACAATTGTATTCAAATATAAATTCAATAATTTGTTTCCTTTTTTAATATGAATACAGCACTGTTTCATTTGTGCATTAATCCTTTTTTACTCGAAGCCAAAAAGAAGAGTCATGACTTTAGCAGTGTGTGATCAGGATTGTAAAACATGTGTACGTATATGAGTCAAGTATTCCTTATCTTATCCTTACTCCTTACTTCCTTATTTAACAGTGGAGTATCCTATATATGTATTAGGGAATGTACGGTTGACCATACATTCCTTCTTCTTCTTCTCGAGATGAGATACCTGGTTACGTACGTACATAACTAGGTATCTTTTCTCAAGAAGAAGAAAAAGGCAGAAGGAATATACATATATTTGCTTAAAACATGATCTTTATAGCTCTATAGCACCATAATGTGGACCGTATACTTAGATATTCAGATTTGAAAAATAGATACCTGGTTACGTACGTACATAACTAGGTATCTTTTCTCAAGAAGAAGAAAAAGGCAGAAGGAATATACATATATTTGCTTAAAACATGATCTTTATAGCTCTATAGCACCATAATGTGGACCGTATACTTAGATATTCAGATTTGAAAAATTAATATCAGATTGAAATTCACTATTGTCATAACAATAATATGCCTTGTGGTGTCGGCTGGCACCCATCTCTTCCCGTGGGTGTCTTAAGCGGCTACCACAAGCCCTGAGGAACTACACCACCTCTAAGAGTAGACGCGACTAGTCGCGTGGCCAGCGTGGTATTTTAAGGCTATACATCACTCATGCTCAAGACAATATACTTGAGGAGGCCCATGTACAGCAGTAGATAATGAAGGGGCTGGTCGCATTGCATAAAAATAGTTTGATAATCGTTTCGGCTTACTAGGTACATCTCTCTGGATGTCTAGTTGATCTGTTACGTCCAGTTCCCCTAACGTCCATTCTCTCATCAAGAGAGAGTTCAGGACATTGGACATTAACGCCACAACCTTAGGGTTCGCGGTATAAATAAATATTGTTGAGGATTGCTCAGGTAAAAGAATATTCGATTTAACTATGCGTTATGTACAAATATTTAATTAGACTAAATCAGATTCTGAATGAAGAACCGATCGTCTTACCTCCAGTATCGTTTGTAAACAGGCAGTGTAGTGTAGTCTCATTGTAATGTACATCAAATTCACCTCATTGAGCGAATTAACAATTTAAACGGATTCTCTAGAAATTTCCTTTCTATTGAAAGCATTTGATTTGTATTCTGGACAAACCTGTATTGCATTTGTGTAAAAATATGTAGAAAACTATTACACACCTTAAGACTGCACATGTTTTAAATTGTAATAAATACAAATCATTCGTTATTTAGCAAAGGAGTACATTACCATGTACTCGTATATTATGTATAAACTTTTGATTGTTTTGGATTTCCTGACACCCTGGTAATTTTGAAAGTTCTGAACATATTTGGCCCTAAACTCCCCTTGTGGTATCAAGGGAAGGTCTTGAAATAACATTTTACAGACATAGTACGCATTCGGTCCATTTTTAGCTTAAGTAACATATAGATCCAAACTATTATTGTGCTCATTTCGAAATCGATTTGGGTTCTGACAGTCACCATTACTGGAACTATAGTAATTTTCTTAAATTTGAAAGCCGCAATCTCTGACGTAGGTAGTATTTCTGCACAATCTAGAAGATTAGGTTACAAAGGGTCCCCCATTTGCATTTTATTGTTTCAATATTGATTCAGAAGAAAATAGTGAGAGAATTTTTCAAATTTCACGAAATAAAATCGGGAACTATTATTATTCGTTACCAACGAATGAAATCGGAAGTTTCATAACACTGCAGGATGTACATAAACACAATGGATAGTTAGCATGTATCAGAACGTGGTAAATATGGTAATTGGGCGATGCTCGAACGCGCTGAATGCCGTCACATTCGCCGCGTTGTGTCATCGGCGATGCTTGGCGGTGCATCGTTGCAAATATATGCGATTATTAACTAACATTTTGTGTCACCACACACCATTACTCTACATCTCTACATTGCTAGATATAAGTCACTTCTAAGGCTCTACATTGTACATAACTTCTCTCCAGCATTCAGTCTCCACTAGGAAACTTCTTTAAGTACTCAGTACGACTGGTCCGAGAGTATCACACACTGTGCTTCCCCGTACATGGTATCGACTCAAGGATACGTCTACCCCATCGGTTGTCGGTCCGATAGATAGACATGTTACTTCTGTGAGATGTCATTTATTTTTTACATGTGAAATTAGGTTTAAACATGTTTTATTATTCGAAAACATAAGCGAATTGGATAGTTTACGGAGCAAATCTCAGTATAATATGGGTAAGTATTGTGGTAATCGAGCAGTCACATTCGCCACGTTGTAACATCGGCGGGGCTAAGAGTTTCTAGTATGAGAGTGAATAATTTGAGCGTTATTGGATTCATGTTTCATTTACTGACAGAAAAAGATACCGCATTTACGAACTGTTAAGGCTCGCGCACATTACAGCCGCGTCGCGTCGCACTGCAAAATTGCGACAACGTACATTACAGAAGTGGCGGGACATTCAATTTTTCATGTCGTCGCACATCGAATAACTCTCAAATTACGTCCATTAACTGCGCCCGTTCAATGCACATCGAGGCGGGCCGCATACATCATAAACATTGGCGCATAAATACGGCTAGCAAGCGTTCTGGCATTGCGATGCGATGCGGGGCGCCTCAAGTGTGCGATGATTTATACAAAATGTATGAAAATGATTCAGGAGGATTTTTACAATGTTATGCGCTGCGGTGCGGTCCGTAATATGCGCGGGCCTTAAGGGTGACTATTCATTCATAACTATACATTTGGAATGTAACTGCTTAAATGTTCTAAAGGTACCGTCATACGGTAATAAAGTCACGTTTAAATTAATTGTCTGAACGCCTCTCCGTTGACTTAGGCACTGAATATATTAGGTTGACTGAACCTAAACAAACTGCTTCCCTTTAAGCTTATTCCATCGTACAGCACTTTTACATTGTTGAGGACTTTTATGGTTTTTATTTACAGTCGCAAATTAAGAATATTTCATTTTCTTCTACCGCTACCTATTCTGTGAACAAAGTATTTCTTTATTCTCAATGTAATCTCCAAAAACAATGTGTATTTTAATTAGACGCACAGATAAACGACAGCATTTCCGTATGTACTTATAAATGTACTTGTACTTCATAAATCAAATTCATACAGCCGCAAATATTTCACCTTGGTTCAATTGAAATTCCCAGTTCAATCTAAAGACCGAATGTTAATGATGAAATTGCTCACCTTGTGATACGTGTCCTTCTGCCAGTTTTTGATCTGTGATATGACCTCGTTGCAGAGTCGATCCCGCACACTCAGGTGCAGGTCCGACAGTCGCTCAGCTTCCACCATTCCGCCCTTCCATGCCGCTTCAATTGTACCATATTCGGGCCCTGGGAAAAGACTGTTTGGTCAGCTTGTGTAATAGTAGAAAGGACTGATATTGCTTTTGGAACTGGTAAAGAATTTATGAGCATTTCCTTATGTCTACAGTAGAGACATTGTAATTTTTAAGATATCTGTACATTTTAAGAAGAGACACATTTACATTTTACGCAGATGTAAGAAGAGACATTTTAAGATATTCCTATAGCTAAGAAATGTACATAAGGTCTTATGATATAGCAAAGAAAAAAGTTCGAAAGTTCCAAGGATATGAATCCCTCGACCTACTTAATGAAATAAGTTTGAATACGGAGTGGGGTAATTAAATCCACGTTCTTCCTCGTATAACTGCAGAAGTGATGTTTTATAACGAGGTCTTTACTCTATACTTTATTTATTAGTTTAGAAATTACTCTACATTTGGCCGTGTGGTTTCGGATGGCTTCAGAATAGCACCACCCCAGTTATTCCCGTAGGTGTCGTAAAAAGGGATAACAAAATCACTACCAAAAGGAACTACATTACCTCTAAAATAATGGATTTGCCAACCCGCTTTAGTCCGGTTAAATAGTACCAAAAAAGGAAACTCCGTGTAAAAAGTCGGGTAGTTTTGATTTTTAGGTATGTTATTCGTACCGGGACCCACCCTATTTAAAGAAGGTGCGAAAAATCCCCGGGTTCGGTTAGGCTACCAAAACCTATATTTACACATTTGAAGCTTGACTGAATTTACACGGACTGAAGCTTGACGAGAATATAGTGGAGTTGGAAACCAAGCTGGGTAGGCTAAGGTGAGATATTGTTGGATTATCGGAAGAGGAAGATATTCGATAACTGTCGAATCTGGAAACTTATTCTACCACCGGCAAGGTGACCATCCATCCCAAGGCGGGGTTTACTCGTTAACATAGTTGTGGAAATATTCGGTGTGTCGGCACGGGTGGCGTATCTTGTACTCGGGATGTATCATATCGGAAGACTAGTGCAAGTCTCGTAAGTCATCATAAAATATGCAAATGCTTGACTCGTTACGAATTATATTCTACGAAATGTATCTCCCCTGCTACCCGCTTTTCACGATTCATGCAACACGACGAAGATTAAATCTGGCGTCCATATTTTTTGTAATGAAGATTGCGGTCAACATTTTTAAAATGAGACTTTTCAGAAAGAAATTCTTCCGTTCTTACGAGAGTCGAAGTAAATGACAACAATTTATTTTGAGTTGTCAAGTTGCACTGATCTTAAGTTGTGGGCTTTATGGTCGTGGCTTTTCCCGAAAACGTTGTTGATGTTACGATACAGCTATCGTTTAACTAGTAACCCTTTTATTGTCCTTTAGGAACGGAATTTCGCAAATTTCATCCTATCTCTTAAGCCTTAGGGCAAAGGACGTTCGTCCGATTAGAATTTTCTAGAAACTATGGCCATAAGCTTTACGCAAGTCTGATGTAAGATCCTGTCTTACAAGAAAGTATATTAATGAGTTATTTGTAAACTATTATCACCTGCCATTTGTACCTCATTTTACATTGGCATTTGAGATTGTTACATTTACATAAAAAAATCAACATATACAAATCACAGCATGTCAAATTATTGGGCGTGAAATGAGATTAACGTCTAATAGTAAGACAGTGGATATTGTCGTCCGTGGATATTTACAATATATGCCAACATCAGTCAAGAATGTCAAACGTTGTCATGCCAGGCTTGCTAAAGTACTAACGTGTCTTCTTTTCTAAATGAAATAAATTGTACTAAAACGTGTACAAATATTACACTAGTCTGAAATAGAAAAGTGAAGATAATCACTCACAATCAGTAGAAAAATATGTCGGTACGTCAACTACAGCAATAGCCATCAAAGTTTTTATACACATTGACAGACGTATTTTATTTGATGATCATCTATGGATAACTGTCTTCATTATTTGTATATGTACGTGTAACATTTGTGATCGTACAATACGTGTGGAATTATACAAGAGTTACACCCGTTTCAATGGTGATGCAATGAAATTATGACTCTCTATTGGCGGCTATCGAGGCTTGAAATAAGTATTATGTTGTATCACGGCAATTTCACAACCAGATGATTTATTACGAAGCACTTGATTCCTTTTAAAAAAGACAAACAAATACAAACCGAGTTGGTTACATAGCTCTAGTTTTTGCCTACATTTGGATATCAATTGTGATAGGGAAATATTCATTTTTGAAGAGACATATGAGCAGCAGAAAATACTGAATGGGCAGCAAATAGATGGTAGCAAATTTAAAGATTGATTGGTAGGTTTCGGTTCTCCGGTGACAATAACGAAATAGAAGTACCACGAACGTCAACTTGATAATGACATTCTTAGTAATTTATATAGTTATTCAGAAATGGGTTGTTTTGTTGATCGTGATTTGTTGCTCATTTAGTATTTGGATGCAACAAGTTGCAACACAAGGCATTTTTAATATCTCTCGTAAAAAAAAACAATTATCAAAAAAATAAAAGCAAGAAGAAAACAAACTCACTAGATAAATAAGTATACAGATCAAGAATATTTGGTTTATAGACTCCGACATCAGCGGAAATAAACGTTTTTATACCACTGTATAAATATATTTTTGTCTGTACATAAAAGAAAGAGAGCCACAAGGGAGCCAGCCACTTGATCACTAAAAGTACTTAACTTACTAGTACTTAATTAATTAAGTACTTAACTAGTACTTAATTAATTACTGTTTCTAAAAAATTTTGGTTCTCCAGTCTACACATGTCACAGGCGGTAACCGCTTACCATTAACACTATTAGACATTCTGGGGCATTACCTGAAATGCTGTCAGTCGGCTTAACAATGTCTTTAAAAACGTGTTATTCAACATGTTCCTTACTCAACCTGAACATTTAATATAGAGCCACGAACATTGCAAGGCATTAACGCATTATCTCCTTTTCGCCACGCAATAAACTTTACCATCACCGTGAAACACGGGTGCTGTAACATCGAGCAAAAACCCGTTGCTTCGTAACTGACGAGAGATAATTACAACTTGTAATAAACAAAACCAGTACCATCAGGTGTGTTTTGTGAAGACCTTTTGTAACACATTCGTTTGTCTTGTTTTGCGTTTGTTTCTGTTTCTAGCGGGAAAGTAGGTGATTCGTGACAAACAGTTTCCGAGTTGTAAGCGAACGCACCATCAGCCTGTTTCTCCACTGTTGGATATAGTCCACTCCCAAGGCTTGCCATCACACACGATCTTCGACTCTTCTCATTTAACCACCATCAGCGAACTGGTCGGAGGGCATCCCATATTGTGCTTTTCGGTACATGGCCTCTATTCGAGGACTCCAACACCGAATAACCAGATTCTGGCAAGCCAGGCAGGGGGCTTAACAGAATGCCTACCGTAAGCCATGGGTCCCAATTAAACCCTAACTCGCAATGATCAGCGTGGCATTTTACGGCCTTCAAACCTCAAACACTACATACATGACATGTTCTTAGAGAAATGCAAATATTCTACAGACTTTACTGTTTGACCAATCAGACATCTAGACAGACTCGAATCATTGGTCAGTGTTGGCAACATAGATGGTAAGTGATGACGAGGTCAATAAGTCAATCCAATAATAGTCAATAGATAGTCAAAGACGTAGTCCTTCAAACAGCGCAGTTAGGATCACAACTACAGAAATCTAAATATTATTCCCATTTTTATGATCACATCCGACCGAAATCGTTGGATGTACAATCTTAATAAATACAATTTTAATGGTGACTGCTTTTAATTTAAATGAGTATAAATAAAGCAGTCGCGTCTATACTGAATGAATAAATGAATGATGATGATATGGTTCGCGCTCCCGTGTCCGCGTCCACTCCAGCGGTGTGCTTGGGGTCGTTATAAATGACCGACCAAATGAAAGATTAATACAATTAAAAGAGCATATAAGGTGTAATCTCATTTGCGTACTTTTAACACTAAATTTTCTTATCAAAATCATTTGATGTCCATGTCCGTTCAGTCCAACGGTTAATGTAAAACAATCGCATATAAATAACAGTGCGGATTTCATAATAGACCGACTTACACCGACTCGTACTCGTGACGTAAGGTGCAGCGAAGCCCGGTGACCGATTCGCATTCCATTTTAATGGTGGCACTTTCGATTTTCGATTCAGCGAATGAGGTATGCAGTTTCGGCACGTAAGAAGTGCGTGCGCTGCCATCCTAATTGGCGACGATTTCGACCCCGCGCATCGAATACCTGATCGAGGCCATCGAGACGACAAATTCCCTGATATATCCATTAACTTTCCATTTCTTCTTTCATGTTTTATTCTCGCAGAGTCCGATATTGTGCAACAGTGAAAAACTGTGGTTATTTGTAAAAACAAATCGAGTACGAAGTTTGGATTCAGCTCGAGTGCAGTGAATGAGGTGACAAGTTTGTTGTAATAAATTAAAACTTAAGTCTGCCTGTAGAAGACATATTATTGCTTCTTCTTTTTTAACCACTTAAGTATTGGTTAGGATAGAGCCGGCTCTAGGCCATGTAGCGCCCGGGTGCAATCAATACCCTGGCGCCCTCTAGTAGGCTCTTTGGAGGCGTCGCAAGCGGCGCTCGGCGCCCCCTAAGACCCTGCGTCCGTGTGCGCCGCACACCCTGCACCATAGGTAAAGCCGGCACTAGGTACGGACCTATTCGGTTCTCTCCTATTGGTTTTGAGCAGAGCCAACCTTCCTTGCACCAGCTATTGATCCCATTTCACCTAGTTCTGAAGAAATGCTTCTGAAATTGGAACCATGTTGAAAGTTCGACTTCAGTTTCAATCCTATTTGAAGATAATGTATTAAATTATCAACAGAAAGTACACGTATAAATACATACCTGTATAATATACCTACTTATGGTACCTACTTATCTTATGGTCGTGTTTTACTATATCGCAAGCTGCAAATATTCTAGATTCTAGACTATAAATTAACGTTTTAATTTATAGCGTAGGTATAAAATGTTTCTTTTATTAATAACTTCATATTACACATTATATCACGTCATCATATTTCATGCATATTGTTTAATTTTGAAATATTGTGTATCGTTGTGTTAAATATTATTATCAAATACCTTTGATATTAGTCGTAAGTTATCTGTGAAAAATGGCTTCTGCAAAATTCGAAATTTACCATATTATTATTCATATTTTTTTTAATAGAAAAATGGTGGCAAACGAGCATACAGTCCACCTGGTGGTAAGTGGATACTGTCGCCCGTGGACACCTGTAAATGGATGCCGTCGCCCTGCATCATGCGCGTTACATGCCAACAACGAAAGTTAGGGATCGAAGTGCAGTTATACTGCCATAGATTAGCACTTCCGTCAGCGATGGCTTACACTTGTGTCGATAAAACAGTAAGTAATGTAGTCAGAGTCATGTCATTTTAGCACTTATTACTAGATCGTTAAGGTAGCCGCGAGTACAGGCGAACTTGGACAACAACTAGTAACAAAGTTTTTAATGTATTCATTGTTCAATAGCAGATAATTTTGGTATTGTGCGTAATCGAGGCGACGTGTATTTATGATACATTATCACATTATATTACGTTATCTGATACAACTGCCATTCCTCTTACTCAATAATGTTGCTTAAATGTAATCATTACTTAAAATAATCTCTTGTCCTTCTCTAGCAATAAAAACGCAATAAAAATATCTTTGTTAGAAAGTGACAGAATTTTAAAAAGTGATTGAATTTTGGCTTATGAGTATTTATTTATTTATATAGAGTACAACCCAACCCAACAGTATAAAAGTGACAATGTTATATTTTTTATAGCAAGATGGCGGCAGACGACCATACAGTTCAACTTGTGGTAAGTGGATATTGTCACCCCCATAAACACAAGACAACCGGTAGTCTAAGAAAAGTATATAATACAAAATTGTATTATGGGCGGACACCCTCTTGTGAATTGCAATGGGGAAACGTTTGCCCTAAAGTTAAAGGGTTAAAAAAGGGGTGAAATTAAACGTGAGTTAAAGGGACGTTAAAAGATGTTAATGCCGTAGCGTAGCCAGCCCTTTGTGCACATTAGTCCCCTACATATAGTCTTGTGCATAAGGCGTGCATGGCATTAAAAGCACGTTGGCCAAGCGTGTTGGCGAGTCCATTCTATTTAGAGGTCGTGTAGTTTCTCAGCGCTTGCGGTAGCGGCTTTGTTATCCCCTAGTCGCCTTTTACGACACCCGCGGGAAGAGATGGGGTCCCACACGCCCAATTAAAGGCGTTAATACGCTGCTCCAATATTTGGGGATTAAATTAGGAATCAAGATTAGAATTCTAATTAAGATGTGGATGAGGAAATGTGTCAATTCCATACCAGCACCTTTCAAAAATACCGAAACAACGTTCAGCGAAAGCTGATAACCGTGCAAAGACACGAATACAACTCATTGGCATTGCTGTTGCATCACTGACGATGTAACTGCAGTGCACAGAGAATAAATACACGCAGAGTGGCCAAGTGCATATGTGATTCGAATACTTAAATCGGACATTATAAATTTAAGGGATACACGACTCTTTTACCGGGAACTCGAGACATGATGGTTGAGGTTTTGTTTGATTATTGTAAAAATTGTGTATTAGGAGTTTTTTTGGTTTAATAGTGATAGTTTTATTTATTAAATTTCGAAGTGTATTTTTCGTGCGCGGTGTTTTTGATAATCAAATAAAAGCGTGGCGTTGCGTTTTTCGTGTGCTTCCAAGGAGTCCTCTTCTGTCCTCACCTCAGTAAACCTACTACCGCTTTACTGTGCGACTCCTAACTTGCTTCGACGGGACTGTACATTGACAGGATACGTTGAAATTTGAAATTGAAAAAATTTGAAAAACTGAAATTGTTTCATAAAAAGAAAACTTGACACTGGCAGAATGTGTTAATTGCACCATTGCCATAGGTATATGAAGAAAAAAGGGTACACTGTAGATTGATTAATTTGTTCAATAGGTATATCACCTTATATGTCGAATAAATTAATAGTGAAGTAGTGGTCGGGGGTAGAATTGCTGCGAGTCGCCCCCCCCCCCCCCCCCATGAACGCAGTTACAGGTGTTTACCAGCTGTTGTTGAAACTAGTTGAAACTTCAGTTACTAGTAACCTGATCTGGATTCGCTCAGGTACCATAACCATTTCCCAGAGATCCAAATATGGTTCATCCGTATTAGCTTAAGTTTCCTAAAAGTGAAAGAGTTTTGTCAAAATCGATTCAGTAATTTTGGAGAGATTATCTCTTATAACAAAAAAAGCACTAATTTGTATAAAACCAATAACAATTTTCGTCTTAAGTCATGAGATGAAAGCCTCAGTTTAAGAAAGAAATTGGTGGATCAAATTTGTTTAGGTTATTACTGATATTATTAAGCACAAATATTATTTTTTTAAATATAAGCACAGATTTCGACTATGACAATAAAAACAGAGGCTAGTGTATGTTGTTTCATTTACAAACTTTATTAATACATTGGCGTTAGATGTTTTTTTGTAGGTATAGAGAATTAAGCAGCGCCCCTAACGGATGTACGGAGGAACTTAAAATCTTCAATACCGAAAAAAACAGTAGGCGTGAAACCGGGTACTGATGTTTTACAACTGTTAAAAGTCACATTACAGGCACCGTTGGTAGCGAGTATGTGCAATCCCGAATATAAATGACTTTTGCCCAGTCTACCCATTTGTGTTTTCTATGCCGCTGTGTATCGATGGCAAGCAAATATTTCACTTCCTAGAGCTGCACGCGTGTTTGAATAAAGAGGCAGAACATATTGTAGGCGAGAGAACAAAACGAGAATCCATTTTGGTTTTACGTCTTCCTGAAGCATTACATGGTGTACTGCGATACCATAAATTGTCCTAAGTAACTGCATAAACGCAAATATGAATGCAGTACACAGTGGGTCCCGGTTGAATGAGACCGTGGAAATAAAATTAGGTATTTATTTCAAATACATAATGTAGTTTTTTAATATATCTATAATAATATTATAAAGAGGTAAAGTTTGTAAGTTTGGATGTAGGAGGTAATCTCCGAAACTACTAATCCGATTTCAAAAATTCTTTCACCATTTAAAGGTACATTATTCCAGATGTATATTATGTGCAAAAAAAATTACGGGCATGCAACGCATAATAAGTAGTCATAATATCATAAGGCATAATCATTTATAAATAAGTAGTCTATAATCGTAATTGACAATGTAGTAGCAATAAAAACAATACGCAAAATAAAAAAGATATTACGGCAGCCCCGCACCGCAGCGAATAACATTGGAAAAATCCTCCTGAATCACTCATACATTTTGTATACACGATCGGACACTAGGCGGGCCGCATCGCACCGTAGCGCAGAGCACTGGTGGATCGCTTGCCAACCGCATTTATGCGCTGCGACGGGGCTTGCCTCGATGTGCGTTGAACGGGCGCAGTTAACGGACGTAATTCGAGAGTTATTCGCTGTCAGGAATAACTAACAGAAGACTACCTTGAAATGCACTACATTCCCCAGTTTATCCTATTCCCCAATGTACGTACGTGTTTCGGTAGTGAATGAGATATGTCAGAGTCCATTCCCAACCCATCCTATAGCTCACATTTGTCCTAACCCTTTCTCCAAATCCATTCCTACATCTCCAAAGGTAGCCTCTGAAAGCTTTATAGAAATAAGAAGCAATTTTAAACGCACTCTGTTATACATTGTTTTAATTAAAAGCCTTATGGAAAGTATTTGTGTATTAACCTTTGATGTATTATGTAAATTCTATAGACAGTATATTAAAAGACGGTTCGACTTCAATGGATTATACATACATGATGATTGATGAATGAATTTCCGGTCTAATATAGAGATATTAAAACGTGTTTTATGACACTACTCTTTTATGAGAAAGTTGTCAATTAAAAGACGCAAAGAATATTGAACTGGAGAGACAAACTACAAGGGTTTATTCAGTAATTGCTTTGATAGAGATTGTACAGTTAGTAGCACGCTAACTTACCCGAAACCATTCCAATCTAGCCCTTATTACCAACACATAGATGAAGTTCTTTGCAGCCATATCTTTTTAACGTGACAGTGAAGGCGCTTTGGCAATTCTATTCCGTTTTATTTTACCTGCTTCAATGTCTAACGCTGCCCATGCACACACCTGCAGGAAGGACAACCGACTAAGAGGCAGTCTACCGGTGTCTATGGACACTGCCAGAGGACAATGTGATTTTAATACTCGACTCAATATTACCGTCGTTATCGTAGTACAGATATCTTTTAACAATGAGTGAATTTTGCTAGACTCGAAACCTCGTTTTATTGCCTATTCATTTCTATTCTCTATCCTTATTCCAAATCCTGATAGGAAATATTCAATGATAGGTCATACATCTGGGGACATATCAACGTTGTAATTTCTAACTGTCCTTATAATGTATTAAAGATGTTTCAATGTTTAATACTTATCATGTATTAAATCCATGGGTGATCGTAATCGAACCTTACCTTGACACTATTAATAAGTACCTAACGTCATACAATGACCCCACACAAAGATTCCCTGTGCTGTGGGTCCAAAGACACATACAAAGCCGAACACACCATCCAGACCCGAACAAACATATGTCAATAAACAAACGAATGTCTGACCCGAGACCGAACCCGCTCTTTTACCGCTATGTAAAAGATCCTGGGTTCAGTTACTACCGATTGCGCTAATCGATATCGTCATTAAAATTTGTAAAACGAATTTGTAGTTATTCTTAGATAGTTTAACAAATTCCTAAAGTCAGGCAATGTATATTTGCAGACGTACCAAATGTTCCTAATTTTTGACTGATTTTGTCTTACATCGCAATTATTCACAAGCGAACTGTGAGCTCATCTGCTTCTTTCCACAATAAAAATCTTGACTGCGCTCACCTTTTTCAATGAGGTCATTCCATTTCTTCGCCCATCCTCTCAAACTTTTGGCATATGTTTTCTCTATGTCCGCTCGTTCCTGTACTAGGGCCTGTAACTCGCTGCATAGCCTGTGTCCGTCGTCAACCCGTCGGGTGGTGCGTTTGTAGTTGCCGGGCTCCCAGAACGAGTCCGAAGTGACTGAGAGCAGGTTCTGCTCGTCGCTGTGGTGCGACATGGCGGTGCGGCACTCACACACCGCCCCTCTGTAACAATCAACGAATAAATGAATAAAACAGTTGCATTAAGGTCTGAAGAGGAGTTGGACTGGTCGAGTTTCCTCACTCTCATAGAAGACTGCCGGTAAACGTAATTAACGAGTTTCGGGAGTGGTTGCAAGATCTTACCCCGACCCATTCCATCTATTTTATCGCATCCCATTATGCGTACTCTTCCCCATTCCTCTTAATTCTATTCTCTAATTCTCAGAGCTAAATCCCATAGACAGTGAAATTACGGACGGATTTTTAAATGACGTTGGCATGTTACGCCGATGTCCAGTCGAGAGTTCAAAGTTGAGCTTCAATTTACTATTTCTAAAACATTAGGGTTATTTTCGTTTGAAAATCTAACTTGTCATATTATATTTGGAACTTATTTTTATGAGCACAATACATATGCGACAATAATAGCTTACACAATACAGTGTAAACAATAATACAGTGCGGTAAATTGTCTGCTTGTCTCCCAGTTATGCTGTGCGTATTAACACTACTATGATTAATTATGATTTTAAGTTAGGTGTAATTGGAAGTGTTAGTGCAAATGTTAATAATTAGGGACGTACCTAAGGATAAATCGATCGACTAAGGCTTTGTTGTGCGTGGACAGTCACTAGTCACACCCTCCCTCGTACCACACTACTAGAGAAAAATGAAGTGATTATCACCGCGCTAGCTAGAGCTATCTCGATAACCTAGAAACCTAATAACTGTCAAATGTGATTTTACAAGATACAGGGCTGTGGACTTACAGGAGGCAAATGGGTAAGTGATTTTGTGATTTGTTTTATGCATAACAGGAAGCCAAATGAGCTGATGAAGCAAATTTAACTTATTAAGGGGCACTATTACGTCCTCCTTAATTAACGTTGAAATTAAGGCTTCAAAATATAATTGAAATATATAAAATATTACGCAATAAGTTTCGCTCTAATCATAAAATAACAGTTATTATGTAACGTTCTTGTTCAAATGTAGGCGTACTCGTTTATGATCTCAGTTATAAAGGTCATGTAGCGTAATAAATAAACAATCGCTATTAAAAGTTAACTCCTCGCATTATTATCGACAACAAGAATAAACAATACATGATAGCATCGTACACAGAACATGGCAAGTCACACGAATCCATTGTAGCCAGTCTAACTAATTAAGGCATACCGTGCTTACAGGTGTGTTGATTGTAATTCTAAAAATATGCAGCGGTGATTAAAAACTCATCGTGTCTTCTGTATGACGTAATTAGATTCTTGTAAGATATAATATAATGGGTGTTGACGATAAAATACAATAAACAACTTGCTATGAGGTCAGGCGGCACATATGATGTCATACTGTTAACAATTAAAAGGACGCTCTCGAATTTCGGAAAAAAAAAAATCGAATGTACATTTCGACCTTCCGTCATGTTAGGGATGAGCGTCCATCACCGCTACTAGCCCTTTTATTATCCACTGATAGACATGGGCTTCGTCATGCACATTGTCCTGTGCACGACGGATGTAAATCGGAGTGGCCTTAAAACGACACACTGACCAAGCGAGTTGGTGAGGCGGTGTAGTTCCTCAACGGCCACACCAAGAGTGACCCAGCTAAGTCCAAAACAATAAAGTTTATTTAAGAATTTCTTAACCAACTGCAATAAAATTAGTCATAATATAGCTATACAATATCAATACAATAGTTTGGGTCTACCTGGTTAAGTTCCTAGATGGGCCACATCAGTCCACTAGTTTCAAAGGCTTTTGTACGCACAGCAAAAATACTAAATGAGCAGAAAATCATGATCATCAAAAGACAACATATTTTTAAATAACTGAAGTAAATAATTTTAAATTACTAAAAATCTTATCAGTTATCACCAAGTCGAGGGACGATCTCCTATTCGTTCATTGTAACAAAATTTAAACTTCACTCTTCAAATTTGCTGTCATCGATTTGCTGTTCATTCATTATTTTTTGTTGTTCATATAAGAAGTTGAGATAGGAAGTATTTTTTTTAATTATTTTTCATTTAATAGGTAGTTGGAAAAGTTCGCGGCCTTGAAGCAGATTTACATATAAGCAGTCATCAAATTGCGGTAGAGCTACTTAGAATTCATCACTCAACCGTTTTGGATCACGTGTATAAACTGAATTTTGTAAAAAAGCTAGATATTTGGATGCCGCATTATGACACAAACTTATTGAATAGAATTACCATATGCGAGATGTCGCTAAAACGAAATGAAATCGATCAATTTCTGAAGAGATTGGCAACAGACGATAAGAAGCGGATCACATACGATAACAGTGTTCGAAAACGATCTTGGTCTAAGCGAGGTGAACCATCACAAATAGTCCTAAAGCCAGGCCTCACTCCGAACAAAATCATATTGTGTATGGCGGGACTGGAAAGGCATTGTGTATAACGAGATTTTGCCACATGGCCAAACGATTAATTCTGTTACCAATTAGTAAAATTGAAACAAGCACTGGAAGAAAAACGCCCAGAATTAATGAATACAATAGATGTAGATTTCCATCACGACAATGCTCGACCGCATACATCTTTGGTGACTAAACAAAAATTGATGGACCTTGGCTGGGAAGTTTTAATGCATCCTCCATACAGTACATAGCTAGAATTTTCGGATTATCATTTATTCCGCTCTATACAAAATTCTCCAAATGAAGTAAAATTACATTCAAGAGAAGCCAGTATTCGTATAACCATTGAAATCAGTTTTTCGCTCAGAAACCTCAAAAATTTAATAGCGATGGGATAATGGCTCTGCCCGAAAAATGGCGAAAGATAGTCGACTTAAATGGACAATATTCCATTCAAAAAATATCTATGTAATACAAAAAATGTCTTTATTGTTTTCACTATTTATCGGATGTTTCACTATTATTTTCATTTTATTCATTTATTTATTAGTTTCACTATTTATTTTATCGGACCACCTAATGTAATTATTATTCGTTTCAAAATTACGAAGTTATAAACTTTTCAAGAATATCGACCATAATATTAAACACCTATACTTACAAAGTATAATAATACGTTGATGGATAGGGAATTTACATGTACATATCTATATACGAAGCCGTCCTAATGATTTCGAGTAGATTAACTGGAAAATAGATAACCTATCTATCACACATTATTAAATACTCTATCTCTATACTCCAGCACTCTCTACTGTGAGATTTCATTTCCTAACCTACTATATATATATATATATACATATATAAAAGTCGATGATTAAAGTTATTAATAAATATGCAAATGTTAAAATTCCTGGCGGTATTCGGTCGAGTGCTGATGGCAAATGTCAAGATCAAGGCCGCGCTGACATTCGCCCCGCCAACGGTAATATTGCAAACAGTTATTACATGCAATTATGACTAAGAAATATTGTATGTACAAGATACCACTTGAAGAAGATGGAACACAGAAATAGTGGAGAATGAATTGATTTTAAATTAAAAAAAAATACAAATTTAATGTACCCCATAGTGATTCAGTGGATTTGACATCACTAATGATCTCTAGAAGAAATTAGTTTTACCTTCGATCTCCCCTAGCGATCACGAGGGGGGTACGTAACATTTAATATGTAACCAATGCAATGCAACCAGCCTTTTCATGCACATTGTCATGTACATGAGGGATATATGGCCTTAAAACAACAAGCTTTAAACGCCAATTGGTAGGGGGAGAGTGCACGCTGAATTCCCATTGGGCGCACTCGACTTCAGGCCACGTTATCCCTCTCTCACAGAAGACTCTACCTTGAAATGTACTGCATTTCCTACTTTATCGTATTTCCATAATGTACGTACGTGTTTCGGTAGTGAGTGAGATACGCCAGAGCGCATTCGTATTCTATCCTATCTCTCTCCATTTTTCTATTCCTTTCTCCCAATTCATTTCTTAATTTGCAAAGGTAGGCAGCGCATCCGGGAGCGTTCCAACGTTTGTCATTCTGGACTGTATCGCGAATGTCTATGGACCACAGTATCCACTTACCATCAGGTGGACTGTATGCTCATCTGCCGCCTTTTTTCTATAAGAAAAGCGGAGGTGGTATAATTTCTCAGGGTTTGTGGTGGCCGCTTATCCCTTAGTGGCCATTTTCGACACGCACGGGAAGAGATGGTGTTCTTCTATAGCCGGCGGACACCACGCGGCTACATTCAATAATTTTATAATATTGCTTGAGAATAAATTACCTAAAATACTGCAATGCATGATGCACCGTCCCTTTACACTTCCGTCTCTTCACTTTAGACATCACTCAAATCAACTCTAGTCACAACGCACAATCACTTCGAATATGGCGAGTCAACCGTATCAGCGTCCACGTGTGGGCCGAAATGGCCGACTACTCCCACAACCAATGCCGTATAGCTAATTCGATGACAAGTTGTAAACAAACGCGTCTCTATTACACACTTGTTTTATTAGATGGGTTTATCACGACGCGAATCCGTAGCTTAGTCGAGATTTATAGTTATTAGAGATTTGGGTCAAACGTTGACAAGGAACAGGTAATTGCGATGTGTAGGAACATTTATTTCTATAGAATAAATAATTAGATTTTTTTTAAAATGTTCAAAGTTAACCTTTTAATAATAACTGTTGACTACAGTTTATTGCACATTATCTTCGAGTTTATTTTTTACTAATAGTTATATTAGTTTTTTAAATTAAATCAAATTGTGAAGCAAACACGCGAGGTCATTTACGTGGTAGCTATTTACTACCTTACTCATAAACGCTACTTAAATTTAATCTTTGCTTAAAAATCGATATTACTTTCTTAACCATGTATAATTTTAAATGTGTGAAAAGAACAAGAGAATTACAGCCATAATTAAATTTTGAATAGTTTAGTTTTGGAGATAACTGTTTTTGAACGCCAAATAGTCACATACCCTTTACACGTAAAATACAATTACATTTTACGAAAAAGTCAAACTTGAAGGACAAAAGAACAAATCACCGACGGAGGCTTTAATTAGAAATTCACAAAATATCGAGATTAAACTAAAACTCCCGTCCGAAGTATCGTCTCACAGCTTCGACATCCAACCAATCACTACGTGAAATACCAATGACAATAACATAAATAATGACCTACAATTAACCTCAAATAAGAGTCGAACCGATTAAACAATTACTATTAGTAATTTGTTTGAAAAGAACCACACAACAGTGTATAGGATACGGTCGCGTTTTTACACTTTTAATTTCGGCGACAAGAAATCCAATCCGCGCACAAACACTGAGTGGTCTAGCACTGTCTAGCGTCTAATGATACAAATTACCACACATCACTCACCTGTTTATAACTAATTTACTTCATTTTGAACTCTACGCCTGAGAATATACTGAAAGTTTCGTCGTTTTATGCGAAAAGTTCACAAACTAGGCGCGACCTTGTGTTCTACATGATTCGTACACGTTGACGTATCGGGTGATTCGCACGGATGCTATTGTATTACTTAATTGTGAATTTGCAATACGAGAGGGAACCATTGTTGTATTGTGTGACGGAGATACTGTTACAAACGTTTATATAGGTGATAATAATGAATTCGAGGACACACTCGTTGATAACCTTCCTGGGATTAGATTTCCGACTACACGAGAATTTATTTCGACAGTTAGATCCCAGTGTTTGTATATTACAGCGAAATAGATTTTAATCTTAGGTAACTTGTGGAATATTCTGATGGCTTAACTTCAGTAATATGAAAAAAATAACAATCTTAGTTTATGAAGAGTTGTTCACTTGCAGAAGTCGCTAGTTTCTCAAACTTTACGTAAAATGGCAAAGAAAAACTGTAAGTACAAAATTATCCGAGTGCTAATAAATAAAATGTAAAGCCGCCGTTTCTACAAACTATTTGTGCAATGAAGTTTAAATAACTAAATCAAATATCATTCGAAGGTTCTACGGTCATTCATTCTACGGTTACAAATTCAGGAATTACATGAAAATAGTTCATTTTCCTGGCGTCCTTTTATCAATATTTGAAATTCCCGCCCAAGCTCAATCCAGTAAAAAAGTGCACTAATTCAAATATACTACTTACTTAATATATTAGTTTAAATTTTAAGTTTGTAGAACACACTTATATAGTATTAGGTCTCCCCCAAGGTGTTTAGTTGAATAAATGATTTGAAATACAATACAAATTGATATTAATATAATTAAATACACCTATAATATTAATATTACTTCCAACATTTTAATAATTTATTTAAATAATTGACTAAGCGTAAAGTTAGGTACATAACAGCTGAAGCAACTATTACAGACGCCACATGTTAATACCATAACTCTTTCCCATGAGAATACTTCAACTTTAGCAACAAGACAATGACTTTACCGACAATAGTGCCATAAACCCCTAGTGAGAAACATAATGTCTTGATGGCATGTCTGATCTATTTCCCCACTTTAGTGCTATAAATAAAGTTTACGACTAAGCGTCGGATAGATTACTATGTAATGATGAATGACTTTATTAAAATCGAATTGTGGTTACAAAATTCAAAAGGCACGGTCAAATCGACTTAATCAATCACAAGTGAGAAAGTAATATACAAGAAGTTTTCGTATGAAATGGCTTAAGTCATTTTTCAATTCACTCTGTGTAAATAATATATGAAACACGCAAACGGAACACGTTGCTCGAAAAAAGAAGAGAAGTGACATTAAGTCTAAACATAAACAGCACGTATTCCGAAACCGTATGTGTATTTAATCGGTTCTACACATCTCAAGTATTATCCAGTTCATCATAAACACTATTGAACAGAACTGTGTCAGACAGGGCCTGTTTGTTGTATAATCAGACCGCAAGGCGACAATGCAGCGGTGGCGTGTTGGGAAGGGACGGGGATATGACTATCGTAAACATACTTGTACGTCACACGCGGCGCAGCGGGAGCCTCCAGCTTCGGCCAACTGATATTATGAACCAATGATACCCGCTGTGTGATACGAGACAGTTTAATTAGGCAATATCAATTTGGGATTTTTTTTTATTGTGTAAATCTAAATTATTGTTCATTGAGAATGCCAATCGCGCGACCTTTACGGACATTAAATAATTTAAATCGTTTTAAATTAAAATCTTAATTTCCATGACTTCGTAGCTATCAAATTGCAACTGTTTTTTTTTAGATTTATAAGTTAAATAAAAATCTGCAGTAATAATTTAAGTAATTTAGGGATAATTTAAGTAAGGCTTTTGTTGGTTGGATTCGAATAATGAAGAGAAGAATGAAAGAGAAATTTAAAGCCCAAGGGATAAAATAACGAGAAATGAAACATAAAACTACATTACCTATTGTACACATTTCGCTAAACAATAAAGGCGTTACCCAAGTTCGCAACAAAGTAACTTTTAGTAATGTGTGGTGCAAAGCGCATCCATTGTGGTTTAACTCTGTAACCGCAAACATATTATTGAGGTAGCGGGTGTTGCGATTTCAATATCGTAAAGCGTTTAAGTATAATAAATAAAAATTGCAATTTACCTCAAATTTTCATTACATTTGACAATCGAGGCAGTGACGGAGAAAAAGTTACATTACGAAGAAATTCATATAATCAAAATCGAAAAACCATGAGATGAGATCATTTCGATGTCCCTACGATACAATTTGTTTTACAGTCGAGAAAAAGTAACAATAAGTGATATGTACTAACGATAACGGTGTTTCATCCAAAAATAGGTAAATAGATGGAAAATTTAATAAAATTATGTTTGGTAAAAGGTAAACATTTTATCATAACCTAATGATAACAGTACAATTTATTGCAAAATTAACTGACAATTAATTATCGCAAGTATAGCACTTTTCTTTGTTATTATAACAAAAACATTTTCAACAGTGTTTTGTTTTTATTTATTTGACATTTTTCCATTCATAACTGCTACATATTTCTTGTAACATTGCTGACCAGGCTCTTCTGTTTGCTCCCACTATACCTTTCTTGGCTAAAATATTATATGTTTCTATCTTTTCGGTATTTGATCATCTAAAGGTGATTTTTTGTGTTTTCTTAAACCGTGAACTCGTGGGAAAGATGTGCGAGCGCGGAAGAGATACGTGGGGGTGAGCAATATCGTGACCCGTGCGGAAGTTAAAACGGACTTTCGCACTACGGAACCCTCGGGAACACCGGTGCGTCATGAGCGAATATCTTTGAAGTTAAAGTGTGTTAAAGCGGAAACAGGGTCGAATATTGATTTTAGTGTTAAATGATTTAGTAGTACCAATTGTTTAGAACGATAAAAGACCAACATGAAAAATTGTAAACTCATTTCGATGTCCGCACAATACATGCAATTTGTTTTGGGTAAGGTGTAACAACTTGATGATGATTGGATACCATTATCCAAAGATCATGTGCAGGGACGCGCCTTATTTACGATAATGGCTATTCATCTGGTAAGAAGCTTCATCAAGTCCTGTACAACTAGTTAAACCAGCATCACAGTAAGAAGGTTGAGGTTCAATAGTGAAACTAGAGATCGTAACGGTTACGCCGATGCGCGCGCACTAATGCGATTTCCCCGCGGAAAACAAATCGACACCGGAACTATGAAGCACACAATAGATTGGGTAATTAGGGATAGCAACAATTTAATATTGATGACATACTCTTCCTGTAGAAAATATGTCTTGGATATAATGTACTGAAGCTTCTTCATACTTCAGCAGCAAAGAGTTATCTGTTAGCACCCTACAAGTGATTCCCGGGTGCAATAACTCAACTTCAAATATGCAAGGTGGTCGAGTTGGACAACCCCAACTCGGTTGCCCGGCTTGTAGGTTTAAAGTAGGTTTTAAGGTTCAAGCCGTAGGTTTAAAAAAAATCAGAATGAGTGGACTCACCAACTTGCATTGAAAGGCGGGACGTTATAAAGCCTTTAAACCCTTTCGTGACTACACGGGGAGGCCTGTGCCCAGAAGAAAGACTTGAGTATAATCTGATATGTATTTGACTGAACTAAATTAACTTGAGAGCGTAAGTTCTTATGTTCATCTTTATTGTAGAAAGAAGGTAGAAGACGAGCAAGTAGTCTACCTGGTGGTAAGTGGTCACACATTGTCGTCCATGGACGTCCGTGACTCATGCCAGCCAACATCATTCAGGCCAAAATGACAAAGGCACGCCCTTAGATGAACCGTTTGCATTTGAAGATTTAGAATTTCAAGTTGAAACAAGGGTTAAGTAGGTTGAAGAATAGGGAGTAAAAAGAGCAGTTTTCCTGGTCCCATTACACAGATCATCTCCAGTTTGGGGGCCGGGGGGTTTGGAATGTGGAGTGAAGAGTATAAAGGATTAATTTTTTTTATCATATTTGTAAATCACGAAGTGTTATTTTAAAAATGGAGTAAGCTCATTATCTGAACTATCCACACAGATAATGTCACTAATAGGTTGTTTTCGGTTAGACAATTTTTGGTGTAAGGAGGATACGTAATGTACAATCGGCAAAACGCTAATGATCCAAAAACCATTCAATTTTAGGTCTTATTACTTGCGCATTAAGGTACCTATATGGGAGTAAGTTGATCTGTTGCTGACTGTACATATCTACGGTACAGTGACGTGCATTGATTTCTAAACTAGGCAAACAGTAATGGCAATATTCAGTATGTCGGACGTAACACTAGCGGTTCATCTAAGTGAAGCGTTGGTAAGTAATGGTTAGCAGAATTTCTGCTTGTCTGTTTATATGAGATGCACACCACTGCTATAATGTGTAGTGTTAATTAAAATAACACAGAGTACAAAATTTTAATTAAAACGGACCCACAAACACTATTAATTTAAATTCTTGTAATTGCACCACGTACTCCAAACATTTAAAGTATCTGTTACATAATTATTAAATTAAAGTAAGATATCTCAGAAATGATGAAGTTTTAGGCATTCCGAAGACCTTACTTAAGTAAAAGTAGCAGCAATTAATTGGTTGAATGCGACTAATGATGCTAAATATGTATGTTGTTGTTACAAACAAACAATTTTAACCGAACATTGTTACGTTTTATTACCTCGCAAACATTTGTAAGCCTATTAGCAATGTTCTTTACAATGTACGCGAATTGAAAAGTGGCTACAGGCATTGTTATGTTTTATAACCCATTTTGAAACAAGTACAGAATAATTGTGCATGAGAAATTGATTAATTTTAAGTGAGTGTTTGAATTTGAGATAGTTTAGTTACTTTAAGTATTTTTTTGTAATTTTAGTAGGGGGGGGGGGAGTGCACGTTGCAGCTAAACAGCCGCTGGTGCTGACCGTCCCAGCTCATCCCATTCTCTCTCGCTATTTTCCAAGCCTTTCTCTATATCTCCAATTCTCTATATCTTCGTCGGCAAAATCTCCAAAGTGTGCCAACGTATGTCACTCTGAACTGTTGTTGGCATGAATCACGGATGTCCCTGAGCGACAATATTCATTTACCATCAGGTGGACTGTCTCCTCGTATGGCGCGTTCGTTATATAATAAAAAATGCCCATAATTAAAATTTCAAGGCTCAAACACCAAACTGTCGTGCATGACAGTTAAGTAACTTCAATTACAGTGGCCTTAACGACCTCCGTCAGCGATTACAGGTTAACCATCAACGTGGCGGGTACGTATAAACAATCACTGTGGTGAGTTGTTTAAGCGTTAAAGCGTGGTGTGGCGCTGTGAGGTGGTGCCGAGTTAATTATATTGCGAGATTTGCAAGCGATTAATTAGGTGGGGGAGAGGCAGAAGAGGTACTAGTATCATACAAACACATGATACTAGTACCTAGTGTGGACTCTTCGTAAATATGCACTTAACACACACAGACATGCATCATTGGGATATTTTGTGGATAAGGCTATGTTCACATGACAAGCGCTTAACGCGCGTTATCAAAACGCGCCTTTACAACTACATGAATTTTATTCAAGGCATACACATGCTAACGCGCGTTTTAAGTGAACGCGCGTTCAACGCTGCACTAGCGTTCGACAGTTGTCAACGCGCGTCGACGCGCGCTTTGAGTTTGCCATACTGCCGTTCAGTTGAGCGCGCGCTTTCGATGCGTTAAGACGTGTTTTTGGATTCGTTCCGTTATTTTACAAAGTCCACAATGGATACAGAACCTTTTTATACAGAGTTATTCATAGCCAGTAAGTCATCAAATGACTTGATTGACATTCTGAAGTAGTTGAAAAATTTGGGTAAATATAGCCTTATAAGTTTAGGATACAAAATTATGTACTGGCTCTCAGTAAGCCTAGATGATAAAATTGGATGAACGCAATATTTCCGTTTTCTGTTGCGTCGCTGTCTCTGTCGTCGATATAAAATCACCAAACACAAAGCTGTTTCAACGTCCATCTTCGACAAATGTACAACTCGAACTGAACTGGGGCAGCGCGTGCTCAACGCCTGACAAGCGCACGCCATGTGTACACTATACTAAAACTTAGCGCGCGTTAAACGCTTGTCATGTGAACATAGCCTATACTCCATAAGTGTTTTACACTACATTTTATGCTTTCCGTACTCAAAGATGCAAAATCATTTAAATTATATTTCAATTAATTTTCAGTCAACTGGTTGAATGGTAGGGAATTAAGTCCCCTTTTTATACATATCAATTTTGCAATAAAGAGTTTAATCTTAAATGCAGAGGATCTTAATTTAATCTTAAATGCGTTGCATTTCATGGACCAGCGCAAAATAATAAAAAAGTGCTATTCATGATCAACAAATCAACTTATTTTTTTAATAACAGAAGTAAATAATTTCAAATTACTAAGAATGTCATCTCAATAAATGCATTTAAGAATGGCAAGTCTAACTTCAGCAAGGAGGTCGATAGACGCATTCAGCTCGGCTGGGCGGCATTTGAGAAAATGCTTGAAGACAAAAGTCTTTAATCAGTGCGGCCTGCCAGTTATGACGTATGGTGCCGAAACATGGCCTCTAACGGTAGGTCTGATCCATAAGTTCAGTCACTTGGCGAGCTATGTTTGGAGATTCCTTGTAGGACGGGGATCCGATATGAAGATATTCGCCAAAGAACTATAGTCACCGAGATAGCTTGTAGAAGCGACATGTTGAAGTGGCAATGGGGTAGGTCATATTTGCCGCAGGACCGATGGTCGTTGGGGTAGACGAGTCCTCGAATGGAGGCCACGTACCGGGAAGCATAGTGTGGGACGCCCTCCGGCCAGGTGGGCATTGAAAATTCGACGGTGGTGGTTGGATGAGAAGTAGGGAAAGATCGTGTGTGGTGGTGAGGCTGATGGTACGATAAGAATGTCACCATCAAATCAACGCAGTCCCGTTTCGTGGGCTCCTATTACTTTGTCACCAGATAATCTAAAACCTGGGAAAAACATCATTTTTCCACTGTACTACGTACGACATGGGGTTTTTCTAGAGAGCTATGAAAAAGGTCCTCTGCAAGGTCGCTTGTGACCACGTGCCACCGCGGGATGTCAGCCCGTCTGCCATTTCTACTACACAAAAATAATATTATCAGCGGTGACGCGTGTTTATTAATTAAACATGACTGCAAGGAATTGTAGTCTTTCGGTCATGCGTAGCTGAAATTATTTGCATAAATTCTGCATAAGTGGTGAGCCGAAGGAATCGAGATGTTTTGTTTCATTGGTGAGTGGTTTCTCATCACTAAAATTTCACGGACTTGCATTGTCTGTCTATATCTCTGTATCTATCTATATCTGTTTTTGGTCTATACATTTTATTTAGGACAACAAAAAAAAAACAATGTTTTATCCATAAATTCGTAAAAACTTGACTAAATTAAACTTTGCTAAAAAAACCTATGCTAGAAACAGGCTACCTTTTGTGATAGCAACAGACTAATGATTTTGTGAAAAGTTAAAGCTACACTACTGTTTGTTTCTCCTTTACTGTGGTCACATCGGACGCGTGATGGACGTATTCAATTTACCTAAACGAGACAGGCTGGCTGTCGGTCATTGTTTCCCTAAATCACTTCACGGTAACGTAACAAACATAACAAGCAATTTAGATATAGGCACTCTTTTTATTTAACGAGATTTTTTTGTGCGTGGCAGGAGTAAAGTAGAAATGAAGTTTTTTTTTATAGAAAGGACAGACGAGCAGACTATTTACCTGGTGGTAAGTGGAATCTGTGACTCATGGACATCGCGATATATGCCAACATCAGTCCAGAATGACAAACATTGGCACGTCACCTTTGGAAATTTAGGAATGGATTTTGAGAAAGGCTGGAAAAATGGGGAGGGATAAGGTGGGATGAAAATGGGCTCTTGCATATCTCACTCACTGCCGAAACACGAACGTACATTGGGGAAATAAGAATAAAATGGGAAAGGAAGTACATTTTACGGTAGTATTCTGTGCGAGAGAGGTATCGGGGCAAGTCAGTCAAGTGCGCCCAGTTTCTTGTGATATTGCAGCTCCCTCCCCGTCCAGATATTTCAGAAGAGAAGAATAAATAATTGAATAAAAGGAATTTAATGATTTGTTACCATTCGATTTAGACATACGACGAAGTACGGTATGCTTGTTGTGCGGGCAAGTGGTCGTTGTAATTCCGCACAGAGGTATGTCATAGTTTGTCAAAATGATACACGTGCGACGTGGGTGATGCTCTTTAATGAACTGAGTAAAGTCACATGTCATACAATGGTTAACGCAGCAAAATGTACGAGTTGCCTCGTACATACTGCCACTGTCAAAATAAGGAAAATGGAAACAATATGCAAAAAAACAGAAAATGAACAAATGCATCATACAAAAACAATATACATCTTTACATAGTATAAAACAAAGTCGCTTCCCGCCGTCTGTCCCTCTGTATGTATGCTTAGATCTTTTAAACTACGCAACGGATTTTAATGCGGTTTTCATCAATAGATAGAGCGATTCAAGAGGAAGGTTTATACGTATAGTTTAATATTGTTTTAACGAAACCGAAGCGAAGCGAGGGCGGTTCGCTAGTAAAATATAAAATAATCTGATACAAAAAATAATGCAAGAGTATTTATGACGACAATATTGAATAAATTCACTAATGGTTCGTAAACACGTAGCACTAAATTAAAAAAAATAACCAACACTAATTAGAATATTTAACGAAACAACACTTCACTGATTAAAATTAAGTTTTTAAAATGAACTGTCTTGGTGAAGGTCGGTGAGGTGGCTCTGTCCACGCTCCGCACGGAGTCTCCACCTCCGTGCACTGGGGGACGCGGGCGCGGCTGCGGCGCCCACGGGCCTTACATTGCACTACCAGAGTCTAATGAGAGCAATTTAATGAGTGTGTACTTTTTTTCTCAAATCTTGACTCTTAAACCCTTAATTTGCCGTGTTATATGGTCATGATGTTCAATTTCGCTTAAAATTGTGCCTGATATTGTTGAATTGATTATGGTATTTAAAGGTGATGACTGGCGTGGCATATTAAGCTAAAGGGCGTCATGACATCAGCACGGAGAGTATCCATGCAATACACAAGTTGGGCGTGGACACATCCACTTGGGACCCGATTCTGGTCCATATAATCACGGAAAAATTGGATCCCAGATACGTATAAGGACTATATGGAATCTAGTCAGACACCAAAAGAATTACGCTCATTGGATGAGCTAATGCGATTTCTAGAGAGCAAGTGTACAGCTTTAGAGCCTATGAATCGATGAAAGAAACCCAACTACTTAGTTAAACGGCAATCAGAAGTTGCTGTTAGGGAAGTTTCATCAAAATATTTACAAACGCAACCAACATACAAATTCTTTAAAACATAACTTTGCAGTAATATGCATCATTCTCTGTTTCAATGTAAGAAATTTGAAAACACGACACCTAAAGATAAACAAAGCGTATTATTGAATCATAAGATATGCAACAAATGTCTTTATATATACATGAGCATAATTTTTGCAAATCGCACAAACGATGCAAAATATGTTTTCAGGTACAGAACGCTTTGTTGCATGACATATTTATATCAAATTCAACTCGTGAATCGCATAGACAGCAAAATGCGCAAGCAACTGTAAGTCACGTGCAAAGTGATGATGAAATATTCTTGACTACGGTATAATTGCAAGTTCGAGCAAATGATGATACTTATATGACACTAAGAGGACTTTTGGATCAAGGTTCTCAATCTACACTTGTTATTACTGTAAATGCAGTACAGCAATGTCTGTGTCTACGGGGTAGGCACATTATCAAATAAAAGTCGAAGATAAGTTCAATTGGCATGCAAATCATCATATGACAATTATACATTTACCACTTTTACGTGGGTGACGTAAAAGGCTACTGAGGGATAACAAATCCGCTACCCCAAGTCCTGAGGAACTACACCACCTGTAAAAGAGTGAACTCGCCAATCCGCTTGGCCAGCGAGACATTTCAAGGTCACACATTCCTCATGCATACGACCATGTGCGTGAGCAGGCCCATTTCCAGCAGTGGATGTTAAAAGGCCTGATGACAGCGAGTGTGGTGAAAGCCACACGAAAAGATGATATTTTCTTTTAATGATTTACATCCTTGTCTATCTAATTTCTGAACGTGAAGTTAGGAGACGATCGGCATTTAAAGAGTAACCGAACCAAGTATAGTGTGGGATGATGTCCATTACACAACGGTTAACCTCTGTAGCAGACAGCAGCCGTAAACATAGAGTAAGAAATACAGATGACATAAATAGGTCATCGAAGATATTGTGTCTGACATGTCTTACGTTACTTTCTAGTTGTTTGCTCTTTTAGAGCAGTTTTGCTGTCCCACATTAAATCTAATTTTATTTACTAAGCTAGCTTTCAAACTAAGTACAGACACTTATTAAAATTTCATTCAAGATTTCAGAGTAAACTTATTTTTCCTAGGCCGAACTAGTTTATCTAAAGCGTGTTAGGATGACCTAGTTTAGCTTAGCACAAACTAGTTTGTCCTGATAAGAAAATTCACACTTCAGGACAAATTGATATGAGTCGATTGATTGAATGAGTCGAAAATATCGATATACATTGCTCATCTCAATTTTTTTTTAAAATGTGTATCTAATCTGTGAGGTTGAGAACCTGTTTGGTTAATGACATGTCTGTTTCATTTCACTAGTCTATGTGTAATTGGAATGCCGCTCCGACCTGCCTCAAGGAACGGACGATACGAACGTAATGTAACTCGACCCTTTACGCGATTTATAGGTCCGATGCCCTGTTAGTTGTACGGTTTAATTTATGGAAGGAATGCTAGGCTGACGTTTTTATTTTTATTTCACTGTTTTTAGTAGAACTTTTCTCATAAAGTTAAACGTTCGTCGTTAAATTTAAGTTCGAATTTTCCAGAATTTTTGTTAACGAGCATTTCGCAGTTTGGTAGATCCCCTAGACGCGTGAGAAAAGAGAAGATAATCTCTTGGTTGAAAGTAAGCGCATACGTAAGATTCATCATCTCGGTTAGCGGAGCATTAACGTGAGCCACGTTTGCAAGGTGACGATTGTAGCATGAAGCTACTTGCTACACACATGACCTAAAAATACCCTTACGAATACTACAAGTATCTATCTGTATAACTTTTAGATGTACGTACATAGTGCACGCGGACAAATTTGCGGGTACCAGTTGGAACGCTAAAATTTATTATGACATAATAATAATTAATGTTTTATTTTTGATAATTTTGATAATTTTGATAATTTTGATAATTTTGATAATTTTGATAATATTGATAATATTATAATATTGTATTGTAATAATATTGTAATTGGCTACTGGTGTAGCCAATTACAAAATTTTCAATTTATTATTAGACCTGTTATTATTATTATCTGTTATTATTAGACCGAATTGTTAGTTTAGATAAAGCTGTAGATTTATATTTGAATAAATGATTGCATAAATAAATTATAAATACAAATAAATTGCATTGCATCGATGGCTATTAATAGATGGATGAGACAATCGCGAGACAAAGACGGATGGCATCAACACGGGGAGGCTTATTCGCCTTTTACGACACCCACTGGAAGAGATGGGGTGGTAGCATTTTAAAACCAGAATATGAAATATTCAGTAACAAAATAAGTGACTGGCTGCAAAGTTAATTGGTGAAATTACCGCGTAATGAACACTGCGGCGATAGTACCGAGTTGAAATTACGAGAGCAGTTAATAAGCACCGCCCGAGTACGTAATTAAAGTTTCTGAACTATAATTACTTAACTGGCGCAGTTACTTTCTTTCGTCCATTCATGCGTTCGGACAATTGAATGAGAGTGTTTACTGACCTAGTGTATACAGATTATAATCTATTAAAACTGGGGCATACAAGAGTTTTCCTCCTTCCATTACACTCCACATTCGAAAAAGGGGAATTCATAAAAAAATGAGGTTTCACTATTTTCTATAAGTTTTAGAAAAAAATGTTTACATAAAAGTTAAGGAGCCTTATCCAACGACATTGAAGTCTATTTATGTTGATGGGTTTCAGGAGTTTTTTGAAAGTTTAAAACGTTATTTTGAAACTAATCGAACTCACTAATCAGAAACGTAGCGTGGGAAGTCCACGGCCAGGCGGACTGAAGACTTGAATAAGTCGCCGCTAGAAGTTGGATTAGAAGAAGAGAAGACCGTGTGTGGTGGCAGTCCTAGCCTATATCAGCGGAAAACCACATGCTGATGGTATGATAAATCGATTTGGTGCATTGGCATATAGACTATTTTTGTGCCATATTTCATTTATATCCGTTAGAAATAATGATTCCTTTGAAATGTACTTAAAATTCATTTTTACATTACACATCTACAGAAACAAGATACAGTGTACACATCTAAAAAAATGTAGGAAACCGAAGGCTTGATTTCATTCAGATTCAGAATATGGTTTTCTATTTCAAGATTTTTTATCAACAGTCAACAGAACGCTATACATCTCATTGTCCACTAAGATATACCACAAGCACTACTCTACTAAAAGCCTAGCCGTATAACAGTAAACGTCAAAATACCTGGCTGAGCGCCTTCTGCGCTCGCCCTACATCAACGCGACCGGTGATTCTTAATAGGCCACTATGGCCACAAGAACGAGACATACACGATGTTGAGGCAATCAGGTTTTTTAGTCGGTAAGAGTCCGACACTACCTGGTACCACCTAGGCTGGCCCAGCCAGGCTAGATGGTACCAGGTGTCCTATGCAGGATTTTTCCTGATTGTCTCTCCTAACAAAAAAAAAAAAAAAAAAAAAAAAAAAAACTCACGTACTTATAGGCGCGACGGGTAGCGATCCACAGTATAGTATCGTCCGGTGGCATAGCAGCGAATGTATTGTTGTGACGCGTGCCTGCTTCTACCTACACGTCTATTGTTTATGCCGGAAGAAGGCGAAAGGTATAAGAGATGGCGTTAATTTTTGTAATATACATACATAGTTCGTCTTAGTTTGGTAAAATACTTAATTGGTGTTAAGTAAAAGCTAGAACCTTACGAATGCTTGCAAAATTTTGTGGTCCCGTATCTATCTCATTAAAATGAATTTACTTGGATATTTTTAACTTAATTGTCCATTATAGAACCAGAGTTTTATGAATAAAAAACAAAGTCATGTGAATTCTATATCGTAGGTAAATAGTATTATTATTCATCTGAGAACTCAATAAACGTCGTCTGATTAAACACAAAAGGCAGATAGAATGTTGGTGGATCTCTTCATTTTTTTGTACCTCATCGTATATATGGCATAGGCAACTTACCATCAGGTGGGCCGTTTGCTTTCGTCCAACTACTATACCTTAAAAAATATTTTACTGAAATTTACAGTCTGTTAAGATCGCCAGGGTTATCGGAACTTATCAATCATATATTTTTTTCAACCACAAACCTTATGACCACGGTTCTCCGATTCCAATGAATCGCGTAAGTTCTGGCATATCGATTAGTCGGATTCCCAACCTTTCCATTTAGTTTATTGATATTTTTAATTTAAAAAAAGTAGTCACGCTTAAGCGCCCGCCACTTCCAGCAACTTGCACCAAGCCAAACCTAACAAGGGCCGGCTCTCTATTGAGGAGCCGCTAAAAGAATTACCTTCGACTAACGAGATTATACCTCGTTTGCACTACGACAAACTTAGATGTGCGTCTAGCTGAGGGCGCTACTGTCAGTATTGATAGAAAATATAAATAAATACTCGTGACATAAAAAAATTTGAGCAACTGAATATGCAATTGAGAACGTAAACAATAACAATATATATAAAGATTGTACGGTGGAATGAAGTATGCCATGATTTTCAATTACTTTTGCTAGAAAACTATTTAAAAAATAGCAAAAAAAAAATCAATACGAAATTTTTTGTGTTGCATAATTTATAATGAAAATTATGCGTTTTTTATTGTAACAATCTTATAAGAAAAGCTGATCTTATTTCTAGAAAAGCGTATTCAAAACTAACAGAAAGCTACCTAATACCGACCTACCATATAAGTTATATATACGATGTTGCTATGTATAACTTCTGTGTGTGCATCTCTTCCAATTCGAAAAAGCGTCCATTTAAATAGATATTGTTTAAAAAACTAAATATATAAATATTTTACATACAAATTGTGACTATATTCAGCCAAGTGTCAAAGAACGACGGTTAATTCATTATATTGCCATAAGCATAGATAACTTTGTCGGGCTATATTGTGTAAGGCTTTCGGCTTACGCGGGAAATCATTAACACATTTGCAGCGCTGCTTTCTCATTTCGTATAAACGGTAATTTATATTTATTGTTCTCAGACTAGCTGCTTTTAAATAGTTTTAATGATTAACGGTTATATCGTGACAGTATTTCTATTTTAAATATATGCATAAATAATGTTTAAAGAGTATGGTGAATGGCGTTGAAGTTCCAAAGCAACCATACCGATATAAAATCTTAAATCAGGTTTAAAAAAGAAAACTTTTACGAATGTTTGTAAAACTGTATGAGTGTAAATAGAAAATAAAGTTTATGAAAATTGAAAAGTGCCGATTCCAATTTGCTTTTGAAGGCAGACGTGTAAAACTTGAGCAGTTTTAAAGCCGGTACAGTGAAATAAACGAGACATAAGCTTTGCATCTGTGCGAGTGGGTGCCGAATTGGACAATCTAATTGTCGCAAAGAGACATGAGCTTTGCATCTGTATTGGGTGCCTAATTGTCCAATCGGATTGTTGAAATAGTTCGCACTGTACACTATCGGTGTGCATTCACACAAACGCAAAGCTCATGTCTCGTTGATTCCACTGTACCAATATTTCTTACGGCAATTGTTCATGCTACTTGGTGATTTGCCACCTTCAATGTATGAATATCGTGTAAAATCGTTATTTGTCCAATCCGGTACGGCTATTGTGGCATTACCTATTGTCTTCTATAGCTTTCCGTCACGGACCATCGGATGGTCAAGGGCGAATTTTACAAATGTTTTTTTTTAAATGTATAGGCGCAATATTCTTTTAAGGCTTTTTTATGTTGTATTATAGAAAATCACAATGGAGTCTTTGTAAATAAGCCTATTTCGCCAGCGTCCTTATTACGTGATAATAGGTATGTAGGTATAATTGATCATATACCACATAAATCGCTTACAATTCGAGAACCAATTCGAGAGAGTATTGCAACAGAAGATAATTTCCTGACAAGGTTGAGGGTAACGCTGACCCCAGGTGGTGCTGGGCCGTAGGAGTCAATGTTTTTAGAATGAATAAACTATGGCAAAAGCGGGTTGAAAAATTTAACTTTAGTGAATGAAGAAAGCAGTGTATCGTGTGGTGTCGACCGGCTATAGAATAGTACCCTCGCTTCCCGTGGATGTCGTAAAAGGAATAACAAAGTGGCTACCATAAGCCCCGAGGAACTAAATGAGTGGACTCGCCAACCCGTTTGGCCAGTGAGACATTTTAAGGCCATACATCGCTGATGCACAAGACAAAGTGCACGAGGAGACGCACGACCAGCAGTGGATACTGAATGGGCTGGTGCATTGCATGAATCCTTCATCACGATAATATGTAATCTTATTATACTTGGACATTATTACATTAGATAAATTGCATTATTATACATATATAGATGTGGTTACTTAGACAATGATTAATTTTTAGTTATAATAGATATTTAACTATGTATGTGTATGTATATAGGTATATAAATCAAAAGAAGAAAAATCTAGAAATTAAATATTTTCGATTTTTTATAATATAATTATTAAAAATATTAAAATTAATAATAATGTATTAAATTTGTTGTAATCTGGTTGATACCGTACAAAGTGAATTGTATTATACAAATTAGAACTTGTCTGCCAAACTGTGCTCACAGTTTGGCGGATCTTATGTGTAATCTATTTTTTGCTACAAAAATAAAAAGAAACAATAAAGGTAGTATCACATTATTCCACGCGAACAGACATGCAGGCAGTTACTTGTATATTAAAAGGTACCTAATGAAGGTCGTAAGACAGTCATTATTTCGAAATTATACCTTGACACTGACATTAACTTTCACTCTTTTCCAACATTTAACTCCCAAATGTTAGCGTGCGCCAACAAATGCGATGTTGCATCGAAATTTAACACTTTTGTGTGTCATTTAATAAAAACGACATTCATTAGCATAAGAATGTTATTTGTATAGGAATTTTCCTCTGCGTTACCTGAATTGTGTTGGCGTAGTGTGTGAAAAGGGTTACTTAATACCTTAAGCCACTTTAGCTTAATCATGGGAGATAAACAACGGATATGTAACGGCGTCACAACATAGGTAGTACAATAAAATATTAAATGGCCTAGTTATTATAGCAGCAGAAAAGTGAAAACTTAGAAACAGTGTAAAATTTACGACTGACAGCTTTAAATACATTTTATAAACTGTTTTGTCCCTTAAAATACATATAAGAACTAGGAAAATAAATTAGACTTCCGTGGATGGATATACATATAATGCATTGGGAATGCTATTTATTAATTTAAAAGGGGTTCGAGTGCACGCTGTAATCCAACAGCCGCTGGGCGCGCTGGACTAGCAACGTTACCCCTCTCACAGAGGACCACTTTGAAATGTACTGCATTTCTCACTTTATCCTATTTCCCCAATGTACATTGGGGAAATAGGTCATAATGAGGTCAATATAGTTTAATGTGGTAATTAAACCGCCATCTTAAATCGATGGCGTTATTGTTGTATGCTGTTAAAAGGCTCCGATTCACTATCGGTTAAAAAGTTTAATATAGACTGTTTGATTTGATTTGTGTTTGTTTGAGTTCGTTGCATGGTCTATCTTAAACCTTAGCTTAAACCATTAAAAAATGCAGTCTGGCTGTCATCAGTTCCACTGATAAAAAGTCAACAATTCTCGCCTGCTTTAAAGTAACCTAATATAAGCACCTGTCCTAGCCACTCGACAAACAAACAGCGAGCAGTGCGTTGTCCCGCACACCGCGCCTCTAACGGTACCGGCGATCGCACGCCCGATTTGGCGATGCAGACACGCGCGGACTTTCCGCTCGGGCTGATTTGCGCGTGATCGCGCGCCGATTTTAGGAGATGGTATATCTACTCCATTTCATAAAACCGCTAGATTTCATCAGAGTTAGTGAGCCCGTTACATCTCTAATTCGCGATGCTGATGAGATTTCATAGTTCGTATTGCACGGTGGTCTGATGCGGAATACCTTCCGAAATAAGAGTGTGAAAGACAAGACGCTCTTGTTTGTTTCCCTAACATCTTAACAACATTTTCCCTAACTTCCCTAACAAAATCTGGTAGAGAATGCCATATGGCATTAGGCCCGCCTTTTGAAAACTTTATCTCTGCAATAAAGTTTAAATAAATAAATAAACTCTTGTCTGGACTTCCCGTAATCTGTCTGGTGTTTATTGTTTGTGAAGATGTGTTAAAGTGGAGTGTAACTACCAAGTTATGCTAAACCACTTGACTTCTTTGGATAAAGATAGATAGGAGTGCCACTGACTGCTTAAATATATTTAGGAAAGTGTGGAATAGGAGTCTCATTTTCATATGAACAGGCATAATCGGCAAATGTCAACCGTTAACCGTGGACACCTGATGTTTTAAAAATATAATAAAAGCTAAATTGGCCGTCTGAGCTAGCTAATTTTGATTCATAAAAACTTCGCGCCGCTTTAGGTATTGTTTTGGCCACGTTTTTTTACCGCATGACAGATGACGACTGACGCTGTCACCGGGAGAAATATATAACATACATTAATGGCATGTTTATAACATTACTGATGGTTGTAAAGAGTCACTCACGAACACTATGATGATATAACATTAGAAGCAGCTGTTGTTTATTTATAAATAAACATTGTTTAACAATAATAATCTAAAAGATTATTATTGTACTCATATATTTCTGCCACCAAGCCCACACGTACATTAGTCATTATTTGTATTGGAATTCTCGTGGTATTACCATAACGCATAGATTGAAATGCGATATCATGTTTTGTTATTTTATTACATAACCTACGATAATATCTTTAGACATTGCAATAGAAGGAAATATGTTAATTACTTGATAAATTACGTATAAGATAAATTCGTATAAGAGACGTGATGATTAATTTAAAACATAATCGCTTACAAGTTAGTTTACCCAATTTACGTCATTTAATTTAGCAGTTTTAGGTATACTTGAGAATAACACCGCCCCATCCCTTACCGTGGGTGTCATAAAAGGCGACTAAGGGATAACAAACCACAAGCCCCGAGGACCACTTCTACCACTACACCACACCACTTCTAAAAGAGTGGGCTCGCCAACTCGTCTCCTGCCGCTAACATGCCGTTTTAAGGCCGTACATCCCTTGTGCACAGGACAATATGCATGAGGAGGTAAATACAAAGTATTGGTTACTACGGTACGACCAACAACACCAAGTAGACACTCGAATATCCAAAGAATATTGGAAATTCAAACGATAATATTTCTAGGATAGCATTAGCAAAACGAAAGCCCAGAAAGTTTCCATGATTTCACATACATATATATATTTTGAATAACTACATAATATGCAATTTCATTTTCTCAACGATATAATTAAACATGTAAACAAGCAATGCTTCTAAGTACCTATAACTTGAATATCAACAATCTTTATTGTACCTTTTCATATGATTTTAGATACAAATATCAGTAACGCGACGATGAAGGAAATCATCACGAGGAAAAACAGCTAACCGAGAATTGAAAAATAATCGGAACATACACTTATAACTGTTATATCTACTTAATAAAAATCTAACACTGACTGACTGACAGACCACAGCCTAAACCGGTGGGTCTAGTAGCATGAAATTTTACACAGGAGTTCCTTATATAACGCGGGTGAGCACCAAGAAAGGATCTTTGAAAATTCATCCCCTAAAGGTGTAAAACTTCCTGAGATGTTGCCGATGAGATTTCTCATCGGGCACACGGCTAGTAGAACATAAACATAGGTATAACTTACAACAGTCTGCACTAGATTGGTGAATGTTCATCGATAGTGGATGTTACACATTCGCGTGGTAAATTATGATCTATAACCCGTCGTGCCTGTGTTTTGCCAGCGGGACGCTATAGGCTGAGACCAATACCAAGTTAATATAGGTGTGGTGTGGTGCTAGATTAAAATTGCAAATTAAGAACGAAGATGAACTGCAAGTTTGACATCTTACGGTTTTTCTTGCTAACCGAAAGTAACACCAAAACCGTATCATAAATATCGAGCCTGTATATTTCCATTGATGAGTCTATATCTTAAGGTTCGCTACAAAAATAATTAATATGGAATCACATACAAATTGAAGAGAGATACCAGGAGAGAAGACACTTCTACCCAGAGTCGGAATGAATCAAATATATCCGACTGATTTTCTTGCATGAGACAATAGCACGATACAAATTACAATTAATGGCGAAAGTTATTAATATTGATAATTTAAAAATACAAACAAATGAATTTTTAGCTTAAGCTACATAGAATGAAAACTGCAACATGGATGACAAGAACTGTAACAACCGGAGAGAAAAAATAGTTTAATTCCACTAAGTTTCTAGCAGTCACAGATTACAAAGTAATGACGAAAGTAATTGAAAGCGACAATTTGGAAACACAAGCAAAGATTGTAGCAATATCAAGATACCTATAATGAAATTACAGCATAATGGTTTAATTGGTCTTGATATCCAAGACCAATTAAACCAGAACGAATGTGGAATGCAGATGGCAACTTTAAAGGAATTCTTCCAAAATCTACTTAATTTTGGGTTCAATATTAGTTATACCAACTCAGCTTTCTGATGACCGCAGCGGTCGGTACAAGGTTCGGAGCCTGATGCAGAAGAGCTTTGTCTCTGCATGGTAGCGGCAGCAGAAGATTCTGTAATCTATAGAAGAGTATTATAAGAAATTGTACAACTCTGCTTCTATAAAATAATAACAAATCAAAACTATCTATTTTATAATCATTATATAATCTATACCATTTCTATATAAGTTTCTTGGAAAAAGTTACAGCGGATTAATTTCATGTGCTTCAAAAAAGGACTGATAGTGTTTGTACACAGCGAAAAAAAAAAGGGTTTTCAAGATTAAGTTTATCGAAAAATACTTTAGGAAAAAATATTCATAATGTGAAACAATTAGAAAATGAGTGACTAAGTGATGGTATAATAAACGATGTGTTTCTATGCGCGTGAGTGGTGCGCGCTCACGTAACCGGCGCGCATGCGTAACACGCGAGCGCAATATTACGCGTGCGTGAGGCGACAATTAAACGCGCGCTTGTATGGAAAATTACGACTCATTCAAACGCGCTAATGGCCTTACATGCTTGTTACAGTGTGCATGTGCAAATGCTGAAGGTCGTCTGGTCGAAGAATCTGTTATTAAAGGGCAATAAGAACAAAGTTTGACACCTTAGTCTAGCTTCAAAAAGGTGTCTCAAATATCCTAAAATAATCATTCATAATGTGTGTTCCATCTACAAGCTAAAGAAGGAAGATTCTGTAGATGCTTCCTTTAGGGCACTGAATGTAACTTACCATCTTTTGCAAACGTTACCACCGCGTTTGCGTTTACTACTTTTTCTGAATATTTTGATTAACAATACAACCGTTAGGGTTCTACTTAACTCTCTAGACAGAAAAGCATTTGTCGTAGCGCGATAGTAGCCTTTGCAAAAGAAAAACCTTACACCCGAATATTATCTCGAAATTATCTAGTCGGAAATCCGACTTTCCGATCACAAAATGTAGACTTTTCTTCCGAAGACAAATTCGAAGATTCGAAGCTAAAAAAATAGTAGAATTCTTGAAAGCCGTTAGGTGCTTAATTATTCATGATCAAAGGTTATTCAGGAAAAATATATAGAATACTGGTAAATTACCTAAATATATATACAGTTTATAATAAATAATCATATGGAGTGGTTAATACTGTAATATGGTTTACTTACAGTTTTGTACACTTAATAAAACACAGCTAAGTGCATTACTAAGTGCACAGAGCGGATGTATTATATGCACCCTGTGATGGTTATTCCACGTCGCGACAATGTAAATGGTGGAAAATAAAAATAGTCATAGATATATAAGAGTTTAAAAAGTTCTGGCCTGATAAAGAAAAAGGGCACTTAAGTTCATTAAACTATTCTTATTTTTCAATAGTCTCCGTCTATTTAAACACACTTTTCAGATCGTTTAATTAGCATTTCTATCTCAGTATAAAAATAGTCAGAAGTTTTGTCTTCAAAATGGGCGAAAACTGCAGCGGTCACTTCACCATCAGTGGAAAATCTTCAACCCCTTAAGTCCACTTGGAACCAAGTCAGGACTATAGGGTGTGTGGCGAATAACCGTGAAGCCACACTGAAACGGCAACTTTCACAGCTGCGGCGGCGTGGACAGGTGCATTGTCACGGAGAAGCCGCAAACCTTTGCAGAATGTCAAGCAGTCAAAAGCAGAAATGTCGTGCAAAACCAATTTTTCACGACATTTCTGCTTGACTGCTTCTCGTAATTGCTATGCTGACTGCTTCTACGTTAGCATAATAGCTTCCAGTCACCGTAGTGTTGCGTTCTTTTATATCTATAAGCAACATTCCTTGACAGTCCCAGAACATCGAAACCATAATCTTTTTGGTGGACTGAGTCACCTCTGCCTTTCTAGGCGGTGCTTCACCAGAACGACTCCATCGACTCCCCTTTGGAAAGGGGATCATAGCAAAGAATCATAGTTTCATCCCCAGTAACAACGGACTCCAAAAAATCGTTTCCATTTCTCTGAAAAGGCTTCCAAATGTGCCTTAGAGCACGCTGCTCGTTCACTTCGCTGCACACTTGAAATAAGTTTTGGCACCCACCTCGCACTAACTTTATGCATATGAAGATATATTCATGAAGAATCCTAAGGACTGTAGTTTTTCAAAGCTCTGTTCTTGCTATTATTTCTTTCGTCTTTAGCCGTCGGTCGCTCAGGACTTGTTAGTCCACTAATTTGTTAATCCACTAATTAGTCCAAACAACATGTGGTCCACTAACCACATGTTGTTTGGAGTTAAGGGACATCAACGGGTGGACCGGAGCGAGGTTTGTCGTCGATGGACTCTCGTCCTAAACGAAATTGCTTACACCAACCTTTGACGATGGAAAATGGTGGAGAAGAATCCCCACACTATCCAACATTTGTTTGATATCGGTCGGGCTAATAATTTCCTTTGTAAGAAACTTAATCACGGAACGATATTCCAGTTTAAACAATTTTAAATATTTTGCGGCTTCCTGTTGTTCTCAGAGTCGAGGAACGAAAACTAACGAGCGTTGAATTATAAACATTATACATTAATAATTAGCAGGATAAATTATAATTACAATGACGTATAATGCGTTTTTTTTAGACATGTATACTTTTAATACTTTACTTTTGGATCTCACTGGTAAGTCCTCTTCATTTTACGAGTATCGCGAATCCGATGAATTTCTTATAAATATACCTGAATATTACTCATAATATATCTATTATTGTTATCGCTAGTTCGGACCCACAACAAGAGATAGAGTGATGCTGTTCTAAAGCCGGCAGACAGACACCGCGGCTAAATTATACTAGTACCATTCCAAAAATTCATGTCTTATTACGATGTTTCCCGAAGAGGTTGGCTGCTTTGGGAGCTAATAAATGCACAATGCGAAATGAGAACCCGCTAAAATGTGCTTGTAGAATGCAGCAGCGAGAACAAATCATACTCAACATACCACATTTTTACTGATCACAATAACGAGTTTAATTAGCCAAATCAAAAACAGTGCGAGTCGTAGTTAGCTTGAATGTAATGTGACATTTTAATTAACATTAATTGCAATACAAAAACGTGAATGACTCGTCAGTTCATACCGCATACGTGGCTTGTTTTATGAGAGCATGGCTGACTTTCGTTCTAAAAAGTTAAGGTGCGATTACATTACAGATTAAAATGATGTGATTTAACTCGCTGCATCAATAATATTGTAAGCAGCGTATCCGGATACGTGCGTGATCCGGGCGTGACAACGTTTATCATTGTGGATTGTATCGCGGATGTCCGTGGGCAACTGTATCCACTTGCCAGCAGGTGGAATGTCTGCTCGTCTGCCGTAAAAACAAGAAGATATATCTTACTAATTCCGAAACATATTACTACAGTTTTCCGTTAGAGGTTCAACTTGTACCGTGCGATCAATCGGCCGGGTTAGTCCATAAGTCGAATGAAAAGAGACATTGAAACATTAACATATCTTCATGCAGTTCTATTAACTATTTAACATCATAAAACACTAGTGTGTGTCACACTTAACACATTACACGGTTAACATGTCCATCACGAGGGTCGTGTTGTTTACTCATGATCGTGCGGTGCACGCAGACACTATGCCATCCGCATAATAACTACGTGGTTGTATTGTGATAAATAGACATTATTATTGGTGTCGATGTTTCGTATCTCGTTAGTTTTTTATAAGCAAAATTAGATTCAAATGACACTGAATCAGACACTGCATATGGATAAGCAGTTTTAGTTTAAATTCAATATTGCATATAATAATATATATTTAAGTATAATGGCGTTGGATTAAATTTAAGAATTGACTATCCACGAACAGTGTTGGTTATTCATTGTTAAGTTTGATTTACAGTTGTATTGATGATTTAAATGACAATGACTTACAGGACAAACCGTTACTTTTCAGGACGAATAAGATACTATTATTTTCATTGAAAATCCTTATTTTATTAAATAAATTTATTAAGACTTTAAGGACCTTAAGATCAAAATGTAAATCAAACCTTAAGATGTAGGGGGAGAGTGCATTCTGCATTCCCACAGCCGTTGGGCGCACTCGACTGGCCACGTTACCCCCCTTCTCTCACAGAAGACTACCTTGAAATTTACTACATTTCCTACTTTATCGTATGTCCCCAATGTACGTAGGTGTTTCGGTAGTGAGTGAGATATGCCAGAGCCTATTCCCATCCCATCCTATTCCACCCTATTTTCCCACTCCATTCCTTAAGCTGCAAAGGTAGGCAGCGCATCTGGGGGCGTGCCAACGTTTGTCATTCTGGACTGATGTTGCCATGTATCGCAGATATCTATGGACGACAGTATCCACTTACCATCAAGTGGACTGTATGCTCATCTGCCGCCTTTTCTATATTAATATAATAAAGAGGTAAAATTGTGTGTTTGTATGTTGGGGGTAATCTCTGGAACTAATTAACCGATTTCAAAAATTCTTTCACAAATAGGAAGCTACATTATCCGTGTCTAATATAGGCTATATTTTATATTGAAATTTTGAACAAATAATAAAACTTATAAACCGATGCGAAGCGAGGGCGGGTCGCTGGTCTGTGATAAGATATCATGTAATCCTAGTTGGATCGCTTTGTGAAACTAGGGGCTCTCACGTAGGGACTATTTATTTATCTGTCACCTCTGCATTACAGTGAAAGAGCATTAGGAAATGTCGATTGCCGACAATGTAAGAGAAGCATTTAATAGGACTTGTGTGTCAATGATCAATGAGCGATTTGACGCGCGCACCACCAACTGTCTCGGGGAAATTTGAAAAAAAAAAACTTATAAACGGAAGCGAAGCGAGGGCGGGTCGCTAGTTCTATATATAATAATAATAGCTATGACATTTATTGTATATTTTGTTTTTTTTTTTCAAAATTTATACAGTCGTTATTTGTAGCACAATTTCATAACCAATGTTATTCGTTTATTATATTAAACGAATCTTAAATGTGTTTTACTCTACGTTGGATTACACCAAGCCAATTAACGTTTAACAGCCATCTATTAAACAAATATGTTTGTACAATAAATAAGAAAACCTTAAAAGTTATTACAGTAAGAGAAATAATTAAATAAGCCACAGAAAATAATTACTGACTGAGCAGCACATCGATGGCAGAAAATTTAAATAAATTTAATTGATTAGGTTCTCTGGTCTCAATAAAGATATAGGAGTCCCGGACTCCGTCGACTTGGTGATGAGATAATCAGTAGGTAATTTAAAATGATTTACTTTAGATATCTATTTAAAATAAGTTCCTATACAGCCTTATAGACATAAAACGGACGATCCACTGGATACTGATCGTAAATGGATAATGCACATCTGCGATGCACATCATGTCAGAATAAAAGAAAGTATTTTAGGATATGCTTTACGATTTACCTAAAAGACAAATATCGCCGCTAAAAAAGACTCAGCCTGTATATATCTCGCTCCTATGAATTTGTTGGGGCTATCATGCGTCTCCTGCATGCCTCACCACACATTGTGGTACACACACTAACGTCGAGCGGTGTCCGTCGACCAATGCGTCTCCGTCCATCCACGACGGACGGACAGACGAGCCCAAACCATTACATACAGTTGGGGTAACGACCGCGGATTTTATTGGATGATAGGAATACTGAATTGGCGATGTCCATTTGTCGTCGGATTAGAGGATGTGGGTATGTTCATTGAAGGAGGTCAGTGATCAGACAAAAGCTAATCTATTAGCTAACAATGGACAGGCTGAAGCATTTTTTCGCACTTTGTAATTGTAATTAAATCAAAAAGTATACCAGTATGTACTGTTTGCCGTTTAAGTAATATGAATATATTTATATGTTTAATATACTCGTCACTCCAATATGTTTAACCGCTGATAGAGAATGCCAATGCCATGAATGCTCATGTTTTGTACGATAGTGTGCAATAAAGTATTTATTCAACATATTTCTCAAATCAATAGCCGAAATTGAAAATGTATATATATACAAAAATAAACTTCTTAAAAAATAAAGGAATTTCTCTCTGACAAAAATATAACGCATCTCAACGATTGACAACGAATTTTAAAGGTTTGACTGTCCGATTTGCTTATATATATGTTTCATGGTTGTGTGATTGATAATTATTATTATGCTTATATATACGAGTATATATGGTTTACTGATGCTAACTCATCTTGTTGACTGCAGTGTCCTAATATGTCCTTATTGACATTTGATTTCATAAGTTTATTTTTTATCGATGACTATTTAAGATTGACATTGAATTATTTATTGTATTTTTTTTTTTATAAAATTCGCATGTCCATAGGGCGGGATGTAGTTCCGCGAATAAATAAATGAGTATGAGTATAAAAAAGTTAAATGAATAGATCCATAGTACAGTGCCATGTAATAGATCCACATTTCGTAGTTTTCGCTAAACATTTCATTATCTCGAGGATTTTTTATCTCCTTCTTCTTAACTCTGTCATATTTTACACGTCTAATTTTCTATTTCAAATATACCGGAGACTGTTGTATATAACGTAAACCATAAAAAGCTTAATATACATAACAATAGTTAAAATGAGGTCAAACCAAGTGTGATTCTAAAATATGAAACTAATAAAAACAAACAGTATCGTTAAATTATTTTCTTAAAAATATTACCGAGAGTATTACGTGTACAGTCGGCTCTAGAGTTGAAGGTCAAGTTGAAGGTGAACTCACAAGTTAGTGAACCGAACAGCGTGGCGACGCTCCCCTCCGTCGAAGACCTAGCGGCGTCTCATCGATGCAGCCTCCGCTTCTGTAGAGAAATGAGAAATATAACTTTAAGATAACACATATCTATTATAGCTATTAAACGAGTCTGTTTATCATTTCAGCCAGTTCGTGACCACGGTTGGTGCAATCCATCGAAACACTGAGTAAAATAAAATTGGGACACATACGAGTTAGATGCCCTATAAATACTTTAATTTTATAAAACTCTCGAAGTACTCTTTTGAACGTCGTATATTTCGATCAAAATTGTTTCACCAATATTCAGTCGTAACTTTTTATGCAAATTCTCAATACTTTTCTCAGTATAATCTCATAGCAAGGCATAGACTTCCTTTTGAAATCGTAAGTAGGTTTCGGGCTACCACCATGCAGGTCAAATACGAAATGATAAAATGTTCAGTGCGCAATACACCCATTAACTTATTGGCCTAAGCATCCAAATCCTTAAAATCATGATAACATGATCTAACTTGGTAAATTAACTGCATCCTGTTGCAATTTTGGCGCATTAATTCTGTAGTGGCATGAACTAAGGTATGAATCATCCTGACATGAAAATTAAGAAACTCAATTATTATTATTATTTATACAATTAAAAAACGGTAAAATGAAGGTGAACCAAAAATATGCCGTTACATATTTTTTACCTAAAATAAGTGAAAAAGTATGAAGTTATTTCGTCATAGGATTGATTAGTAAAGGCAAAATAAGAGTATGCAAAAACTCATTTTTTAATTTTTAGATATCCCGGATACGTAGTGTGGGTCTGCCTCCGGCCAGAAGTGCGGTCCATCCGCATTTCCTCGATACGAAGGTGTCACTGTTCGGTCCAAAAATCATTTTATACCGCAAGCCCGTAGGCTGTGGAACGAACTGCCTCAAGAGGTATTTTCATTACGCTTTATTCTATTGACACCTGCAACACCAGGAGGTATTTCGGGTAAGGTCGGCGGCGTACCCGCATACCTCCTGGTGTTGCAGGTGTCAATGGGCGGCGGTAACACTTACCATTACGCGGGACCGCTTGCTCGCCCGCTCTATAAAAAAAAGTGGACCGACGATTTGAAGAAATTCGACGGTGGTGGCTGCCTGAGAAGAGCCGAAGATCGTGCGTGGTGGCGAGCCTTGGGAGGGGCCTATGTCCTACAGTGGAGGGAGATAGGCTAATGAAATGGTAAATCATTCGCATTTTCTCACCATCACAGAATTTAGAGTAAATAAAATTATTAAAGTCAATCCAACACATCTTCCATAATTATTATTGAACCATTCCATTAGACTGTGTTTCTCTACTGTTGGATATAGGTCTCTTCCGGAGCCTGCCATCACACTCGGTCACATTAGCAGCTTTCTGACCGACCACATTATTAAACAAATAAAATTACAAGCTTGTGATTAAATATCTGTTAAGTACTAGTTACTAGTATTAAATTATTCATAAATACTAGATTAAATAAGGAAATGGTGTAATGAATATTTTAGAACACTCTTTTATTAATAAGTCACTTTTCGATAAAATCGATAGTGTTAAGTTATTTACATCGATTGGCTACCACCTCTCGAATTAAGTGGAAAATTTAATTAAAAATCGATGGATACTTGAGAAATGACACTTCTACTACTACAGAATTAGACTTATACAAAATTATACATATAAAAAACCATACATTAATATAACTTTAATAAACCCTTGTAGGAATGGGCACTAAAAACCACGATGGACTTAACTTTTAGAGAGCTGTTGCGCGTTTTCTTAACCGGTGCGATCAACGAATTATTCTACCCGCGGCTCCAATGATGTTTTTTAAAAACATTTTACATAACAGATACACGTGCAAAGTTAGAGCTCATCCGCCGGATCCCCACAATGGACGTCCTTGGCCAACCCTCGTCTCATCTCTCATTATTACTAGTACCCATGTGCCCTTTACATGCTAAAGCCGACTCTAAAACCATACACAGAACATTCATTTTCGAAGGTAGGAGCTAAGTGTCGAGATAAGACGTTTCAAGTCGAGTCTCTGTTAATCATTACGGGGGAAAAGCAGGCGCTACTTCGTTATGAGAATTCATGTCAGTATGTTTTCAATGTGAGAAATTATTGTCATATAATCGGAATGACGAAAAGCACAGAGATATTCAGAAACATAAGACACGAAAAGCACAGAGGCTTTCACGTGAGAAATGTAAAAGACACAAAAATTTCAATAATTTCAGTGCGCCTTTAATTTATCATTCAACGGAAAATCCAAGGTCTAGTAGACTATTGGATAAAAAATTATAGGAACGGTACAATAAATGTATTTATAAGCATGATTTATTTATAGAGCAGGTATGTCAAAAGATTACCGTCGTAACGATTGCCAACCTTCGTTAGGAGACGCCATACTAAAAAAAAAAATGATTTCGTGATTTTTTTTATCTGAACCACTGGACCTATTACAACCCTCAACCATATAATGCAATAGAAGACTTGAAATCAAATATTCGCGGTTTTCCAAGATAATTGGGTAATTTTTCTCGGATAGAAGCAAAGGGCTCTACCAATGTTAATTTTGTTTCGTGACCCAGAAAGAAAAGTCTACTCGGAATACATCTGAGGTAGGCCGACGACAGTTGTGGCCCTCGTGCTAAATGTAGGAATGGTTACCTTGGCAACGACGAGCTATTCATGATGATAAACCTGTATCTATTATATCTATTATATTCTATTTATAGAAATATGATAATGACTTGGGTACTCATGTGGAAATTTTCTTTGAAATCTGAACGGACATTTTATTTACTACAACTCAGATTGTATGCGATTGTCACACATGTTAAATACCAAAGACATTGTGCACTTTAATGATTCCCGTGGCAATTCTATAATGGAAAATTCGTAGAGTAGTATTTGCGTTGAGTAAGCCAAATAAAAATTCCAAAAACTGTATGTATTAAACATTTTTTTTCAAAAAATACTTCATTTACAGACAGATTTTTATACGATTTTTTTATAAGTATAGATATGTTAATTTTATAGATATCGCTAGAGTGGTCACTTGTATAATTACAAATTCCTATATAAATTGGGCGTATAAAAGGTGCCATCGCGCTAGCTAAATTGAATTTAAAAGAGAGCGTTCATATTTCAGCGGAGAGCTGTACTACCCTCTTAAGAAGAAAAGGCATAGTAATAATTTTAACGAAAGCGAAAGTAATATTATATTCGGGAATTAAAAATAAGCAAAGACTTATTGTTTTAAAAGACAATATGCAAAGACAATGGTTATTGTTTTTGTTTTATCGAAAACGCCAAGTTAGAGCTTGATTTTATTTAATTCAATGAAATTTTTTCAAAAAGAAATGCATTTTTCTCTAATGTTATCAAAATGCACTTGTGACTTTTTTGCTAAGGAGGGCAGTGTACTCGTAGATATGTACTTCCCAACTTACGGTATAGTTTAATTTAGCCCCAAATAGTGTGCAAAAATTTCGCACATGTGAGCATAATTTCTCGGACGGCATGTTGCGTGTCTCAGTGCAATGACCATTGCAAGGCGGTCGACATCAATTATTATATGTGTACGACGCAATAGGGGTGTCGCTGGCTAATAGCAAATGATTTGCCGTACATAAAACTAAGAAAGGCGACGCAAATATTTTCCAAGTAGGGCATAAATTCGCGCATGGTTGTGTCGTACAGACATTAGTTAGACAAATGAAATCAATTGTTTGTTTACGTCGCAACAGAATTGTGGAAATGACCACGATCAGTCTTATGACTACGAAGAAAAATAAGGTAACAATTTTGGTTCTTCGACGTCGGGTGGATTGCAGTGACATATTTAATGACATTCAAAATGCAATAAAAACAGACATTTGCGTCGCACGTGTTTTATTGATAATGACATTAATATGACATTTCTGACATAACTTCTGCACGGAATCACAACAAAACAGTAGCCCGTACAAGACCTTTGAATAAAGAAGCGAATTTGTGTGTCAACCCTGGGCGTCGACAACTCTTACGGAAAATGGACCTCCATTCATCATCCCACTGACTTGTTTGAGCAAATTACTCGCGGTCGTTTTGATGTTTAGAAAAATCGGTCGAGTGCCCGCTTTGTTTAACTCAAAGGGTTCCGAACTAATGAGTTGGAGTAGCTGTGAATTAAAAAAAGTGGCTATGACTGATTGCCAACAAGACCTCTTGTTCCGCTGAAAATTCTGAAACGAGAGGTAATATTGCGAACTAAATCAAGGCATTCCCCATCGGATCGAGTGAGGAGATAATGGTACTATTACCTAATATAATGCAATAGTGGATTCTTCTTATTCCGTGCTACAAATAGTCCCATGATAAAATATGACATACCAGTATACATTTGTCAGTGACATTCCTGCATTGACATTATTATACTCAACAGTATTTTTTTTTAAATATCAGAACAAACTATTCTAAGATAACTTAACATGAGAATATTGAGAATACATTTCATATAAAACATGTTATACAAGCACTCTAGGGAAGGCAGGTTAGTCTAATATTGTTCTGTGTTCTTAATAGTGTTTTGAAAATGGAACATTCCTTTTACGTAGTACATAAGTTTCTAATTTGACTTATTAATGAACCCCTCCTCACCTGCTTCACCCTCCTTCCTGGAAGTTGCCAACTGCGTTTCTTTGATAAGAACGCATGCTGTGTATGGATATTCCGATATCGATGTAACTTAACTATGTTAGTTCTGTACGGTTTTTATTGCAAAATTTCGATTTTACCATTTTTCAAAATTTTCAAATTTGGCGACAAATCTTTTAAATGGATCTGCATATACTCTACAAACTTATTCCTCGCTGATCGGCAACGATCTACGGTGGCGAGCAACTTCGATATTCTACGTTGCTTCTCTTTCGGAGCTAGTGATGTGAGAATGCAAGTGCAATGGGATGAGAAAAACTGATTTTGTACCTTCTAAGCTTCTGAACCCCGTCCTTCTGAACCCTTTTTCCAAAAACATTGTCAAATATCTAAAAACAAGCGACGCATCCTTATGGGAATAAAATAATCAAAGCATTACGAAATCTTGTAATGTGTGTATGTATTTCTTTCGTGAGTGGGCACTAATTTTGTATTGACAAATACAGCTGTCAGTGTGTGAGCAATGTGTTACATTGCGTGATAAGATGTGTCACGTAACACATTTCGGTCTTTGGTGTTTGGCAGCAAATAATTCCCAGCATATTGAATACACTTTCATGCGATTTCAAAATACTATTAATACGTTTTCGTTTATAGCATTCATCCATTTAAATTGGAGTAAGAAGACCTATTAGAAAAAGGAAAAACGCCAAAAATAACAAAAGCGGCTATATATATCACAAAAATGTGCCAGTCCACCGGATCACGAGCTCACTGCACTCTTGGACTTGATCTTTGACGGAGGTGACAGTTGGTTATTTTGTGGAAAACTAAATGCGGAAACATATATTTTAAGATAATATTTTTTCGTAACAGCTTTCAGTGTTTGGCCATTCAAAATTTTTGGCATAGATCTATAATTTTGGATTGGGGTTTGTATTTATTTATTTAAACTTAACTATCAATAATGCGATTATATTAATGTAAATTGTAAGCAATCATTCACTATTTCATTTCCAAGTAAAAAGCAAAAACAAAACGTCAATTAGAAGTTTATTTATGAAGCTTTATTTTTCTTTATCTTTCGCCAATTTTAAATGTTTGTGACAGCCAAACACCTCTAAAAACACTGGAGCGTTTCGCCCTTGTATATTATTTTCAGTTACTCGGCAAGTCCCGGACACCCAGCAGGCGTCCAAACTGACCTCAGGAGCAAAAGGGCAAGTTGTGTCCAATAGATGTGTATCTTATTACCGCACGAATGCTGGTAAAAGGCGCCTGTCACTGTACAATGGGTACAGGTGACTACAAAAATACGTTCAAGTGTTCATGAGGATATGGAAATAGTTACTACAAAGTGCATCTAGGCACCAGTAACATTTTTGTAAAGTAATGCACCCTCCTGATTACGAGGGTGACTACACGACAAGCCGAGACACCTCATGTTTGAAAAAAGTCTTGTAGATTGGTATCCAATGCATACGTAACTATCCTATATGCAGATAAATAAGCTAATATATCTTGAAAAAGGTACCTTCAATGTTTGCAACTTTCAACTTAATAAATGCGAACCCGTAGTTTTCTTTTTGACCTAACAAGAAAGCAGTTGTCAAATTATTTATTATGCACCTAATATATAAAATCAATAAACGTATAAAAACATGTGTGGCAGTTTCATCCTCCAATTTTTATTTACTTCAAGGCCTAGGTAGTAAAATCTGCGAGAAGAATCAACCCAAACGTTATGTCGGCTGTACATTATAATGAAATCGTAAGACATTTACAGCAAACACAATTTACAATCAGCTCTAATGTTAATTGTATTCGTTCATTGTACTACGTGCTTTGTATTACATATTTACTGTGGCAAACATTCGATATCTAAATCGATTTTATTTCCATTTATTCCGTTTGTGTCTTAATAGTTTCTGTTCTTCTTCTTGACGTCGCTCCGTAGACTTGGATAGGTTTTAATTTGAAGCTTGATTAGTAACATCGGTCATTTATTGAGGTCATATATATGGCTTAGAACCACATTTTTTTATTATGCAAAGTAAGTATCACTTAAATGCTTAAATCAGACATCGTATTGCACAACATCTAGTTAAAGTCACTCTTGATTTTTTAAAGAGTCGGTTCGGATGCCCACCAGATTGGGAGTGGTCACCGTCGTCCTTGAACACCTGTCGCACCCGGGGGGATGCAGGTGCCTGGTAAATAGCATCTTGCAGAACTCTATTTACAGGCGTACCGTTGTGAATAGAATAAGATTTATCGCTCCGAATTAATTAAAACTTATGTAGGTACACAGCTATTCCTTTAACGAAATTGAAGACAAACGAACAATAATGGAAACCATAATTAAAATCAAAATCCCATTTAAATTGGATGCGGTAGGAGCGCTTTTTTTAGAAATTAATTAAGAAGGTAAACATTAAGGTAAACAAGTGGGCCTGATGGAACTTTCTCGAATATCGCCACCTGCGAGTTCTATGAAGCTGCAAGTACAAGTTTTTAAGGCGACAACACACTAATGTTTTTAGTAATATTTGCTTTATGATAGTAGAGTATACAAAACTGGAGTGTTTATTGTCGTACCTATTAGAAAAGTAAAGTTAGGTACATTGTTATGCCATTACCGTAACAATTGTTTGTTAACGTTTTTGTTATGTTATATTTTGTTTCGTTAGAAATCGTTTTACTTAGAATTACTTAGAAGCGCATTGCGTTATGCAATAGGAGATTGTGGAATGCAAAAGACGTTCTTTAAAAAAATGATGACCATTATTAGCTCCAATAATGTTCTGCCCGGGACACGATAACTTGTGTACCGGCTCAATATATCGATACTTTTATCTAGGATCGTTACAAATTCCCGCGGGAATCATGACACATAGGTACTCTAAAGACCACGAGAACGAAGTCGCAGGCACCGCTAGTTCATGGTAATAAAATAAAAACGTGTGCGGTCAGGAACGAAGATCCTCACGCATTTTTTTAAACTCCGAATGTAATGTAACTGTGTACGAATGTAAATAAAATCTGTATATGTATACCGAAATTTACCGAATACCGACGAACTGACACAATCGCGAGAATCGCGACCATACCCTGTCCGAGCGAGCGAAAAGCGAGAAAGACAAAGGCGTATGGAGGGGGTAAAAATCTTATGTGACGTTACATTTTCTCTCGAATCAGACCTACCGCAAGCCGCGTAAAGGAACTTCGTTCCAAAAAAAGCTAGGTTGAACTGAATATTGTCACATTTCTTTCTTTTTTCAATACCGCATTTTACAACCAACAAGTTCATGTTTAAGAAATCTAAACATGTCCAAGTCCGGCCCGGCCCATTAAAATACCGACGGCCCACGTACGCTAATCCTAAACGGTCAACCGGAAATGAATGTTATTTGCACCCGCAAACAGCATAACTTTGCCTGCCCTGCCTCGAGTAGCAAGTTCGCAATGATAATACCATAACCGATCGGAGAGATAGGGTTTATTGGTAGCTATATGGCTATTAACAGAGGGAATGTTTGTTTGTATGCGTAGTTAGTAAAAGACGCTGATGTGATATTAATCGAGTTTTCGTAGTTGACAGATGATTCGAGATTATTGCTCAGGTGCGAGATTACTAAACTCGGTCCGTGTTATGAAAGCACTAAGTCATCGTTCAAGAAAGTACTATCTTAATGTGAACCGAGTTTAGTACGGTGAAATGTTACCACTTATTAGTATTGCATTGTATCACATACAAGGAAATAGTACAAGGGGAAGCCTGCACGAAACGCATATAGCGGGCAAGAAGGATATCAAGCCTTCCTCCAGAATTTTAATAGATGTCATTACACTGTAATACAGGTAAAGACAGGAATCCTAGCCAGCGACGCCATGACAGCTCATTGAAAACAATTCGCAAGCGGCGGTCTGTTGAAGTGGGAAAAAAAGTTTATTGCGGTTGGTTACAATATTCTTAAAGGTTTGCATATTGTACAATATATACTAAAATCCTTTAAAGATAATGTATTATGTACGTATGTGAAGCGTAGCTTTTGATTCTTATATTTTGTATCCACTCTTTTAGTCGTGGTGAAGTTCGTCAGGACTTGCGGTGGCCGCTTTTTTATGCCTTAGTCGCCCTATACGACTTACATGGGATGGGGTAGAGATATTGTAAAACCGGCCGACACCACACTCAAACTGTACTTACTAATGCCGCGTCCTGTGTTATTTTGCGTAGTAATAAGTAAAATCATACTTCTTCCCGCATTAAATTAAAATCAATCTATGAAAAAGAAAAATAAATCTAAGAATACCAATTCGTATAACAACCTGAAACAGGTATATCCGTTTTTAAGTCGCTAGTCAATAAAATACGAGTACGTTTGTTGTAGTATTTAATTATGAAAGGCCTTGGGCAACCTTGTAAATACGTGTTACTTGCATTGAATACACAAATATTGTTTACATTTTTTTACGAAATTACAAAACGTGCTTGTTCCGTTAAATTGTAATTAAATAGCGACCTTGTAAGCGTGGACATCAGAAAAGAGGGCGCTGTTTAGTAAAACAGTGCCTTCTGCTAATAGCAATGTTGGATTAACAAAATGCCAACTTTTCGGGAGAGCATTTGAACTCAGTTTTAGGTGAAATCGACATTACTTACAATTCCGTTTTCAAAAAATAATGACAATATAGCCGTCTGTTGCTACTTCCTTCAGCTCGCTAATAGGGAGTAAGGAGTTTTTTTATGTAAAAAAAGGTGACCGACGAGCACAGTCCACCAATGTTGGCACTCTCCCGGATGCGCTGCCAACCTTTGGAGATATTGGAACGGATTTGAAGAATGGGTCGGTTGAAATGGTTTAATTGAGGGATAGGATAGAATGGGAATGGCCATTAGCATATCTCACTCACTATCGAAACACGTATGTATATTAGGAAAATAGAGTAACGTGGGACATGAGTACATTTCCAGGTAGTTTTCTATGAGAGAGTGGTAACGTGGCCAGTCGAGTGCGCCCAGATGATGCGGGAATGCAGCGTGCATTCCCGACCTGCATGGAGGTGTCGTACCTGGATGCGCAGTGTAAATGTCCTTTTAACTAGGTGAAGTGCAGAAGAATGTGTGCGGTGGCGAGACATAAAACTGATAGTATGTTAGTGAAAATATCAAAACTATGGATTGATTCAGGATTTAAGTGAATTTGTGGCTCAGACACTAAAATGATTTATCGCGAAAAACTGTTTTCTTAAATTGTATTAGTTCTAGATTCAAAACTGAATTCACTCATTGAAGTCACGAGAAGTAGTGAGAAGTAATGTCACGATAAGCAGTACCATTAATTGTTATTTAACGCAATTTACAATATTTTTCCTCTGACGTGAATCTTAGTGTGAACGTTGCTCCGGCGCTGAAATACAAAATAATACAAAAGGAAAGAAGGAAAGTAAACAAGTGAAAAACTACACTGTCCATCTGTTTTCGCTACGCTCTCGACTACGAAGACGTGACACTCGACAGAGAATCGTACGACATAACAGTGTTTTTAGTTATTATTAACGTTTTACTCTAGCTACATTGATATCGACTTATAATGTTCCACTGCAGGGCACAGGCTGCCCCTCTAGTACCTAATCAAGAAGGGGTTTCGGGCCATAATTCACTTATGCGGCCCAGAGCGGATCAGTGAATACATATGACCAAATTTTTTTAGCTCATTGCCATGCGGGTTTCCTCACAAAGTTTTAAAATTTTTTAATATCTTTCTTAACAAACTAGACCGCTGCGATTTTTTCAAACTATAAAATTTTCAAACTACTTCTTCAGACCTCGGTTCATCGCTCATGCAGCGACTTTAATTTAAAAAGTTGAAAGCCTTGCCGAAATACATTCGGTGATTTTTGTGACGTAGTAACAAACAGTGAATTTAAAATACACAGCTATAAATTGTAAAAACTCCTCTGTGCTAATAAAGTATGATGATATAAATTCACAAAATATTCAAAGTTGTTGTTGCTCTTTATTATACCAGCTTACAACGAATTTTTAAAATAAGACATTACAATACAACAGGTCAAACTAAAAGTTCTTAGAACAGGCTACTGTAACAAGACGATAGAAAAAAATAATCGAATTTTTAAAATGGATTTGCTTATCATACGTCATTAAATTTTCAAAGCTGTCATTTGTTTTATTTCTGGCGGCAATTTGAAAATTAAGTGTGCGAAAAAATGAATTTAACAAGAGAACATTTTCGTTCAATGATTTTTTATGACTTTCGTTGTGGTCTAAATCAGAAAGAAAGTTATGAAATATTTAGTGATGAAGCGCCATCCAGTGTCACTGTTTATAACTGGTTCAGTGAATTTAAACGTGGTCGTACTCATCTCAATGACGATGTAAGAGAAGGGCGTCCTGCGAACGGCGGTGACGGAGGAAACTGTGGAACGTCAAAACTGTGCGCGGCTCATGATTGAAGCTGACAGACGAATGACATATCAGCAGATACGGGCATCATTAGGTATTGGTATGAGCCTCACTATTTTACACGATCACCCACGGGTAAGGAAGCTTTGTGCTAACTCATAATTTGAGTGAAGCTCAAAAACACTGCTGAGTGGAATGGTGTTTCCAAATGCTTCAAAAATTCGATATAGTAACAAGTGATGTAAGGTGGATCTAACGCTATGAACCTGAAACTAAGAGGCAAACTGCGCAGTGGGTCTTTCCTTTCGAGAAAAGAAGGCGATTGCTTCCTTTGGCAGATCGGGCCACTTTGCTATTATAACTTTAGAAAATAAAAGAACAATAACTGTGGACTGGTATGTGAACAGCTGCTTGCCTTCCGTTTTGGAAAAGTCAAATAACGACGCCCACGAAAAGAAGCAGTATGATCCTCCATCACGACAATGCCCCAATTCACTCCGCCAGACAAACGAACCAATTTTTTAGTACTGTAAATGTAGAGTTGATGGGTCAATCGTCATACAGTGCCGACCTTGCGACATTGATAAACTCAGAGGAATACGTTATAAGAAGAGGAAGAGGAGAAAGAGAAGAGGCAGTAACGGGCTTGCAAACGGCTGTTGAAGAGGTGCCTAAAGAAGGGTGGGCTGAATGCTGCGCTGCACACAATGGTTTCATCGAATGAAAAAGGGTATCGATTGTCGCAAAGAATACTTCGAAAAACTTCTACCTTTATGTCATTTCATTTTTGAGATTCTAAAAACATTCAGTGTCACCCACGTATTACCGTAAGTACAAAGGTGGACTTATTCCTAGAAGAAATGACTTCCAGTGAACCTTAGTATAAATGAGAGGAGTTATGTCATTAGAAAGCAGGCATATAATAAGAAAAGAAATGAAGATTCAGACAAAGAATTTACAGTCAGTCCGTTGACGATTTTATTGCTAGTTTATGATATAGAGAAGAAACCATTGATTACTCACTGCGACTACGACAAGCGCTCAAGTTAAATTATGCAAGGTGGGCAACTATTTTTAGATCCCAATCCAAGCCGAATGCATTGCTTACAAAGTGTCGAGTTATCTCAGACTAAATTTACATATATCTTGTTATGCAGCCGGTGCTCGCATTTTTGCATAACAATGATTTTTATTCGATTGAGTTACCCGTATCTTTTTCTGTGCTTACCCTTGCTCAACTACTTTTGTTTATTGTTACTGCCACGACTTCTATTTATAAACAATTACAACACAGAGATTGCGTGCATGGTTTGACTTTTGAAGAGCTATAACGGGTTCTTCAGATCATCTGCCACGTTCAGTAAAAGCGAAATGATTTTAATGAGCTCCTAACCAACACGAATATATATACTGAAATATAATCCAAGTTGAATAAAATATTAATAAATAATTTAGTTATTAGTAAGAGACAACCAAGTGATCAACGACCGGTCGGACGTTGACCGCACCGCACAGCTGGAGAGACGAAGCGGACAGAGACCTGTGGGAGTTCCACATAGCCTGTTGGCACGAAGCTGCGAAAGACCGATCTCTTGGCGTCTCTTGGTGTCGGAGGCTAAGATCCACTTCGGGTCGCTGAGCCAACGGAGCAAGTAAGTAAATCAAATAGATTTCTGTTTTGGACATTACACATAATTCGATAACAGCATCAGTTCCACATCTCTGCGCATTGTCAGATTATTTCTCACTAAATCAATAGTAATTGATCACCAGTTCAACAAGAATTTAACGACACCTGAATTGCTGATAACGACAAGACGATAGAAACGTCAATTATATTTCAGAATTGTCTCTGGCTTCAATTTTTGTTTACTTATCCCGAGGTCATTAACAACTTATTCTATGTACGTACTTATGTAATTATTCTTTTGAGTAAAAAAAATTAAAATACCTACAATTAATATTATAGCGATATTTTTTTACAAGGTCGGAAGGCGTTCCCCGCTACATTTACCACGTGGTTTTCATTCGACTCCGCTCAAGTGCATCGTGCACCCATCTACCCCATCTGCATCGGTTCTCAGTCCTGCGGATCTGCTTACTATAATTCCACTTTAAAATTCTTGCGATACGATATGATATGCAACATTTCGATTTTCGCAAAAATTTAGTTGAAGTGATCCCAAAAGTGAGCAGCACGTTTGAGTTTAAAGTAGTACAAAATAAATGAAAACCATGCATTGTTTAACAAAAAATAATCTGTGTTTAACCGTAGGCAGTGATGTTTATCTTATTCCAGCATCTTTAAAACATGTGTTCGAGTGTATTTTCCATATCTACTAACAGTGGAATGCGTTTCCTGTATCGATTTACGCTGAACCTGCCGCGAACCAGATGGCGGAGTGTTTGCGAAGGTATGTCACGGAAATGGATGTAGCCGGTTTGAATTCTTCAATAACAGAGTTGGCTTAGAGCAGGAAAGGAGTAAACCAAACCGACTACATAGATGAGGAATAGTATGAAGTATATGTATAATGTACACAACTCTCTTGAAAAACCCCGCAGTAGCTTAGTAGAAAACTCTCAGGCGGCAATTGATTCCATAATTTTACACGCACAGTCCTGGAGAAATAGAGGCGATCAGTGAAGAGGATTTTTTGATTATGGAGTTCTATCCAGTGATTGAGTCCGGCGTTGAGTATATGGTCCGCTATCGCCGATCTATTCTTCTAGCGATGCCTCACACCTGCGATATGTTCTTTGACCCTTTCTGATACGGTGTGGTTTATTTGGCCGATGTACGAACTACCATAGCTGCGGTTTATCTTATAGACACCTGGCATCTGATAGGGTATTACATCCTTTGGTGTCCGTAGGTTTCCATTACTTTAGAGGATGATGTATATACAGTCTTAATGAAGTATGAAGTTATATAGTGTACGTACACACTGGATGTAGCAACTCTTTGTCAAAAATGTAAATAAAATACTATCGAAAATGACGCCGACAGATTTCTAAAATAGATGACAAAATTATTTGTGAAGTCACAGTGAAATATTTAGATATTCATATAAAAAAGCAATGATTTCAAGGCGGGGTAAAATATAAATTACGTGTATCCTTTACGAAAATAAGGAACAACCCAATACCGAAAAGAATGAAACGTTAAAAACAGCACAGTAATTAATCCAAAAACGGACATTGTCAATTTCCACGACCAACAAGCCTATCGTAAACTATATAGATCGTGATTAAAACGAGGTTGCTTTATAGTTTCCTTTCATAAAGCGTAGACAAAGAAATCGGTCAGTTTCTATACGAATTTACAGTTTTGACCATACATGCGATTATAGAATTATATGAAGCAATGAGTAAGTGCTAAATGATGACGTTGCTTTGTTTATTTTGAGTAAAGCAGATGCCGAAATTGAGCAATTTGAGCATGACCCAATGCAACTTTCAAAGATTGCCAAATACGTTGAACTATGTATAATGATTTCAATAGTTATAGTTGAAAGATAATACGGTTAGACAAAACCAGTTAGATATTAATACTTGCCGCAGATGTGCTATCCTGTCACACTCAACTAAATAAGTTGTCATTTATTAAGTTACTAGCTTCTATACTTTCTCGACGGATGGTTAGAATACAAGAACGCTTCAGAGTTCTAGATTGAACTATATTACGATATGTAAAAGCAATGTTCTTTAGTAGTAAACCCTAAGGACTAAATATTCCTAAAGCGTAGCCAAGACATGAAGGATTACAATAAATCAGCATTGACACTGTGATGACTGTGACTGAGTGGAGTCGGCCGGCTTTAGAATAACACCACCCTAAAAGGTGTTTAAGGCTGAGCTCCTAATCCGCATCCGTTTTTAGAATTCGAAAAACGTAATCGGAATTCCGTGGATCATTCGCAGACGTTCGATTTTTTTCATTTGAATAGTTGGCAGTATGTTAAAAGCGTCGATATTGAACGCACGGCAAGATGGATGAAGACCTATTGCATTTATGCTGTCGCAAGAAAGGGGATACGCTGTTATTTTGTGCGTCCATTAAGCACTCAAAGAATAAATCAGTGCATTTTATCTCACGAGAGCAGTGAATTCGATTTTTGAATAGGGAACACAAATATATGCGGCCGGCCTAAGAGATAACAAATCAAACCACAAGCCCTGAGGAATTACAACACTTCTGAAAGAGTAGACTCGCCAACCCGCTTGGCTATCGTAGCGTTTTAAGGCCATACTTCCCACAAAACATTGTGTATGAGCAGATCCAGCAGTGGACGTTAAATGGGTTGGTTACGGTTAAGATACTAATGAAACAAGATTGCAATAGCTATCGAACTTGACTTATCGATACATAGTGATTGGTCAGGATTGGTCAACAGGATCTATCGAAATTCGTGATTAAAAAGTGGAATTATAAGTAATTGCCCATGAGAGCGCATCCTGTAAATTGAAATGTAACGGTCAGTACCCCGGAAACTGTATTCGATGTTTACAAACGTTCAAAAACCGTTGCAAGGCCCATTGCAAAAAACGGACGGTAGAATTTCTAAACGAAGCCGGAAATAAACTGGGTGGTATGTTGCAAGCGGCGGTGGACCGTGCTTCCACAATGGTTGCTTTTTGTTGGCACGCCGGATAAATATGTTTGGTATTACGAAAATTCCAATAATAATCGCTTTGGAACTGTATTTGGTAATCTACCCCAGATTTAAAAATACGTACCAGGATAAAGTTATTGTTATATATATATATTCATTAGTGATTACTATTCCATTGTACGGCAAAGACCCAACTTGAATATCCCTCACCTCCATTCTCCACAGTCTAATACTTTTTGATAAATTCAGAGAAATCTTATTTTTGCACAGTCTGGCATGTAGTAAAAAGTATTGGGAAGGATTTGGAATAGGGCATATAAAAGGATCAGAAGGCTTTTTCATATTTATTACATTTTCCATTCCTTCTTGGGGGGTTGGGATGTGTGGAGTGTACAGACTTCGTTTTCCTAATTATACTCTCCACTTGTGAAAATAGATAAAATGCAATTATCAAAATCAGTGCACCGGTTGCAATCTTGCGCACATAAAATCATACAAGACAAACATATTTTACCATATTTTAAAACAGAATGCATTCACATTGCATAATACAATAATTTCGTAAGCGGTCAATAGTAATTTAAAGTCAAATACCATTAAAAAGGCACGTAGTAATGAACTAGTTTCAACGTTACGCAATACTCGTATAAAACATTGGGTGTCTATAGAAGCACTTTTTAGTATTCAGTTTGCTTAGTTGACTTAATCGAGTCGTATATTATTAATGCTTCACGGAGTAGTAATATATCTGTCACCTTTTTATTAAAATAAGGTGCCAACCATCCCGCGAGAGCCGGGACGGGATCGTTTCTAGCTCGTTTCTAGAGCCTAGACGCCTAGGCCATTTCTAACATTATACGAGATTTTGCCCTTTGAATTTCAAAAATGTCAATATCGGAAAAAGTTTTCGTCTAAGGTGTACATACACTGCAGTCAGACAGCCGCTGGGCGCACTCGACTGGCCACGTTACCCCCTCTCTCACAGAAATGTAACTTGAAATGTAACTAACCTTGAAATGTATGTATTTCCCACATTACCTTATTTCCCTAATGTACGTACGTGTTTCGGTAGAGAGTAAGATGTGCCAAAGCCCAATCCCATCCTATACCTCCCAATTTCCCCATCCTTTTCTCCGAATCCATTTCTATATCTCCAAAGGTAGGCAGCGCAGCCGAGGGCGTGCCAACGTTTGTCATTTTGGTTTAATGTTGGCATGTATCACGGATGTCTATGGGCGACAGTATCCACTTACCATCAGGTGGACTGTATGCTAGTCTGCCGCCTTCGTCCATAAAAAAAGACTAATTATGAGTGATGTAGATGTGGGCTATTGCCATATTCCAATACAAGTAAATTTGTGTTTTATAACAACCGGCACTGACCGAAATAAAAAAGCGTTACGTTATCACTGAATTGCAGTTTGATATTTACTGTATCTACCCAAATAAACCTTTCTACAAATATTTATGTTTGCTCCCTATGACGATAACCAGTGGCGATAACTTGAAAGTAGATATTGGAAATTTCAAGAGGCCTTTTCAAAATTTCCCCGAGACAGTCGGTGGTGCGCGCGTCAAGTCGCTCATTCCTTTAATTGATCATCGACACACAAGACCTATTAAATGCTTCTCTTACATTGTCGGCAATCGAGATATCCTAGTGCTCTTGCACTGTAATGCAGAGATGACAGATAAACAAATGGTCCCTACGTGAGAGCCCCTAGTTTCACAAAGAGATCCAAATAGGATTACATGTTATCTTATCACAGACCAGCGACCCGCCCTCGCTACGCATCGGTTTATAAGTTTTATTATTTATTTAAAATTTCATAACCTATATTAGGCACGGATAATGTAGCTTCCTATTTGTGAAAGAATTTTTGAAATCGGTTCAGCAGTTCCAGAGATTACCCCCCAACATACCCACAAACAAACACACAATTTTACCTCTTTATTATATTAGTATAGATATAGAATTATAGATGATTGTGCGTGTAATTTGTTATGCATTTACTAAGATCATACTTTCCATCCCTAGCTGATAGTATCGTTAAACTGGTGGCTGTGCTTTGGTTTGAGAATAATACAACAAGTTATCCCAATTGGATTAACAATCGATGGAACATTCGCAGCTCTCTGATTTTATGACTCCCTGAAATTATGACTGTACTGTCCGAATACTTAATATTGATTTGCATTTTGTGAGTGTGCGTGTCAAATACAAATAAATAAAACCACATTCAATGGCTCACACTGTTACTCACTATACATATTGTAGATCCAGGGAAAAACACAAAGATGAACATAAAGAAATGTTTGTCTGATAAAGAATCTCACGCAGGACCTATTGCATAATAGGCAGGGGCACTACCAACTGCGTGGTGTCAACAGCCTGTATATAGAATATCACCACCCCATCTTCTCACGGCTCATAAAAGGAGACTAAAGGATAACAAAGCCGCTACCGTGAGCCCTGAGCAACTACAACACCTCTAAAAGAGTAGACTCGCCAATCCTTTTGCCCAGCGTGGCGTTTTAAGGCCATACATCCCTCATTCACAAGACAATGTGCTTGAGCGCTTATACAACACTGGATGTTAAAAGGGCTGTTTACGGTTACTACCAAGTGGGCTAATCGGCCACCATTAATTGACATTCTTGACATCGATGCCAATTATAAATGGGGTTCGTCCTTCTCATACTTTTCTTCTATGACACTTATGTTAGTAGAGAGATCTAACCATTATATTACGGCCTTACTTTTGGCCGAGTCATATAACCAATATATTTTCATTTAAACATGTCCGACCCACTTCATCCGGATTTCATTCAGCTTGTCAGCAACGCATTCCAAGGCAAACACGTACTGGTTGCGAATATTTGTGGCACCTTGTGTGACTGCACATTCACATTAGCATCTTCATCTCAGCGACGTGGCGTGGCGTCGTATCGTGGCCCAAGTCTCACTTCCATTCTTCCCTAAATTCGGCACCTCGGTGGATTTTGGGAAGCGGCGGTCAAATCGGCGAAACACCATCTACGACGAATATTGTCCCCAACTCACCTAAACAAATTTTAATATGGCTATTCTTAATTCTAGGCCCTTGGACGCTTTAATCAAACCCTTCAGACCTATCGTGTCCTACACATTTTCTTATTGAACGCTCGCTCCTGTCAGTTTCTCATCCATCACTCTTCGATGCTATCAATCGTCTTCAACGGTTTGACAGAATTGAGAAACTAAGGCAACACCTCTGGCAGCGGATCTCACATGAATGTTTCGCTTCTTCAGCAGGTAAATGGCAATCATCAACTGTATCACAGATATTTTATTTTAATAGGTATCCTGCTGTGGCAGGTTATACCAGAAAGTTCTCGTTAATCAAAACAGGATACAGCGATATAGTGCTACATGTTGTATTCAAACAAACCGCGCATAATCATGCTAAAAGATTCATGCTAACGCTTCATTTTAATCGGTTATCGATTCATTCGGTTAGAATTTCTCGGGAAATTCCATGCATATTTATAGCTTGCGGAGGAATATTGGCGTTTAGGGATAATACCGTTACAAAACAGCATATCATCTTATTCATATCTCGTTAAGGCGTAAGAGTTATTGCATTTCTCAGAGTCTGCTTCCTTGTGACTTGTAGTAACTACGTCTTGTGTTGATTTAAATAATTAAAAATAATTAGTAACTGGTTTAAAACATCATCAAAAGATTCCCAAACCAACAAATCCACTAATCAGGCACCTCAGGACATAAAACGATTATATCGTAAAGTTTTCAAGATAAAATATAGTAAGTGGCTAACATTGTAATGGAAATAGGAAGTTTGCAACTGCACTGTCAATTTTGAAAAATTTTATTCACAGTTTTCTAGAACGTTCTTTTTTCAACGTAAAATCAAAATCCCCATGAGAATTAAACTATGTCCATTTGATTTTATCAGCGATCTCTCATTAATGCAGGTACTACAATGTTCGTCACAACACATGTCAACGACTCCGCCCCGGGCGTATCACACGAGCACACACAGAACACGCTTGTCTGCTTGCTGTTTGAAACTTTGATATCATCTGTCTTATGAAAACGGAATTTATTTCTAATTGTATTTTTGAGTTCTTATTGTTGTTGGAAAACTTGTTAAAAAAGTATCATTGAAACCAAGGGCACCTAAAGTTGAAACAGAACAATTAAATAAGAAAAGAAACAAACATCCAAACACATTTGGAGTTTATTATGTTACGTTGTAACCACTATGTTATTGTTTCAGTGTTCGGTCGCAGTGGGAAATACGAAGATGGCCAACCGGCATTATTTGATTAACAATATGGTCTGGAACCTTATTCTATATAATGGAGAACATGAAAATCTTCAAGGACCCTAAACTGCGTTACAGTCATTCGCGCAATGAGAAAATCCTACGTTACGGGACGAGTTTGAATGAAGTTAGACCTAGTAATTGCGAACAGTACACCCTTAAAAAAAGGCTGCACCTTGTTCAAGCAGACTGCGACTGGTTGCAATTAGTTCTAGCCGGTTAGACCTAGGTGTGGCTCCACTTCTAACATCTCCTAACATCTCCAGAAAGTGATACGTTCTGATCACCGACATATATGTATGTAGCGACACGTCAACTCAGCCTGTTTCTGGCTTCATTGACTCTAAAATCCATACCCATTAATCCAAGCCGTATTGGCTTAGTAACGGTAAGTAGGTAAACAAGTGACAGGCAGCCCAACCTTGCTTCGGTTCCGCCGCTACGGCCGTCCGCGGACATTTAGGTACGAAATTCCGTAAATTCTGCATAAATGGGTTAGCGCACTGGACCGACCGGTGGACAAGTAACAATAGTTCGGATATACGATATAATAAGATCGATTAGAATAAAACTGAGAATAAAGTCTAGGGTAAATGTGGGATAGATGCCGTAGGGGGATTGATGCCTCGGTAATCGTGTGGCGGCATGTACGAATAATACGCTTCTTGTGTCTTATTAAAAGGAAAGCTTGACCCCACCCTCCCGCCAGTCGGTGCAGTGCACTACGCTAGATATGACGTGTTGCGCACTAGGTGTCAAAAAAGGAGCTACGCGTCGACAGGTTGCTGAATTTGGGTTTCGTGTTTTTTTATTGCGTTCGGAACTTTTGATGTGATAAAGTAAGTATTAATATTTTTGTATTTATAATCAGTATATATATCAAATACAAACATTATAATGCTATTTGAGTATTTTTTAAATTGATTTATTTATTTAAATGGAGGGCGTCTATCCTCGCAAAAGAGGATAGATTGCCCAGTTTTCGTGAGTATACATGCCCTTAGGGGCATCTATCCCATATAATTAATTCAACTTTTTTTCTTTTACTAGTTATGCCACGACGGTATGTACGCAAAGCAGGGGCACGACCCAGAGCCTTGTGGACCGAAGACGCTCTAAAAAGCGCATTTGAAGAGCTAAGAGAAAATAGACCTACCTATAAATGAAATATCTCGTCGCTATGGCATTCCATCTAGAACTCTAAGGAGACGTTTTACGAAAAATGATACTGAAAAATTAACATTAGGTTGGTGCTAATTTTAAATTTATCTGCTTATATTATTGTTGAAAGTAATGTTTTATTTATTTATTAATTTACTTTCTATATTTTTAGGAAAACATCCGGTTTTGGACTTTAACAATGAAAATCGACTTGTCAAACATGTTCAAAAACTAGACAGCAGGGTTTCCTGTAACGCGAGATATAATACGAAGGTTAGCCTTTGAATTTGCTGAAAAACTTGGCATCAATCATAATTTTGACAAAGAAACTTGCAAAGCTGGACCTCATTGGCTACAATCTTTTATGGAACGCCACCCAGAACTGAGCGTTCGACAGGCTGAAGGTTTGTCCCTTGCTCGAGCTCAAGGACTTAATCGAGAGGAAGTCAACAAGATGTTTCAGCTTTTGCTTAAAGTTTTGACAGAGCATGATTTACTGGACAAGCCAGATCGTATCTTTAATATCGACGAAACTGGTGTGCAATTAAATAATAAGCCAGGTAAAGTCATAGCGACGAGGGGTTCGAAATCAGTCCACTCAGTCACATCTGGAGAAAAAGGTGAGACGATGTCAATTATAGCCTGCTGCAATGCCGTTGGAAATTTTCTCTCTCCAGTTGTCATTATAAAGGGAGTAAACAAAAAACCAGAATTTCAGGAAGGACTTCCCCCTGGTTCAAATGTCTACATGAGTAAGAAATCCGCCTACGTCAATGCGCAGCTATTTCAGAAATGGCTGCTGGAGCATTTTATACCTCGAAAGCCTCAAGGGAACGTTATTCTGCTTTTAGATGGGCATCCTTCCCACACAAATTCTGCTGACATGTTAGAGACTGCAGAAGAAAATAATATAATACTTTTTTGTTTGCCAAGTCACAGTACCCAAGCATTACAGCCATTAGACCGCAGCTTTTTCAAACCATTTAAAACGTTTTATGCAGCCGAAACACGGAATTGGATGGTTTTAAACAAAAACAAAAAAATCTGTCGTTCAGTAATTGGTAAATTAATTGGAAATGCATGGATCCGATCAGCTACACCATCTAATGCTGTTTCTGGCTTTAAAGCTTGCGGTATTTACCCATATAATCCGACTGCTATTCCAGAAACCTTTTTTGCAATCTCGGACTTATCTTCAAGTACTCAAGCCTGTGCTGAACACGTACGAGTTACCGCTGGTGAGCATAATGCATCACCTGGTACCTCAATTATTAATTGGAACTTGCCAAATGTAGGCGATGAAATTCAAGTTAGTCCGTCTTTAATTCAAACCCGAAGTTCTTCACCAAATACATATGCAATGGACAATATACCTGGTAGCCCCCAAGTTCATTGGAACGGGTTCGCCCCGGCGCGTCGGAACAGATTCCTCCAAATTCTCCATCTATTCTTTTACACCAGCCTGGTTCAGAAGTCGAAAACGAAACGCCTAGCAAATACTTGCATGAATGTTCTCCCGTCCCAAAAATCCCAGTTCCATTTAACCAGAGAAGAAAACAGTCAGCTGCAGTATTGACTACGAAAGAAAACATTGCTTCTAAGAAAAATAAAGGCAAAATTACTCCAAACATACCATGCAAGAATAGCAAACCATCTAAAAACGTGGTAAAGAAAAGGACTAGAGCAGCTTCAGAAGAGACAGAAGGAAGTTTGACCTGTGCTTCTGAAGAAGAAAATGAACCTGTTGCGGCCAAGAAGAAGAAAGAAAAGAGAGCTAAGAGAGGAAAAGAAAGAAATGAAACCAGAAGTACCCAAAATACAATTCGCCCTGGTCGTAAAGTTCAGACAACAAAGCCGAAGGCCAAAACCTGTCATGAAAGTGATGAATATCTTTCAAATGAGTCAGATTCTTTATCATTGAACGCTACAAATGACTATGAATGTGTGGAATGTTTCGAAGAATACAGACAAACAAAATCTAAGGTAGACTGGATTCAGTGCATTATGTGCAAGAAATGGCTCCACGAGAACTGCACTATGTACGGGGATTATTGCAATCAATGTCAACGAACAAAACTTCTTCACCAAAAAAGAAATAAATTAACAAATTAACTATTTTGAATATTATGTTGTTGAAATAAATAAATTAAAGTACCAAAGATGACATACATAATTTTTAATAATTATGTATGTCAATAAATAATATGAAAAAATAAAAAAAACAAGTTTAAAAATAGAAGATAACTATGGATATTTTTTGATTTCATTTTAATTGAGGATTAAAATTTTATTTAAATGGTTCGGTGCCAAAGATGATTACCAAAGATGGTTTCAAGATACGTTATATGACTTATATACGTTAATTAAAGAAATAAAAATATAAATATTCTTTCATTAATTCCTTAGGGCAGCTATCCCATAAGTCCAAATATCATTGGGGCATCTAACCCACACAGTAGGCATCTATCCTCATTTAGAAGGGTTGTGAATTTCGTTTGTAACTAAAAAAATAAAACAAATAGTGTATTACTTTTTTAAGCATTTCCTTTATCGATAGTACCACAAAGCATCACGAAAGTATCTGGTTACTAAATGCTTATCATTTCTTTGTAAAACGCCCATTTCAAAAAGTGGGGCAACTATCCCACATTTACCCTATATATTTATTAACATATACCCAGGTAGGTTTTTAGTACTGCCTAAAAAAACTCAGGACTCCTACCTATTCTTTTAATTTTTATGGAAAGTGGCAAACGATCACACACTCCACTCAGTGGTAAGTGAATACTGTCGCCAATGCACCTCTGCGATGCATGTCAACATCAGTCAGAATGATAAACGTTGGCAGGGCCTCGGACTTGATGCCTACCTTTGAAGATTTAATGGAATGAATTTGGAGAAAGGGTTGGGAAAATGGGGAAGGATAGGATGTGACGGGAATAGGCTTGGACACATCTCAGGCACTACCGAAACACGTACGTACAATACAATAGCAAAAAATTAATTTATACTATATAAAACGTAAATCACTAATGAGTAAATAGTGCCACCCTGAGAAGTGATTGCAAGATGCAGTGGAACAAGTTCAAATCCGAGTTCCGCAGTACGAGATCATTGGGCAGGTGCAAAGTCCGCGGTAGTAGGGCGTAACATGCCGACAGAGACCTGCACCACGGCAAAGAAAACAGTCTCAGGCGACAAATCCAAACATAATTGCCAGTCACATGGATGAAACTCCGACAAAGGCGGATTCTAATTGCGATTTCTAATAATTGAATATATCAGCTTATGTCTCAGTTTAAAAAGAGTATGTGGATAGATGAAAATATGCATAAACATCTGAGTAACCTACAGAATATCCGTACTGTTTTCGATACATACACCTGACAAATTAGTTTGGTTTAATTAACAATTAGTTTCTTAATTTTGCTAATTGAAGATTGTATTCTTCTATTTACCAGACAAAATGAAGAATGCAAGTCTTGTTCACAATGAGTAACAACTTCCTTGCTTTTGTTAGCTCTGTAGCAAAGACAAAGGCCTTGCAAATAAAGGTTTTGGCTATTTATTTTTTAAGAGCTTAAACTGGTATTTTTTAGAGCTGGCCAAGGATGAATTGGATTGTGTCAATAAAAAAGATTTGACAACATTTGCCACCTCTAGGGTTGCATACCGCAATGTGCTGTAAGTGGCATAAGCATACTGTGGGTGTCATTAGCATACTTGTCAGTGGGTAGGAACAATAAACACAAGACGCAGTGTCAAATTTGACTGCATTTAATTGGATCATGTTCCAAAACCTGGGAGGATGGCTCTTTTCCATTTTCATAACACAGAAAGAGGACACAGTCTAAGTAGATAGTACAGTATAGAGATTTTCTTATGTTTTGGAATTAATCCGTAAGTGTGCATAATTTTTCACAATATTTAATATAGTGCCATAGACTATTAAATGTCTAAGGCTTTGGCCAAGCGATTACAATGCCAGTTACTGAATGAATAAGTTTGTTCTAGGACATTTTATTTGCAGTTGGTGCTACATAACCACTTAGGGATTGAATAACTTGATAATGAGCTGCAAAGAAGCTTGCATTTGTGTGATAACTTGATTGGTGTGACTTTTTATTAAGATTAATAAATTACTGTCATATGATAGGTTATAAGATGACCTATTGACAGTTTCAAGCATGGCCACTATTTACTGGACATCCTGTATAATATTAACAAAGGTCATGAGATGGCCTATTGACAGTTTCAAGCATGGCCACTATTTACCGGACATCCTGTATAATATTAACAACTTTGAAAGATTTCATTTGAAAGTATTTTGGCACAGGAAGCAGCAGATGTTGCAAGTGTTGTCAGTTTGTAAGAGAAAAGCTAAAAAAAACGTTGGGAACCATGAAAATTTTAATGTAAACATGGCGGGTTGCCAAATAGGTGATCACTCATCTCTTTGTGCTTGGAATACTATTTTCAGCTTTACTATAATTTTATGATGTTTATTTATCATTTTATGGTAGTTTAATATAATAGAAAAAAAATAAGAATTCCTTTAAGGAGCTGTGTTCCACAATTTGTTGACCGCAGTGACAATTTTGTATCAAAAATGTTTAGAATTTAAATAAATTGTATGGAGAATGGCTAGAGGAGGATGGATATAGAAACCATAAGTCCTCTGTACAATGAGTAATCCTGAGTAGGGTTACTCAGGATTACTCATTGTACTTTACTCAGGATTACTTTAGATGATATTTTTATGTTCAACCACAATAACCACAGTTTTAAATGATTATTATTTCTTTATTCACTCTTGTTACACTATATTGCACAGAGGCCCACTTAATGCTTTAAGACATTCTTTACCATTCGACCATTAGTTAAATGTGTAAAATTATCTTTTGAGGGACTCGGGCTGGTGGTATGGTATACACACAGTACAGTACAGTAAAGTACATTCAGTGATCTATTAAATTTTAATATCCAATTAGAATATTTAACTAGTTGCCAAGCTTTGCATGAAAATTCTATATAAGAAACAATCCTAAAATATTATTTAAAAGTAAAAATAAATAGCTTCCGAAAGATCTATATTCAACAGCGGAGAAACAGATGAAGTATCCATTTAAATACTATATATAGGTATTATTTACAATATAGTATGAGTGGTCAGACTAAAGTAGAAGTCAAAAAAGGTAGTGTTGCATTAATTAACTAATATTAGGAATTCTCCTTCATTAATACACAAACAAGGAAGTCTGAGGTATTTAAGACTTAAGTAAAATAAAAATGTAAATATTATGTGTAGCCTTGAAGGAAGCCACTTGTGTGATATCATGGGTAAAGTATGTACATAGTAGAAATATTAAAAATAAATGATTGAAATCTGTTCTGAAAAGTATTTAAACCTATATTTCTTAGGAATTAAGTATGTACACACAATATAATGCGACCTTACTGAGCAAAACACCTCGTTTTCCATATGGATTTCTAATTTAAAATGTTGTTACAAGATGCTGTTTAAATAGAAACATGCTCTAACATCTTATAGATAAATTAATATTAATATTATAATATAATAGGCAAGCAGCCAGCAGCTGATGTATCTATATCTTGTGCTGGTGCATGCATTGATCTTGCTCTGACATCCATTTGTCTAGTCTTGATTTGATAAACTAAACTAAGAAATTTTTTAAGATGTCACTAAATTCTCTCAATTTCTCGGAAACAAGAATGGATAATAGGTTCCCTTTTCTGAGATAATGTTACATATTAATTTAAAAGGTCAGCTATTGGATTAATATACATCAATATTAAGTAGCTTTGCATTAATATAAACTATAGCATTCTATATATTTATATGTTATGTTATGTTATGTAAAAATACTGTAATTTTGTATAATAAATGTACTGCATTTCCCACTTTATCCTATTCCCCCAATGTATGTACGTTTTGGTAGTAAGTGAGATATGATAGAGCCAATGCCTTTTCCATCTTATCGCTTCTTTTCACAATCCTTTCCTAAATTTCCAAAGGTCGGCAGCATAAGGGGGTGTGAAAAACATGTGACTGATGTTGTAATGTATCACAGATGTTGCAGAGTGATAGTCCTGCTTAGGTGGACTAGAGGTAAGATATATTTTTGTTGAAAAATTATTATAATGTAAAGCACCAATTTATGTAAGATGTCATTAATATTGAGACATCTCTAAAGATTGATCATTGATACCAATTATGTATCTTTACTACAGTTTACTACAATATATACAAAAAAACAAACAATACTGCACTCAAAGGTCCACATTAGAACAATCTGTATTTTGAGTAGAGACACAATGATAAACATAAACCACCACAAATCAGCATCAAATATATGTATTTACTTATACAAATGTTTATAGTCCATGGGGTTCATAGTTCACCTCTATATCTATAATACTAAACAAAATTTAAAACAAGAATGGATTACTGATTATATTAATTGAATTTATGATTTCTTCAATATAATTTGTAAGCTGGTAACATTCTTGAAAAGTGCAGTGTTTATCTATTCTTGCAATTTTAACATTCTTGTGATATTTAAAGCAATGTGCAATCCACTAAATGACTAATGCCACTGTAAAAATCCTCTCACTCGAATTTCTCAATTTAATAAAGCGCCAAGTGGGAAATGGAGCATGAAAGGCGAATTAACATTGAGATCATGACATATTTTACTTGAGTATATCAAAGATATGATTATATTTTAGTCCTAATAAACTGACATTAATAAATATTATTTTTTTCGTAGAAAGAAAAGGATCTTATCAGAATCTGCGCAATCTAAGCGTAATCCGCCGTTATCTTGGGGCCCGGTCGACTCATAACGCATTCGTGGCAAAAACCTGCGCCACAAACTAAAGAGCAAGAAAAACAACAAAAACAGATTTTCACTCACCTGTAGTGTTCAACAATCAAGTAAACAGCGAACGATAATCCAATAAAATTGTATCGAGCACTGATCCTATTACAGTAAGGACACAATAAACATTTGTAATTCGAACAACACTATTAATTTAACGACACGTTTATCACAAATAAACACAAAAGTTTTTATTTTTAATTTGCAGCACTTCCAAACACCGAATATATGAAAACGTGATTATTTCAACACTAAAATTCGGTAAACGTAGTCTGCAGCCAGTCCAATTGGAATATCGGCCATCACTAAAAATGTTGCCACATTTATCAGCAAGCGGCTGCGGCAAGTGGTCACGTTATTTCCAAACGCATACTTGTTGTTGCCAATATATGGACAATTTTTTACCACCCGTTTTCTCAAATATTTTAAGTAGAATACCTAAATAAATCAAATAAAATACATTTTATTAAATGCTAATGTACACAAATTAACTTAATTGATTAACACAGGTTATAAATATATTGATATCCTCTCACCCAAAGTAGGACTCACTTGTATTACAGAAGCCAATATAGTTTCTTAGTGCAAAAGCCTGTTATCATGAAATTGAAACATTCTCTAATATTGCACATTTAAAGAGTTTCAAAATTATTCAAAACACATATAGGTATGGTTGATTCATCTCATTAATCTGCTTTGGTTCGATTTATTGCACTCGTAAGAATCAATATAATGCAAAAGTCTAGTGGTGGGTAATCAAAGACTTCTCGGAGTGTTTTAACTCACTTAATCCTCCTCCGCTTGCGGATCCGACTCCTCTTAGTTACTCCTTAACTTTTTTGATTCACCTATTTAATCACCTTCCAAGAGCGTTTCATTTCCTTTGTTAACCCCAGAGTTGCCCATCACTATGCAAACCTAAATTATTTTCACAGCTTAATCTTTTTTCTTTTAAGGTGAAAAACTTGTTAGTTGAACAAAAAGAAAGAAAATAAAAATAAAGAAATAATAATAAAATAATAATGAAGAATAATAAAGAAAATAAAGAAATAAAAGTCACACATAAAAATGTAAAGAAAAACAGAATTCTAAAGCGACATCCGATAGTATACTAAATAGTGGTTTTTTAAATTGTCGTAATATTTGTAGCTTTTGTTTTATTCATGATACGTATTTAATTCAAGATAATGGCTAATCAATCTTTGGGGAATGTTTTGTTAACCATATGTAAAAAATGTCTTTGATTGGGGTAAATTTTTATCAACTTACAACATTGACGTTTATCAATCAATTCAGTATTGCCAAATAAATGTATGTCCTACCATTAAGTATAAAATACTCTTTATTGGTTAGAAGAAAATTATTCTCCTTCAAAAAAGGTTAGAATTCAATACCGAATCACTTATTTTTATCACTCTAGCATTTGAAATACCTATTACCACTTTAGTTTTAATGGAAGATAAGATTTTTTACTTTTAATATGATTATGATAATCTCATCTCATAAACAAAGATTTTTTTAATTTTTATTTTCTTACGATATAGAATGACAAAAAATTGCATTATCCAGCAATTTGAAAAACAATGCTACTTCATAACAGAGAACGTATGATCATCATAATATAAAACCCCCATGTTCTTTAGGTGGCGTGAAGCGTCGTTTCACGTCGCGAAATGTCAAACATTCGCTGCCCATATGTACCTATCCCAGGTGAGCGTTGCAGCGCGTCAAGCGTCGGTTTACGACTTATGTTGCTCCTTGTCTATATAAATATAAATACTTTATGTAAAGGACTTCACTTTTTTTTTTAATAGAATAAAGGCGGCAGACGAGCATATAGTCCACATGATGGTAAGTGGATACTATTTTAACCAACAAAGCACTAGCCTTTATTGTTTGCTCGTCTGAAGGCACCCTAAAGACGCTACAATGGTTTGTAACAAAAATGCAAGACTACCTTTTAACTTTTTTTATGTACGTAAGTGGATACTGTCGCCCATAGACATCTGCGATACATACCAACATTAGCCCAAAATGACAAATATTGGCACGCTCCCGGATGCGCTGCCTACTTTTGGAGATATAGGATTGGATTTGGAGAAAGGATTGGGAAAATGAGGAGGCATAGGATGGGAATGGGCTCTGGCACGTGTCACTCACTACCGAAACACGTACGTACATTGGGGAAATAAAATAAAGTGGGAAATGCACTACATTTCAAGGTAGTCTTCTGTGAGAGAGGTGTAACGTGTCCAGTCGAGCATAACAGCAGTTGTTGGATTGCAGCGTGCACTCTCCCCCTCAACTACAGTGGGACTGCTATAATGTGCTTAGGAGTAATCACTACTAAGCACATTATAGCAGCTGTCAACTGCAAAGAATTCTCCGTTTTCGAACTCGGGCGCTACTTCCACCCGCGGCAGAGTTGACCACGAGACCGTGTAGTTGTCTGGCGCGTCGCTCAAGAAACTTATATAAAACTAGCGACCCGCCCTCGCTTCGGCTTATGTTTTCTTTTTTTTTTTCAAAATAAAATGTAGCCTATACTAGACACGGATAATATAGCTTGCTAATTGTGAAAGAATTTTTGAAATCGGTTCAGTAGTTTCCGAGATTATCCCCAACATACTAAGACACAATTTTAACTCTTTATTATATTAGTATAGATATATTTTGTGGCACCGCGCAGCGATAATGAGTTTGGACCTTTATACCCGTAATGTAAGATAGTTTTTAAAAAAATACTAGTTAAAAATGATCTAGAACATATATTTTTAACACCAAAGATTTCGGAATCAAAGAACAACTGTAGTTTGACAGGTTTCACGCCTCACCTTTTAGAAGCAATCTCTAATAGAATAAAAATTCTTAGTTAACCTTATTGATAATATTATTTAAATAGCCGCAACTCATCTGGCTTGTATTTATACTGCTCATATGGATGTAAAAATAAAACACAAGTAATTAAGATATTGAATTTAATTGTAACAATTCCACTAAATTAAACAGATCACAATAACAGTTTCTTTCGTACAGAACGTTTAGAATATGAAAAGGTGTCTTATTTAAGTTCAAATGGTTTTAAAATTTAACACATATGCCGGAATAAAAACATTCAATGTTTTTAGTATGAAATGAATATGAATATATTTCATGATTGTAGATAAATTTAGGCGAACCCATTAAACAGTTTATTATAGTGATAAATATTCATTTGTAATGAATGATGTTAAAGTTTGGCTATCAAAACGTATCGCAATATTCGGAATACTTTAAATGGCAACATTTTTGACTTGTCAGTTGAATTTGAAGAATACTTTGACATGTTGTGACTTTTCCAACGTTTTCTTTGTAACTACATATATGTAATTAAATTAATAATAAGAAACAAAAGTTAAATAAAATTTAATACATTAATTAATATCGAAATACTTGAAAATTATTAGGTATAAACTATGGAATAATACAAAAGAAACGGAAATAAGATTTTATAAATTCTATACTATCAAGTTGACTTTGTCCCACAGAAAATTATAAGACCTAATAGAAATGCAAAGTAGGCGTTGCCGCGTAACAACTAAGCCATGGCAAGCTTACTTCGCTGTCATTCGTCGTTAGTTGTCAGATTGACGTCGTTCTCTGCCCATTTATATTCTGTTATTTCTTATATTATTGGTGGTGGTCGCTCTCGCTGCTCGCTCTTACATGATTAAAGTAAGAGTAAGTGAGAAAGACATACTAAGATGGCTGACGAATGACTTTAATTTACAATATAATATATTTTGGTTTTGTAGGAAAATACAAAATAAATGAGTTTATTACATAAAATGAACTTCGAATCACTTAAATACAATGCACGTTATATCTCCAACATTAAATTAAACATGTAGTATTTTGTCGCTGGATTACAACGTTTGATGTCAATTTGATGTATTTAAAAAACAAAGCACTTGTTCTCTCGCTGATGCGCGATCAACTAAAGTTGTGGACAATTGACTGTGACGTAATGGGCGATTTTTTAGTACTTCACAGCTTGTTTAGCAGTATACACAGAAGTCATTGTTTTTACCAGGTACCTGGCAACTTCTGTCGAAAGATGGTGTATTGCTTAAATTGAATGTAAATAATGTGGAACGAAAAGTGGAAGGAGAAAATGTGTGTAAACTATGAGGGGGACAATTTTTAAGGTTTGTAAACCACTGTGAGCATGGTACGGTGAATGGCGGCTCTATCTCTTGCTTGGCCCATAATGTCTTATATAAGTTATTAAAAACACGTCCTTCAGTAAAATTTACAACTATCGCTTACCAATTTTTCTTGAGCAGGCTCCATATAAACAGGGTGCAACCGAACCTTTCCGGAAGCTTGAAACCATTGTCATGAAAAAATTTTATGCAAAAGACACTTGTATCTTTAAAAAACTTTTCATACAAATTTTACTAAACGCAAAGCCCAAAAGATTGATTTTCTTTTACAAAAAATAAGTAACATTATATATGTCAATTAAATCTGAAGTAAGTGGAATCTATAGTTGCAGGCTTTGTCAAAGGTTTGGTTACATACTTGTATTATATAGTAAATACATGGGAAGTACTAATTAGCGATAGAATAGTGATGATTAATTAAGCATACAATAATGCACATTGTGTAACTTAAACACAATACAGGCACATTTTATTAACCCTACACATAAACACGTATATGAAAAATAACTATCGGAACATACATTCAGATAATATATAATGATATCTTTAGCTACACCAACTGGGATATATTGCAACTTCATAACAAGTGTCACGTGTTCACTTCATTAGAAGATAAGATATAAAAAGTCTTAGTACAATTTAAGAAAAATCCTTAAAAATAACAGCTACGTCTCCAAAAACATTACTACACCTAACGAAACCGATGGAAAAATAAATGTCTAATATTTTTTTAATAATTATTATTTACAACCTTTGCGTATTATACAATTACTTTATTGGCACGAAAATAATATTGAAATTAGTTAATAGAAATAGATAAATAATGTACAATTATTGTACACGGACCAACACTGCACTTAATAATATTAAAAGTTCTAAAACACACTTTTAATTACAATTTGATTGGATTTATTGATAATAAAGATTATGGATTTATTAAGTCAATAATCTTATTTAGAATGTATTATATATACAAGTAAATTCAAAGAGGAAATTAATAGGCGAATAATTAAAAGTTATATAAATAACACCGAAAATAATACATTCTCGAATACTAATATATAGTAAGTATATATAGTAGTAAATCACATCGAAAGCACACGATTTGGCTGCAAGATTGTTGGAACTTATTGTGTCAAATATAGTGAAATTAGTCAAATATATTATTCAGTATCTACATAATAATTATGTAAAATTTATCTATATTTGTTGTTTGTTTCTATCCTTCTAAAATCCATGTAAATCCATTATACTACTCACTTGATTTGTGTTAGCTGTGAATTAACCTTGATTGAGCGTTGTCGTTCCCCTTTGGGAACCTACGATTTAGTTATCAAATTCATGTGAGAGTGAGAAAATTGTGAGGAGAAAATCAGATCAGATAATCCATTTCCGTATATATTACAATACCTATACAGCCAAACAGTTTTATAAGATTTATAATGGCCTATATACTTAATTCGAGTTCACGACGAAGGCGGAATATACACGACAATGATATAAATATATTGTAAATATAACTGTGTAAGTATAATACAGTCGATAGTAAATAAAGTTATATAAAAAACATTGTATTCAAGACTACAATTTTGATCGATTGAAATAAATCATTGGCTAATCGAGTGTTCGCATCACTACAAACTGTTTTACGTTCGTAAACAAGTTATTGTAGTGACTTTAGCCAGGTCTGGCTCACTACGCGCTTTGGGTACGAATATATGCCTACAGCGGCGGGCCCCTGCGCGGGGGTTTATTTCAGTCGGTTGGCGCGAGCTCTTTGTAATGCACGCGGAGTTAAAAGCGTTTAAAAACTACCATCATATTGTGTAAGTAGATATAATACTTTTTATTTCTTACTTTAGAACAAATTTAAAATTGTATTTTAAAACGCATAAAACTACTATAATGACATAGATTATAATCATGGGTGACAACCTTGGCGATTCATGCACAGAGTATCGGTGTACGTGACCTTCTCCGATGCGCGAAGGAGTCAATTCTGTTCAAGCCGAACATATTTTTATTTTGTAGGTTTTATGAAACGTTCTTAGGGAGTGAGTCTTCTGTACTTGTATTATACTATTAATTATTCTGTGCTTTAACGTTAATATTCATTACTCTAATCAGTTAAAGTATGAATAGGTTTGTATTATATTTGCGGTTGTCGCTACCTTGCCGCTTGTTAAAGATGTTGATAATAAGCTGCAAACGAGTTTGTATTTGTTTGAACAGTTGAGTAGCCAATATTTAAATTATCTAAATAATTCATTAATAAATCGATTTGATATTATGACATGATCCGTCCAAAGAAGTGTTACTCTTACTTCCCGCATACAGATAATAAGATCTTATAAGAGTATTTTTCAATACGGCTAAATAATAATATCAGTAAAACAATAAACTAACGGAGCCGCTCCGTTTATTTTTTAATATTTTCAAGCGTGTGTTTAAAAAATTAAGGTTTATTACAAATTGTTATCGAATTGTAATTAGTTATTCGGAGAAAAACCGATAAATATACCAAAATCGATTGTTATTATCAGAATAAAATTGGTCTTCAATTATGGAAAACAAACGGCACTTTACTTTCCAAAGTAGCCGGTATTTTCGTACTTCAGTCACCTTCTTCTGGCCGTGTCACCTACCCGATTTTACTTTCTGTTATATAATACCAGTTATATCCGGTGATTTAAATCTCCAGTGAAAACAAAAATCGTTAGTCAAAATTTACTCCAATGAAAAGTCCTAGTCTGGACTCCCTAAATCCCTTTGGACTCCCCTAAATCCGCTCCTGGCTGATTATGTCATATATAGTTATTTTAACTTTATAAAGTTAAATCGAAAATCATCGATCGACAAAAGTGATCAAATATGTAGTAATTTACGCGTTTCAAACAATTTAAATACAGTTATATGTTATATGGCCGTATATATTTAATACATTTTGTTCCTAACGTCTAACATGATATTAGAATTTGGTGTCACAATCAGAGAATTATCACTTCAAATTGTAATTGGACACTGTTTTTATATTAACTACCGATTGGAGCAGTTGGTTGGAGCGGTCGGACATTCATTTGTTTAAAGACAAATGTTTGTTGGGATCTGGGTGTGTGTCTCTGGAGCCATGACAGGGTGTCCTAGTGTGGGCCATTGAGTGTGGCGTTATTTATTAATTAAAAGACACTGAACATTTTTTTTAACAACTATTGTAGACTGGTATTGTTAAAGTATCCTTATTTGAAAATTTGTTGAGTAGTTTTTTCTGTAAACACTCAGAAATTGTATTTTGTTACAATTCCCTCTACTTCAAACCAAGTGTATAATTATTTTGAGTGTCGTTTTTTATCAAATAAACTTTACATTCATTCATTCATTCAAAAATGTATGGATGTCGTCCCAACCCACCAATAAAGTTAAAATTAGTGACAATGTATTTGTTATTATCTAGCCTAATAGTTTTAAGCAATTGTAACTGCTGGAGGGGATACACGTGTCCAGGTGCCACTTTTGCCAGATATAACAAAAATGGAATTCCACTTTCGCCAGATTTTTATCACTTGGGGGGGGGGGGGGGGGGTACTTCGTTTTTAACAGTGTTTTTACAATCCGAAGTGCGTCTTAACCCTACAAATTCCGTAACTATCTTCTAAAACTGTTATAATTTAATAAATGCACACAATAAGTACGTAAGCATTTTTCGATCACATTCAACCGTAGCCTCGTTGGCTTTTATTATAATACTCCATTGTTAATGGCTTTTGCTATTTATAAACATCATAAAAAGTCACATTTAATTGCTGAATTATCTGTGGAAAGAGACCTTATTATCGGAAAATAATTTACAAAATAGCGAGACTTGAAATATTAATGAAAACTAAGAACTTTTTTGTATTTTGTTAGTATTATTGTACTACAAACAAATTATTTTTTCTTCCTTTTTATTTTTTAGTACGCACTACGCCTGCCTCTCTGTCTCAATCTATATTTCACTTTTCCTGTCTGCTGGAAGAAATCTCCACAGGTGACAAACTTGCCTTTTGTACATCTTTTCTTTTTATTCTTGTATGTGTGTACAATAATTTATATAAACTTTTGCTCTACGACTTTTTTCTGTTGTTGGTATTTAAAAAAAACAGTTACAGTCTCTGACTTTGTTACTCTGCACTACACACTATACGCTGCTACTTGTGGCAATGCCGCACAGTCTGTTCTTAAACTACTACCTAATCAAGCCGCTACAATTAGATACATGCAGCCAATGGAATGCAATGCAATCAGCCCTTTAAGTGTCCACTGCTGGACATGAACCTCCTCAAGCACACTGTCTTGTTCATGAGGGCGGTAAAGCTTTAAAACGCTTCGCTGACCAAACGGGCTTGACGAGTCTAGTCTAGGCTTTATTATCCCTCAGTCGCCTTTTAGGAAACCAACGAGAGAGGTGAGGTGGTGTTGTTCTATAGCCGGCCGACACCACACAGCCATTAGATACATACATGTATGTAAATCAGTGCGTGTGTACGTACGCAGCGCGAGCGAGTGAGTGAGTGGCTCGTATGTAAGTGTCGAATTAAAAAAAAATCGTAGAACATAAGTTGTTAGTTTTTGAAAAAGATATTCAATGTTAAAGGGATACAGGCACTATTCTATTTAATCATGTATTGTATTATCTTAAAAATCAAATGTTAGAGCATACTTCCATTTAAACGAAATCTAACGAATGTCTTAACATAAAAAATCTTAACCAAAGTCAATAAGTCGGTACCGACAATAAGGTCCCTTTGTTTAAGATAACGTTATAAATTATCTAATGCTGAAACTCTAGACCAATAGTAGGGATTGCAAAATTTTAACAGCCAACAGATTTTCGGTAAAACTGTTGCAAGATAAATAAGAGCAGAAAAATACACTTTTCACTACTGATATGACATGTCCGTATAGTATGTTTTAATAGACATCAATATATAGGGTGTAGCCATAACATAATAATTACGAATGTGAAATTTTGGTGCCCTAAAGTCTTAGAAATACAGGGCATGGCATTATGTAAAAATACATATAATGGTGCCTAAGATTTGATATTATACAGCGCGTTACCGAAATAAAGCTAAATCTGAAATACCTACGTCAAGTAATTTAAAATATATAAAACCATCCTTACGAAAAATAAAATTATTTTAGGGAATAAATTAAAAATTACAAACGTATAGGGTTTTGTTGTTCTATCTGTAACGTTCGTAGCGCTCATTATTCAGTGCAGAGTAGTGACCGCGCGGCGCGAGCGATGCACGTAGAATGCAAAGATATGCAAGAAATGAAACAATAAATTATGAAATAAACCTATCTTAAAAACTGATATTGAACAACCTATTTTCAGATTTTGCGTTACCATCAGTGACACGTTGTATAAAGGTTCTTCAAATATTGTATTTAGAAAATCTTAACAAAAGTCTATAGGTCCGCACCAAAAATAAGATCTTTGCTCACAATATCAGGTGATTTCTTGGCGCCACCCCGAAGATCATTTCGGGGACTTTGATCATCTTATATTGTTAATCGGATCTAAACCTTTTATCTCTACTGGACGTTCGGCGCGGGTTGCACCAGCCGTGGTCGCGAGTTCATTACAATTTACAGTTTAATTTAGTTTTAGTTGACCCGATTTACAATATAAAATGTGTACAAAATGGGATAGTTTTAAAGGCGACATTGAACTTGTCCTGAAACATATGTAATTTGTGTATGTTTGTGGTGGATATTAGTACCTAAGTGTGGTTAGGGCAGCACGCCGTGCAGTCCAGGCAGCACTGCGGCGCGCCGCTGCGGGAACGCTATCTTTTGCCGCGGCAACCCCCCGATAGCTGTTCCTAGAAATAGGAAATAGGGTGTTGTAAACGCGAGCGTTGAGCTGGAATTACTGGATGAATGAACAATAAAGGTACGATTTCGAGGCACGCAGCAGATGGCAGCGATCGATGCAAGGCGGCAATACTTTCCACTATTAAAAGTACACACGCACGAGCACAGAAATAATTGAAATAATTTGAAATAAATTTTCCAGCTTATTTTAATTTTCAAATCCAATTAAAAACATAAAGAAGCTCTATTTATTGTTTAGAGAATAACATATATTCCAAGGATTGAACTGACCAAGGAATGCAAAGTGGTGCAAGAATATTTAGTTGAGGTGAATCAGTAGCATTTGGTAACAGCTTACAGCAAAACATGGTATTTAGTAGCATTTCAGCTAAGAGTGGAGTAACTTAGCCAGTTGGACTCGTCCAGTCGGTGGGGTGCAGCATCGTTCTCCTGTAAATCAACTGCGGGACGTACCATTTGCCCTTTACCTTTGCCTGTCTGTGTTAAATCTTGAAATAAACACCTACCTGCAGTATCCTGACAGCATCCAGCAGCTCCTGCTTATCGGCCAGTAAACTGTCTGCCTCTTGTTGCGCTGCGTGAACGCATTGACGTAAAACTGACGCCTCCTCCACTTTACTGTAAATATTACAGAATCAGTTTAAAGATATTATATAAAATGTCCCAAGATTTCAGTAATGTTTTATGAAGATCCAAGGAAAAAGAAAACCGGGTTGAGATAGGGCTGGCTGAAAAACATTACGATATATTGATAAATGAATTTCGTGGACTCTTGATACTTGTTGCGCGTATAAATAACGCAAAACTTCTTGGTCTCTGGCGATATCACGTGATAATCCTGCGCAGTAGCTTATTTTTAGGTCCGTTTTGTGGTGCGGGCTGGAATGGGACGGAGGGGGTATTTACAATGCAATATGTTCACATGTTCGAGCGAGACGCAACAATAACTTCCCACTTGCACAGTCGCCTTATTGGGTGTTGTTTGAAATTGTGGGAGGGACATGCGCAGACTGTTGACGCCCATGCAAGGTGAAAGCCCAAGGAGTTTTGCGATGACTATACCAAGGTAGTTGATTGTTACGTAGTTAGCAGCTAGGTATGTTGGTAGTTAGCCAGCCGCAAGATAGTTTGGTAGTTGGTTTTTTATTTAGAAAGAAGGGGTGTAGAAGCTGCTAGAAGACTATGTAGAAGTTGCTCGTCGAGATAGAAATAATAAGCAGCTTTGTTGGAGCTGAGGATTTAGTTGCATTACATAATTATAAGCTAATCTATCCTAAAGGCGCGGGGAGCACACGCGAGTATCGCTGTTTTCGTACTGATTGGTTTCATTGCTGTCGATTAATTTATGTCTGCGTTATCGCTGACTCGGCTACGTATGGTTGTGCGTAGCTACACCGTACAAGGGGATTGACAAATAGTCCATCTTATACGAGTAGTAATTGGTCGTCTATGGACATCTGCGATACATGTCAACATTAATCATATATGACGAATGTTAGCATTATCTTTATCACAAACACGATGACTACCTGTGAGGAACCAAGAAAAAGATTGGGAATAGCAATAAGGGATGGAAAGGTATGGAATTTAATGGAATGGAAAGGGAAGAGAAGAAGGGTGTACAGTTTATGAACAGACAATAATTAAACGAGGTTCAACATTTGGTGACGACAGAATTGTACTAAAAAGTTAATCAACCTTTATTAACAACAAAATACTCACGCTCTCAACTCGCGATTATCCTCCGCTATCCTCGCCAACGTGACCAATCTCTTCCTCAATTCCTCATTTTCTTTATTCAACCTCTCGATCTTCTCCCTCGCCTCATCCAACTCCGGTGAGGGTTGAGGGGTGGCCGGTGAGGCGATTGTGGAGGGGGTTGATACAGGGGGTCCTAATCGCACCACCCCGTTGGAATCTCGGGTTAACCGGAGGGTAGTTAGGTCTACGTCTAGTGGTTGAGGTGGTGGAGATGATATTGAACGGGTCGGTCTGTCTTCAACTAAGTGGAGTTTCACGTTTTCTATTAGAACCTGTCGATAGAGAAATTGAAATTTGCAAATGTTCTTTGAGATCGATGAGCTAATGAAGATGTTTAGAATAAATGATCAACAAAAACACGAGCTTCTGCCGTTTAGACATTTAATTAACAATTTCAGTTCTTGATTTCCCCAGAAAATAGTGAAAAAAATGTAAGAAGTTCAAAGAGTAATTTTTTTTGTAGTAGATTTCAGTTTTTATAATGTCCCACCCCACTACAGAGCACATGTCTCTTATTTTAATTAGAACAAGTTTTCGGGTCATAGTTCTCCATGTAGGCTCAATGCGGATTAATGATTATTTCCAGCGGCCACCATTAAAATCGCCACCACTGGTGGTCGTTGGCACGGCATCATAATTATATTTCCATAGACCTCCGGTCATAGGCATATATGCCATTATTATTTTATATGCCCATCGACCAACACCGGCGGTTGATGAGAATAAAATTGTATTTCCGTATTAACGGCCACCACTGGTGGCCATTTTGGTGGTTGCTGCTGGAAATAATCCGGATTAATAGTTAATTGACTGACGGAATTGGTGGCCGAAATTTACGTAAACTAGCTAATAAATTAGTAACTTATAAAGGTTTCATATTAAACTTTTTCGCATGACCCACGAACCAGTGCAAAAATAGGCATCGCCAAATAAGCGTTACAGCTAATTATCATATCAAATGATTTTTAAATCATACATTTGCAATGTGAGCAGTAATAAATGGCGATCACATACAATAGCTAGTCACATTTGCCAGAATTGGCGGAAAAATAAATATAAAAACGTCAGTTGATTCAATAGAATATGTAATAATGTCATTAAATGTGGCAATTCATTAAATAATTATTAATTTTAAAATATTATTTAATATAATGTTATTAATCAACTTATTCAATAGTCGACTAAGCGAAGGCACAAACAATGTTGCAGTACAGTTTAATTTTTTTAGAGCATGTGAACTTTACCTTAGTCGTCTAAATTTTAGTCTCACCTTAGTCACGTATAATTGTTCGAACGCTTGCTAAGTTACTTATTTATTAGTGTCGCTTACACGGAATGGAAGTATATAATAAAACGGCCGGATATATAAAATTAAAAGTTTCAAGATAAATATCAAAATATTATAATATCTACCGCCTCTTATGTATGTTTTCGTGAGGTATAAAAGAAATAACTCGTACAGCTAACTTACCTCAAGCGGCATCGGAGGAATTATAACCTCGTCCTCAATAAATTCTGAGAGTGCTAAAGCTGTACTCATGTTGAGAGATACGTTCAGATCATGCAGTCTCGCTTCAAGGAGTTCTTCGAAAGGTGCCAATCCTGTTGGTTCGCCCTGTAGAATAAGGAATTTTTTTAAACAGTGGACATACATATTAGGCTGTGGTCAAATTGAGAAATGCTCTTCCTCAGAAGTAGTCAAATCCAGAAGTGATCATTCAGAATAAGACTGTTTAAGAAGTGGTCACTGACCGCTGATTATTGCATCTACAATATTAGATGGAGAAAAATACCTTTCTGCGACATTTTTGGTGCCGATTCGTTCAATATGCAGCCTTTTTTATCTATATTGTATTATTATTATGATTTATATTTTTTTTCATTTCTATAATTACTTATATTACCACTTCTCTTATTCTAGCTATCGTACTGCTTAGAAATATTTAACTATGTTAAGTATATTGTATAAATACTTAAGATGTGTATATATATCGTACATTATATATTACGTAATTAATTTATGTATACTGTTACACACCATCTACCTGTAAATCAAAAAAAATTCTTCCTCTACTCTCTTCTAGAATTAATTAGTGGCAGAGATCGCTTTCAGCGATAAGATCGCCTTTTATACATTTTGTGTCTACAATGTCCGTTATTGTTTGGTTTTTAGTGTGCAATAAATGTTATGTCAATAAACATTTTTCATTTATTTCTCTTTTATTTAAGTTCAATGAGTATGACATATCCATTCTAAAACAGACTTTATCACGTTTCACACAGGTCTTACCTTCTCATCCAAAAGCCTCGGCAACTCGGTCCTCATGAGTTTAACTGCCACAAGAGGCGTGTCACGAGGCTTTAAGTCATCGCAATCCGTTACCGGTTCGGTCCATGCTCGAGCACGCATTGAGAACTTGTTCTACGATCAAATGGAAACGTATTAAAAAGGTTGTACGGAGTTAATTACACGCTCTGAAATTGTGTTGATAATGTATGCGTAGAACTTCAATATACATTCAAACATAATTTAACTGAATATTTAGGAAAGATGAGCTGGATCGTGGAAGGGGGCGCAAATTTTTCGTACTGCTCCACGGGGGCGCCATATTAGCAATATTTGGAACGCTAAATAATTGGCTGTTTCTGAAATTGGTGTGATTTAAGATTTATTCGTCAATTCGTGTTGATATTTTTTAAATTCGTTAAAAAAATAAGTAGATATGAGTTTCAGAATATGAATTTTAGGTGGGAAGTGTTCTCATACGGATATCACTTTCTGGTCGTAACTACTAAGGAGTGAGGTCATTAAGACAGAGACGAGGTTCTTTTCTAAATTGTGATTTCAAAGGCATTTTTGAACATACTGTAATTTTAATTTCACGTGTTAATTTATAGTATTTAGGTGATAAAAAAAAATATTTTCAAAAATAGTCTATTTGATTTTGTATCTAAGGGATGCTGTTTCCATTTTGCAAATTCCCAGTTAATTCCAAGGCAGTTCAACCAAATTATTACTATTAAACCAGTAAAAATTAAGTCTAAAGCTTTTAACATACCTATGATATTATTCTTCAAGATGCAAATGAGGTGAGGTACGGTGTGACACATCAAACATGCAATTTTAGAGCTTCTATATTCTATATTTACTTGCTCTTTTTGCTTGTTGATAAAAGAACACGAGATACACAGTGATTATAAAGTATTGATATAGAAAAGAAAGTGCGCCAAGTAAGATTGTTTAACAGAACACGTAAGAATGAACCATATCGTCGTGGTGTTAGAGTCGAAAGTTTAATGTTATATATATACTATATAATTTTTTATACAAAAGAATTGATAAGAATTTTTATTAGGAACTGTGAATCTCGTGCCCTGGTACCAATATTTTGTGCGTTAAGAGAATATTTAGTTTGTATGAATACAAAATTTATAACGGGTCTTTCAGAAGGGACGCTCGATTTTTAAAAGCCTATTGCGGCCATCTTTAAAAAGATATATCTGTCATATTCGACAGTAATGTTTATTGAGCTTCACCATTTAATCATGGAACATTACACGATTCAACAACGCGTGGAAATCATTAAACTTTACTATCAATTGGCTATTCAGTTCGCGGAGCGTTCGTTCCGTGCGTTACGTGGAATTTATGGTAATCGGCCTGTTGAGTCGTCAATTCCAGGTTTAATCAACAAATTCGAAGAAACCGGGTCAATTGCCGATCGAACACCTGCACGTCATGGAAATGCAAGGTCTATCCAAAACATTGTTGGTGCTCGGGACAGTGTGCATGAGAATCCAAGACAGTCAATCATTAATGTAATCGGGGACGATGTATGCGATAGAGTCATCGAAAATTGGACCTCCAACCACTCAACGCAGCCGCGGCTGCTTTTGCACTATATCGCATTCCATGATTAATGCTATCGATTGACCTTCCAAATATAAAAACATTACAGCGGTATCGATTTTACTATGTACAAATTGTTTCATTTATATTTAAAATAGCTGTGCCCGGCATGCGTTGCATGCCCGGCAATTTTTTTTTGCACAAATAATAATATACATAATATATAGCCTATGTCCATCTGGAATAATGTACCTTTCAAATGGTGAAAGAATTTTTCAAATAGGTGCAGTAGTTCCGGAGATTACCCTCCACATACACACAAACTCACAAAATTCGCACTCTCTCTTTATTATGTTAGTATAGATTAGTATAGACTAAAACGTACTTATTGAAAGACCCTTTTTATGATTGAGAATAATGTGTTTTATAATGATTACCAAAAAAATAACGCTAAATTAGAAACATTTGATCTTGGAAAATCCCATAGATAGTAGAGTAATGGTGTTGCCAGGAAACAATTCCAAAAAAATAAAACAGAAATGTGATTTGATTTATCGTGAGTTACATGTGTCTCTATCAGATTTATGACTAAATTATATGTCTATGACTAACTGCAAGAGTACATATTTATATCTATGCTATTCATAGATATTGCAAACATGCTTTAGTAACATTTATAGGGGTATAGAATTGAAATAGATTCAAATATTTATAAGTCAAGCATGCAATTACATAATTGCTAATAACTGTTATAGTTATTATTATTGAGCACACGGTTTCTAGTGTAAGTATGAGTACGTACATATGCGTATATTGATTTTATAAATACATTACTCATGCTAGTATTTTCCTATATGTATGTACATTAACCATACATTTCAAAACTAATAGGTGCAGTTATGTGAAGCTTTTATTTACAATACCTGTATGACATCAGATGGCGCTGGTGTAGCTAAAATAGCGGTTAAGAACGACAACAGAGAGCATGGAAGCATTTGCAAAAATGTTTCCAATCACTTCTTTTAACATAAGGAGCTTTTAAAATATAATAAACAAAATACTGTTGACTGTACAGTCACGTTCCAAACTATTGTTAAATCCAAATCCTTAAATTATTGTGACGGAAACATCTTTCATCTCATTCACTCATACACAGACAAACCCCCTTGGCTACGACACAACTACGAGCTAATTGGCACTGAACAAAATACTACATTGTGTCAAACATTCGGTCTATAAGACCGCCGAAATACCTTGAGTCGTTTCTTTGGATCACGATAGCCGAGCGGGCAGGGTTGCCAGAGAAAAAAAAAACACACATAGACACATAGTTAGAGAAAAAACGGATGCATTCCAAGTAGACATATTTTGTTCTTATTAAACAGCGATTTGATCTTACAGGGTAGGTATACGATGGGTGGTGTGGTGAGTCATGCAGACTGATGGCAACATCTGACACTTTAAAAAAATATATTTTGCAGTTTTCATTTTTTAGATTTTACTTTCGAACATAGGGATCGGTCGTACTGAGATTATTGGAAATATCATTAAAAGTTAAAACAAATTTAATTCAAAAAAGAAATTTTAACAAAAGTTGAAAAATGAAACCTGCATTTTTGAGTACACGAAAAATGACTGGAGATTATAAATTGAATTAAAATTAACAAAAATACGACTGGGTGATTTACGCATGCTTAGAAAAATGACTTTACAATTATGTTATATGAATACGTTAAAATAATAATTTGAATATTTTTTGTGTGAGACGTTTAAATATGTATGTGGAATGTATATTGATAAGTCATAATTAACTGACTAAAATAACTAACTGTTAAGCTGACTAAAATTTAATGATTATATTAATCAATATCTCAAATGGTTCAACTGTGCCAACAAGATTATATATGCCAGTTCCAGAAGTCGCAAGTTGAATTACATAATTCATAATTTTTGTCTTCAATATTGATGTTGCAAACGTTTATTGTCTTTTAACGCCACACTCAACGGCAATGTACGATCTGAGTAAAGTGTGAAAGTTATAATTAATTACAAAATACGAGTAAAAAGAAGGTCTAGAACTGTTATCAAACAAATTATCACACAATGTCTGCAAGATGCAGCACAAAATATCTCTAAGTTGTGGGTACGTGATGTTGTAACGTACGCTTATTAAAACGGTCAAAAACCAGTTCGTAAAATACAAGTCGCGACTCCAGACCTCTAAGCCCATTTGAAAACGTAAGCCACTCGGCAGTTGGTTTGAATTATTTTTCGTTTATAGTGATTTGAATCATCGTTAGGACGCTGTGTTGATTTCTACGGTTAGCAAAAAACATGCATGAAATCAGTTATATTAATATCTCCTTCTTACCTGTCTTAAGTTTTTAAAGTGACAAGTTTTTTTAATGGGGCAAAGGAATGAAATGTAAAATAACGGTTGCGTCTTTTAATGTTTTCAATGAAATGTGTTATGAAATTCTGTGTACGATTTGTATATGGATGTAATTTCTATAATGGGGATGTTTCAATCAAGTTTTTAGATATTGCAGGCTTGTGAAAATGAACCTTATTACTGTAACAATATGGTTCAATTTCAACTATTTTCACACGCCTTCGTGAGTTGCATGAACTGCCCCTTACAAACAAACAATAGAAATAAATATTCATGACATTTAAAACTTTTATCCATAGTTATATGTTATAACGATTTTTAATGAAAATTACGTCGCAAAATTAACGTTATCATACAAAAAAATTACTGTAATGTGTAAAAAAATTCATGATAAATACGAAATTTTTTAAAATGAAATCAAAATTTTGAAAGTGATTTTAGGGCATGAAATCAAAATAAATTAACCAGAATGCATTTCTTAAGTTATGTTATGCGACTAAGTTCACGACGTAGTTTTACGCAGCTACCTTCGCTTCTGAGTAATACTTAGTGATTATTGCATGGTTAAAACGACACGATTTTGTACCACTGAAAATTCAATCTAGAATCTTTATCTATTAGACTGAAATTTCTTTGTTATTCGCGTCCGTAGACAGGCCCTTTGTTAACAACGCGGTTTTCGTACGGTTCTGTTATTTTGATTATATAATTAATCTTAATTTTAAACAATTTGTAACTTTAAATGTGTAAGGGTAAATCATATAGGATATTTGTGATTTAAAAACACCTATAATACGACCATCAAAAAATGACACAATTAAATATCGAGTTTTGAAGCTATTATGACTCTTAGTAAGATCTTAGAATTTTAAATACTTAGTTATGGGCATAGATCGGAGTAGGTAGATTGAATTAGGGTCAATGATCTCAAACGTATATGCTAATATGGACATACCTCCGGGATTCCGGAATTTTAAAATTATCAAGACTTTTTACGGAATTTCAAAATTATTACGTGGAGCTAGGTGTAAGGTGAGAAACGAATCAATATGAGCAAGATTTTTTTTTCTTAACACCACGCCATACGCAGGTGACCGGCATTCTAAGTAAAAAAACACTGTGGTGTTACTAAATCACTACTTTAATAATAATTAATTCAATGCCATAGATACCGGAACTTTCAGGAAAAAAGGCATGTCCATGTTCTGTATGACATGGTGCAAGTACGAAAAATCAATCTACTTACTCCGATCTAACGATGAGGTCACAACTTATGAGTTATGATCTTATGACACATTCGTTACATGCCGTTAATATTCTAGATTATAAAATAATATAACGGTCATCTTCTTCCATGTTACGGACATGTATTTTGAAGGCTATATTAAACGCGTAAGTAAAAGACCGTGCAGTGGGCTGAATAAAAAAGCTGTAATGATGATAATAAGGCTGCAATAAAATGGTGCATCGTTTGTAAAAACCGCTGTTTATGGTATCGTCATTTAAATTTATTTAAAACCTCCGATAAATAATATAATCAACATTAATTATTGACTGGGGTCAAGAACTAGGATCCTCATGCCATAAGCTGGCATGAAACTCGCAGGCTAAAAGTATTTGCATTTGAGGCACAATTCGTGTTCATTTGTGACAAAATCGTGTGAGTTTTCGCATACGATAATCGCTTCCTATTACAAGAAAACTAAAACGCTTGTACACGCTATTTTGACCCCTATAATCTATGACCTTACCTGGAATTCGTCCCAGGGTATGGCGGCACATTCGTCCGTGGACAGGTCATCGGCTACAAGTCTCATTACTGATTTGCCGTTTGCACTCTGTTGTACTATGTGGATGTTGTTGAGACGCCATGTGCAGGTTGATATCTGGATTAAAAATATTTATTCATTGAAGAAAAAACGGCGGGAACCGACTTCAGAGTAGTGTTGTCGATCGATATAACTTTTTTTTTTATGTACGAAGGCGGCAGACGAGCATACAGTCCACCTGATGGTAAGTGGATACAGTCGCCCATAGACATTTGCGATACATGCCGACATTAGTGCAAAATGAGAAACGTTGGCACGCCCCCGGATGCGCTGCCTACCTTTGGAGATATAGGAATGGATTTCGAGAAAGGGTTGAGAAAATGGGGAGGGATAGGATGGGATTAGAATGGGCTCTGGCACATCTCACTCACTACCGAAACACGTACGCACATTGGGGAAATACGATAAAATGGGAAATGCAGTACATTTCAAGGTAGTCTTCTGTGAGAGAGGGGTAACGTGGCCAGTCGAGCGCGCCCAGCGGCTGTTGGATTGCAGCGTGCACTCTCCCCCAAAATGCTAAACTTTTTAGTTTAGCATTTTGGAAATATTTTACATATTTTAAGATATCGACACATAGACAAATGCTTTAATTGTATGGGTTTAGGCCCGATTTGCAATATAAAATTGCCGACCGATGGTCTATCGATAACTGTGCAATAGCAAGAATGTCTGTAGATTACGATAATTTCGACACTATCGATAGTATCGATACTAATATCCTAGTAACAAATGTAATGTTATATAAAAAAAGATGTCAAAATATTGTGCAGAAACATATACAAAACTATGGAAACCCGAAGACACATAAAGTAGAGCATGTGGATACTTAAATAAATTAAAACAACTGCAATTTTGAAGAATATTGTAGTTAAAATATCAACTGGTAACCAATCAAAAGGTAAGTATAAAATAGTAGTTGTGTCGCATGAAAGACATCCGATTTGCTTCAAAGCATAGATAAAACGCCTTTAAAACTCTAGGAATATGATATAAAATCGTACCACATCTCGCCGCTTGCAAGAGCTGGTCATGGAATGTTCACTGGGTGAGGAAGATCGTTCTATCACTTCCGCTGCAACTTCTACACCGCCCATCACTCGGCCGTGTTCGAATTCTCTGTAAATAATAAATAACGCCATACTCAATTGCCCGTACTAGGATTCCCTGCGTCGTGGGTCCAAAGATATACACACACTCAGACCCGAATTTACATTTGTCTTCTTCTTTTTTTAAACAAACGTATGTCCGACCGGGAATCGAACCCGGGACCATTTGCACAGCAGGCAGGGTCGCTACCAACTGCGCCAATCGGCCGGTCAAAAATATATGTTATGTTTTATAAAGTTTCGTGTTCCAAGTATCGAAATTAGTGGCACGGGCGAGAATATCGCCGCGAGAGACTCGCTCGTGTAGTTGGCGCCTAACTTGCTCGTGTAGTTGGCGCCTAACTCGCGCACGTTGCCTTCTCGTACTTGATTCAGTTTCTAGCAAACACACATTCGCAGTGTGAACGAGCTCTAAGAGAATGTCCGTAAGATTACGTTACCTGAACGCGACGTCCGCATCGTCCGGCGATTCTGCCGCGAGCCCCACGATCACGTATCGCTCGCTGTCCGAGCTCGCCGTGGACGCGGCGTCGCTGCGCGCGTCGTCGCGCGTCAGCGCACTGTCCAGTGACGTCACTAGTGACGTCCACCCGCGCCGCATCGATGTCAGACCTGATAGATATATTGAGATATATCGGAGTTCGATTGTCATCAGTGTCAGATTAAAGAGGTATACACGACCTATAGCCCCACTTCCCGGGGGCTCAAGCTCGACCATTTCAAAAACTCATACATCTAAAATTTATAAAATTGCTCGTTGCCATCGCAACGGAAATACTGCTTTATTGTTTGTTACATATTAAGGTAAAGAGAAAGTTCAAAATTTGACAGAAAAATATTTAATTCCAAAACGGATGAGAGTGATGAGTACGTTATACATAGGGTTTAATGACGCAGAGACTCGACACTGTCAAACGTATATCTAGTACAGTACATTGGGATGTATGGGAGTCGGCTTAACATCAGATCGAAATACTGCGATGTACGGGAATCCGCTTAACATAAAAATAAAAATACTGGAATATATGGGAGTTCGGTTGCCATCAGAACGAAAATACTTGGATGTATGGTCGTCCATTTAACAATAGAATCGAAATATTATGTGCTTGTCCTATTAAATGACCGATTTTATTACTGGCCAATTTGTTTTTCGATATCTTCTGTTCTAATTCGAATTCCAAAAAAATAAATAAAGTGCATTTAATAGCTACGATGTTATTATTTCAAAATCAGTAGGTATTTCATTTGTTTTTCTGTACCTAAATTTTGTTCATGTGATTGTGTCTTGAAAATAAAATGGATAAATTGAATATTCGTGTTATTTTTGAACATGAGTTTCGTCGCGGTAAAATGCTTCATATAAAAATCAGGGAACTGCTAAATCTCTTACCAGCAAAACCAAGTCCTGGGCTGGGTGGGGCCATTTCCTCAGCAGGTAAGGGTTGTGCCATACAAACTTCCACAGATGTTTGTGTGGCCAAAATCCCGCTGTCCCTGTCCAGCATAGAGGGCGCCATCGTCGCTTCCGAACCTATGGACAAACAGACAAACGTGTTCGCCATTGTAGCCTCTGAACCTGTAGGTGACAGAAATAAAAAGCAAATGATATCATAATTGGAAAAAAGAATGAAAATTATTAAATATAATATAATGTGATTTATCTGAAAAAGTGGACCTTACTAGTGAGTGACATATGCCAGAGTCCATCCTAACTCAATCCACTTTCCCAACCTTTCTCCTTCCTACATTTCTAAAAGTATTCGTGCATAGGTAGCACGTGCCAATATGGGAGTAGCGGACGTCGGGACGGGATGGGGCGCTTGCCCCCCTGGCCCATGCCAGGGGGGCAAGCGCCCCATCCCAATGGAAGATCCCATGGGAAGACCCCATGGTCTTCCCCTATTCTTATAAATAACAGACTGCATTACAAAATCTGTATTGAAAAATTATAAGAAAATTGTTTGGTTTGGCCTTTCCTAGATAAAATCTTAAGACTACGCCCTTGGGTGCTAAGGTTTGTGATTTTGAACTGATGATTACATATATTGCACATGTCCACGAGCGGCAGCAAGATGACTGTCTGTTCTACTATTACCTTCTTGTTAAAAAAAATACACTTCAAGACACAGATAGTGGATTCATATACATATTTGAGAAGGTAAGTTAGACACAGTAAAAATCTTGTTAAAGTTCTTACCCATTTTCAAATCCTGTAGACTGGAAGAGTCAAGTGGGACACTATCCAAGTCCCTGGAAGACTCCTGACCCGGGCAAGTGGATGGAAGAACCAGTGTTATTTCTACTGAGGGTACCACCAGCCCTATTACTATTGATCTGAAAAAAAAATAATTAAAAATGTGAAAATTGGTTTGTCTGTTGCAATAAATTGCTACTAAATTTGACATAAATCGTAACCAGCTATGTTATTTTCCGCTGCTGGACACGGGCCTCTTCGTGCACATTGTCTCGTGCATGAGGAATGTATAGCTTTAAAACGGCATACTCCAATTTTCTTTTTATTTGTGGAGCTTACGAGTTTCCTCACGATGTTTCCCCTCACCGCCGAGCTAGTAGCAATTTTTAAAAATCCGTACTTAAGTACAAACTCAGCGGTACGGGCTGAGGAATTGAACTCACGCTTACGTGAATGTATGCAGTTGTCGCTTGAACAAGGTACATATATTACATGTCCCCCTTAGTCGTTCACTGTATAATTTACATAACATCCATGATAAAATGTGATAAAGGTGACATTATACCCTTCCTCAGCATCAGGTTGCCTGGCAGCATCATGCGAAAGCCAGGCCATCATCTCTGAGATCTGCTCCAGCCGCCTCATGAGGAACAGCATCTGGTAGTGATTTAGTTGCAGACCAGCCAGACCGCACGTGCGACCGATCATGAAGATACGTGCGAATCCTTCTTCGAAACACATCTGCAAAAGATCAATAAGACCTTAGGACCTTTCGTAAGAGTCCATGTTTCAATAACATGAGAGTGGGCAGGCAGCACACTTTGGTCTCCAGTCGTTAGAACTGCCAGAACGTCTGAAACCCAAAACGTGTATTGTGTAAATATTGTCAGAACTTACCAATTTGTATTTTCATGTACAAACTCAAAGTCTATCGGATCAGTCGATAATGATTGTGATCTAATGAACAGTCAGTGACATTGCAACGTCGATTCAGTCGGTAGGGGGGGAGTTCTTGAGAAATGAATAATAACTAGTTCTCAGTTCACTTCAAGAAAGCCAGTTTCAAAACGTTTCATCCCTCATGCACACGACGAGGTGCGTGAGGAGGACATACGTGAGGAGGAGGATGTCCAACAGTGGGCTTTTAAAGGGCTGGGGGTCTACTCCAAAAACACGAAAAACGAAGTTTCGGCCGATAATTCGGTGGATTCCTACCACAAAACCGTTCACTACGATATATCGGCCCGAAACAAAGTTCATTTGACATTTGAAACTATTCCAATCTTACGAGACAAGGATCGAAATATAGATTTTGGCAATCGGATCGAACGTCAGATTTCACGATAATCTTTTAAATAATCGTAAGTGTAAAATCAGAGTAGACCCCCTAGTTACCATTTACAGTTTTATGTCTATAATATTATCTTACCCAAACAGTAAGCGGCGTAGCGTCAAGTAATGGGGCTGGCCTGGTAATGGCCCTGGCCCCACAGAAGTCCGCCCATAAGGGCTCAACCCTAGTGCACCACACTGAACGGTTCTCCCGCCACAGCATTTCTGCTGATACGCTCGCACCGCGGGATATGTCGTCTAGATCTGAAACAAATATTATCATAATAAATTAATAATTGTATAATAATAATAAATATTCTTTATTATATACAAACAGTTATTACATATTTGACATTGTAAATCGGGTCTGAACGCGAAAATTAAAGGTTTTATGCGTAAACCTACAACCTAAAACTTTAATTTTAGATAGATAGATAGATAGATGGGCGTATAATTTTACGCGTTCAGACCCGATTTACAATGTGCAATGTGTACAAACCGCGAAAGATTAAAAATTATAAAATACAATAGGCGACCTTAAAGACATATGAGTTATCGCGCTTTATGAACGTGACCAGTCAACGCTGAATGTTGACAATCCCATTTAAAAATTCACCGTAACGTTGAGATTACTATACTCACTGTCAGCGTGCAGTATGAACTGTTCGTTTATAGGGTCCATGTCATCAGACTGACAGGGGAATTGCCCCCTCGGGGGCGCGGCGCGGCGCAACGCTGATATTATCGACGCCAAGTCCGCGCGAGTGCCCGCCGTATCTAAAAAGACAAACAATCTATACATATAATAAAATCATAACAAATTCGTGTCTGTACATGGAATATTTTTTGAAAACTCACTGTAAAATAAAGTACATGTGATACAAAGCCCCCCTAACCTTTTTGTAGAATTTTTGTCCGAACGCGCATCACGCAGAAACCGCTGGACGGATTTTAATGAAAACTTGGCATAGTTATAAATTATAAGCTGGAATAACATTTAGGGCACTTTTTATCTAGATAAAGTATAAAGTTACCGCGGAATCACAAGTTTACGCGAACGAAGTCGTTGGCACAGCTAGTGAATAAAAAAAAAGATCATGACCTAGTGGTCATGATTAATCCTAGTTAATCCACATTGAACCCAGTGGCTTCCCGTTGTAATCACGAGAGGGGCTGTATTATAATGGAGTATGCTGTATGGAGAGGCCTTGTTCCCTCCCTATAAAGGTAATAGGAAAATATACATTTTCAAGCAAGTTTTTCTTCTTTAGTTGCTAAATATGCGACAAAACATTATCAACGGTAGCAGTAGTTCACGTGATTCTGATTCAGAATAGTACACTATTCTAAGTACAGAATAGTCAACAAAACCACTAACAGACATAGACACAAAATGTACAAAAGGCGACTTTATCGTTGAAAGTGATCTCAGCCAGAATCTTTGGGTAGAGGAAATACATATTGTCGCGGCCCAACATCGCCGCTTCAATATTTTAGCACAAGAATGCCTTCCCATTTGGAAGAGCAAGATACCGATTCTTTTTCTCCACTACCGTCACTAAAAATGTGACAACCTACCGTTTTTTTTTTTCATCTAAAAATACCTCAACGCACCTTTTGAATCCACACGCAATGGCTTTGTAGCTAATAATTTAAGATATTCGAAGTAAACCAATACAAGCAACCTTTCGAGTTTTCATTCCACAAATGTCAGCGTCTTCAAGCGCAGACACATATTTTGATCAAATGTACATGGTGTACAGTATACACGATTACATAATATACTATATATATGTAAAGAAAAAATATTTCTTTCATTTGAGTTTTGCCGCGCTCCGCGCTGTCGGTAGAGCTATCATAGTGTCGGTAAAAGAGGGTAGGATATGGGATGGCGTGAGGTGAAGACAATCGTGCGAACTGTCAAAATTGTAGGTCAAGATCAGTAAGACTATTGTAAACAATAGATTGTAGAAAGGATTGAAGAATAAACATTATATGTCGTTTCTTTGTATACCGAAGCAACACAATATAGTTAGTTTCATTTGACAATCCTTAAAGAGTGAAAATAATCGACATATTATATATATACATATATATATATATACACCATAAGTGTATACAATACACATATAGTAGTTATATTTAGAAGAAGTAGTAAAATACTGTTAGGGTAGTAAGTGTACTAACTGGATCTCGCCGATTCCCGCACGTTCGTAAAGGTGGCTCTGGCCGTACAAATATGTAACTCCTTGGGTCTATCGCGCTGTTGAGATATGTGTTCTGGACCAGCTTCTAGGATCACCTGTAAACAATAATAAGTTTAGTTTTTTTTGTAGTAAGAGGCGTGACAATTTATGAGCCGAGCATTTGAACTCACGACCAAATGAATGTGAGCCGAGTATAGGTACCCCACCGAGTATATATGCTATGACCGTTATTGTCACTAGCTCGGCGGTGACGGGAAATATCGTGAGGAAATACGAATGTTCTAGAAATAAAAAATTCGGTATATGTGTAATCCGCATTAGACCCGCATTGTCGATTATCGCTCGAAACCCGTGAATTACTAGGGGAGGCCTGTGTCCTAGTGGGACGTAATAGGCTGATAACATAGTACGAAGGTAATCGAGGAGCAGACACAGCACCTGGTGGTAAATGGATACTGTCGTCCATGGACATCCGAGATCAGTCCAGAATGATAAACGTTGGTACACTTCCGGATGCGCTGCCTATCTTTGGAGATATACGAATGGATTTAGAGAAACGGTTACTAAAATGGGGAGGGATAAGATGGGATGGGCTCTAGTACATCCCACTCACTACCTAAATACGTACGTACATTGGGTGAATAGGATGGGCGTGGGAAATGCAGTACATTTGACGGTAGTGTTCAGTGAGTGTGGGGTGACGTGGGCGTACAAGTGCACCCTGTGGCTGTGGGTTTGCAGCGTGCACTCTTAGAAAATGGGTGTATTTCGCACCTTAAGTATGATGGCTTCCATCCTGACACCACTAGCGGGTTTCGATTGATAAGCTGTAACGGGGTTTATATTCAAACAATTAATTAGTCAATACTACAAGAGTAATAATTCCCTACCTTGGTCATGATGGCTTCCATTCCCACATTTAAGCTGAAAGTGCCTGGTCTCCACTGGTGGGTTTTCATTAATAAGTTTTAAAGAAGTTTATATTCCAACAATCAACTGGTCAATACTAGAAGAGTATTTCCCTACCTTGGGCATAATGGCCTCCATCCTGATATCCATGTAGAAGGGGGCCTGGTCCCCAGTAGTAGGTTGCTGGGCGGCCCTCGCCACGTGGGGAAGGAAAGCTGTCAGCCAAATCGTACTTTGCACGTCCAGAGACACTCGCACTGGACTTAACTGTACGTATAGTTTTGGTGGTGGCACTGAAATATACATAACCGGTTATATCAGTACTATTTTCTTTTCATATATGGCAATGATGCATTAGCACATTCTACCAGTGTCAAGTTTTCTACGTAATTAAAGTCAAAACAATTGAAAACACATTCCGCCAATGTCCAGTCACGTCGAAGGAAGTCAGGTCAGCGGCTCAGTAAAGTTATAGTAGATTTACTGAGGACAGAACGATTCCCGCCAAAAAGACCTCCTTTCTTGTACCCTCAACATAATTTACTAAATCTTCTATATCTATATATATATATATTATATGTATAATAAAAACTTAACAAAGCCGTGTCTGTGCATTAGATTTTTTTTTTTAAATGTTGCAGTCTAAAAAGTACAAGTGACATAGAACTTATGCCATAGTGACAGAAATATTTGAAATTCTTGTCTGTTCGTCTGTCTGTCTGAACATGTATCACGCATAAACCGTTGGATGGATTTTAATGAAACCGACTTAGTATTTAGACCTCACAATAAAAATCAAAGGAAGTTTTTTTTTTTGAGAAATTTTGGTGCAATGATAGTTTATATTCTGGATTAAGTATAAATAAACTAAGCACACGTACTCGAAGTCCACGCAAAGGAATTGGCGGGTATTGGCTAGTACTGAATTTAAATAAAAATAAAAACAATTTTGTTCACACAATAAATACTTCCGGTGATGCCAATTGTTTTACTTCTATTACTCGGTACGCTAAAGTATTCTAAGTACACAAAATATTCTTTCTAACAAAATTGTATGAACATCCGTTAAAGAAATACGGGGCCACGAACATACAGACAGACAATAAACAATACAATAACACTGCACCTTTTGTGGTGGCGGTTAAAACCAATAAAAGGTCAAAAGGGTCAATTGTCTAAGTGGTTAATAAAGGTAAAATTACCTGGAAAACAGACATCCCCTGGATAATAGAAATGTGTTAATTCTGCGTGTAGTAATCCCGCGTCACCCGGTAATGTTGCTTTCTCAGCACTCACTAAAGGACGTGGGGCTTCTCGGGTTTTCGAGCCGGTCGACACCTGCATATAAGACAAATAAAGGATAAGGCCATTATCGTCTGCCTTAATAAATTATATAGCACATTATAGGAAATACATGCCTCTCTGCAAATAATTCGACGTGTACTATATATCTAATTATAATTTCATTCAATAGACAAATTGTTTATTTAGGCTACTTTTGTTTAAATACATGATTTTGTTACTCTGTATGGGAACGCACTGACTCTCGAAGCACAGGTTTATACCTAGTTTGAGAGTCTTGAGTTACTAATACCATTCCAGCAAAAAAAATGTAAGCGATTATTAATTTTAATGCTCATGTTGTGTTGTAATGTGTCAATAAATACTTTTTATTTTAAAAGACAGATATCCATCCAACAGATCGCATTGATTTGTTAGAAATTTCAATTTTTTTTTTTAAAGTGTTAACTCTATCATTAACTTAATAATGCCAGGCGGCTATTTTCGTATATAGCATATACGAAATATACAACGTCAGTTAATGAACTTTGAACGTCAAATCATGTCGAAATTATTATTATTATTATTTCAAGAGGTCTTTCCATTAAGCTACGATATGGGGTTCTTCAAGAGAGCTGTGAATCGGATTTTGCAAGGTCGGCGGCGCGCCTGCATGCCCCCTGGTGTTGCAAGTGTCCATGGCCGGCGGTAACACTTACCATCACGTGGGACCGCATGCTCGTCCGCCCACTAGTCTATAAAAAAAAATATATGAAGACTGTTGAATTGAAGTTGTTGTTAAGAATGTTATATTACCTTATAAACAGTGAAGTCGTCTATCCTTAGAACGAGGCAGGTGGTCATCAATTTTCCCAGCTGTTGCAGAATTTTCGTCCTCGCCGGTGACGCTGGAATGAAAATTCATAGAAAGAAATTAAGCAATCCAACATAACTCCCCGCATTCGAGGGGCGTTTTGTACAATTTACGGGGGATGAAGAGGCAGTTCAATTTTGACATCGAATTCTTGCTTAGCACCCAAAAAACCTACTGGAACTACATTTCAAGCACATTGCACATAAAAAAGAGAATAGAAGCGGGTAATTTTGAGGGGGTGATGTACCCCTTCCCCCACATGAATCGGAACAACTCATATCGTTCCTTTATCTTTGACGGATAAGCTATCATTCCACAAAAAAAAATACATGTTGCCATCTCATCGTGGTTAATTAGTCGTCTTTTGACGGCATTTTAGGGGATGGTTGTAGTACTAACAGCACGCACACAATCAAGCAGTGACACGTGAGTTTCTATAAAGGTATCATACATGTATCATACATGTAAAGGTATCACTATGATATAATAATAATTCATTTATTTCGCAAATCTAAGTTCCATAGTTAAAATGTCATTAAAAGATACAAAAATTAAATACAATTCAGTATATGTGGACAAGAATCAACGACACTTGTCCCGTCATTATTTGCATGCAATACTAAGAATTAAGGATGGGGCAATCTACTTTGGACGCAATTATTTTCAGAATGCCGTTGTCGCTGCCCGTTGTCGCCCCTGTGCAGTGAGGAGGCAACATTCTTTCTGATTACCTTGTGAGGTAATACCTTGTGAGTTAGTGGACGGAGCGTTGGAAGCGCTTTGTTGCGTTGCGGCCGCGGCCGGTTTGTGGTTCAATCCGTTCGATACCGGCTCGGAACACTTCTCTTGACTCGACTGAAAAGCAATATCGAACTCAAAGGATAGGAACATTTTGATATAAATTTATGACTTTTTTTAAAAAATTGGCAGCCGAGCAGACTGTCCATCTGGTGGTAAGTGGATATTGTTGCCCTGCGACATTTGCGATCAGCCAAACATCAGTCCAAACGCAAGGACTACTTTTGGAAAGGGGAATGCCTACCTTCTATTATCTTAGGCCAAATAAATTATTTTTGTTCGAGACACTTTATCTAAGGCCAAATTACACCAATCTGTTGCTTTAAATATTTTAAGCTTCACAACGTCGCAATAAACAAATCATTTACTTATTTTCGTACGAAAGTGTACGTACCTTGGAAGATTATTTGTAGTATTTTTAGTTATTTATGAGAAACAATTAAATGTGCAGTAGAAAATACTGAATGAGCAGCAAATTGAGAGCAATGAATTTAAAGGTGAGTTAGGTTTAGGTTCTCTGGTGACAATAACGACACAGGAGTCCCGCGAATGTCGACTCGGTGATGACATTCTCAGTTATTCAGTTTACTTTAGATCTTCAAAAATAGGTTATTTAGTTGACCATGATTTGCAGTTCATTTAGTGTCTTTTTGCTGACCGTCTAATTACAAGCCATACCTTATTACTGGGTGCGACTGGTCGGGGGTCCAATGTTTCCAGCAGTGAAGCGCAAAACGAGGACAGCGCCTGCGACAACCACTGGCTGTGAGGGGTCGCCGCTTCTCTGTGAAAAATCACATCAACATTACGATTGACTGATATAATTTCCCATCACTACAATAAGATATTTGACCTTTTCAAAGTAACTATGTAATTAAATAATCTAAAGCATCATTTCTCAGGCTGTAGGTCTCGATCACATGTAGAGGGAGTCGCAATTGATCATGAAAAAATGAGCACTTATCTATGAAAAAACCTTTCATCAAATGTCAAACAGTAAACGTCATAATTGGGACCTAATTATTAGTAAGGGAGTCGTAACGTTATTTACTTCATTTATGGGTGTCGTGACACTAAAAAGGTTGAGAAACTATGATCTAAAGTGTTAGAAATTAATCCACAAAACTGGCCGACTTAATTTGGCCAACGTAACGTACCCCAAAAGTGGCAAATGAAATAAACAAAAAAAATGTTGTATTGCAAAAAATAAATAGTGTACATGTCTTTAACATCCAATTACGAAACAAAATTACATTATAATTTTACCTGTATCCTCTCCAATGTCTTCTGTCGTTGGTAGCCTTGTGATATGGGAATAAGTCTGCTTGCATACTGACTAGAGTCACTTGTAGTGCACCGCCATTAGCTAGCGATGGCTTTTCCGATCTACCCACTGCGAATTAGACAATAGCCAGAACTTTATTCTGACATACACATATAAAATGTGACAAAGAATATTATTGTTAGTATTGATTCTAGTTAACTAGATATTGAGTTTTTAGTGAAATTTAAAATGAAAATAACGGTTTCATTCTTAAAAATCAGATGTTAGAACATGTTTCTATTTGAACGGAATCTTGAAAGAAAGTCAATAGGTTTATTTTATAGGAAAGTAGGTGGACGAGCAAGCGGCCTACGTGATGGCAGTGGTTACCAACGCCCATGGACGCCTGCAACACCAGGAGGTATGTGGGCGCGCCGCCAACCTTGCAAAATTCTATTAACAGCTTTCTTAAAGAACCCCATGTCGTAGCGTAAGGGAAAGACCTCTTGAGGCAGTTCGTTCCAGTCTACGGGTTCACGGTGTAAAATAGTATTTTGGGACGAGCAGTACGCGACACCTCAGTATCGAAGAAATCTGGATGCACCGCACATCTGTGGCGGGAGGTGCAGTTTTAGAAACCCGAGGCGGAAGTTATGTTGAGTAATTCTTCAGAGCATTTCCCATTGTACAGGCGGTAGAACACATATGGACGCAACGTCTCTCTGGACCCGAGGGATTTTAGACCGCCTGTGAGAGTGGGATCGTCGATAATTCGAACAGCACGTCGTCGGGTGGAGTCAAATGGGTCCAATTGATATTTCAGTGCGCCAGCCCAGAAATGTGAACAGACGCATGTATAACTTTATCGACAATAAACATTATCTCCATTTGAGGGCTCGTCTACTCTTTTTGGTTTTGGATATAGGTTTTGGAACGAACCTATATCTAGCAGTCTTCCCAGTTTTCGTTCGAGACCAAGATTTATTTTATGTCTCTGGGTCGGTTGTTAAGTCAGTGATGAAAGTAAGTAACCAAACCAAGCAGAGGAAGTAGTTATGTCCACAATCATCGTAAAGATGCAGGTCAACACAGTTGCCGCGAGATAGGTTGGCACAAAAGGGCATTCACACTTCCCCACTATGATTCCAAAATCCACTAATAGCCACAAACAATAGTATGGCTTCCATAATATTTTGTCGTTATTGTCTGTCGCTACGTGTTTTTGATAGAGGTAGAGGGCGATGAATGCCCGTTTGTGCCAAACTATCTAGCGGCAACTATAGAACATCGTTTCTCAACCTGGCCGTCGCGACTCTTAGGGGGTCGCAGTTAGTTAGGAAAATTAAGAAATTATGTACAAAGACCTTTTATTAATTAGCTATTTATAATCAAATCTTAAACGGTAAAAATATAATTAGGAGCTAGCCATTAATAAGGGGGTCGTGAGGTTATTTACTTTATTTTTGGCTTTTTTGGGGAGTCACGACACTAGAAAGGTTGAGAAATAATGCACTAGAGGCTAGGAAAAATTTAGATTTTTTTGTATAATTTGTATTTGTATAAGAAATTTTTAGACTAATTGTAACCAGGTGTAGACTAATTCTACGGGGTAACTTAACGGGGTATATTAACAGTCAACTATACTTACGTCCAGGGTCATCGCATAAGTGCAGGTCTATCCTCGGCGCAAGTAGATGGTAGGAAGTTTCCCGAACATCGTGTTTAGCGAACATTCGCGCGAGGATGTCACGGTCACCGGTCGAGGTGCGACCTTGAATTGACTCTGGTTGGTCTTCCACCTGAAAAGAGGGATACAAAATTCAAAAACGGTAAATTCTTGTCGCAGCGATTATAATCCGTTATCACTCATACGTAACAGCACCCGAAAACACGAACTATGAAAAATTATGACGGTAGTATTGTTTTGTAATTTGAAGGCGTTTACATGGCCTTACAGCCGATTAAGTAGACGAATTTGCCTAGTGTTTCACAACATCATTATCATCACTCTCTTGTATCTGTTTTTGTCATCTGCGTTGCCTTCCTCCATAACTTAGTTCGGGTTAAGTACCTTCCTGAACCCCCATGGTCCTGGTGGCATGCGCCCGTACGAGATCGGGACGGATCACAATTAGAGACCTTATCACTGCACAGGTCGGCAACACAAAGATGCTCTCGGTACCTGTGTAGTTGTACCTACCTTCCTGACCGCCTTAGCCCTGGTGGCTTGGGCGGTGGCTCTCCGCACGGGCTCCGCGAGCGCGGCCGCGCACGCGAGCGCTGCGCGCAACTGTCCGTCCGTTAGTGCCCATGCAACCGGCTCAGGACGGATCACTAATCGGGACCCTGTCACTGCGCAGTCTGGAATAAAGTGAAAAGAATTATACTCACATGAATCACATAAAAAAACACATGAATACCAAATGAAAGGTTTTAATTTTTATTATGGCGACAAGGCCTTAAACCGGGGAAATGGGATATCTGCCATACAAGTACATCAAAAATGTATAGGGAGAGATAATGTAACCACGGGCGGGAGTCGGCCAAGGTTCAGGGACCCGACCGAAACTTTGGAATTGGGCTTTGGACTGAAGAATTGTTCAATATAATTCCCACCTCGGGTTTCTACAACCGGACCTGCCGTCACAGAAGTGCGGTCCATCCGCGTTTCCTCGATACGGAGGTGTCGCGTACTGTTCGATCCAAAAATCATTTTATACCGGGAGGGAGTTCATGGAATGAACTCCCTCAAGAGGTATTTCTATTACGCTATGATATGGGGTTCTTCAAGAAAGCTGTGAATAGAATTATGCAAGGTAGGCTGCGCATCTGCATACCCGCTGTGTTGCAGGTGTCCATGGGCGGTGGTAACCACTACCATCACGTGGGACCGATTGCTCGTCCGCATACTTCCCTATAAAAAATAAATCTTTATAGATACCTCATTAATCTGGGAAACAAAATATTTATTTATGATAACTGTAGGTTATAGTTAATAAGTTGACATACATTACAATTTTATTGGTGGTCAGGCCAGGTTTCATATAAAAGTGCCCATCATTCTTTGAGGTTAACTGAGGAAAGAAACCTTTATTAGCGGCATGGACTTGTTGAATATGATTTTCTAAGCAATAAAGATAGTATTTTTAGTAGAGGAAAGTAGACGCACGAGCAAGCGGCCCACGTAATGGTAATTGGCTACAATGTGCATAGTCCTCAGGTCATGTGGACCGGTGAATTGAAGAAGTTCACTGGTAGTGGTTGGATGAGAAGAAAAGAAAACTGTGTAATGGCGGTCTTTGAGAAAGACCTATATCAAGCAGTAGAAGGGCAGGCGGATGGTATGGTGAGGTAGAAAACATGTGTGGGTACCTGACAATCTCTTCTTGATAACAATCCGGCAGTGCGTGTTGCCGAGCAGAAGCCGTAGAGGCGGGAGGTTGGCGGCGGCCACGCCGTGCGCTTTTGCCTCTATGCGCGCACTTTGCCATTCTAATTCCTGTGTAAGTATAAAATATTATACTGAATAGAATAAGCAGAATAAACATATTGAAAAAATAGTATCGGCTGTGTGGTGTGGGCTGGCTTTAGAATACCATCAGCGCATCTCTTCCCGTGGGTTGTCGTAGAAGGCGACTAAGGGATAACAAACTTACCACACCGGTTATTAGATTCTTACCTTAAATATGAGCAGTTGCCCGGTGTCTGGCGATTTGATTCTAGTCAGTCTTAGATCCCCTTTCCGTCCCTCTGGCGTCCGCGACTCCACCGTAACTCTTGAGATCTGCAGTCAATAACACATGTAGAACTTGCTATTAAAAAAATGCACGAATCTAAATTTCACTGGAAGAACACGCCAGGCAACAAAAACTCTGATAAAGATATACAGGCGGAAATTACCCCGAGAGTTACTCTAAGGAGGAATGATATTTCTATTGTCACTGAGGCACTTATGGGGGCACTACGGCTTGAACAAAGGCCATGTTCAATTTGGAACTAAAGGATTCAAGAAATTTGGTCAACCGGGATGAAACACCAATGCATCTGCTTGGTAAACGTATCCTTCTTGTCTAAAAGATAACCGTATAACTCACTTACTAAATGCGCTAGAGATCCAACAATTCGCTGCCAAAACTATTCTGGGACATCTGCAGACCATAGCCTTCCATAGCTATGGCTAAGTATAAAAAAGGTGGCGATCACAATACGAGATATATGTTATTGACTCTCCCAATCCTCAACGATAATAATAATACATAGAGCTTTATAGATCACGTTAGCACTCGTGTAAAAATTCAAAAACTATACATACGAAATGGGAATATTACTCGCTAATTGTTACGTAAATAGGTTGTTCACGATTTTCATTTATTTTGTACGAGTACAGTGAACATTTCGCGGCTGATATGAGCCGTGGGTTGGACTGAATATAGCTGACATTGGACTGAAAATCAAACTTCATGGATTTTCGAAGACCGATTATCTCTTGGAAGAAACTGATAAGATTCACATAAAGTAACTTATATTACAGTGTCATGTCATGAAAAATATGGAAAAATTAAAAATATATTCGTATTTATATGGACTATCGTTCAAGTGGCCGGTATTTCTTCTAGCACGATGATTCTTCTTATTTTTTGACATTAGCCGATTGCACAACGGAAGTCCGACATACATATTTAGAAAAGTTTATATAATTTAATGATGTACGTACCTGAACACTGCTGGTGAATGCATCACATTTGAAGTCAACTTGCACCTGATTGACAGCTACCGAGATCCCGTCTATTACCTGAAACGATACAACAGTCGGTAAGAATTCAACCTGCACCCAGAAGAACCACTCAGGGAATTGACCTTTGATGCTTTATTGTTTTCTTTTGTTCAATGTTTAATAAAGTAGTTGTAAAGGGATACCTTTAATAATGTGCTAGTAATAAGGTACAGAAGATAAGGTTCGCAGAATGTGCTTGAGGAGGCCCACGTCCAGCAGTGGATACTAACAGGGCTGGTTACGGTTTACGGCCATAGACAAAATACTTGAGTAAACTGTGTATTATCAATGACCTCCATGTTAAAATATAATTGTAAAGTATTGGAACATTTAATTATTTTCCTTGTAGTTTATTGGGAGCAAAAGTAATATTTGCAGAGAAAAAGAAAAATATATGTATACATTTTACCCATTTGAAGCAATGTTACACGATAAACAATAGTTTACCCCACGATAATGGAGAAGAAATCCGAAGGTTGACCTCTACCAATATGGGACATCAAGGTACAGAAGAGAGGAAGAGAGACAGAGGAGAAATAGAGAACTTACTTTGTGTATGTAGCTGTATTTCCCGGGTATCGGCATGGCGCTGCCGGCGCTCGTATTCATGACACGAGGCTCAGAGCACACCTCCAACGCTATGCGGACCTCGTCCAGGTTCTATGGACATAGATATATAAAGTAATGTATTCAATAATACAAGATAATGGGCCAATCATTGTGCTTCTGACTTTGGAATACTCTTCAATGAAACATCCCAAAGTCTACCTACATTCTAACTAAGCCTTGATCTAAAAATGCAAATTATAAAAATAGTTATATAGATATTTATATTTTCACTAGTTTGGCGATGAAGGAAAACATCATGAGAAAAACCACATGTGCGAGAATTAAAAATAAAGTATGAACCAATACAAAGAATCAATTCATCAAGTAACCGCTTGCTTTACATTTTATCTTCAATTAGTCTCAGCATGCAAAACTAAACAAAGAATGTAGCGGAATATACGTAAGATGAAGGTCATCAACATTCGTGGCTGTGTTCAGTCAGCCGAGGCATTAGGTACAACACATTTAACGCTAGATCTATACAATGTACCCTTCTATACAATTGTATCTTTTTGGGGCCTTTGATAACCAATCTTGCTTCGGGGGCAAAAGTGGATTTCCCTCTCCACTTCCTTTCGAAATTATGCCTCGAAAGTATTTTAGGGCGCGACTGATCCGTGGTCACATCTGTGTGAGTACGGGAGAAATATATTTCTGGATAGTCACACTAATAATATTTTTTATGAAGAGTCCGATGTCATTTATGACATTATGTGTTCATTATTAGAGAGGTAAATTGAAGTGCTTGAAATATCTGTTCATATCTGTCGCAGGACCGATAAATAATCGATGGAGTACACATTCCCTCGAATAAAGACCGTACCCTCCACCATACCATGGTCCTCCGAAGCTAGCGGTTATCCGGACCGAATCGTGCGAATAGCGCGCCGTACTTGCAAGGTTTCTTTCCGACGCGCTCGACTCTCGACAAATTTGTCTGTCCCGGTATTTAAATCTCCCCTTTCTGGGTCTTGACGTCACGGTGAATGTTACTTCGGTGCCGAGCAGCCCCTATTTACTCCACCTACTTCTCTGTTTATGCCGTCAGTGTGCGAATCTTGAATAAAGACGATGAACGGGGAAATGTAAAATGGGATAATTTATAACTCGCCGGTAGAAGCTGGATGAGAAGACCAAAGACCAAAAGATGGTCGGCTTTCAGAGCCCTGTATCCAAGATACAGGCTGATGGTACGGGATGTTGTCCTCCGACCAGGTAAATTAAAAAAAAGTCACCCGGCAGTGGATCGATGATCACTGAGGAAGATCGTTTATAATCGCCGGCTTTGGAGAGGTCTATATCTAAGAGATAGCCCGATCGAATGGTATGTTAAGGGAAAAAATCATTGATTGTTATTAGCTTATTACTTAGTCGGTAATTAGTCGTTGATTCATTGTCTTAGCGGCGGATATGCATTGTCAGCTAAACCCGTATATCCGACACGTTTGGTCAGCAGTAGTTACTGTTACGAGTACCCACTTATTTGGATAGTAATCAACAAACCTGCGAGTCTAATTGAGTCTACAAACGCAATGTCATGTGAAGATTTAGTTACGAAACATCCGCGGACGGTACATAAGCGTATTTTATAAGACAACTTGTTTATAAGCGTTATAAAAACAATTTTATCATAAAAAAAAATCTCTATAAAAGTGTAAATACATTTTAACTTAAAATATAGAGAATTTTAATTTTTTTTTTAAGATAAATGTATTGTCGCTTTCAGAAAAGGTGTCAACATGTCGCGGTAGTATTAACATGAGACGAGAAATTTTCCTATCTGCTTAAAAAATCTTGATCTCATAGAAAAGATTACCATAAAATACAATGTCAGTTATTTATTGGGATATTTGTCGCAAAAAATCCTCATTTGCATGTTTGTACACGTTGTTGTTAGAAAATTAATATTGATAATGCATTTACAGTTGTTTTTATTTCAAAGCTTATCATAATTAAAACACTCATTACGCAGATGCTAATCAGATAAAATAAATTTTGAATACATATTTCATTAGTTTAGGTAATAATAGAATTAAATAGTAATTCCATTTGGTTCGTTTATTTTTTGTTTATTTTATAAAAAAATTGTTCGTTTATTTTTAGTAACAATTTTTTTATCAACATGTTGTGATAGATAGGTACTATAAAAAATATATATAAAATCGGGTCTCCGGAAATTTGTGAAATTCTTTTATTTATATAGGTAACACTTTATTGTTTTAACAAAAGGCGGCCTTATTTTCTCCCAAGTCAAAGCCGACCTTGGGGCTAGATATTGATGATATGGTAGGCGTGAGTGAAACAAAATTACAGTAAATAAGATTCTTTAAAAGGTCATTGCAGGGCAATGATTCTGTTAAATGGCTGTTTGTTTGCTCACACTAACTCTTTAGCTATATGTGAATGTGGCATAAACGGGTGTAAAAACCTTTATATATTCCAGTGGGTGTAGGTATATGTCAGTGGGTGTCTAGTCCATACATATCATTCAGATAGCGATAAGTTTCGATGAGGTGATATTAATGAGTTTTTATCTATACTTCTATACTTATACTTAATATAATAAAGAGGTAAAATTGTGTGTTTGTAGGTATGTTGGTGGTTATCTCTGGAAATACTGAATCGATTTCAAAAATTCTTTCACAAATAGGAAGCTACATTATCTGTGTCTAATATAGGCTATATTTTATTTTGAAATTTTGAAGCGAAGCGAGGGCGGGTCGCTAGTCTATAATAATATTGTAGGCAAGGGTTTCCTTATTATTCTAAGATGTTGGTTTATTTAATAAACTATTGGACCAACTGTTAGAATGTATTAATGTAGTTCCTTAGACTTAAATAGGCTAAATTACTTATTGCAATACAGATAAGTCAACAAACAGTTAATTAGGCAGCGCATCCGAGGGCGAGCCAACGTTTGAACTTATCAGCAAGTATCGCGGATGTCACAGTGAGACAGTATCCACCTACCACCAGGTAGACTTTCTGCTCGTTTGCCACCTTATTTCTATAAAAAAAGAACAGGGAACGGTAAAATTCCGTACATCGGTATACTCCCAATTAAATTGGTTAAAATTATTTTCTTCAATTTTGTAATCGTGAAAAAGGTTGATAAATAAGTGCTACTAGAATATAGGCTTAATTTACAATAAAGACTATTAATAATACAATCGAAAAATTTAGTATTCAATATACATACAGTATGTGTCCAAACCTATTCCGAAGCTTGAAACACTGAATTTTGTTCATAATTCTGAAGTTCAGTGACATATTGTGAATTTATTGGGATTCGTTTTATTAGCAAATTTGTATGAAAGAATTGGATAAACACACCCTGTATAAACTAAGGATAAGTTAATAAAAACACATAAAACACTATCGTAGGCAATGTTATTTGTATACCAAAGCAAAAATAACAAAATGAGGGGCAGGTATATATAGATGATAAGAATCCATTTTCCAGTTCAGTGATCTGTTCTCATTACTGAATAATAATACAGTGTTTATGTTGGTATGTGAACAACAAAAGCAGTCATTGTACTAGGTAAATGTTCAATGGTTTTAATGATTCTGATGTGACCTGTAAGAAATCTTTCATAGAGTTATAAATTACTAGCGACTCGCCCTCGCTTCGCTTCGGTTTATAAAAGTTTTTTTTCCGACTTAGTTGACGAATATAATCATAACTTTAGCTAATCTGCACATAATTATGTAGCCTATGTCCATCTGGAATAATGTACCTTTCAAATGGTGAAAGAATTTTTCAAATAGGTGCAGTGGTTCCTAAGCTATGAATATCATCTGTGTATGTAACAAATATATATGTATATACATAAAGGGTTTTATTCATGAGAATATTAATTCATTACAATACTTGGAATATGATAAGTATAAAATAAGTGGGAATTTTGATCAATAAAGGAATAAATAATCTGTTTATAAAAACTAAATAAAGTATAAATGGCTATCTATAATTAAAAAAATAAGGACAATAATGTCAATTTGTTCGGATAATTAGTATTGTAAAAATGAGCGCTCAACGCTAAAGCGCTGAGTGGACCGTCAAAATTCGAGCATTAAACACTGGTGAGCGATACAATCAAAGTTTTTAACGTTTGATAGTCTTAGGGCTCACGAGCGTATAACGCTCGAGAGTTGAGCACTCAGCGCTCATTTTTACAACACATCAGATAATATCACGAACATTGTTTAAGATAAAAGTAATAAAATAATCATATATGTATTTAAAAACTTGCCAAGACGATAGGAACAGTCTTCAGTTTGGTCCATTGTATCCTGAATGTGGCTCGATTGCACTTGGCAGAGGTCAGCCGTACCCATCCAGGTAACTCCAGGAGGTCAGTCAATAGGTCCTCATCTAGTGTTAGGTCCTGCAGCTCACCAGACCCTCGGAGGGCCGATAGGGAAATTTGTTCAGGTGATAGATTCTTTGTGTACCTGAATGTATAATAAAAAATTAACTTTATATTAATTTTATAGTTATCAAATATTGATAATGTTAATGACCTTTAATTTGGTTGACCGATTAGGCGATTAGGCCCGTTGGTGGTGCCGTTGTGTAAATGATCTCGGGTTCTATTGCCGGTCAGATATTCATTTGTTCAGATCTGGGTGGTGTGTCAGTCTAGTCTTTTCATATGTCTCTGCATAACGTAGGCAATCTTTGTGTGGGTCATTGAGTGTGGTATTATTTATTTATTTACTGATGGTTCATAACATGGGAATCTCTTCATACTTCAGACATAGTGACATAGGAGATGGTAAGTTACTTCCAATCAACTTGCCATCTGTTTTTATCTAAGGAAACTATTTATATACAATGTGTCCACCGTAATAACGGAATATATTGAACGGAAATTGAAAATATATTAGAACCGTTGTAACGAGAAATAAGATTATTACAAGGTTAAAAAGGTACAGACATGTGAGGCTCTATTGTCCACTTGTCCCATCTAAAATGTTTGTAGCATTTATTGTACATACTGGGCGCCTGGGCGGTGCGGTGCTTGTGGCTTAGGCGACACGCGTTGAATAAATAATATGCTAGAATTGTACTATAAACCACGAAAAAAAACCTATTGTAAAAATTGATAGAATCAATTATACTTTGGATACGTCACAAACCTATTTTCAGTTTTTGCATAATATATTGTATATTTTATAATAATAACTGAACATAATTGAACAGAAATATTTAATTCAGAGCCAGGAAAAATCGACTGAGTAAATAGATCATTAATCTTTAAATAGTGTACTCAAAGCAATTTTATAAAAGTGTTTTTTTTTGATGGTACATTTTAGACTGACTCATACTTTTTCCTGTAATCAATTACTATTTACATTGTAAGTGCTTATAATACACAGACATCATATTTGGTGTAAAATTATAAGATGTTTATTTATTTATATATTTTTAGTATAATATTAATATTTGACATTTTATATTTGGATAAACAGATCACAAAACGAGTGATGTTAATAAGATTTGTCTGCGATGTAGTTAAAATATTTTGATGTAGTTAAAATATTTTATTCTACGTTAATTCTGTGTACCATTCTAAATAGTACATATTTAGAATGGTTAAGGTAACTGTTTATAATGCATTATAATAACTATGGGTATAAAACAACACAACAACGCGGGGTTTCGGCGCGGGCGTGGCGGAAAACCCCGGTTTCGCAAATGAACCTTTTTTATAATTTGTCTATTAAATATTATTTTAGCTTTATTTTTATATTTTTAAGGTTTAGTGTTCGCCTTAAGTCAGCCCTAAGTCAGTCGGTAGGTCGTTTATCAGAGCTGCGATTATATATTCAGCTGAACGTTTTCCATAAAAAAGAAATTTTTAACTACCACTTTGTAGTAGTAACATTGCATGTAATTATGGGATTAGATACTAGTTTGAAAGTTTCCTTTGAAGAATTGTTCACATAATATCATGTATTTTACTTTATCATGTACGCGAATATCATAGGCAAACGAATATCATGTATATTATTTATATAGGCTGGGCCGGGTATGTTATTGGTATATTTGGTGTCCTTGTTGTCATACAGTTGTCACAGTTCTCAGGTTCACAGTACAGTACAGTTGAGTACAGTAGGTTTATTCAGGACAGAAGAGGACTTCTTGGAAGCACATGAAAAATGCAGTTTCTATGCTTTTATTTCATTATCAAATACATTATGCACAAAAACACTGAAGTTTAATAAACAATCACTATTAAGCCACAAAGTGCACAAATACACAATTTTTGTAATAAATCAAATAAAAACACTTCTCGAGTTCCCAGCAAAAGGCAGTTTTTTTTATGGAAAAAAGTTACAGACGTGCATACAGTCCACCTGGTGGTAAGTGGATATTGTCATCCATGGACATACTCTAGAATGACAAATGTTTGCATGGCCCCAGATACACTGTCTACCTTTGGAGGTAGAGGAATGAATTTGGAGAATGGGTTGGAAAAATGGGGAGGGATGGGAATGCGTTCTGGCATATCTCACTCACTACGGTAACATGTACGTGTATTGGGAGAATAGGATAAAGTGGGAAATGCAGTAAATATTCCAAGATAGTCTTTTATGAGAGGGGGATAACGTGGCCATTCGAGTGCCCCGCGTCTGAGACTGTTAAATGGGAATTACTGTCTCGGCACTTCACCCACTGTTTGGACAAATGTTTTAATTGAATTAAACGATGTAGTAAGTTGATATAACGACGTTAATGACAAACTTACCTTGAGAGATGTTTCAATAATTGATTCTTTATTATAGTAACCATTTTAACACTTAAATGGTATTTTTTTTATCTAAAAACATAGAGGTTTATCAAAAAATGATCATCACACCAATTTCCGCGAAAGTTCTTTTGTATGAAATCTGTCAAATCTGAATGAATGTGAAACGTCAAATCGACCCATTGACGTCCTAAACGTTTTGTTATAACAAAATAATTAAAAAAATGTTGCAAACTAAATGAAACTGTAATCAATGATATTATGTATTCACAATAGTATTACACAGCATGTATTTTATTATAGTAAAGTATTTTTAAAATAGTTTTATAAAATCTACGTAAGGATACTATAATAAACTCAACATAGGTAAAATAAAATCGACAGAATTAGAAGTGATATGAAACGAAACGCGAGGTCAGGAACCGAACGGCGCGATATTTGTTTGCGGTCGTCAAGATAATTTATTGATTTTTCAAATAAGAAATATTTACTACTATTTATTGCTTCCAAACCTTTTACAAAATATAGAATACCCGTTTTTCTATTGTCTATATTGACTGGCTACGTTTACCTTAGGTAGGATTCTAAAAACAAAATGTAATTTGACACAATTATGGACTTGGTATTTTGTCCTCGATTTTTTGTGATTTATAACGAAAATTTGTAATTCTGTATTCTTTTGTGTAATTATATAGTTTCTTTTGTGCTTCATTGAGACATATTTAGCAGAGAATTAGTAAAATAGCTTATGCATTTAAAACTGCTTTAAGTAGTATGTAAGTAGATTGATTTTTCTATTATATTTATTTTAGTATTATTTCTTTTTCTTTTGATTTTTCCTAAGTTGTACTAGTTTATTGTTATATTATTAATCGTATTCTCTATGTTGTTAATATGTAATACTTGAAAGTGTCTTATGTTACCTAATACTAAGATTCATACACAGCCTCATAACAGTTTTATGCCTAAACGAAGCTAGATTTAAGTAGTTGCATTTCATCACATTAATTTTTAATAATTTTTTAGCCACAGTAATTGCACGCTTGCACATAGACGATGTCACTCAATGACAGCGAAGTAGCAGTTGGGTACATTGACACAGAATTCTCATCCGGTGACTCTCACAAAATGAAAACCAAACAAATTTACCAGGAGGAAAACAATAACGAGGTTGATGAGTTGTCCAAAGAGTTTTCTGAGATGGGTTGCATTGTCAATAGTGTGAAAAGACCTCCTAACATTTGCGTCGAGACTTGTGTTTATGAGTCTGAGTCTGACAAAGACGAACAAACTTACAGTAATGAAGATGCATATTCTGATGAGTTTGAAGAAGACAAAAGTGATGAAGAGGAGGACAAAACAGAACCAAAGTCAGTTAAAAGTGATGCCAGTAACATGGAACAAACAAATGTGTCTTCCATCAAATTGTCCAAAAGTCAATCTTCTATGTCCACTATTGGGCCATCTCATTCTTTGTCCGGAAGGTCTACTGGATATGGGTAAGAATATGCTATTAAATGTGTCCTTAAAATTGTGTGCAAAAAGGGACTAAATGTTGGCTTGTAATTTCAGAGATTTGTATTTGTGCGGAGTGAGTGAGTGTTTTTGAATTTTATTATCTATGGTCACTGCTCTATAGTTCTCTATACAGGAAACATTTCTGTATCGATATACAGAAATGTTTCCTGTAAGGCGATGCCTTTATCCTACAACATTTTAGGCGCTAAGTAAGAAGGGACTGTTTTGTCTAAATAACGGTTTTTAAAAAAAAAAAAATTGCGACCAATGTATTTGTTCAATTATATTTCCTTTTTAATTGGCAACACTGTAGAATATGTGGTATGTATTTTAAAAGGAAATATAATATTAGACACCGATCTTGGGCTCTCAAGGTTACCTGCGCGGTACGGGCGCGGCGCACTGCAACGCTCGCCCATTACCTCACCAGCCATCAGTTGTAATCATGCCCCTTTCAGTACAGTAGAGTGCAAATATATTATTTATATTTATATTTTCAAAATAATATTAAATTACTATTTATAATTAAAGTCAATAATGCCGCGACGAAGTGTGACTTTACGAAGGCAAGCGAGGAAATTAATTTATGACGTCTATAAATATTGCAAATCCAACCAGATGACTTAATGAAGGCGTCATTCCATTAGACACAGATAGCGATTGACACATAATTACTTCATCCCTATCTTTATTCTTTATCGCAGATATTACCTATATATTATTATTCTGTGTACCTACTTCATTACCCGATTGTCCATTTTGTAGGCTCGTGTCGTTTCATCGCTATTAAATTAAAATAAGTAAGTAATATTCTTTATCACACACATAACATGTATTTAATTTACTTTTAAAATTATTAAATTAATGTTCATTAATAAAAATAAAATTCAATTTCTTTGAAATATTCCGCCAAATATTCCTCACAAACGGAGCCGCAGCCAAAAGCTAGTAATGTAATAAAATGAATATTGCAAATAATATGAATAATTGTAATAAAAATAATATTAATTATTATTTGTAAATAAACAATTTTGTTTGGAAGTGTACATGCTTATCTTATCGTGCTTATTGTGCTACATGCTTATCCTGAAGCGTTCTTATTCCCACCACTTCGCTCAGACCCCAACATACCTAAATATCATACCAACCAACATGCCAACATATTCGACTATACCTAAACTTATACAATCAATAATTTTTTTATTCTACTTTCATATTTGATTTTTTTGTCAACCATAAATTTCTATTAACTTGAGATCTTTTTTTTTACCTTTCCATTTCTTAAGGACAAGCAACTCTTCTAGTTTCATATTTGCCCTTAACTCAATATCCCACTAAGGAAACCTTTCTGTTTCGAACTCCACTTTTTTTTTAAATTAACTGCTTTCCAATCTTTCAGTCCTAGGCTATGAAAACTTAATGAATTTATCGATTCTCTTCTATACGTGAGTGACATTGTAAGTTTTTAGAATCTCAAAAATGAAATCGGATATAAAGATGGAAGATGTTTTATTGGTTTTCGAAGTATTCTCCGCGACAATCGATACACTTTTTCATGCGGTGAAACCATTGTGTGAAGCATTCAGCCCATCCTTCTTTAGGCGCCTTTTCAACAGCCGTTTAGAAGGCCGTTACTGCCTCTTCTGCATTCATAAAACGTATTCCTCTGAGTTTATCCTTAATTTTAGGGAATAGATAAAAATCACAGGGCGCAAGGTCGGGACTGTATGGTGGATGACCCATTAACTCTACATTTACAGTATAATTGCTTCTTTTGTCTGGCCGAGTGAACTAGGGCATTGTCGTGATGGAGGATCATTCTGCGTCTTGGGCGTCGTTCTTTGACTTTTTCCAAAACAGAAGGTAAGCAGCTGTTCATATACCAGTACATTGTTACTTATTCCATAGTTCTTTTATTTGCCCGATCTGCCAAAGAAGGAGGCAATTATCTTCTTTTCAGCACTCTGTCCTTTCTTCACTTTCGTCGGCAACTCTTCGAAAGGAAAGACGCACTGCGCAGATTGCTTCTTAGTTTCAGGCTCATAGCAGTAGACCCAGCTTTCATCACCTGTTACTACATCAAAAATAGCATTGGATTGACTTCGCTCAAATTGTGAGGAATTCATCTAGCATAAAGCTTCCTTTCCGGTAGATGATAGCATAAAACTTGACTCATACCAATACCTAATGATGTCCGTATCTGCTGATATGTCGTTCGTTTGTCTGCCTGAATCATGAGCCCCACAGTTTTGATGTTTTCCTCCGTCACCGCCGTTGGACGCCCTACTCTAAAATCGTCACTGAGGTGGATACGACCACGTTTAATTCACTGAACTATAATAGTTATAAACAGTTGCGCTGGGGATGAGGCTTCATCACTAATTGGTACTTAAGACTTTTATAACTTTGTTTCTAGTTTAGACCGCACGAAACTCAAAAAAAATCATTAAACGAAAATGTTCTCTTGTGAAATTCATTTTTACGCAAACACTTTATTTTCAAATTGCCGTCAGAAATAAAAAATAAATGACAGCTTTGGAAATTTATTGACGTTTGACAAGCTAAGAATTCTATTTTCAAAATTTGAATTTATTTTTTTCTATCGTATTATACTGTAGCCAGTTTTAAGAACTTCTAGTTTGACCTATCGTATCTACATATATTCTTTGTGTGTGTGTGGATCTATGAAACAGTAACCTGTAAATCATTGAGTATTTATTTTCTATCCTTGACAGATCACTATCAATCCCACCCACTCGTCGCATCAACATGTCTTTCCCGAACGACCGTCTGAATGAGATTGAGAGACACAACCATATTTTACTAAAGAAAATACTAAGTGCGCGCCGAAGTCGTTCCTCTATACCAGGTCTCGAGCAGCCTACGAAGCGCCGAGTGCCGCCCGCTGCTGTCCAGAGGAAACTGCAACAGAGGCAGATTGACCGTGACAACATGGTATGTAATTGACGAATTTACAGGTCATAGAAGATCTGTAATACATTGATAACTGATCGATTGTTCGACCACAAAACGAAGTCACTTGCGAATTTATTGTTATTGACATTTGCGTCAATTTTATTGTGAATTTCTTGCTATGACTAGTTCTGTGTCGACTTTGTTTGTTTCGGATTTTAACTGCTATGCGAATTATAACTCATGAATCACGCTGAACAATCATTTACTCCTTTTATAATTCCTGCAGAACAGGGTTGGAATGGCCGTGCGGTGTCGGCCGACTTTAGAAAAGCATCACCCCCATCTCTTCCCGCGGATGTCGTGGACTAAAAACCACAAGCACCGAGGAACTACATCACCTCTGAAAGAGTGGACTCGCCAACCCGTGCCGTTTTAAGGCCATTCATCCCTCGTGCACAAGACAATGTACACGAGGAGACCAGTGTTCAGCAGTGGACTATAATAGGGCTGGTTTCGGTTATGGATACAGGGTGGAATATTAAGAACGCGTTTATCTATCCGCCTACTATTTTAGCTCTGATTAATTGAAACCAAAAATCAGTCACCTAAATGGTTTCACGTGCAAATGGTTTCACGTGCTTTTATTTCACCTAAATGGTTTCACGTGCTTTTATTTCACCTAAATGGTTTCACGTGCTTTTATTTCACCTAAATGGTTTCACGTGCTTTTATTTCACCTAAATGGTTTCACGTGCTTTTATTTCACCTAAATGGTTTCACGTGCTTTTATTTCACCTAAATGGTTTCACGTGCTTTTATTTTGAACTACGCTGTATGTTTTAGTCACATTTTAATACAAACATTATGACGTTAGTCTGCGGCGAATATCTGAAAGGTTCGTTATTGAAGAACTTTACTAGGTTGGTACCAAAGGTTTTTAGCAGCAGTAAAAATATTAGGTATACTGCTACGGATGTGGGATAGTACCTACATGGTTATCAGTAGACATATAATTTGTGCCCTAATCTATCAGCAACTTTATCCGCTAATAATACTTTTTTTTTCCGAATGACTAAATTCTTGTGGCCCTAATGGTCTTTCAAGAGTCACCGGATATGTATAGTTTAGGGCGAGCGCAGAAGGTGCTCAGCATGGAAAATGATACATGTACCCTAAAAATTCCACTATTTCGGTGGCATTTTTTTTTTATAGAAGAAAGGTTGTAGCTAAGTGGATAGTGCAATAGATGGTGAGTGGATACTGTTGCCCTGCGACATCCGTAATAGATGCCAACATCAATACATTATGATAAACGCTGGCAGCATCCGGATGCCCTGCCTATCGTACCTTTGAAGGTTTACTAATAGATTTGTAGTAAGGATTGGAAAAATGGGGAGGGATAAGATAATATGGGATGGGAATGGGCTCTGGCATATCTCACTCACTTAGAGACACGTACTTTGTTGTATTTTAAATATTGACGCTGGTCCTTCAAGCCGGATAAAATGACTTATGATATTGAATTTGACATTGTAATATACCTACTCGTAAAATATATGCACCTATGTATGCCCTACTTATAAAAGACTAGCAGCAGACGTTGTTCTGCCATAGAAGTTGATGTGCTGCAGTGCCATCTAGTGGCGAGTTACAACAAAGTCGATAGCTCTAAAATATTCTCCGTGCTCAAATCGGTTGAACGGTATAAAAGTTGATGTGCTGCAGCACCATCTAGTGGCGAGTTACAACAAAGTGGATAGCATGAAAACCTTCTCCATGAATAAATACATATGTGTGCCAACTTTCATGATGATCGGTCAAACGGTGTCGAAGTCTACAAATTTCAGATATACCAACATACATTTTTATATAGATACAGTCGTAGCTAAGCTATTAAAATTATTTTAGACGAATAATAAATAGTTTTGTTACAAACTATTCTATTATGGCAATCACTTCAGGTTAAAATTTGAATGTGCAAATATGTCCAAGTTAACGAATCAGCAAAAATTTTACAACGACAATTTAAACAAAATCATTGTTTTATTGTCTCATAAGTAATTTTCGTTTCAGATCCTGCTGAAAAAAATCCAATGCGCCAAGTCGTCAGCGTATAGCATACGCCGTTGATATAGAAGCCGCGTCCGGTGCGCGGGCGCAGACTGCCTTTCTATCTATGTTACTAGCACTAGACTGTGCGTATTTTATAATAAATTGATTAAATTTCTAATATTAACCCGTTTAATTTTTCACTCCATCACGAATGATTTTTAATCGTTTTCATTGTCATATAAAATGTAAAATAATGTTATTGACATCAACAGAAATATCGATGGCAAATACATACGTTTGCATGTTGATTTATCTAACTATTTAGATTCAAAATATAGATAGGTATGTAGGTACGTACCTATGTACAGTAGAACGACATTACTGTACTGTGCGTAAAATCTAAATATTAGGTAGATACTTGTAGATATATTTTATCACAGAGCGAAATTAATAATGTCTATCTGCTGTCCTATTTGTTAGTTTCAGTCAACAATGCCTAACTAGCTCCTAGATAACTATTACAAGAGTCATTCTTCTTCTATTACAAGAAGATTCCTTTCCAAAAGTTAAACGAGAATTTGACTGCTGTATTGCTTGACCAAATAGTAATTTGTCTGTAGGTAAAAAATCGTCAAAACTGTTAGATGAAATAAAAAGTTGAATTTTTTTTTATCTGCAAAGCAGTGACAACTGGTTCATCATGCCAATTGATTTTTTGGTATGCAAAAATCAGTTGGTATGCAACTGATTTAAAAAAATAATATTTATACGTATTTTTTTTTATGGACGAAGGTAGCAGACGAGCATACAGTCTACTTTAAGGTAAGTGGATACTGTTGCCCATAGACATCCGTGATACATGCCAACATTAGTCCAGAATGACAAATGTTAACACGACCCCGGATGCGCCGCCTACCTTCCGAGATATAGGAACTACCGAAACACGTACTTGCATTAGGGAAATAAGATAAAGTGCGAAATGCAGTACATTTCTAGGTAGTCTTCTTTGTGAGAGAGGTAACGTGGCCTGCAATCGAGCGCGCCCAGTGGCTGTTGGATCTCCCCATCTGGCGTGCACTCTCTCCCTCCCAAATGCACTTAACAGTTAATTACAAAATAATAAAACTGGTAAAATGAGTAACTTTGCGGCAGGTAAAATATTGAGGTCTCAGGCATTGATATCAAAGGTCAAAAAAGTTCGCCGCTACTTTGAGATATAGGTAAACAGATAAACAATATGATTATTTATAACTCACAGTGATCTTGTTTATTCAGAAAATATTCTGCTAAACTTTGTCACAATGTAGTGCGTCACTCATATATCTGGTGGAGAAATCCACGGATCCCAACGTTCTACAACACATTTTGTATAGAAATTGTATTTGCAATCTGTAGCACAAAATTCTTTTGCTATTTTTTTTTCTAGGCGTTGCACGTAAATTATTAGCGATAGGTACATTTATAGTCCAAAGCGCAATTCGTCCAGACGCAGTATGTTTATATTCGCAGTAAGTCAAATATGTAATTTTTTCAAGTACAGTTCATAAGAAAATTAAAAGAAAACGCATTAAATATACGTATATACGTTCTTAAACAAAAAAATATATGTCCTTGACGCAAAAACATGTTCTTCGCTTCGCTACGATTTCGATTTGGACCAAATGCTAAATGGACCTATGACCTATCGATAATAATTCGTTGCACGGACAAGATGTTGTAGGATGAATGTACCATCAAACTATACCATACCTATACCTCTCTACTGTTAGATATACCTACTCGTCTCCCAAGGCTTACCATCACACAAAATCCTCCGCCCTTTTCATTCAATCACCACCGGTAAACTTCCCGACGTCGTCGATGACCCCGGTCGGAGCGAGTCTCACACTGCGCTTCCCGGTATGCCCGCTACGTGACCATAATATAATTTTAGTCTCTAAAGATAGGAGCAAAGTATATTGCACTGTACCAACGTATGGATGGACAAGTAATGTTGGCGACGATGTTTATCGATTAGTGGGAACTACAGATGAAATAACCATTTGTGATGAAACGTACAGTTCTTCAATATCTAGGTAGGTACATACTCTTAAAACCCTATTAAAACAGGTAGCAGCATGTTTCTTAGATTATTTTATGATCGCGTATGGCTTTCAATGTGTTTTTATTACCTACTTTACACCTGTAACGCATTTTCAAGAAATACTGTTAAAATAATGACTTTCGAATGGGAAAATTTAATTCAGTCAAATTGCGTAAAATGAAGTGTGTTGATGACTCAACTGAAATATTACAATTTACGCAGGCAGCAAGATCATGACTCACGATTTCAGTAACAATAGAGTATTTCGTATAAAAAATCGTACAATTGTAGGGACGTAAGTCTATTGAATTTCTAGCGCACCTAATCAAGCCTAATCTATTGTCTTTTATCGATATAGCATTGAAAAATGTTGTGGGATAGATATCTACTATTGTAATACGTTTGGGGGCATGATGTCTGTCTTTTTATGCACCTTTTATTTGAAGCAAGTTTTGACCCAATTTTCATTTTTGAACTTTTCATTCAGATTGACCTTTGGAATTATACTTACTACGAGTATACGAGTATGGAATTGACATTGCCGACCATAAACTCGGCAGTGTTTTTTCACTATCTGCAAAAAGAACCCAATACCTACGCTTTCCATGCGTGCACCACAATAAAAAAGTTTTTAATAAGTGAATGAAAATAGTTATTTTTATTTCATTAAAGTTTATTCATTATTTTTATTCTATAATTCATCAATCCGACAATACTAAGTACTTAAACATAGCTTTTAGAATCGGAACACAAACAGGAGATCATGTCTATTTTGGCGCCACAATTACAAGATGGCGGACAGCCAGCGAAATAACAATTTTCAGAAATGCAATTATGCAATGTTTCTGTGGATTCTAGCACAGACGCGGTCATTATCCTATTTGAACTCAAATTATGTCAAGGATATAATTTGCATTATTTCAATTTAATATTCAGTAGGTAATTGAAGAAATTATCGCGTAATAATATATTTAAATACTAGTACAATTACATTTTTTTTTATAACTTGATTTAGTCTATTCGTGTCTTTATAAGTCTTGGTTTGGTGAATTTTGCAGTACCGTAACCATCTCCTTTTGTTGTTCATTGCTGGGGATGTATGGCTTTAAAACGCCACGCTGCTGGCGAGTTCATTCTTTTAGAAATGGTGGAGTTCCTCAGAGCTTGTGGTGTAGCGTCTTTGTGGTGAAGCCATAGTGGCCTTTTACGAACACTTACGGGAAGAGGTGGGGTGGTAAAGCCGGCCGACATCACACGGTCAGACATAGACCAATCAACCCAGCAGTGCTTTACCATCATGTGCGAAAAAGAATCTGATCAGTTTTCCATGCGTGCATCACCATATAAAGTGTTTCTTTAAAGTAACAATAGTCTTGTTGTATGTTTAATTGTTTCAATGTCATTCATGAGCACATTACGTATAGTAGGTACTTAAATTATGGGAAATAATTAAAATGAGCAGTAGGTATGACATTTTGCTGTTTGTCTAAATACAAGCCTTATTTATTAAAGATTTATCTATTACAAAAGTTATAATCAAACCCAATTATAGTCGGATTTTTTAACCGATTCAGGGATATGACATGTAGAACTGTCAATAAAGTGTCATCTCCGTACAAATTTCACTCTGTTTGACAGTTCTACATGTTATATCCCTGACTCGAATAAAAAATCCGACTACATACCTAGTAATACCTAGTCTACACGTGTCGTTTTCATTTTACTGCTATACGTGTATTGCGCTCAACAAAATGAATAAGAAACACAACTAAACACGTTTTCTTTAAAAATACACTTATCAACGTATTGTTTTTACTTTTTAATGATCAACACGTACAATAGGTACCATGTGCAACTTGTGTTAAAAGATATCATTATTAACCGCAATTAATGAACAACGGTTGCTCTAGTGTTTACAAACATGATTATTCATATGTTTTGCAAGTTTGTACTCGTACAATGTGTTAAAAGCATAAAATGGAAAGGGAAATCGGGGTGAGACATACCTTACATTCGTTTGCACGTACTCCACGTCACGCAAATACATGCTAAACTATAAATGTTTTAAAAATGTACTTGTTTAATACACACATATCAATTAATAAATTAAAGGTCATAACAATTAACCACCCGGTTGTCAAATTGAGAATATAAGACCATACGTAATAAGATCATAACGTGACGGATGGATAAGCGGCCCACCAGACAGCAAATGGTCACCGCCACATAAGGGCCCGCAACACTAGGATGCGGGTGCATTGCGATTTTGCACCTAAGAGATCAGAGGTTGAGCGTGTGTGGTGGCGAACCTTGGGAGAAATCTATGTCTAGGTATTGTATGGTGTGGTTTTTTTTTATAGAAAAAAGGTGCCTGACGGGCATACAGTCCACCTGATGGTAAGTGCATACTGTCGTCCATAGACATCCGCGATACATGCCAACATCAGTCCAGAATGACAAACGTTTACACGCCCCCGGATGCGCTGTCTACCTTTGCAGATTATGGAAAGGATTGTGAAAATGGGGAGGGATAGGATGGGATGGGAATGGGCTCTGGCATATCTCACTCACTACCTAAACACGTACGTACATTAGGGAAATACGATAAGGTAGGAAATGCAGTACATTTTAAGGTAGTCTTCTATGAGAGAGGGATAACGTGGCCAGTCGAGTGCGCCCAGGGGCTGTGGGAATGCAGCACCATACACTCTTCCCCTACAAAAAGTATGAAGCATAGCTTGTATCATGCATGACCTGTGAATATATAAAACCGAAACAGATTTTTTTTATGGTAAAGGCGGCAGACTTACATGCGGTTCACGTGATGGTAAGTGGCTACCGCCGCTCGTGGACTCCAGCAACACCAGGGTGTATGCGGGTGCGCGCCAGCCTTGTAAAATACTATTTACAACTTTGTTAAAGAGTCCCAAGTCGTAACGTAACGGGAAAACCTCAGATCTATTGTGCATGACGAATTCTCCTGCTATCCGGCCAGCAGGGTATCCCATTTACCTACGATTCATATATGTATATTATTGTGTATACCACAGCAATTTCTTACGTTATTTTAAGCATACAATAACATAATGTAAACAAATAATGGCTGATAACAGCCGTGACTACCAACGTAAACCGGCTTACGATTTTCAGCTTATCAAAGAAGTTTTATAGTTTTTTTAACTTATCAGTTTATTGTTTTTGCCTTCCGTTCCTCGATAACCCAGAGCACCATAGCAATTATAAATCCACGTGTAAAATCAACCGTATGCTAGTAATTGTGTATTATTACGTATGAAGTATATTATTATTTTTTGTATATTATTTTATTATTATATTATTATTATATTATTGTGCGGTGTCGTGAGGCGACAAGGGATAACAAAGCCGCTACCACAAGCGTAAGTTCCTCAAAACTACACTACCTCTAAAAGAGTGGACTCGCTTACCCGCTTAGCCAGCGTTGCATTTAAAGGCCAAGGCCATACATCTGTGGATGTTAAAATAGCTGGTTATGGTTACTGTCTTCAATGCACACTTGCGATACATGTCACCATCAGTCAAAAATTACGATAGCAGGCAGGTTGACAGTTGTTAAGTTAGGGAAATCAAGAATCAGAAGAATTTAGATCACGGACTGGGAAGGATGTAAACAGAATGATTTTGGATTTGGAGAAACAGATATTGATGTCGTGGTTATTGATTTTATTAGTGGATTAGGTGATGGTCTCTGGATTCACGGCACAGGGTATCCTAGTGGGGGCTGTTGAGTGGCGTTATTAATAGCAAGTACATGTCCTTATTTGTTGGATATTTACCTACAAGTACATGGAGAACACAATAAAGTTTTAATTATATTTTCGTTATCGATTCGAGGCCATTTTTGTCGTAATAATAAAGTAAACGAGACACAGCACTACATGTATGCAAACATAGTAACACCTATGCATACAATTTATTTTGAATACGTCGTAGTCAAAACAAACATCGTTGTTGCGCAACACCTTTTAATGCACTTTTGTTCTCTGCGTAATAGTGCGTAATGTGATAGTGGGTTCGACTGAAATTGCATTAATGCGACTTAAGCATTATCTAACCGAGTACCTACGAATACAATTTTTTTGCATTCGTTACTGTGCATTCGTTCGTTACCTGTGGCACGGTTACTGTGCTGATTTTAAATTTCATATTCGTTGTTTCAATTAAGTTTCAAAGGAATTTATATTTGTACGAACGTTTGCTTGGCCGACACTGTATACATAAGTGTCTACTGCACGTTGAAAAGACAATTAGCGTAGTGGAAATTTTCAAAATGGCGGGGATAAGCGGCTCCTATTTCTGCCTACGTGATTTTTAACTATTGGACCCATTTTGAATGGAACTTCATTTTAACTTTACGCGGTTAACATAGTATCTAGCACATGATAATTGGCTCAGTATGTGCCGAGATTGGCACGAAAAAACAGGCGGACAGTTAACATTTTTAAATAATATAATACATATTTTTTAATTGCAGATATGTAAAATTATAATGTTATTGACACCGTCGACAGATTACCGATTTGACATGTCAGATTAATGTAGCTAGTGATGTGACTATAGTTAATCATAGCAGTTATCATTATGTACTCTTCTTAACAGATAATGATAATATTTTCATTGATGTGATAGAATAGAGAGAATACGAAAATTAAAACAATGCCACTGTGTCTAAAATATGTTTTATTGAGTATTTTACACTATTCTGAATCAGAATCACGTGAACGGAAGAGAATAGAACAGAACAAGACAAGAAAAGAGAACCGGGGAGGGGAGAACAGAACAGAGCAGAACTGAATATTGTTTCAATAATATTGTGCAATGACATCATTCTACAATATTATTGTAATGTCTAGGGGTTGTCGCCTTACGCCATTATCAGAGAGGTCAATAAATATATTTGGAGTGGATTATACCAAAATTAATGAAGTGGAAATAATCAAGAGGTCACGCACGCTCCGCCCCGCCAATGTCTCGGTGACTTTGACAGTTCATTTTATAATAAATACAATGGATAATTCATAGACACATTCGAATTTTTTTAATGTCCCATGCCTGGGGCCTTACCTCCATTCCTTATAGCAGTATTATTTTAACCTTACTTCTCAATTTCGTACCACGGCGTCCTTAATGTACCTAAGCTTACTATAGGAAGTTTTGGTGACGTCAACACAATTCGATAGCTTATACTGTAGTGCAAATCGGAACGTTGTATAAAAGAAATGGCGTTATACAGTTCACATAGCGTTATCTCGTTTTGTTTTAGCAGGGAATAGCCAAATAATTAAAATCATTCGTTCTTTCTCTGCACTAAGCATTATAGTATTTCCATTTCTTTATTTTCTCGATGACAGTTCTAATTTGATAGTTGTAGTGTTGTGTGACCAAATAAGTAATGATATCGATTGCATATATTTATTATATTTTGAACAAAGACAAATACAACAAAAACATTCAAATATATTTTTTCAAGGTGGGAACACTCAATGGCCCACCGCCATTTTGTGTTTGTTTTAATCTGCCACTCGCAACAAGACGGTCGTGCTAGTCACTACATTTTTGTTCGCTGAGTTTTTTCACATTATCCATCCATCCATACAAAATACACAAATACGTTGTGTATTTTGTGTTCCTCCGTGTTGATTGCTGCCCAGCTGTCAAATATCAAAATGCCGAAAGGATCTGTTCTGAAAAGGCAGGCGAGAGAACTGGTGATCAAGGTTCGTAATTACTTTGAAGCAGAGTATCAAAATGGTGGCCCGCTATTACCACTGTCGCAAGTGCGAGAGCGTGTTGCGGCCGCATTAGGAATTAGTGGACCTACTGTTTCAAAAATTACTACCGAAGCTTACGGTACAAGCGGCATGCAGGAAAATAAGCTTCGTACGCCGAAGAAAAAACGCCAACCACGTCGTGTGACATCGGTTGACAACTTCGACGCTGACGCTATTCGCCGTCATATATATGACTATTACTTGCGCAAAGAAATTCCAACACTTAAAAAACTTGTTGTTTCTTTACGTGAATGTGGTTTGTTCCATGGCCAAAAATCGTCATTAAGCTTGGTTTTGAAAGAAATTGGATTTTGTTATAAAAAATCGGACAAACGTAAAATATTGATGGAGCGTCACGACGGTGCTATGGCTCGCTGCGAATTTTTGAGCGAAGCCAAAAAGATATCAGATTGGTCAAATGTTATTTTCACTGACGAGACTTGGTTAAATGCAAACCACACAGTATCTAAGAACTGGACTGACGACACCGTCGCTTCCACTAGTTCAGTGCCAATGGGAAAAGGTGAACGCCTCATCATATGCCATGCAGGGTCTACGAAAGGATTCATGTCAGATGCTTTACTGGCCTTTAAATCCAAGAAAACAGTGGACTACCACGAAGAAATGAACGCGGAGATTTACGAAGGATGGTTTAAAGAAATGGTGCAATCTCTGGAAGAACCGTCGATAATTATTATGGACAACGCTACATATCACTCCAGACAAATTGATAAAATGCCGACGCAGGCCAATAAAAAACAAGAGATAATTGACTCCAACGTCATGGCGAAAATGTGGATAATACTTTATTAAAAGTACAATTAGTGAATATTTTAAAATCGAATAAAAGCCACCCTAAAAGATATGTTATCGACGAAATAGCTGCCGAATGTGGTCATTGGGTTCTTCTACTTCCGCCGTATCATTGCCAGTACAATGCTATAGAACTAATATGGGCACAAATCAAAGGACACGCCGCTCGAAACAATACCCATCCCCCTTTTACGGCAAACAAGATGTTAGATTTATTAAAAAATGCATGTGCGGAAGTAACTGCCGAAAACTGGGAAAAAATTGTGAGAAGAACCCAAAACATTATAGCGTCGGATTGGGAAATTCATGTGTCATTCGATAATATAGAAGTACAGGAACTTATAATAAATGTTGGGGAGAGCTCATCGAGTGACAGTGACGATTCATCAGATTTTGATTAAAATAAATAAATAAAGATTACCTGTCATTATAATTATTTCGTTTCATTGTCGAGTACCTACCTATACCTACTTATTTTACAACAGCTTCGAAAATTTTAAAGAAGTTGGCATTATCAATCAAGAATTAACACGTGTAACATCTTGTAATGAAATATAATATTAGTTAATAAATTTGTACAAAAGTATCCGGCAGTAGTTTAGTTTCTTACATTTTGTAAAAAAATATCGAATCTGTTATCGTGTTACGTTTATCGATAACTACATTCCTAAAATTGCTTTCTGGCTGACGTGACCTTGTTAATGAAATATGACGTCTTGGTGCATAATTTTTGTTCGGAGTTTTAGGCGTTGACGCTAGAACAAAGTTATATCGACCACTGTGTGTCAGCTGTCATCGTGAAAATAAAGCAATGGAACTTGTATAATACTTAGATGGAGGTCATGGTATGAATATGAGTAATGTTGTTTTAAGCCTGAAACAAAACGTTTCTGCAACAATATTGTTTTGTAAAAGATGGTGGTAGGGCCCTGGTGCCCTGGAATGTCGCTTGACTATTATTATAGAGTTTTTCTTTTATATAAAGACGAGCAGAGAGTCGGTCCAGCCCGCCGGGTACGCCGGGTACGCCGGGTAAGTGGATACGCTACTCGGATACGCTACTTACCTTCGCAGATTTAGGAATGGTAGAAATAGTTCTGAAAATGGGGACGTATAGGATAGGATAAGATGGGAATGGGCTCTAACATATCTCACTCACTACCGAAACACGTACGATCATTAGGGGAAGTGGGAAATGCAGTGCATTTTATGGTAGTCTTGAGAGTCTGTGAAAGGGGGTAACTTTGTCAGTCGAGTCTGTGCAGAGGCTGTTGGATTGCAGTATGCATCCACACAAATCCTCCAAGGTTTTCAGCACAACTTTAAAATAAATAAAGACCGATGACTCTGCACTTTGAGACTACGGAATAAAACAGCCGCTACCACAAGCCCTGAAGAAATACATCATCATCTCTAAAAAAGTGGACTCGCCAACTCGCTTGGCTAGCTTGCCGTTTTAAGGGCATACATTCGATAAAATGGCTGATTAGATTAAATGGTTACAGATCGGTAGATTGGATATACGCGTAGAAACGACAAAACAACATGATACTCGTATAGTCAATTTGCTGTTTAAGACTGGATTTTGCTCAACCATTATCACCGAGATGCATTGAATTCATTACGAAATATGTAAATTATGGTACGTCAGTTATTGTAACGCGCAGTTAAATATAGACATACTACGTAAAAATCACGATGAACCGATAACGAGTATTTATTGTATTCACATGCGTATGAATGACGCAAAATGAAACATCAAACGTAATCTTTGACATAACGTCACCTCCATTGCCTCCACATGGCTTATGGCACAGTAAAAACATTAGGGGGTAAACATTAAACAAACAGTAAACTTGTAACAAATACAAAACAATGTTACGATGTTATATGTAATATTTCGCAATCCATACTAATATAATAAAGGGAGAGTGCTAATTTTGTGAGTTTGTGTGTACGTGGAGAGTAATCTCCGGAACCACTGTACCTATTTGAAAAATTCTTTCACCATTTGAAAGGTACATTATTCCAGATGGACATAGGCTATAATATTATGTGCAAAAAATTTTTTCAAGCTGTACTTGATACTTCAACGCATCCCATTGCGAGATGGTTGATGTTAATATTCCATTTTTTTTACAATCTCTTATACACCGGTTTCTTCGCGATATTACGTTCACCATAATTTTAATAAAAAAGTTATTTTTTTATCGAAAATAACAATATGTAATGTAGACAGACTATTCCAAATATAATTGCGACGTAATTTATCGATAACGATTTACAGATAAGTTCTTTAACTTACGATAAGTTAATCCCGGTCTACATTTGATAAGGCCAACTAGATACGTACAGACGATAAATTAATCGGGGGAACTTCTAGATGATAATTCTAAAGCTTAGAAATAGATAGTGATTAAAAACATAAGTTTTACGTCGCATTACTCTTGATTACAATATCGCAGTTAAATTTATACAAAAACATAAAAAGATAATAATAATACGATAAATGACTTTAGGTAAATACATACGTAAACATTTAAAGAGGAACTATTGGACGGACTAATGCGGCGTGAACTAAGGAAGGAAATAGAGAATTGTCATTTCGTTTTTTTTGTTGGTACTTAATCAGAAAATCTATGACTCAGACATGTCGCTACTCTGTGTAGATTAAGATATTAATTCTGAAAGGTTTCAGTATTTTAAATAGGTATTGGTTTTAATATGACAATCTATAACAGCAGTGTACAGTGGGTTGTTTTTATGTAGATTGTTTATATTTATCCTGAAGCCTGGAACTATGAATTCTGTTCATGATTTTGAATTCAACACATACGAAACTATTTCTGTTTTTATTTTTTTATTTTTCCACAAACTTTATTATTTTGTTAAATAAGTTAGAAACCAATTAAATTACAAAAAAAATATGAATATATGTTAATATAAATTCGGAATCCTGAGCAGATTTAGGGAAAGGCTCGGTTTACCATGTTATAGAATGTAATGCAATCCTCACAATGTAACGATTTTAACATAAATAACATATACGAGTACATTTTATCGCATTCACTTGTTATGGCCACAACAACTATGGAAAGTTTTAAACTCTGCGATAAATATTTATCTGCAAGGCTCCATTATAATTAATAGTTTATTCATTTCCATGTAAAATAACAAATATTACCGTCTTTAATTAAATGGGTCGAATGTAAAACGAAATGATTAATATAGGCCATTTATCGTGGCCACGGAAATAAGGCTAAAGAAGAGGAAATAACAAAAATGGAAAAAAAGAATTGCGTTATTTATTAATTATTATAATACTTAGTTTAAGCGCAAAAAGCAATTATGACCTAGAATACAGATTATAAGAACAGGCGACTTTATACAATGCGGTAATTGACTCCGTCTAAAATTGATTCCTTTGATGGCTTAATTTTTATTTATAGTAAGAAGTCCGCAGACTAGCAGACAGTCCACCAATGCAAATGCTACGATCGACATCCACGACACATGCCAACATCAGTCCAGATATAAATTGTTAGTTGTTACAAGTGATTAAATATTCGGATATAAATTAAGTTCACACACAACGATGTCTGAATTCGTTTATTCTGAAACTTCATGCAATTTAACTTATTAATTTATTTAAACTTCATTGCATAATTATTTTATATGTATAAATGCGGATTTAATTACTTAATTTCTACCAGTCAATCACCAGATCAAACAGAAAACAGTTTTAGCTTAATTATTTCATTCAAAGCATTGTAATGTGTTCTAAACCATTCTAGAATTCAATGAGTCAAGGAAATATATCGATTTTACGGCTTGGAGTCTAGTATTTTAAGTTATTTAATTCTATAATTAATAATAATCATTAGAATTATTTTGATAAGTTGTGTTATTCGTCAGATCGTCAAGCTAATACAATTTATACAATTCTTGTCGACGACCTCGTGCTAAGCTCACATGTGAACATACTAAGGCCCAAGTTCACTGACACTTTAACAGGCAATTTAAATTGTAAATAACAGCTAAGGTCTCGTTTTGCTTACATAAATCGGTTAATTAAACTTAATTGTCGCCGTAAACACAGAAAATATGTAAGGTTTAAAATGTAAATGCAATGTTTAAATGTTACACAGAAACATGTAAACGTCTGTGAACTTTTCATATACTTAATAAAAGTAATTTTTTTAAGATTTAACTCAATACAATGAATCTTTAATTCACTCAATTAAAGACTCAATATCTTGGAAACTACAATCAACAATAAGCTTTCTTTTCTCAGACAATGTCACAATTATTCTTAGTTCTACATTATTTCAGACAAACAAACTGATTTTAGGAATTGAACTTACCTATACCTATAATAAATTATATTAAAATTGAAGACTTCGCAAAACTGTAACAATTGGGTGCGAGCCAAGTGTTGTTGATACTTTAGCCGGTAGTGTTGGGTGACTTGTTATCTTTTCATGATAATCATGCGACTCATATCAGTGCAAATGAGGTAAAATTATTGTTTCTCTATAGAAAATGTCCGCCTATAGAAAATGGTAAATGAATACCTACTGTCGTCCACGGACACTTGAGATACATGACTAACGTTAACACGCCCGGATGCGTTGCCTACCTTTGGGGATTTAGGAATGGATTTGAAAAAAGTTTGGGAAAATGGGGAATAGGAATTATAACGAATGAAGTGTTCTATTGTTTTAAAATTGTCGTCAGATGTTATTGAATGTATTTTATTCAGAGAACTTTCTAATTCTAATGATACATTTATGGATACCATATTCTTCACTTCCACCTCTCGTTCAAAATAAAATTGAACTTATTCCCATTCTTAAACATGTGTATAATATTGTCTCTTATTTAATATCTTTTTTTTTAATATCTTTTTTAATATCTAGTCTCGATTTGGGGTTCTCTGAACCTAGTGGATTTCAACCCCAGTAAGACGCAAGTCTGTGCATTCACCGCTAAAAAAACCCCCTTTGTCGTAGCACCTCGCTTTCAGAGCATGCCTCTTAAGATTTCGGAGAGTATCGGGATCCTTGGTGTCGACATTTCCAGCAAAGTCGAATTTAGGGGTCATCTGGAAAATAAAGCCAAAATGGCTTCCAAAAAGCTCGGTGTGCTGAACAGAGCGAAGCGGTACTTCACCCCTGGGCATCTCCTTATGCTTTACAAAGCTCAAGTGAGGCCCCATATGGAGTATTGCTCCCATCTCTGGGCCGGCGCACCGAAATACCAACTGGACCCATTTGACTCCATCCAACGACGTGCTGTTCGTATTATCGACGATCCCGCTCTCACGGGCGGTTTAGAATCCCTCAGCAGTCGGAGAGACGTTGCGTCTCTCTGTGTGTTCTACCGCCTGTACAATGGGGAATGCTCTGAAGAATTGTTCAATATAATTCCCACCTCGGGTTTCTATAACCGCACCTCCCGTCACAGAAGTGCGGTCCATCCGCATTTCCTCGATACGGAGGTGTCACGCACTGTTCGGTCCAAAAATTACTTTATACCGCGAACCCGTAAGCTGTGGAACGAACTGCCTCAAGAGGTCTTTCCATTAAGCTACGATATGGGGTTCTTCAAGAGAGCTGTGTATAGGATTTTGCAAGGTCGGCGGCGCGCCCGCATACCCCCTGGTGTTGCAGGTGTCCATGGGCGGCGGTAACACTTACCATCACGTGGGACCGCCTGCTCGTCCGCCCACTAATCTATAAAAAAAAAAAAAAAAAAAAAAAAAAAATCTCTTCTCGTGTAGTAGAACGAGATAAGCAACCAACAATGTGATACATTCTCAAGCGAAGAAAAAAAAAACAGTAGTCATATCAAACGATAGACATACGATTATTTTGCTTTTGTGAGTAATCCAACCACTTGAAAGGGGAAGCAATTTATGAGTATTGTGTGAAACGAGTTACTCCCTCATCGTTAAAAAAAAATAACTTCTCTAGTTGTGTATAGAGCCGGTGGTGTTTTCCTTGAAAACACGATTTTCCCAGTAAATCGGTTCCATTTGATTGACGCGGCCATTTCACGGCGCGCCGCGAAGGCTAATAAATCTTCGTGATATTTTAAAAGCTAAATTTATTTCTATTTACTTTAATTTTATTTGATATACGAGTTAAGGTTTCGGGGAATTGTTACTTTTTTGAATTTTGAATTTTGAGTTTATATAATATTTTAACTTACAATAAGCTCAGTAAAATGTCAAATGCAAAAAAAAATGTCAAACATAAATCAGTAAATATTGTAACCAAACTGATTACTTAGTTACGAACTTTTAATACGAATACACATGATATTGAGGACAGAAGGTTTTGTTAATAGGTACTTTAATACAGTGCCGAGCATCGGAGCGCGCGGTAGGGCGGTTGTCCAGGCCGCCAAATTTGCAGCGGCGCTGAATTTTCCGATGAGCGGAAATTCAATACAAAAAATAAGATGCTTTAAAGACTGGGTAATGCTAAAGGAAAGTTTCAAAGTGCCAAAAAGGTTTCTAGAAATATCAAAACTGAACCGCACGATTTCACGTTTTAATTTTTCCTAGAAAAGGGGGAGGGCGTCATGACAATCTTGCCCGATGCTGTCATTAACGTCATTAACGCTATAACGCCTGCAATTACTTAATGCTGACTGACATAACAAGCAATTAGTTTGGAAAGAAGGTGATGAGTAGGATAGGGAATAGGAAGTATAGCGGAACTAGGAGTTTTCCTTATCCCATTAGTCCTTCCATTCCTCCTTACACTACACTTTCCGTATAATAGTCCATGATACCGCATCTGCGCGTGGTTAGTTTTGTTACACTACGTTTAACAAACGAGCAACTATTAAATATATGAAAGGAAACTATTTATTTAAATGAATGATCGTGTATTTATTTAGATCTCCTTATACAATTACATAATAACCAATTTTATATTGATAAAATCACAATCATCTTTATGTTTTTCATCTTAATATTACCATAGATAACTTACTCTACGACTTTACATTTTAATTTCTCTATGAGCAACCACAGTTCTATCAATAACAGTTTGCTTGATCCATTGCAGTGTATTTACGTAATTTATGAACCTATTAGTATTGGGCTTGGCCAATCGAGAGATTGAACATATACAAACTCTTTTGCAGCTTATTATTAAAATATTCGATAGGCGGCTAGATAGCGCTACCTGCAAATACAACATTGTAAGACATACTTGTCAATTCAGTTGTATCAATGAATATGGACTTTACACACATCAGCGTAACTTCTTTACGATCGCAAAAAGTTTGTAATCGTGCTTCGGTTAAGGTATTATATATCAAATGAACGTTAGTGACGTCTGTTTGTCAAGCAAATTGATGATAATGGTATAAAAATATAATCTTTTCTTCACGTATTCACGTATCTACTTAAATCACGTTTTCTTCAAACGTGATCCATTAGGAAAGCGTCAAATAAATTTTATCAATATTTTAAAAAATCATCTCAAATGGACTTTTATTTAACAGGTAGGTAGTTAAATCTAAAGATAGAATTTCCATGAGTTCAAAACTCAATAACGCTTTGCAATCAGCTAATAACATGTACATGATGTCACGGATTGATTCCTGAAACCTAAAACTATGGATTTCGTTCACGATTTTGACATAGGTAATATATTTTTTCTGGTTTTTTTTTCTGACTTTTTTGTATTACATGATAATTTAGTGAACGGAATATTTTCTATTTAATTCGACTATCTTTCGCCATTTTTCTTCTTTCTATCTACTATTTTTTCTGGCATGGTTATAAAAATTTTGAGGTTTCTGATCTAAAAACTAATTTAAATGGTTCATACTGGCTTCTCTTAACTGTAATTATACTCCATTTAGCGAATTTTCTAAAGAGCTGAATAAATGATAATCCGAAGGTGCTATGTCTGGAATGTATGGAAGATGCATGGATAAATGCTGTATGGAATATGCAAGAACTGTATGGCAGTTTTAAAACTTCCCAGCCGAGGTCCATCAATTTTTGCTTAGTCATCAAACTTGTATGAGGTCGAGCATTGTCGTGATGGAAAACTACACCTTTTCTATTCATTAATTCTGGGCGTTTTTCTTCAAGTGCTTGTTCCAATTTTACTAATAGCTGATACTAGACATCAAAATTAATGGTTTGGCCATGTGGCAAAAGCTCGTAATACACAATGCCTTTTCAGTCCTACCATACACATAATATGATTTTGTTCGGAGTGAGGCCTGGCTTTGGGACTATTTGCGATGGTTCACCTCGCTTAGATCAAGATAGTTTTCGAACACTGTTATCGTAAGTGTTCCACTTCTCATCGCCTGTTACCAATGTCTTCAGAAATGGATTGATTTCATTTCGTTTTAGCAACATCTCACATATGGAAATTCTATTCACCAAGTTTCTGTCATTTAAATCATGCGGTACTCAAACATCGTTTTTTTTTATGAATTTCAGTTTATGGAGCTGATCCAAAACTGTTGAGTGGTGAATGCCAAGCCCTTTCGTAATTTGATGTCTGCTTATGTGTCGATCGGCTTAAATTTTTTCAATGATAACATTAACATTTACCATAGTAGGACGACCACAACGAGGAACATGATTCACATCAAAATTACCAGACCTTAATTGACTGAACCATTTTTCGCAGTAGCAGCCAGAAATTTAGCACGCTAAAGTCGTGTTAAAAAAATGCCGCGAACCATTCCGACTACCTACAATATTATAAAAAATATATAAACTAATAAATACATAAAACAACTTCGTTTTTCGTTAGAGTGGTTTCATATATTTTCATATATAGACCCAACACTCTGTGTGATGAGTGTCACCTGTAGTGAGTGTAAACCCAACATCCCGTGTGATGAGTGTCACCTGTAGCGAGTGTAGACCCAACACCCGGTGTGATGTGTGTTACCTGTAGTGAGTGTAAATCCAACACCTGGTGTGATGTGTGTTACCTGTGGTGAGTGTAAACTCAACACCCCGTGTGATGAGTGTCACCTGTAGCGAGTGTAGACCCAACACTCGATGTGATGTGTGTTACCTGTAGTGAGTGTAAACCCAACACCCCTTGTGTTGTGTGTTACGTGTAGCGAGTGTAAACCCGACATCCCGTGTGATTCTTGTAACCTGCAGCGAGTGTAAACCCGAAACTCCGTGCGACGTGTGTTACCTGTAGCGTAATATAAAGAAATAATGTCTTTCTGGGCTTGAAAGATCAAGTAAGTTTGAGAGTCTAGATTGGCGTACCTTATTAATTTGAAGTAGGGATGAGCTGTTTACTACGACGCTGTTTTTCCGAAGTGGGGGTCACACAGCATATCGCGGGGTCACGAAGTATGTCGTCATCACGCGTCTATAATTTTTGTTGCTATCCTTACACCTAACCTGTTTACTTACTATGGCGCTGTTTTTCGAGTGGGGGTCGCGAAGTATATCAAGGGGTCACTGGTATCACTGTTACCATCCTTACGCCCCGAAACAGACTAATCCTCTATCAAGACAATGCCCCAGCTCACTCCGTCAGACGAAGCAATTTGTGAGTAGGTACTGTAAATGTAGAGTTAATGGATCATCCGCCATACATTCCCGACCTTGCGCCCTGTGAGTTTTATTTATTTCCTAAAATTAAAGATACACTCAGAGATACGTACGTTTACGATTTATGAATGCAGAAGAGGCAGTAACGGCCTTCCAAACGGCTGTTGAAGAGGTGCCTATGTGCTGAATGATCCACACAATGGTTTCCATGAAAAAATGTATCGATTGTCAAGGAAAATACTTTGAAAAGTTATAAAACAATTTCCATATTTATGTCTGATTTAATTTAATTTTTGAGATTCTAAAAACTTTCGGTGTCACCCGCGTTCCTGCAAAATTTTGAGTTGTCACTTTTAAGAATGAACATTATTCTTTTAATCGAATGTTTACAATTTAATGTAAATATAATAACTGGAATATTACTTAATTATTTAAGTGTTAAGTAAATATATTAAGAAATAGTAAGTAAGTAATAAGTAATTAAGTGATATTAAGTAATATATTAAATTAAATATATTAAATATACAAAATATTAAATGGCGCCTTGTTAATACCTGACGTGGTGAACCAAATTGGCTTTGCTGTTCCTCGCTCTATCCCAAGATATCCTTTAAGCAAGCAATTAGTACCGTTACCTTCTAAAACAAACCTGGGTAAATTCTCGCCATTAAATCGTCTTCTGAATTCTTATAACGAGTTGAATTCTCATGACATCGACATCTTTATTGATTCTTTGGTAAATTTCAAACGCAAAATATTACGTAAATTGTAGTCGGGCACTTTTTGTTTTTATTTTTATTTTTGTATTTTTTTCATTTGCTTAATTAAATAGTATAGTAAATTGTAATTTAAACTTATTTAATTGGATTTATGTACATCACATTTAAATTTATTTTTTTGGGTCATACTCGTATTGTATCATACTCGCATACATTTGTATTTTTTCGTGTAAATGCTGTTGGTGTATCTTGCAAATAAATAAAAATAAAATATATTCACATAAAATTATTAAATAAAACTCCATTTTAAAGAAGTGTGCCATCACAAAAGGCCTTCTTTCCGAGAACCGTGTCTAACGCTTACTCGTACGGGTATATTATACCTAATACAAATGTGGAGATTCCGATTCTATACGTAGCTTGTTATTTTGGCTGTCAATCGACTAATTAAATATTTTCATATGAATAAACAACATTTATCAGCTTACAGAGATCGCTTGTTATTGCTATTACTGGGTAATTGTTTGTTTGTTTGATGTTATTCAAAAGTAACAGTTTCGCATTGAGATAATAACGTAGCGATAATAATTGCTAAATAATCCGTTTTTCTCATAATAACGAAGTCGGTGTTTTTCCGCAAACAACAAACAATACGCGCCGACAATAATAAACAATAATAGTTATTGACATGATAATAAGGTGTCTACTAATGTTTACTATAAATACTACAGAGATAAGCATAAAACTAGCGGTACAAAATTATCTTTATAGTTCCTTATAGATAACATTCATTAGCAGTTTGATATTAATGTACGGGTAACACAGGACATAATAAGGTACATACTGGACTTAAGTTCCAGAGGCGACCATTTGCCTGATATCATTTTCCATAATTAATGAATAACACCAAATATTCGATTAATACAAAAAAAACTAAGGTAATGTTACAATTTGTGTGTTTTTTCTATACTAATATAATAAAGAGGTAAAATTGTGTGTTTCTAGGTATGTTGGGGGTAATCTCTGCAACTACTGAACCGATTTCAAAAATTCTTTCACAAATAGGAAGCTACATTATCCGTGTATAGTATAGGCTATATTTTATTATGAAATTTTGAAGAAAAAAAACCTCATATAAAAAACTGAAGCGAAGCGAGGGCGGGTCGCTAGTCTTAAATAAAAGTTAGGAAACTGGAATTGTATCACCCATTATGATAGAAACTATTGCCTACACAGAAGTTAAACTATCTCTCCCTAGTAAAAATTGCAAATAAAGGTGTTCAAATTGCAAATTGCAAAAATAGTCGTTGTTTAATTAAAAATTAAATCTTATCGAGCTAATTAAAATCTAAATGTCAGAGAATAGCGCTTATATTTCATTGAACGTAACTCTTTAATAGAAAGGTGGGAAACGAGCAGACAGTCCGCCTGGTGAGAAGTGGATACCGTCGTCCTGCGACATGCGCGGTACAGAGCGACATCAGTCCAGAATGGTGACATGTCCCGGATGAATTGCGTATCTATGGAGATTTAAAGAGGGATTTGAAGCAAGGGTTGGGAAAATGAGGAGGATTAGGAAGTATAGTAGGACGTGAAGTTTTCCTCATTCCATTACACCTCTAAATCATTCCTGGTTGGATGGGGTGGGAGAGTCTTGAGTATAACGGAATATGGAGTTTCTTTTATTTCATTGTACTCTCCATTTAATAGGATAGGAGGAGATGGGATGGAAACTGGGTACCTGGTATATCTTACTCACTACCAAAACACCCACGTAGATTGGAGGGAATAGCATAGGGATGGGAAATTACTAAATTTATGATGATCGTCTGGATGAGAAGGGTAACTTATCTAGTCGGGCGCACACTCAACGAGTGTGACATTGCAACATGCACACTCCCTCTCCCAAATGCAATATGTACCAAAAAATCTTTGGTACCTACCACTAACTTTTTGCATAATCCGATCCAATCCAATTTGTCCAAAAGGTAAACAATAAGGTAAACACGCCCTTAAACAATATAGTGAAGTGATAATTGTTTACAAATCATAATCTGATTCATCGAGAGTGCAAGTTTGTCCTAGATTTTCTAAATCTAGATTGCTAAATCTCCCCGCATCATGTAATCCTAAATCATCTACCGCGGACGTCTATGCTTATGGGTGACAGTGTACATTTATCACCCATAAAAAAAGGTAAATGTTAAGATATTTATTTTTTTATTTTTTTTATAGTCTAGTGGGCGGTCGAGCAGGCGGTCCCACGTGATGGTAAGTGTTACCGCCGCCCATGGACACCTGCAACACCAGGGGGTATGCGGGCGCGCCGCCGACCTTGCAAAATCCTATTCACAGCTCTCTTGAAGAACCCCATATCGTAGCTTAATGGAAAGACCTCTTGAGGCAGTTCGTTCCACAGCCTCCGGGTTCGCGGTATAAAATAATTTTTGGAGCGAACAGTGCGCGACACTTCCGTATCGAGGAAATGCAGATCTTTACTTTAAGGACGTGTCCATTTACCTCTAGCCGCCATATTTGTTTCCATTTTGGACAAATTAGCTTGGAACGGAATATATCTGACGCTAGGCCGGTAATAAAGTTGATGAGCAGAACCTGGTAAATTAATTTGATTAAGTTGATAACAAGCTACAAAGGAGTTTGTATTTGAACGCTTGATTGGTCAATTCGATATTATTTGTCAAGACGATTGATCAATTATATGTATCGAATTTCTTAAACACATTTAATTTCTTATTCATTACATTTAGTTGGCTAAAAACTATTGTGGATATTCTTACTGAATACATAATGATTTGTATTGTACCAGTTCAGTTTGTTTTTTCCTGTTAGTTCTTTTACTTATGATACTTCTATTGTATGAAGCATCAAAGCAATGACATTTTAAACACAAAATTTTCCTTTTTTTTGTACAATTTTCCTGTCGGTAGTAGTTAATATAAAAACGTTAATATATATGAAAGTACTGGCTCCTATTATGTTACGATGTTTTTTGTTTTTCCTATGAAATTTTCCTGTACCTTTGTACTCGTACACTGTATTGTAAAGCAGGATTTTTTTGTTCTAGTATTATTAATAATAGCTATGATTAGGGTTGCCATCCGTGACAAGTTCGAGGAGGGACCGAAAAGGGTTTCCGATATTGTTCCGGTTGTTAATTACATGTTGAAGAGTAATATGTAATCACTACAATTTTAAATAATTAGGTGTTTAAAATTTTTATAATGATTTTATTATAGTCTAATGTGTATTTAATAATGAAATATTATTATATCGAATGGAGTCCATATACCCAGAAGCGCAGTATGGGTTGCCATCCGGTTACGTAGACCGACCACTTGAAGAAATTCGCCGGTGGTGTGCTGGTGAGCCTCGGGAGAGGCCTATATCCAGTAGTGCAGAGATATAGGCTGATGGTACGTATAGGTATGGTATTATAATTAACTAAACTACTTATTATAACTATAGTTGAAAATGTTGAAATAGGTATATTTCAATTTTTATTTAATAAATGCAGTTTTTAATTAAAAATTCGATCAATTTCTTATTTGACAACGTGAAAAATTTCAATTGCAAATAAATATCGGGTCTTAATCCCAAAAATTGAGGGTATACCAGTTTTTTTTTCCAGCTCTAGAAATAAGAATGCCAGCTGCAGTCGAAGAAACAGTTCACCTATATCCCAGAATTTCTTGTTACTAATTTTAATAGCTTAATTTTCCAATTACTCCAGATTAATTCTTGGATCACAGATATAGAGGGACAGAAAACAGAAATTGTCCGTCGCTGGGTGCCCGAAGTTGGCGCAAAGCTCCAACTTCTTGCGCGGCTCGTCTGTTCCGACCCGTGTCGTTAGCAAGTCGTGTTACAAAACCCAAAAATGCCTAAGTAAGCTGTAATCAATTGTAAAAAATCGTCAAAAATTGTGAGCAGAGTAGATAATGGAGATGTTTCGTTTCATTGGTGAATGATTTCTCGTAAATAAAATTTTCTCACAAAAGTGACATGCTTGGTTTCCAAACAATTTTAAGAACTTGCGTTGTATATGTCTGTTTTGGACTAAAAGATATTTCAGTCACTAGAAATAAAAATTAGTTCACGCGTCCACCAGCTAAATTTGAAAGCAAGTAATAAATCGATAAATAAAATATTCGTCCCAAATAACGCCGTAATAAACCGAGTTAACTGACAGGAGAACTCTATATACCCCTTGGGTGTAGCGTTACACGAAATTTGGATTTGTTTGTGACGCAGGCGCTAACCACGAAACTAGGTTATTACCCTGACACGGCGACATTATGCTGCGTAAACAGAAAAACATACCAGCTACTTTGTTCGTGTGAAGTTTAAAGTGATTCCCGTGGAAACTCTATAATGGATCTGCATAAAAAGTATCCTAAATTTATTAAAATCGGTCCAGTGGTTTTTGCGTGATATGAGTTCAGACAAATAGGATTTTGCATGGTCGGCGGCGCGCCCGCATACCCCCTGGTGTTGCAGGTGTCCATGGGCGGCGGTAACACTTATCATCACGAGAGCTTGTTCGTCCGCCCACCAGTCTAAAAAAAAATAGACAAAAATTCGGAAAATAATCGTTTTGGACTCTGTATTATTGCAACGACTTTTAAAAAAAAACTATTAATTGTACAAGCACGTCTTTATTGTCATTTTATTATATTTATAGATAGATCAAAAGTTAGTGCTGTTTTAAGTACGAGTACCTACATACATTAAAATGCAGAGGAGGAATTTTGATCAAATGCAACTTTCGTAAACTGCTGCCCGAGGCGTTATTGGGCAACAGTGATTTTTGCGCACTACTTTTTGCAACTCGTTGATATTTGATTTTCCGTTTACGTAAATCACACTTTATTGAAGTCACAATTTACAATATACAAATAACTTGCAAGATACATCTATGTATTTTGGGAGGGGGAGAGTGCACGCTCCAACAGCCGCTGGGCGCGCTCGACTGGCCACGTTACCCGTCTCTCACAGAATACTACAAATGTACTGCATTTTCCACTTTATCTTATTTCCCTAATGTACGTACATGTTTCCGTAGCGAGTGAGATGTGCCAGAGCCCATTCCCACCCTATCCCTTCCCATTTTCCCAACCCTTTCTCCAACTCCATTCCTATATCTCCAAAGGTAGGCAGCGCATCCAGGGTCGTGCCAACGTTTGTCATTTTGGACCAATGTTGGCATATAACGCGGATGTCTATGGACGACAGTATCCACTTACCATCAAGTGGACTGTATGCTCGTCTGCCGCCTTCGTACATAAATAAAAAAATAATTGTTTGTTCTTCTTTGAGGAACTTTTATTATTTTTAATTGCTTTTATATGATGTAGTGAATTACTTATGTTTGTGCGTCTTCAGCGTAAATTAACTTTTTTTCATACGTAAACTGACATTTGCTTGCGATTAAATTACAATTTGTTAAAACATTTTCTATCAGTGATTCTAGATGCATACCATTATCCAGATATCAAAATAGTGATGTATTTTTAAAATTACTGGACCGATTTTGATAAACTGGAGAACACTGAAATCATAACAAAATCGATCCTGCAGATCCTGAGATTAGTACGAATCCACAGAGAATTTCGGATATCGATTTTAAGATGCCAAAATAACGTCATGTCCACTAATTTATGGAGACAAGTATTTTGTTCTATATGAAGTATATTATGTAAAACTACATTCAATAATGAGGTGTTTCGAATGAAAGAGCAATATTTTTATGAACAAAAAAGTGCAAAACGCGATTCGTATGTAGGTTTATCTGTATCGTTAATTATTCAAAAGTGTACCTACCTGTGAAATGTAAGTCAAAAAGTCATCATAAGAAATAAAGGATATTGAACTAAGAATGACTAATCACATTATTATTACGACATATTATATATTACATAATATTTACAACATATTAGTAGAACATCGATCCTTCTTGGTAAGTTAATTATTTCTATCAAAAAATTCTCACGCTGCCATGTACACAAGACTATGGGAACACGGGAAGTCATTTTGCAACCCTTCGATTTTGTCCTTCGATTTTATGCCCGACATTTCTCGACCCCGCGTGTTCCCCTGCCTCCGACGGGAATCCACCGAGATCAATCGACCGACTTTATTCACATTGAGTTATACTCGTGTATATATTTCTTAGTTCATACAAAATTGTGTCGTCAATATTTTAGTTTCAGTTTTATTATTCGGTTGTCAGTTTTGACATATTGAGAACAGTTAACGACACAAATAAAATAAATAGGTTATTCTGCATTTGAGACCAATCCATTACCTACGAAGATACACCATTCTGATTATCGATCGGTGTTGCATCGAAGCGTATCAGATTTAATGTTAATTTAATCTTTATCATTAACTGCGCAGTTATAAGGCAACGAGGTCCTTACTTAAATACGAGTAAGTACTTAAGTATCGTACAGTGTTTACGATCGTTAGGGGATTTTCATGCGCAGTAAGCGCAGCGGCCTACATTGATGCACTATTTTACTTAAAAGGTTAAAGAGCTAGCAACAGTTCTATATAGGTACTGTCCTCAGTTATCGGGCTTCAATCCTCTTAGAAAGCAGGTCAAGCTCAGTGCTCATTGCAATATGTCTATATACAGTGGCAGTCCATCTCCAGCGTAACATTCAATTCAATAATACATGACGCTGTGACGCCAGACGAAATGCACACAAACACACAACTCACACAGGCGCACTGCCCGTACACCCGAGACACTATAAATATGAGCGCGAGACCCTCCTCCCCGCATACTGATACGGTCGTTCACAGACGTCATATCGCTTTGAATACTAACAAAAACTTAATAATGGTTGTGAAACTAGAAACTGTTGCTGCGCTCTACGCGGATGTTTATCCGGCGCTGCAAACGAGGGGACGAACAATGGAGTGTGGATCCGATTGTTCGAGGAAGCAAAAACGGCGTGAGGCACTTCCCGCGCTTGTGGAAGACGACTCCGAGGCGGAAAGCTACGAGCAGGAAGAGCAACAGCCCTACATCATGCACGCTGAGGGTTTAAGGAGACAGAAGTCGGTGTCTCCACAACGTCGAGAGCGAATGCGGCGTCAGCTTGTCCTGCCTTCTCTGTCTGAAGATGAGGAACCTTGATCGACTCGCGAGTGCAGTTTGGGAAGAAGTTTCAAAGCCCGCCGGCATCGCTTTCTGCCAATCGCAGCCCTGAAGGAACGTTAAGAGAAAATGTGTCAAGTCGGGATCGCGGAGGTCGCGGAAAAATAACCGACCTCTAAGAGTTGTCTGTGATTGGACATGGTGATAATTGTCTTGAAGACTCAACTACGATAGTCTTCTTGTGATGTCTAAGCTTGAAGTTTATGTGATGTGTTACCAAAAGAAGCTGAAACACCAAAGCGTTTGAACAATAACATAGGTGATAAGATTTTATATTAAGCAATAATGATTGATTACTGAAAATAAATGTGTGATTTTTATATTCCGTGTGTTATTTGATTCGGTATGTACCCACAGTGAAATGGCATACACTTAACTACAAAACACTCTCTATAAGAGAATAACAAAGGAACACAATGCTGTGTTGATAGCTTTACCTTCTAATGCACAATTATTGTTGCAGACTAAATACAGACAGAAAACCTGTTCACATGCCAACATACAAAGTAGGTAATAATTACACAGCATAGACACACAGTACTCATGGTATCAGCTAACACAAACAACTATGACAAACGAATAGACACACAGTACTCATGGTATCAGCTAACACAAACAACTATGACAAACGAATAACAGAATTAAACACGTTGAAGTGCAGTGTTTCGGTGTTGTAGAAACAAACAAAATATCACTGAGTCATGTTAACATGATTTTTCCTTTTAATAAAGCAGTAATGTCCCGTTTTAACTTTCTCAACTTTTACGCAACATTTGTTTTGATAATGAAATTGGTTAGGTTTTGCCGATGTCAAAGAAAAGTTTACACAAGTATTTTATTTGGCACAACTTTTCACTTTGAATCATTAATAAAACCATTGAACCATTTGATGATGAACCATTAATAAAATCACATGTTGTATCTACTTGGAACACCTGCGTGGAGTTATAACTTTTATCGTGTCTTCAATAACAGTGAACAGTCAATGACATGAAATTGCAGGGGACATTAACGGACAAAATATAATTAACAGTCATCAAATAAACAAACGATGATCTTATGTTTCTATTACATATTATAAATAGAATGTCAGTTAGTAATATTTTAATCTAGCGACTATCTAAAAATGCATAGACACAAATTTTAGGAATGTTGGCATTTTGGTTCACAGGTATAGAACTAGAATAGAAATAGAATTCATAATTTTGATAATTTATATGTTTATTCAAATTAATTGATTTATAATTTATTTGACCACATGAAAGTTTTCGGTAATGAAACACGTGGTCGACAACAACACGTGTTCTCACTGTATTCCTTATTACCTATATTTTGGAATGTATAGTACCTACCTACTTACAAAAATATGTCAACGTGGTTTCTGACAAATTGGCAAATAGTGCACATTTTTTTGCGCTGTTGTGTGAGCTACAAATAGTTAGCAGGTGACAAATGTTTTGTAATTTGTTTGTTACAACAACATCGTCTAATTAACGGTCATACCAAGTCGTATGACATTTCGATCTTAAAGAAAAATACTGAAATGCTTTTGTATCTTTAGCGCCTTGTATAGAATTCGTCACATTTTTTAGATGTTTAATTATTGAAGGTGCTGTCAGTAAAACATATTTATAAATATAATTACATATTAGATTAGACAAGGACAAAAATTCGTGCCGTTGTTTTAAGGCTTTTGATAAGCATATTTCATAAGTTTCATAACACACTGTCTCTTACGATCAAATGCAACGTTGACATTATTATGTCATATAAATATACGATATAATCCAATTACCAAAATGCTGCTATTGGTGTTATTGGTTGCTAATAAAATGTTATCACAGCACTAAATTCAATAAACTCTTTAGTAGCTTGACCCAACAATATCTTTCATCTAGTAATTAGATTCTAGTTCAACGTGTCCCTAATCATAGCAACGCACCAGTAATTTATTATTCAAGACCAGAGGACGTCTACAGCTGTCGATTTTCCCATGCAATGTGGCGTTCTACACGTGTAACAAATCATACAAATCAATGCTCATACAATTTTTACCGTTGTCTATTATTTTGTCCCTGAATGTATATTATCTGTAGGGGAAAAATTTAAAATATCGTATAATTCTTTAACGAAACACATAAGCAAGTAACAACAACTGAGTGAAAACAATTCACTCAATGACAGGACAATGACACTTGAAAGTTACTTGTAATTTAAATAATTTGTATTACAAGTCTGGTATCTTTGTCTATAAAACATCTAGGTCTTTATAAAACGGAAAATGGAAACCATATACCTAAGATTGTCTGTCACATTGGGATTGACACTTTATTCTACTGATATTAAAAAAATTACAAATCACAACGTCTTGGTTATTTTTTTAGGCAGAAAACATACTTTTAAATAAAATTCTCCGTAACTGAATCAGTTTTAGATACAGCTATTGTTTTTAACCTTTATAATTAAAAAAATTGTTGTAACACTGATAAATTAACGGAAGGTTTTTTATTTATAAAAAATACTAGTTGACCCGACAGACGTCCAGTCCAAATTTCAATAAAAAAAAAAATTTTCCTGAAATCTTTTCCAGGTCCATAACGAACAAAACAAAAAAATTATTACGCATATCCATTGTTCGAATCGTGAGTTATGGTCTTGAGTTCGTACAAAAATCCCATAGAAAAAAGCACTTTCAGTTTTTCCCGAATTTTCCGCACAACTTTTCCCAATTTTTCTTTCCCTAAAAACCTTATTCGAACTATTACGAACATTTTTAAAAGAAAATTAGCCAAATCGGTCCAACCGTTCTCAAGTGATGCGCTTACTAACGAACAGCATTTAATTTTTATTTATTTATTTATATATTATATATACTAGTTTTATATATTATTTTATATATATTTTATATTTATTTTATGTATTATTTATTTATAATATAACAAATTAACACACAACAATATTAAACTATACGTTCCTCTTATAACAGTACTTCCTCCTGAATCATTATCTATTGATGAAAACCGCATTAAAATCCGTTGCGTAGTTTAAAAGATCTAAGCGTACATACAGAGGGACAGACGGCGGGAAGCGACTTTGTTTCATACTATGTAAAGATATAGATTATAAATCTACTTCATTATATATGATTCTATAACTTGTATTAATCATATACATTGTTTTAGTGATCATTTCGTTTTGACCATACTTCTTTATATCATAAAATTTTATTATCAATACATCATCATATCATCGAACAAGACAATTTAAGGAATTTCAAATGAAAGAAGTAATTACTTACTTTATATATTTTTAAATTTGCTAACTTGCTTACAATTTTAGTTTCTAATGTTTTATTTCGGAATATTGGATTCTAAAACAGTTTTTACCGTTCAATGCTACTTTTTGCTCGGTTTCAGTGTTACAATCGCGTTGTTTTTATCTCCGTAAAAGGGAATGCATTGTTACTTGGAAACACGTTACCTACCAAACACAATATCGCACAAATATAAAACATAAAACTACGCAGTGCCAGTTTTTTAATAACTAAAAACATTGAACACAATTATTTTTTAATTCCACATGGGACATTTAAAAATACCACACTATCAACATGTTTTTCTTAATTAACATAATTAACTAATGTTATATTTATCACTTGTGCGATGTGATATGAAGTGCTTTCGCATGCTTCAGTATCGTGAAGCCTTCTGCCTCATATAGTACCCGCCTAGCGACCCGCCCTCGCTTCGCTTCGGTTTATAAGAGTTTTTCTTTTCATTTCTTTTTTGGAAAATTTCAAAATAAAATATAGCCTATATTAGACACGGATAATGTAGCTTCCTATTTGTGAAAGAATTTTTGAAATCGATTCAGTAGTTCCAGAGATTATCCCCAACATACCTACAAACAAACACACAGTTTTACCTCTTTAATATATTAGTATAGATACTTTGATTCTTAGAAGGCCTATCGTAGGTATCGAATGTGTCCACTAAAGTCTCAATAGATTTTAATCTCGCTGAAAGCGTCTCAACGATAAATATTTCAAAGGTTACTTATAGGGCCGAGGTAGTCTACAAATCAGGAGTGTATTTAACATACTATACATGCTATAAGGCTATCTCTCTTGGCTGATGAATACAGGGCTCTCCTAAGGCTCGCCATCACATTTAATCTTCCGGTTATCCTCTGCATGTCTTTAGTCGGATCTTCGCGCTACGTTTTTTTTAAATATGTCTGTTGTATTTCAAAGAAAGAAAATATTTTAATTCGTTGTAACAACATCACAATTACATACATATAGTACGTTAAATAAAGATACATTTAAGTATATTGTGTGCCGCGATAACAAAATGGAAGTAGCTCAACAAACGCTGTAGATAATCTACGACACTGACATTCTGTCAGCACCTATATACTCACGAACAGCCAGAGTGGCAGGCCACCCTTACCCAAAAATAAAAAAACCAAGAAGTGGGTGAAATTGCTAGATATAACAAAAATATTTCAGCTTCTACATAATAACCATAAACCATTCTACATAATATGGGATGTGCCAGAGCCCATTCTCATCCTATCCATCCCCATTTTTCTCTTTCTCCAAATCCATTCCTATAGCTCCAAAGGTAGGCAGCGCATCCGGGTACGTGCCAACGTTTGTCATTCTGGACTGACGTTGGCATGTATCGCGGATGTCTATGGGCGACAGTATCCACTTACCATCAGGTGGATTGTATGCTCGTCTGCCGCCTTCGTACATAAAAAAAAAACTCAAAGAGCAAAACGCACATAGTAGGTAAGTTACATTTCAATACAATGTAATAATTTCTTTATTCCACGTTCTTCGATCTCATTTTTCATTCCCCATAATCTGAGATACGGAGATATTAAGCGACACAATCTTGGGTTTACCTTGGATTTACCACAATGTCAAGACGATTCAATCACAGGTATTTTCCTTACGACATTTTGTCGTCTTGTTTATCACAACTTTTATGAATGAAATTGACATAAGTTCCCGTTTGTGATGTCATTTCTCGTGTTTATTGTTTTATGACGTCGAAATATTTGAAAAGTCAGAATACTACACTCTTTTCTCTGTACTTCACGATCCGTCTGCCCATGAATACCTGAAATGCAAATTTCGGTTTCAGGGTAACACTCATAATCGCTATCTTCGCTTTAATGACATGTCCAGTCTTGCCGCACTGGCTTTATGTCCAATTCTTTCGCAGCTCAGGCTATCAAACTCTAGAACACTCTTCCCACTAACATTAGGGAAGCCCCTTCTAAATTTTCATTTAAAATGTTGCTTCGGCTATAATATCTGTATATGCAACAGAGTTGATAAATAACGTTACTTAGATTTTTCTTTCTTTCTCTGAAACAACCTCCCCTTGTCAATGGCTTATAATTTATAATATATCATATTCTCAATGTATAGTACAATTTATTGTTGTATGTGCTTATATGGGTGTATAAGTATATACAATATGTATTTGTATAAATATTTATATATATCTATATATATATATTATGTATTAGTGTACCTAGGTATTATATGTGTATTGTATTATATGTGCTTTTAGTAGTCATTTTTAAAGATTGCACGATGCACCGCCCCTCATATTTCTGTTGGCAGAGAATGCCACTAGGCATTAAGTCCGCCTTTTGTACAATGTTTGCTTGTTCACTAAACTTAAAACAAATAAAAAATAATGAGTTATCGGGGTGATTTTAAAGTTTAGTTCCGTTAACTAAATGAATAGGTTTTTCCTAGAACGTTATATTTGCGGTTTGCACAGCATAACCGCTTACTGAATAAGTTACTGAGCGCTCGATTGGCCGAAACTCGATAGTTGTGCGAGCGAATGGTTTTTGCTGTCAACTTTGGTGTATTTTTGTCCAATCAAGTTTCCTTGAGTCGTTGATTCATACTTTATTGTTCACTGGAAATAATAATTATCGAAACACGTTTGTGGATTTCGAACAATCATTCCTTATCGTTACTTCCAATTACATTCTAGATAACAATAAGCTACAGACCTACGAATCGATAACACGATATTATATTTTAGCAACTATTTATTTTCCAATCAAATAACGAAATTGTTGGAAATCCGCTATTTCTGTCCTTTCTTGGAAAAAATGATAACGGTCCTATTTTTGATAAGTGCCTTTTTCGTGTTATCTCCCATCGCGGGCTGTAACGTTCTCTTTGCGTGGGTGGGACTAATCTGTTTGGCGACGGTTTACAAATGGTAGCGATTTTATTCTGACCGGTTAAGCTTTGTTCACACTAGCTACTACAAATATTAGTGATTATCTAACATTATCAAAATTTATCAGCACAAATTATTTTACATTTTATTATTTTACAAATTATGCCTGATCATATCATTGTCGCAGAGTTTGTTGCAGACCCGTGTCCACGAATTTAAGCAGTTGCAATCACACAAAATTCTCGCCGGATGAACCCAGCAGATCACCAACTGCTGCTGGATCTAGGTCTGCTGGAAGAAATCTCCGCAGGAGATAAGCTTGCTTTCTATACATTGTTTCTTCTTCTTAATTTTTGTTTATTTCATGTTATGTGCGTACAATAAATTATTAAACAAAATAAACTGTTTGCTGGCTTGATCGTACGACTCTTAGGTACTCTCCCGGGCGCCACCATCTCATCAAGCTCAAGTGGTCTCATCACTCAATGAATTCAGTTCCTCGGCTATAAAGCCAAAGGAGCTGAAACATTGTGATACTTATTTTTATTAATACATACATTTATCTTTGTAGTTTTAAAAATTAATTAAAAATCAACCAGTAAAGTAACAACTTCAATGTGTTTTGTCGCAAATTTGCAATGGGACACATATAGTTCCGGTAAAAGTGATTTTATATCTGGCAAACTTATTCTACGAGTACATTAAGTCTAGCAATAGAGCAGAGTCATAGACCTTGTGACTAATAGGAAAATTCGGACCATGACCCGCGACGCGATCATTGCGAATTAATGGACAACACACGCCTTTGCTGATTGTTTTATCATCTCTTAGGCACGTGGGCTCACGAATCGAATTTGAACTCACGCGTTACGCAAGCGACTGAGTGATATTGTGAGAACAACACGCGAAATTGTCAACAGTGTTGACGTTTGTAAAAGGTCGCTTATTGACACCTGTGTATACAAAATGATGACTGTTGACAATCATTCTGCCCTCAAGAACATTAAGAATATTTGAAAATTAAAAATAAAGCAAGATTATAAATATGATTATTAAAAACTGTTAAGTTTCTAGTTTGATTTTAAATGAATACAAAATTTACCAATTTTTTTTGCATATTTCTCCAATGCTATTTATGAATTGAAATTCAGAAGTAGTTTTGGAAAGGATTTACGATAGATCCGACAGTGGATTATGTACTTATTATTTAATCCCATACCATACCACCCTTGTCTCTTTGTAAAGGAAAAGTGTAGTATGGTAATAATGAAAACAGACTTGATGTAGTCTCTACTGTTTAGGTTCTCTAGTTCAGTTCCTACGATACCGTAGCTTGTTGTTCATAAAATTTTGATTTATACAGTTTTCCGAAGTATTTGATTTATTTAATTAAGATACTTCTACTGCTCTAACTACATAGGTTTTACTCTCTCGTTGTATTCAACTTTATCTACCTTATCGTTAGAAGATACAATAATAGAATTAAATGTATCTATTGAATTCATCTATTATATCTTCTAAATTCAAGGTATACCTTAGAAAATAACTTCTAAAGTAGATAGATACCTACATAGGAATAATTTTAACACCTACATACATTTTAACAGATAGTATGAAATATTTACAGCCAGGTGTGATCAACCTTTATCATTTTCGTTCAGTTTGAACAAACATTATTCGTGCCTATCCGGTAAAAGGTCATACGGCGTTTATTATTTAACACCTACTGGTTTACGTAGGTTTTTATTTACACGTATATGTTATGATCAATGATATCATCAGTAACTATAGAAATATAAAATTTATTTTCTAATGTAAATAATGGTCCATAAGATAACTATCTGATCCACGAGGTCAATTTCGTTTAGCGAGCAATGGAATGTAAGAAGCTATGTTTGAAGTTTCTGCGATAGATAGAACACTAAAAGAAGAGAATCGTTTAACAGCCAAAATCACTGACATCTCAAAAAAATCCGCAAGTTAAAGTGGCATCGGACTGACCAAAATTGTATCCGTCGTAGGACTTAAAGCCGACGAAGTAGGCGTCTTCGAATGGAGACTTCGTACCGTGAAACGTAGCCTGTGACATCCTCTGGCCTGATGGTCTGATGACTTAAATAAACTCGCCGGTAGTGACTGAATGAGAAAAGTGAAATATTGTGTGTCATATGAAAGTATGCCATAGCAGCCATGTCTCTCTACTGCTGGATATAGGGCTCTCCCAAGGCTCGCCACCACACACGATCCTCGGCTCACCTCATGCAACCACCACAGGCGAAATTCTTTAAGACGTCGGTCCACTTGGCCAGAATGCGTCCTCCATTCGAGGACTCGTCTATCTCAACGGCTATCAGTCCTGCGGCAAATATGACTAGTCATTTCGGTGACTTTAATTTTTCCGAAACGTCTTCGTTTCGGATCCTATCCCGCAAAGTAACTCCGAGCATAGATCTATCCATAGCTCGCTGAATAACATAACTTATAAAACGTATGTTATAGATCACAAAGGATATCTTTTAGTAAATTAGGCATTTTTTTTAATAGGAAAGTAGGCGGACGGGCAACCTGTCCCACGTGATGGTAAGTGTATCCGCAGCTCATGAACACCTGCAATACCAGGGTGTATGCGGATGCGCCGCCGACCTTGCAAAATCTTATTCACAGTTTTGTTGAAGAACCCCATATCGCAGCGTAATGGAAATACCTCTTGAGGTAGTTCGTTGCACAGCCTACGCGTTCGCGATAAATGATTTTTGGACCGAACAGTACGTGACACCTCCGTATCGAGGAAATGTGAATGGACCGCACTTCTGTAACGAGAGGTGCGGTTACAGAAACCCGAACTGGGAATTATATTGAACAATTCTTTAGAGCATTCCAGATTGTACAGGCGGTAGAACACACAGAGAGACGCAACGTCTCTCCGAATGCTGAGGGGTTGTAAACCGCCCGTGAGAGCGGGATCGTCGACAATTCGAACAGCATATTTGCCTAAAGCCAAAAGCACTACAGTCATTATCGTATTACGGTCATCTACACCATTTTTGTCTTTAATTCAATACATTTAAATGCTAAGGCTGCTTGAATCATTCGAAAGATACTATATTTTTTTGTATGTACTCGTACATGTACAAGGTGAGAACTAGATTAAACCAAAAACCACAAGTGATTCAGTGTATACACGCGATTCTCATAACTATGGGTAATTGTTTACCTATCGAGTAGTTTCCGTGGCGGAACTATGAATTCCGAACTCACTATCTGTTCTGTTGTTATTATTGTTATGTGGTTAAAACACCACGCTCGCCAAACGGGTTGGCGAACCCACTCTTTCAGAGGTAGTATACCTATACCTAGCGGGTAGTATACCTAGCATAGTAGTTCCTCAGGGCTTGTGATAGCCGCTTTGTTATCCCTTAGTTGTCTTTTACAACACTCAATGGAGTGATGCTATTCTAGAGCCGACCGACACCACGCGGCTTATTCACACGGTAACGGAACAATTAGTTTTTGTGGGTTTTTTGGAGCGTTCTTAGGGAGTGAGTCACCTGTACTTGTACTTAATTATTCTGAGATATTGGGACGTAGACATAAAGCCCGTTGTTAAGGAATTTGTATAGTATTATTTGATCTTTAACAGTGCGTCGGTTTCCAAGGCTGTATATACTATCATCATGAAATATATTATCTTTCTGCATAGCTTTATAATGTCCAACTAGTTTTCGCGGTAACGCTTACAACGAATCAATCGAAGTGGAATAATAATTACGTACTTATTACAAATAATAAGTAAGTAATACTAATTTAGACATGTAACTTGTTCCATTGTACTCTTCATTCCTTAACCTATCCCTCATTCCCCACGGAAGAAAGAGTGTAGTGTAAAAAGACGAAGATAACTATATAACAACATATATATTTGATATATTTGACATAGATATATTTGAGGGGGAGAGTGCACGCTGCAATCCAACAGCCGCTGGGCGCGCACGACTGGCCACGTTACCCCTCTCTCACAAAAGACTACCTTGAAATGTACTACATTTCCCATTTTATCGTATTTCCCCAATGTACGTACGTGTTTCGGTAGTGAGTGAGATGTGCCAGAGCCCATTCCAATCCCATCCTATCCCTCCCCATTTTCTCAACCCTTTCTCCAAATCCATTCCTATATCTCCAAAGGTAGGCAGCGCATCCGCGGGCATGCCAACGTTTCTCATATTGGACTAATGTTGGCATGTATCGCGGATGTCTATGGGCGACAGTATCCACTTACCATCAGGTGGACTGTATGCTCATCTGCCGCCTTCGTACATAAAAAAAAAACAACAACAAGAAAATATAACAAGGTGGGGACCTTGTTATATTTTCTATTCTCATCTTTTTCACATTTCCCCACATTTTCTTTCTTTTGAAGATTCTTAAATCCCCAAGAGTAGGTAGCGCATCCGAAGAGTGTTGACGTTTAGAATTCTGGATTAATGTTGGCATATATCGCGAATGTCCAAGGGCGACACCAGTTGAAATGTCTCCTGCCACGTTCTCCGTATAAAGTAAAACTAAATTTCCCAGAAGATAGTTTTACTTCCATCCACATTTCTTTTATTATCTAGTAATGTAATAAAATACTGGAATAGTGAAAATTCACATATTAATCTATATTAAAAATTAGTTGCTCGCATCCTGATATCACCACGGATTCTAAAAAATATTAGTGCTGTGTATCCTCGCAGGCATACAATTAAGCTGAGCTAGACGCCCAATCAGCATGGACGTGGCCACGGTGGTACAGGTTGGGGTGCAAAGAGAAGAATAAGTAACAGATTTTCTGCATTACACTACCTCTATTTAAATTATAAGAATATTGTTTGCTTTTGCCCCACCCTGGATTAAATCGTTACTACACCCTTGCCAATCAGTGCAGTCATAGGACACACGGTCAGCAGACTACGCTACTTTTCCATCAACTCCTATTTAACCACTGCTTTAACATTCTCTTGCTGTTATGCGTCTAAATATTTATTTAAACATAACAGAAGGTACATTACTGTTAAAAATGCCAATGCGTACACTGTTTATAACAATTTCTCTAAAAAAAATCCACAGCATACTTGCTCAGAACCCGTTCATTTGAGAAGAAAACATCTGTATCATTTCATCTCGCTGACATTTCATTAATGTAACGTATAGCATAATATGAACATATGTATGTGTTTATAGGGTCCTTCTCCTTTGTAGCTGTTGTGTCCTTTAACTTGAATAAACATATTATCCTATCTATTTCCTCCGTGTTACCTATCTGCAAATGGTGAATTTTAGAAGTACCACTTCAGATTTTTTTTTTTTATTTATGTACGAAGGCAGCAGACGACCATACAGTCCACCTGATGGTAAGTGGATACTGTCGCCCATAGACATCCGGGATACATGCCAACATTAGTTCAAAATGGCAAATGTTGGCACGCCCCCGGATGCGCTGCCTACCTTTGGAGACACGGGAATGGATTTGGAGAAAGGGTTGAGAAAATGGGGAGGGATAGGATGGGATGGGAATGGGCTCTGGCACATCTCACTCACTACCGAAACATGTACGTACATTGGGGAAATACGATAAAGTGGGAAATGCAGTACATTTCAAGGTAGTCTTCTGTGAGAGAGAGGTAACGTGGCCAGTCGAGTGCGCCCGCTATGTATGCGTTTATAGGGTCGTTCTCCTTTGTAACCGTTGTGTCCTTTAACCTGAATAAACATATTATCCTATCTATTTCCTCCGTGTTACCTATCTGCAAATGGTGAGTTTTAGAAGTACCACTTTAGAGTTTGACAGCCAATATTGTATTACGTAGTCGTGGCGTAAACTCGATACTTGACGTCACTAGACTGATGTGTTTACTGTCGTCTCGGATCGAGATAACAATGTCTAATGGGAGCTATAACTTAATCCTATTTATCAAGTTTTAGCAAGATTCACAAGGCATTGTTGCGTACAATATACAATGACGACCGTACGGTAGGTAGTGGGTTTAGGCATATTAAAGTGATATGTGTTTAACTAAATTTTAAGTTAAAATTCTATATTGTGTAAAACAAATGTTAAGTAGCAAGTGAATAAGTATTGCTAGTTAAAGTTTGGTATACACATATATTTTTAACTTCAAATTCAGTTAAACACTTATCAACTTAAAACATTTAAACCGGCCTTTAGTGTAGATTTAATAGTCAATGTTGTTTTTAAACCCTTAAGACATTTGTTCCCTTGCCAGCAACAAAAGAACAGATCTCCTGTTTATCAACGACAGATTATGTTCTCGCTCGAGAAACATGTGTTAAAAAAACATGTCATGTAAACATTGACTTATTTATCAAATACGCCCTTGCACGAACAGTCTTGGATTTGGTTGTTCTTTGTTGAATAACAGAAAAAAATAGTCTTTTAACAGATTCACGTATTAATAATTGATTGCTAACTTATTATTCAGTGCTGCTCATAGGGCACTTGTCCACGTTTGACAGAATAGCTAGACAATCAGATTTGACCTAAAATTGTTCACCTCCTATGAACGAACATAGGAACTAAATGCATTAGATTCAATTTTAATTCCAATCCTGGTTCGCTACGACACCCTATGTTTCGATTTCCTCATTCATGGCAACTTTTTTCAATAACTATAAATTCGTAATAAATCGCATTACTTGCTGTTCGAATTAATTCTCGACCTTTCTTCTATTGAATTACGTTGTAGACCCGACCGACGGATGGAAAACTAATTTTCCCTAACGTTGTGTAAGAACGCGCTCAATAGAATACTCATCGGTCTTTGATGAGAATATTGATAAGGCAATCATTGGCCATTTGGCAACCCTTCATGGCCGTAAGGATTAGTCTGGAATTGAGGTGGAGCAAGTTGGCCAATATTGCTTTTTACACTAATGTATATACTAGCAGTGCCCGCGACTTTGTTCGCGTGGTTTTTAGGATGATTGTCACGCATCTGGATGATGATAAAGCATGATAAAGCATGACACGCATGATAAAGCATCTGGATAAAAAATAGGTACTCTAAATATTAACTCGGCACATGTTCTATAACTATGCTATTTTTTATTATTATTAAATTAAAAATAAATAAAGGGATTAAACTATGATTCTATCTAAAACTCCAAGTTTCTAGCTTGATTTTAAATTAATGAAAATTTAACCATGTTTTTTTTTGCATTTTTTCGAACGTCTTTAAAATGCGCCCGTAAAATGACATAAGTTACGAGTGCGAGGTGAGCCATCTGCTTGCCTTGTCATTCCATAAAAATGTAATAATATTTATGATAACCTAATGCATATGTTTTTAAATTATCGATGTGTTACATCAGAGAGCCAAGTGCAACGTGGGCGTCTGATGACGGACGACTTGTTTCCATAAAACTTGATCACCAGATTGATGGTCAAACAAATTATCTTATTACTCATCGAATAAATAAGCTATTTCTATTTATTTAGTTTATTGTTTGGTTCACAAACACTATTTAGTAGATTCAGTAACTAACATGAGTACCTATATAAGAATTGTAATAAGTAGACTCCGCATGCATTGATGGAGTATTAGTATATGTACCTACTATAAATATGTCAATTTTAACGTTAATAAATTTGTATATACTAATTAGGTCATAGAACAACAAAACACATATTGACATATACATAATATATATTTATTGAGTCTGATACAAATTGAAACAAAGGTCGAGTGATACTGTTGACTATGGATATCTGCAACACATGCTAACATTAGCCAAAAACACGTATGCAGTAATTATGGATTCGGGAATTAGAATTTGGAATAACGACTAGGAGGGATGGGATAGGGAGAAAACATGATGAGGAATTCATTCCATAATACTCTTTATTCGAAGGAATGGGATGAGATGGGGTTGGATTTAATAGCATGGAATGGAAATATAAACAGATTCTCATAACTTTCACTCGCTCGCGATCCATGTCGTCGTTACATTTGACTACTGTCTTCCCTCAGAGGAATTAATTCGATTAGTTGGACGCGCCCAGTCGCCTGTGACATTGCAGTTTCTACTTTCAAGCAGTTAATGCACTCCATTTTTAAAACAATTCTGTTGCATATGAGAAGGTTTCCAAAAGAAGTTTTTTGCTAGTTACTGTCCGTACTCGACGGTCCCCATCTGCTGTATTTGTACATAATTTTAATGATGTCGACAATAAATATTGTTGCAATAGATTACCAAGCAAGTCAACTGCATAACTGCTGACAACCTTGCACTTGCAATACTAACTGTTACGCAACTCCGGAACTCGGCAATGCAAATCTAGTGCAATCCCGTTATAATAAGCCACTGTCATTTGACTACAATGCACATGAGTATTTTAGTACCTATTTAGTTCTCCGTAGTGAATAAATGAGAAGTCTGGGAGATGGTGTTTTTTAAATTTATTTATCAAATTAGTTACCAAATATACAATAGATACTCAAAAAAACCACGAAGGTTTGTCCAGAGTGAATATATTTCTGCATAAACAAATGCACGTTACGCAATACACTGCCCCGTCCAGAAGAAACGGGACATGTGACATTTTTACGACGGCGTAGATAAACAAGTATAGGTATATTCGGAAATTAAAAATAAACAAATACAATAATCACCGATTACTCTCTTTGTATCATCGCAAACTTGAAGTTTCTTAAATTAATGAAAATTTAACCAAAAGATGTTTGCATCCATGCATTTAAGCATTTATCCAGTAGTGGAGACACATGTACTGATGGTATGGTTATGCTATGGTACCTATTCCTTATTTGCCCATCTGCGTCTACATACAGGTCAATGTTCATTTTTAATTCTCCATTCTCTGCTCGATTGCTGTTACTCGTCTGCTCTTTCTGTCTATAAAAAAATCTTTAGGCAATGAGTGGTCAACCTTTTAAAATGTCTGGTTGACGGTATTGACGAACCCAAGATTGATCACTATCTTAGATCAAGCACGCATCAGTCTAGCAATCCAAAAAAATAATGCTGCCAGCTTGTATCATAATGGGCATGATGCTACATGGACCTTTGTATAACATGGTCAATATGTGGGCCATAGGTATATTTATTTAACATGACCAATGCATGTGGGACATCAGGCGCTGGTGGGATGTCCCAGGTACTGCTGCTCGTACTGGTACTATAGATATACATTTTGCATTTCTTTTACGAAAAGCATAATCTTAAATTATTTATTTACTCGTATGTATGCAATGTAACCAGCCCTTTCAGTATCCATCGCTGGACATCCGACGCCACGCCAGCCAAGCGGGTTGACGAGTCCACTCCTTTAGAGGTGGTGTAGTTCCTCAGGGCTTGTGGTAACAGCTTTGATATCCCTTAATCGTCTTTTACGACATCCACGGGAAGAGATAGGGTGATGCTATTCTGTAGCCGGCCGACGTCACACGGCACGAACTAACCTAAAAAAAAAAACGTTTTCTCATCTTCAATTTATCGATGTCTCATCGGCCCACGGTTTTTTTTTAACTCTATTAGAGCATCGGGCCCACTTCATTTCGTCGATTCTATTCTGAGTGTATTAATGTCCGTGTTTTGTTCAGTTATTATTAAGCGAATATTTAAAGAAATAGTGTTTTTAGTTCCTTATTTGCGTCACGTGTAAGTAAATATAGCGGTCAAAGTTGTTGTCAAGTGAGGAAACAGGACAATGGACAAATTAGACATCCATACGTACTGATAATCACCATCTTGTGACTTGTTTCCAACCACAGTTAAGTATTATAAGCCTCTTTTCGTTTATCTCACCCTGCTCGGTCCTGTGCTGTTCTTAACCACAACGACATGAGGATGTTTTCTTCTCAAAGAATACTACTATCTATCAATGGTATAAGTATGAGATATACTCGTATGCGTCGTATAATACAACTCGATGACGTCACATTTCCAAAGTTCTCGTCTATACCGGGAGTAATGGCGTTTATTTTTAACTTTTCGCGACTGAGAGAGGATACGCTTGTCACTGACCGATATTGACCCGAGGGTGTGTCATATTAATTCAAATTTATTGTAAACATACTGCGCTGTAAAAGTGTTCTATTTGCAACTACCAATCCGTACCGGGCCCCCGTGGGGGATCATGGCCCGAAATCCCGCAGTGATTAAGGAAGGCCTGTGGCCTGCTGTGGACGTTATAGGCTGATATCGAAGTATACTACCTGTTCAATCACAATCACTGTTCCATTTGTATCTTATTTGTAAAGTAGTTTTCCGTAATTTAAACGTAGTACACTCATTAGTGGTCTCGTATTTTTTGGCAATAATTCAACGATGTTGTAAACATTAGTCTTTAGTTTTGATATTACAAACTGTACAAGGTTATTGACACCTGAAAATAGAACGAAGTCGTGGTTAGACTAGAATACCATCATCATCATAAATAAACATGCACTGCAATGGTTTAGTGCAATTATACGAGACTAAGACTACCATTTCTTCCCGTGAGTGTAGTGTAATAAAAGGCGATTAAGGGATAACGAAGTTGCTACTAAAAGCTCTAGGGAACTGCACAACCTCTAAAGGAGTGGACTCGTCAACCCGCTTGGCCAGCGTGGCGTTTTACGGTCATATATCCTCAAACACCCCATGCCCAGCAATGAATGAAAAAGAGCTGGTTCCGGTTAAGTCTAGTTAAGAGACTTAAATATCGATAACAAAATGTTAGAATCACGATCGCCGGAATATGACGAGGAGGTCACCGCTATGTCTTTGGGTGCCGAAACTCAAACTCAACTAAGGAACTCTTTCATTATTTGAAACTTTTCTTGAAAAAAAAACAGTAAAAAGAACAATAACCAGTTATTGTTTAGCTATTACAACCAGTTATTACAACAATAACCACACGGGCAGCAAATTATGATCAACAAAACAATGTTTTCTAATTTATTTTTAAACAATTTTAATTACAAGAATGACTACACAATAAATGACAATTAATTAATTTTTTATTGATATTAAATTCACTGCCCATTCAGTATTTTTTGGGGCTCATTTATTTACAGCTTCATATGTAATTATTTTTCGTTACCATTGTTCGCGTGAAATTATAATGGCTAAAAACTTTTCGCCTTTTTAGAACATCTCGTGTGCTTGGACCCCTCTCCAGAACCAAATTCTAGATACGTGCATGCATTAACATTATTACCATCAACATCATATTTAAAAATCAATTTTGCACCTTGAAAATAAAAGCGATACGAGATTCGTTCATTTATCAATACGGCCTATATTTATCCAAATTTTTCATAGTAATATTCAGTATTTTATTTTCAAGGTGGCATTTTTAAACTTTTTTCTAACAATCTTTGTAACCAAACCAACGGGTAAGATAATAAAACACGAATACAAGGTCACCGGAACGATCATGACCGGAAAACGAGGAACGGAAAAGAACGGGAAAATTGTGTATGCTAGCGAGTCTTGGGAGAGGTCTATATCCAGCAGTGGAGAGACACAGACTGGTATAGTATGACATGATACATGTTCACCTGACCCTGCAGACTTTTCATTGGCAGATCGTTTGATTAATTTAAACAATAAAGCAGAGCGTAATATCTCTTGTATGCTGGCGGACTTTGAGAGAGATGGTGAGATCCAGGTTGATATAAGAATTCTTCGAGTATAAATAGTGCCTGCATGAGCATTTAATGCAGGGTTGGACATTTAGGGCATTATTTATGTATGCGCCGCTCATGCGCATGACTGAGCTTACAATTATGTCTTACAGTACAAAACCCACGGCCAATATTTTGCAGGAGAGGCGAACGTGAGCCGTTTGGAGATGTATGTGGTTTGTATGTGTAAGCGACTAAGATGCAAATAAAACCTAAAAATTGTCCAAAAGAATATTTGCCTGTTGTTGAAATTGATATTTGTGACTTACTCAACAACTAGAGTAAAAGTACATCAAAAATAATTTTTTGGAATTCATAAATAGTAGTTTTAGTTTATGAATAGTAGTTTGGGGAATGTAGTGGAAAGCTACTGTTATTTCTGTCACGTGAGTGAGTGAAATAGCACTACAGAAGACTGTCAATGTGGAACCAATGTATTTCTAGTATCTTAGATTATTTAAATTGTTTTACAATATAAGTTATACTGTTGTCTCTTGCTGACTTCTCGGTCGAATTCTGTGGTAATGTACTAAGATCACTTTTTATCTGCTAAGATTAGCTGATAAAAAGTTTGAAAAGAACGATGCCTCTGTCTGTTTTGTCTTTTTAGATATGTGATAACAATACAGCTATAAACATAACATATGGAAAGGGAATCAGTTCCCTTTACGTCCCATGGTCTTATCAATTAGTTCCTTGCACGTCCCACGGTCCTACCGATCTCGCTATTGTTCGGCCCTAATCCAGAGAAGATTCGTAGGCTCTTTCCGCCGCGCTCTTTCAAGACTACTTACGGATTGTCTTTACTTCTCTTGTTTCAATTCTCCTCTTTCTGGGGCTTGACTATGCAGTTGCGCCTCCTGTCCTGAGCAGCTCTTTACTACCGCCTGCTTCTTTGTATTTGTGCCAACTGTATGCGAATTCTCTTAGCCGTCCGAAATTCGCTGCCGAGTTGACAAGGACCTAATATTATACCAGACTGTCTTGGGTCTTATCAAAAAGGACCATGCTCTATAGAGAGCAACATCTACATCTTGTCTCATACATCATCATGGCGAGGACGTACCCATAGGACGTAACGTATGTATGTGGTATAGAATATGAGTGCATGTCCTCATCTTCCATACTGTTCAGGAAAGAGGAATCAATATTGTCTAAAATTGCCGATTGTAACGGATGAGAAGAATTAAAAACTTTGTAGTTCTAACATTTGAAGGAGGCGGTACTTTTTTATTCAGCAGTGGAGAGGCGTAGGCTGATGGTATGGTGCTAGATCCGTATTCTGTGTTTTCATTTTAACCATCATTGTTTACAATGCGTGCGATGATATGAACCCACAATGTTCCGCTGCGGGGCCTATGCCCTATGCCTATGCCTCCCCTAATAAATCACTAGAAGATTTCTGGCCATAATCCACCACGTGGGCCCAAACGTTGGTGAATACGGATTTTTTTAAATTCTCGATTTCTTCCTGCACACATAAATCCATTTCGGTCCTTCAAATTTCCTTTTCAAATCCATTCCTAAATCTCCAAAGATAAGCGGAGCATCCGGAGATGCCATCGTTTGTCAGACTTGACTGCTGTTGGCATGTATCGCAGATGTCCATGTGCGACATTATCCACTTACCATCAGATGAAATGTATGACCATCTGCCACATTCTTTCTTAAAAAAAAAAAAAACTAACTGCACGACCATTTTTCTAAGGTCACTGCCCTCTAAGAGACTGAACTTCATTCCACCAATTCTAACAGAAATGTATTCTAATTGAACAATTATTTTTCAGGTGGCGCCCTCCCACGTATCCCCGAAACAATTAAGGCCCACTGCTTCCCAAAAGTGAGTAAAACTGAGTGACATGTTGTGACAGATTCTTGGCAAAACCGAAAAACACTTAGCCAATATTATATTGCGACTGTATTTTTAAAAACTGCAACTAATAGTACAAAAATCTAACAAATAAGGTCCAATTTAGAAGATGTCGTTTTTACGAAAAACGAAATTTAATTTTGTCATCCATTGATTACTTTTCATATAGTAAATAGTGTTCCTTCCTCGTGACTAAAACATTCGCTAACTGGTTGCTAATTTCAGTCGATAAAACTGCTGCCAAATGAAAATAAACCTTATTGTCTTCACGTTAGTTTAGGAGTTATCAAAGTGATTAGGGCGTTCTGCCAGACAGATACATTTTTGAAAACTTGAATCATCAAACGTAATGTGGTCTCGTGATACGGCTGACATTATAGTAACGAACTCTTGGTACTATAATTGCGACAAGACAATGTTGAGTCAAAGGGTCTCTGATCTTTATTATGTCTATAGTCTATATATAGTCTTTAGTATTACAATAATTGTATTTTTTTGAAATTACTAGTTATTTAAATTCAATATGAAAATATATTTTGTCTCTCTCCGTTTTATACCGCGTGTTCTGAGCAGCTGTTCAGTTTGATGTCAATTTCGGTATTTTTGCCACCGCATCTCTCGTTAGCGAAAAGTCAATGTACAGTGCGGTCATCGAGACACTTTATACCGCTAACCCGAAAGTTGTGGAAATAATTGCTAGTAGAGGGTTTTTCGTTATGCTACGACACGGGGTTCTTCAAGAAGGCTGTGATCAGCATTCCGTAGGGTCGGCAGCACACCCAGCGACGGCGGTAGCCACTTACCACCATGTGGCCCGCCCGATCGTCTGCGATCTCTTTTATAAATAAAACCTCTTTAAACACTATTTACTTATTTTTATTTATTTGTTGACTTAATTTACACACAGAATATTAATTACAAAAATAACTGACAAAATTACAAAATTAACTGAATTTAAGGTTGTTGTATAAAGTACAAAATACACCGGTATTTAATGCAATGGCATACCACATGTCTCTTTTATTTTTATAGACAAGTGGCCGGACGAGCAAGCGGTCCCATGTGATGGTAAGTGTTACCGCCGCCCATGGACATCTGCAACACTAGGGGGTATGCAGGCGCGCCGCTGACCTTTCAAAATCCTATTCACAGCTTTCTTGTAGAACCCCATATCGTAGTTTAATGGAAAGACCTCTTGAGGCAGTTCGTTCCACAGCCTACGGTCTCGCGTTATAAAATTATTTTTGGACCGAACAGTACGCGACACCTTCGTATCGAGGAAATGCGGGTCCATCCGCATTTCCTCTGTGGCGGGAGGTGCGGTTGTAGAAACCCGAGGTGGGAATTGTATTGAACAATTAATTGTATGTATGTTTGTATGTTATGGAGGTAAATATAGATAAAATGTTAATGAACTTTCGTAAGTTTATGAACACAACCTTAAACCTAATTATTATCAAAATAATATATTATTCCAATGCTTATCTCGAAACTAGTCGAAAGTTTTCTACGAGAGTAGGTATCCTGCCAGTTATGTTATAGATATACGGTGCTGAAACGTCATCTCTGACGGTCGGATTCATGAGTTTTCGGGGGAAAAATTACGGAACAACAAAGAACAAAGAATAAAGAACAAAAGTCACCGAAATAGTTCACAGAATCACTAATGTTGAAGTGGCAATGGGCAGGTCATATCTGCCGCAAGATCGATAACCGATAGCGTAGACAAGTCCCCGAACGCAGATCTCGTACCGGAAAGCGCGGTGTGAGATGCACTCCAGCTAGGTGAATGGCGACTTGAAGAAATTAGGCGGTCGTAGCTGGAAGAGAATTGCAGAACATCGTGTCTGGTGGGCTTGCGAGACGCCTGTATCCAGTAGTTGAGGGATATAGGCTGTTGCAAAAAGTATGATGAGAAACAAAATAAAATCGAAAGATTTTATCGAAGGTATGTATTTCACATAACGTAATGCTTGATTTTCTGTTTGCCCAAAGGTTGGCTAGTAGAGAATGCCATAAGCCATTAAGTTCGCCTTTTTTACATATTGGCTGAGCAATAAAGTTTCAATAAATAAATAAATATAATAATAACAATAACAAACATCAATCTATGTCAAACTACAATCAAAATGTCTGATAAACACTTTTAAACACTAGACTTATGATTACAAAAGTGGGATTAAAATCGGAATCGGACTAAGAACGTTCGCATCAATTACTTCGTAGGTATTTAATTAAATTCATGTTAATAACATTCACTGTATAGTATAATATAGTATGATATTTAGACACAGATCACCACCCAGATCACTATATTCTATATTCTTCAAGCTATATTCCATTAATTTACTTATAAGGACATTTGTGCAATGAGGTTTTTAACCTTTCATCGTCAGAGAATCGTTTAATCATCTTGATGGAAAATAACATTGTATCCACACTAATAACATTGTATCCACACTAATAACATTGTATCCACACTAATAACATTGTATCCACACTAATAACATTGTATCCACACTAATAACATTGTATCCACACTAATAACATTGTATCCACACTAATAACATTGTATCCACACTAATAACATTGTATCCACACTAATAACATTGTATCCACACTAATAACATTGTATCCACACTAATATCATTGTATTTTATTCATTTTATGCAATTGGGCATACCTGATTGTTGTACTCATGTTTTCAATAGCATAACGAATGTAGTTGATTGGTTTCTTCTTAAATAGCATTTTAATTGATGGCCGTAATTTGGTTTACCCGTGTAAGTTATAAAGTATTCTTCAGTGTTTCAGTATCTTGAAGCTCTGTCTATGCCTCATTCTTGACACTGAAAACGGGACGTCCCTGCTCTCACGGGGCAGCTGGCATCTCTAGTCTTTATCAAGATGCCCCATTCTTGACCCTGAAAACGGAACGTCCCTGCTCTCGCTGGGCAGCTGGCAACTCTAGTCTTTATCAAGATGCCTCATTCTTGACCCTGAAAACGGGACGTCCCTGCTCTTGCGGGACAGCTGGCAACTCTAGTCTTTATCAAGATCTATATTGTAATTTCGTAGGTGGTGGAAATCTGGTTAAATTATCGAGCTGTTACAAGTTTATATATCGTACAAGCAATAATGTCACAACAATGATCTCTATCGATTCCATCGCGGTCAGTCGCGACTCGCGTCGGACATAAATTAGGTATGTATTGTGTTTCCCCAAAGTATATTCCATAGATTCCAATATTATATGTCCTACTCTACTCTAAAATACATTAAGTCGAAAGGAAAGATTTGTCAAAGTTTCCGTAGCATTCTTAGATTTTGTCAATACCATCAAGAGGAGGCGGTCGCGCTACAGTTGGGAATCTACAGTATCTTCGTATCACGTCGGCGCATTTTGCAGCCTTCTGGATAAAAAAGTCTGGATAAACTGTACCTTAAAATGCCTCAGTAACACAAGAAACATACAAACATACATTGACAGTAAATGAGTTGAAATTATACAGACTGTCAACAACAAGAACTGTCCGTGTCACGAAAATACAATGAAAATGTATTTAAATAGAACTGTATCGGCCGTTTTGCATTTGCGTCAGAATGTTACGGTAAATACTGTCACAAGTATACAGTATGGATATCTAGAGTAGATACATAGCATGATAAGACTTTTTAAAATGTCTTGCAAACAACATTCACGGGGTTAAGACGATGCTTCATCTAAGAGGGGATTTGGGCACCAATGGCGGAGTTATACTCCGCAGAAGACTATGGTATTGCAGGTATCCACTTACCACCATGTGTGCTACATGTCTCTGTTCACGTTTTTATCAAAATACATTAATATATATTTTTTTTATGGACGAAGGCGGCAGACGAGCATACAGTCCACCTGATGGTAAGTGGATACTATAGCCCATAGACATCCGTGATACATGCCAACATTAGTCCAAAATAACAAATGTTGGCACGCCCTCGGATGCGCTGCCTACCTTTGGAGATGTAGGAATGGATTTGGAGAAAGGGTTGGGTAAATGGGGAGGGATAGGATGGGAATGGGCATTAGGGAAATAAGATAAAATGGGAAATGTAGTACATTTAAAGGTAGTCTTCTGTGAGAGAGAGGTAACGTGGCCAGTCGAGTGCGCCCAGCGGCTGTTAGATTGCAGCGTGCACTCTCCCCCACATAATGTCCTTGATTTTTTAATGGAACTGAAAATATCTTGTTAAATTAATTACACAACAAAGCTTTCAGAAACAAATATCTCCACGATAAATAAAATACCCCGTTCTACAAATTAAAATAACATGATTAATATCTATTTATAGTTTCTCAATTAATTTATTTAGCGATAATTTAGCGACTTTATTTTTAACTTAGCGATAAGGTCGCCTATTGTACTCGTCATTTATTATTTGTGCACATGTTATATTATAACTGTATGCAATAAAGAGTATTTATTATTGTTATTATTTTTACACATACAATTATCTCTAAATAACACTGTGTTTACAAAGGAGGGTATTATCCTCGTTCGTGGGAAATACCTTATTTCGATAATACTTAGTTGGTACTTAATATGTATGTAGGTATGTTACATAACATTGAATTAGGGAATTTACTGTAATTACAATAACTAAGACTGAAGTAAAGAGTACAATAACTCATTTAAGGATATTGTGAAATAAGATTTGCTTCTCTGATAGATTTTAAAGCGTATGTATCATTCTGGAGATTATATTTTATATATATACTAGTGGGAGGACGAGCAAGCGGTCCTACGAGCAGCGGCCCATGCCGTCCAACAAGTCCATGCCGCTAATAAAGGTTTCTTTCCTCAGTTAACCTCAAAGAATGATGGGCACTTTTATATGAAACCTGGCCTGACCACTAATAAAATTGTAATGTATGTCAACTTATTAACTATAACCTACAGTTATCATAAATAATTATTTTGTTTCCCAGATTAATGGGGTATCTATAAAGATTTATTTTTTATAGGGAAGTAGGCGGACGAGCAATCGGTCCCACGTGATGGTAGTGGTTACCACCGCCCATGGACACATGCAACACCGGGGGGTATACGGGCGCGCCGCTGACCTTGCAAAATCCTATTCACAGCTCTCTTGAAGAACCCCATATCGTAGTTTAATGGAAAGACCTCTTGAGGCGGTTCGTTCCACAGCCTACGGGTTCGCGCTATAAAGTAATTTTTGGACCGAACAGTGCGCGACACCTCCGTATCGTATTAACATAAATAAATAACGTTTATATGTTATCGTCGACAACACGCATTGATCGAAAGACTGTATGGTCATTAATATCATTAAAATCATCTTCGAAAAACGTATTTCAATGTACAATTGATTTCAATTGATACCTCATAACTATAGGAAAAATAACCATCGAACTCGAGTCTCATATAAAATATGCACATGTCCAATTGAAGTTCCTTGAGATGCATTCAAAATAGACAACATCTGAGCTTGTATATCTAATGTACCTAGATACGTTTTAAGTCCATATTTGAATATTTGGACAACACAATTGCGGATGTAAAATGCAGTACCGTTATATTTAGCATGATATGGCCATGTTCTATTTTGAAATAACGGGCATCTGCTTCGTCACGGCGACCATTTTCCGAGCAACTTTATTATCAGTTTCCTCTACAAGGATAACAAACGCATAAATTTCGAGTAATTTATTATACAAGTTAACTATACGCGTACTTGATATAAGTTTTAAGTAGCTACTAATTTCTTACTATTCTTAAATGAGATAGGTAGATAATATAATTCTCTTGGCGACTATAAACTAAGCTAATGTCCTGTTGTGGAGGTCTAGCTGGGTTAAATGTTTATGTTAATCTAGTTTTCATTTCCCTATAAAGTTTCATTTCCCTTTCCAGTAAAATGAAGATACTCGCAAAGAACTTGGCCCGTTTTACACATTAGCATTTTAGTTAGTTCATTTTTCCTCGAATTCATTGCTGACCCAGAAACATTTCGGTGTTGCATTCACAGAAACACATTTGTATTTCGACAGGTGACATAATTTTTTTGTAGTTGAATTTGAAATAGTGGGATTTAAATATAAATGAGATAAATAAATCGTCTCTAACTGCTAATCGCGTGTGCGTATGCTCCTTGATGTTATTTTCGCGTTCCTATTTCAAATTATAGGAAATACTTAGCGTTTATTTTTTTTCTTTTTATAAAATAGTTCAAATATATTTTTCATGGAACGAAAGAGTTTGTTTAAGCGTTACATTATTATGAAAAGAATATTAGGGGTATCTCTAAACGTGCTCTTTACTATTCAGTTATCCAGATTTGAGGTAGGAGAAGGATTGGTTATAAACATTATAACAACATGAGGAAAATTCTGGGACTGGATTAGAGAGGATGGAAACAGTATCCGATAAGATAACGATCATATTCGGGGACCAAATGTAGGAGATAGGATTAATGGTATACAAAATATTCCCTCGGGTTGAAGTGATTGATGATCACACCTGATAAGATAAGATATGCTCTAAAGCTGATATTGTTTGCCTCTAATAGCAGTTTATTCTTATCCGTGCGGTTTGCAGACTCGAAGACAAATGATCTTCAATTTGAAAAGCGGCCACAGTTTGGAGAACTGCGTCACTGGAAGATCTATAAAAAAACCAAATCTCACGGGGCCGCCGCGCAGTCTCTTAACTCCGTGTTTATTTTAAACACCGATTTTACCAATCTTATTCAATGTTTTCCAACTACTTCTGTGCACAGTACTCGTGTACACCGCACGGTGTGTTATTGGAAATCCAGAGACTTAGTTTCTTTTCGAAATAATGTTCTGTTACTAGCAGTGGCTTGCATTATACACAAGTGAACAAGTCACATTTACCACTAACCAGTTTCAGTGAAAACTTAAAGAAAACTTGAGTTTTTATATGAGATGTTCCACTGGTAAATAGGTAAATCTAGAAAATAAAACAATTGGTCACATTTCTGACCTCTTTTCTAAAAATATATCAACAAGTACATACTTTTCTGATTGATTCGTTCCGAATCAATAGCCTGCTATATAGTATTTATAATCTGACGTTGCGAAGGTCTTTGTGCATTCTTATAGCCTAAGGAAAAAGGATAAAAAATAGACGGTCTAGACAAGTCAGATATATAGTTAAAATTTTGTTGTCGAAATTCTTTGAAAGTCGAAGACGGACAAATACAGCAGAAAAAAGAGATAATTCAGTGGAAAGGTACTCTTGAACGTTGGTTACAATGAGTAAGTAGATTATTATTCGATCAAAAGACCTATCATTCTAGTATCACACCTATTAATAATTAAGTTGCTAACCGTAGAGTATAAAATAAATAAAACTAATGCAATTGAACAATAAACAACAACGCATTACTTCAACGTAACTAGCACAAAATAGTGTCGTCTGTCGACGCACTTTATCTTGTGTCTCTTATTGGAAAACTTCCGACATTCAACAGTTTGAGATTCAACAGCGCAATTTAATTTGTTGACGAGCGCAAGGATTCAGTCTTTGATCTCTGCTCTTGTAAGACATTGATTTATAGCATCCGAGGAAAAAAAAAATTGTCAGACTACTTTAAAATCTTTTCAGAATTATGAAAAGTTGAATGATTACTCTGTCACTTATTTGCGTTTGTTAAAATAATGTTTTGACTTATACTAACCGAAGGGTTTTTATGACATTCTTCTTTGTACTTCGAAGTAAATTATTCCGTCGAGATTGGGGAAACGTTCGTGTCACTGTGGTTACAAGAGTAGGAGTTCAGTACTTAGTTCTGTCTTTTACGCACATGCAGTAGTTTTCGTTTGGTTGTTTGTAGATGTAATTTTGAAAACTGTAGATTCGTAGAAGTCGTGACCTCAGCGATTAAGGAAAACACCGCTATAAAACTTACACATCATGGAGTTGTAGAATTCAGAAGTGCGTCACTAGGCCGGTACGATTTATTTCCTATACTTCAATCTCCCACACCCATACTATACCTATATTTCATATCTTAATACCCCATACATATACTTATTTATATTTAGATATTAGAGAACTAGAGATTAAGCATATTATTGCGCTTGAGCTTAAGAGTTAAGGTTGTGCAATATTTTTAATATGGGCTGCCCAATTGTCTGTCAACTCCACTACAAAAAAGTATACATTTGCTCAAAAATTACTTGGGAGAGATCGCTGTAGCGATAAGACCACTCTTTGTATTTTTAGATATTAAGTATATTGATTTAGATGTGCGCGAATGATATTTTTGGTGTACTGCCGAAAACATGTTTGTACGAATTTTTCTCATCATCGGGCATGTATTTATGTACGATATGTACTTTATGTATTTGTATGTTTTATTATATATTTATTGTATATGTGTTTTATGGATGTATATTATGTCTACGTATATTTTATACATACCTGCAAAGCCTAAAGGTTGACTGGCAAACAATGCAACTAGGCATTTAGTCCGCCTCCCGTACAAATTTAGTGTATCAAAATTTAAATATACCTGCTATATAGACTGAATGGGTAGACTGAATAAAAGACAATGTACAGCCCCGATAACAACAGGGAATCTAGGGGCAAAGTCCTACCAATTAATTTCGAGTTCATTACCATTCTGCCCGTCATGTCATGGTGACCACTTTGTACAATTTCGGCCTTTTGCTCACATGATTTCAATGAACCGTGTTCTGAACTAAAGTGAACTAAACTGATTCGTCAAATTTAAAAAAAAATTGCTGTCGAAATTAAATGGAGAATAATATCAATCTACTTGTAGGGGGGAGTGTACGCTGCTTTCCCACAGCCGCTGGGTGCTCTCGACTGCCCACGTTACCCCTCTCTCACAGAAGACTGGCCTTGAAATGTACTGTATTTCCTACTTTATCGTATTTCCTCAATGTACGTACGTGTTTCGGTAGTCTATCCCTCGCCTTTTTCCCAACTCTTTCTCCCAATCCATTCCTTAAGGCGAAGGTAGGCGCGCATCCAGGGGCGTGCCAACGTTTTGTCATTCTGCACTGAAGTTGCCATGTATCGCGGGTGTCCATGGGCGGCTACAGTATTCACTTACCATCAGGAGGACTGTATGATGGTCTTCCACCTTTTTCTTTAAAAAAATAAATCAATCTATTTATTTCCCATACCATACCAACAGTCTATGAGTTTATGTCTCCACTGCTGGATGTAGGCCTCTCCTAAGGCCCGATACCGACCATACCTGATCTTCGGCTCTTCTTATCCGGCCACCACCGGCGGACTTCTTTAAGTGGTCGGTCCACCTTTTCAGAGCGCGTTCCATGCTGAGCTTCCCGGTATGTGGCCTCCATCCACCCCACCCCATCTGTATCGATCCACCCCATCGGTTATCGATCCAACTAACCTGCCCATTGCCACTTTAGGATTCTGATTCTAAGTCGGAGTCTTTAGTTATTTGGTGAATCTCTTCATTTCGGATCTTCTCCAGCAAAGAAACCACGAACATAGCTCTCTCCACAGCTCGCTGAGTAATTCTGAACTTATGACTGACTTTGGCTTAGAATGATTTTAACATACTTAAACCATCACGAAAATCGAGATTATTTTAGATAAACTCAGGATCTTTTCGTACTCGTATCAGCCTTTAATATCCGACTACAGGGCACAGGCATCACCTAGTAAATTACAAGGTGGTTTCACTGAATCGAATTATTTCAATTTTAATGTTTTATGTGAATATGAAGGGCGTATTAGGCGTTTTATTAGTTTCTTGAATTCGTATCGCTAATTCCTCATTACGTATCAGTGACGCAAATATTAATTTAATCGCGATAATTCACTTAAGCAGGACACGATAATTTGTGCGCTTAATACAGTGCATTATTAACTTATTATTATTACTATTTTTTTTAAAATTTCTTTTAGATTATTAACATTCGTCATAAGATTTGAATTTTTCTTCTACAGCTAAAGACAGCTACGGAAAGTGATTAGTAGTAATACCAGAACTTGGTCTGGTGCACTGTTAATTACAAAACTACGTAATAAAATACTATGTAAAATACTATGTCCATTTTTCAGTAGGCATTTTAGTTAATTTAGGGTTTAAATTTTATTTTAGTATTCTATAAGGATTGTCAAATCATCGCTACTTCAAGGAAAACATCGTAAGGAAATCCGCATACCTTAAAATAAAAGAAATATCTGAGAGCATAAAAAAAAGCTTGTGGATACAAATCAGCACTGGGCCGACGTGATGGAGTATGGCCCGAACCCGAAACCCCCTAGTGTTTTAGGTACTAGGGGAGATCTATGCCCTGTAGTTGGACGTTATGGGCTGATATCGATAACGTTACAGTATTATTATTCTCACAACAATATTTCAATTTCTTCCCTCAAGAATAATCATATATAAGTTATATTTATCTATTGAACATACCTTTTTTTATTTCATTCTACGTTTCATGGTTGGTTAGACCAACCATAGCCACGAGCTGATTAAAGAGCGATCAAATTCGGGCACTTGAAAAAACTGGCTGGCAGCTCTCAATATGGACTACGTGGCGGGTATGGACTAAGCAAATGTTTCACTCAGCTTGTGAAGCGAAAATCTCAAGAGTCGAGTACAATACAAGTACAAACATACGAGTACAATCTATTCGCCGGCACACGTCAAGCTTAAAAGCAATAAGGAAAACGTTTGCCTTTCCTCGAATGTCTTAAAAACTTCCGAAGAAAAACATTTGCGTTGACAGTTCACGAAAAATTTCGGTTCAAAGAATTCGCTTTATCCCAAACAGGTGGTGATTGTAAAGGGAGGGGCACTTTACTTGTTATAATATATAATAGGAATTCAGCTTTTTTGTGCAATCGTTTTTCTTACTATTTATTTATAAAGCACAGAGCAGATTTTTTTCTATTTCACAAAAGATAGTAGGGTAAGTGGTAAGATAGTAACAGTAAAAAAATTTTTTGCCACATTATTTGACCTTCAATTACTTTTGTACGTCCTTAATTGCACCGTGGTCCTGCCGGGAAGTGTACTTCCTGGCAGGAAACCTTCCAGGAAATCTGTAAATCGTTGGAGATTTTTTTTAATGAATGTAGTGTACTACATTCACTAAAATTTAGAATTCATTAAAATTAGCACATTTAGAAACAAGAATTTGCACTGCATTGCTCTTGCTATAAATATTTTTATTGTCTTTTGTTGATTGAAGGATGACTTAATTTTCCAGAAAGTACACGAGAACCGAACTCATTTTTATAAACCCAATTTCAAGTAATAAACGTACAAATTTCACATGTTTGGATCTCGCTACCGGCAGTTTAATAATAAACTCATTTCGCTATCCAACACAACACATAGTATGTTAGCAAAATTAAAAATTACTACCTCCTCTAAACTCCATTAACGTAAACATTTATCACTGGCGCCACATTTTATGTGGTCATTATTAAACTGTCTAATTACGTAGTGGTTCGTTTCATGAAAAATGTTCTGGCACTACGCCAGGGAGCGTTGAATCTCGTGGAAAAGAATTAAAAAAGTAATAAAGTCGAAATTCGATCGGGCGGAGCGGAAAATTCGGTTTAGAGTTGTTGAGACCTGAAACACTCGGAGAGAGAAAGAAATAGAGATAGGACTTCTTTATTTTTTTATACAAAGAAGGTGTCAGGTGAGCATAGAGTCCACTCTATTGAAAGTGTATACTGTCGCCCATGAACGTCTGTGATACATGCCAACATCAACTTAGAACTTCACCATACACTAGGTGCGCCGTTGTATCAAACCAGTGAAGTACTGTTGAAGGTGTATCATTAAAGTTGTAGAAGTGGATTTAGAAAAGTTTGGGTAGAATGGAATTTTTTCTCGTCCCCCATTATATTCTCCACTCGATGGGATTTGAAATGATCTCTGGTAAATCTATGAGTACCATGAGTCCGCGTAAATAGGTCAGTCGGACACCACACCCAGCGGCTGAGATAGCAGCATGCACACCCCCGCGCGCCTCGAAAAAGACTCGACCCTCATACACGTGAGCTTAAAAAACATCTCTGCATCTCTCATGCGATCAATATTCCGTCATCTCGCTTCCTTTGTAAATGCTCTTAAGGTTAGGTCCTTACCTATGAAATTGATGTTTATTGATAGTGACCACATTGAACTTAGTTATCTTGCGTTTGACTTAGAATTCTGAATTCAAATTATTTTAAATTTAAAGCCATGACATTCTTTGTCAAAATCAGTTATTCATTTGTTTTCCGCCAAACGACTTTTTGCTTATATATCGTTGTGTTTGCGACAATGAAAAAGTTAAAAATTCGCGTTTATTTTCGAATATGAATTCCGTCGTGTAGGCAACGCAGGACAGACGGCACGTTACATCAACGATGTGTACGAACCAAACACCGCTAACGAACGAACAGTGCGTTTTTGGTTTGATCGTTTCCGTTCTGGAGATTTCGACCTCATGAAGAAGCTCCGTGGACAGGAGATTAAAGTCGATAATGACGAATTGAAAGCAACAATGGGAAGCGGATTCATCTCAAATCACGTCTGAATTAGCAGCAACCTTCAGTGTAAGTGTCAAAACGATTTCGATTCATTTGTGTCAAATCGGGAAAGTAAGGAAGCTGGGAAAGTGGGTACTGTATAAGCTTAATGAAACTCAGCTGCAAACACGCGTCGAAGCTTGCTTTACTTTGCTGAACCAGCACAAAAATGAAGGGATTCTGATTCGTATTGTCACTAGTTGTGAGAAGTGGATCCTGTATGATAATCATAAACTTCACAATGGTTGAATCCACGAGACACAGCCAAACAATGTCCCAATCATCTCCATGATAACGCTCACCCTCACACTTCACGACAGACAGTCTCAAAGTTACAGGAGCTTCGACTGGAAACTCTCTGTACCCACCGTTGTCGCCAGACCATTTCCCTACTGATTTCCATTTTTTTACGAATTCGGGTAACCTTTTACAGGGGAAAAATGTCGACTCCGATGCGTCAGTGAAAAACGCCTTCAGAGGATTCCTCTTACAGATTCCTCTAAAATCAGCATATTCCTCTTTCAGTCCGCTATAATTAGTTTAAACGGATCATTCGCAAAAAGACAGATGCTAATTTAGTGCAAGTTAATTTTCTTTAATGAATTAAAAATAACATACAGAATACAGTCGTAAACAAAGAAACAACACATTAGCATTCTTCTTCTTCGGTTTGATGTCAATATCAGTCGTCGACTCGAGCGCGAGGACTATTTTGCCAATGTCACGTTTAAATAATTTTCAAGTAAATATGGCGTCGCTTAGTATAGGTCACGAAAAATGCAGTCTTATGCTTTTATTTGATTATCACAAACATGACGCTTTGAAATTTCATAAAATATCACTATTAAACCACAAAGTCCACAATATATATTTAATTTTATAGTAGTCACACAAAATGTCACCCGCAACACTCGAGCTCCCGCCAAAGAATCCCTAGGATTAGATTACGTTATTTTTAATACATTAAAGTAATTTAACTTGCACTAAATTGGCATCATCGATATTGGAATAGACTAGATGACATATCATACGTTCTTATCAAAGAAACCTGGTTAATTAAAAAGTCAATTTAGAAACTTAAGTAGGTATACTACGTAATAGGAATGTTCCATTCTCAAAACACATATGAATTAAAGAATTCGAAAGCTAGTGAACATTGAACACTAGATAGACTGTAGCGTACCTGCCCTAGAGTGGTTGTATAACATATCTAGTATGTATTCTCAAATCAATGAGAATTATTTGAGAATCGGTCTTTATCCGTTTAAATTGCTCTTTTAAGTAATGGTAAAATCTAAATTTTGACATATTTCTTTCAGCTTTGTTAAACTAAGGGTGCGAAATATCCGACCTGGAATCGAACTGGAGACCATTCATATACCAGACAGGCAGAGGGTCTACCAACTGGGATATTATTTACTGTAAATATTATTTTACTCCGCTTTATCCGTGTTCCCGTCATCAGGTAATGAGGAAAATCGTAGGAAGATTAGTTGGAAGCCCATAAGATTCCTATAAATGTTGTGTTAGTAAAACATTTCTAAGTAAACGGTGTAAAATTATATAATCAAATTTATAATGATTACGCTTGTTGTTTTGACCTAATTTTAGATGTGGGATGGTTTGTTGGTTGTGAATAATTACCAAGATAGTTGCGTTTAAACTTTCCTATTTCCTAATAGGAATATTTTGTGATTTTCCTAAGCCAGTGTAGTCAGACAAAATGATGATTTTAGCTAACATTTACCTACAGTATTCCTGTATTTTTTATAGAAAAGATGCCAGACGAGTACCGCCTTCGAGTACCGTAGTTACCGCCTTCCACGGAGATCTGCAACAACACAGGCCATGCGGGTGGGCTGCCGACCTTCCAGAATCCTGTTCACAGTTCTCTTGAAGAGTCCCAAATTGTAGCCTAGCGGAAAAATCTCAGCTGGCAGGTCAGCCCGCAACTTTCGGGTCGCGGTGTACTGTCTTGATAATCGCACTTTAAACCTTTTTAAATAGGAAAACTTTAACGAATGTTACCAAGTTCATATCGACAATAAGGTACCTTTGTTTGGATAGCGTCACAAATTAATATGCATTATGTAAATTAGGTATTTGCATAGATTATTTTTATATAACATTACTAAATACTTAGTCTGAAAAAGGCGTACAAACTTTATATAGGTGACTATTCCAATGACTATGTATTTGTCCGTGTTTATGGTTGTGATTTTACTAGAACTATAATAAAATAAAATAAAATATATTTTGCATTTATATATGGGTATTTACTCGTATTTATATAATTGTGTGTATTACGTTACATTATTTTCTGTACTTTTTATTCTCTAGTTCAAAACTGCACCTGCGATTCACTTTCCGTAGAACTTAGCGGTGGACCGGTGGAGATATTGCCCTATGGCATTGGGACTGCTTTTTGTACACATCATTGTGCAATGCAGTTTAAATAAATAAATACTTAAATTATTTGCATGTTGTTCGGAAAGAATTTTTTTTTTTATGAAGAATTACGATGTGTCATACATATCGCCGTGTACAAATGTAACTTGTTTCATTCGTGCTGCATAAAGTGATACATTAGTGACCAAAACAAGTAAATTAGGTCTTGAGAAATGGCGATATGCATAAATGACAAGTGACACACCTATCAAATCCTCTCAAACAATAATGGCGCTCCGCCAGTTGGCTAGACCTGCTACTACGACTCATCCATCATTAGACGGAATTCTACTAGCGTATGCGACTTCAGTCATGTATCCTATACGTTCCAATAGTACAATACAGGCCAGGTCTTTTTTATCCCGAGAGGATTCAAGACCATGATCCAAAATTAAGGTTGCTTGTCCGGATTGTTCGGGTATTAGGTGCTGTGTTCTGTTTTCAGGAATTTAAGTATTTCAGGAATTGCATAATACGTGGGTGACTAGGTAAATTTTGAGATACAAAAATTACTTAAGATAGAACTCAATTTTTTTTACATACTCCTCAAATACTCCATTAGTCTCCATACAGCGATTCATTCGTCTAAACCAAAATTTAAAGCACTGGCAATACTCTTCTTTAGCGAGGTCCTTCACAGCTGCTATAATAGCATTCCGAGCGTTCTCAGGGCTGTCGAAAATAATGCCACGGAGCCTAAGCTTCACTTTTGGGGGAGAGAAGTCGCATGGAACTGATAAGGAGGGTGGTGGCTCAATTCTTGGATCTTTGTGGTCTTCAAAACTCTTGGGTAAGTTTTGCTTTGTGAGATGATGCATTGTCATGATGCAAGAGAAGCCCTCTCAAACTTGTTTTTGATTTAACACATCGCATACAGTTGGTAAACACAGTTCACTGTACCATTGGGCCTTAACAGTTTTTTGAGCGTCTAAAAAAATTGACGTTAACTGGCCACCCGCAGAGAAGAATGTTGCGACCATTTTTTTGCCCACACTACGCCCACATTTGACATTCTTGGGAGGCTCTTTGTTCGGAAACACACAAATCTTTGATTGCCGCTTAATTAGTGTGTCATACTGATAGATCCGTCTCTCATCTCTAGTAGTAATCTTAAATATATTCTGTCCCTCTCCATTTTCGAATTTTTCAATCATTTCCCTGCACCATGTCATGTTCAGCAGTCAGTGAATGAGGAACTCATCGCGAACACTTTTTGACTTGACGGTGTTGGTGTAAAATTTCACGGATAACCAGCTATGAAATCCTAAGAGTCTCCTCTATCTGTTTGTAGGTAGTTTTTGGGTCTTCGTGCAATACTTTCTTTACCGCCTCGATGTTTTCATTCGTTACAGAAGTCGCAGGACGGCCACTTCTCTCATCATCTTTCAAGGAAAGTTTTCCTTGTTTAAATTGAGAAAACCATCTAAAAATTGTTACACGGGACTGTGCGAGGCCCCCAAAAGCTGATACTAATCTATCTTTACACTCATTTAATCAACTGTAAAATCGTATAACATCACCGCACGAAAATGTTCTGGTTCGAAATAGGACACGTGATTTTATATCTGACAACCCTATCCACAACGCGAATCATTAGGTTAATTACGCCATTTAGGCATTTGTGTTGTAAATTCAAATTGTTACGTAATTTGTGTGATATACGCAATAGTCGAATATACTGAAATAATGCACTGAAACGATTTCCGCGAGACCGCAGGCACGTCCTTACGGATCTAATGAGGGATTGATCGGGGTGGGTCAACCTATAGTTATAGTGGATTTTTTCCGAAATTAGATAATCATTTTGACTGAAATTTCTCTAACAGGTGACCTTATTTCTTAGAAGAATTGATGACAATAAAGGCTTCCCAAAAACATGCATATCATTTTATACTCTATAACATCCCTATACGACCGAATAGTAATCACAATTTCTAATAATATTTATTTGTTCATACCATCTCATTTGAGTCGCACCTTCCATTTGAAACTCTCTGATCAACCCAAAGTTTGGCTGGTAGAGAATGTCTAAATGCATTAAGCTCGCCTTTTGCACGATAATGTGCTAATGAAGTGTATAAATAAAAATAAAATAATAAACATGGCAGTCTTCTGTCGAGGTACCGATTATTCCATAAAATGAATTAATCTCATAACTTCTACTTGCCAAACTGCCGCGATTGACATTTTTTATTTAAAAAAAATGTTGGGTAAATGAAAGCCAGTACCTGCAAACATGTATGAATGTAATTTCTTTCAAGAAATTCAAGGAACCCATTAATAACAGTACATCCAACTATTATATATGAATCATCATAGAATATGCTCCATTTCATTGGACGATCGATTGTAGCCAATTAAACATTCATGAGAACAGCGTAGTTTCTGTACGTTGGCATAGTTCAACCACAGACAATGATAGGAAACGGTAACTTAACCTTATACAAACGTTTAAAATGTTTTACGCATACAGAAAGCAATTAGAATGGTACAGAACCAAAAACAACCATTTTAGAATTTTTGTTAGTCTGTCCGTCCGTCTGTCGCTCTGTCTGAACGCAAAAACTGCTGGACCGATTTGAATGAAACTTAGCATACTTATAGTTTATGTGCCGGGTTGACCATTTAGAGTGCTTTTTATCCAGTTCCATTGTGGAGTTCCCACGGGAATCACTTTAAAGTGCACTTGTACGAAGTAGCAGGCGCCAGCTAGTCATAAAACACACACTGCTGAACTGTTATATAGTGTTACACAGTGTTACAAAACACTGTTAGCATACTGTTTATTTCTTAACTGTGATGTAAATCCACGGAACCGTTTAAGGTAATGGATATCTATCTGTGTCAAGGCTTTACGCCGCGGTGTGGTCGAACTCACCCACTACCTACTGACTGATTTACTAGTTAGCTCACGAATACCAAGTTCTATTAACCATTTTGCGTTCGTAGTTGAACTTTAAACTTAATTCAGTCTTGTGAATTTTAGTTGACATTGACGCCAGAATGGCATATTTGAAAAAACTAGAGGAGAATTAGAATATTATATAAAAACCTATTTCTTCTCCATATATCCGTTACCGGACATTCATCTCGCTTAATGCGATGACAGCTCTCTAGGAAAGGTTTGAAATAATGGAGATGGCTTATTGTTAGATATTGCACATAACATAGTTGTGAGGGCGTGTACAACTAATATTTCTGATCACTGGGCTAAAGCATAATACCAATTTTTCACAGTGAATGAAAACTTTAAAATCGTTTTTCCTCGAAATTGTCCAATTGCACATTCGTGGTGTTGGCATAAGGGTGACGATGTTATAGATCCATTACATATGTTCCGTAATCATTTCAGGTTTATAACTGTTTAAAGGAGACTACATAAGTCCCTATATTCATACTCGTAGTTTATATACTTATCTTTGTTAATGGTAAAACTCGCTGTTTAAAGTGCCTACATAATAATAATATATAATAATTATGTTATGTTCCCTGTTTTGGTATGTTACTCAAACCATGATTTATTATAAACTAGCTTCTGCCCGCGGCTTCGCCAGCGTGGAATTAGGTTATCGCGGTAAATACCCTAAGTCCGTCCCTGGAAAGTACCCTATGTCCGTCCCTGGGTTTCGATCTATCTCCGTACCAAATTTCATCAAAATCGGTTCAGTTGTTTAGCCGTGAAAAAGTAACCCTTTTCGCATGTATAATATTAGTATAGTATCGATTAAGTTATTGTTATAAAATGTTAACATTCGGTTTGTGTGACTTAATAAATAATTAATAAATATGTACTTACCCAAATTATTCCCTAAGCAAATAAAAAAAATTAAACAAATATAGAAGATTCAATTTTTTTTTTCGTTATAATTATGACAGAGTCAAATCATATTATCTATTGAACTACATACTACCCATACTGCAGAGTATCCTAGTTTGAGGGCCAGCCACCTTCCTGTAAGTATTTTTGTTCAATAAATGTCGTTTTTATTTATTATTTTACTAAAACTTTTATCAGATCTGAGTAATTGTAATTTTCCGATTGGAATTCTAAATAATGAAACATTAATACCACATCACATGATCGCGATTACGGTAATTTTATTGTTGCGATTACTGAGTAAATTAAAAGTTATCAGCTGTCAGTCGTAAATTTTACTTTGATCTATGTGGTACCTAGTTATCTACTCTATGTAACTATGGGACATAATTATCTTAACTAGTTAAGAAAAATGAAAAGGCTGTTCATCTACCTGTATGTCCATTTCTAATTCCATTATCACTGATCAGATTTTGATGCAGCGATTAATTAGGAAGTTTCTCGAGAAAGTCATTTGTATTAAGATAGAAATATGACAAAAAGCAAACCAGTAACGCTTCAAGTACATATATTTTTTTCTATACATTGATGAGTTCCGTTCGACGACTGAATGAAGACTGCACATGCTGCTCGAACATTCAAACAAGAAAAGAATTAAAAATTAATTCATTCAAGAAAAGAGATTCTTGAACTGTTCGGGTGAGAATATTGTATACGATTTTAGTATGCGATCAAACTCCATACAATTCTCGCTTTAACTGTTAACATGATGATGTAAACTCGATAATAACGGCAATAACAGTGATCAGATGATAACAGTTGTTTATACTATCCTTTGACCGAGTGCTCGAGAAACTCTCCTTGTGTAAATGAGCCATAACTTCATGAACCATGAAATGTGGGGACTAAATACAACTCATTGTGATGATTTCTTTCATTGCGTCAAAATTCTGCAAAAAAAATACGGAAATAGACAGAAAAATATGTACTTACATTGGAACCGTAAATAATAATGTAAATTGGTATTATAGTAATTATGTAATATGTAGACCAATTTTTCATTAATATGCAACTCATTAAAATTATACCTTAATAATAATAGCACTTCCATCTGTTACGTGGAATTAGTGTCATTCCCGTGAGACGTAGCTGTTCATGGTAATGAATGAAGTCATGAATGGACTGCCTCCCATTCTGACATCAGCTGGGCGGGAACGTAACAATTTGTCTAATTTGACTAGTGAGGCAACGCAATAAATAACAAGGTATGTGCTGTATGTAGCAGAAATGTACTTCATTGACAAATAGTATTTGTCGCGGCTTATTTCGCTAAGAACCCGATTTCAGTTTTTGTACTCAATTATTGAACTCCGTCGCCTTATTTTACAAAATCAGCTGTTTCCGTAACTATTAGACGGATTTTGATGAAAAATATGATAAAATCTTTCGAAATAAATACTTTGTACAACAGTAAAAATAAACAGCAAGGGAACGCACCAATATTAAAGGTAGAAAGAATTTCACTATTTTTGGCATCGATTTTTGGCAATTGATGGCCAGGAAAATTATAATAAGCAATCCTCGAAGTAATACATATTACGTTGAAAGAAAGCAAGATATATATTGATATAATCGCCCAAAGTCTGATGTCAGCATATGTAAAAGATGGCGTTTCAATTTATATCACATATCCTGTGACACAGTTCCTATGAACCATGTCATGTTATACCTACTCTGATATAATTAACCAATTGAATTATTACGTGAGTAAACGGAAGTTGACGAGGTACTTTCGCTATTATATCTAAAATTAGGATCCACCAAGTTATTTCAGTCCTTGTTTGATCGTGATAACGTTGCAGGTAGACATTCATCACAGATATTTACAATATGACACATTGATCATATCAAAAGATCTGCAGTATACACTTGTAGACACAAGACTTTTAAAGTACAGTCAGCGGCCAATAAATATGACCCCCCCCCCCCCCAATGTATAAAGTTTCAATACGTAAAACATCAACAAATTTATCTCTAGTTTAATTTCTTTAATTTCCTTTACAGAAATAATTTATAGAATTTCAAAACAATAAATGCTAAACTAATAATAAATATTTATCATTTGAAACAAAAATTATATTAATATGTGCTTAGGTATATAATATATAAAAAATAATGTTTGTCTGTTCGTCTTATATGCGTTCATAAACCGTTCATCCGATTTCGATGAAACTTTGGTGAGTTGTTGTGCGCGTGCGCGATAAGGTTCCTGACAATAAAAAAAAATCTATCGCATTGCAACGCATGCCGGGCACAGCTAGTATTAATATAAATTATTAATATATACTAAGGCTTAAAATTTTTTTTTTTTTTTCTTTATAATATTGAAGATAATTTTAACAATATAATATTCTTAACAAATATTAAATTACGATGCAACATTGGAGCAGCTCTATCGACGACCTCGAGGGACCGGTTTTCTCTGTGCGATTTGCAGCTTCATTGCTGTGACTGACGTGTAGCTTAGTGAGTTGAGTTCATTGTTGACGCGTAATGAAAAAAATTATACAACTGTACAATAATATAAGTTATATATATATAAATTAATTCCAATACCAATCTACCGATACAATTTTATAATTGTAATTAGTTTGCACACAAATGTGCGGTGCTACACAAACCTTCTAAATTTACGGGCACTAACTAGGCAAACTAAATGTACCTATTGTTTTTGGTATGTATATTTATATAAATTTAAAAAATAATAATTTAAAACTTTAAATAAAAAAATTCTAAAAAATCCTGTAATAGAAATTTATTGATGTTCTCTATAGATACATCCTCCTAGTGATGCTCGTAATAAATTAATTAATATGTGGTTTTAATAAGATAATTGACACTAAATATAAGTATTTGTTCGTGTTTCATATTTATCTGCAGCTGTCTGTACCTAGACTCTGCACTCTAGACCACTCTCACTCTCTCACCTAGACTCTAGACACAGCGAAGACTACTCGTACTAGACCAACAACTACAACTAGTACGTACTACAACGGTATTCGTAGAACTTTATTTTTAAAACCGTAGCAGATAAAAGTGCTTTTACTAAGCTAGATATAACCGGTTTAAACGAGATATATCTGATTGATTGCAGATATCAACACGTGTCATTAATAATTACAACCGATTAAGCTTGGGCCACGCATCAATTAAAAACATTTTTTTTTACATTTGCGTGAGCAATTGGTGTCTATTTAGAGTCCTCTAAACTGAAGTGGAGATAAAAGAGCATAAAAGTCAGTTTTGTTCCCGGATTTGTTTATGTAAACACAAATAATCGTTCAATTTTATCTAATAAACAAATTCAATTTGCAATAGTGAAGACGGAGAACAAAACATAGGTGAAACTATGACAAAACTATACCTCATAGTTTCAACATCACTTGTGATTAAGAATAGATTTATGAGAAATTCAATGCACCAGTAATATGAAGCAGAGTATACATTTCATGATTCATTCGTACATGATAATTTTCATTTTCTTCTCTCACATTACAAAATATCTGATTCTGTTTCTGCAACGGCCACCTTCTGCTTCTGCTCCTCCCCAGAGGTCAAACATCAGATTAAGCGACAACTTAATTAGGTTACGCAATTTCACCTGAATTAAAATCAGTCCATAATCTCAGTGCCGTTGGTGTCGGCCATTGTACAACCCCATCTTTTCCCAAAGTTAACAAAGGGATAATAAAGCGCATACCACAAATCCTAAGGAACTACACCACCTCGGAAAAAGTGAAATCGCCAATCCGCTTGGCCAGCGTGGCGTTTTAGTGTACATCCCTCATACACAAGACAATATGCTTGAGGAGTCGCATATCCAGCAGTGGATACTAAAGTGGCTTGTTCCAATAGCATTTAAAGGAGTTGTAAATACGTATTTCATATTTCTCTGCAGCTGTCTGTAGCTTCGCGATAACTTACATGCAAGCCGCCAGCCGGTCAACTAACTACTATATAAAAACCATTGCCAAAAACATTTTTTGCTTGCTGTTATTTCAACATCAGTATAAAGTGTTGCGTATGTAAACTGTTAGTGGGTAAATGGGTGAAAACATCATACATAACCCACTTGCGAGCTAAAACACCGTATCTGGGTTAAATATGTTACTCGTGCCAGAATAAATATCGCTGACGTAACAGAAAAAGGGGTCAGGTAATGTTTACATGGTTTGAAACGGTTATAACTGTTATTGGTGCTATAAACTGTCTTGTTGGTTCAATTTAACCGCTAATAAAATATTCTAGGAAGAGTGTGGCAAATTTAAATTACGAATGATTGAATAATTGAAAATTGTTTATTGCATCCTTCTTTTGACTTACAAGGGAAGTTCCAATAACTGGATTTTCCAAAATGAATGAAACTGTTGATTGATCTATAAACAGTAAGTGTTGAGTCTAAACATTGACTTAATTTGAAAAAAATAGAATTGGGTCTCTTTAGACGCTACAGAATCCAAAAAAGGAGTTTGTTTGTTGGAGCATCACGTAAAAACTACTGAACGGATTTTAATCGGGTTTTCACAGATATATAGCTAAGTATCCAGAAGGAAAACAGGTATATGTGTCATCTTCATATGACATAAGGAAGTTGAGTTATAGAGGATAATATAGAAATGACTTTTAATGGAACTTGGAACCTACTGGATGCAACCGTGAAATCCATCATGTCGGTGCTTTTTCAGGTGTTAGAAACTGCTTACAGCTTAAAGTTACAGCTGCTTAGTCCACGCTAGTGGGTAAAAGCTAGTATAATATAATATAAAATAGTTCATTATGAACGATAGCTTCAGCCTGTGTCTCTCCACTACCAGATATAGGCCCCTCCCAAGGATCGCCATCACATGCGATCTTTTGTTCTTCTCATCCGGCCACTACCGACGACTTTCTAAGAAACAAAACCATTTATTTCTTATAAATTGTTTCAATTCGAATTTTAGTATTCAATTTTTGAAAAACATTTGCTATTTGTTTTATTTATAATAATTATTATTTTATTCAAAAACGTATACCACTCTCAGGGGTAGGTAATGACGAAAAATTATCCCTATAGAAAAGTTTTGAAGCCACTACGTTATATTTAAAATGGTTTGAAATAATCGTCTCATTAATTATAACTCGATTGAAGTAACTTTAGGTCGATTTAAATATTTGTTCCCCCATCTCCCCCCGATGTATAAGAGGAACGTGGGGTTGAAAAACAGGAGCAAGACCAATGAACTTCAGCGGGTGATTACTTTAAAACTTTAGGGGCATGAGCCTTCGCAAACAAAAGGTAACAACATCTCTATATAGAGCTAAACCTCTCTGGCTGCCTGTGTTTGTTAAACTTATTCTGTAGTATTCTGCAGGATCATGCTAAGTAAAATGGCCATTCCTGTTACAATGACGTAAATATACAGAGTATATTTACGTCATTAATAAAACCGTATTTACGTCATTAACGTATTCCCAAATAATAAAACCATTAATTCCATTCAGGATTCTTAATCGACGCGAAAAGAGGATTCGAACCTTTGTGGCATAGTCCCGAGCCGCCATATTGATTTTTTTTTCAAAATGGCTGCGCATATTCTGACCTACGTAATTATGTACGTCCACAGAGGACTCGTAACAAAGAATGTTATTTGATATTATGTCCTAAAGTATCACGTTACCGAGATATTAAGATTGAATAAGTAATAAGTCCAATGAATGACATAATAATTGATATTCAGCTAAAGGTCATAGAATTCTAGAAACTTCTCAGTTACCCGTGAACTGCGATACCTATAAAATAATATACAATATCGTCGCTATAGAAACCACACAAAGCTACAACCTCCACACAACCATATAACTCGAGTTGCAATGTCGGCACAACGAACCCTCGTAATACGAAATTTAATAACCTCAAACACAGTATTCATAGTTGGAAAGCTCCGCCATGACGCAGTTCATCTAACCAATTCATCATTTCTGTGCTGTCGCTGCCAGTAATTAGGTTTTTAGGTTCATTGGGCAACATAAATTCTTCGTTTAACCATTTATAAATAAACAAGATACGGGTCTAGTAAATCGAACCTTCACTCTCCACTTAGTTTTAATTAAAGGAAGAACCGAATTTGAAGCATATTACTAATTAAATAATGCCGGTATATAATCTTCGTATTCTGAAGAAACACGAAGAGTTGACGAGTAAAAAAAGAAACAAATATACAAAAACACACTTTCAGGGTTCTTTACGCCACGTTGTAACCACTCTATATTATATACAGTCTCGTTGTCTACGTCTTGTAACATTGATGTTCGGTCACGGCAGGTAATTAGAAAATGTCCGACCGGCGTTATTTAATTACTTATTGTACACTTCCTGCCAGCGACTTCCTGTGATTCCTGCGGGAATTTATAAAGGGTCTGGATGAAAAGTATTATAAAGGTTAATCTGACACATAAGCTGTAACTTAATTGTTTTTACTTGATGCGCGTCCAGACAGACAGACACAAAAATTTTAAGAAATATTCTTTTAATTTCTGTAGGTATAGTTCGTAGAGAGTACACTACGACGATTTTTTTCAAAAAATATTTCATGTACAAGGCTTTGTTACAATTTTACTAAATCAGTTTAATTAGTCTTTTTTTGAAGATGATGGCTAACGGGCAACAGTTGATCGGTGGTAAGTGCATACTGTCGTCCAAAGACAACTGCGATAAATGCCAACATCAGTCCAGAATGACAAATGTTTTAGCATTTTAGCAATGGATTTGAAGAAAGGGCTGGAAAGGATGATAAATCGAATAGGTAACGGGAACAGGAGTATTCCTAATTCCATTACACCTCCCGTTAATACTTGGAGAAGATGGAGTGGGATGGGTAGTAAAGAGCTAAACCAACAAAGTTTTCCTATATAAAACTTTATTACTCCAATGTTAAAATTGTATGTAGAGCTGTTGATTAGTTTCATAAAATTTTAAATGGCCCCATAATTTGATGCCTCCAAGCAATTATTTCATTTTATCGTTTGACCTGAATTACAGTTTGTACCTACTTATAAAACTGTGGATTGATTCCCAAACGAATTCATATTTCTACTACGAAGTATAAAGTTTTGGAAATATGCCACAAGGAAATATAAAGGCCGTTATACACATGCCAATAAATATCATGCTAGGAGTCAGTATCTAGCATACTAGTAACTAAAATAGTAAGTGATGACTATTCGATACACATGCCTGTAAGAAGAATGATAATTACTAGAAACGTTTCATGAGTGTCAAGTGAAAACCAGAAAATAGAGGCTCGTAAATTCGTAGTTTCACTCCCCGCTCCCCCGCGGGGTATACACACACTCGAAAAATCGATCGACTAGCGATCTACTGGCGTGCTATTAAAACGCATGCTTGTGACGGACTAAGTCTGAATACACATTGTCATGCCAGGAGCACGCACTTGCAAGGTACTGGTATACTTTTGGTTTCATTAAACACTTGTTCGACTATAACTGAAAAACAAAACTTTTCCTATATTAACCGATATAATATTAATGATGTAATATTTCGCGATAAAGTTTGTGTAATTGATTTTAAGTAATTAATTAAAGCAAAGACTCTTAAAAAGGTAATTAGTACTACGCGTTTTCGTGACAGTAACACTTTATTTATATCATTGGGATCATTCACGTACACAGTTTTGTCCATCTAATCTTTGTATTTTGGTTCATCGATGTGCTGTTTGAAAATCAATTCCTACGCAGGCATCGAATATTGAAAGATTTAAATTTTTTAATGTACTTAAATTGGAAGTGATGTTTGTATGTACTTGTGTATACATGTATCTTAAAATATTCGTTTATTCCTGCCGTGCACGGGTATTAATTGTGTCCTAGATATTTGAAAATCATTTATTTATTTACATTTTATTGTTACACGTATACGAAATAAATGTGGTTTCCTTGACCAATCGGTTGTTTCTAGGGTAACAATATAGGTCACTATAACATAGCAATTACTATTAAATTACCATATAAATAAGGTATCTAATCGATAATTCAAGGATGCAGAAACGAAGGTATTTTATTAGAACAGTATTTTTCTATGTCGATTGACTGAATAATAGATTCAATGTTGATTTTCATCCTTTACTAACTTGAATTTCAAATGAAAAAAAAAACTAAGTATAGATCGATATTCGGGTGCATATTTACCTAAAGTTGAGGTGTTGGATAAGTATGGAGTGCACTTTTGTATCGGGCAAATACCGCAATCCCGGGATCGACAAATTGTATGTTCCGTCTAATACGATGCATAGACCTAAAGTTGTAAAGTTAATCCCTAAGACCCTCAGAACTGCATTCCTACAAATTGCCATTAGAACTAAGAATTTGAGTCCAAATCCAAAGTTTATATCTTCAATGGTGCCTCAGATCCTATCGACTCTGTCCTGGTCACCATCAGCCCTTCAAAACTGCTGAGGAGTTTCATAAATAAGCATCCTATTAGTTGTGAAATACCGGGATAAATTAAAACATTTCTAAAGGTAGGTTGTCATTATATTATTTGAATAGCTGCATTTCAAGAATAATGTTCCTACCTGCGCCAGACCACACAGATGGCACATGCATTGAAGACAACAAATGACGATTTTGTTGACATAAGTAGGTAGCAACAGAATAGAGTACCTTGACTGAAGTCTGCTTCGTGAACAACTGGTTTCATCTCAAGGTTACTGAACCTCCGTCGGAGGAGGTGACACGAAAACTGCCGATGCTAATGTAGACGAGCAATATTTGATGCAACAGTAAATATGTATACGTGATAATAATGTGCTAATTTAATTGTATCGCTGAAGGCATGTTTGGGAGGTGAGAGTGCACGCTCCAATCCAATAGCCGCTGGGCGCGCTCGACTGGCCACGTTACCCCTCTCTCATAGAAGACTACCTTAAAATGTACTGTATTTCCTACTTTATCGTATTTACGATGAGCTTCTATGTACCGTGACCAGTCGAGTGCGCCCAGCGGCTGTGGGAATGCAGCATGCACTCTCCCAGTACAAAACGTGTGACCGGCGGCAGTATCACTGATGCAAGACACCCGGCACTGCGATCAATAATCACCCTACTCAGCGCTATCCTTAGATCATAAACCTCCCAATGAAAACGCGAAAGACACAATGGGGTGGAAGACCGTGTGTGGTGGTGGTCCTTGGTCCAGTTTATATCCAGCAGTGGAGTGACACGGGCTGATGGTATGGTAATATTAGTCATTAACGTAAACAAAGGTGACGTATGCAAGTATCTCTAAAATTCCAAACAAAAGTGAAGTTCTTTCAAACCTCGCAAATCGTCCAAAGTTTATCATAATTATCCTGCGAACACGACATTCTCTTTACTTGTTTACATCCAGTCAAATCTGGATTGGATGAACGCAGACTAGACTCAACGTTGCTAATTGGCAAGTCAGTTGAAACTAGTACAAACGGTACCAAAAGGTTTCCTGTAATACATAGAAGTGCGTCATAATGTTTGCTACGTTTCAACTAACTGATTGTGTCATCACGTTTCTTTAGAAAAACTGACGAAATTGGTGTTGCTTTTAAAGGTTACAGGTGGCGAAGGACCCATGTGATAAGTAAGACTGAATAAGTGATGTCATATCGCCACGTAAGTCAATGGCAACCCTGTTGGAATCTGGGACAGGGTCATTGAAGGGCGTTATTACCATCGGCCCCCGTTGACATGGCCTCTCCAACGGATCGATAGGAATGTCATTTTTTCATACTCAAGGGCCCCGGTCATCTTCAAATGGACCGATGGAATAAAAATGTTCCTATTAATTTTTACTATTACCTATTTTACCAATGCTACAGAGTCTAAAACTACTCATTTAGGAATTAATGCATGTCTATCTGATCTGAATACGTTTCTTATAGAAAAAACGGCGACAGACGAGCATACAGTACACCTGATGGTAAGTGGGTACTGTCGTCCATAGACATCCGCGATACATGCCAACATCAGTCCAGAATGACAAACGTTAACACGGTCCCGGATGCGCTGCCCATCTGAGATTGGGATTGGGAGAAAGGGTTGGGGAAATGGGGAGGAATAGGATAGAATTGGACGTAGGTACGTACATTGGGGAAAAACGATAAAGTGGGAAATGCAGTACATTTCAAGGTAGTCTTCTGTGAGAGAGGGGTAACGTGGCCAGTCGAGTGCGCCCAGCGTGCACACGTGTGGGGGGGACACTTGATGATTTTAAATGAAGTAAAACAAGACATGGGTTTAAGAGATCCACACATTATTGCTTCATCCAAATAATTTTATCGTAGTTAATTAGTGTTTCATCCATTTTTAATACATTTAGTTATCGGTACATATGGATTTAGTTTAAGTATATTCAATAAGCACACAGCTGGCTCGGCTCGACTTTGTACGCAAATTTTATTAACCGACTTATTTATCTATTGTTTGAACGCATCTACAATATAGTACAATAGTCTATTCGTTTGTTCGAGCCAAGATTGGGATCTACTTGACTGATTTTGTGACCTTTTTCACTTCTGTGTAGGATGTGTGTTGGGTAAGACTAGATACTGTGTCCTCATGGTGAGTTATGACCGAAAATTCCTATGTAATTGTAGGGGTGACGCCTGTGACCTACATTGGGACGATATAGGATAGAATCAATTAATCGATAGGATATTTATTTGGAAGATATTAGTGGTACATTTTTATTAAGCGTATATCTGCGAATTCATCAATTATAGCAGAATTTGATAAATTCCATTATCAATAGGCTCGTGTGTTTGTCTTCTATGTCTCTGAACCCACGAGACATTGAGTGTGGCGTTATCAATTATTATTGCAATAATACCTACATATGGCCATGTTACTTGCTCTCATTGTTTTAACACTCAAGAGTAAAACTCATACCAGCTAATAACACAATTATTTACAATTAATATTTTTAACTTATCTGCCTATTATGTTTGCATTATATATTATATAACGTTGTTATTTGTTTAGTTGCAAATATCGCAAGACACGCGTACGCGCATGATTCGTTACTATTGTGGACATAGTGGCGATGATATCGCAGGTGTAGTGACATTGTAGTTTTTGTTAAACAGCTTCATTGAAATGCCTTCATTTTATTATAAGTACGCCTGTATGTTATTAAACTCATAGCGACGACACCTATACTCCCTGTAGTAGCACCTATATTGTAGACTTGACTCAGCATCAGGCTAAAACATAATGTTACAACAATCGTATGATGGATAGAATTGTTTTAAATTTATGCTGAGCTGAGGGCCACATATAGCTGAAGAGTTTTCCTATTCATCAAACTGTTGTCAGTTTAATTACGCTGAAGGCAGCGTCGTCCCACCAGTAAACAATAACACAGTATACTTAAGAATTTGCTATTTTTTTGGGTGGAAACATGGATTTGGTGGAAAATAATATGCAGTTAACTTGCTAACGTCCATTATGCAGATGTTATATACAGACGAGAAATTGAGAGGCAATAATGGAAAAAATAGAAAGACATTAATTTATATATTGAAAAATATATAAAAAGGCCAGGGTACCATAACTAAAACTTGAGGGTTTAACGCAATTGAGATGCTTAAAGATGATTTATCGGTGTCCTCTCTCTTATCTTTATTAATATCATCAAGACACTTTACTTAATTTTTTTTTATAGAAAAAACTGTCGTCCTTGGACGTTCGCAATGACAAATGTTTGTATGTTGGGGATTGATTTGGAGAATGTGTTGGGAAAATGGGGATGCTTTAATAAGCGGACTTCTATATAAGGGAGAAAAAATGTGAGGGTCAAGATCACATTGAATAAATGATGTAAATAATGTAATAATATCCTTTATCAAATTACATCCCTGAGTTCACGTCACGCCTCACCTGACACATTATCTTTCGTCTCAGTGGCGTTCAAGTTTCAGCTTCAGTAGATACACGTGGACATATTGACGTAGTTAGAACCAGTGACACACCCCAATTATGGGATAAATTTACGGGAAAAGACAGACTGAATCCCAAAGCAGAGTGAGCGCGTCCGACTGACAGAAGACAGCCGTGAAATATTTTTTTATAGAAAGACGAGCAAATAGTAATACCTGGTGGTAAGTGGATTCTGTCGCCCTACGTCATCCTCGGCGTGTTTACCTTTAGAAATTTAGGAATAAATTTGGAGAAAGAATTGGGAAAGTGGGGAGGGATAGGATTAGACTCTGGCATATGTCACTCACTACTGAAACACAAACGTACATTGGGGGAGTAGGATCTCACAGAAAATATATTTCACTAGTAGTTTTCTGTGAAAGAGCGGTAATGTGGCCACTCTAGTACGCCAAGCAGCTCGGCTGTGGGAATGCAAAGAGCCCCATCGTGTGTGACCGACGAAAAAAATACGTGTATCCGACGAACACTTGCGTCTTTAAAGTATTGTCAATGTATTTTACGTCTTTAAAATACATTGTCTTTTGGCTTTGTCCAAGAGAACCTGGAACTTTTTACACAGCAACACGTAACTGGACATAACTCAACTAATAGGTTTAGTTAAACTAAACTACTAGGATACAAACACGTAAGAATTACGTAAGGTTTTCAGCAAATGCAACGTCAACAAATCCGGTAATATCGAAAGGTCAAAGAAAACACGTGTAACAAATACGGATTACGTAAAATATTTTCGCATTAGACATAAAATTGTTTTTCGTTTTTCGATATGTTTTCCATAACAAATGAAATGTAAGCTCGGCTGGCAACATATGCTGCATATGAGTATGGAATTATCCAATGATAATGTTATATATATTTATACATTTCATCGCCCCTCCTAACGTGCCTCTGGTCAACTCAAAGGTTGCCTGGGATATAATGCCTCCAGACATTAAACTAGCCTTTTTTATCCGATTAAATGCAATATATTTTTTTAAATAAAAAAAATGATTAAAGTTAAGTTTCAATTTGATATTTCTAAAACATCAGGGCGATTTCGCTTGCAAATCTAATTTGTATTTCTTTTATTTGGAACATTCGTCTTACTGTGTTTGTTGTTTCAAACGAATCAAAGGCGAAATTGTTAAAACATTTTCACGATCCCACCCTATAAACGTTATGTAAACATGGAGTTTTGAAGCCAACATTAATATTCCCCGTGTCGTAGGTGTGGAGACTTGTATTTATACAAATATTTATTCCATCGGATATCAAACCGTTTAAATCGTCGTACCTATATAGTTGAAACCTTATGTTTTTTTAAATAAATTTATTTGATAATTTTATGGAATGGCAAACTAATACACAAGTCTGGTGGTACGTGGATACTGTCGTCTATGAACTTCCACGATACATACTAACATTATTCCAGAATGACAGACATCGTCACCCTCGGATGCATTCTACCTTTGGGGACTCTATATAACCTAATGAACTCTGGAAGTGTGTGTGAATGTTGTTTCTTTTTTACTCAATCACGCTGAAATTATTGTGGAATACGAAGATGATTGACCTCTAAAATATACTTAGAATTACAACGAAATTTTGATTTGGAAAATCTAAAATTGATAACCAAAATCAATAACTCCAATAAAATACGTCACAAATTATCTAGTGTTTGTTTCGTTACAATGAAAGCTGATCGAAGTGAACACAAGTTTCCCACGTGGACAGAATCTACATTAATAAAGTTGTCAGATTATTTTTGCGTGATCGCCTGATCACTTCATAAAACAATAAAGATCCTTGTAGTACGCCATAACAAAGCACTTGAGGGCTATTCATATTCGAACACTAATATTAGGAAATTGTAGTAATAAAATGGCAATATTGTGTGGTAAAAATAGACCTCGTAAAGATAGTGGTTTATTTGAACACGTGATGATGAGGTGAACAAGATACTAGTACCTGTGTACTGTACCGGCACGGTGCCGAAACTTGGTTTGATATATAAGTTCAAAGTCGCTTGCTACCTAACTATGGAGAGAGCTACGCTCGGAATTTCTTTGCGGAATTGGATCCGAAACAAAGAGATTCGCCAAAGAACTAAAGTTACCGATCTCACAGAATCAGCACGTTGAGGTGACAATGGGCAGGTCATATTTGCCGTAGAACCGATAACCGATGTGGTAAACGAGTCCTCGAATAGAGGTCACGTATCACGAAGCCAGGCGGACGGACTTGAAGAAGTTCGCCGGTGGTGTTTGGATCAGAAGAGCTGTGGTGGCGAGCCTTGGAAGAGGCCTATATCCAGAGCAATAGAGAGACATAGTCTAATGGTATAACATCACCGCTTGTTCAAAATCATCAGTAACATCATAATGCGTGGATGGCCTGAAACTAAATGAAATGTGGTCAAATCTACAAAATAGTAATCTATTTGAATTACTTTAAAACAAAAATCACCAAGAGTCCTTCTTAGAAGATACAGACCAAAAAAGTGTTTCTTTGGAATTTTAGTCTGCGTGTTTGTTCTGTTTGTATTGGTCGCAAATGGGCGCACGATGTGGGTTTCATTAATAAATCGTGACATAACATGGTACACATAACATACAACATCGTGACAAGTGACAAGGCCTATCATCATCGCTCATGAACATCAATGTCTGCATTTAAAACCCTTAAGTTGCCAGGTGTAAGCCACTAGAATTGGTAGAATCTATCAAGTATGTAGGTCTCATAGTTGACAGCAGATTTAATTGGAGAACTCACATAAACCAACTACATTTGCTACAAGTAAGATCAATATTAAGTCAAATTTCTATTTTAAGTAATAAAATGACATAGAGTACACGTAGACTTATATTTAGGCCCAGCGGATTCTGTTGTCGACTAATGGGATAAGCGCCTATGGAAGACCATATAGAAGCTATATTGAAAGCATATACAGAAAGAATACAAATTCAATTTTATACTACAATGGTTTGTTTAAATATTGCAAACTTGTTAATGTTTTCAATAAGGCAAAATTATCCGTCCTCATCGGGGAACAGCGAAATAGACATTCATTCACTAAAATTGTAAGGCCCAGTTATTTACGCCAGATAAGGACAAACTTCAATTAGGAACTACCAAAAGTTAATAATGTACACGGCAAAAGAATGTGACAATACATGTTACCTGATTTGCTCAATGAACTGCCTATCAAGTTGCAGAAAAAATATATGAATGATGAGAAAGCAAAAACTTTTATTAAAAAAATATTTTTCATAAACCGGGACAGAAAGTTATATTTAACGAACGGCCCCGGAGGTTTTTGTATTAATCTATATAGATTAAAAGAAGTATTTTGTATAATCTGATCATGGTTAATAAAAAAGAAGATTACTCGAAAATTACCATATGGATTGTAACGAGATTGTTACTGTCTTGTAGTGTATAGTGTGTACGTGCAATGGATAGTTTTTAAGCCACGGGGCAACAGCTTGAATTAACTAAAATATAAAAATCATGATTTAGACAACGATAGGTAGTTATATTTTGTGTTTACGTCGTCGGTAGGTGTTATGTTATCTGTGCTTTCGTGTGTTCAACTGATCTTACCCAATGTCTATTTGAATAGACAAGTGTTTGAACACTCGATTGAGTCACATGACTGCGTAATCATTTTATTGTGATAATCGTGATGTCGTTTGTGATGTCTTTTTCTTTTCTTATACGGCAATAGTGTAATTAACGTAACGTCCCAGTGTCAAGCTTTCTTCATAATTAACAATTCGCCAACGTCCAGTTCCGTGGAAGTAGTTAGGAGTCACTCAGTAAAGTGATAGTAGGTTTACCGAGGACACGAGTTGGACTCCTTGGAAGCACACGAAAAACGCAGTATAATCATTATCAATGAGTATATTTTGAATAAGCGCTAATGAACCTTTAGGACTCCAGAGTAGTCCAGAGCAATTTCTCTAAAATTTGTACCATATTAGATAAAAATTGTAACAAAACCAAAGTAATGTTTCGCCTGAGATTGAAAAGTGTATTTTTAAATATAGTACAATAATAGTTCTCAGTTTTCTATGATATTTACATCGGAATCTCCATGCGAATTGAGTGACACTTTGACAAACTTATCAAAGTTCAATATGTAGGTAACAAGTAAAAAAATTTGGTAAGGTTCAATCCAGGGGCACATTTTTTTTCACATTCTCTTCAGCATTAAAGGCTAGTGAGCGTAGGCTATAACCCACACCCATCTAGTCCCAATCATTATCACCTGTTCCGTCTGATCATATTTTATTGATTATGAAATAACGTTTTTTACTTCGGAAACTATTTACACGAGATGTATGAACAAACGGGAATAATTTTGTGTCATTTGTCACCACTGGGAACGACTGGGAAATGTTATCCCAATTGTCCCCACCGGGGACGAAACTGGTTGTAATGAACGGGAATAGGCGGTCCAATTTTTTTACTTTTGACGGTCTTCTACGGTCTAAACTCTAAACTAAACCTTTGTGATTTTTTAATCAAAAGGGAGCTTTAGTTCGAATCTAAAACAGTTAATGTTAAGGTGCAATAGGGCTAACTAAGCGTGTAAGCGCTTAGCGCTTAAGCATTCAGTGCTCATTGTAACAACACTAACCAGAATCGTATGATTTGATAACATTAGCGTGGCGCTCATTGTGACAACACTAGCCAGAATCGAATGATTTGATAACATTAGCGTGTCGCCGGCTAGTGACTACGATATCTATGTTTTAATATTTTGAATAACTACGTCGTCGATAAAAAGTCTGCGATAAAATCTGCAAACAGCTTATCATTGCGTAAACATAACATAATAACACATTTATATTGTTACGGGTGTGGCGTACGACATTTCGCTTAATCTGGACCTGATATTTAAATTTATCTACTGTGGTACTGGTTTTGTGGATAAATGAATTAGCGTCCTGCTAGTTATTCCTTTTATCGAATAGGTTCTCTTACATTTTTATCATAGAAATTGACTACAATTGTATTTTTGTGTTATTTGTACAGTAGAATCTCGTTAATCCGGCAAATCACTGCCGACACGTCGACTAATCCGGCAAACTGAGTGCAAGAGGGATGCGGATATTTGACTTCACTAAGGCCTATCTCACACGGGGATATTTATAAACGATTCGAGTATTACATTATGCTATGTGTCGCTCGTAAGTCGCCACCATATAATTTGTACACGACGCGTCAGTCGCGCGCTACTAATAGGGTTGCCACCCCTCCGGGTTTGACGCAGGAGTCTTCGGGTTTGAAGGATGCTTATCCGATCTACTGGTTAACATGGCAAATCTCCGGGCAACGCAGTTGTAACATCAAGCATTCGAAAATACCAGAAAAATTACAAGTATGATTTTAATATCAAGCTTTTGCTCTAGTAGGTAAATATTAATTCATAGACTAATGAAAATATTATTCTTGTGATTCAAATACAAAGGTATAATTTGAACGTTGCTTTGTGTATCAAAGACAGTATAAGTTTATCTTGTCAATTATTATTAATATAATAATTTAATATTATCTAGTCGAGAACGTTAATAGAATATACATTATAACTTGAAAGTATTTACAACTATTACTTTAAATTAATTATTACATATCCTTTTTTTTTTTTTTTGCTCTATTTTTTTATCTCCGGGTGCAGAGTATTCCGAAGGTGGCAGTCCTAGCTACTAATCGTAACCATGCGGGTCGTACGCTACTCGAGTCGCATACGCATCTCGTGTCTCGTTTAACAAAATGACGTCGGAACAATGTTTTAATATAAAATTTGTGTTTGAAGTGGAAAAACATCCATGTTTACAAAAGTATAATCATACTACGAAATAAGATTCTTTTGCCATTCTATAATACAAAAGTATGAAACTTCTTGTTATCATTCCTTATTCTGTTTTATATTCCCCATTCCCCACATTTCCTAATCATTTTTCTAAATATCCAAAGATAGGCGGACACATCAGGGGGCACGTACCAACGTTTGTCACTGGAGTACTCTGGCATGCATCGCCGATGTCGTAATTGCCATCTTCTTTCTATAAAATATAATGGTAATATTTTGATACCATTCATTCATTCGATCAACCAACATTGCGACCTATGATTTAATGTTTCACTCGATTTAAATCTAAAGGAATGTAGTTTCAATTGAAAATAAAAATGTTCCAAAAAACAATTTCAATTAATTGCAACTTGCAATATAAATCCGCCTTTCACGCTTATTCGTATTTGACAAATACAAATTCACCTTTCACAATAAATCCCTATGTCCGGAAAGCTAACAGTGTTCCACAATACCTGTTCCAATTTGCCTCGCAATGACGTAAGCACTGTTCCGGGAACAGACACGGATTCGAATGCGTGGGTGTTTTAGGTGTACAACGTTTAATCCGTGGCTTTAATGCTTTTCGTTAAGAACAGATCGTCACAAGTAAGCTGTGCTACTTGGAAGCCAGAAGATTTAAATATGATAGTCAACATCGACTGTCTGCTGGATACAAGCTTCCCCCACAGTACACAAGATCTTCCGTTCTCTTTATCTGGTAATTATCAGTAAATTGGCGCTCCGCAAACTCTCTGCTCTTCCCGATACGTGGTCTCTCAGCTACTCGATCGTTTGTCGATCTCCTGCGGCAGATATGGTGTATCCATCTTCACTTCAGCTTACTAATACTATGAACTATGTCAAAATGAAAATGTAAATAATTACAATTATTTTAACTGTAGCTGACTTCTAAAGATAATTATTTCGCCAAGCAGCGATGTGTTTTGGCGTGAGGTCGTAAGACACCACTCTAGTCCAACCAGAATTGGAAAAATATATTTAAATGTACTGTCTGCGATTCTCAGCAGATATGGCAGGACGTCAAAACATTCGCTTGCGCAATGAATAGGAGTAATACAAGAATTGGAGTTACTGGAGAAATACATCTGTTACCTTTGGGAACTGTACAGCCGCTTAGTGGTAAGGTTGCTTTAAAACGTAATTATCCTCATTTTCGGCAGCCTCAGAGGGCGTCACTGCATTCCATAAGCGACTGAACACGTTTGATGTTTGTTCGTCATTTTTGATGTATCGTAATAGCTGACAGATCTTTAAGTGACAGTATTCATTTACCTCTTACTTCGAGTTGGACTGTCTGTTACCCTATCGACTGACTGTGGTCACCTTCTTATTACAAAAAAAAACTCAATAATTTGTACATAAGTACTCGTGATTTATTATTTAGTTTCAAGCTCAGATCGAGCAAAATAGTTTCGGAACAATGCAACACCATTTAAATTGTTTGTACCCATTTTACTGGTTTTGTTCGACACGTTTCTTGTCCCCGAAATAGAATAAATACCTAATGGAAACAGCTGTTATAATAATAAAAATTTCGACAGGGTACTACTATGAAAAGGTTATTACAAGTAGCTGTTTTGTATGCGTACGGTTTCAGAGTAATTTTAGCCCCTTGTCTGACCGCCAGCTTCGAAATCAAGTTATGTCATCAGTTTTTGAGATTTTTCGTACAGCCATAATTTAAATAGGTACCATAATTTTGCAGGAATATATGTAACAATATAGTGTTACAATAACAGGCTTACAATATGGTATCAATATTAGGCGTGCAAATAATAATTTTACATTTTGTTATAATTCAATCGTTCTAACTACTAGCGACCCGCCCTCGCTTCGCTTCGGTTTGTTTTTTTTTTTTTTTTTTTTTTAATTTATTTTTCAAAATATAGCCTATATTAGACACGGATAATGTAGCTTCCTATTTGTGAAATAATTTTTGAAATCGATTCAGTAGTTCCAGAGATTACCCCCAACATACAAACAAACACACAATTTTACCTCTTTATTATATTAGTATAGATGTCATTTTTTCTATTTGAATTTCGTTTATATTATAAAAGCAGTTATTATTATTAAAAAGCTGCCTGTCAGTTTTGTCTTAAAAACACTTCTGGATAGGTCTTTAAAATAATTTGATAGTTTAACGTAAACAGAAATTGTCCCAATTAAAATAGTTGAAATTGAACCCTATATCATACATTGTAAATTTATAAATTAATTGTCATCAGAACGGGATCTTTAATGTCTGTTCATATCCACATCGATGGTCAGTGACCTTAAATAAATTAACTGATATGATAAATAAATAATTTGTGTGCGGTTTTAATTATACGCCATTATCATAATTTGTTTGAGATGTTTACAAGACTGTGTTTTCATTCACAGTCAGTAACTTATTACCTCATAATTTACTGATTTATAATTATTAAGAGCAGGAGATAAATTCTGAGTTTGTGACTTTGTTTATAGTCATTATAAACTTCATTGACCTATAAACTGACATTAACATGATGATTAATGAGTGATGCTGATGACAGAGTCAAGAGACGATGATATCTGCTTTATCGTTTTATATCAGATACATGATTAATAGTATCGTCTAATCGAACGTTCAAAGAAGTACAATCTCCTTTGCAGTTTATTATCAACATTTTCAATAGGCAGCTAGGTGTCCCCAACTGCGAATACAACGTTATTCATTTTATTTCATAGAAAAAGGCGGCAGATGAGCTTACAGTCTACCTGATGGTAAATGGATACTGTCGTCCATAGACATCCGCGATACATACCAACATCAGTCCAGAATGGCAAATGTTAGCACGCACCCGGATGCGCTGCCTACTTTTGCAGATTAAGGAATGAATTGGGAAAATGGAGAGGGATAGGATGGGATGGGAATGGGCTCTAGCATATCTCACTCACTACCAAAACACGTACGTACATTGGGGAAATACGATAAAGTAGGAAATGCAGCATGCACTTTCCCCCCCACAGACATACCTAACATAAGTCGCTACCGATAGCTTGTTGTGATAGATACATAATAGGTATCTTAACAAGCAAACGACCTTGCTGACGGCCTTCTAAGTATTATTAACAATACAAAGTATTTGAATTCGTTGTGTATAAATTCCCACAGGGCCGTCTTTACCAGGGGGTGCAAGGGGTGCGGTGCACCCCTGGCGCCCCGCGCCCGGGGGCGCCTGTCGAGCGCTGAATTCAGTGCCGGCTTTACCTATGGTGCAGGGGGTGCGGTGCACACGGGCGCAGGGTCTTAGGGGGCGCCGAGCGCCGCTCGCGACACCTCCAAAGAGTTCAAAACGCCTACTAGAGGGCGCCCTGCACCCGGGCGCTACATGAGCTAGAGCCGGCGCTGAATTCCCAAGTATCCTTTCAGTTGACTTTCTGGGATTTGACAAAAGAAAAGTTAGAAAGATGATACGAACGATATTTTGTATCCAACGGTCTCAATTAAATCTATATAAATAAAAAATTAAATGCTGTTCGTTGGTGAGCGCATCACTTGAGAACGGCGCCACCGATTTGGATAATATTTTTTTTAAATGTTAGTAATAAGTTTAGGGACAGAAAAATTGAAAAGATTCCCGGAAAATTGGAATATTCGAGAAAAACTGAGTGCTTTTTTCTATGGGATTTTTGTATGAACTTATTGAAATTATTGTATTATTGAAATTTGGACAGGACAACGTCTATCGGCTCAGCTACTTTCAAATAAAAATGTAGGTACTTAATTGGTTTAACTAATGATGCTTATAAATAGTAAAACGTGGAGAATTCTCTCCACAAATTCTCCGGACATACATTCTGCTTTTAAAAAATCATCTATTCAGCAATCCGCGATGTGGTTAAATATCGTAAAAACTGTCATCACTATTTTCACAACACTCATTTATATTTCACGGCGAGAGGTATTAGCGATGATTGAAAGCAACGAGTGACTCATCTCGTGTCAATCGATAAATGATGCAACTTGGTAAGAAGGAAGGTTGGCATCTGTGAATTTGCGCCGTACTTGTGTTGTGACATCATAATGTCTGACATAATTTACTTTATAAATAGTAGGATTCTTCACCTGATGATGGTTATTTTTCGAAAAATTGTGTTGCAAAGTTTGGTATGTTTTAAAAACTACTCGGTCGATTCACCAAAAGTAACCTTTATTAAGTCACAGTCGACCCAGCCGGGGGCGTATCCATTTGGTCCAAATTGGGGCTTATGATCTCCATTTGAAGACATATCCGTCCAGTGACAGATAGGGGTTGATAAGTTAAAAAATTGCTGGTAGTGGCTAGATTTGAAGAGCGGACGGTGGGAAGGCAGGCTGATGGTATAGTATGATATTGTATACATTCGTCTTTTATAAATAAATAATACAACAGACTACACTTTTAACTGCTTTATTTATAAAGAACTTTATTTATATTATAATGTTATAAATCTGCAACTTTAAATTATATCACAGATACACCTAAAAACAATAACTTATTATTACACATAACTTGTTAAATAATTAATTAAAAATCCTTTTAATAATTAACTTGCCTTTAAAAACCTTATTGTTTGCAAGGTTTACAAAAAACAAATACTATATTATGTAGAAATAAATACCTAACTTTTATCTATATACGGATTTTTTATTCAAGTCAGGGATATGACATGTAGAACTGTTAATAAAGTGTCATCTCCGTACAAATTTCACTCTGTTTGACAGCTCTACATGTTATATCCCCGACTCGAATAAAAAATCCCTCTTTATCACCTAATTGAAATGCATTATAAATCTGTGAAAAGACCACTCGTAACTAATTAAATTGCTGGTCAATTAATTATTTTTTTGTCAAAACAGCATGAACAATCGAGTCTAATTTATACAAAAACATTGTTTACACTACAAGTGCTTTTTCATTAGGAAGTGATCGTTATCGTACTAAAATGGAGATCTAACTGAAAAGCATAGGATACCTTCAGGCTAGGCAGAGCGATGAAGTAAAAGAAAGTCACCTTTCAATTCAAACTTTCAAAGTCAATTAGATGAAAAGTGGATTTATAACCCTGAGAAGATTATATTATAAATCATTTCTGACTTTAATCCGATATAAAAGTTATCTTATTTTTCGAGCAACATAAACAATAATTATTGAAAATTGACATATAATTATAATTACGTGGTGTCATAACCTTGTATTGTAAGATATTGGATGTGCTACGGTTATTATCTATCGAATGAACAAAATAACATACGATAAGATGTATGTGTGTTTAACGCAAATTGATAATACTCGATTGATTAACAAAATAAATATTGTGGATTTTATCTTAAGATGAAGTGACTAAGGCTAATCACATTCTATATTTACATTAAATTTACTTACTATATCTAATTAGTAAAATTCTATAACATATGCGATACATTTGCGACATTAGGTGACACATTATTTCTCCTTCTAATAATTTATATTTTACAGGCGGGATACACTTTAAAGACACCATTTATTATTTATAACAGAAAGTTTTACTTTTTTGTTTAAAAGAATGTTCAGAGAAGGTCAAATTGTTTAGCACTGAGGTGGATCGATTACAACTTATCAATCGATATTTTTTATTGTCGTAATCATATTTCATGCGAAAGTTACATATTGTTACATAAGAATATATCAAATAAAAGACTTCAAAATGTACGTTATCAATAGCACTTGAATCCTTATAAGTGCTCTTTTTACTCACTTGTAAATGAAGGTCACAAAACGTTAAAAATGGTGACAATTCACATTATAGGTACATTTATCACCCAAGAAAATAACAGAAACTTCTTATCAACTAAACTACGTACTTATAATGCACACTTTGGGTACAAATAACAACAATTTTGGTGTAGGTACTTATTCAGGACAATCATCGTGCGATGACATCAAAGCTATGAAACCGAAAATGAATGACCAAATTCGGACTTCATGAAAAATATGGACAAAAAGTCCGCCGCCGTTGAACGGGTTAACTTTCACGCAATTTTAACAATTTATCTTCAACACTCGTCATGTTCTGGCAGCGCCGGCAGTATAAGGCACTGCCTCCTGTTCTTGCGCCGTCTAACCATTTTGCTGCATTTCTTCAACTCAGTGTTGCTGCACTCTTTGTCCTCTGGTAACGGCGGCAGACTGCGCTTGGGGCGCCGCGGCAAAACGCATTCAGTCGCAAAACTATTCGGCTCTTTACACCTCAGCATGTCCACATCGGGGTACGAATCTGTTAGCAACATCGGGAAAGATAGCTTCACCACCATTTTAACTGACACGTTTGGAATAACAACGCACGCAAGCGATCGCCTCGGGCTATCATAGAACACTGAATAGCGTCGTGCAACAGTGTATCCAATATTATTTTTAGATTAGCTTGCATATGAAAACAAAGTGATTGTATGGGATGTCGATAGGGTACTGTTGATATGATGCCAAGTGGATTTTCTATCGGCTTCTATGGGCTATATTTATAACGTCACCTGTGTGATTGATTAGCTACGAGAGCCCGTGTTATTGATCTTACTTTCATTACTTTATCAAAAGAATTCGTAGTGAATAACTGCGTTGGTTATAATAACTTATATCTATTGAAGATTTAATAGGTAAACAAATTGATAGGTAGTTTGTACTAAATAATATCGAAATATATGCTCAAAAATATAAATATAACTGGGGAAAGTCCGATGTCCATGAGCGTCGGTGACCACTTACCATCATGTGGCCCGTCCATTCGTCTCTTACTATTCTATAAAAAAAAATACTAATAAACTTTATACATCAGATTAAGTTAACTTGTATCAGCCTATTAATATAAGTAGATATTATAATGCAGTAGCATATTTTAGGCTCATACAGGGCTCACTGCAAGGCACAGGCGTCCCCTAGTAATTCACGAGGGGGCGGGGGGATAGTTCGGGCCATAATCAACAGGGCCGAATCAGTGGATACACATACTTACAAGCATTTTTTTTACTTCTCAAGCATGCGGGTTGATGTTTTCAACTAGTCAACTAGAGAATATGTTACGTTTGTTCTAAAAGCTTATCCTTTGTAACTTCTGTATTTTTTATAATCTCTGTATTCTGTATATCATACGTGGGTACTGTTGGAATTCGCTTATTATATTAACCCTTGTATTTCCCCATTTTTAATATTTTTTTATTTTCTATGCATTAACCGGCGTTTCTTACTGTTAAGTATTAAGATCTCTCGATCTACTCATCTTCTTACTCAAACGCATTCCTTATCTTTCTGGGACGAATAAATTTCACTGGCCGAAAACAAAGGATGCTAGTTGAAACAACTTTACGTCTTAAAAATCTTAAATTGGAAAAAGAATCGATCATATTCTGACTAGACGTCCAGAAAAATCTAAGGGGTCGCCCATTCGGGAGTTGTTTCCGAGCAATCAGTGAAGAAGGGTTGAAATAAAAGTGACAGGCCTGTCCCGGGGCTCAGCTGCCCTGGGACACATCATCTCGCCCTCCAGCACTCTTAAAATCCTAAATGCAGTCACAGCAGCAAAACTCCGACGATCACTTGGCGCCAATACTCTCGCCGGCTGCCGCAGCTCTGTCCGCCGCTCTCTGAGCGCAGGTACTTCTGCTGGGCGCCATCTTTTGAGTCTGGCCTCCACCGCTCCTGACCGCCGCTGCATCCGGCTGGCGGTAGTGCCGCTCTTCGTTGCTCTGGGTGGGCGCCCTGCCTCTCCAACCGGTCATCCGTGATTTCGTGATTTCAAGCTAGGTCTACGGACACTTTTCCGCTACTCAGATACACCTAATCACAGACTTTTTAATTAAATTCTGTCAATTGTGTAATAGACTATTTTTTAATTTTTTTTTGGGAATTAACAAGCCATTTGAACAATAACTGACCTCTTTCCTTTCTAGTAGTTTCTTTTAATGGTTTGTGTGTGTGTGTGTGTGTGCGACAAATGCTATTCCCGCAATGTAGATACGAGTAGATACTCGCACACGTGTTTCGGTAGTAAATACGATATGCAAGAACCAATTCCCATCCCATCTATCCCTCCCCATTTTTCTAAGCCTTTCCTAAATCCATTCCACAGGTATGTACAATGTATGTACAATTATAGATAGTGCATCCTTGGGCGTGTCAGCGTTGTCATTCTGGACTGATGTTAGCATGTAGATTGATGTCCATGGGCGACATGAACCACTTATCACCTAGTGAACTGCCTGATAGATGACCATCTTCATTCTATTAAAAAAACTAATTGACAATAAAAAGCCCTTAAGAAAAGAGTTAGATAAATATGTCATTCTGTCTATTATTTTGGACTACAATGACATTTTATAAAGTAAACGGGATAAGAAATTAATTTTAAGGTTAGATAACAAATTGGTGTTTATTACCGCTTGAACTACTGCATACTACTGTTTCGAAATAAGCAAACACCGTTATCAACGGTCACACAAATTAAGTAAGGTCAACTTTTTACTCGTAAACACGTTGCGGGATGTAGATACTTATTCGAAGAGGAGAGCGCATGCATGCCACAACTTCAGAGCGCAGCCGACTTGTTGAGATTCCCGTCTCTCACAGAATACTACTACCATCTTTCATCCCACCCCATCCTCATAATGATGAAAGTATATTAGGATAAAGGAAACTATTTGTAGTTCCATAAGAATTAATATGGAATTAATATCCATAAGAATTATCCATAAGAATGAGAAAAACTACCATCCTTTCCAAAACTTCTTCTAAATTCACTACCAAAATTTTATATGGTAGACGACGAATCTGGGGTTACTCAATAAGGTAAACAAGGAGGTAAATATACAATTTTTTTCGAACGTCACGAATATTCATGATATGCAACGAAAAAAGCATTTAAACTTATCGCTCAATCAAAATATTTTGCTTGATAAAATTAAGGAAATTTTAATCTAAAATAAAACTCGGAAATACCTTTCTATGATTTATCATAGAAAGGTATTTAATGATATTTTCTATGATATTTATCATAGAAATATTATAGAATTTATTTTAATAAATTGCCTCAAAAAGCGTAGACTGTTATTTTCTGTCGATATCAGAAAATAACCTTCTTATCACCAGGAAAAAACCCTATCAGCCAGTGGACTTGATAATATCTATTGATATGACATCATTAGACGAGTGTATTGCCCACGAATCATTTATGATAAAAGTTAAGAAATCCTAAAATAAGTTTTGCATTTATGACATTTTTTTACGGAAGAGGAGTATATCCTCTGATGGAAAGTGATCACTGTTTTTCATGGACGGGTGTTGTCATTCTGGGCTGATGTTGACATATATCGCGGATGTTCGTGGTGGACAGTATCCATTTACCACCAGGTAGAACTGTCCGAACGACCACTACTTTCTTTAAAAAAATATCCGGGTTAAGTCAAATGTGGTAGGTAGCAATTTTTACAAATCCCTTTTCCTTTTTTGCCTGAATAAAAGAGTACTCGTACAGTATTGAATCTTACATGGTGTAACCGCATCTTTCTCGAATTCTGAAACCATTAATTCTGCTCGTGAGCCAAAGTTAATTGACATTACTATTACGTGGAAGACACTGAAACGTTTTAGAATTTAAAAAAAAAAATATAAAGATGGAAGTTGTTTTAATGCTTTTCGAAGTATTCTTCGCGACAATCGATACCTACACTTTTTCATGCGATGAAACCATTGTGGGAAGCATTTCGCTCACCCTTCTTTAGGCACCACTTCAACAACCGTTTGGAAGGCCGTTACTGCCTGTTCTGCATTCATAAAACGTATTCCTCTGAGTTTATCTTTAATTTTAGGGAATAAATGAAAATCATTACATTTACGAGGTTACATTTACATTTACAGTACTCAACAATTGTCGTTTGTCTGGCGGAGTGGGCTGAGCCATTGTCGTGAAGGAGGATCATTCTGCTTCGTGGGCGTTGTTCTTTGACTTTTCCGAAACGTAAGGCAGGCTACTGTTCACATACCAGTTCGCAGTTACTGTTCTTTTATTTTCTAAAGTTATATTAACAAAGTGGCCCGTGCTGCCAAAGAAGGAGGTAATTATCTTCTTTTCAGCGCTCCGACCTTTCTTCACTGCGCACTGCGCATATTGCCTCTTAGTTTCAGGCTCATAGCAGTAGACCGAGCTTTCATCACCTATTACTATATCATGCATTTGATTGACCATTGTTGAATTTTTCAAGCATTTGAAGACACCATTCCACGCGGCAGTGTTTTTGAGCATTGCTCAAATTGTGAGGAGTCCGTCCATCTAGCACAAAGCTTCCTTGCCCGTAGGTGATACCTAATGATGCACGTATCTGCTGATATGTCTTTCGTTTGTCTGCTTCAATCATGAGCCGCACAGTTTGGATATTTTCCTCCGTCACCGCCGTCGCTGGACGCCCTTCTCTAACATCGTCACTGAGGTGGATACGACCACGTTTAAATTCCCTGAACTAGTTATAAACAGTGGTGCTGGATGGGGCTCAATCAATCAATCAATAAATGCTAACTTAAGTCTTTCATAACTTTGTTTCTGGTTCAGACTGCAACGAAAGTCATAAAGAATCATTGAAAGAAAATGTTCTCTTATTAAATTATTTTTTCCGTAAACACTTAATTTTCAAATTGCCGCCAGAAATAATAAACAAATGACAGCCTTGAAAATTTTATGGCGTCTGATGAGCATGGCGTTTGATAGGAGTTCCATTTTCAAAATTCGAATTTGTTTTAATTCTATCGTATTGTACAGTTGCCAGTTCTAACAACTTTTAGTTTGACCTATCATATTGTACAAGTAATGTTACGTATTTCTTTTTTTGGCTTTGGCATTGTATTACGAAATTTGTATGAAAATGGTAAAAACTGCATAAAATAAAAATCTTTTACAATAAAAATATTCTAAACCCGGAATCATGAACGGAGTCCTTGGTTTAAGAATGTTGTATATGTAGGTACACATTAAGTAGCAGTAGATATATTGTATTGTCTCTAAATCGGTTAATTTTCCTGTGTTCACGACAAACAAACCGTAAATTGTAAATCATCGTAGTTAAGCAATATTGATTTAGCTAATGCATCCTTAATATGATCTCATCCAAATACAACTCGGACGTTAACAAAACAATGACCTATCTTAATCGAATTATAATTAGGAACAGATTGCCAAATCTCGATATATAATAATTTGTATTCAGGATGCGCATCGTTTAATAGACACTTCCTTTGTTTTGTGTGCTATAAATAATACACTGAAGAAAGACTTGTGAAGTATAGTTTACGCATCGTTTAATAGACACTTGTGAAGTCGTTCCTTGTGAAGTAACGACCTATAAAGGCCTTGGCTAGATTAAACCATGTCTAAACAAGGATGTCTAAAGGAAAACCAGAATCCAGGACATAGTAGTAATATGGACATAAGCATAACTTTATTTCGACACTACAATAAAAGATACGAAACAAAAAAATTATATATAACAATAAAAAAAGAATGAAAATAAAATAAATAACACAAATATAAAGAAGAGCGATGTCAATGTCAATGAGCGCCTTACGCGTACGAGCCGGCAGTTGTTTTTCAAGGCTCGGGAGGAGGGACGTCGTCTTCGATGGAAGTTCGTTTGGACGAGGGGTTACCACCGTTTTTTTATCGGAATAGTTCAAGTCTTGTGGCCCTAATGGCCTTTTAAGAGTTAACAGTCGTGTATGGTTGAGGGTGAGTGCAGAAGGCGCTCAGCCAGGGGCAAAAAGTGTGTGCAGCAACGGGCCTAAGGGCTCCCCCGCCGATAGACTGACAGAAAAAACGGACCTCGGCTTAGGGCGTTGCTTTGGGAGGGTACCGCGGGATCGCGAGTCGATGAGAAGCACCCAGACACGTGCCGATACTTAGTAAAAGTGTTGGCCGAAGGTCGGTGTGTGTTCACGGTCTAGCAAGGGGGACGTCCTCGTCTTCGTCGGCGGGAACGGTGTATATTTGTAGCCTGTGAGTATAGTGTAAGAACTGCATTGGCAGCAGTAATTGGGTCGTCGGGGTCGTCTAGGACATCAGAGGACGACGATAACGGGGCATTCCTATCGGGGACATAGGTTAGGCTGGCAACTATAGGGGGACTGTGATGGTGAGGGACTCTGTCGTAGTATCATCGGGCGGAGATTTTACTAGTGTGGACAATGAGAGGACTTACTGGAGAGTGGTAGGTTTTTTTGTTGGTCTGGTTAAGTCAGTACAAGAAGTTTTCTTTATTTTTTATTCAGTTACCTACATCTTACATATTTTCCCTATACCCTCCGATCAACCAAAATCAGTTAATCGATGCGTACACCATAATGTACAATAGACAATTCATTCAAAATACGTGTATAATCAAGAAGGTATTACCTAAATTTTGCAAATCCAGGACACCATGTTCTCAAATACACCCTCGATCTATAAAACACGCTTACGTTACGTTGTTCTTCCAGACAGTTCTATCAAGGCTAACAACATTATAAGCAAATTAAAATGAGGATGACACTATGTAATAATGTAATAGCGGGCTGTATGTGACCAAGCCACCATAAACTAGAACAATATACAAGCGTGTGACTATGAATCACTTCCATGCGTGGCATCGGAGTCAGCACGTGATAAGCATGTGGAAAGACAATTTATTATTTTATTACTTAAATTATTTTATTAGTTTATTGCTGATTACCGAGATAAACAGGAGGATGCGTGCCGTCATGTCAACGTGGTATAAAACAGTATTTCGTTTTACTGAATCATTGATGTTAAGATTGATTGAGTCATGGGATAGAGTACAGGACTGAAAGATAGACTCAAAAGGAGACAGAAGAAGGATAACTCCAGGAGAAGGTGAAATTCAGCTGCCAATAATAATGATGAATAATGATTGCAGCTTTAATTATGTACGAGTAATTATTGCCCCGTGGTGTCCGTTAAGGGCTAATAAAAATGACTAATAAGAATTCCTCTGGTTTTATGGCAGCAATTACCTTTAAAAGAATAGACTCGCCAACCCGCTTGTCCAGCGTGCCGATTTAAGGCCATACATCACTTGTGTCTAAGATAATGTGCATGAGGATGTCTATGTCGAGTAGAAGTCGATGAAGTGCTGGTTACGGTGTAGTTCCTCACGGCTTGAGGTAGCGGCTTTGTTATCCTTTAGCCGCCTTTTACGACATACACGTGAAGAGATGGGGTGGCGCTACTCTATACACGGCCAGATTGGTAGAGAGTATTTCATACTTATATAACTTGCTTCCACCATCCTACTCAATTACTGTTAAAATTATTACCCAGGCTTTTTAATAAATGTGTGCTTTCTCAGATGACATTGAGACAATCATTGAGGAATGATTGAGACAAATTCGAAAGAAAACTGCAGTTGACATTAATTTATATTTTTTTTTATTGTTTAATTTATTTAAAAACGTTCAACACCTTATGGAGTTCTCTACGAATATACATACATATTATATGATTTACATTGTAAAAAGTGATTATGTATGACTTAAGAGTTTCGTATCAAACATCGATTTAACGTTATGACCGCCGGTTGTACCTACTTCTAATTACTTGTAGGTACTTTTTTATTTCTCTATATGTTTTTGGTGTACGATAAAGTGTATCTACCTATCTATTACTATAAAAGAATACACCGCATATGGATGGTATCATAAGACACGCAAAAAATACTCGTAACACAATATCTAATCTAATCATAGATATGAATCTAATTAATTTAATCTCATTACTAATGTAGCATACTCAAGTTGTAAACGTGTGTACAAATCCTCAAAATAGGCGGACATTTATTTATACTATTTCGTAGTCAACATGGCATCTTAGCTTAAGTGCCAATGAATTTCCACTCATTACATCACAAAACTCCTTGAGAATTACATGACAACACTTTTAGGTATTCCTGGCTGAGCACCTTCTGCGCACGCCATCAACCATATCTGTCCATGGTGACTCTTGAAAGGCCATTAGGGCCACAAGAATATAGCCATATCGAAAAGAAAAAAAAACTTAGATATAGTACAGAAACGGACATTGTATACCATACCAACAGCCTAACGGGAGGCTAAATCTATCGCCGGATATAGCCTATTTGGCCTTTCGATATTCTCATATCGACTACTGACAACTACAGCCAAAGGACGATGGAAAAAATGTATCAATTTTGTCCCAACCCACCAACAAACATAAAATTAGTGATAATGTTATTATGATCTACCATAATCGTTATAAGCAATTGTTACTGCTAAAGCGAGTCTGAGAACGGGTAAAAGTCTGAAAAATATTTTAACAAATAAAAGATAAGAATAGAAAGCGGTTTATATCACGATTCGCAGACGGTTTTGACATTAACTGCCTTAACATTAAAAGATCTTTCATATGAAAAGTATATTTCAAGTGTGTTGGTAAGTAAGTGGTACTTACCCATCGTCTTTTCTTCAAGACGTTGGGCAATCTGGCGGGCATCTGAATTTTACCAGTATGCAATACGTAGCAATAATTTTCTACCAAGGAACTTGTAGAAACTGGTGTTAGAAAGACCAGAACAACCCTGACAGTTTTGTATGCACTTTTGTGTTCCAAGACTAAATGACAAGAAATATGACTTAGAATCTATTGCAACGACACCGCCGTTATTCGCTCTAATTGGTTAAATGGTCAGGATACAGTTGAATTCTTGACCACATGATTGGAAACATATCGGGAACAATCATCATAACAATTCAATGTGCTGGCGAGCCTAATACCCATGGTACCGGTCTATTTCTATCTGACCACAACAATGTTAAATGTTACGCGGTCATGAAAATCGAATTATAGACCGACATTTGCGGGAAAGTGGCTCGTAGGGCTGCCACTTTTTAGAGTGGCGGAATAGAATACCCTCAGCCACTAGTTGATATAGGCCTCCCTCGTAGACTGCCATGCATACGGTCTTCTGCTCTTTTTATGCAACCACTACCGGCAACCTTCTTCGTCAGTCCACCTGACTACTTCTCCATTCGAGGGCACATCTCACTCATCAGTTAACTGTCCTGCAGACCGAACGGTCCATCTCAGTTAAAGAACTAAAAGTATTGGCCAATGGAGCGTTAGCAGAAATACAAACTCCTTCATTCACAGCAACGAATGTGAAAAGTTTGTAATCGTGTGGCCAACCGGCCAATGCTTTATTGTCTCCCATGCTATTCGAAAACTTAGATTACCGCGAGCGTGTTGTTAACCTTCGGAAGTACAATCAGAACCGCATTAATAGGAAAACATATTGTGCTCGTTCTCTCCTGCACAAGGAGTGTGCTACTTGACCTCGCACCAGTTGGTAGTTCCATGTTTTTCCTATAAGTTATCTAATGTAATATTTTGTATTTTTGGCAGAAATAATATTGCACTCGTCCATAAAAGTTATTGCACCCTCGACACCTTATAATAACCCTCAGGTGATGCTAAACACAACGTTGAATATCAGGTATCGTCGAATATCAGACTCCATAGCTTGTCAGGACGGTTATTAATAAGCCGTGGTGCTAAGTAACTCCATAAACAGTGAATTCGCTAACTTGCAATGACCAGCGCAGTTTTGTTAATGCCTTTTTTATTGTCATAGACCCTTGTTGCTACAAAGGGAGGCCTGCGGCCAGCAGTGGGACTATGGCTGATATTGATAGCCCTTATTTTGTAGGCATTCTACTGAAGTCAACTTTGCAACAACAATTCGAGATACTTAATATATATTTATTTGCATTTAGGTATGTACCGTACCTACTCTAAAAACGCAAAACAACACCTACGCAGTCTTCGTTCGAGTGGATAATTTTGCAAGTGGTAACCCTTAACGGTTTGGCGACTGTCACCTGCTAATTTGGCGAGCAAACAGATGCGCGATACGTGATGGTTGGCAACTTCCGTGTTGTTCGTGCCAGCCAAATGTAATCGTTTTAAACTTATTGCTCTATTTAATCGAAAGGTCGTCGTTATTGTTAGCTGGTTCTATTGAAATAGTTACTTTCTTCACAGAAGTGACATAGTCACCTACTAGTATCTAAAGATCATAGCGGGAAGCTTAGTCTAGGACGCCCTCCGGCCACATTAACCGACGACTTGAAGAAGTTCGCCAGTAGTAGTTCGATGAGAAGACCCGAAGATCGCGCGTGGTGGCGAACCTTGGGAGAAGCCTGTATCCAGTAGTAGAGAGACAGAGACTGATGGTATGGTATCTAAAGACCCAATCATGGGCGTAGCCGGAGTTTTGAATTATAGGGACAAGTACCAAACATGACCACTTTAATATCATTTCACATTCAAACTTTTGAAATATCTACCTGTCCATAGAAACTACCTACTTTATAGGGTCTGTCCAAATCTCTTTTTAAAGCCCGATCCCGATACAATGGATTGCACGAATTTTCTTTTAAAAGAATTCAATTATTTTTTTGAGTATTTATAAAATTTGCTAAATATTACCTAAGCCCAAATAATTGGTCTTTTCGTATTTTGTACGTATGAAATTGTACGTCAAATCCTTTGATTGTATTATTTGTATCTGGCTGGTTGTAATACCAATAAAAGTTGACATTCTAAAAATAAATACCAAAAAGCAATTTTCTTAATGTTAATATACTTTAATCTATCTATATATGTTAAACTATGTTAATATACTATGTTAAACTATGTATTTTCTTATTTATTTGTAGTCCTGTAGAATAGTTTTTCTCAATCTAGGATTGTGTCTTTTTTAAGTCTTAAATGTCTACTTCGAATTGTAATAATTCTATGAAATGAAGGAAGTCCAAGGAGGCCAAATCGTTTTGTACGTAATGTGTTGTGGTATTCTTCCAAAAAATATTAGTTTTGTGTTTTTCGTCATAACAACTTACTATCTGAAAACTTATTCACTTTTAAAATAATCATACAGTTGTTCGGTTTTATTGTTTGCTGGTTTATAATAGTAAATCGATAAAAATGCTTCTGGTATTAAGTGGCGTTTGTGGTGAATGTGACAGTTGACAAAGCTGGTATGTATACAACTTTTTTGTGAGCCAATGAAGTCATTTTTATTTTTTTTGTTTTTCTCAGTACCTATATAGTGCCAGTCATTTGGGAGTTTTACCTAGAAAGAGTATTGGCGAAAAAACTCATTTGCACACCACCATGAGGTAGAGAGTAAGTGGCGCGTTTTAATACGCATGTTGGAGTAGACTTTGCGGCGCTCGTACACTGAAACTATTCATTTTATAATACAACAATTTAGTATTAGTACATAAATTTAGTATATTTATAATTTAGTACATAAATTATAGGAAATTTTCTCTAATTTAATTTATTATATAACTATATTCATCGTAAAATGAGTTGGAAAGGAGATATTGTCAAGAAACCGTTTTTGGGCGTCATTTTTCCAATATAGCGGCGCGAGCGGCAAAGATACGAGGTGGCAAAGTGAAAATTCGTAAAGACCACGTCGAAATCTATAAAAATACCAATTTTCAAAACTCCCGGAAAACTTTCCAGGTAACCCCCTTTTTGAGCACCAAATGACTGGACTAATAGCTTGACAAAAATTAAAGTATCATCTAGTAACTGTAGTCCGGAATTTTTTTATGTATGGTATTGAACATAGCGGATTCGTAATCTATTTTAAATTTCTGTGGTTTCCATTCAGGAAAAATGTTTTTTATACCAGTCAACAATTTAACATAAGTTCCTTCTTCTTTGTTCGGCAATAAGCAATTTTTCAATAAGTTAGATGTGACGAAACTAAATTATTTTCACGTGACGAACCATTAAAACAAGCAATTGAGGCAAAACGGCCTGAGCTGATAAACAGAAAGGGTGTGATCTTTCATCATGATAACGCCAGACCACACACATCTTTAGCCACTCAGCAAAAATTAAGAAAACTTGGCTGGGAAGTGTTGATGCATCCACTATAGGTATAGCCCTGACCTTGCCGCCTCACATTTCCACCTGTTTCGGTCACTTCAGAACTCTTTTTTGTAGCGTAAGGTTGACCTCAAGAGAGGTTTTGTCGCAGGTTTTTTGGCCAAAAATCCCAGAATTTCTGCAGCAATGTAACTTTATAGACATGATGATGACACTATCTACAAGGTGGCAACAAGTGTCGATCAAAACGGCATATATTCATTATTACAAGTAAATGTAATTAAACTTTAAAATATATTGACTTGAATTTCTATAGAAAATACGAAGAAACTTTCTCCCCGATCAAGATTGTTACAAAATAAAAAGTAACATTTAGGTTTTTTTTTTATGTACGAAGGCGGCAGACGAGCATACAGTCCACCTGATGGTAAGTGGATAATGTCGCCCATAGATATCCGCGATACATGCCAACATTAGTCCAAAATGAGAAACGTCGGCACGCTCCCGGATGCGCTGCCTACCTTTGGAGATATGGAATGGATTTGGAGAAAAGGTTGAGAAAATGAAGAGGGATAGGATGGGATTGGAATGGGCCCTGGCACATCTCACTCACTACCGAAACACGTACGTACATTGGGGAAATAAGATAAAATGGGAAATGCAGCACATTTCAAGGTAGTCTTCTCTGAGAGAGGGGTAACGTGGCCAGTCGAGCGCGCCCAGTGGCTGTTGGATTTCAGCGTGCACTCTCCCCCTCAAAATCAGTATAAATCAAAATCAGGTATAATCAGTGCCGGTTTTAGGGGTGAGGCTCGAAGGGCGCCTCGGATTGGAGGCGCTCTACACTGTCAGACGGGCGCAGACACGAGTAGAGACCGCAATCGAATATCTTGCAGAGAGTGGCAAAACCGCTAAGGCTGGCAGTGTCTATAAATTAATCATAAGCAGAATCAATAGTTTCAGACTTTAAGAAAGATTCGGATACACCCTATCACACTCGGACACACACTTAAGGTCGTGTATAGATATACTCGTATGTGTGATTTGACTGATCGGTGTTTTATTCAAGTTTTGATCAGCGATAATTACAGATTGATAAATGAAAATGATGTTCAGGTCGCAGCGGTGTCGCAATAATGTCGCTCACTTATCGCCTACTACTCGCCTACACTTAAAATACACTTTCGAGAGTCACCGGACATTTATAGTCTAGGGCGAGCGCAGAAGGCGCTCAACCATGAGCAAAGAGTGTGTGCAGCAAGGAGCCTAAGGGCTCCCCCGCCGGTAGACAGGTGGAAGGAATGGACCTCGGCTTAGGGCGTTGCTTTGGGAGGGTAACGCGGGATTACGTGTCGGTGAGAAGCGCCCAGGCACGTGCCGGTACCTGGTAAAATTGTTGGCTGAAGGCCGGTGTGTGTTCACGGTTCACGGTGTAGCGAGGGTGACGTTCTCATCTCCGCCAGAGGGGACGGTGTATATGTGTAGTCTGTGAGTGTAATCTAAGAACCCCATTGGCAGCAGTAATTGGGTCGTCCGGGTCGTCTGAGACGTGCCGAAGAAGTGTTGAAAAGCGAAAGCGCGCTAGGATCCCACTACGGAAAAAGGATCTCGACACCGAAGGAACCAAAAATATATTTGGGACCGATATCTCTATACTTGACTGTCTTGGGTTTCTCCCCTTCCTCTGCCTCTGCCCCAGTCTTCGTAGTAGTTCCGTGCATGTGAGACGGAACCAGCGTGTTGGCGCATGTTGCGTCCCACACAATGGGACGACCCATTCTCCACAGCACCAATGACATCTCGTGGGGTCTCTTACCATCGTCCCGCATGATTCCGTTCGACCCCAGTAAAACCGGTAACTGTCACCATACCCAGTGGGGTTCTTGTGACAGTTTCGTTTACCTTTCTCGACCTTCTAGATCAGGGTTGTCCAACTGGCGGCCCGCGGGCCGCATGCGGCCCCCGATGCCGTTTTGTGCGGCCCCCGAAAGAGACAAAAAAAAAACAGAAAATTACTTCGAAATGCCTTCCTTTCGAAAAAGATTTTATAATTTAATATAAACAAACGTTTACCAAATTATTTGGTTTTATTAATAACTTTACCTTACATAGGTTCTTATTGATGCTTTAAAATTAAAAGTATGTAAATGGTCATTCACCAAATTCACTATGATGGTGGCTCTATGGAGTTTGTGCCAGTCTGTGGTTACTCTATGGCTGAGGCAATGGAGGTTTGAAAGAAGGGCTGTGTTGTCACTTATGTCAGGCAGGTGCAAGTGAATATAAATATGAATACTTGATCTATAAAGAATTTGACAATCAATAGCTTTAAATGTTTTCTCTTTTCAGGTATGATTCGTACCTTTTAAATTAATATCCAATGTATTGCCACATTGTGTTTAAAAAAACAATCTCTTTTCAGAGCAACGCAATTTAGTTTTGATTTTGTGATTCCTACACCTTATCTCTGGTGATTGTTAGAGCACATTATAAGTATATAATAATACTTTAATTTAAAGTTTAAAACCATACTTTAATTTAAAGTTTAAAACCATACTTTAATTTAAAGTTTAAAACCATACTTTAATTTAAAGTTTAAAACCATACTTTAATTTAAAGTTTAAAACCATACTTTAATGTAAAGTTTAAATTAAAGTATTATTATATGGCCCGCAACTACGTTCAAGGTTTTAATTTTGGCCCTTGAGGCTTTGTAAGTTGGACACCCCTGTTCTAGATGACACTACCAGAATGTGCAAATTGCACCATTGCCATTTAAGAAGAAAAAAATTCTGTCATATTGACATATCAAACGTCATGAATGTCAAACAAAATGTCGGATTGAAATATGGCGTTAGAGCTGTGAAATTGACGCTTTTTCAATGATTTCAGAAAAATAAGACTAATTAAATCGTAAAATACACATATTTCTCTCAGGTAAAACATCAAGTTATATTTGAATGCAGTTGTAACTAAGGTTTCTCTTACAATATGGACTGTTTCTCATCTTCAATTAAAATAAGCTAAACTTTCAATCATATATACTTTTTACTTTCCAAAAACTTTAAATAAACTTGCATTTAGTTGTACGCTTTCATTAGTAACATCTTTCTTTGGGTTGCATAAAATAATTCAGCTCGTTTTGAATTAATCGTATGATTAAACACGTGAGTTTTGAATGTTATTTCCCACAATAGAGGTTCGATTTATGAACCAAATGATTCTTTTAAACCTATATATTATTTTTATTAGACCTTGTCGGTCCTAGTTATCAAGATATAAGGAATAATATTTAAAAAAGTAACACATTTTTATGGCTTTAACTTAAAAATTAGATGTTAGTACATATTTATATACAGAATCTTGATAGACTGAAATTTTAACTTTTAAAATCTTAGTCAAGGTGACACTAACAATAAGATTCCTTTACTCATATAAAGTTACATTAAACAATATTTAATAAGTCACAGACTACATAAAGAATAGTTATTTTGGTACTTTTCAGGTTGATCCTACGTGTTATGGCTACACCTGGTTACAAACAAAACACATCAATGTCGATGCCAAGTCCACAGAACAATCCGCGTTTGTATTACTCCTTTTACCTTTCATTTTAAAACATTGTAGGAACATAGTAGGGATGTAATGGATATCTGCATCTACTACTGCCTATTATCCTTGTAAAAATAGAAATCCTCAATCACATCTGCATCCTCCTCTTTTCACCACATCCTCATGTTTAGTGGACATTTTCAAATTTAGATACCAACTAAAATAATTCAATTTAAATAAGATGTATCTATTACTAGTGATGTCCATGTCTTCTTTCTCATGAACTTAAGTGTAATTCCCATGGGAACTCTAATGGATCAATAAAACATATCTTGAATGTTAACCCAGCACATGAACTATAACTATGTCAAGTTTCATTAACCAATATGGTGGGTGACAGGATTCCTGCATCCTAGCAAACTAGACAAACAAAAGTTGAAATTGCTTGAATGGTTAAAATCTGCCCAGCTCTTTTTCCGTGATTTGCATTCAGAATCCAATTCCAAAAACTTATTTTGGGCTTTATATCATCCACACTATCATGTGATTTAATGTACAAACACTGCTTTGTTATGATTTTATTGTATGTATAGATGTACTAGATTTCGCTCCCTTGATTAGATAACAAATAATTTATATATAAACATCCCTATCCTCTACAACATCCATTACATCCCTAGGGAACATAATGCTATTTGGCAGTATCGAAGAACCATTAATTTTTGCAACAATGTAGTTGGAAAACAAGTAGGTATGTTCAAGTAGTATAAAACAAGATATTAGACTGTTAACTGTTTATATATACTAACTGATTAACAGTAAAGCAATAAGTCGATGCCTTTGCAAGCTTAGCAGGGCACTCAGTTCTTGGTATTGCTGGTTATCTAATGCGCGCTCCTGAGCATGAACCCAATTCTTTGCTTGTTTCAAAGTTATGCATTTATAACAACTTTTATTTAATTTTTCAGTTTTGTTTCTTTACGCATTTTGTACCTTGTTCTCTTATGTTTGGTTTTGTTTCATGTTTTGTTATGTTGAAACAGACTACATGATTGCGGGGCCCCCAATGAGTTTCGGTATGATGAAAGGTAATCCTTTATTACTTTTTTATTTTCAAAATTGTATCACTCGCTCATCTGTTTTGGATCTAGGTACTCTGTGGGGATTTAAAATTTAATTGCACAAAATTTTCTGGTTTCCACGTCACAAGCAATCATCATTTAGAGATCATCCTGTTTTTATTTCTTTACCTTGTCACTTTTCTTTACTCTGCTAATATTAGAGCCTACTAAAATTACTAGCTAATAACTGCTCAATCACTAATATCTTCTAATTCCATTGAAATTTTAGATGTTGCATTTGATTTTCTTTTATTTGCCCCGCCCGCTCCTGTCCTATCCCCTTATGCTTTTTTGTTTTTTCTTTCATTGTATTGCCGCCCCGCTGCTTGGCTTGAAGGCGGTATGAATGCACCGCCGCCGCACCATAACCAATACCAGTACCACCCGCAATACCAAGGTGGTCACCCCATGGGCCACCCGGCTCACGGGGGTCCGGGGGGGTACGGCTGGCAACAGCAACAGCAACAGCCCCGTTTCGGTGCAGAGAGCGCGCGACGCTCGACCACCGGCGGCTCCGGGGGACAGCCACAATCTGGGAAGGATGATAAGACCAGCCCATTTGTATCCACTTTGCACTCGCATCCTGGATTTCAGCCACAGAAGATTGGGAAAGGCGCTGGTGCGGTAAGTGATATTTATTAATTTTTGAATTGAACTATATTTTAACATCTGTTAGTAGAGAAGTAATTTTTTTAACACTTTATAATCTTTAATAAAATGTTACAAATGAGTCGTATAATATCAAAGCCGGCAATCTCCACTTGCCACAAAATTAAGTTATTTAACAAAGTTTATTTTGATTACAGTATGACGGAAATTAAGTTTTAAATGGTATAATCCGATATTAGTAGCAAATTTAACGATCGTTAACGAGGTCAATATTACAAATTTACAACATTAATTGAATAAAAACTTAAAAATTGGGATGGAGTTTGCCGATTTTGATATGCTCATGTGGATATTGCCTATTTTGATATGAAGAGTCTTGGACATTACCGTTTTTGATTTGAACAACGCCATATTGACATCAGGTTATAAGCTGACTAAAGCAATTTGATATTTTTTGGTGTTCAATGCAGGAGCTCATTTGTGAAATGGCTAATGACTTAAGAGTAAAAAAAATCGATTTCTCAAAATATACAATATGTACGCATTTTAAAATATCTGCAGATTACTAAATTTAAGTGTATTTGAGATAGAACTTTCTTACTACTGTTATATATATTTGTTTGTGCCGTTTTTATTTATCATTCGTAAGTCATTTAGAAAACCTGAACTGGTTTTTGAAACAAAAATCCAAATAAAATATAACATTTTTATTTTAATAGAATAGGTATAGGCATAGTAAAATTTAAACTTTTAAGTCTGGAGTATCTTCTTGCCATTGACAAAGGACTTCTTCATTTTCATTGTATTGGGTTCTGTTATCCCCACCATCCACATTTTCTCCAGAAATTGTTTTTTTGAAATACACAAGATCTTCATCATCAGCCCAATTCTCCCCATAATGTTTTATCAATAATTTCTTGACATCTATCACTTTATTTTTGTTCAGATTTCCGGAAGAAAAAATTTCCGTGACATTCATTATATTAATATGTTTTTGTCGTTTGGTTATTCCTCTATATACTCCATTGCTTACCTTGTAATTCATATCCCCCTTCACCACTACGTTAACTCTACTCTTTGTTCTCTTTATGTAAAATCGCTTGGACTTTTGGAAAGGAAAATGCCACGAACCTACATCTTTGATTACAGTTTTTGAAGCATCTCTCCAGTTGTAAACCTTGCAATCACCTTTTCCTAAATGAATTACAGTACTGTAGTTTTTTATGATGTTCAAATAACCTCGAGGATTTTTTATAATTTCCATCTTACGAACATCTTTTTCAATAAACCCGAATACTCTATCAGGGGGAATAAAGGAATGCCCTACAACTGGGAATATTAATTCTATCATTTTTAAATTATTGGGAGCATTGTTTGTTAGCCATTTGGCTAGCATTGTTATCATGGTGGAATTTTTGTTCTGACCACCACAGCCGTCCGCAATCAAACGAACAGTTTTAATACCTGTCCAGTCAGTCGAACACAGCCGATGATATACAGCTGACGCTATTTCATTAGAACTTTTTGCGAATGTATCTTCAGTCCAACAGTAAGCAAATGTATTATCTGGTGACAGACTGGCTTTAGAATTGCCTTGGACAATGGTAAAATTATACAAATATAACTGTCTCGAGTAGTAAGTACTTTGGTCCGGCAATTTCGGCATAGGACAATTTTTTTGGCAGTCAAAACAAAATGTAATCATATGACCTTTTTCTTCCCGAACTAATTCAAAAAAAGCTTTCGCTCTTAATTTGTGCACTCTTTTTTGTATCAGAATATCGTTTTTTTTTGGCAAATCTTTGTCGTAGGTCTTTATTAATTCGTCATACTGTAGACATGTTGAACAAACGTCGGTTCTCGGTGAACCGAAACCCAAATTGTAATAATTGTTGAAAATTTTTCTAAAATATCCTTTTGTAACTTCTAAATTATGGTCTGCTTGGACGTTGTACATATTACACATTTTGTTAATACTTAGTTCCGCCGGTAAGTAATAACGTTTTGTTTTGCTGCGACAATAGTGAGGTTCATCACAATTAAAGGTATTAATAAAAAATTTCACTGCAGTCAGTTTCTCTTGAAACAGATGCTGTTTGTGGTTACCTCCACGTTTTTCAGTTAATAAAGTGCCAGTATTAAAAAAATGCTTCATTATCGTTTGGACTCTGTGTTTTGATATGTGTAAAATATTTAAAAATGCTTTTTGGCAAACAGGAACCACAGATCTTTGACTTAATGAAAATACTTTGTACTTAGTCTGCAGAAGTTTCCGTCTTTCTGAATCCTTTTTACCTCGGCGTCTTTTTATATTTTTTGGTTTACAATACTTTAAAAGGAATGCATCTTGCTTGGATTTCTCTGGGTGTTTGAAAAAAGCATTATGGAAATATTTAATATCCGCCATAGAAATATTCCCACATTTAAAAGCCCGAGTGTTATGCCTACATTTTGGTCGCTCTGGAAGTTGTTTCGAGAAATATCTGCAAAAAATTAAAACTTATTTTAAAATCAATCAATGTAAATCTAAATCAATCTAATAAAGCAAATGTGAAGGGGTGATATACCATTGATGTACAATATGACAAGATGTGTGGTAGAGGTGAATTTAGGCTATAAATCATCATTAAATTTGGTCATAAATAGAAAATTATATTCAGCAAAACAATTTGGAATTGTTGTGTTTTGATTCGTCTACTCATTTGTTTTGCGTTTTGGTATAAACTCTTAAGGAAATATTGCATTTTGATGTGAACCTATTTGGAATTATGTTTATTTGGTATTACTACTTTGTTGCAAATTAAAAAAATATAAAATGCTATTAAAATTTATATTTAAAAAAAACATATTTTATTAAAAATCAAATTAAAACCCTATGTTGTACAGTAGTACTAGTATAAATTTCAGGGATAAGGTGCGGATATGAGAGGCAGACGAAAAAACAACAAATATAAGTTATTTAGTTTAAAGGGGATCCACCCAAAATTTCAAAAATAATATAAAATATGTAAAGTATCAAAACATGTTACTCACCTCTCCCTTTTCTTCACATTTCGTTCCCAAGTTTCTGGATGTCTCTGCCTTTTTCTTGATTGCCTCGATAGACAGGGTTGAACTAGATTATCCATAGTTTATTTATTTCACTAGTTACAAGAATTTACACTTAAAAATTGATTGAAAAACATTAAAAACTCACGAGCAGTTTCACACCGTGATCAAACAGATGCCATACTAAATGCTGGGCTCTGATTGGTCGCAGTGGAGAAAACCATATTTGATAAGAACAATAGTGGAGAATGCCGATTTTGAAATCAACATGTGATTTCAGACCGAATTTTTACAAAGAAAAAAAACGCTTTTGAACCGAACCTTCTTTTCAATATGGAGTATTAACCATACTCATTTTTTTGACATTCATAACTTTTTTTGGGCATTCCATGTAGATTGCCGGCTTTGATATTATATGACTCAAATAATCTTTATGTTTAGAAATTTTATTCATGATAATTTACTAATCATTTCTTAAAATATCACAACAGATTGTTGAATCGCCGACCATGAGAAAACCTATAACACCAATTAGCAAAAGATGTACCTACAAGCAGCAATACTGCTCGCTTTTATACTTTTATTAAATTATTAGCAGTACTTTTATTTATTTCAACCTTTTTAAAATTTAAAATGTTGTGTTAAAATAAATAGACACTGAGTTCGAACGCTAAATTAGCATTAATATACCTTTAAAACCTCAACGGACTTTGGAGTCGAGCTTTTAACCTCAAATGTTGACTCAAACTTGAATCATAAGCTCACGAGCGTTTAGCCCTAGATTATTAAAGGTTCATTATTGCTCAATTCATTAGGTTCAATCGAACATCTAGCGCTAAAATCTCATTTGTACAGTTTAAAGGTAATCTTGGGATGTTTAAAAACGATATTAAAAATAGCAATGGCAATAAATGATTTACTAATCATCCCTTAATATTTCAGGGTGCTGGCCTCCCAAAGCCACCAAAACCTCCAGAAAAGCCCCTTATGCCATACATGCGATATTCCCGTCGGGTATGGGACAGTGTCAAAGCGGCTCACCCAGATCTGAAGCTATGGGAGATTGGGAGGATCATTGGAGGCATGTGGAGGGACTTGCCGGAGACGGAGAAAGCAGTTTTTGTTGATGAATATGAGGCTGAGAAGGTATGTAGAAATAGTTCTAGATTCTTTTTTATCATAATGATAATTTTTAGCAATTAGGAGCACAAAGTCTGATTATCTACTTTACATATATTTTGGAAGACGGGAAATTTTCTGTCAAGTATTAACTGGAATCTTGGAATTAGTGTAGTTTGTGATCATGAAATGATGAAGCAGAGTAGGTGGTTTTGTATGTAAATGGTTTGTGGATTAATTTAAACTGTGATTTATTTGCAAATGTGTTGTATTTCTAATAACAAAATATACACAACACCAAGAAACAGTTTCATAAGCCATAACAGCAGAGACAGGTTAAGACAAAATAGAAAATTACAGTCATAGGCTGGGTTGCAAAGACAAAGACTATAAACTAGAACAATTAAAGCCACTTTCTAATTAAGCGTTTGGCCGCGTGCGGTGCTAACCGCACGCGCAACGACAGTATCGATATGAACGTCCACTAGATAGCATATGTATACCACCTCAACCAAAAACCAAAAAAGAAAACAAGTTTTGGGTGCATCCGTTTTTAGGAGAGCGAGTGGTTGGCCCAACCGCGTTATATTCCAACCGCGACCGTGAATGTGGATATGTTGAATAGAAACATGTACAAAGAAGAAGGTTGTACTGCGCAAGGCCAGCCGGTTGGTGGAGAATGGCTCTTAGAGATGTAACGATAATACTTATATTGAAAGTGTAAGGATGTAAAATTGGAATGGGAATAGTGAGGGATATTGTTTTTAATTTTTTTTTATCCATAATATTACCACAGAAATTTTTATTTTTATTTCATAATAAAGTAAAATACTCAGTTTACTCATTACAGTCATTATGCACTCTCTGCTATTTGTTAAAACTTTAACAATGGAATTAGTGAACAAACAATTCTTATGTTTACATTTAGTGAATCTCACATTTTGAGAAAGTGAAAACAAATATTTGTTAAATCCATACTTAGAATAAAGAATTTTCTTATAAAGTTTCTATTAAAAGTTAATGCAATAAAGCTTCTTAGTAGTAGGACCTGGTAAGGGTCATTGGTAAACAATTTAAGCCTGAGTGTTTAAAGTGTCATATTGTGAGTTCATACTTGTCTTAAATGTGCTAAATTTATCTTAAATTTTAAATGTGCTTTTAAAGTTTTTATTGTTTCTTTGTATCTATTAGAAGTTTAAAAGCATCCCTACAAAATAACGGGGGATAAAATAATAATATTTTAAGGGGATATGTTCATTTACATAGGCGCAGTACACAGAAATGTTGAAAGCGTACCAATCATCCCCTGCATATATTCAGTGGATGAATCACAAGTCCCGAGGTACTTTGAACTCTATTTCAATATAGTTTGAGTTCATTTTTGTTTATAATGCCACGCCCAAACGTCACCAGCTTGAGTTAACATGGGGGCTTAGAGGTGTAGTTTGGCCTACCATTACTGATTTATGTCTAAAATATTTATTGGTGAGGTATATTTACAACAAAAAAGAATTTTAAATGTGTAGGTAAGGAACAGTATTAAAAATAAACAATAGCATCTATATGCTCTGGCCTTTTTATATTATAATCAGTAATATTTTATAATATAAATCGTAATGTATTATAATAACTAGCTTCGCCCGCATGGATTTTATTTTAAAAGTAATGGACTCCCCTGGAAAAAAGCGTGCATGTCCGTTTCCGGATTTCAGGGTACCTCTTTGCCAAAATTTCATTGAAATTGGTGCAGTAATTTAGTCATGAAGACAACAAACAAACACACTCGGATTTATAATATAATACAACCCGGTATAATATAATATAAATAAGAAGTCTAATACCAAATTTCAAATTCGAATCAGTCAGTCAGGACATCTTTTATATATATATATCTTTTATATATATATGCTAGATAAATATAGATAAATAATGTTATATTATTATGTTAAAATCAATAATGTAAGGCAAAGGCCTCTCCTTGTAATTAACAAGGGAATTTTGGGCCATAATACACCTCGCGCGTCCATTCCGTATTTGTCGGTAGTAAAATTGTTTTCTACAATTTCTGGCAAAATCGTGTTAATATTTGATGAATTCAAAAAATTCTATGACATATACCGCGAACCCGTAGAGTAGACTGTGGGACGAACTGCCTCAAGAGGTCTTTCCATTAAGCTACGATATGGGGTTTTTCAAGAAAGCTGTGAATAGGTTTTGCAAGATCGGCGGCGCACCCGCATGCCCCCTGGTGTTGCAGGTGTCTATGGGCGGTAACACTTACCATCACGTGGGACCGCTTGCACGTCCGTCCACTTGTCTATAAAAAAAACCATCTTATCTTATTATATTATCTATTTATGTGATTTATGACTTATAGATCATTGTTAGCAAAATTTTACATGCAATAAAGGAAAAGTAAGCTCTCAATACAATATCATAGACATAAAACACTAATGATAGGTTCTTATTTATAACCATGTTGGTATTCATGTAAATGGTAACCATTACACCTAGACACATAATAAAAACTATAATGCTAGATGACATAGGATGTAGCCACTGTAAGAAATGCACATTAAAATGTCATACAAATATAGAAGAGAAATGTCTGATGTTAAATTAAAAAAAATGTTCTGGGTGCAGGGTGTAACTTACTTTAAAACAAAAATTCTTTAGAAATGTTCTCAACAAATTAATAAAAAAGTAAAAAAAAATACGTTTGTAATGATTTCATACCCATGATCATGATCTTCATGATAATGATGATCATGATGATTCAGAATGATTCTCCATATATTTATACAAATGAAATGGCTCTTGAGAGAACTTCACGAACAGTCGACTATGATATTTTGTAAGAAAACATAAAACTAGTCTAATTGTTCAAGATCCTGCTCAGTCAATTATAATCAAAGTCAATTATATCCTGCATCAAACAACCCATATCCCTGTCGAGACGTGTACAGTTGTGACTAATATGCACATTAACCCTAATTTTGTCCTCCCACATGCACCATCACCTCATTTAATACATGCACAATGGGGTAACGACACCATAAACACTAGTCGGAGTACGAAAAGAGTCTCAAGACGTACCACAACTCACCCGCTTACCTGGCGTATATTGCGGCGAAAAACAAAGCTGTAGGTAAGGGAACGAATGTGGTTGTTGCATGCACGTGTATGTGTTTCGCTGTGTCTTATATTGGAACCAATACTGGCCAATTTGAAGTTAATGGGTCGTATATCTGACCTGCTGTACATTTTATCAGTATTTTACTAATTACAAATAACTTTATTCTAATTGGCAATGGTACACGAGTTATTATTTTTTTATTGTAATTTCACATTATAATATAATACAACTGCATGTTTAAACTACTTCTGTCTCGCTCGTACGGTGAGCAACAAGTCAATCTATACTTGTGAGTAGTGTTGTTCTTGCGGGCTGCTAAAAATCTGAAAAGTTTGAGATATAAAGTTTTTGTAAAAGTTGTGTACATGAAAATAGTATGTGAAATAGTTATTCATTAGAGATCACAAAATCTTCATTTTATCCTAGTATTGCATCCTATCATAGTATCATAAACATTTATGAATGTGAACATAAATATTATCAAGGATACTTTTAATTACATGTTAAAATGTTACCCATACATTTTAATACGATAGGTGCTGCCTTGTACCGTATTTTTGTTTCCTAGGGCGAATGACTACAATATTATAGTAAGGCTATTGTCGTATCGAATACAACACTATTCAAAAATATGTTTAAAGTATTGTCCAATTAAGCATGTACACAAATACAAACGCTTTTCCAGCTCGTTATATTCCAATAGGCGGGCAGGTGGCGCCAATTACAAATACAACGTTGTAGAACCAACTTATTCTTTCAGTTGAACCAACAAACATAAATAGTAAATCGGTTCACAAACGCAAAAAGTTTGTACACGTGGAAATGATTAGTTGGCCAAAGCTGTGGGTTGACATGTTGCTCATTGTACAAAATTACAAATTAAAAAGAATAGACTATTACAGAAGCTTGTGTCAGTAGTAGGTAACCTAGAAGACGAGAGCTCCACCAAAAAGGGAGGATCACAGAAGGAGCAACAGCAACAGGACAGAAGGATAGATATACAGCCTGCGGAGGACGAAGAAGGTATGAAAATATGAAAAATTACTTGGGAAATTACACTATATTTCTATAAGTAAAGCCTACCTTCCCACCAGTTCAATTACTGATCTGGTGAGACTTTTGTGTTCAGTAGTTCGGTTGGAGTCATTTTGTGTTGTGGTTGAACTACTGCAACAAGTGTCTCACCAGTTCAATTTTCTTCTAGATAAGTTATCCAAAATTTTAAGTAGCGAATAAAAATAAAGTGGCACAGGAAAAAAAAATCTTTTCCAGATCAAGACGAAGGCGTATCAGTGAAACACATAGCGTACGCACGATACTTACGTAACCATAGACTAATTAACGAGATATTCTCTGACACCGTCGTTCCTGACGTGAGATCTGTCGTCACCACGGCCAGGATGCAGGTCAGTATTTACAAGGGATATTTTATGTCAAATAAACGTGTTATAACCCTAATCACAAAATACGGCGATTAAAATATTTTGCGGTATTTATCGAACGAACGCATCGGCGCGGTGAAGCGTGTTTTTTGTTCTCCCGGTAACATCTGTCATGGACTAAAAGGCCTTGTTCAGAAACGTGGCCAAACAATAAGGAGAACACTTGTTTTATTTTGATTTTTAGTTGGAATTTAAAAATAATAATTAATATTTTTTTGATAAAATAATATTTTAATTCATTGTGAAACAGACTTAAGAATATCAACAAACACCATTGGTCAAAAAAGGTGACACCTAGTGGGCCTGGCCGATGGGTCATTGCATTCTTAACGCGAATGCACTATAGAAGAATAGTTCTAAAAGACGTTCATTACGATTGCACAAAAAAAATTCTTGCAGATTTTAAAGAAACAAGTGCAATCTTTGACTATGCATCAGAAGAAACTTGAAGACGAGCTGCAGCAAATTGAAGAGAAGTTTGAAGCCAAGAAACGGAAGTTTATTGAGAGCAGTGAGAGTTTCCAAGAGGAGTTGAAGAAGGTAAGAGTTATTTGAAACACCTAAATATGGAACATTGATGTGATTGATATAGCTTATGAAGTTGCCATTGTGACAGCATTTTAAATACCAGTATATTTAAATATCGGTACTAACGTCCTTAAGGCTGTATCAATTTTAAGATTTTAGTTAATAAGATATTTTAGGATTGACTGTTTCTCAAAATTGCAATTAGATAACTTCCTTTCTACAAATTAATCAGTTTAGTAGGAAATAAAATATTAATAAATAGTAATGCATTGAAAGAATTGTGTTAACCATTATTTAACCAAGCTGAGAGATCCAATCCAATGATAAAATAGGGGCTTTATATCTGTGGCCAACCATTTGAGTTTGCCTACGTGGTTGATGTTCGGTGAATAATAAAACGTGCCTTTGAATACTTAGGGGCTATGTACCCCTCCATTTGTGTCCATTTAGTAATCCAAAGTTTATCGTCTTAACGGTTCAAAATAGGAGTATTAAATGTAGTAACATAGCAACATTCCTCCAGCAGAGTTCTGATTCAAAATTAACGTTAATGAAGTCTTGAACTCTGTTTGTTCATTTGTTTGTTGCATTGATGATAAGCACTGTATGATTTCTGAATAAATAAATAAAAATTGAAAGAGGATAAGGTTCTGCTGGGATATATTTTTTCTGTCTCCTTAAAGAATAACTAAATCTACCCCCTGCGGCGATGTACGGCCTTAAAGCGGCACGCTGGTCAAGCGGGTTGGCGAGTCCACTCTTTTTAGAGGTGATGTAGTTCCTCAGAGCTCAGAGTTCCTTAGTCGCCTTATACGACACGACACTCACGGGAAGAGATGGTGTGGTGCTATATTTTCTATTATATAGCCACACGGCCGTTTAAGACATACATCCCTCATGTAATGTACATGAAGAGGCCCATGTCCAGCAGTGGATACTGAAAGGAATGGTTACATGCATGCACATTGCACCCCCATTCAGCGCCTTTCTACACACCCTACTTCCATTTCTACCCTCATACGTACCCACATTTCAGCACTGCAAACCAGCGGTAGACGAAGATACATTCCAACGAATGGTTGAAAGAACAGTGGAACAATTACGTCGTGGCGTCAATCCCAATACACAGCCACTGCACTTAGCCAGTGTTGCTGTCAGCGTCGAGCGCAAGGACGAGGTGAGTTTATACAACGTGCTTTATACTGAAATAACGCAACACCTGCGGATAAGTTGCTCAGTGTCGAGAATAGAATCGATTTTACCAATATTACACGATACTATTGTACAAGTTTTTTTTTTTATAACTTATTGTTCATTTCTAGTATTCATATCTTTTATTCTACGCGCAATTGCAACTAAACGCGACCCTCGGTCATTGTACTGAGTAATAAACGCTACGAACGTTTTAGATAGAACAACAAAATTTCATGTTTGTAACTTTTGATTTATTCCCTAACTAGCGGTGCCAGCCACTTCGTTCGAGGGAACTTGTGATTCCCCCGGGAGCTTCATAAATAATCTGGATAAAAGTACCTCAAATGCTTACCCAGCATATAAGTTATAACTGTTAGTTTTATTAATACTCATTAGTACTCTTTAGAATAGAATAATTTATTTGCGAGAATACTTACAAAAGATCTTAAGGTTTCAGTTGTAGTATTCAGCCAACATTTCGGCATGCAAATATTTTGACAGTATCAATTTAGTCTAAATAAATTACATTTCAATAATATATCTATAAACTAATTTCATTCAATTATAATTATGATATACAATATACTTACTCTATTGTATTTTGCTATAAGCCATATAATTCGCATACAGTATAAAAGCAGGTATCCTAGACGCCATTTTGTCTTAAATTCTGCGCCGTGTAAGAATTTAATTTTATCAGAGAGATTATTAAATAACATTATACACATGTTGTGGACGTTTTTTCCTTTTATATATATCAGTGTGACATCCAGGTTGATATACTTTAAAAATAATGATACCAATATTGTTTTAGAAATTGAAATAAATGAAATAATATAATTATAATTCCTACAATTGTTCCTCATAGCCCATGGAACAAGACCAAACTCCAGTCAAACCAGAGACCAACGGGGTCAACCCTCCTACCCAAGTAGACAAGGTGTCCACAAGTGAACCCAAGCCGGACAATCAGACCATGGAGCTGAACAAACCCGAGTTCAAGGAGGAACCCGCTGAAAATGGGAATGCAACACATGAAGAGGACGGTAGGTTTTATATTTTTTATAGTAAGGTGTCAGACAAACAGTTTATTTTTTTCTATTCTTATATGACAGTGGCGCAATTAGCACATGCATGCGTGTCAAGTTTTCTTCGTAATTAATAATTTCATAGTCTAAAACGAATCTTGTCAAGTCCTGTCGAAGGAGTCGCTCAGCAGGGCTCCTTGGAAGCACACGAAATACGCAGCCCCCATGCTTTTATTTGATTGTCACAAACATTACGCACAAAAACACTTGGAAGCTTAAGAGACTCGCTATTACACCATAAAACCCACAATTGTTTAATAATCAATCAGAATCTCGATAGATTTCAAAAGAACAGTTGCCGCACAACTGGCCATTTCAAATCTATTAAAGGAATCTTCAGGTTTTAAAGAACTTTTAAAAATCATAGACCACAAATGTGGCCGCCGAATTTTTTTTTTCAATGTGACGATATTTTGATTCAGCTCTTAGATAAATATGGAGGGAAATTAAAATTTGGAATGTTTTGTTTTTATGTTATAGATAGTCATAGTTTTAATTGACACCAAAACCAGCCAGTGTTCCATAGATAAAAACTCTTTATTGAAAATCTTTCTGAATAGCCTCTTATTCCTTCTAACATACATATGTATTAGTGTAAGAATGTAAAAACGAACCTAATAAATAAATAATAATAATAATGCCACACGCGTAATATAATTATTTTTACATTTACTAAAGGTGACCGCAAAGAGGCAAAAGTGGAGCCCATAGAGCCGAAACCAGAAAATAAAGATGGGGTTCCCCCTTCCGTGCCCCCGCACCCTGCCGGGGCCCACCCTCAGCCTCCACACATGACGTCACCACCACACCACGGTAACTACCCTCAATGATAATATCAATTGAGTGCTTAAAGGACATGGGTCGATCACTATGGGACTTTGGCCATTCTAATGTACCTTCAATGAAAGTAGTATTCAAATATAAAAAAATATCCGTAGATTCTGAAAAAAAAAAATTCTTAATTTTCACTTCCATTTATTCGGAAATAATCATGAAATATTATAAATTGTAACCATCCCCAAGTGCATGGCATCTAGTGATGTTTCGTTTTACGCACAGATTTTTATCACTATATAATGAAATCACATTGTATTTATTGGCTTAAAATATTATCTATTTTAACGATTTGAATTATTGCATGTACATATGTAGTTATTTAAATATTTTACTTTTATTTTGACATTTTGATTCTTTCTTTCGTGTGCGTAACGAAACGCAAACTGTCATTTTGTTAGTTTTTACATGTGTTTATATCCTTTGTCAATCACGTCATTGTACGTTCCGTTGCACTCGCAAGTTACATGATTTACAAGAATTATATTGATGGAATTAATTTTATATTTGCTAATACTTAACCGTGAAAACATTTTATTTTCAATAAATTAAGGTAATATATATTCGTAGAAAACAGGAAATTCAATTAAATGAGAACACTGCATTTCGGTAAAAGTGTGACGGACCATATCCTGCATTTAAATCTATCCATTTATAGAATAAACTACAATATACCACAAAAAACTGATATTGAAGACATAATACTTGTTTTAATATTCGTTTACGGTCGAAGAAACACCATTATTGTTTATATTTTTTTTATTTTGGCCACAATATAAAAAACTATTTATCCGTCCACTGAAACCCATAAGGTTATGTGTAGCAGTTTCTAATGTTTAATTTATATAGATATACATATAAGTAGTTGGGTAAGAAAGGACTTAATTTTGCCCATCTTATTTGTTTTCATATACAAGAATATATAATATATAAGTGCTGAAATTACTTAGCCATAGGAAAAACAGAAGTACAATGCTACTAACTAAATAAAGACAGTCAAGAGTTATTTTTAGTATTTCCTAATTATTTCAACAAGAATCAGTAAAAAGTAACAACTGCTTTGAGAGTTCATTGCTTTACGTTGTAAAGTAACCACTCTATGTTATATACATCTCTCGGCGTTCGGTCACGGTCTGAAATAGGGAGACGACTGTAGTACTAAGGTAGTACTTATAGTATTGAAATTTAAAATTAATTTATAGCTCCACCCAGGCAGACCGTATTTTATTACCTATGTTCATACAAAAAGATAAGGAGAAATGTATGAGGAGATCGACTTAATTTGTATATTGTATTTAACTTGTATTGCTCGTTTACACAAGGAGGGTCTCTTGAACGGTTCAGCCGAGAATATTGTATACGATTCTCGTATGCGACCAAACTACATACAATTCACGCCTACAACTGTTCACATGATGATAAAGATGATAACAGTGATCGGATGATGATATCATTCGTTTATACTAGCCTTTGACTGATGTTCGAGAACTCGCGTCCGAGAAACTCTCCTTGTGTAAACGAGCCATAACATTATATATTTCTCCTTAAATAAATAAAAATAAATGATTTGTAAAAAAATATGTAAAAAAATATTGATAATTAAAATAAAGATTATGTCAGATATCATGATGATTATGGCGTATTGTGTCCGGCCAGCTCTAGAATATCACTACCCCATCTCTTCCCTTCGGTGTCGTAAAAGGCGACCAAGATATAAACAAGCGCTACCACAAGCCCCGAGGAACTACACCACCTCTAAAAGAGTGGACTCGCCAACCGGCTTGGCGTTTTCAGGCCATACATCCCTCATACACAAGACAATCTGCACGAGGAAGCCCGTGTCCTGCAGTGGATACTGAAAGGGCTGGTTGCATTCCATTTGTAATTATTTTCAGCAATGATGATGTCTCAGAACCCTAACGCGCCTCCCCATCCCGGACCACCCCACGCCGGGCCTCCACCACCAGGTAAATTATAATTAATTATAACAACAATTAATTTGAGTTCATAATCCTCGGCCCGTACCGCTGAGTTTTTATTTAAGTACGGATTCTTTTAAAATTATCATTAGCTTGGCGGTGAGGGAAAACATCGTGAGGAAACTCGCATGCTCCAGAAATAAAGAAATACTGGAGTATGTGATCCACCAATCCGCACTGGACCCTCGTAGTGGATTACGGTCTGAAACCCCCCTAATGATTTACCAGGGGAGGTCGTGTGCCCCGCAGTGGGACGTTATAGGCTGATACACATAACAACATTAATTATAAAACATATTAATTTTAAATGTCTACCAAATACTAGTCTTCTTTACACATACACACTTATACGAGAAATCTGGTCCAAGTTAAACCAACGATGCTTTAATGGACTTACATATTTGGATAAATTGTGAAAATATACCTGAATTTGTGAAATAAAGAAAATATAAAAATAAGTAAAAAAAAATCCCGTATAAATATAAAAATAAGTAAAAAAAAAAAGTGAAAATAATTACCCTAAATTCTTCACGTGAAAACGATAACATGTACACGCTTTTCCGCGTGTAAACAATGACATATAAACTCTTTCCGCGCGTGAACAGTTACATATAAACGCTTTTTCGCGGGAATACAATTATATATAAATGTTTTTCCGCCTGAAAACAATTACAGTGAAATCAACGAGCCATGAGCTTGCGTTTGTGTGAGTGCACACCGATAGTGTACAGTGCGAACCATTTCGACAAAGCGATTGGACAACTCGGCACCCACACACATGCAGAGCTCACGTTTCGTTGCAAGAACCAGGGCCGTCTTTACCAGGGGGTGCAAGGGGTGCGGTGCACCCCAGGCGCCCCGCGCCCGGGGGCGCCTGTCGAGCGCTGAATTCAGTGCCGGCTTTACCTATGGTGCAGGGGGTGCGGTGCACACGGGCGCAGGGTCTTAGGGGGCGCCGAGCGCTGCTCGCGACACCTCCAAAGAGTTCAAAACGCCTACTAGAGGGCGCCCTGCACCCGGGCGCTACATGAGCTAGAGCCGGCGCTGGCAAGAACTATTTCGGCAATCGGATTGGACAATTAGGCACTCACACAGATACAAAGATTATGTCTCATTGATTCACCGCACATATAAACGCTTTCCCCGCGTGAGAAAATAAAAGTTTATTATTAAATGAATGTACGAGTACATTATAAGACCTAAATTTGTTTAAGACTCGAGATAATAATATAATTTAACAATTTTATAAAATACATCATTTAGCAGTATAACATTATCAAGTCAACTGAGAATCATGAACGGAATCCATAGTTTCAAGTTTCGGGAATGATTTAATTACACCCTTTATATACAAGTATGCGAAATAATGTATTTGTAAAGAAGACTATTATTTGTGACACTTTATACAAGTGACAATTGACAGATATTATGGGTTAATGCGGTTTGTGAATATAGTTGACATACACAAAAAATCGAAAGAAATCTTTGAATTCACTTTCAATTCGCTGTTAAAATATTACTTAAATTTTTGGAACTTTCTCGTTTTGTATACGTTTTATATTGTAACTTGTGACCACGGCCGGTGTAACCGGTGCTCAAACGTCGAGTCGATTTACAATAAAACAATACTTTGTTATTCTTAAACGAGGAACAACGTCTAAACTTCCTTAGCAAAAGTGATGTTTTCTTTTCCACTGTAACATGACAACAAGCTGGAAAAACATCCTTTGTTTTTGAAACACGAAGAACAACAAAGTATGATCGAAAATCGGTTTTTGTAAATGTCTAGAAAAAAATGTGTCACATCTCAACTATACTCATATCCACTAATTAAATCACAAGCTTCTACATTCTTGTACAAATCTAACACAATGTGTTAACAATGGGGACAATAACATTTCACTGCAACGACATGTCACATTACATTTGATATGGGATATAAAATTTCATATTTTCATTGCGGGCGACATTCTACATTAACTTGTGAATAAAACTTTTTCATTTTGGGCGTTTCTCCAACATATAAAAGAGCGTTTCTCCAAAGTGGTCCATAAATCAAAGACTTAAAAAATAAAAACAGAGAAGAAACAATAAAGTTTTATTGTTACATATACAGGTTTAGATATATACTAACCAGCAACATAACATTAACTTTTATTTCCGGAAAACTGACAACTTTTGTTCTGCTAAATTTTAATTCAACTTTTTTTCTCAAAATAAAAACATTTGTATGATACCTAAAAACGCAATCTACTCTGTGAAGCGAACAAATGTGTAATGTCAAACTCTTGATCTTTGAAATAGCCCATTTCAAAGATTTCTCTTGATCATTTTTCTAATGATTAAGAAAATATTAATAAATTTGCAAAATAATAGAATTGTCGTTATTAAAAGCGATTTTCAAATAAACGATGTCACAGATTTGTATAATTCTGGAGAAACACTCTAAGTAGAACATGAATTATGGAACAGCAACGCGTGTGGCTTAGACACTTGTGGCGTTATTTGTGTATAGTGTTAAAAATAACATTATGCTTCGATTTCATGTTTGAAGTGAAGTTAAAGCATGATTTTGCAAAAATCAAGGGTATTATAATTATCTGCTTCCAGTAAGAAACTCGAAGTGATTTACATTGTATACGCAATTATCTGCGGTCACCCACGGAAGTGGCGGCATAACAAATTTGATTGCAATTTAAACTCTTGTCTTTAATATACGATTAAAAATTGCATATCAAAATTCGAACGGTCTTTTTTAATCGCATAGTAGAAATACTAGGAAAAGGGGTTCGAACATTTATTTTTACCAATAACTATAAAAGTAAGTAAATTGTACATTTTGAAAATTGAAGTGAGAATCACGGTAACGTGACACTATAGGACATAATATCACATAACATTCTTTCTTGCCTTTGCATCCCCTACCTAATTATATTTAGTTCTCATCGTGCACCGCAGTATGGAAATAAATCAATATCGCGGCTCGGAACTATAGCTCAAAGGTTCGAACCCCTTTGAGTTTAAATTATACAAATTGATCGCTTCGCCACTCCATAGATAGAATATGATCTTCAGACGAAAAGATATAATCTATCAATTTTAAGTCCTTAAATTATGTGTCGCAATTTCTATGTGTGATTACTCGTTTAAAGCTACTACAAGCTACACGCACTGCTTATCTATAGCAAAGTACACTCTGAGGTTAGTTGAGCAACGGGAAATTTAATTACCCAAACAAATGATTGATTTGTTTCTTCATACTCTCGTATTTTCAAAATCTTGAACGGGTCTTAAACGCATTTATATCTATTTTATTTTACTCGACGTTACTGCAGAGTTGCATACACGTGGTCACGAAAGTTAATCTTCACACCACAAGTCGTCATCAGCTCGTCATCACGGTCAGTGCAACCCGGCAGAAAAGTCGAGTAAAATGAAGTAGGTAAATATAAGACCGTTTAATATGTGTATCAAGTCAATAATCACTTGCGCGTGAGCAGAAGTGATTTCAGCGTCTGATAAGACTTGTATTCCGGTAGTGTTACTGTTCTCGGTAATGAGTTAATGGCATAGTTAAAAAAGACACGCTATCATAGTTGTTCGAATCCTAGCTTGCTTTGTGCGTGCGTACATACCGTATTCGTACGAAAAACTACAAAGAATTTCTTTATGTGCCGCGTCGTAGCGTACAAATAAGCGTAGCGTAGCAAGCCGTCACTCATTTTTTTATTTTTACATTGTGGAGAAAGAACAGATTAAGGGTAAAATTATAGATACTTTAAAGTGTGAAGCACAATCTGATTAAAGAAATAATTTCACACTAAGGCTTAGATACATAATTTAATTATTTTTAAGCTTTATGGTATTACAAGAAATGCTAGAAAGTAAATTACCAGATATAGCAAAGTGAGAGTTGATACATCTGATTTCGTAACAGCAGAGGCTGACAAGAAAAGGGATGAACACGAAACACTTTATACTTATTAGTTTCTTTGAATTTCAAATAACATAACGTGTCTTTTTTACTATATCAATGAGATTATTCTTGACGTGGAAACTCGGCATAACAGAATCATTCTGAATTCTTTACCCAATCAGGCCACTGATACAAGATGAAGGTCAAAAGTCATAAAAGATTTATCGAATAAAACCGCTAGTTCCGAATGAATGTGTTGCTATACTAACTTCTGGTACACTTACACTAACACGGGGGTGACTGACAGTGGGTGGCTACGGGTACGGCGGGCGCTACTTCGGGTACGGCGCGTACCCGGCCGGATACCACTACTACCCGCCCGCCGACCACTACCCGCACCATCACGCGCCGCCACACCATCACGACGCGAAACGTGAGTCGCGATCACAACACGTCACAAGCATATTTCGTTTCATTATGTGATTTTTCCATTAGATATCTAATCGTAGTTATATTAACCCCCGCGACCGCATGCTAAAGCTTGTGTTTTCTTATCACATTTGTACAATTTTGAAGTTAACCATAAATCAGACCGTCAACAATGCATGAACGCTTAACACAACAACGGGTATATTTGTGATTTCTATATAGATAATACTAGAACAATGGTATTTATATTTTATATGACGTGTATTGGGATCACCCTAGTCATGTGTACCGTCGGATTATTTGCTATCCATCCAAACTATTATATAATACTATATGCATCGTCACGAGCCGCCACACCACCGCGGAAAGAAAAATGAGTCGCGTCACAACACACCACAAAGCACATGCTTGTGCTGCATTGTGAGCGAGATTACTGCTTATATTTAAATAGGCCATAGTTTTATTTTGCGATCGTTGCCATTACGACGAAACGTGAGTTTTTTCGTTGTCCATTTACGCCGCGTTCCAAATGTGCGATTATCGCTTTGACAATATAAATCATGCTGCGTCTGTTTTTTGTATTATAAAGAAAGAAAACTGTGGAGCATATTATTTACATTTTCAAAAGAGTGATAATTACACGTTTTGGAATGCTAATTATAGTCGCACTAATTTAACACATGCGTAAACCTCGTCTTCTCACACACCACGCTTTTCCGCCAACGTGAGTGCATGATTAAACGCCCTACCATATTGCAATACTTATGTCATGTTGTGTTTCAACAAGGAATGCGACAAAAATTGCAATATTTCACGAATCGCTCTTTGCTCTAAAGTCTATACAGAATTACAAATTAAATAATGCCGGTCGGCCATCTTCGTATTTCCGACCGTAACCAAACGCTGAGAGACTATATAAAATTGAGTGGTTACAACGTAACGTAATGGACTCTGAAAATGTGTTTGGATTTTTCTTTCTTCTTTTACTCATCATCTCTTCGTTTTTGTCGGAATACAAATATACTCGACGGGCATTATTTAATTAATAATGCTGTACAATTGAGAATCCGCCTGTATAGCAACTAGTTAATATATTATCTTTACGTTATTCTTTGTTTTTTTGGCAAAGAATTTCAAATAATACTTGTGTTTAGATCACTATTTTAATTGAGTGCCTCAATATTTTAATTACACCAGTTTGCATGTGCGTGTATGTGACAACAAATTAGGAGATGTAACTTTAAAGCGCAATGTTGTTTCTCGTGTAAGTCAGGCCTTGAAAATCTGAAGTATTTTACGAACTGATTATTTTTACAGAGTAGACTTCAAATAAGGATTAAGATCACTAAAAGTTTACAGTATCGTTAAATAAGTGTGAACATTAAACGAACGAAATGTACATATCGGTTACAAATCGGTTATATGAGTCCTTTATTATGGGCAAAGACTAAAGGCTTTGAACTCTTATCTAACGGACTGCCCCTCTGTGCCTACCGCCAAATTCAAGATTGATTCACTCAAAATTTACCCCGGTGTCAGGGTCAATATCAGCGCCACACCGAAAGATTCCGGAATGAATAAGAAAAAATTACAATGAATGGCCAAAAATAAATTTATTGTTTCTCAAAATATTCTCCGTGAGCGTCAATACACTTTTTTATACGAATAAACCAATTTTCATAATATTTTATAATGACTCTTCCGTAATGACTTCGGAAACATTCTTCGACAGCCTCTTCTGGTGAATGAAAATCGTTGACCGCTAATTGGTTCTTAAGGTGCTAATAAGGTGCCAAGTGGGTACTTTTCGCCTTCAAAAAGTAGTTTGTCTGTTTGGCAGTGTGAGAGCTGGCATTGTCATGGTGCAAGATTATGCGGCATTCGTCAATGGACGGCAAGCAAAATGGTCGTGTACCAATCGGCATTCACGATACGACGATTGTCCAAAGCAACAGTAGCCACGACGCTTTTCTAAAAAAAAAAAGCGATCATCGCTTTTGCAAAGTGTTTCGCGGCTCTTTGCACACGCGCCACTTTGGTGGGGTTCGGTTCATTTTGAAAGACCCAAATGGTCGATTGCTGCTTTGTTTCGGGGTCGTAGCTGTAAATCCATGTTTCGTCACCTGTTATTATGTTGCACACCAAATTAGACGCTCCTTTGTTGAATCTGGTAAACATGGCATTGCACCAAGTGACAGATGAGCACAGCTTTCGCACAGCCAAATGTTTGTGTAAGATTGATTGTATCTGACTCATGCCTATGCCTAAGGATGCCCGAATCTCATGGTAGGTATCATGCCTGTCTGTTTCGATCATTTGGCGCACAGCATCGATGTTTTTGTTGTTGTCAGCGGTGGACGGGCGACCTTCACGAAATTCGTCACTGAGATTGACACGACCGGCGCCTGAATTCTGTAAACAACTATAAATTGTCTTGAATGGTGCTTCATTGCCAAAAACAGTTTGAAGCCGAGCGAGAGTAACCTATGTATAAGACAGAACTTGCCAGTTAGACAACGGATTGACATTTAATTCCCAATCGTCAAAAATAATACTTATAATTATTACTCTTTATTGCATACAAATAGTTAAAAATTCACGTATCCGTGGTAATTTGTTTATTGCGTCAAATATACGAACTTGGACACAATACGGTTTGAATTGAAGCAATTTGAAATCTGCAATTTTCTACTTTTCAAGTGTCAAACTTCTATAATATTAGGTTATTTTTTAATATTAACCTGTATTTTATTGTCTTTCTTACTTCTTACTATTTTATTGTCAGTGCCATCGTACCCTAAACTTACATTCTACAACATTAATGTAGGTACCAATATGTCAGCCCTAGTGAGGGCCCACGAATCTGTACAAACTAAATGTATGCTCGTGAATTAGGTTCTCCTAGTATCTTATGGGGAGTATAATTATAATAGTATAATTTTGAATAAAACAAAATCCCATACAATGACGTTTGATGATCTCTGTGATGTATACAACAAACATTGCGCTTTAAACTGTACCTATGCACATTTTGCATGAATATCGTCATAGTCGATCGCGCCTTTTGTAGCGTTACACAAGACATTGGAAAATGTCCAACATTTGCATGAAATGTTACAGCGGTGTAAGCATGGGCACAGTTTTGTGTTTATTTATTTATATTCATGTAAAATGATTAGTGCACTCTAGAAAGATAATTCTTTTAATAATTGCGAGTTGCGAAAGAAGGGCCCCCACTTTAAGGGGGGAAGCCGAATCTGGAAGCCACTTTAAGCCGAAAGAAGGGCCCTCACAATATAACTTTCCATTCTCCATGTTTCACAATCCTATTTTTCAAAATGGCTGAATGTTGTAACGTTAATAATTTTGACTAATTTTGAGAAACGAAAAGCGATGAGCGGTTAATGCAATTACAAACGAGTAACGAAGAGCGGGTACACAGTTCGACCAGTAAAGCTAACTGCGCTCTATATACTTTTGTCACTTGATGAGGAGCGAGTAAAGCGAGCGACCAGATAGAAGTAATTCACTTAGTTCGAACCCTCCGTCCGCCCGCACTTATTGCAGTTACCGGTCACAATGCAGGCGAGAGTCACTGAAGGTCTTTTGGATCTCCGATAAAACTAGAGCGAGGACCCTCGCTTGCAATGAGACCGTTGAACTGTTATTTCTATCTCTGACTTTCAATCGTTGTCTTGTAGAATTTGTCTTGGTATTAAATAGTTCATGGCTCATCGTTTCTCATTCTTAGCCGCAGCCCGATGTTGGCATGTAACGTGAATGTCCTTGAGTGACAGTATCCTCTTATTATGCCTCGTTACTCTTTTACTATTATTAAAAAGATTTTTTTATTTTTTATTTATGACAGCTGAGGAGCCGCAAGAAAAGAAAGAGGCCGAATGATTATCACCGAAACGCGTCGTCAAGAGACGGCGCAAGTCCTCTTCGAAGGACACACAGTAACGGCACACTGCTCCCTTCCTGTGTAGACTTATATTTTTGTTATATGGACACAAGTGTAGTTGAAATACGCCTTTTGTGTTAATGTTTCAAATCAGTGTTGCCAAACGTAGGACTAGGACCATTTTACCATTTAACGATGCCGGAAAGTGAGAATCTGTAAAAGCTGCAAAGTGCTATTACGAAATCGTGCTATTTTGTTCTTAGATGAAAAATCAACACTAGACTAAAATAACAATAATTATAAACAACAAAATTGATATGATAAGAGAGAGAGAGAGAGAGCGAAGAGCGTGGTGAGCGTTATTTTGTTTTCTTCTCTAGTCTTGAAATACTTATTTCACAAAAAAAAATGTCTTGCACGTAAGTCGCGTAAGCGATACTAAATTTAAGCGGCAACACTGATGGAAATACTTAAGAGTAGGTGAGTATTATTTATAAGGCATATTGATAGGTTAATTGAAAATGTGAAGAATTCATAAATGGCCAATTTTGTGTAACGATGTACACTAATCACTACTTTAAAACGCAGCGTGTGTTTAGGATCAATTTCAGGATATCCTAGATCGATTTATCTATCCATGTATGTAAATGTATGACGTAATCAGACTGGTTAAGATTTTCTGATTTAAACTTTTGTCGTTTCAAGATTGTTTAAAGTAAAAAGTATATAAGACGCCTTGGAGGTCCCCTAGACGATCAATTATATTGTGTAATTTTATAGATTGCCCAATCTTGATCGTTTAAGGCGGCTCCTAAATCCACAATACAATTCTACAACACAATATTGTATTGAATCGCGCACCATGCACACAAACGAGTTTCAATACACTCACTGAACGATCAAAAACATTGCGCAATCCGTAAAAATAGACAATAAAATTGATCGTCTAGGGGACCTCTAAGCGAATTGTATGAAACTCGTTTGGATGCAAGGTGTGATTCAATAATTTGTGTCACGTACTGTATGTGTGGGAGCGGGGCCGGCTTGCAGACAGTATACCAAGTAGTGATATTAATTCTAATAGAATAGAATTCCTTAAATTTGTGAAAGAGGACGTAGAATAGAATTCATGAATTAAAAATTGTAATACCTAGATTGGAAAATGACATCTTTATTTTATTTATCTTAGCAAAATGATTGTTATAATTTCTAATATTTATCGTGACTAATACAATTCTGATTTCTGTATTACATATAATTAGAAATAATTTTGTTATAGCGCGCCCCAATAAAATCAATACTACAATAGAACATCTATTAATAATACACTTCATTTATGCTAGCATAGTATTGATAACTTAGCTTAGAATAAATAGGACTTAAAAATTATGACAACGTCAAAAAGGCCGGATAAATAGACTTTTATCGGTCTTAGGGGTCGTCCATTAATCACGTGATGTTTTTAGCAACTTTTTAACCCCCTTCCCCCTGGTGATACGTGGTGGTTTTAGACTACCCCCCCCCCCTACCCAAAATCACATGAAAAGATAAATACATGTTATATCTCACTACACCCCCCCTCCCCCCCGTGCTATTTCGTGATTTTTTCCCAACCCCAAAGGGGGGGGCCCTTTCGAGCCTCACGTGATTAATGGACGATCCCTTACGAGTTAGTCCGAATTGTGCTTTACAAAGGTTACTTTTGAACAACTCTTGTCTAAGACATGAAAGGTTTTAGAATCGTCTATTTATTTGGACCTTTATAGTATTGCCCAATCAAAGGTTCGAAATACAAACTCATTTGCAGCTCATCAACATATTCAATAGGCGGTTAAGTAGAACCAACCGCACATACAAAGTTGTAGAACAAACCTGCTTTTTCATTTAGAGCAACAAATATGAACGTTAAGTCAACGTAATAAACACTCATGAATGCAGAAAAAAGTTTGTAATGGCGTGAAAGCTCTGTAGGCCAAATCTTTAGAAGTGGGTCATTCCATTAGGACTACAGCAGAATAAAAATTTCAACAGAACGGTAGAAGAGAGTGGCTTAAGCCTTATGTCCGAAATCGAGAACCCCTTAGGTAAACTTGGTCAAATTTAACCCCAGCAAAGCAAGTCTGTACATTCACCGCTAAGAAAGCTCCATTTGTCGTGGCACCTCAATATCAGAACATTCCTCTCAAGATCTGATAGTTGTGGGATCCTTGGGGCGTCGATATTTCGAGCAGTCGAGTTTGGGAGTCATCTGGCTAGCAAGACAAACCTTGCTAGTAAAAATCTCGGTGTACTGAATAGAGCACAGCAACTTCACTCCGGGGCAACGCTTGTCGCATTATAAAGCTCAAGTTAGACACCATATGGAGTACAGCTCACACCTCTGGGCTGGCGCACCAAAATATCAGTTGGACCCATTTGACTCCATCCAACGACATGCTGTTCGAATTGTCGACGATCCCACTCTCACAGGTGGTTTAGAATCGCTCAGCATCCGTAGAGATGTTGCATCTCTGCGTTTTCTATCACCTTTACAATGGGGCAATGTTCTGAAGAGCTGTTCAATTTGACTTCGGGTTTTTACCACCGCACCGCTCGTCATCGTCGTGCGGTTCATCCGCACTTCGCTTCACACAGAGTCGCTGCGTACTGTGCGGTCAAACACACACATTATACCGCGAACCCGAAAGTTGTGCCAGCTGACATATTTCCGTTATGATACGATATGGGGCTTTTCAAATAAGCTGTGAACAGGTTTCTGCAAGGTCGGCAGCCACCTGGTGTTGCAGGTGTCCATGGACGGCAGTGACCACTTACCATCATGTGACCCGACCGCTCGTCTGCCATCCCTCCTATAAAAAAAAGTGTATATCTAGTTGTCGAATAAGCCAATTCAAAGTACAATAAAGTAATCTATTATATGTATATATTAAAACTATTAGTTCTATTATATGAAAACGCAACAAAAAATAGTATTTCTTACCCACAATCAATAATTGAATACCTCGGAAGCCTAATCTAAGTAAAATTAAAATTTTCATTAAAAATAACAAGTGCAATTTCGTTGTTACGGAAGCCATAACTTAAATCATTCTCTTACGATTTTAAGATATGTTTCTAATGGTTTTGAAATTAATTTTGCTCAAAAAAAAAAAAAAAATTTCTTACAAAAATCATTACAAATCATTGCATCACATAGCTATATCAGATCGCTGACTACGTGCTGCAATCACGTACAAAAGTTCCTCTACGCAATGTTGAATAGCAATACATTCAATATCAGTAGATCGGCAACGATTGGTCCAACATTCATTAATATCGAATGCTCAGAATATAGAACAGTAATTATTATATCGAATGTATGTACTTTTAACATAATATCAGTGTAACAGCTCCAACATATAACAAACATACATATATTACGATTGGTCAACGATTTCAAACGGAAACAACACGATTGTTGCCCGGAAGCCTCGGCGTACACTGAATAAAGGGCCATTATATACTGTTAGGGATGTTTCATATATTCATAATCGCTATTTTATAAACGAATACTAATTGAATTGTAAAAGTCCAACAGTAATATGTACTATAAAAAGAAAAAAATATTTTAATAATCAACGTTTATTTGAAAATGAATTACGTATCCAGCGTTAAATTGAATTAAAAATTACTTACTAATTGAACTACAAAAATAAAAATTAACTTTAAATCGAACTAACAATAATTAATTACTTATTTCACAAGTGCGTGCGTAATAAGGATTCGTAGTAGTTGGTGGATATTTATACTATTCGGATTCGCGAATAGTGAGACAAATTATTCGTATTTGTACAGTATGTATCCTATTTAAATATATGACTTCAATGTATTGAATACTAACAACCCGCCGACGCTTCGCTTCGGTTTAGAAGTTATTCTTTTCTCAAAATTTCGAAATAAAATATAGCCTATATTAGACACGGATAATGTAGCTTCCTATTTGTGAAAGAATGTTTGAAATCGGTTCGGTAGTTCCAGAGATTACCCCCAACACACCCACAAACACACAATTTTACGTCTTTATTATATTAGTATAGATAAGTATATATATATATATATATATATAGAAGAATAGATAAAGATTATATCTAATGATCGTTTAACCAATCATCGATCAATGTTCGATTTACTGTTATTCGACATTGCGTAGCAATAATTTACAAACAGAATTATTACACATAATTTATCTGTTCTCTTCATACTGTATTCGGTTGGTGTTGCGACCGAACTGCGCGATGATCGGTCGACCGCTTAGAATAGTGCCGTTGATTTCGTCAAGCGCTTGAATTGCGAGGTTCTCGTCTGTAAATAAAGGGTTTTGTAATCGATTTTGCTTTTTCATTTATAAATATCACGTACGAGTTGGTGATATGTCTCCGGATTGATGTCGGAGAGCAATGCAAACCAGCAAGTCCCCAATTGTTTTTTTATAGTGAAGTAGGCGGACGAGCAAGCGGTCCCACGTGATAAGTGTTACCGCCGCCCATGGACACGCAACACTAGGGGTATGAGGGCGCGCCGCCGACCTTGCAAAATCCTATTCATAGCTTTCTTGAAGAACCCCATATTGTAACTTAATGGAAAGAAACCTCTTGAGGTAGTTCGTTCCACAGCCTACGGGTTCGCGGTATAAAATGATTTTTGGACCGTACAGTACGCGACACCTCCGTATCGACAAAATGCGGATGTACCGCACTTTTTGTAACGAGAGGTGCGGTTACAGAAACCCGAGGTGGGAATTATATTGAACAATTCTGCAGAGCATTCCCCATTGTACAGGCGGTAGAACACAGAAATGCAACGTCTCTCCGAAAGTTGAGGGGTTCTAAACCGCCCGTGAGAGTGAGGTCGTCGACAATTCGAACAGCAGCGAACAGGATGGTCAAATGGGTCCAATTGACATTTCGGTGCGCCGGCCCAGAGGTGTGAGAAGTACTCCATATGGGGCCTCACCTGAGCTTTGTAGAGCGTTAAGAGTTAGCCAGGGGTGAAGTACCGCTTCGCTCTGTTCAGCACACCAAGCTTTTTGGAGACCATTTTTGCTCTAATTTCCAAATGAACCCTAAATTCGACTTTGCTGGAAATATCGACAACAAGGATCCCGATACTCTCCGAGATCTTAAAGAGGTATGTTCTGAAAGCGAGGTGCTCCGACAAAGGGGGCCTTTTTAGCGGTGAATGCATTGACTTGCGTCTTACTGAGGTTGAAATTCACTAGATTTAGAGAACCTCAAATCGAGACTAGTTCTAAAGCGTCTTCGATTTCAGACACAAGCCTGACGCGACTCTCTTCCACTTCGACCCGAGGGATGAGTGGCGCGGTCCCTATACAAGGCGTCCCCAGTGCTGTCATCTGCATAGCAACGTATGTCACCAATTTGCAACAGGTCGTTGATATGCAGAAGGAACAGACTTGGGGATAGCACGTAGCCTTGCGGGACGCCAGCATTAATAGACATGGTGTCGGAGCAGCTACCATTGATAACGACTCTGATGATCCATCCAGTCAGGAAACTGGCAACCCATTCGCATAATCCCTCGGGTATCCCAAAAGATGGTCTAGGCCAACAGCTAGAGCCTCGCCTCTACTATCCTTGTATTAGGCATAACAGAAGCAGAATGTATGAAAATATAAGTCACTAGCAACCCAGTAGCCTATGTCTATCTGCATTAGTTAAGCTTCCAGTGAAAGAATTTTCAATATAGTTTATTAATATGTTAAATAAAAGTTACAAAGATGATTAATTGTAACTTTGGATGTGTAGATATTTTTAAATATCATACCATACCATCAGCCTGTCTCCACTGGTGGATCTAGGCCTCTCTTAAAAAGGAACAATTTTGATTTTCATATATGGGGTGATTATATTACCGAAAACATGGATGCGTGGAGTTGCACTTAGCATTTGAGGGTCAAATTGTAACAGCTCTCACATCTTAAACAGAAAATGTCATATTCGGTGCCAGTACTTGCCTTGAAACGCCACAAAAGCTTGACCCCTCATGCGTCCAGCCAGGAGGCGCAGGTCGACTGGGCCGCCATTATCCAACACAAACTGGTTGAATAGCAACGAAAGCTGTTCCGTTGTCACTGAGGGCGCTATGTTTTTGAGATACAGCACCTGAATAAAGATTATCTCATAAAAAAAGGTATTAACGTAAGGTGGCAACAGACCTCTGAAAAATAAGATAGACCTCAGAAAACAAACAGAAATGAGACCTAAGAACGAGCAGATACACCTGGGAGACACTGGAAATTTTAAAAATGTGCTGTTTACCATTAGCAATTTAGTTATTAGGATTTGGAAATCCTTCTATAATAGGATGAGAAAAATTGTGGATTGGATGGGATTGAAAACATTACCTGATAACTCTTTCATTATTATTTCTTATTTGATGGATTAAGATGAGATGGAATGGGAAATGGGCTCTGACAACTCTCACTCAGTCCCAAACACATTATTGAAGTCTTCTTTGCAGGTTTAACAACTCTGTGAGAAGTGACCAATCGGGTATGGGGTTGTATAATAATCCCTTAGCTGCCAAGCATTTTTCTTGTCCCGCCACTACCACCGAGGCTAATACAGAGACAAAATTACCTACAATAATACGATATCTTACTTATTTTAAGTAACATCAAAAGACAGAGATTATTTGCAAGTTTACAATGGTGAATGTTTGTTTTTTCTATGTAACTCATTAAATTAAGAGCAAATTAGTATAAAAGTAGAAGGGTTAAAATTATAAAATTACCTTTGAAGGAATCCCAGGCTCATAGTCTTTAAATCTGTCTATTTTCCGTATATTATCTAGACACATCTTTGTTCCCTCCAGGAGTTCTTCCTCGGCCTCATTTATAGGTACCACTATGTCTACTGCATTGTACTCTTGATTATATCCAAGGTCCTCATCGTTATGGCCAGGGCACTCATAGTTATGGTCAGGGTAATCTTCATTATGGTCATGGTCAGGGCAATCTTCATTATTGTCATGGTCAGGGTAATCTTCATTATGGTCATGGTCAGGGTACTCTTGATTATGGTCAGGGCACTCTTGATTATGGTCAAGGCAGTGATGGTTTCTCTGATTTTCTTCATGTTCCCTTTGCACAGGTTCCAGTCTAACAATTTTGTTATCTCTGATTGTGTACATTGTGTGATTTTTTGGACCAATCATTTGACCATTCCCAGTGTCTGGCCTTGGTAATCTTTGTGGCATTTCCTGCATGTCCCTTAGACTACCAGGTCGTTTTTTTCCATTGCATATAGTGCTTATGTCTATCTGATTCTGTGATAATATTCGTTCTTTCTTCCGTTCAAGACGTCTGAGGACTTTCCTTCTTTTTGTGATTGGGATGATTTTGTCTGCTTTCAAATGGCCGAACAGACTTTCTTCTAGGTCTTTTATTTCATTCATTGGGTGCCCTTCAGGGTATATTTGAAATGGTTTTGTGTGAATATTTTCTTGAATGTTGTCTGTGTTGGAAGATGTACTTGGTTGTTCATGATTTTGTGTTGAACTAAAATTGAAAAATACATTATTATTGTGTAATAAGCAAGCAACATTACTGCTGATGTGGCTATATGTTGTGTTAGCTGGTGTGGCAAGTTACAAGTATCTCTTCACCTGGAAACCATTTGTCAAGTCTGTTTTTAGACCTGTCCATAGTTGGTGATTCAATGATTTCTTGTGGTAATTTATTCCACATGTTTAGCTTTAATTACTTATCAAGCTAATATGATCTTTAATCTTCAATTGTTTATATTAGTGACCACATTGGACCAAGCCACACTTGTGTGATCGATCAATTACTGATAGATAAGAAAATCAAATGAAATTAATTTCAAAAAATTAAATATATATAATATCTAAATTATAATTACAATACTGCCATCCGCTAACTAATAAGCCGCTAAGTGACTAATTTTTTATCCACTTAGAAGTGGGTACAAAATCAGTTTAAAGTGTTTGGAACACGATAATAATACGATAGGTCAAACTAAAATTTCTCAGAACGTACTACTGTACAATATGATAGACCATAAATTCGAATTTTCTAAATGGAACTTTGCTTGTCAAACGCCATTAAATTTTCAAAGCTGTCATTTATTTTTTATTTCTTTAACAAGAGAATAGTAATCATAATAAATAAATACTCTTTATTGCATACAAATAGTTATTAGATTTTTTTTCAATGATTTTTATGACTTCTTGTGGTCTAAACGCGAAACAAAGTTATGAAGACTTAAGTTAGCATTTAGTAACGAAGCCCCATCTAGTGTCACTTGATAACTGGTTCAGTGAAATTAAACGTGGTTGTAACCACCTCAGTGACGATGTTGAACGGCGTCCTGTGACGGCGGTGACGGAAAAATATATCAAAACTGTGCGGCTCATGATTGAAGCAGACAAACGAACGACATATCGGCAGATACGGGCATTATTGTGTTGGTATAAGTCAAGTTCAAACTATTTTACACAATCACATATGGGAAAAGTAGCTTTGTGCGAGATGGATTCCTCACAATTTGAACAAAGCTCAAAAACACTGCTGCGTGAATAATGACTCTAAATGTTTGAAAACTTTCGACAATGGTCAAATAAATGCTATTTTTGATATAGTAACAGGTGATGAAAGCTGGATCTACTGCTATGAGCCTGTAATTAAGAGGCAATCTGTACAGAGTTGCCGAAGAGTTGCCGAAGAAAGGATGGAGTGCTGAAAAGAAGATGATTGCTTCCTCTCCTTTGGCAGATCGGGCCACTTTGCTAGAAAATAAAAGAAAGAAAATAAAACTTGGAAAATAAAAGAACAGTAACTGCAGACCTGTTCTGGAAAGTCATAGAAAACGCCCACAAAGCAGAATCATCATCCTCCATCACAACAATGCCCAAGTGCACTCAGCTAACTACTGGAGAATTACAGAATTTCAGGAGAGAATTCAAAGGTATGCAACAAAGCAGCCGAGAAAGCTCAAAAACAAGCCCTATGAGGAACGTCTGAAGATTCTTCATTTATCTACACTCAAGGAGAGGAGGAAGAGAGGGGACCCCATTGAAACATTTAAGATCCTTAGCAACCAATATGATGTACCAAACTTGGCAACAATGTTCAAGATAAAAACAACTATCTAAACGGACATAAAATGAAATTGGACCACATTGTCTCCACCTCCAATCCCTATAAACATTTTATATCAACCAGTGTGGTTGATAAGTGGAACCTGTTACCAGATAACGTTATAGACATGAATTCGATGATCTAATTCAAGAACAGACTACAGATACTATGCTAAACAGATGCACAAGGGACAAAAACCAGATTGAGTGCATCAGTGTACGCTGCTTAGCCTATCACAGTCATAATAATAACACAGAGGAATATGTTTTATGAATGCAGAAGAGATAGTAATGGCTTTCCTTCCAAATGGCTGTTGAAGAGGTGCCTAAAGAAGGGTGGGCTGAATGCTTCACACAATGGTTTCATTGTGTTGTGAGTGTCTGTTTTTTTTTTATAATTTATTTGGACACTGGCATTGGTCCACACATATAGCAAATAAAACAGAATTGTTTTTATCACGTCATTGCCTAGTCCCTTTGAAGTAAAGGTCACTCAGTAAAGTGATAGTAGGTTTATTGAGGACAGAGTTGTACTCCTTGGAATAACATGAAAAATGCAGTCTCAGGCTTTTATATAATTATCACAAACATTATTTACTAACACTAGGTAGTTATGCGACCAGAACGCACAGTCAGCATAAATGCGGCTGCAGCCCAAACCGTTTAGTTTGCATGTTTATTAGATAAGGCCCTCGGGCATAGTTATAAGAAATAAAATTAAACTAGTCTCATATCGACCAGCACACGACTTTGCATCTATTAGTTTATAATTTTTGTCTTTTTAAAAGACTCCAACCCGCTCCCGCGTTTGACTAGGTACCTACTTTGAAGTTTAGTAAACTATCAATATTAAACGAAAAATCCTACAATACACATTTTTTTACAATAATTAGATAAAAACTCAACTTCACTTCTCAGGTTCCCACCAATAAGTCTTGCATATGTCTCAGATAAAATATATTATTGTAAGTCGAGGATATCTGAATATATTATTACAGTTGAGAATACAGTTTAACAAACCAGTCATAATGTAAACCTTGTTTAACTCTGACCCTTACACCACTACACATTGCATAAGAAAGTGTATATAGATTGTCCAGGAGAATCCTTCGAAAAACAATAAAATAACTTCAATCTTTATATTGGATTTAATTTTTGGGATTCTAAAAACTTTCAGTGTCACCCATGTAGATGATCAAAATGACAATGATTAGTGTCAAACAGATTTTTGTATCTATTCACATTTCCTAGAGACATTGATACCCATATTTTTGGCGAATATATCAAGACTCAAAGTTATCGCTTAGCCGCCGTTTAGTTATTACAAAATTATTTGTCAGATTATTTGTTTGTTAACATTTGTCAGATTGTGAAATGATATAGTAAATGTAAGATTACCTGCCAGGTTCACTTTGGAAGTTACTTATTTTATTGTAAATGTGGTCTAATTTGCTTTTGAGTGCACTGGACTCCATCTTCTGACACTGGTCGAGTAATCCTGCTTCACTGTCTTGATAAAGCTTCATTTCTTCATTTGAAAGACCCACCTTCTTCAACCATTCTAGATTTTGAATCGCATCCCCTGCCTTCCTAAAATCTTCAATAGTCGATAAACCATAACTAGAGAGTGGTAAAATCTCCGCCGCCTTCTCGAATTCTTTTGGTAATGATTCCGAACTGAAAGGACAAAATTTTGTACACTAGTTTCAATACTGTCACTAAATACAAATCAATAATTTACATACTTTCAGATTAATGAACTTACCACATTATGATCAAATATTAATAATATTATGTCCACTTATAAGAGAGAAACAAAAGCAACAACTGTAGTAGAATGCTATGTAAAAGTCATAACAAAACAAATTATAGTAAGTATGCACCAAATATTGACTTAATTCGAAGGTGATCCAAATTTAAAATATGAATTATATCTCTCTCTATCTTGAACGTATGTTGTACGATACGTTGGTAAGAGACAGCAGATAGTTTTAAATCATTGTAGGTACTTTTTTTATTAGCAAATGTGGTTCATTGAATAGGTCGCGTTCAAAATGTTGTGTAGAGATGGCAAGTATGGCAACAAAACACAGATTAAACTTAGGGCTCAATTCAGTTCCATTTTAATGATTATGGTGATTTGCAAATAATTTATGTCTTTTTACTAATTAGAAGTTTGAAATATATTTTGATAGTTAATAGACACATATCGGTTTTACTGTAACAAAATTACTAATACTGTATAGGGCGGACAATTGTGGAAGTAATTAATTTACAGACCTAGATTTTTTTTAATTATCATGCTTATTATATTTGTTTTAAAATATGCTACTTTTCTAAAACATATTTATAATTACTCTGACTTTAATATTACATTTATAAACGTCTATGTACTTTACCTAAAAAGCGAACTTTATGCAACATATCATATAAACATTAGGACTAGCAAAAGTTTCGCTTTATCATTAAGATTTTTTTATCACAAGTGATAAAACTCAACAAGTTCGTGCTGGGAGTAAATAGGGACGACAATTCTTTCTCAAAAAGTCGATCTTTGAATCAAGTTAAATTGAAGGCCTAAGAATCGATCTTTGATTAATCGATTCGAATACAATTATATTTCATGAAAAGCCATAAAAATCGGTGAAAAGAGGAAAAATTAAAATATACAAATATGTACCTGCTTTAAACTTACTAAAGTAATCATTATTGTCAATTTATAGAATAAAGATATTTTAAAAAAAAACACTGTAAATTGGGTCTAAACTTCATTTGTCCTCGACTGCTTTATTTTACAAATCGTAAATTAAAATAAAATAATATTAAAAACGAAAAGAAACAATATATGTATAGTCAAAACGTGGGAGCGGGATAGTCTTTTTAAAAAAGACAAAATAATGTACGAACGATTCCTTTGATGGTCGAATATTATTTTATTTTCGAATAACCTAATACAAACATTGCTAATATAATATTATTTATACCTATTATGATTATATTATTCACAACTCTAATGCATTACATGACAGATAGACGTCAGTCACACATTACACTAACTTCATTTTCTTTTTCCAGTGTTTACATTTGCAGTTTGTGTTCTATTTTCACAATGAATTGGTCAAACGATCAATACGCAATGGCCAATATTATGGGGATGCAGGGCATGCCACCTATGCAAAACATGATGCATAATATGATGCCGATGCAATACATACCTCAGATACCTAACATGATGCCTGATTCATCTATAAATATGAACAACAATCAAGGGAATATTCCATCTGATTCTACCAAAGGGCCTTTGATAGGTCCTACAATGCCAAAAATAGAGATCGCCGGTCTTGAAAAGGAGAATGATGTAAAATCAGGAAATTTTAGAGATAACAATGACAGGAGAAACAGTGATAACAGAAGAGACCGTGATAAAGGTATGTACCTACTGTTTTGCGTGTCCTTCAATTTGTTGTTGTTAATAATAATAGTTAATAGATTAGCAGCAGGAGGGATGCATGACCTTAAAACCATGCTGGCCAAGCGGGTTGGCGAGTTCTCTTTGTTAGAGGGTGTAGTTCCTCAGCGCTTGTGGTAGTGACTTTGTTCTCCCTTAGTCACCTTTTACAATACCCACAGAAAGAGATGGGGTGGTGCTGTTCTAAAGCCAGCTGACACCACACATTGTAAGGCCATGCATCCCCATGGACAGGACAATGTTCAGGAGGAAGTCCATGTCCAGCAGTGGATATTGAAAGGCCTGGTTACATTGCATTGCAGACAAGCAGCATCACTGCTACTAGCCGTGTACGTTATGCTAGCTGATTTTATAGGTTTTGTTCATATCTCTTCTATTAGAAGCCATTTGTGTTGATCATAAATCTAGCTTATGTAATGGGAGCAGCTCCACATAGACAGACTGGTCCGACCGGCATTTTCGCGAGAATAAGGAGAGTTCACTATACATATGAAAATTTGTGTCTGTGGAGTCTGCTCCGTTAAAAGCTGGACATGCTACGACCAGACTTCAGTTGATATCTAGGTAATAATGTTTGAAAAAAAATTATAATTGATCTATATCTCATGCATCTATATCTGTTGTGCTTTAAGATGTTATGACTTCCTTGCGTAATTTGTTCCATTTATTGACCACTGTCATATATGGTAATGTGGGTAGTTTAGTACACTTTTCTGCTTTGTTAATAAACAATGTGGATTAAGGGGTAGATTCATAAAAGGATGACAGGTGTGTGATTTTGCAATGGCTACCGAGCTGAATACAAGATCTCGACTTACAATGTGTTTTAATTAACTACTGGACATAATAACCACTATTAGTAATGAAGTGGTAGTAAGGGTTTGGCTGAGTTAAGGCTATTTTTTTATGGATCTAACTTAATTATGATCTGAAATAAAGGAAATTATTATTATTATTATAATGTCACATTTAAAATGGTGTTGTAAGAACCATTTTCTCAATTTACAAGTAGACCATATCCAAGGCAATGATGATGGTAATAATAGGAAGTGGTAATGAAATTTAGGTAAAATGCATTTACAGACAATAGGTCGCGTCGGCGCTCTAGATCAGGTGATAGAAGGGACAGAAGTGACAGAAGAGGCCCATCAGGCCGTAGAGAGAGGGCTTCGAAATGGGACAATGACCAAAACAAGTCTGATAATATGGTGAATCCAGGTAATGACTAAAAAAATAATAATAAATGTTATGTAAAACAATGTTATGATTTTTATTCACTTACAGAAGCCATGGTCACGGCCAGACTTTGATGGGTAAAGGTATTGTTGCTATTTACAGATGAATATCTGGCTACCTTCGAAACCTATTTACATTCCAGTCTTGCTCCTTTCTGATTCTGCCGAACAGAAGCTGAAAGTGATGAACAATCATGAAAACATGTAATTAAATCATTCTTGTAAATAAAAATCACAAATAACTTTATGTAATATTTATTATGTTTAACTATGATAACAAATAGCTTACAATCTTCGAAAAAAATCCTGTATAATCTCTCTATGTTATAGTATTAAATAATGCATTATTAAGCTTATTGCTAATTGACACAAGTGTGCACACTTCAAAAATGAAAAAAAAAATTATAGAAATTTCCTGAGGCTTATTTTAACTAATTCATTATTTTTCAAACTGCAACAATTGATTTAAAATATTGCAGGTGTGATGCAATTTGGTAATATGATGAACCAACAACAGATGGAAATAGGAAACATGGCACCTAATATGGGAAACATGCCAAACATGTCATCCAATATGGGAAACATGCCACACAACATGGGAAACATGTCAAGTATGCCTACCAACATAGGAAATGTGCCCTCCAACATGGTAAACATGCAGAATATGCCAAATGCATTGAACATGATGCAGGGCCTGAACATGATGGATCCAAACATGATGATGATGAATCAACAACCAATGATGATGCCCAATCAACCAATATTCATCAGCATTGGGGTTCTAATGCCTCCTATTGTTGGAGTTGCAATGCCTCAAAGAAGGGAACGTCCAGATATCTGCAGAACAATTTTTATAGGAGGCTTGCCAATTGTTGAGGAAAATGTTCTCAAGGAGATTTTCCCGCGTTTTGGAAATGTTGTAGATGTGAAAATACATAAGCAAGGATTTATCTATGTTCAATATGAGAAACAGGAAAGTGTGGAAGAGGCTTTCCTTTTGTCTGGATGGAGATTTAAGTATCATGAGCAGACAGACAATGAAGCTACAACTATATTTGTTGACTATGCTTTGGTAAGTTGTTTCTCTTATATTTTGAAGTACCTGTGCCCGCAACATCCTTTGGATTTACTCTATTTGACTCTTTACTTTATATTGATATTTTCATTGTTATGTTTTTTATTTTAATAGGTGAATTCATAAGTTTTAAGTACAATTCGTGCCACGGGCCCAAAGTGCCTTTCTAAATTCTATTGAAATTTTGAATTTACTATTTTTATTCTTATTGAAATTTCAATATTAATAAAGTAATTGACAATTATTTTATATTAATTGATAATCTATACATGTAATAAAATTGTAAAAAGCCACATCTGTACATTTAATATTGTTTGAAAAAGTCTATGCTGCGTAAAGTAGGAGTGTCACAAACCTGGCGCCCTCTAGTAGGCTCTTTGGAGGCGTCGCGAGCGGCGCTCGGCGCCCCTTAACACCCTGCGCCCGTGTGCGCCCCGCACACCCTGCACCATAGGTAAAGCCGGCACTGATAATAATCCTTCGCTCACAACTTTAAAATAATAGTTTCTAAAATATAAAAAGCATATAATAGGCCGTGGATATAATTGCAATATAAAAATATCAACAAAAGAGATAAAAAATCAAGCACAATATTTAATACAAATTTTAAAAATCAGTCTTTTCTACATACACACATGGATGATATCCACTGTTTTTTAATATATATATATATATATATATATATATATTTAATATATATATATATATATATATGTGGGATTTGATAAAAGCCAAACCAGTGTAAACTTGTTTTATTTTTTAATAGTTTCACAACAACTTCTGTTGTCTTCATTATTACGTACATCCTCAACAACTTCTGTTGTCTTCGTTCCCACGCACATATTCTAATAATTCTCATTCATCCATTACTTTCATATTACATTACATCCAACATACAAACGTCAATTCAACCAATCACAACACTCCTCTCGCTCCCGTACTTCTCTCGACTCCACTATCCTTCTGACCAATCACACAGTCATCCATTCACTAGTCACTACTCAACATAATTAATCAATTTGTATTTCGCGCCGTATGCAGACCTCTCCTATTCCATATATATATATGTATGTGTGTGTGTCGCAGTAGTTTGTAAATAGCCGAGATACAGACTCGATTTTCTACAACAGCACCCGCGCCCGTCACAGAGGTGCTATGCATCCGCATTTCCTCGATACGGATACACTTTACGGTCTAAATATCGTTTTTTTGCCGTGAACCCGTAGGCCGTGGAATGAACTGCCTCATGAGGTCTTCCCCTTATGCTACGACATGGGGTTCTTCACAAATGTTGTGAAGGTTGGCAGCCCACCTACATACCCCCTCCTGGTGATGCAGGTGTCAATGGGCGGCGGTAGCCACTTACCATCATTCAAGCTATTTTTATAAAAAAAAAGAGTGTATTTTACATTTTACTTGTTTAAAACTAATCTCAGACTAAATAAGTGAATTCAGAACGAAATACATTTTTTTTTTAATTTGTCCCTTTTTGTGCCACGTTTAATTTGAAAGACTCGTCAAGCAATAAATGAGTATAGGTTATTTGTGATAGAATCGCGAGGATCAAAACGAAGCGTCCCGTCGTCGGCGCGAGCCCCCGCCACCACTCATTGAGCCCTTCTCCACTACAGCCCTTGAGAAAATATCCGAGAAGATCAAGAGCGAGCACCAATTCACCGAGGCTGCTCCTGTGAGTATAACAACATTTATTTATTTATGGCTTGTTTTTAGATGAGATCAACAGCACAAACTATTTTTGAATAACTTAAATAAACAATTTTAAATTACTAAGAATATAAAAACAAAGTTGCCTGGACTCGTATATTTATTGCCACCAGAGAACCTAAACCCAATTCACCTTTAAGTTTGCTGCCACTTTCAGTTTTCACATTTTTCACATTTCTGCTGCTCGATCAATTATTTTCCTTTATTTCTACGTACAGAGGCGGACTTGACGCCTCGACGCATAGTCCGTTGATTGACGCCGACCGTTGATTAAATGTGGAAAATAAAAGCGGATGCAATAAGAAATTAAATAGTGACTTTAATTCATCTGTAGATATATATGATAATAATAATACAATATAATCTACTTATACAACAAAATATATAAATATACATACTGAATAAAATCAATATTAAAATATAGACTATACATTTAAATAAATATAAGTGATCTCTCAAGGATACACATTCACTCTCTCCACGTGAAATGAAGTTTCTCGCAAATTTATCTAAATTTACATACAATATTTTCAGTCCACACGGCCAGAAAAAAATTCAAAATTCAGTATTCAAAAAAAGGAAGTAACGGCAATCAATTTACAATGTTAGACTTTTTGACGGGGATTCGGGAAGTGAAGTGGAGTTTTTGTTTGATTATTTATTATACAAAACGTGTACTTGTGGGTTTTGTGATTTAATAGTGATACTTTATTCAACTTCAAAGTGCCTAATGTTTGTGAAAATCAAATAATTACACAAGACTGCGTTTTTGTGTTCTTCCAAGGGGTCTTTTGTCTTCAACAAACCTATTGTTACTTTACTGAGCGACCCCTAGTTTACTTCGACTGAACTGGACATTATCGAATTTAATTACGAAAAAAGCTTCACACTGGCACTTGGTTTTCTTTTTAGACCTTGGTAGGGTGGCTGGAACGGGGCGAATGCAACAAAAGAAACGCGAATACGTTTTACTCTCTCATACAAGCGAGCAACGGCCAAGTGAGAAGACTGTTTAATGAGAAGATGGCGTTGGACGAAACATATCAAACAATGAAGACCACCATGAAAGACCAATTTGCACACATCGTAACTCAATGTAAGTGTTAGAACAATAAGCTTATTACAGGCAAAGAAATTAAATAGTTATGGAGCGTACCTGTAAGAATGTCTTCAGATGCAGCAATCACCCCCAACGTAGCACGATCTTATTAACGTAGCACTTTGATTCGGAGACCAAAGTGAATAGTCAGTTCACTGGCTGTATCCACAGGGCAGTCTACTAATAAGGCATGTATAAGAATAACTTATAAAGAAAAAAGAAACTTTCCGGGATAAGATTTGAAAAGGAGAGATTCAAATGGGAGTCATCACAGATATATGAGGACAGATAACGCAAGATGTCCATCACTTGTACCCGAAACTGGTACTTTACGCACTGTTCGTTCAGTCTGTTTGGGCCCATGTCGCTACCAAGTTGTTACACAACATAAAAATGCCTAATTGAATTTTTACAATTTTACCAATTGTAAAAATTTGTCAATAAGTTGTGAACAGAGACACCAGTTTTGACTTGTGAGGGGTCCGACGAAAAATCGCTTTAAGACCCGTTTACATAGATAAATAACAGGATTGTTTTAACCAATCATTATTTTGGCATTTGAGATAAAGTTTTAATGACTCTCAGCCAGTCAACATCTTGAAGTGGTGCGCTGTTGATGAAATGACAGCTTTGGTGTACCTAACCTTGACTTACATGCGTGCCGAAGGGAGTTTCAATCCCTGATTTTGTTACTCTAACCTCGACACAGGGAGTCCTTGAATGGAGACCGGGAAGCACATTGTGAAACATCCTCTGACGACGTGAAGCTACCATTTGATTAGCCGGTAGTAGGTGCATGAGAAGAGCGGAAGACCGTGTGTGGTGGCCTGCCTTGGGAGGGGCCTATATCCAGCAGTGGAGAGACATAGACTTAAGGTATGGTATGACGGTAAATCTCGAGGAAACTATATCTAGTAGTGGTGAAATACAGGCTCAAATATTAAAGATAGTAGAAGACGTATGGTGTGCCGCCTGGTGTCGGCCGGCTATACAATGGCACCACGCCATCTCTTCTCCTGGATGTCGTAAAAGGCGACTAAGGGATAACAAAGCCGCTACCACAAATCCTGAGGAACTACATTGCCTCTAGAAGAGTGGACTCGCCAAAATGCTTGGCGGACGTGAAGTTTTAAGGCCATACATGCCTAATGCATTAGATAATATGCATTAGGGATGCCCGCGTGCCCGCCCGCATTCATAGGAGTTCTCTCTCAGCACTCTACACGTGTTCCACAGTTAGTTGCTAAATGGACAATGCCACAATGCCGAACTTAGACCTGACTTGCCAGGACTAAGAGCCGTGATAGCTATATAGCCTCAAAAATAGTGCACTCATCAGATTTCCGGTCCAGCGCGTCATTTTAAGGCCTTTGAATTTCTTCGTGACTACAAGAAAGGCCTGTGCCCTGCAGTGGCACTGTACAAGTTGATTGTGTTGAAAAGGTGCAACATCGTATATAACCTGTAACATTTCAGTGCAGGGTACAAGCCTTTGTAATTAAACCTCACTAGGAGAAGTTATTTCGCGCTTGTATAAGGTTTGTCTTCAGTGATTTTTTGTTTATATCATTACACAAATTAAATTTTGATAATACAAATCGCCTTAATGCAATTTCGAAAGAACAAGTCAACTTTTAATTTTAATCAGAAGTGTTCTTTATATAGCCAAATTCTGGTTAACACGAGGATTTTGCTTAGAATTTTTCTCAGTGCCCTTGTAATCACGAGGACAATTTAGGCCATAATTTGCCATGAGATTGTTGTAGATTATCAATTCTGGGGTACGCGAGTTTCTTCATGATGTTTTTTTTATAGATCAACCAAAATACATAGATGGATAATTCCTAGTAACAAAACTGTGCACATAAGTGATACTAGGTATAAATAAAATATCGCTGTCACTATGAACGAGTAGTAATAATTGCGTTTTTAAGAGTTTTTGATTTATTTACTTACTTAAAATCAATTACGCAAACACATTTATCGCGAAATATTACATCAGAAATATTCTTTTGGATTATTTGGAAAAGTTTTGTTTTTCAATTGTAAATTCTTCGTACACATACAATTTGACAATGGGTAAATTTGACCGCTTTCCAATTGCCACACATTTAAGGCCGTGATGATACATCTATGTATTTTAGTGTTGATCGATGGTTTCCTCAGAAGAGACATTTGATGAACATTTTGTCTCATTGTAACTTCAAAAGTATCTTGTAAAACCAGTCGAGCAGGTAGCAAAGATCCTGTCGACAGCGAGACACCAACGTGTCTCCGACCATTTCACCAAACAGCAGCGGCGTAACGTCGAGATGTGGCTCAAAATGACGGAGGTGCGTAACTGAGGGGGAAAATTACGTTAACCAGATCGTGACAGGAGTTAGACCTGTCAATAAATACCGCGATACATTTATCACGTTATGAAATCATTTTACTTGCACTAAATGTGATTCAAAGCTTTGAATGTAATATTAGAGAAGGCATGCAAAGTTTATGTACTGAAATATTTGTATAAACATGAAAAGATGATAATTGATTTCTCATATATATCCCCAAGATGTGTAACTGAATGTTTAATTATCAAAATAGAGTTCGGTTTTTGTATTCATTTTATACGTGCGACTCCACGATTACATAATGCTATTTGTGTAATCCGAAATAAGTAAATCAATATTCTTTCATGTACACTATGGAGACACAAAAACATAAAAACAATAGATATACAAAGGCGACCTTATCTCTGCCATAAATCATTTGAATATGAGAGTTGAAGAAAAATAACCTCCATGTAGATATATGTACATATATAACTATAAATAAATATATTACACACACACAATGCACGTAGTAGTAATATAACATTCACATAAATATAATTAAATATTATTGTATTTACAGATAAAGTGAGAAGTAAAAAAAAAAACGACAGGATTAATATTGCCACTATTTAAACGATCGTCTAACTCCTGCCAACTCAATGTAACCTGTGATTGAAAAATAACTTTATTATTGATGTTAAGAATATTAAATTTATTCATTTATTCATTTCATTTAAACATTTCTGAATTTTGAATAAAACGGTTAACATTGTTTTTCAACTCGACAGTGTCTAAGGGATTGTCTCCACAAAGACTACACTTTTCTTCACCGCTAAATAAGAAATTGCCTGCAAGTTTACAACAAAGAGGTAATTGTAGCAGGTTTTTAAGACAAATTCTTTCGTGGAGATAATTCCTTTTTGTGTAAATATTTTTTATTTCCTGGTGGATATTAGAGGGAAGACGGTCCCCGAGTGTCCAATTTCTTAGTGTGAAATATACAACTTTTCAGAGGACACGAGTAAGAAATATTGTAATCAGGTAATATAAATTGCACTAGGGTCTCCATATTGAAAAGGAATTTAACCAGAGGTATGTAGTGAAGGTAAGTTACTTGTAAGTAATTTGTAAGTTAGATCACACGTCATCGAGACGTCGTGTCACTACTTACAATAAGCACATAATCCGACGATGCTTCTGCGCCTGTGGAGGAATGTTTAAATGTATGTCAGTGTGTACAGTATCGGCCGATCGAGCGTTCTAACTGAACACTGAAATAACGCAAAACGTAAAACACGTCAATTAATTAATATATAAAACCGTTCTAGTATTTAAAGTTTTGTTGTTCTATCTAAAACCTTCGTAGCGCTCATTAGTCAGTACAGGGTAGTGACCGGGCGCGGCGCGGGCGACGCGCATAGAATGCAACTGCGCGTAGATTAAAATATATAGATATTATGACTAACAATAATGTTAAAAAAAAACTATTGCAAAAACTGATAGAATCGATTCTACTCTCAATGCCTAACAACCTATTTTTACCTTTTGCGTTATTTTAGTGATAAGTTGTATAGAAGAGTTTGCAGACAGATGGGCTGGCCATCTGATGGTAAATTATTATAGCCGCTCTTAGGCGCCTGCTACACCAGGAGGTATGCGCGTGAGTTGATAACCTTGCAAAAATCTATCACAGCTCTCTAGCTCCTTGGATCTAACCAGTTCCAAGTTAAACTGCATCCTTTTCAAAATTGGTTCCTCCGTGCACCGCATGCGTCGGTCGTATGCGAAGAGTTCCAGAGCGTCTAAGAAGAATATTTAAATACAGCAAGCTACTTAGGTCTAGGGGTCGAGTCAAAGACAACCACCATGTCCTTCACGAGATAAACGACAAGATCTCCAGGTGAGCTGCAGTCGGACTCCGAGAACGTAAAAAATTGCTGAACGAGCGACGTGCTTCTTTACTTTGAGAAATAATAAAATTAACAGCAGAAAATACTGAATGAGCACGATCGACGACAGCATAATTAAAGGTGGGTTAGGTTCAGGTTTTCTGGTGACAATACAGAAATAGGAGTCCGTAGAATTTGTGATGACGTTCTTTTTCTTTCTTACTGTCCACCTGATGGTAAGTGGATACTGTCGCCCATAGACATTCGCGCATTAGTCCAAAATAACAAACGTTGGCACGCGCCGCCTACCTTTGGAGATACAGGAATGGATTTGCAGAAAGGGTTGCGAAAATGGGGAGGGATAGGATGAGAATGGTTCTTAGTAATATTGTTAGTAATTCAGTTATTCCAAAATAGTTTTTGTTGATTGCTGCTCATCAGTATTTTCTGCTGCCCGTTTAAATATAAGCCCTTTATGATCCGTGGCTTGTTTCCGTTTCCTTTCGAGCGCTCTGATGAATGTCAGTTCTATAGGGCATTTACGACTAGTTATTACGATAAAGATAACCTAAGTTTAAGATAAATTATTCAAGAGACGATAAGTAAAGCAATGACAAAAGATCCTTGACGGCTTCGTCGGCAGCGAGTAAATGGTTAACAAAGAAGATTCAAAAGTCAATTGAATTTCTGTAGAACATAAGTCCTGTGCAGTATCTTGACAGGTGCTTTTGGCAGAACTGGTGAACCATGAAGCCTGTAATCAATACTCTCTAGAACAGACTAGTTTATTTGTTTTTTTTATTTATATTTGCATTTACAAAGGCATAAAGTTATAAAAGCATTAGATCTCTTTCTATACGGAGTCTCAAGATAGATTTATTCCCACTTATTCAAGTAAAGTAGTCTTTTGTTTGGACAAATCTGATTTTTTCGACTTATCGAATTGGTCCACTGAGATGACATTGTGATTTATTACAAATGATAACATTCTATATACTTGTAATTATTCACTATTGTACAAATTACTAATAATTCTACTAACCTTTGTTACACAATTTGTTCTACTACATTTGTACTTACCTTGGACTATTTCACTTGGAACTAAATCGTTAAAATATGACCAATGAAACGTGACATATTATATTAAATTTCTGTGTATGGCAACATTATTATTATGTATGGCAACTGTGTATGGCAACAACAGGAAGTTGAATTATAGTATACCATAACATCTACACAATTTTTTTTAATCTGCCATGTTTCCTTTGCCAGACTTTATTATACGAGTACATATCCATCTTCCACACCCTACGAAGTTTTCCTTTGTCCAGTTCCTTACAGAAATCTGTATTGCAGGAGGTGGAAAACATTAGAGAGGAGTTCAACGCGAACTTTGACGAGGAAGAAATGGATAAAAGTGGGAAGAACCTGATACCTGAGGAGAAATACGAATTGCTAAGAGTAAGTGCTGCAAAGAAATACGGCTGTATTATTATTATTTTAAAATATGGTTCTAAACTATCTCATCTCCCTGGGTGAGTCAAAATGAAGGGGGGACCGTATAACCCCCGGTGGGAGCACAGTCAGCCAGGGTTCAGGACCCCGGGGAGAGAAACCCGCGGACGATATGCGCTATCGAGTAGCATCGCCTTCTGCATCTTCGCTGAGACCTAGCCACCACGGAAGCCCAACCTCCCCATGTTGGTCTGGAGGCTGGTGGGAATTAACCCGTTTACGGACAAGACGACTGGGATGATTTCAGCCACGCCCCACATGTCGATGATCTGGTGCTCCAGGTCGAGATACTTTCGAAAATGCGGTCTAAGGCGTCTAATACGGCCTGAGACCATCTGAGTACGCCAGGGTGTACATGAGTGCGGGCATAACCCACCCGTTATATCCTCGGATTTTCGAGTCGATTAAAAACAATCTTCATTTAGATAGCTGTATATTATGGTCACTACCGTTTATCAAATTTTAAAACCAATTAACGCTATTGATACAGACTGACTACATTTGGACTGCTAGCCAGCTGCAAAAGTGCCATATGAATATGGTTTCTGTGCAGTTTGCAGTCGACACAACTGCATTAAAACTGTTTTCGTCCTCTTGTAGTTCTAACGACTGCACGCTGGTTACACAGTTGTGACGTAGTTATCTAATGCAGTTGGACCAACTGCATTCAATCTGCACAGTAACTGCTCAGATCTTTATCGCACCACTCGCATTTTTTTATTGTAAATGCAAAGTGACGCAACATACTTGGACCTCTTATTAAAGTCTCCCAGTAATCAACTCATTCCTGTCATTCTGGGATTTATTCTAAAGAATCATAACCCACATTTTTCTTCATTTCATGAATTATTTATTTTATTGCCAGTTTTTATTTTAGCAAGAGAATGACAACCTAATACAAGAGTTGGAGGGCTACAAGAACGAAGCGCACCTCGCTAAAGACGAAGCTGAGCGCAAGTTTGAAAAGTTCAAAGCTCATTTCATTGCGCAACAAGCTTTGCAGAACAAGGTAACAATGTATTATCTTAATTTACATCTATATTTGTAAAAGAGGCAGACGGGCAAGCGAGCCACGTGATGGTATGTGGCTACCCATGGACACACGCAACACTGGGTTGCGGGTTAATACATCTAAACTTGTTAAAACAAATTTTCGTTCATTTTAATGATTAGTATAATTGAGTATAGCAAATAAAACCTCAAGACCGAATAGAAATTAATCTCCTGTTGTACTCACAGACTTATGGTCCTTCGAGCTGGAGAACCGCTGTTGAAATGACGATAAACTTAGTTTACCGTTAAAATAAAAAGTGCGTCATTTACCCGCATGTACGGTAGACGCGCGCTCGCTAATTTCAAGACTATATTCTTTCATCAATGTGGTTAACTACCAGATTACGAATTACTTTGCAGACGTATCCACCTCTTCCGCCGTCGTCATCAATGTCACTAGCCGGCGGACAGCCCCCTCTGCCTCTTAGAGACCCAAGACCACCTCCACCCCCCGAGGATTTCAACTCCGGCCCTGTACAACCCTCCGACGCGAAAATCATCGCCATACTAACAGCCTTCTTAATTGTACACCCTCTAGGTGTAACTTTAGAAAACCTAGTCGCATACGTCAGGTCTATGTTCCCTTTAGTGGCCCAGAGGGCGATACAACAGATTCTGCAGACGCATTCAGATATATTTCGGAAGAAAATAACGGGTGGTGGAGATCAAAAGTGGAATTTCGTCATGTTTGATACGGTCAAAAGCGAATTCGGAAGAGTTTGATCGAAACTTCTAATTTAGTTGGATGAATTTACTCAGTGAATTAAACAAATTCTATTAACTATGTATTTTGTTTCTCATTGCACGTGTCGCCGTTCCTTGCAATCCTTGCCGATCTTGCAAAACCCTATTCAGTTTTCTTGAAGAACCCCATATCGTTCTCTTGAGGCAGTTGGTGGTTACTTCTTGGTGATTTAAAATTATGTTGTTCAGTTGTTAAAGAAATAGATTATTTTGTTAATAAAGATTTCCTGTTTATTTATATGTTTTTGCTCCTTGATTAAATAATTACTTTTACATGAAACTAATAAATAATCGATTGGGATTCAGGCCGCAAAGAGATTATTATAGCGTGCTGACAATATTGACAAGTTCTGTGTGTTTAGATTTCTGTGGTTTAGAATTTAGAACCGTTTCAGCTGGTTCTACCACAAATCTATATTAATATTGTAGGTAAGTACAGATATATTACGATAACATTGACCATCGTCTAATCTAGAAACACCCTAACGGGTCTATGAATTACCGTACCTGATTACCTAAGTCTAATTGCATACTTTAATAAATACAAAACTTTACGAACGTGTCACGAGTCAGTGCAAAGAAATATATGGAGCTGTTATTTTCCCTTGAAAAACTAATGACATTAAATTTTTACTAATTGCTATATTTGCTAATATAAGTCACTATAGTGCTAGACAATCGTATTACATTTTTGCTACTTAGGTCTAATTTATGTATAATTGCATACTAGATAATTATAATTAGTATCTATATATTGTGTAATGTATGTAGATATAAATTTATATTGTTTTTATTGGCCTTATTCACATTATATCTTAAAAAATCAACACCTATATGACAGCACCTATATATCAGTCAAACGTTACAGATCATTTAGATTTTGGTTGACCCTCTGCTGGTATGTATTCAATATCTTCCATGTCATAATACAGTAATAGTAGTCTTCATCGTCTCTTTCAGAGCTCTCAGAAGTATTAAGTATTATTGTCCTATCCATAAAATCATCGATGGCATGTTCATATTTTCTATATTCATCTTCGCATTTGTTTGCGTGATTAGAGAAACTTTTCCCATTCATCTGGACAAATTATATAATTTTTTTCCAATAACAATTTTTTTTCTTGTGGTCATATATCAAAAGTTCTTTGAGCTACATTACCCTTAAGCTGCCCCTTAATAAAACAGACCTTGTTTCAATAGTAATCTATACATATAATAAAATTGTAACAGGCCGATGTCTGTACATTATAGATATTGAAAAAAAAACTAATATGGGAAGGGGGGGGGTCTTTATTAGAGCAACAGAAGCCAAAACAACAGTTTTTAGAAATTTTGTCTGTATGTTTGTACACGCATCACGCAAAAACTACAAAACTAAACTAAAACGCAAAACTAAAACTGCATGGAATTGAATGCAGTTTTCACCGATGTGTTGCTAGAGGTCTAACATAAAATATAGGCTCCATTTTACTGCAGGAAAATATCTTATTCCGATTGTTTTAAATTTAATAAACCGAAGCGAAGTGAGGGCGGGTCGCTAGTACACAATATAGATATTAAAACTCAAATTTCAAATAATCAATAATTTATTTCCATACATGTAAAATTACAAATAAATACAACAATAATTATAATAATTTGATTAAGCGATAATGTTGCACCGATGGCAAATAATTTGGCACATTAGCTGAAAAGCTGTATTATTAACGTGAGGATTTACTTAGAATGGTTTTCATTGGGTTGCTTTAACGGGGATTTGTCGCCCAAAAGGTCACGTAGACACAAAATACCCCATTCTCAGAAAGTCTCATTCGCAGAACATCCCATCAGCAGATTGTCGGGGCTCATACGAGATAGTTAATAGCTATATTCTGGCTATTTAAATTTGTCCAGTGATAACAGAAAACAGTTCATTTTACAATCAATACAATAATCAAAATAATAAGTTATTATCTAAAATACGAGTAAATCCGACAATCTTCTATAATAATATTTTGTAAATAAAACTTTCTGCGAATGGGTCTTTCTGTGATGGTACTTTTTCCGACGAATCCTTCAACAGCACTATCTTAATGTTCTTTTAATCTATATGTAATGTTTCAAACTTATATTACATCGGATTGGGACAACAGGAGACAGCATTCGCACGATTACAAGCTTATTTGCGTTCGAAAAGGACTTATTGCCACGACGTTAAGTTCATATTCGTTGCTGTAACTGATTGAAGAGGTTTGTTTTACCATGCTGTATTTGCGGTTGGCGCTACCTAATCGCCCATTAAATAAGTTCATAATGGGCTGCAAAGGGTTTGTATTCGTTCGAAAGGACGACTGCTAATACAAATTAAAAGTGTATTTTACACATATTTCGTGAAAAATAGAATGATTAGAATTTAGATACAATTATAGATGTCATAAGACTCGTCGAATCATATTTTTGACTATGAGGTTTACGAGTCGCATTTTCGGTCTTCTCATGGGTCATGGGTTTTCATGGTAGATATGGTGTCATAAACGAGAAAGAGAAAATTTTATTTTAGCATTTGCAGCCACCTGAGGCCTCGTCACTTATAGTATAATAAAAAAAGGCATAGTCCTCCTATTTGCATTCGTGAGGAGGTTTCGGGTCATAACGCACTATGCGGATGCAATGCCAACTCGTGGACATTACACAGGCCATACAGATTTTTTAATTCTTAGGCACACACGAGTTTCGATATCAATTAACTGAATCATGAACGAAATCCATTCAATACAATTTGTATATCGGCGAGTACTACAAGTGTATTTTTTAGTATTTAGATTTGTATGCCAAATGTTGTGAACTCCTATTTGGTAAAAATCTATTATAACAATAGTCGCATTAATTAACCTACAGCGACTACACTCTTTAATATATCAGACACACAAAGATATTTAATTCCGATTTCCCACCTTAATCCAACCAGATTTTTTAAAACTAATATCTATTTCAATGTGCGTTTCTTTCAAATTTAAAGATGTTGTACATAGCTTCAAAAGTGAAACTATGTTGCAACATTGAAAGATGTTGCATACAGCTTCATAAGTAAATAAAACTATATATTGCAATATATTTCAAGTCGAAAAAGCGCCCTTTAAATAGATATTAGTTAAAACAAACTCAGTGGTCTGATTCAGCTACGAGACCAAACTCAGTGGTCTGATTCAGCTACGAGACCAAACTCAGTGGTCTGATTCAGCTACGAGACCAAACTCAGTGGTCTGATTCAGCTACGAGATCACTCAGTAGTCTGATTCAGCTACGAGACCAAACTCAGTGGTCTGATTCAGCTACGAGACCAAACTCAGTGGTCTGATTCAGCTACGAGATCAAACTCAGTGGTCTGATTCAGCTACGAGGTCAGAATTAAGTAATTTTATGCAATAACACTAAACAAAAAGATACATTAAAGTTTGGCGATCGAAATGTGTCACAGCAAAATATGTATTCGTAGTTCTTTACAAGGCGACATTTTTCAATTGTCACAGAGGAAAGATGGATAAGTGTACTAAAACAAATCAATATGTACCAACACACTTGAGATATATCGCAAATGAAAGCATTTATTTCATAGATCTTTTATTGTTAATGTCAAAACCGTGCGCGATATAATATAAACATATATCTTTTCCATTCTTATTTTATATAAATAGTTAAAATCTTTTTCATATTTTTTTTAGTAAAATACCCCCATGCTGTAGCAGTTATAATTGCTTATAACGATCACGGTAGATCATAACAGATATCATTTATTTAATGTTTGTTGATTGGTTGGGACGAATTTTTTTCCCATTGTCCCCTTCAGCGTAACTTAAAATATTCAGATTTTTTCGACTTTCTTGTTGTTTCTTTTTATTGTGTAGGTTTGTAAATGTGCGGATTACAATATAAATGTTGATTTTATTGAAAATAGCTATGATATATTATGTAAAAAATTTAATTATAAAAGTCAAAATTTTATTGAAAATAGTTATGTATAAGCTACGATATATTATGTAAAAAATTTTATTATAAAAGTCAATAGTTTTAGAAATCGAGAACTATCTTCACTATAACAAGTGTAAGGGCTGGCGCAGACCAGGCGAAGAGCGGTTATCATTAACAAACAACTTTGTCGACAATGGCATAAGATCAAAAATTCACCAACGTCACCTACCCACCAGTCTTCGTAGCCCACTTTTATTTTGCGACGCGTTTCGATCGCCCAGAGTATATTGCTTTTGAAACTAGCATACAAAAATTAATGTCGATGCCAATCGTAAAATAATTTGAGCAAAATTAAAAATAACTATGTCATTCAATTTATTGTAAAATTTATAACATGTCACTGGGAATTGTGTTTTTACTTATTGAATGCATAAATAGAAATAAAACAACTGTATAAATGTTGTAATCTTACTTATATAATAACTTTCATCAACCGAACGTTGAAAGAATTAAAAACTGTTATAAACAATTGATTACGGTGGCTATTGTCTGTTATGATATTGTGTTGCTAACCGTACGGAGTCCTGATTTGAAATTTAAATTTGAAAATTGTTTTAATTTGAAATTTTGTAGTATAAACACCTAACCCTTTATACGTAAGACCCATCAATACACTATAAGCTGCAAAATGATTTGTAATCTTGGAACGTTCAGTTGATTAATACCATATATTTCTTGTGGTTATATCTTATAAGTAGACTTTAATGTTTGTTTAAGCATGTAGTCCGAACCTAAAATAAATATACGGTTTATTTAACTATATATACGTATATTATTGTGTACATATTGCGCGTTTTTTATAGTGGATCTACATCACATGACATATTGTAACAGTTACGTTTACGCTTCAGTTAAATTCACGGCATTAAATAAATTAAAAACTGCCCCCACTGAACGTGTCGGTTAAATTTTGACTTTGATTGATTAAAAAACTACCCAAATACAAAATTTGTTTATTTATTTTAAATGGAACTTTTCAATTATCCACCAATCTACACGGGGTCGACGTGGTGGAATATGACCGGAAACCCCTCACCATTGTAGGCCTTGCGGTTATAGAATGAGATCAAATTTGCCTTCCTAAGAAGAAAAGGCATAGTAACATTTTTAACGAAAGCAGAAGTAATATTGTACTCGGAAATAAAAATAACCAATGGTTGTTCTATTTGTTTTGTCCAAACTCGAAGCTTGATTTTAAATTAATGAGATTTTTACCAATTACTTTTCCAGTTTTCGTGAATGTCATCAAATATGCTCTTGTGTCTTATTTACTAAGGAAACATCGATTAACCAAAATACATAGATGGATAATTCTTTGTGACAAAACTCTACGCGAGTGATACAGTGAAATCAACGAGGCATGAGCTTTGCATCTGCGAGAGTGGATGCCGAATTATCCAATTCGATTGTCGAAATGGTTAGCATTGTACACTATCGGTGTGCACTCGCACGAGAATGTAACATAGAATGTTACTGTCACTATAAACGAGTTTTTAAGTAATAATTGCGTTTTTAAGAGACTGCTTTATTCAATTACTTCAAAGTCAATTTACGCGAACATTTACCGGGGAATGTTACATCATTAATATTATTTCGGTTTATACAGAAAAGGTATTGTTTTTCAGTTATTTCTATTATTATTCTAAGGGGGGCAAAAATGTCTTCAATTATTTCTTTAGTTCAACTGTAACTTGCAAAAATGTCCAATAATGTGGAACCACTTTTCTAAAACTGTAACGTGCTGTAAATTTTCGCTACTGGAATGATAAACTATGAAATGTTAACCATACAGTGTGACTGCGTGTTTTGTACTCATATAATATGATTATTGAAGCATAATTAAATTACGAAGAAGGCCGATAAAATGTGCTTCGGTCGCACCGGAAGCGCTTCGCTATAAATATGCAATGCTATACAACATTGAAACACATGACAAATGTCCACTATGTTCCTAACAATAGTGACCGTATATCAGTCAACAGTTAAACTGACAACATTGAAATATTTCTTGAATACATTTCTCATACCAATTTTTAGCTAATAGCGAAGCATAGCATAGCTCCATCGGTGCGACAGTGCCTTAGACATTTAGCCGGCGTACATTTGCAGCAAAGTGTTGACTGTCGCGTCTTTATTTCCGTTATTCGCTTCAAGCACAGACTTAATGACTTCCTTGTCCATGCCTGGGAACATCTCTTCAATCTGTAAAAATGTTATTTCGTTTCAAAAGTTGTCCTGAAAGGAGTTTTTATCGTTAAATGTCAGTTGGATCGAGTTTAAAGCCTTCAGCCAACAAAAAGGGAACAAGGGGTATTCTGATTGTATCAAAGACCATTTTGGTTTGCAAAGGGTAGAACTAAGATTTACTTACTAGATTAACTATGTTAAATTATTATTGTAAAATTGCTTGTTATCCTAAATAAAATAAATAAACCCACGCTATGACTGTGACAGCACAGTGCAGTGTCAACGCGGTCTGTTAAAAGGCCCATTTTTATGGAAAGATACAGAAAGACAATGGTGGCGGACGGGTAGCAAATAGATACTGTCACCCATGGACATCCGCTGTACATGCCAACATCAATCCAGATTGACAATTTTTTTTTGTATGTTTTACTAGTGTCCATCCGACATGTTAATCGGAGATTTTGTGTAGCTAAACATGGTATTATTTTTGGAATCATTCATTTTTTTTCTATATCTTGCTCTGCTGGATTGTACCTAATGTTCATGCACCACCGGTACATGGAATGACAAACGTTGGCACGAACCGGAATGTTCTCTACCTGTGAAGATTTAGGAATAGATTTGGAGAAAGTGTTCGGAAAACGGGGAGGGATAGGACAGGATGGGATAGAAATGGGCTCTGCAATTAACAACTTTATTTTTATAGTGGGGCTTTATACTTAACTACTGAGAAAACTATAATTTGAATAGAGAATCTGACAGCTATGTAAGTGGAAACGATAGAGGAAGTGAAGTTAGATATTTTTCGTAACGCAATATGAAAAATAACTAATTTACAACGTAGCAATAGACAGAAATAATTAGCATTTCGAAGTAGCATCAGACACTTGTGAACCACAGACGTCAAAATAGTATTAAGACATTTGCATTCTATTTATTGACACCACTCATTCACTACCGTTACACGTATCGTACGAGTATATTGAGAGAAAAGTATAAGCTGAGAAATGCAGCGTATTTTACGGTATTGTTATGTGAGAGGGGGTTAGCGTGGCCAACCGAATGCGTCCAGCGGCTTGTAGAGTGTACTCCATCCCAAAAATGATTCTTCTTCGATAACCTGAAAAGTCAGTGTACCTGTTGCAACTGCTCCGGTGTGATGGGTTGCGACTGGGGTTGAATGGGGGGTTGCTGTGGTTGAGCGGGAGGTTGAGAGTACATGGGCATGGCCGCGTACCCCACGCCCGTGCTGGGCACCATCAGCACTGGTGGGAACGCTGCCACCGCCGCTGGACCCACCTGGGGACAATATACCGATACGATTAAGTACGGCCAACCAATGATAATGTTCAGTACTTAGTTGCGTTTCATAAGGCTGCGTTCCAACCAAGAACGAGAACCGATGAGCGGGTAATACAACTATAAACGAGTAACGAAGAGCAGTACACATTTCGACCAGTAATGTAATTAACTACGCGACGTAATTTCTTGCCGCTGGGCGAGGAAATAGTGAAGCGAGCGACAGCGAGTGAGTTGCTGAAGTGAGTAGAACTAATTCAAACCTTCCGTTCCCGCGCTCTAGTTCCGGTACATTGCGTTTCAACACATACCATATTCAATTAGTACATTGCGGGCGAGTGTTTCTGAGCGAGCTCTTTTGGCTCTTTTATCGTTGGGCGATAAAACTAGAGCGAGCATCCTCGCTTGCAATGAAACCGTTGAACTATTATTTCTATCTGTATTTCAATCGTTATCTTGTGGAATTTGTATGTGTTGGACGAGAGAATAGGTCATAGCTCATCTTTTCTCATTCTTGGTCGGACCGCAGCTTTAGGGCTATTTTCGCATGCGAACCTAACCTGTCAATTTATGTTTGGAATTTTATCACTGTCTGTTCTTTCAAACGGATCGAACGCGAGATTGCTTAACATTTCTACGGGTCCAACGTAATTACGTACCTAAGTACAATCACAGTAGATACGTAGACAGACTCTCATTCGTATACACTTTGGCTTTTGACCACTGAACCTCATTCAATAATCTCTATTCAGACGCCAAGCTAATATAAAGCCCCTAGGATAAAAGCTGGAAATTCAAGTTACCGATATTGTATAACCGAATCTTTTCCGGAGTCTAAAACCATGGATTCAACTCAAAATTCCGAGTTTAAACGAGCATATAGCATATAGGCAATCGTCTCACGAAGACTAATCGAGAATATTTTCAAGAGTTACTTATAGTCGTAAATTATTAGTCTGTGTGGGATATCTTCGAGTCATCTACGTTTTACTTTTGTTAAAAATAACTCGTCGGTTTTCGTAATCGTGCCCTTTCGCCATGCCACCATAGAATTAAAGCAACCCCTGTTTCTAATCATCCCGATAATTTTAGTGGTTAAATTGCAGCCATATTTCATATTGATATTATGAAAAAATATAATTAATATGCCCATGCAATCCAAGCTTATATTTATCGCAGGTTATTGAATCAAAAGATGGCAGTGAGGATAAAAGAATGACAGGTTGGAATTTCAATTCTTCAATTTAAATGATAATTTTTCATAGCATGAACTTAAAAAAAGGAATATACAAACGAACTTTATATTAACTATTGATAACTTTAATCGAAATAGTTCTTAAAATAAGATTATTAGTTTGTGGTAATTTAATTTTTGACATCGCGAAACATGTTTGTAATTTAAAGGTATTTTAAACTTTAAAACCACGAAATATAGTTTGGATTTTAAAATAATTTTAATGGTATCCTAAATTTTAACATCGCAGATAGTTTGTAATTAATTTCTACTGTTTGTAATTTATATTAATTTCTATCGTATTACAGTGCGTTAAATACATAACTATTTGCTTTAATAATGACAAATTTTGACTTCCCATTTAATTTTAGAAACCCAAAGCGATACGTCTGACTGAAGATTTTGTGTAAATAGCTGTTCATAACAATGAACTTGATGATAACAAGCCCTTACGATGCAAGCTGAAATTTCAGTAACATCATTGCAAGTAATTTTTATGCAAGTCTTAATTGCCAAAATTTGGTACATTTGATATTATCAGGCTTAAACTCACATGTGAGTAAAAAGGGCCTGGTTGTATAGCACAAGCGGGTATCGTACAGCCCGTCCTTATAAAGGGTGTAAACGGCATTAAGGGCGCCGGGCGGACATAGTGTCTCATTGAAGGCATTGGTGATACTGCCGGGCCAACCTGGAAATATATGGGTGATTTGAGCTGTAAATAACTGAGCTTTATAGGTGGTTTGATCCGTAAATAATTGGCCTGTATGGATTGTGTTGTATGATCTGTAAATAATTGCGCTGCGTGGGTCGTGTTGTGTGGTCCGTAAGTAATTGGGCTGTACGGGTTCTGTTGTTTCTTCTTCTTGTGGTCTCTCTCCAACTAGTGGAGGTTGACAATCAGCTCCGAATATTTTGCTGTGTCTCCGTGAGTGAAACAGTTCGGTGGCACTCGCGATGTCAGACCACTCCCGTTCGTGAAGCTATGTTTTTTTGTGTTGTTTGGTCTGTTAATAATTGGGTTAAATAAAGTGTGTGAGTCTGTAAATAATTAAGCTACATGGATTGTGTAAACTGTAGTTGACTGAGCTATATGGAGTTTGTGGATTGTAAATAATTGCGTTATATGGATTGTGTACTATTTTCTTTAATTCCGGCAGGCTTTGCGTCCACGCATAATAGTAATAAGTAAAAATGCTGAAACTATTTTACTGGCATTTTCATGGATCAAAAATTATAAAATACCATAAATGTTACTAAGTATGTTCTTAACGGTAGTAACTAAGGAAATGCAAACACGGCGTCATCTGAAAATCCGGATTTTTTTAGGAATTTTCATATATTCAGACTATTCGATTTTTTTATTTTTTCGTGAAGTTCCAGATTATCCAATAGGCAAGGTCGCCCGCGTCCGTAGTTATTTTACTGTGCCCCACACGTATCTCCCGGGCGGTGCTAAATGGGTAACACCTTAATACCGAATTTCGGGCGGTGATAATCCGACACTGGCTGGTCACCGCCACACGGCTACCACAAACCAATGTAAATAACTTCAGAAAAGAGTGGACTCGCCAACTCACAATGGTCAGCGCGGCGTTTTAAGAGCCTACAAACGACGTGTGACGGTCTCCAGTCCCTGGCGACTCTACTATTCCTAACTATGGCATCGGCTCGATCACGGTAGGGCAGGGACTACTAAGAATCCCCGGATTCGGTTAGGCTGCCAAAACCGACAACTATACTTAGCTACGTATAACACACAGACTTTGAGACATGTGGAGAATGTAGTAGAGTTGGCAACCGAGCTACATAGAATAAGGTCATATATTCTTGGGTTGTCGGAAGTCCGTAGAAATAGAGAGGACACGAAGACCAACCATCCCAAGGGGGTCGGTTTCTCGTTAGCAAGGTCTCCTTTAACAACGTTCTGGAACTATCCGGTGCAGGTGGCATCTTGTACTCAGGTTAAATAAAAACTGCCTCTTAAAGATTGTACAAGTATTTTCCATTTCAATTTGTCGAAAAATGTAAACAAACATGGTGGCCGGAGGTAACTGACACGGCTTTAAATTAGATAGTCAGATGATAATTGTTTACATGCCCATAATTTGATTCATTTGAGACTGCATGTTTGGCTTAGATTTAAATGTTGAGATATTTCTTTTCGCCACATTTCTTTACATTTTGAACAAATTGGATTTGAACGAAATATAATAATGCTCCCACGTCTACACACACGGACAATGAAATAAAGGCCTTTTATGATGACATAAATAGAGCCCTGAATCAGACTACCAAGACTCTATATAGCGTTATTATCGGAGATTTCAACGCTTAAGTGGGAGTACAAGAATGCGAAGACTCACGTGGGACCGCACGGTTTTGGAGAAAGGAACCACCGACGGCAAACGCTGCTCCTTCCAAACTTCTTGAGATGCAGGGGCTCTGTTTGATGAATTTTTACTTCGAAAAGGAAAACAGGAAGGGCATATTTACGAAATTTACGCAGTCTGGGGGTTTTCCTTTGATTCGCAAGGAATTTAATTACTGCGCGATATTAAATTTTCTCCATTCTTGACGATTTCTTCCAAACTTGCGTACTCGGCGATATCTCAGAGGTTAATGACACAATGTGGCTGGAACTTGATATATAAATACAATACTAATTATGAGTCACTCGATTACTCGTAGTACTGTGGAAACGAGCTCCCCTGTCCCTTTCCATCCTTTCCATTCTGCGAACTTTTTGTTTGACCGCCCCTCGTCTTTAGAATGTTACAGTAATTAATAGGTTCAAGACCGAAATTGATCACCAACTTGTACGGAGCACTTTTATACTGGCAAAATTTGTTCCGATGCAGGCCGATCTTCTTCCCACACCACCCAAAACCGAGTTAGGCTCTAACGAGTTATAACTAGAACTCCCAGAATTGATACGATGCGCTGGAAACCACGGCTAATGTTGACGAGATAACTGATAACTTGGTGATAGTAATTCGAGAGGTGAGCTGTAAATAATTCATATGTCTGTGCAAAGGCCTTTGCCTTTGATAGTCCAAACTATCAAGCGGCATTCTGGATCTCATGGAACTGAGGCGGAAGAGAGTTTCGCTTACTGCATCGCCAGATCGACAACTTTAAAAAAGTCCGGAGGTTGTTACGCCCTGATCTTCGTCCCTTCAACACAAAATGAATTGAGGCTCTAGTCTGCTCGGCTACTTCACTTGTTCAATTCACGCCACAATTCAGTCTGGTTTGAACCCCTCATATAAACCCATTTCATTGCGAGGGCGTAATATTCCCACTTTAGTTATTTCAATAATATTCGAAAATCCGGATCTTGACTTTGAAATACGAATTTGAAACTTTGTTTAAATAAAAAAATCAAAACACATAAAAATCCGGATTGCATTCCCCACTAGTAACATGATGTGCATTGAAAGATTTGTGAAAATGATTATTTTTCGGTTCGGTATAAAAAGTTTCGGTTTATTTTTTCTCTTGTTTACCCACATTTTTAGCTAATAACTCAAATGTTAATACACACTAGAAATGGTTTAATGGCATTTCCATGTACAACTTTATGACATTTACTTTATGATAATAAATATATTTTTAAGAAATAAGAGAAATGACTACTCCAGTCTTAAAAAGGCTTAGGACCTTTCTCAACACCTGATAAAGATAAATTGTCAAAAATTGATAGATACTTTATCTACCAATTAAATCTAGCTGATAGAGTATAACTGACTTTCTGATACCTGTGATAAAGTACCAGGAGGTGGTGAGAAAGGCCCTTAAGGGTTTTATAAAGAGTCAAGACGTTTTTAAAATAGCAAATCATAAGAAGCTTACTCTGTGAGGAGGGCTCTAAAGGACTATAGCCTCTTAAATAAGGGCTAAAAGTGTTTTTTGCAACACTAGTTGAGATGGGAAGTATGAAGTATAATGATATATGGGTTGGAAGTCCACCTTCATCCTCTCTATACTTACAGAATAGCTGAGCACGAGGTTAATCATGCCTTCCATGCCATCTCCTTGCTTGCCGTTCAGTGGGTACCAGTCTTCGTGGGTTTCACCCTAGAAAAAAACATGATTTTAGAAATACTTGTATCAACCTATAACATACCACTGCAGGACACAAGCCTCCCCTAATATATCACTGGGGGTTTCCGGGCCCACAATCCACCACACGGGCCCGGTGCGGATCGAGAAATTTAAAAAAATTTAGTATATTTATTCACCAATTTTATAGATATAATGAGTGACAATTCTATGAGAACCCAGGTGTATAACAACGTGTCACTAAAATAATGCAAATTTGTATGCTAATTTGGCCGGATGTGAAGATCGTATATACATATAATAGGTCGGGGAGAAAGTCTTTTCGTATTGTTTCGTTTGGGACATAGTCTTTTAATGATCTAGCGATCAAATCATTCCGATACCTAGTCTCGTTGATATCTAGTCAATGTGAGACCTAGACTTTTTTGACGACGTGGTTAATGTGAGATCTAGTCTTTATGCTCCCGACCCTAAAAAGCAATACACCTTATATGTGAGGTCTTTTTTATAGACGGGTACATAAGGAATAAGTATACTTCAGTATACATACAGTACGCGATAGCGCAGGATTGCGGTTTCAAGGAATTTAATAGGAATGTGAAAAAAATGTTAGGCTGATAAGTACTTACCGACAATGTTGATTTTTATTATTTTAAATAATATATTTGTATATAAAAAAATAATTAAAAAAATTAAACAACTAAACTAAAGCTATTAAACTCATAACACAACCGCACTTCCGCGCTATTGCGTACTGCTACCTAGCTGTTCATTCAAATTATAACGTGTTTTATAAAATCAATAAATAAGGCTTATGATATTGTATTACTTACATTCAGTACTGCGGGCGGTATCGTGATGTGAGACCACGCGATTAATTCGTCCATGGTGAAGGAACACTCGTCGAATATCTCCAGGTAGATGGAGTTCACTCCGGGAGGAAGGAGGCTGAAAAAGGTGTGAAAATAATCTTCATTAGGGTACGTGACCATTGATAGGGTGTAAGTGTTATTATTTTCGTAAGATATGCCAGAGTGCATTCCCACCATATCCTATCCCCTCCCCAATCCATTACGAAGTCTACAAAGGTAGGCAGAGACGGGTAATATAGCTTTTTCAGAATATCAAATCGAAACTATATATCGATATTTGATATCGGATTTCGAAACCATATATTTTCTGAAACTATATATTGATAGATACGCATAATATTTCACGATATTACGATATTTGTTGATGTTTCGATGATGTTATAGTTTTTTTTATAGCATTATTACTTATACTCGTGCGTTCTCGCTATCATTATAAATTATAAAAACAAGACATTATAAAAAAATAATAATTTAACATCAGTCACAAAATGAAATGTTTTTACTTTTTACCACTTTACTGATTTATATTGTACCTACACATATTATTATACACTATATTATACATATGAGTCGAAATTAATTAATTAATTGTTTATACTTCACCATATCTATGCACAAATTTAAACTTTATTGTTATTGTTTTATAAACACCTGCAATATACTTAGGTACAAATAAAATGTTCAAATTATGAAATTATGATACACAATAATTGTACTGCAAAATATAGTTAAATCCCTAATTATTTACACGTTTATGTTTCAATGTTCTTTTGTTTTATTTAAATAATCCAAAAACAACAGGTTAATGCGATAACTCAAGTATTTCGAAGCACGAACGAAACTAAAAATAGATTAGGATAAAGAAATGGGTCACTAATTTCTTCGAATTTTAGTTCAAGGCCAAAGGTTAACAAGCGCTTAAATGAAATAAATCGGAAATGCATCATTGTCAGCATTATGGTTTACAAAATAAAGTCGAAGGTTGAAACTGCCAACTTTTTATTATAATCTTGGCAAAATATTAAGAAAAACCTTCAATCAGTCTTTTTACTATATGCGTAAAGTTTAGAATAGTATGGATAGTATAGCTATAATATTGCTCTTTCATTAATCTTGCGCTCTCCCGCTCGGACACGGTATGGTCGTGATTCTCGCGATCGTGTCAGTTCGTCGGTATTCGATAAGTTTTGGTAGCGGGCTAGTTCTCTCCGCGCCTCGCTCGATCCGAAACGAAAATATCCGATTCGACATCGCCATCGCTGATTCGCTGAATCGTATCGTTGTTCCGATACACGATACGCATCACTTGGAGCAATATAGTGTTTTGCCCAATATATAGTTTCAGTGTGAACCGATATCAGATTTTCGATATTGCTACGATATATAGTTTCAATATCTATATACGTTTTGTATCGCCCACTCCTAGTAGGCAGTGCCACCTTGGGCCAACGTTTGTCAATCTAGACTGATGTCGGCATGTGTCGCGGATGTAGCAGGACGACAGTATCCACTTATGACTAGGTGGACTGTATGCTCGTCTGTCGCCTTCTTTCCATAAATAAATATTCACACAGAGACACGCACACACACACGCGCCGCCCACCAACATACGAGTTCTGAAAATTACCACTAACATCAGCTAATCGTAAGCCCTACCTATTTTTGTTCTCCGTTTAATGAAAAATAATTAAATCCGTTTAATGAAATTCTCCGTTTTGTCTAATTTGAGTTTATCTTAGTTTTTTTGTAACTAAACAGTGACGATAAATATTTTTTTGTTTGTTTCTTTATTTACATATTTCACTTGGCGTTTTAGCTGGGTCGTGTAACCCAGCCGAAACGTTGTGTAAAATCAAGTAAAATTACGCGTTTAAGACCTGCTTAATCTATACATCTCATAAAGTCGTAATAAAGCCGTGTTTGTACATTTAATATTTTTCGAAAAAAGTTCGTACTTTACATTGCGACATTGCCGAAACAACCATTTTGGAATTTTTGTCCGTCTGTTTGAACGCGCATCGCAATAAAACCGCTGGACGGATTTAAATGAAACTTGGCAGTTGTAACTTATATGCTGGATTAACATTTAGGGTACCTACTTTTTATATAGATAAATTATCCTACGGGAATCTCAATAGAGTGGTTACAGTTCCATATAATAACATATTTATTGTGTACTAGCGACCCGCCCTCACTTCGCTTCGGTTTATTAAATTTAAAACAATCGGAATAAGATATTTTCCTGCAGTAAAATGGAGCCTATATTTTAAGTTAGACCTCTAGCAATACATCGGTGAAAACTGCATTCAATTCCATGCAGTAGTTTTTGCGTGATGCGTGTACAAACATACAGACAGACAGAGAGACAAAATTTCTAAAAACTGTTGTGTTTTAGCTTCTGTTGCTCTAATAAAGACCCCCCCCCCATATTAGTTTTTTTTCAATATGTACATTATACTTTTTCATAATGTACAGACATCGCCCTGTTACAATTTTATTATACGTATAGATTCAATAAGCAGAGGAGATAACAAATACACATTAAAAAGTATTTCCCATGAGAATTGGGTCATTTTTCTCATAGTTAACATGTAAATGGTCACGATGAATAATGAAAAGTTAATAGAATTAGTTACGGGATATGTTTCTCTACGATTAGAGTGATCATAGCTACAGCGATAACCACCAAAAATATTAGGTAAGTATGGCAAGAAATAGCAAGATAACTCAAGTATCTAGTAATAAAGTATACAATTAGAGGTACGGTAATTCATAGACGTGGATGACGAGTTTGGGTGTTTTCGGATTGGCCGATGGGCAAAGCTTTCGTGATGTATCTGTACAGGTCGGTAGCGTGTCAGCCACGTTAAGAGCTAGACGTGCTACGTGGTGGCAGATGTGAATCGACCTTTGCGATGCGATTAGACTATGTTATTAATTTATTAAAAACTTGTCAGTTTTAAATACATTCTAACTTCACTTTTTAACTCACCAGTGGATAACTTTGTTCCATCTTGGCGTCTTCCCACCGCTGGGATCGGTGTGCGTCTCGTATATGCAGTGACCCACGCGCAGGCGCACGTACGGGTCCATGCGGGTTAGGCCTGAGAAATGGCAATGATGATTGGTTTCTTAATTGTTTTAAATTATTTAAATATTAGGCAGAAAGTACTAAAAATTTCCATTCTAAGTTGAATACTGTTGGTAGACCTAGCGTAATTGGCTTCAGCTGCTCTGCTGCTATGGCTATGCAGCATGCAGCTATACAGCTGCTCTGCTGCTATGGCGTGTGGCAGTAGTGGAACATTTGGCTTTACTAGATGAATGTATTTTATCAGCCTTTAATGTCCTACTGCAAGGCACAGGCCTCCCCTAGTAAGTCACTGAGGAGTGTCAGGCCGTAACCCACCACAGGCCTCCCCTATTAAATCACCGGGGGGTTTCGGACCATAATCCACCACGAGGGTCCAGTGCGGATAGGTGGATTCACATACTTCCATGTATTTTTTTTAATTTTTCGTGCATGCGGGTTTCCGTGCGATGTTTTACTTTCATTGCTGAGCGAGTGATAATTTTAAAATATCCGTACTTCAGTAAAAAATCAGTGGTATGGGCCGAGGATTTCAACCCATGATCACACGATTATTCAAGTATAGACACTCCCAGACTATTACCGCATTTGTATAGGTAAGATGGCATAGATGGTTTGTATATCTTCTATATACCATTTCCATAGCATTATTTATTTTTCGCCTATTTTCACTATTCGCCATTGTTGGCGAAATGGCTCGCCCAGAACAATGGCGAAAAATAGTCGAATTAAATGGATAATTTTCCAGTCAATAAATATTTATGTAATAGAAAAGGTCTCGATTATTTTCACTATAAGAAGGCTGTGAACTTAACGGACTACCTAATATCATTTGAATGAGTATTTTATGAGGTAGTCTATTATATTACACAGCGCCGGCTCTAGCCCATGTAGCGCCCGGGTGCAATCAATACCCTGGCGCCCTCTAGTAGACTCTTTGGAGGCGTCGCGAGCGGCGCTCGGCGCCCCCTAACACCCTGCGCCCCTGTGCGCCGCACACCCTGCACCATAAGTAAATACCATAAGTGCCCGCGCGCCCATTTCAAATGAACTTACACTCTATTGACTTAGAGATCATTTTGCTACCGGGCGGCAACGTGTCAAACGTACATACATACACTGTCTTTGGATTAGAGATTTTGCCGCGCGCGTGTTGTATTAAATAAAATTGTTATTTGTGTAGTGTAGTAATGCGGTATGACAAGCGCCGAAAGCGTAATAAAAGTAAAAAAAATATTATTGTTAATGACTATTTTTTTTTGCTTGCGCATACATATTTGTCGTAAGTAACAAGTATATAAAACTGTGCAATGGCGTTAAGTTCAATGAAATATCCAAAAATTCAGCGCTCGACAGGCGCCCCCGGGCGCTCCGCGCCCGGGTGCACCGCACCCCTTGCACCCCCTGGTAAAGACGGCCCTGATATTACATAATGCTTATAAGAATTATCTATGGTTTTGTTGTAACTAACATTATTTATTGACAAGACTCCTTGAAATGTACTGCATTTCCCACTTTATCTTATTTCCCTAATGAACATAGGTATTTCGGTAGTGAGTGAAATGTGCAAGAGCCCATTCCCATCCTATGCCTCCCCATTTTCCCAGCCCTTTCTTCAAATCCATTCCTATATCTCCAAAGGTAAGCAGCACTTCTGGGGATGTGCCAACATTTGTCATTTTGGACTAATTTTGGCATGCGTCGCGGATGTTATGGGCGACAGTATCCACTTACCACCAGGTGAACTGTATCCTCGTCTACCGCCTTCGTCCATAAAAAAAAATTGACAATGTATAGCACTGACATTCTATAAATTATATTCTGTTGTTATTTCATTCCTTATCCATTTGACATAAATATGTAGAACTTCTATTATTACCATGTTTTAGCAAATAAATTATGAATCAGAAAACTTACAATTTTGCTGTAGGTTCATCATTTTGCTTTTGGACATTTGTCTTACTATTGACTACTGTTTATAAATAATAATTCAAGGTGTAACAGCAAACAACCTAAAGACTATATGACTCACAGTAGACTATATGAGATAATTTCAAATAGATTAGACATGTGTAAGACGTAAACAAATATAATCCTATTTTTGATTCATCTGAAGTAAATACAGTCATAGAGTTATAAGTTAATGTTATGCTGAAATCAATATTAATAGCTTGATAATTCGTATTATTATTGAACAGCTTGACATTATATAATAATAATTTATATAATGATAATTTGATAAAGCTTACCATAATTTTTGACAAGTTTTGCCTGTGCGATTGTGATGCTTAATCGGGCAGTCAATGGTGGACCAGCTGCAGGAATCTAGAAAATATATTAACCTCATTTTAAATTTGCCATCATAATAAAGATTAATAACGTAACATTCAATGTCCGACAGAAGTATTCCTGGCTCCTGTGTGTCATGCCTCCAGAGACATACAGAGGGTTTGTTAAAAAGGTTTATTTCAGATGCTATATTTTATATATTGGCGGTATCCTGTCAATATAAATTTAAATTATAAGTAGGTTGTATGGATTAAAAAAATATTTTGTCTATTAAAATACCAAATAATCTACAAGATGTCACAAACTTCTTGAAAGAAGATGTACACAAACCACTCCGGCCCAAACATAACATCTTTAAACAAATGTCTGACCAGGTATCCAACCAGACAAAATAATGTAATCATAACATTATTTTATACTATACCAGTAATTAAATAATGTTGCAACATATTATTTAATTTACAATAAGTAAATTAAATAATATGTTATTTAATTATTTAAATATTATTTATTATTTAATTATTTAATAACTACATATTATTTAATTTACAATAAGTAAATTAAATAATATGTTTTAGTATACAACATATTTCTAAAGTGCCCATTCAAATAGATATTACATACAAAACTAGTCATATTAAGGCATAGCTTTGTATTAGTAATAATACTTATTGTAATAACATACTCACAGTAGTCCCACAGAGCTGTTGCTGCAGAGCCAAAGCGGCTTGGTAGTCAGCATCCACACTGTCTATTGTGCCGTCTGCACGTAGGAACCCTGCTGGGAGAGGTCCCAGTAGTACCTGAATATTAATATATAGATTAATGTTACACATCAAATATATTTCTTGCATTGTGGATGCATGCTGTATGTACATAAATAAGTATGGAATATACATAAATAAATAAATAAGACCTAAGTAGAAAAAATATAATATTATATCTGACAATACAGTGACATGTTTAGTCTATTATATATTGTTATTAGTTTTTCAAGCTCTGTAAATTTCTCTACATTGACTTGTGACATGTTCATAAAGTTTTGCATTTATCTAATCGTAATAAAGTAATTACTTATTCTTAGATGTGGATAATGCATTAGGGTGTTTCCACATTAGCCAATGTTTTCGTAATGTACCTGTACATTTATTTCACCTTGTCAAACACAATAATCTAATAATACAAAAGAGAACAATAAAAGGTCAAAAGTCATGTCTTTTAGTAGGAAATCAAACAAAAACTATATTTTGCTGAAGAGCTAAAGCAGCAGATAATCAGACTGCCGATAAAAAGAACTTTAAAAGTATTATCAAAATAAATGTAGTAATATAAATTTTAATAACATTTTACAATTGCAGACTGTATATAAATATGTTATTTAAAATAATATTTCACAATGTTAACAATGTTTAAACAAAAGTGTTATTTTTCTTTGTAAAAGCAATGTTCACTTAGCAAAATATCTTAATTAATATGCAATAACATGATTAAAAGATAGAAAACAGCAGTACATACTCATATATAAATAAGCTAATAGTATATTCATAGACTTTCTAAGTAGGTAGGTAAATTACTTTCATTGGTATAAAGGCGAATCTCCACTAAAGACATAATTGAGGCAACAGAAAACATGTCTTGCGATGACTTGCTTTGGACAATGTGTAGTATCGGTTATTGCCTCAGCATCTAGTACTTCCGTTCGACGATATTATTTCTAATAGTGGCCGCCTAATACATATTTTGCGTATGTTAAACTCAATCAATGAATCACATTTTCGATACGATGTACGAATTTTGTTGTTTACAATTTCACAATATTTAGAAAAACTTACCTTACGACGTCGCTCCTCATTTCTATCGTTAGGTAAAGTAGAAGTCATATTTCTGAATAAAAAACAAACAACTTTGAATTCTACACCCGAATTGTAAACTTGACGAAAAATCAACACGATTGATTTGATAAATAAAAATTGACGTGTGACAGGCAAGATATGACGTTTTAAGCAATGTTCCAAAATATACCAAAATCTTTTAGTGTGTGCTACCAACGGGTGCTGACTCATTGTTAACCACAGATCTATTATTGTTGGTGCTGTCTATAGTGAATTTCGTAAGTTTGAACTATTTCGCACTCACATGTCACAAGTCTAACAAGGAATCAATGCTCCCTTTAAATTATTTATCATATTTGGAAGGATAGAGCTTTAAACTTGGTTTCTTTTATATATTGTGTATCACACAATATTACTATATCGCCTGAGTCGAAACATAAATACACAATTTTCTGTTTTAGACTGAATTGTGGAATATACTGAAGCAATTTCCATGCTTCTATAGGTTTTAGACTCAAACCGAGTCGTGCTTTAGAAATCATAAGATTCGTTTAGAACTATTGATTAACATTTATTTATTTTGGGCTAGGAATATATTTTGACGTCTGTGTTTTCACGAACTCATCACGGTAAAATAAAACGCAACTCGTTACAGCTGTCAAAAGCACTCAAAGTCAAATGTCACCTCAATACTTTGCTTTTTTATAATAGTTTGATTTCAATAAAAAATATTACGAAAAGTGAGTGTTATTTATATAATTTCTCTTTCTTTGTGGACATGTTTATCCATGAACTTGAAACTTATTAGAATAATTTATATATGAGATCCTATGTTGATCTGAACAGGTGATTATATATTGATTTTTCGCTGATTTCTACTATGGATATCATCAAAACTCCAAAGGTAAGTGCATTTTTATTTTATAAGTAATAAAAAGGTGGCAACAGCGGTATGGTCATTGATCCGTTTCAAATATCTTTATTCACAAATTATCGTGGGTGTTTTGTAGTCGTGTCATTAGTACTTATGACTCAGTTTGTTATCGGCTTTTTTAAACGTGCGGTAATTATGTTTTACTTAATCAGTATTTATTGTCAGTATCTTGGCTGCCGTAATAATTATTTTATATAAACCACAATCAAGTCATTATTTTTTCATATATGCTTTTATTGGTTTAGAGACAGATGATTATGAATTTTGTAATTTATTATAATAAAAAGAGGGCTATTTATTATAATAAAAAGAGGGCTTTTTATTATAATATACTCTTTTGAAAACTCTTTTAAAACATACAAAAATAGTGACAGTCCTTGGGAGAGGCTGATCCACCAGTGGAGAGACAGGCTGATGTTATGTTATGGTTTTAAATTTTTATTTATGATATTTAATTTAAATTAGTTGTTTAGATAGTGGGAATATTTATAGATATCTCATGTGTAAATGATGAGAAAACATCACATTAATTTTTAATATAATACATTCAATAATAATGTACCTATGCATAACTTAATACTGAATGTTTACATTACTCAAGATAAACAGACAATATTAATCTTACAATCTCAATTTTATTATTATTTGCATTTATTTACGTTATATGCATAGTCCACTTGCAGATTTGCAGAAGTTGCTCATTTGTCAAAACCCACCTTTCTAAGAAAAGGAAAACTGAATTATCTGTATTGAATTATCCATTAGTCCTAACAAAATAAAATATTGTGAAAGGATAGACTATGGCTACAAGTTGAGGCATTAAAATAGTTTATTTTTTAGTATTTTTTTATCAATGAGTAGCTGTGCCTGGCATGCATTGCAATGTATTAGATTTCTTTTGCCAGAAACCTTTGCAGGCACACAACTACTCATCAAAGTTTCATCGAAATCAAATGGTTTAGGATTGCATAGAAGACGAACAAACAAACATTAATTTTTATATATTAGATTGAAATTTCTGTGAAAGCTTAATTTGGTAAAAAAAAAGTCAAATAGGATGTTTGCATGTGAATTACTGATATAATGCTTAAATTGCCTTATGAACAAGTAAACTAATACACTTATACAAAACAAACTTAGTTAACTATATATAATTAAGAATACCTATTCTATAGAACAATACTATACTGTCTATATAGTTTACTACTTCTAATATAGAACAAAGGCTTCAGGGAAAATACCATTCCTAAGCCTTTTTGTTATGATAATACTTTGCTTTGCGAATGTAACTTCATGAACTAGATGATCTCTTAACTAATTTATAAAAAAAACATAATTTAGTTCAATAGATAAGTTCACTAGGTTTAGAATTAGTGGATTTTTTGTATATAAATAAAAATATAGACTAAAATAATTTGTATGGTGAATTTTTTTTTGAAATATTGAAAAATCACAGAGATATACATAGATAGCTATTAAAAATTTCAAACCTACTACGTGTGACGATGACTCAATACAATTTTTAAAAGGCCTTACTTTACAATCTTTAAAAGGGACATTCAAGCTATTATCTGTATCACGCTGAACAGGTCAACATTCAACTGTGAAAGACTAGAGTTCCTGTGTACAGTGCTGTCAAAAACACTTTATACCACAAACTCGAAAGTTATGGAATGAATTGCCAGCTGAGGTTTTTCCATTATTCTGCAATATATGCTTCTTCAAGAGAACTGTAAACAGTATTCTACAAGGTTTCCATAGTGTGGTGGTGACCGCTCACCATCATTTGACTCACCTGCTTGTCTGTCATCTGTTATATATATAAAAAAAATAGTAATTTAGTTTAGCCTTTTAAAAAAATGTTTACAATATTTTTAAACCTTTCTCTAAGTAAGACATAAATTAAGCTTTGCAAGGGAATAAAGAAACAGACATACATACATACATAACGGTGAAAAACATATCCCTCCTCTGCAAGTGTATGTCGAGTAATAAATGGTGAACTTCTGGTGAACAATTATGGAAAACATACTCGTGTCAACTACAAGAGAAGCGATTTTTTTAACTTCTGCTGGAATAAAGTGATTGTGATACAATATTTCTGGATCATCCAAGATACAAGATACAGTGTTTTTACCATGTCTGGAACTCTGTATTCTGATCTGTTAACTGTATTCTGAATCCTAACGTGTTTCGTTAACGTGTATTCTAGGGTATCTGTCTGTACCTATATATATACATATAGTAAAATCGTAACAAAGTCGTGTCTGTACATTTAATATTTAAAAATATCAATATTTTTTGGAATTTATGTCTCATCTGTCTGAGAATCCTAATGAAGCTTAGCATACTTATAACTTTACATTTAGGATACTTTTTGTCCAGATTAATTATAACCACGGAAATCAAGCTAAGCACACATAATGTAACATCTATGCATAAAGTCTACAAAGTGACAGGCACTGGCTAGTACTTCATATAAGTATTATGATTATGTTACTAATGAGATTAATCAATTTTGGTAAACTGTCTAAATAAAAATAAAAGAGGTAAATAAGAGGAAATAAGAGGTCCATGAACCCTTGTGAAATTCCATCCTTTAATAAGTTTTTGCTAAAAATGAAACCCAAGATCCATTCACAGGAAGCCTTATAGGTAGTGTGTTATTATTTCGCTGGGTATGTACTTTAGTAGATTTAAAATAATTATAGTCCTTGATTTTTTTTAAAAATGGTTCATTTTCATCTCTCTAATGCTTTTTTGAAGATACCTCGAAATCTTCCTGGTGTTGCAAGTTTGTTTTGTTAGATATAGTACGGGGGGAGCCACTTGCCACCAAAGTGAATAGAGTCTAACAGATGAAAGTCGATGCTGATCAAAGTTTTATAAAAAGAAGGTGGCAGATGTGCACACAGTCCATTTGGTGGTAAGTGGACATTGTCGTCGTGTGATATCGCCGATGCATGCCAACATTAGTCCAGAATGACAAATGTTGCATGAGTAACTTGAATAGGTTTTCACTATAAATGTTGGAAAAATAACGCTGCAATCCAACAGCCGCTGGGCGCGCTCGACTGGCCACGTTACCCCTCTCTCACAGAAGACTATCTAGAAATGTACTGCATTTCCCACTTTATCGTATTTCCCCAGAGTCCATTCCCATCCCATCTCATCTCATCCTATCCCTGCTCATTTTCCCAACCCTTTCTCCAAATCCATTCCTATATCTCCAAAGGTAGGCAGCGCATCCGGGGGCGTGCCAACGTTTGTCATTTTGAACTAATGTTGGCATGTATCGCAGATGTCTATAGGCGACAGTATCCACTTACCACCAGGTGGACTGTATGCTCGTTTGCCGCCTAAGTACATAAAAAAAATTGAATTCAGGAATAAAATTAGACTAGCGAATTCAAGTATTCACAAATATTTTATGTAATAACCTATTTGTTTTTAATTTGCCGCGCTTTTTCAGATTCTACTTTCATTTGTCAGACTACCTTGTTTTATTTCTCCTATGAAAATCTTATAAGAAAAGTAGTTTTTGACCATATAAACTACAAACTTCTGAACTGATTCTCATGAAACTGTTAGTAAATGAGTTCCTTGGACACTCCTCTAATATGTAGGTTATCTTGTCTATGCTGCTCGTAATTCTATGGTGTCTATGGTAGAATACGCTAACGCGGACAAATTCGCAGACCATTACTTGGGGCAGCTGGTAACTTTTGTATAATTTTGCTAACTTTGTTCTAGTAACCTTGAAACAAGCATAGTGATGTGCCATAGTACTACATAGATAATGTAATGAAGTACAAAGTTCTTTGTTACAAACTGTCTTAATTTTGACACCATGTCATAGTTTCAATCCCTCACCCCTAGTATTAATATTTGCCAACATTTACGTCACACGAGCTACTGTACTGTCGTCACACGTGTGTCAGAGATACGAAATAGGAAGGAAATTGACATATTCATCCCTTTCTATACATAGGAAAATCGTATTGACGTCCTTTTCACACGCGCATGCTCCGTGTTCCAAATTCTTGCCCATTACCATTTGAAACTGGAATGTAACTACAAACAATAAAGCCTAAATTCGTTTAGCGTTTACATTTGCTACTCGAAATATTTTGAGGATAAAACTTTGAGAATCAGTTTCTTCAGTCAGTTGTTCACTTCACGTTGTGGCTTACATACGTTTTTTGGTCGAAGTGCGCGAAAATATGTACCTTTTGTCTCATAATAATTTGATTGTAGACAAAGTTAGATAAGTTTTAATTGAAAAAGTTACTTCTAGAATAAACGGCGACGAGTTTTGAGGACCCGCTTTAAACTTTACAGTGGAAGAACTAATTTCTATATCTGATTTCTGAGTTTACAAAGTTAATATTTAATTTGGAAACACTTCTAAGATCTCTTCAAACCGTTGAATTAAGTCATAATACTTGTAAGTCGCAAAATTATTTAAATGAAAATTTATTTTGTGGCATCTTCTGTAGATACTTTGATCAATAAAAAAAAAACTTGTCTATTGGTTGTCAATGTTCTAAATTTGAATTTTAAATATTAGTGGTCCAAAAATGGCGCTCAGTTCTCTTTCACCTTCGAATATGCTCAGCGAACTTGGTCGTCTGACGAGCTGGCTGAGGGGCGATTGTCTCGAGCCTGAAGAATACGCTGGTCTTGCTGTTACGGAGAAGGTAAAGATAACGATTATTCCTACTCTCACCTGAAACCCGGGTATCCTGTTTTAAATGCCATAATCCGTCGGCGATGGTATTTGGCGGACCAATTCTGATCCAACGAAATCTACAACTCTGGATCGCGATCTTCAGAATTTAACCCTCACTTCTTATTGCAAAAAAGTCGTTACTATTGCAAAAAATGGGCAAAAAGAAAATCTATTAAGATTACCTTTTTGCCCCTATTTGGCAGTGCTTTTTTTTTTAAAATAATATGTTGTACAAGCAGACGATCTGCGTTACGTCGGTAACTGATTACATGGACATATCCATTAGCGATAACCAATGGACGTCTGTACGATCAACGTAGAATTATGTATTTTCGAGGCAAATGTCTTTTTAGCAGGTCTTTTAGATACACTAAAGCGCGCGCCACGCGCAGGAAGAATTTCGGTCTAGTAAAGTGGTCGGTTATCGACGATTTCATACAAATCTCTTTTCAGTCCAGTCTTGGCTGATCTCATATCAATGACCGAAATTTTTCCTGGGAATTTTTCGGGGCGCGCGTTTTATCACCTTATACAATACCAATCTTTTATTTCTCATGACTCCCATTTCTTTTTAGTTTCGATTCCTACAATCTACAAACACAAGTATATTGAAGACCGTATAATATGGATTTAGTTTATATAAATAAATCAGATTCTGTGGCAGATTATATTACGCTAAACACCATAGGAAAACTCTAAGAAAATTTGTATGGTAAATGTCAGTTTCAAACACATTGTTTTTTGCTGTCATTTCTGGCAACAGCTGGTCTGAAACAGCGGATACCATATCTTTCAAAAGACCATTTATCGGATGTATGGATGTATAATTTCATCCGGTACGTGGAAAACAAGAACTTTAAACCACTATAGTTACCAAATTGGTTCTTTAGTGTTAATTGTCATACCTAAAGCAAAATTATTAATTCATTTTCGGAAAATTTGACCAGACTATTACAGATTTTGGAAGGAATAAATCTGACCACTAACGGCATCTGATACGGATGAATACAACCTACCAACTAAAAAAAATAGGAAAACTGAAAATAAGTTGCCGCCTAAGCCAAAGAAATTGGATTTAATGATAAAGTAAACCGTAAGATGTCTCGTCTCGTACTAACACTTATATGAATATTATGTTTGAAATAAATATATAATAATAATAATATACAGGGACTATAGTCTCTTAATTGTCATTTGCTGCGACAGCTATTGTAATAAAAAAAAATATCATTCAGCTATTGTAATACAATTAAAGCCGACAATTTTGGCATTGTACGTTCTTTTATGCGATTTTTCACCGAACCTCATTCACCCCAACAAAGGACCTTTATTATATTAAAATGAAGACTAATGTGGTTTATTTGACCCCTTTTCTCTCTTGTTAAATTATTAGTTAGCCGTGCCAAGCGTTTGCAAATTTTCATAATAATCTCCGTTGATGGTAGTAATCGTGCTGATGGTTACAATACTATACCATCAGCTTGTGTCCGTCCACGTTAGATTCAGGTCTGTAAACTCTGTACCAAAGCTTGCCACCGCGTATTATCTTCCGCTTAAGTATTTTATTTATTTATTATACGCTTTATTGGACTTTATTGTACATGGTGAGCTTAATGCCTTAAGCATTCTTTACCAGCCAACCTTTGTATTGATCAGATATTCAATTGGTCGTAACGGTTTAGTAGTTCAATTGGTAACCATCACACCCGATTCCCTGGCTCTCAAGGGCGGCTACCACAAGCCCTGGGACTTAAATGACCTTTAAAGAGAGAAACTCGCCATCTCGCAGTGGTCAGTGTGGTGTTTTGTGTCCTATAATCTTCCAAGGCTAACACCGCGATGATACAGCTCAAAGTTATAAAATGAGTTAAATAAAAAATGTCTATCCTTTAAAAAGCACGAGAACGGATCCCGAAAGCTTTACCTAATTAATTTAACCATTATAATTGTCTGTTATCTCATGTCCGTCTCGGTGACTACAGACCAATTGTCATTACCGCCCTGACACTTCTTTCGTTTTGTGTACATGCTATTAATATTATAAACGCGAAAGTTTGTTAGGATGGATGTATGGATGTTTGTTACTCTTTCACATAGCTCATACATCAGAATAACACATAGGCTATAATTTATAAAGATATTGTGTAAATTGGCCAAAATATAACGATAAGTGTCAAGTAAGTCGGAAAAAACTCTGCCATCTGCGAGCTATTTTGGCGCTGCAAAAACCGTAAGAGTTACACGAATATAATGTATGGTGCTAATGTTTCTGAAATTTTAAAAAAAAAATTGTTAAAAAAAAATTATAAACCGAAGCGAAGCGAGGGCGGGTCGCTAGTTCTTCATATTTTAATCTCCACTAGAGGTAACATCAAGAGACGATGTGAAACAAGTTGTTAGCCAGTTCGTAATACGTCTCCTCGCCTTCAGTCGCCTCCAGGGGAACATTAAATCTTTATTAATGAGTGTACCGCTTATATTTTTACCCTCAAATTGACTGAATAGGTTGCGCTTTTTTCTTTGTTTCAGACAAATTTTATATCTGTATGCCTCGTTTGCCTCTTTAATTTTGCCTCTGCTGGAGATCCCATTGATAACATTTTCTTCATTGATTAATTACCTCTCTATTTAATATTTGTATATTTTTTTTTTAAATGCTTGGGTTATAAACAGTTTTGTCAGGGGGAAAGTGCACGCTGTAATTTAACAGCCGCTGTGAGAGCTCGACTTACCACATTACCCCTCTCTCACAGAATACTATTTTGAAATGTACTGCATTTCCCATTTTATCTTATTTCCCTAATGTACGTACGTGTTTCGGTAGTGAGAGATGTGCCAAGGCCATTCCTATCCTATCCCTCCCCATTTTCACAACCCTTTCTCCCAAATCCATTCCTATATCTCCAAAGGTAGGCAGGCAGCCCATCTGGGGGCACGTCAACGTTTGTCATTTTGTACTAATGTTGGCATGTATCGCGGATGTCTATGGGCGACAATACCCACTTATTCATCAGGTGGACTGTATGCTCGTCTGCCGCCTTCGTCCATAAAAAAAAGACTAACTGCTACACATAGAGAAACAAAGAAACAACAGAGAACGTTGTATTATATTGTATTCTTGCATGCATACTCCTATCACATTCTTCAAAAAAAAATTTGCACGTCCTCTATCTTCCCAAATAATAACCACTGTCAACAAGTCCATATCAACAATAACGTCCTTTTGTTATGATATCGTTACAAATAACAATTATTTGTTCCTTATAATAAAAACTTTTATAAGCGGAATTAGGGCATCTTTATGCCCCGGTTCTTTTATTGCCCAGGGCAGTACAAGCCTGTATACCCAACATGAACGCAATGAATAAAGATTACGGATTGATTGATGTTTGTCCTCGCCTTGTTGATGTAGCGTTTTTAGGGGTATGCCCACCACTTGTTAGTTAAGGCAGTGTGTGCACGTTCTCCTCGTAACAATACTCGAAGCGACAGAAGTTGGCGACTTGTGTTGCAATATTCCCATTCCCAATTCCCATAGAGGCGATTTGTGTTGCGAAAATGTTTGTATTAATTTTTTTGACTATGTTAGGTCTGAAAAAAAAAACAGTTTTTTACACATATCTTTATATATTAATAAGGTCCCTTCAGTTTGTCCGTCACTCTGAAGTCTCGTCAAACACTTGGTTGTAATTTGAAAGCCAAAGCTTTACTCTATAGTGGTGTTGCAGCATAATATGCTGCAACATGTACCTTATTACACTACATTCCAATAGAAACGCCGATCGCGATAGTATGCATATTGTGGGGGGAGAGTGCGATAGTACTGGCCACGTCACCCCTCTATCACAGAAGACTACCTTGAAATGTTATCGTGTTTCCCCAATGTACGTACTTTGCCATCCCCTCCTATCCCTCTCCATTTTCCCAACGCTTTCTCCCAATCTATTCCTTAATCTGCTAAGGTAGGCAGCACATCCGAGGGTGTGCCAACGTTTGTCATTCTGGACTGATGTTGGCATGTATCGCGGATGTCTATGGGCTATCGGCTGCAGTATCCACTTACCGTCGGCTGGAATGTATGATCGAATGCCGCCTTTATCTAATTTTTAATTTTAATTTTAATTAATTTAATTAATAATTAGTATGGTGGATTTAATTCGTTAATTTTTTTATAAAGTTAAACGTGATAATATTTGGGCTGCTGGTAGGTTTGGTAACTGTTGGTTGAGTTAATGTTTTTTCCATCTTTGAATCTATAATTTGGGAGACATAGTAAAATCCTTTAATATCCATCGACTCTTTGTGATGTATAAAGGTCCGAATTAGCGATGGATAACTCCGGATTCAATGAATCCAAAATCCGAAACCGCGTGCGGAGCCGAAACTCTTAATTATTCCGGCTAACTGTTATCAACTCCGAGGAGTTATTTATTCCGTTCATTTTTAGATGAACGAACATGATGCAAAGCGAATGAGTCGCTCTCAGGCTCTTATAAAATATAAATAGGTGAATCAAAGAAGTCAAGGAATCGTTAAGAGGAGTCTGATCCGCGAGCAGAGCCGTATTAAGTGAGCCGAAACACTCCGAGGAGTCCTGAATACCCACGACTAGTCTGAATTCCTATCGTGATTTCGGAAAGGTCTATTATACTACAGTGGGTCGTTCCAGCCTAAAATGATAAAAGGAAAGAAAGGTAATAGCGTCCCCTGTCTATGTATAATAAAATGGCTACCATCCTCGCAACACGTGGTTCTACGGTTCACTGGCTTGGAAGAACGTTAAGGCACACCGTCAGACGCGTTACGTTCGAAAGGCTTAGTTAGAACAAGTCATGTAGCAATAATTGTATGTTGTAGAAATAGGTACTACACGACTTTGTCTATGAAAACCTCTTACCGTTTCTTTGCTTTCGACTTTGCTTTGCTTTCAAATTACAATGACTCGAACTGAATTCGAATGAATACAATGAAATCGAATTACAATACAATGACTGCTTTCGAATCTTTCGGAACATTATGTTCACTTCTTAAAATGTTGAATTTCCAAAATGTTTCCCAGAATGTGATATGTTAAATTCGCTTTTCGAAGTTTCAAAAAATCCGAGTATGTATAAGAAGCTACTTTTGGAAAAAAAGGGACCGGGTAATTTTGCTACAAGGAAATAACAATATCGATGTATTATGATGTAGGTATATTAAATAAAATATGAACTGACTGACCAGAGTTCGAGAAATCGATATAAATCAACATTAAAGGAATTTTTCATTTTAAGAAATCGACGTTGTGAAAAACGGAAAGATGTCCATTTTAGAAATTCAATATTTTGGGTATGAAGTCAACGTACTGTTCCGAAAGGCTTGCGAAGTGTCTGCCATTGAGAAAGAAGTAACGTTTTTATCGAAACTCCTAGCTATGCAATATAACAATGTAATTTCTTTCCGGTAATTAGTACTTACGTGAAAGGGTGCCTTACTATTGGTGCCTGAAGAGATACTGTCTGATTTTTTAAAGCCCGAGTTTCTCTTCAAACGTGTATTCGGTTAGCACACAAGTTATTGAAACAAATTTCAATGTTTATAACATTTATAACCCTATACCTGGCCTCGAAACTAGGACGTTTTGTCTTTGTTGCCAGCCACAAGTAACTTGATATTATCCAACATTAGTGACTTACGATCGTGTCTAACGAGACGATATAGGAGCGAGTGCGTAACGTTAACGCGCGGCGGCTTAAACGCTGCTAAAGTGAAATCAACGAGACATGAGCTTTGCCTTGTATGAGTGTGCACACCGATAGAGTACAGTGCGAACCATTTCGACAAACGGATTGGATAATTCAGCACCCACTCACACAGGCGCAAAGCTCATATCTCGTTGATTTCACTGTACACATAGAAAGCGACGTGAAAGCAGAGTTTATTGATACTACATCGATATAAATGTCATTTGTGTAGAAAATAACAAAATTACTAGGTCTCTCAAAAACGAAATCGTTTATTTTCTTATCTCTATTTTTAGTAATTTAAAGGTAAGACGCATAAAAACAATTTGAACTAATAGAAAATCACCTTGAGAAAGAATTGTTTGATTTGATTGTTTGATCTTTATGATTATTTATTATTCTACTTACTTTATGATTAATTGCGCACAATATATTCAAATATACTTATATATTGCTAGTTCTACGAAACTCAAACATAGCCTATGTCCATTTTAATTTCCTAATGGTGAGTTAATTTTGAAACTCACTGAAGTAATTTTTGAATTTACCTTTTACATAAAAACAACCACTTTCTGTCTTTCTAATATTAGTATAGATATTAATATAATTAAATCAAATATTGTTAAGCCCTTCAGATTAGCTTTTGATCTTCAATCACTCAGATATGGATCTCGTATCGGTATCTAAAATTGACAAACATCAATCAAATCTATATTAAATCCTTAGTCAAATCAGATTACACAGTCTACATTTACTCTTTTCAAAGATAAATTAAATCCACAATCACGTCAAAGTATCGAATAAACGATTCCGCTTTTATAAATAAGGTAACTGGATAATTAGATTTTCCTTTATCTGTTTATTCGTTTTATTGTTCTTCCATAAATCATTTCGCATCCATTTTATTTATTAGGATTGGGCGACTTGGTTCACGTGGAGTTTAGTGTGTGGTTAATTTACTCCTACCCCATCTTATTCTGTCCATCTCATCCCGCGCTGTCAAGTCTGATCCTAGCCGATGCTATCCCATCCCATTCTATTATCCAATCCTACCCCGTCCCCGTATAATACTAGCATGTTTAATGCAAGTAACATCTCATCTATATTTCGATGTCTTTTTAATGATTCCCACGGGAATTTATAGCGCTATGGGATAAAGTAATGCGAGTAACCTTATCTCATGTTCTAGCGATGTTGCTTGTGTTAACTTTGTAATTATTCTCAATTTATAACGTACAAGATAAAGTGTCGTATACATTGCTGTAGAAATATAAACTATCACTAAAGTTTCGTTGTAATCCATCAAATCGTTATTATATGACAACTAATTTCACACGCGTGAACTTTATAATGATTGTTGCAGGAACTTTAAATTAGAGAAATAATTAAATGAGCTTCAGATTATTATTATTTATTATTCGGTTTTATGGTGATTATTATTATTATTATAAAGAAATAGCTGGACTTTGACGACTTGCTGATGGCACCCTTAGTAATAAAAAATATTTACTTCGATTATTCAAAAATAAGTTTTTTTCCCTGATCGTGATATGGTTTTAATTTAGTATTTTTTTGTTGATCGTGATTTGGTTTTAATTTAGTATTTTTTTGTTGGTCGTGATTTGGTTTTAATTTAGTATTTTTTTTTGTTGATCGTGATTTGGTTTTAATTTAGTATTTTTTTTTGTTGATCGTGATTTGGTTTTAATTTAGTATTTTTTTTTGTTGATCGTGATTTGGTTTTAATTTAGTATTTTTTGTTGTTGATCGTGATTTGGTGTTAATTTAGTATATTTTGCTGCTCGTTTAAATACAAGCTATAAATATCTCTTTTAATTTACTAAAAAGTAGTCCGAAAAAAAATATACCTATTAAATCGAATAGGCAAAATGTCCGAAAATGTCACAAACTTGTTTATTGTGTTTAAAAAAAGCAAATACGGTCGCCTCGGAAACGTCTCCGGATAATGGTCTCCTTGACCTTTTCACCGGAGGCATCTCTAATTAAACGGATTTTGTCGTAAAATTCCTATCTACTGAAACGTGTTGGAATGTCTATATTAGGCTATTCTCACAGACGCACGATCTATAAATTGACGAATTCGACATGAAAGTGAATTATAATAATATCCAATTTTTCTTGTATATTTGCTTTGTATTCATATTAATTAAATAAATATTCGTTTCTTTTGAGGTATCATTCTGTCAGTCATTAGAAAAGGACACCAGTATAAAGGTTGTCCCAGATTGAGCACCGATTTCATTTAGAAAAAAAACATCATATTTCATTTAATTGAAACATATCTATATTCTTAAATATTAAAGTAGACAATATGCGGTTAAACATGGAAAATGATGTCGGTCAAATGACCACCCATGCCAAGGCTGCACGATCTAGTTCTTTTGACGAAATTTTCAATGATGTCTTCGCAGATCGTCTGATCAATTTGACCGATGACGCGTCGGATTTCACTTTTCAGTTCAGCAGTCGAATTCACCTCCGACCGTCTAGAGATTAAACGCTTTGGAAACGTCTCTCCAAGTAAAGTCATTGTTCCTCCAGCCGTGTGATATGTGACACCGTCTTGTTGGAACCATAGTTGATCGAGGTCCATATCTTCCATTGGTGCCAAAAAACTTTTCTAGCATGTTCTGATACCTCTCTATGCCTACCTAAATATCGATGCCTAAAAAAATGGTCCTATGATCCCGCCGAACCAAAAGCCGCACCAAACTGTGACTCTTTGAGGATGAATCCGTTTTTCATGAGTCTCATGAGGATTCTCCAAACTCCAGATACGAAAATTTTGCTTATTGATGTATCCGTCAAGGTGAAAATGGGCCTCGTCACTAAAGATGATTTTTTCGACAAAATGATGGTCCACTTCATCACTTCATACTGCTCTAAAAACCAATTGACGAACTGGCGACGTTGCGAATGATCAATGAGTTTTAACTCTTGCGTTAATTGAATCTTGTACGGGTGACGACGCAAATCCCTTACCATTATTCGTTGCAAAGAGCTTCTAGAAATGTCCAATTGCTGAGAACGTTGCCGAATTGATGTTTTCCTGTTTTCGGTGACGCTTCCTTCCACCCTACCGATATTATCGGCTGACCTTACACTCCGTTGATAAACTTGGGGTTGCATCCACGACCGAACCGGTTTCCTCAAATTTCAGGATTCAACGCCGAACAGACGGCTCATTTGGTACACTTCGCCGACCAAAAATTGAACCGAGTTTGCGAACTGTCTCAGCAAAACTTTCATTATTTTTGTAATAAGTTTTAACAATAATAATGCAATGCTTTTTCGTGTAGCGTTCCATTTTGACAAATGGCGCGAAATTTAAATCCGTCGCTCAATCTGGGACATCCTATATATAGCATAATGATGTCGTTTTCCTATAGTGTCGTTATAACAATCACGTTCGAGTGACAGAGATTGTTATCTCTAACATTCATGCTCACTCATAGTGCAACACCATTTCTTTATCCAAAAATTGTCTCGCCAATTTTTTAATGAATTTGGAGAATTATTTTTTATATGGGTTTGTTTTTACTCTAGATATCGAATAAGATGTAAAACAATTTCAATAGCCTTAAAGTATTCTATTGCGACGACACGATTTATATCAAAACTATTCTCATTACAGAGGATTGGTAACCGAAAGTAATTGCTTCTACGAGTGAATTTATGGATCGTTATATAGCATTACCCTGGAAAGAACTTCTCATATTCTCTTGACCTATTTGGAAAGTAACTTGAAGACACGGGCCAAATTACATTGGCAAGTTTATATGAAATTTATAATAACAATATTATGTTAAATTTGTTCCCAACTTTTATCTTTGAACTATATATATTACTTGATTAATCTTGAGATGTAATACGATAACGTTTAATAATTAAATATTTTAGATTTTTTTTAATTATTACGTTTTGCGTCACTCATCGATTTTCATAAATGTAGTTTACAATTTAAACTATAATAGGTACGTATGCTATGTAATACCTTGATTTTCTCATTTAATAACTAAGCTCCCACGTCCGCAGATGTCAAATTATAATTTTTATAATTGTCCTGATCGTGAGCCTTATAATTAGATGGGAACTTTAATTTCCATTATTATACAATATTATCAGCCTATGTCTCTCCACTGCTGGATATAAACCTCTTCTAAGGTTCGCTACTACACGCGATGTTCCTCTCTTTCCATCCACATACATGGAATGTAATCGATCTGTCTGCACTTTACGGTCGTGGTCTATATTCAAACTTAGAAGACCACGACCAGCTACCGATGAGGTATAGACACACCTCATCGGTAGCTGGTTTTGCGGCAGATATACCCACTACCACATCAAGTTAATAATTTTGTGAGCTTTATTTATAGAAAAAAAGGCGGCAGACGAGCATACAGTCCACTCGATGGTAAGTGGATACTATCGTCCATAGACATCCGCGATACATGCCAACACCAGTCCAGAATGACAAACGTTGGCACGCCCCCGGATGCGCTAGCAACATTTGCAGATTAAGAAATGGATTGGGAAAATGCGGAGGGAGGGGATGGGATGGAAATGGGCTCTAGCATATATCACTCACTACCGAAACACGTACGTACCTTCATACATTGGGGAAATACGATAAAGTAAGAAATGCAGTACATTTTAAGGTAGTCTTCTGTGAGAGAGGGGTAACGTGGCCAGTCGAGTGCGCCCAGCGGCTGTGGGAATGCAGCATGCACCCCCCCTACATAAAATTTGAATTGTTACTTTAAATTTACATTACTGCCTCTAAATTACATTAGTCAATCACCATCTCTTCCGCTTCAAATATCAAATTGCTCTATTTGCGGACTCCTTTGCATTATAATCACGGAACCTCAGAAACTTCATTAAACCATCCGTAATTACATTTCTTACTCCACTGGTTCTATCACATTTTAGTTACAGCAAAGACACTGGGACAGCTCGGATTGTTTCATTAATTGGATACATGTCTACATGTTTCTTTTGAGACTCCTTAATAGTTCCTTTAGAATTTATAGATAAAACGCTATTTAACAGAATATGCTTTATTATCATTACTGGGTCATTATTTTTCACTAACAATAACAATATGAATTTTAGTGTATACTGAATTATGTTCATATGAAAGGTATAAATAAACTTACAGTATAAAAGTCAAAGAAACTACTGAATTAACAGTAAAAAATACAGAATGAGGAAATCGATGGTAGCAAATTTAAAGGTAGGTTAGGTTCTCCGGTAACAATAATCGACTTGATATTCACTTGTTATTAAAAATAGTTTGTTTTGTTGATTTTTGCTATTTCTTTAATGCTGCTCCTTTAAATACAATCCAAATAATAATAATAATTTGGTATTACACGGACGTAACCAAGCGGCTAGAATCCTCCAAACAAGAGCTCGTCCTTAAATACGGTCTCTTAGAACAGAGATTGCCTTACTACAAGTACACACCGGAGCCGGTACTCGAAAACGACCGCGCAATCTCGTAACTGGGACCGGCACGTCATCACGGACAGGACCATTCTCGCGAATAAGCCTGATATCGTGTTGACGGACCGGGCACAGTCTCGGGTGTTTTGAGTGGACATCACTGTCCGCATGACGAACGTCTCGTGAAAGTCGAAACCGAGACAAAAATAAGTATCTCGACCCGGCGCACGAGGTCAAAGACATGTGGGGCGTGACGTCGACTGAAATCATACCAGTCGCCTTGTCCACAAGCGAGTTAATCCTCACCAGTTGCGAGACCAACCTGAGGCGGCTTGGTTTTCGTGGCGGCTGGCTCTCAACGAAGATGCTGAGGGCGGTGCTACTCGATACCACGCGTATCGTCCGCTGGTTTCTCTTTCGAACGGGGTCTTGGGGTCTTGAACCCTAGCCGACCGTGCTTCCGCCGGAGTTTATACCGTCTCTCCCTCCTTTTGGCTTACCCGGGGAGAGAACAGATTGTTTAGAGAACCATGTATTAAAATAATAATTTTATAATGTTATGATAAACTAATCTAATCGATCTAATAGTTCCAATCATTACATTTTCGTCTTTTATCAATCACCATTAAGGATGACTGATAAAACCTATCATTATTACCATTTAAGGACTATTATAGCAATTTGAACCACTTTTAAATTTTCAATCAATATTAAACAGTAAAAATTCTGTGAACACGCCAACACTATACTGCAAATACATTTGTGTTTGTAGTTTCCAGGAAATCCAGCACTTTCACAGATTGGCGCAGTCAATTGTTTGCACAAACAAATTTACTTTTCGTATATTTTAAGCAAAAGCTTAATGCTCCACTGAGGAGGGTTGCACAGCGAGTCTTCCTTCAAAGCATTAAATTGTAGGTGAAATATTTTTATTTGTTTTCTCTGTGCTCATCCAATGTTCTTTCATTATCCCGTTGCTCAAAATAGATTTCATTTCGTATTCGCTTAAATTATTATTTTTTTCTTTGGAGAATGACTACACACTATGTTGAAGCGACTTTTCAAGAATGATTCCGTTGATCAGATTTACATTCTTAAAAAATGAATAACAACCAATTACAACGAAATATTATTGATAAACAAGAAAAGTCAATACATGGTCATGGTATTGTGTGTGGTTAAATTGTATTTAAGACTGGTTGTGATATGTTGGCCGTGCTGTGTCGGCCAGCTTTAGAATATCATCTCTTCGCGTAGTTGTCGTAAAAGGCGACCGAGGGATAACAAATCACTACCGCAACAGCTGAGAAACTACACCACCCCTAAAAGAGTGGACTCGCCAACCCGCTTGGCCACCGTGGCGTTTTATTGCCATGACAATGTGCACGAGGAAGCCAATCTAACTACCAAGTTATGGTACTGATAAAGTAGTCGCAAATATTGCCAAAATTAACCTTAATAAAAATAGAAACACCGTCTCAATGATGTCTAATTGTGGTTAGAGAACATCTAAGATTAATGTTATTAGACTAGAAACACTTTCTGAAAATTGTAACGCTTTTAGCTGTTACTAATTAAAGAATCTCCTCAGGCGTTTTTGGTCCAACTTTTAATACCCGTAATAAATTGTGAGTGTTTCCACGAAGTCTGCCTTTTTATGTAATAAACCATTGTCTTCAATGTTTTTATCGATAATGACTTTTACATTTCAATCGAAAACAGCGTTTATTTTATCTTTTCTTTGAAATGTGACGGGACGTCATGAAAGCTACCCCTTAATGTTGGTACGTGCAGAAAAATAGTATGTACAGCTATAAAGGGAACTAGGCAATGGCCTTATGTCTACTTTATTTCTTTGATAAGTAACTAAGCAACAGGTAAAGTTAAAGTAACAATTTATAAAGGCCAACCGTTACTTCAAATATAAAAGTCCTTTTTAATGTTCGTTTTATTTTTGTGGACAGGACAAACAAAAATATCTAAAGGTAGACGGTAAATATAAATTTTGTCTAACTTCTTCATTGACATGGAGAGTAAAGAACTTAAACAGATTAGCACTAAGTCTGTACCAAATTAATTTGTCAAATTCTGCTTATAGAAACTAGGTCTTGTTAATTTTTTTTTTTAGTAATTTCATTTTACGTTAAATACCAGAATAATAAAGCATTAATACGTTTTCGTAAATTAATTTGGAATGGAGAGTTTATTGTACAATATATCTTCTCTTATATTATGCCCTTGTCCCTAGAGTCCACATAATTTCTACGGTCGTGTAGCGAAGAGGCTATCCAACCCACTTCTCACTAATCCGCAATACGTGACGTCTTAAGTGAACCTATATTGAGCGTTTCTTCTAGCACAAGATTCTTTACTTTTTCCATAATTGATACGGAAGTAGTTCCACCCATTGCAGCTATTAGCCATCTACCGCATGAAATTTCGTATTTGAATCTATCAATGATGAATTTGAACTGATGTTTTAATGTTGATCAAAGGTATTTCTTATATATTTTTATAGTTGAAGTAACAAACGGAAGTCACATTTTTTTTTTATTTTATAGACTAGTGGGCGGATGAGCAAGCGGTCCCACGTGATGGTAAGTGTTACCGCCGCCCATGGACACCTGCAACACCAGGGGGTATGCGGGCGCGCCGCCGACCTTGCAAAATCCTATTCACAGCTCTCTTGAAGAACCCCATATCTTAGCTTAATGGAAAGACCTCTTGAGGCAGTTCATTCCACAGCCTACGGGTTCGCGGTATAAAGTATTTTTTGGACCGAACAGTGCGCGACACCTCCGTATCTAGGAAATGCGGATGGACCGCACTTCTGTGACGGGAGGTGCGGTTGTAGGAACCCGTGGTGGGAATTATATTGAATAATTCATCAGAGCATATTACTTTTATAACATTCACATTTTTACTTCTTGGTTTCCGAATATGATGTCCAAAGGCTTGTATTTAAACGAGCAACAAAAATATACTAAATGATTATAACTTTGGAATATTTTTTTGTATCCCATTGCTGGGCAAAGGCCTCCCCCATTTTCCTCCAAGCGGCTCGATCTGCAGTCACTTTCGGCCATTCTTCATTTTGACTACCTGAAATAAATAAGTTTAAATTATTAATATCACCATAAAGGCGATGTGCGCTGGACTTGCTTTTTCTTGATTTTCGCCAGATTTGTAAGGGGGTGAGTGCATGCTGCATTCCCACTGCCGCTGGGCGCACTCGGCTAGCCTCGTTACTCACGTACGTGTTTCGATATATGCCAGAGCCCATTCCCATCCTCTCCCTCTGCATTTTCCCAATCCATTCCTTAATCTGCAAAGGTAGGCAGCGCATCCGGGGCGTGCCAACTTTTGTCATTCTGGACTGATTTTGGCATGTATCGCGGATCGCGGTGGACTGTATGCTCGTCTGCCGACTTTATTCTATAAAAAAGGATAATCTAAACTTAACCTTTAAAGTTGCTGCTCATGTAGTTTATTCTACTGCTCGTTAAATTATTCATTTTTTATGATGAGTGACTAATACAAAAGTGTTCACACTTTCGAAATATAAATAGAAATAAATAGTTTTTATGAGTATTAAAACAAATCATTCAGTATTTATTACACGGACACATACCTGTAGATCTGTCAATAAACTAACATTTCAAGATGGCCGCCATTCATTTTTCCTGCCTTCATATCAGGCCTTGTCACACGCTCTATATCAAAACTGACAGGTCGTCCATTATTACATAATTCGGTTTTCCGATATAACTTTTAGGATGAATTTCGCTCCATATCTCTATATCAGGAGGGAGTGTCGATATGATTGATTACTGTTTAGAATTATCCTCAGAGGTTATCTGTCTTCACTTTGCCCGACAAAAATCATTCAATGTGTTGCTATTATTTTTAGTATTTTCTCATTTATCAGTTTATAACGTATCTGTATGCCTATGACCATAGAACTTCTCTTGCAACCACGAGAGGGTTTCGGATCATAAATCATAATCCACTACGCAGTGGTGGTTATTACAAATGCACTCAGCTTCGTTTTAATTTTCGAGCATGCAGGTGTTCCCACAATTACGGTTGTCATACGTCCACTTTTTCCTCGTTTTGTCTTAGTTCGGAGAGTGTCCAGGCTAGGTTTTCGATAGCGTCCGGGTTACCTTATGGCGACTAATTAAATAAAAATTATAAATCTATTTACTTTTCAACATCAAGTCTTCTAAATATTGTTAAATTATTAGAGATCGTTTAATAAAACTTAATTATTAAACTGTTATTAGCCTTCCAAAAGTTCCGGGTATTCGAGTGCTCTATTCGGGTTTTTACAAATGTCAATCTTTCCCGTAATGTATTCCTTCACCCAACAAACTGTTATAATTATAAAATCTTAACCCGTACGTAAGTCGAAACTTAGTGAACCGGGATTTGAACTCACGCTCTCATGAATGTACATATATCGAAAATAGATATAATACCATTAGACTATCACCGCTCTAAGAGATTTTGCTTAGTCCGAAATAAATCATTCAATATGTTGCGTAATATATTCTAAAGCCTGAGTGTACTTTCAAAGGATTTTCTAGTTCAAAGCTTTACAACAAATGGATGAAGTGGAACCCAGGGCACAGTTTTAAGCCTCCCACTATAAGCTATCTATCTAAATAATGGAGCTTAATTTGAACATTGCGTGTCCAACCTTCATAAAATTAGTTTTTAAGCGTGTTTTTTCAACGAAGTGCTCTAAATAAAATGTTTCTGAATAATTTCAATAGAACCACTGATTTCTGACAAAAGGCAACGTCATTAAGGTACTCTTAATACCTTACCTATTTCATTTTACCTTAACCAGCCCTTTTAAACTTCTAATGCTCGACATAGCATTAGATGCTCATACGCGAGGGATGTATCGCCCTAAAACACCACGCTGGCCAAGCGGGTTGGCGAGTCCACTCCATTGGAGATGGTGTTACAGTTCCTCAGGGCTTGTGATAACGGCTTTGTTAGTCCCTTAGTCGCGTTTTACAACACCCAGGGGAAAACATAGGGAAAACATTCTTCAGCGGACCTACACCACAAGTCTTATTCATTATTTAATTATTTTTTATTAGCCTGGATTTTTCGATTTACCCTCTTTTAAGCCAGGCTCACTTATTTTTATTTGACGTTTTTATATTAGCTGGCTTATGTCAGTTTGTGAACATTGTCGGTGCCCAGCCATGTTTGTAACCCCGTCGCAACGCTATTGAGTCAAATAAATAAACATAAATTATACTTTAATACGAAATTCGAAAGTCAAAGATCAATACAACATCTCGTAGACAATAGATAGAAACACGTACATTTATATATTGGAGATTAATAATAAAACAACTCCTTTACTAAAGCATTAGCAAAGGTCGAAACCGAGTTGTCCAAATTAAACCCACATTGGCTGTAACGTGTATTCAGGGACCGCAGCCTCCGGCGTTTACCCTCAAATATTCATAAAATACCCCAAAAGCCGGGCCAAATTGGGAAAGTTATCTGTAATACCCGGTTACGATCTGGGTTGCCAAAAGATAAACGTAACCTAACCACTCACAGAAGCCTACCGTAAAATGTACCTACTGCGTTCCCCACTTTATCCTATTCCACTAATGTACAGATACATTACGAAAACATTGACCATCGGCTAATTCGGAAATACACGAACGTGTCATCCACGTCTATGAATTACCGTACCTCTAATTGCATAATTTATTGCATAGACGTGGATGACGCGTTGGGGTGTTTCCGGATTATCAGATGGCCAATGTTTTCGTAATGTATCTGTACGTACGTGTTTTGGTAATGTAATGAGTGAGATGTGACAGAGCCCATTCCCATCCCATCCTATTCATCCACATTTTCCTAGCCCTTTCTCCAAATCCTTCCGATATCTCCAAAGGTTCGCAGCCCATCCTGGGTCCAATGTTTATCATTCTGATTAATTATATCTATTTTTTTAATGGAAACTATCATCGATAAAACAACTTTTTCTGAACAAATCTTAAACATAAGCATTTCACATACTTTGCTGTTATAGTGGTGGCTTTATTTACCTTTCTATGCTTTTAATTGCTTTCCATTAGTTACCTTTTGACAACCCTACGTTAACCTGGCTAAACCAACAAAGTGTAATAATACTGTTTCGTGCTTAAACTCTATTAGGCTGGTGTAATCAATTCTTGATTGTTGTCATGAAATAGGTAAATAGCTGCTGAAATAAAGTTTTCATGCGTTTCTCCGATTATTCTATTTGAAAAAATAAACAAAAACTAATAAACTTGTCATAAAATAGGAATTCTCGTTGTTAAAAGTTGTTTACATGAAACTAAGGTCATGAATTAAAGTTTGCTTTTGGACAATCAACTTACGGTTCGTACGTTGATTGTCGTTCGTAACTTGATCCCGGTTCGTCACTCATAGTGTTCAAGTCGCAAAGTGTTCAATGAAATAATAACAAACAACAGATACAACGAAAACAATAAATCCACACACACTCGGAAAAGCTGCCCGAACGTAATGGCAGCCGGTCGTTATGAACCGAACCATGTCCAAGCAAGTTCTGTATACTTTCCATTTCACACTTCTTTGCCTCATTTTTTTATTATTGTATGCAAAATTCATTTTAGAAGAAATTCTCTATATATCTGTAATTTATGTAATTTAAAAATGCTGTGGAAAGTAATTTTTTTTTTATATCTTATACATAATAAGAATAAATACCGTTCTGGCCTTAAATATCGTCACAATAAAGAAAAAAAGTTACATTTGAATTTGGAATCTGTCATTCTCACGTGAAAAATAAATGTTTTCTCTCATTTGGATGCCAATCATTATTAAATATTGTATGAATATTAAAATGGAGTGGGGTGATAACACTGATAACGAAAACCGTATAGCTGTAATTTCATTACACAAAGTAGGCATGGAGCCAAATGCAATTTTTAAAACTCTCCATCCGCTTGGTATTAGCCGAATGTTTCTGTACCGGGGTAATGGTAGGTAAATTGAAACGTCCTTCGTTTGTGGCAGAAAAAGGTCTGGCCGTCTACGCACTATTCGTACTAAACAGACGATTAAAGCTGTGGAGGAGAGAAAGATCGGAAGCAAAGGATTTTATCCAGAGAGATGAATATAGCCCCAGAACCATGTCAAGTGTTTTAAAAGATGATTGAGAACTTGCTGCTTACAAAAGACGTACTGATCATTTTGACAGAAATAGGGTTGACAGATTAAAATAACTTCTTCGGCGGTATGCAAATGGAGCTCACAGACAAGTCTTATTAACGGACGAGAAAATGTTACCATTGAGGAACATTTTAGCCAGCAGAGAGGTCGCGTTTATGCTCATAACTCTAGAGAAGCTGTTCAATTGGTCAATAGGGTGCAACGTGACCATTATCCGGCTTCAGTGATTGTTTGGTGGGGTGTTAGCTATCAAGGAGTGACAACCATATTTCAGTGAAAAAGGTATTTAAACGTCGGTTCAAGTGTATCAAGATACGATTCTTGAGAAGGTAGTAAAGCCTCTGAACAACACCCTGTTCCATAACCAAGAATGGTTCTTTCAGCAAGACCTAGCACCGGGTGATAAGGCTCGCTCAACGCGGGCATGGTTAGAAAGGAGATTTCCGACTTCATTGCTGAAGACTGGCCGTCATATATAGTCCCGATCTTAATCCGCTCTAATATGATTTATGGTCTGTTTTAGAGAGCATGACATGCTCTAAACGCCCTGATAATATCGAATCCCTAAAACATTCCATAAGGGTAGTAGTTATCAATTTTCTCATGGAAAGACTGCGTGTTTCAATCGAGAACTGGCTACACCTTTTGAAATATATAAAAGTAAGTTGTGATCATTTCGAATAAACGTTATAATTTTTTAAAATGCTTAGCTATTTATTTTTAAAATAAAGCAAATTCTTCTAATAAAAATAATATATCAATGTTTTCTTTCTAATAATATTTATGGCTAGACCAGGTATATGATTCTGTGAGTGTAAAAAAAAAGGATTCGCGGTAGATAGTTCTATTCGTGGAAGTGAAATGCTGTTATTTGTATACAAAACCATACTTTTTTACACATGCCTCCTTTCAACCCTTCTCCTTGTCCGACAGAGATTATCAGCGATATAACCGTCCTTTTCAATTATTTAATATAGGTTTTACGAGATACAGAATGAGCCCCTCAAGAAAATTAGTCACATACATAGACGATTATCATAAAATGTACTGCATTTTCCCACTTTATTTTATTTCTCTAATGTATATTATGTACGTGTTTCGGTAGTGAGTGAGATATACTAGAGCCGATTCTTACACCATCCTAATCCTCACCGTTTTCCCAATCCTTTTAAATCTCCAAAGGTAAGCAGCGTATCTGGGGGCGTGCTAATGTTTGTCATTCTGTACTGATGTTATCATGTATCGCGGGTGTCCATGGGCGACAGTATCCGCTTACCGCCAGGTGGACTGCCCGCTCATCTGCTTCTTTCTTACTATATAAAAAAAATACCTATATTTACTACAAGTAACCGTCATGTTTTATTAAAATATTCAAGTCGTTATCGTAAACCTTACACACACTATACGGAACCTTGAGAACCTTTATCATACTTAAAACCTAGACGAAATTGCCGTAAATCCTTTTCCCCAAAGCTTTAATAAATAAATAACATCGCTACCATACCCACAAAATATAATGTATTATAATTTTGATATTTGTTATCTGCCGTTTTTATATTTCAAAAGTCTAAACCATAAACCTTTACTTTGAATGTATCCTTGCTTGAGATGAGATTTCACGCTGATTTATACAAAGATTTATATTAGCCCTGAGGAATTACACCACCTCTAAAAGAGTGGAGTCGCTAACCCCCTTGGCCAATGTGACGTTTTAAGGTCATACATACCTCATTCACAAGACAATTTGCATGCGGAGGCCCGTGTCCAGCTGTGACACGATAAAGGGCTGGTGACGATACCCAATCGCAGCAATTTAAAGAGTGTTCGAGCTTGTCTTTTCAATCTATGTTTATTGTTCTACTACTGAAAGGCGGACTGCCTAGTGTTTTAATACTCTAGAATAAAATACATTTCTTCGCAAATCCTGTTTTATTATTGAAAAGCGAGAAATTGCTTTTACTATTGTAAACTCATCTTCCCGCATTATGCGTAGCAATTTCTTTCTGCGTCTTTTATTGTGCTACGAGTATTTATATTCGTAATACGTGCTTCTTTTAGGTTATTATTCGTGTGAATTAAATATGAACGTCATTATAGCCAACGGTCCATATTAGGGCTACAATAAATTGTATAACATTTTTACAAATCCCTATCATAATATAAAAAAATTAAAGAAGCGAATCTTTTATTAAATATGTACGACTATGATGGACTTTTTTTATGGACGAAGACGGCAGACGAGTGTACACAATCCACCTAATGGTAGAAGGATACTGTCGTCCATAGACATCCGCGATACATACCAACATTAGTACAAAATGACAAACGTTGGCACTAGCCCGGATGCGCTCCCTACCTTTGGAGATATAGCAATGGATTTGGAGAAAGAGTTGTAAAAATAAGGAGGGATAGGATGAGAATGGGCACTGACACATCTCACTCACTACCGAAACACGTAAGTATGTACATTAGGGAAATAAGATAAAGTGGGAAATGCAGTGTATTTCAAGGTAGCCTTCTGTGAGAGGGGGGTAATGTGGCGTCTCTTTCCTTTCTACGCGTACACACATTACTAAATACTAGCAAGGCGAACGCGCGCTCGTGAGTTGCAAGAACTATACTACTATCCGTTACCAGTTGTGACCAGGTGACGGATAGTAGTAGTGGATGGTAATGACCAGACTTTTTATAGTTCACTGCTGGACATGGACCTTCTTGTGCACGAGGGGTGTGTGGGTTGCCGAGCGGGTTGGCGAGTCCACTCTTTTAGACGTGGTGTAATTTCTTAGGGCTTGTGGTAGCGCTTTGTTATCTCTTAATCGCCTTCTATGGCACTCACTAAAGCTCACTAAATTCTAAAGCCGATCGACACCACATGGCCAACATACCACTATAAATACCAGTATATTTTACCAATTCCCTTTAGTTTGCGGTACCGGTGTATAAACATATCGGTATTTCAAGCCTTGAACTAAATTATAATATATTGTCGTAAGACACGTCAGCCGTTACGTTCAACAATACTTAACAGAATGTCTAAGTAAGGAAAAATACTGCCTTTTAAGAAGTTTGACGTTCGTTGAAAACATCTTGACGCGGTGTCAGGAAGATCTTCACTGAAAAGTCCACTTCTTAAAGTGCCAAAACTTATTTTTTTTGCTACTTTATCTTTTTATATTGACATCTATTTTAACAAAAGAATATAATACAAAAATGATGGTATTATACAAAAGTATTATACTTTTGTATAGCCTATGTCTCTCCACTGTTGGAAAGGGCCTGTCCCAAGGTCTCGCCATCACACACGATTTTCGCCTGTTATTTAGCCACCATTGGCGAAATACTGCATGTTGTTGGTCCACCTGGTCGAAGGGTGTTCCATACTGCGCTGTCCAAAATGTAATTTCCATTCAAGGTCTCATCTACTTCGTCTGTACTGCGGCAGATAGGACTTCATTGCCACATCAGCAATAAAACAGAAAGAAATCTTTAATTTCAACGTCTCTGGAATTAAAATGGAATCCTCTACTTATCTAGGAATAAATAAGACTACCTCCAACAGTGGGAAGGTTTAAGGCTCAAGCTATAATACACAGATGCAGATTTATGAATGTTACACATGCTGAATTTTCCAATTTTATTATCGACTAGCGACCCGCCCTCACTTCGCTTCGGTTTATTAAATTTAAAACAATAGGAATAAGATATTTTCCTGCGGTAAAATGGAGCCTATATTTTAAGTTAGACATCTAGCAATACATTGGTGAAAACTGCATTCAATTCCATGCAGTAGTTTTTGCGTGATGCGTGTACAAACATACAGACAGACAGACAAAATTTCTAAAAACTGTTGTTTTGGCTTCTGTTACTCTAATAAAGACCCCCCATATTAGTTTTTTTTTCAATATCTATAATGTACAGACATCGGCCTGTTACAATTTTATTATATGTATATAGATTATTATTATTATACAGTTACATTATTTATCAGGGTTGGGTTATCCTTTCGAATTCCCAATTACTTCAATTCAATGGGACCTTTTATTTACTAATCCTTTCTTCTACTTTTGAGCTCCAAATATGATATCCACATAGTATTAGGATTTCCGGCAATCGTATGAGCCTGCATTCTAGAAGCTTCTCCAAGTGGATCGAGGTAACGGCCTTAAATTAGATAGTGAGGTGATAATTGTTTACATACCCATAATTTGATTCATCGAGACTGCAAGTCTGCCCTAGATTTAAAGGTAAATGTTTGAGATATTTCATTGATATGGTTTCGTTTTCAGTGAATTCGATTGGAACAGACTAATAAATGTAAATCAATGCACTTAAATTTGTAATCTCCTCAGTGACATCTCGCAGATTAAAAAAGACCTCCCAGACGTGCGAAACCCAATAGCCGACGTAATCTCGAGAGAGCGTCGGTGGCGCAAAACGTTGTCGGCGTTAAATTTAATGCTACCATGCTTCTAGTTTATTGCATCGTAAAGCTTGATAGAAATTGGTACCAGTTTAGTTATTGAACGTTGCTAAGGCTTGTTGCAGATATGGCTATAATGAACTCTGCTTTTTAACTATCCTATCCTAACTAAAACTATCCGTTTAAACAAAATGACTGTTTTTTTTTTTCTTTTTTTATGTACGTAGGCGGCAGACGAGCATACAGTCCACCTGATGGTAAGTAGATACTGTCGCCCATAGACATCCGCGATACATGCCAACATTAGTCCAAAATGATAAATGTTGGCACGCCCCCGGATGCGCTGCCTACCTTTGGAGATATAGGAATGGATTTGGAGAAAGGGTTGGGAAAATGGGCAGGGATAGGATGGGATGGGAATGGACTCTGGCACATCTCACTCACTACCGAAACATGTACGTACATTGGGGAAATACGATAAAGTGGGAAATGCAGTACATTTCAAGGTAGTCTTCTGTGAGAGAGGGGTAACGTGGCCAGTCGAGCGCGCCCAGCGGCTGTTGGATTGCAGCGTGCACTCTCCCCATTCCAGAATAAAATTCTGTCACATTCCAGAATAAAATTACTACGACACAACAAATTCAAACCATCATTCAAGTTTATAGTATAGTTAGGCCAAATCCGTTCAGTAGTTCCATAATTGCGAGTTTTAAAGTTTTCAATAACGCCTGAAAATAGCATCCAAAATAAATGTACTAACCAAACGTAATCAACAAGTATATTGAAGCAAATAACGACAAACCATACATACTCGTATAATACAATACACATATTGGGTTTACTTTATTGGATCGCTGTGTGGACGAATGGCTTTAATCCCTTACAAATTTAAATATCCAGCATTAAAATAATTTTGGAACGTGAAAAGCTTCAACTCATTAAAAGCGTTTTTATTCTTCATAAATATTCAGGTTACGTTCAAGCCTTAAGGCGGGTTTGTTGGAGAGGCATTTATATAAATTTCATGTAGTATCTGATATCACAAAATATAAAACAAAGAACAGTATGTAATCTTTCTTTAAATACTTGATAATATATAATACTTGGGCTTCAAGCCGGTTTCATATTACCCATACTTTTTAAGTTACTTTTTCACATATCATTGTTGGAAATATATAACTTCGCTAGGCCTTTTAATAGAAATAACGCAGATAAAAGTGGTAAGGTACTCACAGAATAATCGCTCCCTTGATCTAAGTGGGCCCTCGAATCCGCTGCCATAGATGCATTTCAGCAAATTTCTATATTGCTACTTAGAGATGGTTTTCTCTGTAGATCGCGTTTGCAGACTACTGTAAAAAGCTTTTTAATTAAGGCAAAACGAGTTCGATGTACTTTAGTTACGGCCATATTTTATCGAACGAAATTCTTTGTCGATGACTGGAACATGTTGATAACTGTAGCATGAAAGTGTCCAACAGTTCCCTGATTTTTTTTTATTGAAATTTCGAAACATCTCAACTTCCTAAGAATAATATATAGGTATTTATACGCTTTAAATAAATCACAACAGTCGCAGTCTGGCAGTTCACTCCATCGTAATATCTATCATTATGCTCACCATAAAAGAATATTGGCCAATGTGTGCAGTCATAACATCCGACCGCACTAAACAGCTCATGTGTCGGGCGAACTTATTTACAAGTAGCATCGGTCGAGATCCACTACTGTTCTTTAGCTATACAGTGGTATCTGAATTTATCGGATATCCCCATTTTTTTAGTTTTACTACCGGGTTTTCAGCGTCCTACGCGAGAGTTTACTGCAAGATAACCTTCGCCGACCGTAAGCGAAGTGAGGAAATAATTGATATTGTAACTAATTATATTTTAACTATCACAGCATAAGCAATAATCGATGTACAATCGGCAACAGGCCAAACATCACCCATGGGCACCTTAATTCTCTGGTAATAATGACTAGAATTGGAAGGTTTGGAGATTAGGAGAATTGGAGGTTTGGAGAGAGCGGGTCGGTAGTAAGAAATAAAACAAGACAGTGTAGAGCTGTAAACTGACTTGCTTGAAACTGGTATTTCGCAAGTTCATAATACGCACCTACTTCTTATACTGTAATAAAGTCGTTAAACAAAGCCCAGTAACGATTGCTACAGCGAAAAATTCCCGAAACCCTTTGGAGACGCTTATGGAATACCAATAAGGATTTAGCATTTTCCGATAGGGTGGAGCGTGCGAAATATGAAGGTAAATGGATGAAATGTGTCGCGAGAAAAGACATTTCGTCGTGATTTTTATCTTTCTCACGCGAAAGGTTTTTGTTATTTTTATTTTTTGTTCTAGCCTTCTTTACGGCACTTATACTTATACATACGGCAAGTTTACAGGCAACGGGCTTTGCTCACTACATACAGTCATAATATTTAATTCTTAGGCCGTTATTTGACATAATTAAACAAACATGACAACATAATATTCAATGATATCATCAATAAGTACGTTTCAAACATGACAGTATTATAACACGGCAAAATGATAAATAATTATTTATCAACAATTATTTCTTGCGACCGTACTACAACAACACACGCACACATGGAATATTGCACGAAAACATTGGCCATAGGTAATTTTCGGGTATCTTCGCTAAACCTCGAATTCATAAATATATAGAGCTATATATACTCTCAAAATATGTTTTTCAATAGATAATCAATTTTATACGTATAAATTTGCTTTCGTCAACTGTTACCGACCTCGTTTTAATTACCTTTTTATATTTAATTTTCGAAAAGGTATACTGTAAATGTAATGATGGATGTCAAAATCCTTCACTAACGCCTTAAAAGCCACATTATTATCCACTACAGTCAACTTTCTGTTGCTTTCATAAAGATGCCGAAGAATTGAAGACAAGGAAACCCCATAAATAAACAAGCCGGTGAAATTATTTTTAATATATAGGTATCTTTATTTTTTAACTAAACGAACAAAATTTAAAAATACGTCGGAATTTTTTTTTAATAAGATACAACAAAGAGTTCGTGATGCAACTGGGCTTTCCCATACAAGTATCCGTAAAATTGTAAGAGCTCATAGCTCATGACATCCGCTCGAATTTATCAGAAATTCAAAAACAAAGTAATCCGAAAAAGAAATCTTATTGAATCTTGACGATTTTGACTATTCTGTTGTAAGAACAATGGCGCATAATTTTCGTTTGAGGTTTAAGCAGGTGCCGACATTCAAGTTTTTGAAACTGAAAATAATATAAGCCATTGATTTCAAAGGATGCCAGAGTACATTACGAAAAATTGTTCGTCGGTAGAGGGTTCTCGGTTCCCTAAAAATAACAATAACAGGAAAGTTTTGATGGAAAAGGATGATGTAAGATTGAAGCGAATAAAATTCTTAGTATTGATTAAAAGAAATTGTATATATCCATGAAACTTATGTACATACATCAAATATTAAAAGTAACAAGTAAAAGTTGGACTGATTCTACAGGAAAAGGTATAAAACAAGTCATTTCTACAGGATAACGTCTTATTATTGTACACGCAGGCAGTAAAAATGGATCTATCCCCGGGGCTTTGTTAATGTATAAATCTACGGATACAACAGGAGACTATCATAATGAGATGAACAACGATATTTATGAAGAATGGCAACGTAATCAATTGATTACTAACTTACCTAAATATTCGGTATTGGTCGTTGATAATGCTGCATATCATAATAAATATGTGGAAAAACCTCCGAATTCAAATACATTGTAGCAAGATATGATGAACTTGGATTAAGTTCACAAATGTTCCAAGTTATTTTTCGGCATGAAAGATTTTGTGGAATATTGTATTGACAAAATTTTAGCTGAATATGGACACTGTATTGAGATTACCGCCATATCATCCGGATTTCAATTCGATTGAAAACATATGGACGGAGCTTAAGGGTTATGTAGCTCAAAGAAATGTTGATATGAAAATGACCACTGTAAAAAAAAAATACATTGGAAAAAAATAATATGATTGGTCCATTTAAATGGAAAAAAAATGTGATCACGCTATCAAATGCGAAGATTAATATAGAAAATATGAACATGCCATCGATGATTTTTATGGATAGGATAATAATTACTACTTCTGAGAGCTGTGATGATTCCTGAAAGTGACGATGAAGTAATGGTTACTATTATTCTGATTATGACATGGAAGATATTGAATACATACCAGCAGAGGGTCAACCAAAATCTCCTAAATGATCTGTAACGTTTGACTGATGATTGATATATAGATATAGATGTTGTTTTTTTAAGAAGTAATGTGTTTAAGGCTAATACAAAAAAAAGCTATATTTACATACATTACATAATATAGATGATAATTATTATAATTTTTTTATCTAATATGCAAATGTACATAAACAATTATCAAAACCTGAGCAGAAAAAATGTAATACGATTATCTAGCAATATAGTGACTTGTTTAGTAAATATATAATGTCATTAGTTTTTCAAGGGAAAATAACAGCTGAAACTTGCTGAAAGGATCAGTCTTGGTTATGGAACAGGGTGTTGTCAAGAGACTACGACCTTCTCAAGAATCGTATTTTGATACACTTGAGCCGACGTTTTAACACCTTTTTCACAAAAATATGATTCAGTAACTCCTTGATAGCTAACACCTCACTAAACCACCACTGAAACCGGATAATCGTCACGTTGTATCCTATTAACCAATTGAGTAGCTTCTCTAGAGTTATGAGCATAAACTCGATCCATTCTGCTTGTTAAAATGTTCCTCAATGGTAAACATTTTCTCGACCGCTAATAAGATTGACGTGAGAATGACAGATTCCAAATTCAAATTTTATTTATTTATTTTTCTTTGTTGTAACCCTATATAACTTAGTCTGTATACCTATTCTGGCCATGAATACCGATTTACGGCCAGACTTAGGTATATTGATACTGAAATGGGCATTATTTATGGATAATATACCGGAATAATTGTATTCTTTCAATGTCTGTTATATGAATACACATAAAGGAGAAAAAGATAGCGCCTTTTATTATTTATCAAGTACTGCCCTGAATTTTTTATTCGTTACTGATCTATCGATTTTAGCTAAAGTCAACAAGGTTTTTACGAGCCCCGCATAAAGATAGGGTCCATTGTTTTTATTGGAAATAAAAAGTGGTAGGGAAGTATTGGTAAACAAGTTGGTAAATCCTTTTATTACTGTACAATTTATTGAAATTTATTACTATACAATCAGCCTATATCTCTCTACTGCTGGATATATTCCTCTCACAAGGTTCGCCATCACACACGATCTTCTCATCCAGTCACTTGCACCGACGAACTTCCTCAAGTCGTCGGTGCATCCGAACCACACTGTGATTCTCGGTATGTGGTCTTCTTTATATTCCCTTTCAAAGACCCTAAAGTACCCTTAAAGTTACAATGTCCCTGTGTCACATATCCTTTGGTTTAGGCGTCATCTTGGAAAACATAATTTAATATATTTTAAGTTTTCTATGTGGAAGAACAGTGAAATACTATGCCTTGTATAGAGACCAAAAACAGAAATATTAAATAAAATGATTTGAAAATCATTGTTGGAAATATTCATGTTGGAATTGTTGGAAATAGGAGAGTGGTTATCTATACCTATGCCTATGTCTGGGGGTGTCTATTCTGAACTCCCATTCATATATTTATTTATTATTTATTTATCTGTACACTTGCACAATATCGTACATTGCACAATATCGTACAAAAGGCGAGCTTAAGGCCTCAAGGCATTCAGCATGTTTAAGTGTTTAAAGTTAACTGTAAGTTAATTTGAACTCAAGGAGAATATAAGTCTATATTGGCTTTTACGATTCCCGGAATCAGCCCCTTTATACACCAAACTGTAATATATCAGAGAAATGAACTACAAATTATATAAAAATCAAAGTTACATCGTATATCTAATAAATGTTGTCATAAATAATTGTTAACTTATATTATTACAAAGTATCATTCTGTATCATAATCGCTTTATTTATCATCACCACTTTGCTGCACTACGATGCTATTACGAATGTCCTTATGTTTGTAAAGAATGTGATATTGAAGTTTCTGCAAGTTCTGAATCTGTTTATCGTCTATGGGGCATTTTCCACTTGAATACGCTACTGGAACGTGGTTGCCACGTTTACTCAGACGGTAGAGGGGTTCTTAGGAAATAAATGACACCCGGTCTTCACTCCAGCAATTTGTTTGTCAGTAAAACTAGTAAAATATTTAAAAACAAATGAAATTCATCTACGAAACTGATTTTATAAAAATAAATTGTGTATGTAAAAATGGACCATTAAAAACTACTTACCTTAATAAGTTGTCCTTTTACACATATCAGTTACACATTGTTATATATCAGAATACAAGTGACACGCGCATTTTATGAGATACTAGCCACCCGCCCTCACTTCGCTTCGGTTTATTAAATTTAAAACAATCGGAGTAAGATATTTTCCTGCGGTGAAATGGAGCCTATATTTTAAGTTAGACCTCTAGCAATACATCGGTGAAAACTGCATTCAATTCCATGCAGTAGTTTTTGCGTGTACAAACATACAAACAGACAGACAAAATTTCTAAAAACTGTTGTTTTGGCTTCTGTTGCTCTAATAAAGACCCCCCATATTAGTTTTTTTTCAATATCTATAATGTACAGACATCGGCCTGTTACAATTTTATTATATGTATAGATTCACAAACATACAGATGCAGAAGGCTTTACCGAAGTGTAATTGGCACGTCTTTACAGATCGAAAATTAGACAGAAGTGAATCAAAATGCAATCAAAAGTAGTAAAGTCAATTTGAATTTAGGTTTTTCATTGGCGGTTAGAATATAGCAGCAAGAAGGTCGGTAAAGGACAATACTCGAAAGAGTGTAGTGTCATGACGTTTTTCATATGAAGTTAGCCTTTACTTTCAATAAAATATAATTTACTGATGACAAGGATAGCAAAACATGAGAAAAGTACATATATAAAGTAAATTTACATATACAAAGCAAGTCTGTTTTATCCAAGAATTGCGCTTGAATTTCCAACTGGATTATGAAGTTCCTAAAGTTAAAATATAATTCACGACTGGTGAAAACTTATTTTACGGACAATGAGTAACAGTTTCTCTCGCAAACGTAACGTTGGAAGTGTTTGTCTCTGAATTTCACTGAGTTTGTCCACTGTGTTTGTTTTGTTATTTAGCCCAGAGGGATTTGTCATGGTGTGTTTACACAATTCCTTGATCTCGAGCTCCTTTGTGAGTTTTCTTTTTACGCCGCTTTGACAACTTTTACAAAGTGAAAACGTTGTGCCTATTTATAAGGTCTAAAGAAAATACAATGGTATGTTGTTTATTTGCTAAAAACATGCCTTCTGAGACCTTAAATTGAATATAATAAGCGAATATAATTGTTAAAATGTTTACCTAGTAATCATCGTTTATGTTATACATATTTATATATTTCATTCCAACCCAACCCAAAGGTCGGTTGTTAGAAAACGTCTCCAGACATTAAGTTCGCCCTTTGTAAGTACAATAAAGTTTTTTTTTTAAATAAAACTGTGTTCGAAGTGTGACATAGTGTGAACTAGCTGTTGCCCGCGACTTCGTCCGCGTGGACTTTAGTTTATAAACACCGTCTTTACCTTCTTAAGGGTATTTGGTATTTTCAAAAACGATCACACACATTATTTCTTATAGCTTATTTTTTATCGAACAAATGTTTGACGTGATTCTTTAAATTGATATAACTTTTTTATTTATGAACTGATTGAAATAAAACAAACATTAGTGAAAACCGCACCCAAATCGGTTAAGCCGTTTCTAAGAAACGCACAGACAAACAGATAAACAGACAAAAATTCTAACAATCATTGTTTTGGGTTCTATTGCGTTGATAAAGGCCCCCAATAGTATTTTTCTCATATATCTTCCATGTACAGACAGCGATCAGTTACATTTTTATTATATATATAGATTTCATGTGAATTTAAGTCGCAGGTAGTTTGCAGGGAACAGGCCTCCCTTAGAAATACATATTAAAAGTGGGCCAGGGTTCGAGGGACAGGAGTGGAATAAATCGTAATTACGTCACTGAAGGTTACGGAAGGTATATCGGACCATAAATCCGTCATGAGGACTTCGTGCGGATATGCGGGAATACGGATTGCCACACGATATTTTCCTTCACCGCCGAACTAGTAATAATTTTAAAATCCTCCAGTAGAAACTCAGTGGTAAGGGCCGGGTTTTGCGCTTACAATCCTATGAATGAGGGACAACAATACGGTACCCCTGTAGGCTATCACCGTAAGATCCATTTTACGAGTATTCTACAGATACATATATCCTGTCGTAAAATAGTTTTAAATTTTCCAGAAAAGAAATTAAAAAGTCAAAATACAGAAAACAACTTAAACTCGTATTTTGATTTAAATTTGATTGTTTAACGGTAAATAGGTATGTGAAATAGTTTCGAAACCTCTTGCGATAACATCTAGTAGAGATAATGGTCATTCGGTCATACCACATGATGGTAAGTCGCCATCACTGCCGATGGACATTTTCAACATAAAGGGATTGCGTGTGCGTCGCCGGCCTTGCAGGATCCTATTCACATCTATCTTAAAGACCCGATACTCGTGTGAAGTAATATTACATACTTTCACGATAAAGTGGCGTATGATAATTTAATACGGTGCTAACACATTGACCTTAAGGTGTGTTATATTCACTTCACTGTTATCCTGAAAGAAGTTGTGTTGGACTTGTAGTCTAATAGAATTTGAAGATTTTCTCCTAAAGCCATTAAAAAGGTTTCCAGTTATCGAAAACCTTTTAATTCAAAATTAATGACGCCAAACTCTCAGAAGCTCGACTGATAAGGAAAAAAATGTTCCATTTAATCTGCCCTGCGGCTCCAATGGGATCAAGGCCTTCACATTTTCTAAAGCTCTTTTAAAAGTGAAATCCCTTGGTGAAAATTTCACTTAATTGGTAACTGTCGAAAATATTTTAAAAGAAAATTATTTTTAGATTATATTTTCGGATATTTTTGAGCTGTTTAGAAATTAAGAACCAATAAAAATAAGGCTAATTTTACTGCACCGATAAAATACGAAGATTTTTATGGGATAAACCGACTTTAGTTAAATTTAACCATTGATATTAAAGATCTTGATCTTTTCCTGAAAAGGAAGAAAATTCATAATAACTATATTTTCATGCAGTAATTCAAATGGTTCAAATAGGTACATGATGTTACGAAAAATATTTTAAGTTAATAAATACAATATGATTTTATTATAATCCAATACTGTGCGTAGAATGAAACGTCCACTAGATTCTATGTTGGGGATTATGGAATGTTTGCGGTCGGTCTTATACTTCTATATCAATGTAGAAGTATATTAATTTAGTCAGTCGCTGAATTGAGATTAAGACGTCTGTGTACAAAATGAGTGTTCCTTCGTAAACTTACATCATGTCACAATCAAAATTTAACTAGAGGAATCTGGGCCGCCGATGGCGCTCGTGAGTGAAAATTAAATACAAGGATTGCTTTCGAAACTTTAACGAACGTAATAAGCCGTTCTTGTGGGCAAGGGTACCATGTAGGTGATTCTCAACATCCACTCGTATCTTATTTGGTTATTGATTATCACGTAGTTAGAAAAAAATATCTATGATTGGCCACAAAATAAAGTTTAAACCTTTCTATAATTGAGAGGTAAAGATTTTACAGTTATGGCTTTCCAAAGGGTTACTGTGTTATATGGTATATGGTAAAAGGAAATAAATTCTCAAAGCAATAGATTTAAATATATTTTTAAAAGTAATTCGCGTTTCAATGGTGAAATTGGGCTCCGATAACTTATTTTTCTCGTGTGTAAATTTTCGTTTTTGGTGCATGTTATACTTTTACTTCTCTGGACTTTTTCTATAGTATTCAGCTCAACTATTATTATAGAATTAAGTATAAGATTTTGTCTAGAGCTAGTGTGCACGCCTACTGCCGCTCGCCAAACGCCGTACTAAACGCATTGTATGTAGGTAGTTACATTACCAACGCGCAACGCCGAGCGCCCAATGTGTACTATCTCTGAAAGTCAATTGTTGATTAGATAATTAATATGTTTGAAGTATTAAAAAATGTTTATTTCTAACTAGCTGTCCCGACAGACGTTGTCCTGTCCAAATTTCAATAATTTCAATAAGTTCACACAAAAATCCCATAGAAAAAAGCACTTACAGTATTTCCCGAATTTTCCAATTTTTCTTTCCCTAAAAACCTTATTCGGACTATTACGAACATTTAATAAAAAATAGCCATATCGGTCGAGCCGTTCTCAAGTGATGCGCTTACCAACGAACAGTATTTAATTTTTATTTATATAGATTATCAACTTATATACAAAATTTCTTTTAATCCACTTGGGATCCATAAACCAGCACTGGTTTGTATTTTCTTTCTAAAATATCAAATCATAGAATTCATAAAAACACTGTTGGGTGTATTTTTTTTTTTCAAATAGATTAAGGACAGTTATTTAAAACATTTGGAAATTGGCTCAATTTCGGCTCCTCGTTTAAAACTTCCAACTAGTACGGTTCAACAGTATCGAGAGAAACATGTTCTACAGTAGACAGGCCTGTTGCAACCTGTCTATAATCTAACCTTTTTTTAAAATGTTGGAGTATATTTTCCAATATCCATCAAAGAACCTAAATCGCAAATAACGCTTCAGGGGAAAATGTTTTTATGTTACAAGGTACGTTACAAGGTAAACTTGAATTGGAGCTATCTATAGCTATGCGAGGATCAATTTTTTCATCGCTTTCGTGGCCATTTTCTCTCGCGTCCTTTCCTTTATATGCCGCATTTTAGTTAGCCTGGCCTGTCAACTTAACTTGCTAAGTCAAATAATTGAATAAATGATTTTTTTTATTCTTCATAATTATAAATCTATGTGAAATGTCCGAATGCGTTTGATACTTTCAGCATTCATAGATTGTTCCTAAACATTGTGCCTTACTTTTACTATTACAAACGACAGATCTTAGTAAATGCTCCGCGGGACAGATGGTATTTGGATAGTTTATATCTGAAATCTGACATCTGAAAAAAGGGACTAATATTCATCGACAATAATACGAGAGAATACACTTATATCGATGCTAACATCTGATTTTTAAGATAAAGCTGTAAAAAATATGTTATTTTTTTAAAGATTTCACTAAAGCCTCAATGTCTCAGAAATTGGAAGAATTATAAATGGGGACTGGAAATGGGAAGAATCGACAATAAGGTCCCGTTTCTAAAGTTTCTAAAGTTTCTAAAGTTTCTAAAGTTGTACTATGTAGTACCTAAAACTGGTTGATTGTTATCTAAAGTTATGTCATAGAAAATTATTGCTAAATTTACCTCCATCATGGCCGACATATTTGCCATGTTTGTATTATATTGCATCAATAAAAGTGCGTTCCTATGCTCTTTCGATAGGTACCATAGGAATCATCCTCCGTAAAGAGCTTTGGAATAATTGTAATTGTAACCTTGATATACGAGTAGAATTACATAAATATTTATGTATTATATTTATTCAACATTACTTATGTCCGTCCCACTGCCCTATTGTGCTCTATCGCATAAAAATCATCGTATTCTTTTCCCGTGACAATTCCTTTGTTTTTTGTGGAACGCTTAGGCCGCGTTACAAAGGGCACAGAAGAATATACCTAACACCCACACGGTGGAGTTTATTTTCTTTTAATACCTCTGTACAGGAGCCTATGCAATGTTTGGACTCCTTGGTTGGTTGATGAGTTTGATGACTAACACTACTTAATCCATGAATGACAATTTTATTTTGAATTAGTTTTATATTAATTGAAAAACACATAAACATGCGAAATATATAGAACTTTTACACATGTGTTTCTATGATGTATTTTTTATTTTGTTCAGTAACAATTTCTTACTGGCAACTTTGCTAATAAAGTAATTTCCCTAATTTTTGTACTACGACTTTGAAATTTAGCACTTTTTTAATATAGATCTCTCCACTATTAGCTCACACCGCGCAGTTATACTTGCATCGATTTATAGCATCGCATCGCTTGAATAGCAGCTATTTATGAGTTGAGTGCGCGGCGTTGCTGTTCGTAGTGTCGTAAAGTCAGTAGTACAGAGTAACAAAGTCAGAGATTTCATTTAAGAAAATTAATTTTTTTTGACGAAAATATGAAGTTAGAAAACTCAAATAAGAAAAGTTGTTAGTATTTTATTTTTACACGCCAATTCTGGCAAATGTGACGAGATGCTGTATGTTATTACCATCTACTCACGTTTCAAATAAGTAAATCATTCGATTTGAAATGATTCGATTTGATTTCAAATAAATTACATTAATTCAGTGTTAAGACTGTGCAGGTATTTTTTATTTAATTCCGAGTTTCTAATGAAGTATTTTTTTTTGTAATTGTTAACTAGCATCTACACGTCTATTTTCGTTTCTGTGTGAATATTTTAAGTGTCTCACTAAGCCCGTTATCAGATACTTATTGATCAAAATATTTATTTCCTCTATCCAAAGGTCGCTTTTAGCGATAAGACCGCCTTTTGTGCATTTTTATGTCTGTAATGTGTGTTATTGTTTTTGGTGTGCAATAAATATTTATCTATCTATCCGCTATGGATATTGCTTAATTCTCCATACAGAAGAAAATAACACTTGACGTAAAGAAGATAGTTGAATTTACAAAATAGTAAAGTGGTTAATATAAGTGGAGAATATAAATACAATATGTATAACGTATGTATAGTTCTTTCATCTTCGTGGGTTACGCTTAGTAGTGGTTGTGCTCGTATACCGCTTACACGTACATTGTTTTAGTGTGCGCCGCGGCATCGGGAACCCCACTGAGGGTTCTCAAGTTTACGCATACTGAAATAACGCAATGGGCATTATGATGGCACTTTTGACGTTTACACGCCTATCAAGTCTCGTAAATATTGGTAGCCAAGTGCTAATCTGTGTCAAGTGTAAACAAATTATTAATATACCTACTTCATTGTTAATAGTGACGTTGACATGGTTGTGTTTCTGCTTTATCGATAAAGTATCCGACACCTAGTGCGATATAATATTTAAAAAATACACATTTTTTAACATATAATATAACTCTTTGGATGTATTGTACAATATACATGTTTGGGTTACTTATGATAATTTTGATTTCTTACGTCCATGTAGGTACAATATATTATAATTTACAATAGTTTATGGGATCTATGAATGATTATTTGATTAATATTTTATTATATTTTACTGTAATTATGTGCAATCGAGAAGTTCTCGAGACATATAGGTACAATTATTGCTTCTATGTAGAGATAGCAGTTTGATATACTTCAGTGATTTTGTTGTCGATGCAAAGGGATTATACAGTCAGTCACAACACAAGCAGTCCTCTATCGGATTGGACGCATTAATAAATTGCCGTTTGTTTGTACATATATTTGGTTTCCTTTACACTCTCATGTATCTCTCTCTCTCTCTCTCTCTCTCTTTACACTTTCAACATTTAAGAGTGCACAGCTCACACTTGACCATTGTTTCTGTATCGGTAAAATTTGGTAAGTTTCCAAGCACTGTTGTCAACTGTCATAAGCGCCATGGTAAATTGATTTTACTTTAAACGTAACCTGCCTTCGTGAGATGAAAGAACGTCATCTTCATACGTCGGAGCTAAAAAATCTTGGTAAAACGTATACTATGGCCACTGTTAAATTTTTTCGCAGTTGCCTTTCAAGTAGCTCAAACAGGGCACAAGATCCCATGGAGATACCTTCACAAAAGGTGTTTACTTTCGGTGACAGCCCTAAAGCCCATATTAAGTGCCCCACGTCTGCTACACACACTAATCTTTATTCTCGGAGATAAAGTGAAATTACAGGTCTGTTGATGAGAAAAGTTTTCGCTTTGCTATTCTAATTTGAGATACTGTCAATGGAATTGTTTGTGTTTGTACTGTCAATTTGATTTAGGTACTGAATTGAAATTTTCTATTTAAAACTCATAAATTTACATTAATAATAATTTAATTTTTTAGATCATAATAAATAATTAATATATAACTGATATAAATTATTCATAAAATATAAATCCTTAATTGGCGGTAGTTATTCTGTGTATAACTGAGTACTGTTGATTTTGTAATAATGAAAGGAAAAAAAATCGTTTACATTTGTAAGGAATATTTTTAATATAAATAAATTGATTGCCTATGCAATATCGAATATCAGTTCATCGAAAGTTTATTGGAACAAATAAATATTCAATACATCGAGCTCAAAGGATTGAGAGTTCAGTTGATCGATTGTTCAATACATCGAACAATGATTCTACCGAATGTACTTTTATTATAATTTCGATGTACATTCGATATGACCAATTAGTATACAAATACAATGTCGTTATTTTATTAATGTTTTCGTTATTTCTATTAGTTAATGATCATGTAACAGTTATATGACTTCAATGGAAAGTTTATTTCACCTCCTAACTGATAATTTATCAGTTAAAAGGTCTTAGCGGTTCACCGTCAATATTTCATATTTGCTAAAAATATTTTTCATACCCTCCTTTTTACGTCTATACAACCCTTATTTTTAATTTCGCCGTAATTATGCGGTTCGAGCGATCTTTTTTGGGCAGGACTGTAAAAACAACCCCTTTCAGTAGAACACAAAAAGGCATATAACAAAAGTCCATTGGAACCGTAACCGTATTTCTTCATTTGCGTACGTTCCCGCGCTTTTATCGCTACAAAATGGAGATGGCTTATCGCCTGTTTCTCTTTGTGACTTTCGTTTGACGTGCGGTCCGAAAACAAAGATTCCAGCACTTTTGACAACCGAAGCTGAAATAGTTATCAGTGAAGGGAATCGATGGGAACCTTTTCAATCAACTCGACATTGAAGAAAAAGGTCGTAGGCATACTTGTTTGTCCAAGGATGGGAAAATTCAGAAGTGTGTATATATAGTGTAGTAATTCAGGCGGGCCTAGCGGCCGCTAACCCTACACTGAAACTTTACGCAATGTCATTGCACAATATTCGTATTCTCTACGATATTGAATCGCGTCTTACACTAAAATGAGTTACAATACACTCCCTAACCGATCAAAATCATTGCGCAATCCATAAAATTGCACAATATAAATGATCGTTTAGGTGACCTCTTACTCGGTACGCAGTGTTTTTGTGATGTCACAGTCTACACGTTATCGATTTTTCTTCCTACATCAATTGTGTTTTATTTCACTGTTACACCACCATTAATTACAGTAGTCGTTTTTATACATTTTGACCCTATAAAGCGCTCACAAATGATGCCAATATTTATGATGCAATTGCATTGCAGGTATGTTGTGTTTTTGTTTTGTAAGAAATGCACCAACAGTGTTCCTGGTATTCCTGCAGTGGTGCTCAAATTTTGCGCTCCCGAGTTGTCCCCGGTGCTTACGCGACTCTTTAGGCTCTCATACTCCACAAAAAGCTTCCCGTCAGCATGGAAGGTAGCTCATGTTCACCCTTTGCCTAAAAAGGGTGACCGCACAGACCCGGCCAACTACAGGCCAATAGCGATCACCTCCCTCCTCTCTAAGGTGATGGAGCATGTCATAAACACACAGCTCCTTGGGTACCTAGAGGATCACCAGCTGATTAGCGACCGTCAATATGGATTTCGCCATAATCGCTCAGCTGGTGATCTTTTAGCGTATTTAACACACCGCTGGGCTCACGCCATTGAGAGTAGAGGCGAGGCTCTGGCTCTAGGCCTAGACATTGCGAAAGCTTTTGACCGGGTATGGCACAAATCGCTGCTTTCCAAGCTACCATCTTTCGGGATACCCGCGGGATTATACGAATGGGTTGCCAGTTTCCTGACTGGACGGAGCATCAGAGTCGTTATCGATGGTAGCCGCTCCGACACCATGTCTATTAACGCTGGCGTCCCTCAAGGCTCCGTGCTGTCCCCAACTCTGTTCCTTCTGCATATCAACGACCTGTTGCAAATTGGTGACATACGTTGCTATGCAGATGACAGCACTGGAGACGCCTTGTACAGGGGCCGCGCCAACATCCCTCGGGTCGAAGTGGAAGAGAGTCGCGCCAGGCTTGTGTCTGAAATAGAAGACTCTTTAGATCTAGTCTCGATTTGGGGTTCTCTGAACCTAGTGGATTTCAACCCCAGTAAGACGCAAGTCTGTGCATTCACCGCTAAAAAAACCCCTTTGTCGTAGTACCTCGCTTTCAGAGCATGCCTCTTAAGATCTCGGAGAGTATCGGGATCCTTGGTGTCGACATCTCCAGCAAAGTCGAATTTAGGGGTCATCTGGAAAATAAGGCCAAAATGGCCTCCAAAAAGCTCGGTGTGCTGAACAGAGCGAAGCGGTACTTCACCCCTGGGCAACTCCTTATGCTTTACAAAGCTCAAGTGAGGCCCCATATGGAGTATTGCTCTCATCTCTGGGCCGGCGCACCGAAATACCAACTGGACCCATTTGACTCCATCCAACGACGTGCTGTTCGTATTGTCGACGATCCCACTCTCACGGGCGGTCTAGAACCCCTCAGCATTCGGAGAGACGTTGCGTCTCTCTGTGTGTTCTACCGCCTGTACAATGGGGAATGCTCTGAGGAACTGTTTAATATAATTCCCACCTCGGGTTTCTACAACCGCACCTCCCGTCACAGAAGTGCGGTCCATCCGCATTTCCTCGATACGGAGGTGTCGCGCACTGTTCGCTCCAAAAATTATTTTATACCGCGAACCCGTAGGCTGTGGAACGAACTGCCTCAAGAGGTCTTTCCATTAAGATACGATATGGGGTTCTTCAAGAGAGCTGTGAATAGGATTTTGCAAGGTCGGCGGCGCACCCGCATACCCCCTGGTGTTGCAGGTGTCCATGGGCGGCGGTAACACTTACCATCACGTGGGACCGCTTGCTCGTCCGCCCTCTAGTCTATAAAAAAAAAAAAAAAAAAGTAAAAAGTGTGACAGCTGAACGTTTTCTTGTTGTCGTAAGTTGAATCTAAAAGATTAACAAATTACCAGTCAACTTAGGTTATTTGTATTGAAAAGATGACAATATTTGTCGTGTTTGATCTTGAATTACTATATGACACAATTGTCATGCTTGACCCATGTCAATTTACCAGTGTTTTGCGACCCAATGGGCGCAAGGCAGAGCTTAGATAACTTTTTACCAAAGTAGGAAGAGTTTACTGTAATTAACAACGATGAGTACTGTGTAAAAACGCCAGCATACTTTTGTTCCTCAAGTTTTCGTCTACTTACCTACTGTCAAAATTATCTGAGTTATATTAATATAAATCCATCCACGTATTCTTGAGACTTGGACTCGCCAACTGTCGCATTTGCACGGACATTTGTCTGTGTCAGGAACACGGGGCGCTTTACTTTGTTACATATTTCATTGTAACTTTGCCGAAAGCTTTGTTCCGGTAATGCTTAAAATCTGCCTACTCAAGATTCAAATCAAATCAATGTATTTTGCAGAATATCGATAGATAAAAGTGATAATTTTACACAAAAAAATTCTAGCCACGTTTTATTTATTTAAAACACTATTTCACTTAGTTGTATAGAAGTCAAGCTTAATAATGCCTAGAGGCATTTTCTACCAGCTAACCTTTGGGTTGATCAGAGCGGTTCAATTGGGAGGTGCGTGAAAGATTCGGTGTATAAAGTAGACTAATAAAGTAAATTTTGTATCTTTACTTCATAATTTTAAGTCGTATTTTCGCTGTTATACTCCGTTAGATCAGCTTCCAGCATAAACTTCCAGTTCTCTATCTAGCCTTCGGCAAGATTTCCTACAGCGTTTTTTTTTTTTATATATACTAGTGGGCGGACGAGCAAGCGGCCCCACGTGAAAATGCCTGCCTCTTAAGATCTCGGAGAGTATCGGGATCCTTGGTGTCGACATTTCCAGCAAAGTCGAATTTAGGGGTCATCTGGAAAATAAGGCCAAAATGGCTTCCAAAAAGCTCGGTGTGCTGAACAGAGCGAAGCGGTACTTCACCCCTGGGTATCTCCTTATGCTTTACAAAGCTCAAGTGAGGCCCCATATGGAGTATTGCTCTCATCTCTGGGCCGGCGCACCGAAATACCAACTGGAACCATTTGACTCCATCCAACCACGTGCTGTTCGTATTGTCGACGATCCCACTCTCACGGGCGGTTTAGAATCCCTCAGCAGTCGGAGAGACGTTGCGTCTCTCTGTGTGTTCTACCGCCTGTACAATGGGGAATGCTCTGAATAATTGTTCAATATAATTCCCACCTCGGGTTTCTATAACCGCACCTCCCGTCACAGAAGTGCGGTCCATCCGCATTTCCTCGATACGGAGGTGTCGCGCACTGTTCGGTCCAAAAATTACTTTATACCGCGAACCCGTAGGCTGTGGAAGGAACTGCCTCAACAGGTCTTTCCATTAAGCTACGATATGGGGTTCTTCAAGAGAGCTGTGAATAGGATTTTGCAAGGTCGGCGGCGCGCCCGCATACCCCCTGGTGTTGCAGGTGCCCATGGGCGGCGGTAACACTTACCATCACGTGGGACCGCCTGCTCGTCCGCCCACTAGTCTATAAAAAAAAAAAAAAAAGAAGAAATTTACCAACAAGTTAAGAGTATGTCTGGAAATATTTAGTGGTTTGTCCCGGGCCGTTGTGCGCTTGTATCTCTCCTTTGTTTAGAACTTAACTTGGGACTGTTAAGTCCACTATGCTTAAACCAGATTTGACAACAAAAAGGATCTTTAACAATAAGTCCACGTTCGCATTAGCTTAATAGTTTTATTCCAAAATTATTTCTACTACTGAACCGATCTAGACCATTTACGAACTCCAGACACATGTAAATTTTAAAAGGAAATTGCTATTTGTTGACGTGAACTCCAGAAGCGAAGTCGATTTTTTGTTTGATTATTGTAAAAATTGTGTAATGTGGGTTTTGTGATTTAATACTGAGTTTATAAAACTTCAAAATGCCCAATGTTTGTGATAATCAAATAAAATCATAAGACTGTTTTTCGTGTGCTTCCAAAGGCTCCAAGGAGTTCAACTCTTCAGCCCGCAATAAACCTTTCATCACTTTACGGAGCGAGACATAACTTCCTTGGACGGAACTGGATATTGACGAGTTAGTTACGAAGAAAATTTGATCCTGGGACAATGCGCTAATTGCGCTATTGCCATATAGGAAAAGAAGAACTTTAAAACCGATTCATGTTTTATATTCAGCTGGTCAGCTTTAGTCGAGATGTTGTTATTTTTGTGGAAATTCAAAAGTATTTCTCGATCTCTGCTATAGGAATATTTCTTCAATAATTCCTATAAAAATAATTTACCTTAGTTGCAGTCAATAAATAATGATGGCGCGATTGCAATGACATCCAAATGATGCCAAGATGACTGTATTTCCATAGGTATTTAATTTATTAAGAAAATACAAAGTGTGCGATCTCACGTAGTAAAACAATGAAACAGTATCTTATCTACCTCCGGCGTGCACCAGCAGAAGGCACCCTCCACGCAGAAGGCACCAGCAGGGTGCCTCCAGAAGGCACCCGGAGAAGGAGATATTTCTCATCCTCTTCGTACAAGGGGACGAGGCGGGGGGAGGAGGACGACGGGAGGCCGTCATTAGTTTTTTCATGAGGCATTACACCACGCGCGGTTTTTCTTCTCGAACCGATACACGCCCAGTATATACGAGGTTTCCTCACAAAGACTTGCGAGTATGCATAATAAGCGGTAGAAAAATAATAATGACAATACGCGACTTGGCGCAAATAAATAACGTTCACTTACTCAGTACTTCGAAATGAATTAATCATACAATACATAGCTCTGGGAGTGTACCGGGAGATATATGTATAATTAATTACGGGATCACGTTGCTAATAAATAATGTATTTGGTACGCTTATGTTAATAATGTATTATATTGGTTTAATTTTACATATTTCGTAAGTAAACCACGCAGAAATTCTAGACGCTTACATACAACAGTTCCTTAACAAATTAGCAGATGTAATAAATTAGTAACTTAACGTAAAATACCCGTGGGTGTCATAAAAGGCGACTAAGAGTTAAAACCGCTAAGTAGGTACCACAAGCCCCGAGGAACTACACCATCTCGAAAAACATACATTCGCACATCCGTCAGCGTGGCGTTTTAAAGGCTCTCGTGCACAAGGCAATATGCATGGGGAGACCCAGCATAATCGAAAGGACGATATAGATTTGGAGGAGATGGGACGGGGAGCACAGTGGATTGATAAACTTCTCTTATCACGTAGTGTGCTAACGATCTCAAATGGACATGAACATTCCCATTTTTCACATAATTTCCAATGCTAGAGTAATGGCTCGTTTACAAAACGAGAGTTTCTCGAACGGTTCGGGTTTGAATATTATGCGACCAAACTACATACAAATCTCGCCTACAACAGTTCACATGATTATAAAAACTCGACGATAACAGGAATAACAGTGATCAGATGATGATAACAGTTGTTTATACTAGCTGTTGACCGATGTTCGAGAAACTCGCGTTCGAGAAACGTTCTTTGTGTAAATAGTCGTAAAATTACGCTCTAGTTTCCGTCTAGTTTTCTAGCGTTGCTGATGTTGCATGAATGATAAATCTATTCACAACTCCAAGTAAAGTGAAGGCGTGTAATAAGTTTGCAGCGAAACATAAACCACAAGCTTTCTCCATCTTTAATCAAATGCAGAACAAACTTTGAAACTGTTTCGTTATTATTGTTTTATATTCCCTTCCACGAGTCCTCTAACCTGTGAACTTTTGCTTCAATATTTTATTATTTAAATTCAAACCATTTTTTGTTTTATCTACGTCGCTTGATATAAAAGTTAATGAGGAAATTGTGAAGTAGCTAACGTGTCATTTGGCTACTTAAAAGACTTAAATGATAATTATTGTAAACCAGTTGTAACCGAAAATTACGTTTGTTCTGCAACGTTGTTTTGCGGTTAGCGCCACATTGCCGTTTATTGAAAAAAATTATAATGAAGTGCAAAGTATGTTGTATTTGTTGAAACGGTCGACTGACTAATACTTCAGCTTCTAGTGGAAAGTAATATTTATTATACTCGTATGTAAGATTCTTTAATATCGTGGAACAGGTAACCGTTAATCCATAATCAGCCCTTTACCAGTGCTAACCGGTAGTGTGGCCAATGAGTGTGGCCTTAAAATTCAAAAAAAAGATACATTTTTGATGCAAGTAATGAGTAAATATATCCATACTTTTGTGGTTTATATCTCTTGTATCCGTAGAAGCCAATTTGCGTTATCTGCCATAACTTCCACCGGAATCCTGCCATATAACTTTTAACAACCACCGTTAGCTCGCAGGGAACAGTTAGGAACCACATTACGCTGTTTTGTTTGAAATTACGCAGCTCTATCCAGCGCGTGTCTGGAATCCGGATAATTATTTTATGTTTATGAGGGTAGCTTTACGGTTATTATGCCTCTGCGAAACCGGCACGAGGTTAAGTGTCTGTTGAGGTTCTGAAGCTTCTACAACGCACTAGTTTGTGCATTATCCTAGGATTTTTCTTTTAACTTTCTATAATGACTGTTGCTGCTATTATTATTACCTATAAGCTCGTACTGCGAAGTATCTTGGAATCATGAGGTAGTTCTTCAAGTCATAATCCACCCCATTGACTGATGGATATTTTTAATCAAATCTCTCTATTTATAAAATCTAACATAAAATAGATAATTTTGTTTTGTGCCATAATATTCATAGAGTTACGTACATGAAAGTGGAACAAAAAACCTGTCTTATAACATCCGATGAAGGCATAGCAAAAACATAACAGTATGTTATCTTCAAACAAATACGACTTGTGGTGTACTTGTGTGCGCGTTGTATCTGTTGTCTCTACATGGAATCTCACTGAACATCTACAACGCGCGCCATAGAACACAACCAATGACGTTACTCCACGATTCACTACGAATTGAGAGTAATTAATCTGCGACAAAACGGAGTCGGAGTACAACTACTGTTATGTTTTAAATATGGTGAGGTTTTATCAAAGGTTTCATGCCTAGATGGTTATGTTGACATTGGCTCCTACTGGTCCCGATATTTAATTTATATTTTCATTGTTGCAGTTGGAGAATGTTCAGCTTCTGGACAAGTACAATGCGCGCAACCCTTCCAAAGGCACCTTGTACTTCGCGACGACACACCTCATATTCGTCGACCATGAAATGAAGAAGGAGACATGGGTATATTTCTTTTTATTCTAACCATTTTAGAGTATCTTTTCTCTTTTGTGAAGTTGCACTGAGTACGTCATATATGACCTATAACTGGTGGGGGAGACGAGTCCTCGAAGGACCATCCACCACGCATCACGCACCGGGAAACGTAGCATAGGACGTCTTGAGGCTATTACTAATTGAACTTCATCCCATCAAAAATTATAAGTCAAGTCGTTCGGCCTAGAATATTAGTTACATTGGATTACGGTCTGGTACTTTTTATAGTAATCTGCATGTACAGTCACCAACAAATATATCCAAACCCATTTCAAATTAAGGTAACGATGGACATAGGGTGATCTTTTGCCGACTGTACGTAAAGTACGTACGTTTGAAAGATTTTAAGGGATAAACATTGTTTCAAATTTTTTACGATATGCACCATAGGACCTCGTTACTCGTTGTTGCTATCCAATACTGGTAAATAGAACTTTAGACTTAATGTACAAGAGTTTAAAGTTCAAAATTATAAGTTGGAATTTGACCATATCCAAATATAGAAGTGTATTATAATATGAGAATACACGCGTGGGTTGGTAGCAATTCCCGGGGTTATTTTTCTCATGTGTCAGCAGCTTGAAAAGGGTTGAATGTGTCCGTTTAAAGTTTGAAATATTGCGCTCGACATACGCTGGTCGCTGCTAAATTTAAATTAAACAGTATAAAGGTGTAGTCATCTGTAGTCATCTGCCATGTGTAGTGTACACATGGCAGGCTATAAAGCAGTATATTTTGTTACTTTTCTTTATCCATTGCTCCAGTTTTCAGCTCAAAGTTGCTCAGCGAGCAGCAGAAAAAACTATGCTGGGCATTTGTTTGTTGGACATTTGTTGTTATCACTATCAAAACAATTTGTTTCCTATAGATACTCCTAATGCACATATCGTCAGTGGAGCGGCTCCCCATCACGACGACGGGGTCTCCGCTTCTGGTCCGAACCAAGACATTCCAGTCGGTGTTCTTCGTGATCCCGCGCGAACGGGACTGCCATGAGATGCACCAAACTTTGCTACGGTTGAGTCAGCCTGGTCAGTTCACGAAGCATTTTTGTTCCATTTTCGCTGTTATGTCAACGCAACAAGATTTCTTGTGTGATAAGATATGCTACTGATAGTAGGCCATACACTATTGATAGAAATTAAACACGCGAGTATCTCAACTTGCTAGTTATAAGGCAAAGAATTATGTGGGGTACCCATAGGCACAGATAGACAACACAAGTTCTTGAAATTGTATGAAAACCAAGCGTGTTATTATTGTTTTGTAACAACGCGGGTACAAATAGGCTGAACGAGTGGCTAGAACTAGGAGCTTAGCGCCTACTTCGGGCACGCAGCGACGGACAGTTTGCGTTATGGATAGCGTGAGGTATAGCCCTCTATATCTGTAGGTGTAACTATCTGCTATAACAGAAGAACATAATATGGTAGCAAACTTGGAGAGATGTCACGATGAAGAGGCACAGGTTGATTGGTCTACCATATTTGGAGAACTGTATGTGATTGTATGCCAATTTGGCAGGATTTAGAAATCGTATATACCTCTATATGTTTGATGTTTGACAGATTTTATACCTACAACCCACAAACAACGGTATTGATTTGAAAAAAAAAAACTTCAATGGAAGAATGATGTCGGTTTTTTAGTGACACGAGGAGACATAGCCATGGCTAATAGCCATGGCCTTACATTGGATATTTTGTGAGCGTTGATCGCAAATACTTGACCTATCTTTAGAGTTTTAGAATTTGCCAAAGGGAAGGATAGGGAATAAAGAATATAAAGGGATTAGTTGGGACGTACGTGATTGGACAGTAAACAGGTATTAGCAACTCTCACAACCGAAACGAGGCGGATGTATTGCTTTAATGTTCTCTTAGCTGATTTAGATCACTGTAACTTCCTTACTTACATTAAAAAATTGAACTAACTACATTTTCGTTAATCTCTTACTTTTACTCTTTATTACTAGTTGTGCTTTTACTCGCTCAAGTAGGCATCATTCCTTATATTAGAAGGATTGTTTTCCATAGTTCACATAGACGAGTTATACTGCTTCCACTACAAGTCAACGCCAGAAGACCTGCCCAAGTCTGCCGGATGGAACTTCTTCGATATACAGACGGAATTCCAGCGGATGAACGTGCCAAATGATCAGTGGGTGCTCTGCACTGCTAATAAGGATTATGAGGTAAAACTACACAGATTTCGACGCGAATTATATTTTAATACTGGAGGACTTCAGGCTATACTGGCTACACAGTACTACACACACACACGCACACCACACACACAACGCCACACTCAATGGTCCACTCCCTTGAATTCACTGTGTTGTGGGTCCAGAGACTATTAATATTAATTAATAGTCTCATATTAATTGTAGGTATATTATGTTGACATTATGTAAAACCATCTACCTTTGATATTGTTATCAGTTTTTCTCCTTACCGCCCGAAGTTCGCCTGGAAGAGATAACTTTGACGATAAGGCAAGGATAAGGATAACGATAAGGATAAATTGTCTGTCTGCAACATGTGTTGGTGTACAAAAAGAGTTTATCTAATACACTAATATATCTATATAATACACTATTGTATTAGATCTAATGTATCTAATACATTTTTCAGCTTTGCGATACATATCCCAGCGAGATTTATGTGCCAGCGCGCGCGTCAACCGCTGTCTTATTGGGCAGTGCTAGCTTCAGGTCCCGAGGAAGGCTACCGGCTTTGGCTTACCTTCACCACAACAAAGCGGCTATTGCAAGATGTAGCCAGCCTCTCAGTGGTTTCTCGGCTAGGTAAGATACTTCTGGAAACTACTTCTGTTGTGGTAACCGGCCCTTTTATAGTCCACTGCAGGACTTAGGCCTCCCCATGCACCTTGTCTTGTGCATGAAGGATGTATGGCTTTGACACGCCACGCTGGGCAAGCGGGTTGGCGAGTCCACTCTTTTAAAGGTGGTATAGGTAGTTACTACCCATAGTGTAGTCTATTACCTTTTACGCCACCCACGGGAAAAGATGGGGTGGTGTTATAAAATCGGCCGACATCACAAGGCGAATATAAGTAATTAATTAGTTAATAATCTTAATCTTAGACGGGATCTTAATCTTCTGGACTGATGTTGACATGTATCACGGATGTCTATGGGCTACAGTATCCACTTACCATCAGCTGGACTGTATGCTCGTTTACCGCCTTCGTCCATAAAAAAAAGGTTTTTCGTACATTCCTGTGCTTAATTTTTCCTGACCAACTGCGACCCCCTGTGTATGATTGTGACCCTCCTGGGGGTCGCGAGCCCTAGGTTGAGAAACTATGATCTATAAAGAGATATTCCTTCTATTTCAGGTGTATGGAAGACGAACAGATGTTGGATTTGATTAGACGAGCGAACCCCAATTGCGGGTACATGTATGTTGTTGACACGAGGCCGAGGGTAAGGAAATTTCTTGATATTCTTATACAACGTTAGTTTTCTAAATTTATTTATGTTATTTATTATCTCTACTTATATTGTGAATTGTTTAAAAAAACGTTTCAACACAGGAATCAATTTTTATCCCAAACCGTTAGAAGTTCCCGTTGGAATCATTGTAAAATTGCTATGGCGAATATGAAATGTTAAATGAGATGTTATTCTTACGCCATTATGTACTCAGTTCGATGGGATGAGGTGGGATTGAGTTGAGGGGAATGACACACTGAATTGACATTAGGTAAATTTGACCGACTCGCAAATGCCTCAGTTTTAGAGCCGTAATTCTAAATCTCTGCATTTTGGTTAATCGATGTAGTGAATATATAAAAACTAATTTGGTTGACGACAGATTAATGCAATGGTGAACCGAGCAGCGGGCAAAGGGTACGAGAACGAGGCTTTCTACGAGAACATTAAATTTCAATTTATGGGCATCGGAAATATTCACGTCATGAGGAAGAGCCTGCAAAAGCTTGTTGAAAGTAAGCTGCATATTTTTATTTTAAACCAATTTAAATGCTTATCTGGTTCACTTCACACTTTAGATAAGAGAATGTGAAATAAATATAGCTTTTAGAGACAACTGGATGTTGTTAAACCTTATAATTTAACAATTCGTAGATATTTGCTTAAGAGAAATCCTATTAATATTATAATCGCGAAAGTTTGTGAGGATGGATGTATGGATGTTTGTTACTCTTTCACGCAAAAACTACTGTTTGGATTTTAATGAAACTTTACAATAATATAGCTCATACATCAGAATAACACATAGGCTATAATTTATAAAGATATTGTGTATATTGGCCAAAATATAACGATAAGTGTCAAGTAAGTCGGAAAAAACTCTGCCATCTGCGAACTATTTTGGCGTACGCTGCAAAAACCGTAAGAGTTACACGAATATAATGTATGGTGGAATTGTTTCTGAAATTTTGAAAAAAAGTATTGTAAAAAGAAAATTGTAAACCGAAGCGAAGCGAGGACGGGTCGCTAGTAAATTATAAATGAGCAATAGAAAATACTGAATCGACGGTAGCAAAGACTGATGCGTCATTTAGGCCATGCCGGCCAAAGGTAATGGCCATTTTTGACATACTTGTAAGGCAAATATCCCATATCCCAGGTACTTTAGGGCCTTGTTGCCATAATAAAAATTGAAGCTTATGTTTAAAGCTTTCATTTGGTATTCGTGTTGTATGTTGGATCCAATACATACAACGCGAATACCAAATGAAAACTTTTAACATAAGCTTCAATTTTTATTGGTTGTATTGGATGTATCGGATCAATGTAACAATTCAATGGTTGTATTGCATATAGGATATGTTTTCAGCTTGCGAACAAAACAGTCCTACAATGTCGTCATTCCTAAACGGTTTGGAATCATCTGGATGGCTGAAGCATATAAAGTAAGTTATTTTATTGATAAATATTATCATTAGCGGACCTGTATAAAAAATATCGCAAATGTCAATCCAGGACATAAGCTGCAATTACACTAAGTTTCATTAAATTTCCCCTAGTAGTAAGGCGTGTTCAGATATACCCACAAGAAAAGCCTAAAAAGATTTAAGGAAACCGGATATGTGGTACTTATTGACTCTTTTCGAAGAAAATTTCTTGTAATCAATTATAAAAAAGGAGTTTTTTTTCTTCCGTTATACTTTTCATTGAATGGAATATGAGGAGATAGGGGACAGAGTGGGTCGTGGCTATTGACACTTCAATTTGACAACCATCAAATGGAGGAAAAAAATGAATGTTACATGTTGAAGATTTATGTTAAAATTTATGTCAGCTGACACAGTTCTTCCTTTAATAACCGGACCATAGTATTTTACACCGTGGTACTCGTGAAATTACACAGATGGCGTTAATGTATTCTCTTAAGAAGATATTTCGGTAAAGTGTATGAAAGACTATATCCCGTCATTTAAAGCCCTGAAGAACTATACACCACCTCAAAAGAGTGGACTAACCAACCCGCTTCTCCAGCGTGGCGCTTTAAGACGATACACCCCTCATGCACTAGACAATGTGCACGAGGAGGATGCTGAAAGGGCTGGTTGCAATTTACAACAGATCCATAGTGGACACGTCGTGGTGGATAGCGCAGGCCATCGACAGCGGCGTGAGCGTGTGCGTGCACTGCAGCGACGGGTGGGACCGCACCGCGCAGGTGTGCTCGCTCGCCGCGCTCTCTCTCGACCCGCACTACAGAACTATCAATGGGTACCAGGTGTGTGTGCATACATAGATCATATAGTTAACATGGTAATACAACACAGTCTGATAGGTACGTATTATGCAAGTGTGTTCGTTCGCTGCCCTGTGCAAGGGCATCGCCAAGGGGGGCGGGGGAGGGCAGTTGCCCCCCTCTGGAGGTTCGAAAGAATTTGTACCTACAATTCACATTTCTCCCATCCTCCCTCTCATCTGAACCCCCCCCCCCCCCCTCCTCCCGGTCCATTGGCTGGCGTTGGCTGGCGACGCTCTTGGCCTTGTGTCTAGAGCCGCACTGCAGAACTACATATTAATGGGTGGCAGTTACGTAGATTACAATAATATTAATTTCAATTTAGATAATATCAGATCATTTGTTGGTCAATCAATAGGTTTTTTATACAACGTTATACTTGCGGTTGGCGCCAAGTAGCCGCCTATTGAATAATTCGACAATGAACTGTAAAGGAATTTATATTTGTTCCAGCACTTGATTTGTCAAATAAATACAATATTGCTCAATCGACCATTCCAGCAAACTCCTTTGCAATTCATCATCAACGTACTCAAAACCCGTTCAATACCATTCAATGAATTTAAATATAATTCTGAAAAATATATATAATTCTGTGAATGCCATTTCCTGGCGTGCCAATGTCTAGGAAAAATGTACATCGAAATATTTTAAACATTCTTGTAACCTATAAATAAAATATAAACGTCCGCCAACAAACTGTTTGAGGAAATGGAGCAAGAAACTTGTAACTTTACCAGAAGAACCAAAAAAAATTCAAATAAATGTTTTGTGTACGGGCGCTGTAATATGTTTTTCGAGAAAAAAGGCAATAAATGAATGTGTTTATGTACAGGCTCTAATAGAGAAAGACTGGTTATCGTTCGGTCATAAGTTCACGGCCCGCTGCGGGCACATCGCGTGCGACGGTAGAGAACGATCACCAGTTTTCACACAACTGTTGGACTGTACGTGGCAGTTGTTGAGGCAAAGGCCTGAGGTAAGTTTATTTTAAGGGAGCGGGAGGTTAACTTTTCACAGCTAATTGGGCGCAGTTGACGGGTAGAGGTACTACTCTCTTTTGCGTAAAAGAACGAACGAAAAAGAGCGGGGGTTGTGTTTGTCTTTCAAAAATACTTAATGAATTGATTAATTAATTAACTTGGTTTTAATGAAATACACTTTTAAAATCACTCTTTAAGAACTTAGAAAATTTGGTGCTCGGATGTCGGTCGAGTCTCACCTGAAGTTTGTTTTGATCGTCATTCCATACTGAGAGACACAGCTCAGCAGATCTTTAGGGGTTGTAAGCTCTATTACTTATAAGTAACTAATAGATATATGGGATATAACATATATTGGATATAGGGACACTTGTTTCGGGAATGAGTAAGAAGAAATTACAATGAGTGGCCAAAAATAACTTTATTGCTTCTCAAAATATTCTTCGTGAGCGTTAATACACTTTTTCATGCGAATAAACCAATTTCCATAACATTTATTCCACTCCCTCATGGTGACCTCGGAAACGTGTTTTTCATACTCTTCGACAGCCTCTTCTGGCGATGTAAACCGTTGACCGCGTAGTTGGCGTAAATAAATAAAACTTGTAACCAGCCCCTTTTTAGCAGCCACCCCTAATCATTGTCTTGTGCATGACGGATGTATGACGAGTTCTTTTAGAGATGATTTAGTTCCTCAGGGCTCGGGGTAGCGGCTTTGTTATCCCGAAGTCACCATTTACGACACCCGCGATAAGAGCCGGACTAAAGCCGACCGAAACCACACGGCCAAGAAACTGGAAATGTCTCGCGAAATTGCCGGCAATTACTATCAGCCTCCTACATTAATATACAGACACGGGTTTGTGTGTCGGACCGTAATCCACTATACGAGTCTAATACGATATCAGACTATAACGTCCCACTGTAGGGTACGTACCTCCTCTAGTAAATATCAGGTGCTAAATGTATATTTTTTTTCTCAAAAATGTAGTAGAAAAAAAGCTTTCATTAACAACTAACCCGATATCTAAAATTGTAATTCCATTTAGACCATCGTTACTTGGATGCCCGCGATACAGATATATCTGAGTGCCGGATCCAACAGTAATTTTGTCTTAAGTTAATTTTGGAAAATAAAGAAATTTTGTATTTGTATTTGTTGCAATCTGAAGCATTCTGAATATATCGTTATACAACATACCATCGCTCCAGCCAGCACTAGATACCCTGATGGTATGTGGTATAATAGTGTCCCCTACAAACTTTTTCCAGGCGTTCCAGTTCAACGAGCGTTTCTTACTGACACTTCACGATCACGCTCACGCCTGTCAGTACGGTACGTTCATTGGCAACTGCCAGAAGGACAGAAGGGATCTCAGGTAGGTTATTAATTTTAATCCTATCCCCCCTCCCCCCATCTACTTAGAGCTATTGACCTTTGACCCTGAATCGTTGTCTTTTGTATTAGTGGCACTATAGGGTTGAACTTCGCTTGACTGATAGAGATTGACTATTGAAAATAGCCTTTGTAACAATCACCACTAGATTCACAGTTCCTATATAAAAGTTACCAATACATTTATTTTTCATTTACATAAAACTTTTCATAATAACACTACAAGATTAAAGTTTATTATTAAGTAGCTTTGTATTTCTTTGTATATCAATGCTCGGAAACATGTTTTCATACTCTTCGACAGCCTCTTCTGGCGATGAAAACCGTTGACCGCCTAATTGGCGTAAATAAATAAAACTTGTAACCAGCCCCTTTTTAGCAGCCACCGCTAAACATTGTCTTGTGCATGATGGATGTATGGGCCCTACAACGGCACGCTGGCCATGCGGCACGACGAGTTCTTTTAGAGATGATTTAGTTCCTCAGGGCTTGGGGTAGCGGCTTTGTTATCCCGTAGTCACCATTTACGACACCCGCGGTAAGAGTCGGACTAAAGCCGACCGAAACCACAAGCTAGTTGAACTAGCTTGAGCTAGTTGCTTGAAGGAATGAATGCCTTTATTATATTGAATTAACCTTTTCCACGTCTTCTCACGTCAAAATAATATATTTATTACGAGTATGCAATATAGTATTAATTATACTCTGTTCTGAAACGTACAATTATTGCTCTTTAACAAACTAAAATTGACCAACATTGTTTTATTGCTAACATCAAATCCCGCTGCTTACTCAGCTGTACTTTGAGATGGAATTGTTTCCACTATAGCCTTTAATTCATCGTTATCAACCTTGGTCGTAGATCGTCCGTGGGGCTCATCCTTGAGATCGAAATTTCTAGAACGGAAGCGTTCAAACCATTGACGCACGGTGCGACCGTTTGTGGTGTTTAGCCCATACACACTATTGATATTGTGAGCTGCCTGACTTGCGTTGGAGCCGCAACGAAACTCATATTCAAAAATAGCACGAATTTTCATTGTCATAATTTTATTTTCAAAACAATCACATGAACAAAATTTAGGTACAGCAAATCAAATGAAATCCTAATTTTGAAATAAGAACATCGTAGCTATTTTATGCATTTTGTTTTATCTTGAAATTCGAATTAGAACAGAAGATATCGAAACTCATAGTGGGGCCAGTAATAAAGTCGGTCATTTCATAGATAAGCACCTAATACTTTGTAGGCGACGTGATCCTAACCAATGTTTTAGATATATTTTTAATTTTTCCAGACTGCCAGAGCGAACATTTTCGCTGTGGGGTTACATGGCGAATCATCTGAACGAGTACAAAAATCCTCTTTACAATCCTAAGGCACACCCTGACGTACTCAAACCCGATCTTAGTGCGCAGAGTATTAGGTAAGTCAAGTGGGAATACACTTACATGTAACGAGTTTTCATTTATGTTCATAAGAAAACTTACGGCTGGATACAATTTTATTCGATTACATAAATACTGAGAGCATTGCACGTTTTCACAATATGGTAACTGTAGGATCGTTAATAAGTCGTTTAAAACAAGCAAATGTTCAATCGTTACAAAAATACGGAAAATCATGACGTAACAATGGAAAAGAAGCGATTACAATATTTTTTAAGTGTAGTTACACTATAAAACAAGGCATCAAAATCTATATCGCGACTATTATTATTATAACTCTCCCATACACGCAAAAATAGGGAATTTTGCAATAATATTTTGGAGACCGTTCTAGTATTAATTTTAGGGATATCTCAAAAAAATCTACCTATTGTAGAGATTACAGATTGCGAAAAAGTATTCTATATCTCTACTAAAGTCATGCAAACGAAGGAATTTAATTCTCAGCGGACAAAAGTGCGCGTCCCGTGGAAATAAGTACGCGGCAGACTTACGGGCTCGACGCACACGTACAAATTCATTTGATCGTAAGAATTCCGCAGGATCACATCACGGAAGCGCAGAGTTATGAGTTATGTTATTACTACGTTAGGTACAGTCGGCCAATAATAACGTTGAACGCTTAAAATTGAGTTTTAATTTGGCATTTCTAAAAGTATTAATCGGTATGGAAATGTATGGGGTATCTGCAGAGCTTCCCACGACTGCCGCATGCGACTGAGCCTAATTAATAATTAATATTTATTTATTTAAACATAGCAAAAGATACATTACATTTTATAAAAACCAATGCGTACATTCTTCGCAACGATTTCTCTATGAATGCCACAGCTTACCAGTTCAGAACCTCCTCATTTGAGAACAAAACATCTGTGTCACTACGCCTCGCTAACATTTTATTAATAACACTGTTTTATTACGTTGGCGGTTAGTACGAGATGGAACCCGTGCTAAGTGATGAGCAGGGTCGCGGCGTCGCTACAAACGCGTCCACGGAAGTCCATCTTTAAATTACGAACAAATGTAGCGAAAAATTCGCGCGGCCTTGTATCAGTCGGGTTACCGAACTAATAACCGGACTACAGATGCTAGTCCATTCGCGCGAGGAATTTCGCGAACTGATTTCCGCTTCGGCCATCAATCAACAAATATAGCGGACTACGGGCGGAAATATCGCGAGCCGTCAATACAGAGAGTAGCGGCAGTTCTGTGGAGTCGGTAGTAATTCACGTTATTGTACTTTAATTAGAAATGTTTCTGTGTCAAACATTATACAAACACTTGTGAAACTAAAACAGACACAGAAATAACTAACCAGAAAATAACACCGTAACGAGCAGAATTCATCGAAAAATGGCGCGTAGATTTGCCCCCGGCCTTAGGCTTCCTTTTTTTGTTAAATTGTATGAATTTTTTTTGTTTCCTTTTTGTGCCAGGTTCTGGCGCGGAATGTACTGCCGACATGAAAGCGGCGTACACCCGCGCGAGCCACTCGGCGACTTGTTGCCGGCCGCCGTCGAACACTCGGAGGAGCTCGACCATCACATCGCATACCTCACCAAGGTAACACTGCGACCGTCGTACCGTAACATACCATCAAACATACTGCGACCATCATACTATCATTCACAACTTGACACACTTGTTGCCGGCCGCCGTCGAACACACCGAGCGGCTCGACCACCACATGGTATACCACACGCTGCGACTATTGTACCGTACCATACTAATCTTCAATACACATAAAGAGAAATATTCTGACTGACTGACTCATTCCACAACGCCGAGCCGAAATCATTGAAGCTAGAAACATGAAATTTGGACAGTAGCTTATAATGTAAAGACTCACTAAGAAGGGAATTTCCTGCAATTGAATCCCCGAAGAGGTAAAAAAAAAAACATGAACTTAAATATTTTTCGCACGAAAAAACTGAATTTGTTCTCAGAAAACATTCTTCAATTTATGATTATGATCTTTTAAGTATTTAACAAAATACTTATTTCCTCTCTACCCAAAGGTTGTCCGACAGAGGTCGCTTTCGGCGATAAGACCGGCTTGTTTGTTTGTTATAGAATTTGTTTTTTGGTTTGCTATAAAGAGTTATCTATCTATATCTTATTCAATTCTTTGACTCACTGATCATTTAACTGATCAAGTCAACTGATTTCAACTGATCAACTCGTGTATTTGTCAATTGCAAACCACAATCGATTCAAGCGCCTCTACAGTGTCTATCGATCGGCTAGAACTACAATATCACATGACGAGGTAACATCCTAATATATTGATAAATAACAAGGGAATTTCTTTGTACTTCTTGCGTACTAGAACCACACCTGTTGGATAATGTAATGACAGTTGATTTTTAATGCATGCTTTTACAGAGAATAGCAACATTCAAGAAACTTCTATCGGGCAAAAGGCAGAAAAACAAAGAGACAGTCGTCAACTACCAGAACGGGGACGCGGATACGGTGCAGATTGAAACCAAGGCGGAAGCGTTACAGATAGACAACAAGTATGTTCATCTTAACTTTTTAAATTTTCGCGTTTTGTACACGTTTTCTATTGTATATCGGGTTGGAACGCTTAAAATTAAACAGCTTTCTTTACCTTTTATTCAACGTTTCGGCACGGCACTGTAGTCACGAGTGGACTGAAGAGTCAGGTAGTCCAGGTTGGGAGCTGCGAGTAGTTTTATCAGCTACCCACATTGAATAGGCTGCGATACACTACACTGACAATATTCACCCCGATTTACAATATTAAAAGTTGATATTACGGCACGATTCCGAGGCACGCGACAGACGGCTCTTTACGCGACGGCAGACGTCATTACTTTTCACTATTTTAAAATTATATCGTTTCGCACACTCGACTGCAAGTCGACGGCATTTCGTATTTCATTGTGACGTGTCGCGGGAGACGGCACAACCGCGTAAAAACAGTGCCGCCCTCTGCAGTCGGACAATGTTGAGGCGTTGACAGACGAAGAAAGCGAAAATTTATTTATTTTCGTGTACAACTATTGATTAGCTTTCCTCGGTTCTGTTCATGTACTCATATCTTAGAAGTATTGATTTTTTGCTTTTTATGTACAAATGGCCAAGTACAGTTGTAGGCTACTTTCCTACACAGTATATGACACGATAATTGCCAGTTGGTCGGTGTCCTGAATCGATATCTCTTATCGACCTGTACTGCAACACTAGTCACCGAAGCGCAGGCGCACCGGCTACCTTGGTCAGGTGAAGGTCACCACCAGTCAAAACTTACTCGCGACGCGGAGCGCACGCAACTCGCGGCGACTCGCGGCGATTATTCATAACTCGCTCAGGTGATTGTCTCCGCAATAAAAAGATCATCGTAATATATGTATATAATCAAGTTGTTTGTTACCATCTTCTCGACGCACACCCTCGCCTTCTAAACGGTAACATTCTTACCGATAGTTGGAGCACGGGGACATTACAGTTCCTCATGCTTCACCGAGGTGGAGAACTCAGGCAAAGCAAACACCCATCTTATAATGTAAAATCATTACCATCTTTCATCATTCGCAGCTGAACTGATCGTGCACTTGATGTTAAAGCTAATTAAAACAAATTGTCCCTTATTTCAGGTTACTGTACGAATCTGGCGGTACTCTGTCTGAACTGGAGTGCGCAAACCACGATCACCCTCTCAAAGAAACCATCAAAGGGCCCACTGGGAAGCCGAACAAAATACCACTCATCACTAAGGTAAACACATTACTAATATTTCACGTGTAATCGTTTAGAAATACATATGTATTTGCAATAATCACTCTTTTTAGAATGCAGTACTAAGGACATAATTTTCTAATAAATATCCAAATAAATATATTCAATACCTGTTCAGTAGTTGAACTATTATTATATCAAAAGAGAATACTATTCCAGGGTAGGGTAAATAAAACAACCCGGTAATGTATTATGATGTAAGGTGTTCTGTATTTGACCTGAATTTAAACTGTCGTTAATTTAAATTATTATAAACTAAATTATTAATTTAAATTATTAATTTAAATTAAACTGAATTATTAGTTTAAATTAAACTAAATTATTAATTTAAATTAAACTGAATTATTAGTTTAAATTAAACTAAATTATTAATTTAAATTATTTAATATAAATTAAAAAAAAAAATAAACTTTATTCCTAATCTCTTTTTGCAAGTTTTCTTTTGTGGCTTTTACATTTATTTACAGCACAATTTGTACTTTATGTCACGGACCGCTAATGTTGAGGCAATAGAATGAATGGATTAAATCCCATTTCCCTCCATTTGGCTATCGTCAAATTGAAGTACCTATCAATAGTCATGTTCTTGCGTATAAATCTATGGTAGGACTAAAGAATATGCGTATACGAGTGACAGATTAATTATAGATAAGCTATATGGGACTGGCATTGATGAATCGATTGCATCTTGTGACAAAACTTTGTACATGAGTGATGCCAGTGGAATAAATGAAATGTTACTCTTTATTTACTTAATCAATTACGCAAACGCATTTATCGGGAAATATCATTAACACTATTTCGGTATATATAGAAAACGTTTAGTTTTTCAATTGTTTCTTATATTTTTAGAAGAGTTATTACCGCCAAATAACAGACTGAATTGATGGGAGGTAAATTTGCCCGCCTTACAGATGCCTCTATTTTAGGGCTGTAATGCCACATCTCTTGTAATTTGGTTGACCGATAGGAGCTGAGTAGCTAGCTGTATCTAGCATCTATTGCCAACTGGACAGTGAAAATCGAATTACCAAGCTTGTACTCTGTTCAAATACCCAAATATATTCAATACATGATACTAATTTAAACAATGTTCTAAATATATTCAGATACCCGCTTTGATATTGTAGAAATCAGCAGATTCCATACCCGCAAGTCTAGACCTGTTAGAAAGAGAAGTGAACTCGGTCGCTCTCGACTGGAAGAGTATAAAGAACGTGACCGAGTGCAGTTGTTCCACGCCATTGGACCATTTCAGCAGGAAGGTGAGTTTATTACAACAAATTATATGTATTTAGGTACTAAACTGGTCTCTTCATACAAGATAGGCTGAAATAAAAAAAATGTGTACCTATTTAAACGTGTTTCGCTGAGCCCATTGCCATCCCATCTCTTCCCATTTTTCCAATTGGCACTTTCTCCAGATCCATTCTTAAATTTTCAAAAGTAGGAATAGTGGTATGTGTTACGTAGTATGTAGTATTTCCTTAAATTAATACCTTTTAGTAAATAACGATATTTAGACAATTTTGTTGCTGCTGCTTTTGTAATTACGATAGCTAGGAAAGCGTAGATGTTTTTTAAATGTTTCGCATATTAAAGTGCAGTTTTTTTTAAAGAAAAAGTACTTGTGGAAGTACTATATAAAAATTAATAAAACTGGTATAGTTTCGAAGCTGTATTTCAAAATGTTTATTCATTTCATTGTTGATTATTAAATATTCGAACGTTCACTACGTAAAGTAAATTTATTTATTATTGATTATTATTTAAAATAAATTCTTGAAGTTGTATTTAACCTTTTCTTGTAAAAAAATCTTAAATTTTAACTATCCCGAAAATGGTTCACTTTGGCATAAGGCATTATAGTGTTACATTAATTGCAAACAAGGTTGTTAAAGAGTAGGAACTCTACAAGCCCTTAACGGGAATAGGTCGAATTACCAGTAACCCTGTATAAATAAATTCATTAATTGATTCAACGTGTGCAGCATCACTGCTGGGGGTGCGGGCGGTGCGTGTGCACGCGGTGCGTGTGCGGGCGCGCGCCGCTGCCCGCGCTCGCGTCGCCGCGCGCCGCGCCGCTCTGCGCCGCGTGCGCTCCCGCCACACCGGCCACGCCACCACACGACGCAGGTACACACACACACACACACCACGTACATAACCACCAATATGTGTGTTGTTGTTAATAAGTACGCACGTATGAATGTACGGCGCAGAGGACACATGCCGCACCGGCCACGCAATCTGGCCGGGCAATCTGCAAAGCGAATCAGGGTGCGTGCCAACGTTTGTCATTCTGGACTGATGTTGGCATGAATCGTGGATCTCTATGGACGGCAGTATCATTTACCATCAGGTGTACTGAATGTTCTTCTGCCGCATTTTCTCTACATATATAAAAGGAAAATAGAATTAATAGAATCACATAATCCTTTTACAAAGGTTTGCATTGGGGCTCTTAAGAACTTAACAACAACCGATAATACCCGAAAGAGTATTATTACAATGTTTTTCTAATTCGTTATACTTTTGTTTCAGATTTAGTCTCGCTTGCAAATTAGAAAAGAAAAGAAAATCAAGCTAGTTAGATCTACTTATATAAAAAAAAAAAATGGAAGTTGGTGGTATTTCTGAGATTAATAGACTTCGACACCGTTTGACCGATCACCATGAAAGTTGGCACATATATGTATTTTTTCATGGAGAAGTTTTTCATGCTATCCGCTTTGTTGTAACTCGCCACTAGATGGCGCTGCAGGTTCAACCGATCGCCATGAAAATTGGTATACATAGGTATTTGAGCACGGAGAATATTTTCGAGCTATCGACTTTGTTGTAACTGTCCACTAGATGGCGCTGCAGCACATCAACTATACTACTATACCGTTCAATCGAACGTAAAAATCATATCGACGGCAAAACAGAATAATTAGTGATTTTATATACAGAGGTAAATAAATATACACAGGCAGGACAACATCTGCCGGGTGCAGCTAGTATGATATATATTGATAAGAAATAAAAAATATTCCAATAATAATAATGTGACATACAAAAATAGTTACAAGTAGTTTATGTGATAATTGAAATTATTTTAGCAAGTAATGGATGTATGCTTTGTGCAATTTGTTTACTGAATGCAATGTGTTTCATAATTATAAATTAAAATGAAATGGTCATTATACATTAATAATTGTTATTCACGATTTATTATTTATATATTATAGCCGATATTTACGTCCAGTTACATAAATCGTGGTCGCGGCGAGACTGCGGAGGCGGTTGAAGGTGAATCAAAAATGAACAGATTTTTCTGTCAATAGCAACGCCTTTTTAAAACTTCTTTAACTGGAAAAGGCTGGAAATTTGGCATCCAATCATTTTCTCGTCTCTAGATTCTAATTATTTTTATCCATTTCTATCTCTCGGTAGTTTATAACAGAACGAAACATAATAAGATCATAAAGTAGGTCTAAATATCAATAAATTGTCAGATACTTTCATTATAAATTAATTTAGATGTAATAATAATAATGTATTTATTTCAGGCACTATGTAATATATATAAGTATTTTCAGTATTTTGTAGAAAAAATGTGGTGTTCGATGACCAGATTGCCCCATCGTCCCCAGTCGCTGGCTGAGAACTACTCGCTCTACGTTCGTCATCTTGCCTTCTCTATCACTCTCACACACAATGCGATTTAATGCAAAAGAGACAACATTTATTAAATAAATTTACAAATTGTCTTAAAGTTTGCAGTAATTTCAAATGAAATGAGACATCGTTTCTTTCTTTTACATTTGCAGTGTAATTTGTACACTTGCGGAACTAACGAAATGACATTTTTTTTATCAAATTTCAAGAGAACTAGGACACTTGAGAGTGATGTGTAGCACCGATGCGAGATCATGTGCGACTAAGTGAACTCCAGGCAATTACCTTCCTTTCGTGTTGCCATTTTTAGAGGGCGAGTAACGTATCTATGTGTAGAAAATATCATTGCCTAAGAAAAAATTAATAATAAAAACTAAAAAAAATATTATTTTTTTTGCGAAAAGAAAAAGCCCCAAATTTTGAACTCAATTAATTAAGAATCGTGAACCACGAAGGTTCCAGTCTTCTGGTATACATCTGACCCACCCTCTACATTATGTACGTATATATAAAACTTGTAAATAATATTATAATGGCTAGTGTATTATTAAAAAAATATAGTGCAATAAAATATTGTTGTAAATATCCAAAAGAGTTTTATTTTTAGTTATAAAAATGGCAAAAATATGCGAAGTCCTTAACTACGAGATTGTAAAATTTAATTGAATAACGAATGTGGTTCCTTAACAAGCAATTTATTTGCACAACACACCAATTTAAGAGTCACGTTCGTTGTACGGCTATTATTGTCGAAGTAGTTTTAAAGTTGCTAACGTTTTTAATCTTTCGAAGTCGTGAGTATTGAAGCAATGTTTTGCCACAGTTTAATTTTATTAACGATTGCTTATGTGGTAACTACTGACGTCACAAAAAAGAATGATGCAGATTTGCTGGAAAAGAGTCGAATGATGGGTGTAGACGCCGTACATGATAGTAATATCAAAATTGATAAAAATACTGTCATTACGCGAAATATGAAGATACACACGCGAAATCGCGATAAAAATGGTAACTATAGTTGTACTAATTAAACTACTTAATGAGTAACGTTAAATAAAACTCATTTTTTTTATATAGAAAAAGGGCGGCAGGCTAGTAGACTGTCCCTCTTGTGGTAAGTGGATACTGTCGCCCATGGACATCAGAGATACATGTATTTAAAAATACCAATGGTTGTAGATCATTAATATTTTTTGCAAATAGATCTAGATAGAATAAGTGAATGGTACACCATTCACTTATTAATCGAATGGAACTAAACACGGGAAAATGCTACCATATAAAAAGTTAACGTTAAGAAGATCAATATGCTATAAATGATCACACTGGTACTGGTATGTTTCGATGCAACTGCGCACGATCGCGAAGAAGGCGGCAAACAAGCATAAAGTCCACCTTGTGGTAAGTGGTCGCACATTGTACCGCTCGTCATCGTCGTGGGATTCATCCACACTTCCTTGACATAGACACTTTATACCGCGAACCCGAAATTTTAGGAATTACTACTAGCAGAGGTTGTTCTGTTACGCTACGATATGGGGCCTTCAAGAGAGCTGTGAACAGGATTCCGCAAGGTCGGCAGCGCGCACACCTATAATACCCCTGGTGTTGCAGGTGTCCATGGGCGGCGGTGACTACTTACCATCATGTGGCCCACCCGCTCGTCCATCTATTCTAGATATAAGAAAAGTGGATACTGTCGCCCACAGACGTCTGCAATTCATGCCAACTTCAGTTCAGAATGACAAAAGTTGGCATGCGCTGTCTACATTTGAAGATGTACCTAAGTATGGATTTGGAGAAAGGATTGGGAAAATGGGATAGGAATTGGGGTGGGGTATGGGGTAAACAGGGAAATGCAGTACATTTAATAATCCTCAAGAGAGGGTATACCTACGAGTATTTCCCGCTATGCTGGAAATTCTTTAGAAACTGCATAACTGATTTGCAGGTCTAAATGCCGCTCTTCTTTAAAAAAGTTTAACCGAAACTTGCCCTTTTATCGTTTAGTGCCACGAGCCTCCTCATCATTCACATTGTCTTGTGTACGAGGATTGTATAGTTTTAAAACGTCACGCTGGCCAAGCAGATTGGAGCCTATTTTTTTAGAGGTTTTTGTAGGTCCTAACAACTTGTAGCAGCTTTTACGACACTCACGAGAAGAGGTGGGGTGGTGCAATTTGAAGCCGACTGACACCACACGACCGACTCATTATCCTTATATTATTTTCAGCACAAAATACACAAGAAAAAGAAAGAGATCCAGATTGGTCGTATAGATCGATTCCACAGGACGTGGCCACGCACGTTGATCGGTTCAAAAGAAATATGACAGAATGTTTGAAAGAAGTTCAGGCTAACGACACGAGAACAGTGAAAAGGTTATCGCCTAACAGAGAGTCTCCTGTGCACGCTGAATGCCTAATCGCATGCGTTTTGAAACGCAATGGTGTCATTGGAAATGGTAAAATTCATAAAGGTAAGTTCGAAAAAGAATTTCTCGTATTGCATATTCCCTGGTATTGCAGGTAACCATGGGCGGCGGTCGCCACTTACCATCACGTGGGCCGCTTGCCCGTCTACCTCCTTTACATATGTAATATTGCCACGTCATTGATGTTCCATGGGATGCTCCAAATAATAAATCATCTGTAAATATAATTTCAAAACTTTTTATTTATTTTCAGATAATTTATTAACGCTGGTAAGTAGATTTTTCTCCAAAGACACTAAATTAATGAAAAAGTTGGAGAAGAACTTGGACCGTTGCATCGAAATGAGCGCCAAAATTCAAGATGAATGCAAGCTAGCATCGCAGCTCAACGACTGTACTAATGACTTGATGGCAAGCAACAAGCAAAAAATTGTTGTTAATTACTAGCTGTTCAATATAAATGCTATTTTTATAAAATTATCGAAATGTTTTATTAGCTTTGAAGCCTCCTATTTAAGCTTTTTAGAATCACAAAAATCGTAATCGCGTACCTGATACTTACACACAATTAGTTTACACGTTTTTGTTTATATTATTCCATTTTCTGTTTAAGCTCGGTGTGCTGAACAGAGCGAAGCGGTACTTCATCCCTGGGCAACTCCTTATGCTTTAAAAAGCTCATGTGAGGCCCCATATGGAGTACTGCTCTCATCTCTGGGCCGGCGCACCGAAATACCAACTGGACCCATTTGACTCCATCCAACGACGTGCTTTTCGTATTGTCGACGATCCCACTCTCACGGGCGGTTTAGGCATTCGGAGAGACGTTGCGTCTCTGTGTGTTCTACCGCCTGTACAATGGGGAATGCTCTGAAGAACTGTTTAATATAATTTCCACCTCGGGTTTCTACAACCGCACCTCCCCCGTCACAGAAGTGCGGTCCATCCGCATTTCCTCGATACGGAGGTGTCGCGCACTGTTCGCTCCAAAAATTATTTTATACCGCGAACCCGTAGGCTGTGGAACGAACTGCCTCAAGAGGTCTTTCCATTAAGGTACGATATGGGGTTCTTCAAGAGAGCTGTGAATAGGATTTTGCAAGGTCGGCGGCGCGCCCGCATACCCCCTGGTGTTGCAGGTGTCCATGGGCGGCGGTAACACTTATCATCACGTGGGACCGCTTGCTCATCCGCCCACTAGTCTATAAAAAAAAAAAATTACCTTATCATTATTTATTGTCGTATTTCATTTTCATATTTATTTATCAAAATTATTGATAAATAAATAAATTATTGTTTGGCTTCTTATTAGTTAACTTCACAACATATCACATACCTACCTATGTAATGACTATGACTGTCTGCTTTTTAAATGCAAGTAACTTTGGGCTAACTAATTTTTTAATTATTATTTTTTATATATCTAGTCTATAACCTGCCTACCTGACATAATTTCATAGTTATAATTATCACATTATTTTGTATGTAAGTTGAATTTGGATAACTAAACAGTTTTTTCAATCTCCTTCATAGTTATAAAATTTGAAAATAGTTAAAGTATTTTGTAGCTAGCGACCAAAAACGCTTTTTCTGCCTACACATTGTATTGTGACTTGTATTGGAACGCATCAGTTTCTTTGACGACACTAGGGTGGCGATTCTTCCCGAAAAAGATCGATCTGTAAATCGATTCGAACCGAAGACTGAAAAATCGATTTCCAAAAAATCGAGGTCTGGAAGATCGATTTCTCAAAAATCAATTTTTTGTCGATTTCTTTTTACCTTGTACTAAATAAAAATCAACATTTATTTCGCTATTCGCAGTACATAACAAGAGTCAATCGATCAGGACGCAATATCAAACACAAACCACTGATCACAAACAAACAAAAACAATATATGCAACAGTATTATTTTGTAGCCCATTTTTATTCCATGGTAGTACGTTGACTTTTTTATTGAAAATAAAAAGGTGGCTTTAGACGTAGCTCATTAAGCCTAATACATATAATAATAAATAATTACATTTAAATAAAAAATAACTTTGGGGTAACATCATAGCGAGAGATAAAACACAGCATCGCCATCTATCGAGTTTATGATTCTAAGGTGTAAGTGAAAAACTGTCCTTACTTTAACTATAGTATTTCCATTTCTTTATTTTCTCGATGACAGTTCTAATTTGATAGTTGTAGTGTTGTGTGACCAAATAAGTAATGATATCGATCGCATATATTTATTATATTAATTATATTTATTATTTATAGATTTACGAAGGATGGTTTAAAGAAATGGTTCAATCTCTGGAAGAACCGTCGATAATTATTATGGACAACGCTACATATCACTCCAGACAAATTGATAAAATGCCGACGCAGGCCAATAAAAAACAAGAGATAATTGACTGGCTCCAACGTCATGGCGAAAATGTGGATAATACTTTATTAAAAGTACAATTAGTGAATATTTTAAAATCGAATAAAAGCCACCCTAAAAGATATGTTATCGACGAAATAGTTGCCGAATGTGGTCATTGGGTTCTTCGACTTCCGCCGTATCATTGCCAGTACAATGCTATAGAACTAATATGGGTACAAATCAAAGGACACGCCGCTCGAAACAATACCCATCCCCCTTTTACGGCAAACAAGATGTTAGATTTATTAAAAAATGCATGTGCGGAAGTAACTGCCGAAAACTGGGAAAAAATTGTGAGAAGAACCCAAAACATTATAGCGTCGGATTGGGAAATTCATGTGGCATTCGATAATATAGAAGTACAGGAACTTATAATAAATGTTGGGGAGAGCTCATCGAGTGACAGTGACGATTCATCAGATTTTGATTAAAATAAATAAATAAAGATTACCTGTCATTATAATTATTTCGTTTCATTGTCGAGTACCTACCTATACCTACTTATTTTACAACAGCTTCGAAAATTTTAAAGAAGTTGGCATTATCAATCAAGAATTAACACGTGTAACATCTTGTAATGAAATATAATATTAGTTAATAAATTTGTACAAAAGTATCCGGCAGTAGTTTAGTTTCTTACATTTTGTAAAAAAATATCGGATCTGTTATCGTGTTACGTTTATCGATAACTACATCCCTAAAATTGCTTTCTGGCTGACGTGACCTTGTTAATGAAATATGACGTCTTGGTGCCTAATTTTTGTTCGGAGTTTTAGGCGTTGACGCTAGAACAAAGTTATATCGACCACTGTGTGTCAGCTGTCATCGAGAAAATAAAGCAATGGAAATTGTATAACTGTAAATAATTTTATGGTTGCATTCTTATCGAAACAGAAAAAATCGTATCTCGATTTTTGACTGTCTGAGATCGATTCACTGGATCGATCCATTGCTTATTGTCGATTTTAAAAACAGATTTTCTTGGCCCAAAGAATCGATTCTTCGATTAATCGATCTCAGATCGCATCCCTAGACGAGACGTCTCGTCTCGTTGTCTCTGCTGTAATGGTGACTTATTTATAGGAAAATTAGAAATTAATACAAACAAATACCTTTTAAACCTCGTTCCCCACCCATGTACAGGTGTAGTTTTATTTTAATAAACCCGCGAACTATTAAAGTTATAAATAACATTGGCGTCTGGCGACTAGTTAATTAGTTACTAAAGTTCGTGGGAGCTGTAGTCACGTCTACAGCGAAGATTTTAAGGTTTATGTGAAATTCAGAAATTGCGTCACAACCAAGAATGACCAGCAACAATGAAAATAACGCCACACTGCAGCCTCGGGCGCAGCAGCAGAAGCTATCAATGAATATACCGGCAGCATACAGCATCAGCATGCCCTATTTGATAACAACAAAACATCTTGGAAAGTTTATATCCAAGTATTTGAAAACCAGATGGCGATTTATGAAGTGAGTGCTAAAAGAAAAATGGCACGGGTAAATCTCCACATGGAAGGACTGTACTTTTTTTCTGAGCTTTTTTATTTAGACAAAGGAGTGCATAGACATGATATTTTTGAAATCGCGAAAGTGCAGAAAGCATTTTTTTTTAATTTCTAAATTTTGAGGTTATTTCAATGTGTTTAGTTACTGGGCAGAGAATATTGGTGTCATAACGATTGTGGATGTGATGACGATTTATAAGAACATTTTAGGGGTTAGTAATCTAGTAACAATTTTTGTGTTAGTACCACCTTTGCTTTCATCAGTGAGAGGGGTGGTCCTGAGTCTGTTTTGGGCGACAATTCGACATAATATAAACTGCATAGTTATTCTGCCCCAAATAATAATAAATGAAACTTATAATTTATTTGTAAACATATTTAATGCACTTTATTAGTTCCTCAAAGGGATCCAATTTATTTAACATAATTTCTCTCTTCCATGAATACTCTATCAACCAATTTGTGAAGTCACCTTTATAATTGTCTTTATTAAAACTCCTTTTTAAAACTTGCCAGTGACCTTCTATCCTTTGAGTGTGTGTCCCATCTGGTGCCACAAACCGGTTCTCAGGATCACTATGGTTACATTTTTTATGGATGTAACCATGTTCAGGCAAAGAATCGTATGTAGCAAGCAATAGGAATCGGTATGCAGGGCCGTCTTAAGTCTATTCTGCGCCGGGGTGCGGGACTCAGCCTGCGCCCTCGTTTTTTTTTACACTGCAGCGTGGCACGCGACCGACGACACACTACAGTATGAAAGGGGCAGTGTTCACAACCTGAAACCAAGCAGCTATCGTACCAGGGCCGTAAAATTATCGTATATCGATCAAAATTATCGTATTCATTAGGATGATGACTATAATACATTTAAAAATCATATGGAACGTGACAATAATATTTTGCAAATGCTTCATAGTTTATATCTTGTAAACTTCTGTTTTTTTGATTGAAAAAAAAAAAAATTCAAATAAATGTTCGACTATAGCACAGACCTGAGCTGGGCCCCCGTTCACTTTGAATGACATAAACGCGCCAACATTTCGAATGTATAAAGAAGAAAATGAGGTTATACAAGAATACGAAAGAAAGAAAATGAGAATACACAAATATTGATGAAACTTAACATTTTATATACAATTTTTTTCTATCGCCTGTTAACATTGCACATTATTTTCATAACTTAAAATTCGTTTGACATTAAAATACAATCGAAGTCATCCGAATCTGGGTCACCATACAAATCGTGGATCTTTTTAGCAGTGGATTCTGACGTGTTTTTATTTCTGTACATTAACGCTTTGTTCATACGACTATATTCTCCTTGTGACGGCTCGTATGTTGTGCAATTAGCGTTCATATGTTTAACTCTTTGTTTAGCTAAGAGCACACCCTTTACGGTGGAAATCACCATTGTATTACGCGTTTTAGTCTTGATTAAATTGATGTGACTGAATATGCGTTCGCTGTCGGCATTCGAATGAGGAAGAGAAATGACATCTAGGACAAATTTGGACACGTTTTTGAAAGTCATTCCCTGGTCGCTTTCTTCGCAATCGCTTAATTTTGCCCAAAAAATGTCGACTGGATTTTTTACGTCGATGTCTGCTGGGAGCTCAAAAGACGGTAGTTGACGCCACTCATCGTCGATTATTTGATATCGATCGCTCGATACGATACGAGGCAAAGCCTCCATCAATGGCAGCAAACTTGGCATACTATCGTCTCTCGTTTTTCTTAACATCGCTTTCGGTGGATTCAGATTCGTCACAAGTTTTTTTCGGATCCGGTTTTGAAACCGGATCCGAAAAATTGAAGCGTTTTTGATTTCTTTACAGCCTTCCACGAGAAACTCAATACAATTCGCGGCGAAATCTGATTTTAGCTTTTCATTGTTCCGAATCTCAACGTGATCCAACATTTTCCGAACTTCAACGCCGAGGTACATATTTTCTGGACGTAAGAGATGCGTCTCGTTGGATGGATCTATTTCGTTTAAATCGGTTCGATAGATATAATCCTTCGACATGTACAATTCTAACAGCTCTTGATAGTTTCTAGACATTTTATCGTGCAGGCTCGTAACGACTACAGACGATGACTGGAACAATTCATTTAATTTCGTAAATTTTGGTAGAACAAAGTCTAGAAAGAGATAGAGAAGTTTGATGATTGGATTGCTGAGAGCTTGGACAATCTGTTCAACGGATTTCAACCGGACCGTCAGCATTTGCTCTCTAAAATATAGTTCTAGCGCAGGCCACTGTTCGATAATCCTTGAGACGACCGCTTTCAACGATAACCAACGCGTTTGTGCTGGGCGAAGGATTTTGTGGACATCGATGTCTAAAAATGTTTGAAACTGTCGGAACAAATGCTGTCGTTTTGCGCTGTTCTTAAATTCACCATACCAGTGGCGGATTTACACATTTCCCAAGTATAGGCTCTTAAATTTTTGCCGCTCTTACCTCTATAATTGTCAGTTCCTAGATTATTTTTACAATCCAACAATTTGGTTGAAATTGTACAAGAAATAGTTTTTGGGCATATTTCTGGGCTAATCAAAGCTACTTACACAATAATGTACATTCGGTAAACGTCATTAAATCATCTTTATTGCACTTACAAGCAGTTCAAAAATAATAAATTCAATAAAGTTTTGAAAATTTCTTACAATCCCTTTTTGCGCGATTTTTTGTTGGCAAAATCATCGATGATATCGTCATAAGTAATCTTGTTCATTAATTCCGACTCTATGCACAAAAGAGCTAGAGCGTTTAATTTTTCTTGACTTAAGGTCGATCTCAGATAATTTTTTACCCTTTTCAGACAGGAAAAGCTTCTCTCGCCCGAACAATTTGTCGCTGGAGTACATAGTGCCATTCGAAGAGCTATGTCCAAGTTCGGATAAACGTTGTGCAAACTCTGTTTTCGTAGAAACGAAGATAGACTTTGTAATGACCAAGAATCGGGTTTTACCAAAATTCTTTCCGAAGAAATGTGGCTCTGAAAGTGTATGCATTCTTGAACTAAGACAGTCTCCAAGTCATTAGCATACATTTCTGCCAAGGAAAGAGCGTTTTTCGTAAGGCTTGATGATGACAATTCATTCATTTTGGTCAAAAACGAAAACTTTTCATTGAATTTGTTGTAGGCCTCCTGCCGTTTTTGTAATTCAGACACGAGTCTATCAATGACGACGAGAAATGTGTTTACCCTGAAAGTATCACTCGCGGTCATTACCATTTCTTCATCGGGTGTTTCATCATAATTTCTTTTTCTTTTCGGTTGTCTTTTACTCGTGTTTTTTTTGTATTGCTTCGACACGCTTAATTCCATCGCCTTTTCTTCGAAATACTTGAAATTTTCTCGTTGGTCTCCGAAAAACTTGCGAAGAGATTCATAAAGGTCGGCCACAGTAATCAAATCTACGGTAGACGCCTGAATTTGAATATTCACTTTGTTTATTCTTTCTAGAACAACATTCCACACAACAACCATTACCGCCGTTTCCAATTGTTCTAATTTCAAAAGAATTCCCGTCGCTTCACTTCGTGTGACAGACTTTTCGCTGCAATCATCCCTGATTGTTTCCAAAGTTTTAAGAACTTCGTGCCAAGAATCTCTCAAGCTTCTACATGCATCCTCTCTAGCTGACCAACGTGTGAGGTTTACTCTCTTTAGCGTTTTCCCTTCTCCGATTTCAGTCATTAATTTTTTCCAGCGTTGTGTCGAACTGACAAAAAAAACGTAGATTTCTTGGAGCAACATGAAGAAGCGACAAGCTTCTGTGCAAGATTCAGCAGTTGCAGTTGCCACCAAATTTAAAGAGTGGGCAGAGCAAGGAACGAAAAAAGCTAACGGTGCTTGGCTTCGAATTTTAGCTTGTAAGCCATTGTATATACCAGACATGTTCGCGGCATTATCGTATGATTGTCCACGACAGTCTTCAATATTTAGGCCCAAGGTTTTTAGTTCCGAAGTAATGGCAGAAAACATATCTTCGGCTTTATGTCCCACTGAGGGCAAAAACTGGAGAAATCTTTCACATGGTTCTCCCGTTTCCAAAACGTATCGAATCACGAGGGTGAGTTGGTCCACATGCGCTATATCTGGCGTTGAATCGATGATTAACGAAAAGTATTTCGCCCTTCTTATCTCGTCTCCAATCTGCTTCAAGACTTTGTGACCCATCAAGTGAATAAACTCATCGCAAACGTTCTTTGATAAGTAACTGGTACTTCCGGATCCTTGATTTCCAAACCTTTCAATATGGCCGGCTAAAAAAGGATCAAACTCAGCTAACAGTTCCAAAATCATAAAATAATTTCCGTTGTGTGGATCACCGAACTTTTCACTTTTTCCTCTAAAAGCGAGACCTCTGGAACACAGCCGCTTGACCACAGCAACAACTCTCTTCAAAACGTTTCTCCAATAAGTAATTTCTTCATTAATTTGGAGATACAGTAAATTGTCAATTCGACCATCAACCTCACTTCTCGCTTTCAGACCAAGGATACTAGATTTATGACGCGCCGAGTTTTCATGCTGAGCCACCCTGGATTCTGCATTTTTCCAATCATTAAATCCTTCGTTCTCGAACTGAGTTTTATTGTCCAATGGACCGAATGCCAAACAGGGTCCGCAATATATGGCACCCTTACTTTCAGAATAAACCAGCCAATTTCGGTCCTTCACTTCATTGTTTTTCATTTTTCTTTGGAAGATACTCACTGGCAAGAAACGACGCTGATCAGCATATAGTTTTTCACTTTTAGAGAAATCAGAAGACTTGTTTTGATCGAAGCCGCATCTTGCGATAATCTCCCTTAAGGTATCGTTGATTTCCCATAAGGCTGGATCTTTGTTTGGATTTACTGTTGTTTGCACTTTGTTATCATTTAACGACTGAGTCTGAGACGCATCTTCAATTTCGAATCTGTTATTAGTTATTGGTGATTTCTCTTCGTCAAGAACGTAATTATCAGTTTTTTTTAAAGTGCATTGTTCAACAGATGACTGTTGGGCTGCAGAGTTTAAATCCGTTTCATCTTTTCCAGATTGAAATGCCTCAGTGCATGTTGAAGTTTCTGATCTTTCGGCACTACTTCCACTTTTAAAAAAACTGTCAATTTTTATCGTTTTACGGATTATCTGCTCTTGTTCTTCTTTCTTCATTTTGGCCTTCTTTTTATACTCAGCTCCACTAAGTCGCTTTCTCCCATCACTCATTTTAATAATTTTTTATCCAAGAACTGAAATAAAAAACATGAAATCTGACACACAAAATCTGAAACATGACAGCTGACACACAGTGGTCGATATAACTTTGTTCTAGCGTCAACGCCTAAAACTCCGAACAAAAATTAGGCATCAAGACGTCATATTTCATTAACAAGGTCACGTCAGAAAGAAAGCAATTTTAGGGATGTAGTTATCGATAAACGTAACACGATAACAGATCCGATATTTTTTTACAAAATGTAAGAAACTAAACTACTGCCGGATACTTTTGTACAAATTTATTAACTAATATTATATTTCATTACAAGATGTTACACGTGTTAATTCTTGATTGATAATGCCAACTTCTTTAAAATTTTCGAAGTTGTTGTAAAATAAGTAGGTATAGGTAGGTACTCGACAATGAAACGAAATAATTATAATGACAGGTAATCTTTATTTATTTATTTTAATCAAAATCTGATGAATCGTCACTGTCACTCGATGAGCCGAAGGCGAATGCTGCAATCACACGAGTCAGAAAAAGTTTTTTTGTACGAGGGTCATACAATATTTTATTGCCTGAGGGCGTAAAGTGCCTTTTAAGCCCACGAAGTGGGCGTAAAAAGGCACTTTTACGTCCCGAGGGCAATAAAATATATTAGAATTTTTATAAGTTTGTACTCACCGGTGTTATGAAAATATTCATACAATCCACGAAATACTTTGAAAAATAATAGCACACGTCACAACAATTATTACAGGAAGCTATCAATCGAGGCGTTGATTATTAAAGCGCGGGATTTCCCCGTTTGCTCTTTTTGCAGCTCTATTTTGGCGGTGTCGTTAAGAATCACGATACTCGTGTTATACGGAATAGAAAAGGATAAGACATAAAAAAACGCGCGAGAGCGACACTTAACGTTGTTCGTCACTGCGTTCGTTTTTTTGTTTCGTTTTCGTTCTCCCTTTTCGTCTTGATTTGCCAACAAACAACACCGTCGATTCTCCATCCGTTCAGAACAAACTATTCGAGGAACCGGAGGTTCCTACAAAGTTATTGTAATGGGGAATGGGCCCCGCAACGTGTACGTGCAACATTGACAACATTGTAGCATTAAAAACAACACGTCGTTTGAGGGAAAAACATTTTTTCGGCTGAAGATTATCGCGCTATTGCGCACCATCATAATTTACTATATTCAATATTGATCATTATATTATTTCAAATTTTGGAAGCGAATTTTTTTTTAGCCGCCTTACAGAAACCAAAAAGATTTCTGTAAGACGGCTAAAAAAAAATTAGTCCCGAAATTTGCGGCCCCTAAAATCTGCCGCCTTACAGAAATCAAAAAGATTTCTGTAAGACCGCTAAAAAAAAAAAAATTGATCCCAAAATTTGCCGCCCCCAAAATCTGCCGCCCCAGGCTCAAGCCTTTCTAGCCTATTGGTAAATCCGCCACTGCACCATACACATTGCGTGCAAGATCTTCGCAACTCCTTGGCAATGTCTTACAAGCATTACTGGCACAAAGATGCAATGAGTGGCATAGGCACTTGAAAATATAGATGCCAGGGCACTTTTCAATGAATCTCGAAGCTACGGAATTATTAAGTCCCATCATTGTACTTGCGCCATCGGACCCGAATCCGATAATGTTCTCAAATGGAATCTCAAATTCTTCGAAAGACTTCGTCAGTAGATCGAACAAATGTTCCGCCGTAGCACCCTCGACATTTGAATTTTGCTCGAAAACTTGGCAGAGATCCCAAAACTTGCTGACCACTTGACCCTCTTCAGCATTAAAAAACCTGTTTTATTAACAAGATATATACAATATTTACTAAATGCACATTAATTGTACGAAATCTGAGAATACTGAACAAAATAGACGTTGTAATAAAAAAAATAATGGAAAATCATAAATATTATTCACCTCACAATGACGCACATCGTTTGAATGCTCCCGATATCAGTGGATTCGTCTATTAAAACGCTGAACAAACTGCTCTGCAATTTTTTTTGTAAATATTCTTTTTCAGCCGCAGCGACGACATTTTTTATTATTGCAGTTCCTTTCGTTGCTTTTAATTGCACATTTTTAATGATTTCTGAGTCGGGCACTGCACTTTTCAATAGTGTTGTCAGATGAGTCAAAGTCGTGAAGGAGATATTGTGCTCAGCTACAAAACCACACAACTTTATTTCAAGAGCTTGAGTTGCTTTGGCTTTTGAAGCATGTTCATTGTTTTTCGCCATAAATGTTGAAATCGTTGGCTGAGCTGCTAGAGGCTTACGATTATGAGTTTTCGATGCCATGTGGTTTTTGATAACAGTCAGCTCCGAACTCATTACCACGTTGCACGTGCGGCACTTAGCTTTGTAGTGATCATTCGGCACTTTGACTAGCCATTGTTTGTATTTTTCATTTGTAAGCCAAGCGTCTCGGAATTTCTGTTGGCGGTGTTTGTTGCTAACTTTCGCAATTTTTCTCGGGGGTGTCGCGTGTAAATCTCCATCTTCGCTTGAAGAATTCATTTTTCATTCTACAGAATTTACGGAGTAAAAATGGTAGTTATATATTTCATATATTAATGATGACCTCACGTGTTTCATAGATATACTTACTATAATTGATGTCCCAGAATATATTGCTTCCATGGAATGACTTCTTTTGAATCTTGAATTGTACTGACTCCGCGAAATATTTTAACGATCAAATTCGAAAAGACAATAACTGCCAACACTCCACCACATCAAACGACGATATCGATATCGATCGCTGATTGGAAGACAGTAACAACCAATGAAAGGATTGCGCCATGACGCAGCAGCATGTGTTCCTAATATGTGCCTAAGAAAGAAATGAGCCAATAGACGGCGCTGACAGTAAAAAAAACTGTAATTGTTACTGAGCTATTGGCTTCAGCGTAATCATCAAATTTTGCATCATAATGGAAATTATCGTACAATCTGCGTACGATAGTAGTGTACCATGGTACATCGTACGTAGTTATGAAATTATCCCACATGTACGATAATTATCGTACGGTTCCGAACGCTGGAAAGGGGTCCTAGTCAACCAAGAAAACACAATACACGTAATTTTGATAATTTATTTATTTATTACTCTAAAAAACAAAATTAAACTTAAAACTTCGATTACTAAATATCTATTTATTACATGTACATACACATACATCAAACAAACTCAATTTTTCTTGCTTGAGTTGGCAAAGATTTTAATTAAATCATTTATTTTTATATCAATTTTGGATTCTATACTTATAATGGCTAAGTTTGTCAGTCTGTCTTGGGTCATGGTTGAACGAAGATAATTTTTTATTAATTTTAATTTTGAAAAGGATCTTTCACCTTCTGCTACTGTAACAGGCAGTGTTAAATATATACGCAGAGCTGTTGAGATATTGGGAAATGAAGAAATTAAATTATTAGAATATATATATGTAGCTTAAAATATCAGTGGGAGTACTTGTTGATGCATTGGGAAAAAATATTGGCAACAATTCTAATTCATTATATAAATCCTCCCCGTCAATATCAAATCTATTTTTAAATGTTAGTTTTTCTTGGAGCCGATAACACTGAGATTTTTTTTCATGCATCTCTAATTTATTCCAGCATTCAATGTTTTGGAAGAGTGAAAAAACTGAATTGTGTTCCGTCAGCAAATCGAATCTCTCATTTAATTTCGAGATAGCAGTGTCCACTAGAAAAAAATAAAAACATACGTTAAATTTGTTGGTTGGGTCTAAAATGGGCTCATCTACAGCCTCGTAATCAAAATGTCTTTTTCGGGGACGTGGACGAGCAGTTTCTTTAAATTCTGTTTCGCATTCTAATTCTTCAGCAATTAATTTTGCATCAGATAACAACTGTTCAAACGCGCTATCGGTGCTATCGCTATCTTTTTTAACCAGATTAATCATTTTGGTAGCTTCTGAAATAATTACGTCCGATTTTTGCAAATTTTTGCTTACAATATTAATTTTTAGTAAAATATTGTACCATATAACTACTGAACATATAAATCTATAAGATTTTAATTTGGCTATTAATGAACTCGCTATGTTTTTTGTGTCGCTGTCATACTTGTTATTTGTAAAAATATAGTATAATGCATCGTAAATTTTATCCATGTTAAAACGGAGTGCTCTAAGAGCATCAAATCTACTTTCCCAACGCGTATTTGAAAGAGGTTTTAATGTCAAAGTAGGTATCTGTTTCATAATTACATCCCAGCGTGATGTGGATGCTGAAAAAAATGCATAGATTTCTTGGACAATACAGAAAAAGTTTGTAATTTCCAATGAGCTTTTAGCGGCGTCATTTACTACTAAATTAAGGGAGTGAGCAGCACACGGTACGTAAAAAGCACGAGGATTCATGTCCAATATTTTTTTTTGGAGGCCTATATTTTTCCCCCTCATATTGGCCCCATTATCATATCCTTGGCCTCGCAAATCATCTAATTCAATATCGCATGATTTTAAGAAATCTAACAAATATGTCGCCAACCCTTGTCCGGTACTATCAGTTACAGGTAAAAAACCTAAAAAATGTTCTCGTACCTCAGCGCGTTTTGTCGATGGATTTAAATAAATAAACCTCACAATAACAGTAAGTTGTTCTTGGTGTGAAATATCAGGTGTGCAATCTAGAATTACAGAGTAGTATTTACATTGCTTCAGAAGATTAATTATAGTCGTTTTAATTTTTTCAGCAATTATACTAATCAGTTCATTTTGAATGTTATGACCAAGATAATGTGGCATGCGATGCTGAGCTCTTTGAATTCGAGCAATGTGTTCTGATAGTGTACTATCAAAATTAGATATACTCTCCACCAACTTTAAAAAATTACCATTATTTGGGTCATACAACTTCTCGGTTGTGCCCCTAAATGCTATATTTTGACCTGCCAAAAATTTTATAATTTCGATTATCCTTTCCAAAACTGCCGTCCACCTCTTTCTTTCGCGGTCTATTTCAGTTTGATTTATCGAGTCTACTGTTTGCCCTTTCAATAAGTCATTTTTTAGATCCAAATATTTTTTTAAAGAACATATATGCCCTGAACTTTTTTCATGTCATTCTATACTTCTCGACAAATGCCCCCAGTCTCTGTAACCAGTGGGGGCATTAAATGTAGTGACATTATTATTAAAAAGCTTACAGTGAAAACAAAATACAGAATCAGTAGATGTGGAATATACAAGCCAAACTCGATGAATAATTTCGTTGTTTTGTAACTTTTTACTGTAATATGTATCTGAAAACGACCTCATGTTACTATCTGAAGGATAGTTGGTTTTTTTTATCTGAATCGGTCCACGTTCTGTTAAAAATAATCTTAAATTATCGGGTATTACTTGCGGCCAGAGAGCAGGATCATTCTCTTCCAAGTTGACTGTCTCTTCTAACTGTCGGGTGGATGTTGACGAAGATGTACCTAAAAAAACATAAGATAGTCAACAATTTGTGTAACCAAGTGTGGTAATAGGGCCACGCAATAATATTTTAGGACATTAAAAACAGCGCCTTAAAGTTAAGGCGGGCAATCGGGCATAGTCTAATCCGTTAGTCCGGGCGAGCGCGCTCAGTGTGTAAATGCCGAGGCGCTTACGCACGCTCTATGCGCAAACAGTAAGAAATTAAAATACTTTAGTTGCGATTGGCGGATCTCGCCTGCGGCTATTTCATGAAAAAACATAATTCATAATCCCCAAAAACAAATCACAAACACACAAGCCATATAAGTACAGATATAAGTACAGACAGTCCAGTCCACTGTTAGACATGAGCCTCCAAAACTATGGGGTTATTTATTGCCATAATCTCCACGATTGGAACGCGTGTTGGACATATCACACAATACAAAAATTTAACACAAGGTCTGAGAAGGTATGTATTTAAATAAATATTGCACCGGCCGGGATTCGAACCCGAGACCTTTGGCACAAGAGTGAGTGTTAGTTACTAACCATTGCGCCTTCCGGTGCGCAATCCGCAAAAAACAATTAATTAGATATATTGTCATAATCATAAAAACCTACTTTATTTAAGACTCATTAGGTATACAGTTACAGGTAACTTATACAAAAAATAAGAAGTGTAATAATAATAAGTAGGTAGGAACTAGGGCTTAAATATCGGACGCATTTTCAATTCCGGAATTGTGTTTCGATATTCAGTATTTCAATTCCGGAATTCCGGAATTCCGGAACTCAACAATATCTTTTTGTATCTACAATGATAGTTAAGTTTTATTTACTCTAATCTAAATTTGCAAAATTTTCCCAACATTTTTATTATTTAAATATGGATTTATGGATTTACTTTCTCAGTAAGTATCCGAAATATGAATAAATAAAACAAATAAAAGCATTAAGTTTTTGAACTATAATTAAAAAAAAGAAAGAAATGATCCAGAAATTAAAGAAGTAAAGTGAAGTAATTTAAATCGCATACGAAGATTACAAAGCTCACTAACGGACGACAGCTGCAAAAGTACTATTTTTTTTCGTAATGAAATTTCAAAAATGTAAGCGCATTTAAGCTGTCGTCGTTTAGTGAACTTCGTACGCGATTACAAATGTAACTGACCGCTGAAAAAGCTCTTTCAGCTTCTACGCCCGTTGGCGGTATTGTTTTCAAATATTGAAAACATTTTTCTAAATATTGTCCTCTGACGCCACCGTTTTCAAAAACCGCCATCTCTACTCTTATCAAGCTCTCTAAATCAAAAACGTTAGTTTTCCTTTTATTTTTTGTTGTCAATTTCTTCTGTATTGTTTCTTGTAGCTTTTTTTTCATGTCTTTTTTTACAGTTTCTGTATTTGTATAATATGTATTTCAGCAGAATCGGTATTTTCCTCCTCTTTCTCTGGGATTCTTTCCTGTGGCTCTAAATGCTCTAATCTTTTAATTATTTTAATTATTTCATTAAGCATTTCTTCTCCTGTTGGTTTTTTGAAAGTTTCATGGTCAAAGTTGTCTTCATGGTAGTCTTCAGAATCGTAAAGATACGTCAGCACAGATGCCAACGGAAGACGTCTTTCCTTTATTCTGTTTCTAAGGCTCTGTGCCAACTTGTTGCTGATATTACCATTTTGGCTATCTAATGACTTTAACATAAACTTTAGGGCTATGTCAGCAGTCATCAGATTAGCATCTCTGGTGCACAGTGACTCCACGGTTATTTTAAAGATATGGAGAGTCTCGTGTAGCTCTTTGAGTATTGACATGGACTCTTCACTTACGGGAATCACAATATCCAAGTCTAAAAAGCCTTTGGTAATACAGGACTTCAGCTTCAAAAATCTCTCAATCATGTCGCTTAAACTGGACCATCTCGTTTTACAATCCAGTATTAGGTTTAATTCTTTGCCAAACTCTTCTATAACATATTTTTGAATAGCTTCGTTCTTTAAGCTTGACTTTCGTACAGACCTGACCAACTTTCGAATCTTCTCCACTGGTTCTTTAAAGTTAAGTTCTCTTTCTGTTTCAATTGTTGGTATATCAATATCAAAACCACTGTTAAATTCTTCATTTCCATCAGCATAATTTTCCTCTAATGTCTCCTCTTCGTTCTCATATTCAGGTTCAAACATATTTGTATCAATCGTCGGGTCCACAATATCCCCCTGCCTACTGTTCCTTTCTTCGTTTGAGTTTTTCTTGTACAAAACATCAGTCACTCCTAATTGTATGCCATGCGCCAGACATATTTGGTGATAGCCTTCATAATACTGGCCCATTTTGACCATCACTGATGCTCCGTCAGTTGTCAAACAAACTACATCTTTATCTAGATCAACAGCAAACTCTTTGAGATGTGCTTTCAGATAAGTATAGGCGGTCATTGCAGGCATACTGCCTTCAATTCTCACAAGTCCTAGGTTTTTAAAATTATCTTTAAATTTGTCAGAGTGTAAATTTACATTCACGTATCGTCTGATACGTGTTGACGTATACTCGTCGCGAGTTACAGAATAACGTTTTGTGGTATCCTGTGCGATGTTTTGTCGAAGCTGGTTTTTAATAATTTTAAATTGGTTAAGCACAATTCCTTTTATGGCGGTACCAGATTCCGGTAATTTATATCCACATCTATGAAAAAGATCACGTAGATCTTCTGAAGTGCAAAATTTACTGAATGGTACCCCATCAAGAGCGGCCATTCTCGACACTTTTACGTCCATTTCTTTAGAAGCATTAAAGAAGTCTGTCATTTTGTGTTTTTTTGCCGATGTAGCTGTAGGCATGGACGTACTGGTGCTAGAAGTACTGGATTCTGGTTGTGACTGCAGCAGGTTCTTTTTTTCTTTTAAATCAATAAAATGGGTGGACTTTAAATGAACATGGAAGCCTGTGGTAGCACCACCGTGGCATTTTAAAATTTTAGAACATAATTTACATTTGCCGGATTGTCCGTCTTCCGCTCGAAGAAAATGGTTCCAAACAGATCCCTCAGTGGACTTTCGTTTATCAAATTCCAGATATTTTGTCGGTTTTGATAACGACCTGGAAATTAAAAAACACTTTGAACTATGTTGTAATCATAAAATAATAAAACCTATCATTTTCAATATTTTTTGTTAGCCCTGAACTAAAACTTATATTTTTATGTTAGTATGTAAAAATTTCTTGCACCTTTTTTTTAATTAATATAGGCTGTTATGTTAGGTATTAAAGTTGCATATGCCCAAAGCAGTGGTTTGGTTAGAAAGTTTAAATAAGTTGTTACGTATTAACAGGGGTGGCAACATTGCAGCTGTCACTTCTGGATGTCTCTCTCTTCCTCCCCCGTGTCACATAGCCTCTTGATTGTAAATAATAGACTCCACTACATCATAGAAGTTTAATTTAAACAAGTGAATAGATCCGGGATGGGTTCGATGAGCTCACGTCAGAAGTTATGACTGGGTCCTAGAATGCCACTGCCCTGCGATAGCCTTCCAGTAGGTATTCCGCGGTAGGCCGGAAGTCTCGCAGCCAGCGGCGAGCAGTAGGTAGGGTATATTCGCCTAGGTGTCGATCAGGTCCCGTCTAAGTTGACTGCCGGGTAGGTGAGCCCTGAAATATTTACATTTTTCGGACACTTTACGACCCATCCGGAAGTTTCGTAGCTTGACTGCGACATCATAAACCCGCTAAGAACCGCACTAGAAGATGCTAAGCAAAGGCAGATGGCGTGATTAGTAAGAAATGGTGTTCATGATGAGGCAGTCAACCCACAGTTAAAGTTAAACAGTTTAAAACAATGTAGGTAGCTAGCCACCCATTATACTATGGATAGAATTTGTAACACTCACCCAGTAAGTAAGGGGATTAACATAACAGGACACTATTAGCAAGTCGGCACCAGACTCGCCCAAAACTATTAGTATCTTATATTTTATGATTATCTATTTGTCGACGGAATGTTAGACTGCCCGAAAGGATAGCTAACGTGGAGTGCTAATAACGCGATCCCTACCCGCGTTCTATGCGATGCGTAAGGACCGGTTTTATAGTTCACCACACGCAAACAATAGAACTGCAAAACATATAGTGCGCTCCGGCTTTGCTTTTGAATTAATATTCAATCTATATTTTTGTTATTTTAGTTTATACATTAATGTAGTTTCGCTTAACTACTCACGTAGTGAAACGAAACCGTTACACCCGGCTCTGGGTGAATGTGTCGTTTGTAACGTGTGCTCTTTGAAATAAGTCAGTGTTAATTAATCTGGCTGTTTAATTCAAGACACAACATAAGTGTTGCTTATAAAGTGTGTTATTTACCATTGTTACATTTACTTTAATAATAAAGTAACAATATAAAAAAATCAAACAGATATCTTATACATTCTATGACCTTATGAAATATATATGCCAAAAATGCCCCGCGTACGGGCGGTGGGGCGTACGGGGCGTAAGTGTTCGTTCAGAAGAAAAACTTTAGTTTGATATGTGCGTGCTATGCATGAAACATCATAAAAAATTATGAACTGATAATAGTGCACTTATTCTGGCATATATCAACACATTTAGTATGACTTGGTATTTATTGATATTCTATGTAGTTTATAACGTACGTTCTTTGAGTTCCTAGGTCACAATATTATCCAAACCAAGGTATTGTACACGATTACTATACCTACGAAAAAAAATAACAGTTCCGAAATGTTACCAAAAACACCCATGCTTTCGCGCACAATTATTCAATAGAGTAAGCGTAAATAATAAAATTTAATAAAGCAAAAACGAGCAAATGAACCAAAAACCTGAGTAAAACACACGCACGCACACATAGACTTACGATTTTTAAGTAATCTTACGATTTTTGATAATGCTGTCTGTCTGCTTGGCGTAGTAGGTAGTATTAGCTACCCACTTACAGGTATGTACCCTCGAAGGAAACTGTCATGGATTAATGAGATAAAATAAGTACCTAATAACAACAATCACAAGTTATTAAACAATAATAGTGGTGTGGGTTGTTGTGCTTAACGGTCATAATCAGAACTCATAGGTACTTCTTGTATTAATTTCATTGATAGATATAGATACAAAAAAGAATCAATTTAGGTACTTACATTTTATTATTGTCTGTCTTGATATTCTGCAACTCAAACTTCTTGCTTTTATCAAGAGCTGCGTATTAAAATATTTACCGCCAATCTAAATGAACTGCGAGTGTATGTGGCTGTGCTGTGACGTGATGTCCGCCTCACGCGATCTCCGGGAGCAAATGGGTGAACGAATCAACGAACGAACGACTAGCCGCACACGCGTAATGGCGCCGGGCGCGGGGCGAGAGGTGCGGAGTGCGGACGCACCGCGCGGATGCGCCGCGCCTCAAGCCGCGTAATAATTATTTTTCAATATCGAAATTCCGATATTGCTCTCGCCAATTCCGGAATTGGAAACGATATTGGATTTCATCGGAATTCCGGAATTGGGCCAGTTCCGGAATTCCGGAGCTCAAGCCCTAGTAGGAACCCAGGCAGGATACACCAGCGACTTCTGTCACTGTTTATGCCACTTCAGATGTTTTATTTATGGTACCAACTGACTGAACTTACCAGGTCGAAAGAAAGAGTCAATCGGAGAAGTTAGCTTTTTAATTTTTTCTTCTTTCTCCAGTTTCCTTTTTCTATTTTGAGCACCCGATGGTTTCTTTTTATCCCCTAATTCGGCCATCTACAATAAAATCAAATTTCAATTTAGTATTTAATTTTTCTTTCTTTATTCTAAATAAAGTAAGTAGTTTTTTATCAATCACTAACACTAAGAATTTGTATTTTTGCAATTATAAACAAATAAACAAAACAGTCATGACTCTCTCTCATAAACAAATGATGTGATGATGATGATGTGATGATAATGATTGTAATGTACCTAACACTAACACTTAAAAAATAAAATTGACTTACCTTTATATTTTTTCTCTAAGAACTTCCGTGCTAATTCGCCGGTTGTCGCAAATGAAATGAGCTAACGAATTCAATTACTTAAAAGAAGAAATCAGATCAATCACTGACCGACACTTACATAGCCGCCGCGCGCCGCGCTGTAAATTCAAATGAACTTACACCTAATTTTAGTGATTTAGAGATCATTTCTCTTTAAGTGCGAGCGCCCGGACGGCTATGTCAAAGGACGCAACAGACGTACAGGTGCCGCGCCACGCGCCCATTTCAAATGAATGAACTTACACTTTATTGACTTAGACTTAGAGATCATTTTGCTTCAAGTGCGGGCGACCGGGCGGCAATGTCAAAGGGCGCAATTACTCGCCTATGACAGACGCACAGGTGCCGCGCCGCGCGCCCATTTCAAATGTCAAATGAACTTACACTCTATTGACTTAGAGATCATTTTGCTACCGGGCGGCAACGTGTCAAACGTACTTACATACACTGTCTTTGGATTAGAGATTTTGCCGCGCGCGTGTTGTATTAAATAAAATTGTTATTTGTGTAGTGTAGTAATGCGGTATGACAAGCGCCGAAAGCGTAATAAAAGTAAAAAAAATATTATTGTTAATGACTATTTTTTTTTTGCTTGCGCATACATATTTGTCGTAAGTAACAAGTATATAAAACTGTGCAATGGCGTTAAGTTCAATGTAATATCCAAAAATTCAGCGCTCGACAGGCGCCCCCGGGCGCTCCGCGCCCGGGTGCACCGCACCCCTTGCACCCCCTGGTAAAGACGGCCCTGTCGGTATGTATAATTGAACCTACCTTGACATGTTTTTTTATTAGTGGCACCAGTACATCAGTTGTCCTTCTATTACCGGGACACACCTCTAACCTCAAATCATCACTATTATTAGTAGAGATGGGCCGAAATTCGGTTCACATTCGGTTCAACCGAATTTCGGCAGCTTGAACCGAACTTCGGCATTCGGCCGAAATTCGGTTCAGATGCCGAAATTCGGTACAAGAAAAATAATACCTACTTGCAATTATTTTAACTGAAATATAAGGTGCTTCTAAATTACAATATGCCATGGCTGCAACTGGTGGTTCTACTCATGATACTGAACCACTTTCCCCAAGGAACCCATAGTCAATTCTCAAAAAAAAATTGCACTTTGTATGGTAATCGGTCAGCTGATTGGCCAAGTCTCCATACAAACAACCGTGGCATATATTTTAGAAGCACCTTATATAACAACATTAGATACTGTAAAATAAAAGATATTATTATTACTCACTCATGATCAATTATTTATTTATTTATTTAGGAACATTGTAAATGTAAACCTTATATTAAATCAGTTCTTATCTTATTATTAACCTTAATCTTAGTTAATTAGTTCTTAATCTTAGAAATCCCTGCCTAATTAATAATTAGACATACTATTACAAAAATGAAATAAACTTTGTATTCTCCTAGTAAACATCTGGATAGGAGTCCGTAAATTAAATAAAAAAATAACGTTTTTGATTCAACATTCATTAACCTCAAGTATTTTTTATTACAATTAAAGGGTATTTTTTTCAACAATCATATTAAACCAACTTTTCTTATCTATCTATTCATATTTAAAATTTACTAGAGGCAGGTTATGGTGCAAAAACACCAAAGACTCTGCCTTATCTGGCAGAAGTTTGTTACGTTTTTTTTCGTATATGTTTCCTGCCTCCGAAAAAAGTCGCTCAGAATATACAGAGCTTCCGGGACACGATAAGTATATTCGAGCCAAACAACTCATATTAGGGAACTTGTCTTTATTCTTAGCCCACCAGCCATATGGACATAGGTCTTTGAGTAGCAGAACTTCACTGAGATATCTGTCTAGCTCTGACGCAATCGGACTTTTGGTTTCTTCTACATCTACCGGTAACTTTACTGCTGCTAGTTCCTCGTAGCAGCTCCAGAACGTTCTGTGTGTGTTTTCACAATTGGATGATGACGTGGATCTCTGTGCTACCTGAACAACTTCTTCATCACTGCTTGACCCAATATCCTCGCTCCTTCTTACAAATTCCGCCAGGAAAGTTCGTCTGATCATTGGTACATTATCTGGTGTAAAAAAATTCATTTTGTAGCGTGGATCTAGCATTGTTGCTAGACTATAGTACTTGTCATCTTCAATCCCCTGACAACGTCTATCCAGTCCTTCTTTTAGTGACGAACGCATTGTGTTTATATTAGAACAAGCCACTTTAACTTCTTCTTTGATCAAATACTTCGAAAGAATCGTCAAGTTAGGAATGACCTCTGATATACAGGAGTAGGAAGAGCTCATTTTTTTTGTGATTTCTTCGAAAGGTTGAAGTAAAGCAAGACATTCTTTCAGAAGATCCCATTCTCTCTGTCAAATTTTGAAAATTTATTGTGTTACTGTTGTCAGATATGTACAACGAAATCGCTCTCTTTTGCTCCAGTAACCTTTCAACCATATAAAAAGTGCTATTCCAGCGGGTGCTGACGTCTTGAATAAGTTTGTGCTTGGGTACATTGAGCTCAGTCTGTATCAGCTGCAATTTTTCTTGAGCCGGTTGTGAGTGATTGAAATGAGTCACTATACGACGCCCTGCTGCTATTGCTTCATTAACACGTTCCTGCGCGTCTAAAGCACCGTGAATTGCTCGTTGCAAAGTATGAATGAAGCACGTTTTTCCTTCAAAACGACTGTCATTTACGGCTTTCACAATGTTGCGGCCGTTATCAGTGACGATAACATGTATTTTGTCTGAGATGTTCCATGACTCGGCTATTTCTTCTAGAGCACACTGGATATTATGCGCTGTGTGCTGCTCTGAAAACGATTTCATTTTCAGCATCCCATGTTGCAGTACAAAATTGTTGTCAAGCCAGTGAACAGTAAAACTTAAAAAACACAGCATATTATTGATGCACGTCCACATGTCGCTTGTAACTGAAATCGTTTTAGCTTCGGATAGTTGGTTGAAAATCTTCTTTTTTAATTGTTCATACATTTCAACTATCACTGTTTCAGTAATGTATTTTCGACTGGCCATCTGGTATTTTGGTTTTAATATGGCTAGCAACCGATTAAATCCGGCATCTTCTACAATAGATGTAGGTTGATTATCCACACATATCATTTCTGCTATGGCTTTGTGAATTTGTTTAGCCCTTGGGTCATCTATTTTCCACTTACTTTCAAATGTGCCCTCAATGGTCGCTTGACGTAATGATGACTCCGCTGCGGGCAACTCTTCAGTAGTATTCGACGATGAAGGTCTTACTGAAGGAAGGATTGGATTTAGCGAATGAATGGGATGTTGTAATTGTGTGTATTCTCGATCATGCTTCACACGAAGGTGGTTGGTCAGTGCAGAAGTAGACGCTGAACGTCCACTACCACCACGAGATATCAGCGAATCACATAGGATACATTTCACTTTATTTGGTTGATCAGTTTCTGTATAAAATGTCCAAACACTTGATTTTTTCCTTGCACTCATTTTTGGAATAAGCCAGTAACAAAACTTATCACTTAAAACCTCGTCAATTCACTTAAAACAATTATTTTTGTTGATTACAATCGCACGCGACACGCGCTGATGTCGTGACGTATTAATTGATAATGACCGGCCGGCTCGGGGTACGCGGAGGGAGCGCGGTGTGCGGGCGGGGTATTTGAAGTAAATGCGTAAACAAGTCACGACGCGTCGCTCTCGAGAAAGCGCGCGAAAATGAACCGAAGTTCGGCCGAACTTCGGCCGAACATTTCATTTGAACCGAATGTTCGGCCGAAGTTCGGATTCGGTTCAAATCACATTCGGCCCATCTCTATTAATTAGCTTTTATGAAGACATATGGCATCCTGACTGAAAATAAAAATCGTTTTCATCTATCAGCTTTAGTTTTTGAGATATGGCGTATGTGTAATTTTGTAGAAAAATACAAAAAATTAATACCATAAAAAAAAATTAATTTTCGAAAGTAGCCAAAAATGATCTTTTTAATGATTTTCTTGCATGAGATGCTTGTGGTAGGTCTCGTTTCAAACTCCAGCAATAATCTGCCATCATATGCACATCCCATCTGCCCTTATATCGTTCCTCCATGGTGCGAATTTCTTGATGGAATCTTTCTCCTTGTTCATCACTAAGGCAGTTGTCCCACCAACGACGAGAAAACGACTAACAATCGGCTATTTTCTCGCTCAAGAAACGTACAATAGATATACTTTCCGTGTGAACAAAAGAGATGCATATACAAACAGTTGATCGCTGACTGTTCACACTGCCGGCGAGCACTCGCTTCACTAGTTTGTCGCTGAGCGACAAGAGCTATGAAAGATAACACTCGCTCGGCGATACTCGCCAAGCGATTAAGCGTTGATCACACGTACCGAGCAAACGGGCGAGACAGTAAAATGTTTCTCGGCCGAGACAGTGATGTAAGCGAGTAGCTGTTCACACGTGTTTTGAAATTAGCACAGTCAGTTCAGTTCTATTGAGCCTACAATTCGGACACGATGGATCGAAAAAAGATTATTAGAAAATATACAAAGTTACTCATTCCACTATTAGCAGAAGAATTAAAGGAATTGTTGGAAAAAGAGCAACGCCGGATTTGGACAAGACCATGGATGTTGAGAAGACCTGATTTTGGCGCTACAAACACTGTTTTTAATGAATTAGAGGTAGAAGATCCTGCTGAATTCAGAATGCTTCTGAGAATGGATGTACAACATTTTGACACATTGTTAGAAAATATTACTCCTTTGATACAAAGGGAAGATACAGTCATGAGAGAAGCTATATCTGCAAAGACCAAACTACAAGTAGCGTTATGCTATTTGGTAACTGGGACGAGCTACCGTTATTTGCAGGCTTTTTACAGAGTATCTCGGGCTGCAATATCATCACTCATACCAGAAGTCATGGATGCAATATTTACTTATTTGGAGAATTATTTAAAGGTACGTACTTTTTTCTTACATACTATAAATAAAACTTTAGTGCATTGAATACTTTTTTATTAATATCAAACAATTAGGTAGAAAAAAGACAAAATTAAAAATTAAATTTGTTGTCTTCCATCTGTCTTAAAAGCTGCAAACATCGCAGCTGCTACAATATCATTAGTGCTCACAGAAGTTTGGCGTAGTGTCGACATTATGTACTGGAGAAGTAGTTAGAGCAAAGATTGATTGCGATGTAGACGTCATCGGAGCTGGTATTGGTAATGGAGAAGATGGTGCAGCAAAGATTGATTGCGATGTAGACGTCATGGGAGCTGGTATTGGTAGTTGTGGCGGAGATTCCGCATAAGTTTCATCAAATTGATATAAGTCGCTGTGAAAACTAGCATTAGTGGTGTCTGAATATACAGAAGACGGCCTTTGGTAGCTGTGATTAGACGAAGAAGAATGGGATGCAGTTCTTTGTCTAAGTTCTTTAATCCCATATTCGGTCAGAATATTCTGAATTCTGTTTTGTGCTAATAAAGCATTCTCTGCCGATAAATTCTTAAGTTGCAATGCAACACTCCTTCCAAACACATTAAATATACTTTCGTTCTCAGAATCAACGCCTTCATTTAACTTTTTCAGATCAGAAACAGCTTGAAAAATTTCTCTAGTCCTCCTTTTAGTCCTCGTAGTATTTCCAGTGTTGCTATTAGTTGCTGTGGTAGTAGTCGTAGTTACAGTTACTGGTACTTGCTGGTTGTTGGATGTATTAGCTGGTACTTCCTGGTTGTTGTCCTGAGAACCAGTGTCTTCATTAGTGGCACGACGATTCTGTGAAATAAAATGAAAATAAATTATTGTTTTAGGTACCGCAGAACAATGAAGAATGGAAAGAAATAGAAACAGGCTTCAGAACTAGGTGGAATTTCCCTGGTTGCCACGGCGCTATAGACGGGAAGCATGTAATAATTCAAGCACCACCGAATTGTGGAAGTGAATATTTTAATTACAAGGGTGCCAACAGTGTGGTTTTGATGGCTGTGGTTGATCATGACTATTGTTTTCGCTATGTAAATATTGGGGCAAATGGAAGAAACTCAGATGGGGGGATTTTTAAAAACAGCAAATTACGTAGTGATCTTGAGAATAATTTGTTACCAAAAGGAGGATTTTTGGTTGGAGATGATGCGTTTCCACTAAAAACATATTTATTAAAACCATACAGTGGCACAAATCTTTCAACAAAACAAAAAATATTTAACTATAGAGTCTCTAGAGCACGGAGAATCGTCGAAAATGCATTTGGTATTCTGGCAAGCAGGTTTAGAATTTTTCAAAAGCCCATACCAACTAATGACAAAACCACCGATAAAATTATTCGCACCTCATGTGCTCTGCATAATTGGTTACGTCTCACAAGTCCCGGCCATTACTTTCCAAGGGGTTGTGTTGATGAAGAAGATATAGATTCGGGATCCATTATTGAGGGGACTTGGAGACGAGAACTTATAACTACTTTGCCAACTATCACTGATCATAACACCAACAATGCAGTACGTATAGCAAGGGAGCTTCGAGATAAATACGCAGAGTTCTTCAGTGAGGCAGGTGCCGTTTCGTGGCAAAACAGAATGATTTCATAATTTTATTTAAGAAATACCTACATTACAACATAAAAAGTAACATAATAAAAGGTACTTACGTTTTCATAAACATTTTTGTTTAAATCGTTTGAAAACACCTCTTCCATCTCTTTCAGCCATTTAATATTAGAAGTGTACACATTACTGAGCCCCGCTCCGGATTTCTTCGAGTCTTGAATTTTTTTATTTTCTTGTTGGTAGGTGGACCGTAAATTTTTTATTTTATTTTTTACTTCTTGCGTACCAAATCCAGTGATATTCATTTCTTGAACTATGGAATTATATGCTGCATCCCGTTTTTGCTTTATCTTGTATTCCGGAGATTTAAAGTTCCACAGACACGGATGTAGTTTATATAACTGTATAAATTTAATAGTTGTTTCGACGTCCCATTTGATATTAGCAGACATGGTGTATTTTATTTTATTTGGAGTTGTTTAAAACAAAAATTATCTCAAGGAAAGGCGCGCGCGGCGTCGTGACGACAATCATGTGGCAGAGTGGCGAGACAGTGCACGTTCAGACCTGCCGAGTGAGCGAGCGAGACAGTGCGGGGAAGCGGGAGGGTGGACACTCGGCCTAGTAAGTAGAACGGGAGCCGAGCTACTGTCTCGCCGCTTCGTTCGGCCGAGCGCTCGGCCGAGCACTCGGCGGTATGTTTATACGCACCGAGTACTCGGCCGAGAGCACTGTCTCGCCCGTTTGCTCGGTACGTGTGATCAACGCTTTAGAACTCACGCCGAGAGAGCAACCAGTGGTCATTTCTCTACAGTGCGTATCTGAAAGTACACGTTTTTTTTTTTTTATTTAATATGAATATCGAAAAATCATTTGAATTATCATTGTTATCTAGTTCAGACGACGATGATGATGAATTCTATGATAGGATTTGTGTAGTGGCTGCGGCAATTCTGAATAAACGTAAGGAAAAAATGAAGAAAAAAAGAAGAATATGGATGGAAAATATTAATTATTTTAGAAAAGAATGCAGTGAATTCAAACTATTCTATGAATTAACAAGATGATCGGACGGTTCGGATGATCTCATCTTGCTTTTTACCGGACTACCTGCCGATGAACCAGCAGCATCCTCAATAGAACGCTTCCGCTTGAACGAGTCTATATTCGACCTGCGAGTATACTCTTTACGGCAAGCCACGTGCACTTGGATAGATTGCACATTACTAAAAAGTGCAATTTTTCCGTCATTTCTCTCACAACTTACGTCCTTTAACTTGTCTAATCCCCGCTGAACTGTTACAGACTCGCCACTTGCGAGGGATTTGTCACAAATAGCATACAATTGTTCCATTTTGAGTAACGGCCCCGATAACGCGACAATATACGTCCAGTATCATGTAGAGACGCTTAGGGACTGTTTGGGACTATGCATTGAGGGGAGGGGTTAGGTCAGAGGGGAGGCACAGCTGCTATTGGCGCCGCCACACAGAACGTACCACGCAATGGCGTGAAACTACAAAACTCAATCCCATGTTTGGCACCTTTTTCCGTGGAAATGACTGATTTTATCGATAAACTTCATATTACCTTTTTTGTAGAGAATTTTCCATTCTTTCTTTTATATAAGTATACTTTATAGCGGTAAGATCAACAGGAACGAAGATATTGGCAAAAAACCAAAAAAAGATAATTTTTTTCACCGTTTTTTAGCTGTCAAAAGTTATGCCCACCCCTGGACTCGTGGGACTTTTCAGAGGTTATTTGGGGAGCTAAAAGGTACATGTACACAAATTTTCAGCTTGGTTGGAGTTTTTCCAAGGTAAAATGCTAATTTCCCTGGACTATAAAGCTTTGACATCTTGACAAAATACTAAGTCATTTTCTTGCGAAAAATATTTTAACAAATCCTTATCGCGCGTACGGTATATCGTGACTTTAGTATTGGGTGCAAGTATTATACTTTTTTTTCTTTCAGTCTAGAGGCGAGTAACTCGGACTGTTCTTTTGTCAAATTAAGATCTCTTATTAGGTCATTCAACTCGTTTTGGTTTAAAAGTTCTTTGGTCGGGGCTTTGGGGATAAAGTCATTATCTTTGGACTTTGGGGATCATTTGACTTATCATTCGTCTATTATGTCGTCTGTTTCCATTTGGCAAGAAGCTGCTGCAGATGTCGAAGGTAAAACTGGTGGTATAGGCTCTTGAGCTAGAATAGGTAACAAAGTTGGTCGTTTAGCAGATTGTAAATCAGGATAAATTCATTTACTGCGGTTATTTGAATTACTGCCGTTTACATTAACGACGCAAAAATAACAATCATCATGGTGGTTTTTCGGTTCTCGCCAGATCATGGGGGTTTTGAACTTCAGGGAACTTCTTTTTCCACTTGACCATTGTCGCAAACTAACAACACAATTTTGGCAAACAGTTTTAGGCACCCACGGCTTGTCCAAATTACACACTTGTACTTTAAAATAGTCTGTATACGCGGTTTTTACGAAATCTGTCACCGATTTTCTATAATTTTTAAAAACATTCACCACAAATAAAGCAAAAACACTCCGGATCGTTTAAACAACGTCTCCTTGATGTAGACATCGCTATAATTTTTTCTTAACTGATATCAACACTGTGTTAAATTCGTAAATGTGCGCCTACCCTCACATAAAATACCAAAAAGCTGTGTACGAAAAACAAAAGCTGACAGATAGAAACGGCTGGTAGATTTAAATTTACTGTATCAAAAGATAAAGGAAAAGTGAAAAAAACTTCCGGAAAATTTTAAAAAGTAAAATTTTGTAACTATGTGTAATAATTACATGTAAAACATAAAATGATACATTCATTGATATGTGTAAAGAAACGCGTTGAAGAAACCGTCAAAATGTCGACCCCTACGTGTAAATTTAAAATTATAATTATTTTTTTTCCACAAAATTATGCTTTTCCGCATAATAATATATAGCACGTCGGGTACCATATTACTTATAGGATCTGGATAAAAAAATGAGCCAAAAACTCGCTACCATACATTGTACAGTTGATCCCTCCACATATTTATAGGGAAGCAAAGTAATTGAAATATCAATATGATATGGATGGATATCGGAGGCAGGTAAATATCGATAACTGATATATCGACCGTTCCAAAGCGATATTATCGATATTTTTTAGTATTTCTTTAAATTATTCAATAAAAAGTAGTAAAATCAAACTCAAATTATAATGAAAGAAGATTTATTTAACCCTAGATAGCTAACGTTCGGGCGTACTCCAGTTAAGCTAACCAGCCGTCGAAACGACGGGTATTCGAAAAAGTTCTTTTTTGCATAAAATATAAACTAACTTTGCAACTAAGGTTTTAAAGTATCGTTAATTAAAAGGTTTTTCAACGAAATTAAGTTTTTAAATTGTACTTTGATTATTCATTTAAAAAAAAGACAGTAAAATTTCTAACACCTCAGAAAAAAAAGAAAGAAATTTTTAAATGAACTTCTACATCCAAAATTAACTGAAAAAATAATATCCACAATATGCTTTTTGGCATCTTATGACACAGAAAAATATAAAAAGTAGTTGTAATACTAAAATCATCATTTATTTTTAGCGCATGTGATACAAAAGTCAATTTTATGTTCACCACATATCGCTACCTTACAGTTAGCACAAATACTTTTGGTCATATGCTTTTTTTTGTAGTGGCACTTCCCACCAGGCTTGCCAGATCAGATTGACCAAATTACCGAACATTGCCTAGTGAAGGGATTTGCTGAAAGTTTGATGAAATATTCACTTAAAGGCAATCCTCCTGTATCTGTCCCTTTTTCCAGGTAAGGTATAGCATCAATCATATAATGGGTTCCACTATCACACATCATTTCAATTTTAATCCCATATTTAGCGGGCTTATTCGGAATATACATACGAAATTTGCATCTGCCTCGAAAGCCCAATAATTGTTCGTCTATCGTAACATTTGTCCCTGGAGTATAATTATTGCGACATTGCGTTAAAGCATATCCCAAATTATTCTGATGGGTGTAAAGGGATCATTCTGTGATCGTTGTAGCCTAAATCTCTATCGTCAAATCGCAAACACCATACAAGAAAGTCAAATCTTTCTCGGCTCATTGTAGCGACATATCCGCTTCCACAATAATTTGAATTAAATATCTCATCTGAAGTCAAATGGTTATCTTTTAGAGCTGCAGACAAAATGAACAACCCCACTAGGGCTTTTAAAGTGCGCGCCAGTTAAGTCTGCGCGCGACTGGTGGCGTAGCTAATGTTGCCAGTTATGGGAAATTGCTTTCCGATCATAGACATAAATGGGAGATAAGGGAAAAATATAATTAGCTAATAAAGTGAACTACGACCAAATAATAATTCTAAAGTAATAATAAAGATAGGAATATTAAAAATTATGAACATATTTTTTATTATGCTTAATAATAAAAACAACATTCAATATTTTTCAAAAATTTTTAATAGGCATCTAGCGTTACTTTTAAATTTTAAGTGAACTACGACCAAATAATAATTCTAAAGTAATAATAAAGATAGGAATATTAAAAATTATGAACATATTTTTTATTATGCTTAATAATAAAAACAACATTCAATATTTTTCAAAAATTTTTAATAGGCATCTAGCGTTACTTTTAAATTTTAAGTGAACTACGACCAAATAATAATTCTAAAGTAATAATAAAGATAGGAATATTAAAAATTATGAACATATTTTTTATTATGCTTAATAATAAAAACAACATTCAATATTTTTCAAAAATTTTTAATAGGCATCTAGCGTTACTTTTAAATTTTGCATAAGTGTGGTCCTCAAGTGGTTCAATGCCTTCCATTGTATTATTTTCTGGATCTTCACTCATTTCGTCGTCTGAAGAGTCTGAGCTTCCATCGTCACTTGTAGGATCAATTATAAATTTGTCTAATTCTATATACAAAAGCCTGTCGGATTCGAAATATTGGTCTTCCATTTTTTCCGCGTGTTGACACACATTAATCCATTCCTCCGTAGTTATAGTACTAAACGCTGCTTCAGTTATTGAGGATATTTCACTTGTAGCTTGACTTACATTTTTCTCTGCAACACGTCTTTTGGCTATAGCCCATATTTTTTCGATGGGATTCAAATCACAGTGATAAGGAGGTAAGCGCACGACCTCATGTCCATGTTGATTTAATAAATATTCGACCTCATATACTGGTTCTCCTTTATGTTTTTTTATTAATTCGTACAACTGTGGTTTTATCCAGTAATCTTCAAATGGAATACTATTATTTGAAAGCCATTGCTGCATTTCTGCTTTTAAATTGCTCATTGTGGGTGCTTTATTTATTTGAGTGCAATGGTATGGTGCATTATCCATAACCACGATGCAGTTATGTGGCAAGTTAGGAAGAATTTTTTCAGTCACCCATCGCATGAAATTTTTCGCATTCATGTCATCATGATAGTCGCTCGATTTTGATTGTGACTTAAACATTAGGAGTCCATTTTCAACAAATCCTGTTTTTCCGCCAGCGTGAGCTATAATCCATCTTGCACCGGTACTATCCGATGACAAAACACCTGGTTCTTCATTCGATTGCCAACATTTTTCGAGGTGATATGAGGCATGGATATATGTTTCGTCAAGGTAGATTACAGGGCGCTTATCTTCCCGGTTTTTACGCATCCTTAAAATAAATTTAGCTCTCCAAGCTACAATATCATAACGTTCCATTAATATTTTACGTTTGGACTGGCACTTTTTATATTTGTATCCCATGCTTCTCAAAATACGCCTTAAAGTTGTTTTGCTGTATTTGAATTCAATATCAAATTTCAATGCGAGCCAAAGCTTATGAATGGTCGGAATTTCTTTTTTGACAACATAAAATGAGTGTATCATATGCCTTATAGCACACTTATCAAAATTGTCTATTTCCAAAAAACTTTCTCGGTTTCTATTTTTTCCTGGTGTTACAATTTTTGAAGTCGAAGCTTCAGCTTTTTTTCCTTCTTGAGTTATTTGAGTGACAGTGCGTTCAGAAATACCTAAAACGAACATATGTATGAATATCCAACAATATACCAATAAAACAAAAATACCCCACACGAAGGCAAAATACCAAGCAATGGTCACCCCAAAAATTACCTGTCAAGAAAGCAACCCGAGCCCGTACTTTAGAAAATGGTACAATTGGACCCTTATTGTCTCGTTCTAATTCACAAGAACGTTTCACCTTCAGAACAATGTCTCTGGCAGCACTTTTAACGACTTTTGGCATGATGATTACGAAATTTAATCAATAAATATGAATAAATACACAAGAGATTCAATACGCACAGTTCACTTGTCATAAGTCAAAACAACAACATCATGGCGGCCTGGGATTAGTTCCAATTTTCGCCGCGCGCAGACTTATCTGGCGCGCACTTTATCTCCAAAGTATTTGCATCACTTTGTGTAGCAGTTACATTTTGGTACATGACTCTTTTCACTGACATTTCAACATTCGTCCATTTGACAATTTCATGAATGGGTAGAAATGAAACAATTTTTTTTTAATATAATTATTTTTTATTTAATTTTATTTAATAACAATGAATTTACATGGAACTTGCGGCAGAAGTAGTTGGCACACCATATTTTTCAGAAGATTTCACCTTTTTCAGCAAGTCTTTTTTTTCTTTTACGTATTTATAAAACTCCGTGCAAGTCAACTTGTAGTTAAACTGGCACTGTAGGATTGATTCCACAGTCTCTGGCAGCAGTCGATTTCTTTCATCAGTCCACTGGGCCGACATAACGACATAACACTCTTTCCACAGTGGCGTTGTGTGCGGGGATCGAAAACAAATACTGGCATAATTTTAGCAGTTGGCATTTGCGTTCAGGATTTTCGGTTTCCTTGAGAAAGTACATCCACCGTTCTTCTACGGAGTGTATAGACTTCCAATCTTCCGAGTTACGCTTAGTTTCCAAGAAGCTCTTCAGATACATATATTGCTGAAAGCATTCGTCGCCTGAAATCTTTACACCATTTTCAATCAGGTACATAATTGTGTTTTCAATCATCACCCAATCTGGGGTTTCTGATAGCGTCATCCAATCAAATATTTGAAATTTGTTAAACGATATAGTCCATTTCTCTAAGTACTCAAATGCTGCGTCATAGAAAGCCATTGTTTCTTCCTCAAATTTCGAAATCAAATTAATTATTTCTTGGTTAGGATTCTCGTTCTTCAATTTGTTCACATTCATCCTGGTTTGTATGCCAATAAAGTTGGTAGTCTTCCTTTCATTCAGACATTTTTGCGTGTCGATTAATATATGTCTTATTTCAATTATTGAGACTTTATTCCTCTCCACGCTTTTTATATTTTTTTCAAACAGAGCCAAGTTTGCCTGCATAAACATGAAATAAATTTCACTGATCGGACTACTGAAAAAAATCCGAAATTATTTTTGGTGGTCGATCTTCGACGTCAAAAAATTGTTTTAATGGAATCCAAAGCTTAAGAATTCTCTCGACCGTGGGCATTAACGACAGCCATCTTGTTTTTGAGTGAGATAGAAGAGTCTGATGATTGACATCGACGTATGAGCAGAACTCTTTCAGCTTCTCTGTCCTTACAGTGTATATTGAAAAATAATTAAATATTTTCATGACGATTACTTCGATGTCGACAGTTAAGACTCCAGCAGCGCTTGATATAGTATTGTGGAGAATATGAGCAGGGCATCCAATTCCTTCTACATTTTTTCCTAGTTCTTCTTTTATTCTGTGAAACACATTTCGTTGACCGCGTCGATGAAGCCCTCCGAAGTTAGTATTGGTATTGTCTCCACAAAAAGCGATTAATTTATCTAATGGAATTTGCAGTTGTCTTAAAGTGTCTAGACAAAACTTTGAAATTGTCTCCGATGTTTCGTTATTCAGCGAATCAAACTTCAACAGCTTTTGTTGGATTCCATCAGTTTCAGTAAATTATTGAACAACTAAAGGAAACAACTTTTCAGCTTTGTGGTTTGATGCGTCGGTGCCGATGCCGTAAAAAGAAACTTCCTGCAATTGTTTTATGCATTCGGACACGGAATGTGGTGCGAGAATATTTTTAACAATCGCTGTAGCTTTTGTCCTGGCTGTAGACTGCTTTGCGGCGACTTTGGAGTCAGGATACATTGCGGCATTCAGTTTTACGGTACAATCAAGAGAACTGAAGGATTAGTGATGTTTGACAACTTTATAAGCTGTCGTTAGTTCTGCAGCAGCAATGAGCAATTCTTCCTGGGTGTTTTCTTTAATCATAAATGTAGAAATAGACTTTGATGTCGATGCTACCGCGAATCTATCAGTATGATTCTTCGTAGAAATGTGATGCTTCACATCTGCCTTACCTCCGTGAGTTACTGAGATGAAACAGTTACAAATATCACACAACGCTTCCTGATCGGTACGTCCTTTCTTGACGAAAGGCCACTCTTTTGTGTAATCATCCGAAAAGTGAGACTTCCTCTTTCTGTCCTTAGGCATTTTCGTAATATATGATAAAACTATAAAAGTAATACACTCCACGAATGGTAAAACAATGAGTGTGCGGAGTGTCCTCCCGGACTAAATAATTTGAGCAACTGACTAATTTGTGTCAAGTCAGTCAATTGTTCAAATTATTCAGTCAGTCAGACAAGTCACTTAACCGAATCGAAGAACGAACAGCCGTTTATTGCAACGATTGCTGGCCGCAAACGAAGCAACCTAATTATCTAATACATTGTTGCGACGATAGGTTCGGAATAGCAATGAAACACTGGTATGCTGAAAAAAAGAGTTTATTCGACGGTAAACAGTCGACAATAACACGTTAGTCGTCGAACTACACCACTACACGTCACTATACACAGATACACTCCACGCAGTCGGGCTATACTGCACTATATGCGCAGTAAACACTTCAACAATATTGCGTTTAAAAAGAGTCGTCTTATCAGATCGCTATTCAAATGAGAACTGCCCGATTCTACGACGTGGCGTTCCTTAAATAGTTCCAGCCTCATGGAGAAGTCTGGAATTTTCTCGAATGATGGCACTCGATATAGAAGGTACTAGCACGCCAATCAAATACAGGAGACTCAACGCCATCTGTGGCCAAGGTCTCCAACGATGGCGTTGCGAGTTTGCGACGCAACACGCAACGCCACCTGTAATAGGACAAGCGTCGTCTCACAGATGGCGTTGCTAACTGTAACTATAACTCAGGCTGCATTTACATGTTGCGCTAAGTGCTTATTCAGAGTGAGGCGCGGGCGAGGGCGCGGGCGCGGGTGCGTTGGTCTTGGCGTCCTTTTTGTTCACAGTGCGATACTAGCAGCGAGTGCAAGTAGACGTGTAACCAACGGTTCTCAAACATGGACGACGAAGATTTGCTTATATTATTGGAAAATTCATATTTGCGTTTTGAACTAAATTGTTTGAAAGTTGGAACACATGAAATAAATAAACAAAGGGAAACTTTGGGCGAATTTAACACAATATATGAAGATTTAAGGCAAAATTCAGACAAATTCTTTGAATACACTAGAATGTCTATACTTACTTTTGATTACATATTAAATAAGATCTCAACACGCATAACTAAAGTTGAGACTAATTTCAGAAAAAGTGTAACACCTGAAGAAAAACTTCTTATTACATTAAGGTGAGTAAAACAAAAAATTAATTGTAAATATTTAATTAGAAATCAGTGGTATTGAAATCATTATTAATGTTATTTGTTCCGTAGCCATATGAACCAAATCTTCGCTCGTATTCCATTTTTTCCGTCTCCTCCATTATCATTTGCATAATTTTGTTTTTAATACGCATTTTTACTAAAGGTGGGAATTCTTTTAATTGGGGAATGATACTTTTGAAAAAATGGTAATCTTCACATTTTTCGTCATCGTTTGAAGAATTGTTTGCTAGAAGTTTCATTTCCAACAATTTGATTTTTTTACTTTCAATTTCAAAAAATTTTTCTCTGAAATCGGAAGCACCCATGCGCTTTTGAGTGATTCCAGAACTTGTTGATGGCGTATTGCCATCAGACGATTCCCTTATTACGTCTTCAGCGGTATGGTCTTCACTGTTATCTTGTGAACTGTCCTGTGACACTGAACTTACAGTTTAAATTTCCAAATGATTCCTCTGGCGTTATATCATCGGTACAAAATAACATTTGTTGAAAATGAGGCCAAGTAGATTGCAAATTTTCAGCTGAATCACCTGACCGCGAAGGCGGATATTTTTTCACTTCCTTGCGGAAATGGTCTCTTAAATTTTTCCATTTTTTACGTAGTTGTTTATCTGCGAACATTTAAAATAAAAATTATTATTTTGTTTTAGGTTTTTATCTACGGGAATGTCATTTACAGCACTATCGCACAGCTTTAGAATGGGAAAAAGTACTATATCAACATTAATTTACGAGACATGTACTGCAATATGGAAGGAATTAGTGGGTATTCATATGCCGCCACCATCAGAACAACAATTACAGAATATAGCAGACGATTTCTACAGAATTTGGAAATTTCCTAACTGTATCGGAAGTCTAGATGGAAAGCACTGTCGAATTAAAAGACCCCCAAATAGTGGATCATTAGATTATAATTATAAAAAGTTTTATTCTATTGTACTTCAAGGACTTGCAGATGCAAGAAAAAGATTTATTTCAATTGAAGTAGGCGGGCGAGGAAAGCAAAGTGATGGGGGCACTTTTCATGCTTCAACTTTACGACATTTGATAGAAACTAAGCAATTCAATATCCCCAAGCCCTCCAAATTACCACAATCTAATATAGTTGTTCCTTATGTACTTGTGGCAGATGAAGCATATTCCTTGAAAGAATATTTGATGAGGCCATTTCCTTGTAATACATTAAACGATCAACGAAGAATGTTTAATAAAAAACTATCGGCAGCAAGGCAAACAATTGAATGTGCTTTTGGCATACTTACTGCGAAATGGAGGATATTACAAAAATCTATTGAAACGAATAGAACGAATGCTTGTTTAATCATCAAAACCACGTGTTTACTTCATAACATAGTACGCGATTTAGATGGCAATGCAGACCCTGACTGTCAGATTTGGGAAGTTACCGAAAGGTACAACAATATTAGACAAAACTTAATGCCAAATCGGGATAAAAATCCTTCAAGGCAAGCAAAAATAATACGTGACAAGTTTATGAATTACTTTTGTGAACAAAACAATTAGATAGGAAATAAATAGGTATATAAACTTACCATCACTTCCTGGGAACAATTGTTTTATTTCTCCCCATAGTTTATTAATTACAGTTCTATTTAAACGATGGCGATGTTTACTTTGCCAAATAGCCGTGCGGTCTTGTACGGCTGATATAAATTCTTCCGTGTTCAGGTCCATTCTTGCGTCTAAATCAAACAAGTTTAGAACCACACGCCAGTAGGTCGCAAAAACCACGTGAACGCGCTAGAGCACTGTGAACGTGACTGGCGGTTTGAAGCAATAGAACAACACGCGCGTCCCGCGCCCGCACCCGCCTCGACGCAGACGCTACTTCGCTCGCGCACTGTGAACGCTAGTAGCGGTTGGATTGTGCGGGTGCTTGTATATTTAATGTATCTTGATCTGACATTGAATTAGACGCACCCGTACCCGCACCCTCGCCCGCGCCTCACTCTGAATAAGCACTAACAGATGGCGTTACTTGAGTCAAGCTCTTAACAGTATTTTGATAGCAACGGTTGGTGGCGACGGCAGCGACTCGCGAAATCGGGACGAAATTGGGTCTTGTCGGGACGTCGGGACAAGAAGGTCCATAACGGTGACGGTCCCGATATATCGGGACGGATGGCAACCCTACACTTGTTCCATCATGCTAAATACGTGCTCACAAGAAGCATTAGAGACGGGAATGGAGAGAACAAACGTGACAAGCTTTTTCAATTCAAGGCAGGGATATGTCGAGATCTAAGTCCATTTTTAAAATTTCTTGTAGTCTAGTAATATCTGCCCATGTGATTGGTTCTTTAAGAGATAAAATTTTCATTGCTTGGTATTCCGGATCTTCAAAGATATACCACTTTTGTAAATAATTTAAACAAGACGTAAAAAATTTATTGGCATCATTTTTAAATTTGGTCTTTTGAGGTTCATCAAAATGCTTTAATAAATCCATGGCAGATTTACCATAAAATTGATCAGTCTGTCTGTTTTGTAGCTTGGTTTTCAAATCAATCATAATGCCATGAATTTCAGTGCTTGTTAATCTGTCGGCTTCCAGTAATTTTTATGGCATTCTGCAAGACTTGCATTATATTTTGCATAAAATAAAGAACACATAAGACTGCATTTGTTTCTGAATCACTAGCACAAAAATTGATCCATGTAAATGAAGAACAATTCTCTTCACCTTGCGCCTTGAAATAGCTTGTTACAGCTGGCCACAGCGATAGAATTCTGTCTATAGCAGGAGGTAACGATAACCAACGAGTTTGCACATGTCTTAATATTTCTCTAAACTCAATTTCAGCATCTGAGCAACTTATCTTCAGTTCATTTCTCCTTTTAGCAAAAGCTGAAAATTCGCTGTAAACTTTCAAAGTAATTAATTCAACATCAATTGACTGGGCTTTCAAAGAATTTCAAAGGATTATCGTACAGAGATGGTTGAGGGTCATGATTTGTATTTGCGTCGTTGAGCCGATCTACTAAACTTAGCAGTATATTGCCACGCTGATCATTGATCGTATTGTCTATTTCCATATCTGAAGCATCACTTGAAAAACTATAAGGAACAAGAGATGGTTTTCTTTTTTCTATTGCAGGTGAAAATTCTGATACTTCATACTGACCCCCAAAGATAGTCAAGGGTCATTTTTTTGAGTTAAATTATACTAGAGCAGAGTGCCATCAGCATAGGGTTGCCAGGCCCTAAAATACAAAAGCCGGACTCTGTGCTATATTAGGCCTGACATTTTGTCCTAAAAGCCGGACATATCTTTTTTAAAGCTGGACATAACTTTTATAATAAAAAAACTCGGTTACGTATTTTAATTAAGTATTTATTAAGTACAGTCTTCTGGAGACTAGATAAAATCGAAGAACAAACAAAACACAATAAAATAAAAGTTTTTATTAAAAAAAAAATGTCCTATCCTATGAAATATATTTGACAAAAAGTCTAACAAAAGCCGCACAGGCCGGACCCGACTGTAAAAAGCCAAACATGTCCGGCAACCCTACGTCAGCAACGTCTACCCCACCCTTTGTCACATTGTAAAATGTATTTATTTCAGGTTTTTCTTTTCTCCCGAAGACTCATCAAGTTTTTCATCGTGGTGCAAAGTAGACATTAGCAAAACCACTTTATTTTTTAGGAACTTTACAATACATATTCAAATATTAGGAACTTTATTTTTACAATCGTTACATTTTTTTGAAAACCAAATGTCGATTAATACACTTCTTTACCTCAAGTTTGTGTGAATTCGGGTGGTATCTGCCTTTTATTTTTACGCACGATTCCAACACTTGTCAATTTAGGCTACTTGGGTAGGTGGAACAATAAGCTCGTATTAACTGGTAAACCAATTATTGTCAAATGTGATATTGCGGTGGGTTTTTGAAATTGGCTGTACAATGCGATCGACCACATCAAATGGTTTATTACTTAGAGCAGGGATTCCCAAACTTTTTTTGTCACGCCTCCCTACTGCCTAAAATAAAAATGTCCACGCCCTTTGGCGCAAGCAAAAGAAAGCTAGTGGGCTCGCAACGCAATTTTAAAAGTCCAAAAATTTACCTTTAATCAATTGTTTTATAATATTTTACAAAAATATTAATTTCACAGATAAACAAAAGAGAGACGAAATGCGACGGATGACCTTGCATGTTTTTGACAAGATTCCCAATTCTGAGTTGAATAGAAGAAAGTGCACAACGAGATCGCTAGCAATATCCAATTTGATTCTGTACTTCGTTTTTATAGCTACAACTGCCGAAAATGCCCTTTCGCACAAATAAGTACTTGAAAACGGTGAAAACAGTTTCACTGTTTCTTCTGCTATGCTGGGATAAACTTTGAGATATTTTACCCAAAATAATGGCTTATCCATCTTCTCAAAATCATATTTGGCACCAGAATCATTTTTGATTTCCAAAGCTTGTTCTTGTAGTGTTTCTGGCAGCACGTCTACGTCGACATAAAAAGGATCCGTTGCCAATCGATAAATATTGTTATCACACGAGTTATGCGCGCTACACACGTAACGTTATATTGTTGCGATTCCAAACTGCACAGTTAAATCGGACGGCCTTGTGTTCTTCAGTATTCTCTACACGCAACCGATGTCTGCATCGATTTTCAGTTTTCTGCAAACGTCCGCACCAAAAACATGTCTGACGATGATGACGCACTTGCATTTTTGGCGTTGATTATGTGTTTAAAGAAAAAGAAGTCACGTAGAGTGTGTGGTGTAAAGACTGGTTCCTAAAAAGGAAATCATATTCTCATATAAATTTATTAAATGAGTTAAAATTCGCACCAAAAGATTGGCATAACTATTTAAGGACAGACGAGGAGACGTACTTAAGCCTCCTGGCTCTAAAGCCTTCTTTATTAGCAGAGTGACTAATCACTCCGCTAATAAATAAAAAGAACACTGTAATGAGAGAAGCAATAAGTCCTCACGAGAGATTGTCCGCTACACTAAGATTCTTAGCTACAGGTCGTTTCTACGATAATGTCACCACAAGCTCTCAGTCGTATCATTCCTGAAACTTGTGATGCCTTGTACAAGGTGTTGCGGAAAGAGTACCTACTTAACACGTTGACTGCCAACTACGAGATAACTCGTAGATTGCGTTCTTTGCTAGGACGCCGACTACGAGTTATCTCGTACTATGTTTACTTACCATTTTCGCGCAGCTACGATGAAACTCGTAGCATATCAGTGCTAATATGGATAGATGGCTTCTGGGAAGAGAACAAAAAATCAATGCTGGCTACATGAACAGAAATTTTATTAATAAATAAACAGAAAATATAATTATAGAAAATTTATTCAAAATCAAGAAGTAAAAGAATATTTTTATTGTTTGTGAAACTTTTTAAAACAATCTTCCACACAAAGGGCTGGCTTCTCTTCACAGGTCGGACAAAAATAACGCGTTTCTCGGCGTTTTTTTGCTTGGGTACATATACGACATGGCTTTGTCGGACGTTGTTTTTTTTCGGTAGGTGGCAGACTCTCTAAATAATGAAGCTCTTGCAATCTCATCTTTTTCGAAACTGGTTGAATCTCTTCTCCAATCAACGCGACGACGAATTCTTCTCTAAACTTTATCAGTTTTATTTTAGGTTACTTTTTGAAAAATTTTGTGCGCATTGTGTATATATGTATATCTCTATAATATGTAGTGAAACCTTTTTAGGCCATCTAATAGTCTTTCTTAGAGATGTGTAGTACGACAGCATTTGATCTGATCGGTCAATTCCAGACATTCCTTTATTGTAATCTCGAATTATATTCGGTTTCATAGAAAGTTTTCCATTGCGATTGGACACCTCTACCATTTCAACAACATGCATGTTTGAAATGGTAAGGACATCTCGTTTGTCCTTCCATTTGCACACAGTAACAGGTCCATTTTGCTGCCAAATACACTCTCCTTTTTTGAGTTTACGATGTACCACATCTCTGGGGTTTCCCTTTCTGTTATTTCGTAGAGTTCCACACACGTAAGTTTTTCTTGCATTTAGTAATTTAGTTAGAGTAACAGAATTATAAAAATTGTCCATATAAAGCGTGTATCCCTTATCGAGATAGTCCTCGAGTAAATGTAACACAACATCAGTAGTGTGACCTAAATTATGGTCAGTTTCCGCTGATTTTCCGCTGTAAATTTTGATTTTCATTACAAGACCGTCGGACTCACATAGTTCGTACAGTTTGACACCGTATTTGTGTTTTTTATTTTTTATGTACGGGCGGAAATGCAATCTTCCACGCCACAGCATCATGGATTCGTCAATACAAATATTTTTATCTGGTACATAGTTTTCACGCATAATATTGTTGAAATGAGTTAGAATTGGTCTCACCTTGTATAACCTGTCGGCAGATGGTATTGTGTTATCAACCAAATGAAAATAACGAAGTAACAACTGGAATCGATTTCGACTCATATTTGAGCGCCAAAACATTACATTATATAGCTTGCTTGTGCTCCAGTAATGTTCAATTGATGGGAAAGAACAAGGCCCCATTTGTAACAAAAGTCCAATAAACACTTTCATCTCTGCAGCACTGACGTCTGTCCACTTTGATACCCTGTTAGATTTTTTTATTGCTGTGCGTTTTGCAATTTCTTGCGCAGCATATAAATTAGTTTGTTCGACCAGTAATGCAAGAAACTCTTCCGAAAAAAATAAGTCCACCAGCGTTTGCACTGTAAAATTTGACGTATCCAATTTCAAACCAACATTTTCTTGGAAAATAAATAGTTCAGGATTTTGTTGAATGTCTGTCCACAAATTATCATTCGGATTTGATGTTGTTGCTTGGGGTTCATCATCATTATCATCGGGATCGGGAACAACTTCATCTTCAGGTTCGGAGACGACTTCATCGTCACTATCACTTGAATTTTCAGAAGGTTCATAATCGCTACTGTCGTTACCATCCTCGCCGAAAATCACGTCAAATTCTGAATCACTTAGATTAGCGTAGTACTCAAGTTCATTTTCAGTCATTGGTCTTTTCTTATCCATATTGGTTTCTTGATAATTTATAACAATAATTATAAAACAACACACTCAAGAAAGACGTAAATGTGAAGCACTCGACAATATCTGATATACTACTGACGAATATGGACGCATATATCTGATTCAGCTTTAGCGAAGCGACAGGTCTAAACGTGTCTGAGTACGAATTAACTCGTAGTTGGCTTCCGCGAAGAGATTTCTGTTACATAAGCCAACTAAGAGATAATTCGTAAGACCTTTTTTTTTTTAAAAATACATTTTCTATGCTTTTTGATGATTACTATGTAATATAATTAGAGTTTTTAATAATATAAAATGATTAAATGAAATTGGCTTTTTAGACCGGAATTCTGAAAATTGCCGTGGCAGCCAACGTGTTAAGGGTGAGTACCTATATTTTTATTGATTTTAATTATGTTGTGATAGAATAGGTAGGCAGATAATTTTACAAATATGTGGGACATATTAAACAAAAGTTTTAATCATCTAATTGTTTATTTATTAAACCTTATAGTAGGGGAGCCCAAGCGGGGAAAATTGGGATTTACTCGAGCGTCGTTGAGACCTATGGATATTGAAAATTAGATGATAGGAAGAAAAAAAAATTATATGACGATACCCTTTCAATGGTGGGGGAAGCGTCTACACATTTTCCAAAATGTAAAAAAAAACTGTCACAGAAATATTCGAGCGCGTCAGAAATTGATAGTGCATATATCCCACGTATCTCTGATAACGGAAGTATATTAATCTGCCGGTTTGCATGGCGGGGGTGGCCGTATGGAAGGGTAGACCCTAGAAAAAAAAAAAATTATTCGAGCTCGTCAGATATTTAGAGGGGACGTTAAGTATCCCCAAATGAAGCCCCGATTCAAAATTCTGACAATTTGGACGTAACGCAAGCTCGCAGTGAATTTTTGAAAATGCAAAAAATAAAAGTAATTTTGAAATACTCAAGCGCGTCAGATTTTCATACTGATGATTCAGCTTCATGCCCGAGACGTGCTGACTTATAATCTGACCATTATCTAGAGGGATTTTCTAAATCTGACAATCTAAAAAAAAAATTTACTTTTTTTTTTTTTTTAATCACTGAATTTCGTAAAATAAAATGCACTGAAAATAGCATGCAAATAAAAAAAATCTATTTCTTTTAATTAGAAAATATATTCATATGAAAAAAAGTACATAAAATAAAAATAAAAAAAAAAATGTTCTCAATCTTCATCTTCATCCGTAGAATTCTCTTCTTCGTCTGATACAATTTCATCATCAATTTTATCTGTAACAAGAAATCGTTATAATTATTAACAATATTGTTAATTACATAAATAGTGTGTTATTAAAGTATTGATAAGAAAATATACCTGATTCTGGAGTATCCCCTAGAATATCAGGGGTTATGACCACATCTTCATAAGCTTTTGGTAATTGATCACCAACGAACCATGTCATATCTAATTTTCCATTGACATTTGTCCATCCATAATCTGTTGCTAACAAGTCAATGATCTTAGCATTGTGTGCATTACTCCACAAGCGTGCAATATACCTTGTTCTTAATACGTGTTGTTGTAACTCCGATTGTCATGGAGGTAAGTTACAAGCATCGTAACTACGCACATTCAATGAGAAAGGCTGTGATGTATCTGACACCTTGTATGTTTTATTAAAGATTTCAATTCTAGCTCGATTGACATCAGATAATTTTTTCAAGCCATACAAGTGACAGATAAAAGATTCTAAGATGCTGAAAGTTTCATCTCTATTATAATCCTCTGATCCCAAATCAACAAATACTTTTTGAAACCTTTTGGAATTCATTAGAATTTGTAGTGGTTTTTTCTTGCCTCGTCTGTAAAGTGCCGGGTTGAAATCACATTAGCGCATGAAAAGCTGGAAGCGCTCGCGATACGATTGGGCCTAGCTTATTAAAAAGAGCGCAAATGTCGATATATCGTCGTGCATTACTTACTCCAAGATCTATCCATATTTCTACGGATGCTCGAAGATGTTCCATATTAGCCAACATGATAACAACAATGTCCGTATCAGAGGTTCTGATTGTAACCGTGGAATTTTCTTTTTGCTGACATGCAAGAAATACTACTTTTGTATCCGCTTCTTCATGATCAGGACATGACAGTTCATAATCAATGGTTCGCGTAACTTTACTATCGGTAATTGAAAATACGTAACACAAATCATAACTTAGATAAATTGTTTTGTTACCGATAATCGTAGCCATCTCCTGATCGCCCCAATGCTCGATAAAAAACTTGACAAGAGCTTCTTTGAACTTAATATTTTTCAAATTTCACAAAATCTGCAGTTCTTGTTTGCTGAGGGCCAGAAATATAAAAGTCCTTGTCATCTACACTACCTCGAAGAGGGTGTTCAGACTCTTTAATCGAAGGTGTGAAGTAGCGATCAAATACAATAGCAATTCGACTTGCTGCGTTGTTGACAAGACATTGCAAAATCTTTTTTGATACATTTCCAAAACTACGTGGCATTTCTTTGAATGTAAGGGGTTTTCCAATAGGGACTTGACAACTTTGAATTCAATTTGTGAACGCACCCTTTCACTAATCATCGAACTGTCACTGTCAATTTATTCAGTAAACTTAACATTTTCATCATGGTAAAGTACACGAACGAACAACGTCTGCAAATTATAAAAATTTACTACAGAAATTCGGAGTCGGTGACCGCTACTTTAAGAGCGTTAACTCCGATTTTCGGTCGTAATTCTCGCCCTAGTAGACAGGCAGTAACAAGTTTAGTGCAAAAATTTGAGTCTACATATTCGTTGTGTGATGTTGCCGTGCCAGTGAGACAACGGGTTGGTCGAAGTGTCGAAAATATCGCTGCCGTTGAATCGTCCGTAGCAAATGATCCAAAGCAGTCAATTCTACGGCGTTCTCAAGAGTTGGACATCGCCCAGACCACTTTATGGCGAATTTTGCGTAAGGATCTTGGTTTACACCCATACAAGATCAAGCTGACTCAGGAATTGAAGCCGATGGACCATTTGAAGCGACGTACGTTCTCCGATTGGGCTCTGGAAAAGATGCGCCAAGATGATCAATTTCATCGCAAAATCATCTTCAGTGACGAAGCTCATTTTTGGCTCAATGGGTTCGTCAATAAGCAAAATATGCGTTATTGGTCGGGTGAAAATCCACATGTGCTTCATGAAACACCACTTCATCCACAAGAAATAACTGTTTGGTGCGGTTTGCATGCCGGCGGCGTCAGGGCCATATTTTTTCGTCGACGATAATGATCGTCACGTTACTGTGAATGGTAATCGTTATCGCGCCATGATTACCGATTATTTTTGGCCCGAATTGGAAGATATGGACTTGGACAACATGTGGTTTCAACAGGACGGTGCCACAAGCCACACAGCACACGTTACAATCGATTTATTGAAGAGTAAGTTTGATGAGCGTGTTATCTCAAGAAATGGACCAGTCGATTGGCCGCCTCGTTCGTGCGATTTAACGCCTCTAGACTTTTTTCTTTGGGGCTACGTCAAGTCATTGGTCTATGCCAACAAGCCGACGACGTTGGAAGAGCTCAGAGCCAACATTGAACGCGAAATAGCAGCCGTTTCGGCCGAAATGTGTGGCAGAGTCATCGAAAATTGGGTCCAATGAATCGACCGCTGCAAACGTGCCCGCGGTGGCCATATGAACGAAGTCGAGTTCCATTCATAAATGTTTTGATTGTACTTCAACCCGATAATAAAGTTTTTGAAATATCTCAAATGGTTTGCATTTTATTTTGAAAAAAAGTTGTCAAGTCCTTATTGGAAAACCCTTTATTTAAAAAGAAGAAGCCATCTACGATAACAAGATCTACATGCGATGGCGGTTGTTCCATGTCTTCAACTTGTTTCTCCAATTCATTAACCAGTACTGCCTTAACAGTCTTATTTATAGAACCATCCTAATGGCAAAGTGACAGCGGAATTGGAGTTATTGGAAAGCAGAGTACTTTTTCAAGATCTATATTCGTGTCTAAAGATAGAGCCAATAACCGACCGAATAAATCTCGCTGCAATTTGACTTCAAGTACTTTCTGACCAATTTTTATCTTCTTTTTTTTCTTCAAACTTGCAAAAGTCACCACCGGATTTTTTTTCAATGGTTGGTGAAATCTATCTGAATTTAAATTACATTCCGTTATGAATTGATCTCGCAAGAATGTTCCCCCTGACACCGTGTTTAACAAGCAATTTGCTGCTTCTGATGTGGTAGCTTGCCCAGTTGAAATGTTATACAATTGATTTTTATCAATTGAAGATGAAAATTGGTTGATGGTCTGCTGTATACTGTTCAGAAAAGCTTCACTTTGTTGATGATGCTTTTTTATTCGATCTGGGTGTGTCAGCAGTAATATCTTGGTTGCTCGTGTTAAGTCCTGCACGAGTTAGCACATGTGATATTATTCGCGTTCGGGCTCCATGATTTCTTGCCCAACGTTGTCTAGCGGCGATTGAATTTGTCAGATTCACAATTCCAGTGAGTCGACGCGCTGCGTCACCGTTTATCGTCTGTTCGAAAGTTAAATCTACTGGAATCCGCGAAAAAGGTTTAACGGTTCTTCTAATACCAAACGAACCCTTAGCTATTTCAGCTCGGAGACCTGGATGTGTCTTGTCTACGTGTTGCAGTAGATTTATATAGTATACTAGCCATCGACTGTAATTTGGCTGATTGAAATAGAAGAATAAACTGACGATTTTCCCAAGTGCATAAGAGTATAAATCTAAATCTCTTACTCTGATACTTTTAATAAATATGTGGTAAAGATTAATAAAATCGATATACATCGCGTAAAATTGCGCCGTTTTTCCGTGCTTGCCTTCCAGAGTATCTGCTGTATATATTCTTCATAAGATTGAATTAGATGTTGTGTTTCTGCATGGTGTACTTGTGGAGAGATATCTCCATGTTGCATAAATGTTGTGAGATATTCTAACACTGATTCTTGGATTATTAAATGTTTGTCTTCCAAAAAAGTTTCAAAATGTAATTTTTGCAGTGCTAATGCCATTAATGGATGTAATCGTTTGCATCTGTTATAATTTTTTCCGCCAATAAAACCTGAAACAGATCCATTAGCAATCAGATTAGATTCGGTCATGATATTGCTCAGTCCACATTCTTCTATGAAGGTGCCAACTGCTTTTAAAAAAGCCATTTCAATGTGAAAAGCCCCCAAGTGAATAAAAATGTTGTCGAATTTCGGGGATTCTTGAGATTGAATACAATAACTTGTTCGAGCGATAGCTAGATCATAGGTGATCTGGATGTACGGAGCTTGACATTCGCTTGCAATATCTTGACTCAATTCCAGAGTTTTCAAGACCGTTGAATTGTTGGTGGGAGAGTCGTTTATTGGTGTAAGATACGAAATTTTTGGACTGGTGAATCGTCAATGAAAATCTTACTATGAAATCCTACCCACATTGGAACATCTGATATTCCATACTTATGTAACAACATCCAAGTAATGTCCAATTGTTTTGAAGTAATCAAAGTGTCTGGAGTTTTATTGATTTCGGAGATATCTAGCTGACTCCAGATTGCAATTTTTAATTTTTTTGTTTACGGATGCATTTCGAATGTAACTTCTTCGAACGCTCGGCGTTTCCGGTTTTTTTTTTGTAACGGTCATCGATGATTCCGAAAAATTACCTTGTACAGTCTCATTGGTACTTGAGTTCTGATCATCACATATAGGTGGAGATACTACAGACATCGTATTTTCATTGGGAACGGCATCTTGGTAAATTATCCCTACCGTGTCATGTAGAGTGTCTTTACCATTCAGTGTTTCAACAAAGCGATCGAAGTTATCAAAAGCTACAGCTGTATTCAAATCCGGGCGACGTAAAATATCTTCAGGGCACACGTTTGTACTATTTGCCGCTGAATATGTCATTTCAGTCTCCAACTCTTCCAGAGTTGTATAGGAACAACAGTGTCCATATTTGGCCAGTATGTTGACGACTTTTTTGCTATTACACAAACTCTTCACTGCCAGACCCAAAGTAATATGCTTCGATGTTTTAATTTTGTGGCTGAAAGTTGCGTAGATCAGATCTTGTCCAATAGAAAAAATTTCAAGCTCCTTATTACTTTCTTTTTTTTCACGTGCTTTTTTTGATTGATGAGAACCATCACCCCAAAGTAATGTTTCTAAGAAGCAAGTTAGAAGCTCCGGTACGGAATCGTACTCTCCCATCATCAAATCTTCAGCAGTACAGTCTTCAGGCAATTCTTTTCTGGTGGAGGTAAGAATTTCTTCCCGGAGTTTTATTGCAACAGAACGAATGTTTTCTTTCATCGTCATTGTTTTAAACAAATCCTTGTAAGTTAAAATTGTGACGGAAAATGGAGCGAGAAACTTTTTCTTTTCGGCAAAAATAATCTTTATCCTCTGGTCAAATGTCTCCATTAATTTTCTTTCCAAGTGACGATCTGAGAATGAAGTAATATTAATAGAATCTGATAAAAGTTTGCACTGCTCTACTAGTAATTCCTGTTAAATTTTCTTAACATGATCAAAGAACAGGCATTCGTTATTTTTGACGACTTGCTCTTCCAACATTTCACACAACATGGTATAAGCAGTATTCGTTGCTTTCTTCTTTTTAAAAAATTCACTATCCTCATCTCTTGAAATGTCTCGCAAGTATTGATCTTTACAGCACTTATGATAAGGAATATTTGAATCGTCAGAAAAAGAACTGATCTTTTCCAACATTTGTATGTCATTATGTTCTGTCGCTGCGCTTTTCAACAGATCTATAGTTCGTAATCTATTGACGGCCAATTGAACTTCCCGTCCATGATGTCGTTTGCGTGTTTTGTCGCAAATAAAGCACTTTGGTTGTGGCAAATCTTTGTTTGTGTCCGACTGATCTGTGCTGAATTCATCATAAAAAGTCTCGCTGAAAGCTGCTTGATTCTGGCGGTCTGAAAAAATTTTCCCAATGAGAAATCTCATATTTTCAATTAAATTAAATATAGAACTAAAGTTAAATATATATTAAGTTAATATATTAATATTAAGTTAATATATATTAAGTATATTATAAAGTTAAATATATATTAAATTAAATATAGAACTAAACTATCAAATTAAATATAGAACTGAAGTTGTAGCATTACAGATGACTATTTTTTTTACATATTTTATAACGATATTAACCGTTTCTTTAATGGAAAATATATTTTTTAATATTAGTTAAAAGTAATACTTTTTTATATTTTAAGAATTTTATTTAATTGTTTTAAAATATATAATATATGAAATGATATTAGCACTTACTCGTCTGTCGATGTACCAGCAGTCTGCGTAGTTGTGGAAGTTCCAGGAGCAGGTGATGCGGAACTTTCCCCAGATATTTCTAGTGTATTGTCACATTCCACAACACTTTGCTGTTGTTCCAAATTTTGGAAATCTGCAGGTATTTTTATAGCTGTGAATAATTTATAACACTGCGCGTGATAACCTTCATTTAAAGATTTTTCTGTCGAAAGTTCAACAGTACTGTACGTTGTTTGTGATCTTCTGAGTACCGGTTTATTACGACGATATTCCAAAATCCTCATGCATTTTTTTAATGTCTCAGATGAAAATTTAATAGTTTTTTGCAGTGTATTTTCTCCACAAAATACACACTTCATATTATCATCCATAGCAAATATTAATCTCACAAAACTTTATTCACAAAACTTATGTTAAATAACCAAATAAGATAGCACATTATAAATACGTTGTAAATAATATAATGCCACAAACGTGTCTGTGATCAGCGGTTATGGCGTCATGGCAACGGAAAGTAGTGTGGGGACGGAGCGAGAGAATGATAGATAGACAAAAAGTGAAAGGGGAATAGAAATGCGGAGTGGGGAATACAGGTTTCGCACCAACTGCACGTACAACATTTTATTTACGATTTTTGTTACTTCGGCTAGTGGAAATCGTCAGATTATAATTTTTCCATTATTCTTAGATTATTTCCTTCGGAAAAAAAAAAATTCAACCACGCTCGAGAATGTCGAGATATCTTTTTTTTTTTTACAAGTTTATAATACTCCCACTCCCTTACGTCAAGCTAAAATCATCAGATTATTGAAAAGCACACTTATAAGCATGTGATGAACTCACCTTACTTTATTCTGACGCGCTCGATTATTTTTAACGATCAATTTTTTTTTATTATTCTGATCCGCTGTCCTAGACAGTCAGCCATATATATAGGGCTCATATTTGGTGGAGGTACTCAACAGAATGCAAGGTACCCGCCCTTACATTAATCTGCCGAGCTTCATTAAATCCCCAAATCCCCGCTTGGGCTCCCCTACTATTAACCAATATTAAACTTATAATAAACATGAACCATTCATCCATCATACTGAAACGACTTAAATAGGTAGTACCTAGCTGTATCATCAGTTTCATCATCTAAAAGTGGTGAACACGGAGAATGATGGGACTGTATTGGTGACAAACTTGGAGTTATTGGATATTGAGACTGAGTGGGAATGGTTTGAGGATGTGGCGGAATGGGGAAAGTAGTGTTGACAAGGTCTTACAGAGTGTGAGGTAGTTAGGCTACCCATTTCAGCTAAGAACAGTGCCTTGTTAATTATTTTTTCTGCGAGAATTCTTTGGTCTTTTGGTAATTCTTGCATGGCTACATTTTTTCCATATACTTCAAAACGATTTTCTGGGATCTTAGGACGCTTAAAATATTCATTCACAAATTTGAGTACATCTTCGTATGTAGTCTTCACTGGTCTTGAGCGACGATTCGGTGTTGGTGTGTCTCGTTCGCTATCGGAACGATTCGGTGTTTGTGTGTCTCGTTCGCTATCAGAACGATTTGGTGTTCGTGTGTCTCGTTCGCTATCAGAACGATTTGGTGTTCGTGTGTCTCGTTCGTTATCAGAACGATTTGATGTTGGTGTGTCTCGTTCGCTATCAGAATGATTTGGTGTTGGTGTGTCTCGTTCGCTATCTGATTTGTTGTGTTGCAGCAGATATTGAGATTGCGAGCCGATATCATCAGACTGCTGTGATGTTTCACTTGACTGCTCCTGTAGAATAGAAACAATTTTATGTTTAAAAAAGGGTCGGACTGGGCCGTAAGGGCCCGGGGCCCGACACTGGATAATGGTAGATGGGATACTATCGGAAAATAATGAAATATACAAATTATTAATTATCGACGATATATATTATTAGGTAGTACCTAAATACAGTTCCAATTATATTCCAATAATATAACAAATATGAAGCTAGCCAATCAACATTTTTTTTAAAAGAGGAGATTAATAACTCGATCGTAAAAGCTGCTGTTCTCGTCATCCTTGATTAGATCCGATTCTGTGTTTAATATAATCAACGAATCCAACAGTTCTTGCCCCAGTAGAGAGCGAAGTCTCGTTTTAATGCGCTTCAACGCTGAAAATCGTCTTTCACAATTCACTTGCGTGAATGAAATTGTGAGAATTACACAATATGCAACATATAAGGTGGTGTACGTGCTGATATGCATGTTATATTGTGATAAAACTTTACATGCACATGGTATGCAACTTTGATAGACGTCCAAACCACTTCTGGAAAAACACATGGCGTCCTTTGCTGCTTGGTCGTAAGACATCTTCGTCGTCTTCTTCCTCACTCTGAGAATCGGAGTCAATCATGTCTTGCTTATGCTGCCTAGGTGAAACGTGCTCATCCCAAAGAGTTTGACAGTTCATTAAAAGTATTTGCAAAATATGTATTCCAGTTCTTTTGACAGCAATTCTCGATCGACATTTGCAATTGATGCGAGAGACTTTAGTGCGTCATTAGGAATCCCATTATTTTGATTTAATTGAAGTTTTTCGGGTCCAAACAAGCGGCATCCTTCATTAAATCTTTGTTGCAGATGAATTTTTCGTTTATTTTAACTAAAGCTGTGTTAATAATGACTTTGTAGACAGAAATAGAATAGAATCTCTTTGGGTCTACAGCCAATAGTGTCACTTCGTCTTAGCATAACTCGTCGTGTTTCTTCGTTTTTTTAGAAATTCTTCGTAAAGGCAACGTGGTTTGTATGTCAATATCAATGTTTTCGGCGTGCATTAAGTCTTGAACATCGGATGCAAATAAACTTGCAGCTTTGAAAACATCGTCAAAAGTATCTAAATGTCTTCGCAAATTCATATCTAAACTTTTGATGAGTCCCCAAGGTTTAAGATAATCTAATGTAGGGGTTTGGAGATATCGGCTTACTGGGGTTGATAGGTCAAACATTTTCTTGAATGCGAAGGCTGTCAGGATAGTTTCAAATTTCAAAAAGGAATCCATCAATGCCTTCGCTTGGAACGAAACCTTTGGCTCGAACTCCGTGCTCGAAGATAATTCCACTAATTCCGAAATTTTAAAAAGGCTATTGGATATTGCTTGGCAAATATTTGGATTTCCAGATATTTGCTTGGCAGAAATGAGCACCGAGTCACTTTTCCAGGGTAAATGTTTTTATCGTATTCAACAAGAACATATCTTTCTTCCTTCAATTTTGTTAAATCTACTCTAATTTTCTCTTTCATTCTCTTCCGGTTGTCGGTTCGGCAATCTTTGTAAAAGTTTATCTCGATCATGAGGAAACAAACCACATGTTTCAAATCTGGATTTAAGGTTCTGGGAGGAATTCTGCTTCTGCTTCCATTTTCTGGAACTTTTCGTTTAAGGGCCCTGTCCCGAAAGATCAATTGATCTTTCGGGACACAAGACCTTCTACTATTGCGGGTGTTATTCTTCCATTCATTTAATATCTTTCTCCAAGCAATTTTCATTGGACGAAAATACGCAACGTCCATCGGTTGGAGTAAGTGCGTAGCATTTGGCCGCAGAGAAATCAATGCGATGTTATCAGCTTCGCATTCGGCAACAACCTGCGGGTTAATATGTGAGCTGAGGTTGTCTCCAATTACTAAAGGGTTTTCCAATAAGGACTTGATAACTTTTTTTCAAAATAAAATGCAAACCATTTGAGATATTTCAAAAACTTTATTATCGGGTTGAAGTACAATCAAAACATTTATGAATGGAACTCGACTTCGTTCATATGGCCACCGCGGGCACGTTTGCAGCGGTCGATTCGTTGGACCCAATTTTTGATGACTCGGCCACACATTTCGGCCGAAACGGCTGCTATTTCGCGTTCAATGTTGACTCTGAGCTCTTCCAACGTCGTCGGCTTGTTGGCATAGACCAATGACTTGACGTAGCCCCAAAGAAAAAAGTCTAGAGGCGTTAAATCGCACGAACGAGGCGGCCAATCGACTGGTCCATTTCATGAGATAACACGCTCATCAAACTTACTCTTCAATAAATCGATTGTAACGTGTGCTGTGTGGCTTGTGGCACCGTCCTGTTGAAACCACATGTTGTCCAAGTCCATATCTTCCAATTCGGGCCAAAAATAATCGGTAATCATGGCGCGATAACGATTACCATTCACATTAACGTGACGATCATTATCGTCGACGAAAAAATATGGCCCTATGACGCCGCCGGCATGCAAACCGCACCAAACAGTTATTTTTTGTGGATGAAGTGGTGTTTCATGAAGCACATGTGGATTTTCACCCGACCAATAACGCATATTTTGCTTATTGACGAACCCATTGAGCCAAAAATGAGCTTCGTCACTGAAGATGATTTTGCGATGAAATTGATCATCTTGGCGCATCTTTTCCAGAGCCCAATCGGAGAACGTACGTCGCTTCAAATGGTCCATCGGCTTCAATTCCTGAGTCAGCTTGATCTTGTATGGGTGTAAACCAAGATCCTTACGCAAAATTCGTCATAAAGTGGTCTGGGTGATGTCCAACTCTTGAGAACGTCGTGGAATTGACTGCTTTGGATCATTTGCTACGGACGATTCAACGGCAGCGATATTTTCGACACTTCGACCAACCCGTTGTCTCACTGGCACGGCAACATCACACAACGAATATGTAGACTCAAATTTTTGCACTAAACTTGTTACTGCCTGTCTACTAGGGCGAGAATTACGACCGAAAATCGGAGTTAACGCTCTTAAAGTAGCGGTCACCGACTCCGAATTTCTGTAGTAAATTTTTATAATTTGCAGACGTTGTTCGTTCGTGTACTTTACCATGATGAAAATGTTAAGTTTACTGAATAAATTGACAGTGACAGTTCGATGATTAGTGAAAGGGTGCGTTCACAAATTGAATTCAAAGTTGTCAAGTCCCTATTGGAAAACCCTTTACCTTCTTACCGGCCTGTTTTTTGAGAATCGGTAGCATTGTAAATTGGAACCAGTTTTCAAACCACCGAGCGTCAAACCACCCTGATTTTCTGCAATTATACTGAACATCAGGGGGCCCATTTTCGGTCCAAGTCGCCCACATATTCTCTGCTTTATACACTACGTAGACATGCGCCTTTTCACCTGCGTAATAATTCTAGCCATCCTGTGTGACAGGAGGGACTTGTGACGTTTCAAAAATGAATGTACCCACTTCCAGGATAATTGTTTGTAAAAGCCTTTAGTTTCCTCCCCTGTTTAACTAAATATGTTTTTGCAATGACACGCAGTTCCAGGGGTATGATGGGAAATCCGAAAGAAGACAATGCAGTGATGTGTAAAATAAAGCCAAGTTCTTCTTCTTCTTCACTGAGAATACAGGTTGTCCTCCAGGTTTTCTAGGCGCTGTATTCCATACTTTTCGACTGCAGCACGCATTGCAATATGCCCAGACTTAAACTCTGTTAAAACTTGTTCCAGAGTTTCTTATAATCCCGCGCCATTATACGCCGAAACAAGCAATTTTTTGCATTATAGTAGAATTCCAGCAAAAGGGCAACACTGATATTTATCCATCTATCCATCCCGAGGGTGAACATGATCCCCGAGTCTCTGGAGGAGAACCATCTAATAGGCGCTCTTGCATCCTTTTACGAGAAAATACAAAAGGTGGTACGAACGATCCGGCAGCATTGCAGCAACACACAATTGTTGTTGTTTGTCCACGTTCCGTGCTGGAAATGACTCCAACTTGCTTCTTGCCTTTAACTGAAAGAACCTTAGGTGGTTTATTTGTTGAAGTTTGGATGCCGGATTCATCGACATTGTAGATTCTGGTGCCATCAACTTGGATATTTTTCTGTTTGTACAGTCAATAATTCATAGAATCTTTCCACTTGAGGATGATTGAAACCTTTAACTCAGGCGATTGATGTTGCTTCTGGTACTCTGAGGGTAATTTGTGGATTTCTACTTATAAATCCTGCTAGCCAATCATTACCTGCCTTTTCATTTTTTGGCGGGTATATGATATTATTCTTTTTTGCGTAAACGAAAACCAACGCCTTAAAATCTTCTCGGGTTAAACCATAAAAAATGCTGTCCATCTCTTGTAAATATGTTTGAAGATCACCCTCTTGTTGATCATTGAAAACTCTTCGAAAACGTCCAAGCTGAGCAGTTGAGCTACCTTTTTTCCAATGCCTATAAAGAGTTGCATAAGGTAGACCATACTTTCTTGCCGTTGCACATACGGGTATTTGAACGATCTACGCGGTCAAAATTATTTTACGGTCAATATTTGTTCTAAACGATATTAGTAAATGAAACAAACATTCTAATATTACATCGAGACACATTTATTGAAAATAATAAAAAAACTACAATTTTTAAAACAAATTTTCATCTTCGCTTTCTGAAGAATGACCATTTTCATTCGGATTCGCAGGGATGAGTAGAGCAATTGTTTCTGGCAAAAAAGAATTAAGTTTTCTTCTTTTCACGCTTCTAATGCTACTTAACAAAGGGTCTGAACTCAAAAGAAGGCGATTAAAAATGTCTATGTTGCAATTTTCTCTCGAAAATTTTCGAGCGAAGTTTTGGCGATATGATTTATAATGTTTATTTCGCGCTTCCGCGGCCTCTTCAGATAGCTGCCCAATAGGTACCAACGCATTTTTTATTACAACTGCACCATGGATTAATATTTTATGCAATGTTGGCGTCATGGGGTGCCAAGGGTATAGATCGACATTTAAGGGGGGAACCTGCTTTAGAGGCTTCACAAAATCTTTTTTTTCAAGGATTTTTTTGGGAAGGAAAGAAATATCCGATTGCAACGAAACTTTCAGGTTTTATTGTCATATATTTCAGCAGTCTTCTCAAATTTTTTCATTAAGATATATGTCATATTATGCCCGGTACAAGCATTTCGCCGAGGCGTCTCGAGTGTGCATTTGTCGTGCGGCGGGAAAGGTGCAGGTCGCAATTTCCATCTGAAACAAAGAACCCAAAAAAATTTTTACTTCTCAATAGTATAGCTTCTAGTTAAACCAAGAAAATTCAACAAAAAGTGAAAAATTCAACAATTTTTCGCAAATTGAAAAAAAAATTCATTTTTTTTGAAAAAAAAATTCACTTTAGATTGTTTAAAAAGTGGGTTAATCTTAACTTTCTTAAGGTTTTTTAGGTTCAACTAGAAGAGAATTTAATCCCGAATATAATGCATTTTGTTTCGTTTCGATAGGACGTTTAGTTTTTTCCCTATCTTTCCCGCCAATTAGGAAAAATCGTAAAAATGAAAAACCGAGAAATCGTGCGTCAAAGTTTTCGTATATAAAAAATCGTAATTTTCTTGAACTTACCGCATTAATCTGCTAATCAGCGATTCCTGGTCCATAGAGGTGCCCTTCAGACTCTTCAAAAAACTGGTTTTCGCTCTGTTGTTCGAGTCTGCGGGCTGTTCTGGCCTCTTTACTTGAAAATGAATCGCGCCTGTTTTGTCGGGTGACGCGCTCCTCGTCGGCTCCCTTGGCGAAATTGTTGCATTGCTGTCCAATTTTCAAATCCAGTAACTGCATGGTTTTCAATGCTGCACTGTAGCCTTCATTGAACATTCCTCCAGCTATGTAAGCACTGCTTACTAAGCAGCAATCTCGACGATTTTAATGCCTGAGTGAAGGTGTTTAGGTGTGATGCGCCACACAGTGGAATTGAACGACTCGTTCGCATTTTGTGTGTGTCCACCGAAACACCTCGTTAGCAGCTCGTCCTTAGATAATTCCTCGTACACAGGACGAATGTGCTTCTCGACATGTTCGTCAATTAGACGTGGTGGATGTTTAAAAGCAGCCAGGGTGTTTGTCGCTTCAGCTTTGCGCCACTCACACCAGCTTTCAGCGCCTTCCGGGCAATTGTCGTGGCGAGGTAATTCATCTGTAGAGCAATAATGATCAAGTGTCGCCATTATTGCATTTCTCATACCTTCTACAGAATTCAAGTTTCTTCGAATCGCCAGACCGTAATAAATTGTTAATTTTTTTATTAAAGTCTCGGTGAGCCGCTTCTTTCCACCGAGCTTCTTTTGTTTTCTCATGTTGCGGAGACGAGTACCCATGCGCTTTTGTACATGTCCCACGCACTCGCTTTTGGTCACTGTGCACTTGTCACCGTATGGATCACTGTTCAGGATGCCAAGAAATGTTTTGGAGTCACCGTCGCCAATGTAATTACTATACATTACTCCAAATTTCTCAATGGACCTTGAGAACATTTCCAATATTGAATCAACTTCCATTTTCCCGGCCGAACCTGCGTGATTCGAAGAACAATTTTCTTCATGGTTTTCATACCAATTTTCAAACTCGTCGGCGTTCAATGTATTTTTCTTGATGGCACAGGTATGACAATATCCGCTTTTAACGACGAGATCGATCACTTTGCCACTGTAGTACCCAATAAGTGTAGTTACACCGTACAATGAAGTATATCCACGTTTCTTCCACGATCCATCGCCCGAAACTTTCAAATGGTCAGCTGGTCTTTCATTTTGTACGTTAAGTTCTTTTTCCTCTTCGGCGGCTTTTTTGCAGGCGCTCTCAAACATTGTTTTCGACGCTGTATACAGGTGTTGCACGATTTGGTCATACGTCGATTTTGCTAAGCCTTGAGATATATCCATAAGGCCACAAAAAATGTTAATGCCTTCTCTTGCGACACCCAAAAGCCTCATGACGAACACAATTCTTCTGTTGATTTCGTAGCCGGTGTGAATTAACGGTCCGGATTGAATTTCCCGTTTACCGCATTTACACGACAAAACGATTTTGAATCCTAGACCTCGATGGCCGCTTTCGGCAAACGTTATTCTCTGCTTACACGAATTGCAAATAACTAACTCAGAAATTGCTAAAAACACAGAGACAAACTCGATTATTCGATAGCAATGAGACGGATAAATTATAACATCGTCCGTAGTCGCTGTCACCAATTTTTTTTCACTACGGCTAGTATTAGCTTCTCCATCGTCCGATGACGGAACATTATGAAACTGATTGCCGTGGAATCTGCGCTTCCGTGGCTTTCCAGTACGTTCACTTGAAGATTTGCGCACTTTTGGATAGCTCTGCATGATTTCAAGATGTTCACGTGCCGAAAGACAAATCGAAACTGAACCTAAATGCTAAATGTAGCTTTGCTCAAACCGACGCAGCCAGTTCATATATACCGTTATAATACATACTTTTATCCCTACCATAGCTCTATAATAACCTTCTACGAGCAGTCAATAGTGTCTCGAAGGACCGTTAGTCCCTTTGGATTATAATACGTACAATAGATCGAGGGGCGGAGCGCGCGCGCTCCGAGCGATCCGGCCGCTCGTATACCTGCTCGACGCTTGCTCACTATTTGTTCTGTAACTCCGAAAATATTTCGAATTTGCGTCTGAAATTTTAGGGACACATTCTTGGATAATTTGGGAAGACATTTATGCAAAAAAAAAATCGATTTTTTGAAGCCTCTAAAGCAGGCTCCCCCCATAAACGAGCAGTATCTAATGCGTATTTGTCGAATTTTTCTGGATCAATTATATGTCCACTCGAAATCGTTTCAAGTATGACTTTTAATCTATATATCAAGTCATAACTGATGCCCGTTATATCGGAAGCCAGTTTAGGATCTTCAAAAAATCTTCTGCTTGTGTTGCCGTCATTCGTGTTTCCGAAGTTTGCCTTTGGCATATCCACTAGCAAACCAGTCTCTTTGCGAAATCTGGCCTGGATTTCCCGTTTCCTTTCATTTTCGATTTTTTTTTCGTCCTCAGTTTTCCTCTGTCTGTATTTCTTTACAGGCAATTTATAAGCCAGGTGGATAATGCTTTCGAAAAAGCGAATTCTTGCTTGTAGAACCGAAAGCCCGAACTCGATAGCTTCAGGACTAATCTCTTTTTTAGCGTCTAATCGGTTAAAATCCTTAGAAGTTGCACCGCATATGTAGCACTGACTTGTGGATTTCGTGCCAGTGGCAGCATTGCAGACCTTTCCGTCTATCATTGTCATGATAAACAGATGTCTTACAAAAAACTTGTTCCCATTTAAATCAATCTCTGTTGCGTTTAGCGAATTTGCAGAGTTTTTGACATAATTAATTTCTTCTTCCGTTATATCAGTATTCTCTTTCACGAAACGAAACCTTATTGGCCGGCAATATCGTGGAGAAGAGGGTATTGGGTTTTCCCAGACAATCTTTTTTTCATCTTGGCCACAAACCAATCGTAGAGGGACGAAGCAGCTCTGAAATATATTCGCGTCTGAGTCGGCATCATTTTCAAATTTTTGTTTAAACTTAGATTGTTGAAATCCGTCGCAGCCCCATTTGCATATCATCTTTAGGTTATCTCGTTCTTGCTCTTTTAGTGTCATCAGGACTTCTTCTAGGAAGATTGACAGGCGCCTAACGGTTAGATCAACCAAAGGTTGCAAGTCGCTTTCGGCGAAGGTACTCGTTACTTTACATGCCTCTGTGGGTGGGTAACATTCTTTTTTTGCCTTTTGTAAAATACTATAACAAGGAAAGAACTTTTTGTTAGTATTTCTAATTATTTCGTACTGTCGACGAGTTAAATCAGCTTCTACAAACATGGCCAATGCTTGTAATGGTGTAAGAGCGCAAGGTTTTTCTTCTTCCCTTGTTTTTGAAAATGCCCTTTTATATTTTGTTGCACGTGTCGGACTACTGTTGATTTCTTTTAATATATCAGAGGCATTTCGTTTTCCACTTTTCCGCAACTCAACCTGAGCAGCATGAACGATCACTTCTGCTTCGAGATTAGACCGAATCTCCTCAGTTTTCCTCCTTTTAGTTCTTTCACTTGAATCTCCAAATAACTTACGTGGGCGGCCTGGCCGATTTTGTGTAACCACGGGAATCTCAATAGTTCCTTCAAGCCATGAATCATTGTATTTGCGAAATACGTCTTCCTTCTTATGAGCGTGGTGGGTAGAAATTGGAGTGGACTGTATTTTTGGGGCGCTTTTTAATATTATTTTTGATTTATTGCCGTCGCCGTACAATAATGAAGCTTCACTGACCTGAAAGCTGTCTGGTTCACCGAAGTCTTCTGCCGGCGCCGGGCTCTGGTTCCTTTTCTTGGCACTTAATGGGCACTACTGCACGCACAATAATGTAGGTAAAAGCGAAAAAGCGAACGTCACAGCTTTACTTTCGCGGTGCAACTGTCTTCTGTCAACTCGGCTCGTCAACTGTCAACTGTCGTTCACTACGACAGCTTTTATATGCCTTCCCTCTGGTCGAGACTAGCTCATAGACCAATGAAGCCGGTTCTTGACGAGCGGCGGCAATCAATCGCTCGTCCAGAGCGTTTGACCACCTTTGTTTTAATTGGCTTTTAAAGTGAGAAAATGTGCGTTTCAACGTCTTAATTTGGTCTTCTAAGTACCCCTCGCATGACAGAAGTTCCTCATTCAAGGAAGTCAGTTTTTCTTCCAAATTAGGCAAATCAAAGTTCTGCATGCGATCAAACAAGTATTTACGGGTGACAGTTCTTACTCCCGAGGTATTTTGTGAACCTAAAAATAGACTTTTTTTAAAAATAATATCAACATAAATAATGACTAAATTTTTGTAAAAAATGAAAGTATCAATTAGGTACTTATCCGCGACTTTCCGCGGCAAAATTTTAAATCATCTACTGCTCAAAGCTTCAACCTCGACTGCTTTAAGAATTTTGACAGGATCTACCTTGGAAGTATAACAAATTCCCTGTTATACACAAATCACAGCTAAAAATATTGAAATTCAATTTTAATTAGTAGATAATTACCTGCTGTATCCGGATCCATAACTTCTTTCTTCTGACATACAAGCAAAAAAATAAATATTCACTGATAAACTCTTTAATTGCACAATAACGTCGATAACAGACACATACACCGGGCGGGACGATCGAATTCCGGCTGCACGCGGAAGCGCGGCATGCACGAGGGAAAGGCGGTAAGCGCTGCAGCGCTTACCGCGCGCTGGGTATTGTTCTCCAAGCTGTCCCCTAGCACAGGTAGTCGTTTTTTTTTAACTGTTTTAAATTTTGTATATTTGACTTTTGGCCGCGTAGATAGTTCAAATACCCGTATGTGCGTTGTTTTCACAGGAATACCCGCATTACAGTCTGCTATTGCAAGCATCATAGTGTCTTCATTCCATTGGGCTTGATTGCTTTTTCTTTTATATTTTTGTAAACCATCTAAAACAATAAAAAATGAAATCAATTACTCAGAATGCCTACTAGGGCATCGGATACCATATCCGCTTTGCCCGTGATCACTTTGCCCTACAGATATTATACTTTTTGAACATAACCTAAAATAAAAATCAATAACATCAATCCAACAAAACTCAATATTTTTACCAAAAAACATGCACTTTGAGAACACAATCAAACAATAACATCATTTAACAATATATTTAAGATTTATTATTATGTACCTTGAAAAATCACAACAAATGTTCACTTTTTTTATTTTTAGATTTTAACTTCGAACGCGACGCCACCTTCCGCTTCCTCGATTTGTTTACGACTGAGGGGAAGCGGGTGGACGTTATGGCACAGGGCTATCGTGCTTTGACGCGCCATTTGCGAGTACATTACGGTATTCACTTTGCTTGGGCTATCCGCTTTGCCCGGACCTCCCCTAATAGGTGCCCTGAGCTCTTTTCATGACGTTCTAAAGCTATAGACAAATGCTGCCAATCTTTGTAACCTATCCTTACCATTAAAAGGAGTGACATCAGCATCAAAAAGTTTACAATAAAAACAATAAACAGAATCAGTTGATTTAGAGTAAACCAGCCAGTTTCTTAAAACGGTTTCATTATGTAACATCTTTTTAGTACAATAAGCATTTGAAAAAGATCTTTTAGAGCTATTCGAAGGATAGGAACATTCTTTTACCTGTATTGGTCCGCGCTCTATTAAAAATATCCTCTGTTTGTCTGATAACACTTGTGGCCATAACGCGAGATCATTCTCTACATCTTCTCGAAGTATATTCTCCGGGGACGCTTCGGCACAAGGAGGTTCTTCGACTACCGACGACGAAAACAGCAGCGGGGGCGGCGGTGGAGAGACGAGTTCTGCTGTAGAATTATCTTGGTTTTCTTGCGTCTCCAGCGAGGTGTTCGTCCGAAGATGGACCGGGTCGAAGAATAAACTAAACTTTTCGATACAACTTGTATTCTTTTTCAGAGATACTTCCTTCTCCAGCTTTCTTTTCAGATTCTGTGCATTAGAAAGTTTCTTTTTTCCATCGCCATCAGACATCTAAAATGATTTCAAAATACTACTTTTGCTGTAGTTTTTTTGCATAAATTGATATAGTAAGTCCTGATACCTAATCACTCTGCCACGGAATTTAAAGGACCTAAATTGCACGGTGTATTTAACCTAACCGGTAAAAACCCCGACAGAAATAAATCAAAACTATTAACTGTTCTGAGATCCAGATGGTCATCATCGGACCTTCAAAATCGTGGGTGGATCATTTCCTAACCTGAAGTTTCTACTTGTAATAATGCCCAAGATCCCTTCAACCACCATGGAAGAAGCTAAATATCTTGGGAACCTCTGAACCAATTTACCTACCTACACCAAATATAGCTAAGAGCCACCGCAAAGAAAACTGCTATTCAAATAAGAAAACCGTACTCAAATCGGTTCACCCGTTTAAAAGCCACAGACAGACACACAAACCCACGTTTTAAAACTTCGTCGGTCAGAGGTTACAAATAAGACCTAAATAAATACCAAGGTACACTAGTGGTACATGGTACATATTAAAGCACCTTTACTTACCGTTCTTCCGCACTGCACTAGGATAAACAGATAAAAATCGAGGTAGGTACTATCTTCGATATCACTATCACTCACTGTTATCTTGATGAGCTCTGACCCCCGTGAAAGTGGTAATAATTGTGATAACCAATACTTACTTTTTATATCATTTAAAAAATCAAAAGAAAAGCCGATTTACGTGTTTACTCAAACACAATACTTGATCCATTTTGTTAAAGCTTATTTCGCAAAACTACGGTGTAGCTGTAAAACACAAGATGCGGCACGCGTACACGCGCCTTTGAAAATGCTGCGTTCCTGGAAATTTGAATTTTATATCATTTTAATACAGCCGAATTCGCAATGATTGTCGGCGTCTTTTCAAACAAATCAAAACAGATGCCGGCAATCGGCATGCATGCGCCTTTGGTAGCGATGCGATACTACGCCAATATAGTTTTTAATTATCTGTTTTAAGGCTGATTTCACGTCGAAACAAAAGCTATTGTGTAGAGGGTGGAAAAATATGACTAAATTATTTATATTTTTAAAGGAGCCGCCGGCGTCGGCCATAACACGGGCGCAGGGTCTTTGAGAACGACGCAGGCTCTTTTTAGGCGTTGCGAGCGGCGCTCGGCGCCCCCTAAGACCCTGCGCCCGTGCGCGCGGCACATCCTACACACCCTGCACCATAGGTAAAGCCGGCCCTGTATGGCGGTAAACGCAGGACAGTGTGTCCGTGAGCTTTCAAGAGTTCATCGATTCTGTACACGGGCTCTTTGTGTATTATTGATAAGACGTAGCAGTTGAGCTTTTGTGATAGTTTCCTGAAATTCAACACTGTGGCGCCGCAGCCAGTTCTGCATTACACTTTTGAGGCTTGTTATGGTTGGCTTCTTGTCATATTGCACGCTGTGGTAAGACGCGTTGTCCATTACTACCACAGAATTTGGCAGCAACTTATCTTTTAACTTTTCCTCCACCCACTTAAAAAAGTGGGCCCATTCATGTCTCCATGATAATCACCGGTTTTAGCTTCTGATTTAAATATTGTCAATGCACCTTGGCCCAAACCATTTTGGCTTCCAGCGTGAAGAATTACCAAACGCCGTCCTTTCCCGATATCAGTGTGAATTCCCGGTTCCAACGCCGAATGCCAACAACTGCTGACATTGTGACTGGCGTTAATGTACGTTTCATCTAAGAAATATAATTGCGGTGTTGGGCTTTGTAATTTCTAATTTTAGTTAAATATTTGATCCGCCACTGTAATACTAGGCTGTTTTCTATAAGGAGATGTCTTTTCGATGTACATTTTTTGAAACTATAACCCATTTTGTGTAAAAGGTTTCTTAAAAATTCTCGTCCACAATTCAATACGCCATCCTGTCTCAAACTTACTAGTAACTTACGGGCACTTGGTACTTTCTTTTCGACTTCGTAAAACTGATGGATTTTTCTTCTGATAACTCCTAAATCAAAATCACCAACAACATGTTTTTTCTTTATGACTTGGTTTTTTTGGGGAACTAAATTTTAATCGGCCCGAATTTTCAGTTGATGAATTTCCTTCCTTTGTCACATTCCTCACAGTTTTTCAGAGTACCCCCGTAGCCTCTGCCACGATTTTGCTGATATTTGCGTTAGTTTTGTATTCAACGCTTTCTTTGTCTGCTTTCCTTTTACGAAAATATTCGGCCACATTATAAATGACGATTTTGATATCACGAGATTAAAGCACGACCCATCTTTGGATATTATATCTCATGTGCGTATGCGTATAGTCTGGTATAAATAATGCGTGTTAACGCCGCGAACATCGACGGCAAAATGAATGACAGATTGGAGCGGGCTGCCCCGCTCCCGCGTCTCGCCGCGCAGCTACCTGAGGCGCGGTATAGCGCTCACGGTCAAACTATAACTGATATTTGTATTTACAACTTACAACATAGAGAAAATAATCACTTACGTTTTACAAGGGCATGTGTCCTTGCCCGAACTTCAACTAAGGCGCCCTCTATAGTTAATTTGGGTGTAAATAAAATAACTTTGACTGCTTCAGTTTTCTATAATAACACTTGGTACTTTCTTTTCGACTTCGTAAAACTGATGGATTTTTCTTCTGATAACTCCTAAATCAAAATCACCAACAACATGTTTTTTCTTTATGACTTGGTTTTTTTGGGGAACTAAATTTTAATCTGCCCGAATTTTCAGTTGATGAATTTCCTTCCTTTGTCACATTCCTCACAGTTTTTCAGAGTACCCCCGTAGCCTCTGCCACGATTTTGCTGATATTTGCGTTAGTTTTGTATTCAACGCTTTCTTTGTCTGCTTTCCTTTTACGAAAATATTCGGCCACATTATAAATGACGATTTTGATATCACGAGATTAAAGCACGACCCATCTTTGGATATTATATCTCATGTGCGTATGCGTATAGTCTGGTATAAATAATGCGTGTTAACGCCGCGAACATCGACGGCAAAATGAATGACAGATTGGAGCGGGCTGCCCCGCTCCCGCGTCTCGCCGCGCAGCTACCTGAGGCGCGGTATAGCGCTCACGGTCAAACTATAACTGATATTTGTATTTACAACTTACAACATAGAGAAAATAATCACTTACGTTTTACAAGGGCATGTGTCCTTGCCCGAACTTCAACTAAGGCGCCCTCTATAGTTAATTTGGGTGTAAATAAAATAACTTTGACTGCTTCAGTTTTCTATAATAAAGTAAACCGAGGCCGTTAGGTATATAGGCTCTTATAGGGAGGCGGAGGAAACAGTTCCGGGATTTCTCCCTTACTATGGTCTCGCTCTATTGGGCCATTGGTCGTGTAGCCTCGCCCCGTTTGGGCGGCGGTGTCTTAAGAAGCCCCGACGTTTGACTCGCCCTCGGGCGCGATCAGGTCGCGTGGGAAGGCCTTGCCATCGGGCTGCCGCGCGTGCAGCCAGCGCCAGCCCTCTGATGTGAGCCAGGCGCGATGCATCAACGCGGGCGAACATAGTTGTGGCAAGGCGGCCGATGAATTCTCTCAGGCTCTCCATGTGTAGGTCCCTCTGGATCGTGGCGTTCCTCACGCAGCGTGGGGCACCGACGATGGTACGCAGGACAATAGATTGCTGCGCTTGCAGGGCTTGTCTATTTGTTTTCTGCACTAGGGCGTACCATGCCGGTGCAGCATACGTGCGGCGGGGTCGCAGATAGGTTTTGTAAACCCCGAGCTTCACATGTAGAGGGAGTCGTGAGGAGAGCACTGGGCGGAGATGGTACCGCGCGACTCTTTGCGAGGCGATAGTCTTCTTTACGTGGGGCTTCATAGTGAGGGAGCGGTCGATGGTCACCCCCAGATATTTCACTGTGGGCGACCAGTCGACGTCCTTTCCGTGGAGGCGTAGCGGCGGTGGAAGACGCGTTTTGCCCGTGATGATGGCCTGCGTTTTCCCAAAGTTCACAGAGAGTCGCCATTTGGCTAACCATGGCGGGAGGGTGTCGAGCGCGCGCTGCATTTTTAAAGCGGCGTGGGCGGCTTTGAATGAATTGTTGTAGGTTGCACTGTAGTTTAGATGAATTGTTTCCGCGTTTGCCGTTTTTCGACGATCTTGCGGATTATGTGGGGCGGGAGAGTTGGCATTCTCTCCCGAGCGCTGGTCGTTGTGGTAGATGCCTCAGCTGCGTTGTTAATGGCAGCGGTGATCTCACGGGTTAGAGTCTCCGCGTCCCCCGAGGAGGCAACAAGCCGTATCTGGCGCGCCATCATTTCCGAGAAGGTCTTCCACCGGATCAGTCTACGCGGTGCCCAACTCGTATAGTAAAAATTGCCCAACTCGCCCATACATTCCGACGCTAACCAACGATAGCATGTCCCCGCAAGGTACAGCGACATCTACCGTGGAATGGTGGTACTAAATGAACTTATGCTAGTTAATCCGCTTTGAACAGCATGTTAAGGCTATTTTTTAAAATGAGTAGTTGATGTAAAAATAAAATTTTATTTGTTTAAGAGGTGTGCAACTAAATCTTGTAAGGCTTGACTTTGTTTTGACCACGCCTCACTCATTTCACGTAAAACGTGAATCATAGACTGTTGATTTTATGCCTACATGTGCTCGGTGTCAACACGCCTCTCTTCGATGGCGATGAAACGCTCTGTTAGGCTCGCCATCTGGGACTGCCTTTGTGCTGGTGGTGGGCGTCGGATCACACGTCGTCGAGTTACCAAACGACGACGACGTGGAGCTATAAAGACAAGAAACAGTTAGCACATATATAGTAAACTAGCTTTTGCCCGTGACATCGTTCGATATAATAAAAATGGTGATAATGGTGAAAAATGAAGATGATCAAAAATGATGTTACTTGATGTAGCACTAGGAGTGTTAATCGTAGGAGGTGCAGCAGCTGTAGGGTTTGGTATAAACTCGTTCTATAATTAAAAAAATTCTAAGTTTTTGCAGTATCCAATTAAATACTACAATCTAAAAAGTAAATTATTAGTGTGAACTCACAAGTAAAGAGGGTGTCGACTGTTCAGTTTCAGGAACAAATATAAGTCCTGCAGTTCCTGGCTCCACTGTTATTGGTTCCACATAGCCTAGAAATAAAAATTGTTATGAAAAAATTGTACACAATATTTTGTGTCCATGTACGAGTATGTGGTGTAATGATCATTAAAATAGAAATGTAATTACTAGCAGTATACTCTCTCTGAATCTGCTCTTGCATGCACCTCCACTTCAACATCTTGTAAGTTCTGTAAAGTAATTGAAATAAATTTACTCATTTTGATAGGTGAAATAATGTACAAACTGTTACCTAATACATACCAATTCAACAGCATCTTGCATTTTTGTTTTGTCCTGATCCTGAGCCATTGGTTCCGTTTCATTTGTTGATTGCTACAAATGGAAAAATAAATTTATTAACTTTTACAATAAAAAAAATAGGTATTGAAAAAATTAAAGAAAAATATAAAGCAGTTGCAAAAGAAACATACATGAAAAGGGTTAATTTCCAGATCCCTATCACCAACAGCAAACCCCTCTCCTCCCATAACTGCCAGTATTCTCTCTTCTATTGCAGAGAGAGACACTGCCTCTGCTGCACCGCCACCAATTAGTTGTCTAGCCATCCGCATTTGGCTAGCTTTCTTCTTTATCGCAGACTTTTTATCTTTCCAATACTGAAAAATTAGCACCGTTAAAAAGTATAACCAGTGATAAAACTAAGTGCAAGGTACACATAAAACAATTACCGAGCATGGTACTAATACAAAGCTAGATGAATACTTACATAAATGTAAACAAACCTTAGACCATTGCTGCCACGTTTTAATGCAGCCTCGCCCATCACTGTTCAGCTTGACAGCTATATCTTGCCAGGCTGTTTCAACATCAAGCCACAATAATAACGCTGCAACCACGTGGTAATTAATCTCTTGAATTTGAATGTTGAAATAAACTGTTTTGAAGTGTTTTGTTTATTCACATTTCACATCACATTCGCGTCAGTCAGTCGGCCTGTAATTTTTTTTATGACGACTATGGCAAAGGAATTAACATTCAGCCAAAAGAATAATTAAAAAAAAATGTAATGAGGGTTAAATTATGTATGTAAAATTATATTTTTACTCTATTTTACCAAATAAATTGATAATTCCATTATAGCAATAATTTTAAACCGATCAAAATGAAGTCTAGGAAATATCGATTAAGATTTGAATAAATTTGCGGCAAACCTTAACTCGTCTTTGAAACAGCGACGAGTTGATGCAGCCTACAATTCGTCGACGAGGATAAACGTGTTCGTGAATACCTACCGTTTCGCACAGCGCTGCGCTCACAGTCGATCTCAAGGCTGTCTCGTCAGAAAAGTTCTGAAATATTTTTCTGACTAAATTATACTTTTGAGGAGCATGTGGATCTGTTAAATTAAGTCATTTGAATGCCTCTCCTTCCACTAAAGAATACGGCAGCATATCAACAAAAATTAAGTCCATGATGCATTTGTCTATCCTGCGTGATATTTCGTGATCATCTGGCCACTTTAATTTTTTTAAAGCTTTCGCCTGCGTAATGTTCGGAACTGTGGTCTGCACAAGGTTTGCGCTGTTAGTGTTGGTCTCTTCAAGTGAGTTTATCGAATCATTTCTCTTCAATTTAGTTTGTAATTCTAATTTATATTCTACGATATCCGATTTGCGTTTTAAATATTGTCTATGTTCCGTGTCATTAAAATTTGTCAGATGTAGCTTAAGGCCGTGAATTGTTTATTTTCTAGGTTCAGAACTTCCTAAGGAATATAATTTATTGCACAGTTTTCAGATTGCTTTCGACAAATCTGTAGAACATTTATCGTATTATTGCCAAATAGGATTCATTTCATTAATTATTTATTACTCCATCAATACTCGAATTCTAAAACAAGCAAAGAATATAATTTCATATTACGTCTTTCCTAATAAATAAAAAAGCTATTTCTATGGTTTCATAATAAATAAATAGTTATTTAATAAATAAACAGTTAGTATTGATCATTTTCTATTTTTATCATGAATATTTAACTAAACTGCCCTTAATACGTACATATGCATCACTTCAACACAAACACTACATCTATATTTCATTCAACTAGGTATGTATTATAATTTTCATCAAAAAATTATTGCTATTTTTATTACATTATAACAAAATTATTTTGACCGAAAACAAAGTTACTTACTACTTAGGTCAGTGGTCGGCAAACTTATTAGCCAAAGAGCCAAATATGCAAATTAAAACGATTTAAAAAAATTGAGAGCCAAATCTGTTTGTAAATGCAGTAAACATTTATCATAATTTTAGAGATTCATTAAATTATTATGGGTGCATTGAATAAAACTTGATTTCATATTTAATAAGGACTTTATTCATTGATAAAAAATAATTTGATATCTAGTAAAGCATCCATATAAACACTACTTAATATGCGAAGAATGTTCTTGCATCTCCTTTGAAAGTTTGCTCAAGTCCGGTTTGTAGGTTGTTGTTTTTAATTTTAGGCACATTTCCAGGTTCTCATCTATGAGACGACTTCTTAGTTTGTTTTTAATATGATTCATACTTGAAAAAGATTGTTCGCATGAATACGTTGAGCCGAAAAGGGAAAGAACAGCAAACGCGAGTTTTTTTAGCTGATCATAAGCATCCGGAATACTATTCCAGGCGTTGAAAATGATCATGTCTTCTTTCTCCAGGTTTTTTAAAGCAGACCACTTGTGTTGAGAACTTAGTTCACATTTTTTCTTCTCCAATATTTCCAAATCAACACAAAGTTGTTCAAATCTAGAGCTCCATATATCCTTGATTTTAAAATCCAGTAATTGTATTTCAAAGTTACCAATGTCGATGCCAAAAGGAGAAAATTCTAAATCTGTTATCGTAGCATTAAGAGGGTTTTTGACGAATGCTAAGGTCGCTTTGCTGTTTTTAAAATCTTGAAACCTGTTGAGAAACGCTTCCCTCATATTTAAAATGGTTGTTTTAAAATAGTATTTGTCAATAGAGGAATTATTTTCTTGGCGATGCTTCCTCAGGCTCGGAAAGTGAAATAATGTTTCTCTTTCAAAATCTTGTGCAAAAAGAAATAATTTATTTTCGAATGAAACGACTTCTTCCAACATCGAAAAAATTGTGTTCCCCTTCCCTTGAAGTTTATGATTAAGCTGATTTAGATGAGAAGTAATGTCTACCATGAAATAAAAGTTTTGGATCCACTTATCGTCTGTTAGTTCTGGATAGTGAACAGCCTTCTCAAAGAGAAATGCTTTTATTTCTGGTAAAAGGGACGCGAAACGTTTTAAAACATTCCCTCTTGACAACCAGCGTACCTTGTTATGAAGCAAAAGATCAGCGTACTCACTTTCCATTTCAACTAAAAAATCTTTGAATTGGCGATGATTAAGAGCTTTAGCTAAAATGGAGTTGATAATCGTAATCACTAATTCCATAACTTTACAAATTTCATCTGGGAATGTTTGAACACAAAGCGCTTCTTGATGAATGATGCAATGGTATGCAAGTATCTCGTGATTAATTTTTCCTTTTAAAATAGCAACAAATCCTTTTCTTACGCCGGTCATGCTTTTAGCCCCGTCTGTTGAAACCGACACAATTTTATCGAGAGAAACAAGATGTTCATCCATACATTCAATTACAGCTTTTGCGATATCCTCTCCACGCGTCTGACCTTTAAGTGGTAATAATCCTAAAAGCTCTTCTTTAGGACCAGTATGAGTAACAAATCTTACGAAAAGCGAAACCTGCGCTGTATCATTTATGTCACAAGACTCGTCAACTGCTATTGATAAAGCCGAAACCATTTTCAGATCTTCGATTTGCTGGACGGTTATATTCGAAGACATTTTAATTGTTCTCTCTTTTATCGTTTTGGCAGACAATGGTAACTCTTTAATTTTTTTTAGAATATCTGCTTTGTTTTTGAAATCCCGAAATAGCTCTTCGGAAGCATTTATAAAACAACTTTTTATGTATATAATAATAACAATGTTTTATAATGTGCTCTAACAATCACCAGAGATAAGGTGTAGGAATCAATATTAATTGCGTTGCTCTGAAAAGAGATTGTTTTTATTAAACACCATGTGGCAATACATCGGATATTAATTTAAAAGGTACGAATCATACCTGAAAAGAGAAACAACATTTAAAGCTATTAATTCTCAAATTCTTTACACATCAAGTATTCTTATTTATTTAGTATTCTTATATATTCACTTGCACCTGCCTGACATAAGTGACAACACAGCCCTTCTGTCAAACCTCCATTGCCTCAACCATAGAGTAACCACAGACTGGCACAAACTCCATAGAGCCACCATCATAGTGAATATGGTTAATGACCATTTACATCTCCCCCCCCCCCGTTTTTAGGATTCTTCTGGTACTGGAACAAGTTTTGTATGGTGGAAAAGATTTGATTCGAATTTTTTATGCCCTGTGTTTACTCTATATATTGAGTTTGACAATTTTCCTAAAACTTTGTATGGGCCGATTTTTAATTCATCTAGTTTTTTTCTGTTTAACCGATTTCCGTTTTCAACATATACCAAGTCTCCTATTTTGAGTTCGCATTTTTTTCTGTTTTTGTCGAATTGTTGCTTATTATAATTGTGTGATCTTATAGTTTTCTCCAAAGCTATTTTTCTATCTTGCATTAAATCATTATGTGTTATTTGTTTTTTCAGTTCATCTGGTAGAATATTAACATTTTTTCCTTCTAATAGATATTTTGGAGAAAATCCAGTCACCGTGTGCTCCGTTTCATTATATTTTTTGGTACATTCGTGAGCAATAGTCGTCCATGCCAATTTATCCTTCTTTTCATTAATCTTACATCTGATTTTATTAACTAGTGTTTGGTTTAATCTTTCATTCAAACCATTCGAAAAAGGTGCATTTACTGCAGTGAAAATTATGGGTATATTTTCCTTGTCTAAGAATTTTTTAAATTCTTTTGAATTTATACCCGGATATTGATCAGATAGAATCATGCCAATTTTATTTTCCTGTGTCACTTTACTAACAATCTTTATAAAATCACTCGAGGTTTGAGTTTTTGACGTCAAAATATAGGCATACCTGGTGAAGTGGTCTACCAGAAGGTGTAAATATGTTTTTGTAGAGCGTGAGCTACCAAATCCACCGATGGTATCTATAGACATTATTTCAAAAGGGTAAGTAGCGGGCCCTAGATGAGACATTAGTCCAAATTTATATTTACCTCTAGATTTATTTTTTATGCAGATTTCACAGTTGTCGCAAATTTTCTTTATATTATGTGTTAAGTTTTTCGCTACGTAGAATGGTTTAATTTTCTTTTCCATTTGTTGTATTCCTATATGACAGTAAAGATAATGTATGTTTGCTATAAACTTTTTACTAAATTCCTCAGTCAGTACAATCTTTTCCTTTCTTCCTATCTTCTTATAGTATATTTTATCTTTTAATTTTAGTTTATTTTTATTTTGTTTTATATCTTCATTTATTTCTTGATCATTTTGGATATCTTCTAATTTAATAAAGTTTACAATTTTTAAGATTTCATCTTGATTTTCATATGATTCTAATACAGGATTTCTGCTCAAACTATCAGCTTCTAAGTTGTATTTTCCTGGAGAATATATTACCTCGAAATTAAATTGAGATAGATAATACGTGAGGTCTCCCAGTTCTTCATCCGTTCTAGCCTTAATATTCATTTTTTCTAGAGGTTTATGATCAGAGAAAATTGAGAATTTTTTTCCTATGAGCCAAAGCTGCCAATATTTTACTGCTTCTTTTATAGCTAAACACTCCAGATATATAGCTTTTTTCTTTTTTTGGGAGTCATTTAATTTTTTTGAAAAATATGCACAGGGTTTTTCTTCTCCATTGCGTTGTGGTTGTTTCAAGATAGCGCCTATGCCCTGTATACTAGCGTCCGTATATATATGTATCGGCAGATCTGGGTCAAAGATTGCTAAAATGGGTTTTGAACACAGTAGCTTCTTTATTGTATCGAATGATTCTTGACATTTCTCTGACCAAGCAAATTTTTGTTCTTTTCTTAACAAATTATGTAGGGGATCTAATATGATTGTGATATATTGGGAACATATTTTCCATAAAAATTTATTTTACCCAAAAACTGCCGAACATTTTTTTGTGTTTTCGGAACAGGGAAATCTTTTATAGCAATTAAATTATCCTTCAGAGGACTACTTGTATTATTTTTTATTATATGGCCCAAGTACTTCACCGAGTCTTGTGCAAAGTTACATTTAGAGAATTTCAATCTAAAACCTTCCTTTAAAATTGCTTCCAATAACAATGATAAGTGCTTAATGTGTTCTGGAAATGTCTCAGAAAATACCAGAATATCATCTATGTAATTTACGGTGAACTCTGATAGCCTATGTTTCCTAATAATGCTACTTAATATTCTCTGAAAAATTGCAGGAGAAGTTTTTAAACCAAACGGTAAACAGGTCCACTGAAAGTGGTTTTCTTGAGTAACAAATGCTGTTTTCTTTCTGTCTTCAATTTTCAAAGGGATTGACCAGAATGCTGAATTTATATCCAGTGTTGAGAAGAATTTGCAGTTTCTTGTTTTTATCATTAAATCCTCGATTAGTGGAAACGGTTGTGATTGAGGAATCACAATTTTATTTAGATAAAATCTATGCATAATCTAGATTTTCTTCCTTCTTCCTTTTTATAGGCCAATGTTACCGGGGCAGCAAAAGGACTATAAGACTTCAATTAATTTTTTTTGTAATAATTTCGATACTTGTTGTTCTATTTCTTTTTTATCCTCAATAGTGCACCTATATGGTCTTTTGCTACAATATCTATCTATTAATAAATCAATATGTGCTTCATAGCCCTTCACCGTGCCTATATCATATTTATCTTTAGCAAAAAGTGATTTATATTTGCAAATTAATTTATTTATTTCTGACTGTTCCTGAAGGTTTAGATGATTTACTGATATGTTGAAGTCTGTCACTCCAACGTGTTCATTAAAATTAATTTTATACTTATTATTTGTTTCAACTTGAGTTTTCCCTAGGACATTCACCTCCTTATTTTTTTTATACACCGTGAAATTTTAATTGCTCCAGAAAATCAAATGACGTGCGTGCAATAATTAAAAAACAAGTTTGAATGAAAAAAACGGTATAACCTTCATAGAAAAAAATAATTTTATTGCAATATGTACGTATCCCGAAATCACGTCCAAATTTGAATACACAAAACTTGTAGTACAACTAAAATTGACGTTTAGCGTGTCAATGAAAGTTATAGCATGGTCTCCGAGGTCATTCACCTACACAACGCGATATGGCAACGTCGTAAAATGGCCGCGATAGATTCAGCTGAGATGAATATTATGATAATTGATAAAATATTCAATCTTTCCTTCATACTTTACCCGGACTTAGGACCGGCAAAATTACTTAACTGAATTTGAGTAGGTAGGTACAGTAGAGTTCAAATTCAATTACGAAATTTTAGGTAGATTCAAGCACCTACGTACTGTCAACTAATAAGAATAGAAAGGATAAGTAATTTTGGCGTATTTAAAACATTGAAATATTTACAACGATTAAGAGTATTTACAACTTAACTTACATGATGATTGTTAGATATTTACAAGTATTGCAGGAGGTTTTCGAAGTGGCCACCTCTTTCAGAAATGCACACTCGCGCTCTTTTGTGCAGATTGTTTTTTAACGACACTAAAACCGCCCTCTGCGCACGAACGTCCTCGAAGGCGTTGGTAATGCGTTCTCGCAAGTCTTCTACACTTGTAGGCTCACTAACGAACACTCGTCTTTTTATTTCGCTCCAAAGAAAAAAGTCCATTGGCGTTAAGTCCGGGGAGCGTGCCGGCCACGGCACGGGGCCGCCTCGCCCGATCCACTGCACTCCAAATTCACCATTCAGGTACTCGCGCACAACGTGATGATAGTGAGGCGGAGCGCCATCGTGTTGGAAGTAGAGGTATCGCAGCCGTGCCAATGGCTCATCATCCCACACTTCGGTCAAATGGGGTAGCATTTCTTGAAGTAAATTCAAGTAATTCTCACCGGTCAAACGTCCGTCAATGAAGTAGGGTCCGATAATCGAATCTTTGTAGATTCCCGCCCACACGTTAACACTGAAACGATGTTGGTAAGAATGTGTTTTTGAAAGCTTGGGGTTTCGGTATGCCCAGTAATGTTCATTGTGGCTATTGAACACTCCAATGCGCGTAAAAAGGGATTCGTCTGTAAACAGAATGTTGGCGTTCGGATTAGCCAAAACCCACTCACAAAAATTTAACCGTGGTTGCCTGTCATCGTCACTGAGTTCCTGCACCTTTCTAAAATGGTAAGGATGCATGTCGGAGGTGTTCAAAATCTTCCATATGCAGTATTGACTAACATGGAAGTGTTCAGCTCCGTCCCGAGTACTTCTTCGAGGATCTTCTTCAAAGTAGTCCAACACGTCATCGTATAATTCCTGTGGGTATGGGGTTCTACCTCGTCCTTGAGCATGAGATGGTGTGATAAATTGACCATAATCCAGCAATCGTTGCCAAGCTCCCAACATAGTCTGATGAGCGGGTTGTCGCGCATTTGGGTACAGTTCACGGTACATTCTCAGACCCGCAGCTACATTTTCACCGGCGAGAATGTACGCTCGCACCATGTTTGCGTATTCCCTAAAGGAATATTGAAATGCCATGATAAAAAAAAAATCTAACGATGCCGGGAGCGTAGGGCGCGCACGCATACACACAAGTTATATCGAGGGCGTTTCGCGGCCGACTGAGGGGCGAGGGGCGAGCGTGACCGAGCGAGCCCGAGCGACTGACGTTACGGAGCAAGCTGTGTGCGCGGTTGCCAAACTGTGCTGACACTCGGATTGGTTGGGCTCTAAGATGAAATAGTGGAAGTGATGTTTCTTATTCGTAATTTCATTAATAAAAGTTGACATTATCGTGAAGTATTATCCGATTGAAATAGGTTGGCATTTGCTGTAGTAGTATTATTAGGATTCAGATGGATATTTGAAATATGTCATGTATTTTAGGTATCCCTGACTTATTGTAAATTTCGGACGTTTTTTGGGAATTTTTGAACTTAACGTTTTATTATGTTTTTTTATGGAAATGTATTGTAAAGTAATGTTCGAAAATGGAGATTTTTTTTCTGTAGCAATTAAAATTTCACGGTGTATAAGTTCTGATTTTCTTCAAACTTGCTACCTGGAAAGCCAGGAATTATTTTTGTGTTATTGGGATTTATTTCTTCCTTATTATCCTCTTTTTTTAAGTTTAGGATGTTTTGTGTAATTTCTAATTTTTCATTTTGAATTAGTTGAAATTTTTCTATGCAATCTAATCCAATTAAGAAATCATAATCGAAATTCTCTTCATCCAAGACAAAAACATTAATATTTTTTTCAATGTCAAAAGTCTTTATCTTTAAATTTACTATTCCTATGGATTTTTTTACACCATTAATCGTTTTTAATTTTGCATTTTCATTATTATTATTTATTGAGTTACTTTTCAAGGACAATAATCTTGAGTTTATTAAAGATACATTCGATCCTGAATCATAAATTCCCAAAGTTTCTAAGGTATCATTTATTATTAATTTAATTTTGATTAATGGTGAAATTGCTAGTTTTTTGGATCTATTTCATTTAATTTCATCTCTAATTCCGAATTGTTGACGCTTCTAATTTGACCTCTTTTGGGTCGGTCACTATTTATGTTTTTAAACCAACATAAGGATTCAGGATGATACCGGTTTCCTTTATTTTCTTTTTCACAGATTCTACATGGTCGGTCTCTTCCATTACTTTGAAAACTTTCTTTAATTTTACTTTCAAAACCTACCATCTTTCTTTCCAAAATCTTTTTATTCACCAAATGTTCTAAACCTCTGATGTTATTAAATAAATTCTCAGTATCTTTTAAGTTATTTCTATCAATTTTATCTGCTATAAAACTCGGTAGCCCCGTAGCGATTAGATCAATTAGTGTGGGTTTATCCATTGATTTATTTATCTCCAGTAAAAGTTTGTCCTTTTTTAAAGCATAATCTAGTAATGAGCCCTGTCTGTATCTGAATAAAATTGCATACCTGACTGGCGACCAACCTTTGTCCGCATAAGTTTCATAAAAGTTTTTTTTCCATATTGACCATTCTGAGTTTATTGTATATTTTAAGAGCATGGAGCTGTACCAGTCAAGACATGAGTCCTCTAAAAATAGCCTAAGAACTTCAATTCTCTTAGTATCTTCATCTATTTCTAAACGAGTACATTCTGCTTCAAAAATAATCATCCATTGAGATCCATTTGATGTTTTTCTATTGAATTTTTCAATTACAAATTTCTCTGTTAAATTTCTTATATTATGAGATTTAGATGTGTCCTTCTTCATTTCAGCAAAATTCTCCAGGATTCTTGTTAAAGCTTCTTCTGAAATTTCAACCGTAGGAGCCTGTTGCCGTGTTTCTGGTGTAATCTCTTCCAGTAAATATCCCTTGAACTGCATATTTCCATCTTCATCTACATAAACATTATTTATCTCTGGTGTTACCGAAATCCACACTTTTCTTTTTTCGTGTCTCTTTTGTAGGGTAGCTTTTACTTTTTGGTAAGTTTGAGTTCTTAGAAGTGTATCATGTAGTTTTACCGGTTGTAGTTGTTCCGGGATTACAAAGGTATGTTTATCGGTGTCCGTAATTGAGGTTATGCAGATTACGTTCGTTTTTGGATCTTCACCCGGTTTCACTACAAATTCAAATCTTAATTTTGCTGCTCAACAGCTATAAAAATGTTGTTTTATAATAATAACAATGTTTTATAATGTGCTCTAACAATCACCAGAGATAAGGTGTAGGAATCAATACTAATTGCGTTGCTCTGAAAAGAGATTGTTTTTATTAAACACCATATGGCAATACATCGGATATTAATTTAAAAGGTACGAATCATACCTGAAAAGAGAAACAACATTTAAAGCTATTGATTCTCAAATTCTTTACACATCAAGTATTCTTATTTATTTAGTATTCTTATATATTCACTTGCACCTGCCTGACATAAGTGACAACACAGCCCTTCTGTCAAACCTCCATTGCCTCAACCATAGAGTAACCACAGACTGGCACAAACTCCATAGAGCCACCATCATAGTGAATATGGTTAATGACCATTTACATAGATTCGCCGTCCGTGTACGGTTTCCCTCTCTTAGCAATCTCCTGACTAATAACAAAACTTGCCATATTAATATTGTTAGAAGATTGCATCCAGTTATTAAATACAGAAGTTGATGTCTCTTGACTCTTCTGAAGTTCCTCAACTGCTTTCTTCCTTGCATCACCGAAAGGATATTTAGTGCTAAATGACGCGTGTTTAGTTGTAAAGTGTCTCTCCAAATTTGACTTCTTGTTATGCGCGAATTTTTCATTACAAATAAGACATGTCGGAAGGCCATTAAAGTTTTGAATAAACGCAAAAGTCTCGGTCCACAACTCTAAATTCACGGTTTTCATCTTCCGTTTTTCTTTGCTTCTTTTTGGTAGCCATGTTAAATAAGGCACCTATAAAAATGTTCTTAATTATAATTTATCAAAAGCCAACAATAAAAAAAATATTATCATTTTAAAATTGATGACAAAAATACCTGTAGAATGTGCAGCTGGATGAATAAATATAACAACTTTGAAGAAGAACCTTTGTAACACGCACGCGACTTGTATATACGATAAGCTTCGAACACTGGTGACAAGTGTTTGCAATGCGACTTGGTCGACAACTGCTAGCATTGCGTGCTGGCCAACCCCGACCAACAACGCCAACGCGCGAGTCTACCCCGCGTCCCGTACCCCGCAGTCTTCACCCGACCGTACAACAGTCGCCGTCGACCGTCTCACGGAATAGAAAAACTTCTATTCTCGCTAAATTAATATCAGTGGGCCGGGCAACTAAAATTATCCGGCCGTGGACGAAAAAGCCGTGTGATAGCCACCGGGTGTCGTTGTTTTCCTTTTTTTGTTAAAATGTTAATACAAAATTTACAGCCATTTTTAAATAAACTCATATAAAAATCAATTTTCAACAATATACATATTGTTTGTGTTAACATTTCATTTATAATAATGCATAAGAATTATTTAATATTAAAAAGATATATTTTTCTTGAAATAATACATTTTTTGTAATAAATTATTATTGCAAATCATAAAATAAATGCTATATTGTATACTGCTTCGATTAATATATATAATAATCGACATCAGTCAGGGGTGCTGATATTAAATGACCGTACATACTATTAACCGGCTTATTCGTCCACAGCCGGATAATATTAGAGGCCGGGCAAGCCCGTAGGATATTTGTGCCAGAGCCACACTCAAGAGTTCAAAGAGCCGCATGCGGCTCCGGAGCCGCACTTTGCCGACCTCTGACTTAGGTAGATTAATACTTAACCTTGCTTGATTGTTAGTCAACAAACATTGAAATCAATAATTAAATAACATTTACCTGATTGGAAATAATAAAAACCTCTAAATTGTTGACTGCACACCGCAAAATAAACTATAAACGGCGCACGACAGTTAGCACGGTGCGGGGTATGAGCGTAGTCTAGTCTACTCCACTACGCCGATCGCTCCCGAAGGCCACACGAAAGCTCACGAACGTAGTGTAGTTTGGGTTTCGGTCGTAGTTTCGGCAGATTTTCTGCCGAAACCGAAACTAATTTAGCGCCGAAACCGAAACCGAAAGTTCGGTCGGACACTACCAGTAAGTATTAACAAAAGTTGCAAAAAAGGCCAAACCAATAAAAAAATGATAAAAATGTGAAGTTAATCACAGTTGAATCAGAAATTGATCGAACTTTAAGCCAGAGGCTCCATTGCACATTTTCACCTTCCAGGCACATAGTCACCCGAACGACGGTATATCACCCAATGTTTGGTTGTCAATGTATATTTTTTTGGATATGCAAGAACTATCCTTACTAAAGTCGTATTTTTAATTAGACAAAGTCAACTGACGTTTACTGTGTTGTCAGTTTTTGATGAAATAAAAATAGTGTTGTGACAAAGTGAATGATTTAAAAAACTCCTGAATGAATGAAATTGCCTCGATTGTCTAGTGAATAGTTAGTGTGCCGAACTGCCGATATCGGGTACGGGGTTCGAATTTTAGTCGTGCTTTGTACATACCAACGAGTTTTCGACGACTATGTTCCTATAGTATCTACCTATACTGAATACCGAGTGTTTTAAACATTAAGGAAAACATTGCGAGGAAACTTGTAAGACTGTCCTATTTTCAATACATCATGTAGTTGAAACTATAGATGTATAAAATATAACAATTATAGGTAGTTAATGAAAATAAAAAACATCGCTTATTACATAATTTGTTTTTATTCATCATCAGATAAAAAATCATCACTATCGCTTTCGGTGACATTAATTATAAATCTGTGAAACATTGTCGATCACGTGGTCGAGACCATACATTTTGTCTTCTTCTTTAATTATATGAGACACGCAGCTACTCCATTTTTCAGGTGTGATATGTTGAAGTCCTTCTTCAAAAAGTTTTTTTACTTCTGTCATTTTGAAGGTTTTGTTATTTCTTGCAACATATCCTTTAGCCTGCGCCCATACCAACTCAATGGGATTGAGCTGACAGTGGTATGGGGGCAGACGTAAAACAATTATCCCATGCTGCGCTGCCATCTCGTCCACAACATACTTATCGCAATGTTCTTGTTTGTGCTGCCGTACAATGTCTATAAGAGTAGCTTTAACCATTGTTGCTTCGAATGAAATATTTTTGCTCGTTAGCCACTCTTGTATTCTAGGTTTAGTCCAAGACATTGTAGGCAGCGATTCTAGTTTCCTGGAGTGGTAGGGGGCATTATCCATCACTACTACGGAATTTGGTTTTAGTTTTGGCAAGACCCCCCTAAACCACTTCTCAAAGGAATCGGCATTCATCTCTTGATGATAATCTTCTTTTTTTTTTTGGCTTCAAATATTAATAAGCTGTATTCTACGAATCCTTCTTCCCCGCCTATATGGCCGATAATTAATCGTTTGCCCTTTCCTGAAGGCTGTTTTAAGCCAGTGGTCAAGCCATCTAGGAAGGCCTGGCGGGACGATAACACTGTTTGGTCAATCCATGCCTTCTTCGGTGCATGACCTTCAAGATAGTGAAAAATATCAATTAATTATTGAAAGTACAATTTAATGTAAAGAAAACAGAAAATTGTAATTACCTTCGTTGATCCAGGTTTCATCTTGGTAATAAATATACCTTCCTTCCCTTCGATACTCTTTAATTTTTCGAAGGTATCGCTGGCGCCATAAAATAATGTCCTGTCTGTCAATTAAAATGCTTTGTCTTGATTTTGTGACATATTTGAAATTTAAATGTTTCATAACATTTCTTAATGTACTCCAAGAAAAATTGGGTAAGTCTGGGTCTTCATTGACAACCTTAAGAATCTGTAAAGTAATAAAAAAAGTTTTTGAGTAAGGAAGTCTACGCAATCTAATACTTTGGTTTTACAAAGAACATTATGGTGGACACAGAATATAATGCAGTAGAAGGAATAAAGTTTAAGTTACCTTTATAATGGTGGGTGGCTCATTTGCATAAAAAAAATGATGTACTTTTCGCCTTATAGCGGCAAAAGTAAAATCGTCTAATTTATCTTTGAAACTGTGTTTCGGTCCACGTTTCTCGGGAGACTTAAATTGTTCATTTTCTTTGTATTCTTTTAATACACTGTAAACTGAGGTCACACCAATTCCCAAAATGTCAGCTGTTTTCGAAACACATTCTTTTTTTTCGGGAGCCTCAATAGGTAATAGTGAAGCAGCTTTCTCCTCAAATACGTGTTTGTAGACGTTTTGTATCATAAGTTTTTCGGTAACGCTTAAAGCAATCCGTGGTCTCTTCTTTCTTGGAGACAAGCTTTGGCTTGACGTGCTTGGTTGAGGATCCATATCGTTTGTACGAAACAATATAGCAACAAATAAACACAACAATTACCACAAACACAACGTAACGAAAAACTTAACAAAAACAATAACTAAACAGCGTGAGCGCAGAAAAAACATTCGTGCTATCAGACCAAAGGTTAGAAGCCGAATTACAAACAAAATGGCGACCGACGCGCGCGGCGTTGATCGGTGTTGGCACTAGTCGCCGCGCCGCGCTTTGTAATAAGCCGTCAAAAAACTGATTGTAGTTACATACTACTAGTAACTTATATCAGAGCACTTTTATACAATTTTATTGTAAAATAGAAATAATATTCTTTTATAGTTTGAAATGATTAACTATTCACACTCATTGTTCATTCATCTGATTGAACGAGAACTGAACGCATCACTATTACTTTAAATATGGCAACATTATTTTACAAAGTGACATTAGCTACTGTCAGTTGGCTTCGTCTAATTAAAAATACGACTTTAATAACATTTCATAAATAAAACAAAACAATTTATAATCGTAAATCGTTTATATTATGCCACAAAGCACATACAAAAATGGAAAAAAATAAAAGTCTTACGAACCCTCTAACACTATTTTACAATGTATAATCTTGTTGGGTACCTATGGTACTTTTTGAAGCATTCTGGCAAGCAAAGGGGTACATTGCAGTCTGGACAAAAATAAACTGTCTCTTTTCGACCTCGCTTGCCAGTTTGCTTCTTGATACAGTCCGCACACACTTTGCACTCCCTTGCACAAACTGCCTTGTTTTCCGATGCGAGAATGCACTCTGTAAAATGTCGTTCAAAAAGCCAGCTATATTTACCAATTTGTTTTTTGGATGCCAAGCTCCATCCCACCATCCTCAGCCAAACTCTCCCCCATGGCAATCATAAACGCTTCGAAGCCGCCACGTTTCCCCTAGACTTATAAAACAAAATGTAAGCATCGACTGTTCCTCGAGCGGCTAGGTAGAAGAACATCTACTTCCACCACTTCATAGTACCATAGTATCAACGACAATCTTTAGTTTGTTGTAGTCTAGGATGCAATCTGGCTTCACCTTCTTGATCATTCCGCCTTTTGTTTTCGTGTTCACCTCTGTCCATGAAGCTCCATGGTTGGTCGTTATAAAGGGCAGGGTCAATGGGCCACGGTGACAGAAAGACTTCGCCTGCTTCCAGAAATTGGTATCGCCACTTTTGTGGCAAGCCCTTTCTATTAAGCACTACGTGCCAACAGCTCGAGTGTCATTGTACCACAGCAGATCAAACAGTATGGGACTACTGAAGAATCAGTTCATGTACCCGTATGCTATTTATTCAAGTTGTTAGTTAACAGTTCTAGGGCAATTTGTTCGATAGTCTTTGAGTCGCCAACATACGGAACTATGATTCCGTATGAATATATTCATACGAATATCTTCAGGACATAACCTGTTTCTACGTCACAGAGCATATCAATTTTCATTCCGTATTTGTCTGGCTTGTCCTTATTCAAAACTCGAAAGTGTATTGAGGTTTTCTACAGGTCTATAGTGCTCTTGACAGCTCGCAACCAACATGTCCAAAGATTGAAAGCACTTTGAAGAAAGTATCGTAGTTTTCAGAACCACGCGATATGTAGTTGCTATTGTTATTGATATGTAAACAGGAGTAAATACCACGAAATCGGTTCCTTGACATGACCGAGCCAGGAAATAGTGTTTGTATAAATTTTTGTATTAAATTGTGTTTGTGTATTTTTTTGTATAAATCTGTATAAATTTTAAAGCCAGGAAATACGATTAGACACTAATATGAGGGGTGCTATATCAGCGAAAATTAGAGCTTACTTTGTCTTTTTTGGCAACTGGAAATAGTTACCGCAGCTTATCACGTTTCTTCAGAATTTCAAAACCAGTGATTTCAAAATTCATGCCTGAAGTGTTGGATGCAATTTACGATCAATTTTCGGATTATATAAAGGTAAATAAAACTACCATCTTTACTTAAATCAACTTATTTGTTAAGAGTATTCATTTCAAAATAACAACATACAATATTATTATTGTATTACACCTTTATCATCATTTTCATGATCAACATCGTCGTCAGCATGGTATCATCATTTTCAAGTGTCATAGCGATGGTCTGTGATAGAATATTGTCACCTGAATATTCAGGTAAAGTTATCGTCACGGAAGCTGCAATAGCTGTAGATGGATTATTTGTTCCCTCTGATTCAGAATATAATACGTTTAATCCTGGTGTCGATCTTTCAGATGAGGTTTAGTGGAAACGGACATATTATTATACCTGTAGTTCTCGATCAAAAGCTCATTCAAAATATTCTGTATTCTCGCTTGTGCAATCATACCTCTCTCCAATTATAAAGCTCTTAACTGCATTTTATTAAAACAAAACAAAAAAAAATCAGGTTCCTGCTAGAGTTGCCACGAATAGTGATTTGGCCGAATACCGAATATTCGGCAACGCTGTCGGCCGAAGCGCCGAATATTCGGCACAAAATACATGCTTGTCGAGCGCGTAAACAAGAATGGTAAAGAGTCACAAAGTTTTATGCTTTACGCGCGTTCTGGCTGCACTGACGGGAGCGCGGGCGAGCGGCGGTTTTCGTTTTTTGTTTCATTCAATTGCGAGTAAATCACGTCACGGCACGCTTTGTCAGATTATTATAAATAATAATACATAAAACATTACTATTTTGCAGAGACGTTCGTTCGTTAGTTCTTATTCAATTGTTTGTTCGTCAAAAGATTTATAAAATGACACCAGTTAATAAAAAATCGCCCATATGGAAATATTATGAGATTTGTAGTGAAAATAATAAAGTGGCCGAATGTTTGTTGTGTAACAGCAAGATCTCAAGAGGTGGAGAAGGAAAGAAAGCTAGTAAGTAAAACCTTAAGTTAATTTAATACGTATGTAAGTACCTACAAGTAAAAGAAAATTAAAGACAGACAAGGGAAATAAAATAAGTAAATCGTAATTAATTAATATGTAATATAATACGCTAAGCGAAAACTTTGGTTGGATCCCTTTTTAAAAATACTGCGGGAACGGAGGAGTGTGCGACAATTTATAGGAAGGAAAAGAGCAGAAAGATATTTTTTTAATTACAATTTTTTTCAAACTTTGGGCGATCGCTCGTAAAACTAAATATGCGTTTAAATTAAATAACTAAGCCATCTTTAACTAAAGTTTCGTTTTATAGTGGATAGTAAATGTTAGTATAACTCAGATAATTGTAATTAATTTTCTTTTTTTTTATTTACAGCTACAACTTCTTTAAAAAATCATCTTAGAACCAAACATGCTGAGCAGTACTCTACTTTAACTGATGTTCCCTTGAGAAGTGGCAGCAATAAGGGCGGTACTTCTACTTCCACCGATTCCAAGATACCAGCAGTACAAGGAACGTCCAGACCAAGAGAACGACAGCTAACCCTGAAGGAAACATCTGACAGGAAATTGCTCTGGGATATTAATGATCCGAAATCAATAAAATATCATTACTTGATTGGTGAGATGATTGCTTTAGACAACGAACCATTGTCACTTGTTGAACGAGTCGGCTTTCACAGGCTTATGGCAAACGCTGTGCCCCATTACAGAGTACCTGGTCGCACTTACATGACAGAGAAAGTTGTTCCTGATATATACAACAGAATTTGGTCTAAAATAGAAGCCAGTATTTCGCAGGCAGCAGCACTATCAGTGACATCTGATATTTGGACATGCCAGCACAATAACGAGAGTTGTTTGAGCTTCACTGCGCACTGGATATCTCCAGAGTTCATTCTGGAACATGGCGTTTTAGCTATGAAACCGTTTCCCGGCTCACATTCTGGTATCAATATTGCAAAAGAACTCAATGCTATTACAGAAAGATGGAATATTCCTCAATGCAAGATCCATTTACTTGTCCATGATAGTGGGGCTAATATGATAAAAGGTGTGCGAGATGCAGGATATGATTCAGGCAGGTGCTTTATCCATTCATCGCAGCGAGCTATAGAGGAGTCGCTAAAATCTCAACCAGAAGTACTACAGATGGTAGCTGCTGCGAGACGAATTGTTACCCATTTTAACCATTCTGGCTTAGCAGAGCAAAAACTTAAATCCATTCAACAAGAAATTAACTTGCCAAACCGCCAACTAGTACAAGATGTGAGCACACGCTGGAATTCTACGTATTATATTTAATGGAGCGATTATTAGAACAAAAGCGAGCTGTCTCCTTGTACATAACAGATCACGAAACTTTAAACAATCTAACACATGCTCAATGGGAATTAATGGAACAATGTATCAAACTCCTCAAACCATTCGAAGAGGTTACAAAAATAACTAGCTCAGGTATCTCCTGCATCTCTGAAGTGATTCCCCATGCAGTTACTTTGTTAAAATATCTGGGAAAGGCAGAGACAGCTGAGAGAGTACCAAATTTAGTGACAATGAGATCTTCACTGCAACTGCAACTTGAAAAGCGATTCAACTTTGATGAAAACAACAAATATCTGGTTGCTACTTTTCTTGATCCACGATTCAAAACAAGTTTCCTAGGATTGGTTCAGATAGAAAGAGCAAGACAAAAAATTCTTCTAGAAGCTCTTAAAATAAATTGTAATGAATGTAGTACTTCTAGTAGTACCGATGACGATTCTTCTCCACTTCGTAAAAAAATAAACTTGAATGAAAATGATAAGACTATTGAAATACACGACAGTTTCTGGAACTGCTTTGAGGAAGTCGCTACAGAACATATGCGACATGGTAATGACGAGGATTTGGAGAAGAATGCTGTGGCAAATGAGTTGGATTTTTATTTGAAAACAATTCGCCTAGATCGGACGGCTGATCCTTACAAGTGGTGGTCAGCAAACGAAAAACAATACCCAAACCTCTCGAAATTTGCTAAAGTTTATCTTTCGTCTCCTGGGAGTAGCGTATATAGTGAGAGGTTATTTTCTGAAGCTGGTATCATTTACGACGAAAAGCGTAATCGTTTGCTTTCAACAAATGCTGAAAAGCTTGTTTTTATTCATCACAACTTACCACTGATCAATTTTACTTACTAAAGTATTGTAATTTGGTAATGAATACATATAATCTTGAGTAATATGACGTGTCTTTTTTTTCATGATTTGGTATTCGGTATTCGGCCGAATAGTACGCATTATTCGGCCGAATACCGAATACCAAAAAAAGTGGCCGAATAGGCCGAATACCGAATAGTAGCCGAAGAAAATAGACAGGATTCAACACGCGTTGGAACTTTTCAGGGGTTTATGGTGCTATAGATGGCAAGCACCGAGCACCACCTAACTGTGGCAGTAATTACTATAATTATAAAGGGAGTAACAGCATTATACTAATGGCTGTCGTTGATAATGATTACTGTTTTCAATACATCAATATTGAAGCAAACGACCGATGCTCAGATAAGTTGAGGCGTTTTTTAAAACTGTTCGATTTTTCGCGATCTCGAAAATAATTTGCTGCCAACTTATAGTGGATTTTTTGTTGTAGATGACGCATTTCCACTAAAGACGTATTTATTAAAACCTTACAAGCATAGTTCTTTGACGTACACACAGAAAATTTTTAATTATCGACTGTCAAGAGCCCGAAGAATCGCCGAGAACGCTTTTGGTATCCTAGTGAGTCGCTTTAGAATATTTGAAACGCTATACCTACAAATGTGTGACGGTTACTGATAAACTTGTTCGTACGTCATATACTTTACATAACTTCTGTCAACACTAAAACAAAAGAAAAAGTAATCAGTAATAAAAGAATAATAAATATAGACTATGTACTATACCTAGAACACTGATAGTGTATGCAATCAAAACTGAATAGGCTGACATTGTACTACATAAAGGACATCTAACAACACGTGTAAGTGGAAGACGAAATATTAGCATATTTCGTAAAATAATTCGAAACTTATTACGTTAATCAATCAACTAAACTGTTAGAACTTAGTTTTCAACGTAATTCACAGTAATTGACATGATTAAACTAGATTGTACTTACCGGCCCTCCGGCGTGAACGCACCTCTCCACTAGTCGACGCCATTTTGTCAAAAATGGCAGGTGTCACCGACTCCTAGATATTTTTTTGTAGTTCGGCAACCAAAAACTAGATGTCACTTTAAGGTATTCTCTTCGCAAGAAAGTCGAATAACCGCGAATATTTTTTTGAATCTGATGTCCTATGAGTAGTACGAGAGCGGTCAGGAGGCTATAGCGGTCACCATTGACTGTAACGTTCTGGCCAGCATCGTTTTTAAAGAAGTACGGACCAATGATTTCCACCAGCCCATAAAGCACACCAAACAGTCAGTTTTTCTGGATGTAACGGTGTCCCAACATACACTTGAGGATTATCTTCACTCCAAATACGGCAGTTTTGTTTATTGACGTAGCCATTCAACCAAAAGTGAGCTTCATCGCAAAACAAAATTCTCTTATGAAAATCGGGATCAACGGCAATCTTGTTTTGGGCCCATTCACCGAATCTACGCCTTGCTAGGTGATCGCGTGGCTTCAATTCTTGCACGAGTTGGATTTTGTAAGCACGCAAACCAAGATCTTTCCGCAAAATCTTCCATAAAGTGGATGGACACATATCCAATTCCTGTGCACGATGGCGGATAGACTGATTCCGGTCTTCCTCTACGCTACGCTCTACAGCAGCAATGGCTTCTTCTGTACGCACTGTACGACGTCTCTGTAGATGCGTATTATCATTTAGAGTAAACGTGGTGCGAAAACGGTCCATAGTTAGTCGAATTAATTGCTCTGATGGACGATTATGTTGACCGTAAAATGGACGTAGTGCGCGATACGTATTTCGAACAGAACCATTATTTTCAAAATAAATTTGCACAATTTGGAAGCGTTGTTCAGGCGTCAGTCTATTCATGTTGAAATGCCAAACCAAACTAGAGTCACCTAACAACATAGTAAAAAAGGAAACTTTAGTCATTTGAAACTATTTAATAATAACACGACACTTACAGATTCATAATAACGTTAGTTATTTGGACTTATTGCATGGGTCATCCCATGAGTGGGTTGGTTGACATTTTGATAAAAATGCCCATTTACCTATATTTACTATATTTCTGTTATGTAAAAAGTATATTTTTATTTACTTATATAAGCGGTGTTCTACCTACTTACATGTAAAAGATGAGAAAATAGGGTAAAGAAAAGCATTACAATTTTTTATTCAGTTTTATTGAATAATTGTGATCAGCGGCCATAGGAACATCACTGTCTGAAGAGTGGATGGAAACAGAATCAAATTCTGTTTCAGTATCACTAGCCGTAGATATAATTATTCGGTCCATCTCTTCATCCATAAGGCCGTCATTTTTTAAATATTCCTCCTCTAAATGTTCGACATGCGTGCACTGAGCTGTCCAATCTTCCGCCGTAATAGACTCAAAGGCCTCTTCAGTTAATTTTACAATTTCTTTTGGATCTTGTGCCACGTTCTTATCCGCCACCTTTCTTTTTACATGGCTCCAGATTTTCTCAATCGGGTTGAGGTCGCAATGGTAAGGCGGCAACCTTAATAATTCGTGTCCGTGAGCTGTTAATAATTCATTCAATGCAAATGTCGGTGGACCTTTATTTTGTTTGATTAGCTCAAACAGCACAGCTTTTCTCCAGGTGTCTTCAAAATATATACCCCTTTGCCGGAGCCATTCCTGCATACTACTTTTTATATTTGACATTGAAGGGGCTTTGTTTAATTGAGTGCAATGGTAAGGAGCGTTGTCCATTACCACAAGCGACCGTTCAGATAGATTAGGAATTAGTTTTTCCGTCACCCATTTTAAGAAATTTGCAGAGTTCATGTCATCGTGGTAATCTGAGGACTTTGATTGGGATTTGAACATTAATAATGCACCATTTATGAATCCATCTTTTGTTCCCGCATGAGCGATTATCCAGCGACTCCCCGATGACTCTGAGACGAACATTCCTGGTTCCTCCTCACTCTGCCAACAACTTTTTGTATGATAAGTATTGTGTATATAGGTCTCATCTAAGTATACAACGGGTCGTTTTTCCACAGTGCGATTTATTCGTATTTTATCCAAATATCTTGCACGCCATGCGGTAATGTCGTGACGTTCCATAAGTAGTTTGCGTCTGAATTGACATCGCTTGTACTTGAAACCAATCCTATTTAATATCCTGTGCAATGTTGTGATGCTTCCCTGAAAATTGATGTCTTCTCTCAGAGCTGCCCGTAATTTAGCCAATGTTGGTAATTCTTTATGCACAACGTAAAAACTGTGAATTTTTTGCCGGATAGCGCACAAATCGAACCCGTCTGTCGAACTTTTTCGGATGCGGGCGACTCTTCCCCGGGGTGACAATTTTTTTCGAAGTACTCGCCGCTGTTATACCTTCTTTTGTAATTCTTGTTACAGTTTTCTCTGACACACCTGCAATTAAATAATGAACAATTAAAAATAATAGTAACTTTAAGTTTATAATGCTTATGTACTATGTAATATATCGATGCCTAACAGCCAAAAAAGGATAACTGCCACTTTTCAAATTTTACAGGAGAGTGATTTTAAGTTAAAAATAAACGAAAAAAAATCATAAAAACTTAACTATAGCTCCCGAAAGGCTGGAAATGTATTTTTTAAACTTTTAGCACACTATCTATTGAATGACGTTGTTATTTTTATGTAATTCAGCCTACAAACACTAGTTACTGTCGGTTATCCCCAAATGGTCTTCATTTTACAAACAGCGAAAATGTCGTAAATGAAATACACAAATTATTCGCTTCCAGCTAAAATGATGTAACTTCACCTCATGTTTCATTTAAATTAAAGAAAAATGGCTCAAGTGTGTTTTTTTAGGAAATACAATTGTGGAAATATGGTATAACCAGCTATCTAATGAAAATTGACTGAATGGAAAATTGTATCAAGTTCAATTTTTTAAAGAAATTAATTATGCTTATTAGACTCTATTAAATGCATTTCGATGTACTACTTCTTTAAAATTATATTTGGAGCAGAAAACATTCAGGCTCACCCGAGAGGTCTAATCTCGGACCAACTACCCAGGTCCGAGGGTCTAAATAATAAAAAATATATAATTTAATTAATCAGCTCAGTCTTTAATTTACTTAAAAATGGCACCTAGGCACTTATCAAATGAAGCAGATACTAAATAACAATTGTTGGTAATAAAGGCTCATATCACAAGATTCGCTGAGATCAAATAGACTTACTTAGAACTATTACAATTCAAATAATAGTTACCTATATCAAATCGAGATCAATGTTCGTAATCTAAGTTTACAAAAATATAAAAGGTACAACGTTAATAAAGTAACAAATATTCTTAAGATTAATGGACTGTTAATATCACAATTTGCTTGTCTCATGTCTATGACTTATGCATAATAAACAATTTCTTAAGATTAGCAACGTGCACTGTTAATATCGCTAATTGTCTCAAGTCTATAACTTATACAAAATACATATTTTAAAGTATCCAATATAGGATTTTAACAAACAGGCCACTTATTCTAAATCAGCATCTTCGATATCCGAGTCAGGGAGTGTATCCTTAGCATTATTGGAACTAATCAGGCTGTTGTATTCACTATGAAAAAAATGGGGAATCACATTATCTCGACACAGTTTAAGTAAGTCATCGTGTTTGGCCTTAGATAAAGGAATTAAAGATTTATAACATTCTGGTGGACTCATTTTGGTTTTTGGTTGCACTTCGATGCTATAAGATTCAGCATAGTCATTCATCGAGTTTTTTACAAAAATCAAATTATCCTTCTTCTTTCGAAATGTGACAATACGCATCTTACTTATTTTTCCTACTAGATTTCCTTTGAAGTATTTTTCGCTGATTAAATCCCATTTATTAAAGTCTTTAAACTGCAAAGGCTCGACATTGTACGGTTCTGGATCTTGTCTTGCTGTTGTAAATATTGTATACCATTGTGAAGGTGCATAAATAATGGTATTTTTTAAGTTTTTTTCTATGACAGCATGAACAGAATCAACAGGCATGTACGTATGGCCGGTTAGCAAGAAGTTCAGCTGTATAGTTTGAATATTAATGCACGTTTGCAATGTTGTATGTAACATTGCCATGATTATTTTATTTCTATTCTGACCCGGGCAGCAATCGGCATACAGCAACAAATTTTTAATTGTGCCACGTTTATCAACAGTGTGAATATATTTATTGAGTATTGTTGCGATTTCGTTGGCTCCTCTTTTTCCATTACATTGATCCCAATAGTAACAATATACGTTGCGGGTACCATTTTCATACACGCAAAAATTGTACACAGCTAATTTACGGGAGTAAAATAACAGCATACTATCTCCGTATGGGGTATTTAATACCTTTTGGAGATCGAAACTAGCACATAAAGTACTAGGATCACTTTTTTGTATGTTTTGATGAGCTTTAAATCTATTATAACTTTCTGTTTTTTCTAATTCATGTTGCTTTTTTTCTTCTTCTATTTCAGGGTTATCTATTATACATTTCGTTCAAATTTCAGGCATTTAAGACACTTATCTTTTTTTGGGACATGGAAACCAATATTGAATTTTTCGTTGAATATAGACCGAAACATTCTTTCGCTTACAATGTCAATACATTTCTCTGTATAAGTCTTCTTGTAAATTTTGTATAGATTTGCTAAGTTTTTCATGTTACTTGGAAGGTAAACACGGCTAGTGTCCTTACGACAGTAATGAGAAGGCACAGCTGGTAAGCCCTTAATGAAGTTCACTACAGACAGAATTGTTGACCAACATCCAAAGTAGCTGCTAAAAATTGGAGACAAACTGGCCGCTGTCCTTCACCTTCAGTTATTGTGTATTTATAAGTAAAAGTTCGTTTATCAGAATCTTGGGTTCTCTTTCGTTTTACAGCTGTTTTCTGCGTCATAGATACAAGCCAATCTCTGCGGCGTTGCACTGATAGATTCCAAAAATATGTGTGTATACTTTTTCGCTTATCATCTGTTACAGAACCACAATCATTACCACACTTTTTCCCCATGCATGGATTAGGTTTCACTTCTTTAGAAGATACCTCAGTTCCGTCATACCTCATATATGCTTGTCCAGATTGCTTCAGTTTTTGTCTTTCTTTCTTTTTATTCTTGCGTTGTTGCTTTGTTGCATTCTCTCCCACAACGTTAGGGCCTGATGGATCTATTGACGATATGATGTTCCCAGAATCTTTAACGGTCTTTTTATTTTTATTTTGTTTAGAATTTTTGTTCGAATTATTCGAATCTGATGAATCTGAAGTAGGTATATGCGTATCCGAATCAATGTCACCTCCAAAAATAGTAGTAAAATCATCTTCATCTGATAAATAGTAATCAAAATATTGCTTGTTTAGTTTCGCTTTACGTTTTTTTTTAGGATTCGATGTGTCGTTGTTATTTACTTTTAGTTCCGGCGCAAAACTGGTTGATGGCAAATTATCTGCCGTCACAGAAAATGTAAGGTTTGGAAATAATGACATTTCAATTTCAGTAGTACACGGTTTTGGCAACGATTGGGCTACTATTTGGCAGTCTAAGGCTTCAGTTTCTAAAAATGATTGATTAGCAGGCTCCTCGTTTTCAAGTTTATCATGATCCAATGGTACTAGGTTTGCCTGCAAATAAAATAACGTCATTAATAAACTTCTCTATAAACATAGACTGTCACAAACAAGCAAATGGCCCGCTTGATGGCGGTTACCGTTGCCTATAAACTCACGCGTTGCTGACCCTTATTTGGAGGCAGCAACGGGGCCATACTGGTCCCCATGATACCCACACTCTCATACTCATTGCACGGATAAATTCTTAAGGGACTTGGTAGCCTATTGTACATAGTGGGTACCTAATCTACTATAATTATATTTGACGGGGTTTAACGCGAATATTGTTGTTTGTAATAATAAAAGATGAATATATCAGCTTATACGCGTGCGCGTTAAACCCCGTCAAAAATAATTAAGTATAAAATTATGCAACTCGAAATTTTTATACTTAATAAGGCACCTATACTACTTTGTCATTTGTACAGTATAAATGCGTATATTTTGAGTACTTATCTTGTTTAAAAACCTATTAAAACTGGCAAATTGTAGTAGTTAATTCTTACCTGATCCGGTTCTGGTATGTCACACAAAATTTCACCCACCAGTCATAACGTTTAGAGGTGCCCCAGAACAGCTGAATATTGAAAAAAAAAAACTTTTTTTTCTCTTTTTTTCATTTATTGTAAAAATTAATTAGAAACATTAAAAAAACATATTTAAATATCAAATTGTTTTTTTGTATTGAAACTAGGCATTCGTTTACGCGAAAGTAATCTTGCCCTAATGAAACCATCTCGTTTATTTTCCCCACAAACTGCATTTGATGCTTCTGTCACCAACTTGATGCAGCGTTCTACGGCTTGGATGTGGCATGGAAAATCAATAATATTCTGACACATGCCGAGACCATTTGTGACTATGTCTTTCAAGATTTCATCGGACATATTTAAAGTAAGAGGTGGTTCCGTTATCTCAAAATCTCGCCACATAATAATGTCCGTATAATCTTTTGCATCGAAATTAAATGCAGGCACCTTAAACTTTCGAAGCCCTCGAACATTCTCTGATCTAATTTTTATAATTCTTCGGTATGCAAGATCCCTTATAACCTCTCTGTCATCGCCAAGCATGGCAAGAAGAAGATTTTCTGGGTGACCGAAATATCCATTTCGCTGGATTACTTTGTCAATAATTGTCTTCATATTGGCGTTCAAATAGCGACTAAGACTAATAGTTTGCCATAGGTGCTTGGCTCCGTTAATGCACGAAGAATTAGATTTTATTGTAAACCACATCGGTCCATAAACCCTCATCACGTACGTGGCTAATACTACTAACTTTTCTTCTGGGTCAGTTTTAGTGGCATACAACCTTAAAATTCGATTAGCTGTTGTTAGCCATCTGGAATGGTTAAGTTGTCCAATTTCCATATTAGCTAAATCAGAAGGAAATATACCAGTACTGATAGCAGTCATTACATCATAAAGATATTTTTGGTCGGTACTCAGGTCTCTCTTTGTAATTGCAGGTAATATTGTGGGTATAACGGTGAATTTGACTATCGGCATTGTATGACAATTTTGTAGTTGAGATCCGATGGCACCGGAAAAGCATTTGGGCCCTGTAGTTTTGCCATCTAAATGTAACAACAAATGTCGCAGTGGTAATTCGTTAGAATGTAATTGGCAAATAAACCACTGCAATGGTCTGTTTAGTTCTTCTTCCATCAGACGAATAACACCACCTTTGAAACCTGTATTCACCACTGTTCCATCGCAGCCAATTACAGCTATTTCACTCAGTTTTACGGACTTAGATTTCAAGTGATTTATCATAGTATCTTTTATACCTTTAGCAGTTCCCGACTCACACGTGACGTGCCCAAAATAGTTGCTTCCTGGTTCCGATAATATCACATAATGATCTTCTATGACCCGTTTTCTGTAAAATTTCCCTTCTTTCTCAATACGAACCAAAGTTTTATCTTTTCTCCCATCAAAATACATACCACGAATAATTTTCTTGCAGTCAGATTCTTGTAAAGTTGATCTGACTTTAGTTCGTTCACGGCGCAACTTTGAACGATCAATAACAAGACTTGGATCGTTAGATGAAATAATGCCAACATCCTTTTAGACAGAAGAAGCTATAATGGCAGCGGCTCTATCCGAAACTTCAGTACGATCACAGGCAAGGGCTAAAGATGGTAAATTCAGTCTCTTTTTTTTTTGAGGTGGCGAAGCTTTGTGTTTCAACTGTTCCGGGTTTTCATACTGAGGACTAGAAGATGGCACAAGTAAACTATCGCATGAGCTGCTGCTTTCGCTTGGCAAGTTATCAGTCAAAGAACGAGAACAACAAGGTTTATCAAAATAGTTTACCTCTCTGTTACGCGATAAACTTTTTTCATTTCTCTCTTGTTTTTTCTTATTTTTTACAGTTGCAACCACATCCACACCGCCTATCATCATTTTTCTGCTCGTTCTTTGATCTAGTAAGAAATTTACTTCCTCCTTGGGAACACGACTACCTTTAACACAGTTACAATTCGAGATAACTTTGCATTTGCAGCTGTAAATATCAAACAAGCTATGGGATTCTGATATAAATTTATTAATGTTTTCTTGGTATTTAATGTTCGTTTGACGGCCTTTATATGGTTTCATTAAGCGTCTGTATTTGTCGTGATAAGAGCGAATCAATTGTAGAATTCTTTTTACACTTACAGTTGGCAGCGACGATTTTTGCCATATTTCTAAAACTTCTTGAGCCAATATTTCGGATATTTCATGAACTGTTGGCTCTTTTGTTGTTTTATCGGGCTTTAATTCATGTTTGATAAAAAGATAATTTTTCATTACGTCGTTATAAGTTGGTAACTGAGAAACAGGTAACTTTTCTGGCAAACCAAACACAGGACAGCTCGTCATTTGTCGTGTTTTAACTTGAGACATATTTCTGTAATCAAGACAAAGAATATAAACAATAGTACAAAAGTTATGAACAAAACTGCGAGTAATAAAGATGAAAAATATTACTTACTTTAAATATCTCGTTCCCAGGGGTATATTTCGATGCGTCAAGTACTTAGGTGCACGACAAAAAAGTGAACTCTTGTACGCGCGCGAGTTGACTAAATGTCATTCCGTTGGTGTGAGAGAGCGAAATGTAAAATACCCCTCCCCCGCACCCCGTTTACCTACCGATCAGAACACGTACGTTTCAAGTTCAATTTTGTATATTTTATACTAATAAAGCATCGCTTAGGATGTGGTTCAGCGTTTATAGAATGTTTGCGATTTCATGAGATTTGGTTAAATTATTCAAAAATTTATGATGATGGGGGCACCTCTAAACATAGCGTAAGCAAATTGAGTTTTATTGTGTTTAGTTATGACTTATAATAGCAACTTTTAACAGGTATGCTGAAGCAAAAATAAATAAAAAAGAAAATCGCTCCACCCTAATATGCATGTCTTTTTTTTATTTTTTCAATCTATTGTTTACATCGTCCTAGCATGGTAAAAAATATAAATACTGTTGGAAATGTTTCCATTAAATTTAAAAAAAAGATTTAAAACGGAGAATAAATTTGAGGCGTTTAAACACCGCCATTTTCGCGCGCCTTCAATGACGTCACAAGCTGTGTCCAGCGTTTGTTTACTGTCAGTGTTCTCCTTATACTTAAACATATTTTCATTGTAATAATTGTTTAAACCATGGAAAAAGCTCAAAAGCCAGTTTATAAGTATTGCATTGTGGCTAAGTGCAAAAATACTATTATATCTGCACCCGATAAAGTGTTTTTTTTCCGTCCCGCGGCATGCGAAAATACGGAATCAATGGTGTAAGGTTATGAGAAGAGATGAACTATCTCCAACAACTTGTATGCATTGTTGCGAAGATCATTTTAATGTAAGTATATTTTATTTAGATAGCTAGTGTGATTTTACGTAATTAGAAACGAGTTTTTTATTGAATATTAATCACACAAGCAGTAGAAAACTATGTACCTAACCTAGCTTACAAAAGTTTAATCCGTCTTTCATCTATCGTTTTTTACGTTTAAAAAACTATGAAAAAATGTAGTTTTGTTCCTAAACTATACCCCAGTAAAAGTGAGAGATGACCCCAGATATTTGGATCACTCGACTTTCTTATCTATTGCTGTTAAGATCAATTTTTCTTACTAATTGGATACTTTTGTATTTTTAGATAGAAGAAGATACCGAAAATTATGTTGAATACAACATAATGAAACAAGAAGGGGAAAAAGTTAGATTACGGTTGAAGAAAGGAATTCTGCCTCACATATTCCAGTGCCAAAAACGGAATGCTCCATCATCGGTTAAGAGAATGGGTGCTGCGAAGAGACAAAAATTAGCAGTAATCGAAGAAGCTCTCTCAGAGTCTGCCGTTCAAAGTAGTGATGTTATAGAAATTTATGAACCACCACAACCAAATTATTGTGAAGCAGGACCCAGTACTTCCCATATTGAAGTCTCCGATAAAGAAAACATTTTGCATAGCGACAAGGCCGTACAAGTGAATATCAAACCACAGTTCCGCAGTAAAGGTGTTCATGTTAATTTAACTATCGCGAAGAAAAATGTAGCGCTGTCTCCGCTTCTTGTTTCATCAAAGAATACCGCAACTTCACCATTAAAATCAGCTTTGATTTTAGCGTCGAAAAAAAAAATATTTGCAGATAACCCAGCTGATATCATCTCTTCTCCTTCGCATTCTTCAGTGTTTACCCTAAATTCTGAATCATGCAGTTGTTCATCTGAATCAAGCTGGTTAGAAGACGACTCCGATGATGAAAAACATTTTAAAACTTTAATGCGTAGTGGCATGTTAGCTGCTATCGGAAAAGAACCTAAAATGTTGTTAGGAGTACCTAAAAAATCATATTATTTGATAAAGTTATTAAGTGAAAATATCCCACTTGCTCCAATTGATATAATGATTACACTGAAGAAAATAAAATTAAACGAGTCATTCAGCATACTAGCATTACATTTTGGATATGCACAGAGCACCATCAGCAGAATATTCGCCAAAAGTGTAAGGGAGAGTAGGGTAATGGGAGTCAGCGGGTAATGGGAGTCACCCTCACATCCACGTAACAGTACTTGCGAGCGACGCGTAAACGGCGTCCCTACCCCCGCTCTGGCCCCCCAGCGCCGCCTGGAACGGCTCGCGCCAGTCAGCGCCCGCGCCATTGATATACGCATTACCGCAGTGATCACTATTACCCGCAACTGTGCATGTTGAATTACGTCATTTTTATTTCTTTCTAGATGCCGAAAGTACGAGTCAGGACAACTGAAAAGGCTTCCTGGTCTTCTGATACCCTGAAAAAAGCTATAAAGCTTGTTGATGAAGGTTCTTCTATAAGAAATGCTGCTAAGGTAATGGGGATCCCATTTTCAAGCCTTCAAAAGAGAATAAAAAAAGGTTCTACCTTAGGACCACATCTAGGACGATTCACTGTCTTTAGTGCTGAGATAGAAGCCGAGCTAGCAAACTTGGTGAAGAAAATGGCAAATATTTTTTATGGTTGCACTGCTAATCAAATAAGAAAAGTGGCTTTCGAATATGCTGAAAAATTGAATTTAAAGCACAATTTTAATCAGTCTTCAAAAATGGCTGGACGCGATTGGTTGCATGCATTTATGACTAGACATAACATTTCTATTAGGAAACCGGAGGCGACCAGCATAAACAGAATAACAGCTTTTAATAAAACTGAAATAAGTCTGTTCTTTGAAATAATCTGTTCTTGGCCAGCTGATGGAAAAGCATAGATTTGTTCCAAAAAATATATATAATTGCGACGAAACAGGCATTTCAACAGTTCAAACTCCTGGAAAAATTTTGGCTACTAAAGGACAGAAGAGAGTGGGATCGATAACCAGTTGGGAGAGAGGAAAAAACATCACTTTGTTGTGTGCTATGAGCGCTGCAGGCGGTTACATTCCACCGATGTTTATTTTTCCTAGGAAAAGGTTGACTCCTCTGCTCGAGAAGGATGGTCCAGCTGCAGCGCTTTACAAATGCTCAGACAACGGTTGGATTAATGAGCATCTCTTTCTTGAATGGTTGGCGCACTTTAAACAGCACGCTAAGCCGTCTGCAGATGAACCCATCCTTTTAATACTAGACAACCATGCTAGTCACATTTCTCTTTCCGTCTACGAATATTGTAAGTCCAATCACATTCATATGTTGTCTCTGCCACCACACACATCACATAGAATGCAACCCCTGGACGTTTCTTTTTTTGGTCCGCTCAAAATGGCCTATAAAAAAGAATGTGACTTATTTTTAAAAAGCCATCTTGCAGAAAAGATAACCCCCTATGACGTAGCATCCTTGGTGAGGAAAGCATTTAATAATGTTGCGTCTATTAGTAAAGGAGAATCGGGGTTTAGAGCTACTGGAATAGTTCCACTAAATCCGGAAGTATTCACAGAAGAAGATTTCATCGTTGCAAAAATTCTCCAATCTGAGACTATTGCAATCCAAGACTGCAATGAATCTCTCGCAGCTGCTAGCACGATTCCCAGCACATCAAAAGAAGTTCACTCACCAGTTCCGAGCACTTCAAAACAAATTGATCCACCGGTTCTTAGGATGTCTAAACAAGTAGGCCCACTTGATTCTGAACCAGATATTGTATCACCAGTACCTAGCACGTCAAACCAAATTAGTGCTAATTTGCATGATTTAATCAAGTTGCCAGAGAAAACACCTGTTATAAATACAAGAAAGGGCCGAAAGAAGCAACACGCTACAATTTTAACTTCAACGCCAATCAAAGAAAACCTGATAGAAAAAGAAAATAAGAAAATGAAGAAAACAGAGGGTAAAGAAAAAGAAAAGAGATCGAAAGGTAAAGGTCAGGCAAAAAAGACTACAATACAGAAGAAGGGTCCTGAAAAGGCAAAGCGTCAAGTACTACAAGAAACGAACGAAACTTCTGTATCAGAAGGTTAGATATGTCTGCGATATGTGCTAGATTTTCTTTGACTCCGATTGCCCCCAGGGTGACTACCATTACCCCCATGTTGAGGTAATGGGAGTCAAATCTGTTTTTTTTTTTAACTTTTATAATATCCAAAGTTGATTGCCAAAGTGACTGAAAATTATTTCTAATGATAGTTAATTAAGTAAATGATGTTTAAAGGCGGTTGCAATAAATAGTTTGTTTATGATTAAAATTTTATTTGAGTTCTCGCTTAAGTGACCCCCATTACCCTCTTTTACCCTACCTCTTATTGCAGAAAAAATGAAAGAGTTGATTGTATGGCCAAGCCCACCAGAGATTTACAAAAAATTACCAATATCATTCAGGGCCAGGTATGCAAATGTTGTCTCAATTATTGATTGCCTGGAAATTCAGATTGAGAAGCCATCAAACGCAGTCCACCAATCACTTACTTGGTCGCAATACAAGAAATGTAATACCTTGAAATATTTAATTTCGTGTACGCCTGATGGCAGCGCCGGCTCTAGCTCATGTAGCGCCCGGGTGCAGGGCGCCCTCTAGTAGGCGTTTTGAACTCTTTGGAGGTGTCGCGAGCGGCGCTCGGCGCCCCCTAAGACCCTGCGCCCGTGTGCACCGCACCCCCTGCACCATAGGTAAAGCCGGCACTGAATTCAGCGCTCGACATGCGCCCCCGGGCGCGGGGCGCCCGGGGTGCACCACACCCCTTGCACCCCCTGGTAAAGACGGCCCTGCCTGATGGTTTGGTCAATTTTATCTCTGATGGATATAGTGGGAGGGCTACAGATGTTATGATCGTTCAAGACAGTGGTTACTTGGAGTGTTTACCCTGTAACAAAGCAGTGATGGCTGACAGGGGATTTAAAGAATTGTCAAGTTTGCTAACAGCTAAAAAATGTATCCTTATTCGACCACCCTCAGTTTCGAAGCTCTCCCCAAGCACAAAAGACGAAGTAAAACAATCGAAACAGATAGCGGCATTAAGGATACATGTCGAACGTGTAATAAATAGGTTAAGAGAGTTTCACATGTTGCTTCCTCATGCTTGTATTGATCATCATTTAATTTCTGTCATAGATGAAGTAATAATCGTAGCTTGTGGTTTAATTAATATACAGGATGTTTTAATAAAAAAATAATTTCGAATTAACATGTTTGTTTTATTTAAATTAGGTTATTAACACATTGACTTATACAGTTTAGGAAAAATAGCATATACAGTTTAGGAAAAATAGCATTACTCCAAAATAGGATGCATTTTTCCAAAAGATTTTTACATAGCTGTTCATCGTAATCTACCTCTACAATACGAACTTCTCTGCTCGTCTCAAAATCACTGTGGGCAACACAAAAGAGAGCCTTTGCTTTGTTAGAAAAGTGCATCTGTAGTTGTACCTGTGCCATATATTTGGAAGACACTCTATTTGCTGGACTGATATATCGGCTCATGGCTTTTTCTGATGAAGGGCATTTAATTTCAATGCTGTAAACATCACTTTCGCCATCTGGAGAAGCACCCATAATTGGATAATTACGATTTAATTTTAAACCACACTTTTTAATTTTAATTTTTTTTTGTCCTTCTACTTTCTTTAACACTTCATTTTCCAGCAATCTTCCCCGTTTCATTGCCTCCGTGTCCTTTAATTTACTTGCCCTCATTATAGACTCAGTTAAACTTCCATTTAAAACAGTGCAATTTGCAGCCTCATAAGCTTTTGATGCTGTATCTAAGCGTTTTTGCGTATCTAAGCTCATGCCACAACGGAGAATCATTTTGTTCAAGAGTTGCTTGCGCAGCTTCTTCGCATGAACTTGTAGCCATCATAAGTTTGCAATGCTGGATGAAATCATGAGGGTTTGTTGCTTTACTTGTCGAAGTTAAATAATGAATTGATAATTTCTCGACATTATTCGGCTCAATATAATATTTCATCAATTGATTGTTTGTGTCACCAGCGATCTTACTATGGTTTTTCACAGCGGATAGAAAACTTTCATTATTTACAGTTTTCGACACAAGCTTATGCTTAGGAGCATCACATATTTCCTTCGCTTTCATGAATTTAAGGCTTGTGCCGACTGAAGACAGTTTGGATTTTTTCCAATAACAGTCAATGCTAGTTGTTGGTGGGTCTTCACTTCGTCTGTGTAGCCACGCCAAAAAAGCAATAGCATGCTTACATCCTCCTAAAACAAAAGAAATATATATATATAAATAGCACTGATCGCACTTTTACCAATGTTATATTTTACTTAGGTATCCTATGTTATAAATCAAGCCTGGTTAATAATAGTTTCTATTCTATCCTAGTTCATATTTTAACTCCTAAATATGATATAATCAATACCTACCTAAGTGCGCTGCGCAATCTTCACACTGAACGGAAAGAATCGTATCTTTAGTTTCGTTGCAAGTAGCTGTTACCGCATAACATTTCTGCCGAACATTATGCTCAGGTGTTATTCGAGCCTTGACCACACATATGTCCCCATCTCTTTTAACCTGGACATATCCAATTGCTGAATCACCGTAAGATTCTCGCTGAGATCTGTAACAAACAATAATTTACCTATATGTGATTGTATAAACCGGTACTTATATGATACTATTTTTTTGCCAAAATACATAGAAAGTTGACTCGACTCAAACATAATGAACTTGACTGAACGTACATAACATTACGTATTATTATTTATAAATTAATAAAGATGGACAGTATGCATCTCTGTTTGACATTAAATGTTGAAGAATTATAGGTTATGTTTACTTCTTTCAATTTCAAAGTGCATATATGCATAAAAAACGTACATAATGTGCTACTATAAATGATGTGTTACAATAATTACCTTGCGGCTTTCACTCCTCTGATCTCTGCGGACGTGAAATTTGGATTTGATGCAAAAAACGATGTCATCGTGAATGCATCTATTCTCGGCAAATTGTCCGATTGCGCTTTGACAAACCCACTTTCAGTCATCGTTTAACAAACTCAACTAACTACGATGCTGAATTTGCACTTGATAAATTAAAGACTGAGAAAAAGCTAATTTTTCTTATCACACACTGGAAATATCCGAAAATATCAACGATACGCAGAGAGAATATAATCACTACGTTTACGATACGAGTCTGTTGACACAGCATCTGACGTCACATTTCGTCTCAACCAATGGCGTTGCGTTTCGCAATTTTGAATATCCCTCGCATAATTTGCACTTTTCATTTATAAATTTATGCAATAAAACAGGAATCCAATAAGGAAATAATGGTTTAGATATAATGTCCAGTCGATAAAGGTTCGGAAAAAAAATATTTGAACGAAATTTAAATTACATGCATATTCCCTATTAGTGTAAATGAAAAAGAATATTCTCAAGAATCAATTGACACCTAGGATCCAGTTGTCGCGATACCCAGTAATCGACATCCATGTCATGATGTAGCTAGCTAGGTATTTGGGGTTTTGTAAAAAGCAAAAAGCTTTCAGGCCACTTGAAAGAATTTCCCGTCGATGCTGTGCTTACTGTTTTTCATTAACATTTTCTACTTTACCAGAAAAGTATTCACCTTCATACATCACTATTACGTAACATCTCGAACTAATTATTTTCTTTGGTACCGTTACAGTCTGGTATGCAATTTGGTCTTTATTTCTTTACATAAGCATAAGCTGAAAAGCCTGTACAATAGGGTGGGTCGCTTTTGTATGGAAAAAAAATAAAATTGTCCAATACGTTTTGTAATAGTAAAAAAAATGTGACCCACATCCAATTATGAAAAAATAACGAAAATAAAAATTTCTAGTTTAACCCCTTCTACCCGCGCATTGAGTTTGAAAAACTGTAATTTTTGATTTTTTTGTGAATTATTTGAAAATCTTTTTCTCGTGGCTCATAGGAAAAACAACTACGTAAACTAATAAAATAAAATACTTTTGGACTAAATTTTATTATTTTTTTTTTTTTTTTTTTTTTTTTTTTTTTTTTTATCTCCGAGGGGAAATCCTCATTGGATTCCTTCCGCCTTAAAAGTGATCTGTTCCTGGCGGAAGGATATGCCGGACTTTTACCGGCTAAAAACCCCTCGTTTCGCAAGTGACCCCTGACGTAAAGTGTCAGGGTCTGTATTTGTCTGTTTTGGTTTCTTGCATTCTTCCTTATTTGTATACAGTATACAGTGTATTTGCGTATACAGTCAAATTTTTTCACCTTCCACTTCTGATGTATAAGGTCAGAAGTCTTGGTGTAATCTTATATTATTTGTTGGACCTGATGTAAAAGTCAGAGTCCCAGTCATATGTATTCAACTTCTGATGTATAAGGTCAGAAGTCTTAGTATATCTTATATTATTTGTTGGACCCTGATGTAAAGGTCAGAGTCCCAGTCATATTTTTAAAGTTCTTATCCTCTAGTTTGTGTCTTATACTCCTTTCGTTCTGTCTTTTACGCGGTTTTTGTTATTTATTTCTATTTATTGTTTTCTTTGCAACGTATCGACAGAACTCTAGGAGTATGTGTCTTGTTTGGTCGCTGTCCATTATGCGAGCGAGGTTCTCCTTTTTCAAACTAGTTTCCATCTTCATTTCAGCCTCAAATCTCTTCTTGCCATATACAGGGCAATCAATGATTAGGTGCAATATGCCCTCAGCCGCGTCTGGGTCACAGATACACGCCGAACTCTCCTTGCACCGGAAGCGATTCAGGTACTCGGAGAATCCGCCGTGTCCCGTTAACACTTGAGCGATCACCGACTCCATTTGGATCTTTTTAATGATGCCATATGCCCTAATGGCGTCCGGAAAGAAGGTCTTAGTTATAGCCGCCGTCTCGCCCCCTTGGTAGCGCCGGTTCCACTCGTCAAGCGACTCCTCACGGATTTGTCGCTTGACGAATGAGACCGGATAGCTATCATATTCTGCCTTCACTTTAAGTTTCCTGGCAGCGAGTTTTGCCAGCTGGTCAGCGCGCTCATTCCCTTCCAGCCCCGAATGTGCTTTGATCCAAAACAAAGAGAATTCTTTGTTTTGGAGTAAAATTTTGTTAATGTTAGCCCTCGTTTCAGCGGCTAGAGGGTGGGGGCTGCAAGGGTTGGCGATTGTTTCCAACGCCGAGCGTGAATCGCTGAGTATGCAAAAGCTCGACTCTCCGCTTTGGAGGATCAACCTCGAGGCTCTGCATATAGCCAACAGTTCCGCCTGGTAGACCGTGCAGTACGGCGGCAGTCTAAGTTTGATGGCTCTAGTTTCGGCTTCATTCTTCCAAATGGATAATGAAGCCCCCACTTTGCCATCAATCTTAGACCCGTCGGTATAAATTTTTACTGCTATTTGTTTTGTATAGCTTACAAATTGTTCTCGGTCTTCCAAGCTTATGAACTGCAGATCTATATGCTCTGCCGGATGCGGAGTGTCTGCAAATGCCACCCTACGCTCCACCTCCCGGTCCATCGGCATCGTCCGGAGTATCCCTCTCTTTGCCTCATATAGGGTGGCTGCCTCTTGTATTCTGAGGTCGAGTGGTAATACTCCGGCTAATAATAGTGCCGAGTTTAGGGAGACGGTGCGATAGGCTTTGCAGAGCTTCTGAGCAAAACCTCTTTGGACCACGTTCAGTTGCCGTTTGACGCCCATCCTGGTGGCGGCCGGCGCCCATGCGCAGGCGGCATACATGATAATGGGCTCCACCGTTGCCGTATATATAATACGAATTATGTCTGGGTGGAGCCCCCAACTTATCCTGGCGGCTCTAGACAATTGCCCATAAACATTCAGAGCTTTCTTGCAGGTGTTCGCAATGTGGGCTCTGAAGTTGAGGTTTTTGTCTACTGTGAGCCCCAGGATTTTAATCTCATTGGACATTCCAATGTCAACCCCGCCCATGCTGAGAAGTGGTATGTCGAACTTCAGCTTTTTGGTCAGCACCATAGCATTGGTTTTATGCGGTGCAAACCTAAGCTTATTCTCGACACCCCACCCCCGAACATACTCGAGGGCGGCATTGGCCTGTTCCTGCACTTCCTGCGCAGTGCCGCCGGCAAACACCAGGACGACGTCGTCAGCATAAGCTTGTACGTAGTCGCCGCGCCGTTCCAGGCCCCTCAAAAGTGGGTCAATGAGGAGGTTCCACAAAGTGGGTCCCGCAGTGGACCCTTGTACGCACCCTTTGTGAGTGTCCTTTATGTACTCTTCTCCGGCATACCTGACTCGGACTCGTCGGTCCTCAAGATAACTGGTCATCATCCGCCGGAGATTTACCGGACACTCTTCTTCGGCCAGTCTGGCTTTTATCTTCGGCCACCAAGCATTATCGAAGGCTCCCTCTATGTCCAATGATACAACTACCGCTAGCTTCTTTTCACGAAGCTTTTCGCGTATGTGTTGTATCAGGTCATAGAGGGAATCCTCGGTGCTTTTTTGTGGCATAAAGCCATACTGGCGGGTGCTCATTTTTGGTGTGAGGTGCCACTTTAGCCTCCCCACCACCATTTTTTCCAGAACCTTCCCCATGACCGGCAAAAGGCCTATGGGCCTGTAGGACTTCGGGCTGGCGTAGTCCTCCTTCCCTGGTTTCCTCAGGGCAACAACTGTGGCCTCCTTCCAGATCTTAGGGAAGTGGCCCAGCTGCAGGCATCTATTAAATATCGCTAGTAATAGCCGTGGGTCGGCGGACTGTACATGCTGACAAATGTCCGCTGTGAAACCATCCACTCCGGGGGCTTTTTTGGGGTTAAAACTTTTCATCGCCATTTCCATTTCGATCAGAGTAAACGGTGGATCATGGTTTTCATTATGTACCCAGCCGTTTATCTGATCTGCTAAAGCTCTGGTTCGGCGATGGTCTGAAGTTTCCCCTTCCTCGGAGTCCTCCGGGTAGAAGGTCTCAGCCAACAGCCTCGCCGACCCTTTATCGCTCAGTGTTTTCCCCAGCACGGCTAGGGGCACATCCTCCTTTCTTTCCTCGGTCTTCTTCATTACCCTGTATATGCCTTCCCAAACGCCTTCCCTTGTCTGTCTTCCACAAAACCCCTTCCAGCTTTCTGTTTGTGCCTTTTTGGCCTCCATTTCATATGTTTCTTTCACTCGCAGGTAATCCTCAACGACCTTCGACCTCCGGATCGGCGCGGCGCATCTTATTCTGCGTTTCCTGGTGGAGACCTCTTTCTTCAGTTTTGCGAGTTCTTCTGACCACCACGGCAGTGAAAGTGTGTCCGTATTCTTCTTTATTGGTATTGTTTCGGTACACACTATTGTTATTATATTATTGAATTTATTTACAATTGTTTCAATCTTTTCTTTTGTATTACTTTTTTCAACTTCTTCTAAGTTTATTTTATGCTCCACCTTTAATTGGTCCAGTTTCTTACGAAACTGGTTCCAATTTGCCTTTTTCGTATTATATATTCTTGTTGTCCTATTTATTTTTATCCCTTTAGATTTTTTAAGTTTGATTTTAAAAGTAATGCCGTTGTGGTCGGAACTCGTAAGGTGTTCTTCTATCTTCCAATCCTCCACCAGGTTCAGCATGTGTATAGAGCATGCTGTGATGTCTATATGACTGCAGTACCGCTTGCCTCCTCTTATTGTATCGAAGGTCGGAGTATCTCCCCGATTCAATATATGGAGGCCCATATCCTCCAGAAAGCTGGACATATCTTCTCCCCTGCCGTCTGTTTTTGCACTCCCCCACCATGCGCTCTTTGCGTTGGCATCACCTCCGAGTATAAATTTTCCGGAGCTAATTTCTATTTTTATCTTCCTTAGGTGCTCCAGGTATGGCCCTATGGGCAGATCCGGTTCTAGGTAGAACGATACTAGTGTGATCTCCCAGGCTCTGGTTCGGATCCCCACCACGACGATGTTGTTTGTGGTGAGTTGCGGGTACTGTATGACATCGATGTTTGCGTCAAAGACGGCTATTGCCGCCTTTACAGCCCCTTCTCCTTGCCCAGAGTTCTGGAAGATCCGGACACCCCTGTGATTTTTTAATCGTCCTACTGCGCCCACATATGGCTCCTGGAGCAACGCTGCGGTGGCTCTTCTATTTGCCGCTTCCATCAATAGCTCATCGGTCGCCAGTTTCTTTCTCTGGAGGTTAGCCTGTAGTACACGGTGAGGGAAGTTTACAGCCTGAGTGCCCTTAGCAGTAGGCCACCGATGTTCGGGCCAGTGCGTCCCACCGTCTTCTTATCGTACAGTCACTGCTGAAGGCGTTATGTTCTTTCCGATCGAGTTTGGCCTTCAAGCAGTTTCTGCACGACGGTGCCTTTCCCGCTGCTTGCTCAGGGCACTCCGTCCTCATATGCTGGCCACCGCAGTGGCTGCATATGTCTGCATCTTCACTACATATTCTCTTATTATGCCCATATCCTAGGCAGCGGGAACACTGCACCAGTGGAGACTGGTCTTCAACCCTTATTCTCTGCAGGTCAATGTGCAGTGTCCCCGCCTCTATCGCTCTCCTCCAGACGGCAGGGGATGTACTTACAACTATATGTCTTGTGTGGGGGTTTCTTGCCTTTTTCATGTATTTTATGGCTATCCTGCTTTCCTCCTTGTCGAGGCCGCCGAAAATGCCCCCATTCTGATTCCTCAGAGCTCTGAGGACTTCTTCGTTGCTGTTTATTGTCAGCACATCTTTGAGGATCAGAAGGGGGTCCCTGTTTCTGACCTCCTCCACAACGAGGTGTCCTCCTGCTTTTTCTATTTTTTCTTTTATCTTATTCCTATCTTCCTTGGTGCTGCATCCCATTATTACTTTCCTGTCTTTGGCCTTTCTTACTCTCTCCACGCGGACCCAACCCTCCTTGGCGTCCACCGCCTTTCTTATTTTGTTCAACACCTCCTCTCCTGTGTCATTATCATTTTTAGAGGTGACTACTATAGAGTGCAGTGTAGACCTCCGCGGGGGTTGTGGTACCACCCTTTCGGCAGCCACACTCGCATATGTAGCTTTTCCCTGGCCTTCGCTCTGCTTTTCCATCGCCTCCTGCAGTTTCTCCATAGTCTCAGTATTCTTTTTTATAAGTCTCCCATGTTCCTCCATTCTTCTAATTATATCCGTTTCCTGCTCTGTTGTTTCCTTTTCCTGTACTTTCTCTTTTTCTTTGTCCTTTCCTTCAGCCTTATAGGCCTTTAAGGCCTTTAATTCCTCCTCCGCTTCCTTTACCAGATTGTAAAGGTGGTCTAGGCAGTCCAGGACGTCCAATTTTGCTTCTGTCCTCATATTTCTACTTGTGTTAGTTTGTGCTTTACCCTTTATTAGGTAAGCCCGTGCTTTGATTGTTCTGTCACCTGTAGATGACGTGGATGGGGTCGTGGTGGGCGTTGAAGTTGAAGTTTTAGTCCTCTTTTGGGAGGAGCTTTTTGTAGGGGTCTTTTTTCTTGCTTCTATTTCTCCAATGCTACGCCTAACGTTTACAATGTTCTCAGACATTGTCAAGTTTTTTGAAAATTTTTTAATTTTTTATTTATAAACACTAACGTTGTTTACAATATATTTACGGAAAGTATATACATCAATTTATTATACACCTATTGTTGTAGCTTGACGGCTTCTTATTGTTGTTTATTTTGATTAGTGCTTCCCGCCACTCATCAACAGATGGCGCCACTCTGTCGTGCAAATGACGAGTCTGCACGAAAATTGTGCAAAATTTTTTGTGACGAGTTTTTAAAATATTTTTATTATTTTGAATTCAGTCTATCGCCACCCACTAGCAGATGGCGCACTTGGTTGTGTAATATTTTTTTTTTTAAAATAAGAGTTCTAGAATATTATTAATTTAGTCTGACGCCACTCACCAATGGATGGCGCCACCAGTCACTAAAGTACCCACTATTTATAAAATTCTTCACTGTTTTTTTTTTTTGGAGTTTTTTGTCACTTTTCACTGCTTTTACCGCTGAATGACGCTGCTATTGTTCGTCCCACGATTTCAAGACTAGCACCAAATGATTCGTCTCGTCAAGACGCGTCTTTTAAGCTATTATTTAAGGCACTTGGAGCACTTTTTTCACACTTTATTATTTTTTCACTGTGGAGCGCGGTTAAAATGAAGCGTTCGCGACGGCGCACAGTGGGACAGAACCAAATTTTATTATTAAGACAGAAAAATAAACAAATAATAAGACAAAATAAAATATCTTCAAATCACGTTAAAATCTTTCTTACTTTCGAACTTAGGCATAAGCTTTCGTGAAATAATTTTATTCTTAATTAAAGCTTCTCTTGCTGTTTTGTGGCAAAGCTGCATAGATGCCTCTGTTACTGTTTTTACAGCCCGCTCCACAGCTTGAGTATGACATGGTATCCGCAGAAAAAGGACTTCATCATCACCATCTGACTCAACTAGGGAATGAAGAGTCTCATCCGGAACATTGGTCAATATTATAGGTGGTTGCGAGTAAGATTGCTGCCAGTCTATCAAATCGATGTAAGACGAAGCGTTTAAATTTATCTTAGGCACTTCAAAGACTCAAAGCTGAAGGGATTCAAATGGTTTCCTTGCCTTTAAAATGCGTCTAGCGGCAAGTTCTCTCACATGTTTTTGTTCGTCAGATAACATAGACAAGAGCAAGTTTTCTGGGTGCGCAAAAAAAGCATTTCGTTTTATTACAGGATCAACAACACTTCAATTCTTGCGGAAGATATCGAGAATAAAATACCAACTTCCAAAAGTGCCTTGCTCCATCTTTACATGTCGGATTTAATTTGATTTCGAACCAAATAAGAGCATATACTTTAACTACAAAAGTAGCGAGTTGTTTCAGTTCGTTTGTAGGTATCTCAGTAGACACATATAAGCGCAAAATCCTGTTAGCCTTTGTTAGCCACCTGGCATGCGATATTTTTCCCGGAGAGCGATTAGACAAATCAGGAGAGCACTTACCCCTTATGACGGCAGATGTGATATCATAAAGGTAACGTTGATCAGAACTGAGGTCTTTTACATTTGAAATGTTAAGTAACATACCTTCTATCTTTTCAAACACGACAACAGAGCGCTTCTCACAATCATCTAATAACTTTCCGATAGCACCTGAATAAGTATTAGGTCCTGTTGTGGTGCCATCAAGTTTTGCAAATAAATGTCTTAAGGGCAGTTCATTTAAGTGTAAAAGACATATGATCCATTGAAGTGGTCGGTGTAAACGCTTTTCTAAAAGCCGTATGACTCCGCCGTATTTGCCCGTATTGGTTACCGTCCCATCACAACCTATGGCAAGAGTATCCTCTAGAGACATATTCAGTTGACCTGTTACTGTTTGAAAGATAGCTGACTCCAACCCTTTTGCAGTTCCATGGCTTGGAACGGCATATCCGACATAAACTGATCCTGGTTCTTTAATTATTGAAATATGTTCTTCCACGGATGTTAAGCGGTATTTTTTTCCCCCTTTCATAACAATTTTCAGGGTCTTATCTTTTCGTCCATCAAAAAATAAGGCAGGAATAGTATCTAGTTGGCCTTGAGATAAGGTTTCTTTTCGTAATTTTTGTCTCGCTCGTCGCAATTTCGACTTATCGATTACTTCGTTGTTGATTTTCACATCTTGCAAAACAGCAGAAGCGACAGCAGCAGCTGCTCTGTCGGATATCCCGTATCGGTCACAGATTGTTGACAAATTCTTGAGAGATGTTATTTTACGTTTTTTTGATACTGGTTTTGATGAACTTGAGGGCAAAGTTTGTTCTTCATCGCTACTTCCAGTCGTTATTGAGGTATTAGGATTTTCATGAGAAGGGCCTGGTTCACAAACGCTAGAATCGTAATAGGATTTGAGCTTAATTTTTCTATCACTCAGTTTTCTTTTCCTCTTACTTGTCAATAAATCAACAGTTCCCATAATCATTTTTCTCTCTGTTCTCTGATCTATTAAAAAAGCTCGTTCTTCCTTAGGAACCTTTTGGTCTTTGGAACATTTGCATAACTCTAAATCTTTACACTTACATGAACTCAAATCAAACAGTCTTTCCGAATTTCTATGAAAATCTTGAATCTTTTCTTCTGATAAACGCTTCAAAGATTTTAATAAATTTTTACACTTCGCGTGGTAACTTTTAATCAATTGCATCACACGATTATGAGACACAGTAGGAATAGACGCTTTTCTCCACAAATATTTAACTTTAGATGACACTATTTCAGATATCTCATTAATGGATGGCTCTTTTTTTTAATTGTTCCCAAGTTTAAGCTGATGTCTTACTAAATTGTAATATTTCATAACTTGTTTGTAAGTAGGTAGTTGATTTTCGTTAATTTCTTCCGGAGCACCAAAAATGGGACAACTTGTGGATATTCGGGTATTATTTGAAATTTCCATGATGCACAATGTCACAAAACTAACAAAAACTACTTAAATTAGCGAAAAAATTAGATAAATGCGTGCGATCTTTCACCCGGAACTAATTAGGCGCACTGAGACAATGACGCGTGATCGACAGTTTACGCCCTCTTTCCCCACTCCTTCCCCCGCACTATACGCACGATTATTCTAATATTTTGGTTTGATTATTATTTGTATTACGTGTATCGCTGAATATAAGAATGTAATATCATTTTACGCCATGTAGTTTATACAATAAACTCTGATAAAATAAATCCGATTTTAACAATTTTTCCGAATTTTCAAACGTCATGCGCGGGTAATTAATGTTAATAAAAATAAAAAATAAATATATACGATTTTAAGTCTCTACCCAGGTCATGTTTCCCGCACTATTACAAATCGAAATTCGGAAAAAATAATTTTCGACCCACCCTACTGTACAAGCATAAGACAAAAGGGAGCAAAGGTTAAGATAGCCTTTTTGGCTACTTTAGGGTATTCACTCCTAGCACCAACCCAAAACTAGTTTAGTGACACGGACTCAAACGTGTACTTTAATGCCGATGAACTCTGAAGATCTATGAGTGATTCGTATTCGAGGACGTTTAGCATCGCCGGTTGACTTCTAACGATAAATGGATTTTGTACCCACTCTATGTCAATATTAGTATCCGGAAAGTAATCTGACAAGGATATCAGCAGGCTTGCCAAATATCCAGTGATGATATTTCGAATTTCGTTTGGTAATTCCAACATGATTTCTTGTAAAAAATTATATAAAAGTGGAAAACATTCAATATTGTCCTTTTCTATGCAGGTAATCTAGATTTTTTTTAAAGGCTGATAATTATCAGTTACAATACTATCCACTTCCTCTTTTCCAGCTGATCCTTCGTGATTGGCAGAACATTTACCAGGGTGTTTATTGATCCACTCAACTCCTCAGTACCTTCAAAATTTTTCCAAAATTCACAAGCTTTACAGTATGAACTTTTTGCTATAAGATCAATACATTTTCCTGAGTAAAATGATACAAACTATTATAAAAAAACTATTTGCTCATTGTTTTTTTATAAATAAGGCATAATCCACCTGGTTTCTCGGTACTCCAACAGGTATAAATCCGAAGGACAAATAAGAGTTATCGTATCTTCTTTTTTTTGAGGGTTTTGCCCCTTCATTTTCTCTTCTATCTCTTGTTGGTTTTGATCCCGCGTTTTCCGCACCTTAAATTAAATAAAGTAATAACTTGGTAAAAAAAAATCCAAGGAAAAATTGAATATTTCTCTCACTTTGCACCATGTTTTTTCAACGATATCCTTTCTAGAATATTCAGGTAAGTTATAATTACAAACAGGGGTTTTTCTCGACTTCCTGAACAAATAATATAGTATTTTGTTCGTTCGCCATAGCGTTCGATGCGATTCACAGGAAACTCAAGTCGCATGCGACTAGCACTGCAAGTCGTGTGGAACTGGTAGCCGACGCGTCGCGTCGAAAGCCACCCGAGTCATACCCGTAAGGATGGACTCGTTTGATACGCGACTGAGATTAGGTACTTTATGCGTATGCTACTTGTTCTCGACCAACACTCGTACACGCGTCGACCTAAATATTCGCAACTTTCCCACCGTTTAGGATGTCTGATTCAGAAGAGGAAATTTTATTACTTTATATATATTGCTTATAAAAGGGCAATGAAACAAAAGAAAAAAAGAAAATTTTGGATACATCCATATATTGAAAGAAATCTAAATTGTCGAGCATTTGTGGCTGCGAAGGAACTACAAGAAGATGATAAAATGTTTTTGTTATGCTACAGAATGTCAAAAAAAACTTATTTGTCTTTGGTGCAATTGCTCACACCTTCCATACATAAAAGGAACACATCAATGCGAGAATGTGTCAGTGCAGAGGAAAGGATTTTAATAACACTCAGGTATGTATTCATAATCAACGTATTATTCATTTTAAAAACCAAAATATCAACATTATAAACATTAGATAATGAATTATTAGGTTAAGTTATTAGTATCACTATTTTGCGCATTTGTCATAGCATCTGCCATGGTTTCGTAATAAAGAGTAATTTGGGAATTTGGTTCAGCAACAACTGGAGGAATGTTAGTTAAAATTTCTTCAATTACCTCCATAACTCGACGTTTGAAGCATCTCATCTGAACATCTGTCATTGGTTCGATATCCGGTAGCAGGCTGAGCAAAAACATTCGTCTTGGATTACTTTCCAATTCTACGTTCCTTGGTTTTTTACTTGCTAAATATTCAATAATGTTTTTGTCAACATCGGATTGCCTTTCCTTCTTTGGTCGAGGTTTTGGTGGGTTTGAGTATGTAGATGCAGATGATGACGGTCGTTGTTCCGGCGATGGCGTGTATAACAACGTGTGTTCTGTAGTAGATGGAGATGGCATGGAAAGGATTGATTCTGATTCGATGACAGGTAATGTATCTTCTACTGCTGTTTCAAATTCTGAAAAATTTAGTTCCTCTTCGTGGGTGTTCTCATGCGATACTTGTGATATAGGCAGACTTCCAGAAATTGAACTTTCATTTAATTTGATGTATGGGAGCGCAAATTGCATAACGTTTTCTAGATAATAAGGTCTCTTTTTTTTTGCTGAAGATCCACTCTTTGCTGGTTTCAAATTCCGAACAAATACACTTCGTATATTTCTCCATTTCTCTTTGCTTTCTGGCCCTGAAACAAAGGTTTTAAAGCTACATTATGTATATCTTTTTCTTTTTCAGATATTTGGGGTCTGGAAGTACATTTGGAAGCATCGCATTATACTTTGCAAGAGGAGGTTGTACAGTGTCGCGAATCGTAGAGGAAACTACAGTTATTATTTGGGAGTCGTTAAATAAATTCTATATGCCAATTCCAAACTTGCAGCAATGGAAAAAAAATGCAGAACGTTTCCATCATCTTTGGAATTTACCTAATTGCTTGGGAAGTTTGGACGGGAAACACATTCGTATAGAGAAACTTCCTAATACTGGATCAAGCAATTTTAATTATAAATCCTATCATTCTATTATTTTAATGGCATGCAGCGATGCTGATGGATTGTTTACTTTTATAGAAACCGGGTACGCTGGAAGAAACAGTGATGGTGGAATTTTTCGGGTATCTTCGATTAAAAATTTAATCGAAAATAACGCTCTTAACTTGCCTCCACCGTCAAAACTACCAAATGATGAAAACGAAAACCTTTTCCCCCATTACTTTGTCGGTGATGAAGCATTTCCATTATCGAGATATTTAATGAGACCGTATCCACAGCGAACATTAAATAATGTGAGAAGAATTTTCAACTACAGATTGAGCCGAGGTAGAAAAACCGTTGAATGTTCTTTCGGAATGATGACAGAAAAATTCCCTGTTTTAAGTAATGCCATAAGATGTCATAGCGTGGACAAAGTGGTTAAAATTGTAAAAGCGGTCTGTGTCTTGCACAATTATGTTCGCCAAAACGAGGGTGTTCACTATGCTCAAAACTTTGAAAATGCCAATGTTAATAATGATTTAGTTCCTGAAACTTTGCAAGTAACACCACTTTCATCACCGCAAAATTTGAGAAACTACCTTGCTAATTATTTTATCACTCCTCATGCTTCACTTCCGTGGCAATATAATTGTTGTGTATAATTAATATTTATTTATTTATTACTAGTTACCTACGAATATGTAAAAGAAGTAGGTATAAAATAAAACAATACTAACCTGTCAAATTGAATTTTTCTCCCACTTTGCACCATGCTTTTTCTATTATGTCCTTCCGGGAATATTCTGGCAAGTTATTATTATAATTATATAAACATGCATTTTTCTCCACTTCTTGCACAAATAATATATTATTTTGTTCGTTCGCCATAATTGCTTATGTCATTCGTATGATACTCTAGTCGCATGCGACGAGCACAACCAGTCGCGCAGAACTGGTATCCGACGCGTCGCGTCGACGCGTGTACGAACGTTACCGAAAATATATGGCGGAAACTGCCGAGCGACACGTATGACATCCGTATCATACTCGAATCGGGAGCAAGTCGACGCGTGGACGAAGGGCCTAAATACGAACATACCCGAAAATGTATGGCGGAAACTTCCGAGCGACTCGTATGATACTCAAATCGCAATCCAAGTCGACGCGTGAACGAAGGGCTTTCGCCTACGGAGATATTTACAAGCTTCACGACTGAGATGCGAACTGTAGGTCGCTTACTGATATGCTACTCTATCAAGTCGGTTTCCACACACGACGCTACCCAAATTCGACTATACCTATTCGTTCTTGAGTCGTCGAGTACGGTGTCAAGTGACTCTAGCGATGAAGACGTTCTTCTTTATATTTATTACAAGAATAGACGAAAAAGAAGATTGTGGATGTACCCGTACATCGAAAGAAATATTAAATGTAGAGCATTCGACGCTGCCAGGGAACTACACGAGAATCATGATAAAAAGTTTAATTTTTTTTATAGAATGTCAAAAGAATTTTATTCAAATTTGGTGCAATACTTATACATTATTATTTCAATTATTCTGTGTATTTATTTCTTGTGCTACAGTCTCATAATAATAAGTGATCTGTGATGGCTTGTCTTCTAAAATTTCTTCTATTAGTTGCAGAACGCGTTGTTTAAAAGCTCTCATCTGTTGGTCTGACATAGTCTCTAAATCAGGCAATAAGCTTAGTAGAAACATTTTTTTTGGTTGTTGTTCGAGATGTTGACTTGTTTCCTTCCCAGCTTATTTGGTCTGTGAGTATTCTAGGATTATTTCATCTACAGAGTTCTTTGTCTTGCGACCTTTTTTCTTAGGTAATGTTGAGGATGAGTCCGACGTTAGTACTGGTAGAGATTGAGGAGATGGGGTGGGCAACGACACTGATGGTGACTGCGATGATGGCGATGGCGTTGGTACTAGACCGAGACTGAGGAGGACATCTTTGTTCATTTGGTGACTGTATCTCTTGCAAGAAATTATTTAGTATAGACTGAGAACCTATAAACGTCTGAAATGGAGAAGATAGTGCTTTTTGCCCAAATGACAAAGTATTGTCTTCATTGTTGTCCTCGGTGTTGAACATTTGATTCGTATACGTAGACGATGGTAGATTCCCAGAAACAGATACATTTGACACTTTGATAAACGGTAACATCACTTCATTTAAATAATATGGTTTTTTCATCTTTGCTCCAGATCCACTTTTTCCAGGTTTCAGATTTCGTACAAATACCTTACAAATGTTCCTCCATTTTTCTTTACATTCAGGCCCTGAAAAAAAGAATTAATTCATTAATACATAATTATATTTGTTTCAGATACTTATATTAAGCGAAGTATGTATTTACAAACCTGGCATATTATATCGCAAGAGGAGACGATACGATTTCAAAAATAGTTGAAGAAACTGTAGTTATTATTTGGATCAAATTTACATGCCAATCCCAAACATTACTGGATGGAAAAAGATCTCAGCACGCTTCTATTCTACTTTGGAATTTACCTAACTGTTTGGGAGCACTAGATGGAATGAATCTGTACTAGCAGAAGACACCGATGTAGTATCGGAATGTTTGTTTGAATCCAAGAAAAGCTCTTTTCTTGGATTATTAACATTTCTTTTCTTTTCTACTTCCTTATTAACTTTTTTCGAATCTGGTTTTTGTTTACTTTTCTTCTTGTTTTTCTTCTCTTCTTCTATGTTAGCTTGTTCTTCAATTTCTGTTTTTATGGGCCTGTTGCAATGATTGTCTTGTTTAAAAACATTGTTTATTGTCTTCTTTTTAAAGAGTTCGATCGTAACATTGCTTTTGTGTAGCCTCTGCACTCGATTGTACTTTTGAGAACGTTATCAAAACATTTTAATGAATCAATATTTTCTTTCATAGTGCCTTCCTGAGAACAGGCTTTTTTAGGTGTTGCTGTTGAGATAGGTTTTGTAATGGTTCTGATAAGACATGGTCCATTCCTTCAATAAGACTTGGGGATGATGTGTTGGACGGAATAAAGGGTCGGTAACTTTCTTCGATGGGAGTTCCAGACAGTGAGTTTCCAGGACCAACAGGAGAATCGGTTCCTTGATTTTGGTCTGAGAGTTGCCGTGATGGATCGATCAGGACGATTGGTTACCTCACTAGGCATGAAATCGTCGTCAGTAAAAATGTTTAAAGCCTCGGGGTATAGATAGCTCTCTTGCTTGTCTAGAATTAAAAGACTGGTTTTCTTTTGAGGAACCAGTAATCTTGACAAAATGCTTCATAACCTCGGCAAACAAATTGTGTGTTCATCCAACCTGTTGCCTGAGCAAGTCCCTCAGTCCTTGGTGGAGCTTTGTTAATCATAAAATGCTTGAAATTTTTCCGAGGGAAGACCATGGCAGGTGGTAAAGCTGAGCCTGTTGCTGAAATAATGCAACAAGTGGTCACAATCCATAAACACTCTTCGCACTTTATAATTAGGCGTATGTAGGCAAGCGTTGCAGCACTGGATTTTCATCTATGGGGAAAATGCCGGTTTTCTTAAAGCCAGCTTTGAGATTGTCTGCAGAGTTGTCCATGATCCTTTCCCACAACTTTTTAAGCATCGCAGGAAACAGATTTTTAGGGACAGTGGGCGATCTCTGCCTTTCGGGAGTTTCTTTCCACTCATTTAAAATTTGACGCCAACGCAGTTTAAGAGGCCTAAAATAGGCAACATCTAGAGGCATAGGCAACATCTAGAGGCTGCGTTAAGTGAGTGCTATTTGGCGGAAGGGCCACAAAGGATATTGTGGTCTTTGCAAGCTTTCAAAACTTCAATATTTATATGGGAACTTAAATTATCCCCTATAAACAGCTTTTTCCCTTCTTCCCTACGTAGAGTAGGCAACACCAATGAAAAGAACCAATCTTCAAAAGTGTTAGTATCAAACCAGCCGGACTTAGACCTGTTGAATCGAGTGTCAGGTGGTCCACCCTCCGTCCATGTGGATCATAAATTTTCGGCCTTGTAGTTTACATAAGGTGGCAGAATATCCCCAACATCATTGCCACATATCATTAAACTAACAGAAGTTTTGTGGAATTTTTGATGGCTTCTGGATATTTACATCCACGTTTTGTTAGCACCTTTTTCTTGCCAGGGTCGTCCACAAGATTCGTCTCGTCATAGTTGTATATGAGATGAGGTGGCACTCCCTCGATTTCTGCCTTCAATTGATAAAAATACGATTGAACTTGTTCTTCGTCTACAGCGGCCCTTACTCTTTTTATGTTGCTGCAGAACCTTTGGGACAGTTCTTTTTTGTGTCGTTTCAGGAACATACTCGCCCAAGTTTTGCCAGGTAAGTTATTTTGGAATTGGTCAATTTTACGCCTTTTTTTATCCAGATACATTTTAACAATGCATGTTAGATCGATTATTGTTATAGGGAAACTGAAGTTACACATTTCGGTTGTATGCTGGATAAAAGCAGCTCTTCTTCGGCCTCTGAGAAGACACACTGACGTCCTGACTGCCTAAGTTTGTTTTGCCGTAACGCCTTCAACTTTAAAATTATCGAACTTCTCGGAATTTTGTATTTTTTAGCGGCTTCCCGCTGAGTTAGTATTTGGTGCTTATATCAAGAAGACAAAGTTCCATTTGGCGATTACTATAGCACCTGTAAGCACGCCCTCCAACTTTTCTTCTCATTAATTTGTCTCGTGATATAATTTCCTAAAACAAAAAAGTAGGGTTTTAAGTATGGTCCAAAAATACGTTAGGACCATATTTGAAATCTAAGTACCGAAATTAGAAAAGAAATACACAATTTTTTTTAATGGGTATAATTACGCAGTAAACAACACGATAAATAGATGTTAGCAATATTATGAATCCAAATCAGAATCTTTTTCCTCACTTCAACCAATATTTTCAAATAAAAGTTTGCCGAGTTACCGTAACACGAATAAACAGGTATCTCTCACACAAAGCCCAATGAATTGATTCCAGGGAGCCACCTCGCGGTAATGCATGAAACTAGAAACCTAGTAGGATGATTAAAGATAATAGTACAGAATAATGAAACTAGATGTCACTACGAGTCAAAGCCGATGTATTTTGTTCAAAGAGGTAGCTGGACTATAGTTGAGGCCCTAGACTATATTTTGTATTTTTACGGTACCTACTTGGTATGTTCTCAAATACATAATAAGTAGGTACCTCTACCTATGTTAAGCTACATAAGTAGGTACCTCTACCTATATGTTAAGCTACATAAGTAGGTACCTCTTTGTTAAATTCTTCTAATTTTAGGTATCTATTATCTGAACGCCAGGATTCAATAGCTTTACTTATCATTTAAGTTAAGGTGATTCAGGATATGCTCAAAGGTCATACCTAATGACACCATTCAATAACCCAGACACAGGACCCCCGAGGAACACTATAATAATATATGCACAGTACTGCTCACAATAGTGTGGAGAGGACAATAGGCATTTTGAAAGGAGCATTCAGATGCTTATTAGTTCACAAGGTACTAACACTATGATCCTAAAATGGTTACCAAGATAGTGTGGTGGCTTGATGTGTGCTGCACATGCGTAACCATACTGGGCTATCCACTCCTTCATTAGACCCAAGAGATTTGGAAGAAGAGAACAGATTATTGAGAACACTGAGATATCAGCAAACATCCCAAAATAGCTTAGCAAGTGTACGGTTAAGTAGACAGTCACTAATGAAACAGTTATGGCGTGCACATCATTAAGGGCCTCTTGTCCAAAATCTATGACTTCTGTTGTTGTAAAGTCTAATAGTAATTTTTTAGGCTGGAAAATATACCTAGTCAGTTCATAAGTTCTGTCACAACATTTAAATTTAAGTTAGGCTTGGCGATGGTGAATCAGTCAGTCAGGACATATTAGTCTTTTTATACATGCAGGTGTATAGTAACTGATATTTGTATTTACAACTTATAACATAGAGAAAATAATCACTACGTTGCACATATTATTTTTTATTGAAAAAAGCTTCTCCATGTAACCAACCGTTATCAGACACGGTGGCTTTTGAGCCCGGCGGGGCACCATCTAACAGTCGTTATTGCATACGTTTGCGAGCAAATATGAAAAAGGTGTAACAAACGTACCAGCTGCATTACAGCAGCATATGACAGTGCTTAGTTGACCCCTTTCTGCACTGCTTATAACTCCGACTTGTCTTTTGCCTTTAAGGCACAAGACTTTGGTATGAAATAACTCCACCTGTTGCCTGTTAAAACCTCTTGTTCTTGCTAAAGATGTTGGCTCTGGTGCTCTTAGAACAATTTCTGGGTGTCGACACTTGAAAACAGAAAACCAGTCGTCTCCAGCTTTTCCATTTTTAAATGGATTAGTAATATTATTTCTTGTTGCATACTCATACACCAGTTCTAAAAAATCTGAACGAGTTAGCCCAAAAAATATTCTGTCTAATTTTTTGAGGTATGCACACGGCTCTTATTCTTGTTCTGGTGTGAAAACGTGTAAATCTGCCCAATTTCTTCGATTTCTGTCCTGACTTCACGTGTCGCCATATATAACTCATTACGTTGTTCAATGTTCTCTTCCCTGCTTTCATTTATATTGTAAACCTTGCGTCCTCTACACATCTTCTTAAAATGTCCTTTGGTAGCACATTCATAACAATTAACATGTCTTGCCGGGCGGCTAGTTCTTGGATGAGTTGAACCGCCACAGTGGGGGCACCTCTTGGAATAATAATTTGTTATAAAGGGTTTTCCAATAAGGACTTGACAACTTTTTTTCAAAATAAAATGCAAACCATTTGAGATATTTCAAAAACTTTATTATCGGGTTGAAGTACAATCAAAACATTTATGAATGGAACTCGACTTCGTTCATATGGCCACCGCGGGCACGTTTGCAGCGGTCGATTCGTTGGACCCAATTTTCCATGACTCGGCCACACATTTCGGCCGAAACGGCTGCTATTTCGCGTTCAATGTTGGCTCTGAGCTCTTCCAACGTCGTCGGCTTGTTGGCATAGACCAATGACTTGACGTAGCCCCAAAGAAAAAAGTCTAGAGGCGTTAAATCGCACGAACGAGGCGGCCAATCGACTGGTCCATTTCTTGAGATAACACGCTCATCAAACTTACTCTTCAATAAATCGATTGTAACGTGTGCTGTGTGGCTTGTGGTACCGTCCTGTTGAAACCACATGTTGTCCAAGTCCATATCTTCCAATTCGGGCCAAAAATAATCGGTAATCATGGCGCGATAAAGATTACCATTCACAGTAACGTGACGATCATTATCGTCGACGAAAAAATATGGCCCTATGACGCCGCCGGCATTCAAACCGCACCAAACAGTTATTTTTTGTGGATGAAGTGGTGTTTCATGAAGCACATGTGGATTTTCACCCGACCAATAACGCATATTTTGCTTATTGCCGAACCCATTGAGCCAAAAATGAGCTTCGTCACTGAAGATGATTTTGCGATGAAATTGATCATCTTGGCGCATCTTTTCCAGAGCCCAATCGGAGAACGTACATCGCTTCAAATGGTCCATCGGCTTCAATTTCTGAGTCAGCTTGATCTTGTATGGGTGTAAACCAAGATCCTTACGCAAAATTCGCCATAAAGTGGTCTGGGCGATGTCCAACTCTTGAGAACGCCGTGGAATTGACTGCTTTGGATCATTTGCTACGGACGATTCAACGGCAGCGATATTTTCGACACTTCGACCAACCCGTTGTCTCACTGGCACGGCAACATCACACAACGAATATGTAGACTCAAATTTTTGCACTAAACTTGTTACTGCCTGTCTACTAGGGCGAGAATTACGACCGAAAATCGGAGTTAACGCTCTTAAAGTAGCGGTCACCGACTCCGAATTTCTGTAGTAAATTTTTATAATTTGCAGACGTTGTTCGTTCGTGTACTTTACCATGATGAAAATGTTAAGTTTACTGAATAAATTGACAGTGACAGTTCGATGATTAGTGAAAGGGTGCGTTCACAAATTGAATTCAAAGTTGTCAAGTCCCTATTGGAAAACCCCTTAGGTGGCTTCCCTTTATATATATATTATTATATAGTTCTCACTTGCCCTTCCTCAGTGTCTGCCATAATTCTGTTTTGCAATTTCTGTATCTCAGCTTGATTAGCTTTTATGATTGCTTCTTCAAGGGCAAGCGAAGGTCGTAGTTGTAGATTTTCGCTCACTCTTCTATACAACATTCCAACAACCAATCTATCTCTGATTAGTTCATTCTTCAATTCTCTATACTCATACAATTCTGCCATTGAATATAAGGCTGTTACAAATTCTTCAATAGGTTCTCCTTTTTTCTGAAACCGCGAGTTGAACTTGTACCTCTCAAAGATTATATTCTTTTTTGGTAGAAAATATGAGGTTAATTCCTCCAAAACACACTCAAGACTTAACACATTAACTGCCGTTCTAGGATGCGAAGATAGTGAAAAAAATCCAGTATATTTTTTTTGCTAATTTGGCGTTACAATCTGTCTAATTAACGAATTTATGTCATCATTTCGATTTTCCAATACTAGTTTTTGGGGAAAAACCTAAAAAGAAAAGTCCGCCGATGGGCGGAGCTGGCACATAGGTATGAATTTCATTCCATTTGCCGCCTCCGCCCATGGGCGGTTTGATGTTTTATTTATTCATAGACTTTATTTCCGATAAAATAAAAAGAATAAACTAAAACAATTGAAAGGGACACATTCATAACAATATTAGGTGATAATTTTCGAAACATCCCATACAGAGACCTGGTTGTTTTGGACACAGGGTGCAGTGAAATATCGTGTCCACCCGTTTTCCTTATTTTGCACAAAAACGACACACCTTACGCTTGACACGGCGACCGTCTGCTACTTCGTCAGTGATTTTGCTGATAGTATGCTGACCCAACGAGATGGGACTGTCATCGGAGCTAGCTCAGGTAGTAGCGATTCGATAACAGAAAGTCGAAAATCATACAGTGTCATTTTACTAGCACCAGAAAATTTATTATAAAACTTGAATGAATTTACCAAAAGTAATTGAATGGTATGCACGAACAGCTTCTTGTACCAACGCAAGGTCTTCCTCTCACAGGGGTAATATGACATCATTTGGTCTTGTATATCTATTCCTGACATGAATTTATTATACTGGACTATAGCCTCTGGTTTCATAGTCACTTGTTCTCGATTATTTGTAACAGGAATAATTTGATCTTCATATTCCGTAGAAAAGTAAAGAACAGGTCTTTTATCCTTCCACATACACCACATATGTACACCATCCCGGAACATAGTAGAAACATTCCCATGTTAGTGCATTTGCGCCAAACCACTAATTTCAAGGGGCAAATGTAATAGCGGCCATGCCCTAATATCCTGCATATTCTAATTATGCTAAAATACATATTAAGACCAATTGCTAACACACAATATAATTACACTAATCACACTAAAATAAATAATTTCAAAAACTTTCCCCAAGATGTCATACGATTAAAAGTAAGGTTATAATTTACATAACACGCTGCACGGATGTCGCCCAAAAAATGGAATGTCACTCGCTAGTCTATGGTCATTGGTCAAATAGTTACGGTAAGTTAGTTAACGTTGGTTAGTCCAAAAACTACGTAACACATATCAGAGATGGCAGCACCAGTCTTTTAATGACACAAAGCTATGAACACATGCAGGACCGTAGCTAGAGTTGAATTTAAGGTAGGGCAGCGGTGGTTTCAAGTAGGAAGTAAAAATTTTTATCTTAAATTATTGTACTTGTGAGCGTGAGTGAGGTAGTAATTAGTTATTTTGTAGAGAATAAGAGCAAAAACTTCATTTTGTAGGTGACAAATACAGCTGAATTCTTCGATTCGCCATATTATTAAAAATGCGAAGAACTTCATTCAGATCAACTGACTTCGTTTTTTTCTTTTCGAAGGCCAGAAATACCATGCCTGCCATTCTTTCATGACCCATTGACAACCTCTGAGGCCGATTGATTCTTATTGATATTATTTTCTTTTGTATATATGTCTAAAATAACTTGCTTTATCGGTTCGCCGATTTGTTCAATATCAGAAGGAATACCACGGCTAAAATTACCAACATGTCTCACCGAATCTGTTTCCTTAGAACTTGTGGGAGTAACAATTATATCTTGTGTTTCTATCTATTTTGAAGAATGAGATTCTTCGTGGTCAATTTCCTTTTCAACTCTTCGTTTTTTACTAAAGAAAGCTCGTACAGTACGCGACATCTCGCGGGAGTGCGGGTCTGAGGAATTTGCTAAAGATGTGACAAAAATTTTGACCGATAGTTATCGACATTTTCTTTCTAAGAACTATTGATGTAAATAAAAATATATTAATTTTTTTAACTCTTTACATAAATAAATAAACATAATTTATTAATAATGTCTATTTTGTAATTATATTGAAAGCATGAGAAATAAAAACAAAAAATGCTTTATATATCTTTTATTCACTTTCAATCGATATTGCAGAAGAATCTGAGTTGTCGCTCTCTTTATCACTACTTTCTACATGAATTAAAAATTCTTCTATGACACCCTCCATAATACAGTCTTTACTCCAGTACATGTTTTCTAATTTTTCACCGTGTTTGTCGTAGCCCTCCCAGTCTTCTGACGTTACTCGTTTTAATGCTTCTACTGTCGCCGTTTTAAGCGCAGTTAGCGATAGATCCGACCGTATATTTCTTTCTCTAATGCAGCGTTTCATTTTTGCCCAAGACAGTTCAATTAGGTTCAATTCGCACGTATATGGCGGTAAACGAAGAATTTCGTGGCCATTTTCACGAATAATGTTGTCAAACTTATAATTAATTTGTCGAGGCTTATGTAATTCGACTGAACTAAACAATTCGCCTTTCCTCATAGTATTTGAACAGGGAACGACATTTTTTGAAGCCATTCTAACACGGTGCTCTTTAAGTTGCTCTTTGTAGGTGGTTTATTAATTTGTACAGAATGGTATTGTGCATTGTCCATATCCACCACACTGGAGGAAGGCAGTGATAGTAAAAGTAATTCTTTTAGCCAATTTTCAAAATTTTGTGCATCCATTTGTCCATGGTAGTCGCCTGTGCTGGTTCCAGCTTTAAAAACTAATGGAGCACCATTAATATAACCCCCCTTTGACCCAGCATGAACAACTATAAGACGATTCTGAGAACTTGTATCCGATAAAATACCTTGACATTTTTTAAATGTTAAATTATTTTCGACCCAAGTTTCGTCAATAAAAACAATACTTCTACCCTCTTCACGGTATTTTCTTATTTTTCTTAAGTATTTTTCTCTTTTGTACACTATTTCAGGTCTTTTAATAAGCATGCTGCGTTTAGTTTTACATTTCTGCCACTTATATCCCATTTTATTTAATAAACGAGTCGTCCACGGAAATGATATTTTTTCTCTAAATGCAACTTATAATTTTGGACAGGTCGGTACTCTTTTTTGATGCAGATAAAAGACTTGAATAGTATTATGAATGACTTGTCGATCAAAAGAATCTACACTTTTAGGATCCACATTTTTCTTCCTCTTAGAAGGAGACTGTAATTTTGATGTTCCCGCTCTTTGACCTACTTATATATAAAGTATAAAATAATTGTAATAAAAGTATAAAAGCGGTATAAAGAATTATATATAATTGTAATGTAATTGTGACAAACCGTTGTTAATTCGGAATTGTTTAGATAGATGTCGCTAGTAGTAAATGAATAGTTCATTTTTATCATTTCATACTATGAGAAAACAATTTACCATATTTTGGAGGGCTATATTATATCATATACTGGAAGAAACCAGGATCTTCCCAAATATGGGGCACAAAAGTGGAAAGAGAGCACTTTATTAGAAACAGGTTGGGAATATTTTTTGCAAACAATGTGGATAGTGAATGATGTTGACCAAACATTGAATTAGTTCCGTCAGCTGCAAATCCAACCATATTTTCCTTGTATGGAATATTCTTCTCTTCAAGATATTCTTTACATGCATTATGTAAGGCCGTAGCAGTATCATCTAGAGATGCCACGAATATTCGGCTACTATTCGGTATTCGGCCTATTCGGCCGAATAATGCGTACTATTCGGCCGAATACCGAATACCAAATCATGAAAAAAAAGACACGTCATATTACTCAAGATTATATGTATTCATTACCAAATTACAATACTTTAGTAAGTAAAATTGATCAGTGGTAAGTTGTGATGAATAAAAACAAGCTTTTCAGCATTTGTTGAAAGCAAACGATTACGCTTTTCGTCGTAAATGATACCAGCTTCAGAAAATAACCTCTCACTATATACGCTACTCCCAGGAGACGAAAGATAAACTTTAGCAAATTTCGAGAGGTTTGGGTATTGTTTTTCGTTTGCTGACCACCACTTGTAAGGATCAGCCGTCCGATCTAGGCGAATTGTTTTCAAATAAAAATCCAACTCATTTGCCACAGCATTCTTCTCCAAATCCTCGTCATTACCATGTCGCATATGTTCTGTAGCGACTTCCTCAAAGCAGTTCCAGAAACTGTCGTGTATTTCAATAGTCTTATCATTTTCATTCAAGTTTATTTTTTTACGAAGTGGAGAAGAATCGTCATCGGTACTACTAGAAGTACTACATTCATTACAATTTATTTTAAGAGCTTCTAGAAGAATTTTTTGTCTTGCTCTTTCTATCTGAACCAATCCTAGGAAACTTGTTTTGAATCGTGGATCAAGAAAAGTAGCAACCAGATATTTGTTGTTTTCATCAAAGTTGAATCGCTTTTCAAGTTGCAGTTGCAGTGAAGATCTCATTGTCACTAAATTTGGTACTCTCTCAGCTGTCTCTGCCTTTCCCAGATATTTTAACAAAGTAACTGCATGGGGAATCACTTCAGAGATGCAGGAGATACCTGAGCTAGTTATTTTTGTAACCTCTTCGAATGGTTTGAGGAGTTTGATACATTGTTCCATTAATTCCCATTGAGCATGTGTTAGATTGTTTAAAGTTTCGTGATCTGTTATGTACAAGGAGACAGCTCGCTTTTGTTCTAATAATCGCTCCATTAAATATAATACGTAGAATTCCAGCGTGTGCTCACATCTTGTACTAGTTGGCGGTTTGGCAAGTTAATTTCTTGTTGAATGGATTTAAGTTTTTGCTCTGCTAAGCCAGAATGGTTAAAATGGGTAACAATTCGTCTCGCAGCAGCTACCATCTGTAGTACTTCTGGTTGAGATTTTAGCGACTCCTCTATAGCTCGCTGCGATGAATGGATAAAGCACCTGCCTGAATCATATCCTGCATCTCGCACACCTTTTATCATATTAGCCCCACTATCATGGACAAGTAAATGGATCTTGCATTGAGGAATATTCCATCTTTCTGTAATAGCATTGAGTTCTTTTGCAATATTGATACCAGAATGTGAGCCGGGAAACGGTTTCATAGCTAAAACGCCATGTTCCAGAATGAACTCTGGAGATATCCAGTGCGCAGTGAAGCTCAAAAAACTCTCGTTATTGTGCTGGCATGTCCAAATATCAGATGTCACTGATAGTGCTGCTGCCTGCGAAATACTGGCTTCTATTTTAGACCAAATTCTGTTGTATATATCAGGAACAACTTTCTCGGTCATGTAAGTGCGACCAGGTACTCTGTAATGGGGCACAGCGTTTGCCATAAGCCTGTGAAAGCCGACTCGTTCAACAAGTGACAATGGTTCGTTGTCTAAAGCAATCATCTCACCAATCAAGTAATGATATTTTATTGATTTCGGATCATTAATATCCCAGAGCAATTTCCTGTCAGATGTTTCCTTCAGGGTTAGCTGTCGTTCTCTTGGTCTGGACGTTCCTTGTACTGCTGGTATCTTGGAATCGGTGGAAGTAGAAGTACCGCCCTTATTGCTGCCACTTCTCAAGGGAACATCAGTTAAAGTAGAGTACTGCTCAGCATGTTTGGTTCTAAGATGATTTTTTAAAGAAGTTGTAGCTGTAAATAAAAAAAAAGAAAATTAATTACAATTATCTGAGTTATACTAACATTTACTATCCACTATAAAACGAAACTTTAGTTAAAGATGGCTTAGTTATTTAATTTAAACGCATATTTAGTTTTACGAGCGATCGCCCAAAGTTTGAAAAAAATTGTAATTAAAAAAATATCTTTCTGCTCTTTTCCTTCCTATAAATTGTCGCACACTCCTCCGTTCCCGCAGTATTTTTAAAAAGGGATCCAACCAAAGTTTTCGCTTAGCGTATTATATTACATATTAATTAATTACGATTTACTTATTTTATTTCCCTTGTCTGTCTTTAATTTTCTTTTACTTGTAGGTACTTACATACGTATTAAATTAACTTAAGGTTTTACTTACTAGCTTTCTTTCCTTCTCCACCTCTTGAGATCTTGCTGTTACACAACAAACATTCGGCCACTTTATTATTTTCACTACAAATCTCATAATATTTCCATATGGGCGATTTTTTATTAACTGGTGTCATTTTATAAATCTTTTGACGAACAAACAATTGAATAAGAACTAACGAACGAACGTCTCTGCAAAATAGTAATGTTTTATGTATTATTATTTATAATAATCTGACAAAGCGTGCCGTGACGTGATTTACTCGCAATTGAATGAAACAAAAAACGAAAACCGCCGCTCACCCGCGCTCCCGTCAGTGCAGCCAGAACGCGCGTAAAGCATACCCCCCCCCCCCCCCCCCACTTTGTGACTCTTTACCATTCTTGTTTACGCGCTCGACAAGCATGTATTCGGCGGCCGAATATTCGGCGCTTCGGCCGACAGCGTTGCCGAATATTCGGTATTCGGCCAAATCACTATTCGTGGCAACTCTAGTATCATCAATAACTGGTATTAAACATAGGAAACTATCTTCAACTTGAAATTCAACTGTAGTTCTTAAATGTTTAGTTGTGGATCTGTCTGTGCTCTCAACAACTATTAGTGAAAACTTATTTTTCTGTAATGTTTCAATTAATTGGTTTTCTGCTACTTTACCAGTAACATTCGTAACAATAGCATGTGCCTTTGATATTCCAAAAGTTCATTCTGATGTAAGCTTTGAATCTGGGGCGACTGATTGCATAAGTTTCTTTAGATCGCCTGCTAAACTAAATGGCAGTATTCATCTTCTTCAGTCTGTCAATAATTTTCCAACATAATGTTTTACTGTAAATTTTACAACAACAAAATCATCTTTTTTTGGACATCTCAGTAAAGATAAAGGGATGTCATTGTCATTTTTGAACTGATAGATAAAATTGATACGTTGGTATCATCTGAATCTTCGGAACCTTCTCCAGAACTTGGACCTTAGTAACCTTTTCGACTTTCTGTAATTTCTTCTTCGTTTTTATATTTTTGGGCTTTGGGGTTTTTCTTACGTTTTTTTCCCTCTCTTTTCTTAGCTGCCTCTTCAAATTCCCGCTTAATTGGTGTATCGGTAGCTATACAACTTTTCCCCCTTTTTTAGAAAGTCTGGGACCGGCCTTTGGATATTTTCTACATTTAACTGGGCTCGCTAAAATGTTGTCCATAGGTTCAAGATGACTTTTTCTGAAGCTTAAATCCTTATGACTCACCTGATCGCTAAGCACCTGTGCTTCTTCAGAAACATGTTGCAGCGACGACGTAGAAGCTTCAGGTGCCGTAGACTGGTTTGAGACCTGTTCGTTCTGCTGCAACAAGGAAGCTTTAGATACTTTAGGACGGTTTGTGACCTCGCTTGGCATAAAATCGTCATCTGTAAAGGAAGACGTCTTTGTCGAAAGGAAATATACTTATGTTCATAAAACCTGACTTTATATCGATGAGCGTCATTGCTTTTTCGAACGCTTGACCCAGCAGTTCTGCAACATTATTAAAGATATTGTCAACGGCGTTCCCGGATGACGCAAAGGCCTTGAATCTATTGCGGCGTTGTAATAAGGCTGTAGAGATCCAAACATCGACACATCAAGCGGCTTGAATGTGGCGGAATGGTAAGCAGCGTCACAGCGTTTTCTTTAGCTATGTTCAAAGTCTCTGGAGCCAAGTAGCTGTCATGGTTATCTAGATAGTATAAAAAGCGATGGATTATCTTTTGAGCTTCCAGTCACCTCAATGCGTGAGAGCGTGTCTGCAACTATAATATATTCTCTTTTCCTTTTACAAAGCGGATATCCGTTGAAAATGATATGTAGTCCAGGTATCGGAACTGCCTCGGTGAGCACTTCTCGCTATTGTAAGAGAAGGCGAAGGTAAGTGGCTTATCGTCCGTAAAAACTGTGAAGGCTCTGGCCTCGACCATATGTCTAAAGTGGCGGATTGTGTCGTAAATGGCCAGTAGGTCAGTAGTTGTTCTCTACCCTCACGTGAGTCAGATCTATAACAAGAACGAGCTACCTGGCCTTTTAGTGCTGTTACTTCTCGCGTCGGTTCTGCAATCTGTCTCGCCATGTCGCTGCATATGAACTCAGCACTTGCCACGACCGGTGTCACTGGAGCAGGAACTATTTCATAGACGCGATCGGCTAGGTCTGCCACGGTTTCCAAAGACGCGTCAGTCTGCGATGCTATCACCGTTTGTATGCTGTGGGGTAAACGACTCGACCACAACGTCCTCAAAAATGAGTCAGGTATACTACGTCCTGCCAGGGTCTGAAGGTGGCGAAGAATTTGCGAAGGTTTTCGGTCGCCTAATTCTTAATGTACCAGTAGTTGCTTAACCTTCTTTTCTTGTGACGCAGAAAGTCTTTTAATTAGTTCACTTTTTAATTTTTGATATTTATTCTCCTCCAGTGGTGCTATTATAATATATTTTACCTCCGCCGCATATTGCTGATCCAACTGCGCAATAACATGGTAAAATTTGGTTGCGTCAGCTGTTATCCCAGAAATGAGAAACTGGCCTTCAATTTGCGCAAACCACAAAGTAGGTTCTGCTGGCCAAAATGGGGGTATTTTAACACCGACCTTGAAAACATCCCCGGTTGCCACCGTGATGCCGATCGAATGGTTTGGTGCTTCGCTTTCCATGCTTTTCTTTAGTTCTTCGGGGTCACCAGTAAAGTGCTGTGGTTGCTTGTATGTGAACACTCGGTCCTCTTCTCAATAAAAGTCCACACTCAGGAACAACACTGTATATTTAATATGAAGGCAAAATTTACATAAATAGATAAAGAAATTTATAGAAAGAGCATGAAAAATTAAACCTTAAAATAAATGGATTGTAAAAGCAAAAGAGGAATAAAAAAACAAAAGACAACAATAATGGCAGACGTCATGACCAACTAGATGTCGATCTAGTTGGCTTCCGCCGGCGGGATCCTACAGAAGAGTTAAAAAGAGAGATATTCTTAATGTTACACTGCCCCGTGTTACACTGTTCCCCACTTGACCCTATACTAGTCGTCATTAGAATTAGTGGACAATGTTAACAAACCTTTCAGTCCGTATTGTAAACATTAACAGTTTTTACCTAATTAAATTGTATTTCTTAATTGTGCTCTTTACACGTTTCATTTTGGATTGATGTCATGGTCTCATATTTTACAATTTTGAAGCAGAAATGTCAAAATTTCAGTCGTTGTATTTGTAATTTCATCGCTAGTCAAATACTTTGTTTTAAACCGTGGATCGATTAGAATGGCAATCGCCAACTGTAAAGTATTTCTCGCGTAAGCAAAACGCTTGTTAACAGACTCACAGAAGTCTTATATTTTCAGAGAATCCTGGTTCTTCTGAGCGTGTATTTAACAAGGCAAGAAATATCAATTGTTGCTTGATAAAAACATTTCAGTACAATTATACAATTGCTTATTTGTAACCATTCTTCTGCAGTTGGAACTTCTATTCTACCGCGTTCTGCCATGTACAGATTTATTGCAGTTTTCTGTTCTACCAGCCTCTCTAACATCAAGTAGGTGCTATTCCAAGGAGTTTCAACGTCTTGTATTAGAGCGTGTTTGGGTAAATCACATATTTCTTGAAATTTATGTAGATATCGAGTAGCTATTTCACTTTTTTTGAAATGTCCTACAATTTTGCGACACTTTTTTATTATAGCCAGTAGAGCAGCATCTTTAAAAATTACATAATGAATCACGAGCTGCAGTGTGAGCCACACAACCAATAGAAACGAAGTTTCGGCAACGCATAGTCTCGTTCATGTTTGAAGCATTATCACAAATTCAGGTAGGATTTTTACTATAGAATACTGTGCTAAAACCACCATTATGGTAAATAATTATATGTGAAAGAAACAATAAACGGACGGTTCTTTTGTTACAGAGAAACTCAATATTGTTTATTTTATCAATATTGTCAATTCCCTGAAACATATTATTATAAAACGACATTAAAGTCTATTCTTCAAATGTCAATCCCTTTCGTTTCAGACAACAGACAAATTCACAATATTAAACTATCCAAATCAACAACGCCATCGTCATCTACCCATACATTACAGACCATCATAGATTACCCTACATCGATATATAATACAAGATCGATAACCTTGTATATCGATGGCGCCCGGAAATACTCTAATAAGATCTTCAGCTTCAAGTGTTCCCAAATAGTCTGTCTTAAATCCGGGCTCTAAGAAAGTTACCATAAGGCAATTTGCATCTTCACTCAAGGAGCTAAAACGAAATTCCAATTCAGCTCTCATATGAGGTCATTAATTCTCTATCTGTCTACAACATAATTGTCAAAGCACAATGGCATTTGACGCCATTTGCAAAAAAATATGTCACATTCACATTACTTTTGTCCCACCTGTTATCTTAAATCTAAGTCGTCACAGGTAGGGCAGACTGGGTACGGTTGTAACAATTTTCATTTTATCGCCTACAGGACAGCCACTATGCCTTTAATTGAAGGCATATATTGAAGGCTTTAATTTAGTTGAAGCATGTAAGATGAAAGCCTGGTCATTTGTCTTCAAACTGATATAAAAATCAGATGCCCAAGTAAAACAGTTTAGCAGATATGAGCCGATTTAATGAGTGTCGGAGATTTACAATCGACCCCATGCCAGGGGCGGTTGTAACAGTGAGGGGGGCAGTTGTAACACTCCGAAATTATAAACAATTCAAGCAATTTAATCAGTTTTATTACTCAAAAAACAATAATATGTACTTTTAACTAATATCACAATATTGTAGGCACATTATAAGCAGTCTTTTCATATAATTTTTAGAGCTAAACTAAAAGAAATCAACAAAAATAATGTTTCTCTTATACATAATGGAACTCAGCATACGAAAATAATGTCCAATAAGTAACAATTTTTAAACTAAAATCAACAAAATTATGTTTTTCCTTATCCTTAATCAGAATCACTGCAGTTATGACATATGTAATATCTATTACCATCTGTACAGGCTACGTGAGACCATAATCTACAACCACCTTGACATTGAATCCAGCTGTCTCCAGACCGACTCCCTGAATACGCTTCTAGACAAAGGAGGCAGTAATATTCTTCTTCTTCTAATGAATCAGGTGGTGTATTAGCCTTCTTTTTCTTAGCTTTACCTTTCCCTTTCTCTTTGTTGGTCTTTCCAGTAGATGGTTCAAGCACTTTTTTCTTTGTTTGTTTGTTTTTCAACCTTTTCTGTCGCTCTTCATACTCTTTTCTAACTGCTTCTTTTTTAGGAGTATCAGTGTAGATAGCAGCCTTTTTGGTTTTTCGACCTCTGGTTGCTATTTTCCTAGGAGGAGCTTTGGGGTAGGGCCGTAATGCCTCAGGCGAGAACACTGATTGTCTGTTTGTGGACGGAATAGGTTCTGAATTCTGACTCAAATCAGCACCACGAGGAGAGATGTTTGGTTCCAGGTTCTGAGTAATAGCTTGTGACTCTCGATTGTTTTCTACAGGAGTTTGTCTGGGTGGCGTTCTTGAAATTTGGATCTCAGCAATTTGAGGAGAGGCTGATGATTGACAGTCAGATGATTGACAGTCAGTAAATGCTCCGTTTTCAGTTTCAGGTGGACGTACTGTGCTGGTTGAAGATGCTCTGTTTTCAGGTTCAGGTGGACGTACTACGATAGTGGAAGTTAAATCTTCATTCAATAACGAAGGTGATAGCGGTGGTGTTTCATCATTAGGTGCTAGTCCGATGCTTAATGTATTAGGAGTGGCTACCTCGCCTGTAGTATTTGGATCTGGTCTGTCTGTCACGAACGATGGTGCAAAATCAATTTCATTAAATAAGTAGCAGTTGAATGGGAAGATCCCTGTCTTTCTAAATCCGGCCTGAATATTCACCTGAGTAAAGGCAAGTGGCATTGCATGTGTAATAATATTTGGTATATTGTAAATAGACATAGTTTCACCTGCATGATTGCGCATCCAGGCATCACATGCAGTGTTTATGGCTTTTTTGAAGGGACCAAAAACAGACCGATCCAATGGCTGCAATTTATGCGAACAGTGGGGCGGAAATGACAGTAATACTATTCCGTTCTCTTTGCAGAAGTCTAAAGAATTTATATGTATATGAGACGAATGATTGTCTAACACCAGTAAAACCTTATGCGACAGAGAGGCATTCGTGTGTTTTTGAAAATGTTTTAGAAACACAATAAATGTCTCATCTTGCATCCACCCTGATGGACTACCTGCACAAATTGATCCCACTGGTCCGTCCCTGACGAAATGCTGTTGATATCTAATTCGAGGAAATATGAACATTGGAGGAATTGCGTTACCCAATGCGTTAGCTGCAAATGCTAATGTGACCAAAGTGCCTCGTTCAGCAGAGGTTAGTGCGCCCACCTGCCTTGTTCCACGCCTTGCTACGACTCTGTCAGGCTTCTGCACTGTAGTAACTCCGGTTTCATCGACATTATAAATATCCTGAGGTTCAAAGTGGTCCCGGTCCATTACGATTTTAAGCTTGTCGTAAAACATATTGACATTTGTTCTGTTAAAACTTGTCGCTCTTGATAAGCTTGTAGCTTGGGCAGCTCGCACAGATAGTTCGGGATTCCTCTTCATGAACGAACGGAACCACTCCTCTCCAGCCATTTAATTTTGAAGCCAAGAGGGAGGAGCCTTCAAATTATATTTGATGGTAAGTTCAAAGGACAACTTTCTTACCTCTTTTGTGGAGAGACCAAAATATATGTCCGCACAACGAATCAAGTATTTCGCCAATTGACGTTCTTGTTCGTCAGTGAAAACTCTGTTGTGAGCCACATATCCCATGCTAACATTTTCTACCTGGTCAGGGTCATCTTCAACTGCTGCATCCCTCTTTCGCTTATATATCAATAGAGAGACGTAGTTAATACTGTACTTCTCTGCAGCTTGTCTCAAAGAAGCCCCTTGTTTGACGTCATCATAAGCGTTCTTGTACGACAATATGTCGCTTTCACCTCTCGAAGTCTTTCTTAGTGTCTAAACACACTATGCCGAAAGTACGCGACCGAAGTTCCGCGGCTGATTTTACGTTTCGACGTATTCGGCTGATATGACACACCATAAGCGCCGAACTTACGCGGCTGGAATTCGGTTGCGCAACTTTGTGTGAATTCAGTGTCTCGAGCGCTGTCGTGGCGTCGCGTCGTGCCGTGTCTACAGACGCAAAACAACGTTCAACGTTACGTTATTTTATTACTTTTGAGGTGCGAAACCCAAAAAATGGACTATTTTACGGTAATAGCAATTGCTGAGGCTTTAGAAGAAGACAAATACAGGAAAGAATATTGGGTGCACCCATTGAATTCTACGAGACTACAAGATGGCCAGTTTCAACGTTATGCGAAGTACAGAGCCTTTCCCAATCATTTTTTCAAGTATTTTCGCATGACAATACAGTCTTTTCACGAACTGTTATTTCTCATCAGTAACAACATTTTGAAAAAAGATACTATATTCAGAGACTCCATTTCACCTACAGAACGATTGATGGTCACTATAAGGTAAGTAAATAAAATGATCCATATTTGCAAATATTCATTTATTTATAGGTATACGTTTATTATTACACTGCAGCACTAATGACAAAATTTTACTGAGTAGGTAACATTAATCAAACATTTTTAATCAAGTTTTCATTGCAAGTTTGTATGATCTGCCGGCGGAAGCAAACGAAGTACTATACCTATATCAAACTACCTGCACAATAATATTCGACTTTTTCAAAATAACACATGAATCAATCAAATGTTAAATTAGGTTTTCTCCGCTGATTGGACACCATTCCGCCTCTTATCAACTATAATCAACTTGTTTATGGCTCACGTCATCTCTTCACTGTTTATGATTCGCTTTCAGGGTTGTTAATAGGCAATAGGCCTGATTGGGTGTCAATATTCTGAGTTTGTAATATATCTTCAAGGTCATTTGAATAATGCGAATGTGTGGGTGAGTCGTCATTATCGTTCACGTAATCATGAGTATATATTGCACAGTTGATCTTGGTACATATTCATACGTACTGGTAGATGGAGTTGATGTCAATGGTATAGGTTTGCTATACTTTATTCGTTTTATTGCAGTCATAATTTCAAATATAAAATCAAATTTTTCACTGTTTGTCATTGTTTTCATGTCAGGTAATAATGAAAGCAAAAAATTTTTATCGGGATCATTTTCTTCATTGACAGACATTCTATTTAATATAGATTTTTGAAATGGTGTCAAACTTTTATTCTTACGCTGGGAATTGGTCAGTGCGTTTGACGGTAGAGATGGTGGAGTAGTGACTAGCGGTGGACTAGTAGTTGGTGGTTGCGAATCACAACTGGTACTATTTTCATCTATTTCATCTTCGGGTAAACTGAGATTGCCATTGTCACTAGGGCATGTAATATCGGAAGGTTTTCAATTCCGGAACTGAGTTACGATACTGGATACCCAGTATCGGAATTCCGGAAGTGTTTCGAAACTGGAATAATTATTTGGATTCTAGGAAAAAGTTAAAATTTATTATTCAAACAAGTTTTATCATATCTATCGGTTCTTTAATCAACTTAACTTACATCAGACTTTTCAATCACATGAACCAAAAGAAACATTAAAATATTTTTAAAAATACAGTCAACAATACTTATAGTTTTGTTAAGAACGTACGAACAAATTATATTTGTACGTTACGTACGATACGATAAATAAAAACTTGAAAAAAAAAACAGAACAATTAAAAGATGAATTTTTGGCAAGAGCTGAGATCAACCAATCATTTCTTCGAGAACGGCTCCTCTTGATAGTGCGTTCTCAGGAATAATAAGGCATCTAGCATTTGGTCTGAGAGTGAGCTTCGTATTCGGTTACAAAAGTAACTAGCACATGAAAATACTCTCTCACTCTCGACACTCGTAGGAAGAACGCACGAAATATAGTTAAAAGCCTCTGTTAGATAAACACCTCGATCTCCTCCGTTATCGTACATGGCTTTCTCTATTTTGACAAACCCTGCAAGGTCAACATTTGTAGACAGATTCTTGCGAGTTTTTTTGCACTTATCGAGTTCCTTGTCCAGTTGCTGTTGTAAGGTAGGCTCATCATCGTCAGAAAACAGAGAATCTGTCTGTTCAGATTCTGAGAGTGCTGCAGATGCTGGATGGCTATCGTCGTTATCGCTGAGCTCACGAAGAGTCTTTTTATATTTAAGCTGGCATAGTAAATTAATAATGATTTCGGACGTTTCCTCGCTATTGGGTTTGGGAAACGTATCATCATCTGTTTGTTCGAAAAAATCTTTCGAATCATGCAGGTAGTGTAAAACACCTGCTAACAATAGTCGTCTTTGTTTGATACGACTTCGCAAGTTTGTCGCTAGCTTAGAGCTCAAGAAACTGTTCTGCTCGTCAAGTTTTTTAAGCATGAACCTTAATGCCGTATCAGCTGTGTAAAGTGTCGCATCACGTCGGCACAAGGACAAGACAGTCAGTTTTATCACACTCAAACTGTGATGAACATCGGCCAGAGTTTGGAGTTCGTCTTCTGAAAAATGAATCTCGGATTTCCAATCTATCAGAGCTTTAAGAACTGAGTCCTTTATTTTTAAAAACACCCCGATCATATCGGACATGCTTGACCATCGTGTGCGACAATCTAGTTGTAGCTGTATATCTTTTCCGTGTTCCTTCAAGACATATTCCCGCAGTGTATCTGCCTTGAGAGGAGACTTTCTTATTAATTTAACAAGGCGCCGAACTTTTCCTATAAGCTCCTTGTATAAGTTTGGATCATTGCAAGATGCTCTCGCAAAATTTTGAATGCAGTCAAAGCTGGCATTGATCCCGTGATCTTGACAAGGCCAAGATTTTTGAAGTTAAAACCACCAAAACCTCTGCTGTGCAAATTTATATTCATGTAGCGTTTATTCCTCAACGACGTCCATTCGTCCAGCGTCAGAGCAAATTTATGTCCCGCTATTTTGAGCTCCAATATTTTATTTATCGTTTCTGCTTTTACTTCTTCGGCTTGAGTTAACACCATTTTTGCAATCGTTTTCGGTGACTTAGGTAGTTCGCCGCAGTCACTTTTTTTAAATAAACGGCGCAGATCTTGGCTCTCTGTAAAAAATCTGAAGGAACAACCGTGCAGTGCTGCCATTCGAGACACGACCACCTCCATTTTATCGCTAGACTTCGAACTGAAATAATCTGTCATGAGCTTTCGTTTCTTTGTTTCTGTAGTCGCCAATGTCGGTTGCTTTTCGTTGGAAGTTCCTGGAGTGACATCACTGACGGTAGACGATGGTGATGCAGGGTTGTCAATTTCATTATCAGTCAAATTTAGATTTGAGTGTACTGCCCGAAAATGCGTGTGTAAGCCGGTAGTGGCACCACCGGCAGTTTTCAAGATTTTTCGGCATATTTTGCATTTTGCGGATTGACCATCAGTTGCACGAAGAAAATGCTTCCATATAGTCGTTGTTGTTCTTTTGTTGGAGAATTCCAAGTACTCAACATTTTTCTTTGAACTTGACCTAAAAGAATGAAAATCTTGATAATATCTGATTGAAAAAATTATATAATCTAAATATAAAGTAATGAGAGAGACGAACTCAAACAAAACATTATCTATGTATTATAAATCATAAATATCTACTAGCACTTGCCAGTGACAGTTTGTCGCGCAACTTAAAGCATTTATTTTGATTACATTTTATTATAACAACAATCTCGAGTGGAAATGTTTTACAAAGAAATTGAAATAGAAATATCAAAAGTGAAATGAAATTCTATATTCCTATCCTGGATATAGAATCTAATTAATAATGCTCGTATTTTCTCGAACTTAACCTATACATATATTATAGGTTAAGTTCTAACCTACAATCTACAATCATTCTTTCAAGTTAGACATACATAATAAAAGCACTTAACTAAGGTCTATTAGACTAACTAAATGAGTTGCAAATAGGTTCGTCGCATGTAGTTGTACGTAAATAGGTATAAAATTATAAAGTACTTTTCCCTGCGTCGCAAATGCACGTGCACTCTCGGCAAAGATGTTACGGCGACTGCCCGGAAGGTTGCGCCGTTGCGCGCGCGGTAGTTTACGGTCGCATTCGTGTGTGTGTGTGTGTGTGTGTCTATGCGTCATGGATGCGTTCAAAAAGAATTTAATAGTCAAAATATGGATATCGGAATAACGATATTGAAGTGTTTCAATTCCGGAATTGAAATATTGGAAAAATTCCGAGATTCCGGAATTGCGAAATTTCGGAATTCCGGAATACATGCCCTAATTGTCACGTAGTCTTTTTGTTTGTAAATAAAAGACTCCACTACTACATAGCGGTATATTTTAATAGCGGTCACGATCATATACCTTATGATCGTGAGCGTAACCTGTATTGGGCGCCAATGTCACGTAGTCTTTTTGTTTGTAAATAAAAGACTCCACTACTACATAGCGGTATATTTTAAAATAGTGAATAGATCCGGGATGGGTTCGATTCGCTCACGTCAGAAGTTATGACTCGGTCCAAAGAATGCCACTGCCCTGCGATAGCCTTCCAGTAGGTATTCCGCGGTAGGCCGGAACAGTCTCGCAGCTAGCAGCGAGCAGTAGGTAGGTGGTATATTCGCATAGGTGGCGAGCAGGTCACGTCCAAGTCGACTGCCGGGTAGGTGAGCCCCAGTAAGTAAGGGGATTCACTAATAGTAAGTCGGCACTAGACTCGCCAAAACCTACAGTATTAGTTATTTCAGAATTATTTATTTGTAGACGGAATGTTAGTCTAAACAGAAAGGATAGCCAACGTGGAGTGCCAATGACGCCGTAACTACCTGCGTTCGATGCGATACGTAAGGACCGGTTTGATAGTTCACTCCACGCGCAAACAATAGAATTGCAAAACATATAGTGCGCTCCGGCTTTGCTTTTGAATTAATATTTAATCTATATTTTTGTTATTTAAGTATGTGTTTATAATTTAAGGTATTATTTATTGTAAATAGTTAATAATAATAGATATTTTTATGTAGTAATGTTATTTTTTTTTAAATAGTTGATTTAAGTTTGTATTTTAATGTAGTTTCGCTTAACTACTGACGTAGTGAAACGAAACCGTTACACCATCACTATTTCGATGTTCTATAGTAATATCCAAAAATGACATCTGAAAATATGAATTGTTTCTTTTCTTGGCTGGCGCGGCACTACCACTCACTGTCTTTTTTCTTCTCTCTTACGTAGTAATCTCTCAAATGTTTCCATTTTTTTGTAAGTCATCAACTGAAATAAAAAAATAAATTTTATTTTTGTTCACAGGTATTTGTCAACTGGAATGACCTTCCAAAGTTTATCAGAGGATTTTTTAATAGGCCGATCAACTATTGCTCATATAGTTCAAGAAACGTGTGTTGTAATTTGGAAGATATTACAACCATTTGAAATGCCTGAACCTACCGAAGAAATGTGGCTCGACATTGCAGAAACTTTTTTTTCTACAACAAATTTTCCAAATTGCATAGGTGCCCTAGACGGCAAGCACGTGCGGATTGAGTGCCCAGCACTATCAGGTTCTCGTTTTTTCAATTATAAAAAATTTTTTTCAATTGTATTGTTGGCACTTGCTGACGCCAATCTAAATTTCATTGTAGTTGATGTAGGTGCTTACGGCAGGGAGGGAGACAGTGCCATTTTCAAAAGATCAAATTTAGGAATGCGATTGAGAAGAGAAACATTAAATTTACCAGTTAATAGAGAACTACCTAACACAAATGAACCAAGGCTTCCATTTGTAATAGTAGGCGATGAAGCGTTTGCTCTTGACAAACATTTAATGAGACCATTTCCAGGTAACAATTTAACCAGAGAAAAACATTTAACTATCGTCTCAGCAGGGCACGAAGGTGTGTAGAATGTACATTTGGTGTTTTGTGTAATAAATGGAGAATCCTACATACTCCAATTTTGACTTCTCCTGATTTTGCAACTCATATTGTAAAAGCAGTTTGCGTACTTCACAACTTCGTCAGAAAACGTGATGGATACAACTTTAGGGATCAATTATTTGAACACAACTTAGAATCAATATCATCAGAATCGTCACATCAGAATATCACTAATGCCACTATTGTAAGGCAAAAGTTTACGGAATATTTCAACAATGAGGGGAGGGTAGCTTGGCAGGACCGCATTGTACATTGATTGCTTGTGATAAATAATAAAAGTATTTAATAAAATCAATAAACTTACTGGTTTCATTTTTCTTCTTGGCATTATAAGTACTCCAATCTTCGTAAAATACTTCACCTATTTGTTCCCAAGCAATTTTTCTCATTGGTCGATCACTATAGCTTGCATCTCCATTATTCCATAGACACGGTCGCGACTCAACCGCGATAATTAAGGGGACCCAGTGGTCTAGCGCACGAAAATGACACCTATTTTCACGATTTTTTTTTGCTATTAAAAATAAAAAAAACGATGTTCTAACTTTTCGAGCTTATTACTACGTTTATTAATCATACAAAAAAAATTTTTTTTCATTTTAAAAACTATTTATTATTATAAAAATGCCGCTAAAGATGACCCTCTCGAAAAATCGGATCCGGACCGCGTAGGTGATTTCGAGACTTCTACTCATCTGAAACAAAAAATCCAAAGACATTCTTAATCAGAAAGAGTGCAGTTATGGTCGGAACTAGAACAAATCGAAAAAATTGAAAATTGACATAATGGCGGGCGTTGAAAAAAAAAGTTCGTAAAATCGGGTTTTTTTCACTAGTTTTTTAGTGTAAACAATAGGAAATTATTTAAATAAAATTATGATTCTAGTTCCGACGATAGCCATACATGTTGTGAACAACATATCCAAATTTCAAGTCATTCGGTTGAATAGTTTTTTTATTTTCACCCCCGCCGTGCCGAAAAAAGTCGTTTCGAGATAAATGAGTTTAAAGTTTGAGGTACAGATATTTTCAAAAATTGAGCAAATTTTGAACACTTACAGTTAATCCGCGATTCCGGCACCATAGAGGATCCCTTCGGAACGTTTGTATTCCTCGATTTCGTCACTCCTTTTTTCATTTTTTCGAGCTGTTCGAGCTTCTTTGGAGTTGTCGGTGCTCCTACGGTTGGCGCTCGATACTCGCCGCTCGTCTCGGTTTCGCGCGAGTTGCTCCGCTTGTGGCCCGATTGTTATGCCCATGGTCTCCATTATTTTTAATAGCGATACAAAGCCCTCGTTGAATATACACGCGGAAAGATAGGTGGCAATATCCACGATTTTTTTGCCGGCAAACATATGTTTCGGCGCAAGGTGCCACACACAAGCGTTGAAACTTTCGTTGTTGTTCTGCGTATTGCTGCCAATACACCTTTCCAATAAATTTTCGGCGGTCAATTCTTCATAAATTGGTTTTAACCCTTAACTGGTATCGTAAATTTGACATACGTAACTGGTATCGTGGGGGCCGTGCGGCCCCCATAGTATGTTTGCTTCTAGCAAGTAAGTTTTAACTATATACTTGAATAAATTGTCAGAAATAATAAATAATAGGCTTGTTTTATGTAATCAAATAGTTTTTATTAATATAAATCTACTTACTTAAATACTAAAAGAGATCACAAAATAGTATCAACATTTTATAATATTTTTTTCTAAGTTACAAATATCAATGAAAATTATAGTTTAAAATGTTAAAATCAAAAATAACATTATTTTACTTAATCTATAATACGTAAACTAAAAAACAAATAACATTTTATAATCTCTAATCAAAATTTCACAAAAATCAACATGAAATAAATCACTTCTAATCTTAAGGCTCAAAAATATTAATATGAAACTTTGTTCAGTCTAGACAATTATCACATAGTGTTTTTGTGCTACTATGGACTTTGCAAATAAATTGTGAACAATTATTACACTTTGTATCAAATTTCCCATCTTTTTTTCTATCACATAAGAGACAGCGTCCCCGTTTCAAGGCGTTTTGGCTTGATGTAGCAACATTAGACGTCGAGGGTAATGGTGCCATGTTAGCTGCTAAGAAATTATCAATTTTATCACGCAAATCTCTTGGGTACTTCAAATACTCAGCTTTTCTTTTTATGATGTGTTCTTTGATAAGTTCTATACCAACAGATTTTATGTAGTCCTTTCGCTTTATCTTTTTCTCAGTATTTGAACCTTTCCACAACACATAACCGTTTACACAAGCAATATTTAGAATACCAGCAAATACTACACTTGGCCAACGTCGTGTTCTGCGAGCTACTGAGTAATTAGCGCATTTTTGATCTAAAGCATCCACTCCACCTTTGGTGGAGTTGTAAAACTCAATCATCTCCGGTTTCTTTGTACGTTCATTAACGCTTTTGTCATGATGCATTGAAGAAATCATTATAACGCTTTGATTTTTTTTTGGCACAAAAGAAGATAGTGTTATTCTAGCTGTAAATCCAAAAAGAGAAGAGTCTGTTTCTCTATTCTTATGTGGCTGGAATTCAGGTGGGATTTCACGTTTGTTTTTTCTCAAAGTCCCGACGTAGGTCAAATTTTTTTCGAGTAATGCATCAACCAACTCGACCGAAGAAAACCAGTTATCTGCTGTTATGTTTCTGTTTGATCCAAAAAGCGGGGAAGCCAATTGTAGTACAGATTGTGTAGGAATAGATGGTTGACCTCTGATGCGTTCCTGCTGTTTGCCGGTATATATGAAAGCGTTATATAAATAGTGAGTCTTAGCATCACACAAACATAATATTTTGATGCCGTATTTAGCAGGCTTTGATTTCATGTACACCCTGAAAAGACATCGGCCTCGAAATGGACATAACATTTCGTCAATAGTAATATATTCTGAACAACTGTAATTTTTCTGACAGTTTTCTATAAACTTATCAAATATTTCAGAAATGAGTGCTGCACGGCTTACAGCTTTTCGCTCCTCTCTCGATGCAATATCATCAAACCGAAGATTTGACAAAATAAACAAAAATCTCTTCAAAGACATAGTAGCTCTAAAAATGTTACGACCTGTTCCGTCTGTAGCCCACAATGATTCTACGTCTTCATGTCCTGATTTGAACACTCCTGTCAACAGCAAAAGACCTATAAAAGCTTTCATCTCTGTTACTGATACGTAGTTCATCCAAAATGCATCCGTAGTAGTCTTTTCCGAATTCTCAGTAATCTTCTCGTTTGTGTAGTTGTTTATAATTTGTATAATGTTATCATCAACTAGCAATTCAAACGATTCTATGGTACTTATATTACTTTTAGATGCAGCTGGACCAATCAAACCAGGTCTTTGAGCTATAATATTGTGTCGACGAGTACGTGAAGGTGCTGGTGGATTTTTAGACCACTTGTATTTATTTTTCCCATAGTAGCTGCTTGACTGACTAGGTCCTGCAACATTTTCATTTTCACTTCCTGAGGAAGACGCTTCCGTATCAGAATCCCCGTCCTGATTATCGTTCAACAAATCAACAAATCAATTACTTATAACTTCACTATCACTACAACATTCTTCTTCTGCCCTGCTGCCAATCATTGATTCAGAATCAGAATCTTCGTGTAACAGTTCTTTTATTATTTTATCACTCAAAGGCCGCGACATCTTGAATAACTGTAAAAAATAACAAACATAGAAAAATTTGCTCTGTAAAAAAAACTTACGTAACTGGTATCGTAGGGGCCGCGCGGACCCCAACAAGTGCATACCTGGGTCCCAGTAAGGGATACAGCGCTGAACGTCTGGCACCCGCCGCGTATAGCGACGTAATGAGAATACTTAAAATGGCGGCTGCTCACGATGCTTAGTTTATAAGAAAACCCCGAAAACGTCATGCGTGGGGGCCGCGCGGCCCCCACGATACCAGTTAAGGGTTAATATTTCTTGTGCATTATCGTCGAGAGCAGGTGGATGCTCGTAGGTGTCTAAAGTACCTGCAGCCTCACTTTGACGCCACTTGCACCACGATTCGGAACCTGGAGGACAGTACGAGTGTTGCGGATTTTCATCTGTTGAAATTTTGTGATAATATGCGGCCCATATTTCACTTCTCATCCCTTCAGTTGAATCTGAATTACGTCTAATTGCTAGACCGTAATAAGTGGACAGCTCTTGCAATAATTTATTCGTCAATTGTTGACGCTTCGGTGTTTTATCTTTCGGTTTTTTAACTTTCCGCTGTGTTTGTTTTTCCTCTCCTTTTTCTACCAATTTCTTTGTTGCTTTTTTTATTTGTGCATGTTTTTTTTTCGCAACAAGAGCACGTTTGTACAAACGTTTTTTAATATGCAAAACACATTCTTTTTTGCAAACTACAAAATCATCTCCATAAGGCTTTGTGTCCAATAAGGCTTTGAACGTTTTGTGTGTCGCCGTCTCCGATATAGTTCGCGTATTTCACGTTGTATAACTTTTTCGATCTCTCGAACATTTCCACGATGCCGTCTACCTCCATTTTGCCAGCACTTCCGGTATGATTTGCTTCACATTGATCTTCATGCTCTCGATACCACTCTTCATATTCAATCGTATCCTCTTGGCCTTTCCAATTTGAGCAGCCTTGACATATACTGCATTTGACGACAACGTCCAAAATTTTGTTACTGTATTTCCCTATCAACGAGGCTATACCGAGAAGCGATGAAAATCCACGTTTCGCCCACGATCCATCACCAGACACAGAAAGTTCATCCGCGGGATGCCCTGCTTCTACATTCAATTCGACTTCTTCTTTCAATGCTTTTTTGAAAACGATTTTCGTGACGGCTGCAGCTGCAATTTTTATGTTGTCCACGATGCTGTAATATGTACTATTAGAAATTCCTTGTCCAAGATCCATGAGACCGCAGAAATTTTTCATGCCTACAAATCCTACTCCAAGCATTCTCAGGGCGAGAACAAGTCGACGGTTGATTTCAAACGCCTTATCGATTAACGGCGAAGACAAAATAAAAGTTTCTTTACACCCGCACTTCACAGAGAGTTTGAATCCTAAACCACGTTGTCCGTTTTTGCTAAAAGTCACTGCACCGTTACAATCTTTAGACTTTAACAACTGTTGCAACGTTAAAAATATCACGCTGAATTCGATGATGCAATAATTGAAAGTAGGTGTAGAAGCTGCTAGAAGTTGATGTAGAAGTTGCTTGTCGAGAGCAAATAATAAGCAGCTTTGTTGGAGCTAAGGATTTAATTGCACTACATAATTATAAGCTAATCTATCCTAAAGGCGCGGGGAGCACACGCGAGTAGCGCTGTTTTCGTACTGATTGGTATCGTTGCTGCAGACTAATTTATGTCTGCGTTATCGCTGACTCGGCTATGTATGGTTGTGCGCAGCTACATCGTACATGCTCCCGCGCGCGAAATATACACAAATGAGAAGAAAAAAGAGAAGAAAAAAGTTACAAGTCTTCCTTAAAAGTTACTTTTCGTGGTAACGGGGAGGTGGCTATAGTTCGTTTGTTTGTAAACTTCACTTCACTAGGCTGACGATCAGCCGTGCTCTGCTTTCGCGAAAACGTAACCCCACTCACTTCACTAGGCTGACGGTCAGCCACAACCACTACACTGTTCACTTCAGTAGGCGGGGCTGTATCTAACGTGACAGTCCTTTGGTTCCTTCACCTCCATAGGAACACGGCTGTTGCTACCAACGCTGCCCCCACAAGGCAGTAGCTCACTGTGTACTGATGGACATCGTGAGATGATAATATAACGCCATCCATTGATTCCTCTTTGCTCTTAAGTTGCTCTATTTGCTTCCCTAAATTTTCTAAAGAATAGTTGGAGAAATCGGAAGTTTCGCTATAATTGAGTAGTGATATATTTACTAAATGATTTAGTTCTGTTATTTGTGGAGTTATAATGCTAGGGTCTTTTATTACTTTATTTGTTAAGTGTGATTGTGAATATAGGTCGAAATCTGCACTTTTTATTACACAGTTAGTCTCCATACTAATTATGCCGGCTTCTGATACCTTTTCACTGGTAATTTGATCTTGACAAATTATTCGTAGTTGATAAAAACGTAGTAGGTTTTGCTCCTTTAGCTAACCTACTTGGTCTAGTTTCCTGCTTAGGTATGCAGTTTCTTATTTCAAGTTTGTTAATTCCGCTAAAAAGTTATAATCACACATGTTTTTCATATCATGATATTGCTCTTGTATTAATCTATTTGCGCCGACGAAATTTGTCCCGTTATCACTGTAAAGATGACGCGGGGCTCCTCTTCTGGCGGCCATCCGCCGCAAGGCTGCTAAAAATGCTGAACTGCTTAAATCCGATACAAGCTCCAAATGTATGGCCTTGGTCGCCATACAAATAAATAATGCGATATATCCTTTTGTAGTTTTAATCCCTCGACCCTTATTCGCTTTAATATCGACATAGCCTGTGTAATCAACTCCTGTATGATAGAACGGGTATGCTTGATTGCTCCTAGCTTCTGGCAAATCTCCCATTAGTTGTTCCTGTTTTATTGGGCTGTGTTTTTTACATATGACGCAGAGCCGCGGCAGGGGCAATGAACTACTATCATGTTACCTCCCGCACCATGCCGTGCAACGAAAGGAATCATCAACAACTAGCAACTTCTACATGGTCCTTCGAGCCAAAACTAGTTGCTAGTTGTAAGGAAGATCTTACTTTTACTAATCGTTCTAGCTGTTGCTGATGCTCTGGGTGTCTATGACCCGCTGTTGCTGATGTCGACCACTTTGCTGACGCCGACTGCTGAGCTGCTATGCTGCTATTATTGTCTTGACGCTCTAGAGTTGGTGATGTCAATGAACTGACGTCCACAATGCTGATTCAGTACGGTCGCACTCACTAGTACGTAGAAGTGTCGTCCGTTTTGGCTCGAAGGACCATGTAGAAGTGGCGACCGTTTTGGCTCGAAGGACCATGTAGAAGTGGCGACCGTTTTGGCTCGAAGGACCATGTAGAAGTTGCTAGAAGTTGATGTAGAAGTTGCTTGTCGAGAGCAAATAATAAGCAGCTTTGTTGGAGCTAAGGATTTAATTGCACTACATAATTATAAGCTAATCTATCCTAAAGGCGCGGGGAGCACACGCGAGTAGCGCTGTTTTCGTACTGATTGGTATCGTTGCTGCAGACTAATTTATGTCTGCGTTATCGCTGACTCGGCTATGTATGGTTGTGCGCAGCTACATCGTACAGTAGGATTAACGTTTACTTCCAATTCCTCATTGTCTTTTAATTTTTTCGCAGACGTGCTCGTAAAATCAGTCGTATTTTCGACAGTGAATCGATTGCCCTTGAAATGTCTTTTACGCCCTACAGAAGATGGTCGTCTAGAAGAGTCGCCGCCTTGCTTTCTATCCATATTTTCTGATATTTTATTTCAAAATGCTCGATGTTACTTCGTCAAGACGAAACGTTGCACTGATCAAGTCAGGGGAAAGCCAAATGACCGTTACCTTTACAAATGTTCAACAATGGGCATACATATTTCGGGGAAGGGAAGGCTATATATAGATATATAGTATATACAGGTATATATTTGCGGGTCGGGACAGCTGCCGCGCTCCGAGTGCTGAACCCGTTAAGAGCGCGCGGACCGCTCTCTACCTGGTTAATGGGCTGTAGAAGCTATAATATTGGGAATTTCCGCATGAAAATTTCACAGTATATTCTTAAGATACTATACTTTCGAAATATCGAAAAAAAAAATCGATTTTTTGAAATTTCTAGACCACCGGGTCCCCTTAATTTTTCTGAATCAAACATGGCGTACCTATGTTTTAATGACACAACAAATCACGTGCGTCATGCGCAGACAGAAGGGAAATGAACACTACGGGCGGACACGCGGAGCGCGGGCATTACTGCCTCCCCGCTGCTACCCGCCCCTGGATCTACGTCGGCAATCGAACTGAACTTCGGTCGCTTATAATGTGTTGCTATACAAAACATTGCCGCCGAATCGCTGCCGAACTTACGCCCGACCGAAGTTCGGCTGTACGCTATAACGCGACGTAATTTCGGCATGGTGTGTCGTCAGTCATTTAAAATACATTGCAGGCGTAGTCACGCCGAACTTCGGTCGCGTATTTTCGGCATAGTGTGTTTCGACACTTACGCGTTTCCTAGGCATCCTGCAAGAAAAAAAAATGAAACTAATGTTACAACTGTACCCACAAAAATCGTTACAACCGTACCCATCCCCCCATTTTGGAAATAAAGCGGTCACAGGCACTAGGCAGAATAACCTATACAAAAAAGAACCGGCTTATTACAATCCCTAAAATACAACAATTACATATGCAAATACTCAAAAACGGTATTTATAATACTAATCAAGCTATATTGTAAAGAAATTCATCAAAAATACTTTTGGTTCTCAAAACACAATAGGCCTCCCTGTAAGCGTATTTAGCGCGCGGAATGCGACGCCACACTGGGAATCGTGTCGGGGCTTGCAGCCCGCGTATTCTTCCCCTTGCACCCCTCCCCGCACCGCTTATAGTTTCGGTAATATTCGTGTTGTTACAATCGTACCCCGTTACAACCGTACCCAGTCTACCCTAAAGTAATAAGCCTCCTTGACCAACACTATATCTCCTACCTTAGGCTCAGGAGTCGTATGTAACCATTTATAACAGTGTTGGAGTCGTGTTAGATATTTGTGCGACCATCTACGCGAAAAATCTTGTACAAGCCGTTGAGTAAAGTGCCACCTTCTGAGAGTACTTATATTAGCCTTCTCATAATTGAATCGGTTATTTTGAAAAGGGCATGAGTCCACTTGATAAAAGTTTTCAGGAGACACAAAAAACCGTCTAGTGTATTTTTTTTATATAAAAGCAATGAAAACATCTTATATTTTAATAATTACCTATAAAAGCTATTATTCTAGTGTATTAATGACAGCCATATATTGGCGATTATGAAAATATAGCCTATTTTTCACTAAGGACTTAAGCCCTTTTCAAAATAAACATGGATATATTAAAATAAAAACAGTATTATTTACTTAATTATAATATATTTTCATGAAAAAATTATAAGAAATTATTCAGCATCTTCTTCAATAGTATCAGAAGACTTAGTAGGCCATTCTGTGACTATCTCTTTGTAGAATTTTTCAAAATTTGATGGTATATGCTTCATGACCTTCTTTATATCTTCAATTTTTTTATATTTATGGGTACTTTACCTCTGTAGGCTAACTCTGTTGGTAGAGAAGTATGTTCCCGTCCGAATGCCAGTTTAAAATCAAATTTCACTAGTCCATCAATATATTCACTGGTTTGCACAGTACCAGGCTTAGAGCAATCATAATGAAATTCATAAAATAATGACACATTAAAGTTCATTTTCTTGTCTTTAGGTACTTTTTTTCCAATTGACTGCAAAGCTAGGCAATTTTTTTTATAGAACCTTCTCCACCAGCCTTTGTAGTCAGTAATCATCTCAGTATTTACTTCAAATATTGATATTTTGCTTTGATATGCACTTTTCACAATGATGTTCTCATATTCTGTTGGAAGGTAAATTCTGTTAAATCGTTTAAGCTTCCTCTTCACAAGGCCAAAATCTCGGTCACAGGGCAAAAAAGAATGGCCTCTGGTTGGAAAATAATGATGGATTCTTTTAAATCTATTAGTTTCTACTAAAGCAAGTAGAAATCTGACCATAGTATTATTCTTATTTTGGCCAGCACATCCGTCTGAAAATAAATACAGCTCTTCCACATCAGGTGGCACAAAATTTTCAAAATAATGGTGTAAAAATGAACAAACTTCATTTGGGCCTTTATTAGCGATGCCCTCATGATATGAGTAAAACATAGCTTTGTCATTTTGCAAATTGTGGATGCAAAACTCATTAACCCATAGCTGCCTATAGTAAAATATTTCTTGTACAGGAATATGAGGCAGCGGCAGGTTTTGCATGTAATCAATGCATATACCTAAAGCATTTTGTCTGGTTTCAATGTCTTTCTTGACTTGGTCTATTTTTTTATAAAACTTTTTTGCTCTAGTTTTATGTAGTAACAGCTCACCCACAGCAGCCCTTTTTGCAGATTCACATAAAGATGTACTCTTAATTTTTGCATTCAACTCCTCACATTTCGAGCAAGTGTCAACCTGTGGTCTTCCAAAACTTAGAGAGAAGTTATCCTTGAAATATCTTCGGTAAAAACTATATGTGATATTGTTACACTCAGTATATTTCTCTAAAAACATTGTGTGCATTGATTTTATATCCAGTGAAGCACTGAGATATTTCTTTTCAGAGTTACCGTAATGCACAGATTTTATGTCAAAAGATTCAATGTGTTCTTGAATCTTCATACAAGAAACACTATCAATCGCCCTTCTAGAGCCCACTTCCCTTCCACGTCCGTCTTGTGGCAGTTTCCCAATCAGTTTTAGATGAGACAGTCGACGAAGCCTCTTTACACTCACTGCAAATATTGCCATAAAAGCCTTTTTGCAAACCTGAATGGTTTTTGCGTTATTTACTTCAATTGAGTAAAGGTAACTTCCAAATCTATTGATAGCTGTTTCAGAGTCAGCTCGGGGCCTCCTTCTCTGTATCTCCGAGCAAGTTATCAAAGATTGTAGATATAAATCTTGTTCATTTTTTGTAGCAATACTGTGTAGTTTAGCAAAGTTATTGAGGCGTTCATTTTCTGTTGATTTGTTGAAACAACCCTTTTTACACCTAAAAATAATAAAACGAACTTAGTAATAATCACAATATACCTATTGATTAATGCTTAAACAACAGTGAATTAAATTATGTACCTGCAATCTTCACCAACAGTTTTGGCTGGAATTGTTTGGTTTTTGTAGGTTGTGTACTCTCCTCCACTAAGTCGCTGCTTCTTTCGTATATTTTGTATAGGGGAAGTTCGGGTAGCCCCGGACACAGAAATGAATTGCAAATAAAAATACCGATTAACAAATTTTCTATCTTTATGAGCATCTTAAATTAAAATTAGGAACTTCTTTAATCATATAAATCAAAAATTAGTAATTAAATCAATTTTTTTTTAAAGAAATATATAGAAAAAACTTTGGTCTTCATTTTTCGGCGACAGAAAAGTTGGCGGGTAACCCCGGACATAGTTATCAATTGTGGCCCAATCGTTTTTTTTCCTTACAAACATCACAATTATAGTAAACATCTGAAGAATCAATATATACACAATCTTCGTGGGCCCAATCTTGACATTCCTGGAACTGAATCCAGTCCTCTTCAAATGTTTCTCCGCATATGATGCATTCGGTGTCTTTTTCTCGATTTTCTTGGGAAAGAATTTGATTATTTTTCATTGTTATCAATTTATTTTTACCACCTTTACTTTTCTGGTTTTTCTCTTTTTCTTTTTTATTGCCCCTACTTTTCTGTCTTTGCTCTACATCTTTTTTATACGATGAGGATGTTAGAACCTCGCTCTTTTGGGTTTTTCGAGCCCGCGTTACCATGCGTTTTTTTGATGCATCTGGAAATGGTGACAGTTGTTTTAATAAATCTGTTGGGCCGGTTGAAGGCCCAGTGCGTTCAGTTGCAGGCAATGCATGACTAGTGGAGGGCACTGATGATGAACAGTCGGCTACCGAAGGCTGATCAGATATATTTTCTTTAGAAGAAGCTTCTTGCGTAACGTCTGTCATCATTGACGGTAAAAAATCTATATCAGTAAAGATATCAGGGTTGAAAGGATAAATTCCTGTGCATTTGAACCCGTTTTGTGCTATGTCTAACCTTGCTGCTCTGCTAAAAGCTTCGTCCACAAGTGCAGCAATATCATAATCAGTGATTCTAGCCGCAGGATTTCGCCTCATCCATGCTGAACTTGCAGATGCAAACGCAGCCTTAAAAGGTTTAAAAAATGTCCTGTCCAACGGCTGTAATTTATGAGTTGTATGAGGTGGTGTGCTCAACATATGAATGTGATGTTTACGTGCATATTCTATAACTGCCAGCTCCTTATGACTAGCATGGCCATCTAAGATTAAGAGGACAGGATTCTTATCCGTTGATTGAACATGCTGTTTAAAATGATGGAACCATTGTAAGAACACGTCACCGTTCATCCATCCGCTCTCATGTGGAATGGCAACACTATCTGGCGGAGCTCCTATCATCAAACGACCGTTCTTATCCATTTTTTTTCGAGGAAAAATGAAAAGGGGTGGTATAAAATGACCAGTGACGTTCATCGCAAAAGTTAATGTAATATTTCGACCTCTTTCTGCAGAGATTAATTTGCCAACCTGTTTTTTTCCTTTTATCGAAATGACTTTATCATTTTTATGCACATTTGATACTCCTGTTTCATCGACATTATAAATTCGAGAAGGAGGGAACTTATGTTTCTCTTGAAGTTGATTGAGCTGATCAAAGAAACGGTTAACTTGTGGTTTATTAAACCCAACAGCCCGTGCAATGCTAGTCGATTCGGGAGTTCTTAAAACAATATCCGGATATTTTTTGGTAAAACTGTAAAAAAAATCTTTGCCTGCAGTTCCTTTCTCTTTGTTAAATCTATGAGGGATTTTGAGACTTTCTGCTAGATCAAACGCCAATTTCAAAAACTCCTTCCTACTCAATGGCATCAGACGATTGTCCAGTTCTTTAATGTGTTTATATAGTTGCATAGAAAAATTTTCAGAAAATGTGGCTTCAAATCGACCTAATTTCGAGATAAAAGCAATCCCTTTTCCACTTTTCAAAATTTTCAGGCGATCGTGAAGTGAGCTTTTTGGTACATCATACCTGTCTGCCGCTTGTCTTAATGAGAACTTGCCTTCCATCACATATTTAACAGCTTCTTTCATTTTATTTTGATCCCATTTTCCTCTATCACTAATTCTCCCCTTGAATTTCGGCATATTTCAGTCTTTCTGCAACAATAATAACAACATTCTAAAATACTTTCCATAAATAAGCAAAATTACAAAACTATTGTAGTTTGTTAAAACAATGTTGCGAGATTGAAAACTTAAAACAATGTCCGGAGGTACCCGACATTATCATGTCCGGGGTACCCGATCGTTATCATTCAACATTTTTAAAAATGCCTACTTTATTGTGCAAGTAATGTTACAAATACTATTACAACTGTAAAATATATAAAATATTCTAAAGCATTAACTTAAAGACATATATGAACACTTACGTATTGAACTTGATAACCTTCAATGAAGTTTGACAGGAGCGACGAAATTTTTTTTGCGGGAACAAACCACACTCTCACGTCTAAGTCACTCGGCGTTCACGCCGCAGCTGAGTTGGATTTGTTTTTGCTTCAAAGGGCGCTCATTTAAAAGAAAGTTTTACCTACGCAACGTGCTTCGTTTCTTAGAAATTTGAATGTCCGCGGCTACCCGCTGTCCGGGGCTACCCGACCTTCCCCTATAATTTTCTTCATTCCTTACACCTTTTTTCCGTTTTTGCTGGATATTTATATCTAACTAGCTGACCCGGCAAACGTTGTTTTGCCATATAAATAATTTTTAAGTAATTTCTAGTGTAGACAAAAAATAGCTTACTTATTGTAAGTGTGTAAGAATGTGGTATATGCGTGAAATAGGCATGGAGCGCTGTGAACGATGAGGGAATATAAAAATAACAAAAGGCAAACATTATTTTTAAGTTATTATAATTTATTCCTTAAAATTATATATCATAATAATTTATTCCTTAAAATTATATATCATTAATTAATTAATCAATTACGACACTAACACTAACAAACAATATCAATCTCTTAATGCTATAGCGTGAACAATATTTTTTGTTAGTCCATCTTTAGCTAACACAAACAAACTGGATGGTTTACCCACTCGAGAGCATGCCACGTATAATTGTCCGTGTGAAAAACATGGTGTTCTCAAATCTAAGCCACAAATAGACATCGTTTGACCTTGGGATTTGTTGATAGTCATTGCAAATGCCAATCTAATCGGAAACTGAATACGTTTGAATTGAATTGGCACATCTGTAGGTATAATAGGAATCCGTGGTATTAATATATTTTCACCTCGGAACTTGCCATTTAAAATGCTGGCTTCGATCACGTTTTTCATTAATTTTTGAATGACTAATCGCGTACCGTTGCACAGCCGGGGCGGGTTCAAATTACGAAGCAAGATAATCGCAGATCCAACCTTTAATTGTAAATTATGCGGTGGCATGCCTGGCAAATCCAGTGAGTTCAAAAACTCTGTGGGAAAATTTACTGCTTCGCTGTCGTCGCAAACTGTATCAATAGATTTATATGATACCAAGTTCCCTGGCAACAACATTTGTCTTCAGATTTAAATTGTCAACGTCTACATTTTTTGCCGCTAAAATTGCTCTTTCTGCAAGCCACTCATGATTTATGTACTGTGTGTGTACATCGGGAAATATTTGTTCAATGAGAGTATCTTGCGAATCAGCGATTGTGCAGAAATCGGTCGGTAATTTTACGTATCCAGTTTCATCTATAGCAACTTTTCCATCACCGATATCTAAGAGTTGTTTTGAAAATGTTTCAGCGGATGGATCTTGAAGCATTTGAACGCGCATATTTACTTTCAGCTGTACTTTTTCAACATTACGCCACAATGGAGATGATTTTAAGCAAGCGTTGATCTCATCAGCGTATGTTGAACGTGGAATGACTGGAAGTATTTGCCTGAAATCACCTGAAAGGACCAACAGAGTTCCGCCAAATAGTTTGTCGTTGTTTTTAATATCTTTCAATGTCCTGTTCAACGCCTCAAGCGAATGTTTGTGTGCCATAGTACATTCATCCCAGATGATAATTTTACACTGTTTCAGCACGGTGGCCATGGACGATTGTTTCTTAATGTTGCATACTGCGTCAGGGTTATTCTGAATATTTAGTGGCAGCTTAAATACTGAATGAGCTGTTCTGCCTCCATCCAATAGAGTTGCAGCAATGCCCGATGATGCAACGGCCAATGCGATGCCATTATTTGATCGTATTTCAGCAAGAATTAGCGAAATAACGAATGTTTTGCCAGTTCCACCTGGTGCATCCAAAAAGAAGAACCCACCTTGTCCAGCTGAAACTGCGAGCATAATGCGATCATAAATGGTTCTTTGTTCCTCATTCATTAGTGGGACATTGCGGGCAACAATCGCTGCCATTTCTACAGTGCTGTACTGCAGTTCACGATTCATTTCAGTATTCATTAAATCAGATGCAGTTCGATTTGGCGAATTCATACCGAAATGACTGAGTGGTAAGTTGGCAATGACAATGCAAAGATCCTCAATAGCAATCAATGCTTCATTGTACATTGCGTCGCTGAATGTTATGGTTAGATCGTGGCACCTTGTACGATGTTGATGCAATATATCATCAGTCATTGAATCTTTGTGATTATCCCACAATATCTGTGCTCGGGCTGGGAAACATGTAGTCAACACTATAGCGAATAGTAGACGAATTTGTATTGCTGTACAGTTCAATGCAGCTTCAGCAAGCATACATTCCCACTGGTTGTCGTCTTCCAGCAAGCCGAGTGCAAGGCATGCATCTTTATACGTTGGATAGTGTTGCCCATTCACTTTACGTATATCTTGAAATGATAATGGGCCAGTAACATTAACCAACAACAGTCGAAGATAAAAGCACTCAGTGTGTCTTGGATTGACTGTAAATAATCGCCCCAAGGCGTTTGATTTAAATAAATTGAGACATGCAGCAACTGGTGAGCCTTTCTTGCGGGGCATCCATGTTTTTGTTTGAGTCCATGTGAAATAGCGTGGTACTTGTGAATACAGTAATGTTCGTACAAAGGCACCAAAATCATCCGCACGATTACACAATTCAAAAAATTCAGTGAGTGTAGTTTTAGTTGGATTTATTGCACGATCAATCGCTGTCTCGTTCGTGAAAAATACACGCTGACCGTTTTCAAGATGGACGGCTAACTGAACAACTGCTGGATCCCGTTCATAAATTGGAAAACCAAAGCTGATTCAGCTTCATTGGAGCTGATGTACCGACCAATTTGGTAGAGCTTTATTTCATCGTTTTTATTCACTGGAGGAGCATTCACATTAGTATTTTCCACTCTAAACACAGCCATATCACTGCCTTTATGGACATACTTGCAAATGTATTTGATGCTCTTCACAGAACTGCAGAACTCAACATTAATATGAGCATTGTATGTCTTGCTCAGCAGAGGCGAATATGGCACCACCCAACGATTGTCAATATCAATGTCTGTGTTGCTGATATTTTTAATAAATGATCGTCCGCCATTATCGGGATTTCTTCGACGATATATTGGGTATCCGTCGACATTTGTGACCGTATCATTAGTAAAATCTTTAGGGAAATTTTTAGTACATTTTCCATCTGCCATGCAAGGCGATGAACTATTAAGAGTACCACATGGACCATGGATCATGTTTGTTGTAACAATATCAAACAGCAGTTGGTCAGTGGACGGATCTGGAATTTCCGCAGAAATGATACTATCTATTTCTTCAGGACGGATTTTGTCGATTAACCAAACCAAAATGTGTGCATGAGGTAATCCTCGCTTTTGCCACTCAACCGAATACAGCCAGCAACGTGTGGGACCGAATACATGTAATTTAGTAATGAAACATATTAAAGACTTCAACTTTTGTCTGAACACACGTGCTGTAATGTCATGGCGATGTATTGCATTTTGGCCAGGCAATAGCAAAGATGCAATCTCTGGCCATTTTGGATTACATGTGAACGTGATAAATAAACATGGTCGTCCATATTCGCGCACGAAAGTCAGAGCATCCTGTATATATTCTTGCATATGACGTGGACTGCCTACGTACGATGATGGTAAAATGACATGGTTACCAATTTCGGCGACGTCGGCGTTGTTGTTGATAGCGTCTCGCAAATGAATGTACTCTTCCGCACGCAGCTTTAGTTGATTATATCGTAAGTATCGTAGTCGTTCGCCCTCAATCTTCGCGTACATGTCGACCATGAATTGTTGACAAAGCTCACGACATCGTAGAATGACGTTGTCCAGGCCGCGTCTAATCATTAATCGGTACGCATAATAATCCTTTGAGCTAACGTTTTTGTTTGTTTCAGCTCCTGTAATAATATATTCATAAAAATTAATTTAAATTAATTACGTTCAATAATTTAATTGTTTTGTTAAATGATTAATGATCAAATTCATAATCAATGAAGTACCTGATACGGGATCTCGTTGTTTTATGTTTATGCAATATCCGTCTTGTCCCTTCCAGAATATTAGCGGATATTGGAGAGCGTCATATGAACGATGTGTATCAGCAATGAACTGAAGATTATTATTTCTTCTACGAATCACAATTTCTCGTGCACCTGTACGATCGCCAACCATGATTCCAGCAACATCATCAACAACGGGTGCATTGAATCTACGAATATGCTCTCCAGCTGGTGTTTTATCAGGATTAATGACGATAGCGTGATTATCGCTTTGTAATTTGTGCATGTGTGATTTGAATATTTTCAACAATTCGTTGTGCTCGTTCAATAGAGCATCCAGCTCGCTGACGATGCGTCTGGCATAAAATGAATCAAGGTTATTATAATCACAACGTGCATTCACGCGATTGGCAAGTGCGCTTCCGGAATCCTCGCCGCCCATGAAGTAGATTTGTAAAAATTTATGTGGTTCGTTTGGCATTGGCAGCAGTGAGCCCATTTTATGATAAACTTGGCCTCTGATTTTGAATGTAGAATTGTATTGTTGACCATTTGCATTAGTATTTCGAACTATTTCTGTTGCTCCGAACGATGTCATTTGAAAGCATGAATTGAATGTTCGAATTGACTTCAGGAACACGTTAGAATCTGGATCCGTGCCGATAAGTAAACCGTTCAATGGTTCAGGTGGTGTTTCAATTTCATGTAGTTGCACTTTTCCTGACGCGTAACACATCCCAGCTGGCTCATTTTTGAATTTCAGAGCATGACAATGCGGACATTCCTTGTCCATAGCACCAATTACCACTTTTGAATGAGCATAATATTCAATATCGGGCTCATACTGGAATGCTAGACGCAGGAATGAATCAGATGTAAATGCTCGATGTACCTGTTGTCGTTGTTGGTCATTTGTTCTGCGTCTATTGACTGTGAAACGGCGTGATTGTCGTTGTTCTAATCTTATTACTTCATTGCGTTCAGCTCGTGTATCTTCTGACTCTTCTTGACGCAATTGCGCCATTCTGACACGTGCATCAGTATTTTGTTGCTGGATTTGTTCTTCGGTTCTTTCGGATCTTCTATTTCCCAAGCTTCGAGATTTACTTGTATTACGGCTCAAATCAGCCCCTTTGCGTTTTCTTGGCATTGCTCACTGTACAAAACACACATAAATAGAATTAATGAAATTACTTAATGATGAAAAATGTTAAAGGTATAATTAGTGCCAGGATTTTTGCCGCAGTTCAAACAAAATTTTTAAAAAATTAAATTTTACGAAAAAATTGTCTCATAATTTTCTCATACAACCAATATTTCCATCGATATTTCAAAATAAAGATTCATAATGATTGATTCAAATTTTTGGAAACTATGAAAATCTTAATTGTTAAAGAAAAATGATTAAATTACTAAAATGGCTATTAAAAAATAGGGGTTCGTGATAAAAGGGTAAAAATTTAGGGTTGTATGTATTTTTTAATGCGACATAATAAAAAAAATAAAGAAATTAAAAAAATGTCTAAAAATTAAAGAAAAATGTTAAGGGTGGACAACCCTTATCACTAAGGGGTATGAAAAATAGATGTTGGCCGATTCTCAGACCTACTCAATATGCTCACAAAATTTCATGAGAATCGGTCAAGCCGTTTCGGAGGAGTACGGGAACGAACATTGTGACACGAGAATTTTATATATATAGAGATAACTCATTTTCCGCATCACTCGACGAAGCCATTTTGAGGTTATGAAAAAGTCACTAGTCCTGGAGTTCTGCCCTTTTCAAAATAAATGAAAAGTGACAGGTGGCATATCTCCGTACATAAACGGTGGATTAGTGCCGTTTTCGGTGAAAACGTGTAGAAACCATAAACAAACACTTCCTCATACTCAACTCAGTTTCCGCAAAATGCGTGACTAATGCCCTTTTCAAAATAACCGATTCAATTAGTGTCCGGTACTAACACTAAAGGTTCACCTACAAGGAAATGTCCCGGGGTAAGTGGGTACGGATATTCTGGGTTGGAACTAATTTAAGTAATCTGTCGTGAGTTTAGACACGCTTCAATTTGGCACAAAAGAGTAGTCATGTCCTCGAACGTGAGGGTACTATTTGCGATCACTCCTTTAAGGTGATGTTTTGTAGACTTCACTCCAACCTCCCAAACCCCACAAAAGTTTGGAGAGTGGAGTGGAGGTGGAATGAAGTGCCAGTTAGTGCTATTTGTCGCTAACCAACTAGCGATGTCACTTGCTACTACTGACCTTTCCTGATGGAATAAATTCCATCAGATGGATAATTCCTGATGGAATAACGAGGCATTGACACCTGCTTTACAGGAGCAATCCTATATTTAGAGGCGACCAAATTCACATGAAGTTCACCGTTACCGCTTACTGTTCTAATGTAGACAACGGCTGCGTACGCTACGTTAGACGTATCAGAAAACCCTTATAGTTCCATGTGAATATCGTCTCTGCTTGTCGCAATCCACCTTGGTAGGCGATAACTAGTGAGATGAACGAGATCCTTGCGATATGAAATCCAATCCTTAAGTGTGTCAGATGGTATCAGTAGTGTATTATTGGGCATTCTGTCCCATCTTTCGTTTTGTTCGGGCTCGCGCCCTCATTTTACTCCAGGTAGACATAACGCCCAATAATACACTACAGGTTGGACAGAATGCCCAATAACATACTGTCGATTGCAATGAAATATCTGAATGCAACAAGAAGTGATCGGTGTCAGTTGTGAATGGGATGTGTGACTATACTTACTAGAACGTGTGGTGTGGCTATGCCGATTGCTATATCTTCCTCGGCATCCACCCTGGGGGGGTTCGCTGGTTCGTTTTATTAGGAAATGGGATTACGGGTAGATGTCAGTACACGTTGCAAATCAATAGAAATAGTTAATCTGATGGCTTGTTACCTGTCTGCGTATAGCTGGGTGCCGTTGTCGATTTCAGTTGCGCCTCTCGCCAGCCTGATCTGCCTTCACGATAAGGTGGCGCGCTGAGGTGGTGATGTTGCTTCCAGGATGCGTTTGGGATCCGTGATCACTTCACAAACAAACTGTTCATAACCAGGTGTTTTCGGAGGCACTCCCGACAACGTCCAGAACCGGCGGAAACAGCAGGTTTCCAGCTAATTTGTATAATTGAACGGCGCGTGCGGGCGGTCAAAATGTCACTGTTAAACGACGGCCACGGAGTCCTCGTGTTGCGTGTGTGCGAGCGAGAGGTCCGATCTTAACCGGCCCGTCCCTCGCAAATATTCAAACAGAAGCAAACCACCAAACAAATAACTAGTGATTTGCAACGCTTGACGCGGTTTAAAGGAAAGGATTAAAAAATGAGGATTATTTAAAAAGGAATAAATAAATATTTCCTATAGGCGTAACCATTCCCCCGGCCTTGAAAGGTCCTTTCAAAAGAAAATCAAAGGATATAAGTATAAAGTATGAAACTTATGGTGAATATAAAGACAGGATTAAAAATTCAGAAAACGCGGCAAAACTATCTAACTAACTACAAACTATAAGAAACAAACTTATTACTGTGAAGGGAGTGGACACAACTTCACGATAGGTCTCTTGAAAAGACCATTTTTGGTCTTGACAAGGGCCACGCGGCAAATTCCATCTTGGCCTTCAAAGGTCTGAGCGATCAGTCCTAGAGGCCAGTGGAGGGGCATAACATTATCTAACATTATAACAACTACCGTACCTATCTTGACAGGATAGGCAGGAGTGTTCCATTTTTGGCGTAGTTGAAGGGTGTGCAAATATTCATAGCGCCACCGCTTCCAAAACGATTGCACCAATTGATCCAACAATTCGTGACGAGCAATAAGATGGACACGCGTTTCTAACACCTCATGCGAAGGTAAAAATTTCAGCGGTTTTGTATTTAAGAAGTGTGCCGGTGTCAAGGCTTCGAGTTCAGAAGGGTCCGCGCTGAGGGCAGTAAGCGGACGCGAGTTAAGCAAGGATTCTATCTGCGCGAGAACAGTAAGCATCTCCTCATAAGAAAGGATCTGGTTACCAATTACTTTAAATAAGTGAGTTTTAATACACTTCACATTACTCTCCCAGCACCCTCCAAAGTGAGGAGAACTCGGAGGGATGAGCTTCCACTGAATTTGATTTTCGGATAGCTCCGTCTCCCAGTGCTGTTTATATTCCTTCGATAAAAAATCATAAAGCTCACGCAAATAGGTCCTAGCACCTATAAAATTTGTTTCATTGTCCGAGTGCATACAACGCACCGGGCCGCGACGCGAAAGAAAACGCTTAAAAGCTCCAAGAAAACTTGGAGTGCTTAAATCACTGGCAAGCTCTATATGGAGAGCTCTAGTAGTGAGACAGGTGAATAGGCAAATATAAGCCTTCTTAATTTTAACTCCTCTTCCTCGTATTGGAGTATAATGGATAGGACCTGCATAATCACAGCCAGTCTGCGAAAATGGTTTTTCTACAGCATTCACCCTAGTTCCTGGATGATCCGCCATCATTGGAAATGTAGGGCAAGGTTTAGCTCTGAAGCAAGTATTACATTGATGAATTCGATGTCGGATGATACGTCTAGCGGCGAGAATCCAGTAGCGTTGTCGAAGAATCGACATCAACAACTCCGGTCCCGTGTGTAAATTTTTGCGGTGATAGTGATCCACTATTAAGTCCACCACATGATCGTGGAGTGGTAACAAAAAGGGATGCTGGTAATCATAATCTAAATCAGCATTTTGTAAACGACCACCGACGCGTATAACACCATTTTCTAAAAATGGCTTAAGCTTGATAGTAGACGATGAACAAGTCTTGTTGTTCTTTAAATTCTGCAAGTCTTTATAAAAATGAACTTGTTGTACTATCTTAACGATTTCTTGTTCGGAGAAATTGCGATCTGAGGCAGTGATCGGACCCTGCGGGAGTTTTCTACAAAACTTAAAAATAAAGGTCACCACTCTAATGAATTTATTCCATGACGAAAAGCGGAGAGACAATGTGTAAAGGAACGGTTCGTCGGTTGCTGCAGTTGCTGCAGTCACTAAAGCAAGAGGTTTTAGTGCAGGCATTTCCTGAGAATGACAAGACATGAATGGTTGAATCGGCCATTCGGCTTTTGGTTGACTAGCCCAAGGCGGACCGTGTAACCAAAGTGGGTGGTTAATCAATTGAGAGGGCATTAATCCTCGTGATAGACAATCGCTAGGGTTTTCTGTACCCTTAATGTGAAAGAAGTTTTCAGGTAAAAGATTGTCATGAATTTTGGAGACTCTATTAGCAACAAAGGTATGCCATTTATAAGGTGATGAGTGGATCCAGTTTAATGCTTTAGTGGAATCCGAAAAAGCCATAACCGAATGAATCGGATATCTAGGCGCGTAAGTTTCAAAAACCTTTCTAAGAAGTTGTGAAAGAAGTAATGCGGCGCAGAGCTCGAGACTCGCAAGCGTAACCACTTTCAAAGGTGCGACCTTTGATTTGGCGCAAACTAAATGTACTGTTTGACTGCTGCTATGCCTGGACACATGGGCGTATACAACACCTCCATAGGCCTTCTCGCTAGCATCTGCAAAGCCTAGCAAAGTAACCACACATTGATCATAAACACCAATGTGACGCGGGAAGAGTAGGTTCTCCATAAAAGGAAGCTCAGATTGAAACTGACCCCAAAGGCGTACTATACGATTGGAAGGAACCTCGTCCCAAACAAGTTTTGCTATCCAAAGTGCCTTTATTAAAAGTTTAGCGAATAAAATAACTGGGGGTACCAAACCCAAAACGTCAAAAAGACGAGCGATAGAGGCTAACATATTGCGTTTTGTGCTAGTTCGATTAGCAGGAGTAACCTTGAATGCAAAGACATCTTCGGTAGGATGCCAACGTAATCCAAGAACCTTTAGCATCGTTTCGTTGTCGAAGTCGATACATCGAGACAGACGCAGTGCTTCAGGAATTTGTTGAAGCAGTTCGTAGGAGTTACTAGACCATTTTGCTAACTCGAATCCTCCAGCTTTCATCAGATGGATTAACTCCTGCGCGGTCGGTACAGCTAATTCTGCATTCAAAACGGAAGTAGCTACATCGTCCATGTAGATATCGCGAAGTAATATTTCCTTGGCTCGAGGAAAATTCGTACCCTCATCAGTAGCAAGCTGTTGAACAGTACGAATAGCCAAAAACGGGCTACATTTTAAGCCGAAGGCTACGCGATTGAAGTGATATACCTGTATGGGTTCATCTTGATCGAATCTATATAAAATAGATTGATAATCCCGATCATGTTTTCTCATAAGTATTTGCAAGTACCTTTGACGTACGTCAGCGGAAAAAGCAATTGGAAACAATCTTAAGTTCAGAATAATTGTTAAGAGATCCTTTTGAAGATTAGGACCTGCGTGTAACAGATCATTTAACGACATGCCATTGTCCGTTTTAGCACTTGCATCTAGGACAACCCGGAGCTTGGATGTCGCTTTATCATCACGCCAAACTGCGTGGTGCGGAATAAAATAACATTTGTCGTGCGGTTGAATTGTCTTCACTAAAACCAAATAAGATTTATCTAAATATTCTCTAATTACTTCATCATAGAGAAGTTTCAGTGCGGGTTGTGCTACAAATTTACGTTCCAACGCTAGGTAACGATACTTCGCGGTTAAATAAGATCGTCCCAAAGAGATAGGATCGAATTTAAAAGGAAGCGCGACTTCATACCGACCCGACGAGTTGCGTACGGTTGTCGAAGTATAAAATTCCGAACATTGTTGATCATTGACATTTAAAGTAGATGAACAATGCACTTCTTCAATTTCCCAAAACTTATGCATCAATGACTCCACCTCATAGGTGGAATGCAACGATATGGATGATGACGGTTGAGGATTAGTTAGGGGGGCGTCGCCCAAAATAATATATCCCAAGACGGTTTCCAAAGCGTTTGGACTCCCCGGTGGACTCACTATCTTGCCGGGTAGTAACATCTCGGCAAATAATTGACCACCGATCAGTAAGTCAATATAGCCCGGAGTTCCCCAAGTATCATCTGCCAATATTATATTCTTAAATTGGTCTAGAGCGGATAAGTCGATATGACCCGCGGGCGGTTCATTAGTAATATTATTCAATACGAATGCGGTTATGGTAAATTTGGGATCAATGTTAAAACGAGATGTAAAACTAACTTCAACAGCACCTTTAACGGCCTGTGATGTCTCTCCTATTCCCTGCACAGAAGATAGGGAAGTTGGTTTAATAGGCAAGCCCAATTTAGCGCAACATTTAGCCGAAATGTAGTGCTTTTGGGAGCCTGGATCCAATAGGCATCGGATAAGTACATTCCTACCACCCCGACCCAATGCAAGAACTTTAGCTGTGGCTAGAACTTCCGTAGTGAGGTCGGGCTTGCAAGTATTGGCGGTCCTAGTACATAAGGCAACTTGCAATTTTTGTTCAGTAGGCGATGAACCAGACTTATTTTTATAGTTGCCATCCGATTCATCTGTAACAGGCGTTGACTTATCATGTAAAGTTGAAGACAACTGCGGATTCGGCTTGTCGTTAAAATGTAGCAATGAGTGGTGATTCCCATTACTCTTATGACAAGTAGTTTGCGAATTACATTGAAATGTAAAATGTGTCGAACTTAGGCAGTTCACACACATGCGGTTATTTTCTTTAAGATTGAGATAAGTTGTCTTTATCAATGCATACATGTTTTCATATGATTCTAATGATTTGTAATTAACTATATAAGTAGGATTTTTCTGTAAATGTAACAAGTTAATCTCGTCCACAATAGCTATATATTCTGTTCTAAATTGGTCAACAACAAAGACATATGATAAGAAAGTAGTTCTCGCCTTGTCGCGATTGATTTCTACTATTAAGTCATAAATAGACTGTAATTTACAAAAATATTGAGCGCGCTTTGCTTCGTAAAGTTTAATCTTTATCTCCAAATTCTCTGACATTATGACAGTTATCTATTCCTAATTGCTAAAAATAAACTAAATCAATAAGCGTAGACAGTATAATATAATACGTAAGAATGCGTTTAAATTATGACAATATAATATATATTAATCCAATTTACCCACGCGTAAGTAACAAAAAATATTCGTTCAGCTAAATGGTACAAGTGACAATGTTATACGTACTTATCTATAGGTAAACCTATGCGGTGATACCTTCGAACCTAATCGACGCTCGAAGGAAGCGTTGTAAATAACAATTTGTTTTTATTTATAGGTATGTACCTATATATTTTATAGAAAGTTGGTGCGGTGTAGGTAGTTCTAGATTACGATGCGGTTTAAAATAACACAAATTCTACAGATCTAGATTTTGCGGCGGAAATATTAATAAATTCGTAAATAAACAACTACCTGATATACTATTCGTAACTATAGAAATAGTTCCAATAGTTGCGTAAATAAATAACGTTAGCTTTTGTCCACGTATTATGAGGGTAAATTAGTGCAATCATACGCCGTTCATACACAATAATAAAATACAAATGCGGAAGGTATCTAAATAAAATAAACAAGATAACAAGCTTTCACTGAAACCGTATGTAAACACAATAAGGTTCAATTTAGCCAACGCGGTTACAAAGTTAAGTTGGTCTAAACAAGGAATTTAAATGACTGATGCAATATGTAATATGTAACCCTTTCAGTAATTCCTATAAGTAAATAGGGGTTTGCGGGCCAATCAGGATCGAAGGACCAAATACTGTGGTGTGGCTATGCCGATTGCTATATCTTCCTCGGCATCCACCCTGGGGGGGTTCGCTGGTTCGTTTTATTAGGAAATGGGATTACGGGTAGATGTCAGTACACGTTGCAAATCAATAGAAATAGTTAATCTGATGGCTTGTTACCTGTCTGCGTATAGCTGGGTGCCGTTGTCGATTTCAGTTGCGCCTCTCGCCAGCCTGATCTGCCTTCACGATAAGGTGGCGCGCTGAGGTGGTGATGTTGCTTCCAGGATGCGTTTGGGATCCGTGATCACTTCACAAACAAACTGTTCATAACCAGGTGTTTTCGGAGGCACTCCCGACAACGTCCAGAACCGGCGGAAACAGCAGGTTTCCAGCTAATTTGTATAATTGAACGGCGCGTGCGGGCGGTCAAAATGTCACTGTTAAACGACGGCCACGGAGTCCTCGTGTTGCGTGTGTGCGAGCGAGAGGTCCGATCTTAACCGGCCCGTCCCTCGCAAATATTCAAACAGAAGCAAACCACCAAACAAATAACTAGTGATTTGCAACGCTTGACGCGGTTTAAAGGAAAGGATTAAAAATGAGGATTATTTAAAAAGGAATAAATAAATATTTCCTATAGGCGTAACCAACGTGTTTGTCGTATTCGAGTCATGTATTATTCTCATTAACACTTTCCAACGTGTACGTTCGTACTGTTTTTTTCCATTTCAACCCTTAGACCCGTATCTCACCGGGATGCTATGGCGGAGACCATGAGAACGTGAACCAATTTTCATTCAAAATAGAAACCTGCCTATCCCAACTGATTACCGAAGTTGCACTATCGAACTGTAAAAAAAAATAGATAGATGGTAGGATCGCCGCTATGGAGGATTTAGCCCTCCATCACTTTCTCATGGGATTACAACCCCGAATTTCCAATATTGTCCGATGCAGAAATCTGAAAACCTTGAATGAAGCAATTAACTACGCTATTTCAGAAGAAAAACTCCAACAGTCACTTTATAGGAAAAATACTTCATACCTTGAACCCTCATCTACTTCTGCGCAACACCGACGTTCCCAAAATATATTCCCAAAGCCGAGCGTTAGTTTCCAACAGTTCCAACAGCCAACTACTTCCGGTTTATTTTGTCGCTACTGCAAAACAACAGGCATCAAAGATTGTCAAAAACGCGAATTTTATAACAACAAGTATCGTAACTCCTCACAACAGGGTAAACCTCCCCTGTTTAATAGGAATAATGCCTTTAGAGCAGTCAACCATGTCCAGGGCTACTTGCCCGACGGTTTCCATTTTCAGGGTTTCCATTTTCAAATTGAGATTACATTTAACATTCATAGGCGATTCGGATGTATTTACGACGGATATATTAACTCTTTTGTTTTCCTTTACTTTAACTATACAGTTCGCAACTAACAACGATGGCGATATGTGTTGGTCTAAAATGACACCTTCATTTAACTCGGGGTTTTGAACAGTACATTCTATTACGGTTTCGAAACGGGAGGGAATTATATAAAAAGGATCGTAAAAGTGGAGTTTAATACTGGTACTACCTATTTTCAGTGTCGAATGTGTAGTGAATGTTACAACCAAAGGACGTAAGGAAATCATTTCCGACTATGCCATCAGAGGGCAAATTTATGTTTTTTATGATATGGAATTTGTGTCAGAGCTGTTTGCTTTTAACGAAGTGTAGTTTCATATGGAAGTGGCCTAGAGTCGGAGTCGTTTCGTCCCCTGGGTAAAAGCCTTTAAGTCTAATGAATTCCTTTGTCAGCATTGGCCTTTCGACTTTTCAGATTAAAAAAATGGCATATGAATATGCTGTAAAAAATAACATTAAGCATAATTTTAATGACTTGACTTAGCTGGCAAGGATTGGCTCAAAGGATTCATAAAAAGGAATCGTTTGTCCATCAGGAAAGCTGAAGGTACGAGCCTGAATAGAGCCACTGCCTTTAACAAGAATGAAGTATATTTACTTTTCAAGCCTTATTTTTCAAATTTCTTATAGAGCTAATGGAAAAATATAAGTTTGTGCCAAGAAACACATATAATGTAGAGGAGACTGGAATCTCTTCAGTTAAAGACCCTGGAAAAGTTGTGACCGATAAAGGACAGAAACGTGTGGGCTCTATAACTAGCGGAGAAAGAGGAAAGACCATCACAGTTGTGTGTGCTGTGAATGCTACTGGAGTGTACGTCTCTCCAATGCTAATTTATCCACGTCAGAGACATTCAACTGCATTAGAAGCAGATGGGCCGCGTCGAGCTGTCTACCGATACTCAAAAAATGGGTGGATCAATGAGGATCTATTCGCAGACTGGCTGAAACATTTTGCAATGTTACGCACAAGCGTACATGTTTCGGAACGCAGCCACTGCAGTGACTGACGCAGTGTTGCCACCTTAGCGATTTTATCACTAGATCTAGTGAATTTCTGGGGTTGGTCGCGATCTTTTTTAATATGTTGTCACTAAAAGTTACTTTAGTGACTTTTAGTGATAATCAAATGTTGCTTGACTTATTAATAAACATACTGGTAGTTTGGTCAAATAATTTTATCACCCAGCCATTATGCTTAGGGGTTACATTACGCTGACATACACACGCCACACACGGATGAAAGATACCTATGTAAGCATACACAATCGTACGCGTGGGATTCCCAGAGTAATAGGGGGTTCCCAATTTCATTAGATTGTACGTACTATTTCTTCAATTCGTGTTAGTGATTGTCAATTTTTCAGAGATCGAATACGTACTTTAGCCTGCTTGTTTTTCTTAAACCAAAAGTGTGTGTTTCTACCGTCGAGTGCCATGGATGGCCCTTTGAAAAAAAAGAGTACTTATTTGCAAAAATATCGGAAGGAATGGGAAACTCACGATGAGTTTAAAATGTGGTTACGGCCCGTAGCAAATAATTCTACGAAAGCATTTTGCACTTATTGTCACTGTGAAATCTTTGCAAGAATTAATGATATAAAAAAACACAATGAGACTAAAAAACATAAGGATAAATGTGACGCAATTTCAAAAAACAGAAGAATTGAATTTGTGCCAGCAGCAACCAAAAATAATACAGGCTCTTTAAAAATAGAAGGTACGTTATCCTTATTTATTGTTGAACACACAGCTATTGCACAGATTGACCATTTGACTGAGGCACTAAAAAAATGTATAACAGACTCAAAGACTGTCATGGATGTAAAAATGCACAGAACGAAGTGCACTGAGGTAATAAAAAATGTCTTAGCCCCACATTTCATACAGAACCTAGTGGATGATATCGGGTCTCAACCGTACAGTGCTCTAATAGATGAATCGACTGATCTCAGTGTGTCAAAATTATTGGGCATAGTGATTAGGTACTTTAGCTGTACACATAATTATGTAGTATCTGCATTCCTTGCATTGGAACCGCTGAAGAGAGCAGACGCCCGTGGAATTGCCACTGCTTTGGTGAATTGCCTGCAAACCCATGGTTTATCACTAAAGAACCTAATAGGGATCGGTGTAGACAATGCCTCTGTCATGACTGGCATAAACAATGGATTACATAATATATTAAAAACCGAGTACGGTTTACCCAATTTAATTTTGGTGCGGTGCGTTTGCCACTCACTACAGTTGGCTGTTTCACATGCTTCTGAACAAACATTACCTCGGAATATAGAGTTCCTTGTAAGAGAGACCTACAGTTGGTTTTCACACTCACCCAAACGGTGTGATGAATATAGAGACATATTTGAGACAATTAATTGTGGTGAGAAGCCATTAAAAATATTGCGGGCTTGTAACACTCGCTGGCTGTCTATTGAAGGAGCGGTTACCAGAATTTTGTCTCAATGGGATGAACTGAAATTGCATTTTTCATTGAACAGACAAAATTGTTACACGGCAGAGTTGCTTTATTCTATGTATGCTGATGAAGCTAATCGACTATATATGTGCTTTTTAAGGAGCATTTTGAATGACGTACAAATAGGAGTGAAGAGTTTCGAAGCTGAAGACACAAATCCAGTAGCACTACTGAATGTTCTTATGACGTTGTTTCGCTCTGTATGTAACAGGGTTTTGATGCCTTCAGTGGCGACTACTGATAAAGATTATTTGTCGATTAACGTAGAAGACCATTTGAATCCGGTACCGTATCTGGGGTTTCTTTTCGAATCCCAAGTTCAAAAGAGTTTACTGCCCAGCGTAGTCACTAATTCTGTCAGAAAACGATGCATTGAGTTCACGATTAAATTAGCAAAAGAAATTCAACAGAGACTTCCTTCCAATTACGTTATTTTGGAAAAAATGTCCATGTTAAGTGTCGAAAATACTCTTCGCCAGGGCAAAGACAATAAAATAGTGGATCTTGCCTTAGAATTGGGATTTGAAGATACAAAGATTGACAAACTGCTACAACAGTGGCATAATATAAATTACGTCAGATGGAATTCCACAAACGTTATCGAGTTCTGGGCTGAAGTCCGAAAATACAAAAATGCAGCAGGAATAAACACTTTTGCGGAGCTGGCCGATTTAGCCATAGCAGTTTTGTAGCTCCCGCACTCCAATGCCGCAGTAGAACGTGCATTCAGTGCCATGAATATTGTAAAAAATAAACTACGAAATAAGATGGCGGTAAACACACTGAATAGCATTCTGTTTATAAGAAATCAGCTAAAGATATTGAAATCAAACTGTTATAATTATGAGCTTCCGGTTAATGTAATTAGCGCTATTGGCAGTAATTCAAAGTATTCTTTTAAAACAAGAAAGCCTGAAAGCCAACCTTCGACATCTTCAAGTTCTGAAATTGACCATGATGACGAAGAAATACCTCCAGAAGTGTTTGAAGTCGAATTTTAATTGTTGTTTCCATTTTGATTGCTTTTTCTTCTCCCTTGGTAAATGTCGATTATTATTACAATATACTTATTTACTTTTTGCCCTTGTTTTATTTAGTGATTTTTAGGGATTTCTGAGAAAAACGAAAAATCGAAATCTAGTTACTTTTGGAACTAAACCTAACGACACAATAGTTTGCAAGGTGGCAACACTGGACTGACGTATCTGTCAAAACCTACAGTTGTGTGGAACTACCCATACGTGAATTGATCTTGAATAAACTACGCTTACATATAGACTACAACATTTCATTTACCACTAATTCCCAGCCACAAACACAACAGAACTGGCGACGAGGATGAGATCGGTCTACAGTGAAAATAAAACGAATAACAGTGAACCTAAAATACGATTGCAGCAAGTACCTACCTACTTCCTTACATAGATTCTCATGATCCAGGGGCCTCTGCAATCCTGTGATGATAGCCCGCTTCACAAATTCCCGTTCCTACCTAACTCCGTACAATGGAAGAACAGTTAGGACAATTGACGTCACATCTTGTCGAAACACTACGTGGAATACAATTGCAACATAGCTTACATAGTATTCAACAAGCTGTTGCTCAAAGCCAGAATGCGACATATGGAACAAACAGTGGTATAAACTTACAGCCATATGACGAAATAAATGAATCATTTGATTGTTACATGCAAAGAGTACAAAATTATAACCCAAAAGGCGTCACCAACCCCACAACAAAACTGCAAATATTTCTAAATTGTGTTGGCCCTAAATATTCGCAAATATTGAAGAATCTTACGGCCCCCATTACACCAGAACAGAAAACTTATGAGGAACTAATACACATTTTGAAAAATCACCTTGAATTTTGAAAAATCAAAATACAATAAATACACACATTGTTTTGACGAGAAAAGGTCTATAAATTGGATTCAATAGCCAGGTCAAAATTACGTACGACTGAGTCCATTTCAATTTTTTATACTTACATTTTACAAGTGCACTTCATAGAATAGAATAACGTAATATGGTTTAAGCAATCAGAGTAATCACTCAACTTGCAAATAGTCAATCAGAACCGAGAACAGGACACAGCACAAAAACGCAGTCACTTTATGATATTATACAAATAATATGATAATAATATGATATTATACAATACATACAAACATAAAAACACTGTTCACCGGCGAAACTGAAAATCCAGTACCTAAATCAAACTTGTCGCCACTCGTAAAAAGGGTCCACAGAGAACGCTCGTTTGTTACGATATTTCGATGTATCGATATTTTTAATTCGATATATCGATATTTTTGGCCGATATATTATATTTTGATCCGATATATCGATACAAAATATCCAATATCGAAAATTGTATCAAAAACGATTTTTTTTTTATTTATGTAACTAAAGTCGCTAGAATCCAAAACCGTAAAAGATAGGAAAGAACGAAAAAAAAATAACTGTATTGTCTATGTTTTGTTTGCGCTGCGAGTGTGTGTGTGCGGCACTTTCATTCGTGTCGTGAGTTCTTTTGAAGGTACTTTGTGTCATTATATTCTCTTTGCTTTGTGTTATGTATTGTGTCGCGAATGATCACGGTACCTAAATAACCTCAATCTCGTGAATTGTTTACTTTTTTCTAATTCGGAAGACGTGAATATTGTCTTGGGAGACTTATACTTTCTTACTTATTGATACTCAACTATAACGAATATGTTGTTGTGTAACAAAAATAATTTCAATAATTGGCGCTGGCATTTCATCCGGCGCCCATATTGCCTTGGCGCCTGTGTGCGCCGCACACAGGGGCGGCGCGGCCCTGTACAGGCACACACAGCTGATTACATACGAGAATGTTTTGAAGATATTATCAAGGAATTTTTAATAGAAAAGACAAGTATCCATTCAATGGCCACTGATGGTGGTAGTAATATGGTGTCTGCAGTGAAGAAATTCTTGGGAGACAACAAGAGAATCCCTTGTATGGCGCATTTGATCAATTTAATAGTAGATACCGCATTGACGAAAGATAATGCCTGTGTTCTGGAACTTGCTAACCGAGTCAAATCTATTGTGACATATTTTAAACAATCTGTCAATGTAATGGACGAATTAAGAGCAGAGCAACAGAGTCTTCAAAAAAAAGAAGGGGAAGTGCTAACACTCATTCAGTCGGTCAGCACTCGATGGAATTCTTGTCTAGATATGCTAGAAAGATTCAATATGCTGTCAGCTATAGTGCCTAAAATTTTATCTGGTAGGAGAAATGCGCAAGATATGCTAGCATCGTCGCAGCTGAATGTCATCCGAGAGCTGATAACACTGCTTACCCCATTTAAACAGGCCACTGAAGACATTAGCGGTGATCATTATGTGAGTGCTAGTCTAGCAATACCAATTACTAATTTGCTGGCGCAAGGACTGGAACACGAAAAGCCCTCAACAGTATTAGGTATTGGCGTAAAAACCAGTTTGTTGGAAGGGGTTACTACACGACTAAGGCCCCTGGAGGAAAATTTATACTTGACAAAAGCTACTAGTTGCTGCAGCCAGCAACAATGCAGCTAATGTAGCCTGTTAACGATGACGCCTCAAATAAGTTAGTAACGTAAGATATATCTCTGTAAATATAGTTTCTATGCCCTATAATTGTTAATCAAGAGTTTGTGTATTATGTATTTTGTGTATGAATAAAGGTTACGACATCGAATTAAATTTAACCCCGAAGGACGACGCGAGTTGTGAAACTCAGAATGTAAGCGTCATTGATATTGTTGCTGTCCTTCTCTAAACATAGTCTGTCCTTATAATGTGCCATCTCGCGCAACCCACTTCAGCCGCGGTGCTCTCACCCGCGAATTTCCCTTCGCTGCCCAAACCCACGCAGCAAGCCTGGAGGACCACTCCAGCCGCCCCTGCGCCGGCCCCCAAACCCGTCCCTAAGCCGCAGCCCCCTAAGGCCACCTCCTCCCAAGTCCAGACCAGTCCTGGTCTAACGGAAGATCTGGCATTGGTCAGTAACTTCCTGGGGACCGTAAATCTCCAGGAGATTAGAAACCTGGCCCAAGCCCTCAGGTCCACTGACGGCAACCCAATGGCCCGTCTGGACCTCATAATTAGGTACGAGCCCGTACTTAGCGCCCTTGGCCTCTTCATTGCCTGTCCATAAAAAACCCCTCTCTTAAATTCTCTAAAATGGATAACACATCCAAGAGAATCAAACCCTCCTCCCTCTCCGTCGCGTTCTTCAACGCTGACGGCATCCGCTCCCAACGCACCCAGATCCATGATTTCCTCAGAAATCACCAAATAGATGTAATGCTAGTGCAAGAGACCTTCTTGAAGCCTAGTCACCGCGATCCCAAAATCGCCCAGTACAACATTGTACGAAATGACAGGCTAGCCACTGACTAACATGGAGGCCTCGGTCTGCCATATAGCCATGACAGGTCATCAACCTGTCACTCTGGCCTCTGTTTATCTGCCCCCCGACAGAGAACTGCTCAGGACTGACCTCGAGTCACTCCTCGACTTAGGTAACTCAGTCATCCTGGCAGGAGATCTCAATTGCAAGCACCCCAGCTTCAACAGTCATACTTCAAACCGTAATGGAAATCGCCTCTACAGACTTATTGACCTACTGGACTTTGACGTCATAGCTCCCACGACGCCAACTCATTACCCTTCTATAGTCACCCACAGACCCGACGTCCTCGACATCGCCCTTTTCAAAGACATTACCCTACGTCTAAACTCACTAGAAACCCTTGCCGAGTTAGACTCTGATCACCGCCCCATAATCATGAAATTAGGACGGCAGACCGATTCACCTCCCCATGACAAGACCATTATCGACTGGGCCAAACTAAAAGAAGCCCTTAAGGCTTCTAGCTCTCCCCACCTCGACTCTATCCCCGACGACCTGACCAGTGCGGATGACACAAACACGGCGGTCTCTGGACTCGGCAGCCACCTTAAGGATTTAATCCAAAGCTCCTCCAGGCGGGTCCCAGCGGCGAATGATCGCCGATGGGAGCTGCCTGAGGGCATTAGGGAGCTGCTAAGAGCCAAGAACGCAGCCATCCGTGCTTACGACTCCTTCCCATGTATCGAGAATAGGCGTAGAATGCGAGCTTTACAGAGGGACGTAAAGAATCGCATCGCTGAATTCAGAAACACCAATTGGGAAACCCTGTTGTCAGAGATCTCGCCATCACACACAGCCTACTGGCGGATGGCGAGGTCTATGAAAACAGACAATACAGCCTCCATGCCCCCACTGACTAGACCGAACGGTCCTCCCGCATTTGACGATGCAGAGAAGGCCGAATGCCTGGCTGATAGCCTAGAGGCCCAGTCCTCCCCTAGCCGCCAGCCGGTTGACGAGTCCCACGTCGACCTGGTTGACGGAGAGGTGAGTCATCGAGCCTCCATCCCTCCCTCAGACTCCCTTCTACCGGTTACGGTTTCAGAAATCCAGGCGATTATTCAAAATCTTAAAATTAAGAAATCTCCTGGTATCGACGGAATACCCAACAGGGTGTTCAAAAGTCTTCCGATCCAATTGATCGCCCTCCTCGCAGCCATCTACAATGCCGCCATGCGGAACCATCTCTTTCCAGCCGCCTGGAAAGAAGCCGTCGTCATCGGCATCCCCAAACCGGGCAAACACCGCTCGGATCCCGCTAGCTACAGCCTATTGAATACAATGGCTAAAATCTATGAAAGAGTCCTCCATACCCGCCTGCTGAGACACATTGACTCAAAAGGCCTTCTAATCAACGAACAATTCGGCTTTAGAGCCAAACATTCCGCAGTCCAACAAGTGCACCGAATAACGGAGCACATACTTTCAGGTCTCAATCAAAAGAGACCTCTCAGAACTCTAGCTGTCTTCTTCGACGTAGCGAGGGCCTTTGATAAGGTGTGGCACAACGGTTTAATTTATAAACTGTACCAACTGGAGGTGCCCGAAAGTCTCATTCTCATCATTAGACTACCTTACCAATCGCACCTTTCGCTACAGAGTTGAAGGCACGCTATCCAGCCCCCGCCCAATAAGAGCTGGAGTCCCCCAGGGCTCCGTTCTAGCACCCACGCTCTATTCACTCTATACTAACGACACCCCCCACCCCCCAGGAATAGAGCTCGCCCTCTTCGCGGACGACACCGCCCTCTACGCTTCAGATAGGAACGTACGAATGCTCTCTCTACGCCTCCAGCGCGCAGTCACCGCCCTAGGCGAGTGGTTTGTGCGGTGGAGGATAGAGATAAACCCGAGGATAGAGATAAAGAGATAGAGATAAAGTGCAGCCATGTGCTTCCCATGCTGTCTCACTCCTAAGCTCTCCCCTCTCCCGATAACCCTTCTCGGTCAAACGATTCCTCTCGTCAAAAAGACCAAATATCTCGGAGTCACTCTAGCTAGACCAGTGTTTCTCAAAGTGGGCGATAACGCCCCCTTGGGGGCGTTTGAAACCTAGAGGGGGGCGTTAAGGGGCCCAGAAAAAATGGGGGGCGTTGATGTGGGTTAGGGGGGCGATGTATAATTTGTAATTTCATTTACTTTATATAGTATTTTAAATTTCACTAAAATTAAAGTTGTAACAAGGATGCTATTGGAACTATAAAGGAACATGATAACCTTAAATAATGCTATTGGTGCAATCCGGTAGAAATCGGCTGGTTCATCGATACTTGCTCAGTACGATTGAGCGTCGAAAGCGGTGAACGGAAAAGGCATGGAAACATTCCTACCGCTCGATTATAGCGCAACGAAAAGTGTTTCGCGGTGGGCGGGGCTTAAAAACTGTTCCGCACGCGGCTTTAGTTTAGTCGCGACGGCCAGTGAGTGAAGACGTCTTACCGATACTGTTTAGCTAGTATGAGAGGACTGCTTCCATGCTTTTTGCGTTCACCGGTCGAAAGAGATAAACAAGTTTGTGCGTGTTTGTCTTATTCCTGTCGTTACTTGCTGTATTTAAATCCTATATAAAAGCTCGTAATTTTTCTTATATTTTCATTTGTGGTTTCGCGCGCTATCTTTAAACAAGTATTTAAGTTCAACACTTTATTTACATATTTTTGAAAACAAAGCCATGTCGGAAGCAAAAAAGAAGAAACGGCAATACAGTGTAGAATATATTAAATATGGATTCATAGAAAATTCGACAAACCCATCTTTGCCTTTGTGCCTTCTTTGTTCAAAAACATTTTCAAACGAAGCGATGAAGCCTTCAAGACTTCAAGATCATTTGAATAAAATGCATCCGGATAAGAAGGACAAAAATGTAGGCTATTTTCAAGATCTGGAAAAGAAGCATAATGCTCAGCCAAGTGTATCGAAACTTTTTTCGATGGCTGCTAAGCAAGACGATGACGGACTTCGAGCTTCATACAATATCTCTGTTAATTGCTCAAACAGGTAAACCACACACCATCGGAGAAACGTTAATTTTGCCGGCGATAAAAGAAGTTATAACTACTGTGCTCCATAAACCGGCGGCAGATATAATTCGAAAAATTCCTTTGAGCAATAGTTCTGTCCAAAGACGAATTGATGAAATGGGTGAAAACATTGAAAAGTCATTGTGCAATCATCTGAAGACTAGTAAATTTTCAATTCAGTTGGATGAGTCCACTTTACCAACTAATGAAGCATTGTTGTTGTCTTACGTGAGATTTATTAAAGATGAAAAAATATGTCAAGAACTTTTATTTGCTAGAAATTTAGAGACAGACACGAAAGGAGAAACCGTATTTAAAACACTGGAAAAGTTTTGTGATGAAAAAGGAATTCCGTTGAAGAATATTATATCAGCTGCTACAGATGGTGCTCCAGCTATGACGGGGTGTCAAAAAGGCTTCATATCGTACTTAAAAAACAAAATTCCTGATGTGCTTGCTGTACATTGCGTTATACATCGACAGCATTTAGTTGCTAGAAATTTAAGTGAACGACTATTTCAATCATTGCAACATGTCATCAGAGCAGTCAATAAAATCCGAAACAACTCTTTAAATGACAGATTATTTAATCAGCTTTGTGTTGATAATGATGAAGATTTCAACAGATTGATCTTTCACACAGAAGTGCGTTGGCTATCAAAAGGAAATTGTCTGACTCGTTTTTACAATCTGTTTGACTCTGTCATAGAGTTCTTGGAAAACAAAGACACAGAATTGCGCGAAAACCTCATCACATCAAAGAATGATATCGCATACCTGACAGACCTTTATACATTGCTTAATGATATGAATCTCCAACTTCAAGGCGATGACTTGAACTTAATAAAAACAAAAAATGTCGTCGCTGCTTTCGTAGCCAAGCTGCTCTTACACAAAAAGAATATCGGCAGACGTGAGTTCCATAATTTTCCCAATTTATCAGTATCCTGCAACAACGACGACTTGCTCGTCTACTGCCAACATTTTGAAAATCTTCACAGTGATTTCATTGAAAGATTCCAGGACATTTTGAAATTGGAAATACCAGACTGGGTGTTAGATCCTTTTTCAAATGTCAACATAGCAATATCACCCCAGTTGGATGAAGAACTTATAGAACTGACATCGAACGAGGAAATAAAAATCAAATACAAAAATGGCTACCAACAATTTTGGCTACAAAAGTCAATTCCGCAGTTGTACCCTGGATTGTGGTCTATCGTTGAACGATTTTTGATAGCATTCCCATCGTCATATTTGTGTGAACGTGGATTTAGCGCTGTGACAACGCTGCTTACTAAAAAGAGAAATCATTTGCAAGTTACCAAACGCGGCGACTTACCACTGTTTTTGAGTAAAATCGAACCTGATATCAACAAACTTATTAAATATCATCAAATTCATCCATCTCATTAGATTAGTATAAAAACGAAAACTGATTACATATTAATATTGTTTCTTTTAATTTGATTAAAATATATTATTAATATTATAAAGTTGGGTTTTATTTGCTCTCACTGGTAAAAATTTCTAGTTTAGAATGTAAGTTTAAACATCAGAACCGACTAATATAACTAAATTAATTAAAGTAATGAAATTGTGGTTTTTAAGTTTTAGGGGTGTATAAAAAAAGGGGAGCGCTGAAAAATAATTGATTTTCAAAGGGGGCGGTAAAAGAAATAAGTTTGATAATCATTGGCCTAGGAGATCATGGGTTCATACATAAAAAAGTTAACCACAGCGATCCCGAGAACCCATTTGTGGCATATGATGGGACTCACACTCAGCGAATAGAGTCCCAATGGCGGGTGGTTAAAAGGTTCTTTTATAAAGATAATTATAACCACCCAGAAAACTTTGCTGATGTAATAGTAGAATTTGTGTGGCGAAGATCAATTAATAAAAATAAAGGAGATCCATTTGTTGAACTTTTAAAGGCTGTAAAGTATAGTTATAAAATAAATTAATGAATATAAATAAACTCTTTTATTACTTTAGTGAGTGTCACAGAACCGAATCTGTAAACCCCGAATCCACGTGGTACTTGTCTGCCCTAACCCTAGAGTGTTTTTATAAGCCGGAGGCGCGAAACACAGCCCTCGCCCGCTGTGTTACGCAAGGGCGAAGGGGCTGCACTAGGGTTCATTCCCGGGAATTCTCGAGCCGAGAATTCCCGGGAAATCGTTGGGCTTTGTTCCCGGGAAATCAAGCTCGAGAAAAGTCGAGAACTCGAGAAATCATGTAAGGGAACCTGTTGTACCTTGACACCCTTTGTACCTAGAGCCACTTATTTTTTTGAAATGTTCGCGCCTTTTTTCCGTCTCTTTGTCTATGGTATAGTGAACTTTGACAAGACTAATCAACATGAAGTTAGTTGCAGGCGGCCATTGCATCGAGTTTGCATGGGAGATCACTTTAACGTTTTCGCTGCAAAAAAGTAAGATATTCAATATTTTTCATTTCTTTCATTACTTCTGTTATTTACTACATAATTTTTTAAAACCATTTGATTTAAACAAGTACTTTAGCCAAGTTTAGAATGTAGTATGCTTATTTGAGTTAATCATAACCTCCATATTTACATGTGCGAATAAACATAAAAGGGTAGGGGTGTTGTACCTTGACCATAGTAAAACAGTTGTACCTTGGTCATATGGTCAAGGTACCTACATTCAAATGTATTCTTGTTAATTCTGTTTAGGAACGCACATACTTATTATTTTGTTGTTTTTTATACAGGTAAAACGCCTCGTAGCAAAAACAACATCAAACGGACTCCTATTGCTAAAACAGCACTTTCTAGTGCTATTAAACTAGTTAAAGAAAAAAAATTCTCATTAAGAGGAGCTGCCAAACATTTTAACTTGTCAAGATGTACTTTAAAGAGGCATTATGAACACTTCTTGAAGACTGGTAAAGATGCGAGCGACCTTCATGATAATTTAGCCGTGAAAAAAGTTTTTACAGGTGACGAAGAGCTCTTGCTTGTGGATTACATACAAGAAGCAGCAAAGTTACAGTATGGACTCACTTTAAAGGACGTTAAGAGGTTGGCATATGAGTTCGCGACGAAAAACAATAAAAAATATCCAGCTCAATGGGACAAAGACCAAATGGCTGGGGAGTACTGGTTACGCCTTTTCCATAAACGACATCAAAAGCAATTAGCTTTACGCAAGCCTGAAGCTACTAGCCTTGCCCGTTCTACAGCATTTAATAAACAAAGTGTGCAATTGACTTTTGAAAATTACAAAAAAGCTTTGTCCAAATGCCCACAATTAAGAGCGATTGATATTTGGAATGTGGATGAAAGTGGCATTTCAACAGTCCATGTTCCACCAAAAATATTAACACCCAAAGGTGTCAAACAAGTTGGTGCAATGACGAGCGGAGTAAAAGGAAATACAGTCACAACGATAGCTGCAATAAATGCAGGAGGTGGATTCATTCCTCCTAAGCTCATATTTCCGCGTGTAAATTTCAAGGATTTTATGCTTGTTGGAGCTCCTGATGGAACTATTGGTGGAGCTAATCCTTCTGGATGGTCTAATGAAGCGTTGTTTCTACAATTTTTCAAACACTTTATTCAATATGTAAAACCATCAAAGGATTATCCAACCATTTTACTACATGACAATCATGAAAGTCACATTCAAATACCAGTTATAGAATTGGCCAGAGAAAATAGCGTCATCCTTGTAACTTTCCATCCATACGAGTCATAAATTTCAACCTTTGGATAAGACTGTATTCGGTCCTTTTAAGAAATACTATAACACTGCAGCAAATGAATTAATGTTGACACCCGGTCATGTGGGTAAACCACTGACAATTTATGATATTGCCGGTCTTGTTGGAAAAGCTTTTCCACAATCTTTTACTCCCTCAAATATTATTCAGGGTTTTAGGAGTACAGGATTACACCCACTAAATGAAAATATATTTGGAGAACATGAGTTTATGCCATCAAACGTAACTGACCGACCCTTCCCTGTATGTGAAAACGAGCCTCATGCTAGGACCTCATCTGAAGAAACGAATGAAATTCTTGAACAGCCAGATTGTAACGAACAGCATCTTCCTGGAGAATCCACTCAAAAATGCAAAGAAGTTCTTGAAACCTCGTTGCAAGAAAACACACCAGGATGTTCCAATGTTGTAACGCCATCTATGATTAGACCGCACCCAAAAGCTGAACCAAGAAAAGAAGTTCGAAAAGGCAGACAGAAAGGAAAGTCAAGGATACTAACTGACACTCCGGAAAAAAATGAAATAGAAAGAATAAAGGCAGCAAGACAAAATAAAAAACTTAAAATAGATAAGAAGGTAAAAGTACAGAAACTAAAAGAAGTTAAGAAAAAAATTTTAAAAGAAGAATCAGAAACATCAGAAGATGAAAATTAAAATTAAGATATTGTCTGAGATAAAGCATTGTTTTATATTGAGTCACAAATATTTTTTTTGTCTGGAGGCCAGACTAACAGGATGGCCGAGTCTGTAGGATTCAAATTTTGCATGAAATAACATGTTTTTGAACGAAGGTCGTGTGAGCGAGAAGAGAGTGAGAGAGAAAAAAATCAGAAGATGGCTGCTAAATGATGAGAGTAGTGATTGCTTAAAACTGTATTAAATTGTTCAAAATTAAAAGAAGTAAATATAAGTGGTGATAGTTGTTCCACTCGTTTCATTTTCGTTTTCTCGAAAGAATTGAATCCTACATATATAATCGTGTATGAGCTCATGTTTATAATGGTAGATGGAAAGTTGTGCAATACACTGTCTCACACCAAATCTGTGTGGTGTAACTTCAAAAGATTACAATAATCTTCATGTCGTTTTGCAAAAACCTGTTTAATACTGATTCCATATCGTTCGGTTATCAGTTTTGCATTTCTGGATACGATTGTTGAAACGCTGAAACACCTGTTATATAAAATTACCCATTAAGGGGCTACCCGACAAATTTCGCTGTTTTTAAATCCTATAAAGTATATTTGAACATGGTACAAAAATTCTCTAAAAAATATATAACGGAGAATTGTTATCGTGCAAGTTTTTAGAAAGCGTGACGTCAGCATTGCTGACGTCACCATTATTCGCGTCCCTCATATTCAACAGATAACGAAATAAAACAACTATACACTTGAAATAAACTCTTTGTTACAATCGTTTTATAATCAATACTTTTCTTAACTTATAGATTCAACTAAGATCTTAAGTCTACCCTTATTTTCTATACAAAAGTAAAAATAATTCAAATAGCACAGTAAAAATAATTTAGATAGCAATATTTCAAAAAGCACTCACCAAACTACCGTTCTCAGCAGCTGCCACGTGAAAAGTGAGCCAACAACATGGTGGCCTCCCACCATGTTGCTTCTTTACAATCATTTTTAAACAATGGTTTTAATACGAATATTTCGTTATAGTTATTCGTGAAATAATTTTAAAACATTATTTAAACACTTATAAACGCAAATAATTTCATAAAATCACGCGTGGTTTTAATCACTCATCGTTCAAAACAATCTCCAACGAACATTCAAAAAGCAACTATTAAAAATCAATCTAAAGAATTATTAATGATTAAATTGTGAATGTGTTTTGCAAATTAAAGATTTGATTTATAATTAATTTTGAGCTAAACTTATTAATTTAAAGTTAACTTTTTGAATGTTCGTAACTTCTAAGGAAGTAAATACATATGTTAACAAACTCATTTTAAAAATTATTTGATTTAGGTTAAAAAATGAAGCTTACCTATTTCATTGGTAATAAAATAGGTTAAAATTAATTATCATTCTTAAATAGACTTTATGTAATCAAACTTAAAATCTAAAATAAAAGATGTTGACTGTTTTGCGTCGACATATATGATGTAGTGTTGTATTTAGGGGAGAGTAGGGTAATGGGAGTCAGCGGGTAATGGGAGTCACCCTCACATCCACGTAACAGTACTTGCGAGCGACGCGTAAACGGCGTCCCTACCCCCGCTCTGGCCCCCCAGCGCCGCCTGGAACGGCTCGCGCCAGTCAGCGCCCGCGCCATTGAGATACGCCGGTGTTTTGTTTTTGTGCTCCGCTGATGTAATTTTACGTCAATGCAAATTAGAAGGTAAGTGTCGAATATCTTGCAGTATGCGATTAAGACTTTTACACGGACTTAGTTAGACTTTCAAAATTGTGATGTGCAGTTCAGATTACGTCAGTGTTTTAAAGATTTTTTTATTTTATTTTTTTTTCTCATTAGTGTAATTGTGGGAAATGAGAGTCAAGTGACTCCCATTACCCACAAGTGATCACTATTACCCGCAACTGTGCATGTTGAATTACGTCATTTTTATTTCTTTCTAGATGCCGAAAGTACGAGTCAGGACAACTGAAAAGGCTTCCTGGTCTTCTGATACCCTGGAAAAAGCTATAAAGCTTGTTGATGAAGGTTCTTCTATAAGAAATGCTGCTAAGGTAATGGGGATCCCATTTTCAAGCCTTCAAAAGAGAATAAAAAAAGGTTCTACCTTAGGACCACATCTAGGACGATTCACTGTCTTTAGTGCTGAGATAGAAGCCGAGCTAGCAAACTTGGTGAAGAAAATGGCAAATATTTTTTATGGTTGCACTGCTAATCAAATAAGAAAAGTGGCTTTCGAATATGCTGAAAAATTGAATTTAAAGCACAATTTTCTCAAAAATTTTAAAGCACAGTCTTCAAAAATGGCTGGACGCGATTGGTTGCATGCATTTATGACTAGACATAACATTTCTATTAGGAAACCGGAGGCGACCAGCATAAACAGAATAACAGCTTTTAATAAAACTGAAATAAGTCTGTTCTTTGAGCTACTTGGCCAGCTGATGGAAAAGCATAGATTTGTTCCAAAAAATATATATAATTGCGACGAAACAAGCATTTCAACAGTTCAAACTCCACCGGTTCTTAGGATGTCTAAACAAGTAGGCCCACTTGATTCTGAACCAGATATTGTATCACCAGTACCTAGCACGTCAAACCAAATTAGTGCTAATTTGCATGATTTAATCAAGTTGCCAGAGAAAACACATGTTATAAATACAAGAAAGGGCCGAAAGAAGCAACACGCTACAATTTTAACTTCAACGCCAATCAAAGAAAACCTGATAGAAAAAGAAAATAAGAAAATGAAGAAATCAGAAGGTAAAGAAAAAGAAAATAAGAAAATGAAGAAAACAGAGGGTAAAGAAAAAGAAAAGAGATCGAAAGGTAAAGGTCAGGCAAAAAAGACTACAATACAGAAGAAGGGTCCTGAAAAGGCAAAGCGTCAAGTACTACAAAGAAACGAACGAAACTTCTGTATCAGAAGGTTAGATATGTCTGCGATATGTGCTAGATTTTCTTTGAAATTACCCCCATGTTGAGGTAATGGGAGTCAAATCTGTTTTTTTTTTAACTTTTATAATATCCAAAGTTGATTGCCAAAGTGACTGAAAATTATTTCTAATGATAGTTAATTAAGTAAATGATGTTTAAAGGCGGTTGCAATAAATAGTTTGTTTATGATTAAAATTTTATTTGAGTTCTCGCTTAAGTGACCCCCATTACCCTCTTTTACCCTAATCTTCGCTTTTGACGTCTGAAATTAAAATAATATATCTAATTTAAGAGAAAATAAATCATCTGTGAACCCTCTATTCTCGTGTTAAATCCCGATAGCCTCCCTTATTATTTATGGAACTTATACAAATGAAACTTATACTCAATATTAGACAACAATTTTCACTATAATCCTGTCGTTTGGATTTTTAAATTTATTTGTAGTTTTTGAAAAAAAATTGTATTTTGTTTCTATGCATGTTTCTGGCTCGCGGTACTCTGCGGGGGCGACGGGCGGCAGTCGGCCAGTGGCCTTTGAACGGGGAACCCGTGTCGCTTTACGCTGTGCGCGCGCAAAAATCCTGCCTTTTTATTTGTTATTTAGCGTATTTAAGACTTATTTTAATTACCTAGTGCTAGTGCGGACAATATAAGTGACAAGAGCACACATTTTAGTTATTATTAATTTTAGTTTTACATTAGCAAAAGGTCACATTGTTTAGGTTAGGTTTTATTTTTATTTTCTTGAAATAAAATTTTGACAGGACGCTATTGATATTTAGTATAGTAAAAATTCTGTTTTTGAGTATAAAAATCAACAATGCCTAAAATATCAAAAGTAAAACGATATAGACAGCAAAAGATGCAGGAAGTGATCGACGTCTTTCTTGTAAGTACACTTTCTATATTCTTAAATTATTAATAATTCACTAATTTATAACTATGGTAATTTACTCGTGTGCTTAGTAACTTTTAATGAATCATAATTCAATTTTTTCTCGGTTCTTTAGATTGATTTTATGAATAATCGGTGTTTTCTTCTCATTTATTTTATACTTGGAAAGATATCTAGTTCACAATTTCGACTACCTACCTACTCTGATAGCGATCTAGTGGTTTAGTACCTAAAATAGGTATAGTGTGCATCACAAACGAGAAGTCTGATGTCGATACCCATTGTCAAATATCATGCCTTTTTTACCTTATTTTTTTGTATTATTTTATTGATTTTTTTTTCAGAAGACTAAGGAAAAGGTCTGTTTTACATAAAATTGACGAAAACTGCGAAAACCAAGATCAAAACTCGGAATCGTTTCAGCCTCGAGTTGATACGGTCACGAAGTAAGTAAAATAGACCAGGAGCCCACGTATATTTTCGGAACGTTATTTTTAATTCTACTTACTTACTGGTAACTTTTATTTAGCAAAGAAAGATGTGAAATAGACCGAAAGCTCACGCATATGAAGAGTGTTAACAAGTATGTGGGACCGTAATATGCTTGATGTAATCTACAAAATAATATGTTCTTTTTTTCAGCGCTACCCACAAAGCGATGCAAAGGCAACCCGATGAAGTAGTCATCAACATGGCACATGAAGAAGAACCAGTAGAATCAACCAGTGATGGACCAAATCGGAACCATGAATCTGAAAACCAAAAAGTGGTAATCTGTACTATGGACGTGAGAACGAAAAGACACCACTGACTCAGCTGAGTACTCCGATTAATAAAGAAATTAAGAAATTTGGCTTATTTATTGACAAAGCATTGCCATTTCTTGGTGCCACCCGCGACGGGCTGTGTGGCGAGAACATGGTAGTTAAAGTTAAATACCCCATAACAGCACACGTGATACATTTAGGAAGCTATATATATAAAAAAAAAATACATTTTGGAAAAAGAACAGAAATGGTGAACAAGAAATTAACAAGAGCCATAATTGGTACTACCAAATGCAAGGTCAGCTACGTATTACACAGGGTACAAAATATGAATTTGCTGTTTGGGCCAATGAAAATGAACCTTTAAAGTTTGAAATTATTGAATAGGATGACAACTTTTGGAAATACAAAATGGAAGAGAAATTAACAAAATTTTATATGGATTGCTTATTACCAGAATTAGTCGATCCTCGCCAACCTCGGAATATTCAGGAAGCAATAAAGAAAAAAGAAAGTAAAAACAATCCAAAAATAATCAATCGCTCCACTGAACGGTAATAAAGATGGAAAAAGAAAACTTAGACGAAGAAGAAATACTTGCCTAATTAAAGATTAAAATTAGTTCTCTATTTAAGCCCACAGTAAAGATACCCGTATTTTTAATACCTACCCATAGTACTGTAATGCTCGGCCACCGTATTGAGTCCAAAGTAAAAACACCGGAACAGATGCTCCTCTTATACCAAGCACAAGTTCGATCGAATATGGAGTACTGTATGGCACTTGTGGGATGGTTCTGCCAAGTACTAGCTAGATGCTTGTACTGGTTGTGCGCTCGTTGGGACCAAACTACAGTTTGTTGAATTGAATCGTTTAATTTTAAAAGAACACTAACACCACATTTTGTTGTCAAGTTTTATCGCCCCGTTGTTCTTAGCCTTATTCCTCTATTTCTACTCACTGTCTAATAAAAAATATTAATGCGTTGTGGTTTTAAAATCGCACGATACTTTTTTTGTTTTTTGTAACTTATTTGTATTGTTATAGAAAGTAAATGTAACTCAGGCAATAAGGGAACTATTCAATATAAAATAAAAGAAAAATAACTATAAATAAACCATTAAACCAACCGTTTTCTCAAATACTTTTTTCATTTAAATTGTATAATCTCGTGACGTAGTTGTAAATCTGTCGTCCGTGTTTAGTATGCCTTAAAGTGGGTTAATAGCAGTGTTGCCAGATTTTTTAATCGATCAAGGCGGGATTTTTAATATGTCAAAGTAAAAAAGCGGGATTCGTTTGATAAAAGCGGGACATAATAAAAAAGCAAAGTAATTAGTACAATATTTATTAGATCAATGAGATCAAACTATTTTTTGTATGAGTAATATTCGCGTCGGGCAGTTCACTAGGTCGATAAAATAGATCGAATTCAAAAGAGCGTGACTTTCAGTGTCCCGCGCGGCATTGTATTTTACGTTTCAAAAAGCGGGACGTCTGCCAACACTGGTTAATAGATTCGATGACATTCGATGACACTTGTCACTAAAGCTAGCCATTCAAAGTCCTGCATGCAGGACGCCGCGCCGGCGGCCATGCTGGAGAAGTTGGTCCATATATGGTCCTGCATAGCATCCGATCACACACTGTGTTAAGCTGTTCCAACGTGCAGTAGTGCTTTGCGTGAAAAATTTCACCATCAACGCGCATAAGAAAAAGAACAAAAAGAAAGAAATTGACTATCCTTTATTTACTTTGGTTGATGTCACAAAAACAACGGAAGTCTAGTTGGGTTAAAAAGCTATTACTAAAACGTGTAAATTATTGTGACGCCACCATGTTAAACGACATTGACGAAGATGATTACAAAAACTATCTAAGAATTAATGATTCAACATTTACCCTCTTCTTAAACAAAGTACCTCCATTAATATCCAAACAGAATACGCTAATGCGTGACAGTATACCAGCAGAGCATCGTATAATTGCTACTTTACGTTTTTTATTAACCGACAGATTATGAAGATTTAAAATTCAGTTGCAAAATGTCCCCACAACTTCTTGGACGTGTTATACCAGAAACATGCGAAGCTATTTATGATTTTCTTCATGAAGACTACTTAAAAGTATAAATAAGAACACTATTAATAAAGAAACAGTCGTACTTATTTATTTTTGTAAATTATAAATTCTTTCATACATTTGAGAATCAACATTATGGTCACACAAATAACATTATAATCTTTTTATTTATTTCTTAAAAACCAAGAAATTTTCTAAAAAAAAATTGAATTATCAATATCATCATTCTCATTTAATTGAGACAGTGATTGTGATGGCTCAGTCAAGTTTGACATTAGACTTGTCAAAGTTGAAAGAACTTGTCAAAAATGACAAAGCTACCAATATGGCGGAGTGTCTTTTTTAAATTGTCGGCGGCAAAGGAATACGCCATTAAATCCTCATAAAGACAAAAATGTCAATGAGAAATTAAAAAATGTCATATATTAAAACTAAACGAGCTAAAAATTAATTTGGTGGTTCGTTGATCCTTGGAAACTGGACTATCAAAAAATATATTATATAAAAAGCACATGTCTAAAAAATTTGTCCTTGCCCATTGGTTACGCCTATAGGAAATATTTATTTATTCCTTTTTAAATAATCCTCATTTTTAATCCTTTCCTTTAAACCGCGTCAAGCGTTGCAAATCACTAGTTATTTGTTTGGTGGTTTGCTTCTGTTTGAATATTTGCGAGGGACGGGCCGGTTAAGATCGGACCTCTCGCTCGCACACACGCAACACGAGGACTCCGTGGCCGTCGTTTAACAGTGACATTTTGACCGCCCGCACGCGCCGTTCAATTATACAAATTAGCTGGAAACCTGCTGTTTCCGCCGGTTCTGGACGTTGTCGGGAGTGCCTCCGAAAACACCTGGTTATGAACAATTTGTTTGTGAAGTGATCACGGATCCCAAACGCATCCTGGAAGCAACATCACCACCTCAGCGCGCCACCTTATCGTGAAGACAGATCAGGCTGGCGAGAGGCGCAACTGAAATCGACAACGGCACCCAGCTATACGCAGACAGGTAACAAGCCATCAGATTAACTATTTCTATTGATTTGCAACGTGTACTGACATCTACCCGTAATCCCATTTCCTAATAAAACGAACCAGCGAACCCCCCCAGGGTGGATGCCGAGGAAGATATAGCAATCGGCATAGCCACACCACCCATTGCTTATACTATAATACACCGTGATATGACTTTTGAAGTACATAGAGCGAAGTTTTTATTTTGAATTTAGTATAAGGGGTTTGAATTTTGTATTATATATTCCTTGGGAAAGTTGTCAAGTTTCACGGTCTAAATACCCATACTTTTCGCTTACGCTTTAAAAGTGCATGTGGTGTATAATCTCTACTATCTACCTATTCCTCTTTTACCTATTGATATTTGGAATTGATTATTAGTTCATCAATAAAAAAAATAGAAACCCCATTCTAATATATTATGACCATCGAATAAAGTATGTGGGCTCTTGAACTATAAAATTTATATACTATTTTTACTTTCTTGAAGTACGACGGGTATCCGTAAGATGTCGTTATAGATGGCGCATATATTTATTATACGTAATAATGTAGAGGTGAGGAAGGTAGGTGGGGGGTGTCAGAAAGATGGAATGCTCAAGGCCATTGGCATATGGTAGCCCCTTAAGGCGGGGCGGGTCGTCTAAACAAAGAAAATAAAGAGATAATTTTGAACAAAATAAAAAGCTATAAACGGAGTTTAAGAAGCAACTGCATCTAATTGTTGACAGGCCGAAACCTAGGTTTGGCAACAGTAATGATGGAAATGTAGCACTTTCTTTCTTTCAGAATTATGAAAAATGTGCAACAATAACACAGATTGATCTGCAGCTCATAAAACGATTTTATATAATACTGCAAACTATATCTAGTGGATTTAAAATAAACAAAAATAAATTCAAAACGTTTTGCCTAGACACGGCTTCTCTATATGTAAATCTGTATCCATGGATGCCAATGACACCCACAGTCCATAAAATATTAATTCATGGTCCTGAAATTATGAACCACTCATTGTTGCCGATCGGTCAACTCAGCGAAGAAGCCCAGGAGTCCAGGAATAAAGATTTTATTATAAATCATACAGAGAACGCTTTAGTAGAAAACCTCCAGAGCTGAAAATCACAAAATCATCACAGAACTGGACAAAATTACGAAATGCATACGCCAGCGCACTAAAACGGCGTAAAAATAAAATGGAAATACGAAGAGCAAATGATTTTTTTACGCCCACACATAGAATCGAGAAACACCAAAACTAGTTTGACGGCGCCAGCTCCAGAATCATTTCTAGACACGAGTCACAAAGCAGCTCAGCATCGCACCCTCCATATACTCTAAGTTCTAGCGATGGATCTCAAAGGAGCTCAGCATCAAAACGATCATTATCAGCATTCATTGAGCTTTATTCAACAAACCTGGCTTACAAGAAATGCATGAGTTGATGAAGTCATCATATGATTTAAGGCAGCGAAGGCAACATTGTAGGCAGGTTATGGACGAGACCGACTTATTTTTTTTGAGCATGAGTGAGGCAGTAAAGGCGCTCCCAAAACTCGATCAAACAAAAGTTAAATTGGATTAACATATAGCTATTTCTCAAGCAGAAATCCGAAAACTTACTCAAACAGAACACGTTTTAAGAACACCGCTTAACATAACTGGTAAAATTAATAATTTAATACATCAAATGAAACCAGTAACGCCATCTATCGATAATATTGTGTATTAGTGTATGATCGCTCGGTTTAATAATTGTCTTAATAGTCTGTTGACTTTGTGATGAATGAGTGAATCTCACAATAAAAGTAGTTCTCTGGTTGCCACCGTTCAAGCAACTTGTTTTATTTTCTAATAGATTATGGGCCCAGACCCATAATTAGTTTAAAAGTCAGTTAAAGTTGTAAAGTTATAGTTTCAGTTAGTTAGTATAGGAATAGTAACTGCACAGTGGACTATTGCGTGCGTTGTTATATTCACTGTAGTGAACTTTGACTTTGTGTTGCACGTGCTTGCACAGAACGCCGCGGGTGTGGTCAACAGACATGGCTTCTAGTACGAATTCGTTTATTGCTAATGTACCGAAACTAAAAGGTCGGGAAAATTATAGTGAGTGGGCGTTTGCTGCCGAAAATCTGTTAGTACTCGAAGGAAAGCTAAATTTTCTCAAGACTGAAGGAATTGGCGCCAACATTGCGGGGGACGCCATGACGAAAGCCAAGTTGATCCTAACTATAGATCCGTCGTTGTATGTACATATTAAGAGCGCTAACACTACTAAGGAACTATGGCAGAAATTACAAAAGATGTTTGACGACTCCGGTTTTTCGAGAAGAATTATGTTATTGAGGACTTTAATATCAATACGTCTCGAAACTTCCGATTCTATGACAAGTTACATTACTCAAATTATTGAGACGGGGCAGAAATTATCAAGAACTGGTTTTTTGGTGAACGATGAGTGGATTGGCTGTCTAATGCTGGCAGGATTGCCTGAAAAATATTTTCCAATGCTGATGGCCATCGAACATTAAGGGATCGCCATTACGGCGGATGTTGTAAAATCAAAATTATTAGACATGTCCGGAAGTGAAGATTCGACGGAAACTGCATTATATACTAGAGGGCGCCAGCATGTCAATCAAAAATCGAAGTCGTTCAATAAAACAGTAAACTCGTTCAAAGATGGCGGAACGTCAAATATCAACAACAACAAAAACAAAGTCATCAGGTGTCATTGTTGTAAACAGATCGGGCACTACAAGAATAAGTGTACACAAGTTCAGGATACAAAAACAAACAATTCGAATGCGTTTACTACCGTGTTTTCAAGCGGAAACTTCAGGAAGAATGTGGTATTTGGACTCCGGTGCGGTGTGCATATCACGTCAAATGTAAACAATATTCGGAACACATCAGAAAACACGAGTATAAAGGAGATTACAGCGGCTAATAGAGGAGTGATGCCTGTGTTATGCTGAGATGATGTTGATATTGTTACAATCACGTCGAAGAGCAAAAATTCTATCACAATAAAGGACGTGTTATATGTGCCTAGTGTTGCTACGAACTTGATATCAGTGAGCAAATTGATTCAAAATGGAAACAGAGTTGACTTTCAGAAAAATTGTTGCTATATCTATAACAGTAGAAATCAACTTGTTGGAGAGGCCGGATTAGTTGATGGTGTTTACAAACTTAATGTGGAAGACAGACACGACTGTTTGTTTACAATATCTGACCGTGTGAAGAGCGAGTTATGGCATCGAAGAATGGGCCATTTGAATAGCAGTGACTTCAAGGATAAAGCTGTGATTGATAAAGGTACATGTGTTGTGTGCTGTCAAGGGAAGCAGTCACGATTACCGTTCAACCATGTGAGCACGAGGAGCAATGAAGTACTCAATATCATTCATGCAGACGTGTGCGGACGCATGGAGGTGACTTCAATTGGTGGCTGAAGTTGAAGTTCATTGGTGGCTTGAAGAATCAACCGACCGACTAAAAACTGTATTTAGCGCTGAAAACGGCCAGTTAAAATTTCTTCGCATGCCGTTCGGGTTAAAAACTGCTCCCGCTACATTAAAACGCGCAATGGATAACGTGCTCCGCGGACTACAAGGCATATTGTGTACCTAGAATCTAGGTCCTAGATGATATCCTGGTCTATTCTTCCAGTTAACAGGAATATTTACAAAAAAATACGCGCAGTTTTTGAGACTTAGACAAACAAATCTCAAAGTACAGTTAGATAAATCCGAATTCCTACGTAAGGAAGTACTGTACTTGGGACATACATACTATTACTGACTCAGGACTGAAACCAAATAATGACAAAATCCAAATAGTAATTGACTATCCATTGCCCACTACATACACACTGAAATTAAACAGTTTGTGGTGGAGGTACATATAAAATAATACACCTTAGAAGGTAGATTCGCTCGGCGCTTATAGCTAAACCGCCGCGCGTGCGCCAGCCGGCTCGGTGCGCAGGAGTTCTGCGCATGCGCCGCGCCGCCGCAGTAGTCAAGAGCTCGCATAGCTAACGGTGCCACATACTCAGATACGCTTTGTATAATATATTCAATAGATTTGTCAGTACAATATAAGGTACATCCGAAGGACAATAACAATGTGCTAGGGAATAATATGTTACAATTAAATACCTTGCTTCAAAACAACTGTGAAGTGATTTACATTCTAAACACCTCACCATACCCCCATAACTGGTGATGAACGGGTTCAAGGACTAAAACCGTGAGTCAAGGACAAAATTGAACTTATAAGTGTCCTGTGCAGTGCATATCTTATTATTTAAGCATTGCAAATTAAAGAATTTGGGTGAAAATAATAATGACGCGTGAGGTACTTCGAAAAAGTTGTGTGGTACAAGTCACAAGCGGATAGCGATTTTCACACTTTCGCTGACGATAATTATAACGATGCCGAATAACATGTTTCTACTGTCTCCGCCAAGTTATTTGGAGTGGGGATACGCGTTCCACCCTTCTGGCCAGAAGAACCCGAGAAGGTCAGTTTGCTGTATCGAATATAACTTCAGACGTGACTAAATTCAATTATGTGATTGGACAGCCCCATAAGTTTTTGGGTTTCATTGGTTATTATAGACCGTTCATAAGTCGAATTTAGGGGTCATCTGGAAAATAAGGCCAAAATGGCCTCCAAAAAGCTCAGTGTGCTGAACAGAGCGAAGCGGTACTTCACCCCCGGGCAACTCCTAATGCTTTACAAAGCTCAAGTGAGGCCATATGGAGTATTGCTCTCATCTCTGGGCCGGCGCGCCGAAATACCAACTGGACCCATTTGACTCCATCCAACGACGTGCTGTTCGTATTGTCGACGACCTCACTCTCACGGGCGGTTTAGAACCCCTTAGCATTCGGAGAGACGTTGCGTCTCTTTGTGTGTTCTACCGCCTGTACAATGGGGAATGCTCTGAAGAACTGTTTAATATAATTCCCACCTCGGGTTTCTACAACCGCACCTCCCGTCACAGAAGTGCGGTCCAACCGCATTTCCTCGATACGGAGGTGTCGCGCACTGTTCGCTCCAAAAAATATTTTATACCGCGAACCCGTAGGCTGTGGAACGAACTGCCTCAAGAGGTCTTTCCATTAAGCAACGATATGGGGTTCTTCAAGAGAGCTGTGAATAGGATTTTGCAAGGTAGGCGGCGCGCCCGCATACCCCCTGGTGTTGCAGGTGTCCATGGGCGGCGGTAACACTTACCATCACGTGGGACCGCTTGCTCGTCCGCCCACTAGTCTAAAAAAAAATAAAGGACTTTTCCATAATCACTCAAGCTAGGACAGCTTGTTTGAAGAAAGGGCGACGAGTTGTACTGGACAAAAATGTCATTGACGCATTTCATAAATGCAAGGAACTCTTATCCATTATGCACCCATTCTTCAATATCCTGACATGTCAAAACCTTTTATATTGACAACAGATGCTTCAGAAATAGTCGTTGGAGCTGTGCTCTCCCAAGGCTCTGTCGGAAGCGACAGAAAAATCGCTTACGCGAGTAAGACACTGACAAACACTGAGAGGCGGTACAGCACTATTGAGCGCGAACTGTTAGCCATCATCTGGGCAGGTAAGCACTTTAGGCCGTACCTCTATGGAGATAAATTTACTATATTTACTGACCATTAAAATGGCTTTACCAACTCAAATAGCCCAATAACAAACTGACTCGGTGGCGTTTACGATTGCAAGAATACGACTTTGACATTGTCCATAAAAATGGAAAACAAAACCTTGACGCGGACGCTTTATCCCGCATAAAGGTCAATATGCGTTGCGTAAAGAGGATGACAACAACTCTATGAAAGTAAACGTCCACGACAGGGAACAGACTCCAAGGTCACGTCCAGACCTGCGCATGTGCACGAACCGTGCACACAACGCGCATCGAACAGCTATAAACGCGTCACTCTGTTAGCGTACGCGTATGTCGCGAACAGTTACGCGCTGTTCGCGTGCATACTCTTGCTACCTCACTTAGTTGCGTTGCGCACGTGTCTTTACAATCATGGAAGACGACGATTGTTTAATTTTAATTGAACTTAATAAAAATAAGCCAATATTATGGGATTGCAAACACCCAATCTATTTTAAAAAAAACACATTGTAAGAGGATGCCTGCCGAGAAATTATGAAACTAAATAAAGAAGTTTGCCATTATAAATTACTAAGTTTATTATCTCCATTTAAACGAGAGAAATTGAAAGTAAAAAAGGGAAAAGGTTCCGGAAAAAGTGAGTAAACACTTATGTTCATAATGTTTAATAATATAAAATAATAAAAAATTAGTCATTTCTCTTCCATATTTATAACATGTTTTTTATATACCGTAGAATTGAATACTTACTTTGAATCCCGGGGTGACTGATAAAAACTTCGTTTCATTTTTAAACTATTTGTGCGAATGCTGAACGCATCCTTCCATTTTTCTTTTTACGATTGGCAGCATTGAACACCACTGTCATCGTGTGATCAGTCACAGTGAATGGATCGGTGCCGATTAGTGAAAAAATATTAAAAATATGTAAGTACTAGTTTTGTGTAATTTCAAAAGCTTGAATAACTTCTAAACTACAATTTTGAGTATCGCAAAGACAACAAATATATATATTATATTTATTTCACCGGATCAGAAGTTTATTCACCTATAACATGGACGTTTATTGCAAATCATAACCTTAAAGTTCACTGTTTTTTGGCGGCATATTTTGTACGGGGTGTCATTGATCATCTATACGGGTTTACTTTGATCATTGGTCAATGTTGCCCCACGAAGTAATTAGTTGAAAACCGATTGACGTTACGTGGAGCGTCTGAAAAGTATAATATTCCCTATGGAACAATATATAACAAGTACCATGGTAAATTTGGCAGAAGACTTGGCCGCACAACCAGTTTTCTCCGAAAATGTCTGTGATATTGAAATCGGCAGCGAAAAGTGCAGTGGGGATTTCCACTATCTCTTCTAGATTTGCGGATGTTCGCGAAAATGCTCTTGGACAGGCAAGGAAGATCTGTGACTAAGTTCACAAACAATATTCCTGGAGTTGATTGGGCTTACTCATTGCTAAAGAGACACAAGACTGAATACTCTCAACGAGTAGCTACAAATATAAAAAAAGCAAGAGCCGCCGTGTCTCGCGAATCGCTTGATGAATATTTCGAGAACCTTGAAGAAGTTGTTAAGGATGTTCCCCCTGCTAATATCTTTAATTATGACGAATTCAATATGAACGACGATCCGGGAAAGAAAATTGGCATCTTTAAGAGGGGAGTTAAGTATCGGAAGAAGGCTATGAACTTTTCCAAAAGTGCAACAACAGTTATGGTCTGTGGATCAGCAGATGGCGTTCTTCTACCCCCATATATTATTTACAAAAGTGCTCATTTATATGATACATGGAAGGAAAAGGCGCCAGCTGGCTCGCCTTGTTGTGATAAGCCTTGTTGTTCACAGGGTTCTCGGTTTAATGTAATGTTTGTTGCAATAGCTCACATTTGTACTCTGTATTTTATACTATGTATTTTTATATCTGTATTCTAATTCAATATTTTTAACTTCTGTAACACATTACCTATCTATACAAATAATAGCACTGGCTGGAAACTGTTTGAGATCATAGTCTGTAATTCAAAAATTCATAAATCCATCGAATTCTGTCAAGAAAAAGAAGACTGAAAAATCTAAGGCCCCGCACAGTCAGTTATTGTTTTGGGAGCGATCAGTGAAGACTTATTGGAAAAAGTGACACGCCTGTTCCGGGGACTGAGCTATCCTGGACATCACATCTGGGCCACTACTCTCCTCGACTGCCGCAGCTCTGGTCCGTCGCTCTTTGGGCGCTGGTGCTCTACCCGGGCGCTGCTTCTTGCGTCTGGCCGCTATCGCCCCGTCCGACCGCTGTTTCCAGTCGGCGGTAGTGCCCGCTCTACATCACTCTGGGCGAGCGCTCTGCTAAGCGCCGCCTCTACTACATCCTGACCGTGAGTTTTTGGTGCTCGTGAACTAGAAACAGACACTTACAGACTCTTTGTTTAATTACCATACTAAGTTTCCTCTTTCTAAAATTTTGTATTAGGCTATTCTATAAATTATAAGGAGCTATTGAAACAAATCCTACCTCTTTCCAATCTAGTAGAAGTTGATTACCCCCTTTTAGTTATATCTAATAGGGTAACACGACATTAACCGAACAGTTAGTGGCTGGATTGACGGTCCTACGTTCAGGGACTGGTTCAAAACAACATTTTTACCTCACGCAAGAAGATTACCCGGGCGGAAAGTCTTGTTAGGTGACAACCTTTCATCCCACTTAGACGATGAGGTGATCAGATTATGCAGCGAACACAATATAGATTTCGTTTGCTTAGTCCCAAACTCTACTCACCTCACGCAACTGCTCGATGTGGCTTTCTTTCGACCGATGAAGTCAGCTTGGCGACTAACATTAACAACTTGGAAAATCAAAAATCCCCGACTGGCGACTGTCCCAAAAGATGCCATTCCACATTTTCTGTCGAAAGCGTTGATTAAAATGGATCAGGTGACACCGAAACCTAATTCCCCTTATTTAAACATCAGTTCCGGACTAAAACGCAATTTAATAAGTGGATTTTGTGCCACTGGCATTTATCCTTTTTGTTTGAAATTGGCGCGAGCGTCTTTGCATACCCGCATACATTTATTATTTGGAGGCAACATTTTTTTTGTCCCCGCCATATTGAAGGCGGTTTGATATTTTTAGTAGTAACACGCGCTCGGCGGCGAGCAGAGCTAAATGGAGTTAAGTTCACATCGCGGCCTCGGACAGTTGATTTTGTGATTCGCGCCTATTAATCGGATTTGAACGCGAATATCCTTGAACGCGAATTTTGGTTGGACTTGGTTGTGATTGTGCTTGTGCTTGGAGGTGATATCTCGAGGTGATTTGCTGCTGTGTGTGTTGCGGAACGATAGCGGCCACCGGCTCACCACAGGACGAGACTTGGATTACTACACAAGTATCTATTGGGAATGTATGTATTTATTCAATCACACTAAGAAAGGTCACGTCTAGTAGGGACTAGCGTAGGTACACTTTCCAGATTTGTATGTGGGCAAAACCACCTGGGGTAAGTGAGGCCTTTGTTCTGTATTATGCTTACCCACCATTTTGGTGGATATTGATTAAAAGTTTTAATTGGGCTCGAGTGCATATTCCTCGGGCTGCTTTCGCGTAACGCGAGGCAGGTGCGCCTAGTGTGCGCATCGTAAACACTTTTAATAAGAACAAAGTTTTGGATCGACTGCCCAGAGAAGATGAAGATGAAGTTGAAAGCACATTGACAACTTTTTTGAGAGAGTCCCGGTATGGTAACAGCTCTAACAAACCTGCCCGAAAAAAGAAGCGATTGGATGTCGCACCTGGCAAGAGCATAGCTACTAGAGATGGTAGTGCGACAACTGATTCGCCTCAGGTGCAAACAAATAATCAATATCAAAATGATACGGCATCGACTAGCGATTACCTGCCGATTGAAGTAAACCAACTGGACCCAATTGAAGAAGATACAAGACAGCCAGAATCAGCTAACAAGAATTATCAAGAAGAGCTGGAAGATGAAAGTAACATTGATGATAATGTTGATGAGAAGGAAGACGAAGAAACTGAATGCACAGAAGGAAGATACGTATTAGTAAAATTTTTTACTATACGTGGCAAGCAAATGCATAAATACGTGTGTAAAATTATACAAATAGATCCTTTGCTAGTTGAAGGATACAAGTCCTTAGATATAAAAAGGAATTTTGAGAGAATACCCAAAGATATTTCAGAAATTGATCGCTGTGACATTATTGCACTTTTACCTAAGCCTGTGGAAAAAGAAGACTACGTTGAGTTCCCATTTGATATTAGTACTAAAGAACTTTAAATAAGTATTAGTTAAAGTAAACATTAATCATAAATTATTGATCTCCAAAGAAATAATCTTAGACTGTGTTATATTTACTAGTTTACTTATAAGTTAAATTTTGGAAAGTTATGCAAAGAACTGATTGTTATAAATGTTATAATTATTACCATAAGCTAAGTTTTTGAACTTAATACGAGTTTATAATTGTTTAATAACATTTTCTAAATATTTATACTATCGAAGACTGAAAAACGTGTCTGAAAAAGTAACTTTTTTCATAATAAAGTTCATTAATTCGTAAAATTCTTTTGTTTTTCTTTGTCAAAGTAACCCCAAAGACATAAAAAATGTTATAAATCCTACACCTACGGACGGATTTCAAATTTTTTTTTTGTATTTCGTTCCTGATTGGGGTACTTTCGAATTCCGTAAGAAAAAAGGGAGGTATCAAAGTATTGATCATAGTTTAACATTGATCACCGACATTTTTTTTTTCTCGAAAAATAATATTTTTATTCAAGAAATTGAAAGTATAGACAAAACCGATATTGACATTTTTTTTAATTTTTTTTTCGCTCGCATAATTTAACAAAAGTAATTCGTCATAATTCTGAAATTGATCAAAGTCAACCCATTCTACGGTACCCATCAATTTTATTATGTATTTTAGTTTTCTATCTATTATATTATTTTATTAATGTAAAAACCATTCCATGTAATAATAAATGTAATAGAAATGTTCCTTTATTGTTTTATGTATTGCAGGTTTGTCAGATGTTTATAAAAATCGTTGGTATGAATATGAAAGTTTTGCATTTCTTTCTTATCGTGATAATCCAAGGAAGCGGAAGAATAGTGAGGTAAGTTTACATCATTTACGAGTACTGATCTTGCCATTGAATTTTCCCTTCATTCATGAAGTAATCAGACCTCTTTTCGTATTCTACTCGCATCAGCTGAGGATGTCCTCGGTTCTACATTGGTCAGCGGTAAAAGAAATGTATTCATATTATCAACAGGGTTTATATAAGTCGAGGAATGTCTTCACAAATAATTATGTAAATAAACTGTACGCATTAATACCACCTCAGCTTTTCGTGGTTGTAACAGCATTGGTTTATGATAAATTCTGAACATATTAGAAAATACCGAAGACATTTTCTACCACTCGGCGACCTCTAGGTACTTAATGTATAATTAAAAATCCTGTCCGGTTTACCCGCGACATGAGTTCCAGCATATGGTTTAATTATGTTTTCATTCAATGCAAAAGCACTATCACCAACAAAATAGTAAAGTAAAGCAATCGCTCTATGTCGTAGTGGTGTTGGTACAGGCAAGCCGAGGTCATTATCTGTATTTTTTTCATATAACACTGTCAACAAGACTTTGCCATACGGTCGATTAGTAGTAGCACCGCAACTGCCCATTCAGACAGGAATATGGAAACGATGGGTATACCCATATTGCACGAGGCAAAAGACACAAAACCCAGACAGATATTGGTTTCCACGTGGCTAAGAAACAACCCGCAGGTTACGGATATTTCCAATAAAACAGAAAATTATCGAAACCAATAAATATGGAACAACTAATTACGAGGTTTCTAAAAGAATATATAAAGGATAAAACTAAACATTTTATCTACTTCGAGGATGAAAAACACAGAAAAGATTGCAGTAACGTAATAATTCGGTTGTTCAAAAGAAGTCAGGTTATTTTTTGCGAGTGGTCTTCTTAGAAGACGAAAATGAACAGAAAGCCGTAATTAAACAGGGGAAGACCTGCTACAAAGGGATAAAGGAAACCACGACTAGAATCCGCCGAAATTATTACTGGCCTAACATACAGGAGATAGTTTCCACCCAACTGAACTCTTGCGATGCTTGCAAACAAATGAAATACGACAGATACCCAATTAAACCCAGATTACAGCTCACCCAAACTCAGTCAGCACCTTTTCAAGAAATATTTATAGACCTGTTCTCAATCGAAAGCAGGTTTTACCTTACCCTAGTAGATGTTTTCAGCAAACTAGGGCAGGGCAGGCCTTCGAGGTTAGTAACCGTTCGACTCCTGAAGTCGTCAGCGCCCTGATTAAATATTTTCATTTTATAGTGTGCCAAAAAGGATTAGTTGTCACCCCGGTACGGAGTTCAATAAGGACCTCATGAGGGAATTCTTGAACATGTATAAGGTAGATCTCTTCATATAGGAACACCAAATAATCCCCGCTCAATGGGGATCGTTGATCGTTTTCATTCCACCATTAAGGAAAAATACAGGCTGGCCAAATACGAACAAAAATGTACGGACGTAGGCTCCGTAATGACTTTACTCTATTATGGCATATAATCATACCATACACTGCAACAAGACTTACATCGTTTGAAGTAGTTTTAGGGCACACGGACTCGAACATGCCTTTTAATATCAATTTTGAAAAAGAGTATATACAACAGTTATTAAAAGATCATTGTAAGTCGAAAAAATCGACAATTTTACGTTTTAATGTGTGATTAATAGGTGAGTACTTACGTTAATTAGTTATATTTTGATAAATGTCATATTAATTATTTTGAGGTTTGAATGATGGAAATTTTTAAGGTTATGTTACTGTGTTTGATAGGGCATCTACTAAGCGTCGAATAAAGCTGTTGTTACAAGTAATGCCATTTATGATTTGTGAACTTACTTTTTGGATTTTATTCAATGGGGCATATGGACAGAGGTATGCAGGGGCATACGGACATGCATTATTTTTTTCTCTTTTCTTTCAGATATGGTCCGTAATCGAGAAAGAACCTCACAACGATGCTCCTGGGATCAGGATGCCATGAACGAAGCAGTAAAAGCTATAAAAATAAATAAACAAGATGCTTTTGCAGACAGCAGCTTCAACGTATAGTGTGCTAAGAAACACGTTGCGGAGAAGTGTTTGTTCCGTTTCAGATATCCCCAATTTCGGAAACCATAGCCTCCTGGAAAAAAAATTGAAGATCAGTTGGGGGAACATCTTATTCAATTGGATAAAATTGGGTATGGCTTTAACTTCAAAGATCTTCGGCAATTTCTCTATCGTTTCGTGTTTGTAAATGGCATTAAACATAAATTTGATAATGAGAGTCAAATGGCGGGTGAAGACTGAAAATCTGGGAGTCAATGACCAAATACGATTTGTGCAACAAGCCAAGTCACATATTTAATTGTGACGAGACTGGCTTGCAGCTGATTTATAAACCCAAGAAAGTGATTTCAGAACGTGGCAAACGTTCTGTTTTTTCTCAAACTAATGCAGAAAAAGGGGAGCCAGTTTCGGTGATGGCATGCTTTTCTGCTAGTGGTCAATACATAGCTCCTATGGTAATCATGAAAGGAAAAAGGTCTAATCCGAATTTTGAAGTTGGGATGGCCGCAGGAACAAAAGTTGTTCTCTCTGGTTATATGAACGCAGAGCTTTTTAGTCAATTTTTGGATCATTTTATAACGAAGTCGCGGGCGTAGGTATTATAAGCTAGGTGTTTATGAACTTAGTTTTTATATATACCTATACACCGTGAAATTTTAATTGCTACAGAAAAAAAATCTCCATTTTCGAACATTACTTTCGAACATTTCCATAAAAAAACATAATAAAACGTTAAGTTCAAAAATTCCCAAAAAAACGTCCGAAATTTACAATAAGTCAAGGATACCTAAAATACATGACATATTTCAAATATCCATCTGAATCCTAATAATACTACTACAGCAAATGCCAACCTATTTCAATCGGATAATACTTCACGATAATGTCAACTTTTATTAATGAAATTACGAATAAGAAACATCACTTGCACTATTTCATCTTAGAGCCCAACCAATCCGAGTGTCAGCACAGTTTGGCAACCGCGCACACAGCTTGCTCCGCAACGCCGGCCAGCTCGGGCTCGCTCGGCCCTCGCCAGCGTTGCCAACTTAACGAATTTCCCGTCATATCTAACGGATTACGATGAGCGAAAACGGGAAAAAAAATGTTTTAACGGCTGACGGAATTTTTAACGGAATTATACTTATTCAGATTTTGTCGTTTGTTTAAGATTTTTTATTAGTTATGGCTACATGAACGCATTTTTTTTGTCTTTTTGTTAGCGGCAATACTAATGGAGGGGATTCCCGGCCCCTTCTCTCTCGAATAGTAAACATTGAACTAAAGAAGTCCCGGCGGACGGCTAAGCGAATTTCAACTTTATTTCCGCTGCATAGGTTTCTTTGGCGGCGCGTACTCTACCTACGTGAATTGTTTGGTTTCTTTCTCAGTTTAGTTCCTTCGTTCTTAAAGATTGTTCAAGTTGATAAGTGATAAAAGTTAAAACAATGCCAAAAACGCAATATAAACAAAAGTTCCGCAGTGAGTGGCTTGCAGACAAGTTATTTAAAGACTGGATTGTTAGAAAAGAAGATAGTTCTGGAGAATCTCTACCAGAATGCAAATTCTGTCGGTGCATCGTGAGTAAAAATAATAAATATTCAGATTTAAAAGCTCACATGAAATCACAAAAGCACATTAATAATTCAAATATGTTAGCACCATCAAGGCAAAAAACTATTGATTTCGCTAAAAAAAGTCTGATAAAACGAAGTCAAGTGAAGCCTACACCTCACTTTTTATTGCTGAACATTGCAGTGTATTAACTGTAGATCATTTAGGACAAACTATGAAAAAAGTGGGTGCTGATTCTGAAGCGATTAAAAATATGGAACTGCATCGTACAAAATGTACAAACATTATTAAAAATGTCCTGAGTCCTCATTTCAAAGACAATTTGAAACAAGATATTGGAAATGGGAAATTTAGCCTTCTTCTGGATGAATCTACAGACATAACTGTCACAAAATATCTTGGCATAGTAATAATTTACTACAGTACAATATCAAATAAAATAAATACGTCATTTTTAAAACTAGCACCATTGACTGAATGCACTGCAGATGGAATAATCGACGCACTTAAAGACACCCTGACTGAATTTGGTTTGGACTTCAAAAATATTATTGGTATAGGAACCGATAATGCCAGTGTTATGACTGGAGTAAATAACGGTGTATATGCGAAGCTGAAAAATGATATCCCTGGACTAGTCCTCGTGCGATGCGTGTGCCACTCAATCCAGCTTGCCATATCCCACGCATCGGAAGGTACTTTACCAAGAAATCTTGAATTTATGGTATCCGAAACATACAATTGGTTCGCTCAGTCATCGGCTCGGCAGGCCGAGTATAAAATCTTGTACAAAACAATTAATGACGGCCACGAACCATTGAAAATTGTTCGTGCTTGCCAAACTCGATGGCTATCAATACATTCAGCTGTAGACAGAATATTGAAACAGTGGGTTGAACTTAAAACACATTTTGAAATGTCCACGCAAAATTATACTGCATATTTATTGTATAATAATAATATGTATAAAGATGAAAGCAATTTCGCTTTATTTTCATTTTTATGCCCAATATTAGAGGAACTGCAACGGGTGAATAAAGCCTTTGAGGCTAGAAATGCAGATCCCTGCAAACTGTTCAAGGATTTGTCTACACTTATCGGATTTCTGGTTTCAAAAGTAGTCATACCGCGTCCGAACATTGATGCTTTGACGATAAATGTGGAAAATTATTTGGATCCAAAGCCATACCTTGGTTACGGGTTCGAATCAAAGATACGAGAAATGAGAGAAAATAACATCATAGACGAAGCTGTTGAACGAGACCAGCGTCAACGATGCATTAGTTTTATTATAAAATTAATACAACAATTACGTTCCAGACTACCTGACAATATCAAAGTATTGCAGAAAGCAAATTTGCTGTCATGTAAAAATGTACTGAAAGTTCACAAAGAATCTTTAAGCCCCTTACTGGCCCATTTGCGATATCCAAATAATATCATAGCACTAATAGAAACTCAATGGAACGCAATCAATCTCACGAAGTGGACGAAAGTAAAAGATACTGTAGAATTTTGGTCAGAGGTGAGGGAGTATGAAGATGCAACCGGCACTAATCCCTTCAAAGAATTGAGCGATTTTGCTTTTTCAATTTTGCTATTACCACATTCGAATGCCGAGGTAGAAAGGGTTTTTAGTGTTATGAATGGAGTGAAGTCAAAACTAAGAAATAAAATGAAGACAGACATGGTTAATGCCATTCTAAATATACGATCAGGACTAAAACGATGTGAGAAAACCTGTCACACTTACGACTTGCCAGATAAAGTTATTAATTTGGTTGGAACAATTCAAAGCTATAGTCAAACTTCGACATCTACAGCTTATGCAACGGACGCACAACCCGAAAGCACGGAGAGTGACGACGATGTAGATGTGATACCTTATATGTAATGTAATTTTGATGATTATGTTATTATTTTTTAAGACTGAAATATAATAGTGTTGTTATTTTATTATTTGTCTCATTATTTATAAGCTAGGTTAAATCAGAAAACTGAACCAAGGACCAATGTTAGTAAAGTAAAAGCAGAAACCTTTATTCAAAATTATTGAAACCACCACTAATATGAACTAATACTAAATAGCATGTATGTGAGATCCTGTTATTATAGAAAATAGCTCGCGCCACAAGTGAAACAATCAAATTATGACGGAGTTTATTGACGGAAAAAAAAATGGTTTAACGGATTTCTGACGGAATTTCGCACCAAACTTAGCGGGATTTCAAAATTATTGTTGGCAACACTGGCCCTCGCCCCTCAGTCGGCCGCGAAACGCCCTCGATATAACGTGTGTGTATGCGTGCGCGCCCTACGCTCCCGGCATTGTTAGATTTTTTTTATCATGGCTTTTCAATATTCCTTTAGGGAATACGCGAACATGGTGCGAGCGTACATTCTCGCCGGTGAAAATGTAGCTGCGGCTAGGGATTGCAATTGCTGGATCCAGCATACAGCAATCCAGCTGGATCCAGCGCCTTTTTAAACATGCTGGATCCAGCATACAGTGCTGGATCCAGCGATGCGGATCCGCAAACGTATCAATTTCTATTGTTTAGTTTTGAGTTGCCGCCATTTTCAAAACGGCGCGGCGACGTTGCCGTTCTGTCACCATAGCACGTGCCGCATGTGCGAATGAAAGGCAACGCCGCCCCCTTTCCCCCTTACCACCTGTACCGCTTATGTTTGTTTATTTTATAAATCAAAGACAGTTGATAACTGCTCTCGTCTCGATAGAAAGTGTTTTTGTGTCACTAAAGTGTACTCCAGTGCGTGTTGGTTGTTGTTTGCGAGACTGAATGGTAAGTAAAATGTTTATTTTAAATAATTTAGTATTAATGTTGATTTGATTCAATGAGCTAAACTGTAGTTAGGACTAGACGTAGATTATTTGTAATTTTAAAATAAAGCTTTTTATATAACAAATCACGTGTCGGTGTTGTTATTTACGTTTTATATGGTTGTGCCTCGTAATTGCAATCAATATTATTCCCTGTCTTAGATCAAAGCAACTAAGTTGCCTAATTGATATAGACTGCGAGGAACTATTCTCGCCCGTACAAAAATATTTTTTTAAAATACTTTATGGAACAAATAAGTGTTAAATAACAATTAGTGATATTAATTTTGCAATAAAGTACTTGTACTGTTATTAGGAAAGTGACAATTTTAATTATTTTGTTGAAAATTGGCTGTGACATTGTGTTAGCCAAAAAGTGCCGATTCATTACTAAGATAACAATAAAACTAATTTGTACAAAGTGAAAAGTGATCTGGTCCAAATCAGTGTCATTTCTGTGCACATTACCCATGAAACTGCTATAATCAAATGTTTAATTGTTTAATACCAAATTAATACAAACGTTGGTAAACAGCTAGGCACACCTTAAACGTCGCAATAATAATTGACCTTTGGACTCGAACAAACGATCAACTTCTGCACCAATACTACTTTATTATTTGTTTACCTACCCACAAATAATAACAAATCTACAAGTAGGAGTAATACATTTCATAATTTCGACCACAAGCTTTAATGACCATTTGGTGTAGTGGTACAGTTGCTCATTTTTAGAGACGAACTGTCAAGGTTCGAGACCCACGATCGCAATTTGTCTTTTTGCTTATATTTTTCTTTTTTTCTTCTCTTTTCTTTTTTTTTTTTTCTGAAAGTGAATTAATTTACAATGAATGAACAGGACCCTATAAGCAAACCGGGTTATAATTTTGATTTGGAAAATGTAACCATCCGTCAATACAAACATTTGCCCCCTATCATTACAATTTGTCAATACAATGTCAATACAAACATTTTGAAAGATCTTTAACCGATCTTTCAAAGGAACCTATATTTGACACTACAATGATGAGCCTACAAAACAGCTCTTTTAATGAATCACTAAGTATTACTGAACTATGGGAAAAAATAAAAGTTCTAACAGAGCAACTACAAAGCACAAACCTGGAACTAAAAAGTGCGCACCAAGAGATAGAAAACCTAAACAATGAAAACTACCGCTTAAAAACTGACTTAAATAAAAGCCTCTCCGTTATTGAAAATTACAAAAAAGTAACTATAGCTGATAAACTCGATGGAACACCCTTATCAGGAAGAAGGAGGAGGAAAGAGAAGGGAAATATTTTTTCAACGCCCTCATATAATGTACAAAAATCGTTAGCCGAAACAATTGAATCCGTCAGTGAACTGCTGAAATAAACTACAATACAAACTCTTCTATACCTAATAACCGCAAAGAGATATGCAGTGACCACCGAAGAAAATTATTAGTTTTAAGCAATCGACATTATGCTGGTTCTCTTGACATAATCGACGAGACGTTCTCTTCAAATTTTAAATTTTGTCGTTATCATCTACCGAATTCTCGAATAATGAATCTCTTATCTAACTTAAAGAACAAACTATGTGATTTCACTATGAATGACTATTGCATTATTTTATTGGGTGAATCAGAATTTAAACATAATTGTAATTTTATGGGATTGATCAATATTATTAAAGATGCTATTAAGGAAATAAATATGACAAACATAATAATATGTGCACCGACTTATATATTAGGAGCGCTTATGTATAATTATAAAATTGAAATATTTAATTATATGCTGTATGTTGAATTGCAAGTTAATAATTTTGTTCATTTCTATGACTCTAATAATAGACTAGCATATGACATGTTTTCAAATGTAACGGGCAGAATTAACAATTTTGGTATTAGGACTATTTTTCGGGATATTATGGAGAACATAAAAATTGATTTTGAAAGATTTCCTATTACCAACGCAACCAACACATCCAAAGATAATGTACCCACTAGCACCATCATAACTGATGGAAAATCAACGAATCATTTATTGAACCAGACCTATGTTGAAGACGACCCGCAAACTTATGAGCAAACTCAAAGCACATCAAAATGTTTTCGTAAGTAGGGAGTTAAATATTCTGCATCAAAATATAGCTGGTCTTGAAAACAAATCCCATCTTTTAACTCTTGCAATTGATATGTATGAAGTAAAAACCACTAGTTCTATTGATGTAATTGGAATCACGGAGCATAATATGATAAAAAGTGACCCTAAGACCCTTACAGTAAATAATTTTCAGATAGGTTCTTACTTTACCAGGAAAGTACGTAAAGGGGGATCGTGCTTATTAGTGCGAAGCACACATAGGTTCAAGGAAATACCAAATGTTGTAAATTTTTCAATAGAAGGTATAATTGAGTGCTCGGGGATAGAATTAATAAACTTTGGAATCTACGTTTTTTGCATCTATCGCCCACCTAAGAAATTAAAACAAGATTTCCGGATATTTTTTGTTACGTTAGATAAGTTATTAAAACATTTTGCTCTTAATAAAAAGAAGGTTGTTATTTGCGGAGATTTTAATATAGTCTTGTTAAGGAAATATAATTATTCTGATGAGCTTGTGAATGTTTTATCGAGGTACGATCTGAAACCAGGCATTATGCAAACAACTCGTCCCATGTCAGGTAAATGTCTTGATAACATTATCAATAATATAAGAGGAAGTAATGCAAAGGTTATGGAATTTGCCCTTTCTGACCACACCGCTCAGGTATTGACATGTCCTGTTAGACCATATTCTGTACTGAAATATTGGCATGTAGAAAAACGTGATTATAGCAATGAAAATTTAAACAAATTTAAGCAATGCATTTATTCCATATCTTTCAATGACATTTTTAATACTAACGATCCAAATAAAGCCTTTGACATGTTTTATGAATTATTTAGATTATTTTACGATTTATGTTTTCCAAAAATATTAATTAAAATATCATTGGAACGTAAGTCTAAATGGATATCTAAAGGAATAAAGAAATGTTGCAAGCGTAAACGACAGTTACTATGGAAATATAGACATAATCCTACAGAGAAAAACAAAACTGACTTTATTAGTTTATCAAAAAGGCTTAAGAAGGTGATAAACTTAACAGAAAAATCACGTAATAATAACGATATTATTACCTCTAAAAACAAAAATAAAACTGTTTGGAATATTATAAACAGATCCAAAACTAAGACCCCAAAAGCTGAAATTGACCTTATACACAGTAAAGGTGTCGATATCCGTGACCCTATCACTATAGCTGAATCATTTAACAACTTTTTTATTGACTCTGTGAATAGAAATAACAGCACCGAAAATAATATTCGTATTCCCATTCATTATAATAGTATTTTTATGACTCCTACAACGCCCCATGACATACAGATAATAATAAAGAATCTCAAGAATACAAATAGTACAGGGTATGATGAAATCTCAGTCAGAATTTTAAAAGAGGTAGCTTTATACATTTCCCCTGTTCTAAGTCACATAATCAATCTTTGTATCACCAAAGGTGTTTTTCCAGAGCAGCTGAAAATAACCTTGGTAAAACCTCTGTTTAAAAAAGACAATCAGCATGACATGGGATGTTACCGTCCAATAGCTCTGATACCAGTCATATCTAAAATTTTCGAAAAGGTTATGTTTAACACCCAGGTGTTGACAGGTCAAATACGAGGGATGCAACAAGGGTGGTAACTGTAAAAAAAACCTTGTGCACCAACGGTATATTTCAAAAGGGTATAACAATCCCACATTCAACCAATTTCATAATAATGGTTAGACACTGAACAATGCAAGCGCGATGCACAACCCAATCAGCGCCATCTATGAAGAAATCCCAGAACTAAATCTGTGTTTGTACATTAACCGCCCGCCAAGGACAAACTGCATTTTGTCCTTAAAAATAAAAAGTAAAGTACTAACCACTATAACCTAAAATATTTTACGCTATTGTATAATAAAACAACTTTGACAAAGTAAGTTAAACCATAAACAGAAAATAGCAAGTATTCTAAAGTGTAAACATGTAAATAAAAAATATAAAATAAAAAATTATTACATTTCATTCCGTTATGGGTAAAATACACAATTTATTAACAGGACGCTTAATCTGTGAATTTTTGCATCTAACTGTGACCACTCTCGAGATTCTCGTCTTTAAAGAAAATGATAAGAGTGGTAGCGTACTGTAGGCGATTCTTACAAATGAAAAAACCGAAAATAGAAAGATACAGAAGTTATTTGAAAACTGAAGAGTTAAAAAATGCACTAGAAGTATGTATTCGTAAGGACCAAGAAAAATATTTCGGCGAAGTAAAATGCGACAAATATCTCTTATTATCGTATCTTGATTTTAATTGTTCCCAACACCTATCATAATTAGCCTCAGATATTGGTATTTGCCTAAGTAACTGTTCTGCTTCCCCAGTTAATGAACTTTTCAAATAATGCATTTTTTGTACCTTGTCTAACTTAGAATTATTATGGATCAATGATAAAAATAAATCCCTAAATGTTATCCACTCCGTATATTTTCCCGAAAAGTTAGGAATCACAATCTTTGGCAATTTAAATGATTCTGTATTTGAAATTTCAGATTTATTTACATTATAATTTTGATCCGAATTGCTAGGCGAAGAATTAAGTTTTAGTTTGATTTCAGTTTTATACTCAATAATAAACAATTCCTCAGTTTGTTCATAAAAATCGTTTTTATAATAATCTTGCTCTTTTAATTTCGACCCATAAGTTTTTACTAAAGACTTGTGTTTTAGAATAATCGGACCATAGCATCTGACAAAATCCAACCTAAGCTCGTATATTGAGCCACTATAGAACCGCTGGGCTCTTTGCGTATACCTTCTTGGATAATCTGACTATACAATTCTGCACCTAATAACACCTCTATTCGGTTAGGTCGATTGTATTCAGGATCCGCCAATTCGATTCCTTCAAATTCTGGAAACTCCAATTTATCCACTTTCCTTCCCGGAAGAAAAGAAGTAATGGATTTTAGAACGTAAGCCTGCACTGTGAATACTGAATTGGAATCAAACCTAGATTTAATATTCAAAGTAACAACTGCTTTGGACATTATCTCTCTATGTCCCCCTACTCCTGTAATAGAACCTCGAATAGGTGTCCGTTTTAATTTTAGATCATTGACTGTAGCTTCAGTCACAAAATTACCCTGAGAGCCCTGATCCAATAAAACTCTCAATACATGGTTTTGTCCATTTTTCGACACAGCATTGACTAGCGCCGTTGCTAACAATACTTGTTTCCTTTTCCCTGTCGAAAAATTACAAGCTACAAAAGCCGAAGAATTTTCAGCCTTACCTGTCTCCTTATTAGGCCCTGATCCCTTAAATGAACCTTCCGATACCTCAGATTCAACCTGCACAACACTTGTTCTTCCGTTCTCAACACCCTTTGGATGAAGAAGTGAATGATGACGACGATGACATAAGTTACATTTACTCGATTTACACGTTTTCACCCCATGATTTGCTCCTAAACAGTTATAGCACAAATTATTATTTTTTACGAAATCCATGTTTAGAACACAAGCTATAAATCGCAGGTATTCACATGGAAAAGAGGCAACCTGCTACAGTTCTAGGCACCTCCAATTTGACGTTAGCAAGAATAGCACAAGCTTTTTCACCAGCTACAGCTGCCCTAATAATATCGCATGATTTTAGAGGAAAGTTAAAGAGTAAGATATTCAAATCCCCTTTATCTACAATTATGGAGCATACCATCTTTTCAGGTCTGATTCCAGCAGTAGCATCATTCCATGAAGACCTGCGATTTATAGCTTGTGTTCTAAATATGGAAATGAGCATTCTTTTGGCATCCCCGAAGGACAAGAGGAAGATGTCTTCCAGGCCTATAGAGGATATGCTTGAAGAATCTCAGCAGTTTGTGGATGCAGCAATAAATGGATCTTCACTTACAGATGCAGTGAAGATCAAAACTCTTGCAAAAGCGGGAGTTGTGGTCCTGAATGCGTCTGGCAGGGTCTTTGAACCATCTGCCACTTTAAAGGTCCTCATTCTTGAAATCCCAAGCATTAAATCAAAATCTCATAGGACATACCTGAATTTCAACCAGGAAAACTAAAATGGGAACTAGAGTCCTCAGCATCTCAGTTTCCCCATGACTCATTAGCTGAGACCACAGCCCATCTCAGCATATGCACTAGCCCAGGGCATCATCACTTCAATGTGGTTCCTTTCCAAGTTGATGTGGGGTCATCAACCGGTTCTCCAACATCTTCAGACATGACATTCTTCAGTGCAGGGATATCAAGTTCCTCCCCAACCCCCCCTCCAACTCCTGACCCCTTAGTTCAAATCTTCCCAAAATCCACCTACATACCCCCTGACACAGCATCATTCAAGTTAGAACCCTACATTCCTCTTCCACCTGTAATGCCAGGTTACTTTCCCGCTGGACCATCAACTCCACCTTCACCTCTTGCACTCAGCTCCTTCATACCACCACCACCACCAATGCCTGGGACATCAACGATGCCAGGTCCCATGATTCCTTCTGACATTGACATTTTAAAAGCATTAGATAAGACGAGGGCACAAACAATGGTCCGATTGAATAAATTTAAAGCCAATTCTGACGTTCGCAGGAATGTTGGGGCAGCTTTTGATGCTGTCAAGGAAGCTATCCGATCACTGTCACCTGATCAGGAGGAGGCTAGCACTCATGAAGTCAAACACTACATGAGGAGGGCAATCAGAGGATCCACAACTCCTGACCAACAAAATCTTCTTAGTCAATTAAACAAATTATTATCTGGTGGCATAGTTAGGCCCAGTTCATTAAAGAAGACCCAACCAGATAAATGAAATACACTAATGTTAAATTAAATTCACAAAGACCAGTTTTAATCAAAACAACACACTTCCAACCAAATTCAAATTTAAAACATTTCATGAACATATAGTAGATTCAATAGTTTCAAAATTAATATTACACTGGAAAAAAAAAAAAAGGAATTAAAAAAAAATTAAAGAAGGAAGAGGAAGACACGTTTGGTTTTAACGCTGTTTTTCGGCCAGTTTAAAATGTCGACCAAGAATTCTTGCGACGGTGAAAAAAGTTTGTGGGACTTTTTCGTAAAGTTGGATAGTCGAAGTGCCAAGTGCTCGCTATGTTTAAAAACATTGCTTATTAGCAACCGCTCCACTACAGGGTTAAAAGGGCATTTACAAAAAGTACACTGTATCAGTGTCATAAGTAATATCAGTGGCAACAAAGCTAGTTCATCCAACAAAGATTTGCATAATGCAGATTCACAAGCTCCCACTGCTGCTATAGCAACCACTTCAAAAAATGAAGATTATCAGGAAGTAGTTCCGAGCAAGAAGACCAAGAAGACTATTGATTCCTACTTTGAAAAAGAAAATTCTATGGAGAGTTTGGTCACTAGGATGGTGTGTAAAGATGGCTTTAGTCTAAGTACATTTTGTACATCATCCGACTTGAGATTATTATTCGCAAAATCAGGATTTCAATTGCCAACTTCTCCAAATACCATCAGAGCGATCATTTACAGGTATGCAGAAAATATTCAAGCGGATTTCATTAAAGAATTCACTAATTTAAAACAAAAAGGACAAAGATTCTCATTGAGTTTTGACGAGTGGACCTCCCAAAAAAATCACAGATACATAAATCTCAACTTGCACCATGATGATGATAAGAATTCACGGCTCCTGCACTGCCGAACACTGCATTGAATTAGTGTCAGAAAGGCTGAATATTTTCGGCTTAGTGATGGAAACCGATACCATTGGTATCACTACCGATGGTGCGTTCGTAATGGTAAAAGTTGGAAAACTTTTGCCTTGTTATCAACAATTGTGCTACGCTCATGGTATCCAGTTGGCTGTGGTGGACGTGCTATACAAGAAGAAACCTCATAAGGAAGTAGAACAAGCAGCAACAGATGAAAGTGACGAATGCGAAGACGATGAAGACTTAGAGACAGAGATGAACGATGGATTGGCAGTTACAGTCGAACCAACATTAGTGGACACTGCTGAATTAATCCCACGATACAGCGCACTGCTCATGAAAGTACGCAGTTGTAAAACTTTTCAAAAAATCACCCACCAAAGATGATTTATTTTTGCAAAAATATGTTAAAGAAGAGAAAGGTAAAGAACTAAGTCTGATTCTTGATTGCCGCACGAGATGGAACAGTTTGCTCAGTATGCTGGAACGTTTCTACAACCTAAAAGTTTGCAGCGATAAAGCATTGATAGACGTCGGTTCCGAAATAAAATTTTCCGGCGATGAATGGTCAATAATCAATGAGTTGATCGTCAGTCTTCAACCGTTGAAACTGGCTGTAGAAGCTCTTTGCAGAAGAGAGTCCACATTGATAACTGCCGACACAACCCTGAAATTTGTCTTAGACAAGCTATATAGCCAGGGCACTACCCTAAGCGCCGAGCTAGCTGAAGCACTACGCAACAGAATCGCAGAACGGCGCCTCTCCGAAGTTACTGGTACGTTAGTGTACTTGAAAAATCCAAAAAAGTATGAAGAAGCAGTAAAAAAACCTGGCTATTTTCCTTTGCCAAAAAAGAATGCGATGCGGCAGGAGATGAAAACTTTGTTAAAACGAGTAAATAAACAATATATTGTAGAGCCGGTGCAAGAAGATATCATGGAGTTAGAAGAGGATGGTCTAGATGATGACGCAGAACCCGTGAAAATGACTTTAGAGCAAGAGCTTGAGATGGAACTTAAAAGAGAGAAGGAGAACTTTAATAAACGAAAGCCAAGTGGTCAATTAGATTACGAAAAGGTCCTGAAAAAAGAAATGAGCGTTAATGAGACCGAAGGAGTGCAAGGTGAACATTTATCTATGGTTTATGACTATTTAATGACCCTAAAACCGACCAGTGTAGAGGCCGAAAGGGCATTCTCAGCAGCCGGCTACATATGCAGTTCTGTGCGAAGCAGGTTGGGAAATAAGACTATAGATAAAATTTGTTTTCTAAGGTCTTACTTCCAGAGGATTCAAAAAAAGAAATAGTCAGTCTCTTATCGTCAGATTTTAAACTGCCTAATTATCAGCATTCGATTTTCATAACATATATTAACGATTAACGAGTGCGGAGAAGATTATTTCGGAGCTTCTTTTGATACAAAAAATAGATTGAAGATTAAAATAGTATTATTATTACGGTCCTTTTTTGTAGTTAATTTTAAAAGAATTTGTAAGACTGATTGCTACTGATTAGCCGTCCTATCATTAAACATAAACGTAATAAGATATTGCTTACTTAGAAACATCTAAAATGTTATATGAGGTTATATGTTATTTAATTTTAAGTTGATTCTTTTGATCTCAAATGATTAAGAAACCAAAGCAAATTGATATGATATCTATCACCAAATGAGTGAAAGATTTCATAGATTATCGTAAGAAGTACAAATTAATAAAAAAAGTCTTAAAAATGTCGTCTTTTTATTTTCGTTCCACATTTTGCTGGATCCGCGCTGGATCCAGCTGGATTCAGGTCAATCCAGCAAGAATCCAGCTGGATTGAAAACGCCGCTGGATTGCAATCCCTAGCTGCGGCTCTGAGAATGTACCGTGAGAATGTACTGAGAGTACCCAAATGCGCGACAACCCGCTCATCAGACTATGTTGGGAGCTTGGCAACGATTGCTGGATTATGGTCAATTTTTCACACCATCTCATGCTCAAGGACGAGGTAGAACCCCATACCCACAGGAATTATACGATGACGTGTTGGACTACTTTGAAGAAGATCCTCGAAGAAGTACTCGGGACGGAGCTGAACACTTCCATGTTAGTCAATACTGCATATGGAAGATTTTGAACACCTCCGACATGCATCCTTACCATTTTAGAAAGGTGCAGGAACTCAGTGACGATGACAGGCAACCACGGTTAAATTTTTGTGAGTGGGTTTTGGCTAATCCGGACGCCAACATTCTGTTTACAGACGAATCCCTTTTTACGCGCATTGGAGTGTTCAATAGCCACAATGAACATTACTGGGCATACCGAAACCCCAAGCTTTCAAAAACACATTCTTACCAACATGCGGTTGGTGCGGTTTACATGCCGGCGGCGTCATAGGGCCATATTTTTTCGTCGACGATAATGATCGTCACGTTACTGTGAATGGTAATCGTTATCGCGCCATGATTACCGATTATTTTTGGCCCGAATTGGAAGATATGGACTTGGACAACATGTGGTTTCAACAGGACGGTGCCACAAGCCACACAGCACACGTTACAATCGATTTATTGAAGAGTAAGTTTGATGAGCGTGTTATCTCAAGAAATGGATCAGTCGATTGGCCGCCTCGTTCGTGCGATTTAACGCCTCTAGACTTTTTTCTTTGGGGCTACGTCAAGTCATTGGTCTATGCCAACAAGCCGACGACGTTGGAAGAGCTCAGAGCCAACATTGAACGCGAAATAGCAGCCGTTTCGGCCGAAATGTGTGGCCGAGTCATCGAAAATTGGGTCCAACGAATCGACCGCTGCAAACGTGCCCGCGGTGGCCATATGAACGAAGTCGAGTTCCATTCATAAATGTTTTGATTGTACTTCAACCCGATAATAAAGTTTTTGAAATATCTCAAATGGTTTGCATTTTATTTTGAAAAAAAGTTGTCAAGTCCTTATTGGAAAACCCTTTATAATGCAGCAGGGGCATTTATACCACCTTTCATGATCTTTGGACGTAAAAGCATGGTTGGTAGACTATTAGATGGAGCTCTACCTGGCACAGCAGCCACATGTACAGTTAATGAATGGGTAAATGGCCCCACATTCCTTGAATGGTTGCGACACTTTGTTAATATAATTAGACCGACTCCAGAGAGAAAGATTTTGCTTGTAATGGACAACCACGAGAGTCACAAATACCTGGAAGCCTTGGAGTATGTCTAAAAAAATAATGTGAGATTCGTGTCTCTGGCTCCGCATACAACTCATCGAATGCAGCCTCTTGATAAATGGGTCTATGGCCCTCTTAAAATCTATTTCGAGCAAGCAATTTCTGTGTTCCAATGAAGCCACGTTGGACGCATTGTTTCTCAATATGAGGTGGCAAGATTATTTGGGGAGACCTATTTAAAAGCGGCCAGTTCTCAAAATGCTGTGAATGGGTTTTCCTCCTTAGGAATTTGGCCCACAAATAGAAACATATTCGACGATTCCGATTTCCTCCCGTCAACGTTAACGGACAGACCAGAACCAACAAATACCGGTATTGTTGCTGAAGCCAATCAGCCTGCGTCTAATGATTTATCCGAGACTGTCGCTGTTGCTGGTCCCAGCGCAAAAGAGCCTGATCTAAATACCCGTGATTCCATTGATTCTGACCGTACAGTCTCACCAACAATTCTAGACGAAAATATTATGAACCACCTTAGGCTCAAAACTCCATCACCGGCTATTTTAGTTGCAGGACAATCGGGACAAGACTTGACCCCGAATGATGCTGTTAGTAACGAGATTATTTGCAAACCTACTAGCCGTGAAACTCCTACACCGGCAGTAACAGAGACAGAACAGTTGACACAAAATTTTACTTCCATTGATGACGTTAATGCTAAAAACTATTCTGGAAACATAGCAGCAAGCTCAATCTCTTATGTCTAACCTATGGATATAAGACCGTCTCCTAAAACGCAGGCGAACAAAACTACACGTAAAAGAAGAATACAAAAAGCTGAAGTACTCACCAGCACACCCATTAAAGAAGAACAAAAAGCAAAGGAATTGAAGAGAATTTACCAAAGATAAAGATGCTGCTTCAAGCAAAACTGTGAAGAAAAAAGAAAGAAATTCTAAAAAAGAAAAAATCTATAGATGCCTGATCTGCAGTGAGCCATACAAAGATCCTCCTCAAGAGGACTGGATTAAATGTGACGACTGTCAAATGTGGGCCCATGAAGGCTTGCTCCTCATATTCAGGCATTGGCTCATAATACTGTGATATGTGTCGAGACTAATATTTTTTTGTTTATTTTATATAATTGTTTAAGAACAGGGTCATTCCATGTCAAATCGACCTATGGTTGGAATCGACCCCTTTTCATTTGGATGAATTTTGGTCATATAACGGAGTTCTGCCAAAAGAAAAAATAAAAAAAAAAAATTTCAAAAGATGCAAAATTCAAAATTTCTTAATTTCAATTTTTTTCCAAATCAAAAGGGGTCGATTCCAACCATTGGTCGATTTGACATGGAATGACCCACTTAGAATAATTTAAGAAAAAGTGAACCAAACGGGAACCTATGTCCAATTGCACAGCGAATCTTAAACACTTGTGTGAATCTTTCGTGAGTTGATCTTGGACTTAGAAAAAATATTGCACTTGGAGATTTTAACGGTATTGTTTAATGGAAGTAACAATATAGGCAACCATCCATAAATCTACAGAATGATTATCAAAATCGCATTGCTAAGGCGTTCGTCAATTATAAAAAGAGCCCAAAAGATCGCATTACGGTGTCATACATAGAAACCAGACTCGAAAATCTTGAGCAAATATGGGAACGATTTTCGCTCGGCCATCAAGAAGTGTTGAAGACTGAAGATACGGATTCTTTAAGAGAAACTAGTTACATAGAGGATGATGTCTATCATGCTACAAATGAACAATACATGGAGTACAAATGCGAACTTAAAAGTACATTAAGCAGATTATTGAAAAGTCCAATGCAAATATCAAGTGTCCCACGTGGCATGATGCCTAAGTCAAAATCGAATCAAGTGAAACTGCCGAGAATCACCATACCCACCTTTTCTGGGAAATACACGGAGTGGATGAGTTTTCGTGAGCTGTTTATTTCACTCATCCACAACAACACGGACATAGACAATGTGCAAAAGCTTTATTATTTGAAAGCGGATTTGACAGGAGAGCCGGAACAATTATTGCGTCATAAACCCCTTACAAATGATAGCTATGAGCAGTGTTGGACTCTTTTAAAAGGCCGTTACAACAACAAACAATATTTAGGAAATTGTATACTAAAAAGATTCTTTGCTCAAAAACACCTTTATCAGAGTCCGCCACAGATATAAAAAATATGTTAGATTGCACTACTGAAACCTTGAATGCTTTGTCAAGCCTTGGTGTTGATACTAGTTCCTGGGATATAATTGTAATTTACATTGTTAGTCAAAAACTAGATTCAGAAAGTCGTAGACAATGGGAATGTAAAGTATGTGAGTCTTTGTCTAGTTCAGACCAGTTACCAAACTTTAAGCAATTCCAGGATTTCTTACAAACAAGATATCATTCTTTAGAATTCATAGAACCAAAACCAGGCTTCAGCAATAAACCTAAATATCAGTCAAATAACAGTAGTTACAAAGGAAATGTCAGTCATAATAAAAGCGCTCCAATACAAATGTTAAATAATCTGCATCTCACAAATGTGTCATGTAGCTTCTGTAAAGGAGAACATAGAATTATACATTGTAAGGGTTTCGTTAATTTAGATGTAAACGAAAAGCGTAACTTTGTTCAATCTAACGGATTGTGTTTCAACTGCTTGGGGAACAACCACTCGGTCAGGCACTGCAAAAACGCTAGATCTTGTCAGGTCTGTAACAGACATCACTCATTGCTACATCAAAAGGGCGAATTACAATTATCAGACAACAGTGGTTGGCTTCACAGGTTCACTCACACCATACACAAACACGAGGCGAAGACGTACTAAGTACCAGTATGACAAATCACTTCGTTAACGATGTCACCCAGCAGGTTCTACTGGCTACAGCGATCGTTGATGAGGCGAATTCACTGGACAGAGAAGAGCGTCATCTGCTTAGGGCATTAATAGATCAGGGGTCGCAGTCCTCATTTATCACCTCGGCGGCGGTTCAATTACTCGGGCTGAAAGGAACCTCTGTCAAGGGCCTGATATCAGGATTGGGAGGAAAGGAAAATGTCATAGCCAGATCAACGGTGGAAATAATAATCACTTCTCGCGTCCAATCTAGTTACGTCGTTAAAGTCACCGCGTACGTGCTAGACAAATTAACGTCATACTTACCTTACCATCAGCTAGGGTTTCACTCCCGGCCTGGCCGGAGTTGGAGCTTAAACCTCGCGGATCCAGATTGTTACACTCCCAACAAAATAGACGTTGTTGGGAGCCGAGGTTTACGCTCAAATTATAGACAGGTCTAATCCGTCCAAGGGGTCTCCAGTGGCACAAAATACCGCTCTGGACTGGATATTGAGTGGACAAATTGGCTCAAAGACGAACATTGCATGTAAGGAGATTACCCGGCACACTCGGGCAGTTACCAAGGTCCTTTTGGGAAACTGAGTCGGAACCTAGTAATAAGCATAGGATTCTGTCCCCTGATGAATAAAGATGCGAGGACATTTATAATTCAACCACTATACGCGACGAAACGGGACGTTACATAGTAAGACTTCCGTTTCGTGATGATATGAGCCAGCTTGTATAGATGGCCAATCCAGAGAGATAGCATTGAAAAGATTTCACTTTCTGGAGAAGAAGTTTCAAAGAGATCCCCGGCCGAAATCAGAATATACAAAGGGTTTTAATGAATATCTGGAGTTGAATCACATGGCACCTATTACTGTAAAGGACTCAAACAGTTACTTCTAATACTGATTGCAGCAAGATCTTAATAAATTATCTGAATGGTGCGAAACAAACATGATGTCTCTTAATGTTATAGTCCGGGAGGTAGCGTTGCATTTTAGTTGGTCATTTTACGCCGATCGATTGTTATCTTTTTCGATAGATCTGGTATGCCTAATAAGTGAACCGAGTCAGCTGACGCACCCGCGGTGGGTGTGGGTGTGAGAGACGGCGAAATTGGTAAAAAAAAATAAAAAATAAAGTGATAGTACGCCGGCTGAAACTTTTTTTTAATAAATCGTTGACATGTTAGTGAGATGAAAAAAAATCGTCAGCTGCATCGCGGAGGGGGGATTATGCGTCAGCTGCTCGCATGAACTTGTTAAAAAAAAAAAGTAATTGTACGCCGGATGAAACTTAAGTAGGTTATTGTTTACATAATTAAAAGTGAGAAAATAACAATCAGCTGCGTGTGTAGTGGTGGAAAGGCCGTCAGCTGACGCAGTAAAGATAAAAATTATTCGAGCAGTGCTGCAACGCTTTCTTCTTGTATACATCTATTTCGAGATAGATATTGGAACTCGCTGTCCATACCGGACCCATCGAGGTACCCGAGTCCCTTCTCCCTAAAATTCGAAAGAAACATCTGCCGTTTCAAATGGCGTAGAGGGGATTTATGAGTCTCCGCGTCGTGACCAGTTTCGGTTGGAATTTTCCAACGAACGGACGCAAACTCAAATATGTCGAAAATGAAACCGTTTTGTGTATTTTGTGGTAAAAGAAACGAAACATTCCTATCTTTTACTGAGAAAACTATACAAAAATGTACTTCTATATTGGATTCGACAAAAAAAAATTTATTACTGAAATGTGCTAAAGTGCCGTTGGAATTGGACGATAAATATCATTCGAAGTGTTATCGACAATTCACCGCATTACCACCAAAATACAGGAAACTTGTTGAAACTCCTTCAACATCTGCAGCATCAAGGTAAGTTATACTTTATTATATTTGATACACTGGAGCCCGGTTACAACGAACGGTTGCTGGGTTCCGTAATTAAAAGCATAACAGGCAATCTGGATTACCAAGATGCCATCAAGTATAATCGCGCCATTAAGGTATTGGAAAATAATCAAAATACAATATCTTCTGAACTAAATAATCATATTAGTCTCAGTAAAGAATGGATGACGCAAGGGAATAATATCATAACACAGTTAGTTGAGAATCAAAAGAAAATTAACGCAACATTACTTTTGTTATTAGACAGCAATGCTTACGCAGAATCTAGTTTAATAAAATACGCCAAGTTTGCTCAACTATTGGCAATAATTAGCGAAAATGTCGACGACTTATTTCTAGAATTAGTTAGAATCGAGGACATTCTTGCGTTTATTCGAATTTCAATTACTCATCATTCTATGTTAAGTTTAAATATAATTAGTAGTATGTTAATTAAACTTAAGAAAATTTATAACGGGACCCAATTATTAGACATAGAGCCTGGAGAATATGATAATGTTATTAAAACTGGGTTTAGAATTACATAGATAGGCAATTAGTACTAGTTTTTCAAATACCCATAGTTTCCCCAGACATGTACGATCTTTATAAATTATCTATAAAATCTATTTATATAGTATCTATATTTCCGAATAGGTATAAATTATACCTATTATACCGTATAATCAAACCCTCGTCCCTCCATATCCTTTCATAGCAACTAACAGGTATACATTCATGTACATGGAGGCTGAATGCCCGAAGGTAAATCTACGCTACCTATGCGAGGAGAAGATCAGCCACCAACTACAAACTCAAGCGGACTGCATTCAAAACCTCATCATCAACCAAGCACTGGACAAGAGACGCTCCCCAACCACAATAGTCCTCTCCAGAGAAGCAATGGAAAAACTCAACGACCGGTACTACGCGATCGCCTTCCCACATCCAATAAAAGTTAAACTCACATGTGGTCGGGAAGATTTCGTTACATTACAACAGTTATTTGGCTACAGTACCCAAGTTGCATCCATACGTACATCCGAGTTCACAATCGTCAATACCAACGACCGAATAGAAGGCAATCCCATGAAGATAACGAAAATTTCGTTCGGCACCAACGCCACGACACCATTTCATTTCATCTAATATCAGATTGAACTCCATCAATCTAAACGGACTTCAGAACACCCAAGAAACAATAATGTTGCAAACACCCGTGACTTTGGGAGCCTCAATACCCGAAGCATTATACCACACCACAATCCCTCTCTACATACTCATATTAAGTGCACTTGCACTTGAGACGCTGCTACTAATAAAACACTACAGGGCGAACAGCGCAGATACGGAAGAGTCTGCACCGGAAAACCATACCTATGAGGACATTGGAAAAATCTCGAGAGCGAAACAGGCTCCAGCAACATTTTCGCTGAACGTTCTCAAATAGTTGCTGTTCTCACGGGGGAGGTGTTACGCGCGCTCACATCATGGAAACCGCTGACGCCTCAATACCTGCCGCGTGTTACCAATAGGACATAGAAATGGGGACATTGCTGACGGTGCGGCACGTGTAACTGTGGAAAGACTTCATCGCACCGAAGCATGGAAAATTCCGAGCACTTATAATCCAACCTCGATTAGGGTCGCACGTTAGCTTGTAATTAGAATTAGTAATATCTCCGTATTACCTTTATAATTAAATTTAGTATTAGTAAATTGGTTTTTTTTCGCTCCTCCGACGGCAGTCTACGTAATTAGGGTATTGGTATTGTTTGTTGTTTTTGTTGTTGTTGGGTATTTCTTGTATTGGGAAAAACGTAGAATGGCAACGTCGCACCCCTCTATTGTTATGACAATACAAATATATACCACGTGCGTTCTTGGGGTTCTTGCGTTCTTGTGTTAATATATAGGGACACATGACATCACGTATCTCTAGAACTAATATTAAAAAGATAAGTTTATTTTCGGTTTTAGCACACCAAAAATAGTAAGATTTAGTCGATTTTATTTCAGATACATTTTGGCTGTTATCCAGATAATTAACCGCTTCTTCTGCTTCCACAACAATGTCGACGGACTTGTATGTGACTGCCTCGCTTTGGATGTTAGACTGAATAATATTGTTAAGTTCGTTGACGTCTTTGTTCTTGGCGGGAAGAATAGCTCGTTCACTCAGCCAATCGTGATTCTTATATTTGGTTTGAATATTGGGAAATATATTGAATATTGTCATATTGACCATCTGGTCATATTGAATATTGAGATAATATTGAATATTGGACGTGGCACACGACCAAGATGTCTGGAAACGATTGGTTAACGGGATTTTTGGCAAGGAATGACCGTCTATCCATCAGGAAAACGGAGAATACTAGTTTGAGTAGGGCAACCTCTTTCAATCGAACAAATGTGAGTGAATATTTTGATAAATTAGCGCAAGTCGTGGATCGTCATAAATTCAGAGGTTCATCTATATGGAATGCCGATGAAACAGGTATTTTAACCGTTACCAAACCTTCAAAAATAATTGCGGCTAAAGGTAAACGAAAAGTAGGTTCAGTCACATTGGCTGAAAGAGGAACCAATATAACATTTCTTGTGGCTGTTTTGCTAACTAGAGCTTCTGTACCACCCTTGTTTGTATTTCCAAGAAAGAAATACCAAGGCCACTTCGTTGCGAGATGGGCCAGCAGAATGTATCGGTGCAGGGAATGCAAGCGGCTGGATGACTGATGTGGAATTCTTGCTTTTCATTAGACATTTTATCAGCTATGTAAAACCAACAAAAGAATCGCCAGTGTTGCTTCTATTAGACAACCACTCTTCGCACCTATCAGTGCCAGTATTGGATGAAGCGAAGAATAATGGAGTTGTGATGCATTCTTATCCCTCTCATTGCTCCCACAAGTTGTGACCCCTGGACGTGTCAGCGTTCGGGCCGTTTAAAAAGTATTTATCATCAGCACAAGATGCATGGATGCGAAATAATCCTGGCAAAACGATGACGATTTACGACATCCCAGGAATAGTCCGAACAGCTTTACCACTAGACTCCCAATAACATCTCGAATAGGCTTATTAAAACAGGAGTTTACCCCTTTAACTGGAAAGTGTTTGACGATTCGGACTTCGCTCCAAGTTTTGTGACAGACCGACCAAATCCTGATAATTCTGCGGCAGCGTCTTTGAAATCCACTGATATACATCCTTCCGTGATTATGGAATCTCAACAACCTACCTCGCCAAGTTCACCAAGTTTGTTATCACCTATCGATTCAGTGGTTGTTATATCTTCAGGAACAGTGGAAATCCAGTCATCAACAGTTAATGCTCTACAAATCTCCACCGCTGCAGTTTTCTTGTCATCAAATGATCCAATGTTGTCTTCCACATGTATTGTTGAGATACTGCCACAGCCGTCAACGTTCCAGGCGGTTCCATCTGTATTTACTGAGCCTCAGCCGTCAACATCTTCAAATAATACATATAGTACAATAACTCGTAAACTTATTAGGAATTGTAAATTTCTAATAAACAATTGTGTTGCTCTGAAAACAAAGAAACGACATTTAAAGTCTATTATTTAAATTGTCAATTCCTTTTTATACAATTTTTGTAATAATCAAACAATATACTCAATCACCGTGAGTTCTGTCAACCCCCAAACATCAGCTGCTTTTCCAACCGTATTACTCACAGCGCCATCTATGGAGTACACAAGAAAATGGCCACTGTTTACCGACAGAAGAGCGCTGTACAAATTAAAGAAATATAGTTTCTATACATCTCCCTCCTCAAAAAATTTTCATTTATCTATACTTAAGTAATCAAAACTAAATCTAAATTTTACAATATTATATTAAATACAATAATATAATATTACTGTCTGTTTACAATACAATGTTTACAAATGAATTACGTAGACTGCCGTCGGAGGAGCGAAAAAAAACCAATTTACTAAATACTAAATTTAATTATAAAGGTATTACAGATATATTACTAATTCTAACTACAAGCTAATGTGCGACTCTAATCGAGGTTGGATTATAAGTGCCCGGAATTTTCCATGCTTCGGTGCGATGAAGTCTTTCCACAGCTACACGTGCCGCACCGTCAGCAATGCCCCAGTTTCCATGTCCTGTTGGTGACATGCGGTAGGTATTGAGGCGTCAGCGGTTTCCATGATGTGAGCGCGCGTAACACCTCCCCCGTGAGAACAGCAACTATTTGAGAACGTTCAGCGAAAATGTTGCTGGAGCCTGTGTCGCTCTCGAGATTTTTCCAATGTCCGCATAGGTATGGTTCTCCGGTGCAGACTCTTCCTTATCTGCGCTGTTCGCCCTGTAGTGTTTTATTAGTAGCAGCGTCCCAAGTGCAAGTGCACCTAATATAAGTATGTAGAGAGGGATCGTGGTGTGGTATAATGCTTCGGGTATTGTGGCTCCCAAAGTCATGGGTGTTTGCAACATTATTCTTTCTTGGGTGTTCTGAAGACTTTTTAGATTGATGGAGTTTAGTCCGATGTTAGATGAAATGGTATCGTGGACGTAGGTGTCGAACGAAATTTTCGTCATCTTCATGGGATTGCCTTCTATTCGGTCGTTGGTATTGATGATTGTGAATTCGGATGTGTGTATGATGCAACCGGTGGGTACGGTAGCCAAATAACTACCTTGTAATGTAACGAAATCTTCTCGGCCACATGTGAGTTTAACTTTTATTGGATGTGGGAAGGCGATCGCGTAGTACCGGTCGTCGAGTTTTTCCATTGCTTCTCTGGAGAGGACTATTGTGGTTGGGGTGCATCTCTTGTCCAGTACTTGGTTGATGATGAGGTTTTGAATGCAGTCCGCTTGAGTTTGTAGTTGGTGACTGATCTTCTCCTCGCATAGGTAGCGTAGATTTACCTTCGGGCATTCAGCCTCCATGTACATGAATGTATACCTGTTAGTTGCTATGAAAGGATATGGAGGGACGAGGGTTTGATTATACCTATTCGGAAATATAGATAATTTATAAAGGTCGTACATGTCTGGGGAAACTATGGGTATTTGAAAAACTAGTACTAATTGCCTATCTATGTAATAAGACCCAGTTTTAATAACATTATAATATTCTCTAGGCTCTATGTCTAGTAATTGGGTCGCGTTATAAATTTTCTTAAGTTTAATTAACATACTACTAATTATATTTAAACTTAACATAGAATGATGAGTAATTGAAACTCGAATAAACGCTAGAATGTCCTCGATTCTAACTAGTTCTAAAAATAAGTCGTCGACATTTTCGCTAATTATTGCCAATAGTTGAGCAAACTTGGCGTATTTTATTAAACTAGATTCTGCGTAAGCATTGCTGTCTAATAACAAAAGTAGTGTTGCGTTAATTTTCTTTTGATTCTCAACTAACTGGGTTATGATATTATTCCCTTACGTCATCCATTCTTTACTGAGACTAATATGATTATTTAATTCAGAAGAGATTGTATTTTGACTATTTTCCAATACCTTAATGGCGTGATTATACTTGATGGCATCTTGGTAATCCAGATTGCCTGTTATGCTCTTAATTACGGAACCCAGCTCGTTTGTGAGACCTCTTTTGGTTCGCTTGGGTTCTAAACTATCTAACTGAGTGAATATTTTTGAGAGTTTATGTGTAAGGTATTTAATTTGTAGTTCATAGAGGGAATAGGAGTCGTCGTCGAGTTGTGTCTCGAAGTCGTTTAGTTGAGTTTGCAATGTGTTGATGCTACTTTCAAAGTCGCTAAGTTGTATGTACTGTAGAAAAGTATGATAATGTGTAATAAGTTGAGTCGGTCCCAATTTAAAAGGAAGTAGTCCAGGTCCGTCATCTAAACTCTCAAGTTTTATCTCTTGAGTTCGGATTAGGGGAGTTGTCATCATCAGCAGAATCCTGTAACAATTTAGAGGCTTTAGGCACTCGCTTTAAGCGAGACTTGGCTATAGGACCTCGTTTTTTTGATGTGTAGATATGTATCGGTAAATCGGCTAATACCGTGTCCTGAGTGTATCGTGGGGCTAGCTTATTTCGTTGACAGAAAGGATTCTTTACAAATATTTGCTGATGTGGTTGGTATTCTACTTCAGATTCGCGGTCTTTATTCCTGTTTTCTATGATTGAAGTACGGTTTGCAGTTGTATACTCATTAATTATATTATAAATAAGTTTCATTTGTACTTTATGCGTCTGAATATATCTCTGTAGGAGTTGCTCGGTGAGGTCTATGTTGAATGGGTCCCTTGGGTCAAAGTGTCCTGTTATTAAGTCGTAAGGTCTGCATTTTGTAAAAGTGTGAATCGAACTATTGTAAGCTAAAATGGCGTATGACATAAGGTTTACAATGGGTTCGTCTTTTTGTTCTAGTCGTAATATGCGCAAGTGTTCTAACAGTGTCGAATGAAATCGTTCTATGTTTCCGTTGTCGTTAGGCGTGTGAGGTAAAGTCCTATGATGATTTATCCTATGAAGTCGAGTGAACTCGGAGAATAACTGGTTCGTAAACTCGGTTCCGTTGTCAGTAACTATCGTCAAAGGAAGTCCATGATGGGTGCAAAATTTTAACAAACCTTGTATTATACTAACAGCTGTTCCATCTCGTAAGTGGTATGCCTGTCCGTATTTACTGAATACGTCTACGAAAGTCAAGTACTTTTCGTTGTGAGCCGTAAATAAATCTAGATGTACCGTTTCAAGGGGTTTGGTGGCTGGAGGTACGATATTGAATTTTTGTTTTATTGGATTGCGATCATATTTGGCCTGGCCACATATGGTGCATTCATTTATGTATTTTGTAATCTGATCTTTCATCTTGGGCCAAAAATACTTCTTAGAAAGGGCCAGATAGCATTCATTGATGCCACGATGATTTGTCTTGCCCTCGTGATAGTGTCTGATTATATCCTGTTGCCGTAAGTACTCTTTTATATTTTCTATTTCGGTTTTTGCTAATACGAGGTTCATTGCAGAATTTTTAAAGCTATTTTGAATGATAGGAATGATCGAATACATGGCGAGGGGTGGATTTATTAATAAGGCGGTTTTGACTTTAGGGTTGACGTATGTTTTTATAGCGCTAATCACCTCCTGTTCTAGTGAGCATTCTGAGAGTTGTATGGCTGTACGGGTGTGTGTGTCAAAGGGTTTTGTCACTGCCGGTCGTCTTTTCATATCGCCTACTACGGTGAAACATAACTGCCTATGAAATTTGTTGAGAGGTTCGTCAGTAATGGGGATTTCCAATATGGGGTGTTCGTTACTGGTATGCGCAGTGGCAGTGGATGAGTTTTCTAGTGTGGGTGGCTTCTCAGTTGGATTGGCGACCATTGAATCTGTCTCTTCATTATGGATTTCTACTCGCGATAGAGCATCGGCATTAGTGTTGCATTTACCCTTCTTGTATATGACTGTGAAGTCGTATTCACTTAACCTCAGTCTCCATCGAGTTAAGCGAGAATTCTGTTCTTTCAAATTTAACAACCATTGAAGAGGTTTGTGGTCCGTTATTATTTTAAACTTGCGTCCGAAAAGGTAGGGCCTAAAGTATTTAGTCGCCCAAACGATGGCAAGCAGTTCCTTTTCTATTGTACTATAATTTAATTCGCTGCTATTTAAAGTACGTGAAGCGTAAGATATTGGTTTGTCGGAACCTACGGTTCCTTGAGACAAAACCGCTCCAATAGCGACATTGGATGCGTCCGTGGTAAGTATGAATTCTCTATTAAAATCTGGGTACTGCAGGATCGGGTCATTGGTCAATAAGGTTTTACATTTCTCAAAACAATTCACGTAGTTTGAATCCAAAGTGACCTTACTACCTTTTTTCAAACACTGAGTCATCGGTTTAGTGATTCTTGAGAAGTCTGGTATAAATTTACGATAGTAACCTATTAGTCCTAAAAATTGTTTGATCTGTTTAGGGGTCTTCGGCAAGGGGTAGTTTTCTATGGCCGCTATTTTGTCGGGATTTGGCTTAATACCATCTCTAGTAATGACGTGTCCTAAGTACGCGGTCTCTAGCTTCAAAAACTCGGATTTATCCATTTGGATTTTGAAATTTGATTCTCTTAGACGCTGGAAAACCTTTTCAAGATTAACAATGTGTTCCTGGAGGGATGTACTGAAGACAATAATGTCATCTAAATAAACTAGGCAAATGACATTCTGTAATCCTCTTAGGACATTGTCCATAACGCGTTGGAAAGTGGATGGCGAGTTCTTAAGTCCCATAGGCATTCTTAGAAATTCGAAATGCCCATGCTCCACATGAAATGCGGTTTTAGGGATATCATCGGGGTTCATTTCAACCTGATAGAATCCGCTGGCCAAGTCAAGGGTTGTGAAATATTGACATTTTCCCAGCTTATCCAGGACGTCGGTAATATTGGGAATTGGGTATTTGTCGTCGATGGTCTTTTCGTTCAATTTTCGGAAGTCTACAACTAGACGCCATTTCTGTTTTCCGGAAGCATCTGCTTTCTTTGGGACCACCCAAATGGGTGAGCTCCAGGCGGAGTCTGAAGGACGAATGATACCTTGTTCTAACATTTTGCTAATTTGTGATCTAACTTCCTGGCGATGTACAAAGGGATACCGGTAGCTTTTAGTGTGAATCGGTGCTTCGTCTGTTGTTCGAATGTGGTGTTTTATTTTGTTGGTGAAGGATAACGGCTCTCCTTCTATATAAAATACATCGGCATAGCGTGAACAAAGGGCTTTCAAGTTACCCGTTTCTTCTGGGTTTAAGTGATTAGTTCGTAAACGAGACAAAACTTCGTTCACGCGGTCTGGATGCTGTGCTATACTCATAGCATCTATATTGAATACAACTGCTTCCGCCGGCCTATCTAGCGAGAATATGATGTCATTGGGTGTTGGGTTTTCCACCTCTATGACTCCGCGGTTGTTGGATACCGTTGTAATGCACTCATGAATAGTACAGTTACATAGAACCTGCTGGTGGACAAATACTTCACCGTTTGGAGTATTAATAGGTATGCGGACAAGTTTCGAGGTGTTAGCCGGTATTATGTCTTCATAAAGGTTCACGTTACGAGAATTATACATGTGAATAGGGTTTACAGAAACGCGCGTGTTTAATGTTCTGGTTTTCAAATCGATTTGAGACTCCCATTCAGTTAATAAGTCTAAACCAATAAGACCATCAAAGTAATCGTGAAATCGGTACACAAATAATTTAATGTTTTCTGGTTCTTGAAATTCCGCGAAGCAAGGGATAGTAATTGAATAGTCGTTTCTAGTGGTTGCGTGTACGTTTGTTACCTCGAAAGGATCATAATCCAGGTTGACATGTGGAAAGTACCGTTGTACTGCTTCGGGGCTTATGAAGGATTGATTAGCACCTGTATCGATTAACAGCTTCAGGGGTGGATTTGAGATTTTAATATACGGGAGTTGTCTCTGCGTTTGAAGGTTGAGTTCTATTTTGGCTTTTTTGATTTCAAGGTGGGGGAAAAATCCTGCTCTTGGCTAGTGGAAGGTTGGGGGTTAGAGTATATGTCATTGTCGTTGTCTGTACATTGTTCCAGGGTGTCGGTATAGTATTGTGCTTCATAGTTTGTGTCGTAGTTGTAGTCATGATCGTTAATGTCGTCATAATTATAGGATTCGTTGTGGTCAGGTAAGTAATAATTATAATAGTCATCATAGTCGGAACACTGGTTAAAATTCATCTCTCGGGCCTTAAAATAATTTGAAGGTGGCGGATTCCCAAGTCTACGCCAGTCATGACCCGAAGGTGGTAAGGGCGATGGTTTGAAATGACTAACTCCGCTCATTGGCTTCGGTGTAGTGTTATAAGGTGTATGGCCGGATGGTGATCTAAAGGCGTTGCCCTGAGCATTGTAATTAGGTGGTAAGGCTCGGAACATCTGTTGTGTTCGCGTGGGCATGTGCGGTGGACGGTATGGTGTCTGATTCATTTGAAAGGGTGGTCGGAATGGTGGTGGTTGATGCATCTGTCGTTGCCAGTTTGGTGTGTGAAATGTAAATGGTTTCTGTGTGGGTAAGGCCATAGGGGCCATGGGTAGTATTTTGTGTGTGATAGGTATTGGCGTGTTGTGCTTGCGCTCAGACACCGGATCGGAGTTTCTTTGCTGAAGATATATTACATTTAGTTCTTCCTGCACATACTCAAGCGCTTTTTCTACTGTGTCTGGTCGCATGCATCGTATACGTGAGCCCAACGGTTCCTTTAGTCCTCTAACAAATGCTTGCATTGTCAGTTTCTTGTAAAGGATGCGCTTGGCGTCGATAGTGGTACCTAAGGTTTCGTGTAGGCTTACGTACGTCATTATTGTACTGAATAGTGTTTGGCAGCGCTCATATAACTCCTGAGGGGTTGAACTACCTTGTGTAGCGAGAGAGAGGTCGTTATACAGAGCTGTCTCATCTCGTTGATCGGAAAAGTTGTTGATCAGCACAGTTCGGATCCCTAGCCAATTTTCGGGGATACCATTTGAGTTTATAGTTCGCGCTGCTGAACCAGTGATTTTATTTAATATTCCACTCAGTAGACATAAATTACTTAATTCACTTCCAGGGGCGTCTGATAAGTATTGGATAGCAAGCTGATCGCAGATCCTTATGAATCTAGTTAAAATGTGCGGATTTCCGTCGAATTCTGGCACCAGACGTAAAGCCTTAAAAATGGTGTCAGGATCAAAGGAGGCCATTTTATTGCCTAATATTAACCTACTGCTATTGATATCTAGATCGGAAACTATATTTCTACCTATGTCTAAGGTACTATGCCGACGAGACTGCCTAGGTGAACTAGTCTCGCGGGAACCCGAATTTTTGGGGTGGAAAATTTTGATTATGGATAAGGACTAAAATTAGGGAAGCAACTACACAGAACAATTCAATGTACTTACACGAGCATGGTCTTCTTCCGCCCAATCGAAGTCTGGATTCTTCTCCGGCGACGTGGTCCTTTGTTCAGATATTCGGCTAAGGCAAGGGTGCCACCGGGCGCGTTGCGGGACGATCGAGTCTGGAACGTATGCGAACGCGAACCGACCGAATATCCTACCGACTGCGCCAATTACGTAGACTGCCGTCGGAGGAGCGAAAAAAAACCAATTTACTAAATACTAAATTTAATTATAAAGGTATTACAGATATATTACTAATTCTAACTACAAGCTAATGTGCGACTCTAATCGAGGTTGGATTATAAGTGCCCGGAATTTTCCATGCTTCGGTGCGATGAAGTCTTTCCACAGCTACACGTGCCGCACCGTCAGCAATGCCCCAGTTTCCATGTCCTGTTGGTGACATGCGGTAGGTATTGAGGCGTCAGCGGTTTCCATGATGTGAGCGCGCGTAACAAATGTTTACAATGTTTAAAATACAATAATGTCTTATTTAAATCAGAAATAAGACAGGCAAAATTTAGTATAAATTTTGCCTGTCTTATTTCTGATTTTATGTAGGTATTGGTATAACTTTTGTGATATGAAAGAGATTTGACTCCGATTTTTATGACCTGTATTAATTCTATTATATATATTATATATATTGAATTTGATATATTTTCAATAATTTTAAATGGACCAATCTTCAGCTCATCTAATTTATTTCTATTTAGTTTGTTCCCATTTTCAGTTTGTATATTTCTGACTTTTGTTGAGTATTTAAATTACTCATACTTATTTTCAAATCTTCTTTTATGAGTTCATTAAAATTTATTGGACATGCGTTTGTTTCATTTTTCACTTCCTTAGAAGAGTTGTTTTTATCGTCATCCTCATTCATAGGATCTTTTTCTTCTATTTTATATCTTCTCTTTTTTGAGTGATTTTTAAATTCTCATTTGGAACTAGTCTAAATTGTTTTATGGTATCCAATTAGAAAATCGTATTTAAATTCTTCTCCATCAATTATATAAACATCGGCTTTTTCTTCAATATCAATTTTTTTTATTTTAATAGTTGTCAAACCAATTGTCTTTTTAACACCATTAATTGTGATTAAATTATCACTTTTTGAATCATCCTCTCCTTCTCCTTTCAGTCTTATTAATTTGGAATTAATTATAGAAACATTTGAGCATTTAATAATAGTTTGACTTTAATTAATGGTGCTATTATTCGTTTTTTTATCATTATAATTTAGTTTAACATCAGTGACTGAATTGTTTACGGTTTTACTATTGTTTCTCTTATGATTATATTCTTCTGTTTGTTTGAACCAGCACTTTTCTTCAGGGTGGAAGCGAATACCTTTATATGAATTTTCATTTCTTTTATTCTTGCTGAAATTATTTTTCATATTCATGTTTTCCAATTTTATTGTAGAGGTTGGCAGTTGACAGTTTCTTTATCAATTTTATCCATTACATAATCTGGTAATCCCATTACATTTAAAGTTTAAAGATTCATGTTTAAAGTTAATTACAAGTAATTGAAATTGTGATTAGTTCAATTGTTGATTAGCAAGTTGATAGTAGATAGTAGTAGTTAAGTAGTGATAATTGACTGTTTAAAGATTCATGTTTAAAGTTAATTACAAGTAATTGAAATTGTGATTAGTTCAATTGTTGATTAGCAAGTTGATAGTAGATAGTAGTAGTTAAGTAGTGATAGTTGGGGGGGGTTATCTAAAAAAAAAAAATACTGTTTTGCTTAGGTTCTCAAAGCTAGTTTCTATTGGTCTTGATCTGACCACTTCAAAAATGTGTTCCGAGGTCTCAATGCTTCTTCCGATTGGGTTCCACAAAGTGTTCCAAGGTAATGATTTGGAAAATATTTTTTTGGAAATGAAATAATTGGAAATTTTATTATTGGTTCAACCTGCCAATGAGCCCAGCTACCTGAGACTATTTTTTTTCCAAAATTAGACAAACTTAAGCGGGCCAAACAGGCCCATGTTCCACATGTTCCGAGGTGTTCCGGGATTTTGGACTCACCAGACTTTCTGACGAGATGACTAGTCGATGTTCTGAGTACCACAGTATACTACTTTTATTTACAATGATTTGCTGGATAAACCAGATAGAATAAAATGGATGATGGCTGGATAATCTGAGACTGGGGATTACAAAAGTCACCTTGACAAAAAGTGACAAAAAGTCACCTTTATTTTCAATCAACTTTATTAACTAATTAACCTATAATTATAATATGAACTCAGCCTCATTGTTATAATAGAGTAAAGGATACATATGCTTTTGTCTTTGACAAAAGTCCAGCTGTCAAGGTTGAGTTTGAAGTTAGTAAAATATAGTCAAAATGCAATAATCCTCGTTTTAATTATTGCGAATACCCCGCACAAAACATGACGGCAGCGATAAAAAATAATGAAAGGACTTTTAGTATAAAGGATATTAAGTAAGTACAGTTTTGTCGGATAAGTTTTCAGTAGTCATAAAAGATGGAGCGACAAGGCAGAAGGGGTCCACGTAGAGGATTCGATCCCGGGATCCCGGTCATATTTTAGTCCCGAAATTTTCGGGATTAAATTTAATGAATCCCGGGATTTTCGGGATTGATATATTTTTTTATATAAGTCAATAAAAATGTGCGTGAAACGAAACGCACTTACTTTCATTTGACGTTTTGACGGCCATCTTGTTTACACGGCTGATTTCATTTGTTTTCGCTAACGACCGGTACCGGATTATGTGTAAAAGTGTGTAAAAATTCCGCTTCACGTCGTGTAAGTATTGATATATTTTTTTGTTAATCAATGAATTTATTAAAAAACAACAATACAGACAAAACAAAACAAAACAACAAAACAAAACAGAATACAGACGAAAAAGAACGAGTGTTATTTTTTGTAGCTCTAAGAGGTTATGTTTATGTTGTGCATAGACTTAAATGTTCTTTTCATTTTTGTTTAGGTTAAAGAAGTAAACAATGTCATCATTCAAAGAAAGTTTTTATGTCAAACATAAAAAAGATGAAGATGTTTCGTCAGTGTGGAGTCATTTTTTAGTCGATAAAGCGGGTAGTTCAGCACAATGTAAGCGTTGCTTAGCTATTTTAAAGACCTTAGGAGGATCAACCAAAGGCCTACATACTCATCTATATTCAAAACATTCCGTGAAAGTAGATTCTGCCAAGGCATCTTCCTCAACGGGCCAAAATAATGAAGGACCACCTTTGAAAAGAAAAATGACGTCAGTCGCCGACTATTTTGTGAAATCTGATACTCTTGACGATGTTTTGGCCCGTATGACTGCGCTAGACGGTTTACCTTTTAGCGTATTTGTGACATCAAACGATTTAAGATCGTTACTATTAGCAAAAGGTTACTCAGACTTACCTAAATCTGCTTCAGCAATCCGCAACAGAGTAGTAGAGTACAGTCGAAAAAAAAAAAAAAAATGACAGCTGAACTATCTACATTGAAAAAAGGAGGACAACGATTTAGTCTAAGTTTTGATGAATGGACGTCTAGCTCTAATAAGAGATATATGAATTTAAATATTCATTCAGTCAAAGAAAATTGGAATTTGGGACTTATTCGAATTAATAAATCGCTGACAGCCGAAACTTGTGTTCATACTTTAAAAAAGCGGCTTTTGGAGTTCCATATCTCATTAGATACCGATATTGTGGCAATAGTGACTGATGGTCCAAATGTAATGCTGAAGGTTGGAAAACTTGTAAATGCAGAACACCAAGTTTGTTTTGCACATGGTATTCATTTAGCCGTTTGTGATTTATTGTATAAAAAAGCACCTGCAAATGAGCCTACCAGTGATGATATTGATGACTCGGATGATGATAATGAAGAACTAGACTCAGGATTAGTCATTGAAAGTGGAAATGGTCGGGATTTGAGTAATGATCGAAATATTAATGAAGTAGTAAAGAAAGTTCGTAAAGTGGTTATTATTTTCAAAAGAGCATCCTTGAAAAATGATACAATACTTCAAAAATATGTTAAAAAAGAACATGGAAGAGAGCCTAATTTACTGCTCGACTGTAAAACGCGTTGGAATAGTCTCTTTACAGTTCTAGAGCGATTTGATCTTTTAAAAAATAGCGTAAAAAAGGCACTTATTGACCTAAATAATCCTGTACAATTTGAGGAATCAGATTTTCAACTCATTAATGAGACAATCAAGGTCTTGGCGCCAGTTAAATTATCCGTAGAAGCACTTTGTCGTTCTGATGCCAATTTGTGCACGGCTGATGCGACACTGAAGTTTCTTTTTCAACAATTGCGTGACAATGACTCAATTTTGGCTTCTAAATTGAAGACGCATTTATTGAACCGCATGAAAGATCGTCGACGAAATGAGTTAAGTGGAGTATTAAACTATCTACAAAATCCTCATACTGATAAGACTGAGAGTAACAATTTGGATACTGATTGTGATGTAAAGAAGTTATTTTCAAGTCCAAGCATGATGGCAATAAAAAAACAGATTATTTCGTTAATTGAAAAGATGGAAAACTATGATAATGAAGAAAATGACATGAAAATTGAACCTACGTATACAACTAGTAAAACTGATTTAACATTGAAAGAAAAGCTTCAGAACGAAATAGAAAACAGCATGAAAACTATAAATCCAGAAGCATATAAAGAAACTGCTTTCTAAGATCATTAAACAAGAAATGAATCTTTGAGGCTAGTTCCACACGAGGTTATAATTTGGAGAAGACTTATAAAAATTTATTAACGATTCCTCCAACTTCCATCGAGCCTGAACGCGCTTTTTCCGCCTCTTCATATTTGTGCAACAAATTGCGAAGTATGCTTTCGGATGAGACGTTGGATGCGTTGTTATTCCTTAGATTTTATTTTCGGGCTTAAATAAGTAATTTATAAAGTTTCTAGTCTATTTAATTTAAAATATGAGTACCTATAAACATTGATCTCTTTAACATGTAGTCTTTTTTATAGTATATCTAAACGAGTCTTAAGAAGTTGTTTTTTTTAAAGTTTATTGTAAAATAAAATAAACAAACTAGGCAATTCTGTAAATAATTTATGAAACTATTTCATAAATTATTTACAGAAGTGCCTAGTTTGTTTATTTTATCAGAATGAAGTATAATTTTGTTTTGTTTTTTGAAGATTTAACTAGATTTAAAATAAAAAGTTGATTTTGATATGTTTTACTGTCTTTTTGTTACCACTTTCTATTACCAATACAATCCCGGGATCCCGGGATTAACTGTAGATAATCCCGAAATCCCGGGATTAGAAAAATCGACCGGGATCGAATCCTCTAGGTCCACGTCATTTGATCCCCGACAATTTATTCGCAGAAAACTGGTCCCTCAACAATTGATACCCACAATGCAAACATACTAACTGCCTTTTCTGACGTTGAAATGAATTTTGCATTTTACGATCAGTCGTGCTTTAAATAGACCACTTTATTTTCAATTGCATAACCTCATTGGATAATTCTAAGATTTATCCAAACCCATTTGATAACACTGTTAGCTATTTATATATGCGTTAAAAAACCCAGTACCGATAACCCCACCCCGCCATGCCGCAGCGAGTGCTGTCCAATTATATTCGAAAACAGTTGGGAAAATCAAATCGATAACATTGTTATTATCGATTATAATATTGTTATTGTTCCCAATTTACAATTTTCTTTATATGCTCGACGTATATAAATTATCCTCACGTTGAACAGTCTTACCTAAATTCCGTCAGCTCCCGCTTGGTACTTTGTTATCGATTTTGAAAGTCTTTTATTTTTCAAACCGTTCGAAAATGAACTACGCGTATTTCGTACAAATATTAAGTTGGAGCAATTCGGATGGTGGAAATTACTTCCATGAAGCATGCAGTGCTGGAAGTGTATTGCTTCTGCAATGTGCAGGCCTGTTCATCACGGAAGAGGATGAACGTGTGAGGGATTTACTGAGTGTGCATGATTACAATGGATCACAGTGCATTCATGTCGCTGTGAAGACACAAGTTGGCGCACATGCAGCCGCCGTGATCAAGACTCATCTGTGTGGGAGTCCATATCAACGGCATAGAATATATAGCTGGTGAGACGGCACTTCATTTAGCTACTCGAAAAAAAGATTACCATCTTGTTAAATGGCTGTGCAAGCAGCCAAATATTAACATAGATGCTGTGAACTATGGGAATAAAACGCCATATCAAGTCGTTCAAGTAAATCGTGATGGAAAGATGATCCGTATATTTGAAAGGTATGGCGCGAACATTGACGTACCATGGTCAGATTCGAGCGATGAAGCGGATTCAGACTAATGTGTACCAACACCGCCGGATTCACGTTTAAAGTTAATTACAAGTAATTGAAATTGTGATTAGTTCAATTGTTGATTAGCAAGTTGATAGTAGATAGTAGTAGTTAAGTAGTGATAATTGATTGTTACATGATTAATAAAATTTGTATACTAAGTTTATTTTCACTCATTTCTTTGGGTTTTACAAGTGTTGAGTCCTCAAGTCACTGACATTCGAATCTGTCAAGCCAGTCCCATTTTCAAAAAAAAATTTGAATTTTTATATTATTCTCTACTCGAGAGCGGGGGAGGGGGGGGGGTTTATCTCAAAAAAAAAACCTGTTTTGCTTAGGTTCTCAAAGCTAGTTTCTATCGGTCTTGATCTGACCACTTCAAAAATGTGTTCCGAGGTCTCAATGCTTCTTCCGATTGGGTTCCACAAAGTGTTCCAAGGTAATGATTTGGAAAATATTTTTTTTGGAAATGAAAGAATTGGAAATTTTATTATTGGTTCAACCTGTCAATGAGCCCAGCTACCTGAGACTATTTTTTTTCCAAAATTAGACAAACTTAAGCGGGCCAAACAGGCCCATGTTCCACATGTTCCGAGGTGTTCCGGGATTTTGGACCCACCAGATTTTCTGACGAGATGACTAGTCGATGTTCTGAGTACCACAGTATACTACTTTTATTTACTTTTATTTACAATGATTTGCTGGATAAACCAGATAGAATAAAATGGATGATGGCTGGATAATCTGAGACTGGGGATTACAAGGGATCAAAAGTTACAAGGATTTTTATTGTTTTGGGGATATTTTGACCTAACAAAAAGTCACCTTTATTTTCAATCAACTTTATTAACTAATAATTAACCTATAATTATAATATAATATGAACTCAGCCTCATTGTTATAATAGAGTAAAGGATACATATGCTTTTGTCTTTGACAAAAGTCCAGCTGTCAAGGTTGAGTTTGAAGTTAGTAAAATATAGTCAATATGCAATATGCAATAATCCTCGTTTTAATTATTGCGAATACCCCGCACAAAACATGACGGCAGCGATAAAAAAATAATGAAAGGACTTTTAGTATAAAGGATATTAACACCTTTAGCGCCAGACCCTGTGACCGTTTTAAAAAAAAAATACAATTTTTTTTTTGTTCGGAAGTGTTTAAAACTACATAATAATCATATATTGTTTTTCACCCCCTTTTTCCCCTTTTTTCACCTCCCAGGCCATGTGTATCCGAAAAGATACACAGGTAAAAACAGGTTTTTTTTGTTTCAGGACTCAAGAACGCGTTTTGGAAGAAAATATAAGAAAAGACATGAATTCTGATTCATGTTTTTTCTTTTATTTTTTATCTATTGTTACAGTATAAGTGTTGAAACGTTCAAATAAGTGATTTGCTATGGAGTATTCAAGTGATGATTCCGTTCAGGACCCCAATTTTATGCCCGATGAAGACTTTAGTGACACAAGTACAAGTGACGACAATGACAGTCAGATTTGGAACCCTCCTAGGTTTTCAAGGCGTTTGTCAACATTTTCGGATAGTGATATACCTCCATTGCCTGAAATAGAACGGTGTAGGTCATCAAGCACAGCTCCTGTCGATTTAGAACTCCAGCCACCAAACGTGCCAAGTACTTCTGGTACTACTGATGCTCAAATTTCTGAACAAGAGTGGATGGAAGAAAAACTGTCCAACATACAATGGGAAATGCCAAGTCATGATGATCCTCCTGCCATAGATTATACTGTACCAAGTTCTGGTATGAAGGATATTTATGTCGGATTATTAGCTAATGCGAATCCAATAGACTACTATGACTTGTTTCTAACCCCTAACATTCTAGAATATATCACAGAACAAACCAACTTATACGCAACACAGTGTCTCTTATCTTCAGATTCTTTTGCTGGATCAAGAAACCACCTATGGACTCCAGTAACCAGAGACGATATGTTGAAATTTTTGGCTCTAGTTGGATGGATGGGTTTGGTGAAATTACCAAGTATCAAAGATTACTGGAGAAACTACAAACTCTATGGTATACCCCTAGCTCGTACTGTTATGCCTCGGAATAGATTCGAGCTGATTCTGAAATTTGTTCATTTCGCCAACAACCAAACTGCTGATACTGATGACAGACTGTATAAAATAAAAGACGTACTCAATATGTTTATAAAAAACTATCAAAATGTCTACACACCAGGAGAAAAAATTTGTGTCGATGAGTCATTGGTCGCTTGGCGCGGCAGACTTATTTTCCGCCAATATATTCCAAACAAAAAGCCAAATATGGAATAAAAGTGTTCAAACTGTGTACTGAGAAGGGATATACATGGAACCTGATTGTATATTGTGGTAAATCGGAGGAACCTAACACAGAAGTCTTAGAAAAGGTAGTACTATCTTTGGCAGAGGGTCTTTTCAACGAGGGCAGGACCATGTACACAGACAACTATTACACAAGTGTTCCACTTGCACTGCGAATGCGTAAAAGAAAGACACATTTAGTAGGGACATTGAGAAGTAACAGAAAATACTTGCCTAAGGAAGTTACCAACACAAAACTAAAAAAAGGCGAAATAGCAGCTCAGCAATCAAGTGAAAGCATCGTAGCTTTGAAATGGCGTGACAAGCGAGATGTGCTTATACTTTCCACAAAGCAATCTGGTCTAAAAACGGTCGCCAAAAGGAACAGAAGAGGTGAAAGCATAAGAAAACCCGCATGTATTGAAGATTATAATCTAGGTAAATCATCAATAGATGTGAGTGACCAGATGGCGACTTATGGGTCAGCTTTACGTAGATGCACCAAATGGTATCGGAAACTGATGTTTGTAATTATATGGGGCACCAGCTTGGTGAACGCCCATTTCTTGTATAACCAGTATAACTATAAAAAGAAACTAACAATCACAGAGTTTCGTGAACAAGTTATCACAGGTATGCTCGAAAGATCCAATCACACATCAGTGACTGCTACACCTAGCTCGGTCAGTGCTAAACATTACCTGGTCCCGAATATGAAAGATGGAGTGAAAAAGAAAGCTCGTTGTTCTGAATGTTATAAGAAATGCGGTCGACAAGGAAAAACCATCGACGGAAAACTACGAAAAGCTTCCCAAGTTGTAACAAAATGTTCTATTTGTGAAGTGACCTTTTGTAAAAGTTGTTTCAATGATTGTCACTAATTTTTTGTTTCAAGTTCAGTTGCTTATAATTATTTTTTTACTATTTAGTCTTTTCCAGTGCCATAATAAAGATAGTTTATAAAATAAAAATACAAATAAATATAAATGGTTTTATTGATTACTTGCCTCCTAACCTAGAAATATTAACCTAAAATTAAAAAGTATAAAATTTTTGTAAAATCACCGATTCCCAGACCATTTACATCGGAAAAATGCGACAGGCCAGGGCTTTCATTTTTGTGTAATAGATGTATAGAAAACGTGTTCCTAAAAAATACACGGCGCGTTTACTAAGTAGAAAGATGTGAATACTTTTGAATACACAGTGTTCCAGACACTGTGTGACAAAAAGATACACATGGCGCCTAAGGTGTTAAGTAAGTACAGTTTTGTCGGATAAGTTTTCAGAATAGTCATAAAAGATGGAGCGACAAGGCAGAAGACATTACAGTGCTGTTTGATAAAAATCAAACTTACAAGAGCTTGCTTGAAGGTTTCGACAACTATTTCTCGCCGAAAAAAAAACGTAATTTATGAACGTTATAAGTTTAACTCTTGCATTCAGAAAGTTGAAGAGAAATTTGACGACTTTATCCCTGATTTAAACATACTAGCGGATCGTTGTGAATATGGTGTAATGAAAGAATTGATTCGAGACAGGGTGGTTATGGGAGTTAAGTACAGAAGAACAGTGAGAGAGAGACTTACTAAAAAGCGATCTAACCTTAAAAGATGCTTTGGTGATTTGCAGACAAGCAGAAATTCAACAACAGGAATGTAAGATTATATATAAAGATATAAAGAAAATGACACTCCTATGGAAATAAATAGAATTCATATTTCAAAGTCTAAGTGCTGGTTTTGTGGCAAAGAAAGACATCCTAAAGAAAAGTGTCTAGCACAAGGCAACCTGTTTCGGGTACAATCGAGTCGGGCATTTTTCAAATTTTGCAGGTGGAAATTGGTACGCCCAATGATGCGAGTCCAAGAAGAGTATAAGGAAAATAAGCGAGAGGAGCAGATGTAACGTTATTCTTGAAAAATGTATGAATAATTCCATTCCATTGGCGAAGTGTGAACATGTAGTGTTAGGACCAGATAAGATTCTGCAAATGTCTTTTCTAAAGGATGATATCACACCTAGTCGAAACGAAACAAATTTGTCGGATATTAATGATGACAATACTGATATAAAAGATTCTGATATCTCTTCCATCCTGACGCCTACGCAAATGGACATATTGTTACCTTCCCCTTCACCAGGAAGTTCTATGTCATCGGCAGGAAGGAAGAGAAAATCGGCAGTTGCTTCGGAGATATTTGCTCCGAATTCTTATGCCGGCTGTACACACTCGGCGAGAGCCTCTCGCCGAGAGTCTCGGTCGAGAACACTTTCGGAGAGAGCACACCTTCTACATACTCGTTCTATCAGTTGAACTGTGGATACCCACAACGATGGAGCTGCTGGAAACTGCTGCTGCTTTTTGTCTTTGCGCTGTCATAATTTTTATACGCATATACCATACAAAAAAAAATACTAAGCCGTGGCGAAGACGAAGATGGTGGATGGTTACTATCCACCGCAATAGAACCAGGTAAGAGCCTAAACGCAATTACAACTGCGAAGCACGTTCGAAATTATGTATGTTTATCGTTATCTTCATTTCAGAAGCACCATGGAAAATCAATTGGCTGAACTAGTGGCGGAACTCTCGGGCCAATTTTACAATAATGTCTTCTACAGACTGAATATTTGTTGACAAAAGTTTCCTCGTTGATGTCCAAGAAGAATACACCTAAACGAGATACCAGCCAAAATTCGCCTAGCAATAACTTTGAGATTTTTGGCCAGCGGAGATTCTTCGAGAGTACATTTTCTGTTCAAAGTTTTCAGCTCCTTAAAATATCCAAAATTGTACCTGAAGTATGTATTGCGTTAAACGAAGTATTGAAGGATCTAATTACGTTAAATGCAAACAATTTATTTTCGAAATCAATAACTTTTTATTTGAAGTGAAAACTAAATTATTATTTTACAAAACATTGTGACAAGTTATGTTAGTGTTCACTATTTAGATAAAATAATTAAGCATCAAAATATGCCTGACATCGGGTATATTGATTATTGGAACGTGAAACTGTTACTGGGTTTAAGACAGGAGGCTCAGAAACACCTAGGGTTGAACCTGGAATTTGAATTCCTTTACCTTGGTCGGAATATTGAGCACTGGACTGTGAAGCTGTTGCTGCGTTTAAAGTCTGATCAGAAATAATATGGATGACAGGAGGCTCAGTTGGGGATGAATGTGGAATTTGAATTCGTCCACCTGCTTCTGAATACGAAGTATATGATAATGCAGGAAGTGAGTGCTGGACTTGGTATTTGAACATGTCTGTTTGATTCTGAATACGAAGAGCATGATGATGAGGACCGAGTATAGTATGTGGGTGCTGGACTTGACGTTTAAAATGTCTGGTCGGTTCTGAATACGAAGTGTACGGTGATGTGGGTGAGGCGCAAGAAGTATTCTGTACATGCCTAATAAATATCCCATCTATTTCATACATTATTTGTACACTCTCTGCTTCAGATAATTTACGTAGTTTATCAGCTAAAATCTTGCCGTAACGATCGTAATCATCTTCAGGCTTCATTCATTGCCTTCCCAGCCTCTTCCAATTCTATGGGATTATATGGGCGCCGCAATGTATTCGACGATCGAAACTGATTAGCATTGTCATCTGTATTATTTTCATTATTTTGATTTTGACTCTCTGATCTTGTATTATTTTCATTTTGACTGTGAATTCTGAAAATAACAAAAAATGTATACAGATACCACAGGATCCACAGTCCTGTGAAAGAAATAGAAATATAAAAAGGGTTTAGAAGATTTCCACGGTGTGTCGGAGCAATCGATGGGAAACACATTGTCATGCAATCCCTTGCACATAGTGGTTCAGAATACTACAATTATAAAAGGAGTTTCAGTATCGTACTTCTTGCTTTAGTCGACAGCAATTATAACTTTATTTTCGCTGACATTGGAAGTCAGGGCTGACATTGGACATTAGTGACGAAGGTGTCTTTCAGAATAGCCAACTATGGCAAAAAATTTGCTCAAATAATCTAAATCTGCCAATACCGCGACCACTTCCAGGCGGTACAAGAGAAGTTCCATGTGTTTTTTTGGGAGATGGAGCATTTGCATTGATATTAGTCTCAAAATTCAGAGTATGTCGAAAACCGATACTACTGAACCCAGAAAAAACCACCATCATTACTATGACTTGTGTATTACTACACAATTTCTTAAGAAAGAGCAGTTCTTCATCGCAAATATACAGGGTGTGTCGTAAATAGTGGTCCAACGTTAAAGGGTCGATACACCATATATTCAGCTATCACATACCAGAATTTGAAATTTTTTTTTTCCACGGGTCTCTGTTTTATTCATTATTATTATTATTTTGAAAAATCTATACCTTGCGTGACTAATTTGGCTGTTATTTCAACAAATAACATTATTTTTTTATTTTGTTTCTTGTTTATTATTGATAAATACATGTGCTATCACATGCAATCATTTTTTTAATGGAAACTTAAAAGATATTAAAGAAAAAATGTGTTTATTTCAAATTTTAACTCTAATCTGTCGCAAATCATGTGAATTCGGAGGCGAATGGTGTAAAAAAAATGTACTACACTATCTGTGCCCATTATTTTAAAAACTTGTCCAATAAATGCAGATTCTAAAATGGTATTAATAATAACCGATTTCGTAATGAAAAAAAAGTTATTGCCATTTCAACGGAGAAGGAGCCGAATTCAAAAAATATACTTTTTCATTTTAATTAACTCACCGGTATTGCAAAATGTTTTGAACCCAATTAGAAGTAAATTTTAACTTAACTATTAACAGCTGAGTGTTATTTGAGTCATGCACAAACATGTCACCGGTAAAGAAATGTGTCCTAGGTAATAAAAGGGTAGGTACTTGGCCAGATAACAAAAGATTCATTGAAACGTTTCGGTGTAGCGCGCTACTCTACTCATGTAGTGAAAAAAATGACTAGGTTTTTTTTTATTGCTATTCTCTTAAGTATAAATGAGACAGACTATGCCAAGTAGAAATTCGTAATAATCTTATCAGTTAAAATGCTTCAGTGTGATCCCGTATGTCGCATGCGCTTCTAGTTTCTGTGTGTATCTCCTCCGTTGAATTGCTTGTTTTATTCCAGGACTCTGATTTGCTTCTGTTTGGACTTGTAGGTTTTTGTAATCCCTACGACATCGGCTACGTTATCTGGACTTTGATTTGCTCAACGATTTCGACAAACGTGCAGTGAAGTGAAGATTAGGCGATGTCTCAGTACACACCGCGTGAATATGCTGACATGCATTTTATTTATGGCGAATGCAGAGGCATCGGTAGAAAAGCAGCCCGACTTTATCGGGAAAGATATCCAGATCGAAGACATCCAGATCATCGAGTATTTGGTAGAGTGCATACCGCATATTCCGAAGGGAGAATACTAGGCAGATGCGTAGGCGGTGCAAGTGAGGGACGATCAAGGGTCTACAATGACGACGAAGTGTTGCAATTAGTCAACGAAGATCCAACTACATCGGTTCGGTACATCACTCAAATACTTATCTTAAACAGTGTAAAAAATACTTCTAATTGGGTTCAAACCGTTTTCTACCGATGCCTCTGCATTCGCCATAAATAAAATGCATGTCAGCATATTCACGCGGTGGTACTGAGACATCGCCTAATCTTCACTTCACTGCACGTTTGTCGAAATCGTTGAGCAAATCAAAGTCCAGATAACGTAGCCGATGTCGTAGGGATTACAAAAACCTACAAGTCCAAACAGAAGCAAATCAGAGTCCTGGAATAAAACAAGCAATTCAACGGAGGAGATACACACAGAAACTAGAAGCGCATGCGAAATACGGGATCACACTGAAGCATTTTAACTGATAAGATTATTACGAATTTCTACTTGGCATAGTCTGTCTCATTTATACTTAAGAGAATAGCAATAAAAAAAAACCTAGTCATTTTTTTCACTACATGAGTAGAGTAGCGCGCTACACCGAAACGTTTCAATGAATCTTTTGTTATCTGGCCAAGTACCTACCCTTTTATTACCTAGGACACATTTCTTTACCGGTGATATGTTTGTGCATGACTCAAATAACACTCAGCTGTTAATAGTTAAGTTAAAATTTACTTCTAATTGGGTTCAAAACATTTTGCAATACCGGTGAGTTAATTAAAATGAAAAAGTATATTTTTTGAATTCGGCTCCTTCTCCGTTGAAATGGCAATAACTTTTTTTTCATTACGAAATCGGTTATTATTAATACCATTTTAGAATCTGCATTTATTGGACAAGTTTTTAAAATAATGGGCACAGATAGTGTAGTACATTTTTTTTACACCATTCGCCTCCGAATTCACATGATTAGCGACAGATTAGAGTTAAAATTTGAAATAAACACATTTTTTCTTTAATATCTTTTAAGTTTCCATTAAAAAAATGATTGCATGTGATAGCACATGTATTTATCAATAATAAACAAGAAACAAAATAAAAAAATAATGTTATTTGTTGAAATAACAGCCAAATTAGTAACGCAAGGTATCGATTTTTCAAAATAATAATAATAATGAATAAAACAGACCCGTGGGAAAAAAAAATTTCAAATTCTGCTATGTGATAGCTGAATATATGGTGTATCGACCCTTTAACGTTGGACCACTATTTACGACACACCCTGTATACACCTCCAGGTGCAATAGATGTTTACGACAATAACAATGAACTGGTTGGACCAGGTTCATGGAGGAATGACACTGAAGACACGTGTGCGATCAGACCCTTGCAACAAGTACCAAGAAGATCGCCACTGAATGCAAGTCAGATTAGGGACGAGTTTAAAACTTATTTCTTTAACTATCATAATAATACTGATATTAATAATGTTAGTACTTAATTAATAATAATTTAAATAACTAATTACATATAGTATGATGTATAATGATTCTATGAACAATATAGTTTTGTACGTTTGCTGTACCCATGCTGTAAGTGGTAATGGAAATAAAGTATGAATAATTGCTTACCTGGGTGTCCGTGTTCATAGTTTTTCTACAGTTAACTACATCATTTAAGAATGAATTCATGAAGTCAAACACGAACCATATCGGTTTATAAACTGATTCACCTCCAGTTCCAGATTGAAATGATGCTTTAACCTTCCTTTTATGGCCGCGGTACGTTGCCATGTGAGTCCCGTTTTTTTTTTAATTCTGCAATGGGGATATCAATTTCCTCGCTTATCCAAAGATCGTGGATATATTGTTTATCTTTGTGCTTTAAATCCTTTGGGTCCCATAACACCGATTCCCTGTGATAGCACTCCAAAAACTCCAACTCGAGGTCATTTGTCCACGACATAATGACGTATATAATCACACAAAGGCAGCTGGCGGGCGACTAAATGAACGCGTACAGTAATACCCCGACTTACGCTACCCCGTTTTACGCGAATTCGGAGATACGCGGTTTTTCATTTTGATTGCCGCGCGCATCGGCTCTCTCGCTCCGCCCTCTCAGTGTTTTGTTTGCGACAGGTTTGAACGTGTTCCGCGTGGAATTGTTTTACGTGCACAGTGCGTTTTACTTGTAATCTCTAATTATGTCATCTAAAAGAACAAAAAATGAGTAGTTTGAGCCTAACAAGAAAAGAAAAACACTAATTATCTAATTATGTCATCTTTGGAGTGTAAACTGAATATAATTAAAGACTTTGAAGCAAAAATTAAAATTTGTGAATTGGCAAAGAAATTTGACCTACCAGAATCAACAGTCCGAACGGTTATAAAAGGTAAAGAAAAAATTATGAACGCTGTGAAAGACTCAATCTTTGAATTCAAGTATCATCCGTAAGCGTCACGGTATTATCGCACAGATGGAAACATTGTTACAGTCATGGTGTGATAATCAAGTAAGAGTGAAAAATTGTCCTGTTGATCAAAATACAGTGTGCTTTCAAGCAAAGCAGATTTTTGAAAAACTAAAAGAAGAAGCTGGGGAGGCGGCTAAAACTGAAGTGTTTAAAGCTAGTAACGGCTGGTTCAGCCGATTTAAGAGTCGTTGTAATTGGCATAGCATCGCAGAGAGTGGAGAAGCGGCAAGCGCTGATAAAGAAGCTGCATCTCTCTATCCAGAAAAACTCAAAACAATGATAGACGAAGGTGGCTACACTAGCCAAACCATTTTCAACGTAGATGAAACCGGTCTTTTTTGGAAGAAAATGCCTAAAAGAACTTTTATTGCGCGTGAAGGGAAAACTTTTCCAGGTTTTAAAGCCGCCAAGGATCGATTGACAGTGATGGTTGGTGCGAATGCAGCTGGAGATTGTAAATTGAAACCTCTCTTAGTTTATCGCTCAGAAAATCCAAGAGCCTTAAAAAATAAATCCAAAGCTGGTTTGCCTGTCATTTGGAAGTCTAATGCGAAAGCTTGGGTGACAGCTTCTCTTTTTGAAGACTGGTTTGGCCATCATTTTATTCCTGAAGTCGAACGTTACTGCCAATTAAAAGAAATCCCATTTAAAGTGATGCTACTAATTGACAATGCACCGGGTCATCCTCCCACAACTCTAATTGATTTCGATCCACGAGTGGAAGTTGTATTTTTGCCACCAAACACTACCAGCTTGCTTCAACCAATGGACCAGGGAGTCATTAAAACATTTAAAGCTTAATACACAAGGCGATCATTTGCACATCTACATGAAGCTATGAGACAAAACAATGAGCTTTCTGTCAAAGACTTTTGGAAGCAATTCAATGTTTTAGATGCTATAAGAATTATTGGACAATCTTGGAATGAGGTTTCACAAAAAACTTTGAATGGCGTCTGGAAAAAACTGTGTCCATTTTTTTTCACCACTGAAACCCAAGGAGAATCAGTGTCAGATCCTGAACAAATCGATAGCATAATAGAAGAAGTGGTCGATATCGCCAAACAATTAAATTTAGAGGTCGATGATGATGACGTTCAAGAATTGCTAGATTCACACAATCAAGAGCTAACAATTGACGAGCTTATAGAAATGCGTAAGCATGAGCAAGACATTGAACAAACTGATTCGCTAGACCCAGTTGAATCGGAAAATCAAATGACAATTGCAAACTTAACAGAAGGCCTCAATTCAATTGAAGAGGGGTTACAAATTTTAGAAAAGATAGATTCTAATGAAGAACGCGTTTCTACTACAAAACGGGGAATATAAAAATTACTGGTATGCTACGAGGAAATTTTGCGTGAGAAGAAGAAAAACTTAACTCGTCAGGCAACATTGTTAGAATATCTGAAGCCTTCGACATCAAAATAACTTCGGTTTAGGTTACTTTATTCATAACAATGTAAATTGTTTTATTATCTTACATTTTATTAAACATTTTTCTTCTGAATTATTGTTTTCTTTAGACTCTGGTCCCGATTAAACATACTTTATATGTATTTATATGCAAAGTTGAACCCCGACTTACGCGAATTCGACTTACATGGCAATCGCTCGGACCCACCTATCGCGTAAGTCCGGGGTATTACTGTATTACATGCTCGCTCTCGTTTTCCTCACGAGAGCTAACGAGACCCTTTGACTCGGGCACCAAAAACGGACACGCGACCGAGAGGTAGCGAGGCGAGACGAGAGAGGGAAGACGAGACGAGAGCACCATGTACACACTGGCTCTCGGCCTGTCTCGGGGTGCCTCGCCGAGTGTGTACAGCCGGCATTATAGTACATTGCAGCGGCGACTCAAGACAGGGTCCTGTACGAACCATCTTGGCAGGTTTAAGCCAATTTTCACGGAAACTGAAGAGTTGGAACTAGTGCAGCATTTAAAGAAACTAGACGCAGTTTTCTATGGACTTCAAAGACAGAATTACTGCGATTGGCAGGTGATATTGCAAGACGGAAAAATAAGGAAACACCATTAGAAAATGACGTTGCAGGTAAATAATGGTATAAAAATTTCAAAAAACGGCACCAACAAATCGTATTATGTACCCCTGCGTCTACTTCCATAGCCCGGTTGCAAGCATTTAATAAAACGGCAGTTAACAGATTCTACGATTTACCAGAGAGCACGATAGAAAAAGAACAAATACGCCCAGATATGATTTTCAATATGGACGAAACAGGTGTCAACGTCGTCCACTGTTAAGTTTGTAACTGTAGTATTAATTTTAATTTACTTCCACCTCGATAAAGGGCGGTGTACTTCGTCTAAATAGCGGTGTGAAGATTCTCCGCCAAAACATGACCATCTGTAAACGCTAATAATTAAATGCTTTTGTTTTGAGCTCGGTGTTTTCTTTGGAGCTTAAATTAATTCCTTGGTGACTCCTCGGGACCTTTGTAGTTACACTTTGTTACTAAGTAAATCGACTCAAACTAGAGATGGCGCTGCTTTCAACGTTCTATTAGCTTGGGCTGGGTGTCTGCATTCATCGCGATCGTTCGCTAGGTCGGGGGGAGAGGCACATCACCTCTCAGTCGGCCGCGATGTGTTGAACGTGCTGCGTGTTTTTATTGCGCGTCCACTTTGTTACCTACGTATTCACGTAAGTAAATCAATGTTTTTTTCATTATTTTACGTTAAGTATGTTGTCTAAGGGGTAATATATCCTAAATGTGAAAAAAAATTTTACTTTACGCTTTATTATGTGACTTATCTTACAGAATGTAAAATTTACTACTCTGTTACTACGCAACTCTGTTACTAGCGCGTGGTAACAGCGTTGTTAAGAAAGTAACAGAGTTGAATAACCCTACATTCTTTATCTTTTGGCTGATATTTTCTGTATCAAAGGACTAACTTTTTTAATAAATAATCGGTTTTCTTAAGCAATGTATAAACTTTGTACATATAAATAAATCGTGTATAATTATAAATAACCCCAAAAACATTGTTACAGGACAACGTGCGTCTGTTTGCGCTTTCAATATGCCTCTCACGCCTGCTGAGAAGCAGCGACGATACCGGGAACGGCGTAAAAATAATCCCGAAAAGGAAGCAGAATCTAAAAGAAAAGATCTAGAGAGATACCATGCAAACAAACGCTTAATACGAAATTTAACAACACGCGAACATCGAGCAATAAAAAAGAAATGGCGATCTGCGAATGCTAGACGGAGAGATAAGGCCAGAGCTCTCCGTATTATTAAGCACACTCCAGAGTCATCACCTCCTCGTTTAAATAGTCCAGCCCCTATAGGTCAAGATCAAGTTCAAGAGCTTCTACTTCTACTTCCCGTGAAAACACCCCTAACTCGACCACAACAGCGGCTAAACGCGGTAGAAAACAAGTGAAAAGAAATAGATCTAAGTTATTTAGAGATAACATGAGATTGAAGGAGGCACTAAACAAGAAATACGAAAAGTATAAAAAGCGATACAACAGAGAAAAACGAAAGATATCTAAAAATGAGGATGGCAGTCGAGCAAATCAACAGAAATATGAGATCCTATCAAATGCTATTAAAAGACGCTATGAAAATGTAAAAAATCGGAAGGAAAAATATGCTATTCAAAAAATATTTGGAGAGAAGGCTGTTGAATGTTCTAGGCAGAAAATACAAATTATACAAGAATGCCTCGCTGTGGACCAAGGTTACATACGAAAAAGACAGCCCCTGCTTAAGAAAAAGGTTTTAAGTACCAAAGTCAAAGAATTTTTCAATCGTGACGACGCACAGTGGGACAGAACCGTGCGTACCGTCTCAAAAATCTGTAACTTTTTTGTTGATTGAAGTAAATCGCTGAAATTTGGTATGTAGTGTCTCCAGAGTACATACAATCCAATAATGAATGTATCATTGTCAAATGTTTAATAAATAAAATAAAACAAAATAAAAATGTATTATTTTAATATTAAACCATGGTTTGGTTAACTTATTGAATTATAATTTTACAGTTTTATGATATTAATAAACCTATTTTATGTTATTTTATATTACATATGAATCTTACATTTAAATAAATGACAAATATATAATAACCCACTCCAAAAATATGTTTTACAAATAATGTACGAAATTATTTCGATTTAAATAGCTAAGAGGTTCTTAGCTTCCTCTAACAATTTCTTGGATATAGTGACTGATGGTTTTCTGATACTTGATATATAAGGATCTGACGTAAATAGAAGACCATGAAATACGTCTTCGTTTGTTGCGGACCTAGAGCATTTTCTAGCATGATGCAATCTGAATTTTTTGTAATCTTTATTACGCGATTCTTGGGCATCCTCAGATAAATGACCAATGGGCAGAACAGCAAAATGTCTTATTATACTTTCCCCATGTATTAAGATTTTATGTACTGAAGAAGGCATATTATACCACATATATTTTGTTACGTACAGTTGTGCGGTTGCACGAGTATATTCACCAAATTTTTCTGGATTTACAGCAATACCGGATGCCATGGTTTGCAGAATAACATAGAACCTTTTAATAAGTTCCTCGTCAACCCCTGTAATTTCTGAAGCGCAGTAGTAGTTCTCAAAAAAACGCCGAGCTGTATTGCCGTCATTACTGTTTCCACTTCCTTGTCGGGGCTTATCAACGTGCAATCCCATCCGGCTTCGAAACAAACTTTGTACAAGCTTTTTCTTGTCTTCTTTACTTTTTTTATCTTCCGAAGTTCTCGCAGCCCATTTTTGAAATGAAAGGTTATATGAAATATGTAAAATTAGCTCCATGCACCTGATCCACGCGTGTAACGTAGACAAACCGTATTCGTAAGCATTTATATTATCTGGCTTTGATGCAATCTTCTCCAAATTATTCATTTCACTTGGCTTAGCCCCACACACTGTACATACAGCTCCAGAACTTGTGTCAGTAAGAACTTGTGTAACTTTTCCATCCACCATAGTTAGAAATAGATCGTGACTTATTTCAATTACCTGCGTCTCCTTGTGTATCTTTGATGTTTGCAAATTATTAATTTGACCCCGAATATCACCAACCACTGATCGGGTTTTCTCGGGCGTTTCTTTTGCAAGTTCCATCAGGATTGGTCGGCAATAACGAATAGAAGAACAAGCCGGATTTTGCCAAATTATCTCATGTGTTTCTGTGTCAGTCAGCTTTATTGGTACCAAAGACGCTATAAATAAGTTTGTATCTGAGACTAAGTCACTCTCATCTGTTAAAACTTGTTTATATTCGCTTTGCCCCGATGAACCATCACATCCCCACTTGGTAAACAATTTAAGAGATTTTCTTCTTGGGTTGTAAACATTTTCAATCTTTAAGATGCGAGCACAAGTGTGATCCAGCAAATCTTGTAGATTTACTTTAGCACTTATATCGGTTATTTGAATGCTGGATAGTGGAGGATAACACAGTTTTTTGGCGTTCGTCAGTATATTATATGATGGCAATATGTCGAAGTTTTTGTTAATCAAACTTGCTCGAAGAAATCCGTATTGTGATTTCGAAAGATCTAAATCTGCAAACATACTTAAAGCTTCATCCACCGTAAAATCTGTTCCATTGCGACTTTCATGCAATAATTTTTCCTTCATGATCCTTTTTTCATTTCTTTCACAATTCCGCATCATTGAAACAACAGTAGCTTCTTCGATTTCTCCTTCAGCCCGCAATCCTTGAACGTATGCATTATGTATATACTCGAGTCCATATTCTTGTACCAATTCCATATTCTTTCTTTTTTTCGATTTCTCTGATAGATCTTCATAAGACTTTGGTGGACGTCCACGTTTTTCAGATGTTGTAGGTGTAATATCCATCGGTGCTTCTTCGAATTGTACCTTAAATTCACCGTCTAACCACGATATATTATTACTAAAGAAACGTTCTTTAGTTCGGTTAGATTTGGTCCACCGATCGTTAAACGCTGTTATAAGCGTTTTTTGAATACGTTTCACAATTAATTCACTTTTTTCAGACGACAAATGGTGGTGTTGTTCTAAGTATTTTTGAATATCTTCTGATTTTGTTCCATGGCCAATAAAAAATTCGCATAATACTCGTCGAGGCACAACAAATTCACTCATTTTGTTTTTATTTTTAACTACTTTTTTTTTACCGAGGTTGGTGAAGACTATATTATGTTAAAGCACACTAAAGTACTGGTAAATGACAACGTAAATCAATAACTTTTATACTGAAATTTCGTGTGAAAAAATATTACTATCTAGTGTCATTATCAAGTTCCTAACCACTATCTATGAAGGTGGTTAGTAGTAGGTAGGTACTGATAATGTACACTAACAACTATAACTAGATACCACTTGCTCCCTTTTCCTTCACCGCGATAGAGAAATACATAAACTATATGAGAAACATGTAATTCACACAGTGATAACAAAACATTAACCACATCTGACCGCACGATAAAAAAAATATACTACATACTAATACATTACCCAAAACTCCCACTTTACCTAAAGATTGAGTAAATAGATAATATTGTTTAAGAAAAAAAGGTCAAAAGTGATCTAAATATCCAAAAATCTCATTAATCAGAACTAAAATAATTTTTGGAATATTTTGTATTTTCTCCCCATTAGCCATTTTTAGTTTCATTTCAAGGGGGGCAGATTCGGGCACTCAATTTTTTTTGCCCTACCTTTAACATTAGCTGCTCTATACGATGCTATCAAAATTACGACATGGGCAGACACCGCTAACTGTCAAAAGTCTATGCAAAGTTTCTAATAAGGATAGAATATTAGGTCCTGAAATAAAAATTCTTTACCTCCCCAGGTTTCACATAATGGTTCACTTAAATTATTTTTAAATAGAGTACTTCATCACCATTCTAACCATATATCACACTTACAAATTTGCTGGTAAAGTAATGCAAATATGACCATGTAAACTGGTGGAATTGTGTTCTACATAATTGACATAATTTTGAGCGTCAACTTGCAAGCCTTATTCTAATACAAAAAATGAGAAATAGTGTATTTCAACTGCTATATAATATGCATTGAACATTCAGTTAGACATATGCATTAACAAAATATTCAATATAGAACATTACGAAAAGCTATTTTTGAGACGGTACGCACGGTTCTGTCCCACTGTGCGCCGGTGCGTAGAGCAAAGGTCGTCGGTGAGTACCTGCAGACAAAGGAGAGATATGAGAGAGGCCAGAATCGCCCAGACAGAGAGTTGAGGTGAGTTTTGTAGCAAGCAAGACAGTGAGGGAGTATGGGAGGGGATCTATAGTCATGGGTGTTAATCAAACTACGGTTGACAGTAACGAACTACCCTTTTATTTACTACTACACCCATAGATATACACACCACATGATAGATGGGGGTAGTTTCATATGATTTTGTTACCATAATAAAATAACAATGGGTGGGACCGCCAAGTGACAAGAGGACGTGCCTCTGGCGAAGGACGGGAAAATGATGGACTGGCGGGAGTCGGCGGAGGAGCTAACTGAGGCTTTCTACCCGGATGACTCGAGGAAAAGGATACATCGTATCATCGAAAGATCAGAGAGGAGGCCCTAGAAAGGTGTTAACCCTAGAACCGTACCCATATAAGAATTTCATTAACGGTACCCTGGGGTACAAGCACACCCCAAATAAAAAGACATATTTTTCAAAAGGTAATAAAGTTTTAATAAAAATCAACGTATATATGAGTCGTACATTTCCAAACACCGCTAACTCCATACCAAAGCCATTTACAACAAGTCAAGTAATTCGTACCTTATTGTGTGATAAGTTATTTTCTACACTGTTAATTTTTTTGGAAATATTTGTATATTATTATGTAATTAAACTTCTGTTTAACCAGATTTATCTTAAAAGATTCGAGAAAATTAACAACATTTTTTGGAGATAGCTGATTATGGAACTCAACAGTGGAGTTACCGTGATTAGGAATGCATCAGAAATGGAGATGGCGGGATTTGGTCCTAACTAAGCTATTACACAGGCTGTTTAATAAGTTTGAGAAATTGCATTATCAGAAAATATTTTTATTAATAAAAATACAAATACAGTCAGTAATGACATCAACGGAGAAATTTTAAATATTATGACCTTATTTGCGAGACTGCTAAACATATTTATCATTTTCTTCAATCGGTTCACATAAAAGGTCATTTTCTTGCAGGTTAGCATCATCATTGCGCCAACTTAGGTTTCTATAAAATTTTAAACTTTCTATATTCTTCCAGTTTTCCCCATAGTGATTCGATAACAAGCGTGTCACATCAGTTATTTTTTCTTTTTTAACATTATTAATTGTTGCTACTGGTATCAGCGCAATATCTGATACACTTCTTCTTTTTTTAGTTATTAATTTCCTGTCATTGAACTCACTCTTATAATTTTCTTCCCCTTTTGTACATACACATTTGAGGTTCCACGGGTCAAAAAAAATCTTTTGGTAGGGTTAAATTTAAAATGCCAAGTACCTGGGGGCTTAAGATTGCCACTGCATTCTTTTTTAAAGTCATATACGGGGACTTCCTGACCTAAATTGAATGTTGTACCGTGTACTTGCAATATGTCGACATACTGTTGAGGATCGGTTATTATTTCTTTTTTCCGTAGTGTCTTTTCAATTTTAGCAAAAACCCGATCGGGGGGCAGGAAGGAATGCCCAACAATAGGAAAAATTATCTCTATTTTTTTTAAATTTCGAGGAGCATACGTAAAGAGAAATTTACTACACATTCCGATCATCGTCGTGTTTTTGTTTTGCCCCCCGCATCCATCTGCAAACAACCTTACTGTGTCAACTGTTCTAGGTATAATAATATTTTGCAGACAATGAAACACAGCACTAGCTATTTCATTCGAGCCTTTAGGTCTCTCTGCCTCGTTCCAGTAGTATATGAGCACATTCTCTTTCTCCAATTTACTTTTAGAGGTTCCCACAACAACCGTAAAATTATAAAAATTTATCTGTCGACTAAAGTACGCCGACTGATCCGGCAACTTCGGTAGCATCATATTTTTTTGGCAGTCGAAAGACATGGTGATTACATTTTCTTCATTGGTCTGCAATAAATTGTAGAATGCCTTTGCTTTTAAAGCATGTATTCGTTTTTGAACGATGTATTCTTGTTTCAAATTAAGGTCAGCTGTTGTTTTAACTTTTTCGTTTAATTCTATACACCGTGAACAGGCGTCGGTTCTAGGCGAGCCAAAACCGAGGTTATAAGTGCCATTAAAAACCTTTCTGAAAAATGATTCCTTCACTTTTTTTGTGCAATCAGAACTACAATTATAGATTCGCCATAGTTTCTTAATATTAAGTTCACTTGACAAATACATGCGACATTGAGATTTACTTCTACAATAATGAGGCTCGGTACACTTTAATGATTCAATGAATGAATTTATAGCTAACCGCTTTTCTGTATTTTTAGCCGATCTATGATCACCTCCTCTGTTTTCAATTGCAGGAGCCCCCGAAACATTAAAAGACCGCTGCAAAACTCCTGTAACCCTGTCCTTTTTGATGTTTAATATAGATAGAAAGGCATTCTTGCAAACACGTACTAGGCCTCCGACAGTGACACTGGGCAAATAGTATTGTACACTCATTTTCTTGGCAGCACGAGTCTCGTTTTTTGGTCTTCGTCGATGTGTTTTATTTTGCTTACAATTCTGCAAGATATAGTTGTCTTGATATATTTTGTTTTTATTTTTATAAAAATTTTCGTAAATTTTTAATAAATCTCTCATAGTTAACTTGGCACATTTTATACTTTTTGTATTGTGTCTGCATGCAGGTAAAGTTGGCAAATTAGTTGGAGTGTACCTGATGAAAATATAATTTCTTTAATCATACTATACTACTACTTTTCTACTAACAATGGTATAAATTCAATAGAATGAAGTTCGTTGAAGAATGTTTGGTAATTAAAAGTGAAACTGAAATTGAAAAAAATGCAAGTCAATCAGATTACAGGGTCAAAATCTACATTATGGTCCGTTGATCGTTTATCGCCATAATTTCGTTACAAAAAAAAACCCTAACCTATCTAACTTCAAAATTTATAATGTGACAGTAAATAAGTAGAAATAAAAGTATATTTATAAAAAAATAAATAAAAAAATCCGCAACCTGAGAATTAACAAAAAGCTTTCTATTTGTGAGTACTATATACAGAAAGAAGACAAACATCTAAATCGACGGACCATAACGTATATTTTAGCCAATTACAGCTTTATGAAATCTAAAAATACAACTCAACATTAAAAAAAAAATTTACACAAATACTTTGAACAGAAAGTAAACATGCTGTACATACATCGCTTGTTACGCACGCCTAATGTAGGAAGATCGCTGCGTATGCACCGACCTCATTTGGTCACACCATTGCAACACCAGGCACGAGGCGCTGACACTGCACCAACGTGCTGATTGACGTCATAGCCGAGGTGATGTCGCCGCCACCGTTTCAAGTTGAAGTTCTCTTCAGGCCTAACATCGGCGGAAGCAGCACGTTCTTAGATATAGTTATAGATTATAATTTATTGTAATAATTATTAGATTAAAGTAAATTTTATATTAAATAAATTTATATTTTTTTTGCATCCTACGCTGTGACCACGCTTAACTCGGTGGTAAACAAAGTTATTGTTATCATACAGAACATGATTTTTTCATTCACCTTTTTTGACGTTCTACATTCTTTCTCCATAAATGCGGTTGACTTTTAAGCTTCCTGGTTTTATTAGTATCAGCTTTTTCAACATTTTTTTCTAAATCACACATGTTTTCACACAGTAAAACAATAAAAACACGAGAGTACTTTTACTTTTGTCTCAACAACCGCCATTATAGTTTCTGTCAAATTTGACGCTTCTGATTGGTCGACGTGGGACATGGCGGAATTGGGAACTAACTTGACTTGGGAGTTAGCGGAAATTGTAACGCAATGCACATTTTAGAGTCGATTTCTTCGGGATTTGGCGGAGATAGGAAGCAACAAATCAAAGATATTAATAGCATATTGAATTAGCTGTCAAATGAATCTAAAACCGCCAAAATTTTAAAATAGTGGAGTTAGCGGTTTTTGGAAATACACGACTCATATGCTGTCTTACATTAATTTTGGTATCAATGAACACAATTAAGGCACATAAAATTAGGAACTTAAACAATTTTGGCAAATTTTTTTTTTGATGCTCATTACAAATAAAAGTTTTGCACGTAACACATTGTGTGCGTGATTTACGGTCCTTGGACCTTGGACAGAAAGAACATCTTCCGGATTTTGAATTTTCATTGGTTACCACAGATAATGATCGCTTTTTCCCTAATATATCCTCAATACTTATTTTTAGGGATGTTGGCAAAGTACGATACTGAAATCTATCTTCCAGGTGAGGTTTAATAAGATCAAATGCGAGTGTCTTCAGATAAGTGCGCCTGTTCTTGAAAACTTGCTTATCAGTGGCATTTGATGAATTGAGCAATATCATGGAATTAATCCCCACAATATTTAGTATTCCGTAAAATACACAAAGACTCCAGCGGCGAGTTTTGCGTGACACACTGTACGTATGACAAAGTTGGTCAAACGTATCAACTCCACCCTTCGTTTTATTATAAAATGATATTATATCTGGCAAATTAACAGTTTTGTCTTTGTCTGCTTCGTAGTGCATGGTGGAAAGCATAAGCACGTTTTTCTTTTTTCCTTTACTCTAAGTTTTGGAGCCACATATGAAAGTAGAGTGAGTTCATCATGAAAAGCAAACATGGATGTATTTAGGTCACGATCTTTCATATCATTAAAAATATTCGGTACTTCTGTTTTATTTTTCTTCAGTGTTCCAACTGTAGTTACATTTTTTGACAGCAGTTTCTGAGCGGTAGGTATAGAAGTAAACCAATTATCGTATGTTATATTCCGGTTGGTATTGTGAATAGAAGTTGACAACTCAAGCGCGTAATACTCAGCAACAGGTATTCCTCTGGGAGTAGAATCTTTTCCTGTGTAAGGCTATTTATCATGTAGTATGTCTTAGCATCACAAAACATTAATAGTTTGATTCCATATTTATCTGGCTTTGAAGGAATGTACATCCGAAATGGACACCGTCCCCTAAAACCAAGCAACTGCTCATCTATTGTAGTGCAGTCAGTAGGAGAATACAGGTTTCTTGAAGTCTCAATTACATGATCAAAGAGTTCTTTTATGGGTGCCAATTTATTCACCTGTCTTCTCTCAGCTCTTGTCGAACGATCATCGAAACGGAGACAATTAGTTAAAAATTCAAATCTTTTTTCACTCATAGTAGACCGAAAATAACTTATACCTGTAGTTTTGTCGAAGATTTCTTTTACAGTCAAATGATTTATTCTCAGTACACCAGCCAAGTAGTATAGTCCAAATAAGGCTTTCAACTCTATTTTTGACGTATCTCGAACAAATGAAGGTCGAATGCTCGATGGAACAAAATCGTCATCTTCAGTGAGAGTTGGCCTGTCCGATTTATATTTTTTGCGTTGCTCAGAAATTTCTTGGTTTGTGTAAGCCATAATATTCTCCAAAACGTCATCCGTGAAAAACAATTGCCAAGTTTCTACTGCAGTAGTAATAAATCTAGCAGGACCTTTGTTACCTGGAGGATGGAATATGATGTTCCTCTTTGGTGTTCGTGATGAACGAGGATGAGATCCACGCCACATGAATTTTTCGCAATTTTTCTGTTTTTCTGTGCCTTTCCCACGTAAAACATCTGGAACACTGAGGACAGTAACTAGTGCATTATTAGAATCCAATTGTAAAGATTCTTCAAGTTCTTCGTCTGAATCTTGAGGTAATTCTGGTTCTAAGGCATCAGGATTACCAGCTGTTCTAATATCTTCCGTCAAGCGAAAGTCTTGAATAATTACATCTGTTTCATCTTCTAACTCCTCGCCTAAAAAGAGATCTTCATCTTCCGCCTCCAACAGAACATTTACTATTTCACTCTCGTTCAAATTGCGACGTGACGTCATCTGAAAAATATGAATAAATAAATAGCAACAAAACGCAAACATAAAAAGGCACACGTGTATCTTATATATAAATCGAGCTTTATATATTATATCTATTAGTAAAAAACCCTACACAGCGAAAAACTTTATTTTTTTAGCAAGTTAATTATGCACATAAAGATGTCATAAATCCAAACATCACAAACAATATAAATAGATAATACAAGCAGCATAAAAACACGAAATAACAAAATAATAAAAATAACGAAATACTTACGTTGAAAGTACCCTGGGGTGCTGGTGTAGCCCACAATCGGCGTGGCACGTCCATTTGCAAGTAGGACCAACGGCCGACTGAGGTATCTGCGAGTCCCCTCGCCCCCCGTAAATACACGGACGCGCAAAGCAAACCGTCAAAGAGTAGAAATGTTATAGACAATTTTAATTTATTTTTTTCATTTGTACCCCAGGGTACGGTTCTAGGGTTAATAACGAACATGATCCTCCCTTTACGATGGACGAACTCCGAGCTGTGGTAGAGAGCTTCAACCCAAGAAAGGCTCCGGGCGCGGATGGCTTCACTGCCAACATTTGCACCATGCTGTCTTTAGTGATCCGGGGTTTTTCCTATCACTGGTAAACAAATGCCTGGAGCTGGTACACTTCCCGACCCTCTGGAAGGAGGCGATGGTTGTGGTCGTGCGAAAACGAGGGAAAGAAAACTACAGTAGCCCAAAGGCCTACAGGCCAATGAGGTTGCTACCAGCGATGGGAAAAATTCTGGAGAAGCTGATCGTGGGTAGGCTGAAATTGCACATACTCTCGAGGATTAGTACTTGCCAATACGGATTCATGCCCCAGAGAAGAAACTGAAGACTCTATGAGGACAAAAACTATCCGATAAAAGGATAGTTGTAGTGATATCGCTGGACATAGAGGGAGCCTTTGACAACGCTTGGTGGCCAGCCATTAGAGTCCGTTTGGCTGAGGAAAAGTGTCCTATAAACATACGGAGAGTGCTTGACAGCTACCTACGAGACAGGAAGGTGGCCGTCCGATATGGGCGCCAACAAGTCACAAAGTACCAGCAAAGGCTGCGTACAAGGCTCTATTGGCGGTTCTATACTATGGAACCTCCTCCTGGATCCCTGTTGAGAGGGCTAGAGTGGAGAGGAGAATACTGTCAGGCGTTTGCGGACGACGTAGTCCTATTTGACGGGTGTGCGGCTCTCGAAATAGAGAGACGTGCCGATGCCACCCTCGACTATGTTCGGGGCTGGGGCATCGAAAATAAGCTGAACTTCGGTCCGTTGAAGACCAAAGCAATGGTCATAAACAAAGAGGCTTAAGTTGTCCCGGCCCTGAGGATGGGCGGGGTCGGCATCGACATGTCTGAAGAAATAAAAATCCTGGGGCTCTGCATTGATAACAAGCTATCCTTCAAGAAGCACACCACAGAAGTGTGTAGGAAAACTATCAAGATTTACAAACAGCTTTCCAGAGCCGCCACAGTTAGTTGGGGCCTCCACCCCGAAGTCGTCCGCACAATCTACACCGCGGGCGTGAAACCTATTATAACGTATGCCTCCAGTGCATGGGCGTCGGAGGTTGGGAGGCTGGGGGTGCTAAAACAGCTCAATAATGTGCAAAGAGGTTTTGCACAAAAACTGACTAGAACTTATAAAACCGTATCCCTGAACTCGGCCCTGGTACTGTCTGGGTTGCTCCCGCTTGATTTCCGAATCAGAGAAGCAGCTGCACTCTATGAGGCTAAGAGGGGGGTGCCCCGGGCTGACCTAGGAGACCGAGAAGTGGAGCGAGTGGTTGGATATGCCAAGGCTCCTCATCCGGCGGAACATATGAGCTTGGGGTTCATGGACTATTAATTAGTGTGTATACGGATGGCAGTAGGGGTCGCGGGGCATCGCTGTCCATATGGAATGGCGATGCTGAGATCACGGCTGTCCAATTTAAATTGTCTCCTTATTGTACTGTTGATCAGGCGTAACTCCTGGCCATATGTGAAGCCACTAAAATAATCTTGGCTCGCAGGGAACAGAGTTTTGGCGTATAAAGCGACTCGAAATCTGCACTGGATACGGTTGTTAACAACGCCTCTAAGCACCAACTAGCAGTCCAGTCTCGCGCCAACATAAAAACCGGCAAGGCCCAGGGCAAGGAGATATCTTTGTTCTGGCTTAAAAAGCACATGCCGAACTGGAGGGTAACGAAAAAGTCGACCATCTAGCTAAGGTTGCAGCCAAAAAGCTCAAAACCAAACCAGCGTATAACCTGTGTCCGCTCTCAGCGGCATCACCTGTGTCAAATATAAGCGGCAAATCCGCGAGGAACCGATGCGGGAATGGGGCCGGAGGTCTATGAATGGTGCGATGGCTGCAACCGCAAAAATCTTTTTCCCGGACGCGGTAAATGCCTATAAGACAGTCAGAAAAATAGAAATGACGGGTGTCTTGACGCAGGTCTTGACGGGTCACGGAGGATTCTCCGAATACCTAAATAGGTTCAGATGTAAGGAGAGTCCATCGTGTATCTGCGAACCTGACGTCGAGGAAACAATTGAGCACCTCCTCTTCGACTGTCCTGCAAGCTCCCTCCTGCGATACAATGCGGAACAAGAAATGGACACTGCACTTAGCAGAGAAACAGCATATGAAATATAAATAAGATAGACGAACGTAAGCATTGTAATTATAGTATTAAGAAAAAAATAAATAAGCAAATGGCCACTGTTTGTAATAAGTATACAAAACTAGTGGCCTAACAAATAGAATGATAACAAGAATAGGATATGACGTTAGCATTAAGAAATACGTAATTAAGGATTAGTTGTAATAAAAAATTGTACTCAGATATGCCTGTAAATAATAAAAGAATAAAAGAAATAAAAATAAATAAACGAGAAACAAAAGAAAAAACAGACGGTTAACGAAAACAAGATAAACAAAGAAAAAAGAAAAAAGAGGCATAATGAATAGAAATAAACATTGAGATAAGACGAGATTTCAAATGTAAGTTTTTAAAAATAAGAAAATGTAGACAGTCTCTGATCCCCAAGTTATTAGAGGACATAATGTATAACAAATCAAGGTTTTTAGCCAGTAGGCACTACCTAGGGCCTCCATTCCCAGGTGTCCATGACGGATTTATGCCTTGGTTTGTCACAATATAATAAAAAATAAAAGGCGTAAGAAACATAATACTGCGATATTGACTGACACGCCCGAAAAAAATGTTATCGAAGAAGAATATAAACAAAGAAAGAAAGCCAAGAAATCAGTTTTACAACATGATACTGGAAAAGGCAAGAGGAAATTGACATTCACAAAAGGAAAGAAGACGAAGAAGGTAACCAAAGAAATGGAAACCGTGAAAATAACAATTCATCTGACGAAGAAGATTGCTTTTGTCCATTTGTTTAGTTAGAGCTTTTTAGCAATAGTCGGCCAAACGAGCAGTGGATACAATGTATCGAATGTAAAGAGAGTGGTCACATGCTGCATGCATCAATGATGATGCACACTGTGCGTCTTAGTTGCAAGTCTGAATAGAAAACTGAATTTCATAAAGGTTGATCTCATTGTTACTAAGATTAAGAATAATTCCTGACGAGAAGTCATTAGTTTTGTTTATCATTCATAAAAGAAGTTCTATTTTAATGATAAAAGTACAAATGTTTATTTGTGTTACTAATAGGTACATATTTTTCTAATAAATAATTGATATTGCATTTCATATTTATTGCATACCTACACCTTTATCACATTACTTTCGACCAACACCGTGTTATAGTCCAAGATCCCAGAGCGATAAGACGATAACTTATTTTCAAATTGATGAAATCTTAGGTTCTCAGTAGCATCTCGTGTGTTTTGAATACCTGGGTGTTTGTGGAGCTAGCCTAAGGGCACCTGGGCAGGTATCAGGTGAGAAAGGTAACTAAAAATAAGAGTTACTTAACTTAAATTTGTGTCTGATTTTTATATATGTTTTGTAGAATATTATTCTAAAGTAGTATCATAAGTGTCAGACACTTTCCATGGACCAAAACTTTTGTCAGACGCTTTAAAGCTCCACAAAAAATAAATAAACTTTATTTATTTTTACATGTCTGACTTTCAAATATGTTATCAAGGCAACTATTACTGAGTTATATTTCGTTAGTCAGACCAATTGTAATGACCAAACAGCCCCTAAACATAAAAATTATCAGCCGGGAGTATGTGCGAGAACACTGCGCATGCGTCTCATAGTGAAATATTTAAACATTTTTGAAATACTTACTGCTTTCGATTTAATGTTTTTGCATCTCTTTTAAATAAGAAGAACTCCAACATTATAGTAATCATTAATTAATATTTAAATAAATTAATTTATTGCACATATTCGGGAAAATAAATTTATTCGGCGCAATTCTGTTTTATGAAAAATTATTTTTATTTTATTATAAGAAGGTGCCAGTTCAAACAATTAAAAAAAATCATTTTATAAAAAAAAATATTTAACTATGATTATAGTTACGAGAACATATTTATTGATCTTTTAGTCATCATAATCATCATCACAATCATTGGACTTTTCGTCATTAGCCCAATCATATTGTTCATTCCCATCATCTTCATCATCGTCAGCTATGTTTTCGTTGCTGGCAGCTTCTTCTGAAAAAAATAGATCAAAAAATTAAAAAAAACACAATCACAAATATAAAAAAAAATTTAAACGAAGTCAAAGTACAGTACCTGAATCTTGGAGAGATTCACTAACGTCTCCTGGTAATTGGTCACCATCAAACCAATGAAAGTTATACTTGTTTTCTTCTAAATTCCATCCATTATTTTCAGGTGAAAATAGTAGGTTGTTTTAGATTTGCATTGTTCCATATGCTAGCAATGTAATTACCTCGGAGGAATTGTTGAAATAACTCTGATTCGCAAGGTGGTAAGGGAACGTACCCATACTACGTGACCCATTTAGGGGGGGGGGGGGGGGAGGGAGGCCTTTAAAATACTACGCTCAGTCACAGGAGCGGGGGGGGGGGGTGGCTTAGATTTTTGTCACGTAGTCGAATTCGCCGAGAGAAATCTCGCGCTTTTTCGAACTATATTTGAATATGGCGCGAAGTGTTTAGTGCTTCTTAAACTGTCAGTTGGTGGCGCTGACGCACATATGTCGAGACGTCAGCTGATTGAAAACAGACACTGTTTGTCAGACAGTTTGCAGTTCAGTGAAGTTGTCAAGCAAGTCGACGAGAGTCCGTGCTACAGCCGTATACAATATAACCGTATACAATAATGTCGTTGTACGATCGGCTGTATAAAGCTTTCATAAAATGTTACAAGGATTCCTTGTCAATGCAACTAATACAAAAGAAAACAAACGAATTTTGGGTACCTTTAAGAGATGAGCACAAAAAAAATCCAAAAGAGCTAGAGCGTCTTACATTGTTGAAAATCGAAGAACTTTGTCAGATTGGGACTAAGAAAAATGTTAGTCTTCTCAATTATTTCCTGAAGGTGAGTATTCTGAGCATGTTTTATTGAATGATTAAAACATTTTATGTTATTTGCATGTTTTTAAAAGTTAGTCGGAGATTATAACCTATGTGATTTCCGGCGTTAATTTGACATGAACATAGAGTATTTCGTTATTCATATTGTTCTGCCTAACTTCTCTTTTAGCCTGTACTGACTTAAAAAAGCCCGCTTTTGATATTCTATTTTTATTAATTAAATATTTCTTTCTGTTGCAAGAATAAATACTTTATTTTCATGTCACTTCTGTTTCGGCAACATAACAGACAAATTAATTTGTTTCTGCTCTCGCATGTGCGAACATTGGTGATGTCTGTCTCTTTTTTTGTATTTCGTGCAAAAAGCTCCAGCCACATCAGGTGATCTCGAAGTGCTTCCCAACACTAAAGGTGGTAATGTCGCGGGAGAGTCTCTTTCTATTACTTGGAGAGGTATAACCAACTACTTTCTGTTCTGCCAGTGCCACTGGTTTTTTTTTTGTCAACTTTTATAGTCTAAACCGTCTTGGGTTTTAGTTAAAAATGGGTTATAACTGTAACATACATATAAACAACTTTTACGTAGCTCTTTAAATTTATATTTTCATGGGTTCTGATTTAATACGAGTTAATACTTTTTTTTCTAGCTTCCAGTTACAATGAATCTTCCGTTGACCAATCTGCTGCTTTAATGCCTTCATTACCCGTATCTACTACACCCTCGACACCAAAACCTTCTTTAATGCTTTCTTCATCTGCATCTACAACAGCTTCAACACCAAAACAAGACGCTTTGAAAACTGAAATTTCAGTACTGGAAGCTGAATTAAATGCTGTCGTAAGAAAGCGAGATGCAGGACTTGGAGACGAAGGGATTGAGAAGATAATAAAAAAATTAAGGCATGATACTGATGAAAAGAAAAAACAGTTAAATAACAAAATCGTCCGTGCAACGAACATGCGAAAATTTAGGGCAAAACAAAAGGCTGAAGTTTTGAGCCTGAAATCCGCTCATCCCAACGTGCATTCTTTGTCTATAAGGACTCAGCCAGGACGTCCTTCTCTTGAAGAAAATCAATCAGGCCTTCTTCAAGTAATTTGCGATATAGCAACACATGGAAGTTCAGCTGCTGATCGACGCCGATCAGAGGTACTAAGAACTTGCAAGACTCTTGATGAATTGCATGCACGGCTTGTTGAAGATGGATTTCCCTTATCGCGGACCTCTACATACCGTAGGCTCATTCCAAAGTACTCTGGATCCTTAGAGGGTAAGCGTCATGTCACAACTGTGCCTGTGAGATTGTGTCGAGCCCAAACAGACAGACACCGAGATCATGTCGATCAACATTTCTGTAAAGCTACTGCTAATGGTCTCGAGGAACTTGCATCTATACTTGGGCCTGAACAGGTAGTTTTTATCTCTCAAGATGATAAGGCAAAAGTACCGATTGGAAAAACAGCTGCAAAAGTACAGGCTCCTGTGTTAATGCATTTAAATTATAAAGTGCGCCTTGATGACCACGATTTTGCTGTTGGAGAACGTCATCAACATACTCCTTCGGTTTATGCTGGTATTATAATAAAAGAGAACTGCATGGGAAGGAAAGAGGCTGTTACATATTCTGGTCCAACGTATATCGTAATTCGCAGTGGAAAACATAGCAGTTCGACAATAATGCAATAAATGCTGTATCAATAATGACGAAAATCAGCCAAATTATTTTTATTTGTTTCACTTTCTGCGTGCAAAATTATTAAAATTCACATTCGCAACACTACGTAACAACTTGAGGGGGGGGGGGGGGGGGTCTTAGCATATACTACGAGTGGTCACCGAGGGGAGGGAGGGGTCGAAAAATATTAAAAAATAGGTCACGTAGTATGGGTACGTTCCCTAAACAGCTGGCATCAAAATTTTTTTAATTTTTTTGGTTTAAATTCTTCGTTAATATTTGATACGCTGTAATTATTTAAAAACAGCTCATATCGTGCGGTATTAACGTCGAGTATACCAGGAACACTATAAATTTCACAGATAAATTTTTGTATTTTATTAAAAATACTTTTTTGTATGTTCTCATCGGTAAACAACTCTGGATCACCAAATTGCATAAAAGCTTGCTGATATTCATGTTTCTTCATTAGTATATTAAACGGTCTTTGTTTACCTTTTTTAAAAAAGGCGGGATTAAAGTCACATCCAGTCAATGCATGAAATCCTGGCAAACTTCTACACAAAGATTGTCCCAAGTGCTCGTAAACCTTTGTTAAATTTATGTATCTTTGGTTATTTCCGGTGCCAGCGTATAACCATACATTCGAATCATCATTTTTAAAATTATGCATATGTCCTAGCATAATTATCGCAATATCAGTATCAGAACATCTTATAACAAAATTAGCTTGAGCATCTACATTACAAACATGAAAAACAATTTTAGTATCAGCTTCTTCATGCTCTGGACACGATAAACTGTCATCTATACTCGATAATATCTTATTATCATCAACAATGTAAGAATGACATTGTCTAAAATTGATAATTATCCGTTTATTCTCAATAAATGGTACCATTTCATCAGATGCCCAGTGTTGAATAAAGAAATCAACAAGGGCCTGTTTAAAATGGATATTTTAAGTTGTTTTAAAAAATCTGATGGTCTAACTTGATCGGGGGCAGCAATGTTGAAATCCAATTGATTAGATTCTTGGCGAAGAGATCTTTCGTAGTCTTTGATCGAAGGAGAGAAATATTGGTCAAAAATAACGTGGTATGCTATCGCTTTGAGTTGCGTTACCATTTGAAGCATTTTTTTTGAAATACCTCCAAAAGTTTTCGGGACATTTTTCATGGTGTGTAGCAAAAAAAAACCATCAATTAATAAGATGTCTATTTGAGCAGGAAAATTGTGCTCTAAACCTTTCTCCAAAGATTTCATCAAGGTCGACTTCTGGGTTTTACAAATGGCTCCATCAATATGGCACATGGACAAAGGCATTGGAGTAATGGGATAGGATAAAATTTTTGGTAAATCTACTTTGTAATCTATTGATATTCCAAGAATACGTCCAAAAAGATCTCTTTGCATTCTTACCTCTTGCACTTTACCACCAATTTTTGTTTTTTTCTTCTTGGAATAATCCAGTGTAAAATTTTCCAGTGATGTTTTGTGAATACTTTTTTCGAATCTATTAATGTCTAATTCACACTCAGAGATAAACGCTTGACGTTTAGCTTCACCATTTTTTTCAATATTAAGCAAAAATTTTTCTACGGGCTCCGAAGCAGCTTTACCCGATGATATATTGATTAAAAGATCTTTTGGCACTTGTGAGTCAAATGGATTTATAAATAAATCAAAAGTGTTGATGAATGTTCGCAACTGTTTAGCATTATTTTTTACAGCATGATTGGTGAGCTCGGCCGAAACGTCTTGCTCTTTTTTTAGACCTAAGTCCTTATACATTGAGCTAATTATTGTTGATCTAATATCATGCCTTCGGGCCCATCGTTGACGTGCAGAAATTGAATTTGTAAAATGTACTATACCTGTGAGTTTCCTCGCTGCATCAGCGTTTATTGTTTGTTCAAGAACAAGATCAATTGGTTGTTTAGAAAAAGGCTTATCGGTTCTTCGAATACCGAAAAAACCTTCTTGGAATTCTTCGTACAAATTAGGATGAGTTTCCGAAACATTTAACAAATTTGCGCAGTACTTAACAGCCCAACGAGCATAGTTTTGTTGGTTACAGATAAAAAATAAATTCGTGATCTTCGGTAATACATACTTGAATAGATTAAAAATCTCCAATACGAATTCTTCTGGATAAAGTTAAATAATAGTTGACAAGGTTTATATATATTAAATAAAACTGCGATGTTTTTCCGTGCTCGCCATTTAAAGTCTGTTGTTTGTAAATGCAATAATTATTTAATAGTTCTTTCAACTCTTCATTCTCAATTTGAAAAGATGATATCGGAGTATTTTGCAGACGTGTAATTTCTTCAATAATTGTACCCGAAACTTCAACATTATTAATATCTAAAAACGATTTAAAATGTAAAATTTCTAAACCTAGTGACATCAACGGATGAAGCGTTTTACACCGATTAAAGTGCTTTCCTTCCTGAAATCCAGCAACTGACCCTGAAGCTAACAAATTACTTTGTACCATGACGTTGGACAAGCCACAATCCGCTATAAATTTTCCTATAGCTTTAAAGTATGACAACATTATATGAAATGGTCCTAAATGAATAAAAAGCTTATCAAACTTGGGTGCTTCGGTCGCTTGAAGTTGTAAAGCTACTTTTGCTATTGCAAGATCATAAGTAACTTGAATCGAAGATTGTCCAAGCTCATCACAAATCTCTAAGCTTTTCTCCATTGTTTCCAAAACAACCGATGTGTTTGTGGGTGATAAATTTATCGGAGTTAGATAAGAAACAACTTGCTTTGGTTTATTATCATTATTAGTAATTAAACAATTGTAACCAACCCACATTGGAATATTTGGTAATTGGTAAGCATGACTTAGCATCCAAATTATATCAATATTCTTGTATAATTGTAAATTTTCAGGCAGTGTTTCTTCAGCTTCATGAATAGAAATTTGTAATTCATCAGTCATCTTAGGTTTTTTCATGTATGGTCTATCTTCTACCTCAATCACCTCTAATGTTCTGTGTCGTTTTTTTCTCTACGTTCCAGGTTCTCCGCTGGTGGCTGAAGGCAGATTTGAAGTTTCTGATTCATGTGAAATATTTGAGTCCACGTTTTGATATATTATACCGACAGTGTCGTGTAACGTGTCCTTCCCAGTTTTGGTTTCCACAAACCTATCATAATTATCAAAGGCAACTCCAGTGCATAGATTCGGATTTTTTTTAATAGTTTCAGGACATACAGTTGACTTCTGCATGGTGTAACGGGTAGCTTCAGTTTCCATCTCTTCTACTCCTGGATAGCTAATGCAATGGCCATATCGGTGGATAATATCGATTATTTTACGACTACTTGTTAAGCTTTTTAAAGCCATTCCAAGCTTAATGTGCTTTGAAGTTTTATATTGGTCATTTAAGATTGCATATACAGCATCCTGACTCAAAGAATGAACTTGTCGAATACATTTAACATTTTTTTTTTCTTTTGCTGTTACTTCTTGCAATAAGAGTAAAGTAAAAATTCGACAAGTCTTCCGGAACTGAAACTTCTCCGTTCTGAAGGTCGTGCACAGATAAATTACTTGGCAATGTATTTTTCTCAGCTGCCAGTACTGATTTTTCTCAATAATAAAGCTGCTTGATTGAGAATATCTTGATCTTTTAAATTTTGTAAAAACTCATCATCAATAACAGTTACATGCTTCGGAGCAAGTAACTTTTTATTATGATGCAATAAAAATTTGGTCTCTTTCTTAAATACATTGTTTATTATACTCTCCAAGTTGTGAGGAGCAAAATTCCCAATTATTTCTTTGGAGTTTCCTAGTTCTTCTTTTAATAACTCCATGTAGTGACGGTGAAGATAAGTCAGAAAGTAACTGTGACCTTTTTCGATGACATTTTCTTGTATGAAATTGCAGACTTCATCAAAAACAGCTTGATGGTGCTGACGAAGATCATGCCAAGACGTTTTAGTAGTATTCTTTTTCGATGATATTTTATAAGAATATTCTAACTGACATTTGTTGTGATAGTATACTTTAGAATCCGTCACATCTTGCACTTTTTCAATTAATTCCTGTGAGTTTCTCTTCTTCACTCAATTTTTTTTAAAAATCGTTTTTATCGCACACATGCAATGGTAGTCTTTTCAGTTTGTGTTTTTTTGTCTTCTGGTCACAATATATACATGCGTGGTTTTCGTCTTTATTCACATCACTTTCAAATGAGATTTGAGAAGGGGAATCAACAACACATTCAAACGACACAGAAAGTCCTTCAGAATGAGATGAGACTGGTTCGACTGATTCTAATTCAACACCTGGGTCAGGTATAACAATAGGCTCAGCTGTAGTACTAGGTGGACTTGAGTTTGATACTATATCTGAATCTGTAACTGTAGAATTATTTTCAAGAACCGAGGTAGATGGTATACAAGAATCAGTATCAGTAATAGGATTACTTGGTAGGCTTGATGTCGATGTATCTGATGCATTTTCAGCAATACTGGATGAATTTTTATTTTTAACATTTTTTGGTTTGTCAGGAGTGGTAGAATAGTATTTTTTTGGCAATGCAGTAAAAGATATGTAACATTCTCGATGATATAGCCACTGTCGTACAAATCATCCGGTGTAGGTAAAAGTACGTCTTTATATTTGAGGTTATGTATTATACGCTGCTTTAGAATAATTTTACTTTTTTTTAATGTCTCTTCGGAGAATAGTGTTAATTTATCATGAGCACTTTTACAAAACGTACACTTAATTTTTTTTTCTTCTTCCATACTTTTCACTATTATAAATAACTTAATATTACTCACTAATTACACGAAGTAAACAACAAAAACATGTGCTCCAACAGATCCGAACTATACTGAATACTATCCGTCTAATGTTTCACACATTAGACTGAGACATTGTGAGTTTATGTATATGAAAAAGAAGGGGAACCGAGTTACTATAGACGTCTCACTCGCTCTGACATGCATTCATAGTGCTCTCGCACTCATACTCCCGGCTGATAATTTTTATGTTTAGGGGCTGTTTGGTCATTACAATTGGTCTGACTAACGAAATATAACTCAGTAATAGTTGCCTTGATAACATATTTGAGTCAGACATGTAAAAATAAATAAAGTTTATTTATTTTTTGTGGAGCTTTAAAGCGTCTGACAAAAGTTTTGGTCCATGGAAAGTGTCTGACACTTATGATACTACTTTAGAATAATATTCTACAAAACATATATAAAAATCAGACACAAATTTAAGTTAAGTAACTCTTATTTTTAGTTACCTTTCTCACCTGATACCTGCCCAGGTGCCCTTAGGCTAGCTCCACAAACACACAGGTATTCAAAGCACACGAGATGCTACTGAGAACCTAAGATTTCATCTATTTGAAAATAAGTTATGTCTTATCGCTCTGGGATCTTGGGTTATTACTTTCGTCCTGACCTCGAGGTCGAAATGTAATTTATAAAAAATGGCGAATAATGAAGTAAATTTACATACAAATTTGTAGAGCATAAACAAAATTTATATATGGGTATGTATATTCATTTCATCAAAATTATGATAGCTAGCCAAAAACCAGTGTAAAAGTTCAGTGTTACTTTTGTACCCGGTCTCCCCTCGACTATTATTAATTATTATTATTAATACACCTTAACATAATAACATTAATTTTATTAATATTACTTAACATAAATAACATTAATTACTTAATATTTGGTTATTATTGTTTGATTATATTTGTTATGGCTTAGTATGGTTTATTGTATATTTTTTGACATAACGTTATTTTACTTGTCGTGTGTGCGTTCGCGGGTGCGTACGTGAGGTGATCAGATTTATTATTGTTCTTTGCTTGAAGTAACTTTCTTTATGATTATTTACCCGCTTCCTTGTGTTGTACGTCGTGGAAGATTTCGTATCTTTTTAGTAGGCTGTACGTGACAGGAATCGTTCAATTTAATTAATACTTTGATATCTAATGGATTTTTAACGTAGATCCTAAAGTATAGGTACATACTAATTCTTTAAAAATAAAACGTCACGAATTTTTCGCTCTGTGTACGTACGGTGGCCCCACGAAAATATTGAGAAATTTCGCGTTTGATTTGATTGTTTGAAGAAGGTAATAAAGTTCAAAATACAAATTGATAAGTTGGATTTGTAAGCGAAAATTGCCCTTATGTTTTATAAATGTCAAATTGAAACTCAACATTGAACTACCTACTTAACGTTATCATTGGTTGACAATGTAAAATAGTAGTAGTAGCGTTTTGCTGCGTGGCATCTTTTTGTGTTGCATAGTGGATTGTGGTAGTGTAGTAGTGTATCCAGAAGGCCCTGAACATTAATAATTATTATTACCGTAGTTATAGTGCATATTATATTATAATTATAGTGCACTATAATTTTTACGTAACCGTTGAGAAATCGTAAAATAGGTCAATCAAAGTAATCGTGTGCCGGAGCACGATATAGTGCTCCGGCGTAACATAAGCTACAAATATTATTTTTGAGAAAATTCTTGCAGTTCGTTTTGTGAAACAATATTAAACATTTTAGATTTGATCATTGCTTAATATTATAATCATTAAAAAAATTTACTGTTGAAGCTAAACTCAAAAAAAAATTGACAATACCATCTTCCTCTTTTGTATTTTATTTTTATTATCTAGTATATATTTCATCAACAATGATGATGCAGAAGGTTCTTCTTCCGGAAGTCGTCTTTTTTTGGAAAGTTTTGTAAAGTTTGAAAACTGTTGTGCCTGTAGAAGCCTCAGATTGTGGACGATCTTCAATTATAGAAGTTTCTTGATATTCAGAAGCAACTAACTGCCGATCCAGAGCAGATGTTTGAGAATCGTCATTACCAACACTTTCCAGGTCACTGTCTTCGGTTAATGAAGTTCTAGTTGCTCTTTCTTTGTAATGGGCTAAGAAAAAGCTCATTTCATCCTCGTATTGCCATTTTTAAATCGGAACGGCAGCTTGACCACTTTTGGTAGCCTTTTTTTTAACAGCCCATCGCACAGACGGGTATTTGACTGCTTTAGCCGCCCAAAATTATTTTAGGCAATATTTCGATGTTATATGATTTCTTTGATTGGAAGATTACAAATTAAACAAATTTTTGAGCACGCGGACATATATTTATAGCTTAAATTAAATTACCTAAATGTATGTACATAGTATAAAGAGTATGATTGAGAATGTTTATATTATATACAAATTTATAACTATAGTTTTTATCAAATGTTAATCAGACGATGATGTCCATGGCTCTCCATCTTCATCGGTCATGCAATAATCCTCATCACTAGAAGAAGCTGCAGTACCTTCGTCTGTTGATTCAGGTGCGAGCAACAGCGTCAAAGTTTCTCTCTGAAAAGGTTTCGTTTTTTTCTTCGGGATTGGTCTGTTGCTTGAAATATAAGGATCTGAAGTAAGAAGAAGTCTGTTAAGTATATCTTGATTGCAATGCGTTCTCGAAAACTTTCTTGAGTAATTTAATCGGTATAGTCGAAAATGCTTATTGCGAACCTCAGCTGCCTCTTCGGATAAAAGACCAATAGGTAATAAAGCCTTTTCTATGACGAGAGGGCCATGGATGAAAATTTTATGCATGGTAGGCGACATTGGATACCAGGGATAGAGTTGTGTGTATAACTTAGCAGTATCCAATGCGTAGCTACTGTACTTTTCGACGTTGATTTTGTAACCACTGGATATCGCTTCTAATATTACTTTTATGCGGAATAATAGATTTCTATCTAGGCCAGTGATTTCAGCTGCTAAATCAACATCAGAAAAAAATCTTCTACTGGTGTTGCCATCGTTGGTATTACCATATCCAGCTTTTGGTATATCAACGAGAAGGCCCATTTGAGACTTAAACTTTCTTTGAATCTCTTCTTTGCGACTCTTCACATCATTTTTCTCTTCTTGCGTTCTTATTTGCCATTTTTTTACATTTAAATTATATGAAACATGAAGCATACTTTCAAAAAGTCGAATTCTTGCGTGTAATGTAGACAATCCAAACATGAGATTATCAGAATTGATAGGCCTTTGTACATCTATTTTATTAAATTCTTTCGAAATTGCACCACAAATAAAGCATCTCATGGTGGAGGTAGTATGAGTGATAGCATTACAGACTTTAGTATCCACTGGACATAACAAATTTAAATCCAATGTTGATTGATTTCTCGCCAGCAACAATAGAGGTGTTTTGTAAGTTCTGAATTTGGTTAGTCATATATTGAACCTCTTCGTTAGTCACGTCGACGGTTTCTTTAATAAATCTGATTCTCATTGGTCTACAATATCGAGGACTTGATGGAACTGGATTTTGCCATATCATGTTTTTGCTGTTATTTATTGCAAATAAGTTGAACAGGAACAAATGAGGACTGAAAAATATTCGAGTCCGATTCAATTTCACTTTCAAACTTTTGCTTGAATTGGCTTTGTTGAGAGCCATCACAACCCCATTTACACATTAATGTCATCCTTATGTCATCTCCAGACAAATTTTGAATTATGTCTTCCAAGTATTTACACAACCTTTGTGCTGTGTGATCAATCAATGCTTGAAGTAAAACTTCAGCATGGGTTTCAGTGACAATGATTGCTTCTTTGTTTGGATAACACATTTGTTTTGTCTTCTGTAATATACTATAGCAAGGATACAACGTTTTTTTGGTATTTCTCACTATTTCATATTGAGCTCGCGTCAATCCAGCTTCTACAAAAAATGCTAATGCCTGGTCTGGTGATATTTGCACAATATTTTCTTGAGAAGTATTTATAATAGCTTTTTGATACGACTTTTAGCACTTTTTTAATGACTTTTTAGCACGAGTTGACGAATTTGTTATATCCTTCAATACTTTTGAAGCAGTACGCATTCCGCAAGTTTGAAGTTTTACTTGAGCAGCAAATATTAATTTGTCTGCTTCCACGGTTTGCCGTAATTCTTCTGTTTTTCGTCGTTTGCTACGTTCACTGGTATCTTTAAACGGCTTTTGTGGTCGACCTGGCTGAGAAATCGATTTCGGTAACTCAATGGTTCCTTCAAGCCACTTCTGATTTATGGAGAGAAATCTATCTGATTTTCTGTGAGCTGCAATCCATCGCTTTTTGTATTCTGATTTAAAATATGAAAACATGCTTCACGGTTTTTATTTCATGGTCAGAATATTTTTCTGATGTTATCAGAAACATTTCCAATTTATCTAACTGATCGTTTATATCACCATCAGCAAATTCTTGCATTTTTACATATAAAAACTTTCTCGCTACTATTTTCACACCAGATGGACCTGAAACAAGGGAAACGTATTTAAATATATTTATGAAACACAATTGAAATTATTAAACAGTCAAAAATAAGTTACTGTTATGTTTGTCAAGTATTAAACCGAAATTTAAGAAAATACAATTACGTATAGGTGTAATTAAAACTTTTTGTATTTTGAACTAGTCAGCATCTAAGGTCAACAAAATTAGATTGTCACACAATGCCGCAGATCAAAACTTGTTAGATGAATAGACCATATTCTATTCTATGGTTTGAGAAAAAAAAATCAGCCGGGAAACCCTTGGAAGTATAGTTTGGAAGTTAGGACTTGGAAGTTTAGGACTTTTAAATTAATTATTTAACAAAAAAACTTCTCCAAATACAAAGTCACTTATAAACAACAGTTAAGTAATGAAAAAACCTCTAAATTATGAAATTGAATATTGATAGTTAATTATAAATACCTGATTCAGAAGACTGCATCATTGAATTTTTTTTCGTTGTTGTTAAAATATTTATAAAACACTGAAACTTTCTTTAAATTGTGCCGCGCGAAGTTGAACAATACCAACTCTAATGAGGTTTAGTTTGAACTGATGATTGGAATGCACATATTAAGCATTAAGGGCTAAGCAAACCGATTTTGGGTTCACAATATCATTAGCTTTCCATTTTTATTAGTCACGTCCATCATCCTGCTATTTGACAAAATCGATTTATGACCGGCTAATAAACTCAAATACCCGTCTGTGCATCGGTGAGATTCCCTTAAATAGGACCACGTTTTCTTGCACCTTGTTTTTGTAAATTATGAATTAGTCATTAGGGGAGACCGTCCTACCTTGTGTCACGGCCAACCTTGTGCCAGGCCCCCCCGCACACTAAGCAAAAAATTTTTAAACTTTTAAAACATCGTAGTTTGTAGGAATTGGCGCCAAATGATTGTTAGGATAATTTGGTTTGTATAGTTGGCACCCCTGGCTGTCAAATGGCGAGCAGTTGCTATTGTGATCATCAAGTTACTACGTATACAGGGTTTGTCTTATAATATTTTTCAAATTATGCATGAAATATTGCTTTTATTCTTCTAATGAATTGGTGTGGTGTAAATTATATTGAAATCTGTCAGATTTTCAGATTATTTTACACACTTTTGGAATTATGACACTTTTTCTGCAAAATATATTATGTCCTACCTTGTGTCATTTCTTCAGGCCTACCTTGTGCCACAACATTAAATTACATTTTCGTTGATAAGTTATTGTGTGTTGCATTTCCAGATGCCTAAAAGTTCAAAAAGGGTACGACCCAAAAGCAATGGAGCAGGCTGTGGAAGCCTTTACAAAAACTCTTACTTGCCGCCAGGCCGCAAAAAAGTTCAATGTCAATAGAGAGACGGTAGCACGTCATGTTCGCAAAAGGACTGCTAATAATGGCCAATACAAACCAAACAATGCTGTTCATCATGTATTTATTGCCGAACAAGAAGAAGAAATTTGCCAATATTTAATGCGTGCATCGAAGTGGGGATATGGGCTGACAGTTGATGATTTGAGAAGGTTGGCATACCAATATGCAAAAAAAAATAATTGAAATACCCCGAAGCTTGGGACAGAGAAGAAAAGGCAGGGGAAAAGTGGTACCGGCACTTTCGATACCACTTAAAAGGACAATTAGCGCTGCGGAAGCCGGAAGCAACGAGTCTTGGTAGGATGGCTTGCTTCAATAAAGTCAATGTCGGACGTTTCTTCGATTTGCTCGTTGGGATTTACGAACGCCAAGAATGGTCACCCTACAAAATATGGAATGTTGACGAAACAGGCTGTTCGACTGTGCAAAGGCCGCCCAAAGTTCTGGCCTCAGTTAAAGACAAACAAGTACCTGCAGCAACTTCAGCGGAAAGGGGTGTAAATGTAAGTGGTACCGGCGCTTTCGATACCACTTAAAAGGACAATTAGCGCTGCGGAAGCCGGAAGCAACGAGTCTTGGTAGGATGGCTTGCTTCAATAAAGTCAATGTCGGACGTTTCTTCGATTTGCTCGTTGGGATTTACGAACGCCAAGAATGGTCACCCTACAAATAATGGAATGTTGACGAAACAGGCTGTTCGACTGTGCAAAGGCCGCCCAAAGTTCTGGCCTCAGTTAAAGACAAACAAGTACCTGCAGCAACTTCAGCGGAAAGGGGTGTAAATGTAACTATGATAAGTTGCGTAAGTGCTGCCGGCACTTTCATCCCTCCAGCGCTTATCTTCCCCCGCGTGCACTATAAAGATCATATGGTGCGTGGTGCACCTCCTGGCACTCTTGGATTGGCAACTCCTTCCGGCTGGTCAAATGAACAGCTTTTTGTTAGGTTTCTTGAGCATTTCATAAAGCTAGTTCAACCTACCAAAGAAAACAAAGTTTTGCTATTAATGGACAGCTATAGATTTGGCGCGGGAAAACGGAGTTATATTTTTCACATTTCCTCCCCATACAAGCCATCGCCTCCAACCCTTAGATGTGTCCACCTTCGGGCCATTCAAGACCCACTTAAACCAAGTAATTAGGGAATGGATGATCAGCAATCCCAACAAGCCCGTCTCTATCTACGATGTCGCTGGTCTGGTGGGAAAGGCCTTTCCAAGAGCTTTCACGCCATCCAATATCATGTCGGGCTTTCGTGCAACGGGAATTTGGCCCCTTGACCGGAATGTTTTTCCAGAAGACGTTTTTTTGACAGCAGAGGTGACCAACAGACCATATCAAGACATAACAGCAGCTGTACCCCAAGAACCATCCACGTCAGCGCCGGTGGAAGAAACACCGAAGAGAAATGTGTTGTCTGCTATGAAAGTCGACCTCGCGATACCTAAGACTGTAGTGACGCCTGAAGAAATACGTCCGTTCCCAAAAGGTCCTCAACGACTGGCGACTGCCCGTGGAAGAAAAACAGGAAAAAGTCGCATAGCAACCGACACGCCCGAAAAAAAAGAAATCGAAGAATCTAAAAGTAGAAAGAAACCTGTGAAGCGGATGATCACATTCAGAGAAAACTCCGGTGCAACAGCGTCTAAGCAGAAGAAAAAAGACGTGCCATCTTCTTCATCAAGTGAAGAAGAAGACGACAACGAGCTCTTGGATGTTCGTGAAAGTTCTGGAGTCAGTGACTGCTTGACATCTTCTGAAGATGACGCTGACCAGACTATAAGTGGTTTCATTGACGACAGTGGTGCCATCCAAGTGAATGTCGACTCATGGGTGGTTATTGAGTTCCATATGGATAGTAGGCCGACACAAGGGCATAAAACGTCTGTCGTTTACTATACCGGACAAGTGACTTCAGTAAACAGGGATGGTGATGAAATATCCGTCAATTTTTTGCGGAAAAAGAATAAGTCTTTTATATTTCCGCCGGTACCGGACATGTCAAGCGTTCAAACTTCGTCAGTCAAAAAAATACTGCCAGCTCCAGCTGTTCGCCGAGGTCACTACAATTTTAATTTAAGTTTTCCCAGTAAAATGACTATTCGTTAAGCTGTTTTTATTCAAAATAAACTCATTTTCATAAAGCTGTTGTATTTTTATTTTGTGACACAAGGTAGGACGTACCAGTGACACAAGGTAGGCCAGCCTGGCCTACCTTGTGCCAAGGGTCGGCTATTAGGAAAGGTCAATTTATGAGAAAACTGTAAACCGCAACTGGCCAGAGAATTGTTTAGTTATCAGCCTATAGACTACATCAAGATATGCATTTATAAAAAATATATATATTAAGAGTGCTGAGGAAAAACTTCCAAGAGATTAGTGGCACAAGGTAGGCCGGTTTACCCTACATTACATATGTAATACAAACGTTAATACCCTTGTTTTTCAGATCCATGGTGAGCGGCGTTCCAATCAGGAATTTATCTTCAAGCTTTAGATTAGGCGAAACAACTATTAATTAGGACAATAATAAAGCATGTGTGCAAAGCGATTATTGATAAAATTTGCTGTTACATTTTGGTCCAACATTTTTTATTTTTTTATTCTTGATACGGTTCCTTTTATTTTTCCGGTTATAGCTGCAGCTCTATCGCTGCATACGTCAATACATTTATTTCAATCAATATGGTCTATCGCATTCATGTCTCCAAAGGTGCGCGCAGAGAAACAAAATCTTCGATAGATCCTCCTAAAGGGTATCTTACAACAAAAACAGTATTGGTAGTCCGGCGACATCTGTACTTTCGTCAAGTTGCATTGCAAACGCGTTACTATCTTTCAATCTACCCATCAATTCATCTTAAATATGGTCTGAAATCTTGTGGATCTGATCAAGCAAGATACCTGAAAGGCAATGAAAAAGGCAGTAGAAACCGTTTTTCTAAACGACTGCTAAGTCCTTTTCAATCCCACAAACCATATTGGAGAGAGAAGTAAAACAGTAATGAAATAGAGAGAACCTGAAGGTACCATTGTGTCCCAGACTACCTGTATTTTTCACAAAAAGAAGATAAGCTGGTGAATTATTTACTAGATATGTAGAGCAGGTTTTATGACCTTACGACCAAAGATATGGAGCAAATGGTTTATCAACTTGATGCACGAAATAATAAGCCTTGTCCATTTAATACTAATAAGGCTGAAGCTGGGAAGGACTGGCTTAGAAATTTCTTGGCAAGACACGCTGAATTGTCTATCAGTAAACCAGAACACACCTCAGTCGCAAGAACTGCCGGTTTCAACAAAGTAGTTGTCACAGATTTTTTAAATTTTTTGGCAAACGTTTACGACGAGCACAAATTGACCCCATATCGGATATATAACTGTGATGAGACGGCTGTATCAGTGGTACCTAAAACTAGATAAAAAATTATAGCTAGAAAAGGCCGAAAACAAGTCGGTGCAATAGTGTCTGCTGAAAGAGGAACGAGTGTTATAGTCGAAGTTTGCTTCAATGCCGCCGGGCGTTATATGCCACCCAAGTGTTCCCGAGAAAGAGGATGAAGCCTGAATTGATGCTCAATGCTGCACCGGGGTCTTCGGGTGTCTGCACTGATTCCAGATGGATGACAACCGAATGATTTCTGGAATGGCTCAAGCAGTTTGTCATATTTAGTGGTGCTATTGGGTATTATTACTGTTGGATGGACACAGCACACATACTCAGAACATAGACTTAATTAATGAAGCTAGAGCATATGGAGTCATATAATTTTGTTTCCCACCGCAAACCACTCTTCGTCTTCAACCCGTCGATATAGTTTTGATGAGGCCATTGAGCATATACTATGACTAAGCTGTATCGACATGGCTCCACACCAATCCGGGAATGGTAATTACCATGCGTCAAGTTGCTAAACTGTTTGGCAAAGCTTTTGTTCAAGCTGCTACAATGCCAACAACAGCTATCCTATCAATGGCTTTAAAACTATTGGTAAATGATGCTGCTCATATATTTAATGTTGACGAGACGGGTTTCCAATGTTCAACGAAATTCAAAAATATTGGTACCTAAAGGTCAGAAACAAGTAGGCATGGCTACTAGCGGAAAAAGAGGAACCATCACTACCGTTGTTTGTGCGTTCAATGCTACTGGTGAACTATGTCCCTCTGTCTTTATTTTTAAAAGAAAGCGTAATAATTCACTATTAAGGTAATGACCACATGATTGCCGCTGTTTCTGATTCCGGATGGATAAATGAAAATCTTTTTGTGGATTGGTTGCATCCTTTTATTTCTTTTGCAAAACCAAGCAAAGAAAATCCGATACTTCTAATTATGGATAACCATGAAAGCCACATTAGTTTGTTTTATGCATCCCCGGAACTTTAATAACAGTAGAGAGAGAACTTTTTCTCTCATGAAACATTTGTGGACACCAGATCGAGGTCGCATGCGGGTCTCGGTAATGGCAGGACTTTTGAATATAAAAATTAACAGCAATAATAACTGCTCGTTTTTATGATAAAATAAAAACAAACAAAGTTTTATTAAAGAAAGCCCTTACGTCTGAAAAGTACGAATGGTATTCAGAATCAGGAGTCAACGAAGACGTAAAAATGAAACATTTCATTTTATTATTTAATCAATACACTTGCTTTATTGTACGCAGATAATTCAAATGAAGCTGAAGAAGAAGAATATTCCAACTCTGATGAAGAATTCACTGAAGATGAAGAAACAAATTCTGACCATGAATAAAGAAAATTTTTTTTTTATATTATACAATATTTTTACACGTGAAAACATTTTTCTAAATTTTTAATGAATAAATTTTTTTTTAGATTTTGAGCAAAAAACTAGATCTTTAGATTCTCAACAAATTTTGTAAAACAAATTGTTAATATTTTTTACAGAAACATTAAATGATTGACAACGTTTGAAACTTCAAGTTCATTTATATACTATGGTTATAAGTTCATTTTAATAAAACATCAAAAATTAATCTAATAATTTTACTCATTTACTTTTTCAATTGGCTCTATTTCATAAAAATTACATTAAATTAAAGTAACCAGTCTTGATAAAAAAATATCTAATTTGTTCTAATTATAAATATAAGACATTACAAGATATATATTATAAACTATGCTTTTTCATTTATTAATAAATATAATATAGTAATTATAAAATAAAAGAAAATATTACAACTAAGAATATTATTAATGCTCCAAAATTTTCAGTAATGTCCACATGGGTGCTGCGAATCACATGGTCTTGAGAGAACTAATCACATCACAGCGTCCTTGAGCCGAGACAGCTGCCGATATACGCTGTCTCTCGCACTTTTACTTACCTATAGTTCTATATATACCACTGTTCACTTACACTTATGAGTAACATTCTCGATCACGTGGCAGGTAAAAAATTCCACCAAAATGATCTGGTTTTTTTAAAATATAAATTTTTAATGACAAAGATTGCCCTGTTCAAATTTCAGTGCCTCAAATATATTTTTTGGATTTTTTGCCAAAATAATTTTGCAAATCTCTGGCTGGATTTAAAATCCGATAAAATAATCTGGCTTTTGTATTTTTCAACTCCTCAAATATTTAATTCAAAGTTATGAAAATTTCAAAACGCTTCAAGAACATTTAAAAAAAAATAATTAAATATTTAAAAAATATGAGTGTTGGGTAAACTTCCACAACCCTTCAGCCAGGTGTTCACATTGTATTAAATTATAATGAAAAAAAGTATTAGACAAATTTTCATAGTGCCTCAAATACCTACCCAAAATTGTCACTCAGCTCTCCTACTATTAGGATTAGAAGCTGCGGTGTGACGCCGCAGCTCCTGCGGCACCGTCATGTGTATCAGCCCGTCAGGGCTGTCATCTGTCAAGATGAAGTTTACATGAAAGTATTATACCTGCTGGCTACAATATTACGGGAAAAGTATGCCGACTGAAAAAGTCGTTATATGGCTTAAAACAAGCTCCATTCACATGGAATAAAACTTTTACCCGAGTGATGTTGGATTTGGGCTTCAAGACAATAGGCTATTTGACAACATTGAAAATAATATACTATAATACAAATTGTGGTCATCCTATCAGATAATAGCGTAAAAAAACATATTTCACTTTATTTTAAACTAAATTATGTATCTTTTGCAGATTACACGAAAAAAAAAAATATATTTTTTGAAATTTTATCTGTGACGGGAACGCCCTGTGATTGGTTGCAATTCTGGTGACGTCACACGCAAGTAAACATACCTTCCTCGACTGATTGTAGTTCGCGTTTTATGTTTTCTGGGTGTTATATTCGATCTTTGAGCTATTTCTGAAGCAGTTTTCTAATAATTTTTGATAAATCTTATAACTAGTGGCAAAAATATTCGTGTCGAACCTCAAAATGGAGTCAAATTTTGTGAGAGCTGATAACGGCAACCTACCTAAAATAGACGCATTTATGGTTGCACTTTTCTTTAAGAATAACGCTGATTACTATGCTGCGGAACTTAAAAATGTAAAAACAACAGTGTAAGTACCATGTAGGAATTATTTATTTACAAACCTTTATGTATGATTACTTTTTTATTTACTTTTTTCATCAGTTTTGTAAAATCTCATTTTAGGTTATGTTGATAAATACTCAGAAATTTCATGTAAATTCACTTTGTCATAGTCTTTTCTTTTGTTTCACAGGTCTGCAAGGGAATCCTATGAAGACGATGCGATTGGCTATGTCCAACTACACCGCGAGCGTGGGGTTTGCACAGTTAAGTAAGTATAAAATGTGCCCAGAGCATAAAGTAAGAACCAAAGCATATAATGTGACGATGATTATAAACGAAAATGACAGCGAAATTATTAGCTGTCAGTGCCACGACTGTGCTGCTTCAGCTGGAGGATGCAAGCATGCAGTTACTTTTTTGATGTGGGTCCATCGTCGCACTGAGGAACCTGCATGTACTTCAGTAGAGTGCTATTGGAAAAGCCTACTTTGTCCAGAGTAGGGACTACTCTGAAGTAAATCACTGTGCAGCAGATGTCTAAAAAAGAAGTACCTCACAGACCGAGTAGGGTAGACTGGGTACGGTTGTAAGGGTACGATTGTAACAACACGAATATTACCGAAACTATAAGCGGTGCGGGGAGGGGTGCAAGGGGAAGAATACCCGGGCTGCAAGCCCCGACACGATTCCCAGTGTGGCGTCGCATTCCGCGCGCTAAATACGCTTACAGGGAGGCCTATTGTGTTTTGAGAACCAAAAGTAAGTACTTTTGATGTATTTCTTTACAATATAGCTTGATTAGTATTATAAATACCGTTTTTGAGTATTTGCATATGTAATTGTTGTATTTTAGGGATTGTAATAAGCCGGTTCTTTTTTGTATAGGTTATTCTGCCTAGTGCCTGTGACCGCTTTATTTCCAAAATGGGGGGTGGGTACGGTTGTAACGATTTTTGTGGGTACGGTTGTAACTTTAGTTTCATTTTTTTTTCTTGCAGTATGCCTAGGAAACGCGTAAGAAAGACTTCGAGAGGTGAAAGCGACATATTGTCGTACAAGGGCTTCTTTGAGACAAGCTGCAGAGAAGTACAGTATTAACTAACATACGTCTCTCTATTGAGATATAAGCGAAAGAGGGATGCAGCAGGTGAAGATGACCCTGACCAGGTAGAAAATGTTAGCATGGGATATGTGGCTCACAACAGAGTTTTCACAGACGAACAAGAACGTCAATTGGCGAAATACTTGATTCATTGTGCGGACATATATTTTGGTCTCTCCACAAAAGAGGTAAGAAAGTTGTCCTTTGAACTTACCATCTCCCTCTTGGCTTCAAAATGAAATGGCTGGAGAGGAGTGGTTCCGTTCGTTCATGAAGAGGAATCCCGAACTATCTATGCAAGCTGCCCAAGCTACAAGCTTATCAAGAGCGACAAGTTTTAACAGAACAAATGTCAATATGTTTTACGACAAGCTTAAAATCGTAATTGACCGGGACCACTTTGAACCTCAGGATATTTATAATGTCGATGAAACCGGAGTTACTACAGTGCAGAAGCCTGACAGTCGTGGCAAGGCGTGGAACAAGGCAGGTGGGCGCACTAACCTCTGCTGAACGAGGCACTTTGGTCACATTAGCATTTGCAGCTAACGCATTGGGTAACGCAATTCCTCCAATGTTCATATGGCTAACCTGGAACTAAAGTGGTCTATGTAACGTTTTTGGCTAAATCCATCTATGAGCATCTTTGAACATAAAAACGATAAATTAAACGATAAAAAAGTGGTCTATGTGTCATTACGTCATCAAAATAGGGTTATCATTAAAATACCACTTTAGAATTTATTTGATATTTTATAATTTTAAATTTCTAAAGTGGTCTAACTACCAGTATGTAACATAGACCTGTATGTTGAGTAAATTTGTCAAAACTAAACTGGTCTAAGCGACATCTCAGTAATGTCATTGTGAAGTAAGTAAATATTTTTGAAATATTGTCAGTCAACCGACTTTTGTGATTGTGATTCGACCTGTTATTTGTGATAAATGATTAAAATAGTTACACACCGTTAAAATGGCTTCAGATCGTGGACAAAATTCGTCAGATGAACCGACAACTTCGGATGGACGACGTAGAATTATTTCTACACTCAGAAGTGCCACATTGCGTAATTACGAAACGAGCGACTCTGAAACTGATTTTAGCTCTACTAGTGATGGCGATTTATATGTGCCTAATATTTCCGACAGTAATACGAGTGAAAATGAAGGTATGTATAGTAACCAAAAAGACTTTTTTGCTAGTTTTGTTTGAGAAGATTTTGGATAATTTTATTTTTATTTTTAGAGACTGTGGCTTCAATACACAATAGCTTAATACAATATGATAATATGCAAAACCTGGGTGAGAGCAGTCCAGCTATTGTGTCAAATCAATCAAGAGGGCGTAAGAGGCAGAGGCAAGAGCACACTTGGGGAAAAAATATAAGAAAATTAAACAGATCAACTGGGAAGGAATATGTAAATACGAGAGGAAATACTATTCCAGCCAAGGTATTTGCAGCTGTAGAATGTACGTGTCGACTGAAATGCAGTGAAAAGGTACCTCCATACATTCAAAAAGATATCCATGATGCATTCTATAACTTAGGCAGTTGGGATGGTCAAACTGTTTGGTTGTGTAGTGCAGTAACCATCTCAGCTCCAAAACGACCTCGGAAAAGATCGACAAATCGGTCACCAAGCCGCAAGCAACACACTCGCCACTTTACCCTCCGCAACACACATGTTTGTAAAAAATTCTTTTTAAATATTCTGCAAATCAGTAATCATCGCATAGATTACGCTTTGCAAGTAAAACAAACATCATCTAACACTAATATTCCAGCTAAAGATCAGAGAGGACGTAAAATACCAGGAAATAAGGTGAATGAGGATAAACTAGGGTGGATAAGAGAGCACATACATTCTTTCCCTAAATTCAGGAGCCATTATGGAGAGAGATCGTCTGATCGCGAATATTTAGCGCCAAATTTGAATGTCAGTAAAATGTACAAATTGTTTGTGGAGAAATGCCAAGCAGAAGGTAAGGAAATATTGAAAAAATCCTTATATGAAAAGGTGTTCAGGACGGAATTTAATTTGCACTTTTATATACCCAAGAAGGATACTTGTAAGACTTGTGATGAATTCCAAGTTAAAATAGCTGCCGAGGCAGATATTGAAAAGTGTTTGGAAATCAGACAACAATTTGATACCCATACAAATCTGGCTAAAAAAGCAAGAGAGATTTTAAATATGCATAAACAAGCTAGTCTCACACCTCAGAGTACAGATATATTGATTACTTTCGACCTAGAAAGGACCCTTCCACTTCCTCATTTAAATACAGGAGAAGTATATTACTTGAGGCAGCTAAACATGCTTAATTTTGGCGTACATGCTTACCAGCATGATGGAGAACGAGTTTTAATGAAATTGTGGTATGAGACTACAGGAGCGAGAGGATCTCAAGAAGTCACGTCATGTTTGTATTTTTACTTTAAGAACCATATTCCTGACCAGGCTACAAGGCTAAATCTATTTAGCGACTGTTGTGGTGGGCAAAACCGTAACTGGAATGTCATGTTTTTTGTGATGTTTATGGTAAATGCTTTACCGAACATTAGCGAAATATACGTTCACTACCTCGTTACGGGCCATACATATTTGCCGAATGATGGTGATTTCTCATTCATAAGTAGAGCGCAAAAAAAAGAACGCCATGTATATACACCTAACGAGTGGCAAGAATTAATAAAAAACTGTAGAAAACATAATCCCTTTGGTGTTAATAACATGGTGGGAAATTTTGTTTCATTTGATCAACTGCAGCCAATGTTCAAGGAATATCAGAATTTAGTGGCCCAAGGTGCTATGATTTCGAGAATAAGGAAAGCTAAATTTGTAAGAAATCAATCTGAGATGTATTATAATGATGATTATTCTGAAATATATAAATCAGTCGACTTAAAGAAACCTACTGTAAACATAGAAGAGTTCTTGGTATTTTTACGGAATTTTAAACCAAATAATGAAAGTGATACACGTGCATTGTCATTTAAAAAAATGCAGGATATTAAGAAAATGTTAAAATTTGTACCACCGGTTCATCACCCTTTTTACCTGAACCTTCCATATAAAAATCGCAGAGGTGAAACTGAAAATGAATCACAAGATGTTCTGCCACCACTTCGTGATGATAGGTGGGATGATGGTAATAATTATTAACAAAGATGATAATGATAATGACTTAACAAAGGTTTTTTGATTAAAAATTTTAATTTAGCTCAAGTTTTTTTTTATTTTAATCGTTTTATTTCCCTTATGCAATTTAGAGTTTTCTAAATTACAATAATTCTAAAGTGGTCTAACAACCAATTTTACTTATTTTCAATATTTTTTTGTTGTTTTCTATCCTACTTATCACTTAAATTACATATGGATAGCTAAGTTATCTATTTAACTACCGTATAAATGTTTAGCATCAATATGACATACATTCATAAGTACAAAATGACTTCAAACGCGTTTCGTTTATTATCTGAAAATATTTATTTTGTATCATAGACCACTTTAGTTCCAGGTTAGCCATATTTCCTCGAATTAGATATCAACAGCATTTCGTCAGGGACGGACCAGTGGGATCAATTTGTGCAGGTAGTCCATCAGGGTGGATGCAAGATGAGACATTTATTGTTTCTAAAACATTTTCAAAAACACACGAATGCCTCTCTGTCGCATAAGGTTTTACTGGTGTTAGACAATCATTCGTCTCATATACATATAAATTCTTTAGACTTCTGCAAAGAGAACGGAATAGTATTACTGTCATTTTCGCCCCACTGTTCGCATAAATTGCAGCCATTGGATCGGTCTGTTTTTGGTCCCTTCAAAAAAGCCATAAACACTGCATGTGATGCCTGGATGCGCAATCATGCAGGTGAAACTATGTCTATTTACAATATACCAAATATTATTACACATGCAATGCCACTTGCCTTTACTCAGGTGAATATTCAGGCCGGATTTAGAAAGACAGGGATCTTCCCATTCAACTGCGACTTATTTAATGAAATTGATTTTGCACCATCGTTCGTGATAGACAGACCAGATCCAAATACTACAGGCGAGGTAGCCACTCCTAATACATTAAGCATCGGACTAGCACCTAATGATGAAACACCACCGCTATCACCTTCGTTATTGAATGAAGATTTAACTTCCACTATCGTAGTACGTCCACCTGAACCTGAAAACAGAGCATCTTCAACCAGCACAGTACGTCCACCTGAAACTGAAAACGGAGCATTTACTGACTGTCAATCATCAGCCTCTCCTCAAATTGCTGAGATCCAAATTTCAAGAACGCCACCCAGACAAACTCCTGTAGAAAACAATCGAGAGTCACAAGCTATTACTCAGAACCTGGAACCAAACATCTCTCCTCGTGGTGCTGATTTGAGTCAGAATTCAGAACCTATTCCGTCCACAAGCAGACAATCAGTGTTCTCGCCTGAGGCATTACGGCCCTACCCCAAAGCTCCTAGGAAAATAGCAACCAGAGGTCGAAAAACCAAAAAGGCTGCTATCTACACTGATACTCCTGAAAAAGAAGCAGTTAGAAAAGAGTATGAAGAGCGACAGAAAAGGTTGAAAAACAAACAAACAAAGAAAAAAGTGCTTGAACCATCTACTGGAAAGACCAACAAAGGGAAAGGGAAAGGTAAAGCTAAGAAAAAGAAGGCTAATACACCACCTGATTCATCAGAAGAAGAAGAATATTACTGCCTCCTTTGTCTAGAAGCGTATTCAGGGAGTCGGTCTGGAGACAGCTGGATTCAATGTCAAGGTGGTTGTAGATTATGGTCTCACGTAGCCTGTACAGATGGTAATAGATATTACATATGTCATAACTGCAGTGATTCTGATTAAGTATAAGGAAAAACATAATTTTGTTGATTTTAGTTTAAAAATTGTTACTTATTGGACATTATTTTCGTATGCTGAGTTTATTGAGTTCCATTATGTATAAGAGAAACATTATTTTTGTTGATTTCTTTTAGTTTAGCTCTAAAAATTATATGAAAAGACTGCTTATAATGTGCCTACAATATTGTGATATTAGTTAAAAGTACATATTAGTGTTTTTTTGAGTAATAAAACTGATTAAATTGCTTGAATTGTTTATAATTTCGGAGTGTTACAACTGCCCCCCCCCCCCCCTCACTGTTACAACCGCCCCTGGCATGGGGTCGATTGTAACAATCTCCGACACTCATTAAATCGGCTCATATCTGCTAAACTGTTTTACTTGGGCATCTGATTTTTATATCAGTTTGAAGACAGGCTTTCATCTTACATGCTTCAACCATTGTTTAAAGGCATAGTGGCTGTCCTGTAGGCGATAAAATGAAAATTGTTACAACCGTACCCAGTCTACCCTACATCAGCACTTTATACTGAATTTATTTCAGAAGCCAAAAAGAGAAAAATTAACAACCGTGAATTGCTAAAATATCAGCATGATTATAAACATAGTGATGTGATGCAGTATTCATTGCACTGATTTATAATGGACCAATCCGCAGAAATTAAAGCAGATGTAGACAAGCTTGTAGATGTGATGAAAGCAACATTCACGGAAGCCGTGACAAGTACCATCGAAGAAGCAACAAGGAGGCAGAACAAGAGCAGCTTGTGGTATGCGATGCGATATGGCCGTATCACAGCTTCAAAGGCACATGAAGTAAGTGTTTGTCATACACCAGATGGTTCGTTGGTGGCTACTATAATGGGCGCAAAAATACCTGATACAGCTGCAATGAAAAGATGTAGAAAGGACAATGCTCAAAAAAAACCCAGGCTTGGCGCAAAGGGAATGTATCTCAATTTTTTAGTAAAAATGTGAAATGAAATGCCACATAGGTGGCATTATCAAAATCGATGGCTAAATGTAAAAAATTGCTATTTGTTTAGTGGTAGGGATTATTTTAAAAATTTTTTTTACTGTGTGATTCTACGTAAAATCACATGACTTTTCTCGATTATTGGTAGTATTCATAGTACGCATCACTACAGCGCTCCATAAGACGTCTAAGTAAGAGCGAGAGGGAGATATTTATATTATTAGTCACTAGTGTCACTACGGATGGGGCTGCGTGGGCGCAACGGCAACCGGTTCCGAGAGGTTCGGCACGGTACTATACACAACAATGGAAACATCTGCTATCTCCTTCACTCTTCAAGATACTGCGTATTCTCCTTCTGTTTTACACCTGCGCAAGTCAATTAAATGAATGTCAATGTGCGTGCAGTCCCTCGAAAACCTTCGTTGCGATCTGTGCTTTCCTTGTTTAACCGATTTTTGACACTTATATTACGACTTCAGCATTACTTTGGACTTCGGATTTTGCATTGTGAATGGTATCTGTTTAAAATGAACAATTGTGTTACGTGTCATCGTCCATTACGACGGGTTCGGAGGCATGTTCTCTCAGAGATTTTTTTGAATCTCACCGAGATTTCGTGGAGTACATTCTACGGAACTTAGCACCGAACGAAGAGGTACGTACTTACAAACCTACAAAGGTAGGTACGTGCCGTACCTACAAAAATAACAATATGTTTTTACCGACTACAGAAAGGAGGGTGATGTTTTTCGGGTGTACGGGTGTTTATATATTTCTTTAGCACGCCCTGCGCCCTAAACGGCTTGATAGATTTTTTTTTTTTTTTTTTTTTTTTATTTAACAATGACATACCTAATAACGAGGTATTACATTTAAAATTACGATCTGGTCATAATATTAAGACTAATGAGTAATTTAAATTTTACTTAAATTGCTAAGTAGGGTAAAACTAAGAATGTGTCCAATAACACTTTACTTATTGTCTCTATTAAGGGGAAGTCACTCTGTTCTTGTGAACTTTATTAGGAGCACTTATTTCACTAAGTACCTACATAATATTAACACTACACTAACTCAAAAGGTTTCGTCCTTTTCAGTCTTCTGACTATGTCCGTGTTATCAAGGAGCTGGATGGCCTCAACGTTCACATGGTGATGAAGTCTTCGTTCGTGAGCTTCGGCGTATTTTTTAATAACGTTGGCAACGAGGTCCACTTTAAGGTCCCGATGGAGGTCGTCATTTCTAATGTACCAGGGCGCATTGACCACGCCCCTAAGTACTTTGTTCTGGAATCGTTGGATCATGAGGATATTACTTTGTTTGGTGCAGCCCCACAGCTGACTACCGTAAGTCCAAACTGGCACGAGGACTTGTTTATACAATAGTATTTTATTATACAATGACAGAGAGGAATGTTTCCCAAGCAACCAGTACAACTTCTTGTAGCGAAGTTCTAACTCATCACGTTTCTTTTTGACATGAGCCTTCCAGCGAAGCTTCGCGTCCAGAGTCATGCCTAGATACTTGGCTGTATTCGCGTACGGTATCACATGGCCGTTTATGTATACCGGATGATAGTTGGGTTTTTTATTCGTAAAATCTATGTGAATTGACTTAGATTCATTTAATTTCACTCGCCATTTTTTTGCCCAGTCAAGGATTTTATTGACGGCGGTTTGTACCTTTTCCACTGCGTCTTCATGCGTGACCCCAGTAGACATGATGGCTGTGTCATCTGCAAATGTTGCAATGGTGTTGTTCTCTATCTCTGGAATATCACAGTTGTATAATAAGTACAGGACCGGACCTAGTACACTCCCTTGTGGTACACCAGCTTTTATTTGCTTGAGTTCTGAGAATGAATCATCTTGTCTTACCCTAAACATTCTCTGTGTTAGGTAAGACTCCAATATGTCTGCGAATTGCTTGGGGAGCATATTTTTTAATTTATGTACAAGGCCCTCGTGCCAGACCCCATCAAATGCTTGTGCTACATCCAGGAAAACTGTCGTACAGACTTTATTTTCCTCTAGTGCTTTTTCTATAGTGGTTGTAATTCTATGCACTTGATCGATTGTAGAGTGTTTTTCCCTGAAACCAAATTGATGGTCAGGGATTAGGTTTCTTTGTTCTATGATAGGTTTCAATCGTCTCAAGAGAAGTTTTTCCATTAATTTTGACATTATTGGGAGGAGAGAGATCGGTCTGTATGATGTTGTTTCGTGTGGTGGTTTACCAGGCTTCGGTATCATTATAACTTCGGCAACTTTCCACATGTCAGGTACATGTTTAAGTCGAAATGTAGCATTGATAAGGGTGGTCAGTTTTACTATAGCTTTAAGTGGAAGATGTCGGAGAACTTCACCAGTAATAAGATCGTATCCGGGGGATTTCTTCCGGTTTAGGTTCTTTATTTCGTTTTGGACTTCTTTTGGCGTCACAAGTCTTATTTCTAGTTCATCCTGTAACGTTTTGTTTAAGGTAAGGTCACCCGGGTTATCTTCGTTGGGTTGAAAAATTTGTTCTAAATGCTGTGCAAACCTATTTGCTTTCTGTTCAGAGCTCTTGGCCCACTTTCCGTTCATTTCTTTAATGGGGGGAATATGCATCATAGGTTTTTTCATATTTTTAATAGTTTTCCACAATGAATACTCAGTTGTGCGATCACTTGTTAAATGACTAAGGTAAGTGTGCATAGTTTCGTCCTGGAACATTTGAATTTTTTTCCGTAGTCTTTTTGTAAGTTTATTCCACAACTTTTTATCTTGCGGAAATCTAGTTCGTTGCCATTTCCGTCTCTGTTTTCTTTTTTCCGCTATAAGATGCCTTATTTCTTTTGGATAGTAATTAACTCTTATCTTTTTTTTAACATCTGGCGTATTTTCCCACGCGCAGCGTTGGATATCTCCTATGAATTTTCTTACATCTAGATCTAGCTGGTCAGGAGTTTTTAGTAGGACTTTCAGGTCAATTGTACTGTCCAAGTCTGACTTGAAACTTGCCCAGTCTGTATTTTTATTTATTAAGGTGGGATTTTTCTCTTTTATAACTATTTTATCACATAATGTTAAAATAATAGGTGAGTGGTCTGAGCTCATGTCATAACCTTCCTCGATGTGTAGAAAGTTACTAGATATGTTCTTATAAATAAAAAAGTCTATTAGGTCTGGTAACTTCTGTGGATCCGTTGGCCAGTACGTGGGCTTCCCTGTAGATAAGGGATTACATTGGAGTTCTCTAATAGCTTTGAGTAGTTCTCTTCCTTTTGTTGTGGTAAGCCTTGAGCCCCAGTAAGTGTTTTTAGCATTAAAGTCACCTCCTAATATGAATCTGTCACCAAGATTTTTAAGCAGACTGTTGGTATTGCTCTGCTTTTATTGCATGCCGTGGTGGACAGTATATGGCTGAAATAATAATAGGATAGCGTTTTGTTTTTACACAAACAGCTACAGCCTGAATTCCCTCTTCTTCACATTTATGATCTTCATAATGATATATGCTCTTTTTTATGATGACGGCACTATCTCCTCTTACAGTGTTATTGGGATGCAATGCATAGTAAGTATTATAACCTTTGATGTGGATGTAGGATTCTTTTGTAAAATGTGTCTCCGATACTAAGCACACATCAATTTTTTGCGTGATTATGACTGCACGTAGCTCGTTTTGATGCTGTAGGAGTCCGTTTGCATTCCACGCCATGATTTTTAATGTGTTAGCCATTTTTATGTTTGGGTGTAGCTGTCTTGGTGCTACTTTCAAGTTTTTTCAGCCTTTCATCAAATGATGTTAAAAGGTTAAGAATTTGATTAATCTTCTCGTCCGTACTGGGTGGAGACTGTGGTTTAGGACACAAGTGATCGCCTTTAAAGCCCTTGTTAACGGGTTGACTGGTAACCTTTTTTTCTTTGTTTACAGTAGTCTGGGCTGCGGGAGCTGTGACATTTTTCTTGGCTATTTTATTTTTTATATTTTGTAACTCTTTGGCTACTATACACCCTCTGTAGCTTGCTGGGTGAGGTTCACCACAGTGAACACATTTTGGCTTTGTCTCAGCTGGTTTTTTGCAATCTTTGGTTAGGTGTTTCCCTGTACACTTTACACATCTAGGTTCCATAGAACAGTATTTCTGTGTGTGTCCATAGGCTTGGCATCTTTTACATTGCGGTATGAGATTGGAAGTTTTTAAAGGTTGCATATCTACTTTGCAACCCAGAATAGACTTTATACCGTAGATCTTATTAATATCTTCATCTTTGTGAAATGAAAGCATGAACATGTTAAGAGGTAACTTTTTCTTCCAGCTTAGTTTGTTTACCGCTTCGTGGATTTTGTATCCCTTTGAAGTTAAATCTTCCACTATCCTGTCAGGCAGACACGATGAATGCAAGTTTTTGGCCATTACTCTTATTGGTCTGTCTTGGTTATTCTCGTATGAGTACCATAAATTGTTGTTTTGTAACAACAATTTCATGATAGCTCTGTATGAGTCATCGCTATTGGCGTTTATTTTCACGTTCTCTCCGTTCATCATTTTTACAATAAATGAGTCTTGGGCTATATTTGTAGAAAGAAGGTCGTAGAACTGTTGGTAGTTATTTATATTTTCAACTACAATAGGTGGCGGAAGGGGTAACTTTTTGGTTGTGATTTTAGCTTTTAGTTTTTCTCTTTGACTTTCTTGCTGTAGAGGTGGGGATAATGATATGTTCAATTTCCTTTTCTTCCTGCTTTTCTGACGAACCCACTCCGTTTCTTTTGCGAGCTCCTCTTCGTCTGTCTCATACTGGACCGATTCTGAGGTCTCTCCAGTGTCACCATGTATATTTTTAGGGGCTTTATGGGTTTGCTCCTGAATACTCAATTGTTGCTGGAGTGCTGCTATCTGACTTTTTAGGTCGTTTACTAAACATTGCAGTTTCTCACGTGCTACTTTTTCTTCTTTATAGTGTTGATACAGTAGATGTTCGTTTTCGGTTTTTAACTTAAATGTAGGCGAAGCCATAATAATTTACAAATTAAAGCTGCGCCTTAACAGGTAGTTACACATTAGACGTGACTTGTTTCACTTCCGATAACTGGGTCATACGGCTAGACATACGGAGTAGGCGCCAAAGCGACACGTCCGCACAGCACAAGTGCAATATGAACGTTGAAATACTCTAAGCTTCTGGAAAAACGCGCGCGTTTAGTCGTCATCATGTTGATCTTTCACTTGATGCTTCTTATCGCCATTTCTTACGTCAATGGACAGAATATCGCTTTCGATTGCACTTCTGACCAGTCTAACTATACTACACTTTCATTACTTCACGTTGGCGAATGCCTATTTAAAGAAGAGGACTTTGTTGAAACGAAAACTGTAATTCAATTGCTACAACTTAAAGAATCGTCTTATATAGAGACGTACTCTTGCCTGATTACCTTGCAATATCAGGTGTACCATTGTGGAATGCATAGTCACGGTTCACTCGTAAAAGGAGGTGTTGTCGCCGAGAATTACAGAGTGAGTCGTGACGAGTGTAAACTTATGCACCAACTGAGAAGAGTAAGAGTCTACGGACAGGAATATATTGTTGACAAATTTAACGAAACCACGATGCGATGGATTACCCTCGCAGGTGGGATTGATCACGATGGGACTTGCAAGGGCGGGATGTTCAATAACAAATGGGGTAATTACCAGGATGTTGTTGCGCATGGTCAGCTTAACATTATGCTCTCGTCAGGTGTTGCGGTTAGAGCCTTTAAAGCCGATAGCATGCACCTGCCAAGTGGCATATCATGCGATACTGACTCATCCGACTGTCTAGATCCCACCTATGGTTATACTTTCTGGAATCCTGAATCACTATTTCCATGTGAACAAGATGCTTATCATGTAGTGTATCAGGGTGCAGCTACTAAGATCGCGACTCTCGTCGGTAAACGTACCGATCAAGATGTGCATAGTTACATGTTCAGCGTGAAGATTGACGAACAGGTCTTCACTTTAGCTACAGTCGGACATAAGACTGTTTGCAACGTTGAGGTTTTTCAGACTGAACATCCTAACTACTTAATAACAGAGATAAAAGACGGAAATGTATATTTCATACAGAAAGAGATCCCCGTTCAGGACCTTGATCTATTCATTTACGTCAATGCTAAAATAATACATGTTTCAAGAGCTGTTGAACGTAGCATGAAACATATTTATCGTACACTATCTACTGAAATTTGTGAGTTGGAACGCTCGCATCTAAAAACATTACAAACGCTTGCATCGCTTTCGCCTGTGTCATTCGCATATCAGTATATGAACTCACCAGGTTATACTGCAATTGCCTCAGGCGAAGTTATACATGTAATAAAATGCCATCCCGTGCCTATTACTCCACGATCTAGCTCTGATTGTACGATTGAGTATCCAGTCTACTATTTAAATCAGAGCTATTACGTTTCTCCACGATCACACATTTTACAAAGAACTGGGACTGCAATACTTACTTCTCCCTGGCTATTTTATAGGCGGAAGATGGTATAGTTCGCGAAATGGAATGATACCCATGAACAATCCTATAACTCTCTCTCCTAAAAACCCTGTTAAGTGGGATGGATTGGACTTGGGTAATATTGTTAACGCCGGAATATATACAAGTGAACAAATAGAAAAGGTCAGGCATCAGATAATGTATCCACAGGAACGGAAGGCGATATCTGAGATATTTGCTGGAGCACTGAATGGGGATAGCATTTCTCATGCTAACATTAACTATGGTCTTATACTAGATAAGGATCAGCTCAAGGGCCAATTCCACGAGTGGTGGTTAGGGACGTGGGGTTGGTTTAAGTGGCTCGGAAATTGCGGATCGATTGTTTTCACAATCTATTTCATATATCTTGGACTCAAACTTGTGTTCAATGTAGTTTTCCGTTTTAAAGCTCTACATGAACTGTTTGGATGCTCTTTGATTCTGCTCACCTCCATAGTGGATGGTTTAGCAGATTATATATTGCATAAGAATTCGCATAAATTCGACAAAACGAATGCGCAAAATGATACTCAAAACGATGAAAGAGCGTTAGAACTGGTGGCCAGCGCTCCTGTTATGGAAGCTAAATATCAGTTCGATGAAATGCCTACGCCTAGTCGTGTTACCTTTAATGAGATTAAACGCGAATAGATATTGATAGATTATGACATGCGAGGTGTAAGATTTTCATGTGATAGCAAACATAAAACACTATATTTGAAGGAACATTTACACTAAATAACTTATTCTGCAACATGTTGTGCACACAGATTATATATCTTGTCAAGTGCAATATGCCACATCTGTTGGCACAGGGTCGACCAGGCATTACGTCGTGGTGAACATCAAGCCCTACGCGACCCTCAAAATCCCATCACATTTCCTGTTTCTGGATTCACTCGGGTAGCTAATACATCACGGCGTTGTATGATGGACGATTGCAATAACGCACAGCTGCGCCAGATTCCTAATAGCATTAAGGTTTATCTTTTAAGCTACCACCGATTGCACATACCCCAGCTTGCAAGGATTTGTCAACATCATTTAATGAACACCTTGGAAGATATGCCTCATAGCGTGACACGCCGTCAATCAGATTTTAATGCTGACAGCATTCCAGATATTGTTAATATGTATACCTTGGCGCTAGAACAGAGGCACTTATAGTAATGGATTTTAACAATATTAACGAAATAACAGCTGAAGACCTACATTTCTGTATCGGTTTGAGTCACGAGCAGTTCAACAATTTATATGAACAAGTACCGAGCTTGCATCGCAGATCTAGTTCTGCGCGAGAAGATCTGGGTATTTATCTGAGTAAAATAAGAACTGGAGAACCTAATGTACGATTAGGTGCTGTTTTCAATAAGTCTAGGCCATCTATAGACAGAAAAATTCACTTCTTCAGACGCGTTGTCTTTTCAACGAGTTTGTTCCTCTGCATTTGGGGTTTGATCACCACACCAGAGAAGAAGTGATACAGAGAAATAGAATTCTACCAAACTATATATTTGGAAGTAATGTATCGCCAAGAGCCATTTTAATATGCGATGGTAGCTACATTTTTATTCAAAAAAGCTCGAATTTCCTATTTCAAAGACTAAGCTACAGTCTACACATGTTTTCCAATTTAATTAAACTACTTCTGCTGATATGCGCGGATGGACATATTATAGACGTGACAGGCCCGTACGGAGCAACTACCTCTGACGTTGTTATTATGGAACAGATTCTACAAAACCATGATGGTCCGATGGAAGAAGCTGTCATTAATTATTTCCTAGAACAGGACGATGTATTTATAGTCGACAGAGGATTCCGCGATGCCGTTCCTACTCTTGAAACTCACGGCTATGTGGTCCATATGCCACCATCTAGAAGGCACGGTCAAACTCAGTTAACCTGCGAAGAGGCCAATAAATCAAGATTGGTAACATTATGTAGATGGGTCGTTGAAACAATCAACGGAAGATTTAAGAGATTTTAAAATATTCCGGTACAGAGTTTTTAATCGCACATTGCCGAGTACAATGACGGACTACAAGATAGCCGCAGCAATTATAAATTGTTTCCAAGAGCCATATGAAGACAGCAGATACACAGAACAGTTTATTGAAACGATAAACACAAAGATGCATACGCCAAATCTTTTAGCGGATTACGTGCTTCAGCATAACTTAAACCGACTAAGAACGGCATTTGTGCGGTTGGAAGCAAACGACCCAGAATTGACAGACCTCCCAAGATTTACGGAAGAAGAACTGATTTTGTTCGCAGTGGGTACATACCACTTCAAAATAGCTCGCTCGTATTGTAGCGAGCACATCAAGAGGACGGGCGTGTATGAAATTGAAGTTTTTAGAGACCCAGTGCCCGTTGATTTAAATGGTGAAAACTGCGATTTGATTAGATGTCGCATACAATCGAGACACGTAAGGAGCAAGACGTATTATACGTATATTTTATATAAAAGAGAAACTGGCAGGAATGGCATATCGGAGCATTATTGCTCTTGCATTCATGGAAAGATAAAGTTGGGCAGTTGCGCCCATGTGATGTCAGTGATATATTACCTAGGATGGGCTAGATATCAAGACGATTTTGAACACCCTGCACTATCATTAGAAAACATTTTATTAGACATAGAAAACCAATAAATGATGATGATTCTGTTTAAATTGTTTCTTAATTACATTATTTTTCGTGGTGCCCATGAAGGTGAAGAGTACTAAAAACTGGTATCCTGTAAGTATGCCAGTTGTAACTATTTTTAGGTACCATAAAGTTACCCCTGCCATAAATAAATAGCAATTTTTCACATGCAGCCATCAGTTCCAATGTAAAGCGTTTCTTTTTGTTATCTAGTATATGCTAGTTGTAAATATTTTAATTAGATTTTGAAATACCTGAATATTAATCCTGCCACTAAACAAATAGCAATTTTTTACATTTAGAAATGAAAACCCGAGCTCTTACTTATCTAGGTATGGAAATAAATAACTTTAAAGAAGGTATTAAGTTAACTCAAAAGAACTACATATGAGGTGGTAGAAAAGTATAATATGAAAAATGCTAAACCTTATGAGACATCTGGAAGTAACGATGCAAAGTTGACACAGAAAACTCCCCAAGAGAAGGACTACCCCTATAGGGAGGCAGTGGGAAGTTTACTGTATCTGTCCACAAGAAATAGACCAGACATCGCACAAGCTGTGTAAATCAAATCAGCAGAAAGATCGAAAATCCCACTAAAGAACATGTCACGAAAGTGAAGAAAATATTGAAATATTTAATTGGGACTAAAGATAAGAGGCATATTATTCAAACGAAACAGCCCAATAGAGCATATTGGGCTCTATTGGTGCTGCTTACGGCGATTCGGACTATGCTGGAGATCCACTAACAAGACGAAGCACATCTGGTTCCGTTCCTATGATGGCTAATGGACCAATATCACGGGCATCCAAAAGAAAGCCTATAGTGGCTCTATCCTCGACTGAAGCAGAGTATATAGCAGCGGCAGCAGACTGTTGCAAAGAAGCATTGTATCTAAAATCTCTGTTAAAGAAAATAACTGATTCGGAAGTGAAAATAAATTTACATATTGATAACCAAAGTTCAATTCAACTTATTATATAAAATTTGGCTCCTTTAACAAGCGATCGAAACATCAAATTGATATGTGCGATACCACTTTATTCACGAATACTTCGTGAAAGGATTGCTCAATGTCAGCTACTGTCCGACGGAGATTCAGCTAGCTGATATAATAACGAAGTGGGATATAATAACGAAGTGGGACGAGTGCACATCAGGAAAAGGTGTTGGAGGGTTGTAATGTGCACTCATGTTTCTATTATTGTCTATGCTCAATTTTGAGCTTGTTATTGTGATTATTGTCTAGAGCGGTGTCACATATTTTGTTTTATATATTTTCCTCTATGTGAAAATAAACGTAATGCTTACTTAAATTAAATGTTTTATTAGCAAATGCCACAGTTTTCACTATCAATGTAATAATATCTGATTACGGAACTTACAAATCGGGTTCGGACAAAATTAGAGTAGTCTTTGATGCAAGTTGTGCGTCTAGTACTGGGGGCATCGCTTAATGATACATAGGTCATATTGAAAATTTCTGGAACTGGCCACTTACATAATCAATATTTAAAAAGTAATCACAATATTTGAAAATGGAACTATTTGGCTGTAGAATAAAATTTGTTTCAACTAAAGGTCATCTGTGTTTTCATTGTGGCGTCATTTTAAAATTGCGTTTCATTACGATTACATTACTGCATTTACGATGGATTTAACTCGTGAAAATTTTCGCTGTATGATTTTCTACGATTTGTGTATTTTGACAGCTCAGCAGCCTCGCTTGGCTTCAAACTGCTTGTGATGAAGCACCAAGCAAGACGACAATTTATAGTTGGTTTGCAGAATTCAAGCGCGGTCCTGTCAATCTCAGTGACGAATTTAATGAAGGTCGCCCGTTCACCACTGTCAACAACGAAAACATCGATGCTGTGCGCCATATAATCGAAACAGACAGGCATGTGGCCTACCATGAGATTCGGGCATCTTTGGGCATAGGCATGAGTCAAATACAATCAATCTTACACAAATATTGTAATCTTCTTTTCATTACACACAACATCTTCTTTTCATTGAATTTTATACCTAAATCGAGCTTTATATATTATAAATAATAATAATTATAATAATAATGGCGTCGAATTCGCATCGTACCAATTCCAAAGCCAGGCCGGGATCCTTCAACTATTTTCGCAATGAAACCTATTTCTTTAATGTCATGTTTGTATAAGATTTTCCACACCATCATTAACAGAAGAATAGAATGGTTCCTGGAAAATGCAGGTGTCTTTGCTGAAGAGACTGTAGACTGTCTCCTGCATTGACAATTTAAATTCATTAATATCTAAAATACAAATCGGTTTCTCAAAAGATCTATTAACTATCGGATGTTTCCTTGATATAGATGGCGCTTACAACAATGTGCACGTTACCAGGCTTTTGTTGACCTTGGACCGACTCGGTGTTACAGCTAGATACCGTAGATATTTGTGGTAGATATTTCTTAAAGAGAGATATTTTAAAATCGACTACTGATCATAATGTCACTAGAATAGGTAGAAGAGGCTTAGCCCACGATTGTCCCTTATCCCCATTGTTATTTAATATAGCAACCATCTTCTATGTAGGTAAATAATCAATACCTAGTACTATATCTTTTTCGCAGCAATGCTGACGATTATGTTCTTTTTATTACCTCTCACAACGTTAGTCAATCTGCCGCAGAGTTACAAGACGCTCTAAATATTTTATGCAATTTATTTGATTCTCTTAATCTCAGCATTTCCCCAAATAAAAGCAAAATTTGTATATTTCACAGAGGCTATAGAAAACATTCAGTTGATTTCACAATTATAATAATAATATAAGATTAGAGGTCGTCGACTCGGTGAGGTATCTTGGAATGTGGTTGGACCGTTCGCTTAGGTGGGGAAGACATATCAACGAAACGTCTCAAAAAGTGCTTAAATACATAAACGTTTTGGCCTTATGGTGAGGTGCGTTGATTGGTATTTATTTCACAGTTGTTTTGTTTAGGAATGTATGTCGCACCGTTAACTGTGCGAGCTCTTGACTACTACTCCCGCGGCGCGGCGCATGCGCAGAACTCCTGCGCACCGAGCCGGCCGGCGCACGCGCGGCGGTTTAGCTATAAGCGCCGAGCGAATCTACCTTCTTGGTGTATCATCATTTTATATGTGCCTCCACCACAACGTTTTTAAAGTTTTTGCTGGATCTAGCTGGGGTGTGCACCCCAAATATTTGAGAAATTTTTATATATCTTTAATCAGAAGCCGTATAGATTATGCGAGTTTTTTCTATGACAATAGTGCAAAAACCCACCTGGAAAAATTAAATAAGTTTCAAAATCGGGTCATGAGAGTGGTAGGTGGTTACGTTAAAACGACGCCTATTCACGTGATGGAAAGCGAGTTATGCCTACAGCCATTATACCTTCGACGTCGGTTTCTGGCCGGTAAATACTGGCTAAAAACTAAATCCTTGAACACAAACATTTCCATAAACCTCTTTGCTGAACTATCTATATTATGTAATAACTAGATATTGGTATAACAAAAAAATTCCATTGCTAGTTCAGGTTCACAACTCGTTAGACACTAAACATTCATTGTAGTAATAAATTAGATATGTTTTCTCCTCAATACATGGGTCAGTAATATTGATATTTCTAAAATCATTAAGCATGATGCCCACCTTATGTCCAAACCAAAAAGACAATACAATCCTGTTAGTTTAAAAAACCTTTTTTGTGATTTTATTAATTCAGAATATGGCACTTTTTTAAAAATATTTGCAGACGGATCGAAGGAAAGTGAAGGAATAGGAGCCGCCTTTTATTACGCCGATGCAAAAATTCCTGTCAAATTTCAAATGAACTTACTACCTGCAAAGTATGGTATAAAAATTTTTGCACTGGTTGATGCTAAGAACTTTTTTATTTCAAATTTGGAAATTTATGCAGGAAAGCAACCTGAAGGCCCATTTTTTGTCAGCACAGATGACAGGCCCTTTGATGTTGTTAACAGTCTTGTGAAGTCTATTTGAAAAAGTAGCCGTAATATTACATTTGATAACACTGGTCTACAATGGAAAAGTATTCGAAATAATTTTAACTAATTTCTACATATCTACCCGCGCTGAATACTACGTACTACGTCATTTATTAGTTTAAATTTTTGCGATACTTGACATTTTCCGATACTTGATTCTATCCTCATTGAACTTGATAATGTTGATATATATATTTACATAGTTGGCATCGAATGTTAAAAATATTGTGTTTTAGTGCTCTGTTCTGTATTACTAAGTGATAAAAGTGTTAAAAGTGAAAAAATAATTATATTTTATAGCAAAATGTCTCGAAAATGTGTGAATAATCCCGACAATTTTTGTTACATTTGTGGTGAAGTTATATTTAGTAAGCAAAGGTGTTCTATATCGCCTACAATAAAAATAGCCTATTCTTACTATTTTAAAGAAAACATAAAACACCAGGATAAAAGCTGGGTTCCACATTTCTGGTGCAATCCGTGTGCTACAGGTTTAAGAAATTGGCTGATGTCGCGGATGGAACTAAAGGAGTCTCCACGCCACTCCCCTGTCCTCCATCCGCCCTCGCGGGCCGGTCTCTATATAACACGATATTCGCCTGTAAGGGCTGCACTCGCTGCTATTCACCGGACAAGAGGTAAGTCTCTTATCGTATATATTAGCTATAAGTCCCTTATAAAGCTTGCCACTGAAAGCTATGCGTAATTTCTAACAGCTCTCCACTCTGTTTGCATAAATATAGAAATAACCTCGGTTCATATTAAGATTAAGTGCCTAAGTGTTTCAGAATCGAATATATGCAATTAAATTTAACTATTTTTATATATTTTAATATAAATATATAAACGTTGTCCTGTACAAATTTCAATAATACAATAATATCAATAAGTTCATACAAAAATCAAATAGAAAAAAGCACTTCCAGTTTTTCCCCCAATTTTCCAATTTCCCGGGCGGCTTTTCCCATTTTTCTTCCCTTAATAACCTTATACGGACTATTACGAATAAATTTTAAAACAAATCAGCCAAATCGGTGCAGCCGTTCTCAAGTGATGCGCTTACCAACGAACGGCATTTAATTTTTATTTATTATAGATACATCAACTAATAATTATGGTGAAAATGAATATTTAGAGGCGCCGCTGAATCAATATTTATAATTATTTCGTTACGGGTCTCACGTGACAAGTCTAGCTAAATGTGAGATCTATAGGTATCTATAGGTATATATAGGTATCTATAGGTATAGCATTAGGTATTATGTTAATAGTTTATGCAAAATTATGTCTATTCGTGTTTCAAATGCATCATTAAAATTATTTTTTTCTGTGGTTCGTTCAGAATTACTTAACTAAATATAAGGTGAATTATAATTAATCTGTATCGTTCTAAATCGGGGCGGCATTTTAATTAATGCTGATGGGCGGCTGATGCTGATGATTGGGTGTTTCTAAAAAAAGAAGAATGCCATAGTGTATCCAAATCTACCATCGGCTACTCGTCCTCTGCCGCACAGCAATTTTCACCCCATTCCGAAACGTCCTAACATTGACGAAGATGAAATCACACTTACTTCACCATCAATTTCTTCAATGTCAGAATACGAAGTACCTAGTACATCATCACAGCCACACAAACACAAGCTGAATTAAATGATCTTGTAAGGGACTTAGAATTGCCAAAGAACAAAGCAGAACTTCTAAGCTGGAGACTGCAACAATGGAACCTTTTAAAAAGTGCTGTGACTATTACATCTTTCCGTACTAGACAAAAAGAGTTGACGCAATATTTTGAAATGGCTGAAAGTTTAGTTTGTTTTTTTTGTAAAAGATGTCAGTGGTTTGATGGAAGCCCTTAACATTACGTATAAACAGAACGAATGGCGACATTTCATAGATAGCTCTAAGTTAAGCTTAAAAGCTGTTTTGTTACATAACCGAAATATTTTACCTTCGATTTCTATTGGTTACGCAGTCCGTATGAAAGTCTTATGAAAATATGAAAACCCTTCTGCGGATTAAGTATGATGAACACCAATCTGCGGGGATTTGAAAGTCGTACACTGAACTACAATTAGGCTACACGAAATTTTGTTGCTTTATTTGCAAATGGGATGGGATAGTCGTGATAGAAAAGAGCATTATAAAAAAAAGTTGTGGCTTCATCGTCAGACACTTCAACCTGGGCAAAAAAATGTTAAAAATGACCCTTTAGTTAACCCACAAAAAGTGTTACTTCCACCATTGCATTGTAGGAGCTGCTTTTCAATACCTTCGCCAGAAATTTCCAAGATTAAGTGAAGCTAAGGTCAAGGAAGGTATATTCGTCGGTCCTCAAATAAGGAATTTATTTAAAGACTAGCTGACCCGGCGAACTCTGTTCCGCCTTAGAGGCAATAAATAAGCAAAATTTGTGATTTTATTAAGTTCAATTTTTTATTAAGAAATACAAATAAAAAAAATAAGTATTTTAATGATTCTTTATTGTTCATGTATTTTGGTGCATAGGTTGCATTCTTCAGTTAAGTACCTTGTGATACACGACATTTTTTGTTTTATTATCAGGCGTAAGAACAAACAACGCAGATGGTCTTCCGACCCGTGAACATGCCACATATAATTGACCATGGGAAAAACATGGATATTCCAGATTCAAACCACAAACTTTCAAGGATTGACCTTGTGATTTGTTAATGGTCATGGCGAATGCAAGACGGATCGGAAATTGAAGTCTTTTAAACTCAAACGGCATATCTGTTGGGATCATCGGGATCCTCGGAATGAGAACTTCCTCACCTTCGAATTTTCCTTTGAGTATCGTCGCATAAATCACATTGTTCATCAATTTACTTATCACCAAACGCGTACCGTTGCACAGTTTTGGTTGGTTTATGTTTCGAAGCATGATTACTACGGAGCCAACCTAGAAGGAATAATTAGAACAGGAAACAGGAAATAATTAGAAAGAGTGAATGTGGAGTAAAACAGTGTGACCTCGTCAAAGAGTTTGGCCTAAGCAAGACCACCATTTTCACCATTTTGACAAATAAGGATGCAATCAAATCAGCCAAAGTAGCCAAAGGAGTATCAAAACTATTTAATGAAAAACATAGGTCTTCAATCCACGAGGAATTGGAGAAGCTATTAGCGATTTGGATTAAGGACAGGCAGGTGAAAGGTGACGTAACAACCCAAGATATTATCTGTCACAAAGCCAAGATAATTTATGACGATCTAAAGAAAAACGTCCCTGGAAGTAGCAGCAATCAAGATAATGAAGAAGAATTTAAAGCCAGCAGGGGGTGGTTTTTTAGATTTAAGAAAAGGTGTGGAATCCACAGCGTTACTATGCATGCTAGTTAAGAAATGTGTGGAATCTATGTAGAAGCTTGCTAGTTGATGTAGAAGTTGCTTGTCGAGAGCAAATAATAATCAGCTTTGTTGGAGCTATTTAATTGCACTACATAATTATAAACTAATCTATCCTAAAGGCGCAGGGAGCACACGCGAGTAGAGCTATTTTTCGTACTGATTGGTATCGTTGCTGCAGACTAATTTATGTCTGCGTTATCGCTGACTCGGCTATGTATGGTTGTGCGCAGCTACATCGTACATGCTCCCGCGCGCGAAATATACACAAATGAGAAGAAAAAAGAGAAGAAAAAAGTTACAAGTCTTCCTTAAAAGTTACTTTTCGTGGTAACGGGGAGGTGGCTATAGTTCGTTTGTTTGTAAACTTCACTTCACTAGGCTGACGATCAGCCGTGCTCTGCTTTCGCGAAAACGTAACCCCACTCACTTCACTAGGCTGACGGTCAGCCACAACCACTACACTGTTCACTTCAGTAGGCGGGGCTGTATCTAACGTGACAGTCCTTTGGTTCCTTCGCCTCCATAGGAACACGGCTGTTGCTACCAACGCTGCCCCCACAAGGCAGTAGCTCACTGTGTACTGATGGACATCGTGAGATGATAATATAACGCCATCCATTGATTCCTCTTTGCTCTTAAGTTGCTCTATTTGCTTCCCTAAATTTTCTAAAGAATAGTTGGAGAAATCGGAAGTTTCGCTATAATTGAGTAGTGATATATTTACTAAATGATTTAGTTCTGTTATTTGTGGAGTTATAATGCTAGGGTCTTTTATTATTTTATTTGTTAAGTGTGATTGTGAATATAGGTCGAAATCTGCACTTTTTATTACACAGTTAGTCTCCATACTAATTATGCCGGCTTCTGATACCTTTTCACTGGTAATTTGATCTTGACAAATTATTCGTAGTTGATAAAAACGTAGTAGGTTTTGCTCCTCTAGCTAACCTACTTGGTCTAGTTTCCTGCTTAGGTATGCAGTTTCTTATTTCAAGTTTATTTGCTTGTCCCTTTTCATCAGCTGATTGTAGTGGTAAAATTGATAGTTTGAGGACTGGTCTCTTAATGATTCCGCTTTTAGTTTTTAATGACACTACTCTGACTAAACCATCCTGCCCCGGGTGCAACTCCATTACTCTGCCCATCATCCACTTCCCTGGAGGTAGATTGTCGTCTTGTATTGTTACTAAGTCTCCGATTTTTATGTTTTCATGTACGTTTCGCCACTTAGTCCGTATTGATAGTTGTGCTAGATACTCCGCTTTCCATTTTTTCCATATATCATTTGCTAGCTTGACGGATAGGTGCCATCTAGTACGAGCATCTTCTCTCGTTTCAATGATCGTTGTTCCAGCCCTTCCACTCAAAAAGTGCGCAGGTGTAAGCACATTTAGATCCTCAGGGTTTTCAGATAGTTCACACAAAGGTCTGGAGTTTAAACAAGCTTCAAGTTGTGTTAAAACAGTAGTAAATTCCTCGAAGGTCAGTTTTTGCTGTCCCATTACTCTCCTGAGATGATGCTTGAGACTCCTCACAGCTCGTTCCCACAGACCACCGGCACTCGGCCACGAGGGCGCATTAAAGTGCCATTCTATTTTCAAGTCTGTTAATTCCGCTAAAAAGTTATAATCACACATGTTTTTCATATCATGATATTGCTCTTGTATTAATCTATTTGCGCCGACGAAATTTGTCCCGTTATCACTGTAAAGATGACGCGGGGCTCCTCTTCTGGCGGCCATCCGCCGCAAGGCTGCTAAAAATGCTGAACTGCTTAAATCCGATACAAGCTCCAAATGTATGGCCTTGGTCGCCATACAAATAAATAATGCGATATATCCTTTTGTAGTTTTAATCCCTCGACCCTTATTCGCTTTAATATCGACATAGCTTGTGTAATCAACTCCTGTATGATAGAACGGGTATGCTTGATTGCTCCTAGCTTCTGGCAAATCTCCCATTAGTTGTTCCTGTTTTATTGGGCTGTGTTTTTTATATATGACGCAGTTTCTTACTTCTTTATTTACAGCATTATTTCCACCTATTATCCAATACCTTTGTCTAATAGCGGACAAAGTCAATCGTGGCCCGCCGTGGAATGTTAGTTGATGAGCTTGATTGATGAGTAATGTTGTCAAACGACCGCTATGGGGAATTATTGCAGGGTATTTCATTTCTTGACATATGTTTGCTTTGCTTAAACGACCTCCCACTCGTAAGATGGCATTGCTATCCAAAAACGCATTTAATTTTAATAAATTACTTCTATTGCTTAATTTGTTGTATTTTTTCAAATGATTAATATCACATGAAAATCCCGCTCTTTGTACATCTTTTATTATTAATTGTTTAGCATTTTTTAACTCATATAGCGTTAGATATCCAGGTGTGTTGTTATGTTTGCTTGGCGCTATAGTTTTGCTCGCTCGTAATATTTTGATTGCTCGTAAAATCCATGCTAATATTTTTGTTATTTTAGAGAAACAACTGTATCTTTCCAATAGTTGCTGTATAATATTTTGTTCACTACTTGTTTGTGTCATATTTGCTTGCATTGGCGTTAATATACTTTTTTCTTCTTGATTGGTAGTGTATTTAATATTAATTGCTGATGTTTTGTCATCAAATGACTTTAATGAGTGTGGCCCTTGCCACCATAATAAATGATTCTTTAACTGAGATGCCGACAGGCCTCGACTGGCGGCATCGGCCGGGTTGTCTTCTGACTTCACGTATCGCCAGCAGTTTCGCTTAATGACCTCAGTTATACTTTTTGTTCTGTTTGCTACGAATGTTTTCCAGCGTCCCGGGTTACCCTGGAGCCATCCTAGGACAACCATTGAATCACTCCACCCATATATGCTGATGGGTGGCTCGCTTAAACAATTTACTACTTTCTTCATTAGTTTTGCTAATAAATCGGCGCCGCATAATTCCAACCTTGGCAATGATACTTTTTTAGAAGTAGGTACCAATCGCGTTTTGGCGACGAGTAGCACTACAGCTGATTTATCACGTTTCTTGATACGTGCATATATTACCGCGACGTATGCCTTTGTCGACGCGTCACAATAGCCGTGCAATTCAATGACGTCACCGGGTTGGTACCCGATCCATCGAGGTATTTCAAATTGATTTATTTGCTCAATATCTGTTTTTAATGCTGTCCATTCCTTTCTGATGCTTTCAGGGACTTCGTCATCCCAATGCATTTTGTCTATCCAAAGCTTTTGAAATATTAATTTCAATTTGGTTGTTATCGGCGCTAACCACCCTAAGGGGTCGAATAATTTGGATATTTCTGATAAAAGTATTCGTTTAGTCAATTTTGATACTTGATTAGTTGAGTTGTATTTGAACGTAAACTTGTCATCTACTGAGTTCCAACGTAGACCAAGCGTTTTAGATGTGTTTTCTGATTTGAAATTAAATATGATCTCGCCATCACATTTCCTGTTTTGTATATTTCTAAGAAGCTCTGGTTTATTTGCAGCCCATTTTCGCAACGTAAATCCGCCTGATTTTAGTAATTTATTTAATTCGTCGATCAGCTGGTTACCCTCTTCGATAGAATGGGACCCATGTACTAGATCATCAACGTAAAAAGCTTCCTCTAGGACCTTGGCAGCTTTGGGATAATTAAGGCGTTCGTCAGTCGCTAACTGCCTCAAGGTCATCATTGCTAAAAATGGTGCTGCTTTAGTACCGTATGTGACTGTAGTCAATGTATACGTGCGTAAGGGTTGATTTTGTTCGGCTCTCCACACTATTTGCTGCAATGGTTGGTCAGTTTTACTTATCACAATCTGCCTGTACATTTTTTCTATGTCGGCAGTATACGCATATTTATACTGACGCCATTTTAAGATAAGATTTTGTAGGTCCTGCTGCAGGTTAGGCCCTTTTAACATCAAATCATTTATGCTGTCTCCGCTAGATGTTTTTGCCGATGCGTTGAATACTACGCGAAGTTTAGTTGTTGATGATTCCTTTCGTTGCACGGCATGGTGCGGGAGGTAACATGATAGTAGTTCATTGCCCCTGCCGCGGCTCGGCGTCATATGACCTAAGGCTATGTACTCATTGATAAATATTTTATATTGCTCTGCTAACGAAGGCTGTTTTTTAAATTTTCGTTCCAAGTTATGAAACTGCGCTATGGCCATCTCCTTTGATGACCCTAATTTTTTATTTGCATCTGGATGCAGTGGTAACTTTACTTCGTATCTTCCATCTTCTCGGCGTTTTGTAGTTGCTAAGTAGTAATTAATACAGTCTTGATCTTCAGACGAGAAATTTGTTCCTTCGGTGATGTCTTCAATCTCCCAGCATTGCTGTATATCGCTAATATTATTTAGTGCAACATTGCATTGATAAGATGTAATTTCACTACCGCCGCCGTATACTATCCACCCCAGCTGTGTTTGCTGTGCTACAGGCTCTGTTACACACTCTCCTTTAATAAGTCCATTTAATAAAATCATCCCGTGTACACTCGTGTTTAGTAATAAGTCTATAGGGCGGCTAACGTAAAAGTGCGGATCAGCTAATTTTACGTTTTCAATATGTGACCATTGTGGCGCGCTAAATGATTTGCTCGGTAAATCTTTCAATAAATCATTCATAATTAGTACGTCTGTACTGAATGTAAAATTATTGTTATAGGAAGCGCAGTTAATTGTTAACATGCCTTTGCATTTGTTTTCTTTTTCTCCGATACCGTATATTAAACCATTGCATCGTGACCTCTGTAAGCCTAACTTCTTAACTGCCCTTTCCTTGATTAGTGAGACTTGAGATCCTGGATCTATGAGAGCCCTGAGAGTTTGGAAAGATCCATCCACGGCTGCTACTTTAATCAACGCTGTCGCCAGCAAAGCTTCGTTTATCTCTCGCTTATTCTGCGTGGGTTTGGTAGTCACCGCCACATGTTTATTTGTTTGATTTAAGTCCAAACTTGTTGTTGCTGTGTTATTCGGCTGCGGCCTCGTTTTTACGCAGACGTCATGTATGACGGAGTGGTGACTTCCACCGCACTTACGACATCGTTTCGTGGACGTGCACTGCTGACCATTATGATTGAATAAGCAATTCATACATAGTTTTAATTTTGAAATTGTATTTAATTTGTTATGATTTGGTAATTCTAAAAATGTTTTGCAATCATACACGGCATGCAATTGATTGCAAACTTGGCATTTGATTGTAGTCACGTTAAATGCCCTATTTATTGTTTTGGATTTATTATAATTATCCACAAATTCATGGTTATATTTTCTTGCTATTTCGTTATGAGACACTTTTTGATTTGGCTGACCGCTGAATTTTGCTTCCCACTTCTGACCCCACTGACTGCTGAATTTTGATGCTGAATGATCTTGCTTCCTGCGAGATGACTCCAGACTTGTAAATTTGCTCTCTAAGTAGCCTAAAAATTCTTGTAATATCGGTAGTTCTTTCGGATTTTTAAGTGAATCAATGTAATCACCATATGTTTCGCTGTCAAGCTTCTGCGACAGTAGGTGCACAAGAAGTGGATCCCAAGTACTGATGTTGATCCCTAAGTTGCGAATAGCGTGAAGGGTTTCTAATGAAACGTCATGTAGTTTTTTAATATGCGCTAGAGATTGATGCTGTGCAGTCGGTAATCCTAGTAAAGTATTAATTATGGAAGTAAATATAAGCTTCTTGTTATTGTATCTATTGTTTAGTATTTCCCAACATGTGTTGTAGTTGTTGGAAGATATCGATAGATGCTGAATCAGTCTCTGGGCTTCACCTCTCATCTTGCCTTTTAAAAACTGCATTTTTTGTGCGTTGGACAAGGAAGAGTTGCTATGTATAGCTTCATTAAAAAGATCTTTAAAAGATAGCCACTGTTGACAATCACCTGAGAAACTAGGTACATCCATTCGGGGCGTTGACTGCTCTCTATGCGATACACTGTATAGCTTCATGTTAATGGCCTTTTTTAATTTATTGAACGTCTGTTCATGCTGGGTGAAACTAAATTCGTAGTCGTCATCTTCTTCACTGATCTCGCTCTGTATTTCCCAATGGAGAGAATCAATTTGAGACCATCTAGTTTGCAAGGTTTTTAGTGTATCATCTAACTCCCATTTATCAAAGATTGACTCTAGTTCAATATTGCTCACTGTTCGCTTGAAAGCTTTGAAATTAACCGCTTGCTTGCGTAACATGTCATCTAGTTTGCTTGTGGAACCTCGGGATTCCATGACAGTTACCGCTCTCGCGTCTCCTTCTTTTTGGTACTTGTAACTCGCGGGTATTGCTTGCTCTTGCTGTTCTTGCTGTTCCTGCTCTTCCTGCTCTCCCTGCCTTGTTTGAGTACGCTGCTTTGATGCTGGAATATTTTGCTTGCTAGATAGCTCTAAACGGTGTTCGCTAATAAATATTTTAGTGGATGTATAGACCCTTTTTGTTTCCTCATATTCATTGTCTTGAAAATAAATATGTTGTGTGACCCCATACTCACAGATTCGCTTATGATTGCTGTGATAATCGGACCAATATCGCTCCAGTAAATCCAACCTCCTTTTGAAGTAATCTTCCGATTTTCTATCGGCGCTGTCTTTTTTAATATTCGTCAGTATCTTATGTATACCTTCATTTATCTCACATTGTTGGTTGTAAAGATCTTCCATGTTGCTGTTTAGTTTATATATTACTTATAAAAAGGAAGATCTTACTTTTACTAATCGTTCTAGCTGTTGCTGATGCTCTGGGTGTCTATGACCCGCTGTTGCTGATGTCGACCACTTTGCTGACGCCGACTGCTGAGCTGCTATGCTGCTATTATTGTCTTGACGCTCTAGAGTTGGTGAAGTCAATGAACTGACGTCCACAATGCTGATTCAGTACGGTCGCACTCACTAGTACGTAGAAGTGTCGTCCGTTTTGGCTCGAAGGACCATGTAGAAGTGGCGACCGTTCTGGCTCGAAGGACCATGTAGAAGTGGCGACCGATCCGGCTCGAAGGACCATGTAGAAGCTTGCTAGTTGATGTAGAAGTTGCTTGTCGAGAGCAAATAATAATCAGCTTTGTTGGAGCTATTTAATTGCACTACATAATTATAAACTAATCTATCCTAAAGGCGCAGGGTGCACACGCGAGTAGAGCTATTTTTCGTACTGATTGGTATCGTTGCTGCAGACTAATTTATGTCTGCGTTATCGCTGACTCGGCTATGTATGGTTGTGCGCAGCTACATCGTACAGTGAGGCTGGCAGTGCTGACAAGAAAGAAGCAGAAAAGTTCTCTATTAACTTTCAAAAATGTATTAAGGATGAAGGATACTGCCCACAACAAGTGTTCAATGCCGATGAAACGGGTCTTTTCTGGAAAAGAATGCCGAGCAGAACCTTCATTACAAAAGAGGAGAAGAAATTGCCAGGACACAAAGCCATGAAGGACAGACTTACCCTTATGTTTTCGTCTAATGCCAGCGGAGACCTCAAGATCAAACCTCTATTGGTTTATCACTGAAAATCCAAGAATTTTTAAGCAAAATAACGTTATTAAGTCCAAACTGCCCGTCCATTGGAAGTCCAATCAAAAAGCCTGGGTGACCCAAGTTATCTTCAACGAATGTATTCTGGAAACCTTTGCTCCTGCCGTGAAGAAATTCTTGCTGGAAAAAGAACTGCCGCTCAAAGCCCTTCTGATACTTGACAATGCCCCTTCTCACCCAAAAGACCTAGAGGAAATATTGCAGGAAAATTATCCATTTATCAGGGTGCAGTATTTGCCACCAAACACCACATCCATTCTTCAGCCAATGGATCAGCAAGTTATTGCGAACTTTAAAAAACTCTACACTAGAGCCCTCTTTAATAAGGTGTTTGAAGAATGCGAGTTTGGTGGAGACAATATGACTGTCCGAGTTTTGGAAGAAGAAATTTGATATCCTTATGGCAATACGATTTATACAGAAGGCCTGGGAAGAAGTGTCACAAAGGACCCTCATTTCTGCTTGGAAGATGCTTGTGCCTTCGTGGACCCAGGAAGAAGCAGTTGTTGATGACACAGAAGTGGTGAAGGACATCATCACAGTGGCCCAAAGGCTGGAATTAGAGGTAGAGGAAGAGGATGTAGAGGAGCTTATTGAGGAACACGAAGAAGAGCTGACAACTGAAGAGCTCCAAGCACTTCTGGTCCTGCAACAGGACAATGCTCAAAGGGAAGCGTCATCTGATAACGAGGATCAACAATCAAACAATCAACCAATCCCAACTGCTGACATCAAGAACATCCTGGTCAAATGGAAAGCAGTTCAGGAGTTTACCAATGCCCACTATCCGGATTCAACTGAAGCAAACAGGATCAACGATCTTTACTCCGATACTCTTGTCCGTTATTTCCGGCAGATGTTGAAGAAAAGAGAAAAACAAACGACTTTGGACAGGTTTTTCATGAAACCATCGGCCAAAAAGCAGAAAATGGATGAAGATGTGCAAGATTCGGTAGACTCTATTTAGTCTGTCTTAAAATTAAAAAAAATATGTTTTTAGATGTATGTATCTAAATAAAAATAATAACAAAAAATTTATCTTTTTTTATGTCATCTTAGCATATTTTATGCTACAGAACGAATTTTTTTTTTAACATGTATTTATATAGGAAAACGCGTTTCACATAACGAACTTTTCGCATTACGAACTTGCTCCTGGAACGAATTAAGTTCGTTGTGTGAGGCACCACTGTACTCGAACCGAATATATTCGGCAATAAAACCGAATAATTCGGACGAATACAAATAGTGTAAAAGATGCCGAATACCGAATACCAAACGAATATTCGGCGCATCTCTAATTAAAAATCTGTATAATTTCTGTTAATTTTTGCAAAAATAGTTTAAATTTTTTTCCAAAAAAAGGAAAACTAATTTTAATATATATTAATTATTTTTGTATTCAGTACGTGAAAATAAATAAAAAAAGCTACTTTACATGAAGAATACTTTTTTAAAGTTAAAATTTGTAGACCAGTGTTGTAGAAGCTGCTAGTTGTTGATGTAGAAGTTGCTTGTCGAGAGCAAATAATAAGCAGCTTTGTTGGAGCTAAGGATTTAATTGCACTACATAATTATAAGCTAATCTATCCTAAAGGCGCGGGGAGCACACGCGAGTAGCGCTGTTTTCGTACTAATTGGTTTGATTGCTGTAGATTAATTTATGTCTGCGTTACCGCTGACTCGGCCATGCATGGTTGTGCGTAGCTACACCGTACAAGTGTAATTGGATTTACCAGCTACGAACTTATAGCTCACCTTCTCAAGGAACATAAATTAACATGTGTAGATACTTTGAGAAAAAACAAATGTCAAATACCACCAGAGTTTATGAGAACCCGCGCGCAGGAGGTTTTTATTCGACTAAGTTTGGGTATCAAAAAGACAACAATTATGTCACACATACCAAAGAAAATTAAAGTTGTTCTGCTTCTCTCAAGCTTGCATCTTGACGGTAAAATTGATTCAACTACTGTAGATGGAAAAAAGCTTGAGATTATTACTTTTTATAATACAACCAAAGGCGGAGCAGATGGATGTTTCCGATGAACTTTGTTCAACATAATATAATGTTTGCCGTAATTCAAAAAAATGGCCGGAGTAAATGTTGCCATTATAAGGAATACCGACAATGAGACAAATATAAAACGACGTCGTTTTTTAAAAAACTTAGGTCTGTCACTCGTAAATGAACACATTTCTTTTTACGCAAAGATTCATCAAATCTTCCTCGGGAACAAAAGAATGAAGGAATTCACTGTAGAAAGGTCTGGAGAACCTCCTGCAAAGCTTATTGGTGTTCGAAGAAGATGCCAAGATTGTCCCTACAAAAAAGACAGAAAGAGACAAGTCATACGTGTAACAATTGCCGTAAGTTTATATGTCCCGAACACGTGATCTCTTATTGCAAAAACTGCAGTGAAAACCTAAACCAAAAGGACTAATTATAAGAAAGTTCGTGATTATTATTTCAAAGACCTCATATTATAGATTCGATTTAAGTATATTTTTAATGAGTTTTGATTCTAAGTATTTTAAGTATTTTTGATCTGTTAAAAAAAAATTTAGAACAGTTCCATTTTTGTTATTTAATTAAAAGTCCTTAAAAAGAATTCAAATAAAAATGATTTGAATTAATTAATATTGTTTTTTTTTAGTTGCCATTATCTTGAAATGAAGATAAGATTTAAAAATTAAGAAAGAATTTTTCAAATAAAATAGGTAATTTTTTAATACTAGGTAAAATTGTACGAGGGTCATAATGACCCACATCAACGTAAGTGTAACCTTTTCCGCCACAATGACGCCGGGTTATGAATGAATTGTATTTACAGGTTTTTTGTCTATTTCGGATTTCCGCGAGTAATTGGGTGCATTAATTGCACCCACATTGCAATAGTAAGACCCAACGAGAATGAGGAGCGGCTTTTTAGGCTAGGCGCGCACTAAGAGTTTTTGGGCGCACGGCGAAAATGCACTGCGGAATAATGCCGCGCCGCAGTTTATATTAGTTATGCTTTGACTGCGCGCACTACGGCATTTCGCTGAATAATTTTTACCTTATAAATGTTTTCTGGAGCAACGATGGCTATAGTGAGCATTAATTCAGAAAATCTGGATGAAAATTTAAATATTGAAATGCTTGTTACTGAAATTGAGAGAAGACCACCTTTATATGACATAACTTTAAAAGAATACAGCGATAGAAACATTAGACGGTTATTGTGGGTAGAAGTTTGTCAAGATTTGTTTCGAAGATGGAGTGAAATGAATGAAACCAACAAAGAGAAAAAGTTTTGTAAAACTGATTTGATTTTGACTAATTGTTCGGTATTGTTCGGGGGCTGCGAGGTGAGGGGTGAATTCACGTGCTGCGCGGGCGCGGGTCGCCCGTTAGTTAGTTAGCCTTTGACCCTTCGCCGTACGAGTCGGCCATTGATCCTTATGCGGTACGATCGCAATCTATTGTTGTGCAAGTAGGCTGCACATTTTTGGGAGACCTTGGCGTTCGCGAGTGTACATAGTCGGTATAACAGACAGTAACCAGTGCAGTGTAACGACGACCTTGCAAGAGCGCTATTAAGCGCATCCCTGTTCAGCACTTCCGGGGGCCCCCAGGAATATCGAGAGTAGGTGAACAGGAGGTTACAAGGTCAGAACTTTTAATTTCATTTTCAACTTTTGACTCCGCGTATCGCGGATAAAACATTGGTAGCAGAGCGTGGTTGTGCATATGGACCTTATATTGTGAAACGTAAACATTAGTTAAAAAAGTTCTTTGTTAATAGCAACGTATCCCAAGGTCTACCCGTTGTCAAGTGTTTTTAATCTTAACATTCCTTTTTTTTAGTGACTCGGTTTTGTTTCGGTTACCTGCGACGGATAGGTATTGAGCACTTACTAACTTGGAATGGAATTTTGTTTGTTTATATTAACATTTCTCGCAGTGGTTACTTTTTATAACAAGTTGTAAGTTACGTATATGGTAACAGGGATCTATTACATATTGGATTATTGTTTTGTATCATTTATTGTTGCTTTGTAGGTGTGGCCTGTTTGTTTGTTAGGCCACTATCCTTAAACTGAATACTGTATATTAATTTTATTTGTTTGTTTGTACACTTGTTGTTACATTTAGTGACAACCATGTCAGCATTGTCCATTAGTGGAAACATAAAGGCGATACTCCGATGGTTGGCTTCGGCCGCTAGTCTGATTGACAGACCCGATCGTCATGGTGCCTTAATAAAAAGGTATCAGGATTTACCGGCACGGTTGGATAAGTTGGGCCAACATTACGCGAAATTTACCGAGCTTTCGCCGGATCTTGGCTCTGAGGTTGTGGATAGGATCGAGGCCGATGTGAATCAGTGCTATGAGTTAGCTGATTCCATCACTGAAAGGGCAGTCTCCCTTTCGGAGGAGACTGGAGGTCTGCCGTCGGATTCTGGGCAGGGGAAGGCAACCCCTCCGGCGTTGTTGAGCAGGCTTCCCAATTTGGATCTCCCACATTTTGATGGAAGGCTCGAACAGTGGATCGGATTTGTAAATCTGTTCGATAGTTTGGTAGACTCCAGGGAGGATCTAACTCATAGCCAAAAGATGGCGTATCTACGTTCGATTCTTCGGGGAGAACCCAGCAGTCTTATCCAACATTTGGATGTTAACAATGAAAATTATATCACGGCACGTACGCTGTTGTTCCGACGTTATCAGAACGTGAGACGTTTGGCGGACACACATGTGGCACTAATCCTGGCACTACCTAAGGTCACCCGGGTTTCTTCATTAAGATTAGAATTGTTAAACCCGTTATTGGGGGCGGTGAATACCTTAGGTAAACTTGAGTTGCCAGTGGATAGTTGGTCATTTCTTTTAGTCCACATTGTGTTGGGTAAGCTATCTCAGGAGCTAAGGGCCCGATTTGAATATAAATACGGTGGTGATAGCGCAACATATTTGCCCAAATTCGTAGATTTGCTAAAATTCTTAGAGGACGAATGTAGGTTGGCGGATAATTCGGATGCGCCCATCCCGTCCACTTCCCAAGCGCCCCCTAGACGGGAATTGTCTAAGCGGAATGTTCGGATCCCCAGACAACGGTATGCTGTCGCCACTGGCAGCACCTCACCAAGATGCCTATATTGCAAGGCGGAGGGCCACAAGGTGGTCTCGTGTAGAAGGTTTGAGGGTCTGGCGGTCCGAGGTAGGCGGAACATAGCATTTCAGCGCCGCTGGTGCTATGGTTGTTTGGGAGAGCATTTAATTCAGCAGTGCCCTGCTAGATCGCATTCATGTCAGCATTGTTTGGGCCGACATCACCCCCTGCTATGTGCCAATCGGAATGGCGTCGACCATAGGGATGGTCGTGACGGTCATGGCTGGGAGGCTAATCGCGGTCGGGTGGTTGCACCCAGAATAGGGTCACGGGCCCCTCCTAGGTTTGAAGGCCGTCATTCCCCCCGCACGGGCGGGGGCTCCACTTCCCCTAGGGGCGGGGGCCGGGTAACTCCCCCTCGAAGAGTTGATGATGGCGGCCGTCGCGATTATGCTGTGATTGCCGGGAGATCTTTGCCGCCTCAAAGGAACAGTGCTCCTACCAATTATACCCCTTTAGCGGAACGACCGCGCTTGGAGCGACGTCAGCCGCATTCCCAACGCTCGCAGGGCAACACTACCCCTGAACGGACTCAGGTGGATCGCCGACCAGTATACCATAACTGGGACCCGTTAGCGCATGTGGAGCGCTCCGGGGTTAATTGGCCTCAGTTATAGGAATTACATGCCCACTCGCCAACTGCAGCCGTTCAATCGATGTACGTACTCATGCCAACTATTTCGGCTATGGTACGAGGACCCAAGGGACACATGAGGATTCGTGCTCTATTAGATTCGGGGGCCCAAGGCTGCATTGTGTCATCTTGTTTGGCGAGAAAGTTAGGCTTACGCGTTCACACCGGTACCTACAATGTGCGAGGTATCGGTAAGGTGCAGGTGCGTGTGATCGGTCACACAAAATTTAATTGTACACCTGTCACCTCGTCTCACCCGGAGATTGAGGCGTCGGCAATTGTGTTGGAAGAGATGATTGGTGATTTGCCACAGCAAGAATTACCGTCTGCTGTGTTGAGTGTAGTGTCAGGCTTGGACTTAGCAGACCCTGACTTCCACACCCCAGGCCCGATTGATCTCCTGATTGGAGCGGATGTCCTTGGAAGATTGTTGTGTGGACCTAAGCGGCTTTTACAGCGTGACGGATTAGTCGCTGTGCCGACTTCATTCGGGTTTGTAATAATGGGCCCAGTGTCAACAACTGCCAATTCCCAAGAGTTTGATGATGTAGCTGTAGGTTCAGTTCTCTCTGATGCGGTTCAGAGATTTTGGGAAGTGGAAGAGCCCCCTACAGCTTCTCGGGTTGACCCAGAGCAAATGGAATGCGAGCTGTTCTACCAGAATAATACTGGTCGCCTTCGCTCGGGCCGTTTGATCGCCCGTTTGTTGCGATTCGCTCATTGTTGGAGCTTGCGGAGCGCGAGCGTTTGTATTTTCCCCGCGCAGCCTCTGTTTTGGAGACGGATGCTTATGTTGATGACATTTGTACCGGAGCATCTAGTCTCGAAGAGGCTCGGGCCTTGAGAGATGAATTGATAGGGCTTCTGGGAACTAGTGGCTATGAGTTGCGAAAATGGTTATCCAACTCACCGGATCTCCTTTCCGGTTTGCCGGAGGACCACCAACAAGACCCTCATCTCTTTGAGAATGCGGATAGCTTGAATTTGATAGCCCTCCTTGGAGTGCAGTACATGCCAGTCCACGATGAGTTTACCTACAGAGTCGAATTAACCTCCTCTAAGGTATGGACTAAGAGATCAGTTCTGTCTACGGTAGCCAGGACTTTTGATCCGAACGGTTGGATCAGTCCGGTTATATTTAAGGCCAAGTGTTTTCTGCAAAGGCTTTGGACTGCGGGACTCTCGTGGGACGAGCCTCTCTCGGGAGAGTTGATACACGATTGGGAATCGTATTTCTCATCCGTCCCGGCTATCAATCAGGTTGCAATACCTAGATGCTTCCTTCCTGTTGGGAAATGCTCAGTGTCCCTCCACGGATTTTGTGATGCATCCGAGCGTGGATATGCGGCCGTGCTGTACTTACGTACTGTAAGTACCACTGGGGAGACAAAAATTCACTTAGTTATGTCGAAGAGCAAGGTTGCTCCTATACGGACTCGACATACAATTCCGAAGTTAGAATTATGTGGTGCGGCGCTTCTTGCCCGCTTATTAAATCACGTGTGCTCTACGCTCGGGCGTAGTGTAGACATTGGAACAGTTTTCGCCTGGACTGACAGTCAGATCGTTCTGTGTTGGCTGAAAACTTCGGTGCACACGTTAGAAACCTTTGTAGCTAATCGAGTATCACAGATCCAAGATTCAGAGACGGTTTTAATTTGGAGACATGTCCCAGGGGAATTGAATCCGGCTGATTGTGCTTCTCGCGGCTTAGACGCGCCGGATCTGGTTCACCACCATTTGTGGTGGGGGCCCCAGTGGTTGTTACATTCTGAAGTGGATTGGCCACGTTACCAGTGCTTGGTAACCCCTCCCCCCATTGGTTGGCTCACATCGAGTGTCCTGACTGAGCCCCTCAAGGGCATTGATTTTCTGCTCGATCGCTACAGTTCCTTGTCCAAATTACTTGGCGTGACTGCCTGGATAAAGCGTTTCGTTCATAACGCTCGGCATCCGGAGGAAAAGCGGCTGTCTCCTGTTCTCACGCCAGAAGAACGCCAAATGGCCCTTCTGCATTGGATTCGCGTTGTGCAGACTAAACATTTCGCCTTAGAACTTGAGACACTCCGGAATGGCAGACCTAAACTCAAGGGAGCCGTTGCTAGGCTCAACCCCTTTATTGACGGTGAGGGATTTCTCCGTGTTGGTGGTAGATTGTGTCACGCCAATTTGCCTTTTGGGGTTCGTCACCCATTGTGGTTGCCCAAAGGTGGGCCCTTAGTGCATTTGTTGGTGACTCACCGACATATTGCAAATTCTCACGCTGGCTGCAATGCATTGTTAGCCATCTTGCAGCGTGAATTTTGGATTTTGTCAGCCAGACGTACCATCCGTGGCATAATTTTCCGTTGTTTGCCTTGCTATCGATTGAAGGCAGCGACGATGCAGCCCATGATGGGAAATTTGCCTGCAGATCGAGTCACGGGAACCAGACCCTTTGCCGGAGTTGGCACCGATTTTGCCGGGCCGTTCATGGTCAAGACGTCGCGACTTCGAAAAGCGAAGATAGAGAAAGCGTATTTGTGCGTCTTTGTGTGTCTGTCAACCAAGGCTGTTCACCTGGAAGTAGTTTCCGCTCTTAGTACGGAGGCATTTGTTGCCACATTTAGTAGATTTGTTAGCCGCCGCGGACTTCCAGCGTTAATTCGATCTGATTGCGGAACCAACTATCGGGGTACTGACCACTACCTTAAGGATATATATAAGTTTTTAGAGGCTAACCAGGTAGATCTTGGAATGTCCCTATCTTGCCGGGGCATCACCTGGCAGTTTAGTCCTCCTAGCTGCCCCCATTGGGGAGGTATTTTTGAAGCAGCCGTGAAATCAGCCAAAACTCACCTAAGGCGCGTTATCGGAGAAACGGTATTAACGTTTGAGGAACTAGTAACGGTATTTTGTAAAATTGAGGCCGTCCTCAACTCGCGCCCTTTGTGTCCGCTCTCGTCAGATCCTAACGACTTGGAGGCTCTAACTCCAGGTCATTTCTTGATAGGACAGCCACTTAACGCCCTGCCGGAGTACCCATTTACAGGGGTAGCTTCTAATCGTTTGTCGCACTTTGAATTGTTGCAACAATTGTCCCAGAGTTTCTGGAAACGATGGTCTCTGGAGTATTTACACATTTTGCAACAGCGCGTTAAGTGGACTGATAAGACCCACCCACCAGGCATCGGTGACCTCGTTTTAATCAAGGATGCTAATTTGCCGCCGTTGTTTTGGCGCCGGGGCCGCATTGTTAATTTGTTTCGCGGAGTGGATGGAATACCCCGGGTTGCGGAGGTCCTAGTGGGTGGCTCAATCCTGAAAAGAGCGGTCACCTCTCTCTCTCGCCTGCCAGTGGAGTAGCATGCAGACTTCTTCTGCATGGGACGGGGGTTTGTTCGGTATTGTTCGGGGGCTGCGAGGTGAGGGGTGAATTCACGTGCTGCGCGGGCGCGGGTCGCCCGTTAGTTAGTTAGCCTTTGACCCTTCGCCGTACGAGTCGGCCATTGATCCTTATGCGGTACGATCGCAATCTATTGTTGTGCAAGTAGGCTGCACATTTTTGGGAGACCTTGGCGTTCGCGAGTGTACATAGTCGGTATAACAGACAGTAACCAGTGCAGTGTAACGACGACCTTGCAAGAGCGCTATTAAGCGCATCCCTGTTCAGCACTTCCGGGGGCCCCCAGGAATATCGAGAGTAGGTGAACAGGAGGTTACAAGGTCAGAACTTTTAATTTCATTTTCAACTTTTGACTCCGCGTATCGCGGATAAAACACTAATTGTTACTATTAATGGTATATAATACAGGAGAGACTGAGTGCGGTTGTTACGGGAGGTCGGTTGATACACCAAACAGCAAATATTAGCAAGCAATTGTTACAGCAAATATTTAAAACACTACATTCCAGCGCAACGTGGCCGAGATCACAGGAGGCCTCAAACACGTTCGAACTCGTTCACTAGTTGCCGGAGGCGTGTCGCGCGTGCGGTTGTCTGGGTAGTACTTCATTGTAAACTATCTTTCGATTCCTTCTTTAATGGTGCATGCTATACGAATGTATGATATTCCGTCTTTCGTGGGATATTAGGGAATGGAAATAGGAGTTACATTTTGGCACGTTCATATTTTTTTTTATTAAAAATAAAAATACTAAAATTAAGAGATTAGGGTCAATTGTGACATTTTTCTGTGGTCTCTTGTTACGTCTCAACTGACCCCCCAATTTTTTTTATAGCAGTTAGTGACAGACGGATAGGCGGTTCACCTGATGGTAAATGACTACAGTCGCTCAGGTGCAGGTGCCCTGCACCTGCAATAGGTGCCCATGCACCTGCAACGCCAGAGGGAAAACAAGTGCGTTGCTGATATCGCAAAAGTTTGTATATGTCTAACCACAACAAAACTTAATTGATTGTTTTGTTTTGTAAATGCAGCGTACTCGCACGCATAAAACTAGAAAAGGACAACATGACATCGCGTATGGGGCCATTCATTTATTACGTAAGACGATTTTTGTCAGTTTTTGGCCCCCTCCCCCACTATGGTAAGAAAAAATAAGAATAGGCCGACCCCCTCCCCCCTGTTTAATATTTATTACGTAAGAATCTAAAGGAAAAAATGAATACACGTTTGGTTTGTTTTAATTTTTACCTATACGCATCCGAGCGCGCGCCTAGGCACTGGCGCGGATGCCCGTGCTTTTTCAAAGTTAACTTAACTTTGCGCATTTTTGTGATCTTACGTAAGAACTATCAAGACTCAGGCCCTTGTAAAAAAAATAAGACATGGTCGACCCCCCTCCCCCTAAATCGTCTTACGTAATAAATGAATGGCCCCTATTATAGACGAAATAAAAATGGATGTGTCAATTTGATCAGTAGCAATAAATACAACCTATCTCATATGTCTCTTACACGCTATAAAAGGAAAAGGGAAGCTGCAGAAGACGATGCCACTGTGGGAATGGGCTATAATGCTCGCAATAAAGTATTCACTACCGAACAAGAGACGCATTTAACTAAATACTTAACTCGTTCTGCTGACATATATTTTGGTCTCACAAAAAGAAGTTCGAAAATTGGCCGTTAAAATGGTCTTAAAAGACCTAGTACTTGGGATGAGAATCATATGGCCAGAGAGGAGTTATCGGTTCGAACAGCACAAGCAACAAGTCTGGCAAGAGCCACTAGTTTAATAATTTTTGAACCACGTGATATTTATAACGTGGATGGAACAGGGGTCACGACGATTCAGAGACCAGACAGAGTTGTAGCCCAACGTGGATCGCGACAAGTAGGAGCCATAACCTCAGCTGAACGAGGAAATCTGGGTACAGTAGCTGTTCGCAATTGACTTCTTTGGTAGTCGAAATTTAAAAAAGGCGGTGTTGACATTTGCCTAGTGGCAATACGATACGCACTCTCGCGGTTCGAATCTCGCTTGGGCGGCCGGTCGCCGGTCGGACGCATTAACTGATAACCTATAAAATAATTGTAGAAATAAACTTTGGTTTGCCATCGACTTCGAAAAATAGTGAATGTGAAGTGTACCAGCTGGTGAGGACTTCCACGTCTCAGTGGACTTCAGATACGGAGCCTCCCTCGCCAATTTCTACGCAACAGACGCCACAGATATGTGCACTAGTGTTAGTATGCATTGAAACTGATGACAATATTATTTCTAATTTGATTAGCATTCTAATGCGCGTATCGCGCTTGATTTAGAGTCGGCAACAAGGGGCTGATGCTGAACAGTAGCTGTTGCTGTAAGTGCTATAAGCAACGCTATTCCACCCATGTTTGTATTCCCTAGTGTCAAGTTTCAAGATCATTTTATTAGATGGTCCAGTTGGTTGTATAGGGGCAGCAAATCCGTCGCGATGGATGCAGGAAGACAGCTTTTTAGTGTTCTTGAAACATCTTCACAAACATTCCACATGCTTCTCCGACTCACAAAGTGTTGCTGTAGATCGACGATCATTCCTCTCATGTGAATATACAATGTCTAGATTTTTGAAAGGAAAATGGAATCGTCATATTATTTCCTCCAGACTGTACACACAAACTCCAACCCCTTGACAGATCTGTTTATGGGCCATTTAAAAAAGCGATTAACACCGCCAATGATTCCTGGATGCGTAACAACGCTGGAAAAAGAATGAGTATTTATGATATTACCGGTATTGTTGCTACAGCTTTTCCAGTGGCCATAAGCCCAGCTAACATTCAAGGTGGTTTCAGGAACACCGGGATATTTCCATTCAACCGCAATTTGTTCTCCGAAACTGATTTCGCACCATCATTTGTAACAGATAAACCAAATCCTAATGATCCAATCGAATCAGTGGACGTGAATTCATCACGAGAGAACCCTGTAAATGTTCTCGCTGAACCTCAAGACCTCAACACATTATTGAGGATCCATTGATTGCGGAATCGTGAGATTACAGAAGAGATCTAAAACTCCGGAAAATCAAGAATTATAACCTAACGATGTGGAAATAAAAATGTTTGAGTGCGAAAACCATATAAGTGCAAATTAACCTTCAACCAGCAAAGCAGATTTTTCACCAGAACTTGTCAGACCTTTCCCGAAAGCTCCTGAAAGAAAAATATCAACCAGAGGAAGGAAAATACGAAACACAGTCATCTATAACGACACATCGGAAACCGATACTATTGAAACAGTAGCCCGGTCAAAATAAACAAAAAAAAAGGTGGTAAGTTAACAATAATTCGCACAACGAAAAGCAGCCGCAACATATAGCATACCAAGGCGTACATTAAGAAACCATATAAAATCTGGATCCAGTGAAAAAATAACCGGTCGCGTCCCGATTCTCACTAAGTCACGAGAGGGATTTTTATATAAAAGGGTGATTAGACTTGCTCGGGTGGGTATGCCATTGACACCCAAAATTGTTCGTAAGCAAGCTTATGAATTCTGTAAATCGAATGACATACCAAATTCTTTTAATGATAAAAAACATAATGCTGTAAAAAAATGGCTGAAAAATTTTGTCAAACGCAATCCAGAAATATCTCTTCGTAGGGCTGAACTGATGAATCCGGCGAGAGCACAGAAGCTCAACAAGCCTATTGTACTAAAACATTTTGAAGCCGTCAAAAAAATATATGACGACTTAAATATTTCTAGCCACCCTATATAATTATATAACATGGACGAAAAAGTATGTAGACTAACGCTTCAACATCAACAGAAAGTTTTTGCTGCGAAAGGGACAAAAAGAGTGCACTTTGTCGCTCAAGAACACGCAGAGAACATTACAATTGCAATGTGTGTAAATGCAACTGGAAATCCTGTACTATGGTGGTAATATTTAAGGGAAAAAGATTGAGATCTGAATTTTGTGACAATTTTCCACATGGTAGTTTAGTAAAGATGGCTCCGAAGGGTAGTATGACGACCGAGCTTTTTGTAGACTTTAAACACCACCTGGGTCAGTATAAATCTTCAGGAAAATGTTTATTAATTTTCGATGGGGCTTCTTCCCATTTAGATGCTAGAATCGTTGATGCTGCTGACGTTCATGACATTGTACTTTATTGTTTACCATCCAATACCACACACGAACTGCAACCGCTTGACGAATCCGTAAACAAATCTTACGAACATTTTTGGGACGAAGAAGTCTTACTGTATCCGTCTTATGTCTTATCAGCATCCAGGTCGTAAACTTACGAAAGCACGTTTTAATATTTTTTTTACAAAAGTTTGGTCTAAGTGTACGACCAAAGAAAACCTAATCAATGGGTTTAGAGCAACCGGCCTGTTTCCGTATGATCCTAACGCAATTCCTGAAGAACCGTACGCGCCCTCGGCACTCACTTAGTTGCCCGATCCACATGATTCGCTTCAAAATGTTTCAAGAATGCATGATTCAACTTCTAATATGTCAGCTCCACGAACTTTTAATCTTATGAGATTAGAAGTTCTCATGAAATGTCATGATGACGACCCAACAACATAATATGAACCTTTCAACCGCGCAAGCGACGACCTCAGCAGCGCCTCTTTTTCAAGAGAAGAAGAAACCAAACTTCAAGAGACCATACAACAAAACGACTAGAACTATTCCATTACCGACAAAGAAATCAACAACAGAAACACCATTAACTAATGATCCGTTATGGAAAGACAGTTTTGTAATTGATGGCGAGACAGGTTTTGTTTCCGAAGACGCAGCAAAGGAGTTCGAAGCAGATGCAGCTGGATACGTGCATTTAGTTGAGGAGGAGTATAAGGCAATATCGGATGTTGACCGGTACTACGCAAAGAGCATACCAGCGTCGGCACACGCTTACTACCATATAGTAATTTATTGGTACAAACAAGCACTCATCAGCCAGAAGCGCGGGACAGCTAGTGCGGAACAGGACAAACTCATCAGATTCGTCTAAGGATACGGATCTGCGGTAATTGCCGCGGGAGCAGGTGAATACCTAGAAGGCCTAGGAGATTTTTCGGATTCTACAGGCGTGCGACATTTGATGCATGCTCGTGAGCCGAACGAAAATGGCCATTTTGGTAGGGCGGCGGCCCAGACCCACGGTTTCTACGAAACCTTACCTGCACCGACAATAGTCTACGAGCGAGTCGTACAAGACTATTTAGCTTCACGACGCAAAACTTGGAACAAGTTTGCGAACAAGGAACTTGGAACAAGGTCCTCGGGACAGAAGAAGAAGAAATATACCGCCGTCTCGCTCCACAAAACACCACCGCAAGCCCTCAAGCCATTTTGAAGATAAATCAAGAGTTTCATTTCAAGACCTCCATAGTCGTTGGTTCCTGCGCCGCCATTCTACAAGTCCGGTGAATTAGAACTACGCCTACCACGAGCACAACGTCCCGTTCAGCCGCGCCCTGGGGTGATCACAAACCACGAAGAAGGCACCGTTGAAGGGACTGGAGACAAGAAAACATACGGACAGTTCGAAGGGGCCGTTCGTGTGTTTTCAAGTCACCCCCCACAAAATAGATATTGTTGTAAGTCATTCGATCCGGGTGATTCTACATTCATTTGTCGATCATTGGGATCGGATGATTTACAATAATAATAACAGATGGTCCCCGAGTTGGATAAGGGGGCCATTTGTAACAATTTATGGTTACAATGGTGAATAGATGGTGAAGTTCTGTTGTTTCCCCAAGACGTGACAATAGCTCTGATTGCGATTGCGAAGAAAATATCAGAAAATATTCACCATCTATTCTATCTCAGAATTAATTCAATGAATTGAAGGAAAATGACGTAGAACAAAGAAATGTAGCAACAAATCCACAATCTCCAACTCTTACTGGAAAGTTAGTAATATACTACGAATAAATTTCATTAATATACTACGAACGTTTATAATTTAAATTCTTTCAAATATGTTCAAAACAGTTCTTATGTACCTATCTATATGTATATTTTCCTTGTTGTGTGTTTATGTTCATTTTAGTTGTATTATTTGAAAACTATCAAATTAATTAGAATCCACTGAATATTTAATTGTATTTTTTACTAAATATAGGGCATATTTTGTATTTATATCCACTACGACCATTGTCACAATAGGGGTAATTTTATCTCAAAGTTTATATAACATATTTTCGTTAGATAATATCTCTGTAAAAGAATCGAAACTTCACTAGCACTTGCCTATATAATACTTGTTTTATTTTATGAGTAACTTCATAACACATAATAACTTTTGATTGAATTACAAAAAATTTTTGAACTCAGTCATAATTTTACGGCAGACAACGCTAGCATGATGTAGAAATGGTTCAGCGCCATCTGTGGTGTAATTGAGTAACTAAATAATGTTTAAACAATTCCAAGCCTTAATTCTATGGCAGACAATGCTAGCGTGATGTAGAAACGGTTCAGCGCCATCTATATTATAATTGACTAACTAAATAATCTTAAACAATCTTTGATGTTAAGAAATAATAAAAAAGTAATATGTTGATTAGGAAGTGAATTCAGTTAAGATCCTCTACGTATTTTTAATTTAGTTTTAGGATATTTTAATTTGTCAAGTGTATTTTAAATTTAAATAAATTAAGAGTTCTGTAAAACTGGGTGTTTTATTGAATTTAGGAGCAAAAGGTGACTCAAAATTTCACTTAGTTATTCATACATAACATACCTATCACAATAACAACACACGTACTCCAATTAAGAAATTAAAGAAAAAAATAACTATTTTACAGTTGTTTATTGAAAATAAATTTAAGATAGCTACAATATTATTTTTATTAACTAAATAGAAAAAAGATATAAGTGTGGAATAAAGCTTTAGAAAGGTTTAAAAAGCACGAAATGCCTGACGTTCACCGTTTTTGTGTACCGCATAAAGCCAATTTAGAACGTGGCGTCATTGTATACTCCATGTTATCAAAAAGTAAATTTGAAGACATGAAAACAGCTAGAACCGCCCTTTTAAAAATGATTTCTACTCTTCGTTTTTATTGACCGGAGGCCTAGCTATAAGGGGGCACGACGACGAACATTCAAATAATTACACTCGGTTGTTGAAGCTGCAATCACAGGATATTCCCGAGTTAAACTCGTGACTCCAGCGTAACAAATATAGGTGATTGTCACACGATATCACTAACGAACTGTATACAATTTTGAGTCACGAATTATTGCGTAAAATAATCAAACTAGTACAAAATGCGGTTTATTACTCAGTTATAGTTGATGAAACTAGTGATATTTCGAATTATGTACAAGTCACATTCTGCTTTCGTTACGTGGACTAAAAGCTCAATAATATACATGAAACTTTTTTCGGCCTCTATAAAACGATATCAACAACATCCTAAAATTTGATTGAAATTTTCAATGATGTACTTAAAAGGTCGGACATAAATATCAAGACGTGTAGGGGTCTACGTACAACTGGCGCTGCTAATGTTAGTGGATCGCATATTGGTCTTCAATTGCGGGTTAAAGCTAAAGTAACGCTCACTCGTTAAACCTGGTTTGTTCAAGACTCAATGAAAGAAGTACCTGCAATAGATTTTTTAGTACTAATAAGAGAGCTTATTGTCTTCGTACGTGGTTCACTGAAACGCCAAGCTTGTTTTGAATCACTACAGGCTCAAAATCCCTGCGGCCGTTTTTCCCAACAAGATGGTGTTGCCGTATATCTTCGTTGAAAACTATTTTAAACAATTATAGCGTACTGCTATGTTTTTTGAACAACACAGAAAGTCAGAAAGATGATGCCGGCGCGAAAGCAAAAGGGTTTTTAAAAAATCTTCAGTTTTACGAATCTCTTTTTATTATCAAATTTCTGATAGAAATTCTTGATCTTATCGAATCTCTAAATGCTATTTTACAGAAGATTTCTTTACATCTGCAAAAAGCTGGCGATAATATTAATACTGTCAAGCAAATTATATCGTCCCATAGAACCGACGAAAAGTTTCAAAACCTTTGGAAATCTACTCTATATTTAGTTCATATCTTGGAATGGGATGAACCCAAAACTCCAAAAATAAGGAGGAGGCATAAAAAGATAAAGTGAACCGAACCGCACCAATTTTCCTCGTCAGCTGACTTTTATCGAAAAATATATTTTGAAGTGTTACGATAAAGTCGTAGGTTGTATTGAACAGCGCTTTACTAAAAATGCTATTACACACTTTTTTTTTTTTTTTTTTTTTTTTTTTTTTTTGTTAGGAGAGACAATCAGGAAAAATCCTGCATAGGACACCTGGTACCATCTAGTCTGGCTGGGCCAGCCTAGGTGGTATCAGGTAGTGTCGGACTCTTACCGACTAAAAAACCTGATTGCCTCAACAGGACTGAATTCTTGTGGCCTTATGGCCTATTAAGAGTCACCGGGCTTGTTTGTATTAGGGCGAGCGCAGAAGGCGCTCAGCCAGGAGAAAAAGTGTGCGTTGCAACGAGCCTAAGGGCTCCCCCGCCGGTAGACCGGCGGAAGGAACGGACCTCGGCTTAGGGCGTTGCAATGGGGGGATACCGCGGGATCGCGAGTCGGCGAGAAGCGCCCAGGCACGTGTCTATACCTGGTGAATATAGGGTTGGCTGAGGGCCGGTGTGTGTTAACGGTGTATCGGGGGGGACGTCCACGTCTCCGCCGGCGGGGACGGTGTATGTGTGCAGTGTTCGAGTGAACCGCATTGGCAGCGGTGATCGGGTCGTCGGGATCGTCCAGGATGTGCCGCGGCCGACGATGGCGGGGAGGGGCACTCCTGTCCGGTGTGTAGGTGAGGGAGGAGACAATCAGAGGATTGGGATGATGGGGTATGGCGTCATAGTAGCGTCGGGCGGAATCTTTAATGTATTTGACGATGGAGGGAAGCTCAAGGTCTTTGTGGAGGTCGACGTTACGCATGTACCATGGTGAAGCCACGGCCTTGCGCATGAATCTGTTTTGGATTCTTTGGAGGGTCACGATGTGAGAGGGAGCCGCGTGTGCGAACACAACGCAGGCATAGGTCATGATGGGACGAACGAGAGATTTGTATAATGTCAACTTATTTCTAAGCGACATTTTACTTCTCCCGTTTATAAGGGGGTTGAGGCGACCGAGCACAAAGGCGGCTCGGTTGCGGACAGTTGTGATATGATCTCGGAAGGTCATTTTGTGGTCTAGAGTGACTCCGAGATATTTGGTCTTTTTGACGAGAGGAATCGTTTGACCGAGAAGGGTTATCGGGAGAGGGGAGAGCTTAGGAGTACGACAGCCAACCATGGGAGAAGGGAAGCACATGGCTGCACTTTTCCCCGGGTTTATCTCTATCCTCCACTTCACAAACCACTCGCCTAGGGCGGTGACTGCGCGCTGGAGGCGTAGAGAGAGCATGCGTACGTTCCTATCTGAAGCGTAGAGGGCGGTATCGTCCGCGAAGAGGGCGAGCTCTATTCCTGGGGGGTGGGGGGTGTCGTTAGTGTAGAGTGAATAGAGCGTGGGTGCTAGAACGGAGCCCTGGGGGACTCCAGCTCTTATTGGGCGGGGGCTGGATAGCGTGCCTTCAACTCTGTAGCGAAAGGTGCGATTGGTAAGGTAGTCTCTAATGATGAGTATGAGACTTTCGGGCACCTCTAGTTGGTATAGTTTATAAATTAAACCGTTGTGCCACACCTTATCAAAGGCCCTCGCTACGTCGAAGAAGACCGCTAGCGTTTTGTGAGGTTTCTTTTGATTGAGACCTGAAAGTATGTGCTCCGTTATTCGGTGCACTTGTTGGACTGCAGAATGTTTGGCTCTAAAGCCGAACTGTTCTTTGATAAGGAGGCCTTTTGAGTCAATGTGTCTCAGCAGGCGGGTATGGAGGACTCTTTCATAGATTTTAGCCATTGTATTTAGTAGGCTGATGGGTCTGTAGCTAGAGGGATCCGAGCGGTGTTTGCCCGGTTTGGGGATGCCGATGACGACGGCTTCTTTCCAGGCGGCTGGAAAGAGATGATTCCGCATGGCGGCATTGTAGATGGCCGCAAGGAGAGCGATCAGTTTGATCGGAAGACTTTTGAACACCCTGTTGGGTATTCCGTCGATACCGGGAGATTTCTTGATTTTAAGGTTTTGGATAATCTCCTGGATTTCTGATACCGTAACCGGTAGAAGGGAGTCTGAGGGAGGGATGGAGGCTCGGTGACTCACCTCTCCGTCAACCAGGTCGACGTGGGAAACATCGACCGGCTGGCGGCTAGGGGAGCACTGGGCCTCTAGGCTGTCAACCAGGCATTCGGCCTTCTCTGCATCGTCAAATGCGGGAGGGCCGTTTGGTCTAGTCAGGGGGGGCATGGAGGCGGTATTGTCTGATTTCATAGATTTCGCCATCCGCCAGTAGGCTGTGTGTGATGGCGAGATCTCTGACAACAGGGTTTCCCAATTGTTGTTTCTGAATTCGGCGATGCGTTTCTTTACGTCCCTCTGTAAAGCTCGCATTCTACGCCTATTCTCGATACATGGGAAGGAGTCGTAAGCACGGATGGCTGCGTTCTTGGCTCTAAGCAGCTCCCTAATGCCCTCAGGCAGCTTACATCGGCGATCATTCGCCGCTGGGACCCGCCTGGAGGAGCTTTGGATTAAATCCTTAAGGTGGCTACCGAGGCCAGAGACCGCCGTGTTTGTGTCATCCGCACTGGTCAGGTCGTCGGGGATAGAGTCAAGGTGGGGGGAGCTGGAAGCCTTAAGGGCTTCTTTTAGCTTGGCCCAGTCAATAAAGGTCTTGTCAGGGGGAGGTGAGTCGGTCTGCCGTCCTAATTTCACGATTATGGGGCGGTGATCAGAGTCTAACTCGGCAAGGGTTTCTATAGAGTTGAGACGTAGGGTAATGTTTTTGAAAAGGGCGATGTCGAGGACGTCGGGTCTATAGGTAACTTGAGAGGGGTAATGAGTTGGCGTCGTGGGAGCTATGATGTCAAAGTCCAGTAGGTCAGTAAGTCTAAAAAGGCGATTACCGTTACGGTTTGAAGTATAACTGTTGAAGCTGGGGTGCTTGCAATTGAGATCACCTGCCAGGATGACTGAGTTACCTAAGTCGAGGAGTGACTCGAGGTCAGTCCTGAGCAGTTCTCTGTCGGGGGGCAGGTAAACTGATGCCAGGGTGACAGGTTGATGACCTGTCATGGCTATACGGCAGACCGAGGCCTCCAAGTTAGTCAGTGGAGGGGTAGGAATGGCAATGCAGTGCAGAGACCTTCTGTGGTAGATGAGGGTACCACCGCCTCTGTTGGTTAATCTGTCATTACGTACGATGCTGTATTGGGCGATTCTGGGATCGCGGTGACTAGGCTTCAAGAAGGTCTCTTGCACTAGCATTACGTCTATTTGATGATTTCTGAGGAAATCGTGGATCTGGGTGCGTTGGGAGCGGATGCCGTTAGCGTTGAAGAACGCGACGGATAGGGAGGAGGGTTTGATTATCTGAGAAATTAGCTCTGGAGAATATAATAGAGAGGGGGTTTTTAGTGACAGGCCTTGAAGAGGCCAATGGCGCTAAGTACGGGCTCGTACCTAATTATGAGGTCCAGACGGGCCTTTGGGTTACCGTCGGTGGACCGGAGGGCTTGGGCCAGGTTACTAATTTCCTGGAGATTTATGGTCCCCAGGAAGTTACTGACCAAGGCCAGATCCTCCGTTAGGCTAGGACTAGCCTGGGCTTGGGAGGAGGTGGCCTTAGGGGGCTGCGGTTTAGGGGCAGGTTTGGGGGCCGGCGCAGGGGCGGCTGGAGTGGTCCTCCAAGCTTGCTGCGTGGGTTTGGGCAGAGAAGGGAAACTGGCGGGTGAGAGCACCGCGGCCGAGGTGGGTTGCGCAGAAGGCGCGGGTTTGGGTGCTTGCACCGACATGAGGGGGGCCAGAGGCGCCCGCATAGGAGGGCGCTTGGCAGGGGGAGGGGGTCCGGTGGGGACCCACCTGGATGGCCTCCGCGGCGCTTTTGGGCAACCGCGATAGTTCGCGGGATGCCCCAGCTGTCCGCAGAGGACGCAGCCAGGCGGGTCCTCAGCGCCCTTGGGTCGGGAGCAGCTGCTGGTGCCGTGGTCACCCAGGCACTTTACGCACCTGGGTTTGGCGTAGCAGTTGCGGGCTGCGTGGCCATAGTATTGGCAGTTGTGACACTGCCCAATACCGCCACGCTTGTTGGGAGTCTCAAAGGAGAGACCGGAGAGACCGCAGATAGAGCGGGTGTTAAAGATTTGCTTACTATGTCCATGTGCTCTTGCGAGATTATTCCATCTCGCCCGGGGGCGGGGTCGGGGGACGCGGGGCTATCGAGGTGAGCCGTGGCAGCGAGTTTATTAGGGGCGGGGGCCAGTCTTTTGAGATAGGACTCGTAGACCTCCGGATGGGAGGCCTTTAGTAAAGCAACGAAGTCATCGTTGCTTAACGACATGGTGGGGGGTGGAGGGGGTCGTCGTGGTGACTGGGGTGGGGGGGTCGTAGAGACAGGGGTGGGGGGACAATAGTGTCCCAACTCCCGGGTTGTGTAACCCGGGGTTGTGTAACCCTCCCTGCTGGGCGTAGCAGGGAGGTGTGTGCCTAGTGAGGCCTAAGCTTGTAACCCGTCGCGGGCTTCAGCGCTACGGCGCTACGACGGCAGCTACGACGGCAGCTACGACGGCAGCTACGACGGGGCGGCTACGGCAGCGCAGCGGAGCAGGAGACGTCCGATCGCTAGGGCGATCGGGAGCGGAATGGTGTGCTATTACACACTTGAGTAACATGGTACTATTTCTTACTGAGCAAAATGATACAAGCAGCAGTTGTGTGAAAGAGTTCCACGGAGATGATTTTGATGTGGATCGTTTGTTTGTTCATCGTAACAGGCTTTTAGATATTCCACGAAAAAAAAATGTCTGACTGAATAATGTGGAAGATATTGTTTCTTTTATACTTTCTCATTGCGAATCTACCAAACATATGATACCTGAAGTCATCAAATTATTAAAAATCGTTTTAACTATTCCAGTATCGACATGCACCGCCGAACGGTCATTTGATTCAGCATTACGGAGAATAAAAACTTATTTAAGGCGTACTATAACTGTTGCGGACAGCCTATAAACCCCATGTGACAATCGATATGTGTTGTGCAGTGTTCAGTGTTGTGTAGTATATAAGGTGTTAGGATAAGCATAGTATGTAAGGTGTCTAGGATAAGCATATTATGTAAAGTGTTTAGAATTAGTATATTATGTAATGTGTTTTAGTAACGTAAGATGTACCAAATAAAGAAAATTGATACAAGTTGTTCAATAAAGAGAATGCGAGGGAGACTTTGTAACCGAGGCCTAAGTAAACACATGAGAGACTAGGAATAACACGCTACACTAACACGAGAGCCCTACACGACCTAAAACCTATATATTCGAGCAAATATTTAGATCCAAATATAATAAATAAGAACAAAGAAAGCGTCCATGCGGTCGTTTCCCACGTGGGGGCAGCGACGCAGATTAGAACATCTGGCGCATGGCGTTTTCTCGGAATTGGGTCGGGTAGGGACCAACGTGCAAGAACGGGACGTCTGCACCGGCGCTCCCCACGTGGGGGAGCGAGACAGACGCGAGTACCGTTACGGCAATTCCGGGTATAGTTTGCCGTAACAATAGGGGCAGCGCAGGGTGGCGTGTTATTGGCCAAAAGGGTCGAAACCCTCGGTTGCAAACATCCCTAGTTGAGCAACTTGTATCGAGAATAAGAATAGGGCCATTTGGGCCACCAATTACAGTCGTCAGCCAGCAGTCCTACGTGTTTCACTACTTCTACCTCAAGCTACCTCAAGAGAACCCTGCCTACTCGGCACATCAAGAGAACCGGCCTGCCTCCTCGAACATTCATTCAGTTGGGCCCTCAGTTGCCCCGTCGATCAATCATTCAGTTGGGCGCTCAGTTGCCCGGTCAATCGTCACCCGCCGCGTCCGCGTAACGTGCACTAGCGCGTCTTCCGCTCGTATACGACCGGTCGGCCCGCCGAGCCATTACTATTAGTGAGCCGGTCGTCAACAAGCTGGTCCTTCGAGCCGGATCCTGTGCAGCTCGCATCATCAGCACCGCAACGTTCCGGCCATGAAGACGCGCGGTACATCGCGAAGCGAGTCGGGCTACGATACCGCGTTGCCGCCCGCACAGCCGTCGCCCGCCGCGATGGCCCGCGTTACCGCCGTCGCCTCCGACGCCGCGAGGAGCACCGTCACCGCTGACGTGTTGCCACGACACGCGATCGCCACTTCCACGAGGGAAGCCGCGAGAGAGCCGGCTCTCCGTCATGCCGCCGCCACCGCCCCACCGCAGGGGGCGGCGCTGGATGAACGTTCCCAGCGAGTGCCCGGCATGTACGCGTTTACCGAGCCGCCGCGTTCGCCGTCGAGGACGTCGGGCAGCACCGTGCAGCCCGCGTTGCCCGCCCGCGAGCGAGAGCTATACGCGTCGTCGCGAGTACCGTCCCTAGAGGTATACGGCCACGTTGAGAGGAGAGGTACGCCGCCACAGCTAGCCTACCACGAGGAAGACGCATCGACAAGCCGACGCGCCTCATCGCCTACATACAGTGAATCAAGGCGCACTGTACGCTCACGGCGCTCCACAGCTAGCTTAGCGGCGCAGAGGAAAGCCGCCGAAGTAGCCGCAGAAGCCCGCCTAGCCGCAATTCAGAAGAAAGAATTGGAAATAGAAGCTAGGCTGGTACGAAACCAACTAGAGCTGGACTTGGCCAATATTGAAGCGGAGGAATCGGACCGTGGCAGCGCTGTTGACGCACACTCACGCGTCAACAGCTGGATCCAGAATGCGACGGACCCGGTCAATTCACGGGGGGAGCGCAGGGACCTCGACAACGTGTGTCCGAGGGAGAACTGGCCTGCGACTCTTGCACCTATGGAAGATCGGGAGAAGCGGATCGACAGGGAGCCACACCGACGCCGCGAGGACGACTGTCCACAAGAACCCTGCTGGAATAGAGGCGCGGCCACAGAGGGGCCACGATGGGCGAATGTACCGAACGACATTCGCCGCGCCAGATCGCCTACGCCAGAACGAGAGCGGGGCACGAGGCAGCTCGCAGAGGCGCTGGACCGTATCACGAGGGTGCGTCCACCGCTACGCCAAGCCATGGAGCTGCCGCCATTCTCGGGAGCAGCCACAGAGTGGCTGCCATTTAAAGCGTCGTGGAGGGACTCGACGCAGCTATGTCGAATCACGCCGGCCGAGAACCTAGCGCGCCTACGAACGAGCCTGAGGGGGGAAGCACGCGAAGCTGTGGCGACGCTACTATACACGGCCTCAGATCCAGAGATCATCGTCCAAGCTCTGGAACGATGTTTCGGCAGGCCGGAGACAATAGTGTACAAGGCGCTGGAAGACTTAAAGAAGTTGCAGCGACTGAACTCCGCGGCCGACCTGAACAGATTCGCAGTTCGGGTACAGAACATCGTCGGCGTGTTGACTACGGTAGACAAGAGGGGCTACCTACAAAACCCCATGCTCGCGCAAGAAGTAGTGGAGAAGCTCAGCCCGCACCTAATGAGTAAGTGGTGCGACTACGCGTACGAGTACGGGGAAGGCGGCGAAGCAGAGATCGTCACCCTGTCCCGCTTCCTGTCACGAGAAGCAGATCGAGCAGGCCCAGCTACCCATCGCGACGAGCGCGCCTAGATGGAACGAGGCGCGCGCAGCTCCCACAAGCGCGCCGCGGCGTGTAGCATACAAGGCGTCCTACAACATAGCCGCCGAAACAGCTACATGTCTTTGCTGCGGAGAGGGGCACAACACGACCAGCTGCAAGAAGCTGAAGGAGATGGCCATGGACTCGCGATGGGAGTGGGCAAAGAAAAACAATGTCTGCTTCAAGTGCATCGGAGAGCGCCATCGGCGATCATCGTGCCGCGCGAGAGCATGCGGTGTCAACGGGTGTCGCCGTCCCCACCACCCGCTACTACATAGCGAGCGGGCGGGTCCAGCCCCACCGGCCACGGAGAGAGCAGAGGAAGCGGAGCCAACGGAAGCGGTACTATCGACGCACAGCGACACGGCGAGCGATGTCCTGTTGAAGGTATGTCCCGTGACAGTGAGCGGACCGAAGGGCGTAGTGCACACGTACGCGTTACTCGACGAGGGCTCCACGGTTACGCTAATCGACGAAGCCCTAGCCCATGAAGTCGGGTTGGACGGACCGACACAAGCCCTGCGTATAAGAGGCGTGGGCACAAGCCTAGAACAGGCAACGAGTAAACGCGTCACGTGTACGATACGCGGTCCCGGCGAGAAAAGCCTGCGAATAACCGCCCGGACACTTAGCGGCCTCAAGCTGAGAGGCCAGCGGATACCCAGCGTGCGCCGATACGACCACCTGAGAAACCTGCCGTTGCCGATGTCTCCGCGTCGAGAAGTGACGCCGCGCATATTGATGGGCGCGGACAACTGGGCAGCGATCGTAACACGCGAGTTACGGGTCGGCGGGCACAGCGAGCCCGCAGCATCGAGGACGCGCCTGGGGTGGGTATTACACGGCACGATGCCACGCCGTGTAATACGCGACAGCGAAGACACAGTGCTGCACGTGACAGCCACACGAAGTAGGGGCCGTGTGGAGAATCTCGTACGTGAGCACTTTCGCATAGACGCGTTAGGAGTGTCACGGGCGGAGAAGGTGAGCGCCGAGGACAAGCGCGCGGAACGCATCATCACACAGACAGCGCGACGAGTGAACGGCCAATACGAGGTGGGCCTACCAGTGGATAGCGTCACCAGGCCCCTGAATTACGGCGACGCGCTGAAGAGGCAGAACGCCATCAAACGGAAGATGCGGCGTGGCCCGGAGCTTCAGCACATGGCTGGAGGCGCTGACGGAGACGGCGAGCCTGCGCATCCCACGCGGCTGCTTCACCTCGACACCGGATCGGCTCGAACTACACGTGTTCTGCGACGCCAGCAGAGAGGCGTACGCAGCGGCGGCGTACTGGCGAGCTACATCACGGGGCGGCGTACAAGTCGCACTAGCAGCCGCCAAGGCGAAGGTAGCGCCGCTGAAGTCGCTGACGGTGCCGCGACTGGAGCTACAGGCGGCGACGATTGCAGTCCGGCTCGCCAAAACCGTATGCGGCGAGCACAGGTTCCGTGCCCTCGACTCAGTTACGTACTGGACCGACGCAACTACGGTGCTGCAGTGGATACGCACGAACGCGAGAAAATACACACCGTATGTCGCGCACCGGCTCGGCGAAATAGAAGAGGAGTCCAACCCACAACAATGGCGGTGGGTCCCGACGACACAAAACGTAGCGGACGACGCAACAAGAGCGTCGTACAACCACGTTCCCGTCGAAACGGAACGATGGTTCACCGGGCCAGCCTTCTTGCGATTGGAGGAGAGCGAGTGGCCACAAGAAGCTGAGGAAACCTACCCACCACCACCCGAAGCTGTGTTCCACATGCAAGACGACGAGAGAAGCCACGACCACTTGCCCGATGTGACGAGGTTCTCCAAGTTTCGGCGGTTAATACGAAGCACCGCATATGTTCTATTGTTCACAGACAAGCTGAGAAAGAGGGGAACGCAGCTGAGCGCGGAGCACATCGAGCGAGCCACGGCGCTGTGGATCACCAGGGCGCAGGCGGACAGCTTCGGGGCAGAGGTGGAGGCCCTACAGCGAGGCGACTTCATCAAGAAGACGAGTCGCCTATACAAAATAGACCCCTATCTGAAAGGGGACATACTGCGCGTCAGAGGACGGATCGAGGCGGCCGAAGTGCCGACGAACGCGAAGTCACCGATCGTCCTGGACGGGCGACACCCATTCACCCGTCTACTGGTCGCCGACGCGCATTGTCAGGCGGGCCACGCGAACAACGAGCGCGTGGTCAACGACCTACGGCAGCAGTATTGCATCTTGGGGCTGCGGCCTACGGTGAGGGCCGCCGCACGCAGCTGCCAGTGGTGTCGCGTAAGAAGAGCGACGCCGCGCATCCCCGCGCCGGGCGACTTGCCGCCCGCGCGGGTCACCGTGCATCAGCGTCCGTTCACGCACTGTGGCGTGGACTACTTCGGCCCGATGACCGTCACAATCGGGAGGCGCCACGAGAAGAGATGGGGCGCACTATTCACCTGCATGGCGACGCGCGCCGTGCACCTGGAGTTGGTCGCGAGTCTAACCCTAGACTCGGCGATCACAGCCATACGACGGATGGCAGCGCGCCGCGGCTGGCCGGGTACCATGTACTCAGACAATGGTACCAACTTCCGCGGCGCCGACACCGAGCTACGTGCGGCTTACAGCGAGTGGGAGCCGCACCTACGAGACTACGCAACCGAGCGGGGAGTGCGGTGGATCTTCATCCCGCCAGGCGCGCCGCACATGGGTGGCGCTTGGGAACGCCTGGTGCGCAGCGTGAAGGTCGCACTCCACGCTACACTGAACGAGAGGGCGCCTAAAGAGGAGGCGCTACACACACTGCTGACGGAGGCCGAGCACTCAGTCAACGCTCGGCCTCTGACTCACGTTGCTGTTGGGCCCGACGACGTAGAGGCGCTGACCCCGAACCACTTCCTGTTGGGGTCATCATCGGGCCTACCCCTCACCGGCCCGTGCACAGAAGCGGACAGGTCCACATGGCGGAGGACCCAGGCGCTCGCCGATCACTTCTGGCGGCGCTGGGTCACGGAGTATCTGCCCACATTAGTACCACGAGGCCAAGCTGCGGACGACGTGCGACCGCTACAGCAACGGGACCTCGTGGTAATCGTCGACGCACAATTGCCCGCAACGTGTGGCCGCGCGGCATCGTGGAGAGAGTGCGGGAAGGTGCGGACGGCGGTGGTGCGGACCGGCGGAGGATCGTTCCTGAGGCCGGTGACGAGACTGGCTGTCCTCCCTGTGGAGCGAGAGGCTGCGACGAGTCTTCGCCGGGGGGAGAATGTTGCGGACAGCCTATAAACCCCATGTGACAATCGATATGTGTTGTGCAGTGTTCAGTGTTGTGTAGTATATAAGGTGTTAGGATAAGCATAGTATGTAAGGTGTCTAGGATAAGCATATTATGTAAAGTGTTTAGAATTAGTATATTATGTAATGTGTTTTAGTAACGTAAGATGTACCAAATAAAGAAAATTGATACAAGTTGTTCAATAAAGAGAATGCGAGGGAGACTTTGTAACCGAGGCCTAAGTAAACACATGAGAGACTAGGAATAACACGCTACACTAACACGAGAGCCCTACACGACCTAAAACCTATATATTCGAGCAAATATTTAGATCCAAATATAATAAATAAGAACAAAGAAAGCGTCCATGCGGTCGTTTCCCACGTGGGGGCAGCGACGCAGATTAGAACATCTGGCGCATGGCGTTTTCTCGGAATTGGGTCGGGTAGGGACCAACGTGCAAGAACGGGACGTCTGCACCGGCGCTCCCCACGTGGGGGAGCGAGACAGACGCGAGTACCGTTACGGCAATTCCGGGTATAGTTTGCCGTAACAATAGGGGCAGCGCAGGGTGGCGTGTTATTGGCCAAAAGGGTCGAAACCCTCGGTTGCAAACATCCCTAGTTGAGCAACTTGTATCGAGAATAAGAATAGGGCCATTTGGGCCACCAATTACAGTCGTCAGCCAGCAGTCCTACGTGTTTCACTACTTCTACCTCAAGCTACCTCAAGAGAACCCTGCCTACTCGGCACATCAAGAGAACCGGCCTGCCTCCTCGAACATTCATTCAGTTGGGCCCTCAGTTGCCCCGTCGATCAATCATTCAGTTGGGCGCTCAGTTGCCCGGTCAATCGTCACCCGCCGCGTCCGCGTAACGTGCACTAGCGCGTCTTCCGCTCGTATACGACCGGTCGGCCCGCCGAGCCATTACTATTAGTGAGCCGGTCGTCAACAATAACCCAGCAAAGACTGAATGATCACACGGTAGTACACGTAAATCGAGAAATAGCAGATGATTTGGACCTTTCCAAGATGATTTCATAAGTCCTGTGAATGCTCTAAGTCTATAGCATTCCCGGTGATAACCACTGTCTGTATATTCATTGGGCAAAATAATGTCTTTATATTTTAGGTTATGTATTTTTCTGACTTTCAAAACAGTTTGACATTTTCTTAACGTTTCCTCAGAAAACAACAATTATTTTGCCATTACTTTTTTACAAACAAAACAAATTAATACATCTCCCATGATAACACTTTATTAATACATCTCCCATGATAACACTTTATTAATACATCTCCCCATGATAACACTTTATTAATACATCTCCCATGATAACACTTTATTAATACATCTCCCATGATAACACTATTAAAATTGGATCACATTTATTTCATAAACTGCACAAATAAATAATAAAACGTACACTGAACGTATAATAAATAGTTCAACACATAATACAGTATAAACGACAGATGATGCGCAGTAAAAGATCGCAATAGACCGAACTCACTATCTCACTCGCATCCGCTTGAATATATATTGCCTCGCGCTCTTTCAATGTGTCTGGCAAGATGTAAAAACTATCAAAACTGTCTGGCTACTGAGGTAACATCTTTTGATAGTTCCCCAAGTAACATATATAAAATTCAGCTTTCATACTTTAACGTAAGTATAATTATAATTTATTAAAGTTTAGGGGTGTCTGGCAGGGGGTTGCAACTGTACTGTCTGGCAATGGATGACGTGAAATCACGTCATATTATTCCGAACAAAATATAAAAAAGATGAGCTTTATACTTTAACGAATTTGAGGTACTATTTTATACACCTTTGTTGCCTGTTACCTGCCAAAGGAACCATGGTCCAAACTTCATAGTCGCTGATCGTTCTTACCTGTGTTGGGGACATGCGCAGAGAAACTTTCAACTTTTATAAAATAACGAAGGTCTGGCCGTCGCGGGCTCTTACTCTATATTACAAAATAATGCTTTATGGCAAGCGTTGTACGGCTAGTCACGGAGCTTGGTAAAGGAGAAAAGTTCAATAACAAACCTCCAGGAAGGAAGTGGTATGAAGGTTTTTTACGACGTCATCCTGAAGTCAGTGTGAAAATGGCCCAAAATCTTACAAAAGTAGAGCCTCTATTACAAAAGAATGGTTCACCGAAGTTCAAAAATACTTGCAGGAACAGAATGAATTTAGTATTCTTGAAAATGGTAGTCGTGTCTTTAACCCGGCGACAATGACGCTGGGTCATATTGACCCGAGGCAATTTTAAACTAATATATTTTATTTTTGCGTCGGTGGTATGATTCGAACATTTGTGTAGCTGGAGATACGGCCCCCCTCTACCCGCTTTATTGGTACGCTCAGTGCGACGCCGCGTGCGCTGAGAGATACACGTGCGTCAAGTGAAAACGGGTAATTATGACCCAGCGTCATAGCTGGCGTAGTAATTTAATGACATACGTTTATTTGCTTATTTAGTGTTTAATGTTAATTAACCTTGTTTTTTATAGGTTTTTAGTGAAAATGTCTTTGAAAAATGACCCAGCTAGAATTGTGGCGTTGTTAGAAGAGTCTGATTCCGACAATGAAGACTCCCAAGCTGCTTCAGACGTGGATATTGACGACCATTTATCTGAAGGCAGCAATGACAGTGAAAGCGAACAAGAAGCTAGTGATTCGGGGTCAGATTCAGAAAATATCGATCTTGCGTCATATTATTTTCATATTATAAAGCTGATTTGATCTCTCTATTAGTACGTAAGATTATTGATTCCTATTATTGCTAAGAATACTTTACCAAAAATTCAAAATATAAACATGTTACGTTTTTAAAGTTCATTTTGCATGTGTTATTGAAAAAGTTAATAAAAGATATTTCTAGAACTTATTGTTATTATTTTTATTTTACTACATAAGCAAAGAATCCTTTTTAATAAACACTCATTAAAATTAAGTTGACTTGCTAAATTTCTTGAAAAATTATCGATAAATTTCGGGTCAATATGACCCGGCGTCATCGTCCTAGTAATTATTTTCACGTCATTTGCGCCGGGTTAATGCAGACGAAACAGCTTTCTTTATAAATCCCAAGAGATCCAAGGTATTGGGTCGTAGAGGAGATAAGGCAATCTATCAGATGGGTTAATAATGCTATAACACAGGGGTTCCCAAAGTGTGCGCCGCGGCGTCCTGGTGCGCCATAGAAAGTAAAGAGGGGCGCCGTGAGTCGATCCTCTATCATTCGCAATATTCGCGGGTACCTTTTTTGAGCGCTCGCATCGGTAAAGAACATAGGTACCTACTTACGTCGCGCGCGTCGCCGTCGCTCACTCGCCGAAAAGTACCTACGCGCTTGAAAACCATTGATACCCTACCCCTCCCACGTCTGTACCCGCCCGCGCTCGCTTGCTCGCAATCGCAATGCCCGTTTATTTCAAGCGAGCCGCGCGACGGACGTGTCATCGTATTTTGTTTCGCTTTGTTTTTCGTCAAATATCTCACGCAAAATGGACAGATTTTTATTAAATAAACAAGTCGGTAGTTCAAATGATAATGATAAAGCATCTACTGGTGGCGGCGGGAAAGCAAAGAAGCGGAAATATCGTAAATACGATGATAGCTATTTGGACTTTGGTTTTACTTCAATATAAGTAAACAGTGAAGAAAAACCGCAGTGTGTGCTTTGTTTGAAAATACTATCATCCGAAAGTATGTTTCCAAGTAAGTTAAAGCGACATCTCGAGACAATTCATCCAACTATGGCTGAAAAATCGCGTGATTTTTTTCACCGGAAATTACAAAAGTTAAAAAAAAAAAAACCTATTCACTCAGCAAGCCTGAGTACCTAACAACGCACTGTTAGCATCATTCAAGGTGGCATACAGGGTGGCAAAATGCAAAAAACCTCATACTATTGCAGAAGAGGTTATTCTACCGGCTGCTCTCGACATGGTGAATATTATGGTAGGAGAATCGGCTGGAAAATTGATTTCCAAGGTACCCTTATCTAACAATACTATCAGTCGAAGAATCCATGACATAGCTGAGGATCTCAATTACCAATTAATAGAAAAAATGAAAAGCAAGGATTTTGGTTTGCAACTTGATGAGGCTACTCACAATAATAATGATGCACATCTTATTTGCTACGTACGCTTTCTGGCCGACAATATTATTGTCGAAGACCTTTTATTCTGCAAAAGCATTACCGAAAGTGCGAAGGCCCAAGACTTATTTGAAATTCTTGACAAGTTTATTGCAGAAAATGGTTTGGATTGGGAAAAGTGTATCGGTGTATGTACTGATGGTGCTCGATCCATGTCTGGCAGGTATGGGGCAATACAAGCGCTTATTCGTAAAAAAAGCAATGAGTTCTGAACTGAACCAAGTACTGGAATGTGTAATTGGTGCAGTAAACTACATAAAAACTAGGCCTCTAAAGGCCAGACTTTTTAAAAAACTATACATAGATATGGGAGCTGAACCTACGGCCCTGCTGTATTACTGCAATTCACGATGGCTTTCACGTGGAAATGTATTATTTCGTGTGTTCGAATTACACGAAGAAATTAGAACTTTTTTACAGCAAGAACGTCATGAAAAAGCCAAATATTTTACTGAACCAGATTTTTTTGCTAAAACTAGCATATTTGTGCGATATATTTGAGAAACTAAATAATTTGAATCTGTCTTTGCAAGGCAACAACACGCACATTCTGAAACTATCGGAGAGGATTGCGGCGTTTAGAAAGAAACTGCAGTTGTGGATAAAAAAAATGAATGAAGGCGGCGGTCAAGATTGCTTCCCGCAATTGTATAAAAATGCGGCATCTAATGAACTGGTTGTCTCACAAGACCTGATGGCCCTTTTCACGGAACACCTATCGAAGCTCACCGAATGGTTTTCGAAGTACTTTTCATAGTACATAGTCAACATTTTCTGTGGCAAAAAATTTGAAAATTTGAATGATGTCCAAAATGCCATCTCCAGATATTTTTCACAAAAACCAATTGATTTTTATCGATCCAGCATTGAAAATTTGCAAAGATGGCAAAGGCTTAGATGGAAAAGGTTGTTGATAACGAGAGTGATTACATCATTGATTAAAAATAAAAACTATTTGATGTTATACCTTATACCTATAGGTAAATTAATCTCCTCGAATAAGACATGGACACAAAAAGTTGAAGAGCGAAAATTTGAGGAACATTTAAAGTATGTAAAGGCTGTTTTTTTGGAGGTATAGAACTTTAAGTTGGCAACACTGTTTTAACTGGCGGCCATTTTGTCAGCTGTCAAGTGATTTGTGTTTAGTTTGGTTTGGCATTTCAACATGAATAGACTGACGCCTGAACAACGCTTCTAAATTGTGCAAATTTATTTTGAAAATAATGGTTCTGTTCGAAATACGTATCGCGCACTACGTCCATTTTACGGTCAACATAATCGTCCATCAGAGCAATTAATTCGACTAACTATGGACCGTTTTCGCACCACGTTTACTCTAAATGATAATACGCATCTACAGAGACGTCGTACAGTGCGTACAGAAGAAGCCATTGCTGCTGTGTAGAGCGTAGCGTAGAGGAAGACCGGAATCAGTCTATCCGCCATCGTGCACAGGAATTGGATATGTGTCCATCCACTTTATGGAAGATTTTGCGGAAAGATCTTGGTTTGCGTGCTTACAAAATACAACTCGTGCAAGAATTGAAGCCACGCGATCACCTAGCAAGGCGTAGATTCGGTGAATGGGCCCAAAACAAGATTGCCGTTGATTCCGATTTTCATAAGAGAATTTTGTTTAGCGATGAAGCTCACTTTTGCTTGAATGGCTACGTCAATAAACAAAACTGCCGTATTTGGAGTGAAGATAATCCTTAAGTGTATGTTGAGACACCGTTACATCCAGAAAAACTGACTGTTTGGTGTGCTTTATGGGCTGGTAGAATCATTGGTCCGTACTTCTTTAAAAACGATGCTGGCCAGAACGTTACAATCAATGGTGACCGCTATAGAGCCATGATTACTGACTTTTTCGTTCCTCAATTGAACAACCATGATGTGCAGGAGCTGTGGTTTCAACAAGACGGCGCAACATGTCACACATCTCGTGCCACAATTGATTTACTGAAGGAAACGTTTGGTAACCGCATAATTTCACGTTCCGGACCCGTGAATTGGCCTCCAAGATCGTGCGATTTAACGCCGCTAGACTATTTTCTGTAGGGATATGTGAAGTCGCTAGTCTACGCCGATAAGCCCGAAACGATCGACCACTTGCGAGGACAACATTTACCGCGTTATTGCCGATATACGCCCACAAACGTTGGAAAAAGTTATTGAAAATTGGACCTCCAGATTGGATTACGTCCGAGCCAGCCGTGTCGGTCATATGCCAGAAATCATATTTAAATTATAATGCCAAAAGATTATCTTTTGAATAAAGTCAATTTCATGTCAATTTCAAAAATTCATCCTTGTTTTATTCCATTTCAGTTCTATACCTCTAAAAAAAACACCCTTTATTTAGAAAAATATATGCAAATGAACAGTTAAAAGCATTCAAAACATACGAAAATAAATATTTTATTGGAAAAATAGAAGACACGGCATTGTTCAATATTTTTAAATTTTAGTATTTTACTAACGTCGGATTTAGTGTAATACTTCTCTTCAATCTGTTTCATAAATAACTGTATTTGGTGTTTTATATTTTTAAATTCACTTTGCATTGTTTTTTTTAACAAAATCCATTATTTCCTGATCAACATATTGTTTATTTGCAGCATTATTATCAGTTAATGGTAATTTTACACCTTTTATTTTTACGACAAAAAGCGAAAAAAAACTGATGAAGAAATGCTTGGAATATTAGAAACACCACGAAAACATAAAATGAGAAAAACCATTAAGCGCTTGTGTCATCGGAGATTGATATGTATAAAAAAAAATAAGACAAAAACGCAAAAGACAAGTCAAAGAAGAAACAGTTGTCAGACGTAATAAAAGAAATATAAAATATGCGCTACTTAAGTGAAGAAGAAGAAATGCAGTTAAATGTTAATGATGAATTGCGTGTTTTAATGAACGTATTTCAAAATTCATTTCTAAAGAAAAGGTCTTTTAAAAAGTTTCCTGTTGCACTGAGAAAGTTCGCGTATCACTTAATTTTTAGTCGCCTGCAGCATATAAATATGTTCGTGCATCCTTGAATAATTGTTTGCCTTGCCCAAGAACGTTGCTGAATAACCGAGTTTTACAGCAGAAGCATTCAATGTACTAAAAATAAAAAGCGATAGTTCCAAGTCAAAAATTGTCTGTAAGTTAGTGATGGACGAGATGTTGATTCGCCAACAAAAGCTTTTTGACGGAAACAAACATCATGGCTTTGTTGACTATGGATTAGGCGAAAAAAACGATTGTCAGAGCTTGGCTTCCTCAGCATTAGTATTGCTACTGGTGTGCTTAAATCTGACATGTAAACTGCCAATAGGATATTTTTTTACTCATGGTCTCACTGGAGCAAAACTCGCAACCTTAATAAATATGGCATTAGAAAAATGTGCTCAAGCCTCAGTCACATATGATGGCAATCAAACCAACATTGCAGCAATGAGGATTTTGGGTTGCAAACTCGACGATTCTAAAGCATTAAGACCAACTTTTAGACACCCTACTATTGGAAATGACATAGTGTTGATGATAGACGCATGCCATATGTTAAAGTCGGTCAGAAACAGTTTCGAGGCAAGACAAGAATTTAGTGACAAAAATGGCAAATTGGAAGTACGTAGAACGCCTACAAGAGATCCAAGACGTCGAAGGATTGCGATCAGGCAACAAACTTACCAGCCGTCATATTAATTTTCGCCAGCAGATTATGAAAGTTAAATTGGCCATATAACTTTTAAGTAATAGTGTCGCACAATAGCTGCAAGCTTGCAAAGACTTGTCATCAGAATTTGCCGAAAGTGAACCTACTGCAGATTTCATAAAGATGCATAATGATGTCTTTGACGTTTTGAACTCGAGAGGAAATCGTAAGGCACATGGATTGAAAAGGGCCCTGAACTCGAAGAACAAAGACGAAGTATTCAAACTGCTTGAAGATTATAAAAAATATATAACTAATTTAAAAGTTAAAATCAAACAAAGAAAACGAAAAAACATAAAGAAGCCTCGCCGAAAATTACAATGAAAACAGAGTTTAAACCAGTCCCGGAGTGTACTAATGGTAGCCAAATTATTAGAGACAGTACTCATATTTTTATATCTTCTAGTTTAAATGATTTTTTGAGCAAATAAATTGGTTCTCACAAGGTCTTTTTCTTTTATTTTGCTGCTGGTATCGTGGTATTGCGGCTGTAGTATGTTTGTCTCGTTTCTTCTACCGTCAAACTACTTGTGTGGAAATGAAACAAGACATTGTTATCGGAAAAAATGGCCAGAGTTGCCAGTGGTCAGAAATAATTTTTGTTCTGTACTGAGGTTAACACCTGGATACGGCTTCATTAAATATGTCTTTAGCGGAAATCCCCGACAATGACTCCGTTTTCAGGTAACAAGTTATTTTTCAGGTCTCGGTAGATTGAACCGTTCTTAAAAACTCCTCCATCAGATGCGCTACCACATGCGCCGACATCTAAAGGGTGATCCAATTCGAGTTTCCTATATTGGCAACACTGTAAATTAGACAGCTGTCAATAATGGCACGTGTTTGAAACATCAAATGTTAGTTTGAAACAACACATTTACGAAATAGATCGCTTAAGCACCGCTCAACGTGTTAAAATTGTTCAATTGTTCTACAGAAATAACAATTCTGTACGAACTGTATATCGACGTTTACGGGAAGATTATGGTCAATCTAACTATTGAGCGAACAATTCGCAACGTAGTGAAAAAAATTTAGGAAACTGGAAGCATTGGATATAGGGTAAGCCGTGTGCATCATCGTGGCGCACGTTCAGGCGAAGAATATTGCTGCTGTGAGTGATAGTGTGGCCGAAGACCCGGAATTATCGATTCGTCGCCGTTCGCAGAGTTTGGGCCTTTCTTATGGCTCTCTTTGGCGCAATGTGCATAAGGACTTGCACCTACACCCGTATAAAATTCGGCTAACACAAGAACTGAAGCCCAGAGATCATGGACAGCGAAGAATTTACGCAGATTGGGTGTTAGAGCAGCAGGAAGTTGATGCCTATTTTTCAAAATAATAAAATTTCTTCTCTGATAAGGCACATTTCCAACTCTCTAGGTATGTTAATAAACAAAATTGCCGCATATGGGGTGAGGAAAATCCTCACGTGATACACGAGACATCATTGCATGCCCAAAAAGTAACTGTGTGGTGGGCATTGTGGTCAGGCGACGTAATTGGCCCTTACTTTTTTGAAAATGATGAAGGTCAGACAGTAACAGTCAACGGTGAGCGCTATGGGCGCATGATAACCGATTATTTTTGGCATGAAATCGAAGATATTGATGTGGGAGACATGTGGTTTCGGCAAGACGGCGCAACTTGCCACACATCGCGTGCAACGTTAGCTGTTTTGCGTGAAAAGTTCAGAGGTCGCATTATTCCACGTTGCGGTAACATCAACTGGCCGCCAAGATCATGCGATTTAACACTTTTTTTTTTTGTGAGGTTTTCTTAAGTTGCGTTTACGCCAACAAACCTGCAACGTTGGAGCACCTAAAAACTAACATCTGCCAAGTTATAGCCGAGATAACCCCCGAAACTTACGAAAAAGTCATCGAAAATTACCTCGAACGAATCAACTGCTGCAGAAGGTCCAGAGGCGGCCATTTTCCTGACATCATTTTCCATAATTAATTAATAATACCAAATATTCGATTAATAAAAAAAAAACTAAAATAATGTTACATTTTGTGTGTTTCTTCTTTAATAAAAGTTAGGAAACTGGAATTGGATCAGCCTTTATATATTCATGATCGGCAACAGTAGTCGTGATCGGCAACAGCTAACAATACAATACTGCTTGTTTTTTTTTGTAATTAAAGTATAAACTTCCACGTTTAAGAGGAGCTTTGGTTGTCGTCACATGTTTTCCGTCTATAGAGCCATAACATGAGGGGAAATTCCATCTTGTTCTAAACCCAGGTTCGATTATTTTCCATTCTTCTGCATTTGGAACCTGTAAAAAAATTTGATAATTAAATTACTTTTTCTTTTGTTTACTTACAGGATAACGTAGAAAACTCAAATGGCAGCGAACCAGGATCATCATCGATAAATTCACCACGCTCGGAAAATGGGGTAGAAGATGAGTCTGCAGCAGAGACACCACAATTCACTCCACCCATAAAACCTAAGCGGAGTAAATTATCACAACTATCTAACATGATAAAAGATTTAAGAAATATTCACGACGACAACACACCCACATGCGACGAAGAAACAGATCTAGATCTATTTGGAAAAAGCGTCTTGCCACAAATGAAAAAATTATCAGAGGAACAGGCAGATACGAGCCAGGAATGCATATTCTTTTCAAATTACACAATTTTCTCAATCTTTTCAGAAATCTCAAAATACATCATCCGCTCAATGGAATCCTGCACAAGTTTTTACGAGCTACCCAGTACCTTCAATCTGTCCACCTGCACCTTCAACCTGTCCTCCGCCAGAGCCTATTCCATCAAGCACTACAAGTTCTTTTTCCACGGGTTTCCAGTACAGCGATAATAGTGTATTTTTCCCAGTAACTTCATATAATAATGATAGTCACGGCGAAAGCGCACAAGACAGTGATATCATACAGTTTGCCTTCCATAATGCTTAAAATTATGTTTTTTGGATTTTGATACAAATGTGTACCTATTTGATTTGATTAAATAAATAAATAAACACTTACATTAATAAACTGTTTCAATGCTGTATCAATTGCTCGACAAACTTCTGGAATAATAAATTGTGATATAGATGGAATAATAAATTGTGATAAGCAATCCCACGTGATCCCACGTACGCAACGTATGTAACGCATTATGACATCTGGTGTACACATATTGCGTGTGGTTCCTTCTAAGGGCATCCAATGCAATTAATAATCGTTGCGCTGTAGGTTCTGTAGATTATTCATCTTGTAACTCAAACGTTGTGCCCAAATAGTTATGAAGGCAGCGTGCTGCTAGAACTATTTTGTCCACCATTTCTCGTTGTATCTGAATAGGCCCGTGTAATACCCCGCCATCTTGCTCTTAATATCGCAAATGCGTTTTCTACAATCCTTCGGACTCAAGACAGCCGATAATTGAAAATTTTACGCGGTTCATTATTGATAAAAACATTTTTGCTGTAAAGTCTTCTTAGTAAATAATGTTTAAGCGGGAATGCTTCATCACCGACTATAATATGCGGTAACGGTTCTGATCCTGGCATGAGAGGTTGATTTTCTGGTATGTTCAATTTCTTCTGATCTAATAGTTTACCAAGTGTCGATTTTTCAAAAATACCTCCTTCACTATTTCTTCCATAGGAGTCCACGTCAACCACTACAAATTTGCAACGAGCATCTACTAAAGCCAGAAGAACGATCGAATTTTGACCTTTGTAATTCCAATAATCTAAGCCACCCTTTATTGTACACTTTATATTCACACGTTTACCATCCAGAGCACCTATGCAATTTGGATTACGTTTACCTATACGTTTACTGCTGTTGGTTGCGGCATCACGATAAGGCGAAGATGTTTCCAAATCGCTTCACAAACTTCCTTCACAATAATATGTATAGTAGAAAATCCCATGCGATAACTGAATGCGATAGACCGAAATGAATTTCCCGTAGCCTGTATCTGTACCTGTATCAGTATTATATGGAATCTGTAACATATAATACTGGTTTAAAAAATCTATTGTTGCAGTTGCATAAAGAAAATTGGAATAAGTTACGTAATTGCTATATTAACGCTATGAAACGACGCCAAAAAAAAGTGGACAAGCCGGGAAAAGAATTACGGATTGTGCGATTTGAACAACAAATATTACTGACCTGGCAGCCAGGAAACCTGTATTGACAATGGTTGGATCAATGGGCCAACTTCTTGGAATGGTTGAAATTCTTCGTTGAAACTGTCCGACTAACACCAGATAAAAAAAATATTCTTGTATCTCGAATCTCATTATAATCACGAATCTCATAAATATTTACCAGCATTGTAATTTGCTTCTACACACAATGTCATTTTTATTTCTCTGGCACCCAATACAACACATCGAATGCAACCTTTATACTACTGTATCTACCGGGCCTTTGAAAATATATTTTGAGCTGGCCATTGCTTGGTTTCAGAAAGCGCATGCTGGGCGAATCATAAATCAAGACGACATTGCTAGTTTGTTTGCATCTGCCTACATGAAAGCTGCCACGGCTCATAATGCTGTAAATGGTTTCAAAATTACAGGTCTTTATCCCACCGATTAATACATTTTTGATGAATCTGATTTCCAACCAGCCACAGTCACAGAAGAACCATTTCATCCGGAAAACAATCAACAGCTCAATAGGTCTTTGCAGACAGAAGTAGTTGATCATGATATGACACCATCGCCTTCAATACTTGAACAAATTATACAGTCTCAAGTTATAAATGTACCTCCATCTCCAACAGCAGATGCCCGTGATAGATGCTCTTCACTGTGAACTACCTGAAACTGCAGGCAATGAAATTTTGAAATTTCAACTCCTACCAACGAAATTGTTCCAAGTCTTGACACATCAACACTAGCAACTCCAACGACACCTGTTAAATATTTTGTACGTTCAGGTGATACTGGAAATGTCACGGATATTGTCGGGCCGAGCACGAGTGAAATCTATCTAACCAGGCCCCTCTTTCCCACTGGGCACACTGGGCAAGTGCCCAGGGCCCCGCGGTCGATAGTTCCTGCCAGATCACCAAACGATAACCGATATTTATTACCGAAAAACTTATTTAATTCGAATAAATCGAACCTAAATGACTGACTACAATACCAACTTGCTTATTAGCTTTTGCATGCGCGAAGCTACTCTACTCGTGCCCAAAAATCAAGCTTTCCGATTTCAGCATGTTTAGATAAATTATCAAGAGTTACGGTAGTGACTCGCGCCATTTAAATTAAGGGGGGCGATACATGTAAAATTAAAAAAAAGGTTTTTTTTTGTTGCATAAATTGCAATTTTTTTAGTCCTGTAGATAGATATTGACTATCTACATAGTGGATATTGACTATCTCAACATCAAAAAGAAGTGGATTACTCAAAAATATGCCTGTAAATTTTCAAAATTAATCTCTTTATTTTCAAATTTATAACTCGTTAAACTGCTCCGCCTCAACTCAGCTCAAGCCTGTCAACTTTAAACGCGTTTTTCTCCAAACTACTTTTTTGAAATTGGCGGGAGTGATTACTCAAAAAGTTCTCAACCGATTTCAATGAAATTTGGTACACATCTTCTCTGTAGTATTAGTTTCTAGTTAAGCCTAAAAATGCCAAAAAAAAAATTTTGATCCAAAAATCATCCAAAGTGAGTGAAAAATCGAACTTTTTTTTTAGGCGTGCTAATTTACAATTTCTTTCACTTTTTTGATTTTTTATAGTGTGGTGGAGGTAATACACCTTAGAAGGTAGATTCGCTCGGCGCTTATAGTTAAGCCGCCGCGCGTGCGCCGGCCGGCTCGGTGCGCAGGAGTTCTGCGCATGCGCCGCGCCGCCGCAGTAGTCAAGAGCTCGCATAGCTAACGGTGCCACATACTCAGATAAATACGCTTTGTATAATATATTCAATAGATTCGTCAAGACATATTAAAGTAAATCCGAAGGACAATAACAGTGTGCTAGGGAATAATATGTTACAATTGCTTCATAACAACTGTGAAGTGATTTCCTTCTAAACACCTCACCATATAACTAGAAACTAGAAACAGTTTAACTAGAAAATACATGCTTTCTGAACATTCTACAACTTGAATTTTTTATTCCAAATCACTACAACAGACACTAGAATTCCCGCCGATTGGTACCTTCCGCCGCGAGGGTCTCCGTAGAGTGGTCGTTAAGGCGGCGATTTTGGAAAAAAATAGATTTTCGTTGTTTGTTGTATTTAAATATATGATGAATATGCTTACTTTCAAAAATATTTACTTATTCCTTCCTTATAAAATAAGCGTCTGAAAAGCAGTCAAAATTTAGACGGTTACATGTATCGCCCCCCTTAAGCGAACGAAGCGAAGCGTGAAGCGTCAAGTTTGAATTAACGAATTTAATTGAGAAAGTACATAAAATAATTGATACAAAATGTGTTTTATGTTATGTTTAAAATTCATAATTTCATCGATTATTCGCATGTTTTATACAAAAAAAAAACCTTTAAAATAAGTGCAAAATTTAATTAAGAAAGCAAAAAATAAAAATATTTGATTAAAATTTTATTGTACACATTACTATCCATGGTAAATAAGTATTGTAAATAAGTATTATTTTACTAGACCGATTTTTAATATCAGAATTAGTGCAATCTCTAATGCAACAATACTTCATTATTTATTGTAATTTTTTTATAAATAAAATAAAAAAATATTTGTTAAAGTAATTTTTCGGATTATTAATTGTTAACGGACTGAGGTTCTAGTTCGACAACAGACAGCGCTAAGATCTACTCGCAGGATCCCTATAGCGACGTAAAACTGAACGTGACCGACCGACTTAAATAAACCGACGCGACGATCGGGAATTCCCCTGTATGTCTGTGGTGTTGTGACGTTTGTTTTGTTTCTAGTTGTTATTGACTGTGCTCTCTGGGGTACTCTTTGATTAAATCGTCGTTTGCCTGTTTTGTTTCTAGTTGTTATTGACTGTGCTCTCTGGGGTATTCTTTGATTAAATCCTCGTTTGCCTGTTTTGTTTCTAGTTGTTATTGACTGCGCTCTCTGGGGTATTCTTTGATTAAATCGTCGTTTGCCTGTTTTGTTTCTAGTTGTTATTGACTGCGCTCTCTGGGGTATTCTTTGATTAAATCGTCGTTTGCCTGTTTTGTTTCTAGTTGTTATTGACTGCGCTCTCTGGGGTATTCTTTGATTAAATCGTCGTTTGCCTGTTTTGTTTCTAGTTGTTATTGACTGCGCTCTCTGGAGTATTCTTTGATTAAATCGTCGTTTGCCTGTTTTGTTTCTAGTTGTTATTGACTGCGCTCTCTGGGGTATTCTTTGATTAAATCGTCGTTTGCCTGTTTTGTTTCTAGTTGTTATTGACTGCGCTCTCTGGGGTATTCTTTGATTAAATCGTCGTTTGCCTGTTTTGTTTCTAGTTGTTATTGACTGCGCTCTCTGGGGTATTCTTTGATTAAATCGTCGTTTGCCTGTTTTGTTTCTAGTTGTTATTGACTGCGCTCTCTGGGGTATTCTTTGATTAAATCGTCGTTTGCCTGTTTTGTTTCTAGTTGTTATTGACTGCGCTCTCTTGGGTATTCTTTGATTAAATCGTCGTTTGCCTGTTTTGTTTCTAGTTGTTATTGACTGTGCTCTCTGGGGTATTCTTTGATTAAATCGTCGTTTGCCTGTTTTGTTTCTAGTTGTTATTGACTGCGCTCTCTGGGGTATTCTTTGATTAAATCGTCGTTTGGCTGTTTTGTTTCTAGTTGTTATTGACTGCGCTCTCTGGGGTATTCTTTGATTAAATCGTCGTTTGCCTGTTTTGTTTTGTGTTAGCGACTATTTTCGGTGTAAAAATAAATACTGAATTATAATATAAAATGTCGAAACGGTCATATCCTAGTGGATCTGAAAAAAGGAAAAAAGCCGTACATCAGAAGGAAGTAATTGAAAAGTTACCAAAATTAATATCATATTTTACTACTACTACTGGAGAAACTTCTGTAAGTAGCAATCAAACAATAAATCTTCCACATGATGAGTCGTGTCGATCACAAATTGCGGGAATTTCTGAATCTTCATGTTCTACACCAATTTCTAACAATATTGGAAAAGAGATTGAATCAGAAATCAGAAAGATTGAATCTATGACGAAAGTGCAACAACTTCGGTGACTTCACCAACACCGATAACTGTGTCAGTTGAACAACAACCGTTTTCCAACCCAGAAGACATATCACACGACCCCGCCGATTTTCATGAAAATTTTACAGAAAAAAATCGCGAAATTTTGATTCGTAAGGGACCTGTATATTTTCAAAATAAAGATTCTGACTTTTCCGAGGCATCCAGAACCTACAAAGATGGTAATAAATCAGTAACTAGGTATTTCAACAAAGCATTATTTATTCGCAAATTAAAGAACAATGAAAGCGTCGAAAGAAAATGGTTGTTGTACTCGGCTTCCAAAAACTCTGTATATTGTTTTTCATGCTGCTTATTTAACCCTTCTGATGTAAATCTATGCTCTCCTGAGTGGATGTAATGATTAGAAGCACATTAATCACATAATTTTAACACATGAAAATAGCCCAGCACATAGGCAATCTATGATGACTTATCTGGCACGAAGTAAAGCGGTTGTAGAGTAGATATTGACTTATTATTATCTCAACATCAAAAAGAAGTGGATTACTGGAGAAATGTACTTAAACTGATTGTAGCTGTTGTAAAATTTGGCATCGAGAGGGCTTCCGTTTCGCGGTGACAATGAAATTCTAGGATCTCCCAACAATGGAAATTATTTGGGATGTGTGAAATTATTGAGTGAATTTGATCCATTTCTTGCAGATCACTTAAAAAGAATTGGGAATCCTGGAGAAGGTAACATTTCTTATTTATCAGCGAATATCTGTAATGAGTTTATTGACGTAATGGGAAAACAGGTGTCATTATCATTATCATTTAGTAATCAAATTACACAAAGCATCGTATTCGAGAAACAACAGATGTCCCTATTCACATTAAAACATATCAATTTCCTCAAATTAATGAAAATTAAGTCCAGAAGATGCTTGATCAAGATATCATCAGGCCTAGCTCTTCTCCTTGGAGTAGTCCGATCTGGGTAGTTACGAAAATATTAGACGCATCGGGTTAAAAGAAATGGCGTCTAGTCATTGACTATCGCAAACTGAACTGTTGATGTGATGATAGCTGAACTATCATGATGTGATGATGTGATTTACTTGAACTGTAAAGTTACTGTTGATGATAGCTACCAAACATAAGCGACATATGTACTAGATAAATTAGAACATGCACAATACTTTACAACATTAGATCTTGCGTCAGGATTTCATCAACTTCAAGTAAACTGGATCGCAAAAATTCCGGGTCGCTAATAAAAACCGTGATATCTCCATAAAGGGGGTAGCGGGTTAAGAGGGGTCTGGCGGCTCCCAAAAGGTTTGATACAAACGACCCAAAAATCTTGGGGTAGAGAAAAAAAAAAATTAAGATTTTTTCCGACCCCATGGATCCTCAGAAAAACCCCATACACGAGAAAAATGTGTTTTTTCGATATTTTAATTTTTTTCGAGCATTTAAATCAAGTTTTAAGCGGTTTCAATGCAACTAAAAATTTGTTTCGGATGTGTAGAGGTTCCCTGAATTGTTCTAGATTTTACTGTAAAGTTAAATCATGTGATATATAGCTTTAAATCCAAAAAAATCGTTAAAAATCGAGATTTTTTTTAAACAAGTCCATGGTATTTTCGTGCAGATTCAATCAAAAATAACGGCCTAACTATGCACATACGGGTATTTGAACTATCTACGCGGCCAAAAGTCAAATATACAAAATTTAAAACAGTTAAAAAAAAACGACTACCTGTGCTAGGGGACAGCTTGGAGAACAATACCCAGAGCGCGGTAAGCGCTGCAGCGCTTACCGCCTTTCCCTCGTGAATGCCGCGCTTCCGCGTGCAGCCGGAATTCGATCGTCCCGCCCGGTGTATGTGTCTGTTATCGACGTTATTGTGCAATTAAAGAGTTTATCAGTGAATATTTATTTTTTTGCTTGTATGTTAGAAGAAAGAAGTTATGGATCCGGATACAGCAGGTAATTATCTACTAATTAAAATTGAATTTCAATATTTTTAGCTGTGATTTGTGTATAACAGGGAATTTGTTATACTTCCAAGGTAGGTCCTGTCAAAATTCTTAAAGCAGTCGAAAGGTTGAAGCTTTGAGCAGTAGATGATTTAAAATTTTGCCGCGGAAAGTCGCGGATAAGTACCTAATTGATACTTTCATTTTTTACAAAAATTTAGTCATTATTTATGTTGATATTATTTTTAAAAAAAGTCTATTTTTATTTGTTTAAGGTTCACAAAATACCTCGGAAGTAAGAACTGTCACCCGTAAATACTTGTTTGATCGCATGCAGAACTTTGATTTGCCTAATTTGGAAGAAAAACTGACTTCCTTGAATGAGGAACTTCTGTCATGCGAGGGGTACTCAGAAGACCAAATTAAGACGTTGAAACGCACATTTTCTCACTTTATAAGCCAATTAAAACAAAGGTGTTCAAACGCTCATAAGAAGGAAGACGTATTTCGCAAATACAATGATTCATGGCTTGAAGGAACTATTGAGATTCCCGTGGTTACACAAAATCGGCCAGGCCGCCCACGTAAGTTACTTGGCGATTCAAGTGAAAGAACTAAAAGGAGGAAAACTGAGGAGATTCGGTCTAATCTCGAAGGAGAAGTGATCGTTCATGCTGCTCAGGTTGAGTTGCGGAAAAGTGGAAAACGAAATGCCTCTGATATATTAAAAGAAATCACCAGTAGTCCGTCCGACACGTGCAACAAAATATAAAAGGGCATTTTCAAAAACAAGGGAAGAAGAAAAACCTTGCGCTCTTACACCATTACAAGCATTGGCCATGTTTGTAGAAGCTGATTTAACTCGTCGACAGTACGAAATAATTAGAAATACTAACAAAAAGGTCTTTCCTTGTTATAGTATTTTACAAAAGGCAAAAAAAGAATGTTACCCACCCACAGAGGCATGTAAAGTAACGAGTACCTTCGCCGAAAGCGACTTGCAACCTTTGGCTGATCTAACCGTTAGGCGCCTGTCAATCTTCCTAGAAGAAGTCCTGATGACACTAAAAGAGCAAGAACGAGATAACCTAAAGATGATATGCAAATGGGGCTGCGACGGATTTCAACAATCTAAGTTTAAACAAAAATTTGAAAATGATGCCGACTCAGACGCGAATATATTTCAGAGCTGCTTCGTCCCTCTACGATTGGTTTGTGGCCAAGATGAAAAAAAGATTGCCTGGGAAAACCCAATACCCTCTTCTCCACGATATTGCCGGCCAATAAGGTTTCGTTTCGTGAAAGAGAATACTGATATAACGGAAGAAGAAATTAATTATGTCAAAAACTGCAAATTCGCTAAACGCAACAGAGATTGATTTAAATGGGAACAAGTTTTTTGTAAGACATCTGTTTATCATGACAATGATAGACGGAAAGGTCTGCAATGCTGCCACTGGCACGAAATCCACAAGTCAGTGCTACATATGCGGTGCAACTTCTAAGGATTTCAACCGATTAGATGCTAAAAAAGAGATTAGTCCTGAAGCTATCGAGTTCGGGCTTTCGGTTCTACATGCAAGAATTCGCTTTTTCGAAAGCATTATCCACCTGGCTTATAAATTGCCTGTAAAGAAATACAGACAGAGGAAAACTGAGGACGAAAAAAAAATCGAAAATGAAAGGAAACGGGAAATCCAGGCCAGATTTCGCAAAGAGACTGGTTTGCTAGTGGATATGCCAAAGGCAAACTTCGGAAACACGAATGACGGCAACACAAGCAGAAGATTTTTTGAAGATCCTAAACTGGCTTCCGATATAACGGGCATCAGTTATGACTTGATATATAGATTAAAAGTCATACTTGAAACGATTTCGAGTGGACATATAATTGATCCAGAAAAATTCGACAAATACGCATTAGATACTGCTCGTTTATATGTCGATCTATACCCTTGGCACCCCATGACGCCAACATTGCATAAAATATTAATCCATGGTGCAGTTGTAATAAAAAATGCGTTGGTACCTATTGGGCAGCTATCTGAAGAGGCCGCGGAAGCGCGAAATAAACATTATAAATCATCATCATATCGCCAAAACTTCGCTCGAAAATTTTCGAGAGAAAATTGCAACAGACATTTTTAATCGCCTTCTTTTGAGTTCAGACCCTTTGTTAGAAGAAGTTGCATTAGAAGCGTGAAAAGAAGAAAACAATTCTTTTTTGCCAGAAACAATTGCTCTACTCATCCCTGCGAATCCGAATGAAAGTGGTCATTCTTCAGAAAGCGAAGATGAAAATTTATTTTAAAAATTGTAGTTTTTTTATTATTTTCAATAAATGTGTCTCGATGTAATATTAGAATGTTTGTTTCATTTACTAATATCGTTTAGAACAAATATTGACCGTAAAATAATTTTGACCGCGTAGATCGTTCAAATACCCGTATGTGCTATGGTTGAAAGATACACTCTTACTCTACAAAATGCCGCTAAGTGGACTCAATTTGGTTGATTGTAGTCTGCGATAACTGAATTTGAGTAAAACGCGATTTTTAAAAGTATGCGATTTTGGCCTTTAAAAAAAATCACAATTTAATTAAACAAAAAAGCACTAAAAATAATGTTCATATAGGGGTATTTGAGGTCGCTGAACAAGAATTTGATGTCAAAAACATGTTTTGACATTTGACAGCTGTAAAAATGCTGTCAACAAGGAATAAAAATGTTATATTTTCAATTTTTTAAATAAATGATCGACATATGCTTTAACTATTGGTTTTTGAGGTCGCTAATTATAAATTCAATACTTAAAACATGTTTTGGCAATTGACAGCTGTCAAAAATGCTGTCAACAAGTATAAAAATTTTAATTTTTTAAATTTTTTTTTCATGAAAATGAAACGGTTACAATTTATTTTCCAAATCTGTCTACTGAATCGCCCTCTATCGGTTCCGCTCTTAACCTAATCCTAGACCCACGCGGCCCAACTTCGTCATCATTTTGCTACTGCGCATCCACACTGCGCACCTACGTGCATTGTACTCCGACCCACGCGCTAACTGTCTTACTCTCTCTGTAACCAGCCTCCGTCCAGTGCACATGCTATGTGACGCGCTCTGTTTGTTAAATAAATCGGTTTATTATTATTACGTGCGACAATTGGGTATTTGAATTTTTTTTTTTTTTGTTATAAATGGAAAGATCATATATAAGTTTTATAACAAAACTATTTTTTTTTTTTTGCAATAATTCAAAAGTTATATCAAAATAAAAATTAATTTTTGAATCCAGTACTGAAGACCCGCCGACCGCTCCCGAACAACCCCGAGCGCGCGTGACGTCATAATGTTAGTTTTCACTCATTGCAGTTTACAGAGATATTAAGTACAGTGTTTTGATCTATTTGATTCTGTTGTCATTGTTAAATACTCAAATATATATTGAAAATGTCGAACCTCAAAAGTTATCGTTCTTGTTTTGTACCATTATGTAAGAATACTACAAAAACAACTCGTGACAAAATGTTTTTAAATGTTCCGCAAGATGTAAAACGTCGAAACAAATGGTTTCAAGCAGTGCACCGAGATAATCCCAAAACAAAATCGATTTTTTTTGTTGTGAAGATCATTTCGATGTAAGTATTTCATAATACCATTGTTATTAATTATTATTTATCTAAGTACAAATCAAATAAATAGAGTTCAGTCAATAATTTTTTTTAATTGGACTCCAAATCATAACCTTTAAAATCATAGCATTAAAAAATTTCCTATTGATAATTTAGTGCTTAAATAATAAATTCATGTATCTTTATTTAATGATTGGGATTCAATTTGATATTTTTATAATTTTATAACGTTCTAGCTTATGTATTAGACTAGATTAAATTTTTTTAAGTTTATGTTATAGTGGTTTTTCTGTTGTTATAATAACATTTAAATAATTCTTATGATTTGTTTTTTTTTTCTAGCTAAAAGATGATATGGAAAATTATATTTATTACACAACAATGGGAGGTAAAGCAAAGATTAAAATTGATGTGGTACCACACAAGTTTGACTGTCAACCTAATCGTAAACGACAAGGCACCACAATGATTATTAGACCAGCTGCAGAAAAAAGACGGAGACAACAAATCATTCAAGAAATTTTGAGTGAATCGTCAGAAAATATTGAAATTGGTAATCCTCAAGAACTAAACATTGATGCCGTATCAGCCAACACTGTTGAAAATATTGAAGTTGATTCTGCTCCTTTAAATGTAACATCTGACCAAAAAGTCAGTGTTGAAACACAAACTAATATTAACAACCGTACTGTTGCTGTACAAGTGAATAGTCGTTCTAAGTATCGTAGCGTGTCAGTTCAGTGTAAAATTTTATCAATCGGAGTTGATAAATCCTGCTCACCTATTAAAACTGGTAGCATTAGTACTGCAACATCTCCAATAAAACCATTGCGTCAAAAATCAATTTCAAATTTACTCGAAGATGATCAGAAAAGTTTGTCATCTAGTAGTTTTACACATTCAAATAGTTCACAAGATATTTATGAACCTTCGGAAAATACCGGCTCTATGGATTCTAGCAGCTTTCAATCTCCTGTGAAAAAATCTGAAATTTTGAAAGTCACAAATTACTTAATCAACGATAATTTAAAAGCGTATACTGGAGTTCCTCAAGAATGGAATGTGATGCTAGAACGTATTAGTGTTATATCTAATATTAATACTACCCATATAAAATTATCTTTGATGAAAATACGACGCCAAGATACTTTTGAAAGATTAAGTGAACAGTTTGGAATGAGTGTCAGCAATGCTAGTATTATTTTTAATAAAACAGTTCCTGTATTGGCACATTTATTAAAAAAACTCGTTTATATGCCGGAAACTAGTAACATAAAAAAATTACTACCGATACCATTTAGAACCTCATATAATCATGTGATTGCTATTATTGATGCATTTGAGATACAAATTGAAAAACCAAGTGATCCAGAGTAGAGCGATCCTTAACTTGGTCAGAGTATATAAAGTGTAATACTTTAAAGTATTTAATATCTTGTACACCAGATGGTTTTATAAATTTCATATCAAAAGGATTTGGAGGTCGAATTTCAGATGAGTTATTATTTCAAGAAAGCGGATTATTAGAAGAGCTACCCGAAGCTTGTGCTGTCATGGCCGATCGAGGATTCAAAAACATTGTTTCACTTCTTGACGATAAAAATATTGAATTAATTCGACCACCTTCAGTTAATTCTGGAGTAAAATTAACACAATCTGACGTCTTACAAGGCAAACGAATCGCTGCTCTACGTATTCATATAGAACGCGTCATCGGAAGAATGAGAGAGTTTTTGATTTTCTAAAACCTCATGCGGTTGTTAATCATAATATGTTACCTTTAACAGACTATATTGTTGTCATTGCTGCAGCACTAGTGAATTTACAAGCGCCTATAATTTCTACTTAAGCTTAAGAGTATTTGTATTATAAAATAAATTATTAGGTGTATGTTTTATCAAAGCTAATATATTTATTATTTATTGCACTTATAAAACAACATCAAAATATAACGATCAATAAGATTACTGCACGCTTCAAGTTTGTACAGATTTTAATAGTTTTGGAAATATATTTTTGGACCAAAATACTAGACTTTTTTTAATTAGAGCTTGTGTATGTGCATTATCATATTTTAATTTTTTAATATAAATAGTTTCATTTTCTTCAAAATTTGGATCAGCAACACAAAAGATACCTTCTTTTTTACCAGTCAATAACATCTGTAGTTGCATTTGTGCATTACACTTAAAGCTGACTTTACCTTTTGGTAAAAAAGTATCCAATGATTTTTGACTGGAGGGACATTTTACTTCAACAATGGCATTGCTAGTCATTCCATCAGGAGATGCTGCAAAAACCGGATGACTAGGTACAAGATACATTCCCGGACGCGTTATTGGTACTCTTAATTCTTTCTCAAGAATTTCGATTACGTCTTTTTCCAATTCTTTTCCTCGTGTCATAGCACTTGTCTCATGAACTTTACTCGCACCAATGATTTGTTGAACTAGTGAACCATTATCAGTTTTACAATGAGCAGCTTCATAAAATTTTGATGCAGTAATACGTCCATAACGAAGTTCATGCCAAATTGCACATTCACTTTGCTGCTTGGATAGCTGTTCAGCTTCTTCACACACAGATTCTACCATTTTAGTTTTAGCGAATTCCAAAAATTTCTCAACTCGCAAATCAGTACTTTGATTAAAATCAAAAATTAGTCGATGTAACGATAAATTGTAAGCTTTTTTGGATTCTAAATCAAAATTTAATTGCCCAATTTGAGAATTTATTTGTTGATTTTTGGCAAATTGAATCACTTCTTGTAAAAATGTACTATTATCCGGCAAATTATCATCAGGAGTAGCAGAGGTTTTTTTTGTCAGTTTTTCTGCTTCAATATATTTTATAACTGTACCAATGCCTGATAATCGAGATTTTTTCCAATAGCAAGCTACTTCTGTTGGTGTCGGATCTTCACTTCTGCGATGGGTCCACATAAGTAATGCTAATGCATGTTTGCAACCACCTGTACACACAATATAGAAGATTATTATTGTTTATAACATCAATCAACTTGAGTGTAATAGAAGTATAAATTACCTGCTGAAGCTGCGCAGTCATGGCATTGAACATCCTGAATTTTTCTTGACTTTTCATTAATAGTTAAAGTAACTGAATAAGCTTTACTCCGAACTCGATGTTCTGGACATACCCGTCCTTTTACGATACAAATACCATTCTTACGACTAAGTTGAACATAACCTATAGCTTTGTCGCCGTAACTCTCACGTGATGCTCTACAATTAATGCAATAAATAATTATATTTAATATAATGGAGAATAAATACTTAAATATTTTCATTTATAATATTATTTTTTAACAGACTTACCTTGATGCCTTGGAACCTCGAACTTCAGCAGAATTGAACCGAACGTCAATTTAAAAAAAATTGGTTATCATAAATATATCAACATCAGGAATATTATCAGACTTTGCCTTTATAAATCCTTTATCACACATAGCTAATCGGAATTAACTAACAAATCGTTTTTTAGCAGTAAATTTTCAATATTTTTGTCAATTCACGTGTAATAACCGTAAACGCTGTACTGTTCTCAAATAGCTTTAACATTATGACGTCACAACTATGGTGACTAATCGTGGCGCGTTCATAGTCACGTGATTTTTTTTAAAATTTGATCAATTTTTAATTGTTTATAATTAATTGAAAACATTTTTTTTTAAAGTTTTTCTCATTAAATATTAGAGGAGAAGGTTCAAATATGGGCCGTGGTCCAATTATGGGCTAGTAGGACTTTATGATAATAAAATAACTGCCATCTAGTGGACAACACTTAAAATTCGTTCTCACGTAGGTGGCTAATAGCCATGAGCGAGACAGACTGCTAAACCGACGGTTTCGTGTTCAGTGTTGAGAAATACTTTGTGTGGTGACCATTGCGCTGTCTAAACTTTTGAAGAGGTATGTAAATTATGTTATTTATTCCAATTTAAAAATGTTAAACCTGTTAACTATCATTACAAAGTAATGAATGAATGCAAATACAATATCATTTTGATATGTATTGAGGTTTATTCTGTTTTGAAATATTATTTTTTATCATTTTAAGTTCTTATGGCGGTTGGTCTAAATATAGGCTACTAAGTGCGGTCTAAATATGAGCTAGCCCATATTTAGACCTAATTTTAATAACATGACATTTGTCTTTACTGCATCTCATAACTTATAGCGTTTTCTTAATTGCAGAATGCCTAGAACTACTCCAAAATATATAAAACAAGGTAAAAGGAAGTGCTGGAAGTCTGATGACATGGAGCAAGCAATCACAGCTGTACGAGAAAAGAAAATGGGAACTCTGAAATCGGCAATGACTTTTAAGGTGCCTCGCAGTACACTGCAACGATTATGCCGAAAAGAAGATGTGTCTCCAACTGAAGCTCTTTGTACCAAACTAGGTAGAAAACCAATTTTAGGGACTAAAATCGAAGAGGATCTAGTTGATTATCTATTAGTAATGGAACAAAAATTTTTTGGTTGTACTATGGGTGACTTGCGAAAAATGGCATTTTTGTTGGCAGAACGTAATGGCATCAAGACTCCTTTTAAATCAAATGAAGCTGGCAGAGCTTGGTGTGATCTTTTTCTGAATCGTCACAAACAGCGTTTATCTATCCGAAAACCATGTGGAACTTCATTTGCAAGAGCTCTTGGATTCAATAAGGAAAATGTTTCAATTTTTTTCAAATTGTTAGAAGAAGCCTATGAGAAACACAAATTTGGCGCTGAACGAATTTACAACGTAGATGAGACAGGACTTTCCATTGTCCAGAGTAAAATCCCACATGTTATAGGACGAAAAGGAAAGCGACAGGTAGCAGCGCTAACCTCTGCAGAGCGGGGCTCTACCATCACAATTATTGCGTGCATGAGTGCCTCTGGTCACTATGTCCCTCCGCTCGTCATCTTTCCAAGAACGAATATGACAGAAATTTTGATGAAAGGCAGTCCGCCAGGATCTATTGGACGAGCTCACCCATCTGGTTGGGTTCAGGCCAATGTTTTTAGAGACTGGTTAAGACATTTCATTGAAAAAGTTTTTCCAACCAAGGATTCACCAGTCTTGCTAATATTAGATGGCCATTATAGTCATGTTCGTAATCTTGATGTTATTGACATTGCCAGGGAAAATTACATCACCATTATTTGCCTTCCACCTCACTCAACCCACAAACTGCAGCCTCTCGATAAAACTTTTATGGGCCCTTTAAAAGTAATGTACAGTGAAGAAGTAAGGCAGTGGCTCAGACATTCAAAGCGACCTTTGACACCATACGACATCATGGATTTGTTTGGAAAAGCTTATCTTAAAGTACAAACCGGAGAAATTGCAATAAATGGCTTTAAGTGTACAGGAATATATCCGCTAAATAAGAACATATTTTCAGAAAGTGACTTCATAGCGTCTGCAATAGAGGCGCAAAAGACTTGCAGCACAACTAGACCTGTGACAACCACTTCAATGCTGTTGACTTCAGCGACAACCACGTCGGTGGTATCAACTCCAGCTCCATCTAAGGTAGTCAGTCCATTTGATATTTTACCTTTACCATCTATTAAAAAAAAATGCAGCAATCGCGGTCGAAAGTCATCAGGAGCCTGTGTGATTACTAATTCCCCATATAAAAATAAACTAATCCAGTCTTTGGAGAAGTCTACAGCTAACAAGGGCAAAATGCCTCTCCTCCAACTCAATGAACCCGAGGAGTCGAAGCCTAAGAGAATAAACGGTAAGAACAAAAGTAGGAGTATGAGTTCTAGCAAACGGCAGCGCCCACAGCGGACTAAGATCATAAGCTCTGACTCTGAAAACGAAATCATTCCCCCACCTCTGGATGACGATGACGACTGTGATTCTGGTTTATCTCACGGAAAGCAACCGAGTGATAAAGATGCCGAATGTATGTTCTGCCAAGCACTATTTTCACAAGACACCAGAGGGGAACTTTGGGTTCAATGTTTCCAATGTTCGATGTGGGCACACAATGACTGTGCTGGCGTCGAAAAAGACGTGTACATATGTGACTTTTGTAAATAAATTATTTTTTCTTCTTGTGTGTATTTCAGTAATAATTTTTTTAATGAATATGTACTAATATGTAGCGTAAAATATGTCATAAAATAAGTAAACATTTACCAATAAAGTTCTAGCCCATATTTAGACCACAATAAAAAAAAATAGTTTTTAGTAGTGTTGTTATTTTATTTTGTTCTTAAAAAACCCAAAGCCCTACATTCTAATAAAAGTTCAGATATCATTTTCAAAATATTAAATTATCAAATAAGAATCAAATAGTGTTAATTTTTCTATATTTGAAGGAAATAATTCAATATTAAAAGTGGTAGCTCATATTTGGACCTTCTCCTCTAATATTATTCATAATAAAGTTTTAAAATACATAAAAAAAATCAATATTTTTTTTTTTCAAATTCCCAATTATTTAATGTTTAATCTGCCTTTTTATATATTTTTTAACCGGGTCTAACGAATCCGAAGGACGGCAAGAGGTGTAAAAGCTGTTACTAGGTGAGTCTTTTGAAACACTGTAAAACAAAAAAATCATTTCAAATAAATAACTTAAATCAGTTACCGTCAAAATTGTGCTTTCGATCAAAAATTGTTATACGTTAATAAACAAAACTAACAAGAAATAACGCGTTATCTGTCGCATTGTCGCGTGTTTACCGCCTCATTGTCGCGCGTGTTCTGTTGCGCTGTCGTGCGATTATCGCCACGTTGTCGCGCATTTACGGCCGCGTTGTCGTGCGTGTTCCGTCGCATTGTCGCGTGTTTCTCGCCGTATTGTCGCGCGTTTATTGGAGTGAATACACGCGTTTACCGCCGCGTTATCGCGCGTGTTCCGTCGGGTTGTCGCGCGTTTATTGCCGCGTTGTCGCCTGTTACCGTCGCGTTATCGCGCGTTTACAGCCGCGTTGTCGCACGTTTACCGCCGCATTCTCGCGCGTTTATCGCTATGAGTTTACGCATTTACTGCCGCGTTGTCGCCCATTTATCGCCGCGTTGTCGCGCGTTTACGGCCGCATTGTCGCGCGTGGTCTGTCGCGTTGTTGTGCGTTTATTGCTGTGAGTACACGTTTTTCGTCGAGCTGTCGCGCATTTATCACAGGCGTTTATCGTAATTTTTTTACGAAGTTAGCATTATGCTAGTTAGATTTTCTCTAAGATATTAATTTTTTGAAATTTTTTTCAGCTAAAACAAAGATGCTCTAAGATATTAATTTTTTGAAATTTTTTTCAGCTAAAACAAAGATGCCAACAAAAAAAAGAAAATTTCCAAATGATGAAAGATGCATAAAATGCGACCAACTGTTGCGATACGACACCGGACAAAAAAAAGTCATTGCTTCAGAAATCGAAGCCAACTTGTTTTCGGTTGAGCTGGACAAAAAAGTGGATGTAGGAAACATTCTGTGCGGAAAATGTCGTCGTTCAACTCGTCCAGTCGGAGCGGTTCCGGATCTATCCACGTTGAGCCACGATCATCATGTAACTCCGCCCCCAGATGCCGATGCTGAGATGCTGATGGCTGTGGATCCGAATCCACCATCAACGAGCCACGATCATCATGAAATCCCTCCACTAGAGGGCCGTCTCGAGGATCCGAATATACCATCGACGAGCCACGGTCATCACGAAACTCTTCCGCAAGATGGTGATCGCGTGGAAAGACAATTATCACAACTCTCGAACTTGTCAACTCAAACAACAACTTCGGAATCGCTGTCATCGCAGTCTTTTGGTGACCCATCTTTCGGTGTGCGTGTAAGAGACCCGACTCACCGAGAAACAATTGAGATGCCGTTCAAGAGAGTTGTCGCGACTCACAAATATTGCTGCGTTTGTCTTGTTCCGGCTAAAAACTATATCGTCGTTCCGTTCAAGGCTCGATTACAGGTATTCATAAGTTCAAGAATTTTTATTCCGACAGGCAATCGTTGCTGCCCTGAACATGTCATCAATGATCGCTTCTACGTTGATGAAATTCCGAAATTGAATATTGTTTCGAGTACGTGTACTATTGACTCTGACGAGTTGGCATTATTTTTAAACACTATCTAAAAATTGTAATAATAGTATATTAGACAGAGTAGATGACAACAACTTATCTGACGAACGCATAAAATCGTTGACTGGTTTCACAGTTGCACAAATCAACATTTTAAAAAACTTGTGTCTCTATGCGGAATTCTGGAAATCGCAGCGTTAATCAAGCTGTTTTTGTTTTTCTTTTCAAATTGAGAACAGGAAATTCCAACAGTATAACTGCGTCAATTTTTGATATTAAGTACGAACAAAATGTATCGGATTATTGCGAATCAGTTTTGAATGCGTTTCAAAAAGACGTTCTTCCACTTCGTTTAGGAGCGCAAGCTTGTTCTCGCGAAGATTTGATAGCTAATCACACATCATCTTATGTGAAAAAATTACACGGATTTGAGGATCGTTTGATTATGATTGCTGACGGATCATATCTTCGACACCAAAAAAGTAGTAATAATTGTTACCAAAAAAAATCATATTCCGGACAAAAAAAATGTCCACTGTAAACCATTCACAGTTTGTACTACAGATGGATATGTAATTGATGTTTACGGGCCATACGAGGGAACCTTAAATGATGCGGCGATTATGAAAAAAGTACTTGAAGATCCAAACGGCTTGAGATCAATTCTCAAAAAAGGTGATGTTTTTATACTTGATAGAGGTTTTAGAGACGTCAAAGATTGGTTAGAATCTGAAGGGTTTGTTGTGTTGATGCCAGCATTGAAAGGGAAAAGAAAACAACTGCCAACAATAGAAGCGAACGAAAGTCGATTTGTAACGAAATTGAGGTGGGTGGTAGAGGCTGTTCATGGTATTATTGGTACTAAATTCAAATTGTTGCATAATCAATTCAACAACAATATGTTGACATCAGCGATGCTTTATTGCAAAGTAGCTAATTTTTTGGTTAATGAGTTTGGCAAAAGACTGAATTATGATACCGATTTACAAGATGAAATCGCCGAGCAAATGTTGTTGAAAAAAGACGTTGATAATTCTTTAGCGAAAGTAGTGGAGGAAGAGAACTGGAACAGAAAAAAAAAGATCTTCAAACCATTAACATCAGACGATGTATCAAACTGTCCTGAAATTACAGAAAAAGAGTTGAAGATCCTTTTTACAGGTTCTTATCAATTGTCGCTGACTGTTTCTTACTTAGCAGAAATATATACCGAAGACGGACTTCTCAACATGAAATTCTTATTAGAAAATAATTCCATTTTGAGATGTGAAGTCAAGTCGACATATAAATAGAAAAGTGTACAAATGTTACGTTCATTACACTCCTAATACAATCGGACTTGGCGGTATAAAAGAGTACGTCTGCGATTGTGCGAATGGACTTCGAACTGTTGGATGTTGTGCACACGTTGCAACAATCATTTACTTTTTGAGTCATGCGCGATGTTTGTCGAAAATCATCCGTCCAGCTCAAATTCTGACAAATCTGTTCCACGTTGAAAGAGTCGAACCAGTTATAAACGAAGACAGCGACGAAGATTAACAATTTATGTTATATTGTAGCAATTATATGTATCTCTTTGTTTATTTATTAAATATTGTTATGAATAAATTGGCGTTTTTGGCATGTTAAAAAAATGAGGACTTTCAAAACACCTGTTTTCTTATTCGTAACAATTTTTGTTGTTGTTTTGCATGGTAAAAAAAATAAAATTTTTATACTTGTTGACAGCATTTTTGACACCTGTCATTTATCAACGTATATTATAAACTTCAAATTCATGATTATAATTACCTCAAGTCTTAAATAAATACCATTATCCGTGCATTCAAAAAAATTTGAAAAAAAATGAATTCTTCGTTTTTAGTTGACAGCATTTTTGACAGCTGTCAATTGTCAAAACATGTTTTAAGTATTGAATTTATAATTAGCGACCTCAAAAACCAATAGTTAAAGCATATGTTGATCATTTATTTAAAAAATTGAAAATATAACATTTTTATTCCTTGTTGACAGCATTTTTACAGCTGTCAAATGTCAAAACATGTTTTTGACATCAAATTCTTGTTCAGCGACCTCAAATACCCCTATATGAACATTATTTTTAGTGCTTTTTTGTTTAATTAAATTGTGATTTTTTTTAAAGGCCAAAATCGCATACTTTTAAAAATCGCGTTTTACTCAAATTCAGTTATCGCAGACTACAATCAACCAAATTGAGTCCACTTAGCGGCATTTTGTAGAGTAAGAGTGTATCTTTCAACCATAGTTAGGCCGTTATTTTTGATTGAATCTGCACGAAAATTCCATGGACTTGTTTAAAAAAAATCTCGATTTTTAACGATTTTTTTGGATTTAAAGCTATATATCACATGATTTAACTTTACAGTAAAATCTAGAACAATTCAGGGAACCTCTACACATCCGAAACAAATTTTTAGTTGCATTGAAACCGCTTAAAACTTGATTTAAATGCTCGAAAAAAATTAAAATATCGAAAAAAGACATTTTTCTCGTGTATGGGGTTTTTCTGAGGATCCATGGGGTCGGAAAAAATCTTAATTTTTTTTTTTCTCGACCCCAAGATTTTTGGGTCGTTTGTATCAAACCTTTTGGGGGCCGCCAGACCCCTCTTAACCCGCTACCCCCTTTATGGAGATATCACGGTTTTTATTAGCGACCCGGAATTTTTGCGATCCAGTTTACTTGAAGTTGATGAAATCCTGACGCAAGATCTAATGTTGTAAAGTATTGTGCATGTTCTAATTTATCTAGTATGTCGCTTATGTTTGGTAGCTATCATCAACAGTAACTTTACAGTTCAAGTAAATCACATCATTCACCACAAGAAATTCACCACAACAATGTGAGCTCTAATACGATTCTGCGACGTCTTCGTGAAGCTGATATAAAGCCTTATAGACCAGCAAACGGCCCCAAACTGCTCAGAGAACATCGAGTTGCCAGGTTACGGTTTGCTCGAGAACACATCCGATGGACAGATGAAGATTGGTCCAAGGTTATGTTTTCCGATGAGTCCAGATTTTGTTTATTTACGCACGACGGGAGACGAAGAGTATTTAGACGGCCAGGAGAACGGTATCATCAAGCGTGTTTTGAAGAAAAGGTGCCATTTGGTGGAGGATCAATAATGGTTTGGGCTGGGATATCTTCAGAGGATCGCACGGAGTTAGTGATCATAGAAAACGGTTCTCTGACTACTGTCAGATACGTAGGAGAGATTTTAAATGAGCATGCTGGTCCATTCTTAGTGAATATGGGTGCAATTTCCATTCTTATGCACGATAATGCGCGACCACATACTGCTCATTTGGTCAATATGTATATTCAAGACGTCGGTATTACCTGCATGGAGTGGCCAGCTCGCAGCCCAGACTTAAATCCCATAGAACATGCATGGGACGAGCTCGGGAGATGCGTGAGACAACGCTCTCCTGCTCCCGTTACCTTACACGAGTTAAAGAATGCGCTAGTGGAAGAATGGGCAAACATAACCAAAATCGTATTAAAAATTTGGTTTACAGCATGCCACATCGTCTTATTGAAGTGATACGGGCTCGTGGCGGAAATACAAAATATTAAATTGACAAAAAAACTTATATTTTTTAAGATTTACTGCGAAGTGTATTTTTGTTGTCGTAAGTTAGAAGCGAAATTTTCTTATTTTTTAGTATTTAATTAAAGTTATATAGTGTACAGAACGTGTTACACATTTATTTATATATATTAATCAGTCATCTACAATATACTATAGTTTCGCAAATTAGTCTTATGTATTTAAGAAACTATCACGCCATTTATTAGCGACCCGGAATTTTTGCGATCCAGTGTACATCCGATAGATATTCCCAAAACAGCTTTTAACACGTTAAACGCCGTAGTGAAAATGACAAAAATCAGTAAAAATATATTAATTAATTTTGGGATTAGAGGGGTTCATAAAATCTCAAAAAAAAAACTATGGGGTCACCTACATGGCGCTCATAAGTAGAAGTCATTTTTGGTTACCAAGACGCCGGAGTGGTCACTTCCCCGGGCATCCGTCCCTCAGTCGCCTGCGAACGCTACAACGAAACACGTGTTATGTTTTTGTTCTAACTCATGGCGGCCAATTCTGTTTGGAGTATTGCTTACTTTATTGTTTTGTGCAAACATGAATAACAATGTTTTGTGTGAGTTAGATATGGAGGACTTGCTTTTTACACAAGCAGATTTACGGAAATTGATTTATTGGAAGCCAGTGTTTTGGATAAAGAGAATCTAATCTTCTTTGGATAAAAAATGTAATTCGGAGAGTGAAGATGAGATTGTCCATTTGCCAAAAAAACGCAGGCGTTATAATCTGAGAAATAACTCGGTAAGTGAATGTGATTCGGTGGAAAATGTCGTCATTGAAAATATTGCTCGTATGTCACAAAAATGGACAACCAAAAGAGCATCAACAAAAGAGAGTCAATAGGTATTATTCTCTAGATTCAAAAGGTACGAACTCAAAGTCCAAACCGATAAGTGCGAATTGCTAAGGTGCGAAGTAGCTTACCTCGGACCAGGGTTGAAAAAAAAAGGTTTTTTTTTCCAGACCAGACCCTTTGCCGGAGTTGGCACCGCTTTTGCCGGGCGTTTGCCGATTTCATGATCAAGACGTCGCGACTTCGAAAAGCGAAGATAGAGAAAGCGTATTTGTGCGTCTTTGTGTGTCTGTCAACCAAAGCTGTTCACCTGGAAGTAGTTTCCGCTCTTAGTACGGAGGCATTTGTTGCCACATTTAGTAGATTTGTTAGCCGGCGCGGACTTCCAGCGTTAATTCGATCTGATTGCGGAACCAACTATCGGGGTACTGACCACTACCTTAAGGATATATATAAGTTTTTAGAGGCTAACCAGGTAGATCTTGGAATGTCCCTATCTTGCCGGGGCATCACCTGGCAGTTTAGTCCTCCTAGCTGCCCCTATTGGGGAGGTATTTTTGAAGCAGCCGTGAAATCAGCCAAAACTCACCTAAGGCGCGTTATCGGCGAAACGGTATTAACGTTTGAGGAACTAGTAACGGTATTTTGTAAAATTGAGGCCGTCCTCAACTCGCGCCCTTTGTGTCCGCTCTCGTCAGATCCTAACGACTTGGAGGCTCTAACTCCAGGTCATTTCTTGATAGGACAGCCACTTAACGCCCTGCCGGAGTACCCATTTAAAATAGGGCGTGTTGGATAAAATAGAAGTTTGCACTTTCTAAAAAATAACTGCTATACCTATATATATTTATGTATATTTAATGTGTTGGAAAAATAGAAGTTAATTTATTTTTTGTTGAATGCTTGGTGTATTGGAAGAAATAGATAGCAGAAGTTTGCCATTATTTTTGTACTTATCATTCATAAATAAAAGTTTTCTATTTTTTTTTCTTCTGACAAATCAAGGAAAAACACCATGGACACCTGGGAATGGGGGCCCCAGGTAGTGCCGGACTCTTACCGGCTAAAAACCTTGATTTGCCATTTCGTGTAACCTCTAACATGAATCAGAGTCTGTTTCTTCCATTATATTTCCATTTTTCATTCGGTTACTCAATTTCTTGCCAATTTTGTGTCTATCTATTTTCTTCTGTTTTCATTACCGTATATTAATCTCTAGTATTTATACAGTATAACACTGATACTATGCGTTTTTCTTGTTACTGTTTCTATTTATCATTTTCTTTATTGTCTCCGTTCTATTTACTATAATTCTTCTGTCAGTTAGCAGTTTTGTTTCCTTGTCATTGCTCTTAGTGTTTCACACTATTATACATTAATTATATCTATTTTAAAACTTATGCTATTTTATATTGCACGGTTTGTCATATTTTATATTGCAGTTATATTATATATATATATATATATGTTCAACTTATTCTACATATTATTTACGTATGTGTCGTCATCACCCCATTTGTATATTTTGTATACGTACATATACTGTCCATTGTTAATATTTAGTGTCGCTCCTCTTTCATTTTCTTTCTTTTCTCTTTCTTTCTATTTCCTGCCATTTAGCCTTTTCTTTCTTCCTGTTAGATCCATCCAGTGTACAAACATCCCCAGCCACCCTCAAAAACTTCCGATTTGTGTGGCGCTGCAGCAATTGCGACTTCTGGTTATGGTCTCCTCGTTTTATTTGCTAGTTTTTTGGAGCCGCTGCGGCACGGTGAAATCGGCAGTGTTGTTCTCTGTTAAAGTGTTCCGTTTTCAGCTGTAATTGATCCAGTTTCTTATGAAACTGGATCCAATTTGCCTTCTTGGTGTTTTCCGGTTTCTACCTTCAAGTCGATTCTTTTTCTCACGAAACCGAACACGATTTAATTTTCTGCTATTTGAACCCATTTGTATTGCAAGAATTATGCCGCGGCGGTCCAAGCTTGTGAGGCTCTCGCACTGCGCGCTAGTTGTAGGCCACGGTTGATCTGGCCAGTGTGTCCCACCTTTTCCGCACCGGACATTCGTTGCTGAAGGCATTATGGTCCTGACGGTCCATTTTTGCCTTCGCACAATTCCGGCACGAAGGTTTCTCAGCCGCGTGCCATTCCGCGCACTGAAATTTCAGGTGTGGGCCTCCGCAGTGGCTACACGAGTCTACAGCCTCCACACAGAAGCGCTTGCTGTGGCCGTATCCAAGGCATCGGGAACACTGCACCAAAGGGGATTGGTCCTCGACCCTTATACGTTGTAGGTCGATGTGCAGTGTTCCCGCTTCCGTTGCCCGTTTCCAGACGGCCGGGGATGTACTTACTACTATATGGTTGATGTGGGGATTTCTGGTTCCTCATCGCCTTAAGGACGTCTTCGTCGGTATTCATTTTAAGGACGTCCTTAAGGACCAGAAGCGGGTCCTTGTTTTCAAGCTCCTCGACGACGAGGTTGCCTTTCGTTTTCTCAATTCTCTCTTTTATTTTTCTTCTATCTTCCCTTGTATTAAATCCCATGATCACCTTCCTATCCTTGGCCTTCCGTACCTTTTATACATGAACCCATCCCTCCTTCGCATCCACAGCTTTCCTTACCTGATCCAGCACCTCCTCTCCCGTATCGTTTTCGTTACTTGATGTGACCACTACGGAGTGCAGCCTAGGTCCCACCGGATGTACAGGTCCGGTGCCCCGAGCTACTACCCCCGCATATGTGGCCTTTACCGAAGTTTCACTTTGTTTTTCTATCATTTCTGTTAATCTGTCAATCCTTTCCTTATTTCCGTCTTTGAATTCCCCTAATCCCTCCATTATTGTCTCGCGAACATCCGTCTTTAATATCATCCCAAGTTCCTGGGTATTTATTTTTATATTTGTCATTTTATCTACTTTTTGGTTTAAGGCCCTTACTTCTTCGAGAACCTCCTGTACGGTCGGCTCCGAGCCCGCGTCCCCTTCGCCAGTTTGGCTCGTTTATGTTTCTTGTTCTGTAGTGTTATATTACTTTTGCACCTCTGTAAGTCGGATTTGTGCCACTCATCTATCTCCTTCTGCAGCCGCATTCGCGACTCGTAGAATAATAGCAATATTTTATACATGCCCCTCATCGTCTTCAGCAAGCCTTCTTTTGGTGTTGTTTTTAAATTGCCGGAACTTTCCAGAAGAGCACCCGCTGTGTGGAATTGAGCTTGCGGCGTATCAAATAGGACCGGACAAGGATCATCGTAGTTTTCCTTGTCCGTATCGATGTCGTACGGGGTCGGGATGTCCTCCTGTAACGATTCATTTTGCGGGCTGGTTTTACTTTGCGGGCTTTTTATTTTTCTCTTTGCTGCCCTATCTTTTGGGCCCATCCTAGTTGTTGCTGTTGCTGTCGCTGTCGCTGTACCAGAGAGGACCCACCGAGGAAACCGTTGGATGTGAGAACAGATCGACTCAAAGCGTACGTTTACACGCTCAAGTAAACCACACGAAAGAATTGTTGTTGTTTCAAATTAAACCGAAACACAAACAAACACAGATATAAATGGACACCCAATCCGATATAGGCAGCGACCTGATACCGCAACGTTCACGAAAAGACTGGAAACTATACCTCATATTGATGACACTAACGTTGGCTACCACTCTTATAGTTATCACCATCATGTAACGGTTTCGTTTCACTACGTCAGTAGTTAAGCGAAACTACATTAAAGTACATACTTAAATAACAAAAATATAGATTAAATATTAATTCGAAAGCAAAGCCGGAGCGCACTATATGTTTTGCAATTCTATTGTTTGCGCGTGGAGTGAACTATAAAACCGGTCCTTATGCATCGCATCGAACGCAGGTAGGTACCGCGTCATTGGCACTCCACGTTGGCTATCTGTGTAGACTAACATTCCGTCTACAAATAAATAATTATAAAATAACTGATGCTGAAGGTTTTGGCGAGTCTAGTGCCGACTTACTAGTGTCCTGTGTATGTGAATCCCCTTACTTACTGGGGCTCACCTAGCCGGCAGTCGACTTGGACGTGACCTGCTCGCCACCTATGCGAATATACCACCTACCTACTGCTCGCTGCTAGCTGCGAGACTGTTCCGGCCTACCGCGGAATACCTACTGGAAGGCTATCGCAGGGCAGTGGCATTCTTTGGACCGGGTCATAACTTCTGACGTGAGCGAATCGAACCCATCCCGGATCTATTCACTATTTTAAAATATACCTCTATGTAGTAGTGGAGTCTTTTATTCACACACAAAAAAGACTACGTGACAATCATAAGAAACGAATTAAGGGAGGTTTCCCTTTCAAACACGCAATCTGCTATGTTGCGTAAAATCTGTCAGGCAACAGTACAGAACTGTTAACATGCAAGCCTACGCTTCCATAAGGCCGGATGGCCTAACCACCGACCTATTCAAATCAACATTCCAGGCACCTCTTCCAATGTCTGGATCTTCTAATTCAAAGCTGGGAGATCTACCCACAATGACCGACTATGCCCATGCGAGAGGAAGCAAACGCGAATTAACTATCACAACCTGGAACACACAAACCCATCATCACAGTACACACATAGGTTATCGCCCTCTTGAAAATGAGCGCGTGGCCGAGCATCGACCCGAGCCTCGAATGTCAGTCTTGGCTGACGGAGCACTAAATCAAGTTACAGCTATGCTATCTAGTGTCAACAACGTTAAGCGTAGGCAGCTCCTCCGAGCACAAGGTAGGTACATAACTACCCGAGGAGCAGCATTAACATCTCTGCCTAGAAATGCGTGTTATCGATCGGCTGTGCTCGCAGAAGCTCAAGCTCGCGCAATCGCGCTTGCGTATGACGAAGGACGTGTCATCGACGAACACGCACCACCACCTGCGGTCGCGGTTGTAGCCCACGGACGCCACGGAGATGATGTCGAGGACGCAGATCCTGGTGCCGCACCAGCAAAGAGGAACACTGCATCAGTTATTCCATTCAGAACTGTGCGTGCGGTAGCTATGGCTTTTAAAGGGTGTAAACCAACTATACCGCCCAAAAGCCAAGCAATGATTGCCATCGAATCCTACGCATCTAATAACGATCGCGCATCGACACAGCCTTATCTACCTACATCTAGAGGCGTTCTAGCAAGAGACATGTCCGCTATACAGGAACTGGTATCATATGCGGGTTCGTATAACGCATCCTTCATCGACACTGCCACTGCACTCAGGGGGCTACTTTACGTATACCCTAACTCGAATGATGCGTGGTACTTCGACTCATTCGATCGTAGGTTCCTAAGAAGACAGGACATTTCAACAAGAGGTAACAGGATCAATGTATGGCACCAAACACCCGCAGCTGGCCGTCTTGCTGTTAGAGTTGTGGCCGTTACGCTTCCCACCTAAAGAAATTAGATCCAGGGATGTCAGATGACGGGCCGGATGGCATACCGTTGTCAAGAATGGACACAGACTGGACAGCAGTTCCAATTAGCTCCGATATGGTGGGACAGCCATGGCAACTTGAATACCTCCTCTCCTTTACATCAACCGCTCTATGGGCTGGAAAAATGTCCATAATTTCACAGGCTACCCATACTGGCGTAAACGGCGTTCCGAACAATGTATACTCAACCGGCATGCCTTGTGCACATCAAGTGGATATACCAGGACCTCGAAATTTGGTCCTTGTTCTTTTAGATGAGAACATATATGCACAGGGGACCAACTTTCTGCTGCCCGGGGTTCAACCGATACCCGTATACAGAGGAGCACGTATCGTTGCTGGTCACGATCCGTTTAACCAACACAGGGTCAACATACAAGACCAGCTATATGGATTGTTTACAGAGGCACACTATCCTGCTTCCTGTCAAAACATGGTTAAGGCTTTGCAATACATCGAAAGCAACTTATGTGTATCAATGGCATACCAACTCGCCGTAACACTGGCCGCTGAAATCGCATCTTCGGTGCCTGAATCACCCAGATTGCTCGGAGATGAACAGGGGCGTTATGAAGACGAGCTTGCCGGAGCGTGGACTATAGGTGCTCATAACTTCCACGATCGCAGGCCTAGACATACTAGCTCCAATATAGATGACGGAGCCATAGCACAGATCAACGCTAGAATTAGGCGGTTATTGCATGGTCATACCGATTGGTCAATTTTATATACACTCTACAGATGCAGCTATTGAACATTTTTATTCTATTATTTACAACTTATTCGAGAAGCATATACCGAAAATTACCTATGAAATAAATAATTTAAAATCATGCTTTTTTGATAAAAAATTGACACAATTACACCGTCTAAAGAAACAAGCGCATTTCAGGTTCCAAACAACAGGGTTGATAGCTGATAGAATTGAATTCTCAAGATTACGTGCTGAATGTAAAAAACAATTGCGTAAAAATAATAACAAAAAGATCGATAATCTTGAGAAGTCAATTTATGCAGATATTAAATCTTTCTGGAGATATGTAGATAGTAAAAAATCAAGTTATGGTCTTCCGAATATAATGTCTTTGAATGACAGAACAGCTTCAAACTACTTGGATATTGTCAACTTACTGGCCGATCATTTCGAGTCATGCTATGTCACTCCTACCGTCGATATAACACCGGATGCTTACGATATTTTAGCGCGTGATGTTACTTTCGTGGTAACTGAAGATTCTGTAATGAATAAGCTCTCAAAATTAAGCGACAAATTCAACCCGGGTCCTGACGGGATTCCTGACTTCATCCTCAAAAACTGTGCTCAAATTTTAGCTGTTCCCTTATCAATTATTTTTAATCAATCTTTGTTAACTGGTACGTTCCCAAAGAAATGGAAAACAAGTTTTGTTACACCGATTTTTAAAACAGGCGATCAAACAAATGTTAAAAATTATCGGCCAATAAGTATACTTTGCGGAATAAGTAAGACGTTTGAAAGTTTGATTCTCGATTATTTGCATCCACAAATTGAAACTATTATAATATCACAACAACATGGATTTTTTAGTGGCCGCTCGACATGCAGTAATCTGTCACTTTTTACCGATAGCATTATTAACTCGTTAAATAGAGGTAAACAAATAGATTCTATATACACCGACTTTTCCAAAGCCTTCGATAGAGTTGATATTAACCTGTTACTGTATAAATTGTCAAATATCAATCTTAGTGGTATACCTATAAAATGGTTTGCTGATTACCTCCTGGGAAGATCACAAGTTGTTAAATATAGAGAATATAAATCGCGTATTATTAACGTTCCATCAGGAGTCCCGCAAGGTTCTCACCTAGGGCCTGTTTTGTTCAATATTTTTATTAATGATATCAGCTCAGTTTTTATTAAATCGTCGTTTCTTTTGTATGCTGATGATTGTAAATTTCGGAGAATAATTGAAAACGAAAATGATAATCGATTATTACAAAATGACTTATCTGCGTTACTGGATTGGTGTACAACAAATAAACTGTTACTTAATATTGAGAAATGTAAATTAATGCGATTTAATAGAGGTCACAATGAACTTGTTTATGATTATCAGTTAATGAACTTACCAATTGATAAAATTTCGTTAATCAAAGATTTGGGTTAATCAAAGTTAATTAAAGAGTTAATCAAAGTTAATATGTCGAATTGAAACTGTACAACACAAATTTTTCTCTTATATTGCCTTTAAATTCAAACTTCCAAGTCCTTTTTTTAGTCATGTTTATAATGAAATTGCTATATTCACAGAATTACCATCTCTTCGCTCTGTTCGAGAATTCAACGACTTGCTATATGTATACAAAATCATATCTCGACAAATTAAATGTGTTGAATTACATTCGAAATTTATACCTTATGTTAACGAGCGAGATATGAGATTTGTATATCTGTTTCGAGAATTTTTCTGTAGATCTAAATATTTATATGATTCTATGATACCAAGACTGACTAGATTAGCAAATCGTTATTTATCGATTGAAATGTTGGATCTTAATATCGGTGCAATCAAGTCCGCTTTGAGTTGTTTACTTGAATTTAAATAAGGTATCCTTTTGTATTATAATTTCCTACTTTAACTCTACTACTATGTCAACCAATATTCATTTATATTTTATATATTTTTTGGGCTATTCAGCCTGTTGTATTTCCTTTTCAAATAAATAAATAAATGTCTTTGGGAGCGTTTCCCCACTTCAACAGCATGCGCTAAGTTATGCACATTTGGATTCCGCGGAGATACAACTGGATGGCCAATACATGGGCACATCCACTTTTTGGGACCCAGACAACCCGCACCGAGCCACAGAACAGTATCAGTGTAATACTTCAAGTTTTCTATTTGTGTACTTTTACTTTCTTGAACAGTTTCCTATTTGAGTCCTTTTACTGAAGTAGCCATTGAAGTGTTAACACCGAACTAAAAGGCTCAATAGTCCGGTTGTACAATAGTACAGTACAGTAGTATCAAAATACTGACAGAGTGACAATGAACTTGGTTCATCATCTGACATTTCCTTTGGAGAACGCTATATAGTGGTTCATGCAGGAACTGAAGAGGGATTTATACCTAATGCACATCTAGTATACAAATCGAACGATAATAATGCTGATTTCCATCACGATATGAACAAAGAAAATTTTAAGAAATGACTTACCACATGACTAATACCTAATCTTCCTGGGCCAAGTGTAGTAATTGTGGATAACGGATCTTATCATTGTACACAAACAAATAAAGCACCCCCAATTGCTTCAAGGGAAGATGCTATCAAAGAATGGTTAGTGACCAACGATATTGAACTCACAGGTCAAATGACCAAGGCTGCCTTATTAGAACTTGTGAAAAGACACAAACCTAAGCCCATCTATGAGGTTGATAGAATTCTTCATGAAAATGGTCATATAACACAAAAGTTACCCTTTCCTATCACTGTGATCTAAATCCGATAGAGTTAATTTGGAGTCTAGTTAAAAGAAAAGTTGCAGAAAAAAAAGAAATTCCAAGATTAATAGAAGCATTTGGATCTATAACATGCGATGATTGGAATAGAGTGTGATCATGTAATAAATGTAATAAATCATGTAATCATGTAAATAGAGTGGAATAGAGTGGGATTTCACTACGGTAATGAAGTTTTCGAATGCAGATAGTGCAGCTGAACAGTTAGTGTACATGCTGTCTGCAATCGTTAATAAACATTCTAAGATAACTAAGTTACCAAAGAAGGATATAATTATTAAACCATGGATAACTCCAGGGCTCTTGAGATGCATCCGTAATCGTGATAAATTGCACATTAAACATAAAAGAGATCCAAGTAATTTGGTACTCAAAACCACCTATACACGCTATCGTAATTTTATAAATACATAACTTACTCCATAAAAGTAAGAACTCTTATCATAAAAATTTACTTTACAACGGAAAGAATAACCCGAAAGCAACTTGGGATGCAATTAAACGGATTACAAATATGAATCGCGCTCCTGAGCACACTACTGAGCGTCTCAAAGTTTCCACTGATCCCATAACTTTTGTTAATCTAGTTAACCAGTTCTTTGTGAGTGTTGGGAAAAACATAGCTGATCAAATTGTGCCTCCAGCTAATGACTCCCCTTTGTGCTCTCCCGAACCTTACACAAAAATTGTACAGCCGTGTAATTCCTTTGCTATGCTTCCGGTTGATGTGGATGAAGTGGACAAAATTATTTTGAAACTACGCAATAATTGTGCAGTTGGATGGGATGATATTCCAACTTCGATATTAAAATCATGTAGTAAAAAGCTTGCACCACTACTAACATATATATGTAACCTCTCATTATCTGGTGGAATTTTTCCTAAGGTCTTTAAGAAGGCCTTGGTTTATCCTGTATACAAGGGTGCGGACGGGAAGAGTGTAAATAACTACAGACCTATATCTGTCCTTACAGCTATGTCTAAAATACTAGAGAAAGTTCTGAACACTCGATTAGTTAGTTTTTTAGAGTCTCAAAATCAAGTAGCTGATAATCAATTTGGCTTTAGGAGAAATAAATCCACTGAGGATGCAGTAGCAGCTTTAACTGATTATGTCGTCAGGAATATAGATAAGAAAGAAAAATGCATTGGTATTTTTCATGATCTGTCTAAAGCTTTTGATACTGTTTCCGTTCCCATTCTTTTAAACAAATTGGAAAAAAATGGTATCAGAGTGTGCTCTAGAGTGTATCAGAGTGGTAGTGTGCTCGGACCAACTTTGTTTCTGATCTATATAAATATGATTTTTGTCTTCTTCGCCTACCTAACTGTAAAATGTTTACATATGCAGACGATACTGCACTTTTGATACACGCTAAATATTGGGAGGAAGGTCGCCAGATGGCTGAAAGTACACTGAAAGTTGTGACCAACTGGCTTGCAAATAACAAGCTAACACTAAACATTTCGAAGACCAAATTCCTCACTTACTCTCACCGTAAATCCTCTCAACCTTGTGATAAGTTTACTATACGAGTCCATAAATGTTCTGACTCTCTTAGGGATTGCTCTTGTCTGCCTTTGAGTAGAACCTCAGATATTAAATACTTGGGTGTAACTATAGACAATACATTAAATTGGCATAAACATATCCAAAATTTAACCTCTAAAGTTAGAAAATTAATTTATATATTTAAAATTCTCCGACAGGTTGCAAACCTTAGTACACTAAAAATGACATATCTCGCCCTCTGTCAATCGCTCCTAACTTATTGTATAGCCGTTTGGGGTGGAGCTGATAAAACTGCAATGTTACAAGTTGAAAGGGCACAGAGGGCAGTACTAAAGGTTATCTACAAGAAACCAAATCTATTTGCAACCTCTAAGATTTATTCTGATAGTCAAGTGCTCACAGTGAGACAGCTTTTTGTTCTTAATGTTATATTGCGCACACATAATTCTATCCCTTTTGATGAGAACTTAATTGAAAATAAGCGTCGGAAAGACTTAGTCTTCAATATTGAAAAACATCGAACTGTGTTTTCCAAACGTCACTTTCACATTATTGGTCCACATGTAAATATATAACCAGATAAGCAAGCACTTGAGTATATACTTTTTAAACAAATATAATATCAAGAATGGGGTTAGTAAATGGTTAAAAACCTTAAATTACAATGAAACAGAGAATTTATTAAAAATTTATAAATAAATAAATTATGCAAGTTTCACATCCATAATTTCATAACATATCCATTTCATTAATTTACATATCCATGATCTTAATCACAATGCACACAACACATAAATACAACACAACATTTACACACTGTTGCACAATACCCATAAATTGAGTTTAGTAGATGACCCTAACTATAAAGTTTAGAGACTTAACTGTTGTGGTGTTGGCCGGGTGACGCAATCACACGACACAGGGACCATAAGGTACCCTATGTGTGATTGTGGCAACCTGATCGTAAAAGGAAATAAGGAGACAATATATCCTTATGTAGAGTATTTTCTGCTGCTCTTGGTGTTTTTTTTTTTAATTTCACTATTCTCAATGTAAAGGACTACCGACAATAAAATCCATTTTTATTATTATTTTTTTATGTTAAAAATATTGAAAATAAGTATAAAGAACAAGATCACATTGTAGACAATAATTTGGAAGAATTTATAATTCAACTTGGCGGAGAAGATAGTTCTATATCAGATAGCAATAATGAAAATATAGATTTTACAATCATTAGTGAAATGTCTGAAATAGAAGTTTTAGAATCATACTTCGATTATGCTAGCCATATATCTGGAATCGAAGCTTTGGAATCAGATTTCGATTATGATTCATAAAAAAAAATATGAAGACATTATTTATGTAACATATTATTGTACTGAATGATAGAAATACACTCTTATTTTATTATTTACAAGTCTTTCTTTATTTTTTGTCTTTGTAAACCGAGTATCTTTGTCTTTCCGATTCAGTTATGAAAATTATACATTATTTACGTAAAGTATAATATCAAAACCATTTGGTTAATTTATGATTTCACATGCTAAACTAGGTTTATTTTGTAAATATTGCCCCTTTTTCGGAACTGGTGGTGTTGGTGGAGGTCAAAAAATTGTGCCTTTGCAAAAGCTTGTGACAAAACCGTTGATAAACTTTTAAGATATTGCAGGGCAGAATGGGGATTTAGAGACACATGCTAATTATATTTGTCATAAACGAGCTGCAGAACAGGGGACAGCATTCTTTCATACCTACAATAAGACTAACCTGGAAGTAATCATCCGTGTACATCAACAGCGTCTCAAAAAGGTGGAAGAAAACAGGGAACGACTTCGTCCTATAATTGAAATTCATGAGATTCTAACGAATCCGACGTGACTGTGAACGAAAGGAATTTCAGAGAGCTTTTAAGGTTTCGAGTATCTGCTGGCGATAAAAAACTAGAGAAACATTTACAGTGAGCTTCCTCTAATGCTACATACTCGTATACACCGTGAAATTTTAGTTGCTACAGAAAAAAAAATCTCCATTTTCGAACATTACTTTACAATACATTTCCATAAAAAAACATAATAAAACGTTAAGTTCAAAAATTCCCAAAAAACGTCCGAAATTTACAATAAGTCAAGGATACCTAAAATACATGACATATTTCAAATATCCATCTGAATCCTAATAATACTACTACAGCAAATGCCAACCTATTTCAATCGGATAATACTTCACGATAATGTCAACTTTTATTAATGAAATTACGAATAAGAAACATCACTTGCACTATTTCATCTTAGAGCCCAACCAATACGAGTGTCAGCACAGTTTGGCAACCGCGCACACAGCTTGCTCCGCAACGCCAGCCAGCTCGGGCTCGCTCGGCCCTCGCCCCTCAGTCGGCCGCGAAACGCCCTCGATATAAGGTGTGTGTATGCGTGCGCGCCCTACGCTCCCGGCATCGTTAGATTTTTTTTATCATGGCTTTTCAATATTCCTTTAGGGAATACGCGAACATGGTGCGAGCGTACATTCTCGCCGGTGAAAATGTAGCTGCGGCTCTGAGAATGTACCGTGAACTGTACCCAAATGCGCGACAACCCGCTCATCAGACTATGTTGGGAGCTTGGCAACGATTGCTGGATTATGGTCAATTTTTCACACCATCTCATGCTCAAGGACGAGGTAGAACCCCATACCCACAGGAATTATACGATGACGTGTTGGACTACTTTGAAGAAGATCCTCGAAGAAGTACTCGGGACGGAGCTGAACACTTCCATGTTAGTCAATACTGCATATGGAAGATTTTGAACACCTCCGACATGCATCCTTACCATTTTAGAAAGGTGCAGGAACTCAGTGACGATGACAGGCAACCACGGTTAAATTTTTGTGAGTGGGTTTTGGCTAATCCGGACGCCAACATTCTGTTCACAGACGAATCCCTTTTTACGCGCATTGGAGTGTTCAATAGCCACAATGAACATTACTGGGGATACCGAAACCCCAAGCTTTCAAAAACACATTCTTACCAACACCGTTTCAGTGTTAACGTGTGGGCGGGAATCTACAAAGATTCGATTACACTAGTTTACAAGGTTTTTATACCCCAGCTGAAAGTTGTTGAATTTTATCTATCCATCTAAAGGTAGTCTAGGAAAAATGTTTAAAAAATTCCATCACGTCCACATTCAGAATTATTTATTAAAGAAAAAAAATAAGAAAATGGACTAAAAGGATAAGAAATAAACTAAAAATGACTAATTTTGGACTTTTTTTTTATAGGTTTCAGAATCGGTTTCTCTTAAAATAGACCAGCAGTAGTCTCCCAACATATTTTCGTCCCAATATCCTTGATGGCGATCTTCAAAAGCCTTTAAATCCTGGCGAAAACGCTCTCCTTGCTCGTCGCTCATACTTCCTAAGTTTTCCGGAAAAAAATCCAAGTGGGAATGCAGGAAATGGATCTTTAATGACATGTTAACACCAATCTTATGATAATTTTGTAATAAATCAGCCACTGTCTTTATAGTTTTCACTTTTATTATTTCCTAAAAAGTCCTTAATAACAGTTTTGAATGAATTCCAAGCAGCTCTTTCATTCATAGATAAAAGGGTATCAAACTTAGAATCACTTATGATTTTGCGTATTTGTGGGCAGTCAAATACCCCCTTTTTAAGTTTGGCTTCGGTGATATAGGGAAAAAACTTTTGTAAGTAGTGGAAAGCATCACTGTTTTTGTCTAATGCCTTAACGAAATTTTTCATAAGTCCCAACTTTATGTGTAGCGGGGGCAAAATAATGTCTTCTGGATCTACCAAGGTCTTTATATGGAAGGTCTTTAGAATGCAACAGATTGTACATCGGCATACACAATACCCGACTTAGTTTTCCTACTAAAACCCGAAGTCTTCGTAACACAAAAGTAACAGTCATTTTTGTGATTACTTGGTTCCCTCCACAACATTGGTGTACCAAATGAAAGGTGTACGTTTTCGCCGCATGACCATTGCAGTATGTTAAAGTGATTCTACAGCTCTCACAAAACACATGGGGAACCCAGTTTTTTTCTTGGTTAGCCACAGGAAATCCGAAATAATGAAGATATGCACTTTTCAACGATTCTACTATATGTCTTTTCTTTTTTGTAAATATAAATTGTCCACAAACATAACAAAAGCGATCACAACTTTGTTTACACTTTCTAGCCAGTGGCGTAGCTACCTAGGGGCTAGGCGGGGCAGTGCCCCGGGGCCCTCAAGCTCAGGGGGCCCTCGAATCCTTACCAGAAATATCGATCGAACTGAACTTTTGGAAATTTCTCCCATTTTCAAAATAAATATGACAGGTTGCAACCCCACTTTAATCATGACAACTCAGTTGAGAGAAATTCAAAAGTTATGCCTAGGGAATTCCCCTAAATTCTTTCTGTAGGTTGGCAGTGTTGTCAATTTGACGGATAGTGATATGTGCGTTTTATTATTCATCGATGTGCGTTTTATTGTGAATTCGAGTTAAGATTTTTTTTTTTGAGAACGGTTAAAAAATTAATGCTGTATCAGGAGTAGGGGAGAGGGGGGCATAGTGGGGTAGCGGGGCATAGCGGGGTAGTAACAAAACACTGTAAAGAAACAGTTGTACGACGATTCAAATGACGCGCTGTGATTGGTATTTAGTCGTCGTATGATCTTCGCTAACGTTACACGCAGTCGCGACGACGGTTGCAGCGCTCGCAGCAAAAGTAATAATATTACGTATTTGTTAAAAAAATTGCTGTTATTCGTGTGATAATTAATGTATGTTCTAGTAATGTCTTGCTTGTGATTGTGTGCTACATTTTGCTGTAAACTATACCGGATACGAATACGAAATAAGAAATTGGATTAAAATCAAAGGTAAGATGTAGTTGTTAATATTTTATCTTGCAATGTGGGTAGGGGCAAAGTGGGGTATTCTAGATGGGGCATAGTGGGGTAGTCAATCGGTAAGGAGTTTAGTGTCACTTTGCCCCGTATTAATTCATAATTATCAAGTTTATTTATACAAACAATTGTTTGTTTCAGCTATGGTTCGCACATATAAAAAAAAAACGAATCAGCACTCTTGGTCTATGGAGGCTATGAAAAAAGCAGTACATAGTGTGGTGTCAGGAGAAATGGGTTACAAAAAAGCTGCACAGTCACATGTTGTTCCGCAAACTACACTCGAACGGTATGTGGCAAAATATAGGGCTAATCCAGATAGTACTATATTTCTAAAGAAGTTAGGCCATTACACGACTATATTTTCTCCTGATCAAGAAGAAGAACTGATTAGTTATATTAAGATAATGGAAGAGCGATTTTTCGGTCTTACATCACAGGAACTTAGAAAACTTGCCTTTTCGTTAGCCGAAAAAAACAAAATTGAACACAGGTTTAATACACAGAATGAGCTGGCGGGAATAGACTGGCTTAAAGGTTTTTTAAAACGACATCGCGATATTAGCTACAGAAAGCCTGAACTTTTTGATCTACTGGAGAAGATTTACAGCAAACACAAACTAAATCCACAGCGCATTTTTAATGTCGATGAAACAGGTGTTTCGGCCGTGCCCAAAAGCCATTCAAAAATTCTAGCGTCGTGTGGCAAACGGCAAGTAGGAACGATGACTTCTGCAGAACGAGGCAAATTAATGACAACGATTGTTTGCTTCAGTGCTGTTGGTAATTACATGCCTCCCATGTTTATTTTCCCGAGAAAGCGGATGAAGCCAGAATTACTTGATGGGGCTCCAGCTGGATCTTGGGGAGAATGCCATGAATCAGGATGGATACAAAGCCACCTTTTTGTCCTCTGGCTAAAGCGGTTTATAGAATGGTCACATGCTACAAAAGACGATCCAGTACTTTTGCTCTTAGATGGACATGCGACACATGTGAAATCTCTGGAGGTAATCGACATGGCCCGCGAAAATGGAGTAATTTTATTATGTTTCCCTCCACATTGCACACATCGTCTGCAGCCATTAGACGTAAGTTTTATGAAGCCACTTAGCACTTACTATGGAAATGAAGTGAAAAAATGGCTAAGAAGCAACCCAGGTCGTGTGGTGACTCAATTCCAGACGCCAACACTATTTGGACGGGCATTTGTAGCTGCAGCCACGATGACAACCGCGATAAATGCATATAGAGCAACTGGAATCTGGCCTATGGATCGAAATGTTTTTACTGACGCAGATTTTGCGCCAGCTGAAACAACAAATAATCCACAATATCCGGAAGCATCTTATGATCCACAAAATGCCTCTCACGTTCCACTTACTGTTAACGAGACACCACCGCCGACAGGCTCAACTACAAATCTCTCGACTCGAGAACAAAGATCTCCGGAACCCAGGCAAGGCTCTCCACAGCCTGGATGTTCTTGGATGAATAATTCACAAAATAGTTCTTTTTTGACGTCCCCTGATCAAATTATGCCTTTGCCGAAGGAAAACCGTACGACACAGAGGGTTGTAAGACGAAGAGGGAAAACAGCAATCCTTACAGAATCACCCTATAAAAATGAGCTTGTTGCACTGAAAGAGAGTAAAGAAATGAAAAGAAAGGTCACCAAAACTATCGATCTAAGGCCTAATAAACAAAATAAAAAAAGTAACAAAATAGACAAAAAACAAAAAAAGGTAAAGGAAACCGTAGATGATGAAGATGCTGAATGCATTTATTGCGGTTATTTATGGTCACAGTCTACGGAGGGTTGGATACGATGCATAAAGTGCAATCGTTGGGCACACTGCTCTTGCGCAGGAGAAGATGATGAGGAAGACGAAACAACACATGTATGTGCCATATGCGTTGTTGATTAATGATCAAGGGTTTTTAATATTAATTCATTTTAGGTTTGAAATTTTGACTAAAAATGTTTAATTTTGTTTTAAGATGTCAATTCATGTTTTGTTTTGAAATTTTGAGCAAAAATGTTTAATTTTGTTTTAAGAAACTTATAACAATTAAAAGTTTATATTTTGATTACAAAAAAACTGTTGACATAATTTCTATACAAATGCCCCACAATGCCCCACCTGGTACCCCACTTTACCCCGCTGTACGGGGCAAAGTGGGGTAAACTTCACTTTGAATGTATGTCGTTCCGTGAGCGTAACTGTTACTACTAAATTAGAAAATGGCGTGCCAAATAATGATAGACATGCTGTACAATCAAAAAAAACCTTGATAGTCAACCTAACGCCATTATTAGCTGAAAAATTATCCATAACATCTTAGATACCCCACTATGCCCCCCTCTCCCCTAAGTAAGCTAATGTCAATAAACTTTTTTGTACTGGTCAATATAGTGGTTCAATTTTATTTGATTTTACCACTCATATTGATGTCCGTTAAGTCAATAAATCGTGTCAAATCTATAGATTTCGGCTACAGCTCATTGTATAACGCGAAATATCGTGAAAAAATGCAAGTCACCTGCAGTAGGTACATTAATTCAGGTCCGCGGGCAGGAGATCGTTCATGGTCTCCACCGTTAAATGTGGTAACACTAACGGTGATAAAAAAAAATCCGGGGATTCCCCAACGACACTTGTAGCGTATCATTGTGTTTCTCTTTCCTTTTATTTTACTTTTAACGTCGTCAGTGAACAGTGAGTACCTACCTACTCGAGCACAATCTAATATTGTATTGTTTAAATAAATTAGAAAACTAAAATTATGGATAAAAAGAAGAAACCCAGTGGTGCATTTAAACGCAAACAACGCCAAGAAAGAGAAGATAGTAAACAAAAATTGCCCAAAATTGACAAGTTTTTTAGTCAGCCTTCTGCAAGTACATCTGGCCAAAATATTTCTATTGATAGTGACTCAAATAATGTGGTAACTGCAGTGTTGGTTGAGAAGCCTACTGAAGAAGATTCGACAATTATTGCAGTTGGAGATACCTCCGCCGCCGATCATGTGAACGTGGATGATGTTTGCATGACACACATAAGAGCGGAGGGTTTGGAGGAACCACAGACCTCTACATTTTTCGAAAATGTGTACGACAAATCTTCTTATGACTTGGGAAACTTCACGAACAAAATATTAAGTGATAACGAAAAACGTCAAATTCTTGATATGGGGCCTTTACAGCCTTCAGGACCTTTTCCAACAGACATCAACCAGAACAATAGGTGTTTTTCAAAATCGTACTACGTTTCGTGTTCCAAATATGGGCCAGTTAATCGTTTTTGGTTGTGTTATTCCAAAATACTAGACGCTGCCTATTGTCAACCCTGCTGGTTATTTGCTTCACAAAGGAATAATGTTTGGTGTACGGGAATTCGAGATTGGAAGCATTTATCAGAAAGAATTAAACAACACAGTTGTTCGAGTGGCCATTCGGAAGCATGTGCTGTGTATGAATTTTGGAAAAAAAACGATACTAATACTATCGACAAGGAACTTGAAAATGAAATTCGCAAAGAAGCATCATTTTGGAAAATGGTTCTTCAAAGGTTATTCGATATCATACTTCCCCTAGCAAAGAGTTCTTTGGCTTTGAGAGGACATCAAGAAGACTTAAGTCAGGAAGGATACCACGGAAATTTTCTGTCCTTTGTAGAGCTTGTCGCCCGATATGATCACATTTTGCGGCAAGTTTTGGATATGCCCAAAGGTAATAATAATTATTTCTAAGTTTTTTTATCGTTTTATTTTGTTTATAATTATTAACTGTTTAATATCAGGACTTTTTTTGAAATTGTGTTTTTTTATGTTTTTAGGATCTACAAGATATCTGAGTGCAACAATTCAAAATGAAATGATTGAGAGCTTGGGGACCAAACTCGAAACCCATCTACTAGAACAAATTAGAGCGTCACCGTTTTTTGCCATCATAATGGATACGACACAGGACATATCGAAGGTAGATCAGCTAAGCATTGTTGTGAGGTATGTACTAATAACCAGATCGGAAAATGGACAGCCAATTGATATAGAAGTAAAAGAAGTGTTTCTAGGCTTTTATGCAGCCATCAAACATGGCGCAGTAGATTTAGTCAACCAAGTGACAACATTATTTATCGACAAAAATATTGATTTAAAAAAATGTGTGGGGCAAGGCTATGATGGAGCCAGTGTGATGAGTGGTGTGTATAATGGTGTAGAAAAACATATTAAGGATATCCAGCCTAACGCAGAGTACGTACATTGTGCCACTCATAATTTAAATTTGGTGATAAATGATGCCGTTAGCAGTTGTGTGGAAATACAGATTTTTTTCTCAACGTTGCAAGATTTGTATAACTTTTTCGGAAACAGCATCAAACGTTGGGATCTACTGTCAAAATTCACTGGCGAATCGGACACCACTCTAAAAAAACTAAATCCGACTAGATGGTCCAGTAGGGTCAATACGATATCTGCAATAAAATTTCGTTATTTTGATATTATCAAAGCATTATCAGAAATAGTTCTAAAGAGTCCTAATAAAGATGAGCGTAGTGAAGCAGAGAGTATTAAAACAAAAATGCTAAATTTCGAGTTCGTGTTGCTTTGCGAATTCATGCACAGTGTATTGAACGACATCAATTATGCATCCAAAACTTTACAAAAATGCGACATCAATTTGGGCGAGGCGAGTAAAGTTTTAGCAGAGACCAAAGCAAAGTTGCAAATTTATAGAAATGATTTCGAATTATTCAAGTGCAAAGCCAGTGAAACTGCAAGAAAATATGGTATTGATACCCATTTTCAAGAAAAAAGGCAAAGAAAAGTTAAAAAACATTTTGATGAATTAGCTGCTGATCACCGATTTCCAAACCGAGAAAAAATATTTAAAATTGAGATTTTCAATAATGTACTAGACAGTAATATCTCAATTAGATACACGTTTTATTGGTATGAGTGCAGTCTGTCATATATTCGATTTTCTAACACCAACATTTTTATTACATGTTGATGAAGCAACTTTATTACAAAAGTGTGACGAATTCCAAAGAAAATATTCAGATATAATAGGCCCTAGTTTTTCACTTCAATTTATTAATATTTACCACCTAGTTTTACCTCAACTAACTCAAGCATGGACTGTTCACCAATTATGTAAGGAAATAATGAGCAAATATGGAGTGCTAGAATGCGACCTAACGGAAGTATTTACAGCAATGTTATTATTCTTTACAATTCCTGTCACTTCTGCAGCAGCTGAAAGGTCATTTAGCAAATTAAAAATAATAAAAAATTATTTAAGAAATAATATGGACCAAACTCGACTCCGACATTTATCGCTAATAGCAATTGAAAACAAAACCGCATCAAGCCTGGATTTAAACGAAGTCATTGATACTTTTGCGAAAACTAAAGCTAGGAAAAAATTGTAAATATAATTGTTATTTAGTCAGTTGGTAGGCCCGACCTTTATATAATAAACCCTTGAATCTTCTCTATTTCGTTTTATTAGCCAAACCTACACCAAGTATTAATTGTAATTTATGTTGTTACTGTTTAATATTTTTATTACCTGCCCTGCAGTGCACAAAAAAGAGCTTAAGTAGCTTAGCATTTTTAAAGTATTTGTATATTTCATATTTTTATTTGATAAAACCTAATCAGTTTACATAGCAGTGGGGCCCCATTTTTTAATTTGCCCCAGGGCCCTTGGTTACCTAGCTACGCCACTGCTTTCTACTCGACATTTTAATTGAGTTAAACAATAAATATCTCTTAAACTAAACAAGTAATGCAGCACCAAAGCTAATAGTCCAGTAAAATTACGTGTTGAAATTGCATTATTTAAAAATAGCATTTTTTTTTAATAATCCTAATATTTAAACATTTTTAAGGTACTATATTAACGAATCCATTTATTTTTAGCTATGGAAATATAAAAAAAGGCCCTTATTAAAATATTAAAATATTATTATGGGGAAATATATTAATAATATATTATATTTTCGTGTATGCCGATAAAAACTGCAAACAATACGTACTAAACAGGAATCCAACGAGAAAACTATTGGAAACATTGATTTTTTTAAATAATCTTCTAATTGTTCAATTTTCCCCATATTTCATAAATAAATAATTGCTAATAGCTCTAAAACACTTTAATATAAATTTTTTCTGCTTACTAAACCCACGTTTACCAAAATCCACCACTAAAAGTTTATGGAAGAGAACCTTTATTTGATTGAGCTCTCATATTACACGCAAAAATGTAATAGGAATAATTTGTGGTAGACTTTACATTTTAGGTAAAAATAAAATGTTTAATAACAAAATCCACCAATATTTTACATTTTTCGATAAAATATGACAATATTACAGGCTTTAATAGAAGCGCATATACGATTTTGAATCCTAAACGTCATTTGTTAGGGCCACCAACAGCTTGTCAATAAAATTAATACCTACGTGAGGCCCGCAGCCGTCGCGCGGCGGCCCGCGGCCGCTGAATTTGAGGTCAATGCACAACTTGTGACTTCAGAGTTGCTTATGATAATGCAAAGTCGATGAATGAATATTGAGACATAAAATATGGATAACGTTATTTCAAGGATGGATATATTGTAATAAATAACTTTCAAATTAACAAAAACATATCATAGTTTTATTTTTATAAAGAACCAACAATTATTAATAATAATTAACTATGGTATTAATGTAGTTAATTGGGTACATTAATTTGAATTAATCACATTTAGGTACATAATTGCGTTTAAAAACCAATGAAAACGTAGGTACTTCTTATCTTTACCTACCAATAATTAATCAACAAATGGTTAGAAGGAAAATAAATTGTGGATTTTTTTTTGTTGTCGAACGAAATAAGGTGGAAGACGAACGGACTATCTACTTCGTGGTAAGTGGATATCCGCGAAATACGCCAACATCAGTCGATTATGACAAGCAGGGAAAATGAGGAATAGGAAGTACAGTGAGTGGGGCGAGATTTCCCCATTCCATTATACCTCTCAATTAGTGTTGCCAGGTGTCCCGATTTGAGCGGGACGTCCCGATTTTCAGGGGTTTGGTGACACGTCCCGATTCACCCTTGATCGGGACGCCGAATTTCCCGATTTTTCACTAACCTCCTTAGTCTGTTTTTTGGTCGAGAATTTTGACAGGAAAAACGAATATATCTGTAAGCTGTTACTCCATAAAAATATTTTTGCTTTCACATTTTCATATTTTCTCACCAAACTCGGACTAAATAGTCATCATAAAGATTTCAAACTTCGCGCGTATTGTGTTGGCGAGATAAAGATGATTATGATTCGATTTAATTCGTCAAAACGGTTACCTTTGAATTTTGTCATATTTTAAAGATGTTTATGTAGTTTGTTTAAGTTTTGTTTGTTGTACTAACCAATGGTAACATACCATTATAAAAAAATTGACCGACCGATTAAAATAAATGATGATTCACAAAAACCAGATTTTTTTGTAACTGTCCCGATTTGAAAACCAAATTCCCGATTATTTTAACCTTCCGTCCCGATATTTGACACACTGGACCTGGCAACACTAGTTGTTGGGCGCGCAGAGCGAGTCTCGTCGTTACAGACGGTTCTGTTGAGACCTCCAACAAGCGTGGCGGTATTGGCCAATGCCATAATTGCCAATATTATGGCCACGCAGCTCGCAATTGCTATGCGAAACCCCGGTGCGTAAAGTGCCTGGGTGACCACGGCACCAGCAGCTGCACCCGTCCCAAGGGCGCCGAGGACCCCCCTGGCTGCGTCCTCTGCGGACAGCTGGGGCATCCCTCGAACTATCGTGGTTGCCCTAAAGCGCCGCGGAGGCCATCCAGGTGGGTCCCAGCCGGACCCCCTCCCCCCGCCAAGCGCCCTCCTACGCAGGCGCCTCTGGCCCCCCTCATGTCGGTGCAAGGAAAGGCACCCAAACCCGCGCCTTCTGCGCAACCCACTTCAGCCGCGGTGCTCTCACCAGCGAATTTCCCTTCGCTGCCCAAACCCACGCAGCAAGCTTGGAGGATCACTCCAGCCGCCCCTGCGCCGGCCCCCAAACCTGTCCCTAAACCGCAGCCCCCCAAGCCCAGGCCAGTCCTGGTCTAACGGAGGATCTGGCCCTGGTCAGCAACTTCCTGGGGACCATAAATCTCCAGGAAATTAGAAACCTGGCCCAAGCTCTCAGGTCCACTGACGGCAACCGTCTGGACCTCATCATAAGGTACGAGCCCGTACTTAGCGCCCTTGGCCTCTTCAAGGCCTGTCCCTAAATTTCCTTCTTTTTAAATTCTCTAAAATGGATACCACATCCAAGAGAATCAAACCCTCCTCCCTCTCCGTCGCGTTCTTCAACGCTGACGGCATCCGCTTCCAACGCACCCAGATCCATGATTTCTTCAGAAATCACCAAATAGATGTAATGCTAGTGCAAGAGACCTTCTTGAAGCCTAGTCACCGCGATCCCAAAATCACCCAGTACAACATTGTACGGAATGACAGGTTGGCCAGAAATGGCGGAGGTACCCTCATCTACCCGCTTGACTGTTATGGAGTTTCCTGAGAGGAGCTCCAATGCGGAGACACTTGACCTTGAAATGCACGTCAACGAGGAAGGCAATAAAACATCTATTTTACGACACACTGACCCTTTAAAGTGCAGTTCAGTTGTGCTTTTTGTATATTGTTTGAAAAGGGCTTTACGATTGTCTGTCAAGACAAGTTTGTGGTGTTACTTTTTTTATTCTACTAGACTGTAAACATTACACATGGGAACTTTGCTTGCAAAATAACAAAATGTAGTTTTAAACGAAAATTCTCTTTTTATTTGTGTTTGTATAGTATCAGTTGGGATCATCATCATCATCGCTTGCACTTACTTTTGTGTTGTTGAAGATAGTAAATATCACCATAATCACTAAAAACACACAAACACTTAACGCCCTTATGTGACGTCACAACCACAGACCGACTTTGTTTTCGTCTTGCTCAAAGGACGGACACGAAACAACTAGCGCTTCAACGGCAAACTTGTGAAATGTTTATGTTAGAATGAAATAGACACCGTTTCGTATGGGTTCGAGCGTTTAATAAAGAGAGACAGACTTGTTTATCAACTCCGTACTCGCCTGGAGAGATTTCTCCCCCCTGACATTGTACGGATAATCCGACAGAGAAGAAATTTCCCTTGCAACCAGTCCAGCGGCTACCACAAGAGGTCTCTGCACTGCATTCCCATTCCTACCCCTCCACTGACTAACATGGAGGCCTCGGTCTGCCGTATAGCTATGACAGGTCATCAACCTGTCACTCTGGCATCTGTTTATATGCCCCCCGACAGAGAACTGCTCAGGACTGACCTCGAGTCACTCCTCGACTTAGGTAACTCAGTCATCTTGGCAGGAGATCTCAATTGCAAGCACCCCAGTTTCAATAGTCATACTTCCACCCGTAACGGAAATCGCCTTTACAGACTTATCGACCTACTCGACTTTGACGTTATAGCTCCCACGACGCCAACTCATTACCCTCGTATTGTTACCCACAGACCCGACGTCCTCGACATCGCCCTTTTTAAAAACATTACCCTACGTCTAAACTCGCTAGAAACCCTTGCCGAGTTAGACTCTGATCACCGCCCCATAATCATGAAATTAAGACGGCAGACCGATTCACCTCCCCAAGACAAGACCATTATCGACTGGGCCAAGCTAAAAGAAGCCCTTAAGGCTTCTAGCTCTCCCCACCTCGATTCTATCCCCGACGACCTGACCAGTGCGGATGACACAAACACGGCGGTCTGTGGACTCGGCAGCCACCTTAAGGATTTAATCCAAAGCTCCTCCAGGGGGAGCTGCCTGAAGGCATAAGGGAGCTGCTAAGAGCCAAGAACGCAGCCATCCGTGCTTACGACTCCTTCCCCTGTATCGAGAATAGGCGTAGAATGCGAGCTTTACAGAGGGACGTAAAAAATCGCATCGCTGAATTCAGAAACAACAATTGGGAAGCCCTGTTGTCAGAGATCTCGCCTTCACACACAGCCTACTGGCGGATGGCGAAGTCTATGAAAACAGACAATACTGCCTCAATGCCCCCACTGACAAGACCGAACGGTCCTCCCGCATTTGACGATGCAGAGAAGGCCGAATGCCTGGCTGATAGCCTAGAGGCCCAGTGCTCCCCTAGCCGCCCGCCGGTTGACGAGTCCCACGTCGACCTGGTTGACGGAGAGGTGAGTCATCGAGCCTACATCCCTCCCTCAGACTCCCTTCTACCGGTTACGGTATCAGAAATCCAGGAGATTATTCAAAATCTTAAAATTAAGAAATCTCCTGGTATCGACGGAATACCCAACAGGGTGTTCAAAAGTCTTCCGATCCAATTGATCGCTCTTGTCGCGGCCATCTACAATGCCGTCATGCGGAATCATCTCTTTCCATTCGCCTGGAAAGAAGCCGTCGTCATCGGCATCCCCAAACCGGGCAAACACCGCTCGGATCCCGCTAGCTACAGACCCATTAGCCTATAGCAGAGGTCGGCAAAGTGCGGCTCCGGAGCCGCATGCGGCTCTTTGAACTCTTGAGAGTGGCTCTGGCACAAATATCCTACGGGCTTGCCCGGCCTCTAATATTATCCGGCTGTGGACGAAAAAGCCGGTTAATAGTATGTACGGTCATTTAATATCAGCACCCCTGACTGATGTCGATTATTATATATATTAATCGAAGCAGTATACAATATAGCATTTATTTTATGATTTGCAATAATAATTTATTACAAAAAAATGTATTATTTCAAGAAAAATATATCTTTTTAATATTAAATAATTCTTATGCATTATTATAAATGAAATGTTAACACAAACAATATGTATATTGTTGAAAATTGATTTTTATATGAGTTTATTTAAAAATGGCTGTAAATTTTGTATTAACATTTTAACAAAAAAAGGAAAACAACGACACCCGGTGGCTATCACACGGCTTTTTTGTCCACGGCCGGATAATTTTAGTTGCCCGGCCCACTGATATTAATTTAGCGAGAATAGAAGTTTTTCTATTCCGTGAGACGGTCGACGGCGACTGTTGTACGGTCGGGTGAAGACTGCGGGGTACGGGACGCGGGGTAGACTCGCGCGTTGGCGTTGTTGGTCGGGGTTGGCCAGCACGCAATGCTAGCAGTTGTCGACCAAGTCGCATTGCGAACACTTGTCACCAGTGTTCGAAGCTTATCGTATATACAAGTCGCGTGCGTGTTACAAAGGTTCTTCTTCAAAGTTGTTATATTTATTCATCCAGCTGCACATTCTACAGGTATTTTTGTCATCAATTTTAAAATGATAATAATTTTTTTATTGCTGGCTTTTGATAAATTATAATTAAGAACATTTTTATAGGTGCCTTATTTAACATGGCTACCAAAAAGAAGCAAAGAAAAACGGAAGATGAAAACCGTGAATTTAGAGTTGAGTGGACCGAGACTTTTGCGTTTATTCAAAACTTTAATGGCCTTCCGACATGTCTTATTTGTAATGAAAAATTCGCGCATAACAAAAGTCAAATTTGGAGAGACACTTTACAACTAAACACGCGTCATTTAGCACTAAATATCATTTCGGTGATGCAAGGAACAAAGCAGTTGAGGAACTTCAGAAGAGTCAAGAGACATCAACTTCTGTATTTAATATCTGGATGCAATCTTCTAACAATATTAATATGGCAAGTTTTGTTATTAGTCAGGAGATTGCTAAGAGAGGGAAACCGTACACGGACGGCGAATACATAAAAAGTTGTTTTATAAATGCTTCCGAAGAGCTATTTCGGGATTTCAAAAACAAAGCAGATATTCTAAAAAAAATTAAAGAGTTACCATTGTCTGCCAAAACGATAAAAGAGAGAACAATTAAAATGTCTTCGAATATAACCGTCCAGCAAATCGAAGATCTGAAAATGGTTTCGGCTTTATCAATAGCAGTTGACGAGTCTTGTGACATAAATGATACAGCGCAGGTTTCGCTTTTCGTAAGATTTGTTACTCATACTGGTCCTAAAGAAGAGCTTTTAGGATTATTACCACTTAAAGGTCAGACGCGTGGAGAGGATATCGCAAAAGCTGTAATTGAATGTATGGATAAACATCTTGTTTCTCTCGATAAAATTGTGTCGGTTTCAACAGACGGGGCTAAAAGCATGACCGGCGTAAGAAAAGGATTTGTTGCTATTTTAAAAGGAAAAATTAATCACGAGATACTTGCATACCATTGCATCATTCATCAAGAAGCGCTTTGTGTTCAAACATTCCCAGATGAAATTTGTAAAGTTATGGAATTAGTGATTACGATTATCAACTCCATTTTAGCTAAAGCTCTTAATCATCGCCAATTCAAAGATTTTTTAGTTGAAATGGATAGTGAGTACGCTGATCTTTTGCTTCATAACAAGGTACGCTGGTTGTCAAGAGGGAATGTTTTAAAACGTTTCGCGTCCCTTTTACCAGAAATAAAAGCATTTCTCTTTGAGAAGGCTGTTCACTATCCAGAACTAACAGACGATAAGTGGATCCAAAACTTTTATTTCATGGTAGACGTTACTTCTCATCTAAATCAGCTTAATCATAAACTTCAAGGGAAGGGGAACACAATTTTTTCGATGTTGGAAGAAGTCGTTTCATTCGAAAATAAATTATTTCTTTTTGCACAAGATTTTGAAAGAGAAACATTATTTCACTTTCCGAGCCTGAGGAAGCATCGCCAAGAAAATAATTCCTCTATTGACAAATACTATTTTAAAACAACCATTTTAAATATGAGGGAAGCGTTTCTCAACAGGTTTCAAGATTTTAAAAACAGCAAAGCGACCTTAGCATTCGTCAAAAACCCTCTTAATGCTACGATAACAGATTTAGAATTTTCTCCTTTTGGCATCGACATTGGTAACTTTGAAATACAATTACTGGATTTGAAAATCAAGGATATATGGAGCTCTAGATTTGAACAACTTTGTGTTGATTTGGAAATATTGGAGAAGAAAAAATGTGAACTAAGTTCTCAACACAAGTGGTCTGCTTTAAAAAACCTGGAGAAAGAAGACATGATCATTTTCAACGCCTGGAATAGTATTCCGGATGCTTATGATCAGCTAAAAAAACTCGCGTTTGCTGTTCTTTCCCTTTTCGGCTCAACGTATTCATGCGAACAATCTTTTTCAAGTATGAATCTTATTAAAAACAAACTAAGAAGTCGTCTCATAGATGAGAACCTGGAAATGTGCCTAAAATTAAAAACAACAACCTACAAACCGGACTTGAGCAAACATTCAAAGGAGATGCAAGAACATTCTTCGCATTAAGTAGTGTTTATATGGATGCTTTACTAGATATCAAATTATTTTTTATCAATGAATAAAGTCCTTATTAAATATGAAATCAAGTTTTATTCAATGTACCCATAATTTAATGAATCTCTAAAATTATGATAAATGTTTACTACATTTACAAACAGATTTGGCTCTCAATTTTTTTAATTTGCATATTTGGCTCTTTGGCTAATAAGTTTGCCGACCACTGGCCTATAGAATACAATGGCTAAAATCTATGAAAGAGTCCTCCATACCCGCCTGCTGAGTCACATTGACTCTATACTAACGACACACCCCACCCCTCAGGAATAGAGCTCGCCCTCTTCGTGGACAACACCGCCCTCTACGCCTCAGATAGGAACGTACGCATGCTCTCTCTACGCCTCCAGCGCGCAGTCACCGCCCTAGGCGAGTGGTTTGTGAAGTGGAGGATAGAGATATACCCGGGGAAAAGTGCAGCTATGTGTTTCCCTCTTCCCATGGTTGGCTGTGGTACTCCTAATCTCTCCCCTCTCCCGATAACCCTTCTCGGTCAAACGATTCCTCTCGTCAAAAAGACCAAATATCTCGGAGTCACTCTAGACCACAGAATGACCTTCCGAGATCATATCAAAACTGTCCGAAACCGAGCCGCCTTTGTGCTCGGTCGCCTCAACCTCCTCATAGGCGGGAAAAGTAAAATGTCGCTTAGAAATAAGTTGACATTATACAAATCTCTCGTCCGTCCCATCATGACCAATGCTAGCGTTGTGTTCGCACACGCGGCTCCCTCTAACATCAAAACCCTCCAAAACCACCAAAACAGATTCGTGCGCAAGGCCGTGGCTTCACTATGGTACTTGCGTAACGTCGACCTCCACAAGGACTTTGAGCTTCCCTCCATCGTCAAATACATAAAAGACTCTGCCCGACGCTACTATGACGCTATCCCACATCATCCCAATCCTCTGATTGTCTCCTCCCTCACCTACACACCGGACAGGAGTGCCCCTCCCCGCTATCGTCGGCCGCGGCACATCCTGGACGATCCCGACGACCCGATCACCGCTGCCAATGCGGTTCTCACACTGCACACAGACACCGTCCCCGCCGGCGGAGACGTGGACGTCCCCCCCGATACACCGTTAACACACACCGGCCCTCAGCCAACATGTTCACTAGGTATAGACACGTGCCTGGGCGCTTCTCGCCGACTCGCGATCCCGCGGTATCCCCCCAATGCAACGCCCTAAGCCGAGGTCCGTTCCTTCCGCCGGTTTACCGGCGGGGGAGCCCTTAGGCTCGTTGCAACACACACTTTTGCTCCTGGCTGAGCGCCTTCTGCGCTCGCCTTAATCTAAACAAGTCCGGTGACTCTTGAAAGGCCACTAGGGCCACAAGAATTTAGTCAATCCGAAAAAAAAAAGACTTTTGTTGCGTTTAAATTCCGCGCACCAGTATGCTACTGTAGAATAAGACAGGGCATTGTGTCCCAAAGTAGACTGCGATTCTACAAAAACACATTTCGTTGAAAAAAATTTCAGGCAGAAATATTTAATAACCACACGAACTTAGATTTTCTCCATTTTGCACACTAATAAAATTCCCGCAAATGTAAACAACGAAAAAAATATTGGTGACAGTTTTTTTTAATTCTTTTGGTACTGGCTACTACTGAATTTGAGATTCGAATGAAATAGAATGCATTCCAATAATTTAATGTAAAGTATCCAATTCCAGAAACTTATTGACCAACCTAGTATATAAACGCATATAAGTCCACAAAACTATTTTATCAATAATTTCACTCCGATTGATTTTCTTTCGACGCGTAATAACAATCAAATACGATCGTGTCTCTGCATGTACACAGGCGCACGGGGTGAGCGGAGAGCGGGCGGAAGTGGTCTCCCCGCCCCGCGTACCGCACGCGCACACCACGCTAGTCATTTTAGGTAACTTGCTATAGATGATTGTAATTTTAAAGATTTTAACCCGGCGTCATGGGGGTTGGATCTGTGCGACCCGTCACATTTTATTTCGCTTCTAGTTCGGTTACTATGCGTGTGACGTTGCCGCTCTTCTCAATAGCTGGAGCTGTTAAGTTGTTCTATGCGTTGCAAGCAACACGTTAGTCGTGCCACGGCCGCAGTGGGAGTTACAGGCGCACAAAATTGAATAAGGTATGTGAGACCCATCCCCGCAGTCAGTGTAACAATTTCGCGCCATATTGTTTTAATTATTATTTGTGTTTTTATCCTTTTATATTTGACTTTTTGTTGTTGTTTACAATTGTAGTTGCTGATATATAGTTCAATGTATTCTATTTGTATTTTTTGTAGGTACTTAGTAAAAAATGGATCGAGAAGAGGCAGAACGACAGCGTATTCTCGCAATTTTAGAAGAGTCTGTCTCTGATTTTGAGTTCTCAGATGAGGATGTGTGTGACGAAGAAGATCACTTGAGTGAGCGTAGTAATCCTAGTGACACAGAGCAAGATATCTCAGATACTGATGATGATGACATTCCACTGTCTATTCGATTACATAGAAATCTTTCGCGAGAGGAGCAATGTATATCCGAATCGGCTAGTTCTTCAAACGCAAACCGTGAGTGTTCTTCGGGTTTTTATCGTGGCAAAGACGGTACAATGTGGTCTAAGACGCCTTTTCGACAAAATGTCAGAACCAGAGCTGAAAACATAATTCATCAACTGCCAGGTGTAGTACCAGAAGCAAAATCGGCGATGTCTGAAGTGGAATGCTGGAATATTTTCATTACTGGGGATATGCTGCAAATCATACTTATGCATACTAATGCACGCATTATACCTAAAATAGCTTCATGTACTAATTTATCTAAGTACACACTTGTAAAAGAATGTACTATGATTGAATTGAAAGCTTTTATAGGCCTTCTTTATCTAGCTGGTCTTTACCGATCAGGCAGACAAAATTTGAGCGATTTATGGGCTACTGATGGCACAGGTGTGGATATTTTTCGGCTTGTAATGTCCTTGCAGAGATTTCATTTTATTCAGTTCCTTGGCCTTCGATGATTATTCTACCCGTGAGGAAAGAAAGCAAGTAGACAATCTGGCTCCAATTAGAGAATTTTTTGAAGCATTAGTTGAAAACTGTAAAAAAACTTACACACCAAGTGATTGTCTAACAATTGACGAAATGCTTGTAGCTTTCCGAGGTAGGTGTAAATTTCGCCAATACATACCCTCCAAACCTGCTAAATACGGGATAAAAATCATTGCTCTAGTCGACGCAAGAAATTTTTATATAAAAAACTTAGAGATATATCCTGGAAAGCAGCCTTTGGGCCCTTTTTCTGCAAGTAACGAGCCATTTGATGTTGTTGAACGGATTGTACAGCCTATTACCAAAACAAACAGAAATGTGACATTTAATAACTGGTTCACTAGTTATGAACTGGTGCAGCATTTACTCATAGAACATAAGTTGACATCAGTTGGTACCCTGCGCAAAAATAAGAGACAAGTTCCAGTAGAATTTACTAAAACTAGCGGAGTTGAAGTTTTCTCATCTCGATTTGGTTTTCAAAAGGATGTCACACTTGTCACTCATGTGCCTAAAAAAAACAAAACAGTATTGCTGATGTCTAGCTTACATCACGACGACAAGATTGATGAAACAACAGGAGAACAGCACAAACCTGAGATAAACACATATTATAATACGACAAAATGTGGTGTGGATGTAGCCGACGAGCTATGTGCTACATACGACGTAAGTCGTAATTCTAAAAGGTGGCCATTGACAGTTTTTTTATGCCTCGTTGAACATAGCTGCCATTAATGGAGTCATGGAACACCTAAAACTTCGCCAAAATGTATCAGTGCTTCCACGTGAGTTGCGACAGAAAATTGGAAAATTTGTTGGTGAATCTTCAGGGGAACCTCCGGCAAAAAAGGCTAATGTTCGCAAAAGGTGCCAAGTGTGTCCAGCCAAGAAAGACCGTAAGACAAACTACACCTGCGAGAGTTGTAACAAATATATTTGTGTAGAACATATAGTACCTTTCTGTGCTGACTGTACCAAAGATAATGATTCGGAGTGATTAATTCTTTTTTTTTTAAGTTAATTTAGTTTCCTACAAAAAAGTGCCATTAAAACATTAAGACTGATTGTTAGTAATATAATTACATTTAAGTAGAATAGAAAAATTTTGTTAACATTTGTCGTTCTTTTTTTAAAGTTCTATTACCTAATAATTAAAACATAATATAATATGATTGTGTTTCATTTATTTACATAAATACCTAAAATACTTAACACATAAATATCAACTTTATTATTTACAAAGTATTGGAATAATTTTGTCACTAACGAACGGGTCTGTGAGACCCACCCCAACGTCCGTGTAACACTTTTCCACCCCCATGACGCCGGGTTAACTTCTTAACTCGTCAATTCACAGTGTCACCTCTAGGTGACTAAGGTTTGCAATTTTTTTAACATGCAATTTGACGTATTTTAAAAATAAATATATAACTACTGGAATGTTAATACTTAGTAGTATTTTAGATTTTATTTTGGCAACACTGATGTTATGTCATCTGTCAAATTAATTCTATTGTTTTAAACGGTCCTTTGATTTTTACGCACCTTTGTAGAATTGAAATTGTTGTAAAAATGTCAAATAGGTAAGTGTTGTCATCATTTTTATTGCAAATTATTGTTAAATAATCGAACTTAAAAAATGAGTATATTTTGTTCAAAAAACAATTAGTTTTGTACCTAAAATAACGGTCGAGTTATCAATTGTCACTAGAGGTGACACCTAGAATGACAGGGTAGTATTGCAACTAAATTGCCGTGGTGCATAATAGTCTCTTTATCCTGCTTTAGGTTGAGGTTGAACGAAATAGTGGAAGCATTAAAGTGGAGACGACCCTGGTGACATGATCTTGTTCCCTCCTGAGGATGGTCAAGTTACCGATGAAGAAAGTGGAGACGAAAATGCGGCCAATTTTGTTCACCTTCCTAACTGAATGTTACGTTCGGAAGTGGAAGTGCAGGCCAGACCTGCCGATGTAAATGATGAAGAAGGTGATAGAGAAGAGGGACCAGAAGAAGAACAAGATAAAGGTAAAGAACCTGCTCAAAATAAAAAAAAAGAAAAGGAATTCACAGTAAAAAAATGGTCGAATATTACTTCTCTTTTTCCTTCTTGCGGAAAAGACGATTGCGAGGAAAATATTCTAGGATTAATTTGTAAGAGATATAATACAAACAAGGGAATAACATGGCATCTATTCAAATTGATAGGTACTGGTTTCGAATTCCAGAGGTTCTGGAATAACTTTTTATTATTTACTAACGGCTGTGTTTGTTTCAGGAAGAGTATACATTCAAGAACTACTATTTTCCGAACAATCTATGTGACGACGAAACCGACGTGGATGACTCAATCGCTGCAAAGATTAAGAAAAGCATTTCAAAAAGACCAAACAACATTGAAGCCTTGTTTGATAAGAAGAGAAAGAAGGGTGCGACGGAAGATGACAGCTCCAACGCGAGTCATCTCGTTGTGGATGCTTCAAATATTAACAATGATCTCCTCGATCAGGCGCTCTATCAGCTCTGCGAACACGTTGAACAAACTCATTCTAAACTGTATACTCATACCTACTTTTAGTTCTACATTCAATCTAAAGGGTTTTTCAATAGGGGCGCTCGAACTTTGACATTGTATAGCGGCCATCTTGGTGAAGCTACAGCTGTCAAATTTGACAGGAATACTTATTTAGTCTTGACATTTAATCACGAAACGCTACACAATTCAACAACGCGTTGAAATTGTTAAAATTTGTTATCAAAATCAGTGCTCTGTTCGCCTAACGTTCCGTGCGCTGCATCCAATTTATGGTATTCGTGGCCGTCCTGCAGAGTCCACAATCCGTCGTTTAATCCATAAATTTGAGACAACCGGGTCGGTGGCCGATGAAGCAGTGCCTGTACGTCAAAGAAACGCAAGATCGTTGGAGAATATTGTTGCCGTTCGGGACAGTGTGCGAGAAAACCCCAGACAGTCCATTCCGCGTCGTGCGCAAGAGCTTGGTCTTTCTGCGACATCAACTTGGCGGATTATGCGTCGAGACTTGGGCCTTCATCCATACAAAGTTCAATTAATTCAAGAACTAAAGCCCAACGACCACAGACAGCGTCGTGTGTTCGCTGATTGGGCTTTAGGCCAGCTTACTCCAAACAATTTTGAAAAAATCGAAATTTTTTTTTTCAGAAATTGCTACTGTATACTCGTAGAAATAGTATAGAATTAGTCCCGAAGGTCAGCAAGACCGAGAAGCAGGTATAAAAGAGTGGGGAGCGGTGCGGTAAATCCGGCCGCTCGAACGCCTTCGGTAGCGGCAGCTGCTGCGTGCCTTCGGATCGTCTTATTGTTTTGTTCCCCTCTATTTCTCGAAAATATTCTGTCCTTTACAATTAGAGAGCGTCCTTCGTATATAATCATGGACAAAAAAAGAAGAAGTGGTGTCCCACATAGATCAGGAAGAAGGAGTTTTTTGGGTAATCAACATACTTCAAATGATGATACAGAACAAACCAGTGCTGCTGCAAAAAAACTGAAAAACGCCGATCCTCAACTTGAAGTGAAAATACATCCGTTGCTGACTTACGTGATCGTTCAGTGGTCTGTATTTGCTACATTGCAACAGAGAGTTGTTTGTGCAAAGTGTAATAAAAAAGTGGAATTTGCAAAAAGTGACGAAAAAGGATTAGGTTTTGAATTACAAATTATCTGTGATTGTGAGGAGAGTGAACCAATCCCTTCATCTCCAAAAATCAAAAATGGTTATGAAATAAACAGAAGAATAGTTTATGCAATGCGCTTGTTAGGAGTGTTACTCAACATGTTTTGTACTATGAATAAAATTTATTGAAAAAAATCACGTTTTTTGGAGTAAGCTGGCCTTTAGAGCATTTGGCGGCAGACCCTGCTTTTGGGAAAAAAATCATCTTCAGTGATGAGCCTCATTTCTGGTTAAGTGGCTTCGTAAACAAGCAAAATTGCCGGATTTGGAGCGACGAAAATCCACGGGAGATTCATCAGGTGCCTCTACACTCCGAAAAGTCATTGTTTGGTGTGGATTTTGGTCCGGCGGTATCATCGGCCCTTATTTCTTCGAAGATGCGCAAGGAGCCGCGCTCACTGTCAATGGCGACCGATATCGGACGATGATAACATCTTTTTTGTGGCCTAGGATAGATGGTTTGGATCTTACAAACATGTGGTTCCAACAGGACGGCGCCACTTGCCATACTGCACGGGAAACATTGAATTTATTGGATGTTTATTTATTATTGGAAGTTCGAGGGCTTCGTCATCTCGCGTGGTGGCGACATCAACTGGCCACCGAGATCGTGTGACTTAACGCCGCTCGACTATTTTCTGTGGGGCTACGTAAAATCTCTGGTCTATGCAGACAAACCACAGGGGATTGCCGCCCTGAAGGCCAACATAACTCGCGTTCTTCATGAATTTGGGCCTCATTTATGCGAAGAAGTCGTTCAAAATTAGTCCACCAGGATACGCCACCTACAACAGAGCCGCGGCGGCCATTTGGCCGAAATTATATTCCACACATAATGTCATCAAATTTACTTTAAAATAAAAAAACAATTGTGGCAATATCGCTTAGACAGCTTGTTTTATTTCATTTCAAAGTTCGAGCGCTCTTAATGAAAAACCCTTATAACTCTCAACTTCTACAAAACAAAAAAAAAATAATTGTTTACAGATCTGCATTTGTTTACAGTTTACAGAAAAGGGTGCGGAGTAAAGAAAAAACAAGAGCCATCCACATCCACCACACGACCATTGTCCACAACAACATCTTTAAGTGGTATTGTGAGCACAAAAAATAATGATAAGATTGAATGTTCCTCATGTAAGGTATTTATCAATGCGATATATTTTTCTAACCATTTAAAAAGTAATGCACACAAAAATAACGTTCTGGCTTTACACCAAGATTTACATAACGTACATTTAATAGAGACAGCATTCGGACAAAGATTCATGACTTATAGAATTACATCCAAACCTGAAATACCTACGACAGACTTCATAACACTGTGGAGTCATTCCTACAAGAAGCCAAAGTAACTATATTTAATTTGCTACATAAATACATTTACAAACTTACTATATTGAAAGTTAATTTTATTTTAAACGCACTTTGTACAAGAAACTAAAGAATTACAAAATAAGTTTGATTTTCAAACTTTATGTGTTTTGTCAAGGAGATGATTTCGAGAATACTTTTTCATCTTTGACTGAAGAAATATGTAGTAAAGTTAGTAATTTTGAGAAAAAAGACAGCGGTTGGAGTCTAAAAAATATTAAACATATAGATATGAACGTCAGCAAATTTAATCCATTACGTGGTTCTTCATACATTGCCCTACCACTTGACATAAAACATAAAAAGGCGGTGATTAATGTCAAAAACAATGATTATCAATGTTTTAAATGGGCTATATTATCAGCTTTATACCCCGTTGATAAAAATACAGATAGAGTAACATCATACCTGGGTCGATCAATAGGTGCCCGTGTTTGACGACAGCTGGCGTTGCTGAGGGAAGTTGACATTACAGTCGTGTAATGTCGTTATCTGTCAAACGACACCATACTAAATTTCAGACTGATTCATAGGTTAGTTTTTATTTGGCAGTCGATTCTATCATACGTGATACCCCGTTGATAAAAATACAGATAGAGTAACATCATACCTGGGTCGATCAATAGGTGCCCGTGTTTGACGACAGCTGGCGTTGCTGAGGGAAGTTGACATTACAGTCGTGTAATGTCGTTATCTGTCAAACGACACCATACTAAATTTCAGACTGATTCATAGGTTAGTTTTTATTTGGCAGTCGATTCTATCATACGTGTTTCGTCTTTGTCGATAAAATGGAATAAGAGCAATATCGATCCGTAATTCGCTTTTTATTTTTGGATTGAAAAACATGCGAAGAAATAAAAGCGTAGTTGGATGGTGTCTATGGGGACCCTTCATCATCTATGACAACCGTGAGAATAATGAATTAATTAATTGTTTAATGGTTAATGAATTTGGTGAGATGGTTTAATAAATTCAAACGTGGTCGTACATCTGTTTTTGATGAGGAGAGGCTCAGCCGCCCGACAGACGTGGTTACCGAACAAATCGTAGAAAAGGTCCATGACATGATTCTCGCTGATCGCCGAACTAAAGTGCGCGAAGTAGCAGAGGCCGTAGGCGTGTCGTACGGAACGGCAATAAATATTTTAAATGACAAGCTAAGTGTGAAAAGGTGTCGGGTTGGCTTTAGAATATGACCGCACGAATTAGGGTTTTTAAGGGTGGCATTTTAAAGGGATAGGTCTCCCTTTTCCAACGACACACCTCCCCCCCCCCGCGGAGACCTCCCATTTTTTTAAAATGACTTTTTTATGCGCGTGTAACGGAGCAACATTTCAACAAATAATATAACAAAAATATTCAAAATATTGTGTTCATGCAAAAGATATAACAAAATTGTGACAATGCATTAAAAATATTGTTTGATAGAAAAAATGACATTTTTCGTTAAGAACTTCCTTGTGAAATAAACACCTAACATGAAACGGAACACATCCCCCGGCGATTTTGTGGGCAAGTGACATTTTATTCCATTCATTCCGTTTCTGTCGTGAATTTCGTTGTTACGTGAATGTGCTCTCTGATAACTTTTAGTGGATTTTCTAACGTTTTTGGCAATTCTTCTGGACTTCGATTCTACCTGACCTGTTAGACTTTGGCATTTGTACTGGATTCTGCGTGCTCAGCGATTTGGAATAAGATGACATCAGAAAATGATTCTGCACCGAGTCGTGGACCGGCGGCGGGGAGTCATTTTGACACTGACGAGTCATTCGTTAAGCGCCGAATGTACACTTCGGAGGTGCTCGGCAGATGGAATTTGAAGAAAATAATAATTGAATTAGGCACGCGTCAACAATGTGTAGCTTTTGCTGAGCAACACAGTTTAGTGTTGGCTAGCAAAGAGTGCCGGGTGCACAGACAACCAATGAGGATAGACATGGCACATGATAACAATGTCGGCTCTTTTGTTTGCAACAAGGCTACTTGTAGAACCATGGGAAGAATTTCCAGAGCAAACGGAATATGGTTTGAAAAAGTAAAAATTGACTTGCCCCATGTCTTCCATTTAATGTATTGTTTTGCCCATCATTGGCCCCACGAAAAAGTAATATGGGAAGATATTTTAAAGGATGAAAAGGAACAGTCTGTCTAGTGCCACCATTACCGACTAGTATAGTTACTCTCGGTAAGAAACTATCACGCCATTTATTAGCGACCCGTAATTTTTGCGATCCAGTGTATCTATCTCAGTTGCAAAAAGAGCAGTCTATAGGGAAGAAAGTTTTATTTTATCCATTGTCATTGTAATTTAAGGAGTTTATTTTGGTATAGCATATTTAACTTAGAATTTTACTTGCAGGTAGGCGAATCGAGGGGTATTGGGTCCACGGAATGATTGAGGATGGGAGCGAGGACCTACGGCTTGAGGTCTGCCCCGACAACAACAGATCAGCTGAAGTTTTGGTGCCCTTGATAAAGAAACACGTCATGGAGGGCACCACGATACATACAGATTTCTGGCGGGCGTATGATTGCCTAGGAGATCATGGGTTCATACATAAAAAAGTTAACCACAGCGACCCTGAGAACCCGTTTGTGGCATATGATGGGACTCACACTCAGCTAATAGAGTCCCAATGGCGGGTGGTTAAAAGGTTCTTTTATAACTATAATTATAACCACCCAGAAAACTTTGCTGATGTAATAGTAGAATTTGTGTGGCGAAGATCAATTAATAAAAATAAAAGAGATATACAGGGTGTGTCGTAAATAGTGGTCCGACGTTAAGGGGTCGATACACCATATATTCAGCTATCACATACCAGAATTTGAAATTTATTTTTTCCACGGGTCTCTGTTTTATTCATTATTATTATTATTTTGAAAAATCGATACCCTGAGTTACTAATTTGGCTGTTATTTCAACAAATAACATTATTTTTTTATTTTGTTTCTTGTTTATTATTGATAATAAGATGTGCTATCACATACAATACTTTTTTTAAATGGAAACTTAAAGATATTAAAGAAAAAATGTCTTTATTTCAAAATTCAACTCTAATCTCTAGCAAATCATGTGAATTCGGGGGCGAATGGTGTAAAAAAAATGTACTACACAATCTGTGCCCATTATTTTAAAAACTTGTCCAATAAATGCAGATTCTAAAATGATATTAATAATAACCGATTCCATAATGAAAAAGAAGTTATTGCCATTTCAATTGAGAAGGAGCCGAATTTAAAAAATACACTTTTTCATTTTAATTAACTTACCGGTATTGCAAAATGTTTTGGACCCATTTAGAAGTAAATTTTAAGTTAGCTATTAACAGCTGAGTGGTATTTGAGTCATGCACAAACATATCACAGGTAAACAAACGTGTCTCATGTAAAAAAAAGGGTACTTGGCCAGATAACACAAGACTCATTGAAACACCTCAGTATAGCGCGCATGAGTAGTGAAAAAAATCACAAGGTTTTTTTTTATTGCTATTCTCTTAAGTATGAACGAGACAGACTATGTCAAGAAGATATTCATAATAATCTAATCAGTTAAAATGCTTCAGTGTGGTCCCGTACGTCGCATGCGCTTCTAGTCTCTGTGTTTATCTCCGCCATTGAATTGCTTCTTTTACTTCCTGGACTCGGATTTGCTTCTGTTCGGACTTGTTGGTTTTTGTGATCCCTACGACGTCGGCTACGTTATTTGGACTTTGATTTGCTCAACGATTTTGATAAACGTGCAGTGCAGTGAAGATTAGGGCGATTAGGCAGCCTGACTTTATTGGGACAGACATCCAGATCGAAGTCATCCAGATCTTCTTTTGTTTAATTAACGGCGGGATAAACACAGAGACTAGAAGCGCATGCGACGTACGGGACCACACTGAAGCATTTTAACTGATTAGATTATTACGAATATCTTCTTGACATAGTCTGTCTCGTTCATACTTAACAGAATCCAGCTGTAACCTTGCAGCCACTGGTCCGATTCTTCCTCAGCCTACGTCAAACTTCTTCTTTCGGCGAGGTCTTTCTAATGATGGTCCCAGAAGCTGCAACTTCACAGCCGCTGAGGAGATACGGAGACAAAGGAAAGTGTTTTTTCCCCGTATCTCACTCAAAAGAGGTGTTAAGAATCCGAGCTTCGGGGCAGGGGAGGAGGCTTCCAGACCCCACAGTTTGACACTAAAAAAGGGGGGGGGGGGGGGTCATCGATCTTGTTTGTGCGGCGTCTTCAGTTCTGTGATTTTTTGATAGTTTTTGGGATTTAGTAGTCCAACGTTACGTCCCACAATTTTGACACTGGCACCGAATGATTCGTCTTGTTAAGACGCGTCTTTTTATATATCGTTTAAGGCACTTAGAGCACTTTTTTCACTACTTTTTATTTTCTCACTGCGGAGCGCGATTAAAATGAAGCGTTCGCGACGGCGTTTGGAGCGACCACCCGCGTTGATATTGACTCATTATATCTAAGTCCAAGCTTTTGTAAGATATCTGTGGAGCAAAGTTATGCATGTACTGGTTGCTCAGAAAAACCTTATGCAATCTTCAAAGCTTATGATATTAAAGTTGAAGGATTATTAGATTTTGAGTCAAACTGTAGCTGGACTAGACATGCATTAAGTTGCAATCCAGAACCATACATTATGACATTAGAAGACATGTCAGATATTTGCTTAGTTAACATCAAAACAACTAATCAGACACTAATGATAAATTTTGACTATGTTTTCTCAGGTGAGTTATCATTACTAAAAACTTATTACTCAGAGAGTGTTGCTGAGGCAATAACATCACTGAGCACTGACCCAGCATTTATTGGGTCATTATTTAGTTCATTAAACTTAATGGCATTTATGTCCCTTGGAGGATTGATACTACATAAGATTGTTAGATTAGGGTTGAAGCGGGAATATTGGTGGAATACAGGCTAAAATAAAAAGTCCCAAATCCAAATAACCTCGATAGTAGGGGAGCGGGGGGCTAGTTGTAGCAGGGGCAAGTATTAACACCCAATTTTTGGGTAGTAAACCAATGTTTATTTACATTATTTTCGACTTAATCTATCCTATATAACGTGCTCTATTACATGGGCATCACCAGCAGTGTGACCAGATTTAGTAGATTTCTACTTTATTTGGTAGATTTTGAGGTACTGGCAACAGAATTTAGTATGTAAAAATTATTTGGTATATTTTAGTAGAATTCTGAATTCACGCTTTTCAGTTATTCTAGTACTTTTTTTGGCATATCGGATAAATGCGGGGTATTCCCCCTTTCATCGAATGGATTGTAACTATTTAATTTTCATTTTTTTCGTTACCATTCGTGCCGTGAGCATAGACTGTGATAGACTAGTGGGAATTCCTTTATTGAGAATTTTTATAATCGAGTTTAAAATGAAACGTAAATATACACAAGGATATCGCGATGAATGGGAGCAAGATCCCTCATTTAAAAGTTGGTTATGTAAATCTAAGGTAAACACTACGAGTGCTCATTGTAAAGCATGCAACTGTGAAGTAGGGGAACCTGTTGAACCTTGGCACTATGTGTACTTCGGCCAGTTGGCTCCTTTGAAATGTTCCCGCGCTTTTTAATTATAGTTGTCCATGGTATTCGATACATCATTTCGGACCGTATAATGTGAAGTTAGTTGCTAACCACCATTGGCCAAGTGTTGGGCCTTATCGAAGAAAAAGGTTTTTTGCCAAAAAAAGTAAGTATTTTCAATATAATTTGAAGACTGTTATTTTCGTACACTATATAATTATCACATAACTACTAGGTGTGGTTAGTACTTTGATTTTTCAAGTGTTAAAAAAGTGACAAACATGTCAGATTCATAACCTCAAAATATTTTGATTTCGCGTTTTTCAACGGTAATGAAGCAGTGTTGTACCTAGGTCATTACTGATCAGTTGTACCTTGGTTGGTGGCCTAGGTACAACCTGGAAGATGTACCTTGGCCAGTGGGATGGTTGTTTTCAATTTCCTTTTTTTAATGTTAATTTTTTATTTAAATGCTATATGATTTTTTCAGAAGTCATGCCTAGAAGCAAAGAAGATCACGAATACTGACCGATACCCCGGAAAAACAAGAAATTGAATATATAAAGTCCAAGAAACTTGTTCCAACTAAATCTGATGAGGCAAAGCCTAAAAATCAGGCAGAGGTTAAAAATAAACCCAAGACTAAAAATGAGGTCAACATCAAAACTTCCAAACTTTCTGTCAAAAGAAGACTTTTATCTGAATCGGAAACCAGCAAGAATTGTGATAACTATTCAGTATTTGACACATCTGAGGATGTCTCTGAAAATGACGCTGAGAATGAAAACCTTCAGACTGAGCATATTGATGAAGAAAGTTACAACGTTGGAGACTATGTTATATTCGTATACGAAGGTTCTTATTTTGTTGGAAAAATCGAATCAATGTCTGAAGAGGGTGTATTAATGAAATCTATGCAAAAGTCACTCAAAAACTGGAAATGGCCTGAAAGAGAGGATTTAAATCTGTACCCAATAACTGACATTAAAGAAAAAATTGAAACACCTCAAAAAGTTTACTCAAAAAGAGAATTTTATCATGTTCCAGAGATGCAGAAGTATTGGGGTTTCTGCTAAACATTAAAAACTGACAATAATGTTCCTATAATAGCTAGTCCTAATGACTGCCAAATTAACAAGACTGATTGAAAAGTAAATTAACGTTACACACAGTCACACACGCAGGCAAACACATACATACATACATACACACACACAAACACACACCACACAAGTACATTATAATGTGTTGATTGTTTAAAGATTTTGTTTCCTAAAAGAAATGTAGGTAACTACATTATAAAACCTGTCACTTACCTGTTTTATGTAGCTGTGTAGTTTTATTTTACTATAGTTAAGTGTAGTTTACCAAATAACTTGGTTTCAATAAATAAGTAATAAAAATTCGCGCAAATATTTATGTTTTCCCTCCAAATACTCTATATGTCCGAGGTACAACACCGTACTGACCGAGGTACATAAGGTATGTTGTACCTTGGTCGTATTCCCGATTTACACTTAACCACCCTAAACATATATTAATATGAACCAAGCATTTTTAATGTTTTTCTGGTTGGTACCCAAATAACCTACCTCTGAAAATAAGTAAATACGGTAAGTGTAGAAGAAGCCAAATGTCAGAAAAAAAATCATATTGAAAAAACTACCCGAGGTACAACAGGTTCCCCTACTAAGTAGAGTGGCGTCTTTAAAGGAACACATGGCTACATCAAAGCATATAAAAAATATGAAAGGATATTCCGGCATTTCTCAGGTATGCAAGTTACTTAGTTAATATGTGGAATGTAATTCTTAGTTAATTATTCTTGTTAAGACTTTTTTTTAATACTTTCAACTTACGCAGTAGTGTGAACCCGTATTATGTTCTAAAGTTTATGAATTTGATTTCCACTCAAAAGCAAACATTCGCTGTTTTATGTACGTTTATTACCTACGCATTTACATAACAATTACTATACAACTATGTGTGTTTATTCATGTTAAATGCTATGTAAAAACTGCTTAGTTTTTGATACTATATAGCGCTATATGAAATGTCCTGCATACTTATTTTTAACTTCTTTGGTTACAGATTGATACGATTTTCAAAACATCAACCATTTCGGAAGAAGTAAAAAAAGCAGAAATCAGCATTGTAGCTGCCTTAGTTGAACATAATATTCCTTTTCGCGTAATGGATCATGTAAGCGAAGTTATTTCAAGGGCATTTCACGACTCCGAAATCGCAAAACGTTTTTCCTGTAGAAGAACTAAATCTGCCGCAATTGCCTACAACGTCTTAGGCAATAACTTCGAAGAAAAAATGCTTGCAGAATTACGTCCAAGACTGGAAAATGAAACTGAGAGAAGCCCAGTATTTTCGCTCATTATCGACGAGAGCACAGATGTCAGTACTACCAAGGTACTTGCAGCAGCAATAAAGTACTACTCCGAAAAAATGCAATCTCCACAAACAAAATTTTTGTGTATGGTGGACTTGGTGATACTGCGCAGGATTTGTTTGATAGTTTAACATGTGCCTTATCTGAAAGAAACCTTAACATATCCAATTTAATAGGGTTCGCTGCTGATACCACGAATGTTATGTTCGGCGAAAGGAATAGCCTGGTATCTAAAATTAGGGAAGTCAACCCAAACTGCATTTTTTTCAAATGTATTTGCCACTCAACAAACCTTTCAGTGAGTTATGCATGCAAAAAATTACCTCGTTCTATAGAGTTGTTTGTCAAAGATGTTTTTTCATACTTCTCTCACAGTAGCCAACGACAAAGAGAGTTTGCCGAATAATCATTATCAAATGAGCCGCAACTATCCGCAACTTCTCGACTTATGTGTCAACAATCATGATAGTGAAAAAATGACAGATATTAAATCAAAAATTTAGATTATGTTAACGTGGTATTTATTTTGTTTCAGGGTCATCTGGGGGCTCAGGCGTAAGGGTGGTGACCCGTAGATCGCTGTACGATAAAATGCAAGAGCAAAACTTTCCCAATTTTGAAGAAAAGTTAAAATATTTGGAAACTTACCTTTTGTCTTGCGAAGACTATTCAGATGACAAAATAAAGAACTTGAAGCAAAAGTTTTCGTATATTAAATCTGAATTCAAACAGAGGTGGAAGAAAGCAGCTAAAATAGAAAAAAAATTCCTTCAAAATAATGACGAATGGCTGCAGAAAACATTTGAAATACCGAGAGTGCAGAAGCGAAAATCGGGTCGACCATCAAAATCATTAACAGAATTGAGCGAAAGAAGTAAAAGAAGAAAAACAGTCAAGCTTCGTAGTGTGGCAGATGATGACGTGTTAATGCATGCTACGCAGACGAAATTACAAACTACTGGAAAAAGAGATGCTTCGAATATACTGAAACAAATGATTAGTTCTCCAAAGCGAGCTACGAAGTTAAAGAAAGCGTACGAAAAGGGTCAAGAAGACAATGAAAAACAATTAACGCCATTATTAGCTCTTTCAATGTTCGTAGAAGCTGATCTTTCTCGGCGGCAATATGAGATAATTAGAAGCGCCAGTAAAAAGTTATATCCCAGTTATAGCTTGCTACAAAAAGCAAAAAGTGACTGCTATCCGCGTAAAGAATCTTATGAAGTGACTGAAACATGCGCTGAAGTAAATCTACAAGATTTGCTAAACCATACTGTTACAAGATTATTAACGTGTTTGAAGGAGGTTATTTATAACGTAAGTTCAGAAGAACGTAACACATTAGAGCTGATTTGCAAGTGGGGTTGTGATGGGTCACAACAGGCGCAATTTAAACAGAAGATGCAAAATGATGCCACTGATGGCAATATTTTTCAAAGTAGCTTTGTGCCCCTTCAATTAGTTTGTGGTACAAATAAGCAGAAAGTAATATGGCACAACCCAACCCCATCTTCACCGCGATATTGTCGTCCTATCAGAATCAGATTTGTAAAAGAAACTGTGGATATTACCCAACAAGAAATAGAACACGTAGAAAACGCCATCAATTCCTTACAAAATACCAAATTTACATTGGAAGACAAGGCATATTCTGTAAAACATATAATGACACTTACTATGGTAGATACGAAAGTGTGTAATGCTGCCACACAAACAACATCAACCATGAGGTGCTATATTTGTGGCGCAACCTCTAAAGAATTTAATGATTTAACCATCAAAAAAGATGTTGATGTAGATGCACTTTCGTTTGGTTTGTCCATTTTGCACGCCAGGATTCGTCTGTTCGAAAGCATATTGCACCTTTCGTATAAACTCCCTGTGAAAAAATGGCAGTTAAGAACAGCTGCTGACAAAGCCATAGTTAACGAGAGGAAAACTGAAATACAGGAAAAATTAAGACGGGTTTGATTGAAGAAATTGAAGAAACGGGTTTGATAGTGGATGTACCAAAAGCTGGATTTGGTAACACCAATGATGGTAATACCAGCAGAAGATTTTTCACCAATCCAGAACTAGCTGCGGAAATCACTGGCGTTGATTTTAATTTGATATACCAACTTAAAATTATCCTAGAAGTAATATCAAGTGGCCACAAGATCCATTTACAGAAGTTTGCAGATTATTGTATTGAAACTGCAAAACTTTATATACGTCTGTATCCATGGCATCCTATGACGCCCACGATGCACAAGATCCTTGTTCACGGTGCAACTGTGGTAGAAAAGGCATTATTGCCAATTGGATTGCTCTCCGAAGAAGCCGCTGAGGCACGGAATAAACATTTCAGGTTGTACAGGCAGAACTTTGCAAGAAAATTTTCAAGAGAGTTATGCAACCTTGATATAATAAACAGGCTATTACTAAGCTCAGACCCCCTTATTACTAGCTTGAGACGAACCCCCAAAAAGAAGACGATGGCTTTCACAAAAGATGCAATTGAGTTGTTAATTCCAGCTGAACCCCTCTCTGACAACGATAACTCCGATTCAGATGAGGTTTCAGAAGACGAAGAGAGTGAACAGGATGATGAACCGTGGCACTCATCATCATCATAGTTTTATAATGTTATTTTTCGGAAATTAAAATTTTGAGTTAAATATGATAATTTTTTAAAAATATATGTAGGATTGTAATTAAATAATTTTATAAATAACTTTATAAAATAATATAATTTTATTTAACTTAAGGCAAATGGCTTATTAAAGTAGTGTTGTACATTCTGTAAAATGGAATGCAAAAAAAGGAAACGGCTTGTGATTGGTCGAGAGCGAAAAAATAAAAAATGGCGAAGGAGGTACGAGGAAGCGTAGGCAAAAAGTTGTGTTATTTTCAATAAATTAATTTGAGTCAGTTTACGACTATTATTTCTATCCCACAAAATTTGGGGGCTCGTCCGGGATGGAAATATAGTATAGGTGTATGGGGAAAAGGTGTAATAAAATTTTTTCATCGCATGCCGGACACGTGGCTTGCGAACAAAGAAAATCTCGGGCGTGGAGAAGGTCATATCTACGGTGACAAGAAGGTGTACTAAAGGTGAAGGAGTATTTAAGGCGAAAAGGTGTGGAAAGTACGGAGATGGCGGACGAAGGCAAAAGAAGTAACAACGGTGATGGCGGGCGAAGCCACGCGGCGAGCCATTTGAATGCGATGGCCTCACATCTATACGAAGGTATAATTTCTAAATTTGACGGTACGGATAAAACACTCAGCTCTTCAAAATGGCTACAAGATTTAGATGAAAATGGTGAGCTATTTGGGTGGACACCGACGCAAAAGCTTATCGTGGCGCGGCGTTGTCTGACGGGCACGGCGGAGCTGTGGGTCAGGTCAGAAAAGATATTTAAATGTTATGATGATTTTAAGGCGGCCTTATTAAAGGAATTCCCTGACTCAGTTAATAGTAAAGAAATTTATGAGCTAATGTCGGCAAGGAAGAAAAAGAAAGATGAGACTTATTATGAGTATATGCTCGTCATGAAGGAGTTGGGAAGGAGAGGAAAAATCCCTGACTATATAGCGATCCAGTATATAGTTGATGGCGTAATTGATTATGAATGTAACAAAGCTATTTTGTATGGTGTCACTACATATCCTATACTGAAAGAAAAATTGGCTATTTATGAAAATATGAAAAAGAAGATGACACAAAATCGTCAGGATTCACCACAATTGTCATCAATTGAAAAAAAGGGCGGTTGTGCATCGATCCGACGCTGTTTTAAGTGTGGTGAAAATGATCACATAGCTAGTAAATGTAAAAATGGTGTTAAATGCTACAAATGTAACGAGTTCGGCCATATTGCGACGTCATGCATTAAAGGGCGGGATAGTGAGAAGTTCAACAAGCAACATGAAGGTGGCGTTAGCGAAACTCGCGCGGCAAGATGGCAGCCTCGCGCTATGTGCTTGAAGTCGGCAGCGGATACGCATACGAATTCCGGTGGTGACGACGTCACAACCGGAGAGCGTTCTGACACTACTGATCAAAATGGCGGCGCAAGCGACAGCTGTGAAATGCGTATCTGTCAAAGCTGTCAAAGTCAACAGGCGTTAAATGTTAACATACAGTGTAGCAAAAATAAATCAGTGAAGTTAATTAAAATTGGTGGTTCAAAAGTTGAATGTTTAATAGATTCCGGTAGTGATTTAAATTTAATATCGCAAGATTTGTTTTTCGAACTAAGTGTTACCTGCTACGTCAGGGAAAATATAGAATTTACTGGACTTGGTGCTACAAAGATTTATTCATTAGGGAAGATTGAATGTGAAGTAGATTTTGATGGACACTGCTTTAGTTGTATATTTTATATTGTGCCCAAAGGGGTTATGCCTTATAAAGTAATTTTAGGTCAACCATTTCTGCAAAACACAAAACTTGTTTTCAATAAAGGGATAGTGAATGTTTGGTCACAAGGGAATGGTGGTATGCCACATTGTTTGGTTACAGGTGTTACGGAAGAACCAATCGTGTATGTGCCAGATCAGAAGCTAAAGGCTGAAGTGGAGGATCTTGTGAAAAAATATTCTCCTGTTCAAACAAAGGAGGCACCTATTGAGATGCACATTGTTATGAAGGATGACATTCCTGTTGCACAGAGACCAAGGCGTTTGGCTATCAAAGAACAACAGTTGGTAGATAATCAAGTAAGTGAGTGGTTACTTAATGGTATTATTAAACCTAGTTATTCAGAATATGCGAGTCCTTTAGTACTGGTAAGAAAAAAGGATGGGTCGACAAGGATATGCGTGGATTACAGAAAAGTTAATGCTAAAATAGTGAAAGATGAATTTCCGCTTCCAATAATAGAAGACCACATTGATAAATTACTAGGAGCAAAGATTTATAGTAAACTAGATTTGAAAGATGCGTTTTTCCATCTGAAAATTAATGGAAAGTGTACAAAGTATACGTCATTTGTAACACAGAATGGACAATATGAATTCACCCGAGCACCCTTTGGATTGTCTATTTGCCCTAACTATTTTACTCGGTTCATCAATTCTATTTTCAGAGACCAGATTGCGGAAGATGGAGTGCTGATATTCATTGACGATGTAATAATACCAGCGATATCTTATAAGCAAGGAGTAATGAAGCTGAGGAAGGTCCTGCAAAGAGCGGCTGAGTATGGTTTGCAAAACAACTGGCGAAAGAGTGAGTTACTTACAACTAGAGTAGAGTATCTAGGACATGTGATTGAAAATAGTACCATAAAACCATCTACTGATAAGACAGATGCAGTGATGAGATTTCCACAACCTAAAAATCAGAAGGAGTTACAAAGTTTTGTTGGACTTACCTCGTACTTTAGAAAGTTTATTCTGGATTATTCAATGATAGCGAAACCCATTACAGATCTACTCAAAAAGGATAAATATTTTCATTTTGGCATAAAAGAAACTCATGCTTTTCAGATGTTGAAGCAGAAGTTATCAGAACATCCCGTGTTGAGAATTTTTGACCCAGCTTTGGAGACACAGTTGCACACGGATGCTTCTCAGGTGGCATATTCTGCTATTCTCATGCAAAAAGACCCCAATGAATCTCTTTATCACCCAGTTTACTATATGAGTAGAAAAACATCTGAAGCGGAGACGAAGTATTCCAGCTACGAATTAGAAGCGCTAGCCGTGGTAGAAGGTGTTAAGAAGTTCCGTAAATATTTGATTGGGATTCCGTTCACAATTGTGACTGACTGTTTAGCTTTTGAGATGACATTAAAGAAAAAAGACTTGGTAACCAGGGTTGCAAGATGGGTTTTACTGCTGCAGGAATATGATTATAAGGTGGAACACCGAGCAGGTTCGAGGATGAGGCATGTAGATGCTCTAAGTAGAAGTCCATACATTGGAGTTATGGTGAATAGCATTCATAATCAACTAAAAGAAGCTCAAGACAAAGATGAAGGTTTAAAGGCTATTAAGGAAATTCTAAAAACAAGTACATACAAAGATTACTGGATAGATAACAATATACTCTACAAAGGAAATCAACGTTTGATAGTGGTACCGAGAAGTATGGAGAAGGAAATAATTGCGAAAATACACAACAATGGTCATTTTTCTATCAGGAAGATGAAAGATTTGATTAACAAAGATTATTTTATTTCAGATGTAGATAAGAAGCTAAATGACTATGTGTTGACCTGCATACCTTGCATACTAGCATCAAGAAAGAATGGGAAACAGGAGGGATTCTTAACGTGCGCTAGGTCGAAGCGCACGGTGAAACTTGAGTAACTTGTATGAGATACGAGCTAACACGCCTGGCACGTGAGACAAAAGATAGTTAATACAAACTGTATGGAGTAATTGGCCTATCTCGTGCGCCACACGGGGGCGTCGAGCTCTGCCGAGCTTAACTGTACCTCCCCAAACGTTTCTCACAGCGCGCGAGATCGGACATGTTGGTACGTCTGTCGTTGCCTTGTCGATCAGTGTCGCTGCGACGCGTCAAATTTTTTGGTTACGTCATTTAATTAGTGGTTGTTTTGTTTTTGTACTCGTTTAGGTTAACATATGAGCATTAACTTTAACATTGACTATATTAAAAACAATAAAAAATCTTTTCAAAACAAAGTAGATATAAAATTGGCTGGACCACCTGGGCCATTTCTTAATTTAAAACAAGAGTGCAAAACGAAAAATAAAGCATTTACGCGAAGTTTTAAAAGTGAAATTTACAATAAAAAGAAATGGTTGTGTGGATGTGATCGCCTCAATACATTATTTTGTTTTCCTTGCATTATTTATGGCGGAGAATCAATTTGGACGGAAACAGGAGTCAAGGATTTCACGCATTTGAGTGAAAAAATAAAAAACATGATTCATCGCAAGTACACCTACAAAATGTAATGAGTTTGTCTGTGTTGGGCACCGTTGACATACGTAATCAATTAGATTCTGTGTATAGATCAAATATACAAAAGCATAACGAACAAGTTGATAAAAATAGGTATATAAATAGGGGTGGGCCATTTAAAATATGGAATTTATTTTGGCTGAAAAAAGAATATATTTCAATGGATATTCTTTCAATATATTTGGATATATTGGATATAATAAGAATATGGATATATTTTCAAAAGTATGGCTTTATTAGAAAGTGTAAACATTGCCATTAAGCATGGAACACGACATCATTCAAATGACTTCCACGGCTGGCTTTACAATACCCCATTCTATCAACCCAATTTTTCAGTACATTTTTGATTATTTGGGCTTCTATCTCATGAATGGAAGCTTCGATTTCATGTTTCAAGGCTTCCATAGACTGGATGGTTAGCATATCACTTATCCTTAACGGCTCCCCACAGAAAATAGTCCAACGGAGTCAAATCACAGCTGCGAGGAGGCCAATTGACATCAGAATTTCGGCTGATTATGCGATCTTCGAAAACAGTGCGCAAAAGATCGATTGTTGCGTTGGCTGTATGGCGTCCTGTTGAAACCAAATGTCGTCCACGTCATCCTCTTCAATTTTTGGAAACAAAAATTCATTCACAGTAACGCTCGCCATTAACCGTTACGGCGTTTCCTTGCTCGTTTTCGAAGAAAAATGGCCCAATGATGCCGCCGTACCAAAAGCCGCACCAAACAGTCACTCGTTGTGGGTGCATCGGCTTCTCCATGATGACGCGTGGGTTTTCTGAGCCCCAAATGCGACAATTTTGCTTATTCGCATAGCCTCCGAGGTGCAAATGAGCATCGGAAATAATTATTTTCCGGTAAAAATGCTTATCTTCAACCAAGCAATCTTCAGCCCATTGAGCGAACCGATAAAGCGTCGGATGATCATGAGGCTTCAGTTCCTGGACTAATTGAACTTTGTAGGCCTTCATGCCAAGGTCTTTATGCAAAATTCTCCTCAGTGAAGTGCGAGAAATGTTCAATTTCTGAGAACGATGACGAGTTGGTGTTGATGGCTGTTCAAGCACACTGAGCAACAGCAGCAATGTTTTCGGCTGAGCGCGCACTGGACGAGAACGTAAACGGGTTGTTTTGTCCAATAACGATACATGTTCACGAACTCGCTTCACAAATTGATCCACGAACTGCATTGAAGGCACTCGATTTCTACCAATATTATTACGTAAATTTCTTACAGTTTGGGTAGAAGACTTTGAAAGTAAGTTTTTAATATTTCCCAATTTTCTTCAAGCGTAAAGCGACCCATTTCGTAAATGTCAAACATAAAACTAATTTTCTGTCACCTCATAAATGTCATATTACATTTCAAACTCAAAATAAATGGTAGTTCAAATTCCAACTGATAGATGGCCCACCCGCACGCCTTATCGACTGTCAAGTTTTGTAGTGCATTTGAGTTAGCTTTGCGAGGTCACGATGAAACAAGTGAGTCTAGTAATGCGGGTGTGTTCCGCGGGTTGATAGATTTTGTATCGGAGTTGGATACAGTCATGAAGGAACATCTCGCATCGTCTACAGTCTTCGAAGGTACTTCAAAAACTATTCAGAACGATATTTTGGACTCAATTTTATGTGTGTACCACAAAGAATTGTCGGATACAATAAAAAAAATGTGAATACGTAGCAATTCAAGCTAACGAAACTACCGACGTACCCACAACTATGCAGATGGTTATGATTTTAAGATACGAGGAATACAGAAAGGTTCACAAACGGTTTTGGAAATATCTTACGGCGCAATCCCATACTGCTGATGGACTTACTACTGCTATACTAACAGAATTACACATACTCCAGATAACCTCCACAACAACTAATAGCACAATGTTATGATGGTGCCTCTGTAATAAGCGGGAATATTTTTTTTTTTTTTTTTTTTTTGAGGTGACAAATCAAGGAAAATCCTCATGGACACCTGGGAATGGGGGCCCCAGGTAGTGCCGGACTCTTACCGGCTAAAAACCTTGATTTGCCATTTCCTGTAAACCTCTAACATAGATCAGAGTCTGTGTCTGCCTTATTTAACTTATTTTCACTTCAATGTTTGTTTCGTTGCAATTTTCTTTATATTTAGTTACATTCTATTTTTATTTCTATATATTAGTGTTGCAATCTTTTCTGTCTTGTTTAGGTAGCCGTTTAGTTTATTTGTATTGTCACTTTATTTGTTGTACCGTTTTTTATGTTTACCTCTATTCAAAACTTATTCCAAATTTCATTCTTCTATTCATCGTCATTTCCTTATTTATATATTTCTATATATTAACATATACTGTCAAACTTAATATCTATGTCTTGTTCTTATTTCAGTATATTTTACGATTCTTTCTATCAGCTAGCAGCTCCGTCTCCATGTCATGGCTTTCATATTATTATATATTATGTCTGTTTAAAACTTATTCTATATTTTCTTATATTATGTATTGCACTATTTTTATTATATTATCACATATGTTTCACTTATTCTATGTATTACTCACATATGTTTCGTCGTAACCCCATTTGTGTGTTTTACATACATTCGTATTTAGTCTTAAGTTAAAAATTCCTTTTGTGTGTCGCTCCTCTTTCATGTTCTTTCTATTCTCTTACTTTCAATGTACTAAACATCCCCAGCCACCCCCAAATAGAACTTCCGCTCCGTGCGGCACTGCAGCAATTGCGACTTCTGGCTTTGTCTCTTCCTTTTGTTAGCTAGTTTTAGGGCCGCTGCGGCACTTCGAAATCATCAATGTTGTTTCTTGGTTCTAAAATGTTCCTCTTCGGCTGTAATTGGTCAAGTTTCATTATAAAGCTGGACTCAATTTGCTTTCTTGGTGTTTTGAGATTTCTTCGTTTAAGTCGTTTCTTTTCCTATGAAATAGAACGCGATTTAATTTCTTGCCTTTTATTACAAGAATTGTGCCGCGGCGGTCCAAGCTTGTGAGGCTCTCGCACTGCGCACTAGTAATAGACCACGGCTGATCTGGCCAGTGTGTCCCACTTCTTCCGCACCGGACATTCGGTGCTGAAGGCATTATGATCCTGACGGTCCATTTTTGCCTTCGCACAATTCCGGCACGAAGGTTTCTCAGCCGCGTGCCATCCACCGCGCATTGAAATTTCAAGTGCGGGCCTCCGCAGTGGCTACATAGGTCCTCAGCCTCCACGCAGAAGTGCTTGCTGTGGCCGTATCCAAGGCAGCGGGAACACTGCACCAGGGGGGATTGGTCCTCGACCCTTACACGTTGCAGGTCGATGTGCAGTGTTCCCGCCTCCGTTGCCCGCCTCCAGATGGTCGGGGACGTGCTCATTACTACATGATTGGTGTGGGGATTTCTCGTGGATTTCCTGTATTTAATTTTTATCCTGTCCATCCCGTCGTCGAGGCCTCCAAAGATGCCCCGATTCTGGTTCCTCATAGCCTTTAGGATATCTTCGTCGCTATTTATTCTAAGGACGTCCCTAAGCACCAGAAGCGGGTCCCTGTTTACTACCTCCTCGACGACGAGGTTACCATTCATTTTATCTATTCTTTCTTTTATCTTTATTCTGTCTTCCTTTGTACTAAAGCCCATAACCACCTTCCTGTCCTTGGCCTTCCGTACCCTTTCTACATGTACCCATCCCTCCTTCGCATCCACTGCTTTCCTCACCTGATCCAAAACCTCCTCTCCCGTGTCCTGTTCATTTCTAGAAGTTACGACAATGGAGTGCAGCCCCGATCCAACCGGATGTAAAGGTCCGGTGCCCCGGGCCACTACTCCCGCGTATGTGGTTTTCATCAATGTTTCATTTCGTCTTTCCACTATTTCCTGTAATCTATCAAACCTTTGATCGTTTTCTTCCTTCAGTTTAACATGTTCCTCTTTTAGTGTATTACGGACATCCCTCTTCACAATCTTTTCAAATTCTTGGGTATTCATATTTTCCTTCATTTCGTCCACTTTCTGATGTATTGCCCTAACTTCCTCTAGGATCTCCTGCACGGCCGACTCCGAACCAGGGTCCCCCTCCTCGATCCGGGTCGTTTGTGTACCCTGATGTGTTGAGTATTCGCTCCTTTGCAAGTTCTTCCGTTCCTGCTCCTTCCACTGCCTCATCTCCATCCGCAACTGCAAACGCGAGTCTTGGACGGATCGCAATGATTTATATAAGCTGCTTACTATTGCTTTAATTGCTTTTCTCATTTTTGGCTTTATGCTTTTATCCTCATCCAGGAGAATCTCCAACCGTCGATAATAATCCCCCGCTGCATCGGTTAAAAGTGTGCAGGTGTCATCACCATCGTCGTCGTAAGCGACAGGGGGACCGATATCAAACGGCGGAGGGAGCTCCCCGGATGGACTGTTTATATTTGTGGGACTATTCGTGTGTTGGGGATTCTCTACCTTCCTCCTAGTTGTTCTGGTACTTGGATTCGCTTTGCTCGCGCTGGATGTTGCCGTAGCGCTAGATCCCGCCTTTCTTCCGGACATCCTGGGCTCTTAATTCTCAAATACAGTTGCCTAATTAATTATGCGATATCTGCTCAATAAAACAGATACCGCATACAATAGAAATGTAAAACTTTATTTATTTCAATTAAATCACTACAGTTAGGCCGATTCGCCGATTAATATCTTTAAAATGTTTGACGATATGTTTACGAATATTCAGGATGTCTCGTGACGTCACAATGCGAGCGACGAATTCCCAGACCGTGAAGCCACGCCCAGAGGTGCGCCGGTTCCGAGCTTCACTTTCGCTTTCGTCGATGACGCGGAGAAGCGAATTTTTGTGTACCCTACAATTTTTTCTTTTTTAGAAATGTTAAAATATTTTTATGTTTCTTCACTTAACTCACTATTTACACTATATTTTCATTTTTTGACGCCGCTATACTTGGTTTTGAAGCCCCCTCTTCCTCCTGGGCGACACGGTTCTGGCGAAATGCTTTTGTAGAAAAAGTCGATTTCCAGACCCGTGTCGATGTATTAGGATCGCCCGTGTGCCCGGAATCCAGCTGTAACCTTGCAGCCACTGGTCCGATTCTTCCTCAGCCTACGTCAAACTTCTTCTTTCGGCGAGGTCTTTCTAATGATGGTCCCAGAAGCTGCAACTTCACAGCCGCTGAGGAGATACGGAGACAAAGGAAAGTGTTTTTTCCCCGTATCTCACTCAAAAGAGGTGTTAAGAATCCGAGCTTCGGGGCAGGGGAGGAGGCTTCCAGACCCCACAGTTTGACACTAAAAAAAGGGGGGGGGGGGGTCATCGATCTTGTTTGTGCGGCGTCTTCAGTTCTGTGATTTTTTGATAGTTTTTGGGATTTAGTAGTCCAACGTTACGTCCCACAATTTTGACACTGGCACCGAATGATTCGTCTTGTTAAGACGCGTCTTTTTATATATCGTTTAAGGCACTTAGAGCACTTTTTTCACTACTTTTTATTTTCTCACTGCGGAGCGCGATTAAAATGAAGCGTTCGCGACGGCGTTTGGAGCGACCACCCGCGTTGATATTGACTCATTATATCTAAGTCCAAGCTTTTGTAAGATATCTGTGGAGCAAAGTTATGCATGTACTGGTTGCTCAGAAAAACCTTATGCAATCTTCAAAGCTTATGATATTAAAGTTGAAGGATTATTAGATTTTGAGTCAAACTGTAGCTGGACTAGACATGCATTAAGTTGCAATCCAGAACCATACATTATGACATTAGAAGACATGTCACATATTTGCTTAGTTAACATCAAAACAACTAATCAGACACTAATGATAAATTTTGACTATGTTTTCTCAGGTGAGTTATCATTACTAAAAACTTATTACTCAGAGAGTGTTGCTGAGGCAATAACATCACTGAGCACTGACCCAGCATTTATTGGGTCATTATTTAGTTCATTAAACTTAATGGCATTTATGTCCCTTGGAGGATTGATACTACATAAGATTGTTAGATTAGGGTTGAAGCGGGAATATTGGTGGAATACAGGCTAAAATAAAAAGTCCCAAATCCAAATAACCTCGATAGTAGGGGAGCGGGGGGCTAGTTGTAGCAGGGGCAAGTATTAACACCCAATTTTTGGGTAGTAAACCAATGTTTATTTACATTATTTTCGACTTAATCTATCCTATATAACGTGCTCTATTACATGGGCATCACCAGCAGTGTGACCAGATTTAGTAGATTTCTACTTTATTTGGTAGATTTTGAGGTACTGGCAACAGAATTTAGTATGTAAAAATTATTTGGTATATTTTAGTAGAATTCTGAATTCACGCTTTTCAGTTATTCTAGTACTTTTTTTGGCATATCGGATAAATGCGGGGTATTCCCCCTTTCATCGAATGGATTGTAACTATTTAATTTTCATTTTTTTCGTTACCATTCGTGCCGTGAGCATAGAGTGTGATAGACTAGTGGGAATTCCTTTATTGAGAATTTTTATAATCGAGTTTAAAATGAAACGTAAATATACACAAGGATATCGCGATGAATGGGAGCAAGATCCCTCATTTAAAAGTTGGTTATGTAAATCTAAGGTAAACACTACGAGTGCTCATTGTAAAGCATGCAACTGTGAAGTAGGGGAACCTGTTGAACCTTGGCACTATGTGTACTTCGGCCAGTTGGCTCCTTTGAAATGTTCCCGCGCTTTTTAATTATAGTTGTCCATGGTATTCGATACATCATTTCGGACCGTATAATGTGAAGTTAGTTGCTAACCACCATTGGCCAAGTGTTGGGCCTTATCGAAGAAAAAGGTTTTTTGCCAAAAAAAGTAAGTATTTTCAATATAATTTGAAGACTGTTATTTTCGTACACTATATAATTATCACATAACTACTAGGTGTGGTTAGTACTTTGATTTTTCAAGTGTTAAAAAAGTGACAAACATGTCAGATTCATAACCTCAAAATATTTTGATTTCGCGTTTTTCAACGGTAATGAAGCAGTGTTGTACCTAGGTCATTACTGATCAGTTGTACCTTGGTTGGTGGCCTAGGTACAACCTGGAAGATGTACCTTGGCCAGTGGGATGGTTGTTTTCAATTTCCTTTTTTTAATGTTAATTTTTTATTTAAATGCTATATGATTTTTTCAGAAGTCATGCCTAGAAGCAAAGAAGATCACGAATACTGACCGATACCCCGGAAAAACAAGAAATTGAATATATAAAGTCCAAGAAACTTGTTCCAACTAAATCTGATGAGGCAAAGCCTAAAAATCAGGCAGAGGTTAAAAATAAACCCAAGACTAAAAATGAGGTCAACATCAAAACTTCCAAACTTTCTGTCAAAAGAAGACTTTTATCTGAATCGGAAACCAGCAAGAATTGTGATAACTATTCAGTATTTGACACATCTGAGGATGTCTCTGAAAATGACGCTGAGAATGAAAACCTTCAGACTGAGCATATTGATGAAGAAAGTTACAACGTTGGAGACTATGTTATATTCGTATACGAAGGTTCTTATTTTGTTGGAAAAATCGAATCAATGTCTGAAGAGGGTGTATTAATGAAATCTATGCAAAAGTCACTCAAAAACTGGAAATGGCCTGAAAGAGAGGATTTAAATCTGTACCCAATAACTGACATTAAAGAAAAAATTGAAACCCCTCAAAAAGTTTACTCAAAAAGAGAATTTTATCATGTTCCAGAGATGCAGAAGTATTGGGGTTTCTGCTAAACATTAAAAACTGACAATAATGTTCCTATAATAGCTAGTCCTAATGACTGCCAAATTAACAAGACTGATTGAAAAGTAAATTAACGTTACACACAGTCACACACGCAGGCAAACACATACATACATACATACACACACACAAACACACACCACACAAGTACATTATAATGTGTTGATTGTTTAAAGATTTTGTTTCCTAAAAGAAATGTAGGTAACTACATTATAAAACCTGTCACTTACCTGTTTTATGTAGCTGTGTAGTTTTATTTTACTATAGTTAAGTGTAGTTTACCAAATAACTTGGTTTCAATAAATAAGTAATAAAAATTCGCGCAAATATTTATGTTTTCCCTCCAAATACTCTATATGTCCGAGGTACAACACCGTACTGACCGAGGTACATAAGGTATGTTGTACCTTGGTCGTATTCCCGATTTACACTTAACCACCCTAAACATATATTAATATGAACCAAGCATTTTTAATGTTTTTCTGGTTGGTACCCAAATAACCTACCTCTGAAAATAAGTAAATACGGTAAGTGTAGAAGAAGCCAAATGTCAGAAAAAAAATCATATTGAAAAAACTACCCGAGGTACAACAGGTTCCCCTACTAAGTAGAGTGGCGTCTTTAAAGGAACACATGGCTACATCAAAGCATATAAAAAATATGAAAGGATATTCCGGCATTTCTCAGGTATGCAAGTTACTTAGTTAATATGTGGAATGTAATTCTTAGTTAATTATTCTTGTTAAGACTTTTTTTTAATACTTTCAACTTACGCAGTAGTGTGAACCCGTATTATGTTCTAAAGTTTATGAATTTGATTTCCACTCAAAAGCAAACATTCGCTGTTTTATGTACGTTTATTACCTACGCATTTACATAACAATTACTATACAACTATGTGTGTTTATTCATGTTAAATGCTATGTAAAAACTGCTTAGTTTTTGATACTATATAGCGCTATATGAAATGTCCTGCATACTTATTTTTAACTTCTTTGGTTACAGATTGATACGATTTTCAAAACATCAACCATTTCGGAAGAAGTAAAAAAAGCAGAAATCAGCATTGTAGCTGCCTTAGTTGAACATAATATTCCTTTTCGCGTAATGGATCATGTAAGCGAAGTTATTTCAAGGGCATTTCACGACTCCGAAATCGCAAAACGTTTTTCCTGTAGAAGAACTAAATCTGCCGCAATTGCCTACAACGTCTTAGGCAATAACTTCGAAGAAAAAATGCTTGCAGAATTACGTCCAAGACTGGAAAATGAAACTGAGAGAAGCCCAGTATTTTCGCTCATTATCGACGAGAGCACAGATGTCAGTACTACCAAGGTACTTGCAGCAGCAATAAAGTACTACTCCGAAAAAATGCAATCTCCACAAACAAAATTTTTGTGTATGGTGGACTTGGTGATACTGCGCAGGATTTGTTTGATAGTTTAACATGTGCCTTATCTGAAAGAAACCTTAACATATCCAATTTAATAGGGTTCGCTGCTGATACCACGAATGTTATGTTCGGCGAAAGGAATAGCCTGGTATCTAAAATTAGGGAAGTCAACCCAAACTGCATTTTTTTCAAATGTATTTGCCACTCAACAAACCTTTCAGTGAGTTATGCATGCAAAAAATTACCTCGTTCTATAGAGTTGTTTGTCAAAGATGTTTTTTCATACTTCTCTCACAGTAGCCAACGACAAAGAGAGTTTGCCGAATAATCATTATCAAATGAGCCGCAACTATCCGCAACTTCTCGACTTATGTGTCAACAATCATGATAGTGAAAAAATGACAGATATTAAATCAAAAATTTAGATTATGTTAACGTGGTATTTATTTTGTTTCAGGGTCATCTGGGGGCTCAGGCGTAAGGGTGGTGACCCGTAGATCGCTGTACGATAAAATGCAAGAGCAAAACTTTCCCAATTTTGAAGAAAAGTTAAAATATTTGGAAACTTACCTTTTGTCTTGCGAAGACTATTCAGATGACAAAATAAAGAACTTGAAGCAAAAGTTTTCGTATATTAAATCTGAATTCAAACAGAGGTGGAAGAAAGCAGCTAAAATAGAAAAAAAATTCCTTCAAAATAATGACGAATGGCTGCAGAAAACATTTGAAATACCGAGAGTGCAGAAGCGAAAATCGGGTCGACCATCAAAATCATTAACAGAATTGAGCGAAAGAAGTAAAAGAAGAAAAACAGTCAAGCTTCGTAGTGTGGCAGATGATGACGTGTTAATGCATGCTACGCAGACGAAATTACAAACTACTGGAAAAAGAGATGCTTCGAATATACTGAAACAAATGATTAGTTCTCCAAAGCGAGCTACGAAGTTAAAGAAAGCGTACGAAAAGGGTCAAGAAGACAATGAAAAACAATTAACGCCATTATTAGCTCTTTCAATGTTCGTAGAAGCTGATCTTTCTCGGCGGCAATATGAGATAATTAGAAGCGCCAGTAAAAAGTTATATCCCAGTTATAGCTTGCTACAAAAAGCAAAAAGTGACTGCTATCCGCGTAAAGAATCTTATGAAGTGACTGAAACATGCGCTGAAGTAAATCTACAAGATTTGCTAAACCATACTGTTACAAGATTATTAACGTGTTTGAAGGAGGTTATTTATAACGTAAGTTCAGAAGAACGTAACACATTAGAGCTGATTTGCAAGTGGGGTTGTGATGGGTCACAACAGGCGCAATTTAAACAGAAGATGCAAAATGATGCCACTGATGGCAATATTTTTCAAAGTAGCTTTGTGCCCCTTCAATTAGTTTGTGGTACAAATAAGCAGAAAGTAATATGGCACAACCCAACCCCATCTTCACCGCGATATTGTCGTCCTATCAGAATCAGATTTGTAAAAGAAACTGTGGATATTACCCAACAAGAAATAGAACACGTAGAAAACGCCATCAATTCCTTACAAAATACCAAATTTACATTGGAAGACAAGGCATATTCTGTAAAACATATAATGACACTTACTATGGTAGATACGAAAGTGTGTAATGCTGCCACACAAACAACATCAACCATGAGGTGCTATATTTGTGGCGCAACCTCTAAAGAATTTAATGATTTAACCATCAAAAAAGATGTTGATGTAGATGCACTTTCGTTTGGTTTGTCCATTTTGCACGCCAGGATTCGTCTGTTCGAAAGCATATTGCACCTTTCGTATAAACTCCCTGTGAAAAAATGGCAGTTAAGAACAGCTGCTGACAAAGCCATAGTTAACGAGAGGAAAACTGAAATACAGGAAAAATTAAGACGGGTTTGATTGAAGAAATTGAAGAAACGGGTTTGATAGTGGATGTACCAAAAGCTGGATTTGGTAACACCAATGATGGTAATACCAGCAGAAGATTTTTCACCAATCCAGAACTAGCTGCGGAAATCACTGGCGTTGATTTTAATTTGATATACCAACTTAAAATTATCCTAGAAGTAATATCAAGTGGCCACAAGATCCATTTACAGAAGTTTGCAGATTATTGTATTGAAACTGCAAAACTTTATATACGTCTGTATCCATGGCATCCTATGACGCCCACGATGCACAAGATCCTTGTTCACGGTGCAACTGTGGTAGAAAAGGCATTATTGCCAATTGGATTGCTCTCCGAAGAAGCCGCTGAGGCACGGAATAAACATTTCAGGTTGTACAGGCAGAACTTTGCAAGAAAATTTTCAAGAGAGTTATGCAACCTTGATATAATAAACAGGCTATTACTAAGCTCAGACCCCCTTATTACTAGCTTGAGACGAACCCCCAAAAAGAAGACGATGGCTTTCACAAAAGATGCAATTGAGTTGTTAATTCCAGCTGAACCCCTCTCTGACAACGATAACTCCGATTCAGATGAGGTTTCAGAAGACGAAGAGAGTGAACAGGATGATGAACCGTGGCACTCATCATCATCATAGTTTTATAATGTTATTTTTCGGAAATTAAAATTTTGAGTTAAATATGATAATTTTTTAAAAATATATGTAGGATTGTAATTAAATAATTTTATAAATAACTTTATAAAATAATATAATTTTATTTAACTTAAGGCAAATGGCTTATTAAAGTAGTGTTGTACATTCTGTAAAATGGAATGCAAAAAAAGGAAACGGCTTGTGATTGGTCGAGAGCGAAAAAATAAAAAATGGCGAAGGAGGTACGAGGAAGCGTAGGCAAAAAGTTGTGTTATTTTCAATAAATTAATTTGAGTCAGTTTACGACTATTATTTCTATCCCACAAAATTTGGGGGCTCGTCCGGGATGGAAATATAGTATAGGTGTATGGGGAAAAGGTGTAATAAAATTTTTTCATCGCATGCCGGACACGTGGCTTGCGAACAAAGAAAATCTCGGGCGTGGAGAAGGTCATATCTACGGTGACAAGAAGGTGTACTAAAGGTGAAGGAGTATTTAAGGCGAAAAGGTGTGGAAAGTACGGAGATGGCGGACGAAGGCAAAAGAAGTAACAACGGTGATGGCGGGCGAAGCCACGCGGCGAGCCATTTGAATGCGATGGCCTCACATCTATACGAAGGTATAATTTCTAAATTTGACGGTACGGATAAAACACTCAGCTCTTCAAAATGGCTACAAGATTTAGATGAAAATGGTGAGCTATTTGGGTGGACACCGACGCAAAAGCTTATCGTGGCGCGGCGTTGTCTGACGGGCACGGCGGAGCTGTGGGTCAGGTCAGAAAAGATATTTAAATGTTATGATGATTTTAAGGCGGCCTTATTAAAGGAATTCCCTGACTCAGTTAATAGTAAAGAAATTTATGAGCTAATGTCGGCAAGGAAGAAAAAGAAAGATGAGACTTATTATGAGTATATGCTCGTCATGAAGGAGTTGGGAAGGAGAGGAAAAATCCCTGACTATATAGCGATCCAGTATATAGTTGATGGCGTAATTGATTATGAATGTAACAAAGCTATTTTGTATGGTGTCACTACATATCCTATACTGAAAGAAAAATTGGCTATTTATGAAAATATGAAAAAGAAGATGACACAAAATCGTCAGGATTCACCACAATTGTCATCAATTGAAAAAAAGGGCGGTTGTGCATCGATCCGACGCTGTTTTAAGTGTGGTGAAAATGATCACATAGCTAGTAAATGTAAAAATGGTGTTAAATGCTACAAATGTAACGAGTTCGGCCATATTGCGACGTCATGCATTAAAGGGCGGGATAGTGAGAAGTTCAACAAGCAACATGAAGGTGGCGTTAGCGAAACTCGCGCGGCAAGATGGCAGCCTCGCGCTATGTGCTTGAAGTCGGCAGCGGATACGCATACGAATTCCGGTGGTGACGACGTCACAACCGGAGAGCGTTCTGACACTACTGATCAAAATGGCGGCGCAAGCGACAGCTGTGAAATGCGTATCTGTCAAAGCTGTCAAAGTCAACAGGCGTTAAATGTTAACATACAGTGTAGCAAAAATAAATCAGTGAAGTTAATTAAAATTGGTGGTTCAAAAGTTGAATGTTTAATAGATTCCGGTAGTGATTTAAATTTAATATCGCAAGATTTGTTTTTCGAACTAAGTGTTACCTGCTACGTCAGGGAAAATATAGAATTTACTGGACTTGGTGCTACAAAGATTTATTCATTAGGGAAGATTGAATGTGAAGTAGATTTTGATGGACACTGCTTTAGTTGTATATTTTATATTGTGCCCAAAGGGGTTATGCCTTATAAAGTAATTTTAGGTCAACCATTTCTGCAAAACACAAAACTTGTTTTCAATAAAGGGATAGTGAATGTTTGGTCACAAGGGAATGGTGGTATGCCACATTGTTTGGTTACAGGTGTTACGGAAGAACCAATCGTGTATGTGCCAGATCAGAAGCTAAAGGCTGAAGTGGAGGATCTTGTGAAAAAATATTCTCCTGTTCAAACAAAGGAGGCACCTATTGAGATGCACATTGTTATGAAGGATGACATTCCTGTTGCACAGAGACCAAGGCGTTTGGCTATCAAAGAACAACAGTTGGTAGATAATCAAGTAAGTGAGTGGTTACTTAATGGTATTATTAAACCTAGTTATTCAGAATATGCGAGTCCTTTAGTACTGGTAAGAAAAAAGGATGGGTCGACAAGGATATGCGTGGATTACAGAAAAGTTAATGCTAAAATAGTGAAAGATGAATTTCCGCTTCCAATAATAGAAGACCACATTGATAAATTACTAGGAGCAAAGATTTATAGTAAACTAGATTTGAAAGATGCGTTTTTCCATCTGAAAATTAATGGAAAGTGTACAAAGTATACGTCATTTGTAACACAGAATGGACAATATGAATTCACCCGAGCACCCTTTGGATTGTCTATTTGCCCTAACTATTTTACTCGGTTCATCAATTCTATTTTCAGAGACCAGATTGCGGAAGATGGAGTGCTGATATTCATTGACGATGTAATAATACCAGCGATATCTTATAAGCAAGGAGTAATGAAGCTGAGGAAGGTCCTGCAAAGAGCGGCTGAGTATGGTTTGCAAAACAACTGGCGAAAGAGTGAGTTACTTACAACTAGAGTAGAGTATCTAGGACATGTGATTGAAAATAGTACCATAAAACCATCTACTGATAAGACAGATGCAGTGATGAGATTTCCACAACCTAAAAATCAGAAGGAGTTACAAAGTTTTGTTGGACTTACCTCGTACTTTCGAAAGTTTATTCTGGATTATTCAATGATAGCGAAACCCATTACAGATCTACTCAAAAAGGATAAATATTTTCATTTTGGCATAAAAGAAACTCATGCTTTTCAGATGTTGAAGCAGAAGTTATCAGAACATCCCGTGTTGAGAATTTTTGACCCAGCTTTGGAGACACAGTTGCACACGGATGCTTCTCAGGTGGCATATTCTGCTATTCTCATGCAAAAAGACCCCAATGAATCTCTTTATCACCCAGTTTACTATATGAGTAGAAAAACATCTGAAGCGGAGACGAAGTATTCCAGCTACGAATTAGAAGCGCTAGCCGTGGTAGAAGGTGTTAAGAAGTTCCGTAAATATTTGATTGGGATTCCGTTCACAATTGTGACTGACTGTTTAGCTTTTGAGATGACATTAAAGAAAAAAGACTTGGTAACCAGGGTTGCAAGATGGGTTTTACTGCTGCAGGAATATGATTATAAGGTGGAACACCGAGCAGGTTCGAGGATGAGGCATGTAGATGCTCTAAGTAGAAGTCCATACATTGGAGTTATGGTGAATAGCATTCATAATCAACTAAAAGAAGCTCAAGACAAAGATGAAGGTTTAAAGGCTATTAAGGAAATTCTAAAAACAAGTACATACAAAGATTACTGGATAGATAACAATATACTCTACAAAGGAAATCAACGTTTGATAGTGGTACCGAGAAGTATGGAGAAGGAAATAATTGCGAAAATACACAACAATGGTCATTTTTCTATCAGGAAGATGAAAGATTTGATTAACAAAGATTATTTTATTTCAGATGTAGATAAGAAGCTAAATGACTATGTGTTGACCTGCATACCTTGCATACTAGCATCAAGAAAGAATGGGAAACAGGAGGGATTCTTAAGCCCAATAGAGAAGGAATCATTACCACTCCAAACTTTACATCTTGATCATGTAGGTCCACTGACAGCAACACATAAGCAGTATAATTACATTCTGACAATTGTAGATGCCTTTACAAAATTTGTATGGTTATTTCCCACTAAATCAACCACAAGTAAAGAAACTCTGTCAAAACTTTATATTTTACAGCAAATGTTTGGAAATCCAGATAGAATAATTACAGATAAGGGGACTGCATTCACCAGCAGTGAATTTAAGAAGTATTGTGAAGATGAGAATATATTGCACATAGAAGTTACAACGGGAGTGCCTCGTGGTAATGGACAGGTGGAGCGTATTCATCGTATCTTAATACCAATGTTGACGAAGCTATGTATTCAAGATCCAGGTTTATGGTATCAACATGTCAGTAAAGTACAGCGAGCACTCAATTGCACCTATCATAGAAGTATAAATACAACACCTTTTAATCTCTTGATTGGAAGGGACATGAAAAATAAAGAGGATATGGAGCTAGTAACTTTGTTACAACAAGAAGGTGCGGAAATTTATAATGATGATAGAGAACAATTAAGGATAAAGGCAAAGGAGCATATATTAAAAATTCAAGAGGAAAACAAAAAACAGTTTAATAAGAATAGAAGGGAGAGTAAGAAATATAACATGGGAGATATGGTGGCTATTAAGAGGACACAGTTCGGTCCAGGCATGAAGTTAAAAGCAAAATATTTAGGACCTTATCGGATAACTACAGTAAAGAGGAATGATAGATATAATGTTGAAAATGTAGATAGTTCAACAGAAGGTCCTCGTGTGACATCTACCTATGCCGAGTACATGAAGCAGTGGCCAGTTCTTTAAAGCTAGGCAAAAAATATTTAATCCTATCTTATTTTATTATTTTATTTTAGTTGTGTGCAGTATGAGCTCAGCTCAAATGGTTGTCCAAGGCATAGCGTCTTTGAGGTCAGAAATATGATGCAGATTCTCAATGACTTACTTACCTTTAATTATTTAATGTTTGTTTCTAATAACTACTGTTGTGTAAGTTGTAAAATTAATTGATAGGTTATGTTAAAAGCTTTTTATCTAGTAAGAATAATTATAGTGTCTATCCATTCCATTGTACTATGTGAGAGATTAAAATTAAGAGATTGTGATGTATTGATATTGTTGTTTATTCGAAATTTATGTTAGTTTCAGTTAGTTTAAAATCCAAACTCTGTAATAAGTAACTGATTGAGGGAAGTCTGGGGACAGACTTCAGCAGGATGACCGAAACTGTAGGATTGTAATTAAATAATTTTATAAATAACTTTATAAAATAATATAATTTTATTTAACTTAAGGCAAATGGCTTATTAAAGTAGTGTTGTACATTCTGTAAAATGGAATGCAAAAAAGGAAACGGCTTGTGATTGGTCGAGAGCGAAAAAATAAAAAATGGCGAAGGAGGTACGAGGAAGCGTAGGCAAAAAGTTGTGTTATTTTCAATAAATTAATTTGAGTCAGTTTACGACTATTATTTCTATCCCACATATATATGTCTCAAAACACTTTCTATAGCTTAAGTCAATTAGAAAACCTATTTTTTAGAATAATAAAATCGAAAGAAATAATTTTGGCCGCCTAGATTGGCAAAATACCCCTATGTGCGGCGCATGAAGTGGTCATGTGCACGCGCTCCGTTTCTACCAGATATTGGAAAAAATCGTATTCGTAAATCTTTGTTTAGAGCACCGTTTTAAAAGCTTTTTATTATTAACTTTATTCAAAATTCTGCCCCCCTTGAAATGAAACTAAAAATGGCTAATGGGGAGAAAATACAAAATATTCCAAAAATTATTTTAGTTCTGATTAATGAGATTTTTGGATATTTAGATCACTTTTGACCTTTTTTTCTTAAACAATATTATCTATTTACTCAATCTTTAGGTAAAGTGGGAGTTTTGGGTAATGTATTAGTATGTAGTATATTTTTTTTATCGTGCGGTCAGATGTGGTTAATGTTTTGTTATCACTGTGTGAATTACATGTTTCTCATATAGTTTATGTATTTCTCTATCGCGGTGAAGGAAAAGGGAGCAAGTGGTATCTAGTTATAGTTGTTAGTGTACATTATCAGTACCTACCTACTACTAACCACCTTCATAGATAGTGGTTAGGAACTTGATAATGACACTAGATAGTAATATTTTTTCACACGAAATTTCAGTATAAAAGTTATTGATTTACGTTGTCATTTACCAGTACTTTAGTGTGCTTTAACATAATATAGTCTTCACCAACCTCGGTAAAAAAAAAGTAGTTAAAAATAAAAACAAAATGAGTGAATTTGTTGTGCCTCGACGAGTATTATGCGAATTTTTTATTGGCCATGGAACAAAATCAGAAGATATTCAAAAATACTTAGAACAACACCACCATTTGTCGTCTGAAAAAAGTGAATTAATTGTGAAACGTATTCAAAAAACGCTTATAACAGCGTTTAACGATCGGTGGACCAAATCTAACCGAACTAAAGAACGTTTCTTTAGTAATAATATATCGTGGTTAGACGGTGAATTTAAGGTACAATTCGAAGAAGCACCGATGGATATTACACCTACAACATCTGAAAAACGTGGACGTCCACCAAAGTCTTATGAAGATCTATCAGAGAAATCGAAAAAAAGAAAGAATATGGAATTGGTACAAGAATATGGACTCGAGTATATACATAATGCATACGTTCAAGGATTGCGGGCTGAAGGAGAAATCGAAGAAGCTACTGTTGTTTCATCGATGCGGAATTGTGAAAGAAATGAAAAAAGGATCATGAAGGAAAAATTATTGCATGAAAGTCGCAATGGAACAGATTTTACGGTGGATGAAGCTTTAAGTATGTTTGCAGATTTAGATCTTTCGAAATCACAATACGGAGTTCTTCGAGCAAGTTTGATTAACAAAAACTTCGACATATTGCCATCATATAATATACTGACGAACGCCAAAAAACTGTGTTATCCTCCACTATCCAGCATTCAAATAACCGATATAAGTGCTAAAGTAAATCTACAAGATTTGCTGGATCACACTTGTGCTCGCATCTTAAAGATTGAAAATGTTTACAACCCAAGAAGAAAATCTCTTAAATTGTTTACCAAGTGGGGATGTGATGGTTCATCGGGGCAAAGCGAATATAAACAAGTTTTAACAGATGAGAGTGACTTAGTCTCAGATACAAACTTATTTATAGCGTCTTTGGTACCAATAAAGCTGACTGACACAGAAACACATGAGATAATTTGGCAAAATCCGGCTTGTTCTTCTATTCGTTATTGCCGACCAATCCTGATGGAACTTGCAAAAGAAACGCCCGAGAAAACCCGATCAGTGGTTGGTGATATTCGGGGTCAAATTAATAATTTGCAAACATCAAAGATACACAAGGAGACGCAGGTAATTGAAATAAGTCACGATCTATTTCTAACTATGGTGGATGGAAAAGTTACACAAGTTCTTACTGACACAAGTTCTGGAGCTGTATGTACAGTGTGTGGGGCTAAGCCAAGTGAAATGAATAATTTGGAGAAGATTGCATCAAAGCCAGATAATATAAATGCTTACGAATACGGTTTGTCTACGTTACACGCGTGGATCAGGTGCATGGAGCTAATTTTACATATTTCATATAACCTTTCATTTCAAAAATGGGCTGCGAGAACTTCGGAAGATAAAAAAAGTAAAGAAGACAAGAAAAAGCTTGTACAAAGTTTGTTTCGAAGCCGGATGGGATTGCACGTTGATAAGCCCCGACAAGGAAGTGGAAACAGTAATGACGGCAATACAGCTCGGCGTTTTTTTGAGAACTACTACTGCGCTTCAGAAATTACAGGGGTTGACGAGGAACTTATTAAAAGGTTCTATGTTATTCTGCAAACCATGGCATCCGGTATTGCTGTAAATCCAGAAAAATTTGGTGAATATACTCGTGCAACCGCACAACTGTACGTAATAAAATATATGTGGTATAATATGCCTTCTTCAGTACATAAAATCTTAATACATGGGGAAAGTATAATAAGACATTTTGCTGTTCTGCCCATTGGTCATTTATCTGAGGATGCCCAAGAATCGCGTAATAAAGATTACAAAAAATTCAGATTGCATCATGCTAGAAAATGCTCTAGGTCCGCAACAAACGAAGACGTATTTCATGGTCTTCTATTTACGTCAGATCCTTATATATCAAGTATCAGAAAACCATCAGTCACTATATCCAAGAAATTGTTAGAGGAAGCTAAGAACCTCTTAGCTATTTAAATCGAAATAATTTCGTACATTATTTGTAAAACATATTTTTGGAGTGGGTTATTATATATTTGTCATTTATTTAAATGTAAGATTCATATGTAATATAAAATAACATAAAATAGGTTTATTAATATCATAAAACTGTAAAATTATAATTCAATAAGTTAACCAAACCATGGTTTAATATTAAAATAATACATTTTTATTTTGTTTTATTTTATTTATTAAACATTTGACAATGATACATTCATTATTGTATTGTATGTACTCTGGAGACACTACATACCAAATTTCAGCGATTTACTTCAATCAACAAAAAAGTTACAGATTTTTGAGACGGTACGCACGGTTCTGTCCCACTGTGCGACGTATCAAGAGCAACTGCCGGAAAAAAGGAAACAGTATCTCTAAAGAAAGATAAAATGCAGAAGCGCTACTTACTTGACAATATAAAGAATCTTTATGTTTCTTTTAAAGAAGAAAATCCTGCCTTGAGATGTAGTTACAAAACTTTTACACGATACAGACTATTTTATGCTATGCTTCCTACTGTTGCTGCAAGAGAAACATGTTTGTGTCGAATTCATACTAATATCCAATACTTGTCATTTGCTTTGTGTAAAAACAAAGTTATACCAACCTCAGATCTTAACAAGATTATTGTAGACCAGGTATGCGATCCAGATTCACCAGCATGTATGACAGGAACCTGCTCTGCATGTCATTCAAAAAAAAAATTTTTGATACGTCAAGACGAAATTGTAGTAAAATATCCTCAATGGGTAAGTAAAACTGAAGTGATAGAGAAGTCCGGCAAGAAAATCAAAGTTACAAAAAACGTAAAAGAGGAAATGGAGAGTACAGGAAAAGCTTTGATGGATAAGTTTGAAATAACACTAAAGGAATTCAAAGGGCACATTTATTACATTAAGACACAGTACAGAAACTATAGAAAATGCATAGATGGAGTTGGCCATAAATGAAATTGCGCTGCATATTGACTTCAATGAGAATTACAGCTGTAAATATTTTGAAGAGGTACAATCACATCATTTTGGTAGTTCCCGTAATCAAGTATCCTTGCACGCTGGAGTGATGTATAGCCGTGGTTCAGAGAATAAAATAGAGTTATCATCGTTTTGCACCGTGTCTGGAAACCTTTCACACAACCCAGCTGCAATCTGGGCTCACCTCCATCCCATCTTTTATTCAATTCATGACAAATTTCCAGAAGTAAATGTCCTGCATGTATTTTCAGACGGCCCAGCCACTCAATATCGCCAAAAACAGAACTTTTATTTAATAAGCACAAAATTATTTTCTGATTACAAGTTCACCAAAATTACATGGAATTTTTTTGAGGCGGGACATGGCAAGGGTGCACCAGATGGAATTGGCGGTTTTTTAAAACGTACTGCTGACCAACTTGTTGCATGTGGATGTGATATATCTGATGCCACAAACTTCTATCTTACTTTGAAAGATATTAGTAAAGTGAGACTACATCTGATAACGGATGAGGATGTTAAACAGAGTTCAACACAAATCTCGGAGAATATCGTGCCATTATCAGGTACCACGAAAGTTCATCAAGTTTTTACTGAGGAGGCTGGAGTTAAAGTATAGAAATTTGAGCTGTTTCTGTCAGCGCGGCTTTTGCTCTGGCATGGATCCCAAGCACTACGTTCCATTAAAAACTACAATGGAACAATCAACTCCCTCCGATCGCGACACCAATTTTCTGTCTGATATAAGCTACATGTTCAGTAGAACAACCCAGCACATCAAGGGGAAATAACGATGCTTTGATCGAGAAGGAAAATATTCATGCTAATAAAATAAAAAAAAGGTGTTTGCGTCTTAGTGAAAGTTTCTAGCTTAAAGCAGGACTATGTCTATCTGGGTAAGGCCTTATCTGAAGTAGAAGAAGATGGTGAGGTGAAAATTATGTTTTTTAAGTAAATCGACGATACTGCAACAAAATTTAAATTAGTTGAGACTGATTTATCTTATGAGCCTTTTGATAATTTACTTGCTATTGTTCCACAAGCTAAAATAGTCAGTAAAGGTGAAAGAGTATACTACCAATTTGATATTCCTTTAGATATATTTGAGAAATAACTGTAACTTTTCAGTTACTCTTTCGATACGACCTCATAAAGTTAATTTTTATTAATATTGAAGTTTATTATTAATGTGATTTAGGTAACAACCAAGTGCAATTTATTCACGTAAGGTACTTAAAAAAAAGAACTATGTTACTGTGTTGCTACTCTGTTACTTTTCTGTCCCAAAGATATAGAGAACATAATAAAGGTTTTCAGAAAAACTAGTCAATATAATATACTAATAATATCACAATAAGTTAATTTGTTAGACATTTATATTGTAATATTTAATAGTTAGCTGTTAATATATAGATCTTTGGAGGACTTGGGTAGAATTTAAGGTCTGTTATAATTAAGAAGTAACAGAGTTGTTTAAGAGTTTAATTTAATGATTGTTAAACTTAAAAAAATGTTGTGATTCTAAATGTGGCTATAAGATATAAGACTGTATTTAATTTCATAATAAAAGATAAAGCGTAATGGTAACAGAGTTGTATTCTTGTACACCCTGACCCACTAAATCTGGAATAAATCTTAAATTATTAGTTAAACATCGCGGCCGACTATAATAGACCAAAATTCAGTTGTTTTAACAGGCACGGACATAAAGAAAAGTAATGTTTAAATATATTTATTTTTTTATATTTTTATCATTTCAAGTAACGTTTACCTGCGCAAAATTTGACAATGACCCTCGTACTGTCATTCATTTAAAAACTATATGTGCGAAAGTGACAACACATTATCGTCACTTCAGCCTGCATGAACATAGGCACTACATTTATAGGACAGGACATAGTAGTTCTTCGGTCGTGACTATGCGTCAGTCAAATGTTGCGCGTATGTGTGACCCCACGTTTAATTTTGCGTGTAATACGAGCACGTGGCAGATTTTGTGAAAGGTTACTTACTTATTTTATTTATAGAAATTCAATATTTTTGTATATTGTTGAATTGTCTTTCTGAACATGTCATTGTTTTTTATTTACATAGGTCATACATAGGTCATTTATTGTCATTTACATATTTTTTATTTCTTACATATTTATTTTAGATGTCACGACGATATGAAGACGAAGAGCAACGTATTTTTTTCATCTCCTTGATGAAGTGATGGAGAGTACGCCTGAATCAACTCCAGATCCATACGCAGACAATGAAGAGTTCGATTCTGATAAAAGTTACAGGCCTGACGAACAAACGCCACCAAGTTCTGACAGTGATATTCCACGAAAACACCGTAAAATATTCAGTGGTAGGGATTCCTCTCTTTCTTCTTTCTCCTCCTCGAAGTCTTCAACACATTCATTTTGAAGTACCGGAAGAATCTATTTCTCAACAGATTACAACAAACGTAGCAACAATAACTCACAATAATAATCCTCAATCCGATAAACCTAAAATACAATAGTTATGCGACCAGAACGCAAAATCAGCATAAATACAGCTGCATCCCAAACCGTTTAGTTTGCATGTTTATTAGGCCCTCGGGCATAGTAATAAGAAATAAAATAAAGATACAAAGTCTAATTACATCGACCATCGACCATATACGAATCGTTCGTTTCAGCAGACTGAGTAAATCTCTTCACATTCCTGTCTTTCCCTGTTCTTATTCCCGTTGGCTGTACATTAGATAAGTTATAATAACATATGTTATAAGACATAGTTTAAATATTTTATATGAATTGAATTATAAAACCATTGAATTATTACAGAATTGATTACTTATTTGAATTATAAAATATTAAATTGTAATTGTGAAGTTTATAAAGTAGGTATATAAATTGCTAACATATTGTTAGTTTACAATTAAAAATGGATCAAATTCGTACAATATCCCAGGAAATTATTAATATTATTCCTAAATTTGACGGAGACGAAAGACTACTGAACTTATTTTTGAAAAAGAGTGAGTATGTCATTAGATCTTTCAGGAAAGATAGAGACAATGCGCAAGACTTGTACATATTTCATGCCGTAACTAGTCGTATAATTGGAAAGGCCGCCCACTTTATCAGTAAGCAAGATGACATAGCAACTGTTTCAATTCATCCCATGTGACTAACTCAGCATTTCGGCGATCCGAGGTCTGAGGAATGGATAGCCATCGAGCTAGAAAGATTAAAAATAATAAATGGGAGTCATATTTAAATTTCTGCAATAGAATACAAAACGTCAGATGTACTCTCTTTTCGTAAATTAATATCATTTCGGATCAAAAACGCTAAAATGATCATTTATAATAATACCGCACTTAATGTATTTCTCTATAATCTCCCGGGGGACATGATCAGAATTGTTTGACTGAAAAATTGCAACAGCCTCGAGGACGCCTTAAGCATTGTTCTTGAGGAGGTGAACTCTTTGGATCAATATAATTCCCGCAATAAAAATAAACATAATTCTAGCCATTCTACTGTAGGAACATACATACGCCAGCGCGTCCACAGCAAGCGGAGGTTAGCCGCGACTAAAACCGAAGCACGCGCGAGCGCGCCATATTTACGTGCGTCATCCTATTCGCACACATCATCCGTCCCATTCTATCGCGCGCGATAGATGTCTCCGCACGACGCTAGTTCCGAGGGCAAAGTGTGCATGATAAGTAGGTGTATTTATTTAATAAATGAAGTCCCCTCCCCTCTCGCGATAACCCTTTTCGGTCAAACGATTCCTCTCGTCAGAAAGACCAAATATCTCGGAGTCACTCTAGACCACAAACTGACTTTCCGAGAACACATTAAAACTGTCCGAAACCGAGACAACTTTGTGCTCGGTCGCCTCAACCCCCTCATAGGCGGGAGAAGTAAAATGTCGCTTAGAAATAAGTTGACATTATACACATCTCTTGTCCGACCCATTATGACCTATGCTAGCGGTGTTCGCGCACGCGGCTCCCTCCAACATTAAAATTCTTCAAACCCTCCAAAACATATTCGGGCGCAAGGCCGTGGCTGCACCATGGTACTTGCGTAACATCGACCTCCACAAGGACTTTGAACTTCCCTTTATCGTCAAATTCATAAAAGACACCGCCCGACGCTACTATGACGCAATACCACACCATCCCAATCCTCTGATTGTCTCCTCCCTCACCTACATACCGGACAGGAGTGCCCCTCCCCGCTATCGTCGCCCGCGGCACATCCTGGACGATCCCGACGACCCGATCACCGCTGCGAATGCGGTTCTCACACTGCACTCAAACACAGCACACACACTCGCCCTAAACTAAACAAGTCCAGTGACTCTTGAAAGGCCACTAGGGCCACAATAATTTAGTCAATTCGAAAAAAAAAGGAAGTTTTGTTTTGTTCAGAATTAGTATTCCATCTCTCGACCTCAGAGCAGCCGTACGAGTTACACATTGGTAACCATAGTACCAATATCTGGTGACCCCGACGAAAGAAGAACATGGTGGATAAACCTGGAGTCAACACCGACGTTCCTGTCGATCTAGCGGCAGTCCAGTCGCGACTGCTACCATTTTGGCGCGAGTATCCACGATTATGGTTCGTGCAATTCGAAGCGCTCGTCGATCCGCTCAAAACCAGCGATGAGAATAAAGACCGTTACGTCCTCGGTCAACTGCAACCTACGGATCTACAACACCTCACGGATATTCTCCTCAAGCCTCCAGAGTACGGAAAGTTCGATGCTATTAAGAAACGCCTACTCTCAGCATACGAACAATCGGAGATTAAAAATTTCAAGCATCTCATTAGCGGATCGGAAATAGGCGATCAAAAACCAAGTCAGCTGTTACGACGCATGCGGGAACTGGGCGGCAGCATGCTCACAGAAGCAGGAATCAAGGTCGAATGGATCGAATGGTCTCAAGATCGGAACCCTCAACTAGCGCTGGAGGAAGCCACCAGCAAGTACTAACCACACAACTCGACGTCCTTTCAAATCAACTACAAAGGTTGACATTTGAGGTGGCGGAGCTACAAGGCCGGGAAAGATCACAATACCGACGTCCCTACATCTCACGAAGCCGTTCAAACTCGGCTAAGAAGATGAGGGAAGAAAAATGGCTCTGTAGATATCACTATAAATTCGGGGACAGGGCAAGACGCTACGAGTCGCCGTGCGCAAAAAGACAGAAACAATCAAACTCGGGAAACTAGAAGAAGCACCGACTGTGGCGGGCGTCGGTGTTACCCCCTCCAGTAACCGTCTGTGTGTCTACGATCGCAGCACATCTAAACGCTTCCTCGTGGACACTGAAGCTGATCATTGAAAATCCAGATAACTTCCCTATCATTGAAAATGATTCGGCTTATGAAAATACGGCAGCTGAGATATATAATGATGATTATGAAACTTATGAATGCCAACAAGATCCGACGCTTCAGGAGCGTCCTGAGACTGAAAATTTTCCTTTACAGGCCCCCCTGAACCGACCACCGAAATAGTATACATTAATAGTCACAGAACTTTAAAATTGCCACACAGAGATCCCCGAAATCAGTGCTAAATTTATGATAGACACAGGGAGTACTAGATCTTTCATTAGCCCTGAAATAGCGAACAAATATTGTGAAGATTTCAAATACCGCGAACCTTTTGAAATTATTAGCATCCATGCATGAAGTATCCATGACGAGGTCATACACATACAGTTACTGAAAACTTTCAAAAGCACTATCATAAATTATATGTGTACAACGTTGACAGTAGTTACGACGGATTAGTAGGGTCAGACTTACTGAAACTACTAGACATGAAGAACCAAATTCTGAGAACTCGCAACACAGAAACACCTATAATTTATAGCCCATCTTATTCGATTTATTTAGAGCCTAGATCTGAAACACGTATTAAAATTCCAGTTGATCTTACAAATGGCGAAGCACTTACAAATTACATTAATTTTGGTCAAGGAGTAAGAACGCCCTCAGCTTCAGTCAATTGTTTAAATGGTTATGCAACGACTATTATTCAAAATACGTCCGACAACCGCTATAAGCTAGAGTTCAACAAACCATTAAATGTTAATAAGTATGAAAATCAGAATTGTGAAGTAAACACTTGTGTATTAGATGATCGCGAGAAAAATTAATTCTTGAAATAAAATTTATCCAAGTTACTATTAAATAATATGAACAGTGAAGAACACAACAAAATTTATAATATTTGTTTGGAGTATAAAGATGTATTTTATTGTGAGCAATTACCCCTCTCTTTTGCTAACCAAGTAAAGCATAAAATAAGAACTATTAATGAAGACCCAATATATAAAGACATATCGTACTCAAGCCCAGGAAATACGTAATCAAGTAGAAAAGTTATAAAACGACAATGTTATACAGGAGTCACACTCATCCTGGAGTGCAGCTGTATATCATCCAAAGAAACTTGACAAACGATTATATGACATTATTGTTGACGACAAATATCCACTACCAAATATTACAAACCTTTTCGACAAATTAGGTAAGAGTTCTTACTTCTCATTACTTTACTTGGCAAGTGGCTATCATCAGATAGAAATTGAGAAAGAAGACAGATCAAAAACTGCATTTTCTACACAATTTGGCCATTATGAGTTTCATAGGAGGACTCAAAACAGCACTGGCGACATTTCAAAGAGCTATGGATAATGTATTAAGTGGCCTCCAAGGAATTCATTGCTTAATATATCTAGACGATATTATCATCTTCTCTTCCAGTCTAGAAGAACACATTACAAAACTTAGAGCCGTTTTCGACCGACTTAGACAAACTAACTTAAAAATACTGTGGTGGAGGTACATATAAAATAATACACCTTAGAAGGTAGATTCGCTCGGCGCTTATAGCTAAACCGCCGCGCGTGCGCCGGCCGGCTCGGTGCGCAGGAGTTCTGCGCATGCGCTGCGCCGCCGCAGTAGTCAAGAGCTCGCATAGCTAACGGTGACACATACTCAGATACGCTTTGTATAATATATTCAATAGATTCGTCAGTACAATATAAGGTAGAGATGAAACGGATAGATGTTGTGCCGGATACCGGATACCGGATATTCGGCCAACCTTGAAGCCGGATAGCCGAATATCCGGCCGGATAGTCGAGTGGCGACTCGTTACAAGAGTGAATCACTAAGCGATCGGGCGGACTCGGGTGATTTCGGGCCCTTTCGTTTATGAGTGACATTAGCGCTTTATTGTCTTCTTGAATTGATTGCAAATACGATCATAAGAGGTTATGAAAAAACGTGTTCTTGTTGTCTGAGTTTGTGGTCATTTTATTAGTGTTTTTTTCTATAAATTTAAAGTAAGGTACCGAAGAAAAATGTCTTCGATAAGAAAAAGATCACCTTTATGGAAATATTTTGATATAAAAAGTAACGATCAAAAGTTTGCTATTTGTTCGTTATGTAATGTTAAAATTTCTCGTGGTGGGGAAGGAAAAAAGGCAGGTATGTACCAAACAAAACTAGTTTCTCTTTTTATATGTGTTTAATTATTTGATGGACTTTATCACAGATCGAACGAATTATTAAATGTTGTGGTTAGGTAAATAAGTTGAACAGGTGTAAGTTAAGTACATTACGTTTCAAAAATGCATACCGCGGTTCGGACTAGTAATTAGTTAACTTGTAGCTATCTTGAAACTGATAAATTCTTCAAAAAAAATTAATAATGGGTTTATTTATTATTTAATGGTCCTTCAGAATTTTGGTAATTATTTCTGCTTTTGCACTTCTCTTTATTTTATACCACTTTTGTATAAGACAAAATATATTTTTATGAAAACTTTCATCGTTTGTCGTGTTTCATCATATGCACTGCACTTTTAATTTAAAGTCGATCGAATTTACAAGTCAAGTTAGTAGGTAACATAGTTTTGTTAACGATATAACCTACACTCGTATTTTCGTTTTCTAGGTACTAGTGCCATGAAGAATCATCTAAAAACAAAACATCCTGATGAATTTAGTACACTGAATATTAATATAGATTTAGCCAATGCCGAGCCAACTACAATTGCGTTAGCTAACCTGGGGACAAGTTCTTCGAAAAATATGCAATTGAGCTTGAAAGAATCATTCGAAAGAAAATCACTTTGGGACGTTAATGATCCAAAAGCCAAGAAATATCATTATTTAATAGCAGAAATGATTGCACTTGACAACGAGCCATTATCCATAGTAGAAAGAACCGGATTCAACAGACTCCTAGAACAAGCTTTACCCCGCTATAAATTGCCAAGCCGTACGTTTATTACTCAAAAAATTATTCCTGACATCTATGACAGAATTTATGAGAAAATCAAAAGTAACATTGCAGGTGCTCCTGCAATTTCGGTGACATCTGACATATGGACTTGCTTACATAATAACGCCAGCTTCCTGAGCTTCACAGCCCATTGGTTATCTTCTGATTTCAAACTAGAACACGGAGTTCTTGCAATGAAGCCCTTCTCAGGTACACACACAGGAGAAAATATAGCAAAGGAGCTTAATGCTGTCGCGGACCGCTGGGATATTGAACATGATAAAATACATTTACTGATTCATGATAGTGGGGCCAATATGGTGAAGGGCGTTCGATTAGCTGAGTACGACTCGGCTAGATGCTTCATACATACGCTCCAGAGAGCTATAACCGAGTCACTCAAAGTCCAACCTGAAGTAACAACAATGATTGCTGCTGGTAGACGGCTTGTTACGCACTTTAACCACTCGGGTTTAGCTCAAGAAAAACTACTGGCGATTAAAAAAGAGTTAAATTTACCCGAGCATCAATTGGTTCAAGATATTAATACAAGGTGGAATTCCACCTTTTATATGATAGAACGTCTATTAGAACAAAAGCGGGCCTTATCGTTATATGTTGCTGATCATGATAAACTCACCAATTTGACTCACCAACAGTGGTGTTTGATGGAGCAATGTATCAAATTACTGAAACCCTTTGAAGAAATAACCAAATTAACAAGTTCTGGTTTGTCCTGCGTATCAGAAGTGATACCACACGTTGCAGCCCTAAAAAAGTATTTAGACAAAGATGAAACTAAGCAAAGAACACCTGATTTACCAAACATGAGGGTCTCATTGAGAGCAGAATTAGAAAGTCGTTTCAACTTCTTAAATCAAGACTACAACTACTTGGTTGCAACTTACCTGGACCCCAGATTTAAAACAAACTTTTTGGGTATTATTGAAGCGGAAAGAGCTCGCCAGAACATTCTATTGGAATTCATGAAAATGTCTTGCGAAGAAACCTCCAACAGCAGTTCATGTTCATCGCCAGTCAAAAAAAGTAGAAGAGAAGAGTCGGCTGTATCTTGCGAAGCTCATGATACCTTTTGGGATTGCTTTAATGAGGTAGCGACAGAAAATGACACTAGTCAATGTCACGATCAAGGAAAAAACGCAATGGCGTGTGAAATTGATTCTTATCTGAATTCAGTGCGCATTGGTCGCGATCGTGATCCTTATATTTGGTGGTCAGCTAATGCTGTACAATACCCAAACTTAACGAAGTTTACTAGAGTTTATCTTTCAGCGCCCTGCAGCAGTGTACCTATATAGCGAAAGACTTTTTTCGGAAGCTGGCCTTGTATACGAAGACAAGCGAAACCGTCTGTTGCCTTTTAACGCAGAGAAATTGGTATTTATTAATCATAATTTGCCCTTAGTGCAGTTTGAGTATTAATTTTTTTGTTTTGTTATTAAAAATTCATGAGTCTCTATGTTAAATAAAGTGCCTTCAATCTTTATGTCGTATTTATTTGAAATCCGGTATCCGGCCGGATACTCGTTTCTTATCCGGTATTCGGCCGGATTTAAAATTTGAGCCGGATAGGCCGGTTACCGGATAGTTACCGAATATCCGTTTCATCTCTAATATAAGGTAAATCCGAAGGACAATAACAATGTGCTAGGGAATAATATGTTACAATTAAATACCTTGCTTCAAAACAACTGTGAAGTGATTTCCTTCTAAACACCTCACCATAACTAATGTGACCAGACGTCCCGTTTTGAACGGGACTGTCATTTTTACAATTACGAGTCCCGGTGTCCCCGAAATGAACTGTGGGACGCAAAATTGTCCCGTTTTCAGAAACCGCGCGAAAATTTGAGTAGCAGACGGCCGGTCACCGCCCTTGCCCGCCGCCGCGATGTGACGCCCGCACCAACCGGACGCGAGCTAGCGGTGTGCGAGAGCGAGACCGCGCCGTCGTCGACGCAACGATAGCCGAGAGTGGTCAAGACGTCATATCGCTCGTGTTTTGTTGACTTATTGACTATTGTTTGACAAACTTTTCATTCGCCCACTTCTCCCTATTTGTTTTGTTTTTGTTTGATGCTCGTGTAGTAAATAATTTAAATTTATTTTGCTTTGGAATCACAAGTTAAAATGCCGAAACGCAAGTGTTCGTTCAATGTTAGCTTACAAGAAAAATATCCGTTTATCAAGCAAATAAATACTCCATCAGATGTCAGATGTGAAAAGTGTCGTACAGAATTTAGTGTTTCCCACAGTGGTGGCGGTGATATTGAACAGCATTTAAAGTCTGACAAACATAAAAATGCCGATCGTGCCGCCGCTTCGAGTTCTTCGATGTTAAACTTTTTTAAGAAATCGGACGCGCCAACTTTGAAGGACTTGGATATCGCCGCGGCAGAAGGCGTCTGGGCTTATCACACGATACAAGAAAACCACAGTTTTCGTTCTAATGATTGTGCATCGAAATTGATTCAATCATGTTTTGATCCCAAATTTACATGCGCGCGTACGAAATCAGAAGCTATTGTAGTAAATGTTTTGACGCCTAAAGCAATGAAAGAATTAAAAGATGACCTTGATAAGTGCAATTGTATTACAATACTAAACGACGCATCAAACCACGGTAACAAGAAAATATACCCCATTGTAGTGCGCTTTTTTCAACCTTACGTAGGTGTGCAAGTAAAAATTTTAGATATTCAAGACCAACCTGGTGAAACTTCTGACATCATTGTCAATTATTTAAACCAAGTGTTGACAGAGAATAATTTGACAGCAAAAGTCGTAGCATTTTGTGGGGACAATGCCAACGTCAATTTCGGAGGTGCAGCTAGGCGAGGAACTAACAATGTATTAACGAAATTACAATCATCTCTGAAAAAAGAATAAATAGGTATTGGATGTGGAGCCCACGTAATTCACAATGCAATAAAATCTGCTGCAGATGGGCTACCCGTAGATTACGAAAGCGTTATTGTGAAGATATATTCATTTTTTTATATTTACACGATTCGGGTTGAAGCTCTAAAGGAGTTTTGTGCCGAAACTGAAACGGAATATCAGCAAATGCTCGGCTATAGCAAAACCAGACATTAAGTACTACTAGTCTGTCCGTCTGATGCTGTCAATGTGGAGTATCTGGGACATGGGATTGAATATGGGGATCCTCTCCTTCCCGGTTCGCTAGTTGTACTTAATGTCTTTTCAGAGTCAGATGATATTATAATAAGGGTACGGTCATTATTTAGGTTATTTTGTCTTTCGAGTCTGGCAACGTCGTCCATTAGGTCTTGTATATGTATTTGAATTCTTTGATCCTCGTCATCTATGTTCACTACCATGGATTCATTGTCTTGTCTACCAAGAGCACTTAGTCGTATTCTCGAAAGAGCGTCTGCATTAGTATTTTGTTTCCCATTTTTGTGTTGTACTTTAAAGTCGTATTCTCCCAAACGTAATTTCCATCGAGTCAGTTTTGTATTTGATTCTTTTAAAGAGTCAAGCCATGCTAAAGGTCTGTGGTTAGTAAAAATTGTAAATTTATTTCCGTAAAGATATGGGCGGAAGTATTTTACTGCCCATGTTATTGCGAGGAGTTATTTTTCTATATTGCTATATCTTTTTTCAATGTCGTTCAGGGTCCTACTAGCGTAAGCTATCGGCTTGTCACTACCAATGTTACCTTGGGACAACACTGCACCAACAGCAAAATTAGCGTATCGGTGGTAAGAATGAAGGCTTTAGAGAAATCTGGATATTGAAGCAGGGGTGCGTTCGTTAATAGTTCTTTACATTTTTCAAATGAGCATGTAGTTTTCGTCAATTATTATTTTACTGTTCTTTTTCAGACATGCTGTCATAGGTTGTGTTATCTTTACAGTCTTTTATGATTTTTCTGTAATAGCCAACGAGTCCAAGAATATTTTTTTGTCATGTCAATCTACGAGTAGTAGAGTAGTAGGATTACATGTCTTAAAATTAAGTTATATCATTTTGCCATTCACGTAGAAGTTTCATTATCCCTTTACTTGCACATCTTGAGTCTTCATTCCTCATACAGTTTAATCTCTCTGCTACATGTTTCCCAAAAAACCAGTAGCTCTGATCTTCGTTTTCTGTCTTTAAAACTACTAGAGGTTTCATGGCTTGCACTAAATTATCAAGAACTCTTTTACATTTGCTGTTATTGTCTACTTTAGTATGTAGAAGCTTTGTTTTGCGTCGTGGTCTGTTTGTCCGTTGTCCTCTCTGCCTGATTCCAAGCTCTATTTCATCAAAATCGGATTGTAATTCTTCTTTAACTTGTATTTGAGTGTTGACGTCATGTACTGAAAGTACTGATGTGTAAGCCTGGAAATAAAAAAAGCAAAATTGGATAATGGCAGTATCAGTAAGAAGGGTAAGGTGCACTCTGCAATCCCACAGCGATTGAACACACTCGGCTGGATAAGTTACTTCAATGTCACAGAAAACTATTGTAAAATGTACCACATTTCCCGTCCCTATCCTATTTACCCACAAAGTATATGTTTCAGTAGTGATTGAGATATGCCAGTGGGCTCTGAGAGGTATGTGATAGAATAGGATGGGATGGGATGGGAGGGAGTGGGCTCCCTCCCACTCCCGATTCTATCACATTGAATGAATAATATATAGGGAGGGGGAGACTGCATGCTGCAATCAAACAGCCGCTGGTAGCGCTCGACTGGCCACGTTACCCCTCTCTCACAGAAGACTACCTTGAAATATACTGCATTTCCACTTTATCTTACCTGTTCACTAGATCTACCTACTAGATCATCATTTCTCACAACCTCTTAGCCTTTTCAGTGTCGCAACTCACTGAAAAGGTTAAAAAATTAAGTAAATAACTTCAGGGCCCACTTACTAATATAATTAGGTCCTAAATACATTTCTACCCTTTAATATTTGGATATAAATCATCATTATTTAAAAGGTTTTTCATACATAAGTTTTTAATTTTTCCTGACTAACTGTACCCCCCTGTAAAATATAATCACGACCTCCAGGTTGAAAAACGATGTACTAGATTAGTTAAAAAGATACACACCTCATAATTACCCATATCCTCCTTTCTTGACACTTCTCGTAGAAACTGCAGTGGTTTCCATAGTGGCCAGCAAGGTACGTAGATGTCAGTTGGTGATTTTGCAGTCTCTTTTGACTTGTCAACTCTTCTCAAGTTGTGGTTGAAGGTGCTCCGGATGTTCACCCAACGATCTCGGACAGAACGGGCTGGAATTTAAAAATATTGTTTCAATGCATATTTGATTTTACAAAAAAAGTGGTGTTATAAGTAGAAGTTTCGAGTTAAGTTGGTGACAGATCTGCTCCTCTCTCTTTCTGCCGTTTGCTTTTTGCTTAATTAATTTACAAGTAAAATAAAAAATTATTATTGGTGGCATCTTTGGTTTACTGCAAACGTGTTCTTGTTTATGTTATTGTGGCAGTTATTTTATTACGGTTTCTTTCTAGTATATATTCTCAAGGGTGTTATTCCTCAATATAATGACTTTCTATTTGATATTTGTAGAAATCTGGGTTCTGGAAAATAAAGAGGGTTTAGCTAGAAAAGTCAGAAAAACCTGTCGACAATCTTACGCAGATAAGCAGATAACGTACCAGTCATGGGTAGTAAACTGGCTAAAACAAAGACACAAAAAGTATCCACTTATTGCCGAAGTTGCCCAACCAACCCTTTTTTTTGGTTACCATGTTTTAACAAGATTCATCATTTAACAAGGTGTTATTTTTTTCTATTTTTATTTTGCATTGAAATTATATTATGTTTTTTGTTCCTTCATTTATTTTTTTATTATTTTATTTTGCCATAATGATTAATATTATTTGTTTGTTTCTAAAGCATTGTTTATTTTAAATCTATACATATAAAATAAAACTGTTAACAGGACGATTTCTGTACATTGAATATTTTTGAGCCAAAATACTACAGGACGTTTTATTATCACTAACAGAATCCAAAACAATGGTTTTTAGAATTTACTTGTAATATATGTATTAAACAAAAGTGCCATAAATAAGACTGTTGTAACGAGGTTAAAGGTCATTTAGGACTTCATAACAGAAGCTATAACTAATCGCTTAATTTTATATTAGATCACTTAATTTTTTTTATTTGATGAAGAAATAATTGTTTTTTTTTTATTGTACCTCAATAAATATTTTATAAATACTCCTTTTTATAACATATGGCAGTAAAAAAAAAATTAGCTCCGTGTGATTGGGAACAACCTTAAAATAGCTACAAAAACCTTGATAAAATTTTGTTTCTATGGGATTTGAAAATCACGCTGGCAGATTCATCTATAGGGCCACTTTGTTTGATAATTGCACTCTGTGGCTTGTAGTAAGCATTTAGATCGGAACTCTCACTCGGCTCATGTGTGACCCGACCCTCATGGCCTGAATGGTACAGTAAGGGTCACCAGTGACTCAAATGGAAAAACTAAATTTTTCGCATGGCATTCAACATGTTAATAATGATGATGACTAAATAATCTTTATTTTGACAACCCTAGGCAACTTACATCCAATATATGGGAACAGCTTCAAATAACATCCTAACTTCGCCTACTTCCCATATTTTTTAAGTGATTTTTAATTCGTAGTTTAATTTTAATCTCTCTTGACTCAGTTCACCTTTTGATGAAATTTACAATTGCAAATGTGATCAGCCCTTTCAGTGTGCATTGGTGGACATGGGCCTCCTCATGCACATTTTCTTGTGCATTATGGGGGATGTTATGGGGGGCCTTAAAACAGCACACTGGCCAAATGGGTGGGTGAATCCTCTTTTACAGGTGTAGTTCCTCAAGGTTTGTGGTGGCTGCTTAATCGTCTTTTAGGGGACCCACGGGAAGAGATGGGCTCGTACTAGTCCTATTAGCCATCAACACCACACGGCAACTATAGTGCTATTTTACATTTGACTATAGCACAATTAGACTTTTTTGTGTTATGTAACAATGAGCAGCGCTAGATACATTTGCAGCAACTTCGGGACACGCTGCGACAGACAGCATGCGTTATCTATCCTCCCTCTATATATGTGATCAAATGATGATCAATGATGACTATATAGTGATAGGGACCGATAAATTATTTCAAGATGCCATCCGGCAGAAAGCATATAAAAGAATACATGAAACTGCATAAAATTTGTTACGTACCTGTAAAACTGCGGTCTAATTTCGCTGCAAACTCAGCGTAGGCTTTGTATTTTTGCTGAATATGGTGGTTTGTGTTACCGATGGGCCTCCAGATAAAATCTCGTTGACGGACGAATTCTACTAACTCCAATTCTAGTTTACGCGTCCAGTAACAAGGTTTACGTGGCATTATTTTGCGTAATAATTTACAAAAACCAATAAGGCATAGATAACTTAATGAGGAAGTAATTATCTACAATAATAATCACACTGACTGACTGTTCTGATTTCTGACTAAAGCAAATACGGTAAGCACTGTGCGCTAAGGATGGACGATATACATCGATGTATTAAAAAGACTCGATATATGGGGATCGTGCGCGAAATAAAGTGGCAGCACTATTGCCGAAGTTAGCGCTTTCTAGTGTTTTATTTATCGAATTAAATGGGGTAAACATTTAGATAATAAAATATTTTTTTAAAAAGGGAAAAAAATATTAAATATGGGTCCGGCCAGTAATAAATAATTGTGTAGAATGATTCCAGAGGTGAGAAATTATATAAATCTAACCTTGACTAAAATGTCGTGAAAAAGATTTAAATAGCCAAGTGACGATAACCTGTCAAGTTGTATCTCAAACGAGTGTATCGAATGTTTACAATGTCAAAATATCGTTATGTATATCGTTACTGATTTTCTGATACAGAAAGACGTAAGTCATAGGTATTAAAATAGGACAACACAACGTATCATGTCCAAAAAGTCAGGTTTTAAGTTTCACAAAATAATAATGGTCCTATCAATAATAGATTTAAGGGTAAGTTTCACCACTCGTTATTTACTATAGTTTAGTACGGAGTTCCTCTATACCAAACTATAGCAAATAATGAGTGGTGAAACTGGCCCTAAGTATACACGACGTAAAAAATGGTATTATAATGGTATCTATGTAAAATTATGTAGTTTTTTCGCTCTCTAAAGTTGCTAATTTTGACTTGGTACGTTGTGTTAGAACTTAAGCGACGATATGCAAATGCATATAACTCTATATATATAGCGTCATTGCATAATTTAGTACTTTCTCGCCGGTCGTGCATAATTCGACAGGCATGTTTGGCGGGAACTGGATATCAGCTGATGAAACGAGGGATTCATTTGGACGATATATAGCCTAATTATCTAAGGAGCCCTCTACTCCGCATTTAGTTGCCTGTAGGGCTCTAGAAAAAATAAACCAACTATTGCCCGTTTCATAAATGATTCTATAAAATCATTGTTTCCCGATTCTTCCATGAATGAAAAAAATTGTCTTTGTTTCTGACGATGCTCCATATATAATAAAAGCTGGTCAAGCTGCTATTTTTTTTATTCACAATTACTGCACATCACCTGCAGAAGAGATTAGATTATAATTCGGGAATGTTAACAAATTAATTTCCTCTACAAAGAAGTGTTTTTAAAAGCACCATTGGGTGTGCAAGCTTACAAAGAACAGCTGCCAAATCTAGCACTACCTCCAGAAACTATAAGGACGCGATAATGGGAGCACTTGGTTGAAGGCTGTATTACTCTATGCTAAGAATTTTGAGGCCATAAAACAAGTAGTTGGGAATGTATTGCAATTGTATTTTTCAATATATGTCATTCTAAGCGATATATTACATCGAAAAAACATCGATTTTCTTTTTAATGTTCAATCCTAGTAAGCACAGACGAATTATATACTTTTGCTGATTCAACCCTTCCAACTAATTGACTGAATATATGACGCCGTGATGAATGATTCAAACACCGACGATTTATTCACCGACCGATTCCATTGGTTGGGCGAATGAACGACCGTTTTATGCTAGCTACTCACATGTCTGTGGCAGGATCAATCTAGGGTGATGTGGTGGGGAGGAACCTAGATCAGCGGTAATCATTCTTTTTTTTCCTTGGAACATATGTATTTGCAAATTCTGAAGCGGCACCTTTTCGGCAACGAAGGTGGGGCGCGGGGGTGATGCTACTGCGAATGTAGGTACGGCTTTCGGCACCATTTCGTTGTATAATACTCGCTCGTATCGCTTGCACGCTCCATTACTCAGTGGCTTCGAGTTTGTTAATATTGTACTTTTACTTAAATTTGTGTGAAATATGTCAGGAGTGTCATCGAAGGAAAAGAAGAAATTAGCTGATGAAAATCGAGTCTCAAGAAAATTGGGATGACGAATATTTTGTTGTTGAAGGTAAAAACGCAAATTCATTGTGACTGATATGCAAAGAAAGCGTTATTATCTTGTTTTCACCTTGTATTTTTTCATAATAACTCAAATGACCCATAAAATATTAGCATTTGAGAATAAAATCAAAATATACGCAGAGGAAATTGGTAATAATGACATGAAAAACTTTCCAACACTTATAAAAGTCAGTCAATACCAGATATATGTAATTCAGTGATGACAGAATACCTAAATAAATCAATTAATGAATTTCAGTACAGATTTTCTGACTTAGGATTACTTGAACATAGATGTATTCCTTCCTTAGAACTTCCTTTGAAATTTGTTACATCGAAACCCTATGACCAGTGTGACCGTTTTAAAAAATGGTGATCTACTAAAACTACAAGGTGCCAGTACTAAATAATACCAAAACACATGCTGAATTATACTAAAAATATACTAAAATAAAAATAAAAAGTAGAAGAGGAAAAATTTAATTAAAACACTTATTATCAGTTACTTTTTTTAATTTTACCAATTACACACCTTCATTATACAGACATATTAAAATAATAATAAATATGTACAATAAGTTTTATTACAAATAATCAGTATTCGACGGATTATTTTTTACCATATCTTTCGATGGGTCAAATGAGACACAACCTACACTCCCTTCACTTAGACCTTGCTTAACATGCAACAGGCACGCAATATGTTTAGCTAGAAACCTGTTTCTGTATTTAGTTTTTATATGATTAATTAACTTTTGAAAAAATTCTTTCGCATTCAGCGTTTGAAATGGGTATGCACATTAGACACTTTACAAAATTAGTCAAATTTTTGTACTTAGGAACATTTTACTGTTAACAATACAACTTAATTTGCTCCAAAACTGTTCAATATTTACAGCACTAGCACTACTACTAGAACCACACATCAGGTTTTGTACCTCTGAATCATACTTAATTTGATGATATTCCTCGTCAATTAATTGTCTTACTGTATCATTTGTAGTAATGTTCGGAAACCTGTTCATAACGCTGATAAGAAATGTAAAATTTTCATAAGCCGCTACTTGTGGGTATGAAACGTAACTCGGAAAATATTTTTTCATTAATGGGAAATCGACATTTAAGTTGAGTACATAACTCTATCAAAAAGCTTTGACATCTTTTTAAAAAGTCTCTAATTACGATACTACTGTTACTTGGTTGATTTCTTAACAGCGCTATTTCATTAGATACTTTTATACCTAAGTATATCTCATGTAATTCTACAAAATTTATATTACTATTAGGATCTATGTCCTCAATAGCAGTGGCACGAATGTAGCTGCTTTTCATGTAGCAACTTAATATTGTTTTAAACATGTCAGTCAAATCCCGATAAAAAGTATGAACAACACATGCATTACCTTGAAAAATTATGTTAAACTTGTTGACTATATGCAAAATATAATCTAAAAACAAAAAGTAGAGCTTTATTTGTTTATTTTCGAAACTTTCATGTAAAAAAATCGCCGAATGGCTAGGGTTATGTTCTACGAGATGTTCTTGCTGAAAATACAGCTGAAGTGCATTCCACTGTTCTACTATGCGATTTACACAGCCGTGTAGGGAGAGCCAACATATGTCGTAGTGACGTAAAATATTGTGATGCTCTGATTCTACAAAGGTCTAAAATTCTGCAAATTCTCTTTTGCGTTTGCTACTATGGCCAAAATAATTATAGACTTCTTTCACAATTTGATCCAATGCTTGAGGCAACTTTTTACAGGCATAACTTACAGCTAATGCTGATGAATGACATGCACATTTTACAAAAATACAATTAGAATTGACCGACTTAATCTTTGCAACCACACTATTATTTCTGCCAAACATTACATTTGTTGTATCAGCTGCAAATCCTAAAATATTTTCAATGTTTAAATTTAATTCTCGCAAACTTTTACACAGTGTTAAAAATATTTTCAGCAGTTTCACTTGATAGATTCACAGAACATAAAAATTTGGTTTTTACTGTATTATCCTGAACGCTATAAAACTTTATTGCAATGGCAAGTAATTTTTATGTTGTAATGTCTGTGCTTTCATCTATAATTAATGAAAAAGTAGCAGCATTACCTGATAAACTTGACGTATTTTTTATATCGGTTAATAACTGCTTTTCAAATGATGGCGCCATTACGTCGTAAACTAACTGAGCAGATTTAGTGCGTTTGCAGGAAAAACCCTTTGCAATTTCCGAATCATAAAACATTTTGCTGAATAAATCGCTGAGATGATCCATGGCCCGAAATGGTATGTTATGTTCTGCCAACGCTGCACAAAATATAAGCTCTGCTTTTCTTACTTCTTCAGATATGGGTCCTTTCCTTTGAAATAATTTATCGATCTGAAAATAAACAGTATTTGATTAATTTTCCCATCGTAAAAAATAAGTAAAATAACTACCTATTTATTATCTTGGGAAACTAGTGTCTCATTCAGTTGAAAATTAATATTCTTGATAAAAATATTACATATGTTTGAACCCTGCAAAACTATCTTTCCATCCCACAGAACCAGTTCGGCATGTATGTATACCTACACTTTCATTTATGAAAATTTCAAAATTCAGCTTTCTGAAATCGCTTGAGAATCGATTATACATGTGTGTACAACTGTACATGTACACTGGCCAAGATCCATCGGACATCCTGTACAAGTAGGACAATTAATTTATGTGCCAAAAAAAAATAAGGGACACAATAATCTTATAAATATGTTAATGGGGGCATAGCTTTCTTACCTTGGATTGTCCACTATAATGTATAAGTTTCTGCCGATGTTTTTCAGAATCTGCATGACTTTTAATTGTTGTGATTCTGCTCAAAAATGTTGCTCCACAAGTTTTACACAAGGCGTTCTCACTATTTTTATCTTTTGTCAACCATGACGAAAATTCAGGATTTTGTTCCCACTCAGATCTATATTTCTGATCGTATTTGCGCTTCATTATCTTCACTACACACGCACGATAACACAGAGAGACATAAATAAAGAACAAAAAAATCCATGGTCCCTTTTATACTTATTGCTAGGAATTATTTTTTAAGTTTCAGTAATTCCCCGCAACGTAGAGCATGTAACGTAGATATGTAGCTAAAGCACGATTCGCGGTTTTGTTAGCATAAACCGTTCCAAAGAGACAAAATGATACAGTTGCGGTAAACATCAGACAAATACAAAATTATGTGAACGAAATACGAACGAATGGAAATTAGAGTTACCCGCCCAACCCAAAAATATATCAATAATGTGTTTAAAAATGTTGAAAGTTTAAAAATGTACCAAAAAATACCAGAATATGAAAGGATACCAAAAAAAAAACTAAATTAGTTTTATGGAGCCCAAATTATACCAATTTGGTACTGAATATACTAAAAACAGTCACACTGCCTATGACGCACGAAACAACGATCGAAATATAGATTTTTGACACAAGATACTTCGGGGCACGACGTTCAAACGTCAAATTTCACGACAACAAAAAACATTCCCAACAATTTTTTTTTTTTTTATTAAAAATATGAATTGTGTACTTTTTTGGATTCGCTCATGTATTTATAACATTTAATATTCAATATTACTTAATAATTTCAGTGATTTTTATTAATCAAGTATGCTCTCGAAACGGAGAAACTGGAGTGCAAGAGACACAAACGGAACCTACTAAAGGAGTTTAACATGAACAAAGTTCCCCTCATTAAGTTTGTAGCAAACTACGAACCCAGTCGGGAGCTATCTGAAGTGATATCCCAGAAGATTGTCCCATTGTTGCGACTAAAAAGGAATATTTGAGGAATTAATCCAATGGTGAAGGTATTGTCTCTCAATCATGATAAATAGTACTATTGAGTAATATTTTACATAAATGTTATATAAATAATGAGCTGTAATTGTATAAAATATATCTAGGTACCTACTTAAATAATTTACTATACATTTAAGTTATTGTTAATAACAAATATTTTACAGTACAACAAATTTCTCTTTCAGATGTGAGTTTGATAGCTACATATTATTAAATGTAGTTATCTTGTTTCGTGGATCCAATATATGACACTAATATGATCACAAAATGACATCAAAAGCCATCTTGAAAGTGTTTAGGCATTGTAAGTATTCTTCATAACAAAAATTTGTAAGTGGTAGTGGTAGCCTGGTAGGTGACCTATATGGTAGTGTCTAATTAAATTAATTGTAAAATTCTTAACTGCTTTATTTTTGGTAGGTGATTCAGGATATACAATGTAGAACCCATAGACAATGTCAATGAATACTATAGAAGGGCCTTACAACACTTCACAATGTGTATGCATCACTATAGAGTGCACATTTGGAAAGGGAAAGGGAAGGATGTCCTTAGCCACAAGAGAAATTCCTTATCGCCAAGAAACAACAGGCAAGATCACTGTTGTCTACTGTATTTTATGTACATAACATGTACATTTGAGCTGGGTTGTGGGCTCCAGCCTCAACAGAAAAGGACCTCTTAGTCGAACATGCACACAACCTCCAAATGTTCAATAATACTGCAAGCATGTGAACATTGCAACTTGCAAGCATTACAGAGGGGTCAAATGTCAAGGAATGAAATAGTGCAATTGTTGGAGAGGAATAGGTTAGATGTGGTGGCATAGCAATTAGGTAATAAAAATTGAAACAAATCTTTCATTAACATGTCTTTTCTATATTTTCAGGTACTCAGCAAGGCAGTAATATATATAATAATAATAATAATAATGCCACACTCAATGGCCCACACTAGGATTCCCTGTGTCATGGGGCCAGACATACAAAGACAAACACAAACACCTAGACCTGAAAATACATTTTTTTACCAAATGTATGTCCAACCGGGAATCGAACCTGGGACCTTGTGCTTATATATATATATTTTTCTCATCTTTTTGACGAGGCTTAAGACCACCCTGGGTGATCATGCCAGCCTCATGGGTACTTTCTCATCTCCCTTATTCATGGGAATGATCCATAAAATGGTATAAACTTAAAGCTTTACTGGAAAGAGGCTCTGCTAGCCAACAATTGATCTCTCGATTGTGCAAAAAACCCGACCTCTCAAGAACTCTTTTTCTCATTTCTGAATTCTGCACATATTCCAACAATAAATGGAAAAGGTCATCGATGTTTTGACAGTCATCACACAGTGGTGATGATTTAATACCCATATGTGGTAGGACTTATTTGTTGGAATGTGTCCAGAATGCAATCTGAAAGCTGAGACCAACATATTTCTTGTCAGACTGGCAGATTCAAACCAAGGTGTCCATAAGGCATTAGACTAGATAGTTCTGTACCAGATTCCAACACCCTTAGATATAGACTGTTCTTTTAATTATAGGAATGAGTTCATTAGCAAAGGGTTTGGACTCGACAACAGTACCATCCATTACGGCAGCTTTTGTAAGGTGATCACCACCGTTTCATTTCCAAGTAGCCCTACATGAGAGGGGATCCATTGAATCTTTATACACATCTTTCTGAGTCATTTCATGAATTAAATGGAGAGCCTCAAAGGCAATGGGCATTCCTCGCTGAGTAGAGACACAATGAGTAAGATGCTGGAGGGCACTCTCGAGTCCAACAAAAAAACGACTGGAGGACTGTTAGGTAAACTACTAGCATAGTCTAAAGCAAGGTTGCCCAGTCGGGCCAAATTGACGATTCAAAAACTACTGGCCACTGACGGTTGCTATTTTTGTTACTTTTAATACCAATAAGCTTTAAAGTCTTGTGCAACAAAAAAAATGCAACATTCTGAAATTTGATTGTCGTTTATTAAAATAATGAAATAAATAGCATCTTCTGCCAAATAAAGAAACAAAATTGTATTTAACAAAAATCAAAATCTAAGTAATTGGTGCAAACAATGTGATTTCTGACATTCTTTCTGTCTTAATAATTTTCCTATGTTAGGCGTCAGATTAGATGTAACAACATCAGAAATACGTTGCTTAGTTAGATGTGTGGTATTTATTTTTTACATAATTAAGATTTGAAAAAATCTTTTCACAGACATATGTTGATCCCAAACTACTTAAAAATTGAAAGGCCAGGTCAGTTAATGCAGGAAAGTCTTCTTTTGGCACCAATTTACAGAATTCGCCAAATTCTTTTGAAGAAGTTTGTGACTGAAGATATTTTTTCTGCAAAAACGCTTTTTAGTGCAGAATGATTTTGCAGTTCAGTGAGTTCCAATTGAATATTAGCAGGATAACTGATTATTTCAGTCAAACTGATTGTGAAAGGATTCACAAAAAATTGTAAATTTTGTTTTGTACTTTCAGTCCTGGAATCTGCTCTCTAACGACTGTAATAAACATCTAATTTTAGATTCGTACTTAGTACAATTGATAGTGGCGATATAAAGCTTCTCTTTCAAATCTCAGACTATGGGAAAAAGGTCAATATTTTCGTTGGCTAAATTAATTAAAAACAAATTTAATTTAGCTTTGAATCCGCTTATCAAAGTAAATATAGTCGGAAGTGAACAATCTTTACCTTGTAATTTGAGATTTAAAATATTGAGATAATTGGTAGTGTCAACAAGAAACGCAAGATCACTCAACCAGGATTTATTCTTCAGTTAATTAGTTTCTCAAGGTATCGCCCCTTTTACCTCTAAAAGTTCCAACAGCTGCTCTCTCAAGTTGAAGAAATGTTTCAACAGGTTGCCCCTTGAAAGCCATCGCACAGCGCAGTACAGTTGTAACTCTCCATATACGCTGATTTCTTCTTCAATTAAAACCCTGAATTGACGTCTGAAGAGCTTTTGCACGTAGGGTAAGGTTGCTCAAGCTGGGGTACAACATGAGGTGTTTGGTGGTAATCATTAAAACTGTCCGTTTATCTCTCCATTTTGATACATAAACCTGATCGCGTCGAGCCCAAAAATACTCGCCCCTCTTTAGTTTTTTGTTAATAATTTCCTGTGGGTTACCTTTGCGGTTACAGTACCTTGCCATATTATTAGACCCAGCCAAAAAAAAAATCCTTTTTATGTGTGATTAGTTATTATATAGTATAAAATACAATTGATTTAATTATTTTTTTTGTTTAAAAAATATAACTGGACATTAATTAAAATAAAATAACACAGTTTTAAGTCAATATTTTAATTATTTTTAGTATAAGGCAAAATCAAAGAAAAATGTTGCTTATATCTAATATTTTGTGTGGCCACCTTTGGCTGCAATGAGTGCTTTTATTCGGCGAGGCATACTCTCTATGCACGGTTGGATGGTTGTTTGTAAGTGGGGATTATGATTCCACTCATAAATTAATTTTTCTATTAACTCTGTCTTAGTGGTAATAAAAGTTTTTGAGATTTCCCGCTTCAGCAACTCCCAAGCATTCTCAATGGGATTCATATCAGGAGAGTTGCCTGGCCAATCAAAAACTTTGATAATTTTTGTATTAAGATAGGCTGTGATACTTTTGGCTTTATGGCAAGGAGCCCCATCATGCATAAATATCGGATCTTCCTCTCCAATCTTGTCTCCAGTACTTTTTTATATTGATCTTGACGCATAGTTTTCACTACGATGTAAAGGCGGCCTGTTCCCTTTCCAGATATGACAGACCAAACCATGATTGAAGGTGGATGTTTAATTGTAGGCACAATACATTCAGGTTTGTATTGTTCGCCTGGTTTTCGACGCACAAACTGATTTTTCCATCAAAACTTGGAAAATAGATTCATCAGAAAAATAAGCCTGTAACACATCAAAATAAAAAAGTTTAGATTAATATAAATGTGACTAATAATTAATATAATTTATGTCAAAAGATATATTACCTTTTGCCAATCTGCAACAGAAAATTGTTTATGAGCTCATTGAAGTCGCTTCTTCATCATGGCTGGTGCAGGTTTTCGAGCGATTAGCCCTATTTCAGCCAATCGGCGTTGCACAGTTCGTTGGGAAACTCGTATTCCCGCATCTGTTATATGTTTAGTAAGCAAATTAACTGGTAATTTTCTGCTTTGCATGCAAATATCGCGAATCTTCCTATCGGTTCTAGGGGTTGTTATTCGGTGTCTACCACAAGTACCCTTTCTTTTTGGGGACAACGATATTCCGGAATCAACTTTTTTCTTAATATTCTTTACAGAACTTCTTGAGACACCTACTACTATTGCAATATCGTATTGTGATAAGTTGGATGCTTTCAATAAGCCAGATATTTGACCAACTTTGGTGACAGGTCGCAGCCTTTCCCCATCTAAAACATTGCAAAATTTAAATAAAATACTGTTTATTTTATTAAAATAGACAATAAAATAAATATTCAACTAAATTAACATCAAAAACATTCACTTACCACTATAAATTACACATGGCAAACAATAAGTAACTGACATTGAGTGTGGCTTGCAAATGTTTTTTTTGTAAGTTTTACAAACAATAGTACTCTTTTTGTCATTGGATATGAGACAAACGTAGCATCTTCTCTTCATTTTAGGACTAGGACCAGCCTCATCTAACCTGGCCAAAGGCTGCTCTTTTTCAACCAATTTTCACATTATTGCTCGTACGTATGTCTGGCAAATATGGCTTTCTATGACACATTGCAATGTGCTTTATCAGTTTTCGTTATATGTTACTAATATTCTGAAAATGAAGCAAAAATAAATATAAGTAAATGCAAATAGGACTTACGTAATGTCACGCGCGGGATCTCCAGATACCCCATGTACGTAAAATAGGTACTTACCTCAGCGGGAACGCAACCTACTTAAACCTGTCTAGAGCCTCTGCGGCGATTAGCCAGGAGCGCGAGGACGTGGCTTGTAAATTAAAAAAAAATACAGCTAGAAAATGACTTAAGTTAAAGTTAAAGAAAAGTTAAAGATTAAAAGACAAAGAACTTTGATAACTTTTTAGGTTATTTGGCAGTTAAGTAGGTTAAGTCATTTAACCATTATGGCATTTTTTTTAGGTTAAGTCTTTTTAAAAAGACAAAAATAATAAACGAACGATTCGTTTAATGGTCGATGTAAGACTATCTTTATTTTTATTTCTATGCCCGAGGGCCTTATCTATTATAATAAACATGAAAACTAAACGGTTTGGGATGCAGTTGCATTTATGCTAACTGTGCGTTCTGGTCGTGTAACTCTTCCCTCCCCGAGTTCGAAATCATTTGAAGGACTATTTTCCGGCAAATTTCCAACTTTACAAATTATTGTATTATATATTTATATAAGATATATGAAAATAAAATAAAAATTAATATAACATACAATACAATAGTTCCTACGCGAACACTATCCGTATTCACTATACTCTCACTTGGCTTATTACTGTCTTTCACTATGTATTCTAACATTTTTAAATCGTGTTGATGTCATTCAATTTTACAGCTGCTCTATTTTGTATCGTAGACATATCTGGTTTCCCTGGCAGGTTCATCATAGGAAGTTTTGGGTAAAATAATCGTTTTCCTTTGAAGTTGTGTTCTCGCAGATAATGTCCTGAAATATTGCACTCGCATTCTTCAACAACTTATTATTGAATTCCGAACCAGGGTCTGAACTAATTTTCTAAGGGATACCGTAGAAGGAAAAATATTTAATTAAAGCTCTAGGCATTTCAGGGATTGAACGGTCGGGAATTTCAAAAGCCTGTCCTAATTTACTGAGCGCGTCAATTGTGGTCAGAAAATATTTGCTTTCTATAGAGAAGAGATCAATAAATATCTCTTGAAACGATCTGGTCTGTGTCTATGTCAACTGTAATTGCAGGTTTAAAGGGTTTTCTGTCATATTTCATACGTTTGCAGATGTATTATAACAAAAGTTAATTATAGCGGGTACAGTCTGTGCCATATTGGTCCAGAAGAAGGTGCGTTTTAGATGCGTCAGAGTCGCTTTGATTCTGCGGTGACATGTCTTGCCCTGGGTGATATTTTGTAACTATTGTTTCTTGTTCTTTTTCATCGGTAACATTTACTACCCTTTCAGTACGTTCATAAAACTGTACTGAATCCTTTCGGAATAATGCAATAATTGTATTAGTAAATTGCCGTCTATGTTCATTGTCTTTGAAGTATTAGGTCCTTACATATGAAATTGGCGTTTTATATGGAAAAAGAAAACGAAAAAAAAATTATGAAATTATATATTTAATCAATCAAAGTATGTACCATTGTTATCTATGCACTTTCGTCATTTTATAGGTAGTTCATTGATTCCTTTGCTGAAAAAATTGTGGGAGCGAGAATCAATAAAATCTTTGAAGGCGGTTTGGACTGCCTCTTCGGAATTGAATTTTTTTCCTTGCAAGAAATTGTCCAAATTCCGGAAAAAGTGGTAATCTGTTGGAGCAAGGTCCGGGGAGTATGGTGGATGTCGGAGACATTCCAATCACAGCTCCTCTAATTTAGCGACTGTCTGTTGTGCAGTGTGTGATCTAGCGTTGTCCTGAAGCAGCAGTGGGCTAGAGCAATTGACCAGTATCGGTTGTTTAACGGCTAGCTTTTCCATCATGGTTTGCAATTGTTGACAATAAAGATCTGCCGTAATCGTCTGGCCAGATCTTAGGAAGCTGTAGTGGATGACACCAGCACTGGTCCACCAGACACTCATCAGTACCTTTTTCTGAGTCAACTTTCGCTTTGGACAGGATTTGGCCGGTTCTCCTGGGTTCAACCATTGTGATGAGCGTTTCCGATTATCGTTTTTTCATCACAAGTAACGATACGATTCAAAATCATCTCGTTATTGTGACGGTTGAGTAATGTAACGCAGCACTCGACGCGTGTTTGTTGGTTTGCTTCACTCAATTCATGCGGTACCCATTTTTCGAGCTTTTTCACTTTTACAATTTGTCTCAAGTGAATTAAAATTGTTTTACCCATTTTTCGAGCTTTTTCACTTTTACAATTTGTCTCAAGTGAATTAAAATTGTTTTATCACTCACACCGAAGCCTGCCGCTAACTCTGACGTGGTTTGCGATGGATCCGCTTCCACGATTACTTTTAATTCTTCATTGTCAACTAGGGTCTCCGGCCGTCCACGAGGTTTATTCTGTAGGTCATAATTTCCAGAACGAAAACGTTTGAACCAAAAACGTACCGTGTTTTCTTTTACAGTAGCTTCCCCAAACACATCATTTAATCCTTCGAGCTGTTTCTGTGCCACGGTGGAACTCGTATTCGTAAATAACGCGATATTTTATGTTTTCCATATTGTGAACAGAACAATGTCAAAGAAAAATCAAATGGCGCGAAAACAAACGAATCACTAAATTCGAAACACAAATACACAAGCCTAAATTTGAAATTTTAACTATTTATTGAAATATTCTACTTACTTTTTTCTTTGGATTGGACTGTTTCAAAATTTTTTCAATGGAATGATCTTCAGTCCAATCACTTGACGATGTTTGTTGCAATGAACTTGTCGATGGATATGAGAGTACGGCGGCAAGTTCCTGAGACAAACTCTGTATATCGAGGGTATTTGCTTCTGATGGTGGTTTATATTTTGCAACGTCGTTTCTACATGTCGAGCAAAGATACAACATTTTACAAGGGATTGATATTTTTAATATCTAGTCAATAATTGCAAATCTTGAAATTTTCGATCTACTGTATCTTCGAAAGGGTTCGACGAAAAAATTTGAAAAAATCATGAAAGCTCTCTTTGTTATGTACTTTTCAATAAAAATTTTTGTTATGCAGTGTTCAGACCCCCCGGCACAACTTTAGTCAAGAATTGGTGGAATGACCCATATATATATGCACTTAATAATCGAACTTAAAGGTTATATAAAGAAAAAAATAGGAATATAGAAATTGATAATTTCGTAAAAATTATTCGTTATCATTTGAGTCGCTATCATAATCGTTATCTGATGAATCGTCATCAGAACTGCCTTCTGTCAAATGGCTCTCTTCATCTCGTTCAATATCCTGAGCTTCTTTTTCTTCGCCGCCATCTGTAAATACATATTTTAATCGGCAAAATTAGGCTACCCGAGTTGTACACGCTGAAATGAAGTCTCACCGACAAAAATTCCATGCCTTCAATATTTTCGCTGCTGTCCGTTATACTGGTATATCTGATCTCCATCGAACCACTTGAATATATATTTATTTTCTTTTTCTTCCCATCCCCAGTCAGTGGGAGATAATTGCGAAGGGTCTTGAAGATGTGCATGGCTCCAAAGATGCGCTATGTATGACGTGCGCAATAAATGCTGGTGTAGCTCGGATTTACATGGTGGAAAAATCGCTCCGTCGATACGATTTTTCAATTTGAGCATATCGTTCTTGTCCTTAACTTGGTAATTTTTTACAAACGTCGATACTCGTGTAGCGTTGACATCGTTTATCGCTTTGAATCCGTACAGGCGACAAACAAATTCTTCGATCTTTTCGAAGTCCTCGTCTAATATACAATTCGGGATATTTGTAATATTACTTAATGCTCGCATATATGAGGGAGATTTTCGCAACAATTGCAAAGGCTTATTTTCCCTTTTCTGTAAAATGCAGGGTTGAAATCGCACCCTGTGAGGGCATGGAACCCTGGTAATGCAGAGCACAAATTGGGTCCCAATTTTTCGTACAATTTCGTAATATTAACGAATCTTTGAGAATTTCCGGAACCAATGTGCATTGTAATTTTTAAATCGTTTTGAAGAGCACTCATATTGTCAAGCATTACGATACAAATATACGTGTCAGAGCATCTTATAGTAACGTGAGCATCGAAATGTACCTTACAAACGTGGAATACAACTTTTGTATCAGCTTCTTCGTGATTCGGACAAGATAGATTATCGTCGACGGTTCTTACAACTTCATTACTTTCCACTTCATATTTGTAACAAACCTCGTAGTTAACATAGATTGTTTTATTGCCTATGTAGCTATTCATATAATTATTTTCCCAGTCGTCACAAAGAAATTCCACCAAGGCAGCTTTGAAATAAGTGTTCTTCAATTCGTTAGCAAAATTAGCTGGGCGCACTTGATCAGGGCCATTGATACGGTACTGTTGACCACGTATCCTCCCTCTTAACAAGTGCTCGTTATCTTTAATCGATGGCGAAAAGTAACGGTCGAATATAATTACAATAATGCGCGCATTATTTTTAGTAAACATTTGAAGCAGCTTTTTTGAAATATTCCCAAACGTAGACGGAACATCTTTCAATGCATGCAGCATAAAGAAACCATCATAAATTAGTACGTCACATATCCGTGGTGTGTCGCTGTCTGTCTCCTTTTGTAGTATCTTTAGTAAAACTGATTTATCAGTTTTACAAATGACCCCATCTGCGTGACACATAGCTAAAGGAACTGGCGTTAGAGGATACGACAAAACTTTATCGATATTTAAAGTTTTCTCGAGAGAAATTAATAGCAACTGCAAATAAGTAGCGTTGCATTCGCACTTCCACGAGTTTTCCAGAAGTAGCAACTTTTTTTTTTGGTACTGCATCCACAAAAGTCAAAATTTTATTCTTTTTTATCGCTTTTTCAAATCTTTCGACATCTTCAGAGCATTCTTTGATAAATTGTTCACGTAACTCATTTCCACGGTGCTGTACATTGAGCACAAATTGTTCAATGTTTTCTGGTACTGCTTGACCTGTTGAAATATTGTACAATAAACTTTTCTCCAAATCATTTGAAAATGGATTAATATTCTGTTTGATGTTAGTAATAAGTTTTTCGAGCTGTAACGAATTTCTTTTTATTCTACTTTTTTCAAGGTCAGCAGTAATGTCCTGAGACTTTTTTAATCGTGTTTGCTCCATGATATGACTGATAATAGTTGAGCGAATGCTATCTATGGCTTTTGCACCAACGTTGACGAGCCGAAATTGAATTAGTTGTATGCATTATTCCCGTAAATTTATTTGCAGCATCTGCATTTATGGTTTGCTCCAGCGTAAGATCAATAGGTTGTCTCGAAAACGGTTTTTCGGTTCTCTTAACTCCAAACGATCCCCTTTCCAGTTGCAACTGTAATCCTGGGTGAGATTCGTGTACTTTCATCAATTTCTGATGATATACCACGGTATAACGTGAATAATTTTGTTGATTGAAAGTGAAAAAGAGATTTGCAACTTTCGGCAAAACAAATCGAAAAAGATCAATGTTTCCTGTTCGAATACTTCTGTATAGCATAAAGTAATACTCAATCAAATTTACATAAATCATATAAAATTGTGGAGTTTTGCCAACCTCGCCATTGAGAGTTTGTTCTTTATACTCTTCATACTTTTCAAATAAATTAATCAATTCTTCTCGCGTTATTGATGGATTGACTGATTTTTCGTTCGGGAAATCTGATAAATATTTCTTCATTTCATCAGTTATTTTGATATTTTGTTCATGTATGAATTTTTCAAAATGAAGCGTTTGAACAGCTAAAGATAGAAGAGTGTGTAACCGTTTGCATCTGTTGAAGTGTTTGCCAGTTATAAAACTGTTTATGGAGCCACTCGCCAGTATCTCACTGATTACCATGACATTCGTAATTCCGCAATCGTCGATGAATTTTCCCACTCCTTTGAAATATGCCATAATAATGTGAAATGATCCGTTATGAATAAATAAGTTATCAAATTGTGGTTTTTCCACACTTTGAATCTGCAATGCGACTTTAGCGATAGCTAAATCATACGTGACTTGCATATAATTTTCATTGCATTCTGAAGCTACTTGTTGACTCTGTTTCATTGTCTCCATAACAACTGCTGTATTCGTTGGAGAAGAATTTATTGTCGTTAGGTATGAAATTTTTTGTTTGCAACTGGTATCGTGGTAAATCATGCTATTGAATCCTACCCATGATGGAGTATTTGGCAATTTAAAAAAATGAGAAAGTACCCAAGCGAGATCAAGATGTTTCAATGAGCGAAGATTTTCGGGAATATACAATCGCAATGAATTTTCGAGAGGCTCCAAAGTTTCACGTAATTTTGGCTTTTTATTGTACGGCTCCAATTCAAACGTTATTGCATCAAAAGTGCGCCGTCTCTTTTTCAAAATCCCAGAACTCCCAGCATCTGGTGCATCTGTGATATTTTCGAAATCTTCAGGGGGATCGTTTGTGGAATCCTGCTGAGCAGTATCGTCAATGTCTTGAAATATAATGCCAACAGTGTCATGCAATGTGTCTTTGCCTGTTGGAGTATCTACAAACCGATCGAAATTATTGTAAGCTAATCCTGTGCATAAGTTTCTTGAGCGAATGATATCTTCAGGACAAATATCTGATCGGAGAGTAGAAGAAAATGTCGCTTCGGTTTCCAATTGGGTTTTTGAAATTTTTTTTTTTATTATAAATGGAAAGATCATATGTTTTATAACAAAACTATTTTTTTTTTTGGAATAATTCAAGTTATATCAAAATAAAAATTAATTTTTGAATCCAGTACCGAAGACCCGCCGACCGCTCCCGAACAAACCCGAGCGCGCGTGACGTCATAATGTTAGTTTTCACTCATTGCAGTTTACAGAGATATTAAGTACAGTGTTTTGATCTATTTGATTCTGTTGTCGTTGTTAAATAGTCAAATATATATTGAAAATGTCGAACCTCAAAAGTTATCGTTCTTGTTTTGTACCATTATGTAAGAATACTACAAAAACAACTGACAAAATGTTTTTAAATGTTCCGCAAGATGAAAAAACGTCGAAACAAATGGTTTCAAGCAGTGCACCGAGATAATCCCAAAACAAAATCGATTTTTTTTTGTTGTGAAGATCATTTCGATGTAAGTATTTCATAACACCATTGTTATTAATTATTATTTATCTAAGTCTACAAATCAAATAAATAGAGTTCAGTCAATATTTTTTTTTAACTGGACTCCAAATCATAACCTTTAAAATCATAGCATTAAAAAATTTCCTATTGATAATTTAAAGTGCTTCAATATATTTTATAACTACCAATGCCTGATAATCGAGATTTTTTCCAATAGCAAGCTACTTCTGTTGGTGTCGGATCTTCACTTCTGCGATGGGTCCACATAAGTAATGCTAATGCATGTTTGCAACCACCTGTACACACAATATAGAAGATTATTATTGTTTATAACATCAATCAACTTGAGTTTAATTTAATAGAAGTATAAATTACCTGCTGAAGCTGCGCGCGCAGTCATGGCATTGAACATCCTGAATTTTTCTTGACTTTTCATTAATAGTTAAAGTAACTGAATAAGCTTTACTCCGAACTCGATGTTCTGGACATACCCGTCCTTTTACGATACAAATACCATTCTTACGACTAAGTTGAACATAACCTATAGCTTTGTCGCCGTAACTCTCACGTGATGCTCTACAATTAATGCAATAAATAATTATATTTAATATAATGGAGAATAAATACTTAAATATTTTCATTTATAATATTATTTTTTAACAGACACTGTTAAGTCCGTAACCGCAATATTAAGTTTAATTCACTTCCACCGCGATAGAGGGCGGTGCACCCTGTCTAAATCACGGTGTTAAGATTCGCCACCAAACCAATGACCCTCGGTGAACGATTATAATAAAATGCCTTTGTCCTGAGCTCGGTGTTTTCTTTGGAGCTTCCATAAATACCTTGCTGACTCCTCGGGACCTTTTTGCGAAATTGTAAATGGTCCTTCGAGCCGGATGACTGGCGCGCTTGGATTTCACAGTGGTTGCTGATACCACTGAACCCGGACTCGTAATAGATCGCTGCAGCGGCGTGAGTGCGTGGTAGGATTGGTGTGTTTGCCAATAGATTGGAAGAGTTGTGATGTGTTAGTGTTGGACCAGGAAATAAGTGAAGTAGTGTTATTATAATTGAATGCACGAAGTAATAAACTTTGAAAAATTTACAAGTGTTTGCATGGACTTAGAATAATTTCTCAAAAAGTGATCACACGGGGAATCCATGCCGGTTTTCCTATCGAATTAATGCGCAAACAGAAAAAATTGAGAAAAAAGGCCATCAACACAATAATTTGCAATATCAAGGAACTTGTATTTTTTCTGTTATTGGGCACAATCATTAACTGCAACTAAGGAGATTTAAATAACACATAAAACTATTAGAATCTACAATGAAAACTTACATTAAAGTTCAAGAAGATACAAAATTGAAAATACAAAAAGCCAGTTAATTTTAAAAAATCTTCAAAGGAAAGAATAACGCAAGCGTACGTGGAGACTCGGCTGGAAACACTAGAAAACTATTGGAGTTCGTATTGTGACACACATAAAATGATTGTTTCCGAATTTGATAGCAGGGAATTGATGAAGTCTAGTTATTACTCGTCTGATGCATATGAAGCAGGGGAAGAACTATATACGGATTATAAGACTGAATTAATAGTATGCATGCTTAAGTTTAAGACCGATTCTATTCCTGTAGCAATGTCTGATTGTAAAGTTAATGTATCATGCTGGCCAATGATACATGATTCATATTGCACTTGTGCTGTGCGGACGTGTCGCTTTGGCGCCTACTCCGTATGTCTAGCCGTGCCGCGATGACCCAGTTATCGGAAGTGAAACAAGTCACGTCTAATGTGTAACTACCTGTTAAGGCGCAGCTTTAATTTGTAAATTATTATGGCTTCGCCTACATTTAAGTTAAAAACCGAAAACGAACATCTACTGTATCAACACTATAAAGAAGAAAAAGTAGCACGTGAGAAACTGCAATGTTTAGTAAACGACCTAAAAAGTCAGATAGCAGCACTCCAGCAACAATTGAGTATCCAGGAGCAAACCCATAAAGCCCCTAAAAATATACATGGTGACACTGGAGAGACCTCAGAATCGGTCCAGTATGAGACACGAAGAGGAGCTCGCAAAAGAAACGGAGTGGGTTCGTCAGAAAAGCAGGAAGAAAAGGAAATTGAACATATCATTATCCCCACCTCTACAGCAAGAAAGTCAAAGAGAAAAACTAAAAGCTAAAATCACAACCAAAAAGTTACCCCTTCCGCCACCTATTGTAGTTGAAAATATAAATAACTACCAACAGTTCTACGACCTTCTTTCTACAAATATAGCCCAAGACTCATTTATTGTAAAAATGATGAACGGAGAGAACGTGAAAATAAACGCCAATAGCGACGACTCATACAGAGCTATCACGAAATTGTTGTTACAAAACAACAATTTATGGTACTCATACGAGAATAAACAAGACAGACCAATAAGAGTAATGGCCAAAAACTTGCATTCATCGTGTCTGCCTGACAGGATAGTGGAAGATTTAACTTCAAAGGGATACAAAATCCACGAAGCGGTAAACAAACTAAGCTGGAAGAAAAAGTTACCTCTTAACATGTTCATGCTTTCATTTCACAAAGATGAAGATATTAATAAGATCTACGGTATAAAGTCTATTCTGGGTTGCAAAGTAGATGTGCAACCTTTAAAAACTTCCAATCTCATACCGCAATGTAAAAGATGCCAAGCCTATGGACACACACAGAAATACTGTTCTATGGAACCTAGATGTGTAAAGTGTACAGGGAAACACCTAACCAAAGATTGCAAAAAACCAGTTGAGACAAAGCCAAAATGTGTTCACTGTGGTGAACCTCACCCAGCAAGCTACAGAGGGTGTATAGTAGCCAAAGAGTTACAAAATATAAAAAATAAAATAGCCAAGAAAAATGTCACAGCTCCCGCAGCCCAGACTACTGTAAACAAAGAAAAAAAGGTTACCAGTCAACCCGTTAACAAGGGCGTGTCTTTTGCTCAAATCACAAAAGGCGATCACTTGTGTCCTAAACCACAGTCTCCACCCAGTACGGACGAGAAGATTAATCAAATTCTTAACCTTTTAACATCATTTGATGAAAGGCTGAAAAAACTTGAAAGTAGCACCAAGACAGCTACACCCAAACATAAAAATGGCTAACACATTAAAAATCATGGCGTGGAATGCAAACGGACTCCTACAGCATCAAAACGAGCTACGTGCAGTCATAATCACGCAAAAAATTGATGTGTGCTTAGTATCGGAGACACATTTTACAAAAGAATCCTACATCCACATCAAAGGTTATAATACTTACTATGCATTGCATCCCAATAACACTGCAAGAGGAGGTAGTGCCGTCATCATAAAAAAGAGCATATACCATTATGAAGATCATAAATGTGAAGAAGAGGGAATTCAGGCTGTAGCTGTTTGTGTAAAAACAAAACGCTATCCTATTATTATTTCAGCCATATACTGTCCACCACGGCATGCAATAAAAGCAGAGCAATACAACAGTCTGCTTAAAAATCTTGGTGACAGATTCATATTAGGAGGTGACTTTAATGCTAAAAACACTTACTGGGGCTCAAGGCTTACCACAACAAAAGGAAGAGAACTACTCAAAGCTATTAGAGAACTCCAATGTAATCCCTTATCTACAGGGAAGCCCACGTACTGGCCAACGGATCCACAGAAGTTACCAGACCTAATAGACTTTTTTATTTATAAGAACATATCTAGTAACTTTCTACACATCGAGGAAGGTTATGACATGAGCTCAGACCACTCACCTATTATTTTAACATTATGTGATAAAATAGTTATAAAAGAGAAAAATCCCACCTTAATAAATAAAAATACAGACTGGGCAAGTTTCAAGTCAGACTTGGACAGTACAATTGACCTGAAAGTCCCACTAAAAACTCCTGACCAGCTAGATCTAGATGTAAGAAAATTCATAGGAGATATCCAACGCTGCGCGTGGGAAAATACGCCAGATGTTAAAAAAAAGATAAGAGTTAATTACTATCCAAAAGAAATAAGGCATCTTATAGCGGAAAAAAGAAAACAGAGACGGAAATGGCAACGAACTAGATTTCCGCAAGATAAAAAGTTGCTGAATAAACTTACAAAAAGACTACGGAAAAAAATTCAAATGTTCCAGGACGAAACTATGCACACTTACCTTAGTAATTTAACAAGTGATCGCACAACTGAGTATTCATTGTGGAAAACTATTAAAAATATGAAAAAACCTATGATGCATATTCCCCCCATTAAAGAAATGAACGGAAAGTGGGCCAAGAGCTCTGAACAGAAAGCAAATAGGTTTGCACAGCATTTAGAACAAATTTTTCAACCCAACGAAGATAACCCGGGTGACCTTACCTTAAACAAAACGTTACAGGATGAACTAGAAATAAGACTTGTGACGCCAAAAGAAGTCCAAAACGAAATAAAGAACCTAAACCGGAAGAAATCCCCCGGATACGATCTTATTACTGGTGAAGTTCTCCGACATCTTCCACTTAAAGCTATAGTAAAACTGACCACCCTTATCAATGCTACATTTCGACTTAAACATGTACCTGACATGTGGAAAGTTGCCGAAGTTATAATGATACCGAAACCTGGTAAACCACCACACGAAACAACATCATACAGACCGATCTCTCTCCTCCCAATAATGTCAAAATTAATGGAAAAACTTTTCTTGAGACGATTGAAACCTATCATAGAACAAAGAAACCTAATCCCTGACCATCAATTTGGTTTCAGGGAAAAACACTCTACAATCGACCAAGTGCATAGAATTACAACCACTATAGAAAAAGCACTAGAGGAAAAGAAAGTCTGTACGACAGTTTTCCTGGATGTAGCACAAGCATTTGATGGGGTCTGGCACGAGGGCCTTGTACATAAATTAAAAAATATGCTCCCCAAGCAATTCGCAGACATATTGGAGTCTTACCTAACACAGAGAATGTTTAGGGTAAGACAAGATGATTCATTCTCAGAACTCAAGCAAATAAAAGCTGGTGTACCACAAGGGAGTGTACTAGGTCCGGTCCTGTACTTATTATACACCTGTGATATTCCAGATATAGAGAACAACACCATTGCAACATTTGCAGATGACACAGCCATCATGTCTACTGGGGTCACGCATGAAGACGCAGTGGAAAAGATACAAACCGCCGTCAATAAAATCCTTGACTGGGCAAAAAAATGGCGAGTGAAATTAAATGAATCTAAGTCAATTCACATAGATTTTACGAATAAAAAACCCAACTATCATCCGGTGTACATAAACGGCCATGTGATACCGTACGCGAATACAGCCAAATATCTAGGCATGACTCTGGACGCGAAGCTTCGCTGGAAGGCTCATGTCAAAAAGAAACGTGATGAGTTAGAACTTCGCTACAAGAAGTTGTACTGGTTGCTTGGGAAACATTCCTCTCTGTCATTGTATAATAAAATACTATTGTATAAACAAGTCCTCGTGCCAGTTTGGACTTACGGTAGTCAGCTGTGGGGCTGCACCAAACAAAGTAATATCCTCATGATCCAACGATTCCAGAACAAAGTACTTAGGGGCGTGGTCAATGCGCCCTGGTACATTAGAAATGACGACCTCCATCGGGACCTTAAAGTGGACCTCGTTGCCAACGTTATTAAAAAATACGCCGAAGCTCACGAACGAAGACTTCATCACCATGTGAACGTTGAGGCCATCCAGCTCCTTGATAACACGGACATAGTCAGAAGACTGAAAAGGACGAAACCTTTTGAGTTAGTGTAGTGTTAATATTATGTAGGTACTTAGTGAAATAAGTGCTGCTAATAAAGTTCACAAGAACAGAGTGACTTCCCCTTAATAGAGACAATAAGTAAAGTGTTATTGGACACATTCTTAGTTTTACCCTACTTAGCAATTTAGGTGAAATTTAAATTACTCATTAGTCTTAATATTATGACTAGATCGTAATTTTAAATGTAATACCTCGTTATTAGGTATGTCATTGTTAAATAAAAAAAAAAAAAAAAAAAAAAAAAAAAATGCTGGCCAATCCTATGCTGTTAAGTTACCCCAAATTTCGATTCCTGGTTTTAGTGGAAAATATACCGAATGGATTAGTTTTCGGGATTTATTTATATCATTGATTCACAACAACAAAGGATTGGACGACGTTCAACGGCTACACTACCTTAAGGGTTATTTGTCAGGTGAAGCTGAGCAACTTTTGCGACATATTCCTATTACGGCCGCTAATTATAAAGTAGGTTGGGAACAATTAGAACAACGTTATAATAACAAAAGGCATTTAGCTAATTGTATTTTTAAACGATTCATGAATCAAAAGAACATACAGTCCGAATCTTCTAGTGCAACAAAAGAATTATTAGATACAAGTAATGAATGTTTAAACGCCATTAAAAATTTAAATATTAGATCTCTTCTTGGGATATAATTATAATATATATTATAGGTTTAAAGCTTGATACAGAATCTAGAAAACTATGGGAATTTCAAGTATGTAAAGTTAAGGAAGAATTACCTAAGTTAAGCGAATTTATAGAGTTCCTAGATCAGCGTTTCAGGTCACTTGAATTTGTAGATAATAAAATTAATAAGCCAATTAATAGTACGCGCATTTCAAGGGTTATGCATGTTACCTCAGTTGCTACTTGCAATTTTTGCTCTGAAAATCATAAATTAAACAATCGCAAGAGATTTGCTAAAGAAGACGTTGACTCACGTCATGACTTTGTCCGTACTAATAGATTGTGCTTTAATTGTCTTGGTCCAAATCACTCGGTATTATCATGTCGTCAGTCAGCCACTTGTCGTATTTGTAGAAAGAGACACCACTCTCTTATCCACCCAAAATCAGTCCCTAGAAGTGACAACACTTCTAGTGAGCAGAAGGAAGATGGTGCAGATCACTCTTCAACTCCACCATCAAATTCACAGGGCGAAAAGTCAAATATTGTATCCTGTTTCTCCAATGTGAACAGCCAAGTATTATTGGCCACTGCTTTAGTAAAAGTAGAATCGAGAACAGGTACTTTCCTATTGAGATCTCTATTAGACCAAGGATCTCAAGCATCATTTATAACTGAGTCAGCAGTTCAGATGCTTGGTCTGAAAAAGATTAGGAACAAGAGCATTATATCAGGACTTGGTTGTGACCAGAGTACAACATTGCAATCAAAATGGTTTGTAATCATCAAGGTTCAGTCACGCCATGATCCCAACTTTATAGTTTGTTGTCAAGGCTCATGTTCTTAAAAAGTTAACGTCACTTCTTCCTGACAGGAAGACAGTTATCAAGGCTTGGCCATCACAGTTTTCGGAATTGAAGTTGGCCGATCCTTTGTTTGGTGTACCAAACAAAATTGATATTCTGCTAGGTGCAGAAGTATATTGTCAGATTTTAGTGGAAGGAGTTATCAACGGTCTACCTGGGTGTCCTGTGGCACAAAATACCAAACTAGGTTGGATCCTCTCTGGCAGTATACACTCACCAGGGAATCATAGTACGCTGCAACAAGGAAACATTGTTAGCATGCACACGCTAATATCTACTGATGATCTCTTGAAGAAATTCTGGGAGATAGAGGAGCCTCCTTCTGACGATGAGGGCAGTAGGCTTTTATCAGAGGAAGAGCAGTCCTGCGAAGATTTATTTACAAAGACTTTCAAAAGAGATTCCTCAGGCCGCTATGAAGTAAGGTTACCTTTTAAAACAAGTAATCCAGAGTGTCAATATGGTAATTCCTTCGACATTGCTCGGAAACGGTTTTATTTATTGGAAAAAAGGTTGCATAACAATCCTAAACTTAGGATTCAATATTCGGATGTTATTGAAGAATATTTGTCACTGGGACATATGGAAGTAGTTCCAGAAACAAAGATAGCCAAATCGACTGCCGTCTATCTACCACACCATGCGGTAGTTAGAAACGATAAAACCACAACCAAGGTTAGGGTTGTATTCGACGCATCATGTTCCCTAGATAATGGACCATCATTAAATAGGGACATGATGGTTGGCCCGACTCTTCAACCTGATTTGAGGCATATCATCATACGTTGGAGACGTTATCCTATATGCCTTGTTGCCGACATCGTGAAGATGTACAGGCAAGTAAAAGTGTCTGAGGCAGATGTTGATTTTCAACGCCTTTTGTGGCGTAGTGACTCAAATTCAGAACTTCAACATCTAAGGTTATTACGTGTTACATTTGGTACATCCTCAGCACCTTACTTGGCAGTACGAGCTCTGCAACAGCTAGCGTATGATGAAGGTGATAAATATCCTTTAGCAGCTGACAGAGTTTTAAGGGAGTTCTATATGGACGACCTCATGTCAGGCTGCGAAAGTGTTGAAGAAGGGATGCAGATATATCAACAGATGAACGAACTTCTTAGTCACGGAGGTTTTAAGCTGCAGAAGTGGTCGTGCAGTGACAAGGATTTACGGCAAGAAATAGAGGAAGGCAACCAAGTTAAAAAAGGAAACTTAGTAATGAAGTTAGATACGGTTATAAAAATTCTAGGATTAACGTGGAACCGATCTACTGACGAATTTCAATACGAGGGTCGATCAATAAGTACCCGTGTTAGAAATGAAGACGCAAAATTTTCATACTTTTTTAATTTTATTTTTCAACGTAATCACCTTTTAGTTCGATACACTTTTCCCAACGTTTCTGCCACTTCTTTAACCCCTCCAAAAAATACGATTTGTCAAACTGCAAAATACGCTTCTGTCTCGGCGATAACCTCCTCGTTTGAGCTGAATCTTTTTCCCCCGAGCCATGTTTTCATGTTGGGAAACAGAAAGAAATCACAGGGAGCCAGTGGGTGCGGCAACAATCTGTAGCCCAATTCGTGCAATTTGGCAGCGACAATTCCGGATGAATGTGCTGGTGCGTTATCGTGATGAAACAAAACTTTTTTCTTAGCCAAATGGGGCCGTGTCTCCTTCAGTTTCTTATCGAATCGGTCCAGTAATTCACTGTAGTATTGCCCCCGTGACTGTTTTTCCTTTCTGTAAAAAGTCCATAAGGATTATTCCCTTCGAATCCCAAAAAATCGTGGCCATGACTTTTCCAGCCGATGGAACCGTCTTTGCCTTCTTCGGAGCAGTTTCACCCGGAAAAATCCATTGTTTTGATTGTCGCTTTGTCTCTGGCATATAATAATGTATCCAGGTTTCATCAACGGTGACAACTCGACGTAAAAAGTCCTGCGGATTTCTCTTAAACATGTCCAAACACTGCTGCGACATTGTCATCCGTATTCGCTTGTTGTCCACCGTGAGCAATCGCGGCACCCATCGGGCCGACACCTTTTTCATGTGTAATTTATCATGTAAAATATTAATTGCCGTTCCGTACGACACGCCTACGGCTTCTGCTAATTCGCGCACTTTGGTTCGTCGATCAGCAAGAATCGTGTCGTGGACTTTTTCAACGATCTCCTCGGTAATCACGTCTGCTGGCCGGCCTGGCCGCTCCTCATCAAAAACAGATGTACGACCACGTTTGAATTCGTTGAACCAATATCTCACGGTTGTCATAGATGGTGAAAGATCTCCATAGACAGCATCCAACTTGACTTTTATTTCTTCGCATGTTTTTCCATCCAAAAATAAAAAGCGAATGACGGAACGATATTGCTCTTTTTCCGTTTTATCGGGAAAAACGAACCGCGTGTGATAAAAAAGGCTGTCAATTAAAAACCAATTTATAAATCAGCCTGAAATTTAGTATGGTATCATTTAACAGCTGACAGTACACGTCGGTAATGTCAACTTCTCTCAGCAACGCCATCTGTTATCAAACACGGGTACTTATTGATCGACCCTCGTACACTGTCCAACTTCCTCCGTTTGAATCACCTGTGACCAAACGCAGCATGATTTCGGATATTGCAAGACTATTTGATCCACTCGGTTGGATTGGGCCTGTTATAACAACTGCCAAAACCTTTATTCAGAGAATATGGCTCGCTGGTGTAGAGTGGGATGATGAGATACCATCTGATATACTTCAAGATTGGATTTCATATCGCAGGGATCTCGTTCATCTCACTAGTTATCGCCTACCTATTGGAATATTTGTAATAAGACTCAAGATTTAGGGAGTAATGTAGGATTATAATACTAAACGTAATGTCGGTACTACACCAGTTATCACAGACAGAGTGCTTTTTTTGACAGGTGACAGCTATCCACAAAATGACATTAATAGCGTGTTTACATTTATAAAGATTCCAACACCATCCCTTAAATTAAAGCTATTATACACTAAATCATACAAACATACAACTGATATACCTTGAACTGATAACTAATATGATATATACATTGAAATGCCAATAATATTCAAACTCTAATATTATTACATTTGAAAAACAAAGAATTTAAGTATACATGTTTTTCCTTAGGCAAAGACTTAGTTAAGATATCAGCCAACATATTGCTACTCGAAATATAGTCTAAATTGACATCTTTTGTGGTCACTAGTTGACGAATAAAGTGATGTCTAATATCAATATGTTTTGTTCTAGCATGACAAATAATATTTCTACAAAGTTTTTGAGCAGACTGACTATCATTATACAATTGAATGTTACAATGTTTACCCAAACATTCATATATAAAAGTACGCAAAAATAGACCCTCTTTACATGCATCAGAGATTGCCATGTACTCAGCCTCAGCACTTGACAGGGCTACTGTCCTTTGTTTATGACTATCCCACGATACAATTGATTTGCCAAGATTGAATACATACCCTGTATAAGAGCGACGGTCTACTTCGTTTCCAGCCCAGTCAGCATCAGTGTACCCAACTATCTTCAAGTCACTTTTCTCAAAAGAGAGGCAATAGTCAGACGTACCTTTTAAATATCTAAGTACCCTTTTGGCTGCTTTCCAGTGTACCTCAGAATAATAATTATTAAATTGGCTCAAATAACTAACGGTGTATGCAATGTCAGGCCTGGAACAAACCACTAGATACATTAAACATCCTATGAGATTCCTATAATCGTGTTTACAATCAGAATTAGCTTCCTTTTGTAACTTTAACCTATTCTCCATAGGTGTTTGTGCTGTCTTACAGTCCGACATATTAAATCTTTCCAAAATTCTTTTTATGTAATTTGTTTGATCCAGTGTAATTTTTCCATTACTTCTTGTTATTTTCATACCCAAGATATAACTAGCCTGTCCCAAATCTTTCATCTCAAATTCATTCATTAGTTGGTTTTTAATATGATTTTTCTTTACTTCTGAAGAAATTGATGAAAACAATATAATATCATCGACATACAGAGCTATTATTATAAGTTCCTCTTTATCCTTATGAACAAAAACACTAGGCTCTGATGACAATTTTTTGAACTTTAATTTTTCTGTCAAGACCTTATTTATTTTTTCATACCATGATTTTGCTGCCTGCTTTAAACCATATACAGCTTTATTTAATTTACAAACTTTGTTTTCACTTCCCTTCTTAATAAAGCATTGAGGCTGTTCCATGAACACTGTTTCTTCTAAATTTCCGTTTAAAAATGCAGTTTTGACATCTATATGTTCTATATTCATGTCAAACTGAGTTGCCAATGCCAACAATATTCTAATTGTTGAATATCGTACTACCGGGGAAAAAGTTTCTTTATAATCTATACCATACTTCTGAGTGTACCCTTTTGCAACAAGACGAGCTTTATATTTTAATATATATTATAAATATCTCTCCATTAAGCCCTCTCTTCTTGGTAAACACCCATTTGCATTTTACAGACTTCTTCCCTTTAGGTAGGTCCATCAGGGTCCAGCATTTATTAGATAGAAAAGAGTTATACTCCTCTGTCATTGCTGTCCTCCACTGTTCCTGTTCAGTACTATCCAAAGCCTCTTGCACTGTCTCCGGAACATCTCCTCTACTTATGACTCCAGCCAGTTGAGCAAACTCAGGTGAGTGAGTGTCTTCAAAGTCTGGATCCACAGAATCTTCAGAAGAACCCGGAACATAGGTTTCATCGCCGGAATCCTCTGTTTGATAATTATTTGATTCGTCTAGACTAAATATAGTTTGTCTACGGCGGTTAAGAGGTTGACTTATTATAGGAGATACCGGTAAATCAACGTGGCTTATGTCTTCAGACTCTTTGGAAACATCATTAGACTTATTCAAATGACTATCAGAAGGTATAATTAAATGACCTTTATTGTTATTATTATTATCATCATTTGACATGCCTTCTCTTATGAACATATTCTCTAGGAACGTTACATGTTTTGCCTTTTTACATTGCTGAGGACGCAATGGATCTATAAGCCTATAGCCCTTACTATTCTCGCAATATCCGACAAAAACATATCTTCTGCTTTTAGCATCTAATTTCTTACGATTTGCTACCATAGCATATGCTACACAGCCGAAAATACGAAGGTGTTTTATATCTACCTTTTTCGATGACCATTTCTCCTCAGGAACAACACCCATGACAGCCTTTGTAGGCGAGCGATTCTTGAGGAATACTGCTGTGTTAACTGCTTCTGCCCAGTACTTCTTGCTGAGACTAGCATCAGTTAACATACAACGTGCCTTCTCCATTATTGTTCGATTAGCTCGTTCAGCGACTCCATTTTGTTCACTGCAGTATGGTATTGTAGTTTGATGTCTAATACCACAACTAGACAGGAATTCCTGAAATGCACGGTTAATAAATTCACCACCATTATCACTCCTTAAAACCTTTATTTTTCTACCTGTTTCATTCTCTACTAATGCTTTGAAATACTTGAATTTGTCCAAAACATCATCTTTTGTTCTAAGAAAATATATAAACGTCTTCCTAGAAAAGTCATCTATGAATGTAACAAAATATCGCGACCCATTGAAGGAAGGTACCTCCATTGGTCCACACACATCTGTATGTATTAGGCCTAGTAATTCTTTGCACCTACTCATACTTTTCTTAGGGAAAGGTAATCTTGCCTGCTTACCCTTAACACATGCAACACAATTACTATAACTGGTATTTGAATAATTCATACCTGTAATCATTCCGTTCTTCATGAGGTTCATACTTCTCGAATTGAGGTGACCGAGTCGCTTATGCCATACCTCTTGTGTAATCTTACCTGCAGATATATCAGTTGTTTCCTTACATACCTGAGAAGATTCTCCCACACAAGTGCTTGATACCTTACTAGATGAGTACATGGCAATCTCCGACTCTGCATTACAATTCTTTTCCATACCTGTGCTATCTAACCGATACACACCGTTTACAAGTGATGCAGTAGCTATCACTGTAGTACTATTATAAATGTTACAACTTTTCGAGTCAAAAATAACTATATAACCTTTATGTACTGTCCAGACTTGGCAACACTGAGAGTCGTTAAGGATTCGACCAATCAGCGGTTTACGTGAAAAAACTGTCATTGCCTTAAAAAGGTTTCGTTACTTAGAATCTGCTCCAACGATCGTTACATATACGTTAATGCAATTTAAATTGTTTAAAAGTTAATATAGTGTTTTAAGCGCAACGTATTTATTATTTAAAAACCCAGTATCTAACATAACTGGTCATTCGGAGCCAAATCAATTCGAAAACGAATAAACCAGCGGCAGCGATCGGAGAAACACGCAGTCTGGGAGCAGGCGTCCAAGTCCATAGCAGCTTATGCAGTAAGAGGAGAAGCCAAAGGGTAGTCGTTGGAATAATCAATCCTGGAGGAAGCTGGTTTGGTATCTGAAAACGCGCAAATAGGTACGGCCAGCCATCCCATCTATTCCCGCCCCACTTCCACTTCAACTGTTTAATGCTATTTAATTCTCTAAGTTTCAGTAATTACTAGTCAAATAATACCGGCCGTGCGTGTCCAAGTACTTCGCATCTCATTTGAAAACGTCAAAACTGTGAGTACCCTCTTTTGTCACTTTCCACTAAAATGATTGAGCCAAGTCATGATACTTTACCACCTAAATCTCGCGATAATTCTCCGTATAAACATAGTGATGCCAGTCTAGTAAAAGAGCTAGTTAAAAAACGCGGTATACTCAAAGGCAGGTTAACTAGATTTGCAAATTATGTGTGTACTTTAAAAAACGAAACGATCTGTAGTAAAAAACAAATAGATTTAAAGTTGCGTATTCAGGGAGCTTCTACTATGTTCAGCGAATTTAGTAATATACAAACCAAGCTAGAAGAATCTATATCTGATATTGATGATCAATTAACACAGCGAGAGCTGTTTGAGAGCAGCTATTACGATGCAATCTCTGAAGCTGAATATTTGTTATGTTTATGTAAGGTCACTGACACTTTAAATCCATTCGCACAAAGGCCAACTATTAAATTACCTGTCATATCCTTGCCTATATTTGATGGTTCAATTGGGAATTGGTTACAGTTTAGAGATAGTTTCATAAGTCTTGTACATAACTCCAGTGAAATAAGCGATATTGAAAAATTCCATTACTTAAAATCATCACTAAAGGGTAGTGCAGAATTAGTTATAAACTCAGTGGAATTTTCGGCAAGTAATTACCTAATCGCTTGGGAATTGCTTCAAAATCGTTTCAACAACCAAAGATTACTTGTTCAAAGTCATGTAAAAGCGTTATTTACTATGAACAGTGTTAACAAGGAGTCATATATTCAAATACGCAATTTAATAGACACAGTTTTAAAGAATATACGCGCTTTATCAAACCTTCATGAACCCGTAGAATATTGGGATACCTTACTCATATATTTAATTGTTTCTAAATTAGATCCCACCACAGAACGTCAATGGGAGCAACATAAAGGTACGCTATGCTCAAAAAATGATAACTCAACATCTTTAAAACTTGATAGCTTAATGAAGTTCCTTACTGACCGAGCTGATATGTTGGAAACATTGCAATTATCACACAGCAAACAAAATCATGATTTTAAAAAACTCAACACTCAAAATTCAATTAAAGTTCACTGCAATGTTTCCACAAATAAGCCGAAGGAACGTCAATTATACAATAACACTAAAAGGCGCTGTTTGTTGTGTAATGCAAGTCATCCACTATACGCTTGTCAAACGTTTCTCGATTATAACTTAGAAACAAAACTTAAATTCATTAATGAGAAAAAGCTATGCATAAATTGTTTACGTTTGGGTCACACAGTAAGCGATTGTCAGTTTGGACCGTGTCGGAGATGTAATCAGAAACACAATTCGTTAGTACATCCCGATAATAAATATTACAATATTAATACGACATTCACAAGTCATGCGGGTAACGCCACTGAGGTGAGTGATGGTCGCGTACTGTCAGTGACGCCTCCTGCGCCCGCGATAGTCAGAGCGACCGCCACCGCGCCCTCGGCCGCCTCCCCGCTCACACCTTCCTTGTCAACACACGCATCTTATATTAATGCAAATAATGCACACCTCGATACTAACTGTATTCATTCTGCCAATTTAAAACCGGTATTATTGTCAAACGCTCTAATACAAATAACGGACAACTTAAATAAGTTACATGTAGTTCGCGCCCTTTTGGACAATGGATCAGAAAGATGTTTTATCACAAAATCATTATGCGATTTATTACACATAAATGTTATACAGTCCACGTTCGAAATACGAGGTGTTGGTAACTCAGTCACAAAATCAACGCAAATATGTGACATTGAAATTGTATCGACGTCCAACACTTATAAAACACATTTACAATGTTTTGTTTTGCCTAACATTACTTCGGCCATACCTGCGATGCCATTACAATACGCGCAATTTAATATACCCGATTACATTCAATTAGCGGATCCGCAATTTTATGAAACAAGTAATATTGATATTTTAATAGGTGCTGATAAGTTTTGGGATTTAATAAAAACAGATAAAATTAAATTACCGAATGGGCCTTTCTTATTAGACACAGAACTAGGTTGGATTATTTCTGAGCCTATTTCTACTATTTCACGCGATAAAGGGTACGGAATTCAATGTAATTTTTCAGATGCGATTGATACCCAGCTACGACAGTTCTGGGAACTCGAAGAAACGTTTGCGCCTCGGGATACGCACAGTGAGGATGAACGTGCTTGCGAACAACATTTCGTTAACAATACTACGCGCACGATTGACGGAAGGTTCGTTGTACGTATTCCTTTCAAAATTTCACCCGATAAATTAGGCGAGACGTATTCGCAAGCGGAAAGAAGGTTCTTAGCACTCGAAAAACGCTTAGTACGTAATCCGGAGTATAAAAAACTTTACTGCGATTTTATTCACGAGTACATACGCTTGGGTCATATGAAACTAGCTGATAACTATGGAAAGCCTCATTATATAATGCCGCATCACGGTGTACTCCGCGAGCATAGCACGACTACAAAGCTGCGAGTGGTGTTCGACGGCAGTGCAAAGTCCAGCACAGATATTTCATTGAATGACCTCCAAATGGTCGGTCCACCGATACAGGGTGATCTCATTGCTATATTGTTACGATTTAGGTGCACAAGTATACGGCTTGTGCTGATGTTGAGAAAATGTTTCGCCAGTGCTTAATTCATGAGGATCAACGTGATCTTCATTTGATCTTGTGGCGGGACGACCCGTCGGAACCTATTCGCGTTTATAAACTTTGTACTGTTACGTACGGAACCGCGTCCGCTCCGTTTTTGAGTTGTCGATGTCTCAAGCAATTGGCAGCTGAGAGTACTGATCCTGATGTCACTAGAATTATCAGCAACGACTTTTACGTCGACGACTTATTAACGACGCATGATAACAAAAATCAATTATTAAAGATTTGTCAAAATGTATCTAGTCACTTACTATCAGGTGGTTTTCCTCTACGCAAGTGGATGTTTAATTTTAATTTAGATGAAATCGAAAACGGAGTATCCGAATTATCTAAGGAATTGTCATTAGGTAATAATGTCCACGCTAAAACATTAGGATTAGGTTGGTTTCACATTAGTGACGAATTTCATTTTAACACAAATTATGAGATTGACAATAAAATTATTACAAAACGATACATTTTATCAAAGATTAGTCAGATTTATGACCCTTTAGGATTGTTGAGTTGTACGGTGATTATAATTAAAATTTTATTAAAAAATTATGGCTATTGAAAATAGATTTTGATGATGAGGTTCCCGCTGACGTCTCACAAATTTGGAACCGTTTCGCGACTTCTCTGCTTATGCTTAAATACAGGGTGTGTCGTAAATAGTGGTCCAACGTTAAAGGGTCGATACACCATATATTCAGCTATCACATACCAGAATTTGAATTTTTTTTTTTCCACGGGTCTCTGTTTTATTCATTATTATTATTATTTTGAAAAATCGATACCTTGCGTTACTAATTTGGCTGTTATTTCAACAAATAACATTATTTTTTTATTTTGTTTCTTGTTTATTATTGATAAATACATGTGCTATCACATGCAATCATTTTTTTAATGGAAACTTAAAAGATATTAAAGAAAAAATGTGTTTATTTCAAATTTTAACTCTAATCTGTCGCAAATCATGTGAATTCGGAGGCGAATGGTGTAAAAAAAATGTACTACACTATCTGTGCCCATTATTTTAAAAACTTATCCAATAAATGCAGATTCTAAAATGGTATTAATAATAACCGATTTCGTAATGAAAAAAAAGTTATTGCCATTTCAACGGAGAAGGAGCCGAATTCAAAAAATATACTTTTTCATTTTAATTAACTCACCGGTATTGCAAAATGTTTTGAACCCAATTAGAAGTAAATTTTAACTTAACTATTAACAGCTGAGTGTTATTTGAGTCATGCACAAACATATCACCGGTAAAGAAATGTGTCCTAGGTAATAAAAGGGTAGGTACTTGGCCAGATAACAAAAGATTCATTGAAACGTTTCGGTGTAGCGCGCTACTCTACTCATGTAGTGAAAAAAATGACTAGGTTTTTTTTTTATTGCTATTCTCTTAAGTATAAATGAGACAGACTATGCCAAGTAGAAATTCGTAATAATCTTATCAGTTAAAATGCTTCAGTGTGATCCCGTATGTCGCATGCGCTTCTAGTTTCTGTGTGTATCTCCTCCGTTGAATTGCTTGTTTTATTCCAGGACTCTGATTTGCTTCTGTTTGGACTTGTAGGTTTTTGTAATCCCTACGACATCGGCTACGTTATCTGGACTTTGATTTGCTCAACGATTTGAGGTGCGGGAGCACCTAAATGCAACATATCCACAAAGATGGATAGGGCGACTAGGTCCAATATTGTGGCCACCTCGCTCACCGGACCTCAATCCCCTGGATTTCTTTTACTGGGGGTGTTTAAAAGAAAAAGTTTATAAAGAAGACATCACTTCTGTGGACCAACTAAGAGAAAGAATTCGGTCAGCAGCTGAAGAAATTAGTATAAGCGGATTTACTCGACGAATAAAATGTTCATTTATCAGACGGTGCAGAGCGTGCATAGCCGCTAATGGTGGTCATTTTGAACATTCAATGTAACGATGATGTGAATAATTTAATAAATAATAGTTGATTTATGGAGAATGTTTTTTTTTACATAACCTCACTCAAATACTTATCTTAAAAAGTGTAAAAAATACTTCTAATTGGGTTCAAACCGTTTTCTACCGATGCCTCTGCATTCGCCATAAATAAAATGCATGTCAGCATATTCACGCGGTGTGTACTGAGACATCGCCTAATCTTCACTTCACTGCACGTTTGTCGAAATCGTTGAGGAAATCAAAGTCCAGATAACGTAGCCGATGTCGTAGGGATTACAAAAACCTACAAGTCCAAACAGAAGCAAATCAGAGTCCTGGAATAAAACAAGCAATTCAACGGAGGAGATACACACAGAAACTAGAAGCGCATGCGACATACGGGATCACACTGAAGCATTTTAACTGATAAGATTATTACGAATTTCTACTTGGCATAGTCTGTCTCATTTATACTTAAGAGAATAGCAATAAAAAAAAACCTAGTCATTTTTTTCACTACATGAGTAGAGTAGCGCGCTACACCGAAACGTTTCAATGAATCTTTTGTTATCTGGCCAAGTACCTACCCTTTTATTACCTAGGACACATTTCTTTACCGGTGATATGTTTGTGCATGACTCAAATAACACTCAGCTGTTAATAGTTAAGTTAAAATTTACTTCTAATTGGGTTCAAAACATTTTGCAATACCGGTGAGTTAATTAAAATGAAAAAGTATATTTTTTGAATTCGGCTCCTTCTCCGTTGAAATGGCAATAACTTTTTTTTCATTACGAAATCGGTTATTATTAATACCATTTTAGAATCTGCATTTATTGGACAAGTTTTTAAAATAATGGGCACAGATAGTGTAGTACATTTTTTTTACTACACCATTCGCCTCCGAATTCACATGATTTGCGACAGATTAGAGTTAAAATTTGAAATAAACACATTTTTTCTTTAATATCTTTTAAGTTTCCATTAAAAAAATGATTGCATGTGATAGCACATGTATTTATCAATAATAAACAAGAAACAAAATAAAAAAATAATGTTATTTGTTGAAATAACAGCCAAATTAGTAACGCAAGGTATCGTTTTTTCAAAATAATAATAATAATGAATAAAACAGAGACCCGTGGAAAAAAAAAATTTCAAATTCTGGTATGTGATAGCTGAATATATGGTGTATCGACCCTTTAACGTTGGACCACTATTTACGACACACCCTGTATATTCGCGTGCCGCGTCACGTTGTAGCTACCAACCCCACGCGCATCGAACTGCACATATTCTGTGACGCTTCGTCTGTCGCGTACGGGGCTTGTGTATTTGTGCGCACCATAAATCGTGACTCATCGGTAATCGTACGATTGTATTGTTCTAAAGGAAAGGTTGCGCCTCTAAAACCGGTTAGCATCCCGAGATTAGAACTTTGTGGCGCTTTACTGGGTGCTAGGCTTTATAACAAAATCCGCGAATCAATAAACTGTCAGTTCGATAACGTTACTTTCTGGAGTGACTCCACCATAGTATTAGGATGGCTGCGCATGTCTCCTAATCTATTAAAAACCTTTGTTCAAAACCGAGTATCTGAGATTCACGAGCTCACTGATACGTTGAGGTGGCGTCATGTTAGCGGCAAGGAAAATCCAGCAGATTTAGTATCCCGCGGTGTCGGACTGGAAGACCTCAAAAATTGTGTTATGTGGTGGGAGGGGCCAACGTTTCTTCATGACCCAGCATTTGATTGCAATCAGTCATATGACGAACAAGTAGATATTTCTTGTTTACCTGAAATCAAATCTAAACCTATTAATTCATTAGTCAGCTCGTCAGAAATTTCATTATTCCCATTTAAAAGATTTTCGCAATTTAATCGTATGAAGCGGACTTGTGCATACGTATTGCGTTTTATACACAATACACGCTATAAAAATAATATTCGTCAGGGCTCTCTTACTGTTGATGAGTTACAAAATGCCAGTGAGACTTTGGTAAAACTGTCACAATTAGAAACATTTGCAGATGAATATAGATTACTTTCTTGTAATAAAAAACTAAAATTTAAACACAAGTTTAACAATTTAAATATATTTATGGGAGATGATAAAGTATTACGAGTAGGGGGGAGAATTAAACAATCTTTATTATTTAACTTTGACAAAAAACATCCGATGTTAATATCTTCTAAGCATTGGTTTGCAGTGTTGTTATTTCGTTACGAGCATAAAAATCTACATCACACCGGGCCACAAGCCCTATTATACAATATACGCGAATCTTATTGGCCTATTGGAGGTAGGAATCTTGCAAAGCGCACGGTCCACGACTGCGTCATCTGTACCAGACTGTCAGGTAAATCGTTATCCCCTATTATGGGCAATTTACCACCTGAACGAATTACACCCACCTTTCCGTTTCATCAGTGTGGTGTTGACTACGCTGGACCAATGCTCATATTGAACCGTAAGGGTAGGGGCTCTAAGATAACAAAGAGTTACGTTTGTTTATTCGTTTGTTTCGTAACTCGTGCGGTGCATTTAGAACTAGTCAGTGACCTGTCTTCGGAATCTTATTTGCTTGCTTTGAAGCGTTTTATAGCTAGGCGAGGTAAACCTTATCAGATACTATCCGATAATGGTCGAAACTTTGTCGGAGCTGCTAATGAGTTCAAAAACGTTTTAAAAAATATTTCAAATGATATAATTGAATACGCAACTAGTCAAAATATTAAATTCTCTTTTATCCCAGCTTATGCGGCTCATTTTGGTGGATTGTGGGAAAGTGGCGTAAAATCTTGTAAGCATCATTTGTTGAGAGTGGTTGGGAACGCATGCCTAACTTTTGAAGAGTATACTACGGTACTTTCACAGGTTGAAGCTATACTTAATTCCCGACCTATTAGTCCTTTATCTACTAATCCCACTGACTTTCTACCACTAACTCCTGCTCATTTCCTGGTTGGACGTGCCTTGACAGCACCTGCAGCAGAACCACTGGCTGAAATTCCGGTCCACCGGCTGACACGCTATCAGCACCTGGAGCAAATCAGGCAACATTTCTGGAACCGATGGAGCAAAGAATATATCTCCGAATTGCAAATTAGGACCAAATGGAAGCATCATAAGCCTGATCTTCAACCTAACACTATGGTCGTCATCAAAGACGATAATACTCATCCATTGAAATGGAGCTTAGGACGAATCATATCTACCAAACCAGGAAAGGATGGAATATCCAGAGTCGCAGTTATCCAAACCTGTGCAGGAATAATCAGACGCGCATTTCCTCGAATATGTCCTCTGTTCTATGAAGACTCAGAAGAGGGGATGTTGGATGCCAGTGCTTCCAAGGCCGGGGGCATGTCCAGACTTGGCAACACTGAGAGTCGTTAAGGATTCGACCAATCAGCGGTTTACGTGAAAAAACTGTCATTGCCTTAAAAAGGTTTCGTTACTTAGAATCTGCTCCAACGATCGTTACATATACGTTAATGCAATTTAAATTGTTTAAAAGTTAATATAGTGTTTTAAGCGCAACGTATTTATTATTTAAAAACCCAGTATCTAACATGTACTAATTCACTAACTGATAATAAATTGGCAGATAGATTTGGTACATAAAACACATTACTTATTGTTTTTATACAGTTTTTTAAATTCACACGTACTATACCCCGGCCAGCAGTTGATAACTTTTCACCATTCGCAACGTTTACTTCAAGACACTTGTCTGATTTAAACTCACACATTAGTTGTTTATTAACACATGTGATTTGTAGCACCAGAGTCAATATACCACGAATCATTTTCCACTTTAACTGATAATGCAGTCAACAATGCATTATCTTTGTTAGTCGGCTTACAATTAGTATACTTTGAAGGTTTTCTCGTGGTATTCTTTGGACAGTTCTTTTTGTAGTGTCCAGGCTGTCCATATTTAAAACATTTCACATTTTTCTTAACAGATAAAGCGGTTGCTTCACATCGTTCTGTTTTTTCGTCTCGTCTCTGGTTTTCTTGAAGTAATTTTGACTTCACTATCTCACTTGTTAATTTAACATTTGAATTTTCAAGAGCCATTATGAGTGGATCGTAGTCGTTTGTCAAACCACTTAACATAATTATAGCTATAAATTCATCATCTAATGGTGAATCAATATCTTTTAGCTGCTGTGCAAGTTCTGTTATTCTCGAAATGTAACATTCCATGCCCTCAACCTCCTTTAACTTGATACCAAACAATGACCTTAACAAACCCAGCCTTCTACTCAAACCTTTGTCTTCATATGCCCGCTGTAAATTAGTCCATGCTTTGTATGGTGAATCGGCATTCCGAACGTGATTTAATGCTGAAGAACTAACCGAGAGACAAATTTTCGCTAGCGCCTTTTGTTTCTTCTTCTCGTCCTTACAACCATCTTCGGATTCGACACAGTCGTACATATCTTCATGTAATAACAGCATCCGCATCATGAACTTCCAATTGTTATAGTCTTCCATGCCTTTTAGCTTCTCAATTGGAATTCCAACATTAGTCATAGAACCGGCCATGTGGATTTTTAGGTTAATATTATTTGTACGTAAAACAACGATATTCCGGAAAAATATTTATATAGCCGTACGCAGAAACAATTCTGGGCCCATAACCTATTGGAATATTTGTAATAAGACTCAAGATTTAGGGAGTAATGTAGGATTATAATACTAAACGTAATGTCGGTACTACACCAGTTATCACAGACAGAGTGCTTTTTTTGACAGGTGGCAGCTATCCACAAAATGACATTAATAGCGTGTTTACATTTATAAAGATTCCAACACTACCAAGGTGGATTGGAACAAGCAGAGACGATATTCACATAGAACTACAAGGGTTTTCTGATGCGTCTAACTCAGCGTACGCAGCCGTTGTCTACGTTAGGACAATAAGCGGTAACGGTGTAGTTCATGTGAATTTGGTCGCCTCTAAATCGAGGATTGGGTGGTTGGGTAGTCATCCAAGCAAGTGGAAGACATTCGTGGCAAACAGGGTCTCCGAGATATTGACTATAATAGACAACAGCCAATGGTCACATGTCAAGTCAGAAGATAATCCAGCAGATAGTGCATCGCGGGGCATAAGCCCAGGTGACATTTCTGAAATTGAAATATGGAGAAAGGGTCCTAAGTGGCTACAAGAAAATACAGTCCATTACAGCAAAGGAAATTTTAAGAAGACAGATTTAGAAGAGAAGAAGTCTAAAGTTTTATGTCACATAACTACTGAGGGTGTAGATATAATATCAAGGTTTTCAAAATTAAAAAGACTACTTAGTTATTTCATATTGTAGAATGTTTCTAAATATAACTAACAAGCATATTGGTGCGGACAATCTTACGCGCGTTGTTTCGTTAAAATGTAAAGGTTCAATAATCAAGAGACCTGTATCTAGGCTTATTACTTTACCTGTTACGACTTAGATGTAAGATATTAATATGTATTAAATTGTGATAAGCATAGCTACGAGCTCTATATCAATCAATGTTAAAATTGTTAAGTTTGTTTTATATTACATTTTTTTTTGGTGCAGCTTTACTGTTGGGCGTATTGTTTAATATATGCATTCTCGTTTGTATTGTAGTTTTGTATGGACGCTCTGTCCATGGTGGGCGGAATGTTAAGTCCGTAACCGCAATATTAAGTTTAATTCACTTCCACCGCGATAGAGGGCGGTGCACCCCGTCTAAATCACGGTGTCAAGATTCGCCACCAAACCAATGACCCTCGGTGAACGACTATAATAAAATGCCTTTGTCCTGAGCTCGGTGTTTTCTTTGGAGCTTCCATAAATACCTTGCTGACTCCTCAGGACCTTTTTGCGAAATTGTACACTTACCTTGATGCCTTGGCACCTCGAACTTCAGCAGAATTGAACCGAACGTCATTTTTTAAAAAAATTGGTTATCATAAATATATCAACATCAGGAATATTATCAGACTGCCTTTATAAATCCTTTATCACACATAGCTAATCGGAATTAACTAACAAATGGTTTTTTAGCAGTAAATTTTCAATATTTTTGTCAAGTCACGTGTAATAACCGTAAACGCTGTACTGTTCTAAAATAGCTTTAACATTATGACGTCACAACTATGGTGACCAATCGTGGCGCGTTCAGTCACGTGATTTTTTTTTAAATTTGATCAATTTTTAATTGTTTATAATTAATTGAAAACAAAAAAATTTTGTTTTTCTCATTAAATATTAATATTATTCATAATAAAGTTTTAAAATACATAAAAAAAATCAATATTTTTTTTTTTCAAAATCCCAATTCTTCTAAAACAGTGTAGCCACAGCAGTGCCCCTACTTATTTATGATGTTTATAATTTTCTTGGAGTTTGTCCAAATCATTTTTGACCAAAAATCCGGTGTAGGGTTTAACAACTTTTTTAGTGTTCATAGAGACAACGGCAATTCCTTTTGGAAATTTATCTTTCAATCTATTTTCCAAATAAAACGGTTCCACGTCTGGAGATGATTCAATATTTTCATCTTTTGCACATTCAATATAAAGTGACTGTAAAAAAGATAGAAAAAAGCATTGCTGTTTTTGTACAATGTTTTCCGAAACAAAACGACACACTTGGTCAAAAGCTTTTTTGTGGATTTCTCGGGATTTGTGCCATTCTGTTTTCTCGCTCTGTGCGGCAATTTTCAACTTTAGTGCATTTCGACAATTCGATCGGCAAAATTTATGATAATAGAAAACTATTTGGGTTTTCGAATATTGTTCGTTAATTGTACTCAATAAATTCACGTCGCCTACTTCGCTCACGTTACGTTTCAGATTATCAATACTTTCCTCTGTTTTACATGTTTGTAACGGTTGCTCACGACCTTGATGTTTTTTGCGCCTGTTATTACAAAAAATGCACACGTGTTCCGTGGAATCTCGAACGTCCTGTATAGACACGTCCTGTGCTGTGGCTTGTTCGCCTTCATCTTTATCTGCGTCCACGATTGTAGCAATATTCAAAACATCAGATTGATCGCCGGTACTCGATGAAGCGTGTGAAGAAATGTTTTGGTTTTCAGCAGAATGTTTGGTAGGATTCGCTGAAAGGTCGATGTTAATATTTTCATCTTCAACGCATTCTTCTGAAGTTTGGGAGTCTCTTTCAGAGCTGAAAGAAAATCTTTTGTTATCTAATATGAAACTTTATAAATAATATTGCACTTTAATCAAAATAATTACACTGGAGCGCCGGTATAGCGGGTCGCGATGTTACAAACAAAATTCAGAGCACTATATCTATAAATATGCGCTCAGTTGTAACGTGCAAACCCCCGTTTTGTTCGTTACACCGGGGCTGTATATCTATATCTTTGAGGGGACGCCAAAGACCATCTGCCTCACTCTCACACGACCCCTATAGGCTCTCTCTCTCGCACTCACAAGAGCGGAAAGGCGGGGAGGGGATGTTTAGCGTCCCCTTAATACTTGGCGACGCGCGTTGCGACGCCCGCCGCCGCGTTTCTTGATATTATATGCGCTCCGTTATTACAAAACCCCCGTTTCGTTCGTTGTAACCGGGCTCCAGTGTATCAAATATAATAAAGTATAACTTACCTTGATGCTGCAGATGTTGAAGGAGTTTCAACAAGTTTCCTGTATTTTGGTGGTAATGCGGTGAATTGTCGATAACACTTCGAATGATATTTATCGTCCAATTCCAACGGCACTTTAGCACATTTCAGTAATAAATTATTTTTTGTCGAATCTCCAATATAGAAGTACATTTTTGTATAGTTTTCTCAGTAAAAGATAGGAATGTTTCGTTTCTTTTACCACAAAATACACAACATATTTGAGTTTGCGAAGTTTGTCGAATATCAAATATTTTCGACATATTTGAGTTTGCGTCCGTTCGTTGGAAAATTCCAACCGGAACTGGTCACGACGCGGAGACTCATAAATCCCCTCTACGCCATTTGAAACAGCAGATGTTTCTTTCGAATTTTAGGGAGAAGGGACTGAGAGGTACCTCGATGGGACCGGTATGGACAGCGAGTTCCAATATCTATCTCGAAATAGATGTATACAAGAAGAAAGCGTTGCAGCACTGCTCGAATAATTTTTATCTTTACTGCGTCAGCTGACGGCCTTTCCACCACTACACACGCAGCTGATTGTTATTTTCTCACTTTTAATTATGTAAACAATAACCTACTTAAGTTTCATCCGGCGTACTATTACTTTTTATTTTTTATTTTTAACAAGTTCATGCGAGCAGCTGACGCATAATCCCCCCTCCGCGATGCAGCTGACGTTTTTTTTTTCATCTCACTAACGTCAACGATTTATTAAAACAAGTTTCAGCCGGCGTACTATCACTTTATTTTTTTTTATTTTTTTACCAATTTCGCCGTCTCTCACACCCACACCCACCGCGGGTGCGTCAGCTGACTCTCGGTTCACTTATTAGGCATACCAGATCTATCGAAAAAGATAACAATCGATCGGCGTAAAATGACCAACTAAAATGCAACGCTACCTCCCGGACTATTAGTGTGGAATAGTTCAGTGTGAAGATGCATCTCTCTTGCACACATGTATATGGTGTTGCTTTTGCATTGTCTACATCTTCTTCTAGCTTTATTTTCCTCCTCTACTATCATGCGACCGACATTATCAAATCGAATTTCCATGGGTAATCCGCTTTTAGATGACCGTCCATAATTTGGTCTTGAAGGAAAGTTTACTTGGTCACTTGGTCCCGCTATATCTTCGCCTTGAATGTCAGATTCATCCATTTTCATTAGAGTGACTGCTATGTAGGACATAAATTCTAACTGTGACATTTTTGACTTGTTTGCCAAATTGTATATTTTCCAAGAATTTACAATAACACTGCCAATCAATTTACAAAAAGAGGCCACCACCACTTTTTCCCTTTTACGTTGATTCTGTATTTACATATTCCGTTGTCATACAAATCAACACTTCCCATATGCTGATTATACTCGGCTATACCTTTTGGCTGAGGAATGGAAACGCTCTTTTTTTATTTCCTGTTGTACTTTTTTGTGCCTACTAGAGGTTCAATGGTGCAGTTATTGATTGCAACTGTCACCACAGAATTGTCGTTCCATCTAACTAACGAGATTTTTTGTTCATTGTCAAAAGTGAAATCATAGTACCTGTGGCGATTCAATCGATCACGCATTCTAACGGACACTATTTGGACATCACTAGTTGCGTGCCACATCACTAAGCTGGGAGAGAGAAAAGATGGAGGCCCTTAACAATATTGACAAAATGGACTTCCTGCATTTAAGCTAACTAATAGGGATAATTAACCTCTGCCGTGTACTCTTATGTGTTACTTACCGGATACTGTGTAAAGGAACAATAAACCAAATATTATAGCTTCATAACACCAGGACTTTCCATTTATGACTCGGGGGTGTCTCCAACCTCCACAAATGGTGACTTTCGACGCAAGAACTAGCCTGCAGCAATGACTGACAACCTGGCCAGCGATCGCTGATTATTTCTTCGGGGCTACGACGACATTGGTAGGTGCAACTACATTCGCCGATTCAACAAGTACCTGCGACCTCTAACATAAATACATCGGATTCTCTGCTGTTCGTACATTCCGCTGGATGCATAGCTGTTTTAGTGCGAGTGACTAATATATATCAGGGGTTACAACATAAATAAAATCAAAGTGATCACTTTAGTGCTGTACAAAACTTACAATCTTCGGCAAAGTACACTCGAACCCCCTTGCCCTGAACACTGTCCTGTTAAAGAGTGCCCCTTGAACACTGAGCTGTGAATGACAAACATCGGTACTACACTTGGTGTTTATCCGTGACTACGACAACCTACAACAGCGACAGACCAGTCATTTCGTATCACACAAGTTCTCACTCTCTCAATACATCTTAATTATTTTACTTACAAGGTCATTTTACATGTTTATTGTACACTTTCCCAACTCTGTAAACATTGTATATTACTTTAAATCGAAAATTGTCTTAACCTAAATCCAAAGAGCTTCTATCAGTCTTACCTAATTTTAGACCACTGAATAAGCAAAGTATATAGGGTCAGTATCGGTGTATCGACTGACTAACATTGTGGGTATTGTTTAGTTATGGGTATTTAAAGATAGGAACTAATTGCCTTGTGATCTTTTCCTCACCACACTCGTGCATAATTCACCATACACTGCTCTGCAGCATACATTGAATACTTGATTTTTATTTTTCCTCAGTAGATGTTCATAACTGTGGTTTACTGACTGTATATACTCATGGCCTGAGGGTTTTACATACATTAACAAATATTATTTTATGTATTGTATTGTTTCTCTAGTGTGTTTGTTGTGTTGTTATTCCTCTGCCAGAGCGTGTGGTGAAGTTTTATGTTATTTCATATTACTATTTATTTAAGTTTTATTTATTTAAGTAGAATGGCTAATCAAGAAATTCAAAAACAACTGCAACAACTTTTAGCTGCAAATGCAGCATTACAAAAACAACTTGATCAAAGGGAGAAGGAATCAAAGGTTTGTAGGGTGGCAGTAAAATTGCCTACATTTTGGGCTGATAAACCAGCAGTTTGGTTTGCTCAAGTAGAAGCCCAGTTCCAAATTGCTGACATTGTAAGAGATATTACTAAATACAATTATGTTGTAGGACACCTCGACCAAAGGCTAGCCGATGTGGCTCGAGATAAACTCGTAGCTTGAGGACATCGTATAGTGTAGGATGACGTTTCAGGAATCCTCCTAAACAATCTTCACCTGCAATCAGTTTTCTGCTCCACGAGTCAGGGATATATTTTTTTTTGTCGCAAACTCATATGTAAACTTTCGTGTTTCATAAGGTGCAAACCCGTAATAAATGTCTGCTGCCTTCTAGAGGTAACATTCTAATGCCAGTTCTTCCTTGTCACTAAATATTTGTCTATTTTTGGTGTAGCCAGTGCTCTCCAAAGTCGATTCAGATCTCGTCAGTTCAGGATTACTTTCTAACATTTTCTTCATTTTTACCACATGACGTTGGAGTGTTTTGTACGGTATAGCAAATTATTTTGCTGTAGAATTAATACTTTTTGAATAAAAATAACTTGTTGACATGCTCTATCTAAGACATCTTTGGGTTTATTTCCTCGATCAATCTTTCTTTTGTACGTCCGCATGGTTCTGAAACAACAACCTTTTCATAAATTTTGACAAAAGACTGACTTTGTTCCATGTGAAGTAGGGGAGAAGGAGGCACCTTAGCATAGGGGCAGATTTGAATTTGTTGATTCTTGAAGGCAGCTTTGTATTAGTCTATGCCACAACTCTATTAATGTTGGCAACACCGGGTATGTCAAACGTCAAGTCACAGAGCGCGTGTGTTTATACGTGAAAAATCGAGTTATAACCTCTCTTCATTTTTGTGCCGTCGAAGTTTAAAATCAAAATAAATGTTGTAAGAAATTATCAATCACGTGAGTAAATGTTTACCACTTAATTGTTTTACAAGTTTATCCAATACTTATTAGTTTTTCATTTACATGGTATTTTTTGCTTGACGGTTGTTTTATATATTTTTTTTGTAAATGTTTATCTTTCAAGTGACTATGGGGCAGATTTGATCAAAAGAAAAGGGGCAGATTTGAACAAATGTGCCCCAGCCCCGTTTTAAATGATATCTTCAAATATGCGACTCTTTATATATTCTAAATGTAATACTAATTCTAATTAAATGCATCACTAATTATAACTATTTATTTATAGGATGGTTAGAACATATAAAAAAAAGCGGGAAGGTACTGTTAATGAAGACGATGTATTAAAAGCCGTTTTAAACGTCATAAACGGAACTACGAAACTTAGGAGAGCTGCTGATATATATGGGTTGACGCCGAGCACACTCTTTTATCGAGTTAAAAAGTATAAAGAAAACATAGCTCCTCGGAGTGAAGTATATTCCAGTAAATACACTGTTGCTCAGATATTTACCAATGACGAGGAAAAAATGCTGGAAAAATACCTCTTGAAAAGTTCAAAAATGAACTATGGCCTCACCTACAAAAGTGCAAGATCGTTAGTTTTTGAATATGCAACAGCTTTACATAAATGTCCAGCAAAATGGACGGAAAATAAACAGGCAGGCATAGAGTGGATGAAAGGATTTATGCAAAGGCAGAAAAACTTATCTTTGCGAAAGCCTGAGAACACAAGTCTTTCACGTTCGACAAGTTTTAATAAGCATAACGTGTCCATGTTTTACGATAATTACGAAAAGGCTCTGCAAAAGACCCACTTTACTCCAGACCGAATTTTCAATTTGGATGAGACCAATATTATGACAGTGGTGCAAGCACCTAATGTAATTGCGCAGACTGGTTCAAAACAGGTAGGTCAGTGTGTGTCAGCAGAGAGAGGCCAGCTGATAACAATGTGCGCCATAGTCAGTGCAACAGTTAATACCATTCCACCAGTTTTCATATTTCCGCGAGCACGATTTCATGAGGCTATGATTAATGGAGCGCCACCAGGAAGCGTTGGTTATGCAAATAGTCCAAAAAGCGGATGGATGACCGGCCCTTTGTTTGTTAAGGTGCTGCAACATGTAAAAAAATATGTAGCAAAGATGACAAAATATTGTTATTATTTGACAACCATGAAAGTCATTGTTTTTTAGATGCAATCAATTACTGTCGAGATAATGGTATTGTTATACTCACATTCCCCCCCCCCCCCATTGCACACATCAGATGCAACCCCTAGATGTTGCCGTCAATGGGCCATTTAAACAAAAAATTTCAGTGGCACAAAATGATTGGCTGCTCGAACATCCTGGGAGAACCATCACAATCCATGATCTACCAGGTATTGTGACTCCAGCATATAATGCTTCTCATACGCCTAATAACATAATTTCGGGGTTTTCAAAACCAGGAATCTGCCCATTTAACCGTAATGCATTTACAGACGATGATTTTCAGTGTGCAGAAGTCACGAATCGTCCTCAACCTAATGCATCTGCTGAGAATGAGGGCCCTATGGCAGCTAATGCTTTACTTGATATCCCTGATATTATGCAGCCAACTGAAGCTTCACAAAGGGGGCCACAAACGCCACAAATATCGCCTAGGGTAGCAGACACAGATCAGAGATTCTTTAGTCCGAGTATTTATGATCACAGTAAAGGCAATATTAATGAAATGTCTCGTGAAGTACCTGGTCCCATAACTCCGGAAATGATCAAACCTTATCCTAAAGCCCCGCCACGTAAAAATTGCGCAACAGGACGAAAAAAAGGAAGTTCGCGAATCTTGACTGACACCCCAGAGAAGAATGCAATCGAAGCAGCACATTTAAATCGGATGAAAAAATTAGAAAAGTCTGCTATTCGTCCACGTACAAAAGAAGGCAAGCCAAATACCAAAGTAAAACAACCTAGAAAAGGCAAGCAACTTCCTAAAGGTAAACAGCTTCCTAAAGGCAAACAGCTTCCTAAAGGCAAATCTAAATCAAAAAAGAGTTCTATATTCACATCAAGCTCTGAATCTGAAGATCATGACAGTCACTTCTCCATGAATGACGACACAGACTTGGATGCGACTGATGCCAGTAGCAGTCAACATGAGGATGAAGAACTGCAGGATCCAGTTCACAATACTAATTTTACTAGTGGAAATCTGAAAGTAGGGGACTTTGTATTAGTTCAGTGTCCGTCAGAGAAACTAACAGCATCTGTGGCTTTCGTTGCTAGAATTGAAGAAAGGGACAAATACTTTCACTGTCAATTTTTTGAAGAGAAAAGGAGATCTGTTTTACTTTCCTGAAAAAGTTGATAGATGGCCAATTACTATTTTGGATATAGTAACAAAACTGCCAGCACCTAACGACGCACCTGGCACGTCCAGAACTGCATCAAAATTTTCTTTTAATTTCAATTTTTCTTTCTTTTGTATGGGATAGGTACTTTACATGTTTATTTTAAAAATATTCTGCAATATGATTATTTTTGTTACCAAAGTCGAAGTCTGACTAAATTAAGAACATACAAGATTTAACTTTGGAAGTTTGATATAATTTTTTTTTTGTTTGATTTTGAGTCTGTGACAATATATATGATTATATTAACAACAAACTAATACTTTATTCACTCTATTTCCTGCATTTAAACCAGTTTTTCAAAACTGCCCCATGTCGATTCAAATGTGCCCCCATGGAGGCAGATTTGAACAAATTCGGCTTTTAAAAAAAACAAAGATATCATCATACAACTTTTATCAAATTGAAACGTCTCGTCATTATTATACTAATCAAAGACTAAGAAAGCTAAGAAAAATATGTTGTTTAAATTTTTCTTTACAGTTGATTTGTTACAAGCCAAAATATGAAAAATGAGCTAAGGTGCCTCCTTCTCCCCTACTATGAAGACTACTATGGGGTAGGTTGGTTGACTTGGTGGTCAATCAGCTCCGAAATAAATTGTTATTGTTATTAGTGTTATTGTGTGAAGGCATTGTCCCTCCTGTAATCTCATCTAAACACTGGCACCAAACTGTAAATTTTCACCTTCATCCAGATATATTTTCCTCAAATCCGTATTTAGAGGGATCCATACTGCGCGTGTTTGGTGTCTTTTTTAAGCGAATTTTTGATTTTCGTAAATACGTTCGAAGACAATATGGCAGTGTGCTTACTTACGGGCTTTAACTCTTCTGGGACCCCAAAAACACATCCGTCCGGTGTCTCAATAGAGGTTATGCATATCACATTTGTTTTTCCGTCCGTTGACCCCAATACTACAAATTTAAATCATAGTCTTTCCATTTTTCTTGATTTTAACTAGAAATGTTTATAGAAATTTTAACTAGATTTGAGATTCTACAGATGAAGAGAAAATTGAGATTTAAAAACATCTAGAAAAACAGGGCCTAGATTGGTAGAGCAGTATGTTAATAAAATTGACAGTGAATTCCGAATGGGCAGTATGGAAGGACAACTTTTGTGAAACATATGGAAATAAAGGTTGGTCCCAAGTCAAATATGCATTTACATTTAGATTTCAAGCTGGATCGTTACTGGAATATGCCACAAAAAAAGAAAAAACTGTTATTAGAGAGCACATCAACACCCAAACAATGATAAATCTGATTGTAATGGGATTACCAGATTATGTAATGGATAAAATTGATAAAGAAACTGTAAAATCAACTGCCAACCTCTACAATAAAATTGGAAAACATGAATATGAAAAATAATTTCAGCAAGAATAAAAGAAATGAAAATTTAAATAAAGGTATTCGCTTCCATCCTGAAGAAAAGTGCTGGTTCAAACAAACAGAAGAATATAATCATAAGAGAAACAATAGTAAAACCGTAAACAATTCAGTCACTGATGTTAAACTAAATTATAATGATAAAAAAACGAATAATAGCACCATTAATTAAAGTCAAACTATTATTAAATGCTCAAATGTTTCTATAATTAATTCCAAATTAATAAGACTGAAAGGAGAAGGAGAGGATGATTCAAAAAGTGATAATTTAATCACAATTAATGGTGTTAAAAAGACAATTGGTTTGACAACTATTAAAATAAAAAAATTGATATTGAAGAAAAAGCCGATGTTTATATAATTGATGGAGAAGAATTTAAATACGATTTTCTAATCGGATACCATAAAACAATTTAGACTAGTTCAAAATGAGAATTTAAAAATCACTCAAAAAAGAGAAGATATAAAAATAGAAGAAAAAGATCCTATGAATGAGGATGACGATAAAAACAACTCTTCTAAGGAAGTGAAAAATGAAACAAACCCATGTCCAATAAATTTTAATGAACTCATAAAAGAAGAAGATTTGAAAATAAGTATGAGTAATTTAAATACTCAACAAGTCAGAAATATACAAACTGAAAATGGGAACAAACTAAATAGAAATAAATTAGATGAGCTGAAGATTGGTCCATTTAAAATTATTGAAAAGATATCAAATTCAATATATATAATAGAATTAATACAGGTTATAAAAATCGGAGTCAAATCTCTTTCATATCACAAAAGTTATACCAATACCTACATAAAATCAGAAATAAGACAGGCAAAATTTAGTACAGTTTAATATAATATTGTAAAATTTAGATTTAGTTTTGATTACTTAAGTATAGATAAATGAAAATTTTTTGAGGAGGGAGATGTATAGAAACTATATTTCTTTAATTTGTACAGCGCTCTTCTGTCGGTAAACAGTGACCATGTTCTTATGTACTCCATAGATGGCGCTGTGAGTAATACGGTTGGAAAAGCAGCTGATGTTTGGGGGTTGACAGAACTCACGGTGATTGAGTATATTGTTTGATTATTACAAAAATTGTATAAAAAGGAATTGACAATTTAAATAATAGACTTTAAATGTCGTTTCTTTGATTTCAGAGCAACACAATTGTTTATTAGTTTACAATTCCTAATAAGTTTAAAGTTATTGTACTATATGTGGGGGATTCCACCAAATACTGACTAAAGTTGTGCCGGGGGGTCTGAACTCTGCATAACAAAAATTGTTATTCAAAAGTACATAACAAAGAGAGCTTTCATGATTTTTTTGCAAATTTTTTCGTCGAACCCTTTCGAAGATACAGTAGATCGAAAATTTCAAGATTTGCAATTATTGACTAGATATTAAAAATATCAATCCCTTGTAAAATTTCTAAAAATATATCAACTAATGGTTTTTGTGTAAAAAAATCTCAGCTTTCTGAAAAAAATATTTTCAATTTCCTCCAGTGTCGGGAAAACCCCGAAAAACGAGGTCAAAAAGTAAAATACGCTTTTTCGACCAATGTATATTTTTTTATATTTTTTAAAATATTTTTTTCGAAAAGTTGAGTTTTTTTTACACGGGATACGTATTTTTTGATTTTGGGGATATTTAAAAATAAACCATAACAAAATAAAGTTGAAAGTTTTATGATGAATTGTCGTCGCACGAACTTTCGAATCAAGTTTGAAAATTTCTGTACAAAGCATTATATTCAGCGATTATGTAGTGAAAATATATGTTTAAAGTGTGAAGTGGGTAAGAAATTAAAATTATTATACAAAAGAGTTATGACAAGGATCAAATCTTCTCTTCTCGTCACTGTTGACAGAGAAACATTTCTTACAGTAGCAGAACCATGATTCTCGACATCAGGGATGATACAATGCATAGATTGCGTCTTTTTTACAGCCACAGCATTAGCAAATCTTGACTTTAGCTGTGCTGCGCGGACTTCGTATTTCTCATTTGAAATGAAAGTGAAATCAATGTTTTCAAATGACTCACGTGCCCAGTCATATAATGCCAAAGATGATAAAATTTCGTTTCTCGTGCCCATTTCAAGAGATGCCCTTGCAGCGAGACGTTTGATCGTGCCTGCTAACCCATCACATGGTCCTTTTCCATGGGCTGTAGCAAAGAAATGCCATTCAGCCTTTAATCCAAAGTCATTTACGTGGTAGCACAAATTGATGAATGCCGATTTGTTCTTGAACTGTTGTGGTGCTCCATCCGAAAAATAATATATTTTTGAAACACTGGAATTTTTGTTTCAAATATTTTATCAATTCTTCTTGGAACAAATGAACAGCCACTGTATCGTGATGTCTACAATCAGAGATGCCAACGAAGCTGCAATGCTTGGACTCATCATTCTCCATGTAATACACAACCATTGGAAAAAGAGTTGCTTGGTCGTTATTCCAATGGAAGGCTTGCGCGGCTTCTTGTACTACAAAGGCATAGTTTTGTGCGAAATCTAATGTCACTAGAAATTCGCCTGACTTGAGTTGGATCTTCAAATTGGAATAATATCTACTTTGTGACTTTGCGTCAAAGTCATGCTTTAATATTTTTCCAATCTGTTCGGAGTGTCTGCAAGAAAGTTTCTGAGGAACTTGTAACCTCAACCAAGGTGCAGTGATTCGTTGACGTCCACTTTTTGTAACGAACTGTGTCCTTGTCATTATTCTTGAGGAGTTCATTCAATTCATCGATTACAGTGGAGATTTTCGGACAATTTTTGCACGACCGATAATAACATGACTCCGCAGGCTTCGAACAAAGAAATTTAGTCAAGAAACTTGTAAACTGGTTGAGATTTATCGAACCAGTCAGTGTCCTTTGCTAACGTCGATAGCTTACAGCCTGAAAAAAATTACATTGAAAAAACTTAAGTAATAAAAATAAAATCTCAAAGAAAAAAAGACTTTTCTAGCATAAGCTTCAAGTTTTCGTGTATATACGAGTAATACTCATCCCGCATACATGAACATTCATGCAGTAAACAAATGAATAAAAAACAAAACCTAAGAAATAAGCTCACCTTCCAACATAAGCTTCAAGTTTTGGTGTATAGTACACACACATACTGTATGGGTGCCAGCCGCTCCAGCCAAAACACAATGCTGAGGTCTGAACTCGGCGAATTTGGCAAATCCAATTCGAAGATCTGGATATTTCTCAATGAAATTGGAGTACAATTCACGGAGGTTGAAGATCAATTGTTTTTTTTTGTCTGAGTGCGTGAACCATCGGGATTCTTCACTGATTTAACGTCCTTTTTCCCTGGCATTTCTCTTACATTCTCTTGATCTTCGTAATATTCTATGACCTGCTGGCGAACGTCTGAGTCAATAGATCTATTTCCAGGACGTGTAGATTTAGACACTTCAGTCTCGAGTTCGATTCCTGCAGAAAGCTTTTTCGCAGCCAGAGCATACTCGTATGAGCAATTAAACTCCTCTTTGATCGCAGAAAGGCTCCACGAATCTGGCAATACCGAGAGATACTCAATTTTACGTGACCTAAAAATATAGACAATGCCACAATATAAAGTATAATAAGCATATAAAATATACAAAGCATATAAAAAAATTAAAGATGTATGAATCGTATGAAAAATCGTACGAATTACCAGCTTACTTATTAGTTTCAGAATGGTAACGGGTTTTCGATTTCGACAACATTGACGCAAAATCCTTTTGCACTTTTTCTGCTGTTGTTTCGATTTCAATTCCGCATTCAATCTTGATTTTTTTTGAAACTGCTTCATGAATCTCATCGCATTTCTTCGTCACGTATTGTTCCCTGTGTAGACTGTCATTTAAAATACATCACTTCGTTAAGTGCCCAATAAAATATTAAAATTTAACTATTTATTGAAATATTCTACTTACTTTTTTCTTTGGATTGGACCGAGTTTCAAAAATTTTTCAATGGAATGATCTTCAGTCCAATCACTTGACGATGTTTGTTGCAATGAACTTGTCGATGGATATGAGAGTACGGCGACAAGTTCCTGAGACAAACTGTATATCGAGAGTATTTGCTTCTGATGGTGGTTTATATTTTGCAACGTCGCACAGTGGTCGGAATTTCAAAAAAGCTGGCCAAAAGTCTAAATATAGGATGTGTAATTTAAAAAAAAGTACCACTGAAATAACATCAGGGGGCGCCACTGAACGTCAAAAAAATACGGAGGAATGGATATCTTCACACTGTGCAGTGTGGCGCAGCAGACAAAGTGACACTTTTTTTTGTTTATTATTGTTAACGCATTTCAACGGTTAAATAAATTTTGTTTGTTGTGACATCGTTGAGTGAGATTGAACAACCGAATATGGATGACAATTCTGGAGGTTAGTAGAAACTATTTTATGCGTTGTTAGTCGATTTTTGATAACTTACGTGCGTACAGTGGCATTTCGAATTTAACCTCAATGTCAACGTAAACAAAAATTTCAATTATTCAGAAATTTTTTATCCCACGACATCCCACTTTGTTTTATGGTGAAAAATGTTCGTAAATGTCTATTCTTTCAAGGCATACAAGATTCAGCTGCCACCGTCTGCCATTGTAATCTTATTTTAAAAATTCAAACAATTTTTTTTTAATTTCTCGTTGAAAAATAAATTATTGCATGTTGCATTGAATTATTATTTATTACTTTTTTGTATTTTTGGTAATTTTTTTGTATTGTTTATATTCGTTAGAACCAAATATAAGTTTCATTAACGGTCGCAGCAATTCCCCATAGCATGCGCGTGTGTGTGAGAGAGAGAGAGAGTCTGTTGTCACAGACAACGGGTTAGAGGAAGTATGTGGGATGCACTGTGCGTGGTGTGGGCGCGCAGTGTATGCTGTGTGGAGGCTGAGTTTAATATGTGGGCCTGTGTATGTTCGGGGCGTGACGGTAGATGGCGCTTTGGTGGACAGAATTTGAATTTCAAAATATCCAAACTTATTTCCGACAAAAATAAAAGTCAATATTTTTTTTGATTAGGTCATCAAGAAAATGTTTTGGCTGTGACGCGGAAGGAAATTTTCGACATTTTAAAAAGTAAAATGTCGTTAATCTTAGATGATCAAATAAACGAACTGCAAACAAAGTTATCTGAAAAACGGCAGTCATAGTTTCACATTCATCCCGATGCTAAAGAGAACTTGAAAAAAATGTTGTCAAAATTGAAAACAAAATGGCAAGGTAGTAACAGAACTCGAGAGAGATTCCTAGCTAGGAACAAACTTTGGTTGGATTGCACTGAAAATATTCCGGTAAGAAAATAACATTCCTTATAAAAATGAAATTTATTTTTATCAAATAATGTATATAAAAATGAAATTTTTAACAAATGCATTAATTTTCAGCTGCACAATATCAAGAGAGAAGATCAACAAGAGAAAATTTCGACGAGTAAATCGGTAAAAAATTGGACTTTATATCTTGATTAGTCTGTAATAAATAAAGTTAATAATTAAACGATAATTGGTATATTTTGTTCATGTACAGAAATCTCAACAGGACGATTCAAAAAAAATGGGTCGACGTTCCTTGCCTTTTCGAGATTCAAGTGAACAATCGAAACGACGAAAAACTGAAGATCTTCGTGTCACACGTTCAACTTCAGAGTTAGCGTATGCAACTCAGATGAGTCTCCGTTCTGCCGGATCAAGCCATGCTGCCAGTGTTGTCAAAGATGTGGCCTTCGGATCTCCAGCTACCAAATATAAGGAAGGATATAAATCGACTCGACTTCCTCAACCATCCTAGGCATCTGGTGAAACCGCGTTGTCTGTTGTCGTGGAAGCAAAGTTGTCCAGAGCTCAGTATACAATTATACGGCAAGGAGAACTTAAAAACAATACGCCATTTTTACCATCGTATGACAAACTTATTGAAGCCAAAAAAGAGTGCTATCCGTCAGACATCTCCATAACTGAAACAAGTGCAGAAGTTAAATTGCAGTCGTTGTTAAACCACACGAGTAGACGGATTTCGAAACTTCAAGAAGATGTCATTGCTTCTCTCAGTCAAACAGTTTTAACAAATCTCCAACTCATTGTTAAGTGGGGGTTCGACGGCAGTTCCGGGCAGAGCGAATATAAGCAGAACTTTAGTACTGAAAACCAATCAGATTCGCACGTTTTTCTAACCTCGCTTGTTCCGTTACAGCTTCTCTTTAAAGATCCTGCTTCTCAACGAGAACTAGTAGTGTGGAAAAACCCGCGACCATCTCCGCGATTTTGCAGACCCATTCGGTTGCAGTTTATGCGCGAAAATGTTGAGTCAAGCATATATGAAAAAGATTATATCGACGATCAAATCAAATCGCTGGTTCCGTTCGAAATTGATTGCAAAGAAAAGCGCGTTATTATCAATTTCAAGATGGTAATGACGATGATCGACGGGAAAGTCTGCAACGCGATAACATTAACTTCGTCTGCGATGCGTTGCTACTTGTGCCAAGCTACTTCCAAACAATTCAATAATATCAATCTAGTTCTGAAAAGACCGTTAGATGAAACAAGACTGGATTACGGTCTTTCAAGTTTGCACGCGTGGATTCGGTTTTTTGAATGTGTGTTAAAGTTAGGATATAGAATCGAACTTCAAAAATGGAAAGCAAACAAACAAGAATATGCAGATCGGAAGCGAGTTATTCAAACGGCGTTTCGACAACGGCTAGGCCTTATAATTGATCGACCTAAAGTAGAATTCGGAAACACGAATGATGGAAATACCGCTCGTCGAGTCGTTGAAAATTTCGAAATATCCGCAGAAATACTAGGTGTAGATGTAGAGTTGATTCGCCGCTTTTACGTGATATTACAAGTTTTGGCATGTGGTTTCCCTGTAGCTATCGACAAATTCGAGAAATACGCCTTGGAAACAGCAAGGTTGTTTGTTAGGAAATACCCTTGGTGCTATATGCCCACCACAGTACACAAAGTCCATATACATGGATCTTTCATTGTAAACAAAGCTGTTTTACCTATTGGTCAACTTTCCGAAGAAGCTCAGGAATCAAGAAATAAAGATATAAAAGACTACCGAAAAAATTATGCTCGAAAAAGTTCTCGCGAAAAGACCATGAACGACGTTTTCTGCAGACTTTTAATTTCCTCTGATCCCTTCGTTAAGAAAAATCCCACCTAAAGTGAGCAGAAGTTTGAGTTCCGATGCTATGCAGCTATTAGAACCTGTGGAACTTCCTTTAAGAAGCGAAGACAATGTATTCGTAGATCCAAATTCCAATTTTGAAGGAGATGTTGGAGAAGATGTTCAAGGAGATGTAGAGTTATTCGGAGATTAATGAAAAAACCTATTTGTAAGTTTTATAATAAAAAATTTTCAAAACGTAATTCTATGATTAAATTTTTAAACCACTCACTCAACAACCATTTAACATTATTGATTTTCGACATCATATTCGTGATCAGCAACCCGTAACCCCCTATAAAACTCTGTTGAAGTCATTAACAGTAAATTAAATTCATTTTGGAATTTTTGACAGCATTTTTGACAGTTGTCAATTGTCAAAACTAATTTTAGACATCAAAATCGTGATAAGCGACCCAAAAAATACTTTAAAACTCTCTTTGTATATTATTGACCGTAACTTAGGTTAATTATTTCATTGATGACAGCGTTTTTGACAGCTGTCAATTGTCAAAACTACTTTTAGACATCAAAATCGTGATCAGCGACCCAAAAAATACTTTAAAACACTTTGTATATTATTGACAGTAACTTAGGTTAATTATTTCATTGATGACAGCGTTTTTGACAGCTGTCAATTGTCAAAACTATTTTTAGACATCAAATTCGTGATCAGCGACCCGAAAAACATAAGATTGCAGATTTTCGCGGTTTTTTTTTATTTTTTCGACTTTTGGCCAGCATCCGACCACTGTGCGTCGTTTCTACATGTCGAGCAAAGATACTTATTACTATCAGCAGTCTTAAATTTCCACAGATGCGCTTCCGGAAATGTACGTAAATCACGAGATTTTTTATTGTCTGCAGTGAAAACGATGAGATTATTTTGAGGTTAGAAATTCATATTTATAGTCGTGAAAGAGTAAGAACTTACGAGATGGTGGTTTGTTAAATGGATTGAAACACTTTTTTAAAGGTATTTTCCGAATTTTCGACATGACGAATAATGTAATTTATCATTGATGAGTGTTATTATGAGTGAAATTAGTGTTAATGTGGAACTTTAACGAAGAACTTTTGTTGCTTCTCGGGGATATGCAAACTTCATTCGTTAGTTCGTGTGACGACCGTGACGGCAGCACAGTACAGATCGGCAATTCATCATAAAACTTTCAACTTTATTTTGTTATGGTTTATTTTCAGGGTTGCCACGAAATTCTGAAACTGAAATTCCCTGACTTTTCCAGGTTTTCCAGACCAAAAATGGGAATTTTCCAGGTTATCTATGGCGGGTCAAAACATTGTTCAATTATTAGCTACAATAGAACTAACAATAAAACGTCAATGATTCGAGCACTTTTCGCTTATTTCAGTGGTCCTAGAATCGTTAGCTGAATACAGGCTGAATTATAATTTGACTTTTCCCACCAAATAACGAATGGCGAAATATTCTAAAAAGGAAAGACATTGGGTGAAACGACGTCGAAAATAATGAATTGTCCTTTTTTATAATCTTCAGACTTTTTTATTTTTATTATTATATTATATGATCTTCATTAAATCATAGTTCAACATAATATCAAAGTTTCAAACAAAAATAACATTTTTAACGACTAAGTCGTACAGATACTGAGTAGTATAACAGCTCGTATATCACATGGAATATATCGACTAATATCACATCACAACTTTTTAAATCTTGATACGTTTTCAGTCTTTAAATCGCTCAACTGAACAAATTTGTTCATCAATCAACGTTGCTTCTTTTTGTGCATTTTCCAGTACGCGTTTTTTCTTCTCAACAAGTTCTTTTACCGCCTCCGCTGCCCTCTTTCGTCGCAACTTTTCGTTATTCTCGTTCAATCGCTCCTTCTTTTGTTTATCCAACGCCTCCATATACAGAGACCGGGCATTGCGCGCAGCGTGGATCATTTTTGAATCGATTTCGATGTTCTCGATACCCCCAGCATTGTTTAAAGCATCGCATATGTATCGTTGAGAAATTAAAGATCGTTCCAGTTGATTCTCGATCAAACACTCTTTGTTCACGGAAAACCCACGTTCAACGCTTGCGTTTCCATGAGAGAGAACAAATATCATTTTGAGAAATGTTAACAATTCACCAAAATCGCCGGTCGCTGTTACGAGTTTCCAGAAATCATCCAGTCGCCATTTTGTGCGTGTGAAATCTTTGAGATAGTCAACAGCCGCTGGAGTGGTGCACACTGATTTAAATTGCCGATCGATAATATCTGCGCGTTGACCTGTTATCCATTTATTATGCACGAAAATCTCTAGTGTAGATTTCAATCTACTATAGCTTACAGTCGGGGAATTGAGTATAACGAATGGATCACAAAACGAAATCCCTTTTGTCAATCTGTGCTGTAATGCAGATTTCTCGATAATCTTGGAGCAAAAAGTTTGCAAACATTTTTGACACTCTCGTTTGAAAAGCATCTTGTCTTTGTCCGAAACTCCGGCTACTTGTCTCAAAGCTTCGCGCGTACCATATCCGATGTCAACATCTTTTGTATAAATAATATTGTCTGACTTGTTGACATCGATTTTCGTGAGCACTGTGGTTTTTTCAAGGACATCTTTTTTAACAAATTTCCGCATGAAAACGCGTAAAATGTTGGTCAGATCGGTGTAAATAAAAGGTGCCATCGGGGCCTCTGATTGAAAATCTGTCAAAAAAGGCTCCACCTCGCTTGCAACGGATTCGAAGAAGGCCAGTTTAGCCCCAATAAATTTATCGTCAATTCCATCGGCCACCATCTGCAAGCTCGGAGACATCGATTTTTTTCCATCAACGAAGGTTTTTACATATTTTTTCAAATTAGGTAAAATTTCAATGGCTCTCTGAGCAACGGTAACGTTCTGCAACCATCGAATTGCGCAAAACTTCCTTGGCAGTGCAGTAGATCCAGTACACGCGAAATAGTCGGCCCTTCTCGCGGGGACGTTCTTGAACACATTGTAAATCGCTCTTAGAAATTCGACGATCTTCCAGAGGCTCGATTTCATTGCACACTTGAATGCGTTATGAATAATATGGAGGCCACAACTTCCCAAGTCGAACATGACCGGACTAAGCGGATTTTCTTCCAAAAGTTGCTCCTTCAGAATTCTCAAAAATTTCAAATTTACATTCGGTCCATCCATCGATACTTGAACCATTTTTTTCAAATCCAGGACAGCCAGCTCATTTTTGAAAGCGGAAAGTAAATCTTCACTAGTCGTGTGACCGAGAAATGCTGACCCGAAATATCTACATACGACTTGATCCTTCGAGCAGCTCCAAAATCTTATCATAATATCCAGCTGTTCTTTTTGGCTGACTTTATTCAGTGACTCATCGAAGGCAACTGAGAAAAACTGGCATTGCAATATCTCATGCTCTACCTGTGCACGAAAGTACGGTCCTAGTCCGTAAACAATAATGTACGAGATCTTCGTACGTTGAAGTTTCATGCCTGCAGCAGTGCCACTGTCAGTAAACATACGTTTCATGGCATCGACGCATTTACCAGCTGCCGATATCGAAATATGAGTATGCATGGTAGTAAGACACCATATCAACTCGGCTCTCGTAACATCGGCTTTGATGATGAAATTGCCCGAGCTCGCCGACGATTTTTTCGAACCCTCTGTTAATGGAACAGGAGGCTTTGTTTTTTGCTTCTCAGGATCGTCAGGATTTTCCCTTATCGATATGTCAGGAATATCTCCTTGACCTTGACCTGTCGAAACTACTGCAGAAGGAATTTGGAGGAATCGATCTAAACTGTGGGAAGAACGTGTGTTCGATACAGCCTCCATGTGTTTTTTTCCTTTCATGTGACTTATTAGAGCCTGTCTGCCCATATTACTGAGAGAAAAATTTTTCTTGCAGATTGAGCAGTAGCAAGAAAAAATATCTTTTTCGACTTTTGATGCCCAATGAAAATCGGGTTCCATCGACCAATTGTCGTGGTACACGGTTTTTTTATATTTATTCCCAGGCATGGTTTCACAATATCTGGAAAAAATAGAAAAAAGAACAAATTGGAATAGGCACATTGCTCGATCATGGATTTTGTGCACTTACAAAGTTCCCTTTATAAGTAAAAAGCTCTCTTAAGTTTGGCTTTTGCACGGAGGACTTTCAAGGATACATGCTTTTCGTAAAAAAGGTCATGGTAATTTTGACAATGTACTGTTGTATGGTTAAAAACTAAAAATGCTAATCGGCTGTGTTTATATAATTTCATCATGATAGGTCGACATCTCCGGAATTAAAGAGTATTAAAAAAAATAATATCATGAAGTCTGAACTCTTTAAGCGATTATCACCACATTCAATAATCAAACATTGTCGCCTAGCTCATTTGTATAGACATTTTTAGCTGGATAGGTGCCAGATTATATTTTTGCAAAATTTGATAAAATGTAAACCTATATTTTTGCAAAATTTGATAAAATCTAAACTTATTAACGATTTATTGCTCAATAGGGACTCTTGGAATTATGTGAGCTTAATTTTCATCTAATTAATATACATTCATACAGTATGGTGTATAAAAATTATTGCTTTATCGCTTGGTGTAAAAATTGATAAAAAAAAAACAAGCTAAAAACAAGCACATTCGGTGAAAAAACACTAAGAATATTTCTGAACTTTTTTTCCGGTAGAGAAATACTATGAAAATACATCACTAGTGAAAATAGAACATTTTGAAAAGTAAGACAATTATAAATCGAAACTTTAGAATGGGTGTTAACGAGCCTGTAATTAAAGTTTTACCTGTATTCGTGGGATTTAGGATTCTCGTGCACTTGTTTCTCTATGTCTGGATGCGATGATAGCTCGTAGCACAATGGAAACATTGGAAACGAGGAAAGGAGAGTCAACTACCAATAGCGCGCCGACAAAACATAAACTCTCGACAAAGTATTCCCGCTTAACGGCAGAGGTCGCGCGTAGTGTATCTTACACTCTCGTCGAGGCCAGATACTATGTATAAAGATATATATATATATGAAGTTTTTTTTCTCGAACGACAAAAAATAACGGCGCAAAAAATTTCCAGGAATTTGAAAAAATTCCCTGACTTTTCCCTGACTTTTCCAGGTCTAAATTAATTCCCTGACTTTTCCCGGTTTTCCAGGTTTTCCAGGTTCGTGGCAACCCTGATTTTTAAATATCCCCAAAATCAAAAAATACGTATCCCGTGTAAAAAATTCTGAACTTTTCGAAAAAAATATTTTAAAAAATATACATTGGTCGAAAAAGCGTATTTTACTTTTTAACCTCATTTTTCGGGGTTTTCCCGACACTGGAGGAAATTGAAAATATTTTTGAAGTGAAACTTCTATATAGACGGGGGGTATTAGGATTTTTTAGTCACGAAATAGTGTCACGGCCCAGTGGAGGGGGTAGACGGTATATGACGCGGCAAGAGGCGTCAGCGGCGAAGGGTGAGAAGGGCTAGCAGCGGCGGAGAGAGGACAACGGCTGTATTAGATGGCTATAATGCGCAGCCGCGTGGAGAGTGGGGATAGGAGTCTCCGCTAGAGTCCCGGCGTGTGTTCAGCTGTTATTTTCTTACGTCCGCTCTCCATCTCCACGTGGCTGGGGTACCATTGCCTCTAATTGCGGCCGATGCAATATACATAATTTTTGTTCAAATATTTTTAAAAATATATTTTTTTGAATAATATTTTTTTGACATTTTTTTTTGAAATATTTTTTTGGAATCTTTTTTCTTGAAATATTTTTTAATTAACATAATTTTGTTCAAATATTTTTAAAAAAATATATTTTTTTGAATAATATTTTTTTGACATTTTTTTTTTTTAATTTTGGTTTCAAATATTTTTTTTTGGAATAATTTTTTTTGAAATATTTTTTTGGAATCTTTTTTCTTGAAATATTTTTTATTGAAATATTTTTTAATTAACAGTTTTTTTTAAATATGTTTTTTATTTAACAGTAATTTAAACTGACCGGAGTTCAAAATGGGGAAGACGCCCGCTGAGAGACAGCGAGACTGTCGGGCTCGGAAAAAAGCCCAAGGATCCTCGAAAGAACAAAAACAACCCCAATCAGCAGCCCAGCGACAATCAAAAGCTAGACTGGCAAGGCGCGTTAAAGAGATGGAATCGAGAGGACAACTTCAAAGTCAAGTAGCGGGGCCGAGTACGGGGCAGGTTTCCAGCATCATCACAGCGGTGATTCCACGAGCGGCCTCCAATTTACCATACGCAGGGTTCGTCCGAAATAACTTAGCACATAAACAATTTGTCAAGGCATTCCATGATAATCCATTCGGTCATTCATGCTCAGTTTGCGATCGGTTATGGTTCAAATCTGATTTGACAAAACCGTCAACCCATTGTCAAAAAATATTAGATCAAATTTTACCGGGACAAGCACCGGAAACAATTGATTTATGTAATACTTGTAAACAAATGCTGCTCAAACAGAAAATTCCGCCTCTCTCAAAGTATAATGGGTTCAGGTATCCTGATTTTCCTCCAAATTTGCCGGATCTTAATTTAGTAGCTGAAAGATTGGTTTCCCCAAGAATACCATTCATGCAAATTCGCCGCCTAAGACACAGAGAAGGACAGTACGCAATTTACGGTCAAATTATTAATGTGCCAGTAACGATTGATAATATGGTTAAGCATTTACCGAGAGCTCTCGATGACGACTATTGCATTAACGTGCACATAAAACGAAAGAAAATACATAGATCTAGTTACCTGTATGGGCTAGTAAATAAGCGTTGCATCAAAGCATGGTTGAAGTATCTTCTGAAAACGCCGCTCTATTTACACTACGATATTAAAATTAATGACGCGTTTTTCGATCGTGATGAAGAAACCCTCGAAATCGATCAAATAAGTGAAAATATTCCTATGGAAGAGGGTCCGATTGCACAACAAAATACACTGCTATGGAATGAAGAAAACTATTTACGAATTGCTCCAGGAGAGACTAATGTCCCAGTCAGTATTCTATTTGACGAACATGCTGAGGAACTGTCTTTCCCTAAAATTTATCTGGGCCATTTCCGTATTTTCAAAATCCCGGTAACAGCATTTATGATGGCAACGAGCGAATTGAGAAGGACAGATCGCCGTGGGGTTGGCCCTCAACATTTATTATACCTGGCGATGAAAATTATGCGACTAAGAGTTAGAGATACTTTGACGATAGCCTTCAAACATGTCGGGCAAGGTACAAAAATCACTCGAGCGCAAATTGAATCCGATGAATACATTCATGACTGCATTGATACAAATTTAGCGTTTTTAAAAACGATTCCTAATTCAACTTGGTACTGGGCTGAGCGAAAAAGAGACTTGTTTGCAATGATAAGGCAACTGGGTAAGCCTACGATGTTTCTAACAATGAGTGCTAATGAAAGTGGGTGGCCCAATTTGCTTAAAATATTATACCGGCTCAAACACGGGGTAGACATTTCAGAAGAGCAAGCTGATAATTTACCATATATGGAAAAAAGCACATTAATAAACGAAGATCCCGTCACTTGCGCAATTTACTTTAATAAACTCGTAAATGTCATAATAACCATTCTGCAGGCCAAAAAAAAATCACCATTCAAACAGTATAGGGTGAAAAATTATTTTAAACGTATAGAATTCCAGCACAGGGGCAGTCCGCACGCGCATATACTTATATGGCTAGACGAAGCCCCGCAAGACCCATTGGGCCGAGATTATAATGCGGCCGTCAATATGATCGATGACTTAGTTTCAGTCTCGGCGTCGGAAGCGTCTAATAAAATCCAGTTGCAGACTCATAAGCACACGTTTACGTGTTACAAAAAAATTACCAACCAAGTCCAGAAATGTAGATTTCAAGCCCCGTCCATGCCCAGTTCCGAGACTCGTATACTCACGCCCATGAAAAATACTGAGCCGTTATTCAATGAATTGAATACCAAATACAAGGTTGTTCGTCAAAATTTAGACACAAAAGATTATACAGATTTCGAGGATTTTTTTACAGACAATGATATTCAGTCAGAAGAGGAATATGTTCAAATATTGAGAGCGGGGATCAATCGGCCCAGAGTTTTCATTAAGCGCCAACCCGGTGAGAAATGGCATAACCCTTTCAATCCATTTATTTTCAACATTCTTAAATCAAATATGGATTTCCAATTTATAACTGAGGAATACTCTTGTGCTGCCTATGTAGTGGAATATATTAATAAAACAAATAGGGGAGTCAGTCATCTGCAGCGCAAAATGTTGGAAATAATCGAAGAATATCCTGATTTTAATATCGTAGAGGTAACGAGGAAAATGAGCGTAGATATGCTCAATACTGTAGAGATGTCCAGTCAAGAGGCTGCTTGGTTCTTAATAAGGGAGCCAATGTCGAAGAGTAACGTCATGATTACGTACATTCCAACAGTTTGGCCTTTAGAAAGACAGAAAATCAAGAAGTCCAGACAAGAAATGGACCAGCTGGAAATCGGGGATGATTGCACAGATATTTGGCGCGATAATCATATTGAAAAGTACGAAAAACGCCCGGAATCCCTCGATGATGTTACACTCGCACAATTTACTTCCAAATACTATAAAAAAAACATGGGCGATGAATGGTTGCAGAGAGCAGAGCCACGTATTATCCGGTACCGAAATTATGATATAACTAAAGATTATGATGAGTATAGACGAGAAATGGTTTTACTGCATATTCCATTTAGGAATGAAGAAGAGGACGTTTTGGCCAATATGAAATTTATCGAATTGTACTCAGATAATGAAGCACTTATATTAGAGAGGAGAAAGGAATTCGAGTCTAATCTGGACATAGAAAAGACTATTGAAATATGTCGAGAGTTGTGCAGGGATGAACAGGAGGGAGGTGAAGATAACATCGACGATGCAAATAGGCGATTTCCTCAAGAAAATCCATTTGCTGACCTCTACGCAAATCCAAATGCTAGTATGAACGATGATTTGAGACTTGCAACGTTAAATAAACTCGGGGCAATCGCGAAAAAAAGAGAAAATGTTATGCCCCACAAAGATTTCTGTGATCTTATGAGAAAATCAAACAAAGCGCAAAAGGAGTTGCTTATGCATGTGGTCCACAATTTACTGACGCCACATTCGAAACCGTTGCAAATTTTCTTCACCGGGCCGGCCGGGGCGGGAAAGACCTTCGTCATTAAACTTATGATGGAAATTTATAATCGGTTTACCGACACTGACGGCTACTGCAACGCTTATATAACATGTGCGTCAACTGGCAAGGCAGCAGTCGCTATTGATGGGACAACAGTACATACAGCTCTGAAAATAACGCTCTCCAAAATAATACCCCTGTCGCATGAAACATGTCTGCAGTACCGAACTCTATTCAAATTTGTCAAAGTACTCATCATAGACGAAGTTAGTATGATCGGGGCGGAAATGCTCGCTCAAATCGATCAGAGGTTGAAACAGATAACAGGCAATTTCGAGGTAAATTTTGGAGGGATAGATATTATTTTAATTGGAGATTTAAGACAACTGCCACCAGTTAGAGCGACACCAATATACAGACAACGAAAACAGCGGTTGGGGGAACCATTTCTGTGGCGAGACTTGAAGTTCTTCGAGTTGACTGAGGTGATGCGTCAATCCAATACAGCGTTTTCAAACATCCTCACAAAATTAGGAAACGGAGGAATTTTGGATTCCGATCAGTTACAGCTGCTTGAGGCCAGATTTTATTCACGGGAAGAGGCTGACAGGCTATGTCCGCATGGGGTGCGACTATTCTTAACTAATAATTCGGTTTCCCAATATAACATGTCTGCGTTAGATCGTGCTGAAGAAAAAGTAACATCCGAGGCTGTCGACATATTTAGAGGTTGTTCAAATGCTCAAGAAGAAGCAACATTCCGACAAAAATTGCATAAACTGTCTGTTATCGATACTGGCGGCTTGCCGTACGAGATTACATTCGTTATAAATAAACCCTATATGATCACCACAAATATTGATGTCTCTGATGGGCTGGCTAATGGTGCACTTGGCCACTTAGTTTTCGTTGAGAAAGATAATGAAGGTCAAGTAACTCGAGTGTGGTTAGACTTTCCGGATTCGCAAAAAACAGGGAGGAAAATCAGGACCAAAGCGGCAGGATTTATGAGAGATAATGGAATTAAGAACACTGCTGTGCCGATTTCTCGAAGAAATACGAACATAACAATGAACAAAAATAAGAGTGTTCACGCCATTAGAAACCAATTTCCATTAGCCGCAGCGTGTGCAATGACTATACACAAGTCGCAAGGGGGTACATTTGATAACGTTGTTTATGAATATGAAAAATCACATTCCCAATCATTGTTATACGTTGCTTTGTCTCGAGTAACTTCAATTGAAGGTCTCTTCATTGTACCAAAAAACAATAATGATCGAAAGTTTTATCACGGACGTCACACATCAGCTGGCATGGAAGATTTGCAAAGAGAATTTAGAAGATTAGCTCTAAATCGGTTAGAAGCGACACAAGTTTTAAGCGAGTTCATGGGAAAACGAAAGGGTTTCTCGCTTTTCTCTTTAAATTGTCAAAGCTTACGAGCACATGCAGGAGATTTCAATGATCCGGTTGCTCAAAATTCAAATGTTCTCCTACTATCTGAAACTTGGATGAATAACCGAGAACCATTGGATATTCCTAATTTTAATTGCATTGTTCATTTAAAGCGGGAAAATAGTCGAGCAGGAGGCGTAGCCATATATCAGAATCGTAATGATACTACGAACGTTGTTACAAACAACTTCGACATAACATTACGCAATTTGAATACTTTTACGGTCTCACATGGAGCAGTAGGCGATATATGTGCAGCTCGATGCAGACTAGAGAATGGACAAGAATTAGTGTTAATAGTAGTTTACTTTCCGCCTCACTCTAAAGTGCGCGGACATCATAGATTTTATACATCAGTCATTGCTAGCCTATACTCCGATAGGTTCAGCTGCGTTAGGGAAAAAATTACACGAACTCCCAATGCTTTTGAGTGGAGATTTTAATGTTAACTTTGCTTCGGACGAGTCAAGAATGTTAGTAGATTTTTTAAAAGAAAAACTATTGTTAGATTTAAGCAACGACCCACGAGAACCTACAACTCGACATGGGACAACACTCGACGCCGTTTTTGCAAGATTCATCAATAGAATTGAATCTCAAGTTTTTATATCATATTTTAGTTACCATAAGCCGATTGTATCTTTCATTGATTATAACGCAGATGAGCCGAATAAAGATTGATGACGAAAGATGTGTATTTGTTAATGTTCCTTTGTATATGTATAATTTTAGAGTAGGCTATGTATATTTTTTTTTTTTGTTCTGGATTGAACTTAGTTTTTTTTGTTTGTTTTGTTTGATAAAATAAAATATGTGTAAATAAAAAATTCATTCATTAAAATGTACCTAACCTATCCAAATCATAATTTGCAGTAAACCTGCGAAAAAATCAAAATGTGTGCTGGGACACATACTAGAAGTGAAACTTCAACGGACAAGTGGAAAAACGAATCGCAACGGACAAGTGGAATTATGACATAAGTCAACAAGTTAGTTAGTCAGTTATTAGTTTGTTCGACCTTAGCACATAAGTCGTACAAAAAGCTTAATAATTAGTGTTGTTTAGTTAAATCAACGGACAAGTGGAAAAACGAATCGCAACGGACAAGTGGAAAAACGAATTGCAACGGACAAGTGGAAAAACGAATTGCAACGGACAAGTGGAAAAACGAATCGCAACGGACAAGTGGAATTATGACATAAGTCAACTTAAGTTAGTTAGTCAGTTATTAGTGTGTTCGACCTTAGCACATAAGTCGTACAAAAAGCTTAATAATTAGTGTTGTTTAGTTAAATCAACGGACAAGTGGAAAAACGAATCGCAACGGACAAGTGGAAAAACGAATTGCAACGGACAAGTGGAAAAACGAATTGCAACGGACAAGTGGAAAAACGAATCGCAACGGACAAGTGGAAAAACGAATTGCAACGGACAAGTGGAAAAACGAATTGCAACGGACAAGTGGAAAAACGAATCGCAACAGACAAGTGGAAAAACGAATTGCAACGGACAAGTGGAAAAACGAATCGCAACGGACAAGTGGCAAAACGAATCGCAAAAAAATTTTAACTTGAAGTTTTACGGGCAGGTTTTCAAATTGGTCAAGTACATTAACAATCTGCCCGTAAAACTTCAAGTTAAAATTTTTTTGCGATTCGTTTTGCCACTTGTCCGTTGCGATTCGTTTTTCCACTTGTCCGTTGCAATTCGTTTTTCCACTTGTCTGTTGCGATTCGTTTTTCCACTTGTCCGTTGCAATTCGTTTTTCCACTTGTCCGTTGCAATTCGTTTTTCCACTTGTCCGTTGCGATTCGTTTTTCCACTTGTCCGTTGCAATTCGTTTTTCCACTTGTCCGTTGCAATTCGTTTTTCCACTTGTCCGTTGCGATTCGTTTTTCCACTTGTCCGTTGATTTAACTAAACAACACTAATTATTAAGCTTTTTGTACGACTTATGTGCTAAGGTCGAACAAACTAATAACTGACTAACTAACTTAAGTTGACTTATGTCATAATTCCACTTGTCCGTTGCGATTCGTTTTTCCACTTGTCCGTTGCAATTCGTTTTTCCACTTGTCCGTTGCAATTTTCAGAAAGCTGAGATTTTTTTACACAAAAACCATTAGTTGATATATTTTTAGAAATTTTACAAGGGATTGATATTTTTAATATCTAGTCAATAATTGCAAATCTTGAAATTTTCGATCTACTGTATCTTCGAAAGGGTTCGACGAAAAAATTAGAAAAAAATCATGAAAGCTCTCTTTATTATGTACTTTTCAATAAAAAATTTTGTTATGCAGAGTTCAGACCCCCCGGCACAACTTTAGTCAAGAATTGGTGGAATGACCCATGTATTATTTGAAGATGTTGACGGCTGAGGCTCAGTAAATACAGATGGAACCGCCTGTAACGTTGACGGCTGTGGCAGTATCTCAACAATACATGTGGAAGACAACATTGGATCATTTGATGACAAGAAAACTGCAGCGGTGGAGATTTGTAGAGCATTAACTGTTGATGACTGGATTTCTACTGACTGGATGACTTGTAGGTTGTTGAGATTCCCTAATCACGGACGGATGTATATCAGTGGATTTCAAAGACGCCGCCGCAGAATTATCAGGATTTGGTCGGTCTGTCACAAAACTTGGAGCGAAGTCCGAATCGTCAAACACTTTCCGGTTAAATGGGTAAATTCCTGTTTTAATAAGCCTATTCGAGATGTTATTGGGAGTCTAGTGGTAAAGCTGTTAGGACTATTCCTGGGATGTCGTAAATCTTCATCGTTTTGCCAGGATTATTTCGCATCCATGCATCTTGTGCTGATGATAAATACTTTTTAAACGGCCCGAACGCTGACACGTCCAGGGGTCACAACTTGTGGGAGCAATGAGGGGGTTAAGAATGCATCGCAACTCCATTATTCTTCGCTTCATCCAATACTGGCACTGATAGATGCGAAGAGTGGTTGTCTAATAGAAGCAACACTGGCGATTCTTTTGTTGGTTTTACATAGCTGATAAAATGTCTAATGAAAAGCAAGAATTCCACATCAGTCATCCAGCCGCTTGCATTCCCTGCACCGATACATTCTGCGGGCCCATCTCGCACGAAGTGACCTTGGTATTTCTTTCTTGGAAATACAAACAAGGGTGGTACAGAAGCTCTAGTTAGCGAAACAGTCACAAGAAATGTTATATTGGTTCCTCTTTCAGCCAATGTGACTGAACCTACTTTTCGTTTACCTTTAGCCGCAATTATTTTTGAAGGTTTGGTAACGGTTAAAATACCTGTTTCATCGGCATTCCATATAGATGAACCTCTGAATTTATGACGATCCCTGACCTGCGCTAATTTATCAAAATATTCACTCACATTTGTTCGATTGAAAGAGGTTGCCCAACTCAAACTAGTATTCTCCGATTTCCTGATGGATAGACGGTCATTCCTTGCCAAAAATCCCGTTAACCAATCTTTTCCAGCCATCTTGGTCGTGTGCCACGTTTAATATTCAATATTATCTCAATATTCAATATGACCAGATGGTCAATATGACAATATTCAATATATTTCCCAATATTCAAACCAAATAATCACGATTGGCTGAGTGAACGAGCTATTCTTGCCGCCAAGAACAAAGACGTCAACGAACTTAACAATATTATTCAGTCTAACATCCAAAGCGAGGCAGTCACATACAAGTCCGTCGACACCACTGTTGTGGAAGCAGATGAAGCGGTTAATTATCTGGACAACAGCCAAAATGTATCTGAAATAAAATCGACTAAATCTTACTATTTTTGGTGTACTAAAACCGAAAATAAACATCTTTTTAATATTAGTTCTAGAGATACGTGATGTCATGTGTCCCTATATATTAATACAAGAACGCAAGAACCCCAAGAACGCACGTGGTATATATTTGTATTGTCATAACAATAGAGGGGTGCGACGTTGCCATTCTACGTTTTTCCCAATACAAGAAATACCCAACAACAACAATAACAACAAAAACAACAAACAATACCAATACCCTAATTACGTAGACCGCCGTCGGAGGAGCGAAAAAAAACCAATTTACTAATACTAAATTTAATTATAAAGGTAATACGGAGATATTACTAATTCTAATTACAAGCTAACGTGCGACCCTAATCGAGGTTGGATTATAAGTGCTCGGAATTTTCCATGCTTCGGTGCGATGAAGTCTTTCCACAGTTACACGTGCCGCACCGTCAGCAATGTCCCCATTTCTATGTCCTATTGGTAACACGCGGCAGGTATTGAGGCGTCAGCGATTTCCATGATGTGAGCGCGCGTAACACCTCCCCCGTGAGAACAGCAACTATTTGAGAAAGTTCAGCGAAAATGTTGCTGGAGCCTGTTTCGCTCTCGAGATTTTTCCAATGTCCTCATAGGTATGGTTTTCCGGTGCAGACTCTTCCGTATCTGTGCTGTTCGCCCTGTAGTGTTTTATTAGTAGCAGCGTCCCAAGTGCAAGTGCACTTAATATGAGTATGTAGAGAGGGATTGTGGTGTGGTATAATGCTTCGGGTATTGAGGCTCCCAAAGTCATGGGTGTTTGCAACATTATTGTTTCTTGGGTGTTCTGAAGTCCGTTTAGATTGATGGAGTTCAATCTGATATTAGATGAAATGAAATGGTGTCGTGGCGTTGGTGCGGAACGAAATTTTCGTTATCTTCATGGGATTGCCTTCTATTCGGTCGTTGGTATTGACGATTGTGAACTCGGATGTACGTATGGATGCAACTTGGGTACTGTAGCCAAATAACTGTCTTGTAATGTAACGAAATCTTCCCGACCACATGTGAGTTTAACTTTTATTGGATGTGGGAAGGCGATCGCGTAGTACCGGTCGTTGAGTTTTTCCATTGCTTCTCTGGAGAGGACTATTATGGTTGGGGAGCGTCTCTTGTCCAGTGCTTGGTTGATGATGAGGTTTTGAATGCAGTCCGCTTGAGTTTGTAGTTGGTGGCTGATCTTCTCCTCGCATAGGTAGCGTAGATTTACCTTCGGGCATTCAGCCTCCATGTACATGAATGTATACCTGTTAGTTGTTATGAAAGGATATGGAGGGACGAGGGTTTGATTATACCTATTCGGAAATATAGATAATTTATAAAGATCGTACATGTCTGGGGAAACTATAGGTATTTGAAAAACTAGTACTAATTGCCTATCTATGTAATTCTAAACCCAGTTTTAATAACATTATCATATTCTCTAGGCTCTATGTCTAATAATTGGGTCCCGTTATAAATTTTCTTAAGTTTAATTAACATACTACTAATTATATTTAAACTTAACATAGAATGATGAGTAATTGAAATTCGAATAAACGCAAGAATGTCCTCGATTCTAACTAATTCTAGAAATAAGTCGTCGACATTTTCGCTAATTATTGCCAATAGTTGAGCAAACTTGGCGTATTTTATTAAACTAGATTCTGCGTAAGCATTGCTGTCTAATAACAAAAGTAATGTTGCGTTAATTTTCTTTTGATTCTCAACTAACTGTGTTATGATATTATTCCCTTGCGTCATCCATTCTTTACTGAGACTAATATGATTATTTAATTCAGAAGATATTGTATTTTGATTATTTTCCAATACCTTAATGGCGTGATTATACTTGATGGCATCTTGGTAATCCAGATTGCCTGTTATGCTTTTAATTACGGAACCCAGCTCGTTTGTGAGACCTCTTTTGGTTCGCTTGGGTTCTAAACTATCTGAGTGAATATTTTTGAGAGTTTATGTGTAAGGTATTTAATTTGTAGTTCATAAAGGGAATAAGAGTCGTTATCGAGTTGTGTCTCGAAGTCGTTTAGTTGAGTTTGCAATGTGTTGATGCTACTTTCAAAGTCGCTAAGTTGTATGTACTGTAGAAATGTATGATAATGTGTAATAAGTTATCGGTCCCAATTTAAAAGGAAGTAGTCCAGGTCCGTCATCTAAACTCTCAAGTTTTATCTCTTGAGTTCGGATTAGGGGTTGTCATCATCAGTAGAATCCTGTAATAATTTAGAGGCTTTAGGCACTCGCTTTAAGCGAGACTTGGCTATAGGACCGCGTTTTTTTTATGTGTAGATATGTATCGGTAAGTCGGCTAATACCGTGTCCTGAGTGTATCGTGGGGCTAGCTTATTTCGTTCAGAGAAAGGATTCTTTACAAATATTTGCTGATGTAGTTGGTATTCTACTACAGATTCGCGGTCTTTATTCCTGTTTTCTATAATTGAAGTACGGTTTGCAGTTGTATACTCGTTAATTATATTACAAATATAAGTTTCATTTGTACTTTGTGCGTCTGAATATATCTCTGTAATATATTGCTCGGTGAGGTCTATGTTGAATGGGTCCCTTGGGTTAAAGTGTCCTGGGTTAAGTCGTAAGGTCTGCATTTTGTGAAAGTGTGAATCGAACTATTTTAAGCTAAAATGGCGTATGACATAAGGTTTACAATGGGTTCGTCTTTTTGTTCTAGTCGTAATATGCGCAAGTGTTCTAACAGTGTCGAATGAAATCGTTCTGTTTCCGTTGTCGTTAGGCGTGTGAGGTAAAGTCCTATTATGATTTATCCTATGAAGTCGAGTGAACTCGGAGAATAACTGGTTCGTAAACTCGGTTCCGTTGTCAGTAATTATCGTCAAAGGAAGTCCATGATGGGTGCAAAATTTTAACAAACCTTGTATAATATTATACAGCTGTCCAGCTGTCCTATCTCGCAAGTGGTATGCTTGTCCGTATTTACTGAATACGTCTACGAAAGTCAAGTACTTTTCGTTCTGAGCCGTAAATAAATCTAGATGTACTGTTTCAAGGGGTTTGGTGGCTGGAGGTACGATATTGAATTTCTGTTTTATTGGTTTGCGGTCATATTTGGCCTGGCCACATATGGTGCATTCACTTAATACCACATTGTTTTAGATAATTATAGTCCAGTCGGGGCAGACATTTAAATAGAAAAAATTAGAGGCCGCAATTTTTTTTTTTAAACGTCGGGTTGGAAGTCTAAATATCGATTTTCGGGACAATCCCGCCGCCGCCGTCGCCGCCATATTGATTTAAAGTTCAATTTTTTTGTTTTTCTGAAATAACTCGTTAATTTACAACTTTAGAGCAAAAATTGTAGTATCCAAAGTTGTTGGAAATTTAATTTCCTACAAGTTTGTTTATTACCATTTTTACGCTAGGATCAATATTTGCAGAGTTATACTATCAAGTTTATAAAAAAAAATCGTAATTGGTGGAATTTTATTTTCTTCAACTTTGGTTCTCGCACTGATTTTACTCCACGATCAATATTTTCGGATTTATACTCAAATCGGAGGTGAAATGTTTTTTATTTTTCAAATTTTTCGTTTATTATGTAGTTTATTGACAAAAAATTGTAATGGAGAATGTTGAGGGGAATTTCGTGTCTTTTACATCTGGTTGTGTCTTCTCGGCATTTCAGCAAGTAGAAACCTATGGATTTGAACAACTGATTAGTTATCTTAACTTGACAATTATGTATAATTCATATTAATGTTGCTTCCTTCCATAAGACACGTACCTTTAATTTCAATCACGCGTAGTTATCTTCCCCTATGCCAATCGTAATCGTTTTGTCGAGGGCCCAGCTACATTTTCGCTCGCGATCTCTTCTGCCTCCTCGCTCTCGATCGGAGCATCAGGACTGTCGACGAAAGGTTCAGCCACTTCTTCCGAACCGAGATCCTCGAAATTGTCGTCATCATCATCGTAGTCTTCCTCCAGCAGGAGATCCCTCATGTTTGTTACATTTTCACACGTTTCTCCGCTGCAGTGCAGACATAAAACGGAGCACTTGAGGCCCGCTTTACGGCAGCCGCACATCTTTCCGCACTTGGACTTGCATTTGCAGGATATTAATTTGAGCAAAGACTCCGGTGCTGGGTCGGCGGGGGTTGTGATCGGTTCCAACCCACCATTTGTTTTCTTCCAGCCCCAATCCGTTGCGAGCATTTCGTACTCCAACCAAATTTGGACTTGAAGGTATGCCCTATACGTGTGGTATTCCGCCGCTGCGCTTGTTGGTGGAAGTGTAGCCAAGTCGAATTTTTTTTTTACAACGGATTTTGTGAATTTTTTGTATCGGAGTGCGTCTAAAGATTTATCGCCTTCTCCGCCTCCGAACAAAGCGATCAAGAAGCATTCACCGGCATGAGCCAAGACAGCCTTACTAATTTCGTGTTCCTTGAACAAGTTGAGAACTTTGGCGATTTGTGGATGTTTTTGAATCGTGCTGAGAAATTTTATTTTCCCGATGTTGAATATCGAGGACGTTGTGTCACATCCACTGAAAGCATGGAGAAATAAAATGTGCTGCGCAACATCTTCTCCATACTGGAAACTCTTCGGCGAGTACACGTGTTCAGGATTGCGCCCTTTGCCTGGTTTCTTGAAGAAAACGTTGTTCACATGACGTCCGATGCCAGTGAGTAGAACCAGAAGGTCGATGTCTTCGCCGATGATTGTCACTTGATCGTACTGCGGAGCTTCAGAAATCGCTGTTCCTACGATGAACGGATCTGCATCTGCTGGTGCCTGCTGAACTGTGATATCGGACTTCTCCAGGGCTGTTTTAAGTAGATCGATGAAGTGGGCTTTGTTTTTGTCATTTGCCAAAAATTTTTCTTGCGTTATAAAGGGAACGGAGGCCGCCTTGACAACAATCTCAGAGGAACCGTACTTCGCTGCTCGTCTTCTGCGTTCCCACCCTTTAGGAACAGTCATTTCTGAATTCTCTGGATACCCATCGAAAACAATGATAACTTTCTCCGTAAAATGTCTTCTCACGTATGACACGTATGTTTCGCAAATTTTATCGAACGTTGCTTGCGTGCGAGGCCAAATAACTTTGTGCAACAAATATCCTCCATCAATAACCTCGAGGCGCCTGTCTCCTAGAGACGGAGAACGTTGTAGAGGCTCGAAACAGTTGTATAATACAGACTTTGTACCCTTTCGCATTCCTTCCTCATTGAATAACGAAAGAGGGTACGGCGCGAGCTCGTAAGCGAAACAATCCTGCAGGTCTTTGTCGGATTGCTTGGAAATGCTGATGCGCTGGAAAAGCAGGAGAGGATTTATTGGCACAGTTGTTTTGTCAATGGTAATGCTGCTTGAAGTTGTATTCAAGGGTAAGATTATGTCCTTTCGTTTAAATGTCACCGAACTGTAAGTTGAACCGATCATATTCTTCATCATTTTCGCACCAATTTCAGAAGCGAGATGACAGTTAATATTTGCTGTGCCGATAAATCCCGTGCTGATAGACATCAGTTGAGAATCAACAGGGAAAGGATCATGTGCAGCGAACCACTGATCCAACTTCTCCATATCCGAATTGTCTCTAGAGACACGAGTTGGCCGGAAGTCGACGTGTTGCTCAGTTGTCGCGCTGTGAATATTGCAAAAATCCTCCACTTGTTGGCAAATATTCTGCATTTGCACCGCACCCATGGTCCATCTTGTTGCCACGCTTTCACTAGCTCCTCGTCCAAACAATCCTCCACTTATTTTAGATTCTCGATTGAGAGTCTGTTCAATCGACTGGTCAGACATGATGCCTGACCAAAATTTGTTGGTACGCCGAATTGTGAAGTAACCTTCCGTTGTAAATTTTTCATAATCATCAGCCGACATCTTATCACGTAGGTTCAACATATCTTGAAGATATAGATTGGCGCTCTTCGCGTACAGGAAGTGATCGCTAGCGTGGAAGAAGGGCAGCATCCTTTGAATTGTAGTGAGATGGAGTTTCCAGTTTCCAGATCGTTCGGCTTCTATGAACTGTTTCACCAACGTGATCATTCGGAAGTACTGCGTCCATAGTTTAGCAGTGGGTCCGTTGTTGACAAGTTGATTGAGCGCCGCCCCGAATTTATCGATCACAGCTTTGACCAAATCGTTTTCTTCAGCATCTAGAATGACTGTCCGATCGAAATCCAGAAGTAATTGCTCCATCTCATTGCGTTCTTCGTCGTCAAACTCAATTATGTCCATGACGCGCTTCGTTAAGGATGCATGGACGAGAAAATGAGCACGAACAGCTCTCGAATACGCGTGACCTGATAGGATCTTCTGTACGCAATTTTCAGCGTAAATAATTTTCAGAGCGTCCTCAAGTCCACTGCCCCCCATTATGAATCCGATCGCACCCAAAAATGATATGAGAAGATGAAATCCCCCCAGGCGAAGAATGATGGAATTAATCTCAGAGGGTGGTTCAGTGTTGGAAACAATGTCATGCGCTTTCCAATACAGTGGCTGATCGAACGTTACGATGCACGATTTGCTGTTCGAAGCTTTGCTCCTGGCGTGAGCATACACAAGAGTTGTATGTATCGTGTCGTAATCTGAAGGAGGTGCATGGATGAACGGAAGAAATATTATACTCGATCTGACGAAGGTTTTTCCGGCCGTAGCTTCTTCCATGAATCCGTTCCACCCTGGTATATCGTCGATGCAGGACCATTTTCCGTAGAGCCACATCAGATCACCAATGGTTGGCAGACACGTTTCAGAAATTTGTTGCATTTCCGTTATATCAGCAACCTTCACGTTCTGGAGACCCGCTGATTTTTCTTTACCGTAATAAGAAATTTCAACGTGTCCGGCTTCTGCAATGACTGCGGCAGATGTTTTTGAAGAGTCGCGACTTGTTGGTGTTTCCGGTTCTATACCATCGAACGGCGTTAGGCATTGAATCCCTCCCATGTAGTGAAAAGTATTTTTTCCATCCAATGTATTAATGTTGAAGTCCGCGTTGTCAAAAACGAACTGTGAGAATGTTCCCTCTTTAACCTGGCGCTGACGTCGGATGACAGAGGAAGCCTCGAACGTACTAATTTCATCGTACGTTGCAGACAGTCCCAACGCGGAAAGAACGTTGATTAAAGTTTTCGACCCATACTTCTTGTATAAAAAAGCGCCAACCCCCAGTTTTAATGGCGAAAGGAAAGATCGCGGACGTACGGCAGATACGATGGCATGCGCGATAGCAGTGCATTTTTTCTTCCACGCATCGAGCGAATTCCTTTTCGACTTACAAATAATGTTTGTTAAAAGAACGTGGAGAGATTCGGGAATTGCATCCTCGACGTTTTGCAAAAAGTTAGCGCTCGGAGGATAATTCTTGACATCATAAAGTGTCGAGCGTATGTCCTCTAAAATTATAGCGGCAGCTTCGCGCACGACCCTCAGCCTCTCTTGTCCTTTATCCGCATTTCGATCCTCGTACCAGCGTTGTGCGAGTAGTTTGTGACCAGTATTTCGGAACAAAGCGGTGGAACCGATGCCTGCCGTCTCGAATATCACAATTTCGTCTCCATAATGTTCCTTTAAACGTGCCTTTACGGTTTTCACATCAGGAACGTATTCTCCTTCGATTTTTCCCAACAGATCGTTGACTGGAAATTGACATTCCTCATTATGCTGTTCGATATAATTATAAATGTATTCCATAGCACGATCGATGTTGCTGGATACTGGCCTCCCCGGTCGATTCTCAACCGCAACCGGTTTATATATAGGTTTGCTACAATCCCTGTGATATCGCGCTCCAACAGCTGTTAGATCGGGAATATTTTCGATACGCGCTCTCACTTTCATCGCAAATTTATCGTTACGATTCCTGAAAAGTTCGAGCAATGTATTCCCGAACGAGGTTTTGGTAACACACATAATCCTTCGCTTTTCGATCCGGAGCTTTGCTTGCGCTGGCTCCTCAAGTACTTCGCTACATAAGAAACACCGATTTTTAAAATCGAACGCCGTTGATATATTTGTTTGTACTGCTGATGACGATGACAACGACGTCGATGCCGATTTTTCAAGGCTTCTCCGACGTGATGCCTGCGCAGATCTCGAATCACTGTAATATTTATAGCAAGCTGGGTGCAAGATAACGTTATCCTTATTCCGCAGCATCCGCTCATGTTGTACATCACCTCTAGCAATACTAGCCGTCAAGAGTGTCTGAACACCACGTTTTTTCACAGTAACTTTGTCGCCATCGGTTGTCTGCTTTCCACACACGAAACACTCCTCCATTTTAGAAACGGCTAACCTGGAACTAAAGTGGTCTATGATACAAAATAAATATTTTCAGATAATAAACGAAACGCGTTTGAAGTCATTTTGCACTTATGAATGTATGTCATATTGATGCTAAACATTTATACGGTAGTTAAATAGATAACTTAGCTATCCATATGTAATTTAAGTGATAAGTAGGATAGAAAACAACAAAAAAATATTGAAAATAAGTAAAATTGGTTGTTAGACCACTTTAGAATTATTGTAATTTAGAAAACTCTAAATTGCATAAGGGAAATAAAACGATTAAAATAAAAAAAAACTTGAGCTAAATTAAAATTTTTAATCAAAAAACCTTTGTTAAGTCATTATCATTATCATCTTTGTTAATAATTATTACCATCATCCCACCTATCATCACGAAGTGGTGGCAGAACATCTTGTGATTCATTTTCAGTTTCACCTCTGCGATTTTTATATGGAAGGTTCAGGTAAAAAGGGTGATGAACCGGTGGTACAAATTTTAACATTTTCTTAATATCCTGCATTTTTTTAAATGACAATGCACGTGTATCACTTTCATTATTTGGTTTAAAATTCCGTAAAAATACCAAGAACTCTTCTATGTTTACAGTAGGTTTCTTTAAGTCGACTGATTTATATATTTCAGAATAATCATCATTATAATACATCTCAGATTGATTTCTTACAAATTTAGCTTTCCTTATTCTCGAAATCATAGCACCTTGGGCCACTAAATTCTGATATTCCTTGAACATTGGCTGCAGTTGATCAAATGAAACAAAATTTCCCACCATGTTATTAACACCAAAGGGATTATGTTTTCTACAGTTTTTTATTAATTCTTGCCACTCGTTAGGTGTATATACATGGCTTTCTTTTTTTTGCGCTCTACTTATGAATGAGAAATCACCATCATTCGGCAAATATGTATGGCCCGTAACGAGGTAGTGAACGTATATTTCGCTAATGTTCGGTAAAGCATTTACCATAAACATCACAAAAAACATGACATTCCAGTTACGGTTTTGCCCACCACAACAGTCGCTAAATAGATTTAGCCTTGTAGCCTGGTCAGGAATATGGTTCTTAAAGTAAAAATACAAACATGACGTGACTTCTTGAGATCCTCTCGCTCCTGTAGTCTCATACCACAAGTTCATTAAAACTCGTTCTCCATCATGCTGGTAAGCATGTACGCCAAAATTAAGCATGTTTAGCTGCCTCAAGTAATATACTTCTCCTGTATTTAAATGAGGAAGTGGAAGGGTCCTTTCTAGGTCGAAAGTAATCAATATATCTGTACTCTGAGGTGTGAGACTAGCTTGTTTATGCATATTTAAAATCTCTCTTGCTTTTTTAGCCAGATTTGTATGTGTATCAAATTGTTGTCTGATTTCCAAACACTTTTCAATATCTGCCTCGGCAGCTATTTTAACTTGGAATTCATCACAAGTCTTACAAGTATCCTTCTTGGGTATATAAAAGTGCAAATTAAATTCCGTCCTGAACACCTTTTCATATAAGGATTTTTTCAATATTTCCTTACCTTCTGCTTGGCATTTCTCCACAAACAATTTGTACATTTTACTGACATTCAAATTTGGCGCTAAATATTCGCGATCAGACGATCTCTCTCCATAATGGCTCCTGAATTTAGGGAAAGAATGTATGTGCTCTCTTATCCACCCTAGTTTATCCTCATTCACCTTATTTCCTGGTATTTTACGTCCTCTCTGATCTTTAGCTGGAATATTAGTGTTAGATGATGTTTGTTTTACTTGCAAAGCGTAATCTATGCGATGATTACTGATTTGCAGAATATTTAAAAAGAATTTTTTACAAACATGTGTGTTGTGGAGGGTAAAGTGGCGAGTGTGTTGCTTGCGGCTTGGTGACCGATTTGTCGATCTTTTCCGAGGTCGTTTTGGAGCTGAGATGGTTACTGCACTACACAACCAAACAGTTTGACCATCCCAACTGCCTAAGTTATAGAATGCATCATGGATATCTTTTTGAATGTATGGAGGTACCTTTTCACTGCATTTCAGTCGACACGTACATTCTACAGCTGCAAATACCTTGGCTGGAATAGTATTTCCTCTCGTATTTACATATTCCTTCCCAGTTGATCTGTTTAATTTTCTTATATTTTTTCCCCAAGTGTGCTCTTGCCTCTGCCTCTTACGCCCTCTTGATTGATTTGACACAATAGCTGGACTGCTCTCACCCAGGTTTTGCATATTATCATATTGTATTAAGCTATTGTGTATTGAAGCCACAGTCTCTAAAAATAAAAATAAAATTATCCAAAATCTTCTCAAACAAAACTAGCAAAAAAGTCTTTTTGGTTACTATACATACCTTCATTTTCACTCGTATTACTGTCGGAAATATTAGGCACATATAAATCGCCATCACTAGTAGAGCTAAAATCAGTTTCAGAGTCGCTCGTTTCGTAATTACGCAATGTGGCACTTCTGAGTGTAGAAATAATTCTACGTCGTCCATCCGAAGTTGTCGGTTCATCTGACGAATTTTGTCCACGATCTGAAGCCATTTTAACGGTGTGTAACTATTTTAATCATTTATCACAAATAACAGGTCGAATCACAATCACAAAAGTCGGTTGACTGACAATATTTCAAAAATATTTACTTACTTCACAATGACATTACTGAGATGTCGCTTAGACCAGTTTAGTTTTGACAAATTTACTCAACATACAGGTCTATGTTACATACTGGTAGTTAGACCACTTTAGAAATTTAAAATTATAAAATATCAAATAAATTCTAAAGTGGTATTTTTGATGACGTAATGACACATAGACCACTTTTTTATCGTTTAATTTATCGTTTTTATGTTCAAAGATGCTCATAGATGGATTTAGCCAAAAACGTTACATAGACCACTTTAGTTCCAGGTTAGCCATTAACGTCCATCCACTACAACGTGCTACACGCAACTAATTCAATAACATTCCTTCTATTCAGGTGGCGCGACGATCATTTTTGTGTAAAAAAGGGATAACCGGAAAAACACCACTTTTAAAATTCTGCAATTTTTTCCGCAGATTCTGGGTAAAAAATAATTAATATCTATCATGATTAGAAAGTGGGCTCCGGCTGCCTCATATTTTTTTTTTTAATTTTCTTTTTTCAGTTTCTAAAATAAAATGAAAAAATTAATTTCTAATATCTCTAACATGAGTAAAAAAAATAAATAAAAATAAAACATCTTGGAAAATTTTGATATTTTGCATATTTTTCAAAATAAATGAGAAAAACCTTTTTTTTTGATAAAATACTTGAATAGAAAGCGATAACTGAAAAAACACCATTTCTAAAATTCTGCAATTTTTTCTACAGATTCTGGGTCATAATTAAGTAATATTTATCATGATTAAAAAGTGGGATGCAGCTGCCTCATATTTTTTTAAATAATTTTTTTTTCCGTCTAAAATAAAATGAAAAAATTAATTCCTAATACCCCTTACATGAGTAAAAAAAAATAAAAATAAAACATCTTGAAGAATTTTGATATTTTGCATATTTTTCAAAATTAAGGAGGAAAATATTTTTCTTCAATAAAATATTTTTTTCATGTATTTTGAAAAATATGCAAAATATCAAAATTTTCCAAGACGTTTTATTTTTATTTATTTTTTTTACTCATGTTAGAGATATTAGAAATTAATTTTTTCATTTTATTTTAGAAACTGAAAAAAGAAAATTAAAAAAAAAAAATATGAGGCAGCCGGAGCCCACTTTCTAATCATGATAGATATTAATTATTTTTTACCCAGAATCTGCGGAAAAAATTGCAGAATTTTAAAAGTGGTGTTTTTCCGGTTATCCCTTTTTTACACAAAAATGATCGTCGCGCCACCTGAAGGAATGGCGAGAAAATTCTTTAAAAAAATGAAGCCGTTTTTGAAGTGGAACCAATGCGAAAAAAAAGTTACGCGAGGATCTGATGACCCGAGGGAAATGACCCCACGATTTCACTTGGAATGCCCCATATATATACAGACCTGAAGACCAAAACGGTCAGATAATTTGAACGTCAATAAAACTCCGAGAGATACATACCTGAAGGACCCTTCCCGGGGACAGCTACATATATATATATATATATCTTTTCTTCATGTATACTCAGTGTTGCCAGAAATCCGTTGAGGTTATTTAAACAATGAATGGAATCTATTGTCAGATTCCGAGAATCTAGTACGAAATAACGACTTTCTGGTAACGCTGTGTATACTCAGTTCAGGGGTTTTCCAATATACGTTACAATATATAAACATATATATATATCCGAAAATATTGATCGTGGAGTAAAATCAGTGCGAGAACCAAAGTTGAAGAAAATAAAATTCCACCAATTACGATTTTTTTTACAAACTTGATAGTATAACTGCAAATATTGATCCTAGCGTAAAAATGGTAATAAACAAACTTGTAGGAAATTAAATTTCCAACAACTTTGGATACTACCATTTTTGCTCTAAAGTTGTAAATTAACGAGTTATTTCAGAAAAACGAAAAAATTGAACTTTAAATCAAGATGGCGGCGACGGCGGCGGCGGGATTGTCCCGAAAATCGATATTTAGACTTCCAACCACCCCCCCCGACGTTTAAAAAAAAAAAATCGCGGCCTCTAATTTTTTCTATTTCAGGCTAGTTTTATGTCTACCTCGACTGGACTATTAGTCATTTCACCTGAATAAAACTCTGTTCCATTGTCAGATCTTATCACTTTGATACTGGTATCCATCCGATTCTCAACCATTGACATTAAAACACTTGACATTTAGTTTTTAAAAAATACATAATGACATTCTGCTGTAGTCGTCCACAAAAAGCAAGAAGTATCTATCTAAACCAATTGATTTTGTTTCCATTGGCCCGCATACATCTGCATGCACCAACTCCAAGACTTTCTTACTTCTATGACTGCTATGTGGGAAGGGTGGCCTCGTTTGTTTTCCTTCACAACACACTTTGCAATTAAACTTACTAACGTCTGCTTTATGACAATATGATAACCCTTCAACAGCGCCATTTTTCATTGCATTCAGATCTTTACTGTTGATATGGCCAAATCTTCTGTGCCAAACTGTTCCTGTCGTTGTCGCTGAAGCTGCTAACAAACATGCAGACTTGATGTTTAATCTATATACTCCATTTACTAACTCTGCCGTGCCAATTAACTCATTCTGCCAATTTCTACGGTAACAACTTCCTTTCTGGAAGCAAACTTTGTTGCCGTTCTCAATCAGGTAGCTAACCGACAATAAATTGGTAGTGAGGCTATCATATGAGTGCTGGCCCCAGAATCGACATACCATTCATCTTGATTATATTTTCCGTTAAGAAATACTGCACTAAATGTGTTAACAGTCTTTTCTTTCAATAATGGACACTTATTCTTATAATGTCCGCTTTGCTTACATCGGTAGCATTTTATCTTCTTGACAGTCTTAGATGACAATTCAGCAGTATTGCCAACCATGCTGCTCTTTTTGTTTCGGTGCGACACTGTCGATATAAAAGCGCTTTCTGACTCAGTGCTGCCAATATCTGCACTCATGTCTAAAAGTTTTGATTTTATGACGTCAGTGAAAATGGCAATACCAGAGTGATCTATGGCCATTATCATCGGAGCGAATTTTTCGGGTAAACCCGCCAACAATAATGAATCCACCCACTCTTCATTTATATCTAAGCCGGTTTCTCTCAATTTTTGCGCTGTATCCACGACTTGAGTAACGTATGCCGTCATTGACTCACTGTTCTCCAGACGAATCGAAATCAGACTCCGCAACAGGCTTATTTTTCGAGTAAACCCAGAGTCGTCGAAAAGCGATTTTATCTTTTTCCACACATCTTGAACTGATTTTTCACTTCTAATATGCACATATAGGGATGAATCGATGGTCATTATCAATTTCGCTTTCGCCTTTTGAACATCAACGGTAGACACGGCTTCTTCATCTGGCTTGTTGATATCGACGCCTTCCAAAATCAAAAAATTCTCGGCCGCAAACGCCCACTCATCAAAATTTTCACGCCTCTTAATCTTAGGAACGTTTACAATATAATTTCCAGCCATTTTACTACGAAAACTAATAATTTACACTAAAAACGGGACTGGGCCCATAACCTAATAAAACACCGTTTTGAGTTTTTAGCACAGACTGACTTTATTTATACAAATCTTACTCTACCCTAACTACAGCCATAAGATGGCGCCAGTAGTACGATATGTTGATAAGTATCAACACTTTTAGCGATGAACATGGGGAGCGCTTCCATCAGGACATCGCAAACATGGAAAAACGGTATCAATGCCATTGGAACGTTTCAATGTTGGCGGATTATTGCTGGAATGTTTGTCGAGATGTTACAGAAGCAGAATACAAGAGGGCAGCGAAAAAAACCACGTCGCTATTCTACTAATGATTAAAAAAACTGTATAATTTCTATTTTTTGCAAAAATCGTTTAATTTTTTTTCTAAAAAAAGGAAAACTAATTTTAATATATATTAATTATTTTTGTATTTAGTACGTGAAAATAAATTAAAAAACAGCTACTTTACGTGAAGAATACTTTTTTAAAGTCAAAATTTTTAGACCAGTGATAATTAGTTGAAATAAAAAATATACATTTTAATTTTTATTTCATTTCCTTTATTATTGTACAGACGCATGACCTGCCCAGAAAGTGTCCTAGTACTTAAATATGACGTACTTAGGGACACAGAAAATGACCTAGTTCACTTAAAGGAACGAATCCAGCCACCGGATCTAAGTGGGTGAAGGATAATTATACACTCCACCATTTTTTTTATGAAGTGTCAATTTATTTATGATTTATTTCCATATTCCTCCGGGGTCGATTGATCGAACCGTGTGCATATAAAATAGCTAACTCTACGTAGTAATACTATTGAGTCGAATCATAAGAACCTAAAAATCCTCCGGGTTCGATTGATCGAACCATGTGCACATAAAATAGCTAACTGCACAATTCGATTATTGAGTCGAACCATAAGGACCTAAAAGTCCTCCAAGTTCAATTGATCGAACTACGCAATCGAACCTCGCGGCCCTAGGGGAAAGCTTAGCAGCTAAAAGGCATTTCATATGAAAGCCTTAAGTGCCCATCAACGTCAAAATGAAGCATCTACTTCTAGGCCGTTTGGGGAAGAACGTTGAGCGATGGAATCTTTTTTTGACTCTTTACCCGTTATGGAATCCCATTACTGTCGTGCCTCAACGCAAAAGAAATATTTGTTGCCAGAGTGATCGACGAAAAAAGCTCTATACGAATTATACAAAAGCAATTCGTGTATATCACGAGACGTGCGGCCTCTATCTATTGCCATTTTTTATGAGGTTTTGACTAAAAACTTAGCATTATATTTTCCTAGAAAGGCTCAATGTGAAAAATGTGCTCTGTACAAAGTAGGGAGTCTATCTCAAGCTGACTATTACGATCATCAAAGAAAAAAAGAAGAAATCATAGCAGAGAAAAACAAAGATAAAAATGAAGAATCTCTCACCGACATTTTTAGGTTAGTGCTAAGTTCCTCTATCAATTTCTTTACATCGATTCCGTCAGTTGTTCGACAGGTATTGTTTACTGTACAGATGCTGCCTTCTTTAGATTCGTCATTCGAAACCACAAAAGAAGATCTTCTCGTAAGGTGGCTCAAGCAATCACCACAGCTCCACTTAAGTCCACCCGCGTTACGCGACGCCTGCAGTTGGGTATAGTTTAGGCCCGCACAAATGGAACTGGCATGAACAGTTTTGTTACATCTACTGCATTAAAGTCCGGGATTTTTCTTTGTTATGTTATTTTTACAACTAGTACACTTTTTGCGACCATTATAAAAATAATTAAAGGTATAACGCAGCTTTATAGTTTTAGTAACACGTAAAACCGTTAGCGATCGCTGGGCACACGACCGTTAGCGATCTCTGCGCGCGCAGTACTAAACATAGGCCTCTCTCTCCCATTGATTTCCAGAGTGACCGCCTGCATTCAGCGGGTTCCTGTCGAATGTCTTCAACCATTGTGTGTTGAATGGAAATCGAATACACATCAGTACACACTATAAATGAAACATATTATTTATTAACTTCACTATTTTCTTACATTTTTTTCGTGATGTGTTTATTTTAGCGTACCATTTGAAGATTGTCATTGACATTGAAAGAGCACATATTTATTTAAAAGTTGTCGTTTTGAAAGTTTCACGTTGATTTTCAGTAAAATATATGTAATATGTATTCGTATATTAATGTAGTGTTCCGTGATAGCTTTTATTAAATCAGTTACATGATTGGATGCAGGATATTGTACAATTTGATGGAAACTAATATCATCAAATAAATTTTCATCAATAAACCGTTCTACGAGGGTCGATCAATAAGTACCCGTGTTTGATAACAGATGGCGTTGCTGAGAGAAGTTGACATTACCGACGTGTACTGTCATCTGTTAAATGATACCATACTAAATTTCAGGCTGATTTATAGATTGGTTTTTAATTGACAGCCTTTTTTATCACACGCGGTTCGTTTTTCCCGATAAAATGGAAAAAGAGCAATATCGTTCCGTCATTCGCTTTTTATTTTTGGATGGAAAAACATGCGAAGAAATAAAAGTCAAGTTGGATGCTGTCTATGGAGATCTTTCACCATCTATGACAACCGTGAGATATTGGTTCAACGAATTCAAACGTGGTCGTACATCTGTTTTTGATGAGGAGCGGCCAGGCCGGCCAGCAGACGTGATTACCGAGGAGATCGTTGAAAAAGTCCACGACACGATTCTTGCTGATCGACGAACCAAAGTGCGCGAATTAGCAGAAGCCGTAGGCGTGTCGTACGGAACGGCAATTAATATTTTGCATGATAAATTACACATGAAAAAGGTGTCGGCCCGATAGGTGCCGCGATTGCTCACGGTGGACAACAAGCGAATACGGATGACAATGTCGCAGCAGTGTTTGGACATGTTTAAGAGAAATCCGCAGGACTTTTTACGTAGAGTTGTCACCGTTGTTGAAACCTGGATACATTATTATACGCCAGAGACAAAGCGACAATCAAAACAATGGATTTTTCCGGGTGAAACTGCTCCGAAGAAGGCAAAGACGGTTCCATCGGCTGGAAAAGTCATGGCCACGATTTTTTGGGATTCGAAGGGAATAATCCTTATGGACTTTTTACAGAAAGGAAGAACAGTCACGGGGCAATACTACAGTGAATTACTGGACCGATTCGATAAGAAACTGAAGGAGACACGGCCCCATTTGGCTAAGAAAAAAGTTTTGTTTCATCACGATAACGCACCAGCACATTCATCCGGAATTGTCGCTGCCAAATTGCACGAATTGGGTTACAGATTGTTGCCGCACCCACCGTATTCACCTGACCTGGCTCCCTGTGATTTCTTTCTGTTTTCCAACATGAAAACATGGCTCGGGGGAAAAAGATTCAGCTCAAACGAGGTTATCGCCGAGACAGAAGCGCATTTTGCAGAGTTTGACAAATCGTATTTTTTGGAGGGGTTAAAGAAGTGGCAGAAACGTTGGGAAAAGTGTATCGAAATAAAAGGTGATTACGTTGAAAAATAAAATTAAAAAAGTATGAAAATTTTGCGTCTTCATTTCTAACACGGGTACTTATTGATCGACCCTCGTAATATTTTCGACATTACCCTTTCTTTTTTGAAAATCCGTCCACCATAAGTTCGAAGAATACCTCGTGCCACTTTACATATTTCTATCATATCTATTTGATGCATATACAAGTCCACCTTTGTCTTTGGCTACAATGAAGTTATGCAGAGTATTTCACTTCTTTGAAATCAGTGTATTAACGCATACATCACAATTAACTTTTTTAATAAGTACGTATTTGGGCAATATTACCTGCAATATACGATATTGCTTGAGAACTGAATCCTGACAAATTCTTTAAAAGCTCTTCAATCTGGTCTTCCTGTGTCAAATTTGGTCCTGTAGTTTTATTTATTCGCTGTACAGCGGATGAACAATTCAGGATGGATAATTGTTCCAATGCAGTCCAATTTCCTGAATTAAACTCTTTTAATTCAACATGTACCACAGTGGCGCGTGAGTCGTGCAAGCGAGCGTAGGCATCGGTATCGGTTATTTATAGCTTTATATTTTTAAAAACAAATACCTACATAATTTAAAGGTGATGTTTACATGCAGTAATGGATGACATTGATAGAAATGAATTGTGTTGCGCCTTAAATGGCAGTGATACTTGTGAAGGAGCAAAGGAAGCTGAATTAACAAGGAGTATGGAACGAATAAATAATTACGAAGAGGTGGAGAATCTGGTCAGAGGACCGGAAAAGAGAATGCGGCCGGACAGTGAGGGGGAAGAGGATTTAGAAGGATTCATAACAGTGACGAGAGAAGCAAAGCGGATAGCAAGAAGCAATTCAAAGAAATCTGATAGCGATCAGAATCAGAAACATTGTCAACAAGCGGAAAAAATTGAGGTATGCGTAACATCCAGGGACTCACTTCCAAAACAATTTGGCATGGCAAAACTTTTGAGATCTGAAAATATAAACAACATAGTGGAGATAAAATACAAAAGCCCATATAAAATAAATATACAATTTAAAACCAATGAGGGGGCAGAAAAACTGATACATTGCAAAAAAATTTAGTGAAATGGGATATAGATGCCAAAAAACTAGTGAAGTTTCTTTGTCCTACGGAATTGTGAAACAAATAGATATAGAAACTGAAGATAGCGAGATAATAGAATGTCTTCAAAGTGATTATGAGATTGTTTCTATATTAAGACAAACGTTTAACTGATGAAGGGAGATGGGTGAAAAGTGAGACTATCCGACTGTGTTTCAAGGGTTCCACTTTACCCTCGTACGTTTATATGCACGAGTGTAGGTTTAAGGTGGAACCACCTTAAACACCTTTCCAGTCACGCAATGCTCTGGGTGCTGGAGACTCGGACATATATTAAGATCATGTCCTATAAAAAGGACAATTTGTCCAAAATGCGGCGGAGGACACGAAAATTGTGACACAAAAGACTTTAAATGTGTTAATTGTACAGGGCCACGCATGGCTTTAAATAAGTCATGCCCTACATTCCTAAAGGAAAAGAAAATCAGGAAAATCATGTCCGCAGAAAACTGCACATATAGAATTGTGGTATCAAGGCTCATAATTTAGCAAAAAAAGTGTACAGAAATGAATCATGAGTTAACACAGACAGAGAAGAAAAACTACATGACAAGGGACGTTTCTCAAATTGAGACTAATAACCACAAAAGATCGTATAGAGATATAGTGGTAACGAAGGCTATGGTACACAAGGAAGTGACAGATTCCATAGAAAGCGATGAAGTTGAAGAGGGGTAAGGAAAAATGAATATGGTTTTGAAGAAAACGAGGAAATATAAGAAGAAAATAAATCGCAACAACCAAAAAGAAACACAAGAATATATAGATAACAGTAGGGAGGCGATACAAGAGAAAGAAAATGGCGAGAAAAATATGAACACGACGAAAAGGTATATATAGATATAAGAAAAATATTTCAGAAAGTTAAAGATATCTGTTTTAGTGACTAGTTTTGAAATGAGTGTAAACAGTTCATTGTCAGCTTGTTAAAAAACGGAGAGATAGTTGATAAGGTCCTGTCTTTAATCAAATATGGATTTTAAATCCTATAGAGATCGTCCGTTGAATATATTTCAGTGGAATGCACAGAGTTAAGGCCAAAATTACAGAGATTACTGCACTGCACGGAGTTGAGTTTAAGGCCCAAATTAGTAGAATTGGAGCTTTTATTATGCCAAGATAAAGTTCATGTAGCCTTGATATGTGAAACATGGTTACAACCTGAATCACATTTGAATATAAGTGGTTATAATACATATCGTAAAGATAGGGATGAATCATACGGTGGTGTGGCTATTGTAGTACATAAGTCAATTAAAGGTCAGGAATGTCCATTACTACTAAACAATGTAGGGATTGTGGCTATACATTTAAAAATATTAAATTGTGGCCAATTACAAAATATAGTATTGCTATATTGCCCATCGTCTGTTCATACCACACAATCTGATTGGAACTTGTTATTCTCTAAGTTTTCTAATAAATGTCTAATTGTAGGTGATTTCAATGCCCACCACACTAATTGGTCGTACAAAACCGATAGTCGAGGTAGTCATATATTTGAGTCAGCATTAGAATTTGGTTTCACTTCGCTAAATGACGGGCAAGCTACCAGAATAAAATCAGTTAACGGAGTTCTCCAACAAACTTCCCCGGATATTTCATTTGCCTCAACAGACAGTTATTAATGTCGATTGGGATATAATGAACGAAAATTTAGGTAGCGATCACCTCATTATCAAAATGAAAATAAATTACCGTGAATTAATACAGATTGTAAAAAAGCGGAATTTCAAATTGGCTAACTAGAAAATGTATACAAAATGGCTTGATGTATATTTTTCCAATCCTATCAAGGATAATAGCGTTCAAGGCATGTATGATAACCTAATAAGTCAAATAAATAAAGCAGCTGACGAAAGTATACCTAGGAATAACATATGTAATAATCCAAACAGCAATTTCAAACCAAAATCATATTGGAATCCACCTTTATCCAAATTAGTAGCTCGACGAAGGTTGGCATTGAGTCAGTTTAGAAAAAACCCAACGCCTCAAAATTTAAACACCCTTGAAAATGCAACTGTAAATGCCAAACGGGCTATGAGGAAGGCTAAAGCACTGGACTGGCAGCGATATTGTGGTGATGTTGACGAATCTATGTCGGCTACGGATATGTAGACAAGAATGCGGTGGTTGAAGGGGTACAAGAAACATAGATCTTTCGTTTCCGAAGAAAATGTACAAGAACTACTGTGTAGCCTAGCCCCTGATTTTGTGATGCCGGCTCTGCCGGAATTTAAATCGATTAACCCACAGCCAGAGAGTGAGTTTACATTTCAAGAACTATGTAATTGCTTAAAAAAAAGAGACACAGCGCCAGGTGATGACGCAATTACATATTCATAGATCTACAATCTACCAACACGTGGAAAAATATATATAAATACGATTTACAATCGTACTATTATAAGTTCGGGACACATCCCTGAGCAGTGGCAAGAAATAAAAGATCCCTATTCCCAAACCAGCATCAAATGATTCGCATGACGCTCCTAAACTGAGACCTGTTTCTTTGTTATCGTGTCTTTGTAAAATATTTCATGTTATGTTAGCAAAGCGTCTGGAATGGTATATTGAAAGGAACGAGTTACTCTCTCCACATGCTATGGGGTTCAGAAGAGGACGATCTAGCCTCGATTGTTTAGTTAGGTTAGTGTCGCAAGTACAAATAGGATATTCTGAAGGCATTCCGACACTTGCATGTTTCGTCGACATAGAAGATGCATACAACAACGTATTGGTAGATAGAATTGCCACAATACTTGATGAACTTGAAGTAGGTAAGAAAATTTGTTATTATTAATGGAACTTTCTTAGTGACAGATGTTTAAAAATAAAACACGAACAGGAACAGTAAAGTAATGACTAGACGAACAGGTAAAGGCCTGGCGCAGGGGGATCCTATTTCACCGTTGCTGTTCAATATTTTTACAATTAGTCTATGTAAAGAAATTAAAAATGTATTTATGTCAATATGCTGACGATTTTGTCTTATACAAATCCTGTAAAGAAGTACACGATAGCGTTACTGAGATTCAATGCGCTTTAAATGTCTTTGTAACAATTTTAGAGAATTTAGGTCTTGAGTTATCAGTAAGAAAAACAAAATACTGCCTTTTCAGCAGAGGTCGTAGAAGTCACCAAATTCAAATTAGAGTAAATAATAGCACGATAAACTCTGTAGAGGCATATAAATACTCAGGAATATGGCTAGATGGAGCTTTGAGATGGAGTAAACACATTAACGAAACAACTCAGAAAATACAGAAATTCCTTAATCTATTAAAGGTCTTAGCAGGGTCGTCGTGGGGAGTTCACCCAAAACACTTGTGTAGGATATACATTGCATTAATTAGAAGTAGGATTGATTACGGCTGTTTTTTATATGATAATATAGTGCCAAATCTCATTTATACAAGTTAGACAAGGTGCAGAATCAGGCTTTAAGGATTATAGGGGGATTTATTAAAAGTACTCCAATTCATACTATGGAAACTGAACTCTGTGTTCCCCCACTGCACTTGAGAAGAAGGATTCTGGCCTATAAACATTGCTTAAAGACTCGGTGGTGGAATAATAGTGTACCATGCGAACTTCTAAGAAAATTAAGGTCTCTTTGCCACAATAGATACTGGAATAATAAAAGGAAACCATTGCTGGTATCAACCTATGAGGACACACAGGACGAGCAGATATTTTCCGCATGTCCTCTTCAAATATTTACTTTAAGTACATGGGTATCGAACATAAAAATTAATGGTGTCATTACAGATAAATTAGACAATGTTAAGAACGCTAAAAGTACCTACATATGAAATTAATTCGTTAAAAATAAATATTGTAAAAGTTTTGAGGGAAAAAATATTTTGGATGGCATAAAATATTATATACACAGATGCATCATTACAATCTCCGAGGCTATATCATATGTCGAAACAATGGGATGTGAAAAAGTGCTTTATGTACGGACAGTAGGAGTGCTCTACAGCATATAGCTCGATGCGCCTCTGACACCGGAGGGGTATCGATAGCGTATGTTATTTTAGCACAAATACTACAATTAAGTAACCATGGCATAGATTTAAGATTACAATGGGTCCCGTCACATATTGCTTTGAAAGATAATGAGGAGGCTGACAAGCGAGCAAAGGGTGCGATTTCAGAGGGTAGATAAATATATATATTCCTCCTAATTATTCGGAAATATTACCTATATATAAAAAGAAATGCCATATGCTCTGGAAGGAGTATTTTGATGAAAAATCCCGAGAAAAAGGCATATGGTATAAAACCATTCAGTGTGAGCCTCCTCATATACCTTGGTTTTCTGAAACCAAGTTAAATAGAAGATACACGGTCTTAGCATTCAGGCTGCGTTCTGGACACATGCCACTCAATAAGTTTGGATACCTCATGAAAAAGACTAGCTCTCCAAATTGCGATGTATGTGGAATTGTTGAAGATGTCCAACACTTGTTGGTCGAGTGTGTCCGAAAACAACAGGAACGGGAGGCCTTAGTGAGGGCTCTCGATCTGAACAGGAATGATGTTTGTATGTTCCATAAGATACTAGGGGAACCAAAGTCACGAGCAGCATTTAGTTTGTACAGATTCGTGAGCCTTCACTAGGGCAGACATACTGGTACCTACATTAATGTTGTAGAATGTAAGTTTAGGGTACGATGGAACTGACATGTGCCAAGGCATAAAAGTTCCTTAAAAATAAGAAGAAAAAAAAAACATGTACCAAAAGTTTTTTATACGCTGCCACGAACTGTTGTGTTGTGGGGTTGTTATTTGAACCACCATGAGCTCTTATATTACCAAATAAAAGCAACAAATGGTCCTGACTCAGCTTGTAAAATGGCAGATATATGATAATCTTTTCCTGAATAAGGCTCGCGTAAAGTTGTTTTAATACTTCAGCACATCCAAGAAATCCCAGATATCCAGTTTTTCGGGAACTTTTAGTTAAAAGGGTACCATTTTCAAGTTTGAATGTAACTACATGCCGAATTCAGAAAATTGAAAATCTGAGCAGCATTTTTCTCATTTAACGCCTTTTAAAAACCATATTGATGGATATTCTTAGAATTGAAAATGTCGAACTTATGATTCATCAATAACACGAATTTTTCAGTGGCTTCGCTTTCTTTATATTCGTTAATTTTTAATTCCTTCCGACAGAATTCCATAGCATAGGCCACGCTTTGACTAAATAGCTGTGAAGCAAGCTTTACTTTCATCCTTTGATTTCGAAAGTTTTCAAAAGTGCCAGTGTTTCAATGTGTTAGATAGATGAAATTTTTCATTTTCTTGTAAATCATTCAACTCAACCAAATATTGCCAACGTACTTTATTACCATCCTTATCAACAAACGTTTCGAACTTTTGAAAACATTTATTATCAATTTAATCATATGGCAGGGATTCAGTATGACAACAATAGGTGATTTGGTGATAGGATGTTCAAAGTTTCCACCCTGGAAAGAACAACCTAAATTGTGTTCCATAGACAAGTTTGCTATGGAAAATACCCGTCAAATGTTAATGCAACAATTCTGATCTGTCCACCTGGACCTGTGGGTGAACGTCCTACGCTGCGCTTGCCGATGCATGGTTTCTATTCGAGAACTCGTCTCGAACTCAAACTAAAACTCGAACATCGGTTCTACGCGCGTTGCTCACTGCCACTTCAACTTGCTAAGTTAAACAATTCTCTGGATGTACCTGGAAATATGTGTTTTTTTTTCGGGTACCAGTTAGCTGTATCAGTCAAGTACTTGTTAAATGCTTTTTTTAATAAGAACATATTTTTCTTGAAAATGGTCTGAGCATATGGTACTTGTTTTTGTAGGAAACCAATTTTGCCTTCCAGTAGCTTCAATCCATTTCGTTTTCAAATATGGATGTTTAGGAAAACTGAAATAATGATGTTTAAATCTAGATCAAGGTTTTCATGCTGTATAATATTTCTTTTGTGTACGTGATTTGTGTGTACGTAGCAGGGTTCGAGGATATACTAATAACGGCGAATAATCGAACCCTGTTGACCAGTTCCAAAGTGCCAAAGTCCAAACATATTCAAAACTGAGAAAAGTATGTAAGTAAGTAAAAACATATTCTGCACTTAACACTTTATTAATTTGGTCAGATTATGTGCAAACTGTCTCTTGTCCAGTTAAAAATGTTACACAAAAATCGATATTATTCCAATGACCGCGTTGTCCTTAAAAATTTGTTTCTGAACTTATTGTTTTATTTTTATTTTGTTGTTTATTTTGTTATTTTGTTTTATTTTGTTCCAAGAGTCATGTTGTCCCATAATTTATTTCCAAACGCCTTCTTGTCTGTGGTCAGCTGTCATTGATGTCGCTGTCGTCGTTACTGACTACTGTACTGTTTTGAGGTTATATTGTGAGGAGTCGTAAATCGATTTTTGGTTTTACAATTTATTATCAAATGGAAAACAGTGAAGAGAATGAGTTAATTGTTATTGGCCAGATTACACCAGCCCCTAAAAATCGCGGAAGAAAGAAATTTAAGGATCCAGACAACCGGAAGAAAAACATTAACCCTAGATTCATACACTATTCCTAAACATTCGTCTCTCAGATGAACATTAATGATTTTAGATTTGTTAGACTATAAGGTACAAATAACACGTTTAAAATCTTAAACGTCGTTTATTAATTAAATGAAATAAAAATGAACAAAATATTTATTCTGAGCAATCAACACATAATAATCCTCGGTGATCCATACACATGAATTTTTTACATTGAGTAGGGTAAGTGGTCCAACAATTAGCCACTCGTATACAGTTATCCGCGCCCATATTTCTCAAATGCGTCGTTGCCGCTCCGTGCATACTAGAAATTTCGATGCCGCAACAGTTACTCTCCCCGCTCCCCAGTTGGCGGCGAGCTCACGCGCTCAACGGTTGTGTTACGAGTAAATTATTGAAAATCAGTGCCAAAATATTAAAAAAAAAGTAAGTATTTTTTCAGTTTCACATCTTTCAGTTTATTATTACAAAAAACCGTATATGTTGACCGTGTAAATATACTTTTCGTGCATCTATTAACATACGCTTGGTTTCAATTGTATGAATAATTTTAAAGTGATAGTGTTCAAACGCTTTACGGGGAGGGGTAGTCTACAATTAACCAAACCCATATGTTCAACAGTTAGCCATGGCTAATTGTGTACCAACTGGTGGTTAAATGTTGCCCTGCTTATTTTAATTACAGATGGGCCGGAATAAAACAACAGTTAGAAAACGAGGAGGACATACTGAAGATGCTATGAGGAAAGCAATGCAGCTGGTGAAATCTGGGATGAGTATAAGAAAAGCAAGCGAGGAATGCCAGCTTAAATATCCGACGGTCAGATTGTATGTGAATAAAATCAAAATAAATCCAGAGGTACGTTTAACACCAAATTATGAAGTTAACAAGATTTTTACAACAGAGCAAGAAAAAGAATTATCAGATTATATTGAATATTGTGCTCAATTATTTTACGGACTAACAACTAAAGATTGCCGACGCGTTGCTTATCAAATGGCGAAAGCCAACAATTTAAAAATACCACAATCATGGATAGATTCAGAAATGGCTGGATTTGAATGGCTGCGTTCCTTCAGGAAAAGACATCCTGAAATTTCACTGAAGAAGCCAGAAGCCTGTAGCTTAGCCCGGGCAACTGCTTTCAACAAGCACAACATTGAGTCATTTTTTAGAAATTTAAAATCAGTTATGGAAAGGCATCCGAGCTTTGCAGATGGTACTAGAGTGTACAATTTGGATGAAACTTCAACGACAACTGTCCAACGACCAGGAAAAATACTAGCACGAAGAGGCACGAATACAGCAAAGGTTACAAGTGGCGAAAGAGGTACCTTAGTCACAACATGTTGCATTGTCAGTGCGACTGGCCAAGCTTTGCCACCGGCTATGGTTTTTCCGAGAAAAAAGTTTCAACCACACATGATACATGGAGCGCCACCGGGCACATTAGGCTTAGCTGCAGCTTCTGGGTGGATGAATGCTGAAATATTCGTGGATGTAATAAAACATTTTATAAAGCATGTTTCAGCCTCAAAAGAAAATCCTGTGCTATTAATAATGGATAACCACGAAAGCCATCTTTCAATTGAAGCGCTAGATCTGGCTAAGTCTTCGGGTGTCACTGTTTTAACTCTCCATCCGCATACTACTGCCAAACTTCAACCACTTGATGTTGGATTAAACGGCCCATTCAAGTCGTATTATAATGCAGCTGTAGATTCATGGCTATTGAGACATCCAGGACAACCTCTAACTATATACAATGTTGCTGAGTGTGTTGGTTCTGCATACATGAAATCTATGACTCCGATAAACATAGTAAATGCGTTCAAGAAAACTGGAATATTCCCATTCGATGACTGCATTTTTACGGAAGTCGATTTCATGCCTAGTACCGTAACAGATAGGCCACAGGTCGTACAAGAAATTGATGATCAACGAGAAAAGTCTTCCACATCTCCTTCTATTCTTGAGAACGTTGGTTCCACAAGTCGAGATAACGATATCACGCCACCAATGATTGAAGTTCCCGATTTTCCAGCTTCATTATTAGTTCATGAAGATGTTGATCTGCAAGTTAACTTGCCAAGAAACCATGATGACGACACCACACTACAAATAATTAAAGCTCCCCATTTTCCAGCTTCATTATTAGTTCATGAAGATGTTGATCTGCAAGTTAACTTGCCAAGAAACCATGATGACGACACCACACTACCAATAATTAAAGCTCCCGAATTACAAGATCCATTACCCGTGCGTGAGAATGTTACTCTGCAACAAAATTTGTCCAGAAACCCTGATAGCGATATCACACCTCCAGTAATAGAAGTTTTCCATTCGCCAGCGCTATCACGAGTGCTTAAAGAAGTTGGCAACCAAGATATCACGCCTCGTATAATAGAAGCTGCCGGTCCGTCAAAGTTTATTTCGCCCAAGGAATTTATGCCACCAATAAAAGCGAAACCACGTGATCCAAAAAAGCGTAGAACTCCTGGGAAAAGCATGATCGCTACGGATACGCCTGAAAAGGATGCTATTGCTGCAAAGAAAATAAAAGTAATCAAAAAACAAATTAAAAAAGCAAAGCAAGACCTGTTCACAGGTGTTAAAACCCAAAATAAGTCAAGTAAAAAGAATAAAAGAGCCATTAAGGAAAGAAAAAAAGATATTATAGAAAGTGATGACAGTTCAGATGAAAATGATTTTGTAGCAAGTGGATCGTCGTCTGGTGGAGAAGAATATATAAGTGAAAATGAACATGAGGATGAGGAAAGTAGAATTATACTGGACGGTAATTTTTTACCTTTACTACGAGATCCAAAAGAGCAAGAATATGTCATCGTATTATTTCCATTTAAGAAAACCTCTGTCTATTACGTTGCGAAAGTTTTAGAAACAATAGATGATGAAGACGATTCTGACTTTTTTGTGAGTTTCTTAAGACTAAAAAGTAGAGCATGTCAAACATTTTGTGAGCCTCTGGAACCTGATACAGCAGGAGTACAGGCAAAAGATATTAAATATATATTACCAAATCCTAAAATTACTGGCAGCAGCCGAAGGCAAGCGTCTTATTTGTTTGACGTATATTTTGATTTGACTCACTTGAACCTGCGTTAAATGTTAAGGTTTTTATTTGTAACAAAGCTTTATATATATATATAGCTCATTACCTACTTACCTACTATAGTTCTCGATTAAATATTGTGAGACCGAGAAAAACTAATGCTGTGACAACGTAGGTTACGTTAAAGGTTCAGATATTTGTTTATTTCTTGTTATTATACTTAAGTTTTTGATAAAAATACGAATAATTTGATAATTATTTTAAGTATTTACCAAAACCTACTAAGACTTTACTAATTTTAGAATAAGTTTGTTGAGACTGAGATCATTTAATATTAAATAACTTGCGAATAACTAATCCTGTGAAACTTGCGTTAAAGGTTTAGACCTTTATTTATTTCTTGTTACTACACTTCTTAAGTTAGTGATTAAAATACGATTGATAATTATTTTAAGAATTTACCTGAAACTAATAAAACTTTGATAGTTTTCGATTGAGAATGCTAGTTAGTATCTTAAGTGCCTACATAATTTAAAAAGATTCACCACTTTAAGATTAACAATGTTGAGACTGAACTGTGCCATTATAAAGTTACCTAATAATTAGTTGTAAGTCAACTGTTAAAAGTACTAAATAATAAAAGACTCATTTTCATACCACTCATATTGTTTTTTATTTAAGAAATTAATAAATCATATATAGCGGTTAAATGTGTACACTTTGGTTAACTGTGGAACACCCTGTGGTTAATAGTGTACTATAGTGTGGACACAGTTAGCCAATCCCCATTTTTTTTAAAAACTCATATCTGCAAAAAATCTGAAGTAAATTCAGCATTTATTAAATGCAAATATGTAGCCAATAAACCACTACTTCGTACCTTGCAGATAATTATATATTTTGAATTACCAATTACGCGCTATGATGATCAGAAAATTAGGTGGTTAACTGTTGGACCACTCACCCTACAACAGGACCTTGTCATTCGACGTTTTTTATAATCGCAGTAACCAATTTTATTTTCTGTAATCCACTGGGTTGTGCTTTTTTTATATATATACTAGTGGGCGGACGAGCATGCGGTCCCACGTGATGTTAAGTGATAGTATGTGCTTGACCAGCGGACGAAGTTTCGCCAAGTACTTCTGCAATGCCAAGTACTTCTGCAATTTTACTTTTTAGGCATCGCGATAGTTGGCATTTCATGGCGCTGGCGTAACCAAGCATCATACAGTTTCTTCGATACTACTTTTGCATATGATGATCGAGACATGGGTTTTTTGTTGTTGTTTATTGTATTATGTACATAATATATAACATATGAATTAATTATAGCCATATTCAGCATACCAAAAAAGTAACAAAGTGGCCATCTTTGCGTCTTTCTACTGCAAGACATACTTCCACACATTTGATCAAATGTATCTACTGCACCTTTAGTTGAATTATAAAATTCAATTATGAAGAGTATGTACCAAGTATGAGTATGAGTAAAGGTAAAGTTATATTCAATATAAATTTACCTTTTGACTTCATAGGAATGCGATGTTGAATGACACGTCTTCGACGGCCTGTTCTTTCTTATAGGTACAGGGATCGCTGTGGCGTGAGGACCATAGAATATTTCAATATAAAATTGGGAACCTTGTTTTGCTCATATTCTGAGTGTAAGCGTGGATAGAATCCGGAGGGTCTGTAAATCTTATTTTATGTCAGGTGTAATGCCATCAGAAAAGAGAAAACTAGATCATCACATAATGAACAGAAATTACTCAAGTATTAGACGATACATAGAAAACTAAAATTTGATAAACATGTTGATCGCGTTACAAATAAGTCGCTACAATTGCTTGGTTTTATAAGACGGATGACTTTTGAATTTTCCGATCCTTACATTCTACGCACTCTCTATTTAACTCTAATTAGGTCAATCTTACTCTACGCGTCTCTGGTATGGTCCCCAAATTACAAAAATCTTGACAAACGCATTGAGACAGTTCAACATAATTTTTTTAACTTGGTTGCCTGGAAACTTCATTGGCCTTTACCCAGCTTTTCGCATGAATATTATCATATCGCCTGTTTCTTAAACCTAAGCTCGCTACATTCTGTCAGAATTTTTAACGATTTGCTATATTTTTATAATCTGTTAAATAACATCAATGACTGTCCAGAGCTACTGTCTTATGTAAACTGGAGAGTCCCGTCTCGCGGAATGCGTCAGCGCGGGCAATTATTTCATGTACCATTAGCCAGAACTAAACACTGGTACCACGCTCCATTATGGAGAATGAGTAGATTAGCAAATGAACTACAAATTGATATAATATTTTCCCCGCCAACTGAATTTACACGTGAATTAAAAAAAATCACTTTAGTTGATTTCTCATAGTCTTGCTTTCCTATTGTAAAAAATTTTTATTTTTTTTTATTTTGTATAAACTTTATTATGTAACTTTATGTAACTTTATTTGATATGTAAAAACTTCTTATATATACCTTTGTTATTATAATTGTAATTGGGCGATTGCCTGTACAAATAAATAAATAAAGTCTTAAATATCTTGAAAATCACTACAGCAGACACCATATTTCTGGAAAAGCTACACTTGCCATATAATATTATTTACTTCAGCTCTATATTTATAATCTTACCTTCTGCGAAGGAAGTTCCAAGTCTCTACAAAGTATACACAATACTTTTATTTATTGTTGGACTGAAAATGAACGGCCTAAGGGGTCCAATGAAGTGGCTTCTGCTCTATTTCAAAGGCTAGCCCACACCAATTTTGAAAACAAGAAAGTTCTGGAATTGTTTGCTGATGGATGTGCTGGCCAGAACAAAAACTCAATAGTGATCGGAATGCTATGTAAGTGGTTTTATGCACAGGCATCACAACATCTCCAAAAAGTTATTGTTCATTTTCCAGTTGTGGGTTATTCGTTTTTGCCGCATGATAGGATTTTTGGCCGTATAGAACGTATTCTACGTAAAAAGGAAAGTATAGTAAGCCTGAAGAATATCTGGATGTTTTTTCTCAGCATGGTATTGTTATCAGATTAGGAACAGACTGCCAGGTGCTGGATTGGAAAAATTGTACAACAAATTACTTGAAAGCTCCCAGTTCTTGGCATTTCCAATTCGAACCAACTAAGCGTTTTATTTTGACACGAAATAGCCAAGGCAATGTTGTAGCTAGAAGTGAACCTAATTATTTGTGATACTGGGCATCGCAAAAACGATAAATAAAAGAGGTAAAAGATACAACGACATGATACCTACAGTACTGCAAAATGGTGTAACTGTTAAGCCAGAAAAGTTGAAGGATGAACAGGAGTTACTGGTTAAACACTATGCGATGTCGGCCAGTGGTATATTCATTCCGCCGATGATGATATTTCTCCGCAAAAATATGTCAGAAACGCTAATGCGTGGGGCACCACCTGGTGCACTCGGAAGGTGCCACCCGTCGGGATGGATACAAACAGAGATTTTCATCGAGTGGTTTCAATATTTTATAGATGAAATAAAACCAACTTAAGAATCACCAGTACTGCTTGTACTCGATGGGCACTACAGTCACACGCGAAACCTAAATGTCATTATTTTGGGAAGAGAAAATAACACGGTAATTATATCCTTGCCGCCGCATACAACCCATAAGATGCAACCTTTAGATAGGAGCTTCATGGGACCTCTGAAGAACTACTACAGTGAAAACATAAGGCAATGGTTGCTCCACTCGCATCGTCCCGTGGGTACTTACGAAATAGCCGAGCTATTTGGCAAGGCATATTTACAATGTCGAACTGCTAGTATCGCTGTCAACGGCTTCAGAGTTTCGGATATTTACCCAGGAATGTTTTCAACGATGATGGTTTCATTGCAGCAGAGCACGAAGCATCTGAATCTGCACCCGGGAGCGTGGATGTGGAACCCATCCCGGATCCAGATGTTCCTGATCAGCCAACTACAGCCAACACCTCTGAAGGATTACCACCTTCACAGTAACCTACCGGCAGTCCTCTTGTTTTACCTGATAGAATTATACCCATTCCACAACCTAGAAAAAATAAGTCGAACAGGGGACGCAAGGCCAAAAAGGCAGCAACTCTCATTACTGAATCTCCGTACAAGTCAAATTTGGAGGCTTCGGTGAATAAATCTCAATCAGCAGCGCCGATAGCAGGACAGGCATCGCGTGTTTCATTCGACCAATAGGAAGCGTTTCTCACTCGCTGATTGTTGGTTGGTTGGTTCACTCGACCAATAGGATTTTGCTTGGTTGGGTTGGCTCGTATTGTTTTTAGTTGCCAGTTACGTTAGTAAACCAATCCTCGACAGGAATTGTTTTTGAGTCATTCCAACGGTTTTTCACATGGCACCGAGGAAGAAAAGTGAGTGATGGCGATTTTTTACACCTATATATAGATCGAGACCACGCGAAATGCAATGTTTGCGAGAAAAGTTATTCCCGGATTCGACGCACTACCTCGCGGTTGAGAACACATTTGAAAGCCGTTCATTCCAAAGAGTACGAATTGCTGATTCATGCTGAAGCGAAGGCCCCAGGCTTCCTGTCCATTTTAATTTTTTCTTGGTTGTTTTGACAGTATTTAAGCTTGGATTTAAATTCTTTACGAGCCATTTACGATTAAATTCTCATAAATGTGGCTGGCTGTGGGTTTGTTATGGAGGACCCATAATTGAAATCCTAGACGAGCCTCCCGATGTGCATCTCTTACATGTTTATTCCATCCCATTATGTAATTATGATTTGATAGTTTTTTAAAATTTGAACTATTTACAGATGCTTCGTTCAATACATTCACGATCTGATTGTACATACTATTTATAATAGTTTTATGATATTCTAGACTACACATATTATCGCAGCATTGCTCCAACTCTACAGGGAAGTCAATTTCCTTGAGTTTAGAATTACAAATATCATAATATTTTCTAATTTGAATAAGATCCCGTTTTCCCCATATTACATTGCTAAGAGGATTGCTACTAATTTTATTACAAATTTTTGGCTTAATGAGATTAAGATTAAAAATTATCTCAATAGGAAAATGGCCCGACCAATAAATATCATACAGAACCCTAGCATTTATTACAGCTTGGCGCGCCGCTCCTGTCACAACACAATGGTCGAGCCAGCGTTTGCACACATGTGCCTCGCTGATAAACGTATAAGTGTCTGCTGGCAATAGTTCTGTGTCAACGCATGTAAAGTCTGATCAGTACAAAAACACCAATTCTCGATGAAATAATTGTCCAGGGTGCGCGTTAAAGCCACCCAGCACAAATACGGACTCAATATCACAACCCTCAATTATGGCACTAATCTCACCTAAATATTCTACATATTCAATCAGATTATCTGTACAGTCAGTAGGCATATATACGGAAAAAATCAACAGAGATCGATCACCAGTGGTAATCTTTATAGCCGTAAGACGCACACTATTACACTGTATTACAGTTACGCATGGAAATACACTTTTTCTCCACAGTAGGGCCACACCACCGTGCGGCCGGTCATGTAGTATGCTCGCCGCCGAATCCACTGCAGATTTACCGGTAAAAGCGAAGTTACTCAGGTTATCCAAAATCGGAATGTCATGAGAAAAAGCCACGTTTCTTGAAGGGCTATGACATCCGCTGACATACATAGCTCTTTGACACACTCAGTAGATCGGGCTAGAGATTTACAATTAAAGCTTATTAGCCTACATGAAGTAAGCCTACATGCTTTTTAATTTCACAGATCAAAAAGAGGGTGGGCAAAAAATGGTGAAGTTATTTATCTCGTCATCTTGATTTGTCATTCCGTAAACCAGTCGACTTTTTTTGACATATTGAAACCTGAACTGCAAAAGATTAGCTTCAACCCTAATAAAATATTTAATGTTGATGAAACTGGAATCAGCACTGTTCAGCATAAAGTCAGAAAAATCCTGACTGTGATGGCAAAAGAGAAGTTCACAAATTGTCACCTGCTGAAAGGGGAGTCATTACAGCCATACAAGAAATTTAGACGTGATTGAAATTGCACGTGACAATGGTGCCTCCCCTGCCTCCCCACTCATTCAACTGAGCATATGCAGCCTTTGGATGTATCATTTATGTTTTCTTTAAAAACATACTATGCCCAAGAAATAGAGAATTGGTTGACAAATCATCCAGGGCGGGTTGTTACTCACTACCAAGTTGGAGAAATATTTGGAAAAGCTTAGGCAAAAGCTTGTAGAATTGATACAGCAGTAAATGGATTTCGGAAAACGGGAATATTTCCACTTAACAAAAACATTTTCGACGACTACCACATGCTTAACTCTTGAAAGGCCACTAGGGCCACAAGATTTAGTCAATCCGAAAAAAAAAAAAGTCGATGGTAATTTTTCTCGTCACGTGCGCGGTATTTTACATTTCTTAGCGCGCACATCCTTGTACGTGGTAATTTATCCTTCCTTCATTTCGCGTGCGCCCTCTTGCGCACGTGGAATCTCCTTCCCTCAGTGTTAGTGCAGTGACTTAGTGCACAGTGAAGTGCAACAGTGCCAGACTCCCCTCCTGCTTCTGGCAGGAAGGGTTTACATATTTATTTTTATTTTTACTAGGTGCGCAACTAAGTTTCCGGGTTTCACACATGGATGGCGGGTAGCGACACATGTAGTCGGCATACAGATCTGAAATTGGGTGTCTTTATAGCTTGGACATCTGTTAAGAATACCCAGTCGTAATATAAACAAATATCGCAACACAACGACCTTTTTTCTAACCTCGAAAATGTCAACGTTTGTGCCAAATAAACAGCATTTGCGGGAAGCATTGCTTTTCTGCTTTAACCTAAAAAAAACAGCAGCTGCAGCACGTCGGTTACTTGAGGAGGCCTACGGCGAACATATACCATCAAAAACAACGTGTGAAGATTGGTTCAAGCGGTTCAGAAGTGGCGATTTTGAGACTGGGGACAAGGAGCGCTCGGGAAGACCGCAAACATTTGCGGACGCCGATCTGCAAGCGTTATTGGATGAAGATGACACTCAAACAGAAGATCAATTCGCCGAGGCATTAAATGTGACGCGGCAATGTATTTCGAAACGTTTGCACGCCATGGGAAAAATTCAAAAGGAAGGAAAGTGGGTGCCGCATGAGTTGACTGAGAGACAAATGGAAAATCGAAGAATCACTTCCGAAATTTTGCTTTTGCGGCAGAACAGAAAGAGTTTCCTGCATCGAATTGTTACTGGCGATTAAAAGTGGATATATTTCGAGAATCCCAAACGCAGAAAATCGTGGCTTTCACTTGGCGAAGCGTCGACATCGACGGAACGGCCAAATCGCTTCGGAAAAAAGACAATGCTCTGCGTTTGGTGGGACCAGAAAGGAATCGTGTACTATGAGCTGCTGAAACCGGTCGAAACTGTCAATGGGCATCGCTACCGACAACAACTAATCAATTTGAGCCACGCATTGCTCGAAAAACGGCCAGAATGGGACACGAGACACGAACGTGCGATATTGCAGCACGACAACGCTCCGTGCCATCGCAGTTCCATCGTCCAGGACACCATAAAAACACTGAAATGGGATCTGCTACCGCACCCGCCGTATTCGCCAGACCTGGCCCCTTCAGACTATCACTTGTTCCGGTCCATGGCGCATGGCTTGGGTGAACTACACTTGGCCAATTATGATGCAGTACAAAATTGGTTGGACGAATGGTTTCGGTCCAAAGACGCGTCTTTTTATCGTCGCGGTATTTATGTATTGCCAGAGAGATGGCAAAAATGTGTAAATAGGGAGGGACAATTCTTCGAATAAACCATTTTTTGTATTTGTCTTGAAATTTTCGGTTTTTTATTGGTCAAAAAAACCCGGAAACTTAGTTGCGCACCTAGTATATACTAGTGGGCGGACGAGCAAGCGGTCCCACGTGATGGTAAGTGTTACCGCCGCCCATGGACACCTGCAACACCAGGGGGTATGCGGGCGCGCCGCCGACCTTGCAAAATCCTATTCACAGCTCACACACATACACTTCACTTGCTACTTCTATTGCTCTTTTGCGTGTATTATCTCTCCTCTTTTCCCCCACCCCAGCCAACTATGGCTGTTAAAACCTGTGGTTCACCCCGAGGGCCCTGCGTCTCCCGACCCCGTCTCCCAGGAGGGAATGGACATAGTCCAGCCCTCCTCAGACTCCGATTCCGTATCTGAGGCGGAAACTTCCGACGACGGTTTCACCATCGTCGACTCCAAAAGAAAGAGGATGGGCAAAAAATTCTCCTCTTCCCCCTCTGCCCCATTGAAGTCCGTCAAGCCGGACTTTACAGCGTGGCCTCCCAAACTCGCCAGAGCGCCCTATCACTTGCGGCTCCCCGCAAGGAAAAACCTCCTCCCCTGTCTTCATACAAGACAAAGCCCGTTGGGGACACATCCGCGCCGCCATGGAGACTTAATAAGATCTCCTTCACGAGCGCTTCCAACACCGGGGTGGCCATGAAGGTCAAGGTCCCCTCATCCAAGGACTACAGGTCCCTTACCTCGTTCCTTCGGAAGGAGAAAATCTCCTTCCATACTTACGCCACGGAGGAGAAACGCCCCCGCGTCGTGGTCCGTGGCCTCACTCTCCAGTTGTGAGAGGATGAGATCCTCGAGGATCTCAAATCTCAGAATCTTCCAGTGCTGGAAGTTCACCGCCTTTACAAAGGGCGCGACAGGATCCCCTATAATCTCCTTTTGGTCGTCCTTACCCTCACCCCTGAGGGTAAGAACATTTTCAACACCCGTGCTATCTGCGGGCTTTCTAATCTCTCCTTCGAGACCCCCCACAAGAGTGGATCCATAGGGCAATGCCATAATTGCCAATACTATGGCCACGCTGCGCGTAATTGTTACGCTAAACCCCGATGCGTTAAGTGCCTGGGCGACCACGGCACTAGCGCTTGCCCCCGCTCCAAGGATGCTGGGCCACCTGGTTGCGTTCTTTGCGGCCAACTTGGACACCATGCGAGCTATGGCGGATGCCCCAAAGCGCCGCATAGAATTCCCAGGTGGCCCCCTGTCAGGCCCCCGTACCCCGCCAAGAGCTCTCCTACGCAGGCGCCCCTGCCCCCCTTCATGTCGATGCAAGTGAAGGCACCCATACCCGCGCCTTCTGCGCAACCCAACCCGGCCATTGGGCCCACACCAGCGAACTTCCCTTCGATACCAAAACCTGCGCAGCAAGCCTGGAGGATCACTCTAGCCGCCCCTGCGCCGCTACCCAAACCCGTCCCTAAATCACAGCCCCCTAAGGCCACCTCCTCCCAAGTCCAGGCTAGTTCTGGTCTAACGGAGGATCTGGCCCTAGTCAGCAATTTCCTTGGAGCAGTCAATCTCCAGGAAATTAGAAACCTGGCTCAAGCCCTCAGGTCCACTGACGGTAAACCTATGGCCCGTCTGGAGCTAGTCATCAAGTATGAGCCCGTACTAAGCGCCCTTGGCCTCTCCAAGGCGTCCCCTTAAATTCTTAGTTTCTTTCAATGGATAACACAACACACCCAAAAGAAGAACACCCTCCTCCCTCTCCGTAGCGTTTTTCAACGCTGACGGCATCCGCTTCCAACGCATCCAGATCCACGATTTCCTCAGAAATCACCAAATAGATATAATTGCTAGTGCAAGAGACCTTGAAACTTAGCCATCGCGATCCCAAAATCGCCCAGTACGACATTGTACGTAATGACAGGTTGGCCAGCCGAGGAGGCGGCACCCACATTTACTACAGGAGATCCTTGCACTGCATTCCCATTCTTACCCCTTCACTGACTAACACGGAGGCCTCGGTCTGCCGTATAGCTATGACAGGTTATCAACCTGTCACTCTGGCATCTGTTTATTTGCCCGCCGACAGAGAACTGCTCAGGACTGATCTTGAGTCACTCCTCGACTTAGGTAACTCAGTCATCCTGGCAGGTGATCTCAATTGCAAATACCCAAGTTTTAATAGTGTCGTGCTACAACTAACTTTCAACTGTGCGCAGCCAATGGTACAACAATCAAGACATACGGTTATATACAGGGTACAGGAAATTTGACGTTTTCCTTTTAAAGGGGTTAAAGTAGAGCTCATTTGCAGTAAATTTTATGACAAGGTGTCCTAGGCAAAAATGACTGGTTTTAGAGTAATTCGACGTTTAATTTTTTTTTCATAATTTCCTGATTTTAAAAATAATTACAGAAAAACTACTAAATTTTTAACATTTATTGTAGTTCTGACTTTTAGGTAACATGTTAGTAAGTCATCAAAAATAAAATTTGAAAAAGACTTGAATTACGAGTAGCATGTCAAAATATGTACATTAACATGATGGGAAAAAAATCAAGTTTTGTATAAAGAGCGGTGATTTTCTAAAAAAATAATGTATCGAGCGTAGCGTACAAACTATTTTAATGACTTGCTAGTATTATTAGCTTATACAATGAGGTAAACATGTTTCCAACATTTTTGCATATTCCAAAAAAAGGGTGGATAACATAGCACAGGTAGAGCGCATCCTAGAAGCACCGCGCACCGAGGCCGTGAACAATCACTTTTTTATCTTGAGTGAGCTTGTTTCATTTAACTTCTATGACGTGCGTGACTTCGAGAGTACTCGTGAATGCAGGGAGCAACGAAGATCCCTCATCGATTCAATAAAGAAAAAGTTGCTGCTGGTGCTTTTTATTACGATTTCATGCAGAGACATCCTGATATATAGCTGAGGACACCAGAGTCGACGAGCATGATGCGAGCCGTAGGGTTTATCAAACCACAAGTGGATCTTTATTATGACAACTTGGAAAGAATGATAACCCAATACAAATTTCTACCCTCTAATATTTACAACTGTGACGAAACTGGAGTTAGCTGCGTGTAAAAACGCATTGGGAATTGCATTTGACGATTTTCTTCATTTCAGGGCAAGATTAAACTGCTAACACAGGAGGAAACGAAGGCTTTGTTATCCTTTATTGAGGCTAGCAGTCATAAATAATACGACCACCAATGCAACTACCAAACAAGCTCAAGAATGAGGAGTGGCGTCGAATCGCGATCTATTCAACGTCACTGCCACAAAATGTCGATGTACTCCACAGCAACTGCATTTAAAGTGGGGAAATTTTAAAAAGAATTCCCGGAAACGCCATACGAATTAATCACTTCAGGGTTAGTCATAGTTTAGTAAATATTGAATATTACTTGAACAAATTCTAATGAAGTATTTACTACATACATGAATTATGTCCTTTGTGGTCAGAAACTTCCACCCTCCAATATGAATTCAATTATTGTAAAGTTCACACTTAAGTAACAATTATTATTATGTTCAAATTAAATTTTAACAGCTGTACGGCCAGTTTACAAATTGACAGCCCAACATTCTCATTGTATTGTTTGAATTATCGTCTCTCATTATTTTTTACATCATCACAAGATGGGGGGGCGGCTAATATTCTCTTCATATTTGACAACAGCGAAGATAGTTTATATTGGCATTATTTCTTGTTTCAGACTGGAGGTGGTGGTCCGGATTATATACCTCCAGATGATATTCTCGATCGTGTCTCTTTGTTATTGGGATGTACAGTGGTTGGACTTGTTGTTGACTTCGGAGGTGATGCTGAGCCACAGGAGTTCAAGAATGGTGGTGGTGGTGGAGGAATTGATGTGGCAGGGTTGTGGATTTGCCACCATTATGAATTTAAAAAGATTACTCAGGCTTAGGATTACCATCTGACCGGATAAATCCGGTCTTAACCGGATTTTAGACCGGACTCCGCCCGGATTTCATTCGAGACCGGATTTTTTGTCGTGCCGCACAACAATATATTATAGTTAGCTCAATATCATAGGCATCGGACGCGCGCACCGCACGTAATCAAATGAACACGATGCGACCGAATAGGCAATGCGTCTCCTTCCGCACCACGTTCGATTTCTCCTCCGCCCCTCCCGCCGCGCACGCCTAGCATGTAAAGAAACAGATTTAATTTAATTAGTTCGTCAACTGTGACTGTAAGTGCATGTAAGTGTAAACTTGATTACAATAGCGTCTTCCAGTAAAAAAACGCTTTAAATTCACTGATATAAATATTATGTGCAAAATATCCGTTATTCATCGATGGACGAAACGATCAAGAATTTAAGTGTACTATTTGTGATTCTTTCGTGTCGATTAGTTACAAGGATGCTGTTGACATAAAAAAACATATAAATATCGAAAGGCACAAAAACAAAACAGATTGTGCGCATCGACAAGTTAGATAACTTCGTTTCTAAGCAAGGTAATGATAAGAGAGCGCAGTTGACGCTACTCTTGCATTTCATGTGATAAAACACCACCAATCATACAAAAGCATGGACTATACTTCACAATTATTGAAAAAACTATTTTCTGATTTCCAATTGGCCAGAAACTTCGGTTGTGCGAGAACAAAGACTGATGCCATTATCAATAAAGTTATTGCATTATACTATTGAAATGCTTCTACAGAATCTACAAGATATTGTATTTTTGGGGTTATCAACTGATGCTAGAGCAATCACAACGCTGAAAAATATTTCCTACAATTATTCAATACATCCTTTGATTGGAAGACTGTGACGCAGAGTGAATTGCTGGAGTTATCAGCTTTGGAAAACGAAACTTCGACGACCATCGTAAGAGATTATGGGTGTCGGATGTCCAGCTCATATTCTTCATAATGCCGATTTGTTGGAGTTTGACGTCAAATCGTTAGTGATAAAAAAAAATAATCATTTTTTCAGTTTACCATACCATTCGAACCGAAAAACTGAAAGAATTGTGCCATTATATTGAAATAAACTATAACAAATTGCTGTATCACAGTAAGACGAAGTGGCTCAGCCATTTTCCGGCGATCGAAAGGATCCTAAAATTATACGTAGCTTTGAAGGAATACTTTTAACAACAGATAAATCGCTAGTTCTGATCAAAAAGTTTTTTGAATGCGAAACTAGCGAAATATATTTGTATTACCTTCATTCAATGATGGCTATATTTCAATTAAGAATCGTCTCACCGGAAAAGGAAAAACTCAGTCACCGAAGTACTTTGTATATTAAAAGGAACGACAGAGTCACTAAGTCAAAGAATCGAGCACAAATTAATTCCTTTAAAAGTACGAGATCTCTTTGAGAAGAATAGAATTAACGAAGACCACCGAAACAGGATAAATATCGAAATAAAACTTATGTATCAAAAAAGTAGACTACATACAGTTCCGTCTGTACAATCCATACATCTGTACAGTACAATCCAGTGTCTATGTATTTTTTATCCAATTAATCAATAAATAAATAAAATGATTATGATCAATAAATAAATAAAATAAAATCAAGGGGGTTATGAAGGAAAATGTGAGCCGCCATCTTGAGGCGTCCGCAATATTGAATTTAGAACGATATCAGTAACAAGTTTAGTGCAAAAATTTGAGTACATATTCGTTGTGTGATGTTGCCGTGCCAGTGAGACAACGGGTTGGTCGAAGTGTCGAAAATATCGCTGCCGTTGAATCGTCCGTAGCAAATGATCCAAAGCAGTCAATTCCACGGCGTTCTCAAGAGTTGGACATCGCCCAGACCACTTTATGGCGAATTTTGCGTAAGGATCTTGGTTTACACCCATACAAGATCAAGCTGACTCAGGAATTGAAGCCGATGGACCATTTGAAGCGACGTACGTTCTCCGATTGGGCTCTGGAAAAGATGCGCCAAGATGATCAATTTCATCGCAAAATCATCTTCAGTGACGAAGCTCATTTTTGGCTCAATGGGTTCGTCAATAAGCAAAATATGCGTTATTGGTCGGGTGAAAATCCACATGTGCTTCATGAAACACCACTTCATCCACAAAAAATAACTGTTTGGTGCGGTTTGCATGCCGGCGGCGTCATAGGGCCATATTTTTTCGTCGACGATAATAATCGTCACGTTACTGTGAATGGTAATCGTTATCGCGCCATGATTACCGATTATTTTTGGCCCGAATTGGAAGATATGGACTTGGACAACATGTGGTTTCAACAGGACGGTGCCACAAGCCACACAGCACACGTTACAATCGATTTATTGAAGAGTAAGTTTGATGAGCGTGTTATCTCAAGAAATGGACCAGTCGATTGGCCGCCTCGTTCGTGCGATTTAACGCCTCGACTTTTTTCTTTGGGGCTACGTCAAGTCATTGGTCTATGCCAACAAGCCGACGACGTTGGAAGAGCTCAGAGCCAACATTGAACGCGAAATAGCAGCCGTTTCGGCCGAAATGTGTGGCCGAGTCATCGAAAATTGGGTCCAACGAATCGACCGCTGCAAACGTGCCCGCGGTGGCCATATGAACGAAGTCGAGTTCCATTCATAAATGTTTTGATTGTACTTCAACCCGATAATAAAGTTTTTGAAATATCTCAAATGGTTTGCATTTTATTTTGAAAAAAAGTTGTCCTTATTGGAAAACCCTTTACATGTCCCGGGCAAACCCGCAACAACACATTACCTGTTGTATATAACTACATACTTACGCAGAAAGTTGGTTTGAAGACTATAGATCATAAATTTCTAGTTCCTGGTCACACACATTTAGAGTGTGATGCTGATCATGCCTCAATCGAGCGAGCCAAGAAGAAATATAATGGAAGAATTTCAATTCCAAATGACTGGTGCATGCTTGTGAGAATGGTCAGCAGTAAGTTCACTGTGATAGAATTGTCACAAGACGACATTTTTGCATTTTCGAGCATTCTAAAGCAGTCGCTTATAAAGATGACCAAAGATCAGAATAACGAACCTTTTCTGTGGCGTAATATATTTTGGATACGTGTCGAGAAAGAACATCCTTGTTTCTTTTCTTTTAAGTATTCACTGCGAGTGGAAGACGAGTTTAAAATATGTGACATGAAGAGGAAAGCCAGAGTCAGTTGAAATAATCAGCCAATAATGGATGTTCGTAAGGCGTACAATCAGCCATTATTAATAAGTAAAGAAAAACATAAGGATATTTTATCTTTATTACTACAGTACATTGATCCAGTGTACCATGATCTCTATAAGAATGTAATAAAGTCTGACAACGACGTAGTAGACAATCACATATTAGTGATTATAATTCCGATTCTGAATAGAAATTATTCTATTATTAAGTCTATTATCTTATTTTTTTAATGCTGCTTCGAGCGCAATGTTATATGCCAAATATTCTGCATTGTCATTTTAAATTTAAAGTATTTTTCTCATATTTGTCTTTCATTTAAGATCATAACACGATAACTACCTACTTCTTTTGATCACAGTGTGACAAGTGCAACCATTCTTTAAAAAAGAAAACAATACGTGTGTATAACACCCAGGTGTTGACAGGTCAAAAACGAGGGATGCAACAAGGGTGGTAAATATAAAAAATCCTTGTGCACCAACGGTATATTTCAAAAGGTATAACAATCCCACATTCCACCAATTTCATAATAATGGTTAGACACTGAACAATGCAAGCGCGATGCACAACACCATCAGCGCCATCTATGAAAAAATCCCAGAACTAAATCTGTGTTTGTACATTAACCGCCCGCCAAGGACAAACTGCATTTTGTCCTTAAAAATAAAAAGTAAAGCACTAACCACTATAACATAAAATATTTTACGCTATTGTATAATAAAACAACTTTGACAAAGTAAGTTAAACCATAAACAGAAAATAGCAAGTATTCTAAAGTGTAAACATGTAAATAAAAAATATAAAATAAAAAATTATTACATTTCATTCCGTTATGGGTAAAATACACAATTTATTAACAGGACGCTTAATCTGTGAATTTTTGCATCTAACTGTGACCACTCTCGAGATCCCGTCTTGGCCTGGATGCTCTTTGACTATTTGACCATAGCGCCAACGACAAGGGGGGAGACCGTCTTCCTTAATTAAAACAATATCCCCTATTTTAGGCTGTGTTGTTTGGGTTGACCATCGGTACCTATGAAAAAACTGGTTTAAATATTCTCTAGACCACTTGCGCCAAAATTCTTGACTCATACGTTGAATGTATTGCCATCGCCTAAGAGAGCTTATATTGGAAGTCTCATAATTGTGATCTGGAGCATTAATTAGAGGTTCACCTATTAAAAAATGTCCTGGTGTCAAGATATCCATATTCTCCTGATCTGCGTCTAATCTCGATAGCGGTCTCGAGTTAAGGCATGCTTCTATCTGTGCCAAAACCGTTGACATTTCCTCATAAGTTAAAGTGGAGGTGCCGATAATGCGTTTAAGATGCATTTTAGCTGATTTGATTCCAGCTTCCCATAAACCACCAAAATTGGGAGCATGAGGCGGTATAAAATGCCAAGAAGTATTATTGTTTGCCGACATCTCTGCAATCTCAGGTAGTATACCTGACTTTTCATGAAAAAATAATTTCTTGATTTCCGCTGAAGCCCCAACAAAATTTGTGCCATTATCGCTCCAAATGTCTTCACAGCGTCCTCTTCTGGCCACGAATCGCTTAAATGCCTGAAGAAATCCCTGTGCTGTAAGATCACTTACTGCCTCAAGGTGTACAGCTTTTGTACACATGCAAACAAACAAACAAATATACCCTTTGTACGACTTGTGTCCACGACCTCTTGCTGTGCGCATTTGTATAGGACCTGCAAAATCAACTCCGCTGCGTAAAAATGGACGTGCAGGGGTAACTCTTACAGAGGGTAACTGGCCCATTAGTTGGTTTTGAGTGTGTCCGATGTTCTTAACACAAACCACACATTTTCTTACATAATCCTTTACTAACCTTTTGACTCCTATTATAAAATATTTGTTTAGAATGTAGTTTTTGGTCAGTTGCGGACCTCCATGTAAAGTTTGTATATGTGCATCAGCAATAATTAATTGACTCAATTTTGATTTATTAGCCAGGACTATAGGATGTTTCCTATTCTGTTCCAAATCTGAGTTATCTAGTCTTCCTCCAACTCTCAATATTTTCCATATTGAGTCAAATATTTTATAATAGGAGTCAAAAGGTTAGTAAAGGATTATGTAAGAAAATGTGTGGTTTGTGTTAAGAACATCGGACACACTCAAAACCAACTAATGGGCCAGTTACCCTCTGTAAGAGTTACCCCTGCACGTCCATTTTTACGCAGCGGAGTTGATTTTGCAGGTCCTATACAAATGCGCACAGCAAGAGGTCGTGGACACAAGTCGTACAAAGGGTATATTGGAAATGAATTAATGAAGAGATTGGAAAAGGATAAACAGCTACAGGCTAATTATAAAGCAGTGATGGATGAGTCATATGATGAATGAATGAATCATATTCATATGTCAACAGATGAATCATATGATTGAAATTGAAAAAACGGACAGTAAAAGGGAAAGTTCACTCTATTTAGCTCACCATCCAGTTATTCGAGAAGACAAGAAAACGACCAAACTCAGAATAGTTTTCAATGCTTCTCAAGCGGGTACAAATGGAGTGGCACTAAATGATGAACTTCTTGTGGGACCTTCAATACAACCAGATTTGCGACATTTAGTTATGCAATGGAGAATGTCTAGAATTTGTTTGACAGCAGACATTATTAAAATGTATCGTCAAATTAAGGTTCATGAGGAAGATACCGACTACCAAAGGTTGTTATGGATTGATGCTGATAGCCAAGAAGTCAAAGACTATAAACTTCTTCGAGTCACATTTGGTACAGCATCGGCTCCATTTTTGGCTGTACGGACTCTCCAGCAATTAGCAATAGATGAAGGACATAAGTATTCGTTGGCTGCTGAAAAGGTTCGCTCAAATTTCTATATGGACGATTTAATGTGTGGATGTGAAACAGTATCTGAAGGAATGGAAATTTATAAGCAGATGACAGGATTGTTAAAAGAAGGAGGATTTGAATTGCAGAAGTGGGCAAGTAACAATGAAGAACTGATGGAAAGTATAAGAAAGGGTAAGAAGGATAATGATGAAATAAGGCAAGAAACGAAAGAAGAGAGGAATATTAAAATGGATGAAGTGATAAAAATTCTTGGGCTAACATGGGAAAGAAGTAATGATAATTTTCGATACAAAGTAAATCTTTTAGAGCAACAGTCACCTATCACAAAAAGGAAAATTGTCGCTGATATATCGCGTTTGTTCGACCCACTTGGTTGGATAGCGCCGTGTATCATAGTTGCAAAAATTATGATACAGAGGCTCTGGATTGCAGGTATTACCTGGGATGATGAAGCACCTGAAGAACTAATTAAAGAGTGGTGTCAGTTTCGAGAAGATCTTTCTAAACTGCATGATTTTCGGATACCGAGATGGCTAGGCACTAGTTTAAGTGATGTCCAAACGGAATTACATGGGTTTTGTGATGCCTCTAAAATGGCATACGCAGCGGTGGTCTATGTAAGAAGGATTGATTCTGATGGTAACGTGCATGTGGCTTTAGTTGCAGCGAAGTCTAAAGTAGCGCCCATAAAACAAGTTTCGATTCCGAGGTTAGAGCTTTGTGGCGCTGTTGAATTAACACGGTTGATGCTAGATGTGGCTAAAGTCATGAAGATAGAAGTGAGTAAGTTGCATGCCTGGACCGACTCTACTATCGTGTTGGCGTGGTTGAACAGCTTGCCTAATCGATGGAAGGTATTTGTTGCCAATAGGGTTTCAGAAATATTAACTTCCCTGAACCCGAGTCAATGGTCACATGTCAGCACTGATAACAACCCTGCGGATTGTGCATCACGGGGAATAACCCCTTCTGAATTAATTGATAAGGTTCTGTGGATAAATGGTCCAAGCTTTCTATTGGATAAAAATATTAAATATGAGAAACCAGTAGGAATAAAGACGAATTTAGAAGCTATCAAAGTTTATTTTACAAGGGAAGAGGAAGAAATTTGGGACAGATTCTCGTCTTTAAAGAAAATGATAAGAGTGGTAGCGTACTGTAGGCGATTCTTACAAATGAAAAAACCGAAAATAGAAAGATACAGAAGTTATTTCAAAACTGAAGAGTTAAAAAATGCACTAGAAGTATGTATTCGTAAGGACCAAGAAAAATATTTCGGCGAAGAGATAAAGAGTGTAAAAAGAGACGAAAGTATAGGAAAGAACAGGGTGTTAAAATTTTTAAATCCAATGCTAGATGAGATGAAAATATTGAGAGTTGGAGGAAGACTAAACTCAGATTTGGAACAGAATAGGAAACATCCTATAGTCCTGGCTAATAAATCAAAATTGAGTCAATTAATTATTGCTGATGCACATATACAAACTTTACATGGAGGTCCGCAACTGACCAAAAACTACATTCTAAACAAATATTTTATAATAGGAGTCAAAAGGTTAGTAAAGGATTATGTAAGAAAATGTGTGGTTTGTGTTAAGAACATCGGACACACTCAAAACCAACTAATGGGCCAGTTACCCTCTGTAAGAGTTACCCCTGCACGTCCATTTTTACGCAGCGGAGTTGATTTTGCAGGTCCTATACAAATGCGCACAGCAAGAGGTCGTGGACACAAGTCGTACAAAGGGTATATTTGTTTGTTTGTTTGCATGTGTACAAAAGCTGTACACCTTGAGGCAGTAAGTGATCTTACAGCACAGGGATTTCTTCAGGCATTTAAGCGATTCGTGGCCAGAAGAGGACGCTGTGAAGACATTTGGAGCGATAATGGCACAAATTTTGTTGGGGCTTCAGCGGAAATCAAGAAATTATTTTTTCATGAAAAGTCAGGTATACTACCTGAGATTGCAGAGATGTCGGCAAACAATAATACTTCTTGGCATTTTATACCGCCTCATGCTCCCAATTTTGGTGGTTTATGGGAAGCTGGAATCAAATCAGCTAAAATGCATCTTAAACGCATTATCGGCACCTCCACTTTAACTTATGAGGAAATGTCAACGGTTTTGGCACAGATAGAAGCATGCCTTAACTCGAGACCGCTATCGAGATTAGACGCAGATCAGGAGAATATGGATATCTTGACACCAGGACATTTTTTAATAGGTGAACCTCTAATTAATGCTCCAGATCACAATTATGAGACTTCCAATATAAGCTCTCTTAGGCGATGGCAATACATTCAACGTATGAGTCAAGAATTTTGGCGCAAGTGGTCTAGAGAATATTTAAACCAGTTTTTTCATAGGTACCGATGGTCAACCCAAACAACACAGCCTAAAATAGGGGATATTGTTTTAATTAAGGAAGACGGTCTCCCCCCTTGTCGTTGGCGCTATGGTCAAATAGTCAAAGAGCATCCAGGCCAAGACGGGATCTCGAGAGTGGTCACAGTTAGATGCAAAAATTCACAGATTAAGCGTCCTGTTAATAAATTGTGTATTTTACCCATAACGGAATGAAATGTAATAATTTTTTATTTTATATTTTTTATTTACATGTTTACACTTTAGAATACTTGCTATTTTCTGTTTATGGTTTAACTTACTTTGTCAAAGTTGTTTTATTATACAATAGCGTAAAATATTTTATGTTATAGTGGTTAGTGCTTTACTTTTTATTTTTAAGGACAAAATGCAGTTTGTCCTTTGCGGGCGGTTAATGTACAAACACAGATTTAGTTCTGGGATTTCTTCATAGATGGCGCTGATGGTGTTGTGCATCGCGCTTGCATTGTTCAGTGTCTAACCATTATTATGAAATTGTCAAGAATTCCCGAATTCGACAGAAAATGTCAAGACGTCAATTAGGGTCCAGAATGTACAAAAATTACTCCGATGAAATGTTGGAAATTGCGTGCGAAGCAGTTAAATCACACCAAATTTCTTCACGAGATGCTGAATGAATTCTTCACGATAGTAAATAAAATAAAAAATATATATATAGCCCGTTGGGCATCCTACCGTTTTAACATACGTAAAGAGAAAAAAATTATAGGGGTCTTGCAAGCTGCTAGCGATTTTGGCTCCCCACTTACTAAAGTGGATCTGAAGCTAGTGGTTCATTAATATTTAAAAAAAAATTCATGATCATAAATTCAAGAATCGAATTCCCGGTGATGCATGGGTCCAGGGCTTTTTGGCTATGCATGCTGACGAATTGACTGTAAGAACTACTCAAAATATATATAAGACGAGAGCTGAAAAAGGACCTCAAGAAATAGCTAACTATTTTGACAATTTAAGCATAACATTGAAAGACATACCCGCTGAAAATATTATCAACCTGGATGAGACCAACCTGTAGGACGATCCAGGTTCTTCCAAGAGCATTTTTCGAAAGTATCCGGAAAGAGTTGCCAATTCCACCAAATGAAACATATTTCTCATGTTTACAGCAACCGCGAGGGTAAGTGTTTGCCCTCCAAAACGAATGTGTTGGATATATGGCTCGAGATGCAAGTTTCATACCCTAACCTATTTGAAATGGTTAAGGGTCATAGATGTCCGAATGGCATAATGTCTAAATTGCATAAATGACCAAGTGCAAAAATACCAGTGTCAGAACGGCTACTGGTCTTATTACTCGAAAGTTATAATGCACTAAGGTCAAAATTTCCGAATGACAATGTCAAAGTTGCTTAAAATGACCAAGTGTGAATATATGTCAAGCTAGGGGTAAGGGTATTGTTATTGCTTAATTATATTATCCGGGTTATAAAGTAACCTATGTGTTAAATCATGAATAGAAGAGTGAAAAGTCCCATCTAAATGCGTTCATTGTTTTTTTCGTAATGTGTGCAAAAATAAACATTTTTTTTAGAGGTATAGAACTTTAAGTTGGCAACACTGTTTTAACTGGCGGCCATTTTGTCAGCTGTCAAGTGATTTGTGTTTAGATTCCTTTTCATGAAAGAAGTCCCGCGGTGATTTTTGGAACTAAATTTGACAGGTCGGCCATGTTGTCGTTCGTCGATGTTATAAGTTCGTTTGTTATGGTAGATTTTTGTGAGTTTGTAACTAGCTTAGTGCATTTTAAAGATTGTTTACAATGCCAAAAGTTGTAAAAAGTTCGGCTCGAGAAATGATATTGAAGGTGAGAGTTCTGTGAAGCGGAACAAAAGAATCAAGGTGTTTTAATACCACTAAACAATGTTCGGAAGAGAGTCGCCGCCATAACAGGTACTTTTTAGAGTTGCCATATAATAATTTTTTGCTGCATTGATGGGACTTTTATGATATAAATTCATTTTTGCGATAAAATTGAACAAATACCAAACGTGATGAAACTAGGTAACTGAAATTAAAACATATATTACATAGTACATAAGCATTATAAACTTAAAGTTACTATTATTTTTAATTGTTCATTATTTAATTGCAGGTGTGTCAGAGAAAACTGTAACAAGAATTACAAAAGAAGGTATAACAGCGGCGAGTACTTCGAAAAAAATTGTCACCCCGGGGAAGAGTTCTAGGGTCGGCGGACTAAAGCACATAAGTCAAAAAAAGGCCAATATTTATTATGTATGCAAAGTAATGCTTGTGTATTGACTCGTTACCGGACTAAAGCACATAAGTCAAACCGAACTGTAACTGTATAAAGAATAATAATAATGAGGACCTTTTCAACAATCTCATTTTGGATGTTGATTGGCACTTACTATATCACATAACTTGATTTATGTGAAAAAGAACATTGGAGCCGCTTAGGGTATGTCATTGGCGGTTTGACTTATGTTATAAGGTCTCAAGTGGTATGTTGTGTCTAACTTTATTGTAATATGAAGTGGGTACTTACAAAAATAATTTATTACAATAAACAAATGGGTAAGTTTTGTATTTAAATTAAAGTTTGTCACACATTGAGTTTAGTTACACAAGAGCAGTTCTAACGGCATATTGTGGAATTTAAGCTTTGCATTGTTTCTGTATTAAACGACATGAATAGAGGACGAATATTATTGAATCTTGCATTACAGAAGAAGTCATCTGATGAACTCGATCATACTGGTGAGTAATAAATCAATATATTTTATTGCTAAAAATATTAATTTTAACTCCGAAAGTTAAAAATAATAAGTTCAAATTTTTTATTTTAACTGTTACCGTTCATTTTTCTGATTGGTTTGGTAGTTATTAATTTTAAATTTTTATTTAAAATTTCGTGTTTTTGATATAAATTAATAGTTAATGTTTACATCTTTTTAGATACACAATCAGTTCGAAAAACTGGGCCAGAACCAGAGCCTCAACCATCCACATCTTTTCAATTGGACTCTAATGCTTCACAACAAGATCAGGATTTTTGCAGTGATGATTCTGTACAAGACCCACCTTATCAGCCATTTTCAAAATTGCCTTCGAGTTCAAGTGAGGACGAAACAGATATTCATCAAACACATATCACTGATAAATCTGCCAAAACAAGCTTACGATTCATAAAACAAGAAAAGAAAGTCAGACGAAACCTTGGTAAGTCTTATAAAACTCTCAAAGGTAAATCGATTCCAGACAGGAAAATGATCGAGTTAGGTCATTGTAGGATGAAATGTAAAGAACGTATTTTACTAAATGATAGACAGACAATATTTAATGAATATTGGGGTTTAGGTTCACACTCTAAAAGATCAGCATACATGGCCTCATTGATGGAAATTGAAGATAAAACTACAATGAGATTACGTACCTCAGATCCTGATAAACAAAAATTTAGAACAAAAACTTACAAATATACTGTAGTTATTCATGGAAAACGTGAGCCAATCTGTCGAGGATATCTGTTAAAGGTTTTGAATGAAACTGATAACTTCATAAAGACAGTCGCATTAAAAAAAAGAGCTTCAACTGCTGGTACACAAACAGATGATATGCGTGGAATAAACTTTGTGCCAAAACATAAAATATTAGATTCTGCTCGTGAAGAAATTAAACAGCATATCCTGTCATTTCCATCCTACGAAAGTCACTACACCAGAAAAAGTACATCAAAAAGATATTTGCCATCTCATTTAACCATACAAGCAATGTATAACTTGTACCGCGAAGGACGTGAAAATCCACCCTCTATAAAAGTTTATAGGCAGGAATTTCATAAATTAAACTTATCCTTTAAAAAGCCCAGAGTCGACACATGCTTCACTTGTGACAAATTCCAAATGACTATACAGTGCACTCAAGACGAACAAGTGAAAGCTATAACTATTAGTGAACATGAACACCACAAGATGTTAGGAGATCAGGCCTATTCTGAAAAAGCTTTAGATACTTCTATGTGTAAAGATGACGATAATAATAATATAGCTGTCTACACTTTTGACTTACAACAGTGTTTACCAACGCCAGCATTAACTTCTTCAGTTATTTTTTACAAACGTCAGTTGTGGACTTACAACTTAACAGTACACAACAACAAGACAGGCAGAGCCGTTTGCTACATCTGGTATGAAACAGTTGCAGCACGAGGTGCAAATCAAATCGCATCCTGTCTTTTTAAACATTTGCAGACGTATGTACCTAATAATGTAAAACATATAATATTCTATTCTGATACTTGTGCTGGTCAAAACCGCAATTCACATGTGAGCTCAATGTTCACATGGGCTCTACAAAGTTTAAATTTAGAAAAAATTGATCATAAGTTCATGGTTCCAGGGCATAGCCACCTAGAAGTAGATACCGATCACGGTATTATTGAAAAAAAAAAGAAAAAATCCAATTTACAGATTTACCATCCACATGATTGGATTCAACTTATTAAATCTAGTAGCACTAAATTTGAGGTATACGAAATGAAATCTATAGATTTCTTTGACTTTTCTTCTCTTTTAAAAGGACCTCTAGTCTTAAGGAATAAAGATAATGAAGGACAACAGTTCAAATGGCTTGAGAAGAGGTGGTTACGCTATGAAAATGATTTTGGAATGATTTTATACAAAAACGTCTTGGATAGGGAGGAGCCATTTCAAATATATAATTTAAAACGTCGAGGTGGTCGTGTACCCGAAAATATCCCGAATTGTTCCCTCAATCCATTGCCAATATCAGAAGAAAAGAAAAAAGATCTCATCTCTTTATTTCCTTTAATACCTGAAGTATTTCATGACTTTTATAGATCCTTGCCAACACAGGCAAGTATTCGAAATACAGACCCAGACATATTCGATCACGAATATGAAATCGATTTTTAAATTCCTTGTTAATTTCATGTTTTTATTTTTAATATTTTAGTAGTTATTTAACACTTAAGTCTATTGTATATTTCATTAATATTTTTACTTATGACATAAGTCAACTTAAGTTAGTTAGTCAGTTATTAGTTTGTTCGACCTTAGCACATAAGTCGTACAAAAAGCTTAATAATTAGTGTTGTTTAGTTAAAAAAAGTGTTTAATTATATGACAACTTGTTAGTGTTAAGCGAAGTTATGATTTAAATAAACATATTATTTGGTTCAAATTTTATGAAGTTTTTTTTAATTCCTGAAAAGTTGCCATTTATGACACATGTGTTTTAGTCTGCCGACCCTAGAGTTATAAAGCATGTTATGTTATAATGTTTATGTTGGAAGCATGTTATAAATTTTTGATAGTTTGTGTCTAAGCTTTGATATTTTTTGGTAGATCGGGTGGACCGAGAAATTATTGTAGATGAGAATAGCGAGGAAGAGGCTCCGGCACCGGAATCTTCAACAAGTACTTCACGAGGTCGCGTATGCAGACGTAGACGTGGCCGAGCTCGAATACGAACTCGTGGCCGATCTGTTCGAAATCAACAAGTATCCACTACGGCAGTAGACTATCGCGAACAGGATGAAGGTGCAGGATGGACGTACAACGTCAGAGAAAATGCTTCAGAAGATACTGTTTTTTCAGAACAGAGTGGGGTAAGTGCCCCAGTCGACGCCAATTCTACGGAGTATGATTGTTTTAAACTTTTTTTTAATGACGAGTTTTGGAGGCACATGAAAGCGGAGACTAATTGTTATGCTGCCCAAATGAAAACAGCCTTATCAAGAAAGGGACAGCTTAAACCGGAGTCTATTTTAGCAAACTGGCAGCCTGTTTCATTGGCGGAAATGAAAATTTTTTTTAGTATCATTTTTCATATGTCTATCATTCGTAAGGGACAGTTGAATGAGTACTGGTCAAAAAAAATTTTTATACAAACACCATTTCCAGGCTCAGTCATGTCAAGGAACCGATTTCGTGCTATTTATTCCTGTTTACATAACAATAACAATAGCAACTACATACCGCGTGGTTCTGAAAACTACGATGCTTTCTTCAAAGTGCGTCCAATCTTTGACATGTTGGTTGCACGCTGTCAAGAGCACTATAGGCCTGGAGAAAACCTCACTATTGACGAGGGGATATTATGTGGGTATCGTGGAAGAATACACTTTCGAGTATTTAATAAAGACAAGCCAGACAAATACGGAATGAAGATTTATATGCTCTGTGACGCAGAAACAGGGTATGTCCTGAATATGGTTCCGTGTATGTTGGCGACTCAAAGACTATCGAACAAATTGTCCTAGAACTGTTAACTAACAACTTGTATAAATGGTATACGGTTTACATGGACCGATTCTTCAGTAGTCCCATACTGTTTGATCTGCTGTGGTGCAATGACACACGAGCTGTTGGCACGGTAATGCTCAATAGAAAGGGCTTGCCACAAAAGTGACGATATCAATTTCTGGAAGCAGGCGAAATGTCCTTCTGTCATCGAGGCCCATTGACCGCCTGCAAGTGGCATGACAAGCGAGATGTGCCTTTTATAACGACCAAACATGGAGCTTCATGGACAGAGGCGAACACGAAAACAAAAGGGGGAGTGATCAAGAAGGTGAAGCCAGATTGCATCCTAGATTACAACAAATTAAAGATTGGCGTCGATCTTAATGACCAGTACGTAGCGTATTATTCATATAAGCGGAAGACTATGAAGTGATGGAAGAAGATGTTCTTCCACCTAGTTGCTCGAGGAACAGTCAACGCTTACATTTTGTTTTATAAGTCTAGGAAAAACATGAAAAGAATGATTGCGTTTATGATTGCCGTGGGCGAGTTTGGCTGAGGATGGTGGGATGGAGCTTGGAGCCGCCTTGGCATCCAAAAAACAAATAGGTAAATATAGCCGGCTTTTCGAACGACATTTTGCAGAGCGCATTCCCGCTTCGGAAAACAAGGCAGTACGTGCAAGGGTGTGCAAAGTGTGTGCGGACTGTATCAAGAAGCAAACTGGCAAGCGAGGTCGAAAAGAGACAATTTATTTCTGTCCAGACTAAGGTTGCCAGGTGGCCGGGAAATCCGGGAAAGTCCCGGAATTTAGCATCTCGTCCCGTGTCCAGTAATTACATTTACTTGTCCCGGAATTCTCGAATAAAAGGTTTTTTTATACAAATTTACGATTATGACACCCGGCCGACTATCAAGCTATGCTAATATGCACCAGCGTAGTGGTGGGGCATGCTTGGGTCTGACGGGTGGTGGGGAGGTGGGGATCAGTGCACGAGGTGCGCGGTGCGCCGGTGCGCGCGCAATCCAACGAGTAAGCGCCTGCCTGAGGAGTAGGAGAGCAGCAAGCGGCATTCACCCGGCGCCCGCTTGCTTGTTCACTCGTATAAGGTATAACGTGCTTTGTTTTGATTTAATGAAACTGGACGTGTGCGAGAAATAAAATATGCATCAAGCGAAATGGAACCATCGTCGTTGCCATCAACAAGCAAAAAGAGATTCACGGGTTTCAATGACCAGTGGACAAATGATCCCGATTTTGAAGACTGGATCGAGAAAAAAAATGAGTTCACTGCAAATTGTCGAATATGTATCTCAGATATTGCAATTCAATATGAAGGTCGCCGCGCGTTAACAGTAAGTATTTATTTATGTTGTTTCAAGTACGTAGAATGAATGACGAATGGATGAAATGTGTAAATATATGTAAAAGTAGGCATTTAAACATAAGTATTGTTTGTATAAATATTCGGCCCTGCGAATACTTGAGTAGAATTGTTGTTAGATACACCGATACACGTCCGCTCTCTTTGTCTCTTTCCAAGGAATCCAAGGGCATGTATTTCTTCCTCTTTTTAAGTCTGTCGACATCAAGAGTTCTGTCCCAATTCTGTGCACAGCCTTATATCGCAACAACTGTATTTAGATTGTACTTTGTAGTTCATTATTGTAGGTTCACGCCAATAGTACGAAGCACAAAAAGATGGTGTCAGCCAGAAAAACTTCAAGATGCATGGACAACTTTTTCGTGAAAAAAGATTCGAAGGAAGAAATGTCGATCGTCAGAGCGGAAGTGGGACTAGTTTTTCATAACGTGAAACATAGTTTAAGCTATAACAGTTTGGACTGCTTGGCCAAAAATGTCCACAGAATTATCCCAGATAGTCAAATAGCTGCAAAAATGACATGTGGACGTACTAAGGCATCAGCAATCACGCGCAATGTTTTAGGCCCTTATTCGCAGGAAAAGTTAATCTCGGATTTAAAAGAAGCTCATTATTTTTCAGTTGGCTCAGACGCATCAAATGTTGGAAACATAAAAACGTTTCCATACGCCGTTCAGTATTTTGATATTAACAAAGGTATATGCCAAAAATTATTAGACTTTTACGAAGACGCTAATGAAACATCGCTCGATATATATAAATGCCTTAAAAAAATTACTGCTGATGCCGACCTCAGCATGAACCAAATAAGCGCTTATAGTGCAGATAATGCTTCCGTAAATTACGGGGCTCATAACTCTGTATATCAAAAATTGAAAAAGGAAAACGAGCATGTTTTTAAAGCCAATTGTTATTGTCACGTTATTAATAATTCTGTGAAATATGCAATGAAAAGTCTTGATATTGACGTGGAAAGCATCGTGATGAAAATTTACAGCGAATTTAGTTCGTCAGCTTTAAAAACAAAAAAATTAAAAGAATGCTTTGAGTTTGCTCAAATCGAATACAAAGAGGTGCTGAAACATGTTCCCACGAGATGGTTGTCACTATTGCCAGCAATAGATCGATTAGTATATAGTTGGCCTGCAGTTAAATATTATTTTCTGGAAAAGGGCCCAAAAAACAGCCACAGGGTGCTGTGGGAATTTATTTCCGAAGGTCGCGATGATAATGACATAAATAGCAATGAAGAGTGCCAAAAAGAAAGTCTGAATGACTGTTATCTTTTTTTCTTGAGTAATGTATTGCCTGAATTCACGAAAGTAATATCGCTATTAGAAAATGATAGCTTCACAATTTTGGACATTGATCGCGTAATGCAGGGTCTTTTTGATCAACTAAAAAGCAGATTGACTGATAATTTTTTTGGAAGTAAAGTCAGAGGCATTTTCAAGAACCTCACCGAAGACCAAAGGCATAAATTTACATCACAGGCACACACTTTCTTGCAAAGAGCAATCGAATATTTGGACGAAAGATATGATTTCGGGCCTGATGGAATTCACAAAAAGTTTGGACTTTTGTCTCTTAAATCAAAGGAATTGAAATTGACATGGGATGTACTCTCTGAATTTCCTGCGATTCTAAAAATTGAAAATGTGGTTAACATTGATTCTCTTTATACAGAGTTTGCATGTCTCAGAGCTGTTTTTGAGGTGCTTCCAAAAGACTTGCCAAACGATAAAATCTGGGCCTATTTCTTTAAAATGAACACGGCTAACGATTTCGTAAATCTGAAAAAAATCGTTGGTTTCGTTTTGTCTATTCCAACAAGCAACGCCTTTTGCGAAAGAATTTTTAGCTTGTTGAATAATTTATGGACTAAAGAACGAAACCGAATGTCCATGGACTTGATTAAATCTGAACTGCAAACTCGTATTAACTTTGACGAATCTTGCTCGGAGATTTTAACAGTTTTGCAGAGCAGTGACGGGGAAAAACTTTTGAAAATGGTAAAATCTGGCGCTAAATATTTAAAAAAGCCTTAATTAATAAACCTAAAAAGGTGTGCATTTTTATTTTATCTTTTAAGTTTATGCGATTTGATGGTGATTCTTCACCAAAATTGTAAAGAGGCACTGAGTAAAGTCGATAAAATCGACTGTTGTAGATATTTTACAAAAGTTTATATAATAAGTTTATATAAAAGAGGTGCTCAATTGTTTTTAAGTTTAGTTGATATCTCATGTTGATTTGCTGCCAAAGTGTCATTAATAAGCCCAAAAAGTGTGCATTTTCAGTTTTAATTTTAGACTATCTGATACTTATTTTCTACCAAAAATAAAGAGGCGCTCAGTCGAGTTGATAATATATTCTAATTTTTTTACTATATATTCCTTTTTTCTTATCTTAAAAAAAAGCAATTGTACTACCTAGTAAATTTAATACATTTTTTATCGTCCATCCTCCAGTAGTTAAAGTTAGAACTTGGACCCCCTTTGTAACCCCAGAAATGTCCCGGAAGAGACGAACCTATATCTGGCAACCCTACCTGGGACCCTTTTATACATATATATGTTTATACAAGTTTAGACAAGTTTCTACAGGCTTAAAAAGGAATTTCTATAACTATTAAATATTTTACCGAAGTTATTTTAGTCTTGGTTTAACTTCGAAGAGCGCAACAACTACAAATTATTTATTTTCATAATGAGTGGACGGAAAGGAAGTACGAGTGGAAATGTTCATCCTGGTCGTAGTAAAAAAAAGAAAGTTTAGTGGAAACCGTTTTACCACCCAAAATGAAACGGCATTTACATCAGCTTCGGCGAAAAAACTTCAAAATAGCACGAACATGGAGGTTCCCATCGCTTCGAATCTTGCGTATTGCATTTTGGAGTTTGTTTCTGCATTCGCTGCAATTTCTGAAATGGTAATATGCAAAACTTGTAAAAGTGATGTGTCTATTTCGCAATCAAGTTTCCGAGGCTTAGGTTTTAAAATTATTCTATCGTGTGAGTGTTAATCGCTGATTATTGATCGAGAATGCATTTGAAGTTAATCGCCGGTTTGTATTTGTGATGCGTTTATTAGGAGTTGGTCACGAAGGAATAAATCTTTTCTGCAGCTTCATGGACATATGTTCGGGTATTGGAAATTCAACTTATACTGCACTACTGAAAAACATTCATATTGCCACATCTTCACTGTGTGAAACTTTATTATCATTCGCTGTCACGCAAGAAAAAACTATGAATGAAGAAGAATGAAAAAACCGGAGGATGAATTGATTGTGTCAGGTGACGGTACCTGGAAGAAAAGCTTCTACATTGATTGGAAAGTACACCGGGAAAGTTTTAGATGTCATGGTTATGAGTAGTTTTTGTGGTGCATGTAATAAGTGGAAAAGTAAAAAAACAACGGATCCTTTAGAGTACGAAATGTGGTATGAAACGCATGTAGATGAATGCACCATAAACCATTCCGGAAGTTCCGGTAAAATGGAAATAAGTGCCATCACGCAAATGTTTCTGAGGTCTGTGGAAAAATATGGCGTAAAGTATCTTACATACATCGGCGATGGTGACAGTAAAACTTACAAGGGGATCCTAGATGCTAAACCGTATGGAGATACTGTAGTAACAAAAAAAGAATGTGTGGGCCACGTAGAAAAGAGAATGGGAACACGACTTCGGGCTGTTAAAAAGGATAAAACAAATAAAGGAATCGGTGGAAAAGGACCAGGTAAACTTACTGATAAAGTTATTCAAGAAACAACGAAATTCTACGGATTAGCTATTCGACGTCATCCAGATTCGCTTGAAGATATGAAAAAGGAAGTTTGGGCAACGTATTATCACAAATGTTCTTCAGATGAAAACCCTCAACATCATTTTTGTCCAGAAGGCGAAGACAGTTGGTGTAAATGGCGTAAGGCAGAAGCTAAGAATGAGCTCGACCAATTTCATCACGATAAACCACCTCTAATACCAGAAGTACAAGTAGCTATCAAACCTGTTTTCGAAGATTTATCGAAAGACGAATTATTAATTCGTTGTTTAGGAGCAGAGACACAAAACAATAACGAATCTTTGAATTCGTTGATTTGGACTTTTGCTCCAAAGCATCTCCATTCTGGCCCCAAGATAGTTGAAATTGCTAGCTACTTATCAGTTATCATCTTTAATGAAGGTTTTGAAGGTGTTTTAAAAGTAATGTCGATTATGGGATGCCCCATTGGCCGCGAAGCCCATACATATGTTGAGAAACGTGATGAAAAACGAATCACGTTCTGAGCGGCGCGTAAGTGATGTCGTTAAACAAGCCAGGATTGACTCAAGAGCTGAACAATCTGCTTTGAAAGAGTTTCAAGAGGAAGAGGAAGGAATACTCTATGGACCAGGCATCGCCGATTGAGGGTAAGTTGAGATTTTCATAGTTTTTAAGCGGACTTGAAACTTTAAACGCGTTTTTCTCAAAACTGTGTTTTTCAAACTTTCCTCCATCGTATCTCAAAAACAGCTTGACCGAATGACTTGAAATTTGTAGGGTACACTCAGCACATGTAAACGCATGGAATGAACTATTATCAATCAAAAATTCCCAAAATTTCGATTTTTTTATAGCCAAAAACAAAAACAAAAATCCCAAAATTCGCAACTTTTTTTTCAAATGTCTACCAAAAGTCCAATTTTTGGTATATTCATTTGATAATAGTCCATTCCGTGCATTTAGGCTTACAGATTAAAACGCCGCTAATTTTTTTTGTTTCAGATAAGCCAATCAGCCGGAATCGTGGAGGAAGTGCGAGCCCATTTTTTCGAGGCGGGGGCGGGGGTGTTCAGAACGCTGTAACTCATGTTCTACACAATATTTTTAGCTTAAAATTTATATTTATACTGTTGAAATATATGTTAATAAATGATAATAAACTTAAAGCTCTATCTATTTACTGGTCGTAGAAAAAAAATCCTAAAAAATCCCTAAAAAACAGGCCGTCACATGGGATGACCCCCTTAAATGAAGATGCAATAATGAAGCTACTAAGCCGAGAGCTTAGTTCGGATGACCTGGATGGTGATTCTGACAGTGAGACCGAAGACTTGGTATTGGAAGATGATGTCCAAAGCGACGAAAATTATGAACCATCTGATTCCGAAGAAACTCACGAAAGTACACTTCAAGACACGTCCCCAACCGTGGAACACGTTCTTCCAAGTAGTTCTTCTCTAGAAACCTCACAAACCGATATCATTCAACTGCCTCAAGGGAACATAAGAGGTAAAAATCGATATGTTTGGGCCACCACTAAAGGTCACACTTCAACTAGAACCTCAGCAAGGAATATCGTGCGTACTTCAAGGGGACCTAAGCGTCCACGTAAAGGTTTGACAGGTGTAATATCAAATATAATAACAGGTGCTTTGAAAATTTTTTCAATAATGAAATTTTCGAAGAAATTGTCAAATGGACGAATGTTGAAATGTCAGTGAAAAGAGTCATGTACCAAAATGTAACTGCTACACAAAGTGATGCAAATACTTTGGAGATAAAAGCCCTAGTGGGGTTGTTCATTTTGTCTGCAGCTCTAAAAGATAACCATTTGACTTCAGATGAGATATTTAATTCAAATTATTGTGGAAGCGGATATGTCGCTACAATGAGCCGAGAAAGATTTCTTTCTTGTAAGGTGTTTGCGATTTGACGATAGAGATTTAGGCTACAACGATCACAGAATGATCCCTTTACACCCATCAGAATAATTTGGGATATGCTTATAACGCAATGTCGCAATAATTATACTCCAGGGACAAATGTTACGATAGACGAACAATTATTGGGCTTTCGAGGCAGATGCAAATTTCGTATGTATATTCCGAATAAGCCCGCTAAATATGGGATTAAAATTGAAATGATGTGTGATAGTGGAACCTATTATATGATTGATGCTATACCTTATCTGGGACAAGGGACAGATACAGGAGGATTGCCTTTAAGTGAATATTTCGTCAAACTTTCAGCAAATCTCTTTACTAGGCAATGTTCGGTAATTTGGTCAATCTGATCTGGCCAGCCTGGTGGGAAGTGCCACTACAAAAAAAAGCATATGACCAAAAGTATTTGTGCTAACTGTAAGGTAGCGATATGTGGTGAACATAAAATTGACTTTTGTATCACATGCGCTAAAAATAAATGATGATTTTAGTATTACAACTACTTTTTATATTTTTCTGTGTCATAAGATGCCAAAAAGCATATTGTCATATTATTTTTTCAGTTAATTTTGGATGTTGAAGTTCATTTAAAAAATTTTTTCTTTTTTTTCTGAGGTGTTAGAAATGTTACTGTCTTTTTTTTAAATGAATAATCAAAGTACAATTTAAAAACTTAATTTCGTTGAAAAACCTTTTAATTAACGATACTTTAAAACCTTAGTTGCAAAGTTAGTTTATATTTTATGCAAAAAAGAACTTTTTCGAATACCCGTCGTTTCGACGGCTGGTTAGCTTAACTGGGGTACGCCCGAACGTTAGCTATCTAGGGTTAAATAAATCTTCTTTCATTATAATTTGAGTTTGATTTTACTACTTTTTATTGAATAATTTAAAGAAATACTAAAAAATATCGATAATATCGCTTTGGAACGGTCGATATATCAGTTATCGATATTTACCTGCCTCCGATATCCATCCATATCATATTGATATTTCAATTACTTTGCTTCCCTATAAATATGTGGAGGGATCAACTGTACAATGTATGGTAGCGAGTTTTTGGCTCATTTTTTTTATTCAGATCCTATAAGTAATATGGTACCCGACGTGCTATATATTATTATGCGAAAAAGCATAATTTTGTGGAAAAAAAATAATTATAATTTTAAATTTACACGTAGGGGTCGACATTTTGACGGTATCTTCGACGCGTTTCTTTACACATATCAATGAATGTATCATTTTATGTTTTACATGTAATTATTACACAAGGTTACAAAATTTTACTTTTTAAAATTTTCCGGAAGTTTTTTTCACTTTTCCTTTATCTTTTGATACAGTAAATTTAAATCTACCAGCCGTTTCTATCAGCTTTTATTTTCCGTACACAGCTTTTTAGTATTTTATGTGAGGGTAGGCGCACATTTACGAATTTAACAGTGTTGATATCAGTTAAGATAAAATTATAGCGATGTCTACATCAAGGAGACGTTGTTTAAACGATCCGGAGTGTTTTTGCTTTATTTGTGGTGAATGTTTTTAAAAATTATAGAAAATCGGTGACAGATTTCGTAAAAACCGCGTATACCGACTATTTTAAAGTACAAGTGTGTAATTTGGACAAGCCGTGGGTGCCTAAAACTGTTTGCCAAAATTGTGTTGTTAGTTTGCGACAATGGTCAAGTGTAAAAAGAAGTTCCCTAAGGTTCAAAACCCCCATGATCTGGCGAGAACCGAAAAACCACCATGATGATTGTTATTTTTGCGTCGTTAATGTAAACGGCATTAATTCAAATAACCGCAGTAAATGAATTTATCCTGATTTACCATCTGCTAAACGACCAACTTTGTTACCTATTCTAGCTCAAGAGCCTATACCACCAGTTTTACCTTCGACATCTGCAGCAGTTTCTTGCCAAATGGAAACAGACGACATAATAGACGATGATAAGTCAAATGATCCTGACTTTATCCCCAAAGTCCCGACCAAAGAACTTTTAAACCAAAACGAGTTGAATGACCTAATAAGAGATCTTAATTTGACAAAAGAACAGTCCGAGTTACTCGCCTCTAGACTGAAAGAAAAAAAAGTATAATACTTGCACCCAATACTAAAGTCACGATATACCGTACGCGCGATAAGGATTTGTTAAAATATTTTTCGCAAGAAAATGACTTAGTATTTTGTCAAGATGTCAAAGCTTTAATGAATAACATGGGTTTTTTTTTTTTTTTTTTTTTTTTTATCTTGGAGGGGAAATCCTCATTGGATGCCTTCCGCTATAAGTGATCTGTTCTTGCGGAAGGCGATGCCGGACTCATACCGGCTAAAACCCCTCCATTGCGTTGAACCCCTGATGTAGAAGTCAGGGCCTGTGTTTTCTTGAATCATGTTGTTTTCTTGTTCTGATTTATTTTCATTTTGTTGTTATTTGGTATACTTAGGTATACCGTCAGAACTAATCTATTTTTTCGCCTTTTGACTCCTGATGTACAGGTCAGGAGTCTTGGAGTCGTCCTGTTGACACGATTGACTCTGATGTATAGGGTCAGAGTCATTCAACGCATTCATTTTATAGCTTAATTTTCTAATTTTTTCCTCATAGATATGTATCTGAGTTGTCCTTTTTTTAAATGTCCTAATCCTAATATTATATTTCTGTAAATGAAGATCTTTTATTTTTTCTATGTTTTATTTCTTTCAATTGCTCTTCTTGCTACATATTTACAGAATTTCAGAAATATTTGTTTGTTGTCTATTTTCTATTTCTATTTTTGTTGTCGCTCCCCATTATCTTGCTTATATTTTCCTTTGTTATTTCATTGTCAATCATCATTTCCACTTCAAATCTCCTTCTGCCATATACAGGGCAATCAATGATTAGGCGCAATATGCCCTCAGCCGCGTCTGGGTCACAGATACACGCCGAACTCTCCTTGCACCGGAAGCGATTCAGGTACTCGGAGAATCCGCCGTGTCCCGTTAACACTTGAGCGATCACCGGCTCCATCTGGATTCTCTTGATGATGTTATTTGCCTTAATGGCGTCCGGAAAGAAGGTCTTAGTTACGGCCGCCGTCTCGCCCTCCTGGTAGCGCCGGTTCCACTCGTCAAGCGTCTCCTCACGGATTTGTCGCTTGACGAATGAGACCGGGTAACTATCCACTGTATAATCCACTTGATTGGCGTCTTTTTATAGACAGCAGCCAAAGAAGTTTGAAATGTGTTTTGTTACACAACGGCAATAAATTCGGTTCTATCCCTATTGCATATTCCAGGACATTAAAAGAAGCTTATGAAAATATTTCTTCTGTTATAGAGAAAATCAAATACCATGAACATAACTGGCAAATATGTGTGGATTTTAAAATGGTAAATTTTCTTCTAGGACAGCAAAGTGGGTTTACCGTGTTTAACGCGTTATCCGTGTTTTATTTGTCTTTGGGACAGCAGAGATAGAGAACATCATTGGACTCGGAAAGAGTGGCCTCCAAGAGAAAAATTATTGCCTGGAAAGCAGAATATAATACATTCTCCTCTCGTTAACAAAGATCGCATTATTTTGCCACCACTGCATATAAAACTTGGTATAATGAAGCAGTTTGTCAAGGCGCTTGATACAAATGGTGACTGTTTTGAGTATATTACACAGAAATTCCCTGGCCGAACCACAGAAAAATTAAAAGCTGGAATATTTGATGGACCACAAATACGTCTGCTAGTTAATGATGAAAATTTTGTTAAAACAATGACTGATAAAGAGTCCAAAGCATGGAAATCATTTGTGTGAGTAATGAAAAACTTTCTTGATAATACTAAAGCACCAAACTACCAAGACTTGGTCCAACATATGTTATTATGTCTGAAAGATCTTGGTTGCAACATGAGCGTAAAACTTCATTATTTACACTCTCATCTGGACCACTTTCCTGAAAATCTTGGCCACTTTAGTGATGAACAAGGAGAAAGATTCCATCAAGAAATTCGCACCATGGAGGAACGATATAAGGGCAGATGGGATGTGCATATGATGGCAGATTATTGCTGGAGTTTGAAACGAGACCTACCACAAGCATCTCATGCAAGAAAATCATTAAAAAGATCATTTTTGGCTGCTTCCGAAAAAATTTTTTTTTATGGTATTAATTTTTTGTATTTTTCTACAAAATTACACATACGCCATATCTCAAAAACTAAAGCTGATAGATGAAAACGATTTTTATTTTCAGAGTCAGGATGCCATATGTCTTCATAAAATATAATTAACCATCTGGAAAAAAATCTTTGTAACTATGTTATTTATTAAATAATAACTAATTAATTTTAATTAAATAATACCTCAAATTCATTTTCGCAAATATTTACGGATTTTATATATTTATATATACTGTGCGGGAACAGAACGCAATAACGGTCCGCCAATTAGATGCATGTCAATTGTCAATTTGAATTTTTCAATTTAGTTAACGTTTGTACTCGCAGTTGAGAGCGTCCCGTTTTTACCTTTTTGAGAGCAATTCTTTAACTAAAATGGCATCACAGAAGCCCCAAACCTCTTCTCCGTTATGTTGTGATAGTGAAGTGTGTGACCAAACGTTGGACTCTAATGAGCCGTTTGTGTTCGCGACTTCTGCTGAGTCTGGAAATGAGGAGCCGCTTTCTAACGTAATTGAAGATGAGCCGACACCTGGGCCGTCTACCATTCCACATAGCTCCAATTTATCTGGCTTTTCTAACAGGTAACATAATTTTTCAATTGTTTATATATAAAATAGTTTTCATTATTATTGGTATTTGAAGTAATTTAAATTGTAAGCTCCAGATTGGAATCTGGCCTTTTATTATCTTTTGAGCACTCAGACTGCTGGGTTCAGGTTAGGTTTGTCTTGTGAACACAACGCGCGAGCCGAGCGAGCGAAGCGAGCGTGCCGCGGCAGCGGCCGGCGAAGCGTTAGATCCGAATCTGGCCTCTTATTATCTTTTGAGCACTCCGACTGCTGGGTTAGGTTAGGTTTGTCTTGTGAACACAACGCGCAAGCCAATCTAGTGCCAGACTCGAATCTGTCCTTTTATCACCTACAGTTGAATCACAGAAATTGGTGAATTTCCCCTTTCTAAAGTGCTTCCTTATCAGCAGTATCAGTCCATCACTGTAAGCTCATTCCAAGGCACTTTATTCATATCAATATTTCATTTTATTACAGTCGTAAACACTTATATGCTGAAGAAGTTCGCTCACTCTGGAACTTAAGACGAGTAATACAAAAACTCGGAACAAAACAGCAGTGCATCGAGTTTGCAGAAGAAATACAATTGATATCCAAGATCATGATATGCAATTATCACAAGAAGCCAATGTATTTGGACCACAGTTCATCTCAATTTGGCATATACAGATGCAGAAAAAGTAACTGCAGAACAAAATACACTTCCCGTGTAAAAGGAACATGGTTCGAAAATGTGCATATCCCACTTCCAGTAGTGTTCGAATTGATGTATTGTTTTTGCAATAGTTACTCCTATGACTTAGTACTAAAAGAGTGCTGCGCAGAAGATAGGCAGACTGTATTATCCCATAAAACTATTGCAGATTGGTACAATTATTGTAGAGAAGTAGTATGTGTCTATCATTTAGACAATCAAATTGAAAAAGAAAAAATCGGTGGCCCCAACTGTATTGTTCAAATTGATGAATCCAAATTTGGAAAAAGAAATAATAGAGGACGACAAGTGGAAAGGCACTGGGTCATTAGTATGATTGCTAATAATAGTGATGATTTGAGGTTAGAGGTGTGTCCCGGTAATAGAAGGACAACTGATGTACTGGTGCCACTAATAAAAAAACATGTCAAGGTAGGTTCAATTATACATACCGATTCCTATTGCTTGCTACATACGATTGTTTGCCTGAACATGGTTACATCCATAAAAAATGTAACCATAGTGATCCTGAGAACCGCTTTGTGGCACCAGATGGGACACACCCTCAAAGGATAGAAGGTCACTGGCAAGTTTTAGAAAGGAGTTTTAATAAAGACAATTATAAAGGTGACTTCACAAATTGGTTGAAAGAGAGAAGAAGAGAGAAATTATGTTAAATAAATTGGATCCCTTTGAGGAACTAATAAAGTGCATTAAATATGTTTACAAATAAATTATAAGTTTCATTTATTATTATTTGGGGCAGAATAACTATGCAGTTTATATTATGTCGAATTGTCGCCCAAAACAGACTCAGGACCACCCCTCTCACTGATGAAAGCAAAGGTGGTACTAACACAAAAATTGTTACTAGATTACTAACCCCTAAAATGTTCTTATAAATCATATATGGGCAACAACCAGCCCGCGGGCCGGATCCGGCCCGCTGTAAGATATGATCCGGCCCGCGAGACATTTTGAAAAAACCCAATTAAAAAAATATTACATTAGGTACTTATACTCACGGGAGTGACAGTGAGGCGGCAAACATCAAATCCTTTGATGTTTGCCGTCTCACTCTTTGATAATCGCCGCCACTCGGCTTGCTCGATCAAATTCTTTGAGGTTTGCCGCCTCACGGGCGTCACATCAAAAGATTTATTGCTTCTCAATTATTCTAAACTAGTTTATTCCAGATTATTCCTTCATTTTGCCTATATAAGCGGGTGGATGGCCCGAACGTTAGTTCAGTTCTATTTGAGCTACCGAGGTGATAACTTGGACAAGCGATATCCTAGCGAACTGCTCGAGCCGTCAACTTGCTTTGTGACTTTGTGTGCATCTTGAGTGGTTACTAACTATAGTTTGTTATTAAGTTTATTGAACGAAAAGTAAACAAAAATGATGTCTGGTGGAAAGAAACGAAAAGTAGATACAGAGAGTCGCCAGTTTCAAGAAAAATGGACTGAAGAATTCTTTTTTATCTTGCACAATGGTAAGCCTATTTGTTTGCTGTGTAATGAATCCATTTCAGTAATGAAAGAATTCAATATAAAGAGGCATTACTCAACTAAGCATGCTACGCTGCACTCACTGACAGGACAATTAAGAACTGACAAAATCCAGAAGCTTACCGCAAATTTGGAAAAACAGCAACAAATGTTTCATAAACAAAGAACACAACTTGATAATGTTGTGAAAGCTAGTTTTATAGTTAGCTCAAAATTGGCAAAGGCATTAAAACCATTTGCCGAAGGAGAATTTATCAAGGAGTGTATGTTAGAAGTTTGCGGTATTTTGTGTCCTGAAAAGAAAAATGAATTTGAAAAAATTAGTTTGTCAAGACGAACTGTTGTTCGACGTATAGAAATGATGGCTAATGATATAAAAACAACATTGACTGACCGTATGGCTGGTTTTGAATCATTTTCCATAGCATTAGACGAGAGCACCGATTTGTCTGACACAGCTCAACTGGCTATATTTATTCGAGGTGTTGATAAGGAGTTCACTGTTACTGAAAAATTGCTTGCTTTACAGCCGCTAAAAGGAACCACTACAGGAGAGGATATTTTTATTGAAGTTCAAAAGGTATTCACAAGTTTTGGCTTGCCATGGTCAAAACCCTTAAAGTGCACACTGGGTGGTTTTGACCCATGCATTTTGCTTTCGCCGGTTGTACCACGAAATATAACGGTCTTTTTCCCGAATATTCGACGGGGTGATGTTCCCCCACTCTTCCTGACTAGGTAAGCCCCGGTAGGAATTTTCTGTCCGCGTTAGTATTCATCGGATAGCTATCGGAAATAGACCTTGGGTCATATTGTCCCGTGTGTGCACTAGTGCGTTGAAAATTGATTTTTTTTTTCGAGTGAAATTGTGTTTGTTATCTCAACAGGTGAGTGTATTGTGATAAAAAATGCTACTATAGTCGGAATTATAATTCGATTCCACATTTGACATTAGCTACTGTCATTTTGTAAAATAATGATACCACATATAATAGTGTAGTGATGAACACAAAAATCGATAAACAATCGCGATTTATGTTTATGTAATCATAATATTGGTGTGCCAATTAAAGACTAAATTATTGATTTTTATTTAAATAAATACATAATTATTCATAACAATTATTTATTAATTAGTAACCGCTGCTTTATTTTATAAAAAGTTAATATTTTTGTTTTTTTTTTATATTAAAAACAAAACTTATAATAAAAGAGCCTAGATAGTTTTCTGTATTGGCAACCCGTGCGCGCTCGTGCAGCTATCGCCATTTTGTTTATCTTGTCATTCGGCTTCATTCTCCTAGTCTGACTGCACGAATATCTCGTTTCATTGCGAATCGATATTTTGTTATTTTGTTGGGTTTTTGTTAAAGTTTTGTTACGTTGTGTTTGTTGTTACGTTTATAGTTTTTTGTGAACTTTGAGTGAATCTATTTGTTTTGGTTTTCCATCAAAATGGATCCTCCGCCAAGTACATCACAAAAAGACGTGGATGTTTTCTTGTCTCCAAGAAAAAAACGTCCACGAAAAGCTTTCACTGTTACTGAAAAAGTAATGATCCGCAACGCATATAAGTACGTGAAAAATGAAACTTCTGCGCAATTGGAGGCCTTTGAAGTTGTGGAAGAAAATGAATGTATGAACAAAGTTGCTCACATATTGGGAATAACCTCACGCTCTGTTTGTAACGTTTTGAAGGAAGTAAATAAAGGTGCGCCGCCAACTCCCCCTAAAAAAACTGGACCAAAGCGAAGTTTCAAAGATAAAATTGATGAATTTACATTCTCCGCAATACGACGAATAGTTCATCAGTTCTTTTACCGAAATGAACCTCCAACCATTGCAAAGGTTAGTCAATCAGTCAGACAGTATTATTTTATACCTACATCTTTTATATATAAGTAATGATTCCAAACTATTATAAAATTTACTATTTCAGATTTTACAAGTGATGAACGATGATCCAGAAATGCCCAAGGTTTCCAAAGACACCCTCAGAAAAATTTTGAAGCATCTTAATTTTAAATTTGTTGCACGGTCACGCAAGAGCACACTTATTGATCGAAATGATATAATAACATGGCGCCAGCGTTACTTGCGATCTATATGTCAGTTTCGACGAGAAGGGAGACATATATATTATCAAGATGAAACTTGGGTTAACGCAGGTAAGGCTAACATTTTGAATTAATATACATTTACATTAAATTTAATAGTAATATTGAATGTTCATGTACTATATGTGATTTAAGGTCATACTGTAAAAAAAACTTGGGTGGACAAGCAAGTCACATCATCTCGGCAAGCGTTTTTGGAGGGACTGACCACTGGATTAAAAAACCCATCTGGAAAAGGCAAACGTCTCATAATTAGCCATATAGGTAGTGAAGAAGGCTTCCTGGAAGAGGGGCTCATGATTTTTGAAGCAAAGAAAAATTGTGAAGATTACCATGATGAGATGAATGCAGTTTGTTTTGAGGAGTGGTTCGCTGGAGTCTTACCAAAATTAAGACCAAACTCAATTGTGGTGATGGATAATGCACCTTACCACTCCCGAAAATTGGAAACGGCACCAAAAATGAGCTGGAAAAAAGCTGCCATTCAAGACTGGCTTTTAAATAAAAATATTCATTACGAACCAGATATGGTTAAAGCTACGCTTTTAGAACTGATTCCACATAACGAGTCTTTTAATAAGTACGCTGTAGACGAAATGGCAGCACAACATGGGATCACGGTTTTAAGACTGCCCCCTTACCATTGCGAGCTGAACCCTATCGAATTGATATGGGCTCAGGTAAAGGGGCATGTAGCTCAAAATAATAAAACCTTCAAATTGACAGACGTGAGAAATTTATTTGAGGAAGGCATTCAAAAAATTACGGCCACCGAATGGTCTAAATGCGTATCCCATGTTGTCAAAGAAGAGGAAAAAATGAGTAGGCTAGATATGTTAATTGACAATATCACAGACACATTTATAATAAATGTTACAGAAATAGACAGCGATAGCGATAGCGATGACGGCGACGATTTATAAAATAAAATATTACCATAATACATCTATTTGTTTTATTTCTCATGTTCCTTCATGATCACATTTATTTATTTATTTCACACACAATTATTAAAGAAAACTCTCAGATCCGTAATAAAATTAATCGTCATAACTAAATTATCCGTTCACAAATATTTAATTTCCTGATATACTTAGTTTACGAGAATAAAATTATAAACGAGAAGAATCGATCCGGAAATATTCCATTTCCGTATCGAATAATTTCGCAACGTTACTATTTAGTACTTGTCATAACGTTGCAACACTGAAATTGTCAAATCTGGAATCGAATTAAAATTCCGACTAGATATTTATTTTTTTTACGTTTTAATAATAATAAATCGAAAAAATGTAGAATGTCGAACGAGGAGTCTGACAGTTCGTTGGAACGCGTTTTGCTCGCGGAGTCAGATGATGAAGACTTGGGGGGCAATATGTCCAATGAGGATGACGACTATATAGAGGAAATGGAGGAGGAAACTACTGATAGTGAGGACGACATCGATAACCTGGGTGCGGAAACGAGCTGCCAGCAACGGCGTGCCTTTAATGCCCGCTCTCGCGGTAGGCCGATCACTAGTTTGGCGGGAAAGGACGGTTATACCTGGAACAAGAAATCTGCTCGCACCTCAGATAATAAATGTACTTAAATAGTAATAATAATAATAATAAGTCAAGAGGGGAGCAGTCTCGGGTTCGAATCCCGGTGTCCGAATAATAATAAGTCCGGAATTTCTAATTTCGATTTGAAACGGTATACAAAGTGAGAGATTTTTTTTTTTTACAAGGGCTTGATGTTTCCAGTATAAATATAACATTATCTCGAGTATGAAGACGTTGTATTGCCAACAAATTTCGAACGTTAATATAATACATAAATTTGTATACAATTTTTTACTCCAAATATTTACTATTCTTATTTTTCATTATTTGTATTTGTTTATAAAATTTTCAGATCGGTTTTCGAGGACGAATATAAACATTCCGGGCCCAAAAAATGATGCAAAAAATTGCAAAACGATCGAGGAATTTTTTGAAATCCTGTTTACGAAACAGATCAGAGATCTGATAACACACTACACCAACATAAAAATTCAAAAAGTTCTGGACGCTGTAGTCGAGAATCAAAATGTACTCCAAACTTACCACAAGCTAACCGATTCAGTTGAGATCGACGCTTTTATCGGGCTCCTATTTTATATGGGTACGTGGAAAGCGAATCGGGTTTGGGTGAAAGATCTCTGGTCCCACGAAGAAGGCTACAACGTCTACCGTTCGACGATGGCTTGCAGGCGGTTCATCTTTCTAGCGGAATGTTTACGTTTTGATGACGTTTCAAATCGAACAAACCCAGACCGCTTCTCACTTATCAACGAAATTTGGAGCATCTTTATCGCAAATTGTACGAAGAATTACAATCCGCACACATATTGCACCGTCGACGAGCAACTTTTAGGATTCCGTGGACACTGTCCTTTCCGCGTATACATCAAGAGCAAACCGGATCGCTACGGGTTAAAAATCGTCACGCTCAACGACGCCAAAACATTTTACTTGGTAAGCCCCTACTTGGTATCTCCTTAGCAATATCAATTCTTGTTGAGTTTCATCTCTGTTATTTATAAAAATATTTCAATTGCAGATCAATGCTGTACCGTACACCGGAAAGATTCGAGTCGAAAAAGGGCAATCTGTACCTTCGCACGTTTTCCAACAAGTCACGGAACCAATCCACGGGACGAAATTTGGTACACACATTTAATTTAGATGACAATACAATATAATAAAATCAATAACATTATAAATCTAAGATGGCCGCCGATACAAAATGGCGGATTACATATTTTTCCTTAACCCCCTCAATATGGGTATCAAATGAAAGGGCTACACGTAGTTTTCAGTGCACATAAAATAAAACCGTTTAACTTAAAAGTTTTTTAAGATTGTTATTTATGAGGTATACATATTTCGATTTAATCTTATCGTTTTTTGTTTTTAGAGATTATTCGTGTATATAATTTTACCGTGATAACACACGGTTTACATCTCATTTCAAACATATAAATAAAGAGGTCAGGTTTGCATGTGGTTTTATTAAGGCCATGCCAGAATAACTGGTTGGCCTAATTGCAACCAAGAATTTTTTCTTAGATTTATAGAGCACAATCAGGCTGTATGTCTTATTTGGCGTTATTTGTTGTTTGTTTTAGATAATTATAATATAATGAGTAATCAACATCGTAATAAAGGCATTCGCGCTAAATGGAAGGAAGAAGATTTAGTGGCAGCTATGAAAAGTGTCAGTCGCGGAAATTTGTCTGTGAATGCAGCTTCAAAACAATTCTCTATTCCACGTCGTACTTTAAGGAACCATATTGCTTCAAAATCGGAATCTAAAACAATGGGTAGAAAGCCTATTATTGCTCTTGAAGAAGAAAAGGAATTGGTCGCCCGAATAATACGGTTTGCAGACATTGGGTATACCCCTTGTGCCAAAAGTTATTCGATCTTGTGTCTACGAATACTGTAAAAAAAACAAAATTAAACATAATTACTCAGATAATAATATGATTGGGCGCATGTGGTTCCGACTTTTTATGAAGAGGCATCCAGAATTATCAAAACGCAAGGCACAAATGATAAATCCTGCGAGAGCCCAAAAGTTAAACCCGTTTATTGTTGCAGATTATTTTAAAAAATTAGAAGAAGTATTAGAACGCCTTGATCTTAAAAATAAACCAGAATGCATCTACAATGTAGACGAAAAAGGGTGTAGACTTACTCTTCATCACCAAGCAACTGTTGTTGCGGCAAAAGGGTCTAAAAGGGTTCGTTTACTGGCAAAAGAACATGGTGAAAATGTTTCAATTGTAGGTTGTGCTAATGCCATTGGTCAATCATTTCCTCCATATGTCTTGTTTAAGGGAAAGAGAATTAATGTAGATTGGAAAGATGGCTTGCCTCCTGGAGCAGATATTCATATGACAGAAAAAGGATCCACGACGACAGATTCATTTATAATGTGGCTGAATCATTTTGCTAAATATAAATGTCTTGGTCCAACACTTTTGATTTTTGACGGAGCAGCTAGTCATCTCGATTACAGAATTGTGGAGGCAGCTGACAGTCATAACATTACACTGTTTTGTCTTCCCAGTAACACAACTCATGAGCTCCAACCAATGGACAAAGCTGTCTTTAAAGCCTTCGAAAGTTACTGGGATGAAGAGGTTCTACGATGCTGGCGTAATAGTACAGATAGGTCTATTACACGAGTAAGATTTGATAAAATTCTGACCACTATTTGGCCTAAAGCCATGTCGTCAACTAATATAATATCTGGTTTTCGTGCGACTGGTATCTTTCCATTCGATCCTACTGTCATTCCTGATTCTGCTTTTGCTCCGAGTATTCTTTCTGATACCACAGGAAATCTTAGTGAAGAAACTAATATCGAGACTGTAGCTATATCACTGCCTGCAATTGGCAAAAATCTTTCTGCAGTTCGTGAAAAGATTTTACCAATACCGTCAACATCTTGCAATCAAATGGATGAGGACGATATTCCTCTAGCAAATCTCCTTAATACTTCTTTTCAGAATATTATGAGCACACCGGACATCAAAAAGCAGAAGAATAAAAAACCGGGACGCAAAGCATTAAACAGCAGAGCACAAGAAGTTACCAAAGATCTTTTTAAAACAAATAGCAAGGTCAATAAAAACATTGAAAAACCCAAGTCCTCCAAAAAGAAAATGCTTCATGGTATTGCTATATATGCTCAAATGATGTGGTACTAGACATGAGAATGTGTATAAAATGCAAGATTTATGTACATGAAGAATGTGTTGGGCTCACTAAGGATGATAAATGCAAATTTTTATGCCCTAGATGCGAATAGTGCATAGATATTTAACGTGTTCTTGTTGTGGCCTTATTGTAACATAAGGATTTATTAAGGCCAATTAGACCATATTTTAAAAAAATCATAATATTATAGTCTTCTCAATTAATTTTAATTTTTTTATCAATATAATGATGCTAAAATAGTTCTTTTATAAGATTAATAGCAATAGATGCTTTAAAAACATTTATTTTTTTGTTTATTTTTTGTTTTTAATTAACCATGGCCTTATTGTATGCACTTACCTTATTGCTGGCATAAACAGTCAGATCATTTATAAAGCCAATACCGATCATTTGATGTTACGCCGACTATTTGAAAGAGATCTCGCTGGCCTTAACTAAGCCACATATTACAAGGTCTTCTATAGTAACATTAAATAGACCTTTGAGAAACCAAATTGCTCGATTTGAGAATCACCTGAAGACCAACCATCAACTTCAGGAAGAGAAGGTATGTCCTTCGAAGAAAAATAGGAAAACTAAAAAAAGGGTGCAATGTATGCTCAAAGTTACTGTGCAACGAACATTGCATGTATATGTGTGAAGATTGTTTTGCTCAGACATATGATGTAGATCTCGAAAATATATAAGATTTGTTATGTTTTTACAATTTAAGTAATTTATGTATAATAGATAGATAGATTTATGTTCCCGGATAGTATAAACAAATTACATAAATCAGATTGTTCAACTCCAAATGGTTGTACAGGAAATGGTTGTTTTAGATGTGATCCTGGATGTTCCTTTGTATTAGTTAACTTGATTAATACAAATGGTGAAATTTATGAAGTTTTTGATTGTTCTTCATGGTTGCCACACATAACAATAGAAGTTAAATTCCATGATATGCCAAACATGAATAATTTCCAAGCATCACTAACTGGAGAATCTACTTATCATGAACAAGGCATCACTTTATCCCTAGTGTCAAGATCTAGTCCAATCATAAACACTGATTTTTGCATTTTACAGAATACAAGAAATTCATATTTAGCTAAATGTCAAAAATCATCTGAAATATATACTGGATCAATTGGAGATTTAAGATGTCCAACTTCTTCATCTGCTATACAATTAACAGATGCATGCATAACATCTCCTTCTATTATCACCATTAAGCCAGTTAATTGGGACTTTGCAATTACCAATAATCAAGTAGATATAGAAACAATAATTAAAGATTCAAATTTACCAGTTAACCATGGAGTGTCAAATGGTTGTTTTAGATGTGATCCTGGATGTTCCTTTGTATTAGTTAACTTGATTAATACAAATGGTGAAATTTATGAAGTTTTTGATTGTTCTTCATGGTTGCCACACATAACAATAGCAGTTAAATTCCATGATATGCCAAACATGAATAATTTCCAAGCATCACTAACTGGAGAATCTACTTATCATGAACAAGGCATCACTTTATCCCTAGTGTCAAGATCTAGTCCAATCATAAACACTGATTTTTGCATTTTACAGAATACAAGAAATTCATATTTAGCTAAATGTCAAAAATCATCTGAAATATATACTGGATCAATTGGAGATTTAAGATGTCCAACTTCTTCATCTGCTATACAATTAACAGATGCATGCATAACATCTCCTTCTATTATCACCATTAAGTCAGTTAATTGGGACTTTGCAATTACCAATAATCAAGTAGATATAGAAACAATAATTAAAGATTCAAATTTACCAGTTAACCATGGAGTGTCTATCATAGATAAAATGGCTGATGGAACAATAATTCTTAAAAACTCTTTAGGTGAGTTAAATGAGATTCAGATTGATACAAAAGATCTAGTCATTAATATTAGAAAAGAATAAAGTGTATGCTTTGGGAAAACAATTAAGATTGAAGGATGTTTCTCATGTATAAATGGGGCTAGTTTAACAGGAGAATTATGGGCGTCAACTGATAATTCTTTAGCTTTATTAGAATGTAACTCAATTTACCCAATTCCATTAATATTAAGTAAAGATAAAACAATGATCAATAAAACTATATTTATTGAAAAAGATGGTAAATCAATAACTTGTACTTTAAAATGTAACTCAAATAAAATACAATTAAATGCTAATATGATATTAAAACCTCAGATAATGATGAATGTGTTAAATAAAGATTCAACAATTACTGTTGGTGGAATTGGTAATTCAACAATATCCGATATTATTTCAAACAATTTGCTAACCTTTATTCCTAGTATCTCTATAGGTACATTAATCTTAATTGGGTCAATTATATACTGTGCATTCACTTTTAAAGCAAAAAAGATTGCCACATCTCTCTTACCCATGACCAATATACTTAAAAGAGATTAAGCATAATTATGTATTTTTTGTTTAATTATATAATAGTTTAAAATATTGTTTTTGATTAGTTTAATTTATCTTAATACAATTATGTTTAATTACACTTTAATTAATTAATTTATAATATTCACTACATCATATTTTATTTACTTAATCCACCATTTAATTAATTAAAAATAATATTATATTAATTAATCTATTTATTTATTATAATATGTATAATATAATCAATACTATTGTTTTATAATCAATACTAATTGCGTTGCTCTGAACAGAGAAACAACATTAAAAGCTATTGATTCTCCAAAAATCTCTTTAGATGAAGTCTCCTTATTATTCACTTGCACCTGTCAGTGCCATCAGTGACAACCTCGCCCTTCTGTCAAACCTCCATTTGCCTCAACCATAGAGACTGGCACAGACAACCTCAACCATAGACAGGAACAGACTGAATGACCATTTACATCTCCCCCCCCCTTTTTAGGTTTCTTCTGGTACTGGAACAAGTTTTGTATGGTGGAAAAGATTTGATTCGAATTTTTTATGCCCTGTGTTTACTCTATATATTGAGTTTGACAATTTTCCTAAAACTTTGTATGGGCCGATTTTTAATTCATCTAGTTTTTTTCTGTTTAATCGATTTCCGTTTTCAACATATACCGAGTCTCCTATTTTGAGTTCGCATTTTTTTCTGTTTTTGTCGAATTGTTGCTTATTATAATTGTGTGATCTTATAGTTTTCTCCAAAGCTATTTTTCTATCTTGCATTAAATCATTATGTGTTATTTGTTTTTTCAGTTCATCTGGTAGAATATTAACATTTTTTCCTTCTAATAGATATTCTGGAGAAAATCCAGTCACCGTGTGCTCCGTTTCATTATATTTTTTGGTACATTTTGAGCAATAGTCGTCCATGCCAATTTATCCTTCTTTTCATTAATCTTACATCTGATTTTATTAACTAGTGTTTGGTTTAATCTTTCGTTCAAACCATTCGAAAAAGGTGCATTTACTGCAGTGAAAATTATGGATATATTTTCCTTATCTAAGAAGTTTTTAAATTCTTTTGAATTTATACCCGGATATTGATCAGATAGAATCATGCCAATTTTATTTTCCTGTCACTTTACTAACAATCTTTATAAAATAACTCGAGGTTTGAGTTTTTGACGTCAAAATGTAGGCATACCTGGTGAAGTGGTCTACCAGAAGGTGTAAATATGTTTTTGTAGAGCGTGAGCTACCAAATCCACCGATGGTATCTATAGACATTATTTCAAAAGGGTAAGTAGCGGGCCCTAGATGAGACATTAGTCCAAATTTATATTTACCTCTAGATTTATTTTTTATGCAGATTTCACAGTTGTCGCAAATTTTCTTTATATTATGTGTTAAGTTTTTCGCTACGTAGAATGGTTTAATTTTCTTTTCCATTTGTTGTATTCCTATATGACAGTAAAGATAATGTATGTTTTCTATAAATTTTTTACTAAATTCCTCAGTCAGTACAATCTTTTCCTTTCTTCCTATCTTCTTATAGTATATTTTATCTTTTAATTTTAGTTTATTTTTATTTTGTTTTATATCTTCATTTATTTCTTGATCATTTTGGATATCTTCTAATTTAATAAAGTTTACAATTTTTAAGATTTCATCTTGATTTTCATATGGTTCTAATACAGGATTTCTGCTCAAACTATCAGCTTCTAAGTTGTATTTTCCTGGAGAATATATTACCTCGAAATTGAATTGAGATAGATAATACGTGAGGTCTCCCAGTTCTTCATCCGTTCTAGCCTTAATATTCATTTTTTCTAGAGGTTTATGATCAGAGAAAATTGAGAATTTTTTTCCTATGAGCCAAAGCTGCCAATATTTTACTGCTTCTTTTATTGCTAGACACTCCAGATATATAGCTTTTTTCTTTTTTTGGGAGTCATTTAATTTTTTTGAAAAATATGCACAGGGTTTTTCTTCTCCATTGCGTTGTGGTTGTTTCAAGATAGCGCCTATGCCCTGTATACTAGCGTCCGTGTATATATGTATCGGCAGATCTGGGTCAAAATTTGCTAAAATGGGTTTTGAACACAGTAGCTTCTTTATTGTATCGAATGATTCTTGACATTTCTCTGACCAAACAAATTTTTGTTCTTTTCTTAACAAATTATGTAAGGGATCTAATATGATTGATATATTGGGAACATATTTTCCATAAAAATTTATTTTACCCAAAAACTGCCGAACATTTTTTTGTGTTTTCGGAACAGGGAAATCTTTTATAGCAATTAAATTATCCTTCAGAGGACTAATTGTATTATTTTTTATTATATGGCCTAAGTACTTCACCGAGTCTTGTGCAAAGTTACATTTAGAGAATTTCAATCTAAAGCCTTCCTTTAAAATTGCTTCCAATAACAATGATAAGTGCTTAATGTGTTCTGGAAATGTCTCAGAAAATACCAGAATATCATCTATGTAATTTACGGTGAACTCTGATAGCCTATGTTTCCTAATAATGCTACTTAATATTCTCTGAAAAATTGCAGGAGAAGTTTTTAAACCAAACGGTAAACAGGTCCACTGAAAGTGGTTTTCTTGAGTAACAAATGCTGTTTTCTTTCTGTCTTCAATTTTCAAAGGGATTGACCAGAATGCTGAATTTATATCCAGTGTTGAGAAGAATTTGCAGTTTCTTGTTTTTATCATTAAATCCTCGATTAGTGGAAACGGTTGTGATTGAGGAATCACAATTTTATTTAGATCGCGAAAATCTATGCATAATCTAGATTTTCTTCGTTCTTCCTTTTTATAGGCCAATGTTACCGGGGCGGCAAAAGGACTATAAGACTCTTCAATTAATTTTTTTTGTAATAATTTCGATACTTGTTGTTCTATTTCTTTTTTATCCTCAATAGTGCACCTATATGGTCTTTTGCTACAATATCTATCTATTAATAAATCAATATGTGCTTCATAGCCCTTCACCGTGCCTATATCATATTTATCTTTAGCAAAAAGTGATTTATATTTGCAAATTAATTTATTTATTTCTGACTGTTCCTGAAGGTTTAGATGATTTACTGATATGTTGAAGTTTGTCACTTCCACGTGTTCATTAAAATTTATTTTACACTCATCATTTGTTTCAACTTGAGATTTCCCTAGGACATTCACCTCCTTATTTTTTTTATATAAGTTCTGATTTTCTTCAAACTTGCTACCTGAAAAGCCAGGAATTATTTTTGTGTTATTGGGATTTATTTCTTCCTTATTATCCTCTTTTTTTAAGTTTAGGATGTTTTGTGTAATTTCTAATTTTTCATTTTGAATTAGTTGAAATTTTTCTATGCAATCTAATCCAATTAAGAAATCATAATCGAAATTCTCTTCATCTATGACAAAAACATTAATATTTTTTTCAATGTCAAAAATCTTTATCTTTAAATTTACTATTCCTATGGATTTTTTTACACCATTAATCGTTTTTAATTTTGCATTTTCATGATTATTATTTATTGAGTTACTTTTCAAGGACAATAATCTTGAGTTTATTAAAGATACATTCGATCCTGAATCATAAATTCCCAAAGTTTCTAAGGTATCATTTATTATTAATTTCATTTTGATTAATGGTGAAGTTGCTAGTTTTTTGGATCTATTTCATTTAATTTCATCTCTAATTCCGAATTGTTGACGCTTCTAATTTGACCTCTTTTGGGTCCGTCACTATTTTTGTTTTTAAACCAACATAAGGATTCAGGATGATACCGGTTTCCTTTATTTTCTTTTTCACAGATTCTACATGGTCGGTCTCTTCTATTACTTTGAAAACTTTCTTTAATTTTACTTTCAAAACCTACCATCTTTTTTTCCAAAATCTTTTTATGCACCAAATGTTCTAAACCTCTGATGTTATTAAATAAATTCTCAGTATCTTTTAAGTTATTTCTATCAATTTTATCTGCTATAAAACTCGGTAGCCCCGTAGCGATCAGATCAATAAGTGTGGGTTTATCCATTGATTTATTTATCTCCAGTAAAAGTTTTTCCTTTTTTAAAGCATAATCTAGTAATGAGCCCTGTCTGTATCTGAATAAAATTGCATACCTGACTGGCGACCAACCTTTGTCCGCATAAGTTTCATAAAAGTTTTTTTTCCATATTGACCATTCTGAATTTATTGTATATTTTAAGAGCATGGAGCTGTACCAGTCAAGACATGAGTCCTCTAAAAATAGCCTAAGAACTTCAATTCTCTTAGTATCTTCATCTATTTCTAAACGAGTACATTCTGCTTCAAAAATAATCATCCATTGAGATCCATTTGATGTTTTTCTATTGAATTTTTCAATTACAAATTTCTCTGTTAAATTTCTTATATTATGAGATTTAGATGTGTCCTTCTTCATTTCAGCAAAATTCTCCAGGATTCTTGTTAAAGCTTCTTCTGAAATTTCAACCGTAGGAGCCTGTTGCCGTGTTTCTGGTGTAATTTCCTCCAGTAAATATCCCTTGAACTGCATATTTCCATCTTCATCTACATAAACATTATTTATCTCTGGTGTTACCGAAATCCACACTTTTCTTTTTTCGTGTCTCTTTTGTAGGGTAGCTTTTACTTTTTGGTAAGTTTGAGTTCTTAGAAGTGTATCATGTAGTTTTACCGGTTGTAGTTGTTCCGGGATTACAAAGGTATGTTTATCGGTGTCCGTAATTGAGGTTATGCAGATTACGTTCGTTTTTGGATCTTCACCCGGTTTCACTACAAATTCAAACCTTAATTTTTCCATTGCTGCTCAACAGCTATAAAAATGTTGTTTTATAATATAATCAATACTATTGTTTTATAATCAATACTAATTGCGTTGCTCTGAACAGAGAAACAACATTAAAAGCTATTGATTCTCCAAAAATCTCTTTAGATGAAGTCTCCTTATTATTCACTTGCACCTGTCAGTGCCATCAGTGACAACCTCGCCCTTCTGTCAAACCTCCATTTGCCTCAACCATAGAGACTGGCACAGACAACCTCAACCATAGACAGGAACAGACTGAATGACCATTTACATATGTTAAAAATAATGATTTATTATTTGGGACGTTGTTCCAAAAAAAAATTATTTTTCCCAAAGTTGATTAAGAGTCGTAGTACCTTAAAATGAAATAAATAATTCATTTTCTTAGTTTATATTTTATTTCAACCTATTTATATAAAAAAAATATAAAAATTCTGCAATATTTAAGGGGGTCATCCCATGTGATGGGCTCAAAAATTCGATTTTTTTCTTCATAAATTGCTTTCTTAACATGTTTAGAATACGGTAGTAAAGTGATTTTTAAAAATTCGAAGTCGTTTTAAAGATATAGCAGTTAGAAGAAGAAGCTGTTCGGAGCGCTGAGTTGGCAGTCGGAGTCCGGGCCTATTGTGTGCAGTCGGCTTGATACCTGGGACTAGGGTTGCCAGGTGGCCGGGAAAGTCCCGGAATTTAGCATCTCGTCCCGTGTCCAGTAATTACATTTACTTGTCCCGGAATTCTCGAATAAAAGGTTTTTTTATACAAATTTACTATTATGACACCCGGCCGACTATCAAGCTATGCTAATATGCACCAGCGTAGTGGTGGGGCATGCTTGGGTCTGACGGGTGGTGGGGAGGTGGGGATCAGTGCACGAGGTGCGCGGTGCGCCGGTGCGCGCGCAATCCAACGAGTAAGCGCCTGCCTGAGGAGTAGGAGAGCAGCAAGCGGCATTCACCCGGCGCCCGCTTGCTTGTTCACTCGTATAAGGTATAATATAACGTGCTTTGTTTTGATTTAATGAAACTGGACGTGTGCGAGAAATAAAATATGCATCAAGCGAAATGGAACCATCGTCGTTGCCATCAACAAGCAAAAAGAGATTCACGGGTTTCAATGACCAGTGGACAAATGATCCCGATTTTGAAGACTGGATCGAGAAAAAAAATGAGTTCACTGCAAATTGTCGAATATGTATCTCAGATATTGCAATTCAATATGAAGGTCGCCGCGCGTTAACAGTAAGTATTTATTTATGTTGTTTCAAGTACGTAGAATGAATGACGAATGGATGAAATGTGTAAATATATGTAAAAGTAGGCATTTAAACATAAGTATTGTTTGTATAAATATTCGGCCCTGCGAATACTTGAGTAGAATTGTTGTTAGATACACCGATACACGTCCGCTCTCTTTGTCTCTTTCCAAGGAATCCAAGGGCATGTATTTCTTCCTCTTTTTAAGTCTGTCGACATCAAGAGTTCTGTCCCAATTCTGTGCACAGCCTTATATCGCAACAACTGTATTTAGATTGTACTTTGTAGTTCATTATTGTAGGTTCACGCCAATAGTACGAAGCACAAAAAGATGGTGTCAGCCAGAAAAACTTCAAGATGCATGGACAACTTTTTCGTGAAAAAAGATTCGAAGGAAGAAATGTCGATCGTCAGAGCGGAAGTGGGACTAGTTTTTCATAACGTGAAACATAGTTTAAGCTATAACAGTTTGGACTGCTTGGCCAAAAATGTCCACAGAATTATCCCAGATAGTCAAATAGCTGCAAAAATGACATGTGGACGTACTAAGGCATCAGCAATCACGCGCAATGTTTTAGGCCCTTATTCGCAGGAAAAGTTAATCTCGGATTTAAAAGAAGCTCATTATTTTTCAGTTGGCTCAGACGCATCAAATGTTGGAAACATAAAAACGTTTCCATACGCCGTTCAGTATTTTGATATTAACAAAGGTATATGCCAAAAATTATTAGACTTTTACGAAGACGCTAATGAAACATCGCTCGATATATATAAATGCCTTAAAAAAATTACTGCTGATGCCGACCTCAGCATGAACCAAATAAGCGCTTATAGTGCAGATAATGCTTCCGTAAATTACGGGGCTCATAACTCTGTATATCAAAAATTGAAAAAGGAAAACGAGCATGTTTTTAAAGCCAATTGTTATTGTCACGTTATTAATAATTCTGTGAAATATGCAATGAAAAGTCTTGATATTGACGTGGAAAGCATCGTGATGAAAATTTACAGCGAATTTAGTTCGTCAGCTTTAAAAACAAAAAAATTAAAAGAATGCTTTGAGTTTGCTCAAATCGAATACAAAGAGGTGCTGAAACATGTTCCCACGAGATGGTTGTCACTATTGCCAGCAATAGATCGATTAGTATATAGTTGGCCTGCAGTTAAATATTATTTTCTGGAAAAGGGCCCAAAAAACAGCCACAGGGTGCTGTGGGAATTTATTTCCGAAGGTCGCGATGATAATGACATAAATAGCAATGAAGAGTGCCAAAAAGAAAGTCTGAATGACTGTTATCTTTTTTTCTTGAGTAATGTATTGCCTGAATTCACGAAAGTAATATCGCTATTAGAAAATGATAGCTTCACAATTTTGGACATTGATCGCGTAATGCAGGGTCTTTTTGATCAACTAAAAAGCAGATTGACTGATAATTTTTTTGGAAGTAAAGTCAGAGGCATTTTCAAGAACCTCACCGAAGACCAAAGGCATAAATTTACATCACAGGCACACACTTTCTTGCAAAGAGCAATCGAATATTTGGACGAAAGATATGATTTCGGGCCTGATGGAATTCACAAAAAGTTTGGACTTTTGTCTCTTAAATCAAAGGAATTGAAATTGACATGGGATGTACTCTCTGAATTTCCTGCGATTCTAAAAATTGAAAATGTGGTTAACATTGATTCTCTTTATACAGAGTTTGCATGTCTCAGAGCTGTTTTTGAGGTGCTTCCAAAAGACTTGCCAAACGATAAAATCTGGGCCTATTTCTTTAAAATGAACACGGCTAACGATTTCGTAAATCTGAAAAAAATCGTTGGTTTCGTTTTATCTATTCCAACAAGCAACGCCTTTTGCGAAAGAATTTTTAGCTTGTTGAATAATTTATGGACTAAAGAACGAAACCGAATGTCCATGGACTTGATTAAATCTGAACTGCAAACTCGTATTAACTTTGACGAATCTTGCTCGGAGATTTTAACAGTTTTGCAGAGCAGTGACGGGGAAAAACTTTTGAAAATGGTAAAATCTGGCGCTAAATATTTAAAAAAGCCTTAATTAATAAACCTAAAAAGGTGTGCATTTTTATTTTATCTTTTAAGTTTATGCGATTTGATGGTGATTCTTCACCAAAATTGTAAAGAGGCACCGAGTAAAGTCGATAAAATCGACTGTTGTAGATATTTTACAAAAGTTTATATAATAAGTTTATATAAAAGAGGTGCTCAATTGTTTTTAAGTTTAGTTAATATCTCATGTTGATTTGCTGCCAAAGTGTCATTAATAAGCCCAAAAAGTGTGCATTTTCAGTTTTAATTTTAGACTATCTGATACTTATTTTCTACCAAAAATAAAGAGGCGCTCAGTCGAGTTGATAATATATTCTAATTTTACTATATATTCCTTTTTTCTTATCTTAAAAAAAAGCAATTGTACTACCTAGTAAATTTAATACATTTTTTATCGTCCATCCTCCAGTAGTTAAAGTTAGAACTTGGACCCCCTTTGTAACCCCAGAAATGTCCCGGAAGAGACGAACCTATATCTGGCAACCCTAGTCCAGACTGCAATGTACCCCTTTGCTTGCCAGAATGCTTCAAAAAGTACCATAGGTACCCAACAAGATTATACATTGTAAAATAGTGTTACGAGGGTTCGTAAGAATTTTATTTTTTTCCATTTTTGTATGTGTTTTGTTGGAATAATATAAACGATTTATGAACATAAATTGTTTTGTTTTATTTATGAAATGTTATAGTAAGGATAGTTCTTGCATATCCAATAAAATCTACGTTAATTCCTATAATAGTTATTCTATAATAAATATGTGCAAAAAACGCCGGCCGGCGAGGTCCTTCATAGGTAGGGATACCCGGCCAGCGACGAAATAATAATATCACGCATGGAATGCGTGCGCGGCCCGATGAGCGTTGCGCGCGCGCGAGAGTGCGGCCTGGAAAGTGTTAAGGTATAAAAACAGAAGTCAAGAAAATAATATATTAATTGATGTACATTTTTATCTTTTTTCTAAGCTTATAGTTGAAAATTCAAAAGCTAAAATGTAAATTAGCATGCTATGCATGCTATGTAAATATTATCCGTTTCTTGAGTTGATAATACTTTGTCGCTAAAATAGTATTTTTTGATGGGTAATGTTGGGCGCTAACTTGGTAATTCGGAGGACAATTTGGTTTTAAAGTTGACAAAAAAGCTATTCAAGAGAAGCCGTGTTAATTAGTACTCCTGAAATTATAAGCCCCACAAGATTAAAATAATTGTTCGCGACGACCGGCTCATAATTTGTACATGGCGTATCAGCCCTATAAGTATAATGTATAAGTATAGTTTAAGTCATATATGGGCAACAACCAGCCCGCGGGCCGGATCCGGCCCGCTGTAAGATATGATCCGGCCCGCGAGACATTTTAAAAAAAACCCAATTAAAAAAATATTACATTAGGTACTTATACTCACGGGAGTGACAGTGATTTGACAGCAAACATCAAATCCTTTGATGTTTGCCGCCTCACTCTTTGATAATCGCCGCCACTCGGCTTGCTCGATCAAATTCTTTGAGGTTTGCCGCCTCACGGGCGACACATCAAAAGATTTATTGCTTCTCAATTATTCTAAACTAGTTTATTCCAGATTATTCCTTCATTTTGCCTATATAAGCGGGTGGATGGCCCGAACGTTAGTTCAGTTCTATTTGAGCTACCGAGGTGATAACTTGGACAAGCGATATCCTAGCGAACTGCTCGAGCCGTCAACTTGCTTTGTGACTTTGTGTGCATCTTGAGTGGTTACTAACTATAGTTTGTTATTAAGTTTATTGAACGAAAAGTAAACAAAAATGATGTCTGGTGGAAAGAAACGAAAAGTAGATACAGGTCGCCAGTTTCAAGAAAAATGGACTGAAGAATTCTTTTTTATCTTGCACAATGGTAAGCCTATTTGTTTGCTGTGTAATGAATCCATTTCAGTAATGAAAGAATTCAATATAAAGAGGCATTACTCAACTAAGCATGCTGCGCTGCACTCACTGACAGGACAATTAAGAACAGACAAAATCCAGAAGCTTACCGCAAATTTGGAAAAACAGCAACAAATGTTTCATAAACAAAGAACACAACTTGATAATGTTGTGAAAGCTAGTTTTATAGTTAGCTCAAAATTGGCAAAGGCATTAAAACCATTTGCCGAAGGAGAATTTATCAAGGAGTGTATGTTAGAAGTTTGCGGTATTTTGTGTCCTGAAAAGAAAGATGAATTTGAAAAAATTAGTTTGTCAAGACGAACTGTTGTTCGACGTATAGAAATGATGGCTAATGATATAAAAACAACATTGACTGACCGTATGGCTGGTTTAGAATCATTTTCCATAGCATTAGACGAGAGCACCGATTTGTCTGACACAGCTCAACTGGCTATATTTATTCGAGGTGTTGATAAGGAGTTCACTGTTACTGAGGAATTGCTTGCTTTACAGCCGCTAAAAGGAACCACTACAGGAGAGGATATTTTTATTGAAGTTCAAAAGGTATTCACAAGTTTTGGCTTGCCATGGTCAAAATTAATTGGAGTATGCACTGATGGTGCACCTTCTATGGTCGGCTTACGTAAAGGTTTCATCGGAATTTTGAATGAAAAAGCAACAGAATTAAATGTGCAAAAAGATGATTTGATAGTCCTTCATTGCATTATCCACCAACAGAACTTGTGTTCTAAGTCCATTCGACTCCAGAATGTTATGAATGTGGTAGTAAAAACCATCAACTTTATTCGATCCCGAGGGCTTAACCATCGTCAGTTCAAGGCGTTTTTGGATGAAATATCAGCTGAATATAACGACGTAACATATTATTGTGAAGTCAGATGGCTGAGCAAAAGAAAAATGTTGAAACGGTTTTACGAGCTTAGAAATGAGATAGCAGACTATGAAAATAAAAGATAAACCACTATCTAAATTAAGTGTCCCAAAATGGATATGTGACTTAGCATTTCTGGTCGATCTTACAGGCTATTTGAATGATTTAAATTTGAAACTTCAAAAACAAGGACAGTTAGTAAATGATTTGTACAGCCATTTGAAAGCGTTTCAGATCAAACTACGCTTGTGGGAGTCACAGATGCTGTCTGGTAACAGTTACCATTTCAACACGCTCTCTGCGTATGAAAATATTGCTTATGCTCAATATGCTGAAGAACTCAAGTTACTGTCGGAACAATTTTCGAACAGATTTAGCGACTTCAAAAACATGGAAGACTGTTTCAGTTTATTTGCTACTCCTACAAAATATAATGTACAAAATGCTCCAATACACTTACAAATGGAGTTGATCGAGATTCAAGAAAACTCACTCCTAAAATCCAAATTTGAAGACGTAGAGTTGTGCGATTTCTACAAAAAATACCTAGAAAAAGACAATTTTCCGAAGCTTAGAAAATTCTCAAGAAGATTGATTTGTGCGTTTGGCAGTACTTATAAATGCGAACAGTTCTTTTCATTGATGAAAGTTAATAAATCAACACATCGTACAAGACTGACTGACGATAATTTGGAAAATTCTTTACGTCTTTGTATCAGTGGAATTAATCCAAATATCGATGGATTAGTTTCCCAAATTCAAGCTCAAGTGTCTCATTGATTTCGGTGTATTTAACTTTCGTAGTTTGTAGCAATTGCACATTTAACGATTTAATTATAATGTACCATTTTTTTAAATTTCATTTTGTTATTTTAATAAATTGTACTATAATAACATTGTCGTATTATTTCATGTCTAATATCTATCGCAAAAAATATTATCACTACTTTAAAATGCACTAAGTACTTTTAAACGCGGCCCGCGAACGTATTTGCACGCTAAAGTTTGGCCCTCAACATGTCAAAGGTTGCCCATACCTGGTTTAAGTTGATCCAAAACAGCAGGTTAAGGTAAGGTGCTAAAGTTAAATTATGTTTGTTTGTAAAGGGACGTTGGAGTTGGAGAAACAAATAACTAACGGTTCACGCGTCCCCGCTATAAACATTGAAAAAAACGAAGGACGAGAAAGCGCGTCCCGACCTAACGGTTTTCACATCTTCATTATTGACATTAAAAAGACAAAGGAAGAGAAATTGCATCTCAGACGAACGGCTTGCACATGCACGCCGTAACGGGCGCGTAGGCAAAACAGCGCGCTATTGGTCGTAGTAACAATAGAAACGCCCAACTCCAGCGCGTCTCATTGCATCAATATAAATAATTTCCAATCCCTGCTCACGTTAATCACCCGACGACCCGATCACCGCTTCCAATGCGGTTCTCACACTGCACTCTACCACAGCACACAGACACCGTCCCCGCCGGTGGAGACGTGGACGTCCCCCTCGTTACACCGTTAACACACACCGGCCCTCAGTCAACACTTTCACCAGGCATCGGCACGTGCCTGGGCGCTTCTCGCCGACTCGCGATCCCGCGGTATCCCCCCAATGAAACGCCCTAAGCCGAGGTCCGTTCCTTCCGCCGGTTTACCGGCGGGGGAGCCCTTAGGCTCGTTGCAAACACACTTTTTGTTCCTGGCTGAGCGCCTTCTGCACTCGCCCTAAATTAAACAAGTCCGGTGACTTGAAATGCCACTAGGGCCACAAGAATTTAGCCAATCCGAAAAAAATAAAAATCACTTTAATCAACTGACAGTCACCACAGTAAACACATGTCTAACAAATAGTTAAGTCTGTACTGAATATAAGTCTCGCTGCGTTTATTCCTTCTTCACAATCCCAGGTATAACACAGTGCGGGTAATACAGGCCCGCACAATAATAATTTCTGGTTGTGTAAAATCTCACATGCGTTATTTTTTAGTTTTAGTTATAAATTATACATTCAAAACCTTTTTGGTATTATTAAACCATTTTTTAGGCTTGGTGTTTGGTATAATATTGTTTTTGATTATGTAATATTCGTTTTGACATTAACACTTAACCACCTAGCGTCGGTCATAGCGACTCCAGTGTTGCAGTTTTTTCGAATAAATCCGTTACTACGCAATCCGTGTACTTGTTACTCTATGTACCTTTCCCCCTACCCCGTCAGTACGCGCTCTGCGCTCGACTTGGACACACGTGCGCGCGTTCCGCAATTACAGGTAAATATATTTCGCGTGCGGTCATGACGACCGATGTTAGGTTGTTAGGTTAGGTTAGGTTATTTTTATTACAATCATTTTGATTTTGTTTTCGCAGGTTTATAATGAGTGAACGTGATAGAAATATTCTCAAGTGGTTACAGGAGACTGACTCAGAGTCGGAGGATCAGAGAAACTTGCCAGAAATAATAAATGAAGACTGCAGCGATGTAGAGGATGTTCCAGAGGACCATGTCATTGAAGCCGACTCCCAATCAGACTCAGAAATAGAAGGTAATGACTTAGAGCAACAGCAGGATATCGACGAAGAAAATGAAGATAGGTTGCCGTATCGGACCTCATCTTCTGATGACGATACTCCACTGGCAAGATATCGAAACTATTTCGGTAAGAATCGCTTTCGTTGGTCTGCTTTTCCCCCAGTATCAAGATCAAGGACCTTGCAGCATAATATTGTACAACAACCACCAGGACTCAAACGTAACTTTCGAGATGTTTTGCACAGAAATACGAGTCCTTTCGATTTGTGGAGGTTGTTTTTTGCAGATGGTATGTTGGAAGAAATAGTAAAGCATACAAATGAAAAGATTAGGAAAATCAAACCTAATTACCATATCAAAACATGTGTTCAAGACTTAGATGTTACCGAATTGAAAGCTTTCATTGGTATGCTGTACTACACGGCTATATTCAAAGAGAACCACACGCATTACACAAGTTGGTACAGCACTGACGGGACAGGTAGAGAAATTTATCGCTGTATAATGAGCAAAAACAGGTTTGAAGTATTGTATTGCGGAGAAGAACGCCGCAACAGCGACAAAGCAGCACCAATATCTCAGTTGTTCAAAATGCTGATACATAACTGCAAAGCAGTTTACACTATCGGTAGCTACGCCTGCATAGATGAAATGTTAGTAGCTTTTCGTGGCAGGTGCAGCTTTAAAATGTATATACCAAAGAAACCTCATAAATATGGTTTAAAAATAATGTGCATTACTGACGCCAAAAATGGATACCTTCTGGATGCCTACCTGTACTTGGGAAGGGATTCTGATAGCCAAGGTTTACCAGTTGAATACCAAAGACTGAGCAAACCTACACAAGCGGTTTTGAGACTGATAACTTCGATTGAAGGTACCCACAGAAATATAACCACAGATAATTGGTTCACTTCAGTAGAGCTTCTGAACATACTGAAGCGAAAACAGCTGACGCTTGTAGGTACCTTGAAGAAAAATAAGCGAGAAATCCCACCTCAATTTCTTCCAAACCGTCGTCGTGAAGTAGGGTCTACCATTTTTGGATTCACGTCAGATTCGACATTGGTATCTTTTGTTCCGAAGACAAACAAATCCGTGCTTGTTCTATCCAGCATGCATCATTCTCCAAATGTTGATCCAAACACACAAAAACCTGAAATGATCATGTTTTATAATACCACTAAAGGCGGCGTCGACATGTTGGATTAGAAATGTGCCATTTACTCAACTTCCCGACGAACACAACGATGGCCAATGGCGATATTCTATAGAATGCTGGATGTGTCTGCAGTAAACGCATACATCATAAGCAAGATGAATCAAGCTCAGACAGAGGTGCCTAGGTTCAACTTCATGAAGCAGTTAGCTGAAGATCTTGTCAAACCACACTTGGAACGCCGAGCGCACCAGTTTGGTTTGCAAAGAGAGCTTCAGAGTGCTATCCATCGAGTACTGAAACTGGATCAAGCACCCAGCGCACTATCGACTGACAATGCTGAAAAATTTGAAACACGCAAAACGTGCTTCACATGCGACCCTAAAAAGAAACGCAAAACATATCATAAGTGTTTTCAATGTAAAAAGCCGATTTGCGTTGAATGTTCGCAAAAAATGTGTGTCGATTGTCGCCAAAAATTGTGATTATTTGCGGGTTGTGATTTTATGCTAGTGGTAATAGAATCGTGCCTTAAATAACTTTATAATAAACGTAACATTTCTAATTTTATAAAAAATATTAAAATATATAAAAAAAACTTATTGTTCCTACTAAGATCTCATTATAATAAAAGTACTAAAAATTTGTTGTAATATGTATAACATAAGGATAAGTGTTGATTATTACTTTAAAATATGATTGTAAGTTCAGATTTTTTAAACTTTATATAAATAAAAAATACTTAAAAACAAAATGGTGTTATTATTTATAACAATTTATATTATTTAAATGATTTGACACAAATAATACGCAAGCGGTCGCTATGACCGACGTTAGGTGGTATTGTGACTGATATACACGTTAGGTGGCTAAGGGTTAAAGTTCTTGATTTAAAAATAAAAGGTTTTTTGTTGTTCTCCAATTCTTTGCAAAATCACAAATGGAACTTCGCCTGCGATATGAAGTCACTCTTAGTTGTTTTTTATTGCAGCTCGTTGGTTATTGTTAATTAGTTTTTATTGTTATTGCTCTGTATTCTGTATTTACACGACGTAGGTTAGAATTTATTGTTTGTTTCTTCTCAGTTACAACATAACATGTCCAGATATGACGAAGGATGGAAGATAGGAATTATTCGATTTTTTACCCACCTGAGGGAGCATCTCTACCCAGATGCGACGAAGGCTAGAAGCTAGCTAGAATGTATTGCTTTTTCTTACTTGCGGAAAAACTTCTCCAGTTAATATGAAGGATAGAATCTAATAATGAATTGCATTTTTCTGCTAACGGGCAAATTCCCCCAGATACGACGAGGAATAGAGGCTAGGAAATAATGTTTTTTTTTTCCACCAATTGGGAATATTTCTCCAGATATGCCGAAGGGTAGAAGCTAGGTATTGTTTTTTCCCAGTTACGACGAAGGATAGAATCAAGGAACGTATTGCTTTTTCACCCTAGCGGGCAAATTTACTCAGACGCGACGAAGGATAGAATCTAGGAACGTATTGCTTTTTCACACTAGTGGGCAAATTTACTCAGACACGACGAAGGATAGAATCTAGGAACGTATTGCTTTTTCACACTAGCGGGCAAATTTACTCAGACACGACGAAGGATAGAATCTAGGAACGTATTGCTTTTTCACACTAGCGGGCAAATTTACTCAGACACGACGAAGGATAGAATCTAGGAACGTATTGCTTTTTCACACTAGTGGGCAAATTTACTCAGACACGACGAAGGATAGAATCTAGGAACGTATTGCTTTTTCACACTAGCGGGCAAATTTACTCAGACACGACGAAGGATAGAATCTAGGAACGTATTGCTTTTTCACACTAGCGGGCAAATTTACTCAGACACGACGAAGGATAGAATCTAGGAACGTATTGCTTTTTCACACTAGCGGGCAAATTTACTCATACAGGACGAAGGATAGAATCTAGGAATGCATAGCTTTTTCCCACAATTGGAAAATTTACCGAGATACGACGAAGAATAGAAGCTAGGAATGTATTGCTTTTTCCCACCTTCACGATTTTTTTTCTAATTACGACGAAGGATAGAATTAAGTAATGTATTGCTTTTCTCCTTGAGGAAAAAATCTCTAGGAATTTACATTTTTCCTATTTACGGGAAAATTTACCTAGATACGATGAAGGATAGAATTAAGTAATGTATTGCTTTTTACCAATTGGCCGAAAATCTCGCCAGATAGGAATGAAGGATAGACGATAGGAATTAATCGCTCTTCCCCACTTACGGGAAAATTTACCCAAATATGAAGAAGAATATAATATAGGAATGTATTGCTTTTTCTCACTAACAAGAAAAAAATACTCAGATACGGTTGTTTTTTCCACTTACAATTTTAACTATACAACGAAGACAAAATATAGCAGCTGTATTCCCAGTTGTAAAAATTGTCCCAGATTGCTACAGTTGACTTCATGTGATGTTTCTCTATCAAAAAAAAATGGACAATGTAACTTATCATGATAAGTGTTATTCATATTTATTTGTCCATTGTGAAATTTGGCACTGTGTCATCGCAGAAGTGCTCTTTACCCTTCTCGCTATTCTCATTATTGCGTATGTTATCGCGTCAGCCATTTCAGACCGCCCCATGCATCTGCGACGAACACAAGTTTATTCTTTCTCGAACCTCCATCTTCTAATCAAGTAAATCCAGTTAAAGCATTACAGTGTTTTATAACAATTGAGATCAAAAGTTTCTTTTCTTCAGGAAATTTCCACTCATAGAAAACCCATTCCCCTTCAGGAAATTTCTAAATTGTTCTTCGAACAATCAGCTTCTTTATACAAATACATATGCAAGTTCTTCCAAAATGAAAGTTTCGATCCATGTGAGGCTTTCAACCCTGTTAAGTTTTCAAACTAATTTCAGTCCTAGTACATATGAAGGTTTTATTTTAGTTTCGCTAATATAAAATTCATATGGCAATTTTGTAAAACAATTTTTAAAATTTTTAATGCTAAAATTCCTCTCAATAATGCGCCTTCAATATGACGCAATATACAATATAAACCCATTAATAATTAAGGTTTAGGTAATGTTCGTAATTATCTTTTCCTAGTCTTATAGCTTCCTTGTTGGAAAAATCCATGCCAATCTGAGACCACATGTCTTAAAATTAAACATTTACATTTTGGCAATCACATAGAAGTTCTTTTACTTGCACATCTTGAGTCTTCATTACTCATACAGTTTAATCTCTCTGTTACATGTAACAAACAACTGGTAGCTCTGATCTTCATTTTCTGTCTTTAAAGGTATCTTCTAGAGGTTTCACAAATCATCAAGAACTCTTTTACGTTTGCTATTTATTGTCTGCTTTAGTATGTAAGAGCTTAGTTGTACATCATGGTCCGACAGGTCCATTGTCCTCTCTGCCTGATTCCAAGTTCTATTTCATCAAAATCTGATTGTAATTCTTCCTTGACTTGTATTTGAGTGCTGACATTATGTACTGGAAGTATTGATGTGTAGTCCTGTAAATAAAAAAAAAACGATATTGAATAATGGTAAGTGTCAAACATAGGAAGAGCCTACCCTTCCTATGTTGTAATCCCAGGATTACGGCTAGGGCGCATGCCGTAATCCCGCAGCAGCTGGACGCATTCGACTGCACAACACTCACAGAAGACTACCGAAAAATGTACTACTTATCCATGCCCTATCCTATTTCCCTCAAAGTAATTATGTATTTTGGTAGTAAATAAGATATGCCAGAACTCATTCCCATGTGATGCCATCCTATTGTGTAAAAGGACTTAGGTGGCTCAAAAAGTGATCCATGAGCAAGTAGGAATACCACATTTTTGAAATTGCTAGTTGTCAACTGGTCCAGAAGCAATTTGAAGAGTGAGCCAGTTCACGATTTACAAAACAGATAGAGAGGAACTAGTCCCAACGCATTTTTAAAGATTTTATTCCTTCATTTGTTCTTTTTCAGGTCTACATAATGTAAAAAAAATAGTCATATGTGGGCTGTTCTGAAAGTTAACTAATTTTTTACTATCAATCAATTTGTCCTAAGTTTATAACCGATTCAATTGGAAGTCGTAAATTATAATTTATAACAGATTTCAATATAAAAATTTAGTTTTTTTTAATTAATTTTGTACAAGACGTCAGTCGATAATTAATTGCAACAATGAATGTGTCGTGTGAAGCATTTCATGCAATGATTTTCTATGACTGCAAAAGAGATTTAACATTTATGGAATTTAATGAAAATTTACGTACTGCTTTTGATGAATCTTCTCCTTTGCTAGCAACCGTACCGTGAATTTAGACATGGCCGGGAGAGCCTCGACGATGATCATAGGCCGGGATGACTGCTGACTGCCGTTAACCATGAAAATGTCATCAGGGTGGACAGTGATCCCTGATAGATCAGGCTGGAATTTATAAATATTGTTTCATTGCACATTTGCTTTTACAAAAAAAAAGGGGTGTATTAGATTATAAGTAGAACTTTTCATATAGTTGGAAGTATGTTATAGCCTTGTTTCCAGTAAGTTCTTGACAGTTTTGCTTCCCCCCTTTTTCTTCCCATTGCTTTTTGCCCGGATGTTTTGCTCCAGTGTGCTTAAAATAATTATAATTAATTTACAACTAAAATAAAACTAAAAAGTGCCAGCTCTTCTTTTCATTAAGGAAAGTCATCAGAAAGTACATTATTACAAATTATTTTTAGGTACATAGTGTATGTGAAGAGTAGCTGTTTAGCTTTCAGACCTTTGTGTTTTGTATTTGCATGTTGACTTGCCAAGCATTTTTTTTTCAGAATATCTACATTATTGTGGCCCTAATGGCCTTTCAAGAGTCACCGGACATGTATGGTTTAGGGTGAGCGCAGAAGGCGTTCAGCCAGGAACAACAAGTGTGTGTAGCAATGAGCCTAAGGGGTCCACCGCCAGTAGACCTGCGGAAGTAATGGACCTCGGCTTAGGTTGTTGCTTTGGGATTGTGCAGAGGGATCTCAAGTCAGTGAGATGCGCCCGGGTACATTCCTATGCCTGGTACAAATGTTGGCTGAAGCCGGTGTGTTCACGGTGTAGTGAGGGGGACATCGTCGTTTCCACTGGGGGGGGGACTGTGTACATGTGGCACCTGAGTGTAGTGTAAGAACTGCATTAGCAGCAGTAATTGGGTCATTGGAATGGTCTAGGACGTGAATGTTGACCAAGGGTGCCAATTAGTTTGTACCTAGGACTAAATTATGAGTAAATTGTAGTGGATGAGAAACCATTCACAGAACAAATCCTTTGACTTCAACTTTCATCTAACTGGCTTCTATTGTGGCAGCCACAATAATTCTGCCACGACCACATGATTGACAGAACACATCGGAACACAGAACCCTTAATTTGGTTCGCTTTTGACAAATTTTTACAATAGTAAATGCAATCAGCCCCTTCCGTATCAGTGGATACGGACACCAGTGGGTGGACATGGGCCTCCTCATGCATATTGACCTGCCCATGAGGGATGTATGGCTTTAAAACGCCACACTGGCTAAACTAGTTGGAAAGTCCACTCTTTTAGAGATTGTGTAGTTCCTCAAGGCTTGTGGTAACCGCTTACTTATAAGGGACTTTTAAGAGAACGACGGGAATGGGTGGTGCTAATATAGCCGGCCGACAATACACGGCTACTATAAATCTATTTACAACTATAGTTATTTTACAATGCTATAATGTGTTTTGTAACAACAATGAGCAGTGCGAGTAGTACCAACAACGCTGCAATGGACATATTGCGTTATCTATCGCTCTATATAATAGGACCGCTAAATTATTTCAAAGTGCCATCCGGCGGAAAGCATATAAAATAATACACAAAGTGGATAAAATTTGTTACAAACCTGTAATACGCCCTAATTTCGCTGGACAATCCGTATAGTTTTTGCTTAGTTGTTACCAACCAATGGGCTTCCATTTAAAATGTCGTCGACGGACGAACTCAACTAACTTCAATTCTAGTTTAAGCGTCCAGTAACAGAGTTCACGTGGCATTATTTTGCGTAATAATTTATTCAAACGCGTAATAATTATCAAAATTAAAGTTTTTATGGAAACTGTCTGTAGATAGACATTAGACGCAAAGAAAGAAAAAGTTTCAGTGTTGCCAACTCGGTGTCAGATATTAGGGCAAAGACACACTTAAAAATGGTTAAATTAATACAAACATTTCAAATTTGATAATTCAAAAAGAAAGTGCTAAATAATAACATAGTTTGTTTTTTTTTTTTTATTAAAATTGGTTATAATATTTATCCATATTCGTATAGACTAATATATTAAAAAAAAAAATAGAATCCTAGAGATTTTTATTTAAAATATAAATACAAAGAAATTTAAATTTAGTCTTTATCATCGTCTTCTAGAAGGGTGCTTGGGGTTGTTTCGCTTTATACTAACGTGGATAGTTGGTGTTCATTTTTCGGGGATTTGCTTATTTTAAATTTATATTTTTCTTTGGCACCAAATTTGGAATGTTTTTCGGAACGGCATGTGTATGATGTGTAGCATGTTTTGTTGAATTCTGAGGCTGTTGTGTAGCCTGTTCGGATGTCTAGGAAGAAATTCAGGGTATCGATCATTAGATTCCGGGCTTAACGAGCGAAGGGGCAGAGTTGGTAACACTGAGAAGTTTGTAGAAGCAAGAAAGAGACGACACAAGTTAAAAAAGGAAGGGTTTAGGGTGTAGAAATAGTTCAGTCGCACTACCCCTATAACCGTATCGTTTAACCCGTTGAAAGGTCGATGAATTTTTAACGGCGGCCTATCTAAAAAATAGACGGCACCGCTTTTTGTAGCATATTGCAATAACAAAAATAATTAATGACTAAACTAGGAAAGTAAGTGGTAAATTATGTGATCTAAAAATTTTGAATTCGAGAATATTTATGTAAACAACCATGGCAAAAAAATATATGTCAAATAGTAACATACCGATTTGTGACAAAAAACAATGTTATAATTTTTTTCGGCTCTTCTATCGATCATCGATTAGCCCTTTGATACATCCGAGTTTTTCATGACAATAGCAACACTGCCTTTTGATCCTTTTTTTAAATAATATAATTACATTCTAAATAATTAATAGCTGGTTCAAAGTTTATTTAAACCCAGACCGATAAAAATATTGAAACAATTCAAAGTCACGTCGGAGATCTCGTCGCTCGCTCGCTGTAATCAAATGAGCGCTACGCTGTCAGACGCCATTTTGTCATTCGGCATCTGACATCAGGGGCCCTACCACCATCTTTTACAGAACAATATTGTTGCAGGAACGTTTTGTTTCAGGCTTAAAACAACATTACTGATATTCGTACCATGACCTCCACCAAAGTATTAATGCTTAGTGCAGAGAAAGAAGGAATGATTTTAATTATTTGGCTATTCCCTGCTAAAAAACAATACGAGATAATGCTACATGAACTGTATAACGCCATTTCTTTCATATAACGTTCCGATTTGCACTAGAGTAAGCTATCGAATTGTGTTGACGTCACCAAAACTTTCTATTAAAACATTAATAAAGTAAGCTTACATCAAGGACGCCGTGGTACGAAATTGAGAAGTAAGGTTAAAATAATACTGCTATAAGGAATGGTGGTAAGGCCCCAGTACTGAGTTCTCAAATGCGTTCCTTGCTCTGTTTACCTTGTATTATTGAATTATTGTCCAATTTACTTTTCTTACCCGTAACATTTAAAAAATGTACCCATAAAAATTTTCATTATACCTGAAAAGTCAATTTGACAATGGCGTTCCTTTGTTTACATAAATACCACGAATTAAAAATCGGACCTTATTAGTTTTAAGTCTATTCACCATTTTGCAGTCTTACATGAAATGTACTTGTATGTCATACATTATTTGCATACTTCCCATAATATACGTCGCATTAACAGCTCCGTGTGACATTAGGGCTTATCGAACTCTCTCGGATGGTTTATATCTTCCGTTTCCCGCCAAAATGGCGTAGCATAATGGCTGGACTTGTGGACTCTTATTATATGAGTGAGGATGAATATGCACCATATGTAGCGTATGTAGCTTTGCGTTTTGTTTATTGTTTTTTTTTTTAAATATTATAGTAACTAATCTTACAGTTCGGATAAGAAAGACCTTTATTGGCAACTAGAGATTTGTCTTGGCTTCGCTCATGTTTCGTAATAGGGTCGAGCCCTAGGGTCCCTAAATATTGTCTTATGCATGAAGGCCCGCCACGCTTGGCAAACGGGTTGGCGAGAAAGAGGGGCTTTCCAATATGGTGTAGTTCCTCGGGGTTTGTGGTAGCGGCTATGTTATCTCTTAGTTGCCTCTTACGACACCCGCGGGAAGAGATGGGGTGGTGCTATTTTGTAATCGGCCGACACCACACGCCACTATCTACCATCGGTATTAAATAGGTAATGAGTTTTAAGAACATGCGGCAAGTTTACGACCGCGACAGAGGGATAAGAGTAACCGTAGAGTGTATTTTGTAATAACAATTTGTATCCTAGGCTTCGTATTGATATATTAAACCAAACAAGCAGGCGTTCATATTTCTAAGTATTGGCTGATTAACTTCGTGGTTATTCACTCGCAATAAGACATATCTAAATTTTAAATTTAACTTTTATTGTCAATAAATGCAGGTACAACAATTAAGATTATTCAGATTTAAATAACTTCGCTTAAACTCCCCTCCTCCCGTAACAGCAATCCCGATTTCGGGTCATTACGGACTACGGGAATTTGTTATATAAGCGTCAAAAACTAAAATCTATTTAAACCGATAAATTTCTCTTCCACCTCAACAGGACGTGTTGAGTGACAGCGCAAATTCTGACCGATCTCTCGCGATACAAGCCATGACAAGTTTTCGTTGCGTTATTAATCACCAAGTTGTGTGTACGTTGACAAGTTACCAGTGATGGGACAGTCGTGAGGAAGTGAGGATTACTCATCAGTATTTTTTTAATAAAATAGATGGCACTTACATTATGTGGCCACGTGATGGTATGTGGTCACCGCCGCCTATGGACACCTGCAACACCAAGGAGGTTGCGGGTGCGCGCCGACTTTGCAGAATTCTGTTCACAGCTCTCTTGAAGAGCTGCATATCGTAGCTTAATGGAAAAACCATGGCTGGCAGTTCGTTTCACAACTTTCAGGTTCGCGGTATAAAATGACTTTTTACCGCATTGTGCGCAGGAAGTGCGGCTTAACCGCATGTGGATGGTAAAAACCGAAAGTTGGCATCAAATTAAACAGTTCAGAACATTCCCCATTATAAAGAGAAGAAAAACGTAACATATCTTCGGATGCTGAGCGATTATAGACCACATGTGAGAGTGGGATCGTCGATAATTCGGACAGCACGTCGTTGGACGGATTCAAAAGGGTTCAGCTGATATTATGGTGCACCAGCGCAGAGGTATGAGCAGCACTCCATGTGGGGTCTAACTTGAGCTTTATAAAGTGACAAGCATTGCCCCAGAGTGAATTATTGTTTCGCTCTGTTCAGTACATACACCCAGATTTTTAGTGGTAGATTTTATATTGCTCTTCCGATGGCTTTGAAACTTGATTTTGCTCGAAATATACACGCCAAGGATCCCAAAACTCGCCTTGGTACTCCCCTGGCCCATTGGCTGGCGACGCTTTTGCCTGTAACTTTTAATTTACATCCTAGAATAATCTTATTTTTCGCTAGAACGGTTTTATATATCTATTTCAAAATTAGTTAACGTGTTTCAGGTTTTGCGGTATTTCGGTGACATGTTGTATACAAATAAGTACTATACCATACAATCAGCCTATGTCTCGCCACTGTTGGATATATGCCACTCCGAGGCTCGCCACCACGCACGATCTTATCCAACCATCACCGACGAATTTCTTCAAGTCGTCGGTCCACCCGACCGGAGGACAATAAATACAAATAAGTAGGACCAAGTATGTAAGTATGTCTAGTGCAGTGTGTAACTAACTCATAGTTGATACAAAGTGAGGCACCTCATTTCAGTCGCAACAGTAGTTGCGTCCACAAGCGAGGGACCGTTTTAATTTTGCAGCATATTTTTTATGCCCTATAAACGATAAATCATGCGGGAAAATTATTAACTAAGACGTTTTTTTATTAATGTTGGTGTCTTGGGATGCCCTCAATGTTGGTGAATTAAATGTGTGATGTGTGCATGTATGGAGAAATACATGTGTCATTTATAATAGAAAAATTATGAAGGCTTCAATATGACGAGCCTAACCCTGTGTGGTATAATAATATGTGTACCTATGTGTAGTATATACCAAGGCTGTCGCCAGCCAATGGCCCGGGGGGGGGGAAGAAATATGAATTGTAGGTACAATGATTTAATTTTTTTAAATTTCAAATCTACAAGTGCAATACAATACAAGTGCTGTGACCCGGTTTTACCCCGTCATTAGTTGGACGGACAATGACCCCGCGCTAATGAGCTGGTGTTAGGTAAGTACTTTAGGGTGACCAGACTTATAGAGTTGAACTTTACCTAATTATCTATTAAACAAAGGTAAGTATATATTACATTATGTCGTATGTGGAAGAGAATCGTATGGGAAAAAGTAAATTGTTATATATATCTATATATAATGTATATATATATATATATATATATATATATATATATATATATATATATATATATATATATATATATATCTAGGTATAGAAATAATTCGCTGTTGCATTTATTTGTAGTTATGAATATTGAGACAACGATGGGCCATACAAATACATACATAATTAAATTAAAAATGAATATGGTACAATGAATATAAGCGCGGGTGGAATATTAGTGTAGAGAATACATTTGAAAACTTTAAAAGAGTATTTCTGGTAATATTTTAATCAGCCCTTGTATTATCCACGCCTGGACATGAGTCTCCTCATGCATGTTGTCTTGTGCATGAGAGATGTATGGCCTTAAAACGCCAAGTTGGCCACTCGGTTAGCGCGTCCACTCTTCTAGAGGTGGTGTAGTTTCTCAGCATTTTACTCAGAGCTTTCAATCACTTATATCTAGTGTTTATGTTAAAAAATGCGGCATATTCCTCTTCATTCATATCTTCAAAATATGTTTGTTTGTGCAAATATGCTTGTTCAAAATATGTAAAAGATAAATGCAAAACTACGGGGCTGTGGAGTTCACAATTTCATCTATGACTGACCAGCTGAATTTAAAACAACAATCAGTTTCTTATAAATACAGTGCGCGCTTCTCAACGGATTGAAATGAAATTTGGCAGAAAAATAGTTTCAGTCTATATCTCAGTTAATCATAGATGAGGCAAAACGGTTCAGTAGATCTGAAATCATAAGAGCTTAAACTTGTCAAAAAAAACAAATCCAATATTCATATACAAATGATGTGTCATTGGACTCAAATTGGACACGTAAAACTCTACAAATTTTATCTAAACATTTTTTTTGAAACGTAACGGTTTCCATACATATCCGACGCCCTGGTCAGTGATGGAAGCGTTAAGACTTACTGAAATGAAATAACTGTAACATCTCTTTCATACTACAAAGGCAAGTTACGTTTAGTAGTGGTTGTGTTTATACACATACATTGATTTAGTAAGCGTAAACATGAGAACGCTCAGTTGGGTCTCCGACGTCGCGCGCACACTAAAACATTGTACATGTACAAGCACAATACAACTACTAGCGTAACCCACCTTCGTGAGATGAAAGAACTATACCAACACTTAAGTGCTATTTTAAAATAGGTATAACATGGACACCCTAGCTTCATGGTCGTGAGACGACACTCTTAAACAGTTTATAACTAGTACTGACAATCAGTTAAAGGACAACTGAGTTCACGTTTTGTACGACATGACAAATAAAATGCTTTGTTGCTAATTAAAGTTCTCTTTTGCTGCACTTGTTTGAGCCACCTTTTGAGACTGTTCGAGAAAAAGGAGCCCAATAGACGCTCATTAAGAGCTCGTCGGTAAATTTAGTCTTCATGATGATCCAGAAAAGTTAAATTTAACAGTTTGTAACTACAAATATAACTATGATTATAATATAGGGTGGAACAAATGAGCGGGCTCTAGAGGGAGGGAACCTTAAATAATGAACATAGTAAATTTTACTTAGAGGAAAATTCTTCTATTTAAAAAATAACAAAAGAAACTACATTCATAGATTATCATACCATACCATAGGTACCATCAACCTGTGTCTCCCCACTATTGGATACGGGCCTCTTTTGGAGGAGTTGTTTCGTCCATCGGTTAACGACCCTGCTGCCGCATGGCCCGATCACTGCCACTTCAGCTTGCTCATCCTTTGAGCTATATCGGCAACTATACATCAGCCGTGTGGTGTCGGTCGACTATAGAATAGTACCACCCCATCTCTGCCTGTGGGTGGTGGTGAAAGGCGACCAAGGGATGACAAAGGTGCTACCGCAAGCTCTGAAGAACCACACCACTAATAAAAGAGTGGACTCGCCAATTCGCTTATCCAGCGTGGCGTTTTAAGGCCATAGATCCCTCCTGCACAAAATAATGTACATGAAGAAGCCCATGTCAAGCAGTGGATATTGCAAAGGCTGATTGCATTTTAATCCTTCTTCTAATGGGTTGGTCCTATATGCTGCAGGGCAGGCAACTGATGAGATAGAGGAATCCCTGCATAAATGCTACGTACTGCAAGCAATCGAATCCGCGGTGTCAAACGGCGCGACCCCGACTGACGGCTTGTACGATACGATGCGACCGTAGGTTATTATCGAGACCTTGAACCCGTTCGGCGCGCGAGTTTCATGACGAAACGGATTTGTGAACTGTTTACAAATTTGTACTAGTCGGGCGGGACGGGACGGTGGCATAGTTATCGCGTTGTCGGCGTTATTTATTATGTATCTATCACATTGGGTGATAATTCTCACCATTACTAAGCTCCAACGTAGTAACACCGCATGATGTGAGGTTATATTTAAAGTGAAATGGCCTGGTACCTATTCTACAAAATGAATCATTAATCAAAATAATTATGTTTTTATATCAGAACCATTTTTTGAGAATTAAAGTACATTGCTCCTAACTACGTATATTTTTAACCTTTATTGTCCTTATGCGGCCCCTAGACCTACAATAAAATTGTACAATAATTCCATTACACATTATTAATGTATCGTACCTTGTACCCAGACGAGTTTCAGTACGCTCCCTAAACGCCCAAAAAAAACATTGTGCAACATTATCAATCGTTTAGGGCTCCATAAATTTTATGATATTAAAGTTTCATAACACTTGTTAACTTTATTGAAGTTCTAATAAGCAATAACTTTTAATTTAAATAGCGTTTACGAGGAAAGCGGTATAGTTTTAAATCTTGATAAATTAGTGTTTTGTAATTAGATAAGTCCTTTGGTATAAAATTCCGTTTTTAGAAGGATTAAAACGGAATGGGAAATGAAATGTTTCATTTCCGCAAACACGAGGTCAACAATAGGAATGTTAAGTACATTTATGACTTCAATTCTAAAGTCATTTGCTTGTGACTGCGATTTTTCTCGTGTAGACAAGAAAGTTATATGAAATTTCTCTGTCTAAGCAATATAATATGCCAGATGTGTCATATTATATTGCCTGGTATAGGGAGAGAGAAGCGAGCTATCTCACACCTCCCTCACGAGGGGTGAGTTTTAGAAGTATTCGTCCCTGGGTGTGAAGCCCACCTACGGAGGTGACGTCCCCAAGTCCGTATCTATAGACAGGTTCCTGGAGGGGCTTTGCAGAGTCGGAAGAGTCGGCCGATTCTTGTTATCCGCCAGCGCATGTGATTTTCGTTTATGAAAAGCCCAATAGCAACTTTAGCTGAGATGTTAGGGGTTTCTTGAAGAAAGAATAAGGTGTGACTTTCACAATTCACTGCTGGGCACTGCTGGACTCTTCATGCACATTGTGTCGTGCATGAGAGATGAACGGCCTTAAAACAACACGCCTGCCAAGTGGGTTGGCGAATTCACACTTTCAGAGGTGGTGTAGTTCCTCAGCGCTTGTGGTCGTCGTTTTGTTATCTCTTAATCGACTTTTGCGACACCCACGGGAAGACACGAGGTGGTGATATTCCATCCGACGCCATGCGGCCGTCTATAATGGTATTTGTCGTAAAAACACAATGAAAAATTCCATTGTTACATTGATCGATTTATTCGCAGTTCTTACCAAGAAACCAAATGGTTCGTCGACATTTAACGTTTAGGCCTAACAAAGCATTCGCCTACTGCGAATTTATTTATAAGTTGCTTATTGAGGATTTCAAAGAAAAGCACGCTTATAGGCGAACGGTTTGTTTGTATTGACCTCAGCACCATTTACTGAATGACATGGCGAAATTTATTTTTCGGTTTAAAAATCAGTGCATGAAAAGTTTGTCTGTTTGTGTAGTTATATGCGTTTAAACCCGTTTCACAATATAAATTAGGTACTAAATAATGTGCTGACAGAATATGGGCGTGTGGTGTCGGGGGCACATTTAGAATAACATCACTCTATCTCTTCATTTGAATGTCGTAAAAGGAAGAGAGTAAAGCGGCTACCACAACAAGCCCTGAGGAGCTACACCACTTTTAGATGACTGAATTCGCCAAAGCTCTTCACCAGGCGTGCCAATTTAAGTCCATACATTATATAGTCACCGGACAATGTGCATGGCGAAGTTTATGTGCACAGGAAGTTATGTGCCGTGTTCTGTAATTAGGTGAGTCTCGACGGCGGCATTACCGTGCTTCCTGAACAACTCTTCATATTTTTCACCTTCGACGAAAATCGACCCAACTGCATTATTATTATAATTTATAAGATTGCTTCGGGATCATCATTTGCTTCTGAGTCAGTGGTTTAGTTTCTCATCTCATTTTCTGCAAGTACTACTTGTAGTATTCCGTTCCATTTGGATGTATGTATCATATTATATATATATATATATATATATATATATTTGCATTTTATGAATGTGTATATTTATTTGTGTGTATACTATTTTAATTTTTTTGTGTTTTCTATTCTTTGATTAAAAACTGCATCTGCGATCCTTTCTCTGTACTATAATTTGGTGGTTGACTGGTAGATAATGCCTCATGGCATTAAGTCCGCGTGTTGTACACATCATTGTGCACTGAAGTGTAAATAAATAAATATAACCCTAACTTAATACAAAAACGCTGGTCAGATAAAGAATGCAACATTTCACTGTCTATGACCGAATTTTCTAGAAAGGACGTTGAATTTCTGAGTCCTCGAATATATAATAAATTAAATACGCACATGCAACTGCAACTGCAACCTGCACATTCAGTATCCACTGCTGGACGTGGGTATACATCACGCATATTGTCTTGTGCATGAGGGCTGTATGGCCGTAAAACGCCACGTTGGCCAAACGGGTTGGCGAATCCATTCTTTGGCGAGTTGGTGTAATTCCTCGGGGCTTGTGGTAGCGGCTTTGTTATTCCTGAGTTGCCTTTTACGACATCCATATAGCCTATATAGCCGACATCACGCAGCAAAAATGCGTACATGCCATTATACAAAATTATCAAATTTTATTATAAATATAAAATTAACTTCTAGAAAGTTAACCTAAAATAACGCAAAACAAGGGTTTCCCTATAGTTTATCCACCCGTACTTGAATACAATTTGTTCTATGTTTCTAGGTAAGTGAACTTCCAAATACTCCGAAAATTGGAAATAGGTTCACCTTCACCTTGACATATAGGTTAAATTAACAGAATATGTAATGTGTTAACTACCCACATTCCTTTGTAGCTGCCTATTGACATTGATTTGAAGAAAACTTAAAATACACCTCGCGCCGAAGAAAAATGACACAGAAATAACGCAAAACCTAAAACATGTGAACCAATTTAAAATATATAGAACCGTTTTAGCGAAAAATTAAATTATTTTAAGGAATAAATTAAAAGATTTCGTTGTCAAGTCTAAAACGTGCTAATTACGATTGAGCGGCCAAGTCGCGCACGCGAGACGCGGCTCGAGCATTGCGCGTAGAATAAAAGACATATTATACTAGAATTGTACTATAAATCATTTAAAAAAATGGCGTAAAAAACATAAGAAAATAAGTTAATTTTAGTACTAAAATTAGGCTACACCAAATGTTACACCAATTAATATGTGCGTTTGATTTATATTGTTACTTTTATGGTTTACTGTTATGGAGGCCAAGCGTGTCGCGTATTCATCCACGTCTATGAATACAAAATTTTATGAAAATGCAGTCAGTGCAGAGAAATATATGGAGCTGTTATTTTTCCCTTGAAAAACTAATGACATTATATCTTTACTAAACAAGTCATTATATTGCTATATAATCGAATTACATTTTTTCCACTTAGGTCTTATTTATTTATGTATATTTGCATAATCTGTATATTTAAATAAATAATGAAATGTTAAGATAATTTTGTCCTAACTACATATAATTAACATTAGCAGCCCAAGATTTTTTTTAATTTGCCTGTCTTTTATTGTGGTAAGAATGAGCGATGAGCGCTCGATATTCGAAAACTGACTGAGCGCTAGAGAACCTCTAGCGTTAGACGCTCGTGAGTGTTATAGTTCAAATTTCTAACGTGTACAAACCTTGACATATATGGCCTGCTATTTTTGGTTACTAATACTTTGTGATGTGTCGCCAATCTTAGTTCTTTGTCAATTTTTTTCGGATAACTCTCCATCACTCCCTGAGCGACTTTGTGTAACAGTCTTAAGCTAATTTTGAATAATAAACAAAATTTGTACTTGTATTTGAACTGGCCAGACTCTGATGTAATAGTGGCCTAATTATTGACCGTAATTCTGCAGTTATCTTTTGTCAATAGGCATTCGGTATCAGTTTAACAGGATCGATAGACCTCCGTTAATTATAGCCCATCAATGTTCAGAATACTAATCTATTGGATTACATTCAAATCGAGTTGTTATCGAGTAACCTACTCTCGGAAGTGACTTCGAGGAAATGTCCGTAGAGCGGTGATAGCTTAATAATTTGGACTAACTTTGACTCTTTCCTGAGATCGTTTAAACCCCGGCCAGTACTACTGAAATGAGGCACTATTTTCATCCCCATTATATATTCTATTCGATGAAACTGTGTATGATATGAGATGGGATGGAGCAGGATGGGATTGGATAAGATTTTTTTTGGATTTTTCATTTTTATAGGGTAGTAGGCGGAGCAAGCGGTCCAAAGTGATGGTAAATGTTACCGTCGCCCATGGACATCTACAACAGCATGGGGATTGCGGGTGCGTTGCCGACCTTGCAAAATCCTATTTACAGCTTTCTTTCATAGAAAGTCATATCGTAGCGTAATGGAAAGACCTCTTGAGGCGGTTCGTTCCACAGCCTACGGGTTCGCGGCATAAAAATATTTTTGGACCGAACAGTACGCGACACCTCCGTATCGAGGAAATGCGGAGGGACCGCACATTTGTGACGGGAGGTGTGGCTGTAGAAACCCGAGGTGGGAATTATATTGAACAATTCTTCAGAGCATTCCCCATTGTACAGGCGGTATAACATACAGAGACGCAACGTCTCTCCGAACGCTTCAAACGTTAACCATTACAATAATTGTATTTGTATTGTAATGTTGTATTTGATTACAATCTGTTACTACTGGCATGCAAATAATGATTTACAACCTAAATATGGTTTAAATAAGGTCTCTTTTCCAGATAATGTCACGTTTATCTAAAATTTAGAGTATCGTAGCGTAACTTAGGATCCCAAACAGCTACAGGAATTTGATAATGTAATTAATTAGCATTCTATCATACTTAATTAAGTAATGAAATGTACAATACCTCCTTGACCTAATGAAATACATAACGTCATGTTTGGTATGCAACCTGAGAAACTTATTAATGCTAAATGAGTCTTATCACGTTTATATAAAGTCGCAAATTGTAAAATTGTTAAGTTGTTCAGATTTCAGCATAGCTAAGAGTAACAAACTTTGATCATTAGCGGGATGTTGTGTGGTTACTTCCACAACACACATAGTGGTTGTAGGTGGATGTTGCAGTAATGTTGCGAAATCGGTTACTTTATAACTTTTTTTATAGGAAAGTAGACTGACGAGCAAACGGTTCCACGTGATGGCAAGTGTTACCGCCGCCCATGGACACATTTAACACCAACAGGTTTCTTGAGGAACTCATATCGTAGCGTAATGGAAAGATCCCTTGAGGCAGTTGGTTCCACAGCCTACAAGTTCGCGGTATAAAACGATTTTTGGACCGAACAGTACGCGACACCTCCCTATCGAGGAAATGCGGATGGACCGCACTTCTGTGATGGGGGGTGCGGTTGTAGAAACCCGAGGTGGGAATTATATTGAACAATTTTTCAGAGCATTCCCCATTTTACGGGCGGTAGAACTCACTGGCGCAACGTCTCTCCGAACGCTGAGGGGTTCTAAACCGCCCGTGAAAGTGGAATCGTCAACAATTCGAACATCACGTCGGTGGATGGAGTCAAATAGATCCAACTGATATACGGTGCGCCAGCCCAGAGATGTGAGCAGTTCTCCATATGGGGCCTAACTTGAGCTTTGTAGAGCGTTAAGAGTTGCCCAGGGGTGAAATACCGCTTCGCTCTGTTCAGCACACCGACCTTTTTGGACGCCATTTTGGCTTTAATTTCCAGATGATAGCTGAATTCACTTAGAATTCGACTGAATTTAGAGGGTAAAAAAATATGGGTTTAATTTCCTTACAAAAATAAATAGACGGTGAGTGGCGTTGATGTATGTCACAGCCGACTAAGACCACCACGAATTATAGCATCGTGTTTAGATCTATTACTACATATACATTGGTCACACTGAAAATTTCGGGAACTGGCCACTTACACAAACAATATTTACAGAGGAATTACAATATTTGAAAATGGAACTCCTATACTTAATCAATCAAATTAAACAACTCTTAATAGCATTACTGAAAATTAGTGAATGTACAGCGCCAACTATCGATATATTTTTAAACAAATTTTTTTTGTTCCGAATTAAATAGAGGTATAAAGTCGAACATTCACCGCGACATCATGTTACATTACGGAATCGGTTCGTAACTTATTAATTATAACTAATTTGTTAATAGTTAGTGGTTTCGTGGATGTACGATTAGAAGTTTTCTAATCTCAATATATCACAAGAAAAAACATTAACTAACAACATACTTAAATATTAAGTTATTAAGTATTTTAGGGTACTATCGCGTGCAAAACACTAGCCGATTTATTTATTTATTCTTTATTGCGTAAAGTGACGAAAGGTGGACTTAATGCTTAGATGCATTATCTTTCAGTCAACCTTTGGTTTATGTTGAGATGTCACGATGTTCAGTCAACCTTTGGGTTATAATATGTTGAGATGGCACGATGGTGCAATGATCGGTAAGATTAAGTAAAACTATATTTAATAGTGACGCATATTAATTAAATACCATTATATAATAAACATATATATACACGTACTTCTTATGACTTTATCTTTTTATAGCTTTTTTTAAAAGTTATAATTCATATATTTATTCTTTCTAAATTAAGTCATTCTTTTCAAATATCATGCGTGCTAATTTGGTTTTGGTCTACTATGAATGTAATTTGAATGGCATGTAGTCATAACCTGTAAGTAGGGGAACAATTATAATGCAACCACTACTTACTATATCATAACCTGTAAGTAGGGGAACAATTATAATGTAACCACTACTTACTATATCATAACCTGTAAGTAGGGGAACAATTATAATGTAACCACTACTTACTATATCATAACCTGTAAGTAGGGGAACAATTATAATGTAACCACTACTTACTATATCATAACCTGTAAGTAGGGGAACAATTATAATGTAACCACTACTTACTATATCATAACCTGTAAGTAGGGGAACAATTATAATGTAACCACTACTTACTATATGATACTCGTTTATTGTTACCTCAGTTGGTTGTCCAAATTAAATCCGATTTTTTTTTTGAGAGCGAGAGTGCTCGCTGCAATCCAACAGCCGCTGGGCGCGCTCGACCCGCCACGTTACCCCTCTCTCACAGAAGACTACCTTGAAATATACTGCATTTCCCACTTTATTTTATTTCCCTAATGTACGTACGTGTTTCGGTAGTGAGTGAGATGTTCCAGAGCCGATTTCCATCCTATACCTTCCCATTTTCCCAACCCTTTCTCCGAATCCATTCCTATATCTCCAAAGGTAGGCAGCGCATCCGGGGGCGTGCCAACGTTTGTCATTTTGGACTAATGTTGGCATGTATCGCGGATGTCTATGGGCGACAGTATCCACTTACCATCAGGTGGACTGTATGCTCATTTGTATGAAAAAATAATACTTAAAATGCCTTTAAGGTATCGTTTGTAATTTTATTGTTTTATTAGTTAATAATTTTAAGGGATAATAAAGCGATAACCACAATCCCCGAGGAACCACACCACCTCTAAAAGAGTGGACTCGTCGATCCACATGGCCAGCATGGCATTTTAAGGCCTTACATCCCTCATGCACTAAACAATGTGCATGAAACGGCCTATGTCCAAGAGTGGATACTGAAAGGGCTGGATGCATTGCATGTGGGAGGGTGCAGCGTATGGTAACGCCTAAATATATGCGCGTGTGTGGCGCCATTATTCCACCACCAGCCAGCTCCTCCACCACCAGCTATTATTCCAGCTCCTCCACCACGCAGTTTCCTTATATCTACTAGAGTCAAGGTTCAGATTTAAAGAAACATTGTATGAGTATGTTGCCATTTGCCATCATTTGATCACATTAAGCCCTTATCGGTACACTCTTTATGCCTTCCTGTTCCGCAGCAAAAGCGCTTGTGCCATGTAGATATGAGGACGTACAAACGGACAAAAATATGGCATACTTGCTAATATTATAAATGCCTATTACTTTTACTTAATACGACTACTTTATATAAAGTGTATATATAGTATATTGTGTATGAATATTCATATGCACCTATGTCTTATTTGTAAATTATGGATCTACTTATGAGTAAAATATTTATTTCCTCGCTATCCAAAGGTTGCTATTTGCGTTTACGACTGCATTTTGTGCATTACATGTGTTACTATCTTATTTTGTTTTGGTGTGCAATATCTCAGATCTATAAATCTATAAAAGCGAAAATTGGTTTGATTGCATGTTACTTGTAACAATTTTGGGTTTTTACCATACACCTATTGTCATCGGAAGATGATCTTACCCTCCTTAGAAAAAAAGTGCAACGCGTGAGTAGCAGTGGGCAGAGCCGGCTCTAGCCCATGTAGCGCCTGGGTGCAATCAATACCTGGCGCCCTCTAGTAGGCTCTTTGGAGGCGTCGCGAGCGGCGCTCGGCGCCCCCTAAGATTCTGCGCCCGTGTGCGCCCCTCACCCTGCACCATAGGTAAAGCCGGCACTGACCGTGAGCACAAACTAGCAATTAAATTACATCTATGTCAAAAGCACATTTCCATTTAAGCTTAAAATTAAATACAAGTAGGTATATGAAAAGAAATCACTACTGCGCCGTTTGTACGCGTGTTGTCATAGTATATACTCGTATGTGGGAATAATATTTGCTCTCAGTATGTACTCTTTCGATTCATATTACTAGCACAGTTGAAACAGAACAAAGACCAGAAAGTATCTGATCTCACACGGGGCTGTAGCTAGAGTTGAATTTAAGGTAGGGCAGCGGTGGTTTCAGGTAGGACGGAAGTAAAAAAAAATATCTTAAATTAATTATTGTACCTGTGAGCGTGAGTGAGGTAGTAATTAGTTACTGAGGAGTAGGGGGGGGGGGGAATAAGAGCAAAAGAAATTCATTTTGTAGGTGACAAACTGTTTGTATTATATCTCTAATCATATTATATCCAATCAATAGTGTGTAAGGGGGCTCAGTCTTTAAATAATAAAACAGCTGAATTCTTCGATTCGCCATATTATTAAAAATGCGAAGAACTTCATTCAGATCAACTGACTGTTTTTTTCTTTTCAATTTAAGTATCATATTATACCTTAGTTGATGGTATTTTTTAAGGTAGAGCATTAGTATTTTAAGGTAGGGCATTGCCTTACAATGCCCCCCCACCCTAGCTACGGCCCTACTAGAAACGGCAGACGAGCAGACAGTCCACATGGCGGTATGTGGATACTGTCTACCATGGACATCCGCTATATAATGCCAACTCAGTATGCGTCCAGAATGACAAAATAATGGTAATACCGTTTGCGTTGCCTGCCTTTGAAGATTTAGGAATTTGGAGAAATGATTGGAAAAAATGGGACGGATACAATTCAATGGGATGGGAATGAGTACATTCGGGAAATAGGATAAAGTGGGGAATGCAGTGCATTTTACGGTAGTCTTACCGTTCACTTAACTTCTGTCGCTTGAAGTATAAGTATATTATAGGGATACCAGGGGGCAGGTCCCAAATCCAGAGCATCGAGACTACTAGACCTCCGCATGCACATTGGTTGCGGATGTAAGGAATTAAAACGCCACGCTGGCCAAGCGAGTCCACTTTTAAAGAGATGGTGAAGTTGCTCAAGATTTGTGGTAGATTGTCGCCTTTTACGACAATCACGGAAAGAGATGAGGTGGGGGGTTTATTATAAAACAGCTTATTCTGAGGCAAATATAGGTACATAGAGATAGCACACTGGTTCTTTCTAAATTTGTGTAACGAATCTACTCCAGCCGTATATAGATGTAATGTTATACTAAAGGAAATGTGTTCCAATCGGAGCTTCTGTCATATTTATTTGTTCGTACGGTTACTAAGCAAATATTTATTCAGATATATGTATGATAATAGCCTTGCTGAGATGAAAAATGGTCTAGAATCATTATTGGGTCTCAAAGTGAGCAGTCGGTACTGATCATTGTTTTATACTCTGTCTAAGAAATTTTCTCTAGAGAAAATCAAAGGAAATAGAGCTGAATGAGTCTAAGTAGTGGATGCTGCATAGGCGTCATGCTGCAGTTTCTAAGTTACGAATAGCCATTATAATTTCCAACCTTCTTCAGAAGATGTCACTACAAGGAAAAGAAGAAGGAAAAGGAGTTCTAAGCAAGTGAAGCCACGGTTAAATACTAGTAAACTGTAAAACTCGAAGCGTTGGCTAATGAGATAGTATTGTAGAAATATTTCCTACACAATTTCAGGATCAGACGTTAAAGAGGATCAGAGTACCGCCGGTCTACCTCTGTTAAATTGTCCATCAATCACAAACAAGCAGCCGAACTCGGTTGCTTTCAGCTCGCAGCCAGGCGTCAGCAATTTCACATTGCGATGCCCAAATGAGTTTATGTAACTTGCTTGGGTTTTATTAAGTGTGATGGCGACAAGAGATCCCATTGCAATGATAAGTACGCACGCACTTGGAGATCAGTCGATCGCTATTGGTTAAACTTATTATTTTGTTAACTGTTTACGATCTTCCTGGAGAGCTGTACTATTATATTCCAGTCCTGGACTATTCCAGTCCACGGCGAGACCTGCATGAAGTTTTTGTAACTAAGAAAGAAAGAAAAACCGTTTATTTTCTGTATACAGTGACAAGTCTTAACTAAAATACAAAAAAGTATGCAGGAACAAAAAGGGAAAATGTATTAAGTGACTACTCGCATTTAGTCTTTATAATATAGAAAGTTGCCACACAAATATAATACTTAAATCATCTGAAGTAGTGTCAGATGGAACAGAAGTGCGTGTACAAAAATTTCGAGATTATGAAAAAGAATTTGGATAGTTGAAAAAGTTGCTCACAGCTCTTGAAGTGCACTACCCGCCTCCCTAGTCAGCTCGTGACCATGGTCGGTGCAACCGAACTGAAACGTGGCTATAAAATAAATAAAAAAATATACAGGTTTAGAATATGTTTAATACAGATATGTGATTTAGCGAATTTAGTTATAAATAATTTTTCTAAATCGGTGTGTCAGTTCATAAAACAACTGTGTATGGATCTTCGATTTTCCTAACTGGTGTTTTAACATAATACATAGTTTATTCTCGAAGGAAAGAGAACAGTGAGTTTACTTCGTTTCCTCAATGACGCAATTGTTATGGCAGAATCGCTGGAAGATTTGAAGTGGATACTGAACGGAGATAAGGCAAATAACACGACTCGTTGGTATCGAAATAAATTTAAACAAAACCAATGTCATGATCTTCCTGGAGCGGTGAACGTCAAAGTTATTGACGATTATGTATATCTTGGACATACCATCCAACTAGGTATGTCCACCCTCATCAAGAAAACTGACAGACTTATTTTGTTCGGCTAGGTATCACAATTCTTGAAGTCGAAAGTCTTCAATCAGTGCAAAATTTTGAAGTATGGTGTCGAAACGTAATCTCTGATGGTAGGACTGATTTACAAATTCAAAGTCGTACTACATTTTAAAGACTAACTGCTCGGAATTTCCGTAAACAAGAGATTTAACAAAGAATGAAATCACAGACTTGGCTCAAATAATTATAATTCTGAAGTGACAACGGGCATGTCACATCTGACTGACAAGCGATGGGGTAGATGAGTTCTTAAAGGGAGAACACGTATTGGAAAGCGCAGTGTGGAACACCCTCCAACCAGGTGTTCTGCTTGAAGGTGTTCGCGAATAGTGACTAGATGAGAAGAGCGGAATATTGTGTATGGTCGCAAGCCTTGGAAGAGGTTAATATTGAGTAGTATAGAGACATAATCTAATGATATGGTAAGCTCAAGAAAAAAACATTAATGCAAAGAATTTTCATGAAATTCGATCTCGAAAGAGTAAATTTAGAAGCGTCGAAAATAGATACCTTAATATCCTTTAGCGACTTAAAACCTTCCAACAATTCCATTGTAGGCATAGAAAGTCAAATTTTGTTTGAAACTTGATAGCAATACGTAGCCATAGCGACACGGAATCGTACCGGAACCCGGTTGGTGGAAATCGGGGGTCTTGCGAACAAGATTCTCGAAGTTTGTTCATTAAGCGGACCCGGGCTGACCTGTAGTCAAATGTGAAAAGTTTAATTGTTTAAGTGCTAACGTGGACTGGTGGAAACCTTTTTTAACGCCCGACAATTTTAACTTATTAGCTGTTTTAAGCATAATGGATATAAGTGTAATTAATATAAGTTTCAATATTTTGCTTTTGGTACTATTGAATTTACGGCTACCATTGTTATGGCAATAGCAACAATTTCGAAGTCTAACAATACATATCCTGCCAATGTCCAGTCCCGTCAAAGTAAGTCAGGAGTTGCTGCGATAGAAGGTCTACTGATGATAGAAGAGGACTCTTTGGAAGCACACGAAAAACGCAGTCCTACGCTTTTATCTGATTCTCACAAACACCACGCACGAAACACTTTGAAGTTTTATAAACTATCACTATCCAACCACGAAAACGACCAATACATAATTTTTAAAATAATCAAATAAAAACTCAACTTCACTTCTCGAATTTCCGCCAATAAGTCCTATGAAACTTTGAATGTAAACTATAAAAATTATGCGCACTTTCTTGCCGTATAGATGGCTGTACGGCAAGAAAGTGCGCATAATTTTTAAAGAACATGGGTTCAAATATAGTGTCAATGGTGTCTCAAAAATCAATCATCATTAAAGAATTGATACTTTTGTACAAGATATATATAACAATATATTATGTTAATGAACTTGGACACATAACTTCTTATCTATAGTTTTACACTTTGGGAAAGGTTCGGAGACTTTATGGTCTCCGAACTTTATGGTGTCGGACGTTACGGTGCAAAAGTTCATTTGCGATGCGCTAATGAAGTCTTTTACTACCACATCGCTAATGGACCTCCTTGATACTTTTCTCCGAAAATACATTGAATACCCCTGCTTAATATTGAATTTCTATCATTAAAACTATCAATTTTTATTCTAAGACTTTTAATTGAACTTGATATATTCTCCCAATAATAGTTATTTTTTTAAATGAAGTATCTGATTTTGTTACTCTGTAGTACTACTACGCTATACGCTATTACGGACGGCAAAGAGGCATATTCCTTTTAAACAGCTGCTAAGCGAACCGCTACTGTTAGATGCCTATAAGTATGTAAACCCGTGCCAGTGAGTGAGTGGTTTTGGTTTACGTGGAAAAAAGTGCTGAATTTTAAAAAGTCGTAGAACAGAAGTTGTTAGCTTTCATGAAAGAATTTCAGTTCAGTCGCAACTGACAAAAAATTCACTCCTCAGTAATTTACTCCCGGGCAACACTTGTCGCTTTATAAAGATCAAATTAGACCCCACATGGACACCTCTAGGCCAGTGCACCGAAATACCAGTTGGACCCTTTTGACTCTGTCCAAATCGTGGACGAATAATGTGACGTGTAATGTGCGCGAGCCTTTACACCGAGAACCCGAAAGTTGTGGCATAAACTGCCAGCAGAGGTTTTCCCATCACGCTACGATATGGGGCTAGAGAGTAGTGAAAAGGGTTCTGCAAGGCCGGCAACTCCCCGCGATACGATGGGCGCCGATGACCACTTACCGTCATGTGGCCCGTATTCGTTTGCCATCTATTCTATAAAAAAATAAGAAAACAAATTGGCTTTCTGTAAAAATTGAAGGTACATCAAAAAGTATGTACACTACAGGAGAAAGGGAATCCCAGTAAATGTTATTTAGTTTCACTTTACTCAATTCGGGTTGTTGTAATACTGTTCACCGTACTTTCGATAGTATATAGGATATACCGACGTACATAACGAACGAGGTCGTGCTCCTAATTCAGCTCCTCGGAAAATATCGTACGGTATTGAAACTAAGACCTTAGTGATCGAGAGTCTAATTTTCTTTGTGCCTAATACTCGTACTGCTATTTCAACAATACTCATTCGAGTTTTATCCTTTGTTGAACTTTTTGCTACTAAATTCCTAAAAACCTACCATGATCCCTAAGATCTCTAAGAATTGACCGCTAATACGGACCTAAAGTAAAATTCGTTCCAAAAATCCAATGCCTTCAATTTGATTCAATAGTTGCCTATAATTTGATCAGGAAGAATGTGGTTACTGCAGGCCGCTAAAGTACAATGCAATGCAATCAGCCCTTTCAGAATCCACTGTAGCATATGGGCCTCCTCATGCACATTGTCTTGTGCATAAGAGTTATATGGCCTTAAAACGCCACACGCTGGCCACACTTTCAGAGGTTTTATAGTTCCTCAGCGCTTGTTATCCATTAGTCGCCTTTTACGATTCCCGCGGGGGGAGATGGGCTAATGCTTTTTTATAGTCGACCAACATCATACGGCACCAGGCTATAGTATCAATACTTTAGCTAATCAAAGTCAAATGCGTTGATAGACTAGTTATTTAATTAATCGCCTCACCTATATACAATAAAGTGTTTACACAACTCTCGATTACTATGGAGAGCAGAGCGGAAGAGCGAGAGGACGAGAACCTCTCGCTCGCACGATGGTGAATAATTTAAAAATTGTGACTTCAGTTGACTTCATAACATTATGTACTAGCTCTGAACGCGCCTTCATGTGCGTAGGACGTTAAAGTATGTGTGGTTAGCTTGATTCCCGTGTTAACTCTGCAATGGATCTGGATACAAATTAACCCAGTTTTTAACATATTTATTGTTAATTTCCACATTATGTACATTCAGTAATACAATTTAAATTTCATACATAATAATAAGAACGTTATTGTTTATTTTGAAATGTAGATATATTATTTAATAATAATAATACAATAAATATTCATAAGGAAAATGTGTGCTGACATCTGTACTAGAATAATCTGTTTTACAGCTGTCAGCGCCTTTCCCTAGATATATTTTTGGTACTAAGTTACAATTCTTTAAGAAAACAGTTTATTCAGGTGTTAATTATCGTGTATAATGTGTACATGCTATAGCAATGCTATATTTTTCATTGGAATCCTTCCAGTGGTTTTTGCGCATGCGCGTTCAGACAGACAGAACAAATGTTCGTAATGCAATGACATTTTCAAAAAATATTTAATCTACAGACAGTGCTCTGTTACAATTATATTATACTAGCGACTCGCCCTCGCTTCGCTTCGGTATATAAGTTTTTATTTTTTTCAATTTTTTTTTCAAAATTTCAAAATAATATATAGTATATATTAGACACGGATAATGTAGCTTCCTATTTGTGAAATAATTTTTGAAATCGGTTCAGTAGTTCCAGAGATTACCCCCAACATACCTACAAACACACAATTTTACCTCTTTATTATATTAGTATATAGATGATGTATTATTACGGTTTTATTATATGTAATTTACTAGCTTTTGCCTGTCGTTGCTTTTGTTTTTAAATTCAATTTTCCGGAATGAAACGTATCTCATGTCCTTGACCTTGACTGCGCTAGTCGCATGTCAAATAAGTGGAAGACAGTAATTATTTAGAGAAATTTTCGGTAGTCGCGGCGCGATGACATTTACCGCGTGTCAGTCGATTCTCGTGGGCTTTGAGATGTCAATATCCAAAGTACCTACAAGTACTACCAGAATATTGAAATTTTTCAATATTTTTTGCGCAGGTTTTATTCCTACTTTCACCGAATGGGATGGGGAATATACATCGTGTCACTGAAATAATGCAAAAGCTGATAATAGGTTGTTCAATATCGAGGGTAGAATCGATTCCATCGGTTTTTACAATAGATTTTTTTTTCATAACATTTTTCATTTCTAGTATTCTCTTTTGAACGCAAACACTCAATTGTTACGCAAAATAAATATACTCATCTCAACTACCGGGTGCGGCGCCCGGTCGTACTGAGTAACGGGCGCTACGAACGTTTTAGATAGGACAATTTTTTTTTTTTTTTTTATAGATAAGTGGGCGGACGAGCAAGCGGTCCCACGTGATGGTAAGTGTTACCGCCGCCCATGGAAACCTGCAACACCGGGGGGGTATGCGGGCGCGCTGCCGACCTTGCAAGATCCTATTCGCAGCTTTCTTGAAGAGCCCCATGTCGTAGCTTAATGCGAAGACCTCTTGAGGCAGTTCGTTCCACAGCCTACGTGTTTGCGGTATGAAATAATTTTTGGACCGAACGGTATGCGACACCTCCGTATCGAGGAAATGCGGATGGACCGCACTTCTGTGACGGGAGGTGCGGTTGTAGAAACTCGAGGTAGGGATTATGTTGAACAATTATTCAGATCATTCCCCATTGTACAGGCGGTAGAACACACAGAGAGACGCAACGTCTCTCCGAATGCTGAGGGATTCTAAACCGCCCGTGAGAGTGGGATCGTCGACAATATGAACAGCACGTCGTGTACCTAATGTTTGTTGCAATAGCTCACTTTTGCACTCTGTATTTTATACAATGTATTTTTATATCTGTATTCATTCAATATTTTTAACCTCTGTAAGTCATTACCTATCTATATGAATAATAGCACTGGCTGGAAACTGTTCGAGATCATAAAATCTGTAATTCAAAAATTCATAAATCCATCGAATTCTGTCAAGAAAAAGAAGACTGAAAAATCTTCTTGGATTTTTCAATTCAATTCTTGGTCGTTGGATGGAGTCAAATGGGTCTAATTGGTATACTTTATATGATTTTATTTTTAGTTCTATGCTTTTATATGTCAACTAATGATATGTTTCAAGTTTTGTGTTATTGCGGTGGCACGTGTCATACATAGGTTGACCCCTCCTATTTAGCCTCGTCGTAGCCGAGTAAAAATAAAAACTATCCTTTATTAAGACCGTTAATTTGAAAGATTTTATATAAGAAATAGAAAATGTTTTTACTTCCTCATAAAACCCATAGCAGCTTGTCAAATTAGTGTCAAATTATCCGTTTTGTGTCATCTTTTCACTTTCTTTTGGAAGATATTTAAATCAATTATTTGCCGTCTACAAGATATGTACTGAGGGATTTTTTTGAATAATGGGCGTGATTATTTTTCTAGTACCACAGCGGTTGGCACCTGTTTCACCTAAGACAATGTTCTTTTAAAAAGGTCGCTCTTCTTTCATGACTAATGGACCGATTTCGACTTAAAATATCTTGAAAAACAAGCAGTGCCCGCGACTTCGTGTGCATAGGCTATAGAGTATGTGTGGTTAACTTGATTCCCGTGGGAACTTTACAATCGATCTAGATAAAAACTACCCCACAACTCGAAACATAATTTGTAGCTGTGCCAAGTTTCATTAAAATCCATTTAGTGATTTTTGTGTGATGCGTGATCAGACAGACAGACAGATAGACCAAAATTCCAAAACTTAGTACTTTTTCAAAAAATATTAAATGCACCGACGCGGTTTTGTTACGATTTCATTCTACGTAGCGCCAGTCGGAAGAGATATTCGCTATTTTCTGTACGCTATTTTAGACAACAAGAAAAAAAAATGTGTAGACGAAAGTTGTAAAGTACTGCGAATCCTCCTACCCAACGATATAACATCTTTTATAAATGTTGACGATTATTTTTTTAAATTTCATGAATTTAATCATGAGTGCACGATTCAATCCCACAGCCGCTGGGCGCACTCGATCCCCTCTCTCACAGAAGTCCCACTCAACGTTTGCCGATATCTCGATTTGGGACGCACTCTAGATGGAGTCCCTAAAATATACCTATATATAGCATCAGATAGTTGCCACGTGAAATAAAATGTACTGCATTTTACACTTTATCCTATTTCGCCAATGTACGTACGTGTTTCCGTAGTGAAATAAAAAGATAAATATAAAGATAAAAGATACAGTGAGATAAATATGCCCGAGTCCATTCCCACGCCATCCTATTTTATCCCTCTCTATTTTCCCAACCTTATCTCCAAATCTACATCTGCTATTCTGGACTGATGTTGAGATGTATCGCGGATGTCCATGGGCGACAGTATCCACTTATCATCAAGTGGATCGTCTGCATGTCTGTCGCCTTATTTCTATAAAACAAAACGCACACATAAACATTTGATTTTTCTCATAAACGCAGCAGAAAGCACTTTAAAATAATATAAAGTTTTGAATTTCGGATTTTTTTAAAATGATTTATAAATTATTTATTAATCATTAAAAACAATGCTATTTTCACTATAAGTACTAATAAAATGTTAAAGTTTGGAAGTTAATATTTTAAAGAGATAAACCGTCACGCTCTTGCCATATTCTAACAAAAACAAACAATGATGATTAAATGTGTCACAAAAAATCAACATGTTTCAACACACTTGAGATATACCTCTGATGATAGCTCTTATTTCATAGATATTTTAATGTTAAGGTAATTAATGTCAAAACTCGGCGGTAATTAAAACCCGAGGTAGGTATTATATTAAACAGTTGCTAAGAACACTCCCCGTTGTATAGCCGATAGAAAACACACACAGATGCAGCGTCCGGAGGGACGGTAAGGGTTTCTAGATGGTTTGTGAGTATGGGATCGTACAGCACGTCCCTTACAAATCTCACAGCATCTACCTTTCAAAGATTAAAAAGTAAGGCATTTTCAGGGTTGTATACATATATTGTGAAGACTACAATTGCAATGAAACTTGAATGGTTATATTTCGATTATTTTCCTACGGATTTCATGAATTTTTCACCATACGTAATACCTTAGCATATAATCGTATGCTAAGGTCATTAAGGTAGGTCATGAGAAATACATTGTCACCAATTTTATGTTCCTTCGACATATATACATTTTTTCCTATCGTCATTTATTTGTGACGTTATCTGAGCAAAGGGACCTTATTATCGGTATCGATTTATTGACTTTAGTTAAGATTTTGTAACTTAAAATTAAGAATCGGTTTAAATTTTTAAATTATCGACCAATTGCCTCAATTGGTAGTGACCCTGCCTGCTGCGCAAAGGTTCCAGGTTCGATGCTGGGTCGGATAGTCATTTGTTTAAAGACAAATGTTTGTTCTGGTCTGGGTGTGTGTGTCTATGTGTTTGTCTTTGTGTGTCTCTGGACCCACGACACAGGGAACCCTAGTGTGGCTCATTGAATATGGCGTTATTTATATTAATAGAAATATGCTTTTACATCTAATTTTAAATGTAAAGTAATAAAACTATTTTGTTTTTTAAGATTTAAGTAAGATCTCAATATCTAAGAAACTAGAACCGACAATAAGGTTCATTTCTCATATAATATGAGTAATAACGTTTTGAGTAAGGCGGTTAATATTTAGTCAAACCTGGGCCCATGATAATCAATGCTCAGTGAGTTATTCATCACTTTGAAGGATCACTCGCACACAACGTAGGAGGGTAAACCTGCGTGTTATCGGCATTCCCTTGACGATTGGCAGATATATTTCGACTGAATTCCAAAGTGCCAATCATTGGCATCAAGGACAATAGCGTAGTTTAACATAAATAAATTTTGTAATGAACATTGATGGATGTTATAGAATTATTATGTATGCATGTACCAGCCTTTTAATGTCCCATTATAGGGCACACTGGCTACCTCCCCGAGTAAATCACGGGGGGGTTTCGGGCCCTAATCCACCACGCTGGTCCTGTGCGGATGCTCATACTCCAGATTTTTTTATTTCTCGAGCATGCGTGTTTCCTCACGATGTTTTCCTCTCACTGCCGAGCTGGTGATAATTTGTAAAAATCCGTTTTTATGAAATACAGTGGTACGGGCAGAGGATTTGAACTCACGATCACACGAATGTGAGTCGAGTATAAATACTCCTAGGCTATCACCGATGTACAGAACTATTGAGGAAAATGAGGCCCAAGTTTTTGATAAGAGCAAAGTTTTGCAAATGACACATGGCACTAGAAAGAAGGACCAAATTTTAAAATATCTATGCGGTTCTTAAAAAACGACCATCAAACTTTATTCGACTTCGATTACCGGTTCAACTGCTTCATCCTACAACACTAGATGGGATAGTCACTGGCAATATTAAGTAAATTTCTTGTTTACGTTATTTTGTATATAGTAAGAGATAAAGTATTTTTGTATCAAGAATGCAATAATGAGTGTTCATGTAAAAGCGAGCTATTAATAACCTACTTACCTTAATAAGATGTTTTTTATATATTTATAATTATATACCTAGATGATGATACATCATACATTTTTATTAATGAAACCTGGTTGGCATCTTTTATTCTGGTTCACCACACTATATAGTGATGGCAACATTGATCTGTTCAACACAAATGTTAACTTTATTCGCAGATATTTTTTTTATAGAAAAAGGCGGCAGATGAGCATAGAATTCACCTGGTGGTAAGTGGATACTGTCATCCATAGACATCCGCGATAAATGCCAACATCAGTCCAGAATGACAAACGTTGGCACGCCCCCGGACGCGATGCCTACCTTTGCAGATTAAGGAATGGATCGGAAGAAAGGGTTACAGGAAAATGGGGAAGGATGGGATAGAAATGCGCTCTGGCATATCTCACTCATTACCGAAACACGTACGTACATTGGGCAAATACGATAAAGTAGGAAATGCAGTACATTTCAAGGTAGTCTTCTGTGAGAGAGGAGTAACGTGGTCAGTCGAGTGCGCCCAGCGGGTGTGGGAATGCAGCGTGCACTCTCCCCCTACAATTAATGAATTCGAGGGCTGCTGAACATAGAACACTATTACACTGTAACGTGGCTGCCCTACAGTGCTTGTATAACAAATCTAGTATGTACTCTCAATTTGATGACTGGAGTGCAGTAGGATAAAAAATAGTAGAATGGCTAGATAGCATTTGACGTTAGGAGCGAATTTAGGTTTTCATTAGCGGCCAGTTCTAATGGATTTAATAGCAAGAAGTTTGGTAAAGAATAGTACTCGAAAGATTATTGTTACAGGACGTATGCAAAATATACATAAATTTTGAATAGAACATCGATTTCTCTTTTATATAAATAAAAATATAAATAAACTTTTAACGCCATAGAACTTTGCATTGCGCGGTCTAGTCGGTCGGTTCCAGCAGTACGAATCCATTCGACTGTGAGGGTTGACGTACGCACCCTCGCTCCGTGAACCCTTCGCGAAAACCTTTATAAATATTCAGTTGTTAAACCCCGATTTTAAAAATTAATAAACTGGCAACCCCGCTGCGAAACTGCAAATTTTATCTGTTGCGAAAACAGTTGCGATTTTTATTAAAAAAAGTTGCTAAATTGGCGAGTGTATTTTTCTTACTTTTTCCCAAGTGGATTCGAAATATGAACATAAAGTTTTAAGTGTACACAAAATAAATAAGTGTTTGTGTTAATATAATTAAAAGAGATGTGTGGTTTTAGTGGTTTGATTATAAATACTGATGTGACTGCTTAAAGGAATCTTCATTTATGCAGCCTTATTAAAATAAAGTAAGTGGTTAGATATTGTTAATTGGAAACTGTTCAGTGTTTTTAATTTAATAAAATTTTATGTAAAGTATTGAATCTGAATATTTATTCACAGGAATTCAAGTTATTAGGAGTACACAATTATGTTGTAATTATAATTACACGTCTCTTCTATATTTCGCAAAATATTATTAGTGTGCGATTTTTTAAAATTTGAGCACCGATTTATAAACTTCATAGAAACAATCAATATCCATTGGCTAATTATAACAAAAATGTATATAATTATGTATGTATTTCACAGCGACAATACTAACGATAGATCCGTCATAGAAAGTAAATCAATAACTTCTTCATAAATTCTATTTGCCGTAGGTATGTCTATGTATTTTCAAGCCACTTGCATTTTACCAGATTTTAGTTTTTCTTCTTGTTGGATTATTAATCATAACTTAAGTTAATCATAATGATATTAACCCTTCTTGTTATAACAATCAAAACTGACTGATATTTACACTAATTTTGTAAGGTAATTATACCTATGGCCTATTTTACTTTTGTTGTGCACGACTTACTAAATACAGTAGCGAGGAATTTTGATAATTAATGAAGTCTGTTAAAATAGAACCTTCCAAAAACTTCCATGCTGTCAAAATTTCAACAATCGTCGCCCTAGTTTACGGTTGTATGGAACTTGTTAAGTTTCTTTATTTTAGCGGGGTTAATTGATTTTAGACGTTGTTCCGGTTTAGTGACTTACTTTTGTGAATTTTCATACGTGTGTTATGTCCTTTTGTTACGTCTTTTTATGTTTTTATTTTTGTATTTAACGTTTTTAATTATCTTTTAAATTATATATTGATTATTAGATTATACATATTATTATTTTTGTATTTCTGAAAAAGTACCCCCCCCCCCCCGTCAATGGTAGTCGTGGTGAATTCAGTTTTTAATACAAACATCTGTAATGACTTAATAATCATATCATTAATTGACGGCGTTTACAAATGAATTCTATTAATTAATTCATATTAATTACAAATGAATTCTATTATTGACTTGTGATATATATAGGAGTACATCAGATTTTGGATATTTAAGCCAACAGCGCTAGGGAAAATAATTTAAAGGTAATCCGGTTTAAAGGTACAGCGGAATTTTATTGGAATCTGCATTTAAAACTTATTCTATAACTATAATTAATTGTATGTAGAACATTTTCCCACGAGATTTACAAAATATTATTCTACTAGCGGTGTCAACGACTTCAATCATTTGCGGTTCTCATAGGAACTTCATAATTTATCTTCATAAAAAATACCCGAAATGTAAGTTATAACTATTTCAAGTTTCATTAAAATCCGTCCAGCGGTTTTATTGTGATGCGCGTTCAGACAGACGGACAAAAAATTGAAAAATTGTTGTTTTGGGCTCTGTTCCGATTTGGTTATATGTGCTCGTATAGATAACATGACAATAAACACGTGTAAATCAAATGTTATTCCGAAAATTGTTGTTTCGGTCTCGTACAATACTACAATACTTACTTACAATTATTATTATTATTATTCGTACACAGCAATGATTACTTTAAAGAAATATTTTATGTACTATATCTTCCTTGTAATTTCATTATATATTCAAACATTTCAAAGAGAAAGTATTTTAAAGAACTAGTTGTTGAATGTTGTATCTATCTATACATATAGTAAAATTGTAACAGGCCGATGTCTGTACATTATTTATCTTTATTAGAGCAACAGTTTAGAGCTAAACAAGCTCTAAGAGCTAAACAGTTTAAAGCTAAGCAGTTTAAACTGCTTTATTAGAGCAGCCAAAACAACAGTTTTTAGAAATTTTGTCTGTCTGTCTATCTGTATGTTTGTACACGTATCACGCAAAAACTACTGCATGGAATTGGATGCAGTTTTCACCGATGTATTGCTAGAGGTCTAACTTAAAATATAGGCTCCATTTTACCGCAGGAAAATATCTTATTCCGATTGTTTTAAATTTAATAAACCGAAGCGACGTGAGGGCGGGTCGCTAGTTAGAAATAAAACGATCATTACAAAGATTTTTTAAATATCGTCGTGTTAGGAACAGAAATTACAACATGTTTAAATTAGGAAGGTCACTGTCACTGTTCATGTGTTTTGTGTTTAAAATTAATAAAATCGGTTACATTTTAAAACAGTCTAGATGAAGATGAACAGCTCTTACTTCGTAAGCAAGTAAGCGAACAGTGTAAAATAATATTAATTAAATTTCGCCTTACAAGTGTTCGTGTTATCAAAATTTAGGAAGCTACATTTTATACAAAGTATATATTAAGTTGTCTCAATCTGAAATTGTTTAATTACGAATAGAAAATAGAAACTAAATTAAAGAATACACTTAAAAATAAATACGAGTATTATTTCTCTTCGAGAACGCATCATTTACGGTTATTAATACAACGAAAATTATAGAAATGGAAAATAATAGCAAATGAAAACTAATGTTACATGTTATAACTTTTTAAACTTTGGTTTTTATATTTATATTTTAATCCTCACTGAATTTGAGTGGTGGATTATGGCCCGAAACCCCTAGTTATCTGTTACGGGACGCCTGTGCAGTAGAGTGGGAATGTTATAGGCCGATATCGAACCATTCCAATCGTTCAGTGTTAATCGTTTGTTGCTGAGCCCCCATCCTTTAATTCGTTAAACAAACATCGACAACATGATTTATAATTCACTGATATCACGTGACAGTCGTACGTATTTCGTGTATGAACATATTCGTGTGTGTATGAACGGGTTACTCACGATTTATTATTAGTTTATTATTAGTTTATTATAGCCGATATTTCGGTCTAGTTACGTGAATCGTGGTCGCGGCGAGACCGCGGAGGCGGGTGAAGGTGTTATTGCTATTGGCAGACAAATCGGTCTACCCTTTTTTGATTCATCTGCCCACTTTGAAGTTATTTTTATTGATTAAGTTCTTATACTAAAAATATCACCACGCACATACTTTTCTGGGTTTGCAAAGTTCAATTACTGGGTGCCAATTTAATCTATCCTCACGATTGAAATTTAGGCATTTTTTAATTTCTATAGCCTCTCGGACCAAACGCGGTATGTAGTGGTGTTCTGTTGAAATAACTTTTGGTTTGTGTAATTCAATCCAATGATTGGTTCCTGCCTCTAATTTCTAAGTGCAATAAAGTTTAATAAATACATAAATATTGTTTGTGGAGAATCCAATATTCCCTCTATAGTAATACTACCTTTTACCACCAGGCGAACCACCTGTCCACCACCACAAAAATGCGATTCATCATTCCAAGCCGAGTAACAAGAATTTTAATGAAAATGTATAAGAATTTCCCCTCAGTCGGAGACATTCACCTTTGTGAAAAACCAGTTATGAGGGTACGTTAGTTATTTTCAGGGCACATTTTGTGGGGCTCGCGTGTTTGCGCGGACTGTAATTAACATGCAAGCTATACGGTATGCAGATGTGAAATAATTGGACTACATGTCTTTTTTTTATTTAAGAAGGTGGCAGACGAGCATACAGTCCACCCGGTGGTAAGTGGATACTGTCGCCCATGGACATCCGCGGTACATGCCAACATTAGTCCAGAATGACAAACGTTGGCAGGCACCCAGGACCTTTGGAGATGTATGAAAGTGTCTATTTAAACTAGAGCACTAGCGTTTATTTTTATTTCAATTTTCTGTTTGATTTGATGGTTGACTGGTAGAGAATGCCGTAGGGCAGCAAGACCTCCACTTGTACATGGCAAATACATGTGCAATGAAATTTAAATAAATACATGGATTTGGATAAAGGGTTGGGAAGATGGGAAGGGATAGAATGGGATGAGAAGTGCTTTAGCACTCACCCACTCACTATCGAAACATGTACGTACATTGGGGAATAGGATAAAGTGGAAAATGCAGGGTAGCCTTCTGTGAGACATTAGCGATACATGTCAACATCAGTGAAAAATGAAAAACATTGGCACGGCCTTGAATCCGATTATGATTTCAAATAATGTTATTTTTTTTTAGATTTAACTGCATCTATTGCAAAGAGTCCATAAATGATATCGCCAATAAACATCTTTATACATTGCAGATGAAATGTATTCGATCGTATAAAATCCCATTATGTTTTGATGGGGTTAGAATTGTCCCGAATTGTGTTTGTTGAATCCTTATGAAGCGTGTGCAAAGAAAAGTTTTAACCATAGACTGCAAACTTTTATTATTTATTTAACCTTTATTTTTTTATAAGTGTACCTATGTAGTTGTGATAGCCAGATAGGTATTCTTAGCTATCATCGTGAGTATCCTCAACCCGTATCAGTTCTCACTGAGTTTCTATTTTGTTTTTTGGTAACCATGATCAGATTTTTTTTTTTAATTTATATAGATACTACAAAAACCTCCACGGTTTAGCCGTTGTACCGTAGCCGTTTCTTAATTATAAGTTTCTGTTCTACTTACTGTTAAGAAATGTTTTTCAGTAAAACTTAAGTACGGAATTGAAAAAAGAATCACTAGTTCGCTTCTTCTAGAATTATAACAGTATACGATAGGTCAATCTAACGAACTAACGATAGAGAAAACAATAAATTCTAATTTTGAAAATGAAACTCTTTTTTCTTGTCAACGCCATTAATTCTTCATATTCGCCATTTCTGGCGGCAATTTGAAATTTAAATGAACGTGGAAAAATGAATTTAACAAGAAACATTTTCGTTTAATGATTTTTTATGACTTTCGTTTCGGTCTAAACCAGAAACAAAGTTATGAAATACTTATGTTAACATTTAATGATGAAGCCCCATCCAGTGCTACTGTTTATAACTGGTTCAAGGAATTTAGACGTGGTTGTACCCACCTTAGAGGCGATGTTAGGGCGTCCTGCGACGGCGGTGATCAAGAAAGACATCAAAACTGTGTAGCTCTTGATTGAAGCAGACAAATGAACTACATATCAGCCAATACGGGCATCATTAGGTATTGGTGTGAGTCAAGGTTAAACTATTTTACACGATTACCTACGGTTAAGGAAGCTATGTGCTAGATGGATTCCTCACAATTTGAGCGAAGCTCAAAAACACTGCCGTGTAGGATGGTGTCTCCAAATGCTTGAAAATATCAACAATTGTCAATAACAAGGGATGAAATCTGGATCTACTGCTATGAGCCTGAAATTAAAAGGCAATCTACGCAGTGGGTCTTTCCTTTCGAAAGTGAAGAAAGGACGGAGTGCTGAAAAAAAGACGATTACCTCCTTCTTTGGCAGATCAGGTCACTGCGGACTGGTATGTGAACAGTTGCTTGCCTTCTGTATTGGAAAAAGTCAAAGAACGACATCCATGAAGCAGAATGAGCCTCCACCACGACAATGTCCCAGCTCAGTACTGTAAATGTTGAGTTAATGCGTCATACAGTTCCCACCTTGCGCCCTGTGATTTTTATTTATTCAGATAAACAGATAAAGTAATAGGAATACGTTTTATTAATGCAGAAAAATCAGTAAAATCCTTCCAAACGGCTGTTGAAAAGGTGCCTGAAGTAGAGAGGGCTGAATTAACACATTGGTTTCATGGCATGAAAAAGTGTATCAATTGTCGCGGAGAATACTTTGAAAAGCAATAAAACAACTTCCATCTTTATATCTGATTTCATTATTGAGATTCTAAAAAAATATAATGTCATCCTCGTGTTTAGAGCATGTGTATCTATCGATGCGCATTGGGTTCATATTTATGTGACCCGAAACTCACTTGGAGAGGCCTGCAGTGGGACGTTAAAAAGGTTGAAAAAAAATCTGCCTGTTCCAGTGCGGACCATGAAGTTTGTTATAACTTTCTCGTTAATTGTAAAATGTTTTTACATCAATCTTTGTGTGAGAAACAGCACAGATACAATGATACCAACATTAACGCAACGCAAACTGGAAAAGTTACCAAACAATTTGGAATCGTGGACTCCAAAATGTTTTCGTCACGCGATATGGCTATCAGAGAAATTATTATTGGTACAGTCGACACGAGGAATTTGGTGGAGAATAATAGTGTTAAGGTGTGACTTAATTACTGAAGGAAAGATTACAAAAGTAGCTGGAAGTGTCTACATACCATTGCAGTAGAAAACTCAAGTTCGTTAAATAGTATGGTAACCAAGCGTGCCACTTCACGAATACATTTTAGTGATGGCAAACCATTCACCGATGAAACAAAACATCGCCTTGGATTCATTTCACTACTTTTGACGATTTTTTACAATTGATCACAGCTTTGTGGTTTGTAACAAGGTCTTGTGTGCGACACGGATCGGAACAGACTGACCGAACAGCGTGAGAATCCGGAGCTCAGCGCCAACTTCGGACGCAGCAACGGACAGCTTGCGTTATCTAGCCACCTATATCTGTGATACATACCCATGAAGTGTCTTTCTCAACTGGATTACTTAGTATAAGTACCACCCTCTTTCATAACGCCACATTCAATGGCCCACAATAGGATTCCATGGTCCGAAGACACATACAAAGATAAACACACCACTCAGATCCAAACATATATTTTTCTTTTAACAAATAAACGTTCGACCGGGAATCGAACCCTTTTCCACAGAAAGTAGGATATCACCTTGATTAATCGTTAATTAAAATAGTGGCGCTATTTTTTTAAAATTTTATTTCTTTTTTATTTTCGTAGGAAAACTTTTATTCGTTATCTGAACACTAAGGGCCATTACAAGTCTTCACATATAGTAACTGCACGATTATTAATAAATCGTCTAAAATAAGCAAATATTGTCAGTTATTATAAAAAAATGAGCCGTCGCGGGACGTGAAACAGAGGTGAAACATCGAAATTATTTTGTAGAAATAATGAGCATAAAAGGATAGCTCATGAAAGGAAATTAATATAGCACTATTAAAAATATAATATTCAGATTTAAATTTTTATATGATTGTTATATTTTAAAGAAAAAAATGATTGTTTATTTAATATACATTTATATTAATTTAATACAAAAATTAAATGGAAACAACTTAATTCTCTTAGTTATTGACTTCTGTAATTATATTCGATGTTGCTTTTAACGGTATTACGTGGCGACGTATGCCGTGGCGATGCGTCGCCACGGCAACATCCGGTTTGACCCGCTGCATTAGATGTTTTACATCAAAAATATGGAAAATCATATAACAGTGGAAATTAAGCGATCACAATATTTTCTTTTAAGCATAGTTACACTATTACAAATTTTATGTAAAGAATTTTATTTATCGATGAAAATGGATTGCCCTAGACCGGCAGGATGATATAAATGGGGGTAAGTCACTTACCATCAGATTTCTCCAAAATCGTTAAAAAATGTTAATGTTCACCCGTAAAACCCAGTACTAAACTTTATTTCTAATTTATTCAGATGCTATATCCGGTTGTACACGTACAGCCTGAATGATTGCGAGTAACTTCGTAAATTTAGCACCTCCAGAGGATCGATCCTGTAATGGATATTGGGACTTGTACGAGTTCAGTTGATTGCCACGTACTTATCGGAATGGAGTGATATTTAGGCCTCTGTGAACAAGTCTGCCTCGTATTGCAAATTGTGTGTATGTATGAACATATGTCTCTAATTTTGTATGTTTCCTCGGAAGACTCCAAAGACTATGCGAAAAATATTGTCGTTCCAACCCACCAACAAACATAAAATTATTGACAACTAGCGACCCGCCCTCGCTTCGCTTCGGTTTATAAGTTTTATTTTCCAAAATTTCAAAAAAAATATAGCCTATATTAGACACGGATAATGTAGCTTCCTATTTGTGAAAGATGTACAGAAGCTCATGTCCAACAGTAGATGCTAAAAGGGCTGGTTGCGGTATTAATCGTAACCACTTGCCATTTTTTTTCCCACTTGCGTTGCTTTGAAATAACCGGAAAAGCAATAGGGATGAGTAAACGGGCCCACCTTCGCACCATTTAATATTGTACCCAGGACTGCATCGCCAAATAGCTTGTTGTTTGAACGAAGAGGCGAGTTTTCTAGGTCATTAAGCCCTATTTGCAAACCTTATCTGGAACTTGCAGGCTTTGGTATAGTCGGCGCTAAGTGTACCTTCTAAGTGTATTTTTTTTTTTTTTTTTGTACTATTATACAGGTGAAATAAAAAACACTTGTACCCTATTAACGGTGAATTTCTTTCGTAAAAACATTTTTTCTATGACTTTTTAAAATTTTATTTTATTTCAGACAAATAACTCACTCACTCTTACCGATTGACATGGATATCGGAATTTAATAGGAGAGGTCTATTAGCCTGTCATGTTTAAACTACACTGTTTTTAAAGATTACTTCAAAATAATGCAGCACAACTTTTTGTTCCAAAATAAATGCCAGACTAAATTGTATCCAATAGTCCACAGGGACGTGCTTCCAAAAAAACTAAAAAACCCTTTCCGATTCGCTATAAAAAAACAGTGAAAAATCGGTAAACTACACGATCGTGATAGGGTTGAATTTTTTTTTGTTTGTTTAACAATTGTTTGAGAAGCGGTGTTCATGTTGTTTGGGAAACAATGGTTCAGTTCATACCGAAGTTTAATGGTTATTGTAGTTCGCGTGTTGAAGGTGAAGATAAAGATTTATTGGTTTGTGTAAAAATTGTGAAAGGTTTGTAGCTGTTTGATAATAAGAAAGATAATAAAGTGTAAACTAACTTAAACTAAGGTCAACCAGTGATGATTGGCATGACGTGTGACGTTTGAATGCTCATGAAGATTCGTAATTATTGTCGCCATTTTTCTTAGTGCATTAATGCGGTACTTTAAGGTTGGAAGTGATTTACTCGAGATAGGCATTGTTTTTGTCTAGACAAGTAAAACTGTTTTGATAGAAATTGTGTCCCGTTTTAATGAAAATGGAAACTACTTTTAAACTGTAGTCTCCCGATGTGCAGTCCTTTCTTTACTTTGTTACAGAATGAACTGAACTGTGCGTTTTAATTTGATATTTTGTGTTTTGATTATTAATATTATTTAGTTTTTTTTTTTAATTTTTTGTATAATTACATAACGTTAATTGTAATGTAGGTTTCATTTAAAAAAAAAACATAAATTTTAAGTCAGTACATTAATAATAATTTTCAGTTAGTTACTAAATTATTTATGTTGGTCACGCTTACGATCTACAGGTACCTACTCACACTTGACCACATTTTTATCGATAAGACACATAAATCATTTAACATCACTATAGGATTAGTTAAGTAGCTTCATAAGGTAATTCTAATTTCTTATAATCTGTGTTTCTGAATTAATAGTGTTTAAAATAGTAATTTAGTTGTGTCAAGGTTTTTAATTAGTAGTGTCTGAAGTTCCTCAGGGCTTCGTCCCTATTCTATCCCTATTCTAATTTGGCCGTGTGGTAGCTTTGTTATCCCTAGTGCTATTCTAAAAGCACCCGACATCTCACCGTCAGGTTTTAGGGCTGTACATCACCCATGCACGAGACAATAACGCAAAAGGAGGCCTATGTCCAGTAGTGGTAGGGTATTATGGTATGTTACGAGACTTATTCCGTAGAAAAATCAAATCGTGTCAAGTTACAAAATTATAATAAATAGTATAAAATTTCATTTTAGAATACACACAAATTGGAATACTCACCCACGCAATATTTTAGTGATAATAATAGCAAACTAAGGTAACTTAAAGGAGAATACGTTCAGAAACGAATAAAACGTCTTGCGGTCGGCCATAACATCGATTCCCAATTCGGACAAACTACCCTCAAACCATATAGGAGGAGCAAAATCTATCGAACATCGGACATCTTGACGCAAGTTAGAAGTTTATAGCTCCTAAAATTGTGGGTTCTTCGTATATCAACTGTCCAAGTAGCTATTCCTTCAGAGTGTAATATAAGTCGTGTCCGATCCGATAAGTTCGTTTGATTAAGATGCGGAAACGTGTCTGCTGCGTTACTTGTTTGCTAACGATGATTATCATTGACTCTCTTGAGTGATCTTTTTGACTCTTCTCGGAAAAAGTTTATTAATTATATTGTTTATTAGCGGTGCCAGAGACTTCGTTCGTGTGAACTTGTGATTCCCGTGAGACCTTCGTAATTGATCTGGATAAATCGTACCCTATATATATATATTAACCCAGATTTTAAGTTATAACTATGCAAGGTTTCATTAAAATTCATTAGAGAGCCTTCTAAATTTTCATTTAAAAAGTTGCTTTCTATGCAACAGAGTTGATAAATATAGCTCTTTATTTTTTCTTCTTCTCTGTAACAACTTCCCCTTGTCAATGGATTATTTTAAGTAATTTAATTTATACTGATAATTTATTGTTGTATGTATTTATATGGGTTATATATGTATATAACTAATATGTTTATCTATATATATATATGTGTGTGTGTGTATTAGTATACCTAGGTATTATATGTGTATTGTATCATATGTACAGTTAGTAGTCATTTTTAATAATTGCACATTGCACCGCCCTTCCCATTTCTGTTTAGCCAAACGTTGACTGGCAGAGAATGCCACCAGGCATTAAGTCCGCCTTTTGCACAATGTTTCTTTATGCACTAAAGTTTAAATAAAGAAAATAGTACGTCCAAAAATTCCAAAAATGTTGTTTTGTACTCTAAATCATTCGTACGTTATAGCAATAAATTTTTCAAAAAATATTTTTATATGCAGACACGGCTGTGTTAATATTTAATTATATATATAGATATCGCAGTAATAATAATTGCGCACTTGGCTTGTTATGGAATAAAGGCGGCAGACGAGCAGACAGACCACCTGACGGTAAGTGGGTGCTGTCGCCCTTGGCATCGTCCTGCTACCTTTGAGTCGATTTTGGAAAAGTATTGAGAATGTTGGGAAAGCCGTGTGTTGCCGAGCGGCTTTAGAATAGGGTAACCCCATCTCTTCTCGTGGGTGTCGTAAAGGGCGACTAAGGGATAACAAAGCCGCTGCCACGAGCCCTGAGGAATGACGCCACTTCCAAAAGAGTACCCCATCTCTTCTTGTGGGTGTCGTAAAGGGCGACTAAGGGATAACAAAGCCGCTGCCACGAGCCCTGAGGAATGACGCCACTTCCAAAAGAATGAACTTTGGGATAGGCCTCTATCCAGCAGTGGCTTGGACACAGGCTTGTGGTTTAGTTTCATAAAAAAAACTATAAAATATGTCCTTTCATAAATAATAGAAAGCAGTACACACACACTACATCATCCCGTAGGGTATTGAAAAGACAATTCCTATTTCCCATAAATAATTCCCTTAAACTTGGGCCGTCAAATAACACAAAAACACAGCTACAAATGTCATTGTAACACGTGAATGCAGGCATTTGGCCCCTTCGGATACAATACAGATGAAGAACGGTAGAGAAACCTAACGATGTTTTCGAAATTATTGTCTATGTGTCACTAAGAATAACTCGATTATTAAAAATTTCGTACGTGCTGGTTTTGTTATTAAAACTATTTATTTATTCATTTTCAGGGCAAATTCAACATTTTGTGATATACAAGTATACATGAACATAAAATACTTATACTTATACTTATACTTATACTTATACTTATACTTATACTTATACTTATACTTATACTTATACTTATACTTATACTTATACTTATACTTATACTTATACTTATACTTATACTTATACTTATACTTATACTTATACTTATACTTATACTTATACTTATACTTATACTTATACTTATACTTATACTTATACTTATACTTATACTTATACTTATACTTATACTTATACTTATACTTAAAATATTTAGATATCACAGAAGTTATAAAAAATTTCCACATCTAGTGGCTTTGTATTAGATGGGTCTAAAGCTTACAAAATGAATAAGAGATAAAAAAATATTATTCAATCAGCGGGCTGACTTATTTCATTAAAAAAACTACCTTGCTAGGGCTCGTCTCACTGTCGTGGTGCGAGTGCAAAACAAATCAACATCAACAGACTTATATTTATGTATGAACAATACATGTAAGCGTCAACATTTACATTCAACATAAATGTAAATCGACAAAATCAACTTACACGTATATTCGTATAAAACACTTTTAAGTTGTAGAAAGTTACTGTAAATTTACAAACTGTGAAACCCACTTTCACATTCCACTGTGTCAGATAATCTGAAAGAGATGTATTTTGCAATAAAACCGCTCAATTTAATTTCTTTTTACTTTGTTTCCACGTGTGCGAATTATTTTCTCTATTAATAAAATAAAGAAAAGTCATTGTTATTATTTTACTACCGGCACCGTAACTGCACTCGTACAGTGCTTTTTTAGAATTTTTAGAAGATTCTCTACTTTGTTACATTTATACTGTGTCCGGCCTTCGTCACTCTGTCCACCGAGGGACCGATGGCTTCAGTTACAAAAGGATAAATTTGCACCTCTATTACAATTTAAGAGGTCGAAAGTTCTCGTCGTTTTTCCTTGTAACACTTGGCAGGCACTTTTGTAATAATAGGTGTTTGTAAGTTTTTCATCGATGGATGGATCACAAAACTTCATATGAGGATCTATAATCGACATAACTATAACCGACCAATTGGAGGTGGAGAGTTCACGCTGATATCCAGCAGCCGGTGGGAGTGTTCGATTGGACACCTTGAAATGTACTGCATTTTCCATTTTATCCTATTTCCCTTTACCCACCATACTATTTCCCCCTTTCTACTTCATCCTATTTCCCCAATGTAACGTAGCATGTATGGCGGGTGTCTATCAGCGACGATATCCACTTACCATCAGGAAGGCTCGTATGCCGCATTTTTATCGATGAAAAAAACATGTACCGATTGAAGTCACACCGTGACTTCAATGTTTCGCGAGCTTCGTGTTTCTCTGGCTAGTTGGAAATGTGTATGAACATTTTTGTCTCTTTCTTGCTTATGGTGAACTTGTTTTGAGTTCTAACTTGTGTCGATTTTTGCACTTAGTTTTTGCCACTCACGAGCTTGAATGAACCTAGCTTGTGTATAAATAATATACGCGAATAGTTATTATTTATAGAAAGAATGTGTAACAATGACTTGTTAGCAAGACGGATCAAAACAGACTGAACGAGCGGCGCGAGAAGGAGGAGCTTAGCGCCAATTTTGGGCACGCAGCGACGGACAGCTTGAGTTATCTATCCTTTTATATGAAATTAATAAAAAACATCTCCTGCGGCTCCATAGATTTCTATAGGCTTAGGATATTATGAAAATGCTGCCTAACATTAATACAGACAGACATATAATTCAATATATTTCAGGCCCAATGAGGTTATAATATTTTACGAGTGGCCGGCCAGAGCGAATGCTCGGAAATTCGGTAGTCATCTCACGTATTGCCATCTCGATTACGTGATGCCGATCTATATGAGATACCGATTTTTGGCGGCAAAAAATGGCACTATTTTATTAGAACGGGAAAAAAGTCGTAAGCTTTATTTGCAAAATATACATACATTGTTTTTATCTTAGCTTATCTATCTCCAACTGCTCAGTACGTGATCTTTGTTCAAAGTCTAGTTAGACGCGACTTGGCCCATTAGGGCCACTAATACAAAAGGAGAATTGAAGGTCAAAAGTCGTGTTGCTTGATAGGTTAATACCAAATGAGTTAAAGCACCTTCCAAGAAATATTTTCAAGACAAAAGACACACTGGCTTTTAGTAGTTGTTTTTATATTTTAAATTATTATTTAAATAGAAAAATTGCACAATAATGTACGAGTGATGAATTAGCCAATCCGATTGTCGAAATGGTTTGCACTATGGTGTGCACTCACACATACTCAAAGCTCATGTCTCGTTGATTTCACTGTAAAAATCCCCATTGAATGTATTAAATTTGACTAAGTATTGTATAAAATGTGAACTTGACTTTTGCACGCTTATTGAGGCAGAACATAATAGTATACATATTATATTCTATTAATAACTGTAACAGCAGGTTTTGTTGAGCTGTGTTCTGGCGAAATAGATTATTAAAATGTTAATAATCAACTGCCATTGCTAAGTGCTTTATCAATTATTTTAGTGAAGGTTCAAAACACCTATTGTACATGGTTAATATACAATGTATATCTAACAATACATTATACTCAAAAAATATTTTGTTGTAAATATATCGAGTTCAATGTACATTGTACAAAAATATTTTTGTTTTAATTTTCAGATTTCAGTATAATAATAATACACGTTATTGGATAAAAATAAACAATTCATAAAATATGTTTAACCACAACAATGAAGAATTTATACAATTGGAAGCCTTATCGATGAAGCGATCTCTTCCAGGCAATCATTGGATACAGATAAGTTATGTTATGCGATGTTTGTTAGTATAATCTGCAATAATCTGTTTACCATCATCGATTAATAATCAATAATCAATATTGATGGGATTACTGTAGTAGTTAACACATGATGAATATGTTTGTCGGCGGGAGTAACCACTTACCAACACGGTATCCACGTGTAATATGGTGTTAGTTAAAAATACGGTTTACGTCAGCATATTTATAAAATGTTAATGAAGTACTTTAGTGAAGGACAGTTAATATCACCAAATGAAAAGTGACGATACGAAATGTTTGATGAAAAACTATAATTCCATGTCTTGAAACAGGCATGTTATTTTAAACTTACCTTTACATAAATAATCACTTAATAAGGTATCCTAATAAAATTGCGTTCATGGCATCAGTAGAAAGTGTACTTACACGTGGATATTTTCTTATCCACATGTTTTATAACTTACTAGCTTCTACCCTCGGCTTCGCTCGCGTGGACTAAGCAGCTGTGAAAGGTTTTTAACACCGATCAAAGCACCGACATGACGAATTTCACGGATGAAAGTCCATCCAGTAGTTTTTGAGTACTTCTATTAAAACTCAGTTCTTTATTTTCCGCCGTAACTCAACTTCTTTGTGACAAATGAAGATGGCAAGTATACCAGTTTTCCTTCTGGATACTATACATTAGTGAACACCTGAATTTGTGTGTACTATGGAATAATGGGTGCATTAACAAGTAACAATATCATGTGTGAAATGTGTATATAGAACAATGCGCTGAGGGAAATGGACCATGAACTGCGATAAGCAAGTGTCAAATCAATGCGCATAGTGTGGCACTGGCGTCCCAGGTCGCGGAGGAAAGGGAGTTGTCTGATTGAGGTTGCACAAGGGGTAATTAGTGTCGGAAGCACTTCTGAGCATGCGCAGTGGAACCATATAAGAGGGTTTGAACATCTTTTTTCCGAGATTATGTGATGTGTGTATGCCTATTTACAATTATAGAGTGTTATAATGTTATGTGATTATGTATATAATAATGTTGTTAAAATAAGCAGACGGGTTCCATTGTTTTACTTCATCTCAATGTTTATGGTTATAACAATGTTTATGTGTTTACTTTTGGCTTTCCATTTTATTTAGATTTGTGCATATCTAGGTTATAAGTTAGGACTTAATCATAGTCTAGGAACTGTGTGCTACTGTTTTGCTACTGTGCTACTGTGTGTTTCATTAGAAAGAGATAACAACACAAAGTAGTGAACTGGATAGAGAAGGACAGAGGGTGATGCCATCCTGGCACTCGCGTCCAGATCTTCTCCCGTACTCTTCCCGATTCCCATTGCTACTCACCGGGAGGGGTGAGGAAATAAAAGCCACGATTCATCGAAAGGGCTATCAATTCTTCTCTTTTACTATGAAAAATAGTTAGACTATATGTACAAAGCAATGATTGACCTATATGTGTATATGTTGTAACTTTTAACCTAAGTAAACTATGGATGAGCGAAGAGTAAATAAATCCCTCACGGAATAAGTGGATCACAAGGCAACTGGCTCCCATAAATAGGGGAAGCCCGAGCCTTCCCGACACAGTTCGACTTGTACAATCACCCAATCAGTATGTAATAATTATTAGGTAAAATCTGCCAGCAAGCGAGTTCTTTGCCAACTGCCGCTTCTCCTGTACCCTTGCAGTTTTGTGTGAACCAGTTAAGCGGTGTTTTTTATTCCCGTATTTTCTTCTCTATAACCCCCGTTATCCCTCACCGGCAACAATTTGTATAGATTTCCCGCGTTCGATCCTTGTAAGATAGGCATTTGTTTAGTAGCAACATTAAAAGTTTAAACACAAATCTATGTTCAGTTGCTGTACTTTATAAAACAGTAAGCTGTAGGTTTATTGTTTTGATAATTCAATCGAGAAATCAATCTTCCACTTATCTCACTCACTCCCGCCATCCAATTAGAGGCATTATAAAAAGACAAGGGCAATAAACCGCCGAAGGGAATCAATCTTCGTTTAATTAAGTTTCGAGGGGTTGCAAATCTATCGTTTCCAAGAATCCGAGGTGTCGTCGGGCTTAATTTGACGGAAATTCGTGTAGTTAGGCCTGGGCGTAATTGTTTTCTATTTGGAATGTTGAGTGCTGTTACACAAGCAATTCGATCGATATCGACTTTGTCTACGTAAGCCCACTCGATATCGATATAAGCCTAGTTTAGCTAAGTCTAGCCTGCTATAGGAAGTATTCTGATGCCAATTTCGAGTTTTCACCATCGCATCTCTCCGCATTTTCTTAACAAGGATCTGTTGCGTACAGTGCGGTCTTCAAGACACTATACCGTGAACCCAAAGTTGTAGAATGAACTGCCAGCTGAGGTATTTCCACTGAGCTACGACATGGGGCTCTTCAAGAGATCTATGAAATATAATCCTACATGGTCGGTGGCGCACTCGTAATCCTCTTAGTGGTGAAGGTGTCCATAGGTGAGGTCCACTTACCTTCATGTGGGCCGCCGGATAGTCTGCTACCTATGCCGTAAAAAACACCGTGACTTCGGTTCAGTAGTTTCAATGACGAAAACGAAAGTTTATCAAAAATCTCAAAAAGCAATCTAACGCGTAGTATATACACAATTATCATAATCATCGTCAATTAAGTTATATTTATGTAAAGAAAATCTATTTCTTCGATTTTATTTTGCCGCTCATTCCGGGCGCCATCGATATACAAGGTTATCGATCTTGTATATCGATGTAGGGTAATCTATGATTTATAATCTATGATGGTCTGTAATGTATGGGTAGATGACGATGGCGTTGTTGATTTGGATAGTTTAATATTGTGAATTTGTCTGTTGTCTGAAGCGAAAGGGATTGACATTTGAAGAATAGACTCTAATGTCGTTTCTTTTGTTACAGGTAGGATTTTTACTATAGAATACTGTGCTAAACCCACCATTATGGTAAATAATTATATGTGAAAGAAACAATAAACGGTTCTTTTGTTACAGAGAAACTCAATATTGTTTATTTTATAGGTTTCAATTCCCTGAAACACCATTATATTTATACGTTTTATGGCAGCCATCTTGCCTCTCTGTTCCCCCCTAAGATTGGCTAATAGATAATGCCTTTAAGCTCGCCTTTTGTAAGACTAAGTGCAACAAAGATTTTACAAAAATACTTAAAATAAATACAAATGGTATGCTCTTTGGTAGGTCTTATGATACTCTGAAAATTATGTCTAAACAATTATTTTCTAAAACGTTTATATTCTAAAATTTAGGAAAAGTAACGGCATGTGTTTTTCCAATCATGTTATAAGTTTTTTTTCTTTAAATCATCGTCTATTAACAATGTGGTGAGAGTTTGTAGAGAATTAACCAAACTATATAGTGATGGCAACATTGATTTGTTTAACACAAATGTTAACTGTATATAGATAAATAAACATAATGTTCATAGATAAAGGCGGCAGACTAGCATACTGTCCGCCCGATGGTAAGTGGATACTGTCGTCCATAGACATCCGCTATACATGCCAACATCAGTGCAGAATGACAAACGTTGGCACGCCCTCGGGTACGCTGCTTACCTTTGCAGATTGAGGAATGGATTGGGAAAACGGGGAGGGACAGGATGGGAATGGGCTCTGGCATATTTTTCACTCACTACCGAAACACGTACGTACATTGGGGAAATATGATAAAGTGTGAAATGCAGTACATTTCAAGGTAGCCTTCAAGGTGTGAGAGAGGGGTAAGGTAGCCTGTCGAGTACGTCCAGCGGCTGTGAGAATGGAGCATGCACTCTCCCCCAACTAAGCTGACCAGATTGCTGAGAGGACAGCACTTTTTTTTACAGTGCACTTATTGCTGTATTATCTACTAGATACTATGTAACTGATACTATATGCGAAATCCTACACATAGCCTTTAGATATTTATTAAATACCATCTATAGAATTAGTTTTAAGCTGGTTTTGCATGTTATATAAATTAAATAAAATCTGTGTGATTTTCTACGTCCATGTCGAAACATACGTTGGTTTATTTACGTGTCACATATATGGCGGGAAAATAAATTTCGGTGTTATTGCTCGTACACTTTTTCGTGACATATTTCGGCGGGCGGCCATTGGCGTTATTGTTAAGCAAGCTTTACATTGAGCGGCGGATTTCGAGGAGCTCAAACAAACGCTGGTACGAGGATCTATGTACAGCGTGGTTGAAATAATGCCATGTGCGATGTATAAGTGAGCTGTGCAATGTGTTTGAATTTATTTGAGAAACAAAAATGAATTGAAATGAGAAATTGTGCAAGAATTGATTTTCAAGTCATGTAAATAAGAAAACGGTAACTATACAACTATGTCGCCCAAATTACGCAAAATCTAAAACACGTCAAGGAATTTAAAATGTGTATATAAAACCGCTCTAGCGAAAAGTGAAATTATTTTTGGGAATAAATCAATAGTTACAAACATGTAAAGTTTTATTGTTCTATCTAAAACGTTCGTACCACTCACTCATTTCTCAGTACAGAGTAGTGACTGGGCGCTTAGGCGGCACGGCGCCGCGCGTCGTCGATCCCAGTACTTGAAATGAGTGTATTTATTTTGTGTAACTACTCATAGAATAAAACATATATCAGAAATGATTAAGTTTTAAAAAAAATACCTGGTCGATTTCACTCTCGAGACTGAACAATAAATTGTGTACTATGGTATTAAAATGACAGTATGTAACGAAAATGCGATTACTTTCCACATAAAAGTTTATTTAAAAACTGCGCATTTTTGTGTTACATTAACATTACGCATGAAGGTAATGTAATTTAAGACATATCTTAAAATCTTTAAACATCATTAAACGTTGTTCGTTGTTCGCAGCACTCGTAACAATAGTAATACGCGAACAAGTAACGCTACGAAATGTCTACGAAAAGCGTAGCATGCATTTTAAATGCTACGAGCTACGGCGTAGCTTCATTTAGCAGCAGTGAAGTGAAAAGTAATGTTCCTAATTCCTTAGGTATGAACAGGGTATTTATTCTTTATAGATAGCTACGTATTTTTAATAGCATCAAAATGCAATTAAATGCTCATCTGCCGCCATTTTTTTCTTCAAAAACACGCCACACCGGCAGCTGGCAGCAGGTTGGCGACTCCACTCTTTTAGAGGAGATATAGTTCGTTAGAAGCTTTGTTATCCCTTAGTCGCCTTTTACGACATTCACAGGAAGAGTGGTGCTATTCTCAAACTGTCCGATACTACACTACCAAGTATTATACATCATGCATTTTTAACTGAGATGCAGTAAATTCGATACATTTATACATGATCTCTGCACTAGCTTTTCTCCCTAAATCTTCACAAATGATGAAATTTTCCCAAATGATACTGCGGTGTTTTTAATTTTATATAAATTCAAACTGCGTCTTTACCTCTCAGTAATATTGGTTTCCTTTAATCAATGCTATGTCGGTCATGGTCGAGAAAAATAAATTAACAACAAGTTAAATCACTGGCAGACGTCGCCATAAGCTGTGTGACCTAGAAATTATGTAAGTTGCCCGATAAATAAATAGAGATTATTATTTTTCAAACGATTAAGAAATTTCGTGACGCCCGTTAGCGGCACGCGAACTTATTTTGAATTAATTTATTAGTGTAATAAATAATAATACACAGGTACACAAGTGTATGTATACACAGCTTCACGATACGCCATATACATACGAGTATATGGCGTATCGTGAATGATACTGAGATGATCGGTAATCGGTTATTTTAATAAAAAAAATCTCTACGGAACGTATAACAAGCGATTACTTCATTTATTTTATTTTTATTTTGTTTAATAGGAAGCCAACAGGAATGTATCCTTTGGACAGATGCATTTTAAATACCTAACACATTTTTTTTCTAACAATCATATATATCACTTACCCATAATTAAGCTCCACGTAAGTACCCAACACATGGGGTGACATAAATGTTGATGTTTTGCCATCAATAGGTTTGTCTGTATGTGACGCATTAAATGTAGAAATATTTTTTTTAGATTTCGAAAATATAAACGATGTAAATTATAACGAGCCATGAGTTTAGTAAAGTGTGGGTAGTCCGCGTTTTTGCTGCATTTTTTGCTGCAACATATGCTGAGTTGTAGTCCATTAGACCGCTGGCAATACACATTTGTGTTAAGTTGAGCGGCGATAGCCTTCGGGTATCTATACTCGACTTATATTCGTGTGATCGTGAGTTCAAGTCCTCAGTCCGTACCACGGAGTTTCTACTCATATTTAAATAATTTTTTTTAAAAATTGTCACCAGCTCGACGTTGAGGGAAAACATCGTGAGGAAACACGCGAGCTCCGGAAATAAAAAGAAAATCTGGATTATGTGTGTTCACCTATCCGCACTGCGCCCTCGTAGTGGATTAGGGCCCGAAACCCTATAGTGATTTACTAGGGGAGGCCTGTGCCCTGCAGTATGGCACTGATACACATTAAAGAGTATGGACATTAAAGACTGATACAAGTAAATGCCACTGATACAAATTAATATTTTATTGTTAATAGTGCGTAGTGAATTACGTGGTAGAACTACCACATTCTTTCTGTACGACAAATTAATTTTAAATTAGAAATTTAATTAAAGCTAGGATATTTTTCTAAAAATATTTAATTCACTGTCACCAACACGCTAATGTGCCCGAATACCGTCGATTTTAGTCATTATTACCTTATAGGCTTTGTTGCGGTTTTATTATATGTTTTATTATATTTATTATTTTATTATAGATACGTTTTGTATGTTTTGATATCGACAAATAATTATTTCCGTCTCCATCGGTAATAAACTCCATCGCAATGTTATTAATATCTCTGAATATATCTCTTTTCCGGAATAACAGAGCCTTCATTTTAAATGAACGATTCACGCATTCCGTAACGAGGGTCGGCACCGAAATAGACTTCGATCAAACGATCAGTTGCTTTAAACCAATGTTAAAAATAACAACAGCCGAAACGAAAGGGATCCGTGTTTAAAAAACCTTTTCAAAAAAATGTTTTTAGTTATATTTGGAAGAAATATACCTATTATTACCCAAAATTCCTGCTTTCGTATGTAGATACTTTGTTTGTATCGAAACTGACAGAAAGAAACATCCGACCGACAAGAAAGAATGACTGAAAATAAATAATTACGATAAACAATTTTCATGTAAACCGGTTAATCACGATTTATTATTTATTTATTGTAGCCGATATTTCGGTCCAGTTACGTGAACTGTGGTCGCGGCGAGACCGCGGAGACGGGTGAGGGTGTTATTGCTATTGGCAGACAAATCTGTCTACCCTCCGCCGTGTTTGCTTCTGGTTCACCTACCCACACTGAACTCGTTTTTGTTGGTTAAGTTCCTTGCACACTATACTAACAATATCACCACACACACGTGAGATTGAAAACGTATCTACGTTTCTGGGTTTGCAAAGACAGTTTAATCATCTGGGTCCCATGTCCGTGTAAACTTAAATCCATCCTCGCGATTGAAATTACGGCATTTTTATAATTTCTATAACCTGTCATACAAAACGCGGTATGTAATGGCGTTCAGTTGAAATTACTTTTGGTTTTTGTAATTCAATCCAATGATTGGTTCCTTCCTGCCTCTAATAAGTGCTCTGCTATCGATGACTAGGGCTTGCTATGCTTCGCTTGGTTTGACCCATGTATGAGCTTCTACAGTTCACTTTGTAGACTCTAGGGTACTGATAGGGCAAGTTATCCTTAGGAGAACGCAGGCAGCTTGCTACTTTTTGACAAGGAGAAAATACACTTTTTATATCGTATTTACTACTTAAAAGTGAATAATAACCATAATAAATAAATAATAAATCGTGAATAACAATAACAATTATAATGTCCCCACATTAATATATTTGAAATTCAAAAAATATTTTAGAATGTTTTCATAACTTTTTCCTTAAACCTCCCCAGATACCCGACACCTACGGAACCTAAAAAATAAAAAAAGTGCCTCGGCTTGGGTTCGCAACGTGTTTTTGTTTGTGGATCAGAACAGCTGCCTGTTTCCGTCAGAACAGCGACATGGCCCGGGGTATTATACTGAAACGAATTTTTTGAAGTAGCAGTTTTTTAAACACTTTTTCTACAAGATTTTGTTCAGAGTTAGGGTGATTATTCATTGCACCGGTCCGAGATCGGAATCATTTACCCGAGATGATCCGCAGTACATTACATTTTACATTTGAAACGGATTTATACAGGGTGTGTCGTAAATAGTGGTCCAACGTTAAAGGGTCGATACACCATATATTCAGCTATCACATACTAGAATTTGAATTTTTTTTTTCCACGGGTCTCTGTTTTATTCATTATTATTATTATTTTGAAAAATCGATACCTTGCGTTACTAATTTGGCTGTTATTTCAACAAATAACATTATTTTTTTATTTTGTTTCTTGTTTATTATTGATAAATACATGTGCTATCACATGCAATCATTTTTTTAATGGAAACTTAAAAATGCAAGTATCTTTGTCCATTAAGACTTTCCGGTAGCTCAAACGGGCCAACTATTTGCCCGTTAATGATCCCCGTCCACATATTGATTTTAAATTGGTATTGGGAATAAATAAAAAAAAAACCTAGTCATTTTTTTCACTACATGAGTAGAGTAGCGCGCTACACCGAAACGTTTCAATGAATCTTTTGTTATCTGGCCAAGTACCTACCCTTTTATTACCTAGGACACATTTCTTTACCGGTGATATGTTTGTGCATGACTCAAATAACACTCAGCTGTTAATAGTTAAGTTAAAATTTACTTCTAATTGGGTTCAAAACATTTTGCAATACCGGTGAGTTAATTAAAATGAAAAAGTATATTTTTTGAATTCGGCTCCTTCTCCGTTGAAATGGCAATAACTTTTTTTTCATTACGAAATCGGTTATTATTAATACCATTTTAGAATCTGCATTTATTGGACAAGTTTTTAAAATAATGGGCACAGATAGTGTAGTACATTTTTTTTACACCATTCGCCTCCGAATTCACATGATTTGCGACAGATTAGAGTTAAAATTTGAAATAAACACATTTTTTCTTTAATATCTTTTAAGTTTCCATTAAAAAAATGATTGCATGTGATAGCACATGTATTTATCAATAATAAACAAGAAACAATATAAAAAAATAATGTTATTTGTTGAAATAACAGCCAAATTAGTAACGCAAGGTATCGATTTTTCAAAATAATAATAATAATGAATAAAACAGAGACCCGTGGAAAAAAAAAATTCAAATTCTGGTATGTGATAGCTGAATATATGGTGTATCGACCCTTTAACGTTGGACCACTATTTACGACACACCCTGTATATTACTTTATTTTATAAAGTAAGTGACAAATGAGCAGACCGAGTAAAAGAAACATTAAAATAATTGCAAAAAATGGAATTGCAGTTGTTTTTCGAAGTGCATTAATGGCCAGTAGAGTTCTGAGAAATAGATGAAGACAGTAAGAGGATTGCCTCTTACTGTCTTCTTCTAATCGAAGAGGATTGCCTCTAAGGAGCATTTTTAAAATTGCTCGGTTTATTGGCTTATCTACTATCGCCCGTTGGTGTCAGCGCTACGCTTTCTCTTCCCGTGGGTATCGTAAAAGACAACTAACAAAGCGGCCACCCTGAGGAACTACACCATCTTTAAAAGTGTGCACTCCTCGCCAACCCGCTTGGCTAGCGTGTGGTGCACGAGAAAACCCGTGTCTAGCAGTGAATACTAAAAGCATACTAATCGTAAGTGGATAGATTTCGGTTGTGGTTATAGCAAGAAGGTGACAGACGAGCATTGCAAGGCCTTTCCATTAAGCTACGATATGGGGTTCTTCAAGAGAGTTGTGAATAGGATTTTGCAAGGTCGGCGGCGCGCCCGCATACCCCCTAGTGTTGCAGGTGTCCATGGGCGGCGGTAACACTTATCATCACGTGGGACTGCTTGCTCGTCCGCCCACTAGTATATAAAAAAAGGCAACAAATACAGAATTGTTTTTCGAAATTAACATTAATGGCCAGGCGCATATTACGTGGAGCCTTAGGCTCGTTGCTGCACACACTTTTTGCTGCTCCTGGCTGAGCGCCTTCTGCGCTCGCCCTGAACCATACATGTTCGGTGACTCTTGAAATGCCATTAGGGCCAAGAATTTGGCCATTCCGAAAAATATAGCGCCAACTACATAAGCGAGTCTCTCGCGGCGATATCCTCGCCCGAACCTTTAAATTCAGTAAGAATTATATGAGTTATCTCCGAGCCGTCTGCACGGGCGGAATTATGGCCTTATCGCTTTATCGGAATTATCGTAGTTGGCGCCTAAAATCAAGCCGTTTTTATAGAGAATATTGAATTGGCATAAGTTGATTAAAGTACATATTTATATTATATATGTATTATGGAATTCTATTTAAATATTATGTTCACGTCCTTGGAGTGCACTTGCTAGATAAAGCTGTCCGGTGTGAGATCAGATTTGATCCGCTTGACCGCGGCAACACGCGTCTCCTTGTGAGATCTGCTTCCGAGTTTTGGTTCTGAGAAATAGAGGTGCAAAGAGGATATTAAGAGGAAAGGCTCGTAGTATGGTTAAAACTGTTCAGCTTTATTTGTGGTTCTGACAGGTAACGCACTTTTGTAGCAGTTTACCAATATCTTCATTATCAAATAAGTTCCAGTAAGTTCCTCAAAATTTAGCTATTACTCTTATTGAGTGCATCTCGAGTTTCCTGCTGTAGGAGGAAAAAGTTCACATCTCTCATCCCTTGCAGCAATTCTCGGAGCGGTGAAATATGTAAAAAATATGCATGTCGTTCTAATACGTCATTCGAAAATGAAACTTATATCCGAGGCATTTGCGTTTAAAATTTTACTATTTCGTTCCAATCTTCAAGGTGTATATTTTACACGTTTACAGCTAGCTACATTACACCGTTTTGAGCTGTATTTTAAACGTATTTAGGTTGAAATGGAATGTGTTTGAACGTGGAAACGAAACGCCGTTCTTTGGAAACTTAAATGTGATTTCGAATCCGTCTCTGTATTCGATTCGAAATAGTTTATTGTGTTCTAACTGAACCAATCGTGATTTTAAACTTTACATTGTATGTTTCAATCGAAATTACTCGTTTTAAGTAAAGTGTTGGTCGATCGGGTGTTCAGGCTATTACAACATCTTTTGTAGCTCGTTATTAACTTTTTCAGTAGGTTATTTATTATATGACCGCAAGCGTAAAAACAAAGTTGTAATACAATTGTAATTTCTGAGTTTAGAACGCTGAATATAGTTCTTTGCGAAACAAATAAACACTTTGTGATTAATTGTTCGAACGCTTATTGTAATACAGTGGTTAGCAGGTGATATCATATCTTCTTTCTACTACTAGATGATGGCTTCAAGAATATTGAATCGCAATAATTATTATCCTACGAATTCCTCGTAAATATATTTACAATTAATGTTTATTGCGACTTGAAGTAAGTCGCCGGTAGCGGCTGGATGAGAAAAGCCGAAGATCGTGTTTGATGGCGAGCTTGGGAGAGGTTTATATCCAGCAGTGGAGAGATACAGGCTGATGTTTTGGTATGGTATTTGTTGTTAGCTACTCTGGCAAATTAAACTTGTTACAAGATAAGACAAGACAATATTGAAACTATATCCCGTAATGTGAATAAGTAATTAAAATGCAGTATAGAAAATTAGTACTAAAACTTGTAAATAGGAATAAATGTGAAAAGGCTAAATGTGTCAATTATCTTACAAAGTACATAAATAAACATACTAATATACTAATGCAATAATAAATATACTTAATTAAGACTAAAATAATGTGCTGTGATAATAATTTTAGACTGATTCAGTGTTAAAACAGTGTCAAGATGTTTTATTCAAACTGATTTCCTGTAAAATGTCATTTTTGTACATGTCCATGTTTACTTATTTAAATTTCATTGCACAAGTAATATTCATTGTACAAATGGAGGACTTAATTCCATATGGTATTTTCTATCAGTCATCCACCAGATCAAACAGATATAGGGACGCGGATGCAAATTGGTTATAATAATAAAATAGGTAGGTACATAATACAAATAATAATATATCTATATTAAATTAAATTTTATTATTCATACACATATACCTACATATAAATATATACATTCATATCTACATATATTTACATACATAATATTACAATACACAAGAGAACATGAAACTTAAGTTATTTTTTATTTTGCTGACGTCGAAATGTGTAACCTTTGTTCTAAACATTTATTAACCGGTATTTTTTAAACCGTCATCAAGAGAAATAGGCTTCAGATGTTGAATAATTTAACAAAAACATTTGACATTTAGTTTAAAACGTGTTTACATCAATCTCAAAGCCACGGAATAAATAAATACAGAACATAATGCCTCCAAAGCCAACTACTGAACATAAATCACCCTTTCACACTAACGTTTTGGCGCGAAATCCTCGTGCTTTAAAAGCCTCAAAATAGTGTACTGTTGATATGTAAATTTAGTTGTGTGGCGTATCTGTGTCTGGGTTGATTCTATAATGATTCATAAAGAAAATCTTTAACATCAATTTTCGGTTAGAAATCATAACGCGGGCCGTCCCCACCTATTTACATAGATGCATATTTATTTATTTAAGTCTAACCTGAGAAGAATTTACAGTGTTGTCCATCAATTCACCTGCTCAGGACCACTTACACCTGTAAAAAAGAAATAAATAACCATTGAATATAAACCACTAACGAGTACCTACTGTCGTCGCCTTGATGCTTGCAAGGTGCGGTGAAACAAGTCCAACTCCTGCTTCCGTAGTGATAGATCATTGAGCAGACGGGAGAGGATATAAAGAAAGAAAGAAATAAAATTATTTTATTGACATCAACTTATGAAATGAAATGTTAAGGCAAATTAATAAAAAAAAGGATATTAATTGTTGTGACAATCGGCACCAACTCAGCGTGTTATGTCTCAGCGTGAACTGTAACGCTGATTTCCAGTTGGAGCCGCATCAGTGACCACGGACTGCCCACAGCAGAGGTCGTGCTATATTTACACCAAACATTGTTTAAGCTTGTATTTAGGAAATAATGTAATATATAAATCTACATAAAATATTTCTACTTCAATATGTATGTACTCTTCTCAGTTACTAACTTCCAATTGAGTTGCTTTAACGTAGGTACTCTAAATTTATTGTCACTTACATCATTGAAATTTAATGGCATAATATGCCACTTTTTCCAATATTTGTACGCCATTTGGTAAAACATAGGGAACTGACTGCCCGCTATTTGTTTATTTCTGAACAAAAGTATTATCATTGTACCTAATTATTTATTTCTGAACATAGGTATTATCATTGTACCTATGTTCAGAAATAAATAAACATAATACAAATATAATCTACTCTAATACAAGTATATTTCAAAATTAATATAATACGATTATGCACTAATTTTTTTAAAGAAATATAGTTAAAAAGTAAGGATAAGAGTCGGGGTTTGAACTCACAACCTCATGCATGTGTACCGATGGGCTGACACTTTTCGAAGAATCGCCCACGTGTGTCTGAACCAAAAGGTATCGGAGCCGGCCTTGAGGGCTCGCCGCAATGCGGTTCGACATTAATATTTTACTTATTCTTGGGATACACTGTCACGGTGCTTCACAAACGAAAACAACATTTTTTTTGTTTCTTATTAGACTATTTTATTTCACACATCTTTAATCTATTTATTCTCTTCTTAACTTTTTACCTTTCATCAAATTAAATATTAATGTACAAAGGTAGATGGTACATCCGGGGTCGTACAAGCATTTCTTGTTCATTGTTGGCAAGTGTTGCGAATGTACATGGGCGACAATATCCACTTTCTTAATTATCCCAATTCTTAATTATTAGTTACATTTTAATATTATCTTCTACAATATCTTAAAAATAGTTTTAATTCACGAGATTTAGATCCGTTCAATACATGTATATGTATTTATAAGTTATTAAGATTACCTGAATTAAAAAAAAACTCAATTCTAAAAAAAATGTGTCACGGCGACGTTAACAACTTAAATTATTGAAACCTATTTACACAAAAATGAAATTTCGGAGTCATATTTTTGAATATTCCACTAGTCTTCAATATGTGTTTCTTATTATATGCGACATCAATTATAGAATTTAGGTGTAAAATATTGGTTTAAATAAATGTAAAATTTAATTAACTAAAATATAGTTGCACGTTCTTATAAGCCGTGTGTATCACTTACTAAGCAAAACGTTGAATGTGCTAAGTGGATTGTATAGTAGCCTTTTAATCGTTCTACGTGCACAATTGTGGATGGTGAGTGATATATTGTGTTGTCTGACCAAGTTTTGTTAATGATATCCCATAATTATTTTGCGAAGGTTGAAAGCTTTTGCTTTTACATAGTGGTAGTATGAGGGTTTCACTACTAATTCATGTAGAGTATTGGCCAATCGTGACTCGTGAATAAATATTAAATTCCTTTGCAGTTAAATATAAGTTTATTCAATTGGCGGTTTAGTACTGTCAACTGCAACTGCAACGTTGTATAACAAACCGGTTCATGTAGTTAGAGTAACGAATATGAACGTTATAGTTACCACTTACCACCAAATGAACAGTATGCTCATCTGGGGTGCTTTTTTTCATAAAAAAATGTTCTGTGCTCTGTACTAAGTAGACCTGCATTACAGATATCGTAGTTTCCTTACGAATTTTATCCCTATACTCGTATAAGTATAGACTAAACATGAAACTAGTATTATATTTAAGTACATTTTGACCCTTGGCGACTACGATTCCTTGTTATTTTTCTATCCTTGTCAACTTTAATTCCTACATATTTGCGAATTAATATTGAGCGCAGTGCAGATTAATATATGTATGTATTTATATATTATTAAGTGATTGATTATTATAAGTAGTTATTATATTATATTTATTATCGATATAGTGGAAAGGTATATATTGAACATTATTCATTTTGTGGATTTTGGTCATTTTACTCTACCTATATCCCTTTATTTTTTTTCTATCCCAAGGTTGCCTGGAAGAGAACGCCTTAGCGATAAGGTCGCCTATTGTATTCCGTAATTTATTATTTGTGCACATGTAATAACTATTTGTGTGCAATAAAGAGTATTTATTATTATTATTATATTAGATCTACCCAAAAATTGTCTGGCAGAGATTGATAAGACCGCCTTTTGTGCAATTCATATGTTACAATGTCTGTTACTGTCTTGTTTCGTTTTGGTGTGCAATAAAGAGTTTTATCTATCTATCTAGTCTTTAATTAGGTATACGCTAAATTTGAAGTATAATAGGTGTATGTAAGTATGAGTGTGTCATAGTCGGTATGATACATAACTTGGTCCGCTCCGCCCCGTTCCGCCCCGCTATGAAATACAACAGCTACTTGATGTTTAACTTTAGAAATAACATAACGTACAGTTACGAAACAGTAATGTTATGTTACGTGAAATATATTTGTTCCTTATATTTCTTTTCTTGCTTATACCATTAAATAATGTCAAATTGTCTCCACCTTCTGTTTTTATAAATCGACCTATAATTTACATAAATAATAGGTTTGGCGACCCGGACATTGTAATAAAATTTAAATAAATTCGTGTCTTTTCGTAGTACTTTATGCATTATAAATGATGCAGAGACGGAAATTCGTGTCGTGTGGTGTCACGCGGCCTTAGAATAGTACCACCATATTTCTTCCCATGGATGTCGTAAAATATATAGAGAATAGTACTGGACAGTGTTCTTCCTAAAAAGACTAGGCACAAAACATTTTTAACGAAAGCATAAATAATCGCTAATACTACACATTGCTCAAACAACACATTCGATCACACACACATAGTCATAATTAATCTGTATTAATTGTTTTTTATAATATTATAATAGTACGTAATTGGCCTAAAACTCACTAACATTGTTTAATTACTTTATCCATAACTGTAGCCATGAACTTTGTAAATGAATAAAATAAAACATAACGTTTGGAAATTAAAAAGAAAGAAAGATAATAAATAATGGTTATTCCTTTTTTTTATCCAACACTCCAAATTTCTAGCTTGATTTTAAATACACGAAAATTTTCCTAAAATTATCTGTATTCATGCCGTGTGGTGTCTCTTCATCCCATCTTTTTCCGCAGATGTCGTAAAAGGCGATTCAGGGATAACCAAGCCGCTATCACAACCGCTAAGGAACTACACCACCTCCAAAAGGCTGAAAACAAACAATCGCTGAGCGCACTCGATTGGCCTCGTTACCTCTCTCTCACAGAAGACTACCTTGAAATGTACTGATAATGGAGGATAGGGTAAAGTGAGAATTCTATCCTATTCCCTAATGTACGTACGTGTTTCGGAAGTGAATGAGATATGTCAGAGCCCTTTCTTATCCCATTCTGTCCTATCCAATCCCCCATTTTCCAATCCTTCCTCCAAATTCATTCCTTCATATCGACAGTATCCACTTAGCATAAAGTGGAATGCACAAGACGATGTGCATGAGGACGCCCATTTTCAGCAATGGATACAGAAAGGGCAGATTGCATTGCATTTTTCTCGAATGTCATCAAAATGCACTTATACCTTTTTCCAAGGACAAAATAATTGAAGGAAATTAGGTAAACATTTTTAATTCAACCGACAAATTAGTTAGATGGAATGCAAGACTGTTTATATACATATTACATAGAAATGATAGGTAGCGTGACTATTAACTGTTGGCATGTGAGCGAGCGAGTAGTTAAAAGGGGGGTTAATATGAGTTATCTGTGCCGTGGGAGTTTATGGTGTTGTGTTTATCCGTTAGGGGTATAAATAGCTTCTGTGCGGAGGACTATTATAATATACTGCGTGGGGTAATTTAAATAATTCGTCAATCCGTGCATAGTGTCAGTTTTGACGTACGCTGCCGAAACACGGACTGCAACATTTTGCTTAATCTTTAAAGTCGCTCAGCGCGAATTACCTACAGAGTTATTTACGGGATAAACTGAAATAAATTGGACAAATAATTAAATACCATACCATCAGCGTATGTCTCTGTACTGCTGGATATAGGCCTATCGCAAGCTGGACATCACACACAATCTTCGACTCTTCTCATCCAACCACTGGAGATGCGCCCTCTGTTCGGTCCAAAAATTATTTTATACCGCGAACCCGTAAGCTGTGGAACGAACTGCCTCAAGAGGTCTTTCCATTAAGCTACGATATGGGGTTCTTCAAGAGAGTTGTGAATAGGATTTTGCAAGGTCGGCGGCACGCCCGCATGCCCCCTGGTGTTGCGTGTTCATGAGCGGCGGTAACACTTATCACGTGGGACCGCTTGCTCGTCCGCCAACTAGTATATAAAAAAAAAAAAAAACACCTCCGGCAAACGTCGCTACTGGTTAAGCAGGTTGGCGAGTCCATTCTTTTAGAAGTGGCTTATTTCCTCAAGGCTTGTGGTAGTTGCATTGTTATTGCCTAGTAGGACACCCACGGGAAGAAATGGGTGGTGCGATTCCAAAGCAGATCTTCACTACACGGCCGACTGGTTGATAAAGCTTAAACGATTAAAATAAAGGTTACCTAGCAACGAAGCTGATTTTGAATTGTTTTCAAGAATATCGGTGTGTCCGCCGTCCGTCGCTTTGCCTGAAGGCAACTTGCGTAACAATTTTTATTTAGAAAAAATACATATGTGAAATTAATAACGTTCCGTTCATTAATTTTACCTAATTGTATATTAATAATTGTAACTGATGAAGCTGTCACCCTGAAAACTAATTAAAATTCCCACACAAAAGTAATTAATTCGGTGAATATTAAAATAACCAGGTAGTAAAGAGCTAATGGAAATTTTATTGGAATTAATTGTATAAATACTGTTGCAGATTCAATATTCCATTTCAAGAAGAATTTTCATAGTGAATCTTACAATGAAGCTCTTTGTTTGCAGAACTAGAGTAGTGAATACATTGAATATGTAGAAATCCGTGGTGATGAAAATTGACCAAACACAAGTTTAATATTTCTTTTAAAATCTTCGTGATATCATTATTAGTAGCTAATGAATAAGCCATATAAAGAAGCTGTTTCCTTTTAATCGCTGCAAACATTTTATATCCTACATGTTTTTTTTTGGTTTATATAAACGGGACTGATAGACGCCGCAGGCGCGGCACTCGAAGTTGCTGACCACAATATGTGGTGGCGAGACTTGGGGGTGGCCTATATCCCGCAGTGGAGAGACATAGGCTGATGGTATGGTATGGCATGTTTATTTTTTATAGGAAGAAAGTGGTAGACGAGAATGCAGTTCTGGTGGATAAAGTCGTCTATAGTCATTTGTGTTACATGCCAACATTAGTCAAAAATTACAAACATTGGCAAACCCCCTGATGCGTTGCCTACACTTGGGAGATTTAGGAATGGCCTTGTTTGCGTGAAATAAGGGATTTCTTACAAAAGTAGGTTTAAAAACCATCCAAACGAACTTACATCACCTTACCTAACTACCTAACACGTACCTAATTGTATAAGACGGCTAAAGAGACATTACATAATGGAGATAAGTAGCCAGAATTAGGCTTGCTGCATAGTAAAGGAAGAAAATTGATGATGTGTTTGTTCTGCATGCTCCACATCTCCGTTATGAATTCCATTCACGAGTTTCTTGACATGAAAATTGTATATTTATCTATTTAAACGGGTCTTAACGCGAACGTTTGCCTTATTTATTTTACACGATGTTTCGGTTGGGTTGCACAATGGTCACGAGCTGACTGAAGAGGCGGGTAGTCCATGTCAAGAATTGCGAGCAGTTTCATCAACTACCCACATGAAGATCTCTTGAAATATGAAAACCAAATCCTCGTATTTCGGAAAGTTACGGCACATAACACTCACAATATCAGAAGTAGCGTCAGACGAAAAATCGAGAGGTTTAATTTTATTAAATTTATTAGTCACCGGATTCCATGTTGAGGATAATTTGTATCTATCTTCTCGGTAGAAATTTGTGAATTAATTGAATGTGTATTAGATGAAAATTGTGTACCTAAGTGTAATAGGTACCTTTTACACATAATACAAAATTATACAAATCTCTTTTACAAATTTTTTTTAGTTTTTACCATCTATGTTAAATACGGTAGCATTATATATCAATGAACTCAAAATCATAAGCACGATCAATGGTTTCGGGAAACTTTACGCAACTTTTGGAAACTTTCCGATACGCCCTGTACGAGTATATACACAGTAAAAGACAGCGGTACAGTCTAGTCTAGATACATTTAGGTTATCACCACTGTGTCTAAGATCCCACATTCTCTAAATAACTAACAATCGAAATAAGTTAAGTTACGATTGTTAATGAGATTTTCCTCACACAAAAACCGACAGAAGCGAATAAATAAAATTAAATTATCACAATAGAAAAGGTTCAATATTGATTCGAACCTGTTTACTCGAGATTCATTGTATCGAACTTGAGTACATTTCAAAGGGATCTCGCAGTAGGCGGTTGACGAATGAGTATTCTTTTTCTGATGTACATTTTTCTAAAGAAAAAAATCCAGCCACTACCTGCAAACTCTTCAAGATGACGGTAGCGAGGGCGTCCCACACTGCGCTTCCCGGTATGTCATCTCCAGGCGAGGACTCGTCTACCCCACGGTTGTCTGTTCTGCGGTAAATAGGACCTACCCATTGTCACTTTAGCATGCTCATTCTATAAGCTATGTAAGCCACTTTAGTTCTATAGCGGATCTCATCGTTGTGGATCGCGTTATGCAAACAAACTCCAACTTTTATTAAAAAGAAAATAATATTTTACCTTTAAATCTAAAGTAAAAATAGGTTAATTATTGATTATTCCTTGATTAGAATTGTAGTAGATATTATGTATTCTTACACATATATAATATTTCATACAAATGCTTCTGTATATGTTTGAGACGCATTAAACGCAGTTGATTATATATCTTGACATACGTATGTTAATGTTTTTGCAATAAGGCCTGAAATTGAATGATTTTGTGTAGTTCGGTACGCCCGAACGAACGCGTTTCCTATCAAAGATCCTGCATCTAATTTCCTAGATGTGTGGAATGGTTTATTCATGCCAAGCCATTAGTAGAGCTTTGTGAATGCCGACATATACCGCTTTAGGCACGAGAAGGAGATCTTATATTCTTAAGGGTGCCTTCACATTAGACGGTTAAACAGTGTGGTAACAGCACTGCTTAGTCGCACTCAATTTTGTAACACTTATAGAGTGGCACGCCGCACGAGTGATATAGCGTTTTGCTACAGTGCTGCATACGTGCAACAACTACGACTATCTCCATTGTAATTTAGCAGTATACATTTGCGATTTGACAATGCGACATAGTCGCACTTCGCGCCTGCGTAATATATTTGCATTATTTGATTGCGAAACTAAATGACTGCTGAACCGTTATATGTGCGACAACTATCAGAATGTGTTTGGCGTTTGAAAGTTCCATATCGTAGTATGTGTTCGGACATATAATCACAGATATAAATCTAACATTTATATCTCTTTATACTCGTATAAACCAAATACTGTTCGTCATACAGAATATTACAGTCATACAGTCATTAGCTAGTGTAAAAGCAGTCTAATATTATGTTTTCGTGGCAGATATGCAAAGATCGAACGCGGCTGCGTATATTTTTTGCCGTTGCTCTACTGTGGAGTTCTGTTGCGATATATTTGCAGTAGCGCTGCTAATTTTATATGGATTACAGTCGCTAAATAGCGCTCTATGGTAAGAAAGAGTTTGACTAGGAGGCAATACATTTGCTTCTGCAATTAAACAAAAGGTCACGTTATAAATAAAAATGATGTTCGTCTCACCCACACACTCACATTCCTCACACTAATAGATCAATATCATTGTTAGGTATTTATACAAATACATAACTTCCTAATATTTTATTATGTGATATTCGGACATTAGTTGAAAATAGCTAGAAAATAACACTAAGTAAATTATTCAGTTTTAAAGAATGCGGCTAAAATTTTAAATCTAAATAACGCTCTACCTCGATTTTTAAGTATCGAGTTAATTTCGATAGTATTATAATATAATTATATCATTTAATTAAATTCCTTTAGTTCAAGACCTGGACATATAAAAGGCTATAAAATAATTAATTAATCATTATTTTAAGTATGTTTGTGTGTATTTATAAGAATATAAAAATTTAGGTACACACCACGAGCATGTACCTTATGTAATGAAATGTGCAAACCCATTTCATTGCTCACCTACAGCTCTCCCAGGTTTGTTGGTAGAAATCTCCTAAGGGGGATAAGCACGCCTTTTGTATGTGTTTTCTTTTGTAACTATTATTATCATTTGTGTGTACAATAAAGTACACAATTTTTTTTATGGACGAAGCCCGCAGACGAGCATACAGTCCACCTGATGGTAAGTGGATACTGTCGCCCATAGACATCCGCGATATATGCCAACATTACTCCAAATTGACAAACGTTGTCGCGCCCCCGGATGCGCTGCCTACCTTAGGAGATATAGGAATGAATTTGGAGAAAGGGTTGGGAAAATGGGGAGGGATAGGAAGGGAATGGGCTCTGGCATATCTCACTTACTACCGAAACACGTACGTGCATTAGGAAAATAAGAGAAAGTGAGAAATATTGTACATTTCAAGGTCTTCTGTGAGAGAGGGGTAATGTGGCCAGTTGAGGGCGCCCAGCAACTGTTAGATTGCAGCGTGCACTCTCTCCCTCAAAATAGGCTAAAAATACTAAACGAGCAGCAAATTGATCAACAAAACAAAATATTTTTGAATATCTGGAATAAACAATTTTCAATTACTAAGAATGTCAATACAAGGCCGACACTGTTCCGCTCTGTGTCACTTCTATATTTTTATTGTCACCAGAGAATCTAAACCTAGGGGGTAGGTTGTAGGGGGAGAGTGCGCGCTGGATTCACACAGCTTCACATAAAACTACCTCGAAATGTACTGCATTCAAGGTTCGTATTTCCTCAATGTACGAACATGCTTCGTTAGTGAGTGAGATATGCCAGAGCCCATTTCCATGCGATTCATCCTATCTTCCCAACACATTCTCCCAATCCATTCCTTAATCTGCAAAAGTAGGCAACGCTTGCCATTCTGGATCGATTTTGGTATGTATCGCGAATATCTATGGACTATAGTATCCACATATAATCGGGTGGAGTGTATGCTCGTCTGCCGCCGTTTTTCGAGAAAAAAAAACGAATCCACCTTTATATTTGCTGCCACTTCCAGTGTTTCTCCTGCTCGTTTAATTACTTACCATAATTAAGTACAAAGGATAATACGATAAAGTAAAATATATAATTTCTAAATCTCTAATATAAACTTCAACCTTGACCCATCTCAATTTAACCCTTTAAACGTTATATTTAAAACTCAAAGACCTCCACACACAGGGCCTCGTAATATAAGACGACGTCATTACGTGTGATGGGCTCACGGAACCCTTTTAACTAGAGGAAGTGTTTCTTGGAATGGGATGGAAATTGAATTGCAATGGGACAAACGTAGGCGATTTCAGACGCCTTTCAATCGGCGACTTTTCGTGGTTGAGTTGAGGTGGATTTGATTAGTGCACGACGATTGAGTTGGGAATTACAAATGTAGTTTCCCGTTACAAGTTTGATTTTCTTTTTATTTCATATAGCTTAGTAGACCCGTTAAGGTATACTCGTATGTGGTGTGTATGCTTGTAACTCTTGTAGTGATCTCGTTTGCTGTATAAAAGGCCTCGGTTGGATTTCCGGTCGGTAATTGATTTATTTAAAGACAAATGTTTGTTCGGGTGAGGATAGTGAGCCCGTCTTTGTATGTGTCTCTGGACCCACTACACAGGGAATCCTAGTGTGGACTATTCAGTGTGGCGTTATATATTTGTGATGAGTTTCAATATTCGAAGTATATATACCGCTTTATATTAAACTTACTTTTAGTATAGGTAAAGCCAGTATAAATAATATAAATTAATTTTAATATAATATATATCTCTTTTTACACAGGTATTATTTCGTCTGTGGAAAATTCTGAGTGTTCTACGGACGTGAAAGACAGATTGTGAGTATTTACGAATTTTGAAGATATTTTCTTCTCTGTAGTTCAAGGCTGTTTACTGTGTGGTGTCGGCTGGCAGTACAATAGCACCATACCATCTTTACCCGTGGATGTCATAAAAGGCGACTAAGGGATAACAACGCCACTACCACAAGCCCAGAGGAACTACACTATCTCTGAAGGAGTGGATTCGCCAACCCGCCAGTCCTTACCGACGATAATTGGATAAAATTAAGCAAATACCCCACATTTTTTGTAATTTACTCTACTCCCAACATTCCTTTGTATTTTAAAGGAATATCGCAACAATTAATTCCCGGGAAAGCTGTTAAAACAGATGCCTTACACAACATTTTTATCATCTCCATTCTTTTTACCCGTAAATCTTAATTAAGTGAGGAGCGGGTTAACTCTGTTTAGTATTAACATTGTAAAAGGTTTTTCCCGTTTGTACAATCAAAAGAAATATTCAAGTTTATGATTAAATAAGGTACTCGTAGTATAGGTATTTGTAACAAAGCGGCTACCACAAGCACTGAGGATCTACACCACCTCGTAAAAGTGTGGACTCGCCAGACCGCTTGGTCGCGCGTGACGTTTTAAAGCCATACATCCCTCGTGGATAAGATAATGTGCTTAAGGAGACCGATGTTTAGTAATGGATAATATAAAGGCTAGCTATTGTTACTTCACTATGTGTAATAATAAAGGTATATATATGTATATAATCGAATACATTATATATAATATATATATATATATATATATATATATATATACAGAGGATGTAAATACAGAATATATATACAGGATGTAAATATACAGAGTGCATCCGAATCTTCCCCGAAACCGTTAATGATTCTGAGTTAATTGACATGAAAATTACGAATCTTTTTTGCAAATAACTATGTAAAAAGTTTGACGCGAACCGAACGAAACGTAACATATTCATTGATTCGAAATTTCGGAATTAAAATGCATTCGGAAAAGAATTGGCAATTTAAAACGCATCTACGTGCAATTTCCTATACCAGTATAGGCTGCGTAGCGCAAGAAAGCCTCCAGTAATTGCTTTCCGATGTTCACAGGGTGCAATGACGCTTTAATCATACGGTACAAGAATTAGGGTTGCATTCGGATGCACGGATTGTTTAAGAGCTCCGTATGTTTAGACTGCGCTTTAAATTGAATGAGAAATATATTTTAATTTATTCTGTTTTGAATATAATCAGACTGTGTGTGGGCTGGCTTTAGAATACTACCACCGCAACTCTTCCCAAGAGTGTCGTAACTAAGCCACTACCACAAGCGCTGAGGAACTACATCACCTCTAAAAACTGACTCGCTAACTCGCTTATCCTGCTTGGCGTTGTAAAGCCATACATTGTCTTGTCCATGCGGAAGCCCATGTGTTAGTGCAAACGCTCATTATTAGAGATGTACCTGAGGGTAAATCGATCGACTACGACTTTGTTGTGCATGGGCAGTCACTAGTCACCCCCTCTCTCGTAACACACTACAGATTTGAAACTCGAGGAGTTAACACCGCGCTAGCTAGCAATCTCGATAACAAGGAAAACTAATCGTGATAAGTGTAGTGTAATTTAAGAAGATACAGGGCCCTGTCGAGGTGGGAAACAACAGAAGAAAAGGGTAAGTGGTTTGTGATTTGTTTATGCGCACCACCATGTCCAGCAGTGGACGATAATAGGGCTGGTTACACATGTTCAAATTAGCTCAGCGAGCAATGGAAAGAGATATGTTCCAAGTATTAAATACGATTAAATTAGTATCGATTAAATACGAAACGAAGAAATTCGCAGAAGAGCTAAACTCAACCTTGTTGAAAAGATCATTAAGTTCAAATACCAATTGGAAAATCGCCTTTGTCATAGAACCAACAACCTCATCGGTAGACGTGTGTTCGAGTTGAGGCCGCGTGTCAAGAACGCCCTTCGTTTAGGTGTACCGATGACATAAATAAAGTCACTGTTAGTGGATGGGTGTGAAAAATGAAAGACCGAGTGTAAAGGCGTCAAGGTGACAGATGTGTTTAAACTAATGTGCCTGCGTCAATGCGCGATGAACACTCAGTATTGTATGTACTTATACTCGTATTAGCCTGCAGGGCACAGGCCGCCCATAGTAAATAACTATGGGGTCTTGGGCCATAATCTACCACGCGGGCCCAGTGCGGTTTGGTGGATATACATACTCCACTCATACACAATGTGACATTTAAATTAAACGCTCTATACAATACATACAATTATAAAATTAAAATGAATATGACTGCCCTAAAGAAATATAACAAATAAAGGTATAATACTTTTTGTTAAAAATAAATTCACTTTTTTCTCGGAGCATGGATGTTTTCCTTGCACCGCCGAACTAGTGACAATTTTTAAAAAACACTTCGTTTGGTAAAAAACTCAGTACGAGGACAGAACTCACGGTCACAGGAATGTGAGTCGAGTATTGATGCTCCTAGATGGTCACCGCTCTAACTAAAATATATAATAGCTTTATGAAAATCACAGCGTTTTAAAATTCCCCGTCAACTAGGTGGTGTATATATATCGCCTCGTTTGAATTTTCTACTTAGCGCTCATATTCTATTAATTAAAGCAACCGAGTCACGAGTGCAGCGCGGCGTGTGTAAACTGCGTTCAGTATTAACGCGACCTCCTTCCTATGTGCATGGTGTAAAGATCATACAGTAAGGCTTCATACACGCGGACTGAATAAATCTGCTGATTAAATTTTATTTCAGATCCAGTTTCAGATTTATTTATTTGGCAGAGTATGAGTACAATAGATGTTTTGAGTTCATATACACTGTCAAGTCGGCGTGCAATTTTTTTTTTAAAATTTAATAATGACCACTATATTCACTAAAAACTACCGTGAAATGTTTGACATTGATATTATTTGATGTATGTGAAATACTGATTTTTTTTATATTGTTATCTGTTTTTCGTGTTACTTACTTTAATTCTTTTTTGCAATATATATTGGTGTACAATAAAGAGTTTATCTATCTATCTACTACATTTTGCACTTTATCCTATTTCCCAATATACGTTTGTGTTTCGGTAGTGAGTGAGATATGCCAGAGCCCATTCCCATCCTATCCTCCGATTTTCCCAATTCATCCTGCAAATAAATCCAAACAATTTCTATAGGCAAGCAGCGCATCTGGGGGCGTACCAGAATTTGTCTTTCTGGACTGATGTTGGCATGTATCGCGGGTGTCCATTTATGACAGTATATACCTACTACCAGGTGAATTGCCTGCTCGCCTGCGGCCTTCTTTACATAAAAAAAGATTTATCTACATAATTATGATGTGGCAAATTGTCAGTGCAGTGTAGGATGCCTTCCGGCGAGGCAGATCTACCGGCTTGAAGAAGTTCGCCGGTGGTGGGTGGATGAGAAAAAGATGGTTTGTGGTGCCGAGCTTGGGGTGAGGCCAATATCCAGCAGTGAAGAGACATAGGCCGATGGTAGGTATAGTAAGGTAAATTGTTATGAAAATTTTGCTATAAATTGTTATAATCTGTTATAAATTTTGTAAGAAGAACATAAAAAATATGCGTCTTTTTGCGTTAAGTTTGCGTTACTACGTCATACAGATTAGTCAAACGCGCGAGCTTATGAGTGATGGCCGCTTTAGAAGTCTGCGGATCAAATGTACGCCTTGTACGTTGAGTCCGTGACAAGTGTGTCATGGTCTCAACGGACATAGGTAAACTTTTGTCCATCCATGTCCATGGGCTTGATGATACGTGTACGTCTACAATTTGAATATATATAAATTGCGTCATCGATGACGCAGGTCTGCAACTAGCCCTTTTTGAACATGGGCCTCTTTACGCACATCGTCTTGTGCATGATGACTTTATAACATAATACTGATGATGATGATCGTGGATGTATGACTTTAAAACGCCACGCTGTTCAAGCGGATTGGCGAGTCCACTCTTTTAGAGGTGTTATAGTTCGTCAGGGCTTGTGGTAGCCACTTTGTCAACCCCTAGTCGACTAGCTTTTTACGACACACACAGGAAGAGATGGGGTGGTACAGTGGTGCTATTCTAATGCCGGTTGATACAACGGCACACGGTACAATGATGCAGGTTTATAAATTGTTAATTATAAGGTATGTATCATTATGACAGAAATTATTTTAGAATGAAATATAATGAAATGTTAAGTTGTTTACCGTAACGGGCGCTGTTTACGCCATCCACAATACCTGGTGAATAAGGATGGCATACAAATGAGGCTGTTTACCCAGGTACAGTGCCTGATGACGTACATCGGAAATAATGTAAGTAAGAATCACAGGAAATCCTGTAACGATCAACCAAAACACATAGATGGATAATTCATTGTAACAGAACTGTGCACATACGTGATACCGATGGTATACCATACCATAAAATGTTACCGTCACGATAAACGAGTAGTAAAGATTTTTTTTTATGTACAAAGGCGGCAGACGAGCATACAGTCCACCTGATGGTAAGTGGATACAGTCGCCCATAGACATCCGCGATACATGCCAACATTAGTCCAAAATGAGAAATGTTGGCATACCCCCGGATGCGCTGCCTACCTTTGGAGATATAGGAATGGATTTGGAGAAAAGGTTGAGAAAATGGGGAGGGATAGGATGGGATTGGAATGGGCTCTGGCACATCTCACTCACTACCGAAACACGTACGTACATTGGGGAAATACGATAAAATGGGAAATGCAGTACATTTCAAGGTAGTATAAAGTACTCAAAACGTACTCAAAGAGTACGTTTTTGAGAGTATTTTTCTTTTTATTCACGTTTGTTTTCAATTATTTTTAAATTTCTGATATTTTTTCACATTGGCAACACCGTTACGTCAAACGTATTGCAGTTATTATAAAAAAGTCAAACTATCAATAATACGTTCTCGGTCTTAGATTTATCTATTATACAATGTTAGATCTGTCTTCTTGGTAGTTTTTTTCTGTATTTTGGTTGGTCTTGTGGATTATATGAAGTCTCAGTTATGTGGGTTGATCGATCTGTAAGAGTAAATAGAGTAATCGTGACCGGTTATTTTCCGTTGTGTATATCAAGTAATTGACGAGGTCTCACACAACGGAGAAGGCGCTCTACAAAAACGAAATATAAGTTATCTCTGTCTCATTTACGACGAACTTCATAATGTATGTCGCTGGGTACTGTAAAGCTGTGTATTTGTCACATTTGAATTGTGTTTACAAAGCCACGGACATTCTTACGCTAATCACAATACCGTATAAATACTACGTTTTTGTTCTTCGAGTATATTATAAACAATTCAGTATATGACTATTTATAAAAAAATATTTATGTAATGATTTTGATTTCTAAATCAATAATAGAAATAAAAAAGATTTTTTTGAGATAAAGAGCTTAAAAGTCATTTTAAGCTCTTTGAAATTGACGTCATTATTCTGTAATGTCATTATAACCATACGTAAGTGATATATATATCAATAGCTTCCCGCTACAATATTCTTAACGTAAGTTTGTTTTCGTCTGTAATTTTCGAAGAAGTTATATAATACATTTCGATTTCGATTTAGTTTCGTATAATGCATACAAACGAATAAATAGATAGGTTTGTATGCAATTATAGACTTTTTTGCAGACTAGATGCTCAATAAATTGAGCTACAGAAGCTATGAGAGCCGTCACTAAAATGTGTTACACATTCACTTAACGTCATATCTATATACGTGTGCGTATGAAGTGAGCAAGGACAGCTGTCTGCAATTTTATCTATTTTTCCATCTGTACATGAGCTACTGTTACTTCTGTTCACTGTGGTACGTGTCTGGTCGTAATTACACGTAATACGATGCGAAATATTTACAGTATAATCATAGTTTGGTATGACAGTGTACATTTGGTATGTATAATGCGGTTTTTGATTTCGTATGAAAAGAGCTAAGCTTGGTAAAAGTACATTCCACATTCTACTTTTTATGATACTATATGTAGGTCTGATGGTTTATAATATAACATATTACGATACTAGTAATTTTAATTGAGTGCAATATTTTGTTGATCGATCATTTATCTGCTGCCTTAAAATTTATTTCCCGAAGAAAACAAGAGACGGCTGTAATTGAAAGATAGTAATATGGCTCAAAATCACCAAGGTGGCAAATTCGTTTGGTTTTTAGAAATAAAATTTTGAGAAATATTGATTATGAAAATTAGCATAAACTGTTGCTCAACTCATGTATGATCTGTATTTAAAAGGCGCAAGCACAGAATCATTTTTTTAATTTGTTATATTGCTTTAAAGAAATCTTGACGCTAAAAATAGTCATTTCGGGAACGATTTTATAAATCCAATAAAATATCTGAAAACACATAAACATTAAACTTTTTTACTTTAAACGATAGCGCGGGGATAATAAAAAAAAATGAAAAATATTACAGATATTTTTTTTTTGCATAAAAATACCCCCCAAATGAATAAAGACGACTAATTTAGAGAACAAAGTTTTTCAAATATGAAAAAATCACTTAAGTTCGTAATTAAATTAGCTATACATACACACAACTAAACTTTTTTTATATAACTAAGCATTTTGTTGATAAAAATATTTATAATTTTATGTGTTTTTCCCCAATTCGTGATCAGGCGTTCACGAAATGACGAGTGTGTGCCCCGAATGACGATATGGGTTCATTATGGATGTTGGGTATATGTAAATCACAAATAAATAGTCATTATCTGGTTTCAACGTAACATATAATTAACTTTACTTAGTTTTAGTCAGTCCTTAAGCAACAGTCTTCTAAAGGACTGAAGTACACAACCAATTACAGACCTTAATAATTTTCAGCTAGAGCAATTTTTAGTTCTTTTACTGTACTCGAAATGGCAACTTTCTTAGTGATCTTAAATGTCTTAGTATATCACCTTTTACAATTTTTTCTTCAGTAACGGGTTTCCATTGAAAATATGTTAAAGTATCTGTATTATAACCTGGATCTAACGTCAAATTTATACATTTTTCGCACAAGCCATTCATGTAATCAAAAGAAGTAACGTCGCAACTATATTTCTCAATCAATTTTTCTCTGCTCTCGTAAATAAGCTGTTGCAAACGTTTCAGTTTATTGAATTTTAATTCAAAATTTTCATGTTTAACACACAAACACGTTTGCCGGTCTCTTGGTTTTGAAGCTACCACCCAAAATGGTTTTGATCTGAGTAATGTTGTATAAGATAAATTAATCCCAGTTTCTTTTACGAATTTTGGTACTAGTGCTTCGACTGTAAATAAAAGTACGCGCTTTTGCTTCTTCATACCATTTTTTTTTACAAAATATCTCTTACTTCGACACATTCTACTCACGTCATCTCTTTCAAAGAAATCTATAACTTTTTGAAGAACATCTGGATTCAAAACAACCTCGCGAACATTCGCATTGGACGTCAGAATAGAGTTGTCATTTCTCTCCTTTGATAAAAACTTCTTAGACATGTGAAGTAATCTGTATTTCCTCAAAGTACTTCCACTAATACATTTTTGAAAGACTTCTCTTTCTTTGGAATTCTTTTTTAAAGTATCAGCCTTTTCTTTTAATTGGGTCGTCAATACTTCGCTAAACAAAATTTTTTTGCGTACTTCAAATGGTACGTCAGTATTCTTTAATAAAGCATCAACGTTGCTGTTTGGCGTTGTAGGTACATTTCCTTTTTTTTCGTCTCTTCTTTTCAGTTTTTTTCTTTAAGGACTCAATTTTTCACTTCATTTGAATTATAGTTTCATTTTGTTTTTTTAATTTACGATATGCCCTGGTCCTGTCTTTCCGTACTATTTTCCTACCCACTTGTCTTCTCGCTGAAGGTATAGCGGCTGGTTCCTCATCTGAATCTGGCGGCGTATTGCTTATAATATTTGATAATGCTTTTTTCTTCTCCCTATATTTTTTTGATGCTTTTTTCCATTTTTTTCTTTGCTTCCGCTTCTCTTGCTCTGTCATCTCGGCAATGTTCTTCACTTTCTTTTCTGCTTTTTTTCCTGATAGTATGCTCTGTCTTTAGCTTTTTTAATCTCTCTTTGTTCATCAGTCATTTTATCTAAAAACTTTCTTGTCCTGGCATTTGCTTTTTCTCTTTGGCGAAAATAAGCCACACTATCTTTTTTCAGTTGCTTTTTTGGTCTTATTTTCAGCCTCATTAGACTCCATATTGCTGTTGAAAATCAACAACTTTATTATCTTATTGCAAATTATGTAAAAAAAATATTCAGTAAATTCATTGATAAATGTCAATAGCAAATTATGTAAAAAAAAAACATTCAGTAAATTCATAGATCAATCAATAGCTAATTATGTAAAAAAAAATCAGTAAATACATTGATAAATATCAATAGCAGATATCACGTAGTGAACAAAACATCTCTTGGGAACGTCTTCATCATTTCGGGAAGAAGTCGTCATCTTTGGGAACGTTCCCAAAATGACCGTTCACGGAATGACGTTTTCAAATAAACGCGCGCTTGATTTTAATGACAGCCATCTTTGACACAGTCTGGCATAGTCCATGTAAAATATTTAAGATTATCTTTGGAATTTGTATTCTAAATAAGACTTGTTACATATATTCCAGACTAATAAACGCATTCCCGGAATGATGACCTATTTATGTACGCTCTGTAGATAGTAAATTGAATGATACTTACCACTTAATTATAATAAATACTGCGGAAAACACGAATGACAGCCGGCTACAATAACACCTCCTACTACAACTGTGCACTAGCGCAGAAAGGTAGCGTTAACTAAAAAACGATTTTCGACTAGTTACAGCTGCGTTCACTAAAATGACGCACTTATTCTCGGACAAAATATTTTGGTATATTCTATTAAAATATTTTTTCTTTTTAGAGAAATAACTACGAAATTTAGATATTAGATAAAATTCACCCCTAATAAAAAAAGAAAGCTGTTAAATATTATTTGTATAAATGGATTTACGGCGTTTTCTCTTACGGATTCTTACTTAAGGACGCGTTCTCGAAAAGACTTTTCGTGCTTAAATTTTGAAATATAATTGATTTTAAAAAAAATATATATTATATTGTACGATGTACAGTTAAAATTGTTTTTATTAAATATTTACTAATGACCATTTGTTTAGTAAAGTTATGATTTTAGTAAATTATTTTATGGCAAAGTAAATTTTCCACCTTCGTGATTTTGAGCCATATAGGTAATATTGAAATGATGACGTTTTGCGTCACCTACTATTGACTAGTATAGAAGTCGGATGTTGCGACTCATATATTCCAAAATAGAGAAATGAAATAAGAATAAATTTTAAAATTTTAATAAAAACTTTCCTCACGATGTTTCTCCTAGCCAGTGATAATTTAAAAATGTATCCAAAAATCCTTACTGCTTATAGTATTACGTTATATTTACATTGTTTTCGTTGGCGGGTATAATCCAACGAAAAATATACAATTAAACCCGCGTCTTGACTCGGTCTTTGTAGCGGAAAAAGACAACCTTATTGTATATCAAAATAAAACTTGTGGCCACATCTGGTGCTACTACACGTCCTACACCACCGAGTTTCAACTTTTTCTAAGGGTGAGGACTTGGTGGTGGACTTGAGCGATTTTTCCGTTTTTTGTTCAGCTGTTTGCTTGCCCTTCGGAGTTTCCCGGATTTATCCTAGTTTATGAGACAAATTTAAAAAAATAAAGGTTTGTATTTATCTACTTATATTTTTCCAATGCAAATTTATTTATTTTTAGATCATTCATATCTAGTTACGTTGACAGAAGCAATTTGAGAAAAATCCTTCATGTCGGGCTTTTAGGCATACAAATATGAATAGCAATATGATTAGAACCAAAAACAATTGTCTATTATCCATTACTACAATATTAAAACAATTTAAAAAAAGAAGTAAGAATAAACTCACTTCATAATGAATCAAAAGACGTATAAGCATGTTTATAAATATATATATATAATAAACAAATTTCATTTTTTTTTAACATTAAGTGCCTATTTATAATTTCAATATCTTACAATCGACTTGTGCGAGATTAAAATTATTATTCAAATAGGCGCAATGTTTTTCATCGTTTAAACTAGATTTTTAATCTGACAACGTGCTTCACAATTGAACTGTAGGAGATTGTAGGAGCAGAGTGTATGCTGCATTCCCATAGCCGCTGAGCGCACTCGACTGGCCACGTTACCGCTTTCTCACAGAAGACAACCTTGAAATTTACTGCATTTCCTACTTTATCGTATTTCCACAATGTACACGTACGTGTTTTGGTAGTCAGTGAGTTATGCCAGAGCCCATTACCATCCCATCCTATCCTGTCTCTCCCCATTTTCCCAGCCCTTTATCTCAATACATTCCTTGATAAATTAGGTAGGTAGCGCAACCGGGGGCGTGCCGACGTTTGTCATTCTGGACTGATGTTGGCATGTATCGCGGATGTCTATGGACGACAGAATCCACTTACCATCAGGTGGATTGTATGGTCGTCTGCCGCCATTTTCTATAAAAAAAATCCAATTATTTTATTAAACTTAATGTTTACCGTCACAGAAACTAGTTTGTGAATATCTCATGGGTCGCTTGTTTGCGGACGGTACCTACTCAACTTAGTCTATACAACTATATATACGTATATAAAAAACCTTATAAGGGTAAACAGTATATTAATATACCATTTTTCCATAGTTATATATTATTAATTTTTTAAATAGTCTCATAAGTGCTATTTATTGTTTCAGTGTTACTTTTATTTATATTACGTAAACAAATTGCTGATATGAGAATTTGCTGTTAGTCATTCTTGAGGAGCTTGAAGGTGCACTCGAATGAAAGGAAACTTGCAAGGTGCACTCGTGTTATTTTGAAAAAGTCAGTAAAGGAGGATAATCATGTGCGCTGTGACGAGGCTATAACCAACAGTGTTGAGACATAGGCCAATAATCATACAACCCAGGTTCTAATTATTTAAAAAAGAGTTGTGCGGCGCCCGCGCCCACGCTCGATCTCCCGAGTTATTGTGTTATTTCCATACCCATAGTTATTATAATCGATGTAATGTAGTGAATCGTAGACAATGTTACCATTTTTTTTTTAAATTCAGTGAATTAATTTGTAACATTGAAATTTGTGTATAAAGACGGTAACATAAAAGAATTATCAGCATTAATATATAATACGTTATACAAGAAGAAACACTAAAAACTACCCAAGTCAAAATTCCCAAAAATTCACATATCACAACTTCAATAAGTGAATCAAAAATTGAAAATCAATAATTAACGTGGAATAAAATATTTTAAACTACATCGCAGATAAATGGACATTCGGTTTTGTGATATGTTCACCCAAATATTGAAAATGTCAAATATTAGTTACAATTAGAAATAAATAAATAGTTATAACATAACAAGGTCGATAAAACTTCAAATTAATTGGATAGTGGATCTATATGGGTCGAAAGGCCTTTGCTATCTTTCATTGTGTCTAAAAAAAAATCTAGCAAATTAGTAAAAGTGGGTGTTCGAGCTGACGTATGTGTTTTCTGTTAATTAGAACTACTTGTACCTACGTGTCAATACAAATTTGGACTACAGCTACGCGTGACAGTAACCAGCCTTTATATCGTCCACTGCTGGACATGGGCTTCTTCATGCACATTGTATTGTGCATGAGGGATGTATGTCCTTAAAACGCTACTCTGACTACAATTCCCGTTGTCCCCACTAGACGGGATTGTCAGTGGGGACCAAACCCTATCTGAGTTCTGGCCACCTTTCCTGTATAATAAACGTAAAGTATAAAAGTAACGTAAAGTTCCTAACCTCTTCTTACTTCAATAAAGTTCAACTTTCCTTCTGAACGTTCATGCATTTTAAAATCACATCCGCTCACTTTTATAACTTATACCTAAGCCGTCCTTTTATATGGACCGTAACTTGGTCCATATGGTCCCGTTTTTACTGTACCATTTATGCAGATTTGTCCCACATAGGGGTGAATATGAAATTATGGTTTGTACGAACTCTTTTACAAGTTTTATGGCGATTTAATTAAAAATAAGGTTTACAAGTAACTTAGTACATTCGAATGCGTTTGTTTGTACCTGATAATAAATAGCTACGAAAGAAGAAATGGTTTGATTTGGATGTAATAATATGAGCGAGCACTATCCAGGTTTCATGCTATAGCTAGATTATTTATTGTAGAATCTGGTATTCGCATAACCGTATTAACGCCGTGGAGCGAGGTAGTTGCACGCGTGTAGAATAGTGCCTTGAATATTTTTTAACAGAAATTGAGTTTCAGAAGACACTCCGATACGATGTCACGAGTTGCATAACAACATCGCACACCATTTGACTCGTACATATACCTTTTGTTTACACTTACCTGTAACTAATTTGAAAAAGAACTATTCAAATTTTACGTTGCTTACTATGAGAATAATTTTTAACCTTACTTTAGTTTATTAAAAGGTGATTTATAAAATCTTTTCCTTCACTAAATGCAAAACTGTTGTCATGTCTTACAAGTAAGCGGAGCTTTTCTGCATCTGCAAACAAGACAGTGATATATTACATTCCTCTCTTACCAGGTTTCGCGAAACTATTACATTATTTCAAAGCAATGTCAAGTCGCCATTTTATACGAGTATCAGACCGAACCCGTATCCTCTTGAGATACATTCTACGCTTCGCTGATTCACTAACCTCTATTACCGCCAAATTAAACCTCACGTCTTTTGCTTTAAAGTTCAAATTCAACTGAAGCGGTTATGCAAAATTAATTTCAGTGTACAGAATGACCCGTATCTTGCAATATTACTGTTCGGTGACGAAACAATGCTAGAATTGAATTTGCGTCTGCTGTTTGAGAGCAGTTTATAAATGGAAACGGTGAGTTCGCACAATTTAATACTTATATTTAGTATTTGAACGCCATTCCTTTTTGTCTTTCGTTTCTATTTTGTTAGGGTTTTGAATTTGTTTGATTTGCAGATGCTTTTAGATAGGAGAACTTTTCTAAGTGTGGGTTTAGTATCCGTTATATGATTGATAGAAACAGACAAGTGAAATTCTATAGTGTAGCAGAAGTAGCCCAAGGCTACGAAGGTTCACAACGAATTTGTTGTGTTCTCTCAAAGCACGCTTTTTTGCAATTTTTTTTAGGGAGAGTGTGCAGTTGCATTCCCACAGCAGCTGGGCGCACTCGACTGGCCACGTTACCCCTCTCTCACAGATGACTACCTTGAAATGTACTGCATTTCCTACTTTATCGTATTTCCCCAATGTACGTACGTATTTCGTACATTATAGATCTACGATATATGTGTAGATACGCTACGACATGTGCAGAGTAGTAAAACAGAGTATTTGGTGAGATTATTCATAGAAACAATGTTATCGTATCTCAACATTTTATATACATATATCAGCAAAAGTACACAGAGATGCATCAAGCAAGTCGACTAGGAAGCTAAATTGGATCTGTTTCTTGGCCTGACCTCAAAGCCTTTGTTGTTGCATAAAACTTGGCAGACAGACAGACAGCCCACCTGCGACAACACAACCTTTGTAATCCATGTCGCGTTTCACAAGACATATAAGGCCGCGCGTTATGTCTGGTTCTTTTGCGTGTTTATCTGCTGTGTACTGTGCGGTCACCGATTAACCAAAATACATTACGGCCAAAGGTCGCATTTTCAATTTTATCAAATTTACTTACTGTCAATTCATTTGGCGCCAAAAAACTAACAAGAACGTATTATTGATGTTTAACCTTTTTCACAATACTTTTTTTGCAATCAGCCCTTTAGGTATCCACTGCTGGACATGTGCCCCTCCCCCCCCCCCCCCCAGTACATTGTCTTGTGCATGAGGGTTGTAAGGTTTTATATTCTTCATATATACAGTAACTATTATATATAACTGTAGCTACTTGCGTAGTCAGCATATAGACGCTCGCAATGAAACTGAAAGTACACACTTCTGAAAAGAACTGTTTTTGATGTGTGTTTCCATCGAAACCAAGATGTCTTGCAGTCCGCAGAAACACGATGAGCTGATTTATTCATTGGATTCATTCATTATTTATCATTCATTCAGGTTGCAGGAGACAGGAACAGCAAGCAGAGTCTCCATCACGTACACGCGGAGCTCACTGCACTACGGAGGGTCGGCAGCTAGTAAAGATCGAGCGGGCGAAGTAACTTGTTTTTAAATCTACGCCATACACATTGATGGCCTAATTTACAGATCCTTATACAGATTTAAAATAGTATGCACCGTTAATGCTCGCTTGCTATTGATCCAAATATACTATTTTACATTGGCTTTTTATCAAGAGTATCAAACACAGTTCAGCTCATCCAAGACTTGCACTTATCTCCTGCCTACCAAGCACCTCCAAATAACAATACATAGAGTACATGGATAATACACGCCGATTATGAGAAAAAATTGTACAAAAATAAAGATAGGGAATGAGAAAATATTTAGTACTGATTATCTAACTTGCATTATATCTATATCTGTCTATCTATTTACGATGTATGTAAGTCGATCTAGGCAAGTGGAGTCGATGACAGAAGCTAGTATGGAGTGTATCTCGAAAAAAGTCCTTTATAAAATATCCAATCAGTTTTTCTACCAGATTACATATATTGGTGACTGAAAACGCAAGTAATATGATAGGATTTCGCTCGTGATCCGCGCCAGATTCGATGCGAAATATATTATCGTAGTAATATCGAATATCGACTGCTATACGCTTTCTACTCAGCATGTTTGGCGCCGTCGCCTTCTTATATCCGTTCTTATTTCGTCTTGCCTTCAACTCGGTTTGAAGAATGCAGATTTTTTAGGGAACTATTCAGCTAGATTAGATCGAAAAGTGTTATTTACGTGTACGACGAGGATATGTGGATAACTCGACATATACAAAATTTAGCATCGCTCCATCTGAAGAGATGAAACACGGGAAACACGGGAACGGGTCGTAAAAGACGACTAAATAACAAAGCCGCTACCACAAGCGCTGTAGAACTACACCACTTCGAAAAGAATAAACTCGCCGATCCGCTTGGTCAGTGCAGGCAGCGTGGCATTTTAAAGCCATCGTATATCCATCAATATTTTTTTCAATTTTCGGATAATTTATACCGCAAATAATTGACTTATAGATTACCCCGTCGTGCACGGATTTATGGATAAAATTATAGAATTCAGTTGTACATCAACCCACTTTAATTAAATAATGTGACATTTTTCTCGCGTAACTCACTTTACCCGCTTTTAGTTTACTGATTCTTTGAGCTAAGCTAAGAGCACTTTGAGTTTTGGATTTTTTACCCTGATTTTCGTTTCACATCCATCAAATAAATTCCAAGCATTCACTGAGCGATTATGAACTTGTCAATCAGGTCCAGGGACCATGTTTATAACAGCATATTTACGTATTTATTTAGGCATTATACCTATAGAAATCTAACAGAAACTTACCTCCGGTCTTATACGAAACCCTTTAATCCCAGAGCGTGGGACTCGAATAAATTTCCTATTGAAAAGGTGCCGAATCAAAGCCTATACGGAACCCGCCAGATTTACTTAATGCTTCTTGAAAACCCAAGGGTTTGTTTACATTAGTGTGGCGAGCGTGATTCACGGTTGCGCGTAGATCTTGGGATAATGGGCTATTTTCATTGCGGATGGAATGGGACTACAATACGTCAGTGACAAAAGGAAATTAATGCATTCTGATCTTTGTTATAGTTAAAAAGATCGATGGCGGCGACAGTCGGAAGAGACATATCGCTACGTCTTTTTATTTGCCAAATTTTATTGCACGTTATCTTACAAAAGGCGAGCTTAATTCCTTAAGTCGTTATTAACCAGCCAACCTTTGGGTTAGTCTGAAGAAGGTGCGATGAGAGGTGCTAATATAATATAACTAAATTAAACAACAATAATATATAGGATCTTTTGTCGAGAAATATATGTATATAGGTCAGTATTGAAAAGTCAGAAACTATTAGAAATAGTGAAATTGGTTCAAAGGAAGCATGATGTCGATTTTAGAGTTTAGAGAATTATATTTTAGATTTTAGAGAAAAACTGCATTCAAAGATTTTCAAAAAAATTATACTTAATCGGAAATAGAACCCGTTCATAATGTAGGTACATATGTTCCATACGTTTTAGAAAAAAATGTGTTTAGGTAAAAGTTATTATTTTTGACAAATGTCTGTTAATGTTTGCGTATTTTGATAAATGTAGACCATATATCGCAGATATCCAATAGTAACCGTTTACTGCGAGGTCAGCTGTTTGTTCGTCTGCCATTTCCTTTTTATAAAAAAGGTCAGGCGCCTTATTCGCTTTTTAGTATAGATTTTTCATAATCTCCGCTTTCCGCGATTTTCATCGAATGTAAACAAATCTAAATATATTCAGTTGGGACGAACTTGAGAGTGTTAAGCTGTATATAACACGATTACATAGGTATATCGTGCCCATTACTAAGGATTACTAAAGAATAGTAAACACAAATATTTCATTTTGTTAACATTTACCCTGTCTTTTGAGTTATTTTCTAGTTTATATGACCCATTTTACACGGAGTTCGAACTCATGATCGCATGTATGTGGGTAGAGAATAGATACTATACCATCTAGTCAAGTATGGTAATAGCAGATATAGTATTCTATTTAGATGCTATGCTATACTATCTCACTCTCATCTCAACTCTCACTCACACTATGCTTTTGGCTTATGTATTCTACAATAACTGATAAGATTTATGGAAAGAATGTGTGAAATATGTAGTTACTAAATATAAGTTTAAAAAGGTATACGAAGGTACAAGAAAGTGTAAGAAGTTAGAAGTTTGCTTGCACCTACAGATTTATACAGAAGAAAAAAAAAATTAATGGCAAAAAGTACTGTGTGGTGTTGGCCGGCTGTAGAATGGCATCACCCCATCCCTTCCCGTGGGTGTCGTGGGCGACACCTTTTGGTGATTAAGGGATTACAATGCGGCTACCACAAGCGCTGAAGAACTACACCACCTCTAAAAGAGTAAACCGCCAACCCAGCGTGGCGTTTTAAGGACATACATTCCTCATGCACAAGACAATGGACATGAAGATACTGAGTGGATACTACACCAGCAGTGGATATTGAAAAGACTGATTGCATTGCATTGCATTGCAAAAAGTTTAAACATATACATAAAAGATAAACACAAATGTTGGCTGGCAGAGAATGCCTTAATAAGGCATTAAGGTCGCCTTTTATACGATATTGTGCATTAAGAAATGCGGTCCATCCGCATTTCCTCGATACGGAGGTGTCGCTCACTGTTCGGTCCAAAAATTACTTTATACCGCGAACCCGTAGGCTGTGGAACGAACTGCCTCAAGAGGTCTTTCCATTAAGCTACGATATGGGGTTCATCAAGAGAGCTGTGAATAGAAGGTCGGCGGCGCGCCCGCATACCCCCTGGTGTTGCAGGTGTCCATGGGCGGCGGTAACACTTACCATCACGTGGGACCGCTTGCTCGTCCGCCCACTAGTATATATAAAAAAAAAAAATTCATGTTAAGTGCTGTGAGATTTTTTTTCAAAATAATAAAGTAGCGGAGGTGTAAAAAAAATATTTCGAAATACGGAAGTTGCAATCTTTGCAACATTTCTTCGTATAAATTGTTGTCTTTTCTCGAAATCTACCTAAATTTAACAACCAACTATTTCCCGGATAAACGTGTTCGAGAAAGATGAAATTTTAAATTGGACGTACCGACGGCGTACAATTCGAGACACTTCAACGACAAGATACGAGATCTGTAGAAATACAATAAAATTGTCCTGTATCATTTCCTCGATTGCCAATATCGGGGAATCTGACAATTTGTCGTATCAAAAGGACGCGAAATCGAGTGGCCTCATAGATGATTCAATTACTTGATATACATTGATGATATTTTCATTTTTGGTAAGGCGGATCGCCACTAGAGACAAATACTTTTTGGGTCATCACATTGTGTTCATCACAGACCAATTACCTTATTCATATATATGTATGTATTTCGTGGTTTTCATAAACCAATTTTATATAAAATTAGGACAAACCACATTAAAAAACTTTCAGATACTTATGTCTATCCACTTGTATGTGTTCATTATTGAAATACATGTTTTATTTTGCTCTCCAGATTTAATATAAATTGTTAAGTTATTGTTAAACATGAATCGCATGTACACAAGGACGGCAATGATCACGGGCCATGAAATAAAAACATGGCGAGAAGAAATACGAGTATAATGTGGTCATAGAGCAAATAGCAGGGTGCCTGCCGGACAAGAAAAATTTATAACGAGAAAAATAAAGTTGCCGCGAATTACGCCAACGTTGTGACATACTGCCATCCCGGATGTTAACCATAATTATTTAATTAAAATTTCGTATTATGTTATATATATGGTCCTAATCTATGAAATTGCCGTTTTTACATGGAAAAAATGATTTCTCTTTTGGGGGTAGGCATCAATGAATTCTCTGAAGCAGTGTTTCACTGCCTTATCGAAGTTTAATTTTTCCCCTGTTAAAGTTATACAAATTCCGTGAAAAATGGAAGTCAGCAGGGGCAAGGTGTGGCGAGGACGGTGGCTGACGGAGAGTTTTCAGGTGAAGCTCCTGGGGGGGGGGGGGGGGTAATTGGAATATAAAGTACGAATGACATAGAATCCAAAACTTTGGATTGTTTGTCTGTCTGTCTGAACTCACACCACGCAAGAACGACTGGACAGAATTTAATGAAACATTGGCACAGTTATAGTTTATGACTTGGCTTAACATTTAGGGTACATTTTATCCCGAACCGTTTTAGAGATCCTACAGAAATCACTCTAAAGTTTACAAGAACGAAATCGCGAAACCGCGAGCGAAAGCTAGGTAATTAACCAATGGAAACAAATGAATATACGGCTACTTCAAAAAGGGAATCGACACTTTAGTTACACTGAACGTATGAATAATTTTAATTCAACCATTCTACAGAACGGTGTGTCTCAGATCAAACGTTCTTATGAGAAAAAGTTGTGTTATGCCAGCCTCTTTACAGACCCTCATTTGTTTTTCTTTTTGCCGGGATCCGTATAAAATGAGTGCGGTAAACGGTGCGCGGCAAAAATTTACTTACAGACCGTTTTGTTTGAACGATTTTTATGATTATACCCCCACCCTAACTTTATAAATATAGCCCAGCCCTATCCTTTCGAGGTCGGGTTTTTGGAGTCGATGGTGATAATAACCGCCCAAACTATTCGCCTTCCGGCTGTATGGGAGACCGCGATGTTTGGACACTTTCCTTCTATTTCTACTACAGTTATCTACACGTTTTTTAACAAAAGTTCTGTATTCTTCTTTTATTTTGTTTACTTAATTTATTTATAAGGTATATTTCTTAAAACAGACTTGTTTAGTGGTCCCTACCTATATTGGATTGGAATGAATTGTCGCATGCATGGTTACGAATCGGTTTAAAAGTAAATAAATAAAATCTAAGTGACTTTTGGTGACATAATATAAATCCTTTAACACCCGAGGTAGGAAAACCTGTATCATAGTGTCTTCCCCAATAGTATGACAATACCCATATTTTGTACTTAACCAATAAACATTGTACACGCTGCATTCCCACAGCTGCTGGGCGCACTCGACTGGCCACGTTACCCCTCTCTCACAGAAGACTACCTTGAAATGTACTGCATTCCTACTTTATTGTGTTTCCGCAATGTAAGTGCGTGTTTCGGTAGTGAGTGAGATATGCTATAGCCCATTCTCATTACATCCCATCCGTCCCCCATTGTCCCGATCCTTTCTCCCAATCCAATCCTTAATCTGGAAAGGTAGGTAGCACATCCGTGTTGGCATGTATCGCGGTTGTTTATGGAGGACAGTATCCACTTACCTTCAGGTAGACTGTATGCTCGTCTGCCGCCATTTTCCTATAAAAAAACTGTATTTCAAAATTGACAAAACACAAAGTAACTAAATCTATTAAAAATTTACTTATTAAAAACTTGAGTATTAAAGATTAAGTGTGATACGAGGAAACTTTACTGGCCTATGTTCTTGACGATATAATAAACAGAAAAAAAAAGTATTATACGATAATCGGTTAATAATGAAGTACCGCAATTTTTTACTTACTTTTACACACTTGAATGAACCGGTTTTCTAGACGGGTCAATAGAATCGGACATCACGTTGCGTGTTTTATTATACATCAAAGTAATTACCGATAAATGAAGTTCAATCAGAGAACCGTTTTTTGATACACTTTTATTAGCTCAAACGGCTGATGGCCGATTTTAGAATGGCGCCAACCTATATCTTCTCGGTGGTGTTGTAAAAGGGATAACAGAGGCTATCACAAGCGCTGAGGAACAACACTGTTTCTAAAAGAGTGGACTCGCCACCCGCGTGGCCGGCGTGCAGTTTTGAGGCCATACATCCCTCATGCACAAGACAATGTGCATGACGAAGCCTTCCCAGCAGTGGATATTAAAAGTGCTGGTAATTGTATTAAAGTATTTAATACAACTGGATAAGTATCAGTTATCGTTTCTCTTGTTTATAAATACTGATTAGCGTACCGTGTACGTTCACATCAGTTTGCACAGCTATTTACTAAGAGTAAATATTCATGAGAATTTAATGAAATATTTAGGTGACTTGCTCACAGAATAATGACATCTCTGCACATTGAAACGTCAATCAAAATTTTGTAAAAAAACATTATTACTTCAGCAAATGAAAAGTTTTACGAGCCGTTTTCAAAATGGCTTCCATTTATCGCAGTAACTGGAAAACGTGGATTTTTTCTCTCAAAATAATTTTGTACACTTAAGACTATATTGTCAACTTGTCAAGAGAAAAATGTTGGAGGGTAGAAAATTAACCTTTTCTCGTTTTTCTTTGCTTATAAACCTGGCCGTAAGCAAATTTCATTACAATGTTCGCTCAATCGTTGAGTATTGTGTTTACTGATGTTGTGTGAAATTAATTTCATACAAGCTAGTTCATATTCATACAACTTAGGCGAATAATAAACTCAAGATGAACCTTCCAAAGAAATAGCATCAATGAAATACGAACTACGAGTACATGTTCCACCTTCGTACGTTACAGGTTTGATAAGTTTAACCATCTGCCCATTTGAAAATTTTGATCTTCATTTACTGCAAAGATGTTGCTTCATTGCATATGTTATAACTTATAATTTCAGTAACGGTCACTTGTGTATTTGGAAAAAAAAAATGGATTAACTAGCCAGTTACAACTAAAATCTTAATTTGAGTAGTGACTTCGAATTTACTTTTCGATCTCAAGCTTATTTTCACCAAGAATTATTTTTTGATAAAGATTCCTATTTTTTATGTAGAATTTTATGAAGCGACGAATAAAATCCCTCTTATACACAAAGTGACTGGTTAAAATTTTACTGTGTGTAAATTCCAAACGGTTTTTTCAAAAAGAATACGTGTTTCGTTACCAAAAAAAATATTAATTCAGTACATTAAAATATTCTGTGATATGTTTGGTTTTGGAATATAATTATATGTAGGCGTCAATTTAGTATTTCGAAGTGTTTATCTTATATCTAAATTTTTTCTAAGAAAATAATATTTTTAAGCATAACATTTTTGTCATTTCCAATGTCTCATTAACAACAGTCAAATTCGGGCATTGTTGCGTTGAGTCGAATTGCTGAAATGTAGTAATATTTTATTTATTTACACTTTAATGCATAAAGAAGCATTGTACAAAAGGCGGCCTTAATACCTGGTGGCATTCTCTGCCAGTCAACGTTTGGTTAAACAGAAATACGAAGGGCGGTGCATCGTGCAATCAATAAAATTTGACTACAAACAATACATATAAATACCTAGCTACAATTAATCTATTATTACATATAATAAAATTGTAACAGCCCGATGTCTGTATATTATAGATATTGAAAAAAAACTAATATGGGGGGGGGGTCTTTATTAGAGCAAAAGAAGCTAAATTTTTGTCTGTTTTTTAGAATTTTTGTCTCTGTCTGTCTGTCTGTATGTTTGTACACGCATCACGCAAAAACTACTGCATGGAATTGAATGCAGTTTTCACCGATGTATTGCTAGAGGTCTAACTTAAAATATAAGCTCCATTTTACCGCAGGAAAATATCTTATTCCGATTGTTTTAAATTTAATAATCCGTAGCGAAGTGAGGGCGGGTCGCTAGTATTTACATAATATATATATATATATATATATATATATATATACAACAATATATAATGTTATATTCCAATGTTTAGTATAAGTATGAAATTACCAAATGTAATTGTTTTTAAATGGACAAAGGAAATCCTTCATTTTATCTTATTGAATTTCCGCGGTTTTGTACTCGTACATTTCACATTAATAAAATATGCTTTAAATTTCGTTTGTCACCTTACAAGTTACTCAATTACGCCCCAACAAAGCAATATTAAGCTCGGAGCTATTTTTGAACAAATCTCAAAAAAATCATAACTATATTTACTTACATATTGATGTTTCAAATGCTATATTTTTGGATAGGGCCTATTAATTACGCAGGTTGATAATATAGTATGAAGTATGGTATTACAGATTAGTACGAGGGGAGGTCCAAATGTTTCCAGTCTGACAAAGAAAAAGGACACTCAAGTTCATGAAACTATTTTTATTTTTTTAAACTATTTGAAAATTTCGTTTGTCACCTTACAAGTTACTCAATTACGCCCCAACAAAGCAATATTAAGCTCGGAGCTATTTTTGAACAAATCTCAAAAAAATCATAACTATATTTACTTACATATTGATGTTTCAAATGCTATATTTTTGGATAGGGCCTATTAATTACGCAGGTTGATAATATAGTATGAAGTATGGTATTACAGATTAGTACGAGGGGAGGTCCAAATGTTTCCAGTCTGACAAAGAAAAAGGACACTCAAGTTCATGAAACTATTTTTATTTTTAATATAGTTTAATAAACACATTTTTCGGATCTTTTAATTAGCATTTCTATGCCAGTATTTAATTTTCATCACTAGGAGTAATACACGTTTATTTTCTTTACCAATTGTAAGGGGATATACTAATACGAAATGTTTTAAGCTAACGGTTCGGCGCCATCTATTGGTGAACCGCAACATTAATAAATTTAACTATACGCAATTACACACCCAACCTAAATAATATAATAGTATAAAAATAGTCAGAAGTTTTGTCTTTAAAATGAAGCGGTCACTTCATCATCGGTGGAAAATCTTCTACCCCTTCAGTTCGCCTTGAATTTTGAGAACAAATAGTAATCACTGGGAGCCAAGTCAGGATAGAGGGTGGGTGGCGAATTTCCATGAAGCCACACTTTGCAACAGCAGCTTTCGCAACTGCATGGAGAAGCCGCACACCTTGTTGAATGAACACACGCATGAAGAATCCTAAAGACTGTAGTTTTTTTTTAAAGGACAGGGTCCTTGCTGCTATTTTTGTCGTCTTTAGCCGTCGGTCGCTCAGAACTTCTTCTTTTAGTAATTTGATGTTGTTTCGAGTGAGTGCCTCAATGAGATGACCGGCGCGAGGTTCGTCGTCGATGGACTTTCGTTCTACACAAAATTGCTTACACCCATCTTTGACGGTGGAAAATGATGGAGAAGAATCCCCGTATACATTATCCTACCGTTTTTTTATATCGGTCGAGCTAACAACTTCCTTTATAAGGAACTTAATCACAGAACGATATTCCAGTTTAAACATTTTGAAGATTTTGTGACTTCCTGTTGTTCTAAGAGTCGAGGAATCAAAACTAACTAGGGACTAACTCTAAGTATTATACACGAATTATCTGGATGAACGGAAATTACAATGACGTATAATTTGTTTTTTTTTTTAGACATGTAAAAGTATGTCAGGCCAGAAACTTTTGGACTTCATCTTGGTAAATACGATCTAACTACGCCCATCCTCGCGTTCAATAAGGGTATGTAATTTCTTTTGTAACTATTTTTATCATGTGTGTACAATAAAGTATATAAATTAATAACGACATTCTATGTCATGTTGCGTAGTGAAACGAAAAATGTCGATATTACGCGACACGTGGAATGGTAGTTTTAGTTAATTTTGGCCTCATCCAAAAATATATCGTACTGTGCCCGGCATGCGTTGCATGCCCGTCAATTTTTTCGCACATAATATATATACTAAATATATAGCCTGTGTCCACCTGGAATAATGTACCTTTCAAATAGTGAAATAATTTTTGAAATCGAATTAGTAGTTTCGGAGATTACCTCCTACATCCAAACTTACAAACTTTACCTCTTTATAATATTAGTATAGATGAATATTAATACATTTAATATGGACTTGAATTTTTATTTTGAGATTTGGATAAAAAATAGACACTTTGTAACCACCTTCTTGGACTAATATTGCTTCATTAAGGCGTGGTTGAGTGACAAATGGGATTTAGAAATCATTAGTGTGATATCTGCAAAAGGCAAAATTAAAAAACTTAAAAGCAAGTTTTCTTTTGTCTATATAAAAGCAACATTCAGAAATTTGATATATATATTCGATATCTTCATATTTCGGCAATTACACTACGTAGAGGTCTGCATACATAGATGTCTGCAAGACTCGCCACAACACTCGATCTTCAGTTCTTCTCATCCGGCAATTACGGGAAAACTTCCTTTAAAGGCCTGTTCAGATATAAACGATATTCGCCGCCGTCTGCGGTAGCGATAATGTCTAGGCGATAATCTCACCGGGTATTTTGTATTTGTATTTGTCGTAAAACAGTACGTGTACCTCGGGCAAACCCTGACGCTAAATAAAGATGGACAGGAAAGAGAGATTGGCTGGCGAATACAGCTAGGTTCAGCCGCATTTAGAAAACCGTCCAACGTGCTCATGGGAAAGATTCCAGTATGCTTGAAACGCAGAGTATTTGACTAATGCGTATTGCCGACTATGACATACGGAGCAGAAACCCTGACGCTGACGAGGAAAGCTGGACACTGAACGAATGAATTATCACGTACTCTCGCGAATATCGTTACCGCTGGCGACAGCGAATATCGCTTATATCTGAACGGGCCTTTAGTCCACCCACTTCCGGCGAACTTCATAAGTCGTGGGGTGACCTGACCCGAAGGCTCTCTCCACTGCGCTACCCGGTACGCGGTGTCCATTGTATATAGGTATTACGACAAAATTGTTTGTATTATTTAATTCTGTATACAAATACGGCTTTGTATATATAATTTCTCTACAAAGTTCCACAAACTAATGCGACACGTTCGCACTACAGAATTCAAAAGGGCTTGAAAAGGCTTTGTAAAGAATCTCTGCCTAGGCATCATCCATTCACTCCCCTTTCCCTAGGCAGGCACAATAGTCCAGACAGGCATACAATTTTTTCTTATATGAACAAACACGTATCACGCCCTAATATCTAATCTATTGTAATGTAGACCTTTTGTAGATAGAATAGGGGACGGTGGGCATCGATGAAAACTGTCACTGTAACATCGTAAGAAAGGACGGGCAAAGAGCTGGAGACCTGGGTTTTAGAAAATGTTTTTTGTCCAGTCAGGCATATTTGTGAGCAATTTTGTTTTATATTGTGTATTCGTTAGGTATTTTTGTGGAAATTATACTCTTGTCGTTTCAAATACTTCTAATCGCACTTCCCAATGTATATGTCTTCCAATGTTTAATCCAAAGATTTAGTAGAGAATGCCTTAAGGCATTAAGTTCGACTTTTGTACGATAATATCCAATATAGTTTGTTAACTATTGCCGTTACTGCTTAGTAATTGTTACTAATATTATTTTAATTATTTTTAACAATAAGATAAATTAAAACTATTTATTTCCTAAGTTTCGGTTGAACAAGAGTCATATCATCTCCACAATACAATACCAATAAGAATAATATTTCATTTACCAACTCGTGAATTCAATAGACGTCTGCTAACCCTCTTAAAGAACTAGGGGATTTGAGGTCAGAGGCGAGGAAAACAAGCCCACACAGGTTAAACTGTTTTGTCACTACTTATACAATTTTGCGTAAAACTGACAATAATACCTGTATAGATACGAGTAGATACCTAACTTCTCTATTGCCCACCAAATATATTTCACGTAACATATTATTACAGTTACGATATATCATTACTGTTTCGTAACTATATGTTATATTATTTCGAAAGTTAAACATCAAGTAGCTGTTGTGTTTCATAGCGGGGCGGAGCGGGGCGGAGCGGACCAAGTTATGTATCATACTGACTATGACACACTCATACTTACATACACCTATTATACTTCAAAAGAAATAAAATAATTAAATTTAGCGTATACCTAATTAAAGACCAGATAGATAAATAAAACTCTATTGCACACCAAAACCAAACAAGACAATACTGGACGTTGTAACACATGAAATGCGCAAAAGGTGGTTTTATCGCTAATAGCGATCTCTGCCAGATAACCTTTGAATAGAGAGGAAATAAATATTTTAAGCAATACACAGAGAAATTATTTCATTTGTTCACTATCTAAACATGCATTTCATCACCGCGAATCCATCTGAACTGAGTTGCGCGTTTAACTTTGTCTTCATATTCATACTCCCATATTCATCTTTTACGGCTGTTATCTGTCATATAATTGTTTATATGTTATGAACCGTTTTGTTATGTTGTCTAACGATAAGATTCGCCGAAGAACTAAGGTTGCCGACATAGCTCAAAGGATCAGCAAGCTGAAGTAGCGGTGGGCTGAAGTATATGTCACAGGACTGATAACCGATGGGGGAGACGAGTCCTCGAATGGAGACAACGTACTGGGAAACGTAGCGTGGGACGCCCTTCGGCCACGTGGATTGACGACTTGAAGGAAGTCGCCGGTAGTGAGGGAATGAGATGAGAAAAGACCGTGTGTGTTGACGTTCCTTAGGAGAGGCCTATATCCAGCAGTGGAGAGACTCAAGCTGATGATATGATATGTTATGAAAAAACAATTCAGTAAAATATTTACGCTGAAAAAATATTATATAAAACTAATAAAAAAATGAAAAATATATAAGTACCTATGGTATTTTTTTAATTGTTTTCAATAAAACTGATCTGAACAAAAGAAGAAAAAATAGAAATTAAATGCATGACTATTTGTGGACTGGTCTGTATTTGACAGTGTGTGAATGTTTGTAGCAATATTGTAGTAGCTGACCGGAAGTTAAACCTCACTAAGCATTATGTCTATAAACGTACTGTCATTCCCCTTGTCATTCCTCTTGTCGTACCCTTCGAAAAGATGACCGATTTCAACATAACCTTTAATAAATAAGAAGTGAATTTTATAACACCCCGTATAAAATATAAGTACAACTCAGATCAGATCTGAACAATGCTTTTGTTTCAAGTGGTCGCGCCATAATCGGAACCAAGCGAGGCACGCTCGGCGTTTGAAGATTTTCCTCTACACGCACTATGGTTGTTGAACGCAGCTGTTAGACGCCCAATTATTAAATCGTCTTTACATATTCATTGTTTCGCTTACTCGTGATTAAAATAAAAAAGTTTTAATTGTGTTATCCATAAAATCAAAGCCGTTTAGCGAGCTATGAAGAAAGCTATGTACGAAATTTCTGTGCGGCATAACATCCAAAACGAAGCGATTCATCACAGAATGAAAGTTATCGACACAACGCAAAGAAATCAGCATGCTGTAGTGGCGATGGGTAAGTCATATCTGCCGTAGGACTGACATTCCATTCTATCGGGTTTTAAGTACAATTGTGTAAGATAAGTCTCTCATCAGGAGAAGATATTGTCGATATCGTTATAGCATATCCGGAAATGTGTCAACATTTGTCCTTTTTGTCTGATATAACATATATCTGATGTTGACATTAACGACATTATTCTCTTACCACTAGGTGGAAGTCTGCTTATCTGCATTCTCTCCATAAAAATAGCATTTGTAGCGTCAGTTATTTGGTCTGAGCGTGTGTGAATTGTGTGTTGTCTGAAAACAGCCTAGAATTCAGATGAACACGACAGTATCGATTTTGTAATTTTCTTAAAACCGTCGTACCGATAGGGGAAGCTCGAAAATATAAAACTAAACGTGGCGTTTGTGCGACCTTGTGCATTGCGTTCCGCCGCCAAAAGTATTCTTTAATCTCTGGCCGGACTAGCAAATGAGGATTCCGTAGAAATAAAAGCCTTCTTGCCGCACTCCCTTTTTCATTCTTTGTAATTTGTACATTTCACGCCGTGCCGACTCGGGCACTTTGAATGTTCCCTTTATATTTTTTGAGCCGCTTTTAAGCGTTTGATATTTTTTTGTTTGTGTACGGCTTTAGTCTCCTTTATGTTAAATGCGAATTAAAATCAACACTTGTGTGGACTTTTAGGAGTGTTCAGAGTAATTGGAAATGTGGCTGTACGACATTTTTTTTTTAATTTTTTTTGGAATAATGGGATTCACTTATTTATTTCTCTTAAGGACTTTCTTTTAATGGCCCCACTTATACATGCTATTTAAATTCAACAATTAACTAAAACCACTTATTTTTTAAAACATTTACAAATGTAAACTGGTTATAAAGTAACAATTTTTAGCAATGATTAAATTTAGCACTTAAGGAGTAAAAATTCCTTATTGCTTTTCATTTTTACGTGTATATAGACAAACGAAAAACAATTACCTAAAACACTTAATACTTGGTCGGTGCTTAAATCATTGTCCAATAGAGCGTTCGTACGATTATAAACTTTTTTTGCATTCGTAAACGACTTATTATGATAATCTTAGAGTTCATATTTGTAGCTCTAATTGAATGAATAGATTTGTTCTACAACGTCATATTTGCGGTTGGCGCTACCAAACTGCTAATTGAATAAGTTGATAATGAGATACAAAGGAGTTTTTTATTAGTGCTAACGTTCACTTGGTCGATACTATGGTGCTTTCTTGTGATGTATACCTATGGTCAAAACTTGCAACTTCAGATTGCTTATTCGCATTCAGATTGCTTATTCTTTGGAATCTTTGACAGATCTTTTTATTTTCTTGTCGAATCTCGTCGAAAATTGCACGAAAATTGGGAAATTTATTTTGTGATAGTCACACCGTTAGTACAGATTTCGTGAAATAGGGCTAAACATAATTAGGCTATAAACTAAAATAGGGCTGAACACCTTTTCCGATAGTATCCACAATTTATACCCCTGGTGGCTATAAGGGCAAATGTAATAGCTCATGGTACCACTAATCGGTCAGTACCAGTGTGCGAGCTATAATATAAAATTGAAAACCTCATTTGATGACGCAGATGGCCTATTAGGTTAAAAATATATAGATAAAAAGCTCGAAAAAGGTCAACATTATCAAAAAAGAGTGGACGAAACCTAACAAAGAGAAATTGATATAAATGTAGCTCCCACATGAGAAATCGTAAAGGAGTCGTAACGTGAAAAAAGTGTAGGCCGTTCTTAGTTTACGATAAGTAATGAATGAGATGGACCATTATGTTGTGATATTGTGCCTAAATCTTTTGTTTTAAAGACAATGTTAGAGTTAAAATGAATATATAAAAAATAAAAAATGAAATACCGCTATCTTTACCCTATATCCTGCTGGACGGTGCGGAAAGACGCGTCGCGTTAACATTCGCTGCGTACGCGTGTTCACAATTTATTTTGCTCCTTGCTTTTCTAAATATAAATACTTTCAGTAAATGTTTTCACTGAGTTTTAACAGAAAAAAATAATGTTGCATATGAAAATTATAATAGTAGTGACGGCAATTGCGCGTCTGCGACTCCCATGTAGGACGACGCGTCCGCGACGCGACGCAATACTCGACACAACGCATCGCAAGTACATTTTGATGACATTCGAGAAAATTACAAGATGGAGTTTCGATTATAATAAATATAATATACATATTATTTTACTCAATTTGTTTATTTTTAATTAGGGAATATAAAAAACTGTTATTAATTCCCTTTCTTTTATAGGATGGCAGAAGAGTTATTTGTGGCAGGTATCACTTAATAAATATCATCGTAATAATATTTTGTATATAAATTTTTATTTGTATGTCACAAACCCGAATCAGTAACACATTTTTTTTGTTTGTTTTTACAATTTTCTGATTTCCAAGTAAAATTAAATTTCCAAGTAAAATTTCCAATTCATCAAAACGTTTTTATGGATTTTGTTTAAACCTATGATAATGCGATTGAAATTGCGACCCACCGATTCAGTATCTACCATCTACATCATGGGTTTACTCTGTACATTGTAAAAATCATTTTTTTCTCGTCTGCACTATTTAATTTATCTTTTTAAAGAGATGCGTATGTTAGGAACATACTCGTCTTTATGTCCTGAGATTAATGTCTATCGTGAGATGTCGCTTCTATGTTTTATCCACTCATTGGCCTCAGTCTCGGCCCTCTGTCACGCGTCGCAGTAAAACATACATGCGGAATGAGTGCGTTACATTAAGACGAGGGTGTTTCAAGGTTTTAAAGCTTCAATAGGTCTACGATTTAGAAAAGGTTTTTGTCATGGAAAGAGTGGGATCTTGGGAAGTCTGCTGGTGGTAAGTGGATACTGTCGCTACATACATATATAGGATATAGTGGGAAATATTTATCTATTTAAACGGGTCTCAACGCGAATGTTTCCTTTATTTATTTTACTCCACTTTTCGGTTGGGTTGCATCCAACTTCATACACGTATTTTTATATGTATAGGTACACATATTTTCACACACATATTTTTTTATGGACAAAGGCGTCAGACGAGCGTGCAGTCTACCTGATGGTAATGGATACTATCGCCCATAGACATCCGCGATACATGCCAATATTAGTCCAAAATGACAAACGTTGACACGCCCCCGGATGCGCTACCTACCTTTGGAAATACATGAATGGATTTAAAGAAAGGGTTGGGAAAATGGGGAGGGATAGGATGAGAATGGGCTCTAGCACCTCTCACTCACTACCGAAATAGGTACGTACATTGGGGAAATAAGATAAATTGGGAAATGCAGTACATTTCAAGGTAGTCTTTGGTGAGAGAGGGGTAACGTGGCTAGTCGAGTGCGCCCAGGGGCTGTTGGATTGCAGCGTGCACTCTTCCCCTCATTTCGCAAAGCCATGCAGAAAAAGAAAAAAATAAGTAGTGATTAACTACAATGCATTCACATAAATAGAGTATTGATTATGATTATGAATCACTATCCTCAGATTTGTCTTCAGACTGTCGTCACTGGAATACAACCCTTGTGTCGACACTAAGATACTTAATTTCAGAACTGTAAAGTATATTATTAAAAAAGGTACAACATAATTCGTGTCGAAAACCAGAAAGAGAGACGTAAAACCCAAAAATGAAACATAATATCACAAACTCGCAATTCCCCTTGTAATCTTAACCGGACGAACCCTTTCGCCGTAATCATTACGAATTCACAAGGGAAATATGATTTATTTTTCATTGGATTCCGTACAAAAAGAGATGAAGTCGGTACACAATTGGGTCTTTGTTCCTTTGCTAAATGTCAGGGCAAATTAATTAGATTGTATATAAAGAATTTGTCGACAGATTTGCTTGACTTGAGTTATAAGGTAAGAAATATAAATAAGAGGAGACGGGTTGGGAACTTTTGAATATCCTTATATGGAGTTTTGAAGAGCTGTTTCAATTTGACGCTAACTTCGGGTTTTTATTATCATCACTGAGAAGCGGCGCAAGGCGTGGGCGACGTGGGCCACCGCATACGCCGAGGGGTTTCGCGCCTCGAAAGTTCATACAGCTTTGATTCGTGAAAAATGTGACAATCGGCTAACCCTGTGGGCCAGCCCTAGAACTTCCCGCTGTGTACGAGGTTTTCAGCTCGTAAAGAATAATAATATTCTATTAAAAATAGAATATTAAAAGCACAACTTGCACTTTGAAAAACATTTTTTGTGTGTTCCTGATTATAATATGTGAAAATGAGAAATACAGTATTTTTTTAAATTTCGCCCACATCAAATTTAGGTCTTGCCCCGCCGCTGTCATCACATATCATCATTATATCGCGTTCATGGGAAGAACGCGGGGTTCGGTGGGCGTCCATCCCTATTTTGGATAAGCACGAACATATGTTAACAGTCTGACTCACGGGTTAATAAATTTCATATTCTAAATCGGGTCTGAACGCGTATAATAAAAGCATTTATTTACCTTTTATTCCTACTCGATGTTTGGTCGCGGGTTACACCAGCCGTGGTTACGAGTTGACTGAAAAGGCGGGTCGTCCAGGATGGGAGCTGCGAGCAGTTTTATCAACTACCCACATTTGATCTTCACATTCGGAAAGGCTGCGACACACTACGCTAATAATATCTGCGGACGTATTCGATGATAAATCGCAAAGTTCGAATTTGTTAATCACTAGATTCCACGTCGACGACAGTATAAATCCATCTTACCGATTGAAATTTTTATTTGTTAATTTCAATCGCTTTACGTACAATCCTGGGATAATATTGACGTTCAGTGGAGAGGATTTTGGGAGTTCATAGTTCTATCCTGCGATTAATTCCAGCTTTGAGAATGTGTTCGGCTATTCCTGATTTACTAGTTTGGAGGGAGGAGTTAACAGCCGCACCTCCCGTCACAGAAGTGCGGTCCATCCGCATTTCCCCGATACGTTATCCATGGGCATTCCATGGGCGGCGGTAACACTTACCATCACGTGGGACCGCTTGCCCGTCCACCCACTTTTTTATATAAAAAAAGTAGTATATACTATTCCAACTTTGTTCGTCACTCCTTTCAAGTACGGCGTAAACGCTGGCTGTCTGTTAACCTCAGTGTGTTACTACCAAATACCTTTATTATACACGTTCAGACCCGATTTAGAATATAAAATGTGTACAAAACGCGAAAGTTTAAAAAGGGGAATTAAATTTCACATTAGTCACATTAGTGTGACAACCTGGTGCGATCACGGGCCCTTCCCGTCACGTCATTGAAGAGCGGTTCTTCTACACTTCCCTGAGAAACAGTTGCTACGTAAAGTGTGGTCTTCAAGACGTTTTTTTCCCACGAACCCAAAAAGTTATGGAGTGAACTGCCTCTGAGGTTTTTCAACTAAGCTACGAAAAAGTTTCAAGAAAGCTGTGAATAGGATTTTCCAAGTTCGGCAGCGCATCCACAACCCTCCTAGTTTTACATGCGTCCATAGGCGGCGATGACCACTTGCCATGCTGTGAACTGCTTTTCCGTTTGCCATCTTTTTTTTTATATACTAGTGGGCGGACGAGCAAGCGGTCCCACTAGTATAATAGTATTTGCCATCTCATCCATAAATTAGCAGTTGTTCGGCTGTGAATAGTAACTTCGTGAGAAAAACCGCGTGCCAGAGAATTTAGATTAGTGCTGATTGGTGGATGCACATTCCCCAGATATTTTTCGGTTTCCTCGTAATGTTTTCCCTCACCGCCATGACGCTCATGTTCCACAAGTTAATATGACTACTAACTTATCTGTCAAACTTAAGGTTGAACACTTTTAAACTAAAAAAAGTTTTTGTTTCCATTCGTCAATTCACAATAACAAATTCAATAAAATTCCCTACCCGTTCCCGCAACCCATTCCTTAATCTGCAAAGGTAGGCAGCGCATCCGGGGGCGTGCTAACGTTTGTCATTCTGGACTAATGTTGGCATATATCGCGGATGTCTATGGACTTACTATCAAGTGAACTGTATGCTTTACTGCCGACATTTTTCTATAAAAAAAACATTTGAATCAACTTGTACATAAAAGGTATTTTCTGCAAAAGCTTTTAGCGCGGTTTATTTATGTTACTTTTATTTGCGCTTTTTCTATTTTATTCTGTATAATTGGCGACTATTTTTAACTAGCGTTTGCTTGCGGCCTCGCTTGCAGTCCACTTTCACATTGACAGTTTTTTTAAACGCTTGTGCCGTGTGGTGTAGTCTTTAGAATCTCTTTCCGTAGGTGTTGTAAAAGGCGACTAAAGGCGAGCGCTACCACAAGGCCTGAGGAACTACACCACCTTTAAAAGAGTGAACTCAAAAACTGACATGGCCGGCATCGTATTTTTAGGCCTCATTTCTCATGCACAGAACAATGCGCACGAGGAGGCCTTATCTAGCAGTAGACGATAAAAGGGCTAGTGATGACGGCGCCGGTCACCGGTTTTTTTTTTATTTTCAAAACATTTCATGACCTCAAAAGCGGCTTAAGAACCAAAACTCCACCTTTCTGACCTCCATTTACATGCTTTTCCGGCTGAAAAATAATATTTTCCATATTTTTTACTTGACAAGCTAATACTTATTACATAATACGGGAAGGGAATGTCAGAATGAGTGTTTAAACAGTCATTACGGAAATGAAAAGACGGGCCCCGTAGGCTGTTATTTTTTATGGGGGAAAACGTGTATTTATCTTGCAAGGTGCAAGACAGAGATAGCATCGGCACTATAATTGATTACCGAGATTTATTGGATCGGATATTAAGAGTTTGACTTACTCGTAGAATTAGTGTAGGTTGTAGGTATTTTATAGTTTTTTTTTGACCTAATTTAGTCTGCATAATTAATCCCCGGGTATTTTCTGCACTAATTTCTGTTTCCATAAATATTAAAGTACAAATTCCTTTTCTTTTCCATCGATAATGATTTACATATAATCATTGGGTAAATATCGAATTTAACAAACAAACAAAAGAACGTTGGCGCTGCCTTAAACAGCTTGTATTTTATGATTATACAATATCACACTGGTTGTCCTTAAAGAAGTAAATAATTCCTTTTTATGTAGGAAGGCGGCAGACGAGCATACAGTCCACCTGATGGTAAGTGGATACTGTCGCCCATAGACATCCGCGATACATGCCAACATTAGTCCAAAATGAGAAATATTGGCACGCTCCCGGATGCTCTGCCTACCTTTGGAGATATAGGAATGGATTTGGAGAAAGGGTTGGGAAAATAGGGAGGGATTGGATGGGAATGGGCTCTGGCACATCTCACTCACTACCGAAACACGTACGTACACTGGGGACAGCGGCTGTTGGATTGCAGCGTGCACTCTCCGCCTCAAAGACCGCCAAGTAATTGACTAATTGACCGCCGCCAAGTAAAATACCGATTCTGGTGGAATGTACAATAAATGGCAGTTGATACTTACCATCACGGCGGTCGTCGGTCCGTCCACCTCTTTTCTTGTATTATATATAATATGATTCTTTTATATATCTTTCTTACAATATATTTCTTATATATTTTATTAGGTAGTCAATAGACTATCTCAATTACTACTATATAATGCCTATAACAATTACCTACGGTTTCGTTGTAACCACTTTAACACATTGTATATAGTTGGATTATATATTCGAGCCAGGGATATGATATGTAGAACTGTCAATAAAGTGTCATCTCCGCACAAGTTTTACTCTGTTTCACAGTTCTATATGTCATATCCCTCACTCGAATAAATAATCTGACTTTAACACTGACATTCTGTAAATGATTCTCCATCTTATTATTTAAATATTTAGCCATTTGACATTTATAATTATGCCTAACTGCCTTTTCAACACTGACTCTTATATTAATAATGTAATTATGTAAATTTTCCTATTATGATATATATTACATTTAAATTTTGCATCTCATTTTCATGACAAACATGTTGAACTTCTGTTAATTTTTCCCATTTTATTATTACCATGTTTTAGCAAAAGAAAGTTTTTATAAAAAATATGTTGTTTCATGAATCGTTAAATAATACTGGACACTCTTATCTACAAACATTTTTTATGATGTTTCCAATTTTTTACATAAGTGGTCAGATGAAAGCTACCGTGAATTAAAAGTAACGTAAATTAATGTTACTTAGTGGCCGTCGAAATGCGATGAACTCGATACGATGAATGCAATGATTTAGGAACGTCCTATGCATTTGATATTCGTCAAAGGCTTCAAGCACACGTCTAAAATCCAAACTGACGACCCACTTTCGTTTATTTGAGCACTTCAGTCGCAGGATTTACCGATTTTAGCATTAATCCCATCAGATCAAAGCCTTGAGTTGACACGAAAACCCGTTTTACTGAGCCAATTTTTTTTTGCGTTTTATGTTTCACACTGTATCTGCTGTATGAGTTTGGAATATATTTCTAAATTAAAATACTCGTTAAACCTTCCAGTCAGTCGTGTTATGACAGCTGTCAATTTGATATATGTCAAACGGTTGCGGGTTCGATCGTTTTTTATTTAATTGTCCAATACATGAAAGTATTTCGCATCAATTTTCGACATGTGCAAATGTGTTAGTATACCTTAATACTGTCTAGAGTAAGTCAGAATAAACCGTAACCGTAACCGGCCCTTCTGTCGCCCACTACTAGATATGAAACCTGAGACATGTATGACCTTAAAACGCTACGCTTGGCCAAGCGGGTTGGCGAGTCCGCACATATTGTAACAATACTCTTTGTTTAGTATTGTCCCTCTCTAAACTTCTTGCTACTGAATTATAATAATTGGCGTTAATGAAAAACCTAAATTCGCTCCAAACTCTTTGATTCAATTGCCTTTTGATTCATTCTTCAGTCTAATTTTCGATCTATATAGAAGTGCATATTACCATCCGGAAAAGCCTTCAGTACAATGACGCTTATATTAATATCTCATAAAATGCTTGGTTTCGTATATCACTGATGTTATTATAACAATCAATTTATCAAAAAATACTTTATTAGGGTAAATAGTCTTTATTAGTCGGCTTTTTCATACACAGAGTTTAGGTTTGTAAAATTGTTTTCCTAAGTTACTGTTCATTTGTTACAGTGTTATATTAGTACCAAAATTAATATAAAAAAAAAAATCTGAAGTGTAGGTAGGTACTATATTTCATAAGTATAAAATTCTGTACTATATATTTCTCAAGCCTCTGCCCTCTATCCTCTGAGCAAACGTCGCAATATTACGCTAAATAAATAAAAAAAAAGTTGGAGAAAGAGAAGATTACAAAGTTACAATTTTTCGCGACACGCTGAGAACTTACGAGAATGTAACATAGATGCATTCTCGATTCTCGCCCGAAAAAGCATTGTTTCGAGCGCACAAAATACTGACACCGAACGTAGAACAAGACGAGAACAATGATACGTGTCCACATTCTTGTTCTCGGTCTTTTTCGGATGTTGTCGGCGAGAATACAGCCCGCTTTACGTTTTTTTTATAGGAAGAAGACTGCAGACAAGCATATAGTCCACCTGGTAGTAAGTAGATACTGTCGCCCATGGACATCCGCTATATATATCAACAGCAGTCCAGAATGACATACGATGGCACGCCCCCGGATACGCTGCGTGCCTTTAAAGATGTAGGAATGGATTAAGAGGAAGGGTTGGGAAAATGAGGAGTGATAAGATGGGATGGGAATGGGCTCTGGCCTATCTCACTCACTATCGAAACACGTTCGTAAATGGAGGATTAAGACAAAGTGGGAAATGCAGTACATTTCAAGGTAATCTTGTGTGAGAGAGGAGTAACTAGTCCAGTCGTTACTTTAATTTGTTACGAGTACTTTTCGTTTAGTCTGGTATTATTACGTTCTTTTTCGTTCAGCTTGTTTAGTTTAGTTAGCTTACTTGTTTAGTCTTGTTGCGATTCATTTATCGCTATGCCACTTGTCAGACTGACGCGAGACACCTTAATACACGTAAGCGTTATTAGCTATCATTGAGCGTGAACTTAATCACACGCAATGATAGCTCATAAGCCCCACGTCATAAATCTCGTGTAGGCGTATATTATATGAACGTAGGAGTTGTTATTTTGCGTAAAGTAACAAAGATTGGAAGTAAGTCGTCTAGAAATTGATTTCTCTTGAAATAAGGTCTGCTGCCCACGTGTGAATAATCAAGAGCCATAATATTCGGACGTATTTGAAATTTAATAAAACTTCTAGTTACACAGCTCGACCGAAAGTAATACACGGCTATCATCGGCTAGCTTCGGTTTTGTAGAGCGTCGTTTCTGTCGTGTGCCGATAAGTCGCTGACTTATCAGTCGTGTACAGGCACACGACAGAGACAACGCTTTACAAAACCGAAGCTGGCTAGACTCTTTCTAAAGGCCGATTTGTATTACTTTCGGCCGGGAAGTGTATCTTCTTGCTACCAAGATACAAGCACACACACACATTTTTTTTTTAATTTTTCACTCGTAGACATTCGTACTTCGTTCCATTTTTCCCCTTTCACACACACGCACACTGCAACACTGAGTCTTGCATCAGAAATCGCGTACAACATTCTTAAATTTTAAAATGACTATATGTAATACTACATAGTAGAATATGTTATTGCCAATAAGTTTGGTATATATATTTTAGTTACTTATTTTTCTATTTGCTATAGATTCATGTTCACAGTTAAATATATGAAAGACTTCGCGCATCAGTTTGCAGCAAATGTGAATGCATATGACAGTTTTATTAACTTCCTGATACTTACTTGTATTTACGTTTATTTTGAACCCTATTTTGATAGACTGGTGATATGCTTAGGGGTATCTATATTCGACTCACATTTGTGTGATCGTGAGTTCAAATCCTCGACCCATACCACTGACTTTCTACTTAAGAACGGAAAGTAAAAATTTAAAAGTTGTCATTCACTCGGCAGTGAGCGCAAATATCGCGAGGAAACCCGTATGCTGCAGAAGTAAAAAAATCTGGAGTATATGATCCACCAATCCACACTGGGCCCTCGTGGTGGATTACAGCCCAAAAGCCCTCCAGTGATTTACTGCAGTGAGACGTTATGTGCTGATATGAGTACAAATACATTGATATGCTATTTTGATTTTGAGTGCTATTTTGGGAAGGGCAATTGCACGTTGCAATTACACAGAGATTGTACTACTCGTATATACGCATACTATTGATACTTTTCTCTTGATCAGTATAGTCTTTGTCAAATTGACATTATTTGTAACTTTATTATCAATTGAAATCTCAAAAATATAACATGATTTTTTTCATTGCTTTATCTTAAAAATCAAACATTAAGTTGGAAAATATTAACCAAAGACAATAATTCCATATCAAAAATAAAGTTCATTTGCTCAAATAATATCACAAATAGTTTGATGAGATCACGAAATAACAAATATTCAGAAAGTAATTCCCCGAAAACACGTTTCTCTTTAAGAGCATCCATTTAACATTAATGAGGTACATCTCCTTTAATTACTTCTTCAATTTACTTGTTTGCAGAGAATCAGCCTTTATACATGGTCGCTTTTCAACACCCTGTTACTTCAAAGCGCTTAAAGTTACCTTAATTGAAAGTTTATTAATTCCTATCCCATTAAGTGTAGATTATAAATGGGTGAGGTAAATCTGTTCTTCCGTTATATTCTGTACACCCCGTTCAATACTACCTCGTGCCATCGAGTCAGGCGATGATAGAAGTAAGCAAATTCCTCATCATCTCATCTCCAGCAAGGACGAATGGTGACAAAAGTGACGAGGAAAACTTCGCATTTCATTATATTCGTATTGGGAAGGATCTCTGTATTGAGAAGGATGGGCGATAACCCATCCTTTCTAAACCATTTTACAAAACCACTCATAAACGCTTGTCAACGGAACAATGTTTGTCATTTGTAACTGATGTTGCCATATGTCATAAATGTTAGAGCGTTTATTAGACTCGCCGAATTGAATCGCAAATATTCGCCTACCTATATTTACTATGAAACTGCGTACATTGCGGACGCGCCAACTCGCGGCGAGCCGAACTCCATCGACGCATCGCTCTTCAGGCGAATTTTTGCGGCAGTGCGCTTTGACTCGATTCGGTGCGTCTCTCAGTGGACGCAGGAGATCAGAGCCGTGCATCGTGCATGCTGCAATTTTAAACGTAATTTTTCTAAAAATATACAAAAATGAATGAAGTAGGGTGCATTTTTAGATAAGGTAAAATTCTAATATAATAAAGAGGTAAAATTGTGTGTTTGTTTGTGGGTATGTTGGGGGTAATCTCTGGAACTACGGAACCGATTTCAAAAAATCTTTCACAAATAGGAAGCTACATTGTCCGTGTCTAATATAGGCTATATTATATTTTGTAATTTTGAAAAATAAGTTTTGAAAAAAAAAAAAATCTTATAAACCGAAGCGAAGCGAGGGCGGGTCGCTAGTTTTTTATATATATCGTGTATCCACAAGTTCCATCACAAGTTTACAACCTATTGACTTACAACAATTGTATTACTAGCCGCGAATAGCCTATGATGAATTAGATGCGATTATTTTCGGCGCGAATTGTTTTCTTCGACTAGAGAGCCGACGCTTACCTTTCAAGGGAAACAGTACTTTTACTTACCGTCACCTTGATTCGTCCGTCAGATTTTTTTTTTTTTTATTTTCGCAATAAATAAGGGGTTTCTGCCAAATTTAACTGTCTTTATAATATAGGATAGTTTTTAATCCTAATTTCAGCCAAGACATGTCGCAGGTAACAGTAATAAAATAAAATACATTAAAATAAATATATTATTGTTTATTAGTTAACGTGACAACCCTTGTTTTTACTTGTGTAGGAGATCGCTTTAAAGATAAGATCCCTTACTTAGTTTTATCTACACCGTGAAGAAGGTTGACCAGATAAGGACGTGTGCTCTATTTGTCTTTGAAACACTCTGAAGGCTTTTTCACTAAGATCCCTTTCCCACACTTTTATTCATTTTTGCGTTACGAACTTTTCGTTCGCACCCGTATTGCCGGCCAATGTTTGACGAACTCCATGACAAATGTTTGTAAAATACGTCCAATGTTTGGGTAGGTTTGGTTTGATTCAATGTTAATCCCGATGAGCCTTTCAATAATACTTGATAAACTGCCCAAATGGTATTCATTCAACATTCATCAAAGTGAAAAAAAATAACAAATGCTTGTTGCACGTACGGTCAGCAACAAGGTATTTTCTACCGCCCATCAGTACCTTAATGCGCTTGTAATAAGGACTAGAATCGAATGGTTTTGGGTACTTTAGAGTGTTACTGACTGTACATTAGGTAATATAGTGTTACGTAAGCGTTGTAAACAATACATTTCCCTTGTAATTATGATAAAATATCACATGATTACGTATTGTTTTTCTTTCATAACATTTTAATATACATTTTATTTGATTATACTAATTACATATACATATACGTATGATACATGTATTGAGCTGTGCTTTGAGTCTCTTCACTGGACAAAATTCGTAACGAATATAGAGAGTATATCTTTTTACACCACTATATTGTTGTAACAAATTATGATAGGTATTGCCACACTTTAAATCTACTCGGAACGAATTATTACGGGCTACGCGTGTTCTCGCTATGAGAGCCGCCGGGCGAGTGGGGTGAGGCCGGTGGCTCGCGGGGACATGTGCAAGCGGCACTGCCTGCACCGATATCGATGCACCACACGAACAAATTCCACAAAGAGCTAAAGTTGCCGCATAGCTCAAGCTGCAGTGACAGTGGGCAGACCAGATATGCCGCAGGACCGGTAAATAACCGATGGGGGACACGAGTCCTTGAATAGTGACCACGTACCGAGAGAGGTAGCGTGGGACGCCCTTCCAGCCAGGTGGGCCGACGAATTGAAGAAAGATGCCGGTAGTGGCTGGGAACGAGAAGAGCATGGGATCGGTACTTGGGAGATTCCTGTGACTAGCAGTGACACAGGCTTATAGTATGGTATGTATATTCATTTACGTATCTACTGCTTTCGTTCGTCTGCCACCCAGGATTCCAGCTGAAAATCAGCGCGTATTATCTGTTTACAATACTCAGTAGTATGCTAAACTGAACCCTTACGACCCGTTTCCAAATCCACATAGACATTTTATTAAACGCGTAATGTTGAAGGGTTTTTTCAGACCTGCTCGTCTGTCACCTTCTATCAATACCACACCATACCATCAGCCTATGTCTCTCCACTGCTGTCTATATAGATAGACCATATATGTCTATATAGATCTCTGCTAAGGCTCGCTAATGCACGCAGTCTTCGGCTCGCCACATTCCGTCACCACCGGCGAACTTCTTCAAGTCGGCGGCCCAAGGGCGTCCCACACTGCGCTTCTCGGTACATGGCCTTCATTTGAAAACTTGTCTAGCCCATCCGTCATTGGTTTTATCTCATTTCTTGGAAAGCATTTCCATATTGGAAAGCGAAGCCTGTGGGTAAAAAGAAGAGTTACACCAGTTTCTCCATGTACATATACAAGGTATTGAGAGATATGAGACAAGACATGGGGATATCAAGGAAATCTATGATAATTTTAAACGATTTAATTTACGACACGTTGGAAAGATTGGCGACTCAAGCGGGACATTTAGTATATAAACAAAGGAAGAATACAATGGCTAGTAGCGACTTCCAAGCGGCTGTAAAGTTACTTTTGCCTGGAGAATTAGCAAAACATGCAAATGCTGAAAGTATAAGAGCAATAAATAAGTATTACGTTTCCAGACAGAATAATGAAAACATGAAAGAATAATGACCGCCATCTTAGATTTTAAGGTGGAATGTAGATATTTCAATGTAAATTAATAATGTTTAGAATGGTTTAAATAATTTTATTTGGCAATATTTGCTGCAGGACCTTTTTTCATAAAAAAAATCTATTCATTTATGTTTATATATATGTGTGTATCGGTAGCATGTTGTATATCGATTAAATGCTTTCCATTCTTCCATTCTTTCTTACTTCTTTTGTTCGTTAATTACGTATTCCATTCATTCTATCATTAATTAATTTCAAAACAATGATTTCAATATTTAATATCAATGTTTAATTGTATAATTTAAACAAACCGAGAGGAATTAATACGTGAGTTATTTGTTTATTATTTCTTCATGATTCAACGCTTATCTGAAGCGTCATTTAAAATACATTTTCCTCTGACGAATGACATTCTGTCGGTCTCAAAATGTGATAATTGAAAAACGAACTATTTCGGTTCAGTGGACGCAGCTAGGAGTGACAGAATTGTAATTAACTTGCATAGTAAATTGTATTTAAATGATTTCCATTCATATCGGTATCATTACGCTCGTTTCAATTTTATGTTTATTTCAATTCATTTATAATATTGTTTGAATTCCTGGATAATATAGAGGCCACGTACGAAGGGCATTGTGGGATGCGCTCCGGCCAGCTGGACCGATGCGCGACTTGAAGAAGTTCACCAGTAGTGGTTCGATTAAAAGTGCCGAAAATCGTGTGTTTTAGCGAGCTTTGAGGGAGGTCGATATCCAGTAGTGTGGAAACATAGGCTGCTGGTATGGTATTGTTCTCTGGCTCGCGGCTTAGCTCGTGTCAATTTTCTAATTCTATTTAATTCCCTACAAAATTTGACACCCTTTAATAACAGACAAAAAGAAGTATGTTTTTGTGTTTCACGTCAGCTAAATTATCAGTTGCATCCATTTTTCAAAAACATCAAGTACACAGTTTGTTCTCAAACCATTTCATTATTTGTATATATAATTATGCATACATCTTGCATTTTTTTAATAATACTATCAGTATTCTTATATTTATTTTTTCTTTTGTATTCTCCTTTCTCGATTGCACCGCCGTCATTATATATTTTTGTTCCTGAAGGTTGGCTGGAAGACAATGCCATGGAAGATAATGCCATTAAGCCTATTCATTGCACTTTGTGCAAGTGTTCATAAATATATTTAGCTAAATTCTTATTCTTTTTTCTTGACGAACGAAGGCGGCGGACGAGCATACAGTCTACCTGATGTTAAGTGGATACTGTCGTCCATAGACATCCGCGATACATGCCAACATTAGTCCAAAATGACAAACGTTGGCACGCCTCCGGATACACCGCCTACCTTTGGAGATATAGGAATGGATTTGGAGAAAGGGTTGGGAAAATAGGGAGGGATTGGATGGGAATGGGCTCTGACACATCTCACTCACTACCGAAACACGTACATAAGACAAAGTGGGAAATGCAGTACATTTCAAGGTAGTTTTCTGTGAGAGAGGGGTAACGTGGCCAGTTGAGCGCGTCCACCGGCTGTTGGATTGCAGCGTGCACTCTCCCCGGCAATATTCTACGCGCGTACGGGCGAAAGTCTGTATAATATTTTTAGATACGAGAAATCCGTATCAAGTGAAACAAGAAACGAACTGCTAATATATCTCTTCAGGAAATCTCACATCAAAGAAATAACCACTCACTTTGCACAAAAACGCCTCATACATAATTCATTCCTCTTTGGGCAATCAATCGGAAGAAAAATCGCAAATAGAAAGATTACAGGCATTTGTCATGGAGGCTTTTAGTAGCGTTGCCAATAAACTGTAAGTATTATAATCTATATACATATAATAAAAATGTAACTGGTCGCTGTCTGTACATGGAAGATATATGAGAAAAATATTATAAAATATTATAGGAGAAATATTGTTAGAATTTTTGTCTGTTTATCTGTTTGTCTGTTTGTTTGTGCGCGGTAATCTTAGAAACGGCTTAACCGATTTGGATGCGGTTTTCACTAATGTATTGTGGTAAGCTTCACTTAAAATTTAGTGTTTGTTTTATTTCAATCAGTTCATAAATAAAAAAGTTATATCAATTTAAAGAATCACGTCGAAAATTTGTTCTATAAAAAATAAGCTATAATAAATACTGTGTGTGATCGTTTTTGAAAATACCAAATACCCCTAAGAAGGTGTTTATAAACTAAAGTCCACGCGGACGAAGTCGCGGGCAACAGCTAGTATAGAATATATGGCGTAATTAGCAGATTTATGTCGTTATAGGGTATAATAATAAGGGGAAGGAGAAGAACATCTTCCTGATGTAGGGGGAAGGTGCGAAGCATCAGCGAGGACAAGATGATGGTGGAAATGTATCAACGATGCTGATGCTGTTCAACCGAAATATAGCTTGGGCGGGAAACATTTTATTTACACCCATCAACGGGGTATATCAAAAACATAAAAAGGTTTCTCATACCAAACTCCATGACGCTCATAAGCTGTTTCAAAACTTTCTATTCTACAGACCAACTTCCATTCCAGTGGTTCTGTTCCTGACAGTACAGTCAACAAACAAAAGTCGAGTTCATATTGAAAATTTAATAGGGTTTTCCGCTTTCGAGTGTACAGTTTTAGCTGTTAAAACTAGTTTATCGTCTTTTCGGGGATGTGAAAATGTGAAAATAAAGTGTATGAATTAATATTATAATTTAAACCCTAGATAACTAAATTATCCCACGAGTTACGTAGTAACTAAACGTTCGTGGAGCGTACTACGGGAAAAAAAACGCCAAAAATCATAACAAATCTATATACATATAATAAAAATGTAACTGATCGCTGTCTGTACATGGAAAATATATGAGAAAAAAATATGATTGGGTGCCTTTATAAACGCAATAGAACCCCAAACCATGATTGTTAGAATTTTTGTCTGTTTGTCTGTTTATCTGTTTGTCTGTTTGTTTGTGCGCGGTAATCTTAGAAACGGCTTAACCGATTTGGGTGCGGTTTTCACTAATGTATTGTGGTAAGCTTCACTTAAAATTTAGTGTTTGTTTTATTTCAATCAGTTCATAAATAATAAAGTTATATCAATTTAAAGAATAACGTCGTTCATTTGTTCGATAAAAAATAAGTTATAAGAAATAATGTGTGTGATCGTTTTTGAAAATACCAAATACCCACCCTTAAGAAGGTAAAGACGGTGTTTATAAACTAAAGTCCAGACGAAGTCGCAGGCAACCCCTAGTCTTTAATATATTTAACTAGCGACCCGCCGTCGTTTCGCTTCGGTTTATATTTTTTTTTTTTATAATTTATTTTTCAAAATTTCAAAATATAATATGGCCTATATTATACACGGATAATGTAGCTTCCTATTTGTGAAAAAATTTTTGAAATCAGTTCCGTAGTTTCAGAGATTACCCCCAACATACCCACAAACAAACACACAATTTTACCTCTGTATTATATTAGTATAGACAAAACATATGAGCAAATTATCTTTATCTACAGTCTGCTTTGATACGGGGTCTCAAGTTACAAGTTACCAACTTCACCCCAGTCACAAAGTATTGCATAATTTCACGGTTCATTAATTTATCAACAACCTGGTGTGTGTACGCTGTATGGTTAATTGACTTAGCTTGTATGTGTCGTCATCTTGGTTACAGTTTGAGAGGTATTGTTTGAAGAGGACGTTTTAAAAATATAGAGAGAATAAGCTTCATTTACTGATACGATTTCCCCTTTATACGTATTTACAACTATTTATTTATTACATATTTATTACAGTTATGTATTTATATAATATTTAGGCAAGGTAAGGGTAGTTAAAGTTAGTAATGTCACGACATAACATGACATGTCGATTGACATAACATGGACTCAATAATCAATGTAATTAATTCTCTCGTCTTGCCTTTTATGTTAATTTCTGCCGTATTTGTTGTAGTCAATAAAGTAATTTTCATTTCTTATTTTTTTATAGAAAGCAAGCAAGCATACAGTCCACCTGGTGGAAAGTGGTTACTATCGCCCATGGACATCCACGGTACCAACTTGAGTCCAGAATGACAAACGTTGGCACGCCCTCGGATGCTCTACCTGTGTTTGAAGATATAGGGATGGATTTAAAGGAAGGGTTAGGAAAATATGGAGCGATAGGAATGGATGAGATAAGAATGGGCTCTGGCATATCTTAGTCCCTACCGAAACAAGTATTAAGGAATAAGATAAAGTGGGAAATGCATAAAGGTAGTATTCTTGGAGAGAGGGGTAACGGGGCCAGTCGAATGCGCCCAGTGGTTGTTGGATTTGAGCGTGCACCCTTCCCCTCAAAGAGAATTAAAAAAATATTAAAGCCTTCTAAATTTGAAAATGCCTTTTAAATTTATAAAAACTTAAATTATTTATTTATTTGAGATAGGCAATTCCAAAAATTGTTATACTGAAACTGCAGTGTTCTTCCGACTTCTATAAACATTTTTGTTGTACTTTTTGAATTAAGTGAATTTAATTTATTTATTTAATGAATTTAATATTGCAATTACATTATAATATTTTGATGACACAGTATATTAATTAATTTTTAAATCACACAAGTTAAATACCATTAAAACATATCCAATATTTAATTGTGATATAGTTAACATTATTATTATTATCATTGAGTATTATATTAATTAGGTAGACATACTAAGTGGTGATATTTTTAAAAGTCGGAAGCTTATTGATTGCTATGTTAATATGGATTTAGTAGTAAATTTTGCTCAAATTACAAACGCAAAATTTTACAAGATCATTTGAAATTCATATGTAAACTATAAGACACAATTAAATATTGATTAATTTGTTCTTAACTCTCTCTTGTTCTTGTTTCAGATGACATAGAAGAAAATCTGGTAAGCACTATATAAGAGGAAACGAAGAAGAAAATGACTAACAAAGTGAATTTAGATTTAATTGAATTTAAAAGTTAATCATTGTTTGAATACCATGCCATCAAATTGTTTCTCTCCTCTGTTGTCCTCTTCTCTCTTCTCTGCTGCGTTCTGCACTTCTCTTTTTATCACAGTGTACATTACATTTTTAGGTGACATAATAAGTAATGTTTTTACTTATGCGGGGAAAGAAAATGTTATCAGTGTACGTAAGTTCATTTAACACTGTATTTAGGTTACACACAACCTACACTTAGCCAAACATTTAGCTTAGTTGCTAGTAGGTACTATTTAAAAGGACCTGGCTTCGGTCCTGGTCGGACATGCATTTATATAAAGCCTTATTTGTTTGGGTCTGAGTGGTGTCCTTCGTCTTTGTATCTAGATTCATGAACCTTAGTGCATGGTATTGGGGTATGAAGTAATTTAATTTAATCAAATTATTACATAGTAGGCCGATTAATACAGTTATACTTATATATTGCAGTCGATCACGTGAACACGTCGGTCATTAAATACCGCGCCGCAATCACGTGATCCCGCCAATTCCGCCATGTTGGTTTTGGACTTTAATTAGCGTGTGGGGAAAGTAAACTAATCAAGATCAACGGTATAGCAGGCGCGGCTGTTATGCTTGGTACAGTCAACTATAAATAAATGTGTCCATATTCATATATTATAATAAAACGAAAGCCTTTTGAAGTTTATAGGTGGTCATCTATTCTGGGTTTTTACCGCCTATTGGATTGAAGAAAAGATTAGCAACTACGATTACGACTTAATATATGAGTATTTTATTTACGACTCGTACATTACGTGAATATAGTGAAAATTTGAATGAAGTGAACAACTAATAATTGCAACATAGAGTTTATGTAATGTCCTAAATGCTCGGTTTTCAGTTTCGATATCCTATGTTTTTTATATGATATATATATATATATATATAATTACGTTATACATATACGTTATATATAATATAGCTAATTACGTTACATCTGTCTTACTTATGTTAAAACGCTTGGAAGCGCGTAGCACTGCACGTAGCACTGCTACGCTCAGGATGTCCGCTATGTGTGCTACGACAGTGCTACGAAGGAATGGAGGGGCACCGCTGTGCTGTGTCTGATCCCCCTTTAACAATAGGTATATATTATAAGTAAGATTGAGATAATTAGCTAGTAATTAAGTTTATAGACAACACTATTCCCGACAACACAATAATTTGTGTAGGAAGTATAATCGTGCCGTTATGTACGGCGATGCCGGAATAGACTCCAACTCAGCATAAAATACAGTGACCCACAGCTTGGTTTTTAGTGGAGCCATCCTGTCGCCACAGAGGTCTAGCTATTAAAAAAAGTAGTATTAAAAAATAAAGTTGGCGAAGTATAAACGTCGTCGACCGAAAAAAAATACAATGTCCGATGTCATTAAGGGTCATCTATACATAAGTAATAAAACAGTAAAAGGGTCGATTCTGTACATTGACTTCATGTAAAAAAAAAACTGGGGGCCTCTTTAGAAGCTACAGAAACCAAAAGAGTATTTTTTAAAATTGTCTGTATGTTTGTCTGTTTCTTTGAGTGTCACGTACAAACTATTGAACGGATTTCTATAGGGTTTTAACTAATGTATAGCCAAGTACCCAGAAAGTAAACTGGTATACCTGTCATCTTCATATGACACAAGGAAGTTGAGTTAAAGAGGAAAAATAAAACGGACTTTTAATAGAATTACTCGAAAAGTACTGGATATGGATTTTCATCCGTGAAATCCATCATATCGCTGCTTTTACAGGCGTTAAAAGTATTTTAAAGCTGCTTAGTCCACGCTAGCGAAGCCGCGAGTAAAAGCTAATAATAAATAAATACTCTAGCACGTGTTCGGTACGTTTTCGTTATATATTTTATTTTAAACCATTGCATTATTTTGAAGTTTTAATCGTTTTCTAATCGCTACAGCCACCGGTAAATTACATACGAGTATTTGAATTAAAGAACAGTGATAGCCTAGGAGTATCTACGGGCTTTTTTTTTAATTGTACTTAAGTAGAAATTCAGTGGTTTGAAAATTAGTGGTTGAAGATTTGAATTCACAATCACACGAATGTAAGTTGAATATCAGGTGTACCCCTAGGTTATCATCGCCACCAAAAAAACCACAAAAAACATCAGCGGTAATTTGCAAAGGGTAAACTTTTTAGTAATTCAGTTTAGAAATACAACAAAAAAACGTATATACAAATACATTCAGTATAACTGGGTTCCAAGATTGTATCAGTTTTCTAGTGTAATCGCACTCGACTATTTCGAATTTATGTCCAACAAAGAGAGGCAGAGCACAACTAGAACAACTGTATCGGAATGTAATCTAGTAGCTACAGTGGAACACAGCAATCTTAGCTGCAATAATATTTCTCCGAAGCTCGTATGGATTTAAAATTCTATTTTGACAACATATTAACTTTTAAGCCGGTCCAGAATGGAATATTGAATGCCTAGTCGCACGCTCCAATATTCATGAGATTTGCTTGGCCTATATGAAGAGCGCTAGCGAATTTTCTTCTGAATAACTTTAAACTTTAATTACTGGACTAAATAAATAGCTTAAGTAAGCAGCTAATAAGTACTCATACTCATTTATACATATATAGAAAAAAGGCGTCAGACAAGCATACTGTCCACCTGATGGTAAGTGGATACTGTTCTCCATAGACACCCGCTATACATGCCAACATCAGTCCAGAATGATAAACGTTGGAACGCCCTCGGATGCGCTACCTACCTTTGCAGATTAAGGAATGGATTGGGAGAAAGGGTTGGAAAAAAGTTGAGGAATAGGATAGGATGGGATGAGAATGGGCACGAACTATCGAAACACGTACGTATATTGGAGAAATACGATAAAGTAGGAAATGCAATACATTTCAAGGTAGTATTCTGTGAGAGGGGTAACGTGGTCAGTCGAGCGCGCCCAGTCGCTGTTGGAATGCAGCCTGCACTCTCCTCTTATATTTATTGCATAATTAATTATTAAAAGTCTATTATATTTTAAATAATGAAATTAAAATTAAATTGATATACAGAAATGTATAATTAAAATAAAAGTTGATCTTTACGTGTACAGCCACTTCACTTACTCAAATTGATAAATTCTATAGAAGGCCTGTTCAATAAAGCATCGCCTCAACCTCTGTGGGTTGATTTTTATGTGGGTAGTTGTATATTGTTGGATCTAAAACATGAATCAACCCGTTGGATTTAAATAAAGAACACTTAACGGCCTCTAACATACTCACGTTTCTCGTAGATATAGTGTTGAATGTTACTTAATTTTCTAAAATTACTTAAACTCTCCCAAACATGACTAGCTACATGCATAATCAATAGCGAAGACAGTCAGTAGCTTTAACGATATGAAAAACTGTTTCTGCTAAAAAAAGTGCTATTCTAAAGCCGGCTGACATCGCACGGTACTTTATTACAATAACAGAGTATACTAATTGTTGAAGTTTGTTATAATAGTTTAGTTAGTGTCAATACCAACAGATGACGCTGTACCGTATTTACATCACGCTATGGTTGTGTTCCTATGTAAACCGTAAATTTTGAGGTTTTGATCTGACTCCCTGCCAATATAGTGGAATTATGGAATATATATCACCATATTTGTGCTTTTATTGCTCGCACCATTGGAGTACACTTTCGTAAACACAAAGTAATTAGTTAACAAGTTAAACACTAATGTTTTCGCAATACTTTTTCACTGATATTAATATAGTAGCCCTTAATAGGGCAAAAAACAATTTCAGTCCCAACTTATTGATTTTCTTATTAAAGACAATATTGATATCCGAAAACCAGACTAGTTGACAACGATATTAGGGTTTATCACGACATTGGTACAATCGGTTGCATATTAAATTATTCCTCAATTCTCACACTTGCTACGAATAAATAAATAATTATCAGTCTTGCATGTCACAGTCGTGTTAATTAATTAATAAATGAATGAGATATTTATTCTTTATAAAACAACACACGTAATTAAGTATTTACTATTGGTTTTAAATAATAATAATTTGTCTGTGTTTCAACTTAAGTACCTATGGATATTTCATGGACAATAAGGCGGGCACCATTCGAGAATGTAAAACAACTGGCGCAAGTCCATCACTTTCACTCTGCATCCATCCATCACTCCATCCATTTTTGCCCCCTTCCAAATCAAATATTCAAAAAACGCCGACACGTCTTTAATTATTATTTGAAATGAGAAGTCTGTGAAATTTCACGTCTCTAGTACTTGAGATATAGGCATTGCATAAAATATTTTTCCCTTTTCCCATTTTTCCCCCTTCCCAGTAAGATAGCTGGAAATCCTTCCTTAATGGATACAGTCAGTTAGGACATCTCTTTTTATATGTATAGAAGAAGATATTCTAAATGGGAGCTTTTATGGCTTTAACTCCATTCAGCACCTAAATTTCGTCCTCCTAATAAGACTATATCATATGTTACATTACCATGAGGACTTTAATAAGTTGGTAATAAAGACTAAAATACAATAGCACTAAATATAGCTTGTTGATTGTCGACTTTATGTTATAAAGCAATTCAAATGAATTGAAAACGATTTGTAGTCACGGTTATCGAATTAGATGACATTTACAATTGTCATGAACGACATTATTAGAGTTTGGGGCTACATTGTGAGGGATTATATAATGTGATTCGATTTTAATACTGCCCATATAATGGGAAGGCATATATATTGTAACGTACCTAAGAATAGCTAAGAATACCTAAGAATACAATACAATAGGTTTAGTGGACAATGGAGGACCAGTATAACAAGCGCTCCCTGTCGTGCCGGATAGGCATACAAACAAAATAAACAAATACGAATTATATATATTCCAGATGGAGATGGACGATAATATAATGCAGATGGCGGATCGAAAAAAAAACTTAAAAATGTAAAAGAAAGATAAAAAATACTTAAATATAATTTAGTGTTCTATTTAACATCTTATTTTTTTATTTCCCTATTGTATTTTCTTCACTTCATGTGTATGTATGTGTGTATGTATATATTTATGTATACACAGTTTTACATCGTTATCGATATACATCTGTACATAACGTTATGAATCAATTGTATATTCATATCGGATGGGCTATACCATATGGTTATAGGGTTACGAGCTGACCAGTAAAGCGGGTAGTCCACATCGAGACCTGCGAGCAGTTTTCTTAATAATCTGGAAAGTTGCGGCGCCCAACACTTACAACATTTGAAGTAGCATCAGTTGAGAAATCGCGAGGTTTAACTTAATTAAATTTTACTAATCTCCGAATTCCACGTCGAGGATTACCATCAGCAAATGTTTCTCCATTGCTGGACATAGGTATCTTCTAAGACTCGCAACCAGACCTAATCTTACGGCTATTCTGTCACTGCGTCCAGCTAGTTATGACGTACGAGTATGGTACCGCAACGTGGCCTCCAACGTTAGACCTGATCTATAAGGTCAGTCACAGCGAGCTGTAGAGAGATGCTTGGAGTTTCTTTACGTAATAGGATCTGAAACGAAAAGATTTGACAAAAATCTGAAGTCATCGACATAGCTCGTAGCTTGCTAGTGGCAATGGAAGATCATATAATATTTTCCGATAGGGTAGACGAGTCCTCGAATTGAGGCCACGTACCAAGAAGCGCAGTGCGGGACGCACTGCTGCCAAGTACACCGACGACTTGAAAAAGTTCGCCGGTGGCGGTCGAATGAAAAGAACCGAAGATTGTCGAGGATTATGAAAGCTAAACGCGGGTAGTTCTCGATGTGAACTACCCTTTTGTCCTGTTAGCTCGCGAACATGGTTTAATTCATCATATAATTTTTCATCAGCTGTCTCCGTGTCTCATCATTTGCGCCACAAGTTGGACCCAATGGTAATATTTGGGAAATGTCACATTGTCGGATGCTCGCTTTAGACTGAATTTCATGAACCATTCACTCATTGAGCGAAACGATAACTATAGACGGGCCTTTCATTTTACTAGTTTAATAGGATTTTGCAATCCACTCCCATTGCAGGTACAGGCCTTCCCTAATAATCAAGTATGTAAGTACTAATTATTATAATTATACTTATAAGTATTACATACTAGCGGTGCGGTTATATTACATTAGTGATTCCCGTGGGAACTGTAATGGATTGGGATAAAAAGTATCCTAAATGTTAACCCGATATGTAAGATATGACTTTGACAAGTTTCATTAAAATCCGTCTCGTGGTTTTCGCGTTATGTGCGTTCAGACAGGTTGACAAAAATTCCAAACAAAAAATTCACATCTACTTCAAACTAGTGACTTTTCAAAAAATATTTTATGTACGGCTTTGTTTCGATTTAATTATATTATGTATAGATAGAGTTTGTCCGAACCTTTCCCGAAGTCTAAGGTCTATACTCTGATTTTACACCTCTCGATTTTCGGGCCCGGCCGAAATTCGAACGAATTAGGTCGAAGGAGAGTCTAAAGCCTCGATACATCGGGTATCTAAAAAGTATCTATCTCTCTTGTCATAATAAAGTTTGACGTAGTACCGAAGTAGGTAATTCGTGTCAAAATCTGTATTTCGATCGTAGTTTCGTGCGATTGGAGTAGTTTCGACGCAACAAATGAACTTAGGCCGATATATCGAGTGAACGTTTTCATGATAGTAATATATGCCGAAATTTGTTTTTTTTTTATTATTTCAGAGTAGACCCCCTATATAGAAAACAAGTCGAAGAGCATATAGATAATGAAACTGAGAATTTATCTTAAAGAATGGCGTGTCTAATTTCTAATAAAAAAAATTGCAATTCTGCGATAAATTTCGACCGATATTTCGTTTTTTTTTGTGATTTCGGAGTAGACACAGGTGTGTGTAGAAAGACAAAAGAGCATTTAGAAATTGAATGTAGTTTTAAACTAAGAATTCATTATCTTAACGAATTGAGTCTGTAATTTCCAATATTTTTTTTGGTAATTCTACGATAAAAGTTTCCTTCTAATAAGAACTAATTATCTTATTTACATCAAAGCTTTGAATTGTTAATGGAACAAAGGCCATGTTAATTAAATTAAGATATTAATTAAATGTTCACATTGCAGAGCCTCTACTGCGAATCTTTGACGATCAAACTTTATTATTGTATGGAAGTAGGTACAATTTGAACTTTTGCTTTAAAATTTGGAAATGTTTAGTGATTCAGAAAAATATTAGTCACCATGCCTAATTATAATCACACGAAGAATGACGTCAATGTTCTATATTTCAGTTGTTTTCTTAAATTACGATCTCTAAACCCTTTATCTCAGTCATTATTCAACTAATATTGATTTTTATTTGAGATTGACTTTTAGTATTTTAATTTATTTTATTACTAGCGGTACCAGCGAGTTCGTTTACGTGAACGTCTGATTCCCGCGGGATTCACAATTGATCTGTTAACCAGAAAATAACAGTAGTATAATACAAGTAATCTAAATGTTAACCCAGCTTTTAATTTATAACTGTGCCAAGTTTCATTAAAATTCATTCCGTGGTTGTTGCGAGATGCGCGTCCAGACAGACAGAGAGACAGCCAAAAATCGCAATAATTGTGGTTTTGGGTTCTGCATCATATGTACTTTATACTGCAATAGATAGATAGATAGATAGATAAATTCTTTATTGCACCAATTACTTTTTTAAACAATATATGATGTACAGATGGCTGTTACGATTTTATTATACGTATAAAGCGCGCGCCACGAGTAGGAAGAATTTCGGTCATCGGAAGGTGAGTCAAGTTGGACGCAAAGAGGTTTTTATGAAAACCTCGCACTATAGACCACTTTACTAGACCCCTCATATTATTGAACCTTAATAATATAGCTGTAGCAGATATAATTTTCTAAAAACAGTTATATACTTTATTAAATAAAACTACAAAGAGGAAACGTGATTCTTGAATTTTTTATAGCCTATTTACAAAAAAAAATAAGTCTACGTCTGCCTTTGATACGGCATTTAGGTCATATTATTAACCTGTGAACCTAAGGGCAGACATTCATTCATAATTTATGAAAGTCTGAAACAGGTCTTCTAAATAAAAAACCCTAAGAATAATCTCGTTTTGTTATATTGAAATCTTTGTTGCCAAAGACGTTACATTTATTTCTTCTTTATTAAAAGAAAAGTTTTATGTCGTGCACCCGCCATATTGTAAGTATTGTGTATTTTACGATTCACAATGGAGAATTACAAGAGACGACTCTGTTTTTTAGGTTTAATTATTTCCCGGTGCCTTTCGTTCGGTAACATTGTCGGGTGAACAATAGCGTTGATTTTGTTCTGAAATGTATTCACGCCAAAGGAATGGTTGCCTAAGTTTTTTGGCTGTATCATCTTTTTCGTTTGGCTATGATCCATCATTCTGCCGTTTGCTAACTAAAGGGCAGCTAAGTGATAACTTTGAGTTTTAGGTGGTACACAGGCAGACGGCCCAACTGAGTTTTGCCAATATCTTAAACTTTAAGTATTGAAATATTGGCAAAAAACGTGGGAATTGAGGCCTCTAAGAAATGTGCACAGATATGAAAACGTTTTTAACATTGATTGGAGACATAATTCCAACACAGACCGATAGAGAATTTTCAGCTTTATGACACTGTGTAGAAAACCCAAAATCAGCACCTTTATAGCCGCATTTTAGTTAGCGGACTGTAACATTCGCCTTATGGCCACGCCAGTCATAGGCGTAGGCTCTTTTTTTATAACAGAAATGTGACAGACAGTCCACCTAGTAGTAACTGGGTGGACAATGTTGCATGCCAACATCGGTCCACAATGTCAACAGCTCGTCCTAGGATGCCCTGCCTACCTTTGGAGATTAAGTAATCGATTTGGAAAAAGAGTTTCATAAAATGGAGTATAGGTGATGTAATGGGACGAAGTGTTCATTTTTATGGTGAAGGTGGCAGACGGGTATGCGGTCCATGTGATGGTAAGTGGTTACCGCCGACCATGGACACCGGCAACACCGGGGGGTATGCGGTGTGCCTTGTTTTCTTCATCTCATTACGCCTCCCAATTTGTCTTGGGGGTACGGGGTGGACATGGAGTCTATAGTATAATGGAATTAGGACTTACTTCGGTCAATACCTCTGTTAAGTTCGAAGATAAGTCAAATCAGTTCAGTAGATCCGAACAATACATGGTATTAACATGGTGTATAGATGGTGTAATTATGATGGTGTAAAATAAAAAAAACGTACTTAATTTAGCGAACTCTCGCTTAATACTGCTTGATAACGGCCTTTTTTCATTGGAGATACTTGAAATTAAAATTGCTGAAGAGTTTAACAAAGTATTTAGCAGGCTGCACAAAACCGAAAAACAAGCCATAAAATACGTTAAACATTTTAAATTCGTTCTAAAGCCATAAGCTTAATTCGCTTGAAACTGTAGAGCTCTTTATGGATAATTTTTTAACGTGTTAAAATTTTAATTTTAATATCAACATTTAATATTTATAAAGGAACGAGTGAAAACCGAATTATAGTGGCCCTAGTAGAATATCAGCTTTGCGATCTACATCACAGTTTGCGACAAAATGCTGAGCTAGGTGCCAGTTTCAGCTGGCCAGTAATGACCAGTCTGTCATTTAGTCGGACTAAATGATAACAAAGCTGCTACCATCGATTGGCCAGAGTGGCGTCTTAAGGCCCATACATGCATTCATACACCAGACGATGTGCACGAGGATACCCATGTACAGCGGAGGATGATCTCTCCCATCGGTCATGCGGCAAATATTGCCTGCCTCTTTGGCTTGCTGATTCTATAATTACAATAAACATCTTTAAAGTCCTACTTTCCATCCTGGTTAAAAGGTCCAGGGTTCGATTCCCGGTTGGACATTCATTTGTTTAAAGACAAATATTCGTTCCAGGCTGGGTGTGTCTTTATCTTTATGTGTGTCTGGGCCCACGACACGGGGAATCCTAGTGTGGGCCATTGAGTGTGGCGTTATTTATTATTATTTAATTATCCTTCACCGCAACAATCAATATTCGCTTCCGCATATCACTTGCGCTACACTCATTAGTCATTACATCTAGCGGATTTAGCCACTCCAAAGTGACTATGACGTCGAGTCAGCCTTGTACAGTCATAAAACTCGACTAATACACCAAAACCATTCAATTCCAAGCCTTATTATCCGCTCGTCAAGGTGTCTATGGGTACATTGAGCTGTTGCCGCCTGTACAGAGGGATTAAATTACACAATGGACCATGAACGAGATATTCACCTACAAATAGATGGTTAACAACAAGGCTTGTGGCTGAAACAGGAACCGACAGGTTGTATGGAAGCGAGACAGTTTCGTGATTGATCGATTGTTTAATTGGCTGCAATGTGCAGTTTCGAGAATGAAATTAATGGACGGGCGCTTATTGTATTTAGGAAATAAAGAAGTTAGAGGATACGTCTAATTCTTTTTTTCTAAGTACTAATTGGTTTTTAAAAAAAGACAAAATTTTAAATTTTTATTTCAAACTGACCTAACGTTTACGAGCATACAAAACGAACATGGAGCAGACAGGCTCGTCGTATCGACTATTGTTGTTGTTGCTCTTTACTGTGTAACGGTTTCGTTTCACTACGTCAGTAGTTAAGCGAAACTACATTAAATCACATACTTAAATAACAAAAATATAGATTAAATATTAATTCGAAAGCAAAGCCGGAGCGCACTATATGTTTTGCAATTCTATTGTTTGCGCGTGGAGTGAACTATAAAACCGGTCCTTACGCATCGCATCGAAGGCAGGTAGTTACCGCGTCATTGGCACTCCATGTTGGCTATCCTTTCTGTGTAGACTAACATTCCGTCTACAAATAATTAATTATAAAATAACTGATACTGAAGGTTTTGGCGAGTCTAGTGCCGACTTACTAATAGTGTCCTGTGTATGTGAATCCCCTTACTTACTGGGGCTCACCTACCCGGCAGTCGACTTGGACGTGACCTGCTCGCCACCTATGCGAATATACCACCTACCTACTGCTCGCTGCTAGCTGCGAGACTGTTCCGGCCTACTGCGGAATACCAACTGGAAGGCTATCGCAGGGCAGTGGCATTCTTTGGACCGGGTCATAACTTCTGACGTGAGCGAATCGAACCCATCCCGGATCTATTCACTATTTTAATATATACCTCTATGTAGTAGTGGAGTCTTTTATTCACACACAAAAAAGACTACGTGACAACTGTACTTATAATAACTCCCATAACTAAAGCGAAGTGCAGACAAAACTCATTTTTTACGAGGACTATTAACGTTTTCAATAGGTTTCCTAGTAACATAGACTTATTTTGCACCAGCACGGCTTCAGTAAGACGAGCCCTAAAGGACAACTTTTTCTCCAAAAAAAGAAATTTAATTGTACTGTCTAATTATCCAATTGTTTAATCTATGGTTATAAAAGTTAATAAAATGGTTTAATAAAAAAGGCGTCAGACGAGCATACAGTTCACCGAATGGTAAGTGCATACTGTAGCCTATGGACATCCGCGATACATGCCAACTTCAGTCCAGAATGACAAACGTTGATACGCTGCCTACATTTGCGAATTAAGGAATGGATTGGGAGAAAGGGGTGGGAAAGTGGAGAGGGATAGGATAGCATGGGATGGGAATGGGTTCTGGTATATCTCACTCACTACCAAAACACGTACGTACATACGATCAAGTAGGAAATGCAGTACATTTCAAGGTAGTCTTCTTTGAGAGGGGTGTAACGTGGCCAGTCGTGTGCGCCCAGCGGCTGTGGGAATGCAACGTGCACTCTCCCCAATAAAATAAGTTTGTATAAGTGTTTTACGTTTAAACGTTATGCTTTACTATGTGTTTTTATATTTAATTAGGCCTAAATATTTATATAGTACTCAAATGTTGAGATTTAATTAACAGCATTTGTTACGTATTTGTACATTTGTATTTGTCGTTGTACCTAGATTTATATTTCAAACTAGCTGTTGCCCGCGACTTCGTCCGCGTGGACTTTAGTTTATAAACACCGTCTTTACCTTCTTAGGGGTATTTGGTATTTTCAAAAACGATCACACACATTATTTTTATAGCTTATTTTTTATCGAACAAATGAACGACGTGATTATTTAAATTGATATAACTTTTTTATTTATGAACTGATTGAAATAAAACAAACACTAAATTTTAAATGGAGCTTACCACAATACATTAGTGAAACGCACCCAAATCGGTTAAGCCGTTTCTAAGATTAGCGCGCACAAACGCACAGACAAACAGACAAAAATTCTAACAATCATTGTTTTGGGTTCTATTGCGTTTATAAAGGCCCCCAAATAATATTTTTCTCATATATCTTCCATGTACAGACAGCGATCAGTTACATTTTTATTATATGTATAGATGACTGTAAATTTTCTTTAACAATAAATAAATAAATAATAATGAATTCTAGATACAATAAGACATTACAGTATTATCATAAGAACAAAGGCGGAATTATTCCTAGATGGAATCTCTTCTCGTCAACCTTAGAATAATCGATAGGAGTTATGTTATTAAATTTGCTTCTTAACTAATACTCAAATCACAATATGTTACATTATAAGTGAACATTGTAGTTAGTGTTCACCTAAAACCAATGTTTTTTTTATATTTGATTTAAAAATTAGCTAAAACAATAGGGAAAAATATAAAGCAGGTTTATTGTTGCGTGCCGCCTCAGTCGTCGTAAAATGTATTGACATATGTATGAATACAGAATGTATACAGAATGTTTGTAATGTATACAGAACATGTATGACTTTTGCATATACGTTCAACAGATGCATGAAGAAAGGCTGTAAATATAATCCAGGTTAAAAAATCCAGATATAGATATGTATGTATTTATTTATATAGTATTTATTAAGTTAATTATTATTATATGTATGTATTATATAATATTATATTTATTTATTATATATATAGCTGGTATATATTGAAGATCGGTAAATTTCAATTGTTTTGCCCTACCTATATCCCTTTTATTTGTCTCTATCGCAAGGTTGTCTGGAAGAGATCGCCTTAGCGATAACGTCGCCTGTTATTATTCTGTCATTTAAAGATGTGTACACATCTAATAACTATTTGTATGTAATAAAGAGTATTATCATTATTACCATACCATCAGCCTATGTCTCTCCACTGCTGGAAGACCTCTCCCGAGGCTCGCCACCGTACACTATCCTCGGCTCTTCTCATCCAACCACTTATTATTAATATTATTAAGTATGTATATTTTATTTTAAAATTTATTTCGGCTTATCCACTAAGTTTGCTAGCCTTGAAATCACAACCACATAGATATATAATAATACTTAATATAAGCTAAACAATACTAACTTAGGGTGCGTCAGGACAAGATACCCGGGAAGGAGTATCCAGTAGGACCCGGAACTAAGGATCTGCAGGGGCGCAGGGGTGAAAATAAAGTGGGAAAATTTAAATGATTATAGAAATGATTTGGAGCGGGAGAGTCCACGCTGCAATCCAACAGCCGCTGGGCGCACTCGACTGGCCTCGTTACCCCTCTCTCACAGAATACTACCTTGAAATGCACTGCATTTCCCACTTTATCATATTCCCCAATGTATATACGTGTTTCGGTAGTGAGTGAGATATGTCAGAGCCCATTCCTATCCTATCCCTTCCTACATCCCCAATCCTTTCTCCAAATTCATTCTTTGATCAACAAAGGTAGGCAGCGCATCCGGGTGCGTGCCATAGTTTGTCATTTTGGACTAATGTTGGCGTAGCACATCCAAGACAGCCGGCCAGGGCGCCGTTCCCATCGTCATGAACACTTCACTAGGGTTGCAACCCGATTGTTATTGGTTTTGATAATCGATATCTACTGTGGTTTGTGGTGCCATTGATGGCAACCGACCGATGTTTTCGCGGCGCGCGAAGAGAGGTTTATTGTTATAGCGCTGTTCTCCCGGTGAAGGCTGTCAGTTGCCATCGGTCAAGGGCTATTTTTTTTTAATTTATTTGGACACTGGCATTATGGCCATTGGTCCACAAACATAACAAATATAACATAACATACATATACGTGTTTCTACGTAATAAATCTGTCAGGAGTCACGCGAGCTCGATTTTTCACCTCGTAAAATGTAAAGTTAATGTCACGATATACATATTATGAACAAACACACTCAGACGATGTTGGTCGTAAAAAATTTTGGGACGGGCCCAGTCTGTGCTTAAAAAGAATGAAGACATATTTTTGAACATACTTACTGTATACGATGTGATGACTCACATAGGCTGTTTCAGAAATATTAGTTTATTTTTGTTACTAGACTATTTTAGTAATGTTTTTGATTCGAATATCCATTGATTTACATCATAGGTTATTAGACATACATACTTTATTAGAATCTATTCAAAATAATACCAATAAAACAATAATTAGTATTAATAAATTTTGGATGCATATCTATATTATGTATACGTATCTATTTAAACTAAAACTGCATCCGCGTTTTATTTTTATTTTCTGTTTGATCTGGTGGTTGACTGGTAGAGGATGCCATCGGGCATTAAGTCCGCCATTTGTACACGTCAAATACTTGTGCAATAAAGTTTAATTATTTAAAAATTCAATAATAATAATTCAGTTTCAAGCTTCATATTTTAATCTATTAAATATGTTTATTTGTGGACAAAGGTACATTGGTGAAAATGTTACAATAGGCCTAGCGGGTATACAAATATATACAATCGAATCTGAAAGCAGAATTTAGTTCTAATTTCAAAATGGCAAAGATATAATAAAGTTACTGGACAGCACATTTAATTTGGTAGGATGATGGCGGAGTTTCAGTCAGTGTATGTAGAACAGTCTGTCAGACGAAGTATTTTTACTGCCAATTAGCCTAGCCAGACGTCATTCATGTATTCCACGTGACATACCGTAATTTAGTGGTATTCATTCCGCCGCTACAATGTCGTACTTTTGATCGAACACCTGTGTCGTATTTTTGGGAATTTAGCTAAAAGAATGCCCCCCAAACAGTAAAAATATAGTTCACGGGATGAAAATTTTCCACCATGATTTTTTAAAATTATAGCCTCCATTTTGGATTTATTTCAAAAATATATATCCCATGACACGCGCGTAATGAAGGTGAATAGATACTATGTTTGTTAAAATCGGAACTATGGTGGAAGAAGAGTCAAATATTAAGTGTATTCATATTTGTGTATGTATGCCGTGTGGGCTGGCAAATTCATAACCCTTTCTTTTTGGCTTAGCCGTAGTCGGGTAAAAAGCAATGAAACTAAGTGACGAAATGATCATCTACATTCATAGTATATATTCGTATATAATATGTGTTTGTCAGCTATAAAAAATAAATAATAAATCAGGAATAACCCCATGACATTAGATGACATTGTCGGATTTTACAGATCATTTTACAATATCTTCAACATTATTTTCGAAGTCTGTTAAAACCAGCATAGAGATATTTTAAAAATTTACAGCATCCAAATTTGCTTAGAGGGTTTTGTGGTAGTCCGCTAACGGTCATGAGGGTGAAGGGTTCTCTATTTATACGATCGGACCTTTTGTTTGCCCTTGAATGTGTCTGCAACGCCTAATAATGAATGCCAACAAAACTATCTGAAGAAGTTTGCAAATAATGTGTGAGATGATCGGAAAACCTCGAGAATTTTGTAATATCCACTAATGTGGTATTACAAAATGTGGCGTCTTCAAAAAACAATTACGGGCATAATCCATTTATTGCTCGAGCCAGTAAAGGTATAAATGAATTTTGTTTCAATTTAGACTTGTTTTGCGCAAAAACAACACAATCAAAAGAAGACTAGCGTGCCAGGGTGTCTATACACCCGAGATACATGTCAACATCAGTCCAGAATGACGAACGCTGGCACGCCTCCGGATGTGCTGCCTACGTTCTGAGATGTGGGAATTAATTTGGAGAAATAGTTGGGAAAATATGGAGGGATAGCATAGGAATGGGCTCTGGCATATCTCACTACCAAAACACTTCTGACTTAAAATCTCCTGTCATGATATTCTTTTCTAGACTAAAAGACTTTTCTAGTCCTTTACCGTTCAAAATTAATCATTAAATAATTATTGGCAAAAAAGAACCGAGAATTTCCTAATCACAAGGAAATTAAAGAAGGCTCAGCAACAAAGGTAGGCACTTAATTCTTATTTGAAAGTCAGAACAGTGATTGTGAAGTCCCGGCATTAAAACCGTTTAAAACTTTTACGAGCGACCAAATCGCTTCACTGTTCTCACAGTATTGGTTAAAAGAAGTACGCGATCTAAGTCAGTGACCAATCGAGCGGTCGCACGATTACAAACTTTTCTGCGTTCGTGAACGATTTCTTATTGTTAAATTGATTAAGTTCATTTTCATTAATTTAACAGAATTAATATTTTTGTTCTACAATGTTATAAGGGGTTTTCCAATAGGGAATTGACAACTTTGAATTCAATTTGTGAACGCACCCTTTCACTAATCATCGAACTGTCACTGTCAATTTATTCAGTAAACTTAACATTTTCATCATGGTAAAGTACACCAACGAACAACGTCTGCAAATTATAAAAATTTACTACAGAAATTCGGAGTCGGTGACCGCTACTTTAAGAGCGTTAACTCCGATTTTCGGTCGTAATTCTCGCCCTAGTAGACAGGCAGTAACAAGTTTAGTGCAAAAATTTGAGTCTACATATTCGTTGTGTGATGTTGCCGTGCCAGTGAGACAACGGGTTGGTCGAAGTGTCGAAAATATCGCTGCCGTTGAATCGTCCGTAGCAAATGATCCAAAGCAGTCAATTCCACGGCGTTCTCAAGAGTTGGACATCGCCCAGACCACTTTATGGCGAATTTTGCGTAAGGATCTTGGTTTACACCCATACAAGATCAAGCTGACTCAGGAATTGAAGCCGATGGACCATTTGAAGCGACGTACGTTCTCCGATTGGGCTCTGGAAAAGATGCGCCAAGATGATCAATTTCATCGCAAAATCATCTTCAGTGACGAAGCTCATTTTTGGCTCAATGGATTCGTCAATAAGCAAAATATGCGTTATTGGTCGGGTGAAAATCCACATGTGCTTCATGAAACACCACTTCATCCACAAAAAATAACTGTTTGGTGCGGTTTGCATGCCGGCGGCGTCATAGGGCCATATTTTTTCGTCGACGATAATGATCGTCACGTTACTGTGAATGGTAATCGTTATCGCGCCATGATTACCGATTATTTTTGGCCCGAATTGGAAGATATGGACTTGGACAACATGTGGTTTCAACAGGACGGTGCCACAAGCCACACAGCACACGTTACAATCGATTTATTGAAGAGTAAGTTTGATGAGCGTGTTATCTCAAGAAATGGACCAGTCGATTGGCCGCCTCGTTCGTGCGATTTAACGCCTCTAGACTTTTTTCTTTGGGGCTACGTCAAGTCATTGGTCTATGCCAACAAGCCGACGACGTTGGAAGAGCTCAGAGCCAACATTGAACGCGAAATAGCAGCCGTTTCGGCCGAAATGTGTGGCCGAGTCATCGAAAATTGGGTCCAACGAATCGACCGCTGCAAACGTGCCCGCGGTGGCCATATGAACGAAGTCGAGTTCCATTCATAAATGTTTTGATTGTACTTCAACCCGATAATAAAGTTTTTGAAATATCTCAAATGGTTTGCATTTTATTTTGAAAAAAAGTTGTCAAGTCCTTATTGGAAAACCCTTTATTTGCGGTCAGCGCTACCTAACTGCTTATAGAATAAGTTGATAATGAGCTGAAAGGAATTTGTATTTGTGCAGTGCTCGAGGACCAATACTTCAAATAGAAATTGAGGACGCTTGGATCAGACGAGGGTTCTTGTTTTTTATTCGGAAAAATGAAATTAATTAATTTATTTAAAATCAATTAGAAATTATTACACTATTTCTTATATTTAGAGACGTAATATTGTTAGGAATCTATTTCCCACGCCAAGGGCGGCGAGGCAAGGCGGAGAGGCATGTGACGTTTTAAATTGTCAAATGTTGATAACAGTTAACGCGGCGGGCTCTCCTCACTTCTCAGCAGCGCTTGGTGTGAACTCTGACTGTTCAGCGTGACTTGTGAGCATATATTTTCTCAAAATGTATTATACCTGTTTCTATTTTTTTATTAATTAATTTATTTATAGTACTTCTGATTTCTCATAATATAAATAAATAACGCCACACTCAATGGCTCACACTAGGATTCCCTGTGTCGTGACTTTATTTACAGGGACCCGAACTTACATATGACTTTTTTTAAACAAATGTATGTTCGACCTGGAATCGAACCAAGGACCTTTTGCACAGCAATCAGGGTCACTACCAACTGCGTCAATCAATCGGTCAAATAACTAAATTTAAATAACTAAATTAAATACCTAAATTCAAAATATACTTAAGGCAGCCACAGCATTAATTACAATAATAGTAAGACCAAAAAGAGTGTAACGAAGCTGCCTTCATGAAACAAAATTATTGAAAGCATTTAGAAAGGGACTAAATAATACAAAAGCAAAACAAAAAGCATAGTTACCCAGTAGATATCCAGTGCTGGACCTTACAAACAGTGCTGTGAAAACGATAAAAACTAAGGATATTGCTTTGATAGAAAGTCGATATATGTTGCTGATTAATTAAAAACTGCATAAATTTTTAATTAATGTTGCATAAATGTTGCTAGTCACAGAAAATATTGCAAATTTGATTAACACATTTGTTACAAAGCTATGATGTCATCGAAAAACATTATTATGTACGTAGGTACAAAGGTTTGTAATTCGTTATTTCTGTGATGAAAAAATACTGTCAGTTTGTGTATGTGAGTTTTTCTGTGTGAGTGTGTGTCCTTTTGCGTGTTTGTCATTCGACAGGTAACTTTACTACTAATCAATACTAGATCTGATGACAAAGTCAGTAAATCGGTAGGTCTGCTGGCGAATGTGAATCAATTAACACCCTTGGTAGAGTTTCGCAATTATCGATAATTTAACAATCGACATGTAACATTAACCTCTAGGCCATTTAGGACTCTCGGTCACTCATTCGCTCAGTCCTAAATTAATTTTCCTAGAAGTAAAATAAGCTGGTAATGATAATTCCTAACATTAAAAATGAAATTAACCGGGTCTTTTAAGAACGACTTGTTGTCATGCAACCAAAGACCGATAAGTCTAGTCAGTAGCGGCTTTGCCTGTTGTGTTGGTTTCTCGGTCCCAGGTTCAATCTGGCTCAGGCAATTTGCTCAAAGATACATGATTGTTTTGAATCTGGGTATTTTGTATCTTTGTATTTCTCTGGACCCGCCATACAAGAAAAGCTACAGTATTCCATTGAGTGTGCATTATTATTGTTTTATTTATTGTATTATTTTATCGTGTTAATTATTAATGTAATTTATTATTTATTAATGTCTTTCTCTATATTAAAAGCATAAATCAGTATTCTATTTCTGACCGACGTAGAAAGATAGTTTTTTTTTATTGCACACTAAAACAAAATTACTTTATACCGCGAACCCGTAGGCTGTGGAACGAACTGCCTCAAGAGGTCTTTCCATTAAGCTACGATATGGGGTTCTTCAAGAGAGCTGTGAATAGGATTTTGCAAGGTCGGCGGCGCGCCCGCATGCCCCCTGGTGTTGCAGGTGTCCATGGGTGGCGGTAACACTTACAATCACGTGGGACCGCTTGCTCGTCCGCCCACTAGTACCTATATAAAAAAAAACACAGTAACAGACATTGTAAACACACGAAACATGACGATCTTATCGTTAAAAGCGATCGATCTCTGTCAGATAACCTTTGGGTAGAGAGGAAATATTTATTTCTGAGGTGTACACTATACATAATTATATAAACATATTATTATAAATACGTACTGTATGCAATATACATAAAGTTGTTAAACCAATTATAAGCAATAACATCTTTTGCTAATTATGTTATTGCATATAATTAGTTTTAATTATAATATATGTAGCAATATAAGTCTCGCTGTGGTGGCTTGACATTGCTTCTCGCAACACGCTATGCAAAATATCTTAGGTATTTTCGTGTCTTTGCATTGAGATCACTTACTGAACCATTTATTTGTACCGTGCTACGTTGGTTATTAAGAACAAAGGGCAGTCATTTAGTTGAATTACGGTTAAAAATAAAACTCTTTTTACAATTAGAGATCTAGCCCAATAGATAAAAGCAAATATTTTTGTAAAGGTTAATTTAGATATTCCATGTATAATTTAATTATGATTTGCATTTTTAATTAATTATGAGGGCAAGGGGAAAGTTAAGGTTGGGACACGTGTGTTGAGTCCTTTGGCTTGACCTTTACAGTAAAGTGCTTTTGTAGCAAAAATCACAACATGGTATATATTTATTTATATTTTGGTATTTAATTAATATGTGTCACTTTATAGTTTTACTTAATCTTAACTGTCTTAAGCTATGCCATATCTGCATAGCCCAAAGGTTGACAGGGATTTAATGCTTCTAAGCATTAAGTCCATATTTTGTCACTTTGTGTAATAAAACAAATAAATGCTAACGTTTGTCAATCTGGACTGAATTTGGCATGTATCCACAGGCTGTGGGCCACAATATCCACTTACCATCTGGTGGACTGTGTACTCGTCCGCGGCCCTTTGTCTAAAAAATATGTAAATAAATAAAGAATAAGGTATTCGTGTATTTATATGTAAATGTAACAATAATAATAAATCTATAATAATATCTTACAAAAAGAAGATCGTTTTCTTGTCTATCTTCTTTAAGATTTCTTTGTCTTTTTTCTTTGCTTTAGTTTTAAGGCCTACCTTTGTTTTATTCAACCCCCCCCCCCCTAATTTCACCTGAGAATATTATCGTCCCCTTAGCTGTTTACAACGCCGAGGCAGTACCACCAACTTCTGAAGAAACTCGAAAATCCGTCTTCTGCCTATTTATATATTTAAATGGGTCTCAATGAGTATGTTTACCTTAATTATTTTACTTGATTTTTCGGTTGGGTTGTACCAACCGTGATCACGTGCTGAATAAAGAGGCTGGTGGTCCACGTCCAAAATTGCGAGCAGTTTCATCAACTGCTTGATCTTCATAATCCGGACAGTTGCAGCACATAACAGTCATAATAATTGAAATACCGTCAAACGAAAAATCGTGAACTTTAATTTTATTAAATGTATTAATCACTGGATTCCACGTCGAGGAAAGTCTCAAATGTTATATTGCAAACCGTCTTCTGCCTTCTACCCTATAAAAGGATTTGCGATTTAGTTGCTCCAAATATGTCAATTAAACACAAATTATGGCTCCAACCGAAACTCTTTCGGTGACCTTCGAGGAGTTCGCATGAAAAATGCCTCGGAACTCGTCCAAAATTTACGAGACCCACAGTACCCGTCACGGGCGTCACGTCGCGCACGTTCAGTGGAGGCACGCAATCCGTTTACAGCGTACATTCCTAAGGATCTGTTAGCAGAATATTGCTGGGGACTGACACCTCGCGATAAGTTGAGGAAATACTTGAAATTTCAATTGTGAAAAGGGCGATGTCTTCTTCAAACAAGGTGACTAAAATACGTACTCTTTTAAACTGGGTTAAATAAAAAATAGAAATACTTAAATGTGTTTAAAAAATACTGAATGGTTAGCAAATCGATGGCAGCAAATTTAAAGGGCTAGTTAGTTTTTCTAGTGACGATAAAGACATAGGGAGTCTGTCGGCTTTGTAATGACGTTCATAGTAATTTAAAATTATTAATTTCAGTTATCACTGTTATCAGCGTTGAGTTGGCGCCGAATGACACAAAAATCAATATTATTTTTGTATATTTTAATCGTCATTTCATTCGATATTTTGTTGTCAATGAAATTTTTTTTTCTTTCTTCCTTCTTTATTCAAAAATAGTGTGTTTTGATGATCATGAGTTGGTATTCATTTAATATTTTTTGTTGACCGTTTAAGTATAAGCTAATAATAAATACCTGCATCCATCAACTTTTTATAGAAATCATTGTATCATTTCGTTCTAACCTTTTTCTGAGCTTGATTGATATTTTTTCTAAAAATAAAAATAAATCTCTTATTTCTTTTTCATCCTGATTCTTCTTTGTCTTTGTTTAATACACAGTTGCAATTTCTCTTTCTCAACAGTTTGACAACGTTGCGTATTTTCAACTTCACAGAGTACGAGTAGATTACACATCCCGCCCGAAAGTAATACACATCGACTATGATCGGCTAGTTTCGGTTTTGTAGAGCGTCGTCTCTGTAGTGTGTCGTTACAATGGAGACGATGTTCTACAAAACCGAAGTTACCCGATAGTCTCTTTCTAAAGGCCGATGTGTATTACTTTCGGTCGGGAAGGGAACCAAAACATTTAGGAATATATTTATAAAATGGATTGAAGAAAGGGTTGGGAAAGTAGCGACGGGTAAGATAGCTTGTGAGCGGTGATAGCCTGAGGGTATTTCGTATACTTGACTCATATTCGTGTGATCTTGAGTTTAAATCCTCGGCCCGTACCACTGATTTTCTACCTAATTACCGATTAATAAAACTGTCGCGAGGAAATCCGCATGCTTCAGAAATAAAAAAATCTGATGTATATGTATCCAGCAATACTCATTGGGCCCGCGTGGTGGATTGCGGCCCGCAGTGGGACATTTAAAGTCCGATACGAGTACAAGATAGCTGAACGCTCATTTTTACATCACCAGTTCTGCCGTTTAAGCATGTAACATGTTTATACTTCGAGACAATCGTCACAAAAATGCTTATAGGAGTCTCAACATGATCTTGCAGTTTTAAAAAATATTGCACAAAAACATTCATTAATCTATAACTGCAATACTTCTTCAGTGAATGCATAGGTCGGCATTTTCTAAAGCTCATCTCCTGAAAATAGAACTAGATTTCCCCGAACTGACCGAAATCGAATGCTTTTAATCCGAATTACGGGCTGATGGATTAGGTTTTCTATACGGATCTCTTTCCGTAAGATATTTCGTTCTGTTACTTTCACGTCTGATTGCAAAATATTGGATTTGCTGTACTCAGATTCAAGATGTTGTTAGGTCTACCTTGCTACTGTTGCATCAGGGATGTTTGTCTAAGCAAGAACTGACGGATTGTATGCGATTAGAGGCAAAAAAGTGCAGCTAGCTTTGTGTTGCAGCTGGGTTTCGCCAACAGCAAATATAATGTTGTAAACTAACCTTGTAACCTCAATAGTTATCTAATGCCTAATACATCTATAACTAGAGGCTTCATTAGGTAATAACTATTTTATTTGATTAACACTGACTTACGCTTTACTAAGATCTGGACTGTATTGTTATTGATTCATCCTCAAGGGATGCTTCTAGTAATAGAAGCTATTGTTGTCACTCTCGCCAACTATAAGTACTCGAGAACAGGGTCCAGGGACCGACCAACTATTGATTGTTTGCAACTTTTATTACTGTGTGGGTGAGTTTGATAGGTTTTCTGCGTGAAACCATTTAACTACGACAATACATCAATATAGGACAAGTACTATCCAATACCATGTTAATGGAGTATTTACAGCATATGTGGATGGTAAATGGGTTAATGTTCGCTCATGACCTGAGGTCCTAAAACTCTAAAGCATGCTAAAACCACGATAAAGCGAAAATTATTCTTTGCGTTATGAAGATTTCTCACACTAAAACAATGTACATGTACGAGCACAACCACTATTAAGCGTAATATGCCTTCGTGAGATGAAATAACTATACAATTTCGATCAACAGCTATGTAAGAATCACGACGCGCATAACATTTGATTCATCCTCACATAAACTCCCGGCCGAGAGTAATACACATCGGCCTTTAGAAAGAGACTATCGGCTAGCTTCGATTTTGCATCGGCACATAGCCGACATTCTGTATTACTTTATTACTTATATTACTAATATTCCCCCATACATTCTCATTCATACAATTTATTTCTAAATATTCATATTTTAATTTGCCTGTCTTAAATTGACTCAATTCCTTGTTGTTTGGATAAAATATAATTCTGTTTATAGTCTTACGTGTTGACTGGTGCGAAAGGCATACTTACTTACTTACTCTGCTGGCTCAACGACCTGAAGTTGTTCTTGGCATCTGACACTAAAAAGCGCCATAGTTTTCGATTGAGCTTCGTGCCAGCAGACTGGAAATCTCGCAGGCCCCTTTCGACTTCGTCTCTCCAGCGATACTTTGGACGTCCGACTAGTCGTCGACCATTCAGTTGTCTCATATATACTCGCTTTACGGCGCAATCCTCTCCCGTCCTCTCCAACAGAGTCTGATTGCTTCTATTTCGGCTATGATATTCGCCATAGTCACCAGCTCTTCCAACTCTTCGAACCGGTACCATCTTGTCTCCTTATCGGTCCCAATTTTTTTTCTAGATTTATCTTTCTATTACAAAAGGGTACCTTTTTTCTTTCTGCGTCAATGTTCAGGTCTCGTATTCATACACCAAGTTTGATATAATGACAATTTTATCTTGATGTCACAGCTTCATTAATTTGAACGATAATAAGCGAGAGAGTTAACTAATCAAATGGCACATGTTTTAATCGATTTGGAGAGGGTGGGAGTCCTGTGCTTATATGTTTAAGAGAGGTGCTGTCACACACATCATGACAACTCATATATAATGGAGTAAAAGGTATAAGGGCTATTTCAGAACATAAACATAGACATTTACCGAACTGTATGTACACTCGTCAACACATCAAACTACACTATTTCATTCAAATTTAGTTCTTATTACTAGTCGCCTGAGATGTAGATTAAGGTGTACCCTGATCTGTGTCTCACTGTACATGGAGAAAATGTCGGATGTATTTCAACGTTCGAACTTCGTCAGGAAACTACGGAAATATATTTCAGTAAACAAATACATCTGGAATTTCTGTACTGAGGAAACATTTCGGTACATTTGATTTCCTTAACACGTAGTTGGGAATGTGTTTAGGCAGTAGTAACGGCGATGGCGCTATTTATATATACCTATATATCTCTTAGAGCGTGTCACTATGAGATATATTAAAAACGTGTCACTTGCTTGGCGGTGAGAGTAAACATCGTGAGGAAACCCGCATGCATATTAAAGAAATAAAAAAAAATGGAATATGTAATCCACCAATCAGCATTGGGCCTGCGTGGTGGATCACGGCCCGAAACCCCTCGTGATTTCCGGCTGCTATAATACAAATGCAAATATATTACTCATACAGTTAGCGAATCGTAGTGTTAGTTGACGGGTATTGTTTATAGTAGGCACAGATTATCAATTATAATGAAATTCGAGCAGTGCCAGTGTATGTACATTTAACGTTTTTTGAATCTATACATATTTATAAGGTCCAACAAAAATAGTGTGAAATACTTTAATATCTTAATCAGTACTCTAAATCTAACTAACTGAATTAAATCTAACTGAAAATTAATATGTATTTCATTTTTTTACAAATATATTACAATACTTTAGTAAATTAATCATATACTATTACTATTTACTATAATATAATAAAGAGGTAAAATTGTGTGTTTGTTTGTAGATATGTAGGGGGTAATCTCTGGAACTACTGAACCGATTTCAAAAATTCTTTCACAAATAGGAAGCTACATTATTCGTGTCTAATATAGGCTATATTTTATATTGAAATTTTAAAAAATAAAACTTATAAACCGAAGCAAAGCGAGGGAGGGTCGCTAGTTTGTAATATAATAAAAAATATGAAAACAATTATTTAATAGTAATATAATAAAAAGTGTGTAAATAGTGATAGTTTATTAAACTTCAAAGTGTTTTTTTTTTGTGTAATGTTTGTGATAATCAAATAAAAGTATGGGACTGCGTTTTTCATTTTTGCTGCAAAGGAGTCCTCTTCTGTCCTCAGTAAACCATCTGTCACTTTACTGAGCGTCTTCTGACTTGCTTCGACGGGACTGGACATTGATAGGATACATTTTAAACTTTGAAATTGTTTATTACTAGAAAAATTCGAAACGCACATGTGCTAATTGCAGCATTGCCATATATGATAAAGAAGCAGCCAATAAACGAACAATCAGACGTGTCGAGTAATATCAATGATTAAACTGGCACAATAGACTGCCCCGCACAATGGTATCGAAGAGATGCCAGTCAAGTGTCCAAGAGCATCCGGCATGTTATGATGTGATGAGGAAAATCGCTCAAACAAACATCACGATAACAATTAGGTATTATTGTTCACCATTGGACCGGCATCGCCACCTCTAATATTGTTTACCTTGTGTCTGTGAAGAGGCGGTATTTATTTGTACACATAAACATATAAAACTTGTTAATTCCTTTATAAAAAGAGATTCATCAGGACCTTTACCGCGTCCTTATTTCTACAATTAAACGAGAGATATTATTATAGCATTTTAGAAGCATTGTAATAATGACGCGAGGGTAGATTGAAAATCAGCGCACTTCAGAGCATAATACGCTGAGTTTGCGACCGTTTGCGCACAGCACTAACTGTATATATACATATATATTTTTCTATATACCACTATGTTTTGTATTTTATTTATTTTTTTATAGAAAAAGGCGGCAAACTTGTATACAGTCCACCTGATGGAAAGTGGATACTGTCGTCCATAGACATCCGCGATACATGCCAACATCAGTCCAGAATGACAAATGTTGGCACGACCCCGGTTGCGCTCCCTACCTTTGCAGATTAAGGAATGGATTGCGAGAAAGGATTGTGAAAATGGGGAGGGATAGGATAGGATAGGATGGGAATGGGTTCTGGCATATCTCACTCAGTACCAAAACACGTATGTACATTGGGGAAATACGATACAGTAAGAAATGCAGAACATTTCAAGGTAGTCTACTGTGAGAAAGGGTGAAAGTGGCCGGTCGAGTGCGCCCAGCGGCTGTGGGAATGCAGCATGCACTCTCCCTCTACGAGCTTCCGATGTCTTTCTTTTGTAAATACCAAAGTACTTACAAAAGAAAGAACAAAGAACTTACTTACAAAGAACAAAGTACTTTTGTAAGTATTTATTTAAATATGTCACATAGTGTTTTGAATACACCACATTTTGGCATATTTCTTGTGCAAAACCGTTCTTCACTTTAAAATGTCAAAATCTAGGTCCAAAGTGGCTTGTGTAGCATGTGTTTCTCGACTCTATCATAAGTTCCTCGCCATCTACATGGCTAGCCGCGGAGGCGGTTCAATCAGTAGCAGTAGACCACAATTTGAATGAAAACGTTCTATCCTTTTTTATTTGTACCTATTCATAGACTACGAGTATATTAGATATTAATAAAATTATATTGTCTTTGCTAATAGCAAAGACAATATAATTTTAGACCGTGGCAGGTTATAAGTGGTAGAAAAACATTTATTCTAGTTTTACGTTATGATTACGCTTAGAACGATTACGACTACTGTCTGTATTGTATCAACCGTACAATAGGTAATACAATTTCGTTAATTCGAATCAATATATCTTTTCCCCTTGGCTGAAGGCGACAATACGAATTACAAATGAAGCGCCGATATATCTCAACCTGTATCCACATGTGCGAAATTCGGGATACCTAATTATTGTGTGAGAGGATTCTTTACAGATTATATAAAAGAGAATGTCTGTCTGTTTTTATTTTTGGGTAGGGTTTGGAAGTTCTTGGTTTTTGGTGTACGATGATTGATGTATTTTTAGAAGGTGCGATAAATAGTTTCCATTGTTCTCCATTAAATGATTACAAGATTTAAAAACAAGTATGCCTCACTAGAGGCGTGCGGAAAACCGCAAATTGCTGACAACACCGTGCGCGTTCTGCGTGCACGGTGTCGACACCGTGTCCCTGCATAGGGTATACAAGGTGGCAAATCCTCAGCTACCACTGATTTTCCACTTAAGTACGGATTCATAAAAATTGTTACTGGCTCGGCGGCGAGGGAAAACATCGCGTGCAAACCCGCATGCACCAAAAATAAAAGAAAAATCTTTAGTAGGTATGCGATCCACCAATCAGCACTGGTCCTTCAGAGTGGATTACACATCCCCCAGTGATTTACCAGGGGAGATCTGTGGCCTGCAGTGGGACGATATAGGCACATACACACATACAGATGAATGAAATAAAAATTACCTGCACCTTCTTGACAATGAATTTCTTACGTAACAACTATTAACTTTTCTTCTACGATTTTCTAAAATTCAGCACTCTCGCTCACTCGTACCGCGTACGTACTCCACCCAATTTACATTCTATTTTATTTTTATTAATTTATTACAACAAAATCACCGATACATACTAGATATGTTATACAAGCACTCTGAGGCAGGCACGTTAAAGTCTAATAGTGTTATACATTCAGTTGCTCTCGAACATGCAACATTCTAAGTAGTACTTAAGTTTCAAATTCGACTTTTTAATTAACCCCTTCTCATCTGCTTCACCTAACCGTATTAACTATTCCAGTACCACTCTAATGTATGTTCTCTATTAAAGAATTATGCATTCATAAAAAAAGACAAACTACGATTCCTATAGTGCCGTTTCGCTGTCGCGTCGATATGCGTCTATCGTGAGTCGTGGCACATTGCATCTCGCTTGTTTAAACGCCACCTGCCATGTGTCGCCACGACACACAGCTTACAGTATCGCCAGTGTTAAAGATCTCTAAGGGCTTCATATAAAATGCTTTTGTTTACTTAGCTCGATGTGATGTCGACTGTAATTGGATATTATTGAGATTATTGGTAATGTAATTATTGGTTCAAACTGCTTACGCTTATATGGAATATAGAAATAGGATTGTCATGGATAATATATTTTCGTAGAAAAAATATAATAAGGTATTGATAAAATGTTTTTTTTATTATTTTATTATCGAAATATTGAAAATACACTGAATATACTGAATACAATATTGGAAAATAAAAGGAAGGGAAAGAGGTACCACCGTCTCCGGTGGTAGTCGCCAGCAACTGCAATCGGTTATCACAACATGCAACTGCAAATAAGGAAACTTGTTAAAGTTATTTTATCTGATGAAGGCGGGTTACGCTTACATTGTTTTAGTGTGCGTAAACTTGAGAACGCTCAGTTGGGTCGCACACACTATAACAGTGTACGTGTACAAGCACAGCCACTACAAAGCGTAACCCGTCTTCGTTAGATGAAAGAACTATACAATAATCGTCGATGGCGGTATTTAAAAGTTGCTACGTCTCCACAGCCCCTTCCTTACAAAAACCAAAGTGCGTACAATATTCAACACATTAAGCGATCTGCGCACCTCTTTTAATAGAAATAAAGATCAGATTTCTGTCTTTATGTGCTACCGCCTGTTCCAAAAGTTCTCTGGTTTATAATAAAGTAAGGAGTTCATTAAGTCAAGAAGGTGAGGGCTCGTTAAGTATTTGGGTCACGAATGGCCATTAACATACTGCATGCGGCCGGAGGTTTCGCGGAGTCTTGCTACATGCTTTAAGCGGGTTCCTGTGTTTTGTACTGTTTATTAGCAAAAGATGGTACCTATTTATATAGCGGATTTATATAAAGATGGCATTTAAATACGATCTTTTATAACTATTATAGTATTGCAGGATAAGGTACACGGTCGCCGTAAACCTGGTAGAAGACTTCTTGGCTTATAAATTTTAAAGAATGGTCCGGGATGAGCACCAATCAGGTCTTTGTTCTTAGCAACAGTCTCTCGTGTGAGAATAGCCATGCTTATCGCGAACCTTTTGTCATTTCGAAGAAATGTTAAGCACATATCGACATCCTCGTACGAATGAATTCATGTACATATTAGAGTAAATTTTTGGAGGTGACGTTATCTGAGCAAACCTTATACATACATGCTCACATCCATACACACCCTACAACAGATATACACCTTCACACACATACACAGCTTCACACACTCATAAACACTAAAAATCATCGTTAATAATTGCGGCTGGCATTTGTTGAGCCTTTCCCGTTGCCATTTATTAAGATATTTTTTTCATTGGCATAATTTCTCAGGTGATGTAAAAAGGCATTGGAAGTGAAATACGCTACCACAAATTGAGTATGTTTTAAGCTTATTCCATTTTTTTTTTTTTTTTTTTTTTTTATAGATTAGAGGGCGGACGAGCAAGCGGTCCCACGTGATGGTAAGTGTTACCGCCGCCCATGGACACCTGCAACACCAGGGGGCATGAGGGCGCGCCGCCGAACTTGCAAAATCCTATTCACAGCTGTCTTGAAGAACCCCATATCGTAGCTTAATGGAAAGACCTCTTGAGGCATTTGACATTCTTCTCACAAGCGGCGCACTTATTCATGCTGATAGCAACAATACACAACTCAGGCTCAGATAAGATCTAGCAGATAGATGTATGGGAAGGAGCTGACAGCTGTAAAACAGATTATTCTAAATAGTACAGATGTCCAGCATATATTGTCCTTATCTATTATTGTAAATTTGAATGTTTTGTAAATTATGTACAATTGTACATTATATGTGACAATTACCGTATAGAAAAGATGTGAATATCTTAAATAAATAAAGAAAAAGATAACCGCAAGCATAAGCAGATAAACACTGATTATTCACTCGAAGTACGCGCAGCTATTAGACATTTAAGTTGTATTGTATTTTTTTTTGTAACTATGGAGCTCAATAATGTGTTTTCTTCATTTTCTTTCTTTCTTTCTTATTGTCGTTATAAACATATCGTATTTTTTATAGGAAGAAGGCGGCAGACGAGAATACATTCCACCTGGTGGTAACTGGATGCTGTCGCCCATAAACATGCCAACATCAATCCAACATGGGACGGTAGTGGATTATGGAATATCTCACTCGCTATCGCTACACGTACGTACATTGGAGGGATAAAATAAAGCGGGGAATGCAGTACATTTTACGGTAGTCTTCTGTACCACAGTAACGATAACAAATGAGGTAGACGAGTCCTAGAATGGAGACCATGATCCGGGAAGTGCAGTGCTGGTCGTAGATTGCATGTCAGTATACTAAATACTTTATTAGAACCTCATTGGAAGCAAATTATATCATAACTTGTCTCATTACTACCCCCTGTACCAACAGGCGGAATCGAGTTATTACCGAGTCAACAATCGAGTAATCGATCGCCATTTACAACTCGATTATCGTGCGGAGTAATCGCTGAAATATTTTATCGACAATATGACTCGATTCTCGTGATTGAAACGCATAGATAAATCAACACTTAACGTATAGTCGGATTTTTTAATCGAGACAGATCGAGATTTCCGTACAAATTTCACTCTGTTTCACAGTTCTACATGTCATATCCCTGGCTCGAATAAATAATACGACTTTAGAAGACAAGTACTGAATAAGAAACCTGTAAGTTTAGCCTGGCAGAATGGACTGGCGGTGTAACTGCGGCTTGTAAGCGAAGAATTTTTATTTTATAATTGTAAATTATGAGTCAAAAATTAGTGCACAGGCAATTGACTCACTTTTCCCCCCTTTTTATTTTAAGAAGGCGGCATACAGTCCACTTGGTGGTAAGTGGATACTGTCGCACATAGACATCAGCGGTACATGCCAACATTAGTCTAGAATGTCAAACTTTGACACGTTCCCGAATACGCTGTTTGGAAATTTAGGAATATATTTGGAGAAAGGACTTAGAAAATTGGAAGAGATGGATGGGAATAGGCTCTGACGTATCTCACTCACCACTGAAATACTTACGTTACATTGGGGAAATAGGGTATAAAATGGGATATACAGTACATTTCAAGGTAGTCTTCTGTGAGAAAAGGGTAACGTATCCAGTCGAGTGCGCCCAGTCGCTGTGGAATGCGGCGTGTAAGATGCCCTCACCGTCCCTCACCTCCCCTCACTTCACAGTCATTTACGCCAAATAACAATATAAATATCAAACATCTTATAAAATTAAATTATAATTTCATTTTATTGACAAGTCGTCTATCCCAAGAATCTGTCTTGTCCTAAGAGTCTCTTCTATCTTCGTGCCTGTCAAAACGCCCAGACGGCCATCGAGTCATATCAAAGTTGGACGTCGCTACAGGCAAGTTTAATTTAGGTACATATAAATATTTGAGATAAATTAAATCGAACTTTGGTAAATTCTTCCAAAAGATGTCGCAAATTCTGATAGCGTCATCGAAATGACTTCTTCTTCTTTGTCAGACTGTGTCTGTCCACTGCTGAATATAGGCCTCTTCTATTGTACGCCAAAACGCTCTATCGTTTGTATTTCTCATACAAACCGCATCGACCGCAGGTTAAGCTGTACTTTTTTGATGTGATCAGCCAGAAAGAACGGCGTTTTAGTTTTATGCCGATATGGATGCCCCCTGCTACCGTCTTCAGATCATCTAGCAGTCTAGTATTCACATGTATGTAATATTTATTTTTAGGTGTTTTTTTTTATTTATAGAAAGAAGGCGGCAGACGAGCTGACAGACCACCTGATGGTAAGTGGATACTGTCGCCCATGAACATTCGCGATACATGCCAACATCAGTCCAGACTGACAAACAGACTCACATCATTTTCTTTATAGTATGATAAAAAAGCTATCACATTTGTTTCTCCAAATAAGTTGCAAATTATGTCTATAATACTATAATACTCCGAAACAATTACTATACTCGTATATTGATTGCTTAAAATTCGTCATCACATTCTTCAATATGAAATTCTAATTAATCTTTAACCTTTAAGAATTCCAATTAATTTCTAACCTTTATGAATAAATTTTGAAATTGTAGGTCTGCGAAAGAAGTCGAACACTTGTACTATCAAAATTCTCTATTCTCTGATATGATGTGTTACGTGTGATGTCTCGCATGCATATAAAGCATAGATGCATATAAAGGAATAGATAACGTAAGCTCTCCGTTGCTGCGTGCCCCAAGTCGACGCTAAGGCATTGCGTCTCGCTCGTTCAGTCTGCTCCAACCCATGTCACCAGCGTTGTTACAAAACACAGACATATCTAATTGCGCTATCATCGATTGTAAAAATTCGTCAAAAGTGGTGATTCGGGTCAAGAAAGATGTTTCGTTTCATCACTGAGTGGTTTCCTATCACCAGAATTTACTCGTGAAATGACACGCTTGGTTACCATACAATTTTACGAACTTGGGTTGTCTGTCAATCTATGTTTAAGCTTGCAGGTCAGGAAAAGTGTGAATGAAGACTCGATTTTTTTTAATTTTCGAATCAAACGTTTACGCAACTGTCTCTTTATTAGTCTCTTCCATTCCATCGATTTGAGAATACATACTAGATATGTTATACAAGCAATTTTTAGTCGGATTTTGTATTCGAGTCAGGAATATGACATAGAACTGTCAAACAGAGTGAAATTTGGACAGAGATAACACTTTATTGACAGTTCTACAATCTACATGTTATATTCCTGACTCGAATAAAAAATCCGACTTTTGTAATAATGTTCTATCTTGAACCCCCGATTGAACCCATCTGCTTCACCCCTTCTAGAAGTTGACAACTGGATTTCTTTGATAATAAGGTATGATGTGTCATCTAGTCTATTCCCATATCGATGCATACATACAATCTGTTAATTTGTATGTATATTATACATTTATATATTGTATGCATCTCAAGTATGATGTATAAAATAATTACCGTTATATTATGTTGACACTTTATTTGATACTAGCGACCCGCCCTCGCTTCGCTTCTGACCGAAGCGATTAAAAAAATAAGTTTTTTTGTTTTCAAAATTTCAAAATAAAATATAGCCTATATTAGACACGGACAATGTAGCTTCCTATTTTTGAAATCGGTTCAGTAGTTCCAGAGATTACCCCCAACATGCAAACACACAATTTTACCTCTTTATCTCTTTATTATATTAGTATAGGCTGTAATCTATTTTCTACTTACTACCCAAAGGTTGCCTGAATAAACCGTTTTGGCGAAAGGCCGTCTGTTCTTTTCGTGTTACTTACATAAATTTCCTTTTGCAACATGTGTTGGTGTACAATAATGAGTTTATCTATCTATATTTCGAGATATTGTTAAAACAGAGCTTGTCAAACATAGGGTTGGCGTGATTTCAGTTATTTAAATTTTTTCTCGCAAGATAAAATCGGCGCTTATAGGTGGCACGTTTGCCTTTATTATTTATATGTAGCCTTTCTACCACAACGTAATAAGCTGGGTGTCGCGGCTGAAAAGCTATTGAATTTATTGCTTTAATACTTTCTTGCGGTTTCTTTCTTTCATTGTAATATTTAAAATGATTTCAGTTAAAAGTGAGTATTTTTTATTAACACTTATTATTTCTCATTGCCAAATTATTTATTTTTAATTGTGAGATTCCCATATTTTGCTTTTTTAAATAACATAGGTAGTTTTGAATCCTTGTATTTATCAAATTTGTATGAAAAAATGGGCAAACCTATTACAAAAATAGTTTTAAAAAAAATTGACAAAATTCTGATTTCAATGAACTCGAAACCATAAATACAATGTAGGCTCCGGGAAAGATTTCAAGACATCCTGTATGTATTTTATACAATTCACTTCCTCTTCTTTACACCTGCATTTAAAACACCTAAATGTCGCCCACGTGACGTAAAATAGTATGGCGGAATAAAAAACAAAATGGCGGGCGTAAACATTTTAATACCGAACCTCTGTTATTACACGTTGGGGATTAAGAGAAGCACTCGTCAAGGAAAAAATATACCTTCATAATGGAATACAAAGAAAAATACATTTTTCTTATTGCCTAGAAGTGGAATGAAAAGTGATTTTCTTTGTTTATTGTGTTCAAACTGTTAATTTGTGTGAGATACTTTTTCTTGCCAGCCCTGGGTTGAATTATGCTGTCAAATAGGCATTTTGACATACATTTTAATAAAATAAAGGGGCAAAGTAAAAACTGCACATCATAAAAGGCACCTTAAAAACAAATCGTTTATATTCTCGCTTCATTGTCAGTTTTCTTAAAAACAATGCCCGCCGAAACAATTTACCCTTAATTAAGATTTGTAATCTTTCTTCACGCTTCACCGGCACTATTAAAACACAGCATTAAAATTAAAACCGCGATATTTCAACGAAATAATAATACTTAAAATGGTCATTACTGCTTCGAAAATTCTATAGAGGATCATTCGGGAACATTCGAGAGCGTTCGAGAATGTTCGAGTTGGGAAATGGGCATAATGAGGGAAATCAAAGGGAATAGAGTCGTTGGTGCGCGAAATGAGTCGGTATCCAGAAATGAGGGACGTTTCGAATGATGCCCTCCGACGTTTTTGTTTTAGGGACACACAGGCTGTGACAGGCGGATAGCGTATGAACGAACAATTTGTATAATTACGAACATTGAAAAGTGAACTTGAAAAAGTGTTTCCTGATCTATTGTATCTGCGTATTATTTGAATATATTTAATTTTTATATATTACAAGCAAAACCCGGCAGACGTTGTCCTGCCATAAAAGTTGATGTACTGCAGCGCCATCTACTGGCAAGTTACAACAAAGTCAATAGCTCGAAAATATTCTCTGTGCTCAAATACCTATGTATACCAATTTTCATGGCGATCGGTTGAAGGATATAGAAGTTAATGTGCTGCAGCGCCATCTAGTGGCGAGTTACAACAAAGTGGATAGCATAGAAACCTTTTCCATGAAAAAATACATATACAATGTGCCAACTTTCATGGTGATCTATCAAACGGTGTCGAAGTCTATTAACATCAGATATACCAACATCCTCTTTTATATATATATACATAGATTATATGTATATGTAGATATGCTTGTGTGTGTATATTTTAAGCATTTATTATATTTGTATATTTAATTTATTCCAATTTTTATTTTCGACAATATTATTTCACTTACTCCTACCGCGTATCATCACTTTATTTTATAGCCTCAAGGTTGGCTGCGAGAAAATGCTTTATACCATTAAGTTAGCCTTTTCTTAAAATAATAACATATACTTATAATATAATAATAATAATACTTAAAAGTCTTCAAAAGAAGAAATTCCTTTTGAAATTTAGAAACAATATGTAACAGATTAGAATAAAAATTGAAAAAATGTTATAAGAAGGAAACGTGAAGAAAGAAACTTAATTGTGTTTGTAGTCAAGTCGTAAATCAATACATATAATAAAACAGTAAAGGGTTCAGTCTGTACGTTTACTTAATTTAGAAAAAATAAAATTGGAGGTCTATATATTTATCTGTATGCCTGTTTGATTGAGAATCACGTAAAAACTATGGAACTGATTTTGATCGGAGTGTCACTATAGTATAGCTGAGTATCCAAAAGGTAAACTGCTATATGTGTCATCTTCCTAGGACACAAGGAAGTTCAGTTGTAGAAGAAAATAAAAAACTATTAAAAAAAGACTTTTTACATATTTATTTTTTTACCTGCAGCATGCACAGATACCAAGTTTGTAAAACATTTTTAATGTATAGTCCCCTACTTTTGTACGATAAACGTTTTTATTTATTCTTTATTGCACAAAAGGCGGTCTTTCATTATTATTATTATTTATTTTAAGTTAATTTTAAACGATATTGTAAATAGATATGTCTTGTTTTCTATTTTAACACGTTTTATGGACGTTTAAACAAATGATCGAAAGTTAGACAGATAAAATTTGAAAAATAATGAAACAGAAATAATATTTAGATGTATATATATGCGTACCGATGGTCCGTGTGGTGCAGGCCGGGTTAAGAATAGCATCACCTCATCTTATCCAGTGGGTGTCGTAAAAGGCACCATACATTCATGCACGAGGAGCACTTATCTAAATATGTCCACCAGTGGATGACAAAAGGGCTGGTGACGGCGACGGCTTACTGATGGTGATGACTGTGTGTATCTCATGTCACTGTCACGTGTAATACTGGATGAGCTCGGTTGACACTATTTTTATGGAACAAATATGCGTTATCCACTGTCAGGAACTTATTTTTGTCTCAGGTTTTATGAAGCGCTTTTCATGTCACGGAGAGATAAATTGGAATTTCTATCTTCGACTACCCTCATGTCAATTATGAAATTGACAGTTGCGAGGGTAGTTAAGGTAAGCTTGTAAAATTAGATATCATATTGTTAGTGTATTTATAACTTTTTTTGAAGCACAATATGGTTATCACTGAATCGAAATAGTAAATAGCATTTTTCGTCCCATATCTTATTAAACTATCTCCACTACCGGATTCAAGTCTCTCCCTAGGTTCTCCACCAAACATGACTCTCCACTTGTACTGACCGGACGCCCAGTTACAGTTACTTATATTTTTTATTTACATATCTAATTGTGCAAGTGGAATCGCGTGCCTTGCACCTTGCTCGCGACCTACTTTTATACCGCTGACGTCATCATATATACATATTCAATTTTACAATAATTTAGTGTTTAATTAGACGTCGGCGTCGTTCAAACAACTCTCGTTCTGCATTTTTATTGGACACTCACCCTGCAGTGACATTTTACATCGACTGTGACACCTTGCATTGACATTATTATCTCCAAACACCGCTCTTATTATCCAGCTATACCATAACATACCATCAGCCTATGTCTCTCCACTGCTGGATATAGGCCTCTCCACACAGTCTTCGACTCATCTCATCCAACTACTACCGGCGAACCTCTACTGTCAATCTGGTCTACTGTGACAATGACTATGGCAAGCAATCAGGGATCATTAACAAGACAAATAAAGCGAGTTTTTAACACCGTGCAATAGTCAGGTACTTGAAGACAGGCTACAATACAAATGTAAGACGTGCAATTTCATAAAAAGGCTACCAATTGTAAATGAACACTCTAAATTGACTTTTCTGTATTTACTGTATTGACTTTTCAATTTAGTTCTAATTAAATGAGGATTGTCGGTTTTACACATCCTTTTATAGGTTTTTGCAATTTCTACTACAGTATTACCCTTCTGTAAGTTATTGCTATTTATTAGATAACTATTTTCTGGCACGGGTAAGAACTTTGTAAGGTAGGTAAATATTTTCTTTTGATGCCAACAATAAATTAAACCAGGTTCAACCTCACGTTTAAGAAATATATCAATCCCTCCTATCTCTTACCAAAGGGCAAAGGTATTAGTGAAATCGACCGCAGGTTAAGCTGTACTTTTTTGATGTTATCAGCCAGAAAGAACGGCGTTTTAGTTTTATGCCGATATGGAATTTCGTAAGGATTTTCGAAATACGAATAACTTATACAAATAATAAATCACTTTGTTACTATCGCTCATGGACATCTGCAATATGTACCAATGTCAGTCGAAACTGACAAACGTTGGCATATCCATGGATGCACTGCATATCTTTACGAATTTCATAGCTAGGACACGAGCCTAAAATAATGTAGGGAGGCAGAGCAGATACGCGCCGGAAAGAGCCTAAGCAGTACGGCGCGTAGCTTCCACGTTTCGGTTCATACTCGTATGACCACAGGGTTGGTAAGACCATGGAAGGTGGAGGGAGACCCACAGGTACAGTATAATACTGTACCTGTGAGATCTGTTGTTGGTAAGAGCGGAAATACTTTTTATATAACGTTTTTTTGTTTTTGTTTTTTTTTTTTATAGAAAAAAAGGCAGCAGACGAGCATATAGTCCACCTGATGGTAAGTGGGTACTGTCGTCCATAGACATCTGCGATACATGCCAACTTCAATCCAGAATGACAAACGTTGGCACGCCCCCGGATACGCTGCCTACCTTTGCAGATTAAGGTATGGATTGGGAAAATGGGGAGATAGAGGATAGGATGGGAATGGGCATATCTCACTCACTACTGAAACACGTACGTACATTGGGGAAATAAGATAAAGTGGGAAATGTAGTATATTTCAAGGTAGTCTTCTGTGAGAGAGGGGTAACGTGGCCAGTCGAGTGTGCTCAGCGGCTGTGTGAATGCAGCATGCATAGCTGCATTCACACAATAATAGCTTAATATTTTGCCGACTGTACACTATTGATATCTTTTTTTAAAAACGCTGAGTCGATGTCTGTGCCTTTTCTGAAATGACTGCTGTGTCCGGGACCAAATGGCGTTATGTTATGGTAATGTTGTCCGGGACGAGGGACCAGGACGATTTCGGAGTTATGCCCGTGTGATAAGTTTTCTGTCATGTCCGGGGAACATTATGCCGATATGTCTGCGAGGAAGTAGGCCTATATAAAACCGTTCATGGATATTTATAGGAATCTCAGAACTATTTTTTTATTTAACCTTCACTACACAAGGTTTTGATCTACTTTTTTGACTATTTGACTATTTTGACAAGTTTTTGACAATCCGTTCCGTTTAATTAAGTTACAGATACATTACGAAAACATTGGCCATCGGGGTAATCCGCAAACATACGAACGCGTCATCCACGTCCATGCAGTAGAGTATGCGATAAAGTAATAAAGTATCTCGTAATAATGTATGCAATTAGAGGTACGGTAATTTATAAACTTGGATGACGCTTTCGGGTGTTTCCGGATTAGCCGATGGACAATGTAAATACATGTTTCTGTACTGTGTGAGATATGCCCATTACGTTATATTCTGTCCTACCCCATCTCTCCAAATCTCCAAAGGTAAACAACGCATCCGTGGCGTGCCAAGGTTTGTCATTTCAGACTGATGTTTTCGCAGATATTCATCCACTTACCATAAACTGGACTGTCAGCTCGTCTGCTGCCTTCTTTTCAAAAATTAAAAAAAAAATGATAAAAAGTCGACTTAATGCCTCATGGCATTCTTTATCAGTCAACCATCAGGTCAAAGAGAAAATCGAATGCAAGTGCAGCTGTAGTTTAAAATTAAAATATACTATACCCTAGTAACCAGCCTTTTTACCCTTTTACAATAATTCCCCTGCACCATGTTACGCTAGCTTGTTTTTGTTCAGCAGTCAGTGGATAAGGAATCCAACGCGAACAAAGCTTCTTGATTTGAAGGTCTTGGTGTAAGATTTCATGAATGACCGGCGATGAAATCTTAAGAGTCTCCTCTATCAGTTTGTAGGTAGTTTTTGGGTCTTCGTGCAATATTTTCTTTACCACCTCGATGTTTTCATCTGTTACAGAAGTCGCAGGACGGCCACATCTGTCATCATCTTTCAAGGAAGACTCTCCTTGTTTAAATTGAGAAAACCATCTAAAAATTGTTGCACAAGACGGTGCGAGGACCTCAAACGCTGATACTAATCTATCTTTATACTCACTTTCGTTTAAAACAACTTCAAAATCTCATAACAGCATTGCAAGAAAATATTCTCGTTCGAATTCCATTGTTGCAAAGAAAAGCGCGCGATATGCAATAAAGGATTGAATACAACTTTTATTTTTTTCGTTTTGACTAAATAAATGGCTTTAGGAATTCGAATTTCAAATAAGTAACGTTTTAAATACAGTACAGCTTAAACGAGTTCTCTTTCTAAAATTTGAATATCTCATAATTTACCTAGTCAGATGTACTACTGGATATGCTCATCTCTTTCTGCATGAGGAAGGTATGGCCTTAAAACACCACACTGGCCAAACGGATTGACGAGTCCACTCATTTAGAAGTGGTATTGTAGTTCATCAAAGCTTGTGGTAGCGGCTTTGTGATCTCTTAGTCGCAATATCACAAATATTCTACTGTATTTTTTAGTATGACACCTAGTTTTCATTCTATAAAGGTAGATATTAAAAAGAACTGAAGAAGAATCTTATGACTAATCTACTTGAAATTACTACAAGCGTTTGTTAAAAACCAAAGTAGATTTTCCTTTAATGAAAATAGCTTATACGAGTAGACTTCTATTTTTATCCTGCCCGTTCCTAGACCGAAAAATTTAAAGCTAAAATTGAAATTTTCCAGGCGTTTAACTGCGGTTCTTTAGTTCATTTCATGCCAGAAGTGAATTACCATACGTTCAACTGTGTATAATAATCCAAACATTATTCATAAAAACGCTCAACTCCGTCTGTGGCCAGATATCTGCATGTTTACGTTGTATGGCGCAAGTTTAACTCGTAAGTACTAACATAGTCTATGATTTCGTAATGGTTCCTACATAACACTAATATGGCCTAAATTAGTCTCAAATAAATGAATTATTATTAATAAATATATTATTGTAAATCAAACTCCGTGCTACAGGGATTTTCGAAACCTAGGAGTTTGTGCTGAAAAGAACTTATTGCGAATTAATTATCTAGAAATTTATTCTTCGAAATATCCACTAGGTATTCCATAATTTAATTTTTATTTATTTAACATACACAGGAAATGCATTTTACAAATGGTTATTGGCTCCAAAATCGGTTGGATTGTCTTAAAAATCTAGATTCCACGGTCTACACAATTGGTCCTTTTACACACACAATTCTGTATTATTAAAAATGTAAGAACTGAAATTACAAAACTGTATTTTTAATATCTAGTGTCATAGTATCCGAATATTTATACCTAATATCATCAAAATATAGCGCATGACATTTTTTATGCCTTTTTTTGTCATTGTGGGATGACGCTACTATAAAATATTATAGCAAATTGGAATCTAAATCACCATCAATCTAAATCCTTGTGCTTAAAGCAAAAGTAAGTCTTGGCGATATCAAAATCGAAAATAAACAATGGTACTCTTGTAGCCCATTGGCAATAATAACATATTAACAAAGTTAATTACTAAGTTAATTAATATGCACGTATTTGTAGTACCCAGTAATAAAACCTCCATTCAAACTCGTAAGTTCTTAGTATCTACAACTTACGCAAGTTCTCGACATACTGCAGTTGCTCGTGTAGTTCCGCTATAAATGAAACTTATCAGATACTTGTTAAACAAGCCACAAGGCTCCTACAAATGTAAGTTCAAAGATTACGAAGGAACTTAAACGATAAAATGAACTTAGAACGGCTTAGAAATGGAATAGTGTACCTATTGTAGTTCGTAGCGCTATTTCGTAGCAAAGCGTAGGCGGTTGTCGTAGACGCGTCTACGAGACTATAGGACCGTAGCATTGAGATAGCCGATTGCTAAGTGGATTTTATTAGGCGTTGTTGTGCTTATTATTTATTGTATTGTTTTTAATAGAAATAAGCAGTTGACGAGAAGACATTACGCTTAATGACATTCAGATATCGTGACCCGTAGACATTTGCAATATTTTGCCGTCTAAAAATATGAAACTTGTAATGTCAGCGAATGCGCTGTCTAACTTGAGAAATTCAGGGATCATAATTTGGAAAAAGGAAAGACCATGACAGGAAGTACAATGGGACGATGAGTTACTTACTTAGTTACGATGACGATACTTCATAGCAGTACTCTTTCTGCTCGATGAAATGGAATGGCATGAAATTTGTTTCAATTGAGGGGAATTATATGAGATAGGATCGGGTTCTAGCAACTCTCAGTTAACCTTGTATAATAGTATTTAGAGGTTCTGGATTTTTCATGTATGTGTATGATGTGGCTTTAGAAAGCGCGATAATTATCATTAATGTTAATTAATAATTAAATATAATTATCTTTCATTAATAAGAATACAAATAAGAGCCGCAACTCCCCCGTGATTTACTAGGGGAGGTCTGTGCCTGTGTATGAAAATCTGTGTGAAACATGATGTAGAAAACGATTCACTATTTTTCAATTGGAGTAGCGTTGTATTTTCTCCTAGAAAATTGTAAATAATTACGTCCAATTTCGCTGCAGCAAAATGAATTGCGAGGCCGCAAAAACTATTAATAATTCAGTTTTAATCACCTTGCCATCTTGCCGCCGTTCGCGGCAATAAATTCGATGTTGTACATGTCTTAAATAATAAGATGCTATGTAGACTACATTATTTTTTTACTAACAGTGCTCGCGACTTAGTGTGCGTGGACGGTAGAGCATGTTTGGTTAGCTTGATTCCCGTGGGAACTGTATAATTGATTTGAATAAAAAGTACCCTAAATGTTAATCGGACATAAAGTACAACTGTGCTAAGTCTCATTAGAAACGGTCCAGTGATTTTTGCAACAGACAAAGATTGTTGTTTTGGTGTCTGTGTCACTTTTTTGCAACATGTATTGGTGTGCAATAAAGAGTTATCTATCACTTAATTGATACTGCAACGACTTTTTAAAAAATAATATTAAACGTACAGACACGGATTTGTTATATGTATGTATGTTATATGTTTGTTATATGTATAGAAGACAGTTGGTTGAACATAAATATAATTAGTTGTTATTCGCAGATAAATTAGGTCTCTTCCAAGGACCACCAACACACATGGTCTAGCTAGCTAGTCCTCGGTCTAATCATCTCATATAACTACTACAGGCGACTTTCTTCAAAACGTCAGTCCACATAACCGGTGTGAGTATGTGTGGTCAGCTTGATTCTTGTGGGAACTTTATAATTGATCTGGATAAAAAGTACTCTAAATAATCCGGTGCATAAGTTACAATTATGCCATGTTTAATTAAAATTGTCTAGTGGAATTTGCCTGATGGGCGTTTAAACAGAAAAACAGACGAAAAGTGCAAAAATTATCGCTTTAGGCTCCGTATAATTCGTATTTTATACTGCAATGACTTTTTAAAAAAATAGGAAATGTACAAACACGGTTTCGTTATAATTTCATTATATGCATAGATGTAGCGAAAATTAACTAAGTATTTGTTTGTGTTAGTCTTTTTTAATGTGTCACTGCAGAGCACAGTCCTTACCTAGTAAATCACTTGGGGGTTTCAGGCCATAATCCACCACGCAGGCTCAGTGCGGATTGGTGGATACACATATTAAAGTTTTTTTTTTTTTCTGGAGCATGTGGAGTTTCTTCATTCCTCTTAAGTAGAAACTCAGTAGCACGGTTCGAGCATATGAGCTCACGATCTCAGGAATGCCAGTCGAGTATAGATACTTTTAGGCTATCACCGCTCTCTAGGCATGCTTTTAGCTTATACCTTGTACCGTGTAACAAGAATGCATAAGCCCGTGGAAGCTTGTAAATCGTTGCCTGTTTTCATCCTACCCGTAATTTAGCTTTAATTTTCTATGAGGAAATACCTTACGTCATTCTAGAGGCCTGTCAGACACTTTGTGCTTTCATACTTTACGTTAAAAATACTTTATGTGAATTTGAGATAATAAATTTTTATACAGAAACTTTAAACGCTTCTTAATTTCACCTTAATACCTTTACCTTGGCCGTGTGATATCGACTGGCCTTAGAATAGCTTCACCACCATTTCTTCTCGTGGGTGTCATAAAAGGCGACTAAGGTATGACAGCAGGCCCCGAAAAACTACACCACCTTTACAAGAGTGAACTCGTCAACCCGCTTGGCTAGCGTGGCGTTTTAAAGTCATACATGCACAAGACAATGTACATGACGAGGTCCATGTCCAGCAGTGGATACTGAAAGGGCTGGTTGTAGTTTATCGTTGCAGTCTTCACTGTAGGTAAAGTAGGATTGTTACCGTGATCGACCGTAAAGGCACTCACGATCGATTTTTCGATCGCGATTGACCGTTTTAACATCCCTGATGCACACCGCCACCTCTATTGAAATATAGTTAAGAAAACGAATTGAGATATCATTGTGGACTAACACAGTTTTATATCCAACCAAATAATAGTAGTAAACGATCCAGCAATTTTATTCTTTGTAACCAGTTGGAATACGAATGTGCAGTGCCCTCACATACCTTCCAGGTTTAAGGGTACAAAGTACACAAATTGTTATGTATTTTTCTTTGGAATATACTTGTATATAAATAAATTAAAAGAAATTACCAAACGTTGTGTGACAGAGACCGCACGTTTTCTTTATCTATCTACTCGTATCCAAAGTAGCCAAAATTCATGAAAAGAAACTAATTACCTTTATAAAAATAAATAAACTTTGTAACTCTTACAATAAACAAATAAACGTAATCGAATAGGCAAATGTTAATGAAATACCCACAATTATGTGCCGTTTCATCGGTCCACACGTCGGTGTGGGTCAATTACGATCGAGGGGGTCAGGTCACTCCCCGAGGGGAGTCTTGTATGCTTCCTCTACAAGGGAGTTGTATTACATTGCTTGAAATTACCTTTTTTCTCGTTTGGGTTATAAACATTGACTGATTTAATTTTGATAAAAGAATGTTTAATAATATTCGTTTTAAACATTTTAAAATATATAGATTCAATTGTCACCCATAGAAATCCGCGATACATGCCAACATCAGTCCAAAATGATAAACGTTGGCACGACTCCATATGCGCTGCCTACCTTTGGAGATATAGGAATGGATTTGGAGAAGGGGTTGGGAAAATGGGGAGGGATAGAATAGGATGGGTTGGGAATGGGCTCTGGCAAATCTCACTCACTACCGAAACACGTACGTACATTAAGGAAATAAGATCAAGTGGGAAATGCAGTACATTTCAAGGTAATCTTCTGTGAGAGAGGGGTAACGTGACCAGTCGAGCGCGCCCAGGGGCTGTTGGACTGCAGCGTGCACTCTCCCCCTCAAATCTATCTCTGAAATGTATTAATGTACTTCTTGGTGAAATACTCACAAAAATCTGTTCAGGATTAATAGGGCTGCAGACTGACAGCTAGATAGACAAAAAGATGTGTTTTGCGATACGATAAATCATTTTGATAAATGAGGTGTCTACATCTACATTTAATTACTTCTAATGGGATGTTATGACACCAGGTGTATAGAAAGATTTGGAAAATCAAAGCTGGTAATGGTAGTCATAACAAGTAATTATATACAGGCCTCCCCATGACAAGATTCGGGCCATAATCCACCACGCGGGACCACTGCTGTTTGGTGAATCAAGTCTTACAGAACCGAAAATTATGATTGAAGAACTTTAATCTTAGAAGCTTTACATTTCACTGTCTGTAAATATTTTTTTTTAGATAAAAGTGATTGCAATTTAAAGCAAAGCATGCATGATATAGAGGAAAAAACAATAATTTCTCGTGTTTTTATCTGTGTGTCTGTCTAAATGCGCATCACTTAAAAACTACGGCACGGATTTTAGTAAAACTTGTCACAGTTATAGCTCACGTGTTGGTTTAACAATCAGGATACTTTTATCCAGATCCATTAAAGAGTTCCTACGGGAATCACTCTAAAGTTCACGGGAACGCAGTGGCCACTGCTCGTGAGAAAATAAAACGTTTAGAATAAACGTTATGACTCAAGAAAAATAAACGTTATGACTCAAGACAGAGGGATCGCGCTTGGCAATTCAATTTTAGACAATTTCTCCTTTATATGATCTTGAAGCTTTTTTTAAACATTTATTCGGGTAATATTTTTTTAAATCATAAGGAAGTTTAACTCTTTCATATATAATTGTTTTCTTTCCTTAATTAGTTCTCACGCACGGAAACATTAACCTTAGTGCCATGTGGCTATTGATGATATATTCGTTAGTTTGTGTATGTATTTATATATTTAACATTTTTCTTATTATGATACATGTGTTATATATAAATTTTGTGGATAATAAAATTGACGATCACAACAGGTGATAACTTTCTCATTCACAATATGCCATATTTAATCCAATATTTTCGAAGACTGGAAGCATTGACTATGTTCATGATTTACTTATTTATTCATAAGTTATTGCACAGAAATATTGTACAAAAGGCGGACTTAATGCCTTATGGTATTCTCTACTAGGTAACCATGATTCTAATTCATTGACATGATTTTCAATTACTAAGGCAAATATTTAAAATAAAGAAAATGCAGTTGGCTCAAACATGAACAGAATCTATGGCTTCAGTCCAAGTGAATATACATAGACACAATATAATATATTCAATATATATTACTGTATATTAACGGATACTGTAACCGCATTTGAAAATGTAACACCATTAAAAACCACAAAAAGCACTCAACGAACCCAATTGTCAGCTTCACACGAAAAGGTTAACCTTTTTATAAAACAGTTAATCGCTAATACCAATTGAACGAAGACTCAGAAAGAAATAAAATCCACATGTGAACTGAAGCCATAATGAGGTTAATAGCCACTTTGTCCGTAAGGGCGGGAGCACATGGCTCGTCAGGCAAGTTATAAGCGATTGGGTTTTATGAAGGACCCGAATGGTGGCGGGCTTAATGGGAACTAGTTATTAGAGCATCGTATAAGGAAACCTACAATGGTGGGATTTAAGGATTAATAAACACAAAAAAACGAGGTACAAAGACGGAATTTTAATCGTATACATATTGCATTTTAACAATTTAAAGCTAAGAACAGCGATACCCAGTAAAGATATCAGAAATATATTTGTCACGTTTATCTGAAAAACGTAATAATGCAGAATAGCGGTGCGTGCGTCTTCGTTCGCGTAAACTCGCGATTCCCGTGGGAATTCTACAATCGATCTGAATAAAAAGTGCCCTTAATGTGGAGCGGAGCTATAATAACTATACCAAGTTTGATTGAAATCCGTCCCTAATAGATTTTGCATGATGCGCGTTTAGAGATAGACAGACAAAAATTGCAAGAATTTCAATCACTTTATTCGTAAAATATTTCACGTACAGACACGGCTTTGTTACGATTTTATTGTATGTATCACCTCATGTGCGTATTCAATACACACATCACACACACAACCATGCACAATATTTACTAAATTACTATATAAATTACTATTTTATCTGTCTGTCTGTTTGAACGCACATCACTCAAAATCTATTATATGGATTTTAATGATACTTGGCATAGTTATAGCTTGTGCGCCGAGTTACCGTTTAGGGTACTTTTTACCGAGATCGACTGTACAGTTCCCAAGGAATTACTAGTTCATGCGAAGTCGCAGGTATAGCTAGTAACATAAATAAATAATTCAAGTAATTATCCTGAATTACTATCTAAAATACACACTAAATTTGTCTTACAACGCCCTTATTAGTTCACGTGACAAAATTCATATTTTACGAGAACTATTAATAATAAAATAATCAGCTTTTAAGAAGTTGTCCATTAGGGTCGACTTGTTCCGCAACTAGCGTAGCCTAACAAAAAAAGTAAGAAGAAGAAGAGCCGTAACAAAAATCAAAAGCGACTCCACTCTTTTTGAGGTGGTGTAGTTTCTTAGGGCCCTTTGTTAACCCTTAGTCACCTTTTAGGACACCATGGGACGAGATAGGGGTGGAGCTAAAGCGTGCCGACACCACATGGCGAAGCCGTTGGTGGCGAGTATATATATATGTATGTACAGTGGGTATGTATGTTCAGTGGCACAATCGTATTTGTGCGGTAATTCTACCGTTTTTGCTATCGCTATCGCCACCTTTTGTATCCTGTACAATAGGTATTAGAACTCCAATGACAGTGAATTAATGGAGTGATATGCCGTGCCGGTTCAGGCTATCTAATGAAGACGTGAGTTTACTTTTCGCTAAAAAAATTAGTTCTCTCTATCCATCAGCTAAAACAAGGAGATGGAAATAACTTTTCTTTTTTTTTGTGGAGTGGTTAATACGTAGCACCAATTCATGGATTCTTCTACTACGTCGGTTATATTATCGGTCCTTGCGTCAATTACGACCTGCGTATTGCCTACACGCTTCTTCTACGAGCTGTTGCGGTGAATTTTGTTTTTCGGCGAATCTCTTTGTGGTCTTGAGATTTAGCGACGAGTAGCTCGACCAGTGACGCACCCTCGGCTGGTCGCCACAGTCACACTGGTCACAACCAGCGACTCAGTGTGCCCAATGCTTAATAGTATAGCCTTTAACCGAATTTCCGAAAATATAGGTACTACCAGTAGCCCTTAGGAGCTTAATGATTTTGGGCTGGTCTTTCCCCTTTTTCATGAAATATATCACCGAGATCGTTATTAAATATGCCTAATTAGTAATTTTCCAATTTTCACAAGATTCGTCTACCAAAATTCTTCCATCATTCTATGAGTATAACCCAAATGCGGTTCTCTATAGATGTTTTACTTCATCAAAACTCTACTAAAAATACATCAAAAGACACATCGAAGAAGATATATGAACGAAATTTGTACTCAAGACGTAAGGAAATGAGAATGCCAGGTGGTTTTGAGTGGCAGCCGGAAGGACGCAAGGAAACCAGTTCTGTTCCGATTTGAAATATTGAACAAGAAATGAGAAAAGTAAATATAAGTTTAAGATATAGATCTCGAACTCAAAATCAAAGTCCCTTTTATCAGGTTTCGACGTACGATATATATGGTAGACTTTTCAATTCAGAAAGTAGTTGGTTCATGCGATCGGAAGGCGTTCCACACTATGCTTCCATTTGCAACCAGCCCTTTCAGTATCCACTGCTGAATGTAGGCCTCCTCAAGCACATTGTCTTGTGTATGAGGATCGTATAGGCTTAAAATGCCACGCTGGCCAAGTGGGTTGGCGAGTCCACTATTTTAGAGGTGGTGTAGTTCCTCAAGGCTTGTCATGGCCGCTTCGTTGTCCCGTAGGTGCTCCTATATACGTGGTCCCAATCAAAGACTTTTCTACGCCATCGGCTGTAGGTTCTGTGGCATATTTTACCTGTCTTGTCACCACCACAAACATATTCTTACATCCGCCAATAGGCTGATGTAAGAATATGTTTGTGGTGGTTGGATAAGACAAGCTAAAGTCTTGTGTGATGACGAAAGGCCTATTGTATCCAGCAATAGAGATACACATACTGATTGAATTGTATGATATAATACAAGTTTGGACAATAAATCCAACTTCCAAACAGATTTTGTTATTTTATAACACTTACTTAATATTTACATTAAAACTTGGTTTGAGTAACGTACCAAAACAGGCAACATACATAAACAAAATAAGATAAGTGTATAATCTGAGAGTATGAATATAGGAACTTATAATGTCTCCTTTAACCATGTGTATGCTTGATTACGAAGTCGGCATACTGATCCATAGAATATATCTAAACTTTTATTGGTTGCAGCTTGATCACAACATTTTCATCGAAGTCGAATTTAGGAGTGGAGCGCCAGAAACAATCTATCCAATATAGCCTCTAAAAATTCAGTGTTGGTCTTTAAAATTCGGGACAGCATAGATGTATCCCGTACCATTCCATCTCGCTTACACTGGAAGAGAGAATCAGGTTTTGTCCATTTTTTATGAGATCGGAAATGATACGATACGGTCTATAGCAACTGGCAATTTGTGTCATTGACGAAACTCAATACTTTGTTGAATTTTTCAGTTGGAAAAAGGTTGAACTGCCTATCTTTGTGGAAATAGAAATAAGGATTTGGAAAAAGATATTTTCCTCTGCTTTTCTAATTCTTATCATTATCAAAACTCATATCGTGGCATCTGCCTCTCTTAATCTGAGCGGAACGATCGGCTGATCGGCATGGAACTAGATATACCACATATTTATCATATCGCATACCGCTGATTGAACACGAGATAGAAACGAGGGGTGGAACATAAGAGGGAATGGTATTAAATTGGGTACAATGGGGTGGAGAAAGAAGAGACTCTCACTTAGACAATAGACGACACTTTACTTGAACACTTACTCTTGACACATATTGGTAGATTGGAGAATTTGGAAATTTGATCAGTCGGCTGTGGTATAAAGCGTCCCCGTCTCCTGTATTCACTTTTTTCAAGTAAAAGTGGAATCGGTTTCTTCCTAAAATAAACATTTAATAACAGAAGTTTGCAAACAAAATTATGCCTTTGTGATAGACGTTCAAGTCTCGCCTAATTTTCCTCGTCGAAACATATCTTCAGTGAAGGATAACACCTTAATGCTCAACATTTTCTCGAAGCAATAACCCCGGATTATCTCGTGCCGGTTATCGGGATAACCAATAAGTTATACCCGGGCCGGTTAATCCGCGGGAAAGTCAAGTGTCCGCGCAGGCCGCAATTCTTCACGATTCGTCGACCTCGCAAATTAATATCGTATCGATTACAATAAACCTAGGACTCAGAAGTAATAATAACAATTAATAGGTTTATTATCTTCTTATGTTATTACATCTTCTATATTAAATTGGGGATATTTGTCCTTTTATTCGCAAATGTTGTTTTTAGGGTACCGCCAGAAGTGAATCCCTTATCAACGCTAATAAGGGGTTAACCGTCAATCTGTCAGTCAATTAACACTTTGTCGGTCCATCGTCGAGATAAGTAAAAAACAATCGGACCCATGATGCTGAGAATGCATATGTAAAATATCCACCAGCTTATTGTGTTTGTTGCCAGTTACAGGTGGATATTGTAGTAAATACAAATATGTAGTATCACTGCAACTTGCCAGAAATTTATGTAACATTTATTAAATTCTAGGATATACAAAATTGAATATGTAAAAAAATAATAATTATTATAAATAATAATATAAAATTATATTATAGTTTAGTTACAACATTTAGTCATTATTATTTTTTCTAATTTTATTATATTTTAAATTGTCTACCAGACAGTTACTTTATAATTTAAGATCTAATACAAATACAGTCTTTTTATAATAAATATATAGACATTTATGTTATGAAATTTGCCATTGTTTTGCCATTTATAAATTGTAAGGAATTGAAGTAGGCGTTTTGTGGGCTGAATTTATACGATTACGTTTTTTTGGGAATCATTACCATAGAAAGTAACCAGCCCTTTTTTGTCGTCCACCGCTGGACATGGGTCTCCTCATATACGTTGTCTTGTGCAGCAAGAGGGATGTATGGCCTTAGAACGCTTCTTTTAGAGGTCGTATAGTTCCTCAGGGCTTGTGCTAGAGGTTTTGTTATCCATTATTTGTTACAAGAAGACGGCAGACGATTATAGAGTCCACCTGGTGGTAAATGGATACTGTCGTCCATAGAATCCGCGATACATGCCAACATTTTTTTTATACACAAGTGGGCGGACGAGCAAGCGGTCCCACGTGATGGTAAGTGTTACCGCCGTCCATAGACACCTGCAACACCAGGGGGTATGCGGGCGCGCCGCCGACCTTGCAAAATCCTATTCATATCAGTCCAGAATGACAAACGGTAGCACGTCCCCGGATGCACTGCTTACCTTTTGAGATGTGGGAATTGATTTGGAGAAGGGGTTGGAAAAATGAGGAGACATAGGATAGGGTTGGATGGGAATGGGCTCTGGCATATCTCACTCAGTACACGCATATCGAAACACGTACGTACACTGGGGAATAGGATATAGTGATAAATGCAGTACATTTCAAGGCAGTCTTCTGTGAGAGAGGATCAACGTAGCTAGTCGAGTGCGCCCACGACTGTAATTGCCTTCGAATGGATTATACGCATCAGCTCTCTTAAGAATTACCGGAAAAAATTGTACGCAGAGGAGGATATATATTCTTTAAAAAGTTTTAAAAATGTATCTGTTTGCGCAGGCAAGTGCGCACCGGATAAACACTAAGAGCGAATCAAATATTCGCAAACACTAAGAGCGAATCAAATATTCGCTTGAATTCCGAATTACAAAAACTTCCTATGAATGAATGTTTGAATTTACAAAAACAAAATATCTTCGGAACCTCAACCGGTGCCTCTCCAAAAAGCACTTATAGAACTTTTCGTATTATACTCGTACTCGTATTTCTGGTAAGTTTGACGGAACCCTACGCCCCCTGCCAGGAGAACAGAAAAAAACAGTTACTTAAGAGCGAGTAGTGAAATAATACTTGGAGAATCCCCGCGTTAACGTCTCACTAATTCAAATTCTACCACTTGTAAGCGTGCTACCGCAATTTATCCCGGGCTAGCGGACCGCGGATTAATCCGAGCGGTCGTAAACAACAACTCGTGAGGCGTTTACACATCGGTGGCTTAGACGCGTGGTTTATCAGAGCGATTCACGCGTTGCTTCAGTATTATATGGAAACCAGATTGCAATGCAATATTGCATTGTATTGGACAACCAATTAGCCCTATTGGTGGTGCTCCTACGTACTGTTCGCTGACTACCACTGAAGGAATGGATCTGGAAAATGGATTGAAATGCGGAGGAATAGGAATAGGATATCTCACTTACTACCGGAACACATTGGGAGAATAGGATATGGTGAGAAATGCAGTTCATTTAACAGTACCATCTCCCAAATAACATATATGTTATATATGTTACCTTAATAAATAGTAATAAAAAATGAAAAGTGTCTACCATTACCGCGCCAGGTATTATATAACCTGTCATTTTGGTTCGCTTATGAAATGCATTAGCTTTACCTATAGAGCGCGCTGAATCTCTTGCATTTTTCTTTATCTTGTCTAGTTACCTATGTTTATATGTATATATGTCTGTATGTATCTACGTATGTATTTCTAATTGCACCGTCTACATCTATTTAGAGTACAGACTCTTCCTTAGCACCCAAAGGTTACCTGGAAGAAACCGCTTTAGCAATAAGGCCGCCTGTTGACCTAATTACTCGCATTTTGTGTTTCTCTGTATGTTTAGGTGTACAAAAAGGTTTATCTATCTATGTATTCTTGATGCAGTACTAAATACCTTAATGCTCAGAATGCGCCCAAGCGTTTACATCAGTGTGCACATGGCTTTACTCTTTACTGCGTTGCAAGTACGAGGCATATTCGTAAAGTAAGGGCCGTTTGGTCATTAAAAACAAAGTCTTCGTTTTATTGACAGTTTTAGTTTCCAACAAACCTACTTCACTTTTCCACATAATCGCCGTTTACTTCTAAGCATTTTTCGTACCGCTTCACCAGCTTCTTTAACCCCTCTGCATAGAAGTTCTCCGCCTGGCTTTTCCGCTTTTCCAAGCTTTTCCGTAACAATCTTGAATATGGTGGTGCGTTCAACAAGAGGAATAAGCAAGAACCTGTTGAACGAGTTCATCGGTCTGAAGACTTGGCTTACCACTCCGCTCTTCCATCATGGACATAGTGCGGCCATTCTTGAATTCTCGACACCATTGTCTAACCTTTCCTTCACTCATTACAGTTGGTCCATAAACGAGGCATAACTCCTTGTAGATTTGAGATGCTGAAGATCCTTTTGGACACAAGAAACGAATCACGGCTCGCATTTCGCAACTGGCGGGATCAACGATTGTCGCGGACATCTTTGCCTGCATTCACTGACTAGCATACGACAACTGAAACACAATAATGACTTCCGAGCCTTCGTAAACAATCAGTAGATGACGCTGTATGCTTATAACTTTGTTCAGACCCACCAATTTTGAAATATACGGAAACGGCCCTTACTTTACGAATATGCCTCGTATAAACGCTCTATTCGTTAACTCGTAATCACCATTGTGTACTAGGCATTACTATTATAACAATTCCCTTAAGTGCACTCTTGGCCATCGTTCAAAACGCACCCAAGTTGGCCCGCGATTTGCTTTGTGTAGCTTTGTTGGAGCTTTTTGACAAATGATAATTTTTTTTTGTTGCTTTTCTCTATGTGAATTGGAGCAGAAGACACAATGCATGTTCGAGGGTCCGTGTAGATGGTTCACGATGGTACAGAGTTTTGCTTGCTAACCTAGATACTGGGTTAACGCGGTTTATAACAAACAGCTCTGCTCATACGGTGATTATAGGTATTCTTTATTGTACGAGTATAATTGTTACATTATTAAGAGCAGAATAAAACCAGGCGGTATTATTGTTTTATCGAAATTTCATTCAGGCAACCACGCGGGTAGTGTACAATATATCAAATTTGAGATTTTCTCGTTTTTCACACATATGTATCTATTTAAACGGGTCTTGACGCGAATGTTTACCGCATTTGTTTTACTCGACGTTTCGATTGGGTTGCACTAACCATGATCATGAGCTGACTCAAAATAAGGTAAGGTAATAAAATAAAAAAGGTAAACTTTCGCATTAAGACCCGTTTAAATAAATTAACTAGTGTACAATATACTCGTGTTAAGTAACGCAAGATATATATTTCAATAATAAGAACTACTTATAGTAAAATATACACCTTCATACATATAAATATATAATACATACATACATAAACGTGTACGAACGTCATTATTACAAAGTAATATACGTACATATAAGACGATACGTAAGTAGTAATGTAAAAACTTTATCCAAAATTAGAGAAAGAGATTATTGGTCATTATCAGCGCCGGCTCTAGTCCATGTAGCGCCCGGGTGGAATCAATACCCTGGCGCCCTCTAGTAGGGTCTTTGTAGGCGTCGCGAGCGGCGCTCGGCGTCCTCCTAAGACCCTGCGCCCGTGTGCGCCGCACACCCTGCACAGTACGTAAAGCCGACACTGATCATTATCTACTATATTGTACAATTTTATTGTAGGTATGTCTATGGGACTAAGTTATCGTCGCAATATTTATAAGCATACGATCTTCTACCCAGTTGATCCATCGCTTCAGACCTTAAACGTAACAAGGGACACAAAGCATAATTCTTCCTTTTCAGAGACATACCCTAATCTGCAAGGCTGGTCAGCTCTAATACCCCTGAGTCCGTGCCCAGACACTATATAGGCACATGAGCGCTCAGATGGCCAACTACGTATTCTGTTAGGCCTAGGATTATTTCGAGCACGACACGTCTAATGCACAGCGTGCTTTCGACTTTGTAAAGGCCAGTAAGATTGTGAAGGGATGTTCAAATTGAGAGGTGTGGTATAATCTGTTAGGTATTTACTAGGTAGAATTCGAAAATCATACCTGTTTCGGAAAAAATTAGCCGAAAAAATGAAACGAGAAATTTGGTAGGTAGTAATTTTTTTTTTAAGTTTTTTTTTATGGATGTAGGCGGCAGGCAAGCATACAGTCAATCTGATGGTAAGTGGATACTGTAGCCCATAGACATCAGTGATGCATGCCAACATTAGTCCAAAATGACAAACGTTGGCACGCCCCCCAATGCGGTGTCTATCTATGGAGATATAGGAATGGATTTGGAGAAAGCGTTGGTAAAATGTGGAGGGATAGGATGGGAATGGGCTCTGGAATTTCTCATTCATTACCGAAACACGTACGTACATTAGGGAAATAAGATAAAGTGGGAAATGCAGTACATTTCAAGGTAGCCTTCAGTGAGAGAGGGGTAACGTGGCCAGTCGAGCGCGCCCAGCAGCTGTTGGATTGCAGCGTGCACTCTCCCCCTCAATTCTTTCAATATTGCATTGTATAAATAAATAAAATAAACAATGTACTGTCCGTCAAGTAACACACATGTACACCTTTTGTACTGTGTAATTCCATTGTTATATTACGCTCGTAAACAAAGAATACGATCTCGTATCTCGTTAGGCTATAATTGGAGAAGCCTTATTAAGGCTCACCGGAAATGGCGATGAGGATAGTTCGCCACAACCGGAAGTGATCGTCTTCAGGGCAATAAAAATGTAGAGTAGCGGTTGCGTTTTTGTTTTACGCTGAGGAATGACGTCATCTATAATTAATAGGTATGACTTAATTTGAAATATTGTTTTTATAATAAATCAATGTTTCCCAACGTGTGTGTGTGTGTGTGTGTGTGTGTTGTTTTTGATACATTACATATCTCGAGATTAATTGCTCAGGTGTGAAAAATTAATACAAGCTTACTTAAATTAAAAATATATAAAATCCGGAATAACTTTGGCAAGCTACGATTTCAGACCATTTTTAAGCAAGTACAAAGCATATGTTAACTGATTTAATTTTTTACAAACGGAATCTTTCAGTGTTTTCGACGCCATATTGCTTTCAATGTATATTCCCAAGAATTTTGTAACAAGGCGTTTCCTTTACTAATGTTCCGTGATAATTTATAACTGGATTATTCATATTACATTGTTTCTAAAACGCATTACTCTAGATTTTGATAGGTTTATTAAATAGTTATTCGGTTTTTTTTTTATTTAGGAAGGCCGCAGACGAGCATACAGTCCACCTGATGGTAAGTGGATACTGTCGCCGATAGACATCCGCGATACATGCCAACATTAGTCCAAAATGAGAAACGTTGGCATGACCCCAGATGCGCTGCCTACCTTTGGAGATACAGGAATGGATTTGGAGAAAGGGTTGAGAAAATGGGGAGGGATGGGATGAGAATGGGCTCTGGCACATCTCACTCACTACCGAAACACGTACGTACATTGGGGAAATACGATAAAATGGGAAATGCAGTACATTTCAAGGTAGTCTTCTGTGAGAGAGGGGTAACGTGGCCAGTCGAGCGCGCCCAGCGGCTGTTGGATTTCAGCGTGCACTATCCCCCTCAAAATTATGGTTATTGTCGATCTTACGTTCATAATAATAAGGTCATTTTTTATCGTTACTAAAGACAATTGTGCTGTCATCGGTAAATCACTCCTTTATAGGTCGTGTAATTCCTCGTGTAATGGTAGCGGTTCTGTTACTCCTTAGTCGCCTTTCGCGAGACCCACGGCGTGAGAGAGGGAGTGGTGCCATTCACAATCCGGCCGGTTAACAAACTCGATCGAACAAAAATAATGTACCGTAATTAATATGACTTTGCCATATTTAATTATTCATTTAATTATCACTCCACAATTGACCGCATTAGTCACGCAGAGTGGTCAGCAATCCAGTTCTGTTCAATTAACGCTCTATTAATTCTGTATTGTATTGCAATCTGTTAATATAAGTCTTGCCTACAACTTCGCTCGGGATCACCCGGGAATTCGAAATTTTTGAGATGTTTCCTGGAAATTGGATCAATTTTCGTAAAGATTCTTTTCAAATTCCAATATATGTTTGTTGGTTCGTTCGAATTACTGGACAGGTATTGCTGTGGTGAAAACCATATATGTATTTGTTCTAACAAAATCAAAATATATAAATAAAAAAATATATTTCGGTTCGGTCAGTGGTACGAGGTGATAAAATGATGCTTGAAAAACTTTTGTCTTCGAAAGCTACGAATTTAGTAATAGCGAAATATTTACTCTTCCTGATAGATATATAGTATCGTTGGTCATGATGGAAACTATATCCATACTAATATTAGAAATGCGAAAGTAACTCTGTCTGTTACCTTTTCACGACTAAACGGCTGGGCCATAGGGTACTTTCCAGGGACGGACTTGGGGTATTTACCGCAATAACCAAAGGCACAGTTAGTTACTGAATTTTTAGCTATTAATATGTTTAATAAAAATTAAGAAAAAACTTTCTGTTACCACATATACACAATCGACTTCACCAATGTCGCCGAATAAGCATCTATGGGAATCAATAAAATGTATCAATTCCCAAACGAAAATTTTCCTTCACACATACATTTTTTATGGTCGAGTGACTTTCAATTTTTCCCGCCATGATAATACATTTTCACGTATTCGTGAGCCGGATATCCGGTATATTGCTCTGTTGTTTATTAAAGTGCAAGATGAGAGCCTCGTGACTCAGCTGGAGATGGGCAGACCAGCGGAAAATATGCGCAGTAATCAATGTGGGCTTTAGATCTATTATAATAAAGTATACAATGCAATAATGAAAGTAAAGCTATAAAATGCCCCGATTTAAGAGGCGTATTACAAAATAGAGTTCTGAAAGATTAGGCATATTCAAACCCGGCGACACTTCGTTCACGGTCACGTGATCAAGTCACCGTGATTTAGTTAAAATAAACAATGTTGATACTTTTTCCTATTATTGAATTATTTTTTACAAAGATAGATCTACAAGTAAGTTTAGTATATACCGTATTAAAAAATCAATGAATTGCATTGTTTTTTTAATATTTGTTACTATCTGTTGCTCGCGGCTTCGCTCCTGTTACCGTGATTGTAAGGAAAACAAAACAACAAATAGTAAAGTACAAATAGTAGAACTAAATTTAATATTTAATACCTATTTTTTACTTTATAAATTTGCATGCCAAGCTGCGGCGAAACATATTGCACTTAATTCTAAATATCCTATTTCTTTATTAATTTAATCCTAAAGGATTATTAATTCTAATATTAATAATCCTTTCTTTATTAATTTACGATCTTTTTCTTTTTAGTTTGTAAGCTTTTTTTTCAGGTTTATACACAATAAAATAATAAATATTACATTACTTCAATTCAATATATTACAACTATTATAAAACTGTAGGTAGGTAGTTAGTTAAAGAGGTAGGTAGGGTAGGTAGGTTACTTAGGGTAGGTAGGTAGGGCCAGGTTCCTGTGTTAAACATGGTTAGAAAAGTATTTCTCTTAGTGGTATCGATCTGGCTTTTCGAGAATTAATTATTTCTGGGAGGATACAGTCATGATAAAACGCGACAACTTTGGTAATATTTGGTTTTCCCAAAAGTTATCGTCTTTGTGAACTCTCACTACTTTGATTGCGTAATTAGGACCAGTCCATAATGAAGCTGGCCCTGGACTTGGTAAAACCAGTCGTGTTTTACATTAGTGATAAGTTCGCCGGAATTGTTCAGTTTGAAGCATTTAATTTTTTTGCTTGCAATCGCTTGTTCTGGATCGATACCGAATGCGGAAGAAGAACATTTAATTTCTATTAGTCCTTCTTCGCAGATACCATCAGGAGAAGCTCCCAGAAAGCAGTACTGTTCATTGATAAACAACCCACATTGTTCAATTTGAGTGTTTTCTTGTACACCCAATTGTTCTAAAGCCTTGGCTTCATTTTCTTTTCCATGTCTAATGGAAGGTACATGACCTAAATCATACCTATATAAAATATCCTTCACCAATGGTGCCGAATTCTGATTTGGACGCCTCTTGCAGATTTTGCAAAACTTTGAAGCCGTCAAAATGCTTCGACGAAGTTCGAGCCACAATGCGCTTTCTGCTTGTAATATGATGCTGCGCTCTATCTCAAAACGTTTCAACGCCTGTTGTTTAAAGTTATTTAAAAATAATTCCTTCGCATCTTCAAAATCATTTTGCCCCATATCTGGGCGTTGACATTCATTACCATAGTGCCCGTCAGTTTTACTAAAATTCAATTTGGTTCTGCTGCGCTTTATTGTATTTCTATTTTTGGCATGCCGCTTTTGCTCTAGTATTTTTATAGTTTTTCCTGGGCTCTTGCCCCAGTGTTTTGTATAATGTGTATATTGCGGTTCACCACTATTGAACGTCACTACTGCTGCGTAACAGCGTGCTTTATAAGAGTCTTTAAAAGAATAATTGACTCTTTTGCTACCCACTACTTTGGCTACTACACTATTAAATTCTTCGGTACGATTGTTTGTGGAATTTTGCAGAAGGCTCCTCGAATTAAATGCCAATTGAGATGCGTTTCGCAATTTGAGCATTAAAGTTGGTACCATAGAAACTACATTTTGTTCTGCTTCGCTTTCTGGTGTGCAGTAATAATCTTCACAATCAGTGTGGTCACCAAAAATATGGCGTGTACTATTTAATATGTCTTTCTGTAAATTATGTATGTTTGTCTCAGTTGAGTAATTTTGTTCATTTCTAAACTTACTTGCAGAACGGATAGCAGTACGTAGCCTAGTAAGGCGATCTCCGGTCAAAAGTTTGTGTTCATTAAGAGGTATAGCAGTATCTTTTTGCAATTGCATGTTTCTTCCGTTGTAGTTGCGCAACAAATGGTTGGTACACTCTATTTTTTGTACAAGCACATCAGGATAAGGTCTACTTTCGAGAATGCTTTTGTAAGTACTCGAATCACCGTCAGCTATTAATATATTATATTATATTATTATATAACATTTATTTCCTTTATCGAGCAATTTAAACCTTCAACCATAATTGCTTGTTCCATGCTGGTGGATGAACCAGAGTGATTTTTTGTGCAATTATGCTCTCTTGCAGACACGCCTTTTTTAAAGGCGCGAGCGCAGATAACGCAATATTTGTTACGAACTCCAATATGCAGGACTTTTCCAGTATGTTCCCCAATTATTGCTGCACAACCAGATAAAGCGGAATAATTTGTTTTATAAGATCGTTTGCTCCAACATGCATCAGCTTCTACTGGCACCATTGCTATTCCTGCATCATTGAGGTCACCACGTAATATTGCAGCTTCTTGTTCTTGTTTGGCAGCTTGTTTCATTGACTCTTCAGCCGTTATACGCCATATTTCAGCAATATCATCATGTGTAGTGCTAAATAATCGGAATGGCATAGATGGTAAATCCATCGAAGCATTTAGTTCGTTGAGATTCGATAAGACGTTTTTAAAAAAGGTTTCTTGCGTTATTCACCAGAGACGAGAATGGAACTTGGTTCATGTCAATGTCTTCCGTATCCCATAAATGTGATAAGAAGGAATAATTGTTCATGGCATTTTCATATTTCTTTTTCTTTCTGAAACAGTTGCATTCAAAGTTACTATAAATTTCCGAAGTATATAAAAGCAATAATAAATTGTTATTTTGCGAAAAATGTTACCTTGTTTGGTTTGCATTTTTTAATTCATTTCTATATTTTCTCTTTGTAACACATCTGTACACAGTGCCTTTTCGACCCATGCTAGAAATAAACAAATCTCTTGATTAAAGTAATTCATATTAAACTAATATAAAGAAATAAAACAAACCCTATATCACTCCCACAATTAAAACGAATCAAACGACACCTCATTCATCTAAATCCATCTAGCCATTAAGGCTACAGCGAGCGCTTAAGAACCCGGACATATATATATATATATATATATATATATATATATATATATGAAATTATATATATATACATGAAATTTATATATATATATATATATATACCAAAACATTACCCTCCTTTTTGCGCAGTCGGGTAAAACAAACCAAAATGAGCTTTTGCTAATAAAATTATAGTTTTATCAATAATTATTACTTACGTGGTCAAAACGGGTTGGTCGCACTATACAGCTACGATAGATCACGTGGCACGAAATTCTGGAAAACGACGTTCGACGCAGTACCTACCTCGACAAGCGCTCGCGCGGCACTGAGGCCGCTCCTCGAGCGCAAGCAAATATATACAACTTTTATTTGTTTATTTTTATTGTTTATTGCATTATTTTTTTATTATCAAATGACATGTCGTATGCCAAAAGTGTGAAATTTATAGTGTAAGTATAAGAATTTAAGTACGTCTAAAATTATGAGAAAATCGGAATATTACAGGAAGGATTTTTTAAATTTTGTGTAGTGAAAAGTAATGTTATACCTTGGATATTTGATCAAAAATCGAAAAAGTAAAGCCGTAGTGTACATTAAGAATACATAACAAATATAAAACAGTTTTTGAATACTGTGTTTGTTTCAGTGTAATTACGTATTAAGAGATCAAAATTTGCTCTCTGAGCGTTTTACGAAAAACTACTTTCGAAAATCGGCTAAAATAAGTAATTTATATTCGTTACATCTAAAATTTAAGGCCGCTATGTACAATATCAAGAAACGGTCTAGGTAATTCAGAAGTTTAAGTTTATAGAAACCTTTCTATTTCTCTGAATTAGAACATCAAAAATCCATTTTATTGCCTCTCTGGAGCAAATTTTGTGAACGGGCTGTTAAACCTGTGGTCACTTTTATTATACTTTATAAAATATATCTTTCTGCTCCTTTGCTTAAATAACTCTTATTTGTTTCAGATATTTAACGAAATAACAAAGTAAGTAAAACTTTTAATATAATTAAAATGTGGCCTTCCGAGAAAAATATCAGTAATATAATATAATATAATCATATAGTTTAATATAATCAGTAAGGGTAAGGATTATGAAACACGAAGTTTCCTGTAAAAAGTTTAACAAAAACAAGTTTCCAAAAAATCTTACTTAAAGGTTTAACAAATAATTCAATATTAATAATAATAAGTTCCGAGAATTTCCCTTTTTATCCGATTACAGTGAAATCAGATAGGAAGGGTTATGAATTAAGCAAGCTATGTATTTAACTGGGAAAGGGTGCAGCCACTGAGTGCCCCCGACTGGGTACCGCCGCTCTCAAAGTAGACTACGGTAATATTTACTACATTTACCAATCCTGTCTTACTCCTTTCATTGTACGTATTTGTTTCGGTAGTGGATGGGATACGTAAGAGCCCATTTCGAATGGAGAGTATATTAATTATCGCCTTAGCGATAAGGTAGTCTATTGTTTCTGTCATTTAAAGATATGTGAATTAATATATTAATAACTCATTGACTTAATAACAACTCACTACACTTATACAAACATTAGAATCAATACGAAATACGAATTAAAAGTAGTCTGTCGAATTAAATTACTATGTCAAAAGGCCGCAACTCAGCATATGCTGCAACAAAAGTCGCAGCGCTGATTTTCAGTTGCGACCGCATTGACTCACGGACGGCCCGCGCTGGGCTGCCGTGTCTCCCTGCCTCCTCAGCACACATCCCACACACGTCAATTTTAATAACTATTTGTATGCAATAAAGAGTATTTATTATTGTTATACAATAAAAGAAACGCCTCCTTCCATTATGTACATATATTTTATGGTCATCCCAAGGAGGATAGGGAGCTCTCAAATGATGCATAAAGCTCTTCGCCCCGTTATACTTCCAAATTCCTCTTTTCCCAAATTCTTTCCTAAATCTTCAAAGGCAGGCACTACGTCCGATGGCGTGTCAAATTTTGTCATTCTGGACTGACGATGGCATTTATCGCGGGAGTAGAGTTAAAGTCAATCTAACCTACCTAGCGTTCGCGTCAAACATTGCGTCGCGAAAATGTCAAACATTCGCTGCCCACACATGTGTCCTATGTGAGCAATGCGTCTAGCGTTGCGGCGCGTTCACGCGTTCGACGCGCGTCCATTTACGACTTATTTTACTCCTTGTCTTTCTAAATATAGATATTTTAAGTAAATGTTTTTACTAAGTAATGAGTGACAAATTATATGTGTAGTCATATTAAAATTCGAATACTACTGACTGTTCATGACTCCCATGTAGGACAAGGTGTCCTTGACTCACCATGCCGTGCCGCAACTCTGGGTGAGACTCGTCGCGCCACGCTGCTATCAGGACATAACGCACTAACCTTACATCAAATGAACGTTTTGCAATATTTCTCTGAAAACTTTTAACTGTGTCGCTTCAAGTTTAACTGAAAAACCCGTGGCAGACTGAAACATACAGGAAAAAACCAGAGCAAGCAGCGAACACTTCGCGCCGTCGAAGTGTCATTGAGAACGTGCCCGTTTCCGTCAAATGCAGAAATGAACCATATGCGGTGGTGTTAAGAAATAAAGTCGCTCGTGGTTGTTATGTTAATTATCTTTGTGGGCGCGGAAGAAAGTGGCAAGAAGCCGATGAAATCATGCGAGACGATAACCTATAATTATAAAAGGCGATTAAGTGAGGCTTCCCTAGTGATGGGATAGATATGTATTGTTGTCGATAAATTAAAGTCACGTTGGTTATGCCCGATTCTCTTTCTGATAGATTTGATAAGATTATCTGTTTCGTTTTAGAAACTGCTTATTATATTTTTCGAGATAAAATTGAAAATTTAAGCAAAATATTTTTCTTTTGATTATTAATGAAAATATGATTAAATGAAACAAATGGATAGGTATTGAAAAAGTATCTAAATATTATGCCAGCGTTGAACCATATTGACGACTGACTTGTCCAATTGGTAGTATCTGCTCTACCTGATATGCAAATGTTCCCAGATTTGGATCCAGGTCGGACAAACATTTGTTCAAAGATAAAGGTCTGGGTAGTTTGTGTTTGCGTGTCTCTGGATCTACGATACGGAATATATATGGCATTAAGTTAACTTTATTTATTATATTTACTTTTTTATATTCACAACTACCTACTATGTATTTTATGTTATTTTTGTACTTTTTTTATTTGATTTTTATTATTTTACCCACTTTGAAAAGTTTCCTATGTCAAGCATTTTCCAATCGAATTCTATTGAAATATAGGCAACTGAATTTTAATATTATTATTTTGAGAACTTATATTATATTAGTTCATATTTTTTTAGAAATAGCTGAAAATACAAGTATATGCAGAAACTCGTCTATTAATTAGATATTATACCCACAAGAAATAAATATATGTGATTCTCGGCGAATGTTAATGTAGGTCCAGTTACAATAGCATTAATTAACTTTAGCTACAACTTGTTTTGCCGTACTGCATGCATGCTCCTGGTGTTGCAGGTGTCCATGGGCGGCGCATGCCACTCACCATCATGTGGCCCGCCAGCTCTTCTATAAAAAAATAAAATAAAACTATTACATCGATATATTCATGTCACTTGAAACCGACTTAAGGATTCACTAGCTACAAACAAACCTATAATGTGAAGTGACGTGTAATGGCAGGTGCAGTCAGGTTCGGTTCAATTGTGGACTCTATCATTGTGTGTAGGTTTACGTAGATTGATAAAACTCTTTATTCTATAATTGCTACATTATGACAAAATTAATATACATAGATAATATGGCTTATCTATATATATATATACCAAAACTGTAGAACCAGCGTGTCTGTACATCTATATCTATACTATTATAATAAAGAGGTAAAATTGTGTGTTTGCTTGTATGTTGGGGGTAATCTCTGGGACTACTGATCCGGTTTCAAAAATTCTTTCTCAAGTAGGAAGCTACATTATCCGTGTCTAATATAGGCTATATTTTATTTTGAAATTTTGAAAAATAATTTAGAAAAAAAATCTATTAACCGAAGCGAAGCAAAGGCAGGTCGCTAGTTGAATATTGAATATATTTACCAAAAGCTAATTGGGGGCGATGAAGGAAGAGTATCAGAATACAAATAGACGATTTGAAATTTTTTGTCTGTCTATCTGTTCGAACACGCTAATCTCCAAAACTACGAAACGGATTTTCATGGAGTTTCCACAGGTTAATTAAGCTTAGCTTGGCGCTCGAAGGCTTTGTTTCATCGAAATCTGCTGACGGGATGAAAAAATATCCCAATTTAGAGTTTAATAACTAAAATTCCACGCGTACGAAGTCGCGGGCACAGCTTGTTAGATATAAGAAGAGAATACAACTGGGCGGTCTTATTGCTTTGTACGTACGCGGGTGGGGTACATTCTTGTGTTAATTAACGTAATTATAAATATATATTTTAATATTTCACCTACCTATAACTATAGTGAAATATACACCTAAAATATAATTATATACGTATAAACAAACATAAAGGTTTACGTTTAAGAGGGCGAAGGTATTATTATTGAATCCTGTATCTAAATATAGTTATATTATATTATTATACATATATAAAAATGGATGTTGGTATATCTGATGTTAATAGACTTCGACACTGTTTGACCGATCACCATTAAAGTTGGCACATATATGTATATTTCATGTAGCAGGTATCTATGCTATCGACTTTGTTGTAACTCGCCACTAGATGGCGCTGCAGCACATCAACATCTATACCGTTCAACCGATCGCCATGAAAATTGGTATACATAGACCGTATTTGAGGACGGAGAATGTTTTCGAGCTATCGACTCTGTTATAACTCGCTACTAGATGGCGCTGCAGCACATCAACTTCTATGGCAGGACAACGTCCGCCGGGTTTTGCTAGTATTTTTATGAATGCAAAAAAAAAAAGAAGTTAAAAAGGTCGCGTCAATGACTTCGCAACAACCGCAAACTTCATTCAACATTCACGTTTTCACTTTACTGTGTTCGTATTATAGTTTACTGTCAAATTACTGAGTTCACTAAGACTAAGTAACATTCACTTTGCTTAATTATAACATCTCTACTCTGATATCTGCACTGTGTTTAATTTAATTTTGACATATGAACTGCAAATAACAGAAGTGTTACTACGGATTAACGCTCAGTTAAATTATAATTTAAAAACGCAAAATTGCGCTGCAAATTATTACTTTCTTTCTTAGATTTTTTTTTGTAAGTTGTAAGTTGTATCGCTATTAAATTAATAGAAAAAAAAACATTTTATATTTTGTATGATACATATTGGTAATGATCATGACATCTCTTTACTTGCAATCTACAAATAAATATTTTGATATGATTTCATTTGATTTCATCCTAACTCAATCAATGATTTGAATTAGGATAGGAGCCCAATCCTAATTCAATCAATGTTCAATGGAACAAGGTTGTATAATTGAATTAGGACAATTGCTTATAAATTATACCTACACATACTATTTGCCCCCGTATTTTTTCTTTTGGACAATTTCACTACATCTCGAGTGAGGGCCACCAGCTGAATCTAAAACAAATAGAGTGAGTATTTTAAAATTCGATAATAAAATTTGCAGTTTGAAATTGAATTTGAATTGAAATTTTCGCGGTTTTTTCACACATATTTATGTATTTAAACGGATTTTTACGCAAATGTTTACCTTATTTTTATTTCACTCTACTTTTCGGTTGGAGTGCACCAACCATGGTCGCGAGCTGACTGAAGAGGTAAAACTGAAGAACTACTCGCATTTGGTCTTCATATTCCGGAAAGTTGCGGCACATAACTCATAACATAATATCAGAAGTAGCGTCAGACGAAAAATCGCAAGGCTTATTTTATTAAATTTAATTCTATCTATCTTTTCGATTGAAATTTCTACGTTTTTTTATTTCTATTATTTCACGCACAATCCTTGTGGAGAGGGTAATTGATGAAACTGCTCGCAACTCTCGACGTGGACTACCCACCTCTTCGGTCAGCTCGTGAATATGGTTGGTACAACCTATCTGAAACGTCGAGTAAAATAAATAAGGTAAATATTTCTATTTATATCAGGTCTATAGGTTAAGTTCCAAGATAAGTCAAATCGATTCAACAGTTCTGAAATTACGACGCTTGGCCAGCGTAGGCCAGCTTAAAGCGTAGTTTTAAGGCCATACATCTCTCATGCCATGTTTTGGCCATACATCTCACATGCCATGTTTTAAGACCATACATCTATCATGCTGTGTTTTAAGGCCACACTTCTCTCATGCCATGTTTTAAGGCTATACATCTCTCAAGCCGTGTTTTAAGGCCATACATCTCTCATGCCATGTTTTAAGGCCATACATCTCTCATTTTGTGTTTTAAGGCCACACATCTCTCATGCCATGTTTTAAGGCCATACATTTCTCATGCCATGTTTTAAGGCTCTCATCTCTCATGCTGTGTTTTAAGGCCATATATCTCTCATGCACAAGATATTGTGCATGTCCAGCAGTGAATACGGAAAGAGCTGATCGTCGTCGTGTTCGTTTAGGCAAGGTCGTGGACGAACGCTATCAAACCTACATACAAGCTTTATCGTTCTGCCCTATCAACCTGCAATACCAACTTTTTGTTACCCCAACAACTCCTTTGAGAGTTACCCAGAATTTTTTAATTTTATTTTTCATAAAGGTCCACCATACGAGTCCGTGACCGACCTTGGACGCTCCCGCGGGAAAGGGATACACACACGAGCAGACTGATGAACGTTACACGGTTAGGGAGTAATTGACATATTGTCCTTTTAATATATATAATAATAACAATGTTTTATAATGTGCTCTAACAATCACCAGAGATAAGGTGTAGGAATCAATACTAATTGCGTTGCTCTGAAAAGAGATTGTTTTTATTAAACACAATGTGGCAATACATCGGAGATTAATTTAAAAGATACGAATCATACCTGAAAAGAGAAACAACATTTAAAGCTATTGATTCTCAAATTCTTTACACATCAAGTATTCTTATTTATTTAGTATTCTTATATATTCACTTGCACCTGCCTGACATAAGTGACAACACAGCCCTTCTGTCAAACCTCCATTGCCTCAACCATAGAGTAACCACAGACTGGCACAAACTCCATAGAGCCACCATCATAGTGAATATGGTTAATGACCATTTACATCTCCCCCCCCCCCCCCCCGTTTTTAGGATTCTTCTGGTACTGGAACAAGTTTTGTATGGTGGAAAAGATTTGATTCGAATTTTTTATGCCCTGTGTTTACTCTATATATTGAGTTTGACAATTTTCCTAAAACTTTGTATGGGCCGATTTTTAATTCATCTAGTTTTTTTCTGTTTAACCGATTTCCGTTTTCAACATATACCAAGTCTCCTATTTTGAGTTCGCATTTTTTTCTGTTTTTGTCGAATTGTTGCTTATTATAATTGTGTGATCTTATAGTTTTCTCCAAAGCTATTTTTCTATCTTTCATTAAATCATTATGTGTTATTCGTTTTTTCAGTTCATCTGGTAGAATATTAACATTTTTTCCTTCTAATAGATATTCTGGAGAAAATCCAGTCACCGTGTGCTCCGTTTCATTATATTATTTGGTACATTCGTGAGCAATAGTCGTCCATGCCAATTTATCCTTCTTTTCATTAATCTTACATCTGATTTTATTAACTAGTGTTTGGTTTAATCTTTCATTCAAACCATTCGAAAAAGGTGCATTTACTGCAGTGAAAATTATGGGTATATTTTCCTTGTCTAAGAAATTTTTAAATTCTTTTGAATTTATACCCGGATATTGATCAGATAGAATCATGCCAATTTTATTTTCCTGTGTCACTTTACTAACAATCTTTATAAAATCACTCGAGGTTTGAGTTTTTGACGTCAAAATATAGGCATACCTGGTGAAGTGGTCTACCAGAAGGTGTAAATATGTTTTTGTAGAGCGTGAGCTACCAAATCCACCGATGGTATCTATAGACATTATTTCAAAAGGGTAAGTAGCGGGCCCGAGATGAGACATTAGTCCAAATTTATATTTACCTCTAGATTTATTTTTTATGCAGATTTCACAGTTTTCGCAAATTTTCTTTATATTATGTGTTAAGTTTTTCGCTACGTAGAATGGTGTAATTTTCTTTTCCATTTGTTGTATTCCTATATGACAGTAAAGATAATGTATGTTTGCTATAAACTTTTTACTAAATTCCTCAGTCAGTACAATCTTTTCCTTTCTTCCTATCTTCTTATAGTATATTTTATCTTTTAATTTTAGTTTATTTTTATTTTGTTTTATATCTTCATTTATTTCTTGATCATTTTGGATATCTTCTAATTTAATAAAGTTTACAATTTTTAAGATTTCATCTTGATTTTCATATGATTCTAATACAGGATTTCTGCTCAAACTATCAGCTTCTAAGTTGTATTTTCCTGGAGAATATATTACCTCGAAATTAAATTGAGATAGATAATACGTGAGGTCTCCCAGTTCTTCATCCGTTCTAGCCTTAATATTCATTTTTTCTAGAGGTTTATGATCAGAGAAAATTGAGAATTTTTTTCCTATGAGCCAAAGCTGCCAATATTTTACTGCTTCTTTTATTGCTAAACACTCCATAATTTTTTTGAAAAATATGCACAGGGTTTTTCTTCTCCATTGCGTTGTGGTTGTTTCAAGATAGCGCCTATGCCCTGTATACTAGCGTCCGTATATATATGTATCGGCAGATCTGGGTCAAAGATTGCTAAAATGGGTTTTGAACACAGTAGCTTCTTTATTGTATCAAATGATTCTTGACATTTCTCTGACCAAGCAAATTTTTGTTCTTTTCTTAACAAATTATGTAGGGGATCTAATATGATTGATATATTGGGAACATATTTTCCATAAAAATTTATTTTACCCAAAAACTGCCGAACATTTTTTTGTGTTTTCGGAACAGGGAAATCTTTTATAGCAATTAAATTATCCTTCAGAGGACTAATTGTATTATTTTTTATTATATGGCCCAAGTACTTCACCGAGTCTTGTGCAAAGTTACATTTAGAGAATTTCAATCTAAAACCTTCCTTTAAAATTGCTTCCAATAACAATGATAAGTGCTTAATGTGTTCTGGAAATGTCTCAGAAAATACCAGAATATCATCTATGTAATTTACGGTGAACTCTGATAGCCTATGTTTCCTAATAATGCTACTTAATATTCTCTGAAAAATTGCAGAAGTTTTTAAACCAAACGGTAAACAGGTCCACTGAAAGTGGTTTTCTTGAGTAACAAATGCTGTTTTCTTTCTGTCTTCAATTTTCAAAGGGATTGACCAGAATGCTGAATTTATATCCAGTGTTGAGAAGAATTTGCAGTTTCTTGTTTTTATCATTAAATCCTCGATTAGTGGAAACGGTTGTGATTGAGGAATCACAATTTTATTTAGATCGCGAAAATCTATGCATAATCTAGATTTTCTTCCTTCTTCCTTTTTATAGGCCAATGTTACCGGGGCAGCAAAAGGACTATAAGACTCTTCAATTAATTTTTTTTGTAATAATTTCGATACTTGTTGTTCTATTTCTTTTTTATCCTCAATAGTGCACCTATATGGTCTTTTGCTACAATATCTATCTATTAATAAATCAATATGTGCTTCATAGCCCTTCACCGTGCCTATATCATATTTATCTTTAGCAAAAAGTGATTTATATTTGCAAATTAATTTATTTATTTCTGACTGTTCCTGAAGGTTTAGATGATTTACTGATATGTTGAAGTCTGTCACTTCAACGTGTTCATTAAAATTAATTTTATACTTATCATTTGTTTCAACTTGAGTTTTCCCTAGGACATTCACCTCCTTATTTTTTTTATATAAGTTCTGATTTTCTTCAAACTTGCTACCTGGAAAGCCAGGAATTATTTTTGTGTTATTGGGATTTATTTCTTCCTTATTATCCTCTTTTTTTAAGTTTAGGATGTTTTGTGTAATTTCTAATTTTTCATTTTGAATTAGTTGAAATTTTTCTATGCAATCTAATCCAATTAAGAAATCATAATCGAAATTCTCTTCATCTATGACAAAAACATTAATATTTTTTTCAATGTCAAAAATCTTTATCTTTAAATTTACTATTCCTATGGATTTTTTTACACCATTAATCGTTTTTAATTTTGCATTTTCATTATTATTATTTATTGAGTTACTTTTCAAGGACAATCTAGTAATGAGCCCTGTCTGTATCTGAATAAAATTGCATACCTGACTGGCGACCAACCTTTGTCCGCATAAGTTTCATAAAAGTTTTTTTTCCATATTGACCATTCTGAGTTTATTGTATATTTTAAGAGCATGGAGCTGTACCAGTCAAGACATGAGTCCTCTAAAAATAGCCTAAGAACTTCAATTCTCTTAGTATCTTCATCTATTTCTAAACGAGTACATTCTGCTTCAAAAATAATCATCCATTGAGATCCATTTGATGTTTTTCTATTGAATTTTTCAATTACAAATTTCTCTGTTAAATTTCTTATATTATGAGATTTAGATGTGTCCTTCTTCATTTCAGCAAAATTCTCCAGGATTCTTGTTAAAGCTTCTTCTGAAATTTCAACCGTAGGAGCCTGTTGCCGTGTTTCTGGTGTAATCTCTTCCAGTAAATATCCCTTGAACTGCATATTTCCATCTTCATCTACATAAACATTATTTATTACCGAAACTTCGGTAATTCGAAACTTACCGTACCGTAACTTCGAAACTTCTTTCGGTGTTACCGAAATCCACACTTTTCTTTTTTCGTGTCTCTTTTGTAGGGTAGCTTTTACTTTTTGGTAAGTTTGAGTTCTTAGAAGTGTATCATGTAGTTTTACCGGTTGTAGTTGTTCCGGGATTACAAAGGTATGTTTATCGGTGTCCGTAATTGAGGTTATGCAGATTACGTTCGTTTTTGGATCTTCACCCGGTTTCACTACAAATTCAAATCTTAATTTTTCCATTGCTGCTCAACAGCTATAAAAATGTTGTTTTATAATAATAACAATGTTTTATAATGTGCTCTAACAATCACCAGAGATAAGGTGTAGGAATCAATACTAATTGCGTTGCTCTGAAAAGAGATTGTTTTTATTAAACACAATGTGGCAATACATCGGAGATTAATTTAAAAGATACGAATCATACCTGAAAAGAGAAACAACATTTAAAGCTATTGATTCTCAAATTCTTTACACATCAAGTATTCTTATTTATTTAGTATTCTTATATATTCACTTGCACCTGCCTGACATAAGTGACAACACAGCCCTTCTGTCAAACCTCCATTGCCTCAACCATAGAGTAACCACAGACTGGCACAAACTCCATAGAGCCACCATCATAGTGAATATGGTTAATGACCATTTACATATATTTTATTATATTTTTCTGTGTAACTTGATAATTAGGAATTTTTTTAAGTCCCTAGTAATTTTGCTACTTGATGGATGATATTTTTGTATGATAGAACGAAGGTTCTAGAGATGCAGACAGCCCACTTGGAGGTAAGTGGATATCTACTGTCGGTGGTAAGTGAATTTATACGTTTTTGTCAATATCGAAATACTAAATAATAACGCCACACTCAATGGCCCACACTAGGATTCCTCGTGTCGTAGGTCTAGAGACACAACATTTGTCTTTAGACAAATCAACGCCCGACCAGGAATCGAATCCTGGACCTTTTGCACAGCAAGCAGAGTCATTACCAACTGCGGCAATTCGTCAATAAAAATACAAAGTGAAGTAATGAATATATTAATGAAAAGTGAACTGTTTCCATATTTTTGACATTTATTGCAAAATTATTACTATCATTAGAGACTGACGAGTTTAGGTATTATTGATTGTTAATATTTTTCTTAGTTCGTCTGTAGTTTATATACATTAATTGAATGTTAACATTTTTATGAACAGACATTGCGTTCATCTCATATCTTTGACGTACCTACTGAAAACAATATTATATTTATGGACGTGATTGTACATATGCCAACATAAATTTAAAAAAAATCTAAAATTAAAAAAAAGAAAATAAAACAATAATAATAAATAAATTAATAATTAAATTATGACTAAATTATGATTAATTAAAAACGTCGACTGACGTGTACACAGATACTTTACCTATGTTTGCGAATTTAGAAATTGAGATGGCTATGGCAGTCATAGCAGGATAGTTTTAGCAGCGAAACGTTAAACCTCTTATCGTTTTCGTAGGTGAGCACCTGTCTATGTATATGTTCTGTGTATCGAGTATTGTGTAAGATATACTCGTTCGCAACAAAATCTGCAAGTGGATCTGCGAATTTTGTTCAATATTTTGATCTTGAGACGAAGATTAAAGTAAAGTGAGTTAAAAGTGAATAACAATCGTGGTAGCCCAGCAGGTGTTCAACAATATCGCATATACCGCATAACAATATCGCATAGATATTGAGCAGACAAACAAACACCATGACAAATTAATTTTCACTCTAACACAAACTAAACATACCCTGAACTTGAAGGTTGTGTGGGTCAAGCAATAAGTGGGAGCGATTTCATTTTAAGTCAATAAATAAATTAATATAAATCTGAATGTACGAAAATTACCAGGTATCATCTGGCATCCATTGTCAACAGAAAAACACAATCGGATCGGCTATTTTCATAACGTGCAATTAGTCTCATAGGGTCTTGGCAATTCTCATAACGATTCTTCCCTTCTTCACTATTTGTGAAAACAGCAAAATTGAACTGTTAACAGTTAACTTACAATTAGTTAAAATTCATTTAGAAAAAAATATAAATATATTATGTATACATTTAACATAAATCATTATGTATTTATAATTATGTTATTAAACTAAAACTGCACCCGCGTTCTGTTTTCTGTTTGATCTGGTGGTTGACTGGTAGAGAATGCCGTTAGACATTTCGTCCGCCTTTTGAACATGCCAAATATTTGTGCAATGAAATTTAAATAAATCAATTAATATTATTGTGAGCGAACAGTCTTAGACACAAGCATCCGTTCCTATACTCAACGGTGGGTTTACGCAAAATTTACAGTGACTACCGGCATTCCTGTCCAAGTACGAATTAATTTTATATAATTGTTATAATATAATTGTTGAGCTATTCATAATGTGACGTGACGTGATAAAACTATCTATATATATAAAAATGAATATTTCTTTGTTTGTCCCGTATGCTATACTATACCATTCATCTGATTGCGATGAAACTTTGGTGAGTTGTTGTGCGCACGAACGCAAAGATTTCTGAATTAGTACTTGAAGACCACGCGAACAAAGTCGCGGGCAACAGCTAGTTAAATATAAATTATGTTGTGGATGTTGTTTTAATACTGCCAGATTAATAATTAAGGATAGTGACTCAATAATTACATGTAGTGACTACGTATTAAAAGTTTAAATACTCTTTCGCTCATAACTTAATCCGCCCCCTATTTCAAACATTACAAATCATATATCTGTGAATGATCTAACTTTAACTTTGCAAAGCAAAGTTAAAGTTACTCTTCGACTTGTCTTGTTGCATCGTAAATGTAGCTTAAGTTGGTAACTTTGTTAGTAAGTTAGCAGTTATGATCAAAGATAGTAAAGAGCTGGATGGTGTTATCGAATGCGATGAAAAACTTCCTCTTCTCATTTAATTGTGACGATTTAGGCTGACCCAGTCTGTCTAAATTAAATTCTAAGTGGTAATAAATTTACTTTCAATAAGGTTTTTCCGTTTTCCAGCTCGCTAGCATACCATTCTTTTAATAATCATAAATTTCTGTGTGGTTATTTTTTCTTTACTCTTATCTGCAACATTAGATATCCGCCTGTGCAAACTTAGCAGCTTTTGCTTGTCTATCTTTCTCTGTTTTGTTACTTATCATACCACACCGTCAGCCTATATCTCTCCACTGTTGGATATAGGCCTCTCCCTCGGCTCGCCACCACACACGATCCTCGGGTCTTCTCGTCCAACCATCAACGGCGAATTTATTTAATTAGTCTGCCCACCTGGCCTATTTGTTAGTTTTTTTTATTTCTTATTTTATTTTATATTTAAGGAAGATTGCAGACACGTTAAAAGTATCGTAGTATCAGTATAATGAGAAAAAGAAAGAAAAAGTAACCATACTATTTAAATTCTCCACAAATATACTTCTAAGTATATATAAAAAGTGTAAACGTTATTATAATAAGAAAAGAAAAATAATAATTATAACAAATAGTTACAACTATTTCTTTAGATATTTTTTAAAGTCTCTTTAGGTTTCAATGTAAATATAAAAATAAGTAAATAAACGAACATTCTTAGTTTAGAGTAGTTAATCAGTGTAAGTTAAAAATGTTTACGTAAAGCTATGTCAAGTAAAGTATAAAAGTATTTACTCTATCTTATTAGCAAATATCTACATAAAAACGCGTTAACTAATTTTGACGGGTATTCCATCTTATTCAAGAAATTTGTTGAATAGTTTTCGGCTAACAGAAATTTGCGATTTTATCGCGACATTCTAATGATGGGCCGCGCCTACCGTTGGAAATTTATAAGAGGATTAGAATAAGTAAATGTATAAAGGAGATAAGGAAATATTCATAAGGAATAGATGGGGAAGAAGTGCAGAGTTAAATAAAATATACCTGCATCCTATTAACATTAAATTTATATCAATATTTGAGGGGAGAGTGCACGCTGCAATCCAACAGCCGACTGGCAACATTACCCCTCTCTCACAGAAGACTACCTTGAAATGTACGTGGACTGTATGCTCATCAGCCGCCTTCGTCTATAAAAAAAAGAACTAATAACTTTTGTTCTACAATTTTTTGAACTTGATATTTTATCAAAAAAGTTATTTTATTCAAATTAAATCTGTCACTTTAACACTTTCCACACTCTCTTAAACACTCTGATTAAACATTGAGTGAGTGTTAAACACTCGCTATACACTGTTACAAACGACTACGCCACACACTCTTTTCATAAATAGCTGCTAATCTAACCGCTACTACTAGAAACCTATATCTTTTATCAGCCTTAAACGTGTCCCACTGCAGGGCACGGGCCTGCCCTAGTTAATCACTGTGCGAATTGGTGGATACACATACTCCTGTTTTTTTTATTTCTGGAGCATACGGGTTTCCTCACGATGTTTTCCTGTCACAGCTGAGCTATTGACAATTTTTTCAAATCTGTACTTAAGTGGAAACTCAGTGGTACGGATTTTAACTCACAATCACACGAATGTGAGTCGAGAATAGATTACCCCTAAGCTAACACCGCTGTATAGAACTATTGCGTCATAGATACACCTACGATATTGCTGGGAGTGCAGCAAGAGCTACGAGGTGTAAGTGGCTTTTTTGAAAAATGTGTTTCACAAAATAAATTCCATACCTCTGTTAGACTACTCTAATAATCTTGTTTTAAATATTATGTGTGATCAATATACTAGTATAATTAATTGTAATTTAATCTTGAATAAGAAATGACCACAATTATATTACTTCAGTTTGTAATGTAGGTATCTATTATAAGTCAATTTCCGTACCCATTATAAGCCAATTTAGGTTAATGATCATTCCGATTCAAAATTGAATCATTGAATTGAATTAGCTCTAAATAATTAATTTGTAATCTTAAAATGTTATTACATTGTATTGATATTCTAATTAGATATCTTATAAGTTTAAATATTTCATGGGGATTTTTTTTATTTGAAACACTTTATTGCAAATAGTGTAATTTTACTGGATGGATTTAATGCTACAAGGATACAAGGCATCATCTTCAGCCTTCCCTCTGGAGAGGAAAGATGTGATGACGGTGGTTTGATTCCAGGAAGGACCCAGGAAGCAAAACATGAAAATAATATAATTGAAGTATTAAAAAATATGCATATATTCTGCTCTCTTTATAAAAATAGGCAGTGCATTTTCATGATAATTGAGAAATAAGCGAAATCTTTTAATTAATTTAAAATCACGCTAGGAATTTGAAGAATTTGAAATAACCCCTTTGCTTATTTTCACTTTCCGATTTATGATTTCTTAAGGTGCCAGTATAAAGCCATCTTAAGTCGAAAAAAAAATATTCCAATTCCGGTGACTCGTAATCTTTGTTAAATCCGAGAAAAAAACACGCAAGCAATTCGCCCGCGGTGACTTTGGACGAAAACTTTTTAAATCAAACTTTCCTGTAACCATAGTTTACATTTTTGAAGCGCACGAGTTTCCATTAAAACTTCCGGTCAAAACCCGGTAGTGGGTAAAAGAAAAATAAACGCGGATAAAACGCTGAAAGGATAAACAAGGTTTAACGTGAAGTTAAAGTGTAACTGGAAGTGATAAAACACATTTTTTTTTAATAAAACAAACGCAAAAAATGTTGATTTGCATAAATCGACTAAATCGTATATTGTATGTATTTATTTATATTCAAATAATATGTTCGCGTCATTTACTGTTATAATTTCACATAATTTTAACTTTTATTGCACGTACCACACCGTCCTCCACAGCCAGCAAATATTCCACCCTGAACTTGAAGTTGAAATCTCAGCGCTTATTTTTATAACATCGCTTATCCGAAGCGAATAAGATCCTGTTTCGGATCCTTCACAATGCGTGTGAAAAGAGTAAAAGACCGCTGCGTCGCACTAAATGGCGATTATTGTATATTTGTAGGTTTGAAAAGATGTTGAGAAAGCATAAGTACATCACTATAACTTGCCACGCAAGCGTACAAATTGTTAAAGTACTTCGCGACTGAGTAATTACTATATGGTATCTATAATTAAATCATAGATCAGGCGCGGAATGTTCTTTATGCCCAGAAATCTGGCCATAAATGTTGTTACAATAAAGAAAACAAAAATACATTTGAAATCTGTCATTCTCACGTGAAAAATAAATGTTTTTGTTCATTTTAACGCCAATCATTATTAAATGTTGTACTAATATTACGATGACTTGGAGTGATAACGAAAACCGTAATGCTGTAATTGCATTACACAAAGTAGGCATGGAGCCAAATGCTATTTTAAAACTCTCCATCCGCCTGTTAACTATTTACAAATAAATTGCAATCTTTTCCTTTTCCAAAATAGCTTCAAATATATAATGCAATGCAACCAGCCCTTTCAGTATCCAATGCTGGATATGGACGTCCTCATGCACATTGTCTCGTGCATGAGGGCTGTAAGGTCTTAAAACGCCACGCTGGTCAAGTGGGATGGCGAGACCACTCTTTTAGAGGTGGTCTAGTTCCTCAGGGCTTGTGGTAGCCGCTTTGTTATCTCTTAGTCGCCTTTTACGACTCTCACTGGAAGAGATGGGATGGTGTTATTCTATACCCGTCGACATCACAAGGCACAAATATAAACATATAAATAAACAAAAAAAATATTTTGTTTTTAGTTTAGTGTAAAGAATTTAAATTACCAACCTCTCATCAAAGAAATTAAGTTGAACGGAATTCAATGTTAAGAAATTAATGAAAAGATTTAATTTAACATTCAACGAGAACAAGTTCCACAGATCGTTACACTCGCCTTTAAATTTCATTATAAGTTCCAATTGTTTTAATTTTATTTAAGTTTAAATTTCAATCTGTGAGATATTCTGTAACTTATTATCGTGAAATCTATATTTCATTCCGCCCAAATAGAAACTTTCAAGAAATCTGTTGTTTCATTGTGAAGTCCAGATTTTGAGTTTCGGAATTAATCTACATAATTTCATTTACTGGTACAGTGTGTTCTACGCTTTATGAAAGTAGTCTGATCCACAAGTCCAAAGTTAGTGAGCGGGTGGTGGAAAGAGTCATGCTGGATCTTTGCAAGACAAAGTCTAGAATTCGACAAGGAATCAAAGTTATCTACACGAATCAGCAAGTTGAAGTGGCCGTATATTGAAGTTCAGTCAACTTAGAACTAGCTGATTATTTATATTTAAATTGATATATTGTATTGTGAAAACATTATTGAAATCTGTTACAAAATAACCGAGATAACTATTTAAAATTTCAATTGCGTTTCTCGCGACGTACACGTCACAATACTTACAATCCTTAGAAGATCTTACTTTTTAATGTTTAAAAAGTAAATCCAGCTATTTTCAGTAAGCTTTAGAAAAGAACATGTCTAAACATGTAGAGTTTCATAAACAAAACTATTCAACGATATATAGTTTGTATATGAATGTATCGTGACGTCACAAGCTCTTCGGTCAACATTCCAATTTTAAAATTTTCGTCCTTGTTAAAGATATAGTAAAAATTTATTCACGAGATTTTTTTGTCAAATCTTTTTTTAGGCAAGAAATCAGGAAAATTGTGAAATCTCCCATTGATCTGGTAGATGAGTCCTTTAATGAAAGCCATGTACCTGGAAATGTAATGCGGGACACCCTCAGGCCAGGTGGAGTTTCAACTTAAAGAATGTGACCAGTAGTGCAGATTATGGATGGTGGTGAGCCTTAAGAAATGCCTACATCTAACAGTAGAGGGATACAAGCTGGTGGTATGGTATTTACTGGTGAAGATTCCGTTTAATCTCTCTACTGCTGGGTTTCAAGCCTCGCTATCATGATGACATGCTTGTCTATAATCAATCTAGAGTTACCTAATTCAACTGGATTAGTTAAATTCTAGGTAACTAGGTACAGAACATTTTATATATTTATTTATTCTTTATTTAATTCCTGAAAAGTGACAAAGGCGAACATAATGCTTTGAAGCATTATCTTCCAGTCCTCTCTCATTTTGCAGAAGTAAATGTTATTTTGATCTTAAATGGCGATGTCTGCGGTAGTCACTTCTAGTGAATAAATTTCATTGTATTTAATAATAGCCCCATATTTTTTGCACAAATCCGAGCCACACACGTGGATGCAACGTGCAATAACTTACGTTTATCTGCACACACAGTGCATTACTGCACAATATAGAGTGACGACAATAATTCACCTTAAAAATATACAGGACATACAAACATGTATTACTTTTACAGATTATTAGCGCTACGTTGTAAATTCTCATTCGCATGCTTTCGTATAGCTATGTTCGGGAGTTTCTTCGCTATTTGATAAGAGCCGAAACGAATTGATTTGCTTAAGAACTAAAGTCACCTTACTCAACGTAGCTCTTTAAATCAGCAGGCTGACGTGGCAATGAACAGGTGATATTTATATCAGGATCGATAACCATTTGGGTAAACAAGTCCTCGAATGAAGGTTATGGACGACTTTAAGAAGTTCGCCGATGACGGCTGGATGAGAAGTGCCGAGGATTGTGTGTGGTGGTGAGTTTTGGGAGTGGCCTACATCAGGCAGTGCAGATACATGGATTGATGGTATAGTGCGCTTTAGTGATCTATGCGGTTCGTATTGTAAATCTATGGTTACATTACTGTTTCTTTTAAGCACTGTGCTTTTTAGGTTCAAGTTAAATGTTGACTTGTTTGAATCGTGCCTCCAACTTTAACCTGCCTCTCCAGCGAAATCAAAGTTTTATTTTGGAATTAAACTTTGTTCTATTGCCACTACCGGCGGACTTGAATTTACTAGAACAAAGTTATTTATCAATTCTAGTCTGAAAGAGCCTGCGGCAAATTTAAAAATAGAAAATGGAATGTTGGATAACCTTATAAAGAAGATATAAAAAATAGGCAGTACCTATTTTTCATATCTACGGGATAGTATCCGGGCGAGGCTCCAAACGGGAGCTGATGATGCAGCGCGGTGATGGTCACATCGGCGACAAAGACCATCAGGAAACAGACACGCACTATACACACATTCACCGGCAGAATTACGACTGCGTGGGTGCGAATTAACCGATCACCGTTGCAATTGGAGCAGGGGGTGAGTGAATAAAATGAATGAAGGAGGAAGGAGATGATAGCTAAACCATAGACTTATTATATAATAAGTATTGTCTGTCCATATATATCAATGCAGTATGTTAATATTAATCTTTTATTTCGACCGTGTGGTGTGTACACATCTTTCTCATGGCAAATTAAAAGTACATGCTAAATCTACCTAAACCTTAAATCGAACATAATTGAATAAGTTAAATACTTAACGCATAAATACGAATCCCGAGGGTCGGGGACCTGTCCCACATGATATATCATATCTCGGATAACTGACGTCGAAACTTGCCATCCATTAATCTCTATAAAGCTCTTAGATTAACCGAGTTTCTAACTGCGGGGGCTGATTAGTTTATGATATTGGTTATTTGTGGTTGCCCTTGTGGAGTCGAGGGTTAATTAATGAATAAAATTATTAAATTCAAATTGTAATTATGCCAGTGTTTAGCTCAGGCTAACTGTAAACATTAAAAAAAATCTCACAACAAAATGTTGTCTATTCATGTTTTATGTTTTTAGTCTAGAGCTCTTGGTAGCCGCTTTGTTAGTCGCCCTTAGTCACCTTTTACGACACCCACGGGAGAAGATGGAGTGGTGCTATTCTATAGCCAGCTGACACTACACCACAAGCACTGAGGATGTACACTACCTCTTAAAGAGTGGACTGGTTGACCCGCTTGGCCGGCGTGGTGTTTTAAGCCCATACATCCTTCATGCAGCAGTGGATACTGAAAGGGCTGGTTGCATTGCATTGTAGTCTAGAGCTCTTTGCCTATTCTTCTCTGTTACATATGTTCCATACTTCTTTGAAGGAGGATCTTGGGAAAAATAGAAGCATTCAAAATGTGGGCATATAAAATAATTCTAGTCATCAGTTTAATATTTTAAAAACGACCGCGGAGCGCTCGCCTCTCGAGCTCTGTGTGATTGCTAATGAACAAGATTTGAGCGTAGAACGCTCGTCAGTATTGCAGTCGAAGTTTTTAACTTTTGATGATCATAAATCCGTGACGTTAATTAAATCGTTGAGGAGCTTGAGTTTCTCATTACAAGAACATGTGCTTGAGTAGGCCCATGTCCAGTAGTCGATGAAAAAAAGGCTGTTACGATTACGGTATATGTACACATTGACGTCAAAATCGATAAAAAGGACAGCCAGAAAATATACAATACATGTCTCTATGCTTGGCGTAGCTTTTGGCGCAATACAAAAGAACTCCTATGGCACATGCCGATCGGGAAGGTAGATTGGGTTATTTTTGGTACGTTTCACAAAAAAAAAAGTTATAGAGCTCGACGAAGACTTCGAACAATTTATCTTCGTATATCACTTTAGAAAATTATGTTTACGAGTTTTTGAAAAAAATAAACAGCTACACCATGTCATCGCCTGTGAATTTCTACTGCTGTACATCAATGGGTCCTACGTTTTAGTGTCAAACTAGTATAAAATGATGTTTAATATATGATACGTTAAAAGGATTTTTAATGAAAGTAATAATGCTTATTATAATTTTCGCCTTTAATAGTTCGCCTGTAAATATCATTAAATATTTACGTCATCTCTGGAAACAGTCGTTTAGAAGATGATACGCAGTCGCAAGGCCGTCGGCATACATACATATTACACACATCAATTTTACTCTACAGATATAATAAGATCATACTTCTCCCAACTGCTTAGCTAAAATACTGTTTATACAGAATGGAATAATAAATACACGGAGTCGCTATTCATCTTGTACTGATGACTAATCACCATCATTAGAGACGACGCGATAAGACCAAATTACTCGACCTGAAAGACGTTCTGATGTACTGCTAATTTATTTAATGGTTCAGGCCTTGTTGGCGGAGGAAAATATGATATTCTTAAAAGGTATATATACAAAATATAGTATATGTTCGCAATGCGGCTTTGTACACTTGTTATTATCCGTTGCTGTCTGCAGCCCTTTTATTGTCCACTGCTGGATATAAGCTTCCTCAAGCACATAGCTTTGTGCACGAGAGATGTAGGGCCTTAATAGGCAACGCTGACCAAGCGGGTTGGCAAGTTCACTCTTGTAGTGGTGGTGTAGTACCTCAGGGCTTGTGGCAGCGATGGCAAGATGGCAGGATGGCAGTCGAGCTTAGAGTCCACTTGATGGAAAGTGGATAATGCCGTCCATGGACATCCGCGATACATGCCAACATCTGTCCAGAAGGACACACGTTGGCATTGCCTACCTTTGGAGATTTAGGAATAAGATGAGTAATTGCGGATAATATTTGCGGAAAAAATAATTGTAACGGAAGTAGAGTAGTGTATTTGAATTGGGAGCAGGAGAGGAGTTGTGAAGAGGAGAGAGTTGGTGAAGGAGGGAGACGATATACATCACCATCTTGATTGGAACTTGGCTTATTGATTGAAACTTTAAGAGAGAACATGTCGTGTGAAAATTAATTTGTGTATTATAAAAAATGATTGAAAGTAAAACAGTATTCTATAAAAGAATCCAACAAGAATACATTTTCATTCCATAATTAATTATTTATGACTTTCGTTGCGATCTAAAACAAAGTTATGAAAGACTTAAGTCAGAGTTATGTGATGAAACCCCATCCAGTGCCACTGGTTTAATAAATGGTTCAGTGAATTTGAACGTGGTCGTGCCCATCTCAATGACGATGTTAGAGAAGGGCGTCCTGCGACGGCGGTGACGGAGGAAAACATCAAAACTTTGTGGCTCATGATTGAAGCAGACATACAGTACAGTAGCCAGTTGTAAGAAGTTTTGGTTTGACCTATCGTATAATGCATTGTTAACTGACAAACAGACATTTCACCGGGTGATAAATAGATGTTGTCCATGGCCAGCTGTGATACATGACAATCTTAATTCAGAAGAATAAACGCTGCACTTAATTGAGTACAAAACACAAATCTCTTCCTAAATCTTGCAGTCTTTAACGAACAAAAACAAATTGATTATAACAATAACAATAAATAACAATAAATAACAATAAATGTGCAGAATTTATCACAACGACTCTTAATTTTTAACTTTCATTTCATGTATCGAAGCCGTTTACAAATGAAATGAACCGTTCATTTAATAAAGAGTACGCCCATTGTTAATCCCACTGGGAAATGAATGGGGGAGAATTGAAATAAATGGATATTAAACGACATAATAAACGCTGTTTCAATTATAGTATATACCTATCTTAGAAATGTTGTTTTTAAAAGCTTTGAACAAGGTTTATCGTTTATTATCGTATCTTTATTTATAAGTGATAACAATGTTTATGAGATACGCAGTTCTTCCTGCTTGTATTTGTTTGTCCTGCATTTTGATAATTTAAAGACATTTTTTTATTAAGAGTTGTGTTAGCCTAGGCACAAATATACAATAAATATACAAAAATATACTTCAAATGAGGAATAAGAGTCGAAAATACCTAGTCTAGCCAGAATGAGAACAAACATTTATTTTTCACATTTTTTTTTCTTTATTGTAACGGTATTTATGGCCAGACTAGGCAAATGCTTATCTTCGACACTGATTCGTGAGGTCGAATTTCTAAAAAATATCATTAATTACACGTAATCCAAAATTTTAAGAGAGAGCATGTGTATCCACCAATCCTCACAGTGTCCACGTGGTAGATTATGGCCCGAAATTTCCTAGTGATATAAATACTAGAGAAGCAAGCCCTACAGCAAGGGCATCAAAAGTCTCAAAAGCTGAAGTGTATAAAAGGGACCCTGTGACCTACAGTGGGACGTTATATGCTGATGTATATTAATGTAGTTAACACTTAACCTTATGCCAAGTCATGTTTCTCTTTATGTTTTTGATATCTAATTAAGTATATCGATCTATTAATCTACCTATTAATGTAAGAGCGATGATAGCCTGATATCAGCCTATAATGTCCTACTGCAGAGCACTCCTGTAGTGAATTACTGGGGTGATTCGGGCCATAATCCACAAAGCAGGCCCTGTGTGGATTGATACCCCAGATATTTTTTTATTTCTAGAGCATGCGTGTTTCCTCACAATGTTTTGCCTTCGCTAGTGATAATATTTAAAAATCCGTACTTAATTAGAAACTCAGCAGTACGTGCTAGGATTTGAACTCACTAACACACGAATGAGAGTTGACTATAGAAACCCCTAGGCCTTGACTATCACTGCTCTATGGAGATAGCCTAGGGGTATGTTTTATCGACTCTCATTCACGAGGTTGCGTGTTCAAATCCTTGAGCCGTACCACTGGGTTCCAACTTAGTTATGGATTTAAATAAAAATATTACTAACTCGGCGGTGAAGGAAAATATCGTCGGGAAACCCGCATGTTCTGGAATAAACAAAACAAAATAATTGTGAACATGTGTTTCCATCAATCCGCACCGGGTCCTGGTAGTGGTTTATGGCTCGAAACCCCGAAGTAATTCAATAGGGCAGGCCACTGGAATTATGACTACTGGGAGTAATTCACTGAGATTATGGCCCGAAAACCCCCCAGTTATTAACCTGTGCCCCGCAGTAGGAAAAAATCACATTTGCTTTTCCGAACCCTTAATAAATGAACCGGCTATGGTACGCAGAAAATCTGTTAAAATCCAGCATGGTTGCTAAGAATGCGCTTATAAAAATATACAACCCTTTTGATTGACCGTAAAAGCAAAAGCCGCAACCCGACGTGAGTCAAAAGTATGAAGTAAACAAAGTGTGAATTAGTGTGGAAGCGCATTGCAGTGTTACCTATAAGGCGGTTGTCCACAGTTCGATACCGGGAACCTACTGTGTTTGGGAGCAACTTCTTGCTAGATGATGAATAAGGAACACTCTCATCCCCACCATCCAGAGGCTACCACCAAACTCCGACTGCATAACCTCACTACTCAGGCTTGAAATCAATGCACATCCTGACGAAATGACGTTTCATGGTCACCATCGCCCATGTTCTCCTGTTACACAAGGAGAGTTCCCGGCCCTCTTGAAGAATCCCGTGTGGTAGCGCAATGGAAAAAATACTGTGGCAGTTGTTTCCATAATTTTCGAGCTCACGATATAAAGTGACTGGAAGACTTGCTTATATTCACCACAGAAATGAAGGACGTGTGTGCATTAGGGGAATATGTGTTTGTGTACTGCTTATAACCAATTTTCTTTGAGACATTAATTACGAAAATACAATGAGGAACTGGCAGAATATCAGCGCTGTGGGTGCAAATTCTGTTCCACAGAATCATGCTGAGCCAGATAACCTTTTTGTCACATAGTCGAAGATTGATTAGGTAAGCTAATATAGCTTTTATGTATATTCTTTTTTCTTTCTTTCAGTCGAAAATTAAAAGGATTTGAATGGAACATGAGGCTAGATATTTCGTACGTGCGATGACGGTTGCAGGTTGCATTCGGCTTTTACAAATGAGAAAAACCGGAGGTAAGTATAAAAAAATGTTATACAGACACACTATTTTCTAAAACTTTAAAAGGAAATGCGAGTAAAGCGCATCCAATTTACATGATGTGTGTGACTTTTCAGACTTAAAGTGTTACCAACATGAATTTTCGCTGGAAACTCGAAAACACGTCAGAAAGCCCCCGTATGAAACTGTATTATAAATCAGATAATTTCGAAGGCTGACCAAATCGTGCATGTTTGCTACACAACTACGTTTTTCGGGTTATACAAACGCGCGTCGGACTCAAACGTATTCCGTAAACGTCAAACGTTGTGACGTTTTCGCATTTGGACTTTCTGTAGTAACGAGTGGCCTGGGTGAATTAGAGGGATATTTATTAATACATAAATATGTTCACGACTTCGTTTGTGTGGACTTGATAAAAAGTAGCTTTCCTTCCTTCATGTCTTTTTTACGTTTTTTGTTATAGCGCCTGGTGTTTAACTACAGCAATCTTTCAATAACACTGACAATGAAATGAGGGTGACATCAGGCGACATCATGTCGGAGAGGTTCAGTCACAAAACGAAGCAAGCATGTACCAACATGTTCCCGCGCAAGCAGCGGCCAACGCGACTTGCCGGTACATGTTTGGACGGAGTCGAGACACTGTCGTACGGCGCATTAACGGTGGTGACGTCGTGAAGGGAATATGCCTCGGAACTGTCCCTGTCGTGTTAAAATAACCTTTTAATTAGTTGGAGTGCATAAACATTGATAATTAATCTTTCGTAATGTTGTTTATTGTAATACTCACTTTGTAGATATAGAACTGTGATTGTTTGTTGTGATTCTCAAATTCTCGCTAACCAATATCTGCCCACATTGTGCCAGGCTATGGAGATGGTACCATGGGCACTACCCTCGGCCTCTTGATCCTACATATAACATACATGTATGTATTATAATGTATATAATATGTATATATTATATTATAAATATATTCTGTAATATGTAGTGTTTTACTAAAATAATAATAAAATGCTAATCACAGAAGTGGAATTTCCTTGGATAATGTTAATGGATAATGTACACGCACAATTCGGGCACTATGTAATTCTTCATTGCACCTTCTTCATTATCAAAAGAAGTTCATTTGATTAAGGCACACCTCAATAGCTCTAGCCGAGGGACAGGACCTCATGCTTCATTTATTATTTCAAGATTTCTTTATTATTAAGAGAAATACATTTGATTAAGACACATCTGAATAGCCCAAGCCGAGGGACAGAACCAGTCTGAGGCACGTAAGTTTAAGTTGTATTAATATTAAGTTTCAGCATTAAAAGAAGCAGTACATGTTCTATAAAATAAAAACATTCTATAAAGCCGTTCTATAAAGCGTGTTCTATAAAGTCGTATTTATGGAGTACATTCGTACTCTACCAGGATGGTCTCAGTACCTACATTATGTAGTTAACGTTTCAATAGGGGCCAAGCTTAAAACGTCATGCGTTTCTTAGAGTTATATTAGTGCGGTGATAGCCTAAGGCATCTATGCAAGACTCACAATGAGTTCAAATCTTCGGTTTCTTCAGTAGAGTATACAGTATACTAAGTGTTTTTTTTTTAAATAGTCACTTGCTCTGCAGTGAGAGGAAAACATCGTAAGGAAACCAGCATGCTCAAGAAAAAGATCTGGTATCCACCAATCCGCACGGGGCCCGCGTGGTTGATTACGGTGCGTGACCCCCAGTGATTTACTAGGAAAGGCCTGTGCCCTGCAGTGGGCCATTAAAAGGCTGATACAAGTATGTATATGTGGTTGGTGGAAAGAATTAATATAGTATAGGATAGTTTATACATACTGCTGTATTCAGTTAGTCTTTTAGGATTCTCCCGCTGATCTACAAGAGGTGTGTAATTTCCGTCGACATAATGACCGAATAACGTGGCCTGAAAGCAAGCAAAATGAGGCTTTATAGTAAAGTTCGCGTGCCAAGCGGCCTTCAGTTTTCCCTGCTTTCTCTTCAAACAAGAATTGAAAGCATTAATTAATACCATTTGGAAATTTTAGATATTTTACTTCGAGAATAACTAACACATTCGTGAATTTTATATTGACTATCTTCTTTTTTATATATAACTAGCAAAACCCCGCAGACGTTGTACTGTCATAGAAGTTGATGAGCTGCAGCGCCATCTAGTGGCGAGTTACAGCAAAGTCGATAGCATAAAAACCTTCTCTATGAAAAAATACACCAACTTTCATTGTGATCGGTCAAACGGTGTCGAAGTCTATTAACATCAGATATACCAACATCCTCTTTTATAAATATAAATTTATTGTTCATACATAACATGAAATAAATTAAAAGGAAGAAAAGAAAAGATATAGAAACGGCAAGCTTATCTCCTGAAGAGATTTCTTCCGCTACTTTTTTAATTTTTACATTTAGTTTTCATTATACAAGACAAGATCAAGGGCAGGATGAGGTCCAGAAGACGAAGAGCATCCTGGCTAATAAACTTACGCCAGCAGCACGGTAAGAGCACTCGTTCATTATTCAGTGCTGCAGCTTCAAAAGCACAAATAGCCACGATGAGTTCCAACCTTCGTTAGAAGACGGGCACTGCAAGAAGGAGAAGAAATTTTCTGTACAGCTGCAAGGCTATTTGTAGTGGCATGTAAAAATATCGGTATTTCAATCCCTGTTTCTAAGTTACTTTCCTCAAAACGACAATCAAGGAAAAAATCCTTTTAGTTAATGAACGTTTTTCCATCAATCAATCAAGCAGGTAATCAAGAAGGGATGCTTTCTAGGTATAAATCATTCCAGAGACACCTGAGACGTACAACTGGATATGTCTTATTTCCACTTTATGGAATTTAGGGTTGAGGTTATTTATTGGATTTGGGCTCAGCGGAAAAGTTGTGTAACTCCAATATGAGTTATTGGGGGGATTAGGGCGATCTTACACTAAGGTCGAAAATGGCATGAGATGTGGAATTAAAAAACTTTTTTATACTTTGATATGGCTTTGTTTGATTCTTTTTTTATTATTTTCAACATATGTATATGCATTTTCCATGTAGTGTCGGCAGACTATAGAACACAACAATCCCATTTAGCAAGTGTCGTAAAAGGCGACTAAAGAATAACCAAGCGGCTACCATAAGCGCTACAAGTAATTACACTACCTCTAAAAAAGTGGACTGGCCAACCGGCTTGGCTAGCGTAGTGTTTTAGGCCATACATCCCTCATGCATATGGTGAGGTGACCATAAGGCATGAGGATGCCTATGTCCAGCAGTGGATTATAAAAGCGCTGGTTACGATTAATTTACACCTGACGAACATATGCCTATTCACGTGTTCTTCAATTGGCACGATCAATGGTTTCTCTTGTCCAGGTTAAACCAGCAATGTTCTATAAGTCGTCGGACCGTCTTGATAAAAGTCTGCCTTCACTTCACTGTCTTCCTGTAAGGGTCTCCAACTTAATACAATCTAGCTCAATGTACCGTCGCGTCGCGGCGATACACGTGTCCAGCCCATTGCTAATTCAGTCGAGCAATCCAGTAGATTATATCGACTTCCTTGATGCGTTAGCGAAAAGTTATGTTTCGTAAGAATATTATTTGTTTATCATCTTCTCTTATTGCTGCCCGACGTCCGTGGCGATACGATGGCTCCAATGAAAATCAGCGCTGCAGCTTATGCTGAATTCGAATCGCAATACACATCGGCACCAATGTACTTCCTACTGTACTGCGGCCCTTATTCTGTGACTGTTTCTATCTTGTTTTCTCTTTATATTTTAAATAAAGTGCTGTGTATTGTTAAAATGAACCTATGTCGAGAATCCTTTATACTGTTAGATCAAATACCTCATCTAAATATTACCATACCATCACCACATACCACTCGCGATCTTCGGCTCTTCTGATCCAGCCACAACCGTCGAAACTTCTTCAAGTCGTCGGTCCACCTGGCCAAAGAGCGTCCCATACTGTGCTTCCCGGTACATCACATTTGTATCCAATTTAAGTATTACTCTGACGTATTTTACTATACCTAAATAAACACAGCAATGAATTAGCGGACAGGGCCGCATTTGTTTCCTCACCGCCGGCCCACGTATTGCATTCCTGACCCTGTGGTAACTTTAACGGTACATTTAAGTAAGTAAATATTTTGGTTCTACGTATGCTGTTCTCTAAGAAGATATTGTTTCGTTATTAGAAGGAGAAACTTACAATAGACTATCTGCGAATCAGATTCGATAGCGATCATTGCGATACATTCCAACTTAATTAAAAAAATACTGTGGGAATTTAGGATGAGTATAACGAAAATATGTACAGGTTGTGTCCAATTCCCGAAGACTAAAACGGGAATCGTAAACCAACCACACAAATGAAATCGCGGACACAGCTAACGTGTAATGATGTTCCTAAAATAAAAATAAATAGGTACCAAAAGATCTTAATCACCACATATCTTCACAATTAATCGAATACTGCTAAAATAATATTCAAAACAGACCAAATTTAAATAACCGATAATCTTAATGAAATCAAATAGAATTTTGCCAAATTCAGACAGTTTTAAAAATCTATATATTTATATATATAGGTATGGTTGTCCCAGCGTTAATTAGCGTTGAATCAGCTTCATATAGAAATTTTACCACAGTATAAATAAGAACAGTTTATTACATAATTTCAATTATTTTTGTTAACTGCAAACGTGTGCAAAAATGGAGAAGTTAACCATAAACAATTTCAGTGTTATTCGCTTTAACACTGAAATTGTTTCGTGAAAATAAACAACTTTTTTTGAAAATTCAGCAATTATTTCCACACAAACCACTGACTCTCTCGCTCGCACCGCGTAGGTTCACACACACCACACCGATTTACTTAGATGTAAGTATTTAATAGTAACGATTCGATTAGTAGCTGTTAATAAACGGGGTGGGTGGAGTTGCCATGAGTTGCCATATTTAGATGAGTTGCCAGTTGCCATTTTGCCTAAAGCAAAATTTTTTATCATGTCAGTTATAAAAATAATTTTTTTATAAATTTATTTTTATACCTAGAAGGTTTAGCCTTTAGGGGAATGTACATATAAGTCATAGTTGTTGATTGTTAATCATAATGTTGAAAATTGAGTGTACGACATTTTTCATTTAACCCCGTGTTCGGAATAGTCCGTTTGTCTCTCCGGCGTCCAAAATGTATTATAAAAATAAGGGGAAGGGTTAGGTTTTGCTCGTAGGCAACACTGCCCTTACTCGCTCTCTTGCCCGGCGGATCTGATGGCACTCCGGTTATCGCGAAATAATCAAGCCCCCTTCTTGTCCAAGGGACGTCCACCGGAACTGACGTCGCAAGAAGCGCACGCGCCGCCTGATCGCGCCATAGTGAAACTTTGATAAATTGTCTAAGGGCGAGTTCTCGGTTCGGCCCGTTACCCGTCAGTAGTGAAAATAGACTTTTCTTTGCCATCATTGTGTGTCCTGTATATTCTCTTGTGACCATCTGGACGGCGGCCGGGCCTACCAACAGGGGGGCCTCCTCGCCGAGTTCGCCGCAGCAGCTATTTCAGGTCAGTGCGCAGGATTTCCAATGTATGGCAACTAGGTAACCATTTGAAAGAATTTTATAATAACGCGCGTATCGCGCTTGAATGTAGGTAAGAGGCTGGGCCTCGTATAAACACCATACACCCCGTATATTTGTAGTAATACGGTGTAATCAATGCAAAGTGACGACATCTTGCGTCTTGACATTGTAATGCTTACACAGATCCTCATCACGTACGTAATTTGTAATCTGTGTGCCTGATTCTCATTTTACTTGTTTGCATGATGTTAGCTACCGTGGATGAATTTTCATTTTGACGGTATTTGCAGTCTAACTCTGGCGAGCTCTTGAAATATTGAGAAGGTAATTTATGAAGTGTGCCGATGGCCTACATGTTCGACAGCGCACTGAAATAAACTGGGAACTGTGTTTATATAGTTTATTTAAAAAAATGGAAGCTGGTCGAATTAATTAATGCTTGAAAATGAGTGAGTGGTTATAATAACAGGGGGTACATTTTTATTTATTTATACACTGTAATTATTAATAGTATTTATATTATATTTTTGTAGAACCAGCGTGTCTGTACATCTATATCTATACTATTATAACAAAGAGTAAAATTGTGTTTCTAGGTATGTTGGGGGTAATCTCTGGAATTACTGAAACGATGTCTAAAATTCTTTCACAAATAGGAAGCTACACTATCCGTGTCTAATATAGGGTATATTTTATTTTGAAATTTTGAAAAAAAAACCTCTTATAAACCGAAGTGAAACCAGGTCGGGTCGCTAGTGTAATATATACGAGTATAAAATGCACTATCTACCTAGAAGTTATTTCTTAACAACTCTAAACTAAACGTTGTCTCGAAGAGCTCCGCCTTTTATTTATATACTGTTATATATCTTGTGTGTTTGTATTTTGTGTATTTTTATCTGTGGCGTACAGTAAAGAATAATTAATTATTTATTCCCTATAATATTCCTTAACACATTTAAAAAACCGCTAGGGTTTTCTAGAAATGTACAAAATATTCTAATATTGCATTTAACAACTACACCGGATGGAGTATAAGGATACAAGCATCTTACAATGTTGACATACAGTATAATTTCATGATTTAAATTTTTATTAATCATTCTTTTTCTAAGATTTAGGTCCATATTAGGGTCATACTCAAGTCACATACATAATGTTGTATGTAAGTTTAGTGTTTTATGTTCGATATCACTAGAAATATCACTTTGCACAATATACCATGAACTTATTTAAATCACAGTCATATTGTGTTAGGACGAAATTCGTTCGAAAAACTTTTAAATAAGCTGATCTCTCATAAGCTTGCCTTTATGTGAAGAAAACTAAAGAAAAGAAAAATACGGAGCCCCTGAGAAAAAATAGGCAGTGAAATGAGGAAAGGAAAGTTCTCCATTTCGTTATTATCCATATTCCCATTCCTAATTCTATTTTTAAACCCTCTCTCCCACGTCGGCGTTTGTTGGCGTTTAGAACCGGATGGACTTTCTGTTCATTTTCCACCTTTCTTCGTAAATATACTACTAATATTTTACTAGTATTTTACTAATATTAATCACACTAATCAACTACTAATACTAATCTAACTAACTATTATACTAATCAACACTAATATTTTACTACTAGAGGTATCTATACTCGACTTATATTCGTGTGATCGTGGATTCAAATCCTCGGCCTGTACCACTGAGTTTCTACTTAAATACGGATTTTTTAAAATTGTTACTAGCACGGCGGTGAGGGAAAACATCGTGACGAAACCCGCATGCTCCAAAATTTAAGAAAATCCCTAGCACCGGGTCCGCGTGATGGATTACGGCCCGAAACCCCCCAGTGGAACACTAAGGGGAGGCTGCCTTCCCACAGCCACTGGGCGTAACCCCTGTTACCCCTCTCTCACAGATTACCTTGAAATTTCCCACTCAAGCATTTCCCACTATATCGTATTTCCCCAATGTACGTATGAGTTTCGGTAGTAAGTGAGCTATGCCAGAGCCCGAATCCAGATTCCCATCCCATCCTATCCTATTACTCCCCCTTTCCCCAACCCTTTTTCTCAATCCATTCCATAATATCTACAAAGGTAGGCAGCGCATCCGGGCGCGTGCCAACGTTTCTCATTCTGGATGATGTTGGCAGGTATCGCGGATGTCTATGGACGACATTATCCACTTACCATCAGATGGATTGTATGCTCATCTGCTTGCTTTTTTATAAACTATCACTATTAAATCACAAGACGTCTAATATACAATTTTTACAATATTCAAACAAAACTTAACTTCACTTTTTGAGTTCCCGTCAAAAAGTCAAGTTGTTAGTTTTCACGAAAGAAATTCCGCGTTAAGCGAGTGCATGAATTTTTTATTTAACCCTGTATATACGAGTATATTTCGCTGTAGGGTGTACAAAACTTGTAAATCAAAAATAAACAAGCGATAGGGGATGGAGCAAATCTTGTTGTTTCATAAATTTTCAATTCCATAACTGCGGTATGTCGCCACGCCACGGACATTTTGGATGTGGTCCGAATGATAAACGAGTAGATGAAAAGGCCTATTTGTTTAATAAAGCATATTTTTTTTTTATGGACGAAGGCGGCAGACGAGCGTACAGTCCACTTGATGGTAAGTTTATACTGTCGCCTATAGACATCCGCGATACATGCTAACATTAGTCCAAAATGACAAACGTTGGCACGCCCCCGGATGCGCTGCCTACCTTTGGAGATATAGAAATGGGTTTGGAGAAAGGGTTGGGAAAATGGAGAGCGATAGGATGGGAATGGGCTCTGGCACATCTCACTCACTACCGAAACACGTACGTGCATTAGGGAAATAAGATAAATTATTAATTGGAAATTTATTAGTAATTGGGTTACACCTGGGTTAAAAACTAGCAGCTCGCCCTCACGTAAACTAAAAATAAAGTGAAAGCTTTTTTAAATTAATTTTCTGACTGTTACTTAATACTTACTCACTATACATTATTACGAACTGCAACGTCGCACACTGTGTTCATAAACAGTAGCTAATCGAGCCGCTACTAATAGATACTTATGTCTATGTAAATAAACGCAAGTATACCTACGCGGTCCTAGTGAGTAATCGGATTGTGTGAAAAAAGTGCTGAATTGTAAAAGCATATCCAACAAAATTTGATAATGTTCACAAGAATCTCGTATATTGTATTATTATTGTTATGTGAATAAATAAACACCACTTGGAAAAAGTATTAAGGGAGTGTAGATATTTTAATCCTGTATATATGAATAGCAAACAAACTTTTGTATTGTCACATAAATAGCTTGTCCAACAAAGTGTGTTTAATAAAATGATTAAATATATATTCGCCGCACCTCCGAATTTGTGCCAAACACCCGAAAACCCAAGCAGGGATAAAATATCCCTTTGCCAGAGAGGCTTTGAAAACCTGAAATTTCCTTGCCAAAACCGTAGCATGTCCGTAGCAGCTACGTCATTGCACATTTCTTAGCTACGAGTACGTCGTAGCACCTGATGTAGCACCTGATGTAGCACCTGATGTAGCACCTGATGTAGCACCTGATGTTAGGTCATAAATTGAGAATACATTACAAGTTAGCTTTTATAACTTCCAAATGTTTTACGTCGAATGCTTCGATCTCGAGCTCACGGAGTTGTTTATTTTGTGAGGAAAAATGGCTTTAGGAGGGAAGTTGGAAAATTTACTTTTTTCTTAACTCGGTCGCATATTGAGGAAAATTCCGAACAAAAAAGGAGCATTGGTACATTTAGGCAGCGGGCACGCGAGTACGCAAGTCGCGACGACTCACGATCCTGTGGTCTAATCAAATTTAAAAAACACTATACGTGTTTTCGTATTTTCGCGAAACTACCGGATTTCTCCTAAATGATGTTTCGAGTTTTCGCGAAACGCGTAATACTTTTACGAAAATACAAATTAGGTTTTCTAACTCAAACATTTATTATCAACCTCAACACCGTACTCGGTGTAAATAAAGCTAATATTTCACAACGATCCATATATAAAGCCAGGTGCGGTATTCAATGCTTATTTCCATAATTCCCAGACCAATATACATGATTTAATTTTAAATATTTTTTTTCAAAATCCGATTTAACTTTTTTTTAAAAAGATTCAATTCTGTAATTTTCAACGGATTTTTTTTTCGGATTACCCGCTCACGTAACGCTGATGAACCCCTTTCATCCCCCATATTAACGAGATCGTTTCAATTCGCATAATACACACAGGTTTCATGGTGATTAAAATATAGGTACTGTCACAGAATTGGAATACTAATCAAACAGATTGCCAGTACGTTTAAAAGGGTTATTTTATACTCGCCAAAATGAATACTTGTCATTGAAAAAATCATAATATGTATAATTATAATCGTAATTCTTAATTTATTATAGTATACAATACTATAATAATTTAAGAATTATGATACATTGGATGGTAATTTCGTACCTAATTAGTTACATCCCATTAGATACATTTATTATAGCATGCAAAATTCATAACATTTATCAATCAAGCCCTTTCAGTATCCACTGCTGAATATTGGCCTCCCGAAGCTTTTTTTTTTATTGAAAACAGGAGGTAGACGAGCATACAGTCCACCAGATGGTAAGTGAATACTGTAGCCCATGGACACCCGCGATACATGTCAACTTCAGTCCAGAATGACAAACGTTAGCACGCCCCCGGATGCGCTGCCTACCTTTGCGGATTAAGGAATGGATTGGGAGAAAGGGTTGAGAAAATGGGTAGAGCGCATCCGGAGGCTTAGTCTTAGCTTACGCTTAGCCAGCATGGTATTTTAAGGCCACAAATACCTTATAGAAATAACAAATACGAGCTCCTCCAATTGTTATACAAGGCAGGAGAAAGTGCGGAAGACAAAGAACATCCTGGTTAAAGAACTTACGCCAGTGGTGTGGCAAAAGCACTCGTTCACAATCCCGTGCTGCAGTTTCAAAAGTACAAATAGCAATGTTTGTCAACCTTCGTTAGAAGACGGCACTGCAAGAAGAAGAAGAATCTTGTGCATGAAGAGGCCCATGTCCAGCAGTGGATACCTAAAAGGCTGGATTGCATTGCAATCTCTATTTGAGAATTTGCTGGAATTATTTTATCTAAAAGAAATCACTTAATTTTGGTAACTTCGCGGTTTCTTTAAAGGTTAAACAATACAAAATTCGAGTGTCTGTACCATTCCAGTCACGTCTGAGGTAGCCTGATCTCATTCCATTATGGGGGCCCTCAGGGAAATCCGCGGAAAAGAGCATAAACAACACAATAAGGTTAGATCTGCAATTCTCTGGTCGAATTTAGTGCGGGACATTAAACACTCAATGATCGATCGTGTTACAAAAGAACGATTACAAGATTTGTAAAAAACGGCTTCGATTTTTCTTGAAACTACAGTCAATAAATAAAATGTATTTTTCTTCATCATCTGTCACTAGCTGGATGATAAAATCTATTGGATTATTATCATCCAATGGACATGGGCCTCTTCATGTTCATTGTCTTGTGCACGAGGGATAATGTATGGATGTGTGGCCAGCGTGGCCTTAAAAGGGCACGCTGCCTGACAAGTCTAGTCTTTTAGTGGCGGTGTTATTATGGACTTATGACAGCGGCTTTGTTATTCCCAAATCTCCTATTACGACAGTTAAAATAAGTGTTGACAAAAGTGTTTCACACACTCTTAGCCTAAGATAGCTTAGAGTCATTTAACATTGACCTATATGCGCCAGGTCATGAGTTTGACGATGGCATCTTTGAATCGCACATGCGTGAGTTTATGCGTTAATTATTTATTTTTATATAGACACTTTATACCGCAAACCCGAAAGTTCAGGAATGAACAGCCTGCTGAGGTATTACCGTTAAGCTACGACATGGGCTGTGAACAGGATTCTGAAAGGTCGGCGGTATACTCGCAAGCCCCCTGGTGTTGCAGGTATCTATGAGCGGCGGTGCCACTTACTAAAATTTGCCATCTATGATAATTTTTTGACAATTTCCAGGCCCAAAGGTTGTGTGGAAGAGATCTTTTTTGTATGCTTAATTCTTTTTTGTCAATTTCTCTGTAATATCTGGAGAGCAATAAGGTGTTGTTACGAGTACTTACTTATTTTATTTCTCCATGAAGAAACCTATGAAGTTTGACTATTTTCCCATAAAAAACCTTACCCCTCTTGTAAAAAGTATGTTACTCGTATCTCACCACGTGGGCGCTTCGTGATATTAGTTTTCGGAATTAAAGGAGCTTTTTTCCTGAACTACTCGTACCTTCTGAGATTGCAGCGAAGTTCTTGTAATATAAATTTACGGCTTCTACTTAAGACACAATAAGTGTATTTTATGGTCTATGCACCGAGCTACTAGACTCGACTGCAATTAGAAATTATGTGAGATTTTCCTGTGACATGTTCTCCTTGTTATTACATTTAAAAAAGGATTGATGCATGTACAAACCGCAAAATAGATAAGTTTTCATGCAATAAACTTTATTCACAGCTTAACCAATTGAGCTAAGGAAGCTATGCGAGCCATCAGTAAAATTTTGTTACACATTCAGTGAATCAATTAACGTCGTATCTATCTATGTGTGCTTGTATTGTTGTACGTAGTGAGTAGTGAGCAAACCTACAAACTTATCAATTTTGCCGTCTGTAGATACATTATATAATCTAAAACCATTATCGTGTATATGCTATTATACTTGTATATTCTATCATACTGTGTAATGATTATGAAGACTTCTTAATAGTCTCCAATTGGTATTTTGAAATTTGTTTTATAGCAATTTGGTTGTATGATTAACTGGGGAAACTACATAAATACGAACCAGACTTCTTTCTAAACACCTTACAATCACATTTCGCACAATAATTCATAATACAGACCTTATTTGCGGGCAAAGGTGCATGCTGAATCCCACAGCTGTTAGACACACTCAACTGACCACGTTACCCCACACTCACGGAAGACTAACGTGAAATCTACAGCATTTACCATTTCATCCTATTTCCCCAATGTACATACGTGTTTCGGTAGCGAGTGGAATATGCCTGAGTCCATTTCCACCGCATCCTATCCCTCCTCATTTTCCCAGCAGCGCATCCGAGGGCGCGCTAATGTTTGTCGTTTTAGACTTAAGTATGTTGGCATGTATTGCAGATATCACAGGGCGACAATATCCACATACACCACCAGGTGGACTGCCTGCTCGTCTGCCGCCTACTTCAATACGTCATTTAAAAAAGTCGATTGACAGATGATACATTTTTTTTAAGATGTTATATTGTTCAAATTTTAAGATCACACGGGATTTTCTCACGATGTTTCTATTTCTTACGCAAAATACATATTTCAATAAAAACCCAATGGTACAGGACTTGAGTTATCGATTTCGCAAAGTTAAATCGCTTTAAGCTATCACCGTTCATTAAAAAGTTGCAAAACTTAAACTATAAATAAGTTGTTTTCAATGATCTTGTACCTCCCGGAGTGCAACTAGTACCGAACTCCATATACGAGTATACTTCATTATCTCGCGTAGCTAAAATAACACGCCCAGAAAATAATCTCTCATTAACTCCAACAGAAGTTAACTGAACTTCACACGAATGATGATAGTGCTAATTGCAAAACTTCCCAACTTTTCGGAACTACATCGGATTTATTTATAAGTTTCATAAGGTCTTTAAGCCACTGCGTTGTATGCAATAATTCAGGCTTGTCAACATCAGATACGGTTTTACTTATTTACTCCTTTCTCTTAATTATTAGAGTCTACCTTTGGGCTATGCAGGACACGAAGTGGTGCGGGGTGTAAATAAAAGTAACAAATATAGAACACAGAAAAAAATCATGCATTATTGAGTCTTGTACATGAAGGACGAAGGGATGCAATCATGAATGAGGGATGGTTGAAACGCCACGCTGGCCAACCGAGTTGGCGAGTCCACTCTTTTGGAGGTGGGTCAAAGTTTCTCGTGACAAGAGCTTTGTTATCCCAAAGAAAAGACATACATATAAAAATATATAGAAATAACACATGAGTATACATATGTATAAGGAAAATATACTATACGAAAGATGATTAAACAGTGTCTGTTTCAAGAAGATTTTTCTTAGCTGTCCTTTAAAAATACCTCGGGGAGATTTTTTTGATAGGTAAATTAATTATGTAATTTAAGTAATATTTGAGGTACTACAGTTTACCCGTTGTATCTAACTGAAGCTTAATAATTAACTTAATACCTCACCAAAGCTTAATTAACCGTCATAATCTTCAGTCATTTGCCTTGCTATGCAGTTCAGGTCGGCATCGGTTCATTTAGTTAGACGATAGATATATTTAGTTATATATATTTTCGTTATATTTAGCGTCACGTGTTTTTCTCGAGCATTTTTTAATTCAGCGGTTGACTGTTCTACGATAGATGTGAACAAGATAATAACAAGCGTAATTGGGTTGTTCACATCAATTGTAGTAAATTTGTAGAAAATCAAAATTGTTTTATAGAATGTTGTTATTTATCTCCCTCTTCTCCCACCATCCCATTTCTTCCCATGGATGTCATTAAAGGCGATTAAGGGTTAACAAACTAACTACCACCAGCTATCACAAGCGCTGAGGCGTGTTACACCGCCTATAAATAGTGGACTCGCCTCTAAAATGTGGACCACGTACAGCAATAGATGTTAAAGGGGCTAGTTACGGTAAGGCTATTAATATAGTTAAACTTAACAGTAATTGAAGTACGTTCTTTTCAGGTATATCATTGAAACTGGCTGAAAAGAAGAAGTGAGTAAATCTCCATATTTTTAGTGATTAGTCGTTATACATCTGAATATTTCCTGAAACCTTAAACCATCCATTCTGCTTATGATTGGAAGTTAATTCAAATTGAAATAAAAGATGAATGAGCCGAAATCAGCTTACTTTTATGCTATGTCGGTTACTTTAACTCTGTGACGAAATATCTCATTCCCTCAGCTAAATTTTCGACTTAATGAAATTATAAAGATAGCCCTCTCTATAGCTCAATGAACGACTTAACGTCCACGTCTCAACGTCAGTATAAGTAGGTCGCATTGGTAGATCATTTTACTCTTCAAGTATTGACAGTATGAAATATGACACAACAAAGTATTTAAAAAAAGTGACTTTGCCGAAGTGTAACAGGGCACGTCTTTACAGATCGAAAGTTAGACAGCAAAATGAATCAAAAAGCAATCGAGTCCAAGAGTTTGAAATAAATTTAGGTTTTAAAGTTGGCGCCTTAGTGTTAACGTCTCAGCGTCAATATAGGTAGTGTAATCTATATAGGTAGTCAATATAGGTAGTTAATATAGGTAGTCAATATAGGTAGTCAATATAGGTTGTCAATATAGGAAGTCAATATAAATAGTCAATATAGGTAGTCAATATATGTAGTCAATATAGGTAGTGTAATCGATATAGGTAGTCAATATATGTAGTCAATATAGGTAGTCAATATAGGTAATCAATATAGTAGCGTTAATATATTGGCGGTATCATGTTACACGGTACGAAAATGTATTTTTGTCTTTTTCTCAATTTGTGCACTATAAGACATTCGACAGAATTCTTAAATTAAGATTCAGATTAAGAATATAAACGACAAAACATTTACTCATTTTTAAACTTCACTGCCTACTGAACATTCCGTGATTTGCAAAAGTATTCAAAACAATACCTTTAAAAACAAAATGGCTCAGAACAATAACATTAAATGGAACAAAGCGTCGAAAAAATTTACGGCACAAGTTGTTCCTTTGTTTTTTCACGAAACTTCCAAAGGCTATCTTTTATAATGGGTTTTAACCACCTGTGCCTTTTGGCGCATTTTGGCGAAGGTTTTTGTTTCAGCTAGCATTTTAAGTGCTTAAAACGTTTTTACAAATTTATTCGTAAATATAGAGTCGGTTATGTGCGAGGGTGAAATAGGATGAGATGTATAATTTTATGTAATACTTAGGATGGGTTTGTTCTTTTAAACGTCTTACTGTTGTATATGTTACGAATTTTGTATATCTATTTGTAACGAATGGATCGTGGAGATCGACTCTTTCTATATACAATTAACAACAATTTAATCGATTCCCCATACATTTTAAGTAAAGTTTCAATTCGATGCCCCAAATTTAAATAAAGTCAACAAAACTTTTTACTTCTCCCCTATGTAAAACTAACTGTCATAGAAACTGCTTTGTTTTTAGAGTATCGATACGGAGGTCTACTGTTCGGTCTAAAAATCATTATCTAATAATAATAATTTATTTCAGAAACTTCCCATAGATAATGTTAGTATTTTTTTTTAATAATGATCTATACTAATATTATAAAGAGGTAAAGTTTGTATGTTTGGATGTAGGAGGTAATCTCCGAAACTACTAATCCGATTCCAAAAATTCTTTCACCATTATTCCAGATGTGTACCAGATTATTCCAGATAGGCTATATATTATGTGCATAAAAATTGAAGGGCACAGCTAGTATCTAATAATTATTAAACTAGGTCAGTACATATTTACATCTAAGTTCTTGATAATAAATCCAAAAATTTTTAATGAGACGGGACGAGTACGAAATACGAGTACAAACGATGAATTATGTATATATATATTAACAACATTTTCCGCCAGACATTCAATTTTCAACATCTTTTGGTCATTTCTATTAGTTCACATTTTTAAATGGAGATTTTTCAAACTCAAATTACAACACAGACAATTGTCCTTCAACATTGGCGTCATTGTAACAAATGCTAAGACTAACAAGTTCTAAGAGAATAATAATACAAATGTTATTTTTGTTTGGCCGTTACTTTCAGTATTTGGTCCAAACTCAATGGTGTCCTTTTTCCCTTCATGCAAGTATTATTCTACTTGCAAATTGACATAAATCCACTTTAATTAACTAACATATTGTAATTAACATGTCTGCCACATGTAAATTTAATATGTGGAGTAGATTACTTCGTATGTCGGTAACGCAATTGCAAACAATTATCTAAAGCCTCATATGTATTAGAGTGGTTATTAATAACGCCTACTAATCAACATAATGTATTTCGTTCATTATAAGATTTTTTATTGTCCAATTATTTATAGGTAATAGTGTATAATTTAAGAGTAATTTAGAGGAGAAAACATACTAAAGTCCGTTCCAATCCAATCTTTTTTTCTTCTTTTTTTTATGTACGTAGGCGGCAGACGAGCATACAGTCCACCTGATGGTAAGTGGATACTGTCGCCCATAGACATCCGCGATACATGCCAACATTAGTCCAAAATGACAAATGTTGGCACGCCCCCGGATGCGCTGCCTACCTTTGGAGATATAGGAATGGATTTGGAGAAAGGGTTAGGAAAATGGGGAGGGATAGGATGGGATGGGAATGGGCTCTGGCATATCTCACTCACTACCGAAACACGCACGTACATTGGGGAAATACGATAAAGTGGGAAATGCAGTACATTTCAAGGTAGTCTTCTGTGAGAGAGGGGTAACGTGGCCAGTCGAGCGCGCCCAGCGGCTGTTGGATTGCAGCGTGCACTCTCCCCCTTCAATCTGCCAAAAACATAACCAAAGCAATGAAATATCTCAACATTTAGTAAAGCTTTAAATCTAGGGCAATCTTGCAGTCTTGATGAATCAAATTATGGATATGTAAACAATTATCATCTCACTGTTGTATTTAAGGCCGTGTCAGTTACCTCAGGCCGCCATGTTTGTTTACATGGCGGCCTATGATATGTTTGTTTTAGACAAATTAGATTGAAATGGTGTGCAAATACTAATTGGACAATTTTGATTCCGTCCAACGGCGCGCAATCCGAATTGTCGCAATTGTCGACGGTCCCACTATCACAGACGGTTTAGAATCGCTCCGCGACCGAAGAGATTGCGTCTCTCTACTCGTACGTTTTCAACCACGTGTATAATGGGGAAGTATAAGGCCAGAAGAACTCAATAACAAATCTAAAGTGTCCATACAAAGGTTCTAACCCAGATTGAAAACGACTTTTCGCATTTTTCGCTTAGACATTTTCGCTTTGGCGATTTTTTGTATCAGTATTCTGATCAGTAATCTGTATCAGTAAGAAGAATAGATTAAAAAGAAAGAAAAAAAAAAGATTGGATTGGAACGGACTTTAGTATGTTTTCTCCTCTAAATTACTCTTAAATTATACACTATTAGCCTCGAAAATAATAAAAAAAACAAACAAAAAAAATAAACAATGTTTATTTTAAACTTTATTTTAAATAAATGAAAATGTTTACTTTCTTCACGAATCACATAAAAATGTGTTTATGCCTTTTTTCTAAGGTGGAAAGTATTACAATAAAGGTGAAGCGTCCTAGTGTGTACGAAGCTTAAAATTGGAATATTGCGGTTCTGTAATTTGGAGATGCGAAACGAACTTTATAAACAACGGTTACCGCGTAAAACAAACTATGATATGAACGTTGAAATGAGATATTCAAATTTCAAATAACTAACTTTAAAGTTATTATTCG